>WOAB01000207.1:0-5999978 GCA_027886185.1 Rheum nobile | reverse complement strand
AATTGGGCCACATCCAGTTGGGCTCAATAGAGAGCAGGAAGGCCCACTAAAGGAAAGGAAAGTTGTGCAAGTAAGCAAATAAAAAGGCCCATTGTAACTTCAAAGGAACACGTTGAATTCCAAGCGTCCTCTATTTTTTATTGTTTCGCCTGACTTGCAAAGCAAGTCGCCAAAACAAGGGGTTGTGATAGTACACGTCATAAAATTATGACACTGAACGCGTGAAATTAACGAGCTACGACAAAAGGCGTCGAGCGAGGTCAAGGTTCTTTACAAACAACGCGTTATGATTTATCGCGTTACATTTCAACGCATTATCATGACACTCATCCAAACTGCGAAGAACTACTGGAGCCAATGAGAACACAACAACAACGCACTTTGCCCCCTTCTGACATGTGTCATCCCGCCCGATTGGTCCAATCAATACTCAATACACTCATGCCGACCTCAATCACATGATCAACCGCAAGCAGCCACGCGTTCCCCCAATGCCACTAAGCGGAAGCAGGACTCATCCCCTATAAATAGCCTCCTAACGCTCAGAAGAATAGGATTTTGGAAAAATGGGAGAATCATTTTCTTAGAGTGTTCTTTACGCTTTCAAAATCTGTGTATGGTTCTTGTGCATTTATAAGAGAGATATAATTTGCTTTGAGATCAGTAAAAAAAGGAGTGTCACTTATTTAGCATGCTCTTTTTTATATCACTTTCTTTGTTTTGCTTGTTCATCACGTTCATTATATAGTCAAGTCTTGTAGAAGCACTTCCCACCTCACTTACTTAAAAACGCGGGAACCATCAAAGGTAATTAATTAACTACGTGCACTTGGCTGCCTCATTATTGAGCTCCTAACATGATCCATTTGATCATAAAAAAAAATTATTTTATAAATGTGTTAAGAGGAAGTTTCCACTCTTAAAGTAAGAAGTATGAAGTATTGTGAGTCATTGGGTTAAATGAAAGAAACGAGTGATATTAAATGACACGGTCATTTTCGTAAACATCATGAACTTTTTTTTCATCAGTCCACAATTTTTTATTTTTTCGGTTAGTTATCCTTGTTTTCGGATAGTGGAAGCAGTTAGTTATTTCTTATCCTTGTTTTTAACCTTGTTTGGAATTTCTGGTTTGAGTTAATGAATGACAGCAGATTTCATTCTCTCAAGAAACTCTCTCTTTGTCTTCCTCTCTTTGATTTCCTCTGTTTCTTGCCAATAAATTGGTATCAGAGATTCTCCGGGTTCGTATCCAGGGATTAGAGTGCAACTAGTGAGAGCAAATCACCAAGGGAAACACGGGTTAAGAGGGATCATTGTTCACGATGCAGAACAATGGAGGAGGCAACAATGGGGTGTCTCAATTGCCTATTTTTAAATGAGTGAATTATCACTTCTGGAGCTTGAAGATGAAGACTCTATTCAAGTCTCAAGAGTTGTGGGGACTCGTAGAAAGTGGCTACGAGGAGGTTGAGACAGAAGATCCGGATCAACAACTTAGAGAGAAAAGAAAGAAAGACTCAAAGGCCTTGTTTATGATTCAACAAGCCTTAGATGATGAGATCTTTCTGAGGATTGCATCAGCCACAACATCACATGAAGCCTGGAATACTCTAAAGCAAGAGTATTTAGGAGACAAGAAAGTAATCACAGTAAGGTTGCAGTCCTTGAGAAGAGAGTTTGAGACCTCTCTTATGAAAGACAAAGAATTTGTGCAAGATTATTTGTCACGAGTGACTGGAGTGGTGCAGAAGATGAAATCATATGGAGAGACCATGAGCAATGAGCATGTAGTTGGGAAGGTTTTGAGAAGCCTTACCAAGCAGTTTGATCATGTAGTGGCTGCTATAGAAGAATCAAAGGACATGGCTATCTACACCTTTGATGAGCTGATGGGGTCCTTGCAAGCTCATGAGGAAAGGCTCAACAGGTCCAGTGAAAAGAAAGAGGAGAAGGCCTTTCAAGTCAGAGAAGAGTCTTCTAACAAAGAAAGATTATGGCAATTCAATGGAAGAGGAAGATGAAGAGGTGGATTCAGAGGAAGAGGCCGTGGAAGAGGCCAAACTGGTGAAGGAAGGGAGCAGAATTCCCATTCCTACAAGGGTCCACTTAAGTGCTATTATTGCAAGAAGTCTGGTCATAAGAAAGCCAATTGCTGGAAGAAAGAAGCAGACAAAGGTGAGCCAAAGGTTGATCAAAGATCAAACTTTGCTGAGCAAGAATCAAAGTTGTTTCTAGCACAGAATTCAACTAGCACTGATGCAGAAAGTATGTGGTTTATTGATAGTGGATGTTCTAATCACATGTATGGCACAAGGGTCATGTTTAAAGACTTAAATGACTCTCAGAAAAGCATGGTGAAACTTGGAGATGGGAAGCAACTGAATGTAGAGGGCAGAGGCACCATTGCAATCAAGACAGAGCAAGGTAATACCAAACTATTATATGATGTTCAGTATGTACCTGACTTGGCTCACAATTTGCTAAGTGTTGGGCAATTATTAAGTAGTGGTTACTCTGTGTTATTTGATGATGAGTCATGTTTGATAAGGGATAAAAGATCAAAGGAAATTGTAGTGAATGTTTCCATGGGGAGAAACAGAATGTTTCCTTTGAATCTGCATGAAAATTTAAGCAAGGCATTGACAGTTAAGGGTGATGATGATGCAAGGCTATGGCATCTGCGCTATGGACATCTGAATGTGCACTGTTTGAGGCTGCTGAGTGCAAAAGGAATAGTGAGAGGTTTGCCAAAGATTGGTGAACTTGAGTTGTGTGAAGGCTGCATATATGGGAAGCAATCCAAGGGACCATTTCCAAGTGGAAAGGCCTGGAGAGCAAGTGACTGTCTTGAGCTGCTTCATGCTGATCTATGTGGGCCAATGCAGACAGAGTCACTTGGTGGAAGCAAGTACTTCTTGCTAATAACAGATGACTATAGCAGAATGAGTTGGGTATATTTTCAGAAGGCGAAGTCTGAGTCATTTGAGAACTTCAAGAAGTTCAAGGCCATGATGGAAAAGCAAAGTGGCAAGTATGTGAAGGGCCTGAGGACAGATCGAGGTGGAGAGTTCCTATCACATGAGTTCACCGAAATTTGTGAAGATCAAGGCATAAGAAGGGAGTTGACGGCACCTTATACACCAGAGCAGAATGGTGTTGCAGAAATGAAGAATAGAACTGTGGTAGAGATGGCAAGAAGTATGTTGAAGGCTAAAGGCATGCCAAATCAGCTTTGGTGTGAAGCAGTGGCAACAGCTGTGTATGTTCTCAACATCTCACCAACAAGAGCAGTCATGAACAAGACTCCATTTGAAGCCTGGAGAGGAAAACAGCCAAGTGTAAGTCATCTAAGAATTTTTTGCTGCATTGCATATACTTTGATTAATCAAAGAGCCAAGCTTGATGAGAAATCAGAGAAGTGTGTGTTTATTGGCTATGCTCCCCAATCCAAAGCTTACAAACTGTATAATCCTCTCAGTGGGAAGGTGATCATAAGTAGAAATGTGATGTTCAATGAAGATGGAGAATGGAACTGGAAGCAAGCTGAGTGCAATGACAGCAAGCTGAAAACAGTCACTCTTGATAATACTGTCACTCTTGATAATACAGTGGAGGAAGCACTTATGACAGACCTGAATCACAACTCACATGCCTCACCAACAACATCATCAGTAAGCCACAGTTCCTCTCCCTCAAGCTCATCAAGTGGTTCTCCACCAAGAAGGATGAGATCCTTAGAAGAAATCTATGAAAGCTGTGATTTTGCTTTGATTGCTACAGAACCAACAAGTTATGATGAAGCTGCAACTAAGGTTGAATGGCAAGCTGCAATGGAGGAGGAAATGAGGTCAATTCAGAAGAATAAGACCTGGGAGTTAGTGAATCTGCCTGAAGGAAAGAACTTGATTGGTTTGAAGTGGGTCTTTAGAACAAAGTTCAACACTGATGGAAGCATTCAAAAGCACAAGGCATGACTGGTGGCCAAGGGGTATGTACAGCAAGAAGGAACTGACTTTGAAGAAACCTTTTCACTAGTGGCAAGGTTTGAGACATTAAGGATTGTATTGGCTTTAGCTGCACAACAGAAGTTGCTTGTGTTCCAGTTTGATGTGAAGTCAGCATTCTTAAATGGAGAACTGGAAGAAGAGGTATTTGTTGAGCAACCTCAAGGCTTTGTCAAGGAAGGAGAAGACAGCAAAGTCTACAGGCCGCACAAAGCTCTTTATGGATTAAAACAAGCCCCAAGAGCTTGGTACAGCATAATTGATGCATTCTTCATCAAGAACATGTTTGAAAGGAGTGAAAATGAGCCCACTTTGTACATAAAGAAGCAAGGTATGCAAGAGTTTATAGTAGTATGTCTTTATGTTGATGACATCATCTACTTTAGCTCCTCTCAGAAGCTGCTAGATGAGTTCAAACTCTCCATAATGAAGGAGTTTGAGATGACAGATTTAGGGATTTTACAATACTTTCTTGGCTTAGAAGTGAAGCAAAGAAAGAGTGGAATTTTTGTGTGTCAGAAGAAGTATGCAAAGGACCTACTGAAGAAGTTTCATATGGAGAAGTGTGATGCAGCAATAACTCCAATGAACACTAATGAGAAACTACAGAGAGAAGATGGCACAGAGAAGGCTGATGAGAAGTTGTTCAGAAGCTTAGTAGGAGGCTTGAACTATCTCACACACACAAGGCCTGACATTGCCTACTGTGTGAGTGTAGTGTCAAGATATATGCATAATCCAACAAGGCAGCATCTTGGAGCTACAAAGAGAATACTGAGATATGTAGCTGGGACAACTGAGTATGGAATTTGGTATGAAAACACTGAAGACTTCAAGTTGGTAGGCCACACTGACAGTGATTGGGCAGGGTGTATTGATGACAGAAAGAGCACCTCTAGTTCAGTGTTTAGTTTGGGCTCAGGTGCAATCACATGGAGCTCAAAGAAGCAAGATATTGTGGCTTTGTCATCTTCAGAAGCTGAGTATGTAGCAGCAGGATCAGCTGGAAGACAAGCATTATGGCTAAGAAAATTGATGAAGGATATGTGTTATGCACAAGAAGTAGCAACTGAGTTGTGGTGTGACAACAAATCAACAATTGCAATGACCAAGAATCCAGCCTTTCATGCCAGAACAAAGCACATTGAAGTGCAACATCATTTCATCAGGAAATTGGTGTCCGAGGAGAAGATTGTTCTGAAGTTCTGTGGAACAAATGATCAAGATGCAGATTTGTTCACTAAAGCTTTGAGTCAAGCAAAACATCAGTTCTTCAGGGAGAAGATTGGAATGCGTGAGTTTGAATCAAGGGGAGGTGTTGAAATGTGATTCAATACTTCAGCTGAGCAAGTCTTCAGAAGAAGGAGAAGTCAAGAAAGAATCGGTCAAATGCAGTTCCTAGTTTCTAGCTTATCTTTTAGCTTATGGTTGTTTAAGTTGTTTTAATTAATCCACTATCATTAGGCATTATGTTAGTCGTGGATAGTGGAAGCAGTTAGTTATTTCTTATCCTTGTTTTTAACCTTGTTTGGAACTTCTGGTTTGAGTTAATGAATGACAGCATATTTCATTCTCTCAAGAAACTCTCTCTTTGTCTTCCTCTCTTTGATTTCCTCTGTTTCTTGCCAACACATTGATCTCTGGAATCGTTTATGTTCCTTCAATCGCTTCCAAAGTGTTTGCACTTTGCGAGGGGAATCCACAGTAAATCAAGAAATTAAAACTTAATTTGTGCATACCTCTCTAGTTCCTGTAATTGTCCTTTCACCAATTATGTTAATAATGAGAATTATATATGGTAAATGAGAGGATTATTCAGGTATGAATACATATTTCCATGCAAAAGTTGCACATTTTAGTATGCTATGAAGTACATTTCAGTGTTGCTAGTTACCATACACATTGGAGAATATCTTGTGACACACATATCCACTCTTTTTACTCTAGTGATGCACATTTCAATACAGTTACGGCCTACGGGGCACATTTCAGTATAGCTACTAGCACATTACAGTATAGCTATGATGCGCTAGCCTTTTTAGATAGTGATGCACGTTGACGTACACGCGTATTATTCGGATAAAATATGCATGTGCCGTCTTTTCCTATGTAAATACGTCTGTGTCGTTTTTTTACGGCACACTAAATGTGTCTTGCGATTTACATTAAATGTGTTTCACTGCAAACCTTGAATGTGCATCACAATATAAGTATATATACCCGTAAAATACTCATACATTCGTATAGGAAGTTTCGTTCACTTTTTGATTAACAGTTTTTCTAGTGTGTGCCCATGGGCACACTCTAACAAACTAAAGTAGGAAACTATTTACAAAATATTCTTTAATAGAGAATGGATAAACCCTTAAGAAAAAAAATCAAACTAATGGCTAAAAAAATTATTACTAAAAATGGACTTGTTAGAGTATGTCCATGGCACACACGAAAAAATCTTAGACTAATTCAGTTATAAATGATATCTCATTAGTGTAGTCACGAAAGCATGCAGTACATCAGGAATAGAACCCCCACTCATATATGTAATTGATTTCACATTACTAGTATTGTTAATGTTTTAGGCAACACTGTGGGTTACCATGTTACTTCTCACGATATACAAAGCAATACTTTTTTCTTTTGGAGACACAACAAAGCAATACTAATAAAGAGTGAAAATGATTTCAAATCCAATTCCTAATTGACTGGTCCATTTGCCGTGGTAATTACGATACCTTCTTTTTCAATTTCATCACAGCGTAGCAAAGCACCAAGTGAAGAATAAGTAACAAAGAGTATATAACTAATAAACTAAGCGAAAAAAGAAGAAGGTGATTACATTCTCTTTTTCGTCAAAACCATTTTATACGAAACCGCATTCTTAATGTTTTATAAATATTTTGACAAATTCATTTTAACTTATGATACTTCTTGACTTTTTATTATTAATTACTTTCTGATAAAAGGAATAGTATTGGATAACTCTCGCCATTCTTATTATTACACTTACGTCGGATCAGTTCAGTTTTGTGCAAATTTGTTTCATCGTCTATCATTACCTTGATCATGAGACTAATTATGTAACTTTATTAATAAATACTATATTTATGTGTTTTAATTATATACAAATCTATCGATCTATGAATTGATTTACAAGTGAAGTGATCGATATAGTTGAATAAATTGTATATCGATCTTGTGATCTTATAATACCATGTATTTAAATACTTTTTATTAGGCCGAAAAGACGAATGGGTATATTAAGTGACTTCTTCGAGATAAATTGGTATTTTAAAAATCTTCGGAGACAAATAGGTATTTAAAGTGTGACCTGATTGACAAATTGATGTTCTACCTCGTCGGATGTTAATCGGTTTGGTTTATTATTTTTCTAAACCGGTTTAGATTTATATGAACCAGCTTAAAAAAAAAAACGGTTTAGATTAATTTTCTTACTTATACAGTTATACCCAATTTGTTACCTCAACCTACAGTGTGCAATGTGTAACCTTCTTCTCTCATGGCTCACTGAATGTATGTTAGCTAACTTACTAAATTTAAAATATTATAGCAAGGCGTGCAAATTTATAAATTAATTGACATAGTCACACACTATAAGCCACACACTGTACAACTACAATCTGGCACAAATTTGACAATAAATTTGACCAAGCTTGAGACACATGTCTGAGTGCGCATTAGCTAATAGATGTAGAACTAAGTTTTTGCTGAATTTTTGTAGTCGTATACATATGCAAAAAAATACATTCGTTGAATAATCCAATTTTAAGATGGCCATAACGATTCCTGAACCGGTTACGCAATCGATAGAAAAGCAATTCAATAGAGCAATACATATTATGTTTTCCTAGAAAGAGAGAAAAATGAATTTAGTGAGTTTACGAAGAGGGAGAGAGTTACCTGGAAATCAAATTGGTGAGAATTTGGGTTTCGTCACGGCTTATGTTAGCAGTGGGAGAGATTTGGCTGTCTGTTTCAACTTCGATTTGTTTGAAAGGTTTGGTGTTGCTGAAAATTAATCTAAACCAATTTGGTTTTTCATTTTTAACTAGCCGGTTTATTTAAATTTAAACTGGTTTAGAAAAATAATAAATCGGACCGATTAACATCCGATGAGGTAGAATACCAATTTGTCCATCGGAGCACATTTTAAATATCTATTTGTCACCGCATGTTTTTAAAATACCAATTTGTCTCGAGGAAGTCACTTTCTACACATTCGAAAAGTGCAAAAATATTATTTATATGTGCATGAGTTTTAAAAGTGCATAAATTTTTACATGTATGTGTGTAAGTATTTGCTTGTATCTATATCATTCTCATTTTATACGATAATAATCATTTTTACCTGATCAATGTTCTTAATGGTATTAAGGAAATTAATTAGTTTCTATAGGTTATTATTTCCTTATTGTTGTAAGTGTAGGATTGTTCAACTTAGTTTATTCTTCTTTTTCATCAGATTTGTTTACTACTCAAATTCTTGTATTGTGGTAGTAGAAACTTGTACTGCAATTAAAATTGATGTAGCAACGATTGACCTTCACTAGAAAGACTTCATTGCTTCTGATCTGCGAACAAAATGTTAAAGGATGGGATTTGGATCCCCCGTTGTGATCTGCGAACAAAATGCTCAAGTCAGATAACGGCATTTTTTAGAATAGGAAGATAATGAATGCTAGGTCTTTTTTCCTTAGGGTTTAAATACATTTCTTAATTTAACTATCTTCTTGTAATATCCTGATGGGCTTTATTTAATAAGCCTGCCATAAATATCAACTTTAATTAATTAAGCAAGAAATAATAAAAATAAAGCCTTTTAACTTTTACCTCCTCGTGTACATATATAGGATTTAAGTGTATAATGATCTTAGGGTGTAAAGTGAAGAATAATTAGGGTCATAAGATCTAAGAGATGTATGGATAAAATTAGAGATACAAAATTATAAATATTATTTTTTTCATAATATTTTTTGATTAAAAAAGAATTTTTTCAAAAATTATTTTTCCCGAAAATATATTTTTATTTGAAAATTATTTTTTTTCGAAAATTAATTTTTCCCCGAAATATTTTTTTCGAAAATAATTTTTTTTCAACTTTTTTTTCCCAAACATTATTATTTTTTTCAAAATTTATTTTTTTCGTCTTTTTTTCAAAAAATATTTTATTTAATTGTATATCAAGTGCATAAATAAGCATCAAAAGTGCATCAATAATGAATTCAAAGTGCATATATAAGCACATTTTTAATGCTCACATAGAGTGCATCTTTAATATGATAAAGTGCATATTATAATATGTAAATATACATGTTTAACATGTATATTAAAAGTGCACATTTTAGTTAGTGTATGTTTATTGTATCAAAAGTGCATATGTTAGTATGTTAAAGTACATACTTAATATGTTAAAAACTGCGTATGTAATTATGTTAAAGTGGATGCTCAATATTCCAAGTTAGGTGCATGCATGTGTAAGTATATTAAAGTGCGTGTTTAGTAATCTAAAATTAAGTACATATGTAAATATGTTAAAGTGCATGATTAAAATGCTAAAGTGTATGGTACTAATTTTTTCAGGAAAATGTTCATGAAAAAATAAAAATATTTTTGGGGAAAAAGACTTAATTTTCGAGAAAAAATATTTTTGTTTCGACAATATTTTTTAAAAAATAATAATTAAAAAAATTAATTATATTTACAAGTTTGTCACTCCATGTGTTTTAATCCTTAACTCTCCCTTCCTAAACACTCTCCTTACTCTATACTTGTATCCTCTGATTAAATCTACTATCAATTGAAACCAACATTTACGTGATATTACTCATATTAGAGGCATAAAATCCAAAGATATCTTTTTTCCTTCACCTGCAAATGGTCAATCATTCAACTACTATTCCAAACGAGCATGAACCGGCATTCTCCTTCATTGTTGTCACTTTCCCCGACGCCAACAAATTTACCACCATAAACTACGTACCTTGCTTTATTAACATTATGTTAAGAGTTGTAATAAGTCAACTATGAGGGTCAATTATGCAATTATGTGTAATTAGAGGCCTATCTGTAACAGAGTATAAAATACTCTAACAACCTGTAACAGAATCACTTTTTTAGAGTTTTCGAATGAGAGTTTTCTCCTCTGCTTCCTTGATGGATCAGAGAGTTTGTTCTTCATTTTCAATCCAATTCTGAGTGATTTCATATGGTATCAGAGCAATCTCACTCGGTTTCTTTGTTTTCTTCTGCAAAAATTGTATTTTTTCTTCGATTAGACACGATTCTTGTTTCTGGATTAAATCATGGCCAACAAACATGTTATGGAGCAGCAGCATCAAGGTGTGGCTTCGAACAATCCTTTGAATCTTTTGAACTCGGATCATCCGGGATCGCAACTCGTATCAGTTCATCTCAATGGAAAAAATTTCCTAAACTGGAGCAAGAGTGTTCGAATGGCGCTCGGCGCTAAATCGAAACTAGGTTTCATTGATGGCTCAGTCAGGCGTTCAAATCTTGGTTCTGTTAATGCATAAAGATGGATGAAAACTGACTACATGGTGAGATGCTGGTTAATCAGCTCCATGGAAGCTGGAATCTCCGACACATTTATGAATGTGGATTCGGCTAGACAACTATGAGAGGAATTGCTTGAGAGATTTGGTCAAACTAATGGACCATTACTCTACCAGATCAAGAGAAATTTGTCTTCGCTGGAGCAAGGCAATTCATTTGTCGGTGAATATTATTGCAAGTTAAAGAAACTTTGGGACGAAACTGAGAATTTGGATAAACTTCCAGAGTGTAAATGTGGCTATCTGTCCAGGTGTGCTTGCAATTTTATGAAAAATATCCTAGAAAAGGAGTCTAGGAATAGGTTGCTTGAATTCTTGATGAGATTAAATCAAGATTTTGATAATATTAGAAGCACTATTCTGTCTATGGATGATTTTCCTACAGTCAATAAAGCGTTTTACTTAGTTCAGCAAGTTGAGCGCCAGAAGATGTTAAATGGAACTCTGGCGTCAACTCCTGAGAATGGAGGTGCTTTTACTTTCAACAAACAACAGTATTCTAAGGACAAGAAAGGGAAAAATGACAGGAAATGTGATTTCTGTCATACGAAGGGGTAGATTAAGGAGAAGTGTTACAAGTTGAATGGATATCCTGCAAATTGGAGGTTCAAGAACTCTGACAGAAAGGCTAACATGGTTGATGTTGATAGTCCTTTGGACATGGAAGAATCAAGAGTTGATATAAGTCTAGTTAATGTAGTTTGCAAAGAAATGGCTAGGATGTTCAGAGAAAGGGATAGAGCCAATACTTCAGGATCTGCAAGCTTTGTTACTTCGTCTAACAGTGAGAACTTTGCAGGTAATGATTTCTCTCATACTGCTTTGAATGTTGTGTGTACTCATGAATTTGATGTGTGGATAGTTGATACTAGAGCAACAGACCACATGATTTTTTTATTCTAAGTTGTTTTCTTCACAAAGGAAATTAAGTAAACCTATTAAAGTGTTGTTACCTAATAGGGCAATCAAATTTGTTGAAACCATTGGTACAGTGCAGCTTAACAGAATGTTGATGATTGATAATGTGTTGCTAGTTGAAGGTTTTAAACAGAATTTGTTGTCTATGACAAAACTATTAGATGAAAATGGTGTGAGAGGTCAGATAGAGGCTGATAAAATTTGCTTTCAGGACCTTATCACTAAGAAGATTGTGGTTGTTGGACACAGAGTTGGAGGACTATACCAAATGTAATCTAATTCAAGGGTGAAGCGAGCTTGTGATTTTAGCATTAATAAAGCTAGTCATGCTTGTAAGATTGATGTTAACATTTTACATGCTAGACTAGGTCACTGTTCTAGGGGTAAACTCAAACATTTACCTATGTACTCATCAGATGTTTTGCCTGATGTTGGTTTTTGTGAAAGTTGCACATTAGCAATGTAAAGAATCATTTGACAGGAGTGAGTCAATTTTTAAAAAGCCTTTTGAGCTTATTCATCTTGATGTGTGGGGTCCTTACAAAGTTCTTAATACCACTGGTACATCATATTTTTTTATTGTGCTTGATGATTGCACAAGATTTACTTGGGTCTACTTGCTAAAGTCTAAAAATCAGGTATTCTCAGTGATAGAATCTTTCTTTGCATATGTAAGGAATCAGTTTGATGTCATAATTAAGGTGGTCAGGAGTGATAATGGAACTGAATTCACTCAATCAAGATGCAAGGAATTTTTTACTAAGATAGGGGTGAAATGAGTATTCCAGGGAATCCTCAGCAAAATGGTAGAGTTGAAAGGAAGCATAGGCATATCCTTGAGACTGCTAGAGCTATGAAAATCCATGCCAATATTCCAGTGAGGTTTTGGGTTGAATGCATTACTACTACAGTTCATGTCATCAATATGATGCCTAGTTTAGTATTAGGATGGAAAATTCCTTATGAAAAGTTGTTTAAAAGGCCAACAAATTATGAAGATTTAAGGGTCCTTGGTTGCTTGTGTTTTGGCAAGGCTAGTGCAGAAAAGAGGGACAAGTTTGGTTTTCAGTCAAGAAGATCAGTATTTGGGGTATCCAATTGGTCAGAAGGGGTACATTTTGTATGATTTGGAGTATAAGAAGTTCTTTGTGTCATGGATGTGATATTTGAGGAAACTTAGTTTCCTTTCAAGAACTTAGACAGTTCTTTGCCACAAACTAAGCATCCTGCACAGTTTCAGCTGCCTCTAGTGAATCATGCACGTATGCCTGTTTATGCTGATCAATCTTTCCCTAATCATTCTGATGTTGCTCAATTCATTTCACCAGTCAGGTCTTAGTAGTGGTGACTCTAGTTCTCAGTCAATATGTGATATTGTCCCTATACCAGTAGCTTCACCTATCTCTGCAGAGGTTTTGCCTGCAACTTCACCTAATTGTGTGCCTTGCTCAACCATTATTAAGCCAGTGAGACAGTCTACTCGAATTAAAAGTCATCCAGCTAAGCTACAAGATTATTTTTGTAATACAACCATATCAGTGTTTGCTTCTACACATGGTGCTTGTTGTTCAATTTGTCAGCTTTGTCAGTGAGTATATTGCCTCTCTATACAATGTTTGCAGTGTCAATGAGCCTAGTTGTTATGCACATGCCAAGGGACATCCATGTTGGGAAGAGGCTATGGGAAAGGAGATTAAAGCCCTTAAGACCAACAATACTTGGACTTTTTCTGCTTTACCTCCAGGAAAGAAAGCAGTGGGATCAAAGTGGGTATTCAAGGTGAAATTTAAACCTGATCGGGGCATTGAAAGATATAAAGCTAGATTGGTGGCCAAAGGATATACTCAAATTGAAGGTAAAGACTATAAATTTACTTTTTCTCATGTGGCTAAATTAGCTACAGTCAGAGTATTGTTGGCATATGCTATTGTGCATAGGTGGGATGTCCATCAATTAGATATCAATAATGTCTTCTTGCATCGATTTTTGGAGGAGGAAGTGTATATGATGCCTCCTCGAGGTTATTTGAAGGAAAAACCAGGACAAGTTTCCAAGTTGCAAAGGTCCTTGTATGGTTTAAAATAGGCCTTAAGGCAGTGGAACATTGAACTGACAAGTTATTTGTTAAAGCTCGGTTAGAGCACCCCCTTATGGGGGCTTTTTTATTTTAAGCCTCTATTTAAGCCCAAACTCAAAAGATCATTTTAATGGAGGGGCTTTTGGATGAGCTTTTCGTCCCAATTTACATTTATATTAAATTATAATTATGCCATTTATATTAAATTATCAAAATACCCTTTATATTAAATTATTAATATACCATTTATATTACATTATAAAAATATTGATTTTATTAAAATCTATATTGTATAAAATTTATTGAATATATTTTAATTCAAGTGTTTAAATATAATATTAATTGAAAATTAATAAAACAAATATTAAGGTTTGGAGGAAATTAACGACAAACATATATATTACAAACAACAATGATGGATGCATAAATTGAAGAAAAAATATTACAATGAAACAACATAAACTGAAGCAAATTACCGAATTTAACGAAAAACATCATTAAGACAATGCATAACTCAATAACTAAAAACACAATGACCACTACATCTTATTTATAGGCAAATAAAAAGCATTTACAATTTTTCTATTTTGTGAAAATATTAATTATATATAAATACTTTTAGTTAGTATAACTACCATAAATTCATACATAAAATATATAACTACTCTAAATTCATACATAAAATATATAACTATCCTAAATTCATACATAAAATTTATAAAGTTTTTCCACAATGTCATTTTAATGTAAAGAAATGAAATTAGTATATATTTATATTCTAAACCACCATAAATAATATTAAAATGATTTATTTTCAATTAATGATATACAATATACAATAAAAAAAATTAAAATATACCAAATATATTCGAAAAAAGTGTCTATGCATAGAGAAAAATGAAACTAGAATTATGGTGTTTTTTTAATTTTAATGTTTAAAATTTAAAATAAACATTTTTTTTAAATAACGGACGGCCAGGATTTAGCGCCACGCGTCGCTCATCGACGAGCGACGCGGCTCCAATAACGGAGTGACGCGTGACACTCCCTTTAGTAAGCAGTCGTTTGGCTAGGGTTGAGCACCGGTCCAAACCCGATCCGGACCGACCCGGACCGGAACCCGAAACACCAAAAATGGTGGACCGGAACCCGGACCGGAAATATCCGGACCGGGTCCGGACCGGTCCAGTCCTATTTGGACCGGTTTAGGGTTTTTATTAAATTTAAATGGGTTTTATTAAATTTAAATATAATTTACTTATATTTAAACATGGAAAAAAACCCTCAAATCTAAATATAATTTACCCTAAACCTCAAATGTAAAAAACCTAAAATTTTAAGATTTTTTAAAAACACCAGATCGGACCGGACCGGACTCGGACCCGGACCCGGAATTTCAGAATTCCCTAGACCGGACCGTTTTGGTCCGGTCCGGTCCAAATTTCCGGGCCGGACCGGAATATGCTCAACCCTACGTTTGGCTGCTTACTAAAGCCGCGTCGTTTTGGCCCTTTTTGGACCAAAACGATGCATTTCGTACGTTTCTGGGCAAATTTTTTTAGCCCTAATCAAACAGGCCTTAAACTAACTTTAGTTTAAACCCGCTTAGTTGGGGCTTAAAAATGAGGCTTTTGATAAGCCTCTTGGGGGGGGGGGGCTTTTGGGACCAAAGGAATATTTTATTAAATAATATTCCAAAAGCCCCTAGTTTAAGCCCCCATAAAGGGTGCTCTTATAAACAATCCAAGCAAGATTATTCACTATTTGTGAAATGTGAAAATGGATTGATTGCCATTGCTCTAGTATATGGGGATGATTTGTTGTTAATTGGAAGTGATGTTGATATGATTCAGGTAACTAAGTCTGGATTACATGAAGCTTTTACCATTAAAGACCGAGGATTGGTCAGGTTTTTCTTGGGTATTGAAGTAGCAAGATCATAAAGGGGCATAGTGATAAACCGAAGGAAGTATATTCTGGATGACACTAATATGCTAGACAATAAGCCAGCTAAATTTCCTTTGCCTAGGGGACTGGATTTGTCAATTGATGAAGGCAATTGCTTCCTGATCCTAAGACATTAGAAGATTGGTAGGCAGGTTATTGTATCTCAATATAACAAGACTTGACCTATCATATTCAGTATAACATTTGAGCCAATTCTTAATCTCACCAAGGGAACCACATTTGCAAGCAGCTATGCATGTTGTAAGGTATCTCAAAGCCACACTTCTATTGAATCTAACCTGGCTATAAGTAGTTACAGTGATGCTGATTGGGGAGCATATAAGTTCAAAACTAGATCCTTAACTAGATATTGTGCTTTTCTTGGCACTTCCTTGGTGTCATGGAAGACTAAAAGGCATAAACCAGTCTCAAAATCTTCGGCATAATCCGAGTATAGAAGTATGTCAGAAACATCAAGTGAAGTGGTTTGGTTGCATGCTCTTCTCAAAGATTTGCAGCTAGAAGTGCCATTGCCTATTCTCATGTGTTGTGACAACAAGGCAGCACAACATATAGCCGTTAATCCTGTATTTCATGAGAGGACTAAGCACTTGAACATTGATTGTCACTATGTTAGGGAGAAGGTCTCTGAAGGCTTTATCAAGACAGCACATGTCAAGTCACAACTTCAGTTGGCTGACAATCTTACTAAATCTCTTGGAGAAGTTCAACATAAATTCTTGTCTTCCAAGCTAGGACTTATGGATTCTTGATCAGCGCTACTTTGTAGGGTTTAACTAGGAGTTGTTACCGGTGTTTTGGGTACCATTTGGAGATGTTTAGAGCACAACTATGGAGAATGGAGTTGAGAAGTAGAAGTGTAGATATGGTGGTTTGGAGAAGCTTAAATGAAGACATTAAGAAGATGGGAAGAGAACCACTTGAAAAGACCGAGGAGAGGACGAAGTTAGAAGAGAAGAGGACCAACAGAGTCCAAACCGCGATTGCGGGCGAGCAAGCATACTGTTCGCGGTTAATTCGAGAGCAAAGGATCAGAAACGGAATTTTCCGCGACCGCGGAAATTCATCCGTGATCGCGGAATTGTGCATCAGCGTGCCGCGGCGGGAGTTCATCCGAAGTTCACATTTATATTATTTCCCATTTATTTTATTTTATTTATTTCGTTTGCATTATTTTAGTTTCCTTTTAAGATTAGACTTGTTATCTTTTTAGCATTAGGTTTGGTTTTTAGGTTATTTAACCTAATTTCCACAGCAGCCTTTGATTATTCAGTTTTCATTCTACGTTCAGTTTTTCCCTATGAGTTTTATTGTTTCAAGACTATGAAGAACTAAGCACCATTTGCTTGGTCCGACAATTGAAGCCTTCATTTGATTCATGATTGTGAGGTTATAACTCTATTTCTTATTCCTTTGGATTATATCTTTTCTCTTGAGCATATTCCTATTGATTCTTATTGATTTGACTGGATTGATCACCTAGTTGATATTAGTAATTGTCTATTGCTAGGGTTTGGATATTTCGAGATGAAATCCCTTATCTTGTGTAGCAACCATGATATTCTAGGACTAGTTGGACTAGTTTATTATGAAAGAGAATTGATTATGTGTTAAATGCTGTGAAAAATCAGTGTTGCATGTATCCTGGTTAATTTCTATGCTCCATGCTGCTATTGTTCTAAATCTTGATAGTTTTTCGTGCGTTCGATAGTAAGGGTTGCCAGGCCGAGTTGGACTGGTAACTATTTCAGAATAGGGACAGGAATAATCATAGGAAGGAATAGAGATAACCTAGGACCAATCAATCGAATGAATGGTGGATATTTGTTTGGCTAAGTGTTTTTCCCTAATTGATTACAAACCTTTGCTTTTGTTTCCCTTGTTTACTTGTTTTACAATCAATCAATCAAAACCCCCCTTTGTTACTATTGCATGCAAATTGGCATAGAGAAAGACAACTCCTCCCTGAGGGATTCGACCCTTGCTTGCCTATTCTACTAGTTTAGGTTGTTAAGGATTTTACTTTGATAAGGCGATACGACTTTAGCCTCCGTCAAAATTGGCGCCGTTGCCGGGGATGCAAGTTTTGTTTTTTCTTTGTGTGTGTTTGTGTGCTAAATTTTTATGTGGACCTATCTTATGGTCCACACCCGTGCTACTGACTCCCCTCTTCTTGCTTGTGATACAGAAATTGAGAGGACTCTTTCTAGGAACCGCAAGATAAACAGAGTTTTGTGTTTTGACAATCCTTGTTTTGAGATGGCGGACGAACAACAGACGTTGAGGCAGTTGACTGCCCCTAATCTGCAACAACAACCGCTGGCTGTGCAATTCCCTGAGCTGGTGGATGGCGTGAACTTTGAGCTCAAGTCTGGGTTAATCCACTTACTTCCCCACTTTCATGGGATGAGTGGAGAAGACCCCAATAAGCACCTTTTGGAGTTCCATTCCGTTTGCACCAGCATGAAGCCAAAGGGCGTGACTGAGGACCGGATCAAGCTGAGGGCCCTCCCTTTCTCTCTAAGGGATTCGCCCAATGATTGGTTCTACTACTTGGCACCAGGGAGCATTGACACATAGGCCAAGATGACAAAGGCCTTCCTGGAGAAGTACTTTCTTGCGACCAAGCTCAACAGCCTGAAGAGGAGCATCAACAACATTGAACAGCAGGCTGCTGAGTCATTGTACGAGTACTACGAGAGGTTGAAGAGGATGACTTCTAGCTGCCCCTACCATGGGTATTCAGAGCAAGACCTCATACTTTATTTGTATAGAGGACTTCTTGACGAGGAGCATCAAATGGTGAATGCAGCATGTGGAGGAAATATTTTGAGCAAGACGCCTGCTACAGCTTTTGAGGTATTCTTTGAGATGTCTGGAGGCTCAAGACAGTTTAGTAAGAGGGCGAGCGCCCAATCAGTCAAGGCTGCAGACTCCCAGCCAAATTCCTCACTAGCTTCTGAGTTGGCTGAGATGAAAGAAATGTTGAGGAGATATATGATGAAGGGTGGCCAGCAGCAAGTCAAATCATGTGGGATATGCTATGACACGATACATCCAACTGATGCATGTCCCATGCTGCAGGAGCCCACTGTTGAGGTGAATGCTATTGGAGGATACGGCCCTTCAAGGCCAAGATATGACCCGTACTCTAACACGTACAATCCAGGGTAGAAAGATCACCCCAATCTGAGGTACGGGAACCAGCATAGTACTTCTCAAGGCCAGGAGAATCAAGAGTATCAACAGAGGCCTCCATAATTCCTACAGCGCCCACAACAATATCAGCAGTCTGGGGGTCAACAGCATCAATTTCGAGCTCCATATGACCAAAGACCCCCAGGCCAAGGCACAGGTTCATCTATGTCCAGTGAGGACCAGATCAGGGCCCTCACTCAAAGCGTCTCAATGTTGACTGGCAATGTGACCGCCATGGGGTCACAACTTCAAGCGGTGATGAAGACTCAAGAGACTCTCGCTCAAAACATGATCCAACATCAGCAAGAGACGAAATCAAGCATTATGAATTTGGAGAAGCAAGTGGGGCAGATCTCTATAGCAGTGAGCAAGCTGGAAGCCCGGGACTCGGGAAAACTACCATCTCAAACGATAGTCAACCCGAGGGAGAACGTCTGCGCCATGACACTAAGGAGCGGAGCAGAAGTGAACATCGGTCGTGGCCAACAGAGAGAAATCTGTGACCGCGGAGAAGGAAGTCGCGACCGTGGATTGGCCACTGACGAGGGGCAAGAAATCGACGCCTTTCCGCGACCGCGGACAGAATTCCACGATTGCGGAAAAATCCATTTAGAAGAGCTGTTCGAGAGCAATCCGCGATCGCGGAAAATTCACTGGAGACACGGCAGAAGTCGAGGACAATCCGCGACCGTGGACACAATTCCGCGGTCGTAGAAACGCCTCTATAGCCCCAGTTCACCTCGAAGACGCCCACGATGGATATGTGTGTCCCGACTTCCCTTCACTCAACACATTGAAGCCTCCTGCTCCCTTTCCCGAGGCTCTAAAGGACACTCGAAGGCCGGAGAATAATAAGGAACTGTTCGAGACCTTCAACAACTGCGAAGTAAATGTTCCTTTACTCAAGCTTGTTAATAGCATCCCTCATTATGCTAAATTCTTGAAGGAGCTATGCACGATAAAGAGGAAGAATGTGGTAAAGGAAAAGAGAAAGGTCCAGGTCAGCGAGAATGTTTCCGCTATGCTGCAAAAGCGGTTACCAAAGAAGGCAAGTGATGTGATCCGGGCATGTTCACTATTCCCTGCAAGATTGGAGGCACCTTGTTTGACAAGGCCATGCTTGATTTGGGTGCCTCCATTAATGTGTTGCCTCTCTCGTTGTACGAGTCTCTGGAGGTCGGACCATTAGAGAAGACAGGGATTATGATCCAGCTGGCAGACAATTCCTATGTCTACCCCAAAGGAGTGGTGCAAAATGTGATGGTAGAGGTTGATAAATTGCTCTTCCCTACGGACTTCTTTGTGATGGATACGGGACAGGATAAGGACGCAGCCCCTGTGATGCTAGGAAGGCCGTTTATGAACACGGCGGGTACAAAGATTGATGTGAGCAGCGGTTCGCTCACAATGAAATTCGACGGGGTGAGGGTCGGATTCAACATTGATGATTCTAAGCGACACCCTCCGGATGGAAACCCCAAGTTCTCAATTGATGTGAGCAACCCGAGTTGAGGTGGGAGAGTAGCAAGTCGAGCCATGACAATAACTAAGGCGTTGTCCGGGAGGCAACCCGAGGTATGTATTTCTTTCCTGTCTTTTCATTCCATGTTTTTAGTTGTTTGTGTGCTGTTTTTGTTTTTGCTTTTGTTTTTGTTTTTGCATTTAGACTAACATGCAGGAAGGAGACCCGAAGAAAAATTGAAGACGGTGAACTACTCACCAGCAACATTTCCGCGGGCGAGGAAAATTTTCCGCGGTCGCGGAAATCCCACTGTAAGTCTTCTATTTCCTAAAAAAAAAAAGGTTTTACCGAAGGCCAGATGTCCAAGTTCCCCATGGAGTGATGGTGCGCATCATGTTGCCGAGGAGGAGACATTCGCCCCACAATTTTTTTTGGCAACGATGATGGCCCGACATTCGACAGCTGAGGAGGAGGAACACCAGGGCCCACACCACGATTACATCTGGGCCCCATTTTTGTGTTCATTGAAGGCCGTACAACCCCGTTTCTTTGATGTACCACTACACCTTACATTGGATTCCTTTTGGTTGCATGGTAGAGTTTGAGTTTGAAGACCGGCGCAACACCAGAGACATGTGATTTATTGATATACCGCCAGCAACAACTTCCATGTCCAAGCCAACTCAGTGACGGTTGTGAGTTATTTGTTTGCTCTTCCATGTGCTTCAATTTTTTCTTGTCTTTCATTACATTGAGGACAATGTTTAAGCATGGGGGGGGGG
This sequence comes from Rheum nobile, assembly GCA_027886185.1. NCBI lineage: Eukaryota > Viridiplantae > Streptophyta > Magnoliopsida > Caryophyllales > Polygonaceae > Rheum > Rheum nobile. The sequence continues at coordinate 5,978,976 of WOAB01000207.1, read as the reverse complement.
GGGGGGGTGTTCTATACTTGCTAGTCGTTGAGGAGAAAAGAAAACGAAAAAAGGCAAAAATAGAAATCCTGGGATAATTCGAAAACCCGAAAGGGCGGCTTAGGTAATAAGCAGGTGGCTTGGACCAGCATTAGGCTGGGATAATAATTGGTCAAGAGTGATGTGAGTTTATGTGAGCCCATCTATTGAAAAATAAAATGAGTGGCTTGGTGAAAACCCGAGAGGGCGCCTTGGCAAAATGAGTGAAAAGAAGAAGAGTGATTATTAGGACTTCTCATTTTTCCTGGCGTGGTGACATAAGAAGATGTGATATAAGGAGGATTCGGGTAGGTCACTCTGGGAGGCATAAAAAGATAGATGGAGGCTAGGATTAGTTTTTTTTTCACTCTATGGTGTTCGGGATAAGCTTGGGGGAAGTACTCTGCTTTCCTTTTAGCTTGGTTGGTGTTGTGTTGTGTTGTGTTGTGTTGTGTTGTGTTGTGTTGTGTTGTGTTGTGTTGTGTTGTGTTGTGTTGTGTTGTGTTGTGTTGTGTTGTGTTGTGTTGTGTTGTGTTGTGTTGTGTTGTGTTGTGTTGTGTTGTGTTGTGTTGTGTTGTGTTGTGTTGTGTTGTGTTGTGTTGTGTTGTGTTGTGTTGTGTTGTGTTGTGTTGTGTTGTGTTGTGTTGTGTTGTGTTGTGTTGTGTTGTGTTGTGTTGTGTTGTGTTGTGTTGTGTTGTGCTTATTGTTTTGGTGCCTTGGAGTTTCATGTTTAGGTGCAATTCTTAGTGGAGATGGTTTTTCTGTGCTTCCTGAGACCTTGGGGATTTGATTGGAGGAGTAGGTTTCTTCTAGCTTACTCGAGGACGAGTAAGGTTTAAGCATGGGGGAATTTGATCAGCGCTACTTTGTAGGGTTTAACTAGGAGTTATTTCCGGTATTTTGGGTACCATTTGGAGATGTTTAGAGCACAACTATGGAGAATGCAGTTGAGAAGTAGAAGTGTAGATATGGTGGTTTGGAGAAGCTTAAACGAAGACATTAAGAAGATGGGAAGAGAACCACTTGAGAAGACCGAGGAGAGGACGAAGTTAGAAGAGAAGAGGAGCAACAGAGTCCAAACCGCGATCGCGGGCGAGCAAGCATACTAGTCGCGGTTAATTCGAGAGCAAAGGATCAGAAACGGAATTTTTCGCGACCGCGGAAATTCATCCGCGATCGCGGAATTGTGCATCAGTGTGCCGCGGCGGGAGTTCATCCGAAGTTCACATTTATATTATTTCCCTTGTATTTTATTTTATTTATTTCGTTTGCATTATTTTAGTTTCCTTTTAAGATTAGACTTGTTATCTTTTTAGCATTAGGTTTGGTTTTTAGGTTATTTAACCTAATTTCCACAACAGCCTTTGATTATTCAGTTTTCATTCTACGTTCAGTTTTTCCCTTTGAGTTTTATTGTTTCAAGACTATGAAGAACTAAGCACCCTTTGCTTGGTCCGACAATTAAAGCCTTCATTTGATTCATGATTGTGAGGTTATAACTCTATTTCATATTCCTTTGGATTATATCTTTTCTCTTGAGCATATTCCTATTGATTCTTATTGATTTGACTGGATTGATCACCTAGTTGATATTAGTATTTGTCTATTGCTAGGGTTTGGATATTTCGAGTTGAAATCCCTTATCTTGTGTAGCAACCATGATATTCTAGGACTAGTTGGACTAGTTTATTATGAAAGAGAATTGATTATGTTTTAAATGCTGTGAAAAATCGGTGTTGCATGTATCCTGGTTAATTCCTATGCTTCATGCTGCTATTGTTCTAAATCTTGATAGTTTCTCGTGCGTTCAATAGTAAGGGTTGTCAGGCCGAGTTGGACTGGTAACTATTTTAGAATAGGGACAGGAATAATCATAGGAAGGAATAGAGATAACCTAGGACCAATCAATCGAATGAATGGTGGATATTTGTTTGACTAAGTATTTTTCCCTAATTGATTACAAACCTTTGCTTTTGTTTCCCTTGTTTACTTGTTTTACAATCAATCAATCAAAACCCCCCTTTGTTACTATTACATGCAAATTGGCATAAACAAAGACAACTCCTCCCTGAAGGATTCGACTCTTGCTTGCCTATTCTACTAGTTTAGGTTGTTAAGGATTTTACTTTGATAAGGCGATACGACTTTAGCCTCTGTCAATTCTCCACCAAGTCTAGCTTGAGGGGAGGATGTTAAGAGTTGTAATAAGTCAGCTATGAGGGTCGATTATGCAATTATGTGTAATTAGAGGCCTATCTGTAATAGAGTATAAAATACTCTAACAACTTGTAACATAATCATTTTTTTAGAGTTTCTGAATGAGAGTTTTCTCCTCTTCTTCCTTGATGGATCAGAGAGTTTGTTCTTCATTTTCAATCCAATTCTGAGTGATTTCATACATTAGCTAGCGTAATTGGTTATTATGAAAGTGTCGCTCATTAGACATTCTAGCTAAAGGTCTCGATTTTAAATCCTAGTGGCAGCGTATATAGAAATTGTTAATGTTGGAAGGAGATTGATCTACCTTGTGCGCCTTCCGTCTTCTCAGTTTGGATTAAGTGACTATAATCAAACAAATCAGGTGGTCTTTCACCAAAAAACAAATTACATAGCCTTGAAATTGAACATTAAAACCATGTTAATTGGTTGTGGTATATATTTGCAAGTTTATAGATGGAACTAGACCTGGCAAAATATGACCCGACCCGTTCCGACCAAAATTTTCTGGGTCATAACCCGTAAAGTTGAACCCGAAACCCGTTTTCAATCAAACCTGATGACCCGAAAAAATTTTGGGTCAAAAACGGGTCGGGTCGGGTCAACCCGATGGGTAAAAAAAAGGCAGGAAAATGAAAAAAAAAAACACTTCAGGCGCTAACCCTAAAATTTGGGAAAATTTTCCCAAATTTTAGGGTTTATTCTTTTCCATTCTTTCACAAGTTCAGCGCAGCTCCTCGCCTCGTCCAATCTACGCAGCTCATCGCCTCCTTGTCTCGTCCAATCTGCGCAGCTCCTCGCCTTGTCCAGACCGGCAGCCGTGATAACCCCATTCACCGGCGGCGACACCTTGTCTCGTCCAATCTGTTGATCTCCTCGTCCAGACCGGCAGCCTAGGTACTTTGATTCTCAATCTTTTTGTTCAACTTCGCACCTTTGCTTTGATTTACTTAAATAGTTGATCTCCTCCTTGTCTAGATAATGCAAGATGCAATGACAATATGTAGTCCATGTTAACCGATAGCCTTGCTATGCATTCTTCTTTGCCTTGCGGTGGTGAGTATTTTCATGTGCAATATAGTGCTCATATTCTTAACTTAATTGTTCAAGAAGGCTTGAAAGTAGTTGATACTGGGGTGAAAAAGATTAAGAAGATAGTGTGTTTTGTTGGGTCTTTAGAGCGTAGAACTTTACAGTTTAAAGAAATTGCTTTGTCACTTGGCCTTGATTGCTCAAGAAATTTGTGCTTGGATTGTCCTACAAGATGGAATTCTACATTTAAAATGCTTGAAAGGGCATTGCGTTTCCGTATGGCTTTTTCAAGTGGAAGAATGGTGCGAGTTGATTCTAGATTTCCCCCAATTCCAACTGATGAAGAATGGAATAGAATTGAGAAGATTTGTGATCTTTTAAAGTCTTTTGATGAACTTACTACTCTTATGTCGGGAAGGATATATCCAACATCCAATTTGTACTTCAAGTGTATGTGGAAAGTTGAGCTTCTATTATTGAAATATGTTGCTTGTGGGGATACAGTTCTGATGGATATGGTAAATAGGATGAAGAGGAAGTTTGATAAGTATTGGAGTTCTTATAGTTTGATTCTTTCATTTGCCATCATGTTGGATCCTCGTTACAAGTTTTAATTAATCCAACATTGTTTCGAGAAGTTGGATGTTGAAAGTGCTTCATTGAAATCTAATCATGTAAAAGAGGAATTTATGAAGTTGTTTCAAGAGTATTCTGTAAACAACAATGAAGCAACTGCGACTCAAGATATGATTGACCCTGGAGACTTTAAGGTAATTTAATATAATGTCAATTATTTACATGTTTTCTTATATTTCAGCATGCTTCACTAATTTTTATTTTGTGTCTTTGCTAAGGATTTGCTTCGGTTTTTTATATTTTTGCAGAAAAATCAAAAATTAATATATATTTGGATGAGACTAGGGAAAATCCTACTAAAGATCTAGATGTGCTTGAGTGGTGGAAGAAAAATGCTCATAGATTCCCTTCAGTCTCTAGAATGACAAGAGATATTTTAGTCATTCCGATAACACTTGTGGCATCTGAGTCTGCCTTTAGCATGGGAAGTAGAGTTATAACAAGGTGGGGATATTCTCTTCTTGAAGAAACCGTCAAAGCACTTTTGACGACTCGCTCTTGGATTTATGGATTGGATATCGAAGAAGGTAAGTAATTGTTTTGTTTCACCTTAGTATGATATTTTAATGTTATATATTTGAGTTGAATTCAAAGTTTAATTGTACAAGCCCAGAGGAGAATCTAGAAGAATGATTAGAAGTCCAATTTACGAGGTTGCACGTTGACAATGGTGATGAAACAGTGGAGATGGAGGATTGACATAACTATTAAGGACTTGTTTAATTGTTTTGGATATTTTCTTTGTTATGAGATAATTTATTTTGTTGTGTTTTGAATTGTGACTAAGTTGTTAGTTTGTTACTAATTTGCTACTTTATCGAACTTGAAACGTCGTTGGATGATGGCTTAATTATGGTTTTGTTTAGGGTGTTGTGTTTTGACTTTTGAGCATTCTCTACAGATGAGGAACTTCATATATTTATTTTAGTCAAATAGACTATTTTTAGTTTACATGCTATTACCAATTCATCGCTTCTCCCTTAGATCGATTGTATAATTTATATTTGTATGAGTTACATTGGAAATAACTGGTATCTAGAAAGCATTGATCCAGGCACCCAGGCCCCAGCTGAGTGATAGTATAACATGATTCATCACTACTTTTTTTACATGTTTGTTTGTTCCTTGTTTGATACAGGAATAATAAAACGACAAGAATACTAGAGGATTCACTGATTCAGCATCATCATTAATTCATTATATATATGAGTAAGGTAGCTCAACCAGCTAAGTTGGAATCATTAATAAGCATGTGGTTGCCCACTTGTCTAATATGAGATAGCTCAAGTGTTTGTTTGGGAGAAGAAATCTTGGAATATATATAAGCTAGTACAAACCCAAATCTTATGTCGAAGCTCTATTGCATAGTTAAAAGTGTATAAGTTGTATAATTGTATAAATTTATAAGATAGTTTTAATAAAATAGAACTAAGATGTTAAAATTAAGAGTTAATGCATTATGATAACATTATTTTTACCGGGATTAAAATTGAACGATAGATAGCCATGCGGAAAAAAAACTTAATATAAATATTTCATAAATTAAAAGCAAATTAAATTAACAAAAAAAGCATGAAAAAATTGCGTAACTCGACCCATTGAGTTGACCTGAACCGGCAATAAACCCGTAATAACCCGACTTGTTTTGATCCAGTAAATTTTAGACCCGAAATGACCCGACCCAAAATATACCAGAACCCGGCAGTACTCAGACCCGAACCCGCCCGTCCGACCCACCCGATTGTCGGGTCTAGATGGAACTCATCCATACCCTCATCCAAGAATTGCTAATACCGCCACTTGTATGGACTCTCAATCCGGAGCCGCGTATTTAGGATAAGCTTCTTTTGGAGCGCATGTCTCGGCACTAACGCCAACCTCTTGGGTACCACCTACGTTTCCAAGCTGCCCGGGAACTTCTAGCCAGCCAGCCAGCACTTTTGCTCTCCTTGCACAGGGCCACATCAAGCAACTAAAACATCAACTACGCCATGCCAAGGAACAATCATCATCCATCACTGAATATATGCCATCCGTCGAGAAACAATCACCATAATATATACGAGTGATACAAGATTGATGAAAAGACTTAATACATTGAAATTTCTCCTAACTTAAGAGAAAAATCATGAATTAAAAAATTGGTCTTTGAATAGAATAGAAGAAAATTCACAAAAAATAATTACAACTTTTATTAATTGACCAAAAATAATCTTAACTTTCAAATTAAAAAATCTCAACTATATTGTTATGAACCAAAAATAATACAGATCAATTTTTCGGTGAAAATTTCGACTAGATGATAACATGATACCTAATAATTAATAAGAGATCTCGAATAGACGTCATCGAATCAACCGAAATTTTGATTAAAACATTCATATTTATTATTTTTAGTTCATGAATATATAATTGTGATTATTTTATATCAATTTAAGTATCATGATTATTATCGTTTGCTAGTGAAAGTTGAGATTATATTTTGGCTATTATTTCTAGATTATACGATGCCACCATTAACTTAAAAACTAAAATTGATTAAAAGATATAACAACATAAAAGGGATCGTAGTCTAGGAGAAAATCTTAGGATACTCAAAAGACTTTAGATGCAATTTATGTTCTTACGTTTCAATTTCACCCTTTAGATTTGGTTAAAAAATACCGATTTGTTATGAATTAATTATATATATAATATAATAGTTTAAAAGTATACGTTACTGGCGTGGCAGAGTGGAAATTTGTATCTCGTCCTATAAGTGGTTCTATAATTTATCATCAAAACAAAAAAGAAAAAATAAAGTTTGCTTGTATAGAGGTCTCTTTCATTTGCGGTCTCCTATAAATACCCTGTTTCAGAATTTGGCTCTGAACCACTCCACCCCTATCTCGCTTCTGTTCTCCCTCCAACTCCTTGAAAGCTGTTAATTAAACAAAAAGCTGTTACGAGAATGTTGCAACTGCTTCTTCCTTACTCTTGAACAAGCCTTCTCTGTTTTAACCGCCCCCAAACATTTACAAGTTTGTTGAACAAATTTACATATGCAGAAGATTGGCGATTTTCATTCAACAGCCAAGAGAAAGATCTTTGAAAGTGAAGTGATGAGTCGCGGAAAGAGGATCCGTTTATCACGAACTCCTGAACAATATTCGGATCCCTTTGACGGTTTACCGGATGATTTGGTTATCTGCATTCTTTCTAAGCTCTGTTCTTCCTCCGCTTCTTCCTCTGATTTCGTTAGCGCCCTCACAGTGTAAGCCGCCTCTCTGTTTTCTTGATTTCATTTGCTCTCAATTTTTCTTCTTCTGAATATTTTGAAACGGATCTGGAAATCATTCAGATGCAAGAGATTCAACCGATTAGGTACGAGTCCGTTGGTTCTGGCGAAAGCGAGCTCCGGAGTTTTCTCAATCAGAGCCGGAAATTGGTCGGAATCCGCGCATCGGTTTGCCAAGCAGTGCGTTCACGCCGGCAGCGTCGAAGCCTGCTATTTTCTAGGAATGGTAAGTTAGAAGACGGTTTCATTCAATTTTTCTAATTTTGTGTTTTTATTGTTTTCTCAAAGTATTTTCTTTGTTTTCGTTTCCTTTGGTTTTAGAGAAAGTAACTAATTTATATGGCGTATTGTATCCCACCAGATTCGGTTTTATTGCTTGGGAAATCGAGGCAGCGGCGCGTCGCTGATGGCAAAAGCAGCAATCAGATCCCACGCGCCGGCGCTCTATTCACTGGCGGTGATACAATTCAACGGAAGCGGCGGAACAAAGACCGACAAGGACCTACGCGCCGGGGTGGCTCTATGCGCACGCGCCGCCTATCTCGGCCACGTGGACGCCCTCAGAGAGCTCGGCCACTGCCTTCAAGACGGCTACGGCGTCCGCCGCAACGTGGCCGAGGGCCGTCGCCTCCTCGTCCAAGCCAACGCGCGTGAGCTCGCTACCGTACTGCCAGCTGTCACATCCTCGTCCCACCCCCATCCGACGTGGCCTTCGTGCTACCACGGGCTCGCGGAGCCTGGTCCGGGTTTAGAATGCGCCTTGCTAAGTGACTTCGGATGCGATGTGCCCACGCCGGAGTCCCACCCGGCGAACCGGTTTCTTACAGAGTGGTTCGCCCTGAAAGGCGGGTTGTCGGGTCCGGGCCTGAGGATGTGTTCTCATTTAGGCTGCGGGCGGCCCGAGACCCGGCCCCATGAGTTCCGGAGGTGTTCGGTTTGCGGGGCGGTGAATTACTGCTCTAGAGGTTGCCAGGCGCACGACTGGAAGCTGAGGCATAAGGCGCAGTGCACCCCGCCGGAGCAGTGGGGAGACGCTGGTGGTGGACATGGCGGTGCAGTGGTGTTAGTGGATGGACATGCGGTGGAGGATGTTGTGGTTCAGAGTTAAACAGACAATAAATTAGAAGAAAAAAACAGTTTTTTTTTGTGGTTAATTAGTTTTAGTGATCCATAGTGAAAAGATCTTTGGCAATAGTCACATCTGTTTAATTTTGTACAAAGGAACGACGAAATTTCAAAGCAAACTTGTAGAATATAGGTGAGGAGTGAGGAGGCTGCTGTTTATAATGAAATCAAATAATAATCAAACATGAAAATTTGCTTTCTTATAAAAGAATGTCTATACTACATGGTAGATATTATACCAATAACTTTGTGCCTTGTTTATTTGATGAAGTGTTTTTGGGTGCAGAAATTATGGCATATATTCCCTTGAATTATAGCAAGGGATTTGGTTCCATCCATGGCACACCGATTTTATTGGACCCTATCCCTTGTCCTTTTTTATTATTATTATTTCTTTTCATTTGTGGCAATTAATATTGAGGTTGTTAACCAAACCAAGTTATCGTGGATTGAATCGGAGCCCTTTACAACTCATTCTGTCTACTTGAAGGCTGAAGCTAGCAAGTAGCAACCACCCGCTTTGGATTCTTAAGCGAGACAGCAGTTTACCCTCGTTATTACCCTGTTACCGTTGAGCGAGAATACGTCAAAATACTCTTTTTGAGAGAGCATTTTACCTCGTTATCATCCTATTGTCTGGTGTGGACTAATCCACCATAAGAAATATCATTAAAAAGCCGGTAAAAATCATATTATTGTCATGCAGACCTACTCAATATATATAATCCCATATGCTGTTAAAATGTAAACCCTTTATTGTTCTTTATACAAATGTATATATAAAACCTTGTCATTTGATGAATGAAAAAGGGCATATTTGAGTGTAATTAAGAGGGCGACTTTTTTTTTATAATATATACGTTTTGTGAGCATAATGAAAATGATTTGGGTTTTCTTTATAGAATAATAATTTAATGAGTCCATCATAGAGCATGGGAGTAGTTTTGGAATAATTATGTCATATGAAGTGTATGATGTATCTTAGCAATTAACAAGGTCGATTAAATATAGGGTGCATGATCGTTGCATTATGTGAAAGGGAACTTGGTAGTTGATAAAATAATCAAATTGGGTCCATAAATAGATATTCTTTATGCTTCTTTATTGGGGGTACCAATTTTTATGAGAGATTTAATGGGCTTCGGAATAAGTTACTTTCATTTCCATGTCAGATGGGGACCTTTTGCCCATTTAATTGTGTTTGCTTCTCACAATGCCTAGCTACCTTGTTGCTCTCTCTCTCTCTCTCTCAAATCATGCTGTCTAAACTTTGGCATCTATATGTTTCTCCCTCCACTCTTATGTATTTTTAATAAGCAATAATCAAATAAAACAATCACAATAGAGTTGTGGAGTAACGAGTCTTATTGGTACGTAGTGGTCTATTTTCTCACAAAATAGTGCTTTGATTCCTCTATTTTAAGTGCTAGTTTGAGCTGCAGTTTCATTTCTCTATTTCTAAAATTAAAATGGATATCTTGTTTATTTGGTGGCGATAACACGGATGGGGCGAAGAAGGGGCCGTTTGGTATCGCCACCGCAAGGGGTGTGATTAGGGATGCTGACGGGTGATGGGTTGCGGGTTTTATTCGGCGTGTCGGCGGTTTCCATGGCGGAATTATGAGGCATTTATCATGGGCTGGAATTGGCATGGAAAAGGGTATCATCGGGTTATCTTGGAATCTGATTCCGCTCTTGCTATTGGTTTTATTCAAAAAGTTGTTGATGCGGTCGTGCCATAACTTTATTATTAGAATTTGGTTAATTCAGTTTCGGCATATTTACCACGAGGCAAATCGTGTAGTTGATCATCTTACCTCTATTGTTTTTTTATTTTCGTGTTGGTTTCCATGTTTTAAATGAACATATTAATAGTATTTGTTCTTTACTTTTAGATGATGTTAGGGGTGTGGTTGTGTGTCTCTTATAATAAAATAATAATTTTTATTAATCTATTAATAAAGCGTGCGAGATTGACATATCTTCTTATTAAAAAAATGTAATAAGACGTTTCATTTCCCTGTGGGATGAATGATGTCTACCTTCTTTTGATGCAACCACCAAATAATAGGAGAACTCCAACCCAGTAAGCAACTTATATCAGGAAAGGTTCAAGAAAGGATGTCACATCTTAGGATACTTACCGTGATCACTGATCACACAGGGTTATTTATCTCCATATATACATCTACGGTATTTAATGCTTCTCGATCTTGATTGGATCACGTACGTTGATACAATGGACTTCACATTTTTTGGCATTTTAATATCTTTGTAATCCTTGAAACGTGTGGTTGATGATGTTTGCAATTAACATCAATGTTAGTATCATCAATATTATAGTTGTGCATCTATGTAAGGCTACGGCCGTCTATTGATACCAAACATATGTATACATATATATGTATGCTATTGCTTACACAAAGCCATACCTACCTCACATAATCAAACATAAGTTTCACATCCTAAAACATGTACAATAAAACTGAGAGAATTTATATTTGGTATTTGTATATATGTATTATAGTGGTTAGAATTTTATTTTTCACATTTGATTCTTATCAAGTAACCTGTTATAACTACTGAATGAGGTTAGGAATGGGATAGTGTTAGTTGTGAGACCGTAAGAGAGGTAGAGTTCATGATCTTTATGCTGCGCATGCGTTGTGCTTGGTAGGGTTCTTTCTCCATGCATGCTTTAGTTCGTTGCAACTACCCTGTTCTCAAGTGTACGTGGTCATCAGACAAGATTAGCATCGGCTCAAGTTTCTTGTTCTGATCGATGACAAATATATACGACAACCCCTTAAATAAAGAAGAAATTATCAAACAATCCATGTTACTTGCACGATTGCAATAAGTTTTTTTTTTAAAACGACACCGTCTTACAGCATCTGAAGTCAGATCCTAGCGTTTTCATTTGACTTGGAGGTTGTCAAATCCGGAGCCAGGTCCAAGCTAATCCGGAGCCATGTTATGTAGTGGGCCGAAACTGTACATGTTAAGACAATACATATGTGTACGTTTTAGCAAAAAGCCTATTCTACAAACTATACATGTTCTACCTTCCGTCTAAACTCAACTAAATTAACTACTTCTATTCACGCCTTTGGGATTACATGACACGTTGCGTAATCTATCCAACTACCAAAAACAGGAACAATAAGAATTAAGGCACAACCCAACAACAGACAACTACTATGATCGTCTGAGTTGGAAGCAAACACAACTATTTATACCCATAGAGCTATATATTCAAACTTCCCTTAGGTTAAAGCTTGTATTTGGATCTTCACATACCACACGACACGAGTATATACATAGCTGAGACATCAACATAGCCCTCGCTGTACAATCAGAGTGCAAGATTGGTCAACCTCCGTTAGCCTAATTGGAAAGAATTTTGCAAGTAAACGATAACAAATTAAAAAGAATCCAGAGAACATGCCTTCAATGTTGATCTCTGATCCATTGCGTTAGCCTCTACAATTGGGTGCATATCCATCAAAGAAATCTCCAAAGTAGCCATGTGGCTCATGTACGAGCTTGGAGACGATGTCCCTGAACGTGATCACCCCATCTAAGTCTCCATTATCATCTACAACATAGATTCTGTGAATCTGTTTTGCATCCAGGGTAAGGATGGTTTCTTTGAGAGGGGTGTCTTTTGTGCAGGTTATCAACTGCATTCCGCTTGCTGTGTGTTGGGTATCTTCTTGCAGCTGCCAAAAAGTCCTCAACTGTCATGGATCTGTATTGAATTAACTCAATTAGTAACAATTCAAGATACTTTATCTGTTTTATCAGAGACTAATCTAGACCATTTCACACACCTGTACTCCTTGTAGATATCTGGTGCTGTCAGAAGAAGCTCGGCATCTCCAATACTCATATTACCAACAGTTTTTCTACCTTGGCTATCTAGAACCGGGATTCCACCCACTCCATTGATCCTCATGAGCTTAAATGCCTGCAACACTGGTTCATTCTCGTAGACCTCAATCATTTGATCTTTGCTTGTATTTGGAAGATCAAGTTCAGATAGTTTTTTGTTGCCCCAGGTTTTAAACCAAGGAAGCTCAGCACATTCAGCTAACATGTGAATAACAGCTGACTGTGTGACAATGTTATCGATTTTCGCATCACCAGGCTCCACAACGGGAACACTGCTCATTTTATATTTTGACAGAAGTAGCAAGACCGTCAACATGGAGTTCGACTTCTGCAGTGCAAGGAAAGGAGCCCATCGAAATGAGCCTGAAATGTCTCGAACCTACATACAGAAAAGGGCTAAGATCAGACTAACCAACATTCATTTTTCTCAATGTCAAATCTCCAAGACTAATTACCTTGACATTCTTGTAGAACTCTGATGAAGTAAGTGCTTTAAAAAAATAGCCAGATATCACTGCAGCTGCTCTTGGACTTAAACTTGATAGTTTTGCAAGTCGAGTTCCAGCACCTGCTGTTACAGCTGTTGGACTATGAGCTGCTGTTGGACTATTGGCTGCTGTAGGACTACCACTCTTGTTCTCATCATTCCCAGCAGCTAGTGCTGCACCTAGATAATCATCTGCTTCGGCCTATGAAAGAAGAGATAGTTTTTAGTTTATCTGTGAGAGGAAATCAACACATTGATTCTGACATTGTATAGAGTTATGATTTGCTAACTCTAGCCCTTGGATGAGCTAATAGGGCTTCATAGTTCAGAATTGTCAAGCATCCCCAATTAGAAACATGCCATGTAAACAAACAAATGATCCAAATTCACAATGTCTGAAATGTGCAGATAAGAAAATTGAACTTGTTTGCAGTTTTCAGGATCACAGATTCACACAAGAAACAAATTCTGGCATTTGATAAGCTTGATTTCTGACCTGTTGCAGGATCCAAACAACAATTCCAGCAAACTCGACAACCCCAATATATCTATCAACCCAAGAAGCATCCTGTGGAGCATTAGCATCCACAACAGGGGCGCTCAGAAGCCTATGCTTAGCGAGCACCCGAACGGCTTCAGCCAAACTACTATCCGAGCCTATTTCAACTACATATTATAACACCAACGGAATCAGAAATTTCAAATTAATTACAACTCCAATCAGAAAATTAGGTCACTCTTACGCAACCATCAAGCATCAAATCGACGAATGCAGATTAAAATTACCAGAGGAAATCGTAGCCCTAGGGAACGAAGACACCGGGATCTCCTCGAAACAAGCGTTGAGCTTGTCGCTGGGGGCGAGCTGAGCCGCTTGAACATCCCAGAGATTCTCCACCTGCAATCCGAGATTGGCCTCCGCGCTTGACGTTTTTATCTTCGCCCTTGCACCTTCTTCCTCCTCCCTTTTCTCTGTACGTTCTGCTGTTTCTCTTCTCAGTTGGAACTCCACTGTTGATTGTTACACGGACAATCTTGGCAGTTTAAAGAAGAGGCCGGGGAAGATATCTGTCTGAAACCGCCTGGAATTGGGAGAAATTGAATTATAGAGAGGAGAGTGGGTCCCGCTTGGTGTCATCGGAGTATTTTGCATTGTACGGAGGAGGAAGCGTTGTTATCGGGCCGCCGCTTGTAAAGGGGGCCGTATGTGCTGGTGCCTGGTGGAGATCCTTGCGCGCCCCTGTGAATTCTGTTGGTTGTTTTCTCCTTCTCTCGTTTTCTTTCCCTTTTCTTTTCCTTTTTGGCAATTTTTGAGAGGAATCGTAAGGAGTAACTTTTGATATGTTTTTTTTATATAAATACTAGAGGACATGCACGTGTCATAGTTATATATATATATATATATTAATTTTATTGGATTTTTCTGTTTTTAAATGAGGAAAGAATTTAAAAAAAATTATTTGAAGCATTTTCAGCTTTAACAACACAAACATTCACATAATTTTGAACATTTTAGTATGACAGATACATAAATAACAACTCACTTTTGTTCACCAAGCTAAGTTGGAGATTTGTCATTTTTATAGACAAAGACACACTTAGATGCAATTGTAGAGAATAAATAACAATTTAGAATATGTTGCCTTCTTATTTAGTCAATCATCATGTTTAAAACGGTTTAAGTAGATCAAACATCTTATCTGCAACTCTTAGATGGATCTCAAATATCGTATGAAACAAAGAAATTTATTTACTCGTGATAGCATTGTCTCACTTGTTGGGTTATGGAGCCTGATGAACTGTATACCGAAAAATTTTCGATCCCTCCGTACAAGGGTCTTTGGGCCGTCCGTACAATTGTGTATTGGGCCTATTTAGGGTTTCGTTCATTAGCTTAAGTACCCTAAATTGATCATTGTAATCGTTATCACAATAGTAAGAAAAATCCTGGCTTGGTAGTGCCCCCAGACGTAGTCATATTCTGTGACGAACTGGGTAAACAATTCGTGTGTTCTGTGTCTCGTTTTCTTTCGTTACTGCGTTCGAATCTTAACATCACTTTGATTGTACATAGTAATAAGCTTTAGTAGGTCATGATCTATTATATTTGATTTTGTATGTCTTCATATTATCCACATCATTTACAAAATATTTTTTTTAGATATGGACATGCATTTGAAAGGGTTATCGAACGGTTAAGTTATACGACAATCAATTGACATATAGAATGTTATTAAGAAGTTATGATCATAGTTTTTATTACTTATATCTATTTATTAAAATGGGTTACATGTTTTAAAAGTATTACTATAAATTGAAATAATGTTTTAATCTAATATCTTAAATGAGTTCATTTCCTTATAAAATGAAATAAATTTCCGTTTAAAAGCTACATGCAAGTGAGTTTCAACGACCATGCAGACATTTTAAAATATATTAGTTCCCATCAAAGTTGATGTCCAAGTGAGTTTGAATGACCCGAACGTTACTAAAGTTGATATAATTATCATTGATATAAGTATATCACCATTTAGTATAATGAACTTTTCAATTTCTTAATGTTGCAATTCGATGGTAACTTTTTCATGTTCTCCTCTTCTTAATTACTTCTTCCAAAATGTATACTTTTATTGATAATATTTTTTCTTAAGTGACACATTAATTATTATTTATTACAGTTACATTTCTAAGATAACATTTGCGATAAACTTATCCTGTCAAATAATCTTCCATTAACTTGGTTTTCTCCCTATTGAATTTGATAGTTGATGACTATTCGTTGATTTTAACGTCAAAATTGAAAAGTTGTCATTTAGAGTTATGGAAAAAAAACATTACAATAAGTATGAAAAATTCAATATATGCATTAAAATAAGGTGTTTAAGTTTGAATGTTGGTAGTGGATTTGAGAGATTTATGAAGCTTATATCGGCCTGTTTTAACTTGAATAAGGTAAGCAGTATTTTAATTTTTAAGTGATTTGTTAAATTATTACATTAAATCAATTTGTAATTTAATCATGATATGATTCAATATTTGTTTTGGTACTCAGGTGGATACAATTTTTTATATTCAAATTATGGTATTTGGATTTGTAATGTTTTAATTTTGATATATTGTTTTACATTTAATTATGTATTTATATAGAGATTTTGATTTATATATGTAACTATGAGTAGTAAAAAAATAAATTGTTTAGCTAGGCATGAAGAAGACCATAAAACAAATAAAAATATAAAATCTAATTGTGATTTGAATTTTTCAATTGCATTTATCAAACCACCTCAAATTGTCTATTTTTGGGTAGAAATCTCACAATGTTTCCTTAGGCATGAAGAAGACAATAAATGTATTCGTATTTTCTTTTTAGGTTTGTTTTCTCTTTTTCGGTTTTTTAATGTTACTTTTAGGTTTACTTATTGAGATAATTGTCAAGTACTATAGATTTTAGTGGTTGATTTAAAAAACTAAATAACTCCTTAGGTTTAGGAATAAATATCAAAATCAAATTGTTTCTAAGAAGAATTGAACTTTCAACTTTTTATTTTATGAAGTCCCTTCACTAAACCATTGAGATAAAAAAAGAATATTTGACTTCTAGTGGAATGAAAAAATAAAATGAGATGGAATTTATGAGGCATTAAATGGGCAAAAGGTCTAATTTATATATTTACTAGTTTTTATGCCTGTGCTACGCACGGTTGTGTTTTTTATTTTAATTTATCTAATTTTAATAAAAATATCTTATTTCATTTCTATAATTTTTTATTTATCATTCAAGTTTTCTTATTGAAACTGGTAAATCCAAATTTACATATATACATGTAGTTCTTAACATTAAATTTGTCGTCTAGATATTATAAACGTGCTATGCACAAATCACTCTTTATTAATAATTTTTTTATGTATTATATATACTTTAGGTAGGTATATAACTTTTTTCCATCTAATGGTTTTAATTTATGTGATTGTTTTTAATTTGTTAAAGGTTTTTAACCATAAAAATAAGAATATTTTTAAACATCTATTCTAATGATTTATTTCAAACTATTAAGTAGATTTTTTATTCCATCAAGTTTTTTTTGTAAAGATGCATACTTAAACAAAAACTTGTGATATCCATGAGACATACACCACTAACTTGTAAATAATCATAGATGGATAAAAAGAATCCACTATACTGTAAATAATTATTATAGTAGCTAATAGCTATATATTAATCTATCAAGCTATATATTGACTGGATGTGATAATTTGTATTTTGAAACAAAATAAGAATATTTAAAATAAATTAAATATATATCAATTACCAATACTAAAAGGCGTCATTTATCATAGTAAAAAATTTGTTTGAATTGTACCTCGGACAATAAAGAATGTAGCAAATAATGGTTCTAATTTGTTGATTGTTGCTTTTCCTTTCTTAGTAGTAAAGCATTTTGATCTGCCAATATGGCAACTAATACCGAGAATGCGAAAATAGAGATTATGATGAAAACTCAGACATAAAAAAAAAGATTATGATGAAAACTAAGATAATTTTAATGTTGCATGGTTAATGGTTAGGGCTACAATAAAGTGGCATGTATACATAATAGTAAGATGTTTTGGGAATTTGAATAGATTTTTAACAATTAATGGATTTTTATGAAATTCTATAAGGAGATTTATATTTATGAACGTTGAACTTGTCTTTCCTATATGGTGTGGGTGTTACAATCATTTAAATGAGTCATTTAGTTTTCTTATTAAAAGTGATGTTATTTACCAAATTTGACTATGGATTTGGATTGACGTTGGTGTTGTTGAGAGTGTTATAAAAAAGGATTAAAAAATAAATATATTTTATTGCAACTTCTTAATCATGGTGGAAAAATAGATAAAATAACAAACACATATTTACCCGTTTAAATTTTATAGAGAACCAATTACTTGTTTGTCTACGTGAGTTTGAATCTATCACAATGTGACAATATTTAAACAGTTATGTATCTCAAGGAATGTGGACATTTAATTGTAATATTAAAAAAAATACTAATTTAGCTATAGAAAATTCTTTTGTTTCAAATGAAATTAAAAGGGAAAAAGTTCGATAAATAATCTCATGTAGATAAAAGCATATTAAGAAGGAAATTTTTGTTATTATATATGTTTAATATTGTATAGAGTGTATCTCAAGAATTAATAAATCATTGTGATAAGCATGTTTGATGAGAGCAATAAGGGAAAAAAATATTTGGTCAAAATGACATCTAGAAGACTTGAACCTATGACTTATGGGTTCTTGAGAGATAATTTAACCACTAAGCTACACACAATTACTTGATTCTCTTTTTTAAATGATAAATATATTGGTATTATGATAAACATGTTTAATGAGAGCAATAAATGGTGACAACAACCCATTATTATATGTATATTAGAAATCGAAGCCCGTGCTTCGCACGGGATTTATAGTAAGGTTGAAGTTGTATGTCTTTGTCATCATTTGGACCAAATATATCACAATAACTAATGATTAAAGTTTACATGATTATTTCAAGATTAATTTGATTTGTTATTAAAAAATATCCTAATACTTTTCAAAATATGCCTTTATGGCCGGTCAATATCACCATGGATTCTTTTGGTTGAAGGTCCAAGAAGTAACTACTCAAAAATTGATTTTTCATGATTACAAATTTATGAGTTATGAGAAAAATGTGTTAATGTTAAGATATTAAAATGAAGAAACGTAGAATTTGGAGGAAGTGGAAAAATCCTTGAAACTTAACCTCATGTTAGACTACCTCATGGGAAGTTATCATCGAGCCAAATATCATGAATATTATAAATTTTTTTATGTACAATATTTTGTTAACTCGCTCTAAAAATTTACATAATTAGCATACTCACATATATAATTACAATTGTTTGCAAAATTCTAATAGATAGAGCAAATTACATAATTAGTGTTTCATATTTATTCCAAAACATTTCAAGTAGAGAATTGTATACACATGAGTAGGTAACATTTTCAAGCCACATAAGACGTAAGTGATTATTAGAAGCAAATTTCATTTAGTAGAGACGAAGATTAGATTTGTTTTCACAATCAATAAGTTAGTAAACATTAACACTGCTAAAAAGATAAGTTATTAACCAAATAGTTAAAAAACGCCTAAACCATGTACGTGCATGCACATGTTATTCCAATTGGTCTTATTACTAGTCAACTTGAAAAAAACCAAGTAATAAAAGGTCTACAAAATATTCATATACAATGGGCCAGTTAGTATGAACGTGGGTTGCAAGCCCTCCTTCTATGGTAAGTAACCTGTATTATGCAAAACAAAATGAAGATTAAAGGCGTGAACAAAGAATACATGTTCATATATATTATATCTTTTAACCATCATCTTTTGTAGCAAATAAAAGCAACACAAAGAAATATAAGTAATTACTATTGGAGAACTGGGAGAAAATGAATGGGTGCATATGCTCTACCAGAATCAAATTATATGGGATCAATTTTGTTATAATCTCCTGATCTTCTCTAAGAAAGATGGGTGATTAATTTGTATCCTACTTTAGTGGTATGATCTAGCTAGGTTTTTTTATCTGGTCTGATTCTAGATGTGCACCAAGAAAAATAGACAAAATCGATGGAAATACAAAGATATGATAAAAACATAAGGTTTACCTGATGATGTGGACAATAGGAGTTTCATCTATATTTTGTAAATTTTGAAAGTTGAAATTGTCCCTTCCTGTTGCAGAAGAAAAAAGAGAGTAAATATACCATTTGATATCATAAAAGAAGATTAATATAAGGAGAAAGTAGGAGTGCATGCACAATTAAACCTATAAATTATGATATTTATAGATTGATGACAAAACTACAATCTGAAGAAAAAAATGTATACATGATCAAAGCCAAATTAGAATGTTTGTGGTACAATTGAGGTTCTTGGTTTGATCCATTTTGGAGCACTACACGTTGATTGATAATAGTGCTTCATGAATTGAGTAGGCAAAAAAATGTGCATTTATAGTAGTTACACTAACCATTACATTTCCAGATTTCTAGCGAATAAACTATTAATTTACTATGTATTTATTGTGAATTCATGATGGTCGGTCTTTAGGCTTCCGTAAACATTAGTCTTGTTAAATGAACATAGCAATAACAAAGAAAACATATAATCATTAATTCTTGTACTATTATTTTAAACCGATCAAACGAAATGCTTGACTAACGAAAACGAAACGTATCCTTAATAGATTATCTTAAAAGATGAAACACCACTGGAAAAATATGATTTTTTTTGTATGTCTTTTTTGAGTTACACTTTTTGCTAAATTATGGAGATGAACATTTGTACTATTTTATAGATATAGAAATAGAATCATTTAAAATATTAATCAATTAGAATCTCTTAAAAATAGGGGTGCAAAGGAAAATATATAATTAGAACGATACCAACAGAAATACAGAATTCATACTTCAACCTCTCGATTTATATATATAAACACCATAAACATTTAGCAAAAGAGACATCATTGCTTTTAACTGAAAATTATCAATTAAATACTAATTAATGGAATTGACAAATTATTTAATCTTGAACTAATTATTTGAAAAACTTTGAGTGATTAAAAAAAAAAATTAAAAATATTATGTGTTTAGGTTTGTAAAAAAAACTCAACGAAAATGCTTGTAAGAAGGATTGAACCTTTAACCTTTGCTTTATTAGATACAATCTAAACCATTGAGCTATAGTAACATCTTTTACTTATAGTGAAATGCAAATAAAAAAATAAGCATGATTTTTCAAATGGATTTATGAATTGAATGGACATTAATTGTACAAAAGCTCTACTTTATATGTTTATAGATAAGATAGATAAATAAATATAAAGATTTGAATAACTAATTAATATAAACAAAAAAATAATGAAAGATAAAATAGTAAAATAAAGTTGTAAGAATGATGATTGAACCCTAGATCTCTTATATTATGAGAGTGTCTTTAACCATTGAGCTATATTAGATGATTTAGTTTGTAATGAAAGATTAACAAAAAAATAAGAGATAATGAAAAAAAAAAATGAGATGGAATTTATGAGGCATTAAATGGGCAAAAGGTCTACTTTATATATTCATAGATAGATAGATATAAAGATTTGAATAACTAATTAATATAAATAAAAAATAATGAAATATAAAATAGTAAAACAAAGTTGTAAGAATGAGGATTGAACCTTAGACCTCTTATATTATGAGAGTGTCTTTAACCATTGAGCTATATTAGATGATTTAGTTTATAATAAAAGATTAACAAAAAAATAAGAGATAATGAAAAAATAAAATGAGATGGAATTTATGAGGCATTAAATGGGCAAAAGGTCTACTTTATATATTCATAGATAGATAGATATAAAGATTTGAATACCTAATTAATATAAACGAAAAAAATAATGAAATATAAAATAGTAAAACAAAGTTGTAAGAATGAGGATTGAACCCTAGACCTCTTGTATTATAAGAGTGTCTTTAACCATTGAGCTATATTAGATGATTTAGTTTGTAATAAAAGATTAACAAAAAAATAAGAGATAATTTCTCATATTTATTGGGCATTAATTGCACATTTAGTCTACTTTATATATTTACTAGTAGGCATATCCGTGCTACACACGGGATATGTTTTGAATTTGGTTAATGAATTGTAGTAAATCTAGTGATGAATTTGTAAATTGTTCTCAATATTTTTTGTTTTAAATATTTATTTTAGTATGAGTTTATTTTGATTTGAAGTTGTAATTTGTGTATGTATATTTTTACCATGTAATCAACAATGTGCATTTATATTTTGATTTTATCATGCAAATTTGTATTTTGGTACTATGTTTTGTTCATTCCATTAGTGATTGGTTAAATTATTAATATATGTAATGCTTTATTTGTTTGCCCTTATTTACAACATTGTATGAGAATAATTTTTTATAACAATTTATCATGTGTGTTCTTTTATATTTATATATTTTATATATTTAAATATTATATACTACAAAATTATCACATAATTTTCTTTTAGAACACTAATAGTTGTAAGAAATTATGGAGAAGCAATGATTAACCAACTTAACAAATTTAATTAGAAAATTTTGCCATCCCTTAACAATTTA
The DNA here is from genome assembly GCA_027886185.1 of Rheum nobile. Lineage (NCBI taxonomy): Eukaryota > Viridiplantae > Streptophyta > Magnoliopsida > Caryophyllales > Polygonaceae > Rheum > Rheum nobile. The sequence goes on along the minus strand of WOAB01000207.1, from coordinate 5,957,119 downwards.
AAAATTAACAAGCGTGATTTTGATTCTATTTTTCTTACTCACCTTTAAGGTACAATATTACAAATTTCATTATTTTTATTAATAGTATTATATATTTATTATGTCTTAAATGTTTAAATATAAATATGGGTTACTCTTTTATGCTATGAAATAATATTTATCTTTTATGATCATGTCATCTTTTATTAGAACTAAACAAAAATATGTTATGATATTATATATTGATACTACATTATTATTTTGTTAAAATTATTTCAATGTTTTTTTGTCAAAAAATATTTCAGTGTTAGTACTTAGTAGTCAGTGCTTAATTTTATAGTTTCATTCCTGGATTCAAACGTTTTATAACTAAGCATGAATAACTTTCACATTTGATTATGTATAGTAATATTGCACAACTACTATACATACTCTATTGTCGAAACTATTCATTATTTATATTCCTTACACGTCATTTTATTTCATTACACTTTTCAAATTGAGGATTATATTTTCTAATATATAATATAAGGTATCATTAATTATAATTATGTTAGGAGATGAGGGTTGTATAACTTTTTTTATCTTTTAATCATATTGACAAATTTTCAAACGTTTATCTTCTTTGAGGGTTAAATTAGGTTATATGGTTGTTAATCAACTGGATCTCATCGTAATTTGGGCGAAAATCCCGAAAGGGCGAGGTTTTTTTATTGGAAGATGAACGATAATTCCAGTACTCACCTCACGTTTTAGTTGCTTTTAGTCTCAAGTAACTCGACATGTAACTTTTTTGAAGCACTTTCTTAACTCTGTTGTGAATTGAACATCTATTGTACAACTGTTGACCCTAATTTTTATCTAACTTATAAAAAATTTCGTCTATAACTCCATATCTTTGGTTGTTCGTGGTGATTTTGTTATATCCATTTGTTAAGCAATCAAAGTATATATGAATTGGAAGTTAAATTCATCACTCATAAGTCTTGTAATATGCAACCCATATTATTGAACAGATAGCTAAAAATGTCCAATTTGGAGTACTATTTTAGAATGACTTAGTGAAAAAATCAATTTATTTTCAGTTATGTATTTAATAGAAGATTAATGATTTTCCTATCATGGGTGGTTCTTAGTTACCAAAACAAAATATGGGATGGTTCTCTGTAAACTTGGCATTTTAAAAGCTTTTTTTTTTTTTTTCATTTTCTTGTATTTTTTTTGTAAAACTTGCCCTTTAATGGGTAATTTTATGCAGTTTACCCTATAATTACATAGTGAATGCGACTTTGATACTATGTTATCATTTCAATAGTTTTTTTGTTAACTGGAATTTATTCATTCCTCTATTATTGGTTGGATTCATAGTGATTTTTTGTTAACCGTTAGAGTTGATTGTCAATTATCATGTCTTGGTTATAGTGGAAACTGGACTTGCATTTGGCTACTAATATTGACTTATAATATGCAAATTAATCATATTATTGAAGAAATATTGGTTGAAATATTCCTACATTGAGAATTTATAAATTTTTTTGTATGAAATTGAATGTGGATGAAATATAAAACCTTAAATACCTCATGGAAATCTTCACTATTAATTAACAATGCACTTTTTATACTTCAAAATAATGTTAGAATACTATATAATTTAGTATACAAAATTCTTGGACTATAATGTAATTTTTTTTCATTTTCTTTGTACTTATATTTTTGTGTGAAAGTATGAAATGCATAGCCTAAAAAGTCAAATATAAAAACACCAAACACCAGAAATTCTATAAGATTTTGTCACCAGAACTATATATCCCGAAGTTTAAGGTATTAACCATATAGTCTATTTTACTGACATTAATATTTTTTGTATTTCCTCGTCTAATACCAAGAATATAAAAATAGGCTAAAATAAGATGTAATTAATCAAAATGGTGAATGTATTTACCATATTAACTGAGGTGACAACACTAAACATGCAATTCTTGTTAATTTACATATTTTTAAATGTTTGGTGTTTGGAGGCATCAAATTATGGAATTATCCCATATATATTTACAGGTATGAATATAAGAAGAAAAGCACAGAAACTAAGTCGTACAAACTTGAATGTCACTCCCAAACAAATTAAATAGACCATCAGTGTCCGAAACAGAGACTCCAAAAAAAACTATGTACCTTATATTATATGTCTGAAATTTGAAGAATAACATTGAAATCTAAAACTTTTTTTATATAGTCCACCGGCTTGCTTTGTTTCTAGAGGTCATGTGTAAGTTAATAAATGAAATATGTTCATTGTATTATTAAACATATACATATACAAATCAATATTAAAATAAGAAATACTTGAAAATTAAAATTATTGATGTACCATATAATCTGCTAGAAGGAGATATGAGGACCGGTATGTACCAAGCCAATCGAAAACATCTCATTTGCAAAAAAAAATCATGACTTTAATCTCGAAGTTTACATCTTCAAACAATTAGTTAAGTATAATGCATCCTCTTTCCCATGTTGTATTTTCATCCATGATTTCAATGATTGTGCAGGGAGAAGTGAGGAAGATAAGAGAGATCAATTGTAGTAGTGGCACACCAAGTTAATGGATGAGAAGAACCAGTATATATTGGTATATTTGAGTTAAGAGAGAAAACCGTTTGTGAATTTTTTTAACCTAATTGATTGCCTTAATTTTAACAGTCGTTTGAGTGCAAATTATATATGGAGTATCTTTTGAGTTAAGAGAGACAACTGTTTAAATGTTATGCGTTTTCTCTAGCCATAGTCATTTAAATCTGTTCAATCTCACAATTGAAATAACCGTAGTCTGTTTTCTTTTTGTTTTTGTTTTTGTTTTTGTTTTGATGAATGTGAGTTTCAAGATGAATTATGGAGGTGGGCTCTTATTGCCAAGTCTATATTTTGAAACAGTCGGTTGCTCGTGTTTTATTTTTTCTTACTGTTGATTGTCATGAATGTAAGTTTACCCAGAATTACGCATATGCGCATTAAGTGTCATGGTTGTATCCTATATTTAGGAAATGGAAGAGTCTTTATTTTTAAACTGTCGTTTGAGTATGTGTTAATTTTTTTTGTATGTTTTGAATGTGAGTTTTAGGGGATTGTCATTTATTGTCTATACTATATTTTATCTTATACGGAGTATATAGATTAAGATGAGATGAAAGTAACAAGTTAGGGAAAACGTATATTAATTAGTTGTAGGGAATTAATGGACAAAAGTCTATTTTATATATTTATAGATAGATATATAGATGAATAGATATAAAGATTTGAGTAACTAATTAATATAAATAAAAACATAATAAAAGATAAAATAATAAAATAAAGTTGTTAAAAAGTGGGATTGAACCCTAGACCTCTTATATTATGAGAGTGTTTTTAACCATTGGATTATATTAGAAGATATAGTTTATAATTAAATATATAAAAAAAAATGATTTTTCAAATTCATTGGACATTAATTATACCATTAGTCTACTTTATATATTTATAGATAGATAAATAGATGCTAAGAGAGTAAGAGGTGTTATCATATGAAAATTGAAATTGTAGTATTTTTGCAAGGTTTTCCTGAGGAGACATTCGTGAGGGTTTTCTCATGAGAAATCCCAATTTTCACGTAATTGAATTTATTTTTTTAATTAAATTTATAAAAACAAGTATTTTTTTGACAAATTTGCAATGGTTTATAAAATATTGTATTTTTTCGCCCTTACTCAATAATGACTGATTCGACAATTATATTTTTTTCTGAAAAAACCAAGTTACATTTTATAGAATTTGATATACAGACATTGAATGTATACTCAAATATTCACCACAAATAAAATTAACATGTTTATAAAGATTTACAGATAACCATTCACTGTTTTAAATAACACCCTTTATTTTATTTTTATTGAAAGTAAGGAACACTGAAAAAACTTGACATAATAATAAGAAAAAATCACCAAAAATAATCTCAATTTTTAAATCAAATAAAATTAATTCCAACTTTCAATCCGTTAACAAAAAATGATACAAATGGTTGTTTTTAACCATAGTATGCTTTCGAGGTGAAGCTTCCTTTGAATTTTATTATGTAGTCAAAGATGTTAATCTACTATATAACTATTAAACGCAAATACCGACTGAGTCACGTGGCACTCCAACAATAAACCAAAATTTATTCTGTCATGTGGCGTCACTGTATTCAATTTGTCACGTGTCGCGCTCTTATTTTTTCGGGAGTTTTGTCAAATAACTAATAAAATTACTATCTATAATAGTCGGATTTGCACACTCTCCCAAATAATTTTTATACTAATTTATAGTATAAATCTTTCTAAAAATTTACTAGATAATATTTTCATCCCTATAACTTTTGTACATAATCAAATCTATAATCATCTAAAATTGCCTGATTATATACGTATGACCTGTCAGAAATTTGTTTATATATATATATATGTTAACACTATTTAATCATCATGTTATCTCCTATATATATATATATACCAAACCTAACTATGTTAAATATATGGACATCGAAGCTATATGTATATATTCATATGTGTTTCACAATAAAATTAAATAAAAGAGATATTTGAATAGCTATATTGATTAGTAAGGCACCAAGGCCGGTGTGCATGTAATTAGATTTTGAGACGATGGATTGTTGATCAAATATAATAATTTACCTCTGTTGGCCGAAAAATTAATAAGGGTTGTGTTTTCTACCAAAATAAATAAATTAATAACGGTAGTGTATATTTGCTTTATTACATATATGCATCGATCCATACAGATAATCAAGCAACCAACCCCTTAATTCTATAGTTGTGATCGTTAATTTAACCATGAATTGGTATCAGAATGTACTATATATAAGCTGACGTACATATGCACGTGTTATAGATGCTGAGAGATCGAATTACAGCACACAACTAGCGTATGAGTACGTACCTATAATATCCGAATCTTTTATCTACTATATATATACTAAAGCAGTATACTGACTGCGCCACGTGACACTCCCACAATAAACCAAAATTTATTTTGTCACGTAGCGTCATTGTATTCAATTTGCCACGTGTCGTGCTCTTATTTTTTCGAGAGTTTTGTAAAAAAACTAATAAAATCAAAGAAAATAAAATTACTACCTATAATAGCCGGATTTGCACACTCTCCCAAATATTTTTTATACTAATTTATAGTATAAATCTTTCTAAAAATTTACTAGGTAATATTCTCAGCCCTATAATTTTTGTACATAATCAAATATGTAATCATCTATAATTGCCAAAACGCATTCAACCATATTACAAAAATCTTTTGATTCCAGCTTGAGATTTTCATTCTCTGAATTTTATTTTTATAAATTAAAGTGGTGAACTGGTGGATATATATATCTTGAATCATAGAGTTACAACAGACTCACATGACACTCTCTCATTAAAACCACCACATGTCATTTTTTGATTCCTTAAAATATATTATAAGTCAAAGATTATTATCCTAAACATATCACTCACTTTTTTCTAATTTAAATACAAATCAAGCACAAAGATTACAAATCCAAAATTTCCTAATTATGTACAAATCCAAAATTTTCTAATCTACTATATATCTATTAAACTAGAACCTAATTACGTCACATGACACTCTCTCATTAAAACCGCCACATGGCACTCCCTCATTAAAATCGTCACATGTCATTTTCTGCTTTTTTTTATTTTTTTAAAATAAATCTAATTATTAGTTAAAGATTATTATCCTAAACCTATCACTCATTTTTTCCTAATTTAAATACAAATAAGCACAAATATTACACGTTAATCACAAAGATTACAAATCCAAAATTTCTTAATTATACACAAATCCAAAATTTCCTGATTATATACAAATTCAAAATTTCCTAATCTACTATATATCTACTAAACTAGAACCTAATTACGCCACATGACACTCCCTAATTAAAATCGTCACATTATACTCCCTCATTAAAACCGTCACATGTTATTTTTTGCTTTTTTCAATTTTTTAAAATAAATCTAATTATAAATAGACAATTATTATCCTAAACTTATCACTCATTTTTTCCTAATATAAATACAAATCAATCACAAAGATTACAAGTTTAAAATTTCCTAATTATATACAAATCCAAAATTTCCTAATTATATACAAATCCAAAGTTTTCTAATCTACTATATATCTACTAGAGTATAACCTAATTACGCCACATGGCACTCCCTTATTAAAACCGCAACATGACACTCTCTCATTAAAACCGCCACATGTCATTTTATGCTTTTTTCAATTTTTTAAAATAAATGTAATTATAAATCAAAGATTATTATCCTAAACCTATCACTTTTTTTTCTAATTTAAATACAAATCAAGCACAAAGATTACAAGTTAATCACAAAGATTATAAATCTAAAATTTCCTAATCTACAATATATCTACTAAAATATAACTTAATTACGCCACATGACACTCCCTCATTAAAACCGTCACATGTTATTTTTTGTTTTTTTCAATTTTTTTAAATAAATCTAATTATGAATAAAAGATTATTATCCGAAATCTATCACTCATTTTTTCCTAATTTAAATACAAAACAAACATAAAGATTACAAGTTAATGACAAAGATTACAAATCTTAAATTTCCTAATTATATATAAATCCAAAATTTTTAATCTACTAAACTAGAACCTAATTACGCCACCCGACAATCCCTCATTAAAACCTCCACATGACACTCCATCATTAAAACCGTCACATGTCATTTTCTGCTTTTTTCAATTTTTTAAAAATAAATCTAATTATAAATCAAAGATTATTATCATAAACCTATTACTCATTTTTTCTTAATTTAAATACAAATCAAGCAAAAAGATTATAAGTTAATCACAAAGATTACAAAAGCAGAATTAGGAAAAAGACTGATAACCACGCAGCTCGACAGTCATGTCAAACAAGGAAGAATATTTCAGGCAACAATATTGGATATACAATTTTGATTCCTCGCATGATTATGTCATCATCAGACACTTCATACCCGTTTAAGTTTCAATGAAGACAATTTCCCTTGAATGTCTGTTTTGCTATGACGATAAACAAGAGCTAGGACCATTCTATTGCAAATGTCAGTTTGTATCTTTCACGCCATGTTTTCACTCATGATCAGTTTTTTGTTGCATCATCAAGAGTTATTAGCAAGAAAGGTTTGTAGATTTTGATATACGACAAAAAACAAAAAAGATCTAATACTATAACCAATGTAGTATACAAGGAAGTTTTTTTAAAATAATTTCTAGCAATTTTAAACATGTTACGAGATTTTATGTTTAGGGTTTCATTTTCATGTATAAGATGAACATTTTGATTATGCTTTATCATTTTAGTATAATTGATGTTAGGGATGCGGCTATCCCCATTTCAAAATTACTTAACCAATTTTTACTATTTTTTTTAATAAGGTAAAAATTAGACTGAAAACCACATAAGAGACGGTTTCTCAGTCTATAGCATCATTTCGGATGAGAATTACAAATTCTAGACTAGCTCGAATATCTTCCAAGGAACTTTGTTGGACCGTCTTTGCGATGAAGTCGGCCACCACATTTATTTCTCGGAAGACATGAAAAGTTATAGAGAGTTTATATTAATAAAGTTATAGAGAGTTTCGTATCTCTTTCGATAATATTTTGTCAATCTCTTTAATATTTTGTATTTAATTAGTTCTTTTTTATATTATCATTCATCTACTTCTATAACCATCACTACCTACATAATTCTATATCAATTAAATGTATAATTTAAATATACTATTTTTTTAATGTAAGAAAAAAAATCCCGTGCGGATACTACACTAGTGTATTACTATTATTTTGCTCAGTTAAAGAGGGAACTAGACTTTTTATAAGAACATTTGAAACAAGTATAACTGTATAAGCTCTCTTCCTGGAACTATGTTTCATTAGTGGACACTTTAACAAGATATTCTTTATACATTATCTTACTCAGATTCACTTACAATGTGATTTTTTACATTTTCATATAGACAATGCTTTATTTGTTAGGTGTGGAGGTAAAATTGTACAATAATTTAATTAAATATTAATGAGGATAATTTTCTTCTTTTATTTATACCAAGTCCATTAAGAAAGATAGGTCCATGACTCCAACATAGTAAGATATTTAATACCCTCTTAAAACCCTAATCAGGAAGATTCTCATTTAATTCTAAGACTCTGAAACCCTATCCTTCCCTCATTCACAAAACTGAATTGAGCGTCGAAGGTGAAACTGGGGACAAGTCCCGCCTTTGGCATTTCTTTATGTTTGTAGGCTACGGAAAAGATGATCAGAGGGTACTGGAGATCGCCGGAGTTGTGGGTTCTCATCGTGGTCAAGAACAGTTTATTGTGGTACAGATTTATGCTACCACAATTGAGTGGGAATCGAAAACTAAGATGGAAGTCCAACATCGGCGAATAGGTCTGTGCATCTGGTCCAAACCGGACCAGAATTAAACAATCCTTGGACCGGAGACCGGACCGGTATGATTCGGTCCGGTCCGGTTCCGGTTCCGGTCTTGGACCGATAAACGTAATTTTTCTTCTCCTTATCACAATCTTATCAAAAATATATATGTGCCTTATGGGCTATATCTTATCAAATGTATTTTATTTTTTATCTACAATTATTTTCTTTGAATCTAGTCTATTATGAAATTATAATATCCCTAATTACTTAAATAAAAATGTAAGTTAATTTATAAATTCTATCTCAATCAAAAATATATACGTGCCTTTATTTTTTGCTCCATTTCCAACGCGCAGATCTATCTCACTCTTTTGCAATCATCTTCTATTTCTTAGTCCCTGCACATTCGAAATAATGTGAGAACCACATCCGGTATCTAATACCCAAGAATGAGACTTGGTTGATAAGATTTCAGTAACGTAAATACCTGAAGTGGAGATTGTTCCCCTCTTCTTGTCTTTCAGGTATTTGGGGCAGTTTCTCTTCCAGTGCCCCTTAGCCTTGTAGTAGAAGCAGTCGTGCTCAGCAACCACCTTCACCTTAGGGGTGTTTCCCTTAGATTGGACAACTTGCTTGCCCTTCCTTTGGTATTGTTGCTTCTTCTAGGGCCCTTTCTTAAACCCTTTCCCCTTGACCATTAGAACTTCATTCAAAGGGTCAACCATGACGTTTTGCTCAGCAGTTTTGAGCATCACGTGTAGCTCGTTGAGAGTCTTGTTCATGGCTCCCATGTGATACATCTGCCTAAAGTGGGCAAATCCATCATGCATGAAGTATAAGATCATATCTGTAGCCGTCTCAACATTATAGGGGTTACCTAGTCTAGCCATCTTGTCAAACAAGCCTATCATGTTGTAAACATGTGGCCCAACTGGTTTCCCTTTCTCGAACTTGCTCTGCAATATGGACTTGAGGGTCAAATACCTCTCAATTCTGGCCTGCTCCTTAAAGAGATCTCTAAGGTTTCTCATAATAGTATGAGCATCTTGATCCTCAAACCTCTATTGAAGAGCAGGTTCCATAGCAGCCAGTATAAGGCAAGTGACATTCCTTGCCTTCTCGCATATTGCCATGTGACGTGCCTTATCCTCATCAAATGAGGTGGCAGTCAGCTCTAGGATGGGGGTTTCTAGGACATCCTCTTGTCTCTTAGACCTGAGAATGATTCTCAGATTTCTTTCCCAATCAAGGAAATTTGTGTCGTTCAACTTGTTTTTCTCAACAATTGAGCGGATAGTGAATTTGAGGTGTTTAGAAGACATAATAACTACAAAAAAAAACGGAATAAAACATGTAGATAAATTATGCTTGACATGCAAGAACTTAACATTTAGACAAGCTATAAATAGTAAGTTATTGCACATTCTACTCAGATAAATTGTCCATTGTGAGTAAAATGATTCCAAGATCCTATTTTAGATGAAACTCAAGCGTACTAAGGCACTTTCCCAAGTCTCATGTAATCAAGGTAAGTAAACTCTTACTAATTATAACACCTTATAACTCTTGGTTGATGGCCACATCTTATGTAAGACTCATCCTTATGCCTCAAGATTCAAAACTGAGCCTTTTGGTCTCTTGTTGAGTGTAACCATATCAAGATAGCATGCCCCTATTAGACATACCCACACTATCCCAAGGTCAAGGAAGGACACCTCGCTAGGGCGAAAACTATCCAACGAATTCCAAAGGCCTCATGGTTATGACATGAAAAGGCATCACCTCAATATTCTTTTAAGGGACTTAAGCATGCAGTAGTTGTCTATCTATGAGTGAACTAAATAGCATAAACAAACAAGCACGCATGCAAAGTGGGAAATAGTAAAGCATTCAAGTAATGCAATAATAAATAATTAAATTTGTAATCCTAGTATGGCCCCTAAAGAGATCTAATCTTCAATAGTCTTGACCTTCTTGGATCACCATCCTTTAGTCTTCATAGGATCTTCTTCTTCTTGTCTTACATATAATTGAAATAAACTCTCTTGCAGAAATTTAAATTACAAAAATACATAACGATATGCAGATCGTGTACAAGGAAAACATAACGATACGCAGATTTTTATTATCTATTCTAATGTGGGCCATACTTGTAACACCCCGTAATTTTAAGGGTATTTTTGAGTTTTACTCGTATGAGTTATTGTTGTAAAATAATTGTATGAGATATCGTTGCAAAATAATTATATAAGATATTGTTGTAAAATATTTATATAAGATATTCGTGTAGGATAATTGTGGACTCTCAGGCGGCACCAGTACCGGCACCGGCATCATGTAAGATGGTTGGGTGGCTTGGTAGCTGTGTTAGTTGGCCTGGGGAGTGTCACAAATATATGCAGGATAATTATATAAAGGATTTGTGCAAGATATTTATATAAGATATTTGTGCACGGTATTTATATAAGATATTTGTGCACGGTAATTGTACGAGGTGATTGCTTGAGATGTTTGTGCTAGATGATGCATGAATATATTTAACCCGGAGTTAAGAAATTAACCCAAGTTGAGTTCGGATAAGTATTAGTGAAGTCGGCCAGAAACCGCGATCAACCGCGATTGACCGCGATCAACCGCGACTCACCGCGATCGGCCGCGATCGCGGTAATGCCAATGACAGAGGCGGTCGTCTTCCTCGAAGGCGGTTACTGTAGCTCGGTTGGGATATTTTCTGGGCAGGCCAAGTGGCTCGCTAGTGGCCTTCGCCTTTGTCCCCTTGTCCCCTTGGAGGTGTCGGATTTGTGCTATAAAAGGAGGTGAATACCGAACCCTTTCTTCTTCTCTTCTTCTTCTCTTCTTCTTCTCTCTTTCTCCTCTGTTCTCCCCTGTCTCGCCATTGATGCACGAGCTGTGAGCTCGGTTTTGGGCTTGAATCGAGAGGCTTCATGGATTGGAGAAGGTTGCCAAGGTGTTAGGTGAAGCTTAGAGGTGCTTTGTGATCAATTTGAATGCAAGACGAAGCTTGAATCGATCGGGTAAATTCCCTCCCCGCCATGGAAGCTGTCGAAGCTTGCCACAGTTGATGAACCGCGACCGACCGCGACCTGCCGCGATCGTGGTATATATGTGTTTTTGTGGTTTGGCTTTGGGTTTGAGCTCGTCTATTCCAGGAAAGTGGTTTTTAATTAATTTGAGATAATTGAAATCTGATATTATATTAGGTTGTATTTCTGCTAGAATCAACGCTAATATAAAAGATATACTGTAATCATGTGACTTGAGATTGTGATGTGATTTGTGATATGTGGAACTGCTTGTGATGTGTTTGTGTGAATTGTATGCCATGAGCCTTTGCTTAGTCTATTCATTAGACTAACGCTTGTATTTTATTTATCGGTAACGTCATGGGGGTGTCGTCCGTCCGTTTCGGCACATCAGGTGTGTTGAAGATCCGAGAAGGCTAGAGCGACTATGAAGATGGACGGTGTTTTGTTTTCGACAAGTTGTTTTGTCGCTTTGTATTTAAAAGATTTCCGCTGTGTTATTTTGTATTTTGTTTATAAGTCTTCCGTTGCAAATTGCTATTTTGTATTTCTGATGAAATTGGGTCGTTTTAGGAATCGTGTAATTCCGCGACCATGTGGTTTAATAAAAGTTACGATTTTAGTATTGTAACTGTGTTTTAAGTCAGTTATGACGTCGGAAAAGCCTGGGGTGACTTCGGGGTTTACGCCCGGGGTCATCGGCAGTAACGCTTTCAAATAGGGTTAAATTTGGGGGTGTTACAATACTAGTCACCGCATGCAATAATATCATAATATTAAAGATACATGCAATAATAACATATAAAATTTCATCTAAATAAAACATGCTATTAATCCAAAATAAAAGCATAAACAATTAATCATATTAACTATTTAATATAGAAACTGATTTCTTATTATTTTAATTCAATTAAATTATGTATGGAATTAATATCTTATATTAATCATTAATTTGCTAAAATATGATGAATCTAATATTCCAAGATAATATTGGTAACTTAAAATTTTACCAAATAAGATATCAAAATATCTAAAAAAATAATTAAATCTTTATTTACCAAATAACATATCAAATATCTTATTGAACCGCATTCGCGGTAGCCACTAGTAATAAAACCGCGGTCGCGGTAGCCACTAGTAATAAAACCGCGGTCGCGGTTTTTGGACCGCGATCGCGGTTTGCCCTCTGGTTTGCTTCTGAAGCTGTATTCGAAGTGCAGCCACCGCAGGACCAACAGTAGCCGCCGGAAGCCTCGTCGGGCCGCCAAGATGGTCCCGAACCATCTACACCGCTTAATTCCGGTGTTTCTCCCACTTAAAAATTGTAACGTTTACAACTCTTTGGTAGGAAAACTTATGGTAATGGTTTTTCATAAAATTCAGGCTTTTTGATTCATAATTTAAGCATGAAAAATCAGATTTTTACATGTTCGTTCATAATCTATACAACAAATTTGCATAAACTAATCAAAAGAATCAACTTTAGGGCAAAATAGCATGAAAATTTCAAAAATTCAGCAACTATACCCACGTGAAAAGACACGAATTTTAGCCTTCAAAAAATCAATTTTTTTCGTTTTAATCATGCAAATTAATCCATACAATCAATCTCTACATAATGAATCAAAATAATCATGAACATGCATCAAAATTAAAGACTTTAAATTTGATCTAATCAATTTATGCCAGAGGCAACTGATACCACTGTAGGGATTTAGATGCTTAAAGCGGAATTTCAGGAAAACGTTTCTTTTAACATCTAACCAATGATCTCATGCATAAACTAAATATATCATAGATAAGAAGAATCAATTACCTCTTGATGCGTGTTTGAATCTTCATGGAATGGGGAGATTAGAGCCTCAAGTGTGACTTCTCTAGTTGGTCCACCCGAGTATGGATCTGGATCGCCTAGGGCTCGATTGCTAGAACGAGGAACGAAGGCGAACGAGAGAGAACTCTAGGGAGAGGAGGCAACCGTGTGGTGTTTGTATGGGTTAGGGTTTTCTCCTAGAAAGCCATCCTTTTGTAATACCATATGTAGATATATTATTTCCTAAATTAATATATATTTTATTATTAGTAATAACTCTTTATTATTAATAAGCCTTATCTCCCAAGTTATATCATATATAACTTTATATAATATGTCTCCCAATAAACTGATCCAGTCTATAAACTCTAAGGGTGTGACCTCGTAGAACCCGGTAATAATAACAATAGACTTTATAACATATAGTCCATAAATCATAGTTGGCTTCTAGCAAAACACTATGACTACCTAAGATAACCGGATTATGAATCTCCATAAATGGTCTCACTTCATAATTAGTAATTACACCTTTGATTAAAGGACACAATTCCTTCAGATATGTTTTAGATTTACGTTTTTGCAAGATTTTTTAAATCATGCTTAAGCAAAATTATATTAGTACATAGGTAGATTTGAAAAGAAAAACATGTTTATATATAACACAAAATGTTTACGTTGAATTGACATTGTGACATTCTATTTGGATTCTTATCTTATGATAATTAATCTTATGATCTCAAGTCTTAACTGATAAATTTATTAAAAGAATTAATTTTTATAATATATTTTCGGAACTTAAGTTGGATGAGGTTTTTTATATATAATTATACCGGACCGCTGTTATAATTTTTCTAAAATGATGGATGATGTGGCGGATTATGATTGTATGGGTAATGACACGTAGGCAAATTGAACGTGGTGATGACACGTAGGATTTAGGTCTCTCCTTTAGTATATATATATATATATGTTTATGCCATGTCGGTACGAACTTTTGAGCAAATCGCTAATTAAAACGAGGAATTTAATATTTCAGCAAAGATCGACAAGTCACTTGGAAACGGGATCCAAGCGCTAGTTATGAAAAGCCGACGATCATGGCGTTGGCCGTTAGGCATGGGACGATTGATCAACAATAATCAAGGGGCACACAACAAGTCCTATGGAGTTTGCTCAAGAAGCTCACACAACGAGGCAAATTGACGATCTCAATCCAATCACAAACGGTATTAAAAATCACCCTGATCACTTCTACCTCGTCCACTCGGAAAAGTAAAACGAAGCGCACAACTAAGTTCTCAATTCCACACTTTCTAATATCTATGTCATGAGAACATAAGTACAATGAAAGCACTATTTTTTAGAAATAATCTATTTGTTACAGACAACCCAAATGGCCTTAAGATAGCCACGTATGGCCAACAACTAGCCATTTTTGGCCACCAAATAGCAACTTATGGCCAACAACTAGCCACTTATGGCCAATAAATAGCCACTTATGGCAAAAAATTAGCCACTTATGGCCAACCACTAGCCACTTATGGCCAGCTAGTAGCCACGTATGGCCAATTGTTAGCCTACGGGCCGTAGGGGCACTAGTTGTCATCATCTTATTCTATTAGCCTACGGGCCGCAAAAGCATGAGATGGCATCATCTTATTATATTAGCCTATTGTCCGTAGGGGCACGAGCTGTCATCATCATATTTTATTAGCCTACGGGCCGCAGGGGCACGAGCTGCCATCAATCTTATTTCTATTTGCCTACGGGTCACAGGGCACGAGCTGTCATCTTCATTCTATTAGCCTTCGGGCCACATGGGCACGAGCTATCATTAGTCTTATTTCTATTAGCCTACGTGCCACAACGACACGGGCTTCCACGTATGCTAGAGCACAAAAAGCTCCCCAAGTAATGTGAAATAAAAAAAACATCGGTTGTCAACCCAGAAGAGATTTAAAGCGCAATCTAACCCAAGACATAAACCCCGGGGCACGCTGGAACGAGCCAAGAAAGCACGGAGCGTGCGAGTCGTTATGCAAAGTAATGATAGGCTACATTTATGCTTAACCCGATCAGAATATTACAACAGTCAGCTTCCTCAACCACAATTGGTTCTTAAGGAACCTGAGGAACATTTGTGGAGGTAAAATTGTGCAATTATTTAATTAAATATTAATGTTGATAATTATCTTCTTTTATTTATACCAATCCCATTAAGAAAGATAGGCCCATAACTCTAACATTAAGTAAGATATTTAATACCTCTTGAAACCCTAATCAGAGGAGATTCTCATTCAATTCTAAAACTCTGAAACCCTATCCTCTCCTCATTCACAAGACTGACTTGAGCGTCGGAGGTGAAACGGGAGACAAGCCCCGCCTCTGGCCTTTCTCTATGTTTGCAGAGTACAGGAAAGATGATCGGAGGATACCAGAGATTGCCGGAGTTGCGGATTCTCGTCATCGTCCACAACAATTTATTATGGTACAGATTTATGCTACCATACTAGGACTGCAATTATCAGAGCTACAAAACTCGGTTAAGAGGAAGCGTGGTGAATTTAGACAACTGCAATTAACCAATGCTCTAAATACAATCCTGGAAGCTCATGTAAGATAGTATGCAATTGGATGGTTGGTTCACATATTATTGTCCTTTGCCAGTTGCAAATCCAATTTGAACTCATGCGGTCATTTTATGTTGTTTTATATTCTACTAAACCAATTCTCGGTTTAGTGTTCCATGTTTTTTCGAAACTAAACTCTCTTGCTAACTCAGATGCTTTGTCTAAATGTCTGGTCTCATTTGGAAGAAGAATATTCTTCTACTTTGGTGGAGACTACCCAATGCTTGCTAAATGTGTCATCTCGACTTCCATTAGTTGGTAATACAAGGGTAAGAAATTTCCTCCCTCAGTTTATTCTGTTTACATCAATATCTCTTTTTATTGACAACTTGACTTATGTTCTGATCCTCTTCCTCATGCAGATATTTGAGAGCTTTCAAAGACGATGAGCTCAACTGTCAAGAAAATTAACTTGATTTTTAAACAAGTACAAAACCTTATGCCTCTAGTTAATATCCTTCTCCTTCAACTTTCTAAGCTCATTAGTTTTGTTGCATTAATATTGTCAGATCTCTTCATTGTGCTACAACTAGTATCAACATGAGGCCTTGTGGTGTTTCACATGCCGAAGAAGTCGGTTCTTTAGCTTCAGAAGTGGTCGGAGTTTACAATGTAGAACAAGCACTAATTCAAGAATGCAGGGGTCTGTTGTCTAGAGCAAACACCTCATAGGTTGGCTTTAATCAATGCTAATTTCAATTTTCATCTTCTTTATCCTGTGATGTAGAGATTAGTAGAAAGAGTCTAGACAAAAGATTGATCTTCAATTGCATCTTTTGATAATTTATTTCTCATGTAGAAGAACGCTGCTTGAGGAGACAAATAATGTAGTTCCACCAACTCAATCATATTGGTTGCTCTAGCAAAAAATGAAGTACAACGTTTGATCTAATAAATAACTCACAACTCTGCTATAGAATGAGTTTGACAAAGAGAAAACTATGCACTTGTAGTCCCACCAAATTCTAGCCATACCCTTATGTATTCTTTTGTTGTAATTCTATGCCATTGCATTTCCTTTTTGTATGGAGGTGAAAGTAAAGAGTATATAATTAAACAAAGCATTCAGGTTTGGTTAGTATTACAATAAAATTACGGTATACGGTATAATTATCAGTGTTAATTATACTATCTTTTGCATCTTCATAGATCCGTTTGAAATGTGAAGGCTTGTAAAATAGGGATGTCAACATGTTGGGCGATAAGTGGATAGATTTTTTCTATCACACGATCGGAGAGTGTCACCCATTATAGTCCCTAATCTTTTGGGTAGCAACTGACAAATGATTATAAACATAATAATTCTTAACTCACCATAAGATAAAAAAATATTAAAGATGGAAAAGAGGAAAGTAACAAGATGATTTATATTGCTTGAAGTCTAATTCTCAAAAGGCAAGACAAGATCAAATTGACATGGAAGAACATTCACCATAACATAAGACATGAGTGTCTTAGGTCATATTTTTACATTTTTTTTTGGATAACGGTAAATTATATTACTAATAAAGGATCAGTACTGTACAAGGCTCAAGGGCCAATCACAAAATCAAAAGCTGAAAGCAAAAGCTTCCAGAGGGCTAAAAGGATGCAAGACAACAAGACATCAAAAAACAAGGCAAGACACCAATCCGGCAATCAAAAACAAGAAGGTCATCTCATGATCTTGAGGGTGCGCAGCCACAAGCGGGTGGCCAGTTTTGCTTTCTTGAACAACAGTTTCATAGTAGCCAGTTGGACAATTTGACTAAAGCATTCGTCTCTCGAAGGATTGAGGTCTTGAAAAATCTTCTTGTTGCGAGTAAGCCAAATAGTATAAACAAAACAAGAGATGGCCATACTACGGGTCAAAAGTTGGACTTCAGTTCAATGCTGCAAACCAGGTAAGAGTGAGAGACAAGCCTCGACACAACATGGAAGCGTGGGAAGAGAAACCCAATCGAGATTATGTGAGTGATATTCATTAACTTTCGGATCACACAAACATTAAAGTCAAACTAGAAAAACATAATTATAATATTAACACATTATATAGCTTTAATTTTTGAAACAATATTCTATAGCTTTCTTAACAATTAAAAGTTATTGTTTGTTATTTGAGAAAAAAGAAGATGATTCATTGTGACTTATGAAAATCCTCCTCGTTTACAAAGTCATTTTCAAGTAAATTTCGAATTAATACACAAATAAAAATATAATTAACTCAATTTCTCAAATAAAATTATTTTAATATCATGTTTATATGATTTATTTCAGGATTTTTGCATGAAATCATCCGTTATATGAGTCATTCTACACGAAATCACTCGTTATATCGATATTTATTTTAAACTAACCCATAGAAGGCTTCTGTTAACGAAAAACCATCCACCATCCAAATCCGTCTACATGGCATTTGAATGTGGTAAATTATCCAAATTGCCCTCAGTTAAAAAATCACACAACCGTTTCTTCTTCTCCTTTCTCTATCATCCATGACAGACGTTTGAAGTATTCCAACGGGAGAGAACAACAACCCAAATAAATATCGCACATCCATAAATCACAAAAGATAAAATTCAATTGGGGTTTTGATAGAGTTATGTGTGAAGATTCTATTTCAACCAATAACCACACAAGATTTGAATTACAACAATGTAAATTTTGGATCCATATTTGGTTTTTAAACACTGTAGACCTCTCCTCCGTCAACCTCGTCGACGCTTTCATATGTGTATAAATTTATTCACCTTTTTCCAACCAACAATCAAATGGGAAAATATAAAGACGGTCGTCTACTCCGATAATACGACGGCATGAGACATGGCAATGAAGGCGACAACTCAAGATCTGGCGACAAAGCCGGCGACGAAGCCGACGACTCGAGATCTGGCGACGAAGTTAACGACTCGATATCTGGAAATGGTGATAGATCCGACAATGAAGACGGAAACGATGGTTTCAATGGCAGCTTGGGCCGGAGGTTAAAGAAGCTTCAATAGTGCATTAACGGACAAATTGACGGACTAAGCCCGTGGCTCGTTGTTAACGAGAGGGATAATTAGGTGATTTAAAATAAATATTAATATAACGGGTATTTTCTTATCGAATCGGCCATATAACGGATAATTTCGTGTAAAAACATCTTAATAGGGTTTTTTGTGCTAAACCACCCGTTATATGACCGATTTTGCACGAAACCTCCCGTTATATCGATAATTATTTTAAATCACCCATAAACGGCCCTCCGTTAACAATGAACCACCCACGAGCGTCTTCCATTAGTTTCTCCATTAAAAAGTGTAAAAAGACTAAAATACCCTTGTAAATATATCAAATTTTCAAAAAAATGACATTCTCCCTCCACTAAAACCGTGACCACACCGTCTCGATGTTTCCCTTGTCCACCTCCTCGATCCATCACCACCTTCTCTGGTCATCTCTATTCAAAGGTATAACCTGATTGATTTCATCCTCAATCGAAAGTTTTATGTATATTTGAATCGTTTTATTGTTGCGGATTTCAATTTTGTTTTTGCTGTTTCATTTGTTTAATTTCGGCGGTAATTTGCAGAGCGCCGGGACTAGATGATGCCAACCTTCACGGCAGTAGCTCTGGAGCGGTTTCCAGAGCCACGAGATTCGAGGTCGGCTTCCGATTCGAAGCTAGAATGTAGCAACTCCACGCCGGGAGGACAAACGCCGCCGCTGGCAAGGATTCGTGGCCGTTTCCTGTTCCATACCGGAAGCCTTTTGTTTCGTTGCTTCCGCCGCATCCTAATGCGGTTAGGCGGAACTTCTTATCCTCCACGACGACGGCTGAGAAGGAGAAGGCTCCATGGCCGCAGATATCACTTGCCTTATACTCGACGTCGGAGTCTACGTACTTACCTGATTCGTCGACGCTACTTTCTCCTTCTCCTTATCTAATCAACCACAAGCGCCGGGGTCCAAGACTTATGAAAAGCTTCTTGGAGAAACTAATGGAAGAATGACATTTTTTTTTGAAAATTTGATATATTTATAAGGGTATTTTACACTTTTTAACGGAAAAACTAACGAAAGAAGTTCGCGGGTGATTCGTTGTTAATGCGTATGAGATATCAGTCATACCCATATATGTGTTTGGTATATCCTGATATCGATATCAAATTGATATCTGTTGTTTGGTATAATAGATATCATATCAAAATGATATCAGAATGGTATTTGAGTGTTATTTTGATATCTTTTAGAATATCCATACCCATATCCGATATATTAATATCACCCATACACATATCTTGATATTCATACCGATATCCATATCTGATATCTCATATCTTGATATCGATACCAAAAGAGTCGTTATTTTTTTCAAGATCTACATCGTTTTTCCACACTCCCTTTCTCACATAAACCCTTCGTTGTCTCCCAATTTCCTTTCTCAGATCTGTTAATCCTCCATTCTTAAGTCCTCCACCATTTCCCTGTCTTTTCAGATCAACAACGGCGTCACTAGATCTGGCACCGCCGAGGTCTCAGATGGACATGTTCGGCGACCCAATCGACGATTCCAGTCCTCTATGGTTCAGGAATGATCTCTTTCTTTCCCCAGAATTCGACTCCGAATCCTACATCTCGGACCTTCGAACATTCGTTCCCTTCGATACTCTCCGATCCCAGCTCCAATCCCACCTCTCTGCTCTCAAGCACGAGCTCGTGGAGCTAATCAACAGGGATTACAATGACTTCGTAAATCTCAGCACCAAGCTCGTCGATGTTGATTCCGCCATCGCGCGGATGCGTGCGCCGCTCACTGATCTGAGGGATAAAATTGTCGCCTTTCGTGATAGTGTCGATTCTTCTTTGGTCTCTCTCCAGAATGGGCTCAGGCAGCGCGCGGAGGCGGCCAATGTTAGGGAGGTGTTGGAGTTGTTGCTTGATACTTTCCATGTTGTCTCCAAGGTGCGTTACTCTGATCACTTGAATTTTGTGGTCATCCTTGTCTCAAATTCTATGTTGTGTAGAATTTTTTGAGCAATCAATGCAAAACTTAGGATCGAAATGTCTTCTGTGATAAATTGCTGCATATCGAGCTCAATTCTTAGGAGGAAATAAACAAGTGGAGAATTATCATGTTTCTAGGTTTTTCTGTTCTTGCTTATTTACTAATTTGGTACAAAGTAGTGATCATACACAGAAGGTGAATTAGATAAAAGACGGCATCATGTAGTATGAGGTAATTGAAAAATGTAGAATTAGAAAGTCATTCAATTTTGTTCAGCTTTTGCATGTATTAGTGATTTATATCTCGAAAACATGAATATTGATTCTTTAAACTGGATTGTCTGTTGTTGAAGCGTCCGATTACTGCTACTGAGTAACCGTAAGTGTTTCACCTTTCTAGAATTCAGGGTAGTAACTTCAGATCATATCCTGGGCAATCTGAATCCTTGTAGGCCTTATATGGCAACAAAGATGTTGTAACCTTTTATTTTTTACCTTTCTACTGAATGTATGCTTTTATCTATAATTCCAGTATCATGGTAAACTGAGTGTCAATTTATCAACAATGAGAATGTTAATCATATCAACCCCCCTATGTTTTGGTTTGCAGGTTGAGAAATTAATAAAGGAATTACCTAGTATTCCCACTGATTGGTCAAATGGAGACACAAATGCTGCAGAGCAGCGTTATGCTATCAATGGCCTATCGTCTCAACACGCTGAAAATGGGTCAAATGTGCGAGAAACTCAGAGCATACTTCTTGAAAGAATTGCTAGTGAAATGAATAGGTTGAAGTTTTACATGGCTCATGCAAAGGTCATTTTGCTATCCCTTTTGTGTTATTTTCTTTCATATTTGGAGGATGACTTGGCCATTGTTTGTATGATGATGAGTAATTCCTATTGCATCCTTTTCCTTCCCTGAAGCTACTAGTTTTTCTTCCAGTCACGTGCTGTTATTTGAGCAAAGTTCCCAAATAGATCCTGTGTTGGCCAGCTCCCTGTAGAAACCAGCAATCGAGTCTTATCTTTTCCTGAAAGTACTAATTTTATAAACTGTGTCATTTCTACTTATTGAAAAGTGAGTCTGGTTGTAATTTGCTCATTGTCAATGCTAAAGCTTTCTTAATTTTGGGTTGTATGAAACGTAATGCTTGATTTCAGCACCCTTCCATGATTTATCTATTATTTATCAGATATAACACAAAATTTGAGGTCTTTTTCATTTCACTATAATTACGTCAGCAATAGCAGAACTTTTCCAAAAAAGATGCATGCAGGTCTCTATCAACATTAGAACCTGCAAACTAGTTTAATATTACTGTCACTCTCCTCTAGTGATATATTGCCCGATTTCCCTTTATTCTTCCCCTTCATGTAAAGAGAAGGTTGATGAGGGAAGGCTTCAAATGAGAAGGTGGAGTGAACCATTGTATTGTAGTTTTGTAAGTAACACGTTATTGGAGATAAATTCCTTTTTAGCGGTTGCTTTTAGGGTGAGGTGAGTAACATCCCCTTGATGCTGCTAATGTGAATCATATTTTCTTTGAATGTTTATGTGAATATTTGTTTTAGAATTAATCAGATGAACTATAACAGCATTTTTGTCTCACATTTTTTCTCCAAATGGCAGTACAGGACCTTCCCTTTGTTGAGAACATGGAGAAGAGGATACAGAGTGCTAGCCTTTTGTTAGATGCAAGCTTGGGACATTGCTTTGTTGATGGTCTAGAACATCGAGATGTGAATGTCATTTACAATTGCTTACGCGCATATGCTGCAATTGACAATACCAAAAATGCAGAAGAAATTTTTCGTACAAAGATTGTTGCTCCATTGATAGAGAAAGTTATCCCACACAGTCCATCTGGAGGAGCAGGTGGGACTTCAGGCGATGAACTTGCAGAAGATTTCCAACAAATTAAGCAAGATGTTGATAAAGAATGCAAGTTCCTCCTGGAAATATCTTCTACAGGTAAGAGAAAGAATGTTCAGTTGCTAAAAATATGATGGCACCTGAAGGTGTTTGACAATGTATGATCTTTGTCTTCCTGTTTCCATGAATGAATCTTCTTTTATTCTTATGTTATGATTTAGGTAATAAGGTGCTACTACTCTGTAGTCTCTGTCCTGTTATTGGTTCTTGCTATGTAGCCACTGTTCTTGCAAGCTTGAGTCAATGGAAGTATAGAACTATAGTAGTAGTAAGAAGACAATTTCGAACTATTAGTCTGATGGAGATTGGTTCCATATTCCTGTGAACTTTGTCTTATTCTTCTATCCTTGTGTTCTTCTCTCCTTATAGGATTAGGATCATAGCTAATCCTAATAAAGATGTTGTCTGTGTCGTATGTTCATCCATGTGAGTTTCAAGCCCTGTAAAGGAAACATTTTTTGTTGTTCTTAACTAGGTTGTGAATATTGATTGATGTAGTAGTATTTCTCCCTTTGACAGAAAATTCGGGTCTACATGTATTTGACTTCCTGGCCAATTCAATCCTCAAGGAGGTTCTTTCTGCAGTACAAAAGGGAAAACCAGGAGCTTTTTCACCTGGAAGACCAACAGAGTTTTTGAGAAATTATAAAGCAAGCTTAGATTTTCTCACTCATTTGGAAGGTAAGGTTCTTAAACATGGGAATGGAATTTCTTGTTCTTTTCCTTTTTCTGGTGCAAATAACTAGGCCAGAGATTCTTTTGTCTTCTAAAGTGTATTTCATGTGCTTCAACTCTCAACAATTTTTTTATAGGCTACTGTCCATCCAGATCTGCTGTATCCAAGTTTCGAGCAGAACCTGTATATTTAGAATTCATGAAACAATGGAACATTGGGGTTTATTTCTCCTTGAGGTACTTACCATTTGATTTTTTATGGTATTTCCACTGCAAAATGAGAAAGTAATAGTTTTATGATTTATCTTGACATTGGTTGGTCTATTCTCAGGTTTCAAGAGATAGCTGGGGGATTGGATTCTGCACTTATGGCTAATACTCTAATGCATGTTCAGAATTCAAAACCTGATGAAGAGATCAGTCACATGTTGGCACTAAAGCAAAGTGTTACTCTCATGGATAGTTTAAGATCCTGCTGGAGTGATGATGTTTTGGTTATCTCCTTCTCTGACAAGTTTCTACGTCTATGTTTGCAGCTTTTGTCAAGGTAGTCATTTTTATCAGAACTAATGCTTCTGTTGATTGTGTTCCCTGATTATTTGTTCTTTGACTAAATTGTAATTAAATGTTGGAATAGGTATACCAATTGGTTGTCTTCAGGACTCAGTGTTCGCCAGTCAGGTGGTGCTAATCCTAGTCCTGGATCTGAATGGGCAGTGTCTGCTCATCCTGAGGATCTTATTTATGTAGGCACCTCTTATATTTTCTCTAGTTTGTTTGTTCATTCTTTCTCTTGAAGTATAGAATGCTTGCATGTTCTTCTTTTCGGTTTCTGTTTTGGTATATGGAAATACTAATGACCAAAATTTTCACTCGTTGGAAATCTACTAGTCCTCATGTTAATGTCTATTTGTCATGTGGCTGATTTTCTCTCTTTCTTTTCACTATCTCTTATATCTTTTTTCTTGTATATTGTTACCCTGATAATTTCTGTGATATGTTTGAGATTTTTGCTTGTTGATTTTTTGCAGCAATGATATTCTTCATTTACTTTAAAATGCATGATATGAGTCTTTCTTAATCCTATCGATCCTGAAATTTGCTCAACAAACATACTGAACTATGAAATTTGATTTCCAGGTAATTCATGATATACATTCTCTGGTATCAGAGGTTTGTGGTGACTACCTTGATAGTGTGCTTCAGCTTCTTGCTTCCTGCCCCAACACAGTACAGGATCTTGTTAAGCAGAGTATATTGCAAAGTGCCAAAACCTTGGAGGAGCAGGCACCACTAGTGATGAAATCAATAGTGGAGGCATTAGTTGAGAAATCAGTTGAGGTAAGCTATACGTGGACATCGGTTTCATACTACTGATGGCAGTAACTACCTTGTGCATTATATGTTTTGTATCAATATAACATCTACACCCTGCAAGTCTTATCAGCTTTTGGTCATGCTTCTCATCTGTAATTTTGACTTCTTTGTGATCTTTAGGATTTGAGACAGCTTAAAGGCATAACTGCAACATATAGGATGACCAACAAACCTCTCCCTGTTAGGCACTCCCCATACATATCTGGTGTTCTTCGTCCTCTGAAGGTAAGCATTTTGTTTCCAGATGCGGTTAGGTTGTATATCCCCATTTTAGCCTGTGCTAATTCTATATCCAGATTTTATACACTACTGGGATTCTCCATTTTTCTTTTATGAAAAATAATACGTACTAAAATGAACTATAGATCTTAGCCAATAATCTGTTTTAGTCCTGGTGCCGGAACCTTGCGAGTGCCTACTCTTGCTGTCAAAAGTTTGAGAACAATAGACCATATATTGGGCAAGAGTTGATTATTGGAACCTCAAAACTCCAGGCCTTGGTTGACAAGATAATTTAGGCAAAATTCTAAATGTAAATGCACATATTTTATCTTTTCAGGATGAAACTGGGCAGTGGCCCTTGGGCTGATTTTAGGTGGTTGAAGGTCATAAGGGACAAAATGTAACTCATTCCCTGTATATTAAAATCCTTTTATTGAAATCGTAAGACACATTTCCATAAAATTTATTCTTCATTTGAAAGGCCCAAATTGGGAAGTTGCCTAGATGATTTAGAGCCCTGAGGTCCTGGGGCCAGAGGCTACCCTGTTTGTCATGCAGATTTAAGTCTTGTGAAAATCACTTAGAACTTGGAGACTTGATTGTTTAGAGTGCTTTTTGGTCCCCAGAAGATAAAATAAAATCCTAAAAAAACTCAATTCCTAAAAATAAAAAAATACATGACAAACATGGCTGGTGGCAAACGAAATTGAGCTTAGCCCCTGCCCTCAAACAAATTTGGTTTATTTAAATGGGATGGCGAGGTGAATAAAATTCAAGAATAAGAAGCTCTGGAAAAAAAAATCCAACCAGGGCAACTTTTAGCTAGTCCTCATGGATTGCAAATACTAGCCATATTTTGTATCCAGTCACCTAGGTTTAGACCTGGAAAATTGAACTCCCACCAGTTTTGAAAATATGCAAAGATCATAAATCCGAGCCAAAAGCCTAATTACGGGCGTGTTGTGATCCTTGTCTTGTGTGGTGACTTGCTTTGCAGGCTTTCTTGGAGGGAGACAGGGCAACAAGATATCTAACAAAAGACCTGAAAAATGAACTTCTACGAGGCACTTCCTTTGAGATCACCAGGCGTTATTATGAACTTGCTGCTGACCTTGTCAGTGTGGTAAGTATCTTACACGCTCTTACACAAACATTTCATGCTCAATTTGCTTCATCCTTATGTAAGTTGGGTTGCCTTCTTACTATAGTACTGCTATAGTTGCTCTTTCCCCTAATTGAAAAGGTATAATCTGAATTAAACAGGCAAGGAAAACGGAATCATCATTGCAAAGACTACGGCAAGGTGCCCAGAAGCGTGTTGGAGCAAGCTCAGATGTCTCTGATCAAAACGTTTCTGATACAGATAAAATATGCATGCAATTATTCCTTGATATACAGGTCAAGCTCTAAATTCTTGGTTATAACAAAGTATGATGATTATTTTCCTAGATGTACTGCTTAGATATGAACGTATTTTGACGATTAGCAAAAATTATGTTGGAACATTAAGTTGTTTAAACCCAAGTTCCTGTTTTTATTCCTGATTTTCAGGAGTATGGTCGCAATCTGGCTGCACTTGGAGTTGATGCAGCTGAAATTGAAGCATACCGTTCTTTATGGCAATGTGTTGCCCCTACTGACAAACAGCAACAGATCAAGTTCTAGCTGATAAGACAGACGGTGAAATCATGGAAGGCTATACACCAATCAGTCAGCAATATCAAACGGCTTATGTTAATCCTGGCTTGTTTGATTCGTATTGAATCGCGCCATAGTACTCTTGTGTTGATCCCTTGTTACCCAGGAGTAGATAGATATCCATTTCTTAATTCATTGCTGTCTCAAGTGGTGTGACCGTGCTCATAATGTGTTGTAAAGAAAATTGCTACAGACATAATGCTCGAGTTTTTGAAGTTGCAATAGAAATTTCTGCGAGTACTCAAATTGTTGGAGAGAACCCGCTTGCTTATGCTCATTTTGTCATTAGCGCTTGCTCAAATAAACTTCAAAAATGGATGAGATTTAGTACAATAAAGTTGTCACTAGTAGGGAATGAATGAATGATTAATGTTTATTTTTTTGACATTACAACCGAACGAGCACTCATGTAATGTCAAGAATGAGCTTGATAATTATTTGAATGCATTAAAATGAGTAACAAGAATTCCACACTTTCAAACATGATCCGGAGTCCCCAAAACGTTTCTTGTGGGCAATGATAGCACTATCAAAGAAAAATCGGCAGTTTCCTATAATGTTCATGGGCAGTACAAGTCATTTTCATGTATTGTGATAAGATTATCAGAAAGTCTTTCTCCTTGACACTATCATATCACATTTCACAAGTCCCTAATTCTGATTTCACATAAAATGGTCAACAACTAATCTCTTCATTAAGAAATAAATTCAGAATTAGTTTAAATTAAATGTTTTGAAATTAAACTGATTGTTATCTAGTTGTTAGCAGATTTATCTTCTTGTTAAGTAGTTAGCTGATATCTTGAGATTCTCTTAGATATCTTATATTTGAATTTTGAATTGTAAATCCTGTAACTCTTGTGCTTATTTAACAGCACATCTTCATTAATAAAAGAAACAATGTCAAGAAATACCCATTTTGGTGCCCAAAATTGCAAAGTAGGTATTCTTTTTTTGGATATGAATGCAATATCCAAAAATATACCCAAATAAGGGTGTTTTGGTAAAATTACCCAATTTCGAAATTTTAAAGAAAAGGTAAATTAGTTTCTGAATTTATCTTTTCTTTAAAATATATTTTCTTAGGTTTGGGAGAGATGTGGGAGAGATCTGGGTTAGGGTTAGGGTTAGGGTTCGCTGGGTTAGGGTTCGAGGCGGGGGGAGAGGGAGGAGAACTCGAGGCGGAGGGTGATGGAGTTCGCCGGGGGGAGAACTCGAGGCGGGGGTAGAGGAAGGTCGTCGGGGGAAGCTGGAAACTGCAATTCGAGGATGGAGGTCGTCGGGGGCAGAGGGAGGTTGCCGGGGGAGGTCGCCGGCGAGTTGTGGGAGATGGAGTTCAACCCTTCGATTTAGGTTTAGGGTTTGAAGGTGGAAGGTGAGGAGGTGGGGAGGCAGTGGGGGAGGCGGTTGACGGCGGGGGGAGCGAGGTCGAGATTTGGCCGATGAGAGGGAGTCGAGAGGAGGGAGTCGAGAGGCCGACGAGATCTGGCCAGATCGAGGTCGAGATTTGGCCGACGAGAGGGAGTCGAGAGGAGGGAGTCGAGAGGCCGATGAGATCTGGCCCACAGAGGAGGAAGATGAGGTGGATCCGGGCCGAGTCAGTGGAGACGGCATTGGTGGGGGAGGCGGAGATTCTTCGTCTGGTTCCAGTGGAGAAAGCGAGAGAGGAGGAAGATGATGAATAGGAAGAACAACACGAGGAGGGAGTCGAGAGGCCGGCGATGTAAGGCGGCGTTGTAGCGTTGATCGATTCTTCGTCTGGTTCCAGTGGAGAAAGCGAGAGAGGAGGAAGATGATGAATAGGAAGAACAACACGGGGAAGATGATGAATAGGGAAAACGAAATATGAATTTAGGGCTTTATCTGATTTTCTGAATTTGGGGCAAACGAAATCAGCTGATTTCGATTTCAATTTCAATTTCTGATTTGGGAAATTTGTTTAAAATTTTATTGATTATTATAATATTTTTAATTTTATTTTATCTTTTTATTTATAAAAAATAAATTCAATTTCAGATTTTTTGATTTAAAAAAAAAGATTAAAGAAAATGCAAAAAAATCACTTTAGGATATTATTGTAATATCTTCTAAAAGAAGTACTACTTTGCAAATTTTAAAACCAAACTTGTATAGATTTGCAAATGAGCCTTAATAAAATTCAAGACAAGCTTTACCACATTCATATGGTATCAGCTTTCATTGATCCATAAATATCACAAACATAACCCAACGCCCACCACAAAACACCATGGCAGCCGAGTTTTCCACTACCATTACGAACCCGGCTGATCGTGGTAATCCTTTCATCATAGTTCACTTCACAAATGCCATCAAACTCACCTCCACCAACTACATAACCTGGAAGTCACAGATCAAAGCTACCCTCACTGGGTACGATCTATTCAAATTTCTCAATGGCGAACATCCTACCCCTGCCAAAACTCACATGGTTCAAGATACATAAACCACAAGTCCTGCCTACACTGCCTGGATGAGACATGACCATCTTCTGTACGATGCTCTAGTTGGCACACTCTCGGCTCCCGTTGCTCCATTGATCACTCGAGCAACCACATCCAAGGAAGCATGGGATATCCTTGCTAGGACCTATGCCAACCCCTCCAAAGGACACATCAACCAACTGAAAGAGAAGATATGCTCTCTAACCAAAGGAACCCAATCCATCTCAGACTATATGCAAATAGTCTCCTCTACTGCTGATCTCCTTGCATCTCTCGGAAAGCCTGTTGATGAAGATGATCTAGTCTCCTATGTCCTCAAGGGACTAGATGCATCTTATCAGTCGGTCATCGATGCAATCAAGGCCAGAGACACCACAATTCAGTTTGCGGATCTTCATGAAAAGCTTATTGTCAAGGAACTTGAACTCAAGGCTGCTGCACCTTCTTCCAACATTCCAGCAACAACTCTAAATGCCCAGGCTCGCCCCAACAGAAACAAGAACAAATTGCAACACTCTTAGCAACAATGGCAAACCAATCAAACCCCACAAAACAACCTCCTCATCGTCCTCCACAAAACCAAAACACCTACCAGAATCAACAACCTCACCTAAACCCAAATCAATTCCGCCCCCAAAACACACCCCGACCCTTCCTCGGCTGATGTCAGTGGTGCAAGGAAACATGCCATGTTGTAGGCCAATGCGTCCTCTTCCGCCAACAGAACCCCGATGCTCGCCCATCCCCATCCAACCGGTTCCCAAACACAAACCCACCCCAAGCTCACGTCAGCGCTACCACCCAACCAAGTGCTCCCTGGCTTGTTGACAGTGGGGCCTCTCATCATGTGACAGATGACCTCAGTAACCTTGCTCTACATCAGCCCTACACCGTCGCAGACGAGCTTGCAGTTGGTGACGGTAACGGACTCTCTATAACCCACTCTGGTTCTCTTTCCCTTCCTTCTCACTCTCAAAAATTCTTTTTGTCTGATGTCCTCTGCGTACCACAAATGGCCAAAAACATCATATCTGTGTCTAAATTTACTGCCCAAAATCAATACTCTTGTTGAATTCTTACCCGATTGTTTCTTTGTGAAGGATCTCAATTCGGGTACTCCAATCCTTAAAGGACCCTGCGTTGACGGTGTTTACATCTGGCCGTCCACCTCCTCCAGTCCACGCGTCCAGTCCTCCACATTATCTTCCGCGTCGTCCTGGCATCACAATTACCCAAGCCCTCAAAGATCCTGATTGGAGAAATGCTATGACCGTTGAGTTTAATGCTTTATGCTCTAACCAAAATTGGGATTTAGTACCTCCTGCTTCTCATCAAAATTTGGAGGGTTGCAAGTAGGTTTACAAGATCAAGTTTCATGCTGATGGTTCTTTAGACAGATACAAAGCTCGGTTGGTGGCAAATGGGTTTCATCAAAGACCAGGTTATGATTATGCAGAAACATTCAGCCCAATCGTAAAGCCTGTTACAGTCAGAACTGTTTTGGCCATTGCTGTTAGCCAAAATTGGAGTCTGCGACAATTAGACATCAATAACGCCTTCCTGCATGGTACTCTATTTGAAGATGTCTATATGATTCAGCCCCTAGGTTTTGTAAGCAAAGAGTTTCCCAACCACGTTTGCAAACTCCGAAAAGCACTCTATGGTTTAAAACAAGCCCCAAGAGCCTGGTATACAGAACTGAAATCGTTCGTGCTCACACTTGGGTTCGTTAATTCTATTGCTGATGCATCGTTATTTATTCACAAGACGCCTACTAATGTCATATTTCTATTAGTCTATGTGGATGATATTATAATCACAGGCAGCAGCTCTAAATCAGCTCAGCAGTTGATCACTTCTTTGGCAAATCGGTTCTCTCTGAAGGACATGGGGCATTTATCTTATTTCCTTGGCATTGAAGTGCAGCCTCATCCTCAAGGGTTGTTCTTAAGTCAGCGGAAATACATCACTGATGTCTTAATGAAAGCGAACATGGCTGATTCAAAGAGTGTGTCCACCCCTATGAGTGTGTCCACCACTCTTACCCGACGATCTGGCTCGCTGCTGCCCTCACCAACAAATTACAGAGTACTTGTGGGGTCACTTTAGTATTTGTCCCTCACACGACCTGATGTGGCCTATGCAGTCAACAAGCTATCTCAGTTTATGCAATCACCCAAACTGAACACTGGGCATCCCTGAAACGGCTTCTAAGATACTTGAACGACACTGCTGATATTGGTATGGTCGTTCATTCCCACTTTGCTCCTACTTTACATTGCTTTTCTGATGCCGATTGGGATGGGGACAAGGATGACTATGTTTCTACAACTGGCTATCTAATGTACTTTGGCAAGACGCCAATTTCATGGAGCTCTCGCAAGCAACGGTCTATTGCACGATCATCAACAGAGGCTGAATACAAGGAACATGCTGAAACTGCATCAGAATTACTGTGGGTGCTATCATTGCTGAAGGAACTTGGTTTTAACAACTTACAACATCCAGTTATATATTGTGATAACATGGGTGCTACAAGTGTGAGTTCGAATCCTGTATTTCATTCAAGGATGAAACATATTTGTAGACTTTCCTGTTGTTCGTCAAGTCGGAGCTTCAGATACAGCGTAGGTTTTGGCTTTTATGTGGTATGGGTTTATTTAATTAGCTGAACCGGTTTAGGGGTTTTGTTAGTTGAACCGGTACTATATATTTGTCTTTAACCTACCTTTTGCTGCTATAAGGGGAATATTTTTCTTTTAAGAGAATCGCCGCTGCACTATCTTGTTCTCTCTTCCATCAATTGAAGCTTAGAGCTTAATCTCTCTAGCTTAATCTATCCTACAGATCTTTCCTTTTTATATGGTATCAGAGCACGCTTGACGTTGCTATACACTTTCTGATTTTGGTTGTGTTCCGTCGGTGCACGCTGTGAACATGACGTCGGAGACGGATCGCGAAGGAACTCAGGTCGCGAGCATGGTGGATCCTCTCATGCTCACCAACTCTGACTCACCAGGTATGATTCTCACTAATTCCTTGTTCGATGGAAGTAATTTTCTGGTTTGGAGTCGGCAGATCCGACGGGCTTTGACAACAAAAATGAAACTGAGCTTCATAAATGGGGTTGGAAAACAACCTGAAGCGTCCTCGCTTGATTATGAGCGTTGGAATCGCTGTGACTCTGTGGTTGCTTGTTGGATCTTGAATTCCATGGAGAAAGAGTTGTCTGGTGCTTTTGACTATACTGATTCGGCTCGATCGCTTTGGCTGGAGATTTGCGAGAGATATCAGCAAAGCAATGTGCCATTGATTTATCAGTTGCAGCTAGAGTTGTCTCAAGTCAGTCAAGGTAATCTCTCTGTGACTGCTTATTTTCTTAAGTTGAAGAGAATCTGGGATGAGCTGCACAACTTGATTGGGATGCCTACTTGTACGTGTGGTGCTGTTGGAAAATGTTCTTGTGGTGTGTTAGCTAAGGTGTTAGAGATGGACAGTCAGGCAAAGCTTATGCAATTTCTGATGAGACTAAATGGGGACTTTGAGGCTGTTAAGAGTCACATTTTGGCTATGAAATCTTTACCGCACATCAACAAGGCCTATCATATTGTGATGCAAGTTGAGAAGCAAAAGCAAGTGTCTGATTCTATCGCCACTGAGGCAACATCCTTTATGGCTAATCAAGGAGTTAGTTCAAATTTGAGGCCTAAGAATGGAAATAGAGATCAAAGCTATTTTGATAAGACTGGTTCTTCATCTGCTGGGGGTGAAAAAAGAGATGGTAGAAGACCAAAAAGGACTTGTTCATATTGCAAAGAGGATGGTCATACAAAGGATAACTGCTTTGAGATTATCGGCTATCCGGATTGGTACAAGGGCAAGAAGAAAAGGAAAGGCTATAGAGTGGCTGCCAATGTGGATTATGACAGAAACAACATTGATGATACCCCTTTGGAGCACAACTCGGGTGGAGACTCTAAGGGAGGCATGGAGCAACATCAGCTAGTGCAAGCTGTGACTAGTCTCTCTTCTGTTTGCCAAGAGGTCATGAAGGCATTCAGGTCCGAGAAAGCAATGAATGTTGTGGGTAAGAAGGGGAACACGAATTATCACTTTTCAGGTATTTCAGCTTCTGTTTTAGCAGCTTCTCAACATTGTACCGATGATTGGATAGTGGGGCGTCTGACCATATGACTTCTCATTGGAGCATATTGTTGACGCCTAGGGCACTAGACTATCCAATTCATATTATTTTACCCGGTGGAACTACAAAAGTTGTGCGAACTGTTGGGAATGTTCAGTTAAGTGATGATTTGTTGCTGTCAGATGTGTTGTATGTTCCAGATTTTAAGTATAATATGATGTCTGTGAGTAAGCTTGTTGATTCAGGAGATCTAAGTGCTCATTTTCACAAGGGGTATTGTGTATTGCAGGACCATTTGAGTAGGAAGTATGTGGCTACAGGACAAGGTTCAAGAGGCTTGTTCAGAATACAAGGAAGGAAGCAGACAAAGCACTCAGATGCTGTTTTTGTTGATCAGTCTGTGAAAGAAATAGTTTGTTGTTCTAGTCTAAATTCAGTTGATTTTTTGCTCTTTCACAAACGATTGGGGCATGTCTCAGTCTCTAAGATGTTACACATGCCTTGTGCCAAGGTTAAACACAATGACAAGTTTGTTTGTGATGTTTGCTCAATCTCTAAATTTCACAAGTTACCTTGTCCTACTAGCCAGAGTTACGCTTCCTCGTGTTTTGATTTATTGCATGTTGATTTGTGGGGACCGTACAACGTTTCGACCTTAGATGGTGCAAATTATTTCCTGACGATTGTGGATGACCACAGTCGGGCAACTTGGACTTACTTGTTGCAGAATAAACAAGTAGTCAATCTTCTACAAGTTTTCTTCAATTATGTGCAAAACCATTTTGGTTTGTGTCCTAAGACTATAAGGACAGATAACGGAACTGAATTTGTGAATAGTGCTTGTCAGAAACTATTTTTTGATCACGGGGTTGTCCATCAGAAATCCATGGTTTATAGGCCACAGCAAAATGGGATTGTAGAGCGTAAGCACATACACCTCTTAGATACAGCTCGAGCCCTCAAGCTACAAGCTGGTCTCCCTCAGCACTTCTGGGGAGATTGTGTCCTTACGGCGACCTATATTATCAACAAGTTGCCCATTGCTAAACTTGATTGGAAGTCTCCCTTTGAGGTACTTTTTGGCAAGGTCCCCTCTTATGATAATATGAAAGTTCTAGGATGTCTATGTTTTGCTTATATGGCTCCTTGAAGTTCTGATAAGTTTTCCCCTAGAGGCAGGAAATGTGTTCTCCTTGGATATCCACCTAATCAAAAGGGATACAAGCTATATGATTTAGTTAGTAAGGAAATTTTCTTGAGTAAAGACGTTACTTTTCATGAAGGTGTCTTCCCATTTCTTGAGGACTCTTCCATTGAAAATGTACCTGTTACTCATGTTGTTCCCGACCTCTCCATTGTGGTGCCT
Organism: Rheum nobile; assembly: GCA_027886185.1. Taxonomy (NCBI): domain Eukaryota; kingdom Viridiplantae; phylum Streptophyta; class Magnoliopsida; order Caryophyllales; family Polygonaceae; genus Rheum; species Rheum nobile. The sequence goes on along the minus strand of WOAB01000207.1, from coordinate 5,922,305 downwards.
GATGATGATGATGATTTGGGTCCAACTTTACCTTCTTGTGTGGAGCTTTCTATAACACCCCCGATTTATATCGGTAGTGCCACACGCCAGTGACCTCAGACGTTGCTGTCCGATGTCACCCAAGACTTTAATCGGAACAATTAACCTTAATTAAACATGTTAAATAACGAAAGATTAAACAGTGAAAGACATTTTTAAATGAAACTTAACCATTTATTAAAAGATCTCTCGTCAAACGAGGAGATGATTTTACAACAGAGTGATAATATAGCGGAAGACTTTAAGAATAAACCTAATACATGACTAGGTTATAAAAATACATATTAAAGTAATACTTAACGATCTTGAAATATCGACACTTAAATCTGCAACTGCAAGCCTATTCTTCTTCAACTGGTTACTTTGACTTCGGGAATCAACCACTGATGTGCCGTATAGGACGGATGACACCAGCCAACCATGCAAGGAAAAAACCCGATTGGTTAGTCTAATGAAAGACTATGCAAGGGTGAAAACAGAATGGTTCTAGTGATCGTAACCGTTTACTATCATTGTTCCTCGAATAATAACCGAAGGAACGCTATATAACCCGGAACTTTTACGGAATGATAAATTTAGATATGCACTAAAAAGGGGACTCTAAAGGAATTGAGTCTTATCGGAAAGTATGACGGATGTTTGGGAACGTTATAATTTCATACAAGCGTTTTAAAAATGACTTGATCATTTGGGTCCACGACCAACCTCACCGCACAATGCGAATTCATATTTGGAAGGAGGACTTACTCTAATCGAAGCCCAGACGAGGTTCCAAGTTGTACTTCTCGCCCGAAGGTTCATTAATTACGTGCCTAACCGCACTTATCTTATTTAATTACAAAACGTATATTCACGTTTAAGCTTTTAATATGATCTCGAGTGACAACGAGAAGATTAACACAGGGTGACAATACTTCCATCCCAAATTGCACTGGCAAGGTGCTTAACACCTCCTAACCTTAACGAGTGGATAGGAAGCAATGGTCATGACCGTTAAAAGTATTAGAGAATTATCCGACTAATATCAAGTTATAAAGAAACGACTAATCCCCTCCAAGAATTAGTGTTCCTACGAATAATCGTGCTAATCTAGCATTAAGTTTACATTTAAAAGTCCACAACAAAGCCTTTACGGTAATTAACAAGTACAATAGTGTTGTTTCTAGCAATATATACAACCTATTATAATATCACATTTTAATCACATTATTATGTAATCTGTTCCCAAACGTAATAACAGTTCACTCCAATTTAATTAACAATCAGAATTAATTGATAATCAACGGAACATGGAATGATTAAGCAAGAGCGAACCGCCACTTGCCTTAGGTAGATTCGACGATGAATCTAGACGAGACGACTACTGTTGATATCCTTTCCGGGAGTATGGCCTATGTTTCAGATAGCTCTAGCAAGGCTACGAGTCCATGCGCGATCCGACAGATAACTAATATCAATTAATTTATTTTTACGAACTCAAATACTTAAATTCAATAAATTTTTATGATTTATAAATCATAAAAATATAAATTGAATTTTTCTAAAGAGATATACGGATAAAAGTGAGTCAAAATTATACCCCTCGATCGAACTCGCGTTAAATCTGGACAGAAATGACTAATGGGCTTCTCGGCCCAACAAGAGCTGGCAAAGGCCCCCCCTTCTTCTTCCTCCCGCGAACAGCAAAGCCAAACCGCGAGCGGCACCGAGCTCGACCCTGATGGCGGAGACCGGCGACGGCGGCGAGGAGCTCGGGTTCTCTCTCCCGGACACTTGCGCAGCACCACGCCCCTCCTGGATGCACACGGCGGCGTGTGGAATCTCAGAGAAGGAAGAAAAGCTTCAAAGTCACAACAATGGCGGAAGGAGAAAACGTTGACCAATATAGTCAACTTCTAATTGAAAAGAGAGAGAGAGCGCAAAAGCTCAATGTACAAAGGAGAATTGTTCAACACGAAATCCTCTCACAAAAAACAGAAAAGGAAAAGCTATTTATAAAGAATGGCACGCAGGCCTCCACCAGGCAACAAGCCAGTAAAATGTTCAACTAATGAATAAGTGCCACCTCATCACCAAGGCCCCACGCCTTCTCCTCTTGGCTCCGGCTGGTGAAGTGGAAAGCACTGCTTGCATTGGAAGTGAAGGAAACTGAGACAAGTCAACACCCCCCCGTCAAGATGGAACCGGGTGAAGGTTCATCTTGGACAAAAGGAACTCATGCTGAGCTTGAGGCAAGCCCTTTGTCATGAGATCAGCGAGTTGAAGGGAAGAGGTAATGTAGGAGGTCTGCAGAAAACCAGCCTGCACCTGTTCACGTGTGAAATGGCAATCAATATCAAGGTGTTTCGTCCGTTCGTGGTAACAGGGGTTAGCGGCCATCTGTTGAGCCGCTCGGTTGTCACAAAACAGAGTGACTGGCAAAGGGAGAGGAAGATGAAGGTCACAAAAGACATAGCTCACCCACAGAAGTTCCGCAGTGGTGGCCGCCATGCTCCGGTACTCAGCCTCTGCGGAAGAACGAGAGACTGTAGCCTATTTTTTTGTTTTCCAGGACACTAAGGAATGCCCAAGAAAAACACAATACCCAGTTAAAGAGCGGCGGGTGGTGAGGCAAGAGCCCCAATCAGCATCCGTAAAGCCAACAACCTTGAGAGAACTCTGAACAGGGTAAAACAACCCAAGGCAAGTTGTACCATGTAAATACCTCAACAAATGTTGTGCACTTTGCCAATGAGGAAGACGAGGTGCTGAGACAAACTGGCTCAAATGTTGGACTGAATAGGACAGGTTCGGGCGAGTCAAAGACAGATAGAGAAGGCGCCCAATAAGGCGTCGATACTGCTCCGGATGGTCAAATAAGGGACCAACATCTGCACTGAGCTTTAATCCAGCAGGCAGAGGACAAGCCACAGGTTTGTTGGAAGACTTTGCACAATCGGTGATGATATCAGTGGTGTACTTTCTCTGACTGAGATATACCCCAGTGTCATCACGGAACAACTCCATGCCCAAAAAATAACGGGCTAAACCCAGGTCTTTGATAGTAAAACGAGCATGAAGGGCATCCTTAATGTGTGTAATAACATCTTCATCAGTCCCACTGATTAAAATGTCATCAACATAGACTAGGAGTGCTGTAAAGGATGAACCACGAACCTTGATGAACAAAGAATAATCGTTTTTGGACTGTCTAAAATCATGAGACTCAAGGAATTGGCAGAGTTCAATATTCCATTGTCGAGCAGCCTGCTTGAGCCCATATAAGGAACGTTTCAGTCGACATACATCACCAGGACGCGCCTTGTCATACCCCTCAGGAGGCGACATATAAATTTCCTCATCAAGGAATCCGTGCAAGAATGCATTATTCACGTCAAGCTGATAAATGGGCCAAGATTTTGCAGCTGCGAGGGCAATGAAAATACGTACTGTGGGTAATTTGGCAATCGGGGAAAACGTGTGGTTGTAATCCTTGCCCAACTTCTGATTGAAACCTTTAACGACCAATCTCGCCTTGTATCGCTCGATACTCCCATCGCTGCGAAATTTAATTTTGTAAACCCACTTGGAACTAATGGCCTTGTGTCCAGGAGGAAGGGATGTAAGCTCCCAGGTTTGATTGGTCTCCAAGGCAGCCAATTCTTTATCCATAGCCTCCACCCAGTTTGGATCTTTACAGGCATCAACGAATCTGCAAGGCTCAACTGTGGACAAAACTGTGGCAAGAAGAGCAAAATACTCTCTGTTTGCAGTAGCAGCTACATAGTCTGTCATCCATATAGGATCTGATCGCAATCGTGTAGATCGTCGAACCTCAGGAAGAGGGTGAACATCAGGGACTTGACTAGTAGATGGTTGAGCAGGTGGAGATGAAATAAGCAAAACAGGATCATCATCAACTGGTAAAGATGAGGTAACAAGGAACAAGGGTGAAGAGGCCGAAGATGTAGTAGGAGATTGCAGGGGAGCATCAACAGGAGCATAGGGAAATAAATTCTCATGAAACTCCACATCTCGGCTATATATGACTTTATGAGTAGCAATTTCATAAACTTTGTAACCTTTCTGATGAGGAGGATACCCGAGGAAAACGCATTTGCTACCGCGCGGAGCAAACTTATCAAGTCCTTTTCGGGGTGTGCCAACATAGCATAAGCACCCCATGATCCGTAAATGATCATAAGAAGGAGCTTGGTGAAGCAGAATCTCGTAGGGAGTTTTCCAGTGCAGTCGAGCAATGGGCATACGATTAATCAGGTAGGTCGCTGTGAGTAAACAATCACCCCAGAATTCTAAGGGTAAATGACTTTGTATGCGAAGGGCACGAGCAGTATCTAAGAGATGTCGATGTTTACGCTCCACAACTCCATTTTGTTGTGGAGTGTACACCATACTCTTCTGATGCACTATCCCTAGCTCAGCAAACAGTCGACCAACCTCCCAATTAACAACCTCAGAACCATTGTCTGACCTTACTACCTTTGGACAAACCTTGAACTGATTCTTTACATATGCAAAGAAATCACTGAGAGTAACACGAACCTGCTGTTTGTTGTGCAGCAGAAAAGTCCAAGTGGACCGACTGTGATCATCAACGATGGTCAAGAAGTAAGAAGCTCCACTCAGAGCAACCACCTTATAGGGACCCCAGAGATCAACATGAAGCAAATCAAAACACTGCTTTGCATAAGAGATGCTGTGTGGAAAGGGTAAACGATGAAATTTAGACAAAGAACAAATTTCACAAGTCAGAGGGACACTAGCTCGTGCCTTACAATCAGGAAAATGGATGAGTTTTGAATGAGAAACATGTCCCATTCGCTTATGTAAAAGTATCACTGAATCATCAACATCTTGATGTTCAGATTCTTTAGACAAAACAGCTCCAGCAGCAACCTTGTCTGAGCAAAATTCAGCTTGCATCTTGTATAATCCTGCCCTCTGTTGTCCAACTGCAAGGTCCTGTTTAGTGGTAAGGTCCTGCAGTACACAGCAATCCTTGTGAAACAGTGCACAAACATTGTGCAGCTTGGTCAGTTTGCTCACTGACAAAAGATTATAGTGGAATTCTGGGACCAATAGCACTTCATCAAGCACTAAGCCATTGTCCAGATACACTGTGCCAACAACTTGTACAGACTTTGAAGTGCCGTCCGGGAGAACGATTTGAATAGGATAATTCAATATAGTGTGCTTAGAGAAAAATTGCAAATGTGAAGTCATATGGTCCGTGGCTCCACTGTCCACGATCCACTCTTCACTTTTGCTGGGAGAAATATAAGTGTTCAGTGCACATGTACCTGAATACTCCATGGAAGAAGTCATGCTAGAACGAGTGACTGACATAGCCTTGCTCTCTGGTCTAAAAGCTTTCATGACCTGCTGACATGCTGAGGTAAGACTACTCACAGCTTCCACAAATTTCTGATCAAAGCCGAGTTGTTCAACTGCAGAATTGCTATCCAGTGGAGTATCCTGTGACATCTCAGATTGGCTCTCAACATTTGCTGCGACCTTGCCTCCCTTCTTTCCTCTTTTTCCCTTATACCAGTCAGGATAACCTATAAGTTCAAAGCATTGTTCATGGAGATGTCCTTCCTCCTTACAATGAGTGCAAAATCGTTTTTCTCCCTTTGTTTTCCTGTAATCTCTCTTGTTACTGCCAGGAGCACTAGAACCTTCATTAGGATTATAAGATCTCGTGGACTGATTAGCCAGAAAAGCTGCCTGACTAGAGCTATCAAATTTGGTGATCTGTTTCTGCTTTTCCACTTGTAAAACAATGTGGTAAACCTTGTTAATGTGAGGCAGTGGCTCATGTGCCAATATCTGACTCTTAACAGCCTCAAAATCATGGTTAAGTTTCATCAGGAAATCCATGACTTTCGACTGGTTGTCCATCTCCAGAACACGAGTTAGAATGCTACATTCACATTGAGATATGCCACCGCAAGTACATACAGGAAATCCATTTAAATTGTGCAATTCGTCCCAAATGTTCTTAAGCTTGACAAAATAGGCAGTCACAGTCAAACTTCCTTGACTAACCTGACTGAGTTCTTGCTTCAATTGATACACCATTGGTCCACTACTTTGTTGATACCACTCGCCGATCTCAGTCCAGAGCACTCTGGCAGAATCAGATATCACGAATGTGGAAGCGATATCACGATTCATGGTGTTCATGATCCAACAGGCAACCATCCTGTCGCATCTGTGCCAACGCGGATACACATCGAAGTCCGAAGCAGGCTTCTCCATAGTTCCGTCGATAAAACAGAGCTTCATCTTAGCATCGAGCGCCATTTTGATTTGCCGACTCCATAGCAGATAGTTTCCTCCGTCGAACACAATATTTGTGATTAACATGCCTGGAGAATCTGAATTCCCAAGCATAAGAGGATCGCTCTGCAAAGCGATCAGGCTTTGCTCTCTCGTGCGAATTTCTTCGAGCGCCATTTGAGAACAGGGAAGAAATAAGAGAAAACGAGGTGAACAGGTTCAAATGTAGCGGAAACGAACGAAAACGATCAAACGATCAATCGATAGAGATCAGAAGAGGATCTCAGAGATTCCTTAGCTCTGATACCATGTGGAATCTCAGAGAAGGAAGAAAAGCTTCAAAGTCACAACAATGGCGGAAGGAGAAAACGTTGACCAATATAGTCAACTTCTAACTGAAAAGAGAGAGAGAGCGCAAAAGCTCAATGTACAAAGGAGAATTGTTCAACACGAAATCCTCTCACAAAAAACAGAAAAGGAAAAGCTATTTATAAAGAATGGCACGCAGGCCTCCACCAGGCAACAAGCCAGTAAAATGTTCAACTAATGAATAAGTGCCACCTCATCACCAAGGCCCCACGCCTTCTCCTCTTGGCTCCGGCTGGTGAAGTGGAAAGCACTGCTTGCATTGGAAGTGAAGGAAACTGAGACAAGTCAACACGGCGACCCAGAACTCCGGCAAGGCTCGCAAGCTCCGGCGACGACACGACGAGGCTCCAACGGCGAAGGCTTCGACTCCTCACGACGACGGCGACGACGGCTCGGACGAGGGCTGCCTTGCACCTCCCAAGCACAACTCCGAGACTGCTACAACCAAAGGCGAAAGCTCCGGCAACTCCTCGAAAATCCGGCGAGGCTTGAATCTTCCGGCAAGCAAGAGAATCGAGAGGGAGAGAGAGATTCCGGGTTGGGGTGCCCTTCAACCCTCCAGATCTTCCTCCTTTTATAGCCCAAACAAGCAGGAGTGTCACCCCGACCAGATGGGACGACTGCAGACGAAGAACGGCGATCCGGCCTTCGAGGTCCGGCGGAGAAGAAAAAGTATGTTGTTCGGCGCCTGAGATTTTCCGCCATGGCGGAAAATTCACCGCGATGGCGGTGAAGGCCATTTCGCGTCTTTTTGCCCGGGAAAAGGTTGGACAAATATATTTAAACCTCGGGTTAAATATATTTGCATCCGAACAAATATTCTAAGCCCAAAAATACGTCGAATGTATTTTATACCACTCAAGGAATTATTACAGATCTCATAAACGTTATAGAAAATCCAAACTTCTCCGAAAGCGACACGAATATAGAACGAGGGTTGGAAAAATTACTAAAATGCCCTTACAAAAAAATGAGGGGTATTACACTTTCTGATCTTTGTCCTCCCATAGCTTCTACTTCTGATGTCACTGGTGCAGAAGCTAGACGATCGGACAGAACTCGGACAGAACCAGTCTGGATGCAAGACTATGTTGTTGGTCACACTCGGACTGACTATTTTGCATCCCTTGCTAATGTCTTGACGGTAAGGGAACCATCTACTTTCACTGAGGCTCGAAAAGATCCACAATGGGTGGAGGCTATGTCTAAGGAGCTTGGAGCTCTAGAGAATAATGGAACTTGGGTTCTAGCATCTTTACCAGAAGGAAAGCAAGCCATTCAGTCCAAATGGGTGTTCAAAGTGAAATTTAGGCCTAATGGTGAAGTGGAGAGATACACGGCTAGGTTGGTTGTGAAGGGTTTCAGCCAAAAACTTGGTAAAGATTACAAGCACACGTTTTCTCCGGTTGCTAAGTTGCCCACAGTGAGAATAATTATTGCTTTAGCAACTATCAGACAGTGGGAGATACATCAATTAGATGTTAACAATGCTTTTCTACATGGACATTTAGATGAAGAGATCTATATTGCTTTACCGGAAGATTATGATAAAGGGCGTCATGACCAAGTTTGTCGATTGCAAAGGTCCTTATATGGACTTAAGCAAGCCTCGAGACAGTGGAATGTGGAGCTCACACAATTCCTACTTGGTCTGGGTTATGTACAGTCCAAGAATGATTATTCACTATTTGTGAAAAGTTCAGATTCATCCTTCACTGCAGTGCTTGTCTATGTTGATGATGTGTTAGTGACCGGGAATAGCTCTTTTGAAATCACTTCCATTAAAGCCTCTCTTCATTCTCAGTTTACTATCAAGGATTTAGGATTGGCCAGATACTTTCTCGGAATGGAGCTTTATCAAGACGAGCATGGGTTTGCTCAGTCAGAGAAAGTACATCTCTGATATCCTTACAGACGCTGATATGCTTGCTTGTAAACCATCAAATTTTCCTCTCCCTACCGGTCTCCGCCTTAAGCTGGAAGAAGGTGCTCTTTTGAAAGATCCTGAGCAGTATAGACGATTGATAGGGAGATTATTGTATCTCTCTTTGACTAGACCTGATTTGTCTTATTCAATTCAACACTTGAGTCAGTTTGTTTCCCAACCTCGTTTGCCTCATCTTCAGGCAGCTCAACATGTGCTACGTTATTTACGGGGCTCTTCTTCCCTTGGTCTATTCTACCCTGTACAGACTAGCCTCAAGCTCACTACTTTCTCGGATGTAGATTGGGCGTCTTGCTTGACTACTCGCAGATCCCTCACGGGTTATTGTGTTTTTCTGGGTCATGCTCTGGTTGGTTGGAAAACAAAAAGCAGACCACAGTGTCTCGTTCTTCTGCTGAAGCAGAGTACCGCAACATGGCTATGACTACGACTGAATTGGTATGGACCAACTTCCTCCTTTCCGATTTACGCATGCCCGTTCCAAAGCCCCTCACACTTTTTTGTGACAATCGGGCAGCACAACAGATTGCCGCTAACCCTTGTTTCCATGAGCGTACTAAGCATGTCGAGATCGATGTGCATTTCACTCGAGATAAGGTCCAGGAGGGATTTCTACAAACCGCTTACATTTCTACCTCGCTCCAACTTGCTGATGTGATGACTAAAGCTCTTAATCAACATCAACATAAGTTCATCATCTCCAAGTTGGGTCTGCAGTCCGCTCCAACTTGAGGGGGGAATGTAGACTTCCTGTTGTTCGTCAAGTCGGAGCTTCAGATACAGGGTAGGTTTTGGCTTTTATGTGGTATGGGTTTATTTAATTAGCTGAACCGGTTTAGGGGTTTTGTTAGTTGAACCGGTACTATATATTTGTCTTTAACCTACCTTTTGCTGCTGTAAGGGGAACATTTTTCTTTTAAGAGAATCGCCGCTGCACTCTCTTGTTCTCTCTTCCATCAATTGAAGCTTAGAGCTTAATCTCTCTAGCTTAATCTATCCTACAGATCTTTCCTTTCTATAATATTGCACTTGCTTATCATTTTGTTCGGGAACAGGTTCAAAATGGAGTCTTGCGCGTCTCTCACATCTCCACTGATGATCAGCTTGCAGACATCTTAACAAAACCGCTGCTTTAGACGAAGTTTGAAGAGTTATTGTTCAAGCTGGGACTTTCCCAAAGGTCGCTCAGCTTGAGGGGGATATTAAGGAATAATTAAGAATTAGTTTAAATTAAACTAGTGTAATTCCCGTGCTAAGCACGGGTTTTTATGTCATATATATTGAATCAAAAATATTAATAATTATTAAAAAATAGATCTAGATGATATTGATATTAAAATCAATTTCGGATTAGTAATTTCGTATCTCAATCATCCATATAATTGTGAAATTTTGGATTTATATATAATTATAAAATTTGGGATTTGTATAAAATTAGAAAATTTGGGTTTTGTATATAATTAGGAAATTTGGGATTTGTATATAATTAGGAAATTTTAGATTTATAATCTTTGTGCTTGAATTGTATTCAAATTAGGAAAAAATGAGTGAAAAGTTTAGAATAATAATCTTTAATTTATAATTAGATTTATTTAAAAAAAATAAAAAAATAACATGTTGCGGTTTTAATGAGGGAGTGTCATGTGGCGATTTAATGAGGGGGTATCATGTGGTGTAATTAGGTTCTAGTTTAGTAGATATATAGTAGATTGTCTCAAATACGTAGATTACTTAAAATATCATAACCGGATAACAAATAGATATTGAGTAGATATTATATATGTTTCATTTACAAAAAAATGACTTATAATTTATATACATATTAAGCTTGCCTTGACACCAATTTTAAACATACATATAACTTTACTAATTTTAAATTGCAATCAACATGTATATATATATGTGAATGTTAATTGTATGTGCTTATATTGATATTAATACAAAGTTATAACAACCTCTTAAATGTGAATATTTGTTTTAATGTGTATCGTCACCTTATTTATGTTAATCTCATAATGGTTCATTTAAATATTTTGGATTTGCAAACAAAACAAGATTTGATATTAAGATATTGATGTATAACTAATACGATTTTTAAGAAATGGGTTGATACAATTTAATCGGGGTTGTATGTCGAATAAAATGAGTTGATACAATTTTAAAAAATCCATAATTAATTATTAATTATTTTATTATATGTTTGTTAAAGGTTGTTAAGATAATTTGTTTAGATATTTGATGATAAATTAAAATTAAGTTAGCTAAATTATAGAAGCATAAAAGATAAAAAAAAGTTATTATAAAATGACACGTAAGATTTATGGGTCCAGAATCGTTCGAAGAGCTCAAAAAGGAGACCTTTAATATATAGTAATTGATGATTGATAGATGTTTTGAATTTAAACTGATTGTTATCCAGTTGTTAACAAATTTATCTTCTTGTTAAGTAGTTAGCCTGATATCTTGAGATTCTCTTAGATATTTTATATTTGAATTTTGAATTGTAAATCCTGTAACTCTTGTGCTTATTAACACCACACCTTCATTAATAAAATTCAAGTCAAGCTTTACCACCTTCATACTCTATAAACGAATAGAATTAAAAAGCAGTAAGCCAAGAAAACTAGGCCCCACTCCGAGGGGAAGCTAGCAGGTAAGATTCCGAAGTGGTTTTCTCATTCAATATCCAAAGTCAACTGGAAGTCTTCTTCTTCGCCCCAAGTCTTCCATGCTCTTACATTTCCAAATCAATGACGTGTTAAAGACTTCAACTAATATACTATCTAAACAGCTTGGAGAAGAATAAAAGCTTAGTTTATCCTCCTGGGGCTTAGATTCCATATAGCACCGTACCACAAGTTTCAGAGAGAATTGTGGGCTATGGCTTCTTATGTCTCTCCCTTTCTCATTCTCCTCCTCCTCCTCCTCCTCCTCCTCCTCCTAAGTAGGTTAACCGAAGAGAGCCAACAAAGTTGTCCCGAATCCTTCTACTTCAACTGCCCTGACAACGTCCACAATGGAGAATTCCCTTTTTCCCATTTCACCAACACCTCTCTACATGATCCATATTGCAGCGGGCCTTGTGAGCTCACATGCGACCATGACCATACCATGATCAAGTGCAGTGAGACTACACCACCCTATCTGGTTTTAGATATCAACCTAATTGAGCTTACTATAGCTGTAAATAACTCAGCTTGGCCAGATCTTGAATACGATCTTTGTAAAGCTTATGCTCATTTAAATGTCAGCTTTCCAAGTTTTGAATTGGTTTCCTTGACAAACTGGAGAGAAGATGGGATCTTCTTGGGATGCCCATACCCGGAAAGGAATGAACACTACTGGGATAGCAAAAACCACACAAAATGCAGGGACGATGATCATGCCATTGTGTATGGTCCCTATGAATACGACCAGCTTCCTACACGAAATCGTCCACTGCACTGTATGCAAGTTCAAAAATATTTGGCACACAAGGACAACAACTATAAAGGTACGCACCAAGAGACTATGTATCAAATTGAGCTCTTCATCACAAACTCTATTAAAGTAATTACTAGTAGGAACTGTATTTGACAATTCCACCCACTTTCAATTGGGAATTAAGGGCTGTGCTTCATACAAACAAAACAGAGAGAATAGCAAGTGAAGGGAGGTTCTTTTCAGGAATTTTGCAAGTCAAGGAACACTTCTTTTCTCAGATTCCTCGTTAATGTCTACTTACATCTTGACCCCGAACTTTTTCCACGCGCTTGCTTGCGTGTTTTGGGAGACCATTGGAATAATATGCAACTCACAATACTTCACAAATTATAGTAAAGTTTATCTTTACAGTTGCAGCATACTTGCTTGATTTTCTATTGCTTGTAAAGCTCACTAATTTATTGTAGGAAATTTTTAATTTGGTTTCTAAATTGCAATTTTATTCGGTGACTTAGTTTTGGTTTAATGTTTAGTCTGGGCAACATCTCAATCAGTAGAGCAAGGCTAACTACTTTTATCCTCTTTCTTTGTAGGGAAACTATTGAAAATCATTCTTCCATCAGGTAATTCTTTCTTCCAAATCTTAACCTTCTTCTATTTACAACAACAATAGCAACTTCTCAAATCTCAATTATTGACAAGGACCTAATATAGCTAAAGCTAACTGTTGCTGCTGCTTCCTACGGTCCTTTCAGTTATAGCAGCTATTGCCTTAATCGCCCTCATCGTCTACTGGCGACAAACAAAGAACAAGCCAGGCTCCACAACTCTGCCCTCAAGGATCATGTCCCTTGATTACACAAGATCAGGCCTTGAAGAAGGAAGCATCAACAATGGCGTGACAATCTATTCTTTCGCCGAACTTCAAGAAATCACCAACAATTTCGACCCCGCCAGAGAGCTTGGAGAAGGCGGCTTCGGAGTTGTTTATCATGGTAACAAATCTAACTACACTCACACCACAATCCAACACACTGTGTGAGAAATAATAAAAGGCCTAGTATATAAGCTTAATGGATTATTCTTCTATTGCCAATTGGTTCTAGGATGCAACCCCATTGTGCTTATGTGCTGGGCTTTAACGCGCATGTGCACACAGATTGACACGTCTTCTTTATCGGTTATCGGCATGTTGTCAAGTGTGGGGCTTATGTGCTGGGCTTTAACTTAGCAAGCTTTTTAATGGCTTCCAACCAGGGAAACTCAAAGATGGAAGGGAGGTTGCAGTGAAACGCATGTTCGAGAAGAACTACATACAAATTCAACAGTTCAAGAACGAAATCAAAATTCTTACCGATCTCCGGCATCCGAATCTCGTCACTCTGTACGGCTCCACTTCCCGCCACAGCCGCGAACTCCTCCTTGTCTACGAGTACGTTCCCAACGGAACCGTGGCGGATCATCTACACGGCGATCAATCCAAGTCGGTGCTACTCCTCTGGCCTACTCGAATGAAGATTGCAATAGAAACAGCAGCGGCATTGTGCTACCTCCACTTCAAAGACATCATACACCGCGACATCAAGACCAACAACATTCTCCTCGACAGAAGCTTCTGCGCTAAGGTTGCTGATTTCGGGCTTTCGAGACTCTTCCCTGCAGACGTAACACACGTGTCGACTGCTCCACAAGGGACTCCGGGGTATCTTGACCCGGAGTATCACCAGTGCTACCATTTAACTGATAGAAGTGATGTTTACAGCTTTGGAGTTGTGCTCATTGAGCTTATATCGTCAATGCCTGCAGTTGACTTGGGGAGAGATAGACATGAGGTGAACTTGTCAAACTATGCAATGAACAGAATCCAGAGTTCGGCTTTTGGTGAACTGATTGACCCTAATCTTGGGTATGAGAAGAGTTTTAAGGTGAGAAGGATGACTACTTTGGTGGCGGAGCTTGCTTTTCGGTGCTTGCAGCATGAGAGGGAGCTCAGGCCTTCCATGGACGAGGTTCTGGAGGCGCTGAAGACGATTGAGAGTGTGGATTATGATGGTTTAGAGGCAGAGGAAATGGGTTAGGAAACCAGCACAGCACATCAGAGATGAGGTTTGTGTGATGGATGGATGCTTGAAGTGAAGTCAGTATAGTGTGTACTGTTTTATGAAGACCTAAGCAAAGAAAAGGGCTACTTAATTTATGAAGACCTAAGGCGTTATATTTTGACAACCGAGATATGATCAATTTGTCTCCACCTTATCTACTGAAGCTCAACTCAGAGTCATGGCAAATTAAGAGCTACTAGTGAATTCATCCACGTTCCACTAATGCCTGCCAAGCTGTATCGTGAAAATTGCTGCCAGCCTAGTGTTTGATGAACTAACCAAACAAGTTTTGGCAAGGAAATCTTGCTTCAAAAGTTAAATTGAGTGTGTTCCTCAAGATTACTCCAAGACCCACCATTGTGGTTAGCCTCAGTATATCTAAATTTTTATTGTTTTATATTGATATTTGTAAAATTCTTATAATATTATGTTGAAGTTAATAAAGTTACCTGGTACCTTTAGGCTCCGTTTGGCTCCACACTTTTGTATACTTATTTGTGCTCCTTGTGCTTTTTATGCAGAAAATAGTTTGTTGGTGCGTTTGGCTACACTACTTCTTCGATGCTTCAATCTACTTTTTCATGCTTACAGATGCTCAAAAATGGATGTGAAAAAAAGTTGTATCCCCTACTTTGGATACTTTTTTTGTACTCCTGGAGGATTGTTTCCATCATTTGCCCCCGACATTTCCCGTCTCTCCTCTTTCTCGAAGCATCGACTGCCTCCTCGCGATTTTTCTTCCATAGCTGCTCGTCCTTGAAGGTGACGATCCGTTGCAGGCACGTTCTTCTCTCCTCTCGCTCTTCATCTTCTTCCTCTCCTCCTCCCCTCGTTCTTGAGCTTGACGACCCCCGAATCTCTCGAAGCATCGACTCTCGATTTTTCTTCCATTGTCAGTGTTGCTCCCGATTGAATAATAGAGTAAATCGCCAACACTGGCTTTCGAAATCCATCAGAAGCCCTAAAATCAAAATAATAGGGCTAGAGCTTCTCTTCGATTATGAAATTACATCGCCAACACTGGCTTTTGCTTTTTGGGTTTCGTTCTGATGATTTTTAGATGAATCAATTTTAGGGCTTTTAGGGTTTAGGCCTTTTAGGGATTCGATTTTAGGCTTTCATGGTTTTGATTTTAGGGCTTTTTATGATTTCGATTTTAGGAATTTTTGGGCTTTTTGTGTTTTGGTTGATACTTTGATCTTCTCTGCTGTAATACTTGATCTTCTCTGCTTGACAACTGAACCTTATTGAATGTTAATGCTTGATCTTCTCTTCTCTGCTCGACATCTGAACCTTTCTTCTTGATAGGACTTGTTCATTTACTCATATATGCTCAATCTTTGGGTTAAAGTTAGGCTGGTTTATTTGGAAGTAAAACCTGAAATCTCATGATTGCGAGGTGGAATATTGTTATTAGTTTAATTAGTTTGTTTTTAATAGAGATTAGTGTGATGATAGATAAGTGAGGGAGATTGGAGTTGGACTAATTATTGCATTGTGAGCTCTTTAGTTAGTGTATCTTTTTTATCAATCATTTTCAAAGAAGGGGCATGGAGATGTTCATTGAATTGAACACATGGAAATTAAGGAAGTGATGATGGCTAGCATTATCATCATTCACTACCATCATTTCACTTTGGAGGCTGAACTTTTGCCATCTAAGGTGGAAGAACAACCCGCACTTGCTTTGTTTGCTTCTCATCTTTTACCTGAAGAGTTATAAATGGAATTTTGTTTTGGTGTTTGGTCATGTACTATTGATTTGCTTTGTTTTTTTTAAACTCTGTTTTGGGTTAAATTTATGTAGCTCTATAGGTTTGTGAGTTTTCTCTAATACAACGCAGGCGCTCAAACGACCCTCTCCAACGTAGTAATGGCCTCGTCTGTGCTTGTCACCTTGCTCTTCCTGATGCCTCTCTTCTATTACACACCCAACGTCATCTCAGGCGCTATCATCATCACAACTGTCATAAGGTTGATTGATTATCAGATTGCTTTTCAGTTGTGGAAGGTCGACAAGCTCGACTTTGTGGCTTGCTTGTCTTCCTTCTTCGATGTTCTGTTCTACTCAGTGCCCATGGGCCTTTCCATTTCCTTAGGGGTTTCGGTTTTCAAGATCTTGTTTCATGTTACCAGGTCAAACACCATGGCTCTTGGTAAACTCCTAGGGACACATGTTTACCCAAACCTTGGAAGATACCGTGAAGCTATGAGGATCCCCTCGTTTCTCATACTTTTCGTTGAGTCTCCAATCTACTTTGCCAATGCCACGTACCTACAAGAAAGGTTAGCTTCCATGATTCGACTTCCCGTCCAAGACTAATATGCTACTCACTATGATTCTTACAATGAGGTTGCTCACGAGATGCATGATACTAAGATGGGTAAGAGATGAGGAAGATCACGTCAAAGAAAACAACGAGAGCACGGTCAAGTGTGTAATCTTAGACTTGACAGGTAGGCTAGCTAAGATAGCATTACAATTAACACTTCTAAATGGGTCTTGTTTCGTTCTCATCGACATCTCGATGGGCTTATACTTGTTTCCTTTGTTCATCAGCTGTCACAACCACTGACACAAGTGGCATTGACTTGTTATGCGAGCTCAGGAAGATGCTGGAGAGGAGATCACTGCAGGTAATGCCTTTGTTCCGAGCGACTCTATAGCAAAACCGAAAACACTACTAAATGGGTCTTAACAATTCCAACCGGGACAATTCCACACTTTCATTGTACTTTTGTTTTGACTAAGCTTTGTAAATTAGTTCTGCAGCTTATGCTTACAAATCCGGTGGGGAATGTAATGGAGAAACTGCACAAATCAAAGGCACTCGAATCCTTCGGTGCCCACGGGTTGTACCTCACAATAGCAGAGGCTATGGCCGACATTTCGTCCTTGATGAAACCTCGACCCTGAAGGCAGGCCGTGCTCGCATAGACGGCTAGGAGTTGAAGAATGGCGGTAGTACTAATCACTAGTCAGTCAGAGTTGTGCATTTATGTGTACTTGAAACCCAAGCTCTTGAAGGAGGAGATTTTGTTGTGGTTCTGCATTAGCAAGAGTTAGTAATGATAAGTTAATAGTTGCAAAAGGAGGCTTCCATTTTTACATTTGTACTGCATAAAAGGGTTGATATTATTTGTACAAATAGAGTGTCTCCCATAACACTTACAAAAAAAATATTGCTTGGTCTTACACTGAGTCTCCAAGCTGGAGTAACGTGGAACTGAATTTTGATGGATATCATTTTCATATAGTGCAGCTAAAAGACTTGGGTCATTTATCAAATAAGAGTGAAACTAACATATGTTATAATGAAAATCCACTAGATTCACAATATATCCCAAAAATACCACAAGTTCCTACTAATCAAAAAATTCTCACCCCTACACAAATATACAAGAAAGTTTACCACCCCTAGAAAATTCTCACCCCTACACAAATATACAAGTCGTTGGTTATACAAAGTGGCTGAAGGCGATTGCCTTTTCCTCTTTTTCTAGAAATAACCTCATCATCAACACATAGAGGAACCGAATCAGTATCCATTGATGCAGCAATAGCGTGCTTCCCAGACGTCGTCCCACATGTTACTAATCTCCGCATTCAACCCTTTCCTTCTAAAGGACGCATACGCATTACCTAACTCCTGAACAAATACATTGAATTTTGTTATAAACAAGCAAGCAATGTAATAAATATTAAGCAACCCCAAGTGAACAACACTCCACTACTGGCAGGAAAGATTTTCACAAACACTAGGAAAATGACAAAAAATAATACAACTATCAATTGTAGTCTGCAAATAAAAAATCTAAGCCAAACATTAGAAAGATTGTACATTAGTAGCCAAACTATTGAATAAAATACAACTTAAAGATTCAAAATCCACAGCACAAGGAATTGTTGCCTGAGAAATTGCGTTGGATGATGGAATCATATCAGCTGCAAAATTATGTGCATAAAGTGATAAAGACTTCCCTATTCTTCCATTCTTCATTATTTAAAACCCAACAAGGTCAGATCTTTCTTGTTGTTCATCTCTGAGACTCTTGTTTAAAACTTTAAATTGCTTATCTTGTCATATGTAGTTCCAGCTTAATGAAACAACGATCTATCAACCAGCTTATCACCTTCATTTTTTCCTCTAAGTTTATATTTCCTCTAACTTATAGCACACTTAGCACCTAAACTAGATCAAGGTTAACTAGCCTTAGTTAAGAGAGTTTTTGTAGTAGTTTACATTAAAATCAAAGTAATCAAATCGAGTCACAAGAATACCATCAGTATAAATATCATATAACAACAAAAAACAATGAAATAGAAAGATTAAACAACAGACAAAACCCCCAACTAATTTTTTTTAAAAGTTTGTACACAGTTTGCACAAGCTAGTCTCAAATTAATGTTGTTGTCTACTCCTGTTGCTCCTTCCTTAGTTATCAAATATCAATGCAAAAGGATCTGATTCAGGGTAAAGTGACCAAATCATTTTTGGTTTCTTTTGAATTATAATACTCAAATTTGGGGTTTTGTGAATCTATTACATGATCTTGTGGCCCGTGTTCTTTAATGTAGCGGAGTTTGTAGAAACATTTTGGGTTAGTGACGGTATCAAGAGTGAGTACTAAGGAAAATTAAGGCCAAAGCAAGACAGCTGGGCACAAATAAAACAACATACAACATTCAAACACTCTAAACCCTAAATAATACATGAACAACCATTTGATTTTAGGGTAACTGTGACCAAAGCAAGACAACTAGACAACCAGTAAACTTGAATGAAGAAATTAACAACCCTAAACCATGTCAACACATGAAGAAATCTGAAGAAAAAAACTCGCATTTGGCTCATGAAGAAATTACCTTGTCCCTTGTTCTGTTGTGTGTCGCGACGACCGACCGCCAAGCTTATGCGAGCACGGGCTGCCAAGCTTCCTAGCGCCAGCCTCCAGTCCAATGGGGATGATGGGTCTGTTCAGTCGCCGATGGGTTTGATGAGGAGAAGGAGCTAGGGTTGCCTCCTATGGTGGTGTGATGCTAATTGTAGAAGGAGACAAGACTATCGGGGTTTTCAATTGATGAAACGGATTGAAGAGGAGCTCAAGTGACTCACGTGCAGCTCATGTGCAAACCCAAGAGCCACATGCAACTGAACATATTTAATATTGAAGGGCATTTTGGTAACTTTGGCATAAAAATTATAATTAATAAGTATTAATAAGTATTATTTACCGAATATACATAAAAAAATAAGTACATAATTTCAACATCAAATTTAAGTATTAGCATCAACACCAACATAAGTATCAACATCAACATAAACATAAATATCAGTATTAATTACCGAATAGACCCTTAGCGTGTGATAGTATGGACAAAGTACTAAATGAAATTTATCTGATCAAAGCAAAGCAGAAAAAATAAAAAAATCAGCAAGGAAGTAAGAATATTCAATCAAACATGATAAAGGTATACACTAGTGTCTAGTAATTCCAGGCCTTTGATCAAGTGTAGCTGAAGCTGCATGTGTCATAATCAAGCGTCAACACCCAAGTCAACTGCGTTGAGAAAGGGACAAACAAAGTAGCTACAATCACCCAATTCTTGGTGGTTAACAAATGGGACTAGTCTATCTAGCTAGCATCCTGAATTTTATTCTTCAAAATTAAATTCACCTGCGCGCTACCTAGCAGTGTGTAATGGCATCACCCTCTCTTATGCGGTTGCCTATTCTCCTCCTCCTCCTCCTCCTAAGTAGGTTAACCGAAGAGAGCCAACAAAGTTGTCCCGAATCCTTCTACTTCAACTGCCCTGACAACGTCCACAATGGAGAATTCCCTTTTTCCCATTTCACCAACACCTCTCTACATGATCCATATTGCAGCGGGCCTTGTGAGCTCACATGCGACCATGACCATACCATGATCAAGTGCAGTGAGACTACACCACCCTATCTGGTTTTAGATATCAATCCAACTAATCTTACCATAGCTGTAGATAACCCAGATTGGCTAGATCTTGAATACGATCTTTGTAAAGCTTATGCTCATTTAAATGTCAGCTTTCCAAGTTTTGAATTGGTGTACTTGACAAACTGGAGAGAAGATGGGATCTTCTTGGGATGCCCATACCCGGAAAGGAATGAACACTACTGGGATAGCAATCACTACAACACTTGCGGGGACGATGATCATGCTCATGCCATTGTGTATGGTCCCTATGAATACGACCAGCTTCCTACACGAAATCGTCCACCCCACTGTATGCAAGTTCAAAAATATAAGGACAACAACTATAAAGGTACGCACCACGAGACTATGTTTGTTCGCTTCTTAGCTCATATTTAAGCATTCTCTGATGTAAGAGTAAGATCTTCCAATTGTTTCCCTTCAAACTAAACAATGCAGTGGTACCACCAGGTATCGCCCCAGTTTCTCCAAGTGCCAAAAACCAAACAGGTATCGCTGTGCTGGTTTGGTTTCAATCCCTAGCTATAATATCCATTACGGGTCGTTTCTTCCATCAATTGCACATCTTCATTAATAAAATTCAAGACAAGCTTTACCACCTTCATACTCTATAAACGAATAGAATTAAAAAGCAGTAAGCCAAGAAAACTAGGCTCCACTCCGAGGGGAAGCAAGCAGGTAAGATTCCAAAGTGGTTTTCTCATTCAATATCCAAAGTCAACTGGAAGTCTTCTTCTTCGCCCCAAGTCTTCCATGCTCTTACATTTCCAAATCAATGACGTGTTAAAGACTTCAACTAATATACTATCTAAACAGCTTGGAGAAGAATAAAAGCTTATCAGAATATTGTGAATGGGAGAATTGTGGGCTATGGCTTCTTATGTCTCTCTGTAAACGTATCAGAATATTGTGAATGGGAGAAGATATATTTTATTTCTCATTGAATGAATATATATGAGTACAAGAGAGGATCAGCAGTTGTCTACAAAGTAGGGGCAGTTACAACTGATGAGCAAATACAAAGAATTTCAAAAATATATATCTGGATAATACGCCTCCGCAAGCTCATGATCGGGTGCGAACATGCAGCTTGTCTCGAAGAGTCTGAAAGCGAGATGAGCCAACAGCTTTAGTGAATATGTCGGCAATCTGATCCAAAGAACGGACATGACGAACAATAAGGGCACCATCAGCGACGTGCTCACGAACAAAGTGATAATCAATTTTGATGTGCTTGGAACGCTGATGGAAAACTGGATTGGCAGACAAAAAGGCAGCGCTGAGATTATCACAAAGCAGAATAGGCGGCCCAGCAATAGACACGACCATCTCCTGAAGGAGTTGTTGTAGCCATATGAGTTCCGCAGCAGCAAAAGCAATAGCTCTGTACTCAGCCTCGGTGCTAGAACGAGCAACAACTCGTTGCTTCCTAGAAGACCAACTAATGAGATTACCACCAAAGTAAATAGCAAATCCATGCTGAGAGCGGCAGTCAGTGGGGTCAGTCGCCCAACCAGCATCAGATAAGGCAACCAAGAGAGAATCAGTGGCCTTTTGCAGAACAAGGCCACTAGAAATAGTCCCCTTCAGGTAGCGCAAGATGCGTTTGACAGCAGTCCAATGTACCTCAGTAGGACGATGCATAAATTGACAAACTCTATTAACCGCATATGAGATCTCATGTCGAGTGATTGTGACATACTGCAGGGCCCCAACCACACTACGATATAGAGCAGGATCAGGCAAAGGATCACCGATCTGAATGAGACGTGAACCAAGATCAGTAGGAGAGGCAATAGGCTTGGCCCCAGACATATTACTACACTCAAGAATGTCATATCTATACTTCTACTGAGACAGGCAAATGGAGGAGCTTGTACGTGTCACCTCTATCCCAAGAAAATAATGCAGAGATCCCAAGTCCTTCAGAGAGAAGTCAGAATGGAGCAGGTGAACGAACTCATTAATAAAAGAGGCATGAGATCCAGTAATAATCAAGTCATCAACATAGACCAAAACATATACCACATGAGACCCATACTTCTTGATGAATAAAGAGGGATCAGAAATACAAGCCTGAAATCCATGGCGAAGCAAAGGATCCTTAAGCTTGTGAAACCAAGCTCTAGGTGCCTGCTTCAACCCATACAAGGTCTTACGAAGCCGACAAACATACTCTGTACGATCGGAAGCCACAAAACCAGGAGGTTGATCCATGAAAACCGTTTCGGCAAGATCACCATTAAGGAATGCATTATTGACATCCACCTGTCTAAGAGACCAACCATTAGTGACAGCCAAACTCAAAATAAGACGGATAGTAGTAGGCTTCACAACTGGGCTGAAAGTATCAAAATAATCAACTCCATCTTCCTGGTTGAAGCCCTTTGCAACTAAACGAGCTTTGTAGCGATCAATAGAGCCATCGGATTTCCGCTTGATCTTGTAAACCCACTTACAACCAACAATGTTAGTACTCGAAGGACGAGGAACTAATTCCCAAGTTCCATTATTCATAAGAGCGTCATATTCTAATTGCATAGCATGTTGGCAATTTGGGTCTTTGGAGGCTTGGTGATAGAATTTGGGTTTAGGGAAAGCGGTGAGGGCAATGGGCCGGGCAAGGGATATTTAGTGGCAGTGAAAGCCTTAGGCTTGAGGGAATGTGTGGCTGATCGGGTTGTCATGGTATGGGATGAGTTGTCAGGAGGACGAAACCAGGACGGTGCATCAGGATAGGAAATGGGCGACTGAGCAAGGGACTGAGAGGGAACCGAGGAGGAAGACGCTGAACCGGACTCCGACGCAGACACGAAACCAAACTCGGTAACCGATCCCACCACTAGCGATGACAGATGACTCGGGGAAGATGTGGAGGATGACACAAGGACACCCAAACCCGACTCAACTGGCGAGGACATGGTGCCATATTCAGACCGACTCAACACGTGTGGCGACTCTGAGGGACGCAACCCGACACTGGAGGGTCTAGACGCAGGACACGAAGAGACACCAGGTAAGGGCATGACATGAGCCGCTTCTTGAAGAAGAGAAAGCGGAATTATCGCGTCACGCATACCTAATGGAACACCAGAGGAGACAGAACTATGAGTAGGATAGGGAAACACAGATTCATCAAAGACGACATACCGAGAGACATATACCCAAGAAGAGGGAACATGAAGACAAATATAACCCTTGTGTTTGGAACTATACCCCAAGAAGACACATAAAAGGGATCGAAAATCCATTTTGTTGTGAGTGTAGGGGCACAGGAAAGGGTAGCAGAGACACCCAAATGATTTCAGAAACCCATAGTTAGGAACCCGGTTGTAAAGACACTCAAAAGGAGACTTAAAACCCAAGTCAAGGTTCAGTTGGTGAGATAGACACTAGTATGAAAGGCTTGTTCCCAAAATTTTTGTGGTAGAGAGGAGTGAGCTAATAAGGCAATCCCTTTCTCAACAATTCTTCGATTGAGTCGCTCAGAAGAGCCATTTTGTTCTGGTGTATAAGGATAAGAAACCCTATGATTAATCCCTTTGGATTCCAGTAGAGAAGAAACATTGCGATATTCACCACCCCAATTTGTTTGAAAAGATCTTACAGTAGTAGAGAATTGTGTTTGAATCATTTGTAGGAACAATTGAAAGACAGAGTAAACTTGAGATTTATTAGATAGGAAATACACCCAAGTGAACTTGGTACAATCATCCACGAAACTGACATAATAACGATTCCCATTGAGAGACAACTCAGAGGAAGGACCCCAAACATCTGAATGAACTAAATCAAAAGGCTTAGGAGATGATTGTGTACGACTCGGTAGAGGTAACCGGTGACTCTTACCAAGTTGACACGACCCACAAACTGACGCTAGTTTAGTACATGACACGGGTAATTGACAACTAGAGACGAGACGACGGAGAACAGACTCGTGTGGATGAGCAAGGCGGTGATGCCAACACTGAAGAGAGGCTCGAGCACCAAGATAGGCTACTGGACAACTCGAAGCAGAGGAGGATGACTCAAAACGACTCGGGAGACGGTACAATCCATTCTCAACCGTTCCTCTTAGAAGAATCTGACCGTGCAAGTTCTTTACAAAACAACAATCAGGATGAAATTCCAAATAAACATTATTATCACGGGCTAATTTGGAAACACTCAATAAGTTTTTGGCTAATTTAGGAACAAACAGAACGTTGTGAAGCTGTAAAGGATTAGCAACAGACTTTACATTTAAAACGGAATGCCCGAAATGAGTAATGGGTAGAGATTTACCGTCCCCGACAACGAGCTTGTCAGTACCTTCATATTTGGATTGCAAGGTGAGGTTGCCAAGATCAGCAGTGACATGATGACTCGCTCCAGAGTCAACAACCCAAGGATCAACTATGTCTGATGGGCTGTCAGACGAGGCCATGTACGCAGCTTTGCCAGATCGCTGAACGTGAGCAGCAACACGGTGATTTGTCACTGGAAATGCATCCAGATTCAGCCGCTGAAAGCAATTTGCAGCCTCATGCCCAAAACGTTTACAAATTTGACACTGAGGGCGTGGTTTATCGCTGGTAGAAGACGAGCTGGAAGGAGGCCGGCCGGGAGGCTGCGAGTCAGTAGGGGTGGAACGCCTACCAGAAGAGAGGTTGGAGGAACTAGACCGACTAGATCGAGGACACAACATTTGCAGCATGAGGCGTCTAGAGTTGCGCATCATCCTCAAGTCTATGTTCTTCTTAAAGCAACAACCCAAGCAATTCATCTGATGATATCGGTTCAATCCGCATAGATAAGGCAGATCGAAAAGCACTATATTGAGCTCCAAGGCCATACAATAGATAAGCAACAAGGTCGTCATCCGACACGGGGCACATACATTCGAAAAGGGAATCAGCAATCGTCCTTTTCTTCCCAAAATAATCAAGCACATAAAGAGAACCCTTCGATAGGGTCTGTAACTGATGTCGGAGATGCATTTGACGGGCACGAGTTTGCGCGAAGAAAGTGCGCGCGAGGATGGTCCAGGCTTCAAAGGTCATTGTGGAACGAGCAACCATACCAAGCAAGGGAGTCGTTAGAGTAGACCGAAGCCAGAGCAGAACCAACCGATCACACCTAATCCAAGAGGCATAGGCTGGATTAGGGGCAGAATGTGCAGGCACACCAGTGGAAGCATCGCCGGGAGTTGTTGGAGAAGACGCCGGAACCAGAATGGTGGACGGTGGAGGAGTTCCATCGGTGAGGAATGATGCCAAGCCAAAGGCTTCGAGGGCAGAAGTCACAGTACTGCGCCATAGGGCATAATTGGAGCGATCAAGTTTAATCGCAAGATTAGGAAACTGAAAATTCTGGTGGGAGAGGCCAGAATCAGCGGAGGCAGAAGCAAGAAGGTGAGTTGTGGTGGTTGTGTTTGTGGACTCGGGTCCTATCAGAGCTTTCCTAACCCATAGATTTGTTAACTTGACAAAATCTAGAGAAAATGAGACCCTTTTGGGATGCCTATACACTGGGGATGGAAAAGATGACAGCTGGGATAGCAAAGTCATAAAATATTGTGTGGAAGCTATTCTGTATGGTCCCTATACGCACGACCAGCTTCCTGCAGGAAAGCCTCGTCATGCCGGATGTATCCAATTTCCAATGGACAATGCAGCCCATCCAGCTAGCATGAGAGACCCAGATCATTCATATGCGAAAGGGGGGGAAAGTAATTACTGTTATTAAATGCACATCCCTATCTGCCTATCCTCAGTTCCAATATCATTACATTCCAAGTTACACCATAATACCAATCAAATCAAAATATGCTGATTCACTTTCTGTAATAAATTATGGTTGCAAAATACAGTAGACACTCTTGGAACTAGGGCTGAAAATCACCCGTCGGTGATCGATCCATCCGGAGAACCCCACCCGAATAAACCGGGTAATGGATGGTTGGTGGGTGCCAACCCATCCGTTCACCCGTCAACAGTTGTACTTCTAATTCTATTTTATTATAATGTATGACTTTTATTTTTATATTTTTTTTATATTTAATAGTTGAATACTTTAATTAAGAATATTTTCTATTAACATTCATTGAATCCTATATTAAGAACAACTATTTTCATATATTGAAGAAAATTAATTATTTTTTGCACTTAATCATGTATTTTATTACATTTAAATAATTATAAAATATCAACAAATATGTTATGGTGATGACCCGACCCACCCGTGGGTAGACCTGCCAATCGGGTCGGGCGGGTCGGGTTCGGGTTTTGGTCAACCGTGTTCCGGTTAAATCGGGTTCGGGTTAATCAGGTCGTTAACAAGTACGGTTTGATTGGGTCAGGTCATGCCGGGTTTGGTGCCGGTTCAGGTCGACCCAACGGGTCCAAAGTGTCAGTTTTTTAATAATTTTTTACAATAACTTTTATAATAAAATCATAATTTTAATAATTAAATATTTTTTTTACTAATAGAATAATATTTTTAAAAATTAAATAATATTTTGAATAATAAAATAATAATAACATAATCAATATTATATCACTATTTAGTAAAAAAGTAGTATAATATTCATTATAAATGAGGTAATACATATAATCGGGTCGTGTCGGTTAACCCAACGGATCAGGTCATATCAAACCCAGAATTTTTCAGGTCATCGGGTTTGGGTCTTTCTTGACCCATCAATTTTCGGATCGAGTCTCAACCTTAAAAATATTAAGCGGGTCGGGTCATGTTTTGCCAGGTCTACCCGTGGGTGATGGATGGACGGATGCGGGTGAAAAGCTTCGCGGGTGACGGGTGGGTCAAGTGGAGGATATAACTTCACGGGTCGAGTGATAAAATCATTGCTCGTTTGGTTGAATACGGGTGAATAGGGGAGATCTAATTCCTAGGAAATTACTTAATGTGAAATCAAAACATGAAAATTTGAATTCGTGGTAATTGGTAAATCATGTTTGGTTAAAATCTAACTCATGAGAAATATGAAAAAAAAAATCTTACCATCCCCTACTGATTGTACTTTCTGTGTTTTATAAGAACCTAACATACTAGGAAATAGAATATCTGAATTTTTCAAAAATAAAAAATCAATCAAACACATATATTTAATATCACTTCCTAAAGTATTTAAAATCATGATAATTTATTTACCAACCAAACGAACACCGACTCCACCATCGATCATCCCACCCATTTCCACCAACAAATCAGTAGTTTTATTCACGCTTACAGAGATCTACTAATTCAATTCTATTGTCAAATTTCAATCGCAGGAATATTGAGATCCGCACTGGAGATAGGTAATCAAACTAAACAACCATTCTATACCATAATATTGGATGCACGATACCTAATCATCTCGATTCTCTTAACCCCGGCCCGCAGCTTTACCCTCAGCATGGATTTTAGCCTGCTTGATCATTGGAATATGTTTCTGCCTGAGAAGAAAGCGTAAGAATTCACCCGGAAATCGTAATGTTGAGGCTTTCCTGAAGATCTACGGCTCCTCTGCTCCACAGAGGTACACCTACTCTGCCATAAAGAAGATGACAAGCTCCTTCAAGGAAAAGGTGGGCCAAGGCGGATTCGGTGCAGTTTACAGAGGAAGGCTAGTCGACGGCCGCGTTGTGGCGGTGAAGTTGCTGAAGCAATCGAAACGAGATAACGCGGAGGAGTTCATCAACGAAGTGGCAAGCATAAGCCGAACCAACCACATAAACATCGTAACCCTCCTAGGATTCTGCTTCCAACGTCACAAACGAGCACTCGTTTACGAGTTCATGCCCAACGGCTCTCTTGACAAGTTCACCAAACATCAGGACGGTGGCTCACATCCCCTGACGTGGCAAACCATGTTGGACATCTCCCTCGGCATTGCCCGAGGCCTGGAGTACCTGCACCGAGGTTGTCAGACGAGAATCCTCCACCTGGACATCAAGCCTCACAACATTCTCTTAGACGAAAACTTGTGCCCTAAGATATCCGATTTCGGGCTGGCGAAGTTGTACCCCCAGGATAAGGACAGCAAAGTATCCATGTCGGAGGCGAGAGGTACGAGCGGGTACATTGCTCCCGAGGTTTTCTGTAGAGGTTTCGGTCAAGTGTGTCACAAGGCAGACGTTTATAGCTACGGTATGATGGTTTTGGAGGTGATAGGTGGCAGGAGAAGAGCGAGTGATGGAGCGGAAACTTCGAGCAACGACTTGTGTTTTGCTCGCTGGGTTTATGAGCAGCTGGAGGTTGATGATGATGAGGTGGCGAGGGATGAGGACACGGAAGTGAAGAGGAAGCTGATTTTAGTCAGCCTTTGGTGCATCCAAACGGTTCCGTCGAGCAGGCCGTCG
This sequence comes from Rheum nobile, assembly GCA_027886185.1. Lineage (NCBI taxonomy): Eukaryota > Viridiplantae > Streptophyta > Magnoliopsida > Caryophyllales > Polygonaceae > Rheum > Rheum nobile. Next base: position 5,893,827 of record WOAB01000207.1, on the reverse strand, counting down.
ATTAGTAGAGTGGTGCAGATGCTAGAAGCGAAGCTCGATGCCTGCGTTGAGATTCCTCCCATGCCAACTCTTTATTCGCCTCCAAGATCGAACGTATATCCTTCTGGTTCCGAGTCCTTTGCAATTACCTTGTAGTGGGAATTTTAATTATTAAATTTACAATGATCGAGCTAGGTATGACTAGTTAATAGAATAATCTCTTGTTACAAGTCAAAAAATGATATTTATGATTGATATAATATATTATCTTTTCTAAGGATATATTTTCATATATCATCAACTAAATAGATAACTCTTTATTATTACTTGATGAATAATCCACTTATCCAATATTACCATATGGCCGAAGTTTCCTTGTCCCACCATGGGCCTCGGGTTGCTTTGATCTAGCCCAATTACTCTATTGTGTGTGACCTTATAGGACCCGAGTGTAATAGCAATAGGCCAAATCCAATTTAAGACTACCTAAAATACCCAGATTATAAATCTCCATTATTAATCTTATTCCATCATTAGTACTTGTCATCTTGATTAAATGACACATATTCCTTCAATCTCCCACTTGTCCTTAAACAAGTATACAATATCAATTCATTTGTCACTTAGTGTCTAATTTGATGATATGATAACATCTTATGTAATTCATATCAATATTCAAATTGTTTCTCGAACTCCGAGCTTGAACTGTCAAAACAAATGATTACTGTTAATCCATTTGAGCACGGCCATGCATTTTCAGTTTTTACTCTTCAAGTGGCCAAGACACCGTACCATTCCTATCCACATATATACAGATATATAAATAGGAGGACTTCTCCAATCTTGTGTGACTATACCTCCTTCTCAATTTTCAGCAATCCCGATCACTTCCTTTATAGTCGCCTTTAACGCAAAGGTGTTTGACAATGTCAAAGACTACCAATCACCAAGCAAGAGGTATATCGCACTCATGTCTGAGGAATCTACTAATCATAGTTCAACTTGAAATTCTACAACTCATTTGAAGAATCTTAAGGTAGGTATGCCCAACACGTATCCACCATACATGTCCATGTAATTGATTAGACATCTTCATGTCCCTATAGCCCGTGAAACTTGGCGCTATCAATCAACTTATATAATAGCATGTATTGAGTCATTTATGTCCAATTTAAGGACTTAGACTACGGACCACTCATAATTCATAATATCAGTTCACTTAATAGGGTTTCATCCACCATAACTTTTATGATGATCATGATTGATGATTATAATCTATTAGGACATTTTATTTAATTCTAAACCACAATTAAATAATAATGAAATTTTAATTCAAAAACAAACATGATGCAATGTTTCAACAATCATAAAATCAACATCCATAATCTCAAAACAATACAATCTCAAAGCCATTCTCCAATGTGCTTGAGTCCCTTAACCCTAGTGTGACTATCATGCTTGGGCTTGGATAGAGGTTTAGTCAACGGATATGCAATGTTGTCATCCGTGTCTATTTTGCATAACCTCACATCACCCCTCTGGACATAGTCTCGAATGACGTGGTATTTCCTGAGCATGTGTCTGGAATTGGAGTTAGAACTTGGTTCATTGGATTGGGAAATGACACCATTGTTGTCACAATAGATGTCAATTGCCTTAGCACAACTAGGAACCACACAAAGCTCGGCAATAAACTTCCTTATCCAGACAACTTCCTTAGTTGCATCTATTGTAGCAATGTACTTAGCCTTTGTCATAGAATCAGCTACCGTGTCTTGCTTTGAGCTCTTCCAACTCACAGCCCGTCCATTTAGAATGAAGACATATCCGGATTGGGACCGTAAGTCATCTCTATCTGTCTGGAAGCTTGCATCAGTATATCCTTCAACGATCAGCTCATCATGTCCTCCATACACTAAGAAATCATCCTTAGTCCTTCTCAAGTACTTAATGATGTTCTTAGCTGCATTCCAGTGTGCTTCACCTGGAGTCGATTGGTATCTGCCACACACGCTCAAAGCGAATGCAACATCCGTACGAGTACAAACCATGGCATACATGATGGATCCTGCTGCAGATGCATAAGGAATCCTACTCATTCTATCTAGCTCAACAAGTGTCACTGGGCACTGCGTCTTGCTGAGATGTAAACCATACTGCATAGGCAAGAATCCATTCTTGAAATTCTTCATATTGAACCTATCAAGAACCTTATCCACATAAGTTCCTTGACTTAGTCCAATAAGTCTCTTAGACCTATCTCTATAGATCTATGCCTAATATCTACTTGGTCTCTCCTAAGTCCTTCATTGAGAAATACTTCTTAAGCCAGTCCTTAACGGACTCCAACATAGGAATGTCATTTCTAATGAGTAGTATGTCATCCACATACAAGACCAGGAAGACCACTTTGCTCTCACTAAACTTCTTGTAAACACAAGGTTCTTCTGCACATCTGATGAAGTCAAACTGTTTGACCACTTCATCAAATCGAAGGTTCCAACTCATTGATACTTGCTTAAGTCCATAAATGGACTTCTTAAGCTTGCATAATTTCCTAGGATTCTGTGGATCCTCAAAACCCTCAGGCTGTGTCATGTACACATCCTCTTCTAACTACACATTTAGAATAGCAGTCTTGACATCCATTTGCCAGATCTCATAATCATAATGAGTTGTAATTGCTAGGAGTATCCGAATGGATCTGATCATGACGATTGGAGAGAAGGTTTCATCATAGTCAATACCATGAATTTGTTTAAAGCCTTTTGCAACCAGTCTCGCTTTGAAAACTGTTATGTTTCCATCCTTGTATGTTTTGAGTTTGTAAACCCATTTGCACCCTATGGGTACTACCCCATCTGGCAAATCTATCAAGTCCCATACTTGATTCTCAGACATAAAATCCATTTCAGACTTCATGGCAATATGCCATTTCTCGGAGTCTGGACTCACCACAACTTGCTTGTATGTAGTAGGCTCATCGCTTTCTAAAAGCAGGATGTCCAAACTCGCAGTCAATATGAAATAAACATATCTCTTTGGATGCATTATGGGCCTATCTGATCTACGTGTGGGCTGAACAACAGGAGAATCTGTCACAACATTTTATGGGACCTCATTGGAATCAGATTCAAGGGAAACGATAGGAATGAGATCTTGCGACTCCACTACCTCCAGTGTATGAGTTCCATCTCCTTGCGGGATTAGGTCCCCAAATACTATCGTCTCTGACATAGAGTAATCCATGTCATCTTGTTGCTCAGTTTATTGCTCTTCTCGAACTTCTTCGAGATCAATATTTCTCCCACTTGACCTTTTGGAAACAAATTCTTTTTCCATAAAGACACTATCCTTAGCAACAAACACTTTGTGCTCACTGAGATTATAGAAGTAGTATCCTTTAGTTTCCTTAGGATACCCTACAAAGAAGCACTTATCTGATTTGGGTGCAAGCTTATCTGCTAGTAAACGTTTTACATAAGCTTCACATCCCTAGATCTTTAGAAAAGACAAACTTGGAACTCTTCCAGTCCATAACTCATATGGTGTCTTATCTATAACTTTGGACGGAGTCGTGTTTAGTGTGAACATCGCAGTTGTGAGAGCATATCTCCAGAAAGATATTGGAAGATTAGTAAAACTCATCACAGACTGAACCATGTCCAACAAGGTCCTATTCCTCCTTTCAGACACACCATTCAATTGTGGTATTCCTGGTGGAGTTAGTTGTTAGACGATCCCACAACTTCTTAAATGATGATCAAATTCTTGACTCAAATATTCACCACCACGATCAGATCGTAGTGCTTTAATTTTTTTTGCCAAGTTGGTTTTCAACTTCATTCTGAAACTCTTTGAACTTTTCAAAAGATTCAGACTTATACTTCATTAAGTATATGTATCCATATCTACTTAAATCATTAGTAAAGGTTATGAAGTATCTGTAACCACCTCTACCTTTTGTTTTCATTGGTCCACATACATTTGTATGTATTAGGGCCAAAAGCTCGGTTGCCCTTTCACTCACTCCAGTAAAAGGCGACCTTGTCATCTTTCCCATTAGGTAAGATTCACATGTTTCAAATTATTCACAACCAAATGAGGTTAGAAGTCCATCCTTTTGGAGCTTCTTCATGCAATTTAAGCTAATGTGACCTAATCGACAATGCCATAAATAGGTGGTGTCACAATCATTTGCTTTTTGCTTTTTGGTGTTTATGTTATATATTCTAGATCCTTGTTCCAGCACATAGAGTCCATTACTCAGTAGTGCATCGGTACAATAGACGTTATCCTTATAATAGAAAAACGCTGATCTTTGAGTATAAAAGCATAGCCTTCTAATTCCAAAACACAAGTCGCAATAAGGTTTCTAGTAATAGACGGGACAAAATAACAATTATTAAGTTCTAATACTAAACCAAAAGGTAAACAATAATCTCCAATGGCAAGTGCATCAACCCTTGCTCCATTTCCAATGCGTAGGTCTTCATCTCCATTAGCTAAGCTTCTACTTCTTCTTAGTCACTACACATTCGAAATAATGTGAGAACCACAGCCTGAGTTTAATACCCAAGTTAAAGCTTTAGCTGTTAGGACTTCTATAACATTCGTACCTGAATTGGAACTCACATTCCCATTCTTTTTATCTTTCAGGTATTTTGGGCAGTTCCTCTTCCAATGTCCCTTGGCATGGTAGTAGAAACAATCATGGTCAACAACTACTTTAGCTTTTGCAGAAGTCTGCTTGGGTTGTGCAACTTGCTTGCCCTTCCCTTGCACGTTCTTCTTCTGCTGTCCAGGTGCCCCTTTCTTGAATCTTATTCCCTTGTTGACCATCAAGATCTCTTTCTTGGTGTCAACTGGGAGATTTTGCTCAGCTGTTTTGAGCATCCAATGTACCTCTTCAAGTATTTTTCCAACTCCATTCATATTGAAGTTCAACTTGAATTGAGCAAATCCATCATGTAGAGAGTGGAGTATGATGTATGTAACCAACTCTTGACTATAGGGATGGCCAAGTCTTTCCATGTTCTCAAAATGTCCAATCATATTGAACACATGAGCACTAACTGGCTTGCCTCTCTCAAGTTTGCAATCAAGAATTGCCTTATGAGTCTCATATCTCTCCATTCTCGCTTGCTCCTGGCCTGAAACATAACTTTCAGGTTGCGAATGATGGTGTAGGCATCCATCCTCTCAAACCTCTTTTGAAGGCTTGATTCCATGGAAGCCAACATAAGACAAGTGACAATCACTGACTTATCTCTGATATGTTTTTCCTCTACTATCTCCCCTGGAGTAGACATAGCAGTTAGTGTTAGGATAGAGGTGTCAAGGAAATTCTCTCTTCCTTCAGACCTGAGAACAATTCTTAGATTTCTTTCCCAATCGAGAAAGTTGTTTCCGTTCAGCTTATTCTTCTAAGAATCGAACGTAAGTTGATGATTGTTGGGTTATTGTTTTTAGACATGATATCTACAACAGAAATAACATGCAAAATGTAAATCATGCTTGTCATGCAAGAGCTTATAAATTTTAAACATGCTTTAAACATAAATAAGCTAATGTCGTTTTATCCATTAAAATTTTCCGTTTGAATAAAATAATTCCAAGATCCTATTTCAGATAAGACTTTAGGCGTACTTTGACACTTCCCTAAATCATATGTGATCAAGGTAAGTAACTTTTACTAGTTATAACATTTATAACTCTTGGTTGATAGATTACATCTTATGTCAAATCTATCCCATGCCTCAAAATCCAAAACTTTATCTTTTGGTCTTTTGTTGAGTATAACCAAATCAATGTTGTAAACCCCTTATATAAGATTAACCCGTACTATCCCAAGGTCAAAGAAGGACATCTTGCTTTGGCAAAATCTATTCATCAAATTCCAAGGACCTCATAGGTTATGATTTGGAAAGACAAAATCTCAATTTTCTTTTAAGGGAACTAGGTTTATCATGCAAGTCTATTTACTAGTGAACTAAATAGCATAAATAAACAAGCAAGCATAAACTTAGAGATATTTAAGGCAAAACAAATGCAATAAATAAATGTGATCCTAGTATGACCCCTAAAAACTCGTAAGATCTAATCTTCATAGACTCTTCTTGTCTCTTAGATCTCCATCCTGGAATCTTCATAGGATCTTCTTTTCTTGTATTACGTGATGTAAATCTAATTTCTTAAAAATTAAATTATAAAAATAGATAACGATACGCAGATCGTGTACAAGAAAACAATAACGATACGCATATCGTATTTTCTATCCTATTTGGGCCATACCAGTCACCGCATGCAATAATAATATCATAATATTATCATACATGCATAATATAATATCAAATATTAAGAGATAATAATAGACCATTAATCATATTAATAGACTTTTAAGATTAAATTAATTAAATTATCCAATAAAATAATTAATCAAATCTTATTATTATTTTAATTTAATAAAATCATATATGGAATTAATATCAATATTAATCATTACCATGTATAATTAGATAAAATATACTCTAGAGATAAGATATCTTGTTACCATATCCAATTTAGGTAGTTAGGATCTTAGGCTAACAAACCCTAACCCTAGCCACCTAACCCTTCCCGCCGCACCTTGCAGCCATAAATCTCCATTATTAATTCTATTCTATCATTAGTAATTGTTATCTTGATTAAATGACATATATTCCTTCATCTCTTTTACCACATTTTAGTTTATCATCCATCTTTATGATTGATTTTTTTTTTGTAAGAAAATAATGCATGTCTTACAAAAAATTGATGGACATCCTAGTGTAATGTCAATGCACATCACATTGTGGTACACATTTTAATATAATTGTGATGCACATTTCATTATAGTATAATGATACACATAGTCATTGCCTCATTGGTACAATATTTTTGTACACCGGTGATGCACATTTCAGTAGAACTATAGGAAACATTTCAGTATATGCACTAGCTTTTTACACAATAATGCACGTTGATGCACATATTATTTGAATAAAATACGCATGTTTCGTTTTCTCCCGTGTAAATTACGTTTGCACTATTTTTTGCATCATAGTAAATGTATCTCGCAATACACCTTTGACCCCACTATATCTTAAAAGTGCATCATAATGCAAATGAATTAATGTGTCCTATGATATGTTTGCACGAAATCCTTCACTCGCATTTGATTAATTCATAGAAAATACTATAGACACCCTTTGACCTAAAGAAAGGGAAGTACTTGAGGCTTGTTCGATGGCTAGAGGGATTTTAGCAAAATACATTATGATGCATTTTAACTATGGTTTTTTTTAGTGTGTGTCCATGGGCACACTCTAAGTACTCCATTTTTAGCAGTAAATTTTTTAGTCATTGGTTTAATTTTTTTTGCTAAGGTTTTGCCTATTTTCTTTTAGGGAATATTTTGAAAATAATTTCCTATTATAACTTGTTAGCATGTGCCCATGGGCACACACTAGAAAAATCGTTTAACTATTTATCAATAATATTTTATCCTTTTTCCTATTTAAAAATGAAAAAGGAGAAAATATTCTAGTTTCCACTAATTATTGTGGTAAATCTACGTCACTTAAATCTGAGGCTATTGTTTTTCGCAATGTCCTACTAAAAGAAAAAGAGATGAACCTTGAACATATTGAAATATAAAGCGACAATCTTACAATTGTTAACTTCCTTAATCATATTTGGCATTGTCCATGTGATATTGAGATTATCATCTCTGATATCATTTTCTTGTTACAATCTTTTGTGATAGTGCAAATTTCTTATATCTTTCGTGAAATTAATGAGGGCCAACCATGTTGCAAAACTTCGCCACTCACACTCAGTGTACGATATCTTGACAAACTCGAAATTTTTAATTCTCATTCAAAAAAATACCATAAGGTAAATATCAAACAGATCTTGATTCCAATCTAAATCTTACATTATAAAAAAATGTCAGTTTGTCTTCTTTTCTAAAAAAGTAGTGTTCTATTTCACAGGGGAGGATTAAGCACAAAATTCTTCATTTTTAAGCCTAGAATAATAAAAATTATTGTTTTGAGAAAACGTAATAATAATAAAAACTTTTGTTATATAACAGAATCACTTGTAAACTCACATTATGCGCATATGACAAATTTGTATGTTACCAACATTTTATAAAGGAAATATCCATGTAAAGTTATATTATAAGCCAAGAGTAAAAATTTACCAATGACATTAATAGATTAATTTTTTGAATCAAATAAGTTGTTGGGTATTTGATCAAAAGCTCATTAAGAGTTAAGGGCTTGTACATTTACAAAAAGGAGAGTAGTATTTAATTCATTTTTTCAAGCTCTATTCTCATTTCATTATCTCTATACCTAATTTGTGTCGTCATCTGACTTGAGCGTTAGAAGGTCGTCCTCTGGAGGAAAAAAGCCCCACCCCTTTTTTCCTTGCAGATCTCATCGTTCGTCAGATTCTGGAGAAATCTATTGTCGCCAGTTCCGTTAAATTCATGGTACAAAAATCTGCTACGACAATAAGCAAAAGAAAAAAACCTTGTAAATATGATATTGTTGAATTCCTTGTGTTTTGATAGTAACAAACATCCAGCTAATATATTTCAGGAACTGAAAAGTATGAGGAGCAATAGCGACTTGTAATCTACGAGGACACAAAATCTTCAAGTTGGAACGTTACCTCAGAGGGAACAATGTCGCAAATATATCGATGGATGCTTCAATCAAAAAGGAAACTCTTGTTTGGATAAGATCTCGTAAAAAATGTGATACGATTGCGATTTGAAGACTAAGAAAGGATGAAGACCGTGTTTTAAAGATGCTGGAAAGATATGGAGAGAGAATTGATTACAACTTATCTTTTAGATTTATTCTAGCTAAGATAGTTTTCTCTAGATAAGTTTATTTGGTTAAGATAATATCTTTTAGAATTAAGAAGATTTTTTTCTTGTTGGAAAAGTAGGAAAATATATAATTGGATTCTAGGGTTTGGGCAAGTGATATATTGGAGTTGATTGATCATTTTCGTGTGTGTGCGTTGAGAAATCTTTGTTGTTGAGTTCGAGTTCTACTATGGTAGGAGTGATTCAAGACTAGGTAAGAAGTCTAGGTTTAAAGTTTGAGCTACACGTGTAATCGACAAGAAATTAATAAGACAAGTAGACCTCTTCAAAATCCTCTTAAGCGAGAAACTTAAATGTAGTGGTTTTTCCTTGATTAGCTAGTTGGCTAATTGGGATTTTCACTCTAAATCGTGAGTTATTCATTTCATCTCTCTTGTGTTTTATTCCGCTGCATAATCTGTGAGAACAAAACATTTGTTCTCTTAGACGTAACACTAACGATCTAACAGATATCAAACTAAATAATGTAAGATTTTCAATTTTGGTTTGAATAAAAAATTAAAACATGGAAGGAAAAATAAAAAACAAAAGAGAAATAAACATGTTTAATAAACAATGATTTTAATGAGGCAATTAAGACTCAAATTTTTAACAAAAAATAGAAAAAGAAGTAACACTAAAGATCCAACTCTAAATCGTGGCTAATTGGGGTTTCCACTCTAAATCGTAACTTATTCATTTCATCTTTCTTGTGTTTTATTTTGTTGCATAATCCGTTAGAACAAAACATTTGTTCTCTTAGACGTAACACTAACGATCCACCAGATATCAAACTACCTCTCAGATGTAGTGGCGGATCTAGAAATTTGTCGAATGGGGGGAGGGGGGGGGCGATTTTAGTTTCATATATTTTTCACTTCATAAATTGAAATTTATATTAATATTTTAAAACTAAAAAAAGTATAAGATCCACCTTTTGAAATTTGATTAATTCATGCAATATATACTCTATTTTGTAGCATTTTTAAACATTATTTAAATAATGTAAGATTTTCAATTTTGGTTTGAATAAAAAATTAAAACATGGAAGGAAAAATAAAAGAGAAATAAACATGTTTAATAAACACAAATCTTTTAATAAGGCAATTAAGACTCAATTTTTTAACAAAAATAGAAAAAAGAAGTAACACTAACGAATAACGATCCAACTCTAAATCGTGGCTAATTGGGGTTTGCACTCTAAATCGTGATTTATTCATTTCATATTTCTTGTGTTTTATTCAGCTGCATAATCTGTTAGAACAAAACATTTGTTCTCTTAGATGTAACACTAACGATCCAACATATATCAAACTACCTCTCAGATGCAGTGACAGATCTAGGAATTCGTCAAATTGGGGGGGGGATTTTAGTTTCATATATTTTTCACTTCATAAATCGACATTTATATTAATATTTTAAAACTAAAAAAAGTATGAGATCCATCTTTTGAAATTTGATTAATCCATGCAATATATCCTCTATTTTTTAGCATTTTTAAAAATTATTTAAATAATGTAAGATTTTCAATTTTCGTTTGAATAAAAATTAAAACATGGAAGGAAAAATAAAAAAATAAAAGAGAAATAAACATGTTTAATAAACACAAAGATTTTAATAAGGCAATTAAGACTCAAATTTTTAACAAAAATAGAAATGAGAAGGGTTGGAGAAGGGATTAAAGATTTGAACTCATAAGACCATCCACAGCGGTGGGTTCTTAACAATTTAAAATCATAAATTTTTTAGCAACAATGCATAAACTCTAAAAACCTGTGCCTGAAGTTGCTTGGTAAGCAACCAGCTAAAAACCCAACAGTCCAAAGTCTTGTTTGTTTGTGATTTTTTTTAACATACAAACTACATCTTTTTGTGACAAAATACATGCAAAGCCAAACATAGCCCAAAACCATGTGTCACCTACTGCAGCTATTTGGGAGGGTGCTTTTAAGCCCTTGGATCATAAGAAGATCAAGGGTGCACAAAATTACTTAAAAAGAATGTCTTTTGACTATTTTAAATCGAATTTTAGCCCGAATATAAACAAAATTGATGGAAAAAATATTTTTAATTTATTTTTATCTATGTATAGACATCCATTTTGTATATGTTTTTCATTAAAAAAAATTATTGAAAATAAGAAATATAACTAATCTAAGTACTAAAATGATTTTAGTATTTACTATATATAAATTAATTATAGAATATTTTTTATTGAATATAAGTAAGATAAGCAATGCAATATTTAAAATAGTTTTAGTATTTATTATGAGTGCATTATTTTTTGTATTTACAAAAATAATATGATGTATATGTTATATGAAATTAAAAAATAAAATAAATATATTACATGACATTAGACATGAACATTTATATATTACAAGACATATAACATAAAATTTAACATATTACAACAACATTACACATGAAATAATATATTACATCAACATTACACATGAAATTAAAAATATTAAATTAACATTACACATGAAAATTAAGATATTACAAGACATTACACATAATATTATACATTACTCATAAACATAACTAGAAGAAACAACATAAGTAAATTAGAATAAAAAACTAACATGGATGTGAAGCTATTCTTCACTTAGGTAACGAAACAGATAAATGTGAAGTTATTCTTCACTTAGGCAACAAGAAACATAATTGTGAAGCTATTCTTCACTTAGGAAAATTAAAAACATAGATCTTAAATTGTTTTTACTTATTAGGAAACAACTCACCCATCAATTCTGCCTTTATCATCTCTTGATCAGGACTTAACTCATCGAATGCTAGAAGTTGAGTTAGCATTTGAAGCTTTTGAGTACGAACGTAGTCATTCTGAGTACGAATATAGTCATCAATAATCTTTTTCTGCTCTTTTAAAGTCTCTCTTTTTGCCTCTTGTTTTTGCATATCTCTGTTAGCTTGGAGCATAGTCAGCCTATCGACTTTTTCTAAATGTGCCTGCATGGGTTCACTTGAACTTTGAGCAACTTGTTTTCCCTTCTTCTTTGAATTCTTTATACCTGTAGGGCGGGCTGGATCACCTTCATGAGGAGGAAAGGCAACACTTTCAGGTCCAGATACACTAGTTGGGGTACCTGGATTGGAGCTTAAAGAGTAAAATCCAGCTTTATTCAACTTTGATCGTTTGGAACTCCCTCCACCCTCTTTAGCCAACCAAGTACACCACTTTGGTTCATTCTGGAGCATTGATGATGATCTGATTTTTTGTCTAACAAAGACCATGCATAGTCTTTTTCCCAATGCTCTCACTTTTCTACTACCCGAGACCATTAATGATTCTCTGAATTTTACTCTGCTCGAGACCATTAATGGTTATATACCCAATGCTATCACTTTTTCTCTACCCGATACCATTTTTGTCTAACCAAGACCTTAATAGTAATTTTCCCAATGCTTCCATTTTTCATGTGCTTTGCTCTGCCCAATGTGTTGAATGTTTCTATCCCCAATGTTATCATTTTTCCTCTGCCCGATGCTCTCACTTTTGTTCTGCCCAATGCTCTAACTTTTGTTATGCCCGATGCTCTCACTTTTTCTCTACCCAATGCGTTGAATGTTGCTCTCCCCAATGCTCCCTCACTTTACTCTTTCATGTTTTTAATGATGCTTTAACCTCACATCTTCCTTTTCTTCTTATATATACATATGGTTTAAGAGAAGATCTCTACAATATCATCTTCTCCAATCTTACTCTTCCATATTTCACTCTCACAAAAAAACACTCATTGTTTCATATCTCTCTTACAAATGGATCCCCATCAGATTATTTGGGATCTTTTGAACCCAAATGATAGTTCATCATCCGATGAGCTTGATGATGAGATTAATGAAGCTCTGTTTTTAGCAACACAACATCTATCCAAGGGTGAAAGCTCTCAACCAAGAAGAAGTCGAAGATACATCGATCAAGAGCGTGAAAAAGGTCATCAACAACTAGTCAAAGATTATTTTTCTGAAGTCCCACCGCCTGTGTATTCTGAAGAAATATTTCGCAGGCGGTTTAGAATGCATAGACCCCTTTTCTTACGCATAGTTAACCAAATGTCAACCACGTTTGAGTATTTTCTTCAAACGAGGGATGCAACTGGCAGACAAGGCCTATCTCCATTACAAAAATGCATTGCAGCTATTCGCATGTTGGCATATGGGATGTGTGCAGATCAGGTAGATGAGTATCTTCAAATGGGTGAAACAACTGCTCGACAATGCCTAGCCAACTTTGTCGATGGAATCATTTCTTTGTATGGTACTACATACCTCCGAAGACCAACAACAGAAGACATGCAACGACTCTTTCATGTAGGATATATGTGTGGGTTTCCTGGAATGATAGGTAGCATCGACTGTATGCATTAGGAATGGAAGAATTGTCCAACTGCATGGCAGGGCCAGTTCTCTCGTGGTCATGGAAACCCGACAATCATCTTAGAAGTAGTTGCATCATATGATCTGTGGATTTGGCATGCATTCTTTGGAACACCTGGTACGTGTAATGATATTAATGCTCTTGATCGTTCTTCTGTATTTGATGATGTTTTGGAAGGGATATCACCACTAGTGAATTTTACCATCAATGGCCATGAGTATAACATGAGTTACTATCTCATTGACGGTATTTACCCACCATAGGCAACATTTATACCTTCCATTCGACTTCCAAGATGGGATAAGGCAAAATGTTTTGCTTGTTATCAAGAGGCATACCGAAAGGATGTGGAACGAGCTTTTGGAGTTTTGCAAGCTCGATTCGCCATCGTGAAGAACCCATCACTTGCTTGGGACATTGATCTCATTGGGAAGATAATGAGAGTGTGCATAATATTGCACAATATGATAGTGGAGGATGAACGAGATACATACAGTTTGTATTATAATGTGTCTCAGTTTGAGCAATCTAGTACTAGTGACAACACGTACTCCACTAATCGACCAGCTTCCATGACGGACTACCTAACCACTCGAGTGCAACTCCGGAATAAGAATACACACCAACAACTAAAAGATGACTTGGTTGAGCACATATGGCAGAAGTTCGGACATGGTTATGTTAGAAATTAGTAATTTTATGTACGATGTCATTTTAATATGTTTTTATGTTTTGCGTGTGTTGTTACAATCTCATGTTCTTGTTTTTATGTATTTCATTGTTTTCATTTCTTATATGTTTTCATGTAGAATTTTATGTTCTTGTTTTTATGTATTTTCATGTTTCCATTATAAATAAAGTTAAGTGTTCTTTGCGTTCTATTATAATTTCAAACTTAAAATGCCAATTATATATAGTTATTTTACAAATTTAGGTACACAAAATATATATACATAAAATTGAAAACTGAAATGTATTCAACAAATTCAAATCGTTCTAATTATAATTGAATTTGTTTTAATAAATATTATACCATATTAATATGGTTGTCTTTTAATTAATTTTTTAAACTATGAAATTTTACATTTTATATTCAAAACATTATTATATATTTAAATAATTGATAAGTAAATAAAATTATAGTTAAAAAACTTGGGTTAAAAAACCATGGATGTGGAAAAAAAGTATAATGGGTTGTTAAGATGATGTGGAAGAGAGAGAAAGTTGAAAAAAGTTGTTAAAAAACCATTTAAAAAACTTACCAATGTGGATGGTTTTCCTTTAGCTTCTTTTACACAAGTTCTAAGACAAATACCACTACGCTAATGTATTTTTCTTATAATTTACTCATCATTTTATGTATATATAATGAAAATTGAAAATTCAAAGGGGAAGTAATTCAAAATTTGACATATTATAAGGAATTCACCGGGAAAAACGGGAGCTACCGCCCCCTCAGCCCCGGTAGATCCGCCACTGCTCACATGTAGGACCTTATTTGGACAAGTTCTATTCTGTAGGCTTGTACTACTGATAACTTGACGCAAAGAAACTACATCTCACACTTTTGGTGAATTATAGACTATTAGGAAGTGAACTTTTGGGAACTCCAGTTTCCTACCTAGTTCCCTTCCTCAGTTTTCCTAGTTTTGATAATGACAAACACCTTTGCTATTAATATTTCCATTAGTATGACAAACAAGGAACTCTGGATTCGGAAAGCACAAGACAAAGACGCTGACGCCATATTTGGGAACTGGCGGAAGGAACTGAGGCTTGCTGACACTTGAATCACTTGGATTAATATGTGAAGAGCGGCGTCGAGCTGTTTAGGGTAGATCTTTAGTTAGAGAGAGAACTATGAGATCTTATCCTGTTTCCATATATTTTAGGAGCTTAAAGTTTATCTTTATGGAAACAAAACATGTAAAAATCGGTAAAGATTATATTTGGTAACAAATGTTATCTTTAACGATTACTTTTGATTATTTTATTTGTTTGATTCGGTTATTGGAGATTTGTTTCCTCCAGTAATTAAATCATATAAATAAAGTAATTGAAACTCTCTCATCGATTAAGCATTCAAGAAGCTGAAGAATTCCGAGTGCTGTGAAGAAGTTGTGCCAAGTTCTTTGAAGAAGAACTGAGTAAGTTGCTTGCTTGCTTGTTGCTTGGTTAGGTCGAACTAGGTAGAGAGTCTGTAGTGTGTCTAAGACTTAAATCTGTGTGTTCTAGCCTGTTGATTGTAACCGAAGTATTAATACAAGAAGTAGACTTTGAAATCCTCTTGCGAGAGAGGTAGTGAGTTTTATCATGGATAACTAGTTGATTATCAAAGGTTTCCACTCTAAGGAACTTGTCTTGAATCTGCTATTGTTTATTTATTCTGCTGCTTAGGAACTGGATTCCCAGTTCCCTCGATAACTAACAAGTACGATCCTACAATTGGTATCAGAGCAAGCGCTCTAGATTTGTGTTAGTTTACAGATTTCAAGATGTCCACTTCAAGCGAATTCAGTTTGAGAATCTCCATTAACAAGCCCCACATCCGTAAGAAGGGAGAAGAAGAATGGTGGGAAAAATGCATGACCAACTACATCCAAACCATGGACTATCAGTGCTGGCGCGTGATAGAAAATGGTGATGGAGTCATTCCTAAGGACTTAACTGAAGATCAATGGAAGCCTGAATACTACAACATCAAAGAAAAAAATGCTAAAGCTCGTCAACTTATCCTCAATGGATTGACTAGAGAAGATATGGACAAGGTGATAGGAATCCCAACTACTAAAGAGATCTGGACTGCTCTGAAGGAGATGCATGAAGGAAGTGAGGAACTGAAGCAAAGCAGGAAGTTTGCTCTAGAAGGAGAATACCGCACTTTCGAAATGCTTGAAACTGAGAACATATCTCAATATCACTCACGCTTCACAAGATTTGTCACCAAACTCAACAATTCTGATGTGAAACTTGATGAATGGTCAAAATCCCTTGTCACCATCAATGGTCTCAACTCCAAATTCAGCCTCATCAAAAGAGTTCTGAAGACTACTCCTGGAATTCAAGGTCTCCCCTTGACTCAAATCATAGGGAAACTTGAAGTCGAAGAAAGAGAGGCACTCAAGGCGAGTTCTGCCAAGAAAATGGAGAAAGGAATTGCCTTAAAAATCTCAAAGGCATTTTCTAGGCTGAAAATGGAGGAAGAAAACTCCGACCTTGAAGATGAAGAGGATGAGATGACCGCCTTGGTTACCAAGCATATCAGAAAGCATTTCATCAAAGGAAAGTTCAAGAAAAACTTCCAGAAAAAGGATCTCTCTGAATATCAATGTGTTAGGAAACGAAACTCTGGAATTTAGGTTCCTCTGAGAGTTCCTTTCCTCAGTTTCTCTACTTTTGACGATGACAAATATTATGATACTAATGTTTTATCTCAAAGATGTGTTTTAAGGAACCACAGGAACATACCGAAGGCAAGAAAGCCAAACAGGACAAGGGAACCAAAGGAACAAGACAGATGAAGGAAACCAGAGGAACCCAGGTGTGCCCAGAACGCAGCATGCGACATTGCAATTCCCGAGAAATCTGGGGACACACAACCTCGGACAAAAGTTGTTGAAAACGACTTGTCCGAAGCTTCCAAAAGCCTGCCACCATCCAAGAGCAAGACTCCAAGACACCTAGAACGCCGAACCTCGGACAGAGAAAGGTGAAAGCGACAGGACATGGAACCTGTCGCTGTCCAGAAGTCAGTTCCCAACACTAGTGGAAAAAACCCTTTTAGAGGCGGGCCTTTTGACACTTATTGCGGTGAACACCGATCGCCGCAACTGAGGGGGCTGCAACAAGTAGGGAAGCTTTTTGAGGCGGGCTATATACGCCTCTAAAAGACACTTGTAGAGGCGGGCCTCCATAGGCCCGCCTCTAAAAGTGCTCGGCCGTAGTGCACTTGTTGAGGCGGGCCTATGGAGGCCCGCCTCAACAATTCGAACCTGACTCGGCCGAGTACTCGGCCGAGTCATGGGCCAAGTCAGGCTCGGTTTATTGTATTTCAACAATTCGAGCCTAACTCGACCCAGAACTCGGCCGAGTGCTCGGCCGAGTCAGGCTCGAATTGTTGAAATACCATACACACAGATTTGCAGAATAATATACATCAACACAACAGATCGATTTCATTCACAGAATAATATAACAGATTTCACCAGAGTACAGTCAGATTCTCAACAACAGTATACAGGACAAGTACAAACAAGTTCAATCCGATAATAAATACTTCGATGTAAAATACTGTGCCCATTGCTCACGAACAACGTCTAGTGGCAGCAGGTAGCCCCAATGTTACCGGAAATGCCTCGGAGCCTTCCTGCATTGTCACATGAAAATGAACTTCCTAAGAGGAGAGAACAAGCTATAATTAAAAATCCAAGGAAGACAATGTTACCGGAAATGCTCATACAAAAAACTAGATCATGATTTCATGAGTACATATAAAAAAAAGCATATGAGTACATATAAAAATAAACATTGTCTACCATATAAAAAATCTCATCTTATTCATTTGTGATTTGTAAATAAATTACCTCATCTTATTCATTTGTGATTTGTAACCCATATTCCCTCCCTATGATCCGTACGGATGTGATTAGTAGTATTTGCATCTTCCTCCTCGGGTAATGGTTGAACAACAGTTGATAACAAGGGTGTGTCGTCATACTCGTCATACTCTTCTTCATCCACAACATCATCAATACCCAGAATATGTCTTTTACCTTGGGCAACTGCACGCCATCTAGGATCAACATTGTCTACCACATAAAAAATCTGCTTAGCTTGTGATGCTAGGATGAATGGCTCGTCACTATCACTTAATCGGTCAAAGTTTACCAATGTCAAACCCGGATAAATTTCATCTTGCTTCACCCCGTTAGTGTTGTTCACCCACTTGCACCGGAAAACAGGGATTGTAAAATTGTTATAATCAAGCTCCCATATTTCTTCGATAACACCATAATACGATTGTGTCGCATCAACCGGTCTTTTGTCCTTAGCGCTCGCATAGACCCTAGATGCTGCAACAACCTTCACTCCACTATTCTGCACCACACTCTTTTCATCTTGTCTTCTAGTGTAGAATGTGAACCCATTGATATCATACCCTTCGTAAGACCGAACACATAGTCGAGGACCTCGAGATAACCACTTCACCGTATCAGAAACGTCATGTTCTTTCCTAAGTTCCTCAGCAACTTCCTTCTTAAACCAATCAACAAATGTGCGATTATGTTCCCTCATCAAAGCTCTTTCATTCAATTTTGGATTATTGTGTTGCAATTCAAGGCAATGCTTTTCTATGTAAGGATTGACCTCTGTAAGATGCTGCAACACACAAAGATGTGCCTTAATCTTCCTTTCAGTTGGAGGAGATATCACATTTTTACCAATTACTCCCTCTCCTTCAAGCCTCCCTACATGACGAGATTTTGGAAGACCTATTGGATGAAGCCTTGACAAAAACTCAGATGCGTATTGAGATATCTCTTCATGAAGGACTCCACGAATGATACTACCCTCTGGATTCGCCCGATTCTTTACTTTGTCCTTTAAACTGCCAAAAAATCTCTCAAAAGGATACATCCATCTTAAATACACCGGACCACATAACTTGATTTCTCGAACCAAATGAACAATCAAGTGCACCATTATGTCAAAGAAAGACGGCGGAAAGTACATTTCAAATCGACACAAAGTTTCAACAATATCAACGTGGAGAGCATCCAATATTTCTGGATCAATAACCTTAGCACATATGGAACTGAAAAACACGCACAGTTTTGTTATAACATGTCTCACATGTTTCGGCAATATCCCACGAAGTGCGATCGGCAAGAAAACATTAATCAATACATGGCAATCATGAGACTTTATACCAATCAACCGAAGGTCCGAAAGAGAAACTAGACGTTTTACATTTGACGAATATCCCGATGGAACCTTAATGCCATGTAAGCACTCACAAAACACCTTTTTCTCCTTTCTTGACATTGTGTAACAGGCCGGAGGTAGAAAAGTCTTTTTACCATCCGGTTTTACAACGGGCCACAAATCTGGTCGAATATTCCTCTCTTTCATATCAAAACGAACTTTCTGATTGTCTTTCGTCTTTCCGGGTATATTCAGCAAAGTCCCAATTATAGCATCACAAACATTTTTTTCAATGTGCATCACATCGAGACAATGCCTAACCGACAAATCTTGCCAATAAGGAAGATCCCATAGTATAGACACTTTCTTCCATAAAACACCCTTTGCAGAGACGGACTTGAAGCCCTTGCCGTATTTGGTGTCAACATTTTTAATCCGTTCATAAACATGTGATCCTGTCAAAGGTGTACGAGCTACTCCTTCCTCGGTGTACCCATTGAACTCCTTCTTCTTTTTACGGTAAGGGTGATATCGACTAAGGAACTTCCGGTACCCTAGATACACATTTTTCCTGTAATTTTTCAAGTAGGCGGGTTTCATATCTTCTTCACATATAGGGCATGCTTTTTCTCCTTTGGTTTTGTACCCAGACAAGTTTCCATATGCCGGAAAATCATTTATGGTACAAAAAACCATAGCTCGCAAGGTAAAGTTTGAGTTGGTGTGCATCGAACATTGGAACACCTTCATTCCACAGTAATTTCAAATCATCAACAAGTGGAGCCAGATACACATCTATGTCATTCCCAGGATGCTTAGGCCCGGAGATGAGGAGTGATAACATTACACAACCATGGAGGAAGATTATAAATCGCTAGAAGAACCGGCCATGTGCTATGTTGGCTGCTTAGAGTGCCATACGGATTCACACCATCTGTACACAAAGCAAGTCTCAGATTCCTAATCTCATCACCAAATTTAGAATATTTCTTATCAATATTTCTCCATTGAGGAGAATCAGCAGGATGTCTAAGGAGTCCATCTTTCTTTCTCCCTTCCGCATGCCACCTCAGATTTTTGGCTTCCTTCTTTATCGAAAACAAACGCTGAAACCTAGGTATTATCGGAAGATACCACATAACCTTAGCTGCTGGCCCCCTCTTAGTCGAATTTACCCCTTTACGCTTGTAACGAGATGCACCGCACTTTGGACACTCATTCAAATTTTCATGTTCATTTCTGTAAAGCATACAATCATTTGGGAAAGCATCTATCTTGACGGCCTCTAAGCCTAAGAGACACATCAATTTCCTGGCATAATAAGTAGAGATAGGCATGTCATTGCCTTCTGGTAAAAATTCACCTAACCATTCCAATAAGGTGTTGAAACTTCCATCAGTCCAACCAGAAGCACATTTCAAGTTGTAAAGTATTGACACAACCTCTAACTTGCTAAATTTTGTACACCCGGGATACAAGGGAGTCTCTGCAGCCTTTGATACCTGTTCGAACATCTGAGGTCGTTCGTTCAAGTGATCTCTCACCCCATCCATCATCCCATTTATTTCATCATCTTCTTGGTCATCATCATCATCCATCTCATTATTCTCAGCAATATCATCATCACTATCATCAGTGTCTACCCGAACATCAAACTCATTGACACTAGAACTTGGACGATCAAGTATTTTCTCACCATGCCAAAACCAAATATGGTAATCTTGTTTGAAACCACGACGAAATAAATGATCCTCAATCTCATCAATACCATCTAACCGCCTTATATTCTTACAATCACGGCATGGACAATAGATTTTTTCGGCTTTCGTACTCCGTTGGTGTGCTAAAGCACATCTAATGAACTCCTCAACCCCACTCAAGTATTCTGTCGTAGTATGGTCACCGTACATCCAAGGATGACTCATTTCTAGTAATAAATGCAAAACAAGGAAGATTTAATATCATTTCTAATAACTATCCCGCCAAGGGCCTAAATTATGAATTCTATCCCGCCAAGGGCCTAAATAGATAATAATAAGCAACTAAGCAAGAAAAAATACAAACTCAACTATCCCGCCAAGGGCCTAGATTATGAATTCTATCCCGCCAAGGGCCTAAGGAATTAGGGTAGAAGTATTACCTTGACCCAATATCGAGCCTTCAAGACAATGCCTTTATCAACCTGCAGAATGTAATTTCCCTAATTAAATAAAACGTAAAAATGTGATCCTCTAGTATATTACATCTTCAATACAGTATAATACATAGATTATGAGACAGAAAATATAGAGAAACGCATATTAGAAAAACGCATATTCATAGGGGCATTTCATCAAACACCTTCAATGCACGAGCAAGTTGACCAAAATACACAAATTCGTACAAGCTTTAAACACAAAATACACAAATTAGAAATCAGTACATTAGGATTTGCATATTCGTAGGGGCATTTCATCAAAAAATCTGCTTAGACAAACGCATATTCATAGGGGCATTTCATCAAACACCTTCAATGCACGACCTTTAAACACAAAAATAAACAAATTCGTACAAGCTTTAAACACAATACAGAGAAACGCATCTTAGAGAAACGCTTACCCACCAGAGGAATCGGGTGAGGAAGTCGGAGTTCTGGTGAAACCGAGTGCTCGGCGAGAGGAGACGAAGTCTGAACGAAGCGAAGAGGTGAATGTTCTGGTGAACGAAGCGCGCACGGAGAAGCTGAATGTTTTAATTAAGTATATTAGGGTAGACTTATAGAGGCGGGCCTATTTATGCCCGCCTCTATAAGTCCAACGTTATGGCCGAGAAAGAGGCAATAGAGGCGGGCCTCCTAATGCCCGCCTCTATTGCATATGTTTGTTGAGGCAGGCTTATGGAGGCCCGCCTCAACAAAACTTAATAGAGGCGGGCATTTTCGCCCGCCTCAATTACTTACCATTAGAGGCGGGCCTTTAATCGGCCCGCCTCTAATACTTTAGCGGGAATAATTTTTCGGAAACTTTTTGAGGCGTATAAATTTTTGCCCGCCTCAATAGAATTTTTTGAGGCGTATAAAATAATTATCCGCCTCAAAAACCTGAAAAACTGATTGCGTAGGACGTTGTTGAGGCATTTTGTTATAGGCCCGCCTCTAAAAGGGCGCCTCAACAAGTGTTTTTTCCACTAGTGCAAGCGCCCAGAGTGTCGAACCTCGGACAAAGGAAGCTGGAGAATAACTTGGCTGAAGAGGTTGACTAACCTAGAAGGATTCTGAGCTTCCTAGGTTGTTTGCACATGCCAAGAACAACGTGGACCAAGGAGAACCACTTATCCTAGGGCAAGCTCAATCTGTGGGAACCTAGAGAGGATCGAGCTGCGAAGAATCCTCTATAAAAGGAAGACTAACCCAAGAGTTATCTTCAAGCACTGAAACATGACTCACACTCATTAGCAAATATCTAGTGTGAACCTCCAAACAGGAACATCAAAGCAAACAGAGATCAAGAGGAACCAGTCAAGGAAGAAGAGCTGAGTGCTAAGTTCCTGTGACTGTAAGTGATAGTTCCTAGGTGCAAAAGTCTGTTTCTTGGATTGATTATTGATTGTGTTAAGTTATCTAGGATTGTCTAACTGTGTGTAAGACAAAGGAACTGTGTGTTCGTTCCTAGGATAAGCTGTAACCAAAAGAGATAAGAAATCAAGAAGTAGACTTTGAAATCCTTTCGAAAGAAAGGTAGTGGTTTTTATCCTGGATTGCTAGTTGGCAATCAAAGGTTTCCACTATAAGGAACTTGTCATTTGTTTGATTGTTTATTTCCGCTGCGAAAGGAACAGAGAATTGATATTCTGAGTTCCTTAAGTTTTTATCTAACAATCACGATCCTACAATTGGTATCAGAGCAGGAAAAGCTCTAGATCTTTGTTAAGTTTGCAGATCATGTCTCAACCAAGCAAGTTTGAGCTCGGAATCTCCACCAACAAGCCACATCTCCGAAAGAAAGGAGAAGAAACATGGTGGGAAAAGTGCATGAAAAGCCACATCAAGACCAACGACTACCAATGCTGGAGGATAGTCGAAAATGGAGATGGCTATGTCAATCTTACCATGAAGGAAGAAGATTGGAAACCAGAACACTATGTCATCATGGAGAATAATGCCAAGGCCAGGCAGTTCATCCTCAATGGATTGGACAAAGAAGACATGGACAAGGTCATAGGCATTAAGACATCGAAGGAGATGTGGAAAGCTCTCAAGGAGATGCATGAAGGAAATGAGGAACTAAAGCAAAGCAGAAAGTTTGCTTTGGAAGGAGAATATCACACCTTCAAAATAATGAAAACTGAGACCATCTCAGAGTACTACTCCCGCTTCAACAGATTAATTGGAAAGTTGACAGCGGTGGGAGTCGATCTGGATGAAGTTTCCAAGTCCCTAGTGGTCATCAATGGACTCAACTCCAAGTTCACCCTTCTCAAGGGAATCATGAAGAACACTCTAGGCATCCAATCCCTTCCCTTGACCCAAGTCATAGGGAAACTGGAGGTTGAAGAAGGAGAGCACACCAAGGCCAATGCCGACAAGAAACTGGAGAAAGGAATTGCCCTCAAGATCTCCAAAGCCTTCTCTAGGCTCGAGATGGAGGAAGAGAACTCAGACTTAGAAGAAGAGGAGGACGAACTTACGGCCCTCTTCACAAAGAACATCAAAAAATTCTTTGTGAAGGGAAGGTTCCAAAAGGGCAGTTCCTCCCACAATGGACCCAGAAGAGATCTCAAGGAAGTCTCTTGTTACGAGTGCAAAGAGAAGGGACACTACGCCAAGAACTGTCCCAACAAGGAAGACTCCAAGGAAGAAGAAAGACCTCAGGGAAAGAAGGATCTCGTAGCCTCATGGGGAGAAGACTCAGATGAGGAACTGGATCTCAGTGGCTTCTCTGGAGGAAGATGTCTCATGGCAAAAGGAGACTCAAGCGACTCAGAAGACCTTGAGAAAGAAGAGAGGCAACCCCAACTATGGTACATTGACAGTGGTTGCTCATGCCATATGACCGGAAGAAGAAATCAAATGACCTCTCTTCAACTTCTCCAAGGAGGGAACATATCCTTCGGAGACAAAAGCAAAGGGAAAATCGGTGGAATAGGAACTGTGAAACTCAACGATCACATTCAGGTAAACAAAGTTCACCTTGTTGATAATCTTGGTTTTGACCTAATAAGTGTGTCACAGCTGTGTGATCAAGGAGACAATGAAGTTAGATTCAGATCAAACGAATGTTCAGTCCTTGACTCCTCGGGACAAATCATCCTAAAAGGGAAAAGATTCAACAATGTCTACATAATTGATCCATCCTTTGTTCCCAAGGAGAAACTTTGTCTCTCAACTGTGAATGACCAAGCTGAATTGTGGCATCAACGCCGGTCATGCTAGCACCAAGGTGATTCAAAAGCTACACTCAAAGGAGCTAGTCAGAGGGCTGCCAAAGCTAAGTGGCACAGCTAAGGAACTATGCTCTGACTGTGTAAAAGGGAAACAGGCTCGTAGTTCCTTTAAGTCCAAAAACATGGTAAGCACCTCAAGGCCTCTTGAACTCATCCACATGGATCTTTGTGGACCCATGAGAGTTCAAAGCCTAGGAGGGAACATGTATATATTTGTTATTGTCGATGACTTCTCTCGTTTTACTTGGACCATTTTCATTAAATCTAAAAGTGAAGTTATTGACCGCTTTAAAGATCTGGTTCCCTTGTTAGAAAAATCTCTTGATTGTTCACTAAATGCTATTCGGTCTGACCATGGTACCGAATTCGAAAATGGAGAATTTCTAACCTTTTGCAGTGAGCATGGCATCGATCACAACTTTTCTGCACCTTACACTCCTCAACAGAATGGAGTAGTAGAAAGGAAGAACAGGACCCTGGAGGACATGGCTCGAACTATGCTGATCTCAAGTGGGCTCTCCCAATCATTTTGGGCTGAGGCGATCAACACAGCGTGCTACATCATCAATAGAGCCATGCTTCGCCCAATCACAGAGAAGACACCCTATGAACTCCTAAGAGGAAGAGTTCCCAACATTTCACATTTGAGGGTGTTCGGATGCAAATGCTTTGTGCACAACAATGGGAAGGACAATCTTGGCAAGTTCGACCCAAGAAGTGATGAAGGAATCTTCATTGGTTATGCCTCAGGCAGTAAGGCATACAAGGTCTTCAACAAAAGGACTAAAAAGGTAGAAGAAAGTATTCATGTTATTTTTAATGAAAAATCACTTGGAAAGATTGTGCAGAACACCACCAGTTCCTTTGAAGACCCATTTCCCAAGTCATCTCAAGAAGATCCAGATGAAGATGTCACTCCTCCCAGTTCCTGTCCTGCTGATCGGAACCCTCCAATGGCTCCCCCACCGGTTCCCATGGATAATGAACAACAATCCATTTCTGGGAACCATGAGCATGACGACAACATCTGTGGAGACTTCAATGATTCATCTTCCCACATGATCTTCAATGGAGAAGGTGATCCTAACAAGGAAGCTGAATGCTCAACTCAGAATGTCTCCATATCAAATGCTCTGGCTCCCAACAGAGAAAGAAGAGTCGTCAAGCCTCCAGTCAGGTACGAACATCTAACCTTCTTTGCCTTCAATGCCTTTCTGTCTATTGTGGAACCAAAGAACATAGGTGAGGCACTGAAGGACGCGGACTGGATCCAAGCTATGCAAGAAGAGCTTCATCAGTTTGAAAGGAACAAAGTATGGCATCTAGTTCCTCATCCCAAGGATAAACACATCATAGGAACCAGATGGGTTTTCAGAAACAAGCTGGATGATACAGGAGCTGTGATAAGGAACAAAGCGAGACTTGTAGCTCCAAATACAATCAACAAGAAGGAATCGACTATGATGAAACCTATGCTCCAGTGGCAAGGATTGAGGCAATAAGATTGTTGATTGCCTTCGCATCACACAAAGGGTTCAAGTTGTTCCAAATGGATGTAAAGACGGCCTTCCTCAATGGAATTCTTCAAGAAGAAATCTATATGAAGCAACCTCCATGTTTTGAAGATGATGATCATTCAGATCATGTCTACTTTCTAGACAAGGCACTCTATGGCCTCAAGCAAGCTCTCAGAGCTTGGTATGATCATCTTGCCCAGTTCCTACTCTCAAATGGCTACAGGCGTGGAGTTATTGATAAGACTCTCTTCATCCTAGAAGAAGAAGGTAACATCTTAGTGGTTCAAATCCATGTTGATGATATCATTTTTGGTTCCACTAACCTGTCCCTTGTAGACAAGTTCAAAGACTTGATGAGCAATGAATTTGAAATGAGTTTAATTGGGGAACTCACATTCTTCCTCGGATTACAAATCACTCAAAAGGAAGATGGTATTCAAATCCACCAACAGAAGTATGTCAGGGAACTACTGAAGAAGTTCAAAATGGATTCATGCAAGCCTCTCTCCACTCCCATATCCACCATTGCCCATCTGGATAAGGACCACTCGAGTCCTCTAGTGGAGGAGAAGCTCTATAGAGGTATGATAGGCTCACTCATGTACCTAACCGCTAGTCGACCAAACATTGTCTTTGTTGTTGGCTTGTGTGCTAGGTTCCAATCTTGTCCGAGAGAAACCCACTTGGCTGATGTGAAGAGAATACTTCGATATCTCAAGGGAACTGACGATCTCTGCATTTGGTACCCCAAAGAATGTCCCTTTGAACTCATGGGTTTCACTGATGCTGATTATGTTGGATATTTGGTGGATAGAAAGAGCACTTCTGGAATGGCACAGTTCCTAGGCCCTTGCCTTGTGTCATGGGGATCAAAGAAACAAGTTTCAGTCTCCCTCTCCACCACATAATCCGAGTACATTGCGGCTGCCTCCTGCTGTTCCCAACTTCTCTAGCTAAAGCAACAACTCGCGGACTTTGGTATGTCTTATGGCCCTCTCACTATTCTTTGTGATAACACTAGTGCCATAAACATCTCTAAGAATCCTGTGCATCATACTAGGACCAAGCATATTGACATAAGACATCATTTTCTTAGAGATCATGTTGAGAAGGGAAACATCATTATGAAATTTTGTAGAACTGAAGATCAGGTTGCAGATATATTCACCAAGGCATTGAATAGAGTTCCTTTCGAGAACCTTAGATTGGAACTAGGAATGATTCCTATTACTCAGTAGTGACCTCAGTTCAAAGAATTCTTTCCAGTTCCCCTGATTGACTAGTTTAAGATATTTAACTTGTTGAGTCTTGATGTACTTGTGTTATATCTTTTGCTACAAACCCTTCTTGTCATAATGGTTTCTTAAAAAAGGCTTAGATTAAATTTTTCTGGATCGTCTCCTTTTGGTCCTCATTATTCTTTCAATTGCTCATTGTTCAAGTTTTTTTCATGGCCCAAAAGTCACAATCTGATCATATTTCTTTCCCAACAATACAAGCCGAAATGATGATTGTGTACTAAGACTCACCCTTGCCTCATTGCTCAAGTTAATTCTCTATGATCCATCTCTAAAACCCTCTCTGAGAATTATTGTGCAATGCGATAAAGAGCCTACCCTGATTCCTTTTAAGGGAACATACTTTTTGCTTCCATTATGTTAACCCACATCAAAGGTTCTCATATGTTCCTCTAGCACGCTGAACACTTCGCCAGAAAGGAACCAGGATTAAACGTCTCTCCAACGGCTAGATTGGCACTTCCCAGAAGTTATTTATGGCAAACTGCAGAGGCTCAGAACGGTCTTATCAGATGGCAGACATCCCTCTTCTCTAAATGGATAAGTTTTGAAAATGGGTTAGCCGTTCCGAAAAGCTACAAGAGTATTCAATGCCCCAGATTTACCTTGATCTTCTCAACGGTTGGATTTGGTTCTACGGTCATCTCAGCCTTCATCGCCTTTAAAGAATTGCACATTTGCTCCAAGCTGATCCCACAACTCACCATCTCTCTGATCCTCTGCCTCTCATTTCTCTCAAACACAGAAATCCTTAAGCTCCTAAAAAATGGCCGATCCAAACCCTAACCTTGTTCAAGACGAAGAGGAGGCTGCCCTTCTCAAAGCCTTTAGAGAAAAGAAGGCAGCTTCATCCTCTAAACCCGTTTCTGCCATCTCTTCTTATAAATCCCAACCGAAAGAGAAACCTGTGGAGAAAATAGTGGAGGAACCTGAAGAGAAAGCCGAAGAGGAACCCAAGGAGCCAACAAAGCCCAAGGGTGAGGAGAAAGCCATGGCCATCTCTCTGGTTTCGGAATCGGCTACCAAAACCGTCTCCGAATGGGGCTCTCATGACTCCTCGCCTGACAAGTCTCTCCAAGAGCTCCTCAGCCCTGAGCCCTCACCAGTAAGCCTCAAATCCAAAACCACTTCTAACCCTGGCCCCTCTGTCGCCACTAGAATGCAACAAAGAAAGAGGAGTTCCCAAGCCATAGTTCCCTATGAAACCAAATCCACAAAAAGAGCCAAAATCACCACCCTCTCTGCCTCCTCCTCCCTGGGTCAGGTCTCCTCTTTCTTCTCTAAGAGGAAGATCCTTAAGCCTCTCATAATCGGCAAGGAGTTCTGGACCCAAGAACTGGAAGAAGAAGATGATGAAATGTTTGGAGAAGCCCTGGATGAGTTCCATTCTCTGCTGCAGTTTCAAGGATGGGACGAGATGATGTTTGAACCCTTCTCTGCTTCTGATGAGGTTGTCCGCTTGTTTTACCAGTCTATGGAGTTTGTGCCTGCGAAGGAGAACTCTCCCTGTAACGACGCCATTCTTATATGGAAGGGAATCAGCTATCCTTTGTCCGCCAACCTAATTGCGTCTGCTCTAGGGATCGAGTCAAGGTCTGGGTTTGGCATTCTGCCTCAAAAGAAGGGATGGCCCAAAGGAAAGGGCTACAAATCCAAGGGAGCAGTGGTCAAGAAAATCTATGATGGCGCCTCCCCCTCATCTTTGGAGACAAAGGATCTCTCCATCGCAAACAAGTTGTTACACTTCTGGATCACCCGCAATCTGGTTCCCAGACAGAAGCACCGGAACAATGTTCTCATCACAGATGCCATCTACATGGACAAGGTGCTCTCTGGTGTTCAATTGGATCTCCCTCGCATTGTCTTAGCCCACATGCAGTTTTGCTCATCCCATGACTCCCATGCTTTACCCTTCCCTCATATCATCAAAAACATTCTCTCCAACCTTCACCAGTACCCAGTTGATCTGCCTGAGATAGTCTATAGCAAGTGTCTTACCATGGCCACAGTTCGGAAGTTGAAGACAAAGGAACAACAAGATCCCCCTTCTGAAGCTCAAGCTCAATTGCCTAAGGAAAAGGCCAGTTCCAAGGCCCCTTCTAGTTCCTAGCCACATCTCAACCCCTCTCAAGACTCCTCTGCGATCCTTACTGCTCTAGATCGTATTGAAAAGGCTATCATGGTGGGCTCGACTGCTATCCCGGTCGCCCTCCATGATCAAGTAAGAGAGTTGGGGCATATACGTTCTGCTGTTGTGGCTCTGGTAGAAGTTCTTCAGAAGGATTGGCAAGGTGCAATCAGTGCCCATCAGGCCACGGGCCAAAATGTAGGAACTGTCGACAAAGATGCTGAAGAGGAGGCCGTTGCTCTGCCATAGGAACGCTTGTTCTGGTTCCCAGTGCTAAAACACCACAGCGTGCTAGTAGTTTCCCTTAGGATCCTACTCCCATCTTCTATCCATTTGTCGTCTTTCCTAATGATTGCTTTTGTTGTTGTCTTTGCAGTTTGTTGTTTTTGTTGTTGGCTTATGTTGGTTGTATTGTGTCGTACCCATCCTTGAACAATGATCAGTTTAAGCTTTAATGATTATCTTTTGGCTTCGTTTCTATGATTAATTTGTCTTTGCCTTAAGTTTCCATTATGCTTCTGTTATGGGTTTGATGCAATTGTATATTCTCTTGGATATCATGTTCTTAACTCGTACTTAATCTTTTCGATGATGTCAAAAGGGGGAAGAAAAGGATGGGAACCTTGAACTTTGGAGACTACTGAAATAATAGGAACTCTGAACTAGTTCTACTTCTAAGGGGGAATTTGAAATAAACTCGTTCACTTGCTTAGGGGGAATTTGCAACCATTGAATGCTCTATCATTAATCCGTAATGTTGTAATTCCTTAAACTCAATATGGTCTCATGAAATTCAAAGTCCTATTATGTTTCCAGGTTCCTTGTATTTGTCATCATCAAAAAGGGGGAAATTATTAGGAAACGAAACTCTGGAATTTAGGTTCCCCTGAGAGTTCCTTTCCTCAGTTTCTCTACTTTTGACGATGACAAATATTATGATACTAATGTTTTATCTCAAAGATGTGTTTTAAGGAACCACAGGAACATACCGAAGGCAAGAAAGCCAAACAGGACAAGGGAACCAAAGGAACAAGACAGATGAAGGAAACCAGAGGAACCCAGGTGTGCCCAGAATGCAGCATGCGACATTGCGATTCCCGAGAAATCTGGGGACACACAACCTCGGACAAAAGTTGGCGAAAATGACTTGTCCGAAGCTTCCAAAAGCCTGCCACCATCCAAGAGCAAGACTCCAAGACACCTAGAACGCCGAACCTCGGACAGAGAAAGGTGAAAGCGATAGGACATGGAACCTGTCGCTGTCCAGAAGTCAGTTCCCAAGCGCACAGAGTGTCGAACCTCGGACAAAGGAAGCTGGAGAATGACTTGGCTGAAGAGGTTGACTAACCTAGAAGGATTCTGAGCTGCCTAGGTTGTTTGCACATGCCAAGAACAACGTGGACCAAGGAGAACCACTTATCCTAGGGCAAGCTCAATCTGTGGGAACCTAGAGAGGATCGAGCTGCGAAGAATCCTCTATAAAAGGAAGACTAACCCAAGGGTTATCTTCAAGCACTGAAACACGACTCACACTCATTAGAAAATATCTAGTGTGAACCTCCAAACAAGAACATCAAAGCAAACAGAGATCAAGAGGAACCAGTCAAGGAAGAAGAGCTGAGTGCTAAGTTCCTGTGACTGTAAGTGATAGTTCCTAGGTACAAAAGTCTGTTTCTTGGATTGATTATTGATTGTGTTAAGTTATCTAGGATTGTCTAACTGTGTGTAAGACAAAGGAACTGTGTGTTCGTTCCTAGGATAAGCTGTAACCAAAAGAGATAAGAAATCAAGAAGTAGACTTTGAAATCCTTTCGAAAGAAAGGTAGTGGTTTTTATCCTGGATTGCTAGTTGGCAATCAAAGGTTTCCACTATAAGGAACTTGTCATTTGTTTGATTGTTTATTTCCGCTGCGAAAGGAACTGAGAATTGATATTCTGAGTTCCTTAAGTTTTTATCTAACAATCACGATCCTACACAATGCTATCAATGCAAGGAAAGAGGACATCTGGCAAGGAACTGTCCTAAGAACACCAACGACGATGACCAGTCTCAGCATAAGAAGGCTCTCTTTACTACCTTCGGAGATGACTCAGAAGACTCCGAAGAGGAACTGGAAACAAATGGAACTACTAAAGGCAGATGTCTAATGGCCAAGGAAGATTCAACCGAATCAGAGGACTCCGAGGTATCTTCTTTTGACTTTACCAAGTCTCTTCTTGAATATGATAAAAAACAACTGGTCAAAATAATTAAGAAACTTGGAAAGAAAACTAGTTCCCTACAAGAGAAACTTGAAGAATATGAAGATGAAATTTCTTGCTTAACCACTAAAAACTCTGTCTGGAGTAAGAAACTTGAGGAAACTGAGAAATTACTGGCTAATCCTCTAAGAAAGTGTGAGTCTTGCAAAAATGTTAAAAAGGAACTTATACATGTTGATAACCCCCCAGTTCCTACTATAGACTCTGAAAATAAGACCTCTTCTATGCTTAATGAAATCATGAACAAACTTGATCATCTCACTCACTATATAAATGAGAAAACTTTGAATCAAACTGTTTTTGTTAAGCAAGGTCATGGTCTTGGTTACTCTGGTAAAAATGATTCTGTGGAAACATGCTCTGCTGAGAATGAGAAACTAAGAAGGGAACTGGCCGAGAAAAATGAATCCCTCAGTTTTGCATTACAAAACTCTCGAGAAAAAGCCCAGTTCCTAGAGGAGAAGGTAAAAGTGTTTGAACAAAAGCCCAAGGAGAACCAAACTTGGTTCAATGGTCAGAATGCTCACAAGATGTATGTTGCTCAAGCTCAAGGAACTAAAGATAAGAAAGTTAACTTTGAGAAAAGAAAGCAAGAAAGACCATTCCGACCTAGTCATGGTAAGTATGGTCATATTGTCTATAATCGTGTTTGCTGGCATTGTGGTAAGAATGGCCACTATATTCATGAATGCATTCACAAGAAAAGACAAATGGAAGAAAATGCTAAGAAAAGGAACCAGAAAATAAATAATAAGAAAATGATGCATACCATTAATGACTTGAATGATCCTTATTATTTTGTTCCTGCTTCTAACCCACATACAAGATTTCAATCTCATTCACCCAGAAAAGCTAAGCTTAGCTGGGTTCCAAAAGTTTGAGTTCCCTTGTGCAGGACGAAGTGTGACAACAAGACAAATGGTACATAGACAGTGGATGCTCGTTCCATATGATCGGAAACAGAAAGAAAATGTCGTCACTTCAGCAACACTGAGGAGGAACCATTTCCTTCGGAGATAAGAGAAAGGGAACAATCTGTGGAACTGGAAGTGTGAATCTCACTGATCACATTAAGGTAAGTAACGTTAACCTTGTTGAAAATTTAGGTTTTGATCTAATAAGTGTGTCACAGCTGCGTGATGAAGGGGGAAATGAGGTTCGCTTTACCTCAAAGGAATGTTTCATGGAAGACAGACAGGGAACTGTGATCCTGAAAGGAAAAAGGTTCAATAACGTCTACATCATTGATCCAAAGTTCGTCCACAAAGAGAAGTTGTGTCTCTCTTCCATTGACGATCAAACAAATCTCTGGCATCAACGACTTGGTCACGCAAGCATCAAGTTAATTCACAAGCTGCATCAAAAAGAACTTGTTCGTGGTCTTCCCAAAATCAACGCTGAGAAGTCGGAAATTTGCTCTGACTGTGTTCAAGGGAAACAAGTCCGTAGTTCCTTTAAATCCAAAACAGTGATAAGTTCCTCCAAACCTCTGGAACTCATTCACATGGATCTCTGTGGTCCTATGCGAGTTCAAAGCATTGGTGGTAACAGGTATATTCTTATACTTGTTGATGACTATTCAAGATTCACTTGGACATTATTTGGTAAATCTAAAAGTGAAGGCTTTGATAGGTTTAGTGAGCTAGTTCCCTTGCTTGAAAGATCTTTGAATGTTTCTCTTCGAGCCATTCATTCCGATCATGGAACCGAGTTTGAAAATGGAGATTTTCTAACCTTTTGCAGGGAATATGGAATCGATCACAATTTTTCGGCTCCCTACACCCCACAACAGAATGGGGTTGTTGAAAGAAAAAATAGGACTTTGGAAGATATGGCTCGCACCATGCTTTTCTCCAGTGGGCTCCCTCAAACTTTCTGGGCAGAAGCCGTCAATGCAGCTTGCTATATCCTAAATCGGGCTATGCTACGCCCCATGCTTGAGAAGACCTCATATGAGCTCCTTCGAGGCCGAGTTCCTAACATAGCTCATCTGCGTGTCTTCGGATGCAAATGTTTTGTTCACAATAATGTGAAGGACAACCTGGGAAAGTTTGATTCACGAAGTGATGAAGGGATTTTCATCGGTTACGCTTCAAACAGCAAAGCATACAATGTCTTCAACAAACGGACCAAAAAGGTAGAGGAAAGTATTCATGTTGTTTTCAATGAAAAATTGCCTTCAAAGTATGTGCAGGATCTCCCAGTTCCCTCGGAAGATCCTTTTCAACGACCCTGTGAAGACTCCGATGATGAAGCACCATCCATGCCCAACTCATATCCCTCCTTCACCAACTCTCCCAACCCGACTCCCTTGATTGACCCCAAGGAGTTGATGTCCACAAAAATTTCTCCAGCTCATCCCACTCAACCACACACTGTGGTCTCTGACCCAGTTCCCTTGATTGACCAAGCTCCCTCCGACACAGTTGCTCAAGTCAATACGACTACACCAGGAACTGACACTGCTCTTCCGGTCGCCTCTTCCTCAACCCCCATCCCTTTAGATGCTGAAACTCTAGGGACTGATTTGCTTGCTCCTAACAGAGACAAAAGAACAATCAAGCCCCCGATCAGGTACGGATTTGAGGATATGAATTTTTGTGCTTTCAATGTCTTTCTGTCTCTTATAGAACCCAAGAACATTACAGAAGCACTGAAAGATGCCGACTGGATCATTGCTATGCAAGAAGAACTTCACCAGTTCGAAAGGAACAAAGTCTGGAGACTAGTTCCTCGTCCTCCTAATCGACACATCATAGGAACTAGGTGGGTTTTTCGCAACAAACTGGATGATTCGGGTGCAGTATCAAGGAACAAAGCTCGATTGGTTGCTCAAGGATATAATCAACAAGAAGGAATTGACTACGATGAGACATTTGCCCCTGTAGCAAGGGGGAATATGCAATTCACTAATGATTATCCTACATCTAGCATTGTCTTGCTTTTCCTCATATGTTTTTCATGCCTATTACGATATGCCAGTTCTACATGTTTGTCATCATCAAAAAGGGAGAAATTGTTAGGAAGTGAACTTTTGGGAACTCCAGTTCCCTACCTAGTTCCCTTCCTCAGTTTTCCTAGTTTTGATAATGACAAACACCTTTGCTATTAATATTTCCATTAGTGTGACAAACATGGAACTCTGGATTCGGAAAGCACAAGACAGAGGCGCTGACGCCAGATTTGGGAACTGGCGGAAGGAACTGAGGCTTGCTGACACTGGAATCACTTGGATTAATATGTGAAGAGCGGCGGCGAGCTGTTTAGGGTAGATCTTTAGTTAGAGAGAGAACTATGAGATCTTATCATGTTTCCATATATTTTAGGAGCTTAAAGTTTATCTTTATGGAAACAAAACATGTAAAAATCGGTAAAGATTATATTTGGTAACAAATGTTATCTTTAACGATTACTTTTGATTATTTTATTTGTTTGATTCGGTTATTGGAGATTTGTTTCCTCCAGTAATTAAATCATATAAATAAAGTAATTGAAACTCTCTCATCGATTAAGCATTCACGAAGTTGAAGAATTCTGAGTGCTGTGAAGAAGTTGTGCCAAGTTCTTTGAAGAAGAACTGAGTAAGTTGCTTGCTTGTTGTTGCTTGGTTAGGTCGAACTAGGTAGAGAGTCTTTAGTGTGTCTAAGACTTAAATCTGTGTGTTCTAGCCTGTTGATTGTAACCGAAGTATTAATACAAGAAGTAGACTTTGAAATCCTCTTGCGAGAGAGGTAGTGAGTTTTATCCTGGATAATTAGTTGATTATCAAAGGTTTCCACTCTAAGGAACTTGTCTTGAATCTGCTATTGTTTATTTATTCCGCTGCTTAGGAATTGGATTCTCAGTTTCCTCGATAACTAACAAGTACGATCCTACATAGACAACATGGAACTTTTGGGCCGGGGCAAGAAACGTACAACGCTCGAGAGATGCACGATCGAGAGACGCTAAATCTAATGCAAATTCGAGTGCTATTCGATTTATATCATTATGGTGTGGTCAATTATGCGGAGTATTAAAAGAAGAGCAATATAGACATCTTTGCTACTACGTAGTCCAAATCTCAACGGAAGAAACTTTAAAAGACGAGGCAAATCGTAAGCTTTTCACATTGGGAAGTTTGCCTACGGATTTAACTCACCTTGTTTATTTATATATAATTCCTCGTAATCCCACATTCCCATGTCCACGGAGAACAACTATTACTAGTTTATTAGTTGAGCATTAATTAAATTACTAAGCGGTAAATATAATACACAAACTGATATAAAAATCAAGTTCAGGGATCTTTGTCCACGGTAGTACATATTGTTATGTTTCCTCCTAAGCCAAAGGAGATGTGCTTAAGCTTGGTCCAAATTAGGAGTCCAAAATAAAAGACCAGTTTAGAAATTATAAAAAGCTTTTTAAAAAAAAGAAAATTTTAGTATTTGGATAAGGATGTAAATAATGTAATTAATATATCAACCTTGTAACTAGTACATACTAATAAAATATGCATTTGTACCAATCTACCACTCATATAAAGAGGAGAGGGAGCAAAGTAACTTTAAGAAAAGCTCCCTTCTGGGATCCGGTCCTAACGGCCCCCCATCCACTTCCGCCTCACCGGCGACCGGCACCAGCCTCTCACCACACCAGCACCAGCCTTCACCGGCATGCCGCCTCTCCTTGCCTTCGTCGGGAAGACGCCGGCCCTTGCTTTTGCTCCATCGAGCCGCTGTGGCCGACCGCCGCTACAGTCCACCGACTGCTCCTCCGACCGAGCTTCCTCCTCCCCGGCCAGATCTGTTCCTCCTAAGTCTAGAGTTGTGCCTCCCGGAGTTAGCCTGAAATCGCCCCCATCGAGTCTTTGTCGCCGCCCCGCTCAGAAAGCCAGGCCGCCGCCCACCGGAGACGAGCCGGATCTGGTTTCATTTGCTCCCAGATGAGCCCCCGCCACCTCGCCGCCGCCTTCTTCCTCTCTACCCTCTCTCTCTGGCCAGCCGCCGCCCTTCCCCTTGTCTTCCTCTTTTTCCCTCCTCCTTCTCCGCCGCCCTCCTCCCTCCCCTGTCCCCCGCCGTGCGTTTTCTTTCCCATGTCCCCCGCCTTCCTCCTTGTCTCTGTGCTGTTGCAGGTTCTCCTTTTGGCTTGATTTGAAATTGTTGTTTCGGTTCGAGACAAGATAGTGATCGTGTGATCCCTGGTGGTTTCTACTGACGAAATGCCTCCAAATTGTATCTTGTTTGTTCTTTCCGGCTGCTTCAAACGACTTATTGGTGGTTTCCAACCCCTGTTTGAAGACTTTCTCGTTGTTTTAGCCTTGTAGGTTTGCTTGTTCGGTTGTGTCGGTTTTTTTTCTTTGTTGTGTCTGTTGTTTTTTATTTTTGGTCTGCTCTTTGTTGTTGTGTTTTGTTGTTGTTCTGTTGGTTGGTTGCTTTGTCGGGTGTTCCAACGCCGTTTGTTCGGCCTCTCGAGTTTCCAGGTTTGGTTGTTCTGGATTCTTGAATTCTTACTTTATCAAAAAAAAAGAGAGGAGAGGGAGCAGTGGCGGAGTCACATGGGGCTGTAGGTTGTAGCCCCTACTGTTTTTTATATATATAAAAAATATTATATTTTTATTGTATTATAGTGTATTTCTCTTAAGTATTTTTACTTATTTTTTTAATATTTATTTTTAATGTTAGTTTTTTTAATAAGCTTATTTTAATTATTTTTCTAAAGCTTACTGATAATTTTTCAAAATTATTAGTTAGCTTTTGAAGAAAGTGGTTTTAGTTGAGGAAGTACTACGTCTATTTTTTGATTTTTTTTGTATAGTTAATATCTTTTACATGTGGCAAGTTGGAACAATTATGGTTGAAAGTATTTTCCGGTATAAAAGGTCTCAAAAGTTGAATATGCAATAATTGTTTGATTGCGTATATTGGGAAAGACTTAATAAAATCTATTTAGATTAAAGACATTTTTGTAAGATTTCATAATATGATACGTCTAAAGACTTTATCTGATTATAATCCTATGCGATATCTTATATTTGAATTTATAATTTACTATTATAATAATAAAATATTTTAGCCCCCAC
This sequence comes from Rheum nobile, assembly GCA_027886185.1. Lineage (NCBI taxonomy): Eukaryota > Viridiplantae > Streptophyta > Magnoliopsida > Caryophyllales > Polygonaceae > Rheum > Rheum nobile. The sequence continues at coordinate 5,855,926 of WOAB01000207.1, read as the reverse complement.
TGGACTAAAATTCTGCGTCCGTCCCTGAGAGGGAGTTGGTAAATTGAATTATCAAGCAAGTGAAACATTCAAGAGCTCTAGAGAGATGAGTTGTAACTTGTAAATACGCCTACAAAATTTATTAGTCTTTTACTTTGTCTACCAAATCAACTTGTTCTTCTAGTTGTCCTTGTTCTCATCTTAATCACACGAAGAGGAATAAAGTTAAATTTTCTCCAACAAGTGGAATCAAAGTTAGGCTTGTTTACAGTCCACGATATCTCGTGCAGTTCGAGATGGAGGCCAACGTCATTTATGATGGTGACATGTTCAACTTACGGCGAACAACTACTCGGCTTTTGGAAGCCGATGATGGAAGATCACTTTAATGGCAAGGATTTGCAAGAGCCTGTAATCACCAAAGGCAAGCCAAAAAGAATGTTAAGGAATGGGAGCTCCTTTGGAAGACAATCTCCATGATCCGTAAGTACATTGACAAAACTCTCTTTCAACATGTCTCACTTGTACAAATTCTTTTGAATTATGGACAAAAATCCGAGTCCATGATTCAAAAGAAAATGTCTTGTAGAAAATCCCTGATGTGGCTAAAACCTACCCGCAAGTGTACAGGATCAGTTGTAGTAGTCAAGTGTCGATCCCACAGAGACCAATGTAACATTAATTGAAACACTATCAATGAGTTGGGCCAGGAAAATAAGGAATTGAGGAAAATTGTAACTAAATTAATAACTAATAAAACAAAACTAAAAAGAGATAGAAATCAGTGGGATAAATGTGTCTAAGGTTAAGGATCACCGCAACAATGCTTCAGTAAATAAAATCACACTTTACCTGAATCTAGTCCAAATTATTTGAAGGTAAACTATCTAAGGTAATCTACTAACTCCTTTCAGACGATAGTAAACGTGTCTGAACTAAACTAACAATCGATGTCGCGCAGAGCTAATCTCATCCAAACCATTTAACGCACTTAAAGTCTAGGGATAAACTGAAATAACGTTCGATGTCGCATTCCGCTAATCCAACTCAAACCTAGAACATCTATGATAGCCTATTAATCCTCAAGAGTAATTAAGTTGATTTCACACAAATAACACTCAGGTTCAATTTTTAGGATTCCAGTAGAAGTTATCACCTCTCAGTCTCAAATTCTACTTGACTACCTATTAACGTTATCACCTTTTAGTCTCAAACCCTAATAGGATCCATTTCGCATAGGCTAATATGGGCATAAAGCATCTAGGAATGAATCAAATACTTTTCGATTCAGGCAAATAAATAATTCTAATTACATACACATCGTCGGGATCACCCCAACCTTAGAACTATGAATTTAGCCAAGCATAATTGAAGAAATATTCAATAGGTTAAACTAGCCAACAACATATATGAATTATTCAATAAATACGGGAGATAAGAAAACTTAGTCTAAATATAAAAATAATTCAAGTTGACAAAGGCTAGAACAATAATATCAAATCTTTCAATTGTGCAAAGGCCAAAAACCCCTTCTTGAAAATCAAGTGCCGTCTACGTACGGCTGTCCAATCTCCTAACGAAACAAAACTCCTAATTAAAACTAAAACTAACCTAAAGTTACGTAATCCCCCCCCCCACCCCCACCCCCACCCCCACCCCCACCCCACTAAAAGAAAACTAAAATAAAACATATCCTATTTAGGTTAAATGACCCTTTAAGTCTAGTGATATTAGACAAATGTCCCCAATAAACTTATTCTAAACCCATGACCTATGGCGATGTCATCATTGCATAATGATGACATCACCATAAGTCAATCAAACTAATACATTTGATCATTGACCGGCGATTTTTTTTCCGCTAGAAAAATATTTTCGGTGACGTCATCAAAACACAAACTGTCATCAAAATACAAATTGTCATCATCTTGATGACAGTCACTGTCATCAAAACACAAATTGTCATCAAAACACAAACTGTCATAACAAATACAGAATGTCATCAAAACACAAACTGTCATAAAAAACACAAACTGTCATCAACATAAAAACTGTATCGCAACTAGTTGATGACACATATTGTCATCGCAACTAGTTAATCTCACAAACTGTCATCACAACTAGTTGATGACAGTTATCGTTTTGACGACAAATCTCGTTTTGATGACAATTCTCGTTGAAATGTCACCACCACTACTTGGTGGCATTTACGAAGTGTCATCTCCACCAGTAAGTGCACGTTCAAAGTGTCGTCAAGACTAGTAATTAGTGGTGCTTTCAAAGTGTCATCACGGCTAGTAATTAGTGGCACTTTCAAAGTGTCATCAAGACTAGTAAGTGGTGACACTTTCATCGAGGCTAGGAAGTGGTGACACTTTCAAAGCGTCACCGAGACTAGTCGGTGACACTTTCAAAGCGCCACCGAGGCTAGTCGGTTTTCGAAGCGTCACCGAGGCTAGTACGATGGCACGTTCAAAGCGTGACCGAGGCTAGTCGGTGGCGCGTTCGAAGCGTCACCGAGGCTAGTTTGGTGGCGCGTTCGAAGCGTCATCGAGGCTAGGTGGTGGCGTGTTCGAAGCGTCACCGAGGCTAGTCGGTGGCACGTTTGAAGCGTCACCGAGGCTAGCCGGTGGCGCGTTCGAAGCGTCATCGAGGCTAGCCGGTGGCGCGTTCGAAGCGTCACCGAGGCTAGCCGGTGGCGCATTCGAAGCGTCACCGAGGCTAGTCGATGGCACATTCTAAGCGTCACCGAGGCTAGTCGGTGGCACGTTCGAAGCATCACCAAGGCTACTATACATGGTGATGACAATAAATTAAGAATGTATCATATCATATCACAAATATATCTTGTTTATTGAAGACTTAGTGTTTTCACTAACTATCGGCTTTGTATTAGCTACCTTGATCCATGATATTGATGATAAAGATTCAGCACACTAACTATATCCTTCAACGAAATTACCTAAGTACTGCAGGGTGTAGAGACTTTAATCAATACAAGACAGTAAGTATGCAAAATGATTCATTATTAATATTATTTGATCACTTGCTTCATTTTACTTGATAGAAATTAAGACCTATGATATTGAAGTTCCTAGTTATCAAAACCACTAGATATAAAACAAACCTTGATTTTATTACAGCAGGCCTGCATCTTACCTCTTTTCATATAATTTTGTCTTTTATTTTGTTTAAACACTTAATATATTTATCCTTCCAAGTTTGTGGATTACTCACTAATTTAACAAAACACTAATATTTTTATCTTTCAAAGTGTGTAGATTAGCCACTAGTTTAAAACAACGCACTTGCCCAAGAGAACAAGCAAATGAAACCAAGTTTAGACTAGCTATAAACATCAGTACACCCTCCACAAGGAATATGACATAAATCACCTTGACAAGCCCTGAACTATCCCAAGATGATTGTCATATTTGATATCTAATTCTGATATACCCAGCCCTGAACTCAAAACGTAACATGTTTTATGGTATTTGCTGCTCAAAAGGTAACTATGTTCAAGTGGCACCTAATGCAGGATCATATTATGCAACTACACAAGTAGCCAGATTTCACTACGAAAACATGGAAAATAGTTCAGGCACATGTAATCATTCATAAGGGCATAATGGAGTAGTTAACATCTGCATATTCTTAAATGGGATAAATTGACAAATGAGCATTAATCAACAAAAGGAAAAGTGGAAAAGAGAACACTAGCAAAAACATTTGCTAAAGGAAAGAAACAACTTCAACTATGATGCCTTGTCGGATCTTCTCCAGCAAAAGGAAACATTGGCCAATATTGCTTAAGAACATATTAATAACAAAGACACTAATACTAGATATTCTACCAGTATATTCAGAATTCAGAAGTTTATCTAACCTTTCATATTATATCTTCAAGCTCTGTAAAGCTGTCTTCACATAATGTTTCGTCTATGGCTGCATCACTCTCCGGTCAAGACCTGCAATATCTCATTAGAAGTCAAATATCTCTTGCATTCGCAAGTTTTCGCATACAATAACAACGAGGAAGTAAAAGATGGCAAAAGTATTGACTCTACCTTTAGGAGTTCAGAAACATCTTCCTCTAAAGCCGTTTCAGCAGAGTTTCTAGACAAAAAAAAAGAGTCATAAGTCCCAAAGCTTTAGTGGGCAGAGCCACAGAAAATAAAAATGTCTTAAACTAGTGTAATGAGAAATATTATGTGGCAGTTCTTCTTCATTTTCGTGGACGGATGACAGTTATTGATTCAACAGATCATAAGTCACCACGACCTGAACCTAGAATTGAAGATGCATTTATACTTAGGCACATGAGATTCTTAGACACTTTTGAGCTAGATGAGGTTTCTATGGATAGTAGCATAAGTCGGTCCAAAAGTGGCATATGATCCAATTCATCTTCAGACACTTCTAGAGGAGATGTTCCCTCAGTTTCCAGAGGAGACTCTTAGATGCATCCCTTATGGTGTCCTTCATGACCTGTTTAAGAAAGTTGGTTAAGCCATGGTGATGATGCTCCTCTTCTACTCCCTCATGGTTGGCCTTTGTACTCTCTCCAATATGCTCCTTAGCATCCGAGATCAGGCCACCGCTCTAACATGAATCTGAGACGATGGTGAGCTTGCATCCCTCCGGCACTTCACATACCACACAAGGAATTCTAACCGTAGAGAAGTAACATATAAAAATGCAAGGAAAAAGGTAATATGTACAGCTGTAGAAAATCATCATTAGAATGTGAGGACTACTCAGCATGATGGAGCTCGGTCATGGCAAAACAACCAAGATAATCAAGATTGACAATGCCATCATAGAATTTATCCTTGTGCTTTTCCGTTCCCAAATTGATCACACGACCACCCCATAAATTGCAATATAATTTAAATTTAATTATCATATCACTTTCTTCTAAAGCAGCACAATAAAATTCCATCCAGAAAGCTGATCTGTAAGGTTGATACTGTTAGATCCTAAACAACAATAAGTTTATCATACCAATAGCCTACTTGTACATCTGAATTTGAAAATTACACACTTTCACACCCAAATTTGAATTGCAGAGTTTCACATGTCTTGATTCAACCACATTTAGCAGAAGATACCACTCAGTACATCAAACTGTCATCGCCTTGAGTTGCTAAATCACCCACAACAGTCTTTGGACCCTCCACGCTATGCTCCTTAATCGATCATACTTCATTCTAACTACATCAGCAGGCCTGGAAGTAGGGAAGGAATCAAAATCTTCATCCAATTCTTCACATTTACGAGTAATAATTGGTCAAATGATTACTCGTAAATATGATAAGACTACTCGGGCAAAATTCAATATCCAAAGCCTCAGACTCTTCGATTTTCCATGAAATAAGACAATAACAGCTGAATTCAACTAAAAAGTGTTCACTCTCAATTTCCTCACAAAAATCAAGAACAAAAACAAAAGAAGAGAAGAAAGAGAGGGATTGACTGACATAATCATTGATTACGAGGCGAGTGTGTCACATGAAGTGTTCTTGAAGCTGCTTACGATGATTGTTAGGAATGATATCCCTGATTCCCTTGGAATCACGAACCTCTCTCTCACCAGGCGTTCTCTCTGATCTTGTGCATCTCATCATCTACTATCCACCACCCCGACTTGTCGTCGTCCTTCTTCATCTTCATCTTCATCGCGCTTGAGAGAGGGAGGATGAGGCAGATCTGGAGGTCTCCGAAGGAAGACGACAGAGGTGGAGATGGAGTGGAAGGAGGCGGAGACTGCAAAGACGAAGACAACGGAGATGGAGGATGCCGGAGGAAGAGGCGAGGGTTTGGGAGGCGGAGTGAACGGAGTTCTGTCGAGAAGAGAGTGAGAGCAAAGCCAGATGAACGTGAAGCTGTCAGGAGCGAGGGAGTGAGGGGCAAAACACTAAACGAGAATATTTTAGGGGTGTTTATCTGATTTAGAAGGAAAAAAGGTGACAATGGGCCTCATTAAGTCTAAAACCTAAAAGCTAATATCACCCAAACTCCAAGCTGACGTTCAGTCCATAACAAAAACATGGCCCATGTCCCCTTTCTGCAGTCAAAAGCTATTTTCATCCGATTCTCCAAGTGGGCCGTTGGTGGCATTTGCTTTACTTTGGACCTTGGCCTAATTCTAATCTCATTTGATTGTTGTCCTTTAAAATAATCGCACATTACTTTTAAATTGGACAAAAAATACCTAAAATAATAAAAAAATACGAGTGTAGACTCCAAATAAAAAATAATGTAAAATTAATTATAAAAATATAAAATATGCATGAAAATGATCAAATCTAATATGCAACTAGACTCCTAAAATATGTATAAAATAGGTGCTATCAAATTCTCCCAAGCTTAAACCTTGCTTGTCCTCAAGCAAGAACATAGTTCAAAATTCTATAAGAAATACAAAGGTTGTCTCTACCTAATCAATATTCAAGCAAGTCCATGAAAACTTAAATATTTAACAATGTAATCATTAAAGGCATGCAAATAATCATTAAAGAGACTAATTATAGTTAATCCATCCTAGACCTCATTTAGGAAAAAAAAAATAAGAATCACTCTCACGCATGTGTTTAGGGTAAGTGTTTTCACTCAAATCTCAACCTTGAAAACCTATCTACCATAAGCTTGCATCACTGTCTTAAATCTCCACCACTAGGGACCTTGTATAAGACATAAATCAAGAGGACTTTTATTAGGTTGTAATGGGGCCAGGTAAAAAGAAAGATAATGATATAATTTAGCCATGTGGTGCTAAATCCGAAAAAGAGAAACTAACCAAAACAACACCAAACTTAGAGGATTTCTCGTACCATTCTTTTTAACTAAACACCTTTATTCTTGGCTTCTTCCTCTCTTTTTCCTTTTTTTTTTTCCTTTTCTTTCTTCTTTTCTTTTTCTTTCTCTTTTTATTCAAAAGCCAAAACACTTCCAACAATAACACACCATACAAATAATTCCCCCAAGCTTGGCTTGCAACCATAAAAACAAACAAATCATCCTAATTCTCGGATGGATAAAAGGCTAATCATTAGGCTCGTGATGTTTTTTGTGGAGCTTTCAAAGAAATGGGCTAATTAGGCTCAACGGGCTTCAAGCAGAGGAATAACATATAAGGGTGGTAAAGAGAAATATAGGCTAATAAAAATAATGCCTCAATCATTTTTATATCATGCACAAGAGTCATAAACGTGGCCTAAAAATAAGTTCTAAACACAAGTTCTAGAGATAAAGCAATTGAAGCGAGAATTACACACATGAAGAAGAAAAAAAGAGGACTTGTATGTGCAGTCCTAAGGCTCAATAGTTCTCGGGTAATATGTTTAGAATTTCAGTCCTAACTAGTCTCAATAAATGACTATATACATACTTCAACTCAAACATTAGAAAATATAAAAAATCAACATGCTTGAAATCAATTAAAATAACAACAACCAAAGTATGTCAAGAGGAATATTGCAGGACATATAAGCAGAGTAAAGGATGAGAATCATATCAAACACCTAAAATGCAATGCATGATGCATGAAATGTTATGAAGAAAAAAAACACATAAAAACAAAAGAGAAAAAACACAAAAAATTTGCTAACATGCAAACAGAGCTAGACATGAAGTTACCGCTCCCCCAAGCTTAAATCCTACATTGTCCCACTGTAGAGAAAAAAGAAAGAGGAAAGGAAACTCACTAGACAAATAGGTATTCAGGATTCTATACATTATGCACCGAAGGAGATTACACATAAGAATCGACAAGAGCAGCCAGAGGCGGTGGGTAGCAGTGGCAGATGACATCAGAGGGAGGTGGTAGATTTTTTTATCACTTTTTTTTGTTTCCTTTTACCTGAAATAAGAAAAAAAAGAATATCAAAGCAAAAATAATGACCTAGACTCACCAATAGAGATGGCAACTAATATTAACAAATTGGTCCCCGACAACGGCGCCAAAAACTTGATGTGGCTAAAACCTACCCGCAAGTATACGGGATCAGTTGTAGTAGTCAATTGTCGATCCCACAGAGACCAATGTAATATTAATTGAAACACTATCAATGAGTTAGGCCAGGAAAATAAGGAATTGAGGAAAATTATAACTAAATTAATAACTGATAAAACAAAAATAAAAAGAGATAGAAAACAGTGGGATAATTGTGTCTAAGGTTAAGGATTACCGCAACAATACTTTAGTAAATAAAATCACACTTCACCTAAATCTAGTCCAAATTATTTGAAGATAAGCTATCAAAGGTAATCTGCTAACTCCTTTCAGACGATAGTAAACGTGTCTGAACTAAACTAACAATCATTGTCGTGCATAGCTAATCTCATCCAAACCCTTTAACGCACTTAGAGTCTAGGGATAAACTGAAATAACATTCATTGTCGCGCTCCGCTAATCCAACTCAAACCTAGAACATCTATGATAGCCTATTAATCCTCAAGAGTAATTAAGTTGTTGTCACACAAATAACACTCAGGTTCAATTTTTAGGATTCCAGTAGAGGTTATCACCTCTCAGTCTCAAATCCTACCTGACTACCTATTAACGTTATCACCTTTTAGTCTCAAACCCTAATAGGATCCATTTTGCATAGTGTAGAATCGAGTGTGTTAGTGCAAGGAATAATAGAATTGTTCCTTGGGCAGCGGAAAATAGTAACAGAATGACAAAGTAACGAACTCAGTTCCTTAGAGAGGAAAACTTAATCAATCAACTAGTTGACTAAGAAAAACATCTACCTCTAGGTTTCCCTAGTAGGATTTCGAATGTCTACTTGTGTTATTAATCCCGGAATTACAAACAAGCAAGTCTTATCTCAATCTAGTTTACTCCTAGATATCTAGACTTCTAGATGTAACGTTCCTAACAACACATAAGACAATCAAAACCCTAACAAGTACTCAACTCACCAAAAGTCTCGTCTTTGTAAGTGTTATTCTTCTTCCGAATGCTCTGCTCACTGAAAATGCTATGTGTTCCGTGTATCAAATGAAGTTGGCAACTCTCTAATATATAGTCTAGGTATTTTATCTGATTTACCCTAATTTTACTTAAGGAAATAAGATAAAATAATCATATACAATCTTTTCTAATTTATTCTAACCACAATATCTCCAACGAGATATTTTCCTTGCGGCCCAAGTTGCTCCTTCAAGATTTTGTTTCCAAAACAGATATTCGGCAGACGCTAGGGTTCACAGCGCGCGTCCTCCGTTCCTTGGCGTTGTTCCCTTTCCTTTTCTGATCTACAACGCGCGTCTCTCCTTTTCTTTCGTTCCAGCGTGTTGTTTTTCATTGTTGGCTTCTCTGTTCCTTGTATTCTCTGTTTTGACTCTTCACGTGGTTTTTACCGTTCCTTTGAATCATTTGTTTCCTGAAACTCATAGTCACACTAAAAACCATCAAATGCCTTTGAGTTTATCATCATCAAAACTAGAGGGAACATCATCGTTCCAACAATTTCCCCCTTTTTGGTGATGACAAACTCCTTCAAAACGTGCACGTTCAAAACAGACAAGTAATATGCATTTTCACACTTAATCACACAGATACTAAGTTCAAGATATTAACATTGTTCCCCCTCAGAAAGTTCATCGAGAATTTACCTTCAAGCAGCATTGTCGTTCCCCTTAGCACTAGCTTCTGTTATCAACTATTCCTTGGGTTTCACATTTTCCATACTTCCCCCTTTTGACATCATCAAAAGTTTCACAAATGACACAAAGACTTGACACACATGCAACTCATAAGCAAAATAAATCATTCATAAATTAAGGCGAAGTACAAAGCAGAGGGGCATAGACAACTAAGATCAAAGGATAAGGACCAATCACATAAAAGACATAAAAACATAAAAAAAAATCAAGAACAGAAGATCAGACGGGCTAGGGGGGAGAACGGAGAGCACTCAGATCTCAGGGTCTTCAGCAGAGTCTTCAGCTTTGCTCAGAAAGTGATCTAAGAGCAATGTCATTGTGGTGTTCAGCTGCTTGAGCTCAGCAAGAATCTGATGCTGAATGGAGCTCCCCTTTGATGTTCATGCACCAACTGCTTTCTTTGCAGTTACAGTGCCCGTTCCCTTGGTATCACCCTTAAATTTCATCTTCTCCACAACTGCGGAATCCAACTCACTTCCCAGAGACACTTCATTTTCTTCAAAGTAAGCTTCATCTCGAAGCAGCAGCATCTTTACCTAGCCTGGATAGGCTAGAGAGTGGGACTTGGCTTTGCATTGATCCATATGACACAGAATAACACGGGGAAGATCAATTTTCTCCCTTCTCAGAAACCGATCAAGCAGAAACAAGTCACACAAGGTGATGGTGTTGCGTCGCTCCTAACGAGGTGCTACAACTCTGGAGATGATGTGGAAGGCGATGTGCTGAGCCAGAGTCAGCCTTTCAGTGTGGAGTTTGCCTTTAGTGGAACCAAACAGCCGTTCCATACAGGCCAGTTTCTCATCGTTGATCCCAATTAATGCCAGCCACTAATTCAAATTCAACGTTCCATACACAGTTGTTCCCCCTTAATCTGAGCAACATTCGTCGTTCCCCCTGAGACCAAGAGTGCTTGCGAGGCTTGTCTAGATATTTCAAAGTTGGGTTCATACAAAATATAGTATATCCAAACATGTGGTAAGGAGAAAAACAACTCAGATAATTATTCCCAGTAAAGGTTTAGCAAAGAGGGATCATAGGGAACATTTACCTGAATCGCGGCTAAGGTAGGCCGTACAACCAATTATCATGTGGGCTTATAATGAGGGTTCAATTAATCAAATTGGTTATTTTGGGTCTTTAAGTAAGATGTTAGCATGCAATCAAGTAATTCAACACAAATCAAAAGACAAAGTATCTAGACCCTAAGACAAGGCAATTCGAACACACAAAAATCATGAAATTTATGTCATGAGAGGCCAGTAAACAAGGAACTTTATGAAATCTGTGAAACAAGTTAGCCAAGCATTGAGGGAATAGTGGGTATGAAGGTCCTCAATTCAGAGAGATCATGCCAATGAGTAATCGAAGATACTCGAATGGACCTTTGTCTAGTGCTTTGGTGAAGATGTCTGCCACTTGATTTTCAGTCCTGCAATGTTCCATTCTGATAAAGCCCATGTCAACATTATCACGTAGGAAATGATGACGAATGTCAATATGCTTAGTACATGAATGATGAACTGGATTTTTAGAGATGTTGATGGAACTAGTATTGTCACACATAATTGGAACGGTGCTAAGAGACATACCATAGTCTTCTAGTTGTTGTTTAAGCCACAATACCTGAGCACAACAACTTGCCGCGGCGACGTATTCATCTTCTACAGTGGAGAGGGCCATAGAGTTTTGATTCTTGGAACCCCATGAAACGAGACAGGGCCCAAGGAACTGTGCCGTTCCAAAAGTGCTTTTGCGATCTACTATGTGCCTAGCAAAGTCGACGTCTGTGAATCCAACAAGGTTGAAATCACAGTTCTTGGGATACCATAGACAGAGATGGTCCATTCCTTTGAGGTATCGAAAGATTCGCTTGACTTCCTTCAAGTGTGAGTCCTTTGGATTAGCCTGAAATATAGCACAGAGACACACACTAAACAAAATATCTGGCCGACTGGCCGTGAGATAGAGGAGAGAACCAATCATGCCTCTATACATGGTAGGATCAACGTCTGTTCCATTAAGATCTGCATCCAAGTGAGTGTTAGGAGAAATAGGAGTAACGATAGGTTTGGCAGTATCCATACCATACTTCTTCAACAGCTCCTTGATGTACTTTTGTTGGTGTATTTTCGTTCCTTCCTTAGTTTGAGTAACTTGTAATCCGAGGAAAAAAGATAATCCCCCAATCATGCTCATCTCAAACTCACTACTCATAAGATTTTTGAACTTTTCTACAAGAGCAGGGTTAGTGGAACCAAAAATAATATCATCAAAATAGACTTGAACCACCAGAATCTTACCTTCTTGTTCCAAAAGGAACAGGGTTTTGTCAATCGTTCCTCGACGATATCCGTTGGAGAGAAGGAACTGTGCAAGTCTATCATACCAAGCACGAGGTACTTTTTTTAGCCAAACGGTAAATTGTATTGATAGGTTGAGAAAAAGGCCCAACGTCCTATATACATGCACCAATGCAAACCAAACAACCAAAACAACAAGAAACAATACAAAGACACTACAAACCAACAACAAGGCCAAACACAAGGCCTAAGCTGCACGCAGGCAGGACCAAGCAACAACCATCAAAAAACACAGAAACAAAACAAAGACACTACAAACCAATAACAAGGACAAACAAAAGGCCAAAACTGCACGCAGGCAGGAGCAAGCAACAACCATCAAAAACAAGCCAAAAGACAAACACTCAAGAAAGACCAACAACAGTTCCAACAAACAAACTACAACCCAATCAAAACAGAAAAACAAAGGCTCAAATCTGGAGCCTCCTCCTAAGAGCTCTGCCTCTCCTACCACTGATCTTGACCTTGTGCAGAATTCTCAACTTGCATTCCTCAATAACTCTGGCAGCACACTGAGCAGACGAGACCATAGCATTCCCTCTAAAAATAGCATCATTTCTCATTCTCCATGAGTGGTAAACCACTCCAATCAAACTCATCAGCTTGATCTGATAGATATTATTATTTCTCCTTCTACATCGAGCAAACCAAACCCACCATTCCATCAAGTTATTCTTCCGAGTATTAATTCCTTGCCAATCCATAACAATCTGAACCACTTCATTTATCACCGGGCATCCAAACCACAAGTGATTTTCATCTTCTTCAGTAGCATGGCATAGCACACAACTGGCAGATGAAATACAGCCCCATCTATGCAGTTTACTCGCAGTGGGAAGCCGACCAAGGGTTGCCAACCAACTTATGAAGCTCCATTTTTTTGGATGAACACCTTTCCACACCACATCACACCATAACCTTTCCTGAGACTGATTTCTGAGCAAATTATAAAGGCCCTGGCTGTCTAACTTAGCATTGCTCTTGGAAAGAAAATGATCATCCTCCACATTGCCTTCTCTCTGATCCAGTACCTTGTTCTTAATCTTCATGAGATGCTTCCACTCCACTGAGCTACAAGGAGAAGCCTCTGCTAGCCAAACAGGACTATCCTTAGTGAGATGCTTCTTTGCCCACATGGTCCACAAGTTCACTTTATCTTTGTGTAGATTATATATTAGATGAAACATTAAGGTGTCATTCCATGAGAGCAATTCCTTAAAATTCAAACCACCTTCAATGAATGGCCTACACACTTCCTCCCAAGCCACTAGACATCTTCTACTCTCTACTTCTCCTGACCAAAGGTAAGCTCTACAAATGGAATCAATTCTCTTGATGACCTTCTTAGGAATGAAGATAACTTTCATCCAGAAAGACACAATACCCTCAATCACAGCCCTGATAATCTGAGCCCTCCCTGCATAGGATAGCTTTCTTATACTTCTACAGTGAATCACATTTTTTATTTTGTTCAGAGAGGATCAAATGCACTGGCAAGTAATCTCTTTGAATGCAAAGGAGTACCCAAGTACTTAACAGGGAAGGTGCCTTTACTGAAATTGAGCTCAGCAGAACAAGCCCTCTCTCTAGCTTCATTCAACCCTCCATAGAAAACTTTAGATTTAGCTAGATTAGCAATCAAACCTGACTCCTGGCCAAATTCACTCAAACACTGCCTTATCAACTTCAGAGTGGGAATAGTAGGCTTGTAAAATATGAGAAGATCATCAGCAAAAACAATGTTGGTGAGTTGCAACTGCTTGCATTTCGGATGGAATCTGAATTCTCTGTTAGCACTCATCAACCTCATTTTTCTAGCAAAAACTTCTATTATAATAATAATAAAGAGGAATGGAGATAGAGGATCTCCCTGCCTTAATCCTCTTTTGCCTTCAAAAAAACCCTTAGCTTCTCCATTAATAATCACAGAGAAGCATGGAGTACTTACACACTCCATAATCCAAGAGATTAACTGCCTTGGGAAATTAAGAAACTCCAAGCATTGCTTCAGATAGCTCCAAGATACACTGTCATAAGCCTTCTGTAGGTCAATTTGGAGCATGCATCTCGGAGAGATTCTGGGATTATCATAGCCCTTAACCAGTTCCCCAGCCACAAACATATTGTGAGTAATAGATCTTCCTGGGACAAAAGCACCTTGATTAATGGAGATGATATCATCAAGGAAAGGTCTCAACCTCATCACCAAGACCTTGGATATGATTTTAAGCATTGTATTGCAACAGGAAATAGGTCTAAATTCTTTAACCAAGAAAGGTTGGGCAACTTTAGGAATAAGGCAAACAAAGGTAGCATTTGTTTGCCTTAAGAGTCTTCCTCCCAAGCACGAGGTACTTGCTTAAGACCATACAGTGCCTTATCCAAAGCGTATACATGCGAGGGAAAATTGGCATCTTCAAAGCCAGGGGGTTGCTTCACATATACCTCTTCTTGAAGATATCTATTTAGGAACGCAGTCTGGACATCCATTTGGTATAAAGTGAAATCTTTGTGAGCGGCATAGGCTATAAGAAGACGAATAGCTTCAATGCGAGCCACTGGAGCATACGTCTCATCATAGTCAATCCCCTCTTGTTGATTGTAACCTTGAGCAACCAGCCTTGCTTTGTTCCTTGTGACTACCCCAGAGTCATCAAGCTTGTTCCTATACACCCATCGAGTCCCAATGACATGTTTGTTGCGAGGCAAAGGAACGAGCCTCCAGACTTTGTTCCTCTCAAATTGATGTAGCTCCTCTTGCATAGCTACGATCCAGTCCGGTTCCTTCAATGCTTCCTTGATATTCTTAGGTTCTACAAGAGAGATGAACGCATGGAAAGCATAAAACATATTCAGTTTAGAACGCAAACCTCATTCACCAAAAGGTATGACTAGATTATGAGTGGGGTGAGCCTTTTGAATTCGAACACTCTTTGATACGAGTAATGAAGGGTCATCAGGTTGTATCTCAGAGTCGTCCGTTGAAGATGGATGAAACTGGGCATCTTCAAATTTGTCCGTTCCATCGTCATCGCTTTAAGAATCAACAATAATAATATCACCAGAAGTTCCAGTTGGAACAGTGATAGAGGCTTCTGCATTAGGTGGGGGGATGATTGTTGAATCAACATTGGATGAAGAGGGAACATTTGCATCTTATGCAGAATCACTTGAAGTATCCTCCTTGGAAGAGGCATCAGGACTAGAAGAGTCTGGAGAGGATGGAGACTCATTAGCAGTATTGAAAGGACCGTTCTCACGACCTGCATTAGGTCGTGAAGAAGGACCGATGTCTTCATCATCAGAATCTTCACGTTGCATTCTTGGATAACCTTCCTCTGGGGACATTGCTTCGAACTCGCCATTGGAACCTTTTGAGTTCTCATCGAAGACGACATGAATGATTTCCTCAATTTTGCGAAGCCTCTTGTTGTATACTCTGTAGGCCTTGCTTGCCTTTGCATATCCTAAGAAAATTCCTTCATCACTTTGTGGGTCAAACTTCCCTAAGTTATCCTTCTCATTATTGTGAATGTAACACCTGCATCCAAAAGCACGCAAGTCAGAAATATTGGGCTTGCGATCCCTTATTAGTTCATGGGCAGTTTTATTCAATAAGAGACGGAGCATGGCACGATTGAGAATATAACATGCAGTGTTAATCGCTTATGCCCAGAAGATTCTTGGAAGGTTGCTTGCAATGAGGAGAGTTCTTGCCATATCTTCCAGAGTCCTGTTCTTCCGTTCCACAACCCCATTTTGTTGTGGTGTCCTAGGTGTGGAGAAGTCATGAGACACACCGTGTTCCTCGTAGAAGTTGAAGAACATGGAGTTCTCAAACTCCGTTCCATGGTCAGACCTTATAGCCTTCAGCTTCTTTCCTAAGCTTGTTTCCACCTTCTTGATGAATGCCTCGAACTCAGAGAAGACTTCATCCTTCGAAGACAGAAAAATTGTCCAAGTGAATCTAGAATAATCATCGACAATTACGAAAACATACTTGTTCCCACCGTGACTTCTTATCCTCATGGGACCACAGAGATCCATATGAATCAGTTCCAGAGGATGAGAGGTTGTTACATCTGGTTTAACCTTGAAAGAAAAACGGGTATGTTTCCCTTTTACACAAGCATCACAGACACCGTGGAATTCTGATTGAACATGGGGAAGACCACGAACAAGTTCCTTGGTATACAGCTTATGGATGAGTCAAAGATTTGCATGTCCAAGCCTTCTATGCCACAGTTCCGTCTCATCAGCTATAGACGCAAAACATAGATACCTCCTTTGGCTTGAAATTTTTGTCCACAATGTACACATCCTTGAATCTGACTCCTCTCAAAATTATGTTCTTGGTTTCACGATCTTTGACGTAGCATTCTTGTGAAGTGAAGACCGTCTTGTTGTTCCCTTGGTCGCAAAGCTGTGCAACACTCAACAAACTAAAACCAAGTTCATGAACTAAACTGACCTCTTTTACCGTGATACTGGAGTTTAGTTTTGTTTCGCCTGTTCTAATGATTTCTCTGCATCTCTTGTCTCCAAGAGCAACACTCCCTCTTGAGTGTTTGTGAAGTGAGGTGAGTTGATCTTCCTTTTCGGTCATGTGGCATGAACAAGCGCTGTCAATGTACCACCTCTCGTTCCCCCTCACTTCAACCTGCACAGAAAAAGTTAAGGTTTGGCGACCCAGGCAAGCTTAGCCTTACCTGGTCGAGACACATAATGCAATTGTTCCCTAGGAATAGTTCTAACATTAACAACAGTTTTCTTCCTAGATCTAGCATGATTATGATTATGCACTTGTGACTCATCATAGAAGTCATTCAAGTTCACATTGTTACTCCTACTGTTCCTTCTCTTTGTGTGCTCTTCAGAGAACTTCCTTTTCTTTTCATAGTCTCTCCGCACATGTCTGTTGTCCCCACAATACCAACACAGCTTGAATTGTTCCATTTGAACGTACTTTCTGTTGGGAACAACACTCTTGCGTTGTTTTGCACGTTCAGGACACGGAACGTTGGATTGTGTCCCTTGAGACTTCTTGAGAAAAATCTTATGGGCAGGTTGTCCAGTGTACCATGACTGAGTTTCATCCAGACCACTCTCAAGGACTTTGATGCGTTCCTCAAGATTGCGATTCTTCTCTCTAGCATCTTGAAGTTCCCTATCTCTTGCTTCACGTAGTTCCAGTATAGATGGATCATCTTCCTTTTGTTTGGAACATGTATAACCAATGCCATGCCTTGCTTCGACAAACTTAACGCTGTCAGTTTCAGCTTTCTGTTCTATTAGCACATAATGAATCTTGTGAACATAGGCTCTCATCTCAGACACCTGTTCCTCGAGCTTAGTTGGTCCAGCTATACTCCTTGCATCAGTATTGTTAGAGACTTCATTCATAAGCAAAGAGACTTTTTCATTTCTTAACCTCTGAAGTTCCTAATGATTAGCATCACATGAAGAACAAGGAACAGTTGAGCTACTAGCAGTTTTTGAAAGATTTTCTTTTAGACTATTACACTCATCTTCAGAGTTAGCAAGTTCCTCTTGTGTTTTCAAATTCTCAGTGTACATTTCTCTTATGAGGGCAATCAATGATTTCTTATCATAATTCACAAGAGATTTCAAGAATGTTTCAGGATTTACCTCGAGTTCCTCAGAAGAGTCGTTGATGGCCATTGCACACATCTTGCCACTCCAGGCTTCAGGGTCTTCACCATCTGAGTCATCCTCATTGCCCCCACACAGCAACGAAAGCTTTCTTCTCATCGTTCCCAGAAGGTTTGCTTGGTTTCTTGGGCTTTGGGCATGAACTAGAGTAGTGATCCTTTTCATTGCAGTTGTAGCATGTGATGTCCTTGATGTCACGAGTCTCACCGTTCCCGCCTCTATTATTTCTTCCTTTGTTGTAGAGGGAACGCATGACTTTGGTTAGCAGTACCACCTCAGGATCATCGGATCCATCATTGTCATCGAGGTCGTTCTCAATCCTATCAACGGCCTTTCCAACCATCAAAGCGATTCCATTTTCTTTGGAATCCTTGTTTCTTACAGCCTTCTCTTCATTGTCATACTTCTGGATCTTGCTAAAGACCTCATGGAACGTCAGTTTGACAGTGTTGGGATTCTCCTTTAGAATGTCCTTGGTCATCGTATGACGATGAGGAAGCCCATCAATGATAATAAGGATTTTCTCGTCAGGGAGGATTTCTTCATCAGTGACTGAGTGAGTAGTCAAGTTTGCAGTGATTTTCTCAAACCTGGCTTGGTAGGAACTCACATCTTCCTTGTCTTCCATTTTGAAATTGTAGAAATCCTTCTTGGCAGTGAAACGATCAATCTCACGAAGGTCCTTACTTCCCATGTACATCTGTTCCAGGGCGAGCCACTTAGCATTGGCAGATTCACAAGACTGAAGCTTTTGCACATCTTGCTGGTTAAGAGCATTGTTAATGAGCATGGCTGCTTTGCAGTTTTTCTCCATGATTTGGAGATCGTCTTGATCCCATTTCTTCAGTTTCTTCTTCTTCTCAAGATCAACAATATCGATATCTCCAAGAGAGATCACCAACCAGCATTGGTAACCATTGCTTTGCACCCACTTGATGAATAGTTTCTTCCAATGTTGATATTGGCCAGCGAGTAAGAGAGGAGGCCTTGAAGAGTTCAAACCAACTTCGACAGTTCTAGGAGCCATCGTTACCTGAAAATCTGTAAGTAACACACAATCTAGAACAAACCTGCTCTGATACCAATTGTAGAATCGAGTGTGTTAGTGCAAGGAACGGTAGAACTGTTGCTTGGGCAGCGGAAAATAGTAACAGAATGACAAAGTAACGAACTCAGTTCCTTAGAGAGGAAAACTTAATCAACCAACTAGTTGACTAAGAAAAACCTCTACCTCTAGGTTTCCCTAGTAGGATTTCGAATGTCTACTTGTGTTATTAATCCCAGAATTACAAACAAGCAAGTCTTATATCAATCTAGTTTACTCCTAGATATCTAGACTTCTAGATATAACGTTCCTAACAACACCTAAGACAATCAAAACCCTAACAAGTACTCAACTCACCAAAAGTCTCGTCCTTAATTGTAAGTGTTCTTCTTCTTCCGAATGCTCTGCTCACTGAAAATGCTTTGTGTTCTGTGTATCAAATGAAGTTGGCAACTCTCTAATATATAGTCTAGGTATTTTCTCTGATTTACCCTAATTTTACTTAAGAAAATAAGATAAAATAATCTTATACAATCTTTTCTAATTTATTCTAACCACAATATCTCCAACGAGATATTTTCCTTGCGGCCCAAGTTGCTCCTTCAAGATTTTGTTTCCAAAACAGATATTCGGTAGGCGCTAGGGTTCACAGCGCGCGTCCTCCGTTCATTGGCGCTGTTCCCCTTCCTTTTCTGATCTACAACACGCGTCTCTCCTTTTCTTTCGTTCCAGCGTGTTGTTTTTCATTTTTGGTTTCTCTGTTCCTTGTATTCTCTGTTTTGACTCTTCATGTGGTTTTCACCGTTCCTTTGAATCATTTGTTTCCTGAAACTCATAGTCACACTAAAAACCATCAAATGCCTTTGAGTTTATCATCATCAAAACTAGAGGGAACATCATCGTTCCAACACATAGGCTAATATGGGCATAAAGCATCTATGAATGAATCAAATACTTTTCGATTCAGGCAAATAAATAATTCTAATTACATACACATCGTCGGGATCACCCCAATCTTAGAACTAGAAATTTAGCCAAACATAATTGAAGAAATATTCAATAGGTTTAAACTAGCCAACAACATATATGAATTATTCAATAAATACGGGAGATAAGAAAACTTAGTCTAAATGTAAAAATAATTCAAGTTAAAAAGACTAGAACAATAATACCAAATCTTCCAATTGTACAAAGGCCAAAACTCCTTCTTGAAAATCAAGTGCCTTCTACGCACAGCTGTCCAAGCTCTTAATGAAACAAAACTCCTAATTAAAATTAAAACTAACTAAAGTTACGTAATCCCCCCCCCCCCCCCCCCCGTCCCACTAGAAGAAAACTAAGGCCTTGTTTGGCCATAAGTATTTTTTACTAATAAAAACATTTTTTTTAAAAAACTTATTTTTTAATATTTCGATAAACGTGTAATAAAATTATTTTATTTTTATTTTACTACACACATTTTCCAACAAAAATACAAATATCTATAAAATATACTTTTTTTACCAAACATATTTTTTACACAAACCTATTTTTCATCTACTTATCAATAAAAAAAGTCTTTATAAATACTATCCCCGTACAAACCCTAAAATAAAACCTAAAGGCTAATATTATCCAAACTCCAAGCTGACGTCCAATCCAAAACAAAAACACGGCCCATGTCCCCTTGTTGCAGTCGAAAGCTATTTTCATCTGATTCTCCAAGTGGGCCGTTGGTGGCATTTGCTTTACTTTGGACCTTGGCCCAATTCTAATCTCATTTGATTGTTGTCCTTTAAAATAATCGCACATTACCTTTAAATTAGACCAAAAATACATGAAATAATTAACGGAATTTTCACATGATATCCCTAAGAAATTGCCAAATTCGCTATATATCCACATGTTTGGACATTTTCATACGGTAACCCTCAAGTTTTATAAAATTTTGCCTCGTGCCCTTCTGTTAGTGAAACGTTAACAGAACATTAATTAAGTAAAAAATTGCGCTATTCAATATTGTGTTTCACGCATTTTTTCTCTCCTTGAGAAAACAGAGAAACAAGAAAGAAGAAGACGCCAATAGTAGATGGTGCCGCGGTGACCGGAAAGATGTCGCACCGCTGGTGGGTAGTGACTGGAAGTACGAGGTGGTCGAGCGACATTGCGGGAGGAGACGATGTGGCAGTTGTACTATGCAAGCTTAGTGAAAGAGTCGGGGTTGTGGTCGGGCAGAAGAAAAGAGGCAAAGAAGAAGATAGAGGCAGATGGGTGGTCCGACAACCTAGGTGGCGCTCCTTAATGATAAGAAGTTGTAAGCGGTGGTCCGGCATAGAGTTTATGGCATGTCTAACTTCTGAATTTAGGATTTTAAGGCATTATTAAAATTCAGAGTAATTGAGTCTATATATTGGTACTGATATAGGTCATTTTTGTTATATGATATGAGAATTTCAACCAAGGGCTAATGTAGGTTCATGATTTTTTAAAACTCATGAGGTGCAATGATTTGAATCATTAGTGAATTGTTTGCTTTTGGTTTGAAATTTATTGATTCTCTAGTGACTAACATGTAAGGACTTGTATAATAAAGTTCTTGTCATCCTGAAACTTCTGATTTTACACTTGTAGGTGGGCATGAAGTGAGCATGACCACTGGTAATGTTGGAGTAATAGTTGTTTGCGGAATGTGTCCATTGATTTTTCAGTTTCTTTTTGTCTCAATCTATCATAAAAAGTAATTAAGTGAGTTGCTTTCGTTATGGTACCCTTGATGCAACTACTTATTTACATAACTTTACCTATAACTTTACCTACAGTTGACATGGTTTAATTGACTACAAGCTGACCACAAATATGAACATATATACACAAACTTTTACCCTATTAGCTCAAATGGTAGAGTGATGTGCTTAATACACATAAATGTGGGTTCAAATCTCACATAGACTACAAGTATTTGAATAACAAGGGCTTCCAATATGACATAGTTAAATTCCCTTATAGTTTGTGTTCTTTTGCAAGCAAGAAACATTTCTCTGTTCATTGATTCTGATGAAAGTTGGAAAATCACTTGAGCCTATTAGATGAAAAAGAAGAGTAATATGCTTGCACATGATATGGGTTCGAATCCCACATAGATTACAAGATCAATTTTTCTCACCAATCACCTAGTGTAATCGATGAATAACTTTATGAATTTAGACTTTGGCATAAACTATGGTTGTTGTTTCACATGCCTTCAACATCTCCTCTTTTTTTTCATCTCTTCAATCCTTTAAACATGAGTTTTATTTATTTATTAATTAGATGGCACAAATTATGATTCAATTTAAACTATGTTAATGCTTCATGAAATGTCATGTACATTAAAGTAGATTAATACTCTCGGATGCAACTGAACACCATACCTTACTAGCTACTCTATCTTCTCTCTCAATATCAAGTAGTTCGAGTTTTATTGATGGTTAATTTCTTTGGCCTTGGGAAAATCAATATGAACAGAGAAAAAAGAAAACTAACTGAACCTGTCAACATAAATGAAAAAAAAAAGAGATTGCAGAATTTTTTTTACCTAACTGAGTGTTAAGATTCATAAGCTAATTTTGCAGTCTATGTGGGATTCGAACCCATGATAACATGAATTTGCCGTTCTAATTCCTACTATGCAAAGTAT
Source organism: Rheum nobile (assembly GCA_027886185.1). Lineage (NCBI taxonomy): Eukaryota > Viridiplantae > Streptophyta > Magnoliopsida > Caryophyllales > Polygonaceae > Rheum > Rheum nobile. Next base: position 5,833,536 of record WOAB01000207.1, on the reverse strand, counting down.
CCAAACAAACCCTAAAACGTAGTCCTAGGTAAGTAAGGGTCGAATCCACAGGGAGGCGAATTCTATCTAAATATGCAATTCGTATGTCAATCCAAAGTAACCAAAAAGGGGTTTTGTTGGTTTGTTTTAGTAGCCAAGCATGCAAACGGTAAACAACTAGATGTGATGAAATCAGTAATGGGGAAAATCACTTAGTCAAACAACATCCACTATTCGTATGACAAGTTGATCATAGATACTCATTCAAAATCTCATGCAATGGAAATTCCAATTCCTTTTCAGATATAACTAATAGCACAACCAGATACTATTAGCACTAACTAATTAAACAACCCTGAAACTATCAAGATTCAGTTTAACAGCAGCCTTACGGATAGGAATATAGTTGGATACAATTCTAGCATAAAACAACCAGATATTATCCTAGAATGTAAATCAATTCTCTTCTGCATAAGACTAGCACAACCAGTTACTAATACGATACAGTTGCTACTCTGAAATAGATATGCTCAACCAGTAACAATCTAAATCTAGCAATCAATCAATAACAACAAACCCTAGATGCGTCCAAATAGAGATTATCAATATCAATCATAAGCAACTTAAGCAAGAGAAAGATAAAAATCATGCAATAGATTAAGAACAAGAATCTCACAACTTAATCCAAACGAAAGCTTCAGCGTCTGACTAAGCCATGGAGGCTTAGTTCTTCATAACAAATACGTAGAGAGAAAATTAGGGTTCAAAGAAAAAGATCATAGATTCTATGCCTCTCTTTTCCCTTAAATACTAAAGGAAATAAAATCTAAAATTAACCTAAAACGAAATAATAAAACGTAATAAAAATAATCCAAATAAAACAAATATGGAAAACACGTTCGGCGGGCTTCTGACAGCGGCGGCGGTCGCCGTGAAGGGTGCGGCGGTCGCCGTCGCTGTTCTTCGGTTCAGCTCCTGCGACACTTCCGTAGAAACGCCATAACTTTTGATTACCAACTCGGATTGCGCTCATATTTTGAGGACTTGCAGTAGACTTCAAGATCTAACTCCTCGAATTGGAATCACTCCATTTGGACATCGGAGTAGAGAGAACGAACCAATTGAATTCAGCTTATGGTTCTTCTACTCTTCATTGCACTCCTCTTCCTCGTCTTCTCATGTGGTTTCTTCCTCAGTGTCTCATATGATATCCAAAACCGCTCAAACACCTCCAAATACACCAACTTCGCCCCCAAACACCATACACATGAATGTGTCTAAATCTACCCGAATGGCACCAATAAAACCTCTAATGACTTTTACTTAAGCCCTATAAAGTAGTGCTTATCAAATCACCCCATGCTTAGACCTTTGCTCGTCCTCGAGTAAACTAATAAAGAGTCCACTCCTCCAATGTAGCATCCAAGGTCTCAGGAAGCATATCCTCCAACTAAGAGTCACCTAACCCATGCCAAGCTCCTGGCACCAATCTCATTCACAACACATCCACAACTCAACAAGCTTAAGGGCAAGCAGAGTACTTCCCCCAAGCTAACCCGGACATCCAAAAGTGTGAGTAACCTCTAATCATAGCCTCCATCTATTACTCCTTATGTCTCCCAGAGTGACCTACCCGACAATCATTCTTTGACTCCTCTTCTTATGACGTCTCGCCAAGAATAATGAGAAATCCTAAAATCACTCTTCTTCTTTTTCACTCGTTTTGCCAAGGCGCCCTTTCGGGTTTTCACCAAGCCACTCATTTCATTTTTCAATAGATGTACTCACATAAGCTCACGTCACTCTTGACCTCATATTACCCCAGCCTAATGCTGGTCTAAGCCACCTGCTTATTACCTAGGCCGCCCTTTCGGGTTTTCGACATATCCCAGGATTTCGACCTATCCCAGGATTTCAATGATAGCCTTTTTTCAAATTTTTGGCTTTTTCATTTTTTAATTTTTCTCCTCAACAACGTAGCAAGTATACAACCCCACCCCATGCTTAAACATTGCATTGTCCTCAATGTAATGAAAGACAAAAGAATAAAGCATAGGGAAAAGCAAAAAATAACTCACAACGTTGCCGAGTTGGCTTGGACACTTCCTTGTCGCTGGCGGTGTACTCATAAAACTCCTGTCCTGGATGTCTGGCATCAACGCCATTATCTTCATCTACCGTGCAACCATAAGAAACCACTGTGAGGTGTGGTGGTGATGCAGGAACTCAGGGCGGCACGGCCTTCAACTCCATCAACTCCTACCATGCAACCATAAGGAACCACTATGGTGAAGTAGTGGTCAGACAGGGGGACAGGGTTGCATGTCCTTCAAAAATGGGCCCAGATGTCATCGTGGTTGGGCCCTGGTATTCCTCATCTCCAGCTGTCGACTGCAGGGCCATCATCGTTGCCAAGTAAAAGTAGGGTGAATGTAATCTTCCGTTAGCAACATGATGCGCACCTCTCCGTGGAGAATCTCGACAGCTGGGTAATTTTTTTATTTTTATTTTTGACTTTTTCTCCCCGTTTAAGGTCTTTTCGGGGTATCTTATTTCCGTTTTTTGCTCCCCGTTTAAGGTTTTTTTCGGGGCCCATTTTTTTCGATTTTATTTTTAAATTTTTAAATTTTTTTTTTTTTAGAAAATGCGGCGGTCGCCGTGAAGGGTGCGGCGGTCGCCGTTTTTAGGTCGTGGCCAACTTTCTTGGCGAGGCAATTGCGGCGGTCGCCGTAAGGTTGGCGGCGGGCGCCGTGAACTCCATCTTCATTTTTTTCGCACTTCCTGCAGGTTAGTTCAGCACAGAAAGGAAAAACAAAAACAAAAACAACTGAATAAAGACTAAGGGAAAGAAAATAGACTACCTAACATCGGGTTGCCTCCCGAGCAGCGCCTTGGTTAATGTCGTGGCTCGACATCCTACTCAATCCTCCTCAACTTGGGTTTGTCCTAGCACTTGAACTCCTGAGATCTATATCAGGGGGATGTCTCTTTGTATACTCCCTGTAGAGCTTTTCCCCCATGCTTGTGTACTTCATAATGGTTGGACCGCTGTTCATATCTATGAATGCACTTGCCATCTTCAGGAACGGTCTACCCAACATCTCAAGGGCTGCATGTATGTCCTGCCCCGTATCCAGCATGTAAAAATCTGTCACCTGAATTAAGGTCTCCTTCTTGTGCTTCCCCTTTGGTTTCTTCTTTATATTGCCCAGCGCCCTTAAAAACTCTGTATAGCGAGGGATGTAACTTGTCAGTTCGAGCAAGAGAATGGTTGCCTCCCGAGTACTGAAGGTTTCATATAGCTCTTTGTCGTCCTTCAGCCTTCGAGTATCTTGGAATACCGCATGGAGGGGCGTGACGGGGTGCAGCGAGACAAGTGGAAAGGAGTTGAGATGCACATACTTATCATAGACAGCCTCGAGAGGGTCGGGGGCTGCCGGGGCATTTTCGAGAGGAACGAGCGTCACATGATCATTTTCGCGATCGTGGCTCTCCTCCTCTTGATCGTTGAATTCCTCCAGTCCCAAAAAATACTCTTCTTCAGAAAGCACAACGCGGTCCAAAATATCGTCTGAAATACCCATCTCCTCAGTGGGTGAACCGAGGTCGAGGTATACCTCCCGCGGTCTTGGGTTCTCTTCTGCAAATATCTCGTTGTATTCTGCACCCGTCTCACAAATTTGTTCCTCCCTATCAGCTAAGGGGGCGACATGCAACTGCTCAGTACTTTGTAGGGTCAACGAGAAGACATTCTCTTCCTGGTGCACCACTGGGTGATATAGTGGTTCTGCCGACGTCATGGACTCCATCCTGCTCAATGCTTGCACCATTTGCGCCGTCTGCCTCTCAATGATCTGGATATTGGACTTTATTTGTTGTTCAAGTTGGATCGTGTTCTGTTTGAAAGATCGAAACATGTCCTCCAATGACATGGAGGGACTTGGATTGTGCCCATAACTCGAATTAGGGTGATCTCTCCACCCTTGAATGTATGCGTATGAGTATGGGTCATATTGCGGTTCCTGATGGAAGTGGGGAAATCTATCCATCTCTGTAACAAAATCAAAAAGGAAAAACAAAAATCAATAGCACGGGTGTGGACCGTAAGATAGGTCCACACAATAGTTGACACACAAATCGCACACAAAATAGATTATTGCCTCCCCGGCAACGGCGCCAATTTGATAACAGGAATTTGCCGTTCTAATTCCTACTATGCAAAGTATCCAAACAAACCCTAAAACGTAGTCCTAGGTAAGTAAGGGTCGAATCCACAGGGAGGCGAATTCTATCTAAATATGCAATTCGTATGTCAATCCAAAGTAACCAAAAAGGGGTTTTGTTGGTTTGTTTTAGTAGCCAAGCATGCAAAAGGTAACCAACTAGATGTGATGAAATCAGTAATGGGGAAAATCACTTAGTCAAACAACATCCACTATTCGTATGACAAGTTGATCATAGATACTCATTCAAAATCTCATGCAATGGAAATTCCAATTCCTTTTCAGATATAACTAATAGCACAACCAGATACTATTAGCACTAACTAATTAAACAACCCTGAAACTATCAAGATTCAGTTTAACAGCAGCCTTACGGATAGGAATATAGTTGGATACAATTCTAGCATAAAACAACCAGATATTATCCTAGAATGTAAATCAATTCTTTTCTGCATAAGACTAGCACAACCAGTTACTAATACGATGCAGTTGCTACTCTGAAATAGATATGCTCAACCAGTAACAATCTAAATCTAGGAATCAATCAATAACAACAAACCCTAGATGCGTCCAAATAGAGATTATCAATATCAATCATAAGCAACTTAAGTAAGAGAAAGATAAAAACCATGCAATAGATTAAGAACAAGAATCTCACAACTTAATCCAAACGAAAGCTTCAGCGTCTGACTAAGCCAGGGAGGCTTAGTTCTTCATAACAAATACGTAGAGAGAAAATTAGGGTTCAAAGAAAAAGATCATAGATTCTATGCCTCTCTTTTCCCTTAAATACTAAAGGAAATAAAATCTGAAATTAACCTAAAACGAAATAATAAAACGTAATAAAAATAATCCAAATAAAACAAATATGGAAAACACATTCGGCGGGCTTCTGACAGCGGCGGCGGTCGCCGTGAAGGGTGCGGCGGTCGCCGTCGCTGTTCTTCGGTTCAACTCCTGCGACACTTCCGTATAAACGCCATAACTTTTGATTCCCAACTCGGATTGCTCTCATATTTTGAGGACTTGCAGTAGACTTCAAGATCTAACTCCTCGAATTGGAATCACTCCATTTGGACATCGGAGTAAAGAGAACGAACCAATTGAATTCAGCCTATGGTTCTTCTACTCTTCATTGCACTCCTCTTTCTCGTCTTCTCATGTGGTTTCTTCCTCAGTGTCTCATATGATATCCAAAACCGCTCAAACACCTCCAAATACACCAACTTCGCCCCCAAACGCCATACACATGAATGTGTCTAAATCTACCCGAATGACACCAATAAAACCTCTAATGACTCTTACTTAAGCCCTACAAAGTAGTGCTTATCAACCCACATCATGTGTAATCACACATAGCTCTCCCTTTGAGCTAATAGACTTAATTAAACACATACATATAAAACTATTATTGGATAGATATTGATTAATATCAATCAAATTCGGCCCCTGTAATAATCCTTAATAACAAGGACATACAAATTCTTGGTTGTTTTACAAATACTACACTATTTTTGGTTCAGAGCCAACAAGTAATCAAGGTTGTGCATTACTTAGCCTCTTGTGCAATATCTAACCTCTTAGGCATTAGTGCATTATTTACCTTGTTGCATTATTTACAATTTTTGTTATCAACTATATAAAGAAGCTAATAGAAGACAAGTTGCAAGTTGCAAAGGGAAGGCTAATCCCTAACCAGATTTATCATGTTCAGTTAAAGATAGAATGGTTAATGGGTCTCAAAGAAATTAGTTAGCAAACAACTTTGTTTGATACAATCAGTTTTAGAAGATTGAATTCAACTTGCAGAGTTTTCACCCATCAACCTTGACATATGATAGAGTTTTCACCTGCTCAATTTGTAGACTGGTACATGATTTGATAATAAATAACAAGCATTGTATTGTAAAGTTAATTTAAATGAAAATCCAAAAGTTCAACTAATTCCCCAAACTTTAGTCTTTAATTCCCTAATTACATGAATCCTAAATTTCAATCAAATCCCTAAACTGATTTAATCCTAATTAAAATCCCTATATTGGTTCCATAATATGAATCCCCAAAATTGTTCCATAATCAAAATTTCTAAATTTGTGCTGTTATTTCTAAATTCCAAAACAAATTCCTACAATTCATAAGTAAAAAACCCAAAGACGTACCTGCTCCATCAAGGTCGCCAAACAACTCGGCGGCGTCCAACAACATCGTCGGCGGCAGCATCCAACCCCAGGTGAAGCAAGAATAACCGCCTCTTTCTTCGTCCAACAGTAGAAGCAACAACAGCCTCCCAGCAGCCTTTGGCGTCGACCAACACCAACGGCTTCACCTCCGTCCAGCAGCCTTCATCTCCGTCCAGTCGGTGTCTGACTTCCTTACTCCAGCCCGTATTCTCCCCTCTTCCTTCAATAGCGAGGACACAAGAAGGGAACCATTTCGGCTCAGATTTTAAGAAGAGAAAGCTTTATTATTTAAGTTTAACGGTGGACCCAACGTTTTTTTAACGGAAGGGTATTTCATGAAAACTTTTGAGATTTGAGGGTTACTCTACGAAAATGTCCAAACATGTGGGTATATCGCGAATTTGGTCATTTTTTAGGGACATCAGACGAAATTTCCGAATAATTAAAAAATACGAGTGTAGACTTCAAATATATAATAATGTAAAATTAATTATAAAAATATAAAATATACATGAAAATGATCAAATTTAATATGCAACTAGACTCCTAAAATATGTATAAAATATGTGTTATCAATCCCTCCTTGTTCGACTGCTTGTAAAGTTGGAGTATAAGGATGGCATAAGCATGATCGAGCACTTGAACAACTTCAAGGGGTTTGTAAATCAGCTAATTAAAGTCGACATGAAGGTCAAAGATGAAATGCAAGCCTGTTTACTACTTAGCTCCCTATCGGAGAGTTGGGACACGATGGTCATCACTCTCAGTAACTCGACACTAGAGGGGAAGCTTACCATGAACATCGTTAGTGACAGCCTTCTAAACGATGAAGTTAGGAGGAAGGAACGACTCACGAATACTTACTCGTAGCCGAACGTCGTTGATATCTGGGTAGAGATGAGACATGTGGGCGCAGTAAAAGCCAAGGCTGAGATCAATCTCAAGGACGATCCAAGTACACCCTAAAGTTACCTACAACTGGTGTGGCAGGGCGGGCCACAAGAAATCAGATTGTTGGTTTCTCAAGAAAGATTAGAAGGCAAGTAACGTACAAATAGGAAACCAAGGCCGTAGTAAGATTGTCGGAAAGGGAGATGTCATCTTTACATCAAACACATGATGCAAGCTCGTACTCAAGGACGTAATGCATGTTCCCGATATGCGCCTTAATCTCATATCTACTGGAAAGGTTGATGATGTTGGTCTAGTAAATCACTTTGGTGATCGGAAGTAGAAGCTCACCTGATGAAGGATCATCTACACCACCTCAAGTGCCTACTTTTGATGGTGCCATCACGAGAGTCAGGGCTAAGGAGATCCAACAAGAGTTGAACAAGATTGTGACCTTCTTCTTGTCCAAGGAGCTAGCCATGTTGGAGGATCTTCCTAAACTAGACTTGAAGACTATGGTGACCATATCGGTGCATGAAGACCTCAAGAGTGTTGAGGAGAATGTTTGAAGACATGTAACAAGTCTTATACATTTATTAGACAATTTCCTATGTTTTCCTATGTGTTTCATGTTAGTTTTGGACATGTGTTAATCCGTTTTTACTTCAGTTAGGACCGGCTCCTTAAGAGTATTTAAGGAGGCCTTAGTTTGTTTTTAGACACGTTAGAACTTTGTTGCAAGAGAACACATTTCGGTTTTCAATCCAAAGAGAGCGTTTGGAGAGGAAACACCGAGTTTGGTATTGATTTGGCTTAGTTGATCTTGTGTGTGTCAATCTTCCTAGAGGTTGGTGTTCATAGGCCTTCATAAGCATCCTCCTTGTGTTTCGGCTGCCATAGCCGAGTGTGTAAGGTTGTATTGGTAAGGGTTGATTCATCATTTGGTATGGTTCTTAATCTCTAAAGATCAAGGGTTGTGCCATTGTTTGGTTCGGTTCTTCCTTCCTATCTTAGTCCTTGTTTTGTTCATTTCCTAGAACTAACTCCATTGTTCTCTTGTTTTTGAGTTCGTTCGAGGCTTGGTGTCTAGATCAAGGTGCGTGTGGTTCATCCCCACATCATCACCAAAGGAAGCTTGGTCATGGCTCGAGGAAGGAAAGAAGGATCGTTGTACATGTTGCAAGCTAAGCTCTATAAGGAGGAGGTGAATCTTACAAGCATTAACATTGAGATATGGCACCGAAAGCTCAGGCATATGATCATATCCTCATTCGAAATCAACTCCTCGTTGATATGAAAGGTATGTCCCTCGAACCATGTTCTGATTGTTTAGCTAGTAAACAACATATAGTTGTTTTCTAGACATCTTTCATACCTACGAGAAGGAAACACATTCTTGATGTTGTGCACACGAATTAATCCATGTCCGAGAGATCCCATGGTTGTTCATCATATTTTGCCACCTTCATAGATGACCACTCAAGGAAGGTTTGGGTGCACCTACTAAAATCTAAAGATCAAATACTCAATGTTTTCAAGGAGTTCGTAGCACGAGTAGAATGAGAGACAAACCAAATACTCAAGGGTGTTCGATCTGACAATGGTGGAAAGTATTGAGGTCCCTTTGAGGCATTCTGCAAATCTCACGGAATCAGGCTTGAGAAGACTCCACACAAGATGCCACAACTGAACGGGCTTGCCGAGAGGATGAAGACGATTGAAGAAAGAGTTCGGTACATGCTTTTCCATGCCAAATTATCCAAATCATTTTGGGGAGAAGATGTGATGACAATTGTTGACATCATCAATCTCACACCATCCATTCCCTTGAATGAAGATGTGCCAAAGGAGGTCTGGTAAGGAAAGAAGGTCTCCTACAAGCATTTCAAGGTGTACGAGTTTTGGGCGTATGTTCACATCCCCAAGGACAAATGAGCGAAGCTAGATTTCAAGACTAAAGGGTGAGTCTATCTTGGCTTACCCAGGGATCAATTTTTTGGGATCCAGTCAACAGAAAGATTCTCAGAAGTCGAGATGTTGTGCTCTTCAAGGACCAAAAATTGAAGATATCTAGTGATCGGAGAAGCCAAAGTCAAGAGCTAATTGGAGCAAAGATTCTCGTACTTCTCAAGAACAATGTGACAACTTAGAAGAAGCGGTCGAGAACGATGATGCTGACATTGAAGACGGTGCCCCTACTTAAGAGTTAAGATCAAAATGGACAAAAATCGACCAAGAGGAACAATTGGAGCTAGCGGCAGAATATAGCATCCCACCAGAGCCTGAGCTGAGATGATCCTTCAAAAATAAGAGACGAGCATGTGACCCTCACATATGAGGGGGAGCCTCGGAGTTGTAAAGAGGCCATGATCGACAGTCATAAGGAGGCCAATGGTTAAAATCCATGCAAGATGAGATGCAATCCTTGCAAGAGATCCACACCTATGAGCTAGTGAAGCTATTGAAATGGAAGAGAGCCTTGAACAACAAATGGGTGTTTCAAATAAAATACGAGGAGAGCAGCTCAAAGCTCCGATACAAGGCCCGATTAGTCGTGAAAGGTTCCAACCAGAAGAAAGGCATCGACTTTGAAGAGATATTCTCTCCAGTGGTGAAGATGTTCTCCATTCGAGTTGTTCTGGGTCTAGCAGCTACTTTAGAGCTAGAGATTTAACAACTCAACGTCAAGACAACCTTCCTCCATGGTGACCTCGATGAGGAGATCTACATGGAGCAACCTGAAGGATTCAAGATCCTGATCAAGGAGAACTTGGTGTGTCGACTAAAGAAGAGTCTTTATGGAATAAAGCAATCCCCAAGGCAATGGTACAAGAAGTTCTACGTTTTCACGACATATCACGACTTCAAGAAAACAATGAATGACCATTGTGTCTTAATGAAGAGGTATGCAAGAGGTGACTTCCTCAAGTGGCATTAGAGCTTTATGTCGATGACATATTGAGTGTAGGTCATGATCACAACAAGATAGCCGCTCAAAAGAAATATTTGAGCAAGCTCTCCGTGAAAGATTTGGGATCGGTAAGACAAATTCTTAGGATGAAGATCACTCGTGGTAGATCGAAGAAGTTGTTGTGGCTATCCTAAGATCAATACATCATAAAGGTGTTGGAGAGATTCAACATGCACAAAGCGAAGTCGAAAAACACTTCACTTGCTAGACATTTCAAGCTAAGTGAGAAGGAGAAACAATAAATGAAGACTACCCCTTATGCATCAACAATAGGCAATCTTATATATGTGCATAATATCGCCTATGCAATTAGAGTTGTGAGTCGCTTCCTAGCCAATTTGGGGAAGGAGCACTAGGCAGCAGTCAAATGGATCCTCTGGTATCTACGAGGTACGTCCAAAAGGTGTCTGCTTTGGAAATGGAATGCTTGAAGTAAAGGGATACGCAGATGTAAATTGGGTCGGTGACAATGATTCCAAGAAATCAACTTCAGGCTATGTAATTACCTTTGCAGGGGAGCTATTTCCTGGCAATCGAAGCTACAAAAGTGTGTTACCTTGTCCACCACTGAACTATATAAATCATTATTTCATTAAATATAAAATAACTTATTAGGAGCATAATCATACCAAAAAGTTTGCGATAATTTTTTATGGAGAAGTAAGATCATATATATGATAAAATAGAAAGTAAGACCATCACAAACATAATTATATTATTATTATAAAATTCATATAAAAAATTAAAAATTGCATTATATAATATACATGTAGCTAAAAACAACTTGGTTCAATATATGAATGCCAATTGTTTTGGGCGAAAAAGATCGAACCGACCTGAATCGCTTAAAGAAGGGCAACTAGACAACAATTAGATTGATTATATCCAAATGATCCAAATCAAACAAAAATCTAGACGAAATAAGATTAAATAGATACAAAGACAAGCTTATCTTCTTCGGATAAGAGACTGGTCGAATCAAATGATTTAATCGTCGGTCGCTTCAATATTGAAATGAAGAACTTAGCTAGAGAATGATTATAAAAACGAGTAAGAGAGTAGCGAATTGTAGCTTGTATTCAGTAGAAATGATAATGTGTTACAAGAGCAGAGTTAATCTCTTTTTTATACATAAGAGGCTAAACTAATCTTGCCGTTGTCATCCGAGATCCTAGGAAGAGATGCTTGTGCGCATTCTCGAGTGTTGTGAGAAGCAATTGCGCAACAAGATCGTACCGTTGGTACGAATTCTGTGGTCCAAGTCAGGGACTGAAGAAGTTACTTGGGAAACATGGGAAACTGAAGCAGATATGCTCAGACGTTTTCCCGAGTTATTTGCGACCTAAGTTTCGGGGTCGAAACTTCTTTTAAGGGGGAGGTGGTGTGATACCCCGTATTTCTGTAAGGGTATTTTGGAAATTACCTGAATGTCTGTTGTGTACGTCGATTTAATTTCGGAGACAGAAAGACATTCTGTAATGTTCTTAATCTCTGTAATATTTTTCTAAGTGAAATAATATACAGTCGACGTATTTTGGGACTTAATACTCATTCATGTACGATTATTATTTATCCCGGGCTAAGGCCAAAGCTAATCCAAGGCTAGTCGGATGCAAAATGGCCTTAGCGGCGACCGCCGTAAGGCTAGCGGCGATCGCCGCCAAGTAGCCGATGTCATCATCATCATCCTGTGCAAGTGGCCTAAGAATGCGGCGACCGCCGCCAAAAATGCGGCGACCGCCGCCAGAGACCCATAAGGGCGGCGACGTCTTGCCGGTCGCGGCGACCGCCGCCACTACTGCAGGGCAAGTTGCAGGGGTTTGCCGGCGACCAGGGGACGGCTTGATCTCGGCCCTCCACGTGCATGGCTTGTCAATTCTTGTTCCCTTGGCTTGAGGCTATAAAAGTAGATGGTTTGGAATCGAATTGAGCAAAGAAACGAATCTCAAATCTCACTTAAATCATCTCGTCGAAATTAAGCTCTCGATGGAGTTTTCGCAATCGATCGCCGGAGCTCCGTTTGGTGTTATTCCAGTTGCTAAGTGAAGCTTTGGAAGCCCTTGGAAGCTTAGAATCCAAAGCAAGGCAAAGGAGAGGCAAAACGATCGTCGTCGGTGGGTTTTGTGCTTCTCGTGTATATTTTTGATGTTCGTAGCGGCGCCCGCCGTAAGGCAGGTGGCGACCGCCGCCCAGAAGCTCTTGGCTTGTTTCGGTCTTGGCTTCTGTGGATTTTGATCGGGCTTCATTCCTGTCGATTCCTTTCGTTATTCTTTAGATTCGTACTCGTTGTTGTCGAATCTAACTTAGAGTTTCTTTATGGGTCGATCCGAAGGAATCTGTGTTGCCAGATCTATCCCTGCTTCGAGCCCGGAAACCAGTCGTCTTCGTACCTAGCTTCGTTAAGCTTCTGCGGATTTAAGGCAAGTGGCGGTTCGCTCTTGCTCATCATTCCATGTTTCCATTAATTATCAGTTGCTTAATTGAGTAATTAATTTGGAATGAATACTGTGTTCGTCTGGGAACAATTTTGTTAATTGTTTTGGAGAACTAAAATATGATATTATAATAGGTTGTATATCTGTTAGAACAACGCTATTATAAATATATATTTATGTTGATAGTCTTAAGGGCGGTTATGTTGATGTTGTGGACTATTGTTGTGCTTGAACTGTTTAGTTAGCACTAGTAGTTAGGAACGTTGGATTCGTTGGGATCCAGTCGTTTCTTTATAATTTGGTAGAGAGGTGGCTAGACCCCATCTAATACCATATGGACGGTCATGACCCAACCTCTGATACACGAGTATAGAGGTGGTGCACTAAGCTGGTGGCACAAATCTTGGAAAATAGTAGAGAGGTGGCTAGACCTCACCTAATACTATATGTATAGGATCCATGGGATATATACATTTAAAAGCTTGTAACGTGTTGTGCGTTTGAGAATATCATAAGATAAGTGCCGTTGTCGCACATAATTAATATACCGTGGGCGAGTAGTGCAGCTAGGCGCTAGTGCAGCTAGGAAAGCTCGTCTTAACTTTTAGTCGCTCGAATGCGACACTATAATTCTGTGATTCTGTGATGTTCCAGACTTTGTCATATCTTCCTATAAGACTCATTTCGTTGGAGTCTTCTTTCGAGTTGATTTCTGGGAAGACTCGGTCTTCCAGAATCTTCTCTCGTGCATACCTTTTGTTGTATTCCAGTAGCAGTATAGTGGTTGACTATTGTACTCGACTGTTATTCGAGGGACGATGAGTCTAACCTAATACCTCTACTTCGAAGCACTTTGCTTTGTACCCTTGCATGGTCTTTCATTAGACTAACCAACCGCAATTGTTCTCTGTATGGTTGGCTGGTGTCATCCGTTCGATTCGGCACATCAGATAGAATGCAGATATGAGGAGACTAGAATGACTATGAAGACGACGGTGGTTTTTGAATGTTTTTAATGTTTTTATCAGGTTGAGAACCTTGGGCAGGTGATCATGGCGATCACAACCCCTTTTTTTGTATATTGTAAGACTTCCGCTGTATTTTTGTTTAACTCTGTATTTAGTCCTATTTGGAATTGGGATGTAATTCTGGGACTCATGCTTTAATCGAATATTATGATGATTTTGTATCATAAGTGTTTCATGGATTGTATTTAATCGGTAAAGCCTTGGGTGGCTTCGGTGAGGAAAACCGAGGTCACTGGCGGTAATACCTTTCCAAATGGGTTAAGATTTAGGGGTGTTATAGTTGTGGTATCAGAGCCTAAGTTTTAAAAATGGGTTGGGTATTTGAAAACCAATTACTCGTTTTCGATTGAAAAGTATTTTCAAAAGGGCTCTGAAATTTTCAAAATTTGAAAATAAAACACCGTTCATAGTCATGTCTTCTATCTATAGTCTGATATAGTAAGCTTGCTTCTATGTCTAGAAAGACTAATTCCTTCCTCGTTATCCTGTAGAAGATGGGTGTGTGTCTTTCTCAAGCATGTGCTTCCTGAGTCGGTAGTCCTGGTGTCAAGGAATGTAGTAGTTCCCGTGACAACGCCAGTGGATCCACCAAGGGAGGAAGCAGTGCAAGAAGAGGATGAATCGTCTAGGTACGCGAGAGGGTACTACAATGACGATTACCAGATCGACATGATTCCTGAAGGGAGCGAGGAGGAAGATGAAGAAGAGGAGGAAATGCTCGAGGTCGATCCCGACGAGGAAGAGGACCCCATAGAGGATGATCCCGACGAGGAAGAGGATCCCATCGAGGATGATTCCGAGGAGAATACCGAGATGGACCTCAACGGGCAGAACCAAGAGTCCGATGACTTGAGGCGCTTGCTGGTGGGAAGTCAGGAACTGGGGATGCAATTTATTCACCCCAATTCAGAGTTACCACCTGTGCAAGAGTTGCCACCAGTGTCAGAGTACGCACTCATGTCTGATGCTGACTGGGAAACACTTTATACCGAGTACGGTATTGGAAGAAGTGGCAGAGAATCCCAGCCTATCCCTGCTCAAAGGAGAAGGAGGACAGAATCTGAGCTACGAGAGATCCTTCGTCAAAGCGAGATGATCTCTTCTGAACAGCAATACCAAATGGATACGATAATCGCCAGTGCTCAGAGAAGGGCTGGGCTAGGAGAGCCAAACTTGGATGATCCATACTTCACCATGACTAAGATAAGGCTAGGGACACCAGAATCATGTGTTCTAGGTCCAAGCAGGGTGCGCAGTCCATCGTCAGAATCCGATGGAGAACCCCGTCCGAAGAAGCCTTGCATGGGAAGTCTACCGTATAGGAAACGCTTCGGAGCAGCGTGATGAGGACCGACGTTGCCTGTAGCAGTAGTTTCCTTTTCTTAGTATTTCAGCATGTACCGTGTAAATATTCTAGTATTGCGGCATGTACTTTGTGAAATACTACAATCTCCGAGCAATTTTGACCTGACGCTCGGGAGATCGGCTAATGTGCAGTTTGTAAAATAGTTCAAGTTCATCTATAAAAATACCAAGTTGATATACTCTGAGTGATTTTGCTACATTAAGTATATTGAATAATATTAATGTATAAAATACTTGGAACTGGATCGGTAAACAGATGGTGAACACGAGGAACACAATTCGAGCTGGTGCTGGGACAAGCAATGACCCTAGACCAACTGTAGGAAATGTTGGACAAGACGAGCAGGAGTCAGGTTCCAACAATCATCCTGGGGGCAATGGTCAAGGTCAGACCAACGCTCCAATAGTATTAGATGCTGCTGCAATGGAAGCATTTCGATGAATGATTATGCAGGTAGTAACTGATATACTATGACCAGGTGTGCCGCAGGCACAAGGTGTGCCAATACCTCCACCGGTTCCCAAATTTGAGGAGCCAGTGAACCGTGTATTCCAAGAGAATGTAGTCAGGACTCGGGACAATTATGGTCGTGCGCTAAAGACCATTAATTCCATGAGACCTGACAACTACAACGGAAAAGGAGAACCGGTCAGGGTGACCCATTGGTTTTCCCACATAGAGCGGCTGTTCCGCAATGTGGATTGTACTGAAGCTGAGAAAGTACATATAGTTTCTCTTCAGTTGAAGGAAGAGGCTAGTGAGTGGTGGGAGAGTACCGGCTTAGCTGAAAGTCCTGTTTTGAACTAGGAGATGTTCAAGACAAAGATGACAGACTGTTTCTTCTCTCGTGCTATGAGGGAGGAGAAACACAAGGAGTTTCTGTACCCTAAAACAGATGGATTGAACGTAAATGAGCTTGCGACCAAGTTCAATCATCTGTTACAGTACGTTGGACCTGAGATATCCAGCGAAGCACAGAAAATCTGGTATTTCCACGAGTGAATGAGCCCAGATATCAAGACAATGATGGTACACCACACATGCTCTACTCTGGAGCAGTATGTGGATGCAGCCTACAAATTGGAGGTGACTCTGGAGGAGTCAACCAAAAGGCGCAATCGACAAAGATCAATGCAGAATCAAGGGAGTGGATTCAAGCGACCTGCGCCACCGTCTAACTTTGCTAAGTCTGGTCGAGCAAAGACGGACACGACTCAAGGAGGGTCAACGCAGCAGACGGACTAGAGCAAGAATCCAGTCCAGTGCTATAATTATGGTGCTGCGGGGCACAAGAGCATTGTGTGCCCAAGGAAGAAGAAGTTATGCTTTGAATGTGGTCGTGGAGGCCATATGCAGAAATTCTATCAGCAGGGAAAGCAGAATGGAACGGATTCACAATATGGGTCAGTTAATCAGAATAACCGGCCCAGGTTCAAGCCAGCTGAGACTCCTAGTCCGTCAATGCAAACAATTGCTCAAAATAAGGGGAAAGCTCCAGCTGCTTCTGGAGGTCACGGTCAACGCATGTACGAGATGCGTGAGGCGGATGGACCTAACGCTCCAATTGCACAAGGTACTTTATACCTTTACTCTACTTCTGTATGCATTCTGTTTGATTCAGGTGCTACCCATTCCTTTATTTCGGATAGTTGTGTTAGTAAGTTAGGATTAGTGTGCGACGAAACTTGTGAGTCTTTCGTTGTAAGTCTTCCTAATGGTGATCGTCTGGTTGGGACGAAGCGGTTGTCTGAATTTCCGATTACCATTCAGGGTAAGAAATTCGAGGCAGATTTGATTTGTATAGCCATGGCTCCATACGACATTATTATCGGTATGGATTGGCTGACGCGTCATGGGGCGGTGATCGACTTTAGTTCAAGGACGGTGACGGTGTCATCTGGGGGCCAGTTCGTGTGCAAG
This sequence comes from Rheum nobile, assembly GCA_027886185.1. NCBI lineage: Eukaryota > Viridiplantae > Streptophyta > Magnoliopsida > Caryophyllales > Polygonaceae > Rheum > Rheum nobile. Next base: position 5,816,543 of record WOAB01000207.1, on the reverse strand, counting down.
TTTAAGGGTCGGAATGACGCTGATAACGGCAGGCTTATCAATGCGATGGCTGCGTTTAAGCTACTACGACAAGGTTGTGTCGGGTACCTTTGCTACCTGGATCCGCCCGCGAAAGATGAACCTTCAGTTCTTGATATTCCTGTGGTTAGGGATTTTTCGGATGTCTTTCCGGAAGAAATTCCTAGATTACCCCCAAATCGTGATATGGAGTTTTCTATCGATCTTGAGCCGGGTACGGCGCCGATTTCTAAATCACCGTACCGGATGGCTCCTGCTGAGATGAATGAGTTGAAGAAGCAACTAGAGGATCTTCTCGACAAGGGTTATGTAAGGCCGAGCGCATCGCCTTGGGGTGCTCCGGTTTTTGCCAAGAAGAAAGATGGATCGTTTCGACTTTGTATCGACTATCGCGAGTTGAATAAAGTCACGATCAAGAATAAATATCCTTTGCCAAGGATTGATGATCTATTGGATTAATTACAAGGAGCAAAAGTTTTCTCCAAGATCGACCTGAGATCGGGTTATCATCAGTTGAGAATTCGTAAGGAAGACATTCCTAGAGCTGCGTTCCGGACCAGATATGGTCATTACGAGTTCGTAGTAATGCCTTTTGGACTTAAGAATGATCCAGCAGTCTTCATGGATCTGATGAATCGATGTTTTCACCAGTACTTGGATAAGTTCATGGTGGTCTTCATCGACGACATTCTGATCTATTCTCCGAATGAAGAGGTTCACGAGGAACACCTGCGGATTGCCTTATCAGTCCTTAGACAAAATGAGCTATATGCTAAATTGTCCAAGTGTGACTTCTGGATAAGAGAAGTGGCTTTCCTAGGCCATGTGATCAATGAGAATGGGGTTATGGTTGATCCCCAAAAAATTGAAGTTGTGGCTAATTGGAAGCAGCCTCAAAACGTGAAAGAGGTGCGCAGTTTTCTTGGACTTGCCGGATACTATAGACGGTTCGTAGAGGGATTTTCAAAGATCGCTCTACCTATGACCGGTCTGCTCCGCAAAGTCCACAAGAAATTTGTCTAGAATGACAAGTGCGAGGCCAGTTTTCAGGAATTGAAATGACGTCTGACCTCGCACCAGTGTTAGCACTTCCAGAAGGGAACAACGATTATGTGGTCTATAGTGATGCTTCAAAATGTGGTTTGGGTTGTGTATTGATGCAGAGAGGCAAGGTGATTGCTTACGCATCCAGACAACTCAAGACTCATGAAGAGAACTATCCGACGCACGATCTTGAGTTAGCAGCGGTAGTTTTTGCACTGAAGATTTGGAGGCATTATCTTTATGGGAAGAAATGCCAAGTCTTCACGGATCACAAGAGTCTCAAATATATATTTACTCAGAAGGAGTTGAATATAAGACAATGCCGCTGGCTAGAGTTGCTTAAGGACTACGACATCGAGTTGTTGTATCATCCGGGCAAGGCTAACGTAGTAGCCGATGCACTGAGCCGGAAGACAACGCATGAGACAGTAGTTGCTCTACTTACTGCTCAGACTAAACTAAATCAAATGTCATGCAAAGCTGAAGTCTTGTATGATCAATGTAGAGGGTACTTGACTATGCTGGAAATTCAGGCTACGCTACTAGATCAAATCAAAGAAAGGCAAGTCGATGACATAATCTTGGTGAAGTTAAGCAATGAAGTAATGGACGGGAAGGTTCCTAGTTTTGTGATTCGGGATGATGGATCACTCTGGTTTCAAGACCGGATCTGTGTGCCTGACACAGAAGGTCTTCGCCAGTTAGTAATGAGAGAAGCTCATTCTTCAGCTTATTTTGTACATCCTGGCTCTAGCAAGATGTACAAGGATCTTCGGAAGAAGTTTTGGTGGCCAAACATGAAGTGGGATGTAGCAGACTTCGTGGCAAAGTGCTTAACTTGCCAGAAGGTCAAGATCGAACACCGCAGACCAGGTGGTGAGTTACTACCTCTCCCCGTACCAGAATAGAAATGGGAGGACATCGCCATGGACTTCGTCACTGGACTACCAAAGACTCGAAGTCAGAAAGATGCTATATGGGTAATTATGGACCGGCTTACGAAGAGTGCTCATTTCATAGCCATCAAGACCACATGGGAAACCCAGAAGTTAGCAGAAGTTTACCACAAGGAGATTATCCGTTTGCATGGTATCCCCAAGACCATTATATCGGATCGAGATGGCCGATTCATGTCAAGATTTTGGCAAGAACATCACAAGGCCATGGGAACTGAATTGAGATTCAGTACTGCATTTCATCATCAAACAGATGGACAGTCTAAAAGGACCATCCAGACCCTGGAGGATATGCTAAGAGCATGTGTACTCGATCGTCCGACTAGCTGGAAAGACAGCCTGAGTCTGAATGAGTTCACATACAATAATAGCTGGCATGCTACTATCAAGATGGCTCCGTTCGAAGCTTTATATGGTCGCAGATGCAGATCTCCGATTTGTTGGGATGAGAATGGCGACAAGATTATGCTCGGACCAGAGTTGGTCGAGAGAACAGCTTCGGACATTGTTTTGATTAGACAGAGGATGTTGACCGCCCAGAGTCGACAGAAGTCTTAGGCGGATCGGAAGCGTAGAACTGTCGAGTTCGAGGTGGGTGATAAAGTATTTGTCAAAGTATCCTCATCCAAGGGTGTGTTCAGATTTGGTAAACGTGGGAAGCTTAACCCTCGCTATGTGGGACCATTCGAGATTCTTGATAGAGTGGGATCTCTAGCGTACCACTTGGCATTGCCGCCATCGGCACACCCAGTGCATAATGTGTTCCACGTATCCTTGCTAAGGAAATACGTACCAGATGAGTCTCGAGCGTCGTGAGAAGAAATTGCACAACAAGATCGTACCGTTGGTACGAATTCTGTGGTCCAAGTCAGGGACTGAAGAAGTTACTTGGGAAACATGGGAAACTGAAGCAGATATGCTCAGACGTTTTCCCGAGTTATTTGTGACCTAAGTTTCGGGGTCGAAACTTCTTTTAAAGGGGAGGTGATGTGATACCCCGTATTTCTATAAGGGTATTTTGGAAATTACCTGAACGTCTATTGTGTACGTCGATTTAATTTCGGAGACAGAAAGACATTCTATAATGTTCTTAATCTCTGTAATATTTTTCTAAGTGAAATAATATACAGTCGACGTATTTTGGGACATAATACTCGTTCGTGTACGATTATTATTTATCCCGGGCTAAGGCCAAAGCTAATTCAAAGCTAGTCGGATGCAAAATGGCCTTGGCGGCGACCGCCGTAAGGCTAGCGGTGACCGCCGCCAAGTAGCCGATGTCATCATCATCATCCTGTGCAAGTGGCCTAAGAATGCGGCGATCGCCGCCAGAGACGCATAAGGGCGGCGACGTCTTGCCAGTCGCGGCGACCGCCGCCACTGCTGCAGGGCAAGTTGCAGGGGTTTGTCGGCGACCAGGGGACGGCTTGATCTTGGCCCTCCACGTGCATGGCTTGTCAATTCTTGTTCCCTTGGCTTGAGGCTATAAAAGGAGATGGTTTGGGATCGAATTGAGCACAGAAACGAAGCTCAAATCTCACTTAAATCATCTCGTCGGAATTAAGCTATCGCCGAAGTTTTCGCAATCGATCGCCGGAGCTCCGTTTGGTGTTATTCCAGTTGCTAAGTGAAGCTTTAGAAGCCCTTGGAAGCTTAGAATCCAAAGCAAGGCAAAATGATCGTCGTCGGTGAGTTTTGTGCTTCTCGTGTATATTTCTGATGTTCGTAGCGGCGACCGCCGCCACGAACAGCGGCGACCGCCGCCCAGAAGCTCTTGGCTTGTTTTGGCCTTGGCTTCTGTGGCTTTCGATCGGGCTTCGTTCCTATCGATTCCTTTCGTTATTCTTTAGATTCGTACCCGTTGTTGTCGAATCTAACTTAGGGTTTCTTTATGGGTCGATCCAAAGGAATCTGTGTTGCCAGATCTGTCCCTGCTTCGAGCCCGAAAACCAGTCGTCGTACCTAGCTTCGTTAAGCTTCTGCGGATTTAAGGAAAGTGGCGGTTCGCTCTTGCTCATCATTCCATGTTTCCATTAATTATCAGTTGCTTAATTGAGTAATTAATTTGGAATGAATACTGTGTTCGTCTGGGAACAGTTTTGTTAATTGTTTTGGAGAACTAAAATATGATATTATAATAGGTTGTATATCTGTTAGAACAACGCTATTATAAATATATATTTATGATGATAGTCTTAAGGGCGGTTATGTTGATGTTGTGGACTATTGTTGTGCTTGAACTGTTTAGTTAGCACTAGTAGTTAGGAACGTTGGATTCGTTGGGATCCAGTCGTTTCTTTATAATTTGGTAGAGAGGTGGCTAGACCCCACCTAATACCATATGGAAGGTCATGACCCAACCTCTCATACACGAGTATAGAGGTGGTGCACTTAGCTGGTGGCACAAATCTTGGAAAATAGTAGAGAGGTGGCTAGACCTCACCTAATACTATATGTATAGGATCCATGGGATATATACATTTAAAAGCTTGTAACGTGTTATGCGTTTGAGAATATCATAAGATAAGTGCCGTTGTCGCACATAATTAATATACCGTGGGCGAGTAGTGCAGCTAGGAAAGCTCGTCTTAACTTTTAGTCGCTCGAATGCGACACTGTAATTCTGTGATTCTGTGATGTTCCAGACTTTGTCATATCTTCCTATAAGACTCATTTCGTTGGAGTCTTCTTTCGAGTTGATTTCTGGGAAGACTCGGTCTTCCAGAATCTTCTGTATTCCAGTAGCAGTATGGTGGTTGACTATCGTACTCGACTGTTATTCGAGGGACGATGAGTCTAACCTAAAACGTCTACTTCGAACCACTCTGCTTTGTGCCCTTGCATGGTCTTTTATTAGACTAACCAACCGCAATTGTTCTCTGCATGGTTGGCTGGTGTCATCCGTTCGATTCGGCACATCAGATAGAATGCAGATATGAGGAGACTAGAATGACTATGAAGACGACGGTGGTTTTTGAATGTTTTTATCAGGTTGAGAACCTTGGGCAGGTGATCATGGCGATCACAACCCCTTTTTTGTATATTGTAAGACTTCCGCTGTATTTTTGTTTAACTCTGTATTTTGTCCTATTCGGAATTGGGATGTAATTCCAGGACTCATGCTTTAATCGAATATTATGATGATTTTGTATCATAAGTGTTTCATGGATTGTATTTAATCGGTAAAGCCTTGGGTGGCTTCGGTGAGGAAAACCGAGGTCACTGGCGGTAATACCTTTCCAAATGGGTTAAGATTTGGGGGTGTTACACGTGGGTGGAGAACTCGTTTCTTCTTTGTAGAGCGTAAGTCACTCGAAAGGGGGGTTGATTGTTCATTTTTGCTTTCAGACTGGAGAAAAACAGGTATTGTGTTCTCCCTTCGATTTTCCTCACCGGGAATCTTCTAAACCCTTGCTTACGTGTTTTTTATCGCAGTGCCCAAACCAGGAGAACCCGGAGATTTTGAGGCGTTGACTAGTGCTTTGCTCGAACTTCCAGAGTCGAAGAGATATTTCAAGAACGTCAATTTCCTAATACCCGATCCTGCCGAGATGCCAGTGCCCTCCGCATCCGTCTCCAAAGGCACATGTTCATTCCTGCAGGTATGCGTGTGGTTGGTCTTTGGGGTTTTCATATGCTTATGGTGTTGTGCTATGTTATCAGCATCTCGCGGTGGAAGGTCCAGTGCTCGTTTGTCGGGAAAGAGTCTTTTGGAGCAAAAGTTGTCGGCTGCTAAGGCGTCTTTCTCAAAGGCTATCGTCAAGGCTCGACCATCTGTCGGAGTGATCGCCTTGGATTCTCTATCGTCCAAGACGTCGGGGGCGAAGAGAAAGGCGCCGATCGCTTTAGATTTCTCATCGGGGATGTTGAAAGAGAGAGCAGCGAGCGATTTGCTTCGGTTCATCGATCCGAAAGCCGAGAAAGAAATTGGCGACCTTTCCCCTATTGACTGTATGGATGAAGCTGCAGTTGGCGCTTGGAAAGTAAGTAATAGAAGATTTGTGTTCGAGTTTTTTTTTTATTATTTTAGAAACTGATTACATGTCGTGTGAAATGTAGGCTTTTCAGTACTCAATGGTCGCCTTTTATACCATTCAAGAGCTAAGTGATAGGTCTGACAAGCGGATTGCACAGGTGGAAGGTCAGGCAAAGGTTGCTAAGGATCGTGTGAGAACCGTCGAGAGAGAGCTGTTGTCGACCAAGGAGGAACTCCGATCTCAAATCGAGGAAGTTGAAAAGCGTCGCGAGAAAGATGCTCGGACTATTGGCGATGTAGGGGCTTATTATTGTTTGAATTCTCGTATTGAGATGATGGAAGAGTTCGTCGTCGGCACTCATGTAGATTGGGAGGTTGAAAGGGAGAGAGCCAATCTGGGTCTCTTGTACCCTAACGGCAATCCTGGTGATGAGCTCTTCAAATTGGCCGGCCTAGGAGAAGGAGAAGATGACCAAAAGGAAGAGGTTGATTCTGAAGCGGTTGAGGAGGTTGAAGATGTGCCGAAGGCTCTCCCTGAAGTGACCAATGATAAGGAAGTCGATCTTGTGCAGACCAATGAGAAATCAGATGAATCTTAGTATGTACAAAGACTGTGTGTATTTGTCTGAAAACATTCTGACTTTTTAGGTACTTTTATCGTAATGTTTCGTGCCTCATCATGGAGATGGGATGGATAATATTTTGGCGACCCGTCCACCATCGCGGGTCGCGTGTTTTGCAAATGTTTTAGTATTTGTTGCGTACCTTGTGTTTGTCTTGTGTGTTTCTTGCAGGTGGACTTGTCAATCGCGCCTTGGCCGTGACGCGAAATGTTTGGTCGTAACGACCTATAATCGTAAATGTTAATGTGGCATGCTCTGTTTGTCCATGGAAGAGTTGTTTGTAATATAGGGTAAAGACGAGTACCTTGGATAGGACAAGTCTTTGTAGATAGAGCGTTTGTAGTGTTTTGTCTCTCCATTCCCTGTGTGTCGATCGACTTGTATGTTTTAAGCGTTGTTTTGTAATGAATAAGGATATCCTTTCGAGCTTGAATATTGTGTTTGTCTTTAAGGCCCCTCGTTCCTGTTCAAATCGTGTTAAGAGTAAAAAAGGAAAGGTCTTGGGGCGACCGTTGGGGGTTGACCCAACGGCCCTCCGATGCTTAAGTTAGTAATATAATTCAAACAAGTGTAATCGAATAGATGTAAAAAAATGTGAAAGAAACAAAAGATTTAGAAATGATACAACTTTAAGTGGGTCGCATTCCAACTTCTAGGAATTGGTTGTCCCACTAGTGGAAAAAACCCTAATAGAGGCGGGCATTTGGACACTTATTGAGGCGAACACCGTTCGCTTCAAATGAGGGGGCTGCAACAAGTAGGGACCCTTTTTGAGGCGGGCAAAATACGCCTCTAAAAGCCACTTGTTGAGGCGGGCCTCTATAGGCCCGCCTCAACAAGTGCCTCACTATGGCGCCAAAGTGAGGCACTTTTAGAGGCGGGCATATGTAGGCCCGCCTCTAAAAGCCACTTGTTGAGGCGGGCCTCTATATGCCCGCCTCAACAAGTGCCTCACTTTGGCGCCATAGTGAGGCACTTGTTGAGGCGGGCCTATATATGCCCGCCTCTAAAAGTTATTTCAACAATTCGAGTACAACAACGCAATAGATTTATGATGCACCATACACACATTAAATTTGCAGAATAGATTCCTGATTTTATTCACAGAATAATATACAACAACACAACAGATTTCACCAGAGTACAGTCGGGTTCTCAACAACATTTGAACTTAAATGTAATCAATCAAGGAACCTCGTCATCTTGAGCGCCATCAGCTTTTTCTGAAGTTTCCATCTTTTGGTCTTCTGTGGATGCAATTGCAACAAAAAGAATTGAAGTAGTAAGAATTTTGAGTATATGAATAACAAGATGTATAGAACAAGATTGGATCTATAAAATTATATATTCTCTGATAAACCATTATAGTGCACTACTGAAAGTTATGCACTGGATATGAGAACAAGCATCTGACTTATTTCACATCTATAAATCCCAAATGAAGGCCTCTAACTGGTACTTAGAAGGGAAAGACTTTTATTCCATTGGGTATAGTTGGGATGAGGTGTTGCAAGAATGGGACCAAAATCAACAACGATTAGCATAAACCATGACCCACAATTAAAGACATTTAGCAATAGCAAAGAGTTTCATATGTTCAAATGAAAATATTTAAAGAAGACAAATTAGACACATGGGGTGATCAGCACAAAGATTGCTGTAATCACACATCAATGTCTTCTTGGTGAGATTATAGAACCTTAAAGCTTACCTCCATCCTCAGGAATGTCAGAAATCCATAAAGTGAGATTATCCCTCAAAAGTTGCAAAATCAAAGTGTTGTCTTTGTAAGACTCTTCATTAAGAGTGTCCAGATCAGAAATAGCATCATCAAAGGCTTGCTTTGCTAGGTGGCACACTCTATTTGAAGACAACAAAACATATTAGCAAATAACCATTAAAAGGAAGATGAACAACATAATGGTGAGTCAACCACTTATTACCTTTCAGGTGAGTTCATAATTTCATAATAGAACACGGAGAAATTCAAAGCCAAACCCAAACGGATTGGGTGAGTTGGAGGTAACTCAGCTTCAGCAGTGGTTGAAGCAGTCTACAAACAACAAAATACCAGCTAGCAAAGTCAAATATAGCAAGGGGAAATACTCTTATAAAGAAGTCCAGCTGCATCTAAATCATTTGACAAAACAGCTGCATAAAATGTGTGAAATTATAAACGATGCGTTGTGCTTGATTACAATCAAACAAGATTGAAATGCAACAAGAAACTTGTATGCGACAATACCAGGTCAGATAAGGTGACAATAGAAAAGTACTAAATGAAAACTTTAAAATTTACATTTCATAGATGATCCATACACACAGATAGTGCTATCAAGCCGAATGGATGCTTGAAAACTTAACATCTGGAGACAGAATGAAAAAGAAAAATATTACAGTTTAGCTTCACACATTAGTAAAATATTTTGTCTTGGTTACCTGTATTCTCATATGCAAGCATAAGAATTGTGAAAGAAATTAGTTTCCCTTCACCAAGAATATTAGATATATTTTAAAGGCCACAAGGTACTCGTTGGCAGGTTTCTGTGTCATAGGAGAACAAATTCGAAACTATATGGATTATTTTCAGGTTAAATAAAATAAACCTAGTGAACAAATTAGGAAAAACAAGTTTAAAACATATCTAAACCAGGAACCTGAAGGCCTATAACGCATACTGCTGATTTCTCAAGAGCAAATGGAGACTAACAGGAACAAATATATACTAACCTGTCCATAAATCCAGCATATTCTGATGAATTTGAGAGGCAGAGTTTTAGGAGCTCTTTACTTCCTTCGGTGACCTCATCATGGTTCTCTACACTATTAAGCAAGGAGGTGCTAAATTGATGAAGTGTGATTGCATAATCAAACCCTGCAGTAACAAGAAGGGAATATTGTGGGTCGTACAAACATCTCCATATGCCCCTTCCTCTGCAAGATAGCAAACATATTTATAACTAGATTAAAAAAGAATAAAGAGAAACTCATTCAAAACTCCTTTGAATGTCTATCCACTTCATTCTTGCAGTCAAACACTGAACTAGTGGAATGTTCTATTTTTTCAAGTCAGATAACTCAGAATGACAAACAAGAGATTATTCTCCAACCAAAAAAAACAAGAGATTATTCTTATATTCAGATACAAACAGGATGGCATGCTATTCTACTTATAAGATGTAAGAAAAGTTTCATGCATCAGGCTGTAACGAAAGAAAATGATTCATTAAATCTGAAAGAGCAAAGCAAATAAACAATACAGATGGAGTAAGTAAATGAGTATTGTTTAGACAAATTGTGAGAGTAAACTAGAACCACGATAATCTTACTTAAACTGGTTCACATTAAAGCATTATAACCTCATAATCCAAATCTGGACACAAACTAATCTTCTACGGTTACAAGTATGGTATAAACCCGAAATCCCTAGACTAAAAGAAGGCCCTCCATGGAAAACGCACACAATAGAAGTCGAAACAAATTCGCAACGAAATTACATGAAAGGATATCACTTCGCACTTAAATCCAGAAGAAAACCATGAAAATCCAAAGAAAAAATGAACGACACTTACGGAGATATGCCGTTCAATCAACCGCTTCTCGTAGAGAAGCCCAGATGTCTTCGAAACAACGGGCTCCTCCGGCACCTCACCGGAAACTGCGCCGAACAAAACAACAAGTTCAAGAAGAAGAAAATCAAAACAAACGAACGAACAAGAGTGATGAATGGGGAGAGATTTACTTGAGCAGTTCATGGCGATAGAGCAGAATTAGGGTTTCTACGACAGGTTTCTCGAGGAGCGAGAGGTTAGGGTAGAAATTGCCGCGGAGAAACGAGGTGAGTGAAGAACAACTGCTCTTCTCCGGCGGAGGAATGTGGAGGGAGAGGAAACGAAGGCCGTCAAATATCGAAAACGAAGGCCGAGTAATGAGCTAATAGAGGTGGGCCTCTTAATGCCCGCCTCTATTGCATACATTTGTTGAGGCGGGCTATAAGAGGCCCGCCTCAACAAAAGTTAATAGAGGCGGGCTTTTTCACCCGCCTCAATTATGTACCATTAGAGGCGAGCCTAACATTGGCCCGCCTCTAATACTTTAGCGGGAATATTTTTTCGGAAACTTTTTGAGGCGTATAATAAATTGCCCGCCTCAATAGATTTTTTTGAGGCGTATAAAATAACTATCCGCCTCAAAAACCTGAAAAATTGATTGCGTAGGTCGTTGTTGAGGCGTTTTGATATATGTACGCCTCTAAAAGGGAGCCTCAAAAAGTGTTTTTTCCACTAGTGTCCGTCTTTGGTTTCTAGTCGATATGCTCCTTGTCCGACGACTTCTTTGATGAGGTAAGGTCATTCCCATTGAGGTGCCAGCTTCCCGTCGGTTGGATCTCTGGTGTTCTGGAACGCTTTCCTTAGGACCTAGTCTCTTAACTTGAAGACTTTAGCTCAGACGTTTTTGTTATAGCTCCGGGTGACTTGTTGTTGGTATTGGACCATTCGAATTCTGGCTTTCTCTCTGGTCTCATTTATGGTGTCGAGATTGTGAGCTAATTCGACGTTGTTTTGTTTTGGGGTTTGAAACCCGCATCTGGCAGTTGGGACGAGTAGCTCAGTGAGGATGACCGCCTCACTCCCGTAGACTAGTGAGAAGGGGCTCTGTCCGGTTGCATTCTTTGGTGTCGTCCTGTCGGACCATAGTATTAAGGGGAGCTCGTCGGCCCACTTGCCTTTTGCCCCTGTGAGACATTTTTTGAGATTGTTGATGATGATTTTATTGCTGGATTCTGCTTGACCATTGGATTGTGGGTATCTTGGCGTGGACGTGACTAGTGTAATGTTCCGATGTTTGCAAAAGGATCGTGTCTTACTACCGATGAATTGGGAGCCATTGTCGCATATGATTTCTGAAGGGACGCCAAATCTGCATAAAATATTATGTTTTATGAATGAGATGACGTTCTTTTATTTTACCTCTTGATATGCTTCGGCTTCTATCCATTTAGAGAAATAGTCGGTCATGGCCAGGAAGAAGACGTGTTGTCCTAATGTTAGTGGTAGTTTCCCGACGATGTCCATTCCCCATCGCATGAAAGGCCAGGGTGCTAGAGTTGGATGAAGCATCTCTGATGGCTGGTGAGTGATGGGCGCGTGCCTTTGGCAGGCGTCGCACTTTCTGACGTAATCGATCGCGTGTTTGTTCATTGTAGGCCAGTAGTAACCCGTCCTGAGGGCTTTGCCGGACAGGCTGCGTCCTCCAGTATGGTTTCCACATTCTCCATCGTGTAAGGATTGTAAGACGCATCTTACCTCAACTATTTTGAGGCAGCGTAGGTATAGGCCTGTGACAGATCGCTTAAATAGAATATTATTTGTTAGATCGAATGTTACAACTTGTACCTTAAGTCGTTTGGCTTCTATCTTGTCTGTTGGGAGTATTCCATCTTTGAGCCACTTGACGTAGGGCGTGGTCCAATCATCTTGGTTGCCCACTAAGTCTTCTTCCATATGGTCGCCTACTTCTGCTGAAACGACTTCTTCCAAGGGTAGTTCGTTCATCGTCTGAATGTCATCTGGATTAGCTGTGTTGAAGATTTTGGGGACGGCCGATGTGGTGATGTGTGCCAGCGGGATGTTGTGGAAGTCGTTGGGATATAGGGCGGAGCCAAGATTTGCTAGAGCGTCGGCTTGTGTGTTGAGGTCGCGCGGGACTTGCCGAATGGTAAAGTTCTGGAATTTGCTTGCCAATTTTTTGACGACATTCAGATATGCCATCATCCTATCGTCTTTAGCGGCGTACGACCCTTGTAATTGGTTGACGATCAGGAGAGAATCGCATGTCACCTCTATGCTTAGGATCGCGAGATCGTGCGCGAGTGTTAATCCAGATATGAGGGCTTCATATTCTGCTTCATTGTTGGTTGCATCCCACTCGCATCTCACATCTTGGGCTATGTGGTCCCCTTATGGCGATTTTAGTACGACACCTAGGCCGACTCCTCTTACGTTCGACGCTCTGTCTGTATGGAGTTGCCATGTACCCCGGTCCTCTTCAACTTTCAGTTGCACGACCTCCTTCATGGCTTCTTGTTCTAGTGTAGGGCTGAAATTGGCCACAAAGTCGACTAAAGCTTGAGATTTGATTGCCATCCTTGGCTCGTACTCGATGTCGAATCCACTAAGGTGTATAGCCCACTTAGCCATTCGTCCTGTAAATTCCGGTTTCCTCATGACGACTTTCATGGGATGATTAGTCCTCACAATAATAGCATGTGATATGAAATAGGGTCTTAACTTGTTTGAGGCCATAACTAGTGCCAAGACTAATTTTTCAAGTGACGTGTACCTTGTCTCGGCAGGAAGTAGGGAACAACTTACGTAGTAGACCGGTGATTGTTTGCCGTCTTCTTCTCTTGTCAGGAATGCGCTGATGGTTGATTCCAATACGACTAGATATAGTGGTAACGGCTCGTTGTCTTTTGGTTTGGCCAGTGGGAGGGGACTCGCCAGATACGTCATTAAGTCTTGGAAGGCTTGTTCGTGTGCTGCTGCTCAATCGAACGACTTGTTCTTTTTTAAGGCTTCGTAAAAGAGTTTGCATTTATCCGAAGACTTTGATATGAATCTGTTCAATGCAACTATCCATCCTGTCAGTTTCTGGACGTCTTTGACACATCGAGGGGACCTCAGGTTAACGATAGCCTTGATCTGGTCTGGACTGGCCTCGATCCCCCTTTGCGTCACCATGTATCCCAAGAATTTTCCTGAAGACACTTCGAAAGAGCATTTAGTCGGGTTTAGTTTCATGTTATATCTTTTCAATACCTCGAATGCTTCTTTTAGGTGTTCGATGTGGTCCCTTACTGCTTTGGACTTGACGAGCATGTCATCGATGTGAACTTCCATGGTGTCCCCGATCTGGTCTTTGAACATTCTGTTCACTAGCCTCTGATATGTGGCACCTGCGTTTTTCAATCCAAAGGGCATGACTTTGTAGCAGTACGTACTTTGGCTTGTTATGAAGGCTGTCTTTTCTTGGTCGTCGGGGTCCATGAGAATTTGGTTGTATCTACTGAACGCATCCATGAATGTTAACATTTCGTGTTCGGCGGTCGCGTCAACCATGGCGTCGATATGTGGTAATGGGAAGGAGTCTTTTGGACAGGCCTTATTCAGGTCTATGAAGTCGATGCATACTCTCCATTTCCCATTCTTCTTTTGAACTACGACGACGTTTGCTAGCCAGTCGGGGTACTTGACGTCTCTTATTTTACTTGTCTCGAGTAAATTCTTGACCTCATCGTCCACGATTTTGTTACGCTCAGGTGTAAACTTTCTCCTTTTTTGCTTGACCGGAGGATATGTGGGATCTACATTTAATTTGTGAATAATAACATATAGGGAGATCCCCACCATGTCTTCGTGTGACCAGGCAAAACAATCAGAACTGATCCGACCATTACCGTTTGTGTTAGCTTTGAAGTATCCAGCGTGATCTCATCGAGTTGTTCCATCTCTGGTTCGATGTATCGTGTGGTTCCCTCGCCACACTGTGATTGCTATGCGAAAGACTTGTCGAATGCCCCTTTCATTGAAGTGACATAGCATTCCTTAGCAGCCCGCTGATCGCCCCTTATTTCCTATACCCCCCACTTAGTAGGGAACTTTATTGTTTGGTGGTAAGTGGAAGGTACAACTTTCATGGCGTGGATCCAGGGTCTGCCAAGGATTGCATTGTATAGTGATGTGTTCCTGCCTTTGAATGTCGGATCGAGATCTTGGTGGTGAGTCGCGCGTGTCCAATTCAAGGAGGGAATGGTGGAACGCGGTGTTGTCTCATCGTGCGAGTGAGGGAGCGCGATGATTGGTGGTGGCTCGACAGGCGAGCGAAGTTGTAGCGTCGGCAACGGAGGGGATAAACTCAATTGGATCGAGTGGGAGGCCGTAGCGTCGGTGGTGGAGGAAGGAGATGAGAAGAGAGAGTTTAGGGTGATGTCGATCTAAGGTTGGAGGCAAAAAGGCTCTCGACAAAAGCTTAGATTAAAATTGACGTAACCTAGTACAGAAGGTCGAGATGACCTTTTATAAGGGATAGCGGGACTCGGATGGGCCGAGTCTCGCTTAATGGGCTAGCCTACGCGACACGCATGGAACACACGCCCAAAAAGAAATAACTAACAAAATATTAATGTTCTAAAATGACAAAACAACTCAAAGATCGCGTTCAATGATGGTGGAGAGTATCTTGATAGAGAACACATTCTCTGGGTATGGCTGGAGGCTTCTGAGGGAGAACGCAGTCTCTTGCGTTCCTTGGCTAGCGACGATGCACACAATCAATGATTGTGTCGCGTTGGCGATGGCTTTGGCACGCGATCTGGTTATCGGGCCTTGTGAGCGCATGCTCATAGCTTCTTCTTCCTCTGTGGCAGTCATGGTGGGTAGGAGCGCATCACCCTCCCCCACTTGGCTGTGAAGCGTCCCCCCTTCACCATCATTGAACTCTGGCTCCACATATGGTTCCAAGTCGGCGACGTTGAAGGTCGCGTGGACACCGTAGTCTGGTGGAAGCTCGAGCTCGTAGGCGTTGTCGCCAATGGCCTTCACAACACGGAAAGGACCAACATCGCATTGGGCTAGTTTTGATTTGCGCTTGTCTGGAAAACAGCCTTTGCGAAGATGCACCCACACCAAGTCTCCTGGGGCAAATATAACGCGGCGGCACCCACGGTTGTGATGTGTGGCATATTGATTAGCGCAGCGTTCCAACTGCTCCCGCATTCGCTGATGCAGATCATGGATCATCGCGGAGCGGTTGGCCGCGCTATTGTGCTCATTGTCCTTCAGAGGCCGCAGAATCATGTCGAGTGGTGTCAACGGGTTTCTTCCATAGACCACCTCGAACGGTGTGAGCTTTGTCGCGGAGTGCCTGGACTTGTTGTAAGAAAATTCAACAATTGCAAGTAAGTCTTTCCAACGCTTGGGGTTTGATTTGAGCATGGTCCTAAGGAGGGCTCCTAGGGTTCGATTGGTTACCTCTGTTTGGCCATCTGTTTGTTGGTGATAGCTAGTTGAAAACAAAAGTTTGGTACCCAACTTTCCCCAAAGTGTTCTCCAGAAAAGCCCCACGAATTTGGTGTCGCGATCACTCACAACAGACCTAGGGATCCCATGTAAACGGACCACGTTGTCAAAGAACAACGCGGCGATTTCACTAGCAGTGTGTGTGGTCTTGCACGCGATGAAATGTGCCATTTTAGAAAATCTGTCCACAACAACAAAGATGGAGTCCTTACCCCTACGAGAGAGAGGTAAACCGGTGATGAAGTCCATGGACAAATCTTCCCAAGGGCCTAATAGAATGGGCAATGGCGTGTAGAGGCCATAGGGATGGGAACTAGCCTTTGCGCGTTGACATGTGACACAACTTTTACAATATCGCGTCACATGTGTGGTCATGCGCGGCCAAAAGAAGTGCTCGCGAAGGGCAGCTAGTGTCTTGTGAACCCCAAAATGACCGCGTCCTTCATGTGTTTCTTGGATGAGGAGTTTCCTAATGGGTGAGCTAGGAATGCACAGGCGCCCGGCTTTGTAAAGGTATCCCTCATGTAAAAAGTACATCTCAAACTCGCGGTCCCTAAGGCAGTGTTCAAGGATTGGCTTAAAAAATGGATCAGTGAAGTATAAATCCTTAATCAGCGTGAAGCCAAGAAGTTTAGATTGAAGATGAGTAAGGAGAACATACCTGCGAGAAAGGGCGTCGGCTACCACATTCTCCTTACCTTTCTTATGCACAACGACGTAGGGAAACGTCTCCATGAATTCTACCCAACGAGCATGGTGGCGGCTGAGATGGGCTTGACTCTTCAGATAGCTGATGGCCGCGTGGTCCGAGTGGATCACGAACTCGCGTGGCTAGAGATAGTGTTGCCATGTCTTGAGCACACGGACAAGAGCATAGAGCTCCTTGTCGTAGGTGGGGTAGTTCAAACTTGCCCCTATGAGCTTCTCGCTGAAGAACGCGATGGGCTTCTTGTCCTGGTGTAGGACTACACCAATGCCCGTATTTGACGCGTCACATTCAATTTCAAAGTGCTTGGTGAAGTCTGGGAGTTGTAGCAGTGGCGCGTTGCACACGGCTTCTTTCAACACGTTGAACGCGTGAGCGTGGTTGTCCTCACCGCGGCGCCCTTTTTGTGAGCTCATGTAGAGGCGCGACTATGGAACTGAAGTCGCGAACAAATCTCCTGTAGAAGCCTGCCAAGACAAGGAAGCTTCTAACCATTGTTGGAGTGGTAGGTGTTGGCCAATCCCGGATGGCCTTCACCTTGTCTTCATCCACGCGGAGCCCATCTTTGGAGACCACGTAGCCTAGGAAGTTGGTAGTGTCGGATGCAAAACGACACTTGCCAAGGTTGGCATACAAGTGTTCGCGTCTCAAGCACTCTAACACAAGCCTAAGGTGTTTTACATGTTCATCTAGACTACGCGAATACACCAAGATGTCATCAAAGTAGACTAGAATAAATTTTCCCAGATTTTCTCTCAGAACATGGTTCATGAGCCTCATGAACGTGCTTGGCGCGTTAGTGAGACCAAACGGCATGACGATCCATTCATAAAGGCCATACTTTGTCTTGAACGCGGTCTTCCATTCATCACCATCCTTCATGCGAATCTGGTGATAGCCGCTCTTCAAGTCAATTTTGGTGAAGTGGATCGCGCCGTGCAACTCATCGAGCATGTCGTCGAGGCGCGGTATTGGGTGCTTGTACTTCACTGTAATCTGATTGATAGCGCGGCAGTCGACACACATGTGCCATGAGCCATCTTTGTTTGGCACTAGGATCACGGGGACCGCGCAAGGGCTTAGAGATTCCCTGACGTAGCCGCGATCCAGAAGCAGTTTGTCGCTGTAACTCCTTGGTTTCATCTGGTCTAGTGCGATTCGGCAGAGAGGCACCGAATCAATTTGGTGCTCAATGCCTCGTAATGGGGGGAGGCCTTGTGGAAGCTCCTCTGGGAAGATGTCTTTGAACTCATCGAGCAATTGGAGATCGCTCTCGGCAAAGTGTCGGTGTTGTGGTTCTCCGACCTGCATGGCATTGGCACCAATAGGAAACATGGGGCCTTGCCTCCCAAGGTGGCAGTGAGGTCGCTTGGCCGCACCAGAAGCAGTTTGTGCTCACAGGTGCCTTTCAACTTGGTGCTTGTGGGCGCGGTCTTTGGACCTTCCTTACAACGCATTCGATCATTGGACGTGTTGTCGCTGGTAGCGACTTTGTGCCATGTGGAGGTATGCGAGCTCCTAGTATTTGCGTCTGGAATTGGGGAGTGCCCCGTTTCTTGTTTGGGACGCATCGGCTCTAACGTTGTATTTGCTGCTTCCAAAGCCTTTTGTCTATCACGCTCAACCTAATCCTGTAAAATCTCATGGGGAGACATGGGTAAGAGCGTGATGTGTTTCCCATGGTAAGTAAACACATAAGTGTTTAAATAGCCATCGTGAAGAACGCGCCTGTCGAATTGTCATGGGCGCCCCAACAAAAGATGTGTGGCGTCCATTGCAATGACATCACAAAGGACTGAATCTGAATACTAGCCAATGGAGAAAAAAATAAGGCATTGACGAGTTACAGTGTTACCAGAACTCGATGAAATCCATTGTAGCCCATAGGGGTGTGGGTGAGGAGTGGTTGACAGGTTGAAATGGTTGACCACCTTGTCATTGATGATATTACAGCAGCAGCCTCCATCGATGATGACACTCAAGGACACAGTCTTGACCAAACAACGCGTGTGGAATAGGTTCTCGCGTTGGTCGACAAGGGTTGCTTCCTTGACAGTGAGGAGACGGCGCGTGACAAGGCTCAGAGGTGTGCCATCATGTAGCGCGGTGGCTTCACAAGTGTAAGCCTCCTCGTCATCTTCAAATCCTTCCTCGATGGTTTCAAGGGTCGTGTCCTCCTTCTCATAAGACTCATATCCAGTGGCGATGCTGGAGAAAAGGACTTTCTTGTTGTTTGGGCAATCTCTTTTGTAATGCCCTCGTCCTCCACACTTGAAACACTCCAAGTCACGCGCACGCTCAGGAGCTGGTGATGAAGCCGTTGTAGGCGTCGTGCGAGGAGCATTAGTGGAAGTTGTCGCGGTCTTCCCCTGTCGGCTTTGAGTGGACGCGGTGGTTCCTGATGGTGGACCGCGCACATTAGTAGTAGGGGATTGACCAGAGTTAGAATCATACCTTCTTTGACCTGGGTTTTGCCAAGAGGATTGCCTGCGACGCGATTGTTGGTTGTGTATTTGCATCGCGGTATGAGTCAAGGTATTGAGATCCTTGATTGGCAAAATCTCGAGCTGGTCACGGATTGACACATTCAAGCCACTCAAGAACTTTGTCCGCAGTGTGGACGGGGCGACACTGATGCTGGCCTTGTAGTACATGTCTTCCAACTAAGAGAAGAACTCCAGGGGTGTTTTGGAACCTTGTCGCGCCATTGCGATCTCCATTCGCATCTGGTTTCTATAGTCCGCTGGCACGTATTTCTGTGTCATGACATAGACAAGCTGGTGCCACTCCGTGATGGGAGCAAGATGTCGACGAACGCGGTCGTCCATGAACATGTGGTACCAAATGCGTGCAGCGCCTCGAAAGTGTAGCGTTGCCGCGTCAACATGCTCTTCTGTGGGGACGCGACAATATCACAAAGTATACTTTGTAGCCTGCACCCACTCAAGAAACACAACGGGGTCATATTCGCCAAAGAAATGCTCAATTTTAACTTTTACCTCGTGGCGGCTAAGCCTTTGTGTGTGTTGAGCAGGTTGTGGCGCATAAGCGCGTGGGGCAGCTTCTTGAGCGTGATGATGATGATGACGAGCTTGGTGAGCCTAGATATCGTCAGCGACAAAGTCCCTAGGAGGCGCATTGTACTCAGCGCGTCCTTGTCTTCGTCATTGAACAGGGGCATCGTGTTGGCGACGAAAGTCATGCGCCATGTCTTCGTGGTGTTGACCACGAGTGTCACGCGTTTTGTTGCCGAGAACGCGATGTTGTTGTCCTACTGGCTGGAGTGGGGGTGGAATCCAATCCGCGGGTCTATCTTGGAGTTCAAAAGAGCCTGGATTTATTAGCCTCGCGTCCTCCATCTCCTCGTCGTCGAACTCATTGAAGTCATCATGGATAGTCGGCATCGTCGATCCATAGCCATCGGAGCCATAACGCGGTGTGCGCGCGCTTTGATGGCCAAGGTGGTCGTTGACGTCGAATGGCACTGGGGTGTGATCATGGCGACGCTGACGCGGATCAACGTTTGTGGCGCGATAGGATCTACGCGGCAAACCTGAGTCGCGTTCATCTCGTCTTGCGCGGCCGACAAGAGGTGTTGAAGCAGTCTCGCGGCGGCGTCTTGTTCCTCTGACTTTATACCTGTCATGGAAGTCAAAGGGTTCAGATTACTCACCATGGGAATCATTGCCGCGGTCGGAGCCACTGTCGTAGCCGGCTGGTGTTGCTCGCGGTGCGACACATAGCCTTGGCAGCTTTCGATCACTGATTGTATTCTTTGACGTCGCGGTTGCATGTTTGAGGTGGAGGGCATCAACCCTTTGCCCTTGTCCACGCATTGTTGACTTGGCCCGGCTTCAGTGGGACGCGGCGCGCCCAGGGTGTCCATAGGGACCATCATAGTTGGTGTGGGAGTGATCGGCGCAGCGCGTTGCATGGCCTGCAATTGAGCAACTTGGCGCATGAGTTCTTGTATCTCTCGTTGTTCATCCGAGAGCTCCAAAATGGGGTTTTGTTGAGGAGGATCGGCGAGAGGGACAACTTCATGTTGGGCAATGTTTTGCTGTGGTGGATGGTTGTTGCCATCTCCTTGGACATTACCACCGGTGGGCGCCATGAGGCTACCTATCACAATATGGCCCGACATCGCGAGTAAAAACGAACAAAAACAACAAAACCAAATAGCAAGAAAGCACTTAACAAGTAAAAAGTGTTCACTTAGGAGAGCTAGGTCCTTTGGCCGTGAGGCGGCTTAAGACAAGCAAAGCAAGTGTGATATGCAAGCACAAAAGCAAACGAAACCAAAAGAATGAAGTCTTAACCTCTTGCGTAAATAACACGAACACACAAGACAACCCTTCAAGTGTGACTCTAGACGGTGGAGAGGTAAGAGATGAGCCTAGCCGAATGGGGGAAGAAGGTTGCCTTATTTTGGCTTTCCTTCTTCTTCTTTTTAAAAAAAAATAATAAGTCGCGTCTTTTTTTTTTAATTGGACTTGACTTTTGAAATTTGAATTTCAAATCCGAATCTTAGTCTTTGACTTTTGATTGATATCGGATAAGATTTGAATTAAACAAAATAAAATAAAACGGCTAAGTAACTTAAGGAAAGAAATCACGCGATTTACGTGATAGGAGAGAGAAGATTGTTGTAGATTTGTAACGGCCTCACAAGAAGATATGCAAGATATGTTACCGAAATTTAAGCAATTAATTAAGCAAATCAATCAATTAATTACGCAGATTTCATGCAAAACAAATCACACAATTTTCGCGCGGGGATCAAGCAATTACTCGGCCAAGAGATTCTCTTGTGGAAACCGAATGGACTAGCATGTGTTTCAAGAAAACAAATTGGTAACAATCGCGGAAGCAAGTATGATGGGAAAGAAAAAAAAATTGTGAACAATTGAAAACTTGACAAGCGACTTACAAGATCAAAGGCTCTGATGCCAGTTGATGTGTTTCTGCCTTCGAATGCCGGATCGAGATATTGGTGGTGAGTCGCACGTGTCGAATTCAAGGAGGGAATGGTGGAACGCGGTGTTGTCTCGTCGCGCAAGTGAGGGAGCACGATGATTGGTGGTGAATCGACAGGCGAGCGAAGCCGTAGCGTCGGCAGCGGAGGGGATAAACTCGACTGGATCGAGTGGGAGGCCGTAGCGTCGACGGCGGAGGAAGGAGATGAGAAGAGAGAGTTTGGGGTGACGTCGATCTAAGGTTGGAGGCAAAAAGGCTCTCGACAAAAGCTTAGATTAAAATTGATGTAACCTAGTACATAAGGTTGAGATGACCTTTTATAAGGGATAGCGGGACGCGGATGGGCCGAGTCTCGCTTAATGGGCTAGCCCACGCGACATGCGTGGAACACACGCCCAAAAAGAAATAACTAACAAAATATTAATGTTCTAAAATGACAAAACAACTCAAAGATCGCGTTCAATGATGGTGGAGAGTATCTTGATAGAGAACGCGTTCTCTGGGCTTGGCTGGAGGCTTCTGAGGGAGAATGCGGTCTCTTGCGTTCCTTGGCTAGCGATGACACGCACAATCAATGATTGTGTCGTGTTGGTGATGGATTTGGCACGCGATCTGGTTATCGGGCCTTGTAAGCGCATGCTCATAGCTTTTTCTTCCTCTGTGGCAGTCATGGTGGATAGGAGCGCATCATATAGGGATGGGCAGTCGAGTATTTAAAACTTTACCTGTTGATTGACTCCGTCAGCGTATGTTGTCAACATGATCTCGCCTTGGGTATATTTAACTTCCCCACTGAATCCGACCAACGGGGTAGAGTTTCTGGTTAAGTCATCCTCGCTTAAACCCACACCCTTTAAGGCGTCGAGTGTCAACAGGTTGGTGGAGCTACATGTGTCGATTAAAATGTGATGGATAAGGCAGTTGCTAATTTAAAGAGAAATTACCAAACCGTCGTGGTGGTCGCCTAACTCTTGGTCTTCCGAGTCGTCGAAAGTAATGGCGGGGGCGTTGGCGGTTTGCGATTGTCTTGTCTCCGCCCGAATCAGCTTGTCACATTTGCTTTCTCGGGTATATCTCTTGGCGGCCGAGTATATGTTTCCACACACGTCCGACCCTCCTGAAATGGTGTTAACAATTTTAGTGGGAATCGGAGAAGACGGCTTGTCGGATGTTACCTAGTCCCTTCGATCGAGGGTCGTTTTGGCTTTGTCGGAGATGATGTCGCGTAACAGCCCCTGCGCGAGGAGTCTTGCGACTTCCTTACAAAGGGCTATGCATTCGTCTGTCGAGTGTTTGTGGTCCCCGTGGAACTCGCACCACCGGTTCATGTCTTTCTTTGCATCTGGTTTGTCGCTCTTCCTAGGCCACCTTACTTCTTTTCCATATCTGTCGAAACTCTTTACGATCTCCGATACGGAGATGTTGAAGTTGTAAGAGTGGAGCTTCGGAGGGAGAGCGGGGTTGTTCCTCCAATCCTGGTTCTTGTCATAAGAGTTGTTTACCTGACCAGGGTCGCTCCGCCCCTTAGGATAAGGTTAGTGTCGTCGATCGCGTCGATGATATGAGGATGCTCTTCGATCGACTCGATCAGGGCTTTTATTTGCCTTGGAAGGTTATTCATCTTCTTCGAGTCTGACTTGTGCCATGGTTTTGGCTTGCACATCTTCAAAGCTTCGGCATGAGTATTTGGTCAATTCGCGGTAGAGTTCACTGCCTCTAGCAGACTTCGACGGATCGATCGATGTTGGGACGTCGCAATGCGGGATCGCGACCTTCTCTTTATTGTACCTGTTAAGATACTCTTTTAGAGGTTTGCCATACCTTTGCACAATCCTGTATAGGTCGCTTGATTGCTTTTCTAATCGTCGACTGCTCGCGAATTGAACTTTGAACGAATTGATTAAGTCGGCGAAGCAAGCGATGGAACCCTATGGTAAATGCATAAGCCAAGTTAGCGCATGTCCCGTGAGGGTCGTGCCAAAGATTTTGCACATGACTGCCTCGCGGTTCCCTCTTGGGATCGAAATAGTCATTAATTTTTGTTTGTAAATTGATACGTGATCATCGGGGTCTCCGGTCCCGTCGTAGTTGGGCATGTTGGGGACATGGAACTTTTTAGGAATCTCGACGTGTGCAATCGCCTCTGCGAAAGGTGAATCCTCGTATCCGTCGATTGCTTCTTTCTCGATTGGTTGGGGAACTCCTGGGATCCGCGCGATGCGATCATCCAGAGTCTTCATATGCTCGTTGATAGCTTGCTGTATGAGGGCCTGGAGATCGGTTGGAGCTGTTATCTGCGGATGGGTCGCTCGAGCTTCGGGGGGCTCGGCTACAAAACTTGGTATGTTAGTTGTAACAAAAGTGACCGGAGGGGTCTGGAACATACCAGTAGGTAGGGAGGCATTAGTCGTTGTCGCAGGTGTCGTGTCTATTCCATCCAAGTTGAGTCGTGTAGACAGTCCCTCCGTGTTGACTATACGTCTTGAGCCTTTGGGGACCAATACGGCCGAGTGTACCTGTGACATTAAAAACTCATTTTCACGGGTTAATCGAGCGATTTCAGATTCAGATTGAGCACTTAGCGTTTCGGTTCTAGCACGCTGTTGGGCCAGTTCCTCTTGGAGGACATTCATGGTTCTTGCGAGCTCTTGCATTTGCGAGTCTGCGATTGGTTGACCGTTGATGTCCTCTGCCTGGTTCGTGATTTGGACATTGCCTTGAGCTTGATTTTCGACGAGGATTATGGGATTTCCAGCGTCGGCCATGATGGGATGAATATCGGATTGATGATTGGATCATTGATTGGCTAGATGCCCCACAGTGGGTGCCAAATTATTTTGGGCAAAAAAAATTGAACCGACCTGAATCGCTTAAAGAAGGGCAACTAGACAACAATTAGATCGGTTATATCCAAATTATCCAAATCAAACAAAGATCTAGACGAAATAAGATTAAATAGATACAAAGACAAGCTTATCCCCTTCGAATAAGAGACTGATCGAATCAAATGATTTAATCGTCGGTCGCTTTAATATTGAAATGAAGAACTGAGCTAGAGAATGATTGTAAAAACGAGTAAGAGAGTAGCGAATTATAGCTTGTATTCAGTAGAAATGATAATGTGTTACAAGAGCAGAGTTAATCTCTTTTTTATACAAAATTACGAGGTTAAAATAATCCTGCCGTTATCATCTGAGATCCTAGGGATCCGTCAGGTCGTCGCCTTATTTTTTCGATATTCTCTCAACCGTTCCAACGTTCTTCATTTCGTTGTCTCCCTCAGATCGTGGCCCGATTTGCTTATATTTGGGTCGGCCTTATTGCTGATGATAAATCCTGAGCCCAACACCAATATCATTAGTTAATTTTAAATTTAGTATATATAAGAGGTTCCTCGTTACCCCACGTCCACGAAAAACGACTATTATAAGGCTAATAGTTGAGTATTAATTAAATGGAAAAGTATCATGTGCGAAAGTTTATTAACGTACAAAATACGAAAGAATTATAACCGTCCGATTTGCTTCAGTTTTTTGCATTGTTACACGCGCTTTCAATTTATTTTTTTTCGCTCTATCTGTTCGCTTCAGCCTTTTTTTTTTCGCTTCAGCTTTTCTAATTTATTTTTTTCAATTTTTTTTTTGCATTGTTACACGAACTTGCACTTTTTTTTATTCATTTGCACTTCCTCCTTAACCACTTGCACTTCTGTTTAACAGCTTGCACTTTCGTTCTATTCGCTTATACTTATTCATTATTCTGATGCACTTTCTGTTCGCTTACTTGTATTTTAAATATTTTTTAATATCATATTTGCTTGCACTTTCTGTTCACTTACTTGCACTTTACTCTGTATTTTCATGTACTTTCTTCCTATTGGCTTGCACTTTTGTCATTTCACTTGCACTTATTCATTATTCTGATGCACTTTCTGTTCACTTACTTGCACTTTACTTCGTATTCTCATGCACTTTCTTCCTATTGACTTACACTTTATGTTATTTAATCTCTTGAACCTAAAGTGCAAGCATATAAGAAAAAAGTGCAATCAGAAAACATAAAGTGCAAGCATATAAGAAAAAAGTGCAAGCAAATCAACACAAAGTGCAAGAAAATAAACACAAAGTGCAAACAAATACAATGTGCATTCGAATATACACAATGTGCAAGCAGAATAAACAAATGTTCAATGAAAACATAAAGTGCAAGCATATAAGAAAAAAGTGCAAGCAAAAAAATACAAAGTGCAAGCGAATAAACACAAGGTGCATTCGAATATACACAATGTGCAAACTAATAAATAAAAGTGCAATCAGAAAACATAAAGTGCAAAAAAATAAACACAAAGTGCAAGTAAACATAAGGTGCATTCGAATATACACAATGTGCAAGCAAAATAAACAAATGTGTAATGAAAACATAAAGTGCAAGCATATAAGAAAAAAGTACAAGTAAAACAAAACAAAGTGCAAGAAAATAAATACAAAGTGCAAGCAAACATAATAAAGCGGGTGTAATGACACACTCCATAGCGCTGGCCACAGTGGACGGCTGAAGATCTTTCGTATTTTGTATTTTAACAGTCTTTCGCACCCGAACCGCGTCCTAATTAAATTACTAATAAATTGATATAAAAATCAAGTTCATGGATCTTTTTCTATGCATGGATGTACATATTCCCATTTTTCTTCTAGGTCTTCATCTAAAGGGAAAAATATACAAGGTAAATATAAGGTTCATTTTTTATCTAAGGTCCTGTCTAAATCTATGATTGTACATAATATTTAAAATCAAAGAAAATCACATTTAGAATTTCTGTCGAAGTATTTTAGTTTAGACATAAATAGACGATGTGACGAAGAACATGAGAATAAAAAGTTGAAATAGTGATGATTAGTAATTAAACTTTCAAAAATTATACTTCTTTCGTTGGGTGATGAGGGTTATTTTAACCTTCTATTTTTGTTAAGATATATTTGTTATTTTAAAATTTTAGATAATAATTTATTGATGAAACTTCATTAGGCTTATGTGTTATGTCCATACGCGTCTTTGTGTCATACATACGCACATTCCCCTGGGTAGGCCTACGGCCCATTGTCTAATTTGACATGGTATCGGAGCTTTTTTCGGTCATGGGTTCAAGTGTGACGGGCCTACCCATCCCACATCTAAAGTTGGGACATAACATGCCTAGTATTAGTATATAAGCTTGATGAACTACTCCTCCTATTGTCAATTGGTTTTAGAATGGAACCTAATTGAGCTTATGTGCTAGGCAAGTTATGTCACAATTTTAGACGTGAGATAAATATTTTAACATATTGACTTTTTAATAGTTACTAGTTGACGGCCCGTGCGAAGCACGAGGAAACATAAATCTTAAAGTTTTAGTATTTTTTAAAACTAACATACTAAGTGTAGTCCATTGGAAATGCAAAACTTGACATATCTGATATATCTTAAAATCATGCTTTTGTATGTTAGATTGTTATAAATAATCGTTTTAGCTATACGAATACAATAAGTATCTCATACAACTTCTTTACCTTGAATGTGAAGATATGAATAGCCCATACATCATGTTTTTGTTTGTAATGTAAGTAGAGAGAAGTTTACAAATCCTAATTCCAAAATATGTTTTACTTGAAAGAGGTAAACTTGGAAGAGAAACTTACAAGACACACGTAAATCCTAGTATTGACCAGCAAAATCTGAAAGTTGGGATGAGTCAACATGAAAAATATGTGTTTCTAAGTCATTTTCTTTTCTTTCAAGAGTCCCCTTGGGATTTTGCTCAAAATCTTCTCTTAAAAAAACTACATAATGCGTACTGAACTCCACCTGATCTTCCTATTTCTCGTAAAACAAGGGCAAAGGTGTTGGGCCTCGATTTTTCGGCCCATTAGATCGGCCCAATAGCTACCTTTTAGAAGGTCCGGTCTATTCAGTCTCCAGAAATCTCGAGACGACACCCTTGGGACAACACTCGAAGAGGCGACCGTCGGTTCAAGAGGCGACGTTTGACAAAAACGTCATTGATTGCATATCATTCCAATAAATGTATAAATGATAGAATCATTATTGCCACAAAGAAAATCAAAGAAATCAATGACGGAAATCAAGGGAGCATTTACTCTCTAGAGGAAATCAAGGGAGCATTAACTCCCTAGAGAAAATCAAGGGATTTGTCTTCAACAACTTGGACATCAAAAAAGAGAATATTCATATGATACTTTCTAGCTATATATAGGTCTTGTCTTCTACTTGTAGGGGGACCTCTGACTACTCCATTCACCAGCATTTGAAGCTTTCATTGTAATTCGAAGCACGATCTTTCTAAGCAAGGCAGAGTCCGATCGTTCTAAACATCCATTCGACATTAGTCATTCTCATTCGACCCACTGCAATCCTTTGTAGCTAAGCTTTATTATTACTATTTCGTCTCATCATTTTGATTCTATGATTTATTTGAAGTTATAATTTGATTCGTTCGACTAATAGCATCACATCGAAGACAATTTATGTTTGATATCTTTTTGCCCAAAACAAAAAGGTAGAGCAAAAAAATGCCTAAGGGAGTTAATGGTTTCTGCAAAATTAGCATACAGTCACACTCGGCACAATTAGTTTCTAGAAGTAAAGTAAAAAGAAATTGAAAATGTAGTCACTTACATATGAAAAACAAGGTCAAAAAATTGCAACAATTGCCAAAAAATGAGAAAATCGACAAACTGACAATAACCTAATCACGCGTTAGAATAGAAAAACATGTAACAAACTCAATGATCCATTAGTGTTTATATAAAGATAAAACATGAAGGAGAACTCTCTAAGATATGATGGTGAGAAGTATAATTCAAATTGTGATACATATAAAGACAAACCTCTTCAGATCTCTTCCTGATGCAATAAGGCAGAGAGTAGCAATGCAACCTCTCATCAACATAATTATAGATAAGTGCTCAAAGCTACTTTGAAAATGAAATTTATAAGACACCAACTAGAAAGGGATAGCATAGCACAGGAAGAGCTAAAAGAATGTACCTAAATTTATGAAATATAAAAATTTATCTCAAATGATTCAAAGCCATAAATATCAAATATACTTATTGCTCTCCATGTATACGGGTTATGAACAGCAAGTCACTTATTTATTTGATCTACAAGTCAGTCAAATAAGCTTCATAGATGAACTTTGCCAATGCATCACTAATCAAGTATACTAATTGTGATTAAAATACAAACCTATGTTTATAGAGCCCGTTTTGAATGCCCCAATGGCCAATGAACACCTTCATCTCTAGAAGAGAAGCCCAAAAAAGGGTTTTTGAATGGCCTATCGGTTTCGTACACCGAGTCGAACCAAACACGTCTTCAAATCCAAATTCCCGTCACTGTCGGCGCTAATATCAACCTGAGCACTGCCATTTTTCGGAGCCTAATTCGGCTTTTATATGATAATTAAGTGAATATATCTTGCAAAAATGAGATAGAATATATATTGATCCTCTTGAAAACTTACAAAATTCAGAAACCTCCTACCTGTCATCAAACCAAACAAAATTGGCCTAGAAAATCCATGAGAAAGAAATGACAAGTGCGGAATGAGACACTGGAGGTTGATGGTACAAATCGCCCATAAGTCGCCAATTATCTTTGTGACGCTTCTCAAAACACAAATTACTGGAATTCGAAGAAACGGTAGAGCGAGCGAACAATTGAAGAGAGATGAGAAACCAGAGGTAGATGGTACAAATCGTCGGGTGAGTAGCCAACGAAAAGAATGGGAAACATGATCTTATGAAGGAAAGGGGTGGGGAAAGGGGAAGAGAAGTTTGTTGGAACTGAATTTTCCGGGCACTTTTCCGGTGGGCTCAGGTCACCGGTTGTGCCAGATCATGGGAGCGTTGGATTCGTCTCCGTGAGCTCTACAACGAAGTGTGCTCATACGATAAATTCGGGTTCCGTTTGAATGAGAAATGAGGACTCAAAGGTGGTTGATTGCAACACCCAAATGGAGTTTGGGGTGCAATTCTACATCCCACATCGGAAATGTGGGAGTAGAATTGAGTGGTTTATATACCACTATCACCCAAGCCAAGGTAAGAACTTGGTGACTATGGAGAGAAGAGCTTGACCACTCACGCGCGCCGTCCGATCCGATCCGGTCGGGTCGGGTCGGGCTGGGGCTTGGGCTTGTGGGCTTGTACAATGGTAAGTCTCGTCACATAAGAAGACGACATAAAACCATCAGACAACTACTCTCGCATGGTATAATCTCAATAGATTATATCAAGTCGGCTGACAACCTAGCGGATCCATTTACTAAAGGTTTGTCACGAGATCAAGTTGTTAAATCATCAAGAGGAATGGGTTTAAAGCCTATGACTAAAGAGGATGCTTGATGGCGAACCCTACCTACGTGACTGGAGATCCCAAGAAGTAGGTTCAAAGGGAAAACTAAATCAGGCTGAATCAAGATGAGCACTGGGAGACTAAAGTCTCCTCCCAGTTCCTAGGATGATGAACAGTGCTACCTGTATGAGTTGAGGTTAAGCTTGGCTTTTAATGATTCCATAGCTTTGAAATAAAAGTGGGGTATGACAGGATACTCTTCATGGAAATCACCTTATGAGTGTGAAATGGGGCCGTTTCTAGGAGAATTAAGAAAGGCTGAATTCTCCAAGTTCACTCATGAATAATCAGGGATGTTCAAGGCCAAAATGAACACAACAAGAGAACCTAGTTCTGTGAGAAGATGAAACTGTGTGATAGTTATTGTCTCGGTTTACATCAAAGCCCGGGTGGTTCAAGACATCAAGTTCACTACCTGGTCGAGTAAATCCGATAGCTACTCACTATGGGTGGTTCAAGGCTGAAAAATGCTACCAGCCCAGAGGCAGTGATATTTCGACTGTACTCTCAAAATTTTTTTCTGTTTTCAAAAAACCAATGTTTAGAATCATTTCTATTCATGTGGGGGATTGTTGGAACTGAATTTTCCGGGCACTTTTCCGGTGGGCTCCGGTCACCGGTTGTGCCGGATTATAGGAGCGTTGGATTCGTCTCCGCGAGCTCTACAACGAAGTGTGCTCATACGATAAATTCGGGTTCCGTTTGAATGAGAAATGAGGACTCAAAGGTGGTTGGTTGTAACACCCAAATGGAGTTTGGGGTGTAATTCTACATCCCACATCGGAAATGTGGGAGTAGAATTGAGTGGTTTATATACCACTATCACCCAAGCCAAGGTAAGAACTTGGTGACTATGGAGAGAAGAGCTTGACCACTCACGCGCGCCGTCCGTCCGTTCGTCCGATCCGGTCGGGTCGGGTCGGGTCGGGCTCGGGCTTGTGGGCTTGTGGAATGGGCCGAAGGCCCAAGCAGCAGCTAAGCTTCGCCACTAAATACCGGAAATCTTCGCCACTAATGCAGAAGATCTGCAACGGTCACAACGTGATCCTCCATGAATGCAGAAGATCTGCAACGGTCACAACGTGATCCTCCATGAATACAGAAACGATTCGTAGCCTTCGGTCCTTTGGTTGCGCAAGTCCGAAGTTGTTCAAGCAATTGTATCCTGGGATTCGGAATGCCATCAACCGTCGCAATACGGGGCGTTTTCAAAATTAAGGAGAAAGATATCGTTCTCGACTCTGCTTCGTAATTCTGTTCGGTATAATTTCGTTTCGTTATTGTACGATTTCTTATTGCAGTTTATATTTCGTATATGCGTTCCTATAGTCTTAATTCTGAAAAACGTTTAAACTGCATTGTCGCACTAACGAAACTTGCTTTTCTGAGTTCGGTTTCGCAGGAATTATTGTAAATTCCATTTCCGAAATTTTCTGTGCACTTTTGCAACGAACTTCTATTCGTTTCTGCACACGAAAAAATAATCAAATCCGAGTTCTGTTTCTGAGTGTTCTAATCCGTTTCTGTGCAGGAAAACTTTGGTTCTGTACAGATTTGTATTTCTGTGTAATTTCTGTGCAGAAAAATTGTGTTTCTGTGCAGAAAACTTCACATTTCTCTGCGTTTCTGCATTTCTGTGTAGATTTCTAAATCGTTTTTGCAGGAAATTAATTTCGAATATATTTCTGTGTATTTACTAACATTTCGCGGCAGATCTTGCCATTTCTGTGCGCAGAAATTCACTTCTGTATTTTTCTGTTTGCGTTTTCTGTGCAGTTTCTGTGCGGATTCTGTGCAGAAAAATTAAATTCTGATTTTCTGTGTAGTTCTGTATATTTTCTGTGCAAGAATAATTTCGATTCTGCATATCTGTATTTTTCTAACGTGTTTTGCAGGAGCTATCGCTTCGGGAATTTAGTTCGAATTAATTTTTGAATCCTTTTTGGCCATTCGAATTTATTTCGAAAAATCATATATGAATATATTTCATTTCGAATTTTTAAAGTAATTCGAGATTTCATTTACTGACTTCTGGTTGCGTTTTTGTGAACAGATTCTGTTTTCATGGGTGATAACACCGAGATCGCTGGAGCTGGCAATGGGAACTCGTGTGAGTCGACGCCCCAAATTCAGTTTGGGAGTGGTCTGCCAGTAGTGAGTTTGCCAATGGGGCATGTGCAAGCAGTTAATCTGCAAGATGCAAACATGCCTACTGCTAATCTGCAACCCGCAGTGGTTGGGACTTCTGAGGTTCGTCAGACTGTCCATCCAGCTGCACTTCAGACTGTTGTACCAACGGTGCATTTGCCTGGGGCTGTGAACGCTGGCTTGATGCCTGACAAGTTCGATGGAACTGGCTTCAAGACATGGCAGCAGAAGATGTTCTTCTTCCTGACCACGTTAAGGCTTGAGAAGTATCTGACTGAGGACAAGCCTGTGCTGTCACCTGACAATACAGATGCTTATCTGCTAGCCAGTGTTGAGGCATGGACTCATGCAGACTTCATGTGCAAAGGTTGGGTTCAAAGCCGCCTGATAGACCCACTGTACAGAGTGTACAGCAAGGTCAAGACCTCCAAGGAGCTCTGGACTGCTTTGGAGAAGAAGTACAAGTCTGAGGATGCAGGCTCGAAGAAGTTCACCGTGGCAAAGTTTCTAGACTACAAGATGGTGGACTCTAAGCCCATCATGAAACAGGTCGAAGAGCTGCAACTCCTTACGCATGAGATCATCTCTGAAGGAATGTCTATCTGTGAGACGTTCCAGGTTGCTGTGTTCATTGAGAAACTTCCTCCATCCTGGAAGGATTTCAAGAGCTACCTGAAGCACAAGAGAAAGGCCATGACTGTGGAAGACTTGATAATCAAGCTACGGGTTGAGTCTGACCACCTCAAAGCAGAAGGGAAAGAGCCGGCTGAACAGAAGGCTAATCTGGCTGAGCACAAGGACAGGGGGAAGAAATGAAAGTTCCAAACCCAGAGCTCCAACAACTCAAAGAAGCAACTCGCTAAGAAGTTCAGTGGGAAGTGTCACAACTGTGGCAAAATGGGTCACAAAGCTGACGTCTGTCGTAGCAAGGCTGATCCACGCAAGGACAAGGGGAAATCTCAAGTCCACATGACTGAAGGCAAGCTCTCGGATTCTGATCTGTGTGCTGTAGTATCTGAAGTCAACATGGTTGGAAGCAACCCAAGGGAATGGTGGTACGACACAGGTGCTACCAGACATATCTGCTCTGACAAGGGATGCTTCACTACCTATCAGCAGAGCAAGACGGACGAGCATCTGTTTATGGGGAACTCGTCCACATCCAAGGTGGAAGGTTACGGGAAAGTGGAGCTGAAGCTGACTTCTGGAAAGGAGCTGACTCTCACCAACGTCATGCATGTGCCTGACATAAGGAAGAATCTGATCTCCGGCACTCTGCTGAGCAAGAACGGATTCGCGACCAACTTCGTGTCTGACAAGTTGGTTCTCTCTAAGAATGGGGTGTATTTGGGCAAAGGATATGTAAAGGATGGACTGGTCAAAATGAATGTAATGACAGTCATCCCAAAAACTATTGTAACTGAGGTTTCAATGAATAAGACTAATCCTATTGCTTATGTTGTTGAGTCTTTTAATATTTGGCATGAACGATTAGGGCATGTGAATAACAAGTCTATTCAAAGACTAATGAACATGAACCTGATTCCAAAATGCAAAGCAAGTAAAGACAAATGTGAAGTATGCGTACAGGCCAAACTCACAAAAACGCCATCCCC
Organism: Rheum nobile; assembly: GCA_027886185.1. Classification (NCBI taxonomy): domain Eukaryota; kingdom Viridiplantae; phylum Streptophyta; class Magnoliopsida; order Caryophyllales; family Polygonaceae; genus Rheum; species Rheum nobile. Next base: position 5,782,981 of record WOAB01000207.1, on the reverse strand, counting down.
ACATGTAGAGAGAACAACCGAACCTCTAGGTTTAATTCACACAGATTTGTGTGATTTAAAATATGTGCAAACTAGAGGCGGTAAAAAGTATTTCGTAACCTTTATTGATGATTGCACAAAATACTGTTATGTATACTTGCTAAGAAGCAAGGATGAGGCCTTGGAAAAGTTCAAGGAATACAAGTTGGAGGTTGAAAACCAACTTAGTAAAACCATAAAGATTATCCGAAGTGATAGAGGAGGAGAGTACGCTGAACCGTTCAACGCGTTCTGTAGAGAACACGGGATTATTCATCAAACAACTGCTCCCTACTAACCAGAATCTAACAGAGTTGCGGAACGAAGGAACCGAACTCTGAAAGAGATGATGAATGCAATGTTGCAGGAATCTGGGTTACCCCAGAACATGTGGGGGGAAGCGCTGCTTACCACCAATTATATCCTCAACAAAATACCGCATAAAGTTACTGGCAAGACACCATACGAACTTTGGAAAGGTAACGTACCTTCGTACAAATACCTCAAAGTGTGGGGGTGCCTAGCAAAAGTGGCAGTACCACCTCCTAAAAAGGTCACAATTGGACCTAAAATCGTTGATTGTATTTTCATAGGATATGCACATAACAGTAGTGCTTATCGGTTTCTGGTACACAAATCTGATAAACCAGATGTACATGCCAATACAATAATGGAATCAAGGAATGCGTCTTTCTTTGAAAACGTGTTTCCGTGCAAGGATAAAGAACATCCGAAACGAACTCGTGAACAGAGTGAAGCAGGAACTTCTGTAAATGAAACAGAAGATGAACCTGGACAGAGCAAAAGAGCTCGAAAGGAACCAGAAGCTGAACCTCGACGAAGCACGAGAGCTCGAAAGGAAAAGACTTTTGGTCAAGAGTTCATAACGGCTTTTCTCTTGGAGAATGAGCCTAGAACCTTCAAAGAAGCCATGTCTACACCTGATGCACCTTCATGGAAGGAAGCAGTTAAAAGCGAAATCGACTCCATTATGCAAAACCATACATGTTAGTTGATTTGCCACAAGGGTGTAAAGCACTTGGGTGCAAATGGATTTTCAAAACCAAATTGAAAACCGATGGCTCAATAGATAAGCACAAGGCGAGGCTTGTGGTGCAAGGATTCCGGCAAAAAGAGGGCAAGGATTTCTTTGACACTTATTCTCCAGTTACGAGAATAACTTCAATCAGAATGCTAATAGCAATAGCAGCATTACGAAACCTCGAAATCCATCAAATGGATGTGAAAACTGCCTTTCTAAACGGAGAATTAGAAGAGGAGATATACATGAAACAACCTGAGGGTTATGTGGTTCCCGGACAGGAACACAAAGTGTGCAGACTTGTGAAGTCTCTATATGGACTCAAACAAGCTTCAAAGCAGTGGCATGAAAAATTTGACAATGTCATGATGTCAAATGGCTTCAGCATCAATGAATGTGACAAATGCATCTACTTCAAAGACACACCAAATGGTTACATCTTGTTGTGTTTGTACGTAGATGACATGCTCATTATTGGAAGCAATAAGGACATGATCAACCGAACTAAGAACATGCTTAGTGGGAAGTTTGACATTAAAGATATGGGATTAGCAGATGTCATACTAGGGATTAAAATCACTAGACATTCTGAAGGAATTATCCTGTCCCAAGCTCATTATGCTGAAAAGGTACTTGAGAGATTCAAGAACTATTCAAGCGGGATTGCAAAGAGTCCCGTGGACCCTCATCTTCACTTGACTAAGAACTCGGGGGATGCAGTGTCACAATTGGAGTATGCATGTGTGATTGGTAGTCTCATGTACTTGACCAATTGCACAAGACCTGACTTGGCACACTCAGTAAATGTACTAAGTCGCTACACAAGTAATCCAGGACACAAACACTGGAAAGGGATAACTAGAGTATTGAACTACTTGCGCTATACTCAAAGTTATGGGCTGCATTATGGGAAATACCCAGCAGTTTTGGAAGGCTACAGTGATGCAAACTGGATATCAGATTCCAGAAACTCAAAGTCCACAAGTGGATATGTATTTACACTTGGTGGTGCAGCAGTCTCATGGAAATCCTCCAAACAAACACTATTGGCCAGATCCACTATGGAGTCTGAGTTCATTGCTTTGGACAAAGCAGCAGAGGAAGCTGAATGGCTTCGGAATTTGTTGGAAGATATCCCAATGTGGGAAAAACCAGTGCCATCAGTAAGTGTACACTGTGATAGCCAATCGGCTATAGCTCGGGCACTAAGTCGCTTGTACAATGGTAAGTCTCATCACATAAGAAGACGACATAAAACCATCAGACAACTACTCTCGCATGGTATAATCTCAATAGATTATATCAAGTCGGCTGACAACCTAGCGGATCCATTTACTAAAGGTTTGTCACGAGATCAAGTTGTTAAATCATCAAGAGGAATGGGTTTAAAGCCTATGACTAAAGAGGATGCTTGATGGCGAACCCTACCTACGTGACTGGAGATCCCAAGAAGTAGGTTCAAAGGGAAAACTAAATCAGGCTGAATCAAGATGAGCACTGGGAGACTAAAGTCTCCTCCCAGTTCCTAGGATGATGAACAGTGCTACCTGTATGAGTTGAGGTTAAGCTTGGCTTTTAATGATTCCATAGCTTTGAAATAAAAGTGGGGTATGACAGGATACTCTTCATGAAAATCACCTTATGAGTGTGAAATGGGGCCGTTTCTAGGAGAATTAAGAAAGGCTGAATTCTCCAAGTTCACTCATGAATAATCAGGGATGTTCAAGGCCAAAATGAACACAACAAGAGAACCTAGTTCTGTGAGAAGATGAAACTGTGTGATAGTTATTGTCTCGGTTTACATCAAAGCCCGGGTGGTTCAAGACATCAAGTTCACTACCTGGTCGAGTAAATCCGATAGCTACTCACTATGGGTGGTTCAAGGCTGAAAAATGCTACCAGCCCAGATGCAGTGATATTTCGACTGTACTCTCAAAAGTTTTTTCTGTTTTCAAAAAACCAATGTTTAGAATCATTTCTATTCATGTGGGGGATTGTTGGAACTGAATTTTCCGGGCACTTTTCCGATGGGCTCCGGTCACCGGTTGTGCCAGATTATAGGAGCGTTGGATTCGTCTCCGCGAGCTCTACAACGAAGTGTGCTCATACGATAAATTCGGGTTCCATTTGAATGAGAAATGAGGACTCAAAGGTGGTTGGTTGCAACACCCAAATGGAGTTTGGGGTGCAATTCTACATCCCACATCGGAAATGTGGGAGTAGAATTGAGTGGTTTATATACCACTATCACCCAAGCCAAGGTAATAACTTGGTGACTATGGAGAGAAGAGCTTGACCACTCACACGCGCCGTCCGTCCGTCCGTCCGATCCGGTCGGGTCGGGCTCGGGCTTGTGGGCTGGGCCGAAGGCCCAAGCAGCAGCTAAGCTTCTTTTTGGAAGCCAGCTGGGCCGTTTCGGGAATGGGCTGCAGAACAAATCCTCCGCCATCAATACCGGAGATCTTCGCAATTACTCCGGAAGATCCGTAAAGTCCACCGCCACTAATGCAGAAGATCTGCAACGGTCACAACGGGATCCTCCATGAATGCAGAAGATCTGCAACGGCTCCTCTTCCAAGCTCTATATAAGAGCGAGCGTCCTCTCATTCAGCTGACACTCATCGACCACAGCTATCCTCCTCCCTCCTCTCTGTTTTCCGAAAATCGAGTCTGAGAGTGCTCCACAGAAACGGTTCGTAGCCTTCGGTCCTTTGGTTGCGCAAGTCCGAAGTTGTTCAAGCAGTTGTATCCTGGGATTCAGAACGCCATCAACCGTCGCAATACGGGGCGTTTTCAGAATTAAGGAGAGAGATATCGTTCTCGACTCTGCTTCGTAATTCTGTTCGGTATAATTTCGTTTCGTTATTATACGCTTTCTTATTGCAGTTTATATTTCGTATATGCGTTCCTACAAAGTTGACACGTAAGAACGATAGGCCAAATGCAAAAAAATGAAAGCGGAAAAGAAAAGTCGTTAGATATTCTCATCGATAGGCTTTGGAATAAAACGACGGTGAGGTAAATAGCTGGAGAAAAGTAGAATCTCTGAGTTTGTGCTTCATCGGCATAGAAGCTTTATATGGAATAAAAGAGGACAATTGCTAGAGTAAAGGGAGACACGTGTAACAATGAAATAGTAGGTTTGTGGTGAGTCACTCAATAAAAAGATGAGAGTTTGACACCTATTTATAAAAGAGAAGAAAAATTGACAAGTGTCTATAAGAGAAATGACAGGACAATATTATAGAGAAAAAAGCAAAACAAGGTTGAAAAATCTACTATTCATTTGGAGAGCTTTCATTTTTAGTATAGTGTGGATATAGATATAAATATTGAAGACAAATAACAAGTATTATCGATGAAATAAAGTTAGAGAATTACACTAGCTTTTAGGTGGACTTCGAACTAAGGCATAACTGAAGAATTAGGAAGAAAAGATATTGGTAGAATTTTCTCTTCCTTTTCTCATTAGGTACGTACAACATATATATAAGAATAGATCTTGGAGAGCAAGATATCCTATACATGAAATCCTATAAACAAGGAAAGGATAGAATACTTAACAAACTTATACGTAATCTTTTGGTAAAATATAATATCTCCTAATACCCCCCTCAAGTTGGAGCATGCAAATCTCGAATGTCCAACTTACGAAGGAGGTAGGGAAAAAGTTGTTTGCCCAAGGCCTTGGTAAACATGTCGGCAAGTTGATCCTATGAGCGGACATAAGAAGTGACAATGCAGTCGAACTGAATGAGATCTCGCACAAAATGACAGTTTATCTCGATGTGTTTGGTACGCTCATGAAACACAAGATTGGCGGAGATATGTAGGGCAGTCTGACTATCACAAATGAGACGCATGGGAGACGCATGACGATAGCAAAGAGATAAAAGAAATGCCTTGAGCCAAATAAGCTCGCAACAAGCAGCAGCCATGGAACGATATTCCGCCTCAGCAGAGGAGCGAGAGACGATAGGTTGTTTCTTAGTCTTCCAAGACACCGGAGAGTCACCCAAAAGAACAAAATAACCGGTTAAAGATCGTCGAGTAAGCGGACATGCCGCCCAGTCACTGTCACAATAAGTCGTGAGTTGCAATGAACTATGACGAGATAAGACGAGCCCCTGGCCCAGATGACTCTTGATGTAATGAAAGACCCTAGTGGCAGCCTGCCAATGGGCCTCCTTAGGATGCTGCATAAACTGTGAGAGTATATGGACCGAGTAGCTCAGTTCAGGCCTTGTAATCGTCAGATAGATGAGACGCCCAACAAGGCGACGATAACGATCTGGATGTGCATACTCGGATCCAGACGCGGTGGCCAGGTCGTGATTCTGCGGTAGGGGGAAGTCAGCCGGCTTAGCCCCGAGTAGACCGGCCTCGAATAGGATGTCAAGAGCATACTTGCGCTGACAAAGAAACAAGCCCTCCTTTCCATGAGCAATCTCCAACCCTAAAAAATACTTCAAAGTCCCCAAATCCTTCATGTGAAAACATGAATACAGATAATCCTTGAATCTTGTTATGGAAGAAGAATCATTGCCTGCTATTATCAAATCATCAACGTACACGAGCACATGTAGACTAGTGGTGTGATGAATGTAAGAGAATAAAGAGTAATCTGCATAGGACTGCTTAAACTCGAAAGTAACAAGAGCAGAGGCAAGCTTAGCAAACCAATTTCGAGATGCTTGACGAAGCCCATAGAGAGACTTCTAAAGACGACAGACTTTGCCATCCGGGGCTGCGAAACCAGGAGGAGGACGCATATAGACTTCTTCCACGAGATCTCCATGCAGAAAGGCATTGTGGACATCCATTTGATGTAGTTCCCACCCTTTAATGGCTGCCACAGACAAGAATAAGCGAACAGAAGACATCTTTGCAACGGGGGCAAAGGTCTCATGAAAATCGACTCCTTCAACTTGGCGGTTACCGAGAACTACGAGACGAGCTTTATGACGCTCAATGGACCCATCAGAGCGGTACTTGATGCGGAAAACCCATTTACAACCAATGGACTTCTTATCAGGAGGCAGAGACTCAAGAGACCAAGTCCCATTTTTCTCCAGGGCCGTGAGCTCATCCATCATAGCATCTCTCCCTTCAGGATGACGAACATCGTCGGCATATGAAACTGGCTCAACCGAGGCACTCACAGCAGCTGAGAACTGCACATGTGAAGCTAAAAACTTGTCACAATTAACAAAATTGACAATGGGATAGCGAGTACCTAAGGAAGGTGTCGAAGTCGGAGGATGAGCAGCGAAGGGAGGTGGTTGGCATTGCGTGGTATGACACATAGTCGTGAAGATGGGTAGGCGGCTGGCGAGGCCGTTCGCTGCGACGAGTGGACGTTTCAGAGGACACAGTAGATGCGGAAGCAGGTGATAGAGGTGAAGGGCTAGGCGGTGATGCTGCTGGTGTCGGAGACGAAGCACAAAGAGATGAACTCCCCCTATCGTCAAGCATAGGATCCATAGTCTCAACCTCGGAGACGTCATGGATATCAAAGACAGCAGGGTGTGATGATGTATCATCCATAGTAGCCACAAGAGGAGTTTGTGGGTGATGAAATGGAAACACGGCCTCATGAAAAACCATGTCTCGTGACTCAAAGAAGGTTTCTGAATCAAGATCAAATAAACGCCAAGCCTTCTTACCATATGGGTATCCGAGAAACACGCACATGCGGCTGCGAGAGGCAAACTTGTCTCGGTAACGGGGAATAACCGCAGCGTAGCAAAGGCACCCAAAAATGCATAGATGGGAGCTTTAACGAAGATGAGTTCATAGGGAGCCTTGCCAAGAAGTAATTTGGATGGTGTTCGATTGATCAAATAAGTTGCCGTGAGAACACATTGTCCCCGAAACCAAATGGGTAACGAAGCCTGAAACCGCAGAGCACGAGCACGAGCAACGTTAAGAAGGTGACGATGCTTGTGCTCTGCCCGTCCATTCTGCTGCGGTGTAGCCACACACGATGTCTCAAAGACTACACCATTGGAATCAAAGTAAGACCGGATAGGTAGAAATTCGGAGCCATTGTCTGCTCGGAAACGTTTCACTTGTTTGTTGAACGGTTTCTGTGTGAAGGCACAAAAATTCTGAATTAATCGAACCACCTTTGTCTTGCTGGCTACCAAGTGTACCCAAACACAACGAGAATAATCATCAACCAATTTTAGGAAGAAACGAGCACCACAAGTAGAAGGGACACGATACGGCCCCCAAACATCAACATGAATAAGCTCAAACAAATCAATTGCTTTATTACTGCTTAGAGGAAAACAATCACGAGTTTGCTTTGATTGAAGACAGACAGAACAAGGATCTACTAAATGTTTGATATCAGAATGAACTCCTGGTAAACTCAAAACTAATTGATAAGCAGGGTGACCCAAACGTTGATGCCATAGCCCTGAAGACGCCGTAGAAGCAACAGCCACTCGCCCGGTAATACCGACGGTTGTGCAAAGCCAGAAAACCCCATCCCTCGCTTCACCGACTCCAATCACCGTCCTCGTAGTACGGTCCTGAATGACACAAAGTTTGTCAGTAAGGGTGACAAGCAGCCATAATTCACTAATTAAGTGAGCAAAAGAAATCAAGTTGCAAGTAAAATTTGGAACTAGCAACACATTGCTAATACGCAAGAAATCACCAAGTACCGCCGTGCCGGCCTGAGTGGCAACAGAAGTCGAACCATCAGGCAAAATAATAGTAGAAGGAGAGATGGTATGTAAATTCTCAAGCATAGTAGAGTTGCCGGTCATATGATACGAAGCGCCGGTATCGAGAATCCAGCGACCCGAAAGCTTACCCATCAACTTGTCATCAGTGGAGCCTTTGAAATGTTTCAGCAGATCGAGCATAGTATTCCATTGATCGTCGGTGAGAGCCGGAGAAAGGGCAGCACGATCCTGCGAGGTTAGAGATGCGGGGAAAGAAGTCGATGATGCAGTTCCCTGAGCAGCATTAGCAAGTCCCATCGAACCATGGCCAGGAGCAGATGGACAAGAAGAAGGCTTGGACTGTGCTCCACGACCACGTCCAGCCCCTGTAGAAGATGATTGGCCATCACCTCATTTCTGACGAAGCTCCTCCTACCATTCCGGGTAACCATGGAGCTTGAAGCATGAAGACACCTCATGCCCGAGACGACCGCAGTGAGTGCACGTCGGTTTGTCAGACCGAGAAGACGACTCAGAGTGACCAGCAGTAGAGGGCTTAGTCGAAGTCGACTTGCCCTGAGCAGCAAAAGCAATAGCGTCTGGAGCGGTAGCCCGTTCGGTGGAGATGGCCTTGTGTCGCTCTTATTGAACAACAAGGGAATAAACCCGATTCAGTCCGGGCAGCGGGTCCTGAGCCAAAGTATGAGAATGCAACGTCCTATAGGAGCCATCATCGAGTCACATCAGAAAGTGATGAACAACTTCCTCCTCTCGTTCCGTGTGCAGTTCAGAAACCCAATCGCACTTGCAGCCAGTGCACGTGCAGCGACGGGGTTTGAGGTAGTTCTGAAGTTCATCATGGAGGTGTTTAAGTCGACCGAAGTAAACAACGACAGTCTGGCCGTTCTGGCGAAAACGAGCTATCTCGGTGCGGAGTTGATGAACTCTAGGAGCGTTCCCGATGGAGAAACGCTGCTGAATCTCATCCCAAAGATCCTTCACGGACTCGTAATAAGTCAATGAAGATCGAATAGAAGAATCAACGGATTGAAGAATCCACCCCACCATCATGGAGTTGACGATGCACCAGTCTTCAAATCGGGGGTCGGTATCAACCGGTCGAGTAATCCGACCATCAATAAATGGAAGCTTGCGGCGAGCGCGGAACGCGTTTCGCAAGGCTTGCTCTCACTCCTGGTAGTTCTCGCCCTTAAGGATCACCGGAATAAGTTTCATGCCCGTGTGGTCCGAGGGGTGGAGATAATAGGGAGAAGTCATATCTAGACTTCCCTTCTTCAAGGTGTCTTCAGTAGTCATGGTAACGACCAGTAGGAATCAAAGGGAAAAAAATTGAGAAGGACGATGAGTGCGGACGGAAAACGATGGGTAGGGTATTGTGTTTTAGGTTTGTGGCTCTGATGCCATGAAGAATTAGGAAGAACAGATATTGATAGAATTTCCTCTTCCTTTTCTCATTAGATACGTACAACATATATATAAGAATAGATCTTGGAGAGCAAGATATCATATACATGAAATCCTATAAACAAGGAAAGGATAGAATACTTAACAAACTTATACGTAATCTTTTGGTAAAATATAATATATCCTCATAATAACCTAGATTTACGGAAATCCTATATGCACGTGTTTTTTCGACTAAATGCACACGAAATCGTGCGCTTAATATAAGCGTACATGCTCTATGCGCTTATTATAAGCGCATATGGGCATAAGGGGGATTTAAAAAATATGATGAGGGGCATAGGTACTGTAGCTATGCGCTTACAATAAGCGCATAGCTATGCGCCTGTAGTTGTGCGCTTACATGCGCATAGATCTAAAATAATTTTTTTACAAGTTTATCTGGTGCGCTTACTGTAAGCGCACCATACTAAAAAAACAAAACTTGCACTTTTTTTCCATAATCATGTAGAGAATTTCAATACGAGTCCGTACATATAAAATTCGTCCAAAACGGACATCGTTTGCCCCTCCAAAAACCCAAAAAACGAAGCCTTCCTACCCTTTTTTTTACAATTTGGTGTCCGGCATATAGCGCATTGTAGTGAATTTTTTTAGTGTTTTATGCATTTTTATACTATAATTTTGTATAAAATTTTAATACGAGTCAGTACATATAAAATTCATCCAAAACGAATATCGTTTTCCCCTCCAAAAAGCCAAAAAACGGGAATAAAACGTTAGAAACTATAGTATTTAAGTAATATATTTTGTAATACTTAACTATAATACATAAAGTATAGTTATTTTTCCATAATCGTGTATAGAATTTCAATACGAGTCCGTACATATAAAATTCGTCCAAAACGAACATCGTTTGCCCCTCCAAAACTACAAAGCCTTCCTACTAGACATGTCAACTGGGTCGGGCGGGTCAGATTCGAGTTCGGGTCATGTCGAGTTCAGGTCAAATCGGGTTCGGGTCGATCGGGTTGATAAAAATTTTGGGTTGGTCGGGTTCGGGTTGACCCGACGGGTCGAATATGCCTTTTTTTATGATTATTATTATGATTTTTAACTTTAATAAAATAATTATAATAATATAATTAATATTATATTATTATTTAATAAAGTATATTAAAATATTTAATATAAATGAAATAAATTATACAAAACAAAGGGGACCCGCGAGCTCGGATTTGCGTTCGGGTCAGGTTTAGGGTTTTTCGGGTCCTTCTTGACCTAGTGACGTTCGGGTCGGGTTTGGGTCCTTTCGGGTCGAGTCGGTTGGGTTTTCGGGTTGGGTCGGTTTTTTACAAGTCTACTTCCTACCCATTTTTTTACAATTTGGTGTCTGGCATATAGTGCATTGTAATGAAAAAATTGATATTTTTTATAATTTTCTACTATAATTTTGTATAAAATTTTAATACGAATCCATACATATAAAATCCATCCAAAACGAATATTGTTTTCCCCTCCAAAAAGCCAAAAAACGAGAATAAAAAACTTTAGAAACTATAGTATATAAGTAAATTAAGTAATACATTTTGTAAGAGTGCGGTTCCGGTGCGGAGCACTCTTCCCGTGCGGACATGCACTATAGGGCCTTATTTGTGCACTTTAGAGCCTTATTTGTGCACTTTTGCAAAAAATTTGAAAAATGCTTGGAAAACAATTTGTAAAAGAATATTTTTTTTTTGAAAAAGTGCACAAATAAGATATTAAAGTGCACAAATAAGGCCCTAAAGTGCATGCTCCGCACGTCCGCACGGGAAGAGTGCTCCGCATATGATCCAAACTCCATTTTGTAATACTTAACTATAATACATATAGTATAGTTATGCATTATAGTTAAGTGTTACGAATTTAATACTTATATACTATAGTTACACATTATGGTTAAGTATTATGAACTTATTACTTATATACTATAGTTATGTATTATAGTTAAGTATTATGAACTTATTACTTATATACTATAGTTATGTATTATAGTTAAGTATTATGAACTTATTACTTATATATTATAGTTAACTTATTACTTAGTATATAACCAAATTGGATATAACTATAGATATAATCATAGTGTATAACTATAGGATATAATCATAGTGTATAACTATAGGATATAATCATAATATATAACTATATGATATACACATAGTATATAACTATAGGATATAATCATAGTATATAACCATAAGATATAGCCAAATTAGATATAACTATAAGATATAATCATAGTATATAACTAAATGATATAACCATATTATATAACTATAGGATGTAATATAGGATATAAGTCATATAACCATAGTATAAAACTATAGTATATAACGATGATATAACCAAATTGGATATAACTATATAATATAACTATATGATACAACCATAGTATATAACTATAAAATATAATATACGATATAACCATAATATATAACTGTAAAATATAACCAAATTGGATATAACTATAAGATATAGTATATAACTATATGATATAACCATAATATATAACTATAGAATATAATATATGATATAACCATGATTATATCTTATAGTTATATTCTATACTTTTATACTATGACTATATCTTACACTTATATCCAATTTGATTATATTCAATAGTTATATAATATGGTTATATCATATATCTTATAGTTATATAACTATGTGATATAACCAAATTGGATATAACTATAAGAATATATATAACCAAATTGGATATAACTATAATATATAATCATAGTATATAACTATATGATATAACCATAGTATAAATTTATAGTCATATACTATGGTTATAATTTTATAGTTATAATCGTTATATCCTATAATTATATACTATGGTTATATCCTATATTATATTCTATAGTTATATACTATGGTTATATCCTATATTATATTCTATAGTTATATACTATGGTTATATTCTATATTATATTCTATAGTTATATACTATGGTTATATCAAATAATTATATACTATGATTATATCTCATAGTTATACCCAATTTGGTTATATCATATCGTTATATCCTATAATTATATACTATGATTATATCTTATGGTTATATTCTATTTAGTTATATATTATGTGTATATTCTATATTTATATACTATGGTTATATCCAATTTGGTTATATCATATCGTTATATCCAATAGTTACATATCGTTATATCCAATAGTTATATAAGTATTAAGTTCGTAACTATACTATATGTATTATAGTTATAAGTTCATAATACTTAACTATAATGCATAACTATACTATATGCATTATAGTTAAGTATTACAAAATATATTACTTAATTTAGTTACATACTATAGTTTCTAAAGTTTTTATTCTCGTTTTTTGGCTTTTTGGAGGGAAAAACGATATCCGTTTTGGATGAATTTTATATGTATGGATTCGTATTAAAATTTTCTACAAAATTATAGTAGAAAATTGTAAAAAATATCAATTTTTTCACTATAATGCGCTATATGCCACGCACCAAATTGTAAAAAAATGGGTAGGAAGTAGACTTGTAAAAAACCAACCCAACCCGAAAACCCAACCCGACCCGAAAGGACCCAAACCCAACCCGAACGTCACTGGGTCAAGAAGGACCCGAACCCGAAAAACCCTAAACCTGACCCGACCCTAATGCAAATTCGAGCTCGCGGGTCCCCTTTATTTTGTATATTTTATTTCATTTATATTAAATATTTTAATATACTTTATTAAATAATAATATAATATTAATTATATTATTATAATTATTTTATTAAAGTTAAAAATCATAATAATAATCATAAAAAAGGGCATGTTCGACCCGCCGGGTCAACCCGAACCCGACCGACCCAAAATTTTTATCAACCCAACCGACCCGAACCCGACATGACCCGAACTCGAACCCGACCCGCCCGACCCAGTTGACAAGTCTAGTAGGAAGGCTTCTTTTTTTGGATTTTTGAAGGGGCAAACGATGTCCGTTTTGGACGAATTTTATATGTACGGACTCGTATTGAAATTCTATACATGATTATGGAAAAATACCTATACTTTATGTATTATAGTTAAGTATTACAAAATATATTACTTAAATACTATAGTTTCTAACGTTTTATTCCCGTTTTTTGGCTTTGTGGAGGGGAAAACGATATCCGTTTTGGATGAATTTTATATGTACTGACTCGTATTAAAATTTTATACAAAATTATATTATAAAAATGCATAAAACACCAAAAAATTTCACTACAATGCGCTATATGTCGGACAACAAATTGTAAAAAAATGGGTAGGAAGACTTCGTTTTTTGGGCTTTTGAAGGGACAAACGATGTCTGTTTTGGACGAATTTTATATGTACGGACTCGTATTGAAATTCTCTACATGATTATGGAAAAAAAATTGCAAGTTTTTTTTTTTTAGTATGGTGCGCTTACAGTAAGCGCACCAGATAAACTTATAAAAAATTATTTTAGATCTATGCGCTTACTTTAAGCGTATATATACAGTAGCTATTGTCTGCCGATATTTTTTTAATCCTCATTTTTCCCCTATGCGCTTAATATAAGCGCACAAAACATGTACGCTTATATTAAACGCCCAATTTCGTGTACATTTAGCGGACAAAACGTGTGCATATAAATGGACCCTAGATTTATCCGTGCAAAGATTCTTCGACAACTGAAATTAATGTGATGTTTCCAATACCAAGTAATGTTACTAATGACAGTAGTTTGTATTAATCTTGTGCAAATAGAAGGGAAAATGTGGGGAGTGTATGATTTGTTCAGTAGATAGACATGTGAAGGAAGTTCGGGCACGCGTGACAGGGTGGCACGGAAGATCGACTTCGGTACCCTCCAAAACACCTTTTTTTCGTGAATCCCCCGATTTCCCAAACCCCTATATTTTTTTCCTGATTTGTCCTCTCCTTTTTCAGTTTCCCTTCTCCCCTCCCTGTCTCTTTCTGCACTTTGCATGAAAGGCTAAAATAGGTAATCTTTCTACATTCTCATCCTTGGTTTTATTTCCCAGCTCCCATACATCCCTATTCCCCAAAATCTCTACTCATATACTATCCCCTCATCATTTCACAACGTTACTTATCCCCCACAAATTATGAAATTGTTGTCACTTTTTTGTGTGAAAATGTGTTGATTTAAATTATATTTTAACATTTAAATCATTGAGTGAGTTATTTTAATTCGATTAAACAATGGGACAATCATTCAAAATGATCATTTCTCAACGCTAAAAACTTACAATAGTATAGAAAACAGAATGGATGAAGATTTTTATAGGGCTATGTTAATATACAATTAATTTTTATTGCAAGGTCGGATTATTGTTAGAATGAAATAAATGTACTTTTTAATTGGATTTTATTTGATTATATTGTAGTTGGAATGATGTTTTTTCTAACTTTGATTATGATAAATATCATTAGATTTAAGGTTATTCATTCCTTTGAGTGTCAAATTAAAAAACGAGTATGAGAATAATGTAACCCAAAAGAAGAAAAAAAAGTAAAAGAACAAATAGTCAATAAAAGAAACAAGAGCATTGAGCTAAGGGCGTGTTTAATGGGGGGCTTTTAGGTGGGGCTTTTAGGAGGATTTGAATGTATTTATTTGCTAAAAGTCCCATGATATATTAGTGACTTTTAGTGGGGGGCTTTTAGATAAGTTTTATGTACAATTATATCCTTGGTTTGGATTGAAATTACAAAAATGCCATTTACTAAATTATGGATAAAATCGTACATTAAACTTAATATTTTATTTTATTTTAATTATATAATTATAATATTTATTTAAAATTAAGGAAAAAAACATACATTGATGGAAAATCAACAAAAGGGGGATGCATACACTCAAGAAAACAAAACAACATGCGAAAATAACATGAACTAAACCAAATGACAATATTAAACGACAAGCATGACACGATAATTAAAAACAACACATAAACAACAAAATATTCAATTGTTGCCATAACGGTCCCAAATGTGCTTCTTCAAATCTTCTTTCAGCATGTGATGCATTGTTCTATCCCGAAGTTGAGCCGTCCTTATAAACAACAAAATATTCAATTTGTGAAAGGAGTTGTGTATAGTTCATATTGTAAGGATCATACACATCTAATGACAAATCCCCAAAGTTATTTGGGATGTCATCTTGGTTTGGATTCATGATGAAATAATAGAAGGAAGGAATGAGAATAGAAGGGAGGAATGAGAGGTTACAAGAGATAAGTGATAGAGGATTGTGTGAGTTGTGTAATTCCAACCATGTCTTATTTATAGACAAAAAAAATCATTTACAGTATTGAAAAATAGAAGTACACCTACCCTTAAATTACAATTATACCATTTTATTTATATTAAATTATTAATATTAAAACATGGTTGCAATTACACAACTATTGATCAGTGCTATTTTATAGTGCATATCCGGGGGTTATTACCAGGTTTGAGGCGCCGTTTGGATGGATTTAGAGCACAATCGTGGATCATGGAGTTAGAGTGGAGAAGTGAAGAAATCATGGGATTTATAGAGGTTTGAAGTGTATTGAAGAGTAGAAGAACAATGTGCTGAATTCAAATGGTTCGTTCTCTCTACTCAGATGTCCAAATGAAGTGATTCCGATTCGAGAAGTTAGATCTTGAAGTCTATTGCAATTCCTCAAAATATGAGAGCAATCCGAGTTGGGAATCAAACGTAATGGTATTTTTACGGAAGTGTCGCAGAAGCTGAAGAAGACACCGATGACGCCCCGCGCCAGAAGCCACCGCGACCCGGCGGTGGGTCACCGCCCCGCGGTGGGAGTCACCGCCCCGCGGTGGATTTGTTAAGCGCCTCGCGTCCGGAAGACTTTATTTCCTTTTATGCATTTTCAGACTTTCTTATTTCAAGTATTTTATTTCCCTTGCTATTTTAATTAGGTTAAACTTATTTCCTAAGCCTATTTAAGACCTCTTTCTAGGTTAAGAGGCAAACATCAGACACTTCACCACCAGACACTTTTACTTTTATCATCGTAGGTTTCACCTTTGAATTTAGAGTTTTCCATTCACAAACCAATGGAAAGCTAAGCACCTTTGCTTAGCTTGCTATACTCATTAGTATGTGAATTAGGATTTCTTTGATAGGAAAACGACACCGGTTTCCGACCTTGTCAACTATCCTAAAATATATTAAAACTATCCTAAATTCATGCATAAAATATTTTATAAAAAAAGCATGCATAAAATATATTAAAACTATCCTAAATAATAATAACATGGTTAATTTGGACTTAATTATATTAAAAATTGAAAAAAAATACATAAAATTTCAA
Organism: Rheum nobile; assembly: GCA_027886185.1. NCBI lineage: Eukaryota > Viridiplantae > Streptophyta > Magnoliopsida > Caryophyllales > Polygonaceae > Rheum > Rheum nobile. The sequence goes on along the minus strand of WOAB01000207.1, from coordinate 5,766,448 downwards.
AATTTTATTTACAATGTAATTTTCATATAAAGAAATTAATTTGGTATTTGTTTTAAACCACCAATAATAAAAATAATAATTTATTTTCACTTAATGATACCTATAATACAAAAAAGTTATTAAAATCTACCAAATATATACAAAATGGATGTCTATGGATAGAGAAAAATGTAATTAGAATTATGGTTATTTTTATTTATTTTTTTAAGTAGCCAAATTTTAAATATATCATTTAAAAAAATAAAATAACGGACGGCCAGGAATAAATCCTGGCCGTCCGTTGATTGCCACGCGACGCCCATCAGGCGCGCTAGCGCGCGCCAATCAGCGTGTGCCGTGTGGCAATCCCTTATCAGAATTTTAATGGGACGCGTTTGGTTCCGGCTACAAAACGGCGTCGTTTTGAAGCAAACGAAGGCAAAAAAAATTAAAACACCAAACAGTCCCCAATTTCTTCCAGCTTGGGACGGTCCCAAGATTTGTTCTTTTTTTGGGCCCTGATCTGGGGCTTTTAGCCCATTATCCATTGTTTAATATATTTTTGCTAAAAGCCCTTATTTGGATCCTCCGTTAAAGCTGCCCTAAGGAACGAGAAAATGAGATCACACTCTTTGTGTTGTGAAGAGAAGGAACAATGTTGAGGAACTAAGTGAAAACTAAGAGAAGAGGCATTGGGTATTTGAAGGAAGATTAGTCAAATAAGGGGAAAATTTTGAAGAGTTGGGCTGCAAAGCTTGAGTTTAGATAGATGTTTGACTAAGTCTTAGTTGTTGAAATAATATCTTTTGTTATAAAATTGTATTTATGAAAGTATGATTAGATAGAAACTTTATTTTTTAAGTCGTATGTGGGCTGACTTAAAGATAAATGTTAGAGATCTTATTCTACATATATATACATAGAAGTTCGGATTAGGTTAAGTACACAATTACGTCATTCCGAGCTTACGAAAAAGCAGAGAGAGGAAGATTAAGATACGACCTTTATGAGTATTTTGATCTAGGTTTGAGTTTTACTTGAGTTATTAGGCTATAATTATTTTCTTAGAAGTCAATGTGATCTAGGAATTTTGTGTGACTAGGTTTGAATTTCTTACTTGCTTTATTGTTTGTAACCGAATTAATAACACAAATAGACGCTTAAAATCCTACTAGATTAACCACCTAAAGGTAGAAGTTTTTTTGATTAACTTGTTGGTTGATATGGATATGAAAAAAACATATGATAAACTATAATGGAATTTTATTAATTAAAAATACTTAAAAGTTTTGGATTTGATCCAAAACGAATTAGTTGGGTTGACATGCATCATTTTTGCTTGTTTTTTCATACTTGTTAATAATGAATTTGAAAAAGAATTTAAACCTACTTGTGGAATCACACAAGGTGATTCAATTGAACCCTTCATTTTTATTATATCAATGAAATATTTAGCCAAAACAATTTTATTTGAATCACAACAACAAAATAAAAAATTTGGAATCTAGTAAATGAAAAATGGAACTTGTATTCCTTTTTTAAACTTTGCTGATGATACTTTAATTTTGGCTAATGCTTCTTACACAAATATGATGACTTTCAAAGCAATTTTAGAAGAATTTACTACAAAGTCAGGTTTGCAAGTTAAGCTATAGCCTTGGCAAGTATACTAAGTAACATAAAAATTGAAAAAAAATATTTAGACATACATATTATTCGAGGACGAGTGAATAATGAGATTTTTACGGACTCAATTCTTAATCTTAAAAAACTATTTTTCACAATGGAAAGCAATTTCTTTGTCGCATCCTGGCAGAAGTATACTTTTTCAAGCAAGTCTTTTCTCAAAAGTAAATTATCTCATGCAAAGTTTCATGTTACCTACCACTATTTGTTCTGAAATAAACAAAATTAATAAAAACTAGTGTAAAACACGTGTCATGCACATAATATTTTTATTAAGATTGTGTTCTGATGTAGCTCTAGTATTATTTATAGTGTATATATATTTTAACTGTATTATATTAATATAATACTATCTTATTTTCTATATACTATGATATTGAATAATATTAGTCATAAACTCACAATATTAGTACAAAAGAAAAAAAAACTCGAATAATATTACTTACACATTATATTAAAAATCTAGGAACTAAAAGAAAAATAATACTCCATCCGGTCAGTATCTTTTGACGTTTGAAGAAGTAGATTTTGATCGAGAAACATTATCGTTGGAATGTTGGTGTGCTCAATTTTAATTTCTACTTATTTATTCGCTTCACTTTCCAATCTATTTTTCTCTTTTTTTTTCTTAATAAACAAAAGACTATAAGTGTGCCCAATGTAGTGATGTTCTCATCATTTCCAAATGTCATCGTACTATAGATGCCACTAATCCTTCAATTTTTTTAAAATTCCAAATCTTAATAAATACGTAGCACACTTTTGAGAGCTAGACAACTTCTTCACAGACCCTAATATTACAATTTCCACTTTCATTACCCCTAATATCTAGGATATATAGTCATCAAGTTATCTTATCCCCTCTCTTGTAACAAAATTTTTGAAGGTTCACATTCCATCAACTCCATTTAAAGATCGTCTTATATGAAAATTAACTGCGGATGACAACTTCATAGTAAAATCTACACATAAGCTTGTCCAAACTTTTACTCTCACATATCAACCCAACTCCTTCTCTTGGATTTGGAAACTTAAAATACCACCTAAAATTCAGAATTTTCCGTGGAAGGCCATGGTGATGCTCTTCCAACTAATGGATGATTTAATCAACATTTTTCAATTGTTTCATCTGTTTGTAGTCTTTGCAATTCCAAGGATGAAGATCTCAATCATTTTTTCTTTACTTGTCCATTCACACAACATATGATTTCAAAAATTGAATCTAGAATGAATGAGTCTTTCTCTCTTTATATACTTCAGATTTCCATTACAACTTTGACTACTTCAGACAGTCTATGCATCACCTATACCTATGTTCTTTCTCTGGTAGTCCATTTGGAATCATCGCAATACACTTATTTTCCAACAACATGAATTGACACAAAAGATATGTCCATCAGACCAAGCTTTTTCCCATTTTCAAGAATGGATTTCATTAACTCCTACGTTAAAGCAAGTGCCTATAAAACGACAAAGATTACGATCTACCAACCTCACTTGGAAGAAACCAATGGAGAATTGGATTAAATTAAACTTTGACGGTTCTAAGAAACATGACAACACATCTCACATTGGATACTTATTGCGCGACAATAAAGGTACAGTTCTTTTATTTCACCGCGAACACATCATTACTACTATAGTTTTACATAGTGAAGCTCTTGCATCACTTCTTGGTATTCAGCACGCTTCTAAGCTTCATGTTGGAAATTTAATAATAGAATGTGATAATCTAATTGTTATAAATTCAATCAGAGACATTTGGAAAATTCCCTGGGAAATGCATTCCATTATTACAGATATTAGTATGTTACTCTCTTCTTTTATTGCGTTTCAGATTCATCACTGCTTCCGCAAAGTCAATTGTGCTGCCGACTTCCTAGCCACACATGTTATTCTGTCTTCGGCCCTTCAAAAATTTCAAGATCTCCTCTCACAGACAACGTTTACTGCTACTACGCACAACATGCTTTCCTCCTTCTTTTTTTGATTAGGTAAAAATTAGACTGGAAAACCACATAAAGCCGGTTTCTCAGTCTAGAGCATCATTTCGAATGAGAATTACAAATTCTAGATGAGCTCGAATATCTTCCAAGGAACTCAGCTGGACCTCCTTAGCGATGAAGTCGGCCACCACGTTTGTTTCTCGGAAGACATGAAAAATCTGCACTGAAGAGAAAAGTTGTAAAATACACAGGATAACAGAAATTAACATTTCAATATCCCATGGACAGTGCCAGATTTGATTCAGAACGTTCACAATGGTTAGGTTATCACATTCAAGATGAATGTCAGTAATGCCTAATTCATAGGCCTTTACCAGGGCATTTCTTACTGCAAGCGTTTTTGTTTTTAAAGGGGTTGAGATACCACATTTATTCCCAAAGAGGAAAATTGGTTTACCCGTGTTGTTCCTGAGAATGTAGCCAAATCTAGATTCACTATTAGTTTTTGTGGATCCATCTGTATTAATTTTAATAATATTTTCCGGTGGTTTTTTCCATTTCTTTATTGATCGTCTGGCATTATTCATTCTATGTGTTTTAGGTCTGTCCTCTACTAAGCAGTCAAGGTTCCAACTTTTTGTCTTGTTCCAGTTCTCAATTTGTGTTCTAATATAAATTGGTACATCCTTTATGGAGTCGGCATCATCGTTTGTTCTTCCAAAGCTTTGTTGGTTTCTATAAAACCAGATTTCCCACCAAGAAACCATTAATTCTATGAATTGTGATGTATTAGATTTTTGTCGAATTTCATCAATGATTTCATTGATTTTTTTGCTTCCTAAATTTAGGGAAGTAATAATACCATACGTATGATAGTTCATCTTCTCTATTGTTTTCAAGGTGTGTTTACATTGGAATAGGAGATGATTCAAATCTTCTAGTTGAACATTGCACCGTATACAACCCTGGGGGATTGCTACACCTTTTTCTGCTAATCTCGCTTTTGTTGGTAATCCGTTTTTTTTTTTTTCAGGCAAAGTTTTTAACTTTGGGATATGTGTCCATTTTCCAGATCCATGACGAATCATATGCAGCATATCTCTTGTTTCTGTTAATTAATTCCATAGCAGAGTTCATAGAGAACCAACCATTTTTACTAGTTTCCCAGTACATTCTATCATGAATATCATTTAAAGGTATCGGGATAGAGGTTATTTTTTTGGCTAAATCATGTGGTAAGCATTGTTCTATTAGGTCCTTATTCCAGGTTTTATTTGGCAACATAAAATCAGCTACCAGTGCATCCTTATTCAGGATTGATTGTGTGTTTATGATATCACTTAGGGGGTCTTTAAGACCCAATTATCCAACCAGAATTTGATTGTTCTGCCATTGCCAACTTGCCAAATTAGTCCAGACTTGAATTCCTTAATGAGTTCAGTCATTTTGGACCATTGCCAAGAGCAATTTCTTTTTTTCTCATAATGAAATAAATGGATTGTTTTCAAATATTTTTCAGTGACAACTCTAACCCAGTAGTTATTCGGTTCTGCTAAGATTTTCCATAGTAATTTGAATTGTAGGGCTTTATTCATGTCCTTTGATTTTCTCAAACCAAGGCCTCCTTGTTGTGTTGGTTTACATATTTTCTCCCAGCCTATCAGAGGTTTATAGGAGTTGTCTTTGTTCCAAAAGAAAGATCTATATAACTTGTCAAGTTCATTGTGTGTGTGCAGGTAGCATAAAGCTTTGCATAAGATAGTTTGGTCTTGCTGCCAGGTTGGTTTTTATTAGTGTTGTTCTTCCTGCTTGGGAAAGAGAATTTGCTTTCCATTTATATAGTTGTTGTTGGGTGCTAATTAAAAGATCAGCAAAAGTATTTGAATTGACTCTACCATTAATGATAGGGCAACCAAGGTATTTTTCGAGAGATATCATGTTTGTGATTGTGGGGATACCTTGTATTGCTAATTTCTTTTGATTGATAACCTTTTTTGTGACTTGAAAGACCGATTTATGGAAATTTACTTTTTGTCCTGTTATTTTGCAATACTCATCAATAATGTCATTGATTTCTTTACAATGTTCTTGTTTAGCTTTTGAGAAAATCACAATGTCATCCGCAAACACCAGAAACGGAATTCTTGATCCTTGTTGAGTGATTTAAATCCTAGAGGATCACGTGGTCTTTCTGAAGCAATTTGTAGTTTTCTAGCAAGGATTTCCGATCCTAAAATAAATAGGAAAGGAGAAAGGGGGTCACCCTGACGAAGTCCTCTTGTTGGTTTAAATATTTTTGTGGGTCCGTTGTTTACAAGTACCGAAAATGATACTGTTGTAATGCATTCTCTTATCCAGTTGATAAGTTTTTCATGGAATCCAAACTTTTCCATAGTTTTAATGATGAAATTCCATTTAATTCTATCATAAGTTTTTTCCATATCTAATTTTAGCGCAATGAAGCCTTCAGTTCCTTTTTTCGATTTGAAAGAGTGAAAATTTTCATGAGCAATCAAGATATTATCTTGAATTGCTCTATTAGCAACAAACGCACCCTGTAGGGGGTGAATTATTTTTTCCATGGTTCGTTTAAGTCTTGTTGTTATGATCTTCGAGGTGATTTTGTAAATTGTGGAACATAGACTTATAGGTCTATAGTGATTAGTAGAGTTTGGATTGTCACATTTTGGGATCAAGGAGATGAATGTATGATTTATTTGTTTGAGCAATTTCCCGGAAAGGAAAAAGCTTTTAACTGCTTCAATAACAGAGGGACCTACAATATCCCAATATTTTTGGTAAAATTCTGCTGTCATACCATCAGGCCCTGGTGATTTGTCTGAGCCAATGTTAAAGACAACTTTCTTTATTTCTTCATTGGATACGTTTCTTATTAATTCTAGATTGTCCTCTTTAGAGATTTCAGATTGAATTAAATCAAGGTTTTCCTGAAAAAGTCTTTGGTTCATATTTTCACTTCTGAATCTTTTAATGAAATCATTTCTGATTTCATTTCTAATGTTTTCTTCTCCGGTAATACGTGTTCCTTCTTGTGTTTTAATTTCTTTTATGATTTTTCTATTTCTTCTTCCACTTGCTATTTTATGAAAATAGCTAGTATTCATATCGTTTAATTTAATGTTTTTGACTTTTGCTCTTTGGTTCCAGTAGATTTTTTGGAAACATAGAAGTTTTTTTTTTCTATGATTCTAATTTGTTTTTTAATGAGATCATTTGTAGGATTAGTATAAATCTCAGTTTGGATTTCAGAGAGTTGTTTTTCTATTGTTTGTAATTGAGTGAATACGTTGCCAAAAGTGCTTTTGTTCCAAATCTTGGCATGTTTCTTAAGTAATTTTGTTTTGGATACAAGATTATACAATCTCGATCCATGATAGTTGGTTCTTCATGCTTGTTTGACATCCTAGAGGATTACGTGGTCTTTCTGAAGCAATTTGTAGTTTTCTAGCAAGGATTTCCGATCCTAAAATAAATAGGAAAGGAGAAAGGGGGTCACCCTGACGAAGTCCTCTTGTTGGTTTAAATATTTTTGTGGGTTCGTTGTTTACAAGTACCGAAAAGGATACCGTTGTAATGCATTCTCTTATCCAGTTGATAAGTTTTTCATGGAATCCAAACTTTTCCATAGTTTTAATGATGAAATTCCATTTAATTCTGTCATAAGTTTTTTCCATATCTAATTTTAGCGCAATGAAGCCTTCAGTTCCTTTTTTCGATTTGAAAGAGTGAAAAATTTCATGAGCAATCAAGATATTATCTTGAATTGCTCTGTTAGCAACAAACGCACCCTGTAGGGGGTGAATTATTTTTTCCATGGTTCGTTTAAGTCTTGTTGTTATGATCTTCGAGATGATTTTGTAAATTGTGGAACATAGACTTATAGGTCTATAGTGATTAGTAGAGTTTGGATTGTCACATTTTGGGATCAAGGAGATGAATGTATGATTTATTTGTTTGAGCAATTTCCCGGAAAGGAAAAAGCTTTTAACTGCTTCAATAACAGAGGGACCTACAATATCCCAATATTTTTGGTAAAATTCTGTTGTCATACCATCAGGCCCTGGTGATTTGTCTGAGCCAATGTTAAAGACAACTTTCTTTATTTCTTCATTGGATACATTTCTTATTAATTCTAGATTGTCCTCTGTAGAGATTTCAGATTGAATTAAATCAAGGTTTTCCTGAAAAAGTCTTTGGTTCATATTTTCACTTCTGAATCTTTTAATGAAATCATTTCTGATTTCATTTCTAATTTTTTCTTCTCCGGTAATACTTGTTCTTTCTTGTGTTTTAATTTCTTTTATGATTTTTCTATTTCTTCTTCCACTTGCTATTTTATGAAAATAGCTAGTATTCGTATCGTTTAATTTAATGTTTTTGAATTTTGCTCTTTGGTTCCAGTAGATTTATTGGAAACATAGAAGTTTTTCTTTTTTTTTCTATGATTCTAATTTGTTTTTTAATGAGATCATTTGTAGGATTAGTATAAATCTCAGTTTGGATTTCAGAGAGTTGTTTTTCTATTGTTTGTAATTGAGTGAATACATTGCCAAAAGTGCTTTTGTTCCAAATCTTGGCATGTTTCTTAAGTAATTTTGTTTTGGATACAAGATTATACAATCTCGATCCATGATAGTTGGTTCTCCAGGCTTGTTTGACAACATTTCTAAAATCCTTCCTGGTCATCCAAATTTTCTCAAATTTGAACGGTTGATTTTTAAAGGCTATTGCTGAGTCGAGCTCAATAGAGATGGGACAATGGTCTGTGCTGGTTAAAGCAAAATGTTTGGTACATATATCAGGATACCATTGAAGGATCTGGTGATGAATGAGTACCCTATCAATTTTTCATATATGTTATCTATTTCTGTAATGTTCTTTCGCCAGGTATATATGTTACCTTGAATCGGAGTATCCAATAGTTCACATTCATTTTTAAAATGTCGTAATCTTGCAAATTTGGTCAAAGGTGGTATTAGACCACCTAATTTTTCAGAAGGGTCTTGAATTTCATTCAGATCTCCCATAACAATGCACAGAAGAGAACACTTTTTAATAAAGGAGGTGAGTCCATCCCAAAATACAGGCTTTGCAGATTCTTTGGGTGGAGCATAAGTTAGGATCAACATAAGTTTTTTGTTCGTGAGCTGATTTGTATATTTGATAGTGATAAACCTTGTTTCAATGTGATCAATTTCAAGGATTTCATTTGTAAGTTGGTAGGTTTTCCACATAACACAAATACCACCTGAGAAACCTGTAGCTGGGACACAATAAAATTGGTCAAAACCCGCTTTTCTCCACACTTTTTCGCTTGGTTCTTTGTTTGTTCTTGTCTCAAAGAGTGCAATTAATTGAATTCGTTCAATTTTACAGAAGGATTCAACATCCATCCAGAAGGTTTTCTTCCCGATTCCACGGCAATTCCATGTTGTGATCTTCATAAAAAACCAATTGAAAGATTGCCCCATATCCAAAGACAGTTAGGGGTCTTGTTCCGTCGTTTATAGTAATGACAGTTTTTTCGAATGCAAACCTTCAAATAGTCATAATGAGTCTCCCAGAGTTCCTTATGTTGATAGAACTCAGAGGAGAGTCCTTTCTGCATACCGTGACTTCGCATCCAATGTTCTAAGGCTTTTTTATTTTCAATTTTATTTTTCCAACACAATAGATGTATTGTTAGTGTTTTGAGGAAGTAAGTGCATAAACTTATCATTTCATTTCTGATATTACTATCAATTTTCCAAAGCAGGGAAAATTTTGTTAGCATTCGGAGGGAGTAAATACATGTATCTGTCATTTCATATTTGACATTGTTATCACACTGGTTAAGGTACCATGAGGTATCATTGTTCTTCAGATTGTAAGGATTCAAGATACAAAGTGTAAATCTTTTCCATTCATACAATTGTTCGCATGTAATCATATATAAAGAGAGGTGTTCAACTGTGTTTTTGGTTTTAGTTGATGACTCTGGTGGGTCAATCTTAGTTTTGAATTTTTTAACATGATGTATGTTGGTTTGTTCATCATTTAATTTCTCAATACACATCGAGAAGCAAACTCTGTACAGATTAAGTGCCCTCTCGTGTAACAAATTTTTTTTCATTGTCTTGGAGAAGATATAATTAAAAGCAACTGTATTATCATACAGAGTGATGAGCATGAATAACACACTCAAATGGTTCATAAGAAGATTGTTCGTGGAGTTTGAGCTCCATAATTTGTTCATGAGTTTATTGTTCATTGTTGATATTGTTCCTCTTTTTCTCCTTGGCTTCTTATTCTGGTGTTTACCTCCATTGTTGCTAGCCAAGTCGAGCCCAGAAAACCAATCCAGACCCTCCTGGTATAATGATCTGTTCCACTGAGTCTCTTCAATATTTCTGTTCAAAACATACACGCAGGAAATGGAAACCCATGTAAAGTCTTGATTTTCAACATATCCGGGGTAATAGTTGGGGGAAAACATGATATTTTCACAGTATCTAAGATGCTGCAAATAAAGCAATTTGTTAAAAACAGTGTTCAGAGGTAAATTGTAGAAGAGAGCATAAACAAGAATACGCTCAGTTGCTGAAGGGTAAAGAGTGTCTGGGTTCACACATGAAGCCAAGAAAAAACTGAACCCTAGCAATTTTCTCCAGAAGAGAAAGGTCAGTTCACTAAGAATCTAGTAATAATAGTTCAGCTTAAGGCTTAATTCATGAAGAGCAGCAGCAAGCAACAACTAAAGCCAACCAACAACAACAAAGTAACAGGGTTTAAACAGACAAAGCTTTTCAAGGAAAGGTTCAGAAACCCGGCTGAAGCTCGGGGTATGCGAAGCACAGATCCACAACCAAAAGCAAAATTTCATCAATGAATCAAAGAGATCAGGGTTTGAATGGTATAATTTCATAATTAAGAAGAAACAGATCTCCGCAACAGGAACAAGATCAGAGGCAAAACATAAAAAAGCATAATAGAGACCGAAGCGAGAAAGACAAGAAGAGGGTCAGGAGGGGGAGTTTCAAAACGACAAAACCTGGAAGGGTGACGGGGATCGTAGTAAAGCTTGATTCCATAAATCTCCATGGTCGTGCCAACCACCCAGAAACGCCCGAGGAGACGGATCTTTGGATCCAAACCCCACCAGCATTTTCGCACCTTGCAGACAACCCGGAGACATGACGGAAGCCGAAGAAGGTAGGCATCAACATGGAGGAGACGCTTCTTAAAGAGACCGATCTTGGTCTGGAGCCGGTCAGAGAGAAGACCCACAAGGGAGTTTCTCCCAAAAACGCCCCGGTGAGCAGCAAACGGAGCAAGATTGAGAAGGTTGGGGTGTCGATCTCCAAGAAGGGAAGCAAGGTCAAGGATTTCATGGCCAAGATTCGCAGAAGCAGAGTTGTTAGGGTTCAGTGATGGAATGGTAGAGATGAGCGGCGGGCTGTGGGTTAGGGTTTCAAGGAGCTTTTTTGGGAGCGTTTTCATTTTTTATTCCATGAAGGAGTTCACACAACATGCTTTCTTCTAGATATTAGTTCATCTCTCTGAACTCTACTTGTGCTAATTTCGGTACAAATTTTGTAAAGATCATCTATTGGGATGATTTAGGGTTGCCTTCTTGTCTGAAAGGGTCCTACTGTTTGCCTTATATCTAAAAAAAACTTATTCACATACATAATTAATTGAGGGTAAAACTTTTACCTAATTCTTGTGCCCTATTATAGAACGTCAAAATATAATGATCGGAGGGAGTATGTTTTATACAAGGAAACAATAGGGCCCATTCAATAACAGAATGACAACCTTTGATCGGAGAGAGTATGTTAAATTGTTATATTTAGAATATACAACATCAATATTTAAATATTAATATATAAGAAGGATGCGATCCGGTGAGAAATGGAGCTTAGGTGAGAAATAAGAATGCATCCTAGCCTTTGGATTTAAAAAAAATCCAAAGGCTAGGATTATACTATCATTTAAGTGGTCATGTGCATGGCACATGACCACTTAAGTGGATAATTAACCGGTCACGAGCCGGTCAAAGTTTTTTTTTTCGGACCAATTTTTTTTTTCTTCAGGGCCACTTTTTGACTTAAGATGGCATGTGCATATATTTTGGCTTGTGTGTGCATCTATATTGACCTATATGTGCATCAAAATTTGGCGTTGTCCAACCGTTTTTTTTCCGACAACAATATTTTTTGAGACACTTTTTGTTTGCGCTGACATGTGCACCATTTTTGACTTGTGTGTGCATCAATATTGACTTGTATGTGCATTAAAATTTTTTAAGGTGTTGTCCTGACATTTTTTTCCATTCAATTTTTTTCTTAGCCCAATTTTTTTCCAAAACTATTTTTTTCTTAAGATGGCATGTGCATACATTTTGGCTTGTATTTGCATTATTATTGACATGTATGTGTGTCTTAAAATTGTACAAAATGTGCATTGTTTTCTAGAGAAAATGTGCATGAGTTGTACACTGTATGTGCATAAGTTTTGGCATGTGCAAATTCAAGCAAATACATGTGTTTCAAATAGTATGTACATACAAGCCAAATACTCATGCACATTTCAAGCCAAAAAAATGATGCATAAAAGTAAAAGTTAGATGCACATACAAGTCAAAATACATGCACATACAAGCCAAAACCTATGCATATTCTGAAAAGTGTATAAGATCTTACATGTATATGCATAAGTTTTCACTTACAAAAAGTCACACATATAGTCAAACCCTATGCACGCCTAATTCAATTTACATGCACATATAAGCAAAAAGACATGCACTTCAAAAGCTATGCACATACAAGTAAAAAGAATACACGCACTTCAAAATATATGCACATATAAGCCAAAACACATGCATATTTCAACCCAAGAAAACAACACACATAAGTAAAATTTAGATACACATACATGTCAAAATTTATGCACACACAAGCCAAAACCTATGCACATTCTGTGAAATGCATAAGTTTTTGTATGTATGTACATGATTCTCCACATACATAAAGTCACACATATAGTCAAAATCCTATGCATATTTTATGGAATTTAGATGCACATACATTACAAAAGACATGCACTTAAAAAGATATGCACATATAAGCCAAAACTCGTGTACATTTCAACCCAAGAAAGTAATGCACACAAGTAGAATTTGGATGCACATATAGGTCAAAATCTATGCATACACAAGCCAAGACGTATGCACATGATGATAAGTGCATGGGTTTTCACATACACAAAGTCACGCATATAGTAAAAAATCCTATGCAGATTTTGTGCAATATCAATCCACATACAAGTCTGTTGAAAGAAGGTTCCCTCAAAGAACCTTAGGTGTTTTGATGATGATAAATGGTGATGGTTTGTTCTTAAGTATTGTTTCAGGGAACAACAGAAAGCATGCGAGCTATCTGGAGAAGTTCTAGGGAACAATGATTGTGACCAATAGATCAGTCATCCTAGGGAATAGTGGGAACGAGAGCATTAGAGCTCAAGAAGAAGAGAAGATATGGAGATTCCAAGGAACAAGGAAAACAGAGCAGAAAGTTATCAACGTTCCCAGCGAAGAGGCAAATCGCGAGATATTGCGTCTAGGGTTTCGAATGTTTGCTTGGAGCACAAGGAGACGTTCAAACAAAGAAAGTGAAGATTATATCTTGCAGATAATGGGTCGGAATTATCATGGAGAGATAAGATCTATTTATGGAAACAAGATAATGTCAAGTTGGAAGATATTGTTTGTGGTATTTTAGGATATTGTTTGATGGAAAGATAATGTTATTTATGGGATAATATATCAGATTAGACCATAAATAAATTATATTTTCGTCATCCTTTGGAGGCCTATAAATATAAGGCATTATCAACCTAGTTTGACATGCTTCCAAGAGAGAAAGAGGAGCATCCAAGAGAGACGACATTAGGAGCTTTGGAGGTTTCTAAATAGCCATTGGAGAGCAAGAACACAACTTGGAGTTCAAGAGACGAGTTTCAAGGCTGTTGGCTCAAGGGAACGTCAGAGTCGTTCCTACGTCAAGGAGAGTTGCGATCTTTAGGAGCTTCATAGGGGAAGTTTCTGAGGTGAAGAAGGTAACTTTTTTAGTGATTTTGAGTTTGCTGTGAGTTGATAATACGTGCTAAGGGTTGTTAAGCTTAGAGAGTATTCTAGTAGGGAAATCTAGTTTACGTTGGATCTTTGCTTGACTTGTGTAGCTCGTGTTTATCAATAAAAGAAGTAGACTTTGAAATCCTGCTAGGGTAACACCTAGAGGTAGAGGTTTTTCCTTGTCAACAAGTTGGTTGATTTGGTTTTCCTCTCTACGTGATTGTGTTGTTATATGTGATATTCCGTTGTGCAAAGGTATCGTTCCCTATATAGGAACAATACTTTACTTTGTTACTAACACTTGGTTTCGATCCAACAATTGGTATCAGAGCAAGGTTGCTCTAGATTTGTGTTAGTTTTCAGGAAAAGATGACTACCCACGATGGGAACAGTCAAGGCTACTCAATGGCGCGTCCTCCTCTCTTCGAAGGAGAGAAATTCGGTTGATGGAAGAAAAAGATGGAGATCTTCATCAAATGTGAGGACTTGGATCTTTGGGACATCGTTGTTGATGGACCAGTCGTTCCTTCCATGAAGAACGATAAGGGTGAGATCGTTCCCAAATCAATGGGTGATTGGGATGACGAGGACAAGAAGATGATCTCTAAGAACCACAAGGCTATGAAACTGTTTATCCATGCATTATGTGATAGTGAGTATAGCAGGGTTTCGGCTTGCATAAGTGCTAAGCAAATGTGGGACATGTTGTGTGCGACTCATGACAGTTCCATTGAGGTTAAGAAAAATAAGATAGATCTTCTTGTCAAACAATATGAATTGTTTAAGATGGAGAAGGATGAGTCCATAAAAGAGATGTTTTCTCATTTCAATGTTATTGTTAATGAGCTAACTTGTTTGGGAAAGGTGTACACCACTGAAGATCAAGTTCGAAAGGTGATGCAAAGTCTACCCAAGAAGTGGATTCCTAAGGTAACGGCGATTGAAGAAGCCAAGGATTTGAGTTCCTTACCTTTGGAGCACTTCATAGGATCTCTCACTTCTCATGAAGGCAAGCTGAAATCTTATGAAGATGAAAGTCCCCAAAAGGGAACGATGGCCTTGAAAGTTTCCAAAGCGTTGAAGCAAGTAAAGGTGTGCAAGAAGGACAACGAGGACAAAGACCCGAAAGTGGCGCTCATCATGAATGCTACGAGGGGCCTCCTCAACAATAAAGACAAGGATCGCAAGGATCAAGACAAGTCTTTCAAGAAGAATCCTAACATTGTTTGCTACAAGTGTCAAGGAAAGGGGGACATTGCTAGGGACTGTCCCCAGAAGAAGGAGTCGGAGGATAATGATGACTCTTCCAGGAAGGAAAAAGGCAAGGGAAAGGAGAAAGCCTTTGTTGCCACATGGGGAAGTGATTCCGAATCTGATCCGGAGTCATGGACAAATACCAAGTTGTGTTTGGTGGCTAAGGAACAATGTGCTTCTGATTCCGAGGATGAGGTAAGCAACTCTGATATTTACAACGAATTGAAGGGTTGTAGCAAGCGTTCCTTGATAGTCTTTATTGATAAAGTTTATAGGGAAAAGGAAGAGTTGAGTGAACAACTTGATGCTGCTAGTTGTTCCTTATCTTGTGATGAGTGTGCTATTCTTAAATCTAATGCTGAAGATATGAGTTTTAAGAATAAGGAACTGCATGCTAGAGTAAAGAGTCTTGAGAAGAAAAAGTTAAAACTTTTAGAAGACTTGGAGAATGCTAGTACTAAGGAGGGAACTGTTCCATCTGACCAAACTGAGTTGGAAAAGATGAAACTTAGGGTTGATGAGCTTGTTGCTACTAACCTTAAGAATGAGAAAAAACTGTATGAGCTGCGGTTTGTTAAGGAACAACCAGGTGTCGAGGCTGAAGACAAGGAGGAACTGTTCCTTCTACAAAGGAAGTTGCACAGTGCCAACGACCGGAACAAGCACTTGGAGGCTAAGGTAAGTCTTCTTGAAAACAATGGTTCTACTAACCAATCTTGGTATGCAGGAACGAAAGCGCACAAGATTTGGCTTAAGCAAGCCACTGAGAACAGTACCGTTGGTTTAGGCTACGTTGCTCCTAAGGCAAAATCAAGTGCACAAGGTGCAAGTCGACACCAACCAAGGCTTGAGAAGAAGACACCACACAAGGAAACGTGGTTTCAAGGAAGAAAGACTCCACCACAGCAAAAGCCTAGGCAAAGCTATGGGAGATGGAAACAACGTGGGCACTATGCTTTCAGGAACGATCGCAAATTTCCTACATCAAGGAACAATGCCCAGCGAGTGCAACAACCCATGAGAGGTAAGTTTTCTAATCCTTATGTGCATTCTCGATATATGGATTATGGAACTGTTGAGTCTTTTGGTGCTAGGACTAACCCAAGGGAACCCAACTTTGTTTGGGTGCCCAAGAACAAGAATTATCTTGTTTTGCAGGTAGGTGTGAGGGAACAACCTAAGAAGAGGCGTTTCATGGAGATTAATCCCTCATAACCTATAGGAACAGTGAGTTGGGAACTCACTTGTGGTTTGGTAGGAAGTGTTAAAGCTTAAGGGGAACGATTCCCAGTTCAGAGGACATGAGACAACCAGTTTAGGGGGAACGATGCCCAAGAACGGTGAGGTCAAATCGATTGGGAACTGTCCCATGGAACCAAGGAATGAGATAAGTATCTTTGTCACAAGCATGCATGTTTACTTCGTGTTTACTTCATGTTTATGTTGATCCCTTGGAATGTATTTAGGAATGAAGTTCTTAGACTGACTAGTTTGGACTACTTTCATAAGTACCCCGATGATTGGTTAGAGAAGATGAGTTAACTAAGAAAGAAATGTTACCTCATGTTGCCATGTGTTATGTGATTTCGTTTTGATGTTTTATCCTCTGAGTTGATATTCATTCTTGTGTGTGTGAATGTATGATAACATGATTCATGATTTAACGTCAACATGGGTGTTAGAAAACATTTTTCTTTCGGCCCAAAGAAATCAACTTGATCTTTGAACCCTCATCATAAGCCGACATGATAGTTGATTTCAAAGACCCACCCTAGCTGAGTCCAATGATGTTTGCCTCTATGAGCCCTTCTTTGTTGAGTCCACAACTGAGGTAAAACATTGGATGGTACAAAAGGCCTACCGAATTTTGATTTGGACTTCTTTGTTGAATTTTCTTAACCCTGAAAATATATAGTCCAAATGTACCTTTATATCTGTTGGATATGCCATGAGGTTGTTTCTGTTGAGGATCTTGAAGATTCCAAGAGCTTGGGTGAAAGTTCAATTCAAAGGGAACACTACCCATTGAACATTGAAGACTGGCTGAAGTTGCAGAAGAGGAACCGTTCCCTCAGCAAAAAGAAATAGAAATCAGAATGTTACCTGATGAAAAGAAGAAGAAAAGAGAAAAGTTTCCTATAAAAAAAAGGAAAGAAAAAATATCAGAATGAAGAAAAGTTCCAAAAGGAACAGTGTGAAGATGTGTAAGAAGATGTTCCCAAAGGGAACAATGCAACAAAAGAAGCCATGAAAGGAAGTTTTGCTTGAAGATGGAACAGTCCAAGTGTGGAAGGTAAAGGTCTTCAACTAGGGAGCTTCGTGGCATGTCTAACACATCCCCTCTCAAAAGAACCGAGCAGTTATATTTCATGTGATAATCTGATGTTCCGCTCTTTTAAGGTTTTCAAGGTCTTTTTGATGATGTCAAAAGGGGGGAAATGTGGAAGGAATTCAGATTAGGAAGTTGAAGAGTTTGTTACTGGATATATTTCTTAGAGGGAACTTATCCATGATTGTTGATTGTGCATGCGCATATCTCTTGTTTTGATATCGCTTTATTGTGCATTTTTTAAGATGGGTTTGTCATCATCAAAAATGGGGAAATTGTTGAAAGAAGGTTCCCTCAAGGAACCTTAGGTGTTTTGATGATGATAAACACCATGCATTTGATTGTTTGTTCTTAAGTATTGTTTCAGGGAACAACAGAAAGCATGCGAGCTATCTGGAGAAGTTCTAGGAAATAATGGTTGTGACTAATAGATCAGTCATCCTAGGGAACAGTGGAAACAAGAGCATCAGAGCTCAAGAAGAAGAGAAGATATGGAGATTCCAGGGAACAAGGAAAACAGAGCAGAAAGTTGTCAACGTTCCCAGCGAAGAGGCAAATCGCGAGATATTGCGTCTAGGGTTTCGAATGTTTGCTTGGAGCACAAGGAGACGTTCAAACAAGAAAAGTGAAGATTATATCTTGCAGATAATGGGTCGGAATTATCATGGAGAGATAAGATCTATTTATGGAAACAAGATAATGTCAAGTTGGAAGATATTGTTTGTGGTATTTTAGGATATTGTTTGATGGAAAGATAATGTTATTTATGGGATAATATATCAGATTAGACCATAAATAAATTATATTTTTGCCATCCTTTGGATGCCTATAAATACAAGGCATTATCAACCTAGTTTGACATGCTTCCAAGAGAGAAAGAGGAGCATCCAAGAGAGACGACATTAGGAGCTTTGGAGGTTTCTAAGTAGCCATTGGAGAGCAAGAACACAGCTTGAAGTTCAAGAGACGAGTTTCAAGGCTATTGGCTCAAGGGAAGGTCAGAGCCGTTCCTACGTCAAGGAGAGTTGCGATCTTTAGGAGCTTCATAGGGGAAGTTTCTGAGGTGAAGAAGGTAACTTTTTAGTGATTTTGAGTTTGCTGTGAGTTGATAATACGTGCTAAGGGTTGTTAAGCTTAGAGAGTATTCTAGTAGGGAAATCTAGTTTATGTTGGATCTTTGCTTGACTTGTGTAGTTCGTGTTTATCAATAAAAGAAGTAGACTTTGAAATTCTGCTAGGGTAACACCTAGAGGTAGAGGTTTTTTTTTGTCAACAAGTTGGTTGATTTGGTTTTCCTCTCTACGTGATTGTGTTGTTATATGTGATATTCCGCTGTACAAAGGTATCGTTCCCTATATAGGAACAATACTTTACTTTGTTACTAACACTTAGTTTCGATCCAACAAAATCAATATCGATGCACATACAAGCCAAAATCTATGCACATGCCGTCGAAAACCAAAAATTGTGTCTAAAAAAATTTGACTGTCAACGTCGGAGCTCCGGTGGTTGGTTTGACCAATCATGTTGACCGGTCAAACTCTCAAAAATCAGGTCATGTGCATGACACATGACCTTTTAATGAAAGTACAATCCTAGCCTTTGGTTTATCTGTCATCCAAATGCTATGATTTATTCTCATTTCTCACCCTATTACATATTCTCACATGACACTTACCTTAAAAATAAATATATAAAATAATAGTAAATAAGTTAATAAAAAAATGAATAATTTTTTTATCAAAATTACTTGCTTAATAAAATTTATGTTCAGTGTAAATATAACAATTTATCATCACAAAATAATTTTCATTAATGTAAATAATCTTAAAATTATCAAACCTATTAAATAATTCCAATGTTTATATAAGTTTTAAGTTATCTTTGTTGAACAATGAGCTATGTGAAGGCTGAAGTTGACTAATTTACTCATTGCTTAAATGATTGTTGTTCAAGAAAATGTAAGAACCTTAGGAACACAAATGGAGCATTTGTATTATAAATAATAAAAATTTATTTTGTATCAATTAAATAATACTTAAATTGAAAACTTTGGTTTGATCTTTGTAACAAAAATAATACATCAAACACCATAGAAATCTTGTTCAAATTTATTTATTTAATATTGGATAAAAAAGTGACTAACGTATAAAGAAAGAAGAAAAACTACAATGTTACATGTCATAAAAACTTAGAACGATTATGTTGAATTGATAATTTATATATAATGTACAATTTTGTGAAACATTATGAGGCTAAACTACCCGAAAATTAACGGTATGAGAAATAATAAATATGATTGATTATCATCTGAAAAAATAAATATTGAATGATAATAAATTTATAAATACGTAGTTTACGGAGTATAAAATATAAGTTATTAACTTAATTTTTTTTAAAAAAAAAACTATTTAAAATAGAATTTTTTTAAAAGTTTCAGAAATAGGTACAAAAGAAGATAAATTATCGATTATAAATTTATTATGATTGAAAGGTTTGAAAGTATATAGAAGAAATTGAAAGAGAGATTTTCAAAATACAAAACTTTAATATTTTGATTTTGGATTGCTAACATCATAAAATCTTAAAGGATATATGATATAATCTATTAGAATATAGACATTATTTCTGAAATAGCTTTTAAAAGACATTTTTGAAGTACATTGTAAGCAAATAAAAATAAATTTGTTATGATCGTATTATATAATTTTTTTTACTTTTTTATTTTTAACCAACTAAAAATTTATTTTATTTTATGATTAAAATTCGATTGTTTTTATAATAAAAAAATTTACCTTTAAATTCGTAAATCAATTTAATTAACTACTTATATTTTCTAATGACTCACCTTAGTTTTAAAATGATTTTATAGCTGTTTCACTTTCTTAGCTTTCTATCTATAAAATTGACTTGTTTATATATTACATTTGGTTTAAACATGTTCTTAGGAAGATCTTATAGGATTTGATAAGGTTAAATAATTAAGAACTTAACTTTTATTAGTTAATTGAAACCAAACCGCAATTTTTTTATGTAGGATTTAGTTAGTTGTAAAAATACACCGTACGTAAGATTTATTTTAAAAAATGAAAGTATCAATTATGGGTCTTATGACAAATTTAGTTAAATTGTAATAGTTTATTAAGAGTATCGAGATAAATGATATTAATAACTTATGGTTTAAATAAAAAACATAGTAAATACAAAATTTTAAACTTGGCTCGAGTGTCATCATTCTTGTATTCGAAAAAATCCTTTAATTTTTTTATTGATCATGAATAATAAATTATACTCTTATATCAAGTTTAAAATATTTATATAACAATTTCTATGGTATAAAAATGAATGTGAAAATTAATACAAATAGATTATGGTTTGGATTAGTTCAAAGGTATTGTTAAATAGATTAATTTTCTAAAATGAATAAAGTTAATTTGACAAGAATTTAATTAAGATTTGATAGAATTTTAGAGTTTAAATTAGATTAATTTTAAAAATAAAATAAATTTATAAAAGAAGATTAACCGCAAAATAACACCTCATAAGTTTCAATTTTGAATTAGAAATAATAATTCAAATCCACTATATCTATGTGTTGAGATTTGGTTAAGAATTATAATGTATATTTTGGTAAATTGGTAATACAATAACAAACTTAAAATGAAAAAAATACCTCAAAAATATGAACTAAAAACACTCTAAGAGCTCAAAAAGAGATAGCTTTAACATATATATATATATATACATATTTCTTTTGGAACAAAGCGACACCACAACATCATTCATTAATAAGTTGAGATCAAATTTATCAACCAAAAACTATGACGGTCTAGGTTTACGAAAAGCAGAAGATACTAATAAATCTGTACAAATAAAATTGCTATAAAAATTGCTTGTTGAACCTGATAATATATGGGTTAGAATTATTACTGAAAAATACTTGGGTTCCGACGATATATATTCTTACAAAAAGAAATCTATACAATCCTCACAATTTTGGTAAATTACTCAATATTAGAGACATCTTTTAAAAA
Organism: Rheum nobile; assembly: GCA_027886185.1. NCBI lineage: Eukaryota > Viridiplantae > Streptophyta > Magnoliopsida > Caryophyllales > Polygonaceae > Rheum > Rheum nobile. Next base: position 5,745,085 of record WOAB01000207.1, on the reverse strand, counting down.
AGACTATTTCATTAATTAGGAAATGGGCAAACAATAAATTTATGGACTGATCAATTGATTCCATATTGTTTTTTACTACCATAGTTTGATAATGAAAATATTAATTTAAATCTATCCGAATTCATAACCCCTAATTCCTTAGGCAATATTGGAATATTGACAAGTTACATACTAAGTTACCATCTTATGTTATAGACAGAGTTCTAATATTAAAGACGAAGTTACCTGGAAATTATCCTCTGATGGTAGTTTTTCGACTAAATCAGTAAATAACCTTAGTACTAATAGTAACGACAATTATGTGGAATATAATTGGATATGGAAACTTGATACAAACCCTAAAGTCAAAAAATTGCATTGGAAAGCTTGCTCTGATCGTCTTCCAACTACTGAAATATTACATCGACACTTCTTGCATGTTCCTTCACAATGTAGTCTATGTCACGTAAATGATGAAGATACAAATCATTTAGTTTTCTCATGTCCCTTCACCCATAGCATGATATATAATCTTCAACAAAAATTGGGAAAAACTTGTACAATTACTTGTACAGTTGTACCAATGGCTTCATTCAAAATTTAAACTTGTTCACAACAATAAAGATGATATTAACCTTTTTTTTTTATGGTGAACTATTTGAAACCATATAAACAATATAATTTTTAGAAAGAACTTGAAACCTTCTCTTTTACCATCTGACTTTCACTCCTTAAATATAAAAAATTGATTAATTCTAAACAAAGTAATATACACACATGTAGGGATGCAACTAAAAATAACAAGCAGGAAATGAAAAAATAATGTAGTTGGAAAAAACATGATCCCAGTTCCTGGATGAGTTAAATTAAAATTTGATGGCTCAAAACGTATGAATAGTTTATCACATATAACTTATATTCTAAGAAACCTTGATAATTGATTCTTCTTTTTTGATATAAAACAAATACAAAACACTTCTATTTTACAATCTAAAGCATATGCTTTACTGGAAGAGTTAAGAAAGACGGTACTTCTTAATATTAAAAAACCTTATTACCGATGGTGATAATTTAGTTGTCATAAATTGTATTAAGAGAAATTAGAAAATAACATTAGAAATAAGGATCATTATAATTGATATTATATTCATAATAAATTACTTTGACTTAGTCTTAATTTTTCTTTGTTTGACATGACAATAGATTTTCTTGCCACTAATGACATTAACCTGAAGCGTGCTAAGAAGAATTTTATGAAAGCCTATCAACCACTAAGACAATTATCATACCAAAAAAATCCTCTTAGACAATTAGGATGCGTTTGGATAGCCAAGATAATGCAATTTAAAATGCATTTACTTACATTAAATTATTTAGGTTGACACTTCATTAAAGATCATATGATAATTTAGGCTGACACTTCATTCAAAAGTGTAACCTAGTATTTAATTTTTTTTTTCTTCTGATCAGTACTATCTATCTATATATAAAAGTTGACATATTGTCATATTTAATGACTTCACTTTTACACAATTTTCTCTATTTTACATTTAAATCTATTTTACATATAACCAATTCCCTCTAATCTTCTATCTTAATAAATTTAATTAATTTTTTCTAAAGCTCTTTTTTCAACCCTTTATTATCAATTATCACATTTAAATATAATTTTTTATCAATATGTTTTTAAAGATGAGTTGGAAACCAACAAATATCCTTCGACATACATGTAAAATGAGGAGAACAAAAATCAAAATAATTCAACACTTTGGTTTTGTATTAGCTCATATGTATCCACTTGAAATAACACTTAAATAGTGAATGTTTAAACTACTTCTATATAAATTTGATATGAGATATAATCATACAATTTTTGTTATAAGGTTCCCAAATTGATTTTGTTTCATCCCAAATTACATTAATAACATATTAATTACTCCCTCCGATCATAAATAAATGACGTTTTAGCCATTTACACATATATTAAGGTTTGCTTTAATACCCCTCCTTACTCTATAAATATACCTATTATATATTCATTGGAAAATGGTGAAAAATTAAGTGACCTCTTTCAATAACTACGGTAGATGAATCTTGTAATATCCCGTATATTTGTACGAATAAATTTCGAATTTTTCTTAAGCCATATTGCTAGTCAGATTAATTTTGAAGAGATACGAACATTCTGTGTAATGTTTGGCTTCTGTAATATTTTTCTGAGCAATATAAAATATAGTTAACGTATTTTTGGGTTAAATGATCGTTCGTGTACAAATATATTTAACCCGGGGTTAAGTAAAATTTACCACTTAAGGTAAATAAGGGCAAAGTGGGAATTCGGCCCATGCCTTAGCCAAAAATCAGCAAACATTTCAGCAACTTGCAAGCCAACTTGAGGCAGTTGGAAACTAGCTTGGATGACTCATCGGGGCTACTTGGCCTAGCTGGTACACCTCATGGGATACTTGTCTTCAAAAGGCTCTTCGTGGTTTGCCTATAAAAGGAGAGGCGAAGTCGTGAGAGAAGCCAGAAGTCGGCTCCTCACCATCTTCTGCTGTCAAAAACCCAGAAATCAGCACTCTGAGCTGAACTTCGAGCTCGGTTTGTGAACGATTATGTCATTCGTTCGAGTAGATAGAAGTTGAATCTTGAAGGTGGTTTGTAGCTTAAAAGGGTGAGAAGATTAGCCAAGCTCGATTCGAAGTATAAGTCGATCGAAAGTTGGTAAGAAAACCCTTGAAGCTCACTGTTTTCAACCTCTGAAATTCATGATTTTTGCTGAGCTTTGAACCCGATTTGTGTGGTCATCTCGACCTTGTTTCGATCCGTTTTCAGGAGGTTCTTAGAGCTTGTTGGTAGCTTAAGAGGGTGGTAGACTCGAACCAAGAAGAATCGAAGCCTAAAGGGGTCGATTTGGGATTTGTTCCCGTTCCAGACTCGGAAACCCTTTAATTCTAAACGTGCAAAGCTTTCGTCGGATCTAAGGCAAGTGGCGGTTCGCTCTTGCTTATCATTCCATATTTCCATTAATTATCAATTGCTTAATTGTTAATTAATTTGGATTGATCATTGTTCATGTGTGGGAATAGTTTTATGAAACTATCTTTGGAAATTAAAATGGAAATTATAATAGGTTGTATATCTGCTAGAACAATGCTATTATATATATATATATATACCTAGATTGAAATATATCTATGATGTTAGCCGTGATGGCTTTAATATGATTATTTGACTGTTCTGAACTGTTTAGTTAGAACGAGTATTCGTAAGAACGTCACTGAGGCCCTGGAGTCCAGTCGTTTCTTTATAATCAGGTAGAGAGGTGGCTCGTCCCCACCTAATACCAATTGGATGGTCATGACCTACCTCTTTACTCGGGTGAAGAGGTGGTGCACTTAAACAATGTCATAAATCTTGGGAGTGTTCCCAAAAGATCTCTCGTCTCGGGACGAGCTGATCCTAAAAGTTTATAACGTAATTGTGTGTTTTGGAATTAAATAAGATAAGTACCGTAGGTTCGCACATGATTAATATACCTCGACGAGTAGCGCAGCTAAGTAATAGTGCGGCTAGGAAAACTCGTTTAGACTTGAATGTAGTACGTTCTCTTTCCAATCTGGAGTCGTATCATGCGGTGATTCGCATTATACGGTGAGGTTGGTCGTGAACCGAAGCATCTCAGTCAGTTTTTAACGTTATGTGTATACATATGAAACTATAATGTTCCAGACAATTGTCATGTTTTCGAAAGACTCAATCTTTTGGAGTCTTCTCTTGGATATTTTCCTATAAGACTCAATTCCGTTGGAGTCTTCTCTTGATCATGTCTTTTGATATATTCCAGTAGAAGTATGGTGGTTGACTATCGTTATCGGTTATTATTCGAGAAACGATGAGTCTAACCTAATACGACTACTCGAACCTTCTGCTTTGTACCCTTGCATAGTCTTTCATTAGACTAACCCACGAACATTGTTCTCCGCATGTGGGCTGGTGTCATCCGTTCGATTCGGCACATCAGATAGAACGCAGATATGAGGAGACTAGATTGACTATGAAGATGACGGTTGTTTTGATGTTTTAATGATTTTAATCAGGTTGAGATCCTTGGGCAGGTGATCATAGATATCACAACCCTTTTTGTAATATTTTAAGAAAGACTTCCGCTGTGTTTGATTTAACTCTGTATATTTGTCCTATTCGGGATTGGGATGTAATCCCGGGATTCATGATTTAATTAAATATTACAATGATTTTATATCATTTGTATTTCATGATTTGTTTATTTTCGGTAAAGCCTTGGGTGGCTTCGGTAAGGAACACCGAGGTCACTGGCGGTAATACATTTCCAAATGGGTTACGATTTAGGGATGTTACAGATTTGGTATCAGAGCCAAAACGTTTTCAAAGTCTCTGTTACAGAGTTGGTATCAGAGCCAAAAGTTTTTTAAAACGGGTTGGGTATTTGAAAACCATTTACTCGTTTTAAATTGAAAAGTGTTTTCAAGGGCTCTGAATTTTCAAAACGGTATAAATTTCAAATCGTTCATAGTCATGCCTTCTCTCTAGTCTGATATAGGAAGTTGCTTCCATATCTAGAAAGACTAATTCTTTTCTCGTTGCACGTGAGATATGGGTGCGTTCTGTTTTCTTCAGAGGAACTCGGAAGAAGCCGAGATGGCGAATCTCTAGATAGGCTTGAGTTCCCGGTTCTCTCGTTATGCTTTGAGGTTGTAGAACCTAGTAGTCCACCGAGAAGGTGAAGACCGTACTCTCTGAGTCGATAGGAGTAGTGTCCGATAGACCAAGGTTCCTGAGACAGAACCGAGGAAGGGCATTGAGGAAAAGGAATATGTGCTAAGTTTAGCAGTTCCCTTTCCTAGGGCTTTGTTGTCAGAGCTATCAACTCGGTTTGAATTCATCCATGAAAATTTACCAAGTTTGATCTATTCCAAGTCAATTTTATTACATTAAATATATTGGAAAGATATTAATGTATAAACTACTTGGAAATTGATCGGTAAACAGATGGTGAATACTATAAACCCTGTGGAAGAACAAGAGTCTGTTGCTCACAACAATTCAGGAGGCAGTGACCAAGCTCAGGTCAATGCTCCAATGGCATTTGACGCAGCAACAATTGAGGCAATTTGGGGAATGGTGCTACAGGCAGTCACCGATATCCTGTGACCAGTTGCACCTCAGGCACAAGACGTGCCAATTCCTCCAGTAATTCCTAGAGTTGTGGAACAAAATGTCCAAGTACATCAAGAAGAGGTGGTCAGGAACGGAGGTAATTATGTCCGTGCACTAAAGGCCATAAACTCTATGAGGCCTGACAGCTACGATGGAAAGGGAGAACCAGTCAGAGTAGCATATTGGTTCTCACACCTGGAACGGTTGTTCCGTAACATCGAATGCACTGAAGCTGAGAAGGTGCATATTGCCTCTCTCCATCTGAAAGAGGAAGCTAGTGAGTGGTGGGAAAGCACCGGACTAGCTGATCATCCAGGATTGAACTGGGGAATGTTCAAAGCCAAGATGACCGACCGTTTCTTCTCTCGTGCTATGAGGGATGAGAAACACAAGGAATTCCTCTATCCGAAGACGGAAGGATTAACAGTGACTGAACTTGCGACCAAGTTTAATCACCTGTTGCAATACGCTGGATCAGATGTGTCTAGCGAAGAACAGAAAATCTGGCATTTCCACGAGTGGATGAGCCCAGATATTAAGCCATAGATGGTGCGTCACGAATGCTCTACTTTGGAGCAATACGTGGATGCAACTTATAAATTGGAGGTGACTCTAGAGTAGTCAACGAAGAAGCGTAATCATCAAAAGTTGATGCAAAATCCATCTCAGGCAAGTGGATTTAAACGTCCCGCGCCACCATCTAACTTTGTCAAGTCTAGCAAAGCAAAGACGGATATGACTCAAGGAGGGTCAACACAGCAGTCGGGTCAGGGCAAGAGTCCGATCCAGTGCTATAATTGTGGCACAACTGGGCATAAGAGCAGTGTGTGTCAGCAGGAAAGGAGAGTATGCTTTGGATGTGGAAGGGAAGGTCATATGCAGAAGTTTTGTCGACAAGGGGAACAGAAAGAAACTGAGTTACACCAAGGGTCTGTTAACCAGAACAATCGACCCAGGTTTAGACCAGTGGAAGCTCCTAGTCCTTCAATGCAGACAACTGCGCAAAACAAGGGGAAGACCCCAGTTGCTTCTGGAAGTCAGGGTCAACGTCTTTACGTGATGCGTGAGGCGGATGGACCTGATGCTCCAATTGCTTAAAGTACTCAGCAAGGCTAGCAAAGTTTAGTCTTTTGTACTACCTCTGTGATATGTTGTGGACTTAGGTGTTATCCAGTCTTTTGTTTTTGATAGTTATATTAGTAAGCTTAAGTATGCAACAAGGTTCGTAAACCTTTTGTTGTAAATATTCTTTCTAATATAAACGTATGGTTCAAACCAATCGTCTGTTAGAATTTTGGTTACCTTTTTGGATAAGAAATTCGAAGAGGAATCGATCTGAATGACCATGGTTCCATGCGACATTTTCTCAGTATGGATTAGCTGACACGTCATGAGGCGGTCATCAATTTTAGTTCGAAGACTATGACGATGTCATCTAGAGGCCACGTGATTAATGAGAAATGGGGTTATGGTTGATCCCTAGAAGATTGAAGCGGTAGCTGATTGGAAGCGGCCTCAGGATGTGAATGAGGTGCGCAGTTTCCTTGGACTTGTTGAACATTATAGACGGTTCATGGAAGGATTTTCTAAAATCACTCTACCCATGACCGATTTGCTCCACAAGGTCCACAAGAAGTTTGTCTGGAGTGACAAGTGCGAGGCCAGTTTTCAAGAAGTTGAAACAGTGTCTGACCTCGACACCGGTTGTAGCGCTGCCAAAAGAGGATGATGATTATATAGTCGATAGTGATGCTTCGAGGAATGGTTTAGATTGTGTATTGATGCAAAGAGGCAAAGTTATTGCATATGCATCGCGACAGTTGAAAACCTATAAAGCAAACTATCTGACGCATGATCTAGAATCTGCAGCAATAGTATTTGCTCTGGAAAACTGAGAGGATATGCGTAGACGCTTTCCCGAGATGTTCACGACCCAAGTTTCGGGGTCGAAACTTCTTTTAAGGGGGGAGTGATGTAATATCCCGTATATTTGTATGAATAAATTTCGAATTTTTCTTAAGCCATATTGCTAGTCAGATTAATTTTGAAGAGATACGAACATTCTGTATAATGTTTGGCTTCTGTAATATTTTTCTGAGCAATATAAAATACAGTTAACATATTTTTGGGTTAAATGATCGTTCGTGTACAAATATATTTAACCCGGGGTTAAGTAAAATTTACCACTTAAGGTAAATAAGGGCAAAGTGGAAATTCGGCACATGCCTTAGCCAAAAATCAGCAAACATTTCAGCAACTTGCAAGCCAACTTGAGGCAGCTGGAAACTAGCTTGGATGACTCATCGGGGCTACTTGGCCTAGCTTGGACACCTCTTGGTATACTTGTCTTCAGATTAGTCTTCGTGGTTTGCCAATAAATGAAGAGACGAAGTCGTGGGAGAAGCCAGAAGTCGGCTCCTCACCATCTTCTTCTGTCAAAAGCCCAGAAATTCAGCATCTGGCAAGCCTTTTGGCACGGCTGGCAAACTAGCTTAGGTGACTCACCGGGGCTATTGGCCTAGCTGGTACACCTCTTGGGGTACTTGTCTTCAGAAGGCTCTTCGTGGTTTGCCTATAAAAGGAGAGGCGAAGTCGTGAGAGAAGCCAGAAGTCGGCTCCTCACCATCTTCTGCTGTCAAAAACCCAGAAATCAGCACTCTGAGCTGAACTTCGAGCTCGGTTTGTGAACGATTATGTCATTCGTTCGAGCAGATAGAAGTTGAATCTTGAAGGTGGTTTGTAGCTTAAAAGGGTGAGAAGATTAGCCAAGCTCGATTCGAAGTATAAGTCGATCGAAAGTTGGTAAGAAAACCCTTGAAGCTCACTGTTTTCAACCTCTGAAATTCATGATTTTTGCTGAACTTTGAACCCGATTTGTGTGCTCATCTCGACCTTGTTTCGATCCGTTTTCAGGAGGTTCTTAGAGCTTGTTGGTAGCTTAAGAGGGTGGTAGACTCGAACCAAGAAGAATCGAAGCCTAAAGGGGTCGATTTGGGATCTGTTCCCGTTCCAGACTCGGAAACCCTTTAATTCTAAACATGCGAAGCTTTCGTCGGATCTAAGGCAAGTGGCGGTTCGCTCTTGCTTATCATTCCATATTTCCATTAATTATCAATTGCTTAATTGTTAATTAATTTGGATTGATCATTGTTCATGTCTGGGAATAGTTTTATGAAACTATCTTTGGAAATTAAAATGGATATTATAATAGGTTGTATATCTGCTAGAACAACGCTATTATATATATATATATACCTAGATTGAAATATATCTATGATGTTAGCCGTGATGGCTTTAATATGATTATTTGACTATTCTGAACTGTTTAGTTAGAACGAGTATTCGTAAGAACGTCACTAAGGCCCTGGAGTCCAGTCGTTTCTTTATAATCAGGTAGAGAGGTGGCTCGTCCCCACCTAATACCAATTGGATGGTCATGACCTACCTCTTTACTCGGGTGAAGAGGTGGTGCACTTAAACAGTGTCACAAATCTTGGGAGTGTTCCCAAAAGATCTATCGTCTCGGGACGAGCTGATCCTAAAAGTTTATAACGTAATTGTGTGTTTTGGAATTAATTAAGATAAGTGCCGTAGGTTCGCACATGATTAATATACCTCGACGAGTAGCGCAGCTAAGTAATAGTGCGGCTAGGAAAACTCGTTTAGACTTGAATGTAGTACGTTCTCTTTCTAATCTGGAGTCGTATCATGCGGTGATTCGCATTATACGGTGAGGTTGGTCGTGAACCGAAGCATCTCAGTCAGTTTTTAACGTTATGTATATACATATGAAACTATAATGTTCCAGACAATTGTCATGTTTTCGAAAGACTCAATCTTTTGGAGTCTTCTCTTGGATATTTTCCTATAAGACTCAATTCCGTTGGAGTCTTCTCTTGATCATGTCTTTTGATATATTCCAGTAGAAGTATGGTGGTTGACTATCGTTATCGGTTATTATTCGAGAAACGATGAGTCTAACCTAATACGACTACTCGAACCTTCTGCTTTGTACCCTTGCATAGTCTTTCATTAGACTAACCCACGAACATTGTTCTCCGCATGTGGGCTGGTGTCATCCGTTCGATTCGGCACATCAGATAGAACGCAGATATGAGGAGACTAGATTGACTATGAAAATGACGGTTGTTTTGATGTTTTAATGATTTTAATCAGGTTGAGATCCTTGGGCAGGTGATCATAGAGATCACAACCCTTTTTGTAATATTTTAAGAAAGACTTTCGTTGTGTTTGATTTAACTCTGTATATTTGTCCTATTCGGGATTGGGATGTAATCCCGGGATTCATGATTTAATTAAATATTACAATGATTTTATATCATTTGTATTTCATGATTTGTGTATTTTCGGTAAAGCCTTGGATGGCTTCGGTAAGGAACACCGAGGTCACTGGCGGTAATACCTTTCCAAATGGGTTACGATTTGCGGGTGTTACAAATCTGTCCAATTATTCATCCTTTAGTTGTCTTAAATGATGGAGAAATTTCAATTTACAAGGCAAGGTATGTCAATTTTAAATGAAAAAAGCATGGAAAAAAAAGTAATAAACAAGAAAGAGTTGGAGAATTCATTCAACGACAAATAAAACTGATCAAACACCTCATGCTAAAACGTCATTTATTTATGATCGGAGGGAGTAGTAAAGTATAATGGAATACCTTATATATCATTTCACTATTTAATAACCGATCGTAAATTTTGATAAATTTGATTGTATAAAGTATACTATTATATCAACAATATAAACTAATCTAATTATAAATAAAATTGAATTAAATATGTTACGAATATGTGCTAGCAGGGACACACATGTAACTAGTTTTTTTAGACCATCTTTAAGAGCATCTTTATTCATGGTACTTGGAGTTTTATGTAGAGTATTTAAATCAATTTTAAAAAGATAAATAAAAATATATGTCAGATTTGGTGAGAGAATTCATAAAAAAAAAAGGTGAGAAGAGTATCATACAGGTGATACTGGTGAGAGAATTCATAAAAAAAGATGAGAAGAGTATCATACAGGTGATACTCAATCTGTCAAGTATCATACTAAAAACTGACTTTTTAATAGTTTATTATTTTTATAATATTCTCAATAACTTGTAAAAGACTATCATTAAAGATGATCTAACAATGAGATTGAGAGTATCATACACATTAAAAAAAAAAAAATCAGATTTTTAAGTGAATCAAAATAAAAAAATAGAAAAGAGTATCACGCAGATTATACTCTTTTATTGATTCAATAAAAGGGTAACCCAGTTTGCAACCTGATCCTAGCCTGTCAAACCATAACGTCTACTTAGCCATAACACCCCGTCCGAATTTACCAAAATACCCCCGATAAGAATAACCCCTCCAAAACCTCTTTCGTCTCTTTCTCTAACAACACACTTCACTGCTACTCTCCCTCTCTGCTCTGCCCTCCCAACAATGGCGAATCCCACTACCATCTCTCTCTTCCTTATCTTCCTCTTCCATTTCTCTTCCGCTCAAAGCCCCGACGTCCAGCCCCTCCTCTCCTTCAAATCCTCCGCCGACACCTCCAACAAACTCGCCTCCTGGAACGCCACCGCCGACCCCTGCTCCTCCTCCTCCTGGTACGGCGTCTCCTGCTCCGGCGACCGCGTCTCGAAACTCGTCCTCGAAGACCTCTCTCTCTCCGGATCCTTCCACCCCCTCACCTCCCTCACCGGCCTCCGAGTCCTCAGCCTCAGCCGCAACCTTCTCTCCGGCCCCATCCCCGACCTCTCCAACCTCACCTCCCTCAAACTCCTCTTTCTCTCCCACAACTCGCTCTCCGGCGACCTCCCGAACTCCCTCCCCCCCCGCCTCTTCCGCCTCGATCTCTCCTTCAACAACCTCTCCGGCCACATCCCCCCCGCCGTCAACCGCCTCCCCCACCTCCTCACCCTCCGCCTCGAGTCCAACGCCTTCTCCGGCCCGATTTCCGACCTAAATCTCCCAAACCTCCAGGATTTCAATGTCTCCGGCAACAATCTCGTCGGCCAGATCCCGCGCTCGCTCTCCGCGTTTTCCCTATCCTCTTTCGCAGGAAATCCGGTCCTCTGTGGCCCCCCTTTGTCCCCTTGCAAGGCCGTCTCCACTGACCCGACCCGGCCCGGATCCACCTCCTCCTCCTCTCCGGTCAACCCGGCGGTGGTGGTATCGTCTTCTCCAAGCTCGGATTTCCCGCCGGTACCGATCAAACCGGGAAAGACACGCCACGGTGGCTCGAAGATGAGCGCGGTGGCGATTATCGCACTAATCGTGGGCGATTTACTGATTCTGGTGATAATTTCGCTTCTGCTCTACTGCTACTTCTGGAGGAACTTCGCTGGGAAGAAGTCAACGGCGGGGGAGAAGGTTGTGTACTCGAGTAGCCACAGCAACCCGTGCCCTTACCCTTACCCGGTTACGAACCCGGGCGGCGGGGCCCAGCAGAGCGGGCTTGACAGGGGGCGGATGGTGTTCTTCGAAGGCGCGAGAAAGTTCGAGTTGGAGGATCTGCTGAGAGCGTCGGCGGAGATGCTGGGGAAAGGCGTGACGGGAACGACTTACAAGGCGGTGTTGGACGACGGAAGCGTGGTGGCGGTGAAGCGGCTGAAGCTGGAGGCGGGAGGGAAGTTGAAGGGGGAGTTCGAGCAGCAGATGGAGGTGTTGGGGAGGCTGAGACACCACAATGTGGTGGCGCTCAAGGCGTATTACTTCGCCAGAGAAGAGAAGTTGTTGGTGTCTGATTTCATGCCTAACTCTAGCCTCTCCTGGCTCCTCCATGGTACGACACCGTTTTCACATTTCTTGAATTTAATATTTTTTATGCTCTCGGTTTTTTCTAATTGCATTGTTGTTATAACTTATAATGGTCAATTAATTGGTTGGTCAAAATTAGATGAATAAGGGGAGCGTAAGGAGCTCTCACATATTAATGGGGCCGACCAACTGCATGTGATGGGGGACTTGGAAGAGCTTTAGCATTTATTAAAACTTTTTTTTATCTGTTGCCAATTTGTCAATAATTTTGCTATAGTAGTTAATGCCAAATATAATGTTGTCCTGCATATTCTGTACAAATTGTAGTAGGGGAAAATGGAAGGGTTGTTAGGTTTATTTCTTCTTATTGACTGGGAACGTATAATGGTCAACCATATGACTCTAAGTTCCTTTCTTTTGTTTTGGTGAGACCATATTCATGTCCATTGCTTGCTTGTCACAGATTTTACAGTAAGATAATGGAGCTATTACATGCAGTGCAGCTTAGGGGAGCCACATGAATTTGCATTGTTTTTTTTTGTCATTATATATTAGCATAATAATTGATAGTGTATGAAAGAAATAATAGATAGTGTATGGCTTTCCAGGCAATGGGGTGGGGCCGTGGGGGACTTCTTTTTGTTTTGCTGTTGGCCTCTTTTGAGGTTTTGGCTTTTGTAGCCTTTTTTTGTTACTTTTCATGAGATGGACTTGTCCCCCTCTTTGCCGTATACTACTATCTAGCTTAAAAAGACTGAATCCCTATAGTTGGATACGAACATGACCAACGTGCTCAACTTGCAACCTCAAGCTTGGCTGATTCCGACCTTGATCCGCCACTACGTCGGCCAAATCAATAAGTGGGCCCCACCCTGTTTGACCATATGCCTTTTTTTTCTTCATTTTGCTGTGTATGTATAGTTGTATAGGATGTGGCATTGCTGTGCCTAAATATGTGTATGTTTAATATGTGACATGTTTGGTTATAGATTTATAGTTGTTGAATGTGTATGATTGATTTTGTGTACATATAATAGTCCTGAATCTACCGGCAAGCAATATTGTTAATGAACAATGTACAATATTTGGAACATGTATGACAGGAAACCGAGGGCCAGGTAGGACCCCGCTTGACTGGACCACAAGGCTGAAGATGGCATCAGGAGCGGCTAGAGGGGTCGATTTCATACACTCATCCTGTAAGCCTCTCAAGCTTACCCATGGCAACATCAAATCAAGCAATGTCCTCATTGACAAGGCTGGCGATGCCCGGGTTTCGGACTTTGGCCTCTCTTCTTTTGTTCCTCCAAACTCCAATGGCTCAAAGACCAACGGCTACCGTGCCCCTGAAGTCGTTGATGGCAGAAAGATCACCCACAAAGCTGATGTCTATTCGTTCGGGGTTCTCCTATTGGAGTTGCTAACAGGTATACACAGTCGCCCTTTGTGAGTTTCAAGCATATGAAATATCCATATAACGACCGATGAACGGTACAGGAAAATGCCCCTCCATGGTGGAGGGAAACGGGGCGTACGGTAGAGTAGGGATGGGCGGAGTGGTGGACTTGCCTAGGTGGGTGCAATCAGTTGTAAGGGAAGAGTGGACGGCGGAGGTTTTCGATCTGGAGCTGATGAGATACAAGGACATTGAGGAGGAGATGGTGGGCCTTCTGCAGATCGCCATGGCCTGCACATCTGCATCGCCTGATCAACGGCCCAAGATGGCCCAAGTGGTCAAGATGATCGACGAGATCCGTGGTGGTACCGAAGTCTCGCCGTCACACGATACCACCGCTGACTCCCCCTCTGTCTCTGAAGACACTTGTGGAGTTAGCCAGTGATCGGATGGCCATTGAATCATTTGAAGAGGCCAAGTAGAGGGTAGTGTTAGATTGTTCTTGTCATCAAAATGCTATGATAGCTTTGTTTAGAATTGATAGTGAATTCTTGATCCGTTATGTAAAAAGGAAGTTCATTCTTGTGTTTGGACTTTAGGAGTAGAATTCGTGAGCTAACTGATGAGTGTCATTTGAGGGGTGTTATTATCCGGGCGAATTGATTGATATGAATGGCTGGTTTACCTGCGCAAAAATCTCCCTTCAACTATTTCTTTCGCCTTCTGAATAATGGGCTTCTTGACCAAATTGGGTGTCTAAGAGTTGGCCCAATTTGTGGTTTAGTTTTAGAAAACTTTGGGTAGTCTGACCAAAGAAACTCTGGATAAAGATTGGGATTTTGGGTCATTTTAGGTGTTTGTTAGTTGTTGGTCACTTTCCAATTCTTGTTGAACACTTCTCTGCAAAACTTACGTTCTTGAGTTTAGACTTATTGGATTGGTTTTAGGAGTTGGCCATATCTTGACTAGTGTTCGTTGACATACACACTAGTATAGAAATTTTGATAGTTGGATCTTGTTTTGGGTGAAAATTTTCTACGATCCCACTTCACTTAGTTGCAGGGTAATTAACCAAGGCAAAACGATTTGATTGGAGCAAAGTAGTACGAAATCGTAATGAATCGTAAAGACGATGAAAGTCAATGCTTATCTCTATTTGAATTGAATAAAGATCGAAATAATGACACTTGAATAGAGTTTGCGAGACTAAGAGATCATAATGTAGGGATTTTAGATGCGTAAAACGGAATTTCAGGAAACGATTTCCTAACATCTAACCAATGATCTCATGCATAAACCAAATAGATCATAGATAGGAAGAATCAAATATCTTTTTATGCGTGTTTCAATCTGCTGGAATGGAGAGAATAGAGCCTCACGTGTGACTCCTCTATTTGGTTCACCCGAGCTTGGATCTAGATCGTCTGGGACTCAGCTGCTAGAGCGAGGATCGAAGGCGAACGAGGAAGAGAGGGGGGCGACAGCCTTGGGTTGTAATTGAGTTAGGGTTTTCTCTTAGAAAGCCCTCCTTTTATAATACCAGGTATATATATCTTATTTCCTAAATAAGTATATCTTTTATTTTTAATAATAACACTTTATTATTAACAAGCCTTATCTCCCAAGTTATATCCTATATAACTTTATATCATATACTTTATATAATATGTCTCCCAATAAACTGATCCAGTCCAAACTCTAAGGGTGTGACCTCGTAGGACCCGATAATAATAGCAATAGACTTTATGATATACTTTATAACATATAGTTTATAAATCATAGTTGGCTTCTAGCAAAGCACTATGACTACCTAAAATCACCGGATAAAATATCTCCATAAACGGTCCCACTTCATAATCAGTAATTACACCTTTGATTAAAGGACACAATTCCTTCAATCTCCCACTTGTCCTTAAAACAAGTGTGCAATGTTAAAATTCCTTTGTCACAAAGTGTCTTATATGACTATGTGATGAAACTCATCTTTACCGCCAAATACGTTTCTTGAACTCTTGAGATCAAATTGTCAGTACGGATGATTACTAATAATTCATCCGAGCATGGCCATGCGTTTTCACAGTTATCTCTCTTCAAGTGGACGAGACACCAATCCTTTCCAAATGTATCGTTGTATACATGGAATAGGAGGACATATTCAATCTTGTAAGACTACAACTCCCACTCAACTTTTGGCAATCCCAATCACTGTATTTATAACTGCCTGTTACGGTCAGCGTTTGACAGCGTCAAAGACATACCAACAGCCAAATGATAACCATATCATACTCATGTCTAAGAAACTCACTAATCATGAATAATCCTAGAACTCCACAGTAAAGACCCGAGGAATCCTAAGATCGGTATGTCCGATGCGTATCGGTATACACATCTATATAATCGATTAGACATCTCCATGTCCCTATAACACATGAAACCCGGTGTTATCAATCAATCTCACATATGGTCTTTTGATTAAGTCATTTGTATCCAATAGTTAACAACTTAGACCATGGACTTCTAACAATTTTATAATTTTAGTTCACTTAATGGGGTTTCATTCACCAAAACAGTTTTGATGAGCCCATTTGATAACTATTAAATTGTTTGGATACTTTATCTAATCCCAAACAATGATTAAATAATAATATGAAATTCATATATATAAGTCAAGCATAAATGTCTGTAATAACAATAAACAAGGTTTATCATAAAACAAACAATGTCTCAAAAGAACTCTCTAGTGTGCTTGAGTCCCTTGGCCCTAGTGTGACTGTCATACTTGGGCCTAGACATGGTCTTGGTCAAAGGATCTGCAGTGTTGTCGTCTGTGTGCACCTTGCACATCCTCATATCTCTACTATCAACATAGTGTCTGATCATGTGGTAATTCTGTAGAACATGTTTGGATTTGGAACTCTTCCAGCCAGCCGATGGCTCCTCCATTCAGAATGAAGACATATCCAGCATGGGATTCAAAATCATCTATGTCTGTCTGAAAACTTGCATTAGTATAGCCCTTGACGACCAGCTCGTCATCACCTCCAAATATCAAGAGATCATCCCTAGTCCTTCGTAAGTACTTCAGGATGTTCTTGGCTTCACACTATTGTGCATCACCCGGGTTTGATTGGTACCTGCTACACATGCTCAAAGCAAATGCAACATCTAGGCGAGTACAAGTCATTGCATACACGATGGATCATATGGCTGAGGAATAGGGAATCCTGCTCATCCTCTCAGTTTCACCAGGTGTCTTGGGACATTGGCTTTTACTGAGATGTAAGCCATGCTGCATAGGCAAGAACCCTTTCTTTAGAGTTCATCATATTGAATCTTTCAAGGACCTTATCTACATAAGTTCCCTGACTCAGACCAATAAGTCTCTTAGATCTATCTCTATAGATCTTAATGCCTAATATGTACTCGGCCTCTCCCAAATCCTTCATTGAGAAATACTTCTTAAGCCACTCCTTAGCTGTCACCAGCATAGGAATGTCATTCCCAATGAGTAATATGTCATCCACATATAGAACTAGGAAGGCCACTTTGCTTCCACTAAACTTCTTGTAGACACAGGGCTCTTCTTCGCATCTGATGAAGTCAAACTTTTTGACCACTTCATCAAAGCGAAGATTCCAACTCCTGGATGCTTGCTTAAGTCCATAAATGGACTTCTTAAGCTTGCATATTCTCCTAGGGTTTTCTTGACCCTCAAGACCTTCTGGTTGCATCATGTATACATCCTCTTCTAAATACCTATTTAGAAAAGCGGTTTTGACATCCATTTGCCAAATCTCATAATCATGATAAGCGGCAATCGCTAGGAGTATCCTAATGGACCTGATCATAACGACCGGTGCGAACGTTTCATTATAGTCAGTACCATGAACCTGTCTAAATCTTTGGCAACTAGTCTTGTCTTATAGACATAAATGTTTCCATCCTTGTCTGTCTTGATCTTAAAGACCCATTTGCATCCAATGAGTTTTACCCCATCAGGCAAATATATCAAGTCCCGTACTTGATTTTCAGACATGGAGTCCATTTCGGATTTCATGGCTTCCAGCCATTTTTCGGAGTCGGGGTCCGCCATCGCTTGCTTATAGGTCACAGGCTCGCCGTTCTCTAAAAGTAGAACATCAATGCTAGCAGTCAAGACGTGATCCTCATAACGTTTAGGCTACTGCCTTAGCATGTCTGATCTCCAAAGTGGTCCAACAATAGGACAGACTTCAGCTGCTGGGTTGACCACATCTGTATGCGGGACCTCAGGTGTTTCATCAACTTGAGGAATTGCATCTTGAATCTAGGCGGTTTCCCTTTGAGAAGGTACGCCTCCAAAGTCAAGTTCCTCAGTGACATCATCTATGTCCTCGTGTTGTTGGGTTTGTTGCTCAGCTTCAATCTCATCAAGCTGAACATTTCTCCCACTTGGCTTCTTGGAAAAGAAATCATTTTCCAAAAAGACACTATCTCGAGCAACAAACACTTTGTTCTCAGCGGGATTGTAGAATTAATATCCCCTTGTTTCCTTGGGATAACCTATAAAGAAGCATTTGTTTGATTTGGGTGCTAGCTTATCAGGTAGTAAACGCTTTACATAAGCCTCGCATCCCCAGACCTTCAGGAATAACAAGCTAGAAACTTTTCCATACCATATCTCGTGTGGTTTCTTGTCAACTGATCGTGACGGAGTCCTGTTTAGTGTGAACACAACATTGGTGAGGGCATATTCCCAAAAGGATGTAGGAAGATAACTCATCATTGAGCGGACCATGTCTAACAATGCCACAACTTCTCAAGTGATGGTCGAATTCTTGGCTCAGGTATTCGCCCCCTCGATCTGATCGGAGTGCCTTTATCTTCTCACATGTTTCAAATGATTCTAAATCAAATGACTTTAGGCTACCAACTGTTTGGAGTTCCTTCATGCGTTTGATGTTAATGTGACCCAAGCGACAATGCCATATATTGGCTTCACTTATATCATTCGACTTTTGCCTCTATGTATCAACGTTATAAATTTCAGATTTGATATCCAATATGTATAGTCCACCACTACTCATATGGGCTTGAGCATAGAAAATGTCATTCTTATAAATGAAAAAACAATTCTTAATGACAAAATCATAACCCTCAAGGTTCAAAACTGAAATTGAAATCAAATACTTAGTAATAGAAGGAACAAAATAACAATTATAAAGTTTTAAAACTAAGCCAGAAGGTAGAGGTAGACTATAATCTTCAATGGCAAGTGCAGCAACCCTTGCTCCATTTCCAATGCGCAGATCTATCTCATTCTTCTACAACCGTCTCCTATTTGTTGGTCTCTGCACATTCGAAATAATGTGAGAACCACATCCGATATCTAATACCCAAGAATGAGACTTGGTTGATAAGATTTCAGTAACGTGAATACCTGAAGTGGAGACTGTTCCCCTCTTCTTGTCTTCCAAGTACTTGGGGTAGTTTCTCTTCCAGTACCCCTTGGCCTTGTAGTAGAAGCAATTGTGCTCAGCAGCCACTTTCACCTTAGGGGTATTTCCCTAGGGTTGGGCAACTTGCTTGCCCTTCCCTTGGTGATGTTGCTTCTTCTGGGTCCCTTTCTTAAACCCTTTTCCCTTGACCATTAGAACTTCCTTCAAAGGGTCAACCATGACGTTTTGCTCAGCTGTTTTGAGCATCACGTGTAGCTCGTTGAGAGTCTTGCTCATGGCTCCCATGTGATACATCTGCCTAAAGTGGGCAAATCCATCATGCAGGGAGTATAAGATCATATCTGTAGCCGTCTCAACATTGTAGGGGTTACCCAGTCGAGCCATCTTGTCAAACAAGCCTATCATGTTATAAACATGTGGCTCAATTGGTTTCCCTTTCTCGAGCTTACACTGCAATATGGACTTGAGGGTCAAGTACCGCTCAATTCTGGCTTGCTCCTTGAAGAGATCTCTAAGAGTCTTCATAATGGTATGGGCATCCTTATCTTCAAACCTTTGTTGAAGAGCAGGTTCCATATCAGCCAACATCAGGCAAGTGACATTCATTGCCCGTTCGCATATTATCTTGTGATGTGCCTTATCCTCATCAGATGAGGTGGCAGTCAGCTCTGTGATGGGGTTTTCAAGGACATCATTTTGTCCCTCAGACCTGAGAATGATTCTCAGATTCATTTCCCAATCAATGAAATTTGTGTCGTTCAATCGATTTTTCACAACAATTGAGCGGAGAGTGAATTTGAGGTGTTCAGAAGACAAAGTAACTACAAAACGGAATAAAACATGCAAATAAATTATGCTTGACATATAAGAACTTAAAATTTAGACCAACTATAAATAGTAAGTTATTGCACATTCTACTCATTTAAATTGTCCCTTGTGAGTAAAATGATTCCAAGATCCTATCTTAGATGAAACTCGAGCGTACTAAGGCACTTCCCCAAGTCTCATGTAATCAAGGTAAGTAAACCCGTTACTAATTATAACACCTTATAATTCTTGGTTGATGGCTACATCTTATGTAAGACTCATCCTTATGCCTCAAGATCCAAACTAAGCCTTTTGGTCTCTTGTTGAGTGTAACCATACCAAGGCAGCATGCCCCTATTAGACATACCCGCACTATTCCAAGGTCAAGGAAGGACACCTCGCTAGGGCGAAAACTATCCAACGAATCCTAAGGGCCTCATGGTTATGATATGGAAATGCATTATCTCAATATTCTGGTAAGGGACTTAAGCATGCAATGATTGTTTATTTACTAGTGAACAATATAGCATAAACAAACAAGCAAGCATGCAAAGTGGGAAATAATAAAGCATTCAAGTAATGCAGTAATTAAATGTGATCCTAGTATGGCCCCTAAAAACCAAAATTAAAGATCTAATCTTCATGGGTCTTGTTACTCCTGGATCTCTATCCTTAGTACCCTTCCATGGATCTCCATCATTTGGTCTTCTTAGGATCTTCTTCTTCTTGTCTTACATATAATTGAAATAATCTCTCTTGTAGAAATTTAAATTACAAAAATACATAACGATACGCAGATCGTGTACAAGAAAAACATAACGATGCGCAGATCGTATTTATCTATCCTAATGTGGGCCATACTAGTCACCGCATGCAATAATATCATAATAAAATATTCATGCAATTATAATATCACATATTATATAGACAATGATTAAACAATTTAAAAACATCCAATATTAAATTAATCATCTCATGATAAAATAATATTATATCATTATCTTGATTCAAATAAAATTAATATATAGCATTAATCATAATTAATCATTAAATTGCAATATTGGATAAGATATGCATCAATTAAAGCAAGATATCAAATATCCTAATTTAAGTAAGTGGGAATATTTCCTAACAACTTTTAGGAAGATATATTTTAGACAATATCATATATTTTCTAATTTGTCAACCAAGATCTTATCTAGTTCTTTTTAGGACAATCCTTTATTGTAAAATTTACCCAAAGCGAGCCATGTGGACCATGTCAGACCGTGAATCGGTCCAAAGCGAGCCACCTGCCCAGCCTATCGATCCCTCGGCTGGCTTCACCCGAACCGAACCCAGTTCAGTTTGCGAGCCAGGCGAGTCCAAGCCGGTTCGGTCAAACCGAAATAGACCATGGATTGCTCGAACCCGTTCGGTCTTACCGAACCCTATGTGTCGGTTCAAGCGTGGGCTGGTTCGGCCCTGATCGGTTCGGTCAAATACCGAGCCGATCCGGTCGAGTCACCCAAGTCGAAAAACCAGCCGAACCCAGAACATGTAACCGCGACCGCGGTTCAGTAACCGCGATCGCGGTTCAGTAACCGCGCCCGTGGAAACTTCCAAGCCCAGATCCGCGACCGCGCAAAAAAACATTTTTTTTCCAGAACCCAGATCCGCGACCGCGGATTTCTTTCTGGAGCTGTTGTTCGATCCGAATCGAACGCGGCAAAATTCATAACTTTATTCATGAGTAAATTTACAACTTTTTATGTAGAACAATTTTACATGCATATTGCCACTTCGGTGGTGGCCTGATGGTAAGGGGCATGGAGGGATTTGGGAAGGTCCCGGGTTCGATCTCTGCCGCCCCCTTCCTTGGGTTAATTCCCAAGGTTTACCATGTTCCTTGCTACTAGGTCGAGCCGGTCGGCGCAAGCCGATTTACCTGGTTCGTGGCCTTTGCCAGCTAGGTCATGAGCCCGTGGTTTACCACCCCGCAAGTGGTGAGTTCCCTGTCATAAAAAAAATAAAAATTACATGCATATTCAAATTGAAAATTCTAAACTTTGTTAATCCAATCGATCAAAATCTAAAATTTTAATCATGCAAATTTAATCTACATATCAATTTTCCATCTAGTTGAATCAAGATAATCATGAACATGCATCAAAATTTAAAAACTTTAAATTTGATCTAATAATTTATGCAAGAGGCAACTGATACCACTATAGGGATTTTAGATGCGTAAAGCGGAATTTCAGAAAACGATTTCCTAACATCTAATCAAGGATCTCATGCATAAACCAAATAGATCATAGATAGGAAGAATCAAATACCTTTTGATGCGTGTTTCAATATGCTAGAATGGAGAGAATAGAGCCTCACGTGTGACTCCTCTATTTGGTCCACCCGAGCTTGGATCTGGATCGCCTGGGACTCGGTTGCTAGAGCGAGGATCGAAGGCGAACGAGGAAGAGAGCAATGGAGGGGGGCGGCAGCCTTGGGTTGTAATTGAGTTAGGGTTTTCTCTTAGAAAGCCCTCCTTTTATAATACCAGGTATAGATATCTTATTTCCTAAATAAGTATATCTTTTATTTTTAATAATAACACTTTATTATTAACAAGCCTTATCTCCCAAGTTATATCCTATATAACTTTATATCATATACTTTATATAATATGTCTCCCAATAAACTGATTCAGTCCAAACTCTAAGGGTGTGACCTCGTAGGACCCGATAATAATAGCAATAGACTTAATGATATACTTTATAACATATAGTTTATAAATCATAGTTGGCTTCTAGCAAAGCACTATGACTACCTAAAATCATCGGATTAAATATCTCCATAAACGGTCTCACTTTATAATCAGTAATTGCACCTTTGATTAAAGGACACAATTCCTTCACATAAGCACTGAATGAAGAGCTAGTTGTGAGCGATAATTACAATGTATTTTACATGATATTTCGGTAGGATAGATATAGATTACAAGAGTTATTTAACTATAATCCCAAAAGGCTCTTGGAGAACGTTGTGGGAGATACCGACAACAACTACTTCCGGGATTTCATCAATTAAAATGAAACGTTGCTTGTTTTGGCCGTTCGGAGATGGAGTTGCTTCAGAGACGTCGAGTCGCTTCGCTCTCCAGGATCCTGTCTTCGTCGCTAGGCATTTCTTCCCCAATAGCTAAAGGGCCTTATTCAGATTTCGGACCCAACAGATTACACGCACGTGATAGAATTTGTTAGTCATGACGCCCATGTACAACCTATTATACCGCGATTATTTCATTTTAAAACCACACGAGATGCTTTCATCGTCCACTAATTCGGAGCCATGTGTTATTTGATGTTAGTAAAAATGAGAACATGGGACTCACCTAGGAGTTCACGTTGTTCAACCGTTATATTATAATTGCACCTCAATTATGTTATTCATACAAGGGTATAAAGGCAAAAACTTGTAAAGTTCATGGATAAAATGTAGTTTACTCAGTAATCGTATACGACATTCCTACTAGAAAACCAAGTTGTCACTACTCATATACACTATTTAGACAGTTAAACGTCACAAATCTCATTCACCACATAATGAAATTGTGGTAGCATAATTCTATGTCATAATAAATTATTGTTGACGACGACGATAATCCGCACTCCAGAGATCATAGACTCCCTTCGATCTCATTTTATGTATAGAGAGACGGTGAAAAGGCAGGACTTTCTCTCCCGAAGGATCCTTCGACACTCAAGTCAGATTTTGTCAAATATCAATGGTGGTTAGGATTTTTCAAAGAAGACTGAATGAAATGATAATTAGATTTCGGAGACTAGGATTTTAGGATTATAAATATCTTCTCCATCTTGAAAGCCTTTTAATGGGTCTCTTGCCTCAATGTAATTTTTAGTTAATCTCATCTCTTTAATGCCATTAATTGAATAATAATGATAAAAATAAAATATGCACTTTTACCTCCACATAAACATTGCTGCCACAAATTGTTGGGGTGTAAATCTCGACACCTTTGAATGTCTTCATCAACTTTGACAATTACAAGTGTCAAGATTGGAAGATTTAAACATAACCGTACACGATATCCACGTCTAAGTTATTGTTTATCATTACGTACAGAAGAACATGCAAACAAAATATGTACCATTAACACAAGTATGTTAATATACAAATTAATATAACGTCAGTGTTATGCACGGATTAATACAATTTATATATCAATAAATAAGTTAGGTGATGTATAATTTAGTTTAACAAATAAGTTAGGAAACAGAAGAGACCAATTGCAAAATATTTTTTCAGGAGAAAATTAATAATATCACTGTTGATATTAGAGCCTAAAGCATCGTCGGCTTGCACTTCAATTTTGTTTAAATTAACTCCAAAAAATAATAAAAAGTATAACAAAAATCAGTACATGTTCATTTTTGTATACCGTAAGGTTCACATATAACATGTTCATGTTCAAACACATGTCTTTGTATATTTAGTGCTTATTTGTGAACTTCAGTGTACAAATAAGTGAACGTTAAGAGCTTATTTGTGAACCTTCTATATAAGTTATTCCAAAATGATCAGGGGACGTTAATAGTTTTTTTTTTCCGTCTCTGATCGTTCTGGAATAGACAATTATTGACGTTCACATATAAGTACTAAATGTTCATTATTCTATGTCGTCAAGTTCACATATAACATGTTAATGTTCAAACACATGTCTTTGCACATTTAGAGCATATTTGTGAACTTCAGTGCACAAATAAATGAACGGTAAGAGCTTATTGGTGAACCTTCTATATAGGTTATTCCAGAATGATCAGGAGACGAAAACAAAAATAAAAATAAAAATTGTTGACAAAAAAAAATCGACGGCTGAGATCGCTTCGCATTTCGCACGGTAAGAGGTTGTTGTACGGGAACCCAAATCTCTATATATCTATATAACATAAAAAGTTAGTATTTTGAAATGAAGTTAAATTAGTGCTTTAAAGCCCATTTTCTTACCATTCTCCATACCTCATTCCTTCATTTCAACCCCAAAAAAATTGAGGGGTTTGATAAATTGAGTTTGACTGGGTTTGGGGAATGAGTTTGATTTCAAAATATTACACACTAAACACTAAATTTTGGATTGAGATTCCCCAACCCCTTCCAACTCCATTCCTTAACTCTCAATCCCAACAACCAAACACCTCCTTAGCACTTTTGAAAATAAATGACCCTATTTAAGATGTAGAAGATAAAATGATATATTTATATGGGTAACAAACTTAGATTTTGTGATAATAGGAAATATATACATATAAAGTTAGACTATAAATGTCCCTATTCAAGGGAAGATGAAAGAACATTTCATACAATAACAAAATATTAAGTTTTATTAAAATAGAAAATATGATAATATAAATTTTGTGATAGTATAAGTTTAAAATAGTTTAGGATCTATTCTAATAATTATTTATATCTAATAGGGAAAAAATGTTTTTTTTTCAAACTAGGCACTTTTATCAACTTTATTCTTAAATTAGGCTCGGATTTAAACTTATTCTCAAAATAGGCTGGCTAAAGGAGCTTCGGGCTAAGTCGCTGTTTGAAAAAGCGACTAATTCATATTTACTTTGTTATAATTAAAAAATACATTTTTAAATAAAAAATAATAAAAATATATGAGTCGCTGTTTGAAACAACGACTCATATATACAATTTTTGTTTCATATTAAAAAGTTGAATTTAAAAACTAAAACATAGAAAAAAATAAGCATGAGTCGTTGTTTCAAACATCGACTCATGCATAGTTTATAATTTTTTAATTATATTTTTTAAATTTAAATATGAAAAACTTAAATATATGAGTCGCTGTTTGAAACAACGACTCATATATTTTTTTTATTTTTTAAAAATTTTAAAATGCAATTTTTAATTATAAAAAAATAAAACCACATCAGCTTCGTATTTAGTCGTTGTTCTCTGCAGCTAAAAGAAGAGTCGTTGTTTTGTACAACGACTCACCCCAAAGCTCCTCAGCCAGCCTATTTCAAGAATAAGTTTCAGTCCGAACTTAATTCAAGAATAAAGTTAATAAAAGTGCCTAGTTTAGAAAAAAATTAGAAAAAATGTCATTTTTATATATTTAAAAATTGATCGTTTAATTAATTAAAAGCCATGCACTTGCCTGCGTCATTTAGGCTTGCTATATATACATGCACAACTATCAAAGAGGATACTAGTTAAACATATTAGAGTCCATTGGGCCATAAGTTTCTGATGGAGATAGACAGAAACTGGGTCCATTGGGCCAAAAGTTTTATTCTCAAAGGTCCCTCCATTTGATCATATAATAGCAATTCAACCACACAGTTTCAGTGGAGCCACTCTTTTCTGAAGGAAAGGAGCACATTTGAAATTAAACCATGAAGGCTCGCTTGAGTTTTGATGAATGGACTGATTTATGGGTTTCTCAAGCTTTACATAAATCCACCAGTTCCATTTATGACATATTCCGACCTTCAGCTATAGCTATGCCCTGGACCCTGGTGTGATGCTGTCTGGCTTAGGCTTTGTTTGGTAACAAGTACTTTTATTTATAAAGTAGTTTTTGTCAAAAAATATTTATTTTAGCTTTGAAATGTGGGTACATAAACAAATGTGAAATTAAAAAATAAATATTTATGGGTGAAAAGGTCTTTATCTAGAGTTTTCCAAACAAACCCTTAGTACCAATGCACCCCGTTGCTCCTTCATTTCATGGCTTGCCGAGAGGAACCGCGCTCCAATACAGCTAGACTCTTCAGGTTTGGCCTATTTCATGATCCTATCTATCTATCTACATGTTATCATCATTCAATCATCATCCACCATATCATCCAACCTTTTAAAGAAATTATAATAGTAAGTTCAGTTTAATTATGAAATTATCAAGTAATTAACAGATGAGATTCAATACTATATGTTTAAATTTCATTTACTTAAATAAATATATTTATATACTAATTTTCTTATATTCTCAGTCCTATCTATCAATTTTACATTCATATTATTATATTATATATACAATTTTATTCAATAAAATAAAAATAATATAGTATATGACTTAAAACAAATCCGCTTTGAGTTCAAATTTTAGAAGCCCTCATATACATAAAGAGCCATATTTTGCACCCCAAAAGTCTTTAACTAACAAATTTACAGCCTCCCGGGGCGCAGCGCAGCGGTTCTAGAGGGGAGTAGAACTTGGGTGTGGTTTCCACCCGAGTTCGAAACGTACTGGCGCCGAATGTTAGCTGTACCCGATTTAACTCCTACTGTACATGGGGGGCCCTGAAATGGCCGGGGCAGGGGACGTGAGACGAGTGGGTTCCGTCAAAATGGGCCCGACACTCACGTAAAGCCAAAAAAAAAAAAAATACATACCGCATTAATTCATAAAAAAAATTATCCGATAAAAGTAGCTTGATTTAGTTGGGGATACGTCATACGTACGATCCTGAAAATTTACATTTTACGTAAATTAAAATGTGGCGGAATTGCAAAAACTACCAACTTTTACAAAGTCATTTGTAAAAGTACCGCCACTTTCAAAATATTGCAAAAATACCAAAAAACTGCAAAACAAAAAAAGGTAAATTAAAATCTGAATAAAACTTTTTCAAAAAACAAAAAACCGATTAATGGAGGTTACTAATTGCAGTTAAGAAAAAATCGTTTAAAAAAGCTCATAATCATCTTACATGCTCAACCGGTTGACATTAACCTCATCAGTGCAACCCTTTTCCCTTTCTTTCCCAAATCTTTTCAATTTGTGAAGAACACTAGAGTACAAAAAGTCCAGAACAAAGCTCTGCTTCGTAAAACCCTAAATCGAGCGACAACACCCTAAACCTATATCCCTAAATCGACAATGGTGAAGACAAGAGGGTTGAAGTCGGCGAAGGCCAGAGAATATCGAGAAGGTGAAGTCGGCGAGATTTGCGAAGAGAAAGAGGGTTGAAGACCTAGAAGAACAACTGCATCTAGAACCCTCAAAAGTGAAGAGTGCAAGAATGAAGAGAGCCTTCAACTCTTCAAAGGAAGAAGATTCACCCAGTCCAGTCGTTCCGATACAGAAGAAGAAAATACGGCAGGCGGAGGCTAAAGAACCCACAACAAAGCGGTCGATGAGGAAGCCATCGAAATCAGTTGGCGAGGTTAGTTCTCTTGAATAAGTCTTTAGTTTCCTGAAAAATGTCTAAGTTTGCCTAAAATTGTTGAATTGTTGATGCATGCTAGGTTTATGTCTGGATAAATTGTATGCTAGGTTTATGCTTGAAATCGATACTGGTAATGAAAAACAAAGCATGGAGAGTGTTGTTGTGTGATATAACTTGAAGAATTTTGTACTTGCTTGAAAAACTTTGTACTCTATAAAAAACTCTGCAACTGGCTGACAAATTATGTATGAAAAATCTCATAATATCTTGACAAACTTTGTACTTGCCTGGAATTGGGGTAGGGTATAAAAGTCTGACAAAGTTCATAGTAGCTTTAAAACATTTATGAGGAAACTGTCAAATAAGGAGAAAGTGTTGTTGTATATCTAATAAAAACAGAGCATGGCTAGTGTTGTTGTGTGATTAACCTGAAAAACGTAGAAATTGCCTGACAAAGTGTTGTGGAGAATGTGATGTTATGACCTCAGAGAGTGTGGCTACGTATAAACTACATTACCTGAAATAAGTCTATGTCACATGACAAACACAAAAGTAGTATGAAAAACATTTATATTCAGATGTTTGATTAGAATTTCATAGTAGCCTGAATGACCTGATAAATCCAAATGTAGGAGTTATGGTGAAATTATAGGGGTTATGGTGATACATGTTGATACAAAATTGTAGGGGTTATGGTAAACTTTGAAGATTGTGACAGTGTAGATATCATAGTAGCCTGAGTGACCTGATAAAGTGTTGTTATGTATAATGCTTACCCGAAGAACTTCCATTTCACTTGATAAATCCAAATGTAGTCTGAAAAACTTTATTTTCCTTATGTGATTAGATTGTCATGTATTTAAGAATGCATCCATCTTCAAGAGGTAATTGAACGCTTTATGGTGCACTTATAAAGATTGTGACAATATAGATAGCATAGTAGCCTAAGTGATTGATAAACTGTTGTTATGTATAAGTCTTACCTGAAAAACTCCCATTTAACCTGACAAAGCCAAATGTAGTATGACAAAGTTTTATAAGTCTTACCTGAAACTATGTTATGGTAAATTTATAAAGATTATGACAATGTATTTGTGAATGACCTGAGAAAGAGTGTAGTTTGAATAAGTTATATGACCTGAAAAACCTATATCTCACCTGACATATATATAAATGTGATTTTTTCCCCTCCAAAGTAAGCACTATTTCAAACTTTATTCTTGAAATAGGTTCGGTTAGAAACAAATTCTCAAAATAGGTTGTCTCTTTCGCTTCAGGATAAATCGCCATACAGAACAACGACTATTCCTAAAAAAGATGTGTTTTTGTAATAAAAAAAAGAGTCGTCGTTCACCACAACGAGTTTATTTTTTTTCAAAAATATTTTTAACTTATTTCCTAAAAGCGTAGCGACATAAATCCAAACAACGACTCATGTATTTTTTTATTTTTTCAATACATAATTTTTTTTTCATTTATGTTCTTTTTGTTTAAATGTTGTTTTAAAATAAAAAAAATTAAAGATGCATGAGTCGCTGATTGGAACAACGACTCATTTATTTTTTATTTGTTAATAATACTATCTTAGCTTCGTATTTAGTCGTTGTTTTGTACAACGACTTTTATGAAATAAATCATTGTCTAGAACAATGACTTATCCCAAAGCTCTATGATCCAGCCTATTTTTCAGAATTTATTTACACCCGAGCCTATTTGAATAATAAACTTTAAAAAAGTGCCTAGTTTAGAAAAAAATCTATAAATGTAGTCTGAATAAGGTTTATTTTTATGTGATTATAAATGTCATGTATTTGTGAATGTCATTAATTACATTTGAAGTACATGTGGGATAGAGAGGAGTTGTTTTTCAGTCGGATCAATCAGAATTCAAAGTTTCATTATCTTCAATGTATTGAGAACACATTAACTGGTGCTGACTGGCAAACAGTTCTACATGGGCCCTTTGGCCCAATTGTAAAAATAATGAAGAACTTGAAGCTGTCTTCACAGTTGATTCACCATGTTTTGTTTAGGCAACTAGAGACAAAAAAGAAGTGGGAGACATGGTATGATTTGGGTGGAAACCCATGTAGGTTTTCAATGGAAGAGTTTAGACTTATAACATGACTGAATTATGGCATGCCGGATAAGGAACACACATTGGAGAATACAAAAGCAGTGTTTGATTTTTTTGGTGTGAAGAGTATTACAATCTCTAACCATTTAATCAAGTTCATATCGTGTTGGGAGGACAATGTATTCAAGTTGAAGATGGATTTATTGCTAATTCTGGAGGGTGTTGTACTAGGGGGTGATAAGAAGAGGAAGATCAGACCCTTACATGTGAAATTGATCCAAGACTTGGATCGTTTCAATAATTACCCATGGGGTATGAGTGCTTATACTGACATCCTTCAAAGTCTGGCTACTACTTTGGACTCAAGACTGGAGTCAGTGCAGGCTGCACTTGTAGTTTCTTCCAAAGTCATAACAGGTTACACCATAAGGGGTTTCCAAATGGTGTTTCAGGTAATGTGTTAGTAGTTAAATATGTAAAATTTGAGGCTAATTTGTTGGTCAGAATTGTGGTTTAATTTCAATTATGTTTGTTTCAGATTTGGTTATATGAGACAGTGCCCCACATTGGCAGCATGTTTGCACAAAAGCTTAATAAACCTGTTCAGCATTGAGGTGTGAAGTGGCTGAAAATAAGTAGACCAACCTTGGATTCGGTTAGGGATGCCTTAAAGGGGATGTATGTTGCTAAACAGATCCTTGTTGAGGAGGAATGAGAGGAGTTGGGAGAAACCTGTTACTTCCCATAGGAGGAAGGAGACAAATTCTTGAATGACATTGTGAAGCAACTGAAGCCAAAAAGATTAAGGGCTGGTAAAAAGGATCATGGAGGTGGTAAAGGGCAAGCTGCAAACATTGATGGTTTGGACTATAGGCAAGTTATGTGTTGTTTGAATGAATTGGTTGAAAGGATGAAAAAAATGGATGAAAAGTACGATCTATTAAGGGAGGATGTCCTTGGGTTAAAGAAAACCATCAGAGACAAAGTAAAAGTGGCCTCTTCATCCAGTGACGAAGAGGACAATAAAAAGGTATTTAATAAATGAATGACTTAATTTGTTCACATTTGTATACTTGCACAATGAATGTTTAATGTGTATATATATGCCTACAAGAGTCCGAGGCTGAGGAGGATCAAAGTGATGATGAACCAAACATTAGAGAACACCAGAAGAGCATGATGAGAAAGGTGAAGTCAAAAGATGAGGGTGATGAGTCAGAGTCTAAAGATGACGAAGAGGATGAGTCACAAGAGAGAGAGTCTGAAGAGGAAGAGTATGAAGAGTGAGATTCTAAAGAGGTATGTCTTTCATTTTCAGTCCACATATGCACATTTCAGTCCATATATGCACATTTTAGTCCATATTTGCAAATTTCAGACCATATGTCATCGTTTTCAGGATACTAATGAAGAAGAGCAAGAAGATGGGGCAATTGTGTCTAATGGTGGAAAATGGTTGATGAAGAAGATTACATCACCATCGAGAGGAACAATGGACAATGAGGATGTTAAAGATGATGTAGGTTGTCAGGAGAAACCGGATGAAGATGTTGTTGCAATGGTCACTTCTGGAAAAATATTGTGGTTTCAGATGACCAACAAGTTGAAGGGGATGCAATAGAGCAAAACAATGCACTATCAATTCTTATTGAGACGACTACAATACTACAGGAGGTAAGACATGAGATGGTGAAAAAAGCAAATGAGGAGGGTGTGAATGAGGTAACACGTGAGTTGGTGACACAACTTGAGGTAGTGAATGAAGTAATACATGTGGTGGTGACACAAGCTGAGGTGGTGACAAAAGCAATGTCTGAGGAGGGTGTGGATAAGGTACAACCTGAGTTGGTGACAAAACCACATGGTGTAAGTGAGATACAAGTTGAGGAGGTAACACAGGGAGATGATGTGGAGGAAGGAAGCAAGGTTGATCAGAGAGGTGTGAAGGATGGGACTGAGGTACAAGCTGATGAGGTAAGACAGAGAGATGGTGTGGAGGGAGGAAGCAAAGTTGATCAGGGAGGTGTGGAGGATGGGACTGAGGTACAAGCTGAGGAGGTAAGACATGGAGATGGCGTGGAGGGAGGAAGCAAGGTTGATCAAGGAGGTGTGGAGGATGAGATTGAATTACAAGTTGAGAAGGTATCACAGGCAGAGTCTGCGGCGATAGGTGAGGATGAAAGAGAGACAAATAAAGGGAATGGGTCGATGAAGGGAGGAAAGGTCAAGGGTACTCAAGTGCATAAGAGGAAATATCCAACTCGCACTCGCGAGCTAGCTGCGTCGGTAAAATCACCCTTCTATAATTTGGATGAGCAAAAATTGGTGAAAAAGATTATCAAAAATAGAAAGGTGGAAGGGATGACAGACCAGATAAGCAGAGGCAGAACCAGGGGGTCCAACGGGGTCCTGTGCCCCCCATTTCCCTCTGACCTAATACATGTATATTTGTTTGAGTACTAGGATAAGGAAATAAGTAGCTCAGTTGGTGTCCACCTCTTTCCACATTCAACATGTAGTGTGTTCGAATCCTTCCTAAGCCCTGTGCTAATCCTTTTTTTCCTTCTATTGTGGGCTTGTGGCCCAACTTCTTATTTCCTCCACTTGCTTTTCTCATCTAGCGGTGCTTTTTTCTATTTTTCATTTATGCTCACTTTCCTTTATCATTCTTCTTTATAGGAAATCTACCCAATTAGATATATACACACATATATATATATATATATATATATATATATATATATATATATACTATTGACTAGCATATCATTTCATATGTAACTAATTTTTAATTAACTCCAAAAAAAATTAGTTATCTATTAACAAGATCGTTTTTTTATAAAACATAAATAATAAAATATGTTATTAGGAATATGTATGAGAATAGCTAACTTAAAACAATAAGAGTAAATCATGCATATATAAAATAACTTACATTTAAATTTTAAGTTAAATAATATTAATATTTTTTGGTCGTCGCACTTTATCACTCGGTAATGATAGTGTGACCCCCCTTTTAAACTTTTCTGGTTCCGTCACTGCTGGTAAGTGGTTGCAAAGTGAGAGATTAGTAAGTCAAACCAATCTATTTAACTCAATATGTGCTATGTAGTCGTTAATAATGACCTGAAAACGTTTCTTCCTGGACTGAAAAACTGATATATGACCTGAGTAACAATATAATGACTTGAAAATAATGTAGTCCTTGTATATGTATCATGCTGGCCTGAAATGTTGATATCTTGATTTGCGAATTAGTCTTGAACTGCATGCTTGTACTGTGATCTTTTGATGATGCCAAAAGGGGGAAGTGTAGAAAATGTGATATGAACTCAAGGAAGAGTTGATAACAAAAGCTAGTGCTAAGGAGAATCTTGATGCAACTTGATGGTAAATCTCTATATGTACTTTCTGAGGGGAATTTTGTCAATTGTTAAAACTTAGAATATGCTTGACTATATGTGATTGACTTCTTACTTGACTGTTTTGAACGTGCATATTTTGAATGGGTTTGTCATCACCAAAAAGGGGAAAATTGTTGGAACAATGATGTTTTCTTTAGTTTTGATGATGATAAATCATATTACACTTGATGGTTTTATTGTGACTGTGAGTTTCAGGAACAATTCGAAAGACAATGAACGATGAAAACCATGTGAAGAATCAAAACAGAATATGTAAGGAACAACGAAGTCAACAATGGAACAACGCGTCTGCGCAAACTGAAAAGTTGAGACGCGCGTTGATGAGAAGGAAAATACAAGGGAACAACACCAAGAAACGATGAGACGCGCACATTGTTAGCCTTGCCAAATCTTCTAATTTTGGAAAGAGATCTTCGGAAACGTCTTGGGCCACAAGGAACAAGTTTGTTAAAGATTTAGTTGTTAGAAAAGATTGTAAAAAGATTGTTTAGAAATATTTTATTTGATTTCCTTAAGTGAAATTAAGTAGGGTAAATCAATAGAGTATTTTGAAGACTATAAATATGGGAAGAAGTGACCATCTTTACACACACGCAACGCAACATTTCAGAGCATTCAGAGAAGAAGAAGGAAGAGAAGAAAACACTTGCAAATACGAAGCTTTGGTAAGTTGAGTACTTGATATGGTTTTGATTGTCTAAGGTGTTGTTAGGAACGTTACACGTAGAAGTCTAGATATCTAAGAGTAAACTAGATTGAGATAAGACCTGCTCGATTGTAATTCCAGTATTAATAACACAAGTAGACATTTGAAATCCTACTAGGGTAAAACCTAGGGGTAGAGGTTTTTCTCAATCAACAAGTTGGTTGATTGAGTTTTCCTCTCTAAGGAACGTTGCTACTGTTACTCTATTATCTGTTACTATATTCTGTTGCCCAAGAAACAGTTCGACCGTTCCTTATACTAACACACTCTCCACTACAATTGGTATCACAGCCGACGGTTCGGCTGAAGCCAAACGTGATTTGTGGGACCCTGTGTGGGACCCTCAAGTGAGGGAGAGATTGTTGATGGTCAAATGAGAGTCCCACATCGAAAGTGTGAGGTATCTAAACCTAATATATAAGTAGATGATCTACTCTTTCTATTGCCAGTTAATTTTAGGATGAAATCTCATTGGACTTATGTGCTGTATTTGATAGTTGGGCTCAAGAGTACATCTCTCCGTAATACAGACACTATGCTAATTTGTCCAATGTGTGAGGTGGCTGTAATACCACGTTACATAGGCGGTTCCAATGCCCTTCTCCAAGGGAATGCTGACTTCTTTCATGACATGGACTGGCATCAGTGGCATGTAATCTATTAGACAATCTAAATTGATCAATGTGATTATATATTATTGATTAATAACGGTACGAAATGCAAGTTGACCGGATTTTTATATATTGTAAACCCGCTTAATTTGATACTCGATCTTGAAATAAACAAAGTGCAATTTCACGGTCATGGATAATATAATTTGTAACCCACATAGGTCTATAAGATAAGAGAGAATCTAACTTGGAGCAATGGATCTAGCTAGTAAATTTGTAGGGCAGGGGGACAATTTAACGCCCGCTGTTTCATAGGTGGCTGTTAAAACCACGTTACATAGGGTAGGGGCACATGCATCTAACTTCATATTTCTATTATTGCCGATTTCACTTTTATTGTCAAATTTAGACAATGGGTCATAATTTAGACAATGAGCCATGAGGCTATCAGGAAAATGAGCGTGTATATAGCGCAACTGTACGTATAGGCCTAATACATAAATTCATTGAGGTTTTATCCTAAAATCAATTGGTAATAGAAGAAGGAACTCATCAAGCTTATAAACTAGGCAAGTTATGTCCCAACTTTAGATGTGTGATGGGTATTCTAACACCCCCTCAAGTGTGACAAACCTCTACCCAGCCCGTGACACTTGAATCCAGAACCGAAACAGACTCTGATATCATGTCAAATTTAGACAAAGGGCTGTGAGGCTACCAGGTGAATGAGCGTGTGTATAGCGCAACTGCACGTATTGGCCTAACACATAAGTCCAGTGAGATTCCATCCTAAAACCAATTGACAATAGGAGAAATAGTCCATCAAACTTATAAATT
Source organism: Rheum nobile (assembly GCA_027886185.1). NCBI lineage: Eukaryota > Viridiplantae > Streptophyta > Magnoliopsida > Caryophyllales > Polygonaceae > Rheum > Rheum nobile. The sequence goes on along the minus strand of WOAB01000207.1, from coordinate 5,709,650 downwards.
AGACAAATTATATCCCAACTTTAAACGTAAAATGAATATTCTAACATTTATTAAGGAAACCTACGTATTGATCCCCACCTGCACGCTACACCTGCCTTGTTTAGACAGGTGTGGTGGCAAAAGGTATACATCACTGCATTGTTTCCGAGAAGTGATGTGGCAAAACACGCTCCACCTGCGCGCCTTCCTACTTTTTATAGAAGAGTGATTGAGAGATTGAAAATTTTAAATCTCAATTAATACCTCAGCTTCATACAAAGGTGAAAAGGAGCGATCTAACTTACGGTACACCTTTTGATATATTAATAAAGTAATCAATTTTAAAATATTTTAAAAAATTATATAAATACATTGTAAATGATAAATCTTATATATTATTAAGTTTTTAGTATCAAAATGATTTTATTTATAGTTTTTAATAGCTAAAATATGGTTATTTTTCAAAATTCAAAGTAAAATTTAATTTTAATTTTATGATACTAAAAATGTAGGGATTTATAAGATTTATCATTTACAATGTATATATAATTTTTAAAATATAATATAATTTAATATTAATTTATATTATATATATTTAAGTGGTGTACAGAGGAATGTATCCTAGATTGTAGAAGATACTCCTTCCGTGAAAAAGGAAGAAAAGTTTTGCATATATACTTGCGGAACAATTATATACATTGATGTACCACGTCTAGAAGGCTAGATATCAGAAAGTGTACGTTTCATTAATGCAATTATCTACGGCCCCATGATTATACTAGCTAACTAGAAAACTTGATTGGTATTTTTTCGTATTAAGTTGGGTTTGTAGTGTTTTGATTTCTAATTTTGTAATTTTGGATAATGGATTGGTAAGATGAAGTAATTGTCTTTAAATCAATGTTTAAGTCTATTTTAATGTTTTATGCATAAGAATAATTGTAATTTTATTATGTTTTTTAATTTAGGTGTTTTTTGTTGGTTTTTTCGTTTAGAGCATGTTGTATATTAAAGTAAGTTTGTTATTAAATGCAAAGAAGTTGGTTAAGGTGTGTAATGGAAGTGCATTTCTCTCTCGTAATTGTAACTCTATAGTTTGTTGTTTTATATTCTATAATGTTTGTTTTTCATTTATGTTTGTTTATTGGCAATGACTATATGCACGCGGTTTCGCGTCTAAATGGACGCGAAATCGTGCGCGTAGCTTAGGCGCACAGTTTTGTGCGCCTAAGCTACGCGCACAGGGGTAAAACAGGTATTTTTGAAAATGTCTGTGCAAACCTGTGCGCGTAGCTTACGTGTACAAAAAAAAAAGTGCATAACCCATGCGCGTAAGCTAGGCGCACCAAAAAAAAAAATTGCAATTTTTTTCCCATAATCATGTAGAGAATTTCAATACGAGTCCGTACATATAAAATGCGTTCAAAACGGACATCGTTTGCCCCTCCAAAAGCCTAAAAAATGAAGTCTTTCTACCCATTTTTCTACAATTTGGTGCCCGACATATATTGCATTGTAGTGATTTTTTTTGGTATTTTTTGCATTTTTTAACTATAATTTTGTATAAAATTTTAATACGAGTTCGTACATGATTATGGGGAATTTTTTTTTGCAAAATTCGAGCTGAAAGGACCCGAACCCGACTCGACCCGAATGCAAATTCGAGCTCGCGAATCCCCTTTATTTTATATTTTTTATTTCAGTTATATTAAAATTTTTAATATACTTTATTAAATAATAATATAATATTAATTATATTATTATAATTATTTTATTAAAGTTAAATAACATAATAATAATCATAAGAAAAGGAAATGTTCGATCCGCCGGGTCAACCCGAACTCGTCCGACCCAAAAATTTTACCAACCCGGTCGACCCGAACTCGACATGACCCGAACCCGATCAACCCGACCCAGTTGACAGGTCTATTCGTACATATAAAAATTCATATAGTTACACTTATGTACTATAGTATTTTAGTAAATTTCGTATAGTTATGCTTATATACTATAGTATTTTATTATATTTCATATAGTTACACTTATGTACTATTGTAATTCATTATATTTCATATAGTTATACTTATGTACTATATTATTTCATTAAATCTAGTATACTTAGACTTATATACTATAGTACTTTATTATATTTCATATAGTTACACTTATATACTATAATATTTTATATAGTTCCACTTATATACTATAATATTTCATTAATTCTAGTATACTTAGACTTATATACTATAATATTTCATTATATTTCATATAGTTACACTTATATACTATAGTATTTCATTATATTTCATATAGTTACACATATGTACTATAGTATTTCATTAAATCTAGTATACTTAGACTTATATACTATAGTATTTCATTATATTTCATATGGTTATACTTATATACTATAGTATTTCATTAAATCCAGTATACTTAGACTTATATACTATAGTATTTCATTATATTTCATATAGTTCCACTGATGTACTATAATATTTCATTAAATCTAGTATACTTAGACTTATATACTATAGTATTTCATTAAATTTCGTATAGTTATACTTATATACTATAGTATTTCATTATGTTTCATATAGTTACACTTATGTACTATAGTATTTCAATAAATCTAGTATACTTAGACTTATATACTATAATATTTCATTATATTTCGTATAGTTACACTTATATACTATAGTATTTCATTATATTTCATATAGTTACACTTATGTACTATAGTATTTCATTTTGTTTCATATAGTTACACTTATGTACTATAGTATTTCATTAAATCTAGTATACTTAGACTTATATACTATAGTATTTCATTAAGTCTAGTATAGTTACACTTATATACTATAGTATTTCATTATATTTCATATAATTACACTTATGTACTATAGTATTTCATTAAGTCTAGTATACTTAAACTTATATACTATAGTATTTCATTATATTTCATATAGTTACACTTATATACTATAGTATTTCATTATATTTCATATAGTTACACTTATAAAATACTATAGTACATAAGTGTAACTATATGAAATATAATGAAATACTATAGTATATAAGTCAAAGTATACTAGACTTAATGAAATACTATAGTACATAAGTGTAACTATATGAAATTTAATGAAATACTATAGTATATAAGTATAACTATATGAAATATAATGAAATAATATAATATATAAGTCTAAGTATACTAGATTTAATAAAATATTATAGTACATAAGTGGAATTATATGAAATATAATGAAATACTATAGTATATAAGTCTAAGTATACTAGATTTAATGAAATACTATAGTACATAAGTGTAACTATATGAAATATAATGAAATACTATAGTATATAAGTGTAACTATACTAGACAATGAAATACTATAATACATAAGTATAACTATATGAAATATAATGAAATACTATAATATATAATGTAACTATATGAAATATAATGAAATACTATAATATATACTATATTATATAAAGTTTTTATTCTCGGGTTCGGGTCAAATCGGGTTCGGGTCGATCGGGTTGGTAAAATTTTTAGGTCGGGCGGATTCGGGTTGACCTGGCGGGTCGAACATGTCATTTTCTTATGATTATTATTATGATTTTTAACTTTAATAAAATAATTATAATATTATAATTAATATTATATTATTATTTAATAAAGTATATTAAAATATTTAATATAACTGAAATAAAATATATAAAATAAAGGGGATCCGTGAGCTCGAATTTGCATTCGGGTTGAGTCGGGTTCGGGTCTTTCTTGACCCAGTGACGTTCGGGTCCTTTCGGGTTGGGTCGGTTTTTTACAGGTCTATGTACGGACTCGTATTAAAATTTTATACAAAATTATAGTTTTAAAATGAAAAAATATCAAAATTTTTTACTACAATACGCTATATATCGGGCACCAAATTGTAAAAAAATGGGTAGGAAGACTTCGTTTTTTGGGCTTTTGGAGGGGCAAACGATGTCCGTTTTGGACGCATTTTATATGTACGGACTCGTATTGAAATTCTCTACATGATTATGTGGAAAAAAATTCTGCAATTTTTTTTTGGTGCGCCTAGCTTACGCGCATGGGTTATGCACTTTTTTTTTGTGCGCGTAAGCTACGCGCACGGGTTTGTCACAGGCATTTTAAAAAATGCGTGTTTTACCCTTGTACGCATAGCTTAGGCACACAAAACTGTGCGCCTAAGCTACGCGCACGGTTTCACGTCCATTTAGACGCGAAACCGCGTACATATAGCATTTCCGTTGTTTATTATTTGTGGTAAGAAATTTTGCTTTCATTTCAAATGAGGAATATTTAATTGCAAATGACTATTTTATAAAATTCCCAGATTTGTTGTTCTATAAGTTTGTTTCATTATATGGAGTTGTATATTATTTCTAAAACTCTATGCAAGTGAAATTGATATTTTATGTGTTAATCTATGGTTTTGTAATTTTTTTTGTGTATTTATTTTATTTAGTGGATGTTGTTAAATTAATTGTTTTTTTGGGTAGGAATTCGGGGGTCTTTGTTTAATTTAGTGGAATAAATGTCCTTTAAAAGTGTACTGTACGTGTGCTTGGGTTGTGTAAAAGTTGTCATAACTAAAGTGTTGAGTTCCAATGCAAACTTTGAATTGAACTTCATTTTTAATTGAGGATGTCTTTTGGCATTCAATTCAGCCGCATGGGTTAAATCGATAACCCTAACCCCTTTTATTTGTTGTCTTCTCTCTCTCTCGATCGCATTTCTCTCTTTCACCGCTTCCCTCTTTCGTTTTTTTGCTCTCTCGCTCATTCTCTCTGCAGAGTCGTCGTTGTTGATTCTTCTTTTGGTTCGTTGTTAGTTTTCAAACTCTTGTTCCTTTCGTTTCTTTCTGTTGATTGTCGCTATCGTTGTTGATTGAACAATTTGGTGTGCTCTTCAGTTGTTTTAGGCTTTGTCCGTGGCTGGTTCACAATGTTTTAACTTCTCTTCATCTGCTTTGTACATGTGTGTGAGAGAAGGAGATCACCGTAATCCCCTTTCATCTATCGGTTCACTGCATTTGGTTCGCCAGTGTCTCTTTGGGTGGTTTAGGTACCGGATGCTCCAAACTTTTTTTTTATCAAAATCGTTGTTGGCATGTATTCTTATACATCTGTTTCCTCCCTCTCAATCGGTGTTTAATTGTATATTCGTTTATTTCTCTTGTGTTGCTGTAAAGTGATTTCGTGTAGATGGTAGATGATAGTATTTGATATTTTGCTGTGGCTTTCTTGTTTTTTCTGCTTCTGCGATTGGTTGCCATTTTGATTTTGTGAGGCTTAGATGTTTTATTGTCTTTTTGATGTCGGTTATTGCGAGTTTTGGTTGGAGAAATGTTCATGTTCTAGTTTGGAAGGGCTCGATGTACATGTTAGTGGTTGGGTTTGAATATTTATTTTTTGCTTAATGGATCTGCTTATTTTTGCACTTTGGTAATCATATTTGGTGTTGTATTATGTTTTGGTGTTTTTTGGGTGTTGGTGTTGTGTTATTGGTAGTTTTTTTAAAGTGCCTAAACATGTTATTAGGGTTGTTTTATTTTTTGGAATACAAAACATTATGTCTTTTTATTTTTCATGGATCAATCTTGGGTTTAGTCATAAGGTCACAGTGTGGCATATGAGTTGCATTACGGTGCAGAAAGTTCTTGTCTTTGAGTTTTTTTGTTGCCTGCATTTTGTGTGTGATTTTTTTCTTCTTTTGACCCAAATATTCCCTGGTGTTGTATTATTTGTTTGGTTGTATATCTTATAGGTTGTTTGTAAGCTGTTTTGCAATGCATGCTTTCTTATATGGATAAGTATTGTTTCTTCTTTTTCCTTGTTGGCTATAATGTGTTTGGTAAGATGCCCGGGCTACGCATGGGATGATTTGAATGATGGGAGTAGGTGTTGGCTATTATCGATATATTGTAGGATTTATACTATGGTGGAAATTGTATGTCTTTGTTAAGCAAATGTTTGTTTGTTGTTGTGGAGTGGGTGTATTAGATTCTAGAGCCTTGTGTGTACACAAGTTCTTTTGGTTCAAATTTATTTGTGCATATTTATGACTAATTTTAAGAATTAATGTAGTCTATGTTAATAATATTTTAGGGGTTTGTGTTTAAATTTTAATATTAAATTTGGTTTAAAAAGCTGCACATTTGTATTTTTTTTATATTTTTCCTTGTCTGGGTTGTATGCTATAATTTGTATAGTGTTTGTGTATATTTGTGATGGAATTGTTTTGTAGTCAAGTTTGAATTCCCCCCCTTATTATATTTGTATTTTCCATCCTAAAAAATGGTTTATTTTGTTTTAGGTCGACGGTATGGCAACGAATTACCAGGTGAAAACCGACGTTTACCATGAATTGTTTGATCTTCTGAAAATAGCAAAAGAGGTTGAGTTTCCATGAGGAGGTTATTCATCCTCTTATCTGCAATGTAGAGTTTAGTATTATCATTTTTTATGTGTCTCATATGGTTTTTTGGTTGTGGTAGTAAAGAAGTTGAGTGATGATATGTGGACGTATTTTATGAAAGAGATAGCTGAGGGAGACCAAAAGTTGTACGTGCTGGCGGCTGAAGCACATAGGTTGAAGCAACAAATTCATGCAATCAACCCCTCTACTGCCGAGACTCATGCGCAGCTACAGAAGATGCAAATTGAGCTTGTAGAGGCTATCTTGTCATTATGTTGTTTTAAATATGCTTGATACGTAGCTGACTTAGTTTTGGTTATGCAGCTTGAACTGCGGGCGGACGTGAATCGGATAAACATGATGAGGCAAGTTTGGCATGTAGATGTCATGAATGGGATTGTGGTTTCTAGCTACATATAGTGATTTAATGTGGAGTTGGAACTGTTTGTTTTGGTTATTAATGTAATGGTGTTTTGTCTCCCACATTTTGTAAGTAAGCTATCGTAGGTTAAGCTATGTCTATGGGAGTCTATTTTGAGATATTCCAGTTATATGAAGGGATGTAATGTCGACTTTGTTGGTGTTGGTGACAATTATGAATGGGTTATATATTGTGATTTTATTTAATCGTTTACAATGGTATTGGTGTGTGCAAAACATTTAGATTATTTTCGCTTATTTAGTGTCACTTGGAGTGACTCCTTGTATGAAATACTGTTTCATTTAAAGAAGAAGAAGAAATCAGTTGAAGTATGGATGTGAATGGTTTTTTAATTGTATTGGACTCAATTGTTTGCTTTTGCCTTGCTTTTAGTGCTTATCTGTTTTAAAATGTGCAGGTGCATATTTGAAAAAGTTGGTGTCTGAGAAAGACGTTGTAAGATTTGCAATTGGAAGAAGGTCGATTTTTTTTGTATAGTAACATTTGATATTACATCAGAAAATTTCCTTTTTCTAGTCTATATGCTGGTGATCTTATTATATGCAGTGGAAATGCTTGTGGCAGTTTGGACCAGGGACTGCACATTGAGAGTAGGGAGCCTGATGATATCTCAATTCTTGTAAGTTAGTACAATGGTTGTAATTTCAAATTCCTTGCTGGTTGCATCTATGTCCTAAGAAGACAAAGTTTTTTTCTGGCTCATGTCTTGCGATGGCCATCTCTGCTGGATTGGGGTCTCCAAAACAAACCGTGAGCCGTGTTGTTGCTGGTGCACATCCATTTGAAGTTTTCAAGGCATCTGCTAATTATTAGTAATATAAGGTAAAGTAAGCAGTAAGGTGAGAGTTGTCATGTTACATTGGTACTGCGATTAATTGTAAGGCTTGTGATATGTTTCTTTGTGCGTGTATAACTCATTGCTAAAATAGTTGTTACGTGATAGGTTCCATGTTTCTTGAATTTCGTTGTCCATGCGTGGATAGTCTGAAAAGCAGTCTATCACTGTGTTGGTTTGAATATCTTGTATCATAATTGCTGAAATCAGCGGAAAGATGATTGATAAACCAAGGATTGAACATAATGTAGCAAAGGATTAATGTAGCTCAATGGGAAGAAACTCGTTTTATTGTTCACTCACGTGTTTTAATTATATTTGTTGTGACATAAATTTTGCCCCTAACGTTAATAACAAAAATAGAGTTGTTGTATGCTGCAGTATTGTGCTTTTATAATATGAAGTGATGTGCTGAGGTTTTTTTTTGCCTCTTTGGCTTGTTCTTGTTGAATAGTAGCACGCGAGTATAATTTTCTCCTATTCATGTGTGGGTATATTCCATTGTTTTTTTTGGTAATATATATTTTGTTTATGGGGTGGGATGACAGTAAGCATGTAGTTTATTGTAGGTTTGTTTAAGTTCATGATGCAAGGAACAATTTAGGATTCTATAGCTATAAAGTAGGATTTTTCCTGAGTATAGGAGGTACTATAAGTAAAAATTCATGTTTTTAAAAGCATAATTATGTGATTATAGGCCTTCCTTTATTTCTGCCTCATTTTTGTGCTGTTTAGTATCTTGTTTGACAAATGTTACATTTCTCTAATATATGTTTTCAGAGGTTTGATTTATCGTTGATATTTGTGAAGTGTTCAGTGTGTGCATCTACATGACATAACTAAAGGCTATGGCTAAATACACGCGGAAAATTATCTAAACGGACGCTATTCTACACGCTTAAGATAGGCGTGTGGTTTTACACGCTTAAGCTAGGCATATAGGGGTATTCTTGGTATTTTGAAAAGACAGACAACAGATTCCACGAGAGGGACCAAAAACACACGCTTATCTTAGGCGTCTGCTTACACGCCTAAGCTAGGCGTGTAAGTAGACGCCTAGCTTGGGCGTGTAAGCAGACGCCTAGCTTAGGCGTGTAAGCGTGTATATTTAGCCGTTGGAAAATTCCCAGACGCTTAGCTTAGGCGTGTATATTATAGCCGTTGGTGTGCTTAACGGATATATTTCTTTCTATTTATAGTCGAAGGTCCATTTCATGTCCCAGAAACTGAAATTGTTTACTCCTAAATTTTAAAGATGTATCATAGTGGTGAGGATAGTAGTGACGAACAAAACGAGTGGGTTCAAAGTGAAGAAGAAGAGGAGGAGGACGACAAATGGATGCAGTCGAAATTTGTGTTAGACGAGGAAGACGAGGAAGCAGAAGGCGATTGGGACCCTAGCGGCGAATTTGTGGTTAGTGTTTAAAAAATTGAGCTCATTCATTCATCATTATTTTAATTCGTAATTAGTGTCTTAAATATTGCACCTAATTAAAAAAAAAATTGTTCTTTCGTTCATCGGTAATTTAATTCGTAATTAGTGTGTTAAATATTACACTTAATTAGATAGCCAATATTTAGCATGAATTCATAGTTATATAATTGGAAATCATATGTAGTGTAGTACATAGTGATGTAGTTATGATGAGTTGTACAAATGGGGAAAGACTATTTAGCATGTATAAAATCTTGCTCTTTCGTTCATCGGTATTTTAAATCGTAAATAGTTTATTTAATATTGCACCTAATTAAAAAAATTCCTCTTTCGTTCATCGGTATTTTAATTCATAATTGGTGTCTTAAATATTTCACTTAATTAGGTAGCTAATATTTACCATGAATTCGTAGTATATAATTGGAAATCATATTTAGTGTATAACATAGTTAACATTTACCGCTACATTTATAGGGGAAAGACTATAAAGAGCATTTTACTACGGACCTAGTATGGGATAGTAAGGAAGAATTGTACAAATGGGTGAAAGAAAAAGGAAAGGAGCTTGTGATAGCTTTGGTGAAGCGTAACTCAAGTCTGTACCAAATTAGTATAGTGTGCGATAGGTTTGGGCCCTGGAGATCGGGGAGGCCGAAGGTGAACAAAGAGAATCCAGAGTTGCCGGTTCCTAAAATCCCAAAGTCGAGATCCAAAAAGTGTGGGTGTAAGTTTGAGATAATGGGTGTTCACAAGAAGAAAGAGGCATGGACGGTTGGTGAAAAGTGGATCTTGGGTGTGATTGAAGGTCGACACAACCATAAGCTACGAACTAGCTTTGAAGGCCATGCATTCATGGGTCGAATGACCGAGGCGGAGCAGGTGTGCGCTAGGAGGTGGGGAGACGGTCGCAAGACGCCGAATCAAATTGTTTCGGAATTGAGGCAAAACTTCCCGGGAAATGTGACTTCCAGGAAGCAAGTGGCCAACTTCTTGCAGAAGCTGCAGTACGAGGATCTGGGAGACTTAACGGTTACACAGTGGTCCATAAGGTTTATGGTTGAGCAGAAATACATAGTTCATCCTTTGAGGGATGTAAAGACTGATGAGGTTGCAATAATTTTGTTTGCTAATCCGGAGTCGCAGCGGTTGTTGAAGAAGTTCCCGTACGTGATAATCATTGACGCGACATACATGACAAACAAGTAAGTCATTAATTGTAATAATATGTAGTTTATTATGACATAAATTGTTATAGTATTTCATTTAAAAATGTGTATTGTATTTTGAAATGTTTTCCGTAGATATGGAATGCCACTTGTGGAGATTGTTGGTTTCACCAACACTCATAAGACGTTCAACATTGCTTATGCATTCACCCGGGCGGAACAGATTTACCATTACACGTGGATAATGAGGAAAGTTCGAGCATTGTGTTTGGATTTGGGAGTGATGCCTACTGCAATAATGACAGATTGTGAGAAGGCCCTCATAACTGCTATCCGGAGTGTTTTCGGCACCGAAGTTCAACACCTCTTGTGCTGGGTGCATATAAAGCACAACATCGAGGCACGTGCCTCGTCCATCTTGAAGAAGAAGGAAAGTGTGGATGCCTTTGCAAACCAATGTTGGGCAATTTTTTGCTCAGCTAGTGAAGAAAGCTATGAAGAGAGGCTTGCCGTATTACGGACATCGTGGAAGAAAGGCCTTGTCGGATACGTGGAGGGCACATGGCTTATTCCGTACAAGACGAGCATAGTAAGGGCGTGGACGGATCATCATCTTCACTTCTTCACGAGGACTTCAAACATGTATGACATGCACAATATGTTGTTTTTTGTACTCATAGTTGTTAATGTCGTACTAACGTCATGTGATTTGACAGGGTTGAGGGGATGCACAAGGTTTTGAAATATATTATTGGCTCTAGCAGAGGGGGCTTCAACAGAGTTATCGTGAGGATTCACCATGCCATCATCCTTCAAATAGATCAGATTAGGGGGAGCATGAACCTTTCACTTTCCAAACGACCAATGTATTTCGATGATGCATCAATGTCGGCAGTTGTACGAGCTACTTTTTCTAGGCTCTTCTACCAAGTGTCTGATAGGTTCTTTGATATGTTGTTGGGATATTACGATATGTTGAAGAAGGGGGAGGGGGGGGGGGGGGGGGGGTTCTCAGAAGAATGCAACGACCATTGGGTGAGAGATTGCCTCGGGTTGCCTTGCGTGCATAGTATTGCAAGAGCCATCATTTCAAGAACACCTCTCATTCCGTCAGACGTTCACGAGTTCTAGAGGGACTTGGAATGGGAAGAGACTCCAACCACAACACTTGGCCCTTCTGCCTATGTTCGAATGGACATTACAGAGATGAGACTTCGTGAAATGTTTGCCAGGTTAGAGGTTAGGACATTGAAGAAAGGCACGGCATTCCTACTAGGTGAGTTGTACGGCGACTTGGAGCATCCAGAAGAGAGTACTTTGTTGGAGCCGACGGGAATCAAGTCAAAAGGAAGGCCAAGTGGTGCTAGGAACAAGGAGAAGGTGGATGAGAAGGCGGAGAAGAGGGATAAGTTCTTGTTTGAGCATAGACGGGATGAGCTCCACGAGAATGAGAAGAAGGCGGGGCCGAATACAAAGGGGAAGGCAAGTGCGAGCACTGGTAGAGGCCCAGGTCGACCTAAAAACCAAGCAAGTGCATCTACTGCAGTAGTGATGGACTTTGACGACTTGCAATCCCAACCCATACTAGAGAATCACAACCAGAAGATTTGCAGTGGCCTCAAGAACCTATTTTTCCCCTTGTTCATATGGGGGTGAACTTTGGGATTGACAATGTGGATGGCTTTTGGATTCCGTACATCAAGAATGTTAGAAATGTACGCCCCGACGGACATTATGGATATCGATCGATGGCTGTATTGTTGGGGAGGCAAGAGCAGGAATATGCCAACATCCTACGCGAGATGGTAGTGGAATTGCTTGACAATCGAGAGTTGTACGAGCCGATATGTTGTCGTCTTCGACAAGGGTCTTGGGAGGATCTTATCTTGCAAGTGAACCATTGCAGAAAACCTTGCTCAGAATTATACTGGCTTCACCTGCCATTGATGGGTTTAGTGTTTGCCACACTATATCAGGTTGGTCTCGTCTTATTAACGTGGGAAGTTCTGACGTTTTGCTTACCGTTGAGGAATAGGACATCAAGCATGGGACCTCCAGACAAGATTCTTGCCATGGCACACATAGACAATCATGATCACTTCATACCGGTAAAGGTTTTTCTAATAAAAATATTTATGAAATTAGGTTACATTGTTTTCACTACTAAAATAGTTTGTGTGTGTATATGTAGGTGGTGCTTAAGGAAGGGTCGCCAATACCGCACACACCTGGTGCGTGGCGCAGAAACGCAGATCGAAACATTCTGTGGTGGACAACAAAGTTTGAGTTGAATTTGAAGATGTATCGAGATTACCGCATTGCATATGGTCGGGCACCAGATCCTTTTATGTATGTGGGAGACGGATCCGTTCATGTACTTGATTGATTACACGATTATGTAATGTAATATTTAGACAGCTTTGATGTGTTCATATTATTAATTTGATGTGTTTTTATTTACGTTCGAAGTAGTACAAATCCGTGCAATTTTATCTCGATTTAATGGGCCTATACTGGCGCAAAGTAGTACAAAACATAACAAATCACATCCCTTGTTTCGCTAATTCTGCTTGATTCATTTTCGAGCTAATTCTGCTTGATTCATTATCGATCTCCCTCTTTCGCTAATTCCGCTTGCTTCCTACAAAACATGACAAATAGTTACTTCTATCTTTCTAACACCTACGACGTTTATTTGTTAATTTTCATAAACAATACCTACAAAGACCCTCATTTTGCTTTATAAGTTGTTTTCTTTCATTCCACAGCTCCATAATGACCTCGTATGCCCTCGCGTCGTATGGTGGATCGAACCACACAAGGAAATCACACCCCCCTTTATTATCAGGTTTGCGGACATCGTACATCCCCAATTCTGGGCATCCCCAATACCTTCTTCCGTATTGCTACTGTCGGTCACAAGTGTGAATGACCGCCTTAAAATTACAGAAGCAAAATCTCTCTCCTGTACTTGAACTCGAACTCGACGAAGATGCCATACTAACATGTAATGAGGTTTTTGTACGGTGAAATAGAGAAAGGTGTACAAGTCTTAGGACGACATTGTTGGTATTTGTAGGATGAAATAGAGTCGTTGGAGGGTTAGCCGTTGAAAAATGACCGTTACCGGAATACACGCTTAAGCTAAGCGTGTATGTACACGCTTAATCTAAGCGTGTATGTACACGCTTAAGCAAAGCGTGTACATACACGCTTAGCTTAAGCGTGTAGTCTGGTAACGCTTAGTATACAAACACTTAGACCTTTCTTATCCTTGTCTTAGCTAATCTAATTTTGAACTATAGTATATCATTATATTTCATATAGTTACACTTATGTACTGTAGTATATCATTATATTTCATATAGTTACACTTATGTACTATAGTATATCATTATATTTCATATAGGCACACTTATGTACTATAGTATATCATTATATTTCATATAGTTACACTTATGTACTATAGTATATCATTATATTTCATATAGTTACACTTATGTACTGTAGTATATCATTATATTTCATATAGTTACACTTATGTACTATAGTATATCATTATATTTCATATAGGCACACTTATGTACTATAGTATTTCATTATATTTCATATAGTTATACTTATGTACTATAGTATATCATTATATTTCATATAGTTACACTTATGTACTGTAGTATATCATTATATTTCATATAGTTACACTTATGTACTATAGTATATCATTATATTTCATATAGTTACACTTATGTACTGTAGTATATCATTATATTTCATATAGTTACACTTATGTACTATAGTATATCATTATATTTCATATAGTTACACTTATGTACTATAGTATATCATTATATTTCATATAGTTACACTTATGTACTGTAGTATATCATTATATATCATATAGTTACACTTATGTACTATAGTATATCATTATATTTCATATAGTTACACTTATGTACTGTAGTATATCATTATATTTCATATAGTTACACTTATGTACTGTAGTATATCATTATATTTCATATAATTACACTTATGTACTATAGTATATCATTATATTTCATATAGTTACACTTATGTACTGTAGTATATCATTATATTTTATATAGTTACACTTATGTACTGTAGTATATCATTATATTTCATATAGTTACACTTATGTACTGTAGTATATCATTATATTTCATATAGTTACACTTATGTACTCTAGTATATCATTATATTTCATATAGTTACACTTATGTACTCTAGTATATCATTATATTTCATATAGTACACTTATGTACTGTAGTATATCATTATATTTCATATAGTTACACTTATGTACTGTAGTATATCATTATATTTCATATAGTTACACTTATGTACTATAGTATATCATTATATTTCATATAGTTACACTTATGTACTATAGTACATCATTATATTTCATATAGTTACACTTATGTACTGTAGTATATCATTATATTTCATATAGTTACACTTATGTACTATAGTATATCATTATATTTCATATAGGCACACACTTAGCTTAAGCGTGTGATTATGCATGGCCATGCATGGGACTGCCATGCATTCCCCATGCAGGTACGTTCAGAGAGAATCGAACTCTCGATTGATCCAGGTACTAACCACTCGCTCTCTAAGATAAATAGATAACGTTTACATAAACACTCTGTACATATGAATCCTGTCTAATCCAAAACATAAAAACTATTATGGCTGCGAGCCACTACCTTCGCCAGGTTCCGTGACAGAATCACGAAACATCTGGAACTGGCGAGGTGGGGGTGGGGCCATGGGGGGAGGCTGCCCAGTCAGCATATGCAGCCATAACGCCGCGTGTTACTCGAACGTCCGTGTCGCCGCCTCAGGTGTGCGCAAATAAATGCGGATATCAGTAGCAACCACTTGAATGCGTTGTATAGAAAGCAAGTAATATTTGTCAAAATATTGCAAAATATAAAATTACGGACAAGCTAAATACACGCGAGAAATTGGCTAAATGTATGCGATATTACACGCTTAAGGTACGCGTCTGATTTTACACGCCTAAGCTACGCGATATTACACGCTTAAGGTCCGTTTAGATAATTTTCCGCGTATATTTAGCCATAGCCTAAAATTATAGATAAATCATTCAAATAATTCGACAAAAGTTAGCATACCGCGACTGCGTCAACGGCTGGAGGGACGTGGATAGGGCCGACCGGACGATCACGTCTGACTGAACCGGGATCGACCAATGGATGAGAACACTCGTCATACCAATCTAAATAATCGACAGACATGTCCCACCCATGTGTCGCAACCGATCCCTGGAGGTCAATCTGGGGTCTCGGGTCTGCATCCCAAGCCAGTAGAAGCTCACCCACAAAACTCAGCTCGTATCCCTTGATTTCCGCTTTCCTGACGACCTTGGCCGGCTTAATGGGCAGAACTGGGATAGGCTGCATCATCCCAAACTGCATGAGGACTCTGTCCGGGTGATACGGCTCCTGAACATCTATAATGCGCAGTATACCGCGAAACCTGGCAGGAGCTACCTTAGGAGCCTGGAAGTCCAACCCCACCCAGGGGGTCCAGGTAACCTGTAAAGTAAAAAAGGCAAAGTCAATACATACATACTTTTTTAAATTAAAGACTAAGATATCGAAAATTACGTGTACTATTCTACCTCCTCGTATCTCATGCGGTCCAACATGCGGCGTATGGCGATCAAACGACCGGTGTCTCTACTGTTCGGCACCTCCGCAGCACCAGAAATAGCTCCTTCAAAGGCCTGAGGGTTCGTGACATTTTGTTCCCGAAAATGTGGGAAATATGCCCAAACCCAGCATTGTAAATGAATAACTAAGGACATTAATGACCAAAATATTAAAACGTAACTTAATATTTCACTAATCTATCTAATATCTTACCCTGATCAGAATCCTGCACGATGCAATGCCCTGTGCTCCATGCCTAGACGCCTGTCCCAAGTTGCGGTAGACGTATGCTAGAATCCCAGCTGCCCATGCATTGTCGCATGTGACGTCGTGGTCAAACAAAAGCGCCAACCACTTCTGCTTTGCGGCGTTAGTCGACTTGTCCACCAGGACAGTCGAGCCGAGAAGCAAAAAGAGGTAGTATGTAGCAATAACGCCCTCGTCACGCTCGTCACTCCTCATCCACTCCTCCAGTACTCTAGTCTCTAAATGCCCCAAAGGAATACCACCAGCTGTGTGCCATCTCTTCACCTCCTCCTCAGCAACGCCCAGATCAACACAGATGCGATGTCTCAGTGCCGACTCATCGAGGTCTGAAGTGCAGCTCCTCCCACGTATGGGAACCCGTAAGATCTGGTGAATATCAGCAAGAGTGATGGTCATCTCTCCGAAGGGCATATGAAATGTGTTCGTCTCGGGATGCCATCTCTCCACAAATGCAGAAATCAACGCCGCATCCATGCTGCATGCTATGCCTAGTGTGCGTAGACCGGTAAGCCCGCTCTGCTCCACCAGCCTAAACCACGTATGTGGCTCAGGGCTAATGTACTGCTCGTGTGTAGAACAATGGGCTGTGCGGAAATGGATCCTCAGAATCTTACGACTCTGAATTAACGGTATTCAAGATTAGTATACAATTTCGAATAAAAAACATTTATAGGTTCAACACATAAACTAAAAACCCTAAAACATACCGGGTCCTGCTCTGCCAGACGACGGGCTACCCCGCTACGACGTGGCTGCTGCTCCTGCTCGGCAATCTGAGGAACAAGAGCATCCTCAACAAATGCAGCGTCTCCTCTACGTCTCCGTCTCCTCTGCTGTACATGAGGCGACATCTGCGGAAGTGCCTCAGGAGCGGGCTGAGGTATAGGACGGTCAAATATAGCCCGAGCAATGTGTGTCTCGTAGCTAGGGAGAAGAATCGGACACCTTGGGCCTCCATGCATCCAAGGATGGTAAGTATGTACAACAAATGGACCAGGAGGAGGTGGAGAAGAAGGACCAGCAGGAGGTGGAGAAGAAGGATCGACAGAAAGTGGAGAAGAAATATCGGCATAAGGTGTAGAAGAAGGACCGGCATGGGATGGAGAGGGGACATGAGTAGGTATCGACCCAAAAAAAGGCAGGGAATGAGAAAATGGAATGTCGTCCGTACTCAACTCCTACGTCGGTAATGTAGGCTCCAAAGACTCGACAAAGTCATACCCTGCCCCATCACGCGACTCCTCCTCAACAGCCTCATCATCAACCGTCATGGGCTGAGCTGCCAAGTCCTCAACATCCTCCAAATAGTCATCATCAGCGGTGCCGGTCATAGGAGGATGCGAAGATACCGCACTAGACGACAATATATCAGTGCTCACAATACCGGTGCGGCGACGAATAGACTCCAATATACCAACACGCCGGGTGCGGTCAGCAACAACAGGTGTCGGCTCCGTACGCCCAGTAGGGGTGATGACCGCCAATATACTCTAATTTTTTAGATACTAATTTAATTAGGGACTAATTAATACATTTAGGAACTTAAATGATTAATTTTAGAATTTATTATACTTGTTATTTTCTAAATATACTATACGAGCCAATAATTCTAATCTATTTAAAATTTAATAATGATCAATTTAAAATTTCAAATAATATCGCTCGTAGACCGATCTGACTCGATCTAGGCGTCGTCGGAATTGTATCCGCTAGGTCCCTAGCTCGACCTCCCCTTCCACCTCGGGTCCGAGCTCCGCCGGAAACCACCAAGCCTTCCTCCTCCTCCTCCTCTACCGCCAGCCACGCATAAATTCCCCCGAAGCTCGCACCACCGGCGCCGGAACTCCCACCGCCGCCTGCAGTCGCCTCTGCGCCGCCACCGCTTGCACCTCCCCCAGCCGCCTCCGCGTCGCCAGCCTCTCTCGGCGTTGCGCCAGTGGGAGCGCCGCCGGTCGCCCCTTGCTCCAGAATTTCGCCCACCACTCCGCCGCCGCTTTCGGACCTCTCTCCGCCACCAATGAACTCGCCCAACCCAGCCCAATCACAATCCATGCCTAATTTCAAACAATCAAAGCAAATGGAGGAGAGATTTCGTCGAAATCGTTTTCGAATTTTTTAGGTTTTGAACGCGGCAGGAGGAAGAAGACGATGTGGAAGCTTAAGCGTGTGCTTACTGTAATATCCCAGATATTTTATAAGGATAATTTGGAATTTTTCCAACTCCCGTATTACATGTCAGATTAAATTCAGAGAAGTTCAGACATTCGGTAATATGTTTGATCTCTGTAATATTTTTCTGAGTAATATAAAATACAGTTGACGTATGTTCAAGGTTAAATAGTCGTTCGAGTACGAATATATTTAACCCGGGGTTAAGAAGATTAACCCAAAGTCAAAACTGTCAAAAAGGGTGAAGAATGGCCTTGACCGCACCCCGCGGTCAAGTGACCGCACCCGCGGCGAAGGCCAAATCTGGGGCGGCAACAGAGATGCCACCGCACCCAGCGGTCACGCCACCGCACCCCGCGGTGGGATATTTTCTTCGACGTTATCGTCTTCCCTCTGCAGGAGCAAGTGGCTCCACTTGTGGGTTTTTGTCCCCTTTGTCCCCGGCTTGTTCCCTGGCTTGTCCCCTTAGAGGTGGCTCTTGTTGGGCTATAAAAGGGAGGCGAGATCAGAAGGGAGATCGCTCCATCTTCCTCCTCTGTTCTCCTCTATTTTTCCTCCATTAAAACCGAGTTTGTGAGCTTCGTTTGAGAAGAGCTTGAAGCCTTTGAGTGTTGGAGAAGGTGCTCCTAAGTGTTGTGCTAAGGTTTAAGGTGTTGAAAGATCAAACCAAGAACAAATCGAAGTCGAACGAATCGATTTAAGGGTGAGTTTGCTGAACTTCTGTCGCGAGAGCTCGCTCTGTGTCGTCACCGCACCCCGCGGCAAGCGCTCCACCGCACCCGCGGCAAGCCTTGTCCGAGTGTGTGTTCTTGGGTGTTTGGCTTTGGGCGAGGCTCGGCTCCTTCGATTCTTTTCGTATTCTTTTAGATTCAATTATGTGGATATTGAATCTAACTTAGGGTCTCGTTATGGGGAGTTCCTTAGGGATTTATTATCCAAGATCTATCCCAGTTTCAGACCCAGGAGCCCGTTGTTCAAGTTCGGCGGATCTAAGGCAAGTGGCGGTTCGCTCTTGCTCATCATTCCATATTTCCCATTAATTATCAATTGCTTAGTTGTTAATTAATTTGGTATGATTACTGTTTTGTTTACTGTTTATGTTGGGAACAGTTTTGATAAATTATTTGATGAAAAGAAGTGCTATTATAATAGGTTGTATATTGCTAGATACAACGCTATTATGTTCATAATGGTTTTGTTGTGGATTTTAAAGGTGAATTTCATATGAAATATTATAATAGGTTGCATATACTGTTAGTAGCAACGCTATTTTGATATATATATATATAGATTGATAGATCTATGATGTTGGCCTTGATGGCTTTGTTTTGATGTGATATATGACTGTGTTGAACTATTTAGTTAGTACGAGTATTCGTAGGAACGTTTACTGGAGCCCAAGAGGTCTAGTCGTTTCTTGATAATTAAATGGAGAAAAGGGCATTGAGACCCTAATACCATTGGTGAGTCATGACTAGCCTCTATACTCGGGTATAGAGGTGGTGCACTTAGCTAGTGTCACATAAATCTCGGGAGTTGCTCCCAAGAGATCTCTCGTCTCGGGACGAGCTGATCATAATAAAAGTTTATAATGTGGTGATGTGGTTTGGTTTTGGAATTAAATCAGATAAGTGCCTTTAGTGCACAAAATTAATATATCTCAGGCGAGTAGTGCAGCTAGGTAATAGTGCAGCTAAGAAATCTCATCTTGACTTTGATCAGAGTAAAGTTCTCTTTCCAATCTGGATTTGCCCTGGGGCGGTGAGGTTGGTTGTGAGCCGAAACATCAAGTCATTTTTGAATGCTTGTATGAATATTATTAATTAAGTTTCCCAACATTTGTCATGTTTCCTATAAGACTCACTTTCGTTGGAGTCTTCTTTTGGGACTGATTGCTGTGAAACTCGGTCTCCAGAATCTTCTCTTGATCATGCCTTTTCATGTATTCAGTAGAAGTATGGTGGTTGACTATCGTTATCGGTTGTGATTCGAGGAGCGATGAGTCTAACCTAATACAACTACTTCGAACCACTCTGCTTTGTACCCTTGCGTAGTCTTTCATTAGACTAACCAACCGTAATTATTCCCTTGCATGGTTGGCTGGTGTCATCCGTTCGATTCGGCACATCAGGTATGTTGCTGTTCCGTGAAGGCTAGAACGACTATGAAGATGAACGGTGTTTTGACAAGTTATTTTGTCGCTTTGTTTACAAGACTTCCGCTGTGTTAAATATGTTTTGCTTAAAGACTTCCACTGTAATGATTCTGATTATGTATTTCTGATGTATTTTGTTGTAATTCCGAGACTTTGGTTTTAATGAAAGTTATGATATTTTGTATTATGACTGTGGTTTGATGATTTATATCAACTGAAAAAGCCTTGGGTGACATCGGACAGTACGTCTGAGGTCACTGGCGGTAATACTTTCAAGGTGGAAATTTGGGGGTGTTACACTTACACGCCTAGCTTAGACGTTTGTTCAAACGCCTAAGCTAGGCGTCTAGTTTTACTGGGCAAAGGCTAGTTATTGGGCCAGCCCAATAACTAGCCCATAGTGAAAACCAGACGCCTAGCTTAGGCGTTTGTACAAACGCCTAGCTTAGGCGTCTGGTTTTACTGGGCCCAATAACTACCACATATAACCAGACGCCTAGATTAGGCGTCTAGCCAAACGCCTAAGCTAAGCGTGTACTTCATACATGTTTTCGAAAATGGCAAGAATACCCCTCCACGCTTAGATTAGGCGTGTAAAAGCATACACGTACCTTAAGCGTGTAATATCGCGTACATTTAGCCAATTTCTCGCGTGTATTTAGCTTGTCCGTAACTAAATTAGAGAAATGCATAGTTTGTGAAGCATGTTATTGTAATGATTTTGTGAAACATGCAGTTTGAATGAGTACAAAGTATTCTGGATTACTGTATTCATAGTCAAACATAATATAAGTATGCAGTTTAAATAAGATTTATTAGTAATCCTAACTGAGAACTAAATACTGGAATGGAAGACTGTGTTGCACTTAAACAATAATAATGTACTCATAGGCGTAATGAAATGGCCTCATACCTATATTTAGGATGCATTGCATGATCTTGTTCTTAAGATCTCATGTGTAGCCATATAATAAGAAGTTAGTCGGTGTATGGTTAAGATAATGAGGAATGTTGACTATAAATAAAAGTTTGACCTATTGCTCTATGTTGATGTTGTTGAAAGCTTCTCCGAGCACAATATTTCTGGTATGATTATTTGTGTTTCCTTCCTCTTCAAATAAAAGTATTCTCAAACCCTCTGGATCTATCACTTGGGAGATAGCCACATAGAATTGTCCATGACTGAAAACGGGCTTTGGTAGGTATACCCCGACATGTTTTAGAGATTGGCCTTGGCTTTTATTAATTGTCATTGCATATCATGGTTTGATAGGAAATTGGCGCCGTTTCATAATGAAAGGCCAATTGCCGGTTGTAGATGTCATAGTTATGCGCGGTATCAAAACCTTTTTCCCAATATTGCTTCCAGTAATGATGAGAGTGATAGAGGCTAAAGTCGTATCGCCTAATCAAAATAATCCTAGACAAACCTAAACTAGTAGAATAGGCAAGTAAGGGTCGAATCCCACATGGAGAAGTTGTCTTTCTTTATGTCAATTTGCATGCAACAGTAACAAGGGGGGGGGGGGGGGGGGGGTTTGGTTGATTTGTTATTAAACAAGTAAACAAAGGAAACGAAAACAAAGGTTTGAAGTCAAATTGGGAAAAAACACTTAGCCAAACAAATATCCACCTTTAGTTTGGTTGATTGATCATTGATTATTCCTAGTCCTCAATCCTCATAAATGTCCTAATCCCTGTTCTGAAATAGTTACCAGTCCTACCAGTCCAGGCAACCCTAACTATTAAACAATCATGAAACCATCAAGATAAATCTAACAGCAGCAGTAAGTTCAGGAATAAATAGGCTCATGCAATACTTAACAACCCGTCAGTACTCGACATGCAATCAATTCTCTTCACAATAAACATTCACAACACGTTCTTGTAAATCGTGTTTGCTACTCTGAATTAGGGATGAATAATATTAATCTCAACAAGTTGACCAGATTAGGAGAACTAACACTATAGATAATATCAATCTCAACTAGTTTGTCAGGATAGGGAAACTAATATTAATAATACCAATCACAACAACTGATGAACTAGATCAACCAATAAGATTCAAGATCCTAACCCTGCAGTATGAATAATATCAATAAAACTAGGTGACCAACCTAGAGAAATCAATATAACTCAATGGGATGAAGCATAAGAGAATCAATAACATTCAAGGATAGAGTAAAGGAATAATCTCACAATCAAATTCAAACCAAGGCTTCAATTCGTCGGACTAAGCAAATGATGCTTAGTTCTTCATAGTCTTGAAAGAAAAACAATACTGAATGGAATACTAGGTCTGAATGAAAATTGAATCCTAATGGCTGCTAACAAAACTCAAAATATAGAAAACCTAGTTTCCATAAGATAGGAAACAAAATCTAAAAGGAAATAACAATAACCGGAATAAAAGAAAAAGAAAATAATTAAAATAAAACGGATCTTCGAAAAATCCTCGCCGCGCGCCTGACACAGATTTCCGCGACCGCGGAAAATAAACTGATGCTCTCGAATTAACCGTGACCAAGCCCTTGCAATTCCGCGACCAACCGCGCCCGCGGCTGCCCATCCGCGATCGCGAATGCCTTTTCCGCGCCCGCGGATCTGCTCCTGTAGACCCACTTGGTTCTACTCTTCGTCGTGGCTTGTGGTCTTCTTCCGTGGTCTCCTTTCCATCTTCAATAAGTCTTCATTTAGCTTCTCCAGACCACTAAAATCACACTTCTTTTCCTCAATTACGTACTCCACAATACCGCTCTAAACATCTCCAAATGGTACCCAAAACACGAGTAACAACTCCTAGTTAAACCTTATAAAGTAGCGCTGATCAGAGAGCCTCAATTATCTATTGACCCAAGTTAGTTATTATCATTCTTGTGCCATTGCAAAGCCCATGACTTGGATTGACATTCCTTAGCAACATGACGGGTAGGCCTTCTTTGAGCCTAAGCAAGTGTGGGGGCATCCCTATAAAGTAACATGTTGTTAGTGTTTAGTTTAAATGCATATGTTTTTTTGGCTTACTGGATTAAGTATAATACTTACCTGTGAATTTCACAGAATTGAGGAATTCTGGAGGATACATGTTGTCTTGTTATGCTGTATATGTCGAACCTCTGCATACTTCATCTGAACTCCTGTATTCTTTCACAACTCCCTTTAACAGTCCAAACATGTATTCATTAATTGCATCTGCATCATCATTTAAAGGCGTCAATATAGCCCTTTCCCTTAGGTAATCTAGATCACTCATGTTTGTGTTGAAGGCGGGAAATATATCCTGGACAATCTGTTGTATAGGGCATTGTGTTGGCTGAAGAATGAATTTGGTTGGAACTTGAATCCAAGTAGGCTCCTCTTCTCCCTCTCTTGACTTTGCTGGTGCTTTTCCTTCTCCGATGCTTAAAACCCCATTGTTGAATTCCCTCTTTTCTTCATTTATCTCCCCATTTGCATTAATGTCATTAACTCGTATGCTTTTCGAAAGAGTCAGTAGTTGGCAATGTTTCCACAACTCCGAATTGTTGATGGTTGCTTCAACAATATCATGTCTTCTTCTTTTCGGGATGACCGATAAGATTTGTTGAAAGTCCCCTTCCAATAAAACTGTAATCCCCCCAAACATTTTATGCATGTTTACTTCATTTTTGCTGTTGCAAATATCTCTTAACGTCCTGTCAAGTGCTTCGAACGCAAATCTCTGTGTCATGGGTGCTTCATCCCATATAATTAAATTCGTTTGATTGAGCATGCCTGCCAAGTGTGTGTTTTGCTTGATACCACATGTGCTATTTTCCATTAGTTCTAATGGAATAACAAATCTGCTATGTGCTATTGTGATGTTCTTCCATTGGGTAGCAGTAGGGATGCAATTCCTGCCATTGTTTACATGTGTTAGATAGTAATTGAGTAGTGTATTTTGTGAAGTTTGGAAAATGTGTTTTTTTTTGTGAACGTACCTGATGATGCTACCGCAAGAACTATTTTTTCTCTTATCTTAGACGTGCAATTACAGCTTGGTATAAATATGTTTTACCTGTTCCTCCGGCCCCATAAACAAAGAAGAATTTTCCACTCTTATTCTGGACTGATTGGAATACTATGTCATAGATGAACAATTGTTGTGCATTGAGTGTTGCATGTAGTACTTGGTGGTGCACAGTCAATTCTATGATGTTGTAGTTTAGTTCCTCATGGATTAAGCGGTTGTCTGTTGTTGTTAAAAGGGAGGAATCTGGCATTGACATGTCTGGGAAATCAACGTTGGATTTCCCATTTCTGTTGAGAATTTCTTCTATTTGTAAGAGGCAGTAATTCTGGATTTGTAGTTCTGTAAGTGCCAAAACTGGAAAGCAGAATTGTTTTTTTCTTCTGGTATAGAACATCCTCCGAAAGCGCCTGCCATGTATTCTCCCAAAATTGCCTTGGGTTGTTCACTTCACAAAACAAAAGGATGGTAACAAAGAGGTCTCGTAGCTGAGTTCCTGAAGCCCACTGTTGTGCTGCTTTAATAGCTGATGTCCACTCCTTGTCATCATTTACTAATCCCAAAACGTAGCAGGCTTCTTTAAACCTGATGTATACCTTGCCATTCACACTCCCGCTTTCCTTGAATGAGGTTGGGCCCTTCACAATATTTAGTAGGATCCGTAGATAATGTCTCCACAGCTGTAGGATGACAATAATTGATCCTGCCAATGCTTTTTCCTAACTTTCTCTTTGTCCAAATCTTTGTTGGTGCATTCCATACATAATGTTTTGGTATCTCTGCATATGTAAATTGTCTTGCTTCTGAATCAGTTGCATTTAGCGTCATCCATTGAGTGAACATGGAATCTTGAATGCCATCTCTAGAAAGCAATGACGTTAATTGCTCAGAATCTTTTAATGTAATTGTATTTTGGTTGGGCAGATGAAACGACAGACGCATCATTGTAGGTTAAGAGTAGTGAATGTCAAATGCAAAGAGGCGCCAACATGCTTCACACGGGGATAAATAACGACATTCCAAATAGTGTTTGATTTCATTGACCTCAATTATAGTGTGAGCTGCAGAACTTTCTGTGGCGACCACATTCTCTTGTATCATTGCAGTCGCATGGTCTGGTCCTTTATTAATGTACTTGAATAAGTACTTAATGGCACCAGACCTATTGCACCATTCAACATTTATGTGCGCATTGTACTTGTTTTAATAAAACATTAGTATTTGATGTAATATACTATGTAAAAAGTTTATTGCGTATGTAGTTCTGTATTTAAGAGGTAATCTATTTAAAGTGAGCCCATGTTTATGCGATGTCATTTTGTCATTTTTTTGGATCATGAAGCACAGTTGTTTTGGTACTGTACAGACAATGCTCATAGGGAACAATTTCTACGAAATATTGGTAAAGGCAGTGTGTAAAACCCCGCCTGCATACAATAGTCATAATATACTGATGTTTTGAGTTAAGTCACAGGCGTTCAAGGAAGTGGACAGAAAAGGAGACGGGAAGATTGACTTAGAAGATTGGAAATAATTTATAGCAAAAATGCCTCTCTCATGAAGGTTATGACACTAAAATGTGTAAAGTGAGTCCTGCATCCTCTCCTCTCATACGCCATCAAAGAAGTTATGTAGTACTTAGTAAAGTGGAATTTTGAGTATTACTATTTTGTTGTGTTTAATTTATTGTCATCGAATATATTTCCAGAGAAGTGATCACTACATTTCCAAGGTCTATACTGAACTCACAAGGCAAAGCTTCAACTCTTGCATCAGGAGAAAATGGTAAGTTTTGGTTATACAGTCACCGTGTATTGCCTAGCAAAAGTTGTGATGCAATGATACAAACCTGTTGTCTTAGCACTGCCCTTAAGGATCACAATGCAAAGATGATCAATAGAAGAGTACACTGAATTTTACCTACGATGAGTTCATAGAATCAACTAAATGTACATTTTATATTATTTGAATACTGATTAGCATACTAAAATGTGGTTACAGTGAAAATGTTGTACATATGTGTATAGGAGAGGCAACACTTGTTCATGAGGAGGCCATCAGATAGGTGTTTGAGCAATGGATATTGTTATTTTAGAATCCAGATCCCAGCAATTTTGAGCACATAACATAAATTCAGGAGGTCAGCAAGATTGGTGTGAATGCAACCCGATTTTTTCATGTTGCTTTGTGTTTTTAACTTTCTGCTTTTTTTGTGGCCTGGATGGAGGATTTATTGAGGGGGTATAACAACTGAGGTGGCCAGTTACTGACTATAATTACGGCAAAGAAGCTTGAACGAAATATTAGTAACAACGGTGTTTAAAATGTATGTGCTTTCTGTTTCATAATTTTGAAACAACGTTTTGTAGTTAAATGTGTACAGTTCCATATCTAGTACTGAGAATAATGTTTCTTGTAAATGATTTGTTCTTTGTGTTATTATTCAGTGTACTACTATCATTATCGAACCAAAAACATAATTTCCTGATGTAGGATTTCGTTTGCCCATTTTATGGTTGGAGTGGTTTTGGCCATCCTCTGAATGGATCCTTTCATACTCCATACTTATATTTTTTGTCAAGGTATGTGTATCTATAGTTGTGCATTTCATTGGTTCTATATGTCTTTACATTTGGAATTGCTTTGTATAATGTGTCTCATGTTTTAACTCTATAGGATTTAGAAGAATGTTTATACATATATTAACTTTGTTAATGGTTGAGAGGGAGTAATTTAGGTGAGTCTATCACATATTGTAAGTCCATGTTATTACTAAATTTTCCTTTTCATGTGCCAATTCGGCTTCCAAACCTCTTAATTGATTTGTTCTCCTCTTGCATCAGGAGGCCATGAGATAGCAATTTCAGTGTGAGCAGAACCGGAATTTTTTCCCGGTTGTGTGTATTTAACTTTTTCCTTTGTTTTTGTTGTTGTCTGAATGTATGGTTTATTCAGATGCTATAACAACAGAGCGGTTAATCAAAAGTCATTTGTTTATTGTGTCTTCATATTATGTTCTGTCATTAATTTACAGGGGTTGAGGGTACGATGACCTTTGTTTATTCATAAAGTGCTAAAGTGGAAAACCAAACATGTATTGGAGTTTCAAATTTTAGTTATTTGGCTTCACTTATTATCAAGCTTTGTTATGTGTGTTTCACCATCTCTTTTTCCTCCTTTTCTGCAGGGTTGTTGTATACTTAGTTGAGGACTGCTAGGCTGGACCAGAAAGATTGCTATCTGGATCAATTAAGTAAAACAACAGACAGGTTGCTGTATTTATCTTTTGACGCTGCTTTTCCACATCATTAGTTTAAGTATAAGGCTGTGAATGTAGTATAGTTGTGGTGATGAAACTTGATTTCATAATTACATTGATATTTAAACATGATATTACTATCTTACACAAATGCACAGTTTGTTTGACATGTTATTGCATTGAGACTGTAAAACATCAAGTTAGAATCAAGACAAAATATCCTAGACGACTATATTCATAGTGAAACATATTATAAGTAGCTAAGATCAAGCATCAGTGTTCAAGGGTGTGTGGTCTGTAATTTCATGCATACAAAAATAGTACTTGTTCCAGTGTATTATGTTTGTCTAATTTTAATGTTGTATATTTATTTCCAATGTGCATGTAGTGCTAAAGTTTTGGCTATTTTGATGATGATACTGCGAATGAGATAGAGTTGAGAGCATACCTGAGCAACAAATATCGATTGTAAGGTACAACAAATCCATTTTCCAAGCTCTTCTTGCCCTTCTTTACTTCAATTCCATTGTTTCTACGACGGTAAACTGGAAAACCGTCGTCATCAATAGTAGTCTCCGTATAAAAAGATTTTGGAAAGTGTTTATCGCATTTCTCGTCCTTCATGCATGGAGATTTACTGTTATCCTTTCCACATGGCCCATGTATCATAAATTCTTTCACAGCTTCATACCCGACAGGATCATTTTCCTTGTTTGGAATCTCAGCACATATAATTTTGTCAATGTTAGTCCCAGTGTCACATTGGAACTCTTTCTCAAGCCAAACCAAAATGTGTGCATGAGGCAACCCTCTTTTTTGGAATTCAACTGTATATACAACTGCAAATAGATAAATAATAAGGTAATGTTGAGTTCAGCTAATATAGGTATTGTATTAGAGTAGAAGGGTTGAAAGTGTACCATCACGGGTCTTGCCAAAGATCTTCTCTTTCTGAATATCGCGAATGAGAGAAGTGAGTTTTATTCTGAATAGCTTAGTCATAATATCTGGTCTGTGCGTTGTTGTTTGTCCTGGTATATGAGATAGCATATCCTTAAGCTCGGGCCATTTTTTGTTTGCTGTAAATGTTATGAACAATGATGGGTTGCCTAGAGCTCTGCAAATAGCCATTGCATCCTGGTAATTTTGTACCATGTATCGTGGGCCCCCTGTAAAAGTCGTCGGGAGCACAATTCTTTTCCCAACTGCTGTTGCAATGTTATCCCCTTTTGTCACAACATCACATACATTTTGATATAAATCTGCCCTCAAGTTTTCTTGGTTGCGTCGCATCCACCTCAACCTTTCTTCTTCAACTGCAGTATAGGCATCAACTAAGTATTGTTGAAACAATCGGCCACCTCGAATTAGTGTAGTCCCTTCAGATAGCCTTTGTTGAATTCTGTAGCAGTAAAACTCTCTCATCGTCATGTAACCTCGCTTTGTTCTCCTCTTTCCATGATTAGTATGATATTGGAGTGTTTCATGATAGCCATCTTCCCCATACGGAAACAGAATCGGATATTGCAGCGCCATGTACAGTGGATGTAATTTTGAAATCCTCTGCAAGCCATGTGCCTTACTGTGTATTACAATATCTCTCTTCCCATCCTTTTGGCCAAAATCACCTACTATTAATGCCGCTATTTCATACACTTATGGCCTATCATATTGTCTTTTATCTGGTTGCCTTTCCCCAAGGAGCCTGAGTTTGAAGTCATAGGTGTAATTGGTAATGCACCAATCCCGAGCCATTCTGAAAGCCTTAGCAACACAACTATAATTATCTAAGATGGCAACCAAAGAGTTAACTATTGATTCATCTAGATCTTTTGCATCCTCATCCATGCAAGACATCATGTTGCGCACTTCATTAGCAGTGTCATGAAAGTATAATTGAGCAAACATAGGCCTGTTCCCTTTAGGTGGTAAAAGAGATCCAAAATTGTGGTAGTTCTGCCCTGACATCCTAAAAGTGTAAGGTCCATTTGTTTTATTGATTGAATTGTCAATCATTCCTCCAAACGAAGTAAAGCTGAAAATGCCATTGTATACCTGTATCAACTGCCTGAATTTTGTTACAACAGGATCATTAGTAGAGTGCAGTAGTTGCTTCAAGGGTTCAGGTGTTTCATGTAGCTTATTCAATCAAACTTTCCTTCTTGACAGCTGATAGGAGGAATAGTCGTTGTACCCCTAATCAAAAGTAAATCCTAAAATCCTCACTAAACAAAGTATAGTAAGTAAGTCAGGGTCGATCCCACAGAGAAGGAAGGAACCAATGATGGTAGCATGCAATGTCACAAAAGAGGGGTTTTATGGTTGGTTGGTTGCAAACAAAACAAAGTAGAATGGATGAAATATCAAAAAAGAAAAACACTTAGCCAAGTAATGTCCACATAAGTCATTCAAAGGTTGTTCATAGATTAATTCCTATCTTCCTATTCGGTTATTCCTATCCCGATCTTATGTAAATTCAGAGGGAAACCTTCCACAAAGAACCCTTACCAATAAATAACCCTAGTACCACTAAAGGTTCAACCCAAAGGCAGCAATGCATATAAGAATTAACCAGGATACACAGAATGCTCGCTCAGATGCATTTACCATGTAATCAATTCCCACATAGATATAATCCACAGATGCAGATAACAATCAATGCTTGCTACTTATACTAGAGCGTTAGCCCAACAGTTCCCTAGTATTAGCAATATGAATGAAAGCAATAAACCTAGGTGATCAGTCTAGATAAACCAACAAATATTCAAATATGAATTTTCTCAGAGAAAAGATATAACTCAATAGGATAGATAGATAGGAACAAAACCTCACAACCAGATGAACGAACTCATCCTTCCATTACCGGACTAAGCCAAAGAGGCTTAGCTCCTCATAGTCATGGTAGAAACTTCAAAAGAAATAAACAACGATGAATTGAAAATTACAACTAAAGTGTGGATGCTAACCCTAATGCATAAGGAGAGTATTTATAGGGCCTTAACAAATGACCTAGCCCATTAAGAAAAATAACTGAAATAGAAATAAGAAAAGGGAAAAGAAAACTAAAAAGATAATTCGGAATAAGTCCGAGCCTCTGCCGTGTCAGACCCGCGATCGCGGGTGGTGGACCTTGATCGCGGCCCATGTGGCTTCGCGCCCTTCAATCTCTCCGCGCCCGCAGAAAACTCTCGACATGCTCCGAGTCCCGCGATCGCGGCACCCATGCCCGCGATCGCGGTTAATGCCCGGCATTCTTGTCCTTTGCCTTGCACCAACTCGTCTCCTCTTCACTCCTTTGCGTCTTCTCTTGATGGCTTCCTTCCTCAGTGTTTTCATGATCTCCAAAGTAGCTCAAACACCTCCAAAAACACCAACTTCGCCTCCAAACGTCATACACAAGAATGTGTCTAAATCTACCCGAATGACACCAATAAAACATCTAATAACTCTTAGTTAAGCCCTACAAAGTAGTGCTTATTAACAGCATATTGAGAACTTGGGTTGTTCACCAATCTTGCAATCACTTGTTTTCTCTTCAAACCAAAAAATGGCATCGCAAAACATGCATTTGTACTTTGGGTAACCTAGTTTGTTGTACAGTACTTGCATATCTACATAATATATATATGTTATATTTGATCAGCCCTGAACAATTGATGACATGAATTATATAGTAAAATTTACTTACTATTAATAAGAATAACGGATAGCAGAAATGCTTTTTATGCTAAATACCAATTGCATTTAACTCTTTTACATGTGCTGCTATATTTTGTGCGAAATGTAACCCTTACTTTTTTTGTTTCCTGTAATCTTTGCAGCCGTGCTTGTTCCAGAAGTTGAACCTGCTTTGATTGCTCCAAAACTTGAACCTGGGGAAAAAGGAGTTGTTGTGTTTTACAAACAATCATATGGAAAAAGGAGGTGGTACTTGAATGCATGGAAATCACTATGTACACAATAATATTATTTCAGTTCATCGTATGGTAATGGCACAACATGTGGCTAATTTTGTAGCTTCTAACAGTCGCAGTCCAAAATACGCTGCGTGTTTCCATTTGATCTTATATGTGAAATTGAATCCCATGACAATGTTGTTGTGGATAGGTAGAAGGGTTGCTGAGCTTCTTTTGATGGTATAGGCATTTCTAATGCGATTGAGCCAGAAAACATTCCTAAGTAAAAGGTTAGTTTTTAATGTGTTTTTCATTCTGTTGTAAGGTTTGATCAAGAGTGCTTTAATCCTAATGGGTGAAATTGGAGAATAACAGTTTGATTGTGAAAGAGTTCTATTGATGCTACCTAATATTGTTATTTTAAAGAGATTAAATGCATTATAGTTGAATGCAAAACCTAGCCTGGAGTTTATAGGCTCTGATAGGCGAAGGCCACAAAAGCTTTGAATCCTTCCATCTGCTCTTAATGCTGTTATGGATTCCAATGCCAGTGGCGTTGGTGATTGACCTGATGGTTGTGTAAAGGGTTGCACTAGATCTGTAATATTTGTGAATTGTTAGTCTCTGTCATATGTCGAGGCCATCTCCTTTAATACTTGGAATCCACATACCTATTGGGTAAGGTCATTTGCTGCCCTTTTTCTTCTGAGGAAGCATACTGCTTTGATTTGTAGAATGTTGAATGATGGCAACCGTGTAAGAATTGTGAATATAAATTGCAAGTCAGTAAATTAGTGAAAACAATGAGTGGATATAGAGAATGTTTGTTTTGGTCTTTTTGTCTGCCATTAGTTAGTATATATCATTAATACAAAAGGAGTTACGTTTTCCCTTTTGTGCTATAGTGGCTTGCATATTTATCGTGTAAATAATGTAGAAACGTCTATACTGCTTGCGTTTCCATGTATAATAGCATATAACCTACTTACAAAAGTAGTTACATATCCTTTTCCATATCAGTTCAATATGGAAGATTGGAAGATGATTGTTTCATATTTTTTTTCCTCTATGCTTGTAACTGCACCTTGTTCTTACACATCCAACATGTAGATGAAGGTAAGCTTAGTTAAAGTATTTATGTAGGAAGCTCTGTGGTGGTTTTTATAGCAATGAAACTCTAATATTTAGCTTACCAGTATTAAATTCTAGGATTTGAGAATCAATGTACCCCTTTAGAATTAAGATATGTATGTATCTGCACCTTGTTCTTACACATGGAACAGGTAGAGGAAGGCTAGGTGTCCAAAATTATTTTAGCCTTTCCTTTTCGTTGCATTTTTGCAGTGTGACACTTCTTCCAGTTTTCCCGTTCTCCTACATGTCATTCACATGTGTTTTGTTTTGTTGTCTACATGGGTAAGAGGAGATTTTAAATTGTTAGTGGTATGATACACGGTATTTTGTTTCAGAGGTTGTCCCAAACTGTATTAATGTAGCTGGGGATACTCTTTTTATATTGCTAGCTAAAGCGCA
The DNA here is from genome assembly GCA_027886185.1 of Rheum nobile. Classification (NCBI taxonomy): domain Eukaryota; kingdom Viridiplantae; phylum Streptophyta; class Magnoliopsida; order Caryophyllales; family Polygonaceae; genus Rheum; species Rheum nobile. The sequence goes on along the minus strand of WOAB01000207.1, from coordinate 5,676,367 downwards.
AACATTACACTAACAGACGTGACAAAGGCCTAAACTTTGGCCAATGTTTATTTTAAAATGATGTTAAAAAACCATTGTCATCAACATTAAGGAAACTACACTGGCTTGAAACGAAAAGCATGGCTGATATTCCATTAGCTAACGGATAAATACTGGGTCTATGGACTACAGAAGCCTAAGGTGTGATTGTCAGCACTGCGGCTGGAAGTGGAGGTGCCTCTCCCTCAGTTGAGTCTGGTATGGAAACTTGGGACATGTTGGAATCCTCTATATATTCTTCGTCCTCATCATCCGAGCTCCCTTGTGATGCAGCATGAGTAAGGCTTGGTTGATGTTTTTTATTCCTGTTGTTGTGCCGGTTCAAGCCATTGACTGGTTCGCTGAATATGTAATTTTGCAAGGGATTAGTGAATGTATTAAAGGTGGACCACATCCATGTGTAGCAAAATTAATTATAATTAGTTGCAGGAAGCTGTAAGCTCACATAAGGGTATCATATGAAGCCTCTGCAGAAGGGGACAAATCACTTGTGTCATCCTCCCTGGGGCACTTCTATAATAAAGTATGATTTAGTATTAGCATTGACATTTATGTTATGTATCTTTCACGAGCTTAATGTTTGTGCAAGTGGGTTTACCTCTATTGATGTGGTAATTGCAGGTAGGATGTTTGTGCAAGTAAAGCTCTCGGCACCAATGGAATAGTAAGTATGTGACTTGATCTCCAATATATGAACAATGTTGATGATGTTGGCCAGCCCATTAGGTAAAATACTCTCATCATTGGTGTCCTCCTAATCCACAAATAGGGAAGTTTAGTATTGCAACCAACATGAATTCCATAACATATTGGACTGGGAAAATACAGCACAATAGGTTAACCAGTACAAAATGATGCGCAACCACCAGGCCGACGACCGCGCGACAGCGTGACCATGGGGACCACGACCTTGGCGTCTCCCTTGGCGTTTCTTATAGTTTCCATTTTAGCACTTCTATGGTTTTTGGACATTTTTAGACAATTTCTGGCAGTTTCTTTTGTTGGCAATTTCCACTTTTAGTATGTTGCTAATTGTGGATTGTTTCTATTTTTGGCATTTCCTATTTTTAGTATTTTCTATATTTAGTAGGTTTACTATTTTTGGCGTGTACCTCTCTTATGCTGTAGATGGCCGACCCAACTAGCTAGAATTAGGCCCATGGCCGAGCTTTAGGTTGTTTGGCTACTATAAGTGCCAAAACACTTGTAATTTTCATTCTTACATTGAATTTGATCACACTAGTACAAAAAAGGGGGCCGGACCGCGGTTATTTTATAAAACAGACCGCGGTTTATGAAGCGTGGTTCTCGACGCGGTAAAGGGGTCGGACCGCGTATAAGCGTAACCGCGGTAAGAAGTCGGACCGTGGTTCTTTGTATATTACGCGGTAAATTTGGACCGCGGTTCTTTGTAATTACGCGGTAAAGTCGGACCGCGGTTTCATATAAAACCGTGGTGAACGAGCTATAATTTTTCGCTATCTATACGAATATCTGTACTAGTGCAACTTGTTACTAAAAGATATTTTGACAGAAATTTTCAAGAATTCACAACCATTACAAAACAAACACACTACTATGAAATAACTATTACCATCTCCACTATTGGCTTAAGTTGTCCACAGCCTAGTCAACTAATTGTACATTTGTGCATTTTAATTAGTTGTACACACTACAAGAATCAGACTATGAAGCATGAATAGATCGACATCCAGAACTCACCATTAGGACTAGCTAAGAGAGCTCTGCTCTTGCACTCTCAACATTGATGATGATGTGTATGCAGCATGAATTTCTTGAGCCTTGTTCAACACTTCTTGTAGATACTTCCCTTGAGCTTCAATCCTAAGCTGCAAGTATTTTTGCACCTCACACAAAACATAACCACTTTTTGTTGAAATAACATCCCTTTTGATACTAAAGTGAAGTCATGTTTAGATAACATATACCGTTTCACCTCAATTTGCTCATGAAGTTTCCTCTGCACTTCCACATATGCTTGTATAGCCCGGGCAACATGATACTCGCTGGTTTCGTCGCTTGTTCTCCCGCTGCAGGGATCGGGTTTCCCTTGCCATCTTTACAATCTGCAATGAAATATATTCAGCAAGGAACAATTTGGCATGATCACAAGTTTCAAAAGAAATCCTAGTATTATAGACTTCTACATTACAAGAACAAGCAAGAAATCATGGCCAATGCACTGATTTTACAATCTGCAATGAACTTAGAAAGATGGGAAAATAAGAAGAGTACTTGCAGATGGCTCTTGAGATGGCATAAAGTAAGACCCGAAACACCCATCACTGCATCTTAAGTTATTGACATGACTGTTTACTGTTAGACAGAACATGTGGTGTATGCATAAGAATATGTGGTGCATTCTTAACTAATGCAGTAATACCTACTAGATGAAGTTTGAGTGCATGATGTAGTTACCTTCTAGATTCAGAGCTAAATAAATAGTGCAAAGATAGGCTTAATGGAGCCATGAAGTATTAACTAATAGTAAGTGTCCAAAGAATATCTTACTTGAAATCAAAGATTAGCCAAAGCCATGAATGTGTTGGCACCACAATGAAACGCAAATTCCAGCAGTTATCCATACGACGGTAACAATCAGTATCGTAATCTATAAGACCTTTTGACCTCCACGTTAGGGAAAGAAACCCAAATGCAATGAAATTTAGAATGAAGTCAAGAAATAGAAAACTAAATCATAACACTTGCCGGATAATTAGCATGAAAACGGATACCTACTTCATAAATAGAAATTTGAAATAAGGTAAATGTTGTCAGCAGAACAACATGAATTGAGAAGGCAACATCATTCGCAGCCACATGTATCATCTGCAAGACTACAACACATTCATCATTAGTCAAGATTCATTAAAACAAGCCAAGTAAAGCAAGGCAAAAATCAGATAAAAATTTCTGGTAAATGCTAGCAATGATGGTTCACTTTTGTATCTAGAGTTAGGACCATAAGCAACTTTCTGTACCAGAAACATCTAAAGGGAAACAATTTGAAACTAACAATAATTACAATATCATCAATTATATTATGGCTCTAAACATCATTTCAATCAGTGGATCATTGAATCTCAAAGTCATTACAAATCATCCATAAAACAACATTGTAGTGACTAGCTTGTAAAGAGAACAATATATATATCAAATTAGAAGGTCACTTTGTATTATAAATCCTGCATAATTTGAAGATTAAGCCAGTACTAAAATATTAACCTAAATACAAATCTATCCGACTAACTAAGATCCCCAAACTCAATCAACTACTTTCACCTTCCTCCCATGATATGATGAAAGCAGAGAGAGAAACACACCCACACATACCAAGGCGAAATAATCCAGGAAAGAAAACAAATCGAAAAGATAAAAGAATAAGACGGAGTAACATAAGTATACAAGATAGTATATTCAACCGCGGTCCGGTGCTCGAGAAGTTTTGGAAGGAGGCAAATAGCGAAGGCATGAGGGAACCCTAAATTGCATAACCCAGACCTAACTGTATATTCAACCGCGGTCCTTGTTTCATGAAAAATATTTTTTACCACGCTGAGATTATAACCGCGGTCTGTGTTCAATAATTTTAAAAAAAATTACGCGGACAATATTATAAATCATAGGTTGTTCTTTAATAAACTAAAAAAAAAACTATGTACCGCGTTTAAACTTGGAATCGTGGTCCGTAGATCTTCTTTACCACGGTTGTTTAAATCCGCTCCAATAATAGTACGGTTAATGTCCCTTTTTGTACTAGTGTGAAGCTTGAGCTGCCATTGAGAATTATCTCCGCCCTTAAGCCCCAACGTCGCCCCTTGTGTTACTTCGGCCGCCGCCTTCGCCGGCCTATAACACCCCCGACTTATGTCGGTAGTGTCACACGCCAGTGACCTCAGACGTTAACGCCCAAAGTCACCCCAGGCTTTAATCGGAACAATTAAGCTTAAATACATACGTAAATATTAAATATCGAAATAATAACCAGCGGAAGACATTTTGAACGAATAAGACTTAACCTTTTTATTAAGATTTCCTCTCGTAAAATGAGAAGGACGGTTTTACAACAAAGTATAATGACAGCGGAAGACTTTTAAATTACAGCGGAAGACTTTTAAACGTAGTCCTAATTACAAGACTATGTATTATATCTACTTCAAATTAGACAGACACGTCTTGGAAATATCACTTCTTAAAACGCAATTTCAACTGCAAGCCTTCTCTCTGATTGGTTACTTGAACACGCCGGGGACCAACCACTGATGTGCCATGTAGGACGGATGACACCAGCCAACCATGCAAGGAATAAAATCCGATTGGTTAGTCTAATGAAAGACTATGCAAGGGTGAAAACAAAATGGTTCAAGCGATCGTAACCGTTTACTATCATTGTCCCTCGAATAATAACCGAAGGAACGATACATAACTCGGAACTTTCACGGAATTATAGAAAAAGGCATGCAACGAAAAGGAGACTCCAAAAGAATTGAGTCTTATAGGAAAAGTATGAAGAATTGTTTGGGAACGTTAAGTTTACACACAAGTTTAAAAACGACCTTGATTATTTGGGTCCACGACCAACCTCACCGCGCAATGCGAATCCAGATTGGAAAGAGGACTTACTCTAACAAGAGTCCGGGCGATTTCCACGTTGTACTCCTCGCCCGAGGGTATATTAATTATGTGCAAAACGGCACTTATCTTCTTTAATTTCAAAAACGCACATTTACGTTGAAGCTTTTAATCCACAACAATCTCGCAATGAGATATATATAACATGGGACGAATCCCGATTGTTGGCACCGGCTGAGTGCACTTACCCTGAATAAGGGTACGGTCATGACCAGAAGTACTAGGGAAAAATCCTCCTAATACCAGTTATAAAGAAACGACTAGACCTCGCAAGGTACATAGCGTTCCTACGAATACTCATTCTAACTACACATAAGTTTACACATAAATCCACACCAAATTCCATTACGGTAGTATCATATAGAAATATATATAGTAGCGTTGTTTCTAGCAATATATACAACCTATTATAGATTCATACTTAAACACATGGTTTTGTCAAATCTGTTCCCAAACTTAAAACAACAATTTTATTCCATCTTAATTAACAATCAATTAATTGATAATCAAGGGGAAACATGGAATAATGAGCAAAAGCGAACCGCCACTTGCCTTAAACTAGACGAACGAAGAGATCGGGTTTCGAGATCTGGAAACTTGAATCTGAACACGGATTCCTATGACGGCGACGAGGTATAAGACGAAACCCTAAGTTAGATACGATACAAAACGAAGATACAAAACAAAACGAAGATACGAAACGAAACGAAGGGAAAAAGGCCTGAGCCGCGGCCGTGGTTACCAAAGTTGCAATCGCGCTTGCTGGGCAAGGCCACAGTCGCGGTTGGAATAACCGCGATCGCGGTTTTCTGGGCCAAGCCCGCGGTCAGGGTGGATGGAGCCGCTGTCGCGAATCTCCATCCCGACGCGAGGTTGGGTGGCTTCGAAGCCTTATCGACGACGACGACGAGGCTTGAACTCTACCACCGCGTATCACCACCACTCCAAGGCTGCCAACGACACCCCCGGCGACCACTAAAAACTCCGGCGACGACTAGAAACTCCGGCGATGACTAGAAACTCCGGCAACACAAACTTAAACGAGAGAGAGATAGATGGAGCTTGAGGATAAAGGAAGAGCTCGGATCCCCTCCTATTTATAGGCTCAGAAGGAAGCCTCCAACCTCAACGCCGGCATCCGAATCGATCCACCTCCCCCCGGCGTTAGGAGCACGAGGAGCAAGCCGAACGTCGATCTTCTAGAAGCCGGCGAAGAAGACGAACAGAGAAAATCGCGGTCGCGGTTTCAGAGCCGTGATCGCGGTTTGGCCTTGGGAGAAACCGCGCCCGCGGTTTCAAACCGCGGTCGCGGGGCTGCCGCGCTCGTGTTTCTTGGCCTTTGGTCGCGGGTCTCGTTCGAGGTCATGCTAAATTATGTTTTTAGCATTCCATAAATAATATAAGACCCCATATTCTCAATAAACGTATATCAACATGTTAAAAGGATCTTACAGAGATTACATAAATTTCCCAATTCATTTTGTTTATAAAACGAAAGTTTGAAAATTACCCAAATACCCTTACTAAAATTGAGGGTTATTACACGGCCACCCTCATCGCCAGCGATCCCCTCGCCCGCGAGAACCTCTTGCCCCCACTCAGCCAACGCCGAGAGCAAGAGAGCCGATAGCTTCACCCACGCTTGGTTGTCATCTATCCAATCTTGAAGAGTTGGTGAGTCTTTGATCCGCCTTCTGCCTAGAACCGCCCCGACAACGCGCGAACGGAGATGTTTACGTATCAATTGGTATCAGATTCAGCGATACAAAGTGTGGTCTTTTCCTTCTCTTCCTTTATCTCATATACATAACCACCCACCACCACCACCACCACCAAAACATACAAAAACAAACCGAACTCGACTTCTATCCAGATTTTGCCCAGAAAATAATTTCGTATTCTCCAATTTTCTTCCATATCCATGTAGACCATCTCGATACGAGTCCAGGCATATACAATTCGTCCAAAACGGACCTTGTTTGACCCCTCAAAAGACCAAAATACGTATCCTTCTCCGCTGCCCAAACCATAGCCGCCGCCCCTAGCAAACCCTAGTTCGGCCACCCCTTTCTTTTTCTTATTTCTATCCCTTCCAAAAGATTTGCTTCTCAGCCCATTAAAAAAAAATATCTTTAAGATTTAGATTCCGCTTTTCAAACCAAATCTTTGACCCCAATTGGTTGTTACCCAAAACAAATCCCAAAATCCCATCTTTCCCAAATCCAAACCGATCCTCCCTCACTCGTCCAACCCAACCCCAAATACCACCACATTCCCCTTGTAATATCCCTTAATTTTTAGTAAGGATAATTGGGTAATTTTTCTCAACCTTCGTTCAATATTTTTTTTTCGCTTTCAGTGGAGTTTGGATTTTCAGTAATATCCATGATCTCTGTAATAATTCTCTGAGTGGTATAAAATACATTCGATGTATTTTCGGGACTTAGAATATTTGTTTGGATACAAAAATATAATTTTCGGGGTTTAAAACCCATACCAAATCTTATCCTCCACGTACAAGCTTATCCCAACTACCACTTGCCTCTCCACTTGGGCGTTGGTCGGCCCTCATGCAAGAGCATTGTCGGAGCTTTGCCCCCTCCATGGGCTACCTCCTTGGCTTATAAATGAACCCGATCTGGAGGTGGGTAAGGAGGAGATCAAACCTCCTTCTCTCTCTCGTGAGCTCCCCTGTTTCACCTCTGCGCCCTGCCGCTCTGCCGAGCTCCTGTGCGAGTCGCAGCCGGTGTCGTCGAGCTCCTCCCTGTCGCCGCCTGCTCACCGGCGTTGTCGACGAGCCCCTCCCCGGCGAGAGCTCCCCTGCTGTGTTGTTATTGTTGCAGTCGGGATAGAGGCAGGGTAGAGGATGGGTTGAAGATGGAGGAATAGTGAAGGTGGGCCCCTCCCCCCCTTGTTTAATTGTTACTGGGCCGAGAGGCCCAAAACCCTTTCAGTCCAAATTTAACCCAAAATTATTTAAGCGCTTAGGCCATATCCTTGGAAAGGATATTTTCGGTAGTCGTCTCGTCTAGATTCATCGCCGAATCTACTCCAGGCAAGTGGCGGTTCGCTCTTGCTCATCATTCCATATTTCAACGGCGGTAAATTAATTAAGCACCTCGCCAGTGTATCGGGGTGGACGTAAGGTCACCCAGTGTATTAAACTTCCATTGTTACTCGGAATAATAATTAAAATCCTTAACAAAAGGGTGTGTGTTGTAATAAGATAAGTGCCGTTGTCGCACATATTTAATAAGCTTTGGTAGTTGTACTAATTGGGTGGTAATAATTGTCACCCTAAGGTTTAAAGCTTTGTAGCTGCTCTTAATAATATTAAAAGTCTTAACGTTGATGTGAGTGTGATTAAGTGGTTATAGTAAGAGTTATTACATGGCATGATGTATGGGAATAAAGTTGATGTCGTGATTGAGGAACCGATTAATCTCTCTAGAAGTAATCTAGAGGATGAAGTGATTAAGGGTGAATGTGTGGAGTTAATGTTCTAAGAGATTAAGAGTTACCTTTCATAGGTGAGTTGTGTTATAAGCATTGAGGAGGATGAATCATTTCCAGAATGATGTCTTGAGGAATTAAGAGTAATATCTCATGTGATCCGTTTCGAGAAACATAGAGTGTGGTGATTATGTCTGGAGAAAGTTAAGGAATCTTGAAAGTTTAGGTTATAAAGTGAGTAAAGGAATAGGTTAAGTCATTACCGAAAGGATCTTAAGTTAGAATTTGGCATAAGGACCAATTCTGATGTTAATGAATAATGGAATTGTGGGAAGTATCTTTAAGGAAGTTGAGATTGTAATGTTTCGAGGTTACTAAGAGTTGATAATGGGATTGTAAGGAATTAAGAGGTGAACTTTAAGATTTTGTATATAAGGAAATTGTGAGGGAGATGCGTGTTCTCCTATTTTAAGGTAGCCATGATTAAGTGGATAAGATAAGTGCGGTGATGCACATAATTAAGGATTTAGTCCCCTAGGGATTTAGTTCCCGACTCGACTTTAGGGATTTAGTTCCCGAGTCAATTCCGCCTTAGGGATTGAGTTCCCGACGGTATATTTCTGGTGTAGAGTTGATCTAAGAGCTTAACGTGATGATCGTTTTGGAATTAAATGAGATAATTGCCGTTGTCGCACATAATTAGTATACCCTTGGGCGAGTAGTGCAGCTAGGCTATAGTGCAGCTAGGAAAGCTCGTCTTGATTTTTTAAACACTTGTGTGTAATTATTAATGTTTCCCAACATTTGTCATGTTTCCGATAAGACTCAATTCATTGGAGTCTTCTTTTGGGATTGATTGCTGTAAGACTCGGTCTTCCAGAATCTTCTCTTGATCATGTCTTTTCATGTATTCTAGTAGGAGTATGGTGGTTGACTATCGTCATCAGTTTTAATCCGAGAAGCGATGAGTCTAACCTAAGACGACTACTTCGAACCACTCTGCTTTGTACCCTTGCGTAGTCTTTCATTAGACTAACCAACCGTAATTGTTCTCTGCATGGTTGGCTGGTGTCATCCGTTCGATTCGGCATATCAGATAAGTTGCCATCCCGTGAAGGCTAGAACGACTATAGAGGCGAACGGTGTTTTTGATAAGTTTATCCAGGTTAACATCCTTGACGGGTGATCATTGCGATCAAGACCCTTTTATTGGTTATTTAAATTCTTCCGCTGTGTTAAATATATCTTGTATTAAGTCTTCCGCTGTATTTTGGTTGTCTTTCGGATTATGGATGTAATGCCGAGACAATGATTTTAAATGAAAGTTATGATATTTTGTATCATAATTATTGTTTGATGATTTATATGAACTGGTAAAGCCTTGGGTGACATCGGACAGAACGTCTGAGGTCACTGGCGGTAATACCTTTCCAAATGGGTTAAGATTTGGGGGTGTTACACCCCTATCCCCGGCACTCATGGCTCACCGCCGTTCATGTTGGCGCCCACCATGGAGCTATGACAGTGACGAGTCCGAGTTCTACGACTGCGACAGGGCACCATTCCCGATCGGGCACTGGTACATTCTGCCACGCCGTGACTATGACCCACTGCCCCGACGCCCGTACTCTCTGCCCCGACATCCGTACTCCCCACCCTAGCGCCAATACAACCCACCACCGCGCCGCGAGTATGCCCCAGTGCGCTACCCTGAGCACCCCGCGTGCACCGTCCCGAGCGCACTCTCGTGCGCCCGACGACGACCATGCGGGCTGCGTTGCCCCCGTCACCGGCTCCTATAGCCGCACCTGCGCTAGCCAAGTACTTGGCATACCTAGCCGCCGAGCTTGCCGAGTTGAAGAGGCAACTTGCCCTCATGCAGAACTAGCGTCAGACTCCTCCTGTGCTGGATCCCGCCCGAGCCCGCAGCGTAACAACCGCACCCGCTCCGACTTCAGCGGCCCCAGCCCCAGTGCTCTGCGCGACACCCGCGTCCTTCCCCAGCGGCGCCTACTCCAGCCTTGGTGCTTTGCGTGACGGTCGGCTCGTCTCCTGGCGTGCTGCCCGCTTCGCCGCTCCGCGCGCCGCTTGCACCAGCCCCCTCGGTGTCGCCGTCGCCGCTTGGTGTCTCTGGTACGCTGTCCTGCCTCAACTTTGTCTCTAAGAAGGGGAGACGTACCATTCAGCTTCATCATCGGCTCTCCCTCATGCCTACACGCTCGAAGCGAGGACGCTTCAAATCTAAGAAGGGGAGAGTGATGCGTAACCACCAGGCCACGACCGCGCGACAGCGCGACCATAGGGACCACGACCTTGGCGTCCCCCTTGGCGTTTATTATAGTTTCCATTTTTAGCACTTCTATGGTTTTTGGACATTTTTAGACAATTTCTATTTCTGGCAGTTTCTTTTGTTGGCAGTTTCCACTTTTAGTATGTTGCTAATTGTTAATTGTTTTTATTTTTGGCATTTCCTATTTTTAGTACTTTCTATATTTAGTAGGTTTACTATTTTTGGCGTGTGCCTCTCTTATGCTGTAGAGGGTCGGCCCAACTAGCTAGAATTAGGTCAATGACCGAGCTTTAGGTTGTTTGGCTACTATAAGTGCCAAAACACTTGTAATTTTCATTCTTACGTTGAATTTGAAGCTTGAGTTGCCGTTGAGAATTATCTCCCCCCTTAAGCCCCAACGTCGCCCCTTGTATTACTTTCTCCGCCGCCTTCGCCGGCCACCCTCATCGCTAGCGATCCCCTCGCTCGCGAGAACCTCTTGCCCCCACTCAGCCAACGCCGAGAGCAAGAGAGCCGATAGCTTCACCCACACTTGGTTGTCATATATCCAGTCTTGAAGAGTTGGTGAGTCTTCGATCCGCCTTCTGCCTAGATCTGCCCCGACAACGCGCGAACGGAGTTACAGCTGTAGAATCTTCGACACTATGCCGAGTCTGTTGTGGCACCAACCAATTTCTCAGCAGTGTCATCAAAGAGGGTTACTGTAGTTGCAGCTGTAGAATCTTTGACATTTATACGAAGCTTAAATCTGATATATCATGTATCAATGCAGAGAAAAATAAGTTAAAATTAGGGGTTTAGGTATGCATAGATCCTCAAATATTATGGAGGACACATACCTAGCCTTTGGGAAGCTAACTGGCATTTCACATGAAGTGCAGAAAAAATTCCCACTACGCCGAGTCACGCCTTTCTTGCATTTTCCACTTGTATAGGCAAAATAGTACCATGGTGTTTGAGTTGTGATTTCTGAAATTCTAGCTTCACAGTGAAAAACAATATCCTGTAATAAAATATGCATTTGTAGGTTATATGTTTCTGTGTGACCAATATAGTGAATTTAGGATATGCATCAGCACAAAAATATTAAATACCCTCTTCTTTTCTCTACACTAATGCAACATCTGTAGAATACTCATTTTCATTGTTTGTGGCCCTGCATCTGCAGGAAGCCCATTCTGGACGATATCCTCTCTGCAAAGGGGAACACGCATGGAAAAAGGTAAGCAGGCATTTATATCAGTCGTGCACAAAATTAAGTTAATACACATGAACCAGTAATAATGCATTTGTGAACAATTACATTTTGCGATTTCTAAACTCTACCAACTGGGGGATGTCTGTTGAGTCATAAATGATTGTGGATGGAGGGCTTGATATGTAGACCTCATCTGCACGAAACTCATACCAACACTAATAAATCAATTTCATAGCAAGCTCATGTATGGTGTGGTATAAATATCTAATACTCCCTCATAGTCTGAATTCCTTCACATGTATGCCCACCAATATGACAACATATAAGCCTCCTTCTGTAGCCTTCCTTTCCAACAACTCATGGCCTAGCTTATCCCACAATGTTACTCTAATGCTTTCACCCCTGCCATTCGCATTTTACATACATGTTTCAACCTTCCTTTGCTGAGTAAATGAAAACAACTTAGGTAAAAGCATGAATTGGGTTGTAATAAAAGGTTGGACCCAAAGTTAATGGGTAGAAGGAGGTTTGCGTGTTGGACTGCAGATGAAAATCAATAGTTGTAGCTACCCCCCTTTGCTTAGTGGGCGTCCCCATCGTTTTTGGAAGCCCTACACCTGTAACATACCCAATAACCTCTACACATAAAGAACTTTAACTCATTAGTGGTGTGTGTAATAGTTGTTGTAAAAATGGGCAGAAAGGAGCACATGCACTTACCAATGAGATTATTACAGTCAGAGACCTGTATGTCTTCAATTTCAGTAAAATCAAAAGGGTATAGAGGGAAGCCGTGATTGTTATGCTGTATTTTCTTAATAATGGATCCTCCATGAAGTTCAATCATGTTAGCATTATTTCTTACAACCGAAAATTCTTTCTTATTAGGCAGCACATTGAAGCCTTTGATGTTGTACACACAACCCTCTTCTAATTTTTTTATGAAACAATGGGCCACATTGCTTTTCGTTGTGCAGTGAATGACATTTCCCTACACGCAAGAAGAGAAAACAATAACATATATGCAATGAGAGAGGATGGTATTAAGCAGGAGAAACAGCAAAGCAGGCATGGAATGTGTGCATACCAGGTCATCGGATAGAATGAAGTCAGTACTGATGTATGTTCCCATTCTAGTGAGTGGCATGCAGTTGCACACGACCGACCCCATGTTGAACCAGACGGCCACAACCAGCCAACCACTGGACCGAAAGGGTAAAGGCGCCGTGTCTACCCCGCATGATCGCCTTCGCTCTCAAATCAAAGGCTACCCTCCTAAGCGTGATGTGTCCCGCGTACGGTACAATCCCACCTTTGCTCCTAGAGATGAGGATTACTCCTCGGGTCCCTCCCGTCGTCGTGTTCGCGTTTCCAAGGACCCTCTTCCTTATGTCAACACCAATGATCGTCGGGAAAGAGGCCGCCAACATACGCGGTATGACGATTCCGAGTCTGAGCTTGATGACGACGTTGACCGTGCCTCAGACCACTCCCGGAACAGATTTGAAGATGATGAGGCGTATGAGTTGGAACGCCATGCAGAGATGCGTCCCGCGCACCATGGCTATCGTCGCCACACACCAGAACGACGCCGACCGAGCCCAGGGCGCTATGGACCGCGTCGCCCCGACATTAAGGTAAAACTCCCAAACTTTTTTGGTGAATTTGATCCCCTTAAGTTTCTTGATTGGCAGCAGTCCATGGAGTATGTTTTGAATCATTATCGCTACCCGGAAGAAGAACGAGTTGCAACTGCCGCTTTGCACTTCGACGACGCCGCCAAGGCTTGGTGGCATCGTTTTTGCGCTGACCGTGAGCATCACCGTGAACGTCCAGTCACTTCTTGGCGCCATCTTATGCGGATCATGCGAAAGAAGTATGTCCCCGAGGACTTTACTTATGAAATGCGCCTCAAGATACAACTAGCGGCCCAAGGTAACCGTTTCCCCCTTGACTTTTATGTTGAACTTGAGGAATTGTCCCATAAGGCAGGTATCCATCACACTGACGAGGACTTTCGGAGTATGTTCCTTCGTGGCCTGCATGAGCCTATTAGAAACCAACTTCGGGTGCTTAACATTCGAGACCTCCAAAAGTGCGCACATATGGCACAAGAGATATGGTCGCAAGCTCAAGCGGCTAGGAGAGCGTCTTGGTCTCAGCCTCACACAAGGTATGGCTCTAACCCTATGTCAAGTTCCCCTTCTACTGATGTACGTTCCTCGTTGCAGCCCGCTCCCGCGACTACAACGCCGGCGTCGGCCACTCGGCCGAGCAACACACCGACGCGCGTCAACGAGCCACAACAGCGTCGAGCGCCTCTTGCCGATGATAAGGCACGGGACAAGGTATGTTTTAAGTGCCAAGGGCGTGGCCACATATAGCGGGACTGCCCCAACAACAAGCGCGTCCTCTTCTCGACCACCTCCGGCTACGAGTCTTTTGACGAGGACACCCCCGACGCCGGGCCGGTTTTTGACACCTACGGCCATGAGGAGGAGGATGAATTGGATGGATACATATGCAGCCATATGGATGAGCCAGGCACCGTACCTCTTAGCTTGGTTACACGCCGTGTTCTTACCGCCAAAGAAGGTACCTTACTTGACCAACGTGAAAATTTGTTTCATACTAAGTGTGCGGTCCAGGGTGCTTGAAGTTGTTGCAATATCATCAATAAAAAGGTGATCAAGCACTTCAAGTTCGATACAACTCCACACCCATAACCCTATATTCTACAATGGATCTCCGAGGGTGATGATTCCAATGTTGTGAAGCAACAATGCACCATAAATTTCAGCGTTGGTCATTACGCGAATTCGGTGCTTTGTAACGTCGTGCCCATGGATGCAACTCATCTTCTTTTAGGGCGACCTTGGCAATATGACAAGAGAGCTCTTCATGATGGATTCCTCAATAACTACGTCTTCATGCACAATGGAAGAAAGGTAACATTGCTTCCTATGAGCCCTAAGGAGATTTTGCAAGCTCAAGTTGAGAGGAACTGAGTCAAGGCACTTGAACAAGCCAAGGGACATCCACTGCCCTCAGCTGGCCGTGAGAAGCCACAAAAAACAGCAACAAAACATCCTCCTAAGCCAGCTCAACCCGGCATTCAAGGATCTTGTGAAGACCGGCTTCTATTAGCTAGGTCTCGGGATGTCTCTCCAATCATTCAGGGACGTCGTCCTTGCTTTTTACTTGCTCCTTTCGCGTGTCTTTTAACCGTTAAAGATTTTGTTGATTTACCCTCTACCGTGACTTCTCCTTTGCAGGACCTTGGGGATGGGATGCCCGAGGAGCTGCCTGAGGGATGTTTTGTTGCTGTTTTTTCTCCTTCTATGGTGCACATCCTACGTTCAACATCGTTGTTATTTCTCCTTCTACGCCTCCTGCTTTTAACGACAAGGACGAAGCGGGGACGCTTCGCAGCCAAGAAGGGGAGATTGATAGCTCCATGACCCCCTCGATGACGGCGAAGGACGAAGAGGGAACAAGGGGAGTGCACTCGAAGAGAGCCAGACGCAGGAGAGCAGAACAGGAGCGCTTCCGCGACCGCGGAGGACACGGCCGCGACCGCGGATGCTTGGGCCGCGACCGTTATTCTGACGAAGGTTCTTTACAACGAATTCTTCCGCGATCGCGGAAGTATTTTCCGCGACCGTGGATTTGCCAAGACTTTTCTTCCAAATAATATTCCGCGATCGCGGAAGCATTTTCCGCGACCGCGGAAACGAGGCCGAGCGCTCGCGTTGTTGTCTTTATTTCCGAAAACTTATTATTATTTTATTGTTATTTGTTAGCGACTATTTAAACTAGCAAACCCTAGTTTTTAAGGTGATGTTGAATTTGAGTAGTAAAGTTGAGTACGCTCCTTCCTTGAATTCTCAACATCAAACCCTTCGATCTTACGGATCAACTATCCCGTAGCTCGTCGCTTCGAGCAATCAAACACCGTCTCTTCGGTGTCTCACGATCATCACTTTGATCTCTCCGTCATCTCTTTGACGAGTTTGAAGGCTATCTCTTTAGCCCTAGGAAAGCCATCACTTTGGCTACGGAAGAGAAGGATTCAACTACAAGCTTGAGAAATCAAAGATCCTGCGTTGCTAACGACACTTCAGGGGTTGTTCGCATCAATTAATTGGGTCATCCGTCTACTTTATATATATATAGATTAACATAGTCGTCATTAATCACGTTGGAAATGGCTAAAAATAATCATGATTCTAGAAAATGGCATATGAAGTTTGGGATTTAGAGATCGAAGACACTAGCGGACGTACACGAGTCCCCCACTGGGATTTTACAAAAATCATAAAAACATTTATTTTTTAATTATTTTAATACTTCAAAGTTTTTTTCAATTTTTTTCTTTAAAAAATTTTCAAACCAGTTTTTGTAGTTTTCAATTTTAAAAATAGTTTTATATAGGATTCATGTTATGCATAATTCTGAAAATACTAAAATTTATCCAAAAATACAATATTTTCTCTACATCTATCATTATTTGTGATAAATTTTTTAAAATTTAGGGTTTATGGATTTGCAAATTTCTCAAATTTATTTTTATACAGTTTTATTGAGATTATGCAGTGAAAGTAGTCTGTAATGATGAAATTTGTTTAATTTGTGTAATTTTTGGTCAATTTTGTGTAAAATTTCATTTGAAGTTCAGATATAGAGTTTGTTGTTTTAATTGAGGTTATTTGTGTAAAATAGATGATATACTTCAAAATTACGGTTTAAGATTTTGTGTAAGGTAGACAGTAATATTTTACTCTTCAGGATTTTAGCCCCTATTAGACTAAAATCTTGCGTCCACCCCTAATTGAAGACAAATATTTTTTGGTAATTTTATAAGACTTGTCTAAACAAGTTAAGACAGGTGTAGCATGCAGGTGGGAATATATTTCCTTATTGAAGGTGCAATTTGCAGTAATAGGCGTAAGACATCATATTTATAAATAACATTATTCTGTCAGCGTCCTAAGAATATATGTTAAGATTTCATGTAAAGAAAGATTGTATTAAATATTAATTATTTATAATTATTTAATATTTTTAAAAAGGTTTATTTTCTCATTTTAGAGTTTAGTTTTCCTAAAACAGAATTTTTTACCTAAACCGTAAGGACATAAGTAAAATGTGTTTATATTTTATATATTAAATATTGGATCAAAAGTGATCCGACTCGTTCGACCCGAAAATTTCTCGGTTGGGTCATTACAAATGTGTATATATTTTATACATTAAATATTATAATATATTTTATCATTAAAATATTATATAATAATAATTTTTTGAATTATTTTTTTTAATTAAAATATTATTTTAATTTCATTTTATAAAATTTTGACATGGCGCTCTCGACCCGCTGGGTCGACCCGAACCCGTACCTAACCCGTAATGACCCGATCCACAATCAACCCACAAATTTTGACCCGTAATCGACCCGACCCGTTTGACCTGTTTAACACCTCTATTAATGTAAGTGAAGCTTGAAATGTATTTGATACTAAGTGTCCTTGATTAACTCAAAATCCTTCTTCGTAGTTCATATTTTTATGTTTTCAGAGAAGTGAATTAGATGACTCACAAAATCACACCTCTTTGTCATTCGATGTTTATGAAAATCTTCAAACCGGATAACTATGGGAAGGAAGGTGTGGTGTTAGTTAAATTAGTCACTGACGTGGCAACTTGGGCGGTTAGTTGTTAGCTCTAGCTGGTTAGCAGCTTCTATTAGTTCATTAGTTGTGTATATATATTGCTTAGATGATAGTCAGTTACATTTTCAAGGTTTTATCAATACAATTTCCCCGATCATGAAGTTTTCCTGATCTTTCTTCCTCATTCCTGTGTTATGATTTCTTTTGCTCGATCATAAACTCTGATTGATATCAGAGTCTTCTCATGGTATCAGAGCTCTAGGACGATCCTAGATCTTGCTTTGTTTGTCTTGTTTTACAAATCACTTGAGTTGATTTCTTGTTCGAGTTCGAAGATCGTCAACAATGGAGGATGACAGAGTTTCTGCAATTGGAGATGGAAATCGCGAGCGCGATCGAAGGATACCTGTAAATCGTGATCCGATTAGTAAAGAAGACGATCGTGATGCGAATCGTGGTCGATTTGACGATCGAGATCAAGATTGCGATGTGAATCGTGGTCGAGTTGACGATCGAGATCGAGATCAAGATCTTGCACGAGGTCGATTCGTCCTTAACAGGTTTGATCCGTTCTCTCTGTCTAACTCAGATCATCCGAGAATGCAAATAGTTTCTGCAAAGTTTACTGGTTCGAATTTTGCTAGTTGGAGTCGTAGTGTGAAACTTGCTTTAGGTTCCAAGAAAAAGCTAGGTTTCATTAATGGCTTGATTCAGAGACCAGATTCGGATGATGAGAATATGAGGATTGGGAAAGATGTGATAATATGGTCATGAGTTGGATTATAAATTCGATTGTTGATGATATTTCTCAAACCTTTCTATGTGCAAATACTACTGAAGAATTGTGGAAAGATATTGTAGAGCGATTCGCAGAGTCTGATGCTCCGTTGATCTATCAGTTAAGGAGAAAAATTTGTAATACTAAGCAGGAAAATTTATCTGTTGCAGCATATTATGCAAAATTGAAAAAGCTTTGGGATGAATTGCAGATAATAGATGGTGTACCAATGTGTAACTGTGGAGTTTATGCTCGTTGCTCTTGTGCTTTGCTGAAATGAGTTCTTGACAGAGAAACTAATGCAAAGGTGTTGCAATTCTTGATGGGCCTCACTGATGCATATGAGAATGTGCGTAGTACAATCTTGTCTACTGATCCACTCCCACCTTTGAACAAGGTATTTCACATGGTATTGCAAATTGAAAGGCAGAAAGAGATAACATGAGGTGTGATGTCACAGTCATATGATGCACTTGCTATTAACAGATCAGGTGGAGGTAATCAAGGACAACAGAGATCTGATCATGTTGGTCAACAGAGGACTCGAGGAGTATATGATCGAGATTACAAGAGGATGAAGCTGGACAGAAAGTGTGACTACTGCCAGGAGACTAGTCATGTCAAAGCCACTTGTTTCAAATTAGTTGGATATCCTGAATGGTAGAAAGGTCCTAAAGTCCCTAACACTGGAAGACTTATGGCTAATGTCTAGGAAACTGGACATTTTGGGAATCCTCTTGAACCTGATGAAGGTGACGGCTCAAACACTAAGCTTGATAATACATTGGTAAATGCAGTTGTACAGGAGGTATTGAAGTTCATGAAAGGAAAAGATGTAGCTAATGATGGGAACAACAATGGCAATGTTGGAGGATACATGAATTCTATCAACTTTGCAGGTAATATTGCTCTCCTTTCTCATGATTCTGAAATTTTGAAACAACACTACACTTAGATAGTCGACTCTGGAGCTACAGATCATGTTACCTACAACAAAGAAATTCTTTGTGATATTAGACGACTAATTAGGCCTATTAAGATAGGCTTACCTGATGGCTCTACACAGTTAGTTGAACAACAGGGTACAATGCATTTGTCATCTGATTTGAAGCTCACAAATGTCTTGTATATGTCTGCTTTCAAGCATAATTTGATTTCAATTCCAGTATGCCTGCTTTCAACCTCAATTCACAGTCACATGGTCACAGTCACATGTCTATGAAAATCTTCAAACCGGATAACCAACTTATATACTCATTCGTGAAGATTTCATAGTTTGACTTTCACATCGCTTTTGAGGTTAACCTATTGTACCCAATAAAAAAATCCAATCTATACCTCTATTTATCAAAAAAGAAATTAAAAATTTCCTGATCGACCTATATTTTATAACACGTACGTACTATATTAGATTTGAAATTAGAAGATGCATCATATGAAAATGGATGCTAGCTTATATGCCAATGTAAAAACAAGTCCACGTACATAATGCAATAGATGATTTGTGCTAACATAATTGGTAATCATGTTTGAGATTTGTATTAGAACGAGATGGATTAAAAGTAATTGTTATACTAGAATATAGCTAGTAGCATGGCTGATATATGTTGGCATATAGCTAGCTATGAAATTATTACAATAATAAGCTAAATAGTTGAATTTCATAGCATATATGTACTTTTTCAAGCAAGTTGTTTAGACGTTAGGTATGACATTTAATCAAATTACACAAAATGTCTTTTCTTAATGGATTTTTTTAATATGTATTCATGGATACACAATAAAAATTACATATTTAGTAATAATTTTTTTTAACTACTAATTTAATTTTTTTGAGGGGTTTACCCCTTCAAATTTAAGAAATATTTTAAAATGTTTTTTTTAAATTTGACATCTTAACATGTGCCTATAAACACACATTAAACAAACAGTTTCTTAATTTCTCTCCCTTTCAAGTTTTAACCAACTGAGGGGCTTAACTCAACTGGCTTAATTAGTGACCTCCACACCATAACCTTCACTAAAATAAACAATACACTAAGGGGGCCCTAGTTTAATTAATTATGCTAATTATCTCCTTGTTGTCGATTGAAGTGATCCCAATGCTATCATCCAAAGATCGTCCGAATCCTAAACATGGCCCACCCCTAAATCAGCTATACTTTTCAAAGAAATATTCGGACCAATAAGATAAGAAGTACGTGTTTCATGATTAAGTAATACTTATTATTTTAATTTTTAACACAATAATTAAAGAATATAATTATTAAATTAAAATATTATATTTTTTTTATTTTTTTATTTGTTGGTGGAAAAAATATTATATTTTTCTTAAAATCTACAATTTGATAATTATCCACCTCATTTCTAATAAATGAATAAAGAGAATTTGTATAGAAAGTGTCAATATATATACTTTTTAATAACATACCTCGTAATTAACTCACCAATAAATCATATCTAAAATTTTAAAATGACAAATATTTCTTAACAAATACAGAAAGCTAAAACGATACTTATTTCTTAAAGGATGGAGTATTAATCTCAATCAAGATTAGTATTCCTGATATAACCCTAACACGACTAGAAAACTCGTCCATAGCTAGACTTTTGCTGCGAAACTAGCTACAAATATTGTTACGAATTTAGTTAGATACGAATATAACAAAAAATACCTTTAAATGCCAAGTCAGAGCTGAAAAGGATGTATATTAATGTTAGCCTCAAATATTAGCCACGAAATCATAATTTATGGCTAGTTAATTAGGTTTTTGCATCAAATCACCCGTTATATGATCCATTTTGCACGAAATCACTCGTTATATCGATAATTATTCTAAACCACTCATTAGAGCATTCACAATAGTTGGGTTTTTAACATAGTTTTTTAACCAAACTTTTGACTTTCTCTCTCCTCCACATCATCTAAAAATTCTTTTTCTTTTTTCAAATTTATGGTTTTTTTAATCCGGGTTTTGCAACCCTATAATTAAAAAAAAAACATATATATAATGGGTGTCTATGGATAGATAAAAATCAATTATAAACATTAAAATTTATTTTAAAATAAATGAAGCTAAATTCGGGATAAAAATGACTAAAATAGCAAAAGTTCAGCTTGAGGGGGGTTTTTTAGCTGTTTCTTAGTAAAAAACCAAAGAAGAATTTTTTTAACAAAAGTACATCTTAATTAAAAAACCTATTATATTTTATGCTAAAAAACCACCATTGTGGATGGTCTTAGAAGGCTTTCGATAACAAAAAGCAACCCAAGAGATCCTTCCAACATAATTGTCGTTAAAGATTATGAGTAATACTATGTTTTTTTATATTTATTATTATGTTTTATCTATTTATTTTCAAAAAATATTTTTTACATGAGTTAGTATGTTAAAAGTGCATGGTATGAATTTTTTTACACATGAAGTGAATGAGTTAGTAAGTTAAAGTTCATGATTAAAATGCTACAGTACATAGTATTAATTTTTTGAAAAATAAATAAATATAAAATATAAAATTAAGTGAATATATAAACATAAAGTGCATGAGTTAGTATGTTAAAGTGTATGATTAAAATGCTAAAGTCCATGGTACTAAGTTTTGGGGGGAAAATTTGAGAAAAAAAAAAATTCATAAAAATATTGTGGAAAAATCGGAAATATTTTTTGTTTGGAAAAAAAGTAAAAAAAACATGGTATTACTCGTAATTTAAAAAAACGAGGGGTATAAGAGTCTTTTCAAACAAAATAACGGTAAAAGTGACGGAAGGATTTCTTGGGTGACTTTTTGTTAACAGAAGCATTTTAATAGATGATTTGGAATAATTATCAATATAACGGATGATTTCATGCGAAATGAGTCATATAACGGATGGTTTGGCGCAAAAACCTCAATTAACTAAGAAAATACAACCATGATCATGGGCGTACCCAAGTGAGACCAGCCCTCTTGAGATTCAAAAAAGAATATTAGAATATTTTAAAATATTATATTTGGACATTTGACCTTAGTGAATCATACAAATTAGTACCCTTTTGTATTTTTTTTCCAATTAGCGTTGCAATTCAATACAAATAGTTTATTACAATACTAATTATGTCATTTTATTTGGTATATAAAAAACAAGAAACTAAACAAAAAAGTATTCGTTACACTAATTTAAGAATTATATATTAATATTATGAAATATATTATGTAGAGTTGTCAAAATTTGACCCGACCCGCAAACCCGACCCGATCCGCGTTTTCTGGGTCGAGACCCGACCCGAAAAGTATTGGGTCAAAAGTGACCCAACCCGTTCGACCCGAAAAATTCTGGGTTGGGTCATTGATCTGTTGGGTCATTACAATTGTATTTTTATTTTATATATTAAACATTGTAATATATTTTGTTATTAAACTATTATATAATTCTTTTTTTATTTATTCTTTTTTGTTGTAATTATTTTAATAATCTTATTTCTAAGAACACGACAATTTAATCTTATTTCTAAGAACATGACAAATCTTATCATAATTTCACTCTTTCCTCCGATGTAAAATCGTAGTATTAGTTACGTTACTAGTCCAATGGCAAAATTTTCACCATAAAATAATTAAGAACATGTTAAATACAATTATTTTTTTCTAACATATGATTATGGCATAGGTTAAACACTTAATTTTAGAAGGATTTTGGTAGGTGTAATTATATCAGGGATTTTAATATTTTGTAAAAGGGTTTAATCGTTACTTTTTAGGGAATAGTTTTTAAAACAAGAATTCTTAACATATGCCCTTAGGGCATAGGTTAGAAAAACCGATATAACAATTATTAGCATTAATTATTTAACGTATATTTCAATTATTCCAAAAAATTTCAATTTAAAAACTTAATTATTTTTCTGTAAATACAAATACACATCTAAATAAACTCATCATAACAAACATGAATAACCTTTGATACATTCTAACTATCTCAAACGTTTTTACTTCAAAATTTTTGATGTTTTTTAGATTATGATTTACAATTAGTCACTAAATTGTTTCTATTTTTCTTATTTTCATTTTTGGGCTAATATGATTGATATTTTGATATTTTTTCAATTAATATTAAACTAATACATTTTTAATATAGCATTTCAACATATCACTTTTAAATCTAGAATTTTGTTATAAGTACACATATTTATGTTGAACTAATATTATGACTTATAATTTTTAATTTTAAATATTGATAAAAAAAAATTTATATATTAATATAATTTATTTTATTGAATGTACACGATAAATGATAGTGGAATACATACACGACTTCAGCAAAAATATCTCGTGTATGAAAATAATTGCATGATTAAAAATAAAAAGGATAATTGTACGAGAATAGGTATGAATGAAATATAATATATTTATGCAAGTTATATATAACAATAAAATTTTGAACATGTTGTTATTTCATTATTCTGTTCATATAATTCTTAAACAATATCACTAAGATTTTTTCTTCTTAAAATTACTTAAATACAACATAATTTTAATTTAATTATAAATAATTATTGATGATTTTATAAGTTTAAGTTTACCTGTACAAGTGTCGATTTCATAAAAATTGGTTTTAATTGTTCGTTTGGTTGGTAAGTAAATTTCCATTAATTTAAATATGTCAAGAAATAATACTAAAGATATGTGCTTGATTGACTTTTTTTTATATAAAAAAATCTAGATATTCTAATTCTTGAAAATTTTTAATTTCAGCAAAACACAAGAATTCCAATCACCTAAGGAGCGACGAATAAAAAAAATTCCTCCATATTTTTCATAATTTAAATTTTAGCCAAACAAAATTTACCAATTTCTATAAATTTAAATTCACAAGATATGATTTTATATAAAATAATTTTCTAGAAGTTACACTTCTTGTATTCAACCAAACAAACACTAAACATTCGTATTCGTTGTTTTAAGTTAATGAAAAATTCGTATTCGTAGTTTATTTAAGTGACTAGTCGACATGTCGTACGCATAAGAATCGTAGTCGACCATATAGTAAAACAACAAACCATAAGCTATGCACATGTGGGTCCCCTTCATGGCTTCATGCCCATCTTAGTGCAAAATATTGGTTTTAAAAACGTTAATATTGCGCAGAGGAATTTGTTGTTGCAATTTTTTGGATTTCGAGAGGTAGAAGTGAATGATAAATATCTCGGGCTTTCCACTGTCATTGGTCGCTCTAAGAAGATCGTCTTTAAGGATCTTGTTGATAGAGTCCAGAAGAAAGCAAAGATGTGGAAAGGGATATCTCAAGTTGCTATAGAGGTTCTAATCAAATCGGTTCTATATGCTCTTCCTTCCTAGATTATGAGTTGTTTTAAAGTTTATCTGTCTGTTAGTCATGAGCTGGACGACATCCTTGCTAAATTTCGATGGGGATCAATGGAGCATCATAAAATCCATTGGTGCAGGTGGGAGTATCTTTGTCGTCCTAAGGATATTGGAGGGATGGGGTTCAGAAGCTTTGAGGCTTTTAACCAGGCTCTTCTGGCTAAACAAGTGTGGCGGCTTCTGATTGAGCCTAATTCGATTATTGGGCTCAATCTCAAGGCTAGGTACTTCCCCGGTACTGATATTTTACATGCTTCTTTAGGTGCCAATCTCAGCTACGCTTGGAGGAGTATTCAACAAGATACAACCTTTTTGCTGAAAGGGTTATATTGGGAGATTGGTAATGGCAGGCTGGTTTCCTTTTGGTATGGTAGATGGTTGCCAAGACCGAGTACCTTCTCGCTTATCGCTCATCCCTCGTTCCCTGATGTTAATGTCAAAGTCTCTGATTTCATCAACTAGGAGACTCAGGACTGGAAGTGGGAGGACTTATCTGGTTTGCTCCTCCCAGTTGATTTGGACACCGTGGCGCAAATTCATTTGGTTGACCATGCGGTTGATGATGTCTTTCACTAGTATTACTCAAAGGACGGGGTTTTCTCAGTGAAATCTGCTTAAAAGGTTGCTCTTGCTACTATCCATCAGGCTGGAACCTCAGGGGGCTTCTATGGCGGGTTTTTTCCCTTGGAAGAAGCTGTGGCATCTACTGGTTATTCCTAAGGCCAAGAACTTTATTTGGCGAGCTCACAACCAGTTTATCCCTTGCTTAATGATTCTGAAATACCGGAAAGTCAGCTTGGATGACAAATGCTCTTTATGCCCCGAGAAGCATGAGTCCATTCTACACGTTCTATTGAAATGCTCCTATGCTAAATCCTTTTGGAGGCTTGTTCCCCATCTCCTTAGTGTTCTGCAGTATTCGGCCTCTTCCTTCTGGGATTGGTGTTCCCACTGCTTTGAGGAACTATCCCCGCTTGATCTTAGTTTTTAGGTTGTCTGTATTTGGGCACTATGGAAAAATAGAAACGCCTGCATATTTGAAAGGAAAGAGATGGATACTTTTCAGCTTCTTCAGTATAGTTGTTACGTAGCAGCAAAAAAGAAGTTTGAAATAAACAAGGTAATCTCAAAGCTCATTGTGTCAAGACTTCAGAAGCTTCTTCCCACTGTTATTGATCAGAGTCAAGGGGCCTTTGTCAAGGGCAGAGCAATCAGACACAACATCATTGTTTGCCAGGAGCTCATCAAAAGCTACACTAGGAAATACATTAGCCCCATATGTGCCATCAAAATTGATTTGAAAAAGGCATATGACACAGTGAATTGGCCATTTCTCATCCAAGTCCTGAATGGATTTGGCTTGCATCCAAAGATGATTAACTGGATTAAAGATTGCACCACAAACAGCTCCTTCACAATCAAGTTTGGAGGTGAACTTCATGGATATTTCAAAGGCAAGAGAGGCCTTCGTCAAGGGGATCCCCTTGCACCATATCTTTTTGTGTTGATCATGGAGTACTTGAACAAACTTCTGAAGCGTATAGCAAGAACTACTAGCTTCAAGTTCCATCCTAAATGTGCTAGAGCTAGTATCACAAACCTTTGCTTTGCTGACGATTTATTCATATTTGCACGTGGGGACTTGGCT
This sequence comes from Rheum nobile, assembly GCA_027886185.1. NCBI lineage: Eukaryota > Viridiplantae > Streptophyta > Magnoliopsida > Caryophyllales > Polygonaceae > Rheum > Rheum nobile. The sequence goes on along the minus strand of WOAB01000207.1, from coordinate 5,650,273 downwards.
TCATTACAGGCTGTCAAGGATGTTATTGATGATTTATGCAGCTGCTCTGGCCTCTCAATCAATTCCAGTAAATCCAAGGTTTTTTTGCGGGTTTGGAGGAGCAAAACATCAGCCAGATTTGCTCCCTTCTCGATATGCTCCCTAGTGAATTGCTTGTCACATACCTTGGAGTTCCATTGTGCAACAGAAGAGCAAGACTTGAAGACTATAAGCCACTTGTTCAAAAAATTACTTCCAAAGTGAATGCTTGGGTAGCAAGAAGCCTCTCTTATGCAGGTAGATTGGAACTTGTGAGAGCTGTGATCTCTGGCATTGTACAATACTGGAGTAAAGTTTTCCTTATGCCAAAAAAAATTGTCAAAATCATTGTGGCATCTATGAGGAACTTTCTGTGGTTAGGTTGCAATGAAAGTAAAAGAGCACCCGTTGCTTGGAAAGAAGTTTGCAGGCCTAGAGAAGAAGGTGGACTAGGCCTAAAGGAGGTGTTGTCTTGGAACAAAGCGTCAATGACAGAACTGATCTATGATTTGTTGAACGATGCACCTTCAATTTGGCGCACCTGGGGACATGCCAATCTTGTGAGAGGCAATTCGATCTGGTCAGTGATAAAGATTACAACATCGAGTGCAGCTTGGACGTCCTTGCTCAGTGTTTGAGATGAAATTCTGCAAAAGCTGGACTCTAATGCAAATGTTCCCGTCATCATGACAAATAGAGGTAAATTTGATTGTAAAGTAATCTATGAAGCACTTAGGAGTCATGGCCCCTCTCAAGCATGGAATCTCCACATTTGGGGAAAAATGATCACTCCTAGAATTTCCTTCATGAACTGGATGATTATCAAGAAGGGAGTGCAAACCAAAGACAAGCTTAAGTCCTTGGGTATCATTCAAGAAGACATTTGTGTGCTCTGCGGACTCCACACAGAAACTTGGGAGCATTTGTGGTTTGATTGTGTTTTCTCCAGGGAAGTCATGGAGAAGGTTTTTACAGTGGGCTAAACTAGGAAGGAGGTATCATACCATTCTTGACTGGATTAGCTCTATGCAAAGATACAAAGTTAAGGGCAAATTCTCCTTTTGCCTATGGACTACATGTATGACAGCCTTGGTTTACCACATTTGGAGTGCTCGGAATCATAGAATTTTCAAGAACTCGAACATAGGGCCTAGTGAGTGTTCTAGCACTATTATTGATCATGTAAGAAATTGTATTCGAGCACGATGGCTCAAGAATAGTCGTGAGTACAGAAAGTGGATTGTGAAACTTGGGATTGGGAGATCCATGTAATACCTAGGGCCACCTAGGACTTTTGTAAGTTTTCTTACACTTGAATGAAAATTACCCCCTTCATTCAAAAAAGAAGAAGTTTGAAATAGTGAGGAAAAGATAGAGACCAATTGATTTCATTGTCATGTAGAGCTTCACATGTGTCAGACCCCCTACATCAATAGAGGAAATCATGTGCCGACCCTCTTGCCTGCCTTTTATAACCCACATTCCATATTCAATCCATGGCATATGGTATCAGCTTTCTCCCACTTGAATTTGTTATATCAATACTTTCCAATCAATATCACTCTTAATTCTTTCGTTACCACTAGTGTAGTACCCGTGCCGTGCACGGGATCTGTTTATTATTTCTTACATTTAAAAAAAAATAGTATATAAAAATTATATATTTAATTGATATAGAAATATATAGGTAATGACTATTATAAAAGTAGATGAATGCTAATGTAAAAAAAGACTAATTGAATACAAAATATTGAAGAGATTAACAAAATACATTATTAAAAGAGAGGCGAAACTCTCCATAACTTTATAAAAGTAAAATTGGTTAAGTAGTTTTGAAACGTAGATAGTCATATCCCTAACATCTATACTACTAAAACGATAAAGCATAATCAAATTATTTATCTAATACATGAAAATGAACCCTAAACATAAAATCTCGTAAGATATTCAAAATTGCTACAAATTATGAAAAACTTCGTTGTATACTACATTGGTAGTAGTATTATATCTTTTTTTGTTTTTGTCCCATATCAAAATCTTCAAACTTTTCTTGTCAGTAACTCTTGATGATGCAACATAAAACTGGTCATGAGTGATGCAACATAAAACTGACCATGAGCAAAAACAGGACGTGGAAGCTACAAACTGACATTTGTAAGAGATTGGCCCTGGCTATTGTTTATTGTCATAGCAAAACAGACACTCAAGAGAAATTGTCTTCGTTGAAACTTGAACGGGTATAAAGTGTTTGACGGTGACATGAGCATGCGATGATTCAAAACTATATGTCTAATATTGTAGTTAAAATAGTTCTTCCTTGTATGACATGACTGCCGAGCTGCGTGGTTATCAATCTTGTCCCATTGCATAAACTTGAAGAATGGTCAATATTTCAAAGCAGCATAATAGGGACCTTAACCTTAGTTTTCAATACATGATTTGGGACACCAAAACATCTAATACTTTTCAAGTAGTCAGAAGTATAAACACTTGCATCATTGTCTGCAATAAAACCTGTCTTACAAAGGCTATCCAAACTGAGATAGACTTTTTCATTACTTGGTAACAAAGACAATATATGATGTGACCTTGTCCGATGAAAAGACCACAAATTGTTGTCAAGGATCGCTTGAATGCGTATTGGGGCGAACAACTCTTCGGAAGGCGGAGAAGTGGGTGTTCGGTGGACTGTGGGGGGTGTTCGGAACACAGTGGACTGTGGAGACGCAACGGACTGGATGGAGATGTGGCGGTGATGGGTGGAGGCGCGGCGGCGGAAGTGCAGCGAGCGGAGGCAGAAGTGGTGGTGAAAGGGCGGAGGCCGAGAGGGTGAAGGTGGATGGAGGCAGCCGTGAGAACTAGGGTTAGGGTTTGTGGAGTGTTGGTTGCGGATAGTGATGGATAGATGTGGGTAACTGAGTTAACGCGCCAGGATAATTCACTAGAAACGCGTTAACTGAATCGATGCGCCAGGATAGTTCGACTAGGAAACGCAAGGATTGTTGACGTCGGGGCCCGGGGTTTAAGGAGTTTACTCGACTTGAACTTAGGCTTGAATTGACGTAAACTGAAATGGAAGACAAGAGTTCCTATATATACTAGATAGTTGACCTAATGGGCCAGACTCTCTAGTTACTAACTCTGCCGGCCCATTTAACATAAATGGAAACCACCCAGAACTAGTAGCTACTAAAATAGAAATACTGTAAATAGAAAGTACTAAGGTAGTAATGTCTGGAAATAGCAAGACTAGAAAGTCTCCTAAATCTAACTCGGAATGGATGTAGCTGTAGAGGAGTCTCAAGGAGGATGTCTCATGGTGTCTTCCTCCTCTGTAGCTGACATGGAGGACAGGGTCACATCACCCTCCCCCACTTGGTTGTGAAGGGTCCCCGCTTCACGCTCACCAGGCTCGGGTTCAACATATGGTGCTAAGTCAGCGATAGTGAACATCGGATGCACCCCATACTTGTCCGAGAGCTCGAGCTGGTAGGTGTTGTCTCCAATTGCTTTGACGACTCAGAAGGGACCATCACCCCATTGGTCGAGCTTAGACTTGCGGTCGGAAGGGAATCGCTCCTTCCGCAAATGAAGCCAAACCAAGTTGCCCAGGGCGAAGATCAAGCGTCGCCTGCCCTTGTTCTTCTGGGCTGAGTACTGCAGTGCATGCCGCTCCAGCCGAGTGCGTGTCCTCCTGTGTAGCTCCTGAATGTGCTCAGCCAACTTGCCAGCAACAAATTTCTCATGATCCTGCAGCGGGTACGGTGTCATGTCCAACGGCGTCAGCGGGTTCCTTCCGTATACGACCTCGAAAGGAGTCAGCTTCGTCGCAGAGTGCCTGGACCTGTTATAGGAAAACTCAACAGTAGCAAGTAAGTCTTCCCACCTTCGTGGGTTCGCCTTGAGAACCGTCCGAAGGAGGGCTCCCAAGGTACGGTTGGTCACCTCCGTCTGACCAACCATCTGTGGGTGATAGCTAATAGAAAATAGAAGCTTGGTGCCTAGCTTACTCCACAAGGTTCCCCACAAATGGACCACAAAATTGGTATCTCTATCACTAACAATAGTTTTAGGGATACCATGCAAGCTCACCACATGCTCAAAAAACAAACCAGCGATGTCCGCATCATTGTTGGTGTTCTTGCAGGCAATAATGTGTGCCACCTTAGAGAACATGTCGACCATTACAAAAATGCAATCTCTACCACGCCGAGACATAGGCAACCCTGTGATAAAATACATGGATAGATCTTCCCATGGGGCTGCAGGAATGGGGAGGGGCGTGTAGAGACCATGTCGACTCGAGCGTGCCCCAGCCTTGTGGCATGTCACACAACTCTTGCAATACCTGGTAACACATTGGGCCATCATTGGCCAGAGAAAGTGTTCTCGAAGTGCTGCAAGGGTCGTAGACACCCCAAAAAGGTCACGGCTGTCATGTGCTTCCTGGAGCAACAAGTGCTTGACAGAAGACGTAGGAATACATTGTTTCCCAGCCTTGTACAGATACCTATCATCCAGGAAATACTTGTCATGCTCTCTACTGATTGTACATTGCTCAAAGATGTCCTTAAAGAAAATATCAGCAGCGTACAAATCCATGAGCAATGCAAAACCCAATAAGTGAGACTGGAGATGAGTGATGAGCACGTACCTGCGAGAAAGGGCATCGGCAACCACATTCTCCTTACCTTTCTTGTGCATGAGCAGGTACGGAAATGTCCTCATGAACTAGACCCACCTCGCATGCATGCGGGTGAGGGTCGTCTGGCGCGTCAGATAGGCCAGGGCAGCATGGTCTGAGGGTATCACAAACTCACTTGGCCAGAGATAGGGCTGTCAAGTCTTCAGAACCCGGATCAGCGCGTACAACTCCTTGTCATATGTCGGACGCCTTTCCTGGAGCAAGACACCACGGATGCCAAAAGGTGAAGACGCAGGAAGAGAACGCGTACATGAGGGTGCAGAAGTCCTCCCAGAAGCTGCAGAAGGCGAAGACGCGGGAAGAGAAGGGGAGGATGCTGACTTGGCCGAGTTGTCATTTGGGCTCCTGACTCGGTCCACAACTCGGTCGAGTTACTAACCGAGTGGTTGGCTACAATCCTGACTCGGGCCAGAACTCGGCCGAGTTGTTGGCCGAGTTGTTGTCTGGCGCCATGAATCGGTCCAGAACTCGGCAGAGTTGTTGGCCGAGTTCTTGTATGGCCCCAAGACTCGTTCTGGAGCTCAACCGAGTTGTCGTCTGGAGGTCTCCGCGGTGGATGCCGTTGCTGGCGAAACTCCGGCGGCCTCCAGTGCCTTCTGGCGTTGGCGCTGGACCTGGTCTTGTAAAATTTGTTGCGGAATCATGGGTAAGAGAGTCACGTGCCTCCCGTGGTATTTAAACAATTACGTCGTGAAGCACGCGACAATCATATTGCCATAGACGACCCAAAAGCATATGGGTTACGTCCATAGCGGTAACATCACATTGCACAATGTCGTTGTAAGGACTAACAGAAAATGAAATAAGACTCGGGCGAGAAAATGTGTTACCTGACCCTTCAGAGATCCGCTGGAGGTCGGAGGGAGTGAGTTGTGGTGTAGTCGGAAGGTTGAAACGACGCACAACCTCCTCATGGATAATGTTACAACAAGAACCCCCGTCAATGATCACACTCAGCGATGCATCCAGAAGGCTGCACCGAGCATGAAACAAGTTCTCTCGGTGCTCGTTAAGGGCTTCCTCCTTGACGCTCAGCACGCATCTCGTAACCAAGGCAGAGTGGTATTCCTGGTCATCATGGTGATCGAAAGTACCGACCACATCGCCATCAGCATCGGTTGTAAAGACGTCGGCAAGGTCAACCTCGACGTCGTCGTCATCTGCCTCTACAACTGCAAGGTCTTTCTCCTGGATCACATCCTGTGACTCGAGGCATTTCAGTTGGCATGGAGTCGATGTTGAGGGAAGCATCAGGGCTTTACCCTTCGCCTTGTCCAGGGCTAAGAGCTCGTCATATTTACGCTGGAGTTCAGCGAACCGCGCGGCTTTTAATTTTTGTTCAGCAAGCAGCTCTTGTATCATCGTCTGTACTGCAATCTTACGCTGTAGTTCGACTATCTGTGCGTTTCTTGCTTTGTCTCTAGCAAGCAGCTCTCGGATCATCTTTTGGGTAGCAGTCTCTGTGCCTGTCTCACGGGTTGTATCAACTTCTGACATGGTACCTGACAACAAGAAATGGCAAACCATAAAATCAAAGCAAACAACAACAGCAACAGCAACAGAGAATCAACAATTAGGTAAGCATAACCGAACTCAACAAGCAATCACTCGGGAATCTAATCTGGCTGGCCGTGTGGGCGGTTACGAGCAGGCTTAAGATAACTCACACAACAATCAACAAAATCAAGGCAATGCTCAGCAAAGAAAATGTCGAAAGTAGATATGCAAGGATATAAGCACAGAAGTAATCACAACACAGTCAACCAAGATATGCAACCCAGACGGTGAAAGATAGAGAAGACGGTAAATGAATCACTTGCGTCGTTGGAAATTGAAGGTGTCGGAATCAAGACCGGGTTCTCCCTTCGTGCTGCATAGAGACGCACTTGCCTTATTTTGGCTTCTGTGGTCTCGAATTTTTTTTATTTTTTTTTGTATACAGCGAACAGCTGCTGTAATTTTTATTTTTTTCAAATCTGTGTACAGCTACAGTAACGCACAGAACTTCACAGAAAGTTCTGCGAATGCCCAGAAAGTTCAGCAAACGTACAGAAATATGCAGCAAACGCACAAAAACGCACATAAATTCAGCAATCTGTGCACAGAAACGAACAGAAATGCAGAAAACGAGCAGAAACACAGCACAAAAAATAAAAAATGCAGTGATTCAAGTTTGAAGAGAAAGAGATTGAGAAGATGTAGATTTTTTGGCGCAAACAAGGCAAACGAACTATCTAAGCCTATATGCAAGCAGATTTACTTCAAACACAATCAAAACCCAAGCAAACACCCAGAAATTGCAAAAAGTTCGTGAATAGGGTTCGGATCTGCAGAAAAAAAAATTGTGTGTTTTGATGAAGGCCGAATTGCTCAACACCAAACCTAGGGTTGTTTCTGTTTTTTTTTCAGATTCGAATTGCTAGATTTTTTTTTTGGTTTCTAGAACAAGATCTAGGTTTTTTTTTTGTTGATGCAGGAATTGATTTACGGAAGCGAAAGAGTGATTGAACGAAGAGTTGGAACGACTTACGCGATTCGAAGGCTCTGATACCAGTTGATGTGACCTTGTCCAATGGAAAGACCACAAATCGTTGTCAAGGATCGCTTGAATGCGTATTGGGGCGAACAACTCTTTGGAAGGGGGAGAAGTGGGTGTTCGATGGACTGTGGAGACGCAGCGGACTGGATGGAGATGCGGCGGTGATGGGTGGAGGCGCGGCGGCGGAAGTGCAGCGAGCGGAGGCGGAAGTGGTGGTGAGAGGGCGGCGGCCGAGAGGGTGAAGGTGGATGGAGGCAGCCGTGAGAACTAGGGTTAGGGTTTGTGGAGTGTTGGTTGCGGATAGTGATGGATAGATGTGGGTAACCGAGTTAACGCGCCAGGATAATTCACTAGAAATGCGTTAACTGAATTGATGCGCCAAGATAGTTCGACTAGGAAACGCAAGGATTGTTGACGTCGGGGCCCGGGGTTTAAGGAGTTTACTCGACTTGAACTTAGGCTTGAATTGACGTAAACTGAAAAGGAAGACAAGAGTTCCTATATATACTAGAGAGTTGACCTAATAGGCCAGACTCTCTAGTTACTAACTCTGCCGGCCCATTTAACATAAATGGAAACCACCCAGAACTAGTAGCTACTAAAAATAGAAATACTGTAAATAGAAAGTACTAAGGTAGTAATGTCTGGAAATAGCAAGACTAGAAAGTCTCCTAAATCTAACTCGGAATGGATGTAGTTGTAGAGGAGTCTCAAGGCGGATGTCTCATGGTGTCTTCCTCCTCTGTAGCTGACATGGAGGGCAGGGTCACATCAATATATAGTTATTAACTCTATCTACCTCTTCATGTGGTGGTGCAAGAATTGCTCATTCTTCAAAGTATTTTGGAGACAATTGATTGTCCAAAGAGAGGGATAAACAAACTTAATAATTGCTGGAATCAGATCTAAGTCATAATCCTTCACCAATAGTTCATCATGAATTTGTATTTGTGCTTCTCCATCTTGTCATCGCCTACAGTATCATTTTGGATATCATAATCAGATGTACCTTGTTGAATCATCATGTTTCTTGATAAATTAAGAATTTTCCAATATTCCCACACATAAGAGGAATTAATGGTGGCAAAAATAATATCTTGCTTGCTTCCTTTTGTGATAATGTGTAGGATTTGCCTAAAGTCTCCACCTAATACTACGACTTTTCCTCCAAAAGGTTGTACTGAACTAAGGGGATTTGTAGCCCATAGAATATCTTTTAAAGTCATGTCTAATGCTTCAAAATAGAATCTATTCGTCATCGGAGCTCATCCCACATAATAAGTTGGCATCACAAATCAATTCAGATAGTTTTGTACCTGAACTTAAGTTGTAAAGTTAACAAAATCATAACTTGTGAAGATGATCAAACTATATTAACTACGACCAATAAGTACTTTAAAAAATAATAATAATAATAATGATAAATTATATTTAACAAATACGTTGTGAAGATTAGGCTCATATGAAATTTGGTTTACAATTATGTTAAAGTGGGTTATTTATTTTATAGAGTTGTCGTTTGAAGATAAAAATACATTAGGAAAGAGCATATATATCATAATATAATATAATACATATATAAACAATGCACTTGATAAATACAACATACTATATGCTCTTTAGTTCGTATAAATTGGATTTAAATGACTTTCAATAAACTCTACGAAATACATTGGTAAGTAAACTACTATAACATAAACACTAGATATGTCTTAATCGACTTTGAGAGAATCTTTTCAATAATATTTTATATATTCTTGATAGAAATCTACGGTTTTAAGCAATTTGTGAACTTGATCGTAAAAATGTTGTATAGCTTCAATATGTAGAAAAAATATAGAGAAGATTTGTAAAAACCTAAAGTGTGTTAAGATGATATAGCAAGATTAGTTGATATATATTTACTTACACCATCAAATAAGATATATGAAAAATAGACTTTTCTATCTATTCAAGATTACTTAGGAAAATAAAGGGTTAAAAACTCCCTACGCATATAAATTGAGATTCTCTAATAAAAACCTATCTTATTGGTTGTGATTACTTATTATAATCAAAACTTATCTTATTCTATACATTGAAAATGATTTTTAGTTTTTTCGTATCTTTTCGGAACATTTTGCAGCTCTTTTAGTTGATAATCCTTTTTTATTTTTTTCCTAATAGTTGGATGATGTAGTGGATGATGGTTAGATGAGTAATGACATGTAGGTAAAACAAAGTGGTGGTGACACATAAGGTTTTGGATTAGTAGATATATAGTAGATTACACTCCGTGCTTTGAACGACTTTAAAAAAAAATTATACATACCAATAATATGTTATATAAATGACATGAACAAAAAACATTATACTTATAGCACGTTTTCACCTTTGTTTTTTATAAAGTTTATTTTTAGCGACTCTAACTTCTTGATCCTAGTCTTATCTTTTTGTGGTCCATTTTGGAAAGGATTAATGTTAAAAATATTGCAGATTTATTTTTGCATAGTGCATAAATAAATATTACAGAATATTATGTGGTCAATATTGGAAAAAGATAATCAAATATTCAGAATATTTTTTGTACATTTTGGAAAGATTTTATTGCAAATAGTATTCGCATGGTAAGTGTAGGATTCTATTACCGTAGATTTTTTATTTTTAAAATAAATCTAAAAAAACCACAAGCTGCGACATGTCTAATTCAATATCGTCACGCTACGTGACAACTTAAAATTCGGGCTCATTCTGGGAGCGCCACGTGGCTTAATCAGTATTTGCGTTTAGTAGTTATATAGTAGATTAGTAGGCTAGTCTGATCAATCTGTTAAGTCTTTTCAGTTTATCTGACAAGAATGACTTCAAAAGCACGGACGTACACATGCATTTTAAATTCAAAAACATAATAAAATATGTATTAGTAAGTGTGAGTATATGTATAAATATTTGCTAAATAACGAACCATGCTAACTAATAAATAAATTTGGAATGCCGTTGTTTATCCTCAACCACTATAACTCACCATCTCATAAGTAAATTGAGTAGATAACCTAAAAGTCAAATGACGTAATCACTATAGGAAATTCACCGCGCAACAATTAAAAAAATAATTTTTTTCTGTGGATCTCTATTGGTAAGCTAGCTAGAACGCACGTACATATTCAAAATTCACTGGATGAATATCCCGACCGTAATCAATTCTTAATTATGCTGTTTTAGGTAGGATATTTAAATATTTAATGATATATTAGAATAAAAAGGATCATATATCATATATATGATATTAATAGTGTAATACCCCTCATTTTAATAACGAGTATTTTGATACTTTTCCTAACTCCCGTATCACAAACCAGATTAATTTCAAAGAAGTTCAGGCACTCTGTAATTTGTTTGATCTCTGTAATATTTTCCTAAGGTGGTATAAAATACATTCGATGTATTTTTGGGGCTTAGAATACTCATTCGGGTGTAAAGATGTTAACCGAGTACGAATATATTTAACCCGGGGTTAAAAACTCGTACCCGTACTTAACCTAGACAAAAGAGGACAAAAGAGCCCAGATTTGGCCTTGACCGCACCCCGCGGTGAAGGCCAATTCTATAAGGCGGTCTGGGGAGGCTCGCCGCACCCGCGGTGTCATCATTTCTTCTCTGCAGCGCCGGACTTCGGACGTCGTGTCGTCTTCGCCTCTTCAACTGTCTCATCCGGTCGTTGTACGCGCCTACCATGAGTCACTTGGTTGCTTGACCTCCTTGCTTGGGCTATAAAAGGAAAAGAGCTGGAGTGGAGTTGAATCACAGCTCTCAAACTCTCTCTCTCTCAAATCTCTCATTTCCATTGTTACCGGAAAGCTCAAGCTTTTGCCGGAGTGTCGCCGAAGCTACCATAGGAGGAGAAGGTACTCTCCAAGTGGTGTTTGGAAGTGCAAGGAGTTGGGAAGTCGAAGCCCATCCTAATCGAATCCAAACGCGTCGATCACGGTGAGTTCTCGTCGTCGTCGTCGTCATCTCGCCACTATCACGCCACCGCACCCGCGGTCAAGGCCGGCGCACCCGCGGTGGGCTGGGCTCATGGTGTGGCTTTGGGTCTTGTGGTCTTGAGCGAGGCTTTGTTCCTTCGATTCCTTTCGTTTCTTCTTAGATTCGTATATTTGGTTATCGAATCTAACTTAGGGTCTCGTTATGGGTCGTTCCGTAGGGATTTGTTATCCAAGATCTGTCCATGCTTCGGACCCAGAAACTCGTCATCTCTAAGCTTTGTTCAAGCTTCGTCTAATCTAAGGCAAGCGGCGGTTCGCTCTTACTTATCATTCCATATTTATATTGATTATCAATTGTTAATTAATTTGGGATGAATATTGTTGTTGTCTGGGAACAGTTTTGATAACTGTATGTGATTTAAAAAGGAATATTATAATAATTTGTTTATACTACTAGAAACAACGCTATTATATATATATATATATATGATTGAAATACATATATTATAATATGTTGTATATATTGCTAGAAACAACGCTATTATATCTGTTATTACCGTGATGGTATTGTTGTGGATTTTTATGCAAACTTGAAAGATAGTTAGCAGCGGATTTTATGTGCACTTGAGATATAGTTAGCACGAGTATTCGTAGGAGCGATGCTTACCTTGAGAGGTAGCCGTTTCTTTATAACCCGGTGGATAAGATGTTCAAGCCCTAACACCGTTTCTCTAGTCATGACTATCCTCTATCCGAGTATAGGGGAGGTGCGCTTAGCCGGCGTCAAACCTTTAGGGATTTATTCCCGACTATATATCTCTATATCTTGAGGGATGAGATGATTATGATAAAAGCTTATAACGTGAATATACGTTTTGGAATTAAATAAGATAAGTGCCAATATGCACATAATTAATGAACCTTAGGGCGAGAAGTACAACTTGGAAACTCGTCCGGGACTTCGATTAGAGTAAGTCCACCTTCCGAATCTGAATTCGCATTATGCGATGAGGTTGGTCGTGGACCCAAATAGTCAAGTCATTTTTAAACGTTTGTGTGAAACTTTAATGTTCCCAAACACTTGTCATACTTTCCGATAAGACTCAATTCGTTGGAGTCTTCTCTTCATATGTTTCCGTAAGACTCATTCTTCCAGAGTCTTTTCTCTTGATCATACCTTTTCGTATTTTTTTTAGTAGGAGTATGGTGGTTGACTATCGTCATCGACTTTTATTCGAGAAGCGATGAGTCTAACCTAATACGACTACTTAGAACCTTTCTGTTTAACCCTTGCATAGTCTTTCATTAGACTAACCAACCGGTTATATTCCCTTGCATGGTTGGCTGGTGTCATCCGTCTCATACGGCACATCAGATAAACTGCAGTTCCATGAAGGCTAGAAACGACGGTGAAGGCAGATGGAGTTTTGAAGTGTTTTACCAAGGTTGAGATCCTAGGCATGTGATCGCTAGATCAAGACTTTTGTGTCATTTATTTTAACAAGGACTTTCGCTGTATTAAATATGTCTTATGTTAAGACTACTCTGTATTTCTGTTGTTTTGGGTTTAGGGATGTAACTCCAAGACTTTGATTTAATACAAAATGTTATGATATTTCGTATTATAAATGTTGTTTTATGTTTTGTATAAACTGGTTAAGCCTTTGGTGGCTTCAGATGTGGAATCTGAGGTCACTGGCGGTAATGCTTTCAAGGAGATATTTGGGGGTGTTACAGATTTGGTATCAGAGCCGATTTTTTTTTACGGGTGGGTTTTAAAATATTTTCTTGGAACGATTTTTTTTATAAACCATTTACTCGTTTTGAACTGAGAAATATTTTAAAGGATTGAATTTCCAAATAAAATTTTTATTCTGCCGATCTAGTCATGCCTTTTCTTTAGTCTGATATAGTAAGTTCGCTTCCATATTTAGAAAGACTAAACTCTTTTCTCGTCACCCGTAGGTTATGGGTGCAAGCTTTTCTCTTCAGAGAGACTCAGAAGAAGCCGAGGTGGCTTCGCCATCTCCAATGAGGCTAGAGTTTCCAGTTCCCATGCGATGCTTTGAGATTGGAGAATCTAGTAGTCCACCCGAGGAGGTGAAGACTGTACTACCCGAGTCAGTAGTACTAGTGTCCGATAGGACCAAGGTTCCAGTGGCAGAACCTACAGAGGAGCCAAGGGAGGACACGGAAAATGAAGAGGAGTGGTCAAGGTATGCAAGAGGGCATTACAATGACGACTTCATGATTGAGATGATTCCCGAGGAGGATCCAGAAGAAGAGGATCCGGAAGAAGAGGATCTGGAAGAAGACCCGGAAGAGGATCTGGAAGAAGAGGAGGATCCCGAGGAGGACCTCAAGGGACAAGGTCACGAGTCTGATGGTCTAGAGCGCTTATTGGTGGGCAGCGTGGACCCGAGGATGGAGTTTATCTATCCAAGTCCGGAGTTGCCGCCCTGAGCGAGAGTACTCGCCATTGACTCCGGCCGATTGGGAGACACTCTATGCTGAGTTTGGCATAAGAAGAAGAAATGATCCACAAAATGTATCTGAGGACTCACAGCCTATTCCTGCTCAGAGGAGGCTGAGGTTGAGCCCTGACTCGCGAGAGGCACTTCGCTTGAGTCAAATGATTTCCCCTGAAGAGCGCCGTCAGATGGATGAGGCAGTTGAGCATGCTCGAAGAAGGACAAGGCCAAGTATTGAGCCATGTGCTCCAGGACCGAGCAGGGTGAGAAGTCCATCACCAGATTCCGATGGTAAACCCCGTTCGAAGAAGCCATGTATCGGGAGTTGTGATTATAGGAAACGTTTCAGGGCGCCATGATTGGGCCAGTGCTGATTAGCAGTTTCTTTTCTTGTATTTCAGTGTTCGTTGTGTTTAGAACCTAAGTCTCCGAGCAATTTTGTTTTGACTCTCGGGATATCCCTTTTGTAGAACCTATTAGCTCAGTTTGAGTTTATCAATGAAAATTTCCAAGTTTGATCTATTCTAAGTGATTTTATTACATTGAGTACATTGGAATGATATTAATGTTATAAAATACTTGGAATTTGATCAGTAAATAGATGGTAAACACAAGGAACACCATTCGTGCTGGTACTGAGCCAAGCAATGACCCCAGACCAAATATGAGGAACACTGTGAACCCTGTGGATGAACACGAGACTGCTTCTAATAACAATCCAGGGGGCAATGACCAAGCTCCGGTCAACGCTCCAATGGTATTTGATGCAGTAGCAATAGAGGCTATTCGGGGAATTGTGATGCAAGCATTCACCGATATCATGCAACCAAACGCGCCTCAGGCACAAGCTGTGCCAATTCCCCCAGCGGTTCCTAGATTTGAGGAGCCTAATATCCATGTACCCCAAGAGGAAGCGGTCAGGAATAAAGGCGACTATGGACGAGCACTGGAGGCCATAAGCTCTATGAGGCCTGATAGCTATGACGGGAAATGAGAGCCAGTTAGGGTGGCATATTGGTTCTCACACATGGAAAGATTATTCAGAAATGTTGAGTGCACTGAAGCTGAAAAGGTGTACATTGCTTCCCTTCAGCTGAAGGAAGTAGCCAGTGAATGGTGGGAAGGTACAGGTCTTGCTGGTCACCCTGGTTTGAACTGGGGGATGTTCAAGGCCAAGATGACTGATCGTTTCTTCTCCCGAGCTATGAGGAAAGAAAAACACAAGGAGTTCCTCTATCCAAAGACGGATGGATTGAAAGTGAATGAGCTTGCGGCCAAGTTCAATCACCTGCTACAGTATGCTGGGCTGGAGGTGTCCAACGAAGAGCAAAAGATTTGGCATTTCCATGAGTGGATGAATCCATATATTAAGCCGTTGATGGTACATCACAGATACTCTACTTTGGAGCAGTACGTGGACGCTGCCTACAAACTGGAAGTGACTCTGGAGGAGTCAACGAAGAAGCGCAATCGCCAGAGGTCAATGCAGAACCAGTCTCAGGCGAGTGGATTCAATCGTTCCGCGCCACCGTCTAATTTTGCCAAGTCTGGCAAAGTAAAAACGGATATGACTCATGGAGGGTCTATGCAACAGTCGGGTCAAGGCAAGAATCCGATCCAGTGCTACAATTGTGGTACACCCGGGCACAAGAGTAATGCGTGTCCGAAGGAAAAGAAGATATGCTATGGCTGTGGAAAGGAGGGCTATGTGCAGACGTTCTGTCCGCAGAGAAGGCAGAAAGGGGCTGAATCACAACAAGGGTCTGTTAGTCAGAACAATCGACCCAAGTTTAGACCAGTGGAGGCTCCTAGTCCTTCAACGCAGATGACTGCACAGAACAATGGGAAAGCCCCAACTTCTTCTGGAAGTCAGGGTCAACGTCTTTACGATATGCATGAGGCTGATGGACCAAATGCTCCGATTGCTCAAGGTACTTTATACCTTCATTCTACTTCAGTATGTATATTGTTTGATTCGGGTGCTACCCATTCTTTTATCTCAGAGAGTTGTGTTAGTAAATTAGGCTTAGTATGCAACGAGGCTTGTGAGTCTTTCGTTGTAAATCTTCCTAATGGTGAACATTTAGTGGGCACCAAGCGTCTGTCAGAATTTCCGATTACCATCCAGGGTAAGAAGTTCGAAGTAGATTTGATCTGTATAGCCATGGCTCCATACGACATTATTCTCGGTATAGATTGGCTGACGCGTCATGGGGCGGTAATCGATTTTAGCTCAAGGACTGTGACGGTGTCATTTGGGGGCCAGTATGTATGCAAGTTCAAGGGTCGGAATGACGCTGATAACGACAGGCTTATCAATGCGATGGCTGCGTTTAAGCTACTTCGACAAGGATGTGTCGGGTACCTGTGCTATCTGGACAAGCCCAAGAAAGATGAACCTTCAATTCCTGATATTCCGGTCATCCGTGAGTTTCCGGAGGAGATTCATGGTTTACCCCCGTATCGTGACGTAGAGTTTACCATTGATCTCGAGCCTGGTACCGCGCCGATCTCTAAGGCACCGTACCGGATGGCTCCTGTTGAGATGCAAGAGTTGAAGAAGCAACTCGAAGATCTTCTTGAGAAGGGCTATATAAGGCCGAGCGCATCACCTTGGGGCGCTCCGGTCTTGTTCGTCAAGAAGAAGGATGGATCGTTTCGACTTTATATCGACTGTCGAGAGTTGAATAAAGTCACGATCAAGAATAAGTATCCGTTTCCGAGGATTGATGACCTATTGGATCAACTACACGGAGCAAAGGTCTTTTCCAAAATCGATCTGAGGTCTGGTTACCATCAACTCAGGATTCGTGAGGAGGATATTCCGAGGACTGCGTTCCGAACAAGATATGGTCACTACGAGTTCGTAGTCATGCCATTTGGACTTACAAATGCTCCAGCAGTTTTCATGGATCTAATGCATCGATGTTTCCACCAATACTTGGATAAGTTTGTAGTGGTATTCATCGACGACATTTTGATTTATTCCCTGAGCGTGGAAGATCACGAGGAACATCTTCGGATTACTTTGTCAGTCCTTAGACAAAATCAGCTTTATGCAAAGTTGTCTAAGTGTGACTTTTGGATCAAAGAAGTGGCTTTCTTAGGCCACGTGATTAATGAGAATGGGGTTATGGTTGATCCCCAGAAGATTGAAGCGGTAGCCAATTGGAAGCGGCCTCAGAATGTGAAGGAGGTACGCAGTTTTCTAGGACTCGCTGGATATTACAGACGGTTCGTGGAGGGATTTTCTAAGATCGCTCTACCTATGACCGGTCTGCTCCGCAAAGTCCACAAGAAGTTTGTCTGAGATGACAAGTGCGAGGCCAGTTTTCAAAAGCTGAAGCAATGTCTGACCTCTGCACCAATATTAGCGCTACCGGAAGGAAATGATGGTTATGTGGTCTATAGTGATGCTTCGAAGCATGCGTTAGGATGCATACTGATGCAGAAAGGCAAGGTTATTGCATATGCATCTAGACAATTGAAAACCTATGAAGCAAACTATCCGACACATGATCTGGAACTAGCAGCCGTTGTTTTTGCACTGAAGATTTGGAGGCACTATCTCTATGGTGTGAGGTGCCAAGTCTTCACCGATCATAAGAGTCTCAAGTACGTGTTCACTCAGAAGGAGTTGAATATGAGACAACGTCGCTGGTTAGAGCTACTCAAAGACTATGACATCGAGTTGCTGTATCATCCGGGCAAGGCTAATGTAGTAGCCGATGCATTGAGCCGGAAGACGCCGCACGAGACCTTAGTGGCTCTACTTACTGCTCAGACCAAGCTGAACCAAGAATTGTGCGAGATTGAAGTCTTGTAGGATCAACATCAAGGATACTTGAATATGCTTGAGATTCAAGCTACGCTACTTGATCAAATCAAGGAGAAGCAGGTTGATGACATGGTCATGGTAAAGCTAAGCAATGAAGTAATGGATGGGAAAGCTCCCAGTTTCGTGATTCAGGAAGATGGATCGCTCTAGTTTCAGGACCGGATCTGTGTGCCTGACGGTGATGGCCTTCGCCAGTTGGTGATGAAGGAGGCCCATTCGTCAGCTTATTCCGTACATCCAGGCTCTAGAAAGATGTACAAAGACCTCAGAAAGAAATTCTGGTGGCCCAACATGAAGTGGGATGTAGCAGAGTTTGTGGCGAAATGCTTGACTTGTCAGAAGGTCAAGATAGAACACCGCAGACCAGGTGGTAAGTTGCTACCTCTTCCAGTGCCATAATGGAAATGGGAGGATATTGCTATGGATTTCGTCACGGGGCTGCCAAAGACTCAAAGTCAAAAGGATGCTATATGAGAAATCATTGACAGGCTCACGAAGAGTGCTCACTTCGTAGCTATCAAGTCAACATGGGGAACCCAGAAGCTATTTGAAGTGTTTCTATACGAGATTGTCCGTTTGCATGGTACTCCAAAGACCATTGTATCAGATCGAGATGGCCGATTCATGTCAAGATTCTGGAAAGAATTACACAAGGCCATGGGAACCGAGTTGCGATTCAGTACTGCGTTTCATCCTCAGACGGATGGACAGTCTGAGAGGACCATCCAGACCTTGGAAGATATGCTAAGAGCTTGTACACTCGATCGTCCGACTAGTTGGGAGAATAGCCTGAGTCTGATTGAGTTCACATACAACAACAATTGGCATGCTACCATAAAGATGGCTCCATTCGAGGCTTTGTACGGTCGAAGGTGCAAATCTCCAATTTGTTGGGATGAGAATGCCAACAAGGTTCTGCTCGGACCGGAATTAGTCGAAAGGACTGCCTCGGACATTGCTTTGATAAGACAAAGGATGTTGACAGCTCATAGTCGACAAAAGTCTTATGCAGATCTGAAGCGTAGGAATGTCGAGTTTGAGGTTGGTGACAAAGTTTTTGTCAGAGTATCGCCATCAAAGGGTGTGTTTAGATTCGGTAAGCGTGGGAAGCTTAACCCTCGCTATGTGGGACCATTTGAGATCCTTGACAGAGTGGGATCTCTAGCATATCGTTTGGCATTACCGCCATCAGCGCATCCAGTACATAACGTGTTCCACGTATCCTTGTTGAGGAAGTACGTGCCAGATGAGTCTCATGTGTTGAGTTATGACGACATCGAGATTCAGACAAATGGTACCTACGAGTAGATACCGATGCGTATTGTCGAACGCCGTGAGAAGCAGTTACGGAACAAGGTGATACCATTGGTACGGATTTTGTGGTCCAAGTCAGGAACTGAAGATGTTACTTGGGAAACCTGGGAGACTGAGGAGGATATGCTTAGACGCTTTCCCGAGCTGTTTTCGTCCTAGTTTTGCGGTCGAAACCTTTTTTTTAAGGGGGTAGTGTTGTAACGCTTCGCTTTTTTTTTTAGGTTATTCGGCCAAGTTTCGGGTCGAAACTTCTTTTAAGGGGGAGGTGATGTAATACCCCTCATTTTAATAAAGAGTATTTTGATAATTTTCCTAACTCCCGTATCACAAACCGGATTAATTTCAGAGAAGTTCAGACACTCTGTAATTTGTTTGATCTCTGTAATATTTTCCTGAGTGGTATAAAATACATTCGATGTATTTTCGGGGCTTAGAATACTCATTCGGGTGCAACGATGTTAACCGAGTATGAATTTATTTAACCCGGGGTTAAAATTTGGCCTTGACCACACCCGCGGTCAAGTGGCCGTACCCCGCGATGAAGGCCAACTCTGTAAGGCGGTCTGGGGAGGCTCGCCGCACCCGCGGTGAGGCCACCGCACCCCGCGGTGTCATCATTTCTTCTTTGCAGCGCCGAACTTCAGACGTCGTGTCGTCTTCGCCTCTGCAACTCTCCCATCCGGTCGTTGTAGGCGCCTACCATGAGTCACCTGGTTGCTTGACCTCCTTGCTTGGGCTATAAAAGGAAAAGAGCTGGAGTGGAGTTGAATCACAGCTCTCAAACTCTCTCTCTCAAATCTCTCATTTCCATTGTTACCGGAAAGCTCAAGCTTTCGCCGGAGTGTCGCCGGAGCTACCATAGGAGGAGAAGATACTCTCCAAGTGGTGTTTGGAAGTGCAAGGAGTTAAGAAGTCGAAGCCCATCCTAATCGAATCCAAACGCGTCGATCACAGTGAGTTCTGGTCATCGTCGTCGTCGTCATCTCGCTACTGTCACGCCACTGCATCCGCGGTCAAGGCCGGCGCACCCGCGGTGGGCTGGGCTCGTGGTGTGGCTTTGGGTCTTGTGGTCTTGAGCGAGGCTTTGTTCCTTCGATTCCTTTCGTCTCTTCTTAGATTCGTATATTTGGTTATCGAATCTAACTTAGGGTCTCGTTATGGGTCGTTCCGTAGGGATTTGTTACCCAAGATCTGTCCCTGCTTCGGACCCAGAAACTCGTCATCTCTAAGCTTTGTTCAAGCTTCGTCTAATCTAAGGCAAGTGGCGGTTCGCTCTTACTTATCATTCCATATTTATATTGATTATCAATTGTTTAATTGTTAATTAATTTGGGATGAATATTGTTGTTGTCTGGGAACAGTTTTGATAACTGTATGTGATTTAAAAAGGAATATTATAATAGGTTGTTTATACTGCTAGAAACAACGCTATTATATATATATATATATGATTGAAATACAGATATTATAATAGGTTGTATATATTGCTAGAAACAACGCTATTATATCTGTTATTACCGTGATGGTATTGTTGTGGATTTTTATGCAAACTTGAAATATAGTTAGCAGTGGATTTTATGTGCACTTGAGATATAGTTAGCACGAGTATTCGTAGGAGCGCTGCTTACCTTGAGAGGTAGCCGTTTCTTTATAACCCGGTGAATAGGATGTTCAAGCCCTAACACCGTTTCTCTAGTCATGACTATCCTCTATCCGAGTGTAGGGGAGGTGCGCTTAGCCGGCATCAAACCTTTAGGGATATATTCCCGACTATATATCTCTATATCCTGAGGGATGAAATGATTATGATAAAAGCTTATAACGTGAATATACGTTTTGGAATTAAATAAGATAAGTGTCGTTATGTACATAATTAATGAACCTTAGGGAGAGAAGTACAACTTGGAAACTCGTCCGGGACTTCGATTAGAGTAAGTCCACCTTCCGAATCTGAATTCGCATTATGCGGTGAGGTTGGTCGTGGACCCAAATAGTCAAGTCATTTTTAAACGTTTGTGTGAAACTATAATGTTCTCAAACACTTGTCATACTTTCCGATAAGACTAAATTTGTTGGAGTCTTCTCTTCATATGTTTCCGTAAGACTCATTCTTCCAGAGTCTTTTCTCTTGATCATACCTTTTCGTATTTTTTTTAGTAGGAGTATCGTGGTTGACTATCGTCATCGACTTTTATTCGAGAAGCGATGAGTCTATCCTAATACGACTACTTAGAACCTTTCTGTTTAACCCTTGCATAGTCTTTCATTAGACTAACCAACCGGTTATATTCCCTTGCATGGTTGGATAGTGTCATCCGTCTCATACGGCACATCAGATAAACTGCAGTTCCATGAAGGCTAGAAACAACGGTGAAGGCAGATGGAGTTTTGAAGTGTTTTACCAAGGTTGAGATCCTAGGCATGTGCGCTAGATCAAGACTTTTGTGTCATTTATTTTAACAAGGACTTCCGTTGTATTAAATATGTCTTATGTTAAGACTACTCTGTATTTCTGTTGTTTTGGGTTTATGGATGTAACTCCAAGACTTTGATTTAATACGAAATGTTATGATATTTCGTATTATAAATGTTGTTTTATGTTTTGTATAAACTGGTTAAGCCTTGGGTGGCTTCAGATGTGGAATCTGAGGTCACTGGCGGTAATGCTTTCAAGGAGATATTTGGGGGTGTTACAAATAGAGTAAGAGTAAAGATATTAAATTATCTCAGATATGATAAGATCAATATTATGCTGGATAGGCAATATTGACAGATAAGAAGGAAAAAAAGATCATGATCTTAATACATAAGGTAAGAGTATATTTTATAATACAAATATTACATAATATTTTGTTGTATATTTTGGAAAGATTTTATTGTAAATAATATTAGTATGGAAAGTATAGGATTCTATTACTATAATTTTTTAAATAAATAAATCTAGAATAAACTACAGGCCGCCACGTGTCCAATTCAATATCGTGACGCCATGTGGCAGCGTAAAATTCGGGCTCATTTTGAGAGCGCCACGTGGCTCAGTCGGTATTTGCATTTAGTAGTTATATAGTAGATTCATGACCTTGAAAACATACCCAATTGCATACTTCCTTTTTATTGACCAGTTACAAGTATAATATTGTATGTTGTTTTAGCATCAATATTAATTGCATGTGAATATATAGCACTTCAGCTTGAAAATGCACTTTAATACTTTAGAGTGTGTTTGGAAAAGACATAAAACTAGCGTTTGAGGTAGCGTTTAGCGTTTTTAAATAATTGTGTTTGGTAAATACCGGTAGAGGTAACTTTTCATATTTAGTAGATAAATGCTACTTTTTCAATGCTACTCTCATTAGCGTTCAAATTTAAGCTAGTTTCAAACGCTCTCATTGTCACTATAGCAACCGCTACCGCTACCACTATAGCAACCTCTAGCGCTACCACTATAACCATGTCAAACAGGGCCTTCACTATAGTATATAGTACTCCATATATATGGTCTGCAAAATCTTCATGTGAGAAGCACTCATAGGGTAAAAAGTAAGGATCATCACAAGCCAATAATCTCAAATATATCATACACCCTACCACACCCAATCCTATTGCATGGTCAACGGTAAACGTTGACCGGTCAACCCAATTTTTTATTGCCATTTTTTTTCCTATGCGTTTTTATCATAAAAAATATTTTTAAAGTTGAATAATTGTATTTACGGAAATTTCGCCTAGTACCCTTCAGTTTTGTTTTTTTTCGCGAAATCCCCACAGATTTTGACATTTTCGCCAGGTAACCCTCAGTTTTTGACCCATTTTGCCATATATCCTTCCGTTAAATTCCGTTAAAAACACTGTTAAAATAAAATAAAATAAAAAAGTCGTAAAAGGCAAAAGACGTAAAATCAATTCAATGCTTCTCCCTCCTCAGCAGAGAAAGAAGAGGACGACGCCGGCGGGGGGTTGCTTCTTCCTCAGTTTCGCGAGAACGGACGGATGACGCCGGCGGGAGAACGGACGACGCTGGCACCGACGATTTGAAGGGACTACGCCGGCGGCTCGAGGGCTGGGGCACCGACGATTTGAAGCTTCGAGGTACGTTTCCACTTCTGAAATTTCGTTTAGATTTGGGATTTTAGGGTTCTAGGTTTAGGAATTTGACTCAAATTTGGGGTTAATGGGATTTGGATTTTAGGGTTCTAGCCTGATTTTGATTTTAGGGTTCTACGTTTCCACTTCTGAAGCATCTTCCTACAGAGTGTGTCTGAAGCTTAATTAACGATCTATGAAACACCTTTACAACTAGCTCTGAGAATTACTTAGAAATGGCAATAGAATTTGAAAGAACAATTGGCAATAAAATTTGCTCCTCTAGATGCGGAAGAAATAGCAATTAGACGTGGATTTCAACTGGAGCTTAAGGTAATAAACTGAACTCTTAAGCTGATCGGTAATCTGCTAAAATGTTATGAGCACTTGTCTATGAAGCTTTTTCCCCTACTTATTTCAGATTTTGCGAGATAGAAGTGTACTGTATTGCATATGTCGAAAGCCATACAACAACCAGAGGGCGATGATTGCGTGTGATCATTGTGATGAGTGGTATCACTTTGACTGTGTCAATCTGGTGTCTCCACCAAATGTCTATATTTGTCCTGCTTGCACTCCGCTTCGATTGGGAGACAAAGCTCTTTTTACTTCTCCAGTAAAAGAGGAGAGGTAAATCTTTTGATTCATGATGATTCCTGGTTGCAGAGTTACTATCAAAATGCAATTAACTCTGCGAGATTATAGTAGAATTATATGATCTACATATGAAAACCATCTCTCTGAACAAATTGAAGAGACATTTGTATCCTCTGGCTAATTGCATGCTTTGATGTTGATCTCTTCGTTTGATCCTTTATACAGACCGTCTCGTGCCAAGAGTGGTAAGCCTCAAACACCCTCACCTCGACTAGCGACTTCACGGCAAAGGCCTAAGAAGACCCATTTCACTAGAAAAGCAAAGGAAGTAGAAACCATGGAACATAGCGATCAGAGGCACGCTCCTCGCATTGATCACTTAACGTGGACAAAACGTAAGGTTAATAGAAGGGCAGCAAGGAAACAGACTGATCTTAGAAGTTTTTCCTCCATTTTGGGTTCTTTAGCGAGTGATTTAGCTTCTCAATAGTAGAAATGTATTATCAATTCTTTCATTGATTCCCATCCTGTTGTGCATTCTGCTGGCTGAGCAAGCACCGATAAAATGAGCTTTATATAGGTCATTCCTTTTTTCAAATCCTTCCTAATACTTGGCGTTTTTTAGATCAGAGGAGCAAAGTACCAAAAGTTTCTGATAATTTGGTATGAGTACCCATAATTCTTTAGGAGAGTAACCATAAATTTTGCAAACCCGACTGACGTAGTGAGCTGAGGAGCAAGCAAAAATAAAATGAGCTTTTTGCACAGGTCATTCCTTCTTCGAATTCTTTCCTACTGAATACTAATAGTTGGCTTTTTTGAGAGCTGAGAAAGCAAGGTACCAAAATTTACGGTTAAATTGGTATAATTCTTTGAGTAAGAGAGTAGCCATAAGTTTTGCAAACCCCGACTGACGTAATGCATGACATTACACCGAAGTGTAGCTCATGCTGTGGGGAATATCGGTAACTGGAAACTGCAAAGTTTAACGAGAGAATATGTTCAAAGTTCAAACCGTCCTGGGTTACAGATTATCATCATGCCATGAGGATCAATCTACATGATATGGCAATCACTGTTAGATTCTCAGGTGTTCAATGAGATATGAAGCAATAAAATGCCATGATACCATATACAAACCAAAATGGTAACTATGATCAGCTTCTAGCCAAATAGCAAATAGCATATGATTCAGATTAGATAGTGCTTCTTACAAGGATAGGAAAAAAAACCAAAATTTCAAACGATAAAAAAATAGCCACAAGAATATAAAGACTCCCCCCTTACAAAACACGAGCAAACCATCTCACACTCGGACATCAGTATCAGTAATTTGAAGCATAGATGATTACAGAATGCCCCTGGAATGCATAAATTGTATCAACTCTAACAACATAGGTCCTCAAACCACAAAGGGTAACAACAAGCATCTATCTCCTCCCAGCAATCCTCATTATGGGCGAAATGATTCCTTGAATCTCCATTAAAGACTCTTGTATCCTGATCTCCTCCTGGATCGACCGCTTCAAATTCCTAACCTGACCCATCAACTTCTCTGAGGACCTCACATCTTCAGCTCGACTCCGAAGAACCTTACTGGCAAAGGGCATTAGGAACTTAGAGAACCTTGGAGAGGTGGAGTACTTCTGCAAGAACACCAGCAACAACTCGAGCTCCTCTTTATCCAGAATCAAGATACACTTCATCAGATTCCTCCTAGCCACTAACTCCTCCATAACCGCCATAGAGTTCTCAGGATTCTTCTTCTTGAGCACAGAAACAAGCGCATCCTTGTGCTAGAACTTCTTCAGATGCTTATCATGCTCAGCCAGCTTCACCTTCTTCGGCTTCTTAGATGAGCTTCAGACACACTCTGCAGGAAGATGCTTCAGAAGTGGAAACGTAGAACCCTAAAATCAAAATCAGGCTAGAACTCTAAAATCCAAATCCCATTAATCCCAAATTTGAGTCAAATTCCTAAACCTAGAACCCTAAAATCCCAAATCTAAACGAAATTTCAGAAGTGAAAACGTACCTCGAAGCTTCAAATCGTCGGTGCCTCAGCCCTCGCGCCGCCGGCGTAGTCCCTTCAAATCGTCGGTGCCAGCGTCGTCTGTTCTAGTCAGAGCGTCGTCCATTCTCCCGCCGGCGTCGGCCGTCCGTTCTCGCGAAACTGAGGAAGAAGCAACCCCCCGCCGGCGTCGTCCTCTTCTTTCTCTGCTAAGGATTCTTTCTCTGTTGAGGAGGGAGAAGCACTGAATTGCTTTTACGTCTTTTGCCTTTTACAACTTCCTTTTTCTTTTATTTAATTTAACAGTGTTTTTAGCGGAATTTAACGGAAGGGTATATGGCGAAATGGGTCAAAAACTGAGGGTTACCGGGCGAAAATGTCAAAACATGTGGGGATTTCGCGAAAAAGACCAAAACTGAAGGGTACCATGTGAAATTTCCGTTGTATTTACTATGCATATAAAATTAAACAATTGTACCTTAAATTTTCATATGTAAAGTTGCACAATTAAATTTATTTATGTATATAAAGTTGAACAATTATATTGCAATATGTTTTTGAACAATTGCTAAACTTGAGTAAATATATTCACAATGTATATAAATTAAGTTGACTCTGGTCTAACTCAAAATTTTGTATAAGTTTGAACTTTCATCCTAGCCTTTCATGACCTCTAAATACATGGATTATGTTACTCCTTACATTTCATCGTAAGATTCTGTTTTACCGGAATGTGACCCTATTTACTCTTACTTATTATAAGGTCATAATACACCCTTTTTAGTTATTGAGTTGGGGTTGCACTCTGTCGAGTTTTTATGTAGTTTTGTCTTTATTATTAAATTTGGAACTTTTCGTTCACTCAAATCGACCTTCTGAAGTACAACTAGTACATAATATATATGTTTTTAGAACTAATATAAAATGTTTAATTAGTTTAGATGATCTCAAAATGGTACGTGCTTGTATATTTTAAGCAAGTGAACCCACTTCTATTCCCCAACACAACATTTCTTATTTTATTCCTTTTAATAAAAAACAACCTTGATTATTAATCTTATAATATTAAAACCCTAAATCACTAATTCACGTACTGATTGTCGTCTCACTAAATAGAGCAAATATGTTTTTTTGTCAAGACTAAGTGTTCATAATGAATTGAATTTTGATTATTTAAGTTAAAGTTATAAAGTGTTCATAATGAATTGAATTTTGATTATTTAAGTTAAAGTTATAAATTTATATGGATTTTTCAATTTCTCTTGTTATATAATATATGTTTATGGTTATCTTTGACCTAAATTCAATTATATGCATGATCATATGAATAAAATTCACTAAAATAGATAACATACGAAATAAATATATGTATTCTTTCCGGGTTTATCATGCGTGAATGCGTGATTATATGTGTAAACTTATAAATAAAAATATGTCATATTTACAACACATTTATATACTTTATCATGTTGTTGCTCCAGCTTTAAACGTTTCACAATCTTTTAATTATCAAATGATGTATATATTAGGGCTTTAAAATATAGATATATATAACTTATCATATATGTACCAACAAGTCTATTTAATATGATATAATAAATAAAATAGCCTAACAATTTACTTTTTTGTTTGATATGCTAGATAATGTGATATTGTAATTTCTTTAAAATATAATAAAATCTATACATATAATATTAATATTAAAAATTACCATATATAAGTGCCACAAAATCTTAGAATCTATACATATAATATCTATATTCTATATTAACATTTACCATATATATACATAATATAATAATATTTCAAAAGTTAAGGTTTATAAATTAATATTGTAAAACGTAATGTTTAAAAGTTAAGGTTTACATAATTTATCTAATAGTATATTACCTAATTAGTATAATGTTGGACGCAATATTCAATACATGAAATTATGATAACTGTATTTATTTCCTATTACTTATGGCTTCTTTGTTTTGTAATGTATTGAAATATAGAATACATGAATTTTATTTTGTTCGCTAACTAAGGAAAATTGTGTAAATATAAGATAATGTAATATGTAAAAATTTAGAAGGAAAAAAAGGTAAATGAACAATTAAAATCAATAATGTGACATAGTTATAAGGGCGATACTTAGGAGAGATAAAAAAAGACTTTAATATAGTATATAGATAATTTTGTACTAAATTTTTGGACTGAATTATTATTTATTCAATGGGCAGAAATAAGGTGAGAGTGAACATTTATAATATGTGAATACGAGAACACTATACATACATATTTAAAAATATATAGACATAGTACACAGCATATGCACATATAATTTTGATAAGCATATGCACATAAACATTAAATAATAATATAGATACACATACTAAAAAGTATAAGTACATATGATGCCAAGTATATGAACACACAATATCATATTCTTATGCAAGCATATAATGCGCGAGAACGGTTTTCACGTTCTCACGCTGACATGTGGCACTGCCACGTGTCGGTGATGACGACATCACCTGGCCTTTTTTTTAATTTTGTTATTTTTCAGAGCATTGTTTATTTTTTACTTTTTCGGACAATTTTTTTTCTTGGGCGTTATTATTTTATGATGTGCATTTGTATATATTTAGATGTGCATTTATATACGAGATACACATCTAGTTTTTTTTTTGTAGGATGTGTATTTGTATATAACTAGATGTGCACATTACTTCTTTTTTTCTGAACAATTTTTTTATATTTTTTGGGCCTAATTTACCTCAAATTCACTTCATGTTATAAGAAAATGCACTTGTAGTTAAAATGCACATCTAGTATACAAATTCAATTCACGTTATAAGCAAATGCACATGTAGTTATATACAAATTACATCCTAGAAAATCCAAATGCACATCGTGCTATAACCAAATGCACATCACTTTATAACTAAATGTACATCACGTTATCACCAAATGCACATTACGTTATAATCAAATGCACATCCTACAAATCCAAATGCACATCATGTTCTAACCCCAAATGCACATTCACGTCATAACCATATGCACATAATGGTGATCGCCAAATGCACATTCACATATCACGTTAACCAAATGCACATTCACATTATAACCAATTGCACATAATGGCGTTCCCCAAATGTACTTTCACGTAGGGGTGAGCATGGGCCAGAACCCGACCCGAACCGAACCGAACCCGAAAAGCCCAAAAACATGGGACCGGAGACCGAACCCGAACACTTCGGTTCGGTTCGGTTCGGGTTCGGGTCGGGTTCGGGTCGGGTTCGGGCTAAACAGCGTCCGAAGGGAAAAAAAGGCCAAAAATGCACTAAAACCCGAAATCCGAACCGAACCCGACCCGAACCCGAACCGAAACCCGAAATGTTAAAAAGTGCGGCCCGAAACCCGAACCGAAGGAGTATGGGTTCGGGTTCGGTTCGGGTTTTTCGGGCCGGGTTCGGTTCGGGCTTTGGTTTCGTCGGCTCGTGCTCACCCCTACTTTCACGTTATAATTAAATGCACATAATGGTGTTCGCCAAATGCACATTCACATTATAGCCAAATGCACATTCGCGTTATAACCAAATACACATTCACATTATAACCAAATGCACATTCACGTTATAATCAAATGCACATAATGATATTCGCCAAATGCACAAATTGATTGGAAAAAAGTGGCCCAAAAAAAAAAGTTCGAATACTAATAACAATAATATAAAATGTGACATGACGCCACGTGGCAGTGACCAAATGCACATAATGATGTTGCCCAATACACATTCACGATATAACCAAATGAAGATTAACATTATAACAAAATGCACATAATGGTGTTCGCCAAATGTACATTCACGTTATAAACAAATGCACATTCACGTTATAGCGAAATACATTAACCAAATGCACATTTACGTTATAACCAAATGCACATAACGATGTTTGTTAGATGCACAAATTGATTGGCAAAAAATGACATGAAAAAAAAGTAAAAAACATAAATAAAAAATCGTTCAAAAAAAATTGTTAAAAAAATTGGTTGGTCAATGTTCGGTCAACGCTGAAAACCGACGGTCAACGACCGGTCAATGCTGGAGACCCCAATCAACTCATTTAAATGAAAAAATGTTGGGTTTGAGCTTATGAGGCTCGCGTTTTCTCCTTGACGTAGCGGCTACATCCCTTGATCAACACGTAGCTTTGACTGTTGTTCCAGTAGGAGTACCGGAACCGCCAGCTATTGTCGGCCTCGTCCTCGAACGCCAGCAGCGTCCCCGCCGCGTCGTCGCCGCCGCCACCGAGGGGGAAGTGCCTATCGGCGTGCTGCTTGGGGATTATGAGCCCTCAGCTTCCCCATGTCGCTTGGCGTCAGCGGCTTCTCGAACATCAGCTCCCTGAGCCCAGCAAACACTGCCTTCCTGAGCCCAGCAGACCTACCTGAGCCCAGATTTGCTGCAACTCACCACGGCCTTGTTGAATCGAACCGACCCAACCGCACCCGCGCCTCACCGGCCTTGTTCAAGCATCACTTGGACCCTCCACGACAATCTCTTACTGCTGCCTTCCGTTCCTATTCAGCTACATGTTGAACCCAGATCTACAACCTCGACATCGCCGGGCCCAGATTCAAAGCCCAAAATGACATTTTGAGAGTCTTGTTTCAAATATTTGGCGACCACCCCCGAGCTAGACGCTCCGACCACCACCTTTTTTATGTGCAACCCTTTGCTAATGACTTTCTTCAGATGCACTCTTTGGATGATGGAGTTTTCCTAGACAGTGAATCGAGTTATAGTTCCGGACAAGGTCGAGGATGACCAACCTTCCGGCGGCGCAGCATTTGCTTGTGCTTTACTCTCCTCACTTCTGGGTTTTTTTTGCTTTGTCTATTTGGAATTTGTTTCTCTTGTTGTTGTTTTTTACTTGCACTCTTGTCTTTGTTTGTTGTTTTGTCGGTCTTTTCGACAGCTGGTGTTTCGGACTCTCAAAGTTGCATTGTTTATAACTTTAAATTCTTACCTTATAAAAAATAAAACTAAATTAAATGAGTCTTTTTTTTAAAAAGTTGTCAAATATTACCAAAATGTCATCACTCTCAACTTCTCTTTTGTTTTCATGGGAATCAATGTTCTGGCGGAAATAGTAATTCTCACTGTGCACACATCTTATATGTACACGTATTCTATCAGTGCATACGCATGAGTACATTATTCTTCTCATATTCATATATAAGTGTTAATTGATTTTTTCCCTTAATACACGATTTGTTTATCTAAAATACGACTATCTTGGATTTTATAACTTTAAGAGTAATTGTTAAATCACCAACATCGGCAAATCTACTTTAATTAATTTAGTTTCTCTATCTGGAGCTAGTAGGATTTGGAGAGATTTATCACTTTGGAAGAAAGCTCAAATAAAACTTAATCTATTTTTAAATAAAAAATTATACGTGATATAGATAATTAAATTGATATTATATAAGAGCACTCCTTATGGGGATTATTCATGGGGCTTAAACAATATATTTTATTAAAATATTAGAACTTTAATTTAAGTCCCCCTTGGGGCTTAAAAAAAAGGCAAAAGTTTAAACCCCAACCCATGGGACTTAAACTAAAGGGAACGCCACGTGTCGCTCCATTATTGGAGCTGCGTCTCTCAATGGGCTTTTTAAAAGGCAAAAATTGTTTATTTAAAATTTTAAACATTAAAATAAAAAATACCATAATTCTAGTTTCATTTTTCTCCATCTATAGACATCTATTTTAGATATATTTAATATAAATATAAATTGGGTTCAAAAGTCACTACAAAAACCCCTCCATTAAAATGCTCTTTTGATATATGGCTTAAATGAAGGCTTAAACTCAAAAAGCCTCTATTTAAGCCTCTCATTTGAGCCCCATAAGAGATGCTCTAAGGGAAGGTTAAACATTAAGTAGATTTTAATGTTAATCACGCATATATACTATTCATCCCGAACAAAGCAATGGTGGGTCCTAGCCCTTCTCATAGCATCACGAATTAATTATTAAGAAAGTAATAAAATCAAGAGAAATGATGTAGCACGTAAGAAAAGAACATGAATCACATGAGCAAGAAATTATAAGCCGGCCAATAATTCAGATATGCAAAATCTGTTCACTCAAAAATATGGAATGGCTATACCTCAAATACGGCCGGATTAATAATAGCGAATTTATATACACATATATATACATCGATCGTAAATGAAATTAGATATTGAATTAATGAAATAAGTATATTACAACAAACTATTGGCACGAAAGTATATATAGCTAATCACGTGCTTGATTTTATTTTATCTAACTATTTTGTTTGCAACATTATTATTTGTTGTTTAATCATAAGAACAATTCTTCTCACGAGAGTACTATATATGGGTTAAGGACTCATATATAAGAAGAAAAGTCCGAGGTGGTGCGGTGAACACTTAGAAAGGAGGGCATGCTTCATATATGCATACAAATTAAATATATGAATATGAGAAAATGAATAAAACTATGATGTACGCATAGTTTGGATTTTGTCTACATTTATAGCATGCATTTGAAACTAGTCCACTTTTTGGAGAGGACGTGTACTATGTTTAGATACAATGGGAGATAAGAAGATTTGAGAAGGGGAGATGGATTTGTTACTCAACTCCTACGTACCATCAAGTCAATGTTGCACACATATATATATATGATATATGCATGCATTCAGACCAAAACCGTCGATTTGATTAAATACGAGTAGTACACATATTCAACTTAGGATATATATACGTGCGTGGACATTTGACACTTTGGCTTTTTCCCATATATGTGTTAACGTAAGGGCCGCAGTTTTTTATTTATTAAACGATTTGAAAAACAGCAAAAGTTGATTGATCGAATGACTATTATATATGAGATCCTATATGTGTACATAAAATTACTTATTTATTAATAATTATTCGTACAGAGAAATGGAGATTTTTTTTTATGTTGGTGAAATAAAATATTAAGTGATGATATGAATGCTTGTACGAGTGAAAGATGACTCGAGAACAATTGAAATTCTATAAATTGTCTTATGAGGTTAAGAATTGAGAAAATTTTGGAATACCTAGGAAATTTTGTAAGTCGATTATTCGTTCTTAAAAAAAATCTTTACTGAATATATTTCGAACAAAAAAAAGACAATGAAACAAGCTTTATAGCTAGACAATTATTACATCAAGAACTGTAAAGCTAAATGACTATAACAAGATAAGTGATGTCAACTTGATTAATGATCATGGTTACAATTTGTTGAGTGTCACGCAGATAGATATGTGATTAAGCTGAGAACAAGGTCTCCTTGACTTATGAGGAATGCTATGTGAAGGATCGAAGAACCAAGAAAGTGATACTCAAAGGGTAGCATTTTAATAATGTTTTTATTGTTGACACTAGCTTCAAGTTAACAGAGATCTTGTGCTTTGTGTCTCTTGCTGATGAGACAGAATTGTAGCACATAAGGCTAGGTCATGCAAACCTCTAACTCATACACAAACTACATCAACAAGGATTGGTGGAAGATCTTCACAACTTCAAATCTGTGAAAGATGGAGTTTGTGATGCATGCACCAAAGGTAAGAAAATCCGTACCTTCTTCAAATCCAAAATAATAATAAGTACTTCCCATCCTATAGAATTTATCCACATGGACCTTTGTGGTCCTATGAGGATGAGAAGTCATGCAAAGAACATGTATTAGTTTGTTCTTCTTGATGACTATTCCAGGTACAAGTGGACCATCTTCATGTCAAAAGATGAAGCCTTCATTGAATTTGAGTTCTTAATCAAGAAGCTGGAGACAAGCTTTGGTCGAAAACTTGGTGCTATCAAGTACGATCATGGAACAAATTTTGAGGATGCTAGTTTTCTTACATTCTGTAGTAAATTTGGTGTTTCTCATAACTTCTCAACACCAAGAATCCCCCAAAAAAATTGGTGTCTTGAAAGGAAGAATAGAACCTTGGAAGACATGACTTAAATAATGCTTATTACAAGCAAACTTCACATAATTTACTGGGCGGAAGCAATCAACACTTCCATATATATCCTCAATGATGCCATGATTCGTCCATTTCTTAACAAAAGTTCCTATGAACTAATCAATGGACGTAAGCCCAACATTTCCCACTTAAAGGTTTTGGTTGCAGGTGCTATATTCACAAAATGGGAAGGATAACCCAAGAAAGTTTGATCCAGGGAGTGATGAAGTTATCTTCATGGGATATGTAACCGATAACAAGGCATACAAGTTTTGAACAAAAGGATCAAGAGAATTGAGAAAAGTGTTCATGTGGTCTTTGATGAGAAATGTATTACAAAGAAAGGCATCCTTGATTTGGTGTTCAGTGAAGATGACTTCATTCAGATACAACAAGAAGAGTCTGATAATGATGATCCATCTGCCCTACCAAGTACAAGATATGATGCCTCAAATGTTGATGAAGGTCTTGAAAATCTAGATCAATGATGATGATTCTCTTACCCTTGGTAATATTGTTCCCACAAATTCCCTATCTGTGAATGAAGCGCTTGACTCACTCGCAATAGAGGACACGTTTCCCGTTATTGCGAGTACATCAACTATTCATGGGGAAGAAGAGGGGGGGGGGGGGGAATCGATGTCATCCAGGTGGAAACAAGGAACTATCATGGGTAGAAGGGTCATCCCGGGCACAACATCATCACTCTATATGATAAAGGGGTACAAACTCGCGTCCATTCATAACTTTGTGCTTTCAATTCGTTTATCTCTTTTGTAGAACCAAAAACCATTGGAGAGGCATTTAAAAGATGTCGAATGGGTTGCTGCAATACAAGAAGAGTTGCACCGATTTTAAAGAAATCAAGTGTGGAGACTTGTCCCAAAACCAAAGCACAAAACTGCGATTGGGACACGATGGGTGTTCATGAACAATCTGGATGATACAAGAATGGTGACCAAGAACAAAGCTAGACTTGTTTCCTAAGGGTAAAATCACAAGAAGGCATAGATTACGATGATACTTATGCCACTGCAGGGAGGATAGAGCTATTCGTCTACTCATAGTCTACGCTTCCCATAAAGGCTTCAAACTCTACAAGATGGACGTCAATATGACTTTCTTGAATGGATTGCTTCAAGAGGAAGTGTAAGTTCAATAACCCTCGGGTTTTAAAGATCCAAATCACTTAGACTATCTGTACATCTTGGACAAAGCTCTATGTTGACTCAAGCAAGCTCCAAGGGCTTGGTATGATTGGTTCGTATAGTTTGCTTTCTCAAACAGGTGCAGACGAGGGGCAATAGACAAGACACTTTTCCTTCTTGAAAAGGATGGTGAGATTCTAGTGGTACAAGTGTTCGTTGATGACTTTACATTTGGTACCACTAACCCTTCCCTTGTAGAAAGCTTCAAAGATTTGATGAATAGACAAGACACTTTTCCTTCTTGAAAAGGATGGTGAGATTCTAGTGGTACAAGTGTTCGTTGATGACTTTACATTTGGTACCACTAACCCTTCCTTGTAGAAAGCTTCAAAGATTTGATGAGTCGTGAGTTTGAGATGAGCATGATTGGTGAAATTTCCTTCTTCCTTGATTTGCAAGTCTCGCAAGACAATGAGGGAACTAGGTTCATCAACAAAAGTACTTCAAGGAATTATTGAAGAAATTTACTATGAAAGCTTCAAAACCTATTGATTATTTAATTTCTCCTAACACTCACTTGAATGTAGATTTGAATGGAAAGGATTTATATCATAACACATATAGTGGAATGATTGGAGCTCTAACAACAATTAATCCAGATATTGTGTTTGTGTTTGTCTCTATGCTAGGTTTCAAGAAAATCCGAAGGAGTCACATCTAAAGGAAGTGAAAAGAATCTTGCACTACTTAAAGGGAAATGACAATCTTTGTCTTTTGTATCCAAGACACCACGCCTTTGAACTTGTAGGAATTACAAATGCAGACTTTGATCGATACTTAGTGGATAGAAAGAGTACATCTGGGATGACACAGTTCCTAGAACCATGCCTTGTGTCTTGGAGATCAAGGAAGTAAAACTATGTCGCTCTTTTTACGATGGAAGCCAAGGACATTGCACTTGCAGCCTATTTCACAAGTTCTATGGATCAAGCAACAAGTGGATGACTACAATATGTCACTTGGAACTATTCTTATCATGTGTGACAATACCAGTGCCATTAAAATCTCTAAGAATCCAATTCACCACTCAAATACTAAGCACATTGATATTAGGCATCACTTTCTTGGAGATAATGTTGAGAATATTTTCATTAAAGTATTGGATAGAAGGCCCTATGTGAACTTAAGGATACTCTTAGGAATGATCTCTTTGAACGAAGAAAGTCACATATCCACTTTTACCTCAATGACTTGCTAATTGGATTAAACATTTACAAGGAAACGTTCCTTAGTTGCAACTTCAACTAATTTATATGATTCTTGATTCTTGGCTTGATTTTGGGTCTTCATGACATTTTGAAAGTATTGCATGACGTGTTTGATTTATTCTAAACTTAGCATGAAATGGACACTAGTACAAAACATAGGGCCGGACCGCGGTTTTTTAAGCAATGGGACCGCGGTATACTGTCCGTGGTTGTTCTCGACGCAGTCCAACTCTCGGACGACGTGTTTCAGGAACCGTGGTAAATCGGACCGCGGTTATTTAAAACCGTGGTAAAAACTACCGGACCGCGTTTTCCTGTTAAAACCGTGGTGTAACATCTAACCGCGATTGTTAAAAACCGCGATCCGTATATGTTTTTTTTTAAAAAACAAATCCTACACTGCGGTTTGTATTAGAACCGTAGTAAATATTCAATTATTTTTTTTAAAAATGAATTTGCTTTTGACAATTAACCCCTGTTTATAATTATATAATTCTACCATAATAAAACACAAATTTATACTAATATAACTAATATGCCCAAAGTGAATTAACTCAAACCAATTTTCTACAACACAAACTCATACTAGAATGGCTTAATATGCCCACAGTGACATAGCCTGATTGGAGCTTTATAGCAGTGTATTTACAACGTCAAATCCTAGTCCTTATTGTTATAAATGTTTACACGACTGGAACATCTATGCTCAAGACGATTGTAGTTGTGTATTTACAACGTCAAATCCTAGTCCAAAGACGAGCACGTCGAGAGGCATCAATCCATCATCTCCTAATCTTTAGGGTAACCCTATACCTTGTACATCTATGCAATCAATATAGTAATGCTCGTACAAATCCACAAAAGGCTTTATCCTATAAGAAAGTAGAGATCGACCTTCGATGGAACCCTATAACTTCTCAATTGCAACGTCAAAGAATGTGCAGCACATGCAAAGGTGTACTCCACCTCTATGTACATTGAGCTTTTAACTTGCGTAAAAAGTATAATATCTCAGTATATGAAGGATCATCTCTGCTAAATGGCTTGCATGAATTGATGTGGTCTGTTGACTCCAACACCTATTTTCAGTAAAAAGGGTTATTTTAAATAAGGCCGAATTTCAGTAAACCACCCTTTAAATAGGGCACTTTGTCCACAACCACCCCTTATACACGAAATTACTTACAACCACTCATTAAACACATTCCGTTAGCAACGAGCCATCCCAACCCCTTTTCCATCCAAAAAACCGTTAACTCATGTAAATTTACCAAAAGCCCTTATTCAACCGGTTTTTGACCGGTTTTGCCAAAAAAATTATTTTTTTTGGTTTTTGACCGGTTTTGCAAAAAAAATTGAATAAAATAAAAAATCGGTTTTGGAAAAAACCGGATTTATTTTTTGATTTTTTAAAAACGATATTTTTTTTTAAATCGATAAATCTTTTTTTAAAAACCGATAATTTTTTTTTTGCAAAACAGATAAAATGTGATAAAAACGATAAAAAAAAATTTACTTTTTTTTAAAAAACCGATAAATTTTTAAAAACCGATAAAAAATCAAAAAGCGGTTTAAAATTTTTTTAAAAAATAATTTTATCGGTTTTAAAAAAATTTATTTTATCGGTTTTAAAAATATTATCGGATTAAAAATTTTAAAAAAAAATTATTTTATCGATTTAAAAAAAAAATTATTATCAGTTTTTAAAAAAATTATTATCGGTTTAAAAACGAAAAAAAAATCATTTTATCGGTTTTAACAAAATTATCGGTTTAAAATTTTAAAAAAATTTATCGATTTTAAAAAATCAAAAAATAAATCCTTTTTTTGCAAAACCGGTTTTTTATTTTATTCATTTTTTTTTTGCAAAACCGGTCAAAAAACAAAAAAATAATTTTTTTGGCAAAACCGGTTGAATACGGGCTTTTTGGTAAATTTACATGAGTTAACGGTTTTTTTGATGAAAAAGGGGTTGGGGTGGCTCGTTGCTAACGGAATGTGTTTAATGGGTGGTTGTAAGTAATTTCGTGTATAAGGGGTGGTTGTGGACAAAATGCCTTATTTAAATGATGGTTTACTGAAATTCGGCCTTTAAATAAAGTCGACTAACAAAATATACCCAGTAGAAATTAGTTCAAAAGTCTAAGACTGGGAGAAGGTAAAACTTACCACAATATCACCATATCCAGGGTATGCTAATTCTATTGGTACAATCTCCATCCGAAAAGCCCATCCACCATAACCTTCAACAATTGGAGTTACCTTGGTTTATAGGCACCAACACCATGATTTCAGGTGCCACATTTGTCTTCTCTGAGCCACTAATATTGGTATCTGTACCAATATAAAACACACAACTTCATATTCCTTTGTGTTGATACTCCTGATTATTGTGTATGGTAATTATCATTGAATTGCACAGGAGAGGCGAGAGTTCATTATGATACCCCGTATTTTTGTAAACTATTTTTGGAGTTTCGGGATTTTTTCCGAGTATCCGTTTTGTACGTCGGATTTAATTCAGAGAGTTTAAGACATTCTGTAATGTTCTCTCTATCTATAATATTTTTCTCAGTGAAATAATATACAGACGACGTGCTTTGGATGTTAATACTCGTTCGTGTACGATTATTTTTATCACGAGTTAAGTCGATATCGTCCAAAAGCTGAGAAGGGCAAAACCACGGTGGCGGCGACCGCCGCAATTAAGGCGGCGACCGCCGCGAAGGGCTCGAGGCAACAGTGCCCTCGTCTTCTAGCTGGGCACGAAGACCAGAAAACGGCGACCGCCGTAAGTTGCCCGCCGTAGTGGTTTTGTGAGGCGGCGACCGGGTGAATGGCGGCTCCCGCCGCGAGCTAGCTAGCGGGTAAAATCCAGAAGTCACCGGCGAGCCTCTGACGCGCCGATTTAGCCCTGCTCCACCTCGTTGTAGACCATCATGGTGTCCCCTTGTGCTTTGGCTATAAATTGAGGAGGTTTTGGGTCAGATTGGGCACAAATCTCAGCCTAAATCTCTCAAATCTCTTCTCGCCGAAAAAGCTTGCTTCGCCGGAGTTTAGTGGTGATCGTCGGGGGTGTTGTTGGTGTGTTCCAGTAGCCCTTGAGAAGCCTCTTGGTTGCCTTTGAAGGTCAGAACCCAAGCAAGGCCAAAGGGGAGCGTTTCGCGTGTGTTTGGTGAGTTTTTTGCCCTCGTCGTTCTGTTCTGGGTTCACCGCGGCGACCGCCGTGTTCTCGGCGGCGACCGCCGTGATAAACGCGGCGCCCGCCGCCAGAAGGTCGTGGCTTCTTTTGGCCTCGGCCCTGGGTGGTCGTTGTTCGGGCGTTGTTCCTTTCGTCTTCCTTTAGATTCGTACTGTTGTTATGTCGGATCTAACTTAGGGTTTCTTTATGGGTCGACTCGAAGGTTGTTGTGCTGTCGGAGCTATACCCGTGTTGAGCCCAGAATCCCGTCGTCGTTAGGCTTGTTCTAATTCAGCGGATTAAGGCAAGTGGCGGTTCGCTCTTGCTCATCGTTCCATATTTACATTAGTTATCAGTAGTTTATCTGAGTAATTAATTTGGAATGATTATTCTGTTTGTCTGGAAAAGGTTTTATAAACTGTTTTGGAAAATCATATAATAGGTTGTTTATCTGTTAGAACGACGCTATTATTTATGATCGCCTTGCGGGCATTTATGTGGATTTATCCGTACTATTGTTATGCTTGAACTGTTAGTTAGCATGAGTATTCGTAGGAACGCCTGGATTCTGAGAGGTCCATTCGTTTCTTTATAACTGTTAAGGGCGAGCAAGACCCTGCGATAGTAGAAGCTTGGACTCTGTGAGGTTCATTCTTTCGATATAGATGAGGTTTGGACTTTGTGAGGTTCATTCCTTATATATGTGTTCTGTGTGACAGGGCATATATATTTAAAAGCTTAACGTGTTGTTCGTTTTGGAATTAAATAAGATAAGTGCCCGAGCGCACATAATTAATAAACCTTCGGCGAGTAGTGCAGCTAGGAAAGCTCGTCTCGACTTTGATCATAGTACGTTTTCCTTCCAATCTGGATTCGCTGTAAGCGGTGAGGTTGGTCGTGAACCGAAGCATCTCAGTC
The DNA here is from genome assembly GCA_027886185.1 of Rheum nobile. Lineage (NCBI taxonomy): Eukaryota > Viridiplantae > Streptophyta > Magnoliopsida > Caryophyllales > Polygonaceae > Rheum > Rheum nobile. Next base: position 5,610,185 of record WOAB01000207.1, on the reverse strand, counting down.
AGCTTTTAAATCACTTTTGTTTGATTCTTAAAACTTTCCAGATTTGTCATATTTCCTTAAAGACTCAATCTCTTGGAGTCTCTTTTTGAGTCGATCTCTGTGAAGATTCAGTCTTCCAGAGTCTTCTCTGGTGCATACCTTTTGTCATATTCCAGTAGAAGTATGGTGGTTGACTATCGTACTCGGTTATTATTCGAGGGATGATGAGTCTAACCTAATATGACTACTTCGAACCTTCTGCTTTGTTCTCTTGCTAGTCTATTTAGTAGACTAACCCATGAAAATTTTTCTCTGCATGTGGGCTGGTGTCATCCGTTCGATTCGGCATATCAGATAGAGTGTAGTTGAAAAGACTAGAATGACTATGAAGACGACGGTATTTTTGGTTGTTTTAATAATTTCTTTTAATCAGGTTGAGATCCTTGGGAGATGATCATTGTGGTCAAGATCCTTGTTTATTTATATTTAAAAGACTTCCGCTATACTCTGTATAGTGCTGTGTTTTATTTAAAGTCTTCCACTGTATTTGTTTAAACTCCGTGTTTGGCCTATTCGGGATTGAGTTGTAATCCCGTAAATCATGTTTCATTTGATTGATGTTTTGATTTGAATACTTTGATCATTATGTATCAATTGTATTCCATGAATTGTATTTAAACCGGTAAAGCCTTGGGTGACCTTGGTAAGGAACACTGGGGTCACTGGCGGTAATACCTTTCCAAATGGGTTAAGATTTGGGGGTGTTACAGTTGTGGTATCAGAGCCAAAAGTTTTAAAACGGGTTTGGGGATTTTACAAACCATTATCCGTTTTTGAAAATGCTTTAAAAGGGCTCTGAATTTTCAAAGTGAAAAAAAGAATTTGAAAACACCGTTCATAGTCATGTCTTCTGTATAGTCTGATATAGTAAGCTTGCTTCTATGTCTAGAAAGACTAATTCCTTTCCCGTTGCCCCGCTAGATATGGGTGCATTCTGTTCTCTTTAGAGGAACCCGGGAGAAGCCGAGGTGGTTTCTCCATCTCCAGTTAGGCTTGATTCCCAGTTCGCTCATTGTGATTTGAGGTTGTAGAACCTAGTATCTCAGTTTCAGTTCATCAATAGAAATTTACGAGTTTGATCTATTCTAAGTTGATTTTATTACAATAAGTATATCATAATCATACTAATGTGATAAAATCCTTGGAATTTGATCGGTAAACAGATGGTGAACACAAGGAACGTTATCCATGCTGGTGCTGGGCCGAGCAATGACCCCAGACCAAACCCGAGGATTGATGCAGACCCATCAGGAGAGCGTGAGTCTGTCTTCAACAATAATCCAGGAAGCAATGGCCAAGCTCAGGCCGACGCTCCAGTAGTGCTCGATGCAGCAACAGTCGCATCAATTCGGGGGATTGTTATGCAAGCATTCACCGAGATAATGCGACCAATCGCACCTCAGGCACAAGGAGTGCCAGTACCTCCAGAAGTTCTGAGGTTTGAGGAACAAGAGAACCAGGTACTACAGGGAGGCGTGATCAGGAATAGAGGGGAGTATGGCCGAGCTTTGAAGGCCATTAACTCTATGAGACCTGACAGCTATGATGAGAAAGGAGAGCCAGTCAGAGTGGCTCATTGGTTCTCACATATGGAACGGTTGTTTCGTAATGTTGAGTGCACTGAAGCGGAGAAAGTGCACATAGCTTCTCTACAGTTGAAGGAAGAAGCCAGTGAATGGTGGGAGAGTACCGGCTTAGCTGATAGCCCGGTGTTGACCTGGTCAATGTTTAAGACCAAGATGACGGACCGTTTCTTCTCTCGTGCTATGAGGGAGGAGAAACACAAGGAGTTCTTGTATCCTAAGACGGATGGATTGAAGGTGACCGAGCTTGCCACTAAATTCAATCATTTGCTGCAGTATGCTGAACCAGAGATATCCAGTGAGGCTCAGAAGATCTGGTACTTCCATGAATGGATGAACCCAGATATTAAATCATGGATGGTGCACCACACATGCTCTACTCTCGAGCAGTACGTGGATGCGGCCTACAAGTTGGAGGTAACTCTGGAGGAGTCAACCAGGAAGCGTGATAGCCAGAGGCAAGTGCAGAACCAACCTCATGCAAGTGGGTTTAAACGTCCCGCACCACCTTCTGATTTTGCCAAGTCCAGCAAGGCAAAGACAGAAACGACTCGAGATGGGTCAACTCAGCAAACGGGTCAGAGCAAGAGTCTGATCCAATGCCATAATTGTGATGCATCTGGGCACAAGAGTTTTGCATGTCAGAATGAGAAGAAGACTTGTTTTGGTTGTGGAAAGGAAGGACATATGCAGAGGTTCTGTCGACAGGGAATGCAAAAAAGAGCGGAGTCACAACAGACCTAGGTTTACACCAGCAGAGACTTCTCCTTCGATGCAGACAACTGCGCAGGATAAGGGGAAAGCCCCAGTGGCTTCTGGAAGTCAGAGTCAACGCCTTTACGTGATGCGTGAGGCGGATGGATCCTATGCTCCTAATGCTTAGAGTACTTTGTATCTGCGTTCTACTTTTGTTAATGTGTTGTTGATGTGGGTGCTACCCAAACTTTCATTTTGGATGGTTGTAAGTTAAGTTTTGTATGCGGCTAAGTTTGTGAACCTTTGGTTATAAATATTATTAATATGAAATATTTGGTTAGAACAAATCGTCTGTCGGGATTGTCGATTACCATCAAGGGTAAGAAATTCAAAGCGATTTGACCAAAATAACCATGGTCTCGTACGATAATTATTCTCGGTATGGATTGACAGAAGCGTCATAAGGCAGTGATCGACTTTAGTTTTTGATATTCCTGTGGTTAGAGGATTTCCGGGTGTCTTTCCAGAAGATATTCCTGGATACCCCGAATCGTGTCGTGGAGTTTGCCGTTGATCTCGAGCCGAGTACCACGCCGATCTCTGAGGCACCGTACCGGATGGCTCCTGTTGAGATGCAAGAGTTGAAGAAGCAACTCAAGGATCTTCTTGACAAAAGTTATATAAAGCTGAGTGCATCACCTTAAGTAGGAGTGCCCTAGTTTTATTTGTCAAAAAGAAAGATGGACCGTTTCGACTTTGTTTTGACTTTCGAGAATTGAATAAAGTCACGATCAAGAGCAAGTATCTGTTGCCAAGGAGTGATGATCTGTTGGATCAACTACAGGGAGCAAAAGTTTTCTCCAAGATCGACCGGAGATCTGGTTTTTATCAGCTCAGGATTCGTGAGGATGATATTCCGAGGATTGCGTTCGGACGAGAGATGGTCACTACGAGTTTATAGTCACGCCATCTGGGCTTCGAATGCTCCAGCAGTTTTCATGAACCTAGTGCATTGATGTTTTAGAACAGTACTTGAATAAGTTCATAGTGGTCTTCATCAATGGCATTTTGATATTTTCCCGAGCAAGGAAGCTCACAGGGAACATCTGCGGATTGCTTTATCGGTCCTTAGACCAAGTCGGCTGTACGCAAAGTGGGCTAAGTGCGATTGTTGGATCTAGAAGTGGCTTTCTTAGGCCATGTGATCAATAAGAATGAGGTTATGGTTATTCCCCAGAAGAGTGAATCAGTAGTTGTTTGGAAGCGGCCTCAGGGTTTGAGCGAGGTGCGCAGTTTCCCAGAGCTTGCTGAGCATTATAGACGGTTCATGGAAGGATTTTTCTAAGATCACTCCACCTATGATCAGTCTGTTCCGCAAGGTCAACAAGAAGTTGTCTGGGATGACAAGTGCAAGACCAATTTTCAAGAAGTTGAAACAGTGTCTGACTTATGCACCAGTTTTGGCGTTGTCGGAAGGAATGATGGTTATATGGTCTATAGTAATGCTTCGAGAAATGGGTTGGGATGTGTCTTTGATGCAGAGGGGCAAGGTTATTGCATACGCATCTAGACAATTGAAAACCTATGAAGCAAACTAACCAACACATGACCTAGAACTAGCAGCAATAGTTTTTGCATTGGAAACTGAGGTTACTTGGGTGACCCAGAGGTCAGCAGAAGTTTTCCACTAGGAGATTGTCCGTTTACATGGCATTCCTAAGACCATTGTATCGGATCGAGATGGCCGATTCATATCAAGGTTCTGGCAAGAGCTTTATAAGGCCATGGGAACCGAGCTAAGGTTCAGTACACCGTTTCATCCTCAGACAGATGGTCAGTCTGAAAGGACCATCCAGACCCTTGAGGATATGCTAAGAGCATGCGTGCTCGATCATCCGACTAGATGGGAAGACAGTCTAAGTCTGATCGAGTTCACGTACGATCTGGCATGCTACGATCAAGATGACTCAGTTCAAAGCTTTATATGGTCACAGATGCAGATCTCCGATTTGTTGGGTTGAGTACACCGACAATATTCTACTTGGACCAGAGTTGGTCGAAAGGACAACTTCGAACATTGCTTTGATTAGACATAGGATGTTGACCGCCCAGAGTCGACAGAAGTCGTACGCAGATAAGAAGCGTAGAAGTGTCAAGTTCAAGGTTGGTGGCAAGGTACTTGTCAGAGTATCGCCATCCAAGGGAGATTTTTTCAGGATTGGTAAGCGTGAGAAGCTTAACCCTCGCTACGTGGGACCATTCTAGATTCCTTTCAGACAGATGGTCAGTCTGAAAGGACCATCCAGACCCTTGAGGATATGCTAAGAGCATGCGTGCTCGATCATCCGACTAGATGGGAAGACAGTCTAAGTCTGATCGAGTTCACGTACGATCTGGCATGCTACGATCAAGATGACTCAGTTCAAAGCTTTATATGGTCACAGATGCAGATCTCCGATTTGTTGGGTTGAGTACACCGACAATATTCTACTTGGACCAGAGTTGGTCGAAAGGACAACTTCGAACATTGCTTTGATTAGACATAGGATGTTGACCGCCCAGAGTCGACAGAAGTCGTACGCAGATAAGAAGCGTAGAAGTGTCAAGTTCAAGGTTGGTGGCAAGGTACTTGTCAGAGTATCGCCATCCAAGGGAGATTTTTCAGGATTGGTAAGCGTGAGAAGCTTAACCCTCGCTACGTGGGACCATTCTAGATTCTGGTTAGAGTAGGATCTCTAGCGTACCATTTGGCATTATCGTCATCGGCACACCCAGTGCATAATGTGTTCCACGTATCCTTGCTAAGGAAATACGTGCCAGACGAGTCTCGTGTGCTGAGCTATAAGGACATCGAGATTCAGGCAAATGGTACTTCAGAGGAGATGACAGTGCGCATTCTCAAACGCCGTGTGAAGCAACGACGCAACAAGATCGTACTGTCGGTACGAATTCTGTGGTCCAAGTCTGGGACAGAGGAAGTTACTTGGGAAACCAAAGCAAAGATGCTCAGACGTTTTCTCGAGTTATTTGCGACCTAAGTTTCGGGGTCGAAACTTCTTTTAAGGGGGAGGTGATGTGATACCCCGTATTTTTGTAAGCTATTTTTGGAGTTTCGGGATTTTTCCCGAGTACCCGTTTTGTACGTCGGATTTAATTCAGAGAGTTTAAGACATTCTATAATGTTCTCTCTATCTATAATATTTTTCTCAGTGAAATAATATACAGACGACGTGCTATGGATATTAATACTCGTTCGTGTACGATTACTTTTATCCCGAGTTAAATCGATATCGTCCAAAAGCTGAGAAGGGCAAAGCCACGGTGGCGGCGACCGCCGCAATTAAGGCGGCGACCGCCGCGAAGGGCTCGAGGCAACAATGCCCTCGTCTTCTAGCTGTGCGCGAAGACCAGAAAACGGCGACCGCCGCATTAAGGGCGACGACCGCCGTAAGTTGCCCGCCGTAGTGGTTTTGTGAGGCGGCGACCGGGTGAATGGTGGCACCCGCCGCGAGCTAGCTAGCGGGTAAAACCTAGAAGTCACCGGCGAGCCTCTGACGCGCCGATTTAGCCCTGCTCCGCCTCGTTGTAGACCATCATTGTGTCCCATTGTGCTTTGGCTATAAATTGAGGAGGTTTTGGGTCAGATTGGGCACAAATCTCAGCCTAAATCTCTCAAATCTCTTCTCGTCGGAAAAGCTTGCTTCGCCGGAGTTTAGTGGTGATCGCCGGGGGTGTTGTTGGTGTGTTCCAGTAGCCCTTGAGAAGCCTCTTGGTTGCCTTTGAAGGTCAGAACCCAAGCAAGGCCAAAGGGGAGCGTGTCGCGTGTGTTTGGTGAGTTTTTTGCCCTCGTCGTTCTGTTCTGGGTTCACCGCGGCGACCGCCGTGATAAACGTTGTGCCCACCGTGATGAACCCGGTGACCGCCGCCAGAAGGTCGTGGCTTCTTTTGGCCTCGGCCCTGGGTGGTCGTTGTTCGGGCGTTGTTCATTTCGTATCCTTTCGTCTTCCTTTAGATTCGTACTATTGTTATGTCGGATCTAACTTAGGGTTTCTTTATGGGTCGACTCGAAGGTTATTGTGCTGTCGGAGCTATACTCATGTCGAGCCCGGAATCCCGTCGTCGTTAGGCTTGTTCCAATTCAGCGGATTAAGGCAAGTGGCGGTTCGCTCTTGCTCATCGTTCCATATTTACATTAGTTATCAGTAGTTTATCTGAGTAATTAATTTGGAATGATTATTCTGTTTGTCTGGAAAAGGTTTTATAAACTGTTTTGGAAAATCATATAATAGGTTGTTTATCTGTTAGAACGACGCTATTATTTATGATCGCCTTGCGGGCATTTATGTGGATTTATCCATACTATTGTTATGCTTGAACTGTTAGTTAGCATGAGTATTCGTAGGAACGCCTGGATTCTGAGAGGTCCATTCGTTTCTTTATAACTGTTAAGGGCGAGCAAGACCCTGCGATAGTAGAAGCTTGGACTCTGTGAGGTTCATTCTTTCGATATAGATGAGGTTTGGATTCTGTGAGGTTCATTCCTTAGATATGTGTTCTGCATGATAGGGCATATATATTTAAAAGCTTAACGTGTTGTTCGTTTTGGAATTAAATAAGATAAGTGCCCGAGCGCACATAATTAATAAACCTTCGGCGAGTAGTGCAGCTAGGTAATAGTGCAGCTAGGAAAGCTCGTCTCGACTTTGATCATAGTACGTTTTCCTTCCAATCTGGATTCGCTGTAAGCGGTGAGGTTGGTCGTGAACCGAAGCATCTCAGTCAGCTTTTAAATCACTGTTGTCTGATTCTTAAAACTTTCCAGATTTGTCATATTTCCTTAAAGACTCAATCTCTTGGAGTCTCTTTTCGAGTCGATCTCTGTGAAGATTCAGTCTTCCAGAGTCTTCTCTGGTGCATAAACTTTGTCATATTCCAGTAGAAGTATGGTGGTTGACTATCGTACTCGATTATTATTCGAGGGATGATGAGTCTAACCTAATATGACTACTTTGAACCTTCTGCTTTGTTCCCTTGCTAGTCTATTTAGTAGACTAACCCATGAAAAATTTTCTCTGCATGTGGGCTGGTGTCATCCGTTCGATTCGGCATATCAGATAGAGTGTAGTTGAAAAGACTAGAATGACTATGAAGACGACGGTATTTTTTGTTGTTTTAATATTTTCTTTTAATCAGGTTGAGATCCTTGAGAGATGACCATTATGGTCAAGATCCTTGTTTATTTATATTTAAAAGACTTCCGTTGTACTCTGTATAGTGCTGTGTTTTATTTAAAGTCTTCCGTTGTATTTGTTTAAACTCTGTGTTTGGCCTATTTGGGATTGGGTTGTAATCACGTAACTCATGTTTCATTTGATTGATGTTTTGATTTGAATACTTTGATAATTATGTATCAATTGTATTCCATGAATTGTATTTAAACCGGTAAAGCCTTGGGTGACCTTGGTAAGGAACACTGGGGTCACTGACGGTAATATCTTTCCAAATGGGTTAAGATTTGGGGGTGTTACATTCATGGAGATAAAGTGGGATTTATGTAACACCCCCAAATTTAACCCCATTTGAAAGCGTTACTGCCGATGACTCCGGATGTAAACCCCGAAGTCACCCCAGGCTTTTCCGACGTCATAACTGACTTAAAACACAGTTACAATACTAAAATCATAACTTTTATTAAATCACATGGTCGCGGAATTACACGATTCCTAAAACGACCCAATTAATCAGAAATACAACAGCGAAATACTTTTAAACAAAATGACAAAATAGCACAGCGGAAATCTTTAAAATACAACGACAAAACAACTTGTCAAAACACCGTTCATCTTCATAGTCGCTCTAGCCTTCTCGGATCTGCATGTGCCGAAATGGACGGATGACACCCCCATGACGTTACCGATAAATAAAATACAAGAGTTAGTCTAATGAATAGACTAAGCAAGGGCTTCACCAATAATTCACACAAACACATCACAAGCAGTTCCACATATCACAAATCACATCACAATCTCAAGTCACATGATTACAGTATATCTCTTATATTAGCGTTGATTCTAGCAGAATATACAACCTAGTAATAATATCAGATTTTAATATCTCAAATTAATTAAAAACCACTTGCCTGCAAAGACGAGCTCAAACAAAGCTTAAGAACGGGTTCCTGAATCCAAAACGGGGACAGATCTGGAATAAAAATCCCTCAAGCCAAACCACAAGACACACTCTCGGACAGCCAATACCGCGATCACGGCAGGTCGCGGTTTTAGTGCTGTGACAGTGGCTAGCTCGACAGCTTCCATGGCGGGTGAAAAATACCCACCTCGATTCAAGCTTCGTCTTGCATTTGAATTGATCACAAATCACCTCTAACCTTCACCTAACACCTTGGCAACCTTCTCCAACCCACGAAGCCTCTCGATTCAAGCCCAAAACCGAGCTCACAGCTCGAGCATCAATGGCGAAATAGGGGAAAACAGAGGAGAAAGAGAGAAGAAGAAGAAGAAGAGAGAAAGAAAGGGTTCGGTCTTCACCTCCTTTTATAGCCCAATTCCGACCACCTCCAAGGGGACAAGGGGACAAAGGCGAAGGGCCACTTGGCCTGCCCAAAAAATATCCCAACCGAGCCAAAAACAGAGCTACAGTAACCGCCACGCGAGGAAGACGACCGCCTCTGCAAAAGGCATTACCGCGATCGCGGCCGATCGCGGTGAATCGCGGTTGATCGCGTCAGGTCGCGGTGAGTCGCGGTTTTAAGCCGACTTCGTTAATTCTTATCCGAACTCAACTTGGGTTAATTTCTTAACTCCGGGTTAAATATATTCGTGCATCATCTAGCACAAACATCTCAAGCAATCACCTCGCACAATTACCGTGCACAAATATCTTATATAAATACCGTGCACAAATATCTTATATAAATATCTTGCACAAATACTTTATATAATTATCCTGCATATATTTGTGACACTCCAGGCCAAGCTAACACAGCTACCAAGCCACCACCCATCTTACATGATGCCGGTGCCGGTACTAGTGCCCGCCTGAGTCCACAATTATCCTACACGAATATCTTATATAAATATTTTACAATAATATCTTATATAATTATTTTGCAACGATATCTCATACAATTATTTTGCAACAATAACTCATACGAGTAAAGCTTAAAAATACCCTTAAAAATTACGGGGTGTTACAATTTAGCAGGAATTTGAACTTGTCTTCTTCCTCTTTTTCTTCTCTTAGTCTTATCAAATATGAAATATTGAGCATATGCACTAAAACCATCAAATTTGAAGCCGTAATCACTAAGTTTTGCAGCAGAAGCAGCAAGTTACACTGTACATTTGAAATGCCATGAAGATATATTCAAATGAAGATTGATTCTGTCACAAAAGATATAAGGGAATGATGCGTGTTTTATATCATGTCAATTACATTGATGCAACAAGTGCAAAAGCCAATTTGAGAGATTAACAACTTCCAAAAGGTAATTTTGTTCATAAGAGAAATTAAGTTTATACAACTAAGTGATAAATGTAACATGATATAGGATATATGCTATTTGTCTGGTTAGAAATACATCAGTACACGCATGTTCTATCAATCCTAACTGATGTGTTCCGGTCTCCCAAAACACGAGTCAGAGCGGATCTAGGTAGAAGGCGGATGAAATAACTCTTGCTTGCTGAATATCGTAACGATTTGCTGAAGTTCGAGATCTGTCGCAGGAAGAAATCCGCGGTTGCGGAACTGGATCCGCGTTCGCGGTTTGCGTTATGTTGCTGTGTTTGCGAAGTCGCGAAGGGGGCTCGATCGGGGGATCTCGGCTCGGACCGAGAGCCACGTTGGTTCGAAGGGGTTCGTGCTCAGTGTTTGGGTTCGATGATGGTTCGATCGTGGGGTCGGGAGTTGGTTAGGAAGGTTCGGTGAAGGCTTAGTTGAAGGAGCTAGACCTAGGGGGCGGGAGCTTGGCTCAACGGCGACGTTAGGGTTTACTCTCAAATCAACTTGTCATTAATTAGGTTTAAGGTTGGCTTATATAACAGCCAAAAAAAGGTCTTGCCCTAATGGGCCTAAAACATAAATGAATCGGCCCTCTTGGCACAAGAGAGGCCCGACATCCAAAAATAGAAACTATCTAAAAACGGAAATATCTAAAAATAGTAAATACTAAAAACGATAAGTTTCCAAACTTAGAAACATTCTAAGAATGGAAACTGCTAATAAAGGAAACTGCGAAATACAGAAAAACTGCTAACAATAGTAAATGTCTCAAATAACTCAGATGGCACTCGTAGTGCCGAGTGATGTCGTGACCAGGGTCACATCACCCTCCCCCACTTGGCTACGAAACGTCCCCATTTCGCTAATGTCGCAGTCTGGGGGCTCGTGTGGAAGCAAGCCGGCATGGTCTATAGGGGCGTGAGGGCGGTCCGTGATCATTGTGTATGCAGTAGTCCTCGCGGACTCATCCAATGTGGCTGCGTTCCTTCTAGGTCCAACACGGTGTGTATGGACGTGTATCCGCTTCGTATCCGGGTGCAGGTCCAATGCCTGGTCAACGCGGGAAGCGGGTGGAGGCTCATCCGGGGGTACATCATCAAACACCTGCAATGGAGGGTACACAAACGGGTATAAGGCATTGGGGTTCTCCAATAAGGAAGGACACGCAGTAGAAGAAATAGGAGAACGTCCCTGAAAAGTAGTAGTAGACGCGCGGGGTGTAACAATCAAAGCGCGTTGCCGGAACCCGACTCAGACGCAATGCCGCGGTCGCGGGAAGGAGGGCCGCGGTCGCGGTTTCTGGTGTAGATGTGGGAGCCAACAGTAGATATTCTACAGTTGCAGAAAGTGTCGCTGCGGTCGCGGTTGTTGATGTTGAAATTGGGCACTGTAGTTGCGAAACCGCGGTCGCGGTGTGCGCGTCTACAGTCGCTGTCTGAACAAGTTCGCGATGCCTCTCGTCTTCTTTCTTCGCGTGGTTCCTCTCCACATGGTCGCGTATGATTTCCCGAGGCGTCAAAGGAAGAAGAGTGATTCGCCTACCGCCATGATCGAAGATGTAAGTGTTGAGGAACCCGTCATGTACCGTCTTCCTATCATATTGCCAAGGTCTACCAAGAAGAAGATGAGTAGCATCCATAGACACAACATCACATAGAACAACATCACGGTATTGACCAATTTGAAATGGGATGCGGCATTGCCTGTGTACCGTATCACTATTACCTGGAGAAAGCCATTGAAGACCATATGGCTAGGGGTGTGGCTGCATCGCTAATTGAAGGCGTTGGACAAACTTCTCACTCACAATGTTGCAGCACGACCCACTATCAATGATGACGCTGAGGAAGGCATCTTGGACCAGACACCGGGTGTGGAATATGGTCTCTCGCTGGTCCGTCTGGGGTACCTCCATCATAGTAATGGCACACTGTGTGTATAGGCTCAGTGGGGTACTAATAGATAAGTCAGGTGGCAAGCATGTGTACCGATCATCCTGTGGTGCGGGATCTTTCTCCTCGTCGGGTTCGTCCTCAAAGGACTCATATCCGGCGGCCTGGTTGAATAGGACCTTCTTCAGGTTGGGACAGTCGCGCTGGATGTGTCCACGACCGCCACAACGATAATAGGCCTGGTCTCGTGTCCTCTCAGTGTTGCGCGTGACCTCTCTAGTCGGTGCAGGGGCTGCGGTGGTGCGTGAAGCCTCGTGTCCACGACCTGGGGGTTAAACCTGTCTAGTCTGCACGGAAGAAGACACGTCAGTAGAAACAAAAGGACTAGGTGTAGGGTCATACCTACGAGATGGAGTCTGTGTCCAGGGAGTCGGTCTGCGGCGCTGATTCTGCTGGTGGATCATCATTGTCGTATGTGTGAGCTGGTTCAAGTCTCGTATAGGTAAGATCTCCAGCTGGTCGCGGATGTTGGGATTCAACCCACTCAAAAACCTGGTCCTCAGAGTAGCAGGACCAATGCTCATGCCCGCCTTGTAATACAGATCCTCGAGTTTGGCGAAGAACTCGATTGCCGTCTGGGTGCCCTGGCGAGCGAGTGTTATCACCATCCTCATGTGGTTCTGGAAGTCATCGAGAACATATTTGCGACGCATAATGAACGCCAGCTGGTGCCATTGGTCAATTTGTTCCATTCCTCTTCGTTCCCTGTCAGTACAGAAATGATGCCACCAAGAGCGGGTTGTGCCACGAAATTGCAGAGTGGCGACATCTACCTTCTCTAACTCCTCATACTGACAGTGTCGCATGGCGTGCTATGTAGCCTGCAACCAATCTAAATAGACAACAGGATCATAATCACCATGAAAGTGCTCGATGGTTACCTTGATCTCGCGACGACTAGCATATGGGTTGGATGCGCGTCTGCGGTCTTGGAAACCTCGGGCTGCAGGAATCTGCTCAGGGTATGGCTCGTCTAGGTCATCATCGTAATGATCGAAGTCATCCTGTATGGGTCGAGGGCGACGCTGGCGACGACGGTCGTGATCATCCGCGTGTGGTCGCTGTCCGTCACGCACAGTCCGCCTCGGAGGCATCGGAATCCAGGGTGGAATGTAATCCATCGGGTAGAGCTGGCTCTCTACTGGGTCACCCAATGGGGGATGAAAGTTTCCCGAATTGGGAACACCTGCAACGTCAAAACCCTCCTTATCATATTTAGTAAAAGGAATAGGAGGTACATACCTGGAAGGTGCAGTACGGGGAATAGTCCCCGGGTCATGGCTGGTGGTAGGACGGGTCGATGCCGTCTGTGGTGGCCATCTGCTGGTGTTGCCACGAGCTGCGTCTCATCGGCTATCAAAGAAGGCATCTTGGTGTGCCTCGTCTCGTTGCATGGTTGTGAAACGCTGACGTCGGTCTGTGGTGTCGACGTAGGGGTGGAGACCCAAGTCTATGGCGGGGGACTCGTGCTCGGCGGAGTCGTAGACGAAGTCATCCGCTGGCGAGCGTTGGGGCTCGTATCTGTTGAAGCCATGGTCCTCCTGTTGGGACTCAATGATGGAATCCAAGCGATGAAGACCCGGCTAGAGCTGCGAACTAGAGGGCATCGCGCCCTTGCCCTTGTCGAGGCGTCTCATGGTGTCGGAAGTGAGCGCGGGAGCCAACATGGGATCCACCGTTGCGATATCAGCAGGTACTGGAAGAACCGTGGGCGTGGGGTATTGGGCCGCGGTCGCGGATTGTACCGCGGTCGCGGGTTGTACCGCGGTCGCGGTGTGCTTGTCTGCGTTCGCTGCGAGTGTATCTACTTTCACGGTTAGGACCTCCTGTTTCTTGTCCATTTCTGCGAGCTTTGCAAGGATCGCCTCCAGCGTCCGGGATTGAGCATTGTCAGCGTCCTGGCGAGGGGCGAGTGTGTCGTCCGTATCTGCCCCTGGAGAAACCATGACAAGCGCGGAAAGAGCAGAAACAAACACAAAAAGGAACCAAAAACAAAGGACAAACTAGATCAAATCAATCCCACAAAGTCTCACGTAGGTCAGTAATCTGGGTAAAGTCGTGAGGGCGGAGTGGCTAGGCTGACTCAGCGTGGACTAAACCAACACAAAAACCATACAAACCTCACAAGTCAGAAGCCAAAATATAGTGACTACGCAAGAAGTATTCCAACATGCAAATCCTAGAATCCACAGAGAAAGAATACGGGGGGATAAACTTAATGGACCTGTGTCAATAGTGAATCGGCTTCGCCGAGATCGCCTGAGGCTTGTGATTTTGCAAATTTGGTTGGTTTTTTTTTCGTATATATCCGAATGCCTTTTTTTTTTTGATTGACACAAGTGTTTAGTGTAGACAAAGAGCAATTGATGCAGAGACTACAAAGAAGGAATTGTTGTATGAAAACGAGGAAATAACAAGAGAGACAATTCTAACAATAATCAAGAACTTTAGCAAACCAAATATGCAAGATGAATATGATTTAAGGCAAGCAAAGTCCATAACTAGGGTTAGGGTTTCTCACAAAAAGCTCTTTTTTATTATTATTTAATCTCTCGGTCTTGAACAAGGATTTAGGAAGCCACAAATTCAACCTGGGGTAGGGGATTGTTGGAGGCAACCAACTTCAACAACAAAAACTGAAACAAACGAAACAAACTAAAGAAACGATAGCGGAAGCAAAGGAAAGACTGAATTTTTTTAACGTGAGAACAAAGCGAGAAAGAAAAGACCAACCTTGTACCCCTGAAATCTTATACCAGTTGATGTGTTCCGGTCTTCCAAAACACGAGTCAGAGCGGATCTAGGTAGAAGGCGGACGAAACAACTCTTGCTCGCTGAATATCGTAACGATTTGCTGAAGTTCGGGATCTGTCGCAGGAAGAAATCCGCGGTCGCGGTTTGCGTTCTGTTGCTGCGTTTGCGAAGTCGCGAAGGGGGCTCGATCGGGGGATCTCGGCTCGGGCCGAGAGCCACATTGGTTCGAAGGGGTTCGTGCTCAGTGTTTGGGTTCGATGATGGTTCGATCGTGGGGTCGGGAGTTGGTTAGGAAGGTTCGGTGACGGCTTAGTTGAAGGAGCTAGACCTAGGGGGCGGGAGCTTGGCTCAACGGCGACGCTAGGTTTTACTCTCAAATCAACTTGTCATTAATTAGGTTTAAGGCTGGCTCATATAGCAGCCAAACAAAGGTCTTGCCCTAATGGGCCTAAAACATAAATGAATCGGCCCTCTTGGCACAAGAGAGGCCCGACATCCAAAAATAGAAACTATCTAAAAACGAAAACATCTAAAAATAGTAAATACTAAAAACGATAAGTTTCCAAACTTAGAAACATTCTAAGAATGGAAACTGCTAATAAAGGAAACTGCGAAATACCGAAAAACTGCTAACAATAGTAAATGTCTCAAATAACTCAGATGACACTCGTAGTGCCGAGTGACGTCGTGACCGGGGTCACATCACTAACCCATAACACTAAGGACAAAGAACAAATTTTAGCACCAAAAGCTCCTCAATGCAGGAATATATCAGCATATCTGAAGAAAAGATTTTTAACTGCATACAATTTTTTTATAATAAGGATTTCTTTTCTAATAGTTTCTTAGATAAGGAATTTTTGAGATATGATAGTTCTTCATAATATAATATAGAAATGATGATTTTTGTTTGTGTTTCTCCATTAATTGCAAGTTTATTGGCAAGCCTTGACATTTATTTGCATTTTCAACAAAATGGACCAATTCATAACTAGTAAAGTTAAAAAAGAATAAATATATGCTTCTTCAGTTCTTTTAGTTCATAGTAGAGTGAATTATACTTATTCAAAATCACTTGCAAAGAACTTCATCTCTCCATAAAATCTGTATTAAACTAAAATTGTCTTTTACACAAACCCATGCAGAGCACCTAAGCAAGTGGATGCTGTAAAAACCACCATGCAGCTCAATTTGGTAACAATGATCATAACAACTAGCATTTGCCTCTCATCCTCCGAAAAGAGAAGCAGAATGTGTACCTTCCACACAGTGGCTCGAATGCCAGCACCATCAGGAATCCCCATGGATGCGAGTCTCTTGACTTCCCGCATGTCAACAATCTGTTTCGACAGCTGAAATCCAATTCCAATTTCCAAAACCCCGATTGAGTAAAATGTCCGAAAGAAGAACACGAAAAGGCTGAAAAGAAGGAAGAAATTAACCTCAACTAAGAGATGAGCTTTCCGAGAGATATCATTTGCAGATAGCGGAGAAGAAGTGGAGGCGCCATTGGCATCAACATCATTGCGCGAGTTAGACTTTGGAGACTGAGATTTGGGACTCGGAGGCTCCGGGGGAGCCACGACAGGTAAAGGCGGCGGCGGATGAGAAGGCTGTGAAACAGGCGGCGAGGCGGGGGATTCTTCGCCGGCGGCGATCGTCGGTGGCGGGATCGGGGGAGATGACCAGAGAGCTAAGGATGGACAAAAGTAGACCGGACCGTCAAGGAATTTTACATTCCCGGTCTTACGGTCCTGACCGTAAAAATTAAAAAAAAAGATTTAAAATATTTTTTTGGGTAATGTTTACGGTCCGGTCCGATCCGGTCCATAATTTTTACGGTCCGGTTCGGACCATAATTTTTTCAAACTTTTAAATGCCGAAAAATACGAAATCCGGTCTTTTCGGTCCGGATCGGATGCCCATCCTTAGAGAGAGTTGTTGAGCCAATCGGGAACAAGCTTCTTCGCCATGTTTTATCTGAAGCGACGATCGTAGTGGGGAAGGGAGGAAATCTAGGTTTGCAGATCTTGGCAATACAGTGTGGAGCGAGTTCGTGAAGAATATCGATAGGAACTAGCGAGCGGCCCCGAATTAAATAAAACCTAAATTATACAACGATGACCACGGTACATATTGAACCGCTGTGCTTTATTTTTAATAGTTTAAAACGTTACCCCGGTAATAAATAAACCCGGTATGTGTATTTTATTAACCTCGGTTTACATAAAACTGCGGTCCGGATTTAATTAATTAAAAAAACTGAAAACTACACCGCGTTTAATCAATATCCGAGGTCCGTATATTTTTTTAACCACGGTTGATTATAAGAACCGTGGTGCGAGCTAAAAAAAAGCAATTACATCGCGTATAAAATTATAACTGAGGTCTGTGTATCTTCTATACTCCGGTTTTATAATTCCGCTCCAAAAATAGTGCGATTATCCCCTTTTTGTACTAGTGGGAAACATCTTATTTGATCTCAAAACGACTAACTTGATTGATTGATCCCTCACTATAAGCTAAAATTATAGTTGGTTGTGCAGTCGTCCCTAAGCCTCGATCCAGGTACACGTTTCATACTTTCATATGATCTTTCTTTGTTTACCCTTAAAAGGGAAATAATTGAATGGATATTAATTTTTTCCTTTCCTGAATTACATATGTTCGGTGTTTATTTTCAACCCTGAAATGTCCAACTTAACCTCTCTATTCCACTCGGTTTGCAATTCGCTGCATTGCGCTATTAGTTTGTCTCTCTCAATTCCTGTGTGCACCGATTTGGGTAACTATTTGGGTGTTCCCACGACTTGTGGTAAAATGACGAAAGCAAGGTATCAGTTTGTTCTTGACAAAATCCAGGCTCGTCTCGGAGGGTGGCAAGGTAAGTTTCTTTCCATGACTGGCCGTACCACTTTGGCCAATTTTGTCCTTACAAGTCTTCCTACTTATGTTATGCAATCTACTTTAATCCCTCGGGGTATTTGTGATAGTATTGACCAGCAGGTTCGCAGTTTCATTTAGGGGTCGCGTCCCGGCCTCCGTAAACCGCACCTGATTGCTTGGGAGGGTATTACGCAACCCAAAATCAATGGGGGTCTTGGGGTGAGATCTATGAGACAAGCCAATGCGGCGGTGTTAGCTAAATTAGGCTGGAGAATGCTCCACGAACCCCAGACGCTGTGGTATCGGGTGTTGCGCGGAAAATACTGTAATGGTAGACGGGACATTGATATGTTCCAGGATCGTGTCGGCTCTTCACCAATGTGGAAAGGTGTCATTCATGGCGTTGAAGTTCTCTCTAAGGGTCTCCGTATGTCCATTGGCAACGGGCAATCGACCTTTTTCTGGCTCCACCCATGGCTCTCCGACCGACCCCTGATTGGCGTTTGTCTTGCCCAGCCTTCGGAAGAGCTCCTTGCTTCGACGGTGGCTGAACTTTGGCTTGGTGAGTCTTGGAATTAGGATGTTATTTCTAACTTTTTACCTGCCGATTCTTTGCAGGAACTCAAGGCGATTCGCGTGACCCAGGATGCTTCCGCCGGCGACAAACCCTTTTTGAACTTCACTCCATCGGGCCTCTTCTCCTCAACGTCTGCTTATAGAGCTCTGCGCTCTGATCTGGCTGCCCCCGACCCATCGTGTAAGCGCATTTGGAAGGCTCTGGCTCAGTAGAGAGTCCGCAATTTCCTTTTCCTTGCTGGCAGAACAACGTCCTCTGCAACTCCAACCGGGTTTGACGTCATATCTCGAACTCTGCCTCTTGCCCACGTTGTGCCCATGATGAGACCCTTCTTCATGCGTTTCGTGATTGTAGGCTGATCCATGATGTTTGGCTCGTGCTCAGCGGAAACGCCTTTCCTCCGGAGTTCTTTTCCACTCAAGACATTAAGAAATGGATAGACGATAACCTTAAGTTGGGCGACAATTGGGGCTCGACCTTTGCCTTTATGTTGTGGAACTCTTGGAAGGTCCGAAACACCTTAGTATTTGAGGGTGTGGACAATTGCTCCCACTTGTCCATGATTGTTTGCTCCTTGGTCTTGGCTTTTCAGAATGCCCAAAGGCGTCTTTCGACGGTTCCCACGTCTTCCTCCGTGCCTTCTGTCGGTGCCATTTCGCCTTGTGTTTGGTCACAAACCACCTCCCCCTGGGTTAAGCTCAACTGTGATGGCACGTGTAAAGGCATCCCTGCTATGGCTGGCGGCGAGGGCCTCTTCAGAAGATCGTCCGGAGCCTTCCTTAGTGGCTTCATGTTCAAGGAGGTTGTGCGCCTTGGTCTAACCCATTGTTGGGTTGAGTCTGACTCTCTCCAAGCTATCAATCTCCTTCAACGGCCCCTCCCAGTCATTCACCAAGATTTCTTTCTTCTCAAACGTTGCCGCCTGATTCTGGATGGTGGTCTCTGCAATTTCAAGCTTCACCACGTCATGCGTAATTCCAATAAGGCAGCCAACCATATTGTTGCGGAAGCCTTGCACTCCACTGAAGACTTTAGTGTCTTCTCCCTTGTTTCTGATGCTCTTTATGCTTTTATTTCTTCAGATTGTCCCACTGCTATCGCCCATTTTGGGCATGACTCTGGTTCTTGAGTTTTAATCGCAAGGGCTTTTTGCCACGTTTCCCACCAAAAAAAAAGGGCCGATTAGGTGCAATTTTTACTTACAAAGGTGCGATTTTTGTGCGGCTGAGGGTTTCTTAGGGAGGAAAGAGTACTGAAGTACTTTTGCAGAAAAGCGGGTCAATTGATTTAATGTGATATGACAAGCCGTCTTTGATGAGAAATTGTGCAAATGAAAGAGAACGGATAGAATGTTCGCACCCGTTTTTTCTTGCGGCGGGGTTGCGCCCAAAATCGGATTAAAAAAAAAAAAGTTTTAATCTTGGGCGCAACCAGGTTGCGCCCAAGAGTTGAAACCGGGTTTAGGGTACCGATTTTCATTGAACCGGTTCTTCATTTTTAAAAGTATATAAAAAAAATTAATATATGAACCGGTTTATCATTAATTTAAATTTTAAAATTTAAAAAAAATAATAATAATTTAATTTTAAGAAATTTTTTAAATCCAGATTTTTTTAAAATTTGAAATCTGGATTTGGGCGCTACGTCGTAGCGCCCAAGTAAATCCTATATTTACTTGGACGCTACAAAGTAGCGCCAGATCTTCGTCTTCTTCATCGTCTTCAACTTCTTCACCTTCTTCAGCAATGGTGGCGACGACCTGTAGCAGCGGAGATTCTGGCGGCGGTGGCGAAGAGGGTCAGATCTGGCGTGAGAAGGGGTCTTCGATCGAGATTTCGGCGGCCACAGTGGTGGCTTCGATCGAAGGCGGGCTGATCGGCGGGGAGAGCATCGGCGGGGAGACCGGCGGTGAGCGGAAGCGGCAACGGCTTGAGGCGGCGGCGGCTAAGTGCGCGGCGGATCTGGATAAAAATCCAGAATTCATGGCCGATTGGGAGGCGTGAGTGGCGGCGGTTTATGCGGGGGACGGTGCGGCGACGACCGATATTCCGGTGGAGGAGCAGCCGACGAGCAAGCCGGCGATGCGGTCCTCCCGGTGAGCGATTTTCCGGCGAACGAGTTTCCGGCGAGCGAGTTACTGGTCGGGGTGATAGCGGAGGTGGGGTCTGAAAATGCGTTGGACGTTGCCGCGGCCGTTGGTGTCGAGGCGGTGGCGCAGGTTGGAGAGGCGAGCCGACCCAGAATGCCACAAAAATACACTCGTCACGAACGAGTTGAGGTACGTAGTTTTTCTTATTAAATTTCATATTATTATAATAATATAACTAATTTGTTATTTTATTAATTGTAGAAATATTTAGATTTGTTAGAAAATATTAGAATTGTATAAAACAAATTCGAATAAATTTATGTAATTATATTATTAGAATAAATTCAGTATATTATTGAATAGAAATGTTAAATTAGTATATTATTAAAATAAATTTATGTAATACAATTAGTAATTTTATTGAATTTCATATTTAATATATTAGAATTACATATAAAAAATTAATATATTATTATAATAAATTTATGTAATTATATTAATGAAATAGTATTTGATTAAAATTAGATGAATTAGAGAAGTTAGTTTATAATTAGAATATTAAATTAGAAATGTATTGTAATTTTATAGCAATTGGAAATTTGTTTAAATTAGACAATTATTTGAAAAAAACAGGATGTAGTCGAGAGAATCAAACGAAAGATGCGGGGGGGTCATATGGTGGAATCTCTACCCGTGACAGCTTCTGGTCGTAAGCACCGAAACCTCCAACCCCCCCCCCCCCAAGCGCAAGAGTAGAATCCGAAAGGATCCCGTTCCAATAGCAGAACCCGTTATTGGAACGGTATCCGATCCGTTAGCGGATCCTCATCCTCACGTGTGTTCACCTCCGACTTTGCAGAGTCCCGTCCAAGACATGGAGGAGGCGTTTGCCGAGACAGAGGAGTTTGCGGGGTTGAGTCCTCATTTGGACGACGTCGTTATGGAGGAGGTCGTTCCCCATCCCGCACCCCAGCAGCCCGTTCCCCTCCCGCACCCCAGCAGCCTGTTCCCCCTCCCGTACCCCAACAACTCGTTCCCCCTCCCGATGGCGAGGGTCCACCTGTCGTAGAGGCCTCCCCGTACGGGCTTGAGTTGCCTGATGTGCTACGGAGCTTCACGACTCACGTTGCGCACCGGATTTGGTACACTCCCCCTCCGCCTGCACCGTCCCTCGTACGGCATTTGAGGGTTTATACTCGCCCGACCGAGTTCAGTGAGTGGAGTAGCTATATTCCGGACGAGGTGGTTGAAGGGAGTTGGTATTGGCTTGTGTAGCAGTCTCGGTTGGCCGGTCTCTGAGATTTTCAGTTTGGTAGGGTCGACCACGTTCTGATATCAGCGTTCGTCGAGAGGTGGCACCCTGAGACGAGCATCTTTCATTTTCCATGGGGCGAGATTACGATCACGCTTCACGACGTGGAAAGGATCTTGGGACTGAGGATAGAGGGGTTTTCGTGTCGCGATCCTTCAGTTTCTATGGATGCCGACCCGAAGGATATTGACAAAGCACTTAAGGCGCTGGGGTAGAAGATTTTCGGCTACATGTTCGGCGTCCGGGATAGAAAGATACGGGGGGAGGTCCTTAGGGGACGGGTTTCTGCCTTCGATTTTTCTGAGCACCTGCTACACATGATACGGGAGGACGACGAGCCCCAGTCGATAGCGGCGGGATACCTATGGCACGTTCTCTCTTGCAGCATTTTCGTGGACAAGTCCACGAACTAGCTGATGGTGAAGATGCTGCCGTTATTCGAGGATTGGGACCGAGTGGTCGGCACGGCTTGGGGGACGGGAGTGCTTGCTTTATTGTATAGGAACCTTGGTGAGGCTTCCCGAGGAGAGGTAGCAGGCATAGCGGGGTGCACCTATCTGCTTCAGGTAAATGAATTTTATTTTTGATTTCGTTGCATTAATTATTACATTTTTAATTATTATTAACCAAACATATTGATTATTTCGCATGTAGATGTGGATATGGATGTACTTTGTATATTTTCCGGGGAACCCTAACCCCTTCCCTGGAATGGGCGACGATGAGCGACGCGCTGCTCGGTATTATATCCAGCGCCCCGCGCTACGTGATATCGACATAGGCCGGAATTGCATGCGTATTTTGGACGAGTATCGGCCCGAGGATGTAAGCACCCTAATGTTTTTATTACTCATGTTTCATCTATGATTAACTATTTACAAGTTTGTACTTTTTTATCATTGAATGTATGTTGGACGCCGTATGGCAGTCTAGATTTTGTTGGTGCTTATAGGGCGTCCACTTACCGAGGGACGATCGCATTCATGGACGTTGAGGAGCCGTACATGCCTGATCGGGTTGTAAGGCAGTTTGGACGTCGGCAGAGCAGGCCATTGGATGTCATAGAGCCGTCATCCGCCTCACGGCCCGTCAAGTTTGTAGGGAAAGATACGTACAAGTTGACTTTTGCTCGGGCATGCGACGGCTGAGAGCACCTCGACAAGCATCTGTGTCCATTCACTTTGGAGAGCCCGATGGCCGTCTCAGCATGGGATGTGGACGAGGAGTACTTGGACTGGTATTTACAGATCTCACATCCGTATGTGAGCCCCTTGTCACGAGTCCAGCCTCGTATTCGAGCTCCTCCTCCCGTTGTGGATGCTTACAGAGTACGTTTCTCCACCAATCTCTGTTGTAAATTTTTGTTTTTATTATTATCGACATTAATATTGTTGTTTTGCAGCGTTTGGGCGTGGCGACAGCATTCGCTCGGGAGATCATTCAGACCCTCGCTCGGGATATCATGACAAGCCAGGGTGGCGCTCCGGATTGGGACCATATGTTGGCCATTCTATGCGGCGACGAGCTTCCTGTAGCTGCACCGCTTATCCGGGCGTCGCAACTATTATCCCAGTCGTCGGGTGGTGGTGCCGAGTCGTCCGCAGCAGTAGAGCACCGAGCCCGAGCGGGGCGTGTCTCGTCTATATATGAGAGGGGAGAGTCTTCCAGGGCCGCTGCTGAGTCGAGCGATGACGGGATATAGCTACTGACATTATGTATTTGTAGTTATGTTTTGGATTGGATTTTGTATTGACATTATGGATTGTGTACTGACATTTTGTGTATATACGTGCTTTATGTGTATTAGAATTATAAAATGCAAGATTTTAAAACCGACATTAATTATAAAATGCGGATTTTAGGGATTTTAGGGATTTGAAAACCGACATTAATTATAAAATGCAAAATTTCATTACAGCCAAACGCATAGAAAGACGTCATACATATCAGGTACTGAATTCAAAGATGCCATACACAAACATAGAAATAACATTGACGTTCGAAACAAACATAGAACTCGAAATAATTAATAAAATAAACTTATAGCTTGTAATCATAACCCCGATAATATATCTTCCTCCTTAACTTCCAGTTTGAATCAGAAAGGGTGTCGCACATCTTTTTAAGCTCATCTCTTTCCAGCACCAATTCTCTTATAATCTTGGGAACATTGTCGTCGTACGGTGGATCAAGCCACTTAAAGGTATGACACCCTCTCATCTCCCCATCCCGCTCCATTGGGATGTAATCCTTGCATGCGAGATACCTTCTTTTGTAGTGAATTGGTCTATCGCAAGTGTACATGACGACCGGAAAATTGCACTGGCACTTTGTAATCGGAGCCTGAGCACTGTTGGACGACGAAGCCATACTCTCATATGCACTTGATATTCCTTGATGTGAGTAATAGAGTTGGTAACATGCCCTTTTATAGCCTTTTTACAATGGTAACTTTTTGGGTGCAACAACGTCGCGCCCAGAAAGTTACTGTTATACAACGGTAAATTGTTGGGCGCGACGCCATTGCGCCCATAATTCTGGGCGCAACACCGTAGCACACATAATTATGGGTGCAACAGCGTCGCGCCTAACTGGTTGTTTGTGGGTTTAGGGTCTCATAGGACATAAGGTACCCTAAAATCAACTAAACCCTAAACCTCACACCCTAAAACCTAAGCCTTTTGGGCGGTGTGTAGAGGCGATTGAGCTCATAGGGTTTGATTCTTGCATTGAGAAATATCAACCTGAACGCTTTGCAAAATATTTTGTCCATATGTTGATATTGAGAGCTTTTCTATGAAATTAAACCATATTGCCTTAAACTTTATATTGTAATGACCTAAACCCTAAACCACAAACCCTAAAAAACCCTACCCTAAACCCCCTCACAATCGTTTGAGCGCAACGGTGTTGTGCCCAAACGGTTGTGAGGGGGTTTAGGGTTTGGGGTTTAGGGTTTAGGTTTAGGGTTTACATATGTAGCATTTGGCGAATCCCCTTTGCTTCTTCTATATTGAGGTTTGACATGTCCATGTTCAAATTTGTTTGGGATTATTGGGGGTTCTTTGATGGTCCTTCAATAGAAGTCTCTGACTATTGAAAAAAACTCCAAAATATCGGGGCCATATATTGTTGTTGAAGGTTTGTTTTTCGAAACAAATTTGGACATCCCAAACATTGAACCATGATGAATGGAACATAGTCACCCTAAATCCCAAATCCTAAACCCTAAACCCTTAAAAACCCTACCCTAAACCCCCTCACAACCAGTTGGGCGCAACCCCGTTACGCCCAGCATTCTGGGCACGACGATGTTGCGCCCAAACTAGAGGGGGTTAATTGTAGGGTTTTTAGGGTTTAGGGTAGCATAGGACATAGAATGGGGTTTTGACTTCAATGAGATAGCCATTATTTTTGTTAGGGTTTTTTGTAGAACTAACACATATTAAGACATTGAAACGAGGTCTACTTGAAAACACAAAATTGGTTTAGCAAAATATCATGTCCATATGTTGATATTGGGAGCTTTTCGGTGAAATTAAATCATATTGGCTTAAACTTTATATTGTAATGACCTAAACCCTAAACAAAACCTATCCTAAACCCCCTCACATCCAGTTGCGCCCAGAATGTTGGGCGCAACGTCGTTGCGCCTTAACTAGAGGGGGTTAATTACAGGGTTTAGGAGGGTTTGGGGTTTAGGGTTTAAGGTCTCATAGTACAAAGGTTGAGAACATATATAGACTGATCAATTGAAAACGGGATAAATCATACATTTCTCGGCTTTTTGGCTAAGATCAAGTGTAGTATCTCATTTTCTTATTTTCTTAAGAGTACGTATGTAGTATTTGACGAATCCCCCTTGGTTATTCTATATGTTGAGGAAAATGACTTCAAACCTTAAACACTAATGAATGACTATTTAGGTTTGACATGTCCAAATTTGTGTGGGATTATTTGAATTTCTCTGATGGTCCTTCAGTAGAAGAGCTTCAGAAGTACATTTAGGGTTACGAAAAAAACTATAAAATATCGGGTCAATATATACCTATTCAAGATATTTTATCCCCAAAAAGTTTAATGACTCCAAACCTTGAACCCTGATGAATGGACCATAGTCACCCTAAACCCTAAAAAACCCTACCCTAAACCCCCTTACAATCAGTTGGGTTAATTTTAGGGTTTTAGAGGGTTTGGGGATGAGGGTTTTGGATTTTGGGGTTAAGGTATCATAGGACACATGATTTAGGTTTGACTTCATTGAGATAGCATGCATTTTTGTTAGGGTTTTTTTGCAGAACTAACACATATCAGGACATTGAAATGAGGTCCACCTGAAAACACAAAATTTGTTTTGCAAAATATTCTGTCCATATGTTGATATTGGGAGCTTTTCTGTGAAATTAAGCCATATTGGCTTAAACTTTATACTATAATGACCTAAACCCTAAACCCTAAAAAAAATCCTATCCTAAACCCCCTCACATCCAGTTGGGCGCAACGGGGTTGTGCCCAAAAATCTGGGCGCGACGCCATCGCGTCCAACTGGTTGTGAGGGGGTTAATTTCAGGGTTTAGGAGGATTTGGGGTTTAGGGTTTAGAGTTTTGGGTCTCATAGGACATAGGGTAGGGTAAAATATTTCTGACACTTTTCCGCATAAAGGGTTTCTATGGTTTAGGGTTTCTGACACTTCTCCCAGGTGGATTGATGGATAGAGCACATTTTCCTTACCCAGGAATCCCAATCGTTGAAGTTTTGTGTTATCCTCTATCCAAAAAATTTCACTTTACAATTTGAAAATTTTACTTTACAATTTGGAAAAGGAGTGGATTTACATTGACTAAACATATACAACTCCATCCCGATCCAACATTTGTAGTAGTTGGAAATCATAAGTCCTAGGACTAAAGAAATATGGGACCGTTACCACCCATGGTCCTTTGGATAACGTAATCTTGCATCCTAGCCTGAAATGGTTTCTCCCATCCTTCAACGCTTGCATCTTTCCATCGGGTCCAAACTCCGGGCGGTGGTGGAATCGGACAAAGATCATCTACTAGCCAAACCTTTACAAATTCAAGGGTTAGAATACATTAGAAAACAATATAGGTTAATGATGATCGAATGTGGAAATGCTTACCGGTAGAAAATGGTCATGGTTGCCTACAAGGGCTATCACATGCACCCTAGTGGGAGGTTGTGTGCCTGGGGGAGCCCACATTGGGAGGCATGTGTGAGGTCCAGCATATGATAGCACAACAAGAGCCACCTGGTATCGTGTGGCAAATACCAAGCCGTCCATAGGAACTTCCATCCAGTGATCCCTCGTGCATACCCCGATAAAATTCACAAACCTGATCAGGTCCGATATGGGGGTAAAATGACAAGCCGGGGTGTACAACGCTCAGCGTTGTTGTAGCTCCTTGGAAAGCTCCCATTGGACATACCGATAAGCGTCTTCATCATGCCCTAATAGTACAACAAGTGAACGGTACCCACAATGACCATTGCCCATTACATTCTGTACTCCTCCAATGTAGGCGAACATAAACGAATCAATATTATCTCGACCCCAGTTGAAGCCGAGGTAAATAATGTCCATGTCGCCCTGAGGTGCTCTACTGGTGCTTTCCTTGCCAAGTGAAACTTTGTTGCGCCGCTTACCGCTCGGAGGGCGTCCTTTAGATCCCACGGAGGAATTTTTCCGGTCCTCGGCCTTCTTCTTCTTTTCCTCGTCCTTCTTCCTTTTTTCTTCCGCCACATGCTCAAACCAACTAGGGTCCCTCTTGGTATCGTTCTTCTTCTTTTTAGGTCTACCCTTCTTGGTCGAAGCGGTCGGGGGCTCTTCTGTGGTACACGATCTCGGCTCATGGAAAGCTTTGTACCGGCATGCAAAGTCGGTCTTCAGCTCTGGGGCCAGTTCTTCGTTGCTCCAATATCCAAACATGGAACCTAAGAGGACATCTTCTGAGATAAAGATGTCCTCATTCGGTGTGAGCTCAGCATGCCCAACCCCTTCCCACTTGATTTGCTTCCAATAAATGTCGATTTCACTTGGCCTCAACGGGAAACCGGCCTTTACATATTCCTTGATCGTGTGTGGGCAAGGCAGGCCTAGGGTGGCTCTCCAAAACACATCACAACATTCTTCCTCGGGAATTTTTCCTTGCATGGCCCTAACAACTGAAGTGTATAAGATTCTTAAGCACTTTTCCGAGACCTTATAAAGAATGCGCCTGAAAAATGTCTTCACCCAAGTCAGCCCGGTTACGATCTCTATGGGCGCCTTAAAAGCACTCTACTCCATATCACCCCTGATTTCCCGAATCTGATCAGCAAACATATTGTCGATTTGCTGCACGAGGGTCTCCAAGCCTCCAACCGACGATTCGATCCCGTCCTTCAGCATAGAGTGATGACTCTCGACCCTGAAAATAAAACTCAAGTTACGCTTAGTTGCATTTATGAATTTACCTTTTACATGATCACTTAATAATTTACATGTTTGATGATCCTGTGCCGAAATGGAGAACCGTGTCGCACCATGCACAAACTAGCATCTTCTTGTAGTCATCAAGCCATACCCTATTCACGTATTACATCAGCCATGATAGCTTATTCTACTTTTCCGTCAAGTATTCAAGTCGCTCCTTGTACACATCCTCAGTGGGCGACCTTAACAACCAACGAATATTACCAATAAAATGGTCAACATTGGGGACCCATTTCATTGTAAAAGCTTCCACGTTGCGGTTCACATGGACCCTACACAACAGATGCTTCGTGTTGGGAAAGACTATATCGACGGCTTTCACAAGACCGAGCTCTCGATCTGACATGATCACCTTGGGTTCCTGTCCCCCGAGAATGATCTTAAGGCGGTCCAAGGCCCATGTGTAGTGCTCCGTCGTCTCATCATACATGAATACGATCGCAATACAAAACTTAGGGTTAGTGCAAGTGAATCCCACAAACTCCAACAAAGGCATACTGTACCTATAAATGTAAAAATTATAACATTTATATGCAATTACATATTTTAGATGTAATACTAGCGATAATTGAACATATTCATACATGTTCGTCTTGTACGTCGTATCCATGATGACGATGCTGGAGAACAAACTCAACAAATGTCTAGCTCCGGGGTGAGAAATAAAAATGTCAATCAAAACCTCCTTCCCTTCTTCATTGCGACGCGTCTCATAGTTTGTATAATAATGTCTCGCGTCTAGAAAATCCAGCATGTATTGCGGCACCGTCAAATTCCCCATGCATTTCAGCCTCTCCCGACACTTGTAATTGTAGAGTTGGTTCCTTGATGTCAAGCATTTGGGAACCTCGTGTAGAAATAGACTCATAATAGCCTTCGACTTTATTTCGGAGGCTGACAAAACATTCACGTGCTCTCGTTGTTCCTGCGAAATCTTGTCGGCAAATGCATGACCGATCAAACTACTAGAAAGCTCATGGTCATGCGATCCACAAGCGACGGATAATCTCCAACGGTCAGATTTGAGCCAATCTCCTTTCACAACCACCCCATGCAACTAAAACGGACACTCGCTCTTCTTTGTCCTCGCATTGTATCTCCGTTTAGGGGTTGCCTCGGGAACCTCACCCGCCTTCCTCTTCGCCGCTCTATATGGCCCGAACTTCTCACACGACAATATGACCTTTCGGTTAGGCCATGATTTACTTATTACAATCACCATATGCAACTCCAAACCTACGTTCTTAGCCCAGCTGATCATACTATCTCTATCACTCCATTCTTCATCCGTAGTAAAATGAGCAGAATAATCCATTGGCGAATATTCGCTATCACTAGAGTCGTCCTATTTATTTTCAAAAATAAGTTATAAATTAGGGGTTTTTCTAAGGGCGTTTCTTAAAACTAACATATTCATGTTCTTACCACGAATATATAATTTACTTAATAAATGATAAATTAAAACACCTAAATAACAAATTATTTCGCACATAAACTTTCATAAAATTATTTCACAACTATATAATAGAATACATAAAATACAAAAACAATGCCGCTAACCTAAAACATGTTTTCATCGTATGAACATTTTAATCAAAGTTCTAAACTACAAAAAAAAACTTCGGAATAATGCCGCTAACCAAACTACTTTAAATTACTAAATTTGAAATAAACTTCGGAATAAATATATACGTACCCGCAAATTATCGTCATGAATCAAATCAAGACCGGGTGCATCATCTAAGTGCTCAAATGGACCGAGTGCATCATCCACCCTTGACAAAGACATTATCTAAAATGGATCAATGCCAAAATGGACGAAATAGTTGCATATATATATCAACAAAATGGATCAACAACGGTAACTTCTTTGGAAGCAACAAGGTTGCGCCCAACAAGTTGTAGTTTTTTTCGATCAACTTTTTCGACGCAACGATGTTGCGTCCAAATTTTTTTAATTAAATTCTATTTATAATTTTTTTCAATAAACCATTCTTCAAAAAAAAATCGATTTTTTTTTTCGAATTTCTAAAAAACACTATTTTAATCATCGAACCATAAACCGGTCTATTCCTAAAAATATATTTCAAATTAAAAAAAAAAAACTCAGCTCTTGGGAGCAACCTGATTGCGCCCAAGATTAAAACTTTTTTTAAAAAAAAAATAAACAAATCCGGTTTTGGACGCAACCAGGTTGCGCCCAAAACTGGGTGCGCCGCAAGAAAAAACGGGTGCGAAAAAGAATCCCCAAAGAGAATCATCTATTGCCAAAAATTGAATTTGGGAGAGATTTGGCTATGGGATCTTTGGTGGAAAAGATGAAGTTGTTAAAGATTTGATTTATGAGTTATCCATTTAGGAAATATATCCTTTAGCTTTGGAAACCCTAATCCTCTCTATATATCTTGTTTGTCCCCAACCCTAACCCTTATGCTCACAGCAACTTTCTTGCTTTCATAATTCTCTATCTTCAAGATTTCAACTAAAAAAAAAAACTCCTCAAAATGGCCTCTCCCAACAACACTCCTTCATCTAAAACCCGATTAAAAGCAATGTTGGTCACATTGACCCCGCCATGCACCAAGAGCTTGAGGAGAAAATCAAGGCTCTCATTGTTGAAGCAACTAATCAGAAAGTTGGCCCCTCTTCCAGCCAAAGTCGGTTCCTTCGCCATCTGTGGTGGAGATTGCTCAGGAAGTATAAATTTTTGTTAAGGGGGCTGAGATTGAAACATGGAAGAATCTTTTAAAACCGACGAAGTTGAAAAGAATTCACCATCGGTGGCTGAAGAGGTGGTGGAAGAAAAGAAGTTTGGATAAAGATGATGCCCAAAAAGAGAAAGGCGAAGGTTGTCAAGGTAGCTTCGGCAAAAAAGAAGACGATTGCCACTACAAGGAATCTTATGTTGCCAACTCTGTCGAAGGAAACACTTCCCTCAAATGAGGAGAAAGCACAAGAAACAGATATGGAGTCTTCACCGGTCAAGGACACAAAGGAAAAAGATAAATAAGGGTCAACTCAAGAGGAGGAGGCAACAACAATAGAACTATCGCCGGTGAAGGAGTTGTCATCGATTAAGGGGAGAGTCGGGAATGAAGTGAAGAAGAAAGCTTATAGGGGAGTAAACAAGTAAAAAGAAAAGGAGGAGATTTGGTTGAAGATAAGGAAGAATAACAAGCTTCCTCTGATGTTCAAAGGACCTTAAACAAGGATCCGTTAATGAGGAGAAAAAGGATGGGACATGTCTCTGAAGAGTCTAAAGGAAACACTTCCTCATCATCTAGAAGAAAAAGAAGTCATAAGTTGAATTTGACAAGCTTGAGGAAATTGAGGAGGCCGAAGAGGATTGTGAGTATTAAACGGAAGAAACGATTCCGTCCAAGTAAAAGAAGAAAGAAACTCTTTTGTTGGGAAGTGACATGAAGTCACGCTTGTGTTTTGCTACCAAGAAGAGGAAGATCACAATGACCCCTAGAAGTAGGGTCATCAGCTGGAGTTGATCATGATGCCCATGGTTGTCACTTAGGATTTCTTCAAGAAAAACAAACCAACTGAGCTGCTTGATTTGAGTGCCTCTATCAAGAAATTGCTTGGTGTTCCATCTGTTGGATTTAGTGAGCTTCCACAAGGTTCTTGGTCAAGGGAAAAGGATAAATCGTAATGAGAGTTTATGGTTTTAAGAAGAAGGGAAGTTTGACCACCCATGAGCTAAGCATGGTAGGAAAGTTGGCACATCAGTACATAGCCAGGGTAGTGGTTCCTCGACAGCAGAAGAGGACCACAATTAGCATTAACGACCCCATAGCCAAGCTTAAGGCTTAAGGACTTATTTATGAGGACTTGTGTGTGATTTGCAACTGTCAATAAGAAACCTGGGAGCACATTTGGTTTGGCTACAGTTATTCCAAAGAGGTTATGGACAAAGTTCTCACATGGGCCAATACTAGAAGAAGACATCAGAACATTGAAGATTGCAAAAGAAGCATGGAAAGGTGCACATGTAAGAACAAGTTTGTGTTTTGCTTCTAGACAACATGAATGATTGCATTAGTATACTATTTTGGAGGGCCTGATTCCTGAAATCAAAGAATCTTTCAAGACAAAATCATAGGGCCTAGTGTGTTTGCAACTATTGTTGTTAATCCTGTACGAAATTGTATCAAAGCTAAATGGCTTAAAGATAATCGAGATTCTAGAAATTGGTTTGTAAAACTTAGGATTGGGAGATTCTTGTAATACTTAGGTCAACTAGGTTTAATTTTACAAGTTTACCTTACGTATTGAATGAAATCACTCGTCAAAGTTCCATAGCCACCTTGGCCCGAGTTTACTTGATGCTACAATAGTTACAAAAAACGACATATTTGTTATTAGGATGCAAAGTTTCCTTTCTAAAATGTTTTATTATAATATTGGGAATAAGAGTTCTATTTTCTATTTTTGAGAGACGATCCTACTCCACTCTCATCTCCTTGTGTGAAAATAGGTTGAATATGAGCTTCATTATCTTGTGCTCTCAACACATTTTCCATTTTTATATAATTTCAAATAATTGATATAAATAAGAAAAACTTGCAGCAAACAATTAAATAAAGAATGCAATTGCAAATTTAGAACAAGAAAATTATATAAAAGAAAAAATATAATATAAGAATTAAGAACAAATTAAAAAATTAAAAAAAAAATTGTCATAAACGGGCCAAGCCCGAATGTTTTATTAGGCTAAAACTGAATAATCCTCAAGAGAGGAACACAAATGCAGTTGATACAAAATAAAAGACTAGTAGGAAGTTCAGTATAAACAATGAAATCAACATCAATAGAAAACGATAGTTGTGCCAACTCATTGGCAACCTCGTTGTGCTTCCGACGAGTGTGCTTGATCTTCACCCGCCACGGATTCTCATCGATTAACCTCCAACAATCCAGAATGACGAAGTAATCAGGGTGCGTAAGCAGAAGTCTAGACTTGAGAAGGCGACAAGCCTCAATTGAGTCTGATTCTAGAATCAGCTGAGTAATGCCCATGTCACGCTCCAGCTGAAGCCCATGGCGAATAGCCTGTAATTCCGCCGAGAGCGCACCACCCGAACCCCTGCTGAAAGCAAAGGCCAACTGAAACACGCCACCAGCATCACACAAGATACCGCCACCACCTAGCAGACTCAGATTCCCTTTAGAGGCGCCGCCAGTGTTCATTTTAAACCATCCTGGAAGAGGACGAACCCAAGCCTGCGGGGAAATATCAGGGGCCGGCATTGAGGGCGACATTCCAAGTTTCTTCCGGAGTATAGCTTCTGCATAAAGCTGATGCTGTGCCACCACAGTCATAGACAGAGAGCTCACCTTATTTAAACCATCAAAGACAAGAGAGTTTCTTGTTTCCCAAGTGTACCACAACATGACTGCGAACAGAGCCCTCCAGTTTGCATCCTGCT
Organism: Rheum nobile; assembly: GCA_027886185.1. Taxonomy (NCBI): domain Eukaryota; kingdom Viridiplantae; phylum Streptophyta; class Magnoliopsida; order Caryophyllales; family Polygonaceae; genus Rheum; species Rheum nobile. Next base: position 5,576,841 of record WOAB01000207.1, on the reverse strand, counting down.
TGATGTTATTATCCAACCAGACTCGAACATCAGAGGTTGTGAAAAAATCAGGGGAAAAAGCATTACCAGCAAATGCCCTCCACACCAGCTTATTCCGTCGCAATCCCGAAGCAGATGCAACACCGAAATGTGCTGACGAACACAATTCGCATTACACAAAACGCCATTCTGGGCCACCATGTACATGAAGTGGCGGGCGCGTTGCTGAACCTGCACCTTCCACAACGACTTCCAAAAAGCGGAGGAGTCTACATCAGGCACTCCACGGAGCAGTCACAATGCCGACTTTGCCGAAAACATGACTGAAGAAGTATGGCCCCAATAATACTTATCAAGGGCATCAGCCCGACCATCTAGCCGAATTCCCGCCAAATGATGACAGATAGCAAGAGGAAGAAATTGATTGAGAACCGGCCAATGCAAGCCCGTGCCCAGCCAAAGCTCAGCCACCGTGGCCCCTTCAAGCTCAGTCGGAACATGGAGCACCGTGAAGTCAATTAGAGGCTTCTCATCCAGCCATGAATGCAACCAGAACAGGGTTGAATTTCCAATATCCATTGCCTTACGCAGACCCCTGGTTAACAAGTGAGCCCCATGAACGACCCCCTTCCAAGTTCTCGAGGCCCCATTTTTATTGATGAACATATCAGCATCACACCGGCCAGAACAGTATTTACCACGGATAACTCGAGACCAAAGAGCCATCGGCTCTTGCAAGGTGCGCCAACCCAGTTTAGCCAAAAGAACAGTGTTCATCTGCCTCATGGGGCGAAGACCCAATCCACCCTCGTCCCTCGGCTTGGCAATAGTCTCCCAAGAAAGCGGATGTATGCAACGACGCTCCGACGTAGATCCCCACACAAAACCATGGATAACTCGATCAACCGAATCACAAATAGAGCAGGGGAGGTAATTCGACTACATTATGTAAAGCGGGATGCTCGAAAGCACAGATTTGGCCAGAGTGACTCTACCCGCGACCGAAAGGGAACGAGCTTTCCATCCACTGAGCCGCATCGACACTTTGTCCAGCAAGTATTGATACCTATCCTTGGTCATACGCCCAATAGCAGTAGGCACCCCCAAGTAGTTGCCAAAGTCATTAGACAGTGGCATAGCAAGCAAACTACTAATCACATGTTGCATTTGCGAACTCACCCCTTTAGAGCAAAGAATGCTGCTCTTATGGTAATTCACCTGCTCCCCAGACATTTCACAGAACTTGTTAATACACTCTTTGATGACCATTGCTTGCCCTGCATTAGCCTTCGCAAATAACACCAAGTCATCTGCGAAAAAAAGATGAGAGAGATGGACGTTACCCACATTCATCGGCCTCCAATGCCCCACTTCCACGGCATCCTGGATAATATGAGACAGTCTCTCCATACATAACACAAACAAATACGGAGAGAGTGGATCACCCTGACGTATACCGCAAGAAGCCTTAAAGTTTCCAGCCCTGGCCCCATTCTACAATAGATTCGTTACACCCTTAGTGATGTGACCCAGCCTTCCATGTCAGCTACAAAGGAGGAAGACGCCCAGCGACTTCCACCTACAGGTCCTATCACCCGCGCCAGAGCGAAGAGTGTCCAAGCAGCGACACAGTCCTTGGTGACCAGACTTATAGCCAGCCACGGCCAGATCACTACACCGCCCGAGCTTCTGTGTCTCGTCAACTTAGCCGTGACTGACTCATCTATAGCAACATCTAGTCCGAGCTCGATTTAGGAGACTTACTATTTTTGGACATTACTTCCTTAGTACTTTCTATTTACAGTATTCCTATTTTTAGTAACTGCTAGTTCTGGGTGGTTTCCATTTATGTTAAATGGGCCGCCAGATTTAGTAACTAGAGAGTCTGGCCCATTAGGTCAACTCTCTAGTATAAATAGGAACTCTTGTTTTCCCTTTCAGTTTACGTCGAAATAGAGCTTTTGTTTACAGTCGAGTAATCTCCTGAAACCCGGGCCCCGACGTCATCAATTAACGCGTTTCCAAGTTGAATTATCCTGGCGCGTTAATTATCTATCTTTGCGTTTCTAGTCGAACTATCTTGGCGCATCGATTCAGTTACCCATCACTTATCCGCAACCAAACACAAACCCTAACCCTAATTCTCTCATACCTCACGGCTGCCCCCTTCTACTCTACCGTAGTGCAGCCACCCCTCACACCCCCTTCCGCCGCGCCTCCAGCCAACACCGCCGCGTCTCCTTCCATTCCGCTGCGCCTCCACCAGTCCACAGTGTTTCCGAACCCCCATAGTCCACCGAACACCATCTCCCTCCCTTTCCGACGAGTTGTTTCGCCCTACTACGCATTCATCGGATCCTTGACAACGATTTGTGGTCTTTCCATCGGACAAGGTCACATCAACTGGTATCAGAGCCTACGAATCGCGTAAGTCGTTTCAACTCTTCGTTCAATCACTCATTCGTTTCCGTAAATCAATTCCTGCATCAAAAAACCTAGATCTTGCTCTAGGAATCAAAAAAATAAAATAAAATCCCTTGCAATCTGAATTCGAAAAACCAACAAAAACCCTAGGTTTGTTGGTTGAGCAATTCGACCATCATAAAATAAATAAATAAAAAATCTGGACAGATCCGAACCACTTCACATTGTTTTCAGCATAATCGTGTGTTTTTGCTTGGTTGTTGATTATGTTTATTGTAGATCCGCTTGCATATAGGCTTCGATAGTTTGCTTGCAACTGTGTTTGCCTTGTTTGCGCCACCAATCTACATCTTCGTACTCTCCTTCTTTTCCCACTTGAATCACTACTTTGCTGAATTTTCTGTGCAAAATTTTTGGTTCTGTTGTTTGAGAATTCTGCTAAACTTTTGCTGCGTTTTTCTGCTGTTGGGCTACTGTGTTGTTGTTGCGCTACTGCGTTGTTGCGTCCTGCGCTGCTAATTTCTATTCCGCTGTACCTTGCTGTAGATGTCGTAGATTTCAAAAAAAAAAACAGTAGCTATACCCAACTTACAGTCACAAAAAAAAACGAGACCACACAAGCCAAAATAAGGCAAGTGCGTCTCTTCGCAGTACAAGAAGGGAGAACCCGGTCTTGAATCCGACCCCTTCAAATTACCGTCATCGCCAGTGATTCATTTACCGTCTTCTATATCTTTCACTGTTTGGGCTGCATATCTTGGTTGACTGTGTTGTGCTTACTTCTGTGCTCATATCCTTGCATATCTACTTTCGACATTTTCTTTCCTGAGCATTGCCTTGATTTTGTTGATTGTTGTGTGAGTTGCTTTAGCCTGCTCGTAACCGCCCTCACGGCCAGCCAGATTAGTCTCCAGAGTGATTGCTTGTTGAGTTCGGTTCTGCTTACCTATTTGTTGTTACTCTTTTGCCGTTGTTGTTCGCCTTGATCATGTGGTTTGCTATTTCTTGTTGTCAGGTACCATGTCAGAAGGTGATACAACCCGTGATACAGGCCCCGAGACTGCGGAACAAAAGATGCTACGAGAGCTATTTGCTGACAACAAAGTCAGAGATGCGCAGATAGCCGAGCTCCAGCGTCAGAATACAGAGCTCTTAGCTCGACAACAACCGTCTTCGATCGCTACAGTGGCTTCTGATCAGGGTCAGTTACAGGCCGATGAGTTGAGCGCTCTAGCCCTGGAAAAGGCAAAGGGTAAAGTTGTGATGATTCCCTCCGCCTCGACTCTAGGCCAGCTGAAACACTTGGAGTCCCAGAAAGAAAGCCCTATCGTCCCGCAGCGTCTTCGACAATGACGGTCTACGCAGGTCATGATCCGGGACGAAGTCCCTGAAGTTGCAGAGGCAGATGATGAAAGTTCCCCGGAGGAACATGAGGACGATCAGGTTCATTCCAGTGGTCGACATAGGCAAACCCGACAACCTCCTACAGGTCAACCACCCCGCCAGCTGTCTGGTTCGCATCGTCCGCAGCCACCGCGTCAACGTCATCACCGGCAACCTACTGTGTCGTTTGATGTTGATGCATTTCAGGATCATCAGAGTGTTCGCACTCCTATCTATTCTGATGAGGAGGATTAGTTTGATGAGTACGACCAAGAGGAGGATGAGGGTCAGTTTGGGTATGCTCATGGTTTTCACCCACCATTACAGCATCCCCCTGAGTTACAACAGCACCATACCAGCTATGTTCCACCTCCTCGCCTGCCTCAGAATCAGGCAGCGTATTGGAACGATGTCTAGTACGGCAACCCACAACCGGGTTGCCAGCCCCAGCGTCCTGCAACCGGCCATCAGCGTCAACGACAGCCTGCTCGTGCCCCGCCGTAATATGCCAGACCACAATACGGTCAGTATACAGCTCCTCCCCAGCATGCAGCTCGTCACTTCGAGCACCATGAGGACCATGCAGCACCATTTCTTGACCGTCGGGCCCAACCACCTGTGCACCGCAGAGACATTAAGGTAAAAATCAAACCCTTCTTTGGTTTATATGACCCTGCTATTTTCCTTGAGTGGTTGCAGAACACGGAGCATGTGCTGCGACACTTAACCGTCCAGGAGCATGAGAGGGTGGAGCTCGTTACCTTACATTTTGAGGGAGCTGCTCAGACCTGGTGGAATCGTCTTGAGCAGCAACATTACAGGATGGGTTGGCCACCCATTAGTGAATGGCATCAGCTTGTGCATATCATGACTAGGAAGTATGTGCCTTCGACCTACAAGGAGCAGATACGGTCGGAGATAGCACGGGCTCGACAGGGCACTGATTCGCCACAGGAGTTCTTCGCTCGCCTAGAAGACATGTACTTCAAGGTTGGCGTCAGTGTTGCTCCCGGAATCTTGAGGACGCGGTTCATTATTGGGCTTAACCAGTCCTTTAGTGATCAGGTCGACGTGCTACCGATACGGGACCTCAACAATGTCGTTCACACTGCCCAGAAGTTATATCTTCAGCACCTGCGTCACAAGAAGCAACCATGGCAGTCAGCGACTTCGTCCAGGTATGGTTCTCGCCCCTTCAATTCGGGTTATGGCACTAATGCTACTCCTACTTCTAGTGTGCCTAGACAGAACCGAAGAAGCACAGGTACAGCGTCTGCTACAGCGACACAGAGAACAGCCTTGTCTGCTCCTGTTCGCCGCCCGCAGCCGCCAACTACAGAGACCGCTCGTTCTGAATGAGCCCGAGATGTGGAATGTTTCAAGTGTGGTGGACGAGGACATTACCAGAAGGATTGTCCCAATGCCAAGAAGGTCCTCTTCTCCACCCAATCTGCAGGTTATGAGAGTTACGACGACAACGATGATGACGACGTCGAGACAGACCCTACAGTTGTCTATACAGCCAATGCTGATGGCTGTGTGGTAGGTCCTTCCGATCACCATGAGGACCAGGCACACCACTTTTCCCTGGTTACTAGACGCGTGCTGAGCGTCAAGGAGGGCGACCTGGCTGAGAAGAGGGAGAAGTTGTTTCATGCTAGATGCAAACTTCAGGATACGTCGTTGAGCGTGATCATTGATGGGGGATCTTGCTGCAACATCATCAATGAGAAAGTTGTCCGACATTTCAACCTTCCGACTACACCACACCCCACTCCATATGGTCTATAGTGGATTTCTGATGGATCAGGTAACAAAGTATCGCAACAGTGTCTTCTTTCTTTTTCTATTGGCCCTTATAGCGATATTGTGCTTTGCGATGTTACCACCATGGACGCTACCCATCTGCTTCTGGGACGTCCTTGGTTATATGATCGTCGCGTGCTTCACGACGAGTATTTGAACACTTAAATGTTCAATTACCACGGGAGGCGCGTGACTCTTTTACCCATGAGCCCACAGGAAATTTTACAGGACCAGGCTGAGCGACAACGCCAGAAGGCACTGGAGGCCGCCGGCATTTTGCCTGCTACTGCATCAACCAAGGAGAACTCGAGACGACAACTCGGCCGAGCTACAGACCGAGTTGTGGGTACAAAACAGAACTCGGGCCACAACCCGACCGAGTTGTGGACCGCGTTAGGGGAATAGATCAGAACTCGGGCAACAACTCGGCCGAGTCAGGGGACCGAGTCAGGGGAACAGATTAGAACTCGGGCCACAACTCGGCCGAGTTATGGGTCGCGTCAGGGGACCGAGTCGTTTTCTCCTTCTGGCTCTGCGTCTACGCCTTTGGCTGCTCCTGCGAGGACTACTGCACCCTCAGGTAACCGTTCTACCCCTGGTATTTTTTTGCACTTACCATCTATAGGTACAGGTGTAGCGTCTACTACGGGGGTTCCTCAGCCGCCTATTTTTTCTCTGCGTGGAACCTGTGAAAACAAGGTTCTACTGGCTCGTCACAGCGAGATCACGTCGGCACTTTAAGGCAAGTCCCCTTGTTTCCTTATTATTCATCGCCTTTGTGCCACTACTACTGTAGAGCCTGCACTCCCGCCTGCTATTTTGTCTGTTTTGTAGGACTTCGCGGATATTATGCCTGACGAGCTGCCGCCAGGTCTGCCACCAGTGCGTGGTATTGAGCACCAGATAGACTTCATTCCCGACGCTTCTCTACCAAACTGTGATGCCTATAGAGCTTCTCCTGAGGAAACTAAGGAGTTACAGCGACAGGTCCAAGATCTGTTGGACAAGGGTGTTGTGCGGGAAAGCTTGAGTCCCTGCGCCGTTCCTGTGATTCTGGTGCCGAAGAAGGATGGGACTTGGAGGATGTGTGTGGACTGCCGCACCATCAACCAGATCACCATCAAGTACAGGCATCCTATTCCGCGCCTCGATGATATGCTGGACAAGCTGTATGGTGCCACTTTGTTCTTCAAGATTGACCTTAGGAGTGGCTATCATCAGATTCGTATGAAGGAGGACGATGAATGGAAGACAGCTTTCAAGACCAAGTATGGTCTATACGAGTGGCTAGTCATGCCATTTGGATTGACCAATGCTCCATCGACGTTCATGAGACTCATGAACCATGTCTTACGGTATTTTTTGGGGAAGTTTGTCGTCGTTTACTTTGATGATATACTTGTGTTCTCTCATAGTTTAAATGACCACATTGATCACCTTCGACAGGTCTTAGATTGCTTGCGACGTGAGAGCTTGTACATCAACCGAGGTAAATGCGTTTTTTGTTCCGAATCTGCAAACTTCCTTGGTTTTATTGTCGGCAGGGATGGGCTACGAGTGGATGGGGAGAAGATCTACGCCATCAAGGAGTGGCCTACACCGACGACACCCACTCAGGTTCGCTCGTTCTTAGGGCTGGCCGGCTTTTATAGGAGGTTCATCCGCGACTTCAGTACTATTGTCGCCCCTTTGCACGAGCTGACCAAGAAGGCGGTGTCCATCACATGGCTTCCGCGACATGATGCTGCTTTTGTCGCCCTGAAGGATGCCCTGTGTCGTGCCCCTTTGCTGCAGTTGCCTGACTTCACTCGTCGCTTCGAGGTGTAGTACGACGCTTCCGATTTCGGCATCGGTGGTGTCTTACTGCAGGAGAGGCGTCCAATCGCCTACTTCTCGGAGAAGCTTTCGGGTGCTCAGCAGAACTACCTGACGTATGACAAGGAGTTGTACGCGCTGATCCGGGTTCTGAAGACTTGGCAGCATTATCTCTGGCTGAGTGAGTTTGTGATACACTCAGACCATACTGCTCTGGCCTATCTGAAGAGCCAGACGACCCTCCACCGCAGGCATGCTAGATGGGTCGAGTTCATGCATAAATTTCCGTACCTGATCATGCACAAGAAAGGTAAGGAGAATGTGGTAGCCGATGCCCTTTCTCGCAGGTACGTGCTTATAACTCATCTCCAGTCTCGTTTACTTGGTTTTACATTGCTCAAGGATTTGTATGCTGATGATGTTTTCTTTAAGGACATCTTTGAGCAATGTAAAATCAGCAGAGAGCATGCCACGTATTTCCTGGATGACGGGTATTAGTACAAGGCAGGGAAACTCTGTATTCCTACGTCTTATGTCATGCACTTGTTGCTCCAGGAAGCACATGACAGTCGTGGCCATTTTGGGGTGTCTAAGACCCTTGCAGCACTTCGGGAGTAATTTTTCTGGCCAAAAATGGCCCAATGTATTACCAGGTATTGCAAGAGTTGTGTGACATGCCACAAGGCTAAGGCACGCTCGAGTCGACATGGTCTCTACACGCCCCTCCCGATTCCTGCAGCCCCCGTGGGAAGATTATTGCCTGCAAGAACACCACCAATGCTACTGACATCGCTGGATTGTTTTTTGAGCATGTGGTGCGCTTGCATGGTATCCCTAAAACTATTGTTAGTGATAGGGATACCAAGTTTGTGGGCCATTTTTGGAGGACCTTGTGGGGAAAGCTAGGCACCAAGCTTCTTTTTTCTACTAGCTATCACCCACAGACGGATGGTCAGACGGAGGTGACCAACCGTACCTTGGGAGCCCTCTTTCGGACGGTTCTCAAGGCGAACTCACGTAGGTGGGAGGACTTACTTGCTACAGTTGAGTTTTCCTATAACAGGTCCAGGCACTCTGCGACGAAGCAAACTCCTTTCGAGGTCGTATATGGAAGGAACCCGCTGACACCGTTGGACATGACACCATACCCACTGTAGGACCAGGAGAACATTGTTGATGGCAAGTTGGCTGAGCACATTCAGGAGCTGCACAGGAGGACACGCACTCAGCTGGAGCGGCGTGCGCTGCAGTACTCAGCCCAGAAGAACAAGGGCAGGTGACGCTTGATCTTCGCCCCGAGCGACTTGGTTTGGCTTCACTTGCGGAAGGAGTGATTCCCTTCCGTCCGCAATTCTAAGCTCGACCAACGGGGTGATGGTCCTTTCCGAGTCGTCAAGGCCATTAGCGACAACGCCTACCAACTAGAGCTCCCGGACAAGTATGTGGTGCATCCGACGTTCAACGTCGCTGACTTAGCACCATATGTTGAGCTTGAGTATGATGAGGGTGAAGCGGGGACGCTTCACACTCAAGTGGGGGAGGGTGATGTGACCCAGCCTTCCATGTCAGCTACAGAGGAGGAAGACGCCATGCGAATTCCGCCTAGAGGTCCTATCACAAGCGCCAGAGCGAAGAGTGTCCAAGCAGCGACACAGTCCTTGGTGACCAGACTTGTAGCCAGCCACGGGCAAATCACTACATCGCCTGAGCTTCTGTGTCTCATCAACTTAGCCGTGACTGACTCCTCTATAGCTACATCCAGTCCGAGCTCGATTTAGGAGACTTACTATTTTTGGACATTACTTCCTTAGTACTTTCTATTTACAGTATTCCTATTTTTAGTAACTGCTAGTTCTGGGTGGTTTCCATTTATGTTAAATGGACTGCCAGATTTAGTAACTAGAGAGTCTAGCCCATTAGGTCAACTCTCTAGTATAAATAGGAACTCTTGTTTTCCCTTTCAGTTTACGTCAAAATAGAGCTTTTGTTTACAGTCGAGTAATCTCCTGAAACACGGGCCTCGACGTCATCAATTAACGCGTTTCCAAGTTGAATTATCCTGGCGCGTTAATTATCTATCTTTGCGTTTCTAGTCGAACTATCCTGGCGCATCGATTCGGTTACCCATCACTTATCCGCAACCAATTAACACAAACCCTAACCCTAATTCTCCCATACCTCACGGTTGCCCCCTTCTACTCCACCGTAGTGCAGCCGCCCCTCACACCCCCTTCCGCTGCACCTCCATCCAACACCGCCGCGTCTCCCTCCAGTCCGTTGCGCCTCCACCAGTCCACAGTGTTTCCGAACCCCCACAGTCCGCCGAACACCATATCCCTCCCTTTCCGACGAGTTGTTTCGCCCTACTACACATTCATCGGATCCTTGACAATGATTTGTGGTCTTTCCATCGGACAAGGTCACATCACTTAGTCTGACAGAACATGATGACATCGACAAGGTGATTCGGAACACCAACCTGAATCAAAACAGCCCGCAGAAAGTCCCAACAAACCCGATCATAGGCTTTAGCAAGTTCAATCTTCAACACCATCCACTTGTTAGAGGGGGATGCGTTCAATGAATGAAGAACCTCATGCACGACAACAACGTTGTCGATCATTTGGTGTCCCAGAATGAAAGTTGCTTGGGCCGGAGACACCACAAGAGGGAGGATAGGTTTAAGTTTATTAACGATTGCCTTAGTCGCATCTTTAAAGACAACATTGAGTAACGAAATTGGACGAAGATGAGAGGCATGGATTGGGTTAGGTACTTTCCGAAGAAGAACCAAAAAAGCATCGCCCAACCCTTCAGTGATAATACCATTGTTCAACAAGTCCAGGATAGAAGTCGTAACCTTAGGACCAACATACTTAGCGCACCCCAAACATCCTCTGCGTTGAAAGGCACCGCAAGAGCAGCAAGGTCCGAGTCACTAAGAACAGGGAAGGTGGCACTTCCCTCATACTGAGTAAGCTTATCAGCTTCCACAGGATCAGCCGTATACAACGCAGCAAAGAAATCATGAACAAGTTGTTGAACATGCTGAGGGTTGTTGACCCAATTTCCGTCATCATTTTGGAGGGCAAGAATCTTGTTCTATCGATGTCGAATCACCGTATACAAGTGATAGAACCGCGTGTTACGATCACCATCGGAAAGAAAATCAGCCCTCGACTTCTGAAACCAGAGTAATTGTTCTTGATGCATAACTTCTTCCAACTTTAATTTCAGTTCATGTTCTACCCGAATGATGGCAGAAAAAGGCCGAGAAGCCAGGCGCCTTTGAATACCCTCTAGATTCGCCCAAAGCCTCCATTTACGAGTGAAGATATTGCCAAAAACTTGTTTGTTCCAGATTGATAGCTTGCCAGCAAGATGTTTGAGCGAGGTTGAAAGAGACTCATCTTGCTACCAAGTTGAACCCAGAAAAGAAGAGAAATTCTCATGTGATAACCAAGCTGCCTGGAAGCGGAAAGGACGAGATGGGACCGGCGAATCAGTAGGCGGGAATAACTGAACCAGCAGTGGTAGATGGTCAGAATGAGGGGCGGACAAGTGACGCACACAAGCATTAGCAAAACGCAACCTCCAATCGGGGGAACAAACAGCTCTATCCAGACGGGCCCCATGGAAGGTGCGAGCCGAGCGACCCGTGGTCCAAGTATATGAGGGTCCAGAGAATCCCAAATCGACGTAATTAAGCTCATCAAACCAGTCCCGAAATAGTTGAGAGGAGCGATTGGAACCCACCGAAGAGGATGAACGTTCACTAGCGGAGAGAGTTACATTGAAATCCCCCGCAATTAGCCATGGCCGATTGTTCATGGTAGCAAATTCGTCTAACACCCTCCAGAGCTCGTTGCGAGTGGAGGGATTGGGGGAAGCATAAACAGCAGTCAAGACCCAAGGTTCTTCAGCATGCCGAACCACCTCAACTGTAATGTGTTGAGGATGAAGAAGGACATGGATCACAGTCATCTCACTAGTTTTCCAAAGAAGCCAAATGCCTCCAGAAAAGCCCTGAGCATCCATCTGTAGCATCATATTATACCCAATCATGTTGCAAACAACATCAGCTCTTACTCCACTAATACGAGTTTCAACCAAGACCAAAACAGAAGGATGGTGAACTCTAAGCAACTCTTGCAGCGAGTTCACAAAATTTGCGGCCCCAGCGCCATGAGTGTTCCAAATAAGTAAACTGAGCTCTTCCATTAAAAACACCGAATTTTTGAAGACCCTTGACACCTGATCAGCATATGAATCAAAAACTTCCTCCAGGCGAAGGAGAGCATCATTAAGATCTTGAGGCATGGAGACCCGACACAAGACTGGTTGCATCTCTATTACCATGGGAAATAAATCCACCAGCATCATGTTTGCCAGGGACGACAGGAATGGTAAGAACGGGTTGGTCCGGTGGTTTGACACTAATACACTTGCCTTGTTGAGCACCCGAATCAGTTGAACCTCCTCCACGATCCTTCGAACGTGCAACGCCATCGAAAGAAAGCACTAAAGAGTTCGAATATGAACAAGGATCTTTAGAAGATCGGGTCAAGGTGTCAACCGCAATAGTCTTTGTGGATGATGTAGTAGTCTTGGTGGGCTTGACGGGGGCTTGTGAGGCATTATTTTGAGGATGCAAGACCATCTCCTTGATTAAAAGAGATCTTTTATTTTTGGGCTCCTTAGAGATAACATTAATCTTCAATGATCATTTCCCTTTAGGCTTGCAGGTAGAATATAGGGCTGCCTCCTTCAAATCTTTTTTATCCTTTTTTTTAATCGGTTGGTTGGTCATAACGGGGACCACCGCAATCTTAGGAACGGTTACAAGATTAGATATGGTAATTGTGTCCATAATTGTTTTTGTACCAAGATTCTCGCCCAAGTATTATGCTCCCAAAAAATCCTTCTCCAGATCGGCAACCTGCTCATTCACCGGTGTTTCATCATCATTATCCGGTGACATGTCGGTGTTCTCTTCTTCCGGACCTATCATAGCAAAACGAGAGCCAGAATTGGTCGACGATGTGATAATGACTGGATCTGCTTGCCTAGCCGGACCTTTGTTCATGACAGGAGAGCTTGGGATAGATTCCACCACCGTCGCAGGCACCCTCGATTGAGTTGGACGTCGTGAAATCTTTTTAGGCTTCATGAACTCACCCCAATTCTCATGCACAATGCCAACTATAGCCTCTGCGACAGGATCACGCACCACCCCCGAACCTGATGGTTGATCTGGGAACTTCATGGGACATGTCTCGATTATGTGTCCAATCTTGCCACAATTATAGCAAAGTTGCTTGATACCCTCGTACTGGATAAGCCAAGTGCGACCTCCAAATCGAAACCGAGACAGAAGAGGCTTAGCTAGATCGATCTCCACTACAATCCTTGCAAACTGTCCTCTGTTAGCATCCAGAGTAGTCTTATCAACCTGGACCACCTGCCCAACCAAGGATCCAACTTTGCACAGAAAACCATCGTGGAAGTATTCCATGCTGATGCCGGGAATCCTAATCCATGTCGTTAACACTTTGGCAGTATCTTGATACATAGTAAAATTCGATGTCCATCGTCGGATCATTAGGTAGTTATCTCCTATCATCCACGGGCCTTGCGTCAGGACATGGTGAAAATCATCCTCATTTGCGAATTTGGCGATATAGCAATCTTTCCCGATGTCCACCAAGGTGAAATCACCCATGAGAGACCACTTCTGCTCCAACCGGCGCTTCAGTTGCAAATACCCAGGTCCCTTATCAAACATATGGATAATAATAGAGTATGCCCAAGTTCGATGGAATTCACGTTTCTCACTCGCCATTAGAGTAATTAGGGGACAATATGGATCCACCTCTTCTGGTTCTGCATCATCGTCAGTATCATAAAGATCTGGCCTCTCTGCCCAAACCGAAGCACCCAATGCAACAGCGGGTGTTGGAATTGAAGGGTGAGAAATAACATCCCTGAACGACGCCAGACTCATCGAAGGATTCTTCTTATGTGCCTGGATAGCGGTCGCCTGCTGCAAGGAGGGAAAGGACCCCGATGCTGACTGGAAAAGCAGATTTATCCTGCCAACAGAGTTGGTACCAAGCGTGGATTGTCTCCCTGTATCGACCTCCATAGAACTGGGTGGTGGTGGGTGGTGTCCTGGCGATGAAGCCATCACCAGGCGGGGGCAATGGTCGGACGGCCAACAGTATAAGACGATGAAGCGAAAAAATGATAGGCGCGTGACAGGCGCGTTCTACTTACATGTTGAAAATCATCCTCATTTTCGATTTTGTTGATGGAATGAAAATGGCCAAATGGGAGTCTACTTGCCTGTTGTTTGTTGTCGGTCGCCTTTAACCTTTTAAACCCGAATCTTCACAACCCGTGTGGGTATGGATATAGGCTCTTCGGTTTTCGGGTTTGGTAGGGTTTAGTTTTTCTTTTCTTTTTTGGTACGAAGGGTTTAAAAAATTATTTATGAGATTAATTAATGAGATGAAGTTAAGAGAGTATGTATAAAAACTTAGTAAGTGAGAGTAGTAGAAAGACTTAAGAGAGAATGAGAATGGTATAAAGAGAATGAAGGTGGGTATTTATGGGGTGGGGGTAGATTTTTGATCCAAATTTATCAAAAAATGGTTGAACTGGCGGTTCTGATCGTTGAACTCTCGGTTTGGCCTGCTTTTTTTATAATAAAAAAAAAAGAAATTGCCCAAGGGTAAAAGAAATAAAAACTTGAGGGACTGATGGTTCACCCGATTTTCCAAAACCTCAAATCGAAACCTAAATTGAAGTAAAATTCAATTCCATTTTGACTGTGTTTTACCAATTCGATTCGGTTTGATTTCCGTTTCGTACTGAACCGGTGACCACCTCTATGAAAAGCGGAGCCCGAACCAAAGAAGGGGTTAGTTACTCAGAATTCCTCCATTTATTTATACCTTTCACGTTACATATATGTTTCGTTTTCCGTACGAAATTTCATACACGTTCTTTTTTATATAGAGATGGAGATGCACAGGGACGGAGCCAGGATTTCAGATGAGGGGGGGGCTAAAATTTATATAGTTGCCGAAGACGAAGACAGACGCGGGACGCCGATTGCCGGATTTGCCGAAGAGGCGAAGACGACGAAGCGGTGAAGCCGATGAAGAAGACTAGGAGAGGGGCTGTCACTCTGTCAGCCTGAGGGAGAAGGAGGTCGCGCCGCCTTCCACCGGACCGCCGGAGTAGTGGACTGGCTGGAGAAGTGGAGAAGGAGGTGACGAGGTCGATAGATGTGTGTTGCCGTGTTGGGAGAAGGAGGAGTGGAGGTCGCTGAGTCGAGCTTCGAAAATTTTGGAATATTAGGGTCGGTTGGGGTGGGACTTGGGAGAATGGAAGGCTTTAGGTTAGAAATTTAAAAATTAAAAAAAAATCAGAGTGGGCTATAGCCCCCTCTGGGCCCCACGTGGCTCCGTCCCTAGAGATGCATGTACTCGAAATAAAAGAGATGAATATTTACCCTGTAGGATATCGAGGGAACTGGGAGTCCAGTTTCTAAGCAGCGGAATAAGTAAAACAATAGCAGATTCAAGGCAAGTTCCTTAGAGTGGGAACCTTTGATAACCAACTAGTTATCTAGGATAAAACCCACTACCTCTCTTGCAAGAGGATTTCAAAGTCTACTTCTTGTATTAATACTTCGATTATAATCAACTAGAATAAAACACACAGATTTAAGTCTTAGATACACTAAAGACTCTCTACCTAGTTCAACTTAACCAAGTAACAACAAGCAAGCAACTTACTTAGTTCTTCTTCAAAGAACTCGACACAAATTCTTCACAGCACTCGGAAATCTTCAACTTCGTGAATGTGTTAAGAATGAGAGAGTTTCAATTATTTTATTTATATGATTTAATCACTGGAGGAAGAAAATCTCTAATAACCGAATCACACAAATAAAATAATCAAAAGTAATCGTTAAAGATAACATTTGTTACCAAATATAATCTTTACCGATTTTACATATTTTATTTCCATAAAGATAATCTTTTAAACTCCTAAAATATATGGAAACGGGATAAGATCACATAGTTCTCTCTCATAACTAAAGATCTACCCTAGCAGCTCGCCGCCGCCCTTCACAGATTTATCCAAGTGTTTCTGGCGTCTGCGAGCTTCAGTTCCTTCCGCCAGTTCCCAAGTCTGGCGTCAGTGGTTCTATCTTGTGCTTTTCAATTCCTTAGTTCTCTGTTTGTCACACTAATGGAAATATTAATAACAAATGTGTTTGTCATTATCAAAACTAGAAAAATTTAAGGAAGGAAACTGAAGTTCACTTCCTAACATACCCTTTCCTAATATTCTTGGGTGATGTAACTGTAAATGCTCTCGAACTCAATTATATGCACATACCCTGCCTTGAGTAATTGGATTTTATTTGGTAAATATACTCCTAAGATAACCAATGTGAACAAGGTCAAAATGGTAAATAGGGAGGGAAATGAAGTCTAAGGGCCTGTTTGTTTACATGGTATTGGGGATGAGGAATCGGGTTTGGAATCCCCAATCCATTATTAGTTGTTTGATATCATATTTTTTTGGGTTTCATATCGGATTTTCAACCCCGTGATATCGGGTTTGGAATCCTTACATATTTGAGGGATTTAGGCTAATTAGCTTTTTAACCCCATCAACCCCATGAATTCTTACATATTTGATGGTTAATTTTATTCTAAAAAAATAATCAAACACATTTTTTCAGAAATAGAGTTCCAAATCCATATCTTTTTAACTTTATTCCAATCCAATACCTAATTTATATCAAACGATCCCTAAGACAAATAAGCAAAAAGGGTAGCCCAATGGGCAGACAAAAGCTAACCCTTTTGTTTCTGGCTGGGCCCCATATTCGGTCTCACCCTAATTTCTCTCCTTGGGATGTCCGCAACCTATCTCTCTTTTTGTGTTTTTCTTACTCAATAGAGGAAACTACAATTTCGAAAAATATTATATTAATTATAGTACAACAACGAATCTATTTTATTTTTAATCTACTAAAAAGAGAATGAGTTAAGTATAGATATACCATAGTACTCTGTACTTGTACTTACTAATATACTCTACAAACCACCAATTATGGTCTTAATATGAAAGGATTGGTTTTAATTGAACATGGTATATTTCGGTCTAACAAAGTACAAGTTTATATTTTTATTGTTTTTTTCCAAAATAAAACATATAAAAAAAATTAAACCTTTTCTAAAAGGTGCGATCTTCCATATCCCATTCCTCATCCTAAAATTTTCGAACAAAAAAATTATAATCACCCATCCTTTATAAATAACTACACATGCAACAAATTTCATTTCAAAACCCCCTCTTCCTCTAATCGTTAGTCAATTAATTATTTCCTCTCTCTCCCCATGGCGGAGCCCGAATTCCACCACCAACCAGCCACCAAGGCCGCCACAAGCCCGCGTGTGAAACTCTTCGGCTTCCACGTCAACTCCTACGTGGACACACAAGATCTATCACCAGAACCCGATCACTCCTCCGCCAAGAGCTCAACCACCTCCCCTGATCCCCCTCTCTACACCAACTCCTCCCAAACCGCCGCCTCCGACGGCCGCAAGTACGAGTGCCAGTACTGCTACCGGGAGTTCGCCAACTCCCAGGCGCTCGGCGGCCACCAAAACGCCCATAAAAAGGAGCGCCAGCAGCTTAAACGCGCCCAGCTCCAGGCCTCCCGCGCCGCCGCCGCCGCCCGCAACCCTATCATCTCCGCGTTCGCACCGCCCCCACACCTGCTCGGCCCGTCCGCCGTCCACTCGCCCCAGCCACCTTCCTCCTGGGTGTACATGCCACGCGCCGTTCAGCCCTTGCACGTGTCCCACGGATGCATATTCCCCGGTGCGGGTGCAGGAGGCTTAACATACGCTGGCGGGGCACCGGATATAATGTCCGCAACGGCGTCGTATCATCACCTATATCAGCATCAGCAGCAACAGCGTCTGGAGGTTTCTTCCACGGGGAAGGGCCATGGTGGGCCCACTTCCTTGGGTAGGTTTTCGAATGGGCCCACTTTTGACGACTCTGTTGGGCTCGACTTGCATCTCAGCCTGGCTCCATCCGGCTCTTAGGCTGCTTCCTTGGATCGGCTCGGCTTCAGATTTTTTCTTTTTGGTTCTTACTTCTTACAAGGAATTCTTTGTAACATTTTACTTTCTTAGCGGCTGGCTCTGCCTAACCGGCTTCAGCAGCGCTAAGTTGCGCACCGGATGCTGATTGTGATTACATTTTTAATTGAGTCGTTGAAGGTTGACTTGAATCTACTATGTATATTTCTACATTTATTTATTTGTTTGTTCTCTAGCAAGGGAAAATCAAGTACAAGTACTAACTTTATGATTTTTCACTTCCAACTTCATTCGTGATCCAACTCTGGATCAAAGCTACATATAGGGTTTGATATCTATTATTGGTCATTTTAGCATGTAATTTTATTAGGATAATAGCTTGAATTGATAGTAATGTTTTTTAATTTGTGACCAACTTTGGAGGATAGTTATTCCTTAATGACATGGGTTTTATAACAATGAATTATCTCAATTTATATATTTGGTGAATCTCATTTAGATTTGAAACCCAATTATTTGTCAAACTATTGGAATTAAATATTTTCCAAAATAAGTGGTGGTGCTAAAAAAATATTAAAGTGTGGTGCACCATTCACGGGAGAAGTGTTTGTTCGTGCGTAACATACACATTAAGCTTAACATATAAGTCCATAAGTTTCAACCAACCCTACTTGTCAATGAGTGGAGAGTAGCCATTGTCTTATATAATGGTCTTGTTTTTTGTCAAGTTTTCTATGTGATATATTTTTATTCTCTTTCTTCACGCGCCCATCAAGTGGAAATTGTCTGTCTCAGTTGTCACTTGACATCATGCCTTAAGTTGAAAAACTCAATTAGTGTATTAAGGCCGACAAGATCATTAATCATGCCTTAAGGCCGGCTAGTCCAATCAACCAGAAGTTGAACCTAGACCGGAATTGGCTCTGATACCAAGTTAAAACTTGATGGTCGACCAATCACATGAGACGTGTCTGTTCGTACGCAACACGTGCATTAAGCTTGATATATAAGTACATCAAATCCCAAACTAAAACCAATTGACAATATGTAAGATACTTTTATTTACATGCCTCAAAACTCTTATCATCTCAAACAATTTTGTCCAAGTTTATTTGGCCATATGTATAATATTTCATTTATTGGAAGTCGTCGTTTCGTACGAGACTAGGAGTTTAACTAGAGGTGAAATACAATTAGGCTATGCATGACCGAATTAAGCCAATTCCATTCTTTAATAGAACAAAAAATTCCATTTTCATTGGTCCGATCTTTGTTACTTATGAATACATGCGCAAGTATAATTGCGATATTAATCCGTTCCATCAAACTACAATCACGAAAACTAGAAACTTGTAGGGATTGGATTCCGAACGTAATGTACAAGTCGATCGAACTTTTTGAAAGCTATACTTTTAATTTACGACCTAATGCGCAAACCGCAAAGTGCATGTAAAATCAATATATATATATGCCACCCAGAATCCCATCAACAAGTAAGGCTTTATTTTTCTTTTCATGCGTTAGTCTATACACACAACCACAAAGTCAAATTTGCCCCACCCAAAAATAAGTTGATCATGTATATATACAAGTATATATAATGAGATGTCACCTGTAATAATGAAGTCAGGTGCAGAAATATTGTATAAGCAAAGAGCACTTTCATTTAAATGTGGGGCCAGCTTTTCGAGTTTGCAAGCTAGCTAATGTTCATACTCCACAGCATATATAACTAGCTAGCATGCATAATTCCACAATGCTAGCTAGTAGTTGCAAAACCAGGTGTGATTGAAAGCAATCTGTCAACCAATAATACTATTATATCCCTTATTTAATTTCTTCCGTATTTAAGTGAGAGACAAAAAACGAATGTAATATTTTATTTTTATTTTGTGGAGCAAGTTTATTTAATCCACTTATTATATAGTGGAACTAAACACGGTAATTGCCACACACTACGTTCTTATTTCTTTTTTTCTTTTTTTGATAAGGTAAGAATTCGAGTTACCGATATAAAATGTCGGACAGCTCGAGAGGCCGATAAATCGACAACTGAAAAAACCAGTTAAAAACAACACAGACAAACAAATAAAAATACAACAAAACACAAGCGAGCTATACGATTAGGGAGAGAATTGAGTTCAACACCAAACGAACAGTGCCATCAGACGACAGATCAACCAGAAAAACAATCCTGAAGAATGTTGAATGAACAACCATGACGTTGTCCCACAGTACGTTCTGATTATAAGTTGGATTGACTTTTATGCCATTTGTAAAAGTGTACTAGCTTGGCAACAAAGTTTGAAACTTTTCTAAACTACAAGGATATGGTGGGTTCAAAATATCTTTGATTTTTTTGGATTGGAGTTTACTTGAACACTTCAGCTTGGTTCCAGCAGACATAAGTATCTCATAGGTCAATCTTTTTGCTCGCTTTAATTTGATATATTGATGATGTTGATCGATATAACAATGGTAATTTCTAATTAACCTTCCCAAGTACATGCTACGTATTTGATAATTTTCATTTAAGACTTTGTTTGGTGGATGTCTTTACAAAGACAATTTTATTAAATAAATATTTTTTGAAATTTGAAATTCGAATAATATAGAAAAGTATGAAAAAGGAGAAAAAGTAGTTTCTCAACTAATCTTCCAAAAATATATTTGATTAATTGTTTGCTACTTAAGTTGATTCTATTTATTATATAAAAGAAAAATGACTCTAAATAATACCAGCTATCAGCCTTGAACCAAAAATAATATGAACTTTAAAAATGGTAAAAACATATCCAAACTATGTCAATATTAACCAAAAATGGTATGGACATATTTTCCGGTGGGTTTGCTGATAAAAAATAAAAATAAAATCAGTCATATTCCGTTTAACACATCAAATTACATCTCATTTATATAATAAAAAAATAAAAGAAAAATAAACAAACCAATACCAGTAATTCGCATCTTACAACAACACGAACAAAAGAAAATCAGTCATATTTTTTGACAGATCACTTTTTAAACAAACCAATCATTATTATACAAATGAAGTGTAATTTAATGTGTATTTGTTTTGACAAATTACATTTTCGACTCCATCTCAGCATACCCGTTAGAAAATTCACTGGAAAAATATGCTCATACCATTTTTGGTTTATATTGTCAAAGTTTAGGTACGTTTTTATAATTTTTAAAGTTCATATTATTTTTGTTTCAAAAGTGATAGTTGATATTACTTAGAGTCATTTTTTCTTATATAAAATAGGCATGCATACGTCGTGTTTGATTGGTTGAAGGTAGCTGGTGTGTCAGATATTTATCTTGCTAAGTAATTGAACTTTGTGGTTTTTCCGGTTTCTACAAATTAATTAAAATTTAGGTACGTTTTTATAATTTTTAAAATTCGTATTATTTTTAATTCAAAAGTGATAGTTGGTATTATTTATAGTCATTTTTTCTTATATAAAATAGGCATGCATAAGTCGTGTTTGATTGGCTGAAGGTAGCTGGTGTGTCAGATATTTATATTTCTAAGTAATTGAACTTTGTGGTTTTTCCGGTTTCTACAAATTAAACAAAATTTAGGTATATTTTTATAATTTTTAAAGTTCGTATTATTTTTTATTCAAAAATGATAGTTGATATTATTTAGAGTCATTTTTTCTTATATAAAATAGGCATGCATACGTAGTGTTTGATTGGTTGAAGGTGGCTGGTGAGTCAGTTATTTATCTTGCTAAGTAATTGAACTTTGTGGTTTTTTCCGGTTTCTACAAATTAATCAAGTGGATTGGTTCAACATGTACATTACAAAAATCGAACATGTATGTACACACACTATATATATGCCCCATCACAATGAATAATTTTTAAATGATTATAAGTGATTAATTATGTCCATAGTTCCAATATGCATGAATCATACATATATGCAAGTGTATATATATAAGAGTTTATTTTGTGTCTCTCTATAGTGGAAAAGCAGCTAGTGGAATTCGAAAGAAGGAAGTATATATGAGGTTACATTTCTCTGTACGTACAACGTACGAATCGATCAACATGCACACAACTACGTGCAATATATATCAATAAACAACATAGTATTAATCTTAAATAAAATATTAATCATATACATACCACTATATTCTATATACCTTTTCTGTGCAGAATCTCATGAACATGTATTGTTTAACAATTAGTACGTATGATTAAAAAACCCTAACACCATACCCCCATCAAATAAATTAAGGTTCTTGTTTTTGGCATATAGGCAAAGTATAGGGCAAACCAATTGTTAATAGATATTTTTATACTCAAAGGATCCAACTTCTATCACATATCTCATCTCATCCATGTATTCATGAGGATAATAGAAGCCTCATAGTTTTAAAACTTGGGTAATTATGAACCCGACGAGATCGAGTAATGGTCTAAATCTTTTTATTATTTATTGTGTGTTACATGATCTGAATATAGTTAACACTAGTCATAGTTCAGATCCGACGATGAGTTTGGTTTAGTGGGGAGTTTTAATACTAGTACTGATCATTTGTTATCCTTAATTTACTGGACTCTTTTTTTGCCCTTAATATATAGGGATTTGAAGAAATATAAACATGAGATTCCAAAGACTAGGAGAAAGGTAGGGAACACATGCAACATGGGCATGCATTGGGATTGCATTGGACAACATAAATCTTGCTTTTGAAAATGTTGCAGCCATATTGGTACTTAGATGATGCAAAAGCTCAAAAAGGAGGACAAGGAAATTTTGATAAAGATGATGTGTTAGATATGTATAATCATTATCTTAATTCTTTTTCAGCTCACTGTTTTTGAAATTTC
Organism: Rheum nobile; assembly: GCA_027886185.1. Taxonomy (NCBI): domain Eukaryota; kingdom Viridiplantae; phylum Streptophyta; class Magnoliopsida; order Caryophyllales; family Polygonaceae; genus Rheum; species Rheum nobile. The sequence continues at coordinate 5,554,447 of WOAB01000207.1, read as the reverse complement.
GGTAGTTGGCTGATCTGATGCAACATCGATCCTTTGAACAGAAGAACCCACAACAATTTGCCTCAAAAAAAAGCATAGAATACTTACCTACTTGCTTCAAGATCAGTGCACACAGTAATTTTCACCTGAATTTTTAAAGGTAAAAACTTTGAAGAATAACCATCTTGGTAGGTCCCTTGTAGACTGTTAATGCTGAAAAAGGAGCTGCAAAGTGCTTGCACTAACAACAGTTTCTCTGCTTCTGAATCCTAAGCATTGTAAGTATATGAACACAACACAAAGCTGAGACCAGCTGGGACAGATTTCTGCGCCCCTCTCAGCCTATAGACATGGCATTTGACGATGCAAAGTTGAATCCTCATCCTCCTTTAATTTGTGCTTAAGTACTTTGTAAGCTGGCCATGTGCTTGGCTGAGTCCCATGTCTACACAATCATTGTTATCTCTAATGTGTTTTTCGAGTGGGATTGAAAAGAAGGGCAAAGGTTAAAGGATTATCAATCAAATCTACTCTTTATATATGACTTCTCTTGTTTATTTCATGGTTGTCCCTACAATCTGTGAGTTGTGATGATGGTAATTATAGTAAACCGCCATCACTGACTTTATCATTATGCTGTACGGGGAGAATACACATCCATCAACATTCAACAGACGAGCTATCATCAACTGAAGGTCATTGAAAGAGGGAAATCAAACAAAAGTCTAATATGAGAAGTTTAGGTTGCACTGGGTCACTTAATGTTGGATCCAAACCAACTCGGCCCAGAGAGCCCAAGCCCAAAATGGAGACGGGTTGGCCCATCACCCCAAACAAATGTGAGGTCTCTTAACCGTTCAAAAGCATTTATGCACCCATTTACTCTCATAAAAGAACAATATTCCCTCTTTATTGGAATAAATGACATTTTTTGTTTGTTTGTGTGATTAAGATGGTAAATAAGATAATTAGCTTAAAAGCAAGCTCACTCAAAGAAATGTTACAAGACTATTTTGTGGACACGCTTATGCTCCAAATGAGTTTGTACCACTTGTATGTGTTCCACCACTTGATGCTCCAAATGAGTGGGAAGACGGATACTCACTTACTAATACTTGGCTTCACCTATCTTGTAGTGTGTTTTTATCACTTGATGCTCCAAATGAGGACTACATATCCTTATTTATACTTGAGGGTTGAAATGAGCATTTCTCTAGAATTGTAGAGCTAATTTTCTAGCTCTTGCTCCTTAGACAGAATTTAGTCTTCTCTTCAAATTGGGCTTTTACATTGAACCATACTTAAGCCAATTTAACTGTTTCAATATTGGGCTAATAAGAAGGGAACCTAACAAATCTCCCCCTTCCCGACTTAGCATGTGAGTGTCATGACGTTACTACACGCCTAAACAACAATCATAAAACTTTTTGGTTGGTAGCACCCTAATAATAATGTCTTGACTAATTTTCGTTTGTGTGTACTTTGTCAAGATGTATGAGTTTTGCTTCAAGAACTTCTTGAATCCATTGATGTCATATATCAATGTTCTTCGAGCGAGGGTGCAATGTTGAATTCTTTGCTAAGTAAATAGTACTTTAGTTGTCACATAGCAAGACATATTTATCTTGCTCTATTTCCAGTTCAAGCAATAAGTTCTTCATCCAAAACATCTCCTTGCAGACTTTGGTGGTTGCGATGTATTCTTCTTCGGTGGTAGACAAGGATACACACTTTGGTATCTTTGATTGACATTAAACAACTCCGCTTGTAAAGGTAATTAGATAGCCTGATGTGGATTTTATGGAATCATTCTCATTATCCCAATCTGCATCTGTGTCACCCTTTAATTCAAGCTTTCCATTTCCAAAGCACAAGCACCTTTTTAGACGTATCCCATAGATATCGGAGGATCCATTTGACTGATGCCCAATGCTCATTCCCCATAGTTGTAAGGCCTTAAGCATTAGAAATGCCATCCCATGCCAACACGAGGACTTTCCTAAGAGGTAATCAATCTTGATACTACTCTTGCCCTAGCACACATAACATCAAAGTTCTTTGTCCTCACTTGAACCCTGAAAAAGAAGAGAACTTGTTGACATGGGTAGCACTTCAATCCTTATAAACCAATCGCAAGTTCAGGGTGTTACAAACTCCTTCACTCCTTGATGTCCTCGTCAATGCCTAAAGACCGTCATATGTGTCAAGTGACTGCCCTCCGAGCCAAGTCCACCACATAACCTAAAATTGGATCTGATACCATATGTAAGGTCTGATGCCTTAGAAACGTCAGTCCACACCAATATGAGGACTTCCCAAGAGGTTACCCATCCTGACACTACTCTTGTTGTAGCACGCTTAACTTCATATTTTTTTGTCCTCACTTGAACCTTGAAAATGAAGAGCTCTTGTTGACAATGGGTAATACTTCAATACTTATAAATCAATCTCAAGTCGGGTGTGTTACAAGATTGGCTAAAAAATAACTCATATGCAACACCGACTATATTTGCGATATCAAGCATGTAATACACCATGACATATATAAAACTGCCTACTGCCGATTGATAAGCACTACTTTGTAGGGCTTAAGTAAGAGTCATTAGAGATTTGATTGGTGTCATTTGGGTAGATTTAGACACATTCATGTGCATGGCGTGTGGGGGCGAAGTTTGGTAATTAATTAATTAAAAGCCACTTGATTGATGGGCTAAATTAGAGAAAGAAAGGCCCGTGGAAATTAGGCCCAAAAGGAGAAATGAAATGAAGGCCCACGTGAAGGTGAAGAAGCTGGAGAGGTGAAGTGAGGCTGGAGCCCACATGAAGATTTGCTTCAGCGTGAAATTGAAGCAAATTGGAGGATGACATCACCACGACATCCACCGAGAAGAAGAAGTTGGAACGGAGTGGGCCGCGCGAGATTGGGCCGTGATCTTCGCTGATGCATGCGTGGGAGATTGAAGTTGTTGGGCCGTGTTATTGCTGGAGCGAAGTGCCAGCCGGAGAGGCTTTGCCGAAGACGGGATTAATTCCCAATTTCCTTTAATTATTTTTATTTATTATTTTATTATTTCATTTTAGGTTAATTTAGATTTTATTTCCTTTAGTATATTAGGGTAGAGAAAAGGTTTGTTTGCCAATCTAATCTTGGATCATCTCTTGAAACCCTAATTCCCTTTTCTACGTTATGAAGAACTAAGCCTCCCTGGCTTAGTCAGACGCTGAAGCTTTCGTTTGGATAAAGTTGTGAGATTCTTGTTCTTAATCTATTGCATGGATTTTATCTTTCTCTTGCTTAAGTTGTTTATGATTGATATTGATAATCTCTATTTGGACGCAACTAGGGTTTATTGTTATTGATTGATTGCTAGATCTAGATTGTTACTGGTTGAGCATATCTATTTCAGAGTAGCAACTGCATCGTATTAGTAACTGGTTGTTCTAGTCTTATGCAGAAGAGAATTGATTTACATTCTAGGATAATATCTGGTTGTGTTATGCTAGAATTGTATCCAACTATATTCCTATCCGTAAGGCTGCTGTTAAACTGAATCTTGATAGTTTCAGGGTTGTTTAATTAGTTAGTGCTAATAGTATCTGGTTGTGCTATTAGTTATATTTGAAAAGGAATTGGAATTATCATTGCATGAGATTTTGAATGAGTATCTATGATCAACTTGTCATACGAATAGTGGATGTTGTTTGACTAAGTGCTTTTCCCCATTACTGAATTCATTCATCTTTAGTTTGTCTACCTTTTGCATGTTTAGAACTTACAAAACTCACAAAACCCCCCTTTGGTTACTTTAGTTTGACATACAAATTGCATATTAAGATAGAATTCGCCTCCCTGTGGATTCGACCTGTACTTACCTAGGACTACGGTTTAGGGTTTGTTTGGATATTTTGCATAGCAGTTTTTAGAACGACAAAAACTTGTTATCACTGATACATAAGGGGTAGTCTTCATTTTCTGCACATGCTTCTTACTTGTTGAACTCTTGTTCGAACATAACTTTAAATGTCTAGCAAGTGGAGTGCTCAACGGCTTTGCTTTGTGCATGCTGAATCTCTCTAAAACCTTTTCAATGTACTGATCATGGGATAGCCATAGTAGCTTCTTCTGTCACAAGTGATCTTCATCCCAAGAATTTGTGTTGTCGAACCCAAATCTTTCATGACAAAGCACAATGCATGCCAACAAGAGGACTTGTTATGGTCATGACCTATAATCAACATGTCATTGACATAAAACAATAGTATAATTAAATCACCTCTCACATACCTCTTCATGAAGACACAATGGTCATTCATGATTTTAAAGTCATGATCTGACATGAAAGACTCGAACTTCTTATATCACTACCTTGGGGCTTCTTTAGGCCATATACTCTTCTTTAGTCGATACAACAGATTCTCCTTGCCTAAGACCTTGAATCCTCCAGGTTGCTCCACGTAGATCTTCTCATTGAGGTCACCATGGAGGAATGTCATCTTAACGTCAAGTTGTTCAATCTCCAAGTCTAGAGTAGCTACTAGACCAAGAACAACACGGATGGAGAACATCTTCACCACTAGCGAGAATATATCTTCAAAGTTGATGCCTTTCTTCTGGTTGAATCCTTTCATGACTAGTTGGGCCTTTAAGCTACTCTCCTCGGACTTACCATTTGTTCTTCAAGGCTTTCCTCCATTTCGGTAACTCCACCAGTTCATAAGTGTGGTTCTCATGCAAGGATTGCATCTCGTCTTGCTTGGATTTTACCACTCAGCCTTGTGAGTGTCAACCATGGCCTCAACTATATCATATAGACGATTTTATATCTCCTTAGACCGTCTTGGCTCAGGCTCTGGTGGGTTACTAGAGTCTTTCTCTAGATCATTCTGATTTTGAGTAGGGGTACCATCTTCAACATCAACATCACCGTTCTTGAGTGTATCTTCTGGTTTGTCATGTCGTTCATGAGTAGAATAAGAGTCCTTGCTACTAGCTCTTGACTTTGGTTTCTCTGATTTTTTGATATCTTTAATTGTTTGATCGTCAAAGAACACAACATACCGGCTTCAGACAATCTTCTTTTTAACTAGATCCCAAACTCGATAGCCAAAATCATATCTAGGTGAACCATGATATATTGATGCACTCGTTGGTTTTGGAATTTATCTTGTCTCATTCATCATTTGGTATGTGAACGAATGCCTTGCATCCCTACACCTTTAATTGATTGTAGGAAACCTTGATTCTCGACTAGACTTCCTATGGGATCCAAAAGAACTAATGGTGTCAGATTGATAATGTCGATCGCGTTCATCATAAGTTCTCCTTAGAATGTCTTGGGTAATTTGGCATGACAGAGCATGCATTAAACTCTTTCTACAATCGTTCACTTCATCCTCTCGGCAAAAGCCCATTGAGTTGTGGCATCTTGGGTGGTATCTTCTCGAGCCTGATCCTGTGATATTTGCAGAATGCCTCAAAGGGACCTCGATACTCGCTACCATTATCCGATCATACACTCTTGAGTGTATGGCCCATCTCCCATTCTACTCGGGCTACGAACTCCGTGAAAGCATCGGGTACTTGGTCTTTGGATTTCATCAGGTGCACCCATATCATCCTTGAGTGGTCATCTATGAAAGTGATAAAATATAATGCACCACCAAGGGGTCTCTCTAACATGGAGCACACGTAAGTATGTACGAGATCAAGAATGTATTTCCTCCTTGTAGGTACAGAACATCTTTGGAAAGTAACTCTAGGTTGTTTAATATCTAAACAATCAAAACATGGTTTGAGGGAATTACCTTTCATATTATGGAGGAGTTGCTTTGAGCGAGGATATGAAAACCTTTCTCACTCATATGATCGAGCCTCCGGTTCCATATCTACATGTCAGTGCTTGTAAGATTCACCTCCCCCTTGCATATCTTAGCTTGTATCACGTACAATGACCCTTCTTTCTTTCCTAGAATCATGAACAAGCTTCATTTGGTGAGCTTCCACTTGCCATCACCGAAGTGATTCACCGGACTGACATCGTCAAGCTTTCCCATTGATATGAGATTGAGGCGCATATCAAGGTCATGCCTTACATCCTTAAGAACAAGTTTGCATTTGTGTTTGATGTAAGGACGACATCTCCCTTTTTGACAACCTTGCTCCTACCTTGATTTCCCGTTTAAACGTTACCAAATTTGCCACATTGGTAGGATGTAAAGAAGATTTCATGAGGGTGACGTACGTGCAAGGAATAACCAAGGTCGACGATCCAAGATCTATCATCAGAGGCAATGTTTAGAAGATTATATTTTCCAACAGATATATATGCCCACCTTCTCCTGCCACAACAGTGGTGGTCTTTTTATCTAGCCTCTTCGTGGGTTGAACTGGTCTGGCTTGACATTACCTGCCTTTTGATCTTTCTTGAGAGACCAACATTGTGATTTCTTATGACCCGTCTCACCGCGATAGTAGTAGGTAACCTTGTAAAGCCCGGTCCAATGCCTTAGAAGCGCCAACCATGTCAACACGAGGACTTCCTAAAAGCTTGCCCATCTTATTATCGTTCTTGTTCTAACATGTTTAACTTCATAGTTCAATAACTATTAACATAGATAACATTCATGTGGGTTCTCCATTCTTGTGATATGAAAACCATATCTCTCTTTTCTCTTATCATAGTGGCCGGAATCAAAAAGGGATTTTCCACTGATTAAATATTCCATGCCCATTAGATTAAAATTTACAAGTGTTATGTCATAATCAAAGTTTGTACAAATTAGTCGTTTAAGTTTACAATGGTAGCGCACTCAAAGATTGAGTAGAACACTTAGGAAAAAAGAAGCATACATGTTGGCAGGTATTTATTGGGCTCGGTATTTGTGTGGGCCTATATTGTTGGGCTTGCCTGAAGTGGGCCTAGTGGGCATTTGTGGGCTCGGTATTGTTTGGTTGGCAACAAAAGGCAAACTCCCTCCTTTGTGAAAAGTGTCCATGTCCAGGAGAAGTTTTATATTGCTTCTATCTCCCAAAAGTAGGTAACAAAAAAAATCAACTTGCTACTAGGTTTTGTGCCGCTTTTGCACAGAGAGAGAAAAGAGAGGCTTTGAGAGTGCTCGAAGGGTTCGACCGGAAAGAGAAGCAAGGGAAGACGAAGGGCGGTGACGTTTCTGAGTCCGGTGGCAACTCGAAGGTGTTCGTCGAGGTCGTGTTCTTCGTGGTGTTCCTTGCGGGGTGGCGCGGACTGGTGGAGTGCGGAAACACTTCGTTTATGCGATGCTTCACAAGGGCATTTTTCTTTCGATCCTTATTCTTGTGCTTCCTGTTGTTGTGTGCTTCAGATTCCTTAGTGTGTTTTGCTCTCTTGAGTGTGCTCTTGTAAACAAACGATTGAAGCCTTTGAATGCTTAGTGGATTGGGTGGATCTCTCCTTTTGAGATCCCACGGATGTAGGGTAACCGAACCGCGTTACCAATTCTTGGTGTCCATCTTGCTTTAGTTGTTTCTGTTTGGCTTGAATTTGCTTGAATTAGGAAATTTGGTTTACAGATTGGTATCAGTGCTTTACCTGCATCCCTTGTGTTTTTCTGATCTGGAAAGTGTTCTTTCTGTTGCTAGAAGATTTTTCTAGGGTTTGTCCTTGCTCGATCTTGTTGTGCTTCCGCTGCTCTTGTGCATTTGACTGATTCTTGCTTATTCGTTGTTGAAAACTGCACTCTGGGATTCTTGTGTGATATGTGAGCAGTTTGTTAGGGTCTTTCTTGATCCTTGAACCTACATCTATTTCAGTCTCTAAGTTTTGTAACCTTGAGTTGTGTTTTCTGAGTTCTTGAATTACGGTTCTTTGAACTTGGAAGTTTGTTGAAGTGCAACCTCTGGAGTTGTACTTGATTGGTCTTTGAAATTGTGTTCTTGAGAATTGATTATTGTGTGTGTGTGTGTGTGATTTTTTGGACTCTTGTGTCCTAATCTGTGGTTATCAATTTCTAGGCTCACTTACTTACTTGTGTGATTGGTAAGTGATGGCAGAAAATATGATAAAACTGACACCATTCGATGGTACTACTGACTTTGCAATGTGGCAAGTCAAAATGAAGGCTATACTCATTAAGGAGAAGTGTAGCAAGGCAATAAAGGCAGAATATCCAGAGGGAACTACTGTTGCGGCAAAACTTGAAACGGATGAGCAAGCCCACTCAGAAATTATGATAAGGCTGGCGGATGATGTGGCTCGTCAAGTGGTAAAGTTTACTACTACTAAAACTTTATGGGATGCTTTAGAAGCATTATACTTGACTAAATCCTTGCCTTCTAGAATATCATTAATGTGCAGATTGTTTACATTTAAGATGGATGTGAATCTGACTTTGAATGATAACTTGGATAAATTTATGAGAATGACCCAAGATTTGGAGAGGTGTAAAGATAAGATTGCTGAAACTCACCAAGTTGTCATGTTATTAAATTCCTTGTCTGCTTAGTTTGACATTCTGAAAGATGTGATTCAGTTTAGTAATGATACTATCACTTCTGCTTAAATAGTTGAGGCTATAATTCAAAAAAATGAAGTGTTGAAAGTCTTTAAGACTAAAACTGGAAAAAAAAATTGATGTCAAACCTGAGAATTCTATCTTGCATGCTGAAGGGAAACCCAAAACTGGAAAAAAAAGGCTAAACCTGATGTTAAAGATAAAAAGTGTTTCTATTGTGGTAAGGCTGGCCATTTTATTAAAGATTGCAAGAAAAAGAAATCTGATGATGATCAAAAATTTGTTTTTACTAATGTCATTAATGTGTGTGAATCTGGTGCTTCTTATTCATGTGATCTGCTCATGCTTGATTCTAAACATGATTCTGATTGCTGGATATTAGATTCTGGCTCTATGCATGATACCCCGCATAAATACATGTTTGATTATTTACATGAATTTGAGTGTGGAGAAGTTATGTTGGGTGACCATACTTGTTTAGAAATCAAAGGGATTGGTAATGTTCCCTTGAAAATGCATGATGGCAATGTTAGAGTGCTTTAAAAGGTGAGATGGGTTCCAAACTTGAGAAGGAACCTCATTTCTGAAAGCATGTTTGATGAGATGTGTTGTAAAATTACTTCACAAGAAAGTGTAAGGAATGTCACTAAAAATGGCAATTCCCTTATACGAGGTATTAAAAAGGGAGGGTTATATTATGCTATGGTCACCCCTTGCTTAAGCACCTTAAAAGGTGAAGGTAAGATGAGCTCAACTCAATCCAAAATATGTCTTGAAAATGATCTAATTGTTTTAAATGAGAATGTAGTTCAGATAACATCACTTGTGCAATCTAAAGAACCTAAAAACGCAAGAAAAGGCAAAGGAAAAGGCAAAGGAAAAGGGCTGAAGGAAAATAGAACACTTCAGTTCAGTTGGGACTGAAGAAGAAAAATGGTGAAATGGCAAAGTGCCAACCCCTACAGTGTTTAGAGTCAGAAAAAGGCTCTCAAAAATAGCAAATTGTGGATGTAAATGGTGAAAATGTTGCTATAGAGATGGAAGGGCACCTGGATACCAAGTCAGAAAGCAAAACACACCAATTAGATGGGGGGTGAGTATCTCTAAACCTAAAATTCAAGCTAAGGGAGTTGAAGTAAGTGTTTCTGAACTAAAAACTGAATTGCATGCTAGATTATGTGGTCTAGATGACCATTCACTTGTGTGTGAAAATTTTGAGCATGATTTTAGTTGTAGTTTCTATGTGAGAAACATTCAGAAATACTTGTGGTTAATTGGTGTATGTGCTTGTCTGATTTTTGGTGGCATTACTTTGGCTAGCATTGACTCTTATATGCATGATTTTGAGCTCATGAATGTTCATATATGGATATATGCACTTAGAGTTATTCTTGTTGCCTTTGTACTGCTTGGTTTCATTGGTTTCATGTGTTGGAACCTTAAGATGGTGAAGTGTCATCATGCTGAGTTCATACCTGAATTTTGTCGCTTAGGAGGGCATGATTTTAGATCTATGAATGTGGTTACTGTTGGGTTGTGTGATATTCCTGAATGTAATGTTTTTGCTGTTGCTTTTAGTAATGAGACTAATGCATTGCTGAGTTGCAGGAACTCCCCCTCTGGCGGGGCATTCTTCTGAGGAGAAACACACACAACATTGGGTTGATGACGAACGGGAGGCAGTCTACCTAGTCCACTACTGGTGATCAAAGTTGTACAAAACTTAGATTAGGAGGGCATTTGTTATATCATAATCGAAGTTTGTACAAATTAGTCGTTTAAGTTTACAATGGTAGCGCACTCAAAGATTGAGTAGAACACTTAGGGAAAAAAAAGCATACATGTTGGCATGTATTTACTGGGCTTGGTATTTGTGTGGGCCTATATTGTTGGGCTTGCCTGAAGTGGGCCTAGCGGGCATTTGTGGGCTCGGTATTGTTTGGTTGGCAACAAAAGGCAAACTCCCTCCTTTGTGAAAAGTGGCCACGTGCAGGAGAAACTTTATATTGCTTCTATCTCTCAAAAGCAGGTAACAACAAAAAATCAACTTGCTGCTAGGTTTTGTGCCGCTTTTGCACAGAGAGAGAAAAGAGAGGTTTTGAGAGTGCTCAAAGGGTTCGATCGGAAAGAGAAGCAAGGGAAGACGAAGGGCGGTGGCGTTTCCGAGTCCGGTGGCGACTCGAAGGTGTTCGTCGGGGCCGTGTTCGTCGTGGTGTTCCTTGTGGGGTGGCGAGGACTGGTGGAGTGCAGAAACGCTTCGTTTATGCAGTGCTTCACAGGGGCGTTTTTCTTCCGATCCTTATTCTTGTGCTTCTGGTTGTTGTGTGCTTCAGATTCCTTAGTGTGTTTTGCTCTCTTGAGTGTGCTCTTGTAAACAAATAATTGAGGCCTTTGAATGCTTAGTGGATTGAGTGGATCTCCCCTTTTGAGATCCTACAGATGTAGGGTAATCGAATCGCGTTACCAATTGTGTCCATCTTGCTTTAGTTATTTCTGTTTGTCTTGAATTAGGAAATTTGGTTTACAACAAGTTATAATATCAAGGATGCTCGATCTTGTACCCGTGTCCAGAGGCGGATCTATGCGGGGGGGGGGGGGGGGGGGGAGGGGGAGGGGGAGGCCGCCCCCGCTAACCTCCGACGAGAAGCTTAGGCGGACCGCCGAGCCCCCCCAACGCCACGCCATTGAAAGCGGCCATGGGAGCTTCTGCAGAGCGGAGAAGACGAAGTTAGATTTGAGATCTGTTTCAATTTTTTTTTTCAAAGTGTCAAACGCCCAAAACGACGTAGTTTCCCAAAAAATTTAAAACCCTTGACCTCTTTTTTTTATTCAAAAACGTGTAGAAAAGGTCATAAGCTGATTTCTTTTATTTTTTTATTTTTTTATTGAAGACTTCCTTTGTTTCTAAATTGACAGTAACATCTCCCTCCCACTGTGGGAGATGTTTGTCCATTGCCATGCCCACCTGTCGCAGTAGTCCACTGCCCTGCCCACCGACCACATCCTTCAGGCACCTTCAACTCCATTCTCCTGCGGAATTCTGGCAGTCTGGCGTTGTGCTCCCTCGCTGTCACAACCTCTAATTTAGTCCAAAATTGTGAGTTTTAGTTGTTTTAGGATTTAAGTAAAAGTGAAAATTTTGTTAAATTATATCTATATTTGTTTAAAATTACATTAAGTTAAGGAATCTATGATTATATTGAAGTTTGAAGAGTCGTAAGCGACAATTTTTATAATTGTTGTCGCTATTTTTGTAAATCCCATAAGTCTTTAAGCCCCTCTTGTAATATGTTCTAGATCCGCCACTGCCCGTGTCTATATAATTTTGGTACTTGTCATAATCGTGTGCAATGCAAAATGGTTGTATTGTGATAATGGACGTATATGGAGAGTGGACCTAACAAATTGACGTGTTGACTTGGGTGATTGTAAATTTGTATGCGCATCATTTGGCTAATGGTTGATGACAACTGTGAAGGATTAGAAAGAGATGATTTGGTAGAATGATTTCCTTTATGTATTAGGAAATCTGGATCACAATATATATGCTAAAAATAAGGAGGGGCTAATATAAACATAATAATACATATATATACTCTATGTATCTAATATTCTCTTTCAAGTTAGAGTATGTGGATCAAGAATGCTCAACTTGTCAAAAAGAAACAAAAACTGTTGTTTGCCAAGAGCCTTAGTAAATAGATCTGCAGGCTCTTCAGCCGTGCGAATATGACGAATGGTAAGCTGACCGGCCTGGATCATATCCCGTACGAAATGACAATTAATCTCTATGTGTTTGGTACGCTCATGGAATACTGGGTTGGCAGCAATGTGAAGAGCAGCCTGACTATCACAAAACAAACTCATAGGGGTAGAATGACCCACGCCAAGCGACTGCAAAAGAGATTTGAGCCAGATAAGCTCACAGCAGGCAGCGGCCATAGAACGATACTCAGCTTCTGCAGAGGAGCGAGAAATAGTAGGTTGTTTCTTAGTCTTCCACGAAACAGAGGACTTGCCAAGCATGATGAAGTAACCTGTGACAGAGCGGCGAGACTTAGGACAAGAGCCCCAATCAGAGTCATACCAAGCAGTAAGATGAAGAGCACTATGAGTAGAGAGAAGAAGCCCCTGCCTGGGATGCCCCTTTAAATAATGAAGAACACGAATATCAGCCTGCCAATGAGCCTCCAAAGGTGCTTGCATAAACTGAGCAAGAGTATGAACTAAGTAACAAATTTCCGGACGGGTAATAGTGAGGTAAATCAGACGTCCTATCAACCGACGGTATTGCTCGTACAGCGGGCCGGCTGCAGACGCAAGCTGATGACGTTGCTCCATAAGAAAAATCACTAGGCTTAGCGCCAAGCAACCCAGATTCATCAAGTATATCCAGAGTATACTTGCGCTGAGATAAAAATAAACCAGAAGGACTGCGAGCAATCTCTATACCAAGAAAGTACTTGAGTGAACCAAGATCTTTCATATGAAAACAAGAACTCAAATACCTCTTGAAGGCAAAAATAGCAGTGGAAGAATTACCAGCAATGATCAGATCATCAACATAGACAAGGACCTGCAACATAACGTCCTAACGAGACATGCTAAAGAGAGAGTAATCAGCCTTACTTTGGGTGAACCCGAAGGCACAAAGAGCAGATCCAAGCTTGGCGAACCAGTTGCGAGGAGCCTGTCGCAAGCCGTAAAGTGACTTCTGAAGTCGACATACCTGAGCCGGAGAAGCTGAAGTATAGCCAGGAGGACGCTTCATGTACACTTCCTCATGCAAATCACCATGAAGAAAGGCATTGTGTACATCCATCTGATGAAGTTCCCATCCCCGAATAGCAGCAACGAAGAGGAATACGCGAATAGAACTCATCTTAGCAACAAGAGCAAATGTCTCAGTGAAATATGTACCCTCAACTTGACGGTTGCCAAGAACCACAAGTCGAGCTTTGTGGCATTCAACAGAGCCGTTAGAGTTACTTAATCCGAAAGACCCATTTGCAGCCAATAGCAGTCTTCCCGGGAGGAAGAGTGGTCAGAACCCAAGTATGGTTCCTCTCCAAAGCACCGATCTCAGACTGCATAGCCGTACGCCAATGGGCATCACGAGCAACCTCCATGTAAGTAGAGGGTTCATGACCCTCGGTAGCTGCAGCTAAGAAATGGGAGTGCGGAACCGAAAAATTATTACAGGAAACATAAGCAGCTATAGGGTAAGAAATACCTGAGGATAGTGTAGAAGGCGCAGGCGAGAGTGACAGGGGGTGAGGGTTTGTAGAATGAACTGTCTGACAGATGTAATCATGAAACTTGACCGACAGTTGACGCATCCTTGTGCTTTGTCTAACAGCAGAAGGGGGCGGCAGAGGGTCAAGAACAACCTCAACACTTGGCAGCTCAGGAGTGTCAGAAACGATCTCAGAATCAGAAATAGTCTCAACACTTGGCTGCACAGAAGGAGAAGGAGGTGGACTCCCCCTATCGTCAGACGACGACAGTAATGAACAAGGAGGCGGTGCTAAAACCGGCACAACATCATCATAAATAGCCGGATTAGGCAGATCAGAGGTGGCAACAACCTCAGACGAGGACGGTGTAGAATAGGGAAAGTGGTCTTAATAGAAGACAACATCTCTAGAGGTGAACATTGTACCGTCATCAAGATCATAAAGGCGCCATCCTTTCTTGCCTATAGGGTAGCCAAGAAAAATACACTTGTGACTACGAGCCACAAGTTTATCGCTCTTCCGGGGTATCTGGGAGGCAAAGCACAAGCAACCAAATACGCAGCAAGAGTCATAAGGAGGAATCCGACCATAGAGAAGCTCATAGGGGGTACAACCCTACAAAAGTGGTGTAGGCGTATGATTGATCAAGTAGGCTGCACTCAGAACACATTCTCCCCAAAAATCAATAGGAAGATGCGCTTGAAATCTCAAAGCACGAGCAACATTAAGCAAATGCCTGTGTTTTCATTCAACCCTACCATTTTGTTGGGGGGTTTCAACACAAGAAGTCTCAAACAGAATACCAGTCTCTGCAAAATAAGAACGTAGAGGCAAGAACTCAGTTCCATTGTCAGCACGTACACGCTGAACTGGACGCTGAAGTTGACGTAATGTCAAAGCACAAAACTGCTTAAGTGAAGTTGCAACATCGGACTTAGCCACAAGCAAGTAAACCCAAACAACTTTAGAATAATCATCAAGAATAGTCAAAAAATAACGAGCACCGATAGAAGAGAGAGAGCTATAAGGCCCCCAAATATCAAAATGGATCAATTCGAACAAACAAGCTGCTTTATTAGAACTTAGAGGAAAATAGTTTGGAGTTTGCTTTGCTTTATGACAAATAACACAAGGTTTTTCTGTCTTAGAACGAAAAGAAATAGATGAAATAGAAGATAGCACTGAATCAGAAGGATGACCAAGGCGTTGATGCCATAAACTCATAGAGCAGCAGGACAGCTGAGCAACAGATGCAGAAGTAGCACGTGTCTCGACACCTAAAGCACAAAGCCAGTATACCCCACCCCGTTGTTCACTTGCGCCAATCACTGTCCTCGAACTGATGTCCTGTAATACGCATAATTTTTTGGTTAAGAGCACAAGACACTAAAGAGAAGCAGTCAACTGAGCAAATGACAACAAGTTGCATTCAAGATTTGGAATAAAGAGCACATTAGTAAGAACAAGAGAGCCAAAATTAAGACTTCCGTGTAAGACAACAGTCGATATCTTGCCATCAGGCAACACAACAGAAACCGAATCAATAGCAGTAATGTCACGAAGAAGATCATTGACACCCGTCATATGAAAAGATGCTCCAGTGTCAAGAATCCAAGGATAAGTCGCATTACCTGACTGCGAATTAGAACCAGATGAACCATTCATATTGCTAATAAGATGCAAAACAGATTTGTATTGCTCGTCGGTAAGAGCGGGACCAAGGCACGACGGTCCTGATCCGTATAGGTATGAGCGGCGGCAACAAAAGAGATGGGACGAACTGCATGAGCATCCTCGTTAGAGCCTTGTCCACGGTCAGCAGAAGAGGTTCGGTTCTGGCCCGAAACAGAGGAGGAAGAAGGCGGAGGCGGGTTGCATCGGCATTCATTGTACCACTCCGGGTAGCCATGTATGCGGAAGCAGGTGGTGACATCATGCCCCGGACGACCACAGTGAGAGCAAGAACGACGTTCAGGAGGGCGAAACAAGCCCGTAAAGACGCTGCCAGCAGAGGACGCCGATGGAGATGGTCGACGGGCAGCAAATGCCATGGAATCGGCAGGAGAATCACGTGCCGTGGCTACCGACTTGGACCGTTCTTCCTGAACCACAAGAGAATAAACCCGGCTAATATTCGGTAATGGATCATTAGCCACGACAGTAGAGCGAAGTGTGTTGTAACTTTCTGCAAGACCTATCAAAAATTGATGGACTTTTTCTTCATCACGATCTTTGAGGGCCGAAGACGACCAAGTGCACTCGCACTTGTGGCATGAACAAACACGAGGAGGAAGGTAAGTATCCAACTCTTCCCAGAACTTATTCAAACAACCAAAGTAAGTAGCAATCGATTGACCAGATTGACGACAATTGGCGATGTCAGATCTGATTTGAAGAATCCGAGGGCCATTGCCTAAAGAAAAACGCTGAGCAATATCCTCCTAAAGTTCCTTAGCGGTCTCATAGTAGGTAATTGAGGAACGAAGAGACGGATCGACATTTTGAATGATCCAAGCGACCACCATGCAGTTGACGGTGATCCAATCATCATAGTGAATTGAACTGGCGGCAGGGCGAGCAATGGAGCCATCGACGAACCTCATCTTGCGTTTGGCACGCAATGCGTTGGTAAGAGCGTATTCCAATCACGATAATTATCACCTTTGAGAGCTACGGGACAGATTGTACGACCCGGATCGTCGGAGGCGTGCACGAAATAGGGCGATGAGATGTCAAGAACGGAGTTTTTCTCGGAGTGTTTTGATGTTGCGTCGTCGCCGGTCATGGTTGAGCAAGGGTGACAGTGAACAAGGAGGGAAAGAAAGACGGAAGTGTGATGGTGGTGGTAGGGGGTGGTGGCTGCAGATGGAGCGACGACTCGGAAAAAATAAAATAATTAGGGTTAAGAAAGTGGATCAAATACCATGTGAAGGATTAGAAAGAGATGATTTGGTAGAATGATTTCCTTTCTGTATTAGGAAAACTGGATCACAATATATATGCTAAAAATAAGGAGGGGCTAATATAAACATAATAATACATAGAGTCAGGCTCCGGTGAAACGGATGCTTACGGTAAAACGTGAGGAGGAATATGAATCAACCATTTTGGGACAATGAAAGGCTATGATGGAACATCCATCATAGCAAATATATACCCTCTCACACTCAATCACACCCTATGGTCAATATCTGACCATTGACTGGTCAACGTTGATCGTTGACCGGTCAAACTGACTTTTTGTCAAGTTTTTTTTTTTAATATTTTTTAAATACACTTTTTTATTCTTGTTTTTATACACTTTTTCATCATAAAATTGTTTCTAAAAAAATGAACAATTTCCTATTTAATTTGAACAATTATATATTAAAATTTGAACAATTTTTTTTGAATAATACATAAAGTTGAACAATTGTATCTGAAAAGTTGAACAATTATATCTTAAAGCTGAACAATTTCATTTTTAAGGTTAGACGACTGTTTCACTAAGCAAACATTATTTTATTTTATTTTTTGGGCAAAATTTTTTTCCGGGCACATTTTTTCTTGTTTTCCTACACGTTTTTATCATAAAATTGTATTAAAAAAAGTTGAACAATTCCCTATTAAACTTGAACAATTGTATGTTAAAAGTTGAACAATGGTTTTTAAACAATATATGAAGTTGAACAATTATACCAAATAAGTTGAACAATTGTATCTTAAAGTTGGCCAATTTTCTTTCAGAATAAATTTTTTTTTTTATTCTTGTTTTCCTACACGCTTTCCTCATAAAATTGTTTCTAAAAAATTGAACAATTGTATCTTACAAGTTGAACAACCTTTTTAACAATATATAAAGTTGAACAAAAGAACCAGAAAAGTTGAACAATTTAAATTGCATGAAAATTCAAACTTATAACAAAAGATAGATTGAACAGTTGTACATTAAAATTTTAACAATTGTCCAATAAACTAGAAGTTTTGTTTATAATGTACTATAAACATAATACAACTCAAAATGTTCAAAACATAAACCCTAAATCCTAAATGTGTAGGAAAATAAGAATAGTAAAGATGGAAAAAACGGCATGCCCAAACAAATTATTAAAAAAATGAAATTGTTCAACATTAAGATATAATTGTTCAAATTTATATACATAGCGAACATAGTTGTCTAACTATAAAAATGAAATTGTTCAACTTTAAGATACAATTGTTCAACTTTTCAGATACAATTGTTCAACTTTAATATTGTTCAAATTTTAATTGTTCAACTTTTAACATATAATTGTTCAACTTTAAGAACTAATTGTTCAGATTTTTTCATTAATAGTTTATAATGGAAACGTGTAGGAAAACAAAAACAAAAACAAAAAACCAAAGTATATAAATAAAAAAAGCATAAAAAAAATATGGGTGTTGACCGGTCAACGGTCGATCAACGTTGACCGGTCAATGCTGATCGTTAACCATGATAGGGTGTATGGTAATATTGAAATGAATGGCTTAGAATAATCATCACTTTTTACCCTAAAGGTGCTTCTGACATGAAGTTAATCCATAATATATATATATATATATATATATATATATATATATATATATATATATATATATATATATATACTCTATCTATCTAATAACAACACATTCCATTTTGATACTATTTTAATTAGTCTATTCTCATCCTCCTCTCCAACACCACCCAGCCTCATCACTCAAGTCATTCCAATGGAGCTTCCCATGAACTTCTCTTGCTCTCCTGGCAAGCCTATCATCTGCAAAGGTTCCATTACTTTTTCAACATAATGAAGAAGATGATGTATATTATATCTAAAACTTTGCGTAAAACTTGTTTTGATTGCTGTGATTCAATTAACGGTGCAGGTGCAGTATGTAGAAAAGCAGGGGAGGCGCTGGTGATGGAGGACGTGGAGGTGGCGCCTCCGAGAGCTTACGAAGTCCGAATCAAAGTCCTCTGCACCTCTCTTTGTCACACCGATTTTACCTTCTGGAACATGACTCATGTAACCACGCCTTCTTTTTCTCTATCTTGATCGATTTCTGTCCATTACAAAATTCAAGTGTTATGATCACTAATTTCATGCTTTGACATTAATTTCCCCAGGGACCATTTTCTGCTTCTCCTAGGATTTTCGGCCATGAAGCTGTTGGGTGAGATTAATCCCCCTTTCAATCTCTCTATCTATTTATCTATCATCCGATCTCATCTCCTGGTAACATGCTTAATTTCTTGTTTGAATCTTGATGTTGCGTCTTCCTTCTCCATCTAACTACTACTCAAGAACTAACAAAACTTGCCACAAAACATGCCGAATACCCTTTTTGGTTTTTGGTTTTCGTTAGGTAAGACGTAACATATATAGAATATAAAATTCTATTATAAAAGTTGAATATATAGTTGTTGGAGATTAATTGACATTTCCATATAAGAGATTGGTTAATTATTGAGGCCCAATAACTAGAGGTTTGATTAAGTGAAAATGATTATTACCGTGTAAAATAAGAATAATGTACTTATAGACAAAAACTGAATAATGCACTTATAGACAAAAACTTACGTACATACAGGCAAAAAATTATGTACTTTGGAAACTCATGCATATACATGCAAAATTTTATACACTTTAAAATATGCATAAATTTTTGCTTGTATGTGCAGAAGTTTTTCACTGTGTGAGTATGAATTTGTACACATTCGAAAAATGTATAATTTTTTTGCTTATATGTGAATGAGTTTTAAAAGTACATAAGTTTTTGCCTTTATGTACATAAGTTTTTCTATATATGTATATTATTCTTATTTTACACGGTAATAATCATTCTCACTTGATCAATGCCCCAATAACTTATGGAGTGTAGATCAGATTAATGGTCTAGCTAAAAGCCCATTAATATGGAAGCAATTGGCCAGTTCCCGAATCTTCTTGGATGTTGGACTAGAAAGCAAATTAGCACATGCCTACACTAAAGAAGATACTTAAGGAGATATTGATTCAAAAATTCTGGAGACTTTTGGATTCCATCATAGAATGTGTTATATTGTATTAGAATGTATTATTTTACATTAAATTGTATTAAATCGTTAAATTAATACAAGATAATGCATTTTCATATATATTCTAATGGAAATCCAAAAAAAATCCTTGGAGTAGATTAATTAGCACTTGAGAATAATATAGAATTATGGTGAAAATATCCATTTTGTATGTTGTGACTTGTGAAGGTCGATGGATTACAAGACTTGTTTAACCGATATTGTTAAGTATAAATAGGCATAGTTGGATCGATAGTTTTGAAAGGCATCGACCAAGAGAGCTACATATTGAGGAGTGAGATAGAGAGTGAAGTTGAGTAGTGTGAGTGTGTTCTATATAATAAAGAGTGTAGTGAGTTAGTCGTATAATAGGAGGTGTTTTACGTGTAACTCACAACAACTCTTATTATGAGGAGCATCCTCACACAACTTCACACCACTCACTCAAGCACATTTACACTTTTAATTTGATATCTTGCTCGATTCACATAAAACCACCTACCATGGCTATTTATACTAATACAAGTCGGGTAAAGAGTAGGACTAAAACTCACCCGTGGGTGACCGACCCACCCGAAAACCCGACCCGAATATATAAATGATCATCCAAAGTAAATCGAGTGACGAATGGTTGATGGGTCGGGTGAAATGGATGTGGTGGGTAATGGGTGATGTAAATCTCACCCATCACCCGCACTTCACCCACCCATCCGTTCGCCCGTCGATGATGGTAGTTCTAGTTCTATTTTATTAAAATGTATGATTCAATTTTATTTTATGTTTAAAAGTTGAATATTTTTAGAATATCATCTATTAACATCCATCAAATCCTATATTTAGAACAAGTAGTTTCATATATTGAAGAAAAATAATTAATTTTGCACAAAATATTCTAGAGTGGTCTAATTAACATCATCCCACTTTTGGGCCTTCGGCTGCCATTCTCTCGATCTATCTCGGCTTCTTCATGAAATGCAGCTTCATTATTGGGCTTAGTGAGCAGCCCATCTATCTTAATTATAATGGTCCATTATTTAGCCCAATCCAAATAGAGAATCTGAATTTGATGTAACAATATGTATATGAGTATGATAGTGTGGTGGAGAGCGTAGGAGAGCACGTAGAAGAGGTGCGACAAGGCGACATAGTATTGCCAGTGTTCCACTCAAACTGTGAGGAATGCAGAGACTGCAAGTCGAGGAGGAGCAACATTTGCTCCAAGTTTACCGACATAAACTATGATGCAATGCCTAGGGACCCACATGGAAGGTTCAAGGACAGCAACGGCGACACCTTGCACCATTTCTTGTCCGTCTCGAGCTTTGTTGAGTACACGGTTGTCGATATTACAAACATTGTCAAGATCAGCTCACAGATGCCGTTGGACAAGGCGTGCTTGCTTAGTTGTGGAGTCACCACAGGTACGTACGTAGTTGCTGATGAATCGATCACCACCATACATTAATATGTAACCAATTGATGCAGGTGTAGGAGCATCATGGAAGGTGGCAGAGGTTGAAGAAGGCTCCAGTGTTGCCATTTTCGGCCTTGGAACCGTCGGCCTTGCGGTATTTATACATAACCAATTCATGCTAAACAATATTCAACATGTACTAGCTAGCTAGAATAAATGGAATTCATATGATCGAGCTAGCTAGATAATATGTTAAATTGTTATATGTCCAGGTTGCAGAGGGAGCTAAAAGGAATGGGGCTTCCAAAATTATTGGTGTTGATCTAAACCCTGATAAATTTGAGTTAGGTTAGTTCGTAGTTTTAACAATGTTTTGTTATTCATTAAGGGTCCGTTTGGTTTGGATGTTAATGGTGTGGGTTGGTCGTAACAGGAAAGAAGTTTGGAATCACCGATTTTGTGAATCCGGAGATGTGCAAAGAGAAAACTACTAGCCAGGTTCTTGAACCCGGTGATACTATCATTCCAACTATATATATATATATATATATATATATATATGCATGAACACTCTTTAGTTTTTTGCGTACAAGTTTTGAATTGTTACAAAAGTCGGACAAGTACGTGATTTAGAATAAGTTTTTAACTATTATGTCAATATTAAGTTGATTTAAAGATAGTAACTTAAATATTTCTAGATAAGATTCTAGCGAATCAGATTTAATACACCTTTGATTGCCATATATAACAGGTTATTAAGGAAATGACTGACGGAGGAGCAGATTATTGCTTTGAGTGCATAGGTGTTGCATCTTTAATGAAAGAAGCCTTCGACAGCTCGCGAGAGGTACATATATTAATATATATCATGCTTATTCTTCGATTTTCTCCAATAGCTAGCTAGGAAAACTTAATTTGTTTGCTCTAGAGGGTACATATATGTCCATAATATTCTCAATCGTGCATATATCATGCTCATTCTTCAGTTCCATTGATATAATTATAATTAGCTGAACCAATTTAGTGGAAACGGATTTGTTAATTAGTGATTAATTAATTTATGATTAGGGTTGGGGCAAGACAATCATACTTGGTGTTGAAATGCATGGCAATCCTGTAAATCTGGACTGTTATCAAATCTTGAGAGGTAGAAGCGTGATGGGCTCCTTGTTTGGAGGAATTAAGCCCAAAGTCGACATTCCCTTGCTCGTCCATAAATACTTGAACCAGGTACGCATACATACATGCATTCTAGCTACTATGATACATGTCTTATCATATATGTGTTAATGTGTGTAATCAACATATGTATTTCTTAGTTCTTACACGTCGTTTAATTTTAAGAAATTATTGACTTCTAAGTTTGCATTTATATGTCCAGGAACTTAGCTTGGATGGATTTATAACACATCACGTGGACTTTGAGAACATCAACAAGGCCTTCGAATATCTCCAACAAGGAAAAGGCCTTCGTTGCATAATTTGGATGGATAGGCAAATGCAACACTCATGAATGTTACTCCACCTTCCTTCCTATATATGCTTCTTGGTCCCTTCCTAGCTATCCACCTGCTATTTGTATGATAATTCAAACCAACTTCCGAACAAATTCTAATAATTCATAGAGAATGGATTCTCTCTATAATTTGATTGGACCAAGGGTGATATATATTAAACTGTTAAAGTTTGGTGGGTCAATCACGGATACGTGTACGTACAAGTGTAACATGTGTTGGGCCTCGTTTTCAGCCGATCTGTTAACTTGAAGCAGGTCATCTTCCAGAAGGTCTTGAGAGGAGGAACAAATGTGAACGTTGGCACAAGGGGACATTAGAGAGAATCTCGGCCCGACCAGTGCGCAAAACGCCGTCTTCCGCAAATCTCAAAAGAGTCAACTAACTTAGGCAGTTAGGCCTAGGATTAGTATAAATATGAAAAGAGTTGCCATGTAACAACAGACATTATCAGTCTTACTCAATTCAAGCAGCATTCTACCATTGTTTTGTTCACTACGAAGAGTTGTTCTCTAATTCATTCTCTCGTTCTAATATTGAAGCGACTGACGGTTCAATGTCTTGATTCGATTAGTCTCCCACTTGAAGGAGATAAGCTTGTTTTTGCATTCATTTAATCTTATTCTGTATAGATCTCTAGTTGATTTGGATTGTCTAGATATTATTGATCTAATTGTTGTCTAGTTGCCCTTCTCAAAGCGATTTAGGTCGGTTCGATCTTTTCGTCCCAAAATAATTTGGCGCCCACCGTGGGGCATCTAGCCAATCAACGATCCAATCCTCATTCAATCATGGCCGATTCTGGGAATCCCATGAACTCCGCTCAAGCTGAAGACGTCGTCAATCCGCTCGACTTGGACACCCAAATCCAAGAGTTAGCAAAGAGCATGAGCGTCCTCCAAGAGGAACTGGCTCAATAGCGCTCGAGAACCGAAACCCTAAGTACCCAATCTAAAGCTGAAATTGCACGACTAACTCGCGAAAATGAACTTTTGAAATCGCAGGTGAATTCGGCCGCTTCGGCCACGGGAGGATCAAGGCGCGTGGTCAATACTGAGGGCCTCCAAACACGTCTCAACATGGACAAAGTGGTCTCGACGCCCATAGTAGCAATCACTCAGAGCTTTGCCCAACCTATCGGTATGTTCCAAACTCCCCCAGTCAGTGCTTTCATAACTAATGCTCCAGTTTCCACGACCGAGCCCACAGAGACTCGAGTAGCCCCTCCACAGGTCGCCACACCAATGGATCTCCAAACCTTCATACAACAAGTCATCAACGAGCATATGAAGGCTTTGGACGACCGCATCGCTCAAATTCCAGGAGTCCCACAACTGATCGAAAAAGAGGTGATCGATGGATACGAAGACTTACCCTTCATGGAAGCAATTGCGCGCGTCGAGATCCCAAAGAAGTTCCACGTCCCTAACATGCCCAACTACGATGGGACCGGGGACCCCGACGATCATATCTCTATTTATAAACAGAAGCTAATGACTATCTCTATTCCAAGAGGGAATCGCGAAGCGGTCATGTGCAAGAGCTTTGGCACGACCCTCGCGGGACCCGCACTAACTTGGTTCATGCATCTATTGCAGGGTATGATCGCTTCATTTGCTGATTTGGTCAACTCATTCAAAATTCAGTTCGCCGGTAGTCGGAGACTAGAAAAGCAATCAAGCGACCTATACAAGATCGTGCAAATGTATGGTGTATCCCTAAGAGATTATCTTAACAACTAAAACAAAGAGAAGGTCGTGATCCCACATTGTGACGTCCCAACATCAATCGAGGCCTTTTGTCGGGGATTGATCAGAGGTAGTGAACTCTATCGCGAACTGACCAAATACACGTGCCGAGACTTCAAAGACGTACATGCCAAGACCTTGAGTTGCTGCTGTCATCTCATTGATCAGAGGTCGTGATCCTACATTTTCGTGTTTTTGTCGGCAAACATCGTCATCTAGATGTTATTTTTTGTTGTTTTTGGGTAATATAGTTGTTTGTTGGTGTTTTGTGTTGAAAATTGTCATTTTTCATGCATGTATTTTCATGTTAGGGGTCTAAAAAGATGTTTCTTGGAATGAGATGGATTCAACGGTTTAATGCAGGTTTGTCTTTGACATTTCCAATATAGACTTAACTTTTGTACCTTTAAGTACAATGATGTTTTTCTTCAAAAAAAAAAGTACAATGATGTGTTGAACATGTTGTAAGGTTGTTTTGGGCATGCTATCAGGTTATATAACTAATACTACATACCCCTAAAGTGACCTGACAAAGTGCATAATCACAATGAATTACGAAACAACAAAATAATTCATAACGGAAGTACACAAAACGTATTTGACTTGAAAATTTTCATCCTAGCTCTGACTTTATTTACGTTGTCCCTTTTATGAATACCATGAACTATTGTGAAACAATTGTTCATGGTATAAATAAAACAAGCAATTTGCATTTCCTCAAAAAAGCAACCAACACCTAGCACATTCTAGTTATTGGGCTTCTCACCCGACATTTACTTGGATCCAACAATAAAAATTCCTAATAGTAAAGCACCGATGTTGATAGAGAACTAAAACCAGTTAATAAAAAACCCAACTTGATACTCTCTATAAAGGAGTTCCAAAAAAGAAATTATCAATGAAGGACATACACACCCTGAATTTCAAAACAACCATTTAATTCATGTAGTGAACTACGTGCAACGAAGTTGCCCTGACATTGGTGGTCATAGCTCTGACTTTATTTACGTTGTCCCTTTTATTCATACCATAAATCATTGTGAAACATTACTATAACACCCTAGATTTGTAATCCTTTATAAGAATTAGAGTGTTACTCATATCAATAAGAGCTCTTCCTTTTCAGGGTTCAAGTGAGGATAAAGAACTCTGAAGTTAAGCATGTCAGGGCGGGAGTAGTACCAAGATGGGTGACCTCCTGGGAAGTCCCCATGATGGCATGGGATGACGCTTCTAAGGCCCCGGGCCTTACAAATGGTATCAGAGCCGACTCTGGGTTACGAGTGGGCTTGGTCCAGTGGACGGTCGCTCAACCTAGAGGGCGGTCTTTGAGCCTTGACGTGGTAGTCAAGGGTTTAGGTGGAGGTGATTGTAACACCCTAGATTTGTAATCCTTTATAAGGATTAAAGTACTACCCATGTCAACAAGAGCTCTTCATTTTCAGGGTTCAAGTGAGGGCAAAGAACTATGAAGTTAAACATGCTAGGGTGGAAGTAGTACCAGGATGAATAACCTCATAGGAAGTCCCCGGGTTGGCATGGGATGACGCTTCTAATGCCTCGGGTTTTACACGAATGACTACTCTGGATTGTGATTCATGTTCATCTTGTAGTCTAGAGAATGTTTGAAGAAAATAGCCGAATGGCCACCCTGGATTTCAAGTGATGCTCATCATGCAGTTCATAGAATGTTTGAAAAAAATAGATAAATGGCCACTCTGGATTGCAATTGATGTTGATCATGCACTTTAGATAATGTTTAAAGAAAATAGCCATGTGTCCACTCTAGATTCCAACTTATGCTCATCTTGCAGTTCATAAAATGTTTGAAGAAAATAGTCAAATGGCCACTCTGGATTGCAATTCATGTTCATCTTGAAGTTCAGAGAATGATTGAAGAAAATATCTTCATAGCCACTTTGGATTGCAATTGATGTTCATCTTGCAGCTTAGAGAATGTTTGAAGAAACTAGCCGAATGGCCAAAAGCCTTTATGACCAACGAGCGACGAAACGCAAACTAGTCGACTGGCCAATATCCTTTATAGCCAATGAGCAACGAAACGCAAACTAGCTGAATGGCGAATAGCCTTTATGGCTAACAAGCGACGAAACATAAATTGACTGAATGGACAATAGCATTTTATGGCCAACGAGCGATGAAACTCAAACTAGCATAATGACGAATAACCTTCTTGGCCAACGAGAGATGAAACACAAACTAGCCGAATGGCCAATAGCCTTCATGACAAATGAGCGACAAAACGCAAACTAGCCGAATGGGCAGTAGCATTCATGGCCAACTAGCGACGAAACACAAACTAGTCGAATAGATAATAGCCTTTATGACCAACGAGTGACATAATCGCCAACTAGCCTCATTGTCATTCTCTCAATCAAAGGTCAAACACTAGGTAATAAGTTGCGGAGGAAAAGCCTGAATCAGTATATTAAGAGTCATTAACTAGCCTAAGGGATACAAAATGTTTGTCTTACATGACACCAAGAGAACTATTACCGATATAGTGACACTATATACTATAATTTGGAGATGTGTTCTATAAGTTTTTCTATATTTATGTCTTTAAATGCATCTAGTATTGTTTGCTCTCACCAATGTTATTCAAAATTCATGCTAGAGAAACTTTTTGCACCCCAGGATAAATTTATGAAGGAGAAAGGGGCCATAGTTCTATGTGTGCCGAGATGATCACAAAGTAATAAAAGGCTACATCTCAGCCCAGTTCGAATAAAATTTTACAAGGATTAACTTTATTAACCACGATCGGTGCTTAAGGAACTTGAGGGGCATTTGTGGAGGTAAAAAGATGAATTCTAGAAAGATATTCCCAAGAGATAAGATATCTTTATTTGTTATTACTATCTGTAATTAAGGTAGGTGATTATTATTCTTATCTTTATGGAAAAGATATTGCTTGTAGAAAAATGCAACTCTACCCTTTATAGAGAGGTAATTGATATCATTCAATGCAATCATTTCTCTCTAGAAAAAACCTCAGCCCTCATTCTATGAATTTTTTTTACTTGAGCGTCGAAGTTAAACGGAGGACAAAGCCCCACGTTTGGCTTCTTTCTCTACTCGCATGATATTGAAAATGAGATCGAAGGAACCCTACGCTCACCGGGGTTGAGAGTTCTCCTGATCAACAATCATCAATTTGTTGTGCCAGATTTTGGCTACCACACTTCACATTCTATATCTTGATACACATACTGATAACCATTCCCAATATCTCATATTTGTAGTATTGATACCAAACGAGCCCTTAAGTGTATGAAAATGTAAA
Source organism: Rheum nobile (assembly GCA_027886185.1). Taxonomy (NCBI): domain Eukaryota; kingdom Viridiplantae; phylum Streptophyta; class Magnoliopsida; order Caryophyllales; family Polygonaceae; genus Rheum; species Rheum nobile. The sequence continues at coordinate 5,526,718 of WOAB01000207.1, read as the reverse complement.
TGTTAGCAATAAACATTATATGGGGTAGTTAAGTAAATATGATTAGGAAACTTTTAATAATTGTGCATATGTAAGTAGGATAGGTATGGATAGCTAACCTATTGGGCAATAACGTTTACAATAATTTTTATTTTTTGTGATGGAGAAATAGATATTGGGAGGATGTCTCTTGAAACAAAACCACGAAGTACCCGGTTCAGACATAGATCAACATTGATCAATCTAATACGACGAGCTAAAGGCAGAATCGGAGATTTTTCATTTTTGTTCATGTAGATTTTTTTGGTAATAGTTTTTGTTCATGTAATTGTATACTAGCTTTTTGTCATGTCCGGTATTGGATCAAGGTACATTTGAATGGGAAATTCATACACATTGAGAAGGGAAGGAGGTGGAGTACAAAGAAGGAGAAGAATGTAAGTAGGAAAATAAGAAGATAGATAGAAAAGATAGGAAGAGATAAAGAAAGGGGAAAAATTGATATTATTTCCGTTTTTCTTATGTTCATAGGTTTTTATAACTACAAAGATGAAATCAAACTCTGACCAAATAATCCTTCTTTTATATACAGGCAAACATTAGAGCCCATTTATTAACAAAATGCATCCTTGAATCATTGCAATGGATGATCTGTACACAGTTGTTATAGAAATTATCATACATTGAGTTCAAATAGTAGAACTCATATTGAGATGAAAAGAGCTCTTGCTCAGAAAGGGGGTTAGAATAAATAATCTGCTGGATCATGTCAATACCAGTAGAACTATTGTCATGTGTAGTGAAGCGAATAGTTATCAATAAGAATAATTAATACTATTAATGAGATGATGTATTAATAAAAGAAAAGATAATAGGGAGACACATTAAAAAAGGAGACTTAATTATTTTCTAAAAGGACAAGGTATATAATATAATTCTCTTTGACCTAATTCTTTGAGCATTCTATTCTCTCTTCTACGTTCTTGAATTTGGTGGCAGCCACCATTGATTTCGAGGGATTTCTTCAACTGATTTGAGCGTCGGAGGGCCTTAGGGGAGATATGTCTCTCCCGTTGATTTGTTCTCTGGTGCAGATTGTTCGACAGAGGAAATCGATCACCTGTTCAGTAAGAGATCAATTATCGTTGATTTCACTAATTTTATGATACAAATTTATGCTTTCACATTTAATTAGAAAATTAGCTGTGTGATTTGGTCCTCCCACTCTACTACTTTACCACTGTCTATTTTGGGTGACCCCTCCTTCAAAACTTTTAACCTGCCACTGAATACAATGACTAATTGTAAAACCAACCATGCATAAAAATCAATTGATATCCATGTACGTGTCATCTCAAAAATCTTGTATGACTTTTTCACTTACAGATTTTCAGGTAGCTAATTCACATGAGTGTATGACGACTTGCGAATTTCTAGGTTTTTTTTTTTAAGTAAGCGAATTTCTTATTTATTATTTTTTTTTTAATAAAGTAAGAATTTAAGATTTCAGGACAAACTCCTGAAAACTCGAGAGACCGATCAAAAGTATGTAAATTTCTAGTTCAATCATCATATAGGAAAAAACAACCATCTATTTATATTAAAGTCGGATTTTTTTTAAATGTCATATTGTGATATATGTCACGTACAAATTTAAATGTCAATTTATAATGCTGTCCTTTTTTTATTTTGTTATTTTATATATGTTATTACTATTTTATTTAAAATAACTTATCTTAATTATACATATGAAAATATATTAAATATTATATAATATATATTTTCTTACCTAATAATATTAGGTACTTACTAGTGAAAGAAAACAACTACTTATATATATATTAAAGTTTTTATATTTAAGCTTATGTGTAGTCTTATATCTGTAAGACCAAAAAATATAAATTACACTCCCTAAACTTATTTATAAACTAATATATAAAGTCATGTAGGCCGACTCAGGGATGTTATAGTTTTCAATACTTACACCTCAATATAATTGGTAATATACAATTTATTATGCAAAATTTATAATATATATTATACTAAAAAAAATTGAAAATTATGTAATATAATGTAAATGTTTTTAATCTTTTCAAGTAATTATATGATAATTTTCCAATTACTTGAATCTAATTTATATGTTTTTTCATTTTATTATTTATATAAATTTCTAATTATTTCGTATTCTTTGTATATAAACTCACATATACACCTTGAATTCTAAATTTGTAATCATACAAATACATTCATACATTCAAAGAAATCAAGCCTATAATTTATGCATTTACTTTTCTATGTATTCAAATTTATTAACAAAATTTGTACACGACACGAAAACATATGCTAGTTAAATTTCTATATTTCAACAAAAAAACATTATATTTATAAATAATTGATCGTTTAGGCTAAAAAGGGATGAATGGTAGGGTTTACTTTAAGGATTTTTCTAAACTCACATGTATAATCAATATTCAAATTTATTCCATATTCTTTGTATATAAACTCACATATATAATTAATCATTAAGCACTTTATTTTATAAAGTTAGTGATTAGGTGTTATTATTTTAGTGATTTTAATTTTTTTATAAAAGGGTTTAAGAAAATACATTTTAGAGAATAATTTCTAAAAACAAGATGTCTTAATCTCTTAGAACATAGATTAGAAAAATCGTTACTTTAATAAGGTGTAAGTTAAGATGTTATAATCTCTTAATAAGTTTAATTATTATGACATTAATTAGTGCAATTAGGTTACAATCCTGTTAACATAGAGAAATGTACTGATTTTTTTAGGATGATATAGTCATTACAACGGAAGAAGGGGAATTCAAATTCGTGACATCGTAATTCCAGAGTGTCATGCTTATTAGTTAAGCGGAAAAGACTTAACATACATTCACTATTAAAGTGGAGCTAGAAGTAAGGGTTATTGCTAATTGCACAGTTTGATCCAGATTCCAGATGTCTAATCCAACCTGATATCATGTTTTGGTACACCGAATACTCGATCTTCTACATGAAAAGGGATCAAATAAATACTCCCTTCGTCCCTTAATATAGTTCCTGATTCTGTTTTTGACACTATTCACAGTTAAAGAGAATCTTTAAGATTTCTTCCAATATATAAGAAAAAACATAGTCATGTAGGGTCTTGTTTGATTGATCTCAATGAGAAATTTGACAATATCAAAAAATATATAATTTTTATTAACATGTAATTGGAGATATTAACGATACAAAACACTTATCGACAAATGTGTAAAAAGAAACAGGAACTATATTAAGGGACGGAGAAAATAGTTAATATTGTCTGATTTGCATACCAAAAGCTAATTAAGTGGGTGAGAAGGGGACCCTCCAATCATTAAATTAAGCATCTGATCATTGTTCTTAATCTAACAAGACAAGACAAAATAATCCAGAAATAAAGGATTCTTGATCATGGAAGAATAGCTGGTGATTTGGTTTCTTTCCTTTTCTTTATTTCGCACCTTTTAATAAGGGAAATAATGCAGGCCAGGCCGGTTTATACTTGAAAATATAAAACAGTTTTTTCGATGGTATCTATGAGCGCATATTAAAAAGTTAAATTTAAAAATTATTTTTATACTAATTTTTAAAGTAGAAATGGTTAAAAAATTAAATTAATAGTTAAAAAAGTTATTACTAATATGGAAAATTTATTGTGTACATATGGTTGCACACTAAAAAAATCAATATAAAATCATGCAAGAGAATATCTAAAACCACAATCAATAAATACAAATTTCTTTCATTTATAAGACAATAAAATGACTACTTTTACTCCTCCGTAACAACTAACAAGGATTATGGGTTCTTTTTATTGCCCTCTAAATTTACAAAATATAGGTATGTTCGGTGACGAACTCAGACATACTTAAAAAAGGGGTTATAAAAAATTTGACGGGTTGGGGTGTGTGATGTGGTGTATGGTATTTGTCTCTATACTTTTTTGTTTTTGGGTGTTCTTGCGTTGGTTGAGACAGTGAGTCTTGATAGATTTTTTATTATTTAAAACAATATTATTTTATGTTGATGCTATTCGCACTACGTTTTTTGCCTTTTCGCACTACGTTTTACTACGCCAGATGTTGGCGTACGCCAAATACGAGCATAGTAGGCTAAAAACTTATAAATACGTGGAAATTTAAAAATATATATATAAAGGAGCTACGCCAGAATCTTGCATACGCAAGATTCTGGCATAGCTCCTTTATGGGGACTTGGGGGAATTTTTGAAATTGGCCTTCTGCGCCAGAATCTGGCGTACGCAAGATTCTGGCACAGCAAAAAACAAATTACCCCATAATCATGTAGGGAATTTCAATATGAGTCCGTACATATAAAATTCGTCCAAAACGGACATCGTTTGCCCCTCCAAAAGCCCAAAATACGATGGCTGCCCCCATGGTCCTATTTGGGCCTATTTTGGCCCAATTTCTCGTATTTCAGGTTTTTACCTGTTTCTTTTATAATCCTTCCTATTGGACCTATTGGAAGGATTATAGAAAAAACGGGTAAAAAACTAAAATACGAGAAATTGGGCCCAAATAGGCCCAGTAGGAAGGATTGTAGAAGAAACGGGTGAAAAACTGAAAAAATGAAAAATTGGGCCCAAATAGGCCCAATAGGAAGAATTATGGAAGAAACGGGTGAAAAACTAAAATACGAGAAATTGGGCCCAAATAAGCCCAGTATGAAGGATTGTAGAAGAAACGGATGAAAAAGTGCACAAATGAAAAATTGGGCCCAAATAGGCCCAATAGGAAGGATTATTGAAGAAACGGGTGAAATACGAGAAATTAGGCTCATATATGCCCAGTTTTTAATTATATTTCATATAGTTACACTTATATACTATAGTATTTCATTATATTTCATATAGTTACACTTATATACTATAGTACTTCATTATATTTCATATAATTACACTATTTCATTATATTTCCTATAGTTACACTTATATACTATAGTATTTTATTAAATTTCATATAGTTCCACTTATGTACTATAGTATTTCATTAAATCTAGTACACTTAGACTTATATACTATAGTATTTTATTAAATCTCATATACTTACACTTATATACTATAGTATTTCATTAAATTTCCTATAGTTACACTTATATACTATAGTATTTCATTAAATCTAGTATACTTAGACTTATACCCCATCGTATTTCATTAAATTTCATATAGTTACACTTATGTACTATAATATTTCATTAAATCTAGTATACTTAGACTTATACACCGTAGTATTTCATTAAATTTCATATAGTTACACTTATGTACTATATTATTTCATTAAATCTAGTACACTTAGACTTATATACTATAGTATTCTATTAAATTTCATATAGTTACACTTATGTACTATAGTATTTCATTATATTTCATATAGTTACACGTATATACTATAGTATTTCATTAAATCTAGTATACTTAGACTTATACCCCATAGTATTTCATTAAATTTCCTATAGTTACACTTATATACTATAGTATTTCATTAAATCTAGTATACTTAGACTTATACCCCATCGTATTTCATTAAATTTCATATAGTTACACTTATGTACTATAATATTTCATTAAATCTAGTATATACTTAAACTTATACACCGTAGTATTTCATTAAATTTCATATAGTTACACTTATTTACTATAGTATTTCATTAAATCTAGTACACTTAGACTTATAAACTATAGTATTCTATTAAATTTCATATAGTTACACTTATGTACTATAGTATTTCATTATATTTCATATAGTTACATGTATATACTATAGTATTTCATTAAATCTAATATACTTAGACTTATACCCCATAGTATTTCATTAAATTTCCTATAGTTACACTTATATACTATAGTATTTCATTAAATCTAGTATACTTAGACTTATACCCCATCGTATTTCATTAAATTTCATATAATTACACTTATGTATTATAGTATTTCATTATATTTCATATAGTTACACGTATATATTATAGTATTTCATTAAATCTAGTATACTTAGACTTATACCCCATAGTATTTCATTAAATTTCCTATAGTTATACTTATATACTATAGTATTTCATTAAATCTAGTATACTTAGACTTATACCCCATCGTATTTCATTAAATTTCATATAATTACACTTATGTACTATAGTATTTCATTAAATATAGTACACTTACACTTATATACTATAGTATTCTATAAAATTTCATATAGTTACACTTATGTACTATAGTATTTCATTATATTTCATATAGTTACACGTATATACTATAGTATTTCATTAAATCTAATATACTTAGACTTATATATCGTAGTATTTCATTAAATTTCATATAGTTACACTTATGTACTATAGTATTTCATTAAATCTAGTAAACTTAGACTTATATACTATAGTATTTTATTAAATCTCATATAGTTACACTTATTGACTATAGTATTTCATTAAATCTAGTATACTTAGACTTATATACTATAGTATGTCATTATATTTTCTATAGTTAAACTTATATACTATAGTATTTCATTAAATCTAGTATACTTAGACTTATATCCCATAGTATTTCATTAAATTTCATATAGTTATACTTATGTACTATAATATTTCATTAAATCTAGTATACTTAGACTTATATACTATAGTATTTCATTATATTTCATATAGTTACACTTATGTACTATAGTATTTCATTAAATCTAGTATACTTAGACTTATATACTATAGTATTCTATAAAATTTCATATAGTTACACTTATGTACTATAGTATTTCATTATATTTCATATAGTTACACGTATATACTATAGTATTTCATTAAATCTAGTATACTTAGACTTATACCCCATGGTATTTCATTAAATTTCATATAGTTATACTTATGTACTATAATATTTCATTAAATCTAGTATACTTAGACTTGTATACTATAGTATTTCATTAAATCTAGTATACTTAGACTTATACCCCATAGTATTTCATTAAATTTCATATAGTTACACTTATGTACTATAATATTTCATTAAATCTAGTATACTTAGACTTATACACCATAGTATTTCATTAAATTTCATATAGTTCCACTTATGTACTATAATAGAATACTATAGTATATAAGTCTAAGTGTACTAGATTTAATGAAATACTATAGTACATAAGTGGAACTATATGAAATTTAATGAAATACTACGGTGTATAAGTCTAAGTATACTAGATTTAATGAAATACTATAGTATATAAGTGTAACTATATGAAATATAATGAAATACTATGGGGTATAAGTCTAAGTATACTAGATTTAATGAAATACTATAGTATATAAGTGTAACTATAAGAAATTTAATGAAATACTATATTATATAAGTCTAAGTATACTAGATTGAATGAAATACTATAGTATATAAGTCTAAGTGTACTAGATTTAATGAAATACTATAGTACATAAGTGGAACTATATGAAATTTAATGAAATACTACGGTGTATAAGTCTACGGGCATGCTAAATACACGCGAGAATGTGGTTAAATGTACGCGGTTTTACACGCTTAAGGTAAGCGTCCGATTTTACACGCTTAAGGTAAGTGTGGAGGGGTATTGTGGGTATTTTGAAAATACATTCTTACACGCTTAGCTTAAGCGTGTAGTTTTTTTTTTTGCAAGTTAAAAAAACTCTAAAAGCACACGCTTAAGCTAAGCGTATGCCTACACGCTTAAGCTAGGCATACAGTACTAATTTTTTTTCTTTCAAAATTGCATTTTTTTTCCATAATCATGTAGAGAATTTCAATACGAGTCCGTACATATAAAATTCGTCCAAAACGGACATCGTTTGCCCCTTCAAAAGCCCAAAAAACAAAGCCTTCAACCCGTGCGCATCCGTAAGCTTTTATAAGCTTCAATGGAGGATTTGGCAAATTTCTTGGATTCGATTGAAGCCATTAACTATTTGGTATTTAAGAGGACCTTATCATACATGTAATTCCACATTTAATCGGATTAAATGTCGATTAAAATCGTAGAATTTTAGCCCCAAAGCCACCGTGTCGTCCAAGGGGCCGATTTGAAAAAATCAAAAATTGGATCAAATCGTCTTCAATTGGAGGACATGAACCATAGAGCCTTGTTGAGGGTATCCTAAGATTCAAAATGATAATAAATCCCCTTCAATCGTTGCCCCAATGCATCCAATTTCAAAGTCAAAACTCATGAACCTTAAATCCCGTTACCGGTTGTTCTTGACCGAAATTCGAGCACATGCAAGCTTTATTCTTGCAATTATTGGTACTACTAGCCTTGAAAATTGGTCATCTTTCAAAGCCTTTTCTTTACATCGCCGGAAAAAGACCACTTTTATTCAATTTGGAGTTTTTCCGACGAGGTGTCAAGAAGGTATTCCGACGGGATTGAATTTGTGCCCATTTTGCGATTTTTGGGGTATTTTTGATTTGTTTTGTCTTAATCTTGGTTAAATTAAGTAATCTAGATTAGTGAAAAATATTTTAGGATCAATTTGGTTAAATTAATTAATCTTAGACTTATATACTATAGTATTTCATTAAATCAAATATACTTAGACTTATATACTATAGTATTTCATTAAATTTCATATAGTTACACTTATGTACTATAGTATTTCATTACATTTCATATAGTTATACTTATGTACTATAGTATTTCATTATATTTCATATAGTTACACTTATGTACTATAGTATTTCATTACATTTCATATAGTTACACTTATATAGTATAGTATTTCATTAAATCTAGTATACTTAAACTTATATATTATAGTATTTTATTATATTTCATATAGTTACACTTATATACTATAGTATTTTATTAAATCAAGTATACTTAGACTTATATACTATAGTATTTCATTAAATTTCATATAGTTACACTTATGTACTATAGTATTTCATTACATTTCATATAGTTACACTTATGTATTATAGTATTTCATTACATTTCATATAGTTACACTTATATAGTATAGTATTTCATTAAATCTAGTATACTTAAACTTATACATTATAGTATTTTATTATATTTCATATAGTTATACTTATATACTATAGTATTTCATTAAATCAAGTATACTTAGACTTATATACTATAGTATTTCATTAAATTTCATATAATTACACTTATGTACTATAGTATTTCATTACATTTCATATAGTTACACTTATGTACTATAGTATTTCATTACATTTCATATAGTTACACTTATGTATTATAGTATTTCATTACATTTCATATAGTTACACTTATATAGTATAGTATTTCATTAAATCTAGTATACTTAAACTTATATATTATAGTATTTTATTATATTTCATATAGTTACACTTATATACTATAGTATTTCATTAAATCAAGTATATTTAGACTTATATACCATAGTATTTCATTAAATTTCATATAGTTACACTTATGTACTATAGTATTTCATTACATTTCATATAGTTACACTTATATACTATAGTATTTCATTACATTTCATATAGTTACACTTATGTATTATAGTATTTCATTACATTTCATATAGTTACACTTATATAGTATATTATTTCATTAAATCTAGTATACTTAAACTTATATATTATAGTATTTTATTATATTTCATATAGTTACACTTATATACTATAGTATTTCATTAAATCAAGTATACTTAGACTTATATACTATAGTATTTTATTAAATTTCATATAGTTATACTTATATACTATAGTATTTCATTACATTTCATATAGTTACACTTATGTACTATAATATTTAATTACATTTCATATAGTTACACTTATGTACTATAGTATTTCATTACATTTCATATAGTTACACTTATATAGTATAGTATTTCATTAAATCTAGTATACTTAAACTTATATATTATAGAATTTTATTATATTTCATATAGTTACACTTATATACTATATTATTTCATTAAATCAAGTATACTTAGACTTATATACTATAGTATTTTATTAAATTTCATATAGTTACACTTACGCACTATAGTATTTCATTACATTTCATATAGTTACACTTATGTACTATAGTATTTCATTACATTTCATATAGTTATACTTATGTACTATAGTATTTCATTATATTTCATATAGTTACACTTATGTATTATAGTATTTCATTACATTTCATATAGTTACACTTATATAGTATAGTATTTCATTAAATCTAGTATACTTAAACTTATATATTATAGTATTTTATTATATTTCATATAGTTACACTTATATACTATAGTATTTCATTAAATCAAGTATACTTAGACTTATATACTATAGTATTTCATTAAATTTCATATAGTTATACTTATATACTATAGTATTTCATTACATTTCATATAGTTACACTTATGTACTATACTATTTAATTACATTTCATATAGTTACACTTATGTACTATAGTATTTCATTACATTTCATATAGTTACACTTATATAGTATAGTATTTCATTAAATCTAGTATACTTAAACTTATATATTATAGAATTTTATTATATTTCATATAGTTACACTTATATACTATATTATTTCATTAAATCAAGTATACTTAGACTTATATACTATAGTATTTTATTAAATTTCATATAGTTACACTTACGCACTATAGTATTTCATTACATTTCATATAGTTACACTTATGTACTATAGTATTTCATTACATTTCATATAGTTACACTTATGTACTATAGTATTTCATTAAATCTAGTATACTTAGACTTATATACTATAGTATTTTATTATATTTCATATAATTATATTATATACTATAGTATTTCATTATATTTCATATAGTTACACTTATGTACTATAATATTTCATTAAGTCTAGTATAATTAGACTTATATACTATAGTATTTCATTATATTTCATATAGTTACATGTATATATTATAGTATTTCATTATATTTCATATAGTTACACTTATGTACTATTGTAATTCATTAAATTTCATATAGTTACACTTATGTACTATAGTATTTCATTAAATCTGGTATACTTAGACTTATATACTATAGTATTTCATGAAATTTCATATAGTTACACTTATATACTATAGTATTTCATTATAATTTAGTATTATGAACTTATTACTTATATATTATAGTTACACATTATGGTTAAGTATTATGAACTTATTACTTATATACTGTAGTTATGTATTGTAGTTAAGTATTACAAAATATATTAGTTATAAAGTATATTTATGCATTATAATTAAGTATTACATACGTATTACTTATGTACTATAGTTAAATATTATGGTTAAGTATTTATGAATTTATTACTTATATACTATGTATTATAGTTACATATTATGAACTTATTACTTACATATTATATGTCGGGCACAAAATTGATCCTAAAATATTTTTCACTAATTTAGATTAATTAATTTAACCAAGATTAAGACAAAACAAATCAAAAATACCCAAAAATCGCAAAATGGGCACAAATTCAATCCCGTCGGAATACCTTTTTGACACCTCATTGGAAAAACTCCAAATTGAATAAAAGTGGTCTTTTTTCGGCGATGTAAAGAGAGGGCTTTGAAAGAGGACCAATTTTGAAGGCTAGTAGTACCAACAATTGCAAGAATAAAGCTTGCATGTGCTCGAATTTCGGTCAAGAACAACCGGTAACGGGATTTAAGGTTCATGAATTTTGACTTCGAAATTGGATGTATTGGGACAACGATTGAAGGTGATTTTATAGGCATTTTGAATTTTAGGATACCCTCAACAATGCCCTATGGTTCATGACCTCCAATTGAAGACGATTTGATCCAATTTTGGATTTTTTCAAATCGGTCTCTTGGACGAGACGGTTTCTTTGGGGATAAAATTCTACGATTTTAATCGACATTCAATCCGATTAAATGTGGAATTATGTGTATGATAAGGTTTTCTTAAATGCCCAATAGTTAATGGCTTCAATCGAATCCAAGAAATTTGCCAAATCCTCCATTGAAGCTTATAAAAGCTTACGGATGCGCACGGGTTGAAGGCTTCGTTTTTTGGGCTTTTGGAGGGGCAAACGATGTCCGTTTTGGACGAATTTTATATGTACGGACTCGTATTGAAATTCTCTACATGATTATGGGAAAAAAATACAATTTTGAAAAAAAAATTAGTACTATACGTCTAGCTTAAGCGTGTAGGCATACGCTTAGCTTAAGCGTGTGCTTTTAGGGTTTTTTTAACTTGCAAAAAAAAAAAAAAAAAAACACGCTTAGCTTAAGCGTGTAGGCATACGCTTAAGCTAAGCGTGTAAGAATGTATTTTCAAAATACCCACAATACCCCTCCACGCTTACCTTAAGCGTGTAAAACCGGACGCTTACCTTAAGCGTGTAAAACCGCGTACATTTAGCCACATTTTCGCGTGTATTTAGCCATTGCCTAAGTCTAAGTATACTAGATTTAATGAAATACTATAGTATATAAGTGTAACTATATGAAATTTAATGAAATACTATGGGGTATAAGTCTAAGTATACTAGATTTAATGAAATACTATATTATATAAGTGTAACTATAGGAAATTTAATGAAATACTATATTATATAAGTCTAAGTATACTAGATTTAATGAAATACTATAGTATATAAGTGTAACTATATGAGATTTAATAAAATACTATAGTATATAAGTCTAAGTGTACTAGATTTAATGAAATACTATAGTACATAAGTGGAACTATATGAAATTTAATGAAATACTATAGTATATAAGTGTAACTATAGGAAATATAATGAAATACTATAGTACATAAGTGTAATTATATGAAATATAATGAAGTACTATAGTATATAAGTGTAACTATATGAAATATAATGAAATACTATAGTATATAAGTATAACTATATGAAATTTAATAAAATACTATAGTATATAAGTCTAAGTATGAAATACTATAGTACATAAGTGTAACTATATGAAATATAATGAAATACTATAGTATATAAGTGTAACTATATGAAATATAATGAAATACTATATCATATAAGTGTAACTATATGAAATATAATTAAAAACTGGGCATATTTGAGCCTAATTTCTCGTATTTCACCCGTTTCTTCAATAATTCTTCCTATTGGGCCTATTTGGGCCCAATTTTTCATTTTTTGCACTTTTTCATCCGTTTCTTCTACAATCCTTCCTACTGGGCCTATCTGGGCCCAATTTCTCGTATTTTAGTTTTTCACCCGTTTCTTCTATAATCCTTCCTATTGGGCCTATTTGGGCCCAATTTTTTATTTTTTCAGTTTTTCACCCGTTTCTTCTACAATCCTTCCTACTGAGCCTATTTGGGCCCAATTTCTCATATTTCAGTTTTTTATCCGTTTTTTCTATAATCCTTCCAATAGGAAGGATTATAGAAGAAACGGGTGAAAACCTGAAATACGAGAAATTGGGCCAAAATAGGCCCAAATAGGACCATGGGGACAACCATCGTATTTTGGGCTTTTGGAGGGTCAAACGATGTCCGTTTTGGACGAATTTTATATGTACGGACTCGTATTGAAATTCTCTACATGAGTATGGGGCAATTTGTTTTTTGCTGCGCCAGAATCTTGCATACGCTAGATTCTAGCGCAGAAGGCCAATTTCAAAAATTCCCCCAAGTCCGTATGCAAGATTCAGGCGTAGCTCCTTTATATATATATATTTTTTAAAATTCCCACGTATTTATACGTTTTTAGCCTACTACGCTCGTATTTGGCGTACGCCAACATCTGGCATAGTAAAACGTAGTGCGAAAAGGCAAAAAACGTAGTGCGAATAGGCGGCTCGTTATTTTATCATATTTTAAAGTGGTTATGTACTAAAAATATCGATTGAGTAAAAAATAAGGCTAAAACGACATTAGTTTATCATGAGCTCACATTAAACCGATGAATTTATTGATGCTAAGTGAAATATATGTTTTCAACAAGTGCCCTTAGGTATAAATACAACACATAAAATATTTAGAAACTAGAGTTTTGTCACTTTTAATTAGAGCAACATACTTTCTATGGATTTTGTGTCATTTATAATAAAAAATATTAATAGTAAAACCATTTTTCAAGTATTCTTAGCAAATACTCTCACACACATATAATTTGTAGAAACATTGAGGCCCATTGACCTTTTACTTTATCAAAATCTAATAAACACCCCCAAAATTAGTTCTATTGGAAATTAACCCCCAACTGCACGCTCTCTCTCCTCACACTCACCCCTCCACTATTTCTCACCTCCTCCATTTCCAAATCTGGCCCCCGTCTCCGGCCTCGACATCCATCTCCGGCCTCGTCCTCTCTGTCTCCGGCCTCGACCTCCGTCTCCTGCCTCGTCCTCTCCGTCTCCGGCCTCGTTCTCCTCCCTCCTCCGCCGCATCCGCGACCCCGAAAATTCCTGTTGCGAATATCATTTTGAAAAATTTATGGTGTCCTAGTCCTAATGGAAGTGGGAAAAGTTCAGTATTCAGAGATTCTCCTCTTCTCAACACCATGGCGTTCAGGAATGGAAACCTTTTAAGAGATCTGGTCGCGGTTCTGTGGGATTTTTTGAAGAGAGTTCGCGGAAGGCTGCTGCCGAGGCACTGACTGAATTGGCGGTGGTAGAGTGAGACTATATGTTGGAATTGAAGGCTTCTTGTTTAAAGACCTTTGAATCTAGAAGATTTGACAAAGTGAGATAATTGCAAGTCCTTGAGAAGTAGTGCAAAATCACCGACGAATTGCAAGTCGCGCTGGACAAATTAGAAGTTGTTCAGGTACATAATTCAAATATGCCACTTCACTTGTTGACATCTGATAGCTTTGAAATCCTCAAGTATTGACTTCTCCTTGGTTTCATGCGTTGCAGGTACCTGTTGTCATAGATCCCTCGTTTCCAATATTCAACGCAATCTCGATGGGGATCAAGTTCTTGACCCAGAGACCAGAGTGTTGATCTTGCGTCCATAATTTGCATCCTCCTACAAAGTACTGGTTCTCGATGTATACGAAAATATCCTCTCTACAAATTTCCTAAACGTAGGCTTCATGAATGCTTTGTTCTGTCATGGATATTGCTTGAGATTTGACTATTCGCTCCGGTTATTTGATTCTAGTCTCTTTGTTTGTGAGTGGCAATTTTGATTTGTGTGATATGTATTTGATGATTCCCAACTGATTGGTTTGGTTACTGATGAAAGAAGGTTTGTGGTTGTTCATGTTTTTTTTTCATTTGAATAATGATGCATGTCTGTGAAATACTGGTACTTGTCCATGAACATACATACGTCGTTAATAGTAGCAAGGTGTTATTGTTGTAGTGTACATGTATTCTTGTGGAGGTGTGTTTAGAATGACCTGCATTTTTATGCTTTTCAGGCATTGTCGGTTTTCACCTTTGCTAACCAGGCAGGGTTTGATATGTTGGAGACCACCCTGGTTGCACTGCAAGACATAACTTTGGAGAAGATTTTAGATGACCATGGACGAAAAGCGCTCTGCTCAGAGTTTCCTCAAATATGCAATAGGTTTTAATCTTTTGATTTACAACCACTCGGATCCATGCTATTGAGACATCCACCAATACTTTTCCTCCATTCTTGCATGCTGATGATGATTCAATTTTGTTCATGTGCTTATTTTTTTCCGCTCAGGGTTTTGCTTGTCTTCAAGGTGGAATATGTGTTTCAAGCATGGGACGAGTTGTCTCCTATAAAAGAGTCGTGGCTTGGAAGGTGTTGAAGGATGAAGAAAACGCCCACTGCATCTGCTTTATGTTTATGAACTGGTCTTTTGTTTGAGGTCTTGTGCTGCTACTTTTGAAATCTTACTGGTAAGTAAAAATACACTTTAAGATACTATTGCTACTCTCTTTGCTCGTTCATGTGATTTGGAGTCTCTTAGGTTATCCACTGTTTTGCTTTGTGAACGAACCTTAGCCATGTGGCATAGGTGTTAAACTCTTGTCTGCTGGATTTGCTATGGCTATTCGCCCTGAAATTCAATCTTCAATTATCTAACTTGTCATATTTCAGCCTTGTTAGGTATATTTTTTTTTAACTTTTTGGGGGTTAAAGCACTGTTAGGGTTCTAGTGCCATATGAACAAACAAGATTGATCACGATGAAGGTTATGACATTGTATGTTGTCTGTCTAGCTCTTGTTCCCATATGAACAAACAAGGTTGATAAGGTGAGACAAATATAAACAACCTTATAGATAGATCAAATTTTAGTAACCAACTCTAAAAACCCTCCTGGGGTGATCACTAGAAGATTAAAAAGTTGGTCTAGCCTTAGTGACACAACTGTGCCAATTTCTCTTGTTATGAACTTCCTACCTCTTTGTTTTGTAGCTGTAGAGTTGGTGTTCAAGTTAGAAACATGTTGTTTCTTGCATTTGAAGCCTTGGGAGGCAATGGATGAAGCTGATCCATAAGAATTCAACTGAAGAGTACCCATTTTGATGTTTTTAATCTAATTTTGGGTTTTGACTTTTGAGTGTTAAATAGGGAAAGAGCAAATTAATTGGAATTTGATTATGTGTAAGATGGTTCGGTTTATATATGTATATGTTGATTTTCACGGTTGGAATTTGATTATGAATCTAGCACATGCTGATATTGATTATGAATATAATTTGATTACGAATATAATATGTGACTATGGTAGACAATATAATATGATGTACTTGGAGAATTAAGAAAGACAGTATCTTGTTACTTCAAATATGTTTTCCATTATGTAGATCTCTGATTGGGTAATCAACTAGCCTCGGTGACGGTTCGAATGCGCCACCGAACTAGCCTCAATGACGCTTCGAACGCCCCACCGACAAGCCTCGGTGACACTTCGAACACGCCACCAACTAGCCTCGGTGACGCTTCAAACGCACCACCGACTAGCATCGGTGATGCTTCGAAAGTGTCACCACTTACTAGCCTTGATGACACTTTGAAAGCGTCACCGACTAGCCTCGGTGACACTTTGAAAGTGCCACCGTCTAGCCTCGGTGACACTTTGAAAGTGACACCAATTAGTCTCGGTGACACTTTGAAAGTGTTATCACTTACTAGCCTTGATGACACTTTGATGACAGTCAATGTCATCAATATGATGACAATTTGTATTTTAATGACATTTTGTGTTTTGATGACAGTATGTGTCATCAACTAGTTGCGATGCAGTTTGTATTTGATGACAGTTTGTGTTTTGATGACAATTTGTGTTGTCAATGACAATTTGTGTTTTGATGACAAATTTGTATTTTGATGACAAATTGTGTTTTGATGACAGTTTGTATTTTGATGATAATTTGTGCTTTTGATGACAGTTTATATTTTTGATGACAGTTTGTGTTTTGATGACAATTTGTGTTTTTGATGATAATTTGTGTTTTGATGACAGTTTGTGCTTGTGATGACAGTTTATATTTTGATGACAGTTTGTGTTTTTGATGACAATTTGTGTTTTGACGACAGTTTGTATTTTGATGACAGTTTGTGCTTTTGATGACAGTTTGTGTTTTGATGACAATTTGTATTTTTGATGACAATTTGTGACAGTTTGTATTTTGATGACAGTAACTGTCATCAAGATAATGACGTCACCAAAAAAATCTTGGCGGGAAAAATTTTCGTCAGTTGACCGTCGGTCAACGTCGATCAATGGTCAAATGTGTTAGTTTATTTGACTTATGGTGATGTCATGTAATGATGACATCACCATGAGTCATGAGTGTAGATGAAGTTTATTGAGAGTCATTTTTATAATTTCATTATACTCAAAGGATCATTTAACCTAAACATCCGTAATTTGTATATCTAATTGGCCTAATTGAAAGTTGTACACGTACTTTTATACGACGCGACAATTATAGAAATTCTAACTAAAATCTTCCATAAAAAAAACTAAAATTTATTAAATACTTAAACATATGGCGATAAAAAAAGGCAAGGGGATCACTCAACCTCCTCTGTCCGCCTATGAATATGTCTGATAAATGGAATTTTCACCTTATAAAAAAAACTATGATTTTAACCTTCTCCGTTTCTCTTCTTACGATGAAACACAAGGGACATGATTCAATTTCAGTTAATTTAGTGGAATTTTTATAAGAATATCAGTCCGGCTAATGAAATTCGATAGTCGATTTTAATTTTAATTTTTCCTATTCGGTTTTAGTTTTTCATGGACAGCCCTAACCCAGAGTAAACAGGAAATTGCGTACTAGTACATAAAAATGGACTATTTGATCAACACAAGTTCAGAAAGTATGTGTCAGCTAAGCTTTGGGAGATCCATCATGTGTATGTGCATGCATTATAGGACGTAGGAGGACCTCTATTATTCACATACAAGAAAACAGATAGCAAAGTGATAAAGAACTAATTGAAAGAGGCCCATTTAGCTGTTTCCTTCGTCCCTTCACCATGTGACATGCATGTACTACTATCATACATTTCCAAAACTTCATTTAAGAGATGTTTTCCCAATTATTTTCCTGCATTTCTAAGATCGAGGCCTATGTTGATCACTAGCGCCACTGTCAGAGCAGTATTAACACACACTCATCTTGAAATGCAAGAAATTACAGTGAAAATCACATTCATTCATTCATTCATCTATACCTTAGTATTTTACATCCCCATTGGAGTGAAGCTGGGGCTATGTGAAAATTGAGTGCTCTTTTACCTTTTCACCTTTCTGGATTTACTGCTACTACAAAACAAGGAACCAAACCCTAGAAAATCCACACTGATTCTTGATATGTAAGGAGAAGGTAGATTCAGAACAGAATTTACCCTCTCACTTTTGTTACAACTTCCATAGTAATCTTTGAAACTTCTCCTCCCCTGTCCCTTCTCTTTCTTCAACGCCGTTGCTTTTGCTGCATTACAAGCATATTTCCCTGAATTCTGCTTCTGTAGCTCCTTCTTGCCATTGTTGATTCCAGTTTGCTTCAAATTGTAAGCCGAGCCCGTCGAATTACTCCGGCCCATGATCAATCCTCTGCGGCGATTGTGTCCATTGCAGTTCAGGCTACAACTTCTCCTGATTCCAAATTGCTTTTCCTTGTCTAGCTCATTGGCGTTCTCCATTTTCCTGTTTGCCAAGACATCCCCTGATGAGTTGCTCCTTGAAAGAATGATCTTTAGAGACTCAATCAGACCTCCTCTGTTTTGATAGCTCTTATCACAATCCAAACTGTTGCTTCTCCTGACCTTCCAGAAAGATGATCTCCCTGCTGCCATTGCTAGCTCTTCAGGCTTCGTCTCCTCCTCCTTGACGGGTTTTGCTGACAACGAAACAACCCCAAAACCAGTAGATTTGCTTCTTGAAAGAAGCCTCAGCTTGGATGGAATATTTAACTTGGCTTTGTTTCTACCGTAATTGCTGCTGTTAAGGCTGTTGCTTCGCCCGAACTTCCAGAATGTTCTAATCGCCGACGGCTGATACACTGCTTGCGCTGGTGGAGACTCAGATTCGCCTCCTCCAACTTCTTCAATATCAATGCTGTCTTGCAAGTACTCTTTCAGGCTTTTAAGTATCTTCTTCTTCTCCTCTGTTTCAAAACAGGGGAAAACAGGGGATGTAGAATAATCTCCGGAGGATTTCATCAAGCGCGTGACAATTCCCTTCTCCTCTGTTTCAAAACAGGGGGAAACAGGGGATAGAGATGGCGTGATCTCTTTGGTTGGGGTGAAATGGACTGAATTGGGGAGTAACTTTCCATCAGAGAAGAGCTCGTCGGCGGTGGAGGACTCCCGGATTAACGCACCGTGGCTGTCGACGATGAAGGCGAAATCGAAGTCGAATCCGGTGTCTAAGGAGGGCGAAGAATAAGGGTAGGCTTCAATCGGGACAGAGGATTCATGCTCCGTTTCTCTGAGGTCGTGGGAGAAGGAGATTCTGGGACTGATCAAAACCTCGACCGACATTGCAGATGGAGAGAGAGAGTAGATCATCAACAGAAGAAGAAGAAGAAGAGTAGGAAGAAACAGGGAGAAAGATAGTCAAGGAATGGGTTATTATTATGAAAGGCTTGCTCTGAGCTTCTTTTGAGATGTGTGGGAATGGGAAGAAAAAAAGTGCATCAGATGATGATTGCCATGATAGGTTGTTATTGAATGTAGCACCACAAGAATTTTGTTTATTTTTCTGTTTTGAAGCATAGAAGCGCCTTAGATTCCTCCAAAAGTTGTTGTCAAGTCTGTTTTATGGTCAAGAAAAGATTAATAAAATGAAAGCAAAAATTGAAAGAGGGGAAAGAAAAAGAAGGGTGAAATGAATAGGAGTAGGAAGATGGGCACCGAAAGGCTACAACAGTGCAATCCTTGAAGGAAAGAGAGATATGTGTAAAAGTCTGAGCGTTAATTCTCAAACAATCTACAGCAAGCTTTTTCTTTTACTTTCTTCTTTTTAATTTCAATTATGGGTTTTTTGTTTGTATTAGTTTATGATTTTGTGATGTTAAATCTGAAGGAAGAGGAATGGAGTGTTTTACGGAGGATTGTCGGCGTGGAGGAGGAAAAGTGGGAAGAGGAAGAAGATGGCACGCGCGGCTTTTCAGGGTAAAAAAGGGAAAGGGAAAGTGGGTGGGAGGGAGGTTACAATTGGCGCCAAAATTCACATCTTTACGGCTAGTCAAAAACTGCCGCATCTAACCCCGGGGAAATTTTAATTAAATCGGATTCAATCACACACGCATATGATATCGCATTTTAGTTCATGTTATTTTGGTCCGTGTTTTGGGCAAAAAGATATCAAACTTAAATTGCCTTTGATATGGTGTTATTAGCCGAACAAATCAAATTATAACTTCAAATAAATCAGAGAATCAAAATGATGAGACGAAATAGTAATAATAAAGCTTAGCTACAAAAGATTGCAATGGGTCGAACGAGAGTGACTAATATCGAATGGATGCTTAGAACAATCGGACTCTGCCTTGCTTAGAAAGATCGTATTTCGGATTACAATGAGAGCTCATAATGCTAGTATGTGGAGTAGTGAGAGGTTCCTTACAATGCGCCCCCTCGGGCTCTATTTATGATACTGAATTTAAGCTAAGATCTTGGTGAGAAATGTCTGTTAGAAGATCCGATCGTCCCCTTGATTTTCGGAAGGCGTTACAAGCCTGAAGTGGACGTTGGACGGAGCCTTCGAGCAAGTCAGATCAGGTTCCTTATACGCCATGGGCCTCCTTGCCTAATCGTTCGTGGGCCGGCCCAATCTGAATAATTCACGGTCCAACAATTGCCCCAAAGGAAATCGGACGAGTAAACCATCGGACTTGGGCGGTTTCCTTTCCCTGTGGATCGTGGGTACTTGGAGAAGGAGCTGAGGTGAGTTCTGGTCGAACAAAAGTGACACCCGACCCTGTCCCTGACGCTGCCCCAGGTAAGGATGTCGAAGTCCGAAGCTCTTTACGCCTTAGTTTGTTGATTTGTCGTTTGGATATTCGAACTAGTTATGTTGAAAGTCCCTCCGTTGTGTGAGCAGACTCTGTGTTTTGGCGAAGGGTCAGGAGACCGCTTCTTATTTGTCATTTACTTTGTTTTGCAGGTGGACTCGTCAGTCGTTTCCTAGTCAAGTCGTGTGACGTTGGTCGAGTAGACCTGTAATTGTATGTGACATGTCGTGTAGTTCCAGGGAAGAGCATTGTAGTGTTTGTATAAGACACATACCTTAATGGGGACATGTCTTGTAAACATGTGTCATGTTTTTGTTCCTCTATTCCTTGTGTACCGATCGATCGTGTTGTGTAAGATGTAAGCGCTTTTGTTTGTCTTGAGTGGATCCACTGCTTTGTTTGAATTTGTTGTGCATGTGTCGGATGAAACAAAGTAAATGATTGCTAGGAAATGACCGTTGGGGGCGAACCCAATGGCCCTCCGATGCTTGAGTCAGTAAACGCGTCCGATGAAATAATAATGGACTGAACAAATGTAATAGACAAGCTAACAAATGACAAAAGGTTTTTAGAAATGATAATGCTTTAGGTATGTCACGTTCCAACTTCTTCGGATGACGCGTCCCTCCATATCTTGCAATCTGTAGGCGCCTTGTCCAACAACTTCTGTGATTAGGTAGGGTGTCGTGTGCTATCCAATCGACGAGTGGTTTTGTCCAATCTTCGGAGTCGTTTGTCGAATGAGTTTCGGAGTTGCCTTCTGTTATGGTGATGACCTCTTCCAATTCATCTTGTTGCTCTGGTTGATGTCGAATGTCTTGAATTGTACGACCAATCTTTGGACGACGCTTAGATAGGCAGCCATTCTATCGTCTTTGGCAACGTACAATCCTTGGACCTGGTTTACAATCAGTAGAGAGTCGCAAATTACCTTTATGTTGTCGATCGCGAGATCTCGAACTAGGTTGAGGTCGAATACGAGTGCCTCGTATTCTGCCTCGTTGTTGGTCGCGTCCCATTCACATCTTACGGCTTGGGCTATCTTGTCCCCTGTCTTGACTTTGGTCATCGCGTCCCCGGGAGTATGGCTGATGACGCTTGTCCCTACGATTATCGGACATCGATCTGTGGTTGATTCGATCTAGACTTGGCTCGGTCTTGAAGGGTTTTTCGTCCTCTTCTAGTCTGACTTGAGCCATCGCCTTGGCTTGGACATCTTCGAAGCTTCGGCAGGGATATTTTGTCAATTTCTGACACAACTCGCTGCCCCGGACTAGACCTCGTCGGAAGGCTTCGATAGATGTAGGGATGTCGTAGTGGGGTATGGCGACCTTTTCCTTATTGTACATGTAGAGATAAGTACGTAGAGGTTCGTTATGCTTTTGGACAATACGATATAGGTCGCTAGATTGCTTCTCTAGTCTTCTACTACTAGCGAATTGAATTTTAAAAGCGTTGACTAATTCTGTGAAGAATGCGATCGATCCTTGTGGTAGATGCATAAACCAAGTAAGCGCCGGCCCCGCGAGGGAGGTGCCGAAACTTTTACACATAACCGCCTCGCGACTGGTCCTGGAGACGAAAATCGTCATGAGCTTTTATTTGTAGAGGGAGATATGGTCATCTGGATCGCTCGTCCCATCGTAACTAGCCATGCTCGGGAGATGGAACTTCTTTGGGATCTCAACCTGTGCGATATCATCGACGAACGGGGATTCTTCGAAGCCGTCCAACGCCTCTTTCTCGATGGGTCGGGGAGCGCCCGAGATCTTTGCGAGACGTTCGTCGAGAGACTTCATATGCTCGTTGATAGCCTGTTGGATGAGCGATGCTCGGCATCGTCGTAACCTGTAGATTGGTTACTCGGGTCCTTTCGGAACCGGTCGGGGTGACAAAAGAAATATTGTTAGTCACAATAGGGTTGACACGAGAGGTTTCAGAAATACCGATCGCATGGATTTGGTTTCGCTCATTCGTTGGTGTTACGACTACATCCTCCATGTCCAATCGAGTTCGGATTCCTTCGAGGTTGATTGGTCACCTGCTTCCAGCCGGTGCGGATGCGGCGGATTACACTTGCGCTTTAAGAAGCTTATTTTCGTTAGTCAAACGATTAATTGTAGCAACAGAAGTATTGAGGATCGATTCGTTAGTCCGACGATGGTTGGCTAGTTCTTCCTGGAGAGACGACAGGATTTGCGCCATTTGACAGATCTGTTCTTGGGTGGAAACCTCCACTGTATTGACGACCGTGTCGTCAGTGGTTGTTCCCAAGGTTGGCCTTTCTCCGGAGGCGCTGGGAGGAACGTCATTCACCATTTTGGATGGTTCTTGATGAAGTTTCTGAATGCGAATCGGCTAACGGCCCCACGGTGGGCGCCAAATTGTTTTGGGCAAAAAGGTATCAAACCTAAATTGCCTTCGATGTGGTGCTATTAGTCGAACGAATCAAATTATAGCTTCAAATAAATCAGAGAATCAAAATAATGAGACGAAATAGTAATAATAAAGCTTAGCTACAAAGGATTGCAATGGGTCGAACGAGAGTGATTAATGTCGAATGGATGCTTAGAACAATCGGACTCTGCCTTGCTTAGAAAGATCATATTTCAGATTACAATGAGATCTCAGAATGCTAGTATGGGGAGTAGTGAAAGTTCCTTTACAATGCGCCCCCTCGGGCTCTATTTATGATACTGAATTTAAGCTAAGATCTTGGTGAGAAATGACCGTTAGAAGATCCGATCATCCTCTTGATTTCGAAAGGCGTTACAAGCCTGAATTGGACGTTGGACAGAGTCTTCGAACAAGTCAGATCAGGTTCCTATTACGCCATGGGCCTCCTTGCCTAATCGTTCGTGGGCCGGTCTAATCTGAATAATTCACGGTCCAACAGTCAGTACTGATTATTTTTTCCTCTTAGCCTCCTTTTAAAAATATCTGCATCTTTTTCTCAAAATAAAATCAAATATATGCATCTCGTGGTAAGTTTGCAAGTTGGAGCGCCAATAGAGTTTAACTACCCCATGTGGCCCAAAACATAATGACAGAGCGTTTTATTTTGTAGTGAAAAATATATGTTTTGTGGAAATAAAAGTTATCCCGTCTGAAATTAGGATTAAAATAAGACTAACACATAAGATTTATGGGTTATTCTCCATATTATCAATTTGTTTTAGGATATAATTTCATTAGTCTTATATGTGTTTGTTATGCATGGATTGACATGTTCCCGTGTTTATGGGTCTACTGGATATTATCATGGTATCATAGCAAATTCCGATTTCGGTTCGTTTTCTAGTTTGTTTGGGCTTAATCCGCCACAAGAATGTAATATAGGCTAACTTGTTGGACTTGTCGGCCTTAAGACATTGTTTAAGTTTAGTCCACTATGAGAGTGTGATATAAGCTAACTCATTTGATTTATTGGTCTCAAGACACGTCAATGTGAGATAAAAATTATCTCAATCGAAAATTAGGACTAAAACAATACTAATATATAAGGTTGGTGAATTATTCCTTTTATCGTCAATTGATTTTTATGATGAAATCTATTAGACTTATGTATTAGATATATACACATATGACCCATGAACTGACACATCCTCATATTTATCGAATCACCGACGTTTGAATTTACTTGTGGATAAGATTGTCGATTCATGCGTGTCCAAAAAAGTAAGTTTTGTGTGCTGTTCCGCCTCCGCCGTATTCAAAACAATGGCTTGAATCGTCCATCACAAACTCATAATTGGGCAAGGAGTATGAATGTTTGGTTTATCACCTAGACTGGACAAAGATAATGTGAGCAACTTAAACAATACAGAGTTATAGCCTCCAAACAATAGCTTCTTTTAAAAGGATTGTGATTTGTGATCGATCATTGTACCCTAGACACTCATATAAAGTGATAAACATATATAGGTTGAATTTCCTATGAATTGGAGTTTACACTTAAAGGTTGAAACCACATGCAAAACATGCCAAGATTTATTTAGGATTTATTTGGATAATATGAGATAATACATTTTATCTTATAATATTTTATATTAAATGTAATGTAAATAATATAATAAAGTCATGTAGAATTTAATACGATCAAAATAAATGTTATGTAATTAATCCTAGTGTTATAATATGTAAACAAGCTTCATACATTACTTAAGCACTTAGACTAGGTAGAGTTAATTGGACTTGAGACAAGCCTTAAGATGTCATCCTTTATTTAACCATGAGCCATCATGGCTCATGGAACCACTTAGCCATTTGGCTAAGCCCCGACTCCATGAGAAACTTGGCTCTTGTTTTATATTGGATGTGTGACTTGGGCATGTGTCATTTATGAGCTTATTGGGTCGTTTCTGTTTGTTGGGCCTAGAATGAAGCTGAAGCCGTCTCATCTTGTTGGGCCTGGTCTGAAGCGGATGTTGCCTCCTCTCCTAACTTGTTGAAGCGTTGCGTTTGATGACTCTAGGGTTAAGAACGCCTCTTTCCTTGTGCAAAGTCAACTCCTTCATTCTCCTTTGCCGTTTTTTGAACTTTCAGAGAGAATCTCTCTATGAGACCTTTCTCTAGCGATTCCTTTGGCGCATGTGAGCTTTGATCGAGATCTAGAGAGAAAGAGAAAGAAATATGTCAAAGAGAGAGCTTGAGGAGTCGCTGCTTAAGCCGCTTTGGTGGTCCTCTGGTGAAAAGCTTCATTGGAAGCTTTACGGTGTCCTCACATGGGACTTCCTTCATCTCTTCTTGTTTCTTAGCTTTGCTTTGTTCCTTTCCCTTCTTTGTTCTTTTGGCCTTGTTGTTTGAGTGCTTGCTTTGTAATCGAAAATGTTTATGGCCATTGATGCCTAGTGGATTGGGTGAGT
Organism: Rheum nobile; assembly: GCA_027886185.1. Taxonomy (NCBI): domain Eukaryota; kingdom Viridiplantae; phylum Streptophyta; class Magnoliopsida; order Caryophyllales; family Polygonaceae; genus Rheum; species Rheum nobile. The sequence goes on along the minus strand of WOAB01000207.1, from coordinate 5,500,412 downwards.
CTTTCCTCTTGAGGCTCCGTAAATGTAGGCTTTGTAGAATTGTGATAACAAGTCTCGTTGTTCACTTTGCATCTCTATTTTAGATTTGTTTTTAAAAGTGCCTTCTCCTTTATCGAGCAATCGAAGCAGATCGAAATATAAGAACAACAATATACCTTTATACCCATGGAAAAAACAACTGACATTAAACCCCAACTCTTGTAAAAGAGAAACAAAGAAAAGACTCACCACCACAATAACACAATTAGGAGGAATACAAATAAGAAAAAAAAAAAAAAAACTTAGATGGAAGAAATTACCAAATAAGGTTATTAAAATTGATGGATGGTGATTCATCATTTGGTTTCATATTAAAAAATGATAAAGCAGAACCTGTACTAATGCACGTTGATAAATGTGATACAATCATTGCGCTAAGAATATAGGCTCTGGAATTCTGCAATGCCCCCTAAAAGCAAAAGAAATGAAACTCGAAAAGATTGAAATCGAAAGTGACAACTTATCAATTGTTCATGTTCTTAAGGGAGATCGAGATTATCATCTTCGATATCCTTTTTTTGTCACGGTCTTTTGTGATAGTCCAGATTAATCATATCGTTCGTTAAATAAACTTTGTGTATGATCTCGTTGCAAACCTTAGCCGCTCAAATTCCCTAGAAGATATCATGACCAACTCAGAACTTCTAGTTCTCATCTGCAATGATGTTATAGGTTAGTTTTCAAGTTGATCTTAATACCATTTTAATTCTTACCTTATCAAAAAGAAGTCTAACTGGACACAACTCTATATGGTTGAAAAGGAAAAGGGTTGTGGTGATAATTGTTAGTGCAACCAGATGTTCTAAAGGGGAACGTCAAGTGTCCTTGTTAGTTCCCATGATGGAACTAAACATTAGTTCCCTAGGGAACCAGATGTTCTAATGACCGATTAATCTATTAATCATTTTGGCATGTTTGCTATATGCTCGTAACCATTGTGATAATCGTTATAACGGTTGGGAACCATTGGTAATTGCTGAAAACTATTGGTAGCTACTTCCAATTGCCGCTGTAACTTCCCTAAACTTCTTGCAAATAGTTTTGAAAGTTTTCACTAATTCCTATATAAAGGATTCTTGGGAGTTGGTGTTGTGGCAAAATGAATTAATCTGATGTATTATTGAACTTGGTAAAAGTTGTAATCTAGAAACACATTCTATAGTTTAGTTCCCATCAGAAGCCTTGATCGGAACTAGTGGATTTGTCTTATCTCATTACAAATTTTGCGGATTTCCTAAGGCTTATAAGGGGCAAAATTCTGATTTCGGAAAGTGTTCGTCACGATTCAAATCTTATTTGGATACAATAGCCATTGATAGATCCCTTGGAGAACCATTTTCGACATCAACTTCCAACAACAATTCCCAAGATGTACTAGTTCCTAACATTTGAAATCATATTTTTTGATCAATGGCGTCTGTGCGTGAGATGTGTACCAAGTTCCAAAAGCTGGTAAAATTTGAAGGCATGGATTTTCGTCGTTGTCAAAAGAAAATGCACTTCCTCTTGACTACCCTCGATGTGGTGTATGTCCTATCCACTCTGATGTTTGAAGTAGGAGATGAGGAACCGATTGATGTCGTTAGGTGTAAAAGCAAATGGGAGAATGCTTTCCTTTTCGTTGTGTACCAAAATATTGAATCCGTTAAGGAACTTTGGGACTCTTCGGAGTCCAAAATATATGGATAAAGATGCTTCAAGCATAAAGTTCCTTGTGAGCAACTTCAATACCTATAAAATGGTAGATGCTCGACCAGTGATGAAGCAATTTAACGATATACTACATATCTTAGGGAAGTTAGCCCATCACAACTTAAAGATGGATGAGTCCATCTCAGTGTCAAGTATAATTGACAAATTGCCTCCGTCCTAGAAAGGCTTCAAGCACATGTTGAAGCACAAGAAGAAAGACATTTCCCTTGTGGAATTGGAAAGCCATTTGTGTATTGAAGAGGGCCTTTGTTCGCAAGAGAAAGGAAAGGAGAAAGAGACTCTAGGTTTTTCCACCCTTAACATGATCGAAGAAGGTTCCCAAAGAGGGAACAAGAACAAGGGCAAGAAAAGGCCCTTCAACAACAAACATCGGTCCTAACAACAAACCCAAGAAACCTGGGTGTTGGAATTGTGCTAAACCTGGCATTTCAAGAAGGATTGATGTGTTAGAAAGGGGAAGAAGGGAAATGCTCTCAACCATTTTTCTCATGGGTCTAAGGACCAAGGGCAAAAATCTCATCAAGGTCAAAATGGAATTGGTCCCTCCATGGGAATTGTTACCCCTTTTGTAACATTTCCTCGTTTGGATCTTATTCCTAATATTTATGAGGCTTTCTTTGTGCATGATGATGAGATAGCACGGTGGGTTAATTCAGCAGCTACCGCTCACTTGAGTAGGGACAAATCAATGTTCAAATCATTCATACATGTGGATGATGGACGTGTCATTCATATGGGAAACAAGTCAATGATCCCATTTTAGGAAAATGCCAAGTGGAACTAGAGTTCTCGTATGGGAATACTTTAATTCTGGAAAAATGTGTTGTATGTACCTAGAATTAGACCTGTACAAACACGGGCCCGAGCCTGGACCAAATATTAGGCCCGTTTTTACGGGTACGGGCCCGCAAGTTAGGGTCGGGCCGGCCCGGCATATAACCTATTTTTATTTTTTTTCTTTACTATATTTTTTAAAATTTTTGATATTTAACGGGCCGGGCCGGCCCGTTAAATTATTTTTTTAATGTATTTTTTAGGTTATATTTATTTTTTTAATATATTTATATATAATTAAAAATTTATACGGGCCACGGGCCGGGCCGAGCGGCCCGTACGGGCTTGACCCTGTTACCGGGCCCGGCAGCCCGAACGGGCCGGGCCTACCGGCCCGTTCGGGCCAAAACCCTTATCCGGGCCCATAATTCATGACGGGCGGGCCGGATCGCGTTTGCACAGGTCTACGTAGAATAAGGAAAAATCTAGTCTCTAGTACTATACTCAACAAGTTAGGCTTTCGACAAGTGTTTTGAAACAGATAAAATATATTATCTAAGGGCAGTGTATTTGTTGGATATGGTTATCTATGTAATAAAATGTTTAAACTAAGTATTATAAAGTTATGAATTCTATTTACATGACTTCTACTCAAGGAATTGTTTCCTCGAAGGGAACTGTTTCTTTGAAGGGAACGGTATCCTCTCTTTGGCATGCTCGATTAGGACATGTTCATTATAAATGCATGCTTGATATGTATGAAGATGGTTTAATTCCTCCATTTGATATGAGTATAGGGAAGTGTACAATGTGCATGCCTACCAAGATAAGAAGACAACCATTTCCCGATATTCAGAGAAAATGTGTCATGCTTGACTTAATACATAGTAATTTATGTGATTTTCATGCTTCTCTATCCTTGAGCAACAAAAAATATGCGGTTACCTAGATAGATGATTATTTCAGATGATTATTTCAGATATTGTTATGTATTTTTATTGCATTCTAAAGGACGAAGCCCTTGGTAAATTCAAAATTTACAAAACTGAAGTGGAACTTTGTATGGGAACTTTGATCAAGAAGTTACACATCGATAGAGGTGTTGAGTATTTTTACCTAGAATATTTTCAATCCGTAGGTATTATCCATGAAACCACGACTCCCTACACACCACAACAAAATGGTGTGTCGGAGAGGAAGAATCGTGTTCTTAAAGAAATGGGCTATCCCATGCTATCCTACTCGGGATTAAATGACGGGTATTGGGGGGAAGCCATGTTGACGGCTCGTTACCTACTGAATTGAGTTCCTAACAAAAGGAACAAGACTACCCCATATGAACTTTGGTTCCAACGGAAGCCAAATCTGAATTAAATTTGTAAGACTATCCGAACCTAAGCGAAAGACCTTGCGTCAAAGAGGTGTTGTATGTATCTTTATTGGATATGATGAGCATTCCAAAGCATATACGTTCTATGTTATTGAACCCAACAAGTCTATTTCGGTTCATACCGTAATAGAATCAAGAGATGCAATTTTTTATGAAAAACAATTTTTATTGACACCTATACCAAAGGGAATTGATGGCAGGTCTAGCAGAAACCAATAGTTGGACGATCCAACAACCCTACAAGGGAACTTTGAGGGTTCATCATCTCTTCAAGGAAACTCTGAGTCTGAGATCCGAAGAAGTAAACGAGTAAAAAAGGAAAATTCCTTTGGTCTTGATTTCCAATTTTATTTGGTTGAGGGAACAAGGGACAAGCTTAGTTCCCAAAACTAGTATTGTTATAGTATTGCGAATTATTCAAGGAGCTTTCCCGAGGCAATGAAGTCACAAGATATGTCTTTTTGGAAGGAGACCAAGATGGATTCCATCATGGGAAACAATACATGGCTCTTGGCTGATCTTCCCCCTAGATATAAACCATTGGGAAGTAAGTGGATCTTCAAGAAGAAGATGAAAGTGGATGGTGCCATAGACAAGTGTAAGGCCCGTTTGGTTGTTCAAGGCTTTAGACAAAAATATAGAGCTGACTACTTTGATCGTATGTACCGGTTGCTCGAATTTCCACCATTAGGCTCTTGATTGCCTTTGCGGCTATCCACAAGTTGGTTATTTACCAAATGAATGTGAAAATAGTGTTCCTTAATGGGGAACTGGAGGAGGAAGTTTATATGAAACAATCTGAAGGATTCATTATGCTTGGTCAAGAGCATAAGTTATGCAAATTGATCAAGTCCTTGTATGGGATGAAGTAAGCACTAAAGGAATGGCATCAAAGTTTTGATGAAGTTGTGTTGTCCAATGGGTTCAACTTAAATCAATCGGACAAGTGTGTGTATAGCAAATTTGACAATTATGGAAATAGAGTTATAATTTGCTTATATGTGGATGACATGTTCATCTCTGGTACAGATCAAAGGAAAGTCGACCTTGCAAAAGAATTTTTGTCATCAAAATTTTCCATGAAGAACATAGGGGAGGCCGATGTTATCCTAGGTATTACAATAAGACGAGAAATTAAGGGTTTATCCCTGTCACAATCTCATTACATTTAAAAAGTATTGGAAAAGAAATCGTGACAAGATTTCCCTCTTAATACTCTTTATGATCCGAGTTTGAAATTGTTTCCTAATAAGGGAACTGCGATGTCACAACTTGAGTATTCAAAGGTTATTAGATGCTTGATATACGCCATGACAAGTACTCGATCGAATATCGCTTTTGTCGTAGGGAAACTTAGTCGATACACTAGTTCACCTAGTACATATCATTGGAAAGTTGTTCGAAGGGCACTTCAGTCTCTAAAAGGAACTATAGATTTTGGTATTACATATGTTGGATCACCATCGGATTTAGAGGGTAGTTTAGATGCAAGTTGGATCACAAATGAAAAGGATGATTCTTCCACTAGTGGATGAGTGTTCCTTCTTGGTGGCGGTGCCATTTTATGGGCTTCCAAGAAGCAAACTTGTATCACAAGTTCCACCATGAAATCTAAGTTTGTTTCCTATGCTGGTGTTGGGAAAGAGGTAGAGTGGCTAAGGAATTTAGTTTTATGAAATTTCCTCGTGGGAAAAACCTATTTTACCTATATTTATCCATTGTAATGGAGCTGCGACATTGTCTAAGGCATATAGCCATGTATACAATGGGAAGTCGCGTTATTTGGGAGTGAGGCATAGTGCGGTAAGAGAGCTCATTATGCATGCAATGATTTTGGTGGATTTTGTTCGGCCACAACAAAACTTGGCAGATCACTTGACAAAGGGGTTTTCAAGGGACTTAGTTTCCAAGTCTATTAAGGGGATGAGATTAAGACTCGTATAAGCTTTCTAGCGGTGCGATACCCAATTTCTTCCTGATTACGTTATAGACGAATTCAATGTGGAAATCCCACACCTATGAACTAAAGAGCATAAAGGAAATAGGTTCTAATGAAATAGGCTCTAATGAAAGTAATTTGATTGGGAAAAGGATAGTTTTTCTCTTTCTCATTGATATCTATTTATAAGGATTACAAGATAAAGAAAGATAGAAAAGATAACTTAAAACACAAGGAAAAGATTTATTTACATAGGCATATCAGAATCTTTCCATAATAAAAATATTGACAACATAATTACAATTCCTAAGATAACATCCCCCATCAATCTCAAGGTCAGGTCCGAACAAAGAGTCGACGACGCAGAGATTGAAAGCGAGTAGTATTGAATGCCTTGGTGAAGATGTTTGCTCTCTAATCGAGAGATCGGACGTGGTGAACTATCAATTGGTCAGCTTAGACTTGTGCTTTGACAAAGTGATAATCAACTTTAACATGCTTGGATCGTTGATGAAGTACGAGATTAGCAAATAGAAAGGTTGTACTCAAATTGTCACAGAGAACGGTGATGGTGGCGGCAGTGGGGGAGGGGGTGGGGAGTAGTGAAGGGGCTCCCCGGCTCTTGCATCTAGATGAGTTAAGTGGTTACAAAAGCAATAGCTCGATACTCGGCCTGAGTACTTAATCGAGCAACAACATTCTGCTCGATCAAGTATTCACCTAATAAACTTTTATGTATTCACGTATCTTGCAAAAAATTCATATTAGACTTCTTTAATTTGGTCAATATATCATGATCATTTCAATAAACTATATATTAGAGTTCGACCTTAAATTCAAAAAATAATATGTAATGTTTAATTAAAACAAATAATTAAATTATTAAATTTGTAGATAGATAATGTCATAATTCATGTTTGTTTTAACTATTTCTTTTATCTTTCTTTGTGCGGATATTATTGATTTTTTCAATTAATTAATGTTTTTAAAAATGTTTATATCGATTTTGTTAAGTGTTGTATTATTGATCGATGTTACATATGAATGTACTTAAGTATTTCACAAGTTTTTAAATGTGATTGTAGTATTTTAATTAAAAGAATTTTGATGTTGTTTTATTGTAGAATTATCAATAGTATATTTTGATGTTTTTTCCTGTAAACAATAACCAAACTCATATATATATATATAGATAGTAGACCTGGGCATATCCGGACTCGGGCCGGATATGGTCCGAGCCTAAGTTAAATTTTTTGTCCGTTTATCCGGATCCGGGCCGGGCTGAGCCCGGGATTAGGGCTTGGACAACTGTCCAAGCCCGTCCGCATTCCCGGGCCCGGGTAGTCCGCCGGGACCCGGTTTAAGTTATATTCATGTGAATGTGATATCATAAAGACCAAATAGTATTTCAATCTTATAATAAAAAACATTACATATCCAGTATCAAACTCTACAAACATTTAATAACAAGTAACAACATTATTTGATCGTTAGAGTTACGTTTGATGGAACAAAGGCTTTGTTCCCACAGAAGGTGCATCAGAATAATACAGCAAGAAAGATAAGAGACGAACTCACGATGTATAGTGGAAACCCTAATTAGCCAACTAGCTAATCAAAGAAAAACCACTACCTTCAAGCTTCTCGCTTGAGAGGATTTTGAAGCGTCTACTTGTCTTATTGATTTCTTATTCGATTACACTTGTAGCATGAACTCCAAAACCTAGACTACCCAGCTAGATTCGAAGATCACTCCTACAACGATGAATCCGAACTCAACCCCCAAAGACTCACAAACAACTTCACTCTCCTTTTCTTCTCAATTGCTCTCTGTTTGTCGTCTCTCGTCGTTTCCATAGAAATGAATCCACACTTCTATAAATACAACTTGACTAAACCACAATCGTAACAAGATAAAATCTTTTCTAATTTCGGTAACAAGAAGATATTAATTTGTTAGAAGAATAATATATTAACCGCTTACATTATCTAAGGAAAGAATTCCAAAGATAATATAATCGGCTAGAATTTTCCCTGTGACAACTGTCTTTGTTCCTTCTCAGGGATGCAAGCAAGATCGACTTTATAAACGTTGTTGTCGCAGATCCCTTTCAGTAGAATTTTCCCTGTACTTTATACACTCAACATAACAATCATCAGTAGTAAAGACTATCATATTTTTATTGTTCTGACAAAGTTGAGCCACACTAAAAAGATTAAATTTGAGATTATTCACAAGTGTCACATTAACCACAGTAATGTGGTTAGAAAGCCTTACCTTACCGAGACCACAAACTTCTCCCTTACTCTTATTTCCAAAGGTTGTTGAACCTCCAGAGGCCTGTTGAAGTGAGGTGAGCCATCCTTTGTTCCCTGTCAGGTAACTTTAGCAAGCACTATCGAAATATCGGGAACCTTTCTCACTTCAGCCTGTATAGAAGAAGTTAGTTTTTCCGAACCCAGACAAGCTTAGGCTTTCTGGGTATGGGAGCAGCATATTTGATTTCTGGAGGTTTAGCATTCATCTTCTCCCTATATGTGCGAGCAATTTCCTCATTGTGTTTCTTCAGGAGGCACTCTTGTTTATAGTGACCAGAGTGACCACAATACCAACATATTCTTTGACACTTTAAATCAACATACTTACTCTGTCCAGGCCAAATTGGTTTGTTGGCAATCCTAGAATGAAAATCAATATGATTGGACTTACCGCTTCGAGACTGTTTCAACCAAATGGAATGAGCCTTCTGTCCATAGTACCAAGCCTTGTTCCCATCAGTCAAATTTGAACAGTCTTTGCAATTGTTCCTTCTCGAGGAACTTTCCCCTTTTTCTTGTCCTGACTGTTTTCTTTCGACTCCAGGACTTTTAGACTTAGTGCCATCAACATGAAGCTTAGGTTGATAACCAATTCCAAAGCGATGTACTTCCTTCTTTTCAATTTTCTTTTCATTCTTGGCCGCTATAAACACAATACATTTTGGCTTTTCCTTCTGTTCCTCACTGAGTTTAGATAAATCACTAGACAGTTTTGCATTGCCTAGTTTTAACATTAATGACTCGGATTCAAGTGAGGAAACAGTGGATTCTAGAGATGTAATATTTTCAGTGAGTTTTGGACACTCGTTGCAAGGACTTGGAGAAGAGGATGAAACTTTCTCAAGATTGGTCACTTTTTCCGCCCAACCTTTGTTTTCATCGATCAAACTTGAGATCGATTCATCATTTTCTTCAATCTGCTCACTGAAAAGACTATTCTCATGAACAAGTTTCTTAATGAAGAAGATTAATTGTTGCTTAGACTTGCTTTTCAAATTTGATATGAGTTCAGATTCATTTACCTCAGACTCCTGCAGACCACCTTTTGTCTTTGATTCATCAGGGTCTTCTATGGCCATCAAACAGACATCCCTTGAATGAGAGGATTATTCATCATCTGAGTCAGAATCACCCCATGTTGCGACCATTGCTTGTTCTCCTTCACGAACCGGAGGAAGACCTGCCTTCTTCTTGAAGCAGTTTTTGGCAAAATGTCATTTGTTTTGACAGAGGTAACAAACGACATCCTTCGTGTCTTTGTTCCCTTCGGAGGAACACGGGGTGCCCTTGTTTCGAGACCATATCTTCTTCATTGCTCTAGTGATGAGAGCCACATCTTCATCACCGTCCTTCTCTTCGTCTTCAACTTGAGACCAGTCAAAGGCACGAACAACCTTTAAAGCAATGCTTTGAGCCTTCTCTTCTCCTTTCTTGTTCATCTTGTGGTTATCGACGGAGGCATTGCTTGACGACATCTTTCCTGCAAAGTCTTTAACGAAAACAATCTAGAGCACCAGACTCTGATACCAATTGTTGGATCGTTAGAGTTACGTCTGAGGGAACAAAGACTTTGTTCCCACAGAAGGTGCAGCGGAATAATACAGCAAGAAAGATAAGAGAAGAACTCACGATGTATAGTGGAAACCCTAATTAGCCAACTAGCTAATCAAAGAAAAACCACTACCTTCAAGCTTCTCGCTTGAGAGGATTTTGAAGCGTCTACTTGTCTTATTGATTTCTTGTTCGATTACACTTGTAGCATGGACTCCAAACCCTAGACTACCCAGCTAGATTCAAAGATCACTCCTACAACGATGAATCCGAACTCAACCCTCAAAGACTCACACACAACTTCACTCTCCTTTTCTTCTCAATTGCTCTCTGTTTGTCGTCTCTCGTCGTTTCCATAGAAATGAATCCATACTTCTATAAATACAACTTTACTAAACCACAATCGTAACAAGATAAAATCTTTTCTAATTTCGGTAACAAGAAGATATTAATTTGTTAGAAGAATAATATATTAACCGCTTACATTATCTAAGGAAAGAATTCCAAAGATAATATAATTGGCTAAAGATAATAATCTTTTCTCTCCAAATATCTTATCTTAGGAAAGATTTCCTAAGATAAAACATTCGGATTTCTCTCTCCACATCTTCTCTTCGGCGAGATCCTTCCAGCCGAAATCTCTTATCCTTGACCGCGTGATCTTCCATGATTGTTTCCATAATCTTCACGCTGGATATCTTCCTTACATTCGCAGCTTGATTGTTGTCCGTCTCTGATGTTCCTTGAGAGGTAACAAAGCATGTGGAGAACGCTTTGTTCCCTCTGCAATCCTTCGCTGCGATGGTTCCCTGTGACAACTGTCTTTGTTCCTGAAACACTTAGTTACCAGATTAGTTGAATGTTTGTTACTATCAAAACCTAAGGAATTCATCAAACACACTCAAAGTCTCAAAATAAACAAAATAACAACAGAAGCCTTCAATCTTTCTCTTCGTCGTTTCCGTCCTTGATATCCTCCGAGCCTTCATCACCAATCTTAAGTATCTTGGATGGACCTTAAAAATAAGAAAAACAATATTTATTCAGTCAAATAATATTGCAATCTGCAATATTGCCTGGTTTATTGGCCATACTATTGCAATCTGCAAAAAAAAAAAGAAAAAAAAGAACAAGCTCATGTTTACAGAATTACAGATCAACAAGCTCTACTCATTCACTACAGCTCAGGTTGTGCTTAGTGTTTACAGATGAGAATGACAAATCAAAACAATATACAAATTTAGCAATTTAGAAGGCAGTCAACGCATAAATTGCATAACCCATTTTTCCTTGTCGTCCAACAAACTTATTTACTGGTTTCAAGACAAAATAGTTGTTGAATGTTGATACAAAATACTGAAAATGCCACATCGGAAGTTCAGAACATAGTAAATACACAATAGCAACATCAATTGATGAGCTTGAATACACAATAGGTCAATAGCCACACAGAATATTGTAAATACACAATAGCAAAGAACTAACAAAAGAAATTAGGACATACCGATAGAAGGCCGACGAGGCGTGACTGCGTGAGGCCGACGAGATCAGGCTGACGAGGCGGGGTGAAGGAGTGGCATGAGGTCAGGCGACGATCGATGACGAGGGGGTTCACCAGAGGCGTGAGGTCAGGCGACGATCGACGATGAGGCGGGTGAAGGAGAGGCGTGAGGTCAGGCGACGATCGACGACGAGGCGGGTGAAGAAGAGGTGTGAGAGATGAGAAGGAGGCAGGGTGAAGGAGAGGCTTGAGAAGGATGCGGCGTGAAGGAGAAGTAGAGAGAAGTCAGAGAAGAGAGAGAACTGAGAGGCTAGAGGAGTGGAGGCGATAGGGTAAAGAAAGACTAAAGAGGGATCGAGGCTGGAGGTAGGGGTATGAAACCCTAATAAAATTGTTATAAGTGTTTTTTTTAAGATGAATAATAATTTATTAATTTAATATTATATATAATTATTTATGTATTATATACGGGCCGGGCTTACCGGCCCTACAGGGCTTGACTCCTTGTCCATACCCGGCCCTCCCGGTACTCGGGCCGGGTATTTTCAGCCCTTTAGGGCTTGCAAGTTTGTCCATATCCATCCATTTATGTGGGCGGGCGGGCCGGGCCGGCCGGGCCAGCCCGAGTTTGCCCAGGTCTAATAGATAGATAGATTTATGCTCAGGTGAAACGGAGTATTACGGTAAAACGGAGGTACTAATCATATCTGTTAGATGAGATTTAATGGATGGGCTGGATTACACCAATTTGAGGTGCATATTAAGAAAATATTCGGTGCTCTACACAATCAATATCAATCCCGGATTTTGGGGGATTGAAAATAAAATTTGATTCTTCTCTCTCCTATGGATACGGTTTAATCCATTTATTTGACAGATACACCACTTCAAAACCACCCCTATTTTTTTCATACTCACTGAATCTCAGATCACCATTGAAATGGAGGAGAGATTCAAATTGGGCGGAGATCACCATTGAGTGCTACGGTGGGCGAGTGGTGGCTCGCCGGTGGGTTCGGTGGTCGCGAGCAGCAGCAAGGGGCGGAAGTCGGTGGATCTAGTGTGGGCTCGGTGTGGTGGCCGGTGGTCACGAGCAGCAGTAGGGGACGGAAGAAATTGCAGCGGTGGTTCGGCATCGGGCTCGCCATCAGAGCCTTCAGATCCGTTTCCGGTGGGCGAGTGGTGGCTCGCCGGTGGGTTCGGTGGTCGCGAGCAGCAGTAGGGGGCGGAAGTCGGTGGATCTGGTGTGGGCTCGGTGTGGTGGTCGATGGTCGCGAGCAGCAGCAGGGGACGAAAGCAATTGCAACGGTGGTTCGGCGTCGGGCTCGCCATCAGAGCCTTCAGATCCGTTTCCGGTGGGCGAGTGGTGGCTCGCCGGTGGGTTCGGTGGTCGCGAGCAACAACAGGGGGCGGAAGCCGGTGGATCTGGTGTGGTGGTCGCTGGTCGCGAGCAGCAGCAGGGGACGGAAGCAATTACAGCGGTGGTTCGGCGTCGGGCTCGCCATCGGAGCCTTCAGATCCGTTTCCGTTACAGCAATTGCAGCGGTGGTTCGGCGCGGGGATGACGATGAGGATGCAGTGGCTGCGTGGTGGTGGTCGAGCTTGGTTGGTTCGGTGGATCTGGTGTGGGCTCGGTGTGGTGGTTCGATGTGGGTTGGAGCGTAATTTAATTCGTTGCTCTTTATATTGCCTTGAAAAGATGGGAGACTCAAAGCAGCAAAACCACCACAACCAAGTCTTCAACCTCGCCATTGACGTGATGCCCGATACAGGCTCCAAGTTACTCTTTAATTCGTTGCTCTTTAATTCATGAATATCGGTGTGGTGGTTCGATGTGGGTTGGAGCCTAATTTAATTCGTTGCTCTTTAATTCATTGTTCTTTATATTTGTGGGTGGATTAAGTACTTGCATCTGTACTGGGGTATGGGTTTGGTTGTGTGTGTAGTAGGTTTCCGACAGAGAACGAGGCGGCGGCGGTGGCGAGGAGAGTGGCTTTATATATTTGATATTCAGTTTCTCTGTGGTGTTATTCATTATAATAATATTGATATTCATGTGGATTCAGATTCTGCTTGATGATGGTGTTGTATAAGTTGTTGGTCATTGATATTCACGTTAATTACGTACGGTCCATTGGGTAGTGATCAATATTCATAATTTGATTGGTGAAATTCATGTAATATTCATGATATTGGAGGTGATATTCGTGTAATATGTGTTTATATTCATGTAATTGGGTGATAATATTAATAATTGGGTAGTGATCGATATTCATGAATTGAATGGTGATATTCATGTAATATTCACAATATCGGGAGTGATGTTCGTGTAATATGTGTTAATATTCATGTAATTGGGTGATACTATTAATATAATTGGTAGTGATCAATGTTCATGAATTGAGTTATGTTATTCATGTACTTGAGTGTGATATTCATGTAATTGATTGTGTTATTCATATATTATTAAGTGGTGATATTCATAATTTAAGTTGCGGTGTTCATGTCTTTAATTGGTGATATCCACATATGAAACAAAGATATTCATACAAACATTAACGATATTCAAGAAACAATGACAAAAACAACGTGAACAAGTTTACAAATCTACGAATTTGCAAAGCATTAGGATGCTGAAAAAATCAAGTGGTAATATTCATGTTTTAAATGGAGATATTCACATCCATCGATATTCATAAACGCGTGAATGATATTCATAAAGACGTGTTCGATATTCGAAGGCTTCGAAAATTTCAAGCAGAAGATCGTGAATGGAGGAGCGGTTTAGGAAATAGAAGAATATTGTATTTTCTCTCTCATCTAACAACCTCCTTAATTATCTTTTGTTAATTAAAAATTAATTAATTATCTTATTTGAGTAGATTTGGTGGTTATACCCCTACCATATCTATTGTAAGGCCCAATCATCCATCCATCAATCACCATCCATCCAACACTCCAGATTAATACTTCCGTTTTACCATAACTCCCGTTTTACCGGAGCATTCCTCTAGATATATATATATATATTAAAGCAAAAGAATTTAGAGCCACCATATTGATTCTGGTCCCACAAATTCTAGGTGTCAATTTGTGGTTAATCCATTTTTTTCCATTAATATTATATTTTAATTTAAATCACAATATCTAATCACAACTAACTTCAAATATTTAAAAATTTAAATCACAATATCTAATCACAACTAACTTCAAATATATAAGTACTATATACAACTTTTTTACAAAATTTAATTTCTACAAATTACACATACAATAAGCTTATAATATATGTCAAAATAATATATGATAGATTTCTTACTAAACCTATATATAAAATACATCTTATATTTATTTATGTAATTAGTAATATTATTTTCATGTTTGCATATATAATTTGACCTATATAAATTTATGCGCCAAAATCATACAATATATACAATTTCCAACTCATAGTACATGTGCTTTTATAATCAAGTTCACTATATTATATTATTACACATACAAATTTATGGCCCATTTAGAGTAAAATGACCGGAATAAATTTTATGGCCCATATATATATATATTAAAGGTATTGAATTTTGAGCCATTAGAATGCTTTTGGCCCCACAAATCCTACGTGTCATTTTGTTATTAATGTACTTTTTTTTTCTTAACATTATATTTCAAATTAAATCACAATATCTAATCACACCTAGCTTCAAATATATAAAAACTATATACAACTTTGTTGAATGCTTATACATTTTTTATAAATTTTGATTTCTACAAATTGCAAAAAGTAAGCTTATATATGTCAAACTAATATATGATAGAATTTCTACTAAACTTATATATATAATACATCTTATATTCATTTATGTATATTATTTTTATGATTTTGCATATTTAATATGTACATCTGTCAACTGGGTCGGGAGGGTTGGGTCAAGTCGGGTTCGAGTCAAATCGGGTCCGTTAAGATTTTTGGTTCGGGCGGGTCGGGTTCGGGTTGATCCAGCAGGTCGAAGGTGCCCATTTGTTATGATTAATATTATGATTTTTAAATTTAATAAAAAAATTATTTAAAAATAATAATATTATATAATTATTTAATAAAGTATTTTAAAATATTTAATATAAATGAAATAAATATATGAAATAACGGGGTCCCTCGAGCTCAGATTCACTATTCGGGTCGGGTCCTTCGGGTTTGGGTTCGGGTCCTTCTTGACCCAGTGACTTTCGGGTCGAGTCTCGACCCAAATAAGTCTGGTCGGGTCGGTTTTTAACAGGTCTAATAATATGACATATATATATATATGGGCCAAAATCATACAATATATACAATTTCAACTCACAATACATGTGCTTTTATAATTCAACCCACTATATTATATTATACATACATATTTTATTAACAATTTAGTGAAATTTTTGACTAATGTATCTTAACAAAATTAGTTTACATAATCTTGAGATTTTCTTCTAAACCTTTCAATTTTAACAACTCATCTTAACAACAATTATATCATATCAGATTTTTAACGAATTTGGTATATAAGTATATTGTACGTTCTCAATTAACAATTTTTATTTGATTATAACTTTCTATAAAAAATACATGGTCTCCATTTTCCGATTTTACAATGTTTCTATGGGCTTATTACTTATCATTTTGCTAAATGTAATTTTTCAGTTTAAAAAAATTAAATTGAGTTTGTTAATCACCAAGAAAGTATTCACTAACAAACCATATCAATTATAAATTACCAAGAAATTTTGTTAAATCAAACAAAAAGTTTTACTAAAAAATCCAGGTAAATCTTTGATATATCAAACTTTCAATTTCATATGATTATATACATTATCAATAGTAAATTAAACGTAGTACGTATACAAATTTTAAAAGTATTTGAATTTGAGATAACTTTACACCTACATAAACTCATCCACTAATGATTAATTAATTATTCAAATAACTTTTTAGTTATCATTTTTTAGAAGTAAGGATATAAATAAAAATCAAAATTTTAAAACTTTAAATGGGTCCATTACGTAATAAGAAAAAACTACAAAAATGTGATTTATCTGGCTGATTTGTAATGATTTTTTTATATATATTTTGCTGAATTATTTCATATATTTATTTTAACAAAAAATTAAAATATCAAATTATTTTTTTTTCCCTTCGTTTGATCTCATATCCTCTTTCGGGACACCCATGGACCAACTTTGCTTACGTGTTATTTTGCGATTAATCCTATTTTTAGTTTACTTTGTTCCTTAAAATAACTAAATTTATAATATAAAAATTCTTCAAAATTTTATCAAATAACTCATTTTTTCGCATGAACAATACCTTTGATATAATATAAACATTTTCTTTTATTTGGATATTAATTTTCACATTTATATTCTACGATAAAATTGTTATATAAAAATTTTAACTTAATATAAGGGTCAAATATATTATCCATTGTGATTATATGCATGAAATTATAAATTGAGCTTGCCTTTTATTTTATCTTTTTTGAGTAATTAAATTGGAAAATATTTTTTTAATAATCATTGAAATAAATATATTCAAATATTGAGTTCCACCTTATTTTTCAATAATTATTTTTAATATTCATTATAATAAATACATATCAGATAATATCATGTTTATTAGGTTGATGTCACTTCTTTTTCATATTCATATGAAATATCTAAAACATAATATTTTTTTATCATAAAGTAGCTTGCTATGATAAATATTGCTTTTATAACCTTACGTATATTATTATTTTCGTAAATATTAAGAAATCATTGTTTTATATTGCGATTTTTACAAATATCGTTGAGGGTGTAACAACAATTTCGGATCCCCATTGTTTAGCTACATATATTTTCTTGAAAACATAAATCTTATTTTAATATAATTTTTTTATTTTTAAATTTACATTGGCCTTATTCATTAATTATACATATATGATTTTAAAATCTTTACCTCACTTTATTTTCACCTGACTTTTATCCATGTTTAACCGAAAACTTGGTTTGAAGGTATAATATAGTAGTTAAGATTTGAAATTTTGATGATGAATTGTTCAAATATCAAACTAAACAAACATAAAAAAATAAGGATTTTGTTATAATACTTAATATTCAACATAAAGAGGATCATGTTCACGATTTTGTCAATTTTTTTTTTCTTTTAAAAATTTTCTATTATAATCCAAACATGAGTTATTCATATTATGAATATTTTTGGCATTCTTATTCAAAAAATATAATTACTAATTACTAATCTAATAGTTTTTATCAATGAACCACACATTAATTATTTGTTTGAAATCTATTTAAATTGTTTAACAGACCATCTATTATATATCCCACGTATAAATAATTTTGTAAATTGGGAATAATTTTATCGAGCTTTTTATATTAATAATCATTATAATATTTTTATATTAACTATTCTCTAAATGAGTCTACATATATTCCTACATATCATAGCATATCATTTCCATTGATCCAGCGAGAACTATATTTTTCTAAAAAATACTTCGATATAACATTAATTTAATTCAATCATAATTTTTATTTTATTTTCTCAAATTATATTTACGCGTACGAGGTATGGGTTCTACACTAGTTAAAATAATAGCAAACCCAAAGCTAGGGAATTGTTAATTTGTCTAGCTCAAGATTAATACAAAAAACGTACTACAAGTATTACAAGATATGAGAAATATGAAATCATATTTATAAAAATAGTATTATGCAAGAAATGTATGCGCAATATTTTTTCCATAAGATAATATTTATAAAGATTTATTTTAAAAAATTAATATACTTAAACCCAGTCTTTAAAAAAAATTAGATCAGTAAATTCCAACTTATTTAAACTTGATTAATTAATAAAAAATTTATAATATTTTATTAGATATTTAAATATGATCTTACCTACTATTCATATTTGATTCAATTCAAACTTATGTAATTCTGAAATTTAATAGCAACTTAGGTGTATTCTAACAAAGATTAAATTAAATGAATCTATCAAAATTACTAAGCTACTTACCAGAGCTTATTTTTTGATGATATCAAATCTGATTATTTTTTTGGTTTTGATCGCCTGGTTCGATCGGACATAGCCGTTCTACGTCCAGACCGGGGTACTGTTGGCACACGAAGTGGTAGACTCCTTCCAACATCAGTGTCTTTATGCAAGCCTCTAACAGGAATCGAACTCGAGACCTCTGGATAAAACACTTAAAGAAATCTAGTGCCAAACCACTAAATCAACTGAACGTTGGTATATCAAATCTGATTTGATCACGTAACTAAAATTTGAATTCAATTCTCCACTAAAATTTCTTAACTAAATTTTCTATTCTCAAATGATTATATCTTGCATCTCTTAACAACTTTTATTACGAGTCCCATAAATTTAGTTTGTAATTAATTTTAATTTCTGTTAATAATAATTATTCTACAATCTTTCAAACTTAAATTTTATCGTTTCAACAAATCTTTATATGTAACTAAATTTGATTAATCTAAATTTATTATAAGAAAAACATTCATATATAAAAAATTTAATAATAAAATAAACTAACATATGATAATAAGAAACCAAGTTCAAGAAATAGTTTAGCAAAATTTGAAGCATACTTATCTAAAATGGTTTATAATATATTATAAGATACAAAAATTATATTAATACATTGACATACAATTAAATATATACAAATATATATTTATATATTAGTTAGTATAAATACCTTCGTTGAACATACTTATCGAAAATTGTTTTTAAGAAATTTCCATGGAAAAAATTCTCATTATTCCAAAAAATTCTAAGATAACTAAATATGATTTCTACGTAACATCCAACTTTGATTGCACATCTATGATGATTGATGATACTTTTCAGTTGTTTTTTTCTTTTTTATAGTATGACATTTTCTATGAATCATCAATATATATTTAAAAGTTAGCTTTCTGATCCATTGAAAGCTAGTTTTTAAACCCATTGAGAGAGCTAAAATAATTTTATAATGAAATGGGCCTAAAGGGCCCTCTACTGTATGTTTAAATGGCCCAATAGATTGATTCAACACTTTGAATTGAAGTAATGTGAAACATCGTAGTTGAATAAGATTACAATATTTATGCAATTATAAGAGACATCAATAGGCTAATGGTTGACCCTTCAGTTGCACCAACATCAAGAGGCCAAGATAAATCCAGAATTGAATTACTGGAAAACTGAAATTAGTAGCAATCAGAAAGAGGAAGCAGCAGAAAACTCGGTCGAAGTCGGAAACCGGCCATGGAAGCACAAGATCAACGCAGACCCACTCGAGTCGCACCGAGCATGGTCGCGCCCGCCTCGCATAGATCTGCCCACTCGGACCCACCGCTCGAGCCACCACTAACTCGGCTCAACCCAGATCTTCCCATCTCGCACCACCCGCGACTAGCCTCGTGCCCGGACCACATGCCCAGATTTCGCAGACACCGAGTCGCACCGAGCCTGGTCGTGCCCTCCTCACACAGACCTGCCCACTCGGGCCCACCGCTCGAGCCACCACCAACTCGGCTCAACCCAGATTTGCCCATCTCGCACCACCCGCGACTAGCCTCGCGCCCGGACCACGTGCCCAGATTTCGCAGACCCCGACTCGACTTCGCAGACCGAACCCAATTGGGTTTACTGGTAAAACCTGGTTTCGGATTTTCCATCCTCGGTTTTCATTTTTATGTGGTGCTGGTGTTGTTTGGTGTTTGGCGTGTGCAGGGGCTTGGAAGGCTCTAACTTTCCCTTTTCTGTATGCGGTAATGGTGGTGTTTCGGGTGAGGGCTTTGAAGGTGATTGAGGTTGTAACTTGTAAGGCTTGTCTTTAGCCATTTTTTTAGTTAGGTGTGATTCTCTGGCAAATTTGTCAGCACGTGTCTTTGGCTTGCATATGCATATCTGGTTGGTGTTTCTATTGTAGTGGAACCAATGCTTTATGTTTTTTGTTTTATGTAGGGTGTTTCATGTCTTCATGAGCTTACTTTCTCTGTTGGTGAATAATGGTTTCTTATGATTTGTCTAGACCTTACAAGTTGATCATATAACATATTTTATTGGGTAAGTTGTGTTTCTTACCGTTTTTGTTTTTTTCCTTAAATCGGATCATATATTCTCCTTTCCGTGTTTACTTTGTCCCCGTTTTGATTGTTGTTCCCATTTCCACAGTACATCTATTTTTGGGGTTTCCACAGAATCCATGCAACTTTCATATGACTCGAAAGGAAATTGTGTGCCAACAATACTTCTGTTGATGCAAAGGCGCCTCTATGCTCAAGGAGGCTTACAGGTTAAATGCTCCATGCTTTTTATTTTTCCACAACGTTCATTTTTAACAAAAACTCTTCTTCTTCGGTGTGATTAGACAATAAAAAGCGCAGTTAACTTCAAGAATTTATTATCACATTATTAAAAATACATAGTAAATATAACCCGTGTTTGGCATGGACACTATGCTAGTTGATAAATGAACAAGTGACGGATGTGTTTGAATCACACATAATAATACATTAAATTGTATTAAATTACATTAAATTTAATTTAGTGTATCATCTGGGTGATTCAAACAAACCCGAGAAGAATGCATCAATCTTAAAAGAGGATTTGCAGTCCAAGCCCGTCTTTTCAACAACAATTGTTAGGTAGTTATTTCCATTGTTTTTCTTTTCTGGGCTGACGTTAATTTGGGCTATTCGGCCGGTTTGGGCCTTGGTCATTCTTACCTTAGTCCATTATGTTTATAATCACTTCCCTTTACTCCTTAAAAAAAATTAAAAGGGTGTTTGGTGAATATTAAGGGTTTGTTTGGGAGAATTTTGATAAATATTTTTATAGAAAAATATTTCTTTACCTCTTTTAATGATTGCCGTTACAAATTTTAAATTTTAAAAACTATTTTTCAACAAAAAATACATTATAAATAAAAAGGTTTTTATAAAGACGTTTTGCCAAACGAAGCCTAATGCATTGTTTGGTCAAATCATTATAAAGACTTCATTAGTTATAAATATTATTTCACTTCTTTCACATTGTCTCATACCATTCAAATTTAAAATTTAAAAACTATTTTTTCACATAAAGTACATTATAAATAAATAGTCTTTACAAAGACATTACCCAAACAAATTCTAAATATCGAGTTAAAAAAGTTTGAATTATAAAGTAATAGAAAAAATATGGGTATTTGAAAATAAAATTTAATGGGTTTAGGCATTATCGTCCATTTCCAACACGAAATCACTAAACCACTGTTCACCAAAATATACACTAAATCAATAAAATTTAATGGGTTTAGGCATTATCGTCCATTTCCAACACGAAATCAATAAAATTTAATGGGTTTAGGCATTGTCGTTGCCAAAATATACATACAGGATCATATATGGGTAATTGTCTGAACACACATTATAAATACACCTACCTAATGAAATTGTTACTCCAAAAAAAAAAAGATACATGCAGGATCATATATGGGTAGTTTTTAAAATTTAAAAACTATTTTTCAACAAAAAATACATTATAAATAAAAAGGTTTTTATAAAGACGTTTTTCCAAACGAAGCCTAATGCATTGTTTGGTCAAATCATTATAAAGACTTCATTAGTTATAAATATTATTTCACTTCTTTCACATTGTCTCATACCATTCAAATTTAAAATGTAAAAACTATTTTTTCACATAAAGTACATTATAAATAAATAGTCTTTACAGAGACATTACCCAAACAAATTCTAAATATCGAGTTAAAAAAGTTTGAATTATAAAGTAATAGAAAAAATATGGGTATTTGGTTGGTATTTGAAAATAAAATTTAATGGGTTTAGGCATTATCGTCCATTTCCAACACGAAATCACTAAACCACTGTTCACCAAAATATACACTAAATCAATAAAATTTAATGGGTTTAGGCATTATCGTCCATTTCCAACACGAAGTCAATAAAATTTAATGGGTTTAGGCATTGTCGTTGCCAAAATATACATACATGATCATATATGGGTAATTGTCTGAAACACACATTATAAATACACCTACCTAATGAAATTGTTACTCCAAAAAAAAAAAAAGATACATGCAGGATCATATATGGATAGTTTTTAAATTTTAAAAACTATTTTTCAACAAAAAATACATTATAAATAAAAAGGTTTTTATAAAGACGTTTTGCCAAACGAAGCCTAATGCATTGTTTGGTCAAATCATTATAAAGACTTCATTAGTTATAAATATTATTTCACTTCTTTCACATTGTCTCATACCATTCAAATTTAAAATTTAAAAACTATTTTTTCACATAAAGTACATTATAAATAAATAGTCTTTACAAAGACATTACCCAAACAAATTCTAAATATCGAGTTAAAAAAGTTTGAATTATAAAGTAATAGAAAAAATATGGGTATTTGAAAATAAAATTTAATGGGTTTAGGCATTATCGTCCATTTCCAACACGAAATCACTAAACCACTGTTCACCAAAATATACACTAAATCAATAAAATTTAATGGGTTTAGGCATTATCGTCCATTTCCAACACGAAATCAATAAAATTTAATGGGTTTAGGCATTGTCGTTGCCAAAATATACATACAGGATCATATATGGGTAATTGTCTGAAACACACATTATAAATACACCTACCTAATGAAATTGTTACTCCAAAAAAAAAAGATACATACAGGATCATATATGGGTAGTTTTTAAATTTTAAAAACTATTTTTCAACAAAAAATACATTATAAATAAAAAGGTTTTTATAAAGACGTTTTGCCAAACGAAGCCTAATGCATTGTTTGGTGAAATCATTATAAAGACTTCATTAATTATAAATATTATTTCACTTCTTTCACATTGTCTCATACCATTCAAATTTAAAATTTAAAAACTATTTTTTCACATAAAGTACATTATAAATAAATAGTCGTGACAGAGACATTACCCAAACAAATTCTAAATATCGAGTTAAAAAAGTTTGAATTATAAAGTAATAGAAAAAATATGGGTATTTGGTTGGTATTTGAAAATAAAATTTAATGGGTTTAGGCATTATCATCCATTTCCAACACGAAATCACTAAACCACTGTTCACCAAAATATACACTAAATCAATAAAATTTAATGGGTTTAGGCATTATCGTCCATTTCCAACACGAAATCAATAAAATTTAATGGGTTTAGGCATTGTCGTTGCCAAAATATACATACAGGATCATATATGGGTAATTGTCTGAAACACACATTATAAATACACCTACCTAATGAAATTGTTACTCCAAAAAAAAAAAGATACATGCAGGATCATATATGGGTAGTTTTTAAATTTTAAAAACTATTTTTCAACAAAAAATACATTATAAATAAAAAGGTTTTTATAAAGACGTTTTGCCAAACGAAGCCTAATGCATTGTTTGGTGAAATCATTATAAAGACTTCATTAGTTATAAATATTATTTCACTTCTTTCACATTGTCTCATACCATTCAAATTTAAAATTTAAAAACTATTTTTTCACATAAAGTACATTATAAATAAATAGTCTTTACAGAGACATTACCCAAACAAATTCTAAATATCGAGTTAAAAAAGTTTGAATTATAAAGTAATAGAAAAAATATGGGTATTTGGTTGGTATTTGAAAATAAAATTTAATGGGTTTAGGCATTATCGTCCATTTCCAACACGAAATCACTAAACCACTGTTCACCAAAATATACACTAAATCAATAAAATTTAATGGGTTTAGGCATTATCGTCCATTTCCAACACGAAATCAATAAAATTTAATGGGTTTAGGCATTGTCGTTGCCAAAATATACATACATGATCATATATGGGTAATTGTCTGAAACACACATTATAAATACACCTACCTAATGAAATTGTTACTCCAAAAAAAAAAAAAGATACATGCAGGATCATATATGGATAGTTTTTAAATTTTAAAAACTATTTTTCAACAAAAAATACATTATAAATAAAAAGGTTTTTATAAAGACGTTTTGCCAAACGAAGCCTAATGCATTGTTTGGTCAAATCATTATAAAGACTTCATTAGTTATAAATATTATTTCACTTCTTTCACATTGTCTCATACCATTCAAATTTAAAATTTAAAAACTATTTTTTCACATAAAGTACATTATAAATAAATAGTCTTTACAAAGACATTACCCAAACAAATTCTAAATATCGAGTTAAAAAAGTTTGAATTATAAAGTAATAGAAAAAATATGGGTATTTGAAAATAAAATTTAATGGGTTTAGGCATTATCGTCCATTTCCAACACGAAATCACTAAACCATTGTTCACCAAAATATACACTAAATCAATAAAATTTAATGGGTTTAGGCATTATCGTCCATTTCCAACACGAAATCAATAAAATTTAATGGGTTTAGGCATTGTCGTTGCCAAAATATACATACAGGATCATATATGGGTAATTGTCTGAAACACACATTATAAATACACCTACCTAATGAAATTGTTACTCCAAAAAAAAAAGATACATGCAGGATCATATATGGGTAGTTTTTAAATTTTTAAAACTATTTTTCAACAAAAAATACATTATAAATAAAAAGTTTTTATAAAGACATTTTGCCAAACGAAGCCTAATGCATTGTTTGGTGAAATCATTATAAAGACTTCATTAATTATAAATATTATTTCACTTCTTTCACATTGTCTCATACCATTCAAATTTAAAATTTAAAAACTATTTTTTCACATAAAGTACATTATAAATAAATAGTCTTTACAGAGACATTACCCAAACAAATTCTAAATATCGAGTTAAAAAAGTTTGAATTATAAAGTAATAGAAAAAATATGGGTATTTGGTTGGTATTTGAAAATAAAATTTAATGGGTTTAGGCATTATCGTCCATTTCCAACACGAAATCACTAAACCACTGTTCACCAAAATATACACTAAATCAATAAAATTTAATGGGTTTAGGCATTATCGTCCATTTCCAACACGAAATCAATAAAATTTAATGGGTTTAGGCATTGTCGTTGCCAAAATATACATACATGATCATATATGGGTAATTGTCTGAAACACACATTATAAATACACCTACCTAATGAAATTGTTACTCCCAAAAAAAAAAAAAAGATACATGCAGGATCATATATGGGTAGTTTTTAAATTTTAAAAACTATTTTTCAACAAAAAATACATTATAAATAAAAATGTTTTTATAAAGACGTTTTGCCAAACGAAGCCTAATGCAATGTTTGGTCAAATCATTATAAAGACTTCATTAGTTATAAATATTATTTCACTTCTTTCACATTGTCTCATACCATTCAAATTTAAAATTTAAAAACTATTTTTTCACATAAAGTACATTATAAATAAATATTCTTTACAAAGACATTACCCAAACAAATTCTAAATATCGAGTTAAAAAAGTTTGAATTATAAAGTAATAGAAAAAATATGGGTATTTGAAAATAAAATTTAATGGGTTTAGGCATTATCGTCCATTTCCAACACGAAATCACTAAACCACTGTTCACCAAAATATACACTAAATCAATAAAATTTAATGGGTTTAGGCATTATCGTCCATTTCCAACACGAAATCAATAAAATTTAATGGGTTTAGGCATTGT
Source organism: Rheum nobile (assembly GCA_027886185.1). Taxonomy (NCBI): domain Eukaryota; kingdom Viridiplantae; phylum Streptophyta; class Magnoliopsida; order Caryophyllales; family Polygonaceae; genus Rheum; species Rheum nobile. Next base: position 5,474,513 of record WOAB01000207.1, on the reverse strand, counting down.
CGTTGCCAAAATATACATACAGGATCATATATGGGTAATTGTCTGAAACACACATTATAAATACACCTACCTAATGAAATTGGTACTCCAAAAAAAAAAAAGATACATGCAGGATCATATATGGGTAGTTTTTAAATTTTAAAAACTATTTTTCAACAAAAAATACATTATAAATAAAAAAGGTTTTTATAAAGACGTTTTGCCAAACGAAGCCTAATACATTGTTTGGTGAAATCATTATAAAGACTTCATTAGTTATAAATATTATTTCACTTCTTTCACATTGTCTCATACCATTCAAATTTAAAATTTAAAAACTATTTTTTCACATAAAGTACATTATAAATAAATAGTCTTTACAGAGACATTACCCAAACAAATTCTAAATATCGAGTTAAAAAAGTTTGAATTATAAAGTAATAGAAAAAATATGGGTATTTGGTTGGTATTTGAAAATAAAATTTAATGGGTTTAGGCATTATCGTCCATTTCCAACACGAAATCACTAAACCACTGTTCACCAAAATATACACTAAATCAATAAAATTTAATGGGTTTAGGCATTATCGTCCATTTCCAACACGAAATCAATAAAATTTAATGGGTTTAGGCATTGTCGTTGCCAAAATATACATACAGGATCATATATGGGTAATTGTCTGAAACACACATTATAAATACACCTACCTAATGAAATTGTTACTCCAAAAAAAAAAAAGATACATGCAGGATCATATATGGGTAGTTCTTAAATTTTAAAAACTATTTTTTAACAAAAAATACATTATAAATAAAAAGGTTTTTATAAAGAAGTTTTGCCAAACGAAGCCTAATGCATTGTTTGGTCAAATCATTATAAAGACTTCATTAGTTATAAATATTATTTCACTTCTTTCACATTGTCTCATACCATTCGAATTTAAAATTTAAAAACTATTTTTTCACATAAAGTACATTATAAATAAATAGTCTTTACAAAGACATTATCCAAACAAATTCTAAATATCGAGTTAAAAAAGTTTGAATTATAAAGTAATAGAAAAAATATGGGTATTTGAAAATAAAATTTAATGGGTTTAGGCATTATCGTCCATTTCCAACACGAAATCACTAAACCATTGTTCCCCCCGCCCCGCCCCCAAGCCCCCAACTCCAAAGATACTTTGAGTGGGCTTGTGAAATGAATTTAGTTCTATAAAAACACATATTAAACGCCGAGTTTCGGATTAAAGTTCTCTAGCCCATCCCAACCCCATACATAAAGGATTCAACCCAGACAACTAAACAACCCCAAGTCATTTTTAAAGGAAAAAATATCGAAACATTTAATATATTTTTGACCTCCACAGTAGTAATTCGAAGAAATCTGAGAGGTATGATATTCTTTCATCTCAAATGAGGTCGAGGGCGGGGTGGATTAATATTAATATTGATGGGTGTTGGCTTGGTGGGTTTGTTTACGATATTGAATTGTGGCTTGGTCGATTCCAACAATTGAGTTGTGTCGTGTCCAACAAGTATTAGAGTTGCCTTGGGATAGGGGTTGTATAAGGACTGCTTGAAAATTGCAATTTCTTACTTTAATTGGAAGGCCAATATGGTAATTTTATAATAATAAAAGTTATGATTTTTTTTTTTATAGAGGAGTAAAGTTCAAAAAATTATGTTAAGATAGTTTTTTTACAAATTATCAAATTGTTATAATAGTATAGTGTAGAAATAAATAATTAAGTATATAAGAATGTAGTTTTGGAGTTTTGAATATTATAATAAAGGTTATTGGATTTATTATGTTTATTCCATGTAGGGATAAAATAATTCTTAATGTATGTTATCTCTTTAAGTCATTAATTATTTAAATTATGTTAACCTTATGTTAATAATAATTTAAATAAACTTATCAATTTAACTTTAATTATTTAAACTAAGATTAACAATATGTTAATTAGGATTTAAATATGGTTAAGTTTATGAGAAAATGTAACTTAAGCTTAGAACTAACCTAATTTAATTTTCTTTCATCTTAAATTTGGGTTAAAATGTATAAATAAACTTAGGATAATATTATAGATAAGTTTGGGTAATTTTTATAATTTTCAAAATAGGAAATAGAGGTATTTTTTCCACAACTTGAAAAGTTTGGTAAAAATGTGTAAATAAGCCAAAAGAGGGAGACTATTGTGAACCCGCACGCCCAAGCTCCATTTTCATGGCGTTTTTGCACCCATTTTCGGTCCAATCCCTCAAACTGATTCATGGACTTTGTAGATAGATGTATCCCGTCCCATAATACCCCAAAAACCGGGAATCCTAACGCCCCCAAATGATAGAATTTTATCGTTTAAGTAAGACAAGTCTTTTTTACACTTTTTCGGTATTTTGCGAAATTCGATCTTATCTCGAATTCTTTAAAGCCAAAATTTTCGGGATCTTAAGGACATCGTTATGGGCTTCAATTTCCCTATAAATACGACCCCAACCCTCGATTAATTCCCATCCAATTTCGAGCGAAACCTCTCGAACCCTAAAAATCCCAACGCGTCTTTCTTCGTTCAAATACGACCACCTCGGTGCTTCTCCGCCACCAATAGAACCACCAATCGAACCACCTTGAAGCCCCGGTTCGAACTCCTCTGACCTCGACCCATTTAGTGCCCCGACAAGTCCGAATCGAACCAATTTCCACTCGGTGCAAATCGACCTTGTTCGGTAATTTCGTCTGCATTATGTTTTTAGATATATTTTTAGTTTAATCGTAATTAGTTGGATAATTGGGATTAATTAGTGATAAATTGAGTTAATTTAATTCTATTGATATTAAAATTAAATTAAACTTCATTTTTATGGAGGAAATTTTGCTTGGTAACCTTGAATTTTTGACTTTTTCGCGAAATACCCTAAGGTTTTGACAATTTTGCCGAGTAACCCTGATTTTTTTACAATTTTGCATGGTAACCCTGAGTTTTTGATTTTTTTGCAAAATCTCCTCAAGTTTTGACAATTTTGTGTGGTAACCCTGAGTTTTTTATTTTTTCGCTTGATACCCCTCCATCCATTTCACTTAACAAAACATTAACTTTATTTTTTTAGCGAAATACTTAAATCGTTAAATACAAATGATTTTATTTTTTAAAAATAAACCATAAACCCTAAAATAGCTTTTAGGGTTAAGGGCTTAGGGATGTAGGGTTTAGGTGTAGGGTTTAGGGTATTTGGTTTGGGGGTTAGGGTTTAGATTTAGGGTTAGGGTTTATGGTTTATATTTCCACACTTAAAATAAATATAAACCTTAAACGCCAAAACCCTAAACATAAACCCCAAACCCTAAACCCCTAAGCCCTAAACATAAACCCTAAATCCTAAAACTAAACCCTAAACCTAAACCCCAAACCCCTAAAAAATCAAAGTTAACATTTTTTTAAGCGGAATTTTCGTGTGGTACCCTCTAGGTTATGCAATTTTCGCGAAATACCCAGAGGTTACGATATTTTGGCGTGGTATCCCCGAGTTCTTAATAAATTTTGCCAAATACCCTTCTGTTATAAATCCGTTAAAAAAGTCGTTAAAGCCCTAAAACTTTTCTAAAAAAATTTCTCTCTGCTTTTTTTTACCCAGCTTTTACCCAAAAAATAATTAAACCCTCCCTTTTAGTTTTTTACCCTGCTTCTCTCCTGCCCCAAGTCCCGGCCACGGACCATGATACTTCTCTTTGCTTTTGGAAATTTGAAGCCAACCCATTTCAATGGAGAACTTGTCGGAGCGCCATTTTCCGACGCGGTGGCTGGGCGGTCGGAGCGGAGGTATGGTGTATGTGGCTTTGAGCGCTGGTGGTTGTGGATGACGACAAACGTGAAATTTGTGGACGACGGAGACGCGAAGGTTGTGGACGATGATGGAGGCAACCACGACGTTGGACGAAGAGCACTTCAAGTAAGTTCTCTTTCAATCCCTATTGTTAATTTTGAGGTTTAAGGTTGGAATTAGAAGATGAAATTAGATTTAGGGTTTCTCTGAAATTTGGGGATAAGTTGAAATTGTAAGATAAATTGAACTTGATTTTGGGATGAACTTCATATCTAAGATGAAATTTCAGTTTGGGTAGAATTTGGAGATGAATTTCATATCTTAGGATGGAACTTGATTTTGCAAATGGAAATGCTTATGAGATTGCCTCTTTCAGTTTGGATAGACGATTCAGATGAATTGGCTTATATAACTAGTTTTATGCTCTTATGATTTGAATGCAAGAATTATTTCTCTGATTCAAATTTTACAATGTGGCAATGTAAATTACCCTCTTGAACTGATGTCTGTGGCTGAGACTTGGGGAAGGAGAGAAGCACGGTAAAAGACAAAAAGAGAGGGTTTATTTTTTTTTGGTAAAAGCTCGGTAAAAAAAGCAAAGAGATTTTTTTAAAAATTTATTTAGGGCTTTACCGATTTTCTAACGGATTTATAACGGAAGGGTATTTGGAAAATTTTATTAAGAACTCGAGGGTACCACGCGAAAATACCGCAACCTCTGGGTATCTCGCAAAAATTGCATAACCTCGAGGGTACCATGCGAAAATTCTGTTTTTTAAGTGAATGGATGGAGGGGTATCCGATGAAAAAATTAAAAACTCAAGGTTACCACACGAAATTGTCAAAAATTTAGGGGATTTCGCGAAAAAGTCAAAAACTCAGGGTTACCATGCGAAATTGTCAAAAACTCAAGGTTACTAGGCGAAATTTCCGTTTTTATGGTATTATCTTAGGTTGTAAAATGTTAATTTTTAACATCACAATTAGATAATATATTTGGTTAAATAATTAATTGGTGTAGTAAATAAATTAAATAATTTATTTATTTGTAGTATGATTACTTTTAATATACGACTAAAGGATTTTAGTATCGAATAAATAATCTTTATATTGTGTAACCTCGACAATTGATTTATTTAGACTTAAATACTTAATTAGAAACCAATACGAGTAACGTTCAATTTTCATTTAGGAATAAATTATCTAATTATAATTTATTTTTGTATGAATTGTGTACCTCTTAGAATCGCTATTGGAAACGAAAACAAATCAGGAATCCAGTTCGTTGGTCAAGAGCAACTTCTTCCGTTATGCCATTTGACCTATACCGTAACTCGAGGCAAGTGACGGTTCGCTCTTGCATTTATTCCATATTTTCCTTAATTGGCAATTAATTAATTGTTCTAATTAAGTTGAGATAAATTTTGATAAACTGTTCTTGAGAACTTGTGTGTTATAATGATGTGAAACTTGCTAGTGATGACCCTTGTATATATATTATTATTATCGTAGGGTGCTAGTTGAACTTTGGTGTGGACTTGTGTGCTTAGTTAATACGAGTATTCGTAGGAACGCTATATATCTCGCGAGCTTTCACTGTTTCTTTATAACTTGGTATTAGGAAGATTATTGCCCTAATACTTTTGGTCATGACCGTACCCTTATTCGAATATAAGTGGTGGTGTACTTAGTCAGTGCCGTTATTCGGGATTCGTTCCATGATATTCTCGTATCGAGATGGCGTGGATTAAAAACTTTAATGTAAATGCATGTTTTGGAATTAAATATGATAAGTACTTCTATGCACATAATTAGTATACTTCGGACGAGAAGTACAACGTGGAAACCGCTCGGGCTCCTATCTAAAGTAAGTCCCATTTCCAATCTGAATTCGCATTATGCGGTGAGGTTGGTTGAAGACCTAAATAGTCAAATGAGTCAGTTTAAAATCCTTGATGTGTAATAATTATAAATGTTCCTAAACAAATACATATAATTCTCATAAGATTTGGTTTCATTGGAGTTTTCTCTTGAATCATACATTTTCTATGTTTCGGTGGAAGTATAGTAGTTATATACCGTTTATCGAGTATTATTCGAGAAACAAGAATAATAACTATATATAACCACACAGAACCTTACATAAATACTCTTGCATAGTCTTTCATTAGACTAACCAACCGTTCCTTTGGATGGTGTCATCCGTCCCATACGACACATTAGTCGTTTGTCCCAGGCTATCTTGAAGTAACAAACTGAAGAAGAAGGCTTGCAGTTGAAGGTTGGGTTATAAAGTACCATTCTGAAGTTGTTTAGCATCGATTTAATTTTCTTAATAAATGTAATAAGTAACTTATATCCAGATCACCTAGTCATGTATTTAGGGTTAATATGAAGTCTTCGCTGTAATTTCATATCGTTTTGTAAAATTAGCCTTCTCAATTTACGAGAGAAATATTAATAAAGGTTTAGTATTTGTTTCACAAGTGTTCCACTGTTATTTTCTTTGTTATAAATGTATTTAAGCATAATTAAAGCCTAGATTGACTTTAGACTTTAAAGTCTGAGGTCACTGACGTGTGACACTACCGACATAAGTCGGGGGTGTTACAAAAACTGACCTTCAAGTTGTGGTTCAACTTCTAAGTAAGCGTTTAGATTATTGTGTCATGTACATGAGTTGGGGCATTGGACATTATTGGCCATGGGCAGTAAAGGCCATTGGGCCTATGTAATGTCAAGAGTTGTTGTAGGCTTTATAAGCCAAGTACCAGAAATTGTACAAGGTATCGAATAACAGAATAATACTTCTTCTCCCTCCTCTCGTATTCTACCTCTATCCCCTTCTCCTTTCTCTGAGTCTATATCTCCCAATCCTTTCTCCTTCACCTTCTCCGATTCCTTACAATGGTATCAGAGCCATTGATCTTGCGACCGGATTTTGATTTGTTTTTCCCCAATTTTTAACCTAAAATTCGATCGTGGGATCAATTGATGGATGATTCCCGACGGCAGCAAGACGATCAAAAACGCCAAAACGATGACATTCGAAGGATGCTGGAGCAGTTAGAAGATATGGTGTGATCTTTATTACCAAAAGATCGGCAAGAAACCAATCTAGTGCACAACCATGGCCTGAATCAGGGTGGACCAAGCTTTTTGGGGGTTTCGAGTGAGACAGACCGGATTTCTGAGGTGACTCCGATGGGAAGAACACTGGAAGAACATATTTCAACGGAATTGCAGTCCAATCCCTCGCTTGACAACAATGTTCGACACTCAATCGAAGGTTGTGATTTCAGAGGTGGTCTAACCTATTATCAAATTGGGTATGAGTTTCCCAAGAATGAATTGAAGAACCCTTTAACTCCAACAATTGTTGAAGAACTCAAGGAATTGAATTCGGGTAGTGGGCTTGCTGAAATCTCCACATCTGAACCAACCTTCTATCCTTTCAAATTTTCGGAGTTGCAATCGTTCATGGTGGAAGGAAACACAATAGTAATCAGTCTGTGCGACCCATTGGTCTTAAATCTTGATCAGTATCCAGAAAGTGTGAAGGTACAACTTAATCCTCTAGAAGTTATAGTTATTGACTTTGCATTTGAAGAAATGAGTAAAGGCTTTGCTAACCCAATTGAATCAATTGAAACTATCGGGGTTTATCGTCATAAGACCTCAACTGATTTCTGGGAATTAAGAAATGCACACCAAGTGCTTGAGGAAATGTCAGAGACTGATATGGTCTTTGTTCGGATTTTTTCCTTTCATTTTGGGAAACAGAAAACTAAATCGTTGTTAGTTCTTGATGTTCATAATCTTGTGGAATTGCTTAGTATTCTTGGGCACTCATCCGGGTCGATTGACTCTATTAGTTCTTTTATATTCGATTGAGGGAAAAAGAATGAGTCATCATTGCATAGTAGAAGGTTGGAGGACTTGTGTATCCTTATTTTTTTATCCATACGGTGCTATTGCTTCTTTGATATGTGTATCGTGAGCTACATGTGGATTTCTCAATGGGGCATTGCTGTATTGATCAAGATCCTACTGATGTTGTTGGTGTTAGTCTATGTTACTGGAAGTGAAATGGGAATTTTTTTGATGCTCATGCTGCTCAAATTTGGTGATGTTATTGAATGAGCATTGTTGCCATGGTTACAAGTGTTAACAAAGGTCCTGTTAATGTTTTGACTGGTGAACTTTTTGATGCTATTAAGCTTCTAATCATGCTTTGATAATTGATGTTAATCCACCTGTCACTTAGAAAACTACATGGGTTGGAGCCTCTTATATATACATAATACGAACCCACTCGATACATAATTGGAGTGGACAAAAGAAATGCGCACTGCAAATTGGAGTTACTATGGAAGTTGCACATATGTCATGGCTTGTGTCGTCTCTTTTGCTGAAAGTTGTACTATTTGTTGAGTATTTGTTAGCTAGTGGGCTCTTTTAGGTTGAGTGGAAAGTGTGCTGGAAATATTGGAATTGTATTGAAGTAGTAAAGCTCTAAAGTGAGTTGTGTGCTAAAATTTGGGTTGTTGAATGTTTGGGCATCCATCAGAAGGTGACAACATATAGCTACCTGCTACCTACATGGCATTGGGCCTTTGTCTTGAGCCTTTAGTTTCATTGATTCATTAGTAGTGGCATGTAATTGAAGCTTGTTCTAGTTTGTAATTAGCTACTTCCATTTAAGTTGATAGTGAAGAAATCATTTTTTTTATACTACGTCTTGAGGACAAGACTTCTTGAGAAGGGAGGAATTGTCATGTACATGAGTATGTGCATTGGGTTGTATAGGTCATGGGCCGTAGAGGCCATTGGGCCTATGTAATGTCAAGAGTTATTGTAGGCTTTATAAGCCAGGTACTAGAAATTGTGCAAGGTATCGAATAACAGAATATTACTTCGTCTTCCTCCTCTCGTCTTCTACCTCTATCTCCTTCTCCTTTCTCTCTGAGTCTATATCTCCCAATCCTTTCTCCTTCACCTTCTCCGGTTCCTTACACATTGTCATCTACTTTTTAGCTTGGTTTCACAATGTTTTGGCTTACCTGGGATATTAAAATCTTAATTTCTGATATCCTTTGTGTTTTACAACTATTTTCTTCAGTGCAGATTTGTCATGTCTTTCGAGAAACTAACACGGTAGCCGACTTCATTGCAAAGCTAGGCCAGCGGAGTTCCTTGGAAGATATTTTAACTGATCCAGAACTTGTAGTTCTCATCCGCAAGGATGCTATAGACTGAGAAACCGATTGTTCTGTGATTTTCTGTGAAGTATTATGGTCTTTAGCTTCCTTTAGCCTATTACAGGGGAATATGTTAATTTCTGTAATTAATATGTACCCTCTATTACTTTCTCCTTTTTACCCTTGTTTGTAGATATATATTGCCTTCTTTCCTTTAGGATTTTGACAAGACTCGTAAAAGCCACTTTACTCTAATATTTTGATGCCCCAAAATGGAGACCTTTAGTTGCCCCATTTTACTGCTTCGTTAAGCTGATTATTGTGTCTCAGATTGCTCTTTTATTGTGTTGTTTCCTTCACATGGTATCAGAGCTATAGCTCGATCCCAGGGTAATTTCTTCTTGTTCCCTCTCTTAGCTACCTTTTTTTTGGTGGTTGTTTGCTCCTTCTGCTGCCATGGATACACAAGATGTATCCTCTGAAATTAGAGGTTTAAGAACTGAGCTTAGTTCTCAAGGAAATTTAGGGGATCCCCTTTATTTATCCAACTCAGACCACCCAAGAGCCCAATTAGTTGCAGCTTTGTTTGATGGCTCGATTTTTTTAATCATGGAGTAAGGCTGTAGAGATGGCTTTGGGAGCAAAACAGAAATTGGGGTTCATATATGGAACTTGTAAAAAGCCGAAAGGGGATGATAGCTAAGTGGAATGTGCTAAATGGATAAGGGCTGATTACATGAAAAGATGTTGGATTTTGAACTCTATGAACAAAAATATATCTGAAGGGTTCATGTATGTTTCGTCAGCAAAGCAGTTATGGGACGAATTTGTTGAGAGATATGGTCAGTCAAATGCTCCAATGATTTACCAACTTAGGAGAAAATTAAGTATTGTGATTCAGGATGATTCATCAGTTGCTGAGTATTACATGAAGCTCAAAAGAATTTGGGATGAATTGCAAGTACTGGAGGGTATGCCTCAGTGTACATGTGGTGTGCTTTTGAAATATGAATGTGGTATTCTAAAGAAGGTTCTTGAGGCAGATTCGAGGGTCAAACTTATACAGTTTCTAATGGGCCTTACAAGAAAATTTGAGAGCCTTAGAAGCCATATTTTATCGACTGATCCATTGCCAACCGTCAACAGAGCTTATTATTTGGCACAACAGTCTGAAAGGCAGAAAGAAGTGACAGTTGCTATGCAGTCTCAACAAGAATCCAGTGCTTTTGCTGCACACAAGCAGAATTATTCTTCATCTCAACGTACAAATCAACACCATAATTTCTCTTACCAAGGCAGGAGAGATTCCAAAAGGTACAAATATGACAAATCTGACCAAAAATGTTCACATTGTGGTCAGAAAGGGCACTTGGCTGAGCAATGTTTCAAGCTACATGGTTATCCTGAATGGTTCAAAGGACCAAGACACGGAAAATCTCAAAAGGGATCTGCAAATGTTGTTGGAGCTGTTGATGAAGCAGTACAAGATCATCCTTTGGAGGATGAACAATGTGATAAGCAGATTGATTCCGCTCTCGTCAATGCAGTTTGCAAGGAGGTCATTAAAGCAATGAAAGCTAAGGCACCAGCAAATTATGTTTCATCTTCTGCAAATTTTGCAGGTAAAGTTGGTGTATCTAATGCCCATTCAGTAAACAGAGATGGAAATATTATAGAGTGGATTATTGATACAGGTGTGAGTGACCACATGGTTGGTGATTCGACCTTATTACATAATTTGTCTAAGTTAGACAAACCAGTCCATATTGGTTTGCCTGATGGTAGTGTTGAATTTGTCACTAAATCTGGAAAATTGCATTTGACAAACACAATAGAGTTGGTTGATGTGCTCTATGTTCCCGGATTCAAGCATAACTTGCTATCTGTCATAAAGATTTTGCATTACTATGATTTGAGGGCAGTATTTGATTTGGATTGTTGGCGTTTATAGGACCGTGGAAATGAAGATGTCATTATAGACGGAAAATGCAAGGATGGGCTTTATAAAGCCATTTTGCCAGTCTGTAAGAAACTGAAGAAAAAAGTAATATCCAAGGAATCAACAGTTTTTGACAAAACAACTAATGCAGTAGCTACTTTTGATAGTTCTAATGAACAACTAAGCATGAGTCTTGTTCATGCTAGACTTGGTCACTCTGGTTTCTCTACCTTGCGACATTTATTTCCTTTCTCTCAGAATTCTACTAGTACAACTTTTTGTGAGACATGTTCTTTGGCAAAACATCACAAATTGCCCTTTTCCAGAAGTAGTAATATGGCAGTTGCTTTGTTTGATTTGGTGCATGTGGATCTTTGGGGTCCTTATAAATCTCCTAGCATGTATGGTGATAGATACTTCCTTACTTTGATTGATGATTACAGCAGAGGTACTTGGACCTTTCTTCTTAAGGATAAAATTCAAGTTTGCAGGACTATTTCAGATTTATTGGCTTATGTTTAGACACAATTCCGCATTCCTGTTAAGTGCATCAGGAGCGACAACGGAACTGAAATTGTCCAAGGACAATGCAAAGATTTATTTGCTTTCAAAGGGATCATACATCAAAGAAGTGCACCTTATTCTCCTCAACAGAATGGGCAAGTGAAAAGAAAGCACAAACATATTGTCGAAACAGCTAAATCTCTCAGATTGTATTCCGGGCTACCTATCAAATTTTGGGGTGATTTCATTCTTGCTGCCACACATATTATCAACAAGTTGCCTACAAATGTTCTGAATTGGCAAACACCATTTGAGCGGTTGTTTCATGAGAAGCCTTCCTATGATAAATTGAAGGTGATTGGGTGTCTCTGCTTTGCTAACCCTTCACCTACTGTTATAGACAAGTTTGGTCCAAAAGCAACCAGGTGCATTTTGCTAGGATACCCTCATGCTCAAAAGGTTTATAAACTCCTTGATTTGACCACACACAAAGTTTTTGTCAGTCGTAATGTGGTCTTTAAAGAAGACATCTTTCCCTTTAAAACCACCAACTCTGCTCCTCTAATACCCACTACAGCTTCACAAAGTCCATTGCCTCTTGTTAATCCTGCTCTTGATTTTCCAAATGAATCACCCATTCCTAAAGCTATACCATCGCAAACTACTGCAGATTCTATACCTTCTTTGTCATTGTCTCCTCCATTACATCCACCAACTCCACAAAATGATCCTACACCAACTTTCCTGGATGACCCTAATGAGTTTCCACCATTGCGGAAATCCTCCCGCATTTCTTCACAACCGGCCAAGCTTAAGGATTATGTATGTGCCACTAAACCATCCACATCAACTTCCCTCTCTCAAACCTTTCTTGCCCACATCCTAGGCGATCCTTCCTTATTTGATCCAAAATTTATTCAATCCTTTGCCCTAATGATTTCTACACCTGAACCTACCACCTTTTCTCAAGCTAAAAATGACCCACTTTGGCTGGAAGCCATGAACAAGGAGTTACAAGCCCTAGAGCAGAACAACACATGGTTTTTGACCACTTTACCACCAAACAAAAGGGCAATTGGGAGCAAATGGGTATACAAAATCAAGTATAAACCAGATGGTTCAGTAGAGAGATACAAGGCAAGGTTGGTTGCCAAGGGCTACAACCAAATCAAAGGCAAAGACTACAAACATACCTTCTCACCTGTAGCGAAGCTCACTACTGTTAGAACTCTTCTTGCTTTGGCTATAATAAAAAATTGGCCTTTGCATCAATTAGATGTAAATAATGCTTTTCTTCATGGCTATTTGGATGAAGAAGTTTACATGGTACCACCAGAGGGTTATCCTGCACTTCCAGGCCAGGTATGTCGATTAACAAGATCAACCTACGGACTGAAACAAGCCAGTAGACAATGGAACACATAACTAACCAAGTTTCTGCTTTAAATTGGCTTCAAACAGTCTAAACAAGACTACTCCCTCTTTGTCAAACAAATTCCTCAAGGTATTATTGCAGATCTTGTGTATGTGGATGACCTCCTTCTTTGTGGTGATGACCTTCAGGAAATCAATCGTCTCAAAATTGCATTAAACAAGACTTTTACCATTAAAGATCTAGGTCTAGCCAAACACTTTCTTGGTCTTGAAATTATCAGAAGCAAGATGGGAACTTTTGTGCATCAACGACAATATATATTGGATATCATCCAGGATTGCCAAATGGAGAACTGTAAAGTCAGCCCGTTTCCTTTACCACAAGGGTTGAAACTGTCTAATGATCAAGGCCAACCTCTGTCTGACCCTAAACGATATCGACGACTCATTGGCAGGTTGCTCTTCCTCAATTTATCCCGTCCTGACATCTCTTATGCAGTTCAGCATCTCAGTCAATTCATGTCTGATCCTCGCCAACCACATATGGATGTTGCACTTCATGTCATTCGCTACCTTAGAGGTACACTGAGCCTAGGGCTCTATCTTTCAGCAGATTCCACCCTCACTCTTAATGCTTACACCGATGTTGATTGGGGTAATTGTGCATTTACTGCACGATCTCTTACGAGATATTGTGTTTTTCTTGGTTCTTCCTTAATATCTTGGAAAACTAAGAAACAGAAAATGGTTTCCAAATCTTCCGCTGAATCTGAATATCGTGCTATGTCGGCCACTACAAGCGAATTGGTTTGGCTCCATGAACTCCTTTCTGATTTGCACATCCACATTTCACTGCCAATCTCTCTCTATTGTGACAACAAAGCGGCTCAATACATCGCTGCGAACCCTATCTTCCATGAGCGCACCAAGCATCTACGCATAGATTGTCATTTTGTTCGAGACAAGGTGCAAGAAGACTTCATTTGCACATCTCATGTCAATTCGAGCCTTCAAGTCGCAGATTTAATGACCAAGCCTCTTGGTGAAGTTCAACACAAGTTTTTTCTTCCCAAGTTAGGACTCATTGATCCATCAATGTGTCAAACTTGAGGGGGGGATGTGAAGTATTATGGTCTTTATCTTCCTTTAGCCTATTACAGGGGAATATGTTAATTTCTGTAATTAATATGTACCCTCTATTACTTTCTCCTTTTTACCCTTGTTTGTAGATATATATTGCCTTCTTTCCTTTAGGGTTTTGACAAGACTCGTAAAAGCCACTTTACTCTAATATTTTGATGCCCCAAAATGGAGACCTTCAGTTGCCCCGTTTTACTGCTTCGTTAAGCTGATTACTGTGTCTTAGATTGCTATTTTATTGTGTTGTTTCCTTCACATTTTCAGACCAACTAGTGTAATACCCGTGCCTTGCACGAGATTTGTTTATTTTTCTACAAATAGTATATTTTAATTATCGATGAGTCAGTTGTTCAATATATATTCAATTAGTTATTTAAATAAAAAGACTAATGAACTAAAAATATTCAAGATATATAAAAATTTACATAATATAAAGAGAGACGGAACTCTCCATAACTTTGTTAATAATAAAAAATGGCTACGTTGTCTTTCAAACAGGGATAGCCACACCCCTTACATCAATACTACTAAAACAATCAAACATAATACAAATGTTCATCAAATACATGAAAATGAAACGCTAAATATACAATCTGGCACGATCTTCAAAATTGCTACAAATTATCAAAAATTTCCTTGTATACTACATTGGTTGTAGTATTATATCTCTTTCTGTCTTTGTCATAGATCAATATCTTCAAACTTTTCTTGCTAGTCACCTTTGATGATGCAACATAAAACTGACCATGACTAAAAACAGGGCGTGAAAGATACAAACCGATATTTACAAGAGATTGGCCTTGGCTCTTGTTTATGGTAATAGCAAAACGAACACTCGAAGGGAAATTATCTTCGTTAAAAATTACTATTTGTATTAAATTGAATTTGTCACTTATCATTTCTTTCTAAAGCAAAAGTTTGAATACATACAATATATTATTGGTCCTAAATAGTTAATGGACAATTTTAGATATATATTCAAAACAAATTAAATAAATATACAAACTAATTATTTATTTTGAGTTAATAATAATATATAAACACTTTTAAATAATAAAATTTGTACATACTAAATATATATTTTTATTATTTTTTAAAAGATAATAAATTGACATATGGGCCAAAATAATATTGGCATAGTGTGAAAATAATAACACATACATAAAATTGGGTTAATGGGCTTAAAGCCCAATTACAACATATTCGGCTGATGGTTTTAGAGTTTATTAAATGAAATTAGCCCATTTTATTTTGGCTTCGTTATTGGGCTTGTCCGGCTGGCTTCATCTGGTCTATTAGGTCTGTCAATTTAATTGACTCGGTTCACTGCCACATGCAACAAACAAATATCACGCTTTTACGGAAACCCTACCACATTCAGAAGTTTCCTATTCCGCCGCTTCCATTTCCTTTCTCTCTTTACCTGTTCTTCATCAAACTTCACCATCTTTGTCTCCAAACAACAGAATCTCTACCTCCATTTTTATTCTTCCTCTTTCTCTAAATCACCTTAAACAATATCGAGTTTGTCTTCCTCTGTTCCCCACCACCATAAAAAATTGTGATCTCGAAGAGAAAAGCCGTCGTCTTCAGATCTGTTTCAGACGACCCTAAAAAGAAGATCCACTGCCATTGTTGTCCAAAGTTGACATGCAAAGAAAAGATATACTACAAAATGTCTCCAGAGATAATGATCAGATCTGGAAGAAGAAGAGGGTAATTCTGAGATCCAGATCTTTGAAAGGTAAGATCTATGTCTCTCTGTCTCTCTGTCTCTTTGTCTCTATTGCTCTCGCCCTAAATCTCTCTCTCGCTCTCTTTATCTAAATCTATGGTTTTTGTTCTCTGGAAACAGATCTTTGGCTTGTATACAATAAAATTGATGGAAAGGCTATTCTGGGTTGGAGATCTGGAAGAACCCACCGACGCGGTTGATGAGGAGATATGGAAGAATTTTCTGGCGAAGTCCAGAACCGAGAAATGTAAGTCCTACCTCTCTCTCTCTCTCTCTCTCTCTCTCTCTCTCTCTCTCTCTCTCTCTCTCTCTCTCTCTCTCTCTCTAAATTTTTTGATGTTTGAAATGTTTAATTTTCAAAAACATGTTTCTATTAAACTCTACTAACAATTGTTTTCGTCTGATTCACTGATTTCATAATTTTTGATGAAGACTGTTATTCATCTGTTCTTTGTGTAATATTTTTTTTCCGAAAATATATTTTTATGAGATAAAATCTGATATTATATGAAACCGGCTCACCTTTATAATAAATATTAAAATATGATATTATATAAAACCGGCTCGACATTATGATAAATATTATATCAAACCAGATCCACTTTACTATTTAAAATATATGGGCTTCTTATTCAAATAGTATGGGATTAAAACATTATAAATGTGGGCTTTTTGGCCCAATTAATATATTAAACAACCGAAACAATTAACTTTAGCGGACTACCAAAGTGAATGTAAGTGAATGGGCATGTTTATATAGATTACTTTATTGCCCATTAAAGTAAATTTTTTATATATATCTATGGACCTCGTAATAAGACTGAATACATTTAATGGGCTAGACCCAAGTATAAAATAATAATTTGTAAGTGCGGCCCAATCTTCTATATATATAACATTTAATACAACCGATTAAAACTTAACACTGCTTTATATACTTTAATGGGCTTTTAGGCCCAATTACTAAATTGGGTCTCTCAGAGCATATTCTGCACATACTTTCAGTCTACTATTTTTTTCATAATTATAGTATATGAATATTCTGCATATACTTTAATGGGCTTTTAGGCCCAACTACTCTTTTTATAAACCCTAAACCTCTAGATCTGTATAGAAATCAGTATAGAAAACTTACACTGTAGACTGATCTGAAATCTCAATATATATATATGACGTTGGTGTAAACTAAGTAAATTAATGGGCTTAAATATTAAAGTTAAACATATAATTTAGTTAATGGGCTTATAGGCCTAGTGTATAAAAATTATAGCTGGTTTTTGAAATTCTTGTAATGAAAATATTGGGTTAATGGGCTTAAATATTGGGTTAATGGGCTTAAATATTGGGTTAATGGTATTTTGGGCCCATTTCACCACAAATGTCGGATTCTCTATTTTGGCCCAATTGCCAATTCCTGAAATTCAGAAAAAATCTAATGAATCTGTCTAGAGGGTTCGATTGATATTCCTAAAAAATAAATTAATTAAGTCTCACAAGTATCGATGCTCTCTCTTTATCTTTGTCTGTCTCTGAAACCTTTCAGATTCAACTCTTTCTATTTCTGTGTGTCCTCTCTCTCTTTTTCTTTTTGTTTCTTTGTCTTTGTATCCCTCTTTCACATTTACAGATCCAGATCCAAAACATAAAACTTTGAAGAAGTCATGCCTATGTTTTAATCATTGTGTTTGCCTTATTCATACCATTATTTTTTTGAGAAAGATCTATATCCCACCACCCACATTTTGTTTCAAAGTGTCTGCATGCTTGTGTTTTGTCTCTATTATTATTTACAGATCTGTTACTTATAATAATTTTTTCCCTTATTTAATAACATGCAAATCGACCATGGGCTTTCAGATCCATGGATGATGTTCTATGCAGCTCCAAAGTCGATAAATGTACTCTCTCTCTCTCTCTCTCTCTCTCTCTCTCTCTCTCTCTCTCTCTCTCTCTCTCTCTCTCTCTCTCTGAAGATTCTTTTCGTTTCATTTTGTCCCTAGATGAGGATATTTGGATGTTGGGAAGAGATATGGAAGGACGATGTTCTGCCCGGATCCAAAGTGATAAATGTAAACACGTTCTCTATCTTTGTCTGTCTATCTCTTTCTCTCTCTTTATCTCTTTCTCTGCAGATCATTTGTTTGATTTATGTCCTGGTTCATTACTATCTGAAAATAATTAAATAATTTATTTCATATGAGCAGATCTGGAGGTTGGTCAAGAGATGGAAGTGAAGAATGTTCTTGTGAGCTTCAAAGTTGATAAATGTAAGCATGATCTCTCTCTCTCTCTCTCTCTCTCTCTCTCTCTCTCTCTCTCTCTCTCTCTCTCTCTCTCTCTCTCTCTCTCTCTCTCTCTCTCTCTCTCTCTCTCTCTCTCTAGAGATCCTTTGTTTGATTTTTTACCCTAAATCCCAAATCTCACTCCTAATTTCTCTCTTTAGAGACCCGTAAATCCCAAATCTCTCTCTCTAGAGACCCGTAAATCCCAACCCTAATTTCTAACCCCTAAACCCCAACCTTAAACCCTAACTTGAAACCCTAACCTAGACTCTATCCCTAACCCTAACCCTATACCCCAAATCCCACTCCTCAATACCCCAATCCCTAACCCTAACCCTAAACCCTAACCCTAATGCTAACCCTAAACCCTCACCTCTAAGCCCTACCTCTAAACCTTAAATCGTAAATATTTATAAGTCCTACAATACAATATTCATCTTTGTAACTTCTTTTCTATATCTGATTGCATGTGAGCATGGGCTGGCCCTGTTAACAAAATTTAAGAGTGCATTGGGTATATCAAGTACAAAATGCTCATATTTTGCAAGGTAATCATTCTAGCAAAACAGTTTATATTATTTATATTAAATAACACTCTAATTACTGATCCCTAAACTTTTGGCATCATAGGTATCAAGATATAACCGGAAATCAGATATCTAAAATGTAAAGTTTAGTTTGATAATATTCTAAAAGGTAGGCCTTCTGACTTTTATACTTAGCTTATATTTATTTATTCATTCACTTATATTTTAATTACTGACTTTAAAGCTTTTTTCATAATAGGTTAAAATTAAAACATCCAAGGTAGCTGGTTCTGATATGAGGAAATCAAATAGCCACAATTAAATGTTTACTATGTTTAACCTATATAATCAGGTCATGGTTCTCACTCTTGAAATATTACATCAATATATCTTAAATTATTACTTTAAATATATAATATGGATCTAACTTGTGTATTCTTGTCACAGTAATCTATCCTGGACCTCATAATGGACTCATTGAACAAATTTTGAGGATAAACATAAACTTAAAAGAGATGTAAAGGTATGTTCACTATACTAAGATTTATATTTGCATCGTAGTGTAAGTAGTTGATCTATAATAGTTACTTTCATTAGCTTAGAATTAAATAATAGAAAATAACTTAGAAGTGCACATGATTTACAACTAATTAATATAAATAAAAACAGAATTTATTTAGTTATAAGTAAATGCTTCAGTTGTAAACTAAATCATACAAGAGAACATAAAATTTATTAGTTGTAAATAAAAATAGTATATTGTGCAGCAAGAAATTCTTTATTAGAGGACGAAATAAATTGGGACATAATTCCTAGTTTTACGATGAAACTTTGTGCAGCAAGAAACTGTTACAATCTACTTAAAAAGCTTAAACAATGTCTTGATGATATTACCTGAGAGGATGAAAGGATGAGAGGCTGTTGTTGTCTGTACTGTTATTACTTGAGATGATGAAAGGATGAGAGCATGTACAATCAAAGTCGTTTACAGAATAAATATTGCATTGCCAAGTTCTGAAAGGATGAAAGACCTAAATTTTTGGGTTAAATTGTTATGAAAGACGTGTATTTTTGCAAATCAATGAAAGAGAAACAATAAAGTTTGTAGAATTACCTTGTAAATAGCTCAACACGGTCTGTTATTTGTATTGAATTGTCTAGTTGCTTGTATTGAAATTGACTGAGAGGCTCGAAGAATATAGCCACACAGACCGAGTCATTGAAGAGTGAATTATTTTGCCATATATTTTCAGTAATATATCATTTTTTATTTTTGGAAAACATAGATTTTCATTGCCATATATTCAACCATATATTTTATGTGATATTATGTGATATTCTGCCGTTTATTTTGAACATCTTTTTAATTCTGTAATATTTTGGGTATGTTTTCATTACCAAGTTCGTTTTTAAATTTTGGGAAATATAGATTCTTGGTGCATTATATTCATACATATATATTCTATGATATCATGTGATATTGTGCCATTTATTGTGCAATTTTTTTTAGTTCGTAATATTGTCATATGCTGTTTATGGACAGGTTCGTACCAGCTTGATTTGCAAAATATGTGAGTTGAGGCAGCATTTGGATAATTTGTATTGAGGCAACAAAAGATTTGTGTATTTTTTGTGGTATAATTATTTTGTATTATTATCAGATTTAGGTTGATTTGTTTGTGGTTTATTATCTATTCTTTCAGTCTTTTATATTGTGTAGGTTCATTTATTTGTATTATTTTCAGTTTTAGGTTGATTTTTTTGTGGTTTAGGTTTTGTCTTTCAGGCTTTAATATTGTGCAGGTTAAGTTATTTTGCAATGTTTTAGCATATATATTATGCATGTTTAGAGTTTGCCATTTTGTGCAGGTATGTTGTCTGATTTGAAATGCTCCAGTTTTTTACATGTTGAGTTATTAGCTGATTAATCTCTTGCAAAAAATTTTGCATGGGATTTTGAATTTATTTTAGTTTGTATAAATCATGGATTGCACAATTATGTTATTTTCATTTTTTACCAATTATTTATGATTATAGATTTGGTTCTATTCAAATAATTTATGTCAGAATATTACTTGGTTAATTTATACACAGATTTATAATTACAAGGATTTATAATATACTAAAAAAATTGAGACAATCAAATCCGGCTAAATAAGGTTAAAATAATCGTTTCTTGATTTTATTAATTTAAAAAAACAAATGCGGTTTAAATGAACTGATAACACGTGTCAAAATCAATTCAGCGATGACACGTGACAACGACACACGCGGATTTAATATCGGGGCGCGTGCTGCTCAGCCGTCATTCTACCTTAGTTATTATATAGTAGATTTTTACGTTATAAAAAAAAAATTTATACATCCCATCAATCAACTCCTTCAATTGGAGCTGACTGTAGAAACCCTAATAACAAAGAAGTTGGGAAGGAAAGAGAGAATAAATCAACTCCTTTAATTTCTGTGCCGATTGAGGAGAGTTCAATCCCTTCACGCTTTTGTTCGATGGAGAAAGATCAGCCACAGATATGTTATTCTTCAAGTGTTGAATAGTGTTGCAATTTTATTTTGTTCTACATTCCCAGTCCCACCAATCACACTCTTATATAAAAATCCGCCGGACCGATATTAGTAACAACTTCATTCTTAATAATCCACAATCTTACACAAAAGCCTAAGCAATGTATAGGATTTCATCCTTAATTACATTAATAGCTTCATTCTTAATAA
Organism: Rheum nobile; assembly: GCA_027886185.1. Classification (NCBI taxonomy): domain Eukaryota; kingdom Viridiplantae; phylum Streptophyta; class Magnoliopsida; order Caryophyllales; family Polygonaceae; genus Rheum; species Rheum nobile. Next base: position 5,453,277 of record WOAB01000207.1, on the reverse strand, counting down.
TCCACAATCATACACAAAAGTGTAAGCAATGTATATGTAATATCTTCTTATTTGTCATTAAATTTTCCCTAACTTTTAATATATAAATTCACCCGACCTTCCCACATGCCTTCTGTAACTTTTTTCGATCTTATTCCTATCTGGGTCCTTTTTTTTTTTTTTTTTTTGCTTTTGCTTATATATGCTGAGAATCATGACAAAAGCAACTGAGCACACTGTACTTGATCATGCAGAGAAATTGAATTGATGAGACTCCTGAAACTCAACTTTTCATTCATTTGTTTTAGGAGACTTCTTGTTTCTTTCTAAAGTCTGGTATAGTACTCCTGCAGGCTGCAGATTGTATGATTAATTTCTTGCTCTTGTAAGTTTTTTGGGCAAGGGTCAATTTCTAATGATGTTTTATAATACTAGAGCATATACAACAAAAAGTAAATGATGCTACGTTTCCAGATACAGATTCTTTGTATACAGGAGTTGAAGAAGATGTAACAGAAAAAAAAAAGGGGCCCTTTAAATACACTCACGAAATCCTCAAAGACATACATACGCCCACACGGTATATACACTATGCACCTTGTGTGCGTATAACAAGTGTTTTACTTGCATACGTACCACTAAACAGCGTCTATAAACTTCTGTGATTGCGTACAACAATGGTAAGAAATAAAAAAAGTTGAAGAAGATGTTAATCATAGAACTTGGGTATGCCTTATGACAGCCTAAGCAAATCAATCTGAATCCTCAGAGTTTCTAAAAGTGGTTCATTTGAAAGAAACTAATCGAAAACTAACAGGAACCATAACAGTCATGTTGTAGTAGTTCAGAGACTTTTTTGGATTCTCACACTGCTAAAGGGAAGCTTTTTTCAGTTAATTAGTTACACTGTGCGCCTTGGCTGCATGAAAAGTGGTTACTTCTATCAGTCTTTGTCCTTATGAAACTCACTCCAACTTTGATCTTGTACTTGTAAATTTGGTCAATCTTGAAGTGATCATCCAACTTCTCTTTACTCTGTAGATAAGCACTTAGACAAAAAGAAGATAAATCAAACAAGCCATTGAACATAGACAAGCAGAGTCATGAAAACTACTTGTCATGACTACTTTCTTTCCCAACTTTTCAAGTACAGAATAACCCACTAATTAACTAAACTTGACATGATGACATACCATCACAAGTCATAACTCAACAAGGAATTATGCCAAGAAAACATCAAAGACAATAAACATTGATCATACTAACTACTAATTTAAGGGGCTCTTCATGTATATCTAGCTTATTGCAGAAAAACCCTTCACTAACCACAAATATCAATCAGGCAACATTTATTCTCTTCTATTGAGAAAGAAACCTGAACTACCATAGGTTGTCCAGGTTCCATGTATCACTCGCCATGTCAGCACCGATCCAACTGTGATCCGCCAAGTGGGTACCCGAGAATTGCCCCATATGTGGCACAGAAGCCAGCCCTTCCATATCATAAACAGGGTTATCTACATGAAACCAATTCTCTGCTGAGTTATGGGTGACGTGTGTAACATTCTCCCAAGTATAGGCATTGGTAGGGTATGATGGGTTGTGTGGAATCTCAAGTGGGTTTGAGCTTGTAGTTGACTCAAGAGAAGAGAAATTTGCAAATGAGCTTGAGCAATCTTTGTAAGCATGATCAGCATTGTCATCATCTCCCACTCTTGTTGGTGGGAATTGTGATGTGATGGTGCTTCCAAAAGGCAAAGAAGAGTCCTCATAATCCATGGCTGTGGATTGAGAGGAATTTTGCTCAATCTTCTGAATCAGCCGAGGCATGTAGAAGCATCTGATGGCGTTGATGAAGCCCTGGCTATTTGTTTCCATGTTCAGGTGCCTTGCTTGCTTCTGCACCCGGGTTCTCCAGTAGTTCTTGATTTCGTTGTCGGTTCTCCCCGGTAAATGCTGAGCAATCTTGGACCACCTACATAGAACAAGTTAGAAACTGACAAAATCAAGAAGCATCAAAGATGTTGATATGACCAATTAGACTCACCTATTGCCCCACTTTGAATGGAGTTCAAGGATCATCAGTTGCTCTTGAGGAGTCAGATTTCCTCTCTTGATGTCAGGTTTCAAGTAATTCAACCACCTTAGTCTGCAACTCTTGCCAGTTCTTTTCAATCCTACAACCATAAGAGAATTCAAAAGCTATAACGATTAACAAGCACTAATCATATGAAAAGAAAAGCTGCTATGTTGATCATCATGTAGCCCTTTTTGGACTCTTTACCTGCAGATTTAGCTAACAAGTTCCACCTGCCTTCACCGTGACAAGCAATGTATTGGATCAGAAGGTTGTCTTCCTCAAGTGTCCATGGCCCTTTTCGTACTTCTCCGTCCTCCGACTCTTCCTTGCTGGATTGAAATGGCTTCATCATAGTTTGTTTCTTGTAAGAGCTAAGCTCCTTGTGTTTTGGTTTTAGATATAGTAATGAAAGTAGTTAGTGCAGCCAAAGACCCAAATTTATAGAGCAGAGCGAAGATCTACATGGAAAGTTCTTGAAAGCAAAGTAAGCATCAAAAGTCACCCAAGTTAAAATTTTCATCTGCCATTTTCTTTGCCTTTTTGGCTTCTAATTGGAAGTTTTTGAGTGGGAGAAACTTTTTTCTTACTAAAAATAGGGGATTAGATAACCTAATATGTGCATATGTACCACAAGGAAAACAGAGGAAAATGCCTTGTTTGAGAATGAGAACATGAGTTTCAAATTATGAGCACCTTGTCAATTGTCTAAAAAGGATACTTGATTTTATATTAATCACAAGTAGTTAGGTAACTGATAAATTACTTCTTTAATAAGATAAAAAAATCTCCATTCTTCACATGGCAAGCTTGCCCTACTAAATTAAGTTATATATAACGATATAGACAAAATAAAAATATACAATCTACTATATAATAACTAAAGCAAAAAGGCGGCTGAGCAGCACGCGCCCCGTATTGCACCCGCGTTTTCCGCTGCCACGTGTCATATTCAGAACATTTTGCCACGTGTCTGTATATCGCTCAATGTTTTTTTTTGGTAGAAATATCTTTGATTCTGATTGTTGTTTTGTACGGTATTTTTTTGAGATCTTAATGTTTCCCACTTAGTAAAAAGCAATAATCACTAATAGATACGTATCAATAATTAAAATAATAATTTTTATTTTTATTTTTGAGAAATAATTAATTTGCTGTAAATGGTATCTAAAACCTGATGTCTGAAAGAATTTGCAGTCAAATTATAAAAATAAAGTGACAAAATAACAACAAATCATGAACCTAAAATAATGACTGAGGCAACCACAAATACGACCAAATAATGCACAAAACTTGCCCACACCTTAGAAAACATAATACGCAAATGCGTAAACACAAAACCAACCACAAATATAACCAAATAATGCAAAAAACCTGACCACATATTACAAAACATAATACGCAAATGCGTAAACACAACCAACCATAACAGACCTTACAAAACCCCACACACAAAAACCTGCACTGAAATTACATAATATATTGCAAAACTTCTAAAACCTGGATACAAATTACAAAATTGCGTATATTCTCAGACAATAGTCTTATTTTCTGTTTCCCAATGGCAGAATAACTGTATATCAGAAAACTGCCATAAATTTCGCATCTGAATATAAACTAACCAAAATAAGCAAATTTACAATGAATAATAAGAAGATAAGATAAAGAGAAATATATATTCATTCCAAAATTAAAAAAACCTAATCATGACTCTCTGTTTGGCATAATCGTCTATAAAACAACTTCTTCAGCTAGGTTATAATACTATAGCGCATCAGAATACAGACATTTAGAGGTAATGTTAAAGCACAAGTCAGTATTCAAATTTAATATTTCAAACAGAACTGATTCCGATATATTTTCTGTCTAGCAGTTTTTTTCTACAAAATCCAGAACTCTGTTACAAGGTATGAATTCAGAACCTATATTCAACTTTGCTAACATATTCTTCATTATTTCATTGATTATATATTTGTCATATTCATTTATGAACAAAGCATCTGCATAGAATTGTATAAGCATAGACAGAGCTAGATATGTAGATAATGCTAGAGAAATTTACATGCATATACATATTTATGTATTTAGATGAAATGTGTGTGTGAGAGAGAGAGGCATGTTTACCAAAAATTTTCTTCAAAGTACACTCCAGTCAATTATCTCCAGATTGAATGCTCTGTTCCCATCCTCGAGTGATCCTCATAACAAAATGAAAAATTGAAACAAATAAGGATTTTTAGATACAGATTATATAAAAAGAAATATTGAGACATGTTTACCACAATAGGTTAATGTTTTTTGTTCTTTAATGAGAAGTCAAGTTTATCCAAGTCGGTGTAGAATATGCACAGAGACTATTTCATTAGTCCATTTTCCAATGAAACAAATACTCTCTGCGCATATTCTACACCGACTAATAATAAACCCTATATTTTCAACAATAAAAGAATTAATGTTTTTTTGAAATAACATAGAGCAAAGCATAATATTATTCTCAGAAGTCCCCAAGCATCACTGAAACAACCCAATTCACACATCAATACACCACATAAGCCTCATTCAGTCACAAGTGACTGGTTTCTTATGGCACATGAATGCATGAAAATAGAAGAATTGTATCTCATGTAAGACGTCATCATTGAAATAAGGGGACAAAATTAAATCATGCTCATCAAATAATATACTGGTACCAGATGCTTGGTGTAAGGCCTAAAGTCCTTATGCTTATAAGGATGAAAAGGTCTTACACCAAGATCTGGCACCAATCCAATTATAAGGATGAAAAGTACTTGCATGTCAATCCTCAGCAATCTCGAGATAGTTACACCATGACCAAATATTCAGCAAATCTTTCGGCATAATCGTCCTAGCAAGCTGCATATCGAGATAGTTAAACATTATTGTATTACAAACTGATTCTATTTCATAAATTCATTTTTTGTTGTAATTCATATTATATGTTGATGTAAATATAAATACTAAATTGATTATTCTGAATTGTAGATATAGTCTTATTTAATTTGAGAATGCTTATATAGTTTGGTCTGTTTTGTAACCTTATTATTATGCTTTGTAGATATGTCAAAAGCTATACAAGAAATAAAAGACATTACAGGTGTCCGAGGTAATTATGAGATCAAGATTCGAGTAATTCGATTATTTAAAGTTCCAAAGAAAGATGACCCTACCCAATATAGTACCACTGAACTAATACTAATGGATGAAAATGTACTGATTTTATTTATGCAATTTTAAGTTGATGGATTTATAATATGTTGTCCTTAGTAATTCCAGTGAAATGAAATGTATTATTATTAAGTGTTTCACTGTTTCAGGGAGATAGAATCCATGCAGTGATTAAAGAAAGCTTTATGGTTAACTTATCAAACTTGAAGGAAGGAGGTGCATTTTTAATGTCTAATTTTGGTGTTGCCCTGTATGATATACCTTTCAAATTCACTAATCACAAGTACAAGGTCATATTCTATCGGAACACTACGCTTAAGGCATGGTCATCTATTTCTGTTCCAATTCATGGATTCAAATTTACTGAATTTGAAAAAGTCCTTGACGAGTCATTGGACCAAGGGTATCTTTACGGTTAGTTAATGTTCTTCTTTATCATATAGCATATTATGTTAATTGAATTATTGTTTCATAGTTCACTATTTTTTTATTAATTATTTTATTTGGGTGTGTAGATTTTATCGGTCAAATGATTGGAATAGGAGATAAAATTGTCTCTTTTACTAATCGCAACGGGAAAGAAGGTAAAAGGATTAATCTTCAAATAATGGATACCAGGTATTAACAAATTTAATTTTTTGTACAAGTTTTATGTAGATTTTATTCTTAATTTAGTATTTATTATCACTTATTTGTAAATGTACTGTTTCATATTCTATATTTAATTTAGGGCTAATGTAATCAATTGTACGCTATGGGATGACTACACTGAAATCTGTCGTCCATATATTGGCAATTCAACTCATAAGAAGGTGGTTGTGATAGTTCAGTTTGCCAAGATAGGGAAATGGAATAATGCACCCAACATATCAAACGATTATTATGGCACAAGGTTTTTTTTTTATGATGACAACATTATTGACATCAAAGATTTCAAATAAAGGTATAGTTTTAGTTTGGTACTAATATTGTATTATATATAAAATTTTGATGCTTACTAATCCTAAATTTGATTAAATTACAGCATAGCTAAAAATGAGGATTCAAATAGTGTGCATAGTTTTGTACAACTATCCAGTGAGCCATCAAGCAATCATGCAGACCTTTTTTTAGATGTGAATTCGAGAAAAATGTTGGACGATATTTATGAACATCTTCAAGAGCATAAAACAGTGAGTTTTTTATTTACAAATTGGAAAATATATTGTTTTACTGGTGGTATGTTACTATTCAATGTGTTATATAATTAAACAGGTCATCCAAGCTGTTACACTTGCAACCATTGATCATATAGAAGATACTTTCGGTTGGTACTACAATTCGTGCAAAAGGTGTAAAAGCAAAGTACAACATCAAGAAGATCAGTTTTGGTGCAAGAAATGTGATACATTAGTGAACTTTGCTATTCCAAGGTAATTTTAATTATTAAAGTTGAATTATTTGAAAACTGAGTTAGGTGTGAAAATATTCATATTTATGCAGATTCTGTGTGCAAGTCAATGTCATTGATGGAACAGGAACTGCCCAATTTACTATATTTGATAGGGAAGTGAGCCAATTTTTGAAGAAATCTGTTACAAATATAATTGAGACAAGAGATAAGGTATGTTTTTTTGTCATTCATTACATCATTACCACAAAAAACTGATTTAATCATTTCTGTTTACATACTTTTTTCCAGGATGAGGAAATTACTACCATCCCAGAAGATTTAAATGTTCTGATAAACAAAAAAATGTTGTTTATGGTTCTAATTTCAAAATACAACATTAGTAGACTACCATCTCCTTCAGCTTATACAGTGATGAATATGATCGATGATTCCAGTTTAATTGAAAAGTTTGAGCAATGTACTATTGAATCGGAGGTATGAATTCCAATTTTGCCAATTAATGTATTTATGTATATATTATTATTACTAATATATTTATGTATTTCACTGTGTAAATAGGATAACATGGACTCATGCAACGTAGAGAATGATGTTGTGTCAAAAGTTTCATCAAATGAAGTACTAACGCCACGAAAGCGTGAGTTTATTAACATTGAAGAAGAGGAAAATTGCAAATCTGATGAAGAGGAGAGTGCAAAAAATGAAGATCTTTGTACTCCGTGTCGTGGTGATAATTCTACTTCCAAGAGGAGTGTTATGCTTAAGAAAGTGAAGAAGGAGAAGTTCGACTAATGACTATGGATTCAAATACATGTTTACTCTATTAGGATATTCAAGTTTTATGATATTTCATATATAATTTAAGTTAGTTTATCCTTTGCTTCAATTGTTGAGTTTTGTTAACTATAAACCTAGAATACTGCTTTTGCATATTTTAAATTTAAGGTCTTTTTGATGTTTATTAATAAACATGAATATTATAATCTATTTCTGATTTACAACATATTTTATATAGCACATCATTTTAGGGTTGACTGCTTATGTTTTATGTTTAGGGTATAGGATTTTAGGGTTTAATGGTGTTTACAGCCTGTATAATAAATATTATACATGTAATATAGGTTGTAATATCAAGTATATTTGGTTTGTTTAATGGTTTAGGGCTGTATGTATTGTGTTTTAGGATTAATCTTAGCAATTTCGTTTTTAGGGTTTACTTTATGTTTATTTCCATAAATTTCCATATATTTTATGTATAGTTCGAAGATATATATTATAGATACTGCTTTCTTTCATAAGGTAAGTAGATTATTTATATAATATGGAAACATATAAACTTTTGAATAGAATATTTCCTAACTTGAATTACTCTAATTTATATAATATATGTTATGTATATACGAAATATACTGATTTCACTTAATATAGTAGATTACCATATAAATTGTAAGAAAATTCTTTATATAATATGGATGTTGACAGCTTAGATTGTATGTATAGGGTATAGGTTTTAGTGTTTAAGGGTGTTTAGCCTGTATAATTATTAATATTATACACGTAATATAGTATGTAATATCAAGTATATTTGGTTTGTTTATTTTTTTAGGGTTGTGTATTGTGTTTTAGGATTTATCTTAGCAGTTTGGTTTTTAGGGTATACTTTAAGTTTATTTTCATATATTTCCATACATATAATGTATAGTTCAAAAATACATATTATATATATTAGTACATTTCATAAGTTAAGTAGATTATTTATATAATATGGAAACATATAAAGTTTGTAATATAATATTTCCTTACTTGATTTACTAGCATTTATATAATATATTTTATGTAATACGAAATATAATGATTTCAGTTTATAAAATTTTATGTCTATATATGCTTTCGATAATAAAATATTAAGTATATACCAAAATTAACCACCTACACTCTATATAAGATGACAATGTAGGACTAATTGTTATACAACCTTCATTTATTCAGAAATAAGAATGGTTCACCCTATTCCTCATGATGTCTCCTTACATGCAGAAGTGTTGTTATTTTCTGATGTTCAGCCCGAAAGCCATTTTTTTAGGTTTCCACGCATTGCCAACTGTTTTTACATTAGAATTTCTTTACCAATTGATCTATCCAATGATGTTCATTACATTGAATGTTCAGTTTCAATGCCTAAGGAACTTGGAACTGCAACAAAAAGGTATTTATATCGTTATACATGTTTTATTGTTATATAATGTTCATTACATACTTTTACAATACATGAGTTTGTTAAACAATTGGCAAGGCAGTTGACAATTGTGACAATTTTTTTTCTACTATATAATCATTGTGGATTGACTTTTGTTTTTATTAATAGGTTTCAAACTGCCTTGGATGAAATTAATATGAAGTATCGGCCATTCATATATGAGAGGGATCCTATTGTATTCCCAAATATTCAACTCAACTGTGCAATTAGAAATGTTGTAGGAGTATTTGATTCAACTCAAGTGGCAGCCTTTCATTCTACATTCACAACCTATAATCCTATGGTTGTTATGCTTACACATGCTGAATTGGAGGAAACACATTTGGAAGACATATTTCTACAATATGGTCATGATCGCTATTTACGTATTGATTCGTTGTACAATGAAGAACACAATTATATCTCTTGGCGGAGCAGTGAGGTGAATATATGGATTGATCGTGAAGGCATCAATTATATTGTGAAATTTAATAGTTGGTGTGTGGAAGCATGACAGCTTTCATGTATTTACGAAATGGGAAATGAAGTATCGGGACTACAACTATGGAGTATTCTCGACGACTTTGCAAAGCTTAATTGTCTATCGTGGCACTACTTACATAACAGAACATGTGTTTTAAATTTATCTGCTGAGGATGGAGAAATTCTGACTGAAGAGAACGAAGAAGATGAAGAAGAGTATGAAGAATATGAGGAAGAACAAGAATAAGATGAAGACGAACAAGATGAAGAAGAAGAAAAAGAAGAAGAAGAAGAAGAAGAAGAAGAAGAAGAAGAAGAAGAAGAAGAAGAACAATTTGAAGAAGAAGATGAAGCATAACATTTTAATTACACTTTGAAGTTTTATTGAAAGTTCAGTTATATTTAATTTTCAAGTTGTTTACAGAAGTGAGTTTAATATAGTTTTACTTTAGGTCAAAATAGCATTATTATTCATATCATGATGTTTTACTTATATATTTAACTTAATAAGATAATTTGAAGTCTATGTCTTTCGCTTATTGGTATTATGACAGTACAATTTTTATTATTGTTTGTTAATCAGAATATAAAGGTAAATCAGAAGTTTATAGTCCATTAAATATTGTATTTTTTATCGTAAATATAAACCAATAATGAAAATTCAATATATAAAACCTGTAGATAACTAAGAAGAAGAAGAAGAATACAGGGAAGAAGAGAATGAAGAAGATGAGGATGATTTTATATTATATATAAAACGTGTATAAAAAACTATAATGTTATTATGATTAATTTCCTTAAGTATTTCAACTGCAAAGTAGGTTTTTAATTGTTAGATTTTATATATATTGAATATAAGTAGGCCAATAATAGTACTTATATATCTAAAATGGATACAATTAAAATATCTTACATAACTTTGTAAACTGTACAAGTATAATACATGCAACTTCCCTTTATTATATTGCATCAGGAAATATGAAATATTCTGAAAATCAGTTATTAACCTTTTTAAGGTTAGAATTATTTTCTAATTAATATTGAACTATTATATATCCTTGGTCGTGGCACAAATAAAACCTACTTTACAGCCCTTAGAGAATTGTTCAGTTCATTTGGATGTATTGTGGAGTTTTGTGCGCTACTTTGCAGTCTGAAGAGAATTGGTAACTTGATTTCGCAGTATTTTGTATGTTTATGCCATTATCTTCTAAAATTCATATTGTCTTTATGGGAACGCCATAACTTTGACCTTATATTATATGGTTGATATTATTCTGATTTGTTAATAAGACTTTTGTCGAAGTATGAACTTCAATTGTTTACTCACTGTATGGTTCACATGTTATACGCATTGTTTACAGTCATTATATAAGATTTATTTTAGTGTTGCATCATCTACTTATAAACCAAAGGATTTAGTTTGAAAGACTAAAAGTTTGTATAGAATATGTACCTTTAGATCTTCTTTTGCATGTATGTAATATGAAAATGTCTTTGGCCTTAAATCTGATTTCGGAAAGGATTCCTATACAGTAAAAACAAATTAGTTTAGTACATCATACACAATAAAATCAGTTAGGTAAATTAATCAATTGATGAAACCATGATATCATTGTATATATTGAATGAACATATACATATTTGAATGTAATAATATATGATTCAATATAGTCATTTACAAAAATGTTGATTGACAATACTAAATATTACATGCATCATATCATTACACACTAATACTATTGTTAAGTATATATAGAATCATAATTTAGTAAGTAAACATAACTCAAGCTGACATATAGAGATATCTAATGTCATTTTTTATTGTCTATGATGTAGATTTTTGTTCAAATATTCAGTATATCTAACCAGACAGTGTATAAACAGCTGAACTAAGCGCTACAAGGAAGGTAAATTCTTTTTAGTAATATTGTTCTGAATATTAATGTTTTCAATTGTGATTATACTATTTATTACATCAGAAAAATTCTCTATAGCAGAACTAAATTTATTAAATTATCCTACTGATTTAATACATTTCATACACATATTATATTATATTGATCTAGGGATAATTAATGAAACAGAAATAGTAGAATAAAACTTAAGACATAAAGATATTATATCTGATTTTTCAGCTGATTATGTTAGGGAGATACCTGCATAACTTCATCCTTTAATGTCTTTCTTCTGTCTGTTTCCGTTTGGTAATTAAATTTGTATTTGTTTGAACCCTCGAAATCAAAAAAAAATATAACAGAATCGGATAAGTAAACTCATACAGAAATAGTAAAATACAGACATATAGATTTATACATATACAGATAGAGATTCAGTGAGGGAGAAATAAAGAGATTGACTTCTTACATTTACTTGCTTTTCATCTCATCCTAACCTCTGTCATGGATCTTAAAACCTGTCTCTTTGCATGTAATTAAAGAATGACACAAGTGATTAGTACCAGGTATGTAACTAATAGTATATAGTTATATAACACAGAAACTGACCTATATAATTTGCTGTTTGTAGTGTTAATATTGGACATAAATATCCGCATCATCTTCGTTGCTGCTTTTTTCAAGATAAATACAAAGACAATTTCAGTTACATATGTAAATGTCAAAATCAAATCTTATAAGAAAGAATAAGAGGAAGATATGAAATTTAATGAAATGTTGTGGATGAAACAGATAGATAGATAGATAGAGATAGACAAAGACAAACAAAAAGACAGACACAGACACAGACATAGACACAGACATAGACACAGACACAGACACAGACACAGACACAGACACAGACACAGACACAGACACAGACACAGACACAGACACAGACACAGACACAGACACAGACACAGACACAGACACAGACACAGACACAGACACAGACACAGACACACACACAGAGAGAGAGAGAGAGAGAGAGAGAGAGAGAGAGAGAGAGAGAGAGAGAGAGAGAGAGAGAGAGAGAGAGAGAGAGAGAGAGAGAGAGAGAGAGAGAGAGAGAGAGAGAGAGAGAGAGAGAGAGATGTTTAAGTGAATTTAGATAAGCCGAATTAAAACATAATTTATGCCCAATTGGCCCATTAGACAGATAGCCCGTTAGACTCAATTTAAGCCGAATTAGCCCATTACAACATAAATATTAATTATTGTGGGCCGCAAAACTTCACTCTAACACTCTAACAGTTGTTTTACATATTAATTGGGCCAAAAGGCCCACAATGTTAATAAGAATCCGAAAATGTAGAAATATCTAAGTCGATCGGGTATGCATGATGTATTTATTACAATGTAGGACCCGTTTTATCTACTATCATATTTAAATACAGTTTTCATATAATATGATATTTGTCCTTATTAAAATAAATCTTGCAAAAAAAAAATCACAAAAGAAAACATGAATATCATTCTTGCTCAAATGTATGAAATCATTTAGTATCATTACATAATTGCTAAGCATTTCAAATATCACGTCCAATTCCAGACAAAGTAAAAGAGAGAGAGATGAGAATTTACATTTATCAGTTCTGGAGTTTGCCACAATAGTCTTCCACATTTCTTCATCAGCTGCGTATATTTATTCTTCCAAATCTCCAAACTACTACCCTGTTTCCAGGAAACAGAGATGTTTTAGATCTGGAACTATTTGTTTCAAAGAGGACATAGAGAAAGAGAACGAGAGATACAGGACACAGAGAAATATAAACAGAGAAAGAGAGATATAGGACACAAAGAAATAGAAACAGAGAAAGAGAGATAGAAGACACAAAGAAAGAGAGAAAAGAGAAATAGAGATAGAGGACACAGAGAAACAGACAGAGTGCACAGATAAAGAGAAATAAAGCTAACGGTCAGAGAAAATCAACTTTTCATGTCAATCGAACATCTCTGTTTCCTGGAAACAGGGATGTTAATTGGGCCTTTAAATGGAAGCCCAATGAGTCCATTAAGATTGTTTCATTCTTTTTAGAATTGTAAAATATGTTTGGGCCAATAGCCCATAATATTACCGGTTAACATCTGTTAGGGTTACATTTAAAAAAAATTAAAAATATACAAAATGTTATATTTATGATAACATGCAATAAAATATTTGTATGACTACTAAGCCCATTTAGTTACATTCTATATTGGGCCAATAAGCCCAGAATGTATCATCAATAACTGATTATAATATATATATATTTAAGTGGACCGGTTTTGATATATTAATTAGTATAATGGCGAACCGGTTTAAGCTAATATCAGATTTTATTATTCTTTTCATATAATATAAAATATAACCTAAAACATATACAAAAACCTATTTATTTCTCGCCAAAAAACAATATGAAGAACAATCTTGATGAACTATATGAAATCAATAAATTAAACGATAAAGAAGTTGATAGTTGAGTTTATTTGATACATGACTTTGCAAATTTAACCTTTTTAAATATCCAAAATTTCCAAATAAAGTGAAAGAGAAAGAGAAAAAGAAAACTCACATTGGATCTTATTCTGGAATTTCCCAGAATATTCATCGAAATGTCTTCATCATCCACAATAATGTGTTCTTCCAGATCTCCAACAACATGTTTCAACCAAAATCAAATGAAACAAACATTAGATCAGGTGCAAGAGAATATAAATCATAGGTTAAAATCAACGATTCCATAAAGTGAATTATGTCCAGATGAATATACAGACTGATAAAAAAACAAAGAGAGATAAAATTACCTTTGAAAGTTCTGGATATGAATATCAAACTCTTCTTCCGGATCTGGGTTTAGGTTTCTGGGGATAATGAACCTCCAACTCTGCAAAACATTTCGATCTAAAAATCAGACAGTTTCCTGGGATAATGAACCTATTCTTCAGAATAATGAACATCCAACTCTGGAACAGATCTAGATCTAAAAAATTACCTTTGACAGAACTCGATCTAAAAATCAGACAGATATAATGAACATCCAGAAACTTAGGAAGAGGATGAATCAAGAGTATAGCTGTTCTTTTGACGCTTGACTGGAATTTGATGATGACGAAAATGGAAGATAAAATCGGAAAGAAAAGTTGTTATAAAATCGAGAAAGATTGAAAGTGGTTACTCTGGAAATGGAAGGTGGTAGAATTAGAGAAGAGATGTATCCCATACAAGCTTCAAACTTCGAAAATGGAAAGGTTCGAAGCTAGAACCCTAGAATTGGAAAGGGAGAGAGCATAGAATAGAAGCGGCGGAAAGAAGGAAATGAGACACTCAAGGGCAATTAGGGTTAGGGTATCTGATATCGCGAGATTGGGCTTGGGGCAACGATACCTGTCTTGGGCCGTATTTGGTTTACATTGGGCCCGGATAATGTTTCCGAAAACTTAACACGAGATTATTGAAATAGATCGGGTTTTATTCGTATATTTTGTAATAATTAAGAATTTTTATTGTGTTATATTCCCATTAATATATTTATAATTGAAATATATTTATTATGGTGTTTTTTATAAAAAAGATAGTATTTGTATTTGAAACTATTAAGTTAATTATATTGTTCTATTTTTGGGCCATATGTCCATTGATTATTTAAGATTTGTAATATAATATAATAATATAATATTAGGAGTATAATTAGCCCTATAATCCAGAAAAATGTCAATTATATGTGCTTTGGGGGAATAGGCCATGTAACAACAGAAAATACACATGTCATTAAGTCTTTGACAGCTTTTTTTAATCAAATCCATAAATATGTTATATTCAATATTTGTAATAAATGTTTCCGGAACTAAATAAATATACAAGTTTTAATTTTAATATATTTATGATGTAGAAGGTGAATTTTTTTTATGGACGAACTAACTCGGCATAATAGAGTGTTGAGATTGGCTGTAATTAGAGAAAAACGACAACGGACAAATTCGAATCGATCAGGTCAGAAATAGGTTCCATTCTTTCGAACTTTTCCAATAGATTCAAATTTTATGGTTGATTATAAATATTGAGTATGCAGGAAATATCTCAGGAGATAATGACAATGTTGTTGTTAGTGGTCGTATCCCCATGTCCGATATTTCAAATGGTAAGTAATTGTTAAGCGAAAAAGTCTTTATTGTATTTTATTCGACAAACTCTATTGTAATAAGTGCTTTAGCTTTTTATACTATAAGCGATATTGAGCAATAAAGATTATTCAAGTTCATTCAATATTGAATTCATATCCATGTATTTATGCAGTGCAACAAAATATTACAGCCTCGGCTTTGCATTTATCCCGATGTGATCAAATCGGTCAAAAATCTTGTATTTCTATAACTGTTCCAGAACAAGAGAACTACGTTATAATTTGATTTGTATTATTTTTCGTTTTATTCTGTAATAATTTTTTGTCTGTTTAGAATATATAATAAGTACATTATGATATAAATATATGATAATGTATTATTATTAATTATATTTTATGTTTTTAAGTTATAGGTTAATAATAATATATTATTATGTAATTCTATAATTTTTAGGTTCAAGAAATTCATATGCACCTACGGGATGTTCAAATAATCTACCACGTATAAGTGATGGTAATAATAAGTTTATCCAATATAAAAATTTAGTTTTTGTCATATTCATAAGTTGATTATAATATTATATGATTGTGTTAACAGTTGAATTGCACAATTCAATGTTGACAAAACAAATGGAGTTTCAAAATTTTGAACAAGGTATGCTATTCCTAAAATTTATATGAAATAATTTATTTTGTTATAAAATAATTATATTTATTTATTTTAATGTTTAATATAGCTCGACATAGGAGGAAGTTGCGAATGAATGTCATACAACATAAGCCAAATGGAACATCACTAAATGCATCAGGTAAGCAAAGCAAATCAAATTTAATATTAATTTTTATTAATTATAAATTAAAATAGTTCTTTATGAAACCGTTTGCAGGCAATGTGCTTGGAAATATTACCAACTCTGTACTTACTCAAGCTACACCGTTACCTATTACGTGTAATGGTTAGCTATTAATGAAATATATTATGTAATATACTTTTATGTATGAATTGTCGTAAGTTATATGTTTTGAATACAAATAATCATTTAACAATTAAATGTGCAGGTACAATGAATTCATCTATATTGTCAGGATGTTCATCTTCTCTACCACAAATAGGTAATGATACCATTCGAATGTGATTATAATTGTACAAAGCGTAGTTATTATTTTATAATCTTTATTATGTGTATTTGTATAAGACAAATTAATAGATGTGTATTTAAGTATTGTGTGCTAATGTTATGTTGACGGATTTATATTTTTCAATAGCGGATCAAATCGTTACTAACTCAGTTATGCCTAGCAGTCTAAATGACAAGGAAAACTATGGTACGCAATTATTGTTTTATTCAGCCATGATATTAAGTATTACATAATTTTGTTGTATTTCATCACTATTTGTAGTATGATATATTTATGTACGTGCAGTTCCATTACAGAATGCAAATCTTACTAATGAAGTTGAAATAACAAATGTTGAAGAAGGTACAATATTAATCAGTTGATATTTATTTAGTTATTTATTGCATTTCAATATTTGTAATGTATTTCTCATGACAAATTAGCTCGACGTAAGAGGATGTTGAGAATGAATGTGATTAGGCATACGAGGCATGGAACACGACTAATTGAATCAGGTTAGCAAAACCACCTTTTGTAATGATAAATCAGTAATTAAATTTACGTTATCATTTAATTGGATATGCATATATTGTATACATTGTTACATTCTTCGAAATATATGATGACTTACATATTTATATTTCAGGAACTATAAATTCAACTATGTTGCCAGGTCGTTCATCTACATTACGTAATAGTCTTAATATTATAATAATATCATGTTTTCCATTACATAGATTGTTTAATATGTTGCAATGGCCATAATGCTTTGAGAAACTATGCACATGTTACCATACTTAATATTTGCTATAATTTATTTGTACGACCTTTCATTTATTGATAATAATATTTTACTGTATAGATCCTGGTGCAGAAATTAATAGAACAATAAGAAATCATACTGGTACAGCAGGTAAGTCTATTGTACTATTTGTTACAACTATATCATATGTATGTTTATTGTTTAATGCTCATTAATATGTTATAGTGCAATACCTCGATCACGGTGAACCAGTGTATGAATGTCTTCATTGTGGGGCGTTGCTATGGCATGCTGAAAGAATAAATACAAAAGACCCTTCAAGTGAAGATATATGTCATATATCTTCCTTGTGTTGCATGAACGGAAAAATTGAGCTCCCATTGCTACAAGAGCCGCCGGCGTTGTTGAATAATCTTTTGACAAACAAGCATCCAAAAAGCAAACAATTTTGTGAGAACATTATAGCTTATAATATGATGTTTGCTTTCACCTCTTTGGGAGGAAGGGCCGCACCCATCACAAAAGGTCGTGGAACTTATTGTTACCGAATGCATGGACAGAATTTTCACAGAATAGGGAGTTTGTTACCATTGTCGGGGACAACTCCAAAGTTTTCGCAGCTCTATATATATGATACCGAAAATGAGGATTCAAACAGAATCAATGCGATCAGGTATGTTAATTTTTTTTTGTTACCACTTATAGTTATATAACATTATTCTTTAATATTATAATTTTTACTTTGATATTTATTTATGCCAGCTCTAGAGTGAAAAAAGTTGATGAATCTCTTGTGATTGAGTTGAGAAACATGATAGATCAACACAACCCTCATGCAAAAGCATTTAGAACGGCCAGAGATCGATTTAAGGATGAAGGTGTTACAGATATGAAGTTGCGATTGCTTAGCAAAAGAAACACTGATGGTCGACGATATAATCTCCCAACGAGTTCAGAAGTTGCTGCTATTATTCTTGGTGATATTGATACAGTGCACCAGCTGAGGGACATTATACTTTATACAAGGTCAGGTCAGTTACAACGGATTCACGAATTACATCCTTCGTACCTTGCGCTTCAATATCCGTTAGCATTCCCTTATGGTGAGGATGGGTATCGACCTGACATTGATTTAAGTGAAAGGTGCAACACTTCTGCAAAGGAAGAGGTCAAGGGTTACTTTAAAAGAATTCATTCAGTTTCGAATTCACGAGCGTCGTTGCGAAGCAGGAATTCTTAGGGCATCTAGAAAGTTGTTTCAACAATTTTTGGTTGATGCTTATACAATGATTGAATCAGAAAGGTTGAACTACCATCGAACGCATCAGAAGAACATACGTGCTGATTTATATACAAATCTTGCTTCAGCAACGAGCAAGGGTCATACAGCACCAGCATCTTCTGGGAAGCGAATAGTGTTGCCATCTTCATTTACAGGTGGTCCTAGATATATGCAGCAGAACTATCAAGATGCAATGGCAATATGCAAACACCATGGTTATCCAGATCTATTCATAACATTCACATGTAATTCAAAATGGCCTGAAATTGTTAAGTTTTGTGAAGAACAGGGTCTACAAGCAGAGGATCGCCCAGACATTATATGTAGAGTATTCCACATGAAATTGGAGTCCATGATCAAAGATTTCAAAGTAAACAAAATATTTGGCAAGGTTAATTCTGGTAATGTCTCTTTTACTATCCTCATTTTAGTTATTGATTACATGTTTATAAGATATTTTATTTTCCCTACATATTATATTATATTAAATATATTATTTTTTATTTTTAAAAAATGTATTAATTAAGTTGAACTTATATCATTGACTTATGAATATTTTGTAGTTATTTACACAATCGAATTTCAAAAGCGTGGTCTGCCTCATGCACATATTTTATTATTTTTGGATAAGGAATCTAAGTTGCCAACTGCTTCAGATATTGATACGGTCATTTCAGCTGAAATTCCAGACCCAACTGATGATGCTGATTTATTCAATTTTGTGAGAAATTTCATGATGCATGGTCCATGCGGAGCTTCAAAACCATCGTCTCCTTGTATGGCTGATGGAAAGTGTAGAAAATACTTTCCAAAAAAATTTGTTGAATAGACTTTTGTTGATGACGATGGGTACCCTGTGTACAGAAGACGTGACGATGGTAGAACGTTAGAAAAAAGTGGAGTTCCCCTTGATAATCGGTATGTGGTTCCTTACAATGCATTTCTTCTTCTAAAATACAATGCACATATAAATGTTGAATGGTGCAACCGATCGGGCTCTATCAAGTATCTGTTCAAGTACATAAACAAAGGACATGACCGCGTCACTGTTGCAATTACAAACTCTGATGCAAATAATGTCGGTGATGACTGCATGGACGAAATAAAAAACTATCACAGTGCCAGGTATGTCTCTGCTTGTGAAGCTGCTTGGAGGATTTTTGCCTTTGATATTCATTACAGGACTCCTGCTGTTCAACGTTTGAATTTGCACCTTCCCGGTGAGGAACACATTTTATTTAATAATGATGATCCTATTGATGCTGTCTTAAATGAGCATGAATGTGAGAAATCAATGTTTCTGCAATGGATGGAGTCTAACAAGAAGTTTCCAGAAGCTAAAGAATTGACGTATTCTGAATTTCCAGAGAAATTTGTTTGGGTAGCCTCGGCTAAGCATTGGAAAAAATGCGACAGACGTGGCTCTGTTGGTAGGATATATCATGTAGCTCCTGGTACTGGCGAGAAGTACTATCTTAGAATTTTGTTGAATCATATAAAAGGACCAATATGTTATGAAGATTTAAGGACTGTTGAGGGTGTAGTTTATAGTACATTTAAAGAAGCTTGCTATGCTTTGGGTTTGTTAGATGATGACAAAGAATACGTTGACGGGATAACTGAAGCAAGTTTTTGGGGATCAGCAAACTACATTAGGAGTCTGTTTGTATTTCTTTTGGTGTCTGATTGCATGGCAAAACCAGAGTTTGTTTGGGAACAAACATGGAGGCTTCTAGCTGATGACATTGTCGATAAACAGAGAAGAATTCTATGAATTAAGGGTATGTATTTCATTAATGTTGTTTACTTGCTAATAATTAAAATTGTATTTGATGTACATATAGGCAATATATATTGTACTCATTTCATTGTATTGACATTTTTATTCTATTTATATGCAGATTTGAATGTTACAGATCACCAATTACAAAACTACGCTCTTGCCGAAATTGACAAGTTATTACGACGAAATGGTAGTAGTTTGAGTCACTATAAAACCATGCCTTCTGTAGATTCAAGCCTCATATCTGAAGGATTCAACAAGCTTATACAAGATGAACATCGATATGACACGACAGTTCTAGC
Organism: Rheum nobile; assembly: GCA_027886185.1. Taxonomy (NCBI): domain Eukaryota; kingdom Viridiplantae; phylum Streptophyta; class Magnoliopsida; order Caryophyllales; family Polygonaceae; genus Rheum; species Rheum nobile. The sequence continues at coordinate 5,432,634 of WOAB01000207.1, read as the reverse complement.
CGATGAACATTCACAACTACTTTCTAGATTTACAATGGAACAGAAAGGGGTTTATGATGAGATCATGAATGCTGTTATATCAAATAACGGAGGTGTCTTCTTCTTATATGGTTATGGTGGAACAGGCAAGACTTATATATGGAGGGCGGGCTTGTCTTGTTTTTGGGCCCATTCTGTAGAAGCTTGACCCGTGATCCAGAGAAAAAGCCGGCCGCCCTAGACCCGATCCACCTAAGGTAATTGGAGCTCCGCGTGTCTCAGCTGATGCCTTGAGTATTTAAGGGTTTCTCTGAAACCCTATTCTGGTATTCTTTGCTTCTTTTCCACTTTGCTTGTTTCACATAGAGAGAGAGAGAGAGAGAGAGAGAGAGAGAGAGAGAGAGAGAGAGAGAGAGAGAGAGAGAGATCGAGTGGTTTCTTCTTCTACGTGTTCTTGCGAGTGCTTGTTCGATCTTCTCCTGCAAATCCATTGCATGTGAGAAGTAGAAGAAGAAGACGGTGGTCTTGCTCCAGAAGAAAGGATCTGTAGAGGTTACGCGGTGTTTCGCTTCGAGGTGCTCGGTGGTAGTGTCTCGCTGGTGGCCGGTCACTTCGTCTTGGTTCAGGGAGTAACTTCTTGTTGTTGTTACCTTTTCTTTGTGATCTGTGTGTGTGAAGTCTGAACTCTTGCTCTCTTGTAACCTTTGACATACTTAGTGGATTTGGCTCTCGTACTTGAGGCCACGAGGAGTAGGCTTTGTCTGAACCTCGTTAAAATATGCTTGTGTTGATCTTGCGTTTTTATTTATGATTTGAATCTTGTCGAGTCATCTTCACAATATATTTCCAAAGTCCAAAATGACCCATAGCACGGTCGAACTGTTTTGAAGTTGCAGGGTTAATACATAAGATGTAACCATGAAATTATATTATTTAGAAATACCTAAAGTTGACTAAGTCGTCCTGATCGACAAGCCTGATTGGGAAAAAAAACATGTATTAATTCATAATCATATGTACGTACCATCTCAATTGTCCGTAATGACCTTAATTTCAACAAACTCATTTTGTCTACTTAGCTCGCGTCAGATTAATTTGTTAAGTTTGAACATGCTAGTTTACTAAACATCACAACCACATGTCACATGCTAATAGGCAGGAAAATGACGGGGAAATAAGAGTGGAAAACATGGTATTTGCACAGAAAATAGTACTGTATATGAAAAAGATCGATTTATCATTTGAAGAGTTGATAGTAGATTGACTTGCATCACGAGAAGAAGAGGGAGTGTCCCAAAAATGGTTTAAAGAGGAGAGTGCAAAATGTCAAAAATGTGGAGTGGCTTGCTCTTTCGTTTGGGCCATGGACCATTTTAAGAGACATGTCTCAAGAGAAAGAGGTTTAATATTTTCTTTCAATTCATTTGGCCTTTTGTTTTGCAAATTAACAAATAAACTATGTAAACCTTGACTTAAATGAGTAATGTATTATATACTATATACTCATAAAACTGTAGACATGCACATGGGTAGAGCCAGAATTTTATCCTAGAGGAGACTAAAATCGTGTGCGATTTTTTTTTGTGACTTAAATCCAATGTGACTTAAATCTTATTTCGCAAAAAATAATTTTAATTTTTTTATGAAGCTTAAGGTAATTTTCACATGAGATGAGGGAGAAAAAACTTAAGTAATTTTATTTTTTGACTTAAATCTGTTAGAATTGACTAAAATTGCATTTTCAGATGAGATGAGGGGGGGGTGATAATTTCATTTTCATGGCTTAAATTTATTAGGACTGACTGAAATTATATTTTCAGATCCAATAAGGGTAAAAAAAGCTTAAAATTTTTATTTTTTTTTTGGAAAAAAAAAGTTTTTTATTCATGTTTGGTTGATTGTTCAATTTTCATATGATGAACCCCGGCCATTAGCTAGTGGCCACCTTTGATTTAGATTTATTCATGTTTGGTTGATTGTTCAATTTTCATTGAACATGTTTTTTTTTTTCTTCTTGGAGACTTCTGTTTAATTATGTTTAATGTATTATAATGACTTTTCTTTGCCTCTATTGCCTAGCACTGCCAATTTTTATATAGTTGGCAATATATATAATTGATTGAAAATTACAATATTCAAATGTAGTTTCAACTTTGTGCTCCAATATGTACTTTATTATCACTGTATGGGGCTTAATTAGTTAATCAACTCATAGAGCATACAACCATTTCAAGCTAGGCTTCACTGGGTAATGTATTACATTATTAATCAAGCAATAAGTATAGAAATTACTTTTTAGAAAATGTGGGATTTCAATTGATATGGGATATATATATATCTAGCTATATATAGCCACAATGGCTTAAAAATATGATTTGAAGTGTAGTTAATTGAGAGAAGTGAAGAGACAATTGATAAGAAATGGAATGCACACCTACTCCCTATTATCTATCATTCTTCTAAAGGCGTGAAATTAATTTAGATGTCGACATCAACATTTTATTGAGAGATTGAGTGAGACAAGAAGATGGTTGAGAATGAGAATGAGATGCCCTTCAAATCTAAATCAATAATAATGCAATGTGTTTTTTTTTTTGCCATTTGTTGTGTGTAAACACTCTATTGTTGAGCATCTAAAAACTCCATTTTCGGAGCGTGTTTCAGGTGTTACAGTTGCACTTTCATAGTGTGTCTTCTAATATGCTTTACGACTGCTGTTTCGCTGTGTTGGTTTCTTCCAACCCTTGTTTGGGCCCTTCTCTTCTGTCTGCCTTTTCTCTTGCTCATTTTGGTTTTGTTTGTTTTCTCTTCGAATGTATGTTGTTACTTTGTTTTTCTTAGCCGGTTTGTTTCGATTGCCGTTTTTACGGCCTCTCAAGGATCTTTGTCAAATGTGACTTTGATCTTCGAATTCTTACCTTATAAAAAAAAACTCCATTTTCGGAAGCAACGTACACCTATAGCTAGCCCTAGTTATTTTTTCCAAAGCACATTTCCATGGGGCCGAATATATATATATATATATTGTTTTATATATAGAGGGACGCTCTAGTAAAACGACTCGTATGGTAAAACGAGTGGACAATTTTGGAGTGTTGGATTGAGGGTGATAAATGGCTAGATTAGGAGAGAGAAAAGAATGTGTAGTGGGGGCGTGGATCAGGGAATAAATATCACAAAAAGTTTTTTTGAATTTTATTAATTAACCACCTCCAAAATATGAAGTTCAATGTAGATTTGGAGAGAGAAAGATAGTGCAAATCTCCATCGTATACCACTGTGTTTTTAGTTAATACACATATTCAATGGAAGTTCATGCATATCAATATTTTTAATTAGTTGAAAATTAACATTATGCATATCGACACGAAAATTGTGAATATCGTTAAATATTATTTGCATATCTGTTAATTTTGTTCATGTTTCATCGTATTCATGCTGATATTCACTATCCTATATCTGATTTTCAAGTATTGTGAGTACTTATTCACTATGTATATAATGCATCCACTGAATTGAAAAAAAAATTGTGCATATCAAAACACATTATTTGAATATCATTCAAGTATTTCTGAATATCTGTTATTTGTTATCATGTCCAGTCGTATACATACTGATACTCATAAACTCTGAATAGATATGCACTATGTACGTGGTAGTTGATATTCCAATTTAAAATATTTGTATTCAAACTATTTGAAACTTTGTGCATATCAAAATAAATATCATGAATATCGTTCAAGTATTTCTGAATATCTGTAAGTTCAAGTATTTCTGAATATTTGTATTTATGAATATCATGACTAACATATATTTTGCATATCACTGTATGGAAAATCCATATCTCATCCACACAAATGAATATCACATTCACGGCCAAAGAAATAATCCATAATTACAAATTGCATATCATACAAGTATATTTGAATATCATACATAGACAATGAACCAGGGCACGAAGACGATAAAATCAACCAATGATGAATGGAGGTCGGTGACAATTTACGACAATGGTGATTACATGAGCAAAATCGATTGAAATTTCTATATTAAACTCCAAACGCTAGCCCCGGAGGTGGCGGGAGTTCTCAAGCAGTCCGACGCCGACGCCGCCTGACATTTCCATGTCCACACCACCCCTCTCCACTTTTCCGCCGTGCTCCTCGCCTGCCCCACCGGATTCCTCCGGCAAGCCTGCATCCTCTCCATTGAAAAATTGAAAAGATTGAGAAATCGAGAGGATTTAGGGCTCTAATAAATATGATTAAACAAATTAGAGTAAGATACCTATGGAGAAGCGAGGGACGAGGATAATCGAATTCGAGACGGCACCGACGTTGATAAAGCAAGGAGGCGACGAGGAGAAGCGAAGATTTGGCAAAGTCGACAATGGCGGTTTCCCAATTTCTGCGGCAGAGAGGAACACGAGAGAGAGAGAGGACGCTGACGAGGAGGCGCGATCAACAAGGAGAAACGAAGCTCGGTGAGGTCGTCAATGGTGGTTCCCTGCAACGCCAAAGAGTAATACGAGAGAGAGAGAGAGAGAGAGAGAGAGAGAGAGAGAGAGAGAGAGAGAGAGAGAGAGAGAGAGAGAGAGAGAGAGAGAGAGAGAGAGAGAGAGAGAGAGAGAGAGAGAGAGACGGGCGGGTGAGAGAAACAAGAGAGATAGATATTGAAAGAGGAAATTGAGGGGATTTGGTGAATATTGTAATTTCTTGATTTTAGGATTTGAGGAGATCTGGTGTGGTCACATCCACCATATAAAATTGGAGAACCCATTATTAAATCAGAGTCATCTATTATCCTCTCATCCAACGTCCTAAATTAATACACTCGTTTTATACTAATAGGTTGTTTCACTAAAACCTAATTATATATATATATATATATATATATTATGTGCCTAACATTCTTTCAATTCAGGGTTGCATATTGTTTTGTAAAAGGGTAAATTTTCTCCTTTTTTTTCTCAATCTTTGTATGATTTTTTTAAAGAGGCACTAGACTATTACAATGAAAATAGGGGAATAAAATTAGTAATCTTGTACGTAGTCTTAGGATACCGTGCTTAACACTTAGGTTGTGAAGACGACCAATATTTTGATCTTTGTTTTATTATATGGGGAAATTAATAAAAATAACCCAAACTTTGAGTAGGTGGTAAAAAAAAAAAAATCAACCTTTTAAAAGGTAAAAAATTAACCCAAATTTTAGAAAGGGTGTTAAAATATTAATCCATAATTATATTCTAATAAATTTTCAAAAAAATGATGATGTGTCAATGTATATGATAATTAGGCAAAATAAAATGGTGATTTGGCAACTTATTTGGTGAGTTGGCACACTAAATGAAGCACCCATCGAAAACTTCAAGTTCCAAATCAAAACAATGTGTTCCAAAAAATCCACATTTATTTGAACGAAATGGAATGGGGAGATTGAAGGGGATAGAGAGTCTAAATTCGCATCTACAATTTGGTCGTGCAACTGGCCCAATAACAACAATTACACCAATAAATATAGAGCACCCACAAATGTTTTAGGAGTAGAATTTGTGTTACTTGAGTGAGTCCCTGAATCTGAGTCCCAAGGGCCGGCAAATGATTATGAGCCACCTCGACACTGTCGAAGATTAGGTCACCACCGCCGGAATATTTTTCCGTCATCCTGCTCATGTATCTACTTTCAACTACGAAGGTGTACTAGGGAGTGAGACAAAGTCACAGAGACACTAGGGGAAATGGGTGGCGGAGATCCGTCTCCCGCGGAACCAGACCTGGCTATGGCTCGATACCCACGAGGATGCCGTCATGGCCTATGGTTGTGAGGCCTTCCGGCGATAATGCCAACCTCAATTTCTCGGAGCTCTTCCTTAACAAAAACATAGCATCAGTCTCTAATCCGATTCCACCACCAAGCGCCGCCGCATAGTAAAAAATGTCTGATTTAAAATCTCCCAAATCTGAAATTGAACCTAAACAATACTAAAAAAATCACCAAAGCTTCACTATAACAAATAATTGCCCAAATCTGAAATACAAACTAGTTTAATTTCCTCCCTAAATTTTGCCTCCCAAACCCTAGTTCCTAGTCTCACAAACAGATGCAAGCTACATTTTTTATTTGGGTATGTGAATAGTCACCGTTTGAGGTGCCAAATCACCATATACATTGACACATCATCATCTTTTTAGAAAAAAGTTTCAGAATATAATTAGGGGTTAATATTTTAACACCTATCTTAAAGTTTAGATTATTTTCTTACCTTTAAAAAGGTTGGGTTATTTTTTACTACTCATCTAAAAGTTGGGTTATTTTAATTATTTTTCCCTTATTATATATAGTTTCAACTTCAAAATATTAGAATTTTTCAAAATAGTCCATGTCCTTCTGTTAAAATTTCATTTCGGCCCCTAATTCTATTGGGTGTAATTTTAACTCTTAACATTTAGCTCGTGTTTCATTTTTTATAGTATTGGGGGACTATATGCAATGAAACAAATAAGAAAGGTTAGGGAACATATATATGTGTTGAAGTCAGTTAGGAAAGTTGTTAGAAGTTAACTCAACAAATGACAGTTAGGTTGTTAGCTAGATATTTAAGCAAGTGGTTAGTGTGTGTGTTTGTGTGTACGTGTTAGTCTGGCTAAGTGAGAGAAGAGCTACTTGATCAGTCTTGTTCACTTATAAGTACATTTGACGTAATTCAGTTGACGTGTATCTCTTTGGTCAATAAGAATCTGTTTGATCTCTTCCGCTCTCTTTTCTCCTCTTCTATCATTCTTTTCCATGCATTATGTGTCATTCATGGATTGAGCTCTGTTCATGATGAATGGAATTTGTAAAAGAAACTGAAGAAGCAAATCAAGAAGAAAACGTGATGAAGTTTCTCATGGGATTAAGTGAGAAGTATGAAAATACATGAAGATAAATCTTGATGAGTGTACCAATGCCTTCACCAAGTGTGGATCACATAAATGAGTAAAAGGCTCACTGATCAGATGAGCATTAGAGCTAAATCTCCCGCAACAACTTTTGATGGCAAGATAAAAGGATGACAAGTTTAAGAAGGAAAGATTTACTCATTGATCAAGGAATCATAAGGCGAAGAAGTTCTAGGAAATCGTAGCCTTTAACAGTTGGCATCACAAGTGCAAGACCAAGCTACAAATGCCAATATATATGCCTTATGAATGCCAACTTCATCATCACAGTCTATTCCTAGAGCTAATATAGCCATTGTTAGTGTTGTTCAAGAATTCCTTGGTGATGCAAGCAAACCTCAAGGATTCAACAATGATCACTTGGGGCGGTTGTCAACTCAACATCAATAACTTCTTGGCAACTTCATGTCATTCTTGAAGCAATCTGGTAACGTCTCACATGAATCTTACCTTGCAAGTAATATATTCTTAAATGTTTCTCATCAATCTCGATTATGGATCATGGATAGTGGTGCAACATACCACATGACCTCAAACTTGTCTATCTTAACCCATCTCATTCCCACTAAGCCAAACATTGTCATAAATCTTTCAGAAGGTAGTGCAAAAGCTATCAGTCACATTGGTACTGTGGTGTTTCTAATTCTTACTCTAATCAAGTACTCTATGTTCCCAAATTTTGTTTCAATCTCTTATCTTTGACCAAACTTGTTAGAGAAGAAAAATTACACATTAACCTAACCTTTTATTACTGCATGATTCAGGACCAAGCCAAGATAAGGATGGTGACATCAACCACCCTCCTTGGTGTGAGGCTATGTTGGTGGAGCTAGCAGCCTTAGAAAGGAACAACACTTGGTTTGGCTTACCCTTGAAGGAAAGTCTCTTGTCACTTGTAAGTGGCTATTCAAACTAAACTTCATGATAAATGGCACTCTAGACAGACACAAGGCAAGGCTTATTGCTCGTGGTTTCACTCAGTTGGAAGGAGTTGACTACTCTGAAACATTTCCACTTGTGGCGAGAATGATCATTGTCATAACTTTGCTTGTTGTGACAGCTGCTCAAAACTGGTCCATAGCATAATCATATGTCACAAATGCATTTCTCCATGGAGATTTGGAAGAGGAAGTCTTCATGACTCTTCCACCAACCTGTTCATTTCTAAAAAGATTGCAAGCCACCAAGTCAATGGAGTCCTCTATCAATTGTCCTCAAGGTGAGATATATGATTATGCCAATAACTCTTCCTTGGTGTTGAAACTGAACAAGCCACTCTATGGGATTAAACAAGCACTAAGACAGTGGTTCATGAAGTTTTATGAGGCAATAATAAAGGCAAAATTCAGTCAATCTAAGGCTAATTATTCCTTGTTCACCCGAAATAAAGAAAGCTCATTCACTGCATTGTTGGTGTATGTTGATGATATGATCATCATTGGAAATGATGATAAAAAATAGAGAGATTAAAGGAACACTTGAAGACTCAATTTCAACTAAAAATCTAGGGGAAACGATATACTTCTTGGGCATTGAAGTGGATAAAGCAAAAGAATGGATATATATGAATTAAAGAAAATACACAATGGAGATGTTGGAAGAAGCAGGTATGAGAGCATCAAATACTTTACAAACACCTTAGATTGTCATGAGAAATTGTCCAGAGAAGGGGAGCCAATGACCAATCCTTATCAATATAGGAGGTTGATTGACAAACTCATATATTTGACAGTGATTGAACCAGATATTACATACTCAGTGCAAGTGTTAAGTCAATTTATGAAGTCACCATGTGTGGAGCTTTGGAAGGCAGAAAAATACTTGTTGTGATATTTGAAGTCATCATCGAGTCAAGAACTGCTGCTAGCTAATGAAAGTAATATGAAGTTATATGCCTTATGTGATGCATATTGGCAATCTTGTCCAATGACTAGAGAGTCAATGACTGGTTTATGTGTGTTACTAAAGCTCATTGATTTTATGGAGAACTAAAAAACGATCATTTGTTGCTATGTCTATCAATAAGAATCAGAGTATAGGGCAATGCCTACTACAAGTTGTGAGATCACTTGGTTAGTCAGACTGCTAAAGGATATGGGAGTATATCAAGAAGAGCATGTGAAACTCTTATGTGATAATCAAGCATCTATTCATATAGCTAATAATCCATTGTTTTATGAAAGAACAAAACACATAGAGAAAAATTGTCATCTTGAGAGAGACAAAATTCTAAATAAAGAGTTGGTGCCTAAGTACATCAACACTAGATAACAGCCAACATACATGTTGACCAACGTACTTAGTTTGGATCAAACAAAGAAACTTCTTCTCAAGCTTGGAGTTGTAAATCAGTTTCAACCTCAAGCTTGAAGGGGAGTGTTGAAGACAATTAGGAAAGTTTTTAGAAGCTAACTCAAATGACAATTAGGTTGTTAGCTAAATACTTTAGTAAACGATTAGTGTGTGTTAGTGTGGCTAAGTGAGAGAAGAGCTACTCGATTACTCTTGTTTAGTTATAAATCAGTACCTTTGATGTAATTCAGTTGACATCTATCTCTTTGGTCAACAATAATATGTTCTGATCGATCACTTTGTCTCTCGTTTTCTTTTCTCCTCTTCTCTCATTCTTTTTCATTCTCAGTCATTCATAAATTGGGTTTTGTTCATGATAATTCAATATTATGTGATGAAATTTTAAGGTATGTATCTAATGAGCATTTTAAATCATATGTTATACTTTTTGTTATACAATCTTTTATATAAACCACTAGTGATTTTAAAGAATTATACACTTACCACGTACGTATGGTCGATCTTTACATTTAACTATCTCTTATGTATTGTCTAAGTGCAAAATTCCCTAAATTTTATATTGAAATGTAGTATTTTTCCATTAGTTTTATATTTACCAATTTAAATAGGGTAAATTACACAAAATCACCCCTTAGTTTGGAGTGTTTACAACAAATCATCCCTTATTTTGTTATTTGCAAAAAACCACCCCTTAAAATAATTAGTTTGCATCAAACCACCCCTTAAATAGTTAATGTTGCAATGATTCACTCATTCATTTCTCCTTAGGCATTCATTAAGCCTTATTTCTCTCACGCTCAATTAATAATGGTTCTTTGTACTTAATAATGTGTCTCTCATCAATGGTGTCGTCCTCCCTAACATCTTTAAAGCGGGCGAAGCTTCCTAGGTCTATGAAGAACTATGAGATCCCTACATTTGTTGTCATCGAGGAGCAAGCAAATCATATTCGTCGCTGGACTGATATCAAAGAGGTTGGCTCGGATTAGACCCTCAATTGAAGGCAATACATAAAGGTTTTAGGTGAATGTAAAAATGAAATTTGGGTCATTGAATTTACATAATTGTAACTTCTTTATATTGGTGAATAAATGCAAGCAAGTATAGGGTAGTTGTCATAGATTTTTTATCTATCTTAAGTCTCACTACTTGCTCTTTAGGATGAATGTAAGAGTCGAAAGCTTTAGCCTCCAATGGTGTACCCTTAATAATGAGCGATAGACCATCCAAGGGACAAGAAATTGGACGAGTTAATAAAAGCCTAATGGGAAAGGTCTAGCGGTGGTTTAATGTAAACTAATTGTTATAAGGGGTGGTTTTCTGCAAAAAACAAAGTAATGAATGGTTTGACGCAAATTAATTGTTATAAGGGGTGATTTTCTGTAGAAACCAAAATAAAGGGTGATTTGTTGTAAACACTCCAAAATAAGGGGTTGTTTTGTGAAATTTACCCATTTCAAAAAAAAAATAAAAAAAATAGTACGTATACTTAACAAATTGCCTGGGCTGGGCTGGCTTGTCCATTGGCATTCATTGTAAACCAGCCCAATTAACTGCGTTTGTGTATGTACAAATAAATTAGCTTGCCTTGCCCAAACCCCTTAAATATATACTGTATTACCAGAAGCCATGGACTGCTCATACTTTCATTGTTATATTAAACTCTAAATTGAGTCGTGTTGATTGCAAATTTGCAAGCTTGGATCAACGAACCACAAACAAAGATTGGTTGGAGTAATAGATGCAAAAAAATAGTTTCATTAATTATAAGTAGTCAAAGTCAAAAGATGTATAATCACAAAACTTTAACTAGTTAGCATCCCTCCAATTACTCCGCACCATAAATGCCATCATTCATAAAGTTTTTGTATTCATAAATAAGTATCTTACACATTTGCCAAGTCATAATAGCTAAATAGATATACCTTTTTTTCGGTCAAAAGCTAAATAGATAACTGATCGATGACATTTGTGACAGATTGAAATGTATTTTCCTTCATTGTTAAAATGACAGAAATGCTCCTCGATCGTAACATACCCAAAAGAAATGAGAAGTGTATGTATTATAAATTGATTTATATTGCTATATATTCTAAATTGATTTATATGACAGAAATGTTATCCCTCTGAATGATAAAATTTGTAATAAACTGAACAACAACAAAATAAAAACAAATTATGAACAATAATTTGAGACGTCAAACACAATTTGTACATCTTTATATTTTGCTATATCTTTTCAAGATAATTATTAGCATACACATATCATCAATGAGTACGTTGTACTAGAGGACGCCATGAATCTGTCAAATGAAACAAAAACGAACAAATAATTGATCTTATATTGCAACTGGTGGCTACATTAACTACAATTAATTGGTTGATTAATCAATAATCAGAGGGCCGGAAGCTAGCTAGAGTATACTTTGATTAAATTAACTAATTTCCCATTATATTGTGAAACTGAAAGCACGGACTGGCAAGAGCATGATGAGCAGAATTAAACTTAAGTACGTTGTTAATCCAGCATCCCAGCCTAGCTAGAGTCAATGATTGGTTCAAAATGGCACCTTCCTTGCTTAAGTACTAAAACTGTACTGACCACATTTAAATGTCAAACCCTAATAATGGAGTACGGAGTAATTAATTATTTGAAAGTTGGAACCATAAGTCATAATTACAAACTTTCAAGTGATAGCATTAAATAGTAAATAAATTAAGAACTGAGAGTTGCAGAGTAAAGTCAAATGACAGGATCTGATAAACCCAGCTCCCATGCACAGACAAGTTGATCTATACATTTGGGGGGCGTGGAACACAAATCCATAGCCAATTAAATGTCCTCTCCATTTCCCCCTTTCGTCTAACCATTTTTTGTCCAAAGAAGAGACACTTTGGAGTGGACCACTATAATATACTATTACCAAAAGGAATTTAATTAAACATATATAAATTCTCTAAGCTTAGCTAGGCACCTTGCTAAAGTCCGGTGGGAGCCGTGTCTTGTACAATGCAATGCACGAGGATGGGTGAATGCATGTACATGATAATGTACCCAAGATTAATCGGGTACGTAAATGAATTGTGAAAACCTAATTAAGACTATAAACAAGACACGTGAAAAAGGTCAAAAACGATTTTAAAAATAGAAGATCGAAAGGACATATTATAGGAAATAAAATCTAGGACGTACATAAGATGCGACAGTAGAAAAAAGGGGCCAAAATGAAGGGAAAAAAATAACACAAAATAATCTCGTCATTATTTGTGAATGCGCTACACACGGGTAAAATCCAATATAAGCCAAGTAGGGTTCAAAAAGCTAACCAAAACCATGTCCTTATGGCTGACAAGTGCAAGTTTGGTGGAATCATACGTATGGGGATCATGTACGTTTAGTGATACGGACGATGTTCCCTTCCCAATAATACAACAAATAAGGAGAATTAGACAAACTGTCTAGAACATTTTGGAACCTTCGAAAGTCTTCCAGAAGCATCTGGGTACATCTTGAAGCGTCTAGGACTATTCAGAGGGATCTAGAGTTATCCAGGACAACCTAGACCCATGTAGAACTTTCTAGACTTATGTGGAGTCGTGTAGATATGCCTAAAATACCTTGGAGTATTCTAGACTTGTGTAAATGCATGTAGGGATTTCTAGGAATGATATAGACTTGGCTAGACATAACTTAGCCTTGAAATCTCTAAAATTCTCCATCGTAAAGGGGGATGGATTGCGGATAAATATTACTACCACTCCCTCATTTTTTAAGCATCCAAGGATTTGAGCTATCCAGGGATACTTGCAGTCCATGTACAAAAAATTTCCAAGAATTTATGCAAGCTCTTTCCCACATTTTTCTCTGAGTGCTTTTATCTAGCCATCTTTCTTAAACGTTGCATTTGCAACAATTATCGGAGTAATGCTTGACGTAGCTTCTCGAAGGGGTTAAGTTCTCTAAGAGTTGCATGGTTTCGATGTGAGTCGCTCGATCTATGACAAGTGGTATTAGAGCAAGTCATTCCAAGGAAACCATGATGGCTAGCAAAGAGAAAGATATGTCCGAGGTGGTCAAGTTCAGCGGACAAGGAAAGGTGAAAACAGCATGAAAGAGTCAAGAGAGCTTGAGGGATGTGGTGTCTAGCTTTGACGGCCGTTTGGAAAGAGTCCATATCATCGTAGACTCGTAGGGGAGGTACGTGACTTAGTGGAGGTGGTCAACCACAACCTAGAAGGGGTCTCTAGTCGGGTTGACAACCTTGAGGCAACTATGGAGAACATCAAGGATGGAATGCATGTCGCGCCGAACAAGTCACATGCCAAGCTCGCCACTAAGAGTGCAACACTCAAGGCCATGGGGGTGTCTATGGGCGAGGAGACCATATAGCTCAACCATAAGCTCGAAGCATGACAAGTCGCTATAGGGCGGGTCTGCTTACCACCACACCTGGAAAAAAGTGGGGGGCCTAAGCCGAGAGAGTTCAAGGGGTGAATGGTCGGCCAATGAGGCAAACTTTTTGTGGGACGTGAAATGGTACTTTTAGGTGATGGAGATCACAGAAGATGAGCAAAAAGTTGAGTTGGAGAAGGAAGATTCATCTCAAGGAAGGCACTATGGTTGACAAGTGCGGGACATTCAAGCTCGGGCAGTGCAACTAGAGCATTACGAGAATCTGTCTGGAAGGATGACATGGACAACGTTCCCTTCCAAAAAATAAACAAATAAAGAGAACTAGACAAGTTGTCTAGAACATTCTGGAACCTTTTGAAGTCTTCCAAGAGCATCTAGGTGCATCTAAAAGCGTCTAAGACTATTTGGAGGCATCTAGAAATATCTGGGATAACCTAGACCCATGTAGAACTTTCTAGAATTGTGTGGAGTCGTGTAGATATGCCTAGAATACCTTGGAGTCTTGTATAAATGCATGTAGGGATTTTTAGGAAGGATATAGACTTGGCTAAACATAACTTAGCCTATGAATCTCTAGAACTCTTCATTGTAAAGAGGGATGGCTTGCCTATAAATACCACATTACCCCCTTATTCCTTAAGCATGTGAAACTCTCCGATCAACAATGCTCCTACATTTTTTCTTTGAGTGTTCTTATCTAGCCATCTTCCTTAAAAACTTCCTTTGCAACAATTATCTAGATAAATCTTGACTTAGCTTCTCGAAAGGGTCGAGTTGTCTAAGAAGTGCACGATTTCAAGGTAAAGTCTCTTTATTCGTGACACCAGCACAACATGACTGATAAGTCCAATATAAGACCACAATAGCACAATCCTAAATTAGTTGACAATGGATGAAGAGCGTAGTTCACCAACTTACATGCTAGCTAGGCTTGTTTCAACCCCACTTAAAGTATAGAAACTTTATATTTCCAAATATATATATATACTAACAATGAATAATTACTTTATTTAAAATGAACAGTCTATTTCTTACAGATGAACAATTAGAAATTGTATAATAAACACATAAATAAATAAACAAATACTTCATTCCATGAACAATTAACCTATTAGAAATGAACAACAAATTGAGTTCAAGTGAACATATTCAAATAGCCAAAGAGCGTATATATGGGATGGTAATTTAAGGGGAAGAGAGAATGAAATAATAGTCAAATACAAATATTGATGGGATTTCAATATTATGAGAGAGAAAGAGGGTTAAACATTGAACACATCCCATCTACAACTTTGAAAGATCGTCTGCTCTGGAAACTTAATTCGAATGAGACTTTCTCAGTTAAATCAACACGTCAGCTTACCGAACTAGGTACTATTAACTCTCCTAATCTTTCTTTATTCTCTTGGATTTGGAAACTTCACATTCCCTATAAGATTCAACACTTTCTTTGGAAAGCTATGGCTGATGCTCTTCCAACCACTGAGAGATTAAATCGGCATTTTGCTACTGTGCCTTCTCTATATAGCCTCTGTGGATCCTATGATGAAAACCTTAATTATTTCTTCTTCACTTGTCCCTTCACACAACAAATGATCTTGAAACTTGAATCTAAATTGAACTATTCCTTCTCTCTTCAATTCACGACAGATTTTGATGCAAACTTCGACTTTTTCAAAAAAAAAAATCCTTATCTTCACCATTGCTTTTTCTTTGGTGAGCTATCTGGAATTATCGCAATACCCTTATTTTTTGACGAAATGATATTAACCAAATGAATTGTCCTTCTGACCATGCCTTCTTCCAGTTCCAAGAATGGATTACTGTTTCTAAATCAACCAAACGACCAACTATTAAACGTAATCGCCAACGCCATTCCAATCGCATATGGAAAAAGCCACCGGCTTCTTGGATTAAAATTAATTTCGACAGCTCTTGTAAAAATGATGACTCAAGTCATCTCAGATACATATTACGGAACCATAATGCTACTACTCTGTCTTTTCATTGTCAAACTATTTCATCTACTTCTGCCCTTAGAAGTGAAGCTCTTGTAGCGCCTTTTAGTCTTCAGTAGGCTACGAGACTTCAAGTCAAAAATATAATTCTTGAAGGTGACAATCTTGTTATCATTAATTCCATCAGAGGAATCTGGAAAATTCCATGGGAAATACATACAATCTGTAATACCCCTAATTTTTAGTAAGGGTAATTGGGTAATTTACTCAACCCTCGTTCTGTGATCGTGCCGTTTTTGGAGAAATTTGGATTTTATGTAACATGTCTGATCTCTGTAATTTTTCCCTGAGTGGTATAAATTACATTCGACGTATTTTCGAGGCTTAGAATATTTGTTTGGGTACAAATATATAAATTCCGAGGTTTTAACCCATGCCAAACCTTTTTCCCGGGCAAACAGACGCGAAAAGGATAATTCCGCGACCGCGGAAAAATGGCTCTCAGAAGAGCTGGGCACAGGAATATTCCGCGACCGCGGAAAAAGTTCCGCGACCGCGGAAAATGCAGACACGCCAACGTTGCGTCGTCTGTCTCCTCGTCGTTCACGCCCGTCGTTGATCGTCTGACTCGCCGTTGATCTAGGCAGGGAGAGCTCCTCCTTTGGGCTATAAAAGGAGGCCGGGATGGAGGGTTTTGAGCACCCAAACATCAGATCTCTCTCTCTCTCATTTTTCTTGCTCGCCGGAGTTTCGAAGTGTCGCCGGAGCTCTCGCCGGTGGTCGTGGCAGCCTTGGAGTGGTGCTTTGGAGGGGCAAGGAGGTTGGAGTCGAAGCCCTCGCAAATCGAGCCCCTCACATCGTAGCTGGTGAGTTTTCTTCCTTTGGAGTCGCCGGAGTTCATGGCCGCGACCGCGGCAGTGACACTCATGCCGCGACGCAGACGCTGTCCTCGACGCCCGCGGTGGCCTTGTCCTCGACGGCCGCGACCGCAGAATCCCAGCCGCGACCGCGGATTGCTCTGGCAATCGTGATCTTGGCCTTGGGCATGCCGGTCTCGGACGGGACCTTCGTCTTTCGATTCCGTTCCTTCTTTCTTAGATTCCTATCATTTTATTGTCGAATCTAACCTAGGGTTTCGTTGTGGGTCGTCGTCGTAGGAATCTGTAATCCGACTTCCGTTCCCGTTCCGGACCCAGAAACCCGTCGTCTTTCAATCGTTCATTAGACCAAGGCAAGTGGCGGTTCGCTCTTGCTTATCATTCCATGTTTCCATTAATTATCAATTGTTTAATTGTTAATTAAATTGGGATGAACTATTGTTTTTGTTTGGGAACATATTTTATAAATGATACGATTAAAGAGTGATATTATAATAGGTTGTATATACTGCTAGAAACAACGCTATTATATATATATTATTGCCATAATGGTATTGATGTGGACTATTGTGTGATTTTAACTGTTTAGTTAGAACGAGTATTCGTAGGAACGCTATGTACCTTGTGAGGTCTAGTCGTTTCTTTATAACTGGTACTAGGAGGATTTTTCCCTAGTACTCTCTCTGGTCATGACTATACCCTTACTCAGGGTAGGTGCACACAGCTGGTGCCGATATTCGGGATTTATTCCCTTCGATATCTCTCGCGATGAGATGATATATCTTAAAAGCTTATAACGTAATTGTGCGTTTTGGAATTAAATAAGATAAGTGCGATTATGCACATAATTAATATACTCTCGGGCGAGGAGTACAACGTGGAAATCACCCGGACTTCGACTAAAGTAAGTCTTCCTTCCAAATATGAATTCGCATTGCTCGGTGAGGTTGGTCGTGGATCCAAATGGTCAAGTCTTTTTAAACGCTTGTGTGAAATTATAATGTTCCCGAACACTTGTCATACTTTCCGTTAAGACTCAATCTCTTGGAGTCTTCTCTTCATACGTTTCCGATAAGACTCGATCTTTAGGAGTCTTCTCTTGATCATTCTGTTCGTATCTTCCGTAGAAGTATTGAGGTTTACTATCGTCATCGGCTTTTATTCGAGAAGCGATGGGTCTAGCCTAATACGACTACTTAGAACCTTTCTGTTTTACCCTTGCATAGTCTTTCATTAGACTAACCAACCGGTTATTTTTCCCTTGCATGGTTGGCTGGTGTCATCCGTCTCATACGACACATCAGGTTAACTTCTGTTCCGTGAAGGCTAGAATCTGACGATGAAGGCAGATGAAGTTTTAAGAGTTTTTATCCAGGTTGAAGATCCTAGGCGAGTGATCGCTTCGATCAAGACCCTTATGTTATTTATTTAAAAGACTTCCGTTGTATTAAACATATTCTGTATTTCTGTTGTATTTGGGATTTACGGATGTAATTCCGAGACTTTGGTTTAAATAAAGATTATGATATCTCGTATTATCAGTGTGTTTTATGTTTTGAATGAATGTTTAAGCCTTGGGTGGCTTCGGATGTGAAATCTGAGGTCACTGACGATAATACTTTCAAGGAATTATTTGGGGGTGTTACACAATCATTAAAGATATTACTGTGTTATTGTCTTCTTTTGATGCTATTCAGGTAACCATTGCTTCCATGAAACCAACCGTGTTGCTGATTTCCTTGCCACTCATGCCATTCCGCCAGCCGCCCTTGACCAATTTCAGCGCCTCATTTCTCCTACTTGTTCTGCAGATGCAGCTCATAACCACCTCCCTCGTAGATATGAGTTCATTAGTCTGAACTATACTTTTGATAGTTTTGGTGCAAAATTTATAAAGATCATCCATTGCGATGATTTAGGATAGCCTTCTTTTCTGGAAGGGTCCTAGTGTTCGCCTTGTATCAAAAAAAAAATTGAGCTTATTTAATTATTTTTTTTGCTTTTTTAATGGAAAAATAAATTAGTCAAGTGTAAGAGAGAAGTGTAACGGAGAACATATTATTCATTTATTAGTCTTACTATATAATATATACAGGGGCGAAGCCATGATTTTACCCTAGAGGGGGCTAAAATCCTACACGGTACAATTTTCGTGTGGCTTAAATCCAACGTGGCTTAAATCCTATTTTGCAAAAAATCAATTTTAACTTTTTTATAAACCTTAAGGTAATTTTCACATGATATGAGGATAAAAGATTAAGTAATTTTAATTTTGTGACTTAAATCTATTAAGGCTGGCTAAAATTGCATTTTCAAATGAGATGAATGAGAGAAATTCTATTGGGACTAGTTGAAATTACATTTTTATATTAAATAAGGGTAAAAAAGCTTTTTAAAATTTATTTATTTTTGAAAAAAAAAGTTTTTTTTTGTGGGGGCAGAGGGGGCTATAGCTCTGCCATTGAATATATACCATTAGATTGAAAAATAGAAGGTCTAAATATCTCCTCACTATTTACCGTAATAACATTCTTTTTAAAACCTGACCATTATACCAAGTCATCTATATTAATAGGGTCTAATTAGGGCTGTGCAAATTCGGATCGGACCGAAAATGCCTAGACCGGACCGGATCAGGGGAATTACGGTCCGGTCCCCGGTCCACATATTTCTAAAATTCCGGTCCAGTCTGGTCCAAACCCGGCCGGTTTCCGGTCCGGACCGGATGAACCAGTTTTTTAATTTTATTTTATGTATTAATATCTCATAACACTATTAAAAATTTAATTTTTACTATAAATATAAATTAATAACAAACTATATTGTCTAATATTATACACAATAGGTATAAAAATAGGAAAAATAATTAGATTTTAATTTATATAAAACAAAAAAATACGTATATCGGTCCATTCCGGTCCAAGACCGGACCGGACCAGATCGAATCATATTGGTCCGATCCGGTCTCCGGTCCAAGAATTGTAAAAATTCCAGTCCGGTCTAGACCAGATGCACATCCCTAGGTCTATTTCAGATGAAAATCATTTGGTGCCACTGTGCGAATATATGTACATATAACACTCGTGTTTGTGCATGTATTTTTAGTATGGGCCACTCTTTTAACATGATTCATTATTAGATTAGTAAGGTTAACTTAATCCAACCGCACTCTTCTGATATGATTCATTCTTAGATTAGTTTTATCCAATTACATTTTATGGTATATAATATATATATATATATATATATAGTTTTCATATCGTTGTAGTTTCACTACATGATTAGTTACGTTGCCAGAAATACAAGTTACGTTTCTCACATTTTATTATTAAGCTGCAGAATGATGAATCCATTAATCTTAGACTTAATGAGTAAGAATTTCATTGCTAGCCGATTTGTCCGCAAAAGAACTTATGAAATTTAGAAAAAAATGCATGTGCAGATTATACTAATGAGTAAGGATTTCGTAGGTCTCCTCTTCTAATTAGTAGGTCGTTTGGTGGACCAAAAGCACTTGCGAAATGTGCATATATGACCGCAAATCTTAAAAAACGGAGATGCACATCAGCACGTATATAGGGTCATGGGCGGAAGCAGGTGGGGACTTTAGCCCTCACTGGGATTTTGAAAAAGAAAAAAAATTAAATTAAATTTATATAGGATTTTTTTTTTCTCAGCCAAAGTTTTCTTAAAAAATTTTAAACTATTTTTTATAGTTTTCTAATTTTAAAAATATTTTTTACATAGGATTTATTATGCATAATTCTCAAAAATACTAAAATTTATCCAAATTTGCACACAATTTTTCAATAAGATATGTAATATTTTCACTATATTTATCATTATTTGTGTTAAAATTTTCAAAATTTAGGGTGTATGGATTTGTAAATTTGATAAATTAATTTTTATACAAATTTATTGAGATTACGCAGTGAAAGTAGTCTGTAATGATTGAATTTTGTTTAATTTGTGTAATTTTTGGTCAATTTTGAGTAAAATTTCATTTGAAGTTTGGATATAGAGTTTTTGTTTGAAATTGAATTTGTTTGTGTAAAATAGATGGTAGAATTATAAATTACGGTTTAGGGTTTTGTGTAAGATAGACGGTAATATTTTACTATTCAAGATTTTAGCTTCCATTGGACTACAATCCTGCGTCCGCCCCTGTATAGGGTTAAGTCGATTTTTCTATCATACATTTCAAAAACTAATATCTAAAATAAACAAATAAAATCCTATCATAAAACATTTAAAAATTCAGTATTATTAAATTTAATAAACCTTTTAAATTTTGGATTGGGCACAGGCGCACAGCCGCATAGGATAGAAAGATTATCGTAGCCTCTTCCCAATTTCGCCAAATTTCATAGGGAGGACGACAAATTAAGATTGTATTTGGCATATACTGATAAAGATTTTATTTGTTAAAAGTATTTTTTATGTCCTCCTTACACACTTCTTAATATATCACCTAATTTTCAAATTTAAAGAATCACAGGAAAATTAAATTTTATGATAACATCCTGGATTACGAAGTTAAATTTCTTCTCACTCCTTTTGAATCTAAATTGATTAAATATAACAAGGCTTCTTATACCCAATATAATATAATAAATACTACCAATATTAACTCGGTTAGTACATCCTCTAGAATTTTGTGCAAAACTCACAACAAGATACCTAAAGCACAATTGATTGCTTTCTTTTGCAAAAGCATCAACGAAATATCTAACAACCATAACACATCAAAATGAATATCTAATCTCTCCGCAAGAACAATAATACTTGCAAACAAACCACATCTATTTTTTTATCATTGTAAGACCAAACTCACTTGCAAAATCTGTAAATGATTTTTTACGAAGATAAGCCTATGGAATTGTCGGGGTATTAGTCGTAAAAATCTTTGGATTGATATCGAAACGTTCTGTAAAATGGAAAAAATACAAATTATGCCACCAGTTGAAACTAAAACCGCCAAGGAACCTAATCAATCCATCTGACAAAAAGCAGGATTTGACACCTTCCACTTCTCACCTGCCACTGGGTTCGCTGGAGGCATCTGTGTTATGTGGAAGGCATATCAACTATATAATGAAATATGTGAACTTATCCATATTGATAAAAGATTCATTGCCATTAAATATAAAATAATTGATAAAAACTACTGCATAATGCTCATTTTTACTTATGCCCCTCCTAAAGAGAATGAAAAATTAGCATTCTAGGATCTACTAACAAATTTTATCAAAAACACACACATGCCTTGCCTTATCATTGGGGATTTGAATGAAATAACTAACAACCATGAAAAGAAAGGAGGTGGCCTTCCACATCCGTCTAGATTCTTAAAACTTAACCAGTTTAAAAATAATTGTGACCTGCTAGAAACTCCTACTCAAGGAGGGGAATTCACTTGGAGGAAAAACACAACTGAGATTAACAATATCTATGAGAAGTTAGACAAAGTTCTTCTTCACGACCAAATCCTTCAATGGTTTCCAGGTATTTATACTAAAAACCATGCCTTCACATCCTCTGATCACTGTCCTATCTCAGTAGAACTAGAAAACCCAAACCCTATAAAGGCTCAACCCTTCAAATTTGGAAAAATGTGGACCCATAAAAAAGATTTTGAAAACGTTGTTAAACAAGCTTGGAGAATTGACACACAAGGCTCCCACATGTATAACCTAGTAAAGAAAACACTAGCACTAAAAATAAGTGCAAAAAAATGGAACAAAACAACATTCGGAAATATTTTCAAACAACTATAGGAAACAGAGGAAAACCTCTAAAAAATCCAGAAAGATATCTTAACAGACCCAAATCAAAACCTTATTACAAAACAACACATACTTCTCAATAAGAAAGAGAATCTCCTCTCTTACCAAAAGAGATACTGGAGTCAAAGAGCAAAAATTAAACATATAAAATTAATCGATTCTAACACTAAATATTTCCACAGAATTGCAAATGGAAGACGTAGCAGGAAAATAATTCGGGAAATCCGAACTAATGATGGTAATATTATCATTGGTCTGGAAAACATTCGCAATGAAATTAGAACTGACTTTGAAAAAAGATTTTAAAAAGGCAGAATTAATCACGATACTTTACAAGATTACCTCAGTAATATCAATAAAGAAATTTCTGACCAAGAAAATGAGGAACTGACCAAACATGTTTCTAATGAAGAAATTATAAATGTTGTTTTTAGCCTAGGGAGCAATAAATTCCCAAGACCAGATGGTATGTCTGCCTTGTTCTAAGAAAAATAATGGCATATTGTTGGACCAATGGTCATCAAATTTGTGAAAAGCTTTTTCCACTCAGGAAAAATATTAAAACAAATCAATCATACATTTATCACTCTTATATCAAAATGCGACAATCCCAACTCAACAAACCATTACCGACCAATTAGTCTATGCACCACCATATACAAAACAATATCCAAAATAATAATTGAAAGAATGAAACTCATCCTAAATAAATTAATACACCCTCTACATGGTGCATTTGTTGCTGACCGGACCATTCAGGACAACATCCTAATAGCTTACAAAATTTTCCACTCTTTCCGAGCCAAAAAAGGAAAAGAGGGATGGATTGCAGTTAAACTGGATATGGAAAAAGCATATGATAAAATAGAATGAGAATTTATTCTCTCATTGCTTAACAAATTTGGCTTCTCCATTCGCTTTATTGGATGGATCAAAGAATGCATTGAAACAGTCTCATTTTCGGTACTTGTTAATAATGGTCCGACCGACATCTTCTATCCACAAAGAGGTTTACACCAAGGCGATCCTCTTTCACCGTTTTTATTTATCCTTGGCGCAGAAGTGCTGGCCAGAAAATTACAACAACATGGAAATCTCAATCGCAATTAAATTGGATTTCAAATTACACAAATGCGTACCAACATACCATTTCTAGCCTTTGCATACGACATTCTCATCTTTGCAAAAGCTGACCAAACAGCATGTACTAAAGTCAAAGCAATTATTGAAGACTATTGCTCCATATCTAGACAATGTGTTAATTATCACAAATCAGCCTTTCAAACAACAAATAATACCCCTAACAACCTAAAAACAATCATACAATCTGTTCTAAATATCCCTAGAACTACCTCGCTGGAAAAATATCTAGGATGCCCAATCATCAATGGAAAAGTTAACCGGGACACATTTCAAGATACTATCATAAACACTATAAATCAACTATCAAAATGGAAAGCTAGCTCCCTCTCCCTTGAGGGACGAGCAACTCTTATTAAATCAAATCTTGCTGCTAAGCCAAATTTTTTAATGCAATGTTTTATGCTCCCAACCCATATTCATAAGGAACTGGATAAGACTAACAAAAACTTCTTATGGAATAAAGACTCACACTATAAACCTCTTATTGGATGGGATAAAATATGCAAAAATAAGACAAACGGGGGTCTTGGCATTAGGAAAACTCAAGACATGAACAAAGCCCTACAAATGAAACTCATTTGGAAAATCTTTGCAGAACCAAATAATATTTGGGTTAAAATAATCAACGAAAAGTATTTAAAACAAACATGCATTCTAGAATATGCTAAAAAGAGCAATCATTCTTGGCAATGGTCACAACTGCTTAAGATGCGAACATAATTCAAATCTGGTCTCCAATGGCTTATCAAAGATGGTAAAACCATCAATTTCTGGGAGGATAACTGGGTCATTGACTCCATCCTAACAAATGAAAAGCTACCAAATGTACAAACAAATACTACTATCAAAGTTAGTGAGTTCATAATAGACAAAAAATGGGATAAACCCAAACTAGAATCTTTTCTCAATAAAAAAACGGTTAATAAAATCATTGACATACCAATACCTACACTAGTGGAAAAAACCCTAATAGAGGCGGACCTTTGGACACTTATTGAGGCGAACACCGTTCGCCTCAATTGAGAGGGCCGCAACAAGTAGGGACCCTTTTTGAGGCGGGCAATATACGCCTCTAAAAGCCACTTGTTGAGGCGGGCCTCCGAAGCCCGCCTCAACAAGTCCTTCACTTCGGCGCCAAAATGAGGGACTTGTTGAGGCGGGCTTCGGAGGCCCGCCTCAATAAGTAAACAATTGTTGAGGCGGGCCTCTATAGGCCCGCCTCAACAAGTCGCATTTTCCCACTTTTTAGCCCAGATCTGGGTAAGTCCGGGCTAAAAAGCATTGTGTTTTAACAAAAAAAAAAACTGGACATTTTAGCCCGGATCTCTTCCACATCCGGGCTAAAAAGTCCAATTTTGCCAAAAAAAAAATCCAATCACAGCGGTATACTTCGATAGAAGAGTGAAGAATCACTGACACCTAGACAATATGTCGTGCTTCAACTTCTTATATTTTCACCTGTTACTAAAAAGGAAGATAAATCAGTTTGAAAGCACAACAGAAATTGATATCCAAGAAAATCGGGACCCCGGTTTTTTGTAATACCGGGGTCCCATTTCTTAAAAAAAAAACAAACAGCTCAAATCATTTAAAGCTTCAGCAAAATACAGGTTCTAGCAATTAATCTGTACACGTGCCAGCCAAAATCCAGAATACCGAAATGTTCAAGCACACCAACTTGAAACAACACAACCCAAAAGGGAATATGCAAGTAAATGCAATATTCACATGTTGAATGCAAGGTTAAATTCCCTTAAATTCGAAGTGAAATTTAATTCTGATATCTGCCGAGCAATGTGGACCGTGATACATCTCAAGTGTTGCTCTTTCAAATCTCAAGGGTGTCACATACTGAGACACAAGAGACTTTACCAACCTGAATGTGGGTCTTCACCAGTGCCTTTCCTATCAAGGTTGCAAAGAAGAACTCCCAGAAGGGAACCCCAAATTGCCCACACATAATGCCAGCAAGATCAAATAGCGGGTTTGGCACCTGTTGCAGAATGGCATTCAGAGAATTAAGACCAAGAGTTGATAAATTTCACATTTACAGAAACTGTATCAGCATCCAATTTTCATCCAAATAAATCACAGACAAGGACCACTTTATATAGCCTATGGAGAAGAAAGGTAAGCCAGGTGAATATTCAAGATTCCTTCCAAGTGCATAAAGGAGATGTCCTTCAAGACACTATCAAGTCAATAAGAGAATAAGCTTATCTTTTTCTCTGTAGTGTTTACACTTCACATTTGGCATTGAAACTTCGGAATTAACTTTCAGTTTTCCATGGCCAAAATAAAATATAATTTGAACCGGCAGATAGCTAGACAGGAAAAGATTCTCCAAATTAAACAATGAAGACCAGTATAGAGATATTCTTCAAAATTCTAAGTCAAGATATGCAAAAACAATCTATATAAAATTTCATAATTACTCTTGATTGACAACCCTAAATATATGACTAAAATGCCATGCAAAAACAAAGTGTGATATTCAAAGACTAAGTCATTCTGAGACAATAGTGCTTTATCCTAGAGTTCATTCCAAAGAACCCTAAGCAGATATAGTCATTTTCATCTTCTCATGGACAACATGCCAGTAACTAGAAGAAACATGTATGCTCGAACACATCATAGCCTATTTAATTTTCTCCTAGTTCTTCATAGTTATGCAATCTTCCTTTACCATGAGCCAACATGGTTTCACATATGAAGACACTAATATCACAAATCACATTGACATATTCTCATATCTAGGCCATAGCCTAACCTGGTTCTCATGGGAAGCCCAAAGAGAGCACCATCGATGAACAATGCACATTCCACATATATATAACTCTGCTCTTCTCTCCTCTGTCGTGTTACCAACATCTACAATATTTTCCAAATATAAAAAATATAACCAGAAGTATTAAATGACTAAGAGAAAATCCAAGTTAAAAAATCTATATGAGCGCCATATTTCATGCCGAAAATTGGAAATAAGTAAGGAGACATGGTGAGAAGTAGAGTAGACACACAAACTTACAGATTATTTCCAGTTCTCAATTTTGATTATTTCCAGTTCTCAAATTGGAAATAAGTAAGGGGCTCGGATTTGGGTTGGGAATGGGTCGCCGGTCGGAATGGAGTCGTCGGTGGTCGTCTGGGAGTGAGCGGGGTTTGGGCTCCGTCCGGTGTGGGTGCGGGCTCGAATCTGGGCTGGGAATGGTGCTAGCGCGGGTTGTGCATTGGCGGAGGCGAGTCGTGGTCGGCGAACAGGTGGTGTGGGTTCGCGAGCAGGCAGGGACTGATCTGGGCTCGTTGGGGAAATGAGGATAGCCGGACGTCGGTGATCGTTGCCGGTGTGGGTCGGTGGTGAGGGAGAGGGAGGCGGTGAGGGGGATCGGAGGTGAGAGATGGTTAGGCTTAGGGCTGAGAGAGTGAGAGGTATCGGGGCTGGGAGAAAAGAAAGAGAGGAGAGAGAGAAAGAAAAGAAAAGAGGGAGAGAGAAAGAAAAGAAAAGAGAAAAAAAACGTTTTTTCGGATACTTGTTGAGACGGGCTTTAAGAGGCCCGCCTCAACAAGTTTTAATTGAGGCGGGCCAAGTAGCCCGCCTCAATTAGTTAGCATTAGAGGCGGGCCTTACCCTAGCCCGCCTCTAATACTTTATCGGGAAATATTTTTTCGGATACTTGTTAAGGCGTATATTAATTTGCCCGTCTCAAAAGATGTTTTTGAGGCGTATAAATTAATTATCCGCCTCAAAAACGAAAAAAAAATAATTGTCAAAGTCGTTGTGAGGCGTTTTGAACTATGTATGCCTCTAAAAGGGAGCCTCAAAAAGTGTTTTTTCCACTAGTGCTAGTAATGACATTATAGATAGACTCTACTGGAAACCCAGTAAGAATGGATGGTTTTCAACCAAAACAGCCTTTGAGTTTATTACAAAATAAACATCCACCCCAATTGATGAATTCTCTTGGATATGGGATCTTGACATCTACCCCAAAGTTAAAAACTTCCTATGGAAAATATGCCACAACGGACTACCAATCAAATTAAGATTAGCACAAAAAAATGTGGGTGTACCACTTGCATGTGATCTATGCAATAACCCGTAAGAAGACATTAATCATTTCCTCTTCCATTGCCCCTTTACCCTAAAAAACATTAGACTACAAAATTACAAAATAGAACAAAT
Organism: Rheum nobile; assembly: GCA_027886185.1. Classification (NCBI taxonomy): domain Eukaryota; kingdom Viridiplantae; phylum Streptophyta; class Magnoliopsida; order Caryophyllales; family Polygonaceae; genus Rheum; species Rheum nobile. Next base: position 5,405,036 of record WOAB01000207.1, on the reverse strand, counting down.
TGTGAGGCAAATAAATACTAATAATAAACCAAAGGAATGCCTATTTGAGCTACAATCCAAACTATCTAAAAAAGAAATCATTTGTCTAGCAACTACTTGGTGGGCACTATGAATCAACAAGAATCAAATCATCTTTAACTATAGCACCAATGAAAGGATCAAAGACCTTAAAGACTATACACTTCAACTCCTCAAAAACAGGGAAAAAATAAAATATTATGAAAAAGAGGACGGCATGCCTACTAACAAACACAAGGGGCCTGCTAGGAAAAAAAGAAATATCAACTGGGAAAGACCATCACCTTACTTCCTCAAAATTAATTTTTATGGAACCAAATTATCTAGTGGAGAAGCTGAGATTGGATACATTCTTAGGAATGATAAAGCTAAGGTAATCCACATGGGCAACAATAGATGTGGTTTCAACACTACTTTAATGGCTGAAGCAAGAGCCCTGAGACAAAGTATCAAGATAGCTAAACAGCTTCAAATCCATAGACTTAAAATTGAAGATGACAACCTTTGCCTTATTAACTCTATTAAAGGCATTTGGGCTTGTCCTTGGGAAATCGAAATGATCGTTGCCGACATTCTGTTCGACCTCCATTCCTTCCAAGAAGTCCATATCAGGCGCATTTTTCGGGACGTGAATCGTTTTGCTGATAGAATTGCTAAACTCATCTTTTCACCTCATGTGACTGACATTTCTCTTGATTCAGAACTTTGTGTTCTCATCCGGCAGGATGCTCTAGGCAGGCCTATGCGTCTTCGTTAAGCTAGCCTAATTCTTTCCTCATAAAAAAAAGTAGATATCTTATGTAGTTAACGTAATAGACATAAAGAATCCTAGTTCAGGTGGCCCATACTCACCACATGTACAAGTAGTCCCGTGCTCTAACCCTCCCACTCCCAGCTTCAACTTTGTTTTTTTCCCTTCATTCCCTCTATTAGAGGGCGTTTGGTTGGGATGAAGAATCGGGTTGAAAAGGTATGGGGTTGGAAATGATAGATTTTAATTTGGTATTTGTTTTATAATTGGGGATGAGAATTCTACCCATAAAGTGTTCTCCATTTCTCAAACCCACTCAACCCTTGAAAATTTGAGAGGTTTGGGAACCCATATTTTAAGGGGTTGGGGAATGGGTATCATACCCAAAATCTTTCAAACAAACAAAAAGTATGGGGTTAGAATTCCCCAACCCTCCTCAACCCCAAACCCGATTCTCCAACCCCTCATACCAAACACACCCTTAGTTTTTTTCTAGGGGTGTTCATCCGATTCGAACCGGACCGGATTTTTTCAAAAATGTGGACCGTAGACCGGTCTGGTCTAAGACCGGATTAGACCAGAATACTTTTTTTAAATAAAATAAATTCTTATTTAATATCTAAAAAAATATTTATACTCCTAACTTATTAACTTAAAGAAAATATCTATAAAAAAAACATTTAAACTCCTAACTTATTATTTTTTATTTTTTAAAAAAAATGATCCAACCGATCCGGACCGGTTTTTTTCCGGGTTTGGACCGGACCGGAACTGGATTAAGGAAAAAAGCTAGACCGGACCGTAATTTCACCGGTCCGGTCCGGTCTGGTCCGGTTTTCCGGTCCGAGCAAGATTTGAACAACCCTAGTTTTTTCTCACTCCCTCTATTAGTCCTGTAACAACACTAGAGAGTATGAGCCAACTTCCTCCACTTTAGTTTAGATATATCATGTGTAATATTATTATTGTTGTTATTATTATTATTTTGTTGATAAGATGTTTTTTTATTACAACAAACTTATAGGACCCATCTAACTAGATGGCAATACTAAATCAAGCTAGAGTTCAAGTTTATGAACTCATATCTAATGTCATGTGGAAGGGATGAAGTTGGTTGACGTGGAGTCGGGAGAAGAAGTCGTTGGAACTTGTGGAGGACGGTTGGAGGAAGGGTATGGCCAGTGAGGAAGTCGGCTGCACGGTGATGTACCTGAAAGGAAACGAAAGACGACAGAAGCGTAATAATATCCTGAATGATGGTATTGATTTCCCATGGTATTTTCCATATACCTCTGATAGAATTAATAATCACTAGATTATCCCCCTCAACAATAAGGTGAAAGATATGCATGCTAGCCGCTTACTGAATCCCAGAAAGAGCAGCAAGGGCCTCGGTTCTAAGGACAGAGGTAGCTGGGATGTTTTGATTATGAAATGAGATTAATTTACCACAATCATCATGTATTAGGTGTCGAATATGGGAACTGGCATCTCGTCATTTTGATCCATTGAAATTCAACTTGTACCATTGGGGAGGGAGTTTCTTCCAAGTGCGGTTAGTCGGACATAGTCGATTACGGCGTAGAAGAGCTGGGGCGGGCAGACAAGTAAGGGTCAGCCAGTCTTGGTGGTGGTAAAAAGCCTAAATGGCAGGATAATTTATGGGGCGTATGTTTTGAGGTAGGAAAATAAGTGAGTTCCGATAGTTCCAAATAGACCACCAGAGGAAAAGAAGGGGAGCAGACTGAGGGTTAGATTGTCGGTATAGTTCAAAGTTATGGACGGAATTATCATAATGGGGAATTGAGTAATCGTTGATAAGATGTTAATTGGGTTAACTATGTGTAGAGATATAGGTGTCGTTTGGATTCCTCCAATAATGCATTAAAATGCATTATCTTACATTAATGCAATTTAATTAATGTGTAATGTATTATAGTAGGGAATCCAAACAGACCTATAATTAGTTAGTGTAGTCTAGGATATATTCTCACATTTAACTAACATTATTAATTACTAAAAAGAATTAGTCTTTTATTAATAGATACGTGCAATAAAAAGAGTTCTTACGATTAAAATTTGAGAATGATTTTATATGTCATGTAAAAATTGGAAAATTGGAAAAGTATCACAAGAAATATGTCTTAATTGTTTTATTCGTCCTTGAACGAATAATAATAATAATAATAATAATAATAATAATAATAATAATAACAATATCTAGCCAACCGCCACCCTCATTTCCCGTTCACCACTGATTGTTACTATAGTTTAATATGACCCTCCTTTCAAAATTCCTAGTTCTGCCACTCTTTATAAGTAATTCACCAAACAAACCCAAAATCTCTTACCTAAAAACATGTAGGGTGGCAACTGCAAAGCATAAATGCTTGTACATTTTTTGGGATTACTACTTCGACCGCTTTGAATTGTATTTTCCGTCATCTGAACGGAATCCAATCCCATGTGAAGTTTGCATGCAAAAGTGAACGAAATCATATTTCGTTGAATTCCCTCTTGTGAACGGAAATCGTCTCCCGTCGAACTAACGGAAGTCAATTCCTCTTGATTTGCTGCTAATTTATACGAGATATTTACGCGGGTTTTTGATGAAACGTATCAAAATTCACAAGTTCAAATAAACGTTCGTATTAAATGTAAATTAGGTCGTTAAAATAAGATTAGCGGATTTATGTGGGCTATGCCGTTAAGATAAATTACCGGTTCATATTTTATTGGCGCATTCTTATGGAATATACCTAGTAAATATAAATCGTAGAAAGAAGAATGAAAATAATAATTAAACTTAAGTATATAAAATTTGGATTCGAGAATATACAAAAGAGATTTAATTATTTTCCTCGTCCCCCCTCCCGTACTGGCCCTCGTACCCTTCCTCATACCCTCCCCTGTGTTGGGAAGGATATTGATGCCCGTACATGGACCCAAGTAAATTCGTCAATTCAGGGATGTAGTTCTGAGCGTAGAACTCAAAGCCCCCTGTCGGTGGTGCGTACGGTGGAGCTTGGAATCCTTGGCCAAAGGTGGGATCGTGAAATCGTTGCCCAAATGTAGAACCTTGGAATCATTGGTCGAAGGTTGGACCCTGGAATCCTTCTCAAAAGGTGGGATCTTGGAACCCTTCCCATGTACTTGGACCTAGGGTTGACCCGTACTGTATCTCGTGCTCCTCGTATTCAGGAACTAGTGGGACAATTATGATTACCGGATCCGATTTCTTCTTAAGCGCCACTTTTAGGGGATGGTCGTCTTCGTTATCTTCCAAGTTACACTGGCTCTCCTTAATATCCCTTGTATATTGTTCCTTTCTATCACACACTCGATGAAAGTGGGAACGAGACGTTGCTCCACATCAGCTATAATTTCGAGGGATCTCACATCCAGGTAAGGGTGAGAATGCTCGTAGAACCACGACGTATAGTCATATATCGTGTCCCAGGAGTCCTGACAGTGGGGTAGCATCATAATCGGGGTGAGGTGGTGCTCCAAGTCATCCTAGTGATTGTCTACATGAGAGATTTTTGCAATGTACGTTTTTAGATCAGAATTTCTGATAACATACATAGGGTGAATCGGGGGTCGAGAATTCCTTGCAACTTACCGAACTAATGAGCCACTCGATGAGGCATGTAAGGCTCAACGAGGTATATGCACCTAAAGGTTCCTCTGTATATTGATATGCAATATTCACAATGTTTAAGTCCATCCATGACATCCATACTACATGTACATATACAAACTTCAGCTTATGTCGTATAAATTTAAATGGATAATAAAATGAATAATGAAATTAATTTCTTGTAAGAGAAATTGTAGTACCTCTTCAAATCATATTGTGTCTAAGGATATCCTCATGCCCTCTATCCTTTGGACATCTTTCAGCCTGGACCATCTAGGATCGCTTAAGGCCGCGGGTTGGAAATTTATGTTGTTGGGCACTCCCTAATTCAAATGGCCCCTAAGCTTTGGAAAGTAATTCCAAGTACAATCTTACACGAAAATAAGTAAACTTGGGAAAGTAATTACTGGAGATGACAATAAACGAAAGAGTTTTGAATCCTTACATGCCAAAGCAGCAGACAACCAGATATCCGTCGGGCATGTGCACGGCTTATCATACCGAGTTGTCGGTACATGTAGGCAAGCGTAGATGCACCCCAAGTGTAATCCCCTATTTCATTGTGGTCCCGTAGGACATGAAATAAACAAAGCTTAATTTTGTTTCCCGACAAGTCGAGGAACAAAGTGTTGCCTAGTAAAACAACCAAAACCCCGATGGCGACAACATCTTTGTCTAAATCTTGCGTCTACAAATAGTGGTTGAGCTCTTGATAGGCAAGTTGATTTTTGTACAAGAGCCCAAACATCTTACTGATTATGGTCAACATTTGGTCATCACCCAAGGGTCTATGTACGGCCTTACCCTAGATTGGCAACCCTAAAATCTCATAGACATCGAGGGGAGTAATGCTAATTGCACCCCAAGGAAAGTTGAAATTATTTGTCTCCGAATGTCATCGTTCCACAAAGGCCGATATCAAGACTTTATCCATCCCCTTGTATGGAAAACCCATAAGTTTAGTCAAGCCGCTCTGCCGCCCGCGTGAACCATGTGTTTTGTCCTCTCGGAATTCTTTGTTTTCATCCTTCTAGTCCCTTTGACTGTGGGTGCGTCCTTAAGCATTTAGTCTTCTACAATATTTAAAAAAGTGAGGTCGTGTATAATACAATTTGGAAATGTGCAAATAAAAAAGTAAGACGTGTATCATAAAAAAATGGATACGGTAAGCGTGACAAGTCGACACTTACGCAAACTTTAGCCGTGGTTTGATCCTTCCACACATATCTTGCTATGTGAGTTCCGTAATCTCAGAGCAAGAAAATATCCTTAGACCCCCCACCGTCCTTCTCGTCTGAGGCCATATCTTCCCCCATTACACTGGTGATTGCACTAAAAGAGGAATTCTTGTATCTAACGATGACAAAGTGGTGCAACCTTGAAGATGAAGGTTTGTTGCCCGCCATGCCAGAAAAACTCCTTGTCTAGATGACGCCCCTCTACCATTAGAGGGACCTACACTGATGTTGTCAGCCTCCTCCATACGTCTCGAGGGAACTGCATTTGTGCTTGCTCGGGCAACTTACATTGACTGTTGGGTCGGTGGGCGTCGATGGGCTTCAGGCATCAACTAGGCCAGTCACAAGATTGAACCCTATTTCCTCTTGTGACTGGCCTAGATGATAATTCCTAAAAATAATACATGCAAAAAAAATAAAAGAATGGAAAAAATAAATAAACATGTAAAACACTATTATGATAAATAATAAGTTGAAATAAAAGAGCGATTGAAAAAGTATGACATTGTTTTGAATATATGTGTAATATATACATATTAAAGTTATATATAATCTATGCAAAATGTATCATTTTTATATATACATATTTATAGCATATATATTAAATATATTATTATGCCATAATATGATACATGAAAAAACACTACGGCTTAAATTCTAAAATGCTCTAACGATCATATTTTCATAATTTGTTTTGGTGTATATGATGATATATACAAGTATATAAGCATTATAGTATACATTAAATGCTATCAATAATAAATTATATATACATGCAAAAAGTCTTAACTAATTAACTCTATTAAACACTATCTAAATTGGGAGCCCCTCATTTTGTTATTATTTAAGTTGTTTATTTTTTTATACTCTTTCTAATCTATATAAAGTCTTAATGATTTATGAAGTAGGCCCTCATTTTTATATTAATTAATTAATTCTATTGAGCACTATCAAAAATTTAAATATAAATCCTAAAAAGAAAATTAATAGACGAATATCAATATGATTACTTTAATGAACATAATTAAAAAATTCTATTAAGATCTTGAACGAACTTAATTAACTCTATTAAGATCACCCTAAATGGCGAGTATTAAAAGTAAAACCGGAGATTAGTAAACCACTTCTAAGTTATCCAATTAATATTCGTGTCGAGCCTACCTCCACAATTTGTAACTAATTTTTAACAGTTACATCAACAATAGATTATTAGCATTCTATCCGAAAAATAAATGCCGAGTATTAAAAGTATAACTAGAGATTATCAAATCACTTCTAAGTTAACCAATCAATATTCACGATGAGTCTATGTCTAGAATTTTAACTAATTTTTAACAAATACATTTAAAAAAATATAGATCAGAAAAAAATAGTATAGAATAAAACATACCCATAATGAGCGATTGTCTCCCGATCCTCGACGGTTTTCAGTGACATCTTGTTACAAGATCTTTTTTGATGCCTTGGTGAAATTTTGTGTATCACTAAGTGAAGGAATCAGTGAAAGATGAAAGTGGAGGTATGAAAAGAGATAGTAGGGGTTTCCGCACAGGTTGGGGATCCGCGTAAAATTGGCGATCCACTTGAATTGATAGGGAGCGAATTCCACTGAAACGAGGGCACTCCATCGCGCCACGTGGACGTCCCACATTATAGCGGATACTGTTTTCGCTCAAAGTGAGCAGAAATGGTTACCGCCCAGATGAGCGATATCCATTACAACTGATATTAGCAGTAATGACTTCTGTTGGTTTTGTTTTGGCCGGATTTGCTAGCCGTTGGTTTTGTTTTTGGCGGTATTTTTAGCCGCTTGCTTTAGGTTGGGGGATTTTCATTTTTTTTAAACTTTAATACTTATTTGGTCTGAACATTTACTTTCATACTAACTCCACTTCGGGTGCATTTTCATGTTCGATTTCGGTTGCGTTTTTTGGTTTCGTTTTTTTTTGGAGGGGGGGAATGGGTTCAATTTTACTAATCGAATAATAAATGATCAAGTAGGAAACATTAAATTAATTATGACCAATTTTAGTAAAATATGGGTTCGATTTTGGAAAACAATTAATTAATTACCACAATAGAGGAGCGTTTTCGGATAAGCGTAAATTTATATATAAAATATTTATTACATTATGATCCTAAATTTACAAAATTCACAATAAATTAAGTTACATAAAACTCATGCGAGAGACCAACCATGCTTTGCATGATATCTTTGGAACTCAGCTATCCGCGGAAGAAATGCTTGATCCCAATTATCAACCATACATGCAATAGATGATTAATTAACAATTACTCATGCAAGACTGTAAAAAGGAAACATTAAGTTAAGGACGATTGACATAGTTTATACAAGTACAAAATGGTCACAAGCTCCGACTAAGGCCATTGCAAGGACGTCTATAGGAGGGAAGTCGCTAGTAAATCATCGTCAGACTTATGTGTGAACCGCTCCATGACACACCAAATTTTTTTGGTACGCTGTAGCAAAAATCAAACTACACATCGGCATCTCCATCCAATGTTGTTTCCCATAATTATTTCCGGTGTAGTTTATATTGTGGATTAGATCGGGCAATTTCGTGACAAGTACACGGTCCATTGCACTATACACATGTATGTTTCTTTTCAACTCTGTTGCCATCACCCTTCGAATCTGTTTCCACTCACCTTGGCCTAACCCGAGTAAATCATTCAATGACTGTCTCCCGCCACGTTTAAGGCATTGGACATGTATATAAACATGAACGGGTGGAAGTCGAAATCAGGATTATGGGTTTTGGACTTGATGATTTTGGTTAGGTATTCAATTGCGATGACAAATAGGTAGGGGGATAGTGGACAACCTAGCTTGTTTAAAGAAGCCTTCAAGTTAGCCATTGAGTCTAAGGGAGTAAATGACTGAAGAGATGCAAGTACGGACCCAAATCAATGAGCTTGGGATCGAAGCAAAATGATTTCATAGGAAGTTATGGTTGATGGAGTCAAAGGCTCTCCTGATGTCAACTTTAATTGCACATTGTGGGGAGATGTGTTTCTTGTCATAGTGCTTCAATAACTCTTGGCATAAGAGGCTGTTGTGTCGGATAGATCGGCCCGGAATAAAATCACGTTGATAATTTTCAATGATAGTAGAGAGTGTTGGCTTTAGACGAGTAGCAATTAATTTTGCTATGACTTTGTAGAGAGTGGAACAACAAGATATTAATTGGCATGTAGCAACTGATGGTGGAAGGAGCATTATTCTTGGGAACCAAAGCAATCGAGGTGTGATTTACCTGCTTCAAAAGTTGCCCAGATCTAAAGAAATCTGGGGTGGCTGTAGTGACCTCTTCACCACTAATATGCCATGTTTGTTTGTAGAAATAAGCATTGTAACCACCAGGCCCAGGGGCCTTGTTTTTCCCAACTGAGAAAATAGCTACCTTGACACTCTAGGGGGTAAAGTCAGCAATCATGGCTGCAACAGTGTCGACATCTAATGTGGCTCCAAGAGTTGAGTACCTTGTGATGAAGGGTGTAACTTTTTCAGCATCTCTAAGAAGATTCTTATAAAGGCAGCATCAATGTCCACTATGGAGTTGAGGATGGTGCTATCACTGAGTTTGATGGATGAAATATAGGATGAATTCCTCCTTATCTGAATATGCTTGAAGAAGAATTCACTTAAGCCTATTAATCTTAGCAATCTGATTGATGGTTATGTTGATGGTGCACATGGAGGATCTTAGAGAGGATAGAATTTCATCTTCTAAGTGAATGAGAGTCAGGTCATAGGGTCGAGTTTGCAGCTGCAATTGGATGTTGTGGAGAGAAAGTTCTTGCTCTTTTATGTGTTCCTTTAGTCTTTCAATTTTGATTCTTCTGAATTTTTTGAGGAAAGGATGAGGGGTGGGCAGTAGTGGTGGTGATGTTAGGTATCTTTGTGGTGGAGGTGCCATGGTAGTAGAGATATTTGGAGGAGTGGGTTCAGCTTGGGAAGATTCTTGTTGAAAGTTGCTGTTTGTAGAGAGCGAGCAAGTGTGGCCAAAAGTGCAACACTTTGGGCATCTTGGAGGCAGGCATTGGTAGTAGATGGCTTTGTAATAACCCTCATATTACCATGGGAATAGCCTGGTGGAATAGATGTTTGTGTAAGTAGATGATAGAATTTTCTTAAGCTGTGAAGGGTGATAAGTTTTAACCTAGAAATGTTTGAACCAATTTACGAAGTGTTAAATGGGTCAAGCATGGTTAAACCTATAAGTATTGGATAGCTTAGAGTAGAGGTCGCTCTCTGAGCTGTTATCGGCCAAGTTTCGGGGTCGAAACTTTTCTTAAGGGGGGTAGTGATGTAATACCCCTCATTTCTATAAGGATATTTGGGTAATTTTCCCAACCTTCGTTCAATAATTATTTCGCTTTCAGTGGAGTTCGGATTTTCCGTAACATCCATGATCTCCGAAATAATTCCTCGAGTGGTATAAAATACATCCGATGTATTTTCGGGACTTAGAATATTTGTTTGGATACAAACATATAATTTCCGGGGTTAAAAACCCATGCCAAGCCTTTCCCCAGAAATATTGCACGCCACCCTTGCCGCGTGTAATTCTTGTCGGGGCACCTGTCGATGCATTGGTCCAGCGAGCTGCTCTCCTCCTTGAGCTTTAAATGGAGCCCGATCTGAAGGAGTTGATGAGCACCCCTCTCCTTCCCCTGCGTCGCCATCTCCGTTCCCTTGCTCGGCCGCATCTTCCCGCCGGCGAGCCCATGCGTGTGTCGCTGTCCGTTGTGGTTGTTGTCGTGCTAGGCTGCTACTGCCCAGAATCGCGCCGAGTTGTTGTTGCTCCGCCGCTGCTGCTGGTGTCGCCGCCGCGGGTCGTTGCTGCCGTTACTCCGTCCCGACAAAGGCAAGCCACCACTGTGAAGGGTTGTTGTTGCTTCGTGTCGCTGTTGTCGCCACCAGCCGCTGCTGCTGCTCTCCCCGGCGAAGGCGAGCCACCGGCGACGAGGCAGAGAAACCCTTCCCGGCGAGCTGCCCTCCGTCGTCGTTGTTGCCTCGCTGCTTCTGTACGTGGGAGGTAGAAGAAGAAGAAGGGCGGGCCACCCCCTTTGCCAGCTTGTGAGTTGGGTCGAGAAGCCCAATACCTTTCTGTCCAGATTTAACCCCGAGTTCGATCGAGCGCCTTGCTAGAGCTATCTAAAGCATAGGCCATACTCCCGGAAAGGATCAACAATAGTCATATCGTCTAGATTCATCGTCGAATCTACCTAAGGCAAGTGGCGGTTCGCTCTTGCTTAATCATTCCATATTCTATTAATTATCAATTGCTTTTAATTGTTAATTAAATTGGAGTGAACTGTTGTTTTCGTTTGGGAACAGATTTTATAAATAACGTGATTAAAATATGATATTATGATAGGTTGTATATATTGCTAGAAACAACGCTATTATACTTGTTAATGACCGTAATGGTTTTGTTGTGGATTTAAATGTAAACTTTAATGCTAGAATAGCACGAGTATTCGTAGGAACGATATTCCTTATAAGGATAGTCGTTTCTTTATAATTCTCTTAAGATCGTGACCCATTGCTTCTTATCCATCTGTAAGGATCTGAAGTGTTAAGCACCTTGCTAGTGCAATTTGGGTGGACGTAATGTCACCCTGTGTATTAAAGGTTCGTAGTTACTCGAAATCATAAAAGTTCGTAGTTACTCGAAATCATAAAGGTTCGTAGTTACTCGAAATAATATTAAAAGCCTTAACAGTAATAATCGTTTTGGAATTAAATAAGAAAAGTCCGGTTAGGCACATAATTAATGAACCTTGGGCGAGAAGTACAACGTGGAAACTCGTATGGGCTTCAATTAAAGTAAGTCCTCTTTCCAATCTGGATTCGCACTAAGCGGTGAGGTTGGTTGTGGACCCAAATAGTCAAGTCACTTTTAAACGCTTGTGTGAAACTATAACGTTCCCAAACAATTGTCATAATTTCCCGTAAGACTCAATCTCTTGGAGTCTTTCCTTCGTATGTTTCCCATAAGACTCATTTCCTTTAGGAGTCTTCTCTTCAGTGCATATCTAAAATATTAATCATTCCGTGAAAGTTTCGGGTTATATATCGTTCCTTCGGTTATCATTCGAGGGACAATGATAGTAAACTGTTATGATCACTAGAACTATTCTGTTTTCACCCTTGCATAGTCTTTCATTAGACTAACCAACCGGGTTTTTATTCCTTGCATGGTTGGCTGGTGTCATCCGTCCTATACGGCATATCAGTGATTGGTTCCCGAAGTTAAAGTAACCAATTGAAGAAGAAGAGGCTTGCAGACGAAGATTTAAGTGTCAGTGTTTTAAGTTGTTAATATATCTTTACAACCTAGCGATGTTATAGGTTGATTCTTAAAAGTCTTCCGCTGTGTAATTTAAAGTCTTTCGCTGAAATTTTACTCTGTTGTGTAAACGCTACTCTCGTTTGATGAGAGATTTTTTAATAAAAGGTTGAGTTTCACTTATACAATGTCTTCCGTTGTTTAACCTTTCGTTATTTAATATGTTTATTTAAGTTTAATTATTCCGATTAAAGCCTAGGGTGACATCGGACAGCAACGTCTGAGGTCACTGGCGTGTGGCATTCCCGACAATAAATCGGGGGTGTTACAGGCTTGGTGGGTTAGCTCAATGTCAGGCCCTCGAAATGTGACTTCTCCCAATAGCTCAGTTTTAGGTGAGATCTCGACAAGGATGCGAGCAAAGCTGAGTTTTTCTTGATGGGTCGAGTTGTAGTCGGTGAGTATAGGGGTTTCGATTGCAGATCCAACTCGCTCAAGCATGTGCTCGGACCAAAATCTAACATATAAGTCCGACAATGTGACCCAAACCGGGATCTCCTCTAGGCACGATAGATCTAGCACCATTCCTTCTTGCCAAAGGCGAAGAGCGAGCGGTTTAGCACCAATGTTCCAGGGGGGACGTTCCAATATAACAGTCAAGTCGTCCTCTCTTTCAAAATGAAATAGGAAGAGGTCGTTGTCCTTCTTGTGCATACGAGGCAATGCAATGTTCCTCTAGTGGTTAGCAAGAAAATTCTCCATGGCTTTGTAGGAGGTTTTGTCGCAAATTGTAGCTCTCACCAGAGTTAGATTCCACTTAGTGACCATCTCAGCTATGTCGTTCCTCGTAAAGTCAATGATGCCATTTCTGATTCCTTCTACGTAGCGCAGCGGTACTGCCTTAGGCCCTGGCTTACGACCTTTAATTGTGTTGGAAAAGGTGCGAGAGGGACCAACAAACGTAGGAGAAGGTGGTTGGAGAGGGGCGTGAATAGGAGGATTGTGAGAGGAAGGGGGAGCATTTGGGTGCAAGATGTTGACATTGGGGGGTTGAGCTGGGGGAGACGAGGTAAGAGTGGGGTTTGGTTTAGGGGAAGAGTGGTTGATGTGGGATGGAGTGTTAAGAATTAGTGTTGAGTTGGTAGGGAGGATGAGCAGGGAAGAGGTGAGAGAAGAATAGAAGGGGGTATGCATTGTTTGGTCTAGGTGGAGTGTTAGTGAAAAGAGACTTAGCAATCTAGAGGGGGAGGTATGGGCATCTATGTTGGAGTTATGTTTGAGGAGCCGAGAGTTATTGGAGGCAATAAGGGTGGAAGGTATACAGAGTAGGGGTGGGCATGGGCGGTTAACCGAGGTTTCGGTTAACCGAACTTCAGCTAACCAAGGTTTCGGTTAGTGCATTCATCATACCATTAACCATACTGTTAATCCCGGTTAACCATATATTGGTTAACCATCGGTTTCGGTACGGTTATTCGGTTTACCAAAAAAAACTGTAATGTTAAAAACTAAAGGTATTTTAGTGCTCTAGTGAAGCTTACTATTATTAGTTGTTTCTTCAAATTTCTCAATATTGTAACTTGTTGTACAACACATAAAAGTAAAATAAAAAACGTCAATCATAAAATAAAAATTGAGTTATTTAGTTTACCACCCCATAATTTTTACACGAAACAAAACAATATAATACTAAAGTCGAAGGATGAATAAACTTGTTCAACCTAGTGACCCTTTCAACACCCTCTTCCTTACTTTCATCTCTTATATGAGTTATCTCCACTAGGTTGGTGTTTGGCATCTATATAATTAAAACAAGATTAACATCATAACATCAAATTATTTTAATCTCCGTTCAATATTAATTAGTAGCCTAGCCTAAATCTCTCTCAATTCCAATATCTTGTGTTGATAAACTGTGTTTTTGGTCTTATTCCTCAATTTTAAAATCTAAGTATATCCGTTATATTATATATTCAACTGATAAATTAAATATGCTAACAAATAAGTAAAAGAAATGGGTGAAAAACTAAGCCCTTTGAATATGAAATCAATCACTAGTGTATTGTCAAGAGTTTTGTCCCTTCCACTTAATAAAATTACTTGATCCTCTTTCAAGATTAATTAGTACTCTAAATTACCCTCTATTTCATTGTCTTGTGTCTATGTGTTACAATCACTATATCATTTATACATAACAAAAAGGGAAATGGGTGGTCACGTCTAGACAAATTCGAACCAAGGCAAAACACCCTTTTCGTTTTAGAATGTGTTCACTACTAGTAGGCCACACTAGTTATCTTTTTATAATTCTAAAAATATATTTTTTATAATATCGGTTAGTCGGTTAACCGAGACCAAAAAAATCACTAACCATTACCATACAAAATAACCGAAATTTAGTTCGGTCGGTTAACCGAAACTGGAAGTCGGTTTTCTTCGGTAAGGTTAACCAAAAAATTGGTCGATTTTTCGGTTTTTTTGTTCGGTTTCGGTTTTTCGTGCCCATCCCTAATAAGGAGGAAGGGTCTATCGTCACCGTCGTTGTCGACATCGGGGGAGAGAGGGACGGAGGTGAAGGAGGATGGTTGGGCGTCGCCGAAGAGGACGGAGGAGATTTTGCGGGATTGTTGTTTGTTCTTCCCCTTATTTTTTCCATTGCTCGTGGTTGGGGAAGTAGGCGGCGAGGGGGCAGCTAGGGTCGGTGCGGCGCCGAAACCCTAACAGCAGGGGGAGCAGAGTTACTCAACTTTCTTTTGGGAAGGACGCGTGAGGAGCGTACTTCCAACACTCAACTTTATTTTGTAAGTTTCTTTTTGTGACTATAAACTTCAACGTAAATGCTTTGTTAATTTGCAATTTCCAATAGAAGCGTCATGACCTTATAAAAGAGAGTTTGTTGCAATCATTGTTTGTGCTCCTTGTATTTTCTATAAAAAAAAAATGCGCTCAATAGATAGTTAATATCACACTAGATTTTCATTTTAACAACTCGAAAGGGCAGAAACCATCAAGAATCAGTGAAATCGATTACACGAATAAATAGAGTATACAATTAGTGAAGTCTGTTTGTTGTACTTGGGAAACAATTGTATGTCGCTGCACTATAATATATTTCACTTTTAATTATTTCTGTATGTCATAGGATGAGTTTATGTAATCAATTCGATCAGAATTTTGTACTTTTTTCGGAAGAAATGATTAAATGTCAATGGATGTTTTCATTCAAATATGTGAACACCGATACGGTACAAATTTCATGTGTATTGTAGTGTATATTTATTGTGATCCACATTACACGAATATGTATCACAATGAATGTGCATCATAGTAGATTTTTAATATTAATCCATTGTTGTATTGCTTCTTTGTTGACCAGCGATGACTACTTCTTAACTGGATGTGCAATATACGTAGTATGATGTGTTCCGCAGTATAAATAAATGCATACTATATTATATATAAATGTACACCACAGTATAAACAAATGTATTACAATTATAAGCAAATGTGCGTCACGGTATAGATGTGCATTGTTCAATTCGCGTCGTGCGCATGAAAGACATTGTTCACACCTTAACAGTACTATCAATGTTCTAAGGATCGGGCTAGGCGGCCGAACACCGATCCGATTTTGGTCAAATCAAAATGGCTAGGCAGCTAGGAGGTTGTGCAGGTTGTAGGCAGGTTTAGTTCTGTTTTATGGTTTTTGTTTTCAAATTCTTTAAAAAAAATTCAATTTTTTCCACTCTTTCCTTCAAATCTTTCAATTCTTCCAATACAATTTAATTTACCTAGACCCAATGTTGTTAAAATCGCGATCCGAGTCGTATAATCGTATGATTCTACGATCCAAAGCATACAAAATGACTCAAATCGTATGGAAATAGTGGTACGTGGTAGAGTCGTACTAGGATCGTAATATGATCACTAGAATCGGGATTCTACGTAGAATAATAAGGTCCTAGGGAAACTTGTTTTTTGCTTAAATTTCTCAAGTTTTTGGTTGTTCAATGAACTTGGGACAATTTTCCATCTTATTGATAGAGTATTAGACTCACTAAGACATTTACTTAGCCCATTTACATGTTTTTATCAATTTTAAGCAAAAAAAGTTAAAAATGTTGAAATTGGTTCGTCCTAATGTGCAGATGATTGCTCTTTGACGTAGAAAACCCTCTTCTTTCCAATGAGATATTTTTCAATGATCTTGGAAGAGATTAAAATGATGAGGATATACGTAATATACTTTTTTTTAATTATTTCTTATTCATAAAGTGTTTAAGTTTTGCATCACATAATAATATTTTAAGTAATCTTAAATTATATAGTTTTTCAAGTAATCTTACATCACATAGTTTATATTTTTCAAAACATCACATAGTTTTTATTAATAATCTTAAATCACATAGTTAATTATGAACATTAATTACGTATTTATAATATTGAGTTGATAGTACATCTTAATGAGTTAGTAGTTGCTTAGCTTTTATGTGAACTATATCTTACTAAGGGTTTGGACATTCTCTGTAATGATAATTTTGGATCTTAGATCTTCCAACTAATACTAATTTGTTTTTATTCATTTATCAAGACTAAGATTTCACATTTTACTAATCAAGAGATGGAAGTGTTGGATCCAATGAAAATGAGGGCGCAAATAAATATGATATTAATATTACGTCAGATGATGTGTTCGTTGATGAATACAACATTTGGATTAATTGTGATGACTCTCCCTTCCTACATAACTTTATTGTTTCGAAATGTAATCATTCTAATATTACTACTCTATACTCGATTTTGTTGTTGTTATGATGTAATTATGGATAAATTTATCGTTTATGGATGATAATATGCGATAGTTGATGGTTAATGAGAATGTTTGTCTTTATATAACCTTACATTTGAGTAATATATGACATACTTAAATTAGAATTGCTATAATTCATTTATTCGGTAGGATCTTACGATCCTACAATTCGATTTTACGATCCGATTCCACACCCCTCTTACGATCAGATCCAAAAATCCTGATTTTAACAACATTGCCTAAACCCCCACCTAATTCACTAAACCCCCTCGCGGCCAAGTTCTCTTCTACTAATTTTAAAACACTGCCTGTATACTTATAAGTCCATCAATACAGTCAACGAACTTTATTTGATCCAGATTCGAAAATGAATAGGCGGCCAAGGAAGCAAGGTTAATATATCTAAGAACTTATCCAACAAATGATATAGAAGTTTTTTAATACAAAAAAAATATTGAAAGCCGGCCAGGAAAATCAAACAGATTCAGAACTAAAATGCACGAAATGTGCTGAGGGAATTTAATTTATTTGATATAATTCTCTACTTCTGTCCGTTTAAACTTTAGTTCTTACCAGTTTTTATACTACGTATTAGCCTTAAAATATGGACGATTTAGAACATATGTTAAAATTTCTTTGTTTTAGAAACTATTTTCTAATAGAGAATATGTTAAAATATCTTAGGCTAACAAATTTTTATGCCAAAGTGTTTATTGTTACTTTTTAAACAAAATCGTGTTTTTTCTATTCTTTTTTTTATATATAGTTGGTGTGAAAAGATCGTAGCTCGATAGACTGAGGATAATACACGTATGAATATATAAGTATGGATAAGTCTAGTATAAAAATTTAGTGTGATTTCATTTTATAAATAATTGGCAATAGGATAAGTAATCCACCAACCTTATATATATACTAGGCTTTGATATTTACTCACTTTGAATGTAGGATGAACTCTACATTCCAACACGCTCTCGCAAGTACAATGGACTTAATCTAATTGACATTTGGGCAGATGCATGTGTACGGGTAGACATCCAAATCTTTTTAAAGGCATACTCAATTAACTCAAGAAACTGACCCATGACCCAATTTGCTCTGATATCATGTAAAAGTTTGTTAATTGGTCGATAGATTAGGAATTGTGCATGTACAAGCGCATAAGCACGGAAAAATCCAATATATAAACTCACACTAAAATCATTTGACAATAGAAAAATTTATACCAATTTTATATATAAGTTTTGATATTCATCACCTTCACCTTATATATAAGTTTTGATATTCATCCAAAGTGATGTGAGATGTTACCCAAACCTACATTCTAGCAAGGGGAGTTTCTACTATTATGATGCATTGGTTATGAAATTGTGATGTTAAGCGATGGCAAGCAATTTCGGAATCATTTGACGCAATATCATTGTTCCTTTATAACCAATGAGTCTAGATTTATAAAAGAATAGGACTCATAGGAGTATTATAAGTATAATATATCCTACATAAAAAGTTGACATATTATGTCAATAAATGACTAACATTTTTCTTTTTTACACATTATATTTGACTCAATAAATGAACAACATTTCTTTTTTTTAAAAAAAAAAAAACCTATTCCAATAGAAATGTTGCTCAATAAATATTTCACAAAATTACAAATACATATTACATATATGTCCATTGAGGAGGTATATAAATAATTAATACGAACATATCAAAAGTACATATATTAATTTTTTAAAATAACGCTTCCATAATACTTTAAGTAATATCAAAATATGGATTTTATTACTAACTTATAAATAGCAATTGTATATGAGATAAAAATTACAATATTTCTGAGGTGATAATATATTGACTAATACATATTTTATAGAATTATACTAATATATCAAAAAGATCAACGAATTTAATCATAAACAAAAATAAGAATTTTAATTTGAATAAAATATCCTAAGAAGATGGTAAAAGTACAATGATTTAAAAAAAAATCATTGTACTTATATAAATAAGAATTTATATAATTATTTGATCTGAGATAGAATTATACAACTTTTGTTACAAAGTTGACAAAGTAATTTTGTTTCATTTCATTTAACAGTAATAACATAGTAATAATTAGTAAAGTATAGAATATCTCATATATAGTGTTTCGCTATTTAGAAATCGATCGTAAATTATGATAAATTTGATTATGTAGATTTTATAAAATACACTAATATATTAAGAATATCAACTAATCTAATTATAAATAATAATAATAATAATAATATGGAATTAAATGCTAAAGGACTAAAAACTAAATTGAACTATAACAAGGCGAGAGTTAAATTTGTTATCCCTTCATCTTCTGTAATTTTATAGTTACAAACATTCATACGCTAGAATTTAATAGCAAAAAGACTTAAATGTTAAATTCAAATTAATGAAAGTGTTAAATCATATATCCAAATCGTGAATTTCATATATATTCATACACTCCATGTCAATTTTAACGTTTGATATCCTATGACCAAGAGTTAAAAAGACTTACTGCACGTTAATTTCAAGAATTTAATATTATAGTAATATAGCCGTTTGTATTCTAATTGCAAATGAAACGACAAATAACTACCATACATAAACTTTACGATTGCCCCCGCTTATATATAAATCAACATGGTGCCTAACTCTTTCTTTCATATATACCATATGTTACATCTACAAACAATGTATGAGTACTTTATTTGTTGCATTTCTTTCCAGTTTCTGTATACATAATTTGCTTATATATTTTACTATTTTAGTTGACGATGATGATCAATATTTTGATTTATTTTGCAGGTGAAGATAAACATTAAGAATTTCGATTGTATATGTCTAGAATAGTTCGTGACTGTTAATTATGGGTTTGGTGTTAAGGATCAATCAACTTCTAAAAGAAATCATAATTCATCTTCTAGGAATATGTTCTAAGTTTATTTTTTTATTATGTTATTCAATCTCTTTAAAATATGTACCATAAAAGATAGCTAGAACTCCAAGATTTATATGGATTAGGGTTTTAAACATTGCTTCTATTACACATGAGAACCATTTTATAATCTATTTGATAGAAAGTTTTATAATTTTTTTCGAACTACTGAAAGCAAATATTATTACTCCATTGCTTGATGAATTTTGTATCCCTCTAAGCAATTAAACAAGCATTTCAGCCCACAATATATTCTGTCATTCTTATTAACTAAAATTGACTAAAACATGGGATTACAAAATATGGACATGGGAAGTAGAATTAAAGCATTGTGTAATTGTAGAACAAAAAAACGGATGTAATTTCATTACACTTGAAAATCTATATATATTGGTGTTTTTGTTATTTAACCACATTGAATATAGTAAGTCATCTCTACACAATTTCATTAATCTGTAATGGTGTATTGGTGCGACATTCAAACATAAAAAGCATGTGATTAAGGTTTTATGTAATCGGATATATATTTCATTAATTTCCTAACCTCTAATTAGATTTTTAAATTAAATTATAAAGTAATATCTAAGCAAACTATGTCAACAACATTAAATTTCATAATATATAGTACTTATATGAAATAATTAAGATATTGATGTGACTGAGACTGAATATCTATGTTTATGAAATTTAAAATTTAAATTAAATATATAATTTTTGAAGTACGTACCATAATGATTTATACTTACAAACCCGTTATATAATATGAAGATATTTAAAAAGAATTCATAAAAGAAATAGTTAGTTTAGATAAGCTATTTCTTTTTATATCTGTTGGGCAGTGATTAATTACTATGAAGTGCCCTTAAACGTTTCTTTAAATTGGTTGTTCAATGTGACTTTCTATTTTCCATTGAATTAGAGAGAAAGTTAAACCAATTAAAAACTTTCAAGATTAAACCAAAATAATTCAACATTTTGGTATGTCATTTCAAATTCTTAATTTTTCTAATTGTCATTTAAATACCAAATGTGAGTGGGAGAACATAAACCAAAATAATTCAACATTTTGGTTTTCTATTACTTTAGTGTATCTACTTGAAATAACACCTATGATAGTGAATGCTTATACTACTTCTAGATATAAATATACAACTTTTGTTATAAAGTTCACAAAGTGAACTTTTGGCTTTCAATAGGTGCATTTCCTGACATTGTTTTCTTCTTTGTTTTGCTGCGCACGTTAGTCAAAGATAAACTAAAAGATATACTTCAGACCAAAATCACTAGAAGATATTCGATCTGCTTATTTAAAACAGGTGATCGAATTTGTATACGTCCAAATGACTACTAAGTACTCTATAATTTGTTATATATAACGTATAGGCACACACACACACAAGCAGTACATTTGAACCCAAAATACGTATGCATCCACTTATTCATATTTGTTGTCACTTTTGGATATATGGACGAAATTTGGGTGGGTTATGAAAACAACGGTGACTCACTTTATAGCAGGAAATAAAAGTTTGGGATGTTACAAGCAATTGAAGGCACCATACCATGGGAATCGTGAATATGAATCATATGATATTTTTTCCATTCAAAGAGAGCTGGCCTCTTTGACCACTTCTCTCGGGAGATTATAAATGCGGTGTTATTTAATCATATTTTTTGTTGAAGAAGAGGTTAATATCAAGCCAATTTATATTTTTATGTATCTAAGTATCTTGATGCATATCTTATACTGCGGTATAATACTCCGTAACAATTTTAAAATGTATTGCGAAAAAGAAATGCATCTCGAATTGGCGGGAATCGAGAGCAAATTAAACAAAAGCCAGGCAGAGCGCGCTGCTGCACTTAGCGGTGCATCCTCTTCCCCTAATTTGCCTAACAACTGAACATTAAATGTGAGAGATCAAGATAACAAAATTTGTGCTTCATTCTCATTCACCGGTATTTGCTTGTCTCAAACACCAAAATTTACAATTGCTCCAAAATCTGGGCATCTCTCCCCTGCTTTTTATGTACCCATAAGACCCCCCAACAACAAAAAAGAAGAATAAGAAAACAGAAAGAAAGGGGAGGACAATTTGATGAATTAGCGTGTGTTTGGTATCGGAGGAGGAATGTGGTTTGGGTGTTTTTGAGTTTGATATTGATGGTATGAGATTATGAAAAATAGAGAGGGGTTTTTTACTATGACTATGATTCCCCTTCTCCTTTTTTAAAATCAAACTCTGAATTAAAATTTAAAGATGTATCATATTTTTACCAAACACACGGCCGGCCGGAGCTGGAAAACCTACTCCTCCAAGAATCGTTTCACAATCTCGATGCCGGGCTGCACAACTTGAGTCTCCCATGCGGATCTCCACTCTTCGTCTCCTTCTAGCACGCCCCTAAACGCGTCCGTGGCGTCCAGTCGCCGTAGGGCCCACCCGGCGCCCCTCAGCCGCACGATCTTTTCCACCTGCCTCTTCGCCAGCCGTTGCGTGTTCTCCTTGATCGCCCTCACCGCATCCTCGTACACCCGATCCTCCCCCTCCGCGGCGGGACGAGCGAACATCCGAAAATACCGCTCGAACTCCGGCACCCCGATCGCTTTCCTCAGCCCCGAGTTCCGCCCCGACTCGTTTATCTCGCCCGAGTAGAACTCGGCCAACTCGTCCAGCATCCCCGAGTCAAGCATCTCGTCGACTCGCTTGTCCAGGTACTCGTTCAGCACCGGCGCCGCCACGTCCACCCACAGGAAGCAGCACCGGTACCGGAGACCCGAACCGGAACAGACCGGGTCCGGGTCAGAGTCTCGGAACGGGTCGGAATCCGACCCGGATAGGAGTGCGTGGATGAGCGAATTGGAGCCTCCGACTAAGAAGGGGACGCGGCCGCGGGAGCGGACGTCGGAGATCGCGGCGTCGGCGTGGCGGGTGTACTGGGAGGGGGATAGGTCGCCGGCGGAGGAATCGAAGTCGCCGAGGAGGTGGTGGGGGATGCCGGCGCGGTCGGAGTGGGGGATCTTGTTGGTGGTGATGTCGAGGCCTCTGTAGAGCTGGATTTTGTCGGAGTTGATGATCTCGGCGGAGAATCGGGAGGCGAGGTCGACGGAGAGGCCGGATTTGCCGGCGCCGGTGGCGCCCAGTATGACGACAAGCTTGTTATTGCGGCGGAGAGGGCGGAGGAAGGCCGGGGTGGAGATGGATTTGGTGGGATTGGGCATTGCGGAACAGAGTGTTTGGCAGCAAAAATGGAGGATGGGAATCAGGCTAAGTTTCATAGCCGGAGTAACTGCATACCCAACAGCCACACCACAGACGTTAACTCAGCGATCGATCTAGCTACAAACACAAACACAAAGACAAACACAAACACAAACACAGGTTGATTGATTTATTTATTACAGTAATTGAGCAAGGCATTCAATTCTATTTTATTTTTTCTGAAGAGCTGGGTCTGAGATTTCTCAGCTGGCTGGGGATGTGTGCGATCAAGGAGTGGGAACTTGGTAGCCTAAATACTAGCTGCTGCTGCTGCTGCTGCTACCACCTTATAATTATGGTCTTCGATCGCCACCTATTTATATTAATTATAATCTCCCTTAATTCTAACTGCCGTCTTCCAACAATCTTTAAAATAAGAAAAACTTTATAAAATACTAGTCCGTATATAGGAGCACGGTTATGAGACTAGCTACCAATTAAGCTCAAATAAAATGGGATACCTTTACAAAAAATATATATACGTCTACCTACGTACCTAGGTTGAGGGCTTCATATCACGTAAGCCCATTCTCAAGCATTTTGAAGTCAGGTTGGTGTGCTTTCAAGCTAGTGGTTATACTTATAGCAGGTGTTTCAATTTCAACGTACCCCATCCAAAGGACCTGGTTCGTACTCACTTCAGATCGCTCAATGTGCCGATTTATACTTCAAATTAAGTTATCCGCTAGTTGATCCAATCGCTGCCTAATTAACCAAGTCTTTTTTTTTTAATAAAGATAAATTTATATTAATGATAATAATAACGGATACTACTATACAAGGCTCAAGGAGAGTCAAAACATAATCAAAAGTATCGATAGCAGAAGCCATCAGTGGGCCAAAAGGATTTGCAACAAGACATCAAGAAAGAATACAATCACATGATCTTCAGCTTACGAAGCCAATCAAGGGTAGCAATGTCAAATTTATGCTTTTTGAGCAACAGTTTCATAGTAACCACCCGGATAATCTGGTGAGTACGTGCATTCGTCTCTTGATGGACTAGGGTCTTGAAAGATCACTTTATTGTGTGTTTGCGAGATAGTATAGATAAAGCAAGAGATGGTCATACTAAGGATCAAAAGTTAGACTTTAGTTTGATACTACAAATCAGATAAGAGTGAGAAGCATTCCTCGGCACAACAGGGGAAAGTGGGTAAGTTAACCTAATTAAGAATTTGTCGAAGGATATCTTTGACGAAAACGCAGCTAGTCCACAGGTGGGTATTAGTTTCTGTTTCAGCAGAACAAAGAACACAAGACTCGTCATCAATAACGGTCCATCTACAGATACGGTCTTTGGCAGGGAGTCTACCATGAAGAACAAGCCAAGTTATGAATGAACATTTGGGAATATGTAGTCCTTCCCAAATATTCTAACCAAGTCTTTTTAGTTAATCGAATTTTTTCACCTTCATCCATTTTAAAAAAATTGGAAATTTTGGCGTATTTGAGAATTTAGGATTCCTTAATTTGACACCAAAGATATGTGATATTTAATATCAGTATCCATATGAATGTTAAGATAAGAGTATGAGTTTTATATATGTTGTGTTCGGTATATCAAGCTGAAATAAGAGTTGAAGCTGAATGGGTAGCTAAATGATTAATTGGAGTTGAATTTATTAGTTTAATTAATCAAAAAATATAATTGGTGTTCGATATTACAAGCTGGAATGAGTGAAAAGTAAAATTCAGGTTGTTAATCTTTAACAATTTTGGAGTCACATTAAATGGTTTGGCAAAATTTAGTTACATTAATCTTTCACAAGCTCTTTAAGTTAGATTGATATTTTTTTACCGAACACTGATAAAAAAATAAAAATCAACTACGTTAATTTCAAATAAGTTTTGCTGAATGGAGCAAAATTAAGTACTGATTTTGATGAAGTAATTTTTTTATATACTTGTTTCATATGAGATGTTAAAATGACATTATGATATTACTTTCATATTAATCTGATATGATCGAGAATATACAAAACATATATAATATGATTGATTTTTACGCTAATAGCTAGTATATTTTTTTTAATGTAAATAGCTAGTATCTTAAAATCACTATCAAACGGGCCTTTAAGGTATGAAAGAGTTGTAGTGGTGTTGGTCAAACAAGTTTTTGCAATGAAAGCAAGCACAGGCTAGCGTTGCGTCTGCGCGCTCGCTGACCCCTCCCACTTCCTCCTTGTAAAATTTCAAACCTAAAACTTCTTACACGTGTATTATGCCTAAGCTACGTGAGAACTTATAGTTTAGTTAAATTTTAAAATAATGAAATTTATATATAGGGTATTTTTAGATAACTTGAATATTTTAATATTTCAAACATATATAGTTCTGACTCCATTTACTATATGTATTACTGTTAGGAAGTGAATTTTTGAAAACTCCAGCTTTCCTCAGTTTTTCTGGTTTTGACGATGACAAACACTTTGCTATTAATATTTTCATAAGTGTTGATAAACAGGGAACTAAGAAATCGAAAATACAATACAGAGACCAAGACGCCAGATTTGGGAACTGGCACAGGAACTGAAGGACGCTGACGCCGCAAGCACTTGGAACAAGAGATGAAAGGCGGTGGCGATCCGATTAGGGTAGATCTTTACTTAGAGAGAGAAGATAAAGATTATCATGTTTCCATATTATCTTAGGGATTAAATGTATATCTTTTATGGAAACGAAAAGTGTAAAATCGTGAAAGATTATATTTGGTAACAAATATTATCTTTCCGATTACTTTTTGATTATTTTATTTGTGTAAATCAGTTGTTGGAGATTCGGTTCTTCTACACAATTGAGTTACATAAATAGCGTAATCAAACTCTCTTACTCATATGCATTCACGCACATTGCTTACGAAGAAGAAACATAGCTTAGTTTTTTGAAGAAGAACTGTAAGTCACTTGCTTGTTGTATGCTTGATTTGGTCGAACTAGGTAGAGAGTCTTTAGTGTGTCTTAAGACTTTAATCTGTGTGTTCTATCCTAGTTGATTGTAATCGAAGCATTAATAAAAGAAGTAGACTTTCAAATCCTCTTGAAAGAGAGGTAGTGAGTTTTATCTTGGATAACTAGTTGGTTATCAAATGTTCTCACTCTAAGGAACTAGACTTGATTCTGTGACTGTTTACTTATTCCGCTGCTAAGGAACTGAACTCTCAGTTTCCTTTGATTTACGTACGATCCTACAATTGGTATCAGAGCAGACGCTCTAGATTTGTGTTAGTTTACAGATTTCAAGATGACTAGTTCAAGAGAATTCAGTTTGGGAATTTCCATCAATAAGCCCCACATCCAAAAGAAGGGAGAAGAAGAATGGTGGGAGAAATGCATGACCAACTACATTCAAACCATGGACTATCAGTGTTGGCGCGTGATTGAAAATGGTGATGGTGTCATTCCTGACAAACTGGAGGAAAAGGACTGGAAGCCTGAGTACTATACCATCAAAGAAAAGAATGCTAAAGCTCGACAACTCATTCTTAATGGGTTAACAAGGGAGGACATGTACAAGGTGATAGGAATTACAACTGCTAAGGGCATCTGGACAGCTCTAAAGGAGATGCATGAAGGAAGTGAGGAACTAAAGCAAAGCATGAAGTTTGCTCTAGAAGGAGAATACCACACTTTCGAGATGTTAGAAACTGAGAACATCTCTCAATACCACTCGCGTTTCACAAGACTCATCACCAAACTCAACAATGCTGACGTCAAGCTTGATGAGTGGTCCAAATCTCTTGTTATCATCAATGGACTCAACTCAAAGTTCAATCTCATCAAAAGAGTTTTAAAGACCACCCCTGGTATTCAAGGTCTTCCCTTAACTCAAATCATAGGGAAACTTGAAGTTGAAGAAAGAGAGGCCCTCAAAACAAGTTCTGCCAAGAAGATGGAGAAGGGAATAGCCTTAAAAATTTCAAAGGCCTTCTCCAGGTTGGAGATGGAGGAAGAAAATTCAGATCTCGAAGAAGAAGAAGATGAGATGACAGCCCTAGTCACTAAGCACATCAAGAAGCACTTCATCAAGGGAAAGTTCAAGAAAAAAATTCAAAAGAGATCTCTCTCTGAATATGCTTGCTATCAATGCAAGGAAATAGGACATCTTGCTAGGAACTGTCCTAAGAACTCAAATGATGATGACAAGCCTATGCAGAAGAAAGCTCTCTTTGCTACCTTTGGAGACGACTCAGAAGACTCTGAAGGGGAACTGGATACAAATGGAACTTCTGGAAGAAGATGCTTGATGGCTAAGAAAGATTCAACTGAATCAGATGACTCTGAGGTATCTTCTTCTGAATTTACCAAATCTCTTCTTGAATGTGATAAGAAACAATTGATCAAGATCATTAATAAACTTGGAAAGGAAACTAGTTCCCTTCAAGAGAAACTAGAAGAATATGAAGATGAAATTTCATGTTTATCGACTGAAAACTCTGTCTAGAGCAAGAAACTTGATGAAACTGAAAAATTACTTGATAATTCCTCTAGGAAGTGTGACTCTTGTATCACTGTTAAAAAGGAACCCATGCATGTTGACAATCCTATTGTTCCTTCCATCGACTCTGAAAAGAACACATCTGCCATGCTTGCTGAAATAATGAACAAACTTGATCATCTTACTGACTCTATAAATGAGAAAATTGTGAATCAAACTGTTTTTGTTAAGCAACGATATGGTCTTGGTTATCTCGGTAATAAAGATTCTGAGGAAACATGCTCTGTTGAGAATGAGAAACTGAGAAGGGAACTGGTCGAGAAAAATGAAACTCTCAATTGTGCCCTACAAACCTCTCGTGACAAAAACCAGTTCCTAAAAGAAAAGGTAAAAGTGCTAGAACAGAAGCCTAAAGAAAATCAGACTTGGTTTGATGGCCAGAATGCTCACATGATGTATATTGACCAAGCTTAGGGAACTAAAGGTAAGAAAGTTAACTTTGAGCAGAGAAAGCAAGAAAGACCATTCAGACCTGGTCATGATAAGTATGGTCATGTTGTCTATAATCGTGTCTGCTGGCATTGTGGTAAAAATGGTCATTATATTCATGAGTGCATTCACAAGAAAAGGCAAATGGAAGAAAATGCTAGAAAAAGGAATCAGAAAATGAACAATAAAAAGAAGATGCATACTATTAATGATTTGAATGATCCTTATTATTTTGTTCCTGCTTCTAATCCACATAAAAGATATCAACCTCATTCTCCCAGAAAAGCTAAGCTTAGCTGGGTTCAAAAAGTTTGAGTTCCCTTGTGTAGGATGAAGTGCGACAACAGGACAAGTGGTACATAGACAGTGGTTGCTCGTGCCATATGACCGGAAATAGAAACAAAATGTCGTCACTTCATAAACACCGAGGAGGTACTATCTCCTTCGGAGACAAGAAAAAGGGAGCAATCTGTGGAACTAGAAATGTGAATCTTACTGATCACATCAAGGTAAGTAACGTTAACCTTGTTGAAAATTTAGGTTTTGATCTAATTAGTGTGTCACAGCTGTGTGATCAAGGAGAAAATGAGGTTCGCTTTACCTCTAAGGAATGTACTGTGGAAGATAGCAAGGAAACTGTGATCTTAAAAGGCAAGAGGTTCAACAACGTCTATGTTATTGATTCGAAATTCGTTCCCAACGAGAAGTTGTGTCTCTCGTCAATTGAAGATCAGACGAATCTATGGCATCAACGACTTGGTCACGCTAGCATCAAGCTCATCCACAAGCTACATCAAAAGGAACTCGTTCGTGGACTTCCTAAAATCAATGCTGAAAAGTCAGAAATCTGTTCTGACTGTGTTCAAGGGAAACAGGTTCGTAGTTCCTTCAAATCCAAAACAATGGCGAGTTCCTCTAAACCTCTGGAACTCATTCACATGGACCTTTGTGGTCCTATGCGAGTTCAAAGCATTGGTGGTAACAGGTATATTTTGGTACTTGTTGATGATTATTCTAGATTCACTTGGACATTATTTATAAAATCTAAAAGTGAAGTCTTTGATAGATTTAGCGAGTTAGTTTCCTTACTTGAAAAATCAATGAATGTATCTCTTCGTGCTATTCGTTCCGATCATGGAACTGAGTTCAAGAATAGAGATTTTCTAACATTTTGCAGGGAACATGGAGTTGATCATAATTTATCGGCTCCCTACACTCCACAACAGAACAAAGTTGTTGAAAGAAAGAACATGACTTTGGAAGATATGGCTCGAACCATGCTCATCTCGAGCGGACTATCTCAATCCTTCTGGGCAGAAGCAGTTAATGCAACGTGTTACATTTTAAATCGGGCTATGCTACGTCCTATGCTAGAGAAGACTTCATATGAGCTACTAAGAGGCAGAGTTCCCAACATTGCTCATCTAAGAGTCTTCGGCTGCAAATGTTTTATTCACAACAATGGGAAGGACAATCTAGGGCAGTTTGATCCACGGAGTGATGAAAGAATCTTCATCGGATATGCTTCCAGTAGCAAAGCATACAAGGTCTTTAACAAACGAACTAAAAAGGTAGAGGAAAGTATTCATGTTATTTTCAATGAAAAATTGCCTTCAAAGTCTTTGCAGGATCTCTCTGTTCCCTCAGAAGATCCGTTTCAACGGCCAAGGGAAGATTCTGATGATGAAGCTCATCCTAAGCATAACTCATATCCCAATCTCTCTAGCTCACATACACCCATAGTTTCCTCAACTGTGGTTGCACCCAAGGTATCAACATCCTCAGACAACACCCCAATTCCCTCCGATCATCAGGACAATGTTGCTATCGCTCCAGTTCCTTCCAACCCATCAGTAGACGTAGATGCTACTCCTCCGACAACAGAACATGCTCCGGAAGCTGATCCTAATACAACCTCTTCCTCAGCTACTGCTCCCACAGACGTTGACGCTCCGAGAACTGACCTACTTGTTCCTAACAGAGACAAAATAACTACCAAGCATCCAGTCAGGTATGTATTTGAGGATATGTCCTATTGTGCGTTCAATGCCTTTCTGTCTCCTATAGAACCCAAGAACATCACGGACGCGCTGAAGGATGCTGACTGGATCATAGCCATGCAAGAGGAACTTCACCAGTTTGAAATGAACAAAGTTTGGAGACTAGTTCCTCGCCCACCAAACAGACACATCATAGGAACTCGATGGGTATTTCACAACAAGTTGGATGATTCCGGTGTTGTATCCAGAAACAAGGCTCACTTGATTGCTCAAGGCTACAATCAACAAGAAGGGATCGACTATGATGAAACATTTGCCCATGTGGCAAGACTGGAGGCTATACGGCTACTCATTGCCTATGCCTCTCACAAAGGGTTCAAGTTATATCAAATGGACGTGAAGACTGCATTTCTCAATGGCATTCTTCAAGAGGAAGTTTATGTCAAGCAACCTCCAGGATTTGAAGATGATGATCACCCTGACCACGTATATTTCTTGGACAAGGCTCTCTATGGTCTAAAACAAGCCCCTCATGCTTGGTATGATCGCCTTGCCCAGTTCCTAACAGCCAATGGCTATCGCCGTGGTGTGATCGACAAGACTCTTTTCATTCTGGAAGTCAAAGGTGAAATTCTCGTGGTCCAAGTATATGTTGATGATATTATTTTTGGTTCCACTAACTTGGCTCTTGTAGAGAAGTTCAAAAATCTAATGAGCAACGAGTTTGAAATGAGTATGATTGGGGAACTATCCTTCTTCCTGGGATTGCAAGTTACTCAGAAGGATGTCGGCATTCAAATCCATCAACATAAGTATCTTAAGGAACTCCTGAAGAAGTTCAAAATGGATTCAAGCAAAGCCATTTCCACCCCCATCTCCCCTGCAACTCGCCTCACCGCAGATCATACCGGACATAAAGTGGAAGAGAAGCTCTATCGTGGCATGATTGGTTCTTTGATGTATCTAACTGCTAGTAGGCCAGATATTGTGTTTGATGTTTGTCTTTGTGCCAGGTTTCAAGCTGATCCAAGAGAATCTCACTTATCGGAAGTGAAGCGCATATTTCGCTATCTCAAGGAAACTGACGACCTATGTCTTTGGTACCCCAAGGATTGCCACTTCAATCTTCTTGGATACACAAATGCTGACTATGCAGGCTACTTGGTTGATCGAAAGAGCACATCTAGAATGACCCGGTTCCTTGGTCCCTGCCTAGTCTCTTGGGGCTCGAAGAAACAAAACTCAATGGCTCTATCAACCACCGAAGCTGAGTACATTGATGCTGCCGCCTGCTGTTCCCAACTCCTTTGGCTCAAACAACAACTTGCAGATTTTGGTATGTCTTTTGGTCCTCTCAAGATTCTTTGTGATAACACTAGTGCAATCAACATCTCCAAGAATCTCGTGCATCACACTAAGACTAAGCATATTGATATTAGGCATCACTTCTTGCGTGATCATGTTGAAAAAGGGAACATTCTACTAGAACATTGTAGGACTGAAGATCAAATTGCCGATATATTCACCAAAGCATTGAGAACCTTATGAGTCCTTTAGGTTACTTCTGGGTATGATATCCATAAACTAGTAGTTCTGATTTCCTTTACTAGTTCCCTTGTTTTGCCTAGATTTGATCTTTTCTATGATTTCATTGACAATATTGTTGATATTTGCTCTTGTGCTGTCCTCGCATGTCCTGTAATATTTGTTCTACATCATGTTCTTAGCTCTCTTGCATAATCACATGATTTTATGATATAATTTGATCTTGATTGCATCTCTTTGATTGGCCTTATACGTAGTCAATTTGATCACATCTATCCTTCACTATAAGCCGACATGATAATTGACTACAAACCGTCCTAAGTCTGACTGCATTGCATAATTCCTTATGATCCATCTTTAGTTCACAATTGGGAATTATCTTTGTTGTGTCAAAATTGCATTCCTATTTCTTCCGTATATGGGTATGTACTTTTTCTTGAGTGTTGCTTGTTTCCCTATATAAAATGTACCCATATCTCTCCGGCTCCATGTCAAAAACTGAGAAAAGGAATTGAGAATTGTGCTTCAACGGCCGGATTTCAAATTTGAGCTCTGTCTGCGACCGCTTCCCAAGGACAGTAAATGCATGTGTAGCCGTTTGCTTCTCTGCGGTTTCTGAGTATTTTGATATCCGATTGATTTGATTGTTCTGAAGGAAATTTTCTAGGGAGAGTTATTAGTTCCCTTCAGTGCAGAATATATTATGGTCGTTTGAGAAATATATGGGTTCCCTTATTTGAAAAGATTCGGCAACGGCTAAATTGGATAGAATTTTGCCCATCAAGTATATAAGGCAACATGTACAACCCTAAAGAGGCACCGATCATCAAACTCTCTTTGCTTCTCAACCAATCTACCACGCCCTCAAAATTTCTAAAGTTCTCACCTTCCCATTCGCTTCCATGGATTCCGGTATGCCAAAACTCCCTGCCGATGAGCTCGCAATGCTGGAGGCATACAGAAAGCAAAAAGCTACAACATCCTCTTCCCAGGCGACTTCACTGGCAAAGGCCACATCTTTGGTGCCCTCAGAGGCGGCGTAACCTACCAAATCGGCTCCACCGCCGATCCCAGAGGCACAACCGTCCTAATCCGCCTCCTCTGAGCACACTCCATCCAAGCATCTCTCCCCCACACCAACGAAGGAAGATTCTCACCACTCCTCCCCTTTCCCAAGAGGCTGCTCCAATCGATGTGGACCTGCTCCCCACTCCGACGACTTCTCTCAAACAGCCCGACGACTCCCAATCGGTGGCCGGAAGGGTGAAACGCCGTGCCGCCAAGGGTGGTCAAGGCATCCCATCTCTTCATCTAGAGGATGCCCCTAAGGCCAAGAAGGCTAAGCTGACCAAGGCTGCGAAAGGGAAGCAGCCTCAATCCCAGCAAGCATCACCACCGTCCTCAATTCCCTTCGTAGTGGCACCGACTCTGGCCTCTCGTCACATCTTAGAGCCCCTCATCATAGGCCAGGAATTCTGGCGCTCTGTTGATGATGAGAACATCCATGCCGCCCACTCCATGCTTCAACTTCAAGGGTGAGATAAGCTGATGATGGAGCCCTTCGCCGTCAATGAGGATCTGGTGCGTCTCTTCTACCAAAACATGCAATTTGTTCCGGCTAAGGATGATTAGCCAACACACGTCGCCATTCTCACCTGGGGAGGTAATCTGATTCCCCTCTCTGCTGCCGTTATTGGTTCTGTGCTAGAGCTCGACACCGGTGAAGGTTTTGGTGTGATCGTCAAGAGAAACTGGCCGTCAAAACGCAAGCAGGCCATCTTGAAAACCGTGTTCGATGGCTCCTTCCTCTCTAGGGGTCCTCTGCACACCAAGTATTTGAGTCTTGACAAGAAGATTCTCCACACCTTCCTCATCAAGAATATTATTCCTCGTCAAGAGAAGAGGGACACCGTTTTGGTTGGTGACGATGTGCTCATGGAGAAGCTTATTCTGGGAGTTCATATTGATTTGCCCTGCATCACCCTAGCCCACATGCAATACTGTAAGGGCCACTCCACTCACTCTCTTCCTTACCCACATGTTGTTAAGAAGATTTTGAGCCACCTTGGTCTGTACCCCACTGGCGTTGAGAAAACTCAATTTTCTCGCCTCCTCACCATGACCACTGTGAGGCATCTTATGCACAAAGCTCATATAGATGAGGAATCTGATGAAGAGAAAGATAAGGAGGAGACCCAACCTGGCCAATATGAGCCCCGTCTAGTTCCCGACACCCATGTCATTCTGGACAGTTTGAGGCATATTGAGGTTGCCCTAGTTGAGGGTTTTGACAAGGTGGCCGCTGCTGTTGAGAAGGGCAACAACTTCACCAATGAAATGGTGGTGGAGTTGTGGAAGACGTCGGCTACCCTTGTAGAGGAAATTGCAAAGTTGGTGAATAGAAAGCTTGTTGAAGACAAGGCAAAGGCCAAGCAGTAGTGTGGCGCAGTGCTCAGTTCCCTACTCAGTAGACACGGAACCTTAGTTCCTTAGGATCTCACTTCCATATATTGATCCCCTTTTGTGTGTCTCTGAGTGATTTTATTGTGTTCTATGTTATCTATGTTCTCTTTATGTTTAATGAAGTTTCTGTGTTCCTTGCAATTTTTCTGATTCGCTTTCAACTTTTATTACAGTGCCATTTCTCTAGAGTTCAACATTAGTCTATTTGTCACTCTAAATTCGCTTTGTTCTTCATTTAACTGACTCTTTTCGATGATGTCCAAAGGGGGAATGAATTCTGCAATCTGGAACTAATAGGATGAAAGGAACTCTGAATTGGTTGTCTCTTTAAGGGGGAATTAAGGAACCCGGTTTGATGTTAAGGGGGAATATGCAATTCACTAATGATTATTTTACATCTAGCCCTGTTTTGTTTTTCCTCATATATCATTCATGCCTATTTTAGATATGCCAGGTTCTACATGTTTGTCATTATCAAAAAGGGGAAAATTGTTAGGAAGTGAACTTTTGGGAACTCCAGTTTCCTATCAAGTTTCCTTCCTCAGTTTTCCTAGTTTTGACGATGACAAACACTTTGCTATTAATATTTCCATAAGTGTTGATAAACAGGGAACTAAGGAATCGGAAATACAAGACAAAGACCAAGATGCCAGATTTGGGAACTGGCACGGGAACTGAAGGACGATGACGCCGCAAGCACTTGGAACAAGAGATGAAAGGCGGCGGCGATCCGATTAGGTTAGATCTTTACTTAGAGAGAGAAGATAAAGATTATCCTGTTTCCATATTATCTTAGGGATTAAATGTATATCTTTTATGGAAACGAAAAGTATAAAGTCGTGGAAGATTATATTTGGTAACAAATATTATCTTTCCGATTACTTTTTGATTATTTTATTTGTGTAAATCAGTTGTCGGAGATTCGGTTCTTCTACACAATTGAGTTACATAAATAGCGTAATCAAACTCTCTCACTCATATGCATTCACGCACATTGCTTACGAAGAAGAAACAGAGCTTAGTTCTTTGAAGAAGAACTGTAAGTCACTTGCTTGTTGTGTGCTTGATTTGGTCGAACTAGGTAGAGAGTCTTTAGTGTGTCTTAAGACTTTAATCTGTGTGTTCTATCCTAGTTAATTGTAATCGAATCATTAATAAAAGAAGTAAACTTTCAAATCATCTTGAAAGAGAGGTAGTGAGTTTTATCCTGGATAACTAATTGGTTATCAAAGGTTCTCACTCTAAGAAACTATACTCGATTCTGTGACTATTTACTAATTCCGTTGCTAAGGAACTGAACTCTCAGTTTTCTTTGATTTCTAACACGTACGATCCTACAATTACATTGTATATATATCAAGAAATTTTTTCTTAAATTATTTAAGTTGGTGAATAATGGAAACAGAAGAGTGTAGGGTACTTTTGTGTTCGTCTTTGTAGTCTATTACTATCATTAGTAATATACTCCGTAATAGAAGAAGAAACGGGTAATCACGTACAAAGAGAGGAGATTATAAAAATAGGTTTGGAGAGGTCAAATTGAGTTGGGTTAATTTAGTACTAATAAAATACTAATAACAGCAGTTGATGTTGCTGAAATGCTAAACATGCTTCAGTTTAGTGCTTAATAGATCCCCAGCATCCCACTGTGTATTAATTCCTTTGGTTTAAATTAAACTCTTCCAAACTTGGTGTACACTGTAGTTATATATGCTAGATGCAATGCACCCACACACCCACGTATATGCATATAACCTGTGATCATTAATTGGGAGCTAGTACTTTATTTTTAATTTGATCATAATCAATAATAAGATGGAAAGGATTTTGAACTCAAATCTGATAATTTGATATTGAAGTTTTTTATAATTAATAATTCACCAAAATAAATACATCGAAAAACTTGTACTTTTTTGTACAAGGTATATATATATTTGAATCTATTAATTAAAAGTCAATAATTACGAATTGTAGGAAGTTAGAGCTGTTAAAAAGTGACCGAACCCATTTTACCGATCTGACCGACCCGTTTTTGGATCCGACACGACTTGACCGAAATTTTTGATAACCCGAAGTTACCAAATCCGAATTTACCGTGACTGAACCCGACCAACCCGAACCCGACCCGATAACGAATAAATGTGGAGTATTAATAAAATATAACATAAAATATACGTTATAAATGACATATAAATAATGATAATATGCTTAATATCCAAAAAAAAAACATTGTTGTACTTATATAATTTTTTATAATGTAGAAATTAATAAATTAATATAATAAAAAATAAAATATGATTTTGGTCTACTAATATCAATTATATTAAAATAATTATTAATATTATTATTATTTTAATTCATTTCAACTTATTTTGACATATTTAAATTAGTTTTTAACTATTTAATAATGTTTAAATAGTGAACAAAATATTTAAAAAATGACGTTCTTGACCCGTTGGTTAATCTGAACCGTCCGCTGACCTGTAATGACCCGACCGACTTGACCTGTTATCCGAAATGACCCAACCCGTTCTCAACCCAAATCCAAAATAACCGAACCAAATCCGACTTAACTGACCCGATTGACAGCTCTATAGGAAGTCATCTAAAAGTTTCGACATACATTATACTCGGTATAAACTAGTAAAATAAACTAGTTGGTGTTCGTCAAGCCTTACGAATTTATTTGCTTCAAATATCTATCCAAATGCCTCTTAGGTACTTCACTAACATATATTCCACCGTTCCCTCGCCCTCGACATGTAACTCAAGAATCTTGGATTAGGTACTTCACTAACATATATTCATGTTCTCCGCACGGGCTCGATTGATAAAATTCAAAGTTGAAATATTATAAAATATTTACGAAAATTAATATGATGAATTATAAGCTTAATCTTTTGACACATATAGTGATAACGTTTTTATATGATTAAAAATAAAAGTATATACGCGAATTTGTAGACAAAAATGAAAAATAAATTAGAAATTTTATACAAATAACTGATTGAGAAAACATATAAGTTTAGATTTAAGTAATACAAACGTTAATTATGTATAATTAATTTCAAGGGAAGAAAATTAAATTACATCACATATTTATTTTAAATGTTTTTAATATATCATCACCTTTGCATCATAAATCATATATTATAAATTATGTTGATTTTCATGTTACCGATTATATAAATTTGAGTATTAAAACTGTAAGAAGTAGAGAAGGGATCATATAAGGAGCTTTTAGTGTATAAAGTGAGGAGAGATTTCAACCATTAGATTAAGGAAATCATAGGGCTGAGATTAATCCCATTTTTTAAAGGGTGAGGGTATTTTTGGTAGTTTGCTTTTCTACTTTAGCTTCTTTCTTTGATTCCC
This sequence comes from Rheum nobile, assembly GCA_027886185.1. Classification (NCBI taxonomy): domain Eukaryota; kingdom Viridiplantae; phylum Streptophyta; class Magnoliopsida; order Caryophyllales; family Polygonaceae; genus Rheum; species Rheum nobile. Next base: position 5,367,737 of record WOAB01000207.1, on the reverse strand, counting down.
CTTTCTCTCCCGATCGTATGAAAACACGATGCCGCCATTGATGAACACTGTTCTTCAGCTTACATTCTCTATTCTCTTCACCAATTTTCGTTGAAGCTTATTCTTCTCCTTTCACCGTTCTCTCTCTCTACTTCATTTTTTTCGGTTCGATCAAATCACGATGGACATATCTCCAAGCTTTCGCGTCTAAAATCGTTCAATGTTAGGGTTCACATCAAGCTCTCATCGAACTTCAACCATGACCACAATAAATTAAACGTGCAGTCGTGACAATTTCTACCGACGGCGATGTTGCCTCCACTCCTAGGTTTGGAGTTCGCACTGCAACTAATTAGGAAAAAGAAAAATTCGATAATTTTGATGGTATTACGATCGAATTGAGAGAGGAAGATGAGTCTAAGCATGAAGTTGTATTCGAAGAACAAGAAGAGTGAGGTAAGGGAATAGAAAGAGTGCAGGCGAGCATGTGAATACTAGTGAAATTGAAGAGATTTAAGAAATTATCACATTCAATAACAACTTTAGTAACCCTAATTTGTGTTCTAAGGAGCAATTAGGCGGAGAAATTGGAGGGTGAGAAGATGGATTTGAAGCCAATGAAATACTACATAGATCTGGATGCCCAGAACAATTAGTGATGCACTTCTATTGATAAGACGTGCACTATTAGACACTTAGCTATGCACTTATGGGGAGAAATTACAATAAGGCTAGTAGAAAGAATTTTAAGGATCTCGTTAGCAACTTATCAGCCTTCTATATTGATTTTGAGGGGAAAGACAATCAATTGATTTGGAGGAGCGAAGAAAATCAATCAACGAGGATGATTTCTACGTTCAATTGAATTCGCCACTGCTTCATCAGTGTTTCTCCATCTCTGAATCACTCCTCTATATGTAATCGAATGAAATTTTAGTTCATTTGTTCTTTGCTTTTTTCAAATTTGCTTCCTTTGAATTGCGATTTCATATAAATCTTCCTTCAAATTTTGTTTTTTGCTTAACTATGAGTCGTGCACTTCTGTTATCTTTGTTGATGTGCTTTGATTGCTTGCTTTTTTTCTTCTAAATTTGCAGTTATTAGCTAATCATTGTATACTGATTTATTTATGGTGTTATTTGTGCACTTTATTTCTTAAGATTGTAAAGCATTGTAATATTTATGTAGACCATATTATGAGTGCTAAGGAGATAGCAATTGAAAGAAGTAGCATTGGTAAAAGGCGTTGTAATAGATGCAAGAAACTTACATCGCACAATTCTAGAACATGTAATTATTTGAGAAACTTGATTTATGCACATTAATATTAAATATGCACTTCAAGCACTTATCTATGCACCAAAATCACTTATGTATACAGACATTCGATGTACCTTGTTATTTGTCACTAGTGATGCAATTGTGTTGTGTATATACATGTAAAGAAATCATTGTGCCAAATAAAACATTCAATCAATAGGGATATTCAATTGATATATTTTGCCATGAATTGAATTTGATGAGGTTTCCTTCAATTGTGTTATGTTCATACATGTAAAGTTTTATTTTTGTATTCTAATGAGGTTTTATGCTTGCCATTTTTTTTTTGCAGGTTGTAGTCAAATACAATAGCAAATGTGGCTAGTATGCAAGTTATGATGTCTATGATGATTTTTTTAGTGTACGTAGGGTTATCAAAACTTTAAGAATTTTCGCTTACGACTTTTTGCAAGCTAATAGTTTTGCGTGTATGCACATTACACTCCATTGATTTCTTAATTTGTACATTTTAGTGGAATTTGAAGTATCCCTTTTATATTAATTGTCTTCAAAATAGTGACATTACATGTATCTTATCCCCAATCACATAGAACAAGAGCTTTGTTTTTCTTCAATTGCAATCTGTAAGGGATAAAGTTAATATGAAGCAATAGGCGAGTGATTGTGCAAAACCAACCCAACTCACACAAACACATGCATTATCTAGACTTTATCCACTCATTATAAGAAGTGAGATCTAGTAAATCATCCATCCATTACATCCAAATCAAATAGATGTTTTTCCAACAAGTCATGTAACTTTCTACCTTGCTACATTAGCAAAACATATACTTAAAAATATCCAAAACCAGCATACATTGACCTATGTTTATAGAGCAGTCATTAGTGTTTTGTTGTGTATACATTACCACAAAAACATGTTCATCAACCTTTTACCAAATCAATAGATTAAGACATGATTATCCAATCAACCATTCTTTATAGTTTTTCCTTTTACAATATTCAACCTATACCTTTTAACCATTTGTAGGGCTTTGTTCTTTGTGATATGGATAGCCTTTCCATAATCCATTATCAATTCACACTTAGCTTCATCAAAATGATCCAGCATCTAGTATCCTAAGTGGTGTGGGATATCAGTGATATCCAAATCCAGTAGATGTCCAAATCCCATGCTTTTGATGTTGTCCTTTTTCTTCACTTACTCCAGCTACTATTCTTGTCTCTTATCTTTCATGTATCGAAGAAATTATCCTTCTCACCTTTTTTACTGGTCCAACTTCAACTTCTACTACTGTTCTGTCATCATTTTCTTCCACATTTGATTGTGCTACTATTTAGTTCTCCTCACTGTTTTGCACAACAACAAGTTCCTTGTCTTGTAGCCTAACCCTCTTTGATTCCATTGTTTTCTTGTGTCGCCCTATTTGATGCCATATAATAGATACATTATCAAATATCGAAAATAAAGATTCAAGAATATTTAAACAACAATCATATTAAATTGTCAGTCATGGAAGAATCCATACTTTAATCATGCACTTTTATCCGTAATACATGCTCTCTAGCCAATAATCTATGCACATTGGGAGTTTTTTTTGTTAAAGAACACAATATTCTTTTATAATAGGCAAAAATATCACATACAAAAGTATGCACTTTAGCTATATAGTCATGCATTATTACATTGAAATTATGCACTTTAAGAAACAATGTATTTTCATGGTGCATAACTTAAGGCTTTTAGCCATAGATATATAGTCAAAGACATAAATGTTTAAATCAAAAAACTTGATATTATTACATCCATTTTTTGCAAGGGAGAGCTCTCTTGTCGACCTTTGTCTTGTTCGAAATTTGATGATGTACCCATGTCTTGCTTTTCTGGTTGCTTAAGGTCACATTTTTCATGTAAGGTCTTGCTTCTTATCTCTGTTTTGTAGTTTAAATCATTTAGTGTTCTTGTTTTTTATGTCAATAAAAATAATTCATGTAAGCTATATAACCCTATCTCTTTTATGACTCTTATCATTCTCAATTATCATAGTTGCATCCTTGAAGTATAATACTCTAGGTTTGTTTTCCGTTGTTATCATTTTTTTCTATTATTATATAGCACATACAAATACACATATTTTAGACACTAAAACATGCACTTTTCTAATATGTTTATGCATAATTGGAACTTAGGTGTGCACAAAAAAAAACAAGTGTTCGTATATATGACAAATCTACAATGTTTTAGACCTTCATTTATGCACTTTTAAGTGTCGTAGATGCACTTTTGTCACTTATTTTTGCACCTAAAGATACACATATTCATATACACTGAAAGTTAAACAACAATTTTTCATAGTTGTTTCAACATGCAACGAGTTTGAGGATCTACTTTCTGGAAGAAACAAATCGAAAGGTCGTCATAAAAAAGATGCACCTCAACTTGACATTATACATTTTCAGATATCAACATGTTCAAATTCATCCTTTTAGAATCACCCTACAGTAGATTTGACCTAACATTAGTGCTTCATCTAGAACCCTAGACATTTTGACATTGTTAAACTCAACAACTGTAAAAATCTAAAAAATTCATAAGAGAAATTTGTTGGTCATTCTTCATGCAAAATTTGTACAACCTCAAAGAAAACTCAAACATTCAACCTCTGACAAGCACTCTCAAGAGATATTTGTGTAAAAAAATTGAAATCGCGACATTTTATCAACTGAAATTTTGTACAAGCCCTAAATAGACCTTTTTACTTGTTCAAGTACTCCTAATCCTCCATCAATCTATTAGAAACTAAAATTTTATGCTAGAAGAAGGTTTTTACCACATGCTTGAGCCGGTTTCTCTTTCGCCGTCTTGCTTTCCTTTGACATTGCAACAATTCGTTCAACTCGAGAGAACGAGTGAAATTTTGGAGAAGTGAAATTCTAGGGTGATATTTGGAGAGGACAAGTGAAATTGAGATGTTGTGATGGAGGAGAAGTAAAATTTGCGAACGATTTTGCTAGTGAAATTCTAGGGTTTGAAAGTGATTGAGAGGGGAAGAGGAAAAAGCTTCTAAGAGAATGAGGAACGCTTTTGTGATTTCTGGTTTTGTTTCAAGTGCAAGGGTATGGAAGAGTTGTTAATATTACAATTTGTGCCACCGTTTAATGAAAGTCCAGCTATATGACTCATATTTTATGATTTTTGAAACTTTTAAACTTGGCCATCCATGTAGGCAATCTAATGGTTGAGAAAAATTTGCATTTTATACCCTAGAACTACTATGTACCCGAACGTCACTCGTAAGAAGTAATGTGACTAATAAGATAAAAATATATTAAAAATAAGAAAAAAACTAATAAGGTAAAAACAATCTAAATAATCTTTGAGATGATAGTATCTGTATAATTAAGGTAAGTTATTTTAGGTAGAAAAATATATATAAAAAATAGAATATATAAATATCAAAATTAAGAAAGAATAAAATTATAATTATACACTGAAATTTGCCTAGTGACATAGCTCAAGGGTTGACACATAGAAGATATAATTTAGGTTTTAGCATACTATATAGATAGATTAATTACTGGTTACAACTAATATTATAGGCAGTCAACGTCCAAGAGTAGTGATCTCATTTTACTGCCTCTTGGGTAAGATCTAGAGCAATGTACCATATATGGACAACTTGACAGTTTATTTTAATGATTAATTAAATTATCGATCATATATATAATATATAGAACTAATGATAATCTTGTTTTACATCAAGTATTTAAATCGAAGCATATATAAAGCCATTTAATAAGTATGAAGCCTATTTACCCTCGCACACATGCACTTTGACGGAAATGAGGTAATCAAAAGAGCTTAGATTATTGAACTATTATTTTAATCATGTAATTAAGCTGGTTGTTTAGGTAACTAATTCATTGCAGGGGATAATGATTTATTATGTGATCATAACCACCATCCAATAGGATAAGGGGAGGATAGCGACCAAATTTCTTTTATGGTTTATTTAGGGACAAATGACTTTAAATAATGTATATTATCAGTTTTGAATAAAAAATAATATTAGCTTTTAAGTTGTAAATCTATATTCAAACTATGTGGATATTTACCAAAAAATGATACCAACTATTAGCTTAGAACCAAAAAAATATACTAACTTAAGAAAATTGTAAATCCATAGTCAAATTATGTTGATATTTGTCAAAATGATAGAAGCTTTTTTTCTAACCAATTTTCCGACTGTTTTGCACACGTGGAGAAGCAGATCTCGGGGTTTATGTTCGGCAATGTCGCGCTACTGAACTCCTTCAACAACATCGGCTCGCACTCGGAAGCGATGGCAGATGCCTCACTAGTGATTAACGCATGAAGGTTCTTCACGACCGTAAATTTTAGTATTAAGGAGATCAAATCTGAAGGATTGTGGCCGTTAAGGTTTGCTAATATTGCAAGGAGAATCTAGACGACGGCGGGGAGGAAGGGGATCCACTAAAGACGGTGAGGTGGACGGCGAAGACCGAATTAGATCTAGCGGGAGGCTAAACCAATGACGTATCATTGTTTTTAACTCCAACCATATCTCATTCTGATGAGGGGAACCCCAAGGTCACCACAGCGAACCCACATGAGCCCCTTCGCGGGTCACCCATGGGACCCAACCATGGCCCAAGGAACCCACCCCCGATCAGGTCTGCAGCTCAGTTGGTGACATATCTTCCTGAGATGGGGAGATATGCCAAAGGTCATGGGTTCGATCCCCCCTGGTAACAACCCGTCTGGGTAGCCTGCGATGGGCTACCTGGGAGATGGGCCTAGCCTGATCAGCTGGGCCTAGGCCTGAGAAGGGCTGGGTTGGGGTACACGGTCTGCAGACCTGATCGGGGGTGGGTTCCTTGGGCCATGGTTGGGTCCCATGGGTGACCCGCGAAGGGGCTCATGTGGGTTCGCTGTGGTGACCTTGGGGTTCCCCTCATCAAAAAAGTGCACTTTTTTGATGACATATCCCCCAAGGTGTTGGGAGATATGTCAAAGGTCAGGGGTTCGATCCCCCCTGGCAACAACCTGTCTAGGTTGGCTTTGGGCCAACCTGGGAGATGGGCCTTGGCCTGGGCCTGAGATGGGCCGGGTTGGAGTGCGTGGGTCTGCAGCCCTGATTAAATACGGGAGGGTTCACAGACGACCCCGATGGTCCGGGACCAGGGTCCTGTGGGTTTGCCCGTATCACATTCTCTTTAAACAAAAAATGAAGACGTGTAATATTTTTCATTCACATGTCCAATGTTTGATGTCCATGTGTGCAAAACTGCCGGAAAAATGGTCGAAAAATGGACTTGTATCATTTTTGGTAAATATCAACATAGTTTGGTTGTGTATGTACAATATTCTAAAGTTGGTATTATTTTTTGTTCTAAGCTGATAGTTGATATTATTTTTTGGTGAATATCAACATAGTTTGGGTATGAATTTACAATTTCTAATGTTGGTATTTTTTTTGTTCAAAGCCGATAGTTCGTATTATATAAAACTATTTGTTGTTTGATAAATGTCTTTGAATAACTTTCAAAATTTATTGGATGGTATGAAGAAGGGTACAGCGAGAATATTTTTTTACAAATACAGTCTTTATCATGACTTTGCCACACAAGATCTTAATTGGAGTAAATTTACATTTCTTAAGAAGGTATAGGCATGGAATGGAGATGACAATGATATAGGTATTGTTTCTTAATTTTGTGAGCACGAGACTACAATTTTAATTTTAATTTTCCCTTTACCGCTATAAGAGTTCTAATTTAGTATTTTATGAAAATAAAAAATAGCTAATAAATAAAACTTGCGCTTTTGTTAAAACATTAATACAATATATCTCAACGTAAATTATACTGCATTCTCCGTAATACAGTGTCAATGTTTCGAAATTTAAATCAAATATATTAATGCAATCTAATTTATTTTACTTTGATTGAGGGTTCACGAAAACCAAACTAACTAAAATTAGAAATATTAATAATTTTGAACAAATAAAAAAAACACAAGATAGACTTCAAGAACTTGTCATGATTTGTGGAGGTAAAAAATACGTTATTTATTTCTATTATTATTATTTAATTAATGGTATTAAAGAAATAGATTAATTAAAAAGTCTATTAAAGGGGAGACCCGTTTAATGTGCTTCTAATATTAAAGAGGTATTCACAACCCCAGCCTCATTATTCAATTCTCATTATAAGAAATCCTAGCATTCAACTCTACGAAAGGAGATCTGACTTGAGCGTCGGAAATGAAACGGGGGACAAAGCTCTGCCATTGGCTTTCTTCTATGTTCGCAGGGCACCAAAAAGATGATTGGAAGAAGTCCAGGAACGTCGGAGTTACGGATTCTTTTCGCCGTCAACAAATTATTGTGGTATAGATTTATGCTATCACATAATTGTATATATATAGAGTCGATTGTGTGAATATAGAAACTTGAGGTTGAATTGTGTAAATTCACAATTAGCCATAAGTGGCCGGTAGCCAGGGCCATCAAATCCATTTCGAAGGCCCTGTTCAACAATTTAGGAGATCATATATTATAATTAGTTTTGTAAGAAAGATCATAATTTCTTAAATAAAATTCCATATTGATTTCTCTAACATATGTCTTTAAGAATCTCATTATGGAAAGATTTGTAACACCCCCAAATATATAACATTGAAGGCATTACCGTCAGTGACCTCAGACGTTCTGTCCGATGTCACCCAAGGCTTTACCAGTTGATATAAATCATCAAACAACAATTATGATATAAAGTATCATAACCTTCGATTAAAATCATTATTTCGACATTACATCCATAATCTGAAATGCAACCAAAATACAAAATCAGGTTCATTACAACGGAAGTCTTTACACAAAACATATTTAACACAGCGGAAGTCTTTTAAATAATTAACAAAGGGTCTCGATCGCAATGATCACCCGCCAAGGATCCTCAACCTGGATAAAACTTGTCAAAACACTGTTCGCCTCTATAGTCGTTCTAGCCTTCACGGGATGGCAACTTATCTGATGTGCCGAATCGAACGGATGACACCAGCCAACCATGTAGAGAACAATTACGATTGGTTAGTCTTACTGAAAGACTAAGCAAGGGTACAAAGCAGAGTGGTTCGAAGTAGTCATATTAGGTTAGACTCATCGCTTCTCGAATCAAAACCGATGACGATAGTCAACCACCATACTCCTACTAGAATACATGAAAAGACATGATCAAGAGAAGATTCTGGAGACCGAGTCTCACAGCAATCAAACCCAAAAGAAGACTCTAACGAATTGAGTCTTATCGAAAATATGACAAATGTTGAGGAACATTAAATAATCACACAAGCGTTCAAAAACGACTTGATGTTTCGGTTCACGACCAACCTCACCGCTCACGGCGAATCCAGATTGGAAAGAGAACGTTACTCTGATAAAAGTCAAGACGAGATTTCCTAGCTGCACTATTGCCTAGCCGCACTACTCGCCCAAGGGTATATTAATTATCTGCGACAACGGCACTTATCTCATTTAATTCCAAAACACACATCACGTTATAAGCTTTTAGATATATGTTTCGTCATGAGGGACATATATCGAAGGGAATCCTTCCCAAGGTTTGTGACACTAGCTAAGTGCACCACCTCTATACTCGGATAGAGGACGATCATGATCCGCCAGTTGGTGTCAGGGTCTCCGATGCCCTCTCAACCAATAATTATCAAGAAACGACTGGACCTCAACGAGTCCAACGTTCCTAACTACTAGTGCTAACTAAACAGTTCAACACAATAATAATCCACATCACAACCATCATGGCCAACATCAAAAACATATATCTATACTAGCGTTGTTCTAGCAGATATACAACCTAGTATAATATCATGTTTTAATCATATCATTTAACAAAACTGTTCTCAACGCAAACAGTAAATCGTCCCAAACTAATTAACAATTAAACAATTGATAATTAATTGAAATATGGAATGATGAGCAAGAGCGAACCGCCACTTGCCTTAGATCCGACGAAAGCTTGAACAAAGCTTAGAGATGACGGGTTTCTGGGTCAGAAGCAGGGACAGATCTCGAATACCAGATCCCTAAGAAACGACCCATAACGAGACCCTAAGTTAGATTCGATATCCACATATACGAATCTAAAAGAATACGAAAGAATCGAAGGAAGCCAAGCCTCGCCCAAGACCACACACCCAAGAACACACAACCCGGACAAGCTCATCGCGGGTGCGGTGGAGCCTCTGCCGCGGGTGCGGCGGGATGACAGGGGCGAGAGCTTTCGACAACTTTAATGGCGAAACTCACTTGGTTTGGTTCGTTGGCTTCTGATTCGATTGTGGCTCCACATCTAACCTTCTTAGGCTTTAGAATACCACTTAGGAACACCTTTCTAAACGCTCAAAGGGGTTCCATCACCTCTCAAACAAAGCTCAAAAGCTTGGGCTTTAATGGAGATTTCTGAGGAGGAAGAAGAGCAGATCAGCACTCTCCTCTTCAGCTTTCTCTCCCTTTTATAGGCCCAGCTATGAGGGGAACAAGCAGGGGACAAGCCCTCGACCAAGGGAGACAGCCACTTGCTGACAACCGGCGCCACTTGCAGTGGAAGGGGAAGAGGATAACGTCGTAGAAGAAAAATATCCCACCGCGGGGTACGGCAGGGTGCGGTGGCGCCCAGTGACCGCCTCACCTATTGCTTCAGAACTGGTCCTCACCGCGGGTGCGGCCACTTGACCGCTGGGTGCGGTCAAGGCCATTTTTCACCCTTTTGACCGTTTTGACTTTGGGTTAATCTTCTTAACCCCGGGTTAAATATATTCGTATACGAACGACTATTTAACCCCGAAAATACGTCAACTGTATTTTATATTACTCAGAAAAAATATTACAGAGATCAAACATATTACCGAATGTCTGAACTTCTCTGAATTTAATCCGACTTGTAATACGGGAGTTGGAAAAATTCCAAAATACCCTTATAAAATGAGGGATATTACATTACCTCCCCCTTAAAAGAAGTTTCGACCCCGAAACTTGATTATTCTAGGCCGAAAGCAACTCGGGAAAGCGTCTAAGCATATCCTCTTCAGTCTCCCAAGTTTTCCAAGTAATCTCGGTCAGACATTGGTAGGGCGATCTTAGAAAATCCCTCTACGAACTGTCTGTAACATCCAGCAAGTCTTAGAAAACTGCGCACCTCATTCACATCCTGAGGCCGCTTCCAAATAGCTACCGCTTCGATCTTCTGGGGATCAGTCATAACCCTATCCTTACTGATCACACGGTCTAAGAAAGCCACTTCTTGATCCAGAAGTCACACTTAGACAACTTCGCGTACATCCGATTTTGTCTAAGGACTGACAAAATAATCCGAAGATGTTCCACATGAGCTTCCACGCTCGGGGAATAGATCAAAATGCCATCGATGAAGACCACTACAAACTTATCCAAGTACTGGCGAAAACATCGATGCATTAGATCCATGAAAATTGCTGGAGCATTGGTGACTACGAACTCGTAGTGACCATATCTTGTCCGGAAAGCAATCCTCGGAATATCTTCCTCACGAATCCTGAGTTAGTGGTAACCAAACCTCAGATCGATATTGGAAAAGACTTTGGCTCCCTGCAGTTGATCCAACAGATCATCAATCCTCAACAACGAATATTTATTCTTGGTCGTGACTTTATTCAACTCTCGAGAGTTGATACACAGTCGAAACGATCCATCTTTCCTCTTGACAAACAAAACTGGGGCACCCCCAAGGCGATGCATTCGGCCTTATATAATCCTTGTCAAGAAAATCCTCGAGTTGCTTCTCCAACTCTTGCATCTCAACAGGAGTCATCCAGTACGGTGCTTTAGAAATCGGCGTAGTACCAGGCTCGAGGTCAATTGCAAACTCCACGTCACGATACGGGATAACCAGGAATATCTTCTGAAAAGACATCCGAAAATTCACAACGATCAGAATATCAAGAATTGATGGTTCATCTTTCATGGGCGGATCCAGGTGGTAAAGGTACCCGACACAACCTTGTCGAAGTAGCTTAAACGCAGCCATCACATTGATAAGACTGCCGTTATCAGCGTCATTCCGACCCTTAAATTTGCACACACACTGGCCCCCGGATGACACCATCACAGTCCTTGAACTAAATCGATGACCGCCCCATGACGCGTCAACTAATCCATACCGAGAAATTATCGTATGGAGCCATGGCTATTCAAATCAAATCCTTTTTGAATTTCTTATCCTAAATGGTAATCAGGAAGTATGATAGACGCTTGGTTCCAACTAAATGGTCACCATTTTGGACCAGCCCATTACATGGTTCACAGACGGCCCACTAGTGGCTCCGAGCCCAGGCCCAGCAATTACCAGCGTCCACTGTTGCCATGAGTCGCTGTCCATACATCTCAACCCATTCTTGGTAGCTCCACCTAACTAATAGGCAGTCATCTCCAAGAGGTTGTTGATAAGTCTTGAACACGAGACCTCACCCTTTACCAAGCAGCGAAACACTAACTTGGTATCAACCAAATGTTCATTAATAGGAAGATTTATAACGAAAGGTTCACAACCTCGTTGCAAACTAAACCTAACTTACTAACACCCAAATCAACAACATACCAACAGAAGGTATAGAGTACTTTAAGCAATTGGAGCATCAGGTCCATCTGCCTCACGCATCTCGTAAAGGCATTGACCTTGACCTCCAATCGTTCCTCTTGTACTTGGGGCCTTGGCCTGACTGGTTGAGTCGGGACCACAACTGGTATATCCATTGACTCCCACGGCCTTGCCCTCCAACAAGCACGCTCAACTGTCTCATCCACCTGGCGATGCGCTTCAGCACTAATCGCCTTCCAAGTGGCAGGAGACAATGGCGAGTATTCTCGCTCAGGTGACAACACCGGACTCGGATAGATAAATTCCACTCTCGGGTCCTCGCTGCCCACCAATAAGCGCTCCAAGTCATCAGACTTGTGGCCCTGCCCCTCGAGGTCTTCCTCGGGGTCCTTCTTCGGAAATCATTTCGATCATGAAGTCATCGTTATAGTACTCTCTAGCATACCTTGACAACTTTTCTTCATCCTCAGTGTCCTCCCCTGGCTCCTCTGTAGGCTCTACCACAGGAACCACGGCCTCATCGGACACTAGCACTACCGACTCAGGGAGTACAGTCTTCACCTCCTCGGGTGGACTACTAGGTTCACCGACCTCAAAACACGACGAGGGAACCGGGAACTCAAGCCTATCTAGAGATGGCGGAGCCATCTCGGATTCTTCCGAGTCCCTCTAAAAAGAAAGGAAAGCACTCAGAATATACGAGTGACGAATAGAGAATTAGTCTTTCTAAATATAGAAGTTCGTTTCCATATCAGACTAAAGAGAAGGCACGACTATGAACGGTTAAAATTTTCATTTGAAAATTCAGAGCCTTCGAAAATACTTCTCAGTTTCAAACGAGTAAACGGTTTTATAACAAAATTTATTCCAAGAAAATGTTTTAAAACCCACCCGGAAAATTAAAAATTTGGCTCTGATACCAAGTCTGTAACACCCCCAAATATATAACGTTGAAGGCATTACCGCCAGTGACCTCAGACGTTCTGTCCGATATCACCCAAGGCTTTACCAGTTGATATAAATCATCAAACAACAATTATGATACAAAGTATCATAACCTTCGATTAAAATCATTATTTCGGCATTACATCCATAATCCGAAATGCAACCAAAATACAAAATCAGGTTCATTACAGCGGAAGTCTTTACACAAAACATATTTAACACAACGGAAGTCTTTTAAATAATTAACAAAGGGTCTCGATCGCAATGATCACCCGCCAAGGATCCTCAACCTGGATAAAACTTGTCAAAATACCGTTCGCCTCTATAGTCGTTCTAGCCTTCACGGGATGGCAACTTATCTGATGTGCCGAATCGAACGGATGACACCAGCCAACCATGCAGAGAACAATTACGGTTGGTTAGTCTTACTGAAAGACTAAGCAAGGGTACAAAGCAGAGTGGTTCGAAGTAGTCGTATTAGGTTAGACTCATCGCTTCTCGAATCAAAACCGATGACGATAGTCAAACACCATACTCCTACTAGAATACATGAAAAGACATGATCAAGAGAAGATTCTGAAGACCGAGTCTCACAGCAATCAAACCCAAAAGAAGACTCCAACGAATTGAGTCTTATCGGAAACATGACAAATGTTGGAGAACATTAAATAATCACACAAGCGTTCAAAAATGACTTGATGTTTCGGTTCACGACCAACCTCACCGCTCACGGCGAATCCAGATTGGAAAGAGAACGTTACTCTGATCAAAGTCAAGACGAGATTTCCTAGCTGCACTATTGCCTAGCTACACTACTCGCCCAAGGGTATATTAATTATGTGCGACAACGGCACTTATCTCATTTAATTCCAAAACACACATCACGTTATAAGCTTTTAGATATATGTTTCGTCATGAGGGACATATATCGAAGGGAATCCTTCCCAAGGTTTATGACACTAGCTAAGTGCACCACCTCTATACTCGGATAGAGGACGATCATGATCCGCCAGTTGGTGTCAGGGTCTCCGATGCCCTCTCAACCAATAATTATCAAGAAACGACTGGACCTCAACGAGTCCAACGTTCCTAACTACTAGTGCTAACTAAACAGTTCAACACAGTAATAATCCACATCACAGCCATCATGGCCAACATCAAAAACATATATCTATACTAGCGTTATTCTAGCAGATATACAACCTAGTATAATATCATTTTTTAAACATATCATTTAACAAAACTGTTCTCAACGCAAACAATAAATCATCCCAAACTAATTAACAATTAAACAATTGATAATTAATTGAAATATGGAATGATGAGCAAGAGCGAACCGCCACTTGCCTTAGATCCGACGAAAGCTTGAACAAAGCTTAGAGATGACGGGTTTCTGGGTCAGAAGCAGGGACAGATCTCGAATACCAGATCCCTAAGAAACGACCCATAACGAGACCCTAAGTTAGATTCGATATCCACATATACGAATCTAAAAGAATACGAAAGAATCGAAGGAAGCCAAGCCTCGCCCAAGACCACACACCCAAGAACACATAACCCGGACAAGCTCACCGTGGGTGCGGTGGAGCCTCTGCCGCGGGTGCGGCAGGATGACAAGGGCGAGAGCTTTCGACAACTTTAATGGCGAAACTCACTTGGTTTGGTTCGTTGGCTTCCGATTCGATTGTGGCTCCACTTCTAACCTTCTTAGGCTTTAGAATACCACTTAGGAACACCTTTCTAAATGCTCAAAGGGGTTCGATCACCTCTCAAATAAAGCTCAAAAGCTTGGCTTTAATGGAGATTTCTGAGGAGGAAGAAGAGCAGATCAACACTCTCCTCTTCAGCTTTCTCTCCCTTTTATAGGCCCAGCTAGGAGGGGAACAAGCAGGGGACAAGCCCTTGACCAAGGGAGACAACCACTTGCTGACAATCGACGCCACTTGCAGTGGAGGGGAAGAGTATAACGTCGCAGAAGAAAAATATCCCACCGCGGGGTGCGGCAGGGTACGGTGGCGCCCAGTGACCGCCTCACATGTTGCTTCAGAACTGGTCCTCGCCGCGGGTGCGGCCACTTGACCGCTGGGTGCGGTCAAGGCCATTTTTCACCCTTTTGACCGTTTTGACTTTGGGTTAATCTTCTTAACCCCGGGTTAAATATATTCGTACATGAATGACTATTTAACCCCGAAAATACGTCAACTGTAATTTATATTACTCAGAAAAAATATTACAGAGATCAAACATATTACCGAATGTCTGAACTTCTCTTAATTTAATCCGACTTGTAATACGGGAGTTGGAAAAATTCCAAAATACCCTTATAAAATGAGGGATATTACAAGATTTTGTTATATTTTATTAATTTAAGGATATAAATTGTTTTTTAAAACCAATTTAAGTTTTAGGAATTCGTTTCTAAAATGAGAATTCTTAACCTAAACATATGTAAAAAAAGACCATGCTAATATATAAAGGCCATTTAGGTATTGTTGTTTGTACTTATTGCTTTATTTAAAGACTGTAAAATCGGATAAAAGTTTGAAAAACATATAAAAAAGGAAAATTTGATGAATGGAAAAATATGAAATTGAAATTATTAGGAAGGAGAAAACATATATCAAAAATATTACTTTCTTTAATTAAGAAGACCAGTCTGTGATTTCAAAGTTCATTACATGAAATATATTTTAAAATATTAAGTGATATTGGATTAGACAAAAACATACTTAGTCAATTATTATCGTATTCATTTCCATTTGCTAAAAAATAAAATGTTGAATAAACAAATAAAATATTTACAAAATCAAAGAAAAAAAAAACCCAAACTCGTAAAAACCCTCCCTTCTCTGCTCTCTCCTCTCCCCTTCTTTTTTCCCCAAAACTTCATCTTCTTCTTGTATCCCTTACCCTAAGAATTTCAATCGAACGAATCCAGATGCAATCATCCCCCAAGAGACTAAAATATGCTTAACCCATTAATCTCACCCTTAAGTCGAATGACTAATTGCACTCTTATCAACCCAAAGTTCCATGTCGCGCGTTCTCGCCTTTTGGATGTCGTCAATGGATCTGGTGGACCTATTCTTCATGTACAAACACAAGCTCTATGGCTATAATCATCAAAAGAAATCCTATAAGCTAAAGAAGCATTTTTGTTTGCCTGAATCCCATAATCAAGTGCTGATTTTTCATCTTCGAATGGTGGATTCTCGGTGTCTGTACCCATCTCCTTTGTGCAGATTTACTTTGTGAAAAGAAGTAAAAAAGAAGAATAAGAATATGTTCGGACCTTCTCTATCCTCTGATTCGAAGGCTTGGTTGTCGATACTACACTGCATTGGTGGAGCTGATCTAGGGTGGAGTTTGAGTTGTTCTGGTTGTGGTCGTGGTTGTGTTTGAGGCTCATGAAGATCTCGCAAGGCAACATCATGGTGGTCAAGACTTTTGAAGATACCTCATTTAGGTGGGGGCAACGTCATGGTGGTCCATTCAACACTTCCCTAGGATTGTTCCTAGTTGACCCATTTCCGATGGTGCTTTCCTTCGATTGTCCTATACTCGCTCCTCTCCCTCGGTCGTTTAGGCTCTTTTTGCTTTGTTATATTGTCCTTGTTTTTTTGTTGTCTTCTCATTCCGGTTTGTTCGGACGCCGATTTATCGGCCTCTCGATTTACTCAACATTGTTATGTCGGGTATATCGAATTCTTTCCTTTATCAAAAAGAATAAGGATAGTAAAAAGAATGGCCCCATATAAATTCTTTTTTTATATAGGGTAAACACTAGGATCCTTTCAGAAAGAAAGGCAATCCTAAATCATCGTAATGGATGATCTTTACAAATTTTGTGCCGAAATTATCAAAATAAGAGTTCAGTCTTATGAACTCATATCTAGAGGAAAACATAGTGTATGTAAGGATAACATAAATTGTACTTGAAAATAGACGTTGAAAACTCTGAAATGCAGAAGGTGCAATATCATGGGTAGCTAGAAAGTTAGTAGCACGGTTGGCTTCTTGAAAGCAATGATGTACCTAAATAGCAGCAAAAGAAGAACCCCACATGAATTCTTCTTTCTTTTGATAGGCACGGAAAATAGATGAAAAGGAGGGGCCTGCATGAATTTATTGAAACAAGAAGGATAAAAAACGAGGTGAGTGTGGGTTGCAAGATTCGAATACGGACTTCTTAATGTAGTGTGCATGTCTAGGCCAACTGCACTACGCTTCTTTCAAAATTATTAATACAACTCCACTTAATATATGAGGCCCAAAGATTTTGGGGCCCTATTTGATCGCCCTTTTGCATATGCGCATGGACGGGCTTGCATGTAGCTTTCTATTAGAGGGCTTCCAAGAAATACAATAGATATTCCTTCCTTTTTCTCTCTTCTTCCTTTTTCTCTTTCCCTGAATTCTCTCAATTGAGCTTTCATTGGAGCTCATGTCTATCTTTGTATTCAATTCGTTATAATTGGTATCAGAGCCATCGTGCCTCGGCCATGGTGGATGGAACACGTATGAAATCGATGGAGGAAAACTTGAAGAATCTGAAAGCAATTGTTCATCAGCAGCAGATGATCCATGAACAATGGGTGGATTCGACTAATCAAAGTTTGAACAACACGAATCATCTAATCAAAGAGCAAGGAAAATTATTAGAAGAACATCAAGAAAGATGGGAGGAGAATCGATCCAAGATGGAGACGGTGCAACAAAACACTGACAAGAAGGTCGATGAACTTACAGATCGAGCGGTGAATGGCCAACGTAATACTGAACACAGATTTGAGTCGCTCACAAGCATGAGAGAAGTTTCTCATCAATTAGATCCAGATCCTTCAGAAACGAATGCAAGGGCCAACATGGAAGCAAGCTCAATTCCAGGAGTTGCGAAAATCTAAATCCACCACCGAGGCATCCCATGGCGGACCATGGAGCTTTGGGCATTCTATGGCGGAAACAAGCCGAGAATCAAGCGAAAGAAGTTCTCAGTGGGGATCGGATCAAAGAGGAGGTAACTCTCGATTTCCCAAACTAGAATTTCCTAGTTTTGATGGAAAGAAACCAAGAAGTTCGGTGAGAAAATATGAGAAATATTTTGGCATTTTTGGTATTCTAGAGGAGCAGAAAGTGGAAATTTCTTTGATGTACATGAATGATCATGCTGATGTATGGGCTCAAGGGTTTGTGATGCAGAAACCAGGGGTTGGTTGGCAAGAATTCAATGAGGCTATGTGCATCAGGTTTGGGGAAAGACATGGTTATGAGATTGTGGAAGAATTCAACAAGTTGTCTCAGATTGATAGTATTGAGGAGTATATAGAGAAGTTTGAGGAGTTAAAGGCATATATGTTAGCTTGCAATCCTCATTTACCAAATGCTTATTTTGTGTCAAGCTATCTCAGTAGACTGAGAGAATGAACAAATGTTTGGAGAGCTACTTGAGATGTATGACTTCTCACAAACCATTGCTTTGGTCTAGATGGCTTCATTTGGCTGAATGGCCCGTGGTATAATACCAACTTTAAAATTTGCCTTGGATAAGACACCATTTCAAGTGCTTTATGGCTATGCTCCTCCTTAGATGGGATTGCAACTCTCGGATGTAAGCACAACTTCAGTGGAGGATTGGTTGATTGAGAGAGAACAAGTGTTACAGCAGTGTAAGTTTCATATACATCAAGCTCAGGCAAGGATGAAGCAATTTATAGATCAACACAGATAAGAGAGATTCTTTAAAGTAGGGGATTGGGTGTATTTCAAGTTATCAGTGTCGACTCTGGGTTAAGAGTGGACTTGCCCTTGAGGGCGATCGTTGGACCTAGAGGGTGGTCTTTGGGCCTTGACGAGGTTATCAAGGGTTTAAGTGGGGTGATTGTAACACCCCATATTTGTAATCCTTTATAAGGATTAGAGTGTTACTCATTTCAACAAGAGCTCTTCTTTTTCAGGGTTCAAGTAAGGACAAAGAACTCTAAAGTTAAGCGTGCTAGGGCGGAAGTAGTACCAGGATGGGTGACCTCTTGTAAAGTCTCCGGGTTGGCATGAGATGACACTTCTAAGGCATCGGGTCTTACATCGGACCCGAACAAGTACTAGCCCGACCCTTGTATACATGTAATATAAGAAATTATATAATATTTATGTATATATATGTAAATAAATATAAGTTTTATAATATATAAGTTTTATAATATATAAGTTTTATAATATATATGTTTTATAAATATATATACATATATATAATTATATGATATAAATATATAATAATAAATTAGTTATATAATAGATTTTTTTATATTTGAAAATAGAAAATCTCTATTTTTTGGGCCTAGTTGGCCCGACGGACAACCCGACCTGTAAACTATGCTGGTCTTGGACAAGGTATTAGGCCCGCAAGTCCCTGGCGAGTTTGGCCCGACCCGGACCTCCAGACAAAATCTCGAAAAATACCCGGATCGAGCCCGCTTTTGTACATGTCTAGGCGAGTCCAGTATTTTGGATAGTCCTTTTGAAGAAGACTCACACGAAGATTAGTCCATTTTTTTTTGGCGAGATGAGATTAGTCCAGTTCTAAGTTGATTAGTGTTGTGGATGTTTTGAATTTGTAATCTTTTGTGATTGATTTATAATTTTTGTGATTGATTTGTATTTAAATCAGGAAAAGATTAGTGCTAGATTTAGGATACAAAATTTAATATAAACTTATTTAAAAGAATAAAAAAGTAACATGTGGCAGTTTTAATAAGGGAGTGCCATGTAACATAGTTACATTGATCAATAATTTTGATTTTTTGGAAGTATCATGATCATCCGCTTTCCATTTTTTCAAATGAACGATTGAAAGACCTAGTGATTTTAACAACGGATTGCAGAGTTGGTCGGACCTTTCAATTCATAAATGTGGATCTCGGACTTATGAATGGGCATATTCCATAGTTAATATATATACACTAAATTCAATAATCTATACATTAAATTCAATAAGCTATACATTATAATATTAATATAAAGTTTGTAATTGATTAATCAGTTAATATACATATTGAAAAAGCCCAAATTCCTAATTTAAAACAGTTTTTTTTTATAACAGGCAAACATTAGGGCACATCCAAAAGGAAGACTATCCTAAATCATCCGAATGGATGATCTTTACAAACTGCGTTCCAACAGAATCAAAAGTAGAGTTCAACAGAAGGAACTCATATCTATCAGAAAGCACTGGATGTGGTACTCGTTCTGAAGCTTGCGTGGAGAGAAGCAGTTGAAATTGTTGAAGAGCAGATGGAGGGATGGGATGAGTTGCCAAGAAGTCAGATGCACGGTTAGCCTCCCGGAAACAGTGGAATACCTGACAAGAATGAAAAGACAAAAGCAAAGAAGAGATATCCAAAACAATGGAGTGAATTTCCCAAGGAATTTTCCAGATTTCTCGTATTGAATTAATAACTACTAGGTTGTCACCTTCAATAATTAATTGATTGATATGGAGTGATGCCGCAACACGTTGACCTGCTAGTGCCGCCAGTGCTTCACATCGGAGTACAGAGGTTGAGGGAACTTGTTCTCGATGAAAAGAAACGATCATACCATTATGGTCTCTGATAAGGAAACCAAAATGGGAAGAATTGTCACATTTCCTAGATCCGTCAAAATTTAATTTAAGCCAACTGGAAGGAAGTTTCTTCCAAGTGCGGTTCGTGTGTAGAGTACGGTTGCGTCTTATTGTTGTTGTGGTGGTGTTGGTAGTGGTAATTGTCCAGTCTTGGAATAGACGCCAAGCATGATCACAGGGGCATCCTGTGGCCATGTTGTTAGTTTGACGGAAAATGATGTTGTTGCGGTGAGTCCACAGTGACCACCAAAGAAAAAGTAAGGGAATAGGATTAGAATTAGAGTTTCTGAAGAATTCAAAATTGGATTGAAAATCAACACTATGTTGAAGTGTGAAAGAAAAATTAAGTTTGGTTTCTAAGGTTGAAATCATTAATTGGGTAAATGGGCATGTGAAGAAAAGATAATTAAGATTTTCATCCGAAGTGTGGCATAGCGAGCACGTGGAGTAAAAAGAGTAGTAATGGCGATTAAGACGTTCCGTAGTTGGTAGATCATCAATAAATTCTATAAAAACGTTTTAATTTTTGGAGGAATATATAATTTCCAAATCCAAGAAAAAGACTGATTTGGGAGAACCTAATTTAAAACAATTGATTGCCATGTGTTTGCAAGAAAATCCATTGCATATGTACTAGTGTACAGTGTACTATCTATTATAATATTTATATTTGTGCCACTAGCTAACAATTTGTTTAGGTGCTTGAGATTGCTATTCATTTTGGTTGTGTTTTGCCTTTGCAAGCTGTACTGATGTATTTTTTATATAGCAACAATGTTAAGTATCACTTTAATGATGATTGCTCATATTTCTTGTATATTATAAGGAGTTACATTATAAGTGGGCGCGCACAAATAAATACTTGTAAGTTGTAAGCTTAAAAGATATAATAAGAGCGCTAATTATACACTAATTAAATATACGATTTTTTCGCTTCGTAATTCTGAGGTATTGCATAATTCGCGCGGTAAACCAAAATAAATAAACAGTTTCCGTTTATTTATTTTTAAAACTAAAATATAACCCATGAATCTCAAAACCTTAAACCTTAAACCTTAAACCCTAAATCGTAAATCACAAAACTCTAAATCCTAAGCCCTGAACCCTAAACCTAAACCTTAAACCCTAAATTCCAAAACTCTAAACCTAAACCCCAAACCCCGATGTATGGTAACCCCGATGTATTTTAACGGTTTTTTCGCATGGTAATCCCGATGTATCACTTAATTCGCGCGGTACACCAAAATTTGGCATATTTCGCGTGATAACCTTGAAATTTTCATTTTTTTCGCGAAATACCTATATCGTTATATACAAACAGTTTCCGTTTATTTTATTTTATTTTTAAAAAATATAAACCCCAAAAACCCTAAATCCTAAACCCCTAAACCTTAAACCCTAAACCCCAAAAGCCCAAAACCTTAAGGTTTAGGGTTTATTTTTCATTTTATTTTTTAACGATTTTTTTCCTACTAACCCCGATGTATCATTTAATTCGCACGGTACACCAAATATTGGCATATTTCGTGTGGTAACCATGAGGTTTTCATTTTTTTGCGAAATACTCAAATCGTTAAATACAAACGATTTCCGATTATAATTATTTAAAAAAAAAATATATTAAATCCTAAACCCTACCTACACCCCACAATTCTAAACCCTAAACCCCTAAATCCAATACCCATAAACCCTAAACCTCGAACCCCAAACCCAAAACCCTAAAGACTTTTTTACGGTTTAGGATTTATTTGTTATTTTATTCAAAAAATAAATGGAAACCGTTTGTATTTGACGATTTGGGTATTTTACGAAAAAATAAAAAAATTAGGATTACCACGCGAAATATATCAAACTTTAGTATACCACACGAATTAAGCGATATCTCAAGGTTACAGTCTTACAGACGAAAAAACTGTTCAATATAAAACTACCGACCATTTAATAGAGCTTTCAAAACATCTAACATCGTTTTGGTATCCAATCCTTTGCACATATAATTAACGATAAAGTTTAACGAAAAATAACAAGGATCAGGATGGTTGCATTTTTGTTATTCACATCCACCTATTATATCTACAACTACGTATTTTATTCAAATTATAAAGAAATATGATTAGGCACAAACAATACTCAACGTAGAACATATGAGCATTATAAATTTGACGAATCTAAACTCATGTTATTTATCAATTTAACATAATTATATATTAGATAATGTAAAATGAACACACGTAAAAAATTAGGATTTTTTTATGATACTGAGTCTCTTATACATACAAATGACAAAAACTGACGTCTTTTTTCACATGGGTGAAATATCAAGTGTTCCCATCTCTTTTAATTGGATTGAGCCGCTTTATGCAAACCATTTTACATGATGTGTCTCTTGTCGACATGGATACGAGCTCAAGATTTGACACCAAAAGTGAGTTTCTCGTCACAAATGAAAAAACTAAATTCTTAAATATTATTTACATATAATTTAATTTAATGGGTTGAGTAATGGTGTAAACTGTAATCTAACAAGAGATTTTAATTTAATTTTTTTCGAATATAATTTTTTTTACCAACAACAACCATAATTTTGTTTAGCAAATTAAGAAACAACCACTTACACATTACTATAAAATTTGATAGTTTTAAACGTCTGTCATAATAAAAACATCATTAGAAAAACTAGTGTGGATCAGGTGCCATGCACCAGTTGTTTCAATTAAAATTTATTAATTCTATATAAGTTTTAACACATATATTCAATTAAATTTTATTGATTCTATATAAATTTTAACACAAATACAGAGCTAAATGATTTCATGCAAATTGAGATAATGCTAAGCCAATGAATAAAGTATGTCGGTAGGCATGGATCGAAGAAACATAACATTATCTAAAGTTTGTGTTCTTGAAAAATAACATCGATGAACTACAGTGAAAGAAGTATCTGTGTCACTACAATGTCTTCTAGAAAAAGAGATTTATAATGTTTAGTTGTTCCATCACGTGAAATGCATGGTTATTCCATTAAAATAATGTTATAGTTGATGTGATACAGGCCGACCTACATCAAGACCACAAGCACAAAACCCAATGCCAAGCCAAAGCCCCCCAAGAACCCTTGGAGCCCGCGGCCGCCATAGCGCCCACGACGTCCACAATAGCCAATAGGGCACAAGAAATGGCTCGGCGAACTACACCCAAATGCATGCCCTACTGGACCATGTGACCATCATACTAAAGTGGACCATTTGAACTCAATTGTGTCGGAGCAAGTGTGGCCCGCGCCGACCAAACCTCTCACTCGTGCTAGCGCCCGAGCACTTGCGCGCAGAAGATGATGCCCATGGCGCTAACCCAGCCAAGAGGGTGATCACGAGAGCTCGAGCCAAGCAACTCCTTAAGGACCTCAAGGGAGGCCTTTTGACCCAAGGATTGTTGAGCCAAATGTCCAAAGGCTTGGTGATGGCACTTGTGCAAGGAGGTTCCCTGACGTCGGGCATCGAGCCATAGTTGGCCCTCGCAACTCTCCCGGCCAAGTTGATCCAAATGATCCCAAATTCCTACCACAAGTTCCTCATGACCAAAGAAGCCCTGTGAGCCTTGGAGTACCGAGAAAATTGTCCAATGACTCGGAGATGGCTTGCCCTTGTGGATTTGCCGACGCCGGTGCAACCTCAAAATTGAACCCAAGGCTATATCCCAAACGGCTAGTGCCTCTAGGCCTATTTTTGGAGGTGATGTGACATATGGGGTCCACTTGCACATATCCAAAATTCATACCGATTGGAGTTTAAATGCTTAAGGATCATCGAACACCCATCATTTAGTGTTTTGTCATTACTTCCTCAAGCAATTTCTTATTTAAAAGGTTTGGCTTGTTGCCATTGTTTCTCATGCTGAATATTGATAGACCCTCTTGATCTTTCTTAGATAAAAGCTCCAAGAACCCTAGGTTTAATGTCCATTTGTTTGGTGTGTTTTACCAAACAAGTGTAGTCGAGAGAGTGGTGCATTTATCCATGATCAATACTATATTTCTTCTAGTTATTTTTGGTGTGTTCATCCAATTATATCCAGTTGCTTATCCCCTCAAAATCTCAAACCAAATTAACAACCTTTGCTGGACCGAAAACTCACAAACTTCATTAAGAGCGGTGCAACGACTAGGGAGGAACCAAGGGCTTGGGTGACGACTTCCCCTTGACACGATCGAGATCCTTGTCCAAGGGGCATCAATAGTTTTTTTTATAAAAAAATAAAATTTGAAAATTATTAGTTATAATAAAATAGAAAAACGTATAAACAAATACATTTTTGTTGTTATTACATGAAACAATAAAAATAGAGAAATATGAAGATTAGTGAAATAGTGGAGCATGAAATGAGAGTTACCACTTGGCTAAGAATATAGAATGCCAAATATCAGCGACAGATACCACTTGGCTAAATCTTTTATAAATACTTATCTAGTGCTTTAATGTTTAGAGGTGATTCAGATAACCACTTACACATTATTAGAAAAATAAATTTAATTCCCCTATTTCAGGAAAAAGTAATTACGCTGTGAATTAATGTGGGATGGGCCCAGTAGTGGGGGTGGATGTAGGGCCCAATGGACTGGCACTTTATGGGTTTGAGAATGTCTCAGAACGGAGAGCCCGCGTGGGTTTGACTGCTCAACCTCCACCCCTTCACCGCCACGTTTTTTCATCTCATTTTTCAAAATTAACTCTGCCCAAAAATGTCTCTCCATCGTTTTACCATTCACATTGACTATTTCATGTTCATATATACTTAATTAAAAATACTATGTCCAGTTCTTTCCACGTGGCATAATTATAAAATTTGATAAATGTCTGTTATATTAAGGACGTTATTTTCATTAAAAAAAAGACGTTATATTCTGCAATAACGCCTGAGAAGTGTTAAATATAACGGATTAGATCATCGCACTGTATATTATTGTTCGATATTTTCATCTTGCATATATTTTGGAACTGATGTGTCCACAACTTATTAATTTGTGAAAGCTGTTACATTTTGTTTACATGAGAAAAAATGTCAAATCATGGTGTTATTCAATTTGGTGCACTCATGATTTCCTTATACGTATTGTACTATTTTTTTATATGACCTTATCTT
Source organism: Rheum nobile (assembly GCA_027886185.1). Classification (NCBI taxonomy): domain Eukaryota; kingdom Viridiplantae; phylum Streptophyta; class Magnoliopsida; order Caryophyllales; family Polygonaceae; genus Rheum; species Rheum nobile. Next base: position 5,342,098 of record WOAB01000207.1, on the reverse strand, counting down.
CATTTACAAAATACTTTAAAACTCTTTTCAATCTTTCTAGTAAAGAAAAATCAATGAAAGCTACCATGCATATTTATACATTAGTACTATACAAATAAAATATATTATTTGATTTCAAAGAAAAGAAAGTATTTACTAGTGAATTTAAATGACTTAGACCATGTTTATTAGTGAGATCCATATGAGATTTTTAGAATTTATTTGATTAAAAAAATAAAGAAATCTCATGAGACCCTCTCAAGAGTCCCAAGAAAAGGGGATTTCATTAGACTCTCCATGAGAGTCTCATTGCTCAGCGCACCATGCGATGCGCGACACATGGCGTGCTATCGACGATTAAGATTTATTCTTGGCTATTGAATAATTATTATTTTTTTTAAATGAAATATTTCAAAATCAGTAAGTTAAAAAAATGAAATTTTTTATTATTATTCTAGTTTCATTTTTCTCTATCTACAGACACCCATTTTAGCTATATTTGATAGTTTTTATTTTTTTGTATATTTTTTGTATATCATTAAGTGAAATTTTTTATATAATTATTATTTATGTTGGTTTAAAATAAAATAAATACCAATTTATGTTGCTTTTGTCATGAATTTCCTTTAATTTTTAATTATAAATTTTTATTGTTTAATATATGGTTGATGAGACTCTATTGGATCTCACTAATAAAAAGTAATTTTAAGTTAGGTCTCTTAGAAAAAAAAAAAGTTGAGCTAAAAACTCCATATGAGTCTCACTAATAAACATGCCCTTAGATTATTTTTTACTACTCATTCCGTATGAAAAATGTTGTCATTTTAGAATTGGACACAAATAAACTCTATAATTTGACACAAATACCCTTATTTACAATGCTATTCACACTCCCTTCTTCAATTTTTTTGGGGTCCAACATGCATTTATTCATTCTGTAAAATTTTGTTTAGAGCTCGATCAAATAAAATTTGGAGCCAAAAATTTCATACGAACGGAAATTTAACATTTTGAGGTTGGAGAAAAAAAAAAAACAAGTTTAAACATGGATTATTAGTTCACTATATATATACAGGATTGCATGTCAAAGAAATAAATTAATTTGCATATTTTCCAAAAAAAAAGATTTACTCATGGCTCAAATGATGAAAAAAAGAAGCTGATCATTCTGAAAGTAGTTATAGATAGCATCATTCTGAAAGTAGATGAAGCGTTACAGATGAATACCTTATATTAACACCTTTGTCAACAACCCTTGTAACATTCTCTTTAACCCATTTCATCTATATTTTATACAAGATGATGAAAAAATAAATTAAAGAAGACATGGTTTGTATAGAGCTCGTGCTGTGGACAATGAATCTAATAGTGGTTCATCCACTCAAATTCTAATCTAATTAATTTTGGCAAAGGAGCAAACCCTTAGAATCCCGACCATTGAATTAAAAAAAGAAGAATGTTAATTGTTGTTGTTTGGATCAAAATTCACACCAACCTAAAACTCATAACTAGTGTGTCTTAATTAATGGAGGTATTATTGAAAAAAAATGTCAAAATATGTAAAATGACAATCTTTGTTGAACAAAAAAATAAGGCTAGAATGACAATCTTTCTCATACGGAGAGACTATTTATTACAATATATGATTTTCTAGAATTACTTTTCCATGTTTAGCAATAATTTTTATAGCTATTAATTTAACTTTTTTAAAAGGATTCTATTTTTATTTTAGAAAATAGTTTAGAAATAATTTTCAAAATTAAATTTTTGACATGTACCCATGGACGCACGCTAGAAAATATATAACCTAACAATTTTCTCTATATAATATATATTGGAGTATATATATTTGCCGACAAACCGGTGTAATTAGGATTAACCAAAATTCAAATCTAGTATGCATGTACAATCATTAGATGTATGACCTTCAGGAAATTCGCTGATCTTCATAGGCTTTCCAAATTGCTTTTCTCTCCTTTTTTTTTTGGTTGAAAATTGCTTTTCTCTCCTTTTAACCTACCAAAGAAAGTTGGGTAAAAAAAAAAGTCCATGTCAAAGAACTTGATATTGACACATATAAAGGGAAAAAATAGGGTTTGCTTGCCCTAACACAATTTATCTTATAAAGCTTTTTTTTGTCGAATATCTTATAAAGTGTATATACACATTGCCTCCAATTAACCTAGTTATATTTAGTTCCAAAGACTTAGTAATTGTTCCGTTAACATTACCATTATGTTTACCCGGCAAACTAACTAAATAGAAAATAGTATTTCTAACCGAGTGGAAAACAAGATAATTCCTATAAAAGGCTTAAAAATCATATATAAATAATTAAAACTAAGATTACTGATGGAGGTATGTATCGGAATATTAATGTTGGGTGAGGTATACCATTTCATGTGTCAACGATATCTCGGTCTGAACGTAACGTGATTCTGACAATAGAACCAGGCGATCAAAACAAAACGAGATGATAATTAAAAACTAAGAATATCTATCTACATGAGAATATTTAATCTATGTCGTATGTACATAGGGTTAAAAAATAGAATGAAAAATTAGATTGAAGATGAAAATAGTCATAATCCATCTATTGTAGTATATGAATTTGATGAAAAAGATACTTAATCGATCGTACTACCTTGAACACTTTGTTTCACCTAGTCAAACTTCATATATTTTTCGTTCCATCTAGTGGTCCCATGTTATAATGAGAAAGAAAGTAACATCCTTTGTGGTTGTGGGTTTGCCGTCAAAAAATATAATGATAAAGGCATTATATTCAATTCAAAGATTGTACAATGAAATTGTTAGAACAAATTAATGCATGTCATCGTAATTGCATTGGAAGAATCAAGTAGCGTGCGTAGCGAGCAAATTTTGAAGAACTTGAGCCTGACTAAAACTGCGTCGCGCATGCAGCTCAACTCGATCATAACAACCCGTATTAAAAGAGATGCTAATTAATTGGTGGTACTTAAGTGACATAGTTACTGGCTAATTGCTTAAACACGTGCGTACACTAGTGGAGGAGAGTGACGTACGACATTAATAATGTACGTAGCGTAAGGCACCACCGCCTACAAAAGAGGAAAACATTGGTGGTTATAGAATTTGGAAATACGGGTACACAACGCAATCTTTCTTCTGGACTAGCGATTTGGAAAATGCATGATTAGCTTTTGTGCCTCGCTCATTTCCACCGATTGCTTTTCAACCGGTCTATATACTTTTACAAGTTTGATCATGGTCCACAAACATCGGCCTGAATTTCCGATCCAAACTTTAATTTGCAATATTACGTACGTACTATATTATTATGAGTAATTTAGGTATTGGGTTTTGTTGGAACAAGCTAGTTTCTCCTCCGAGTTGTGACAATGAAAACACAATGTATTTTGTGTGTTTCGACCTAACTCAAGTTTCATGGAACAGAGGAAAGAATGAGAGTTCTTCGTAGGTTCCAGGGATTGGTAACTGTGATGGAGAAAGAATTGTGGTTCAAGGGAACAGTGGAAACAACAGCACCAGAGTTCATGAAACAGAGAAGGAACATAGATTTCAAAAAACAACGGAAAAAGAGCAAATAATATGTACACATGCTATTACCAGTGTTGTTACTTGTGAGAAGGCATATCGAGCAATATTACATCTAAGAGTTCAAATATTTGCTTAGGGCTCAATAAGATGACCTTCATACATGGAAAATGAAAATTATATCTTGGAGATAATGAATCAGATTTGTATTGGAAAAATAAGATGTATCCATGGAAATAGATATTGTCAAGTTGAAAGATATTGTTTATGATATCTAAGACAATCGTTTGATGAAAAGATATAATGTTATTTATAGGAAAATATATCATATTAGATGATAAATATATAATATTTTCTTCATCCTTTGGAGACGCATAAATACAAGGCTTTATCAACCTAGTTTCGCATGCTTTCAAGAGAGAGAGAGGAGCATCCAAGAGAGATTCGACATTAGGAGTCTTTGGAAATTTCTAAGCATTCATTTGAGAGTAAGATCATAGCTTTTGGAGTTCAAGAGACGAGCTTCAAAGTTGTTGGTTCAAGCAGTCGGATCTATGCCAGTGAACGACAACAAGAGCCGTACGGTGAAGAAATATACAATCTTTAAGAGTTTGATAGGTGCAAGTTTATGAGGTGATTAAGGTAACTTTTGTGTGGTTTTGATTTTACTTTTGAGTTGATAATACATGCTAAGAGATGTTAAGCTTATGAGAGTATTCTAGTAGGAAAATCTAGTTTGTGTTGGATCTTTGCTTAGCTTGTGTAGTACGTGATTATCAATAAGATAAGTAGTCGTTGAAATCCTCCTAGACTAATAACCTAGAGGTAAAGGTTTTTTCTTGTCAACTAATTGGTTGGTCGGGTTTCCCTAGATCTTTACATGATTGTGTTTCTTATTTGTGATATTAAGTCGTGCTAACTGCTAAGTACCGTTCCCTATGTAGAAACATTGCCTTACTTTTTGCCTTACTTTGTTACTAAAACTCATTCAATCCAACATGTTTATATAATTCAAATACTTTTCAAGTTTCCCCGCCTCTTTTACCAAACAAACGAAAAATAGTTTTCAAGTTTTATGGTTGGGCTACATGGTTTAGTGGAGACAAAATTGAGGTGCTTTAAGTTTAAATAAATATCTTGGATGCGACCGAATATGGGTTGGGTGAAAATTAATACCGCTAGGGCATCAAAAGGGGAGTAGGGGCTGGATGTTGCTGGGGTGTCTTGCGCTATGAGAATGGTCGGCGGATTCATGGGTTCGCTGCTAATGTGGGAGTTTGTTCGGCGCCTTTGGATGAGCTATGTGGGGCCTACTACGGACTTCAACTGGCTTGGAATTTGGGCTACATACGGGTTGTGCTTAACTTGGACTCTGAGTTGGTGGTTAGGTTTCTTGCTAAAGGGTTGGACTACACACACTCGCACTATCTCTTGACACATATGTATCATGGTTTAATTGAGAATTTGCCGATGAATAAGTGAATTATGCATTTTCTTTTTCGTTAGGTTAAAACTCCATATAGTATTTATGTTTTGTCGTTGAATGATGTTAATTAGAAGGGAAGCTAGACCTCGTACGTATGACTATGTTTTAGCTTGTTTTGATCCGATAAAGGCCCGAGAGTACTGCGTTCAATCGTTCTTATCGAAAAAAAGTTTAGATAAATTTCACTTAGTTGTTATATGTTTGAATTCCCCCCCCCCCCCCCCCCCCCCCCCCCCCCCCCCAAAGTTATATGTTTGATTAGAATTCTCTATGAAATAACATAAGCTTACTTTGATGCTTGTCTCATTTCAGTGACAAAATTTATTGACTCGAGTATTACGGTAAAGCTGGAAATGGACATTGCAGTCACACAAAGTATATTAGGTATCTAAAATGCACTACTAGAAAACATGACCATTTTTGACACATTTAAAGTCCATTTTCGACACCTTAAGGTATCGAAATAATCACAGTCAGTAATAGTCAGTGGCCATTTTCGACACTTTTAAGTGTCAATGTCCATTTTGACATATTAAGGTGTCAATATTGTTATCCATTTTTGACACCATATATTGTCACATTCGACAACCATTTTCGACACCTTTCGGTGTCTGTGTCCGATTTGGCACTTCTAAGGTGTCGTTATTTGAAGCCATTTTTGACACCTTACATTGTCACTTTCAACATCCATTTTCGACACCTTTGAGTGTCTATGTCATTTTTGACACTTTAAGGTGTCGATACTTGTAGTCATTTTCATACATATATGGAGCTTATAACGATACTATAAAGTGTCAATTTTTATCAATTCATATTAGCCAGCCAAATGACCATTTCATTTTTCCATGCTATTTATATATATAAAACGAATTCAAACTAATAAAATAAATGTTTTAGACAAACTGAAACCAAAAGAGTAATTATATATGTAATGTATCATAAAGTAAAGCTACATTACGGAGTTTGACAAAATATGTGCTCAAAAGATCACAAAATATGAGCAACATCCGCAGCAACAAAATGCATAAATCAAAGACAAAAATCTAAGATATGAAAGGTTCGACACTCTAATTGAAATGACAACAGCATTATCAGGCTCCCTTGCGATTTCGCTGATCTTCTTGAGAGCCTCATTTGGAGGCTGCCAGTGAACTGCTCCCTGCACAACATTAAGTGTTGCAAGTTTCTTCAGTCGATCATATCAACATACATTTATCAGACATGTAGTGATTCACCCTTAACAAATGATATTACAACTAGTGGTATAATCAACCAGAATAAAATGATATAAACTAAAATCATCAGATCACAAACTACAAGATTCACAGTACCAAATTAATATAAGAGTGCACTATAATCAACCAATAAATGCTTCCAAGCAAAGTTAAAATCAGATAGCTAATAGACAACAATGAAAAATCATATGAATCAAACATTAAAAAATTGAAACTGTTCGAATTAACAACACCATAAATAGAGAAATAAGAGTTTATAGAAATATAAACATAAGTGCATAGGATATGCAACACAAAGGATGTAATTTAAGAATACACATGTCTGAATAAGACATACCTATAGATGCCATTAAGAAGGTACGAAAACCAAGCAAACAGAACAAAGTAAATTACTTGCATGATATGACGATTGGATACAGAAAGTGAGAAAGAAGCTAAACCATTTTAATGTGATCACTTGTTTTTATAGTATGAAAGAAGAAAATCATGGCAAGCAAATAAAACCTTATTGTGCAATATTGAAGTTTGCATATGCCTAATCTCATGAAATTCCTCGCCAATAAGCTTTCACACTTCCTACAAAGAAAGGGATTGCGGAACCTTTTCACAATTCCAGCAATTGTTGCAAAAGACTAATGCACAGCCTCAAAGTTCATATACAAAAGCTTCAGACAAGATCCGAAGCCAGATGGGAAAATTGACATACTGAATGAGCAACCTAAACTTAAGCTTCTAATTGAATGGGAAATTGAGCCCTTTTTGGAAACATGTTCAAAGCTTGAACCTCAGAGTACTAACATGTCTCACATGATCTCACTTAAGACATATAAAAGTGCTAAAAATTAGTGACAGAAAAACTAAAAAATACACCAACAACAAGTTAGGTGAAGCGTTTTAAAGAGTTAAATGTTTTACTTGCATCAAAGAAATGATTTAAAGCAAAAAGAAACAATCACTTATGCATATTTGGGCAAGTTTTACTAACCAGATAAATTTGTTTAAAACTGTGAAAGCATACGAAGGGTCTCAACTTTCTTCTTAAGTACTTGAAAATGAGTTATTTGTCAAATATGAGGCATGCTTTCTTATAGAGTACTTTAGCTTGAACTTCTTTAGCTCATTGCAGATGTTAGAAGAACATCGCAAGAAACTTCTTTATAGTTGTTTCAAGCTCTTCAAGTAGAACTTCTAGTTTATTTACATGAGATATAAGGTTAATGCAGAAGAGTAAATAAAGTATTAACAAGAGAGTTACAAGTGAAGCAAATTATTACACATGTTATTAACAAAGATGAGTTAACCAGAAACTCAAAAAGGTTGAGGATATCCTGAGGAGTAAGTTGTTAGGCAAGCAAAGTTTATGCAACAGTTGCATCTAGGCATCTGAATGTGGTGAAATAGGAGAAGTTTTGGAAGTTTTGGTTTATTGTAAAGTACTTATTTCAGAATTTAGGTTCACACTCATACTTGACCACGGTAATATAAAATATAGCCAGCTTTACCTAAAGCACAATTTCATAGCACAAATTGTGTACAAAGAATTAACATAACTTGAAGCAGCCAGAAAGGTACTAAATGACACGTCCAAATGGACCAAATTAGCAGAAAACCAAAGCAAGACAACATAGAAGCATTTAGCAGAGAATACATCAATCGAATAAGCCCGACAAATATCCACTTCTATAACAATACAAAATTTACAAGAGGGGAAGTACTTACCCGAACTTAACAACCAGTTTCGGAATGGAAACTCGACTAGGAGGATAAGGCAATCTGTTGGTGGATCCATTGCGAATTTGGTGAAAATTAGGAAGCACAAACTTAAGTATAACCATATCCAATGAAAAATTATATAACAGATCCTTGAATGAACAAAAAAGAGAAACAAAGGCATGCTCATTTTCATTCTTCTCGACAAACAACCAACAAAGGTGCAACTCTTTCAGTCTCATTCCTTAAGTTACCAATAGAACATACACATTCACACACAACTCGGAATGCATTCCTTCATCAGGTACCACCGAAAAATTGATTTGAAATGGAGGAGCTAGAAACCCTAGGTTTTAGAAAATTCATACTAGAGACACAAAGTGAACAAGGGATACAAAGGCGGCTCAACGAAAATAACTCTTCACGAACAACATCGCAAGGCGCTGGCGAGCTTTGACCAGAGATGGCCGACGATCTTTGACCGGAGATGGGTGGCGATGGCCAGGTACTGGTTCAGAGTTTGGGAGCGAATGTCGAAGAAGGGTTTTGGTGCGAGAGGCTGAATGAGTAATTTGGGGAGAGATGGGGAGAATGAATTTTGGATGCATTTGTGAGGGTTAATTTAGTGACATCGAAGAGTGTCGATAATGGATGGTATTTATTAGTTAATTAAGACAGCCTGCGGTGTCGATAATCGAGACTATAGATATTTAGGCACGTTAAGGTGTCAATAATGGTTTTGACAGATAAGAGTGTCGAAAATTGTAATCGACCCCGCAAAACTCAATTTTTTTTCGACACAATGGACTAGTGTCACATACAAGGTGTCGAAAATGGCCTATTTTTTAGTAGTGACATACGTTATTACAATATTTACGTGTTAAATATATATCTCACACTAGAAATCGGAGTCCCGTGCGATTTTTTATGTTTGTTGTGGCCTCATTGGGTTGGTGATTGGATGTGCAGTAAGTCATTGTTGTTAGCAGGGACTGAGGATGACCTAAATTGATGTGTTGTTGAGTTTATGTGGGAGATTTGGATGGTTTGGCACTTGAGGGTCATTTGAGATTTGTGTCTATTGTTGTGTACATAAATTTGCATAAAGAACTGTCAACGATTTAGGATTAGCAATAATGTTTGATTGTGTACATAATGATATGATGTTTGATTATATTTCTTTGGTTTGAGAACCCAGAAAGCTATTGTCTTGTATCAACCTTGACCTGTATGGAAAGCTCCATTTTGGGGACAATGGAAAAAGCTTTGGGAGTGAAACCTAATATTGGAATCCTCTGCAGTAATGCACCCATTTCAAAGAGCACGTCACTCCTCATGAGAGCTGGCAAATGAAGCAACTGAGGAATATCCGAAGCCCCAAACCCTGCAACAGTAGAAGCCGGTTTGGTTAAGCCAATGAAGCTATTCTTCTAGAGCTATTTGAATTCCTGAGCACGAAAGGACCCTCAAAGCGCATGTTTGAATTAAAAAATGTTTTCCCGTACCTCATGTTTGCCAGATTGTTTGATATGCACTTCATGCTTTCCATTGGTGCCAAATGTCTAGTATCATGTGGTGCTAGACCTGGAACATGAGGAAATATATTTGAGCAAGCTATAGTAAAAGTGTTATAACATGTTGGTCATAGTGCGCACCAAGAAAGCATTTTGTGACGTTATAATCCTGCGTGCTAATCATTTCCTACATGTTTATAGATTTTAGCGGGTTTGGTCTTATTTTAAATAGTGGGTTGTAGTACTTACATTCATTTTGGTGACCAAGTTGTTGAATGCCTCTCTGAAAACTATATTATGTGTGCAGTTAGCCGGTTCTTTCCCCGTTTGTAGTAACAATATACTGAGTCCTTGTGGGTCTGTCACTCGAGAAATTGCCACATAGAGTTGGACGTGGCAGAAAACTGACCTTGGTAAATACAACCTCGCAAGCTTTGAGTGAGAATTGACGATGTTTCATTACGAATGACCATTTTGATTGGGTGGTGCTTAGTGTTATCCTAGGAATTATGACTTTATTTTCTACGCGCGTGCCCGTTATAATCTCAGCCTCAATAACCCACTCCCCCAAATGCGTAATGATGAGACGGGTGTCGTTGCACAGTCCTTGTGAAGGGTTGACATTCCTTAGAAGCATCACCGGCAACCCTTCCTTCAGTTCAAGTGCGTGTGGTGGGATTCCTGTAATTTAGTATCCTTGTTATTTTCATTAGTTGCTGATTTGACAACTTATTAGGCATAGTGTATGGAAATGTAAGCGCAATGTACCAGTGAAATCTTGGCTGTTTAAGAATTCAGGTGGGTACAAATGCTCTTGTTCAGCCACATCGGTAGATGCCTTGCAAATCTCATCAGTGCTTTTGTATGTCTTCATTTGTCCGTGTAGACGTTTAAACATATAACTGTTTATCTGATCTGCATCTTCATTTAAGGGGGTCAGGATAGCTCTGTCTTGGAGGTATGACGGGTTGGTTTCGTTTGCTATGAAATCTGGAAAGACTTTGTCAATTAGCTGCTCAATCGGATTTTCCCCTGGTGCAATTATGAACTCTTGTGGGATCTCAGTCCATGTTTCTTCCTCTTCATTGTCTAGCGCTATTGCTTCAGCATTTCCACCCCCGATCTTTTGAATCCAGTTGTTGAATTGTTGTTTGTGGATGTCAATCTCGCCATTGGCCCGTTGGTCATTCACCCTCATGCTCTTTGTTAACGTGAGCATTTGACAATGGCTCCAAATAGGTGAGTTGCTGATGCAAGCTTGAACGATGTCTTGTCGTTTCCCTTTGCTAATTACTGGTAGTATTTGCTTGAAATCTCCTCCTAGTAGTACCGTTATACCGCCAAACAGTTTGTGTTTGTTGTTGGCCTGTTTGATGCTTTGGATGTCTTGTAATGTTCTGTTCAAGCGGCTAATGCTGTAAACTTCGCCTACCAAAAGCTTGCCCGTGAAACAATGGCTGATGTTCGCCCTGACCACGCAGTGGATAGCGCCTCCCTGACATACAAGACGAATAAGGTAAGCTCTAAAGCCATAAAAAAAGGTGGGGGAAGGGGGCAAAGGCAATTTGTTAATACCGTATGGTCGGCCAAGATGTAATCGGTGCTTATATAATGTTTCTACAGGGTCGTGGCATCCCACCCGCAGATCACCATAGCCTTGACAGTGCAGTCCATCCCTTCAGCCAGCTCAGAAAAGGGGACATACGAACAAGCCAAGAAATCATCGATCACTTTAGCCGGCCCCCTTCCAAGGGCTTTTTTGGAGGAGCTAGAGGTGGAGGTTTTTTTAGAAGAACCTGAAGCCATTTCAATCTTTGTGTCGGGGGATATTGTTTTCATACGGTGGCTCTAACGCAAGGGTACTTCACATTTATAGGGAGGTAGAAGCAGGTAATGTGGGCTATCAAGTTGTGGGTTAATTTGAATTTATGGGTTATTTTGCTCACCTTTGTAACATCCTCGTTAACTTTGATTTGAAACAGCCACATATTGTAACGGCCAATTTAATTTGTGCTTTAAATTTGAAACACCCACATACTGTAACGTGGACTATCAATTTGTGGGTTAATTTGAATTTGTTGGTTATTTTGTTCACCTCTGTAACATCCTCGTTAACTTTGTTTTGAAACAACCACATATTGTGACGGCCAATTTAATTTGTGTTTTAACTTTGTTTATGCTTGAAACAGTCCATGACTGGACGTTGTATAATTAGCAGAAAAAGGCAATTACAAATGAGAGAATTGTTTAATTGGAAGATGTATTAAATATGTCATTGATTCCAAGCCTATTTTCACTCTATTTTTTCAATCTTTTCACACAGGACAAGTTTATAGTATATATTGATGATTGATTGATTGATGATTGATTGATAACTTCATAATATACGCACAACAATTTTTTCTTTTCCTTTATAAAAACCGAATCATTATACTATGTTTAAACAATAACACTAAAATTAATGTTTATATATTTCATTATTAACGTGAAATAAGATTAATTTAAACCTTATGCGTGCATGTCATCTAAATGAAAATTTTAATTAAATATCATGACATGCACCCAAGGGAGATTGTTTAAACTTTGCATAGCAACCAAGTAAACCTTTTCAAGATAATTTAAATTTACGTTGCGGCTAAATACATTTGCTAAATATACAGTGCATATGCATGTATATTTAGCCTGTGTCAAGTAGGCACGTACAAGGACAACGTGCTCGTGCCATTTAATTACATATCGGGTATCTGATCGATTTTGGCATGGGCACGCTATACGTTTACGTGCCTAATTTTTTTTGCTAACTTTATATATATATATAAAATTACCCCCGTGCCCATGCTACAGTAGAATTTTATAATTTTTTTTAGTTTCTTAGTTTGGTTATACTAAGAAACTATGTGTAATGCAATCATAACTTGATTATCGTATTATTCGAATTTCGATTATACTAGGTGTAATGTAATCCTAACTTCATTATCGTATAATTTAAATATCGATTATACTAATTATATTGTAATCCTAACTTCATTATTGTATTGTTCGAATAACGATCACACTAAGTATAATGTAATCATGAATTCATTATATTATGATTCGTTATCGTATAATTCAAATATCGATTATATTAATTATATTTTAATCCTAACATCATTATCGTATTTTCGAATAACGATTATACCAAGTGTAATATAATCCTAACTTCATTATCATACCTTAAAAACCCTAGGGTAAGCATGGTTTGGGATTTAGAGTTATCAAACCCCAATGATTTTCATAACCTATAATGCTTGTATAACCGGTATTCGAATAATAAAGAAAAGAATTCATGATTACATTATACTTAGTATAACTGATATTCGAATAATATGATAATGAAGTTAGGATTACATTATATCGTGTTATTCCAATATCGGTTATATTAACTATATTGTAATTCTATGTTTATTATCCTATTACTCGAATATCGGTCACGCTAAGTGTAATGTAATCCTAACTTCATTATCATGTTATTCAAAGAACGGTTATACTAAGTGTTATGTAATTCTAACTTCATTATCGTATTATTTAAATAACAATTATACTAAATATATTGTAATCATAACTTCGTTATCGTATTAATCGAGTAACGGTTCTAAATGAATCCTAAACATACAGGCTCGATAAAAAAAGATGATCGAAAAAGGTAACTTCAGTAAATTTTAAAACATATTAGTCAATCATTTCATGATAAAGTATATCAGATAGCATATTTAGGAAATATATAATTTGAATTCGTAAAACAGACCCATAAGCACAATAGAAGGTAGACAGAAAATTACATAAATAATAGATTTTCACTATCAGATTATCCTGAATCCAAGACCTCATTCCCTGTCACCCACAACCACATTTGGTAGCCCCTGTCGTGATTAGTTACATGTTATTTTTGAAGTATAATTTGAATACATGTTAAAACTCAATAGTTGTAGAATGTTGAGTTCGTGGCGTGGGGTCGATCTTAATGGACCACGTACGTTATCCGCTTGTACAAGTGTGGATGCAAGTATTGAGCGATTAAGAAAGATAATTAATTAGCGGGCCCGCTCTTAGATTTGGCGGTGGGATTGAGCTTTTATTTTTTTTATTTTTTTATTTTTTTAAGCAAAGAATACGAATAGCGTAGCAATGTAGGATAAATTAAGAAGTCGCTTCGGGCAAACCAGACAGAAAATATCAACTAAACAAGTAATAAAATTATAACAAAGTAAATATAAAACTTAAATGACTTAGAAAAAAAAAAAGCAAAACACGATCGAAAAAAAACACCGCTAGAAATCGGATCAGACCTATTTTTTTTATAATCGTCGGAGATATATCTGTTAGTGGTATTTAATCACTTGAAATCGAACAAGGGTAATTAATCTTTCAATTACTCATCTAGCTTTTGACTGCATGTGCAATGCATTAATATTAGATCGATCAGTTTGTTTGAAGATGGCCGGTCAAAGATATTGACCAATTTTGCATGCGCATCGACGATCTCTATTCGAATGATCACAAACCGAAACATAAATATATGTTACGATATCATAGTTTCTAAGTTACTTTCATACGTATTTAATTTAGATGAGACACTAAAATACGACTACCATGAAATAAGTATTCTTCATTTGATATTCCAAAGCTTGAATTAAATGAATTTATAGTTAATTATTTAGTACCACTGTTCTTGGTTTAATTTCACACTGCTGGCCAGCTAGAGACATTTCGATTCAATACTGACTGAATTCGGTGGATTATATCTGGTCCTACAATATTTATATGCATTATTTTGTACATTTATTACTGTATGTATGTAGAACGTCAGTTTTAAAAGCGGGGAGAATGTTTGCACCGCAAAATTCTAGCCTTGCACTGTTTTTTGGGCGTAATTAGATTGCGCGGTTGCGCCCAAGAAGTAGAAAACTAAAAAAAAAAAACTTGGGCGCAACCTGATTGCGCCCAAGTGAATGAATCGGGTTGTTAAAAACCCCGGTTCATGGACGATTTATAAAAAAAAATCTGGTTCACGTAGTTGCGCCCCCAAAAAAAATGAAAAAAACAAAACAAAACTTGTATGTAGCGCCCATGCTTGTATTTAAATCAACAAATTTATTTTATATTTAAAATAAATTTACTACATACCCATCCCATTGTATCTATATCCTGCTATTTTATATGATTTTAAAATTCAAATACCTAGTAGATTTGTACACTTGTGTGCATTTGACTATAGTAATAGACGTTTTCAAGTAATCAGGGTTACATGACAATAAATTCGTTTGTATCATGAGGTTTCAATATACTTTTATTCATCTAAAATTCATGTATGTTGTTTCTTCACTAATTCGTTTGCTATTAACTGTTTATTATTATTGTTCTCGAAAATCACATATAACTATGGTTATATCCAATTTGGTTATGTCTTATGGTTATATACTACGATTATATTCTATAGTTATATACTATGGTTATATCCTATAATTATATACTATGGTTATATCTTATGGTTATATTCCATAGTTATATACTATGGTTATATCATATAGTTATATACTATGATTATATTTTATAATTATATCCAATTTGGTTATATCATATCGTTATATCCTATAGTTATATACTATGGTTATATCCTTTGAAAATCACATATACTATGGTTATATCCAATTTGGTTATATCTTATAGTTATATACTACGGTTATATTCTATAGTTACATACTATGATTATATCCTATATTATATTCGATAGTTATATACTATGGTTATATCCTATAATTATATACTATGATTATATCTTATGGTTATATTCCATAGTTATATACTATGGTTATATCCTATATTATATCATATAGTTATAAACTATGGTTATATCATATAGTTATATACTATGACTATATCTTATAGTTATATCCAATTTGGTTATATCCTTATAGTTATATCCAATTTGGCTATATTCTTATGGTTATATTCTATAGTAATAACATAATTGGATATAACTACAAGGATATAACCAAATTGGATATAACTATAAGATATAATCATAGTATATAACTATATGATATAGCCATAGTATATAACTATAGAATATAACCATAAGATATAACCAATTTGGATATAACTATAAGATATAATCATAGTATATAACTATATGATATAACCATAGTATATAACTATAGAATATAACCATAAGATATAATCAAATTGGATATAACTATAAGATATAATCATAGTATATAACTATATGATATAACCATAATATATAACTATAGAATATAACCAAATTGGATATAACTATAAGATATAATCATAGTATATAACTATATGATATAACCATAGTATATAACTATAGAATATAACCATAAGATATAACCAAATTGGATATAACTATAAGATATAATCATAGTACATAACTATAGGATATAACCATAGTTATATCGAGAATAATAATAATAAACAGTTAATATCAAACGAATTGGTGGAGAAATGCACATGAATTTTAGACGAATAAAAGCATATTGAAACCTAATGATACAAACGAATTTATAGCCATGTACACAAGTATACAAATCTACTAGGTACTTGAAAACGTCTATTACTATAGTCAAATGCATACAAGTATACAAATCTACTAGGTATTTGAATTTCCAAATCATATAAAATAGCAGGATAGATACAATGCGATGAGTATGTAGTAAATTTATCTAAATATGAAATATATGTGTTGATTTAAATACAAGCGTGAGCGCTACTATGTAGCGGCCAAGTTTTTTTTTTTTTTCTAGGCGCAACAACCGGTTCAAATAAAGAACCGGTTCAATAATCTTTAACAAATCATTTTTCAAAATAAAATAATTCACCCGGACCTTGAGCTCAACTAGGTTGCGCCCAGGTTACGCCCATAAAGCGGTGCGTGGCTAAAAAAACGGGTGCGAACATGAATCCCCTTTAAAAGTCCATGAGTTGATAGATTGTGAGTAGAAACGTATGAGAGCATATATATGTTAGATCTAGTACATAAGTTTAGTGGTGTTTCATCCTAAGGTCAATTGGCAATAGGAAAAATAATCACTACGCTTATATACTAGATTTCTAGTCACTTTCGATGATGTGAGGTGGATTTTTATGTTATAGCACCCCCCAACAAGTGCAGCGGAAGACAATTGGCCTAGCCTAATAGACACTTAGACAAACGAATCTGAGTTGAAATTTCAATCTTTTTATACCATGTGAACATTCGTGAGCTGATAGACTGGGGACGAAAATGTACAACGTATATGCGTGTTAGGCCTAGTATATAAGCATACTGAAATTTCATTCTAAAAAACTAATTAACAATATATAAAAAAGTAATTCACTAAACTTATATATTATCTACCACTATCAATGTAAAATGGAGGTTTTATGTTTCAACAAGATTAACTCGCGATAGAGTTGGTGCATTAATTTTTGATGTCGATTGGTCGATACACATTGATGCGTGAAGCTATGACATTAATATACATTGAAGATTCAGAGAAAAAAAAAAGATTTCTAAAGTGTTAATGCTACAATTTTGAACCAGTTAATATATCATATAAGCTATTCATATCAAAATACGTACACGTACACAATGTTTCCACTAAACTATATTGCAGTAGTTAATATGGCATTTAACTGTTAGAACAAGTATGTTCCATCCAATTTTGATAATGTTACGTAAGACAAGATTGTTTGTTTCATGTATTTCACGTTAAAGAATATATATTAGGGAACAATGAAAATTAGTGAAGCAAAATGGTGAAGTATATCAAAGAAACACCAAGTCTGTGAGATAGCTTAGCTGACTTAATGTACACGTGTTCAAGTTAGTTAGAAGTTTGTTATGAGTTGTTATTATCTATGTTGTATAAGTCAATACAAAATTATCCATTCTCTTCTCTTCTCTCTCTCTCTCACTCTTCTATTCTTCCTTCTCTATTCCACCATGGATTTACAGTGAAGAAATTTCAGATGGTATCAGAGCCATCTACTCTAGATCTCTCACTTTTACGCATTTCTTTTCTAAATTCTTCAAACAAATTTGTTTGTTGAATCTCTCAATCGCAAATCTTCAATGGAAGACTTGGTGCGAGTCAACGGTCAAACACATGGCGTCAATGGCGCCAACGGAAATCTTGGAGATCAATTCAACCAAGCTTATATTGATCCTTTTTTTTTTGTCAAATTCCGACCTTCCTAGATCACAATTGGTGGTGAATCTGTTTGATAGGAACAATTTCTTGACTTGGAGCCATGGAGTGCGTATGAAGAACAAGATTGAAATCTTGTTCTCCATCAGATTGAGACACTATGAATTTTCATAGATGGGTTCTTTGCTCTTTCATGGTGCGATGCTGGATCACAAACTCGATGAACAAGCAATTTTGTGATGGATTTATGACGTCAAGTCTGCAAAGCAGCTTTGGGAAGAAATCGTTGAAAGATTTGGACAATCCAATGGTCCTCTCTATTTCAATTGCGACATAATCTCATCAATCTCACTCAAGCTAACATGTCTATTGCATAGTATTATGGAAAGATGAAGCAAATTTGTGATGATATTCAAAGTCTTAATGGCTTGCATAACTGCACCTATGGTACTTTGAACAAATGTACTTGTAATTTGTTCAAAACGATCATGGAACATGATAATAGAAACAAAGTTTTGCAATTTCTTCTAGGTCTGAATGCAAGTTATGAGAATGTACTGAATAATGTGCTCTCCATGGATCATTTGCCTTCTATGAACAAGGCTTACTATCTTGTTAAGCAAGTGGAAAGGTAGAAGATGATTGTTGATAATGACTTGACTAGAGAATCAAGTGCCTTATCTGCAAACAAGATTAGGCTAATCAGAATTCAGGTGACAAGAAGAAGTACAAGAGGATAAGAGTTGAGGAAAAGGCCAAGAAGTTGTGCACCTTTTGCAGTACAAAAGGTCATACTGTGGAGCAATGTTTTTGCATTGTTGGATACCCTTAGTGGTTTAAGGGAAAGAAGCCACATGGAGGTAGCAAGAGTTCAGTTTATATTATAGAAGCAAATGAAACTCCATTGGATCCATCCTCTATTGGAACTTCTGATGTCAATATCAGTATGCTAGTTGTTTGATAAGAGATGATGAAATTCTTGAAGGACAAAGGTATCAGTGAGTCTCTCCATGGTGGCTTCTCAAGTAATCTTTCTTCTATGGTTTTCTCTACACATAAAGGCTCAAATTATATAGACTTGATCTTAGATACTAGTGCTTCATATCACATGACTTGTGATGAAAAGCTGCTCAGAGGTTGGGACTATTCATCTTAAAGATAGATTTGCTCTTAAGAATGTTTTGTTAGTTCCTAAGTTTAAGCATAATTTGATGCCAGTTGGCAGATTCTTGGATGACACATGCACTACCAAAAAAATATTATTTTAACCCATGATATAATAACCCGAACATCATACATCCGGCATAATAGGGGGTGAAAACATTAGAAAAATTAATTTTCTTTTAAATTTTTCAATAAAAATAACAAATAATCCGGATATATGACAATATGCCCGGGTTATTTAGGTACATAACTCTTTGAGCCATGTGCATGAGTAACCCGGGCATTTTTTGGCTTGTTATATCCGGGTTATTAAGCTTTGTAATTTAAGAATATAACCCGGATTTTATGTAATTGAATCACGCCCGGAAAATTTAATAATGTGTTACAAAGTGCGGGCAATATATATCCCAATTATTTGAGCAACCGAGTTATTTCGTTTTTATAAAAGAGAAATTAGAAGCATACCATTCCTTCCTCTCGCTCACACGATACATATAAACCCTAAATTTGTTCTTCCAGTTTATGTGGTCTTCGTTGTGCTGAATTTCAAACAATTCCCTACGCCCCAATGTGTGCATTCTTTCAATTAGCTAATCTTCTATTGTTGGAGGCCCTAAATCTTCGGCGTTGTACGTTGAAGACTGTTGTCACTCAAGCCCTAATCTACGGCTCTATGATTTCAAGGTAGTTCGTCTTTGAAGCTGTTGTTGCTTCTATTGGATCGTATGACTCCTTCCTCTTTGTTTTGCTGATGTGTTTAAGTATATTCTTGTGGAAATTTAACCTTGTCTGTCTAATATTTTAGCTATTATGTGGAGGACTTGCTAGATCTACGGCTGCTTTGATCTCTACACCATTCGATGTGGTGAAGACAAGATACCAAACCAAGGTAGTTTAGTTATGTATGTTTGCGAATCTACTACTTGTTCAATATGCTTATTTTATATGAATAAGCCCCTTGTAATTTGACATATTGAAAGGTCTTCGATCAGAAAATTATACTTGTGGTTTTCTAAGCATATGTTGGTGCATTTTAGATGCAAATTTCAAGGTCATTGTTACATACCTTACAGTTGCTGATGTAGGTTCCTGGATATACAGAATCGTATAGTGGTGTTTTTAGTGCCATTCAGCAAATTCGCAAGACTGAAGGTGTCATGGATCTTTGTAGGTACAATCTTATACTAAAAAAATCATGTACTTGCATCTTAATCCACATACTCTGGTATGGGGGGACGATCATTTCCTTTGGCCAAGGGTTTGACTCCGAGGCTTGTCATGGTCACACCCTCAACATAGAAATTTTAATAAACAATATAGACTATATCATATATCCCATTAGTTGTCATAGAGAACTTTAACAGAGATTCTGTATTGTAGTACTAGGGACCTAATTGCTATGGCTCTACATTTTTGTACATTGACCTAGATAGCTATTTCCTGAAGATGAATTTGTGTGTACAATTTATTCTTTGTACATTGACAAATATCATTTTTTTGTGTGTAAAAAATTAGCATTTTAATTGCATTTTCATATTTTTTCATGTAGAAAACCCGAATTTAGTCCATAGTCGAATTTGAACACTTGATTTATGATAATATTCAGAAATAGCAGCAATACAGCACCTTGAGTGACATCAGGCTCGAACATTCAAAACCGGAGATTTATGATAATACTCCAACTTGAGAAAACTTTTGGCTACTTTGAACATACAGTAGAAAGGTTGTGATTTTTGGAATGGATGAAGATGGTGGTGATTCCATTACATGTAAGTCAAACTAAATTCTAGCAGCTTTGGTGAAATTATTGATTGGTTTAATTTTTTGTCTTAATGAGAAGGAGTATACGCCTAAGGCTCCATTTGGCGGAGTGTTTATAAACATTTTATAAACAAAAAAGTGCATTTTTCAACCTTATACAAATCCCCATATCTCAGAAATTTCAAATTTCAAAAACTACTTTTTTACAAAAAACAACTTATAAACAATAAACACCAATTACCAAACAAACCCTAAGTTCTCATGGCTCTATATTTTGTTATTACCATCTCGTTTTGGTTTTGTGAAAACAATTTTTTCATGCATATTTTTTAAAGAAAACTACGTTACATGAATTGTTTCTTACTCGTTTTCTTGCTATTCCCTATGATAGGAGCTAAGTAATGGAGTGAGGATTCTACAAAGTCAACTTATCGGGATTCATAATAGATTGAGGTACACTTTGGTCCTCTAAACCCCTAATTGTTTCTTCATGAGTATGTGTGGGGAAAGTTAGTCTACCAAATTTTTTAAGCATCTTCTATAATTTCAATAAATCCTTGCATGTGTTACTATCTCTTTTCTGAATTATGACATATAGATCATTCTATGTGGTGGAGTTTTATGTCTGCTCTAATTTTGTGTCTCTATGGAAGTCAATGCTTTTTCATATACAAAGATACATTTCGTGATATATATTCTCCCATGATTCCTGATTATCATGCATCCCAGAATTAGAAAGGTATCAACTAACTTCAAAGTCAATGTCTTAGTTTATTCCTTTTGCTTAATGTTGCTTTCTGTATATTTGGAACTAAAGCCATATAAATTTTATAAGATGAACCCATGACTCTAAATTGTGAATGTTCTTCTTCTGTTTTTATGTGTATTTTTTAATTGTTGATCATGAGTTCCAAATGAATAGTGACTTCACGTCCATTTAGTTCCAAGCATTCTAAAACGTACAACAATCAGTCAATTCATAATTGCAATCTTGATTTTGTGATTTATATGATTTGTCAATACTTTGTATACCTTATGTTTGCAAAGGGAGGAAGAAAGTAGAGATTAATTATATTGATGCATTCGGTAGGAGTACGCCTACTAATAAAATTGACTTCTCTACTGATGCTCTTTTTAGTTGTTTTATTGATTACTTAGCTATAAAGTGACCTGTCCTTTGGTCTTAGGTGTAGATCAATTACATGGCTACACTTTAGAAGGTGTTATAAAACTGATACATCCAACTAAAGGAAGAAATTCATTATATTGTTTCATTCTATAGGAGTATGTCTACTAACTTCTATAAAACTAATACAACCAACTAAAGGAAGAAATTCACTACTGTTTTAGCCTTTTTAATGGAAGTAGGTCTTATTTATTGCTTGTATTGACACTTGAGCATGTGGCATACATGAACTGCCTAGGAAACCCAACTTCCCACTATCTATATTATTTTATAACTACATGCCAAAGTTACCAAAGGTTTATTCCAACTGATATATGATATACTCATTTTATTGCATCTTTAAATTTACTAGGTTGTGCTTCCTCTACCTTCTCAAGAGTTTTTGTATTCCTTGCAAATTTTTGTCATTGTGGTTTTCATTTGTTTTATACAGATATTTTATCTTCTCGTAGAAGTTCAAGATGAGTGCTTAGACATATATGCCACTCCTACTCAGTTGCTGAAGGAGTACTCTGGAAAACGTGCACTACCAGAGACAATAAGGTATGCACATAATTGGCCTATTGTTGCACAATTCCTGATTTGGACATGTATAGCTGGCTAATTTGTGGCATCATAAATTGAAAAATTGTCTCTTTCAGTGAATAACGAGGCTTATGATAATCCAAGAGGGAAGATTATAAATATGTTGTGAGGTAATGCATTTTGAGGCAATGTGTTCATGGCTACATTGTGATGTTATTATGCTAAGTATAAGAACTAAATGTATGCATTTCTGTGGTATTACAAATATCTCTATGTATTCATATTAGATCTTAATATATCTTGACATGTCAAAGGTTGTTGTAATGAAGTTGTTTGAAACAGAATTATGTACAATGTTATAATTGGTTCCAAGAAATTGTAGTATTTTTTTGGTTAATGGTTTATTCTTTTTTTAGTTTGTTTAATTGTATTTATCTATGTGATCTAGTGATTGAGAAGCAACAATGGTGATAGTTAGGGTATAGGGTATCGGAGGTGGTAGGATATTTAAGGAGGCCAAAGAAGTGGTGAAATATAGCATTGGGTTTTTCAAAAATAATGTACTTTTTAACCCGGACCTAAAAATTCGAGTTAAAAAGATTTTTTTTTTAAATGAGTGGACTTTTTTAACCCGAATCTTAGATGGTCCGGGATAAAAAGTCTTGGCTTTTAACCCAGGTGTGTTTTTGACATCCGGGTTATATAGTCTCTTCTCTTTGCGTTCCATTAGTAATGTATTTAACCCAGACGTGTCAAAATAGGTCCTATATAACCTATTAACCCCTCACTCTAATGCTCACACCTATTTCGAACCATATCCGGATTATATTTCATTTTACGCCCAGGTTAAAAAGTCATTTTTGTAGTAGTGATGTTTAGTGGCACATTTTAACAAAGTTTCACGTCGATTTCAGGACCCTGAAAGTGCTCAGCTTCTCTCCACAGGAAAGAGGAGTGGTGGCCACTATATACATTTTTTGGATGCTCAAAAGACTTCAATGTTGATTTGATTGGTCAACAAAAGAACAGTTTACATGCTAGCTCCATTACTAGATGTAATGATGTTTTTTTTTCAATAAAAGTTGTAAGACATATACACTTATGTGATCATATGTTGTTTCATGCCCGTTTAGGCCATGCCTCTTGTTCCAAGTTGAAACATATATACAGTTGCAAGCTTTCTTCTTCAACTGAATTCATTTGTGAAGCTTGTTTACTTGCAAAGCAACGGAAGCAGCCATTTCATAGAAGTGAGTCAATTGCTCAGGAAAACTTTGAACTATTTCATGTGGATCTTTGGGGGGCCTATAAAACTGCTTCTACTACAGGGGCCATTTACTTTTTAACTATGGTGGATGATCATAGTAGGGCTACTTTGACTCACTTGATAAACAATAAACAACAAGTGTTCATAGTCTTATCTCAGTATATACTATATGCTGAGAATTAGTTTAAATGCATGGTGAAGTCTGTTAGAAGTGATAATGGGATCGAATTTGTCCAGCATTGTTTTGATTAGTTTTTAGCAGAGAAATGCATTCTTCATCAAAGGTAGCACCATATTACCCTCAACAAAATGGGCGTGTGGAAAGGAAACATCGCCATTTGGTTGAGACTGTATGTGCTATTAGATTACATGCCAATATATCTTCCTCAACATTTTTGGGGAGACTGTATACTGGGAGCCACTAATTTGATCAACCTCATGCCTTCATCAGTGCTTAACTGGCTTTCTTCTTAACAGTTACTCTACAACAAAGCTCTCGATTATGCTAATATGAGAGTCATTGGATCTAAGTGCTTTGCTTTTGCTCAAAGGGGTTCCAAAGACAAATTTGCTAAGTCTAGGAAATGTATGTTTCTAGGCTATCCTCTAGCCCAAAAAGCCTCTAAAGTGTATGATCTTGAAACTCATAAATCTTTCATCAGTAGAGAAGTCATCTTTACTGAGCACATTTTCCATTTCAAAAAGTCCACCTTACATAGCCACACCACACCTTCTCTTCCCTTAGTCAGTCCTATTGAGTTTTACATTTCTGAATCATCTTCATCACCTACTCCTCTTCTACACACTAGCCCTCACCATCTCCTTTAAACACTAGCCCTCTCACATCTTCTATAGCAAATAACCCGGATATATGGTAACCCGTCTGGGTTATTTAAGTACACAACTCTTAAAGCCATGTGCAAGAATAATCCGAGCGTTTTTTTGCTTGTTATATCAGGGTTATTAAGCCTTGTAATTTAAGAAAGGTTTTTTCTAGTGTGTGACCATGAGCACACACTAAGAACTCCTTTTTTGGCAATTATTTAGTTAGCCACTAGTTTAATCTTGTTTGCTAAGGGTTTATCAATTCTCTATTAGAGAATATTTTAAAGATAAATTTTCTATTTAAGCTTGTTAGCATGTGTCCATGGACACACACTAGAAAAACCGTTTAAGAAAATAACCCCGACTATGTGTAAATGAAATACGCCCGAGTTATTTAATAGTTTTAAAAAGAGAAACTATCAATTTACGCCTCTAGCTAGCCCGATAGATTCATTTATGCAAACCCTAATTTGTGCATTCAATTTGGTGTTGATGCGCTGTTGGAGGGCCACGATTTCTACTGCTTCCTTCCTTCATCAATTCCTGCTGGGTGACTCATGTAGAGGGATTGGAGGCCCCAATTTGTCAATTTGATCGGTGTTCTACTACTGGTTTTCGAGCCTGGTACAACACTCAACCCAAATTTACGAGTGCATGTCGTGTTCAAGCTGCTGCCTCGCTGCAATCGGTTTGTGCTACATCCCTCCTCTTTAACTTTGTTAATTAAAACTAGAATCATGTAATTTATTCCCACTAATTAGTAATATCATCACATCTGTTGGGAATTCAGTGAAGCGATTTTAGATCTTGTGTCATGCTATTTCAGTAGAGGTAGTTTGATCATTCTCTTTTTTCTTCCAAAGCCTTGTGCAGTGCTTCTACCTTGTCCTGCTGCTTAGCAAACAAGTGTCTTATCTCCTCTGTTGTTGAACAAAATGCTCGTAGTCGTGTCTCCCTAGTATGCAATTAAGTTGTATATCTCAACAAACACCCAAGCATGTAGAAGCAGATGACTTGACATAGCTAATAGCTTGATGAAATCATACAACAATTAACTTAAAGTCAGGCAAAGTGGAAACTTGAATGAAATTGTCTAACATTTATAACACAAAGTCATGCAAAATCCTTCAGTTTAATTTGTTGTATAAAGCTTCATAGATTTGATAGATGATCAACAAAACATTTTATTTTTTGTTGTTAGAGTGATGGTAAAGAGCAATAAAGTATGTTGAGGATCTCAGATCTTACAGAAGCATCATCCTCTCTCTAGCACCTTTCCATCTCCGCCTTTCGAAATCAAGATCCCTTGCTGTAGCATTTATCACAAGCTCAAGAGATGAGATCTTGGCCAATATTTCCTCCTGTCCTGCTTGGAAATCGCCAAAAAGAGCTCTAATCACTACTAATAAACAAAATTTACGTCTCTTTTCTTCCTTAGACTAGAAAAAACAGTCACAATTGAAATTCCCCTCAAGAACAATGATCATCTAACATAAGTTACATAACATATATTTGATTATCAATACAAGCACCACATAAAATGAATATATCTGAAACTTTGAATTCTACATTTGTACCTTCTCACTTTGAAGCTCCCCTATCAATCTCTGAGTAACATCCTCAAGTTCTTCCGCTCTCTGTTCAAGGCATCAAATTGAGGTTAATAAGATAGTTAAAACATGCAATTTGAATAGGAAAATTCAACTAGCAGATAAAACTCAATTATAGTCTAATCTAGAATTATGCTTACTCTTTTTCTATTAGCAGACACACGTTGTTCTTCCAAAACCTTGGGTTTCAAGGTGACGAACTCTCTTGTCAAAGGTAACCAATTGTTTTTATGTCTCCGCCTAGCATAGAACAACACTTGAAAATACATCAATAATGTTCTTTAATCCTTATAATCAATTTTTGTTGTTGTTGATGTTGTTGTTGCATTATCTTGTGCAATGCAAACACACCCTTAGTTCCTTTTTCGGTCTTATTAATTCTACTATATTGAAGTGAGTGAATGGAAAGAAGGAAAAGTTATACCAAATTGGATCTCAAACTCTCAACCAATGAAGAACATTTCTTTTCTTGTTGCTGAGAAGATAAACAACATCATAAACTTGAATAAGTGAAATTGGACATTATCAATAAAACCAACATCATAAATCTCAAACCTGAAGCTTGTTAATCACTTCCTGTTGCTCACGCTCTCTTAAGTTGTGTGTTATTTGGTTGATGTTCTCAGTTACGGTTTCTTCTTTACAACAGAAGGTTACTCCGAACATCTCCGATCTTTGTTGATCACTAAGAACACAAAGAATAAGCTTTGGAACTTGACTTTCTTCACTGATTTGTATTAAGCACATTGCGCCTTTGTATAATTTAACTTCAACAGAAGCAAGATTGTCCTGTTTATAAAGTAGTCATGTATATCAATGCTTTAATTTTCTGTTGTTGCAGGAACATTGCTCAAAATTACCTTACAAACTCTATATAGTCGTCCATAACATATAATGGATGTAAGCACATTATAAGTTATTACTATAGAGATGTTAATATTTTTTTAATCTCAGTTTTGACATGCTTTTTGAGACATATGAAGGACTTTTGGGATCAATGCATTTTCAAGGGAGCTACCTAAGGAAATAGGACAAGTCACTAACTTAAAGTCACAAAATTTGTAATTGTAGTTTCTTATTTAACCAGATAAATAGTCACAAAGTGCGTCTCGGTCTATTATAATCTTCATCATTTTTATTTATACTTGACATGGTTTTAATGCAAGAGTGAACTTGCCATTGAAAAGAGAAAAGAAGAGCAAGATCGCCAACTTCTAAAGAAGGTAGATTATGATTAACTTTCTGACAAGACGAGCAAATCTTATGTTTTTTACTCTATTTTCTGGACTATCTTGCCAGTGAGAATTCTGATGAAGTTCTTCACCTGTAAAGGAACATGAGGAGGAGACGAAGAGGCTGAAAATGAATGAGCAGAGGAAAGATGAGAAGATCTTGAGAGAAATCAAGGAATGTGAAGAACGAGAAACTAAAGCCTTACTTGAAGGAGTTGAGTAACGTAGGAAGAAACCAATTATTGATGAGGTCAGTTCATATTTTATATTTGTAACACAAGAAGGTTGCAATGTATTTTATTGGGCTATACATCTTTATTCTTCACTTGAAAACTTGTTGATTACTATGTGCTTTGCCGTGTTTAGGAGAATTTGTCAAAAGAAGCTTTGATGGTAATTGCACACAGTGAGAAACTAAAGGAGAGACAGAAGATGGAGAAAAAATTGCATAAATTAGTAAGGCATATGGATCATTTGGAGAGGGCCAAAAGAGAAGATGAATCTCCTTTGACTGAAGCTGCTTATCAACAAAGGTTAGAGGAGGAAAAGATATTGCATGAGCGTGAGCAATAGGTGGGCCTATATTGTGATATTGATGGTTAAAATTAATTGACGCAATTCTTTTGGAAGCATTCTAGCTGATCACGGTTAAAGTCCAGAGAATTTATATCTTTCGCTCAAGTCCTTGTTATATATATCTCTCTTGAATGGGCACCCATTGGTCTTCTCAAAACTAACATCAATAACTTTACCATGCAGCTGGAGATTGAGCTAAGCAAGGAATTCCACGATACTGACCTTCAGGAGAAGCATATATAGACTGGCCAAAATGTTGGATAACAGTGTTTGGGAAGCATATCTCTCATTTTACTATCTTGCTAATTAAAACCATGAAGTTACTGCTGTTTGTTTTTATTTATACTTGACATGGATAACAAGAGTTCACTGTGGAGCTTTATGTTATCTCAATGGTGGCCAGGATTTAATGCAAGAGTGCACTCTAAGTATTGGAATATTTTTTTACTCATATATATTTTTCAATAATCTTTCTCTTTCTCAGCTTTTATCCCAAGGCATATTATTGTTTTAAGCAATTATATTACATGTGCTGTTATATAGTTTATGAAGTACTTCGATGCTTGTTCTTGAATTTTAGGAACTTGCCAGCTATCTTGCTTATTAGCTATATAGTCTATGTAGTGAATGTGTAAATAAACTTATCATTTAGATACTTAAATATATATATATGATATATATTGTATAGATAAAAATTCTTGCATGTTTTTCTCCCTCAAATTTGGGTGGAAGATGGGTAGTGGCGGCTCTAGCAGTGCACTACACATATTTTTTTCAAATTGGTGGGACTTTTTAGCCCGGATCTCTAAAAGTCCCAATTTTTTTAACAAATCAAACGATTTTTTTATCCCGGATCTTGTCAGGTCCGGGTTGAAAACCCTAGACTTTTTAACCCGGGTGTGTTTTCTTAATCCGTGTTATATAATCTATTATACCCCTAACTTGATGTCCGAACCTAAATCGTGAAATATCCGGGTTATATTTGAAAAAACACCCTGGTTAAATTAACGATTTTGTAGTAGTGCTAAAACCTATGCCCAAGCCAAAACTGATCCCAGGTGGATTGATGCTATGCAAAAGGAGCTCACAACATTGGAAGAAAACCACACCTGGATTCTTACTTCTCATCCTAAAGGCAAGAAAGCTATTGGCAACAAGTGGGTTTTCAAGATTAAGTTTTGTCCTGATAGAACGGTGGAGAGGTATAAAGCTCGCCTAGTAGCTAAGGGTTTTAATCAAGTTTATGGAAAATATTATAAAGACACTTTCTCACCAGTTGCTAAGTTTACAATTGTGAGACTATTCTTGGCCTTAGGAGCTGCAAAGTCTCGGCATGTGCATCAATTAGATGAGGACAACGCATTCTTCCATGGCTACCTTGATGAAGAAGTCTTCATGGTGCCACCTCTAGGGTATGCTAAAGCTCTTCCAGGTCAGGTCTGTAAACTTACTCGATATTTGTATGGCCTTACGCAGGCCTCCAGACAATGCAACTATGAACTAACTAAGCACCTCAACCAGTTGGGATTTGAACAATCTCATTATAATTACTCATTTTTTGTTATAAAAGTTGATAAAGGAATTGTTGTTGCTCTCGTCTATGTGGATGATTTAGTACTGACTAGTGATGATCAAGATATGATTGCCACCTTTGCACTCGGCTTTCACAATCAAGAATTTAGGGCTTATCAGATACTTTCTGGGATTAGAAGTTTCTCGCACTAATGCTGGTATGTTGCTCAACCAGAGGAAATATGTACTTGATATTCTTCAAGACACTAATCTCTTGAATTGCAAGCGAGCTCATTTTCCTTTACAAAGAAGCCTTAAACTCTCCACTGATGAGGGTGAAATCTTAAGTGATCATGAAGTTTTAAGAAAATTAGTTGGTCATCTGCTTTACCTCAACCTTTCTTGCCCTGACATCTCCTATTATGTTCAACATTTTAGTCAGTTTATGAGTGCTCCTCGCCTTCCACATATGCAAGTAGTTCTTCACATTGTGTGCTATCTCAAGGGAATTATTGATTTGGGTCTCTTCTATCCTACGGATTCTCACCTTGCTTTCACTGCATTTTGTGGTGAGGATTAGGGAACATGTGTATTCAGTGGTCGTTCATTGACATGTTATTGTGCTTTTCTTGGCCATTCTCATGTCTCTTAAAAGTCTAAGAAACAAATGACTATCTCTAAGTCATCAGCAAAAGCGGAGTATAGAGCTATGTCTACCACTGTTAGTGAATGGTTTGGCTTGATGAGTGAATTTCACTTGCCAGTAACTTTGCCCATTCCTCAAGCTAGGTTGCCACTATGTGTGTGACAAGTTGGTAAAAGGTTTTCTTACCATAACTCATGTCAAATCTTCATTACAAGTTGCTAATATTTTTACAAAGCCTTTGGGCGAGTTACGACATGGTTTTTTACGGTCCAAGTTGGGCCTGGTTTCATCTCTCTCTCATCTAACTTGAGGAGAGGATGTGAGATAGCTTAGCTGACTTGATGTACACATGTTCAATTTAGCTAAAATTTTGTTATGAGTTGTTATTAGTTGCGTTGTATTAGTGGCAAGGGGTGATGTATTGAACTGAAGCTATATAAGCCTGATCGATGTAACTCAATAGATTAAGTCAATACAAAGTTATCCTTTCTCTTCTCTTGATTCGTTTCTGCCTAAGGATCTTCGTTCTGGTTTAAGAAAAGTCATCCTCCAAGGCTTTGTGTTGATCAAGACTCGAATCGCCGTCAAGAATGGTTCTTTTTGTGGATTTTAGGGTTATGTTAGCAAGAAGATAAAAGGGATAGTCAATTTGGATCTATTGGATATGATACACCAATAGATTCAAAAAAAAAAGGTTTTTTGATTCACCACAGATATGACGCACCTAGGTAAAATAACCGTTTTGGATACGGCTCACCAAAACCGAGTAGATTGAAATGGATATGGCTCACCAAGACAAACACTCAAGAACATAACTTCAAAGTTCATTCAAGAAACTCAATGTTTTGTATATTCAATTAATCAAAGCATAACTAAAAATGAAAACAAAAAATCACTTAAATAGACCAAATGTTCTAAAAAACCATAACTGTTCTAGAAACTCGTACTCCCTCCACTGAGCTCCTTTGGGCCTGAAATTTGTACACAAGATACATAACCCCACAAGATCAAATATATCTAAAAATCATCCCAAACGCACGGGTGGATTAAAATTTCGCCTTTGGACAAAATCGGGTCCACGTGTTGTATTCTCTAGTGTCGCAGCTGGACCTTCTGGGCTTGACTTATCCAGGCCCTTTTCCACTTCCCTCGGCCAACCATGGTTCCATGGACTCCTTGGCATCCCTAATGAATATGGGCTAAGGCTTGTGTGGGCCAAGTTGTGTGGATCGTTGACTTGACCGTGGCTCCTCTCAAATGGCCTTGCCGGCGTCGCTGGAATGAGACTCCTTGTGTCTTCTCCATGCATTCCTCCTCCAATTGGCCTCATACTTTGCAACGGTTCCTCAAATAAGCCTTTTTGATGATTTGAACTGGAAGGGATCAATTTGGACAACGTTGGCTCGATGGTCTTGAGAACCCTAGTTTGAGGCGCAACGACGGCGTCGTTGGCAGCGTTGTCACTTTTCTCGGCTTGGTTCAACTCTTGGCTTAGTCTTGCATTTTGATGGGATTCCAGATCACATCATCTCTTTTCTCTCGCTTCTCTATTCTTCATTCTCTTTCCACCATGGATATACAATGAATAAATTTCATAAAGTCAATTAGTGGAGAAAAGCGAAAAAGTGAAAGAACGATTGCGCTATATGTATTGCGAAGCCAATGAACAGTGCAGGACGAAGAGATACGACATTGTAACTTTGTGGGAATATTAATTAAATATGAGAACATGATATTTATGAAGACATGAGCTCTGAGTAGACTTGTCAAAATCCGACCTGACCCGAAAACTCGATTCGACATGAATTTTTGGGTCGAGACCCGACCCGAAAGTCATTGGGTCAAGAAGGACACGAACTCGACTCGAACGTGAATCTGAGCTCGACGGATCCCGTTATTTCATATATTGTATTTCATTCATAATAAATATTTAATATACTTTATTAAATTATATAATAATTATTATTTTATTAAATTTAATAAATTTATAATAATCATAAAAAATGGGCACCCGACCCGTTGGGTTGACCCGAACCCGAACCAAACCCGTTTCGACCCGATCCGACCAACCCGAAAATTTCAACTACCGATCGACCTGAACCCGACTTGACTTGACCCGCCCGACCCAGTCGACAAGTCTAGCTGTAAGGCTTTAGTTTGATAAAATATTTGATTAGATCTTATTTTAGGAAACTCTATGTTTTGTAACAACTTTAGCATTGATGCTATATAACTACATTCTCTGTCTTTTCGCAACACATCTGTTACGCCAGATTTTGGTGTATGCCATATACGGGCGCACAAAGTGTTTTTAGTGGAATAAGTAGCCAGAAAAAACATAAATACATATTTTGTATGTATGCTGGATTTTGGCGTACACCAAGATCCAACGTACAAAAAAAAATTGTTAGCCAGATTCTGCCGTACCAGCCTCCCCCGCCACCCTTGGCTCCGGGCGAGTTCGACTATGTATGTATTTGGTTAAATATTGGGATATATTTAAAATAATGTTAATTATAATTTAGTTTATTCTAATTATTAAAACTAACGTTTATTTTGATTTCCTTGGGTTTCAGATGAGAAAGGTTTTGAAGATGTACATCCGACAACCACACTATTTGAATGTACATCAGCACCAGACAGGATCCAGATATGTGGTGGCCGCTGGCAGAGCGTAGCGGAATAAATTCTCTCGGTGAGATGGACTTCTGCCGGATTGACATGGTGATATCGCCGTTCGTCAAGCGATGGTATCCGTAGACCAACTCCTTTCATTTCTCGTGGGTCGAGATCACGATTACACTGCATGATGTTTTCAACATTATGCGGATGCCCATTGATGGGACGACCATAATTTCTTATATCCCATTATAGCAGATATAGATGGGATCGATATCGATACGGTCTCTAGTTGGTACACGTGTAATATATTTTATATATTCATTATATATTAAATTACTGTTAATTACATTGAAAATTTGTTAATTAATATGACTAAATTTCAATTATTTAAAATTTGAGTTTCGGTTGGTGGGAATCTAATCACGACGCTGAAGGCAAGGTGTTTGGCCTTGTTAGGAGCTCTTTAGAGGAATAAGCATCAAATAACATCCATGTACCTGCTTATGTTGTTGGTTTGTATATGGCGCTCCTCCTCGACCACGATTGCACCGCGTGTTATGCCTAGGGAGTCGGTGTACTGGCCCTGTTGTACCGAAATTTGGTCAGGCATCGTGGGCCAAGGCAGTTGGCCTCGTTGGACGTCCAACGCTTCTAAGGGTAATAATTTCTTTTTTTTTGGGTTTTAGGGTTTACGATTTAGAAGTACTAATGAATATGTATTATTTACAGTCCTAGATATGATATTAATTTCATTGCTTCCATGGTCACGCATCGTTACCTGGACGCCATGACCGATCCTCGGGCTGCTCAGAGAGACAAGAGGTAGGCTCCTCAGGGGAGTGAAAAGGAGCGGTTGATCGCTCTTCGCCGTGTTCTCAATGGCCTATAGTTTTAGTAGATAATTTCAAGCAGTCCTTCGAATTAATTTCTTTTTGCCTACTTAATTGTATTTTTTATATATATTTAATAATATTCACATTATTATCTTTTTATTTCAAGCTCGGTGGCAACCCTGGGGTATATTGGACTTCTAGTCTCCCCAACTCGCTTAGTCGCTATATCGAAGCATCATTGAGTGTCTCGATGTGCGGAAGTTGTACTTGCCCAACCATGTCTTCCGCTTGTTTGGTTACATGCAGGTCATTCCTCAAGCGCCACCGGAGCTGTCGAGGGTGTCTCGCCTCATGGAATTGTAATCTTACATCATGGAGTACGACGCAAAGTTGTGTCTGTGGGGTGTCGACCCGAGACCGTTGATCAAGTTACATGGTATAATTGAGGCCACCTTCGCTTGGGACACAGACGATGCATACCTCGATTGGTTGGACTGAGTGTCTCATCTGTACTTGGATTTCTGGTCCCCCAGACACGACCGTCTAGCTCAAGCTATCCCTCCACCTCCCCCGACATCCACAATTATGGTATGTATTTTTTTGAGTGTTTACGATACTTTAATTTTTTATTTATGTTCTCATAGAGTATAATTTTTAATTCAGCGGAGTGAGATTTTAGCTGGTGAGATGCGAACATTTCTTGCCCAGAGGGATGGGCTTCCTACCGATGCTACAACGGAGGTCATCCGTTGGATCGAGTATTTTATGGTTGACACGCCACCTATGGATGATCCCATACCACGTGCCTCACATAGAATCTGCGACTCGCAGTACGAGGAGGGACAAGGCAGCGGGAGGCATCCCATCGAGAAGTAGCTTTTAGGATTTGCTTTAGGCTAGTCTTGTACATAAACCTTGTTTTTGTGGATGTATGACATTGTATTGCTTTTATGGATTTGTTTTTCATATTAAAATATTATATAACTATGTTATATAAAGGGGTTTTCACGCCAAACACACGTTATATGGCCCATTTTGCACGAAATCATCCGTTATATCGATAATTTTTTTAAACCACCCATTAGAAGGCTTCCGTTAAATCCACCCGAGAGATCCTTCCGTCATTTTTGCTGTTAATTTGTGTGAAAAGACCCTTATACCCTCGTTCCTTTTTAAGACTACGAGTAATACCATATTTTTTATTTTTTATTTTTAAAAATTATATTTTTTCCCGAAAATCTTTTTTTACGAAAAAGTAAATTTTTTGACTTTTGTATATATAATGTATGATTTATTATGTTGAAGTGCATGATTAAAATGATAAAGTGCATGGTTTATTTTTTATTTTTTTACACATGAAGTGCATGTAGTAGGGGTGTGCAAAATTGGCCCAGACATGGAAAACCAAACCGGACTGAAAATGCCCGAACCAGACCGGGTGTATTACGGTCCGGTCCGCGGTCCATCATTTTGAAAATTCCGGTTTTCGGTCCGGTCCGGTCCAAACCCGACCGGTTTTCGGTCCGGACCGGATGGACCGTTTTTTTATTTTTATTTCTATTTTATGTATTAATTTCACATAATATTATTAAACAGTATTTTCTATTATAAAAATAAGCTAGTAACAAAATATATTGTCCAATATTACAAACAATAATTATAAAAATAGAAAAATAAATAACTTTTAATTGATATAAAAATAGAAAATAAAAAAAAATACGTTTACCGATCCATTTCGGTCCAAGACCGGACCGGAGCGAAATGACTCGGTCACGTCCGGTGTCCGGTCCATGAATCTGTAACACCCCCAAATAACCTCTTGAAAGTATTACCGCCAGTGACCTCAGACGTACTGTCCGATGTCACCCAAGGCTTTTCCAGTTGATATAAATCATTAAACCACAGTTATGATATAACATATCATAACTTCCATTAAAACCAAGTCTCGGAATTACATCATAATTCCAAATACATCAAAATACATTATCAGAATTATTACAACGAAAGTCTTAAATACAAAACATAATTAACACAGCGGAAGTCTTAAAATAACAATAAAAACACCGTTCGCCTTTATAGTCGTTCTAGCCTTCTCGGATTCGCAATTTATCTGATGTGCCGAATCGAACGGATGACACCAGCCAACCATGCAGAGAACAATTACGGTTGGTTAGTCTAATGAAAGACCAAGCAAGGGGTACAAAGCAGAGTGGTTCGAGTAGTCGTATTAGGTTAGACTCATCGTCTCTCGAATAACAACCGATCACGATAGTCAACCACCATACTTCTACTGAATATATGAAAAGACATGATCAAGAGAAGATTCTGGAAGACCAAGTCTTCCAGCAATCAATCCCAAAAGAAGACTCCAACGAAATGAGTCTTATCGGAAACATGACAAGTGTTGGGAAACTTAATTAATCACAGTATCGCATACGAGCGATTTAAAAGTTAAGACGAGTTTTCCTAGCTGCACTATCGCCTAGCTGCACTACTCGTCGAAGGTATATTAATTATGTGCAACTAACGGCACTTATCTTATTTAATTCCAAAACCCACATCACGTTATAAGCTTTTATTTCCACATCGCAGAGTCCAAGCCTCTATATCCACATCACGGTTGGTCATGACCAGAAAGTTTGGCATAGGGTCTTGATCGCCCTGTTATTTGCCAAGTTATAAAGAAACGAATGGACCTTGCAAAGTCCAAGTGTTCCTACGAATACTCATGCTAACTAACAGTTCAACACAGTAATAGTCCACATCAAAGCCAACATGGCCAACATCATAAACATATATTTATACTAGCGTTGTTCTAGCAGATATACAACCTAGTATAATATCATCTTTTAATCAATTATTAACAAAGTTGTTCCCAACGAACAATAAATCAGTAAACCATCCCAAATTAATTAACAACTAAACAATTGATAATTAATTGAAATATGGAATGATGAGCAAGAGCGAACCGCCACTTGCCTTAGATTAGTCGATCTCGAACAAAGCTTAAAAACGTCGGATTCCTGGATCTGGAACTGGGATAGATCTCGGATTAAAAATCCCTAAGAAACGACCCAAGACTAGATCCTAAGTTAGATTCAATATCCACAAATATGAATCTAAAAGAATACGAAAAGAATTGAAGAAACCGAGCCTCGCTCAAGACCACAACTCCCAAGAACACACACACACGGACAGCTCGTCGCGGGTGCGGTGGAGCTCTTACCGCGGGTGCGGTGGGGTCACAGTGGCGAAGGCTTCGGCAGCAAAGTTCAGAAAACTCACCCAACTCGATTCGCTTGGGGTTTGATCTTAATACTCCTTGCACCTTCAAATACTACTTGTGAGTACCCTTGTAAACACTCAAAGGGGGGTTCGATCAACTTCTCAAACAAAGCTCAAAAGCTTGGTTTCAATGGAGATTTTCAGAGGAGGAAGATGACGCTCCTTCCCTTTCTGATTTCGACCCCTTTTATAGCCCAAAACGAGCCTCCTCTTAGGGAACAAGCAAGGAGACCAAGGGTCAAGGCTAGGTGCCAACTTGGGCGGCCTAGGCCTGACATCCCCGACGAAGTCAGCCGAGACTTATCGCGATGACGAAGAAGATGACGTTCACCGCGGGGTGCGGCAGGGTGCGGTGGCGCCCAGTGACCGACTCACCTGTTTGGCTTTCGCCACGGGTGCGGCCACTTGACCGCGGGGTGCGGTCATGACCATTTTTCACCCTCTTGTCCGTTTTAAATCTTGGGTTAAATATCTTAACCCCGGGTTAAATATATTCGTACACGAACGACTATTTAACCTTGAACATACGTCAACTGTATTTTATATTACTCAGAAAAGTATTACAGAGATCAAACAATTTACAGAATGTCCGAACCTCTCTAAAATTAATTCGACTTGTAATACAGGAGTTGGAAAAATTACAAAATATCCTTATAAAATGAGGGATATTACATTACATCCCCCTTAAAAGAAGTTCTGACCCCGAAACTTGGCTATTTTAGGTCGAAAACAACTCGGGAAAGCGTCTAAGCATATCCTCTTCAGTTTCCCAAGTCTCCCAAGTAACCTCTTCGGTTCCTGACTTGGACCACAAAATTCGTACCAACGGTACCACCTTGATGCGTAGCTACTTCTCACGACGCTCGAGAATACGCACAGGTATCTCCTCGTAGGTGCCATTTGCCTGGATCTCGATGTCTTCATAACTCAGCACATGAGATTCATCTGGCACATATTTCCTCAACAAGGATACGTGGAACACGTTGTGCACTGGATGTGCCGATGGCGGCAATGCCAAACGGTACGCTAGAGATCTCACCCTATCAAGGATCTCAAATGGTCCCACGTAGCGAGGGTTAAGCTTCCCACGCTTACCAAATCTGAACACACCTTTGGATGGTGACACCTTGACAAACACTTTGTCACCAACCTCGAATTCAACATTCCTACGCTTCGGGTCAGCGTAAGACTTTTGTCGACTCTGAGCTGTCAACATCCTTTGTCTTATTAAGGCAATGTCTGAGGCGGTCCTTTCGACTAGCTCTGGTCCGAGCAGAATCTTGTCGGCATTCTCATCCTAACAAATCGGAGATCTGTACTTTCGACCGTACAAAGTCTCGAATGGGGCCATCTTGATAGTAGCATGCTAGCTATTATTGTATGTGAACTCAATCAGACTCAGGTTGTCCTCCCAGCTAGTCGGACGATCGAGTGCACAAGCTCTTAGCAAATCTTCCAAGGTCTGAATGGTCCTTTCAGACTGTCCATCCATTTGAGGATGAAACGCATTACTGAACCTTAACTCGGTTCCCATGGCCTTGTGCAATTCCTTCCAGAATCTTGACATGAATCGACCATCGCGATCCGATACAATGGTCTTTGGAGTACCATGCAAATGGATAACCTCGTGTAAAAACACTTCTGAGAGCTTCTGGGTTCCCCATGTTGTCTTGATAGCCACAAAGTGAGCACTCTTCGTGAGCCTGTCAACGATAACCCATATAACATCTTTCTGGCTTTGAGCTTTAGGCAGCCCTGTGACGAAATCCATTGCAATGTCCTCCCACTTCCATTCTGGAACTGGAAGAGGTAGCAATTCTCCACCGGGTCTTCAGTGTTCTATCTTGACCTTCTGACAAGTCAAGCATTTTGCCACAAACTCTGCCACATCCCACTTCATATTGGGCCATCATTCTGAGGTCCTCGTACATCTTGCTAGAGCCTGGATGTATAGAATAGGCTGACGAATGGGCTTCCCTCATCACCAATTGGCGAAGACCCTCAACGTCAGGCACACAAATCCGGTCTTGAAACCAGAGTGATCCATCTTCCTGAATCACGAAATCGGGAGCTTTCCCGTCCATTACTCCGGTACATAGCTTCACTAGAATTACATCATCGACTTGCTTCTCCTTGATCTGATCAAGAAGTATAGCTTGAATCTCAAGCATACTCAGGTATCCACGACGTTGATCGTACAAGACTTTAATCTCGCACAATTCTTGGTTCAGTTTGGTCTGAGCGACAAGCAAAGCCACTACAGTCTCGTGTGGCGTCTTCCGGCTTAATGCATCAGCTACTACATTAGCCTTGCCCGAATGATACAATAATTCGATGTCGTAGTCTTTGAGTAGCTCCAACCAGCGACGTTGTCTCATATCCATCTCCTTCTGAGTAAATATATACTTGAGACTCTTATGATCAGTGAAGACTTGGTACCTCACACCATAGAGATAGTGCCTCCAAATCTTCAGTGCAAACACTACTGCTGCTAACTCCAGATCATGCGTCAGATAGTTTTCTTCATAGGTTTTTAGTTGTCTTGATGCGTAAGCAATAACCTTGCCTCTTTGCATCAACACACATCCCAACCCATTTTTCAAAGCATCACTATAGACCGCATAATCATCAGTTCCTTCTGGCAGCGTCAATACTGGTGCGGAGGTTAGACATTACTTCAGCTTTTGAAAACTGACCTCGCACTTGTCATTCCAGACAAACGTCTTGTGGGCCTTGTGGAGCAGACCGGTCATAGGTAGAGCGATCTTAGAAAATCCCTCTACGAACCGTCTATAGTAACCCATAAGTCCTAGAAAACTACGCACCTCCTTCACGTTCTGAGGCCGCTTCCAATTGGCTACTGCTTCAATCTTCTGGGGATCAACTATCACCCCATTCTCATTGATCACATGGCCTAAGAAAGCCACTTCCTTGATCCAAAAGTCACACTTAGACAATTTCGCATATAGTTGATTTTGTCTAAGGACTGATAAAATAATCCGAAGATGTTCCTCAGCTTCCACGCTCGGGGAGTAGATCAAAATGTCGTCGATGAAGACCACCACGAACTTATCCAAGTACTGGTGAAAACATCGGTTCATCAGATCCATGAAGACTGCTGGAGCATTGGTAAGTCCAAATGGCATGACTACGAACTCGTAGTGACCATATCTCGTCCGGAATGCAGTCCTCGGAATATCTTCCTCACGAATCCTGAGCTGGTGATAACCAGATCTCAGATCGATCTTGGAAAAGACTTTTGCTCCTTGTAGTTGATCTAACAGATCATCAATCCTTGGCAAAGGATATTTGTTCTTGATCGTGACTTTATTCAACTCACGATAATCGATACAAAGTCGAAACGATCCATCCTTCTTCTTGACAAATAACACCGGAGCGCCCCAAGGTGATGCGCTCGGCCTTACATAACCTTTGTCGAGAAGATCCTCAAGTTGCTTCTTCAACTCTTTCATCTCTGCAGGAGCCATCCGGTACGGTGCTTTAGAAATCGGCGCGGTACCAGGCTCGAGATCGATAGAAAATTCCACGTCACGCTTCAGGGGTAATCCAGGAATCTCTTTCGGAAAAACATTAGGAAATTCATTAATCACGGGAATATCAAGAATTGTTGGTTCATCTTTCATGGGTGTTTCCAGGTAGCAAAGGTACCCGACACAACCTTGTCGAAGTAGCTTAAACGCAGTCATCGCATTGATAAGTCTGCCGTTATCCGCATTATTTCGACCCTTGAATTTTCACACACACTGGCCCCCAGATGACACCGTTACAGTTCTTGAACTAAAGTCGATCACCGCCCCATGACGCATCAGCCAATCCATACCGAGAATAATGTCGTATGGAGCCATAGCAATACAGATCAAATCTGCCTCAAACTTCTTACCTTGAATGGTAACCGGAAATTCTGACAAACGCTTGGTGCCCACTAAATGGTCACCATTAGGAAGATTCACAACGAAAGGTTCACAAATCTCGTTGCAGACTAAACCTAACTTACTAACACAATTCTCTGAAATAAAGGAATGGGTAGCACCCGAATCAAACAGTATGCACACTGAAGTAGAATGAAGGTATAGAGTACCTTGAGCAACTGGAGCGTTAGGTCCATCAGCCTCACGCATCTCCTACAGGCGTTGACCCTGACCTCCCGAAGTAGATGGGGCTTTGCCTTTGTTCTGTGCAGTCGTCTGCATCGAAGGACTAGGAGTCTCCGTCGGTTTGAACCTAGGTCAGTTGTTCTGGTTAACAGACCCTTGTTGTGACTCTGTTCCCTTTTGCTTTCCATGTCGACAGAACCTTTGCATATGCCCTTCCTTTCCACAACCAAAACACATCTTCTTTTCCTTCGGGCACGCAAAGTTTTTGTGCCCAGCTATACCACAATTGTGACATTGGATCGGACTCTTGCCCTGACCCGATTGTTGTGTTGACCCTCCTTGAGTCATCTCTGTCCTCGCTTTGCCAGACTTGTCGAAGTTGGACGGTGACACAGGACGTTTAAATCCACTTGCTTGAGATTGATTTTGCATCGACCTCTGGCGATTCCGTCTCTTGGTTGACTCTTCCAGAGTCACCTCCAACTTATACGCTGCATCCACGTATTGCTCCAAGGTAGAGCATCCGTGACGCAACATCATCGGTTTAATGTCTGGGCTCATCCACTCATGGAAATGCAAAATCTTCTGTTCCTCGCTGGACACAACAGACCCAGCGTATTGTAATAAATGATTGAACTTGGCCGCTAGCTCGGTCACTTTCAATCCGTCATTCTTGGGATAAAGGAATTCCTTGTGTTTCTCATCCCGCATGGCTTGGGAAAAGAATCGATCATTCATCTTTGTTTTGAACATCCCCCAGTTCAAATCAGCCCAATCAGCTAGTCCAGTGTTCTCCCACCATTCGCTAGCATCTCCCTTCAACTAAAGAGAAGCTATATGCACCTTCTCAGCCTCGGTGCATTCGATATTGCGGAACAACCGCTCCATATGAGAAAACCAATGAGCCACCCTGACCGGCTCTCCTTTTCCGTTATAACTGTCCGGCCTCATAGAGTTAATGGTCTTCAGTGCTCGACCATAATTATCCCTATTCATGGCCATTTCATCACGGTGTACATGAACATTAGGTTCCACGAACCTAGGAATTTCTAGCGGAATTGGCACACCTTGTGCCTGAGGTGCAACAAGTTGCATA
The DNA here is from genome assembly GCA_027886185.1 of Rheum nobile. Taxonomy (NCBI): domain Eukaryota; kingdom Viridiplantae; phylum Streptophyta; class Magnoliopsida; order Caryophyllales; family Polygonaceae; genus Rheum; species Rheum nobile. The sequence goes on along the minus strand of WOAB01000207.1, from coordinate 5,300,190 downwards.
ACATCGGCGAACGCTTGCATAAATATTCCCCGAATAGCTGCAACTACCGCTGCATCAAACACCATCGGAGCGTTGTCCTGAGCTTGGCCATTGCCCCCAGGGTTATTATGGAAAATTGATTCGTTTTCCTCCATATGGTCTGGAACATTCCTTATAATTGGTCTGGGTCATTGCTTGGCCTAGCACCAGTACGGATAGTGTTCCTTTTATTCACCATCTGTTTACCGATCAAATTCCAAGTAATTTATACATTAATATCATTCCATCATACTTAATGTAATAAAGTCAACTCAGAGTAGATCAACTAGTTAATTATATAGATGAACTTTCAACTGAGCTACTGATTTTACAAAAGGAATCTCCCGAGCTTTCGAACAAAATTGCTCGGAGATTTTTTTTGTACTTCACCGTATATACATCAAAATATACGCAAAAGAAACTACTACAGTCAACGTTGGCCCATATCAAGGCGCCTTAAACACATTTCCTGTATGGAAAACTCCTCACACAAGGCTTCTTTGAGCGGGGTTCATCATCTGAATCCGGTGACGGACTCCTGACCCTACTCGGCCCTGGAACACATGGTTCATCCCTTGGTTCTGGTGTTCTTGGCCTTGCCCTCCTTTGAGCATGATCCGTCATTTTGTCCATCAGCCGCTGCTCTTCAAAAGAGATCTCTTGGCTTTGACAAAGTATCCTGCGCAATTCAGGGCTCGACCTTCGCCTTCTCCGAATAAGATTAGGCTCAGAGTTCTCAGATAATTCTCGTGGTCCGCTTTCTCTAATGCCGTACTCGACATAGAGTGCTTCCCAGTCAGCGTCAGTCATTGGCGTGGATACTAGTTCGGGTGGCGGACTTGGGTAGAGGAATTGCATCCCCGTGTCCTCATGGTCCACCAATGAGTGTCTCAAACTATCGGGCTCTTGCCCCTGTTCTTCTTGGTTCTCTTCAGGATCTTCCTCTGGATCCTCTTCGGATACCGACTCAATCTCGAGGTCGTCGTTGTAATATCCTTGAGCGTACCTTGACAACTCAACAGGTTCCACTACTGGAGTCACAACATCATTGGATCTATGTACCACTGACTCAGGAAGTACATGCTTTACTTCCTCGGGTGGGTTACTAGGTCCTCCGATCTCGAAGCATCTCGGGGGAGTAGGGAAATTTAGCCTTGCTGGAGATGGCGGAGCTACCTCGGCATCTTCCAAATCTCTCATAAGGGAAATGCATGCACCCATAACCTACGGGGTAACAAGACGAGAATTAGTCTTTCTAGACATGGAAGTGAACTTCCATATCAGACTTCAAGAAAAGGCACGACTATGAACGGTTAAAAAAATTTATTCGAAAATTCAGAGCCTTCTAAAACCTTTCTCAGTTTCAAACGAGTGATCGGTTTATAAAAGTTTTGTTCCTGTAAAACATTTTAAACCCGACCCATAAGAAAGAAAGAAAAAATCGACTCTGATACCAAGTCTGTAACACCCCCAAATAACCTCTTGAAAGTATTACCGCCAGTGACCTCAGACGTACTGTCCGATGTCACCCAAGACTTTTCCAGTTGATATAAATCATTAAACCACAGTTATGATACAACATATCATAACTTCCATTAAAACCAAGTCTCGGAATTACATCATAATTCCAAATACATCAAAATACATTATCAGAATTATTACAACGGAAGTCTTAAATACAAAACATAATTAACACATTGGAAGTCTTAAAATAACAACAAAAACATTGTTCGCCTTTATAGTCGTTCTAGCCTTCTCGGATCCGCAATTTATTTGATGTGCCGAATCGAACGGATGACACCAGCCAACCATGCAGAGAACAATTACGGTTGGTTAGTCTAATGAAAGACCAAGCAAGGGGTACAAAGCAGAGTGGTTCGAGTAGTCGTATTAGGTTAGACTCATCGTCTCTCGAATAACAACCAATCACGATAGTCAACCACCATACTTCTACTGAATATATGAAAAGACATGATCAAGAGAAGATTCTGGAAGACCAAGTCTTCCAGCAATCAATCCCAAAAGAAGACTCCAACGAAATGAGTCTTATCGGAAACATGACAAATGTTGGGAAACTTAATTAATCACAGTATCGCATACGAGCGATTTAAAAGTTAAGACGAGTTTTCCTAGCTGCACTATCGCCTAGCTGTACTACTCGCCGAAGGTATATTAATTATGTGCGACTAACGGCACTTATCTTATTTAATTCCAAAACCCACATCACGTTATAAGCTTTTATTTCCACATCGCAGAGTCCAAGCCTCTATATCCACATCACGGTTGGTCATGACCAGAAAGTTTGGCATAGGGTCTTGATCGCCCTGTTATTTGCCAAGTTATAAAGAAACGAATGGACCTCGCAAAGTCCAAGCGTTCCTACGAATACTCGTGCTAACTAACAGTTCAACACAGTAATAGTCCACATCAAAGCCAACATGGCCAACATCATAAACATATATTTATACCAGCGTTGTTTTAGCAGATATACAACCTAGTATAATATCATCTTTTAATCAATTATTAACAAAGTTGTTCCCAATGAACAATAAATCAGTAAACCATCCCAAATTAATTAACAACTAAACAATTGATAATTAATTGAAATATGGAATGATGAGCAAGAGCGAACCGTCACTTGCCTTAGATTAGTCGAGCTCGAACAAAGCTTAGAAATGTCGGGTTCCTGGATCTGGAACTGGGATAGATCTCGGATTAAAAATCCCTAAGAAACGACCCAAGATGAGATCCTAAGTTAGATTCAATATCCACAAATATGAATCTAAAAGAATACGAAAAGAATCGAAGGAACCGAGCCTCGCTCAAGACCACAACTCCCAAGAACACACACACGGACAGCTCGCCGCGGGTGCGGTGGAGCTCTTACCGCGGGTGCGGTGGGGTCACAGTGGCGAAGGCTTCGGCAGCAAAGTTCAGAAAACTCACCCAACTCGATTCACTTGGGGTTTGATCTTAATACTCCTTGCACCTTCAAATACTACTTGTGAGTACCCTTGTAAACACTCAAAGGGGGGTTCGATCAACTTCTCAAACAAAGCTCAAAAGCTTGGTTTCAATGGAGATTTTCAGAGGAGGAAGATGACGCTCCTTCCCTTTCTGATTTCGACCCCTTTTATAGCCCAAAACGAGCCTCCTCTGAGGGAACAAGCAAGGAGACCAGGGAGCAAGGCTAGGTGCCAACTTGGGCGGCCTAGGCCTGACATCCCCGACGAAGTCAGCCGAGACTTATCACGATGATGAAGAAGATGACACTCACCGTGGGGTGCGGCAAGGGTGCGGTGGCGCCCAGTGACCGACTCACCTATTTGGCTTTCTCCGCGGGTGCGGCCACTTGACCGCACCCTCATTTTTCACCCTCTTGTCCGTTTTAAATCTTGGGTTAAATATCTTAACCGCGGTTTAAATATATTCGTACACGAACGACTATTTAACCTTGAACATACGTCAACTGTATTTTATATTACTCAGAAAAATATTACAGAGATCAAACAATTTACAGAATGTCCGAACCTCTCTAAAATTAATCCGACTTGTAATACAGGAGTTGGAAAATTTTCAAAATATCCTTATAAAATGAGGGATATTACAGAATCGTAGAAATTCCGATCTAGACCGGATGCACACATCTAGCATGTAGAGTTGTCAAAAAGTGATCGAACCCGTTTTACCGACCTGACCGACCCGCTTTTGGACCCGATCCGACCTGACCGAAATTTTTGGTAACCCGAATTTACCGAGACTAAACCCGACCAACCCGAACCCGACCTGATTAACGAATAAATGTGGAGTATCAATAAAATATAACATGAAATATATATACTAAATGACATATTAGTAATGGTAATTCACTCAATTATCCTAAAAAAATATTATTGTACTTATATAAATTTGTATAATGCAGAAATTTATAAATTAATATAATATAAATTAAAAATAAAAATAAAATAAGATTTTGGTCTACTAATATCAATTATATTAAAATAGTTAATAATATTATTATTATTTTAATTCATTTCAACTTATTTTGACATATTTAAATTAGTTTTTAACTATTTAATAGCATTTAAATAGTGAACAAAATATTTAAAAATGACGCTCTTGACCTGTTGGTCAACCCGAACCGCTCGCTGACATATAATGACCGACCCGACTTGACCTGTTATCCGAAATGACCAGATCAGTTCTCAACCCGAAACCGAAATAACTGAACCGAATCCGACTTGACCGACCCGATTGACAGGTCTAAGTGCATGAGTTAGTATGTTAAAGTGCATGATTAAAATGCTAAAGTGTATGGTATTAATTTATGATAAAAAAAAATTAAAAATAATAATATTGGAGAAAAAGATATTTTTTGGACAATAAATAAATTATAACAATAAATATAATATTAAGTGCATATATAAATATATAAAGTGCATGAGTTAATATGTTAAAGTGCATGATTAAAATGCTAAAGTCTATGGTATTAATTTTTGGGGGGGAAATTCAGCAAAAAAATAATTTCCGCAAAAAAGAATCTAGGGGGAAAAATTCGGAAATAAATATTTAAAAAAATAAAAAAATAAAAATAAATGTAAAGAAAACATGGTATTACTCGTAATTTTAAAAAAGAATGAGGGGTATAAACGTCTTTTCACACAAATTAACGACAAAAGTAACAGAAGAATCTCTTGGGTGACTTTTTGTTAACGGAAATCTCTAATGGGTGGCTTAGAATAATTATCGATATAACAGGTGGTTTCATGTATTTTGGGCTATATAACGGGTGGTTTGGCGCAAAAATCCTATATTAAAATGATCAATGTTTATTATTAAAATAGGATATCCATATGTTATTATAATTAACCTACAAACTATGATCAATGCAATTGTTACTTAGACATAGTTAATAATAACAATTAGACATAATTAATTTTAATAATACTTAGACATATAAGTATGTTATATAACTATGATCAATATTAATAACACCTAGACGGCTAGACATAGTTAATATTTATAATACTTAGACATATAACTATGTTATATAAATATTTTCAGATTTCACTATGTTATAATCTGTTATATAACTATTTTATATAACTATGATCAATATTAGTAATACTTAGACATGTACTATGTTATATTATTATGTTAAGTATTACTATGTTATATAACTATTATTATACTTAGACATAGTTAATATTAATAATACTTAAACAATGTTATATAACTGTGTTATACAACTATGATCAATATTATAAATACTTGGACATATAACTATGTTATATAATATTGATCAAATCACTATGTTATATAACTATGCTCAATTTTATTAATACTTAGACATAGTTAATAATGATCAACTATGCTATATATAACTATGTTATATTCGTACTTAGACATAGTTATATATAACATATAACATGATCGATTCTAAAAAAACATGGTTTCAGACTTCAGAGTGAACCTTCCACGTTGAATATAGTCTGAATTATATTGGAAATAATTTCTAAGTCAAATTATAGTAAAAAAATCCTAAAACCCTAAACCATAAACATCAAGGTTTAAAAATCCCATGGTTTGGTGCCCAAATAAGGTGTACACCAAATTCCAGCGCACCAAATCCTGGGATTTCTAAGGTTTGGGGTTTCTGGGTAGGTTTGGAAATCCCAAAACCTAAAAATCATAAGGTTTGGTGCGCTGGAATGTGATGTATGCTCTATTATGCCACATCGAACCCTAGAGTTTTTGGGTTTAGGGTGTATGATTTAGGGTTTACGTTCGATTGACAGTATTACAATGCTAAAATAATGTTAGAGAATGCCACGCCACCTACTACTTAATCAAAGAGGAGAATTTTGAGTCAATATTGTTAGAGGGGAATTCTGCTAGAATATTATAATGACGCATAACCACTAAAGTCAATCACTACACTAGAGGTTCTGGTGGACGATTATTTCTAGTGAGATACTCTCGAAACATTTGAATCCTTGACTCAAGCGGAACGTCCCTGCCATATGACACTTGGTTATTTGAATCGACGCCAAGTGTACGGAGGGGGAGGTAGTGGACAATCATACTTGAGCCACACCTACATACAAACACAACATTTTATTTATTGTTATTACCCTAAACCATCGACCCCAAACATTAGTAGTTATTTAGAAACAATAAGCTTCACTGGTAAAAAGTGATTTAGGTTCCATACGAGGGTCATCATCAATATCTTGGTTGGAGGGCCAAGGCTTTTGTCGGACACCTTCATTGGTAAGCACAAGCCATCCCAGGACAACAAAAAAAGAGCAATATGATACAGTGTGACAAACACTAAATCAATCATTGACATGTCTAGCCAGTATTCCCGGAGCAAGGACTGATGACATAGTTCACCTGAAATATCAGTTGATCGAAAGTGATCCCAGGGTTTAATACGGGCAGGAAGGGCATGTATACATCTTTGTTGTCAACCAACTCTCCTGCCAGTTGCATTCCAGCCAACCATAGGGTGTTCATTTCTTCCTACACCAACAATATATTCATTTCAATTTAATAATACGAATATTAAAGACATACCGCTAAATTAAATAGTTCATACTATACAAGAAAACTACAATATAAACACTATTACAACATTAATAAACGTGAAGATTTATTATCCATAACTAAACTAAAGAACTACTAAATCCTACCTAATGTAGGCCTCTATGTATATATATGACGCAAATCTTAAGCTTTTGCGCACAATTATATATTACTAACCTCGAAATCGCAATCATCCAAATTGTCATCCTCCTCTAATCTATTGCAATATACTAGTCTTTCAAAAAATACCTTATTCTTTATACAATATTGCATACAAAACTTTCGTAAAACTATATGAACTATATGAGCTTTTTTTCATCCATACCTAAACTAAAGAGCTACTAAATCATACCTAATATAGGCTCCTATGTATATATATAACGCAAAGCTTTTACGAACAATATACATTACTAACCTCGAAATTGCAATCGTCGAAATCTTCATCTTCTTCTCCACTACTCCAATATGTGTTTTCACTGTATGACATTTTGGTAAGATTGTGTTCGGATATGGAATTGAGATGAAAAAGTTTGAGTATTTATAGGGGGGGAATATAGACATTGAAAATATAGTCGTTGGTGCGCAAGAATTTGGCGTACGCCGTATTCCGGCGGACCAACAACTATATTTCCAACAACTCTTTTAAACGGTCGAATTTGGTTCAAAAACCTAGTACAACAATACATGGTGTATCCAAGCATACAACGTACACTAAAATACCCAAATTACATATAAAACCCATTGTTTTCCTCTTGTGTGCACGTACATGGCGTATGCCAGATTGTGGCATACCAGATGTCTTGCAAAAAGACAGAATTTGTAGTTTACATAGCCTCTGTGAACTTTATTTGAGATATATATTTATGATAATTGGATAAGATAGAAACACTATCTTTATGACATGCATGTGACGCTGACCGAAATAAAGATAGAAGTGATAACTTTCCAAGTGCTATATATATACAATGAGTCCATGATTTAGTTCGAACACACGATTTGAGTTTCTGAAGCTAAAGAAAGAGAGAAGACAAAAGGTACAAACTTGAGCTTCATATTGAGGTTAGTACTTGAGTTAGAGTTGAGTCATTGCTTGTCTTTTTAGGTTTGCTTACACTTTCTTAGAAGTTAACGTTATAAATCTATGAACTTTGTGTGACTAGATTGTGAAGTCTTTGTGTTGAATTCCTTGGTTTTGGTTGTAACAAACATCCAACTAAAATGTGTGTTGAATATTTCAAGAAACAATAAGTATGTCACAGGGAACAAACGTCAACTTGGTCTCAACGAGGGAACTCAAGATCATCTAGGTGTTTTTTTACCTTAAAAGGAACAACGTTGCTCACACAATGACGACTGCATCTACCAAAAAGGGAACTTGTGATATGTGAAGATCTCGTCCTGGAAGAGACGCGGCTGCGATCTGAAGACTTGAAAGATCGCGCTTCTAGGGTTGTTGGAAAGATATGGAAAGAAGATTGATATATCTTATCTTGTAGACTTATTCTAGGAAAGTATCTAGAGGTAATTCTTTATAGTTAAGATGTTATCTTTTACAGTTTGAGAAAATCTTTTTTATATATACTGGAATAGTCGGAGAAATATATTCTTGGATATGGGTTAGGATATATTGGAGTGGTTCGCTCATTTCCGAAGGTGGGCTTTGAGTAATCGTTTCTGGTGCAAGCAAGTGAAAATGTTTACGGGTCTTTGAAGTTGAGTTTATGTTCATCGATTGTAGGAGTGATTCAAAACTAGGTGAGAGTGTCTAGGGTTTAAAGTCCGAACTACGAGTGTAATCGAACAAGAAATTAATAAGACAAGTAGACCTCTTCAAAATCCTCTCAAGCGAGAAGTTTGAAGGTACTGGTTCTTCTCTGGTTAGTTATTACTAATTGGGGTTTTTCACTCTAAGTCGTAAGTTCTACATTTCATCTTTCTTGTGTTTCATTCCGCTACATGTTCTGTGGGAACAAAGCAGTTGTTCCCTCATACGTAACACTAACGATTCAACACTTTGTTTGTTTGATTGTTTATAAACTATTAATAAACATAAATAGATGTTTGAAATTCTACTAGAATAACCATATAAAAAAAGGTTTTTCTTAGTTAATTAGTTGATTGATTGATTTTTTTACTCTAACAAAATGTGTCATTACTATCATGTTTACTATTATAATTTTCCTTTGTTCAAAAAACTGTTTCCACACGATTCTAACAATAACATTTCTACCAAAAAAAATTGTAATCAAACGTATTAGCTTTTTTTATCGGGAAGAATATTAAGATATTAACATTTTAGTTAATCTTATCTTTAGTTTCCCGTCGAGTACGTTGGTCCTGGCAACTATACTAATTAAGTTACGAATATATAATATACTCCTATATCTCATCATTACGTACGTACCTCAAAAGGTGGCAGTTTGTGCTTCAACGTATTGCAACTTGACATTCATGCAAAATTAAAATTCTTAGTTGACCGTACGAACATTAACAGAAAATATGCTGCGTGATTAATTTTTCTGAAACAGTAATGTACATTAAAAAAAGTAATGTAGTAATGTTAACAACAATGGTATATATTTCTCGGGAAATTCTTCAAGTATCCTTGATAGAGTTTATGATGACCAATGTTACCTTTTATAACTAACTGTTTTATGTTTAGGCTTATCGTTTGGCGAATGCCATAAAGAATCGTGTATGCTTTCATTTAAAGAATAGTGGTATTCAGAATTCGTTCGCGGTGAATGGAGATAATACCGCCATAATTATTACGAATTAAGTATCCAATGTGTGATGAGCTGTCTAGTTTTTTAGATCCATCCAAATTTAACTTAGCCCAATCACGATGAGACTTTTTCAAATCTTGTTAGTACGTAGTACGAGTTCTGTTTCGTTAATGGAGGGCTTAAGAGGTGTGGGAAGGGAAGAGGTCGAAGTGATCCAATTCTGAAATTGAAAGTATGCTTGATCTGAGGGGGAGGTAGTTTGGTTATTATCAATTCTTCCAAAAATTCTTGTGTTGCGGTAATTCCAAATAGTCTGCCATGAGAATAACATTGGTTCAGGTGAGGTGTTTGAGTTTCTAAAGTTGTCGAAATTAGTTAAGAAGTCCGGTGTAAATTGGAGGGAGAATGAACTGTTTAGTTTTTTTCAAGATTTGCAATCATCTACTAGGTGAAGGAACAAGTAAAAAATAGATGGTTAAAATCTTCATTATCTGAATTACAAAGATTACATTGAGAGGAGACTTTTATCCTCCGTACTCACTACACAAGATCTGTCTAATTCTAGATATGAGTTCATCAGTCTAAACTCTTGTTATGATAATTTTTGTATAAATTTTGTAAAGATAATCAATTGCGATGATTTAGGACTGTCTTTTTATTCTAGAAGGGGTCCTAGTTTTTACCTTGTATAAAAAATACAATATGTGTAATTGTTTTCATTATATTTAAAAGCTAAGGGTTATATTTTTAGGGTGATTTGCGTGAATATTCCCTTTTAAACCATCAAATTAGATGACTATACCTCAAGTTCTTCTTATTAAGTACATGACCCCCTCCCCTTTCCCTTTGACTGGTGTTGACCGCGGTTGGTGACAAATTTTTGGTGACATCGTTTTTGTGATAAATTTTTGGTGACAATTTTAGCGACGATTCGAATTTTCATTAAAACTAGTTGGTGACGATTCGAATTTTCATCAAAACTAGTTGGTGACGATTCGAATTTTCATCAACACTAGTTGGTGGAGATACGAATTGTCATCAACACTAGTTGGTGGCGATTCGAACTGTCATCAACACTAGTTGGTGGCGATTCGAATTGTCATCAACACTAGTTGGTGGCGATTCGAACTGTCATCAACACCAGTTGGTGAGGATTTGAATTGTCATCAAAACTAGTTGGTGCCGATTTTGAATTGTCGTCAAAACTAGTTGGTGACGATTTGAATTGTCATCAAAACTAGTTGGTGACGATTCACATTGTCATCAAAACTAGTTGGTGACGATTTGAATGTCATCAAACTAGTTAGCGACGATTCGAATTGTCATCAAAACTAGTTGGTGACGATTTGAATTGCCATCAAGATAGTTGGTGACGATTCGAATTGCCATCAAGCTAGTTGGGGACGATTCGAATTGCCATCAAGCTAGTTGGTGACGATTCAAATTGCCATCAAACTAGTTGGCCACGATTCAAAAATTGTCATCAAACTAGTTGGTGATGATTCAAATTGCTATCAAACTAGTTGATGACGATATGAATTGTCATTAAAACTAGTTGGTAATGATTCGAATCGTCATCAAACTAGTTGGTGATGATTCGAATCGTCATCAAACTAGTTGGTGATGATTCGAATCGTCATCAAACTAGTTGGTGATGATTCGAATCGTCATCAAAACTAATTGGTGATGATTCGAATTGCCATCAAACTAGTTATTGATGATTCGAATTGTCAACTAGTTGGTGATGATTCGAATTGTCAACTAGTTGGTGATGACCCATAGTCCAAAATTCTCCAAAAATCTATTTTTCCATCATCAAAACACTCTTTATGTGATATCAAGAGCTTGATCCAAAATTAATTTTTCCCCTCTCAAAAATCTGCAATGGCCAATGGTACATCCATTCCAAATCCACATGATTTTGCCAATCCCTTCTTGGTTGTGCAATATTCTCAAATTGAATCCCACAAATTACCTTTCATGGAAATCTCAAGTGCATGTTATACTTGAAGGCTATACAATGTAGTCATATAAATCTCAAGTTCATGATCACTAATATTCTCAAGGCTATATAATGTAGTCATATGAATCCCAAAAAAAATCTCAAAATTTTCCCCTATAAAAAATCAGTAATCCCACCTTATAACCTTCTTTTTCTTTGCGTTTTGTTCGCATGTATTCGTATAAATCCCGTTTCACATCATATTCATGTTTCATTTCCTACAAGACGAAAACATGATTCATAAACCACATTTTCATCCATCAACAAGTTGCTTCAACACATGTGAAGAATGTCAGAAGAATTACAATATTAGAACAAAATCTCATAACTGAGCATTCAGGTGTTCAGATCATAGTTCAAAATTTTATCAAACAATTAATTTGAAGTCCATAACATCACAAATTCCATACCAGTGCCCCAATACTAAAAGATAAGGGAAGAACAGGCCAACATACCTACAAGCATAATTGAATTCAATGAATGAAAACAAAACAAAAATCGAAAAAACTCGTACTTCATTGGGTTTCCAAAAGAGATTGAGGTCGGCATACTCAGAAGCGACGAGTTTGGGGTTACGAACGAGAGGCTCCCTTTCGTTGGAGCAACGAACACCGATGAAGCTACGAGTTTTGACGATGACATGATCTCCTCTAACACAACTTGAAAAGAATAGGAGAAAGGAAGACGTTCTTCTCTGGCAATGAAGACAGAGGGAGGGCGGCGATCTCGTCGTTTTTTAGCTCGATGACAATCGGATAGAGGCAAAGAATGGAGAGATCGAAGAGGTGAGAAGAAGATAGAATTTTGAGGGAAATCTAAGAGCTTGCAATCGGCCATGGAAAGGTGGAGCAGAGCTCGAGAATGATGAGGGTTTTTAGAAATCTAGGAGCACGCACCAAAATAAAGTTATTGTGGGAAGATCCACTGAATTACATACATGAAATGGAAAATTCCAACAAAATTCTTCGTATCTTTAGTTATTTCTGTATTTCTTTTCTGAAAAGTTACCTATAAGGGTTTTTTTATCTTATATATGTTCTATCGATATAGATTAATTTAAGAACACATTTTTACTATTACCTTATATTTGTAGTTTAACGTACGTGAATGAGATGTTATCGTTTACTATTATATATTAAGATTTGGGATCAGGTATGAACGTGCGGCCCAGTGCGAAATACAAACAGATCTCGACCGTTCATTCGCATGTGTGTGTCACCCTTTGGAGAGTTGTGATGTTATATAAGTTTTTTCCTTAATAAACCACAAAAGCCTCATCTTGCAGTTGGGAGTGGAGTGGAGTGGAGTGGAGTGGAGTGGAGTGGAGTGGAGTGGCGTGGGGGGGGGGGGGGGGGGGGGTACCATGAGGTATTCGATTCAACTCCCCCTAACAATACTCCTTTGTTATTTTTTTTTCACTTTTCTCTTAATTCTGTAAACTATAAATATTTAAAATTTATTTTAAATTAGATCTTAGACGAAGGTGACATTATCATATATGACTATTAAATGACAATATATGAACATCAACACACAACATATACACATCTAGTTTATGAACCTCAAAAAATTAATATATGAACATGTGCATGTTATATATGAACCTTGACGTTATCATATATAAACATCAACACACAACAACCAAGTAAAAAAAAAATCAAATATACGAACATGTGCATGTTACATATAAACATTACTGAACTAATATATGAACGTGTGCATGCTACATATGAACCTCAAATACCAAGTAAAAATAATTTCAAACATGAACATGTGCATGTTACATATGAACTTTACAGAAGTAAAATATATGAACATGTGTATGTTATATATGAACCTCAAAGACCAAGTAAAAAGATATAAACGTAAAGGGTGATGGCTAAATAACTATACACTGTGCTTAAGGTTCACATTTAACACAATAGAATTCCACACTTATATACTCAATGAATCGCTAATATAAAGTGTGTTTGTACATCTTTAATTTACTTTAGTTTGTAAACTTTCAGTACAAACTGTATGAATATCTAGTGTTAATATATGAACCTTATAGTATAAATAAATGAACATCTAGTGTTTATATGTGAACTAAAAATGACAATTTAGAGCGATTAGGGAAAAACAAATTCAAAATAAAATTATGAAACGAAAAAAAAGTTCGCGAAATTTACGAAAATGTCACCATGACACTTAATCTCACCCCTTCCTTCCCCTTATTCAAAATTTCACAATACTTATTACTTTCTTACTCTAAGAGATAAATATATGGAAACTATAAAAATGGTTGACATATTAAAACAAAAATTGAGCTGCCAAAACTAATCTTTCATATATTTTAAGTATTAATTTCTTATCTAGGTCGGCTATTTAGAACGTTATGTACGTATATGGTTCTGGCCATTTTGGGCCACCACTTGAAGTCATTATGCATTTGTTTGTTTATGGAGTAACAGTTTTTTCTATAGAGTTGACTTTCAAGAAACTAGTAATTGGAAACTTAAATTAATATAATACTTCCAAAAAAACATGCATTAGCAACTAAAAAATTAGTATGCAGATGATCATGACCTATATAGTCCATGAAATCGATGCGATTGTCCAAATATTGATCAATTATTATTAGTTAATTAGTGATCACCTAGGTATAAGGTATGTATAAATTTTAATTAGCTTGAGAACTCTATGATTGAGACCTTTTCAACCCCTCTTGTTTCCATTTGCAATCTAATAAATATATGTAATTAAACAAATAAATAATTTGAGTTTTCAATATCGGCCATAATTTCAGAAGAAGTTGCACGCGTATGTAAAAAACAAAATCAATATCTAGGTCGCTTTCCAACTTAAGAACACTAGTAAAATTACATATCAGTATCACCCAAAAACAGTATAAAAAAATTCCTAGGAATTGATAGGTTTTTATATATTTTCTTTCTTAATCAAATGAATTACCGTGATTTTAAAATAATAGATAAAGTAGATGACGTCAATAAAATTAGGTGGCGAATTTTTTATATTTTATTCATATAGGAGACATAAGTTTTAGACAGATTTGAATTGTTTATATAAATTAGGATGCGGTTCGGGTGTGAAAGGCATTTAAAATACAAAATATGAAAGATTTTCAGCCGTCTACCGTGGCCAAATCTACGGCTAGGGAGAATAGGAAAAATACGCTTTATTTATTCACACGCGCTTTATTAATTTCAAAAAGAAGGCAAACGAACCGTATTATTCGCTCACTGTGTTATTCGCTCGCCTTCAAATTAATCTTTATTTATGTTTGTTTGCACTTTGTGTTTATTTGCTTGCACTTTGTATTTTTTTCGCTTGTACTTTTTTCTTATATGCTTGCACTTTATGTTTTCTGATTAGATTTTTGTTTATCTACTTGCACATTGTGTATATTCGAATGCACCTTATGTTTATATGCTTGCATTTTACGTTTATTTGCTTGCACTTTATTTTTGTTCGCTTGCACTTAGTGTTTATTTGCTTGCACTTTATGTTTTTTTACTTGCACTTTTTTTCTTATATACTTACACTTTATGTTTTCCTGCTTGTACTTTTGTTTATCTGGTTGCACATTGTGTATATTCGCATGCACATTATGTTTGTTTGCTTGCATTTTATTCTTATATGCTTGCCAACAATGTTTGTCTTCTTGCACATTGTGTATATTCAAATGCATTTTATGTTTATTTGCTTGCACATTATAATAGGTTTAAGGGATTAAACAACAGAAAGTGCAAGCCAATAGGAAGAAAGTGCATGAAAATACGGAGTAAAGTGCAAGCAAGTGAACATGAAGTGCAAGCAAATATGAGATTAAAAAATATTTAAAGTACAAGCAAGCGAATAGAAAGTGCATCAGAATAATGAATAAGTGCAAGCGAATAGAATGAAAGTGCAAGTTGTTAAACAGAAGTGCAAGTGGTTAAAGAGGGCGTGTAAATGAATAAAAAAAAGTGCAATGGATGAAACAACAATCAAATTACAGTGTGAAATTCAAGTACATTGTGTATATTCGCATACACCTTATGTTTGTTTGTTTGCACTTTATTCTTATATGCTTGTACCTAATGTTTTTCTTCTTGCACATTGTGAACAAAAAGCCAAGAGCAAGCAAATGAACAGAAAGTGTAAACCGATAAGAAGAAAGTGCATGAGAATAAAGAGTAAAGTGCAAGCATGTCAACAGAAAGTGCAAGACAATAAGAAGAAAGTACAAGCCAATAAAAGAAAGTGCTAACGAATAGAACGAAAGTGCAAGCTGTTAAACAGAAGTGCAAGTGGTTAAAGAGGAAGTGCAAAGGAATAAAAAAAAGTGCAAGGGATGAAACAACAATCAAATTACAGTGTGAAATTCAAGTATAGTGTGTGAAAATAGTAATGGAATCGAAAATAATAATCGTATACCTGGATCCAGGTTCAATACTAAGATTTGGAGAAGAAGATGTGAGGCAGAAGAATAAGATTTGTAGAAGAAGAAGAAGGTTGGAGCGAATAGCTGAAGCGAAAAAAAAAAAATCGAAAGCGCGTGTTTAAATCGTATAAAACAGAGCAAAAAGTTGGAGCGTTCAATTTGCATAGATCAGATAGCTAGAATTATTTCTTATTTTGTACATTAATAATCTTTTGCATCTGACACTTTTTCTATAAATTATACATATTTATTTAATAAAAGAATGGTCAAATGATTAGATAAAATTGTGATTTTGATTCACAATCACATGCATTTGAATATGTGACATGCGCGTGAGAGGGGAGGAATAGGATGACCAAGACATTTGGATTTTTATTCGAGGGATTTAATTTCAGCAAGTGTGTTTCGAGAAAACACACATATATAGATACGCTTATATATGGTTTAGTATTTTAGTTTAATCATGTATTTACATGAAAAACTGCACAGTTAATCATATTGGTAAAAACGGTTCACATTGGCAATGGCGCGCATGCACTAGATTTTCCGTAAGTATATTCACGTATATTTTGAGCGGGAAAATGCCATTATTTTCATTACATTAGGCGAAATAGTTTCCATTAACATCTTATTATCTGTAGGATCGAGAGTGACAAAACTAAGTACATAATATTGATCTGATTGAATTTAGGATGCAGTCCTCACATATCAACAAGTTCAAGTACGTTGGTGATTTTATTGTCATCGATCATTTGGTATAATCCGAGTTCGCTCAAAATCTATGGGATTCGGTTAGCTCAATATAGGTTTGGAGGTGCTCAGTGCATACCCGTGTTCGCGGACTTGAAGCCGAGGATATCAATGTCACACTTCCCGAAACGATATGAAACGTCTATAGAATGAAGTGCACGAACCGTGCGGTTTTCTAGTACAAACAATTGCTCAAGTGTATGAATTGAACGGTCTAAATAGTGGTCTGTGTGTTTCGGTGCACGGACCGTGCAGTGCTCTTTGTAAATATTGTTCTCAGTGCGCGATGTATCACACGGTCCATGGGTATTTGGTACAGACCGTGCACTTTGATTTTGGCGCGGTTTCAACCGATTTTAACCACCTTAACCGACATGTAACTGACATGGTCAACCCATAAGGGTATGTTGGTGTCCTAAAAGACTTATCTTTTAGTGTGAAGTTTGCATCCATCAAACCAAAATTTCTAAGTGTTGTCTTTTTATTCTAGCCTTGAAACAAGAGCTCCGTTTGTCTTATTCCAAACGAAATTTGTGTAATCCAAGGCGTTGAAATAAGGATCGATTTCTGAAAAGTGTCTCATGCAATTCAAACCGATTATCCAAGCCTTGCTCGAAGATGGATTATCTATACACCCCAGGTCCAACAAACTATACAAGTTAGATTGAACTCAAGAAACATTTAACATTTTCGAAAAAACAAACAAACATTTGAACACTAATTTATTGTACGCATGAAATGGATCATTATTGAATTATAAACTTTAGCCATTATACATTATATAGCTTTGTTTTAAAAGTGTCTCCTATTTCATTTGTTGTTACATTAAGTTGTAGACTTAAATTTTTTGTATGAAAAATGCAGTTAGCCAGTTACTAATTGGATTCGAATTTAACGAAAACTCCTGAGTTCTCCTGACAGCAAGTGAATTGAATTATTAATAAATTTTGTAATAAAGTGAAGTATTAACTTTGTAAATGCTACTAAAATACCATCATATGGTAACAATAATCTTAGAATTTTAGGATTATGAATCTTATGTCAAGAGGTTGGTCACTTGGTGGACCTGAACCTGAAACAAATGGACTTTCCAAAAGCCCAACTACCGTTACGATACTGGACCCATTAAAAGGCTCGATCGGTTCCACAATAAAAGTTGGCCCATCAGAAGAGATAGAGCAAGCAACTTGACCAAAATGTCCAAAAAAAAGAGAAAAAATAAATCGATCGAGAAAAAAAAAGAAAAGGAGGGTTTTGTGCCATTGACCCTTTAAGAGTTTTTAATTAACAAAACTAATCCTACTAATTTTTATGTATTTTTTCTATTCCTACTAACTTTATTTTTCTCTATTTTTTTTTAAGTTTAGGATTTAGGGTTTAAAATACGTGACCGCTAGATACGCTCAAATTTTATTCTGTTTACGCTCAAAAGACTCACGCTTACGGAAAGCGGGTGCGAGACCGAACCCACGCATACGAAAAACGGGAGCGAGCAAAAAAAATAGGATATTCGATTTTTTAATGTCACGCCCCCGCAAAGCGAGAGCGTGATATTAAGTAGGTTAAGTAAATAATGTCCCGCACCCGCAAAGCGGGTGCGTGACATTGTGTTTTTTTTTTAGTACTTGTTATGTAGGTTAAGTGACTAATATGTTGACTAATATGAGTGACTCGTTGGCGGCTCGAAGAGCAACCACATAGAGCAAGGCTAGTGTCGTTGGGTTTGTGGAGCTGCAAAGTTTCTCCGAGGATGGGTCGTAGCGGCTGGTATGTTCCACCGGACTTAGAAAAGCGCTTCAAAGTGGTAAGGTTCACTGATTTTTGTGCATAACATGGACACGTTCGGAGGTGATTCGATACCGTTCGGGTATAGTTCTAGACGATTCTGGAGTCAAGTTCAACTGACTTGAGCACGAGGAAGATGATGGTACGGTCGGAGTTTGGATTAGATGGCTCGAGAGGTGTCTTTCTTGGGGACGAACATGGCTAGACGATGCCATATATATGAGGGGTCTTTCTGGAGAAGTTCACTGATTTTTGTACATAACATGGACACGTTCGGAGGTGATTCGATACCGTTCGGGTATGGTTCTAGACGATTCTGGAGTCAAGTTCAACTGACTTGAGCACGAGGAAGATGATGGTACGGTCGGAGTTTGGATTAGATGGCTCGAGAGGGGTCTTTCTTGGAGACGAACATGGCTAGACGGTGCCATATATATGAGAGGGGTCTTTCTGGAGTCAAGTTCACTGATTTTTGTGCATAAAATGGACAAGTTCGGAGGTGATTCGATACCGTTCGGGTATGGTTCTAGACGATTCTGTAATCAAGTTCAACTGACTTGAGCACGGGGAAGATGATGGTATGGTCGGAGTTTGGATTAGATGGCTCGAGAGGAGTCTTTCTTGGAGACGAACATGGCTAGACGGTGCCATATATGATGAGTTGATTCGAACGATATAACAGAAAAATCATCCCTCCACTGCCCTCATAATCTTAGGGAACCGATCTGTCCATCGAGAATATCCTACAGCAAGAGCCCAAATTAAATGATAAATAACCGTTAACACAACTTCATTGGACACGAAATAATATCAAATTGCCACATAATAACAGGTGTTAGAACAAGGGGAAAAAGAGAGAGGTATAATTATGCTTAAAAAGAGAACATGCTTAAACACACTTGCAAATATGATCTCATGGAGATCTGCATCTGATTTCGTATCATCACACGTTTCCTGCAAAAGAGGGTTTTAAACATAAATTTGAAAGAGTCACGCTCCCGCGTGACTTTTTGTGATTTTCGACTTCATCGGATATCCGTTCAGTCTGTCTCGCTCCCGCTTCGCGTATCCGTGCTTCTGGTCCCGCTCCTGTTTTCTGTACGCGTTGACAATTGAGCTTATTTAGTGAAAAAATTTGAGCGTATCAATACCTTTCTTAAAATATAGGATTTAGGAAAGGAGAAAGGGATTAGTTTACTAAAAGTTAGTTTTTTAATAAAAACGTGGCATATAGTTGACTCATCTTGAGAAAAGATAAAACGGTGCGTTTGCAGATGCCAGATGGTAGTGCGGTACGAAACAGAGCACAAAGGAGGAGTCTTGACTCTTTGACTTCTTGAGGAATTTTTGGTGCCAAGAAAACTGCCAAGCGATCTCCGAAGAGCAGACACCAGTTGTCAGTTAAGAATTCGGAGGTTGAAGGCTTTCGAATTCGATGTCAACCTTGAATCAATTATTCAGCCGTGGACTAATTGGGGGCAAATGGTAGGTTTCTCGCTAAATCCTTGTGGCGACTTCCTCGGTTGATTTTGCTGATAACATGGAAAACGATTAAAATTCCTTGTATATTGATTTGAATGCGACTTGGTTAGTTTCCA
Source organism: Rheum nobile (assembly GCA_027886185.1). Classification (NCBI taxonomy): domain Eukaryota; kingdom Viridiplantae; phylum Streptophyta; class Magnoliopsida; order Caryophyllales; family Polygonaceae; genus Rheum; species Rheum nobile. The sequence continues at coordinate 5,280,297 of WOAB01000207.1, read as the reverse complement.
AATTTGGAGGATCTTTTGATCTGTTATGGATATGCTAATTAGCAATTCCTTGAAATCTTAGAGGATCGTGTATTTTGCTTGTGCTGGGTTTCTCATGGCTGGATTTGTCTTTAGGGCACTGTAGCGGTGAGGGGTTTTCTTGATCTCATGAATCCTGATAAATTGTGTTCCTTGATTTAGTTAGTAATTATTTTATCTGATCTGGAGCTCCTTCCTCATTTCACACTACCCGTCTTAGGTACAGTGATATGCGGGAGTAGTAACTGAAATTCTGACATGCTTACAAACAATGTATTGAGATGTTGGTTATTAAATTGTAAGATCGAACTTGATTGAGATTGTTTCTCTGAATCAAGAGAAACAAGAGGAAAATATCTGATTGAACTCTCTCTGTATTAAACTCACAAAACTTACAGAAAAGGAGCGGGGAGCTAAGCTATATATACACAACTAGGCTAAGCTAAGCTACCTGCTACTACCAGTCATAACACCGGTGAACACCAGTCACCACTAGCAACCTACTCGTGCCACGTAAGTGACCTAACAAACACTCTAACAAACTCCAACTGACAACTTGACTTTAAAACAAGTTACTCAATATTGGTCATTGGTGATTTAGTGAGAATAGCTCTCCAAATTTGACATTTTTAACAAGGATTGAAGTCCCTATCCTACAGGCTGTAGCAGTGGCAAAACAATGATCCATTTTCTTGTTTGTGGGTTCAATGTTTCTTGCTCGTATTATGTCATTGCTGTGAATGTGTACTATTAAATGCTACTATGAGGACTAACATGAAATAAGTAATGAAGTCCTGTTGGATTAGTAGGACTTGGGAGTGAAAACACTTAAGTTGTGCCTTTTTCAATGAAATTGTTATTATCTGTGAGGAATTCTGGGGTTTCAGTTAATGTTATTTGTTTGACTTTCTATTGTCAAGAACTCTGGCTATGGAAAAGACTAATGGCTGGAATCTCTTTCCAATGAAGATTTTGACTAAAAGGATAATGCTTATATATATTTATCATTGGTGTTGATGCATTGGTTACTTTGGTATTAAAGCGTTTCTTCTCTTTCTATATTTTTTTTTTTATCATTTTGGAATGATATGTAGAACTACTCATGTAGTTTAGAATTGAAAATTTTTCTAAAGCTTGATTAGTTACTAATCATGTATGTCTAGGATGACTTTAAGATTTTCTCGAAGGCTTAGTCCAAGTAATTTAAGACTTTGGTAAGTGACAGTCTGGAAAAGTTTGGATTCAGTATGCTAGGGTTGAACACCATTTCTCCATTTGATAAATAACTATATGAGGAAGTTTTGATGGATAAATGAAGTAGAAAGGAGTTTGAAAGCCAGTTACAAAGGATCATCTTTCAGTTGGAGTTTTAAACAACCTAGAAAGGGTAGATGGATAGTCCTGCATTTTACGATCATAATCTGGTAGCTGTGCTTGGAGAATGAAAGTGATAATGGAGTGGAACCTAATTATAAGTTCAACTGCTTTAGAAGTATAATCTCCTGGTTAAGACTGGCTTTGATAGATTACTATGAATTTATGATTTGATTGTGTTTCATTTCATGCTTTAAACATTTTTCAGTATAAGAATATCGTGGGAGACTTGGAATTTAGGTCTTCTTTTTATTTGTGCATGTTTCTTGAAGGCAATGAATTTTGAAGCCTAAATCTGTTTCGATCTAGTTGATGTATTATACTGTTGGATTACCCTATCACAATGGTTGTAGGCTAGTTGCAAAACTTTACCTCTAAGAACTTGTTGAAGATGCACTTAAATATCTTTAATAGAACAATATTGCAATTAAGTTCCTTATGTTCACCATTAGCATCTTGCTTGTCAGAATCTAATGGTGGGAATAAGTTTTCTGTTTGCTTGTACAACAATATGAATATGATGAGTGTTCCACTGGTTGAACTGTGACAAAGGACCTAATATTAGTCTGTGACCTATTTCATTTGTCAAAGTTGGCCAAACTTTTCCTGTTTCTACAAGAAGGGTCGTCATTGATACTTGTCCATTTTGTTAGAAAAAAGAACATTTCAAAACTCTGTTCTTTTTTTAAGTCTCTCCTCAAGGGAGTAATATGTGAATACAGCTAACGATTGGTATTTGTATGTCCTCCCTTGGTTCTAGCCTTCTGTATTCTGAGCTGTATACCTTCTCTGGGCTGCATAAGACTAAGTGCCATCTTTTCTATTTTGTAATATTTTTTCTGGAATGTAGTTTGTTACCATATGAGAATCATTAGTCCTCAACATCCAACTGTTTTACCGTCTCCTATCTTTTGCATGATGTTTTTTTTCCCAATCTAAACATTGCTGATGTGTGATTCCGTAGCAAAACATGTTTGAACTTGGCGATCTCCCGTATCAAATTACAGCAGAACAGGAGAGACCTCCAACTTAAAGCAATGCGCAAGGAGATAGCCCAATTCCTTCAGACTGGGCAGGAGGCTATTGCTAGAATCCGGGTAATCAATTGTTTTACCAACATATTGCCTATTCAGTCAGATATTTTCTGCACTGCTTTACCGAGTCATTCTTATGTTTTTGCCAAGTAAGGTGGAGCATGTAATACGGGAACAGAATGTATGGGCTGCATGTGAGATTTTGGAGTTATTCTGTGAATTTCTATTAGCACGTGTTCCCATTATTGAAAGCCAAAGGTAAAAGCAGTTGACAAAAAAAATTTATATTGTCTTTTTGGCATGTATAATGTATTGGATGTAACTTTAAGCCCTGCTCTTTTTTCTATCTTTTGGCAATTAAGATTATAGTTAAGCATCTCTAAAAGAATTAAAGAGAGCTATATGACCTCATTTCCTGTAAAGTCCTCTTAAAATGCACAAGTTAATTTAATTTTCTTGCTTTTTTTAATTTTGTGTTTTGATGATTCCAAATACAACATTCTTTATGGGTAATATTTGTGTGGGGGCAAGATGGAAGAATCACCAGATGTGTGAAATTTTTATACCTGCTGAAAGTGCTGAAGCACGTGCCTTTGACGGATATTGAGTAGAAATTTAATGTAGGGAGATGAGTTTAGATCTTAGTGGTAACTTCAGAATATTGTTATCACTCTATGATTATGTCATTTTCAACTTCTAATACCTTATGTAAATGTCCATTTGAATTCTCAATTCTAGGGAGTGTCCTCCAGAGTTGCGGGAGGCCATTGCAAGCATAATTTTTGCTGCTCCTCGATGTTCAGATTTGCCTGATCTTTTGCAAATCCGAAATCTGTTCGCTACGAAATATGGAAAGGAGTTTGTCTCTGCTGCCTCTGAGCTCCGGCCTGATACCAGTGTTAATCGTACAGTTAAGTACATTGTGCTATGTAATTTGTATATCACATGAATCATTATCTTGTTTGAGAGCAGACTCTATTTTTCCCTCCTAACTTTCGCTTGTTTTGTCATGCAGATTATTGAGAAACTTTCAGCAAGTGCTCCATCCAAGGAAGAAAGGCTTAAGATATTGAAAGAAATTGCACGTGAGTATAGCCTTGAATGGGATTCCTCCAAAACTGAAGCAGAGTTCAACAAACAACACGCTGATCTGCTGGTACTTGTGTCATTCTCCTTATTTTATTTTTGTTATGCACTTTAGTTATTGACCAGGCAACATGATATATTTCTTTGTTGGTCTATAGTCAGCACCAAGTTGCCCTCTGAAAAATGATTAGGGTTTAATCATATTTTTGCTCTGCAAGGCTGCAAATGTTTTTCTTTTCGCTTTTAGTTGTTGGGATTGATTCGATTTAATCATAAGTTCCTATTACCTTTAATGGCTTGAAGAACTAATAATATCCTAGTAGTCTACTCATTTTTCCCTTTCATTTGACTAAAGTTACATTTTCCCCCATTTTATGAGCCATTACTGCAAAAGATTTTTTCAAAATGTATATATCCATTCCTTAGAACTTGGAAGACAGTATCTACCTTGGTTTCTTAACTATTGTCCTATTTCCAGCCATTTGTTCTTTTATTGATATGTGTAAACATCACTTGTATAATGTGTGATGCTTATCTGTGAAATTTATTTACTAAGATGATTATCGGTATAAATTTGATCATGGGTAGGTTTATTTATCCAGAGTCTTGCACAAACGGGCGAGCTGCTTTGCTATTCTGGATATTATTACTTAAACACAAGCTGATAATATGAATATATAATTGGAACAAAATCTTGCAGCATGGATCAAGGCATGTAAGTGGAGGAACTGTTGTACCTGGACCTCCCACTGATCAGCAGCCTCCTTCGAGTACACCCACCAAGTCATGCTCGGCTGTGCCTACAAATGGAAAAGGAAGTATAGGCCCTAAATCTCCAACTCATACAAACAAGCCGTCTTCATCCATCAGCAGTGGCAACAGAGGACCAACAAATGACAGTCAGAAAGAGGTTGCATCACAGCCATCTGATGTCATGGAGAAAGCTCGAGCTGCTATCGCCTCTGCTGAACGAGCAGCTGCTGCAGCCCGTGCAGCGGCCTTGCTTGTAAATTCTAAATATGGGTCAACAAGCTAGACAAGATCATGAAATAACAACAGCCTTGCTTAGAACTGTACTTGACTTTGTCAACTGGAGTAGTCTTGTTGGAGTTGAAGATGCAAGCCCATACCGAAAAGCAAGTGTAGAATCAAGAGGTATCTTGCATCTCTTTACTTAATTCAGAATGCTTGCTTGCATATGTGAAAATCGATTGTGTTTATAACATTAAAACATTGTGTATCAGATACTTTTAGTGCTGTTTGTCTTATGTATATGTTGAGAAAGTTGAATCCTTTAAACCTTTGTAGACGATTGCTGTTCATTTATCATACTAGAGGAAACCAGGAGTTGAACCCATGATCTTGTAATGTCACCAGAAACTCGCAATTTCAGTTTTAGCAATCATATGTACTTGTGCAGAAATAAATGAAATTGGCAGCTAGTAAAGTGTTACGCGCCATCATATTTTTCATTGAAACTTAAATATATATGTAAATTCATCTCACACCGCTCTACTATGAAAACTGACCCGTGTGTAGACTATAAATTCAGAACGTATGTTGATGTTAATTTTGTGTAACACAAGCTGAATCTATGTACATTATATATCTGATGAGCAGTAATAAAAGAGCTAGTTAAAAGTTACTTTTGGATAAGTTAACCTGTATTCTTAGGTTACAGGTTCTTTATACCCTAATTTATGGGGGTGAACAAGCAAAAGAAAATGGTATGTATAAACATGGATCATACACAAGTGGGTAGAGTTGATAATACTTTCTTGCAAATTGAATTTATACATGGAAAAAAAGAAACTGAAAAATAAGAAGTATCATTTAACTAGGGTCGTCCTATTCGGTGCATACCCAAAATTGTCATTCAGCGCATAGGCATTCCACGTTACGCAGAGAGTTGCTCCACACGTAACGCGGCTTCACCATCCACACGTAACGCCGAATCTGTCTTCACCCGTAACGTGCTGAGCCGACCAGGTATAAATACCTTCATCTCCTCCCTCCTTCCTCATTCCGCCGCTGCACATATTCTAAACCCTCAAACCTCGCGCGTTACGCACCTCCGACGACGCCCCGTTACGAATCAAAAAGCTTTGCGCGTTACATAGATCCACGAATCAAGAAGGTTAGTATTCCATCGTTTGTTTTTAAAAATTATGATTTTTTTTTTGTATATTAGATCCACAAGGTTTTGTAGTTAGATTTGTATGAAATAGTGGTGTTTTAGGGTTTTTTTGTAGTTAGATTTGAATTTTGTAGTTAGATTTGCATTTGTAAGATTTTTTTAAAGGGTAATCGGATTCTGCAGTCGTCGGAATGTGCAGTCGTCGCCGGCGAATTGGCGAGGGCACTGCGCGTAACGTCCTCAGCGCTTTCCCACGTTACGCGATGGGGTAATCTGGCTGCTAGTTCAGGCTTGTGTCATATTCCGCATGTGATACATGACCATGTGCACGAGACGCTGATAGGTGCGTTTGTTGAGCGCTGGCAACCTGAGACCAGCTCGTTCCATATGCCATGGGGATAGATGACCATAACTCTCCATGACGTATTGTTGATCCTTGGGCTAAACATCAATGGAAGAGACTTAGCACCTCCACGAGGTTCTTTGACTATGACTGATTTGAAGAAGGCGGTGGTGGCTGAGGCAACGGGATTCTTTGAGTTGGCTGCTAAGGATGTGACATCTGGTACTGTAGTTGCTGATATGTTGAAGAGGCATTGCAATGGGCTGAATGACGAGAAACGTGCTTCTGGGTACTTGCTGTACTTGTTGGGCTCTTGCCTATTTCCGGACAAGTCCCAACACAGATTGCCACTCTACTATCACGTGTTTGTGGAGGATCACTCGTGCACTAATGAATATGCATGGGGTGCTGCCGTTCTTGCTCACGTGTACCGCAGCTTGGGCGAGTGCACAAGAAAGGAAGCAAGACTCATGTCCACGTGCTATACTCTGATTCAGGTATTTTTGTAAATTATAAAAACCATTGGTTTCACCTTATTTTATTGTTGTATCTGTATTTATTCAATAACAAGGATTGCTTACGTAAATTCTCTTTCAGGCGTGGATATATCAATATTTCCCCATGTTCAGACCTGCAGTGAGTAGAAATTGGAACTCTGATGATGCGGTTGCCTACGCTAGTCGATGGGACCTGACAACGAAACCCAACCCGATGAGAAACTACAGAGTGGAGCTCGATACGATGACTGCGGATATGGTATGTACATATATTTATGTTTATGCTGATTGGATGTCGTTCGGGTTAACTGATAAGTATGTTTAGGTTGATTGGAGTCCGTACGGTACGATTGATAGGTATGTCGTTCCCACACCACCACCGACGGTAACGAACACACATGTGAATGCCATTGCCACCAAACATCCCATATCCGGGAGGTCCAACCACGTCTCTGGTGGGGCCGGCCTGTTCGGGGAAGGAAACCATGCTAGCTTCGCCTCCATTGCCTAAGTGTCATCGTAGACACCCAAAGTGGCGTGAGTAGCTCATACTCTTTTCTCAACGTAGCGATCATGGTACGTCAAACAAAAGCCCACTGATCTTGCCCTAAACCCATACCATGCGCAATTGCTCTGTACCCGCAGTTTCCACCACCCACTATCTCATACCATCCTCCCACGTGTAGTCTCATACACATGTGAAACTGGATACGATATCGCCACGGGTTCTTGATCAAAGATGTGTCACACGAAGGCTTTGCTGCAAGCGTCTTCGGTGGTCTTCCTTTTTGCTTTTTCGAAGGCGTTTCGTCCATCTGTTGGTCACTGTACTCCCATGATGACGGTTGTATTTTGGTGGCAAAGTTTAGAGCTCCTTGAGGCCGACCCTTATGCTTGACTTTAGATGGCTCTTGCAGAGCAGTCCGCTCTGGATGCGCAATACTTGTTAGTGTTGAGACTGCTCTTTGTTGAACCTGCACTGGCAATGTGGGGAAGACGCTTTGGGCAAATTCTTCAAGCAATGATCTATTCACTCTGCGTTCTCTGGCTTCTTCCTCTTCTTCTGTCTTCACTTTTGACAAGGTCAATTGCCTCCAGAACGGATACAATGAGCTAGGTTCAATTGGGGCCTGGCTCCTCACATTTAGCGTCATGTCATGCACGCAAGGCAATCCATCTCTGACCCTCATCTGGCATCTGCATATAGTGCTCCACAATGGAGCTTCTCCTTTCCTGTATTCCTCAATCAAACGAGCTAGTGCAATTGCAGAGACCTTGAAGTGCAGCTTGCAGAAAAGATGTGCGTTCGTTAGCAGCGTATATCTCTTTCCAATGCTCTCATTCAATGCCCCCTTTATCTCACCAATATGACTGCGCAACCGTGTATGATATTGATCGAACACAGTGCAAAGGTTGCCATCATTGCTTGTGAAGAAGCTTTTCAGACTGGAATAGGCCCCTTCAACCCTGTATTATAATCAAGAATCTGAAATCAGTATGTTGATGTAAAGGTCTAACTAAGTTCAAATAAATAACTAAATTTAGAAAAAAATATAATGCACATACCTGTTAGTGGTGGTAGTACCGAGCGTGAACATTGTATCTGTCCATACGGATACGATTCTTTCCTTGTAGGGGTCAAGCCAGTTCTTTTGTAGGTACTGGAGACATTTTGGAGATTTTCTCCAATCACACTTCAGCTTCTTCAGTGTTTCTTCATACCCTTGTATGGTCGTTTCCTTGAAGAGTTTCATGCAGTCATTGGAAAACGTTGTGCCCCTAAACTTGTCCATGTTCTTCTTCCCGAAGTCTTCAATATTCTTCCTCACATGCCGCCTACATAGAAGGGATTTTGCTTCTGGAAACTGCTTCTCTAAGGCGTTCATCAACGCCTTCTCCCGATCAGTGACCAAACATGTGGGTGCTCGTTGCACCTTGACAAACATCTTTGCAAGTTGCTCTATGACCCACTTGTAACTGTCTTCGTCCTCCTTCTCCAGAAACACCCCGACAATATTGTAGTTTTTCCAAACATATGTGATACCAACAATTTCAAGGAAGGGCAAATTGTAGCTGCACACATAATCATATATAAAATATGATGGCATCCTAACCTTGACATAAACAAATGAAGAGTATAATAGATATGTATGTTACTAACCGGTTAGTTGCATATGTAGAGTCCAGCAGCACAATGTACGGAAATGCCTTCAGCAACGACAATTGTTCCTGGCTTGCGAAGAAGATATATGTTATCTTGTTGGTCTCCTTGTTGAATCTATGCTCCATGAAGTATCCCTTCTCATTGCACTCATAGAAGAACTGTTGCACAACTGTTCTTCCTTCCATGCCCTTCTTTCGTATCTCATGCATGATGTTGTACACTTGCTTCATCTTGGTCAAATTGCTAGGGGACGAATGGATTGTAGTATGAATCTTTTGAGGCTTGCAATGATTGACTGTCATCACCCTAATAATCTCCTTCTCTTCAACGCTTGGCCGCCCAGCTAATGCACTACCATACAAATAATCTGCTATGACATGATTGTGAGTTCCATGTTGTACAATGATCCTCCACAATCCCTTCGGCCCTTCTTTCAGCCTCAACATGAAGGGACACCCACACTTCTTCGACCTTGTGATGTCTCTCACTTGGTCAGCTTGTTTAGGCACGTTTTGTCCATGCCTATCACACGGTAACCAAGTCCCCCCAAGGGTCGAAGGGGTGGAAGGTTTATTCCTCCACTTTTTGATGCAGAAGTGTTTACACTTAGCCATCTCCCGCACCCACAAAAATGCTTCTTCTCTAGACTCTCAGCTTTGATCAGTTGTAAAGAACCTTGAGTAATCAACAGAGACGTAAACATCCTCCTCCGATGGTACACTAAACTGAGGCTGTGTGTGTAGGGATGGAAAGCAAAACTGTGGGGTAGCATGAGATGAAGATGCTTCTGGAGGAAACGGTATTCCAAGTGAGAAGGATGGTATCTCAATATCTGGTTGAGGCGTGTTCTAATCCTGCAACTTTTGAGGCGTTTCCCAAACCGCAAATGTCTTCTGTGGGGTGCTCCAGTCATTGAGGGAGATATTGTTTAACCCCTCGTATAAATAATAGTTCGTCTACATACACATGAAATCATCTCATCAAGTAGTGCACAAATTATAAACCTAAATTCAAAATTTTCTTTGAAAGAGCAGATTCTGTAAAATGGCACGGTTAGTGACAAACCGTGCCATTTTCTTTGAAAGAGCAGATTATGTGGTAAGATAGTGAACACGTAACGTGGGTAACGCTCCCACACGTTACGTGTAGAAGCGTTCCACACGTTACGTGTTCACTATCTTACCACATAACTTGTGGAACTGTTCTTCAATGTAACAACCATTTCGCAGCCATAAACACAAAACAATTCTAAATCTCTGTTTCTAATCCCCTAAACAATAAAATGAGATCTTTAATATTAAACAACAAATATCATGTCTAGCTTGGTTAAACCCTAAATAACAAATATCATACCTTTCAAAACCCTAACCATCAAGCTACAAACTTTAAACAAGTTCAAAACAACAAAAAAAGAGAACTTTAGGGTCACATAATAGAAATTACCTCGTTCGAAAGTGGAATATATTCCCCACTGTTGCTCCAATACTCGTTGTTGTTCGGATTGTCCTTTTTTTAAACAAAAATTTAGAGTGCAAAACAAACATTTGTGAGTGTTTCAAATGAGGGTTTAGGCTCGAAATGGATCGTTAGCCGGGGAAGAAGACGGGTCATTATTACAGTTAGGTGGGGACAAGACGGTTAATTCAATGCGTTTTGCCACAGACTTAACCACACGTTACGTGTGAGCCCCATCCACACGTAACGTGTGGGCTGATTCCACACGTTACGTGTGGATCAAGGTTTAGGCGTATGAGGCTTTTTGTTAGGGTTTGGGGTAGGGTTTAGGGTTTAGGGATATGGTATTGGAGTAGGGTTTAGGGTAATGTGGCTTAGGGTTTAGGGTTTAGGGTTAAGGTTAAAGTTAGGGTTAACTATTTATCTTTAATTAATAAGGGTGAATCGGGTAGGGGTGTTCATCGGTCCAGAACCGAACCGAACCGAACCGAACCGAACAAAACCGAAACCGAAATCACGAAAAATCTGAACCGAAAACCGAACCGATTAAAATAGGTTCGGTTCGGGTTCGGTTTCAGTTAAAACCGAACAGTGAAAAATATGTGAACCGAAAACCGAATAGACCGAAAAACCGAACAAAAACCGAATAAACCGAAATCGATGAACATCCCTGATCGAACAAAACCGAACCCGAACCTCAACAGTCAGCACTTCAGCGAGCGGTTCCGTTTTTTTTTTTTTTTTCTATTGATAAAAATCTTTTTTTAAATCGGTTTAAACCGAACAAAACCGAACCCGAACCAAACCGAACCGAAAACCGAAATGTAATATTTTCAAAACCGAAAACCGAATTAAATCGGTTCGGTTTCGGTTCGGTTTATTCGGTTCGGTTCGGTCCAAAACCGAAAAAACCGAAACTGATGAACATCCCTAGAATCGGGTATTTTAGTTACCCTGTTTGTGAGATTGAGGAGATGAACTTTTAATTAGGGTTTAGGGTGGTAAATGATTGTTGAGAAGTTATTAATGCTAGTGGTTGAGTTCATTAATGCTAGTGGTTGAAGTCATTATATACTACAGTTATATACAGCTGTATATTAGTTGTCAAATACATTGCTTTTCACTATATAAGAGGCATTAGGGTTGTTTGTTCTCTACAACAAGTCCAACACAAGCAACGCTTGAAGATTCAATTGTGGGTAAACTTCTTCTTCCAGTTTCTTTTGATTTAGTATCCCCAATTTTTTATATTAATGGATTCATGATATTTGTAGGAAACCAAGCACTACAACAAATAATGACATCTTCATCCGAATCATCAACAAACCAACTATGCGCTTGTAATTTGAAAGCCATTGTCCGTACTTGGGATTTGCAGTGGAACTACGAAAGAAGGTATTGGGGATGCCCAAGACTGGGGTGTTTTTACAGGAAGTGGATTGATCCTATATACGAGGACAAGGCACACGCGATTATTCGACAACAATGGCGGAAAAAACAAGATCTTGTTAAGGAGAATCAAGATCTTGTTAAGAAAAATCAAAAACTTTTACAAGATGTGGATAAGATGCGTAGGTATAATCTCAAACTATATAATGATGTACATCGTATACTGCCTTGATGTCGTATCTTTTGTGTAATGTTGTTTACGTACTATCAACCTTTGTAGGGAGCAAGCAATTTTATCAAAGCAGAGATATGATAGGAAGCAAACTTTTACCAGAGACTATCCTAATTTCTTCAAATGCAACTAGACGATGTCATTTATTTTGTGTTAGGGTTTCTAAGTTTATGAAGAACTTGTATTATTTCCTGTATTGTGAGCTAAATGTGGTTATAGTCATCCAGCGTAATGAACAATTCTATTTCGTCTTCTAGGTTGTATATTTTTGGGTATTTCTTTTATTAATTTTAGATAATCAACATTCATAAACAACATTATAATATATATAAAATAATCAATAATTCAACATTGAACCACAATAATATGATACAACATTCATAAATAACATTATACTATATAACTCAAGATTATAATACCCTAAAAACACCACACGTTACGTGTGGGTGTGTATCACACGTAACGTATGGAGACACAACACACGTAACGTGTGAAACTTTGAAAGGGTCTGCTCTCACACGTAACGTGAGGAGACACTCCATACGTAACGTGTGGACCCTATGCGCTGAAAAGCAATTTTGGGTATGCGCCGAAAAGTAATCGTGTTTAACTATTCATATGACAGGGAAGTGAGGAAATACTAATGAGTAATGACTCTATTTAACACTTCACTTTTTCTTTTTCTTTTTTGATACATGACAAACATAAGGTACCCTAAATCATCACACCCGAGTTAAAAGTACCCTAAATCATCATTCATCACACCCGTGATCTCAGTATTTGCTCTGAAGAAGAGGAAATGGTAATGTAATCCTTGATGTTACTTAGAAGCAGACCACCCTTAATAAAACTGATAACAGATAGCCTTTCAGATTCCTTCGATTGCATTAACACTTCACTTCTTGATAGGAGTGAGCAAAAATATCCAATCCGGCCTACTGGATCCGATAACCCGCCAATCCAAACCCTAAAAGTCTGTATCCGAAAACATCCGTTTAATTTTAATCCTAATCCGATCCGGGTGATTTTTCCGGATATTTGGATCGGATACGGATCGGGATATTTTGCTTACCGGAAATCCGATATTATTAATATATAATATATATGTTTTTATAACTAGTATACAATGTTTAACTAGTTTAAATGATCTCAAAATGGTGCTTGTACATTTTTAAGTAATTAAACCCACTTCAATTCTCCAATACAACATTCTTTATTTTATTCATTTTAATAAAAAATAACCTTGATTCTTATTCTTATAAAATTAAAATTCTAAATCAATAATTCATGTACTAATTGGTGTCTCACTAAACATAGCAAATATGTTTTTTGTCAAGACTGAGTGTTCATCATTGAATTGAATTTTAATTATATAAGTTAAAGTTACAACTTTATATATACTTGTTAATTCCTCTTGTTATATAATATATACGTTTATGGATCTCAATTTGAAAAGGTTGACAAGTTTAATTGTTTGAAAAAATTACAGGGACTTGCAAATGATGTTGATGTTTGACATTTAGTTTGCAATTTGCGGATTGTTAGTTTTGATTGAATTAGAAAAAGTAACATTTTGATTTAATTTTTAATAGGTTTTCTAGTACCGGATAATTTGGATATCCGAGTCGAATATCCGATCCGGATAATATTTATCGGATATCCAGTATTTCGGACCGGATACGGATAGGAGTTTTGTGAATATTTTTTATCGGATATCCGACATAACGGATCGGACCGGATATATCCGTTTGCTCACCCCTACTTCTTGATACATAGAAAAAAGGAGAAAATTGGGCCCGAAGGGCCCAATTTTCACATGAATAGCATGCGCGAGCCTCATTAATTCGAAACTGCAAACGTGACCCCCTCTTATTCTAACTCGTGCGTTTTTGCCCTTTCTCTCTCCTCCTCCTATTGACCGGCAATACATAACTTCGCGCGTTTTGGCCATTGTAGTCGGTTTTTGCTCTCCTACTGCTACTTCCCCTCTTGCACATCATTCATCTCTTGGATTTTTTATTCGATTCCTCTCAATCTTCTCTCAATCGTTTCCGATTTGGTCGAACTTCGTTCAGGCTACCATTCCACTGTGTTCGGTTTTCTCATAAGTGTCGTTCTCTCCTTAAACTATCAACGTTTTTTAGGGTTTATGATGTATCGAATCATGCTTCTATGTGTCTAGACTTGATTGTTTTTCATTCTTCATCATTTTCGTGCTTTTACTATTTTATTACTCTCAGTTTCTACCAGATCTTCCTTTTGAGGATGCATGGGGACATATTCAAAATGTTCTTAATGGGATGTTGACTGTTTCACTTCTTCCCGTCGTTGTTGGTTACATTTTTCACTGTCCCTATCTATATATGTCACAATTACAAACTTTTTCCCCCTATTATTCACATTTTTTAACTGTCCCCATCTTCTATGGGACAATTTTTAACTGTCCCTACATTTGTTAGTGCTTTTTTGTAACTATCCCCGACTCTATAGTATAGGTCTTCACTGTCCCCATATTGTTGTGTCATTTTATAATTGTCCCCATATTGTTTTTGTCATTTTATAACTGTCCCCATATTGTTTTTGTCATTTTATAATTGTCCCTACTTTTGTTAGCGCTTTTTGTAACTGTCCCCGACTCTATAGTATAGGTCTTCACTGTCCCCATTTGTTAGGTGCTTTTTGTAACAGATATACTCTATGCCTACACTGTTGGGGGGCTTTTTGTCCTTTTACATGACATTTATAAACTGTCCCCATACTGTTGGTACATTCTTGTAACTTTTTGCACCTACTATTTGATTTATTAAGTCTGAAAGTTCTTTGTTTGTTTAAATTATTTTATAGGTGATGGATCCATCAGCATGTGAGTATGTTTGTAATAGAGTATGGCATCATCCTGGTAAGGTTAATGTGTATAACAAGTATTCAATACTTGCTCGTATTGAGGCGTCTCTGCACATTGAGGATATGCAACGTATGCGCGGAGGTGTGTTTGGTGATATTATTATTTGGGGTGATAACTTTAAATTTGTGAGCCAATTAGTCCACTACATTCTTGCGCACCGGGTTAAGAGTGAAAAGAAGTTTGAAATGTGGTTTAAAGTAGGAGGCCATGTATGCCGGTATGGATTGGCTGAATTTACAGCGATTACTGGCATGAATTGCGCTGATCATACGAGATTTGTGCCTCCTAATGCTAGTATGAAAGAGGCACTAAGAGTTGATCCATGTCACTGGGATCACCTTTTACATCTGTTTGATGTTGAACAAGATAGGGATAAGAAGTTTAGGCTAGCACATCTTATTATAGTTGAGATGGTTTTGTTCCCTACACGTCAATAACATGTTAGATCTGAGTTTGTTAGACTATTCAATGATTGGGGCATGTTTTGTAAGTATCCTTGGGGTAGGGTTGTATATTACGCCTCTCATGATGTCTTTATGAGTGTTGCTACTGGGATGAATGGTCGTCCTCTTACTGAAGAAAGGTATCTCTATACAATTGCTGGTTACCCACTTCTTTTTCAAGTATTATTAAATTCTTTTATGTTGTTATTTTTCCTCACATTTTCATGTTTTGTTTTCAAATAGTTAGGTATGCTAATTTTTGTTCCTTTTTTATTGTTTTCTGAAGGTGTGGATTTTGCAGTCATTTCCACAGTTTCGACATCTTGTTAAATGTGTTGGTACAAGGCCAAGAAATGTTCCATATATGCATTCTTGGGCTAGTCTTAAACGATGCATACGTTTTGTGATACTTATCCTTTGATAAGTCCTTTTTTTAAATGTTATTACATGTGTTGTAAACTTTTATGGGCAATCTATAACTTGTCCCTCACATATGGGTACAGTTTCTATCTGTCCCCAATATGTGGACAGTTTCTAACTGTCTCTACCATCATGGGGACACATTCTAACTGTCTCCACCATTATGGGGACAGTTAGAAACTGTCCCCACCATCACGGGGACAGTAATGTCTCTACCTTACTAGGAACATGTAGAATTTGTCCCCACCATTTTGGGGACAACTTGTAACTGTCCCCATATGATGGAGACAGTTGCATACTGTGTCCACCATCATGGGGACAGTTGTATACTGTCTCCAAGCTTTCTTTCGGTCAAATGTATCAAACTATGTTATGACAATTCTTTCTTGTATGTTCTAACAGAAAATTTACTATCCATCGTATGAAGAGCATGCGCGTTTTTGTCATCTGTTTTTTGAAGATGAAGTGGATGATGAAATGTTCGATTCTTTTTCTGAATCCATGGTTGCTCTTGCACATGAGCGTCAACAGAAAAATGAAGAAGATACAATATCCTTTGACAGTGTTGACTGGGGCGTTGTTTTGGCTCAGTTAAAAGAGGAAAAAGCTGGTGGAAAGAGAAAAATAGTAACTTTTGCATCTTCATGTGTTAGAGATTCTAGGAAGCGAAAGTCTGAGGTTGTGAATTCGCCTGCTACACAAAAAGTTAAAGAGAAAAATGATTTTAAGAAGCCTGCTACAAAGAAAGATTCTGTCAAGCAGATTGCCACAAGTGGTGCTCAGTCTAAGTATCGTTCTTCACCGAGACAGTCTATAAAAAATATACAAACAAGAATTCCTCAACCCAAGAAACGTGCTACACCGAAAGTGAAACAAGCCAATTAAGGTGTAGAATAGAGGAATCAAAGTGGATGTGGTGTTATGTTCTACCATCAGAATGTGAAGAAACCCAAGGATGTTGGTATGTCTGTCACTTTGGAGGACAACGGCTCAAGAGCAATTGTTTTGTATGATGAAAATGTTGACATGAGAAGGAAGATTGATCATATATTACATGAATATTTTCCTGCAAATTTGTCTCATACAGATACAGAGAATGTTTTGGGAAAACAGGAGCAAGGTGCAGTTTCAGAAAGCGAAGAAACTGTTAGTGCTTCCATTGAAATGCCGGGAAAAAAGGACGACGCGGGAAGTTTTGATGGAGCTGGTGTTAATTCCAAAAAAGATGATACCCCAGAACCAGATTGGGCAAAGAAACTGTTTGCTATTTTGAAGGCTCAAGACTTGAAAATTTCTCTACTTGTGAAGGATGTTGCGGATATTAAGAAGAGTATGAAGTCTAATTTTAATGCAATAGATGAAGACTTACATGCCAATGATCAAGATGATGCTTCTTTTCAGTCGTCAAGAGAACAGATCTTCAATGAGTTTTATGTGCCACCTACAACAAATTTAAATACCTTACAAGGCTCAATTGAACTCATTTCTGAGTATGAAAGAAAAGTCGATCAGGTAAATTCTCACACGTCAATTTTCTTCATCCCTACCTCCTGTGTTAAATTTTGAAAACTGTTCGTGGGGATAGTTTTCAAAATATGCCTATATGTTTGGGACAGTTTGAAAGTTGTTTCCAAATCTACTTGTGATATTATAGTAACTGTCCCCAAGACTCTTGGGAAAGATTTCAAAATGTCCCCATCCTTTTAAGCACATTTTGAAACCGTTCCCTAATTTTTTTTATAACTGCTACTTCAATTTGTATTATGTTGTGATCTTTTATTAACTTTTCACTTTTATTCTTTGATAGGTGATAACTAAGGCTATTGATTCTAATGCTGTTGTTGGTGAATCTTTTGAAAATGCAAACATCAATGAACCTTCTGATGCTGAACTTAGAGATGGTGTGGATGGCAGTTTGAATGAGGAAGGTAATGTAGAAAGAGGATGTTGTAGCTTTGATGTTGAAGTTAGAGATGGTGTGGATGGAAGTTTGAATGAGAAAGGAGAAGAAGAGATATGTTCATTGGAAGCTGAGAAAGTTAATATGGTTGTAGCACTTCGAAAACAAGTTGTTTGTGATACTAAGGATGAAGGTGGTCTAGGTGATGAACACAAGACTGAGACTTTTGATGTTGAAGCTGATGGAAGGTTGAAGGATTCAGGTAATCATAGTTTTGTTCAATCAACAAATGATAAATCTAAACTGGATCAACATAATAAAGTTATTGACAACGCCAACACCAATGAACCTGATCTGAAACAAGGTGATGGTACTTTGGATGTTGAGAGTGTCAATGTGTCAAGTATTGATGAACTACCAAATGTTGGGGGTGGCACTGGAAAGACAACAAAAGTTCCTCAAGATTTTGATATGGAAGAGGATAATGGAATCGGGGATATTGAATCCATAGATGAATCACAAAAGACAGACTTGAACAAGGTTGGTGTAATCAGTGAATCTCAAGGCGAGAGTGGATCGCTTCAAGGTTCACAAGTGTCGGAAGAGGGTTGCTTTGTACGCAAATCCAGTAGAGCGACAACGCTTAGTAAAAATTTGCAAACTCCTTTCACTGGTGATAGGAGTAAAAAAATTAGAATTCCTGAAAGACCAACATTTTCATTTTATGATATTGAGGAGCGTAGACCTTTCCATAAATGGGTTCAAATCTAATGAGTAAGTTTTTATCTTGTTTTGGATTGAAGTATTGAATTGTTTTTTATCCTTTTCCAACTGTTTGGGACTATCCCTTATCCTACTGGGGGACAGTCGGGTAAGGGAGAGTTTCATTCTTTCTTCAAGAGTTGTCCGTAATTCACTTTGTTTTAATTATATCTTTAATGTTTTATTCTTATAGAAATCCTGAAGCTACTGTGCCTGATCATGATGGTTCACTTAATAAGGATTTTTTCTTTAAACTACAGTACAAGAACAAGTGGATTACTGATGATGTAAGCTTCTTTCTATGACTAGTCCTTTTTTATAACTTTCACTGTTTCTGAACCTAATTTCATTTTATTCATATTTGTTGTAACAACAAATTGGTGAAGTTTTATACCACTTTAGGAAGCGCGTCTTTGAAGAATCAGATGCTTGGAAGAATATAACCATAATGGATTTTGGTTTTTATGGCTATTTCAACCCAATAATGGAAGAAAAGTGTTTAGCTGATGAGAATTTTATTCCAGATTGCCTTCTTAACTTCTTTGATGGAACCGCTTCTAGATTCTACTTGAAGTCATGGTATACCGATATTAATAAAGTGTTCACCCACTTTAACTTAAACATGGAGCATTGGATAGTTTTAGAAATAGACTTGGTAGAACGTCATGTTATAATTTGGGATTCCAACATAAATTTGTTCAAAGATGAGAAGTTGTATCCTTTGATACGTCCTTTGTTGTCTATCCTTCTAAGGGTATTGAAGAGGTCTAATAGATTCACACACCTGGGCTCGTTTGAAGAGGATTTTGCTTGGCACAGAGTACCTATAGATGATTGTCCTCAAGATCCTCCAATGTAACTTTTTTCAATTCTTGTATGCACTCAGATTTTCATTTTTGTTTTCTTATTTTGATTCTTATCGTATTTCTATACAGTGACAACTGTGGAGTCTACACATTAAAATTTATTGAAGCTCGTGCTTTTGGTGGAAACTTTGACGATCTCGATGATGCTCGTATCAAGGCGCATAGAGACAAGATGTGCATTGATCTGTTCAATGAGCGATATGTGTTCAAGCCATTGCCTCCTAACCAGCATGAACTTTGAACTTTCTGGTGTCTTTCTAATGCTTGCAAGTGACACACATTTGGTCATGTTGTTGTTTTTATGGGTTTTTAATGTAATGTAGTAGAAGATACTCAGTTTGTATTTGATGTCTTAAGGACATAATGTATTGTTTGAAATATTTTATGAATTTGTTTTACAATTAAAAAAATTCTTATCATCGTCAATATTTTTAGCTCATATTTGTGGATAGCTGAAACTTTGCACATAGCATACTCATTAAGCAGATTTAGCTATTGTTGCATCTTAGGGACAATTATTGGAAGTGTCTTTTTAGGGACAATTATTCAACTATATTGTCTCTCTAGGGACAGTTGAAAATTGTCTCTTTACCCAACTGTCCCGAGATGCTTATTGGAAATGCCTCTTTAGGAACAGTTGTCCCCAATGGCATTTTGGAAGTTTCTTTTTTAGGGACAATTGTTCAACAATACTTTTTCTCTAGGGACAGTTGGAAATTGTCTCGTTAGGGACAATTGGAAACTGTCCCCAGATGCTTCTTGGAAGTGCCTCTTTAGGGACAAATGTCTCTAAAGGCATTTTGGAAGTGTCTTTTTTAGGGACATTTGTTCAACAATACTTTCTCTTTAGAGACAGTTGGAATTTGTCTCTTTAGGGACATTTTACAACTGTCCCCTTATGCTTCTTGGAAGTGCCTCTTTAGGGACAGTTGTCCCCAAATGCATTTTGGAAGTGTTTTTTTAGGGACAATTATTCAACCATACTTTCACTTTAGGGACAGTTGGAATTTGTCTCTTTAGGGACAATTTACAATTGTTCCCATATTCTTCTTTGAAGTGCCTTTATGGGGACAATTGTCCCCAGATGTCTCTTGGAAGTGTCTTTTTAGGGACAATTGTTTAACTACATTGTCTCTCTAGGGACAGTTGGAAATTGTTTCTTTAGGGTCAGTTGGAAACTGTCCCCAAATGCTTCTTAGAAGTGCCTCTTTAGGGACAGTTGTCCCCAAATGTATTTTGGAAGTGTCTTTTTTAGGGACAGTTGTTCAACAATACTTTCTCTTTAGAGACAGTTGGACTTTGTCTCTTTAGGGACAGTTTACAATTGTCCCCATATGCTTCTTGGAAGTGTCTCTTTAGGTACAATTGTCACAGGAGTCATTTTGGAAGTTTTTCTTCAGGTCCAGAACATTAGATTTGCTCAACAATACTGCGTCTAAGAATTCTTTTTCCAAAACTGATAAAAAAATATTATTTAACAATTCTAGAATTAGATTTTAAGTTTCTGCGAGATAAAATCCTCACATTTCCAACAAAATAACAAATTGTCGTAACCAAATTTCATAGAAATTGTTGTTGAACAAAATAAAACTACTCCAACTGCATCAACTTGTTGCTTGATGCTTTGTTCCTGCATACATTCTTGGTGTGCTCAGCAGAACCGCAGATGTTGCACTTGCGAGGTTTTCTTGATGCTTTTTTGTTGGCAATTCTTCCAAATTCTCCTGCAGAAGGTAACCTTCTCTTTTTTGGCCTACCACTCTTTCTTGTCATAAGTGGAGGATAACATTCTATGCTGATTACATCATCTGGGACAATCTCGTTTGATTGTGTAGGTACTGGGTAGATTGTCTCTCGGTATGTGTTGTACCAAGCTGAAGTAGAGTAGTATATGCTAACGAAATCTGTCATTTTCCATTTTTTTTTTCTTAATGGCAGCTAATGCATGTACACAAGGAATGTGTTCTACATCGAATACCTTGCAGCTGCACTTTTTGTCTTTTAAATCAACCACTCCATAGAATTTCCCACCTGTTACTTGAAACTGAATGGAGTTCAGTTCTCTTACTTCATACATTTTTTATAGATTATATCTTTCCTCGAGTATTTTTTGGATAGCTGGTGTCAGTGTGTCCTTGTTCTCCTCTACCTTGTTCTGTTTCTCGCTAAACCACTTTGATATCAAATTTCTTATGTATTCAAGAAGAGCAACAATCTGGAATGATCTTGCTTCCCTGAGCACATTGTTGATTGATTCTGCATTATTTGTGGTCAGAATGTTGTATCTTTGCCCTTTGCAATGTGCTCTAGCCCATTTCTCCAGTTTTGCAATTTCTAGATACTTTCCTATCTCTGGATTTATGGTGCATATCTTCTGGAAATTATCATCAAAATCTGCTCTTGTGTAACTTTCTGCAGCTTGTGTAAACAATCTGCATACTCCCTTGTCTCTGAATCTTGTTTTCAAATTTTCTTTCAAATGCCTTGTACATACTACATGTTCAGATGAAGAGTACACAAGCTCAACAACTTTAAAAATACTCTGGTGTCGATCAGAGACAATAACCAACTGGCTTGAAGACGGAATGACCTTAGCCAATTGTTCAAAGAACCATCTCCAGGAGTTGTCATTCTCAGAATCTACTACAGCATAAACAAGCGGGTAGATTTGATGGTTTCCATCTTTTGAAGATGCAATCAAAAGATGTCCCTCATACTTTCCGTGTAAGTGTGTTCCATCCACCATGATCGCCTACAACAGATTTCATTCACCATGTAAGTTTCAATCTAGATAAAATTTATTGTGGACACTATACAATTGTCCACACATCCTTCTTGGGGTCAATTTGCAACTGTCCCTATTTCATTCAAGCAATGGGGACAGTTGCAAACTGTCCCCATTGGACAAGCTGCTTGAAAGCAGCTTGTGGTACTTGAAATGTGAAATTGTTTGCAAACTCTTTCTAGAGTCTTATTTGGGGACAGTTGCAAACTGTCTCTAGATCCTCTTTTTTGTAAATTCAACTCTATAACAAGTATTATTTTGAATAAATCACACTACGGATTGATCTTAAGTTGGTGCCTTTCTCATTCCTTGGAAACCTTTGATTGATGCTCCAATTGCGATGAATACATATTTGAAACGGTTCTGGTCTTCAATTTTTAAGCATGTGTATGTACCGTTGTTTATTTGTTTGATAGTGTGACAGTATATAGGTAGCATCCCATAGTTTGCTTCAGGTGTTCCTCTTATGAGATTTTGCGCCCATTCATGTGCCCTCCAAGCTGTCCAATAGCTTATATCCTGAAAAAACTCACTTCTCATGTCATTGCGAATCATATTAGGCGTCGGCCCCTTTAATACATTTATAAACCTGCATTGAAGGCAAGACATGTGTTAATAAAAAATATTTCTTAGACTATGCAATATATTGTTATTTGGTTGGACATTTACCTTGTCTTCATTGTCTCTCCAACCATTTTGAATGAAGGTTTAATCATGTTTTCACATCTGAAGTCAAAAGAGCAAGTATGTTCTTGAACAAATATTTGTATTTCGAAGAATTCAGTACCCTTCAATACGGCAGCCCTTAATCTCCACTTGCATTCAGCATCCAGACATACAATCTTATACAGTTCAGGATTTGATTTCTTTACTTTAAATCCAAAGTTCTCGCGCATTACCATATGTTTCACAACATCTATAAGCTCTCTTTTTGTCCCAAAAATCTGTCCCACTGTAATGAAGTCTGTATTGACTGATTCTGTGTTATCTCATTTTGCTCAGAGATTGATCCAGTTTCAAGATTGCTTCTCTCTGTACAACAAACACTGCCACTGTATTGTTCCAAATGGTAACTAGATTGAAGAGAAGCTATATTGTTCTGCGCAGTATCATGATTGGCATGGCTTCCACGAGTGTTTCTAGTTGATGACACATTGACACATATAAAGGCAAACTCTATGAAATTTCAGGATCCTCATTGATCTCAAAGAAGCTTATGAAATCCTCATCTGTATCGACCAAGTACGCTTCTCTAAATTTCTGGAATGGATTCAAATGATGAATTGATCCTCATCACTTAATGAATTGATGTTTACTCTTTCCTTTATCCTTTCCTTTAGTTCTTGGAACTTTATACTCTCATTATACACAATTGCCTTAGAAACCACATTTCCAATGTATTGCTAATTCCATCTTTTATCTTCCATTCTCCTCCATAGCACACAGTAATAATCTTCATGTTTATCTACACAATGAAGATGTTATAAACATTTTTTCATTTTATTTTCACATAGCATTCCTTTAGTGACAGTTGCAATATGTCCCTCAGAACCAGAATCTGCTTGGGACAGTTGCAGGGACAGTTGCAAACTGCAACTGTCCCAAGAATAGCATTCCCTTGGGTGACATCACTCATAATACATAGAGTACACATTATTTTAATATTATAAACATTTTTTTTCACATAGCATTCCCTTGGGGACAGTTGCTATCTCTCCCTCAGCAATAGAATCTGCTTGGGACAGTTGGAAACTATCCCAAGCATTTATAAGGGACAATTGTTTAGTATTGTTCGGGACAGTTGCAAAATGTTTCCAGATCCTTGCTGGGACAGTTGCAAATTGTAACCTTCAGATGAAGATGAAGTTCAAATTTTCCTTTTAATTGTTGTTTCTAATCAACTGAATATATCTATAATCTCTTCCATATTGTTTATCGCACCTATATAAACTATATTGAACTATCAAAATCACTTATAATACGTACCTCTTTTCAATTGCAGATTGCACACTATTTGCCCAAACAACTTCGATTCTGTGTCGAATTACTTCTGATTTGTTGTTTGTTCTTGTTATTTTGTCTCGATTCTTCGTTTTATTGATAGCTTTGTAGTTTTCTCGCGATTTGAAGGAGTGAAATTGTCTCGGTGTGTTGTTTCTTGCGGAAGAAGAAAATTCGGTTTCGCACAGGCTTTATGAAGCAACTCGATCAGTGGCTCGCGCTTGTGTTAGGCTTAATGATCTAGGGGGTCAAACGGCTATTAAGCATAATTGCGGTCTCAAACCTGCTATTCCAGCCCATTTAAGGCCCACTTAAGGGGTCATTTGCACCGAGGACGGAGAAAAAAGGGTGACAAGGCAAAAGAGGCTTCCGTATTGTCTGGGCTAGAGAACACAGGCCCAACCTGTATAATTTGGCCTTTGGCCCAAATAACCACATTCTTGAAATATCGAGCTTACGGTTTTCTGTATATATTTCCTTGTGTACCCCTTCCGTTATCCTATCCGTTAAACTTGAGCTTGGAGACATCGCCACTTCACTTCCCAATTCCCATGGCTTCCATCCTCTTCTTACCTTCAGCACCTTCTTCCACGCCGAAACCATCCAATCTCTGCCTTTCTTCTTCCTTCAAGGTATTTTCTATCTCTCTCTCTCCTTATATCTTTCTATCTCAATATCGTGTCTTCAATTTTACCTGTTTAATTTTTTTTGGCGGTTTGCAGGGAAATGTGAGTAACGCAAGACCAAATTTGTCCAATTTCGCGCCAATTAAACTCGGATTGAGATCAACTAGGGTTAAGCTACCGACTATCGTCAGCCAAGCTGCTTCAGTGGCCGCTGAGGGCGGCAAATCATCTCCCGATATCCGGTTCCGGCTTGATAATCTCGAGCCACAGCCGGGCTCTAGGAAGAAGGCGAAGAGAAAGGGAAGGGGTATATCAGCTGGACAGGGAGGCAGCTGTGGGTTTGGTATGAGAGGTCAGAAATCCAGATCCGGACCTGGTGTTCGCAGGGGTTTTGAAGGCGGTCAGATGCCTCTGTATAGACGAATCCCCAAATTGCGAGGGATTGCTGGAGGTCAACGTTTTCCTCCTCTCTCTTATTGCTGTTCTTTTCCATTTCGAATTGGATTGTGTTTTTAGCTACTAGTTCAGGAAATTAGTGTTTTTTGGAGCCAATTTGCGGTGGCCTTAGGTTGAACGGTTGGATTTAATGATGATCTCTGTGGCATCAATATCAAAATCTGGAAGAATTCTTACAAATTGATGTTTCTCGTCCTTTTTACATTAATGACAACTTGTTTATACATAATTGGATTTGGATTGTCCTTATTGCTCGGCAAATTGGCAATAGGTATGCATGCTGGGTTGCCCAAGTACGTGCCTGTGAACTTGAAAGATATAGAAGCTGCTGGATTTAGAGAAGGTGAAGAGGTATCACTAGAGACTTTGAAGGAGAAGGGTTTGATCAACCCATCTGGGAGGGAAAGGAGGCTACCATTGAAGGTACATTGATGCTTGTTGATTCCTTTGTAGTTATTGGAATATGGATATTTTTTTTTTGGGGATTTTAACTAGACGAGGATCTTAATTCTTGCATGATTTGGTATTATAACGATGGTATCAGATCAGCAAAGTCCAATTTGTCCTGCCTCTTTAAACTGATGCCTCACAGGTAGGGGGTATAAGTTTCAGCTCGGTGAATGTTATCAGGGTCGGTCTACTAACTTAACCTGACAATTTTTGCTTAGGGCTAAAAAACTGATACTAGAGAATGACGTGAAATTAACTTCTAAATTTGATGAACCATTAAGCTATATAGTTACCCTCAAGAGTTTCTAATTTTGCAACAGAGACCTCATGATCATTACTTGTTAACAACACTCAGAGTTTGTTTCAATTAGTGCCCTTTACAGACTACTAGGCTAAGTAGCTTTGCAAGCTTGGACAGATGGAGCATTGTTGTCGCTAGAAATATGAAAGCAGGAAGAAGTCTTGACTCTTGACTTGAGGTTCAAAAATAACTCTGAACTTGTACTGTGGTAAAGCAAAGGGGAAACGTGATCCATTTAAGAACGTGATTCGTACATGTTCTTTCTACATTCTACATCTTCAGAGAAAGCCCACAAACTTCAAATACGTTTACGGTGCCACTAACTAGGTAGTAGTCTCCTGTTGAATGCTAAGATTGGTCATCAAGTTAACGTGTATAACATTTGTTATCCAACTATGCATGATGGCTAAATTAGTTTTATAGCATTGGTGAATTTGAAATTCTGTCTATGGTAATTTTTGCATAATTCTGTAGGACTTTGCCTTTCACTTACCAATATATGTCTGGTGCAATTCATAGTGTCCTGGGGCACAGAAATGTGCTATTTGTCCTTGTTACTACTCTCTGTTGTTTGTTTGTGTCGTCCTACTTCTTACAACGGATTATTTGTATGAGATCCTTCTATCCATGATATAACCTCACAAGATATGTTCAGGATACTGTCTACTGTTTCCTTCTTTGATATGCCCATGATTTATTCTTATTCAATGTATAAGGTATTTCACGTCCTAGAAGGAAATGGATGGACAATGCTTCTGAATCCTATTTGGCTTTTCTCCAAGCTACAAGGCAGTAGACTGCCTTCACACACCGTAATTTAGTCATTGAATTAGGATTCTTATATATTAGTAATTTTCTTGCAGCCTTTACATTCCATAATTTAGTCATTAAATTAGGATTCTTCTATATTAGGAATTTTCTCGCAGATTACCACAATGAAATATCTCCATAGGTCTTAATTCAATCCTAAATCTTGCTACTGTTTTCTTGGTTCTCGATTCCTAGATAGCTTGTGGAAAAAATAGCATGATCAAGCTAAAAGCATGAACTTATTTGGACAATTGACCTCAGATTAAGTTTGTTTTTAGTGAAATCAAGACTTTACTTGGGCCATCATTATTATCATGTCAAGGTGAAACTAATATGCTTTCCTACTTTTCTCAGCATATATGGTGCTGAATATATTGTATCTTATCTGCAGCTTAGTGTAATACAATTGATGTGATGATCAAATATTGCATGTCTTCAATCTGCCGGATTATGTTGATTTGCATCACCAGGTACTTGGTCATGGAGAAGCAAGCTTCAAGGTGAAAGGCTCGGGCCTTTTCAGCATCTGCAGGTTGTTCCCTCACAGTGCTTCCCAGCAGAAAGAAGTGGGTGAAACCATCAGTTGCCAAGAATCTCGCTCGTGCTGAAGAATATTTCGCAAAGAAAAGAGCTGCAGCTTCTTCTGACACAACCGACGAGTCAGCTAGTGCTTGAAAAACAGAATCATGGGTTGAATATCAACTCTTGAGATAACTTGCATTTGCAAGCAACAGAGGTATGTAAAGTAGCATCTTTTTTTCAACTTCTAATTATTGCTTCTTTTCAATAGGGATTTATTCCTCTTTTTTTAAGCTCCTGTTGATTCCATTGTGCACAGAAGATTGTATGCTGATGCTCTTTCATTAATGAAATTGGTTATGAGTTCCTACAAGTTGCAATGCACAACTTTTGTGGGGGCCCTTTTCCTAACGTCATTGCACTAGTTAGTTGGCCTCTCAAAATATCAATATTGTGATTATCCAGCTCCTTTAAACTCAGTTAAATTCACTTTGACCAAAGATGACTAAACTTTGTATACTGTGGTTCTTGAACTGGTCTCTTTACCTGGCACCAAATCACCAATTCACATGTTCCTTGTTTGTCCCTCCTGGAAGACAGAGACAGCGTTTTGGCTTGTTAATGGTTGCCCACCCAGAACTTGGTGGTGGGTTGTGTGTTGATTTAGACAGCAAGGAAGCTGTTTCTTCGGCCTTGCAAATGTCATTTTCTTTTGTTGCAGCCTTGGAAAGGGAAGAGTTTCGTGACAACCATGTTTGGTTGCACCTACCTCCCTTAAAAAACTGGTCATACTATTCTTGGTGAAAGACGTTTTTCCTTGGGGAGTACTTGTTTTTACAAACTTACAAGTTAAAAGCTTTGCTTCTATCAAGCTTTATAATCCCATGTGTTGCCGAATAATACCGACGTGTGCCGGTAACAATCTCTTAAAATGACCTCTCCTCTGTAAAGTGGAACCTACCTGGAGTATAATTTTTAATCTGTGGTCACCCACGCCTACTTCTACTGTATTGATATTTTATTTGTCCGTTGAATTTGTAAAAGCAAATAGATTCCTTGCACCTCTTAGTAAGCTCCAAGGGACTGCTATATAAAGCACTGTGGAAAAATGACCCGGATTATGAATTCGGATCATAATTGAACCATCACCCGATCCGGACTGGATTGGTAGTTTTTGTGCTGTCCATGCTAAATACTTTCGTATTTATGGGTTACGATTGGGTCCGATTTGGTCTATTTATAATATATTTTTATTTATAAAGAGATTGTTTCGATAGAAGTATGTATGTTATTTTAGATATTGTAATTATTCCACCTCTTAAATTAAGGGAAAAAACTTGAAAAAATGAGTACACTAAATATATTTATTTAAAATAAATTATTCATAATAAAAAAAGACATTATAATATTATGGCCAAATAGAGTCTAAAGGCGTAAATTTAAGTGTTTGAACTCTAATTTTGTTTTTTTTTTGTTCGAAGTTGAACTCTAATTTATTACAGATCTAGTTCGGACTCAAGTAATTGTAGATCTGTTACACCTTTTTATGAGCTGAAACGACGAGTTGTAATTAAATGAAAATTGAATTTCCCTATAAAACTATTATACATTAGACGTAAAAAAGAATATAAAAGCAGAGAAATAGGGGACAGAGATATTTAAAAGTGAGATGGTGTTGCAGGCATCTGCACTCTCAACTCTCTTTCTTTCTTTTTTCCTCACTCCGTTGTCTGTTGATCCCCCATACGCCACTCTCTCTCTTTTTAATTCTTCTTCTTTTTTTAAACACATTTCTGTGATTTGATTGTCCATCTTTTCCTTCCTCTCTTGGCTGTTGCTAGTCCTGACAAATTCCCATCTTCCTCTTTCCTTCTTTGCATTTGATCCCTCTCTCTCCCCCCTTCTGTGTGACTGTGTGGGGAATTTCTTAGGGTTGAGTTTTGCGGCTATAAAACTCAACCACCAATTCCTGGCCCATTTCTTCATTTCAATTTCCCCCCTTTTTTGTAGCTTCCTATTTTCCTCCATAGCTCGGCGCTAAGGTAAAATCTCGCTTTCTGCTCATCTGTCTTTAGTTGAAGATGTGGATTCCTATTTAGTTCAATGTTTTTATCTAAGTTTTGGAATTGGAATACCCGTTTTCAGTTTCATCCAGATCTGGGCTGATCTGGTCATTTTACAGTAGTATTCCTTCTTTGAATTAATTTGAGTTGTTCTCTGTTCATCTTCTTCTTCTTCTTCTTCTACTTTCTATGTTCATATTCATATAGCTTATTAGTGAACTAGCAGAAAATTAGTAGGAAAAAAGTTTATGATTGTGAATTGTGATGAAGTTCAAATTTCTTTAACAGATCCTAACTTAGCCCTCTCCTTTTGTGTTTGTTGCACAGGGTGTTGTTGATTTTTTGTGTACATATAAGAGAGATCCATCTGATCTGCCAAAAAATCATTAACCAAAAAACCAGAGAAAAATGAATTACTGTGCCATCCAGCAAAACGGCGTCGTGAGGTCACGAGATGTTCACGAGATGAGGAGCTCCTTCGCCGTCGGCTCCGCCATGTTCACCCCCGACCACCGCTGGGACACCGTTGTGTGCCCAAAGCCCCGGCGCGTGGGCCTCCTCAGCGGCCCTTCCTGGCACATAAGGTATAAAGAAACCTGTTTTCAATTTCTCAGATCCTTTTATCTTGAATTTCCTTGAAAAGATTTCTTCTTTTGGTTATTGACTTGTTGTAAAGAACTAAAGATCAAGTTTTGAAAGGGGCTGATGTTGATTTCTGTGTTTTTGCAGCCACCAAACTGATTACTCTGATTCAAAAGCAGGGTCTGAGCTTTTGGACATCATTCTAGCCAAGGTAAAAACCTTAATTCAACTCCCTACTTTAGCACTCAAATCAAAGTGATTTTTAGTACTACTTAATTGTGGCTTTAAAGGCATCTGCTTTAGATAAGAAATCTGAATTTTAGTTCTTTTGTTTCTATACTCCCATGTGGTCCAAAAGATTAAAAAACAAGCTCCATGATTTCATGTTTTGAAATGTTAAGAATCCATTAGAGACAAAATGAAAGCTGGGCCTCTTCCTTTGTACATCCTTTATGGTGGGTCCATATGTTTTTATATTCAGAAAAGCAAGATTGTGTTAGATATGGGAATCAACTTTTGGTCTACTTTAAACTCATGGATCACGTTGTCTCCATTATTAACAAGTGGTTTGGAGTTGATATTGTGAAATTGACACATTCATGTTTATCTGATGCTGATGTAATCGGTCTCCATTCAGGATAAGACAAGGCTGATCTGAATTCCTCTTTGATTGTTTTCAGGGTGGACATGGTAGTGAGAGATGTGGCACAAACACCACGTCGTCCCCGTTTTTATGTGGGTCACCGCCGAGTAGAGTCTCTAACCCGTTGATTCAAGATGCCAAGTTTAAGGACCCGCTTTCTTCACCCGGTGGGCCCGGCTCACCGACCTCTGCATCCGTAAGGAAAGGAGGGTGCGTGAGTCTGAGGGCGAGCTTCGGTAACAAGCCAGCGGTGAGAGTCGAGGGGTTCGATTGCCTCGACAGGGACGGAAGCAGGAACTGCAGCATCCCTGCCCTGGCCTAGTTATAAGAGAGTCATGGTATGAGAGTAGTACATATATTCTAAAAAGGTCAGAGTTTGATAGGGGGTATGAATGATGAGATGAGTTTTGGAATTCTCCATCATAAGAGAGTGGAGAAAGAGAAACTAAGAGTTTGTTATTATAAAATAGAGAGGTTGGAAATGGGATTAACATTTGTAAGTAAAATTTGGAGTCCTCAGCTTTCCTGTGTAAAGGTATGCAAGTAGCAGTTTCTGGCAAAATAAGCTGATGAAGCTGGTTGACAAGAGCAGCTTCTGCTGTGAATATGATTATGTTTGAAGGGGGCTTGAAGAGAATTTCCCTTTGTTTGTTATTCAATTCTTGGGTTTTGTTTGGTGCTCTTGAATGAGTAAAGTGTATAAAAGTTTATTCTGATCTGTCTTTGTAGTAGGACTAGCTTACTCTTTGTCACTTACAGTTTTAGACTTAACGGGCGTATTTTCGTCACCGAGCATTCTTACCTATGGTAAAAATTAGATTGAAAATCACAGAGAAAATAATTTTTTAGTCTATAACATCCTTGCGATTGAGATTTACAAGATTTAGATTAGCTCGAATATCTTTCAAGGAACTCCGTTGATCCAGTTTTGCAATGAAGTTGGTTATCGTGTTTGTTTCTTGAAAGACATGACAAATCTGTATTGAAGAAAACAGTTGTAAAACACAAAGGATATTAGAAATTAAAATTTCAATATCCCAAGGACAGTGTCAGATTTTATTAAGAACATTCACAATGGTAAGGTTGTCGTATTCAAGTTGAATGTTGGTAATGTCTAATTTATAAGCATTAACCACAACATTTCTGACTGCTAGAGTTTCTGTTTTCAAAAGGTTTGAGAAACCACATTTATCCCCAAAGAGGAAGATTGGTTCACCTGTGTTATTTCTGAAAATATAGCCAAAACTAGAGTCACCATTAGTTTTGGTAGACCCATCTGTATTAATTTTAATTGTATTTTCCGATGGTTTTTTCCATTTTTCTTTTTCGGACGTCTTGGATTATTATTTCTATGTGTTTTTGGTTTACCTTCTGCTAAGTAGTCTAGGTTCTAGTTCTTTGTATGTTTCCAATTCTCAATTTGTTTTTTAATATAATATGGAACATCCTTTATAATATTTGTATCATTGTTTGTTCTTCCAAAACTTTGTTGGTTTTTATAAAACCAGATTCCCCACCAAGAGACCACTAATTCTATAATTGTGATGTCAGTTTTTTGTCGAATTTTCTCAATGATTTCATATGTTTTTTATTCCCTATGTTTAGAGATCTAATGATTCCATATGTGAGATAATTCATTTTCTCTATTGTTTTCATGGTATGGTTACATTGGAAGAGGAGATGATTCAAATCATCCAATTGTGCATTGCAACGGATGCAACCCTGAGGGATTGCTACTCATTTTTCTGCTAATCTTGCTTTGGTTGGGAGCCCATTTTTTATTATTTTCCAGATAAAATTTTTAACTTTGGGGTAAGTGTCCATATTCTAGATCCATGAAGAATCATAAGCAGAATATCTTTTGTTTATGTTGATCATATTCATAGCAGAGTTTGTAGAAAACCATCCATTTTTGTTGGCTTCCCAGTACATTCTGTCATGAATATTATTCAAAGGTATTGGGATAGAGATTATTTGTTTGGCTAAATCATAGGGTAAGCATTGTTCAATCATGTCCTTGTTCCAGGTTTTGTTTGGCAAAATAAAATATGCCACCAAAACATCCTTATTCAGAATTGATTGTGTATTAATGATATCACATAAAGGAGTTTTAGAAACCTAATTATCAGACCAAAATTTGATTGTTCGGCCATTTCCAACTTGTCAAATTAGTCTAGATTTGAATTCATTCAGAAGTTCAATCATTTTGGACCATTGTCAAGAACAACTTCCTTTTTTCTCATATTGTAACATATGTTGAGTTTTCAGATATTTTTCGGTAACAACTTTAACCCAAAAATTATTTGGATCAACTAAAATTTTCCATAATAATTTAAATTGTAAAGCTTTATTCATGTCCTTCGATTTTCTCAATCCAAGGCCTCCTTGTTGTGTTGGTTTACATATTTTTTTCTAGCCTATAAGAGGTTTATAGGAACTGTCTTTGTTCCAGAAAAAAGATTTATTTAGTTTATCAAGTATGCTACCTACACATACATATTATGTGTATGTGTAGGTAGCATAAAGCTTTGCATGAGGTAATTTGGTCTCGATGCCAGATTAGCTTTTATTAGTGTTGTTCTTCCTGCTTGAGAAAGAGAGTTCACCTTCCATTTGGATAGTTGTTGTTGTGTGTTAATTAAAAGACCAACAAATGTATTCGAATTGACTCTACCATTAATGATAGGGCAACCTAGATATTTTTCAAGAGATATCATGTTTGTGATTGTGAGAATACCTTGAATTTATAATTTTTTTGGGTTGGTAGATCAAGAATGTATTTTTTTTTATAAGGTAAAAATTAGACAGGAAACCACATAAGGAACGGTTTCTCAGTCTATAGCATCCTTGCGGATGAGAACTACAAGTTCTAAATTATTTCTAATGTCTTCTAATCTACTACGCTGCGCCAGCTTCGCAATGTAGTCCGCAATAATATTAGTTTCTCGAAAGACGTGACAAATCTGCACTGAAGAAAACAGTTGTAATACACAAAGGAAATCAGAAATTAAAATTTCAATATCCCAAGGACAATGCCAGATTTTGTTTAGAACGTTAACAATTGTAAGGTTATCGCATTTAATTTGGATGTTGTTAAAGCCTAATTCATAAGCTTTAAGCAAGACATTCCTGAATGCAATTGTTTCCGTTTTTAGTGGGGTTGATATACCGCAATTTTCACCAAAGATGTGTAAAGGCTCTCCTTTGCTATTTCGGATGATATATCCTAAACTAGATTCTCCATTAGTCTTAGTGGATCAATCCGTATTTATTTTAATCATGGTATCTGGTGGTTTTTTCCACTTCTTCTTTAGATATCTTCTTTGTGTATTGATATTATTTTTCTTAATTTGATCTGTACTCAGACAGTCTGGGTTCCATTTCTTTGTTTGTTTCCAGTTATGAATTTGGTTTTGGATGTAGATATGTACATCTTTAATATGGTTTGTGTCATTGTTTGTTCTTTCAAAACTTTGTTGGTTTCGGTAGAACCATATTCTCTACCAGGAAGCAAGTAGTTCTAAGAATTGTGAGCTATCAGTTTTTTGTCGAATTTCTTCAATTAGTTCATATGGTTTTTTATTTCCAATGTTAAGTGATTTGATAATCCCAAGAGTACGAAGATTAATTTTTTCAATGGTTTTCATAGTATGGTTACATAAGAATAAGATATGATTAGTATCTTCAAATTGTGCCTTACAACGAATACATCCTGGAGGAATCGAAACTCCTTTTTCAGCTAGTCGTGCTTTTGATGGTAGTCCATTTTTCATGATTTTACAAAAGAAGTTTTTAACCTTTGAGTAAGTATCCAGTTTCCATATCCAAGAGGAGTTGTGTGATGTATATCATTTATTTTCATTAATCATGTTCATGGCAGATTTTGTAGAAAATCACCCGTTTTTACTGGTTTCCCGGTACATCCTATCCTCAATGTTATTAAATGGGATTGGTATGGATGTGATTTGTTTAGCTATGTCACCTGGTATATTTTGTGTAATATTTTCCTTGTTCCAAGTTTTGTCTGGCAGAATGAAATCTGCAACCAAGGCATCCATGTTCTGATTATGTTGTGTGGTGGAAATGTTGTTTAAGGGATTTTTTGATAACCAATTATCAGTCCAAAATTTTATAGTTTTCTCATTTCCGACTTGCCAGATGAGTCCCTTTTTGAAATCATCCAAGATGTCAATCATTTTTGCCCACTGCCAAGAGCATATACCTCTTTTTTCATAGTGTAAAAGATGCTGTGTTTTTAGATATTTTTCAATAATAATTTTAACCCAACAATTATCAGGTTCTGCCAGTATTTTCCAAAGTAGTTTAAATTGTAAAGTTGTATTCATGTCTTTTGATTTTCGTAGTCCTAGTCCTCCTTGTTGTGTCGGTTTACATATTTTTCCCATCCGATCAAGGGTTTATATGCTGGGTCTTTGTTCCAGAAGAAGGTTCTATTTAATTTGTCTAGTTCATTATAAGTATTTGTAGGAAGCATAAAACTTTGCATTAGGTAGTTAGGTCTAGATGCAAGGTTGGTTTTGATTAATGTTGTTCTTCCTGCCTGGGATAAAGAGTTTGCTTTCCATTTTGATAACTGTTGTTGTGTGCTTGTTAAAAGGTCAACAAAGGTATTCGAGTTAACTCTACCATTAATAATAGGGCATCCCAAATATTTTTCAAGGGATGTCATGTTTGTGATTGTAAGGATCCCTTGGATCAACAATTTTTTTGTGCTTGTCACTTTCTTTGTGACCTGAAACGCTGATTTATTGAAATTAACTTTTTGTCCAGATATTTTGCAGTAATCATCCACGATATCCTTAATATTCTTACAGTTTTCTGGAGTAGCTTTTGAGAAAATCATAATGTCATCCGCGAAAGCCAAAAAAGGAATCCTTGTTCCTTGACTACATATTTGAAAGCCGATTGGTTTTCGCGGTCTAGTTGTTGCTTCTTGGAGTTTTCTGGATAGTATTTCCGATCCTAGAATGAATAGAAACGGAGATAGGGGTCTCCCTGACGTAGTCCTCTCGTTGATCTAAATATCTCCGTCGATCCATTATTAACAAACCGAGAAGGAGACTGTTGTAATACACTCTTTGATCCGGTTAATGAATTTTTGGTGGAACTCAAATTTCGCCATAGTTTTAAGGATCAAGGATGTATTTGAATCACTCTAAATAATACATTTTTTATTATAAATATTTAATTTTGAACATTTCTTTTTTCTGTGTACTCAAATTTCAAGATGGAAAACAATATTTATAACTAAAACATACATTATAAATAAATAAAATTCTAAGTTATATTAAAATGATTTAAATTAAATGCCATCTTCATGGATTTTAGGAACTATACACGGTTAATTGATGAAGGAACAGATAAAACCTTGAAAAGAGCATAAGATATTCTCAAGAATATGATGCAAACAAAGTTTGAAATAATTAAAGGGAAATCCTATATACACATTTTTTTTTTGTCTAAATGCACACTATTTTGTACGTTTAATCTAAACGTACAGTTTGGTGCGTTTTGGCTAAACGTATAAGGGGGCAGAAGGGTCCTTTTAGGTAAAGCTGGGAAAACCTTGGTACGTTTAGACTAAACGTACAGGATGGGCCAGGGCCTTGTAAAGCCCTTGGTACGTTTAGACTAAACGTACCAAAGGATGGGCCAGGTCTTGTAAAGCCCAGCCCAGTCCAGCACAAGGATGGGAAAACCTTGGTACGTTTAGACTAAACGTACCAAGAATGTGCGTTTAAGCTTGACGCACCAATGTGCGTTAAGTGTTGAGGACGCTTCCCTTTCCCCTTTCCCATTCCAGATCTGCAACCATTCCAGCGTCGGCCGAGCGAATTTATTTTCGATTTCCCTCTTTTCCTCTTACCGAACTTAAAAACCTAGCATGGATTCGACATGGGCGGCTTCAGGCGGTGCCAATGGTGGTGGTGAGGTGGCCGGAGGCGGAGAAGCCTCGAGCGGCGGTTCTGGGCAGTGGCCGGCCGGTGGCGGTGGAGGGGGTTCTTGGGAGAGGGAGGCCGGAGGTGAGGGGGGCGCCGCTGTCGAAGGTGAGGGCGCCGCTGTGGGAGGTGTAGGCGCCGGTGTCGGAGGTGCGGCCGCCGGTGAAGCTCCGGTGGGGGTATGGGTGTCCATGGAGGAGGAGGAAGAGGAGGATGAGGAGGCGGATAGTTTAGTCCGACGGACGAGTGGTGGCGCGAGACGACGGTTGACTCGGACGAGTGATGTACCTACGGACGCTACACCTGCACCAGACATCCGTCAGGTAAGTAATGCATTTTGTGATTAAATTTTATTCGTTATATTTGTTAGATTTACTTAAATTGTATTCGTTATGAAATTATATCCGTAAGATGTATGTATGAATATTTTAGAACTGAAAGAATATTTGTTAGATTTAGATAGTATGCATTTTTTAGAACTGAAAGAATATTATTATTTTAGAATTGATCTAAATTTATATTCATTAATTAAAATATGAAATTAGAATTGAGCAATAAATATGTAATTTAGATAAATTAGATATGAAATTAGATTATTTAGAAATTGAAATAAAAATTAAATTTAGATAATTTAGATATGAAATTAGATAATTTAAATTTGATATAAAATTTAGATAATTTAGATAAAATTCAAATGAAATTTAGAGAAATATATTAATGAAATTTGAAAATCAAATAACAATTATAATAAATTACAAAACAAAAATTGTAGGCATTACGTGATGCCTTGGGAGGATCTGAGGGGTTGACACATCCGGCTCCGGTAGCCGATCGACGCGGTGTGCCTAGAAGGGATATCTCAGCGACAGTGCGTCGCCGCTCGTCGCAGATTAGGGCGGACTTATTATGTGCAGAGTCGTCGGTTCCAACTTCTGGTCCGACCGAGGATGCGACGATGGAGGACGCATACGTCACATCTGGTGACGATATGCCGGTTGATGAGGCGGCCCGTCAGGTGTCAGATGAGGACGAGGACCTGGTGAGAGAGGAGTATAGGGTTTCCTTTGACCCGATTTTGCCGGATGAGACCGACCCTCCACCCCCTTGTTCTATCCCATCCCCCGTTCCATCCCCGGTCCAGACTGGTCTTGTTGCCCCCTCCCCCGTTCCTTTCCCTGCACCGGCTCCAGCTCTAGCTCTTGGCCCCGTTCTAGGGCAGTCTTCTTGGATGCCAGGAGGGCCGCGCATCCCTCTCCTCCTTCCCAGCTACACCTCACATATCGCGAGGGAGATTTTTGACCTGACTCCTTTGGCCCATCCTCCCCCTCGTGCCTCCACCCTTCCTAGACAGCAACGACGACGCAAGAGAGCTAGAGGATAGGCCGCTCCTGAGGACGCTCCAAAGGTTGTGCCAGAGGAGGCTCCTGATGCTGTCCAGGGTCCCCGTATTTCGGGTCGTCAGATGCGCCAGCAGACTCAGAATTTGGTACGTTTGTTGTACATTATCCCATATTTGTTTTGTATAAAAAAAAATTTTTGTTAATTTTGTAGCTAATATTAATTATCGAACATGCAGACCTGTAAGGTCTTGAGGGTTCACTTCCATGTCGGCATGGTCATTGAGCTAGAGGGGTTCATCAGACCCGAGCCAGAGTCATGGGTTCGGCTAGCGGAGAGTAGTGGCCTCACACATCTACGTATTCTTGGCACCGAGGCAGTTGATCGCGTCCTGATCTCTGCTTTTGTGGAGAGATGACACCCTAAGAGTCATCGTTCCATTTCCCATGGGGCGAGATGACGATTACGCTACACGACGTTTATGAGTTACTTAGGGTGCCCATTGACGGGAGGAGTTGTATGGCACCAGGCGTGAAGGATGCAGAGCTTAGACGGAGGATTGCGCTGGACCTTTTTGGGTTTGACGATAGTTCTCAGGTGGATAGGTGGTTTTCTACTGGCGGCATTCCTATCCAGAGGCTGCAGGCCGATTTGGAGCGCATGATGGGGAGCGAGCAGAGGGACGAGAGCGTCTTGGCTTCACTTTATCTGTTCCTGATGCTCGGCTCCACAGTGTTGGTCGACAAGTCTACCCGTCAGATCAAGCACAAGTGGTTGGCACTGTTGTTCGACGAGAGGTGCAGGGCATTGCCAGTTGTGGCATCCTGTTGAGGGTAAGGAAAAGAAATTAAATAAATTTTAAATGTATACGTTATAATTAATTATTTTCTAATC
Source organism: Rheum nobile (assembly GCA_027886185.1). Taxonomy (NCBI): domain Eukaryota; kingdom Viridiplantae; phylum Streptophyta; class Magnoliopsida; order Caryophyllales; family Polygonaceae; genus Rheum; species Rheum nobile. The sequence continues at coordinate 5,241,844 of WOAB01000207.1, read as the reverse complement.
TTCTACTTCGTTCGATCTTCTTATGTAGTCATGGATATGGGCCTACTTTCCTCATTTCCATGGACATTATGTCACAGACCCAGATGTCATGGCTGACGATGCTGGTGCCATCAGAGACGGCCAGGAGGTCCCACAGAGCAAGGATCATGGGCGTTTGGTGTGTATGCGCCAATTGCTGGACAACATTAGATACGAGGAGGTAATATGTTTCATTAAATTAATATTTTAATTTATAATATGTACTTCATGCTAAATATTTTATAATTTGTTATCAACTTTATTTGTTACAGGTACAATGGTTCCCGTTTGCTAGAGTATCATTCGACAGACCAGAGTACGCTCCTTCCCTATTTAGAGGGATAATCCAGATCATGGATATACAGGAGCCGTACCTGCCGGACCACTGCCTTCGTCAGTTTAGGCATGTACAGGGGATCCCGATCTTACATCCAGAGCCGAAGACAGTGACCCGCCAGAACGACCTCAGATATTATGATGTCACATTCGACGATCATCTGTTGGGGGCATGGGATGAGGATCCGAGGCCTTTGATCCAGATTGAGGCTCCACCAGCCACGCGTCATTGGGACGTGACACATGATTATCTGGACTGGTTGGACGAGTATTCGCATGTTCTGGTGGATCCCAGATCCACCAGCCAAGATCGTCCTCAGGGCCCTGTCCATCCCACACCATCGGTGGACACTCTTGCGGTATGTATAATTCGTTTAATTCAAATAATGTCGATTATTAATTTGTCATATTTAAATTCTAATGGGTATTTACGAATACAGCGGAACCAATTGGTTGCTGGTGAGCTCCGTGCTTATTTTGAGAGGCGGACGCGTAGGGACCTTATCCCCGTTCAGGAGGTTGACGAGATGATGAGTCGGCTATTGCATATGCTGATTGATGAGACTCCTCCGATGGCCCCCCTTCCACCTCGTGCATCACAGATATTTCCGGATTCTATACACGAGCCCGTGAAGGGTAGTGGGAGTCAACCCGATGGAGATTAGAGATGTTGTATACTTTTGGGCTTTTATAAACTTTTTAGGACTTATGTATGTGTTTTTTGTTAAGTTTTTTGGAATTATGAATGTGTTTTGTGTTATGCATAATGGGCCCAACTAGGCCCAAAATGAACCAAATAACGCATAACGGACCTAACTAGGCCCAAATAGACCAAATAATGCATAATGGCCCCAACTAGGCCCAAAATGACAAAAATGCTGTCGTTGTCCATTACTTTCTTTAAAGTAAAGGACAAAAATGCTTGATTTAACAAAAGCATTTACTTTTTTAAAGTCTCGGTGATGTTGTCGTTGTCCATTACGTGAATTTATATTGAACAAGGTGTGGTTGATTTTTTGATTTTTTTTTTCTGATTATGAATTTTTTGATTTTTTCAGGTCATGAAGATGCTCAAATAACACATAACGGACCCAACTAGACCAAATAACGCATAATGGGCCCAATTAGGCCCAACTAGACCAAATAATGCATAATGGGCCCAACTAGGCCCAAAATGAACCAAATAACGCATAACGGACCCAACTAGACCAAATAACGCATAATGGGCCCAACTAGGCCCAAAATGAACCAAATAACGCATAACGGGTCCAACTAGACCAAATAACGCATAATGGGCCTAATTAGGCCCAACTAGACCAAATAATGCATAATGGGCCCAACTAGACCAAATAACGCATAATGGGCCCAACTAGGCCCAAATAGACCAAATAATGCATAATGGGCCCAACTAGGCCCAAAATGAATCAAATAACGCATAACGGGCCCAACTAGGCCCAACTAGACCAAATAACGCATAATGGACCCAACTAGGCCCAAAATGAACCAAATAATGCATTATAACTTCATAAGAAATTGTCATATCCCATTAATGTATAATACGAGTGATAACTTCTTAAGAAATTATAATAATACAGTATCATAACCTATAAATATGACTTAGGGCAATACTTCATGCTATACCGTTAGTATGAAGTTCATGTTATAACTTCATAACAATTAGTCTTATCACATTATAACTTATACTACAAGTCATAACTTTTTAAGACATTATAATAATAGAATAGTATAAACTATAATTATCGACTTCTTCATGCTTCATGCTATGAAGTTCATGTTATCACTTCATAACACTTAGTCTTATCACATTATAACTTCATAAGACATTGTCATATCCCATTAATGTATAATACGAGTGATAACTTCTTAAGAAATTATAATAATACAGTATCATAACCTATAAATACGACTTAGGGCAGTACTTCATGCTATACCGTTAGTATGAAGTTCATGTTATCACTTCATAACACTTAGTCTTATCACATTACTATATAGTGCAAATACTATTTGCTTATGAATTCATTATAATGCATTAGTATAAACTATGACTCATGAATACTTTCTAAGTATAAAGTATAAAATTCTTAAAATAACAATTAACATTATCATATAGTTACTTATATTAAGCAAAGACTTAAAGTTCATGTTATAACTTTGTCACACTTAGAAAGTACATAACAATTATAAAATAACAATCATAAAATAACTAACTATATGATAATGTTAATTGTTATTTTATGTTTTTTATACTTAATACTTAGAAAGTACATAACAATCATAAAATAACAATTAACATTATCATATAATTAGGTATGATTTTTATGCCTTAACATTGTGCGTTAAGTCTAAACGCGCACTATGTTGTCATATTGGGCTCCATAAGAGGCCCAGACAGTTACACTTAGTGCTGGGCCAAAATTCAAGCCCAGCCGATTGTGCGTTTAGACTAAACGCACCCCTTTGTGCGGTTAAACTTAACGCACTAACGGTCCTATTTTATAACGACCATTATAACATTCGACCGTTGTTTGTGCGTTTAGTCTTAACGTACCAACGGTCGAATTTCCATCCTATATATATACCCATGTCAATTTCCATTCTCTTCCACATCCAAACACAACAATAATCTCACCTCTTAAGAAGCTAATTGCCAACGGTCATTTTTGGCATTCACGAGCTCCAGATCCACCGTGCATAGAATTATTACACTTTTCGGTAACATTTGTCTTTTTTTCGGCCTTTTCATCTTTTTTTGGCTTTAGTTTTTGCAAGAGTTTATAGCTTCTGATACAATAATTCGTATTCCATATCAGAGGATGACTTCATCGTCCACCAGTGCATTGCCTCCGGTTACAATGTGTGAATGCAATTTCCCGGTCGTGGTGTACACTTGCGACAAGCCCAATCACTATAAAAGAAGGTACCTCGCATGCAAGGATTACGTCCCAACGGAGCGGTATGAAGATATGAGAGGGTGTCGTACCTTTAAGTGGCTTGATCCACCGTATGACGACAATGCTGCCAAGATTATCAGATATTTGGTGAAGGAAAGAAATGAGCTTAAGAAACTGTGCGAGACCCTTTCCAATTCAAACTGGAAGTTAAAGAGAAATCGCTTTTATCGGGGTATTGATATAACGAAATAAGTTATAACCATGTTTTTTATTAGATATGTCTTCAATTGTATCAATATCATAAGGAGCTTCTTATATGATATTGAACCGGTGTTTCTGGATTCCAAGTATTTATGTGCTACTGCGAGAAAATGGACAAATCAGAAAGTTCGACGGGTTCAATTTTCATCGAAGGGTCGCCCTCCTTTAGGATATTGAACCGGTGTTTGTGGATTCATGTATTTTTTATTATGTAAGTTTGCAAATGTATAAATTCCAATGTAATGCAATAATGAGCAAATAACCAAAAGAGACTCACATCAAATTTTATATTGCATTACAAATCACACGAGTTTTACATCAACTATTCACTATATGGATCTAATACGCCACATAATCTGGATTCTTGCCGGCTGCCATGCGGCATTTCCTAAACTCTTGCAATTTCGAAACATACAATGTTTCCCACCGACGGATGTTCGGATCACAATGTATTCGCCACGCATCCATAATGGGTGGTAATGGAGAGTCGTTAATGAGCGTCACCTATAGGAATACAAAAAAATACGCAATTAGCATACACAATTAGCATACACAATATTACAAATGATACATCTAAGTACAAGTAGAGATACGAAACATTATCGGTATCCAATGGTTGTGATCCCCTACGTGTGCTATCCCTACAAAATTTATGGGAGGTGCGAAGCTTGGTCCAAAAGCCCGTATTGGTAAGCACAATGAAGGGTGCTCAGATATGACGATTATAACAACGTTATACACCGTGGCAAACACTAAACCCATGAATTGCATGTCAAGCCAATAATCCGGGCCACAAGGGGTATTAACATAGTTAATTTGAACCATTAGATCGTCCCATGACCCTGGTCTTGCATAAGCTTGTATCGGCTCCCACATTTGTCGGTTGACACGCAACTCCTTTGCCATCGCGCTACGGATCAAGGGATATTGACCCTGACTCATCCCCATAAGCACAGCCAAAGACCGATAGCCACAATGTCCGTCTGAACGTACATCCATAGCAAAGTTAATGTACCCAAACCAGAAGTAATCGATATTTCGAACCCCAAAGTCCACCCCAAAATGAATCATGGGTTCTTCAGGCCATTTCGACTCACGGACTCCCACATGGACATGGTCGTCCTCAAATTGTGATTCTTCTGGTTGAGGTTGGGATTGCATGTCCTCAGCGTCGAGCACCACGAAACATGCTTGCTTTATGGGACGGCCTGACCCTTTCACCTTCTCCTTTGCCTTTCCTTGTGCCTTCGCCTTCTCAGACTTCAGTAAGTCTTCTCTTACGTGCTCATGCAACCTCTTTTCCCTACCCGATGACCCCTTTGCCTTGTTCTTCGCACCACTTGGCCTTCCCTTTCTACAGATGTTTGTCGGCTCCATAAACGTACTCTGTTCCGGATGCTCCAAGGCCATGTACAACTCACTCAGTTGCCATAACGTGGCTTGGGTCAAAGTACGACTTTGCACTCTCGACCACATCTCACGCAATCTCAACTCTGGAATGGAAATCGATACACTGTCATCAGCAAGCGCACATGTTGTTGGATCCTCTTCCCAATGCAAGTCCTTCCAGAAGTCGTGAATGTCATCTGGAGTGAGAGTTGTCCTCGTAATGATGGCTTTTGCAATATCGTGGACGCACGGCAACCCAAGGCAGTCTCTCACCCAATGATTATCGTATACTTCTGAATACTCATCCTTCACTAGTTGATCATACATGGCCAACAACAAATCAAAACACTTATCCGACACTCTACAAAACAGCCTTGAAAAGACCATTCGGGCAAGCTCCGGAAACCCTGGATCGTTGAACTCCATTGGTCGTGTAGACAGTGACTTGTTCATGGTCGCTTTAATCGTGTCCATTTAAAGAATGATTGCATGGTGGATCCTCACGATCACTCTGTTAAATCCGCCTCTGCTAGACCCTACAATATCTTTCAACACACGATGCATCCCCTCAACCCTATCAAAACAATAACATTTTTTCTTAGTACAACATTCATACCCAATAGTAAACTCTTCCAACTACACAATGTTCAAAAGATACATGTTTGAAGTTCGCGTGAAGAAGTGAAGGGTGTCATCCGTCCAGGCTCTTACTATACTTTCCTTGTAAGGAGTCAGCCATTCCCTCTCGACGTATCCAACAAGGCCGCTCTTCCACGACTTCCTCAATGCTCTGAGCCTCTCCTCGTACCTTTCCTCCGTGGTCGAGCAAAATAGTCCCCAACACTGGTTTGTAAACATATCGACCTTGGTACTATCTTTTATAACCTTGTCCGCATGTGCCTTGATGTTGTTTCTAATATGGACCCAACACAAGAGCTGTCTAACCGGGGCGTCTTTGAATACTACCTTAATAGCTTTGATGAGAGCATTTTCACAATCGGTCATTATAGCCTTGGGCATAACTCCTAACTGTTGAAACAAGTTCCGAAGGGCACTCACTATCCACTGGAAATGGAAAAACTTCTCCGCTCGGGTGAATGCGTACGCAATGTTGAACGTTTTGTGAGTGCAGGTAAAACCAACAATCTCCACCAAAGGCATATCATACCTATTCATACACAAAACAAATAAATGTATCAATACTTGTCAATATAACTAATTAAACCCTAGCACATAGAAAAATAACTAACTATTATTAAAATGTTTTACATACTTATTTGTCTTGTATGTGGCGTCAATGATCACCACGTGCGGGAACTTATTCAACAAGCATAGCGCGTCCGGGTGAGCAAAAAACATGATCTCCACCTCTTGCCCTTTCTTCACATTCCTAAGAGAATAAAAAAGATACACGTTCTCTTTCAAAAAATTAAGGGACCACTGAGTAACCGTCAATTCCCCACGACCCTCGTACTGGAGCTTCTGCAAAAAGTTTGCAACCTGCTTCATTGATGTCACATCACCCGGAAAGTGTTTCCTCAAGTCCGAAACAATCTCTTTCGGAGTCTTCCGACCATCACCCCATCTCCTAGCCAAGACCTCCTCCTCTTGGGTCATTCAACCCATGAATGCATTCCCATGAAAGCTAGCATGAAGCTTGTGGTTGTGGGTGCCATGTATAACATCCATTTCCCATTTTTCAGTAAGGGATCCTATCTTGTTTTTCAAACGGCACCCGTATAGCTCGAATCTACAACCGCACTTCTTCGATCTACGTTTTCGAATCCTCTGAATCGACAACTCTGGATTTTCTACATTAACTTTAGGCCTCCCAGATCTCAACTCACCATATCTATCGCATGTCAAACTAACTACGTACGGATTTGAGGTACGTTTCACCAAAACTATCATCAACTCTTTTTGCTGTAGCTCTAGCTCATTCAACCATTTCATTCATACTCCCCCAAACTAGGTCAGTACGAAAATAATCTCCATAATCTTCCCCCTATAATTAATTGTTATTTACGAATTATTATACTATCTACAATTATAACAAACTAAAAATACAACAAATTTGCAAAGACATTAATAATTCATAACATATTCCATGAATTTTATGCTCAACTAGAGAAACTACTACTTCATACCTAATATTAATTGTTAATGGACATAGCAAAATTTCAATATCATATTAATGGCTAACATTCATAATAACTACTTCATACAAAATTAATTATATTCGATATTTATCGTATCCCTTTCGTTTACGAATACGAATGCCGGTCGGAAATTAATTGCTAAATTTCTGTAACACCCCCAATTTATACCGGAGATATTACATGCCAGTGACCTCAGACTTTACCGTCCAAAGTCACCCCAGGCTTTTCCAGAACAGTTAAGCTTAAATACATAACATAAATACATATTAATTGAAAGATTAAACAGCGGAAGACTTTAAATTACACAGCGGAAGACTTTAAAGAGCCAACTTATAACATGGCTAAATTATGAAGATACATTGAAGTAACACTTTAACAATCTTAAAACACTTAACAACTTAGAACACTGACTTTTAAATCTTCGTCTGCAAGCTTCTTATCCTTCAATAGGTTACTTAAACTCCGGGAAACAACTCCTGATGTGCCGAAACGGATGGACGGCACCAACCATGACGATGCAGATAACAAAAATACAGCGGGTTAGTCTACTGAATAGACTAGCAAGGGCACAAAGCAGAGTGGTTCGAGTGATCGTGACCGTTTACTATCATTATCCCTCGAATAATAACCGAAGGAACGATATATAACCCGGCACTTTCACGAAATGATTTAACAATTAAGATATGCACTGAAGAGAAGACTCCAACCTGAAATGAGCCTTATAGGAAATTATGACAACCGAGGGAACATTAAAGTTACACACACCAATGATTTAAAAGTTGACTGAGATGCTTCGGTTCACAACCAACCTCATCGCATACAGCGAATCCAGATTGGAAAGAGAACGTACTACATTCAAGTCGAGACGATCTTTCCTAGCTGCACTATTACTTAGCTGCACTACTCGCCATGGGTTTATTAATCATGTGCACTCGGGCACATATCTTATTTAATTACAAAACACACATTACTGAAACACGTTAATTTTATTAAGAGCGACAACAAGGCTTAAATCTTAAGGCGACCATTACGTCAACCCAAATTAAAACACACACACGAGACTTAACATTATTATGCCGAGTAACAACGGCGTTATTATTACACCGGGTGACCTCACGTTCACCCTGATTGCACTATTACAGTGCTTACACTTATTAATTATGTGCTTAACTGCACTTATCTTATTAAATTACAACACACACACTACTGTTGAGGCTTTTAATATTATTGTGATACCCCGTAATTCTGTAAGGATTATTTTGAGAATTTTTGGAATTTTCCCGAACACCCGTTTAGTACGTCAGATTTAATTCAGAAAGTCGGAGACATTCTGTAATGTGCTCTGTATCTGTAATATTTTTCTCAGTGAAGAATTATACATTTAAGGCCTGTTGGAAGTCTATACTCGTTCGTGTACGACTTTTGTTATCGCAAGTTAAGATTATACCAAATCTCTACCCAATTGGTTATTGCCCAAGAGGTGCAAATGGATTAACCATGGGTTAATACCCAAGGGCACAATTGGAAGGCTTTTTGGCTCCCAACAAGCCTCATCTTTGCCTATAAATAGAGGGCATGGGTGAAGCTAGAAAGGGTGTGAAAAACGCCATTACGCTGTCCATTTCTCGTCTCTCAAAAACGCTCTCTCTCTCGGAAAGCTCTCGTGGATCGTTGGAGGCTCATTTGGTGTCGTTCTCGGTGGCCAAAGGAGACTTGGAAGGCCCTTAGAAGCCTAGAAGCCAAGCAAGGCGAAAGGCGAACCAAATCGAGCATCGCGGGTAAGATTTCTCGTCCGTTTTTAAGTTTCTGTTCAGCGACGGCGACCGCCGCCAGGAACGGCGACCGCCGCCAGAGAGACGGCGACCGCCGCCAGGAACGGCGACCGCCGTGTTGTGGACGGTGACCGCCGTGTTGGGGACGGCGACCGCCGTGTTGTGGACGGCGACTGCCGTGTTGGGGACGGAGACCGCCGTGTTGGGGACGGCGACCGCCGTGTTGGGGCCGGCGACCGTCGTGAAGATCTTGGTGCCGCCGTGGTGTGTGGCCAGCCGCCGTGGAGGAAGCCGATGACCGGCGCCCGCCGTGCTTGAGGCGGCGCCCGCCGTGTTGGTGGCGGCGCCCGCCGTATTTAAGGCGGCGCCCGCCGTAATTGTTTGGTGGCCGGCCGTGAAGGGTAGTTGCCCGGGAGTTGTGCGTTGGCTTCCGAGACCTTCGATCGGGTCTCGTATCCTGCGATTCCTTTCGTCCTTTTGTATATTCGTGCTATTCTTTGTCGAATCTAACCTAGGGTTTCTTTTTGGGTCGACTCGAAGGTGTTTATGCTAGTGGAGCTATACGCGTGTCGAGCCCGGAATCCCGTTGTCTCTGCTTTGTTCCAGATCTGTGGACTAAGGCAAGTGGCGGTTCGCTCTTGCTCATCGTTCCATATTTACATTAATTATCAGCTGTTTATCTGAGTAATTAATTTGGAATGATTATCTGTGTTTGTCTGGAAAAGGTTTTATAAACTGTTTTGAAAAATCATATAATAGGTTGTATATCTGCTAGAACGACGCTATTATCTGTGATCGCCTTCCGGGCATTTATGTGGGTTAATAGGAAAACTAATCCAAGTAAGGATTAACTGTTTCTATTATCTCTTTGTTTAAGTCGTTTGCCTGGATGGCTTTAATGTGAATAATTGCTGTGTTAGACTGTTTAGTTAACACGAGTGTTCATAGGAATGCTAATCCAAGTAAGGATTAGTCGTTTCTTTATAACTTAATGTGCGTAAGAACGCTAATCCAAGTAAGGATTAGTCGTTTCTTTATAATTTAATATTCGTGGGAACGCTTATCCATATGTAAGGATTTGTCGTTTCTTTAAATCATAATATTCCTCGGGGTTATTGCCGAATAATTTAAGGGTCATGACCTATGCTTCTTATCCACATGTAAGGATCTGAAGTGTTTTAAGCGCCTTGCAAGCGCTAGTGGATGAGCTTAATTGCAGTCCTGTGTTTTAAGCACTTAGCTAGTGCATTGGGGTGGACGTAACTGTCACCCTGTAAAATAAACTGTAAGCGCTGTGGCAGTGCAATCAGGGTGAACGTAAGATCACCCGGTGTCATCATAACTTCCGTGTTCTCAGAATATTCTTAAAAGCCTCAACATTGTGTGGGTGTGTGTTGTAATTTAATAAGATAAGTGCAGTTAAGCACATAATTAAACTGTAAGCGCTGTATAGTGCAATCAGGGTGAACGTAAGGTCACCCGGTGTAATAATAATCGCCGTTGTTTCTCGGCATAATAATGTTAAGTCCCGCGTGTGTGTTTTAATTTGGGTTGACGTAATTGTCACCCTGAGATTTAAGCTGTGTGCCGCTCTTAATAACATTAACGTGTTTCAGTAATGTGTGTTTTGTAATTAAATAAGATATGTGCCTGAGTGCACATGATTAATAAACCTTTGGCGAGTAGTGCAGCTAAGTTATATTGCAGCTAGGAAAACTCGTCTTGACTTTGATCATAGTACGTTCTCTTTCCGATCTGGATTCGCTGTATGCGATGAGGTTAGTCGTGAACCGAAGCATCTTAGTCAGTTCTTAAATCGTTATGTGGTTCTGTAAGATCTCGACTTGAATGTAGTACGTTCTCTTTCCGATCTGGATTCGCTGTATGCGATGAGGTTGGTCGTGAACTGAAGCATCTCAGTCAACTTTTAAATCATTGTTGTATGATTCTGTTAAACATTCCAGATTTGTCATATTTCCTTAAAGACTCAATCTCTTGGAGTCTCTTTTCGAGTCGATTTCTGTGAAGATGAAGTCTTCCAGAATCTTCTCTCATGCATACCTTTGTTGTTATTCCGTGAAAGTGCCGGGTTATGTATCGTCCCTTCGGTTATTATTCGAGGGACAATGATAGTAAACGGTTACGATCACTCGAACCACTCTGCTTTTTACCCTTGCTAGTCTATTCAAGTAGACTAACCCATGAACATTGTTCTCCGCATGTGGGCTGGTGTCATCCGTTCGATTCGGCACATCAGATGGAGTGTAGATGAGAAGACTAGAAGGACTATGGAGTCGACGGTGGTTTTTCCGACGTTTTAATAATTTCTTTTAATCAGGTTGAGATCCTTGGGCAGGTGATCATTACGATCACAACCCTTTTTGTAATATCTTTTAAAAGTTTTCCGCTGTGCCTTGTTTAAGATTTCCGTTGTAATTTATTTAAACTCTGTGTTTGTCCTATTCGGGATTGGGATGTAATCCCGGGACTCATGTTTTATATGATTAAGGTTATCATTTTGTATCATTGTATTTCATGATTTGTATTTAAACGGTAAAGCCTTGGGTGATCTCGGTAAGGAACACTGGGGTCACTGGCGGTAATACATTTCCAAAAGGGTTAAGTTTTGGGGGTGTTACAATTATTCCGAGAACACAGAAGTTATTATTACATCGGGTGACCTTACGTTCACCCTGATTGCACTGCCACAATGCTTACACTTTAATTTACAGGGTGACAGTTACGTCCACACCAATTGCACTAGCTAAGTGCTTAATACACAGGACTGCAATTATGCTCATCCAATGGCGCTTGCAAGGCGCTTAAACACTTCAGATCCTTAACGGTGGATAAGAAGCATAGGTCATGACCCTTAAATTATTCGGAATTAATCCGAGGAATATTATGATTTAAAGAAACGACAAATCCTTGCTTGGATTAGCGTTCCTACGAACATTAAGTTATTAAGAAATGACTAATCCTTATTTGGACTAGCGTTCCCACAACACACACAAGATTAAGCATTAAAGATTAACATTAAACCACCTGATACCATCACGATAATTATCACATATAATAGCGTCGTACTAACAGATATACAACCTATTATAACATTATTTTAATCACGTTTACTTATGAACTTAATTCCCAAACCGAACAACAGTTCACATTAACTCAATTAACAATTAAACGATTAATGATTAACGAAACAAGGACTGATTAAGCAAGAGCGAACCGCCACTTGCCTTAGTCCGCAGATCTGGAACAGAGCAGAGACAACGGGATTCCGGGCTCGACACAGGTATAGCTCCGACAGCACAACGACCTTCGAGTCGACCCATAAGGAAACCCTAAGTTAGATCCGACATAAACTAGTACGAATCTAAGGAAAGACGAAAGAAATCGAAAGGAACGACTCCACAACGACGACCACCAAGACCAAGCCAACAAAGGGGCTTCTGGCCACTGGCGGCGGTCGCCGTGTTCATCACGGCGGGCGCCGTGATGAACGGCGGTCGCCGTGAAGAACCTTCGACAACAGAATGGCGAGAAGACTCACCAAAATGATGCGCGTTTCGACCCCTTTTTTCCTTGCTTGGGTTCTGACCTCCAAGGGCAACCAAAAGGCTTAAAAGGGGCTTCTGGAAACACAACCAAATGACACCGGCGAGCACCTCAGAACTCCGGCGAGGCACAAAAATTCCGGCGAGGCAAAGTTTGGGAGAGTTTGGCTGTGGAATCCCTCAAATCCGACCTCCAAACCCCTCCTTAAATAGCCAAAACCCTGGGAGACACAATGATGGCCTAACTGGAGGCGTGGCGGGGCTAGTTCGGCGTCGTCAGACGTTCGCCGGCGACCTTCGGGCAAGGACATCCTGACAACATCGACGACGGGCGCCGTCATAACTGCGGCGGGCGCCGCCATAGGCCTGGCGTCCCCAGCTAGGAGAAGACCAGCCGGCCACCTTGAGCCTTGCGACGGCGGGCGCCGCCAATCTCACTGCGGGCGCCGCCCCTGGCTCGGCCGCTTCCTTTGCTTCTCGGACGAAATAACGTTAACCCGGGATAAAATTTATCGTACGCGAACGAGTAATTAACATCCCAAGTTCGTCGTCTGTATTTTATTTCACTGAGAAAAATATTATAGATACAGAGCACATTACAGAATGTCTCCAACTTTCTGAATTAAATCCGACGTACTAAACGGGTGTTCGGGAAATTCCAAAAATTCCCAAAATAATCCTTACAGAATTACGGGGTATCACAATTTCATTATAACTACTTCATACAAAACTAAGACATGATTCATTACTCAAACGAAAATTAATTCAACACTAACCGTGAATAAGTCGCCGCTCGAATCGTCTCCTTCGTCTTCGGAACCCGACATCCAAGAGTCGTTCGCTTCGTCTGCTTCTTCGTCTTCTCGTGCTTGTACCCAATCGCAATCCTCACTTTCATGATTAGAATATTTCATGTATGTTGTGATACCAGTACAAGAGAAATGAAATGAACTTGTGTATATATAAGCTGAAATTGGGGAATACAAAATCGGACCGTTGGTGCGTTCTGGCTTAACGTATCAACGGTCGGATTTTCAAACTCCAACGACTACTGTGCGTTAAGTCTAAACGTACAGGAATAGTTCGTACGTTTATCCAAAACGCACAAGGATCTGGCTAATTTCCACTATTTCTACTAGTTTTGTCCCTTATACGTTTAGCCAAAACGCACCAAACTATATGTTTAGATTAAACACACGAAATAGTATGCGTTTAGACAATTAATATACATATATAGGGGGTCCCATAATTAAATGTCAACTGTACCAGAAATCAGAGAGGTGGCCTGCCATACTGATTGATGGCTATAAATTTATATAAATATCTATGGGTTGGCACGAAATATTTTTATCTTCTCGTAATTCCCAATCGTACAAGTTGATATTTTCCTATGTTCTAATGAGAAATCGAGTAAATATCTACCGATAGTTGTCCTTTTCTCAATAAGAAATTGAATGCTTTTTCATATCGACGTAGTCACGTTGGCGGGAACAGAAGGGCGATAAAGTCGTCCAGGTTTTATTAGGCCCACTAAGATTCGTTTATTGTGGGCCGTTTTAGTTTTATTTCAGAAGCCCAAGAAGATGTGTGGCCCAAATATGAAAACTGAAAAGATGACTAGTGCTTTTTTTTCTGCCGATCCTTAGGATTTTTGACCCCTTAAGGGGGTCAAATAGTAAATTTGGACTCTTAATTAAATAAATTAGCTCATTGACCCATAATCTTTAAAAATCCATAAACCCTAAACTCTATACCCTAAACCCTAAATCCTAAAAAAATACTTTCACTCTCCTTTGGGCCATATGTGTAGTAATAGGAGGTCATACTTACAATTTTGAAAAAAATGGGCCTAAACTTACTATTTTTTCCCTTAAGGGACCCTTCGCGTCCAATTTTCTCTTTTTCTGCTTTTGCTGCAATGACACTATGACAGTGCTAAATCTATCTATCTATATCTACTATAATTTTGTCCTATGAGAAAATCAAGGAAAAATCTCTAGATAACTAAATACAGTGGCTTACAGCTGTTAAATCCTAACGTAACCCATTCTACACAAATTAAACGGGGCTTACACCTGGATCCCATTGAAGACAAAAGTAATGGCTTACAGGGGTTAAAAACGTAACCCATTGTACACAAATTAAACGGCTAAAAGCTGTTAAATCCTAACGTAATGTACAATAATCATGCCAAGTACCTGTTACAAATTAGCTATCATTCCCTGCGTAACCGGCATATAAGAGTCTTCCTCATATGACAACCATCCTTGCATTAGAGTCTCTATACGAGAGCCACCTTTCCTAGACCAACACTGAAATGCATTCAGCATCTGCGAATAACTCCTCCACGCCCAGCTCCTCCGTAAGGGGTTGACGAAGGCGGTCGATGTTTTTTTGGCTTCTTCGTACATCCCATTCTCTGAGGTTGATGTCGGTGTGGACCGGCCTGTGCAGGTCATGGTGATTCGCAAGTGGGATGCCATGACGCTGCAAAAGCATTACATTAGTACAGATTACATCTTGGCCGATCATCAGGTGATAACAAATTGCTTTACCTTACTTTGGCCGCTCTCTAAGGTTGTTGTCGTGCTTACTCTATTTGTCTTGTGCACCAGGGAGGTGCCATTCACTGCATGGCCAGGGCAAATATCAGCCACTGCTTCACGGGCAAGTTCCTGGTCGGGGAAGTTTACTCCATCACCAACTTCACTGTTGCCCAACCAAAGTCCCGGTATCGCCTCCGCAACGGGGACCCTTTCGTGTTACACTTGGAGGGCAACACTATTGTCCGCCACCTTCGCTGCTCACCGGAAGGCTTTACAAAGTACCCGCTTCAATTGGTACCCATACAGGGTGTGGAGGACAACGGCTCAAAGTTCCTTATAGGCCAGCGTTACTTCAACTATTTTTTGCTCCTCCTTCTGTTGCAAGATCGTAAACACAACACCACTAAGTTACTTTAACAACGCGTCAGAAAATGCACAGAAAGGGATATACAGGAAATCATGAAGCCCTGGAATAATAGTGCATTTAACCCCTGCTAATTGGAAAAAGTAACCTCCAAATTATTAGTGTATTTCATTCCAAGGGAAAAAACTGCAGTGGGTTAAATTAGCTATGAAGAAAGACGTTGCGGTTTACCAAAGCCATTCAAGCTTCGTGTTAAATAGACATTCATGCAATTCCCACTTTCATGCAACCTAGCACATGCCTATAGAGCTCTCATTCTCTTGCCAACAATGGATACAACTACTATCCTACACAACTCAATCAATCCGGTAAGGGCTTTATTTTACCCCCTAATGGAAGCTACTACCTTTGCAAGTCCGTGATTTCAATCTCTATTTTGTCCAGGTTGACGTTCCTGCAGGCATGGTTACGGAGAATAGCACTTACGTTAGAGGTAAGGTTATCTTGGATTCCAATATAAACCTATGCACTTTAATTCTATTATTTCAAGAACAATTGAACAACTGAAAAACATGATACCAATTGTTTCAAATACACAATACAGTCAATCAAAATTTACAGGATGTTTCAGATGTACAATTGCAATCAAAAGACTGACTAAAATCATCAAGAAATACACCACCAAATAACTCTAAAACCTGAAGAAGTGATAAGCAACCAAACCTTCAAAAACACCGAGACAGGCACCGACGACGGCGTCAAACACAAAATGTCGGCCAAGCAAAAAACTCGAAACCGAGGTCAGTAGTGCCCAAATCAACACACACATTGCAAAAAGATTAACAATTCCACCCACATCATCCTACTCTCCAATCCACCGATCCAAAATCTCCTCCTTTCTCATCTTCAGCTGCTCCAATCCGGCGATGATTCCATCAATCGAGAGCTAACAAAGCAAAATCCACTGTGGGGACGTCAGAACGAGCTCCGATTTCAAATAGGGGGCTGGGGGAAGACGATTAGAGGTGGCGGCGTGGATGCGGTAAGTGGCAACGTGGATGCGGACGAACAAGAGCCATCAAGCGCCAGAGTAGGTCAGACGGCGCGGGAGCGGTAGGTGGCTACAGCGGCTTCCTAGCGGGTTTTCGTGACCACAGAAAACGGCTTTAGCGGCGGCCTTCGCGGTGGTGGCGAGGGGCTAGGTTTAGGTTTTTTGGCAGCTTCCGATTGAAACAAAATAGGAATTGGGCGAAGTGGGCTGCTAAAAGGCCCACATACTTCGGACAAAGCAACTTATGTCCTTAGGTATATGTTATGATCAAGCATTGATTTATTATCCTAAATCGAAAAAGATAAATTCCTTAGGTATATGTTATGATCAAGCATTCATTTATTATCCTAAATCGAAAAAGGTAAATTCTATTAAAACAAACTAAGACTTCTAAATGAACAAATCTAGGATTGGTTGTTTAATGATAGATAAAAATAACCTTAAATTAGTATATTTGTTATTGTACTTATCACAGCATACATATTTGTAACCCAACAACCAATTTGTACTTATCGTCCTACTAACATTTTATACATCTATATTGTATATATTCTGTTGACATGTAGCCTACCCGCGTTTGGAAACATGGACTTTCCATTACAGCTACTGACAACGAGTATCAAACGACCAAGCGGAAGGGTAGAGGTTTACTGCGGGCTAAATGTCATGCAAATAGGTATCGCATAATTACCATTATGTTTTTCTCTTCACCCGTAATAAGTACAATGATAAATATACTAATTTAAGGTCATTTTTATCTATCATTAATCAACAATTTTATATTCTCATAATGCATATATGACTTGCACTTTTTGAAAATATAACACCAACTAATAAGTAAACCTCATTGTTTGAAATGAATTATTTACATTATTGAAAAGAAAAATCAGATACATTAGGAGTTCTTATCTAAAATAATCTTCAATGTTTGGAAAAATAACCCTCTTATAAATATACCTCTTAGCCAAAAAAAATAGTATTATTTTTTTTTCTTTCTTGAAGTATTTACATTTAAAATTAAATTAGCATAGACCGATATTTTATATAAAAAACAATATACTAATAAACAATAGCTTAAGAGTAAAGCTTTTTTATTCAGTAAAAATCATGTAATTAGCACATATAACTTTATGAGATAAATATATGAATTGGAATTAAAGGGGTTGATTTTTCAAAATGGGAGCAGTATTTAATTAAAAGATGTCTTTATTAGTGGAACATAGTTACGAAATCCCGAGCAACTTCACAAACAACAATGCCCCCCATTATTGCTTATCCATACGTTCATGCCACACACTATGAAAGCATGTGTCGTTCACTTTTACGGCTCAAGTAGGCCAGTGTAAGTGACTAACCACGATGAAACGCTCAGGCGGAAGTGCAACCGGTATTGCCGAACGTGCAAGCCAACCTGCACCACTGACGACCCCGAGTAAGATTTTCACAAACAATTTAAGTTAATGCATACATACCATAGTTTCTGAGCACACAAGTCTTTCCTGTTGTTTGCCGCATCAGGACGACGTGGCCGGCCACCAAAGACGAAACACCTAGAGGAAAATATAGTCGGTACTTCCCAAGTCGCTAGCCAACTCGCGCAAGTGGGAGCCCCAACTAAGATTTGTACAATATGGAATCTAAGCCCAGTGGGAAATCACTAAAACATGTGGGATTGTACTTGCCAAAACCTGTTTTTGGCCACGGTCAACTGTATGTGGCAATATCTAGAGTGACAGACCCACAGGGCCTCAGTATATTATTACTACACACGGGAAGAGAGCCGGCAAACTACACGTGGAACATAGTCTTCCAAGAGGCATTCAACAACTTGGTCACCGAAATGAATGTAAGTACTAAAAACAATTCTAATAGTACTACAACACACGCACAAAACTACAAATCAGTGAGAAATGATTACAAGCCAAGATCTACGTAAAACATGTCCAAACCCACTAAATTCTATAAACATGTCGGGAATGATCAGCACATAGGATTATAATGTTACACAACACATACTTGGTCTGCACTATGTCCATCATAATATAACGCTTTCACCATAGCTGTCTCAGATATATTTGCTCATGTCCAGGTCTAGCACCATATGATACAACACATTTGTCACCATTGGATAGCATGGAGCGCATATTAACCAATCCGGCGAACATGAGATACGTGAATGCAATGTTTTATTCAAACATGCGCTTTGAGAATCTTGTTGTGCTCAAACATTTTAATAGCTTTAGAAGAATATAATAAATCCATTGGCTTAACCATACGAGCTTCTATTGTCGCAGGTTTGGGGCTTCGTAGACTCCTCAGTTGCTTCATTTACGAGCACTCACGCTGAGCGACGTGCTCATTCAAATGAGTGCATTGTTGCATAGCATTCCAATATTAGGTCTCAATCATACAATTTTACCCATTGTTCCCAACATGGAACTTTTCATACAAGCAAAGTTTGATACAGGACAACAACTTTTAGACTCTCAAACCAAATAAATATAATCAAACATTATACTATTACATGTACAACCAAAATTTTAACATTAAGATGCCAAACGAGGCAAATCCACACAATTAACTAAACAACACATTAGTTTCGATCGTTCTGGATACCCCCTAATGACAATGCTTCACCGCACATCCAAGCACCAACTGAATAAGCCCTCAACAAAAGTAACAAATTGCCCCGTGCTACGCACGGGGCTCTGATTTCTAGTACCAATATAAACTTAGACATTTTTGTCACAATAAATATCCCCATTTAAGATAATAAAAAGTGGTGATAAATATTATATTTAGCTCAAATAAATTTTATTAAAGACAAAATTATGTGAAATCTATGAAATTAAGAATTCCAAACTTTACAATTTTAAAACCATTTTATAAGTGTATATTTTGATGATAAAACTATTTTAATTGTATATCTTGATCGTATTTTTGTTAGAGTGCATAAGCTAAAAAAAAGATAAATTAATGACATATTAAATTATAAATTATCAATTTGGAAAAATAAAACAAAACCTTTTATCCACATCTACGTACATCACAATAAAAGTTACTCTTAAAATAAATATATGTCATTAAGTTATCGGGAATTCCGCGAGGTAACCCTGAGGTTTTGCAAATTCCGCGAGGTGTCCACAGGTTTAGGCTATTCCGCGAGGTAACCCTGAGTTTTTTTAAAAAGTCCGCCAAATAACCCTCCGTTATCTTTCCTGTTAAAGTACCGTTAATTCATATTTTTTTAACGGAAATTCCGCGAGGTAACCCTCAGGTTTTGCAAATTCCGCCAAATAACCCTCTGTTACTTAATCCGTTAAAAAAATGTTAAATTTTTATTTTTTTAATGTGAAAAACTGTTAATGATTAACTTTTAATAATTAACTTTTAATACTTTTTAAAAAGTTGTTAATTGATTTTTTTTAAAGGAGAAATAATAACAAATGATAATATTAGTATCATCCATAAAATAAGAAAAAAATTAATAATTAACTACATAAATGAATTTACTTAATTACTTTGTTCATTCATGTAGTTTATTATTAAAAATTGCAATTTTCATTTATGTAGTTAATTATTAATTTTTTTCTTATTTTATGGATGATACTAAATATTAGCATTTGTTATTATTTCTCCGTTTAAAAAAATCAATTAATAACTTTTTAAAAAGTATTAAAAGTTAATAATTAACTACATGAATGAATGTACTTAATTACATTGTTCATTCATGTAGTTTATTATTAAATGAATTTACTTAATTACTTTGTTCATTCATGTAGTTTATTATTAAAAATTGCAATTTTCATTAATGTAGTTAATTTTTTTTTTCTTATTTTATGGATGATACTAAATATTAGCATTTGTTATTGTTTCTCCTTTTTAAAAAATCAATTAACAACTTTTTAAAAAGTATTAAAAGTTAATAACTAACTACATGAATGAATGTACTTAATTACATTGTTCATCCATGTAGTTTATTATTAAAAATTGTAATTTTTTTTTATGGTTGGTACTAAATAGAATTTAAATTATTTTTTCTTTTTAAAAAAAAATCAATTAACAGTTTTTCACATTAAAAAAAAAATTAACAATTTTTTAACGGATTAAGTAACATAGGGTTATTTGGCGGAATTTGCAAAACCTGAGGGTTACCTCGCGGAATTTCCGTTAAAAAAATATGAATTAACGGTACTTTAACAAGAAAGATAATGGAGGGTTATTTGGTGGACTTTTTAAAAAACTCAGGGTTACCTCGCGGAATAGCCTAAACCTGTGGACACCTCGCGGAATTTACAAAACCTCAAGGTTACCTCGCGGAATTCCCGTTAAGTTATCTATATATGTCATTAAGTTATCTACGTACATCACAATAAATATATGTCATTAAGTTATCTATTTTATATACAAAAATAATGAAAAAACTTAAGCATGAGTACAAAAGGCTATAACCTACATGTACAACTTATGTTCTTAAGCTATTAAAAATATAATGTTTCAAAAATTAAAAAGAATCTCACATAGCATCATTTGAAAATTCGTCAAATACATATGCAATAGTAATAATTAAATGTTATATATGAAATATGAAAGAAAAAATTAAAAAAACATTCAAATCCTATTATATTATACAAAAATCATGAAAAAACTTAGTACGGGTATAACTGATTATCTAATCTAACCTAACCTACATGTACAACATAGGTTCGTTAATCATTAAAAATATAACATTTCAAAAGTTAAAAAGAATCTCACATAGTATAATTTGAAAATTCGTCAAATATATATGAAATAATAATAACTAAATGTTAATAATTTTCTATAACTGTTGTTGACTATATATGAAATATGAAAGGACAAATTAAGAACAACATTCAATCCTATTATATTATACAAAAATAATGAAAAAACCTACGTACGAGTATAACCGACTATCTAATCTAACCAAACATACATGTACAACTTAGGTTCTTAAGTCATTAAAAAACAATGTTTCAAAATTAAAAAGAATCTCACATATCATAATTTGAAAATTTGTCAAATATATATGAAATATTAATAATTAGATGTAAATAATATTCCCCGTCCTCCTCCTCCGACCCATAGCCGCCGACCCCCTTCTCTGCCCCCTCCGTCCTCCTCACCCGACCTCCTCTCCGCCCCTCCTCCTTCTTCCTTGTCCAGAACCGCCTCCGACTTCCCCTTCTCCGACCCGCCGTCGCCGACCCCATCTCTGGCCCCTCCGTCCTCCTCCCAGACCTCCCTTCCGCCTTCCTGTTCGAACCTAATCCCCCCGCCTCCCTTTCTTTTCTCCCCTTCCCCTCCAGATCTACCCTTTGCCCCCCCCTTAATTTTTTTCTGTTCTGTTGTTTTTGTTGTTTGCTGGTGTGGTTTCTCGACTGTGCAGGTGACCTGGGTTGATGAGAGACTGTTGTTTCGGTTCGAGATTTGACAGTGATCGTGTGATTCCTGGTGGTGTCTACTGGCGATTTGCCATCAGAATGTGTCTTTTCTCTTCTTTCCGGCTGCTTCAAGCGACTTTGTTGGAGTTTTTTCAACCACTACTTGAAGACTTTCTCTTTGTTTAGCCTTTTGGTGTGCTTGCTTCAGTTGTTGTTGCCTTTGGCTTTGTTTGTTGTTCCTTTTCTTTATGTTGTTTTTGTTTGTGTGTTGTTGTTGTTGTTGTTGGATCTGCCGTTTAATCGGCATCTCAAGTTTTCAGGGTTTTGTCCTAAATCTTGAATTCTTACTTTATCAAAAAAAAATGTAAATAATATTCTATAATCCTTGTCGGCTATATATATGAAATTTGAAAGGACAAATTAAAAGAAAACATCTAAATCCTAATAAAGACAATACGAATGACATGATAAGCTCTACCCATCGGTTATAACTTCCTAATTACTGAAAGTCTAGAAGGGAGTGACTTGGAAGCAATATCCATTTATATTCCTATAATAATTTTTTAATTTAAAACAATTAGTTCTCATTTAGTATTCAATTTATATTAATAAAATAACTTTTCACTTAGAAATTTTACGGTCATTCACACCCATACAACTTTCTACTCCCATATTATAAAAAGTCAATTCATATCCAACTCATCCCCAATAAATGCTTTTAATTTCACAAAATTATTTATCTTTCCAACCAAAACAACACAATAATACATTTTCATTATTATTGTGTATATCTATCCTAAATATAAAATAATATTTTTATTAATAAATGTTTATATTCAAAGAAAAAAGGTCATTTTCATATATTAAAAAAATGGTCATATATTATCATCTTTATTTTGTTAAGTTTTTGTCATTAATAAACTATAGTCAAATTTATAAATTTTAGTATTCTAATTTGATATCATAATAAGTTCAACTCTTAAAGTCTTTTATTATACAACAAGTCATATATTATCAACAAATATAATTAAATACTCTATTCAATATTAGTCACAATTACAAAGTAAATTACCCAATTAAAAATTATTAATAAATATACCCTAAATTTTAGAAAATATAAACGATGACCTTTATAAAACAAAAGAACAAATACAAATTATTATTTATATTATAATAAAATAAAATAATATATTATGTATTTATGTCCCATGCCAAACACGAGTTCAACTTTCTAATTATTATTATTTTTTGGTAGAAAATGACAATGCTTAATATTAAGTATATAATTACCACGGGTCTAGATTAACACTAACTATGTAAGAGCAATCAGAATCTTATCCATCAAATATTAAATATATATTTCTTTAAATTATGTCACATTACTGCATATTACATGTCATAACATTTTTTTGACACGTTCTTTATTTTTATAATAAATATTAAATATATATTTCTTATTGTCAATTTCTTTTTTAATAGATTTCTTTACCAGTTTTAGATAAATATTTCATATTTCTGACTTTGTTTTTAACAAGTTCGTTCCAGTTTTAGGATAACATTGCTCTTTTTATGAAGCACACATCTCCATGTAGTTTTAGAGTAAAATATGTTATGTTGTTTTTGCTGCATATACCGCAATAAGAGCCAACACATCCCTCCACCTCTTTTCCACTGGCAAAAAATTCAGCCTTCTATAAGTTTCACACTAATTCAATATTAATTAATTAGTCAAATTCAAATGTTAAGATTTTGTATTCAATCTCGTAATTTGACCCTAAATATTTTTTCAACATGCATAACCCACAATTGGCGAACTATCCAATGGTTACAAGTTTGAAAATGGGGTAGAACATTATAAAATGAGACAAACTCAATTTGAAAATAAGGAATATATAAATTCTACTTCAAATTTTATATTTAGGGGCGTGGCTATCCCGTTTAATGACTATTTAGTCAATTTTTACTATTAATAAAATTATGGAGAACGTCGCATTTCTTTCGATAATTTTTTGTTATTCTTCTTCAAATTTTTTATTTAATTATTTAACAATTTATTTTTATTTTCATCTACTTTTTTTCTAGATGTAGAGATTTGATTTGAACGATAAGTAAATTTGTGCAAGGTACTTGTATTAGGCTAGTTCTCTTATAAAAAAATGAAGAAGAATATCTTCTTATCAAGTGGTCAGTTTTGGCTTAGGCTTCATTTGGCATCGTAATTATAAATACTTTTTTAATTATAATGTATTATTTTATTGAAAAGTAGTTTTAAAAATTTAAAATTTGAGAGATAGAGAAATATGAAAGGAGGCAAATAAATATTTATTTGTAAAAAAAGTTTTTCATGATTCTCCCAAACAAACCCTTTATTTAAAAATATCTCAAAACCCATTTGCAGATTGTTATTTGAAATTTCTTACCTTCTTTTTAATACACTAAAATTTCAAAATTTTAGAAAAAACCAAACCTAAATCCTTGAAAGACCGAAAAATCGATAATCAAAAAAACCGATAAGATAACAAAAATTACAACAAAATTAAAAAAAAATCTTACGTTTTTTAACTGAAGTGTAAAATTTCAATTCCGAGTTGAACAGTTTACTAAAGTGTAAAATTATTGTATTTCTTTTTAACTATCGTAAACAAAGGTGGACGGTGGACCAAGTATAGCCACATGCTGATACCCTGCTATTTACCTAGCTGACTACGAGCAGGAAAATATCCCCAACTAGAGGAACAAATACCCATTTACACTGGGTGTAAGAAATTTAATTTTACACCCCTTTTAAAATTTGACAAGTGTCCAAAAACTCTGACATACCACAACTCTAGGCTTTCAATTCAAGCTTCATCTCTTTATTATTTCTCGGAAACATAAACCCACTTCAACATCAAATCAAACATAAATCTCTTTATTATGGCTGTGCAATTAATGGTGGGAGGTTAAAGGGCACCACTAGCTTCGCCGCCAACATGGAGGAGAACGCAGTCCGAGAAGCCGCCGCCGCCGGCCTCCAGAGCGTCGAGAAGCCGCCGGCCTCTCGTGCCTACTTCTTCCCCTGTTCTCGTGCCTCTTCCCCGTTATTTAACATTCTTTTGCAGAATTTTCAATTTGACCCAAATTGAAAATTTGGCCCCAACACCCCCAAACCTGAATTTTCACCCACCCACCCAAACCCCTCGCCGGATCTATGGAAATCGGGGTCTTCTCGACGACAATAAAAGGCTTGGGAGAAGAGAATTTGGAGATAGCCAGGGGGACTTTGAATTGAAAAAGGAATGGAGATGGTGAAGAGATGAAAATGATGAAAATGCGCCGGCGCGAGCGGTGGGGATGAAGACGTCGGCGCGACGGTGGGGGGAACGAGGCCGGAGTGTGCGGTGGGGGGACGACGCCGGCGCGGGCGGTGGGGACGACGAAGAGGCGACGATGGGGACAAAAAAGATGCTGGTGTGAGGAAGACTCCGACACAGGCGGTGGGGATGACGACGTCGGACTTGCCGGTGGGGAGACGACGCCAGAGCGGGCGGTGGGGGGACGACGCCGGAGCGAGCGGTAGGGGGAAGACGCCGGTGCAAGCGGTGGGGACGAAGACGTCGTCGGCGCCTGTGTCGGAGTCTTTGCTGGCTGATGTTAGTGTTCAAGTATTATGAGTGCTTAGTTGATGTTGAGTGTTCCAGACGTGAAGAGCGGTGGATTTGATGCCTATGCTGGCTGCAGAAGTGCAAAGTGCAGGCTACCCAATTGCCAGGTGGACAAAATGACAAAATGTGTAAAATGGGAATATTCTACACGAGTGTATACGTAGTAAGGTCCCAACTAGAGCAAATCTTCATTGTTGTTGTTGTTGATAAAGTAAGAATTCAAGTATCCAGAACAACCAAACCTGGAAATTCGAGAGGCCGAACAAACGGTGTCGGAACAACCGACAAGATCAAGCAATCAACAGAAACAACAACAAACAGAAAAAAATAAAAAACAAAACGAAAATAAAAAACAACAGACACAACAAAAAAAAGAAATAAAAATACAGACACAACCGAGCAAGCAAACCAACAAGGCTTAAACAACGAGAAAGGCTTCAAACATGGGTTGGAAACCACCAACAAGGCGTTTGAAGCAGTCGGAAAGAAGAAACAAGATACAATCTGGAGGCATTTCGTCAGTAGAAACCACCAGGGATCACACGATCACTATCTTGTCTCGAACCGAAACAACAATCTCAAATCAAACCAAAAGGAGAACCTACAACAACACAGAGACAAAGAGGAAGGCGGGAGACATGGGAAAGAAACGCACTGCGGGGGACAGGGGAGGGAGGAGGTCGGCGGAAGAGGAGGAGGGAAAAGGAGGAAGACAAGGGGAAGGGCGGCGGTTGGCCAGAGAGGGAGGGCGGAGAGGAAGAAGGCAGGCCAGAGCAGACCCAGGGACGGGTTGGCGACAATGGATGGGGTGAGGCGGCGGCGTGGTGGCGAGGCTCGGTCGGAGTGGGGCTCGGTCGGTGAGAAGGAGTGCTCGGTCCATAGTTGAGTAATTAGCACTGATATTGTAGTAATTTATACAACAAATTAGCTACATATTTAAAATATGACTTGCTCACATGATATTTTTTTATTACTAACTGGGTTCACCTACATATATCTATGGTCCATAGTTGAGTAATTAGCACATATCTTAATTATACAAATAATGCATATGGACCTCGTTTTATAACAATTTGTTTTTTTAGAGGTACAACAATTAGTTCATGTACATGTATATCTCTTTAGTGAAGTGAACCAAGCTCCATCTGTTGGCCAATCACGAAGGACGAATATGTTCGTGTGCAAACGCACATAAAGTCAAATATATAAATCAAACTCAAATTAATTGACAATTGATAGAGTAAATCATAGTTTTATATAATGCTTTTTGCTTTAGTTAAATTTTGAATTTATGATATTTTTATTCCCTTATCTCGAGTCTACCATTCTATTTTACTAACTAGCATTTAAACTTCAAATAATATAATGGATCTATCTTCTTATGTACATGCTAGATGCATGTAGATTGTAGACCCTCTTACAGGAAGAATGTTCAAGTAATAAAACGGTTGTATCTATCTTCAAATAATATAACGGATCTATCTTCTTATGTATGCTACATGCATGTAGGTTCTAGATCCTTTTAGATCGAGGAAGAATGTTAAAGTATATCTATCGCCAAAGATCTTACTTGTATAAGATTATAAATAATATTAGAATATATATAAATACCTATTATTCTCTAGTACAATTTAATTGGTTTGAGAATTGAGAAGTCCTAGTACATTTCCTTCCTCTAATAAAAAATAAGAATTAGACTAATATTAAGATATATATTTGAAAATCAATTTATAGTATTTTTTGGATGAGAACCATAAAATCTGAGTTAGTTACGATATTTTTCAGTAGATGATAGTTGTAGAGTTTTGCAATCAGGTCAGCGCGCCACTACATTTATCTCACAAAAGATATGAATGATTTGCAATGTCACATAATATTGTAATAGAAATAAAATATTGGAGATAATAATACCGATTGCCCATGGATAATGCTAGATACAAATTAAAACATTAATAATTGTAAGGTTATCACTTTCAATTTCAATGTGTTCAAGTTCCACTTCTTTTGCCTTTAGAAGGGCATTCTGAAAGCAATAGCCTCATTTCTGAGCGTCATAGATTTCCCACAATGCTCAGCACTAACTAAAATTTATTTCCCTTTGTCATTTCTGAATATGAAGGCATAGGTTGAGTCTCCATCAGATTTGTAGATCCATCGAGATTAATTTTGATAAAATTCTTTGGTGGTTTTCGCAATTACAAATTTGTCCTTTTTTTCTTGTTTCTATTTGATTTGGTTGTATTGTTAGTACTATTTCTAAAGTATGAATTCTGTAAACCCTAATTTTGGATTCGCTTCGATCACTTTGACAAATTGTTTGACAAACCCAAAAAAAGGTAAGACCTTAAAACATATTGAACACCAGAGTTGTTGATGCAGTTCGGACCAAAGACCTACGCTTGCGGAGCCTCAGGAGGGAGCCTCACCCAATCCACTAAGCAACAAAGGCCTCAAACAAATTTATAGTTACTTGCAAGCACATGACAAAAAAGTTAGAAACAGAGAAGAAACAAAGGACACAAGCAAGACAAAACAATTACAAGAGGAGAAGATTGTCCCCTGAAAGGACACCGCAAGAGCTTTCAGAAAAGCCTTGCACAAAGAACAACCAGAGTGCTCTCCAAGATCCCTCTTTCTCACTTTGTCTTCGTCTTTTTCCTTTCTCTTTTCTTGATCTCAAACCTTCATTGGAATCTCCATGGAAGCAACAATGAAGAAGCTCACAGAGAGCATTTCTCAGAGGATTCCAAAGCGGCGCGCAATAGAGAAAGAGAGTGAGAGATGAGTGATTTAGGGTTAGAAACAAGGTATAAACCCAAGCCCCAAAATCACTCAAAACATTGTCGTCTTCAACATCAGCCTGAGGACTGCCCCACTAAGTGAAATGTAGTGTTTCAACACACAAGAGACACGCAATCCCATATGGAAAAACCGACCCAATAAGCACAGATTAGAGGAACAAGCCCACATCACCAAAGTCAAATAACATCGGGTCCAAAATTCACCAAGGGGTACTTAGAAAAAAATGGCTAAATTCTCAAGGTGCCAAAATGGCTCGGTGATGGTTCATGGCGACTCAAGACCTGCACCTCCTAGTCCCTAGCCTCTACCTAGCTTTAGTACTTGCATAGTAAACTATTTACCTGTATTTGTGTTTATTACTACATAAGGATTAGTAAACATAACAAATGCCCTCCTAATTCATGTGTTGGAATAACTGTCAATGTCGCAAGTAATGGAATGGGATCATCCCCCCCCCCCCCCTTTCCCGTCCGTGGTCGGCCCATTCCTTCATAGTACCTCACGCCATATCCCAAATATGCAGAAAATTCCTACAAAATGAGAATTTGTCAACAATGACAATTTTAATACCAAAGTCTGATGGATTATACTTCCTTTTTACCGTCTTGACCTCAAGAACTTTCTCTTCCACTTTACTTCTTATAAAGTGTTGTCTAACATCAGTATGTTTAGAACTTTCATAGAACATGGGATCGTTGCACAAATACAATGCACTTTGACTGCCCATATGCATCACATGCATCATTGGAACAATTTGGATTTCACTCAGAATATCAATGAACCAAATAGCTTATTTAGCTGCCTCAGTAGTTGCAATATACTCAGTTTAGTTAAAGACAAAGCAACAACAAATTATTGCTGAGACTTACAAGATATACAATTTCCAACCCGAGTATAATAATATGCAAAAGTGGATTTCCTAGTGTCTTTATTACTAGCATAGTCAAAATCAACATAGCCATGAAGTTCAGCTCTAGGAGAATGCTCAGCGTAAACAAGACGTAGGTTTTTGGTATCACACATATATCTAAGCAAGAATTTAATGGAAGACCAATGACATTCAACAAGATTAGACATGAATCTACTTAAGGCACTAATAGCAAAAGCTAAATCAGGTCAAGTGCAAAGCTTGACATACATCACAGATCCAACAACAACATCATAAGACACATGCATAAGACATTTTAGCAATTTCAGCAGGTGTAGTGGGACAATGTTTCTTAGACAGTTCTAATTGCCCTCCTAAAGGTATAAAGGTGGGTTTAGAGTCAAACATACTGAATCTATTGTGACGAGTTTGGAATATTTTCATAAATGAAGTGCTCTCATGACCAAAGCGCGCTGGTGGTAATCAACCCATTGACAGTTTAATTAAACACTATCATCTAGTCAATTACGCTACTAACGTTCTTTGACAACCATATGAGACGTCAAAAAGATTGTTGCTAAAGCTTATCAAAATACCCCGTAGTAGCGCGTTATTATACCATGTCCCTATGTACTATAAGACAAGAGTACATAAGCGTTGTAATGGGAAACCTAGAAGAAATTAAGCTGATTTCAAACGAACACAACACGTTGAAGGTATGACTTGGAGTTAGTGGCAGACAACATAGACACTTGTCCATTTCTTTAAAACCACGTGGCGGGTGTGCGAGTTCATGCGCACAGTAAAGGGAAACAAGTGGAAATCGAGAGCTGACAAGTGTCATCGAAAAGGGAAATTAACTCACGAGGTTATAACTATTAGAGAAAAGAGCAAACATAGGATCTTTTCCCGATCTAAGAAAAGAGAGAGATTGTGAGTCAATTTCCGATGAGCTCACAAAATATCAGTGTTTCCGATCAACAGAAACCAGTCAGCGGTTGGGTGGTAGGATAAAATCAAACACAATTTTTGTTGTCTTCTCAAAATCTTCTTTTTGGCATCAATCAATTGTTTCTATTAATGTCTGATAACAACTTGAACACCGAGAATCGTCACCTATCATGCATATTTTTCATGTAGTCATTTTGATACATCCACATGATTTTCTTTTTTCTATCTCTAGTGATTTTTATACCAAGTATTTTCTAGGCAACCCCCAAGTCTTTCATGTCAAAATGCAGTAAAAAGTCTCTTTTAACACCAACAACAAGGACTTTAGAATTGCACATGAATAATATGTCATCAATATATAAAAGCACACACAAGGGGGACTTAGACTTAACACCCTTGAAATATAGACATGTATCATAACTACTCTTCCGGAAACCAAGTTTCCTCATGCAAGAATCAAATTTTATGTTCCATTGCCTTAGGGACTGCTTTAGGCCATACATAGATTTCTTAAATAAACATACATGATCAAGCTTAGTGGAATCCACAAAGCCCTTAGGTTGTTTCATATAAATAGTTTCAAGCAATTCAACATGGAGAAAAGCAGTTTTTACATCCATTTGTTCAAGAGTCTAATCAAACACAACAATCATAGCTAATAGCAGTCTCAAAGTCTTATACTTAACCACAAGAGAAAATATGACATTATAGTCAATGCCCTCTTTTTGAGTGAATCCTTTTAGTTACAAGTATAGCTTTGTATCTAGGTGGATCATGAGGGTGACCTCCATCTTTTAACTTGTAAATCCATTTACAGCAAATCAATCTACCATCAGCATGTTTCGGGACCAAAGCCTAGGTGTTGGTAACGTGCATAGAATGAATTTCCTCTTTCATAGCACTCATCCAATACTTAGCATGCAAGCATTTTATGGCAAGTTCATAGGTTTCAAGAGTAAATGAATTCACAATTTTGAGCAGCAAGAAAGGCAAACTCAATAAAATTGATATGATACTCAACACAATTATAAAAGAACCTTTTGTTAGGAATCACATTCCTAGGTTGTCTATTTCTAGTCAACTAATAATAATGAAAATTTTCTAAAGGAGCAGGAGAATTATGCTAAGAGATAAAGTCATAAGAGCATACTTGCCTACCTAATTGTTGAGTAGATGTACCTTCACTTGCCCAATTTTGGACATTGACTAGTTGAAGGCTCATTCACAATATATTGGTCTCGCTCATATGAGTCCATTGACTCATTTTGTTCAGGTGGGTTTTGAGCACTGTCAAACTCATCTTCTTTTTCCATTTTCGCTTCATGTGGCAAGAAGAACTTTGCACTTTGCTCATTGGTACATGCATTCTCAAGTGAATTGTTAGTTCTAGTTTTGAAATGAAACTCCCATCTCAATAAAGGTTACACTTCTATTAGTTATAATTTATACCCATGGGGTTCAATAAGTAACAACTTGTAACCCTTAACACCCTCAGGATAACCCAACATGACACACTTTGAGCTTTAGGTTGCAGTTTACCTTGTGATATTTTATGAATATGTAATACAACCAAATGGCTTTAAGTTGTATAAGTATGGATTTTTACTAGTCCACATATTTTTTTGCGTTTTTAAGTTCACCACAGAGGATGGAGACCTATTTTTGAGATAACAAGCAATGGTAATTGTCTCTCTCCATAGTGAGGGTTTCATCCCAGTATTGATGAGCACACACCTTGCTTTTTCAAGTAAGGTCTTGTTCATCCTCTCAGCAGTACCATTCTATTGAGGTGTGCCAGGAACAATGAGATATCTTTTAATACCATTTTGAAGACATAGATCATTGAAGGCATGTCTATAGAATTCAAGGCCATTATCTGTTTTTAAGCACTCGAGCTTACAATTAGACTCATTTTCAACATAAGCTTTCTAGTATGTAAATGTGTTAAAAGCCTCATCTTTAGCCTTAAGCAAGTACACCCACAATTTTCTAGAAAAATGATATATAAAATAGAAGAAATAGTTTCTCCCTCCTATAGTATCAACCTGAGAAGGTCCCCATATATCAGGGTACACATACTCAAGGGTTTTTTCAGCTATATATGCTAACTTGATAAAGCTATGACAAAGTTTTCTTTCCAAACACACAATTTTCACAAAAGCTCATGTCAGTTGACCTTCATTTAATCATATCAGTTTTATACAGATAATTCAAGCCTTTCATTCCAACATGACCAAGTCTGTTGTGCCATATCTTTGTGTGATCTAGACTCATGTCAACATTCACTTTTGATATGTTAAGTTCTAAAGATGTTATAACAAAATATAACCCTCCATTCTTAACACTCTTGATAAGAGAAAGGCCATTTATGATGATTTCTCTTATACCATTGTGAGTGTTAATATGACAACCTAGATCATCAAAGACTAACTCAAACATAAGGTTTCTCCTCAGGCCAGGTACCCACCTATTCTGTTATAGAACCCTTATTTTCCCATCAAACATCCTCAAGGGGACTCTACTTATACCTTTGATGGGCAAGGTAGTGTGGTCTCCTAATAAGACCTAACCACCATCACATTCATGCAATGACTCAAACAAGGACTTATCAAATGTAGCATGCATAGTGCAACCAGAATCAAGAATCCAAGCATCGCATGTAACAGGATAGGCACACATGAGTAACTCATAGGGATAATCAGCATGACGTACGTTCAACAATAGGAATAGTGATCAGCGCTACTTTGTAGGGTTTAACTAGGAGTTGTTACCAGTGTTTTGGGTACCATTTGGAGATGTTTAGAGCACAATTGTAGAGATTGGAGTTGAGGAGAATAAGTGTAGATTTGGTGGTTTGGAGGAGCTTAAAAGAAGACATTAAGAAGATGAGAAGAAAACCACGATGAAGGAAGAGATGAAGAAGGAAGAGACGGGACAAAGAGAGAAACAACGCAAAGATCCGCGGTCGCGGAATTCTATGGCCGCGGTCGCGGAAAAGTCGAGAGCAGCGAAGATCAACAATGAATTTTCCGCGATCACGGAAAATCTTCCGCGGTCGCGGAAAATGGCATCAGAAGCGCGACGAGGATTTTTCCGAAGTTTTAATTTTTATTTTATTATTCCCTTTTATTTTATTTCTTTATTCCGATTAGATTATTTTATTTCCTTTTAGACTATGTTTGTTATCTTTGGTTTTTAGGTTTTAGCTAGGTTATTTAAACCTAGTTCCTAGAGCCTCTTTGGAATATCTTATTATCTTAGAATTGAGTTTTGTTTTTCCCTTTGAGTTTTCGTTTCAAGACTATGAAGAACTAAGCACCCTTTGCTTAGTTTGACGATTGAAGCCTTCATTTGATATATGATTGTGAGGTTATAATTCTATTCCTATTCCTTTGGATTATATCTTTTCTCTTGAGCTTATTCCTATTGATTCTTATTGATTTGACTAGATTGATCACCTAGTTGATATTAGTAATTGTCTATTGTTAGGGTTTGGATATTTCGAGTTGAAATCCCTTATCTTGTGTAGCAACCATGATATTCTAGGACTAGTTGGACTAGTTTATTATGAAAGAGAATTGATTATGTGTTAAATGCTGTGAGTTGTAGTGTTGCATGTATCCTGATTAATTCCTATGCTTCTTGCTGCTATTGTTCTAAATCTTGATAGTTTGCCAGGACTAGTTGGACTGGTAACTAAGTCAGAATAGGGACATGAATAATCATAGGAAGGAATAGAGATAATCTAAGATCAATCAATCAAATGAATGGTGGATATTTGTCTGGCTAAGTACTTTTTCCCAATTGATTACAACCTTTGTTTTATGTTACTTTGTTTACTTGCAAACAACCAACCAACAAACCCCCCTTTGTTACTTTGACATACTTGTGCACTAAGAAAGATAACTCCTCCCTGTGGGATTCGACTCTTGTTTGCCTATTCTACTAAGTTAGGTTTTTAAGGATTTACTTTGATTGGGCATCACGACTTTAGCCCCTGTCAAATAGTCATTTCATTTCCAGATTTAGATTTGTCATCCTTAGCCTTTTTATGACAATCTTTTATAAAATGACCATTCCTGCCACAATAATAACACTTCTTCATGTCCTTTTTCTCATGCTAAATTTTCCCAGTTTTTTTAAGACCTCTAAGAGTCCTTTTTATGAGGTTTCTTGTTGTTTTTAGTCTTACCCTTAGCCATCAACACTTTAGTTTTAGAGTCAAATTTTTTATCAGTCTTAGACTTAAGGACTTTCATTATCTCATTCTTTTCAAGGATAACTTCAATAATTTGTTATTTAATCAGTTTTTTTAGAACTTTATTGAATCACATCCTTACAAGTGTCAAATCAAGAAGGCAAGGAGCTCAACAACAAAGCTTAATGGGTGTATTTTATCTTGTCATCATATCTTTCAAGTTCTTGAGTCATCCTTAAGAACTTGTTAAGATTCTCATTCAATGACAAACCACACATCATAGATATTCTACTAGGAAGGGACTTAGTCAAGTATAAGTCCTCTAATTCCTTCCAAAGAGACTTAGAGTCGGTGATACTTACAACCTGGTGAGCCACGTCGTCAACCAACCTAATCATTATCTTAGAGTGTGCTTGTTCATCCATCTACAACTTAGACTCACTAGAAGAATCGCAACTTTCATTTTTACTTGCCACATAGAAAAATCAGTAGTGCCATCAATGGTTTTAACCCGTACACTATTCTCTGCCTTTAGAAGACACAAAATTCAGTATTCAAACAAAGAAAAATGGGAAGAACAAATGCCAGGAAATCTCTCACTTGAACAATGTTCAAATGTGAGACTACACATAACTTCCTTTGCAAGAAGTTTAGCACATGGCAATGATAACCAGTAGCACAAAGCAAGATAGATTTACGAAATAAAGCTTACACCTAACAAACTTTATAACAAAGCAAGTTAGGGTTTCGTTTATGTAGGTCTAGGGTTCGAGGCGTCAACAACTCAGAAGGTTCGAGGATTTGAGAGATCTTGAAAGATCACTGGAACAAGGGAAGTTTCATATTCGAAATGAAGAGTTAAGAGGAGATTAGAAACAAAAACAGAACGGGTATAGAGGTAAAAGAGGAAACAAAGCACTAATTTGTCCAAGCTTTTCACACACTGGAAAAAATACCTTTGCTCTTTACCTCTAAGCAGTCTAAAGTCACGAACTGACAACTTGCTTAGAGTGGAAAAAGTCGTCGTTTTTTCTGAAACATGAAGAACAAGAGAATACTTCAGAGAACGCTTTTCTTAAACCAAAAACAAAACTCAAGTGGAAGCACACATCGAGAGAAAAAGCTCTAAAACCAATTTACAAACCCTAATTTTGGATCCACTTTGATCACTTTGAACATTGTTTGACAATCCCCAAAAA
Organism: Rheum nobile; assembly: GCA_027886185.1. Classification (NCBI taxonomy): domain Eukaryota; kingdom Viridiplantae; phylum Streptophyta; class Magnoliopsida; order Caryophyllales; family Polygonaceae; genus Rheum; species Rheum nobile. Next base: position 5,206,409 of record WOAB01000207.1, on the reverse strand, counting down.
GGGTAAAACCTTAAAACAGATTGAACACTAGAGTTGTTGACGCATTTCGAAACGTAGTCCTACGTTTGGGAGCCTCAAGAGGGGAGGCTCACCCAATCCACTAAGCAACAAAGGCCTCAAACAAGTTTATAGCTATATGCAAACACACAAGCGACAAAAGCTAGAAACATAGAAGAACAAGGCACACAAGCAAAACAAGACAAAGACAAGAGGAAAAGATTCCCCCCTGAAAGGACATCGCAAGAGCTTTCAAAAAAAACCTTGCACCAAGAACAACCACGGTGCTCTCCAAGATCCCTCTATCTCACTTTTTTCTTCGTCTTTTTCCTTTCTCTTTTCTTGATCTCAAACCCTCACTGGAATCGCCATGGAAGCAACAAAGAAGAAGCTCACAAAGAGCATTTCTCAAAGGATTCCAAAGTGGCACAACAAAGAAAGAGAATGAGGTATATGGTTATTAAAATCTAGATCCGGATCTTAAAATCCTGAGATCCTACGATCCAAGATAGGGTGTCCGATCTAGATATATTACTAAAATCTATTCGTGTCAAAATCTAACTCTGAATCTTATAAGATCAGTAGGACCTTACGTTCCTAAGATCCGAGTGTGATCCTAACATTGAACGTTTACAAGTATGAGCTACCAACACCGTACCCTGTTTTAGAGTCCAACTTATCCAAATTTCTGTAATATCCCACTTAAATTAGAAGGGTAATATAGTAATTTCAATTTGATAAAAATAAAAGTTATGACATTTATTTTATTTCTTTTAGAGGAGTAATTTAAATTTTCATTAACGTAAGTTTAAAGGTTGGTTATGATAAATTTTGGTATAAATTATCAAATGGGTTATAATAGTATGGTGTTGAAATAAATAAATAAGTATAACAATAAATGTAGTTTTAGAATTTTAAATATAATAATATAGGTCATAAGAATTATTATGTTTATTCATGAGAGGGATAAAATAATAAATACCTTAAGTATGTTATGTCTTTAAGTTATAGATGGTCTATATTTTATTTATTTATTTTTGATAAAGTAAGAATTCGAAGTGAAACTTCGAGAGGCCAGAAACTGGCAACCGGACTAGCCGGCAATACAACAACAAACAAGAGAAGTAAAGACAAACAACAAACGAAACAAACTAAAGAATGATAAAGCAAAACAACCTAGAAATGAGGTGAGTAAAACACAAACAACTGCCGCATCGCCGGAAGGATGGTCATCCTCTATCATGCCGGAACTACAACTCGATTCATCATCAAGGTAAGCTTCATCATAGATGGTCTAAATTATGATTAACCTTATGTTAATTATAATTTAAATAAACTTATCAAACTTTAACTTAGAATGCTTGAACCAATTTAACAAAGTGTTAATTAGGGTTTAAGTATGGTAAATTTATAAGGAAATATAACTTAAGCTTTATTTTAACCTAAGTTAATTTTTCTACATCTTAATTTTGGGTAAAAATAATTATATAAACTTAGAATAATAAAGTAAATAAATTTTGGTAAATTTTGTAATTTTTGAAAAGTGAAATTAAGGCACTTTTGCCACAACTTTAGAAAGTTGGGAAAATATGCCCAATTAAGCCAAAGCATGGGGGCCGAAATTAATATGGAGAAAATGAGGGTTGTCTTCAACCTCCCACCTCTATACATGGAAACTCCATTTCCATGGAAGATTTTGGTTACCAAAATTTGAAATTGCTTACAATAAACTAGTGGGCATTATTAGGAAACCAATATCTTGCATCTACACACTTAAATTGGGAGGATTCATCCCCTAAAATTTTCGGATTTCACCCGGAAAGGCGACAAATATCCCAAAAATGCAATTTTGGTATTATGAGAAATTGAGATCCGATTTGAGCTCGATTTGGGCCACATGTTATATCAATCTGTAGGGTTTTGAGAGATCTAACCAACCCCTATAAATACCCCTTCACCCATGGAGTAGATTTATCCAATTCCAAGCTCCAGCCGTCCCCAAAACGTCTGTGCACTTGCAGAAGCGTTTTCTCTCTCAACTTTGCATCTCTAGTTACGGGTTAGGTATCAAAATCTCCATCTAGAAGTCTAGTTACCAGAGCCGCAAACCACATATCATTTGGAGTTCGTACGAGGGAGATACGAAGCAAACAACGAGAGGGTGTCGACAAGAACAAACCGAACGAATTCTGTAATGGCTAATTCGTACCTCTATTCGTGTTTTGTCCAAATTAATCATGTTTATGTATGCTAATTGGGGTTAATTAGATACCTACTGGATTAATTAGATACCTACTGGATTAATTTAATTTTAGAAGTATTAAAATTAAATTAATTATATCTTATGATATTATCTTAAATTGTAAGTTGTTAAGGAATAACACTACAATTGGGTGATGTGTTGGGTTATTTGTGATGATAAATAAATTGAGTAATTTATTTATTTATTTATGATATGATTATTTAAAATATACGACTAATCGGTTTTTAGAATCGTATAAATAATCGTTTTATTAAAAAGCCTTGAAATTGATTTATTTGGTGTTAAGTAAAATCAATTAAAAATCAAGACTTGTACCCTTCAAATATTGTTATTGAATAAATTATCTAATCTCAATTTATTTGTGTGTGTGATTTGGGTACATCTCGGAATCGCGTTTGGAAATAAAGCAGGGAGCCAATTTGCTTTTCGAAAGCAACAATCTCCGTTACGCCGTTCAAGTTCTTCGTGATTTAAGGCAGGTGACGGTTCACTCTTGTAATTTATTCCATATTCATCTTAATTGAAAATGAATCGATTGTGCTATTAAGTTGGGATAAATATTCTTAGTTTCTGTTTGGGAACTTAATGTGATAAATTGGTGTGGAAATTGAATCCTATATATTAGGTTGTATATTTTGCTAGCAACGACCATGTAACACCCCTACATTACCTTAGAAACATTACCGCCAGTGACCTCGAAACGCATATCCGAAATTACCCAAGGCTTACAATATTGATCGCAAAATAATAATTTAAAACGAACAATAACATATATATGAATTGAAATCAAGATTGTATTATAAATGACGTTGCAAAAATGGCAACCCAATAATGTATATCAAAATATCAGCGAAAGACTTAAATATTCAAAACACAAACAAGATCTAAACCTTGTTCAAAATAATCAAATAACAAAGGAAATGCAGCTGCCTTCAACGTCTTCGTTCAGTGGCTTCGATCTGGGAAGTTATACCTGATGTGCCGTATAGGACGGATGACACCAACCAACCATGCAAAGAAAAGAAATGTTGGTTAGTCTAATGAAAGACTAAAAAAATGCTCAAACAGAATGATTCTGGTGATTGTATCTAGTTACTATTATTGTCTCTCGAATGAAAACCGATAGACGATACATAACCAGATACTCTCACTGAAATTAAGAATAGGAATGCAACAAGAGAAGACTCCAAAGGAAATGAGTCTTATAGGAAAATTAATGAATTTGTTTGGGAACATTATGATTCACATAAAGTTTGAAAACCAACCTTGATTATTTGGGTCCACGATCAACCTCACCGCATAATGCGAATTCAGATTGGAAAGAGGACTTACTTTAATTCAAGAGTCCGGGCGGGTTCCACGTTGTACTTCTCGCCCGAGGGTTTATTAATTATGTGAAACAATGCACTTATCTTATTTAATTTCAAAACGTGCATTTACGTTGAAGCTTTTAATTTTCACAACAGATCTCGCAATGTAGGATGAGAATAAATCCCGAAGATTGTGAATAAATCCCGAAAATTGGTACTAGCTAAGTGCACCACCACTTATATAGGATAAGGGTAGGTCATGACCAAAAGCGTTAGGGCATTTAACTTCCTAACACAAAGTTATAAAGAAACAACTAAACCTCGTAAGGAAATAACGTTCCTACGAATACTCGTGTTAAACTAGCATTTATATATCCACACCAATGCACAACAATCCACACCAATTATAACTAGCACCCTATAATAATAATATATATAAGGGTCGTAGCTAACATATTATACAACCTAATAATAAGGTTCAATTAATCACACCATTTATTAACACAAGTTTCCAAACAAGAAAAGAATTAATTATCTCAACTTAATAGCACGACCGATTCATTGACAATTAAGATAAACATGGAATAAATATGCAAGAGCGAACCGCCACCTGTCTTGAATCACGGAGAGATGAACGGTATCATGAGGATGGTTGTTTCCGAGTAGCAACTTGAATCCCTGTTCTATTTCCGTTCCAAAAGCAAATCCAAGGCGTACCCAAATCACACAAATAAATAAATAAATTATAATTAGATACTTTATTTAATACTGAATTTTGATGGGTATATGCCTCAAGATTTAAATTGAATTAATTAATCTCAAAATAATTCAATTTCAAGGCTTAATCGGTAGGACGATTATCTATACGATTAAAAATCAATTAGTCATATATTCTAGATAATCTCTTTATAAATAAATCTCAAAATCTATTTACGAGTCCAGAAATTTTACTCCAAAGTATTATCCGAATGAAAAGTTAATATTATAACCATTCATATTCTAAGATAATACCCAAAGTAATTTTAATTAATTTAATTTTAATTTTATAAAAATTCAGATTAATTCCATCTTATTATTCAGTAATTAATATTAATTTATTTAACCTTAATTAAACCATATAACAACAAAATAAAATCAAAATCGAACCGGAAATCGGGATTTTAATTCCCAGCGGTCGCCGAAGAGACACACCTCAGTAATCCGGCGTTCACGGCGGCGAATGCGGATAATCGGCGGCGGGGGCTTAGGGCTTTTGAAGAGAACTTCCAGGCGGAACTAATGGTGGTGGTGGAGACGCGAATGGAGGATGATGGTCGTCGAATTGCGTCGATGAACAGCTGCGGCCGATAACTAGGGTTCTTGAGCTTTGGGGAATTAATTGGATGCCGAAACCTCAACGAATGATGCCCTATTTATAGGGGTTGGATAAGTCTCGGAGAGAGATTCGTTTCCGTATAAATTTTGCAAGGAAATGATCTCGGATTGGCCCAGATTTTCCGAAGTTTCCAAAACGTTCAACCGAAATATTTCTTGCCTTATATGCTCAAATTCGATCTTGTGCTTGACTGTTTCCTTCCGATTCCACTTGGATTAGGCCCCTCAAGTTTAATCCCCCTCTAAAAATCCCAAGCCTTAATCGGACCAATCGTGGCGAAACTGGGGGCCAAATCGGCCCATGGCAGCCATTGAAGGCCATGCGAGCTCACGACTGAGAGTAAGGAGGAAGGAGATGAACTTTCTCCAATATTACGGTCGGGCCCCTCAAGTTTTTGGTTTGTGGCAAAAGTGCCCTCCAACAACTTTTCATAAATTACCAAAATCGCCCAAACGTTCCCAAACATATTTATTTTAATAATTATATGTTTCTAAAATTATTTTAGCCCGAAATTAATATTTAGAAAAATTAACTTAGGCTAAAATAGACTTAACTTAGACTAAGACAAGCTTAAGTTACAATTCCTATGGCTTTAACCATAATTAAATCCCTTAACAAAAATGTTAAATTTGGTCTAAATATTCTAGGTTAAATTTTATAATTTTATTTAAATTTAATAATAACATAATGTTATCCAAAATTTAAATAACTCATAATTGTAAGGTTGTAACAACTTATATTAAGATTTTTCATTTCTTTTCTATTTTTGGAATTATGAAACAAATACCAAAGTTCCTTTATTAGAAATAGAGTTGAGAAATTACAACAATACCCTTGTCTAAAATTGAGGGTTTTTACAGACCCTTATATATATTTATACATATTATTATTAGGATGCGGTTCGGGTGCGAAAGCTGCTTATAATACAAAATAAGAAAGAATATTAGCGGTCCACGGTGGCGAGATCCACTGCAGAAGAGAATAGGAAAAAGAACATTTATTTATTCACACGCGCTTTATTCGCTCACTATGTTATTCGCTCGTCTTCAAATGCACCTTATTTTTATATGCTTGCACTTCCTCGTTTATTTTCTTGCACTTTATTTTTGTTCGCTTGCACTTAGTGTTTATTTGCTTGCACTTTATGTTTTTTTGCTTGCACTTATTCTTATATGCTTGCACTTTATGTTTTCTTGCTTGCACTTTTGTTTATCTGGTTGCACATTGTGTATATTCGCATGCACATTTTGTTTGCTTGTATTTTATTCTTATATGCTTGCCAACAATGTTTTTCTTCTTGCACATTGTGTATATTCGAATGCATTTTATGTTTATTTGCTTGCACTTTATGTTTATTTGCTTGCACATTATGATAGGTTCAATGAATTAAACAACAGAAAGTGTAAGCCAATAGGAAGAAAGTGTATGGAAATACAAAGTAAAGCACAAAGCAAGTGAACAGAAAAGTGCAAGTACATATGAGATTAAAAAATATTTAAAATGCAAGCAAGCGAACAGAAAGTGCATCAGAATAATGAATAAGTGCAAGCGAATAGAACGAAAGTGCAAGCTGTTAAACAGAAGTGTAAGTGGTTAAAGAGGAAGTACAAATGAATAAAAAAAGTGCAAGGGAATAAACAATAGAAAAGTGAAAGCCAATAGGTAGAAAGTGCATGGAAATACAGAGTAAAGTGCAAGCAAGTGAACAGAAAGTGCAAGCAAATATGAGATTAAAAAATATTTAAAATGCAAGCAAGCGAACAGAAAGTGCATCAGAATAATGAATAGGTGCAAGCGAATAGAACGAAAGTGCAAGATGTTAAACAGAAGTGCAAGTGGTTAAAAAGAAAGTGCAAATGAATAAAAAAAAGTGCAAGAGATTAAACAACAATCAAATTACAGTGTGAAATTTAAGTACAGTGTGTGAAATTCATCAAACAAACAAACAAAAAAGAATTAGAAAAGTTGGAGCAAAAAAAAGAAGGTTGGAGCGAAAAGCTGGAGCGAAAAAAAAAAATTAGAACGTGCGTGTAACAATGCAAAAAACTGGAGCAAATCGGACGGTTAAAAAACTTTCGTATTTTGTATTTTAATAGCCTTTCGTACCTGACACTTTTCCTTATTATTTTTATTTTTATTATAGGGTGCTAGATGAACTTTGGTGTGGATTGCTGTGCATTGGTGTAGACTTATATGCTAGTTATCACGAGTATTCATAGGAACGCTAATACATTGCGAGGTTTAGCTGTTTCTTTATAACTTGGTATTATGAGGATTATTCCCCTAATACTTTTGGTCATGACCTATCCTTATTTGAATATAAGTGGTGGTGCACTTAGCTAGTGCCGAAATTCGGGATTCGTCTCATGATCTATATCTCATTGCGAGATTGGTGTGGATTAGAAGCTTTAACATAAATGCTTGTTTTGGAATTAAATAAGATAAGTGCCGTTTTGCACAAAATTAATATACGTGATGGTTCCCGCGTTTATAGAGTCAAAAAAATATAAATCTATTTGACATTGGCTATCAAATGGGCGCGACAATCTTCTTCTTTATTGCATCTTGAGAGATTCAACTATAGATTACAAATCAACGACTTGATTACACGAGAACCAACCACGGACCTTCAATCCCAAACCGACAAATCCGGCCTCAGATCGAAGATCTTTTCAAAAGAAGTGTTGAAGGTCTATTTATAGAAGAAGCTAACTAGTTGCTTGTCACCAACTTGTATTAGCTGCTTGTATCACCTACATGCATTAGCTAGTTGCTTGCACCAGCTACTTATCACCAGCTTGTATCACCTGCTAGGTTGAGCAACTAGCTCGGGAGAACGTGATGAAAAAAGACGACGAGTGCTAATTGTTCAAAATTAACGCGTCCTAAAAATTAGCGCGTTCCATCACAACCCCACGTTTTCACAACGTTCATGCAATGCTGTTAAAATAAACCATGGAAGTCGTCTTGAATCATATCGTTTGATCTATCTCTTTGAATATACAAGCTCTTCCACTAAGTTCGAGTTTCTTGACTTGGGCAAGAATGTAGATGATGCGGTGGCAGCCCCAAGCCAAAGCTCGGGGGATCTCACCCGTCCTGAAGATAACGCGGTGGTATCCCCAAGCCAGAGCTTAGATGATCTCACCCGTCCTGAAGAAAATGCGACAGCAACCCTAAGCCACAGCTTGGGGGATCTCACCCGTCTTGAAAAAAACGCGGTGACAACTCTAAGCCAGAGCTTGAGGGATCTCACCCGTCTTGAAGAGAACGAGGTGGCGGCCCCAAGACAAAGCTCGGGGGATCTCACCCGTCCTGAAGAAAACGTTGTGGCAACCCTAAGCTAGAGATCGGGGGATCTCACCCGTCTTGAAGAGAACGCGGTGGCAGCCCTAAGCCAAAGCTCGGGGGATCTCACCCCTCATGAATAAAACGCGGTGGCAACCCCAAGCCAGAGCTCGGGGGATCTCACCCATCTTGAAAAGAACGTGGTGGCAGCCTCAAGCCAGAGCTTGAGGGATCTCACCTGTCTTGAAGAGAACGTGATGGCAGCCCCAAGCCAAAGCTTGGGGGATCTCACCCGTCTTGATGAGAACTTGGATTAACAACCAAAAAATGGCCACCGTGCGGGTGGTAATTTATTCATTATACATGCATACAAATCCTTTACCTCTTACATCATGCGTGACGCCTCTCTTGATGTGGTATCTTTTATGTCTTGGTGAGGGAACACAAGTATTCTCGTAGTTTTGGCGCATCATCATAAGCTCCCTTGAACCGAATCACCCAGACTTGACAAGGCTCTTGCTTGCACCCCTCAATGATAGCCAAGTCATCCTAAAGTGAGGAAATTCCCCATGGACGGCGCAAGTGATGGTTCCCGCGTTTATAGAGTCAAAGAAATATAAATCTCTTTGACATTGGCTATCAAAAGGGCGCGCCAATCTTCTTCTTTATTGCATCTTGAGAGATTCAACTATAGATTACAAATCAACGACTTGATTACACGAGAACCAACAACGTACCTTCAATCCTAAACCGACAAATCCGGCCTCGGATCGAAGATCTTTTCAAATGAAGTGTTGGAGGTCTATTTATTAAGCAAGCTAGCTGCTTGTCACCAGCTTGTATCAGCTTCTTGTATCACTTGCATGCATTAGATAGTTGCTTGCACCAACTACTTGTCACCAGCTTGTATTAGCTGCTTGTTCGGGAGAACGCGATGAAAAAAGACAACGGGTGCTAATTTTGCATAATTAACACGTCCTAAAAATTACCGCGTTCCATCAATACCCTTGGGTGAGAAGTACAACGTTGAACCCGCTCGGGCTTCTGTCTATGAAGCTCCTCTTATCAATCTGAATTCGCACAACACGTATGCGGTGATGTGGTTAAGGACCCGACTATTCAAAGAAGTCATTTTTAAAACTTTATGTGATAATTATAAACATTCCCAAAAATACTCATTTAATTTCCATAAGACTCAATTCATTAAAGTATTCTCTTGAAACATGCCTTTTCTTTATTCTCAGTAGAAGTCTATAGTCATATACCGTTTACCGAGTTTTATTCGAGAAACAAGGGTTGACTATATACGACTATAGGAACCATTCTGTTTTTCACCCTTGCACAATCTTTCACTAGACTGACCAACCTTTTTCTTTCCTTGCATGGTTGGCCGGTGTCATCCGTCCTATACGGCACATCAGTGGTTGGTCTTAGACAACCTTGAAGTAACAAATCGAAGATGAAGGCTTGTTGTTGAAGATTGTGATTTAAAGTAATATTATTTTTAAATGTTGTAGAGTGTTGATTTAATCTTCTTAAATTAATGTAATACTTAGATAAGTTAGTCATGTATTTAAGGTTTATGTAAAAGTCTTCCGTTGTATTGTAATTTCGAGTTATAAAACTTATCTCCTCAATTTACGAGGAAAGATTTAGTAAAGGTTGTTTCAAAAGTCTTCCGATATTTACCGTGTTATTACTTAACGTTTATTTATATATTTAAGCATAATTGTTCTAATTAAAGCTATGGTGGTATTCGAATTTACGGTCTGAGGTCACTGGCGTGTGGCACTATCGACATAAGTCGGGGGGTGTTACAATTTCCATCTCTCTCACAATTTCCATCTCTCTCTCTCTCTCTCTCTCTCTCTCTCTCTCTCTCTCTATCTCTCTCTCTCTCTCTCTCTCTTTCTCTCACACACACACACACACACACACACACACACACACACACACACACACACACACACACACACACACACACACACACACACACACACACACACACACACACACACACACACGTCTCTCTCATGTAGTCACGCTCGAAATCCCAAAATTTCACTCATGTGTGATAAAAAACCAAAGTAACCCTAATAGTGATTGTTTAAAATCTTCACATCTCATTTACGGATGTCCTAAATCCAACTAGTTTTTACAATTAAGTGTACATGGATTGAGTTTCGGAAGTCATTAGCCCCTGGAATCAATGTTCTAAAGTTTTATACTTAGAAATTCAAATACTTATTTGTGTTTTTGTTATACGACATTCATATTTTATTATTAAATTAATTTTTATTTGCTTACAAAATCTGACGATTTTATGATCCGCTTTTATGATCCGATCCAGAAGGTACCCTGTGATTCGATCCTTAAATACCAATTTTGATAGCCTTGGTGAGAGATGAGTGATTTAGGGTTAGAAAGAGGGTATTTAAACCCCAAGCCCCAAAAGCACTCAAAACGCCGTCGTCTTCAACATTGGTCAGAGGAGTGCCCCATTAAGTGATATATAGCGTTTCAACACACATGAGACGTCCATGCCCATTTGGAGAAAATGGCACAATAATCTCATATCAGAGGAACAAGCCCAAATCACCAAAGTCACAAAACACCGGGACCATACGCACCAAGGGGTGACTTAGCCATTTTTTGGCTAAGTCCCCAAGGTGCCAAAATGGCTCAGTGATGGTTCATGGCGACTCAAGCCTTGCAACCCCTAGTCCTTAGCCGCTAACTAGCCTTAGTACTTGCATAGTAAATTGTTTACATGTATTTGAGTTTAAAACAACATAAGGATTAGTAAACATAACAAGTTCCATAATCTTGTTTTATTCCAATTGTAACTGAGGTTTTGTATATACTTATTCATATCCTTTATAGTGTTTGTTTGCATATTGTCATTTGAGAAACTTTTCAGGTTTTCTTTGGTACCATATGCTCCACCAAGTGACTGCCAAATCTTGGAATTGGATTTGGCTTAGATTATTCTTTATCTTCTCCAAAATTTCTTTAATTCCTCGATTTCTCGAATTCAGGTTATGAATATATCTTCTCATTTCTGCATTTATTTTTGTGATCGTTTGTAATGTCTGGTGACAATTAAATAATAAGTGGTGTGTTTTTTTCAGATTGATGGGCACACAAAATACATCTAGGGGGAATCGAGATGCCTTTTTCTTGCAATCTTCTTTTGGTCGGTATTCCATTCTTTGTTACTTTCCAGAGGAAATTCTTAACTTCATGGTAAGTGTTTATTTTCCAAATGCGGGAGGCATCATACACACTATAGCATTTATTCCTGGTAATTGTTTCCATTGTAGATTTTGTTGAGAACCAACCGTCCTTACTAGGTTCCCAACATAGACGATCAATGATCTAGTTAACCGGTATGGGGGTAGATATAATTAGAGAAACTATATAAGGTGGAAGAATTTGTTCAAGTTTATATTTGTTCCTATTTTTCATGTAGTCTTCAACCAAGCATTAGGATCATCTCTAGATGTCATGATCATAATTTTATCTAGTGGTTGTTTTCGTATCACTAGTATAAAAATGCTCTTTTATCCCGTAAAAAATAGTCCGGATCATCTATATTTGGGCAAATAAGCCACAAAAATTACATTTTATTTTGGGATAATAAAATAATCCGGATATACGGAGGAAAGTCCGGGCTAAATACTAGATTTTAATTTTTACGTTAAAACTATATAGCCCGAGCGTGTTTTTAATGTGCATATCCGAGCTATATAGTTACAATCTTATTCTGCATAGATAAATATAGCACGGATATACATAACCATGCAATATCTAGGCTATTTAATCCTTATAAACTTGATTATCTATCACGGTTCTTCTCTCAACCGGGCTAAAAAGATAGTTTTTTTTTAACTTCAACAAAACAGCTTCGTCCTAGGGCTCGTGTTGCTGCAAAACAGATCCACATACTAGACAATTTTTTTTTACTTCGAACACTTGCGTCTTCACAAAATCGCGCGGTGTTGCTGCAAAATCCCACTCGATCTCCTAGGGCTCCGAGGTGTTGTTCGTGAAATCGCGCGGTCATCTTCCAGTTCCTGTTCGTGGTTGCTGCAAAATCGCGCTTGGTCTCCTAGGGCTCGGTCTCCTTCCTGAATTAGGGCTCCGAGGTGTTGTTCCCCCCCTCTGAATTTATCTTTTTTTGATGGGTTAGTGCTTGTGTGTTGGTCTGATGGTAGTTGAACTTGATAGCATCAATTCATTTTTTGGCATTCATTTGGTCGGACTGTTTTACTGGCTTAGTGCTTCCAGTTCCTGTTTTTGGCATTCATTTGGTCGGACTGTTTTACTGGACAAGTTTGAGTTGAAGCATGAATCAACTGGTCTTAATGAGAAGGTGAACATGATTTTCCTTCACAAAGTGTAGAAAGTCACATGGATCACTTGAACACAACAAACAGAAAATACACATTATCATTTACAATTTTGACATGTTCCTTTACATTTTTTCTTACTGAACTAACTATAGGTGACTTTTCTAATGGAATATCAAATGACTCGTGCTTATGAGTTCTTTGCTTGTTTAGATATTTTGTATATCTTTTCTACCTGCAAGAATACTTACCAAATACTGCAGGCTTATATGAACAGTTTTGTGTGTGATAGTAGTTGTTTTATAGGTTACCCTATTTTATTGAGATGAACCCCTGTCAGCTTGCAGTAAGGTAAGTTTGAAGACTCTTGGTTTTCATATGTTTATATTTGCTACCCTTCCCATTTGTTTATGTTTTCCCGTTCATATTTCTTTACTACTCTAGCTCTAGCCTATTCTGTGGTTGTTCAATAAACTAGGTTGGGTGTTTTCAATTAAGAAAAAGAAGAAGATGCAACAACATTTTGTAGGTGTAGATCAAAAGCAGGTTCTCCCTTTTCACTCAAATGGTTTCTGACATGTAGTCATAATAAGATTTGTTTGACAATTCTAGGATTAGGTAATTTGCCAATTTGGGGGCCAAACAATTCATTTTCAATAAAAGAATTTGGAGCCTTCCATAACCTGTCAAACTCTGCAATTAATCGCTCATCTTCTTCCCTTTTTGCCCTTCCTATTGTTCCTCCCAAAAATAAACTCTTCTCATTCATCAAAATATCCATTTTCCCACTTCTTGGAGTTTCTTTCCCTATTTTGGAGGTAATATTAGTAGTTTAGTACCCAGTTCACTATTTCTGCATATTTCTTATTGTTATTGTGTGCGCTTTGATGCTTTAGTTCAGAGTTTTGTGGGTGTTGTTTGCTCTATTTTCCCCAAATCTGTACTTTGGTGTTGAATTTTTTTATGAAAAGATTGGGTTTTCTTTATTCTGACATGTGGTACTGTAAGAAAATTGTGTGCTGCTTTTGGAGGTTGGTTCATTCCTGTGTATTTTGCCTTTTGTAAGCTATAATTGCAAAGGAAGACCTATACTAAATTGGCTAAATCATAAATCATAAGAATAGGATTTTGTGGGATCCAGATTATCAAGCCTGAAATCATGGACCCTCCTCCTAACTCACACTTTGTACTAAACTATATTTAATTATACAAGTCTTCTATTCAGCACATCACTACTTTTTTTTAGTATAGCAGAGTTTTGATTCCTCCTTTTTTCCCCATGTTGGCTAGTTGTGACTTGGTTTTTTTTATGCTTTCTGACTACTTGCGTGTGGTAGCACAACACATTGATGGAAAAACATTACAATTGATTGGAGAAGCCTTTATTCAATTAGAAGAAATTAATATGTTATATGACATGTTACACTGATTTGATTTGTTTAGAATTTTACACTTAGGCTTCTCACAATCTGTTGCGTAGGCAGCATCAGAGCTGATCAGGAGCTCTGTGGAGCCGATTCTCGAGCAATATAGACCTGCAATCATAGACTCCCTAAAGTTCAGGAAGTTGATATTTGGCATTGTGGCACCTCAGTTTACAGGTAACTTGAACAACACCATTTTTTTACTTTATAAATGCTCGTGTTATGTATTTGAATTATAGACATCAGCATTGAGATCATTATTGTTGTTAAATGTAAATAGTGTATTATCTAAAGTAGCTAAGCAAATCTGGATAGAGCATATTATTGTTTTCATGGAAGATTCGGTATTGTTTTCCGAAGTTCAGTTTTTGGCTTCTTGCTTGAATCTATAATTTGTTAGCTGGCAGGAACTATGAATGAACTAGATTATGGCTTCAATACACTTATAAGTTACACTAAAACATTAATGGTTGTTTATTGGGATGGGTAACAATAATGTTTCTGCTTTCCTTCTTCTTGTCCACCTTCGCATTAGGCTGACTTGCTCCTTCTTTCCTATGTGCATTAATTTTCGATTATATATAATTGTTTGTTGGCTGTTTATTGGGATGGGTAATAAGAATGCTTTCTGACTACTTGCGTGTGGTAACAAGAATGCTAAATTTTGAAAACATTGAATTCAACACAGTATATATAATTGTTTGTTTGGTTGTCTTGCTTAGCCTATAACAGAATCCTTTTCTTGTTGTCTTTGTGGATTTGAATCTTGATCACATTTCGATATGTAGATGTTATATTGAGTAAATGGAAGAGACATGTGATTGTGTTAAACATTATAAAGTTATTATATGATTTTATAAGAATATACATAATGAGTTACTACCCTCATTGTTTGCAGGTGTGGGTGATATGTAATGCAAAGTTATCAATGAAATTGAAGAATCATAAGGGGTGTTTTGGTTGTTGCTAGTGCGAGATGCATCGAAGCTTATGGAGTCTTTTTTGTATTCTAGGTCCTAATTTGTGAACTTCTACTCACTAAGTACTATGTTGGAATATCTTATGTAGTCGAGTTTTTGTTAAACTAAGTAAAGAATTCACTAAGTGTTGTATTATGCTTTAGAAGATTTTTGTCAAACTAAGTGAAGTATGTTGGAATATCTTATTATATTGGGTTTATTGTTATAAGTATTTGCATTCATTGGTTTTGGTAAATATTTGTACCAGTAAAAATGCATCAAAATACATTGTACGTACAAGGAAATTTAAATGAAATTAATCAGACAAAAAAAACCATTACGTAATATAGCCCGGACCTCTTAAAAATCGGGGAATAATGATTCACCGGACTTTTTATCACGGATATCCGAATGTTTTTTAGCCCGATTGTGATGAATGAGATCCAGGATATTAAATGATCTTTTTAGCCCGAATATCAATTTACATGTCCGAGCTATTAAATATATCTTTTAGCCCGGATATTGGTTTACACGCCCGTGCTATATAATGTTTCGGATCGTGATATATCTTCGTTATTTTAGCATGGGCGTGTGGTAAGTGGTCCGGGCTATTTGAGCTATTATCACACCAATCTGAAGTCCGAACCTATTTTACGTTATATCCGGGTTATATATTAAAATACGCCCGGGCTAAATAGCCTATTCTGTACTAGTGTATCCATCTGTATGTCCAAAACGTTATTGTTTTTCCATCACCAACTTGCCAGATTAGTCATTTTTAAAATTCTTGTCGGATTTCCATCATTTTAGACAATTGTCAAGAACATTATCCTTTATGAATTTGTCGGATTTCCATGATGCTTAAGATATGTTGTTTAGAATGATTTTCACCCAATAGTTGTGTAATAACCCACTTTTAATTAGAAGAGTATTATGGTAATTCAATTTTTAATAATAACAAAGGTTATGATGTTTAGTTTATTTATGTTATAAAAGAGTAATTTAATTTTTCATGAACTTAAGTCCATAAATTATTTTAGAATGATTTTTATACAATTTATGAAATGTGTTACAATAATATAGCGTAGAAATTAATAATTAGGTGTAACCATGGTTATAAAACTAAGTTTGGGCAACTTTATATTAATTTTGGAATTGAAATAGGGTATTTTTCTTTACTTTTGAAAGTTGGGCGAAAATTTTAATTTGCCCTAAATTAGGAGGGGCTTGTGGAATTTATGGGAAATTGATAGAACAACTCAAGTTCAAATATGTTCTTACTCCCGCACCTAGAGTTTACAGATTCCAATGCCAAATTCGAACAAATCAAGCGTAATTAATTCGTCCCTCAAATTGGGCATTAAAGATCAAGAGGATATCAAACAAAGCCCTCTAATTCGAGGTTGGTGTCAAGATTGCTCGAAATCAGCCCGGGATTGAAAGAACAAGTACGTGACTCATCCGAGCATATATTGGGAAATTCGATCTCGATCGAATCAATTAGGGCGAGTAATTTGCGTGATTGTGTTGGAGGAATTACGACCAACAATAGCCTATAAATATGAGGCCTCTCATTGCGATTTCGGCATCCAACTCATCAAAAACAGATAAAAAAGCCTCTCATCTCCTCAATAATGTGGGAGCCGTTTCTCGACACCGATTATGGAGCTCTGCCGCCGCCCACAACCGGAAAATCCTAAAGTGACACAAACCCAAAGACATTGTCCCCGCTCTGTTTCGTCTCCGTTTGGACCTCAAATGAGCCACATGAATATTGTTTGACGAGTGCTCTGATAGGACAAAAATCTACCCACAAGCGTATGAGATCAATTATAGCTTTTCAAGTGTCGTTCCCAACGAGGACTATGTCATATCTTTTGTAAACTTAAACCGGTAAACTAAGCCGTAAGAAGGGAAATTCGTTTGACTAATAGCTAAAAAACAAGAATTGCAAAGATGATTATAAACCATTTGGGAAGAAGATTCTAGGGATCCCACAACAATGTCTTGGTAAACTTACGAATATATGTCCGAAAATAGTCTGAACCTGTCTGAAGGTAAGCTATCTAAAGTCTCTACTAACTCCTTTAAGACGATAATAGATGTGCCTAAATTCTAACTAACAATTGCAGTCGTGCAGAGCTAATCAAATTAATCTAGACCCTTTGGGCACTTAAAATCTATGATAAAACAGAGTTAGCATTCGCTGTCGCGCTCCGCTAAGTCTAGGCAAACCTAGGGTTTCTATGATAGCTTAGGATTCCACAAGAGTAATTAGGTTGTTGTCACACAAATAATACTTAGGTTGAATACCTAGTAATCTGATAAAGTAATCTCCTTTCAAACTCATACCCTATCTGAGTTGTCAATTAAAGTTTTCTCCTTTCAGACTCAAACCTAATAGAAACCTAATTAACTTTCATTAATTGCATTTAGAACTTTAAGATTGAATCAAACAAGGTTTCAGATTTCAATTCAGACAAATATCATGCATAGTCTACCAATTCATTATTGGGATCACTCCAACCCTAGAATTATGGAATTAGCCAGACATGCTTGGAGAAACAATCAAAAACATCATATGAACAAATGAAATCATTCAACTAAATCGTAAGAAGAGAAATACTTGATCCAATTTAGGGAAACAATCTTCAATCTTCCAAAATCTTTAAAAGAACTCCAAAAACACCCAGGGCTAGAGAGAGTGGCAAAAAAAGACAGAAGAGGCTGCCAAATAACCCTAGAAAATATACCATCCTAAAATACAAAAGGGTCGAAAAATAACAAATTCGAGCCGCGGGGCATTGACACGGTTTGTGACAGAACCGCACAGTTTGTCACAAACCGTGCAAATTTATATAAAGGCATGAGAGGCTTGGCACGGTTTGTGTGCCGTTTTGAAAAAAGCTTATTCTGGGTGCTGTAAGTTGGCACGGTTTATGGCACAGTTTGTAGCATATCGTGTCAAACACCAGAAAGCCATTCTTCGTCTTTGTACTCGACCGTGCACATCTCCTATGACATCCATGCCTCGTAATGCACCTCCTTTGACCGCTAAAGTACCCGAAAACGTGAAAAGACTCGTGTAGACATCCAAACTAAAGAAAGCAATGCAACTAACTAAAAATGCAATATAATAACATGGAAATGCCTAAACTATAGCCTAAATGCATGTCCTAAACATGTATGAAATGAATGTTATCAAATTCCTCCAAGCTTAACCCTTGCTTGTCCTCAAGAAAGTACACAACCTATAAATCCACAAAATATGTCAAGGTTGTTTCTACCCAACAGACAAGTGAGCAATGATCATGAGAGTCCAAACATAAGACAAGTGTAATCATAGCATGCTTTGCAACCAATGATAAAAATGTAGTTAGTTCCTCAACTCTAAACCTTACTAGGAAAAAAATTAAGTCACTCCACTCATGTGTTTAGGTTTGTGTTTCGCTCAATTCTTTACTTTGAATGCTAAACTACCATAGGCTTGCAACAATGTCCTAAATCTCCACTACAGAAGACCATGTACATAGCAAAAATCATGAGGACTTTATAGGGTTGTAATGGGACCAAGGTATAAGATTAAGGTAATGATATATTTAGGCCACGTGGTGCTAAATCCGGGAAAAAGAATTACCAAGACGACACCAAGCTTAAAATGATCCTTCACATTCACTTTCGTTCTTCAAACCCTTACAACAAAACCCTTTTATGCTGAATTGTCTCCTTTCTTTTCTTTGTTTGCTTCTTCTTCTTCTTCCTTGCTTTTGTTCATTTTTTTTTCTTTTTTTTCTTTTTTTTTGAAGAAGGAAGAAAAGGAAAAAGAAAGGAGAGCACAACAAGACATATTCATATCCAACCATTAACATATGCAACCTCTCCCAAGCTTGGCTGAAGTCCACACTAGCATGACAAATCAACTATCCTAATCCCCGGATGGGTAGGATGAATAATTAGGCTCGGTACGCTTTTGTGGGGCTTCCAAAGAAAAAGGCAATTACGGCACAAAGGGCTTCAAGCAAAGGAAAACATTTATAGGGTGGCTAAGGATAAAGGGTTAAAATGAAACAACGCCTCAATCATATTAATGTCATGTACATAAATCATAAATGCAACTTTGAAGAAGGTATTAATGTAAGTTCTAGAGTTATTAATCAAAGAGAGATTCACACACATAGAGAAAAAGAGAGGACTTGCACATAAATAGTCCTAAAAAGCCAAATTCTCACCGACGTTTTGTCTAGAGTATCGGTCCTAGCACATCTCAATCAAAGATCACATGCTCAAGCCAATTGTCTAAAGTTCAAGCCCTCATAATCATGCACAAAATGCAATTGCAATATCAACAACCAAAATATATTGAGAGGATTCATAAATCATGCATTATAAGAAAAAACAACCAGAGGAAATCAAGCAAAAAAGGGTCAAATCCAACATCCATAATGCAATGCATGGAAATAAATTCATAAAGAAAAATGCAAAAACAACCAAATAAAATGCAACTAAATCTAAGATGAACATGCAACTAGTATGAACATGCAACTCTACATGTGAATTGCTCCCCCCATGCTAAACCCAACATTGTCCCAATGTAGAAAAGTAACAAAACAGGAAGAAACTCACAGAGTCAGTCCACTGCGGTGATGGGTTGTCCGGTGGGCTGAAAGGGTTAGAGAAGAAAAGAAAAGAAAAGAAAAGAAAGGAAAATAAAGAAAAGAAAAAAATTTAAGGAAAAATAACAAACTTACCTTGGGTTGCCTCCCAATCAGCGCTTGCTTAAGGTCGTTAGCTTGACCTCCCACAACTTTCAAGTGCTCGGATCGAGAGGGTCGGTGGTACCCTGCTTGATCGGGTCGAGCGTGATAACAAACTTCAGTCGATGACTCCGTACTTTGAACTTTCCTTAGTTTCTATGTCATTACTCAACTGTCCCACCTCTCAGCACTCGAGTCACCCGATATGGTCCTGATCATCTTGACCCCTTGGGACCTGGAAACATGATTTCTCATGGGATAACAACACCATATTTCCACTCTTGAACTCAACCTTTGTTCTGGCTTTCTTTTTTTTCTTAGGAGTTGACTTTTCATTGAATTAGTGGTTTCACCACCATCTAGGTCCGGATCTCCCAAAGACTCATCAAGCAAACAAGCAATGTCAGATAAGATCTCATCTTGCCCTGGATCAACCTCAATCTTACAGCAGGTACCCTTGGTAGGAGACGTGGGAATGTCTTTGTATATCGCAAGGAAGTGGTCCTTGAAATATTTATATTCTATCTTCTCCTCCCCTATTGTGAATGAGAGCTTCGCATTCCTGACATCAATATTAGCTCTAGCGGTGGCTAAAAATGGTCTCCCATGAATGATGTGAGTTTTATCACTAACCTCCATGTCAAGTATTACAAAATCTCCTGGTATGAAGAACTTTCCCACTTTCACATGGACATTTTCTATTATGCCAACAGGGTGAGTAACAGACCTATCAACCACAAGGAGACGCATCTCGGATGGAACAGGCTCACCCAATTTCAAATCTTTGCAAATTGACAAAGGCATAACATTGACACTAGACCCGAGATCACAAAGAGAATCATAAGTCAGATTGCCAAAATATGCAGGAATAAATAATTCACCTAGATCTTGTAGTTTATTTGGCATCTTCTCAACACAATCCATTGTCAGGGCCACAGTCTCATAGTCCTCCAACCTTCTCTTGCTGATCAGAATTTCTTTCGAAAACTTAGCATACGCAGGCATTTGAGTGAGGACATCTGTGAAAGGTATGTCAACATACAACTTCTTCATCAACTCCTTAAACTTAACAAATTGGTGCTCTAGCTGTATCTAAATCCTTCTCTGAGGAAAAGGCATAGGTGGCTTGTATGGCGGGGGAGCAACATACTTGGGTTCTTCTTCCTGTGGTTTCTCCACATGCTCCTTGGTCGCTTCTTTTTCTTTTGGACGGGGCTCCTCCAACTGTTTTTCGTCACTCAAAGTGACAGCCCTGCAATGATCCTTGGGGTTTACTTCAGGTTGATTAGGAAGTTGACCAATCGGCCTAGGAACATTCATAGCAATTTGGGCCAACTAACTCTCAAAATGGTCCATCCTCTTAGGCAAACTCTCAAAACTGTCAACTTTCTTAGACAAGGCTTCCATATAAGAAGCCATGTTCCCCTGGTTTTTAGCTATTTCCCTCAACACGGACTCCAGTGTAGAGTTCTCAGAAGTGTAAACATGAGCTTGATTCTTCAGTTGTGAGACTCTTGGTTGGAACCTAGAAGATGGTCTTTGCTGAGCATCATCATTCTTGTAGGAGAAGTTTGGATGATTCTTCCACCCAGGATTATAGGTATTGGAATACAGATCATTCCTAGGACCTCTGTTGAAGCTATTCATGTAGTTTACTTCCCTTTGAGACTCGTTATGGGAAGCAAAAAGATGATAGGAAGAAATAGTGTGATCTCCATCTCTACAAAACCGACAGGCTACACCAGAAACAACCTGTGCGGATTGCCCTGCACTTTGCGCCTGAGACTTTTGCACTAACAGATTCAGCCTCTTGATGTCATGCGCCATAACATCTATTTGAGCTTGTTGGTGTATCTCAGAGCTAACCTCAAACATCCTTGCAGGTTTCTTGGAACTTGAAGTAGAGCGAGGATCATTGTAATAATGAGTGTTGAGCAGTACTCTCAATCAAGTTCCAAGCATCCTCAACTTTCATACTCATGATTCTAATACCTGCTGAAGCATCAATGATTAGCCTGAAAGAACTATCAACAACGTTGTAGAAGACATGTAGCCGTGTCCATTTTTGTTGCCCATGATGGGGGCACAACATCAGCAATTTCTTGAATCTTTCCTACCCCTCATAAAGAGACTCTTCATCCCTCATCTTGAATGCAAGAATATGTTCCTCATCTCAGTAGTCTTCTTTGGCACAAAGTATTTATTGAGAAATGCCTTTGTTAACTCCTCCCAAGTTGTCATAGAGCCAAGAGGTAGGGCCTGAACCAAGCCTTGGCCTTATCTCGTACAGAGAATGAAAAGGTTCGCAGGAAAAGTGCATCTTGGGATACCTCATGGATCTTCAAAGTATCCATTAGCTCAATAAAAGTGGCCCGATGTTGGTGTGTGTTTTCAAAAGGTAGACATCCAAACTGATTCTGCTGAACCATGTTGAGTAGGGAAGCTTTTAGCTCAAAATTTCGGGCTTGCACTGGAGGTCAAACTACACCAGAAATAGGACCAAGGTGATTTGGCAACACATAATCACCAAGCGTCATGCGTGGTGCTTGAACTTGCATGTGAGGATCTTCTTCCACTCTGTCGTCAACCATTGCTTGTTCTCTGGCTTCTCGTTGTTGTCTTCTTCTTAAGAGAAAAGCACACTCAGGTTCGAGATCGTAGTCATTGAGATTACCAACGCTCAGGACTCTTCGCATCTAAAGAAAGCAAGACCGAAAGCAAAGAAACAAAAAACAAGATCAAAAATAAAACAAAGACTTAGTCGGATCAGTTGTAAGAAAACAACTGATACTAGCAATAGTCCCCGGCAACGGCGCCAAAAACTTGATAGGATGAAAACCTACCCACAAGTGTATGGGATCAGTTGTAGCTTTTAAAGTGTCATTCGTAACGAGGACTATGTAGTATCTTTTGTAAACTTAAACTGGTAAGTTAAGCCGTAAGAAGGGAAATTCATTTGACTAATAACTAAGAAAAGAAGAAAATAAGAAACAAGAATTGCAAAGATGATTGTAAACAATTTGGGGAGAAGATTCTAGGACTAGGGATCCCCACAGCAATGTCTTGGTAAACATACGGATATCTGTCTGATACGCTCTACTTTGTAGTGCGTAACTATGAGCTGTTTCGAATCAACACTTGAGAAGCACTCCCATGGAGCTCTCAATCTTCATTGTGCTTAAAGCAACATTCATATCATCAAAGTCTTGTGAAGAAGACAACAAAAGTGACTTAAATACTACCTAGAGTCAAAGGCAAAACAAGCCCACAAAGGCCCACACAAAGGCCTCTAAAAATAGTCTTAAAATACACATAACATAGCAAGAAAGCAAGACCCTAGGTGGCTCCCACGTGAAGGCTCTTCCCAGCCAAGAAAAGCCATTCTGAGGGGGTGCACGGTTTATGGACAACCATGCACGGTTTGTCACAAACCGTGCACTCTATCTGAGAGCAAATATTGGGTTCTAATGGGGTGCACGGTTTGTGACAAACCGTGCACCAAACCGTGCACTCCTCCTGAGGGCAATTTTGTGGCTCGTCTTCCTCCCTCGTCGCATGGCTTGGCTCGGAAGGTCACCAAGGTCCTTAGCATGGGTTCGGTGAAGTCCTCGACGAGGGTGGGCTCCCTTGAGACGTGGAGGCTTGCCAAGTTCTCGAGCTCCTCTTGCATGCGCTTAGCTTGAGCTCTTGTGAGCGGACCATCTTCGCTTGTGTGCGTCTTGGGTGAAGCCTCGGATGCTCCCGCATCATTCTCCCCTTCTTGAAGAAGATTCGACCTCGAATCTAAGCTTATATGCCTTGTACTTTGCCTTTTGGGAAAGCTTAGACTTGCGCCTTTTGGAAGGCCCATCTCCTCTCTGGGGTGAAACACCAAGCGGCGGCGCTGTTTGTTGGCCTTGGCTGCATTGTGCTCCGCCTTGGCATGAAGCTTGTTCCTTGTGCGCTCATGCAATTCCCAAATGCACTCCACCAAGGAATGAACCAAATCAGCCATATTAAGGACACCATGATCTCCGGGCTCAAAGGGCACTTCTCCGGTTTTCAGCTTTGAGTAGAGCACACACTTCACTTCTTGTCCTGAAATCAAAGCACTAGAAACTCCATGCAACTCCACAACTTGGTCAATACAAGGGTTAGTCACATCAGATGTATTATGATGTTTAGGGCATGCAATGAATTCAACTTCCTTAGAGGGCTTAGGCATAACTACAATGGCAAAATAAGGCCCTCTAACACGTCTACACAATAGTAAGAATGTAAGCACAAATCTTCCAATAACTACATGATATCCAAACAAGAATGCAAATAGTATTCCATACGTCTTCCTAGTTCTATGTTCAAGCTTAGGAGTACAACTAACAACATAACACACATGTATGGACATAAGGATCATATTATGAACAAGATGCATTCCACAAGACATGTATTGAGTTGCAGCTCAGTTGGTGACATGTATTGAGCTGCAACTAACAACATAAGGATCATATTATGAACAATTGAGCTATAGCTTAGTTGGTGACATATCCCCCAAGGTGTTGGGAGATATGCCAAAGGTCAGGGGTTCGATCCCCCCTGGCAACAACCTGTCTGGGTTGGATTTGGGCCAACCTGGGAGATGGGCATTGGCTTGATCGGGCCTTGGCCTGGGCCTGAGATGGGCCGGGTTGGAGTGTGTGGGTCTGCAGCCCTGATTAAATACGGGAGGGTTCACAGGCGACCCCGATGGTCCGGGACCAGGGCCCTGTGGGTTTGCCCGTATCAAGGAATATCAAGGATGGAAGCCTCATCTCTCTTGGGCTTATCCAGGTAGCACAGGTACCCGACACAACCTTGTCGAAGTAGCTTACACGCAGCCATCGCATTGACGAGCTTGCCGTTATCAGCGTCATTACGACCCTTAAACTTGCATATAAACTGGCCCCCAGAAGAAATTGTCACAGTCCTTGAGCTAAAATCGATCACCGCCCCATGGCGCATCAGCCAATCCATTCTTGAACCCCTTTCATGCTCATGTCACGTCGAGGTACTGCAGAAGAAAAAACTGCAAAATCCGATCCAATACCGAGAATAATGTCGTATGGAGCCATGGCTATACAGATCAAATCTGCTTTGAACTTCCTACCCTAAATGGTAATTGGAAATTCTGAGAGACGCTTGGATCCTACTAACTGCTCACCATTAGGAAGATTCACTACAAAAGGCTCACAAGCCTCATTCCATACTAAGCCTAGCTTATTTACACAATCCTCCGAGATGAAAGGATGAGTAGAGCACCCGAATCAAATAGTATACACACAGAAGTAGAATGAAGGTATAGAGTACCTTGAGCAATAGGAGCATTCGGTCCATCAACCTCACACATCTCGTAGAGTCGCTGACCTTGACCTCCTGAAGCAGCAGGGCCTTTCCCCTTGTTCTGAGTAGTTGTCTGCGTTGAAGGGCTATGAGCCTCCACTGGTTTGGATCTGGGTCGGTTGTTATGACTAACAGACCCTTGCTGTGACTCAGCTCCCTTCTGCCTCCTCTGCGGACAAAACGTCTGCAAGTGGCCCTCCTTCCCGCAGGCAAAACACGTCTTTCTTTCCTTCGGACACTCATTACTCTTGTGCTCGGGTGTACCACAATTGTAGCATTGGGTCGGATTCTTGCCCTGGCCCGAACGTTGTATAGACCCTCCTTGAGTCATCTCCGTTCTAGCTCGGCCAGACTTCGCAAAGTTTGACGGTGGCACGGGTCGCTTGAACCCACTTGCCTGAGGCTGGCTCTGTGCCGGTCTCTGGCAATTGCGCTTCCTCGTCGACTCCTCCAGAGTCACCTCCAACTTGTAGGCAACATCCACGTACTGCTCCAGAGTAGAGCATCTGTGGCGCACCATCAGTGGCTTGATGTCCGGATTCATCCACTCGTGGAAATGCCAGATTTTCTGCTCATCACTGGACACTTCCGGCCCAGCATACTGCAACAGGTGATTGAACTTGGTCGCAAGCTCAGTCACTTTCAATCCATCCGTCTTCGGATAGAGAAACTCCTTATGCTTCTCTTTCCTCATAGTTCGGGAAAAGAATCGATCGGTCATCTTTGTCTTAAACATTCCCCAGTTCAACCCAGGGTGATCAGCTAGACCGGTGCTTTTCCACCATTCACTAGCCACCTCCTTCAGTTGAAGGGAAGCAATGTGCACCTTTTTAGCTTCAGTGCACTCGACGTTTCTGAACAATCATTCCATGTGTGAGAACCAATACGCCACTTTGACTGGCTCTCCCTTCCCATCATAACTGTCAGGCCTCATAGAGCTAATGACCTTCAATGCTTGACCATAATTGCCTCTGTTCCTGACCGCATCCTCATGAGGTACATGGACATCTGGCTCCTCGAACCTAGGAACCACAAGAGGAATTGGCACACCTTGTGCCCGAGGCGCGATCGGTCGCATAATATCGGTGACTGCTTGCATCACAATCCCCCGAATTGCCTCAATTGCCACATCATCGAATATAACTGGGGCGTTGACCGGAACTTGGTCACTGCCTACAGGATTGTTGTGAGAAACTGACTCGTTCTCATCCACTGGATTCGCGACATTTCCCAAATTTAGTCTGGGGTTGTTTCTTGGCCCATCACCAGCACGAATGGTGTTCCTTATATTCACCATCTGTTTACCGATCAAATTCCAAGTATTTCACGACATTAATATCATCTCAATATGCACAACGTATAAAATTGACTCGGAATAGATCAAACTGGTAAACTTTTATTGATGAACTGAAACTGAGTTTGATAGGATCTACATAGAAAAGCTCTTCCAAGCGATAAGACAAAATTTCAAGAAGGCTATAATTCTACCAAAACAAAACAAAACAAGCACTAGAAAGAAAATGCTAGATGCTCAACACCGGCCCCCATCATGGTGCCCTGAAAAGATTCCTATAATCAGGAGCCTTCATGCACAACTTCTTCGAACGTGGTCTATCATCGGGGTCTGGCGTCGGACTCCTTGCCTTACTCGGCACCCGGAGCACACGGCTCATCCCTCGGCCCTGTCGGACACCAACACTATCGACTCAGGGAGTATGGTCTTCACCTCCTCGGGTGGACAACTGGGCTCCCCGACCTCAAAGCACGGCGGGGGAACCGGGAACTCGAGCCTAACTGGAGATGGCAGGGCCACCTCGGCTTCCTTCGGGTTCCTCAGTTGAGAGATAATTGCGCCCATATCCTGCGAGGCGACGAGAAAAGAATTAGTCTTTCTAAATATAGAAGCGAACTTACTATATCAGACTGGAAAGAAGGCACGACTAGAATGGCAGAGATTTCAAAACAACACATTTTTATTCAAGTAAGGTTTTATTCAGAATTTTAAGTCTTTCGAATTTAAACAACTTTCTCAGTTCAAATGGGTAACCGGTTTCCCAAAATCTTTGTGTCTAGTAAAATATTTTGAAACCGAACCCGTTTTAAAAACTTTTGGCTCTGATACCAAATCTGTAACACCCCTAAATATTACCTTGAAAGTATTACCGCCAGTGACCTCAGATTTCACATCTGAAGCCACCCAAGGCTTAACCATTTTATATCAACCATAAAACACACCGATAATATTAAATATCATAACATTTTATTCAACCAAAGTCTCGGATTACATCTGTAAAAATCCCAAATACAATCTGAAATACAGAATTCATTTCAATACAATGGAAGTCTTTTGATAAATAACATAAGGGTCATGATTGGAGCGATCTCACGCCTAGGATCTTCAACCTTGAGAAAACTTTTAAAAACTCCATCTGCCTTCATCGTCGCGTACTAGCCTTCACGGAAGGGAAGTTTTCCTGATGTGCCGTATGAGACGGATGACACCAGCCAACCATGCAAGGGAAATAACTGGTTGGTTAGTCTAATGAAAGACTATGCAAGGGTAAAACAGAAAAGTTCTAAGTAGTCGTATTAGGTTACACCCATCGCTTCTCGAATGAAAGCCGATGATGATAGTGAACCTCAATACTTTTACGAAAAGATACAAAACAGAATGATCAAGAGAAGACTCCAAAAGATCGAGTCTTAGGGAAACGTATAAAGAGAAGACTCCAAAAGATTGAGTCTTATCGGAAAGTATGACAAATGTTTGGGAACGTTATAATTTCACACAAGCTTTTAAAAAGACTTGACCATTTGGGTCCACGACCAACCTCACCGCGCAATGCGAATTCAGATTTGAAAGGAGGACTTACTCTAACCGAATTCCGGGCGGTTTCCACGTTGTACTCCTCGCCCGAGGGTATATTAATTATGTGCATAATCACACTTATCTTATTAAATTCCAAAACGTACATTTACGTTACAAGTTTTTAAGATATATCATCTCATCGCGAGAGATATTGGAGGGAATAAATTCCGAATGTTGGCACCAGCTGTGTGCACCTACCCTGAGTAAGGGTACAGTCATGACCAGAGAGAGTACTAGGGCAAAATCCTCCTAATACCAGTTATAAAGAAACGACTAGACCTCGCAAGGTACATAGTGTCCCTACGAATACTCGTTCTAACTAAACAGTTAAAACCACACAATAGTCCACACCAATACCATCATGGTAATTACAGATATAATAGCATTGTTTCTAGCAGTATATACCTCCTATTATAATGTCACATTTTAATCACATACGTTTATAAAAACTGTTCCCAAACGAAAACAACATTCATCCCATTTTAATTAACAATTAAAAGCAATTGATAATTAACGGAAACACAGAATGATGAGCAAGAGCGAACCACCACTTGCCTTGATCGAGACGAACAAACGAATGACGACGGGTTCATGGGTCCGGAACTGGGAACGGAATCAGATTACATATTCCTACGACAACGAACCCACAACGAAACCCTAGGTTAGATTCGATAATTAAATAATATGAATCTAAGGAAATGAAAGGAAACGAAAGAACGAGGGTCCCATCCGTGACCGGATTGTCCAAGGCCACGATCGCGTTTGCTAAGGCAAACCGCGGTCGTGGCTTGGCATCCGCGGTCGCGGATGTCTGGACATCGTCCGCGGTCGCGGATGTTCATGTCCATGGTCGCGGCCATGAATCCGACAACCCTAGCGAACTAAATCCTCACCGGCGACGACACGACGAGGCTCCGAACGAGAGGGCTTCGACTCCCTATGCCACGCCGCTTCCAAGGCACCACCACTCGACCACGAAAACCACCGGCGAGAGCTCCATCGACGATGAGAAATTCCGGCGAGCAAACGAGAGCACGAGAGAGAGATTGAGAGCTTGAGATCTAGATGCCGAACCTCCCCCATCGATCCACCTTTTATAGCCATCGAGGAGGCCAGGCGAACCGCTCCAGATCCCCCCCCCTCGACGAATTGACGGCCAACCAACCGGCGAGCCATTGAAGATGATGCTTGAAGCGTTTTTCGCAGTCGCGGAAATATTCCGCGGTCGCGGAAAAATGCCTGTTCGCGAGGCTGACGACGCTTCATTTTCCGCGGTCGCGGAAAAGGCCTATGCGCGTCCTTTTGCCCGGGAAACAATTGAACACATGATAAAATCTTGAAATAACTAATATTTGTATCCAAACAAATATTTTAAGCCTCCAAAATACATCGAATGTATATTATAATGCTCAGGGAATTATTACAGAGATAATACGCGTTACAGAAATTCTGAACTTTGCCAAATGTGAAACGATTACAGAACGAGGGTTGGAAAATTACCCAAATACCCTTACTAAAAATGAGGGGTATTATAAGTGAGGCCGCGAGCGAGATGCAGTAGTCGCGGCAGAGCAAAACCATGGGCGCGGGATTCTGGCCGCGATCGCGGCACATGAAGGAAGCCTGCTGGAAGAGCCACGATGGAAGGCAGGGCGCGGGAGCACACTGGAGAAACCGCGATCGCAGTATTATACCCGTGGTCGCGGGCCCAAGCCCAGGCGCGGAGCGAGTCGGGATTTCCTCCGAGATCTTTGTTATTTTATTTCTTTTCTTTTATTTCCTTTTATTCCGTTTATTATATTTTTAGGAGTTTATGATTTTTATATTAGGAAGATTTGATTTGCTAGGTTTTTATCTTTCTTTTGAAACATCAGACTTTCATTATCACTTTTATCATCGTTCATTATTCTCTCTAGGGTTTTGTGTTTTAGAAGACTATGAAGAACTAAGTTTTCATTGTTTCGCCTAACGATTGAAGCCTTCAGTTGATTTGGTTGTGAGATTATAACTCTTGTTCTATTTCCTTTGGGTTGTATTAATTCTCTTTGAACTTATCTTTATTGAATCTTGTTGATTTCGCTAGCCTGCACAACTAGTTGATGTTAGTGATTTTCTATTGCTAGGAT
Source organism: Rheum nobile (assembly GCA_027886185.1). Lineage (NCBI taxonomy): Eukaryota > Viridiplantae > Streptophyta > Magnoliopsida > Caryophyllales > Polygonaceae > Rheum > Rheum nobile. The sequence continues at coordinate 5,176,337 of WOAB01000207.1, read as the reverse complement.
TTGGTTATTTCTGGTTGAAATTCCTTATCTAGAGTAGCAACCACAACTTACAGGAACTGGTTGTGAATGTTTATTGTGAAGAGAATTGATTACATGTTGAATACTGACTGGTTGTTAAGTATTGCATGTATCCTGCTTAATTCCTATTCTTACTGCTGCTGTTAAATTGAATCTTGATGGTTTCTTGATTGTTTAATAGTTAGTATTTTCAGGGTTGGTTGACCTATTAATATACATAAGATCGGAATAGGAACAATCATAGGATTGAATGAACTTGAGATAATCAATGATCAACCTATCATACTGAAGTGTGGATATCTGTTAGGTGAAACACCCTCATAATCATATTTACAACAATCTTAACCATTTTATGCTTTAATCCATTAGTTATAGAAAACCAAACAACAACCCCCCTAGTTCATAGTTGGTAACTTACTTTCCTACATAGAAATAGATCCTTTGATTCCCTTGGGTTCGACCCTTACTTGCCTGCTATACTTAGTTAGGTTTTTAGGGGTTCTTTGATAGGCATAACGACTTTAGCCTAGTATAGTTTGAACCTGTCTGAAGGTAAGCTATCTAATGTCTCTACTAACTCCTTTCAGCCGATAATAGATATACCTAAATTCTAACCAACAATCATTGTCATGCAAAGCTAATCAAATCTAGACCCTTTGGGCACTTAGAATCTAGGATAAAACTGGGTTTACATTTGCTGTCGCGCTCCGCTAAGTCCAGGCAAACCTGGGGTTTCTATGATAGCTTAGGATTCCACAAGAGTAATTAGGTTGTTGTCGCACAAATAATACTCAGGTTCAATACTTAGTAGTTTGATAAAGTAATGTCCTTTGAGACTCATACCCTATTTGAGTTATCTTTTAAAATTTTCTCCTTTCAAAATCAAACCTAATAGAAATCTAATCAACTTTCATCAATTGCATTTAGAACTCTAGTATTGAGTCAAACAAGATTTCAGATTTCAATTCAGACAAATATCATGCACAGTCTACCAATTCATTGTTGGGATCACCTTAACCCTAGAATTATGGAATTAGCCAAACATGCTTGGAGAAACAATCGAAAACATCATATGAACAAAAGAAATCATTCAACTAAATTAGAAGAAGAGAAATATTTGATCCAATTTAGGGAAACAGTCTCCAATCTTCAGAAATCTTCAAAAGAACTCCAACAACACCTAGGGCTAGAGAGAGTGGCAAAAAGAGGCAAAAGAGGCTGCCAAATAACCCTAGAAAAAAGTATTTATACCATCCTAAAATAAAAAAAGAGTAAAAAAATAACAAATTCGGGCCACGGGGCATTGTCAAGGTTTATGATAGAATCGCACGGTTTGTCACAAACCATGCAGATTTACAGAAAGGCATGAGAGGCTTGGCACGGTTTGTGGCACGGTCCGTCATAGACTGTGCCATTTTGCAGAAGCTTATTCTAGGTGCTGTAAGTTGGCACGGTTTGTAGCAAACCGTGCCAAACACCAGAAAGCCATTCTTCGTCTTCGTTCGTCTTTGTACTCGACCGTGCACATCTTCAATGACGTCCATGCTTCGTAATGCACCTTCTTTGCCCGCTAAAGTACCTAAAAACATGCAAAGACCCGTGTAGAAATCCAAACTAAAGAAAACAATACAATTAACTAAAAATACAATATAATAACATGAAAATGCCTAAACTATAGCCTAAATGCATGTCCTAAACATGTATGAAATGGATGTTATCATGCTCTATTTTGTGTTGACAGCCTGTGCGTAACGCGCGAGTTCGGCGCCACCAGCCACCACGACGCCGCCCGTTGTCCGAGCTCGTCTCCTCCCGTCGCCCAGAAGTTGTTACCACTCTTTGTCCGCACCTTTAGTCACTGGTTCGACGAGGTGAGCCCGGGGGTGGTGCACGGTTTTTTTGGGTTGGGATTAGTTAAGTATATTTTGATTAGATTTAATTTCGATTAAGTTATAGTTTAAATATATTACGGTGTTAGCGTTTAGATAATTAATTATCACTTAATACTTAAACAAAATTAAGTTAATCATAATGCAAATAGTTAATTTTTTATAAAATAAACCATGAAATAACTAATCTTGGCAATTGGATAACAATATTAAAAAAATTATTTAATCATATTTCATTTTGTGTGATTTGGGTACGCCTCGGAACCGCTCTTGGATCGGGATTGAAGTAAGGAGTCCATTTTCTCGGAAGCAAGTTAACGTCAATCTTCGTGTCGTCATTTGTTTGAAACGAATTTAAGGCAAGTGGTGGTTCACTCTTATCATTTCAGTTCATCATTTGACCGAAAATTTAAATTTAAATTAATTCTTAATTAATTTGGTAATTTCTAAAACCTAATTACAGTTTGGGAACACTTGTGTGCCTACATGAATTTCGTATCCAATTTAATAGTTATAATCGATATCTCTATATATATAGTTATATAGATGTGCATATGTAATGTTGTTATCATCTTAATGACGATATTCTGTGTAGACTTTATTTTCATTATATGTGGACTCTATAGTAATTAAGTGTGAACTTTATAGTCGTTTAAGTGTCAAGGGTATTATGGTCTTGCGAGACATAATGATCTCTTTATAACTCTGTATTAGTCGGAATAATTCTCTTATACTTTTAAGGTCATTACTATTGCCTCTTATCCATTCGCTAAGGATAAGTGGTGTTTAAGCACCCTATTGGTGTAATTAAGTTTGACGTATTGTCGCCCTGTGTTGTTTTCGTTTTATTCGAGACTTTTTAATAGTTTTAAGATCGGTGATGTGTCGTATGTTAAAATTAAATGAGATAAGTGATGCGAGCACAAATTAATGAACCAGAGCGAGAAGTACAACTTAGAAACCACTCTTCCTCCAGTCTAAGCGGGTCGTCTTTCCAATATGAATTTGCACATCATGTATGCGTAAGGTTGGTCAGACCCAATTATTCAATGGAGTTTTTATATATGCTGTGAAGATTTTAAAATGTCCCCAAACAAAAGCATATATTCTTCTCATAATACTCACATTCTTTTCGGGTATTCTCTTGGTGCATATCTCTTTTGTTCACCCTTCATTTCAATGGAACTATTGCAGTTACCTATCATCTATTGACTTTTATTCGAGAAACGATGGTAGTAACTAGATATCACCATGTCAAACCTCACATAAAATACCCTTTCTTAGTCATTCATTAGACTAACAAACCCTATATTTTTCTTGCATGGTTGGCTGGTGTCATCCGTCTCATACGGCTCATTAATTATATTGTCTCAAGTTATCTAGAAGTAATGAAACAAGGAAGAAGAGTTGTAGTTGAAGTTTGGTTTTAAAGGATACTTCAAAGTTGTTTATAATATATGGTGTAATTTTCCTAAGTTATGTAATAAGTGAAAGTATTAGATAACTTAGTCAAGTAATTATGATTTATTTAAAGTCTTCTGTTGTAATTTCAATATCGTCTTGTAAAACTTGCATTCTCAATTTACGAGGAGGGTTTCTAATAAAGGTTGAGTTGTATTTCTTGCAAAAGTCTTTCGCTATTTTTATGGATGTATTTATTTTACGCATAAATTATTCGGATAAAGCCTTGGATGACTTTGGACATGAAAGTCTAATGTCATTGGCGTGTGGCATTGCCAACATAAGTCGAGGTGTTACAAGCTGCTTAACTCTAGAATGATTTTCCAAATTAGTTAATATGGTAAAGCATTGTTCATGTCTCTAGATTTTCTCAAACCCAATCCCCTAGATTTGTAGATTGACAGATTTTGTTTCATCCAACAAAAGGTTTGTAGGATGCATCTTTATTCCGAAAAAAGATCTATTTATTTTATCGAGTTCATTAAGTGTGGTTTTTGGTAGCATAATGCTCTACATTATGAAACTTGGCCTAACTACAAGATTTGATTTACTTAAAGTCGTCCTACCTTTGATTTAGCGAAACTTGTGTTCAGATCATAGTCATTATTTTTGGGTCTTGACATGTATTGTAAATTACATTTCTAGTAATTAGGAAAGTATACTAAAATTCTATTTCTATATTGTTAACTATTCTTTTATATAGAGATATGTTTGTGTATTTTATGCTTAATCAAGATTATTAATATTTTACTTAGAATTATTTCATTTGTTAGAATCTTATTGATATTGTTTCGGTATTCAATGTATGGTATAATTAATAATTTTTTTCCATATCAAGTATATAGATTTGGGTTGAAATTATATGATATACATGTATAATACTTAATAGTTATTACGTGCAAGAATATTAATAGGATTAATTAGGAGATATGTTATTTTATTCAACTTTTTATTTAGTATTATAAAATAGAGCAGGTGAAATTTTTTGGTAATGACATGTACAAATGATTAAACGTCTTATTGTAGAAACGACATGTAGTTTCAAATTTAGTACTCCGTAATATACAATACATTGGTAGTTGAGGTTAAAATAAACCTTACAATGACTATAATAATCGGGTCCTATGAGGTCATCATTAGTTTGCACGGGCGACAATACGTCATTAGTTTTGAATTGCGGAGGCATACTCCAACCCGACAAATTACAGAAAAGCTAATAATCACATACGATACGAGTAACAAACTTTTTTCTTTAGATCCTTCGCCCGGTTCGAATGTGAAGGAATTGTGTCCTTTAATCAAATGTGCAATTACCAAACATGGAATATGACTATTAATGGAGATTTACAATCCGGATATTTTAGGGATCGTAGTGCTTTGCTAGAAGCCAACTACGATTAATGAGCTTAATCGGGTTAGGCCCATGACTATAATAATCGAGTCTTATGAGGTCACACACATAGAGTTATCAGGCTGGATCAAACTGAACCGAAAGCCCATGTTGGACATGGAATTTCGGCTCTATGGCTTAAGTTGGGAGATTGGCTTTTATTATTAATAGATAAGAGTTATTGTTAATAATAACTAGATAAAAGGAAATCCTATTAGAAGATATAGATACAATATAAAGATATTATATCTATTACCAAAGATAAGATATGATCTTATAAGTAATGGTTACTAGAAGGAAAAAAGAACCATTCTTCTAATACCCTAATACACGGCCGGCCATATCCCAGGGGAGCCAAGCTCGTGTCTTTCGTTCTTCGTTCTAGCAGACGAAACCAAAAGCGATCCAGAATCCAGACTCGTGTGGACCAAGTAGAGAAGTTACACTTGAGGCTTTTGATCTCCGCTGAAGCTCGGTCGGAACAACTTCATTCGCATAAAAAGGTATGTAACTCTACTTCTACTTGATCCGTATTGATTCATGCATGAGATCCTAATTAAATGCTAGAAAATAGTTTTATGAAATTCCGCTTATACGCATCTAAATCCCATCAGTGGTATCAGAGTCTCTTGCATAAATTGATAGGATCAACAATTAAAAGAAGTAATTTTGATGCATGTCTTGATTCAAATTAAATGGTAAATTGATATATAGATTAATTTGCATGATTAAAATTGTTATTTTAATTGATTGGATTAATAAAGTTGAGAACCTTATAAACAAATATGCATGTAAAATTGTATTACATAAAAGTTGTGAATTTTATTTGAAAAAGGTTCATAACTTTATATGTTGATCTTACCCATACTTGATTCATGTGATTTTTTTTTGATGAGGAAAAAAATAGACTGGTCTTAGTTACGATGCAAAGACCAGCCTAGAGCATCCTTGCGGATGAGAACACGAAGTTCTGAATTAAGACTAAGGTTAGACACAAGTGGTGAAACGCTGAGTTTAGTAATGCGATCAGCAGTACCATTCACCTCCCGAAAAATGTGTCTAATTCGGACTTCCTGGAAAGAATGGATGTCAACCAAAATGTCGGCAACAACCATTTCAATTTCCCAATGACAATCCCAAATGCCTTTAATAGAGTTAATAAGGCAGAGATTGTCACCCTCGATTTGGAGTTTAGAGATATTTTGGTTTTTGGCATAGTTAATACTGTGTTTTAAAGCTAGTGCTTCAGTCATAAGAGTTGTGTTTGATCCACAACGTTTGCTTTCCATATGTATTACTTCGGCTTTATCATTCCTAATAATGAAACCCAGGCCAGCTTCACCATTAGGAAGTTTAGATCCATCGAAGTTGATGTTATAAAAGTTTTGGTGTGGTTTTTCCCATTTTAAGAATCTGGTTTTTCTTATCTGGTATGGGTTTTTCTTTGGTTGAGAGTATGTATCATCCTCTAAGAGTTCAATCCTTTCCCAATTTCTTATTAGTGTGGTAACATATTGTGTAAGATCTTTTATTTGGTCAATAGGGGGTGTGTTAAAAATAACTTGATTTCGGTTTATCCAGACACCCCACCAAGTAGTGATGAGGGTGATAAACTTTTTTTTTTTGTTAAAAGAGCTTGTAGTTCATTAATTACTTCAAATGGTTTTTTGTTTGTAATATTTATATTCTTAACATGATTTTCTAAGATTGTGCTTTGTTGTTTTATTTGTTTGAGGGTGAAAGGGCATTGTATGAGAAAATGAAGAATGTTTTCTAGGGGGTTGTTGCAAAAATCACATCCCAGTGGGACTGGAACATGCTTTTGAGCAAGTCTTTGCTTTGTAGGTAAGTTGTCATGACAGATTTTCCAAAGAAAATTCTTGACTTTTGGGTACGTGTCCAATTTTCAAATCCAAGTCATATTATTAGTGGTAGTGGTTTATTGTTTAGAAATGAGTTCAAAAGCATATTTTGTAGAGAACCAACCATTTTTGTTTGGGGTCCAATAAAGTCTATCAGGAATAGTATGCTGGGGGATTGGTATATCAATGATTTTATTCACTGTTTGTTGGTTTAGAATTTCTTCAAGTTTGTGTTTATTCCAAGTTTTGTTATGGTTAATGAAGTCACTAACTTTCGTGAGTGGGTTAGTGTCAATAGAAGGAAGGATATTATCTAAAATGTTAGTTTCTGGTAACCAATTGTATGTCCATAGGTTAATAGATTTGCCGTCTCCAACTAGCCATTGGAGGCCTGTTTTGAATTCTTTTTTAAGTTTAAGAAGTTGTGACCATTGCCATGAGAAGTTTTTTTTTTTTTTTACAATATTGAAGAATGTTATCATCTTTAGGTACTTTTCAGTAATGATTGTAACCCATATATTATTTGGTTTGGCAAGGATTTTCCAAATAAGTTTCATTTGTAGTGCTTTGTTCATATCTTGTGTTTTTCTTATTCCGATGCCTCCACTCTCTTTGTTTTTGCAAATTTTGTCCCACCCTATTAACGGTTTGTATTTTGAATCTTTGTTCCAAAAGAAGGTTCTGTTGATTGTGTCTAGTTCCTTACGAATATAAGTTGGGAGCATGAAGCTTTGCATGATATAATTGGGTTTTGCTCCTAAATTAGATCTTATTAGTGTGGCTCTACCCTCTTGGGAGAGAGAATTCGCTTTCCATTTAAAAAGTTGATTCGAAGTAGATAATATGGTGTCATTAAAAGTGTCACGGTTCACCTTCCCATTAATGATGGGGCATCCTAGGTATTTTTCTAGGGTTGTGGAGCTAGGGATGTTGAGAACTGATTGGATTAAATTTTTGGTTTGATTTGGGGTGTTATTTGTGGTTTGGAATGCTGACTTTTGGTAATTAACACTTGTCGTGATATAGAACAATATTCTTCAATTATGGTTTTGATTTTAGAACAAGCGGATTGATTGGCCTTTTGCGAAATTGAGTATGTCATCTGCAAAGGCTAAAAAAGGAATATTCGTACCCCTTCTAGAAATTTGGAAGCCTAATTGGTTATTACTTCTGGTACATTCCGTTTGTAGTTTTCTAGCAAGGATTTCTGCCCCTAGTATAAATAAGAAAGGGGATAAGGGATCACCTTGACGAAGGCCTCTTTTGGGAAAAAAACATTTCTGTTGGTCCATTATTGACGAGTACCGAGAATGATACAATTTTAATGCATTCTTTGATTCATCCGATGAAACGAGTTGCAAATCCAAAATTTTCAAAGACTTTTAGAATGAATTCCCATTCAATCTTGTCATAGGCTTTTTTCATGTCGAGTTTTATAGCAACCCATCCTTCTTTTCCTTTCTTGGATCGAAATGAGTGGAAGATTTCGTGTGCTATTAGAATATTATCGTGGATGGCTCGTTCAGCTACAAATGCCCCTTGAAGAGGGTGGATGAGTTTATTAAGGATGGGTTTCATCCTTTCTGTCATGATTTTGGAAATGACTATATATTGTAGAGCATAGACTAATTGGTCTATAATGGTTAGTGGAGTTTGGATTGTCGCATTTTGGTATAAGAGTAATAAATGTATGATTGATTTGTTTTAATAGTTTGCCAGAGTGGAAGAAACTTTTAACTGCTTTGATAACCATGGGACCCACTATATGCCAATATTTTTGGTAAAAGAGGGCTGACATACCGTGAGGCCCAGGTGATTTGTTACATCCAATGCCAAATATGGCTTTGTTAATTTCATCGTTGGTGACTTGTTTTGTTAATTCATCATTGTCAAGAGGGGTGATTTCTCTATCAGTATTTGTGAGGTATTCAGCAAGAGTATTATTGTTAATGGTACTTTTTCTAAATCTCTTTTCAAAGTCATTTATAATTTCATTGCGGATATTTTCCTGTCCGATAATGATTGTGCCTTCATTTGTTCGTATTTCTCTGATGATTTTTCGGCTACGTCTGCCCGTAGCTACTCGATGGAAGTAACTAGAATTGGTATCTATGAGTTTAATATGTTTTGTTTTGGCACGTTGACTCCAATATCTTTTATGAAAGGATAAGATGTTTTCCTTTTTTGATATCAGCCTATTTTGTTTGGCTATAAGATTTTGATTAGGGTGACTCAAAATCTCTCTTTGAATGCTTCCCAAAGCATCCTCGATTTCTTTTAATTGTTTAAATATGTTTCCAAATGTAGTTTTGTTCTAGTTTTTGCCACTAATTTTCAGTGCAAAAGTCTTTTTAATAAGGTCGTACATATGTGAACCTTGAGTGTTGATACGCCAGGCTTATTTAACTATATCTTCGAAATCTTTCCGATATGTCCACATTTTTTCAAAGCGGAAGGGTTGAGCTTTGATATGAGATTGGTTTTCAAATTCAACTGAAATAGGACAATGATCTAAAGACGTAAAGGCATGGTTTTTTGTGAAAATTCCAGGGAACCATTGAATGATCTGATCATGAACTAGAATTCTGTCTAGTTTAGAGTACATATTATCAATTTATGTTCTGTTTTTTCTCCAAGTGAAACCACCCCCTTGTGTGGGGATATCGATTAGGTCACATTGATTTTTAAAATTAGTCAGTCTAAGGAATTTCGATTGTGGGAGATGACTACCATCGAATCTTTCCCTATTATTTTGTATTTCGTTTAGGTCTCCAATGACAAGGCAAGGTATATTTGCCTGAGAGATAAAAGTAGATACGGTTGAACAAAAATGGTCTTTTTCATTTTCTTTGGGTGGTGCATAGGCAAAAATTAGCATGATACATATATATTTGTCTAGGATCTTATATTTAATAGCGATAAATCGATTATCGATGTGGGTTAGCTCACATAATTTGTTGTGAAGTTGGTATGATTTCCACATGACACAAATGCCATCCGAAAATCCAATAGCAGGAGAGTAGTGAAAGTTATCGAAACCCGCTTTCCTCCAAATGTTTTGTTTGGGCTCTTTATCGGTTCTAGTTTCGACCAGGGCCATAATTTGTATTTTCTCGATTTTGCAAAATGACTCTACATCGGTCCAAAGGTTTTTTCAACCGATGCCTCGACAATTCCAAAGGCTTATCTTTATAAGACCACGTGGGTTTTGTTTGCAAGTATAATTAGTCTTGCATAGATGTTATAGTTTCGTTTAGATTGCTTGTGATTGTAAGTTGTTATGTTAAGGTTATTATAACTATTGATCTCTCTGGATGTATTTAATTTCCAATTGGATATGTCCTTGGTATGGATAGGAGTGTTACATGATTTGTCCTTGGATATTTCTTTGGCAGACAAGGAGCTATGATCATTCAAGATAAGGGAAAACACATAAACTGAAGCTGTAAAATAGGTGAAATTTGATTGTTTCTTTGATATAAGCTCATAGTGATACAACATTTCAAGCCCACAAAGATAAATCTCCATGAGATTGTTCTATATAAAACAAATGGTAGGATTGCTGAAAGTTCTTATGATAGAACTCAAAGCCTTTAGTAATGCCCTATTAGGGGTAGAGTAGTTCATAGTTTGTATGATAATGTAGTAGAAGATATAGTACAAACACATGATATTCATAGCAGGAGTAACAAGAAAACTAGTATTGCAGCAATTCCCAGGTTCACCCAAGACCTGCATTGTAGAATGCTTTGAGAGCATCCGTTGTTGATAGTGATAAGATAGCAGAACCTTCCTCCAGAATACAAGGAGAGAAAAGGTCTGCAATAAGTAAAAAAAAATTGGGTGTGAAATTAGTGAGAGTTAAAAAACAAATAGATAGACAGCTATTGAGGTGGTAATGCATAATACAATGCAAGAATGAGTTATAGGTTTGTAAATAGGTATCAACGATACTTAAATCCTATAAGCTAACATACTTGAAATGATAGAAATAAAGCAAGTTTGTATTAATTTTATTCAAAGTGACATAATGGATGATACTAGTGTAAGTGTAAAGCTGCCAGTAAGACTTGATCAGACCTTGAATGATAGCAAGAGAAGGATGCAAAATCACAGATAAGCGAAAGCAAATCATGTAGATTAAGTCATTATATTGCAAAGTCTCAAACCTTAATTTGTAAGAGGTAATTTCTTTTACTTCTAAAGAGTGGTCACTAATAGAGATAGTTATGGCAGGATTTGGTTTAGTATTAGGGGGGTTATGCCCCATAGGATCTGCAACAACAACAATTTCATCCGTTAAGGATGTCGTGATAGCAGTGTTGATATCAACACTTAAAGGGACAATGAAGTTTGCTTGTGAAGCATCATTTTGAGGTGGTTTAGAGCACAAAGTAGAAGGGTATAACGGGTTAACATAGTACATCATGACAACAAAAAACCAGAATGCAGAACAACAGAGTAATTTTAGCACAACAATGGATAGTGGATCACACACATTAGCCACCAAAAGGATAAACCATTCAAGACAAGCAAAGAGGTAGTGAAAACCTAGTTGGTCAAGCATACAACTTTCAAGGTAAGTGAACCAGTAATAGTAAATACGATTAACAAACCAATTTTTTGAAATGTTTTAAGTCATTAGATGAAAATTTTGATTTTCAAAAGGATGGATCAATCTCCTAAATTTGTCTTTCCACAAATTTGATTAATTTTGTATGAAATTGTTTCGTACATAAATTTTTCAATCAAAGGACCGAATTAGATTGGATCTAGACCCGACACGCACCACGAACCAGGCTCGACGCGAGGGCCGAACCCAGTTGCGCAGTGGCGCGCGCTGGTCCAGGGCAACCATGGATCGAGCAGCCTGGTGCACGCGCGTGTGGGCCCGGCAAATCGTGGCTCGGCTCACGGGTTTGCACGTCGCTCAGTCCGGCTCGGGCGACTGCACGCCAGGCATGGACTGCAACTAGCTCGTGGGTCTGCGCGCGGCTCGGGCACGGGCTGGGCTGGCTGGTCCGGGTCGGGTCACGGGTTTTGTGTTTTAGGATATTTTCCTAAAAGATTAAGATAATATCTTATTTGCCCAATTGGATAATATTTGATATTATTTATAATATATTTTCCTAAAGGTTGTTAGGAAAGAATCCCACTTGATTATGATAAGGATATTTGATATCTTATCTTGTTTATGCATATCTTATCCAATAATGCATTTTAATGATTAATTCTATATATTGATTTTATTTGAGTTAAGATGATGATATTAAATTATTTATCTCATGAGATGATTTATTTAATTTAACAGTATTTCATTTATAATTATTTAAATTGTTTTATTGTTATTAATTAAATTAATATTATTTATAATATTTGATATTATTATTGCATGCATGATTTAATATTATGATATTATTGCTTGCATGAGGTGACTAGTATGACCCATTTTAGGATAGAAAATACGATCTATGTATCGTTATGTTTTCTTGTACACGATCCGCGTATCATTATGTATTTTTGTAATTTAATTTTCAATAATTAGATTATTTAGAAAATTATGTAACACAAGAAGAGAAGATCCTAAGAAGACCAAGGATGGAGATCTATAAAGGGTACCAAGGATGGAGATCCATGAAGAACAAGACCCTTGAAGATTAGATCTTTAATTTCGGTTTTTAGGGGCCATACTAGGATCACATTTAAATATTGCATTTTGAATGCTTTATTATTTTAAGCCTTGCATGATTGTTTGTTTATGCTATTTTGTTCACTAGTAGATAGACAACCATTGCATGCTTAAGTCCTTAAAAGAATATTGAGGTATTGTCTTTCTATGTCATAACCCATGAGGCCCTTGAAATTCGTTGGATAGGTTTGTCAAAGCGTTGTATCCTTCTTTGACCTTGGGATAGTGAGGGTGGATCTATATAAGGGATTCATAAACCTTGATATGGTTATACTCAACAAGAGACCAAAATGCAAAGTTTTGGATCTTGAGGCATAGAGATGAGCCTAACATAGGATATGGGCCATCAACCAAGAATTATAAGGAGTTATAATTAGTAAATGTTAGTTACCTTGATCACATAAGACTTGAGGAAGTGCCAAAGTACGCTTGAGTTTTATCTGAGATAGGGTCTTGGAATCATTTTATTCACTAAGGACAAACTTAATCTGAATAAAATGTGCATTAGCTTAAATTTTAAAGCATGTTTAATTTTGAGCTTTTTCATATCAAGCATAAACTTATCTGCATGTTACTTCCTTTGTAGATATCATGTCTAGCAACGATAACTTGAAATTCACCCTATGCTCAATTGTTGAGAAGAACAAACTCAATGGAAAAAGAATTCTGGATTGGGAACGAAACTTGAGAATTGTTCTCATATCCGAAGGACGTGAGGACGTCCTAGATACCCCTATCCCTTCCTTGACTGGCGTTTCTACTGCTGAGGAGAAAGCGAAAGAAAAGGAGATAAGAGCTAACTCGGTGCCTGTCACTTGTCTTATGCTCGCTGCTATGGAACCTGGCCTTCAAAAGAGGTTTGAACGTCAGGATATATGCTCATACAATCATTGAAAACCTGAAAGTACTGTTTTAGGAACATGCAAGGATTGAGAGGTATGAGACTCACAAGGCCATATTAGAGTGCAAACTTGAGAGGGGTAAACCAGTAAGTACCCATGTATTTGACATGATTGGTCTCTTTGACCAAATGGCTAGACTGGGTTACCCATATAGCCAAGAGTTTGTAACACCCCCAAATATATAACCTTGAAAGTATTACCGCCAGTGACCTCAGATTCCACATCCGAAGCCACCCAAGGTTTAACCAATTTATACAAATCATAAAACAACATTTATGATACAAAATGTCATACCATTTGATTAAATCAAAGTCTCGGAATTACATCCACAATTCCAAATACAACCAAAATACATAATATGTTTCAGTACAACGGAAGTCTTTTAAATAAACAACAAAATGTCTTGATCGAAGCGATCACCCGCCTAGGATCTCAACCCTGATAAAACTCTTTAAAAACTCCATCTGCCTTCATCGTCGTTTCTAGCCTTCACGGGATGGGAGTTTACCTGATGTTCCGTATGAGACGGATGACACCAACCAACCATGCAAGGAATAAAACCCGGTTGGTTAGTCTAATGAAAGACTATGCAAGGGTAAAACAGAAAGGTTCTAAGGTAGGCGTATTAGGTTAGATCCATCGCTTCTCGAATGAAAGCCGATGATGATAGTAAATCTCAATACCTCAACAGAATGATTCAAAGAAGAATGATCAAGAGAAGACTCCTAAAGATCGAGTCTAAAGGAAACATATGAAAAGAAGACTCCAAGAGATTGAGTCTTATCGAAAAGTATGACAAGTGATAAGTGTTATTTTGTAGCACATGTCTAAGGGTAATTACCAGGTTTGAGGCGCCATTTGGTTGGATTTTATGCACAATTGGAGATTATGGAGTTAGAGCTGAGAAGTGTGGTTTTGGTGGTCTGGAGGAGCTAATTGGAGACATCCAGAGGAAGAGGAGTTGACCACCTGAGGAGACAAAGAAAAATACATGAAGGAACCACAATAAAGAGCAAAAGAAAAGGAGAAGGCGGGCAAAAAAAACCACCCCGCGCTAGAGCCACCGCGACCCGACGGTGGGTCTCAGAGAAGGATGGCGCCCCGCGGCCATCTGATGGGCGAAGCAATTAATTAAGCCGCGTGCTGCTGTTTATTGTTGGGCTGAATTGATAAGAAGAAGCCCACGTGAGCAAAGAAAGGCCCACCAAATGAAAAGAATGCCGCGCGCGTGAAGAAGTTGGGAAGAGATGGAGGAGTGACGTCGCCACGATGTCAGCGAAGCTGATGCTTGGAATTGAATTGGGCCGCTGTGTGTGTTGGGCCACCGAGCTGATGATGGAGAGATGGGCCGTGCTGAGCTGCTGGAGTGGGCCGCTGATTCATGAACGAGATGGAGCAGCTACTCTATTATACGGGATTAATTTGTTCCCAAATTTGGATTGTTTATTTTGTTATTATTTTTATTATTATTTCCTTTTATTAATTTTATCAGTTTTAGAATTAGGTTAAATACTTTTGTTAACCTAGTTGCCACAGGACACAATCTCCATCTGGAGACTTGACTCGTTTTCTTTCTGCCTCCAGGGTTTTAACCCATGGAGAGCTAAACACCTTTGTTTCGCTAGACGTTTGAAGCAATACAGTTGATTCGGTTGTGAGATTTCTATTCCTTGTTCTTATTCTTTTGTGTGTTGGTTATATTGATTATTGATTTATCGTTGTTCTTCATAGTCTGGCCAGCTAGGTTGAGTAATATCTATCAATTGTTAGGATTGCATATAGGGGTTCCGAGTGCATATCTAGTAGCAAACACAATTGTGCGTATAGGGGTTCCGTGCGTACAATTGTGAGTAAGAATCAGTTGCATGCGAGTATTAATACGTCTTTCTATTTGCATGTATCCTATATCCTTGTGTGCATTGCTATTGCTTTGTTGGTGGTAAAGTACACCGACAACTGTGAGAATCGGAGGTGCTTTACCATTGGCATAGTAATAAGTCTATTGACAACTGTGAGAATCAATAGTACTTAAGATCAGGGTGGGAACAACCATAAGAATAATAAAAGAACTTGGATTGAATAGATTTCAGTGATCAACTTATATCTCTGTATTGTGGATCTCGTTCTAGTAGAACTACTTTCCCCATCATACTTAGTCTTTCTCTAAAGCCTGCATACTTGTCACTTTGCTGAACAACCAAAACCCCCCTTTCTTGTTACTTTGCATGCTGATTAACATTTAGAAAGATCACTTCCTCCCTGTGGGATCAACCCTTACTTGCCCAGACTACTTGTTTAGGTTTGTTAGGATTATTTTGATTAGGTGTCACGACAACGCCCTATCAAATTGGCGCCGTTGCCGGGGAGGCAAGTTTTGATTTTTCCGTGTGTTTGTTTGTGTACGTGTTACTTTGGTGTGGACCTATCTTACGGTCCACACCCGTGCTACTGATTTTTGTTTTTCTCTTTTTGCTTTTGATATAGATATGGAGTTCGGGGGAGAACCGCACGAAAGACCATGCCCCTACTCATTCTCGCTAGAGAGGGGATACGACCCAACTCCCAGTGCAGCAAAGCCAGTTAGAGCCTGCAGAATCTGTCGCGATGCGCTGCACACCACTGACGATTGTCCAGGACTTCCCGCATTCAGAGCAGCAGTAAATGCACGTCGAGGTCTGAACTCACAGGGACCGAAACAGAAGCCATATCCGGACACTTACAGCTCAGGGTGGAGGGAGCACTATAACCCAGTTCCATATGGAAATCAACCACAGTGCTCGCCTGCACCCAATGCTGATGTACTCAGCACTCTGATGCAAAGTATAGCAACTGTGGCCCAGAACATGATCTCAATGCATACAACCATGGCCCAGAACGTGTCGTCACTGCAAGCAACCATGGCTCAGAGTGCCCAACAACAACAAGAGGCGATTTCCAGTCTCCAAAGCCAAGTTAACCAGCTGAATAAAGCGTTGCTTGAGTCAAAGTCAGCACAACCACAAGTCCCTGCAGCATAAAATACACAAGAGGCTGAGATTGGGACCAGTAAGGTCATGAAGAAGGAGGTCCAGGAGAGTATAGAGGTATCCCACGAAGAGAAGGTGATCAAGGGCGAAATCGGCACTGATAAAGTTGAAATTACAGATGGGAGACTCCTACCGCCCCGCGGTGCTTCCCACCGCGACCCGGCGGTGAACCTCAGTAACCCCACCGCGACCTCACCGCCCCGCGGTGATGACTACCGCCCCGCGGTGGACGGAGTGCCTTCTAGTGATATCTCACCGCGACCCGACGTCCAAAATTCTATTTATGCTGATGAGGTTTGGGTTGATCCTTATCATCGTCCAAAGTGGCTGACTGAGGAGGAGAACTTCTTTGGAGAGGAGGAGTGGAGCGACGATGAGGAGGAGTGCCGTGATCGCGAAAATACGCCAGAGACAACCATTCCTCTCAAAAACACCCCGGCAGTCCCCAACCCTCTGGAGGCTGCCTATGATGAGTTTGTGCATCTCAACTCCTTCCCGCTCGTCACATCGCATCCCGATATACCCTTCCCTGAAGCTATGAAGGACACCCAAAAGGTGGAGAATGACAAAGGCTTATTTGACACCTTCAGTAGCTGCAAGGCAACCATCCCTTTGGTCCATTTGGCAGACAACACCCCTCGCTGCAAGGAAATGTTAAAGGTGCTGGGCGCGATCAAGAAGAAGCCGAAGGGGAAGCACAAGAAGGAAGCCTTGATTCAAGTGGTAAATTTTTATATGCGGGATACGGGGCAAGATACACATGAAGCCCTTGAGATGCTTGGTAGACCGTTTCTAAAGATGGCAAGTGCATTCATAGATATGAACAGCGGTCCAACCATCATGAAGTGCACAAGCATGGGGGAAAGGCTCAACATGGAGTATACAAAGAGGCATCCCCCTGATCCAGGCCCCAGGAGTTTAGTTGTTATGAGCAACCCAAGTTGAGGAGTTGGAGTAGTATGTCAAGCCATGACAATAACTAAGGCGCTGTCCGGGAGGCAATCCGAGGTATGTTTTACTTTCTTTATTTCCTGCATTAGTTTTGCTTTGTTTTTGCTTTGTTTTTGTTCTTGTTTTTGTTTCCGACTAACCTGCAGGAAAGAGACCCATGCCTATTGAAGAAGGTGTTTCCACACCAATGTAAGTCTCTTCCTTCCCTGCACTAGGTCACCCCCCGAAAAAACCTTAAACGGGGGGCAAAAAAAAAATTGAAAAAAAAATCAAAAAAAAAAAATTCTACCGAAGGCCAGCTGTCCAGAGTTCCCCATGGAGATGGTGCGCATCATGTTGTCAAGGAGGAGACATTCGCCCCACACATTATTTGACAACGATGATGGCCCTATAATTGACAGCTGAGGAGGAGGAACACTAGATCCCCCACCATGATTACATCTGGGCTCCACCATGTGTTCCTAGAAGGCCGTACAACCCTACTATCATTGCTATACCACTATTCACCAAAGTGGTTCCCTTTGGTTGCACGGTAGGAGAAGATTATAGAGTTGATGAAGACACCCGCCCAACACCAGAGACCTGGGCATTTATTGAGAAGACCGCCAGCGACACCTACAGTGTCTAAGCAACTTGGCGACGTTTGTGAGTTATTTTTTGCTTTTCCCTATGCTCTTATTCTTTTGTCTTTCATTACATTGAGGACAATGCAATGTTTAAGCATGGGGGAGGGTTTTATACTTGCTACGTCGCTGAGGAGAAAAATGAATATAAAGAGAAAAAGCCAAAAATTGAAAAAAGGCATACATTAAAAATCCTGGGATAGGTCGAAAACCCGAAAGGGCGGCCTAGGTAATAAGCAGGTGGCTTGGACCAGCATTAGGCTGGGGTAATATGTGGTCAAGAGTGACGTGAGCTTATGTGAGTACATCTATTATAAAATGAAATGAGTGGCTTGGTGAAAACCCGAAAGGGCGCCTTGGCAAAATGAGCGAAAAGAAGAAGAGTGATTTTAGGATTTCTCACTATTCTTGGCAAGGCGTCACAAGAAGAGGAGTTATAAGGAGGATTCGGGTAGGTCACTCTAGGAGGTATAAGAAGATAGATGGGAGAATAGGATTAGAATTTATTCACTCTATGGTGTTTGGGATAAGCTTGGGGGAAGTACTCTGCTTTCCTTTTAGCTTGGTTGTGTGGGGTGTTGAGATTTTTGATTTGATGTTGTAGTTATTGTGCTGAGCTTATTTGTATGGTTGCCTGGAGTTTATTGTTTGGTATGATTCTTGGAGGTTGAGTTTTCTATGCTTTCTGAAGCCTTGGGGATTGAATTGGAGGAGTAGGTTGACTTTAGCTTACTCGAGGACGAGAAAGGTTTAAGCATGGGGGATTTGATAAGTGCTATTTTGTAGCACATATCTAAGGGTTATTACCAGGTTTGAGGCGCCATGTTGGGCTGAATTGATAAGAAGAAGCCCACGTGAGCAAAGAAAGGCCCACCAAATGAAAAGAATGCCGCGCGCGTGAAGAAGTTGGGAAGAGATGGAGGAGTGACGTCGCCACGACGTCAGCGAAGCTGATGCTTGGAATTGAATTGGGTTGCTGCGTGTGTTGGGCCACCGAGCTGATGATGGAGAGATGGGTCGTGCTGAGCTGCTGGAGTGGGCCGCTGATTCATGAACAAGATGGAGCAGCTGCTCCATTATACGGGATTAATTTGTTCCCAAATTTGGATTGTTTATTTTGTTATTATTTTTATTATTATTTCCTTTTATTAATTTTATCAGTTTTAGAATTAGGTTAAATACTTTTGTTAACCTAGTTTCCACAGGACACAATCTCCATCTGGAGACTTGACTCGTTTTCTTTCTGCCTCCAGGGTTTTAACCCATGGAGAGCTAAACACCTTTGTTTCGCTAGACGTTTGAAGCAATACAGTTGATTCGGTTGTGAGATTTCTATTCCTTATTCTTATTCTTATGTGTGTTGGTTTGATTCTCTTGGTTATATTGATTATTGATTTATCGTTGTTCTTCATAATCTGGCCAGCTAGGTTGAGTAATATCTATCAATTGCTAGGATTGCATATAGGGGTTCCGAGTGCATATCTAGTAGCAAACACAATTGTGCGTATAGGGGTTCCAAGCGTACAATTGTGAGTGAGAATCAGTTGCATGCGAGTATTAATACGTCTTTCTATTTGCATGTATCCTATATCCTTGTGTGCATTGCTATTGCTATTGCTTTGTTGGTGGTAAAGTACACCGACAACTGTGAGAATCGGAGGTGCTTTACCATTGGCATAGTAATAAGTCTATTGATAACTGTGAGAATCAATAGTACTTAAGATCAGGGTGAGAACAACCATAAGAATAATAAAAGAACTTGGATTGAATAGATTTCAGTGATCAACTTATATCTCTGTATTGTGGATCTCGTTCTAGTGGAACTACTTTCCCCATCAGACTTATTCTTTCTCTAAAGCCTGCATACTTGTCACTTTGCTGAACAACCAAAACCCCCCTTTCTTGTTACTTTGCATGCTGATTAACATTTAGAAAGATCACTTCCTCCCTGTGGGATCGACCCTTACTTGCCCAGACTACTTGTTTAGGTTTGTTAGGATTATTTTGATTAGGTGTCACGACAACGCCCTATCAACAAGTGTTCGGGAACATTACAGTTTCACACAAGCGTTTAAAAGACTTGCCCATTTGGGTCCACGACCAACCTCACCGCGTAATGCGAATTCAGATTTGGAAGGAGGACTTACTTTAGTCGAAGTCCAGACGAGTTTCCAAGTTATACTTCTCGTCCAAGGTTCATTAATTATGTGCATAGCGGCACTTATCTTATTTAATTCCAAAACGTACATTCATGTTATAAGCTTTTAAATATCATCTCATCGTGAGAGATATTGAAGGGAATAAATCCCGAGAATCGACACCAACTGTGTGCACAAACCCTGAGTAAGGGTATGGTCATGACCAAAGAGAGTACTAGGGAAATAATCCTCCTAGCACCAGTTATAAAGAAACAACTAGACCTCGTAAGGTACATAGCGTTCCTACGAATACTCATTCTAACTAAACAGTTAAAATCACATCATAATCCACATCAATGCCATCATGTCAACAATATATATATATATATATCTATAATAGCGTTGTTTCTAGCAGTATATACAACCTATTATAATATCTCTTTTAATCGTATCCAATACGTTTGTCAAAACTATTCCCAACGAAAACAATATTCATCCCATTTAATTAACAATTAAAACAATTGATAATTAAAAGAAATATGGAATGATAAGCAAGAGCGAACCGCCACTTGCCTTAGATTAGACGAACGATTGACGAAGACGGGTTTCTGGGTCCGGAACGGGAACAGAACTCGGATTACAGATTCCTACGGAATGACCCATAACGAAACCCTAGGTTAGATTCGACATTTAAAATGATATGAATCGAAGAAGGAACGAACCAAATCGAAGGAATGAAGGCCCCGACCGAGACCGACAAGCCCAAAGCCACGATCGCGATTGCCCAGGCAATCCGCGGTCGCGGTGGGCACTGCCACGGTTGCGGTCGTCGAGGACGACTATCCGCGAGCACAGATGACAGCGGCCGCGAACACAGTCGCCTATGTCACAGCCGCGGTTGCGGTAGTTCATGTCCGCGGTCGCGGACATGAACTCCGACGACTCGAAAGGGAGAAATCTCACCGGGGGAGACGCGACGGGGATCGATTCGGATGGGGCTCGACTCTTGGGCACCTTGCACCTCCAATGCACCACCTTGAGAGCACCACCGCCTCCAACGAGAGCTCCGACGAAAGCTTGAAGATTTCCGGCGAGAGCTTCGACCTCCGGCGAACAAGAAACATGAGAGAGAAAGAGAGAGATTTCAGATGTGTGCCCTTCAACCTCTCCAACCTACCTCCTTTTATAGGCCAAGGAAGGATCTCCCCCAGCCTGGATCAACGGCCAACCAGAAGATCGACGGTGGCGCGAACGGCGAGGAGTCAAACGACGCGACGTTGGCGTGTTGGAGTTTTCCACGGTCGCGGAACTTTATCCGCGGTCGCGGAAAATTCCTGTGCCCAGCCATTCTGAAACTGATAAGTGCTATTTTGTACCACTTATCTAAGGATTATTACCAGGTTTGAGGCGCCATTTGGTTGGATTTTATGCACAATTGGAGATTATGGAGTTGGAGCAGAGAAGTGTGGTTCTGGTGGTCTGAAGGAGCTAATTGGAGACATCCAGAGGAAGAGGAGTTGACCACCTGAGGAGACAAGAAAAATCTATGAAGGATGCCGCCCCGCGGCCACGTGAAGCAAAGCAATTAATTAAGAGGCCCGCGGCCACGTGAAGGAATTAGGCCCAATAAAGGAAGGAAGCCCACGTGAATTGCTGAAGCCGCGTGAATTGAAGCGGCGAGAATTGAAGAAGCGGATGCTGAAGCGGAGTGATGACGTCAGCGAATTGTTTGAATTGTTGTTGGGCCGTGCTGCTGTGCTGGAGTGGGCCGTTGCCAAGCGGTCTGATGTTGTTGAAGGTGGGCCACGCTTTTGATGCTGATTTGGGCCAAGCAAGAGAAGCAGCTGTTGTTGATGTTGGGCTGTGCCGAGAGCTGCTTGCACGAGATGCTTGCCGAGAATTGGGAATTGCGGGATTAATTTCCCGGATTTGGTTGATTATATTTGGTTACTACTTTATTATTATTTCCTTTTATTATCTTTTAGGTTTAGGTTAAATACTCTTTGTTAACCTAGTTGACATTACGTTAGTTTTGCAGTTTTGAAGTTTCTTTTCTTCCTCCGGGGTTTCCAACCCATGGAGAACTAAACACCTTTGTTCTGCTAGACGTTTGAAGCAATACAGTTGATTATGTTGTGAGATTTCTATATCCTTGTTCTTATTCTTATATGTGTTGGGTTGATTCTCTTGGTTATATTGATTATTGATTTATCGTTATTCTTCATAGTCTGGCCAACTAGGTTGAATACTTTTTATCAATTGCTAGGATTGCATATAGGGGTTCCTAGTGCATATCTAGTGGCAAACACAATTGTGCGTATAGGGGTTCCGAGCGTACAATTGTGAGTGAGAATCATTGCATGTTAAGTAGGGGAGTGAGTACTTGTACGTCTTTCTACTTGCATGTATCCTATATCCTTGTGTGCATTGCTATTGATGTGTTGGTGCTAAAGTACGCTGACAACTGTGAGAATCAGTGGTACTTTATCATTGGCATAGTAATAAGTCTATCGATAACTGTGAGAATCGGTAGTACTTAAGATCAGGGTGGGAACAACCATAAGAATAGTTAGAGAACTTGGATTTATAAGATTTCAATGATCGACTTATCTCTGTATTGTGGATCTCGTTCTAGTAGAACTACTTTCCCCATTCTTATTTTCTCATCAACTACACTTGTTTGCTTTGCTCTGCTTGATAACCAAAACCCCCCTTTGCTTGTTACTTTGCATGCTTACTAACACATGAATTGATCACTTCCTCCCTGTGGATTCGACCCTTGCTTGCCTCTACTACTTGTTTAGGTTTGTTAGGATTATTTTATTTGTTTAGGTGTCACGACGACAACGCCTATCAAATTGGCGCCGTTGCCGGGGAGGCAAGTTTTGATTTTTCTGTGTGTTTGTGTGTGTGTTACTTTGGTGTGGACCTATCTTACGGTCCGCACCTTTGCTACTGATTCGCTACTTGTTGAAGTTGATACAGAGACAGGTACGAATGGCTCAGACACTCCGACAATTGACTGCGCCAGATCTGATACAGCAGCCCTTGGCTTTAATTAGTCTACCCCTTGCTGATGGTGTGACATTTGAGCTCAGATCAGGAGTGATACGGTTACTCCCGAGATATTATGGACGAAGTGGAGAAGACCCCATCCTACACTTGAGAAAATTCCACAACGTCATTATGAGCATCAAACCAGCCGACGTCACTGAGGATCAAATTAAAATGAGAGCCTTCGGGTTCACTCTTAAGGACGATGCTGCGGACTGGTACTATCATCTGCCTGGCGGAAGCATAAATTCATGGGTTGAGCTACTTAAGGCTTTCCTCACACAATATTTCCCAGCCAAGATGGTGAACGCTTTAAAAAGGGAAATTGCTAGTATTGAACAAGGAGAGGAGGAGATCCTTTATGAATATTATGAGCGGTTCACACGACTGTGCTCTAGCTGCCCGTTCCATGGTTTTGACAAGAAAGCTCTAGTACTCTATGTCTACAATGGGCTGCTGGATGATGAAAGAAGAATCATAGATGCTACGTGTGGTGGTAGTATCTTGAATATGACCCCTGATGCAGCCATGACTAGACTTCATGATATGGCTGAGAGCACAAGAGATTTTGATGAAGCCCCAAGGACCAGAGGAGTTAATGCTGTCAACTCCAATGATGCACATTTATTGCAAGAAATTTATTCATTGAAAGACATTATTGCGAAGACGGGTAGGCAAGAAGCACCTCAACCCCACTTTGATGAGCTACCGGTAGCTCCCCATGCTAGTAACTCCCTGTCAACTGAAGAGATGCTCAGGACCTTGACTCAACATTTCACCACTCATGTGCAGAATACCGAGTCAAGCATCAAGGATATAGTAGGTCAGGTGAACCAGCTGGCGGAGTCAATTATACAGCTCAAAGCAAGGAGGTCGGGGAATCTACCATCTCAAACGGTAGTAAACCCGAGGGAAAACGTTCCTCCCAGTGTTGTAGAGGAGGACAATTATGAGATGGAGAACATAGCTGACCGCCCCGCGTCACCCATCACCGCGACCCGGCGCGAAGTCCCAGTTACCTCACCGCCCCGCGGCGACAATGACCGCGACCCGGCAGCATGCCTCAGTTTCTCCACCGCGACCTCAGCGCCCCGCGGCAATGAACACCGCCCCGCGGTGGACGAAGTACCTCCTGGCGAGATTCCACCGTGGCCCTGCATCCAAAATCCTAACTCTGCTGATGGGGTTTGGGTTGATCCTTATCATCGTCCAGAGGTGCTGACTGAAGAGGAGTACTTTTTGAAATATGAGGAGGAGTGGAGCGACGATGAGGAGGAGTGTTGTGACCGTGAATATACTCCGGCCGCCCCCGATCCTCTGGAGGCTGCCTATGATGAGTTTATGCATCTCAACTCCTTCCCTCTTATCTCACTGCAGCCCGCTATACCACTCCCTGAGGCTCTGAAGGACACCCAAAAGGTGGAGAGCGACAAAGGCGTATTTGAAACCTTCAGTAGCTGCAAGGCAACAATCCCTTTGGTCACACTGGCTGGCAGCACCCCTCGCAGCAAGGAAATGTTAAAGGTGTTGGGCTTGATCAAGAAGAAGCCGAGGGGGGAAGCACAAGAAGGAGGCTTTGATTCAAATGGTGAATTTTTCTATGCTGGATTCGGGGCAGGACATACATGTAGCCCCTGAGATGTTGGGTAGGCCATTTATGAAGATGGCAAGTGCGTTTATGAATATACACAACGGTCCACCCACAAAGAAGTGCAAGAGCATGGGGGAAAGGCTCAACAAGGAGTATACAAAGAGGCATCCCCCTGATATGGACCCCAGGAGTTTGGTTGCTATGAGCAACCCAAGTTGAGAAGATGAGTGGTATGTCATGCCATGACAATAACTAAGGCGCTATCCGGGAGACAACCCGAGGTATGTTTTTCTTTCTTTGCTTTTCATTCTTTATTTTTGCATTTTCTTTAGTGTGTTTTTGCTTTGTTTCGTTCGCCTGTTACTAACATTTCAGGTACGAAAGTAAATGGAGAGAGATGGTGTTCTCAGCCATCCCACCGCCCCGCGGCGACCGTCACCGCCCCGCGGTGGATTTCTGGTATATTTTCCCTCTAAAAAAAAATCGAAAGAAAGAAAAAAAAATAAAGGGCCCCGAAAAAAATCTTAAACGGGGAGTAAAAAAAAAAAAAAAAAGTTCTACCGAAGGCCAGCTGTCCAGAGTTCCCCATGGAGAGGGTGCGCATCATGTTGTCACGGAGGATACACTTGCCCCACATTTTTGATTGACAACGATGATGGCCCTACATTCGACAACTGAGGAGGAGGAACACTAGAGCCCCCACCATGATTACATCTGGGCTCCACCATGTGTTCCTAGAAGGCCGTGCAACCCCGACATACTATGCTATACCACTATTCACCAAAGTGGTTCCATTATGGTTGCACGGTAGGAGAAGACGATGGAATTGATGAAGACACCCGCCCAACACCAGAGACCTGGGCAATTATTGAGATTACCGCCAGCGACACCTACAGTGTCCAAGCAGCTTGGCAACGTTTGTGAGTTATTTTTTTGCTTTTCCCTCTGCTTCTATTCTTTTGTCTTTCATTATATTGAGGATAATACAATGTTTAAGCATGGGGGAGAGTTCTATACTTGCCACGTTGTTGAGGAAAAAAATTAAAAAAAATTAAAATGAAAAAGCCAAAAATTGAAAAAAGGCATACAAAAAAAATCCTGGGATAGGTCGAAAACCCGAAAGGGCGACCTAGGTAATAAGCAGGTGACTTGGACCAGCATTAGGCTGGGGTAATATGTGGTCAAGAGTGACGTGAGCTTATGTGAGTACATCTATTGAAAAATGAAATGAGTGGCTTGGTGAAAACCCGAAAGGGCGCCTTGGCAAAATGAGCGAAAAAAAAGAAGAGTGATTTTAGGATTTCTCATTATTCTTGACGAGGCGTCATAAGAAGAGGAGTCAAAGAAGGATTGTCGGGTAGGTCACTCTGGAGCGATAAGAAGATAGATGGGAGATAGGATTAGAATGTATTCACTCTATGGTGTTTGAGATAAGTTTGGGGGAAGTACTCTGCTTTCCTTTTAGCTTGGTTGTGTGGGGTGTTGATTGATGTTGAGATTTTGGTGTTGTATTGTGCTATGCTTATTTTTGTATTGGTTGCCTGGAGTTTATTGTTGGGTGTGATTCTTGGATGATTGAGTTTTCTATGCTTCCTGAAGCCTTGGGGATTGATTGGATGAGTAGGTTGACTTTGGCTTACTCGAGGACGAGCAAGGTTTAAGCATGGGGGATTTGATAATTGCTATTTTGTACCACTTATCTAAGGATTATTACCAGGTTTGAGGCGCCATTTGGTTGGATTTTATGCACAATTGGAGATTATGGAGTTGGAGCAGAGAAGTGTGGTTTTGGTGGTCTGAATGAGCTAATTGGAGACATCCAGAGGAAGAGGAGTTGACCACCTGAGGAGACAAGAAAAATCTATGAAGGATGCCGTCCCGCGGCCACGTGAAGCAAAGCAATTAATTAAGAGGCCCGCGGCCACGTGAAGGAATTAGGCCCAATAAAGGAAGGAAGCCCACGTGAATTGTTGAAGCCGGGTGAATTGAAGCGGCGAGAATTGAAGAAGCGGATGCTGAAGCGGAGTGATGACGTCAGTGAATTGTTTGAATTGTTGTTGGGCCGTGCTGCTGTGCTGGAGTGGGCCGTTGCCAAGCGGTCTGATGTTGTTGAAGGTGGGCCACGCTTTTGATGCTGATTTGGGCCAAGCGAGAGAAGCAGCTGTTGTTGATGTTGGGCCGTGCCGAGAGCTGCTTGCACGAGATGCTTGCCGAGAATTGGGAATTGCGGGATTAATTTCCCGGATTCGGTTGATTATATTTGGTTACTACTTTATTATTATTTCCTTTTATTATCTTTTAGGTTTAGGTTAAATACTCTTTGTTAACCTAGTTGACATTACGTTAGTTTTGCAGTTTTGAAGTTTCTTTTCTTCCTCCGGGGTTTCCAACCCATGGAGAACTAAACACCTTTGTTCTGCTAGACGTTTGAAGCAATACAGTTGATTATGTTGTGAGATTTCTATATCCTTGTTCTTATTCTTATATGTGTTGGGTTGATTCTCTTGGTTATATTGATTATTGATTTATCGTTATTCTTCATAGTCTGGCCAACTAGGTTGAATACTTTTTATCAATTGCTAGGATTGCATATAGGGGTTCCGAGTGCATATCTAGTGGCAAACACAATTGTGCGTATAGGGGTTCCGAGCGTACAATTGTGAGTGAGAATCATTGCATGTTAAGTAGGGGAGTGAGTACTTGTACGTCTTTCTACTTGCATGTATCCTATATCCTTGTGTGCATTGCTATTGCTGTGTTGGTGCTAAAGTACGCTGACAACTGTGAGAATCAGTGGTACTTTATCATTGGCATAGTAATAAGTCTATCGACAACTGTGAGAATCGGTAGTACTTAAGATCAGGGTGGGAACAACCATAAGATTAGTTAAAGAACTTGGATTTATAAGATTTCAATGATCGACTTATCTCTGTATTGTGGATCTCGTTCTAGTAGAACTACTTTCCCCATTCTTATTTTCTCATCAACTACACTTGTTTGCTTTGCTCTGCTTGATAACCAAAACCCCCCTTTGCTTGTTACTTTGCATGCTTACTAACACATGAATTGATCACTTCCTCCCTGTGGATTCGACCCTTGCTTGCCTCTACTACTTGTTTAGGTTTGTTAGGATTATTTTATTTGTTTAGGTGTCACGACGACAACGCCTATCAGAAACCCACATTTCCGCGGTCGTGGAAATTCTGATGTGGTCACGGAAATCCCTTTTCCGCGTCTGTTTCCCCGGGGAAAGGTTTGGCGTGGGTTTTAAACCCCGGATTAAATATATATTTGTACCCAGACAAATATTCTAACCCCGAAAAATACGTCGAATGTATTTTATATCACTTAGGGGATTTTACAGAGATCAATCTCGATACAGAAATCAGAACTTCTCCAAAAACGATACGATCACAGGACGAGGGTTGAGTAAATTACCCAAATACCCTTACTAAAATGAGGGGTATTACAGAGTTGGCTACTGACATCATACTGCACTCCTTGCATGATGGATTCGCCCAATTCAGGATGAACTACCATATGCATGGAATTGGCAAAACTCTAAATGAACTCCATGGCATGCTCAAAACTGCTGAGCAAAATATCCAGGTTGACAATAAGAAAGAAGTTCTCATGTTCAACAAAGGGAAAGGGTTCAAGAAGGGGCCTAAGGGGAAGCAGAAGCAACAAAACCAAGGGAAATGCAAGCAAGTTGCCAAACCCAAGGTAGCTGAGAAGCCAAAAGTGGTTGCTGAGCATGACTGCTTCTACTACAAGGCCAAGGGGCACTGGAAGAGAAACTGCCCTAAATACCTGGAAGACAAGAAGAATGGGACTGTGAGCTCCACTTCAGGTATCTTTGTTATTGAAGTCTTAACAACCAAGGCTACTACTTGGGTATTGGATACTGGATGTGGTTCTCACATTATTTCAAATTTGCAGGGACTAAAAAGTAGGAGGCACTTGGAGAAGGGAGAGATAGACATGGGCGTTGGAAATGGAGCAAGAGTTGTTGCGCTTGCCGTAGGAAATTATAGTCTATATTTACCTTCTGGCTTAGTATTAGAATTAATTAATTGTTATTTTGTTCCTTCTACTAAGAACCTTATTTCGACTTCAGTTTTGGATCTTGAGGGTTTTGAATTTGTGATTAAGAATTGATGCTTTTCTATTTTCAAGAATGATATTTTCTATGCCAATGCTCCCATGAGTAATGGATTCTATGTGTTGGACCTCAAGTCTGAGACTTATACCATTAATACTAAGAGGCAAAAGTCGAATAATTTGAGTGAAGCCTATCTATGGCATTGTCGCTTGGGTCACATTAGCTTGAACCGCATGAAGAAACTCCATAAAGATGGAATTCTCAAATCAGTAGATTGTGAATCACTTGAGACATGTGAGTCATGCCTAATGGGCAAGATGACAAGGTCACCTTTCACTGGGACAAGTGAAAGGGCTACTGAGCTACTAGCCCTAATACATACTGATGTATGTGGACCAATGAGCACATAAGCTAGAGGAGGCTATCGATACTTTATCACATTTACTGACGACTTGAGTAGATATGGGTATATCTACTTAATGACGCACAAGTCTGAATCCTTTGAAAAGTTCAAAAAGTTTCAAAATGAAGTAGAAACTCAAACTCCAAGAAGATAAAGGCACTTCGATCCGATCGCGGTGGTGAATATCTAAGCTAGGAGTTCGATCATCATCTAAGAAGTTGTGGGATAATAACACAATTGACTCCACCAGGTATGCCACAACTGAATGGTGTATCTGAAAGGAGAAACAAGACCCTGTTAGACATGGTCCGATCAATGATGAATTTTGCTAACCTTCCAGTATCCTTATGGGGATATGCCCTCACAACCGCTGTGTTCACACTAAACAAGACTTCGTCTAGGACTGTAGACAAGAAACCATATGAGATATGGACTGGAGGAGTTCCAAGTCTGTCTTTTCTAAAAATCTAGGGATGTGAAGCTTATGTAAAGCGTTTACTATCAGATAAGCTTGCACCCAAATCATATAAATGTTGTTTGTTGTAAGGGATAGTGTCTTTTTGGAAAAAGAATTTATTTCCGAGAAGGCAAGTGGGAGAAATGTTCATCTTGAAGAAGTTCAAGATGAGCAACAAACCCAACAACAAGTCGACATGGACGATGCCGATGAGGAGATGACAGTATCTGGAGGCATAAATTCCCAAAGGGAAGTCGTCTAGGTACCAGAACCAATACCTCAATAACCAGATTCAAATGAGGACCCACAAACAGTTGTGGAAAATGCTCCAGTTGTCGAACCCACACGTAGATCAAACAGGCCAAGGGCACAGCCAAGACGATATGATGATTTCATCTTGACCGCAAGCCTTGATGTTCTGCTTTTAAAAAGCGGAGAACCTACCACCTATAAGCAAGCAGCGACGGGTCCAGACTCTGAGAAATGGCTTAAAGCCATGAAATCTGAAATGGATTCTATGTCTGAGAATCAAGTCTGGGACTTGATAGATTTGCCAGATGGGGTAAAATTCATTGGATGCAAATGGGTTTTTAAACTCAAAACAGACAAAGATGGAAATGTATATGTTTACAAGGCAAGGCAAGTTGCCAAGGATTTTAAACAGATTCATGGTACTGACTATGACGATACATTTTCACCGGTCGTAATGATCAGGTCCATCAGGATACTCCTAGCTATTGCCGCTCATTATGATTATGAGATTTGGCAAATGGATGTCAAGACCGCTTTTCTAAATGGACATTTAGAAGAGGATGTGTACATGACACAACCAGAGGGTTTTGAAGATCCAACAGACCCTAGGAAAGTATGCAAGCTTAAGAAGTCCATTTATGGACTTAAGCAAGCATCCAGGAGTTGGAACATTCGATTTGATGAAGCTATAAAAGAGTTTGACTTCATCAGATGCGAAGAAGAGCCTTGTGTTTACAAGAAGTTTAGTGGGAGCAAAGTGGTCTTCTTAGTCCTCTATGTGGATGACATACTGCTCATTGGAAATGATATTCTGATGCTAGAGTCCGTTAAGGGATGGCTGAAGAAATGTTTTTCAATGAAGGACCTAGGAGAAGCGGAGTACATATTGGGTATCAAGATCTACAAAGATAAATCTAAGAAACTGCTTAGATTAAGTCAAGGAACTTATATAGATAAGGTTCTCGACAGGTTCAAAATGCAGGATTCCAAGAAAGGATTTCTACCCATGCAACATGGAATATACCTCAGCAAGAAGCAGTGTCCTAAGACACCAGCTGAGCTAGAGAAGATGAGCAAGATACATTATGCTTTTGCTATAGGATCAATCATGTATGCCATGATATGTACACGCCCTGACGTTGCATTTGCTCTGAGCATGTGTAGAAGATACCAATCGAATCCCGGAGATGCACATTGGTGTACATCCAAGAACATTCTGAAGTACTTGAGAAGAACCAAGGATGACTTCTTGGTATATGGGGGTGATGACGAGTTAGTCATTCGAGGATATACTGATGCAAGCTTCCAGACAGACATGGATGATTTTGAGTCCCGGTCAGGATATGTCTTCATCCTAAATGGAGGAGCTGTGAGTTGGAAGGGCTCTAAGCAGGACACAGTAGCTGATTCTACGACAGAGGCAGAGTACATCGCCGCTAGTGAAGCGGCGAAAGAGGCTGTCTGGATTAGGCAGTTCATTGATTAGCTCGGCGTTTTTCCTAGCATATCAGGGGCAATTGACGTCTATTGTGACAACAATGGTGCCATAGCCCAAGCTAAGGAACCGAGCTCAAGCTCCAAATCCAGACACATACTGCGAAAGTATCACATCAGTCGACACATCGTTCATAGAGGAGACGTAAGGATGTGCAAAGTGCACATAGATGACAACATTGCAGATCCACTAACCAAGCCTATGCCTAGGCCCAAGCATGAGAGTCATATAGGGACAAGGGCCTCAAGCACATTGGAAAATGGCTTTGAGATTGCATTGTCTTACATTATGAACCTTGTTTTATGAATGCCATACACGTTTTATGCTTGATTATATGATATATGACTTTCATTCTTATTTAATCATTGTTTGGTATTAAATAAAATGTCCAAATAATTTATAATTTGCATATGGGCTCATCATAAGTGTTTTGGTGAATGAAACTCCATTAAGTGAACTGAAGTTATGAATTACTTAAAGTCCATGGTCTAAGTCATCAACTTGGACATAAATGACTTCGTTAAAGACTGTATTGTAAGTTGACTGATAGCGCCAGGTTTCATGGGCTATAGGGACATAGAGATGTCTAATCAATTACATAGATATGTATGGATGATACATATAAGACTGACCCACCTTAAGACTATCCAAAAGGGCTTGAAGAGTTTTAAGTCAAACCATGATTGGTAGATTCCTCAGACATGAGTATGATATGGTTTCTCTTGATGATTGGTATGTCTTTGACGCTGTTAAACACTGACCGTAACAAGCAGTTATAAAGGCAATGACTGGGATTGCCAAAAGTTGAGTGGGAGTTATAGTCATACAAGACTGGAGAAGTCCTCCTCGTTCATGTATACTGTGATGCATGGACATGAATGGTGTCTCGGCCACTTGAAGAGCGAGAACTAAAAAAATGCATGGCCATGCTCGGATGGATTATCTGTAATCATCCGTTATTTGATAGTTCGAACTTAAGAATTCAAGAAATGCATTTGATAAGAGATATGAATGTCATCATATCATCAAATAAGACACTAAGAGACAAATGAATTTAACATTGCACACTTGGTTTAAGGACAAGTATGAGATTGAAGGAATTGTGTCCTTTAATCAAATGTGCAATTACCAAACATGGAATAAGACTATTAATAGAGATTTACAATCCGGGTATTTTAGGGATCGTAGTGCTTTGCTAGAAGTCAACTACGATTAATGGACTTAATCGGGTTAGGCCTATGGCTATAATAATCGGGTCCTATGAGGTCACAGTGTGACCTCACACTAGACCTGTATAAGTCCGGGCTAGTCCGACCAGCCCGGCCCGCCCGCCCGGATAAAAAATCGGGCTTGGACAATAATATTGGCCCGGTCGGGCCGGGCCGGGCCAACCCGGTACAGTAACGGGCCGGGCACGGATGGTCCTCTAGGCCCGACCGGGCCTAGAAGCCCGGCCCGGTACCTGTTACTGTTTATATAATTAATATTTGTTTATAATTATATTTATAATTTTATATATATATTTATAATTATATATATATTTATAATTACTGTTTATAATTTTTTATATATATATTTATAATTATATATATATTTAAAATTATATATATATTTATAATTTTACCCGACCGGGCCAGCCCGCCGGGTAACCCGGCCCGGTTGACCGGGCGGTCCTAGACAAAAAACCCAACCCGGTTGACCGGGCAAAAAAATAAAAAAAACCAGGCCCGGCCCGAACCCGGATTTGTACAGGTCTAGGTCACACACATAGAGTTATCGGGCTGGATCAAACTGAAGCGGAAGCCCATGTTGGACATGGAGTTTCGGCCCTATGGCTTAAGTTGGGAGATTGACTTTTATTATTAATAGATAAGAGTTATTGTTAATAATAACTGTTTTGGGCAAAAAGATATCAAACCTAAATTGCCTTCGATGTGGTGCTATTAGTCGAACGAATCAAATTATAACTTCAAATAAATCAGAGAATCAAAATGATGAGACGAAATAGTAATAATAAAGCTTAGCTACAAAGGATTGCAGTGGGTCGAACGAGGATGACTAATGTCGAATGGATGCTTAGAACAATCAGACTCTGCCTTGCTTAGAAAGATCGTATTTCGGATTACAATGAGAGCTCAGAATGCTAGTAAGTGGAGTAATAAAAAGGTGTCCTACAATGCGCCCCCTCGGGCTCTATTTATGATACTGAATTTAAGCTAAAGATCTTGGTGAGAAATGGCCGTTAGAAGATCCGATCGTCCCCTTGATTTCCGGAAGGCGTTACAAGCCTGAAGTGGACGTTGGATGGAGCCTTCGAGCAAGTCAGATCAGGTTCCTATTCATCCATGGGCCTCCTTGCCTAATCGTTCGTGAGCCGGCCCAATCTGAATAATTCACGGTCCAACAATTGCCCCAAAGGAATCAGACGAGTAAACAATCGGACTTGGGCGGTTTCCTTTCCCTGTGGATCGTGGGTACTTGAAGAAGGAGCTGAGGTGAGTTCTGGTCGAACAGAAGTGACATCCGACCCTGTCCCTGACGCTGCCCCAGGTAAGGATGTCGAAGTCCGATGCTCTTTACGCCTTAGTTTGTGGATTTGTCGTTTGGATATTCAAACTAGTTGTGTTTAAAGTCCCTCCATTGTGTGAGCAGACTCTGTGTTTTGGCGAAGGGTCAGGAGACCGCTCCTTGTTTGTCATTTACTTTGTTTTACAGGTGGACTCGTCAGTCGCTTCCTGGTCAAGTCGTGTGACGTTGGTCGAGTAGACCTGTAATTGTATGTGACATGTCGTGTAGTTCCAGGGAAGAGGATTGTAGTGTTTGTATAAGGCACGTACCTTAATGGGGACATGTCTTGTAAACATGTGTCATGTTTTTGTTCCTCTATTCCCTGTGTATCGATCGATCGTGTTGTGTAAGATGTAAACGCTTTTGTTTGTCTTGGGTGGATCCACTGCTTTGTTTGAATTTGTTGTGCATGTGTCGGATGAAACAAAGGAAATGATTGCTAGGAAATGACCGTTGGGGGCGAACCCAACGGCCCTCCGATGCTTGAGTCAGTAAACGCGTCCGATGAAATAATAATGGACTGAACAAATGTAATAGACAGGCTAACAAATGACAAAAGGTTTTTAGAAATGATACTGCTTTAGGTATGTCGTGTTCCAACTTCTTGGGATGACGCGTCCCTCCATATCTTGCAATCTGTAGGCGCCTTGTCCAACAACTTCTGTGATTAGGTAGGGTGTCGTGTGCTATCCAATCGACGAGTGGTTTTGTCCAATCTTCGGAGTCGTCTGTCGAATGAGTTTCAGAGTTGCCTTGTGTTATGGTGATAACCTCTTCCAATTCATCTTGTTGCTCTGGTTGATGTCGAATGTCTTGAATTGTGCGACCAATCTTTATGTTGTCGATCGCGAGATCTCGAGCTAGGTTGAGGTCGAATACGAGTGCCTCGTTGTTGGTCGCGTCCCATTCACATCTTACGGCTTGGGCTATCTTGTCCCCTGTCTTGACTTTGGTCATCGCGTCCCCGGGAGTATGGCTGATGATGCCTGTCCCTGCGATTATCGGACGTCGATCTGTGGTTGATTCGACCTGGACTTGGCTCGGTCTTGAAGGGTTCTTCGTCCTCTTCCAGTCTGACTTGAGCCATCGCCTTGGCTTGGACATCTTCGAATCTTCGACAGGGATATTTCGTCAATTCCCGACACAACTCGCTGCCCCGGACCAGACCTCGTCGGAAGGCTTCGACAGATGTAGGGATGTCGCAGTAGGGTATGGCGACCTTTTCCTTATTGTACCTGTAGAGATAAGTACGCAGAGGTTCGTTATGCTTTTGGACAATACGATATAGGTCGTTAGATTGCTTCTCTAGTCTTCTACTACTAGCCAATTGAATTTTAAAAGCGTTGACTAATTCTGCGAAGAATGCGATTGATTCTTGTGGCAGATGCATAAACCAATTAAGCGCCGGCCCCGCGAGGGAGGTGCCGAAAATTTTACACATAACCGCCTCGCGACTGGTCCTAGAGACGGAAATTGTCATGAGCTTTTGTTTGTAGAGGGAGATATGGTCGTCTGGATCGCTCGTCCCATCGTAACTGGCCATACTCGGGAGATGGAACTTCTTTGGGATCTCGACCTATGCGATATCATTGAAGAACGGGGATTCTTCGAAGCCGTCCAACGCCTTTTCTAGATGGGTTGGGGAACGCCCGAGATCTTTGCGAGACGTTCGTCGAGAGACTTCATATGCTCGTTGATAGCCTGCTGGATGAGCGTCTGGATGCTCGGCGTCGTCGTAACCTGTGGATTGGTTACTCGGGTCCTTTCGGAACCGGTCGGGGTGACAAAAGAAACGTTGTTAGTCATAATAGGGTTGACACGAGAGGTTTCAGGAATACCTGTCGTATGGATTTGGTTTCGCTCGTTCGCTGGTGTTACGACTACATCCTCCATGTCCAATCGAGTTCGGATCCCTTCGAGGTCGATTGGTCGCCTACTTCCAGCCGGTGCGGATGCGGCGGATTGCACCTGCGCTTTAAGAAGCTTATTTTCGTTAGTCAAACGATTAATTGTAGCAATAGAAGTATCGCGGATCGATTCTTTAGTCCGACGCTGGTTGGCTAGTTCTTCCTGGAGAGCCGACAGGATTTGTGCCATTTGACGGATCTGTTCTTGGGTGGAAACCTCCGTTGTATTGACGACCGTGTCGTCAGCGGTTGTTCCCAAGGTTGGCCTTTCTCCGGAGGCGCTGGTAGGAACGTCATTCACCATTTTGGATGGTTCTTGATGAAGTTTCTGAATGCGAATCGGCTAATGGCCCCACGGTGGACGCCAAATTATTTTGGGCAAAAAGATATCAAACCTAAATTGCCTTCGATGTGGTGCTATTAGTCGAACGAATCAAATTATAACTTTAAATAAATCAGAGAATCAAAATGATGAGACGAAATAGTAATAATAAAGTTTAGCTACAAAGGATTGCAGTGGGTCGAACGAGGATGACTAATGTCGAATGGATGCTTAGAATAATCAGACTCTGCCTTGCTTAGAAAGATCATATTTCGGATTACAATGAGAGCTCAAAATGCTAGTAAGTGGAGTAGTAAAAAGGTGTCCTACAATGCACCCCCTCGGGCTCTATTTATGATACTGAATTTAAGCTAAGATCTTGGTGAGAAATGTCCGTTAGAAGATCCGATCGTCCCCTTGATTTTCGAAAGGCGTTACAAGCCTGAAGTGGACGTTGGACGGAGCCTTCGAGCAAGTCAGATCAAGTTCCTATTCCGCCATGGGCCTCCTTGCCTAATCGTTCGTGGGCCGACCCAATCTGAATAATTTACGGTCCAACAATAACTAGATAAAAGGAAATCCTATTAGAAGATATAGATACAATATAAAGATATTATATCTATTACCAAATATAAGATATGATCTTATAAGTAATGGTTACCAAAAGGAAAAAAGAACCACTCTTCTAATACCCTAATACACGGCCGATCATATCCCAGGGGAGCCAAGCTCGTGTCTTTCGTTCTTCGTTCTAGCAGACGAGACCAAAGGCGATCCATAATCCAGACTCGTGTGGACCAAGTAGAGAAGTCACACTTGGGGCTTTTGATCTACGCTGAAGCTCTGCCGGAACAACTTCATTCGCATCAAAAGGTATGTAACTCTACTTCTACTTGATCCGTATTGATTCATGCATGAGATCCTAATTAGATGCTAGAAAATAGTTTTCTGAAATTCATGCATGGGTTCTGGTTGATTTCTGAAATTCTGCTTATACGCATCTAAATCCCATCAGAAATTCCGCTTACATTCAATTAGTTTCATTTATTCCATTATTAAGTTGATTTGAATTATTTAGATATTACTGATCTTATCGTTGTCTAGTTGCCCTTTTTAAGCGATTTAGGTCAGTTCGATTTTTTTCGCCCAAAACAATTATCACTCTACGTTCAGACCGGGTTCTGATTGACTATCTTTCGATGAAACGGACCCTCCCAACAATAATAGTTTGATACACGCAGTGAGAAATACTCGAAGTCAAAACTTCTGGATAAAACGCTTAAGAAACCTAACGTCAATACCCACTAGACCAACTAGATGTTGGTCGATACGAGTAACAAACTAAGTCCACCTTTTCGTAAAGTAGGATGCGTCACAATCTTTGTCATTCATCCCTATGTTGTTCTGATATTACATACGATCGAAAAGACTGATAATGAGATGATCTTTCTAAACAAAAAAAAAACATAAAACAATATTGACAGATCAAACCACATAAGAAAAGGCTAAATCAAATAAAAAAAAATTTGTCCGACCTGCCGACTACACAATTGAGACTGAGCTTTCGAATATCAATTTTTCTGTAGATTAAATTAATTTCTGCGAGGAGGGGAAAAAACATAAGGGAATTTGTCTTATTATCTTACGTGTCGTCCCCTGGTTAAGAACAACACTGGCTTCTACTCCGTATATATGTTGGCACTGGATGATAACGTCAGTCCATAACATAATTTCTCTCTCTTTTTCTTTCACCTAAATAAAGATAACAGTGAGATATTATTCTCAACAAGAAAATTGTAATTTTCTGCCGACTGAGGGCACTTGGGGGGTTATTTGTCCGTATATATTTCTCAAGTTGAAGAACATTAAGATGCATAACTAACAGTCTAACACTGCTCGCTATAATACTAGCTGGAAAGACCTACCCAAATATAGAAAGTTTTATCATACAAAACCGGTTAAGGATGACGTTGTTTAATTCATTCAACTGATTTTATGCTAAATAATATACAATATGTTGTTATAGGTGTTAGATGCGCGCACATAGTTAAGTGTTTTTGGCAATGAGTCGTGTTAAGTTCAACCAATTATTTTAAATTAGTTTTCTTCTTCAAATTGTAGCACTGAAATATATCAGCCGATAGCATATATTTTATTTCTATTATTGAATTATATATCTTTCAAACTTCCAATTTTGTATAATATATTAGATAAATGTTGAAGATAAGAGGAAGGCAAACAAATATTCCACATTTGAAAACACAAATAAAGTAATATTACCTGATAAAGTTTATGAGTTATTCCACCAATTTTTCATTGATATTGGATTGAAACGTCGTGAACTTATGTTTTTGGGTTTTATGCGCGTTTATGCATGGACGGATATATTTTTCGTGACTGGTTTACTACACTTTAACATAGTATCAGAGTCAATTTTGGCCTAAGTCTGACATACTCTTGATTGATTGGTCGACTTGTCGGCCTTTAGACACTGATTGATCATGCCGAATTCAAAGCATGATCTCAATCAAGTGATAATTGAAACGGTCAATTGTCACTTGAGAGAATATGTAAATATAAGAAAAAGGGGAAACAATCCCAAATTAAAAAATAAATAAAACAAAATTACTATATAAAGTCTATGAAGTATCTCATCCTTTACCAAATAATTATGGATTGAAATTTTATAAACTTATACGTTATACAAATAGACACATCCCAATGATTGAGCAATATATAAAATCCAAAATTAAGACGTCGGTGCAAAAACTTGTTACTTTTTCATAAGGAGTACTACACATGAGAAATCGAAAATTATATTATAAAATGTCTAAAGTAAGATTGACATGACAAAGTCATTATATCACATAAAAAGGAGACTGAAAAAATCAAGTCATTATAGTAAAGAAAAAGCTAGAGAAAAAGAGAATAAAGAAAAAGAGAAAGAATCAATCATATTTAAATAGTACTAATTTTAATATTGTAATTATAACAATCACCCTTATGGTTAGGGCAGGAAATTTTGGAAACTTGACTGTAGATCGGATTCCATTGAGCTAGGTTGGGCATTCACTTTGTTTTCATATTATTAGTAAAAAAAATTTACCTTTTATAATTTCTCATAACACCTTATTTTTAAAATTTAAAAATTATTTTATCATAAAAAATACATTATAAGTAAAAAGTATTTATAAAAATACTTACCAAACAAACCCTAATATGTGTTGGTTTCGTCCAATAAGGAATATGTTTATCGGAGTTGTGGTGAAATTATGTATTAATACGTATTTTAAAATACGTGTATTAAAAATTATTATAAAATGCGTATACTCGTGTATCAGAATTATCATGAAAGACATGTATTAATGTTTTAAAGATATGTGCATGTATCAATTTTATCATATAATGTAAATTAGTGTGCATAACAATTATAACAAATGTGCGTTAATACAGATTTGTGCATCGATGTTTTTTAAAATATGCATCTGTATGTAAAGAGCATGTGCATATATCACAATTATAATAAAATTTGCATTGCATTTTTAAAGAAATGAATTTAATTTGATATATATTTCAATGTAATTTTATTGCATATTTATTATAATTGTTATGCACATATTTTTAAACACTAATGTACATTTCAACCTAATGTATATTTCATCATAACTCAAATACACATAATCTTACACACTGATTCGTAAACTTTCAAAAATAATAATGTACATTTCATTACAACTATGAAGCAAATTAATTTTACTATAATTTTGATGCACATACTCTTCAACCCTAATGTACATGTTTTATAATTCGATCTAATGCACATAATCTTACACACTGATTCACAAACTTTTAAAACAATAATGTACATTTCATTACAGCTATGATGCAAATTAGTTTCACTATAAGTTTGATGCACATACTCTTCGACCGTAATGACATGTTTTATAACTCGATATAATGCACACAATCTTACACACTAATTCTCAAACTTTTAAAACAATAATGTACATTTTATTATTGCTATGATGCTAATTTATTTCACTATAATTTTGATGTACACACTCTTCAACCCTAATGCACATGTTTTATAACTAGATCTAATGCACATAATCTTACACACTGATTCACAAACTGTTAAAGACAGTAATGTACATTTTATTGCAGCTATGATGCAAATTAATTTCACTATAATTTTGATGCACATACTCTTCAACCCTAATGCACATGCTTTATAATTAGATCTAATGCACATAATCCTACACATTGATAGACATACTTTTAATAAAAATTGTAAGACATAATTTCATTACAAATATGATGAACGTCATATTAGAAACTCAGTCTAATGCATATTCATTAATTCTAATGTACAGAGGCAACCCCCCCCCCCCCACCCCACAAAAAAAAATGAGCAACGCTCCACCGAGCCTCCACCATGGCCGACCGCCACTATCCTCCGCCGCTTCTCTGTTCGACCGAGCCTCCCATGGCCAGTGTGACTCGTCATCATCGCCGGAACTTCCACCGCTCCCTTGGGCTGCTCCGACCCCGGCCGAATATGCACCTCCGACCGAGTCCCCGCTCCGACCGAGCCCATGCCCATGCCGACACCGAGGTCTGTTCCTACACAAGCGTTCTCTACGCACCGGCGCCGTTCAACCACTCTCTCATCACCGTCGCCGGCATCGACCTCAACCATGGAGACATCGCCGGTTCCTGCCGGCCTCCTCGTCGAGGCACGAGAGAAGGAGGAAGAGGAGGACGATGAGCGACGCTCGGATGGCAAGGAGTACGACGACGAAGGCGATCTCTTCTTCTGTCGTGTTGTTGGTTTTATTTGCGTTTTCTTGTATTTGCGTTTTTTTTTTCCGTGTGTGTTTCTGGTTTGCAAGCTTGGGTATTGTACTTCTTTGCTTTGTTGAGTTGATCTAGGTGGAGTCCGAGTTGTTCCGGTTGTGGTCGTGGATGTGTTTGAGGCTCCTGAAGATCCATGATAGGCAACGTCAGGGTGGTCGAGATTCCTAAAGATCCCTCATCTAGGTGAGAGCAACGTCATGGTAGTCCATTCAGCACCTGCCCAGGAGTGTTCCTGTTTGACCCTTGTTCTGGTGACACTGTCTGTTGATTTGTGCTTGACTCACTTCTCTCCCTAGTTCTTTTGGCTCGATTTTGCTTGTTGTATTTTCCTTTGTTTGCTTTATTGTTCTTACCGGTTTTCCGATTGCCGATTTATCGGCTTCTCGGGTTTTCTGACTTTGTTGTCGGTTCTCGAATTCTTACCTATTCAAAAAAAAATCTAATGTACATAATCTTACACAATGGTACATATGCTTTTAAAATACAATCGTGACACATAATTATGTCATTTTATTATAGTTCTAATGCACATCTTATCATAAATGTAATGTATATTTTAGTATAACTGTGACACATAATTATATATAAGTGATGTCCGTGAGTTTGATTCGGAAAAAAGCGTATATTATTTAGATAAAATATAACCGTACCTTTTAATGAAACAATAATTTGGATAGTATATCATTTAGGTCAAGATTGGATGGAATATATATGTTCGTAGGTTTGCAAAGGAACCTCCGTCCGCATGGAATGTAAGCAATTAAGATCTTCCATCCGACACCATACATATATATATACTATGCACTTATGTAATTAACATGTGTCATCTCCATCAAAAAAAAAAAAAAACATGTGTCATCCATTACTGAAATTGCCCATTGGAAACTCTATAGCAATTGCTAATGTAGGGTAAGTGCATCTATCCGAAAATGTTCCTACAATTCTAATCACACGTGTCGCTCGACAGTCGACACTATTTATAGTAGCTCACTCATTAATCACCCCCAGTCTTCAATTTGGCTAGCAGTGTCGGGCAGTCGCGCACTTCTGGAATTTATCCGTTACTAACCCATCTTTTTTATATTAAAGTTTTTTTTTCACGAACAAACACTAGTCTTTTTGTATATTAAAGTTGAAAAAATGTATTAAAAGAGTTCTATTTCAAGATTTTAAAAAAATAAAATATATTATGTTAGGTGAATGGTTTACTTGAAAGAACCATAATACTAATACTGCCCAACTTTAAGTTAAGGAACATTATATAGAAATCTATTTGTGTGAGAACTTCAACTAACATGCATGTAGCTTGGATGTCTATAACCAAGAGAATAGCAATTGTTTTTAGACCGCAATTTTTAGTATATTGGGTACAAATCAAAAATCAAATTGTTTCTTTATTTTAAAATAAATAAATAACTTAAATCAGGTCACTGTTTATGCGCTACTGTGTATAAAAGTGACCGTTACGTTGAACTTAAGTTCAAACGGTCGGATTTCTAACCATTGCGTTTTTTAGAGTATATATATATGACATTACATGAATGCTAATCATCAACTTTAAAATCAAAAAATTGAAAAATGTCGTCCTTAAGTGGAGATGATGTACCCGAACTTGATTCGATTAATGAAGAGGTGTACGTACGAGTACGTATATGTTTTCATAAGTTTATTTTAAATATAGTCTATTAAGCTTGTTATATAATTGTGTCTGACATAGATAGTGTAAGACACTATGTTATTGTAAACGTTATGTTAGTTATTAATAAATTTCAAGTTCGAGCTTAGTAATGTATTATCTTATGGTGATTTTGATGATTGAGTGCTATTTATGTAATTTCTTATTATATATATATATTTGTCAAATAAATAAGATCATTCTAGTGATTACAACTTCACGACAAGTAATGAG
The DNA here is from genome assembly GCA_027886185.1 of Rheum nobile. Classification (NCBI taxonomy): domain Eukaryota; kingdom Viridiplantae; phylum Streptophyta; class Magnoliopsida; order Caryophyllales; family Polygonaceae; genus Rheum; species Rheum nobile. The sequence continues at coordinate 5,133,468 of WOAB01000207.1, read as the reverse complement.
AAATGGAGTTATAGAAACATTATGTTTGATTGGCCTTGTCATGTAGGTCGGAGAATGAACATGGTGATTATCATAAAAAATTATGGGCTCAAAATGTCATATTATCATGTAAGAAGTCTAGATCATACAGACCAATGAAGAACAAAGTGACAGAAGGTCCCAGGACAGGCCTTTAAGCGAAATGGTGAACGAGGATAAAGAAGTTCGAGCGCCCGTTTGAGTTGCACAAATTGTTATCAAAAGGAAGTCAGGGACAAGTGGTCCTCTAAAATATACAATTACATAATGATTTGTTTTTGTACAATTATAAGTACGATATGCTTTTGTTGGAGATGGTTGGATTTGGTTGCATTGAGCTTACATTTTGCATTACGATCGTATTCGTGGAAAGAGAGACAACCAAGCACTACGAATGGGCCTTACGAAACTTGAAGCATTTTCTTGGGAAAAATAAACCTAAGACAATCATGTCAAATCGAGAGTTGGGTAATTTGAAAAAGCTCTCCACGTCGTCTATCCCAATGTGAAGAATTTGTTGTGTCCACTGCAATGTTAAAGCATATGCTACAAGGAAGGTTGATATTGAGAATTTTGCAAGTAATTGTCTGTAGTTGTTTAAATCTTATACGGAGGAAATGTACAGGGAAAGACTTGCATATTTAAAGGAGAAGTGGAATGGACTGATGAATTACGCTGAGAACGTAGGTCTTACACCATACAAGGAAAGGCTAGTCTGTGCATGGACCGATGTATGTCTTCATTTCTACAAAAGAACATCAAACAAGTAAAATCAATCTCAAATTTATCACTTTGATCGTTTCTTGGATTACATAGTTTAGAGTTTATTATAAAAAGTGAATTACATTTCAAGGTCGAGCCTCAACACTCTATGTTGAAGGATATGATCCAAACATCCGTGGAGGGTTCGACACACTGTACAAATCGACAATATGTTCAGGGATCATGTATGTGAAGTGAGGGTGATTATGGAGCAGGGTCGTGAAAAGACACCCAATGAGACTGTGAATGGGCCAGAATGGGTGAAGTGCTTGTTCAAGCGCCTTACGCGTAGAGTCTCGACCGAATGCCTAAGAATACTATTACAACTAGTTTTTATAGCGAAGGTTGAGGAAATACCCAAGGAAGAATGTCGTGATACTTGGTAGAGAGACTCACTAGGGTTGCATTGCCTACACACGATCCAAAAACATATACATCAAGATATCCCGATAATGGCAAGTAAAATTCATGTTTTCTTGAAACAACTTAAGTGGGAAGGACTTGGTGTTGAAGATGATGATGATATGCCCTTCAACACTCAAAAAGTGCATATGCGAGCTTTGATCTATGAATTTCGAAGAGGTAAAATTCCCCCGATATCTTGTTCAACATCACGGCCAAGTACAATGGCTACTGAAACCCGAGGACGTCTACATTGCAAGAGCCCCTGAGCAGCAATACCTTAGGTGAGACCAAAGAAAGAGAAGAAGAACTCGTGTAAAAGGGATCCAAGTTGGTTTGAGCACAAGGCCGAGGAGCAAAAGAAGAAGTCAAATAAGAATAAGAAGTCAGATTGCAAGAAATTGTCTATCAGATCTCGAGGACGACCTCTAAGCAGTCGAGCGCGCAACAGAATTTCAACTGCGAAAGTGAGTACCACAAGACCAACCCAGGACGACGATGCCAAGGAGTTGATCAGGACGAGGAGGTAATTTGTGACATTTGCCTTTTTTTAGTTCGGACAAATATTGACACATTCATGTTCGGCTACGTTGCCTCAGTATGAGACGTATTGGGCGATGGTCGTTGTGGGTACCGTGCCTTGGATGAATTACTACGGTTGGAGAAATAACAATATAAACACATTCGGTTGGAGCTAGCAAGGAAACTACAAGGACGTTGAGAACTTTAGGGACCAGCGAGATGGGTTACCACTTTTTCATTTATACATGAGTGTGCTCGAGCGATCATTGGCTTGAAATACTCATGGTCGGGTTGGAATTTGCCACCAGATTCCAGGTGGTTCTTGTGTTACTATCATGGAGTGGCCCTCATACATGCCTCCCAATGATAGCTGAGTTGGGTGCCATGCCTCTCACCGAGGTTTATACGATGGCACTAGTAAGCAACCATGATCATTTTGTCCCGGTAAGCACACTTGTAGTATATCATTATTTAAATATATTACTACACTCATATACTAACTTTAAATTTGTACAAGTTTGGCTAGTTGATCACCTTTGTCCTATCCCACCCCCCGCCCTGTTTGGACCATGCACCATGATAAAAGTGTTCACGGATGGGATGTGAGGTCCGAGCCTTAGAAGCACCATATCATGCCAACTCGGGGACTACCCAAGAGGTCACATGTCCTGGTACTACTCCCACCCTAGCACACTTAGCTTCAAAGTTCTTTATCCTCACTTGAATCTTGAAAAGAAAGAGCTCTTGTTGACATGGGTAGCATTTCAATCCTTATAAATCAATCTCAAGTCCAGGGTGTTACAAACTTTCCCACTTAAATCCTTGACGTCCTCGTCAAGCCCCAAAGACCGCCCTTTGGGTCGAGCAACTGCCCTCCAGGCCAAGTCCACTCATAATCTAGAGTCAGCTATGATACCATTTGTAAGGCTCGAGGCCTTAGAAGCGCCATCACATTCAAATCCGGGGACTTCCCAAGAGGTCACCCATCCTAGTACTACTTCTGCCTTAGCGCGCTTAACTTCGTAGTTCTCTGTCCTCAGTTGAACCCTGAAAAGGAAGAACTCTTGTTGACATGGTAGCACTTCAATCCTTATAAACCAATCTCATGTCCGAGGCGTTACATGGGATATCCCGTTTAAGGCTAGGTTTGATAGGTATGTTAGGAAACATGCTAGTCATGGTTGCCCCCCATAGTTATGTAATATTAGGGCTTCTTTTGTCCAACTACTAATGTTGCATTGGGAAGGAGATTGGGATCTATTCCAACAATGTAAATCCTTTCCTTTTCCACATTGTAATTTCAAACTCTGTTAAATGAAATAAAATTACTAGACCACTTAAATATAAATGACATCGAATAGATAAATATGTCCTCTTTAATCTAATTTAAACAAAATAAGCGTTTTAGGGTTTAAACATGTAGCATGTAAAAGGTTTAGGGTTTCTAGCCATAAACACTCTAAACCTATAAACCCTAACCCTTTACACGTTACCTTGTAGCATGTAAATGTTGCGAGGAGCCTAGGGTCGAGGTTTTGCATGGCTTAGGGTTTAGGGTCTTATATATTATACTTTAAGATATGCGATTTATTGATTTAGGATTTTTAAATGACATCCAATAGTTTAAATATGACCCGGATGCTTTGATAAATCTTAACTTTGTAGCATGACTAGTGTAAGCGAAATGCCATGACATAAGGTAGAAATAGAATTGTATTGAATCAATTCATGTACATATATATCGACTAGTACTGAATCAGTTCAAACAACCCAAATTCGAGCATGTCCAACTCCGTAGAATTGCATTTCTATACGGTTGAGTTCGAACATTACCCTAAACAACAAACGTAATGGCAAAGTTCTTTTGGTAATATTATAACCTCAATTTAGGGTTTTTGAGTATAGGTTGTTGAAACCAAACTATTAACCCTAAATCGTAAGAAAATCCTAAATAAATAGCAAATTCGGGTTCTTAGGGGGTTTAGGGTTTTGTAGTGTATATTGGGTTTCAACCCTACACAAGTTATTAATTAATGTGTTTACTATTGAAAACCCTAAAAATCCTAAACATGTTAAATATTTAATGAAACTTAGTACATCATTTTTTTGAAATAAGAACAAATACGGTCCAACAATTCAAACAACAAAATTTAACCATACATGAAACATCATAAAATGTAGATACAAAATCCAACCATGTCACTACAACTCCACAAAAGACTAATTAGAATATAAAAATACTACAACTTCAAAAAATGCGATCATACTCATCCTCGAATGACTCAACTATCTCCCTCTCAGCTGCTGCTCTAGAGGACTCTCCCCACTCTCATATAGATGGTCCCGAATAGACTGTTGGATTTGGAGGATGGTTCCCAGAAGGCTACTGCACTGGAGGATTCACCCCTCACCCACTAAGACGGTCGTTGAGAGGCCCATATCGGTGGATCAACAGCATGAATCTCGTCGCTATAGAGTATCTGCTAAATACGAGACCAATCATCCATCCCACCACCTTCTCGGGACCTAACGTTACAGACGAGCCCTTGCAATGGTTAATCATTGTCAAACAAAATATAAATGTATTTATACTTGTATGCAAATAATGTTATGAATATTTAAATTGAAATTAAACAATAGAACATACTCGAACATGTCCATAGTCGGAGGAGGATGACGTAAGGACGAGGTTGAGCAGTTGCGTCTCGCCTAGTATATGGATGGGTACACGAGAGAACCAATTCAGATACTTGTCATATGTATCCCAAGCACTGATGACCTCCAGACTTGCCAGAATCTTCGCACACATGTGCTTCCAAGGGCCCAAGCTTCCCACACGGAGACGAAGACAAGATTGTACGTCTGTCTCCCTTGGATCTGAATCGGATGACGTGAAAAGTATAGCTCTATGACATCCAGCGGCCTACTCTGGATTCATCCAATTGGGTTTACAACCTGATGGGGCATGTACGACTCAACTATCTCCATGAACTTGATGGTCACTCGGTATGTAGAGGCCCTAAACCGTCCCTCAAAATCTACCTGCAATGATAATAAAAAATCCTTAAGACAAAATATCTACATGATAATTGCATATAAATATTATAAAATCATTGTACTTATACATTCTTAGGGCGGTACTTATCCACGATATGTTGGAAACGTCGAATCTTGTCCAAATTCCATAGAGGGGTGCACTCAACCCAATACTAGGCAACATGTTGGTCTATGTCTTCTCTGTTGGGGATGAGATGTGGGTTCCCAAGAAATCTTGGGAGATACGCTCATATCCATGTATGCATAAAAATAAGTTTTACTTAATAGTAATTGATTAAAATATTAATTTACCAGAAGTAGATAGGTGAATCCCGCTATGCATGCATTCCCGACCTGAGAAGCCTCATCGAGGGTTCAATACATGTGCTCTAGTACATCGATTCCCCATGCAAACATGGAAGTACGATCATGATCCATCATTAGTGACATCAACGAATACTTGAGCTTGATCGTGAACAAGTCCACGAACATACTGGATCCAAGGGCATGGAATAAATACCCAGATGCGGCTACAAGGGGGTCGTTGTCGTCCAAAATCAACCAATGCAATCGATATATAAACTCATAAGTGTCTACCCCGACATTCTTGATGTACCGCCTCATCTCCGTCGATGTGAAATCAAACTTATCCACGAATTAGGCTATGATATTCTCATTTGTAGCGTCAATATGGGTCGTGTCTGTCATGAACAGTCTCATGATCATGTGAAAAATGTTGTTTCAGGATGCCGCCTCTCAACAAACGTTGAGACGAGAATGTGGTCTACCAGTACAAACTAAAACTCGTGAAGCCGAACCAACCCGTTCAATGATGCATAATAAACAAGCTACTCCGAACCCATCCTCGGGAAACATCTTCTCTGGCCAATAATCAAAATGTGTAGGCCGAATAGATGCTTTCAGAAGGCGATCGGGTGCCACTAGGGCCCTAGAATCCCATATCGCACGAGCAACGCAGGTGACGAAGCTCGACAACAAATTAGTCTTCTCCTACCCATACGGGGCCTTGGCAATAACATCTGGACCTGCCTCTGGAACAACATCGGGAATAGCCTCGCGAGCAGCCTCCATATCAGCGTCTGGACCACTCTTAGGAGCATGCATCCTCCATACCAACATCGTCCAAGCTAGTGGAAACATGATCCTCTGAAGAGAAATGATCATCTAAAGCAACTTGATCCACACTCATATTCTCTGAAGGAATAGATAATTTATATTGATATAATACAAATATTTGTTATCTTTATTTGCAATTAACAAGTGATAATAAAGACAAACAAAGTAACTAAAAATAGAAATATTTTAGTTTAAATAATGACACTTAAAATGTGACATAAGCTAAAAAACACTTATTATTAAATACAAAGACTAATAAACACAATAAATAATTATCTTAAAATGTCTATTTCAATAGTCACTTTTACTGCTTAATACTTTATTATATTGTAAAACTTTATATCTATTAATATATATTATCACAAATTTAATAAAAAAATATTATATATATCAAAGAAATTTCTTATATCTATTTTTATCAAATGTTCTTTCTGTAGATATGAAATTGATATTTTTTATGATTATAGAAAATTAATTTATATTTACGTAAATCTCGTATGAAAAAACGAAAACTAGTTATGTCATATAAGTAAAAAACGAGTCTCCATATTTTCACTAATCCGGGGGAGGGGGGGAGGGGGGGAGGGGGGAATCACCGAGTTTCATAAATACTTGTAATAACTAATAATTTATAGTAGATTCGGCTAGGGGTGAGCAAAAGTATCCGATCCGGCTGATCCGATCCGATAACCCGTCAATCCGAACCCTAAAAGTCCGTATCCGAAAATATCCGTTTAATTTTTATCTGAATCCGATCCGATCCGGGTCATTTCTTCGGATACTTGGACCGGATACGGATCGGGATATTTTGCTTATCGGATATCCGAAAATTCGGTACTATTAATATATAATATATATGTTTTTATAACTAATATACAATGTTTAATTAGTTTATATGATCTAAAAATGGTGGTTTTACATTTTTAGTAATTAAACCCACTTCAATTCTCCAATACAATATTTCTTATTTTATTCCTTTTAATAAAAAAACAACCTTGATTATTATTCTTATAATAATAAAACCCTAAATCATGTACTAATTGTCGCATCACTAAACAGGGCAAATATGTTTAATTGTTTGAAAAGATTACAGGGAGTTGCAAATGGTGTTGATGTTTAACATTTAGTTTGCACTTTACGGATTGTTAGTTTTGATTGAATTAAAAAAAGTAATATCTTTATTTAATATTTAATAGGTTTTCTAGTAACCGGATAATTTGAATATCCGAGTCGAATATCCGATCCGATTCGAATAATATTTATCGAATACGGATAAAAATTGTATTAATATTTTTTACCGGATATACGATATACCGAACCGAACCGGATCCACGATATACCGAACCGAACCGGATCCGATAAATTGCTCACCCCTAGGTGCCGGTACATACATATGCCCCCACTATCTCTGTCTTAAAGCAAATAAATTAAATATCTCCTGAGTCCTGACTCCCTCTCCTTTTCCTTGGTAGAAATATCTCCCTCTCCTCAGGCGCGTGCCCACTATATATAACCCTTACATGTTCGATTCAAAGTTCCAATTCACACCATCACATTACAAAAGAAAAAATTAGCATATATGATGAAGGAGAGAGAGAGCGGTACATTGGCGGCGCCGAGGGAGGAGCCGGCGGGCAAAGTGGTGGCGGCGGCGGCGGCAGACGAGGTAGCGACAAAAAAAAGCCAACCGGTGGCTGCAGAGGCGGAAGGGGAAACTTGGACGTCGACGGAGGAGGAAGGGTGGAGGAGGAGGGCGGGGCTAGTGGTGTCGGAGCAGGTGCCGTTGGGGGCGATGTGGTTGCCGTCATGGGACGTCGGAAACATGGCCGAGTCCTCATTTTACAGTGACGTTTGGGACGGATACGACGATATTTGGGGATTTCGTACTGCTCCTAGTTCCAATCTCCTCCCCACTCCCTCCTCAGATTAAGGGTTTGTTTGAGGAAAAGTCATTATTATTAATTATAAAGTCTTTATTAATCTGCAAGCTGTTTATATATCTCTACATTAAGCTAAATAAAGTTAATACTGAATGAATTTTGATTTCACGCCAAACGAACCCTATATAATATCTTTACTTATGCGTCAATAGTTCCATCTGAATGTAGCATGACAAAAGAAATTGAACTATATATGTATTGATATTAGTTTACAAGCTATCTAGAAGTGTGTTTCTTACACCTAGCTGTAGCTACGTTTGCATCTTGATTTCTAAGCTAGGCTTGTTTCTTTTCGATCTATGAATGTAATTTCCAATTCATTCAGTATTAATCTTATTTAGCTTATACATATGCGTCATGTAATTTCCAATTCAGTATTAACATGTATTATTCTATTTCTTTATTTATAATAAACTCCGTAGTCCCATTATAGGTTTAACAAAAAAATATTAATATATCATATTAGCATTTAAAAATCCATAGTCAATGAAGTATGAAATTGTATTTTATAAACATCAAATTAATTATCATTATACATTTGATGTAAATATACATGGTAAAACTTATATATGAAGTCTATATCAATATCTCATTTTGATGAATATTATAAAATAAAATTTATTTTCTAAATCTTATACTGAAAATTGATCCGAAAAGTTGACTCTAATAAAATAAATTAAAAATTCCTAGAGATTGTAGGATATTGGAGTAGATGGTGGAGGTGGAGAAAAATAATTTATAAAAATAATTCAAAACAAGAAAATGAAATGTGTTAACATTACGATGACTCAAATGACTCATTTTTTTTTATAAAGACATACCTATAATTTTAATATATAGAAATATGAATTACCTACATAAAATCATGCATCCATAGTTATATATCGAAATGAGGGTGTAATAGTGAGAAGAGTGTTCCGGAACCCTAGCACCCTTGTCCGCTTTTCCCCTTCCACCACCCCTGCCTTCCTTCCTATGACCTAATCTTTCTCTCTGTCTCCCCCATGGCTAGTGGCAAGAAAAAGAAGGCCAAAAAACTATCCATCAAACTCTCATCCTAAACTCCTGTTGACCCCAAAACTCCGTCTTCCCTCCCCCCTCCTCTAGAAGATGTCGCCAGCCTTTTCAGCCTGGTGTCAGACTCCCTCATCTCGGCTAACAACAGTAGGCTCTGCAATTCCACACCTTGTGACCCTCTTGATAACTCCTCCTCGTCCCTAATCTCTGAATCCTCGAAGTTTGCTATTGCCCAAGCTCTCTTTTCCTCTGCTCCGCCGCCTAAAACCTCCCTTAGTGGCGAATACAGACATACCCCTTCTCTTCCTCCGTCCCTCTCACTAAAGAGCTTCCCTCCTCTCCCTAAACTGCAAGTCTGCAACCATCTCTTCCCCTTAAAACCCCGCCTACTTCCACTTCCAACCCAGAAACCCTGGAAAACCCCTCTTTCACCATACCCATTGAATACATTGTTCTATTGGTCTCTGACAATGATAAACCTCCACCACTCTCACTTGACAAAAGCTTGCCTCCTACTCCCGTGGCACCCTCTCGCCCCCCTCCACTCATCAATACCCCCCGCCATGCCTTCAAATCCTACAGTGGAGCTGTTACTACGTGGAAAGAGGGACCTAAAGTTATCCCCTTGCACTTTGTGGATGGAATTTCGAATGGCATTATCCACTTTACTAAGGAAGATGTGGCAAATATGGTTGACAAATGGTCACTCTCTTTGATGGGTGCCCCCATGGGAGACCGAGTATCATTCATAGCGATGGAAAGATACGTGGCGCTCAACTGGACTAATGTTGGCCTCCCTAAAATCATTAGGAAAGACAATGACTTATTCATATTTCACTTTGCAAAGGAAGAGGACTTGGTAGCAATCTTGGAGCAAGGTCCATGGATGCTTGGGGGAAAACGTCCATTCATACTCAAAAGATGGCAACAAGGAATGGACTTGGATATGTCATACCTGGAAGAAATCCCGGTTTGGGTGTCTTTGCCAGAGCTGGATCTTCGATTTTGGTCGGAAAACATGCTGGAGAATACCGGATCAGCCATCGGAAGGCCGGCCCTCACGGACTACAACCTTGCTCATCAGGAGCGATTGTCGTATGCCAGAGTCATGGTGGAAATCTCGGCAAGGGATAATCTCCTTAGACAAGTTGACTTCCATGGCCCTGATGGAGAAATTGTCAATCAAGAGCTTGTCTATGAATGGCTTCATCCACGTTGCCACAAATGCAGCCAATTTGGGCACAAATGCGCACTAGACAACACCCCTACAGATAACCACCACCTACCCTCACATAATGCCTATAAGCAACCCACTCCTACCAACAGACAACCACCCGTTTTCCCTACCCCCATCTCTCTCTCAAAATCGCCAATACCCCTAACCCCAACAACTTCTCTCACCTTGTTATAGCCCATACAACTTCGACTGAGCTGTAACATTCCCTGGTACACCAACCTGCCATCACTGATGAGCATTCGCCTGTTGAGACTAACTTGGGCTCATTTACTCCCACCTCCTGTAGTGATGCTCAACAGATATCGACCAAGCCTGATCCATTGTCTAAGCAAATAAGCTCATTTACTCAACCTTCCCAAATATTTATCCCTGAAATTGTTAACCTCATTGCTCGAACTCTCAACTCTGCCCCCAACAAAGTTGCCAACCCTCTCTCACTCCCCCTTACTCCTCACACTTCCTCTCCTTCCCCTCACCTTGATCCCTCTGGGAGTGCCACGACTCACAAAAAACCTCGCAATGCATAATATCTGCATTGCTTCTTGGAACATAAGAGGCTTGACCTCTGCTGTAAAGCAAGACCACCTCAAATACTTCATCCATTCCAACAAAATCGATATTATTGCCATTCTTGAAACTATACTCAATTTGGAAACTGTTCAATCGATAGCTTCTTCCCTGCTCAAAGGATGGAAGCAAATCTCTAACTCCCTCGTCTCCCACAATTGCCGAATATGGTTTTGGTGGAATCCTACCTACATCTCAATCTCCCATCACCTCACCACAAACCATATCAGCCATACTACCATCTCCACAAAAAGATGACCCCCCCTTTGATGCTTTCTTCATCTATGCTTCGAACAGACCGAATGAGAGAACCCAACTCTGGAACAACATCAATTCTATCCATGCCACTAATAGCCTTCCCCATACCCTTATGGGCGACTTCAATGTTATTCTTGACACCTCTGAAAAGCTTCTTTGCGATGACTCTCACCCTCTTATTGCCCTGACTGAACTCTCTGACCTCTTTAACCAAACTGGATGTTCGGATCATGATTTTACCTGCTGCTGGTACACCTGAAATAATAGGCAGAAGGCTAACAGTCGTATATGTTGTAAGCTTGACTGTATCCTCATCAACCTCTCCTGGCACATCTCATTCCCTAACTCCTTTGCCCACTTCAACCCATTTGGACCCTCAGACTACTCCCCAACAATCCCCAACACCCAACCATCCATACCAAACAAACCTTCTCCCTTTAGATTCAACAACATTTGGAGCAAACATGAATCTTTCTTCCACACTGTCAAAGTTACATGGCAAACTAGCATTGATGAGCAACACATGTACAAAATTGCCAAGAAGCTCAAACTCCTCAAAACCTCGCTAAAAAGGATAGAGAATACCAAAATGGAAGATTTGAATTTCGTAGTTCATAACAACAGAGAAATTCTTCGCAACATCCAGCTTTCTCTCCATGCTAATCCACTGGACCTTGAGCTCATTGAGATTGAAAATTGTGCTCTTGAGAACCTAAAGAGAAACAACGAAAGCCTTAGAATCACCTGCAACCAGTTGGCTAAAATCAAGTGGATGAAATACACTGATCATTGTAGCTCCTTCTTTTTCAAAAGAATCAAAGGCGCCAATAGATGTGCTGCAAAAATCATGCAACTAAAGCTTCCTGGAGGTAACACTATCTACAATAGCATTATGATTGCTAAATGTATTGTCCAACACCTCTCCTCCCTGCTGGGCACCCCCTCCCACACTATTCCCTTTCCACTAGAATCATCTCTCTAGGTCATACTCTTCAAGAGAATCACATATTAAGCCTCAATGATATACCTTATCCTCTTGACATCAAAAATACCATCTTCTCTATTGGCAATTAAAAACCCCAAGACCCGATGGTTACAACTCCCTCTTTCTCAAAGTTGCCTGGAGCATTGTGGGACCGGATACCACAAATGCTATCCTTGAATTCTTCCAACATGGCAATCTCCTTCGACAGATTAACCATACCATTATTACCTTAGCCCCTAAAATTGTTGACCCTTCCTCTATCACCAACTACCGACCCATCTCTTGTTGTAACTCCATCTACAAAGCCACATTGCCAAACTCATTACAAACCACCTCAAACATGTCCTTCCCTTTATCATTTCTGCAACCAAGGCGCTTTTATTCTGGGACGGTAACAACACTTGGCTTCCCTCGCCAATTTGTCAACTGGGTAGCAACCTGCATCACAACTGCTAAATACTCTATTAGTATTAATGGTGCACTTGAAGGATTTTTTCAAGGCAAAAAAGGGACTGCGACAAGGTTGTCCGATGTTGCCATTCCTCTTCACAATTGTCATGGAATACCTCTCAAGAATGATAGCTGACAAGACGGCGAGCCCCGACTTCAACTTCCACCCTAAATGCAGCCACATTCAGCTCACCCACTTCTGCTTTGCAGACGACGTCATCCTGTTCTACAGAGGCTATCTGGAGTCGGCCAGAATTCTTAAACACACTATAGACTTGTTCGGAGATATCTTTGGGCTTCGGTGCAACTACAACAAAAGCAATGTCTACTTTGCTGGAATTGATGAGCAAGAACAAAACTCAATCGCTAATATGCTCAACATTAGCATTTGCACTCTTCCAATGAGATACTTGGGTCTTCCTATGGGATCCAAAAGGCTTTTTGTGTCGGACTATGACCCCCTTATCCATAAAATCACTACCAGAGTTCAATCTTAGCAGGCCAAAGCTCTCTCTTATGTTGGAATGCTCCAGATCATCACCTCAGTTATCTCCAACCTTAGCACCTACTGGTGCAATATTTTTTTCATCCCAATCTCTTTCATAAACAAAATTGAAGCAATCACCCGTAACTTCTTGTGGACAGTTCGTGAGCAAGGCAAGAAAAACCTGATCGCATGGTGCAAAATTTGTAGGGGGAAATGAAGGTGTTCTTGGAATTAAGGAGATCCTCTCATGGAATCACTCATGTGTGGCGCGCTCCATTTTTGAACTGCATATTGGCAAAAAACGCATTTGGAGAACATGGATCACAACCTACAAACTTCGCAATGCAACAATTTGGGAAGCTGCATCCACCGATGAAGACGGCCATAATTGGAAAGCTATTATTCGACTCAAAGATCACCTCATCACTCTCAAATCTCGGCCGACATCATTGAAACTATGTCCCTCACTAATGGAACTATTGCACAACTGGTATTTATAAAATTCTGAAGGAACCAGAGGCTACTCTCAACTGATGCAACTCAATATGGGGTCACCTTCACATGCCTAGACATAACTTCATCACATGGATTGCTATTCAGAACCGACTCCCAACCTTTTACAAAATCCAAAAATGGGAATTCATCATCGACCCAACTTGTAAGTTGTGCTCTGCAGCCCCAGAAACAGAATTTCACTTGAGGATTGAATGCCTTTTTTATCAAGGATGTATTCAACTCCACTATGCAATGGCTGAACATTGGCACGTCTTTTGTTAACCTCATGGAATGGGCGGAATGGCTGGACAACACTACAAGAAAGACCTCGACCCTCTACAAGCTCAGATGCATAGCTATCACCACTTTTGTCTACTTCATATGGCAAGCTCGCAATAGGAAAATCTATCAAGCCAAAAGTATCACTTCTGAGGAGTGCAACACACTCATTCAATAATCAATGAAAGAAGATCTCCATGTGCATAGAAATTCTAGTTAGGTTTGGCCTCTTTTGGAGAATTTTGCCGGGACTTGTCCCCCTTTTGTCTCCCCTTGCCATTGATTGTTGTTGACAAAGTGTCCATTTTTGTGGCTCATGTTCTGTAAATTCTTCCCTTTCTTATATCTACCATAAAATTTTCAAAAAAAGAAATGAGGGTGTAGCATATCATATTTAATTTAAATATTTCTGATGCAGATACGCAAGCTATTGTCATAGATATAAAATATCAAAGAATTTTGTAACTATGATCATCTAAAATGAAAATACCACTCCTACACCAAAATTTCGTTTTCCAAACGATTAACCTTATAATATGCATATGTATCAGAGATAGAGTAGTTTTGTAAAGAATGTGTTAATCTTTCCATTGAATGAAGGAAGAGTATTTATACAATGAATATCTTGTGAAATAAGATAACATAAAAAGATATTATTCTCCTAATAATAAATCTTTCCTAATACCCCCCCCCCCCCCCCGATAAGCTCATGGAGGAAGGACATGCAGCTTGTCACACATCGAAAGAAAACGATCGTTGCCGACCGTCTTAGTGAAGATGTCTGCTTGTCTGATCGAGAGCACGAACATGGCGAACAATGAGAGAGCTCTCAGCAACTTGCTCTCTGACAAAGTGGTAATCAATCTTGATGTGCTTGGATCACTGATGGAACATAGGGTTCGCCGACATATAGGTAGCACTCAAGTTGTCACAAAGAACGATCGGAGGACGGATAAGAGGAGCCTTGAGCTCCAGTAGCAGCTGTTGAATCCAAATCAATTCAGTGGTTGTGAAAGCAATAGCTCGATACTCTACCTCAGAACTAGACTTAGCAACAACATGTTGCTTCTTGGAAGCCCAACTGACCAGGTTGCCTTCATAATAGATAGCAAAGCCATGCTGAGATCTGCAATCGTCCCCATCAGATGCCCATCCAGCGTCAGAGTAAGCGACCAAGCGGGAATCACTGCAAGGCTGAATAATAAAACCAAAAGCTAAGGAACCTTTCAGATAGCGCAAAATACGCTTGACCGCACACCAGTGGGTCTCTGTAGGACGATGCATGAACTGACAAACCCGATTGACAACATAGGCAAGCTCAAGGTGAGTAATAGTCACCTACTGTAAAGCACCAACAATGCTACAGTAAAGCTGAGGGTCAGGCACGGGATCACCATCCTGGATCAGACGAGAACCAGGTTCAGCAGGCGTGTAGATGGGCTTGGCGTCCTACATGCGGGATTTAAGAAGCAATTCTCGAATGTACTTTTGCTGAGAAAGAATGATTCCTTGCTTAGTACGCTGCAGTTCAATGCCAAGGAAAAAGTGTAGGTCCCCAAGATCTCGCAGAGCAAAAGTCTGGTTGAGAAGCTGAACAAATCTATCAATAGCAGCAGAATCGAACCCTGTAATAATCAGATCATATACAAGAACATATAGAACATACACACCAGAGTGTCTGATAAACAAAGTGGTATCTGACTCGCAGGACTGAAAGCCAAGCTGAAGCAGAAAAGTGGACAGCTTAGTGAACCAAGCCCGGGGAGCTTGCTTGAGCCCATAGATTGCTTTATGAAGAAGACAGACGTGGCCTGGATGAGACTGATCAGCAAATCCAGGAGGCTGAGACATATAGACACATTCAGTTAGATCACCATTCAAAAAGGCATTATTGATATCTACCTGATGAAGTCGCCAACCTCGCGACAGAGCAATGGTGAGCACAATACGGATGGTAGTCGGCTTGACCATAGGGCTGAACGTGTCAAAATAATCAACGCCTTCTTCCTGATTGAAACCCTTAGCTACCAGGCGAGCCTTGTATCGCTCAATAGTGCCATCCGACTTCCGCTTAATCCTGTACACCCACTTACAACCAACAATATTAGCATCACATGGAGGCGGGACGAGTTGCCCAGTCCCATTACGTAAAAGAGCATCAAATTCAACCTGTATAGCATGTTTCCATTGGGGAAATTTTAAGGCTTGGATAAAGGTTTTGGGCTCAGTGGGTGAATCAGGAGAGGATGGTAGTGGGTGTTTGGTAGTAGTAAAGGTCTTGGGTTTCAGATTACCTGTTTTGGAGCGGGTAACCATATCATGGTTCGTATCAGGTACTAGGCAAAAATATGAGGGATATTGTGGTGCAGGAGAGGATGGGTCAAGGGCTGGTGTAGTAGAAGAGGAAGAGGTCATACCTGTTGTTGATGGTGATGGGGCAGGTGAGACAAATTCCCGCAGGGCCGTCGAGTCAGGGTTGCTGTGCAGCTCAGGGGACGGTGGTGATGATGGCATAGGTGGCGCAAGTGACGTGGTGGATAGGAAAGGCAACGGTGTAAGTGGCTACTGAGGACCGACCGACGGTGAGGGTGCCAACGAGGTTGCGATCTCCAGGGGAGATAAGGCGAAAATAGGTGGGTCCAAGATGGGTTGAGGTGAGGCAGGATTGGCATGGTGTGGGTAAGAGAAAGTGGACTCATCAAAGATAACATGGCGGGCTATGTAGACCCGTCGAGTAGGGACATGAAGGCATAGGTATCCCTTGTGTTTAAAGCTATACCCGATGAATATGCAGGGAGATGACCGGAACTCCAATTTGTTGGTGGTGTAGGGGCGTAAAAAGGGGTAGCAAAGGAACCCGAAGGTCTTCAGAAAGGCATAATTCGGTGACTTTCCATAGAGACACTCAAATGGCGACTTGTGGTGGAGGAGAGGGGTGATGGTGCGGTTATGAAGATAGACAGATGTATGGAAGACATGTTCCCAGAAGAAGGTGGGTAGGCGAGCTTGGGACAACAGTGCAAGGCCCTTATCAACAATGGTTCGGTGGAGACGTTCAACCGCTCCGTTCTGGGATTGAGTGTGAGGGCAGGAGACGCGGTGAAGAATTCCATGTGTTTGAAGATAGGTAGAGACATTTCTGTATTCCCCACCCCAATCAGATTGAAAGGCTTTTATTTTGGAAGAAAATTGAGTTTCAACCATCTTTTTAAAAAGCTGAAAGAAGTAAAGAACCTGTGACTTTTGAGCCAGAAAGTAAATCCATACAAATTTGGTGCAATCATCCACAAAAATCAAAAAATATCGATTACCATTAAAAGAGTTAACAGGGGCAGGACGCCAAACATCCGAATACACCAAAGCAAAAGGACTACTACTAGACTCATGTGTGATAGAGAGGGGAAGCCGATGACTTTTACCAAGTTGACACGACTCACAGACAGAACTAAGATTATTTAGGGAAATAGGTAATTGAAAACGAGAAACAAGACGTCGTAAGACTGACTCATGGGGATGACCAAGTCGATTATGCCAGTGTTGAAGGGTTGTTTTGGAACCAAGGAAGGCCGAGGAGGTAGGTTTGGGGGCAACTAATGGTGAGGAAGCTTGAGAGCTGAGATGATACAACCCATTCTCAACGGTGCCTTTGAGGAGTGTCCTGCCATGCTTGTCTTTCACAAAACAACAAGTAGGGAAAAAAATCATATAGGCATCATTATCCTTAGTTAATTGAGAAACACTTAAAGACTTTTCTTAATCTGAGGAGGGACAAAAAGAATATTATGAAGATGTATAGGCTTATGAAATGCAGGTAAAATTTGTCTACCCAAATGCATAATGGGAAGTGACATACCGTTGCCAACCTGTAAAGCATCATTGCCAGTGTAATGAGAGTGCACGAAAAGGTTACCAAAGTCCGTTGTCACATGATTTATAGCACCAGTATCAAAGTACCAAGCAAGATCAACCAATTGAGATGGTGGGGCATGGTTGACAGTGAACGCTTGGCATTGAGAGGGCTGTTGCTGCTGCTGGTAGGAGTCGCTACCACGGCTTTGACTGTCAGATCGGCCGCCAACGCGGCCTGAGAAATTACCTCGCCCCCTGCCACGACCACGAGGAGGGGGGAAATATTGCGTGTTCAGTCGTTGCCAGCAACTCAGGGCATCGTGACCAAGCTTTTTGCAGATCTGACATTGAGTGCGCGGCCTGTCAGAAGAGCCCTCTACAGGTGGTGCTGAACTAGATGGTTGTCGAGACGAACACGCACCAGTCCGTGCCACATTCGCCGAAGGTTGTAGATCAGAGGACGGCAGAGACACCGATTGGTGATGGGTTTCCTCATGTAAGAGCATGTCGAGCAGTTGATCGGAGGAAAGCGGCTCCAGACGCATGTTGAAAGCCGTACGAAACGCGGCATAAGGGTCATCCAAGCGATGTAAAACACATTCAATAAATTCCTCATCCAGAACGATATACGAACATTCCGCTAGCGAATCAGAAAATCCCCTCTTTTTCTCAAAGTATTCAAGAACGCTGAGATTACCTTTAGGGAAATTTTGCATATGTTGCTTGAGATGCATCAATTGAGCGCGAGTTTGGGCAAAGCACATCTTTTCAAGGATAGCCCAAGATTCATAAGTTGTGGTTGCCCTAGCGACATGGGCAAGGAGAGGCATCGTAAGAGTAGAACGAAGCCATAGAAGGACCAAACGATCCTTTTTGCGCCAAGCGGTGTATTCCGGATTCGGAGACAACGAGGTAGCGACCGGTGGTATGGACGACGGATCCGCCAGTGTAAGGAAGAGTTGCGGTGGTGCACTGGTGGACTCGAGCATGGAATCGAGATCGTACGCCTCTAGGGCTGATTTCACAGTATGACGCCATAGGGTATAATTAGTTCTTTCGAGACGGAGAATCAAATTCGAAAAGTGAAGAGAAGAGGAGACAGACGCTCCGGTGGCAGCGGCCAAGATGCCGCCGTTCTGGCTGGTGGAGGATGCCGAAATATTGGTGGACGAAGAATCCCCCATGGCTTTAGGGTTAGGGTTTTGGAGGATCGAAAAAGCTCGATACCATATCAGAGATAGAGTAGTTTTGTAAAGAATGTGTTAATCTTTCCATTGAATGATGGGAGAGTATTTTTACAATGAATATCTTGTGAAATAAGATGACGTAAAAAGATATTATTCTCCTAATAATAAATCTTTCCTAATAATATGTTAGCTATAGCTGTAACTACAGATTCGATCAGGTGCCTTTTGTTGCTTTGAAAGATTTTGTGCTAGCTGTCAACGTACTTATATATTATTTCCATAAAATATGTCTTAATTAGTTTTGTTTGGGTATTTGGCCCGAGTTGTTCTTCCAGGAGTTCCAAATGAGGTCGCAGCCATGCGGTTCTGGATGAGGACTTCAGAAGACGGGATATATTTTGGAGTTTTATCGCATTTTCTTAGGATAAAGTCTTTATGCTAACTTGTTTTCCGATAACACGGCGCTACCTTAATATTCACTCATCCGCGATTTTATCGTATTCACCTTATCTCCCGGTCTTCTAAGCTTACTTTTCATATTTTTTGTATGTTTTTCTTTTGATTTGTTGTTCTTGATTTATGTGTTTTCATGTCATTTTACCAGACAATTGAATCTATGAATATTTCGATCTACCAAATCTGTCCATCCATTGAACTTTTTCCGGCCATATCAAAAAGAACTTCGGCCAAAAAAGAGTCTATGTCGTGTTAAGGTTGTGACGCATGTGAGTATCTTGACCTATTATTTCCTTTAATAGTGATGGAACCAGTTACTTTATTAATCACTTACTGACTTACTCAAATATTAAACGTTGTGGTATTAAAAATCGCTATGTTAGCAAGTTAAAAAAACCTAATCAAAATGTATATTAATTCATACATTTACCTAAAAAACTATTCTAATTTGCCTAAGGCCCTAAGGTTCCCACGTATGCAAAGAAAAAAAATGAAAAAGAGATATGGGTAAAAATTCTCCAGCGCAAGGGTGGGAATGCCATAGAGATTTAAACGGGAAAAGTTATATGCACATGAAAAATCGTCTAAATGCACACTATTTGGTGCGTTTAGATTAAACGTACATGTTGGTGCATTAACATTAGACGTATAAGGGGCAAAACTGGAAAATGTCCAAAATATGTGTGTTAAACTTAGTCGTATGGCACTGTAGCTGTGCGTTAAACCTTACCGCACAAGTTAGTAATTGGGCCTGTAACACGGCCTAATTGGAGTTCAACCTGTGCGTTAACATTAACAGTACTGTACTGCTAATGTTAACGCACAATTTTTTTTTTTAGGTTAACATTAACAGTACAACTATATGATATAACCAAATTGGATATAACCAAATTGGATATAATTATACTATATAATCATAGTATATAACTATATGATATAACCATAGTATATAATACTATATAATATAATATAGTATATAACTAATATAACCAAATTGGATATAACCATAGTATAAAACTATAGAATATAATACATGATATAATCATAGTATATATAACCAAATTGGATATAACTATAAGGATATAACCATAGTATATAACAGTGGAATATAATATAGGATATAACCATAGTATATAACAATAGAATATAATCATAAGATATAATCATAGTATATAACTATAGGATATAACGATATGATATAACCAAATTGGATATAAGTATAAGATATAACCATAGTACATAACTATATGATGTAACCATAGTGCTACTACACATCCTAGCCACTAGATGAGCAATAGAATTACCAGAACGCATGAGAAAAGAGAAGGAGGTTACATGACAAGAAGGCCCAATGAAAAAATATCACGGAGACCGAATCCACATAATCAGAGCTACGCCTTTGTTGATTCAGCAAGGAAATCAGAAGTTGGGAATCCGATTCAACAATCTGATCCTTGAAGCCCATCCATGCAGCCACATGTATGCCCCATCTACAGGCCAGCGCCTCAACTAACCGTCTATTATTGTTACCTAGGCATAATAGGGGAAAAGGCATAAAATCACTCATTATTGTTACTTGTTTGCACAAACCACCCATTATAAAAAAACATTGCACAAAACCACCTATTATTCATATTTTGTTGCAAACAACCACCCAAATTATTATTTTGTACAGCAATCCTATTAAATATACTAAAATACTTAAAATACACTTATCTTTTCTTAACATTTTTTTTTCTTTTCGTGTACTTTCACCCGAACAAGATAAAACACCCCAAATTTAGAGATGTCATTGGTTCAAACCGTAACCGACCAGAATCTTTTCAAAACCTAGACAGAAGACCGAAGCAAAATAATTCAGTTCGTTCCAATTCCGATTTGGTCCAAACCAGTCCGGACTCGATTATGGACCGATATAATTAATTTTCTCTTTTTTTATTTTTTTCTTAATGCTTTTGATGACTTAAACATAATAGTATTAATAAAATTCTAATTAAGTTATATTTACTTTTTTAGTAAAAATTATAAGTATAATCAAAATTTGGGAATAGAACTCCGGTCACTCTCGTGCAAAATGCGAACATCACATCGGTATAAAATATATGCATATGCAAAGAAAATTACAGTACATAACTCATGTGCATTTAGAAAAAACATATATGCATGTTTTAAATATATATTTTATTCCTAATTGTGCATATATTTTATATATTATTATAGCTAAATTGAATTATTTACCAAAAAAATATATTGGGATGGTTATTTGCAATAAATAATGAATAAGGGATGGTTTTCTGTAAACTTTTTTATAAGGAGTGGTTTGTTATAAATAAGTATAAATAATGGATAGTTGTATGTATTTTCCCTGGCAGATTATTATGTCCCCAATGTATGGTTGATTTGAGTGTAAGTTTACAAGATTATCTATATCAAACAAAAAAAGTTTACAAGATTATCGTTCACGACTTATACAATTAAAATGAGGCGGTCGAAAATCGCTCGATTGTGGTTTTCACCTATTGTGGAACTTTTAACCTATTGTGGGACTTTTAATATAAAATATACAACCGCTGCAAAAGCTAAAACAATCGTTGCTTATGTTATTGTTTACAGTGGTATTTGAAAATTTTGAGATTAACACTATTTCAGCCTATTACAAGTTTACAACGATGTAGGGTTTTACACAACGTTTATTATGACTCACGTATCGATTTCTATTCATATCTTCATACATCCTGATCTATTATGGCATTTTTATTAACTATAACGTAATGTTGTTTTTAGTCTGTTTCAGCGGTTAATTCAATTTAAATGAGCTCATTTTCAAAACCTTGTATTATATATAATAATAATAATAATTATTATTATAATAGTAAAATAACTATACTTCATAAAAAATATGATTAAACATAATTTAGAATTATAATTTTTTTTATCATTCACAATACCTCATTAAAAAATCTTTTATTATATATATGATAATAATAATAATAGTAAATTAACTATATTCCATAAAAGATATATTATATTTGTCAAAAAAGATTACCATTCACGAGTTATGCAATTATTGTGACAGTAGGCTAAGTCAAGATTTTGCTATAGTTCCCTAAACAAAAAAGTAGACATGGTATGTAATGTGACTCAATTCAAAAAGAAAAATACTAGCTAAGCTCAATGACTTTTTTATCTAATCAACCCAACCCAACCTAGCTAATGCAGAATAAGTATTTGTCTTGGGAGCTCCTTCGACATCTCTCCTCTGACAACTTCTTTTCTGGGTACACTGACTGGCTTTGTATAAGGGACTTCAATCAAATTTTGTACTCTCATGATAAGCATGGGGGCTCTCCAGTATCTGATGCTTCCATCTATGCTTTCAGAAATATGCTTGACTTCTGCAATCTGAGTGAGATCAGCTCGCAGGGTGATTGCTTCACTTGGACAAATGGCAGAGCGGGTCATCATTGCATCCAAGAGAGACTTGATAGAGCTTTTGCCTCTCCATCTTGGCATAATAGATTCCCTCTTGCAGTGGTATCCAACCTTGGGGGAGTATTGGCAATGACGTGGTTCACTCTGTACTGCAGTTTCTAAATAACAGAATTTTGGCACTAGGTCTCAATCAGACTTACATCACCTTGGTTCCCAAGGTATCAAATCCCTCCTTTATGAATGAAATCAGGCCAATTAGTCTCTGCAATGTTGTTTATAAGATCGCCTCCAAGTGTATTGCTACTAGACTCAAAACCTCTTCTTCAGAAATCTATCAGTAATTATCAGAGTGCATTTCTCTCTGGGAGGTCTATTTCTGACAATGCAATAGCTGTAGGCGAGTTGTTTCACTACTTAAAATGTAAGAAAACTGGAAGAAGATGGTTTATGGCCATTAAAGTTGATATGGCGAAAGCTTTTGATCGAGTTGAATGGGTTTATCTAGAGCAAATTATGATTCACATGGGCTTTCATCAGAGATGGATCTCTCTAATAATGCTATGCATTACCACTGTCTCCTATTCTGCTCTGGTTAATGGGATTCCTTCTCCTACTTTTCTCCCTCACCGAGGCCTCAGACAGGGTGATCCTATCTCATCATTCCTCTTTCTATTTGTTATGGAAGGTCTTTCAAGCCTATTATCTGTTTACCAACTATGAGGACTGATACATGGTATAAAAATTTCACCTATAGCTCCTCATGTATCTCATCTCCTATTTACGGATGACTGCATTCTATTTGCTCGTGCAAATATTCCTGAATGTCAAAACATTAGTAGGCTGCTAAGCGTCTTTGGTGAAGGCACATGACAACTTGTGAATTTTGGTATGTCCCAGATCACTTTCAGTAGCAATATGGGAAGACAGGATAGAGATGCTCTTCTATCCTTACTTGGCTTCCGTGAATCAGATAACCAAGACAAATATTTGGGGCTCCCAACTGTCATTGACAGATCAAAAAAGTTGCTCTTTGCTCAGGTAGTTGATCGAGTACGAAAGAAAACTAAAGGTTGGAAGAGCTCAAGCCTCTCCCAAGCCGGCAAAGAAATTCTTATCAAATCTGTACTCCAAGCTATTCCCTCCTACATAATGAGATGCTATAAGCTGTCTGCATCTGTTTGCTTAGAGCTTGAAAGAATCATTGCAAGGTTCTGGTGGGGATCTATTGAGCAAAAGAAGATCCATTGGTCTAAATGGTCTCTCCTTTGCTCTCCAAAAGGTGATGGTGGTATGGGGTTTCGGAATCTGCAGGCTTTTAATGATGCATTACTTGCAAAACAAGTCTGGAGGTTAATCACTCTTCCTGAATCTACAGCTTCAAAACTTCTGAAGGCTAGGTACTTTCCCAACACTGATGTTCTACAGTCATCTATTGGCACTCGGCCGAGTTTCATATGGAGAAGCCTTCACCAATCTATTTGGGTCCTCAAGAGAGGCCTTTGTTGGAAATTAGGAAATGGTGGTCACATCAAGTTCTGGAGTGATCCTTGGCTTCCGAGACTTGACACATTCAAATTTATTACTCCTACTCCCCCGGGTTCACAACACTGTCTTGTGAGTGATATTTTTGACTGGGACTCTTTTGATTGGAACTGGCATGAATTGCAGAACATTCTGTTTCCTTGTGATCTTGCTCTACTCAACAAAATTCGCCCAGTTTCACCTGACTCTGCAGATACTCTAAGATGGTACTTCATTGTAGATGAGGTCTTCACTGTGAAATCAGCTTACAAGGTCATCATCTCTGCTCATAACAATGTTGGAACTTCAAACTTATCTTCTTCGACAACCTTCAAAAGAAGAATTATATACAGTGTTATCTGCCCACTTTGTCCTGGTAAGGTTGAATCTGAAATTCATGTCTTCAGATATTGTTCAGCAGCAAAACTCTTTTGGAGACAATTCCCAGATTTACAGGAAATCATGTCCCTACAGCTAGAGTCTCTTTGGGATTGGTGGTGCTCAGTGAACACAATTCTCTCGCAGAGTCATCTTGAACTTTGGTGTATCGCAATCTGGGGACTGTGGGCTAATTGGAATTCTTGACTTTTTGATGAACATGTTAAAGAGGTAGATCAGTTATGCCATTTTGTTGAACGGCACTCTTCTTCTGCTCAGCATAGCTCCTCTCATCTGCCTTGTTTTCCAAACTTTTCTCCTGCTCAGAGGTCTGTTGTACATAGAGGTCTGTCTCCTCCTTCTTTCCTTCTCTGTTGTGATGCTTCTCTTGCCACTGATGGGTCTGCTGCCATTGGGTTTATTTTGTATGACTCTAATGGATCTATGAATGTTATTGGGAGTAAACATTTAAAACCAAGTACATCCATTGATGCATTGGAGGCCGAGGCCATTCACTGGGGCCTGATCTGCTCTCTTCAGTTTGGTGCTTCCTCTCTTATGGTAAAGTCTGACTGTTTGGGAGTTATCAAGACTTGCACTTCACAGATCATCCCTAGGAACAAAGCCGGTCTCCTTGTCAAGCTCATTTTGAATCTTGCAGCTTCCTGCTTCTTCAGCTTCTGACCCAAGAATCAGAACCTTCAAGCTCATGCTGCTGCTCAATTTGGTCTCTCCCTTCCCCTTTCTTCCTTTGCTCTGTATCACCATGTATCTCAATTGCCAATCCGTTTGGCAAATGTAATGAACCCTTTGTATTAATATAATATCCTTCCTTTTCTAAAAAAAAAAGATGTACACCAAATTAATCCACAAGATATCGTGGACACTAGGGCAGTTCAAAAGTGACTTGGATCGGAAAACCGGACCGAAAAACCGAATCGGACAAAAAAAAACGGATCGGACCGGAGAAATTAAGGTCCGATCTCCGGTCCGGATATTTTCCTTAATCCGGTCCGGTCCAAACCCGTAAAAAATCGGTCCGGACCGGTTGGACCATTTTGTTTTAAATAAAAAATAAAAAGTTAGAAGTTTTAATGTAATTTTTTTAGATATTTTCCTGAAATTAATAAGTGATGAGTTTAAATGTTTTTTAGGAGTTTAAATAAAAAAAATGTAAAAAAAAAATTCCGGTCTAATCCGGTCCGGTCCAGACCGGATGAATACCCCTAGTGGACACGGTTCATGCATGAACCGTCGATTCAAGGTTCAACGGCGGTACGGTCCGGTTCAGGTTCAGGCGGTTTCCCGCCGGTTCACGGTCCAGTTCGGAACCCGATTCAAAAAAATACAAAAAATACAAAAAAAAATAAAATAATAAAAGAGTTTTTAGGGTTCACCCGATTCACAATGGCTAGTTTTTTTTTCCTTTTAAAGAGATTTAGCGTTTTAATTTATGGTTTAATGAAAAAAGGGTGTTTAGGGTTAATGGTTTTTATTTTAAGGTTTTGTAGAGTTTATGGTTTAGGTATTTTTAAAATAATTATTTGAATATTTTTTAATGTGTTTATGATTTTTGTAGCTTTTTTAAAGTTTAAAGGGTATTGTAAGTTGTAACATTATATGATCTAGGTTAGGGTTTATAGTTTAGGGTTAAGGGTTTGTATTTTAAGGTTTTATATAGTTTATGGTTTATGGTTAGGTTCTTTTATATTTATATATTCTAACGTTTTTTAATGTGTTTATAACTTTTGAAAGTTTTTTAAAATTTAAAGGGTATTGTAAGTTGTAACATTATATGATCTAGGTTAGGGTTTACAGTTTAGGGTTAAGGGTTTGTATTTTAAGGTTTTGTATTTATTTTGGGGCGAAAAGATCGAACCGACCTGAATCGCCTTAAGAAGGGAAACTAGACAATTGATGTGACCTTGTCCGATAGAAAGACCACAAATCGTTGTCAAGGATCCGATGAATGCGTATTGGGGCGCAGGCAACTCTTCGGAAAGGAATAGGAAGGGGGAACCGTACTGTAGGGGATCGAAAGGACGATCGGCGGTGTGGTGGTGGTGCGGTGGCGACGGAGGAGGCGCGGCGGAAGTGAAAGGAGGGGCGGCAGCCGTGAGGGAGGATGTGGGCGGCGGCGGCTGACCTAGGGTTTAGAGGGGAGACAAGAACTAGGGTTAGTTCTTGTTGCAGGATTGCGGATAGTAACTGGATAGTTGTGTAACCGAATTAACGCGCCAGGATAGATCGACTAGAAACGCGTTAATTATTGACGTCAGGGCCAGGGTTTCAGGAGATTACTCAATTGTAAACAAAAGCTCTATTTCGACGTAAACTGAAATGAAATACAATAGTTCCTATTTATACTAGAGATTTGACCTAATGGACCGGACTCTCTAGTTACTAAATCTGACGGCCCATTTAACATAAATGGAAACCACCCAGAACTAGCAGCTACTAAAAATAGAAATACCGTAAATAGAAAGTACTAAGGAAGTAATGTCTAGAAACCGTAAGAACTAGAAATAGAAAGTCTCCTAAATCTAGCTCAGGGTAGATGTAGCTGTAGAGGAGTCTCAAGGCGGATGTCTCATGGCATCTTCCTCCTCTGTAGCTGACATGGAGGACAGAGTCACATCAACAATGATGAGATTAAATATATCTAAAATAATCCAAATCAACTTAACGATTGAATAAGTGAGATCAATCGAGTGTAAAACGAGCTTATCTCCTAAGGGCGAGAAAGTAATTGAATATAGAAATTTAGTCGACGGTCGCTTCAATACTGGGATGAATAACTGATCGAGCTAGAGAGTGATTCGTAGTAGCAAGTAAGAAAGTAGTAAATTGTAGTTTGTATTCAGTATGAAGAATCGTGTGTTACAAGAGCTTTCCGAACTCAACTAGCCGTTCCTCCGAAATCTCCGAGAGTCGTTGAACTATCCACTTGTTTGCCGAGATCTTCGCTAATGCCTCCAACGTCTTATTCTGCCCCGTACTCCTCTCGTGAAGACGGTTTGGCCCCATTAACATTTGCATAGGCCAGTCTGATAAGCTAAATAGATCAGGGCCCAACAATTTCCCCAAGATCAAAGTAGGTCGAAAAAGAGCAGTTTGAGGGGGCGGTTTGATCTTCAATCTGCAGAATCTTTCCCCGATTTTCCTGCAGGCGTTGGGTTGACGTGGCGCCGTGTGATTGGTTCACCAGATTGACCAAAGGTATGGCAATTTTACTTCTTTAAATATACCATCAATTACCCCTCTTTTCACCATCCTTTCCCTGCAAAAAGTCTACAGCTTTCCAAGGTAAAATTTTTCAAATTTTCTTACCGTTTCTCTGTTTCTCCCATGGCGTCATCAAGATCCAAGAAAGGCAAGATCGTGATTGAGAGTTTCACCGGAGACGAGGACATCTTCACCCCTTTAGGACTCCTAAGCCTGAAAGACTCCTTGTGTGGAACCCTGACCTAACCCGAGTTAGATAGGATCCTCGAAATTGGTCAGTTTCTTGAAGGTACTGTAGTGCGTCTTCCCATCCCCCATGAACGAGCCGACTGGTGTCACGAAGGTTGGGTTTGTTTCTTTGAGTATCCCTTCAAGGTTGGCCATTCTTTCCCCTTTTCTAGTCTCGTTAGGAACTTCCTTGCTGTTTTAAAGCTCGCACCTTGTCAAGTTATGCCCCACACATGGTGCTTGCTTAGGGTGGTCGATCTCTTAGTCGCCGGTGTCGATGTCGAGTTTGATTTCGATGCCCTATGGTATTCCTATTACTTGAGCAGTCGTGGTCCATCGAGGTTCCAATTGCGCCTCCGTCGGGGTAGGAAGCCCATAGCTTTGAACTTAGATGTTAATGACCGTGGATGGAGATCCCGATTTTTCTTTGTAGAGCATAGGTCTCTTGAAAGGGGTGTCGATTGTTCTTTCCTACTTTCAATTTGGAGAAAAACAGGTATCGTGTTCAGTTCTTTTTCGGTCTTTTTGTCGGATATCATCTAAACCTTTACTTACATGTGGTTTGTTACAACACCTAACCCGGAGGAGCCTGGAGAATTTGAGGCTGAGACCGCCACTCTGCTTGCTCTCCCTGAGGCGGACAAGTCTTCTAGAAACTGTTAACCTTTTGTTACCTGAATCTGCGAGAATGTCGACCCCTGCTGCGTCTGTCTCCAGAGGCACCTGTTCGTTCCTACATGTATGCAGTTTCACTGGTCTTCAGAACTGCTATTTGCCTATATTGTTGTGCGATCTTGACAGTATCTCATGGGGGAAGATCCAGTGCTCGCCTATCTGGGAAGAGCCTTATGGAGCATAAGTTGTCGGTTGCTAAGGCGTCCTCCTCGGCGAGAGCTCTTGCTAGGGCTCCTTTGCATGCTGGGATCATTGTTGTGGAATCTTCATCGTCCAAGATGTCAGGAGCAAAGAGGAAGGCGACGGCTGCTCCAGAATCATCGACGGGCGTGTTAAAGGACAGATCGGCGAGCGATTTGCTCCATTTTGTGGATTCTGAGGCCAAGAAAGAGATTGGCGATCTGCACCCTATTGATTGTATGGACGAGGCCGGGGTTGCCGCTTGGAAGGTAAGTAAAAGTTTCTCCTCTTTTTTTTCTTTTTTTTACTTGACACCGACAGGAAGCCATTCGGCTTGGAAGATTGAAGACGAGAGGGCTAGTCTGGACTACCTCTACCCCAATGGCAATCCTGTCAATGAATTGTTCAAGCTCATCGGCCTAGGCGAGGACGACCGGAAGGAGGAAGGGGCTGATCTTGAAGCAGCTGAAGAAGTGGTTGAGGACGTGTCGAAGGCGTCGATTGAAGTGACCAAGGATCAGGAGACTGCCCCTATAATTGACAATGAAAGGTTAGGCGAGTCTTAGGTATGTCTGTAATGCGGTGACAATGTTTTGTGTGTGTGTGGTGTTTGTGGACATTTCGATTTAGATGTTTTAATGACGTATTGTGTCCCATTACGGAGATGGGACGGATAATGTTTTGGCAACCCGTCCACCATCAGCGGGTCGCGTATTTTGTGAATGTTTCATATTTTCCGTACCTTGTGTTTGTTTGTTTGATTCTGCAGGTGGACCTGTCGTTTGCACCTTGGCTGAGACGCGTGATGACTAGTCGAAGCGACTTGTAGTTTTCGAGCAGTTAGTGTAGCATGCCTTGTATTTCCAGGGAAGAGTAGTTGTGATGTTAAGTAAAGACGAGTACCTTATATAGGACAAGTCTTGTAAATAGGGTGTTCAGTGTTTGTCCCTCCATTCCCTGTGTACCGATCGATCGTGTATTCGTAAGAGCTTTTATGTATAAAGATGTTCGTCCAGCTTGAACGCTATGTCTGTCTTTGAGGCCTCTTATTTCTGTTTGAGTCGTCTTAAAACACATAAAAGAAAGGTCAAAGGGCGACCGTTGGGTGTGAGCCCAACGGCCCTCCGATGCTTAAGTCAGTAAAAGGGAAGAGATGAATGTAATTGAATGGACACAAATAAAATATAAAAATGTAAGGATTAAAAATGATACAGCTTTAGATAGGTCGCGTTCCAACTTCGTGGGAGTGGTTGTCCGTCTTTTGTTTCCAATCCATATGCGCCTTGTCCGACAATCTCCTTGATGAGGTAAGGTCCTTCCCATTGGGGTGCTAGCTTCCCGTCGGCTGGATCTCGAGTATTTTGGAATGTCTTCCTCAAGACCCAATCTCCTAACTTG
Source organism: Rheum nobile (assembly GCA_027886185.1). NCBI lineage: Eukaryota > Viridiplantae > Streptophyta > Magnoliopsida > Caryophyllales > Polygonaceae > Rheum > Rheum nobile. The sequence continues at coordinate 5,103,347 of WOAB01000207.1, read as the reverse complement.
AAGACTTTGACACATACATTCTTGCTGTAACTCCTGGTGACTTGTTGTTGGTACTGGACCATTCGGATCCTAGCTCTTTCATTGATCTCATTTGCAGTGTCGAGATTATGGGCCAATTTGACATTGTTTTGTTCGGGGGTATGTAACCCGTATCTGGCAGTTAGGACGAGTAACTCAGCGGGGATGACTGCCTCGTTTCCTGCAGTCGCGTTCTTTGGGGTGGTTCTGTCGGACCACAATATTAAAGGGAGTTCATCGGTCCATCTTCCTTTTGCCTCTGTGAGGCGTTTCTTGAGATTGTTTATGATGATCTTGTTGCTGGACTCTGCCTGGCTGTTGGATTGTGGATATCGTGGTGTAGACGTGACCAACGTGATGTTCCATTGTTTGCAAAAGGATCGTGTCTTACTACCGATGAATTGAGAGCCATTGTCGCATACGATTTCTAAGGGTACGCCAAATCTGGATAGAATGTTACGTTTTATAAATGAAATGAAGTATTTTTCTTTTACCTCTCGATATGCTTCAGCTTCGATCCATTTAGAAAAATAGTCAGTCATAGCAAGGAAGAAGACGCGTTGTCCTGATGCTGGTGGCAGTTTTCACACGATGTCCATTCCCCATCGCATGAAGGGCCAAGGTGCTAGAGTTGGGTGAATCATTTCTGATGGTTGGTGTGTGACAAGTGTGTGCCGTTGGCAGGTGTCACATTTTCTGACGTGGTCGGTCGCGTCCTTGTTCATAGTCGGCCAGTATTAACCTGTCCTGAGGGCTTTATCGGATGGGCTGTGTCCCCCAGTATGGTTTGCACATTCTCCGTTGTGTAAGGATTGCAGGACCCGTCTTACCTCAGATGTTTTGAGGCAGCGTAGGTATAGGCCTTGAGTATTTTGGCTTCTCCTTTGTCTGCTGGGAGTATATCGTCCTTCAGCCACTTGAGGTAGGGTATGGTTCAATCATCTTGATCGCTTATGAGGTCATCTTCTATGTTGTCACCTACCTCGGATGAGATGACTTCTTCTAAAGGTAACTCGTCCGCTGCTTGAGTGTTGTCATGACTGGTCCTCTTGAGAGTTTTGGGGACTGCTGGGATTGTGATGTGTGCTAACGGGATGTTGCAGAAGTCGTCGGGATGTAAAGGGAGCCGAGGTTTGCTAGGGCGTCGGCCTGTGTGTTGAGGTCGCGTGGGACTTGTCGGATAGTAAAGTTTTGGAATTTGCCTACTAGTTTTTTTACGACGTCTAGATAGGCCAACATCCTGTCATCTTTGGCGGCATACGATCCTTGTACTTGGTTGACGATCATGAGAGAATCGCACGTTACTTCGATGTTCTGGATTGCGAGATCTTGTGTGAGTGTCAGCCCGAATACGAGGGCTTCATACTCTACTTCGTTGTTGGTCGCATCTTACTCACATCTTACAGCTTGGGCTATATGGTCCCCTTGTGGCGATTTTAGTATGACACCTAGATCGACTAGTCTTACATTCGACGCTCTGTCTGTATGAAGTTGCCATGTTCCCCTGTCCTCTTCGGTTTTCAGTTGTTCGGCTTCTTTCATGGCTTCTTGTTCCAGTGTAGGACTAAAATCGGCCACAAAGTCAGCCAAGTCTTGAGATTTGATCGTTGTTCTTGGCTCGTATTCGATGTCGAATCCACTCAGGTGTATCACCCATTTTGCCATTCGTCCTGTGAATTCTGGTCTCCTCATGATGACCTTCATGGGATGGTTAGTTCTTACAATAATAGCATATGACTCAAAGTAAGGTCTAAGCTTGTTTGAGGCCATTACCAGAGCTATGACTAACGTTTTGAGCGGTTGGTACCTTGTTTCGGCAAGGAGTAAGGATCGGCTTACATAGTAGACCGGGGACTGCTTTCTTTCCTCTTCCTTTGTCAGGACTGCGCTGACTGTCGACTCTGATACAACCAGGTATAGTGGTAGTGGCTCATCGTCTTTTTGTTTGGCTAGCATGAGGGGGCTTGCCAAGTATGCTTTCAGATTCTGGAAGGCCTGCTCATGTGCCGCTGTCTAGTCGAACGACTTGTTTTTCTTCAAAGCTTCATAGAAAAGTTTGCATTTGTCCGATGATTTGGATATGAATCTGTTGAATGTTGCTATCCGTCCTGTCAGTTTTTGGACGTCTTTGACGCATTAGGGAGATCTCAGGTTGACGATAGCTCTGATTTGGTCTGGACTAGCTTCGATCCCCATTTGTGTCACCATGTATTCCAAGAATTTACCTGAAGACACTGCAAAAGAGCATTTAGTCGGATTCAATTTCATGTTATACCTTTTTAGTACATCGAATGCATCTTTGAGGTGCTCAATGTGGTCTCTTGCTGCTTTTGACTTGACGAGCATGTCATCGATGTAGACCTCCATAGTATCTCCGATTTGATCTTTGAACATCTTGTTCACTAGCCTTTGATATATGGCCCCTGCATTTTTTAGTCTGAAAGGCATAACTTTGTAGCAGTATGTACCTTGACTGGTTATGAAGGCCATTTTTTCTTGGTCATCGGGGTCCATTAGGATTTGATTGTATCCACTGAACGTGCATGAATGTTAGCATATCGTGCCATGCGGTTGCATCGACCATTGCATCGACCATTGCATCGATGTGTGGTAGTGGAAAGGAGTGTTTTGGACAGGTTTTGTTTAGATCTGTGAAGTCGATGCAGACTCTCCCCTTCCCATTTTTCTTTTGGACCACGACGACGTTTGCCAGCCAGTCGGGATATTTAACTTCTTTGATTACCTGTTTCAAGTAGATTTCCAACTTCGTCGTCTACGATCTTGTTGCGCTCCAATGAGAATTGCCTCCTTTTTTGCTTGATCGGAGGGTAGGTTGGATCTACATTCAATTTGTGAGTAATAATATCGAGGGAAATCCCCACCATATCCCCATGCGACCAGGCGAAACAATCGGAATTAGACCGTAAAAAAGCTATTAGATCTGACCTGGTCGAATCGTTTAAATCCGATCTGACTCTTACCGTTTGTGTTGGCTTTGAAGGGTCCAATGCGATCTCGTCTAGTTGTTCCATTTCTGGTTCGATGTATCGCGTGGTCCTTTCGCCACACTATGGTTGCTATGCTGAAGCCCGGTCGACTGCCCCCTTCATTGAAGTGACATAGCATTCATTGGCTGCCCGCTGGTCGCCTTTTATTTCTTGTACCCCCCACTTAGTCGGGAACTTTATGGTTTGATGATAAGTGGAAGGTATAACTTTCATGGCGTGGATCCAGGGCCTGCCGAGGATCGCATTGTATGGGGACGGGCAGTCGAGTATTAAGAATTTTACTTGTTGGTTGACTCCACCGACGTATATTGTCAACACTATTTCCCCTTGGGTATGTTTGACTACTTCACTGAATACGACTAGCGGAGTGGATTTTCGGGTTAAATCGTCCTCGCTTAAACCCATACCCTTTAAGGCGTCAAGTGTCAACAAGTTGGTGGAGCTACTTGTGTCGATTAATATTCGACGAACGAGACAATTACCGATTGATATGGAGATTACCAGACCGTCGTGATGGTCGCCCAACTCTTCGGCTTCGTAATCGTCGAAAGTGATGGCATGTGCACTAGGGGTTTGCGATCGCTTTGCTTCCGATCGGATTGGCCTGTCGCCTTTACTTTCTTTTGTGTATCTTTTGGCGGCCGAGTATGTGTTTCCACATACGTCCGACCCTCCTGAAATGGTATTAATGACTTTAGTGTGAATTGGAGAATATGGTTTATCAGATGTCACTTGGTCCCTTCGATCAAGGGTTGCTTTCGCTTTATCGGATATGATGTCGCGTAGTAGCCCTTGTGCGAGGAGTCTTGCAAATTCCTTGCGGAGGGCTATACACTCATCTATGGAGTGACCATGGTCTCCATGGAACTCGCACCATCGGCTCATTTCCTTCTTAGCATCTGGTTTGTTGCTCTTCCAAGGCCATCTTACTTATTTCCCATACCTGTCGAAACTTTTTACGAGTTTCGACACAGGGACGTTGAAATTGTAAGAGTGGACCTTCGGAGGGAGAGCTGGATTGTTCTTCCAATCTTGGTTCATGTCATAAGAGTTACTTACCTAATTGGGGTCGCTTCGCCCCTTGTGATAGGGTTGGTTTTGCCGATTGCGTCGATGATCTGAAGATGACCTTCGATCGACTCGATCGGGACTCTTGCTTGCCTTTGAGGGTTCCTCGCCTTCCTCTAATCTGACTTGGGCCATGGTCTTTGCCTGCACGTCCTCGAAGCTTCAGCACGGGTATTTGGTCAGTTCGCGATAGAGTTCGTTGCCCCTGATTAACCCCCGGCTGAAGGCTTCGATGGACGTTGGTACGTCGCAATGCGGGATCAGCGACCTTCTCCTTGTTGTACCTGTTAAGATAGTCTCTTAGAGGTTCACCGTATCTTTGCACGATCCTATACAGATCGCTTGGCTGCTTTTCCAGTCTTCGACTGCTAGCGAACTAGATCCCTGCGGTAAATGCATGAGCCATGTTAGCGCAGGTCCCGCAAGGGTTGTGCTGAAGCTCTTGCACATGACTGCCTCGCGGTTCCCTCTTGGGATCGAAATGGTCATTAATTTTTGCTTATAAATTGAAATGTGATCGTCGGGGTCCCCGGTCCCATCGTAGTTGGGCATGTTGGGGACATGGAATTTCTTAGGGATCTCGACGCAGTGCAATCACCTCTATGAAAGGCGAGTCTTCGTATCCGTCGATTGCTTCCTTCTCGATTTGCTACGGGACTCTTGGAATCCGAGCGATGCGATCGTCCAAGGCTTTCATATGCTCGCTGATAGCTTGGTGTATGTGAGCTTGGAGATCCGTTGGTGCAGTGACCTGTGGAGGGACTACTCGAGCTTCTGGAGGCTCGGTCGCGAGAATTGGCACGTTAGTCGTGAGAAGAGTGAATGGAGGAGTTTAAAACATACCGGTAGGTTGGGTGCTGTTCTGAGTGGTTGCTGCCATGGGCGTCGAGGCTGCTCCATCCATGTTGAGTCATGTTGAGAGCCCTTCTGTGTTGACCACGCGCCTTGATCCTTCTGGGGCCGATGCGGTTGAATTCACCTGCGATTTTAGAAGTTCATTCTCACGAGTTAGTCGCGTAATTTCGGCTTCAGACTGAGCACTTAGAGTTTCGGTTTTTTAGCGTTGTTGGGCTAGCTCTTCTTGAAGGATGCTCATGTTCTTCGTCAGTTCTTGGATTTGAACATCCAAAATCGGTTGATTGGCGTGATCTCCGGCTTGGTTTGTGACCTGGGTGTTGGCTTGAACTTGGTTTTCAGCGAGGGCCATGGGGTCTGTGGAATTGGCCATGATTGGATTAGGATCGGATCGTTGATTGGCTAAATTCCCCACGGTGGGCACCAAATTGTTTTGAGGCGAAAAGATCGAACCGACCTGAATCGCCTTAAGAGGGACAACTAGACAATGATGAGATTAAATATATCTAAAATAATCCAAATCAACTTAACGATTGAATAAATGAGATTAATCGAGTGTAAAACGAGCTTATCTCCTAAGGACGAAACAACAATCGAATATAGAAGTTTAGTCGACGGTCGCTTCAATATTGGGATGAAGAACTGAGCTAGAGAGTGATTTGTAGTAGCAAGTAAAAAAGTAGTAAATTATAGTTTGTATTCAGTATGAAGAATGAGCTTTCCGAATCTAATATTTATGCTTATCCTTAAAACCAAATTGAACTAGCCGTTCCTCCGAGATCTCTGAGAGTCGTTGAACTGTCCACTTGTTTGTCGAGATCTTCGCTAACGCCTCCAATGTCTTGTTATGCCCCGTATTCCTCTCGTGAAGACGGTTTGGCCCCGTTAACATTTGTATGGCCTATTCTGATAAGCTATATAAAACAGGGCCCAACAGTATTTTATGGTTAGGTTCTTATATATTTAATTATTTTAACGTTTTTAATGTGTGTATATTTTTTGTAACTTTTTTAAAATTTAAAAGGGTATTGTAAGTTGTAACATTATATGATCTAAGTTAGGGTTTATAGTTTAGGGTTAAGGATTTGTATTTTAAGGTTTTGTAGAGTTGATGGTTTATGGTTAGGTTCTTTTATATTTAATTATTTTAACGTTTTTTTATGTGTTTGTGATTTTTGTAGTTTTTTTTTTAAGATATAAAGGGTATTGTAGGATTTAGGACTCTAGGTTAGGGTTAAGGGTTTGTATTTTAAGATCTTGTAGAGTTTATGGTTAGTTTTTTTATATTTAATTATTTGAACGTTTTTTAATGTGCTTATTATTTTTGTAGCTTTTTTAAGATTTAAAGGGTATTGTAAGTTGTAACATTATATGATTTAGGTTAGGGTTTATAGTTTTAGGGTTAAGGGTTTGTATTTTAAGGTTTTGTATATTTTATGGTTTACGGTTAGGTTCTTTTATATTTAAATATTTGAACTTTTTTAATGTGTTTTTGAGTTTTGTAGCTTTTTTAAGATTTAAAGGGTATTGTAAGTTGTAACATTATATGATCTGGGTTATGGTTTAGGGTTAAGGGTTTGTATCTTAAGATTTTGTAGAGTTTATGGTTTATGGAAAGGTATTTGAACATTTTTTATTGTGTTTATGATTTTTGTAACTTTTTTAAGATTTAAAGGGTAATGTAATATGATTTAGGTTAGAGTTTATAGTTTTAGGATTAAGGGTTTGTATTTTAAGGTTTTGTAGAGTATAGTTTATGTTTTTTTTTTTTATTTAATTATTTGAACGTTTTTAAATGTGTTTATGATTTTTATAACTCTTTTAAGATTTAAAGGGTAATACTATTAATGTAGGATGTAGTAGGACTTTAGGGTTATAGTTTTAGGGTTTATAGTTTTCGGAGAGTTTAGGGTTTTAGGAATGTAATGCATTTTCTTTTTTTTATTTTCTTTTTTCCAAATTGAACCGCCGGTTGAACCATCGGTTAAACCGATGGTTGAACCGCCGGTTCACCAGTTCAAAGATTCTTGAACCGAAACCTGAACCGGTCGAAATCTTGAACCGCCGGTCCGGTTCCGGTCCGATTCGGTTCAGGATTTGACCCGGTCTAGTTCCCTGGTTCAGGGTCGGTTTTGTCCGACTCTAATCGTGCCTTGGATTCTCGTTGTAATCACACCAAATCCACTTACATAAAAATTCAGCTATAAGCAAATCCACCAAACTAGACAGCATCAAGTATGCATACAAATAAAATATATGCAAATGAAAAAACATTTATATCACTACTATAATTATTAATCATGTTGTTGCAAATAGAATAGCTATACTGTTGGCTAAACTAAGATCAAACATGCTTTTCTCTTCTAATCTACACTCAATCTATTTACTATTAATCGGAGGATCACCTTTTTTTTTTATCTAAATGATCACATTTTTATATGATTTAACAAAAAATATTGCAGAACATGCCAAGATCAAACTAGCTATATATGGAGGTAAAAATATCGCTTTATTATTTTAAATGTTTATTCTTTATTATCCCCACTTAAATGGGCAACCTTTATATTTGAAAGCATGCCAAGATCAAACTAGCTATATAGGTATTAGTTATTAAAAGAGAACCCTAATCCTATTGACTCTCATTCAATTCAACGTTCATTATTGTTCTTGCTGTCTTCTTACTGACCTAGGCATCAGAGAGTCTTTGAGGGCATTCACCCTCAATTTTTCAGATTTACATTGGATTCAGTTTGCAGGAAGACAACTGGATTAAATGTTGTTACATAAATTTTCTACTACAATTTGGCGCCGTCTGTGGGAAACAAAAGCTACAATGGTTGGGTCAGAGGCGAACCACTTTGACATGACTGGTGGCCGGATCTCGCGAGGTTATCGATCCTTGTGACTGGCAACTCTGGCGAGCCCTCGTCTGGATCGCTGCAGCCAACACATCAGGGTTAGCAGGTTGTGTGTGGGCGCCTCCGAGATTGTTTTTCCGACGTCTCCCGATGAGGAAAGCTATAGGGAATGGGATTCATGCAGCCTTTTTGTTGGCCTTTCAATAGAAAACGGCGGCTCGATGCAAACTTCGTTTCAAGCGGCGCGGGGGCTAACAAACGTGGAAAGCCGATGGCGGAACTCAAATCGAAAAACGTTGAACTTCTCTGCTGTCACGAGACCGACATCGCTCTTCCCCGTGACCACCACCAGTGGCGGATCTACGGTGGGGGGGGGGGGGGGGGGGGGAGGGGGCTAGGATCCGTCGAGCCTAGTATAGTTCGGGAAAAAAAAGTTTTGTTCGGAAAAAACAAGTGGGACAACGGTTATTTCAAAAAAGCGTTATCTTTATCTCTCTTACAACACTTTAAATAATACTGTTTACAGCGCTTTTTATAAAAACCGCTTTCTCAGTTTCAGCATTTTCAAAATACCTTTAGACAACATTTCTTTATCAAAAGTGTTTTCCCGATTTTCTATTTTTCCGAAACACCTAATTTAGTTTGTTATGATTTTTTTTATATAAAACTTCACTAATTTTTTTATAATTAAAGTAATTACGAATTGATTAAATTAATTGTTCAAAAATGTCATAATTTCATATATTTAGATTTAAATAATCCTGATGAGTCAAAATATTAATAATAACATCAATATATAAAGCATCAAATAAAAGAGAGCGCTTTCGATCGATGGCTCGTACTTCCGCCCCCTTCCGAGTAATCCTAAATCCGCCACTGACCACCGCTACCATAACCTCTTCCCTGCTCAGGCCCTAAACACCATGAAGAAACTTGCTCTCTCTTTCTCTCAAATCACTTCGATTAACAGCGAAAGATAACCGACACCATCACATCCAGCAGAAGATAAGGATGGTGAAGTTGCCGCAGCAACTGTACAAGGCGGTGTCTTCGATACAGTTGCAAAAGGTTTAGTTAGTGTACTCACCTCGAGAACTGCAGTAGAGGTTGTTCAAGCTAAAGCACAACATATGGTCTCCCAAAATAAAAGGAGATACCAAGAAGAGGGATAATTGTTGTTTCGGTACCCGAGCTAGCTCCTGGATCTTTACATCTCCTCCTCCCAGGCAGTCGTTTGCTTGATATTCTTGGGCAATCACTCGGCCTAGCTTCAACAATGTAATTTTTGGAAGTGAAAAAATTCAACTAAATGTGGGGGCCAATTCATCGTCACCTACTGCAAGTTCTTGCACTCTTATTATGTTTTAAGGTTTCCTTCACTTGGAGCTTACTGCAAGTTCTTGCACTCTTATTATGTTTTAAGGTTTCCTTCACTTGGAGCTTCTTTGTCAATAACTGGTTACTGAGAATACTACAATTGCTAATGTGTATATGAATACACTAGTGGGAATCTCTAAGTTGATGTGATGACAATTCTGAATATTTTATTTTATAAAAAAATATTCAATGTCTTAAGAAGTTTAAACTATATTGGTGATTGGTAATAGTAATTAGTATTTTGGAAAGAGTGAATATGTTTATGCGAGTTTTAAGGAGTTGAATTACATATATAATTTATCAATCGATGTTCAATGTATTTGTGAATGTATATTATATGCTTGTATATTAGAAATGATGTACAATTTTGTTGTACATATACTCACTGATTCACTCATGGGAGGTGGTGTCGTCGGAGTCAACAATGACAAGGACAAAGAGAAGTTTTGATGCAACACTATAAAAGTGTGTCAACAAGAATCATCCACTCTTTGCAAATGGAAATCAAAGGATGACTATAAAAGAATCGATAACCGTGACACTCAAACTGATTATTGGGGCAACCGAGACCCTCATCAATGGGCTCAACCCAAGTACAAAATGAATCTAGAGCTTATTCGTCAGCTAAGTTTTCTATCATTCTTTCTGAGTACATGATAAAGCATTACATTCATCGAAATTTAATTCTTACGATATATGTTAATTGTTGTGAATAGCTAAATTGCGACTGATCATGAGGAAACTCATTAAACTATCAATTTAATTTATCTATGATTATATTGAAAGCATGACACAAGATGCCTGAAGCAACTAGCGTACAGGTCACATGGGCACGAGCTGCCATATTATTCTATTATCCAATGGGCCGCTGGGGCACGAGCTGCAATATTATTCTGTTAGCCTACGGGCTGCTGGGGCACGAGCTGTCATTTTATTCTATTAGCCTTCAGATCACAGGGGAACAATCTGCCATCAATCAAGTCTATATTCAATTCGCCTACGGGCCAAAATGCGTCAAGCTGTCAAAACCATTGTATCGGTTATGCACCCTGGACACAAGCTGTCAAAACCATTGCATCGGTTATGCACCCTGGACACAAGATATCAAACCCGTTGCATCAGTTATGCACCCTGAACACAAGCTATCAAACCATCGGTTATGCACCCTGAACACAAGTTGTCAAAACCATTGCATCAGTTATGCACATTGGACACAAGCTGTCAAAACCATTGCATTGGTTATGCACCCTAGACACAAGTTGTCAAAACCTTTGCATCGATTATGCACCATGTACACAAGATGTCAAAACCATTGCATTGGTTTTGCACCCTAGACACAAGCTATCAAAACCATTGCATCGGTTATGCACCCTGGACACAAGCTGTCAAAACCATTGCATTTGTTATGCACTTTGGACACGAGCTGCCAAAACCACCGCATCGGTTGTACATCACAGGCAACAAGGACACCAGGGCAAGTGCACAAGACCACGCCTTTTTTCACATGGCTGTATGACAAGACTCGGTAAAATTTGCTTTCATCTGTGTAAATTAATTGTCAAGTCGTAGCAAACGCACGGGCCGTACATCCCCCTCCAGCAAAAATTAATCGGATGCCGTAGCCAGCGCACGGGTCGTGCGGTCAATCGCACGGCCGTGCGCTCTCCCTCAAGTAAAAAATAAATTCAAGTCGTAGCCAATGCACGGGCCGTACGTTCCCTGTTCTTTTAAATCCGCGCTGTTGTTCGAGAGCAACGCACGGGCCGTGCGATAAAACGCATGGCCGTGCGAAATCAGCGCTTGCGCCTTGCTTATCCGAGTGGTTCCAACGCTAGGAGAATATTTGGCAGACTCTTGGGCAACTTCCTAAGTCCCAAAATAAGTATTTGGAGTAATCTTTTCAGGCTTTCGGCCCTAAGTTAGCCTCGAAAGCCCGAGGGGCATTTGTGGAGGTAAAACATATCGCTTTATTATTTTAAATGTTTATTCTTTATTATCTTCACTTAAATGTGCAACCTTCATATTTAATGGGATCTAGGATTTTAATGGAGGCCCATGAGGTAATTAAAAAAATTTATTAAAAGGAAAATGTATTAATTATTAAAAGAGAACCCTAATCCTATTGACTCTCATTCAATTCAACGTTCATTATTGTTCTTGTTGCCTCCTTACTGACTTAGACATCGGAGAGTCTTTGAGGGAATCCACCCATAAGTTTCCAGGTTTACATTGGATTCAGTTCGTAGGAAGGCTCTTCAAACAATCATTCATCGCTTCAACTGGATTAATTGTAGTGACAAAAATTTTCTACTACACTATATTAACCAAAGTCCGTCCAATTAGCAAGAAAAGCACAATGGTATGCAACATAACTCCAAAAGTTTCAAAGAAGAGAAGCCAAAAGAACTAAAGCAAAAATTGGAAAGAAAACAACAACAAAATTAAGCAAACACATCCAAAAAAACAGCCAATAACGCATGCCTTCAAAAACAACTAGAGACAAGCAAAGCAACGAGATCAAGCCAGACACAGTGGCTAACTAGCACAAGCAACATCAACCCACACAAAAACCAACATCAGAACAAAAAATTCATCAATTGATTAACAGAACTCTAGCTCAACATTTATAGTAAAACAAAAATTCTTAAATCTGTATATGATATGAAAGAAAAGAAAATGGATGCTTCAATTATAAAGGCTTCAAAACAACAACTGACTAATAGAACTCCAATTCAACATGTATAATACTCCTCTTAACTTATGTCCCTCAGAACAAGCTTGGCGAGTCTTTCAAGACTGGACACTATCCACTGACTATATAAAACCAGTAGCCATCAGAAGAAACCGTGCATTGACTACAAACCAGACATGGAAGAAACCTCCTCCCAACTGGGTAAGACTTAATTCTGACGGCTCCAAGAAAAACGATGATACTTCACACTTTGGATACATCCCAAGCACTGATGACCTCCAGACTTGCCAGAATCTTCGCACACATGTGCTTCCAAGGGCCTAAGCTTACCACACAGGAGACGAAGACGAGATCGTACGTCTGTCTCCCTCAGATCTGAATCGGACGACGTGAAAAGTATAGCTCTATGACATCCAGCGGCCTACTCTGGATTCATCCAATCGGGTTTACAACCTGATGGGGCATGTACGACTCAACTATCTCCATGAACCTGATGGTCACTCGGTATGTAGAGGCCCTAAACCGTCCCTCAAAATCTACATGCAATGATAATAAAAAATCCTTAAGAATAAATATCTACATGATAATTGCATATAAATATTATAAAATCATTGTACTTATACATTCTTAGGGCGGTACTTATCCACGATATGTTGGAAAGTCAAATCTTGTTCAAATTCCATAGAGGGGTGCACTAAACCCAATACTAGGCAACATGTTGGTCTATGTCTTCTCTGCTGGGGATGGGATGTGGGTTCCCAAGAAATCTTGGGAGGTACGCTCATATCCATGTATGCATAAAAATAAGTTTTACTTAATAGTAATTGATTAAAATATTAATTTACCAGAAGTAGATAGGTGAATCCCGCTATGCATGCATTCCCGACCTGAGAAGCCTCACCGAGGGTTCAATACATGTACGCTAGTACATCGATTCCCCATGCAAACATGGAAGTACGATCACGATCCATCATTAGTGACATCAACGAATACTTGAGCTTGATCGTGAACAAGTCCACGAACATACTGGATCCAAGGGCGTGGAATAAATACCCGGATGCGGCTACAAAAGGGTCGTTGTCGTCCAAAATCAACCAATGCAATCGATATATAAACTCATAAGTGTCTACCCCGACATTCTTGATGTACCGCCTCATCTCCGTCGATGTGAAATCGAACATATCCACGAATTAGGCTATGATCTTTTCATTTGTAGCGTCAATATGGGTCGTGTCTGTCATGAGCAGTCTCATGATCATGTGAAAAATGTTGTTTCAGGATGCCACCTCTCAACAAACGTTGAGACGAGAATGTGGTCTACCAGTACAAACTAAAACTCGTGAAGCCGAACCAACCCGTTCAATGATGCATAATAAACAAGCTACTCCGAACCCATCCTCGGGAAACATCTTCTCTGGCCAATAATCAAAATGTGTAGGCCGAATAGATGCTTTCAGAAGGCGATCGGGTGCCACTAGGGCCCTAGAATCCCATATCGCACGAGCAACGCAGGTGACGAAGCTTGACAACAAATTAGTCTTCTCCTACCCATACGGGGCCTTGGCAATAACATCTGGACCTGCCTCTGGAACAACATCGGGAATAGCCTCGCGAGCAGCCTCCATATCAGCGTCTGAACCACTCTTAGGAGCATGCATCCTCCATACCAACATCGTCCAAGCTAGTGGAAACATGATCCTCTGAAGAGAAATGATCATCTAAAGCAACTTGATCCACACTCATATCCTCTGAAGGAATAGATAATTTATATTGATATAATACAAATATTTGTTATCTTTATTTGCAATTAACAGGTGATAATAAAGACAAACAAAGTAACTAAAAATAGAAATATTTTAGTTTAAATAATGACACTTAAAATGTGACATAAGCTAAAAAACACTTATTATTAAATACAAAGACTAATAAACACAATAAATAATTATCTTAAAATGTCTATTTCAATAGTCACTTTTACTGCTTAATACTTTATTATATTGTAAAACTTTATATCTATTAATATATATTATCACAAATTTAATAAAAAAATATTATATATATCAAAGAAATTTCTTATATCTATTTTTATCAAATGTTCTTTCTGTAGATATGAAATTGATATTTTTTTATGATTATAGAAAATATTTTATATTTACGTAAATCTCGTATGAAAAAACGAAAACTAGTTATGTCATATAAGTAAAAAACGAGTCTCCATATTTTCACTAATCCGGGGGGGGGGGGGGATCACCGAGTTTCATAAATACTTGTAATAACTAATAATTTATAGTAGCTTCCGCTAGGGGTGAGCAAAAGTATCCGATCCGGCTGATCCGATCCGATAACCCGTCAATCCGAATCCTAAAAGTCCGTATCCGAAAATATCCGTTTAATTTTTATCTGAATCCGATCCGATCCGAGTCATTTCTTCGGATACTTGGACCGGATACGGATCGGGATATTTTGCTTATCGGATATCCGAAAATTCGGTACTATTAATATATAATATATATGTTTTTATAACTAATATACAATGTTTAATTAGTTTATATGATCTAAAAATGGTGGTTCTACATTTTTAGAAATCACCGAGTTTCATAAATACTTGTAATAACTAATAATTTATAGTAGCTTCCGCTAGGGGTGAGCAAAAGTATCCGATCCGGCTGATCCGATCCGATAACCCGTCAATCCGAATCCTAAAAGTCCGTATCCGAAAATATCCGTTTAATTTTTATCTGAATCCGATCCGATCCGAGTCATTTCTTCGGATACTTGGACCGGATACGGATCGAGATATTTTGCTTATCGGATATCCGAAAATTCGGTACTATTAATATATAATATATATGTTTTTATAACTAATATACAATGTTTAATTAGTTTATATGATCTAAAAATGGTGGTTCTACATTTTTAGAAATCACCGAGTTTCATAAATACTTGTAATAACTAATAATTTATAGTAGCTTCCGCTAGGGGTGAGCAACAGTATCCGATCCGGCTGATCCGATCCGATAACCCGTCAATCCGAACCCTAAAAGTCCGTATCCGAAAATATCCGTTTAATTTTTATCTGAATCCGATCCGATCCGGGTCATTTCTTCGGATACTTGGACCGGATACGGATCGGGATATTTTGCTTATCGGATATCCGAAAATTCGGTACTATTAATATATAATATATATGTTTTTATAACTAATATACAATGTTTAATTAGTTTATATGATCTAAAAATGGTGGTTTTACATTTTTAGTAATTAAACCCACTTCAATTCTCCAATACAATATTTCTTATTTTATTCCTTTTAATAAAAAAACAACCTTGATTATTATTCTTATAATAATAAAACCCTAAATCATGTACTAATTGTCGCATCACTAAACAGGGCAAATATGTTTAATTGTTTGAAAAGATTACAGGGAGTTGCAAATGGTGTTGATGTTTAACATTTAGTTTGCACTTTACGGATTGTTAGTTTTGATTGAATTAAAAAAAGTAATATCTTTATTTAATATTTAATAGGTTTTCTAGTAACCGGATAATTTGAATATCCGAGTCGAATATCCGATCCGATTCGAATAATATTTATCGAATACGGATAAAAATTGTATTAATATTTTTTACCGGATATACGATATACCGAACCGAACCGGATCCACGATATACCGAACCGAACCGGATCCGATAAATTGCTCACCCCTAGGTGCCGGTACATACATATGCCCCCACTATCTCTGTCTTAAAGCAAATAAATTAAATATCTCCTGAGTCCTGACTCCCTCTCCTTTTCCTTGGTAGAAATATCTCCCTCTCCTCAGGCGCGTGCCCACTATATATAACCCTTACATGTTCGATTCAAAGTTCCAATTCACACCATCACATTACAAAAGAAAAAATTAGCATATATGATGAAGGAGAGAGAGAGCGGTACATTGGCGGCGCCGAGGGAGGAGCCGGCGGGCAAAGTGGTGGCGGCGGCGGCGGCAGACGAGGTAGCGACAAAAAAAAGCCAACCGGTGGCTGCAGAGGCGGAAGGGGAAACTTGGACGTCGACGGAGGAGGAAGGGTGGAGGAGGAGGGCGGGGCTAGTGGTGTCGGAGCAGGTGCCGTTGGGGGCGATGTGGTTGCCGTCATGGGACGTCGGAAACATGGCCGAGTCCTCATTTTACAGTGACGTTTGGGACGGATACGACGATATTTGGGGATTTCGTACTGCTCCTAGTTCCAATCTCCTCCCCACTCCCTCCTCAGATTAAGGGTTTGTTTGAGGAAAAGTCATTATTATTAATTATAAAGTCTTTATTAATCTGCAAGCTGTTTATATATCTCTACATTAAGCTAAATAAAGTTAATACTGAATGAATTTTGATTTCACGCCAAACGAACCCTATATAATATCTTTACTTATGCGTCAATAGTTCCATCTGAATGTAGCATGACAAAAGAAATTGAACTATATATGTATTGATATTAGTTTACAAGCTATCTAGAAGTGTGTTTCTTACACCTAGCTGTAGCTACGTTTGCATCTTGATTTCTAAGCTAGGCTTGTTTCTTTTCGATCTATGAATGTAATTTCCAATTCATTCAGTATTAATCTTATTTAGCTTATACATATGCGTCATGTAATTTCCAATTCAGTATTAACATGTATTATTCTATTTCTTTATTTATAATAAACTCCGTAGTCCCATTATAGGTTTAACAAAAAAATATTAATATATCATATTAGCATTTAAAAATCCATAGTCAATGAAGTATGAAATTGTATTTTATAAACATCAAATTAATTATCATTATACATTTGATGTAAATATACATGGTAAAACTTATATATGAAGTCTATATCAATATCTCATTTTGATGAATATTATAAAATAAAATTTATTTTCTAAATCTTATACTGAAAATTGATCCGAAAAGTTGACTCTAATAAAATAAATTAAAAATTCCTAGAGATTGTAGGATATTGGAGTAGATGGTGGAGGTGGAGAAAAATAATTTATAAAAATAATTCAAAACAAGAAAATGAAATGTGTTAACATTACGATGACTCAAATGACTCATTTTTTTTTATAAAGACATACCTATAATTTTAATATATAGAAATATGAATTACCTACATAAAATCATGCATCCATAGTTATATATCGAAATGAGGGTGTAATAGTGAGAAGAGTGTTCCGGAACCCTAGCACCCTTGTCCGCTTTTCCCCTTCCACCACCCTTGCCTTCCTTCCTATGACCTAATCTTTCTCTCCATCTCCCCCATGGCTAGTGGCAAGAAAAAGAAGGCCAAAAAACTCTCCATCAAACTCTCATCCTAAACTCTTGTTGACCCCAAAACTCCGTCTTCCCTCCCCCCTCCTCTAGAAGATGTCGCCAGCCTTTTCAGCCTGGTGTCAGACTCCCTCATCTCGGCTAACAACAGTAGGCTCTGCAATTCCACACCTTGTGACCCTCTTGATAACTCCTCCTCGTCCCTAATCTCTGAATCCTCGAAGTTTGCTATTGCCCAAGCTCTCTTTTCCTCTGCTCCGCCGCCTAAAACCTCCCTTAGTGGCGAATACAGACATACCCCTTCTCTTCCTCTGTCCCTCTCACTAGAGAGCTTCCCTCCTCTCCCTAAACTGCAAGTCTGCAACCATCTCTTCCCCTTAAAACCCCGCCTACTTCCACTTCCAACCCAGAAACCCTGGAAAACCCCTATTTCACCATACCCATTGAATACATTGTTCTATTGGTCTCTGACAATGATAAACCTCCACCACTCTCACCTGACAAAAGCTTGCCTCCTACTCCCGTGGCACCCTCTCGCCCCCCTCCACTCATCAATACCCCCCGCCATGCCTTCAAATCCTACAGTGGAGCTGTTATTGCGTGGAAAAAGGAACCTAAAGTTATCCCCTTGCACTTTGTGGATGGAATTTCGAATGGCATTATCCACTTTACTAAGGAAGATGTGGCAAATATGGTTGACAAATGGTCACTCTCTTTGATGGGTGCCCCCATGGGAGACCGAGTATCATTCATAGCGATGGAAAGATACGTGGCGCTCAACTGGACTAATGTTGGCCTCCCTAAAATCATTAGGAAAGACAATGACTTATTCATATTTCACTTTGCAAAGGAAGAGGACTTGGTAGCAATCTTGGAGCAAGGTCCATGGATGCTTGGGGGAAAACGTCCATTCATACTCAAAAGATGGCAACAAGGAATGGACTTGGATATGTCATGCCTGGAAGAAATCCCGGTTTGGGTGTCTTTGCCAGAGCTGGATCTTCGATTTTGGTCGGAAAACATGCTGGAGAATACCGGATCAGCCATCGGAAGGCCGGCCCTCACGGACTACAACCTTGCTCATCAGGAGCGATTGTCGTATGCCAGAGTCATGGTGGAAATCTCGGCAAGGGATAATCTCCTTAGACAAGTTGACTTCCATGGCCCTGATGGAGAAATTGTCAATCAAGAGCTTGTCTATGAATGGCTTCATCCACGTTGCCACAAATGCAGCCAATTTGGGTACAAATGCGCACTAGACAACACCCCTACAGATAACCACCACCTACCCTCACATAATGCCTATAAGCAACCCACTCCTACCAACAGACAACCACCCGTTTTGCCTACCCCCATCTCTCTCTCAAAATCGCCAATACCCCTAACCCCAACAACTTCTCTCACCTTGTTATAGCCCATACAACTTCGACTGAGCTGTAACATTCCCTGGTACACCAACCTGCCATCACTGATGAGCATTCGCCTGTTGAGACTAACTTGGGCTCATTTACTCCCACCTCCTGTAGTGATGCTCAACAGATATCGACCAAGCCTGATCCATTGTCTAAGCAAATAAGCTCATTTACTCAACCTTCCCAAATATTTATCCCTGAAATTGTTAACCTCATTGCTCGAACTCTCAACTCTGCCCCCAACAAAGTTGCCAACCCTCTCTCACTCCCCCTTACTCCTCACACTTCCTCTCCTTCCCCTCACCTTGATCCCTCTGGGAGTGCCACGACTCACAAAAAACCTCTCAATGCATAATATCTGCATTGCTTCTTGGAACATAAGAGGCTTGACCTCTGCTGTAAAGCAAGACCACCTCAAATACTTCATCCATTCCAACAAAATCGATATTATTGCCATTCTTGAAACTATACTCAATTTGGAAACTGTTCAATCGATAGCTTCTTCCCTGCTCAAAGGATGGAAGCAAATCTCCAACTCCCTCGTCTCCCACAATTGCCGAATATGGCTTTGGTGGAATCCTACCTACATCTCAATCTCCCATCACCTCACCACAAACCATATCAGCCATACTACCATCTCCACAAAAGATGACCCCCCCTTTGATGCTTTCTTCATCTATGCTTCGAACAGACCGAATGAGAGAACCCAACTCTGGAACAACATCAATTCTATCCATGCCACTAATAGCCTTCCCCATACCCTTATGGGCGACTTCAATGTTATTCTTGACACCTCTGAAAAGCTTCTTTGCGATGACTCTCACCCTCTTATTGCCCTGACTGAACTCTCTGACCTCTTTAACCAAACTGGATGTTCGGATCATGATTTTACCTGCTGCTGGTACACCTGAAATAATAGGCAGAAGGCTAACAGTCGTATATGCTGTAAGCTTGACTGTATCCTCATCAACCTCTCCTGGCACATCTCATTCCCTAACTCCTTTGCCCACTTCAACCCGTTTGGACCCTCAGACTACTCCCCAACAATCCCCAACACCCAACCATCCATACCAAACAAACCTTCTCCCTTTAGATTCAACAACATTTGGAGCAAACATGAATCTTTCTTCCACACTGTCAAAGTTACATGGCAAACTAGCATTGATGAGCAACACATGTACAAAATTGCCAAGAAGCTCAAACTCCTCAAAACCTCCCTAAAAAGGATAGAGAATACCAAAATGGAAGATTTGAATTTCGTAGTTCATAACAACAGAGAAATTCTTCGCAACATCCAGCTTTCTCTCCATGTTAATCCACTGGACCTTGAGCTCATTGAGATTGAAAATTGTGCTCTTGAGAACCTAAAGAGAAACAACGAAAGCCTTAGAATCACCTGTAACCAGTTGGCTAAAATCAAGTGGATGAAATACACTGATCATTGTAGCTCCTTCTTTTTCAAAAGAATCAAAGGCGCCAATAGATGTGCTGCAAAAATCATGCAACTAAAGCTTCCTGGAGGTAACACTATCTACAATAGCATTATGATTGCTAAATGTATTGTCCAACACCTCTCCTCCCTGCTGGGCACCCCCTCCCACACTATTCCCTTTCCACTAGAATCATCTCTCTAGGTCATACTCTTCAAGAGAATCACATATTAAGCCTCAATGATATACCTTATCCTCTTGACATCAAAAATACCATCTTCTCTATTGGCAATTAAAAACCCCAAGACCCGATGGTTACAACTCCCTCTTTCTCAAAGTTGCCTGGAGCATTGTGGGACCGGATACCACAAATGCTATCCTTGAATTCTTCCAACATGGCAATCTCCTTCGACAGATTAACCATACCATTATTACCTTAGCCCCTAAAATTGTTGACCCTTCCTCTATCACCAACTACCGACCCATCTCTTGATGTAACTCCATCTACAAAGCCACATTGCCAAACTCATTACAAACCACCTCAAACATGTCCTTCCCTTTATCATTTCTGCAACCAAGGCGCTTTTATTCTGGGACGGTAACAACACTTGGCTTCCCTCGCCAATTTGTCAACTGGGTAGCAACCTGCATCACAACTGCTAAATACTCTATTAGTATTAATGGTGCACTTGAAGGATTTTTTCAAGGCAAAAAAGGGACTGCGACAAGGTTGTCCGATGTTGTCATTCCTCTTCACAATTGTCATGGAATACCTCTCAAGAATGATAGCTGACAAGACGGCGAGCCCCGACTTCAACTTCCACCCTAAATGCAGCCACATTCAGCTCACCCACTTCTGCTTTGCAGACGACGTCATCCTGTTCTGCAGAGGCTATCTGGAGTCGGCCATAATTCTTAAACACACTATAGACTTGTTCGGAGATATCTTTGGGCTTCGGTGCAACTACAACAAAAGCAATGTCTACTTTGCTGGAATTGATGAGCAAGAACAAAACTCAATCGCTAATATGCTCAACATTAGCATTTGCACTCTTCCAATGAGATACTTGGGTCTTCCTATGGGATCCAAAAGGCTTTTTGTGTCGGACTATGACCCCCTTATCCATAAAATCACTACCAGAGTTCAATCTTAGCAGGCCAAAGCTCTCTCTTATGTTGGAACGCTCCAGATCATCACCTCAGTTATCTCCAACCTTAGCACCTACTGGTGCAATATTTTTTTCATCCCAATCTCTTTCATAAACAAAATTGAAGCAATCACCCGTAACTTCTTGTGGACAGTTCGTGAGCAAGGCAAGAAAAACCTGATCGCATGGTGCAAAATTTGTAGGGGGAAATGAAGGTGTTCTTGGAATTAAGGAGATCCTCTCATGGAATCACTCATGTGTGGCGCGCTCCATTTCTAAACTGCATATTGGCAAAAAAAGCATTTGGAGAACATGGATCACAACCTACAAACTTCGCAATGCAACAATTTGGGAAGCTGCATCCACCGATGAAGACGGCCATAATTGGAAAGCTATTATTTGACTCAAAGATCACCTCCTCACTCTCAAATCTTGGCCGACATCATTGAAACTATGTCCCTCACTAATGGAAACTATTGCACAACTGGTATTTAAAAAATTATGAAGGAACCAGAGGCTACTCTCAACTGGTGCAACTCAATATGGGGTCACCTTCACATGCCTTGACATAACTTCATCACCTGGATTGCTATTCAGAACCGACTCCCAACCTTTTACAAAATCCAAAAATGGGAATTCATCATCGACCCAACTTGTAAGTTGTGCTCTGCAGCCCCAGAAACAAAATTTCACTTGAGGATTGAATGCCTTTTTTATCAAGGATGTATTCAACTCCACTATGCAATGGCTGAACATTGGCACATCTTTTGTTAACCTCATGGAATGGGCGGAATGGCTGGACAACACTACAAGAAAGACCTCGACCCTCTACAAGCTCAGATGCATAGCTATCACCACTTTTGTCTACTTCATATGGCAAGCTCGCAATAGGAAAATCTATCAAGCCAAAAGTATCACTTCTGAGGAGTGCAACACACTCATTCAATAATCAATGAAAGAAGATCTCCATGTGCATAGAAATTCTAGTTAGGTTTGGCCTCTTTTGGAGAATTTTGCCGGGACTTGTCCCCCTTTTGTCTCCCCTTGCCATTGATTGTTGTTGACAAAGTGTCCATTTTTGTGGCTCATGTTCTGTAAATTCTTCCCTTTCTTATATCTACCATAAAATTTTCAAAAATAGAAATGAGGGTGTAGCATATCATATTTAATTTAAATATTTTTGATGCAGATACGCAAGCTATTGTCATAGATATAAAATATCAAAGAATTTTGTAACTATGATCATCTAAAATGAAAATACCACTCCTACACCAAAATTTCCTTTTCCAAACGATTCACCTTATAATATGCATATGTATCAGAGATAGAGTAGTTTTGTAAAGAATGTGTTAATCTTTCCATTGAATGAAGGGAGAGTATTTATACAATGAATATCTTGTGAAATAAGATAATATAAAAAGATATTATTCTCCTAATAATAAATCTTTCCTAATACCCCCCCCCCGATAAGCTCATGGAGGAAGGACATGCAGCTTGTCACACATCGAAAGAAAACGATCGTTGCCGACCGTCTTAGTGAAGATGTCTGCTGTCTGATCGAGAGCACGAACATGGCGAACAATGAGAGAGATCTCGACAACTTGCTCTCTGACAAAGTGGTAATCAATCTTGATGTGCTTGGATCACTGATGGAACATAGGGTTCGCCGACATATAGGTAGCACTCAAGTTGTCACAAAGAATGATCGGAGGACGGATAAGAGGAGCCTTGAGCTCCAGTAGCAGCTGTTGAATCCAAATCAATTCAGTGGCTGTGAAAGAAATAGCTCGATACTCTACCTCAGAACTAGACTTAGCAACAACATGTTGCTTCTTGGAAGCCCAACTAACCATGTTGCCTTCATAATAGATAGCAAAGCCATGCTGAGATCTGCAATCGTCCCCATCAGATGCCCATCCAGCGTCAGAGTAAGCGACCAGGCGGGAATCACTGCAAGGCTGAATAATAAAACCAGAAGCTAAGGAACCTTTCAAATAGCGCAGAATACGCTTGACCGCACACCAGTGGGTCTCTGTAGGACGATGCATGAACTGACAAACCCGATTGACAGCATAGGCAAGCTCAAGGCGAGTAATAGTCACCTACTGTAAAGCACCAACAATGCTACAGTAAAGTTGAGGGTCAGGAACGAGATCACCATCCTGGATCAGACGAGAACCAGGTTCAACAGGCGTGTAGATGGGCTTGGCGTCCTACATGCGGGATTTAAGAAGCAAGTCTCGAATGTACTTTTGCTGAGAAAGAATGATTCCTTGCTTAGTACGCTGCAGTTCAATGCCAAGGAAAAAGTGTAGGTCCCCAAGATCTCGCAGAGCAAAAGTCTGGTTGAGAAGCTGAACAAATCTATCAATAGCAGCAGAATCGAACCCTATAATAATCAGATCATCCACATATACAAGAACATATAGAACATACACACCAGAGTGTCTGATAAACAAAGTGGTATCTGACTTGCAGGACTGAAAGCCAAGCTGAAGCAGAAAAGTGGACAACTTAGTGAACCAAGCCCGGGGAGCTTGCTTGAGCCCATAGATTGCTTTATGAAGAAGACAGACGTGGCCTGGACGAGACTGATCAGCAAATCCAGGAGGCTGAGACATATAGACACGTTCAGTTAGATCATCATTCAAAAAGGCATTATTGATATCTACCTGACGAAGTCGCCAACCTCGCGACAGAGCAATGGTGAGCACAATACGGATGGTAGTCGGCTTGACCATAGGGCTGAACGTGTCAAAATAATCAACGCCTTCTTCCTGATTGAAACCCTTAGCTACCAGGTGAGCCTTGTATCGCTCAATAGTTCCATCCGACTTCCGCTTAATCCTGTACACCCACTTACAACCAACAATATTAGCATCACATGGAGGCGGGACGAGTTGCCTAGTCCCATTACGTAAAAGAGCATCAAATTCAACCTGCATAGCATGTTGCCATTGGGGAAATTTTGAGGCTTGGATAAAGGTTTTGGGCTCAGTGGGTGAATTAGGAGAGGATGGTAGTGGGTGTTTGGTAGTAGTAAAGGTCTTGGGTTTCAGATTACCTGTTTTGGAGCGGGTAACCATATCATGGTTCGTATCAGGTACTGGGCAAAAATATGAGGGATATTGTGGTGCAAGAGAGGGTGGGTCAAGGGCTGGTGTAGTAGAAGAGGAAGAGGTCATACCTGTTGTTGATGGTGATGGGGCAGGTGAGACAAATTCCCGCAGGGCCACCGAGTCAGGGTTGTTGTGCAGCTCAGGGGACGGTGGTGATGACGGCATAGGTGGCGCAGGTGACGTGGTGGATAGGAAAGGCAGCGGTGTAAGTGGCTGCTGAGGACCGACCGACGGTGAGGGTGCCAACGAGGTTGCGATCTCCAGGGGAGATAAGGCGGAAATAGGTGGGTCCAAGATGGGTTGAGGTGAGGCAGGATTGGCATGGTGTGGGTAAGAGAAAGTAGACTCATCAAAGATAACATGGTGGGCTATGTAGACCCGTCGAGTAAGGACATGAAGGCATAGGTATCCCTTGTGTTTAAAGTTGTACCCGATGAATATGCAGGGAGATGACCGGAACTCCAATTTGTTGGTGGTGTAGGGGCGTCAAAAGGGGTAGCAAAGGAACCCGAAGGTCTTCAGAAAGGCATAATTCGGTGGCTTCCCATAGAGACACTCAAATGGCGACTTGTGGTGGAGGAGAGGGGTGATGGTGCGGTTATGAAGATAGACAGATGTATGGAAGACATGTTCCCAGAAGAAGGTGGGTAGGCGAGCTTGGGACAACAGTGCAAGGCCCTTCTCAATAATGGTTCGGTGGAGACGTTCAGCCGCTCCATTCTGGGATTGAGTGTGAGGGCAGGAGACGCGGTGAAGAATTCCATGTGTTTGAAGATAGGTAGACACATTTCTGTATTCCCCACCCCAATCAGATTGAAAGGCTTTTATTTTGGAAGAAAATTGAGTTTCAACCATCTTTTTAAAAAGCTGAAAGAAGTGAAGAACCTGTGACTATTGAGCCAGAAAGTAAATCCATACAAATTTGGTGCAATCATCCACAAAAATCAAGAAATATCGATTACCGTTAAAAGAGTTAACAGGGGCAGGACCCCAAACATCCGAATACACCAAAGCAAAAGGACTACTACTAGACTCATGTGTGCTAGAGAGGGGAAGCCGATGACTTTTACCAAGTTGACACGACTCACAGACAGAACTAAGGTTATTTAGGGAAATAGGTAATTGAAAACGAGAAACAAGACGTCGTAAGACTGACTCATGGGGATGACCAAGTCGATTATGCCAGTGTTGAAGGGTTGTTTTGGAACCAAGGAAGGCCGAGGAGGTAGGTTTGGGGGCAGCTGATGGTGAGGAAGCTTGGGAGCTGAGCTGATACAACCCGTTCTCAACGGTGCCTTTGAGGAGTGTCATGCCGTGCTTGTCCTTCACAAAACAACAAGTAGGGAAAAAAATCATATAGGCATCATTATCCTTAGTTAATTGAGAAACACTTAAAATACTTTTCTTAATCCGAGGGACAAAAAGAATATTATGAAGATGTATAGGCTTATGAAATGCATGTAAAATTTGTCTACCCAAATGCGTAATGGGAAGTGACATACCGTTTCCAACCTGTAAAGCATCATTGCTAGTGTAATGAGAGTGCACGGAAAGGTTACCAAAGTCCGTTGTCACATGATTTGTAGCACCAGTATCAAAGTACCAAGCAAGATCAACCAATTGAGATGGCGGGGCATGGTTGACAGTGAACGCTTGGCATTGAGAGGGCTGTTGCTGCTGCTGGTAGGAGCCGCTACTGCGGCTTTGACTGTTAGATCGGTCGCCACTGCGGCCTGAGAAATTACCTCGCCCCCTGCCACGACCACGAGGAGGGGGGAAATCTTACGTGTTCAGTCGTTGCCAGCAACTCAGGGCATCGTGACCAAGATTTTTACAGATCTGACATTGAGTGCGCGGCCTGTCAGAAGAGCCCTCTACAGGTGGTGCTGAACTGGATGGTTGCCGAGACGAAGACGCACCAGTCCGTGCCACATTCGCCGAAGGTTGCAGATCAGAGGACGGCAGAGACACCGATTGGTGACGGGTTTCCTCATGTAAGAGCATGTCGAGCAGTTGATCGGAGGAAAGCAGCTCCGTACACATGTTGAAAGCCGTACGAAACGCGGCATAAGAGTCATCCAAGCGATGTAAAACACATTCAACAAATTCCTCATACAGAACAATATACGAACATTCCGCTAGCGAATCAGAAAATCCCCTCTTTTTCTCAAAGTATTCAAGAACGCTGAGATTACCTTTAGGGAAATTTTGCATATGTTGCTTGAGATGCATCAATTGAGCGCGAGTTTGGGCAAAGAACATCTTTTCAAGGATAGCCCAAGCTTCATAAGTTGTGGTTGCCCTAGCGACATGGGCAAGGAGAGGCATCGTAAGAGTAGAACGAAGCCATAGAAGGACCAAACGATCCTTTTTGCGCCAAGCGGTGTATTTCGGATTCGGAGACGACGAGGCAGCGACCGGTGGTGTGGCCGACGGATCCG
The DNA here is from genome assembly GCA_027886185.1 of Rheum nobile. Classification (NCBI taxonomy): domain Eukaryota; kingdom Viridiplantae; phylum Streptophyta; class Magnoliopsida; order Caryophyllales; family Polygonaceae; genus Rheum; species Rheum nobile. The sequence goes on along the minus strand of WOAB01000207.1, from coordinate 5,076,636 downwards.
CCAGTGTATGGAAGAGTTGCGGTGGTGCACTGGTGGACTCGAGCATGGAATCGAGATCATACGCCTCTAGGGCTGATTTCACAGTATGACGCCATAGGGTATAATTAGTTCTTTCGAGACGGAGATTCAGATTCGAAAAGTGAAGAGAAGAGGAGACAGACGCTCCGGTGGCAGCGGCCAAGATGCCGCCGTTCTGGCTAGTGGAGGAGGCCAGAATATTGGTGGACGAAGAATCCCCCATGGCTTTAGGGTTAGGGTTTTGGAGGATCGAAAAAGCTCGATACCATATCAGAGATAGAGTAGTTTTGTAAAGAATGTGTTAATCTTTCCATTGAATGATGGGAGAGTATTTTTACAATGAATATCTTGTGAAATAAGATGACGTAAAAAGATATTATTCTCCTAATAATAAATCTTTCCTGATAATATGTTAGCTATAGCTGTAACTACAGATTCGATCATGCGCCTTTTGTTGTTTTGAAGGATTTTGTGCTAGCTGTCAACGTACTTATATATTATTTCCATAAAATATGTCTTAATTAGTTTTGTTTGGGTATTTGGCCCGAGTTGTTCTTCCAGGAGTTCCAAATGAGCTCGCAGCCATGCGGTTCTAGATGAGGACTTCAGAAGACGGGATATATTTTGGAGTTTTATCGCATTTTCTTAGGAGAAAGTCTTTATGCTAACTTGTTTTCCGATAACACGGCGCTACCTTAATATTCACTCATCCGCGATTTTATCGTATTCACCTTATCTCCCGGTCTTCTAAGCTTACTTTTCATATTTATTGTATGTTTTTCTTTTGATTTGTTGTTCTTGATTTATGTGTTTTCATGTCATTTTACCAGACAATTGAATCTATGAATATTTCGATCTACCAAATCTGTCCATCCATTGAACTTTTTCCGGCCATATCAAAAAGAACTTCGGCCAAAAAAGAGTCTATGTCGTGTTAAGGCTGTGACGCCTGTGAGTATCTTGACCTATTATTTCCTTTAATAGTGATGGAACCGGTTACTTTATTAATCACTTACTGACTTACTCAAATATTAAACGTTGTGGTATTAAAAATCGCTACGTTAGCAAGTTAAAAAAACCTAATCAAAATGTATATTAATTCATACATTTACCTAAAAAACTATTCTAATTTGCCTAAGGCCCTAAGGTTCCCACGTATGCAAAGAAAAAAAATGAACAAGAGATATGGGTAAAAATTCTCCAGCGCAAGGGTGGGAATGCCATAGAGATTTAAAAGGGAAAAGTTATATGCACATGAAAAATCGTCTAAATGCACACTATTTGGTGCGTTTAGATTAAACGTACAGGTTGGTGCATTAACATTAGACGTATAAGGGGCAAAACTGGAAAAAAAACTAGAAAATGTCCAAAATATGTGCGTTAAACTTAGCCGTATGGCACTGTAGCTGTGCGTTAAACCTTACCGCACAAGTTAGCAATTGGGCCTATAACACGGTCTAATTGGAGTTCAACCTGTGCGTTAACATTAACAGTACTGTACTGCTAATGTTAACGCACAAAAAAAAAATATTTTTTTTAGGTTAACATTAACAGTACAACTATATGATATAACCAAATTGGATATAACTATACTATATAATCATAGTATATAACTATATGATATAACCATAGTATATAATACTATATAATATAATATAGTATATAACTAATATAACCAAATTGGATATAACCATAGTATAAAACTATAGAATATAATACATGATATAATCATAGTATATATAACCAAATTGGATATAACTATAAGGATATAACCATAGTATATAACAGTGGAATATAATATAGGATATAACCATAGTATATAACAATAGAATATAACCATAAGATATAATCATAGTATATAACTATAAGATATAACGTTATGATATAACCAAATTGGATATAACTATAAGATATAACCATAGTACATAACTATATGATATAACCATAGTGCTACTACACATCCTAGCCACTAGATGGGCAATAGAATTACCAGAACGCATGAGAAAAGAGAAGGAGGTTACATGACACGAAGGCCCAATGAAAAAATATCACGGAGACCTAATCTACATAATCAGAGCTACGCCTTTGTTGATTCAGCAAGCAAATCAGAAGTTGGGAATCCGATTCAACAATCAGATCCTTGAAGCCCATCCATGCAGCCACATGTATGCCCCATCTACAGGCCAGCGCCTCAACTAACCGTCTATTATTGTTACCTAGGCATAATAGGGGAAAAGGCATAAAATCACCCATTATTGTTACTTGTTTGCACAAACCACCCATTATAAAAAACATTGCACAAAACCACCTATTATTCATATTTTGTTGCAAACAACCACCCAAATTATTATTTTGTAAAACAATCCTATTAAATATACTAAAATACTTAAAATACACTTATCTTTTCTTAACATTTTTTTTTCTTTTCGTGTACTTTCACCCGAACAAGATAAAACACCCCAAATTTAGAGATGTCATTGGTTCAAACCGTAACCGACCAGAATCTTTTCAAAACCTAGATAGAAGACCGAAGCAAAATAATTCAGTTCGTTCCAATTCCGATTTGGTCCAAACCAGTCTGGACTCGATTATGGACCGATATAATTAATTTTCTCTTTTTTTATTTTTTTCTTAATGCTTTTGATGACTTAAACATAATAGTATTAATAAAATTATAATTAAGTTATATTTACTTTTTTAGTAAAAAATATAAGTATAATCAAAATTTGGGAATAGAACTCCGTTCATTCTCGTGCAAAATGCGAACATCACATCGGTATAAAATATATGCACATGCAAAGAAAATTACAGTACATAACTCATGTGCATTTAGAAAAAAAAAATATACATGTTTTAAATATATATTTTATTCCTAATTGTGCATATATTTTATATATTATTATAGCTAAATTGAATTATTTAACAAAAAAAATGTATGGGATGGTTGTTTGCAACAAATAATGAATAAGGAATGGTTTTCTGTAAACTTTTTTATAAGGAGTGGTTTGTTACAAACAAGTATAAATAATGGATAGTTGTATGTATTTTCTCTGGCAGATTATTATGTCCCCAATGTATGGTTGATTTGAGTGTAAGTTTACAAGATTATCTATATCAAACAAAAAAAGTTTACAAGATTATCGTTCACGACTTATACAATTAAAATGAGGCGGTCTAAAATCGCTTGATAAAGACAAACAACTGCTACTAAAAGGCTAATGAACCACTTCATTTGTTGGTCGGCAGACTCGGCACTGCATTATCTCGATTGTGGTTTTCACCTATTGTGGAACTTTTAACCTATTGTGGAACTTTTAACCTATTGTGGAACTTTTAATATAAAATATACAACCGCTGCAAAAGCTAAAACAATCGTTGCTTATGTTATTGTTTACAGTGGTATTTGAAAATTTTGAGATTAACACTATTTCAGCCTATTACAAGTTTACAACGATGTAGGGTTTTACACAACGTTTATTATGACTCACGTATCGATTTCTATTCATATCTTCATACATCCTGATCTATTATGGCATTTTTATTAACTATAACGTAATGTTGTTTTTAGTCTGTTTCAGCGGTTAATTCAATTTAAATGAGCTCATTTTCAAAACCTTGTATTATATGTAATAATAATAATTATTATTATTATAATAGTAAAATAACTATACTTCATAAAAAATATGATTAAACATAATTTAGAATTATAATTTTTTTTTATCATTCACAATACCTCATTAAAAAATCTTTTATTATATATATGATAATAATAATAATAATAATAGTAAATTAACTATATTTCATAAAAGATATATTATATTTATCAAAAAAGATTACCATTCACGAGTTATGCAATTATTGTGACAGTAGGCTAAGTCAATATTTTGCTATAGTTCCCTAAACAAAAAAGTAGACATGGTATGTAATGTGACTCAATTCAAAAAGAAAAATACTAGCTAAGCTCAATGACTTTTTTATCTAATCAACCCAACCCAACCTAGCTAATGCAGAATAAGTATTTGTCTTGGGAGCTCCTTCGACATCTCTCCTCTGACAGCTTCTTTTCTGGGTACACTGACTGGCTCTGTATAAGGGACTTCAATCAAATTTTGTACTCTCACGATAAGCATGGGGGCTCTCCAATATCTGATGCTTCCATCTATGATTTCAGAAATATGCTTGACTTCTGCAATCTGAGTGAGATCAGCTCGCATGGTGGTTGCTTCACTTGGACAAATGGAAGAGCGAGTCATCATTGCATCCAAGAGGGACTTGATAGAGCTTTTGCCTCTCCATCTTGGCATAATAGATTCCCTCTTGCAGTGGTATCCAACCTTGGGGGAGTATTGGCAATGACGTGGTTCACTCTGTACTGCAGTTTCTAAATAACAGACTTTTGGCACTAGGTCTCAATCACACTTACATCACCTTGGTTCCCAAGGTATCAAATCCCTCCTTTATGAATGAAATCAGGCCAATTAGTCTCTGTAATGTTGTTTATAAGATCGCCTCCAAGTGTATTGCTACTAGACTCAAAACCTCTTCTTCAGAAATCTATCAGTAATTATCAGAGTGCATTTCTCTCTGGGAGGTCTATTTTTGACAATGCAATAGCTGCAGGCGAGTTGTTTCACTATTAAAATGTAAGAAAACTGGAAGAAGAGGATTTATGGCCATTAAAGTTGATATGGCGAAAGCTTTTGATCGAGTTGAATGGGTTTATCTAGAGCAAATTATGATTCACATGGGCTTTCATCAGAGATGGATCTCTCTAATAATGCTATGCATTACCACTGTCTCCTATTCTGCTCTGGTTAATGGGATTCCTTCTCCTACTTTTCTCCCTCACCGAGGCCTTAGACAGGGTGATCCTATCTCATCCTCCCTCTTTCTACTTGTTATGGAAGGTCTTTCAAGCCTATTATCTGTTTACCAAATACGAGGACTGATACATGGTATAAAAATTGCACCTACAGCTCCTCATGTATCTCATCTCCTATTTGCGGATGACTGCATTCTATTTGCTCGTGCAAATATTCCTGAATGTCAAAACATTAGTAGGCTGCTAAGCGTCTTTGGTGAAGGCACAGGACAACTTGTGAATTTTGGTATGTCCCAGATCACTTTCAGTAGCAATATGGGAAGACAGGATAGAGATGCTCTTCTATCCTTACTTGGCTTCCGTGTATCAGATAACCAAGACAAATATTTGGGGCTCCCAACTGTCATTGGCAGATCAAAAAAGTTGCTATTTGCTCAGGTAGTTGATCGAGTACGAAAGAAAACTAAAGGTTGGAAGAGCTCAAGCCTCTCCCAAGCTGGCAAAGAAATTCTTATCAAATATGTACTCCAAGCTATTCCCTCCTACATAATGTGTAACACCCCCAAATTTTCTTCCTTTGAAAGTATTACTGCCAGTGACCTCGGATATAACATCCCGAAGTCACCCCAGGCTTTTCCAAACGATAAAACCATCAACCAACAGTTATAATACCAAATATTACAACTTTTATTAAAATCAACGTCTCGGAATTACAACATGATTCCAATCACTTTTAAAATACAACATCAGAGTTATTACAGCGGAAGTCTTTACACAAAATCACCTTTTTAATACAGCGGAAGTCTTGTAAACAAAGCGACAAAAAAACTTGTCAAAACACCGTTCATTTTCATAGTCGTTCTAGCCTTCACGGAACAACAACATACCTGATGTGCCGAATCGAACGGATGACACTAGCCAACCATGCAAGAGAATAATTACGGTTGGTTAGTCTAATGAAAGACTACGCAAGGGTACAAAGCAGAGTGGTTCGAAGTAGTCATATTAGGTTAGACTCATCGTCTCTCGAATAAAAGTTGATCACGATAGTCAACCACCATACTTCTACTGAATACATGAAAAGGCATGATCAAGAGAAGATTCTGGAGACCGAGTCTCACAGCAATCAATCCCAAAAGAAGACTCCAACGAAATGAGCCTTATAGGAAACATGACAAATGTTGGGAAACTTAATTAATAATATTCATACAAGCGTTCAAAAACGACTTGATGTTTCGGCTCACAACCAACCTCACCGCCCCAGGGCGAATCCAGATTGGAAAGAGAACTTTACTCTGATCAAAGTCAAGACGAGATTTCCTAGCTGCACTATTACCTAGCTGCACTACTCGCCGAACGTATATTAATTTTGTGCACTAAAGGCACTTATCTGATTTAATTCCAAAAATCAAACCACATCACGTTATAAACTTTTATTATGATCAGCTCGTCCCGAGACGAGAGATCTCTTGGGAGCAACTCCCGAGATTTATGTGACACTAGCTAAGTGCACCACCTCTATACCCGAGTATAGAGGTTAGTCATGACTCACCAATGGTATTAGGGTCTCAATGCCCTTTTCTCCATTTAATTATCAAGAAACGACTAGACCTCCTGGGCCCCATTAAACGTTCCTACGAATACTCGTGCTAACTAAACAGTTCAACACAGTCATATATCACATCAAAACAAAGCCATCAAGGCCAACATCATAGATCTATCAATCTATATATATATATATATATCAAAATAGCGTTGCTACTAACAGTATATGCAACCTATTATAATCTTTCATATGAAATTCACCTTTAAAATCCACAATAAAACCATTATGAACATAATAGCGCTGTATCTAGCAATATACAACCTATTATAACAACACTTATTTTCATCAAATAATTTATCAAAACTGTTCCCAACAAAACAGTAAATCATTCCAAATTAATTAACAACTAAACAATTGATAATTAATGGTAAATATGGAATGATGAGCAAGAGCGAACCGCCACTTGCCTTAGATCCGCCGAACTTGAACAACGGGTTCCTGGGTCTGAAACTGGGACAGATCTTGGATAATAAATCCCTAAGGAATGCCCCATAACGAGACCCTAAGTTAGATTCAATATCCACATAATTGAATCTAAAAGAATACGAAAAGAATCGAAGGAGCCGAGCCTCGCCCAAAGCCAAACACCCAATAACACACACTCGGACAAGGCTCGTCGCGGGTGCAGTGAAGCGCTTGCCGCGGGGTGCGGTGACGACACAGAGCGAGCTCTCGCGACAGAAGTTCAGCAAACTCACCCTTAAATCGATTCGTTCGACTTCGATTTGTCTATGGTTTGATCTCTCAACACCTTAGGCCTTCAAACAACACTCAAGAGCACCCTTAACACTCAAAAGGGAACTCCGAACGCTTCTCACACGAAGCTCAAAGCTCCGACAACAATGGTGAAAACAGAGGGAGAAGAAGATGAAGCTCGATCTGTGGCTTCCTTCTCCACGAAGTTCTCTTCCTTTTATAGGCCCAAGCAAGGAGGGAACAAGGAGGGAACAAAAACCCACAAGTGGAGCCACTTGCTCCTGCAGAGGGAAGACGATAACGTCGAAGAAAATATCCCACCGCGGGGTGCGGTGGCGTGACCGCTGGGTGCGGTGGCATCTCTGTTGCCGCCCCAGATTTGGCCTTCGCCGTGGGTGCGGCCACTTGACCGCGGGGTGCGGTCAAGGCCATTCTTCACCCTTTTTGACCGTTTTGACTTTGGGTTAATCTTCTTAATCCCGGGTTAAATATATTCGTACTCGAACGACTATTTAACCTTGAACATACGTCAACTGTATTTTATATTACTCAGAAAAATATTACAGAGATCAAACATATTACCGAATGTCTGAACTTCTCTGAATTTAATCTGACTTGTAATACGGGAGTTGGAAAAATTCCAAATTATCCTTATAAAATATATGGGATATTACATAATGAGCTGCTATAAGCTGCCTGCATCTGTTTGCTTAGAGCTTGAAAGAATCATTGCAAGGTTCTGGTGGGGATCTATTGAGCAAAAGAAGATCCATTGGTCTAAATGGTCTCTCCTTTGCTCTCCAAAAGCTGATGGTGGTATGGGATTTCAGAATCTGCAGGCTTTTAATGATGCATTACTTGCAAAACAAGTCTGGAGGTTAATCACTCTTCCTGAATCTATAGCTTCAAAACTTCTGAAGGCTATGTACTTTCCCAACATTGATGTTCTACAGTCATCTATTGGCACTCGGCCGAGTTTCATATGGAGAAGCCTTCACCAATCTATTTGGGTCCTCAAGAGTGGCCTTTGTTGGGAATTAGGAAATGGTGGTCACATCAAGTTCTGGAGTGATCCTTGGCTACCGAGACTTGACACATTCAAATTTATTACTCCTACTCCCCCGGGTTCACAACACTGTCTTGTGAGTGATATTTTTGACTGGGACTCTTTTGATTGGAACTGCATGAATTGCAGAACATTCTGTTTCCTTGTGATCTTGCTCTACTCAACAAAATTCGCCCAGTTTCACCTGACTCTGCAGATACTCTAAGATGGTACTTCACTGTAGATGGGGTCTTCACTGTGAAATCAGCTTACAAGTTCATTATCTCTGCTCATAACAATGCTGGAACTTTAAACTTATCTTCTTCGACAACCTCAAACTGCCATTGGAATAAGGTTTGGAAATTGAAGATCATTCCTCGAGCAAAAAATCTTCTCTGGCGCTCTCTAAAGAGCTTTTTACCTTGTCTTTCAAACGTGATCAAAAGAAGAATTATATACAGTGCTATCTGCCCACTTTGTCCTGGTAAGGTTGAATCTGAAATTCATGTCTTCAGATATTGTTCAGCAGCAAAACTCTTTTGGAGACAATTCCCAGATTTACAGGAAATCATGTCCCTACAGCCAGAGTCTCTTTGGGATTGGTGGTGCTCAGTGAACACAATTCTCTCGCAGAGTCATCTTGAACTTTGGTGTATCGCAATCTGGGGACTATGGGCTAATTGGAATTCTCGACTTTTTGATGAACATGTTAAAGAGGTAGATCAGTTATGCCATTTTGTTGAACCGCACTCTTCTTCTGCTCAGCATAGCTCCTCTCATCTGCCTTGTTTTCCAAACTTTTCTCCTGCTCAGAGGTCTATTGTACATAGAGGTCTGTCTCCTCCTTCTTTCCTTCTCTGTTGTGATGCTTCTCTTGCCACTAATGGGTCTGCTGCCATTGGGTTTATTTTGTATGACTCTGATGGATCTATGAATGTTCTTGGGAGTAAACATTTAAAACCAAGTACATCCATTGATGCATTGGAGGCCGAGGCCATTCACTAGGGCCTGATCTGCTCTCTTCAGTTTGGTGCTTCCTCTCTTATGGTAAAGTCTGACTGTTTGGGAGTTATCAAGACTTGCACTTCACAGATCATCCCTAGGAACAAAGCCGGTCTCCTTGTCAAGCTCATTTTGAATCTTGCAGCTTCCTTCAATTCCTGCTTCTTCAGCTTCTTACCCAAGAATCAGAACCTTCAAGCTCATGTTGCTGCTCAATTTGGTCTCTCCCTTCCCCTTTCTTCCTTTGCTCTGTATCACCATGTATCTCAATTGCCAATCCGTTTGGCAAATGTAATGAACCCTTTGTATTAATATAATATCCTTCCTTTTCTAAAAAAAAAAGATGTACACCAAATTAATCCACAAGATATCGTGGACCCTAGGGCTGTTCAAAAGTGACTTGGACCGGAAAACCGGACCGAAAAACCGAATCGGACAAAAAAAAAAATAGATCGGACCGGAGAAATTACGGTCCGATCTCCGGTCCGGATATTTTTCTTAATCCGGTCCGGTCCAAACCCGTAAAAAATCGGTCCAGACCGGTTGGACCATTTTGTTTTAAATAGAAAATAAAAAGTTAGAAGTTTTAATGTAATTTTTTTTAGATATTTTCCTGAAATTAATAAGTGATGAGTTTAAATGTTTTTTAGATATTTTTTAGGAGTTTAAATAAAAAAAAATAAAAAAATCCGGTCTAATCCGGTCTCCAGTCCACACTTTTGAAAAAGTCTGGTCCGGTCCGGTCCAGACCGGATGAATACCCCTAGTGGACACGGTTCATGCATGAACCGTTGATTCAAGGTTCAACGGCGGTACGGTCCGGTTCAGGTTCAGGCGGTTTCCCGCCGGTTCAGGGTCCAGTTCGGAACCCGATTCAAAAAAATACAAAAAATACAAAAAAATTTAAAAAATAAAATAGTTTTTAGGGTTCACCCGATTCACAATGGCTAGTTTTTTTTCCTTTTAAAGAGATTTAGCGTTTTAATTTATGGTTTAATGAAAAAGGGTGTTTAGGGTTAATGGTTTTTATTTTAAGGTTTTGTAGAGTTTATGGTTTAGGTATTTTTAAATATAATTATTTGAATCTTTTTTAATGTGTTTATGATTTTTGTAGCTTTTTTAAAATTTAAAGGGTATTGTAAGTTGTAACATTATATGATCTAGGTTAGGGTTTATAGTTTAGGGTTAAGGGTTTGTATTTTAAGGTTTTATATAGTTTATGGTTTATGGTTAGGTTCTTTTATATTTATATATTCTAACGTTTTTTAATGTGTTTATAATTTTTGAAACTTTTTAAAAATTTAAAGGGTATTGTAAGTTGTAACATTATATGATCTAGGTTAGGGTTTACAGTTTAGGGTTAAGGGTTTGTATTTAAGGTTTTGTATTTATTTTGGGGCGAAAAGATCGAACCGACCTGAATCGCCTTAAGAAGGGCAACTAGACAATTGATGTGACCTTGTCCGATAGAAAGACCATAAATCGTTGTCAAGGATCCGATGAATGCGTATTGGGGCGCAGACAACTCTTTGAAAAGGAATAGGAAGGGGGCAGCATACTGTAGGGGATCGGAAGGACGACCGGCGGTGTGGTGGTGGTGCGGTGGCGACGGAGGAGGCGCGGCGGAAGTGAAAGGAGGGGCGGCAGCCGTGAGGGAGGATGTGGGCGGCGGCGGCTGACCTAGGGTTTGGAGGGGAGACAAGAACTAGGATTAGTTCTTGTTGCAGGATTGCAGATAGTAACTGGATAGTTGTGTAACCGAATTAACGCGCCAGGATAGATCGACTAGAAACGCGTTAATTGTTGACGTCAGGGCCCGGGTTTCAGGAGATTACTCGATTGTAAACAAAAGCTCTATTTCTACGTAAACTGAAATGAAATACAATAGTTCCTATTTATACTAGAGAGTTGACCTAATGGGTCAGACTCTCTAGTTACTAAATCTGGCGGCCCATTTAACATAAATGAAAACCACCCAGAACTAGCAGCTACTAAAAATAGAAATACCGTAAATAGAAAGTACTAAGGAAGTAATGTCTAGAAACCGTAAGAACTAGAAATAGAAAGTCTCCTAAATCTAGCTCGGGGTAGATGTAGCTGTAGAGGAGTCTCAAGGCGGATGTCTCATGGCATCTTCCTCCTCTATAGCTGACATGGAGGGCAGAGTCACATCAACGATGATGAGATTAAATATATCTAAAATAATCCAAATCAACTTAACGATTGAATAAGTGAGATCAATCGAGTGTAAAACGAGCTTATCTCCTAAGGGCGAGAAAGCAATTGAATATAGAAATTTAGTCGACGGTCGCTTCAATACTGGGATGAAGAACTGATCGAGCTAGAGAGTGACTCGTAGTAGCAAGTAAGAAAGTAGTAAATTGTAGTTTGTATTCAGTATGAAGAATCGTGTGTTACAAGAGCTTTCCGAATCTAATATTTATGCTTATCCTTAAAACCAAACTGAACTAGCCGTTCCTCCGAAATCTCCGAGAGTCGTTGAACTATCCACTTGTTTGCCGAGATCTTCGCTAACGCGTCCAACGTCTTGTTCTGCCCCGTACTCCTCTCGTGAAGACGGTTTGGCCCCGTTAACATTTGCATAGGCCAGTCTGATAAGCTAAATAGATCAGGGCCCAATAATTGCCCCAAGATCAAAGTAGGTCGAAAAAAGAGCAGTTTGAGGGGGCGGTTTGATCTTCAATCTGCAGAATCTTTCCCCGATTTTTCTGTAGGCGTTGGGTTGACGTGGCGCCGTGTGATTGGTTCACCAGATTGACCAAAGGTATGGCGATTTTACTTCTTTAAATATACCATCAATTACCCCTCTTTTCACCATCCTTTCCCTGCAAAAAGTCTACAGCTTTCCAAGGTAAAAGTTTTCAAATTTTCTTACCGTTTCTCCGTTTCTCTGTTTCTCCCATGGCGTCATCAAGATCCAAGAAAGGGAAGATCGTGATTGAGAGTTTCACCGGAGACGAGGACGTCTTCACCCCTTTAGGACTCCTAAGCCTAAAAGACTCTTTATGTGGAACCCTGACCTAACCCGAGTTAGATAGGATCCTCGAAATTTGTCAGTTTCTTGAAGGTATTGTAGCGCGTCTTCCCCTCCCCCATGAACGAGCCGACTGGTGTCACGAAGGTTGGGTTTGTTTCTTTGAGTATCCCTTCAAGGTTGGCCATTCTTTCCCCTTTTCTAGTCTCGTTAGGAACTTCCTTGCTGTTTTAAAGCTCGCACCTTGTCAAGTTATGCCCCACACATGGTGCTTGCTTAGGGTGGTCGATCTCTTAGTCGACGGTGTCGATGTCGAGTTTGATTTCGATGCCCTATGGTATTCCTATTACTTGAGCAGTCGTGGTCCATCGAGGTTCCAATTGCGCCTCCGTTGGGGAAGGAAGCCCATAGCTTTGAACTTAGATGTTAATGACCGTGGATGGAGATCCCGATTTTTCTTTGTAGAGCGTAGGTCTCTTGAAAGGGGTGTCGATTGTTCTTTCCTACTTTCAATTTGGAGAAAGACAGGTATCGTGTTCGTTCTTTTTCGGTCTTTTTGTCGGATATCATCTAAACCTTTACTTACATGTGGTTTGTTACAACACCTAACCCGGAGGAGCCTGAAGAATTTGAGGCTGAGACCGCCACTCTGCTTGCTCTCCCTGAGGCGGACAAGTCTTCTAGAAACGTTAACCTTATGTTACCTAAATCTGCGAGAATGTCGACCCCTGCTGCGTATGTCTCCAGAGGCACCTGTTCGTTCCTACAGGTATGCGTTTCACTGGTCTTCAGAACTGCTATTTGCTTATATTGTTGTGTGATCTTGACAGTATCTCGTGGGGGAAGATCCAGTGCTCGCCTATCTGGGAAGAGCCTTATGGAGCATAAGTTGTCGGTTGCTAAGGCGTCCTCCTCGGCGAGAGCTCTTGCTAGGGCTCCTTTGCCTGTTGGGATCATTGTTGTGGAATCTTCATCGTCCAAGATGTCAGGAGCAAAGAGGAAGGCGACGGCTGCTCCAGAATCATCTACGGGCGTGTTAAAGGATAGATCGGCGAGCGATTTGCTCCATTTTGTGGATTCTGAGGCCAAGAAAGAGATTGGAGATCTGTACCCTATTGATTGTATGGACGAGGCCGGGGTTGCCGCTTGGAAGGTAAGTAAAAGTTTCTCCTCTTTTTTTTTTTTTACTTGACACCGATTAAATGACTCGTCGAATACAGGCCTTTCAATACTCCATGGCTGCTCTCTCGACCATACAGGAGCTAAGCGACAGAGCTGATAGGCGAATTGCCCAAGCAGAGGGCCAACTGAAGGCTGCCTAAGACCGTGTGAAGGCTGTTGAGAACGAGTTGTCATCGGCCAAGAAGAAATTCCAGGATCGCCTCGAGGAGTTGGAGGGCAATGCTTAAGAACTTCGTATAAAGGATGCTCAAATTGCTAGCGACGTGGGGACATATTTCCACATCAAGTCGCGTGTCGAGATGATGGGGGAAATTGCGACAGGAAGCCATTCGGCTTGGAAGATTGAAGACGAGAGGGCTAGTCTGGACTACCTCTACCCCAATGGCAATCCTGTCAATGAATTGTTCAAGCTCATCGGCCTAGGCGAGGACGACCGGAAGGAGGAAGGGGCTGATCTTGAAGCGGCTGAAGAAGTGGTTGAGGACGTGTCGAAGGCGCCGATTGAAGTGACCAAGGATCAGGAGACTGCCCCTATAATTGACAATGAAAGGTTAGGCAAGTCTTAGGTATGTCTGTAATGCGGTGACAATGTTTTGTATGTGTGTGGTGTTTGTGGACATTTCGATTTAGATGTTTTAATGACGTATTGTGCCCCATCGCGAAGATGGGACAAATAATGTTTTGGCGACCCGTCCACCATCGCGGGTCGCGTATTTTGTGAATGTTTCATATTTTCCGTACCTTGTGTTTGTTTGTTTGATTCTGCAAGTGGACCTGTCGTTTGCACCTTGGCTGAGACGCGTGATGACTAGTCGAAGAGACTTGTAGTTTTCGAGCGTTAGTGTAGCATGCCTTGTATTTCCAGGGAAGAGTAGTTGTGATGTTAAGTAAAGACGAGTACCTTATATAGGACAAGTCTTGTAAATAGGGTGTTCAGTGTTTGTCCCTCTATTCCCTGTGTACCGATCGATCATGTATTCGTAAGCGCTTTTATGTATAAAGATGTTCGTCCGCTTGAACACTATGTCTGTCTTTGAGGCCTCTTATTTCTGTTTGAGTCGTCTTAAAACACATAAAAGAAAGGTCAAAGGGCGGCCGTTGGGTGTGAGCCCAACGGCCCTCCGATGCTTAAGTCAGTAAAAGGGAAGAGATGAATGTAATTGAATGGACACAAATAAAATATAAAAATGTAAGGATTAAAAATGATACAGCTTTAGATGGGTCGTGTTCCAACTTCGTGGGAGTGGTTGTCCGTCTTTTGTTTCCAATCCATATGCGCCTTGTCCGACAATCTCCTTGATGAGGTAAGGTCCTTCCCATTGGGGTGCTAGCTTCCCGTCGGCTGGATCTCGAGTATTTTGGAATGTCTTCCTCAAGACCCAATCTCCTAACTTAAAGACTTTGACACATACATTCTTGTTGTAACTCCTGGCGACTTGTTGTTGGTACTGGACCATTCGGATCCTAGCCCTTTCATTAATCTCGTCTGCAGTGTCGAGATTATGGGCCAATTCGACATTGTTTTGTTCTGGGGTATGTAACCCGTATCTAGCAGTTAGGACGAGTAACTCAACGGGGATGACTGCCTCGTTTCCATAGACTAGAGAGAAGGGACTCTGTCCAGTCGCGTTCTTTGGGGTGGTTCTGTCGGACCATAATATTAAAGAGAGTTCATCGGTCCATCTTCCTTTTGCCCTTGTGAGGCGTTTCTTGAAATTGTTTATGATGATCTTGTTGCTGGACTCAGCCTGGCTATTGGATTGTGGATATCGTGGTGTAGACGTGACCAACGTGATGTTCCATTTTTTGCAAAAGGATCGTGTCTTACTATCGATGAATTGAGAGCCATTGTCGCATACGATTTCTGAGGGTACGCCAAATCTGGATAGAATGTTACGTTTTATAAATGAAATAAAGTGTTTTTCTTTTACCTCTCGATATGCTTCAGCTTCGATCCATTTAGAAAAATTGGCAGTCATAGCAAGGAAGAAGACGCGTTGTCCTGATGCTGGTGGCAGTTTTCACACGATGTCCATTCCTCATCGCATGAAGGGCCAATGTGCTAGAGTTGGGTGAATCATTTCTGATGGTTGGTGTGTGACAAGTGTGTGCCGTTGGCAAGCGTCACATTTTCTGACGTAGTCGGTCGCGTCCTTGTTCATAGTCGGCCAGTAGTAACCTGTCCTGAGGGCTTTGTCGGATGGGCTGTGTCCCCCAGTATGGTTTGCACATTCTCCGTTGTGTAAGGATTGTAGGATGCGTCTTACCTCAGATGTTTTGAGGCAACATAGGTATAGGCCTTGAGTATTTTGGCTTCTCCTTTGTCTGCTGGGAGTATATCGTCCTTCAGCCACTTGATGTAGGGTATGGTTCAATCATCTTGGTCGCTTATGAGGTCATCTTCTATGTTGTCACCTACCTCGGCTGAGATGACTTCTTCTAAAGGTAACTCGTCCGCTGCTTGAGTGTTGTCATGACTGGTCGTCTTGAGAGTTTTGGGGACTGCTGGGATTGTGATGTGTGCTAACAGGATGTTGCAGAATTCGTCGGGATGTAAAGGGGAGCCGAGGTTTGCTAGGGCGTCGGCCTGTGTGTTGAGGTCGCGTGGGACTTGTCAGATAGTAAAGTTTTGGAATTTGCCTACTAGTTTTTTGACGACGTCTAGATAGGCCATCATCCTGTCATCTATGGCGGCATACGATCCTTGTACTTGGTTGACGATCAAGACAGAATCGCACGTTACTTCGATGTTCTGGATTGTGAGATCTTGTGCGAGTGTCAGCCCGAATACGAGGGCTTCATACTCTACTTCGTTGTTGGTCGCATCTTACTCACATCTTACAGCTTGGGCTATATGGTCCCCTTGTGGCGATTTTAGTACGACACCTAGATCGACTAGTCTTACATTCGACGCTCCGTCTGTATGAAGTTGCCATGTTCCCCTGTCCTCTTCGGTTTTCAGTTGTTCGGCTTCTTTCATGGCTTCTTGTTCCAGTGTAGGACTAAAATCGGCCACAAAGTCAGCCAAGTCTTGAGATTTGATCGCTGTTCTTGGCTCGTATTCGATGTCGAATCCACTCAGGTGTATCACCCATTTTGCCATTCGTCTTGTGAATTCTGGTCTCCTCATGATGACCTTCATAGGATGGTTAGTTCTTACAATAATAGCATATGACTCAAAGTAAGGTCTAAGCTTGTTTGAGGCCATTACCAGAGCTATGACTAACGTTTTGAGCGGTTGGTACCTTGTTTCGGCAAGGAGTAAGGATCGGCTTACATAGTAGACCGGGGACTGCTTTCTGTCCTCTTCCTTTGTCAGGACTGCGCTGATTGCCGACTCTGATACAACCAGGTATAGTGGTAGTGGCTCGTCGTCTTTTTGTTTGGCTAGCATGAGGGGGCTTGCCAAGTATGCTTTCAGATTCTGGAAGGCCTGCTGATGTGCCGCTGTCCAGTCGAACGACTTGTTTTTCTTCAAAGCTTCATAGAAAAGTTTGCATTTGTCCGATGATTTGGATATGAATCTGTTGAATGTTGTTATCCGTCCTGTCAGTTTTTTGATGTCTTTGACGCATTAGGGAGATCTCAGGTTGACGATAGCTCTGATTTGGTCTGGACTAGCTTCGATCCCCCTTTGTGTCACCATGTATTCCAAGAATTTACCTGAAGACACTGCAAAAGAGCATTTAGTCGGATTCAATTTCATGTTATACCTTTTTAGTACCTCGAATGCATCTTTGAGGTGCTCAATGTGGTCTCTTGCTGCTTTTGACTTGACGAACATGTCATCGATGTAGACCTCCATAGTATCTCCAATTTGATCTTTGAACATCTTGTTCACTAGCCTTTGATATGTGGCCCCTGCATTTTTTAGTCCGAAAGGCATAACTTTGTAGCAGTATATACCTTGACTGGTTATGAAGGCCATTTTTTCTTGGTCATCGGGGTCCATTAGGATTTGATTGTATCCACTGAACGTGCATGAATGTTAGCATCTCGTTTCATGCGGTTGCATCGACCATTGCATCGATGTGTGGTAGTGGAAAGGAGTGTTTTGGACAGGTTTTGTTTAGATCTGTGAAGTTGATGCAGACTCTCCCCTTCCCATTTTTCTTTTGGACCACGACGACGTTTGCCAGCCAGTCGGGATATTTAACTTCTATGATTTTACCTGTTTCAAGTAGATTTCCAACTTCGTCGTCTACGATCATGTTGCGCTCCAGCGAGAATTGCCTCGTTTTTTGCTTGATCGGAGGGTAGGTTGGATCTACATTCAATTTGTGAGTAATAATATCGAGGGAAATCCCCACCATATCCCCATGCGACCAGGCGAAACAATCGGAATTAGACCGTAAAAAAGCTATTAGATCTGACCTGGTCGAATCGTTTAAATCCGATCTGACTCTTACCGTTTGTGTTGGCTTTGAAGGGTCCAATGCGATCTCGTCTAGTTGTTCCATTTATGGTTCGATGTATCGCGTGGTCCTTTCGCCGCACTGTGGTTGCTATGCTGAAGCCCGATCGACTGCCTCCTTCATTGAAGTGACATAGCATTCCTTGGTTGCCCGCTGGTTGCCTTTTATTTCCTGTACCCCCCACTTAGTCGGGAACTTTATGGTTTGATGATAAGTGGAAGGTACAGCTTTCATGGCGTGGATCCAGGGCCTGCCGAGGATCGCGTTGTATGGGGACGGGCAGTCGAGTATTAAGAATTTTACTTGTTGGTTGACTCCACCGACGTATGTTGTCAACACTATTTCCCCTTGGGTATGTTTGACTACTTCACTGAATACGACTAGCGGAGTGGATTTTCGGGTTAAATCGTCCTCGCTTAAACCCATACCCTTTAAGGCGTCAAGTGTCAACAAGTTGGTGGAGCTACTTGTGTCGATTAATACTCGACGAACGAGACAATTACCGATTGATAGGGAGATTACCATACCGTCGTGATGGTCGCCCAACTCTTCGGCTTCGGAATCGTCGAAAGTGATGGCATGTGCACTAGGGGTTTGCGATCGCTTTGCTTCCGATCGGATTGGCCTGTCGCCTTTACTTTCTTTT
Organism: Rheum nobile; assembly: GCA_027886185.1. Taxonomy (NCBI): domain Eukaryota; kingdom Viridiplantae; phylum Streptophyta; class Magnoliopsida; order Caryophyllales; family Polygonaceae; genus Rheum; species Rheum nobile. The sequence goes on along the minus strand of WOAB01000207.1, from coordinate 5,058,209 downwards.
GTGTATCTTTTGGCGGCCGAGTATGTGTTTCCACATACGTCCGACCCTCCTGAAATGGTATTAATGACTTTAGTGTGAATTGGAGAATATGGTTTATCAGATGTCACTTGGTCCCTTCGATCAAGGGTTGCTTTCGCTTTATCGGATATGATGTCGCATAGTAGCCCTTGTGCGAGGAGTCTTGCAAATTCCTTGCGGAGGGCTATACACTCATCTATGGAGTGACCATGGTCTCCATGGAACTCGCACCATCGGCTCATGTCCTTCTTGGCATCTGGTTTACTGCTCTTCCGAGGCCATCTTACTTATTTCTCATACCTGTCGAAACTTTTTACGAGTTCCGACACAGGACGTTGAAATTGTAAGAGTGGACCTTCGGAGGGAGAGCTGGATTGTTCTTCCAATCTTGGTTCCTGTCATAAGAGTTACTTACCTAATTGGGGTCGCTTCGCCCCTTGTGATAGGGTTGGTGTTGCCGATCGCGTCGATGATCTGAAGATAACCTTCGATCTACTCGATCGGGACTCTTGTTTGCCTTTGAGGGTTCCTCGCCTTCCTCTAATCTGACTTGGGCCATGGTCTTTGCCTGCACGTCCTCGAAGCTTCAGCACGGGTATTTGGTCAGTTCGCGATAGAGTTCGCTGCCCCTGATTAACCCCCGGCTGAAGGCTTCGATGGACGTTGGTACGTCGCAATGCGGGATCGCGACCTTCTCCTTGTTTTACCTGTTAAGATAGTCTCTTAGAGGTTCACCGTATCTTTGCACGATCCTATACAGATCGCTTGGCTGCTTTTCCAGTCTTCGACTGCTAGCGAACTGGATCCCTGCGGTAAATGCATGAGCCATGTTAGCACATGTCCCGCAAGGGTTGTGCTGAAGCTCTTGCACATGACTGCCTCGCGGTTCCCTTTTGGGATCGAAATGGTCATTAATTTTTGCTTATAAATTGAAATGTGATCGTCGGGGTCCCCGGTCCCATCGTAGTTGGGCATGTTGGGGACATGGAATTTCTTAGGGATCTCGACGCGTGCAATCACCTCTATGAAAGGTGAGTCTTCGTATCCGTCGATTGCTTCCTTCTCGATTTGCTGCGGGACTCTTGGAATCCGAGCGATGCGATCGTCCAAGGCTTTCATATGCTCGCTGATAGCTTGGTGTATGTGAGCTTGGAGATCCGTTGGTGCAGTGACCTGTGGAGGGACTACTCGAGCTTCTGGAGGCTCGGTCGCGGGAATTGGCACGTTAGTCGTGAGAAGAGTGAATGGAGGAGTTTAAAACATACCGGTAGGTTGGGTGACGTTCTGAGTGGTTGCTGCCATGGGCGTCGAGGCTGCTCCATCCATGTTGAGTCATGTTGAGAGCCCTTCTGTGTTGACCACGCGCCTTGATCCTTCTGGGGCCGATGCGGCCGAATTCACCTGCGATTTTAGAAGTTCATTCTCACGAGTTAGTCGCGTAATTTCGGCTTCAGACTGAGCACTTAGAGTTTTTTAGCGTTGTTGGGCTAGCTCTTCTTGAAGGATGCTCATGTTCTTCGCCAGTTCTTGGATTTGAACATCCAAAATCGGTTGATTGGCGTGATCTCCGGCTTGGTTTGCGACCTGGGTGTCGGCTTGAACTTGGTCTTCAGCGAGGGCCATGGGGTCTGTGGAATTGGCCATCATTGGATGAGGATCGGATCGTTGATTGGCTAAATGCCCCACGGTGGGCACCAAATTGTTTTGGAGCGAAAAGATCGAACCGACCTGAATCGCCTTAAGAGGGACAACTAGACAATGATGAGATTAAATATATCTAAAATAATCCAAATCAACTTAACGATTGAATAAATGAGATTAATCGAGTGTAAAACGAGCTTATCTCCTAAGGACGAAACAACAATCAAATATAGAAGTTTAGTCGACGGTCGCTTCAATATTGGGATGAAGAACTGAGCTAGAGAGTGATTTGTAGTAGCAAGTAAGAAAGTAGTAAATTGTAGTTTGTATTCAGTATGAAGAATCGTTTGTTACAAGAGCTTTTCGAATCTAATATTTATGCTTATCGTTAAAACCAAATTCAACTAGCCGTTCCTCCGAGATCTCTGAGAGTCGTTGAACTGTCCACTTGTTTGTCGAGATCTTCGCTAACGCCTCCAATGTCTTGTTATGCCTCGTATTCCTCTCGTGAAGACGGTTTGGCCTCGTTAACATTTGCATGGGCTAGTCTGATAAGCTAAATAAAACAGGGCCCAACAGTATTTTATGGTTAGGTTCTTATATATTTAATTATTTTAACGTTTTTAATGTGTGTATATTTTTTGTAACTTTTTTAAAATTTAAAAGGGTATTGTAAGTTGTAACATTATATGATCTAAGTTAGGGTTTATAGTTTAGGGTTAAGGGTTTGTATTTTAAGGTTTTGTAGAGTTTATGGTTCATGGTTTGGTTCTTTTATATTTAATTATTTTAACGTTTTTTTATGTGTTTATGATTTTTGTAGTTTTTTTTAAGATATAAAGGGTATTGTAGGATTTAGGACTCTAGGTTAGGGTTAAGGGTTTGTATTTTAAGATCTTGTAGAGTTTATGGTTAGTTTTTTTATATTTAATTATTTGAATGTTTTTTAATGTGCTTATTATTTTTGTAGCTTTTTTAAGATTTAAAGGGTTATATGATTTAGGTTAGGGTTTATAGTTTTAGGGTTAAGGGTTTGTATTTTAAGGTTTTGTATATTTTATGGTTTACGGTTAGGTTCTTTTATATTTAAATATTTGAACGTTTTTTAATGTGTTTTTTAGTTTTATAGCTTTTTTAAGATTTAAAGGGTAGTGTAAGTTATAACATTATATGATCTGGGTTATGGTTTAGGGTTAAGGGTTTGTATTTTAAGATTTTGTAGAGTTTATGGTTTATGGAAAAGTTTTTATATTTAATTATTTGAACATTTTTTATTGTGTTTATGATTTTTGTAATTTTTTTAAGATTTAATGGGTAATGTAATATGATTTAGGTTAGAGTTTATAGTTTTAGGATTAAGGGTTCGTATTTTAAGGTTTTGTAGAGTATGGTTTATGGTTTAGGTTTGTTTTATATTTAATTATTTGAACGTTTTTTAATGTGTTTATGATTTTTGTAGCTCTTTTAAGATTTAAAGGGTAATACTATTAATGTAGGATGTAGTAGGACTTTAGAGATTATAGTTTTAGAGTTTATAGTTTTCGGAGAGTTTAGGGTTTTAGAAATGTAATGCATTTTCTTTTTTTTTAAAGTTTTTTTTCCAAATTGAACCACCGGTTAACCTCTGGTTAAACCGATGGTTGAACCGCCGGTTCACCAGTTCAAAGATTCTTGAACCAAAACCTGAACCGGTCGAGATCTTGAACCGCCGGTCCGATTCCGGTCCGATCTAGTTCAAGATTTGACCGGATTTGACCCGGTCTAGTTCCCTGGTTCAGGGTCGGTTTTGTCCGACTCTAATCGTACCTTGGATTCTCGTTGTAATCACACCAAATCCACTTACATAAAAATTCAGCTATAAGCAAATCCACCAAACTAGACAGCATCAAGTATGCATACAAATAAAATATATGCAAATGAAAAAACATTTATATCACTACTATAATTATTAACCATGTTGTTGCAAATAGAATAGCTATACTGTTGGCTAAACTAAGATCAAACATGCTTTTCTCTTCTAATCTACACTCAATCTATTTACTATTAATCGGATGATCACCTTTTTTTTTTTATCTAAATGATCACCTTTTTATATGATTTAACAAAAAATACTGCAGAACATGCTAAGATCAAACTAGCGTGGAGGTAAAAATATCGCTTTATTATTTTAAATGTTTATTCTTTATTATCCCCACTTAAATGGGCAACCTTTATATTTGAAAGCATGCCAAGATCAAACTAGCTATATAGGTATTAGTTATTAAAAGAGAACCCTAATCCTATTGACTCTCATTCAATTCAACGTTCATTATTGTTCTTGCTGTCTTCTTACTGACCTAGGCATTAGAGAGTATTTGAGGGCATTCACCCTCAATTTTTCAGATTTACATTGGATTCAGTTTGCAGGAAGACAACTGGATTAAATGTAGTGACATAAATTTTCTACTACAATTTGGCGCCGTCTATGGAAAACAAAAGCTACAATGGTTGGGTCAGAGGCGAACCACTTTGACATGACTGGTGGCCGGATCTCGCGAGGTTATCGATCCTTGTGACTGGCAACTCTGGCGAGCCCTCGTTCGGGTCGCTGCAGCCAACACATCAGGGTTAGCGGTTGTGTGTGGGCGCCTCCGAGATTGTTTTTCCGACGTCTCCCGATGAGGAAAGCTATAGGGAATGGGACTCATGCAGCCTTTTTGTTGGCCTTTCAATAGAAAACGGCGGCTCGATGCAAACTTCGTTTCAAGCGGCACAGGGGATAACAAACGTGGAAAGCCGATGGCGGAACTCTAATCGAAACTTCTCTACTGTCACGAGACCGACATCGCTCTTCCCCGTGACCACCACCAGTGGCGGATCTACGGTGGGGGGGGGGGGGGGGGGCTAGGATCCGTCGAGCCTAGTATAGTTCGGGAAAAAAAAAGTTTTGTTCGGAAAAAACAAGTGGGACAACGGTTATTTCAAAAAAACGTTGTCTTTATCTCTCTTACAATACTTTAAATAACACTATTTACAGCGCTTTTTATTAAAACCGCTTTCTCAGTTTCAGCATTTTCAAAATACCTTTACACAACATTTCTTTATCAAAAGTGCTTTTCCGATTTTCTATTTTTCTGAAACACCTAATTTAGTTTGTTATGATTTTTTTTATATAAAATTTCACTAATTTTTTTATAATTAAAGTAATTACGAATTGATTAAATTAATTGTTCAGAAATGTCATAATTTCATATATTTAGCTTTAAATAATCCTAATGAGTCAAAATATTAATAATAACATCAATATATAAAGCATCAAATAGAAGAGAGCGCTTTCGATCGATGGCTCGTACTTCCGCCCACTTCCGAGTAATCCTAAATCCGCCACTGACCACCGCTATCATAACCTCTTCCCTGCTCAGGCCCTAAACACCATGAAGAAACTTGCTCTCTCTTTCTCTCAAATCACTTCGATTAACAGCGAAAGATAACCGACACCATCACATCCAGCAGAAGATAAGGATGGTGAAGTTGCCGCAGCAACTGTACAAGGCGGTGTCTTCGATACAGTTGCAAAAGGTTTAGTTAGTGTACTTACCTCGAGAACTGCAGTAGAGGTTGTTCAAGCTAAAGCACAACATATGGTCTCCCAAAATAAAAGGAGATACCAAGAAGAGGGATAATTGTTGTTTCGGTACCCGAGCTAGCTCCTGGATCTTTACATCTCCTCCTCCCAGGCAGTCGTTTGCTTGATATTCTTGGGCAATCACTCGGCCTAGCTTCAACAATGTAATTTTTGGAAGTGAAAAAATTCAACTAAATGTGGGGGCCAATTCATCGTCACCTACTGCAAGTTCTTGCACTCTTATTATGTTTTAAGGTTTCCTTCACTTGGAGCTTCTTTGTCAATAACTGGTTACTGAGAATACTACAATTGCTAATGTGTATATGAATACACTAGTGGGAATCTCTAAGTTGATGTGATGACAATTCTGAATATTTTATTTTATAAAAAAATATTCAATGTCTTAAGAAGTTTAAACTATATTGGTGATTGGTAATAGTAATTAGTATTTTGGAAAGAGTGAATATGTTTATGCGAGTTTTAAGGAGTTGAATTACATATATAATTTATCAATCGATGTTCAATGTATTTGTGAATGTATATTATATGCTTGTATATTAGAAATGATGTACAATTTTGTTGTACATATACTCACTGATTCACTCATGGGAGGTGGTTTCGTCGGAGTCAACAATGACAAGGACAAAGAGAAGTTTTGATGCAACACTATAAAAGTGTGTCAACAAGAATCATCCACTCTTTGCAAATGGAAATCAAAGGATGACTATAAAAGAATCGATAACCGTGACACTCAAACTGATGATTGGGGCAACCGAGACCCTCATCAATGGGCTCAACCCAAGTATAAAATGAATCTAGAGCTTACTCGTCAGCTAAGTTTTCTATCATTCTTTCTGAGTACATGATAAAGCATTACATTCATCGAAATTTAATTCTTACGATATATGTTAATTGTCGTGAATAGCTAAATTGCGACTGATCATGAGGAAACTCATTAAACTATCAATTTAATTTATCTATGATTATATTGAAAGCATGACACAAGATGCCTGAAGCAACTAGCGTACAGGTCACATGGGTACGAGCTGCCATATTATTCTATTAGCCTACGGGCCGCTGGGGCATGAACTGTCATTTTATTCTGTTAGCCCGCGTGCCGTTGTCGCACGAGCTGCCATATTATTCTATTAGCCAATGGGCCGCTGGGGCACGAGCTGTCATATTATTCTATTAGCCTACGGGCTGCTGGGGCACGAGCTGCCATTTTATTCTATTAGCCTTCGGATCGCAGGAGCACGATCTGCCATCAATCAAGTCTATATTCAATTCCCCTACGGGCCAAAATGCGGCAAGCTGTCAAAACCATTGCATCGGTTATGCACCCTAGACACAAGCTGTCAAAACCATTGCATCGGTTATGCACCCTGGACACAAGCTATCAAACCCATTGCATCGGTTATGCACCCTGAACACAAGCTATCAAACCATCGGTTATGCGCCCTGAACACAAGCTGTCAAAACCATTGCATCAGTTATGCACATTGGACACAAGCTGTCAAAACCATTGCATTGGTTATGCACCCTAGACACAAGTTGTCAAAACCTTTGCATCGATTATGCACCATGTACACAAGCTGTCAAAACCATTGCATCGACTTTGCACCCTGGACACAAGCTATCAAAACCATTACATCGGTTATGCGCCCTGGACACAAGCTGTCAAAACCATTGCATCGGTTATGCACTTTGGACACGAGCTGCCAAAACCACCGCCTTGGTCGTACATCATAGGCAACAAGGACACCAGGGCAAGTGCACAAGACCACGCCTTTTTTCACATGGCTGTATGACAAGACTCGTTAAAATTTGCTTTCATCTGTGTAAATTAATTGTCAAGTCATAGCAAACGCACGGGCCGTGCATCCCCCTCCAGCAAAAATTAATCGGATGCCGTAGCCAGCGCACGGGTCGTGCGGTCAACCGCACGGCCGTGCGCTCCCCTCAAGTAAAAAATAAATTCAAGCCGTAGCCAATGCACGGGCCGTACGTTCCCTGTTCTTTTAAATCTGCGCTGTTGTTCGAGAGCAACGCACGGGCCGTGCGGTAAAACGCATGGCCGTGCGAAATCAGCGCTTGCGCCTCGCTTATCCGAGTGGTTCCAAACCCTAGGAGAATATTTGGCAGACTCTTGGGAAACTTTCTAAGGCCCAAAATAAGTATTTGGAGTAATCTTTTCAGGCTTTCGGCTCTAAGTTAGCCTCGAAAGCCTGAGGGGCATTTGTGGAGGTAAAACTTACCGCTTTAATATTTTAAATGTTTATTCTTTATTATCTTCACTTAAATGTGCAACCTTCATATTTAACGGGATCTAGGATTTTAATGGAGGCCCATGAGGTAATTAAAGCAATTTATTAAAAGGAAAATGTATTAATTATTAAAAGAGAACCCTAATCCTATTGACTCTCATTCAATTCAACGTTCATTATTGTTCTTGTTGCCTCCTTACTGACTTAGGCATCAGAGAGTCTTTGAGGGCATCCACCCATAAGTTTCCAAGTTTACATTGGATTCAGTTCGTAGGAAGGCTCTTCAAAGAATCATTCGTCGCTTCAACTGGATTAATTTTAGTGACAAAAATTTTCTACTACACTATATTAACCAAAGTCTGTCCAATTAGCAAGAAAAGCACAATGGTATGCAACATAACTCCAAAAGTTTCAAAGAAGAGAAGCCAAAAGAACGAAAGCAAAAATTGGAAAGAAAACAACAACAACATTAAGCAAACACATCCAAAAAAACAGCCAATAACGCATGCCTTCAAAAACAACTAGATACAAGCAAATCAACGAGATCAAGCCAGACATAGTGGCTAACTAGCACAAGCAACATCAACCCACACAAAAACCAACATTAGAACAAAAAATTCATCAATTGATTTACAGAACTTTAGCTCAACATTTATAGTAAAACAAAAATTCTTAAATCTGTATATGATATGAAAGAAAATAAAATGGATGCTTCAATTATAAAGGATTCAAAACAACAACTGACTAATAGAACTCCAATTCAACATGTATAATACTCCTCTTAACTTATGTTCCTCAGAACAAGCTTGGCGAGTCTTTCAAGACTGGACACTATCCATTGACTCCATAAAACCAGTAGCCATCGGAAGAAACCGTGCGTTGACTACAAACCAGACATGGAAGAAATCTCCTCCCAACTGGGTAAGACTTAATTTTGACGGCTCCAAGAAAAACGATGATACTTTACACTTTGGATACATCCTCAGAGATCATAATGTAAAAGCTCTTTTTTTTTTACCGGGAACAGATCCCCTCCACTTCTATACTCCGTAGTGAGGCGCTAGCAGCACTTTCAGGTATTCAATCTGCTGTTAGGCTCAATATCAAACAACTTATTATCGAAGGCGATAATTTACTGGTTATTAATTATATCTGAGGCATCTGGAAAATTCTGTGGGAAATCTACTCAACGATGAGGTAACTGAATCTAATCTCTTATCAAGCTTAAAAAGCAAATCTAAAGAAAGCTTGATATCTCTCATTAAGAAACTTGTTCATGAGAATAGTCTTTTCAGTGAGCAAATCGAAGAGAAAGATGAATCGATCTCAGGTTTGATCAAAGAAAATCAGGGTTGGGCAGATAAAGTGCTCAGACTTGAGAAAGGTTCATCCTCCTCTTCAAACTCTTGCTCTGAGTGTCCTAAACTCACTGAAAAGATTGTGTCTCTGGAGTCCACTGTCTCCTCACTCGAGGCTGAGTCATTAATGTTGAAACTAGGAAATGCAAAACTTTCTAGTGATCTAACCAAACTCAGTGAGGAACAGAAGGACAAGCCAAAAGGCATTGTCTTTGTTGTAGCCAAGAATGAAAAGAAGACTGAGTCAAAGGAAGTGCCTCGCTTTGGGATTGGCTATCAACCCAAACTTCCTGTTGATGGAACCAAGCAAAAAGACTCTAAAGTCGAAGGAAAACAGTCTGTAAAAGAAAAGAGGGACAATTCCTCCGGAGGGAACAAAGGCAAAGACTGTTCAAACTCGACTGAGGAGGGAAAGGCTTGGTATCATGGACAGAAGGCTCACGCTATCTAGTTGAAGCAATCTCAAAGCAGTAAGTCAAATAATATTGACTTTCATTCAAGGATTGCTAACAAAATAATTTGGCCTGGAAAGAGCAAGTATGCAGATCTGAAGTGCCATAGGGTCTGTTGGTATTGCGGACACTCTGGTCACTACAAGCAAGAGTGCCTTCTGAAGCAACACAATGAGGAGATTGCTCGCACTACTAGAGAGCAAATGAATGCTGAACCTCCTAAGATTAGATATGTTGCTCCTGTGCCCAGAAAGCATAAGCTTGTCTAGGTTCGCAAGAACTAACTCTTTCTGTGAAGAATAAATTGAGGAAAGTTCCCGATATTTCATTCGTACAAGGGTCAGTTACTTGACAGGGAACAAAGCGAGTCTCACCTCACTTCTGCAGGAATGTTCGAGACTCAAGTGCCTGGTGACAAAGGTAAAGGAAACGGATATATGGATAAGGACTTAATGACTAAATTGTTCCTTGTTTGAATACTCAGGTACCATGTACATCTAGGAAAGACATCACTGTGTCGAGAAAGATTGGCATACAGGGAAACTTGTGGATCAAAGGATCAAACGCCAGTTTTCTCATTAGGACACCTGTTGGGGAACTCTACATTCAGTTCCATATGAAGTCTGGTTTGTTTCCCTTACTACATGTCTATTTGTTGTGTTCCCTCGATGATTGGCTAGATTACGTGGTAAATTGTGAAAGATGAACTTTCATGTCTTGATATGCATTCTCTTCCTTGGGTATTAATTAAACATTCGACTTGAATATGTGCTTCTACTTCCTTGATGTACTGAATGTCGTGCATCATCTTCTATGTCATCACTTGTCACATGATTCAGCTTTATTTAAACCCAAAAGAATCAACTTGATGTTTTGTTCCCTCATCAAAAGCCCAAATGATAGTTGATTCTACAGTTTACCCAGACCGCCATGTTTGAAGTCTCCTATGAGCCCCTCTTATCATCCACAACTGGAGACCCCTTAGGCATGTAAAAATCAATCGCAAATATCATATATTTTGGTGTGATGGTCTTTTGTATCCTCTCTGGTAACTAACCCCCAGCATCACATCCTACTACTTTTTGGTTTGGCGGGAAAAAGATCCGGCTTCTGTGACTTGCAGGTTGAGGTGACGTGTGTTTGCAGGGTGTAATGATGGAAGTCTGTGTTGGGCCGTGTTGAGCATTTAGGGATGATTTGATGGAAATGAGTTGGGAAGGGTAATTCGGCTGGCTAAGTCGGATTTGGACGAGATTTTGATTTTATTTTGGGAAGTTGGAAGATTGCAATTGTTATCTGTTGGAAACTGAAAAGATTTGAATTTATCTTTGGAAACACTAGAAGATTCGGTGAAGATTTTAAATTGGAGTCTCCGGGTAAGTCTCCTCCTCATTGTTTCCTTATCTTCCTCAATCAATCTTTCCCTTCCTCTTTGTCTCTCGTCTTCCCAGAACTCTCCATCTCTCACAGAAATGGCCTCCAACTCAAACCTCCCCAACACCATCGCCCAAGACCTAGCCTCCAAACCCTCCTCACCAAACTGTCCTCCATAGGAACCGATCCCGCTCTCCTCGCCGCCATTACCCAATCCCTACCTTCCACCTCCACCACTCCAGCAACCACCACTGTTACCCCTCCACCATCACCAACCCAAGACTAACTCGCCATGGTCCCCTTCGTAGCCCCAAACACAGACCCCGCTCCATAAAACCCTAACCCCAAAACCTCTCCATCCGTCCCAACTGCCATCTCCTCTACTGAAATAGAGGAGGTCCATTCCTCTCCAACCCATCCCGACCCCATTGATGAGGAGATGCCCCGTCAAGAGACCCCGGTCATAGCTGAGGAGCACTTTGCTGTGAAGGAGAAGATTCAGTCGGTTGTGCGGGACCTCAACAAGGAACTGGTTGAGGAAGTTGATGAGGAGGAGCCCCCAAAGGCTCCTAAGACTTCTGGCAGGGTGAAGACTACCTGCTCCTCCAAGCGGAAGACACGCTCTCAGAGGAAGTCTGAGAAGGCGATAATGGTCAGCTCCGATGAGGAGTCAGTACCCCTCTCGGTGAACAATGCAAAGAAAGCCAAGGTGTCTGCCGCTCCTGTCCGTCAAAGCCAACATCGTCAGCCGGCCAAAGCCAAAGGAAAGGTGGCGGCTGATGATGTCAAAGACATGAGCCACAAGTCGGTGGTCAAGGAGCTGCGAGTCGTCCCTGAGTTCCTACTGGAGAACCATCTAGAAGGGGTGCATGATCTGTTGGAGACCCAAAAATGGAGCAATCTGTTTGTAGAAGAAGAGGAGATGGATGAGGTGCTGCTAAGGGAGTTCTACTCTACCTACACGATGGAAGTTCGTCCCCACGCTGTTCTGGGGAGTTATAAGATGGAAGGGCAGGTCCACATGTTCTCAAGCATTGAGCTTGGTGTTGCTCTGGGTGTTCCACATGAAGGGTATGAGGAATACCCAAAAGGAAGGTGGCCGAAGGACTTTGCCTACTCAGAGGCTGTGTTGGCTGTTGAAGGTATTGAGAACCCTCAAGGAGTGCTGATCTCGACATCTCAGAGATGTCCGCTGTCAACAAAGTGCTGTACCACTTCCTCATCAGCAACATCATGCCAAGGGGACAGAAGAGAAACCGGCTTCTAATCTTGGACATTGTCCTACTGTCCCTAATGCTGAAGAAGGAGCCCATTAGCATGCCGAAGATTCTGATGCAGCACATGGCCCACGCCAGGAACACTCTCCAGCACGCTCTTCCCTTCCCACGGGTTGTCAAGAAAATCCTTGAGTACCATAAAGTGTACAACCCGTCGGAGGACGTAAGCATCTTCTTCCGCCCGTTCGACGCCAGTAACCTGCACAAGATGCAGTTCGTTCTTCGAGATAATGAAGGCTGGGTGAAGGTTGAGAGTGCCCCTGCAGCTTCTGAGGCAGTAGAGGATTCCGATGCAATGGAGGTTTCTGAGGCCGACAGCTCTGAGGGGGAATTGAACGAGAATTTGTCTCTGGGGAGGGATGTGAGAAGTCTCTGCAAGGATGTGAGACGTCTCATGGCAGATGTGCGCGCGCTTATCTCTCATCACGCATCGGCTCAACCGGCTGGTCACAGTGATGCCTGATCGCTTACCTGCTGTCCTTACCCCTCTTTCGTTCCCCTGCCCATCTACTCCCTCTTAGTTTTTTTTTTGTTATCTGATTTGTGTGCCCGGTGTGGCATTTTGACTATGTTTTGATGTTTTGTCTGTCCTGGCGGTGTTTGCATGTTTTTAAGTTCTTTTTAATTAATGACCAGGGGTGTTTATGTTTATCTGGCCTTGACTGTTTCCTCTCTAACTCTTTACTGATGTTTTTGATGATGCCAAAAGGGGGAATATGACAGGTAGCATTGGTTGAGGGGGAACAGAACAGGTAAAACGTATTGTTGAACTAAGGGGGAACTAACTGTGTCTTAGTGGGAAACTTTCATGTCATATTTGTCTTTTTCTAGTTGGTATATGCCTTCTTGTTAAGGGTGTTTATCACCATCAAAAATGGGGAATTTGTTGAATTCCTTAGGTTTTGATGGTAACCAACACTCAACTAATATGTGTACCAAGTGTTTCAGGGACAAGGGAGGTTATCCCAGGGAGGTTATCCCAGGGAGCTTTACAGCAAAGGATCTCAGAGGGAACAAAGTCTTGTCAAGTGCTTTGTTACCTCTTAAGGAATTAAAGTAACGAACCAGATCAAGGATGCAAAAGGAAAGAAGAAATCCAGCGTGTTGAATTAAGGAAACAAATCAAGAAGCACACGCGGTAAAGGATGAAGACTTCGGCTCCAAGGATCAAGCCGGATTGCGCGAAGATATGGAGAGAGAAAATCCGATTGTGTTATCTTAGGAATCCTTCCTAAGATAAGGCAATTGGAGAGAGAAGAAGAACATCCTTCCGATTGGATTAATTAAGGAACTCCTTCCTTAATTAATATAATCGGTTGAGATATTATTCTTCCAACTAAATCATATCTTTTGTAATCCAATTTTAGAATATCCTATCTTGTTATGATTAGGGTTTAGCCGAGTTGTATTTAAGTGAAGTGAGGATTCATTTCTTAGGTACGGCTTTGAACGACGAAAAAAAAAGAGAATGAAAAAGAGAAAGAAAAGAAGTGAGGTGTGTGTAAGTCTTTGAGGGTTGAGCTCGATTCATCATTGTAGAAGAGTCTTCGAGTCTAGCTGGTTGTTTAGAGGTCGAAGTCCAGGATACAAGTGTAATCGAACAAGAAATCAATAAGACAAGTACACGCTTCAAAATCCTCTCAAGCGGAAGCTTGAAGGTAGTGGTTTTTCCTTGAGAAGCTAGTTTTGCTAATCAGGGTTTCCACTATACATCGTGAGTTCGTTCGTTATCTTTCTTGCTGTTTTTAATCCGCTGCAACTTCTGTGGGAACAAAGCTTTTGTTCCCTCAGACGTAACTCTAACGATCCAACACATATAATCTTCTAGAAGGAGATATGTGGACTTGTATGTCCCCGAGCCAATCGAAAACATCTCATTTGCGAAAAATTATGACTTTAATATTGGAGCTTACATCTTCAAGCAAATAGTTAAGCGTAATACATCTTCTTTCCCCTGTTGTATTTCCAGCCATGATTTCAATGATTGTGCAGGGAGAAGTAAGGAAGATAAGAGAGATCAATTGTAGTAGTGGCACACCAAGTGAATATATGGGAAGAGCCGATATTTATTGGTATATTTGAGTTAAGAGAGAAAACCGTTTCTACATTTTTTGCAACAACCATTTGAGTGCAAATTATATATGGAGTATCTTTTGAGTTAAGAGACACAACTGTTTAAATCTTATGCGTGTTCTCTAGCCATGGTCATTTAAATCTGTTCAATCTCACAATTGAAACAATCATAGTCTGTTTTTTTTTTGTTTTGATGAATGCGAGTTTTAGGATGGATTATGGAGGTGGGCATTTATTGCCAAGTTTGTATTTTGAAACAGTCGGTTGCTCGTGTTTTAATTATTTTTTTATTGTTGATTGTTCTGAACGTAAGTTTACCCAGAATTACGCATATGGGCATTAAGTGCCATGGTTGTATCCTATATTTAGGAAATGGAAGAGTCTTTATTTTTAAATTGTCGTTTGAGTATGTGTTAACTTTTTTGTATGTTTTGAATGTGAGTTTTAGGGGATTGTCTTTTATTGTGTATACTATATTTTATCTTATACGGAGTATACAGATTAAGATGAGATGAAAGAAAAAAATTAGGAAAAAAGTATATCAATTAGTTGTAGGGCATTAATGGACAAAAGTCTATTTTATATATTTATAGATAGATAGATACATATAAAGATTTGAGTAACTAATTAATATAAACAAAAAAATAATGAAATGTAAAATAGTAAAACAACGTTGTTATGAAAGGGGATTGAACCCTAGACCTCTTGTATTATGAGAGTGTCTTTAACCATTGAGTTATATTAGAAGATGTTGTTTGTAATGAAAACAACAACAACAACAACAACAATCGACCCAGTATAGTCCCACCAACGGCGGGGTCTGAGGGATCTAGATGTACGCACCCATATCCCGAAGCAATTCGAGAGGATGTTTCCTGATAGACGCAAAAGAGACTGACACACAAGTAAAAAAAAAACCAAAACCAAACCAAAGAAATGCTCCATGTCCAAATCAATCCTCTACCCTAATTTTTCCCTCCAAAGCTTTCTGTCCTGAGCTATGTCCTCTTTCAGTGTCAGGAGAGTCAGATCATGCTTGAATACCTCTTTCCAACTCTTTTTCGGTCTACCTCGACGAAACTCGCTGAACAATAACCCTTCACATCTACGCACTGGTGCATCAGGCTGCCTCCTCTGCACATGCCCAAACCATCGGAGTCTAGATTCACGCAACTTGTCTCTAACGTCTGCCACGCCAATCCTCTCTCTAATTGATTCATTTCGGATCCTGTCCAACCGGATATGTTCGCACATCCAGCGTAGCATTCTCATCTCTGCCACCATCAACTTCTGTTCTTGATCTTTTCTCGTCGGCCAACACTCTGCACCGTGCAGTAACGCCGGCCTAACTACCACCTTGTATAACTTACCCTTTAGTTTGAGTGACACTTTCTTGTCGCATAAAACAAGAACAGAAGGTGGCCTAGCTACCACCTTCTGTTCTTGTTTGTAATGAAAGATCAACAAAAAAATAAGAGATGTTTTCTCATATTTATTGTGCATTAATTGCACCCTTAGTCTACTTTATATATTTATAGATAGATAACATGAATCTTTAACATTTACGTTTCATTCCATAGTACAAATTCAATCTTTGGTTTCAGGCTAGCATCAACTGAAGAGTTTGTGTCCAATTGCCCAATTACATCGGTAACAACTTACAAGTACTGAAATATATATTGGATAATTAATTTATATGAAGTAAGCCTAAAAATAGAACCAAACAAAAAAAAGGTTAAAATAGTAATAAATATATTCATACCAACTATTTAATCCGAATTAAGTTAGTAATTGGATGTCATCTAAAACCTTTTAATGTTATCATAATTGGATGCCATCTAAAACTTTAATAAATTGCATTGCAAATTTTTTACAAAATGTTAACAATAACTAGTTGCATACAAAATCAAACTAGTGTGACCCCCATGCCATACACGGGTTAATGCAACCTATGAGTTAGCAAATAAGTTAGTTGTTATATAATTTAGTTTAACTTAAAGATGAGTTTGTCAATACATGATTTTATATATAATTCAAGAGTAACGACAATATTATATAATAATTTTGAATTTACACAGCAACATAATTTAGTTTAATCGAAAAATGAGTTAGTCGTTTAGGAAGACTCTACAAATAATAAGCAATGACAATGTCAAATAACAATTTGGAATTGAGAAAAATATACGAAAATAGAATCCTCACAAAACGTGTACCTTATAGATCTTGACAAACATGAATAAAAGGTAGATTATGATAATTTATTGCATCTTAAAGATTAGATTTTAATTCGTTTCTATGTTATCAACCAATGTGACCTACAAGCCTAGAAAGGAAAGTTATTCATATATATATATATAGCATAGTTGTCCTTGCAACTTCCACTTTGAATAGATGTCGAGTGAGAGTGACCTGAAGATCCAATCACTAAGGCCTTGTTTGGCCTAATATTTATAATGTCTTTATTTGTAAAAAATATTTTTTATTTTTCTTATACATTTTTTCATACCAATCAAATTTTAAACACTATTTTTCTCAAAAAAATATTTTTCAATTAAAAAAGTCTTTATAATTACCCTCACCAAACAAACCCTAAGACAACTAAGTAAAAGAAAAGTGCTCTGACCAAACTCACTCCAATGAATCAGACATCTAGAGCGATGAGCCATGTCAAATGAGATGGATGGGAATAGAAGACCTTGTGTAGACATAATGCCACGAATCGTTGAAATACCACATTCAAGAAAGAAGCGAAGTTGCGCTTCATAATTGCCTCTTGGGGCAAGGGATAAGGTTGGAATTCCGCAATCCAGTAGATCGCCTCCTCAACTCGCAACCTACATTGCACATGTATGCATTCAAGATATATATTCAAACAATTACAAACTTTCAAGGCTAGTTGTTGGAAGAAGGTTTCCTAAAAAAATCTTAGGTGTTTTGATGATGATAAACACCATGTATTTAATTATTTGTTTTTCAGGGAATAACAAAAAACATGAGAGTTATTTAAAGAAGTTACATGAAACAATGGTTGTGACCAATGGATCTGTCATCCTAGGGAACAATAGGAATACGAGCATCAAAGCTCAAGAAGAAGAGAAGGAATGAAGATTCCAGGAAACAAGGAAAACAGAGCAAATAAAACTGTCAACGTTACAACGAAGAGGCGAATCACGATATATTGCGTCTAGGGTTTCGAATGTTTGCTTGGAGCACAAGGAGACGTTCAAACAAGGAAACTGAAGATTTTATATTGCAGATAATGGGTCAGAATTATCATAGAGAGATAATATCTATTTATGGAAACAAGATAATGTCAAATTGGAAGATATTGTTTGTGGTATTTTAGGATATTGTTTGATGGACAGATATAATGTTATTTATGGGATAATATATATCAGATTAGACCATAAATAAATTATATTTTCGTCATCCTTTGGATGCCTATAAATACAAGGCATTATCAACCTAGTTTGACATGCTTCCAAGAGAGAAAGAGAAGCATCCAAGAGAGAGACGACATTAGGAGCTTTTGAGGTTTCTAAGTAGTCATTGGAGAGCAAGAACACAACTTGGAGTTCAAGAGACGAGTTTCAAGGCTGTTGGCTCAAGAGAACGTCTGAACCGTTCCTACGTCAAGGAGAGTTCACTAGTGGAAAAAAACACTTTTTGAGGCTCCCTTTTAGAGGCGTACATAGTTCAATACGCCTCAACAATGACTTAGGCAATCACTTTTTTTGGTTTTTGAGGCGGATAATTAATTTATACGCCTCAAAAACATCTTTTGAGGCGGGCAAATTAATATACGCCTCAACAAGTATCCAAAAAAACATTTCCCGCTAAAGTATTAGAGGCGGGCCAGGGTAAGGCCCGCCTCTAATGCTAACTAATTGAGGCGGGCCAAGTAGCCCGCCTCAATTAAAGCTTGTTGAGGCGGGCCTCTTAAAGCCCGCCTCAATAAGTATGTCCAATAGAGGCGGGCATGTAAGGCCCGCCTCTATTATACCAATACTTATAGAGGCGGGCGTGTTAGGCCCGCCTCTATAAGCTCAATCCTAATTAAAAAAAAAAACAGCTACGCGCGCCTTCATCTCCTCTTCGTATCCGTCTTCGCCGAGCTCCGTCTTCCCGAGCTCCGACTTCATCTCCCTTCGCCGAGCTCCCTCTAATACTCCCTTCAACAAGTATCAACAACGCACTCGAGGTTTCACCAAAACGCCATCCTCAACATCACCCGATTCCGCTGGTAAGCTCATCTGACACCCTATTTTACTCCTCCAATTCCGCTAAACTCTACACTTTAATTTGCTCGTATTGTCGTCGACCTCAACTTCATCAATCTTAATTATATACTTCTTCGTCTTTTTCTGCCTATTGAAAGCTCGTGCCTTCTGTTACATTAATCATGAATTTCGAATTTGTGTGTTTTGTGTTTAAATGTTTTAGTCCTTGCACTCTTTTTTGAAAACAGGAAGGTTTGGCTCTGTTAGAAGCTTAATCGGTTTGTCGGAATACTCCTTAAGATCAGTCCTTACGACATAGTCCTTTCCCTTCCTAATTGATTCCTTGATTGGGCTTCCAGTTTGTGAAAATGAAGAGCAAAAGATTTGATTTATATTCATCAAAAATTTAGTTAAGAATGTTAATTTTCTGATGCGGCACACTGAAAGTGTTTGATGAAATGCCCCTATAGCAGTGGTTTCTCTATATTTTCTGCCTTTGGATAAGGGTTTTCTAGAAGGGATCGAAACTGTCTTATTGTTATCGGTTGACTTGTACATTAAAAAAACAAAGTCTCATAATCTATGTATTATAATGTATTGAGGATGTAATATACTAGAGGATCACATTTTTACGGTTTATTAATTTAATAAGTGAAAAGGAAAGCTATATAAATAAAGCAAAAGTGAAAAGAATCACATTCTTTATTTAATTGGTGAAATGACATTCTGCAAGCTGATAAGGGCATTGCCTTGAAGGATCGATATTGGGTCAAGGTAATACTTCTACCCTAATTCCTTAGGCCCTTGGTGGGATAGAATTCATAATTTAGGCCCTTGGCGGGATAGTTGAGTTTGTATTTTTTCTTACTTGGTTGCGTATTATTATCTATTTAGGCCCTTGGCAGGATAGTTTCTAGAAATGAGTATTTAATCTTCCTTGTTTTGCATTTATTACTAGAAATGAGTCGTCCTTGGATGTATGGTGATTGTAAGAATATAAAGCGGTTAGATGATATTGATGAGATTGAGGATTATTTATTTTACAATAAGTTTTTTTTTTACATTTAGGTAGATTTTTTTGTGTGCTTGTTGCAGGAATTCTAGCCACTATGTCTAACGAAAGTGGAAATGCTATTCTCCCTACCCAAGGTGATCATGAATCACAAGGTGTTAGCGCAATTACACAGATCGCTAAAGGGCGTGGTCCGTCAAAAGGAGTTCAAGTAAAAAAGCCTATGCACCTTGAGTTTAATGAGTTAAATGTCCCTGATGGCGAGTGGTCGAAAGAATACGAAAAGCAAGTTGGGAGTTGTGCTCAAAGAATTAATATTAACGAGAAAGAATACCGAAAGATAGATGAGCAGACGAGGCAAGGGTTTTGGGAGGAGACCAAGGTATAATGACATTTTAAATTGTTTTAAATATATACTATATTAACAATTAATCTAACTTATTGTAAAAATCCACAGCTTATGTTCCACATCATTGAGGATGTAGATAAATCAAGGGAAAAATACTTTCATTCTTGTGTGGCAAAACGATTTAGAGATTTCAAGAGCAAGTTGGTGCGTCGATGGATAACTAAGAAGCAAAAGCCGTCAAAATATCCTACAAACAAGATGCCTTGGGAAATCTACCACCACATTACAGAGGCTGATTGGTCAGTTTTTCTTAAAGAATATTACAAGCCGGAGTCATTGGTAATAATGCTATTTCTTTTTACTATTAAAGATTTCTAGTCAGCGGAAATCGTTGGTTATAAATCTATGTGCCTTTTGACAGGCTCGTAGTGAGAAAGCAAGGGCAGGTGTAGTATTAAACAAGAGTCCTCATCTCACCGGCCAGGCGGGTTATATTAGAAAACGACACGAGTGGATAAAAGAAGGACAACTCCCATCGGAAGCAGCTTTATCTCTGTCAAGTAGCTCCTCAGTGAACTCATCGGTTCCTAGAGCTAGAAAATATAGATCAAAGGAGTGGGTTTTGGCTCATCAAGTTCGAAGTAAGGATGGAAAGTGGGAAGTTAACCCGAACGATAAGGAAGCCGTAGAAATTGCAAGAAAAGTTGTAAGTAGTGCTTTTTTAATGAATATTTACTTAAATTGACTTGGAAATATGAACTAATTTATACTTTCCTAATTGGCATTATAGGAGGAGTATATCGAAGAAGAAGAAAAAGGAAACCTTACTTTCGAGGATGATGAGGATGCCCTCACCAAAGCTATTAGGAAAAAAGATCATCGTGGCCGTGTCAAGGCAATGGGTGGAAATGTTGGTTATAGAGTTGCTTTCGGTCCAAGAGAACAACGG
Organism: Rheum nobile; assembly: GCA_027886185.1. NCBI lineage: Eukaryota > Viridiplantae > Streptophyta > Magnoliopsida > Caryophyllales > Polygonaceae > Rheum > Rheum nobile. The sequence goes on along the minus strand of WOAB01000207.1, from coordinate 5,037,615 downwards.
AGAAGATGTTCTAGTGAAGCTTCATCAGATCTGATCGAATCGATCAAAGCTGAAATTAGAAAGGAGTTTGAAGGTGAATTACATAAAAGGGTGGCTGAGGCCCTCCAAAAGCAACTACGCTCCATGTTACATATAAATCAACCAAACTCCACTTCTACTCCCGTTCTTGAACTTAATGTTAATGCTTCCTATACCACTCGTCCTGATTCCACACCGCAACCACGTGAGCTAAAGGTATGATTGAGTTTGAGTATTGTCATGAACTCTTCATGCTAAGACCTCTTATAACATGAATTAAAATTCCATGCCGCAACCTTAGTATTGCATTTTTCATTTTACTTTATATGCAGGAAAGGATTCCATGCCATCTTGCCCTTGAGGATAAAGATTCTGGTAACAAAGTGCTCGTAGCGGATGGTATGGTACAATCCTCAAACGGTGCATCGTCCCAACACTTTACACCGATGAAGCCTGATCACTACAAAGTCCAAGTTGATTTTGTTTATGATGGACATAATGATGATATTCTTCCGGTACCTACGGGTGATGGTTTCACTAACTTAGGCGGTGCTCAGGGTAGTTTCGTGCAATGGCCGATCCGCTTAGTGATTTTCGAAGACGATGAGGTAAGACCTTTGTGCTCAATAATAATGTACACCACATTACTCACTCTTGCTCATCTATAATTCTATATATAGGACTATACTCCACGCCCAACAAAGAAGTCCAAGTCATTTCTCTCTAAAAAGGTGGATGACAGCGCCAAAAATACAAAGGTAAGACCTTTGTGCTCAATAATACAAATGTTACTTCATTATTATTTTTTGGAAATTTCATGTCCAAATAACTCTTAAGTCTCAGTCCAACAAAGAGGCGGTTGGTAGCTGTGATCGTAAAACGGAAGAATCAGCCGCCAAAAGGAAGGAAGCAGAAAACGAAGAAATTCGAGGTCATGGCCAGACATGCAAATACTTGCATATTATTATGTCTTCGGCGCCGGGTGGTATATATGATAGTACTCCCATCCCATTGGATGCCTCGGTTTGGAATTATGTGAGAGATCAAGAAACATACGTCACTGCATCCGATGTAGAAGAGTTCCTTAAGGGGGCGTGCTTAAACATTTATGTGATTCAAGTCTACATGATGTAAATGTTTTGATCAGTCTTTATCTTTTAATTGTCAACTATCATTCTTAATCGTTTTTTCTTTAATCATTTTTACATTACCATTCATAATCGTTTAATCAAATACCTTTAAATGTGCAGGTATTTATTGGACAATCACACATATGCATTTGAAAATTCTCGAATTGGGTTCATTTGTCCTGAGATGGTGTCAAGCACTAGAATCAGGGCCGATGTAACTGTTCCAGCAGATTACTTGCAACGTGTGTTCAATGCTGAAACTGTTAAGAATACGATTAAAGATTCTAACAGTGCCAAATTGTTTTTGCTCCCATATAATCAAGAGTAAGTGTTTTCAATAAGTTTCATATATAATTAGTATTTTAAGCAATCATTAATATTTATCAATTTACTTTTAAATGATGTAGCAATCATTAGATTCTGTACGTGATAGACATATTTAGAGCACAGGTCTATCTTTTCGATTCTCTAAAAGGTCAAGGCAACAGAACGACTGATGCATCTAGAATCATGAATTTGTAAGTTATTTTGCTTACGAATTAGTTTTTTTGGAATATTAACAATATCAGTTTCATGAGTGTATTATGTTGATTTTCTAGGGCATTTCAAGTGTATAAGTATCAAGGTGGGAAGTGCGAGAAATTAATAGGAAAACGTAAGACGTTGAGAGTCTGCAATATAGAGGTACATATAGCATTTTATATGCTTTAGGTTTGTTTATTTATAATCAAAGGCCTTGTATCTAAGACAACCCCCTTATGTTGTGTAATTAGTGCGCTCAACAAAGCGGCGGAACCGAGTGTGGCTATTATGTCATGAAGTTCATGTTAGATATAGTCACGAGACTCTATGACTCTAATGACCGACTAGATAAGGTATGTAACTTAACTAACTATATATTGATAGTATTTGTGTTTTTTGTCAATAATTTCTGTGTTTTTTATGAAACTATATCCTAAGAGGAAGACATCGTATACTTATGAAGAAATGGATGTTGTTCGTGAGCAATGGGCAGAGTATTTTACATCGAAGTATTTATTATCGGATTGAACTTGTTTTTACTTGTCATGTAAACTGTTGTTGAGAACCTGACTGTACTCTGATGAAATCTGTTGTTTGTTGTATATTATTCTGTGAATAAAATCAGGAACCTATTCTGAAATGGATGTTGTTCTTGATCTCCAGCGTCTACTTGTTGAGGCGGGCTTGTATACGCCCGCCTCTATAAGTATATACTCCCGCCAAAATGAGGGACTTGTTGAGGCGGGCCTATAGAGGCCCGCCTCAACAAGCGTTTACTTATTGAGGCGGGCCTCCGAAGCCCGCCTCAACAAGTCCCTCATTTTGGCGCCAAAGTGAGGGACTTGTTGAGGCGGGCTTAGGAGGCCCGCCTCAATAAGGTCCTTTTAGAGGCATAAAATGCCCACCTCAAAAAGTGTCTCTACTTGTTGCAGCCCCCTTAGTTGAAGCGAACGGTGTTCACCTCAATAAGTGTCCAAAGGCCCGCCTCTATAAGGTTTTTTTCCACTAGTGGTTGCGATCTTTAGGAGCTTCTTAGGGGAAGTTTCTGAGGTGAAGAAGGTAATTTTTCAGTGATTTTGAGTTTACTATGAGTTGATAATACGTGCTAAGGATTGTTAAGCTTAGAGAGTATTCTAGTAGGGAAATCTAGTTTACGTTGGATCTTTGATTGACTTGTGTAGCTCGTGCTTATCAATAAAAGAAGTAGATTTTGAAATCCTGCTAGGGTAACACCTAGAGGTAGAGGTTTTTCCTTGTCAACAAGTTGATTGATTTGGTTTTCCTCTCTACGTGATTGTGTTGTTATTTGTGATATTCCGCTATCCAAAATGTACCATTCCCTATATAGGAACAATACTTTAATTTGTGACTAACACTTGGTTTCGATCCAACAATTGGTATCAGAGCAAGGTTGCTCTAGATTTGTGTTAGTTTTCAGGAAAAGATGAGTACTCCTGACCGGAACAATCAAGGCTACTCAATGGCGCGTCCTCCTCTCTTCGAAGGAGAGAAATTCGGTTGGTGGAAGAAAACGATGGAGATCTTGATCAAATGTGAGAACTTGGACCTTTGGGACATCGTTGTTGATGGACCAGTCATTCCTTCCGCAGAGAACGATAAAGGTGAAACGGTTCCCAAATCAAAGGGTGATTGAGATGACGAGGACAAGAAGGTGATCTCTAAGAACCACAAGGCTATGAAACTGTTTATCCATGCATTATGTGGTAGTGAGTATAGCAGGGTTTCGGCTTGCACAAGTGTTAAGCAAATGTGGGACATGTTGTGTGCGACTCATGACGGTTCCATTGAGGTTAAGAAAAAACAAGATAGATCTTCTTGTCAAAACAATATGAATTATTTAAGATGGAAAATGATGAGTCCATGAAGGAGATGTTTGCTCGTTTCAATGTTATTGTTAATGAGCTAACTTGTTTGGGAAATGTGTACACCACTGAAGATCAAGTTCGAAAGGTGATGCGAAGTCTACCCAATAAGTGGATTCCTAAGGCAACGACAATTGAAGAAGACAAGGATCTGAGTTCATTACCTTTGGAGCACCTCATAGGATCTCTCACTTCTCATGAAGACAAGTTGAATTCTTATGAAGATGAAAGTCCCCAGAAGGGAACGGTGGCCTTGAAAGTATCCAAAGCGTTGAAGAAAGTAAAGGCGGGCAAGAAGGACAACGAGGACAAGGACCCGAAAGTGGCTCTCATCATGAATGCTATGAGGGGCCTCCTCAACAAGAAAGACAAGGATTGCAAGGATCAAGGCAAGTCTTTTAAGAAGAATCCTAACATTGTTTGCTAAATTATCAAGGAAAGGGGCACATTGTTCAGGACTGTCCCCAGAAGAAGGAGTCGGAGGATGATGATGACTCTTCTAGGAAGGAAAAGGGCAAGGGAAAGGAGAAAGCCTTTGTTTCCACATGGGGAAGTGATTCCGAATCTAATCCGGAGTCATGGGCAAGTCCCAAGTTGTGTTTGGTGGCTAAGGAACAATGTGCATCTGATTCTGAGGATGAGGTAACCAACTCTCAATGAATTGAAGGGTTGTAGCAAGCGTTCCCTGATAGTATTTATTCAGAAAGTTTATAGGGAAAAGGAAGAGTTGAGTGAACAACTTGATGCTGCTAGTTGTTCCCTGTCTTGTGATGAGTGTGCTATTCTTAATTCTAATGTTGAATATCTGAAGTTTAAGAATAAAGAAATGCATGCTAGAGTTGTAATACCCCTCATTTTTAGTAAGGGTATTTGGGTAATTTCCCCAACCCTCGTTCTGTAATCGTGTCGCGTTTGGCGAAGTTCGGATTTTCTGTAACTCGTATAATCTCTGTAATAATTCCCTGAGCAAATATACATCTGATGTATATTTGAGGCTTAGAATATTTGTTTGAGTACAAATATTTATTTTCCGGGGTTTAATCACGTGTAAACCTTTTCCCTGAAGCAACGGCGCGAACGTGGCATTTTCCGCGATCGCGGAAGAATTTCCGCGATCGCGGAAAACTATTCAGCGTCATCTTCAATGGCTCTGCGCGTTTCGCCGGTTGGGTCACCGTCGATTCGTCGGGGGAGGGAGATGGATCGCTTCGCCTGGCCGCCGTTACTCCTCTTCGGTGGCTATAAAAGCGGGGCCGAGGTGGGTGGCTCAGCATCCAATTCCGATCTCCATCTCTCAATCTCTCGCTCGTGTTTGTTTTGCTCTCGCCGGAGTCGCGTCATCGTCGGAGCTGCTCGCCGGTGTGCCCAGGTGGTGGTGGTGGTGCTTTGGAGGTCTCGTGGTGGTAGGAGTCGAAGCCCCCTCGTCTGAGCCGTTATCGTCATCGTCGTCGTCGTCGGTGAGCTGGTTCGATTTAGGGTTCGTCGGAGGTTGATCCGCGATCGCGGACATGAACACCGCGATCGCGGATGGTGCCCAGATATCCGCGACCACGGTTTGCCTTAGCAAACGCGATCGTGGCTTTGGACGAGCCGGTCACGGATGGGACCCTCGTTTCTTTCGTTTCCGTTCGTTTATTTAGATTCGTATTATTATTCGTATCGAATCTAACCTAGGGTTTCGTCGTGGGTTCGTTGTCGTCGTAGGAATCCGTAACCCGATTCCAGATTCCAGTTCCGGACCCAGAAACCCTACATCGTTCGTTCATCTCGATCAAGGCAAGTGACGGTTCGCTCTTGCTTATCAATCCATGTTTTCGTTAATTATCAATTGCCTTTAATTGTTAATTAAATTGGGATGATTGTTGTTTTCGTTTGGGAACATTTTTATAAATGGATGATTTAAAATGTGATATTATAATAGGTTGTATATACTGCTAGAAACAACGCTATTATATCTGTTATTACCATGATGGTACTGGTGTGGATTATTGTGTGGTTTTCACTGTTTAGTTAGAACGAGTATTCGTAGGAACGCTATGTACCTCGCGAGGTCTAGTCGTTTCTTTATAACTGGTATTAGGAGGATTTTTCCCTAGTACTTTCCCTGGTCATGATTATACCCTTACTCAGGGTAGGTGCACACAGCTGGTGCCGACAATCAGAATTTATTCCATCGATATCTCTCGTAAAGAGATGACATATCTTAACAGCTTGTAACGTAAATGTACGTTTTGGAATTTAATAATATAAGTGCGATATGACACATAATTAATATACCCTCGGGCGAGGAGTACAACGTGGAAACCGCCCGGACTTCGATTAAAGTAAGTCCTCCTTCTAAATCTGAATTCGCATTGCGCGGTGAGGTTGGTCGTGGACCCAAATGGTCAAGTCTTTTTAAACGCTTGTGTGAAATTATAACGTTCCCAAACACTTGTCATATTTTCCGATAAGACTCAATCTTTTGGAGTCTTCGCTTCATACGTTTCCCCTAAGACTCGATCTTTTGGAGTCTTCTCTTGATCATACTGTTTCGTATCTTTTCGTAGAAGTGTTGAGGCTACTATCGTCATCGGCTTTCATTCGAGAAGCGATGGGTCTAACCTAATACGACTACTTAGAACCTTTCTGTTTTACCCTTGCATAGTCTTTCATTAGACTAACCAACCGGTTATTTTCCTTTGCATGGTTGGCTGGTGTCATCCGTCTCATACGGTACATCAGGTAAACTTCCCTTCCGTGAAGGCTAGTACGCGACGATGAAGGCAGATGAAGTTTTTAAGAGTTTTCCCAAGGTTGAAGATCCTAGGCGTGAGATCGCTCTGATCAAGACCCTTATGATATTTATTATTTAAAAGACTTCCGCTGTATTGAAACGAATTCTGTATTTCAGATGTATTTGGGATTTTACAAATGTAATCCGAGACTTTGGTTGAGTAAAGTGTTATGATATTTAATATTATCGGTGTTATTTTATGGTTAGTATAAAATGGTTAAGCCTTGGGTGGCTTCAGATGTGTAATCTGAGATCACTGGCGGTAATACTTTCAAGGTTATTTTTGGGGGTGTTACAAGAGTAAAGAGTCTTGAGAAGTAAAAGTTATAACTTTTAGAAGACTGTGAGAATGCTAGTTCTAAAGAGGGAACTGTTCCATCTGACCAAACTGAGTTGGAAGATGAAACTTAGGGTTGATGAGATTGTTGCTACTAAGCTTAAGAATGAGAAAAAGTTGTATGAGATGCAGTTTGTTAATGAACAACCTGGTGTCAAGGATGAAGAAAAGGAGAAATTGTTTCTTTTACAAAGGAATTAAGTTGCAAAGTGCCAACGATCGGAATAAGCACTTAGAGGCTAAGGTAAGTCTTCTTGAAAACAATGGTTCTACTAACCAATCTTGGTATGCAGGAACGAAAGCACACAAGATTTGGCTCAAGCAAGTCATTGGGAACCGTACCGCTAGTTTAGGCTACGTTGCTCCTAAGGCAGAATCAAGTACACAAGGTGCAAGTCGGCACCAACCAAGGCTTGAGAAGAAGACACCACACAAGGAAACGTGGTTTCAAGGAAGAAAAGCTCCTCCACAGCAGAAGCCTAGGCAAAGCTATGAGAGATGGGAACAACGTGAGCACTATGCTTTCAGGAACGATCGCAGATTTCCTACATCAAGGAACAATGCCCAGCGAGTGCAACAACCCAAGAGAGGTAAGTTTTGTAATGCTTATGTGCATTCTCGCTATATGGATTATGAAATTGTTGAGTCTTTTGGTGCTAGGACTAACCCAAGGGAACCCAACTTTGTCTGGGTGCCCAAGAACAAGACTTAGCTTGTTTTGCAAGTAGGTGTGAGGGAACAACCTATGGAGAGGCGTTTCATGGAGATTAATCCCTCACAACCTATAGGAACAGTGAGTTGGGAACTTACTTGTGGCTTGGTAAGAAGTGCTAAAGCTTAGGGGGAATGATTTCTAATTCAGAGAAAATGAGACAACCAGTTCAGGGGGAACGATTCCCAAGAACAATGAGGTCAAAGCAATTGGGAACTGTCCCATGGAACCAAGGAATGAGATAAGTATCTTTGTCATAAGCATGCATATTTACTTCGTGTTTACTTCATTTTTATGTTGATCCCTAGGAATGTATCTAGGAATGAAGTTATTAGACTGACTAGTTTGGACTACTTTCATAAGTACCCTGATGATTGGATAGAGAAGATGAGTTAACTAAGAAGGAACTGTTACCTCATGTTGCCATGTGTTATGTGCTTTCGTTTTGATGATTTATCCTCTGAGTTATTATTCATTCTTGTGTGTGCAAATGTATGATAACATGATTCATGATTTAACGTCAACATGGGTGTTAGAAAATGTTCTTCTTTCGGCCCGAAGAAATCAACTTGATCTTTGAACCCTCATCATAAGCCGACATAATAGTTGATTTCAAAGACCCACCCTAGCTGAGTCCAATGATGTTTGCCTCTATGAGCCTTCTTTGTTGAGTCCACAACTGAGGTAAAACATTAGATGGTACCGAATTTTGATTTGAACTTCTTTGTTGAATTTTCTTAACCCTGAAAACTTATAGCCCAAATGTACCTTTATATCTGTTGGATATGCCATGTGGTTGTTTCGGTTGAGGATCTTGAAGATTCTAAGAGCTTGGGTGAAAGTTCAAATCAAAGGGAACACTACCCATTGAACATTGAAGATTGGCTGAAGTTGCAGAAGAAGGACCGTTCCCTCTGTAATACCCCACCATATTGAGCCGGCCCATCACAGGGCTGCAGCCTATACACCCCAACCCTTTCTTGGTGGCTCCACCTAATTAATAGGCAGCCATCTCCAAGAGGTTGTTTGTGAGTCTCGAACTCGAGACCTCACGCTTTAACAAGAAGCTTAATGCTCTCTTGTCACCAATTGTGCTGCAGCACAATTGGTAACAAGTGGTCGTTAGGTCGCTTGTTAAAGCGTGAGGTCTCGTGTTCGAGTCTCACGAACAACCTCCCAGCCATGGGGATTTGGTTGGGGTACATGGGCTGCGGCCCATGGATAGAGAAATGGCTGGCCCTATAAGGTCGGAGCCCCTCTCATTCAAAGTGTACTTTTATGTAATACCTCGACAGCTTAGCAGCTCGGCCCATCACAGAGATGCAGCCCATACACCCCAACCCCTCACTAGTAGCTCCAAGCCCAAGGCCCAACTATTTCTAGCAGGTTGTTCGTGAGTCTCGAACACGAGACCCCACGCTTTAACAAGCTGCCAAAGCATCACTTGTCACCAATTGCGCTGCGCAATTGGTGACAAGTGATGCTTTGGCAGCTTGTTAAAGCGTGAGGTCTCGTGTTCGAGACTCACGAACAACCTGCTAGAAATAGCTAGGCCTTGGGCTTGGAGCTACTAGTGAGGGGTTGGGGTGTATGGGCTGCAGCTCTGTGATGGGCCGGACTGCTAAGCTGTCGAGGTATTACACCCTCAACAAAAAGAAAAAGAAATCAAAATGTTACCTGATGAAAAGAAGAAGAAAAGAGGAAAAGATTTCCTCCAAAAAAATAGGGAAAGAAAAAATATCAGAATGAAGAAAAGTTCCAAAAGGAATAGTGCAAAGATGTGTACAATGCGATTAAAGAAGCCATGAAAGGAAGTTTTGTTTGCAAATAGAACAGTCCAAGTGTGGAAAGTAAAGGTCTTCAACTAGGGAACTTTATGGCATATCTAACACATCCCTTCTCATAAGAACCATGCAGTTAATTCCTTATATCTTGATTCTTTTGTAATGTTTTCTGATATTTGATAAAGTTGCTTCTGGATGATTATGATTATATGTTTTATCACTCATTGCATGCATAGTAACTTTAAGTGGAGAACTCTTGATGAAATTTATGTTTCATGTGATAATCAGATGTTCCGTTCTTATAAGGTTTTCAAGGTCTTTTTGATGATGTCAAAATGGGGGAAATGTGGAAGGAATTCAGATTAGGAGGTTGAAGAGTTTGTTACTGGATATATTTCTAAGGGAAAACTTATCCATGTTTGTTGATTGTGCATGTGCATATCTCTTGTTTTGATATTGCTTTATTGTGCATTTTCAAGATGAGTTTGTCATCATCAAAAAGGGGGAAATTGTTGAAAGAAGGTTCCTTCAAGGAACCTTAGGTGTTTTGACGATGATAAACACCATGCATTTGATTGTTTGTTCTTAAGTATTGTTTCAGGGAACAACAGAAAGCATGAGAGCTATTTGGAGAAGTTCCAGGGAACAATGGTTGTGACCAGTGGATCTGTCATCCTAGGAAACAGTAGGAACAAGAGCATTAGAGCTCAAGAAGAAGAGAAGGAATGAAGATTCCAGGGAACAAAGATAATAGAGCAAAGACAGCTGTTAACGTTCCAACGAAGAGGCAAATCGCGAGATATTGCGTGTAGGGTTTCGAATGTTTGCTTGGAGCACAAGGAGACGTTCAAACAAGAAAACTGAAGATTATATTTTGCATATAATGGGTCGGAATTATCATGGAGAGATAAGATCTATTTATGGAAACAAGATAATGTCAAGTTGGAAGATATTGTTTGTGGTATTTTAGGATATTGTTTGATGGAAAGATATAATGTTATTTATGGGATAATATATATCAGATTAGACCATAAATAAATTATATTTTTGTCATCCTTTGGACGCCTGTAAATACAAGGCATTATCAACCTAGTTTGACATGCTTCCAAGAGAGAAAGATGAGCATCCAAGAGAGAGACGACATTAGAAGATTTGGAGGTTTCTAAGTAGTCATTGGAGAGCAAGAACACAACTAGGAGTTCAAGAGACGAGTTTCAAGGCTGTTGGCTCAAGGGAACGTCTGAACCGTTCCTACGTCAAGGAGAGTTGCGATCTTTAGGAGCTTCGTAGGGGAAGTTTCTAAGGCGAAGAAGGTAACTTTTCAGTGATTTTGAGTTTACTGTGAGTTGATAATACGTGCTAAGGATTGTTAAGCTTAGAGATTATTCTAGTAGGGAAATCTAGTTTACGTTGGATCTTTGCTTAACTTGTGTAGCTCGTGCTTATCAATAAAAGAAGTAGACTTTGAAATCCTGCTAGGGTAACACCAAGAGGTAGAGGTTTTTCCTTGTCAACAAGTTGGTTGATTTGGTTTTCCCTTCTACGTGATTGTGTTGCTATTTGTGATATTCCGCTGTACAAAAGGTATCGTTCCCTATATAGGAACAATAGTTTACTTTGTGACTAACACTTGGTTTCGATCCAATACTAGTGCTATAATGACTCTTTCCACGGCTAGTATCAATAAATGTTCTGATAGTACCATCTTTTATTTAAGGAATAAGATTATGCATTAGATTAACACATGACTGACTCCATATGGAAACATGCATGGTTCCTCCTCCAAGGAAAATGAATTTATCCCCTTATTTCTTCACCTAGTGTTGATTAGATTTTTGTTTGTTAATCCAATCATATGGTACATTTTTGAAGACAAATCCAAATATCATAGGAGATCTTTCATTGAAGCTTAAAATAAAGCAAACAAATACATATGAGAAAAGAGGCTTGCATGCTAGTACCAAGCTTCTTTCTTGCTCTTAGCCATCTTATTGGATATTTGTATCCAATTGGTGGAGGAACCATACATTCCCTTTTTCTCTGACGACGGAGCGCAGTACTGTTCCATATTCATAATTACGTAAGCCGATGATAGCCATACTTTCTCCACCGCTGAAGGGAAACAAAAACGTGTTAAATTTGTTATCAACTTAGATTATACAAAGGCCTTGTCATATTATTCAAGTGGTAGGCATACCCTGGGATCAATGCAAGGTGTATTCTTGATAATCGAGGTTGCACTTGGGCAATGAAACAACCTTGATCTTAAGAGGAGCAACTAATTTCTTGTTGCTCGATCTTCTAACTCATTAGCAGTTATAATCACATCTGTTGCACTAAATTGATCCTTTTGAGAACAAAATATCCCACCGATATAAAAGGAGAAGCCGCACAACACAACTATTATCAAGCAGGTTGACACGATCCTCGAGCATTTGTTAGGCTGAGCCTTTTCTTTTCCTTCTTCATGCTTCATTTTTATAAGCTTAGTTCATGTAATTCATGCACAAAATATGATAGAAAACACATAGATCAATTACAATGATTGTGTCAACTTGCTACAATTTTTCTCTTTTTCTGATAAAATACATTCATGATGCATCTTTATTTTAGTACAATTCTATCAAAGTAAATTGAAAAATTAAACATAAATCTTCAAAAAAGCTTCCAAGACGACAAAATTTCACCCAAAAAAACTAAGAAAAAAAAGGGTAGTAAACGTTGTAGTACCAGGGAAACACCTCAATTCTAGATATAACTGTGCTAATATGTTTTTATCAAACCTAGCTTGATTGTTGATTCATATTACCATATAAGATATGATCCATTAGAAATTCAGAACCACATAGAGTAAAAGATTAAGATAAGATGAGATGGAAAAAGGAAATTTCAAGCACTGATCAATGTTGAATTATGTCAATTGTTACACAGAAAATACTAACAAATACATAAGATTTATAATCACCAATCAATAACACATGCAGCTTTGTTGTCACATAAAGCTAATAATTTGAACATGAAATTGGGCCAAAGGCTAAGAAATTAATCAAAGTTGACACATCAATGTTAAGGCCCCTCCAAATACACAGGGTTTGAAAAAAATGGGGGCACATGATTTGCCACTTCAGAATGGTAATCTAAAAGCAAATCAGATCAGTGTAACAGGTCCACTCCTCTTCAGATTTGGCAAACCTTGTCAATCACGGTGTGTATGTCCCAAGTTGTGCTTCATATACTAAATAAGAAATAGTAGCTAAGGGTTATTGTACTATTTAATCATCCATGAGATATAGTTCTCAGCTGTAAGTAGCCAAAAGATAAAAAAATATCATATGGTTCAACAGGGTAGCATACTCACCAATATACATATTTTCACAAAACTTCAGAATAAGAGTGAAACTATTTGGACGAGATGTTGGATAACAACATCTTTTGCATTTTGCAATGAATACCAGTAAAAAACACCTACAACTATCATACACTACATAGCCAACTTGAGGAGACATATGAGATAACTTTTCGAGTACACACTACAAAAATCAAGATTCGCAAAAGAAAAGACAGTAAAATTAACAAAATTTAATCAACTTTAGTTTACCTTGTCATCGCGTTGTTTCCTCAGTCGGTGAATTGTTTCGAAAGAAATGGAAAGAATTTCGCATTGGTATACTTGTCATGGTTTCCAAATGAGCTATCAGTAGAAGTTGAGAAATGAAAGAAAAGGAAAGAATTAAGCTTCATCTCTTACAGAACAATTCCCCCACTGTCAAAGGAGAAAAAAAACTATCATACCAAATACTAACAGTGAGCTGGTCTAAGTTCCTTTGCCACCTCTATGCACAGGGTCATTGAACAGTTTGTCTTGATTGCATTAGGCTTTATTTGAGACCTACTAGCAACATATCCCTTCTACGAATGAGGGAAAAAAGAATAAGAGATCACCATAAACTCATAGCCATGATTCATGGTTCACAACAAAAGACAGTCAAGTTCATGATCAACTTGGAACCAAAGGCCAAACTGAAACCATACCTTTTGCAGGGTGCTTATTATTGTAGAAATGGGAGGAGAGTTCAGTTTTGCACGGTGCGCAATCTGGTTAGCAACAACCAACATTTTATCATTGTTGAAAAAGTTGCACAAGAGGAAAATTTCAAATGTAGAGCTGTAGAATTGAAAAAGGACATGTAGGATTACCTCATCTATCTTTATGTACCCAAATGGTAGTTCAGGATTGCTTTCATCAATCATTACTCCAAGAAGTTTGTCCAAATTAGAATCGTTTCCATTGCCTATCCACCTTCATTCTTGAGATAAATTTAGCATGTCTGTCAAAAATGTAGCATCATGTAGAGGTCCAGTCCACAGAGGACCCGAAACAACCAGCGAGCTCTGAAAGCAGTAATAAGGATACACACATGGATTCTAAATAACACAACCCTTGTTTAGCATGTCTTAAATAGACCTTAATGTGTAAGCTAGATAAAAAGTACCTTCCCTTCACTGCAAGGGCAGCCAATCTTTCCAAGCTTATCCCACGAATGAGACTGCGAGTTTCCACACTTGAAGCAGTAGCTTATGAAACCATAGTGCCTGTCATAAGCAAAAACTCAAGACAAGTGTTAATAGAAGTTTAGGGAACACCGCAAACCTGATCAAATATCAATGATATCAATCAGTGTATCACCTTACATCAGGGGTTCTCCCACGGAGCAATATCAACATTACTCTAAATACGGGTCCATGGTAAGAGTAATATGAAAAAAGTGGCGTAACACGGTATCCCATTACAGAAGCTTCCCTTACAATGCCACCTATAAGCATTCTCAGACCAAGTTCGTTTGTGTAGAATCGAGTGTGTTAGTATAAGGAACGGTATAACTGTTTCTTGGGCAGCGAAATATCGTAACAGAATAACAGTGTAACAGACAAAGTTCCTTAGAGAGGAAAACTTAATCAACCAACTAGTTGACTAAGAAAAACCTCTACCTCTAGGTTTCCCTAGTAGGATTTCAAAAGTCTACTTGTGTTATTAATTCTGGAATTACAAACAAGCAAGTCTTATCTCAATCTAGTTTACTCCTAGATATCTAGACCTCTTATTGTAACGTTCCTAACAACACCTAAGACAATCAAAACCCTAACAAGTACTCAACTCACCAAAGTCTCGTCCTTGTAAGTTCTTCTCTTTCTCCGAATGCTCTCAGTTCTGTGGAAGTGCCGTAATTGCTTGTTGAAATGAAGTAGACAACTTCCTTTCTTATAGTCTAGGAATTCTATCTAATTTACCCTAGTTTTACTTAAGGAAAATAAAATAAAATAATCCTATACAATCTTTTCTAATCTTTCCTAACAATAAGATCTTCAACAACTTTATCTATTACGGCCCAAGTTGTTTCTTCAAGATCTCTTTCCATAAATAATAGATTCGGCAAACGCAAGGGCTACAGCGCGCGTCTCTGCGTTCCTTGACGCTGTTCCCTTTTCTTTCCTGTTCACTAACGTGTGTCTCTGTTTCTCTTTTGTTCCAGCGCGTTGTTCCTCATTGTTGACTTCTTTGTTCCTTTCATTCTCTGTTTTGATTCATCACATGGTTTTCATCGTTCCTTTAAATCACCTATTTCCTGAAACTCATAGTCACACTAAAAACCATCAAATGCCATTGAGTTTATCATCATCAAAACTAGAGGAAACATCATCGTTCCAACAATTTTCCCCTTTTTGGTGATGACAAACTCCTTCAAAATGTGCACGTTCAAAACAGACAAGTAAGAAGTCAATCACATGTAGTCAAACATATACTACGATCAAGATATTGACATTGTTCCCCCTCAGAAAGTTCATAGAAGAATTTACCTTCAAGCAGCGTCGTCATTCTCCTTAGCACTAGCTTCTGTTATCAACCCTTCCTTGGGTTTCACATTTTCCATACTTCCCCCTTTTGGCATCATCAAAAGATCACAAAAATCACAAAGGCTTGACTCACAAGCAAATCATGATTAAAATATTTCATTCATTAAGTAGAAAGAAGTACAAAGCGAAGGAACCTAGACAACTATCATCAAAAGACAAGAAACAATCACACAAAAGACATAAAAACATAGAAAAACAAGAACAGAGGGTCAGACGGGATAGTGACAGGGAACACTCAAGTCTCAGGGTCTTCAGCAGCATCTTCATCTTTGCTCAGAAAGTGATCCAAGAGCAGGTTCATGGTGATGTTCAGTTGTTTAAGCTCAGCCAGAATCTGATGCTGAATTGAGCCACCCTTAGACGTTCCTTCACCAGCAGCTTTCTTGGTAGTCACAGTGCCCGTTCCCTTGGAGTTACCCTTAAACTTCATCTTCTCCATAACAGCAGAATCCAACTCACTTCCCAGAGACACTTCATTTTCCTCGAGATAAGCTTCATCTCGGAGAAACAACATCTTCACCATGCCTGGATAGGCCAAAGAGTGGGACTTTGCTTTGCACCGTTCCATATGGCACAATATCACTCGAGGGAGGTCAATCTTCTCCCTTCGTAGAAAGCGGTCAAGAAAAAACAAGTCACACAAGGTGATGGTGTTGCACTTCTCTTGGCGAGGTACCACAGTCCTGGAAATGATATGGAAGGCCACTCGCTGAGCCAATGTCAACCTTTCTGTGTGCAACTCCCCAGCGGTTGAACCAAACAACCGTTCCATACACGTCAGCTTCTCTTCATTGACCTCACTCGCTGGAACCTCAAAGAAACCACCCAATGGAACAGAGAGGAGCGACGAGATTACCTTGGGTGTGAAGGACAGGTCTTCACCACTGATCTTGGTAGAACCACACAGAGCATCAGCTTTGGAGAGATGGAAGTAGTGGTAAAATTCACGCATCTGCACTTCATTCACTGTCGCCCTGTTGGAACAGAGTCGTTTCCATCCTTGGAAACGTAGAAGCTCCAGAATCCCTTCCACATTGTGTTCAGAAAATAAACTCTCTCGAATCAGAAGCGGTGGAAGAATCGTTTTACCTTCAGAGAAGTCAGGGACAGTGGTGGTGGAGACGGAAAGCTCCAATTTTGCCTTGCCAACAGTTTTGGCCTTTTTCTTCTCAGTTTGCACAGCGGAACGAAGTCGTGCCTTCAGGGGTCGGGGAGCAGTTTCATCACCACTAGACTTTGATGGTGTCGACTGTGCCGTTGGAGCCATTCGATGCTCCAGAAACTGCACTTCCTCCTCTTCATCCTCGTCCTGAGCAGTAGCAGCAAGATCGGCGAGTTTGCGCTTGTGAGGTAGAGGCGATGCCAAAGGAGCAGTATTGACTCCAAGTTCCTTCTCCAGAGATTGCATCGACTGTTCCTCCTCGTCGACTCAGTCGTTTGAAGGAGAAGAGACTTCCTCCTCTTCGACAGGTTGGGGACGTGGTTGTTCCTCCATTGAAACAACTGCTAGCATAGCATTGAGGTCTTGGGCCTTTAAAGGGGACGGAGCAGAGGGGGATGGCGTCGGTGTAGGTGTCGATGTAGAAGCAGAGGGGTCGACAACTTGTTGGATGGTGGCATGGGCAACCTCCAAAATAGAAGCCGGCATGCCGGTGGTAGTCGATGTAGTGCAGGCGGCCTTGGCCTGTTGGAGTTGGAGGATGTAAGCGTCCATCTCAGCCTCAGACATCTTGTCGGTGGAGATCATCTTACTCGGAGAATCCATGGAAGATAATAAGCTTTGAGAGATTGCACAGGGTTGAGAGATTTTGAGAGAGCAAGAGAGAATGGCGGTGGAAATCTTGGAATGGAATGGCAAGTATTTATAAGAAAGATAAAATCTTTTACAAGATAAAATCTTTCCAAAAATCTCAACCGAATTGCCAAAAAATCCATCATGAGATTGTTTCTCTCTCTTCCTATAACGGCCACTTTTTTACTTCGTTTACTGTGTCATTGTTCCTGCCACAGAGCAGTCAAATCTCGCAGAGAGCCATTCCAACGTTCACCTATACCCCAATAAATATCAGCCACTGATTCAAATTTCACATTCCATTCACATCTGTTCCCCCTTAATCTGAGCAACATTCGTCGTTCCCCCTGAGACCAAGAGTGTTTGCGAGGCTTGTCTGGATATTTCTATGATGGGTTCACACAAAATATAGTATATCCAAACATATGGTAGGGAGAAAAACAACTCAGATAATTATTCCCAGTAAAAGGTTTATCAAAGAAGGATCATAGGGAACATTTACCTGAATCAAGGCAATGGTAGGCTGTACAACCAATTATCATGTGGGCTTGTAATGAGGGTTCAATCATAAAATTGGTTGTTTTGGGTCTCAAATAAGATGTTAGCATGCAATCAAGTAATTTAACACAAATCAAAAAACAAAGAAGCTAGATCCTAAGACTAAGCAATTCAAGCATACAAAAATATTAAAATAGCAAGTTTAAGAAAAGCAATGTAAGCTAGATACTTCATGATATTTGTGAAACAATTTAGCCAAGCATTGAGGGAATAATGGGTGTGAAGGTCCTCAATTCAGAGAGATCATGCCAATGAGTAATCGAACATACTCGAATGGACCTTTGTCTAGTGCTTTGGTGAAGATGTCGGCTACTTGATTTCCAGTCCTGCAATGTTCCATTCTAATAAAGCCCATGTCAACATTATCACGTAGAAAATGATGACGAATGTCAATGTGCTTAGTACGTGAATGATGAATTGGATTTTTCGAAATGTTAATGGCACTAGTATTATCACACATAATAGGAACGATGCCAAGAGACATACCAAAGTCTTCCAGTTGTTGTTTGAGCCACAATACCTGAGCACAACAGCTTGCTGTGGAAACGTACTCGGCTTCTGCAGTGGAAAGAGCCACAGAGTTTTGCTTCTTGGAACCCCATGAGACAAGATAGGGACCAAGGAACTGTGCCGTTCCAGAGGTGCTTTTGCGATCCACAACGTGCCTAGCAAAGTCAGCATCTGTGAATCCAACAATATTGAAATCACAATTCTTGGGATACCATAGACATAGATGGTCCATTTCTTTGAGGTATCGAAAGATTCTCTTTACTTCCTTCAAGTGTGAGTCCTTGGGGTTGGCCTGAAATCTAGCACATAGACACACATTAAACAATATATTTGGCCGACTGGCCGTGAGATAGAGGAGAGAACCAATCATTCCTCTATACATGGTGGGATCAACAAATGTTCCATTCAAATCTGCATCCAAGTGAGTGTTAGGAGAAATAGGGATAATAATGGGTTTTGCAAAATCCATACCATACTTCTTCAACAACTCCTTGATGTATTTTTGTTGATGAATCTTCATTCCTTCCATAGTCTGAGTAACTTGTAATCCGAGGAAAAAAGACAGTTCCCCAATCATGCTCATCTCAAAGTCACTACTCATAAGATTTTTGAACTTTTCTACAAGAGCAGGGTTAGTGGAACCAAGAATAATATCATCAACATATACTTGAACCACCATAATCTTACCTTCTTGTTCCAGAAGGAACAAAGTTTTGTCAATCGTTCCTCGACGATAGCCGTTGGAGAGAAGGAACTGTGCAAGTCTATCATACCAAGCACGAGGTGCTTGCTTAAGAACATATTATGCCTTATCCAAAGCATACACATGCGAGGGAAAATTGGCATCCTCAAAACCAAGGGGCTGCTTGACATATACCTCTTCTTGGAGATATCCATTCAAGAATGCAGTCTTGACATCCATTTGGTATAATGTGAATCCCTTGTGAGCGGCATAGGCGATGAGAAGACGAATAGCTTCAATGCGAGCCACTGGAGCATATGTCTCATCATAGTCAATCCCCTCTTGTTGATTGTAGCCTTGAGCAACCAACCTTGCTTTGTTCCTTGTGACCACCCCAGAGTCATCGAGCTTGTTCCTATACACCCAGCGAGTGCCAATGGAATGCTTGTTGCGGGGTAAAGGAACGAGCAGCCAGACTTTGTTCCTTTCAAATTGATGTAACTCCTCTTGTATAGCTACGATCCAGTCAGGTTCCTTCAATGCTTCCTTGATAGTCTTGGGATCTACAAGAGAGATAAAAGCATGGAAAGCACAGAACATATTCAATTTAGAACGCAAACCTCTTTCACCAAAAGGTGTGACTAGATTATGAGTGGGGTGAGCCTTTTGAATTCGAACACTCTTTGACACAAGTAGAGATGGATCGTCAGGTTGTGTCTCAGAGTCGTCTGTCGAAGATGGAGGCAATGAGGCATCTTCAAATTGGTTCGTTCCTTCCTCATCACTCTGAGAATCATCAACAATATCATCACCAGAAGTTCCAAATGGAACAGTGACAATAGCTTCTGCATTAGTTGGGGCCACAACTATTATTGAATCAACAGTTGATGTAGAGGGAACGTCTGCGTCTTGTGCATAATCGGTTGGAGTATCCACTTTGGGAGAGTCATCAGGACTAGAAGATTCTGGAGAAGATGGGGAAACACTAGCAACATTAGAAGTACCGTTCCCACGACCTGGACTAGGGCGAGAAGAAGGACCATTGTCTTCATCATCAGAATCCTCTCGTTGCATTCTGGGATAGCTTTCCTCAGGGAACGTCGTCTCTAACTCGCCACTGGCACCTTTGGAGTTTTCATCAAAGACAACGTGGATGCTTTGTTCGATTTTGCGTAACCATTTGTTTTACATTCTGTAAGCCTTGCTTGCCTTTGCATATCCCAAGAAAATCCCTTCATCACTTCGTGGGTCAAACTTTTCTAAGTTATGCTTCCCATTGTTGTGAATGTAACACCTGCATCCAAAAGCACGCAAGTGGGAAATATTGGGCTTGCGATCCCTTATTAGTTCATAAGCAGTTTTATTTAATAAGGGACGAAGCATGGCACGATTAAGTATATAACAAGCAGTGTTGATAGCTTCTGCCCAAAAGATTTTTGGAAGATTGCTTGCAATGAGGAGAGTTCTAGCCATGTCTTCTAGAGTCTTGTTCTTCCGTTCCACAACCCCTTTCTGTTGTGGTGTCCTAGGCGCGGAGAAATCATGTGACACTCCATTTTCTTCACAGAAGTTGAAGAACATAGAGTTTTCAAACTCCATTCCATGGTCAGACCTTATATCTTTCAGCTTCATTCCCAAACTTGTTTCCACCTTCTTGATGAACGTCTCGAATTCGGAGAAGACTTCATCCTTCGAAGACAGAAAAATTGTCCAAGTGAATCTAGAATAATCATCGACAATTACGAAAACATACATGTTCCCTCCATGACTTCTTATCCTCATGGGACCACAGGGATCCATGTGAATCAGTTCCAGAGGTTGAGAAGTTGTGACATCAGGTTTAATCTTGAAGGAGGAACATGTCTGTTTCCCTTTCACACAGACATCAGCCCATACACCCTTTTCTTTCCTATTCGTTAACATGGGCCACAGCCCATACACCCCAACCCATCCCATGTTGGCCCATACCCTCAAGGCAGGAAACCAACCATGGAGGTTGTTGGAGAGAGTCGAACACGCGACCTCCTCTCCCTTTAACAAGTAGCGCCTTTAAGCTCACTTGTTACCAATTGAGCTGATAATCCTCATGTTACCATAGGGGTAATATGATAGAATGTATGTTTGGTGAAAGCAAGTTATAGAATTCTCTTAGGTTGAGAAGGGTCTAAATTATGGTTAACTTGACGTTAACTGTAATTTGAACCAACTTATAAATTTGAACTTAGAAATGTCTGCACCAGTTTTACAAAGTGTGAAATGGGTTAGACATGGTTAAACTTATACGGTTGTGTAACTTAGTATTAGGTCGCTTCTCTGGGTTGTTATCAGCCAAGTTTCGGGGTCAAAACTTC
Organism: Rheum nobile; assembly: GCA_027886185.1. Lineage (NCBI taxonomy): Eukaryota > Viridiplantae > Streptophyta > Magnoliopsida > Caryophyllales > Polygonaceae > Rheum > Rheum nobile. Next base: position 5,016,647 of record WOAB01000207.1, on the reverse strand, counting down.
TCTTAAGGGGGTAGTGATGTAATACCCCTCATTTTTAGTAAGGGTATTTGGGTAATTTTCTCAACCCTCGTTCTGTAATCGTGACGCGTTAGGCAAAATTTGGAATTTCTATAACGTGTATAATCTCTGTAATAGTTCCCTGAGCATTATAATATACATTCGATGTATTTTCGAGGCTTAAAATATTTATTTGGGTACAAATATTAGTTATTGCAAGGTTTTAGCACGTGTTCAATCGTTTCCAGGGCAAAAGGACGCGAATAGACCTTTTCCGTGACCGCGGAAAATGATGCGTTGTATGCCTCGCGAATAGGCATTTTTCCGCGATCGCGGAAAATGCTTCGTCCTCGTCTTCAATGGCTTCGTCGGTTGGGATGGCTATCGATTCGTCGGGGGGGATTTGGAGCGGTTCGTCTAGCCGGGAGTTGGGGTGCTCGGTGGCTATAAAATGAGGGCTCAGATGGAGGGTTGGAGCATCCGAAATCCAATCTCTCTCTCTCGCTCGTGTCACCGGAGTTCTCATATCGTTGGAGCTCTTGCCGGTGGTTTTAGTGGTCGAGTGGTGGTGTAGTAGAGGCGTCGTGGTGCCAGGAGACGAAGCCCTCTCGTTCGGAGCCTCGTCGTGTCATCGCCGGTGAGGATTTGTCCGATTAGGGTTGTCGAATTCATCGCCACGACCGCGGATATGAACAGCCGCTACCGCGGACGATGTCCAGACATCCGCGACCGCGGAATCCAAGCCGCGACCGCGGATTGCCTTAGCAAACGCGATCGTGGCCTTGGACGATCCGGTCACGGATGGGACCCTCGTTTCTTTCGTTTCTTAGATCCGTATTATTATTTATCGAATCTAACCTAGGGTTTCGTTGTGGGTTCGTTGGCGTCATAGGAATCCGCAATCCGATTCCGTTTCCAGTTCCCGGACCCAGAAACCCATCATCATTCGTTCATCTCGATCAAGGCAAGTGGCGGTTCGCTCTTGCTTATCAGTCCATGTTTCCGTTAATTATCAATTATTTCGGATTGTTAATTAAATTGGGATGAATTGTTGTTTTCGTTTGGGAACAGATTTTATAAATGATATGATATAAAATGTGATATTATGATAGGTTGTATATGTTGCTAGAAACAACGCTATTCTATCTGTTATTACCATGATGGTATTGGTGTGGATTTTATGTGTGAACTTATACATATATAGTTAGAACGAGTATTCATAGGAACGCTATGTACCTTGCGAGGTCTAGCCGTTTCTTTATAATCGTGGTGGATAGGATGTCCAAGCCCTAACACCCTTTCCTGGTCATGACTATCCCCTATCCGAGTATAGGGGAAATGCACACAGCTGGTGCCAACAATCAGGATTTATTCCCAAGATATCTCTCGTATCGAGATGATATATTATATGATAAAAGCTTTAACGTAATTATTGTTAGGAAACGGAACTCTGAAATTTAGGTTCTCCTGAGAGTTCCTTTCCTCAGTTTCTCTACTTTTGACGATGACAAATATTATGATACTAATGTTTTATCTCAAAGATGTGTTTTAAGGAACCACAGGAACATACCGAAGGCAAGAAAGCCAAACAGGACAAGGGAACCAAAGGAACAAGACAGATGAAGGAAACCAGAGGAACTCAGGTGTGCCCAGAACGCAGCATGCGACATTGCGATTCCCGAGAAATTTGGGGACACACAACCTCGGACAAAAGTTGTTGAAAAAGACTTGTCCGAAGCTTCCAAAAGCCTGCCATTGTCCAAGAGAAAAACAACAAGAAACCTAGAGACGCTGAACCTCGGACAGAAAAGATGAAAGCGACAGGACATAGAGACGTCGCTGTCTAGAAGACAGTTCCCAAGCGGCCAGCTTATTCAACCTCGGACGAAAGTATTTGGACAATGACATAGCAAGGCTCGTCTGAGGTAGCTGACCAACCAAGAGAGATTCTGAGCTGCCTAGGTTGTTTGCACATGACCAAGAACAACGTGGATCAAGGAGAACCACTCATCCTAGGGCAAGCTCAATCTGTGGGAACCTAGAGAGGATCGAGCTGCGAAGAATCCTCTATAAAAGGAAGACTAACCCAAGGGTTATCTTCAAGCACTGAAACACGACTCACACTCATTAGAAAATATCTAGTGTGAACCTCCAAACAAGATCATCAAAGCAAACCGAGATCAAGAGGAACCAGTCAAGGAAGAAGAGCTGAGTGCTAAGTTCCTGTGACTGTAAGTGATAGTTCCTAGGTGCGAAAGTCTGTTTCTTGGATTGATTATTGATTGTGTTAAGTTATCTAGGATTGTCTAACTGTGTGTAAGGCAAAGGAACTGTGTGTTCGTTCCTATGATAAGCTGTAACCAAAAGAGATAAGAAATCAAGAAGTAGACTTTGAAATCCTTTCGAAAGAAAGGTAGTGGTTTTTATCCTAGATTGCTAGTTAGAAATCAAAGGTTTCCACTATAAGGAACTGGTCATTTGTTTGATTGTTTATTTCCGATGCGAAAGTAACTGAGAATTGATATTCTGAGTTCCTTAAGTTTTTATCTAACAATCACGATCCTATAATTGGTATCAGAGCTGGAAACGCTCTAGATCTTTGTTAAGTTTGCAGATCATGTCTCAACCAAGCAAGTTTGAGCTCGGAATCTCCACCAACAAGCCACATCTCCGAAAGAAAGGAGAAGAAACATGGTGGGAAAAGTGCATGGAAAGCCACATCAAGACCAACGACTATCAATGCTGGAGGATAGTCGAAAATGGAGATGGCCACATCGATCTTACCATGAAGGAAGAAGATTGGAAACCAGAATACTATGTCATCATGGAGAAGAATGCCAAGGCCAGGTAGTTCATCCTCAATGGATTGGACAGAGAAGACATAGACAAGGTCATAGGCATCAAGACGACGAAGGAAATGTGGAAAGCTCTCAAGGAGATGCATGAAGGAAGTGAGGAACTAAAGCAAAGCAGAAAGTTTGCTTTGGAAGGAGAATACCACACCTTCAAAATGATGGAAACTGAGACCATCTCAGAGTACTACTCCCGCTTCAACAGATTGATTGGAAAGTTGACAACGGCGGGAGTCGATCTTGATGAAGTCTCCAAGTCCCTAGTGGTCATCAATGGACTCAACTCCAAATTCACCCTTCTAAAGGGAATCATGAAGAACACTCCAGGCATCCAATCCCTTCCCTTGACACAAATCATAGGGAAACTGGAGGTTGAAGAAGGAGAGCACACCAAAGCCAATACCGACAAGAAACTGGAGAAAGGAATTGCCCTCAAGATCTCCAAAGCCTTCTCTAGGCTCGAGATGGAGGAAGAGAACTCAGATCTTGAAGAAGAGGAGGACGAACTAACAGCCCTCTTCACAAAGAACATCAAAAAATTCTTTGTGAAGGGAATATTCCAAAAGGGCAGTTCCTCTCACAATGGACCAAGAAGAGATCTCAAGGAAGTTTCCTGTTACGAGTGCAAGGAGAAGGGACACTACGCTAAGAACTGTCCCAACAAAGAAGAGTCCAAGGAAGAGGAAAGACCTCAAAGAAAGAAGGCTCTCTTAGCCTCATGGGGAGAAGACTCAGATGAGGAACTGGATCTCAGTGGCTTCTCTGGAGGAAGATGTCTCATGGCAAAAGGAGACTCAAGCGACTCAGAAGACCTTGAGGTAACTTCTGACGATCTCTTAAAATCCCTAGTTGATTGTGATAAGAAATAACTTCTTAAGATCATAAAGAAACTAGGAAAGGAAACCAGTTCTCTTCAACAGAAACTAGATGATTGTGAAGATGAAATTGCTTGCTTGACTGTTGAGAATTCTGTTTGGAGTAAGAAACTTGATGAAACTGAGAAAGACCTAGCTGAAACTCACTCCAAACTCATTGATATTAGGAATGTGCATGCTAATCACCTTAAAACTTGCAAATCTTGTGATTAAACTAGCATAGATTCTGTCAAAGTTCCCTTGCATGCTAATCCACCTGGAAATGACATGCTTCAATCCATAATTGATAGGTTAGACATTCTCACTAATTCCATTAATGAAAAAACGATAAATCAAACTGTTTTTGTGAAACAACGGCATGGAATAGGATATGTCAATAATAAAGGGAACAATGATGCTGAAGAAGAAAAGGCTAGGCGAGAACTTGTTGAGATGAATGAGAACCTCAGTATTGCTCTGGCCACTTCTCGTGATAGGAATCAATTCCTATCAGAGAAGATCATGGTCCTTGAGAACAAGGCTGAGGTTGCCAAACGTCTCAATGAAGGTTCTCAAAGTCCTAAGAAGGAACCAAAGGGAAAAGAAAAGATGGTTTCTGAAAACCAATGGTTCACCAATTCCTTTGCTCACAAAAAATATATTGACATGGCCCATAGCAAGGTTAGAAACAATGTTGATTTTAACAAAAGGAAAACTGAAAAACCTTTTAGGCCAGGAAAAGGAAAATATGGACATGTTGTTTACAATCGTTTGTGTACCTATTGTGGTAAGAATGGTCATTACAACACTGATTGTGCTAAGAAAAGGAACTTTGAAAAGGAGAAAAGTACTCATTACCATGAAAGCAACCAGTTCCCTGGTTATTCACAGACTCGGAATGCTAATCCCCCCAGTAAAGCCAAGCTTCGCTGGGTTCAGAAATCTTAGTTCCCTTGTGTGCAGAAAGAAGAGAGGCAACCCCAACTATGGTACATTGACAGTGGTTGCTCATGCCATATGACCGGAAGAAGAAATCAAATGACCTCTCTTCAACTTCTCCAAGGAGGGAACATATCCTTTGGAGACAAAAGCAAAGGAAAAATCTGTGGAATAGGAACTGTGAAACTCAACGATCACATTCAGGTAAACAAAGTTCACCATGTTGATAATCTTGGTTTTGACCTAATAAGTGTGTCACAGCTGTGTGATCAAGGAGACAATGAAGTTAGATTCAGATCAAACGAATGTTCAGTCCTTGACTCCTCGGGACAAATCATCCTAAAAGGGAAAAGATTCACCAATGTCTACATAATTGATCCATCCTTTGTTCCCAAGGAGAAACTTTGTCTCTCAACTGTGAATGACCAAGCTGATTTGTGGCATCAACGCCTCGGTCATGCTAGCACCAAGCTGATTCAAAAGCTACACTCAAAGGAGCTAGTCAGAGGGCTGCCAAAGCTAAGTGACACATCTAAGGAACTGTGCTCTGACTGTGTAAAAGGAAAACAGGCTCGAAGTTCCTTCAAGTCCAAAAACATGGTAAGCACCTCAAGGCCTCTTGAACTCATCCACATGGATCTTTGTGGACCCATGAGAGTTCAAAGCCTAGGAGGGAACAGGTATATCTTTGTTATTGTCGATGACTTCTCTCATTTTACTTGGACCATTTTCATTAAATCTAAAAGTGAAGTTGTTGACCGCTTTAAAGATCTGGTTCCCTTGTTAGAAAAATCTCTTGATTGTTCACTAAATGCTATCCGGTCTGACCATGGTACCGAATTCGAAAATGGAGAATTTCTAACCTTTTGCAGTGAGCATGGCATCGATCACAACTTCTCTTCACCATACACTCCTCAATAGAATGGAGTAGTAGAAAGGAAGAACAGGACCTTGGAGGACATGGCTCGAACTATGCTGATCTCAAGTGGGCTCTCCCAATCATTTTGGGCTGAGGCGATCAACACAGCGTGCTACATCATCAATAGAGCCATGCTTCGCCCAATCACAGAGAAGACACCCTATGAACTCCTAAGAGGAAGAGTTCCCAACATTTCACATCTGAGGGTGTTCGGATGCAAATGCTTTGTGCACAACAATGGGAAGGACAATCTTGGCAAGTTCGACCCAAGAAGTGATGAAGGAATCTTCATTGGTTATGCCTCATGCAGTAAGGCATACAAGGTCTTCAACAAAAGGACTAAAAAGGTAGAAGAAAGTATTCATGTTATTTTTAATGAAAAATCACTTGGAAAGATTGTGCAGAACACCACCAGTTCCTTTGAAGATCCATTTCCCAAGTCATCTCAAGAAGATCCAGATGAAGATGTCACTCCTCCCAGTTCCTGTCCTGCTGATCGGAACCCTCCAATGGCTCCCCGACCAGTTCCCATGGATAATGAACAACAATCCATTTCTGGGAACCATGAGCATGACGACAACATCTGTGGAGACCTCAATGATTCATCTTCCCACATGATCTTCAATGGAGAAGGTGATCCTAACAAGGAAGCTGAATGCTCAACTCAGAATGTCTCCACATCAAATGCTTTGGCTCCCAACAGAGAAAGAAGAGTCGTCAAGCCTCCAGTAAGGTATGAACATCTAACCCTCTTTGTTTTTAATGCCTTTCTGTCTATTGTGGAACCAAAGAACATAGGTGAGGCACTGAAGGATGCGGACTGGATCCAAGCTATGCAAGAAGAGCTTCATCAGTTTGAAAGAAACAAAGTATGGCATCTAGTTCCCCGTCCCAAGGATAAACACATCATAGGAACTAGATGGGTCTTCAGAAACAAGCTGGATGATACAGGAGCTGTGATAAGGAACAAAGCAAGACTTGTTGCTCAAGGATACAATCAACAAGAAGGCATCGACTATGATGAAACCTATGCTCCAGTGGCAAGGATTGAGGCAATAAGATTGTTGATTGCCTTCGCTTCACACAAAGGATTCAAGTTGTTCCAAATGGATGTAAAGACAGCCTTCCTCAATGGAATTCTTCAAGAAGAAGTCTATGTCAAACAACCTCCTGGTTTCGAAGACGACGATCACCCAGATCATGTCTACTTTCTAGACAAGGCACTCTATGGCCTCAAGCAAGCTCCCAGAGCGTGGTATGATCGTCTTGCCCAATTCCTACTCTCAAATGGCTATAGGCGTGGAGTCATTGATAAAACTCTCTTCATCCTAGAAGAAGAAGGTAACATCTTAGTGGTTCAAATCTATGTTGATGATATTATATTTGGTTCCACTAACATGTCCCTTGTAGACAAGTTCAAAGACTTGATGAGCAGTGAATTTAAAATGAGTTTAATTGGGGAACTCACATTCTTCCTCGGATTACAAATCACTCAAAAGGAAGATGGTATTCAAAACCATCAACAGAAGTATGTCAGGGAACTACTGAAGAAGTTCAAAATGGATTCATGCAAGCCTCTCTCCACTCCCATATCCACTATTGCCCATCTGGATAAGGACCATTCGAGTCCTCTAGTGGAAGAGAAGCTCTATAGAGGTATGATAGGCTCACTCATGTACCTAACCGCTAGTCGACCAGACATTGTCTTTGTTGTTGGCTTGTGTGCTAGGTTCCAATCTTGTCTGAGAGAAACCCACTTGGCTGCTGTGAGGAGAATACTTCGATATCTCAAGGGAACTGATGATCTCTGCATTTGGTACCCCAAAGAATGTCCCTTTGAGCTCATGGGTTTCACTGATGCTGATTATGCTGGATATTTGGTGGATAGAAAGAGCACTTCTGGAATGACACAGTTCCTAGGCCCTTGCCTTGTGTCATGGGGATCAAAGAAACAAGTTTCAGTCTCCCTCTCCACCACAGAATCCGAGTACATTGCGGCTGCCTCCTGCTGTTCCCAACTTCTCTGGCTAAAGCAACAACTCGCGGACTTTGGTATGTCTTATGGCCCTCTCACTATTCTTTGTGATAACACTAGTGCCATAAACATCTCTAAGAATCCTGTGCACCATACTAGGACCAAGCATATTGACATAAGACATCATTTTCTTAGAGATCATGTTGAGAAGGGAAACATCATTATGAAATTTTGTAGAACTGAAGATCAGGTTGCAGATATATTCACCAAGGCATTGAATAGAGTTCCTTTCGAGAACCTTAGATTGGAACTATGAATGATTCCTATTACTCAGTAGTGACCTCAATTAAAAGAATTCTTTCCAGTTCCCCTAATTGACTAGTTTAAGATATTTAACTTATTGAGTCTTGATGTCCTTGTGTTATATCTTTTGCTACAAACCCTTCTTGTCATAATGGTTTCTTAAAAAAGGCTTAGATTAAATTTTTCTGGATCGTCTCCTTTTGGTCCTCATTATTCTTTTAATTCCTCATTGTTCAAGTTTTCTTCATGGCCCAAAAGTCACAATCTGATCATATTTCTTTCCCAATGATACAAGCCGAAATGATGATTGTGTACTAAGACCCACCCTTGCCTCATTGCTCAAGTTAATTCTCTATGATCCATCTCTAAAACCCTCTCTGAGAATTATTGTGCAATGCGATAAAGAGCCTACCCTGATTCCTTTTATGGGAACATACTTTTTGCTTCCATTATGTTAACCCACATCAAAGGTTCCCATATGTTCCTCTAGCACGCTGAACACTTCGCCAGAAAGGAACCAGGATTAAACGTCTCTCCAACGACTAGATTGGCACTTCCCAGAAGTTATTTATGGCAAACTGCAGAGGCTCAGAACGGTCTTATCAGATGGCAGACATCCCTCTTCTCTAAATGGATAAGTTTTGAAAATGGGTTAGTCGTTCCGAAAAGCTGCAAGAGTATTCAATGCCCCAGATTTACCTTGATCTTCTCAATGGCTGGATTTGGTTCTACGGTCATCTCAGCCTTCACCGCCTTTAAAGAGTTGCACATTTGCTCCAAGCTGATCCCACAACTCACCATCTCTCTGATCCTCTGCCTCTCATTTCTCTCAAACACATAAATCCTTAAGCTCCTCAAAAATGGCTGATCCAAACCCTAACCTTGTTCAAGACGAAGAGGAGGCTGCCCTTCTCAAAGCCTTTCGAGAAAAGAAGGCAGCTTCATCCTCTAAACCCGTTTCTGCCATCTCTTCTCATAAATCCCAACCGAAAGAGAAACCTGTGTGAAAATAGTGGAGGAACCTGAAGAGAAAGCCGAAGAGGAACCCAAGGAGCCAACAAAGCCCAAGGGCGAGGAGAAAGCCATGGCCATCTCTCTGGCTTCGGAATCGGCTACCAAAATTGTCTCCGAAGGAGGCTCTCATGACTCCTCGTCTGACAAGTTTCTCCAAGAGCTCTCACCAGTAAGCCTCAAATCCAAAACCACTTCTAACCCTGGTCCGTCTGTCGCCACTAGAATGCAACAAAGAAAGAGGAGTTCCTAAGCCATAGTTCCCTATGAAACCAAATCCATAAAAAGAGCCAAAATCACCTCCCTCTCTGCCTCCTCCTCCCTGGGTCAGGTCTCTTCTTTCTTCTCTAAGAGGAAGATCCTTAAGCCTCTCATAATCGGCAAGGAGTTCTGGACCCAAGAACTGGAAGAAGAAGATGAAGAAATGTTTGGAGAAGCCCTGAATGAGTTCCATTCTCTGCTGCAGTTTCAAGGATAGGACGAGATGCTGTTTGAACCCTTCTCTGCTTCTGATGAGATTGTCCGCTTGTTTTACCAGTCTATGGAGTTTGTGCCTGCGAAGGAGAACTCTTCCTGTAACGACGCCGTTCTTATATGGAAGGGAACCAGCTATCCTCTGTCCGCCAACCTAATTACGTCTGCTCTAGAGATCGAGTCAAGGTCTGGGTTTGGCATTCTGCCTCAAAAGAAGGGATGGCCCAAAGGAAACGGCTACAAATCCAAGGGAGCAGTGGTCAAGAAAATCTATGATGGCGCCTCCCCCTCATCTTTGGAGACAAAGGATCTCTCAATCGCAAACAAGTTGTTACACTTCTGGATCACCCGCAATCTGGTTCCCAGACAGGAGCATCGGAACAATGTTCTCATCACAGATGCCATCTACATGGACAAGGTGCTCTCTGGTGTTCAATTGGATCTCCCTCGCATTGTCTTAGCCCACATGCAGTTCTGCTCATCCCATGACTCCCATGCTTTACCCTTCCCTCATATCATCAAAAACATTCTCTCCAACCTTCACCAATACCCAGTTGATCTGCCTGAGACAGTCTACAACAAGTGTCTTACCATGGCCACAGTTCGGAAGTTGAAGACAAAGGAACAACAAGATCCCCCTTCTGAAGCTCAAGCTCAACTGCCTAAGGAAAAGGCCAGTTCCAAGGCCCCTTCTAGTTCCCAGCCACATCTCAACCCCTCTCCAGACTCCTCTGTGATCCTTACTTCTCTGGATCGTATTGAAAAGGCTATCATGATGGGCTCGACTGCTATCCCGGTCGCCCTCCAAGATCAAGTAAGAGAGTTGGGGCATATACGTTCTGCTGTTGTGGCTCTGGTAGAAGTTCTTCAGAAGGATTGGCAAGGTGCAATCAGTGCCCATCAGGCCACGGGCCAAAATGTAGGAACTGTCGACAAAGATGTTGAAGAGGAGGCCGCTCTGCCATAGGAACGCTTGTTCTGGTTCCCAATGCTAAAACACCACAGCGTGCTAGTAGTTTCCCTTAGGATCCTACTCCCCTCTTCTATCCATTTGTCGTCTTTCCTAATGATTGCTTTTGTTGTTGTCTTTGCAGTTTGTTGTTTTTGTTGTTGGCTTATGTTGGTTGTATTGTGTCGTACCCGTCCTTGAACAATGATCAGTTTAAGCTTTTATGATTATCTTTTGGCTTCGTTTCTATGATTAATCTGCCTTTGCCTTAAGTTTCCATTATGCTTCTGTTATGGGTTTGATGCAATTGTATATTCTCTTGAATATCATGTTCTTAACTCGTACTTAATCTTTTCGATGATGTCAAAAGGGGGAAGAAAAGGATAGGAACCTTGAACTTTGGAGACTACTGAACTAATAGGAACTCTGAACTAGTTCTACTTCTAAGGGGGAATTTGAAATAAACTTGTTCACTTGCTTAGGGGGAATTTGCAACCATTGAATGCTCTATCATTAATCCGTAATGTTGTAATTCCTTAAACTCAATATGGTCTCATGAAATTCAAAGTCCTATTATGTTGCCAGGTTCCTTGTATTTGTCATCATCAAAAAGGGGGAAATTGTTAGGAAACGGAACTATGGAATTTAGGTTCTCCTGAGAGTTCCTTTCCTCAGTTTCTCTACTTTTGACGATGACAAATATTATGATACTAATATTTTATCTCAAAGATGTGTTTTAAGGAATCACAGGAACATACCGAAGGCAAGAAAGCCAAACAGGACAAGGGAACCAAAGGAACAAGACAGATGAAGGAAACCAGAGGAACTCAGGTGTGCCCAGAACGCAGCATACGACATTGCGATTCCTGAGAAATCTGGGGACACACAACCTCGGACAAAAGTTGTTGAAAACGACTTGTCCGAAGCTTCCAAAAGCCTGCCATTGTCCAAGAGCAAAACAACAAGAAACCTAGAGACGCTGAACCTCGGACAAAAAAGATGAAAGCGACAGGACATAGAGACGTCGCTGTCCAGAAGACAGTTCCCAAGCGGCCAGCTTGTTCAACCTCGGACGAAAGTATTTGGACAATGACATAGCATGGCTCGTCTGAGGTAGCTGACCAACCAAGAGAGATTCTGAGCTGCCTAGGTTGTTTGCACATGACCAAGAACAATGTGGATCAAGGAGAACCACTCATCCTAGGGCAAGCTCAATCTGTGGGAACCTAGAGAGGATCGAGCTGCGAGGAATCCTCTATAAAAGGAAGACTAACCCAAGGGTTATCTTCAAGCACTGAAACACGACTCACACTCATTAGCAAATATCTAGTGTGAACCTCCAAACAAGATAATCAAAGCAAACCGAGATCAAGAGGAACCAGTCAAGGAAGAAGAGCTGAGTGCTAAGTTCCTGTGACTGTAAGTGATAGTTTCTAGGTGCGAAAGTCTGTTTCTTGGATTGATTATTGATTGTGTTAAGTTATCTAGGATTGTCTAACTGTGTGTAAGGCAAAGGAACTGTGTGTTCGTTCCTAGGATAAGCTGTAACCAAAAGAGATAAGAAATCAAGAAGTAGACTTTGAAATACTTTCGAAAGAAAGGTAGTGGTTTTTATCCTAGATTGCTAGTTGGAAATCAAAGGTTTTCACTATAAGGAACTGGTCATTTATTTGATTGTTTATTTCCGCTGCGAAAGGAACTGAGAATTGATATTTTGAGTTCCTTAAGTTTTTATCTAACAATCACGATCCTACAAATATGCGTTTTGGAATTTAAGAAGATAAGTGCGATTATGCACATAATTAATATACCCTCGGGCGAGGAGTACAACGTGGAAACCGCCCAGACTTCGGTTAGAGTAAGTCTTCTTTCCAATCTGGATTCGCATTGCGCGGTGAGGTTGGTCGTTGACCCAAATGATCAAGTCATTTTTAAACGCTTGTATAAAAACTATAACGTTCCCAAACATTTGTCATACTTTACCATAAGACTCAATCTTTTGGAGTCTTCTCTTCATACATTTCCCATAAGACTCAATTCCTTTGGAGTCTTCTTTTCAATGCATGTCTATTCTAATCATTTCATGAAAGTTTCGGGTTATATATCGTTCCTTCGGTTATTATTCGAGGGACAATGATAGTAAACGGTTACGATCACTAGAACCATTCTGTTTTCACCCTTGCATAGTCTTTCATTAGACTAACCAACCGGGTTTTATTCCTTGCATGGTTGGCTGGTGTCATCCGTCCTATACGGCACATCAGTGGTTGGTTCCCGAAAACTTGAAGTAACCAATTGAAGAAGAGGCTTGCAGTTGAAGATTTATGTGTTAGTGTTTTAAGGTTGTCAACTATTACTTTAATATATTGTTATAACCTAGTCATGTAATAGGTTTATTCTAAAAAGTCTTCCGCTGTGTAATTTATAAGTCTTCCGCTGAGATTTAACTTTGTTGTAAAAACGCTACTCTCGTTTGATGAGAGATCTTTTAATAAAAGGGTGGAGTTTCATATTTAAATGTCTTCCGCTGTTTAATTTTTTGTTAATTAATAGGTTCCTTTAAGTTTAATTGTTCCGATTAAAGCCTAGGGTGACATCGGACAGTAACGTCTGAGGTCACTAGCGTGTGGCATTTCCGACAATAAGTCGTGGGTGTTACAGTTATGGTATCAGAGCAATGGTTTTAAAATTCTCGGCCTATTGTTAGGTTTGAGAATTTTTGAAAACTAATTTTGAAACTATTTTCAAACCTATCTTCTATTAAAAAGGAATTTCGAGAGTTTCAATGTTGAATTTAAAAGTTATAAGTAACTCTGGTAATTTAATTTAAACTAATGATTTAGCTATTTTGAACTTCAAAAGTTATTTATCGTTGGTTTATAAAAGGCGTCTTATACGCAATCAAAATAAGTTTAAGATTGTAACTTTAAAAGTGTGATTTTGGTCCTGGTACAAGTTTTGTGATAATCGTATCACTAGTTTGAGAAACTAACTTTATAGATAATTATTTTTATATATAAGATTTAAAGGTATAAAGTATAAAGTTTGAAGGTATCTGGTTTAAAACTAAGTGGTTTTCCAAACTTATTCAAGCTTCGAGTTGTTACTTATTCCCTAGATCCATTCTTAGGAATATCGTTTCTCCCTAGGTTTATTGTCATTTAAAGGTTGACATTTCTCCTAGAGTTCCCACTTTAAAGTAAGTCAGAAGAAGGTTGTTTCTGCGGTTAATGGTGGTGGGCCAGTCAGACTGATATAGAGTTATTAGTTTGGACCCTTATAAATCGTATCATAACGTAATTGACTCAGTGTCATGTACAAGTTGGAAAAGTTCTAAACTAACGTTGTGGTTCATCAACAGATAATGGACACCCGATCCACCAACCAGGCAGCTAACGGAAGTCCTAGCAACGATTCTCGAATTCGGCTGAGAAGTGCTAATCCACAAGGGGAAGACGCGGGATCTGGCTCACGTAATAATGAACCGACCCTGCGACATGATGTTCTTCAGGGACAAGCCGACCCCCAGGCTGCAAGGGGAGTTCCACCTCCTGCCCCGATTGTGCTAAATGCGACGATCATTGGGCAGATAGTGGGGCTAGTCGTCGAAGTATTAATGGGCCAGGTGATACCGCAAGCCCAAGCGGCCCCCAAACCTCAAGTCGTAGCTAGTGTGGAGGCACAGATTAAGGCAAAGGGTAGGCAACAGAATCGCATGGCTCGCTCGTTCAAGCGGTCGGCGTCGCCCACCAAGTTTGAGAAGTCTGGTCGTACTAAGACCAAGGCGACTCAGGCTGGCTCCGCCAAAGGCTCAGGTTGGAGTAACGGCGTGATTCAATGCCACAACTGTGGTCAAGCTGGGCACAAAAGTCCTAGTTGCCCAAAGGCAAAGAGGATATGTTACAAGTGTGGGAAGGAAGGCCACATGAAGGCATACTGTAGGAAGAAGGGCCTAAAGCCAACACAAGCATGTTAGGCCTCAATGGCTGGCTGTGGGCAGAACCCAAGGACGGAAGTGTCTGCTCCGGAGCCATCTATTACCTGTGATAAAGGCAAGGCGCATATGGAATCTTCGGGTCAAGAGCAACGACTCTTTGTGATACGTCACCCCGACGGGAGGGAAACCATGTGCGAGTGGTAGAATTTTGTAAGTTTTTAAGAATAGGGAGCTATGACTTGTGTCGATAGTCTCCATAGTTTAGTAATTTGTCTATTCGACTTTCTATCAGTTGTTTTATGTAATGTTTCGAATCATAAAGAAGTGTTTCCTTGTTCTGGAAATTACTAGATTCATTACTATCGCAAATTGTTCGTTCATACGAGACTCCGTGAGTGCCAAAAACAGTTATATCACGTGTGGATAAGGGCTGTCAGGACTCATAAAGGAGGGGTAACGTATGGAGCCTAGGTGTTCGTTCCCTACATGGTTAACACCAGGGGCGACTCCATTACTGAATTGCTAGATCCATTCTTAGGAATCTCTCTTTGTTCTTGGAGTAATGTCACATCGGTATGACAATAATTACTCCCTTTGTTGAGCGGACGAGCGTTATCTCATGATTTGAGTTTTACCAATATTCCTTAATGTAAAGGAAACAAATGTATGTGGTTAATACTCTATGGGACGAAGAATTTTTTTCTCTCTCTCATATGTGTACCATGAACATTTGTTGTGGTAAAAGTACGTAGGAGTGAACTATATGAAGATTAGAATGCCTAGTTGTGAGGTCATTCTGTAGTCATCTATAAGGATAGATTGCTGAGAAGAAAATAAATGTATTCCAGAGATAGTTCATAGGGGGGTCAGTTCCTCTGAAAAGATCATACTCTATTACGACCTTGAGTAAAACCTCAGGACCCAAGGGTGTGGAGTCATAGGTATTATTTTGGAAGATTCATCCGAGGTTTCGTTATGAGGCTTTCTTAAGAGAAACGACATAAGGATTGGATTGAGAGTGATCGACGTCTATTAAAGGCGATTTGATGTCACATTTAGGGAAAATAAAGTGATTGGCGGCAATTGTGCTAATTGACTTATCACGATCTTGTTTGAGGAAACTAGAGGTTTTAAGTTGGAAGTGAGCTTTAGGGCCAATTTTAATTGGGCCAAGGAGCTGAATCAGTAAAGTGTACCTTCAAGAGGTATAAAGTTATGATATCTAGAGTTTTTACAAGGCTTGATATGAGGATTTTAAGTGGGTGGGACGTAAGGCCAATGATATAGCACTTTCTGGAAATTAAGTTGTGGAACGATTGTTTCGGGAGAAAGCTCATTTAAGATTGAAGGGTTATGGAATAAGGACTAGGTTATTCAGAAGATATCGATACGAAATGATGTAGCATGGGAAATTGTCATATGTGCGTTTAAGGAGTAAAGTAACGAATGATACTCGTATATAGCCATTGAAGGATTTAGGATGTGAAGTGATGGATTGTGATGGCAAGACATCGTTCATCAATATGTATTTTGAGTAAATAGAGTTGAGGAACCTTAAAGGTTTAAGTTAGAACTTTAATAATGGAATACGTTAGGGTAATCTTGGATAAATGGTAAATATCCGTAAAGCAAAAGAGTGCTTGATTTGGGATAATAAACCGTATAAGGACAACTGATTACTTAAGGATTTTTGGGTGAATAGCAAACTCGACCGGTAACAGTTTGCTATGATTTTGAAGGTCGAATAGTGTGGCATAATGTAAGAATGTGGATGATATCAAGTGGACTTGAGGAAAAGGCAACCTACGTCTATTAAGGTGATCGTATGGTACGTTTGGGTAAAACGAGAGTATAATCTTTTGAAATGGATTATTAGATCATGTTGAGATAATCGGACATAGGTTGTGGTGTGATTACTTGTGGGATCACATGAGTAAAAGATTTTGAGTTAAGATATGACACAAGGGCCAAATGTGATTAAGGTAACCAATGAAATAGATGATCCGTGTATGTAAGGAGTAAAGTCTATATGACAAGTGGAGGTACTAAGTTGAAGTATAGTTGAATTCTATGTATGTACTTTGAGGATCTGACTGTCGAAAGGAAGTTAGTAGAGAGATGTTGTATTCTTCTGGTTGAGGACTTCAAGGTCTTGATGAGGAATAGGGCAATATAGCGAGGTTATATTGGAGATTATAATGGATACTCTGATTAAGGAAATGGTAATCTTGCGGATGATCATATATGTTCTAACGAGAGTAAGGAATGTAGGCAGTATGTTGTAAGGGGAATCATGATCGAATAAATAGTTCGATTTTGGTGACATAGATTGCGAAAACCAAACTCGTTTAAGGATATCAACTTAAAGAGGATAAGGTATGTACGCTGAGAGAGGTTTATAAAGAGAAAGTTGGAAGAGAAATGTGTGTTCTCATGCTTAAGGTATAGCAAGACTAGTGCGATGATTTTGGGAGACAATTATCCTAAGGTAATTATGAATTTGTGGATATAGTCATGAGTTAATGCAAGTGTAGCACATGGTGATAGGATATGCGAGAGAGTGCTATGATTGAGGAAACATATTGTTTTCCTAGGAGCAAGTTCAAGGATGAGATGATTAAGGATATTAAGATCAGGTAATAAGAATATGGTGAAATCGGACCCTTTAGTTTAGCAATGCTAGTTTCGGGGTCGAAACTCTTTTAAGGGGGTAGTAATGTAATAATCCTCATGTTACCATAGGGGTAATATGATAGAATGTATGTTTGGTGAAAACAAGTTATAGAATTCTCTTAGGTTGAGAATGGTCTAAATTATGGTTAACCTGACGTTAACTGTAATTTGAACCAACTTATAAATTTTAACTTAGAAATGTCTGCACCAATTTTAGAAAGTGTGAAATGGGTTAGACATGGTTAAACTTATACGGTTGTGTAACTTAGTATTAGGTCGCATCTACGGGTTGTTATCAGCCAAGTTTCGGGGTCGAAACTTCTCTTAAGGGGGTAGTGATGTAATACCCCTCATTTTTAGTAAGGGTATTTGGGTAATTTTCTCAACCCTCGTTCTGTAATCGTGACGCGTTAGGTTAATTCGGAATTTCTGTAACGCGTATAATCTCTGTAATAATTCCCTGAGCATTATAATATACATTCGATGTATTTTCGAGGCTTAAAATATTTGTTTGGGTATAAATATTAGTTATTGCAAGGTTTTAGCACGTGTTCAATCGTTTCCCGGGCAAAAGGACGCGAACAGGCCTTTTCCGCGACCGCGGAAGATTTCCGCGATCGCGGAAAATGATGCGTCGTCAGCCTCGCGAACAGGTATTTTTCTGCGACCGCGGAATATTTCTGCAACCGCGGAAAACGGTTCGTCCTCGTCTTCAATGGCTTCGTTGGTTGGGATGGCCGTCGATTCATCGGGGGGGGGGGGGATTTAGAGCGGTTCGTCTGGCCGGGAGTTGGGGTGCTTGGTGGCTATAAAAGGAGGGCTCAGATGGAGGGTTGGAGCATCCGAAATCCAATCTCTCTCTCTCGCTTGTGTCGCCGGAGTTCTCGTATCATCGGAGCTCTCGCCAGTGGTTTTAGTGGTCGAGTGGTGGTGCAGTAGAGGCGTCGTGGTGCCAGGAGACGAAGCCCTCTCATTCAGAGCCTCGTCGTGTCGTCTCCGGTGAGGATTTGTCCGATTAGGGTTGTCGGGTTCATGGACGCGACCGCAGACATGAACAGCCGCGACCGTGGACGATGTACAGACATCCGCTACCGCGTAATCCAAGTCGCGACCGCGGATTGCCTTAGCTAACGCGATCGTGGCCTTTGACGATCCGGTCACGGATGGGACCCTCGTTTCTTTCGTTTCCTTAGATCCGTATTATTATTTATCGAATCTAACCTAGGGTTTCGTTGTGTGTTCGTTGGTGTCGTAGGAATCCGCAATCCGATTCCATTTCCAGTTCCTGGACCTAGAAACCCGTCGTCATTCGTTCATCTCGATCAAGGCAAGTGGCGGTTCGCTCTTGCTTATCATTCCATGTTTCCGTTAATTATCAATTATTTTGGATTGTTAATTAAATTGGATGAATTGTTGTTTTTGTTTGGGAACAGATTTTATAAATGATATGATATAAAATGTGATATTATGATAGGTTATATATGTTGCTAGAAACAACGCTATTCTATCTGTTATTACCATGATAGTATTGGTGTGGATTTTATGTGTGAACTTATACATATATAGTTAGAACGAGTATTCGTAGAAACGCTATGTACCTTGCGAGGTCTAGCCGTTTCTTTATAACCGTGGTGGATAGAATGTCCAAGCCCTAACACCCTTTCCTGGTCATGACTATCCCCTATCCGAGTATGGGGGAGGTGCACACAGCTGGTGCCAACAATTGGGATTTATTCCCAAGATATCTCTCATATCAAGATGATATATTATATGATAAAAGCTTTAACGTAAATATGCATTTTGGAATTTAAGAAGATAAGTGTGATTATGCACATAATTAATATACCCTCGGGCGAGGAGTACAATGTTGAAACCGCCCAGACTTCGGTTAGAGTAAGTCTTCTTTCCAATCTGGATTCGCATTGCGCGGTGAGGTTGGTCGTTGACCCAAATGATCAAGTCATTTTTAAACGCTTGTATAAAAACTATAACGTTCCCAAACATTTGTCATACTTTCCCATAAGACTCAATCTTTTGGATTCTTCTCTTCATACATTTCCCATAAGACTCAATTCCTTTGGAGTCTTCTTTTCAATGCATGTCTATTCTAATCATTTCGTGAAAGTTCCGGGTTATATATCGTTCCTTCGGTTATTATTCGAGGGACAATGATAGTAAACGGTTACGATCACTAGAACCATTCTGTTTTCACCCTTGCATAGTCTTTCATTAGACTAACCAACCGGGTTTTATTCCTTGCATGGTTGGCTGGTGTCATCCGTCCTATACGGCACATCAGTGGTTGGTTCCCAAAGACTTGAAGTAACCAATTGAAGAAGAGGCTTGCAGTTGAAGATTTAAGTGTTAGTGTTTTAAGGTTGTCAACTATTACTTTAATATATTGTTATAACCTAGTCATGTAATAGGTTTATTATAAAAAGTCTTCCACTGTGTAATTTATAAGTCTTCCGTTGAGATTTAACTTTGTTGTAAAAACGATACTCTCGTTTGATGAGAGATCTTTGAATAAAAGGGTTGAGTTTCATATTTAAATGTCTTCCGTTGTTTAATCTTTCGTTAATTAATATGTTCCTTTAAGTTTAATTGTTCCGATTAAAGCCTAGGGTGACATCGGACAGTAACGTTTGAGGTCACTGGTGTGTGGCATTTCCGACAATAAGTCGGGGGTGTTACAATTGGTCCCTAGGAATAGCCCAATCAATGACACCAATTTTCTTCCTAGATTTAGCATGATTATGATTATGCATATGTGAATCATCATAGAAGTCATTCAAGTTCACATTATTGCTCCTACTGTTCCTTCTCTTTGTGTGCTCTTTAGAGAACTTCTTTTTCTTTTCACAGTCTCTCTGTAAATGTCTGTTGTCCACACAATACCAACACAACTTGAATTGATCCATCTGAACATACTTTCTATTAGGAACAACATTCTTGCGTTGCTTCGCACGTTCTGGACAAGGAATGTTGGATTGCTTCCCTTGAGACTGCTTGAGGAAGATCTTATGGACATGTTGTCCAGTGTACCACAACTGATTCTCATCCAGTCCACTCTCAAGAACCTTGACACGTTCCTCAAAATTACGATTCTTCTCTCTAGCATCATGTAGCTCCCTATCTCTTGCTTCACGAAGTTCCAGAATAGATGGATCATCTTCCTTTTGCTTAAAACCTGTGTAACCAATACCATACCTTGCTTCGACAAACTGAATGTTGTCAGTTTCAGCTTTCTGTTCCATTAGCATAGAGTGAATTTTGTGAACATAGGCTTTCATCTCAGACATCTGTTCCTCAAGCTTGGTTGATCCAGCTACACCTCTTGCATCAGTATTGTTAGAAACGTCATTCATAAGCAAAGAGACATTTTCATTTCTTAACCTCTGAAGTTCCTCATGATTAGCATCACATGAAGAACAAGGAACAATTGAGCTACTAGCAGTGTTAGATAAGTTTTCTTTTAAACTACTATACTCATCTTCAGAATTAGCAAGTTCCTCTTGTGTTTTCAAATTTTCAACATATATTTCCCTTATAAGAGCAATCAGTGATTTCTTATCATAATTCACAAGAGATTTCAAAAATATTTCAGGATTTATCTCGAGATCCTCAGACGAAGTAGTAGAGTCATTGATAGTCATTGCACGCATCTTACCATCCTAGGCTTCAGGGTCTTCACCATCTGAGTCATCCTCATTTCCCCACACAGCAACGAAGGCTTTCATCGTTCCCATAAGGTTTGCTTGGTTTCTTAGGATTTGGGCATGAGCTAGAGTAGTGACCCTTTTCATTACAGTTGTAGCAAGTGATGTCTTTGATGTCACGAGTCTCACCGTTCCCACTTCTGCTGTTCCTTCCTTTGTTGTAAAGGGAACGCATGACTTTTGCACATCTTTCTGATTAAGAGCATTGTTGATGAGCATGACAGCCTTGCAATTTTTCTCTATGATTTGGAGATCCTCTTGATCCCATTTCTTCAGCCTTTTCTTTTTCTCAAGATCAACAATCTCAAGATTTCCAAGGGAGATGACCAACCAGCATTGGTAATCATTACTTTGGACCCACTTGATGAAGAGAGCCTTTCAATGTTGGTATTGGCCAGCGAGCAACAAGGTAGGCCTTGAAGAGTTCAAACCAACTTCGACAGTGATAGCATTTATCGTTACCTAAAAATCTGTAAGTAACACAGAATCTAGAACAAACCTACTCTGATACCAATTGTAGAATCGAGTGTGTTAGTACAAGGAACGGTATAACTGTTCCTTGGGCAGCGAAATATCGTAACAGAATAACAGTGTAACAGACAAAGTTCCTTAGAGAGGAAAACTTAATCAACCAACTAGTTGACTAAGAAAAACCTCTACCTCTAGGTTTCCCTAGTAGGATTTCAAAAGTCTACTTGTGTTATTAATTCTGGAATTACAAACAAGCAAGTCTTATCTCAATCTAGTTTACTCCTAGATATCTAGACCTCTTATTGTAACGTTCCTAACAACACCTAAGACAATCAAAATCCTAACAAGTACTCAACTCACCAAAGTCTCGTCCTTGTAAGTTCTTCTCTTTCTCCGAATGCTCTCAGTTCTTTGGAAGTGTCGTAATTGCTTGTTGAAATAAAGTAGACAACTTCCTTTCTTATAGTCTAGGAATTCTATCTAATTTACCCTAGTTTTACTTAAGGAAAATAAGATAAAATAATCCTATACAGTCTTTTCTAATCTTTCCTAACAATAAGATCTTCAACAACTTTATCTATTGCGGCCGAAGTTGTTTCTTCAAGATCTCTTTCCATAAATAAGAGATTCGGTAAACGCAAGGGCTACAACACGCGTCTCTGCGTTCCTTGACGATGTTCCCTTTTCTTTCTTGTTCACTAACGCGTGTCTCTGTTTCTCTTTTGTTCCAGCGCATTGTTCCTCATTGTTCACTTCTCTGTTCCTTTCATTCTCTGTTTTGATTCATCACATGGTTTTCATCGTTCCTTTAAATCACTTGTTTCCTGAAATTCATAGTCACACTACAAACCATCAAATATCATTGAGTTTATCATCATCAAAACTAGAGGGAACATCTTCGTTCCAACAATTTCCCCCTTTTTGGTGATGACAAACTCCTTCAAAATGTGCACGTTCAAAACAGACAAGTAAGAAGTCAATCACATGTAGTCAAACATATATACGATCAAGATATTGACATTGTTCCCCCTCAGAAAGTTCATAGAAGAATTTACCTTCAAGCAGCGTCGTCATTCTCCTTTGCACTAGCTTCTGTTATCAACCTTTCCTTGGGTTTCACATTTTCCATACTTCCCCCTTTTGGCATCATTAAAAGATCACATAAATCACAAAGGCTTGACTCACAAGCAAATCAGGATTAAAATATTTCATTCATTAAGTAGAAAGAAGTACAAAGCGAAGGAACCTAGACAACTATCATCAAAAGACAAGGAACAATCACACATAAGACATAAAAACATAGAAAAACAAGAACAAAGGGTCAGACGGGCTGGATAGTGACAGGGAACACTCAAGTCTCAGGGTCTTCAGCATCATCTTCATCTTTGCTCAAAAAGTGATCCAAGAGCAGGTTCATGGTGATGTTCAGCTGTTTAAGCTCAGCCAGAATCTGATGCTGAATTGAGCCACCCTTAGACGTTCCTTCACCAATAGCTTTCTTGGTAGTCACAGTGCCCGTTCCCTTTGAGTCACCCTTAAACTTCATCTTCTCTACAGCAGTAGAATCCAACTCACTTCCCAGAGCAACAATATCACTCGAGGGAGGTCAGTCACCCTTGATTCATCACATGGTTTTCATCTCGGAGCAACAACATCTTCACCAAGCCTGGATAGGCCAAAGAGTGGGACTTTGCTTTGCACCGTTCCATATGGCACAATATCACTCGAGGGAGGTCAATCTTCTCCCTTCGCAGAAAGCGGTCAAGAAAAAACAAGTCACATAAGGTGATGGTGTTGCGCTTCTCTTGGCGAGGTGCCACAGCCCTGAAAATGATATGGAAGGCCACTCGCTGAGCCATCGTCAGCCTTTCTGTGTGCAACTCCCCAGTGGTTGAACCAAACAACCGTTCCATACACGTCAGCTTCTCTTCATTGACCTCACTCGCTGAAACCTCAAAGAAACCACCCAATGGAACAGAGAGGAATGACAAGATTACCTTGGGCGTGAAGGACATGTCTTCACCACTGATCTTGGTAGACCCACACAGAGCATCAACTTTGGAGAGATGGAAGTAGTGGTAAAATTCACGCATCTGCACTTCATTCACTGTTGCCCTGTTGGAACAGAGCGGTTCCCATCTTTGGAAACGTAGAAGCTCCAGAATCCCTTCTACATTGTGTTCAGAAAAGAAACTCTCTCGAATCAAAAGCGGTGGAAGAATATTTTTACCTTCAGAGAAGTCAAGGACAATGGTGTTGGAGACGGAAAGCTCCAATTTTGCCTTGCCCACAGTTTTGGCCTTTTTCTTCTCAGTTTGCACAGCGGAACGAAGCCGTGCCTTCAAGGGTCGGGGAGTAGTTTCATCACCACCAGACTTTGATGGTGTCGACTGTGCCGTTGGAGCCATTCGATGCGCCAGAAACTGCACTTCCTCCTCTTCCTCCTCGTCTTGAGCAGTAGCAGCAATATCGGCGAGTTTGCACTTGCGAGGTGGAGGCGGCGCCAAAGGAGCAGTATTGACTCAAAGTTCCTTCTCCAGAGATTCATCGACTGTTCCTACTCGTTGACTCGGTCGTTTGAAGGAGAAGAGGCTTTCTCATCTTCGACAGGTTGGGGACGTGGTTGTTCCTCCATTGAAACAACTGCTAGCACACGATTGAGGTCCTGGGCCTTTAAATGGGACATAGAAGAGAGGGATGTCGTCGTTGTAGGTGTCGATGTAGAAGCAGAGGGTCGACAGCTTGTTGGGCGGCGGCATGGGCAACTTCCAAAACAGAAGTCGGCAGGCCGGTGGTAGTCGGTGTAGCGCGAGCGGCCTTGGCCTATTGGAGTTGGAGGATGTAAGCGTCCATCTCGGCCTCAGACATCTTGTCGGTGGAGATCATCTTACTCGGAGAATCCATGGAAGATAATAAGCTTTGAGAGATTGCACAGGGTTGAGAGATTTTGAGAGAGCAGAGAGCAAGAGAGAATGGCGGTGGAAATCTTGGAATGGAATGGCAAGTATTTATAAGAAAGATAAAATCTTTTACAAGATAAAATCTTTACAAAAATCTCAACCGACTTGCCAAAAAATCCATCATGAGATTGTTTCTCTCTCTTCCTATAACGGCCATTTTTTTACTTCGTTTACTGCGTCACTGTTCCTGCCACAGAGCAGTCAAATCTCGCAGAGAGCCGTTCCAACGGTCACCTGCACCCCAATAAATACCAGCCATTGATTCAAATTCCACGTTCCATTCACATCTGTTCCCCCTTAATCTGAGCAACATTCGTCGTTCCCCCTGAGACCAAGAGTGTTTGCGAGGCTTGTCTGGATATTTCTATGATGGGTTCACACAAAATATAGTATATCCAAACATATGGTAGGGAGAAAAACAACTCAGATAACTATTCCCAGTAAAAGGTTTATCAAAGAAGGATCATAGGACACATTTACCTGAATCAAGGCAATGGTAGGTTGTACAACCAATTATCATGTGGGCTTGTAATGAGGGCTCAATCATCAAATTGGTTGTTTTGGGTCTCAAATAAGATGTTAGCATGCAATCAAGTAATTTAACACAAATCAAAAGACAAAGAAGCTAGATCCTAAGACTAAGCAATTCAAGCATACAAAAATCATGAAATAGCAAGTTCAAGAAAAGCAATGTAAGCTAGATACTTCATGATATTTGTGAAACAATTTAGCCAAGCATTTAGGGAATAATGGGTGTGAAGGTCCTCAATTAAGAGAGATCATGCCAAGGAGTAATCGAAGATACTCGAATGGACCTTTGTCTAGTGCTTTGGTGAAGATGTTGGCTACTTGATTTCCAGTCCTGCAATGTTCCATTCTAATAAAGCCCATGTCAACATTATCACGTAGAAAATGATGACGATAGTCAATGTGCTTAGTACGTGAATGATGAACTGGATTTTTCAAAATGTTAATGGCACTAGTATTATCACACATAATAGGAATGGTGCCAAGAGACATACCAAAGTCTTCCAGTTGTTGTTTGAGCCACAATACCTGAGCACAACAGCTTGTTGCGGCAACGTACTCGGCTTCTGCAGTGGAAAGAGCCACAGAGTTTTGCTTCTTGGAACCCCATGAGACAAGACACGGACCAAGGAACTGTGCCATTCCAGAGGTGCTTTTGCGATCCACAACGTGCCCAGCAAAGTCAGCATCTGTGAATCCAACAAGATTGAAATCACAGTTCTTGGGATACCATAGACATAGATGGTCCATTCCTTTGAGGTATCGAATAATTCGCTTTACTTCCTTCAAGTGTGAGTCCTTGGGGTTGGCCTAAAATCTAGCACAGAGACACACATTAAACAATATATCTGGCCGACTGGCTGTGAGATAGAGGAGAGAACCAATCATTCCTCTATACATGGTGGGATCAACAGATGTTCCATTCAAATCTGCATCCAAGCGAGTGTTAGGGGAAATAGGGGTAACGATGGGTTTTGCAGAATCCATACCATACTTCTTCAACAACTCCTTGATGGATTTTTGTTGATGAATCTCCGTTCCTTCTTTAGTCTGAGTAACTTGTAATCCGAGGAAAAAGGATAGTTCCCCAATCATGCTCATCTCAAACTCACTACTCATAAGATTTTTGAACTTTTCTACTAGGGCAGGGTTAGTGGAACCAAGAATAATATCATCAACATATACTTGAACCACCAGAATCTTAC
The DNA here is from genome assembly GCA_027886185.1 of Rheum nobile. Lineage (NCBI taxonomy): Eukaryota > Viridiplantae > Streptophyta > Magnoliopsida > Caryophyllales > Polygonaceae > Rheum > Rheum nobile. The sequence goes on along the minus strand of WOAB01000207.1, from coordinate 4,990,881 downwards.
CTTCTTGTTCCAGAAGGAACAGAGTTTTGTCAACCGTTCCTTGACAATAGCCGTTGGAGAGAAGGAACTGTGCAAGTCTATCATACCAAGCACGAGGTGCTTGCTTAAGACCATACAATGCCTTATCCAAAGAATACACATGCGAGGGAAAATTGGCATCCTCAAAACCAGGGGGCTACTTCACATATACTTCTTGTTGGAGATATCCATTCAAGAATTCAGTCTTGACATCCATTTGGTATAATGTGAATCCCTTGTGAGCGGCATAGGCGATGAGAAGACGAATAACTTCAATGCGAGCCACTGGAGCATATGTCTCATCATAGTCAATCCCCTCTTGTTGATTGTAGCCTTGAGCAACCAACCTTGCTTTGTTCCTTGTGACCACCCCAGAGTCATCGAGCTTGTTCCTATACACCCAGCGAGTGCCAATGGCATGCTTGTTGTGGGGTAAAGGAACGAGCAGCCAGACTTTGTTCCTTTCAAATTGATGTAGCTCCTCTTGCATAGCTACGATCCAGTCAGGTTCCTTCAATGCTTCCTTGATAGTCTTGGGTTCTACAAGAGAGATAAAAGCATGGAAAGCACATAACATATTCAATTTAGAACGCAAACCTCTTTCACCAAAAGGTGTGACTAGATTATGAGTGGGGTGAGCCTTTTGAATTCGAACACTTTTTGACACGAGTAGAGATGGATCGTCAGGTTGTGTCTCAGAGTCGTCCGTCGAAGATGGGGGCAATGGGGCATCTTCAAATTGGTCCGTTCCTTCCTCATCACTCTGAGAATCATCAACAATATCATCACCAAAAGTTCCAAATGGAACAGTGACAATAGCTTCTGCATTAGTTGGGGCCGCAACTATTATTGAATCAATAGTTGATGTAGAGGGAACGTCTACGTCTTGTGCAGAATCGGTTGGAGTATCCACTTTAGGAGAGTCATCATGACTAGAAGATTATGGAGAAGATGGGGAGACACTAGCAACATTAGAAGTACCATTCCCACGACCTGGACTAGGGCGAGAAGAAGGACCATTGTCTTTATCATCAGAATCCTCTCGTTGCATTCTGGGATAGCTTTCCTCAGGGAACGTTGTCTCTAACTCGCCACTGGCACCTTTGGAGTTTTCATCAAAGACAACGTGGATGCTTTCTTCGATTTTGCGTAACCATTTGTTGTACACTCTGTAAGCCTTGCTTGCCTTTGCATATCCCAAGAAAATCCCTTCATCACTTTGTGGGTCAAACTTTCCTAAGTTATCCTTCCCATTGTTGTAAATGTAACACCTGTATCCAAAAGCATGCAAGTGGGAAATATTGGGCTTGTGATCCCTTATTAGTTCATAGGCAGTTTTATTTAATAAGGGACGAAGCATGATACGATTAAGTATATAACAAGTAGTGTTGATAGCTTCTGCCCAGAAGATTTTTGGAAGATTGCTTACAATGAGGAGAGTTCTAGCCATGTCTTCCAGAGTCCTGTTCTTCCGTTCCACAACCCCATTCTGTTGTGGTGTCCTAGGCGCGGAGAAATCATGTGACACTCCATTTTCTTCACAGAAGTTGAAGAACATAGAGTTTTCAAACTCCGCTCCATGGTCGGACCTTATAGCTTTCAGCTTCTTTCCTAAAATTGTTTCCACCTTCTTGATGAACGTCTCGAATTCGGAGAAGACTTCATCCTTCGAAGACAGAAAAATTGTCCAAGTGAATCTAGAATAATGATCGACAATTACAAAAACATACATGTTCCCTCCATGACTTCTTATCCTCATGGGACCATAAAGATCCATGTGAATCAGTTCCAGAGGTTGAGAAGTTGTGACATCAGGTTTAATCTTGAAGGAGGAACGGGTTTGTTTCCCTTTCACACAGGCATCACAGACGCCATGGAACTCTGATTGAACATTTGGGAGACCACGAACAAGTTCCTTTGCATACAGATTGTGAATGAGTCAAAGATTTGCATGTCGAAGCCTTCTATGCCACAGTTTCGTCTCATCAGCTATAGACGCAAAGCATAGAACTTCTTTTGGCTTGAAATTCTTGTCCACAATGTACACATCCTTGAATCTGACTCCTCTCAGAATTATATTCTTGGTTTCACGATATTTGACGTAGCATTCTTGTGAAGTAAAGACCGTCTTGTTGTTCCCTTGGTCGCAAAGTTGGGCAACACTCAACAAACTAAAACCAAGTTCATGAACTAAACTAACTTCTTTTACCGTGATGCTGGAGTTTTGTTTTGTTTCGCTTGTTCCAATGATTTCTCTACATCTCTTGTCTCCAAGAGCAACACTCCATCTAGAGTGTTTGTGAAGTGAGGTGAGTTGATCTTCTTTTCCGGTCATGTGGCATGAACAAGCACTGTCAATGTACCACTTCTCGTTCCCCCTCACTTCAACCTGCACAGAAAAAGTTAAGGTTTGGCGACCCAGGCAAGCTTAGCCTTACCTGGTCGAGACACATAATGCAATTGTTCCCTAGGAATAGCCCAATCAATGACACTAGTTTTCTTTCTAGATTTAGCATGATTATGATTATGCATATGTGAATCATCATAGAAGTCATTCAAGTTCACATTATTGCTCCTACTGTTCCTTCTCTTTGTGTGCTCTTTAGAGAACTTCTTTTTTCTTTTCACAGTCTCTCTGCAAATGTCTATTGTCCCCACAATACCAACGCAACTTGAATTGATCCATTTGAACACACTTTCTGTTAGGAATAACACTCTTGTGTTGCTTTGCACGTTCTGGACAAGGAACGTTGGATTGCTTCCCTTGAGACTGCTTGAGGAAGATCTTATGGACAGGTTGTCCAGTGTACCACAACTGATTCTCATCCAGTCCACTCTCAAGAACCTTGACACGTTCCTCAAGATTATGATTGTTCTCTCTAGAATCATGTAGCTCCCTATCTCTTACTTCACAAAGTTCCAGAATAGATGGATCATCTTCCTTTTGCTTAGAACCTGTGTAACCAATATCATACCTTGCTTCGACAAACTGAATGTTGTCAGTTCCAGCTTTCTGTTCCACTAGCATAGAGTGAATTTTGTGAACATAGGCTTTCATCTCAGGCATCTGTTTCTCAAGCTTGGTTGATCCAGCTACACCTCTTGCATCAGTATTGTTAGAAACTTCATTCATAAGCAAAGAGACCTTTTCATTTCTTAACCTCTGAAGTTCCACATGATTAGCATCACATGAAGAATAAGGAACAGTTGAGCTACTAGTAGTGTTAGATAAGTTTTCTTTTAAACTACTACACTTATCTTCAGAATTAGCAAGTTCCTCTTGTGTTTTCAAATTTTCAACATACATTTCCCTTATGAGAGCAATCAATGATTTCTTATGATAATTCACAAGAGATTTCAAAAATGTTTCAAGATTTACCTCGAGATCCTCAAACGAAGTAGTAGAGTCATTGATAGCCATTGCACACATCTTACCACCCCAGAATTCAGGGTCTTCACCATCTGAGTCATCCTCATTGCCCCACACAGCAACAAAGGATTTCTTCTCATCGTTCCCAGAAGGTTTGCTTGGTTTCTTGGGCTTTGGGCATGAGCTAGAGTAGTGACCCTTTTCATTACAGTTGTAGCAAGTGATGTCTTTGATGTCACGAGTCTCACCGTTCCCACTTCTGTTGTTCCTTCCTTTGTTGTAAAGGGAACGCATGACTTTATTTAGTAACACCACCTCAGGATCATCAGAGCCATCGTTGTCATCGAGGTCATTTTCAACTCTATTGACAGCCTTTCCAACCATCAAAGCAATTCCTTTGTTCTTGGAATCCTTGTTTCTTCCAGCCTTCTCTTCATTGTCATACTTCTGAATCTTGCTAAAGACCTCATGGAACGTCAGTTTGACAGTGTTGGGATTCTCTTTCAGAATGGCATTGGTCATCGCATGACGATGAGGAAGCCCATCAATGATAATAAGGATCTTCTCGTCAGGGAGGATTTATTCATCCTTGATAGAGTGAGCAGTCAATTTTGCAGTATTTTTCTCAAACCTTGCCTGGTAAGAACTCACATATTCATTCTCTTCCATTTTGAAGTTGTAGAAGTCCTTCTTGGCGGTGAAACGATCGATCCTACGAAGGTCCTTGCTTCCCATGTACATCTGTTCCAGGGCAAGCCACTTAGCATTGGCAGATTCACAAGATTGAATTTTTGCACACCTTGCTAATTAATAGCATTGTTGATGAGCATGGCAGCCTTGCAGTTTTTCTCCATGATTTGGAGATCCTCTTGATCCCATTTCTTCAGCTTTTTCTTTTTCTCAAGATCAACAATCTCAAGATCTCCAAGGGAGATGACCAACCAGCATTGGTAATCATTACTTTGGACCCACTTGATGAAGAGAGCCTTCCAATGTTGGTATTGGCCAACGTGCAACAAGGGAGGCCTTGAAGAGTTCAAACCAACTTCGACAGTGGCAGCAGTCATCGTTACCTAAAAATCTGTAAGTAACACACAATCTAGAACAAACCTACTCTGATACCAATTGTAGAATCGAGTGTGTTAGTACAAGGAACGGTATGACTGTTCCTTGGACATCGGAATATCGTAACAGATCAACAGTATAACAGACAAAGTTCCTTAGAGATAAAAACTTAATCAACCAACTAGTTGACTAAGAAAAACCTCTACCTCTAGGTTTCCCTAGTAGGATTTCAAAAGTCTACTTGTGTTATTAATTCTGGAATTACAAACAAGCAAGTCTTATCTCAATCTAGTTTACTCCTAGATATCTAGACCTCTTTTTGTAACGTTCTTAACAATACCTAAGACAATCAAAACCCTAACAAGTACTCAACTCACCAAAGTCTCGTCCTTGTAAGTTCTTCGCTTTCTCTGAATGCTCTCAGTTCTGTGGAAGTGCCGTAATTGCTTGTTGAAATGAAGTAGACAACTTCCTTTCTTATAGTCTAGGAATTCAATCTAATTTACCCTAGTTTTAGTTAAGGAAAATAAGATAAAATAATCCTATACAATCTTTTCTAATCTTTCCTAACAATAAGATCTTCAACAACTTTATCTCTTGTGGCCCAAGTTGTTTCTTCAAGATCTCTTTCCATAAATAAGAGATTCGGCAAACGCAAGGGCTATAGCGCACGTCTCTGCGTTCCTTGACGATGTTCCCTTTTCTTTCATGTTCACTAACGCGTGTCTTTGTTTCTCTTTTGTTCCAGCGCGTTGTTCCTCATTGTTGACTTCTCTGTTCCTTTCATCCTCTGTTTTGATTCATCACATGACTTTCATCGTTCCTTTATATCACCTGTTTCCTGAAACTCATAGTCACACTAAAAACCATCAAATTCCATTGAGTTTATCATCATCAAAACATGAGGGAACATCATCGTTCCTGTTGGATTGTTAGAGTTACGTCTGCGGGAACAAAGTCTTTGTTCCCACAGAAGTTACAGTGGATAAATATAGCAGGAAAGATAACGAACGAACTCACGATATATAGTGGAAACCCTGATTAGCAAAACTAGCTTCTCAAGGAAAAACCACTACCTTCAAGCTTTCGCTTGAGAGGATTTTGAAGCGTGTACTTGTCTTATTGATTTCTTGCTTGATTACACTTGTATCCTGGACTTCGACATCTAAACAACCAGCTAGACTCGAAACCTCTTCTACAACGATGAATTAAACTCAACCCTCAAAGACTTACACACACCTCACTTCTTTTCTTTCTTCTTTTCGTTCTCTCTATTTTCCGTCGTCGTCGTTACATAGAAATGAATCCACACCTCTATTAAATACAACTCGGCAAACCCTAAATGTAACAAGATAAGATTTATCCAAATAAGGCAACAAGAAGATATGATTTTGTAGAGGGAATAATATCCCAGCCGTCTATATTAATTTGAAGGAAGGATTCCGTAAATTAATATATTTGGATAAGATAGAGTACTCTCTCTCCAATTATCTTATCTTAGGAAGGTTTTCCTAAGATAACACAATCGAGCTTCTCTCTCCATATCTTCTCAAATCGGCTTGATCCTTGGAGCCGAAGTCATTCATCCTTGACCGCGTGCATGATTCTGCGTTTGATTTGTTTCCATAAATGGCACGCTGGATTCTTCTTTCCATTCGCAGCTTCGATCTTGTTCGACGTTGTTGGTCCTTCAGAGGTAACAAAGCACATGAACAGAGCTTTGTTCCCTCTTCGATCCTTCGCTGCAATGGTTCCCTGAGACAACTGTCTTTGTTCCTGAAACACTTAGTACCCAGATTAGTTGAATGTTTGTCACTATCAAAACCTAAGGAATTCAACAAATTCCCCCTTTTTGATGGTGACAAACATCCTTGACAATAAAGCATATACATACGAGATAAAGACAGTTGTATGGGGAAAGGTTCTCCACACAAGACCATAATAGTTCCCCCTCAACACAGCAACATATGAAACCATGTGCTGTTCCCCCTCAACCAAAGCTACCTGTCATTTTCCCCCTTTTGGCATCATCAAAAACACAGTGAAGAGTTAGAGATGAAAGATAACAGCCAGATGAACATCATTCTCAATCGCAGTAGATTGAAACACACGAACGCAGACAACATGTTAAGACGACAACACGATATGCAAGGATAACATTCATGATCAACATGCCAGTCAGTGCAAACACAAGAATCAGAGACAAGGAAGTACGAAAAGAGAGGAGTAGATGTGCTAGGGAACAAAAGAGGTGTGGGTTAGCCAGAGAAGTATGAGTTAAGAACCACTGGGGCCAGCAGCTAGAGCAGAAGTATGATTAGCAATGGAATTCATCTTTTGTTTCCACTCAGATTTGTTGCTTCTTCATTGGCGTCAACAACCACCATAGCCTCAACTTGTAGAGGAGTGAGTCTGTAGTGTCGTCTTTTCCCTTCTTTGTGTGTCTTGTGATGTTCAATTTTTTTTTTTAACATCACAAACTTCAGCTTGCCTTCTTTCACCAGGGATTCATTCAGAGCCCACTACCTCTCACGCGTAACATTAGCTTTCGAGCACGAACCTTCCTTAGGCAGTTGTAAGCCAGCATCACACACATACCTGTCGAACCCTATCCACAGACCACAGTGGCGATAATTCGTAATCTCGACTTTCCGAAAAAGTAGAAGAAAGTGATGCGGGGGTAATTTGTTACCAGAGAGGGTGCAAAGAGCATCACACAAACCATATATGAATTTTTTTAATAATGTGTAATCATGAATGAGAGGCTCCCAAATGTGAATGATTAGAGGGGCTCATAGGAAGCATCAAACATGACGGCTAAGGTAAGCTGTAGAGTCAACAATCATTTGGGCTTATAATGAGGGATCAATGCATCAAGTTGACTCTTTTGTGCCGAAGAAAATCTGATTCATGTATTAGCAAGATAGCATAGAGAGCATGCATGAAATGTTGCACATAATTGAAATATTAGTATGAGTCTAGGCAGGTCATTCAACTAGTGATCAAGAGAATAAATGCAGACCGGGACATGATGTTTCATCCTTCACACTTTACCATGTAATATTAGCCAATCATCGAGGGAACACAACATGTAGACAGTCAGTTTAGAGAGATCATACCTAGTTCCATACGAAACTGTTCGAATGGTTCCTTGTTTAGTGTCTTGGTAAAGATGTCGGCGATTTGATCCTTAGTTCCACAGAAGTCCATTGTCACCAACCCTTTCTCCACACAGTCACGTAAGAAGTGATGTCTTATCTCGATGTGATTGGTACGTGAGTGTTGCACCGGATTCTTGGAGATATTTATGGCACTTGTATTGTCACAGAAAATGGGAATGGAGTTTAGAAGAATACCGTAGTCACTGAGTTGTTGTTTGAGCCATAGGAGTTGAGTGCAACAAGCATCAGCGGCTATGTATTCAGCTTCCGCAGTGGAGAGAGCCACAGAGTTCTGCTTCTTTGACCCCCAGGAAACCAGACATGGCCCAAGGAACTGAGCCATTCCAGAGGTAGATTTTCTGTCCACTTTGTTCCCTGCAAAGTCAGCATCTGTGTATCCGACAAGATCAAGGCTTCCTCCCCTTGGATACCACAGACAAAGATCATCTGTTCCCTTCAAATATCTCAGGATCCTCTTCACTGCTTTGAGATGTGTCTCTTTGGGATCGGTATGAAAACGAGCACAAAGACATACACTATACATAATATCAGGCCTACTGGCAGTGAGATATAGAAGCGAACCTATTATTCCTCGGTAGAGAGATGGATCAATTCCTTGCTCATGTTTGTCTTTTTCCATTGGATTGTTTGGAGATATGGGAGTGGTGAAGGGTTTCGCATCATTCATACCAAACTTTTTGACTCACTCCCTGAGATACTTCTGTTGGTGCACTTTGGTTCCCTCATCTTCCTGAGAGACTTGCAGACCTAGGAAGAACTTGAGTTCTCCAACCATGCTCATCTCGAATTCACTGGCCATCAGCTTAGAGAATTTCTGAACCAGTTTATCATCAGTGGATCCAAAGATGATATCATCCACATAGACTTGGACCACCAGAATATGCTTCCCTTCCTTCAGAAGGAACAGAGTCTTATCGACCTTTCCTCGAACGTATCCGTGTATCAGAAGCAACTGTGAGAGCCTTTCATACCAGGCCCTCGGGGCTTGCTTGAGACCATACAGAGCTTTGTCTAGAATGTAGACATGGTCAGGTTGAGTGGTGTCCTCAAAGCCGGGTGTTTGCTCCACGTAGACTTCCTCCTTAAGAACTCCATTCAAGAAGGCAGTCTTGACATCCATCTGTTGCAGCTTGAACCCATGGAAAGAAGAATACGCAATTAGGAGTCTTATTGCTTCTAACCTGGCAACATGAGCAAAGGTCTCATCATAGTCGATGCCTTCCTGCTGGTTGTAACCTTTCACCACTAGCCTAGCTTTGTTCCTTGTGACCTGACCTTGATCATCCAACTTGTTTCTGAATACCCACTTGGTTCCGATCACTGTTCTGTTCCTTGGACGAGGAACTAACCGCCAAACCTTGTTTCTTTCGAACTGGTGAAGTTCCTCTTGCATGGCGTTTATCCAGTCAGGATCCTTCAATGCTTCTCCTACAGTTTTGGGTTCTTGCAAAGAGAGAAAAGCATTGAAAGCACATAAATTTTGTAGGGAGGAACGAGTGCTCTGAGGTGCTCCCTTTCTATAGTCAGTGACGATTAGCTTGACTGGATGAGCCCACTTTTGCTGGTAGTTGGGAACATGGAGATTGTTGATGTCGAATTCCTCTGAATCAGCGTTCCCAGCACTTGAGCCTTCACCTCTTGTGCCATTAGCATTAGGATTGACATCCCTCGTTCCTTCAGCAGAAGGGCAGTCCTCAGAGGGCTCCGCTGTGCCGTGACTTGGGCTTTGTTCCCCCTGAGGTGCCTGAGATACATCAGGGAGGTAAGTATTTTCTTCATTGCCCCCTGAGTTGGCGGAATTGGGAGTTCTTGGTGTATAGGGATCATTTTGAGTTTCTTGATCTTCAGAGGTCCCATCGCTGACATTGCGATCTACAAGCTGAAAGAAATCATCTTCGGAAAGCTCGATGTTGCCTGATAGTTCCTGCACATTGTTACCAGCCATAACAACTTCATCAAATACAACATGAACGCTTTCCTCTACCTTTCTGGTTCTCTTGTTGAAAACTTTATAGGCCTTGCTTTGCTGTGAATATCCTACAAAAGTTCCTTCATCACTTCTGGGATCAAACTTCCCAAGAGAATCTTTCCCGTTGTTGTGGACGAAGCACTTGCAACCAAATGTGCGCAAATGAGACACATTAGGTTTCCTTCCCTTCAGAAGCTCATAGACAGTTTTGTTCAGAAGAGGACGGATGGTTGCTCTATTCAGAACGTAGCACGCAGCATTCAAGGCTTCGGCCCATAAACTCCTTGGAAGACCACTTGAGATGAGAAGAGTACGCGTCATGTCTTCCAGAGTTCTGTTCTTTCTTTCAACAACACCGTTTTGCTGTGGGGTCCTGGGAGCAGAGAAGTTGTGGTTGATACCTCTGTTCCTACAGAGGGATAGGAACTGAGAGTTCTCGAATTCAGTTCCATGATCAGTGCGAATAGACCCCAAGGAATGTCCAGTGCTCCTTTCGGCTGCCTTAAGCCAGGACTCAAACTCCGCGAACACTTCATCCTTTGTGGAGATAAATAGAGTCCATGTGTACCTGGAATAGTCATCAATGCGCATAGGCCCACAAAGATCCATGTGGACTAATTCCAGAGGACGTGTTGTACTTACATCCCTTTTTGACTTGAAGGAAGACCTCACTTGTTTTCCTTTAATGCATGCGTCACACACGTCACTTCTCATTGCTTCAACCTTGGGAAGGCCATTCACCAACTCTTGTCTATGAAGTTTAGATAGGAGTTGAAGGCTAGCATGTCCAAAGCGTTTGTGCCACAAGTCTGTCGTCTCAGCAATAGACGACAGACATAGGTCCTTGTCAGGGATGAAAGCAGGGTTGACCTTATAGACATTGTTGTCGCAGATCCCTTTGAGTAAGATTTTCCCTGTACTTAGACACTCAACATGACAATAATCAGTGGTAAAGACTATCCTATTTTTTCTGTTTTGACATAGTTGAGCCACACTAAACAGATCAAACTTGAGATTATTCACTAGATTCACATTATTCACAGTGATGTGTTTAGAGAGTCTTACCATACCGATACCACAAACCTCACCCTTACTCTTGTTTCCGAAAGTTATCGATGCCCCTGAGGCTGGCTGAAGAGAAGTGAACCATTCACTGTTCCTTGTCATGTGACTTGAACATGCACTGTCAAGGTGCCAAGAGCCTTTCCTTGCTTCCTCCTCGGATTTATAAGAACCACCTTCTGATACGTTGTGACCTTTTGAGCTCATCAAGCAGATATCCTTTGAGAGAGGAGATGCTTCATCATCTGAGCTGCAGTCACCCCACTTCGCAATCCTCGTTTGTTCCTCGTTGAAGACCTGAGAAGAACCTGTCGCTTTGTTGAGACACCTTTTTGCGAAGTGTCCGTTGTCATAGCAGTGAGAGCAGACAACCTTCTTCATGTCATTGTGAACCATGACCGAACCTTTAGTGTCTTTGCTTCGAGACCATATCTTCTTCATGGCTTGAGTGATGAGAGCCACATCTACATCACCTTCTTGAGAGTCTCTATCCAAGGCATTTCCTGACGACATCTTTCCTGCAGAATCTGTAACTAAAACAAACAATCTAGAGCACCAGACTCTAATACCAATTGTTGGATCGTTAGAGTTACATCTGCGGGAACAAAGTCTTTGTTCCCACAGAAGTTGCAGCGGATAAATATAGCAGGAAAGATAACGAACGAACTCACGATATATAGTGGAAACCCTGATTAGCAAAACTAGCTTCTCAAGGAAAAACCACTACCTTCAAGCTTTCGCTTGAGAGGATTTTGAAGCGTGTACTTGTCTTATTGATTTCTTGCTTGATTACACTTGTATCCTGGACTTCGACATCTAAACAACCAGCTAGACTCGAAACCTCTTCTACAACGATGAATCAAACTCAACCCTCAAAGACTTACACACACCTCACTTCTTTTCTTTCTTCTTTTCGTTCTCTCTATTTTCCATCGTCGTCGTTACATAGAAATGAATCCACACCTCTATTAAATACAACTCGGCAAACCCTAAATGTAACAAGATAAGATTTATCCAAATAAGGCAACAAGAAGATATGATTTTGTAGAGGGAATAATATCCCAGCCGTCTATATTAATTTGAAGGAAGGATTCCGTAAATTAATATATTTGGATAAGATAGAGTACTCTCTCTCCAATTATCTTATCTTAGGAAGGTTTTCCTAAGATAACACAATCGGGCTTCTCTCTCCATATCTTCTCAAATCGGCTTGATCCTTGGAGCCGAAGTCATTCATCCTTGACCGCGTGCATGATTCTGCGTTTGATTTGTTTCCATAAATGGCACACTGGATTCTTCTTTCCATTCGCAGCTTCGATCTTGTTCGACGTTGTTGGTCCTTCAGAGGTAACAAAGCACATGAACAGAGCTTTGTTCCCTCTTCGATCCTTCGCTGCAATGGTTCCATGAGACAACTGTCTTTGTTCCTGAAACACTTAGTACCCAGATTAGTTGAATGTTTGTCACTATCAAAACCTAAGGAATTCAACAGTTCCAACAATTTGAGTAAGGCATTGGTCGAATATAAGCTCTGTAAGAAGTCAATGAATTGCAAAACCAAATCGAATTCTAAATTACATAGAAGGAAATGATACCCCAACTCCCCTCACTTTACATGGATATTGAAAATCACAAGTTATACTATAAGGAGAAACACCACCACACATAATTTATCCTATATATACTAAGAAAAAATGTTAGAAATCAGATATATGCACCACTCAATAAAACCTCTTTACGAATCCCTCTATCAACTATTTCTTATCATTATTGTGGGGGTCATAATTAAACAAGATGTAGGCCCGCGAGGAACTCCTTACTGGCATCCGGGCTCCATCAGAGTTGTGGGCCGCAATAAATGGAGAAAAGCCCATGAAGAGTAAAAGGAAGAAGCCCATGAGCTAGAGTGACATGTGGCAGCTCAAGGAATGGAGGACCACCTCTATAAATACCTCTCATTTTGGAGAGAGATGGGAGGCTTTTTAGGGGGGAACTATTGAAACAATTCGGTTAGAAGAAAGAGAAAGAGAGCAAAAGCACTCCATTGGCTACTCTTTCTTCTTCTTTTCTTCCAAGCAACATTCCCAAAAAATCATAGAGAAAACGCGAGATTCCTATCGATTTCGTCTTGTTTTGTTCCTCTTTGAACTTCTCTTTCACTTCCTTTTTTATCGCGAACCCCTACTGACTTGAGAGTCGGAGAGCCCGCCCCCGGGGAAGCCATCTCCGGGGCATTTTTAGGTAAATCCGGTGTCCAGGGAAGCGAGCGGAGCTCAATAGCAACCATCGATGAAGCGCGGAAGGAATGTGAAGAGGCCCAGAGTTCATCTTGCAAGCAGAGAGAGGTCCCCAGAGTACGCGAAGCGAGGAAAAAGAGCATTATCACAGAATTGTGACAAGGAGCCAAAGATTTTGTTCTACGCGAAGCAAGGAGACAACTCAAACCGCTGAGGATATCCCCGAAAATTATAAATCTCAGAGAAATTTGGGCCAAGGGTGTGTTGATCCTTGGCGTCTTCACGTGCGTTGAACCAGAATTCAACAATTATTATGTGCTCAAATCTAGCTCTAAAATTAATTGGATTTAAGGATTTACTTTTTTGATTGAGTCACGTTTTGAATTAAAGACAAAATGCAGTTTTCTTAATAAACCAAGGCTTGAAAATTAATTGAAATTCTCTCCACTAACACAGTAAAAATGATGAGGAAATTCATCGAGGTCAAGATATTTTGTGAGCTAAGCGAATATATGAGCATAACACAGTCAATTAAAGATACTTACATGTGAGCTCGTAAACTAAAGAAGAGTATAATTGGAATACATTGTCAAAATAACCTCCAATCTATTGTCGGGTGGAGCGCCGCAGGGGAAGGAAGTGATAGAGGGATTCACGAAGAGGTTTACTGGAGTGGTGGTGACACAAGGGTAGGAGATGATGGAGACGGCGGCGACTGGAGCATTGTCGGACTCATGGAGGAGAGCCCGAGGTAGGGAACGATGAGGAAACTGATCAAGCCTCAGCGTGAAGACGAAAATAATTGATGGAAGAGGTTACAATTCGGCCGTTCCAACCCAAACATAGAGAACTTGCATATCGTGGGAGTGGTGGGATGGAAAAAATGTATAAGAAAATTAAAAACACGTGTTACATATATAGGAAGCCAAGTGTTAGATAAATAGAAAGGCTACGTGGCTAAATTTTTTATATAGAGATTCCTTCAACTTTAATATTTTAGGGGAGATGTTGAGATTAACAATAACAACAATTATGATTTAGCAATGTCTGGACGGGGGGCCTCGAGGCATAAAATCTTGTAAAGCTCTCGCAACGGCACCCTTATTTAAATTGTAGAATTTGTTAGCATGATCAAACGAACCAAGCCAAGTCAAAGACAGTCCGATCAATTGTCTCATTTTAGGCTGCATTTTAGAAGAAAATGATATAAGACTAACATGTAGATGGAGTCTGATCGAATTATGGGTCATGCAACTAATCAGATTACTTTCCATGAAGTTGATTGCTACAGAGTCGTGGACGGCAGATAGGTATTGTTTAGTCAATGTGACGCGGCCACCATAACCCTTACCTAACGTCTCAATCACGTTCTGAATGTCAACCTTGATACCATCAACACCAGTGATGGCAAGATAGTTGTGTTGGTCATTGTATAAATCAAAGATATTTTCGGGTTCAATCAATCCAACTCCGTACTTCTCAATGATGTGCATTGCTACATCTTTAAGGTTTCCACAGCTCCTGAACTAGATATACAAGCGTCGGGCTGTAATTCTTGAGTGGTCCAGATGGAAGAAGTGTTGGTGATTTTAGTGTCATCATGATATTGTTCCTTGGAGAGAACAATGTCATTTAGTGTGATTGAGATTCACACAACACTATGGGAGCTCACTTCGTTATAACACAGGTTTGAGGGTGTGGAGTACACACTTGTGTAAGCGGATTCGAGTTTCGGAGGGCAACAATAAGGTATTGTTACTGGTACAGCAAGTTCCCTCGAGGGAACTTTGCTGGTTTGTTCCCTCTTAGGGATTTGTTCCCTATGGGGAAACTGTATAGCTGGCTGGTTGATTTGAGCGCATTAAGCACGTGGGTAATATACAACGTGTCTTGGAACGTGCTTGTAACTGCAATCACGTTTACAGTGGTAACTCCTATTATAACCGCCATAACTTGTGTAACTACCTTGTAATCGTCGGTAACCGTTGGGTTCAATTCCTAGAAAAGGTAACTGCCTTTGGAGCGGTTGTAACCGCTTGGTAACTGCCCGGTAACTTCTTGTAAACTGATTTGGAAGTTCCCTAAATCCTATATAAAGGGTTCTAGGGCATTAGTGTTGTGATGGTCGAAATTGATCTCACTTAAGATCAAACCATACGTAGCTTAAAGTCCGAAACACATTCTCTAAAGTTCAATTCTCATCAAAATCCTTGATTTGAATTGGTTGGTTTGTCTTATCTCACTTCAAATTTTGTGGACTCTCTAAGGCTTGATAAGGGGTGAAATATTGATTTCGGAAAGCTAACAAGCGATTCAAATCTTATCCGGATTGTGTTGCCACTTGATCGTTCCATGGAGAAGCCAGTTTCTGCATCAACAGTTTCCTGAGAAGGCTCTGACACCAACATTCGAAATCAATAACTTGGTGATCAATGGCAACAGTTCGTGAGATGTCAACCAAGTTCCAAAAGCTTGACAAGTTTAAAGGGGTGGATTTTCGACGTTGGCAAAAGAAGATGCACTTTCTCTTGACCACCCTCAAGGTGGCGTATGTTCTCTCCACTCCTATTCCCGAAGTGAGCGATGATGAACCACTGGATGCCGTGAGGCGTAGGAGCAAATGGGAGAATGACGATTATATTTGCCGAGGCCACATCTTAAACGGTATGTCTGATTCTCTTTTTGATGTGTACCAAAACGTCGAATCCGCTAAGGAACTTTGGGACTCCTTGGAGTCCAAGTATATGGCTGAAGACACTTCGAGCGTGAAGTTCCTTGTAAGCAATTTTAATGACTATAAAATGCTTGATTCTCGGCCGGTAATGGAGCAATTCCATGAGATACTACGTATCTTAGGGCAGTTTGCTCAACACGGCTTGAAGATGGACGAGTCCATCTCGGTGTCAAGTGTAATTGACAAGTTACCACCATCGTGGAAAGACTTCAAGCACATGTTGAAGCACAAGAAGAAAAACATTTCTCTTGTGGAGCTTGGAAGCCATTTACGTATTGAAGAAGGTCTTCGTGCGCAAAAGAAAGGTAAGGAGAAGGAGACTCCAGGTTATTCCATTGTAAACATGATGGAAGAAGGTTCTCAGAAAGGGAACAAGAACAAGGGCAAGAAGAGACCATTTAACAACACTCACAATGGTCCCAACAAGAAACGTTCCCCCACAGGGATTGATTGTTGGAATTGTGGCAAGATGGGACATTTCAAAAGAGATTGTCGTGCTGGAAAGGGGAAGAAGGGAAACCCTCCCAACCATTCTGCTCAAGGGTCCAAGGACTAGGGGCAGAAGTCTCATCAAGGTCAGAAAGGGATTGTTCCCTCAACGGGAACGGTTTCCCATTTAGTAACATTTCCTGGTTTGGATTATGTTCCTAATACTTCTGAAGCTTTCTTTGTGCAGGATGATGAGATTGCATGGTGGGTTGACTCAGGTGATACTGCTCACATGAGTATGGACAAAACTATATTCAAGTCATTTGTTCCTGTGGATGATGGACGTGTCCTTCACATGGGAAACAAGTCAACTGCCCCCATACCAGGCCAAGGCCAAGTGGAGTTGGAGTTTTCATCTGGGAAGACTTTAATTCTTAAGAATGTGTTGTATATTCCTAAAATTAGGAAAAATTTAGTCTCTGGTACTACCCTTAACAAGTTAGGTTTTCGGCAAGTGTTTGAAGCCGATAATTTTATATTATCGAAAGGTGGTTTGTTTATTGGACGTGGTTATCTATGTAATGGCATGTTTAAACTCAGTATTAGTAAAGTTATAACTTTTGTTTACATGACTTGTGCACAAGGCTCTGTTACCTCACGGGGATCTGTTCCCTCAGAGGAAACTGTTACTTCTCTATGGCATGCGCGTCTTGGACATGTTCATTATCAGCGTATGCATGATATGTCTATAAATGGATTAATTCCACCATTTGATATAAATATAGAGAAGTGTAGAACATGCATGCTTACTAAGATAACTAGACAACCTTTTCCTGGGGTACAAAGGGATTGTTCCGTGCTTGAGTTAATACATAGTGATTTATGTGATTTTCATGCTTCTCCGTCCTTAGGGAATAAGAAATATGTTGTGACATACATTGATGATTATTCTCGATATTGTTATGTATTTTTACTGCATGCTAAGGATGAGGCCCTTGGTAGATTTAAAATTTACAAAAATGAAGTTTAACTTCAAAAGGGAACTATGATCAAAAGGTTACGCACCGATAGAGGTGGTGAATACTTTGACCGAGATTACTTCCAATCTGAAGGTATCATTCATGAAACCACAACTCCCTATACACCACAACAAAATGGTGTGTCGGAGAGAAAAAATCGAGTTTTAAAAAAAATGGTTAATTCCATGCTTTCCTACTCGGGGTTGAATGATGGATTTTGGGGAGAAGCCATGCTTACGGCTTGTTAGTTGTTGAATAGAGTTCCTAACAAGAGGAACAAAAATACTCCATATGAACTTTGGTTCAAGAGGAAACCCAATCTGAATTATATTCGGGTTTGGGGTTGTAGGGCGGTAGTAAGACTACCGGACCCTAAGCATAAGACTTTGGGTGAAAAAGGTGTTGAATGTATATTAATTGGATATGCCGAGCATTCCAAGGCATATAGGTTCTATGTTATTGAACCAAATAAGTCTATTTCGGTTCATACCGTTATAGAGTCAAGAGATGCCATCTTTGATGAAAGACGGTATCGTTACCCCAAGGGGAACAAACTGAAATCAGAAGGAGTAAACGAGTAAGAAAGGAGAAATCCTTTGGTCCTAATTTACAAGTTTACTTGGTTGAGGGAACAAGGGATGAAATTGGTTCTCAATATTTGTATTGTTACAATATTGAGAATGACCCAATAAACTTTGTTGAGGCAATGAAGTCACATGATGTGGCTTTTTGGAAGGAGGACGTAAATGATGAGATGGATAATACCTGGGTCTTGGCTGATCTTCCCCCTGGTTGTAAACCTTTGGGAAATAAGTGGATCTTCAAGAAGAAGATGAAAGTAGATGGAACCATAGACAAGTTTAAGGCTCGATTGGTTGTCCAAGGCTTTAGACAAAAGTATGGAACCAACTACTTTGATACCTATGCACCGGTTGCTCGAATATCCACCATTAGATTGTTGATTGCCCTAGCGGCTATTCAGAAGTTGGTTATACACCAAATGGACGTTAAAACAGCGTTCCTAAATGGGGATTTCGAGGAGGAAGTTTATATGAAACAACCTGAAGGGTTTGTTATGCCCGAACAAGAGCATAAGGTGTGCAAATTGATCAAGTCCTTGTATGGGCTGAAGCAAGCACCGAAGCAATGGCATCAAAAGTTTGATGAGGTTGTGTTGTCCAATGGATTCAACTTGAATCAATCGGACAAATGCGTGTATAGCAAATCTGATAATTCTGGAAATGGAGTTATAATTTGCTTATACCTGGATGACATGTTGATCTTTGGTACGGATCAAGGGCAAGTAGACCTTGCAAAGGATTTTTTGTCATCACAATTCTCCATGAAGGACATGGGGGAGGCCGATGTTATCCTTGGGATTAGGATAAAAAGGGAAGAGGGAGGTTTGGCATTAACACAATCTCATTATATTGAGAAAGTGTTGAAGAAGTTCAATTATGATGAGTGTAATCCAGTTTGCACTCCATATGATCCCTCTGCACGATTGTTCCCTCACAAAGGAACATCCGTGTCACAGCTTGAGTACTCAAGGGTTTTTGGGTGCTTGATGTATGCCATGACAAGTACAACACCTGACATTGCATTTGCAGTGGGAAAACTTAGCCGATACACTAGTAATCCTGGTGTGATTCATTGGCAAGCGGTCCATAAGTACTTCGGTACCTCAAGGGGACCATAAACTTTGGTCTTACGTACTTTGGTTCCCCCTCGGTGTTAGAGGGGTATTTGGATGCAAGTTGGATAATGAATAAAGAGGATCATTCTTCTACTAGTGGATGAGTATTTCTACTTGGTGGGGGTGCCATTTCATGGGCTTCCAAGAAACAAACTTGCATTACGAGTTCTACGATGGAATCGGAGTTTGTTGCCTTAGCAGCTGCTGGGAAAGAAGCAGAATGGCTAAGGAATCTGGTTTATGAAATTCCATTGTGGGAAAAACCAATTTCACCCATATCAATCCATTGTGATAGCGCTGCAACTTTGGCTAAGGCATATAGCCATGTATACAATGGAAAATCACGCCACTTGGGTGTGATGCATAGTGCGGTAAGAGAGCTCATTATGCATGGGGTGATTTCGGTGGATTTTGTTAGGTCTCAACAAAATTTGGTTGACCACTTGACGAAGGGGTTAGCGAGAGACTTGGTTTCCAAGTCAGCTAAGGGGATGGGATTAAGACCCATATAGTCTTCTAGTGGTAGGACACCCAATTCCTACCTAACTAGCGTTAGGGACAGATTCAATGTGGAAAGCCCACACCTAGAAACTGAAGAGCACAAAAAGAACAATCCCTAAGTATGTGCTCAGTTCCTACAAGAGGGAGGTTGAAGACAGAGTCTTCTTAATAGTTCCTTTGAAAAAGTACAGATTATAGGTGCACGATTGGGTAACGTTACCCTTAAGGGATCTACCTATGTAGGCGTGAAGTTTGGCCGCTTCATGAAGTTTCGGGTTGGCTTCAGATACGCTTATGAATGGATAAGGACTCATGGCCGTAAAAGAGTCAAGTTAGACTTTAAGAGTTGTAAAGTAACTTGTGTGTGTGTTATCTTCAGGCACCCAAGAGGGGTTGATTAGTTCAATCCTTTGGACACCATGATTCCCGGGTGTTTGGAATGTGTAATTACACTAAGAGGAAATTCAATCCTTGTGATATTTTCGTTTATGCACGAGTTGGGATAAAGGCTTACTTATTTTGTGAATCAAGGATTACACTAAAATGGGGGAGGATTGTTGGTGATTTTAGTGTCATCATGATATTGTTCCTTGGAGAGAACAATGTCATTTAGTGTGATCGGGATTCACACAACTCTATGGGAGCTCACTTCGTTATAACACATGTTTGGGGGTGTGGAGTACACACTTGTGTAAGCGGATTCGGGTTTCGGAGGGCAACAATAAGGTATTGTTACTGGTACAGCAAGTTCCCTCGAGGGAACTTTGCTGGTTTGTTCCCTCTTAGGGATTTGTTCCCTATGGGGAAACTGTACAGCTGGCTGGTTGATTTGAGCGCATTAAGCACGTGGGTTATATATACAACGTGTCTTGGAACGTGCTTGTAACTGCAATCACGTTTGCAGTGGTAACTCCTATTATAACCGCCTTAACTTGTGTAACTACCTTGTAACCGTTGGTAACCGTTGGGTTCAGTTCCCAGAAAATGTAACTGCCTTTGGAGCGATTGTAACCGCTTGGTAACCGCCGTAACTGCTCGGTAACTTCTTGTAAACTGATCTGGAAGTTCCCTAAATCCTATATAAAGGGTTCTAGGGCATTAGTGTTGTGATGGTCGAAATTGATCTCACTTAAGATCAAACCATACGTAGCTTAATGTCCGAAACACATTCTCTAAAGTTCATTTCTCATCAAAAGCCTTGATTTGAATTGGTTGATTTGTCTTATCTCACTTCTAATTTTGTGGACTCCCTAAGGCTTGATAAGGGGCGAAATATTGATTTCGGAAAGCTAACAAGCGATTCAAATCTTATCCGGATTGTGTTGCCACTTGATCGTTCCCTGGAGAAGCCAGTTTCTGCATCAACAGTTTTCCGAGAAGGCTCCGACACCAACAAGAAGCCCGCCCCAATAGCCATGCATAAACATACCTGAACCACTCATGAATTGTATTATTAAAAATGTTAGCAGCTGGGAAGAAAGATCATTGGGTATAGTCAGAAAATGCATTAATTCAATCCAAATTTCTCTCTTATGAACTTGGTAAACTATTGAAAAGTGGCATAATTATTTGATTCCAGGTTCTTCAACATGAGGTTTTCTTTGATGTCCACCAATCTAGTTGGAAAGTGGCATAATCATATGCATGCTCTAGTTGTGCTTGAGATGTCTTAAGTTGTTCTTCACACTCGATTAGCTTCATCCGCATCTTAATCAATGAGGCCTCTGAAGATCATCAATGCCGCATAACTAATTAAATTTCAACATAATTAGAAAAAAATCAACATAATCACCAGTTCAGAGGAGAAGATCATCAATGCTGCAGGATTATAATCAACAAAACTAATTGTTTGCAACAATCAGATTGTACTAATAAACAAAGGCCAAAGAAATAGGTGTGAATCAGGTAAAGCGGTTAAGAATGCTTCGAGCAGTTAAGACAAAGCAAGTTGTTATTAAATCAGATTCTCTTGGAAAACGATTATATGAAAAATGCTACAACCTATTTTGAAAACATGAATAATATATTGAAAGGATCGGAGTAATTACACTAACATTCAAACAACCAAAGAAGGAGAAGGTTAAATTACTTGATCAAACTGATTTTAATGCACATTCTCCATAGATCAAATTGATTTTAATCCAATACATGTGTCTCTATTCTCCATAGATGAAACCTCAAGAACCAAAAAATATGATTGAGAGACTGGCACAATGAACATAAAGTCCATAGAGATCAATGAAAGCTCGCAACATATATGGCTCGAACAATTTATATTGTTCATCAGTTGGTCAACATAAAGATTTCTAAAACAGTCTTTATCTAATCAATGCACCTGATTCAATAATCATCTATGTCAGCGTCAATAGAATCCCTCACAGTTATTGTTCTCATCAGTATTTTTCATTAAAAACAAATTCCAAAACCTAGCATATCCAAGCTAACTTGGCAACTACAAAAATGGGTAATTATTAATTACTAGCCATGTAATTAAATCAACCAAAAATAAATATCCACCTGAAAACATACAATTTGACACAAAAGAATGACGAAATGATCATTGACCTAGCTAAAAAAATTATATCAAAAGAAAAGTAGAACAACACTAAAACTACTTGATGCATTTTTATTAAGAACACGATGTTGATACTTGAACTTGTCCAGGCAATTCGTCAAACAGCGAACAATATCAAGGCGCATAAATCCTATCATTTCATTTACATTCTCAAGCTAGTACATCAAATCCTATAAACCACCCAAATTAGAAGAACATAGAATCTTCCTCTCTCGAGCATTTTCACAAACAATTTGTGGGCACAAAGAGAAGGGGTCTATAAATTGAAAAGTATGTAGAAACAAAATATCCTCTTTTTTTTTTATGAAAACTACCAACATAAAATTAAAGGAGAACAAGATTTACAACAGTTGCCAACACCAGTGGCAGATTGGAAACATGAGAAAGGAAAGAAGGGACCTCTAAAACCAAAGAGTGCCCAAAACATGCTGCAGTATGAGCAGCTAAGTTACTAGGCCTAGGTACAAAAACAAAATTACAAAAAGTAAAAGAGCCATATAGCTGCAGAATGTTGTTGATGATCATCCCACTGGAATTCCTGTGCTGAACCGCTGAAGGAGAAGAGCAAGCCCGACACACAAAGATGCAATCCGAGTGAACATTCACAGCCTGAACACCAAATTCAGCAGCCACCTGAAGACCCTAAAAAATTGCTTGAGCTTCCAATGCTTCTATGGGTGTTCTAAGTTTTGAATGCTTACTCCCTAGAACAACCAAAGAACCATCGGAATAATAAAGAACAAAACCAAGAGCTGCTGAACCAGAGGCAGAGAGGCTAGCATCACAAAACAGATTCAAAGCTGAAGAAAGAGGAGCGGTAGAACTAACAGTATCATCAACTTCAAGCCTGGTTGGAGGAGCTGGAGAAGATATCATATTGACAGCAATAGACTCAACCAGTTGAGAAGAGTTCATTACAAAGCCATTGAAGGCTCGAGCATTTCTGTTTTTCCATAAAGACCAAATAGCCACACACCATAATTCTTGCAAACTCTGAGAGAGGATGGAATTGATTGAGCACCACCATTCCCACATAGAATTTGGTTTATGATCAAAGATCATCCTCAAACTCGGAATCAACTCCCAGAATTCCGTAGCAGCAGAGCACTGAAACAATACATGAACCATTGTTTCCTTTTTTGAAGGGCATATAGGACAGCTGCACATTGTAACAATTTTCCGATGAACCAAATGAGATAGACATGGGACATAATCTTTTAGAGCTCTCCAGAGGAAATTCTTAGCTCTAGGAATGACATTCAAACCCCAGACCTTCTTCCGGAGAACAGAATCTGAACTAGAGCTAAGACTGGTGTTAGAAGAAGTGGGACAGCCTGCAGAGAGAGCTTCAGCAGCAACCCAATATGCAGTCTTAACACTGAACTCTCCACTTTTGGTGTAAAACCATCTCCTAATGTCTTCAGTGCCAGGAGAGATGAGCATCAAATTTCTGATAGTTTGAACATCAAAATCAAGCACTCTAGCTTCAATAGCTTCCCATTTCCAATCAAGAGAAGGCCAGTCAAAAAAATCTGAGACTCGAAGATGAACTTCAGTAGGAATTGTAGGTGAGATTAGTGAAAAGGTGTGCGGTCGAGGTAGCCAAGGATCCTTCCAAAAAGAAACTGAGTTCCCATTACCAAGTTCCCAGTAGGTACCTCTTTTAACAATCCATAAAGCTTGAGAAATACTACGCCAAATGTAGCTTGGATAGGACCCAACTGAGGAGTGTAATATGTCTGAGTGAGGGAAGTATCTAGCTTTTAAAAGAAGGGCAGTAGTTGAAAGAGGATTGAGCATCAGACGCCAAACTTGTTTTGCAAGAAGAGCTAGATTGAAAGCCTCAAAATCTCTGAAACCCATCCCACCTAACTGCTTTGGCACACACAGAGAGGTCCATTTTGCCCAGAGGATTTTTTTCTGATCCTGATCACCCCACCAAAAGGCAGCTAAGATGCTGTTAAGTTGAAGACAAACAGATTTAGGTACTTTGTAACAACTCATTACATAGGAAGGAAGAGCTTGTAAGGTAGCCTTGATGAGAATCTCTCTACCCGCCTGTGATAAAGATGAGGATTTCCAACCTTTAGCCTTTTTCCTGACTCTATCAACTAACTCATCAAAAACCAATTTCTTAGATCTACCAATGAAAGTGGGCAAGCCCAGGTATTTATCATTAGCACCAGCCTCTTTAAAACCCAGAGAAGATAAGATGGTAGCTTTTTGAGTTGAAGAGACATTAGAACTGAATGTAACCAGAGATTTTGAAGGGTTGACCAATTGTCCAGTTCCCTGCCTGTTGAAACCCGATTCAACCCTTCGTGAAGACGTCGAGGGTCATCACACCCTCGACCCGGGTGTACTAGGATTTTGTTTGTTTTCGGGGACATCCTCAACAACTTCCCAGTCTCTCGCTTCACGTAGGGCGGGACCTCCGGCTTCACGGTTCAGTTCTGATGTTGGTATTATTTCTTCACACCTCTCCAGATTGCATGTAGTTGTTCTTGAGCTCCAGCAACTTTCTCATACGCGATATTCACCTAAAAATGCCCCGGAGATGGCTTCCCCGGGGCGGGCTCTCCGACGCTCAAGTCAGTTTTCTATACGGAAAGCATATATATATATGTATAGAAGAGACAAGGTTAATGGATTTACCTACCCATCAAGTTACCTTTACCGATTATTCTCACCCTTTATTTTATTGGTAAGGAGTCAAACTCTAACGTATAATGCATACGTACTTGTTATAAATAATGACACGTAGGTGGAACTCTTTCATCCATATGTTGTATACTTGTGCTGAATATTGTATTGTGAAGGGCTTACGCGAAGGAAGCCATGTGAGCTACACGAAGAGGGCTCCGTGAAGCGGCTCCGTGAAGAAGGTTTACGTGAAGCGGGTCCGTGAAGCAAGCTTCCGTGAAGAAGGTTCGTGAAGCAAAGCTTCTGTGAAGAAGGCTCTAGGTTTATTAATTAACCGGAGCTATTCTACATTGGCATGCTAGTTCAAATTTACTAGACCTCTTCATCTATGGTTAATTAATTATAGCTTCGTACTTGCTTGGTCTCATTCTTCTATCTCAAGCTAATTAATTAGTGTTTAAAGCCGGCTTAGGACCAATTAATTAACTAGCAAGTATTTGGGTATAGATAATCATATCTTGCACTGTTAACTTCAACCTAGGGGAAGCAATGGTGTCTTCCTCGTGAGGGACATTCTACACGTACGAGACCGGTCATCAACACTGGAGGATGGGCACGGGCATGAGGAGACTCCGCGGAGGTGCTAAGAGGGATGAAGGGCGAGAGATGAGGGATCGGAGACGGTGTCGGGTCAGGTCGGAGAGAAGCAGGCTAGGTAAGTGAAGGGCGGGTTCTGGGGTGAGTTTCACCGGCGACACTCCTCAATCGCCCTTTGTCGCCGGAAGGCGTGAGATGCCAGCTACTCTCACCGAGATCTCGCTTTCATCCCTTTTCCGGTCATCTTCTTTGGAGCCTCCGAGAGCTCGTCTCCTCCATTTGTACCAAATCGCATCTCCCTTCTGCTGTAATCTCCTCTTTGCTCATCGTGGCCTTCTCCTCCTCCTTTCTTTGGTTGCTTCTTTCGGACCTTCAGAGAGTTTCCGAGAGCTCCTCCTCCAAATGGCAGAAAAGGCCCCTCGCCGGATTGTCGCCTTCCTCTCTTCTTGAAATCGCCCTCGATGACCTTCTCCCGAGAGCTCTCAATCCTGGCTCCCCTGAATCATTCCTCCGCCCTTTTGCCCCATTGCGGCTCTCCTGACTCCTGTCCTCTTTTCTTTCTCTTTTAATATGAATTGCCTTATATCTCCTCTGCTCTTCCACTTGGGCTTTACCTTTTTTAATGGGCCTTTGGCCCAATCTGATTTCAGCCCCCACACTGCCCAAACAGCTGGAGAATATCTCTGATTGCCCTGCATTCATTAACAGTTGCCCTTGCAAAAATAATACAGTCATCCGCAAACAGAAGATGTGAAATAATTGGAGCAGATGAAGCAATTTTAATCCCATGGATCAAACCCCTTGACTGGAAAACTTTAAGTAAACTAGATAGACCTTCCATCACAAGAAGGAAAAGAAAAGGAGATAAAGGATCACCTTGCCTTATACCTCGTTTAGGATGTATGGTAGGGGTAGGCACTCCATTCAAAATAGCAGAAAAGGAAACAGATGAGACGCACTTCATGATTAATGAGATCCAATTGCTGTGAAATCCCATATGAGTCATAACAGCTGCAAGGAAGTCCCACTCTACTCTATCAAAGGCTTTTGCCATGTCAATCTTGATTGCCATATACCCTCTTCTTCCAGTCTTTTTCCTTTTGAGATAGTGAAATAATTCTGCAGCAGCAATGGAATTGTCAGAGATTGATCTACCTTGAATAAAAGCACATTGAGAGCCAGAAATGGAGTCCTGCAGCAGAGGCCTCAGACGATTGGCAATACATTTGGAGGCAATCTTGTACATTACATTACAGAGGCTGATAGGTCTCAAATCAGACATCAGATTAGGATTTGAGACCTTAGCCACCAAAGTTAAGTATGTGTGATTAAAATTTTTAGGCATAGCCTGACCATTAAGGAAGGAAAGGATTGAGGCTGTGACTTCAGTGCCAATAAGTTGCCAATGGTGTTTGAAGAAAAGCATTAGGAGTCCATTAGGGCCCGGAGATTTCGAAGGGTGCATCTTCTTAAGAACCATTACAACCTCAGAAGCTATAAAAGGAAAGATCAACTCCATGTTATTTGGATTCGAGACACGAGTTGAAATCCCATCTAAAAGATCTGCAGGAACAGACTGCCATGATGAGTTAAAAAGATTGTCGAAATAAGAGCATACCACCTCCTCCATTTGATCATGAGATGTAGCAATCGAACCATCTTGCTTGTGTAAGAAAGCAATATGATTTCGTCTCTTGTGACCACTGGCTTTGGCATGAAAGAAACTAGTGTTTTTGTCTCCATTGTGAAGCTCATTAGCCTTGGCCCTCTGGAACCACATAGTTTCTTCTTGTTGGAGTAATGTCTCCTCTTCCTTTCTTAAAGTGCTGAAGCAACTAGCATCATCTTCAGACATTGGAAATTTCAAAAAAGTTGAAATTTTGTCCTGGATGATCCTGAGCTTTGTCCCAACATGACCAAAATCAGTTTTATTCCAACTAACCAAAGCCTTCTAAATCCTTAGTAATCGATTAGTGACTGGTATAGAAGAAGTAACAGAGCCCCAGTTGAAATTAATCAGTTGTTCATATCCAGGAGCACCTATCCACATGGCTTCAAACCGAAAAGGTTTACTTCTGCAGTGATTACGGTTGTAGGAGGTGGTTCTATCCAGGACAATCGCTAGAGGTGTATGATTAGAGCCACAAAAATCCAAGTTAGAAACAAAAGCATTTGGAAACTTTTGCAACCAACCTTGAGAAGCAACAGCTCTGTCAAGTTTCTCTTCAATGCAATCTCTTCCAGCTCGCCCATTCAACCAGGTAAAAGGCCCTCCTTCCCATAGAACAGATGATAGCCCAGTTGAATTGAGAACATCCTGAAAAGCGAGCATAGATTGAGTACTAGGAGTAGCACCACCATTCTTGTCAGTAAAAAACAGAATTTGATTGAAATCTCCGACACATAACCAAAATTCATGCTCCTCCTCAGCTAGCTTGTCAAGAAGCCCCCAAGAGAGGTGCTTGTTAATGGATTCAGGCCATCCATAGAAAAAGGTACAGCGCCAATCAAAAGCACCATTAGGAGTCTGAAAATTTACGTCAATATGGTGATTTGTGAATGAAGACACATTAAGATGAACTGAACTGAGCCAGCAGAGAGCAAGACCACCAGACTGACCAATACTATTAGTAGCAAAACAAAAGTCAAAACCAAGCTTAGAGCTTAAATTCATCATATATAACATAGAGGACTTAGTCTCCATAAGAAACAAAACACTGGGAAGTTCATTATGAATAAGTTTTCTGACCCTGGAAACTGCCCGAGGACTTCCCATTCCTCGGCAGTTGAAGCTCAATATTTTCATGAGATTCGGACAAAAGGGGGATCCACCCCTTCCGCCGATATCGATGGTGGAGAATCACCAACAGAGCTTGGAGCAGAATCAACACCAAAGCAAACTTTTTTCTTAGTAATAACCTCATTAAAATAGGAAGGTAATACCCTCTTCCCTTTTGATCTTTCCAAATCCTGAGAGGAGGAACTAAGAAGTCGCTGCTTTCTTTTCCACCCACCCTTATTGCCTTTTTGAAGAGTGAGTGGAGCCAACAAAAAAGGGCTATGATGTACCATTGTTTCTAAACTCAAAGCAGGATGATGAGCATCAATTGAACCGACAAAAGCAGCAGAAGGCAGAGCAGACAGATGATCACCAGCTGAAGTGGCATGAATAGAAGAAGGCAGAGCAGACAGATGATCACCAACTGAACTGACCAGGGAAATAGAAGGTAGAGCAGATTGAAGTGCATCAACATGCGAATGATCCCACTGTTCATCAACTGAATCAATCAAAAAAGGACAAGACAGACCAGCTATAGCATCACCTCTATTCTCAGAATGAACACTGAATTGTTGAACTTGATCAGTTATATTGGCTATTTCTGGACCAGGGATCACAGCTGGGAAAATAGTATCATCATCATCATTGTTATTCTTCAAAATATCTTCAAGAAATTGTCTTCCTTTAGGAACAGAGTCGCTTGACTTTGAAGTAGAAGAGACCACACAAGGCAAGGGAGGCGCCCTTAACCAGTTACCATATTGCTTCTCGAATTGATGGGCTTCTGAATCATCACAATCAAGTTGTGCATGTCCTAGTCGTCCACAGATGTAGCAGAAGTTTGGTAATTTTTTGTATTGAAAACTTACCCAAACAGTTTGAGAGTTATCTAAACGCAAAAGTGCTCCTCGACGCAAAGGCTTGTTCAGATCAACCTCAACTCTGAGCCTCAGGAAGCCATTATCAATTGACATAGAATCATCTGGGACTGGCTTTGCATGTAGGAATAGACATGCAATTGCAAAAACTGTTTTACTTGTGATAGCAGTCACTAGTGGAAAAAATCCTTATAGAGGCGGGCCTTTGGACACTTATTGAGGCGAACACCGTTCGCTTCAACTAAGGGGGCTGCAATAAGTAGATGCACTTTTTGAGGCGGGCATTTTACGCCTCTAAAAAGACCTTATTGAGGCGGGCTTAGAAGGCCCGCCTCAACAAGTCCCTCACTTTGGCGCCAAAATGAGGGACTTATTGAGGCGGGCTTAGGAGACCCGCCTCAATAAGTAAACACTTGTTGAGGCGGGCCTCTATAGGCCCGCCTCAACAAGTCCCTCATTTTGGCGGGAGTATATACTTATAGAGGCGGGCGTATACAAGCCCGCCTCAACAAGTAGACGCTGAAGATCAAGAACAACATCCATTTCAGAATAGGTTTATGATTTGATTCACAGAATAATATACAACAAACAACAGATTTCATCAGAGTACAGTCAGGTTCTCAACAACAGTTTACATGACAAGTAAAAACAAGTTCAATCCGATAATAAATACTTCGATGTAAAATACTGTGCCCATTGCTCACGAACAACATCCATTTCTTCATAAGTATACGATGTCTTCCTCTTAGGATATAGCTTCATAAAAAAACACATAAATTATTGACAAAAAACACAAATACTATCAATATATAGTTAGTTAAGTTACATACCTTATCTAGTCGGTCATTAGAGTCATAGAGTCCCGTGACTATATCTAACATGAACTTCATGACATAATAGCCAAACTCGGTTCCGCCGCTTTGTTGAGCGCACTAATTACACAACATAAGGGGGTTGTCTTAGATACAAGGCCTTTGATTATAAATAAACAAACCTAAAGCATATAAAATGCTATATGTACCTCTATATTGCAGACTCTCAACGTCTTACGTTTTCCTATTAATTTCTCGCACTTCCCACCTTGATACTTATACACTTGAAATGCCCTAGAAAATCAACATAATACACTCATGAAACTGATATTGTTAATATTCCAAAAAAAACTAATTCGTAAGCAAAATAACTTACAAATTCATGATTCCAGATGCATCAGTCGTTCTGTTGCCTTGACCTTTTAGAGAATCGAAAAGATAGACATGTGCTCTAAATAGGTCTATCACGTACAAAATCCAATGATTTCTGTATCATTTAAAAGTAAATTGATAAGTATTAATGATTGCTTAAAATACTAATTATATATGAAACTTATTGAAAACACTTGCTCTTGATTATATGGGAGCAAAAACAATTTGGCACTGTTAGAATCTTTAATCGTATTCTTAACAGTTTCAACATTGAACACACGTTGCAAGTAATCTACTGGAACAGTTGCATCGGCCCTGATTCTAGTGCTTGACACTATCTCAGGACAAATGAACCCAATTCGAGAATTTTCAAATGCATATGTGTGATTGTCCAATAAATACCTGCACATTTAAAGGTATTTGATTAAACGATTATGAATGGTAATGTAAAAATGATTAAAGAAAAAATGATTAAGAATGATAGTTGACAATTAAAAGATAAAGACTGATCAAAACATTTACATCATGTAGACTTGAATCACAAAAATGTTTAAGCACGCCCCCTTAAGGAACTCTTCTACATCGGATGCAGTGACGTATGTTTCTTGATCTCTCACATAATTTCAAACTGAGGCATCCAATGGGATGGGAGTACTATCATATATACCACCCGACGCTGAAGACATAATAAAATGCAAGTATTTGCATGACTGGCCATGACCTCGAATTTCTTCGTTTTCTGCTTCCTTCCTTTTGGCGGCTGATTCTTCCGTTTTACGATCACAGCTACCAACCGCCTCTTTGTTGGACTGAGACTTAAGAGTTATTTGGACATGAAATTTCCAAAAAATAATAATGAAGTAACATTTGTATTATTGAGCACAAAGGTCTTACCTTTGTATTTTTGGCGTTGTCATCCACCTTTTTAGAGAGAAATGACTTGGACTTCTTTGTTGGGCGTGGAGTATAGTCCTATATATAGAATTATAGATGAGCAAGAGTGAGTAATGTGGTGTACATTATTATTGAGCACAAAGGTCTTACCTCGTCGTCTTCGAAAATCACTAAGTGGATCGGCCATTGCACGAAACTACCCTGAGCACCGCCTAAGTTAGTGAAACCATCACCCGTAGGTACCGGAAGAATATCATCATTATGTCCATCATAAACAAAATCAACTTGGACTTTGTAGTGATCAGGCTTCATCGGTGTAAAGTGTTGGGACGATGCACCGTTTGAGGGTTGTACCATACCATCCGCTACGAGCACTTTGTTACCAGAATCTTTATCCTCAAGGGCAAGATGGCATGGAGTCCTTTCCTGCATATAAAGTAAAATGAAAAATGCAATACTAAGGTTGCGGCATGGAATTTTAATTCATGTTATAAGAAGTCTTAGCATGAAGAGTTCATGACAATACTCAAACTCAATCATACCTTTAGCTCACGTGGTTGTGGTGTGGAATCAGGACGAGTGGTATAGGAAGCATTAACATTAAGTTCAAGAACGGGAGTAGAAGTGGAGTTTGGTTGATTTATATGTAACATGGAGCGTAGTTGCTTTTGGAGGGCCTCAGCCACCCTTTTATCTAATTCACCTTCAAACTCCTTTCTAATTTCAGCTTTGATCGATTCGATCAGATCTGATGAAGCTTCACTAGAACATCTTCTCCGTCGTTCTCTTGGACCGAAAGCAACTCTATAACCAACATTTCCACCCATTGCCTTGACACGGCCACGATGATCTTTTTTCCCAATAGCTTTGGTGAGGGCATCCTCATCATCCTCGAAAGTAAGGTTTCCTTTTTCTTCTTCTTCGATATACTCCTCCTATAATGCCAATTAGGAAAGTATAAATTAGTTCATATTTCCAAGTCAATTTAAGTAAATATTCATTAAAAAAGCACTACTTACAACTTTTCTTGCAATTTCTACGGCTTCCTTATCGTTCGGGTTAACTTCCCACTTTCCATCCTTACTTCGAACTTGATGAAGCAAAACCCACTCCTTTGATCTATATTTTCTAGCTCTAGGAACCGATGAGTTCACTGAGGAGCTACTTGACAGAGATAAACCTGCTTCCGATGGGAGTTGTCCTTCTTTTATCCACTCGTGTCGTTTTCTAATATAACCCGCTTGGCCGGTGAGATGAGGACTCTTGTTTAATACTGCACTTGCCCTTGCTTTCTCACTACGAGCCTGCCAAAAGGCACATAGATTTATAACCAACGATTTCCGCTGACTAGAAATCTTTAATAGTAATAAGAAATAGCATTATTACCAATGACTCCGGCTTGTAATATTCTTTAAGAAAAACTGACCAATCAGCCTCTGTAATGTGGTGGTAGATTTCCCAAGGCATCTTGTTTGTAGGATATTTCGAGGGCTTTTGCTTCTTAGTTATCCATCGACGCACCAACTTGCTCTTGAAATCTCTAAATCGTTTTGCCACACAAGAATGAAAGTATTTTTCCCTTGATTTATCTACATCCTCAATGATGTGGAACATAAGCTGTGGATTTTTACAATAAGTTAGATTAATTGTTAATATAGTATATATTTAAAACAATTTAAAATGTTATTATACCTTGGTCTCCTCCCAAAACCCTTGCCTCGTCTGCTCATCTATCTTTCGGTATTCTTTCTCGTTAATATTAACTCTTTGAGCATAACTCCCAACTTGCTTTCCGTATTCTTTCGACCACTCGCCATCAGGGACATTTAACTCATTAAACTCAAGGTGTATAGGCTTTTTTACTTGAACTCCTTTTGACGGACCACGCCCTTTAGCGATCTATATAATCGCGCTAACACCTTGTGATTCATGATCACCTTGGGTAGGGAGAATAGCATTTCCACTTTAGTTAGACATAGTGGCTAGAATTCCTACAACAAGCACACACAAAAATCTACCTAAATGTAAAAAAAAATAACTTATTGTAAAATAAAATTAACTTATTGTAAAATAAATGATCCTCAATCTCATCAATATCATCTAACCGCCTTATATTCTTACAATCACGGCATGGACAATAGATTTTTTCGGCTTTCGTACTCCGTTGGTGTGCTAAAGCACATCTAATGAACTCCTCAACCCCACTCAAGTATTGTGTCGTAGTATGGTCACCGTACATCCAAGGACGACTCATTTCTAGTAATAAATGCAAAACAAGGAAGATTAAATACTCATTTCTAGTAACTATCCCGCCAAGGGCCTAAATAGATAATAATACGCAACCAAGCAAGAAAAAATACAAACTCAACTATCCCGCCAAGGGCCTAAATTATGAATTCTATCCCGCCAAGGGCCTAAGGAATTAGGGTAGAAGTATTACCTTGACCCAATATCGATCCTTCAAGGCAATGCCCTTATCAGCCTGCAGAATGTCATTTCACCAATTAAATAAAGAATGTGATTCTTTTCACTTTTGCTTTATTTATATAGCTTTCCTTTTCACTTATTAAATTAATAAACCGTAAAAATGTGATCCTCTAGTATATTACATCCTCAATACATTATAATACATAGATTATGAGACTTTGTTTTTTTAATGTACAAGTCAACCGATAACAATAAGACATTTTCGATCCCTTCTAGAAAACCCTTATCCAAAGGCAGAAAATATAGAGAAACCACTGCTATAGGGGCATTTCATCAAACACCTTCAGTGTGCCGCATCAGAAAATTAACATTCTTAACTAAATTTATGATGAATATAAATCAAATCTTTTGCTCTTCATTTTCACAAACTGGAAGCCCAATCAAGGAATCAATTAGGAAGGTAAAGGACTATGTCGTAAGGACTGATCTTAAGGAGTATTCCGACAAACCGATTAAGCTTCTAACAGAGCCAAACCTTCTTGTTTTCAAAAAAGAGTGCAAGGACTAAAACATTTAAACACAAAACACACAAATTCGAAATTCATGATTAATGTAACAGAAGGCACGAGCTTTCAATAGGCAGAAAAAAGACGAAGAAGAAGTATATAATTAAGATTGATGAAGTTGAGGTCGACGACAATACGAGCAAATTAAAGTGTAGAGTTTAGCGGAATTGGAGAAGTAAAATAGGGTGTCAGATGAGCTTACCAGCGGAATCGGGTGAGGTTGAGGATGGCGTTTTGGTGAAACCTCGAGTGCGTTGTTGATACTTGTTGAAGAGAGTATTAGAGGGAGCTCGGCGAAGGGAGATGAAGTCGGAGCTCGGGAAGACGGAGCTCGGCGAAGACGGATACGAAGAGGAGATGAAGGCGCGCGCAGCTGTTTTTTTTTAATTAGGGTTGAGCTTATAGAGGCGGGCCTAACACGCCCGCCTCTATAAGTATTGGTATAATAGAGGCGGGCCTTACATGCCCACCTCTATTGGACATACTTATTGAGGCGGGCTTTAAGAGGCCCGCCTCAACAAGTTTTAATTGAGGTGGGCTACTTGGCCCGCCTCAATTAGTTAGCATTAGAGGCGGGCCTTACCCTGGCCCGCCTCTAATACTTTAGCGGAAAATGTTTTTTCGGATACTTGTTGAGGCGTATATTAATTTGCCCGTCTCAAAAGATGTTTTTGAGGCGTATAAATTAATTATCCGCCTCAAAAACCAAAAAAGTGATTGCCTAAGTCGTTGTTGAGGCGTATTGAACTATGTACGCCTCTAAAAGGGAGCCTCAAAAAGTGTTTTTTCCACTAGTGAGTTAAAGGTAGGTCAAGAACTCGAACCCAAAACCAGTCTGATTCAAATTGGACTTTTGAAGGCTGAATTGATCCTGAGTCTTTAAGAATTAGCAGATTACGATCAAAATTCCAGGGACCATCTTCAATCACCTTGGTTCTGTTCTCCATACATTCGAACTGAAAAACCATCAGGTTTGATTTGATTTCACGAACAACAAAGTCTTTCTTCAATTTCCAGGCTAGTTTAAGGGTATTTCGAAGAGCGTGGAAATTGTAAGGCCGATCAGTAAGTAATTTCCCTAGCAAAGAAAGGGAAGCTGGTGAAGAAGCCCTGCTGGCCTCAATAGTACTTCCAATTATCTGGTTCAATTCTTCTGCTGTGAGGACCAATCCACTGTTTGTTGACGTAGACATGGAGCTATTTGGGAGAAAGAAGACAAGAGAACACCAGCATGCAACCTGGAAGGAACCCTTACTTAGAAGGGAAGGGAGTTAACCTTACAGAGAAGGAAAGACTCTAGAGCAAGTTTTTAACAAAATATCCTTAAAACTACTGTAATATGACACTTTCAATAACTAAATGACTGAGTTTGAACATTCACGTGACATTTTCACTAAGAAAAAAGTATGAGCAACAGAATAAGAGGAAATGTAGTAACATCAAAAGATAAGATAGTAAGATAGTTCAAAATTAGACACTCAAATTGTAGGATAGAACGTGTTAGAAATCAAAGGAAACTGGGAGTTCAGTTCCTTAGCAGCGGAATATGTAATAACACAGAATCAAGACTAGTTTCTTAGAGTGGGAACCTTTGATAACCAATTAGTTATTCAGGATAAAACCCACTACCTCTCTTTCAAGATGATTTGAAAGTCTACTTCTTTTATTAATGCTTCGAAT
This sequence comes from Rheum nobile, assembly GCA_027886185.1. Taxonomy (NCBI): domain Eukaryota; kingdom Viridiplantae; phylum Streptophyta; class Magnoliopsida; order Caryophyllales; family Polygonaceae; genus Rheum; species Rheum nobile. The sequence goes on along the minus strand of WOAB01000207.1, from coordinate 4,955,376 downwards.
ACAATCAACTAGGATAGAACACACAGATTAAAGACTTATAACACACTTAAGACTCTCTACCTAGTTCGACCTAATCAAGCACAAAACAAGCAAGTGACTTACACAGTTCTTCTCACAAGAACAAGCTCTGTTTTCTTCTCCGTAGGCTATGAGTGAATGCGTAAGTACAAATGAGAAAGATTGATTACTTTATTTATACATAACAACCATATATAATCGTGATCTACAGCTGGTTGATTTGCCCAAATAAAATAACCAAAAAGAAATCGGAAAAGATAATCTTTGTTACGAAACATTATCTCTAACGATTTTACACTTTAGTTTCCATAAAAGATATACAAAGAATCCCTAAAGATATATGGAAACAAGGATATTTTAATATTCTCTCTCCAAGATAAGATCTACCCTAAACAGATCGCCGCCGCTCTTCAAATCTCTTTCCAGGTAAGCGCGGCTTCGGTATACTTCAGTTCCTATGCCAGTTCCCAAAATTGGCGTCTTAGTCTATGTCTTGTATTTCCGTTTCCTGAGTTCCCTGTTTATCAACACATATGGAAATATTAATAGAAAAGTGTTTGTCATCCTCAAAACTAAGAAAACTGAGGGAGGGAACTTTACGGGAACTAGAGTTCCAGTTCCTGAAAGTTCACATCCTAACAATTTCCCCCTTTTTGATGATGACAAACATGTAGAACCTAGCATATCTAAAATAGGCATGAATGATATGAAGCATGATATATAAGGTAGCCTAGATGTAGAACGATCATTAGTGAATTGCATATTCCCCCTTAACAAATAACCGGTTCCTGAATTCCCCTTAAGAGAACAACCAGTTCAGAGTTCCTTTCATCCTACTAGTTCCAGGTTATAGAGTTCATTCCCCCTTTTGACATCATCGAAAAGAAACAGTTAGATGATAAGCAAAGAAAATTTAGAGAGAACCAATGACTTATTCTGAACTCTAGAGAAATGTCACCGTAATAGAAGTTGAAGGCAAGACTTAACAACGCAAGGATATCAAAATATTTCATTAAATATAAGAAGAACAGAGATGACACAAAACAAAAGATAGCACTCAGAGACACACAAAAATGATCATAATATGGAAGAGGGGTCCTAAGGGAACTAAGGGCTCCGTGTCATCTGAGTAGGGAACCAGGAGAACTACTCCTCACGCTTCTACTCCTTCTCAATTTTCTTCTCTTCGGACTGCACAGATGGCTTCTTTCTTTCAACCTTTTTTTTAAAATAAGGGAACTTGCAGAATTTTTTATCCAAGAATAGGAAACCCAGATCAACACTCCAACGTTCACAAGATCTTATTAATTTTTCTCGGGAAGCAGCGAAATTTTAGCAGATTTGAATCCTGGACGTTGAGAGCAATTCCCAGTTCCTTTCCTCAGTTCCTTTCCTCAATTTGTGACACAGAACATGATAGATATGGGTACATTTATGTAGGGAACCAAGCAATACTCAAGAAAAATACATACCCATGATCAAGAGAAAAGAGGTTGGCAATTTTGACACCACAAAGATAATTCCCAGATTTGGACTAACAAGGGCTCATAGGGAATTAAACAATGCAGTCAGGCTTAGGACGGTTTTAGTGGTCAGTTATCATTTCGGCTTGTAATGAGGGTTAAAATAGATCAAACCAACTACTTTTAAGGCCAACAAAGAGATGCAATCAAGGTTCAATTATACCATAAAATCATGAAATCATGCAAGATAATTAAGATCATGCTTTAGAACAACTATTACAGGACATGCGAGGCCATCACAAGATCAAATATCACCAATATTTTCAAATAATCATAGAAAAGATCAAGTCTAGTCAAAGAGAGGGAACTAGTAACAGCAACCGGAACTACTAGTTTAGGGAAATCATTCCCAGAATCAACCTTAGGGTCTCAAACGGTTCTCGATTCAATGCTTTGGTGAATAATTCGGCAATTTGATCCTCAGTCCTACACCATTCTAGCAAAATGTTCCCTTTTTCAACATGATCACGCAAGAAATGATGCCTTATATTTATATGTTTGGTCCTAGCATGAGGAACTGAATACTACACAAAGTTAAAGGCACTAGAAACATCACACATGATAAGAATAGTGTCAAAGGAACATACCTTGACCACCAAGATGATTCCAACAATAGGACTTGGGAAATATAAGCACTGAAGTGACGAATTTCCTCATTTACGTCAGTTCCCCCTAAATCATTGACTTTTGTTACTTGTAGTTCTTTTGATATTATCATTGGGAACTAACGTCAGCAACATATGATCCTCCATCATTTCCATTAGCATTGGAGTTCCCTTCATTGTTTTCTGCTTCTTCATACAAATCTTTCTTTAACAAAGGATATATTCCCCTAGTTATTCCTTTGAAGTGAGATGAGCTAGATCAAATCTTCAATTATGTGTCCCAATCATCAATTCTCATTCTGTAGGGAACTATGCATCTCACTTTAACCTGTAATACAATTAAGATTTATGCACCCAGACACGCTTGGCTTTTCTGGGTTTGTGGTAATGAGAGTTCCTTTGCACCTGCAGGTTAGTTGGGTAATACACATGACCACCAATCTCAACATCCAAGTTCCTTTTCCTATGACTTTCTTCAATTTGACTTTTCTTATGAATGCAATCATGAATATAATGACCATTTTTACCACAATGCCAGCAAACACGATTATACACAACATGACCATATTTTCCTTTATCGGGACGAAAAAGTTTTTCATGTTTCCTCTGCTGGAAGTCAATTCTCTTACCTCTAGTTCCCTGAGCTTGATTGACGCACATTTTATGAGCATTATGTCCTTCAAACCAGGTTTGCTTACCTTTTGGCGTCTGTTCTAGCACCTTTACCTTTTCTTCCAAGAACTGGTTTTTGTCACGAGAGGTTTGTAGAGCACAATTGAGAGTTTCATTTCTCTCGACCAGTTCCCTTCTCAACTTCTCATTTTCAACAAAGCATGAGTCCTCAGAATCTTCCTTTCTCGGATACCCAATACCATATCTTTGCTTGACAAACACAGTTTGATTCACAGTTTTCTCATTTATAGACTCAGTAAGATCATCAAGTTTGTTCATTATTTCAGCAAGCATGGCAGATGTATTCTTTTCAGAGTCGGTAGGAGTAGCAACAGAAATGTCAACATGCATGGGTTCCCTTTCTCTAGTAATACATGAATCACATTTCCTAGAGGAACTAGCAAGCAAATTTTCAGTTTCATCAAGTTTCTTGCTCGAAACAGAATTTTCAGTAGATAAGCATGAAATTTCTTCTTCACATTCATCTAATCTTTCCTGAAGGGAACTGTTCTCTTTTCCAAGTTTCTTAATGATCTTGATCAATTGTTTCTTATCACATTCAAGAAGAGATTTAGTAAAGTCAGAAGAGGATACCTCAGAGTCATCCGATTCGGTTGAATCCTCCTTAGCCATCAAGCATCTTCCTCCAGAGATTTCATTCAGATCCAGTTCTCCATCGGAGTCCTCTGAGTCATCTCCGAAAGTTGCGAAGAAAGCTTTCTTCTTCATAGGCTTGTCATCTTCATTTGAATTTATTGGAAAATTCTTAGCAAGATGTCCTCTTTCCTTGCATTGATAACAAGTATAATCCTTGAGATCTCTTTTCTGGAAATATTTCTTGAACTTTCCCTTGATGAAGTGCTTTTTGATGTGCTTTGTGACAAGAGCGGTCATCTCATCTTCCTCTTCTTCGAGATCAGAGTCATTGGTTTTGATATGGCTTTCCATGCATTTTTCCCACCATTCTTCTTCTCCTTTCTTTAGAATGTGATGCTTGTTGGTTGAAATTCCCAGAGTGAATTCACTTGATTGAGACATCTTGAAATCTGTAAACTAACACAAATCTAGAGCGCCTGCTCTTATCCCAATTGTAAGATTGCACGTGTTAGAAATCAAAGGGAACTGAGAGTTCAGTTCCTTAGCAGCGGAATATGTAATAACACAGAATCAAGACTAGTTCCTTAGAGTGGGAACCTTTGATAACCACCTAGTTATCCAGGATAAAACCCACTACCTCTCTTTCAAGAAGGTTTGAAAGTCTACTTCTTTTATTAATGCTTCGATTACAATCAACTAGGATAGAACACACAGATTAAAGACTTAAGACACACGTAAGGCTCTCTACCTAGTTCGACCTAATCAAGCACAAAACAAGCAAGTGACTTACACAGTTCTTCTCACAAGAACAAGCTCTGTTTTCTTCTCCGTAGGCTATGAGCGAATGCGTAAGTACAAATGAGAGAGATTGATTACTTTATTTATACATAAAAACCATATAGAATCGTGATCTACAGCTGGTTGATATGCCCAAATAAAATAACCAAAAAGAAATCAGAAAAGATAATCTTTGTTACCAAATATTATCTCTAACAATTTTACACTTTAGTTTCCATAAAAGATATACAAAGAATCCCTAAAGATATACGGAAAGAGGATATTCTAATCTTCTCTCTCCAAGATAAGATCTACCCTAAACAGATCGCCGTCGCTCTTCAAATCTCTTTTCAGGTAAGCGCGACTTCGGCATACTTTAGTTCCTATGCCAATTCCCAAAACTGGCGTCTTGGTCTCTGTCTTGTATTTTCGTTTCCTGAGTTCCCTGTTTATCAATACATATGGAAATATTAATAGCAAAGTGTTTGTCATCGTCAAAACTAGGAAAACGGAGGGAGGAAACTTTCAAGGGAACTAGAGTTCCAGTTCTTGAAAGTTCACATCCTAACACAAATGATTGTAGAAACAGTTGGACTGAAAAATCTTAAGACAGTTTAACCATCAAAGAATTAAGATTATTTGACTATAATGTGAAGCATGAACTGAAGGTGAAAATCAATAGTGAAAGACCAAGGTCGTACTCACCCATCAAATGGTCAATAAAAACAAAGAGGCTTTGTATTATCCGCGTTGATGGCGACTCCTCTACCTTCCCCTCCTTGGCACTATTATAGGCAATAGGAACCCGATGGCAGTGGCGATGTGGTGGATCAAGAAGTCTCACCGTTATCGATCTTGAACGGAGAGAGTTGCGGCGCAGAAAGGATAGAGGAAGAAAATATTCGGCGAAGAAGAGTCCAAATTCTAAAATTGACAGTCGACAATATATACCACTAAGCTGGTAAAATCTAAATAAACAAAGATCTTGTGTTTGTAGGTGAGAGGGAATAATTTTGACTAATTAATTATTTCTAAAATAAGAAAAAAAAATAAAGAATATTTTTATGGAGTAATTAATTGATAAGATATCATTAATTATCCAACAAACAATGAAAGAGTTATTATCCCAATATCTTTAAAAGATAAAAAAAAAAAGCAATTAAGAGGTAAAAGGGAGAAAAGTCCTAATCATTCATTCCTTCTTTTGGTACGTTCGTTTTTCTCTCTTTGGCCTCCATTGGAGAATTTTGGTGTTCATGACTGACTTGAGCGTCAGAGTGGCTTTAGGGGAGATCCGGCCCTCCCTTTGACTCATTTTTTGGGTCTTGTTCGTTGATCGGGCTCTTGGAAGATCTATTGTCGCCGGTTCCGTTGATTTTATGGTACAAATTCTCGCTACCATATTTGGCACGGTCTGTTGGGAACGAAGGCGATAATGGTCTCGAAGAAAACACCCGATTGGATGATGGCAGGCCAGAACGAAGTCAACGACGAGACTCAGTATCAACCCCGCTAGCAAATCGATCTCAAACCCTATCAATGATGTTCGTGAGATCCTAGACTGTTTGAGGTCTCACCGTCCGAGGGCTCCGTTTGAACTCCACCGAGACGGTGGACAAACTCGGTGGAGTTCGTCCAATGCTTCGGATGGAAGAAGAACGTTGTAGTAGGTAACTGTAGTAGTTACCTACTGCAAGAAAGGCCGGGGATTGATCAAGCTCAGCGGTATCCCGATCGAGTTGGTACAGTCGGAGATTCTGCATTGCAAGGCGATATATGGAGCCGATCTTCCTTCTCGGTCGCCACCGCTTTGTCGGCGTCGACATTTGAGTCAAAATGAACGGAAGCGGACACACCTCTCGCCGCCGCCGATGAATTAGCGTATTCGATGGCGCGTTCGAGAAAGCAACCATGGTGCGATCAGCGAGCCGGATCCGGACGACCAGGAAGATGACCCCAAGTACTATTTAACGCAATAGTCATTGGCCTTGTTGTTGGTTTGAGCAACCACGCCACTTCGAGGCCGCGTCGCCGCTGGATAAGGGAGCACCGTCGCCTTCGAGACGCCTTGGTCGACTACTCTCAACACTTGGGATGCAACCAGACCAACATCGAGTCTTACCATCACCGTTTGATCTGTTGTCGAGCCATTCGAATTCGGTTATGTTCACGCAAAAACTGCATGTTCGTGCCCAGTGTTTTGGAGCGAAAAGATAATTCAACCTAAATCGCCTTAGACGGGGTAACGAGTCGATCGGATAGTATATAATAAATCCAAACCACATAAACAATCAACCACGTATGGAGTAAAAGCAAGATTGTATTATGATGTATTGATCAAGTGATAACAGAAATGAGTCGAAATACAACTTATCCTCAAGGAATAGGAGAACAGGTCTTGACCGACCGGCTACTCTGATGGTTCGACCGTCTATAGTCGGATGATGTGCCAGAAGGACTAAGCGAGGACCACTGAGTTGGTAAGCTTTGAGAGACCTGAGTTGATGAGTATGGCTATGTAAAAATGCGTGTGTCTTTTCGATCATCCTTTCATTGTCTATTTATGGTGTTCTTCTCATTGACCGTTACCGTTTTTGTGAGATCTTCTCCATTTATTGCCAAACGTAATCTCTGGGATTCTCCCTTAATGACATCCTAATCTTGTACTTGAATTGGCTGCCGTTTGCTTTGGATTGAGTAGTTAATGCTTTGGGCGAGATTCTCGGGGTTTGGTCGGATCTCACACGTTTGAGGAGCGTCCGGCGCCTTTCTTCAATCTTCTCAGCCTACTCCTTTACTTGAAGTTGGCCCAATCTGTTTGCATCGACTCCATTAGAGCATGTTGGGCCCAACAATAGCCCCAAGTTGTTTTGGGCTCAAGGCAGCCATGAGCGGGAGCCCAAACGACTTCCACTCTGCATGATCCCCATCATCCGATTTGGGCGCGACAGGCGAGGGCTAATGTGGCGACGATCTCGCGGCGTGATGGGACATCTCTGCTTCTTCATTATTCCCTCCATAAATCTGAATCAGGCTCTGACGGTCTCACTTCTCCTTCTCTCTTTACTCTCTGATTTGGTAGGTTCTCTATGCTTTTCAAAAAATTGCTCTCCGATTTTCCCCTCTCTCTATCTTTGACATGGTTTCTAGTGATTCCTCCGAGTCGTCTGCCACCCACTCGAACTCGAGCAAGAATGAGCCCCCCCCCCCTTTTCCTGCTAAAGGAGGCCGATGCTCTGACGGGGACACTGACAGAGGCAGAACTGGAGCAGATCCTCCAAGTCGAAGACTTTCCTCTTGAGACGGTCGCAAGGTTGCCGCACCCGGACGAGAGGGCCGACACTCGTTATGAGGGGTGGATCTGTTTTTATGCCTATCCATTTCGGATAGGGCATAAGTTTCCGTTCTCTTCCCTTGTCAGGGATTTTTTGGCGACTCTGGCGCTTGCGCCGTGTCAGGTTATGCCACAAGCGTGGCGGATCCTCAGAGTTTTGGATCTGTTGAATTTACAGTCAGGGGTTGGTTTTAATTTTGATGCTTTATGCTATAACTACTCTCTAGGGTCGAAAAGCTCGTCTCGGGTCCAGTTGCACATTCGTCAGGGTCGGAAGCCTTTGGTGGCTAACCTCGACGTAAACGACCGCGGATGGGGGTCAAAGTTTTTCTTCGTCGAGCAATCGTCTCTGGAGAAGGGGGGGTGACTGTTCGTTTTTGCTGTCGGAGTGGCGGGTCGAGAGTATGTATTTGACTTCTGTTAGCCAGTCATGTGTTTAACTTTTTGCATACCTCTTCTTTTTTGTAGTCCCTGAAGCAGAAGACTTGGAAGTGGATGCTCAGTCGGAAGGCCTGACCAACATAATTCTTGGGATTCCTTTGTCGGAGTGGAAGTTTGTGAACGTCAATCTGTTGTCCGTCGCTCCGACTACTCAAGACGTCATGTCGACTCTATCGCCGTCTCAGGTTAAATGTAAGTCTTTCGTTTGAGTCATGTGTCTTCCGTCGTGCATTGTATTTTGTATCTTATGTCTTGTCTGGTTTGTCAGCGTCTCCTGCTGGTCGGTCAAGTGCTCGCTTGAAGGGAGTATATGGGAAGGGTCTGATTGAGCAGAGGTTGGCAACGGCTAGGGCCTCGTCGAGTAAATCGACGTTGGCCGAGTCGTCTCTTCCAGACAAAGTCGGCACAAAAAGGAAGGCGGGTGTTTCTTCTGACGCCGGAAAGGTTGCGGCGGACACCTCAAAGAAGAGGTCGGTGGTCCCTCCTGGAATCGAGAAGATCGATTCGGTTGGATGGTCTATTTCCGACTTGTTCCATGCTCAAGATCCGTCTTTAAAGTCTGAGGTTGACGGCGTTTCTCATTTGGACTGCATCGGCGAGGCGGGTTGCTCTGCGTGGAAGGTAAATTGTCTCGTCGAATCTTAAGTTTACATGTTTTTTTGAAAAATCAGTGGTGTTGAGTTTTTGTTTCGTCTTTTTCTAGACCTTTCATTTTCTCTTGGGTGCTTATTCTGGGGTTAAGGAGATGGTTGCCAAGGCCGAGGATAGGGCCGCTAAGTCAGAGTCCGATCTAGCGTCCTTGAAGACCAAGGTAGAAGGGGTCGAAAGTCGTTTAAAGGACGCTGAGCGCCGCTTTGCTAGGGAGTTAAAGACTTGCCAAGACGAGTTGGAGGTTTGTCGGAGGGAACTTGGTGAGAGTCAGACTAGTGCCGAAGAGAGGGTCAAGCAGGCCGAAGTTGATGCCGGTCGGGTCGCAGGTGACGTAGGCGCTTTTTATGCGTTAAAGTTGTTAGGAAACGGAACTCTGGAACTTAGGTTCCCCTGAGAGTTCCGTTCCTCAGTTTCTCTACTTTTGAAGATGACAAATATTATGATACTAATATTTTATCTCAAAGATGTGTTTTAAGGAACCACAGGAATATACCGAAGGCAGGAAAACCAAACAGAACAAGGGAACCAAAGGAACAAGACAGTTGAAGGAATCCAGAGGAACCCAGGTGTGCCCAGAAATAGAGCTTGCGACATTGCGATTCCCGAGAAATCTGGGAACACACAACCTCGGACAAAAGGTGTCGAAAACGACTTGTCCGAAGCTTCCAAAAGTCTGCCAAGGTCCAAGAGCTAAAGAACAAGATGCCTAGAGAACCTCTACCTCGGACAGAGACGATGAAAGCGACAGCACATGAAGACGTCGTTGTCCAGCAGACGGTTCTCAAGCGGCCAGCTTACTCAACCTCGGACGAAAGCGTTTTGACAACGATACCACAAGGCTCGTCTGAGGTAGTTGACCAACCAAGAGAGATTCTGAGCTGCCTAGGTTGTTTGCACATGCCAAGAACAACGTGGATCAAGGAGAACCACCAATCCTAGGGCAAGCTCAATCCGTGGGAACCAAGAGAAGATCGAGCTGCGAAGAATCCTCTATAAAAGGAAGACTAACCCAAGGGTTATCTTCAAGCACAAAAAAAAAACAAGAACTCACACTCATTAGCAAATATCTAGTGTGAACCTCCAAACAAAGATCATCAAAGCAAACCGAGATCAAGAGGAATCAGTAAAGGAAGAAGAGCTGAGTGCTAAGTTCCTGTGACTATAAGTGATAGTTCCTAGGTGCGAAAGTCTGTTTCTTGGATTAATTATTGATTGTGTTAAGTTATCTAGGATTGTCTAACTGTGTGTAAGGCAAAGGAACTGTGTGTTCGTTCCTAGGATAAGATGTAACCAAAAGAGATAAGAAATCAAGAAGTAGACTTTGAAATCCTTTCGAAAGAAAGGTAGTGGTTTTTATCCTGGATTGCTAGTTGGCAATCAAAGGTTTCCACTATAAGGAACTTGTCTTTTGCTTGATTGTTTATTTCCGCTGCGAAAGGAACTGAGAATCGTTATTCTAAGTTCCTTAAGTTTTTATCTAACAATCACGATCCTACAATTGGTATCAGAGCAGGAAAAGCTCTAGATCTTTGATAAGTTTGCAGATCATGTCTCAACCAAGCAAGTTTGAGCTAGGAATCTCCACCAACAAGCCACACCTTCGCAAGAAAGGAGAAGAAACATGGTGGGAAAAGTGCATGGAAAGCCACATCAAGACCAACGACTACCAATGTTGGAGGATAGTCGAAAATGGAGATGGCCACGTCGATCTTACCATGAAGGAAGAAGACTGGAAACCAGAACATTATGTCATCATGGAGAAGAATGCCAAGGCAAGACAGTTCATCCTCAATGGATTGGACAGAGAGGACATGGACAAAGTCATAGGCATCAAGACGGCCAAGGAGATGTGGAAAGCTCTCAAGGAGATGCATGAAGGAAGTGAGGAACTAAAGCAAAGCAGAAAGTTTGCTTTGGAAGGAGAATACCACACCTTCAAAATGATGGAAACTGAGACCATCTCAGAGTACTACTCTCGCTTCAACAGATTAATTGGAAAGTTGACGACGGCGGGAGTTGATCTTGATGAAGTCTCCAAGACCTTAGTGATTATCAATGGACTCAACTCCAAGTTCACCCTTCTCAAGGGAATCATGAAGAACACTCCAGGCATCCAATCCCTTCCCTTGACCCAAGTCATAGGAAAACTGGAAGTTGAAGAAGGAGAGCACACTAAAGCCAATGCCGATAAGAAACTAGAGAAAGGAATCGCCCTCAAGATCTCAAAAGCCTTCTCTAGGCTCGAGATGGAGGAAGAGAACTCAGACCTTGAAGAAGAGGAGGACGAACTAACAGCCCTCTTCACAAAGAACATCAAAAAATTCTTTGTGAAGGGAAGGTTCCAAAAGGGCAGTTCCTCTCACAATGGACCAAGAAGAGATCTCAAGAAAGTCTCCTGTTACGAGTGCAAGGAGAAGGGACACTACGCTAAGAACTGTCCCAACAAAGAAGAGTCCAAGGAAGAGGAAAGACCTCAAAGAAAGAAGGCTCTCGTAGCATCATGGGGAGAAGACTCAGATAAGGAACTGGATCTGAGTGGCTTCTCTGGAGGGAGATGTCTCATGGCAAAAGGAGACTCAAGCGACTCAGAAGACCTTGAGGTAACTTCTGACGATCTCTTAAAATCCCTAGTTGATTGTGATAAGAAACAACTTCTTAAGATCATAAAGAAACTAGGAAAGGAAACCAGTTCCCTTCAACAGAAACTAGATGACTGTGAAGATGAAATTGCTTGCTTGACTGTCGAGAATTCTATTTGGAGTAAGAAACTTGATGAAACTGAGAAAGACCTAGCTGAAACTCACTCCAAACTCATTGATATTAGAAATGTGCATGCTAGTCACCTTAAAATTTGCAAATCTTGTGATGAAACTAGCATAAACTCTGTCAAAGTTCCCTTGCATGCTAACCTACCTGGAAATGACATGCTTCAATCCATAATTGATAGGTTAGACATTCTCACTGATTCCATTAATGAAAAAACGATAAATCAAACTGTTTTTGTAAGACAATGACATGGAATAGGATATGTCAATAATAAAGGGAACAATGATGCTGAAGAAGAAAAGGCTAGGCGAGAACTTGTTGAGATGAATGAGAACCTCAGTATTGCTCTGGCCACTTCTCGTGATAGGAATCAATTCCTATCAGAGAAGATCATGGTCCTTGAGAACAAGGCTGAGGTTGCCAAACGTCTCAATGAAGGTTCTGAAAGTCCTAAGAAGGAACCAAAAGGAAAAGAAAAGATGGTTCCTGAAAACCAATGGTTCACCAATTCCTTTGCTCACAAAAAATATATTGACATGGCCCATAGCAAGGTTAGAAACAATGTTGATTTTAACAAAAGGAAAACTGAAAAACCTTTTAGGCCAGGAAAAGGAAAATATGGACATGTTGTTTACAATCGTTTGTGTACCTACTGTGGTAAGAATGGTCATTACAACACTGATTGTGCTAAGAAAAGGAACTTTGAAAAGAAGAAAAGTACTCATTACCATGAAAGGCATTTGTGGCACCAATGCCTCGGTCATGCTAGCACTAAGCTGATTCAAAAGCTACACTCAAAGGAACTAGTCAGAGGATTGCCAAAGCTAAGTGGCACATCTAAGGAACCATGCTCTGACTGTGTAAAAGGAAAACAGGCTCGTAATTCCTTCAAATCCAAAAACATGGTAAGCACCTCAAGGCCTCTTGAGCTCATCCACATGGATCTTTGTGGACCCATGAGAGTTCAAAGCCTAGGAGGGAATAGGTATATTTTTGTTATTGTCGATGACTTCTCTCGCTTTACTTGGACCATTTTCATTAAATCTAAAAGAGAAGTCATTGATCGCTTTAAAGACCTGGTTCCCTTGTTAGAAAAATCCCTTGATTGTTCACTTAATGCTATTCGGTCTGACCATGGTACCGAATTCGAAAATGGAGAATTTCTAACCTTTTGCAGTGAGCATGGCATTGATCACAACTTCTCTACACCATACACTCCTCAACAGAATGGAGTAGTGGAGAGAAAGAATAGGACCTTGGAAGACATGGCTCGAACTATGTTGATCTCAAGTGGACTCTCCCAATCCTTTTGGGCTGATGCGATCAACACAGCATGCTACTTCATCAACAGAGCCATGCTTCGCCCTATCACAGAGAAGACACCCTATGAACTCCTAAGAGGAAGAGTTCCCAACATTTCTCATCTAAGGGTGTTCGAATGCAAGTGCTTTGTGCACAACAATGGGAAGGACAGTCTTGGCAAGTTCGATCCAAGAAGTGATGAAGGAATCTTCATTGGATATGCCTCAGGCAGCAAGGCATACACAGTCTTCAACAAAAGGACTAAAAAGGTAGAAGAAAGTGTTCATGTTATTTTTAATGAAAAATCACGTGGAAAGATTGTGCAGAACACCACCAATTCCTTTGAAGACCCGTTTCCCAAGTCATATCAAGAAGATCCAGATGAAGATGTCACTCCACCCAGTTCCTGTCCTGCTGCTCGGAACCCTCCAATGGCTCCTCCACCAGTTCCCATGGATAATGAACAACAATCCATTTCTGGGAACCATAAGCATGACGACAACATCTGTGGAGACCTCAATGATTCATCTTCCCACATGTTCTTCAATGGAGAAGGTGACCCCAACCAGGAAGCTGAATGCTCAACTCAGAATGTCTCCACATCAAATACTTTGGCTTCCAACAGAGAAAGAAGAGTCGTCAAGCCTCCAGTCAGGTACGAACATCTAACTTTCTTTGCCTTTAATGCCTTTTTGTCTATTGTGGAACCAAAGAACATAGGTGAGGCACTGAAGGATGCGGACTGGATCCAAGCCATGCAAGAAGAGCTTCATCAATTTGAAAGGAACAAAGTCTGGCATCTGGTTCCTCGCCCCAAGGATAAGCACATCATAGGAACCAGATGGGTTTTCAGAAATAAGCTAGATGATACAGGAGCTGTGATAAGGAACAAAGCAAGACTTGTGGCTCAAGGATACAATCAACAAGAAGGAATTGACTATGATGAAACCTATGCTCCAGTGGCAAGGATGGAAGCAATAAGGTTGTTGATTGCCTTCGCATCTCACAAAGGGTTCAAGTTGTTCCAAATGGATGTGAAGACAGCCTTCCTCAATGGAATTCTTCAAGAAGAAGTCTATGTCAAGCAACCTCCTGGTTTCGAAGACGACGATCATCCAGATCATGTCTACTTCCTAGACAAGGCATTGTATGGCCTCAAGCAAGCTCCCAGAGCATGGTATGATCGTCTTGCCCAGTTCCTACTTTCAAACGGCTACAGGCGTGGAATTATTGATAAGACCCTCTTCATCCTAGAAGAAGAAGGTAACATCTTAGTGGTTCAAATCTATGTTGATGATATCATTTTTGGTTCCACTAACTTGTCCCTTGTAGACAAGTTCAAAGACTTGATGAGCAGTGAATTTGAAATGAGTTTAATTGGGGAACTCACATTCTTCCTCGGATTACAAATCACTCAAAAGGAAGATGGTATTCAAATCCACCAATAGAAGTATGTCAGGGAACTACTGAAGAAGTTCAAAATGGATTCATGCAAGCCTCTCTCCACTCCCATATCCACCATTGCCCATCTGGATAAGGACCACTCGAGTCCTCTAGTGGAGGAGAAGCTCTATAGAGGTATGATTGGCTCACTCATGTACCTAACCACTAGTCGACCAAACATTGTCTTTGTTGTTGGCTTGTGTGCTAGGTTCCAATCTTGTCCAAGAGAAACCCACTTGGCCGCTGTGAAGAGAATACTTCGATACCTCAAAGGAACTGACGATCTCTGCAGTTGGTACCCCAAAGAATGTCCCTTTGAGCTCATGGGTTTCACTGATGCTGATTATGCCGGATACTTGGTGGATAGGAAGAGAACTTCTGGAATGGCACAGTTCCTAGGCCCTTGCCTCGTGTCATGGGGATCAAAGAAACAAGTTTCAGTCTCTCTTTCCACCACAGAATCCGAGTACATTGCGGCTGCCTCTTGTTGTTCCCAACTTCTCTGGCTAAAGCAACAACTCGCGGACTTTGGTATGTCTTATGGCCCTCTCACTATTCTTTGTGACAACACTAGTGCCATAAACATTTCTAAGAATCCTGTGCATCATACTAGGACCAAGCATATTGACATTAGACATCATTTTCTTAGAGATCATGTTGAGAAGGGAAACATCATTATGAAATTTTGTAGAACTGAAGATCAAATTGCAGATATATTCACCAAGGCATTGAATAGAGTTCCTTTCGAGAACCTCAGATTGGAACTAGGAATGATTCCTATTACTCATTAGTGACCTTAGTTCTGAGAATTCTTTCCAGTTCCCCTGATTGACTAGTTTAAGATATTTAACTTGTTGAGTCTTGATGTCCTTGTGTTATATCTTTTACCACAAACCCTTCTTGTCATAATGGTTTCTTAAAAGGGCTTAGATAAACTTTTCTGGTTCGTTTCCTTTTGGTTTTCATTACTTCTTCAACTCCTCATTGTTCAAATTTTTTTTTAATAGCCCAAAAGTCACAATCTGATCATATTTCTAACCCAACATTACAAGCCGAGATGATGATTGTGTACTAAGACCTACCCTTGCCTCATTGCTCAATTTAATTCTCTATGATCCATCTCTAAACCCTCTCTGAGAATTATTGTGCAATGCGATAAATGGCCTACCCTGATTCCTTGTATGGAAACGTACTGTTTTTGGTTCCTTTGTTTTAACCCACACCAAAGGTTCCCATACATTCCTCTAGCTCGCTGAAAATGTCGCCAGAAAGGAACCAGAACGTAGCGTCTCTCCAACGGCTCGCTTGGCTCTCCCAGACGCTATTTATGGCATATTGACAGGGATAAGGCATGTCTTATCAGTGGCAGACCTCCCTCTTCTCTGAATGGGTCAAATTTTGAATTTAAGTTAGTCGTTCCGAAAAGCTGCAACTTTCTTCAATGCTTCGGATTTGCCTTGATCTTCTCAACGGCTGGATTTGCTTCAACGGTCACCTCAGCTCTTGGCCATCCCAGATCTTCAACGCCCTTAAAGAGGTGCTCAGTTGCTCCGAGTTGATCACACAAGCTCTCCATCTCTCTGATCTTCTACCTCTCTTTCTCTTCACACAGCAATCTTCTTAGCTCCTCTCAAATGGCCAACCCTAACCCAATCGTTGTTATGGATGAAGAGGAGGCTGCTTTTCTTCAAGCATTTCGCGAAAAGAAGGCTAAAGCCTCCTCCTCCAAGCCTGTTTTTGCCTCCACTTCTTCAAAATCCCTCCCCAAAGAAAACCCCGTGGCGAAACCTGCAGAGAAACCATAAGAGAAGCTTGAGAAACCACCAAAGGATAAGGAAAAGGTGGAAGAGGAACCAACCATGCCCAAAGAAGAGGAGCAAGCCATCACTTTGGCTTCAGAATCAGTCACAAAATCAGTTTCTGAAGGCGGGTCGCATGATTCCTCTCCGGATAAATCCCTTCAAGAGATCCTTAGCCCCGAGCCTTCCCCGATCAGCCTCAAATCCAAAACTTCCAACCCAGGCCCCTCTGTCGCCACAAGAATGGAACAGAGCAAGAGAAGCTCCCAAGCCATTGTTCCCTATGAAACCAAATCCACAAAAAGGGCCAAAACCACCACCCTTTCTGTCTCCTCTTCCTTCTCCAAAAGGAAGATCCTAAAACCTCTCATTATCGGCAGAGAATTCTGGACCCAGGAGTTAGAAGAAGAGGATGAGGAACTCTATGGAGAAGCTTTGGATGAGTTCCACTCTCTGTTGCAGTTCCAAGGGTGGGACGAGATACTATGCGAGCCTTTCTCTGCTTCCGACGAGGTTGTCCGGATGTTTTACCAATCTATGAAGTTTGTACCCCCAGAAGGAGAACTCTCCCTGTCACGATGCCATTCTTATTTGGAAGGGAACCAGCTATCCCTTGTCTGTCAACTTGATCGCGTCTGCTCTAAGGCTCGAGCCAAGGTCTGGGTTTGGCATTCTGCCTCAGAAGAAGGGATGGCCTAAAGGAAAAGGGTTCAAGTCCAAAGGAGCAATAGTGAAGAAAATTTATGATGGCGCATCCCCCTCATCTTTGGAGACGAAGGATCTCTCCATCGCAAACCGGCGACTGCATTTCTGGATCACTCGCAACTTGGTTCCCAGGCAAGAACACAGGAACGAAGTCCTCATCACCGACGCCATCTACATGGACAAGGTGCTCTCCGGTTTTCAGCTGGATCTTCCCCGTATTGTGCTGGCTCACATGCAATTCTGTGCATCCCATGACTCCCATGCTTTACCCTTCCCTCACATCATCAAGAAGCTACTCTCCAACCTCAATTAGTACCCAGAAGACTCACCCGAGACTACCTACAGCAAATGTCTTACCATGCACACAGTTCGGAAGCTGAAATTTAAGGAACAACAACCCAACCCTGCTGAAACAGAAGAAATCCCGCCTAAGGAAAAGGCGAGTTCCCAGGGCCGTTCTAGTTCCCACCCTCAACAACCCCCCTCTTCAGACTCCTTTGCGATCCTCCTTGCGTTGGATCGTATTGAAAAAGCTATCTTGGAAGGCTCGACTGCCAACACGGTCGCCATCCATGATCAAGTAAGAGAGTTGAGGCGTATCAGTTCTGCTGTCGAGAGTCTGGTGGACATTCTGCAGAAGGATTGGCAAGGTGCAATTAGTGCTCATCAGGCCGCGGGCCAAAATGTAGGAACCGACGACAAGGATGCAGAAGAAGAGGCCGTTACTACGCCATAGGAACGCTTGTTCTAGGTTCCCAATGCTGCAACGCCACAGCGAGCTAGTAGTTTCCCTTAGGATCTTACTCTCCTCTTCTATCCCTTTTGTTGTCTTTCTTAAGATTGCTTTTGTTGTCTTCCTTGCTATCTGTTGTTTGTCTTGTCGATTGTTTGTTGTTTGCTTGTGGTATTTTGTGTGTTTGATCAATGATAAGTGAAGTTTTTAATGATTATCTTCAGTTTCGTTCCCATGATCATTTGTCTTCGCCTTAAGTTTTCATTATGACATTTTATGGGCTTGCTGCAATCGCATATTCACTATGATATCATGTTCTTAACTTATACTTAATCTTTTCGATGATGTCAAAAGGGGGAAGAAAAGGATAGGAATCTTGAACTTTGGAGACTACTGAATTAATAGGAACTCTGAACTAGTTCTATTTCTAAGGGGGAATTTGAAATAAACTTGTTCACTTGCTTAGGGGGAATTTGCAACCATTGAATGTTCTATCACTAATTTGTAATGTTGTAAATCCCGTTATCTCAATATGGTCTCATAAGATTCAAAGTCCTATTATGTTGTCAGGTTCCTTGTATTTGTCATCATCAAAAATGGGGAAATTGTTAGGAAACGGAACTCTGAAACTTAGGTTCCCCTGAGAGTTTCGTTCCTCAGTTTCTCTACTTTTGAAGATGACAAATATTATGATACTAATGTTTTATCTCAAAGATGTGTTTTAAGGAACCACAAGAATATACCGAAGGCAGGAAAACCAAACAGAACAAGGGAACCAAAGGAACAAGACAGCTGAAGGAATCCAGAGGAACCCAGGTGTGCCCAGAAATGGAGCTTGCGACATTGCGATTCCCGAGAAATTTGGGAACACACAACCTCGGACAAAAGGTGTCGAAAATGACTTGTCCGAAGCTTCCAAAAGTTTGCCAAGGTCCAAGAGCTAAAGAACAAGATGCCTAGAGAACCTCTACCTCGGACAGAGACGATGAAAGCGACAGCACATGAAGACGTCGTTGTCCAGCAGACGGTTCCCAAGCGGCCAGCTTACTCAACCTCGGACGAAAGCGTTTTGACAACGACACCACAAGGCTCGTCTGAGGTAGTTGACCAACCAAGAGAGATTCTGAGCTGCCTAGGTTGTTTGCACATGCCAAGAACAACGTGGATCAAGGAGAACCACCAATCCTAGGGCAAGCTCAATCTGTGGGAACCAAGAGAAGATCGAGCTACGAAGAACCCTCTATAAAAGGAAGACTAACCCAAGGGTTATCTTCAAGCACAAAAAAAAACAAGAACTCACACTCATTAGCAAATATCTAGTGTGAACCTCCAAACAAAGATCATCAAAGCAAACCGAGATCAAGAGGAACCAGTCAAGGAAGAAGAGCTGAGTGCTAAGTTCCTGTGACTGTAAGTGATAGTTCCTAGGTGCGAAAGTCTGTTTGTTGGATTAATTATTGATTGTGTTAAGTTATCTAGGATTGTCTAACTGTGTGTAAGGCAAAGGAACTGTGTGTTCGTTCCTAGGATAAGATGTAACCAAAAGAGATAAGAAATCAAGAAGTAGACTTTGAAATCCTTTCGAAAGAAAGGTAGTGGTTTTTATCCTGGATTGCTAGTTGGCAATCAAAGGTTTCCACTATAAGGAACTTGTCTTTTGCTTGATTGTTTATTTCCGCTGCGAAAGGAACTGAGAATCGTTATTCTAAGTTCCTTAAGTTTTTATCTAACAATCACGATCCTACAGAAGTCGTGTGTCGAAATGATTGAGGAGTTCGAGGAAGGCAAGCATGAGGCCAGGGATCTGAAGGCAGAGAAGGAGACCATGGATACCCTGTTTCCAAAGGGGAATCCAGGTTCAGAGTTATTCCAGCTGGTCGGCGTCGGAGAAGAGTCCCCAGATGAAAGCGCTGGTGAAAACGAGGTTCATTCTGGCGACACCGTACCGATCGAGCCCCAGCCTTCTTCCGACCCGACTCCAAATGAAGATAATGCTGCGACCCCTGACTCTTGATTTTTTTCATGAATGACTTGTGGTCCCTTGTGTGTGGGTGGAATATTTTCTGGTTTGGCGACCCGTCTACCATCGCGGGTTGCAGAATATGTTATTAAGAATGTTCAAAGTCCTACATGTGTGTAGACAGATAATATGTTTTGGCGACCCGTCCACCATCGCGGGTCGCATGGATGTTTTGGCGACCCGTCCACCATCGCGGGTCGCATTGACGTAATTTGTTTTACAAAGGGTCGACCTTGTTTTGTGTCTATGTGTTCGTCGGACTCTTTCAGAGAGGATAGTCATGACGCCTTTGATCTGTGTCGGTTTTGCCCGTATGCTACGTCGAGTAGGGCTTTCCGCATCGTGTAAGAAAAAGGAGGCCTACAAGTGTATATGTTTATGTTTAGTCATGACTTAGTGTTATGTCGAGGAGGAAAGCAATATGTTTTTATTGCGTAAATGTAATAAGGTGTTCGACCTTATGTATTGTATAAGGCAGACGGTGTGCCGATGTGCCTCTGGTATTCATCTCCTCGTGTTCTGATCGATCGTGTAAATGTAATGTAAGCGCTTTTGTGTGTGACTGGATCCAGCTTTTTTTGTGATGTCATGTATTTATGGTCACAAGAAC
This sequence comes from Rheum nobile, assembly GCA_027886185.1. Taxonomy (NCBI): domain Eukaryota; kingdom Viridiplantae; phylum Streptophyta; class Magnoliopsida; order Caryophyllales; family Polygonaceae; genus Rheum; species Rheum nobile. The sequence goes on along the minus strand of WOAB01000207.1, from coordinate 4,935,380 downwards.
GTATCCTTGCTAGATGTAAGTGTTAGGTTTACGAAATAGAATCGAGTTCGTAACAACGAATAACATACGAAAAGTGAGAAGGTTCTAGTGTCTTACCAGGTGAGGTTAGAAGTGATACAACTTTAGATGTGTAGCATTCCAGCTTCTTGGGATCGGCTGTCCGTCTTTGTCTTCCAGTCGATATGCTCCCTGTCCGACTACTTCTTTGATGAGGTAGGGACATTCCCACTAAGGTGCGAGCTTTCCGTCGGTCGGATCCCTGGTGTTCTGGAATGTCTTTCTAAGGACCCAATTGCCAACTTTGAAGACCTTGGTCCGAACGTTCTTGTTGTAACTTCTTGCGACCTGCTGCTGGAACCTGCCCATTCTAATTCTAGCTTTTTCCCTAGTCTCATCGATCGTGTCTAAGTTGTGTGCTAGTTCGACGTCGTTTTGTTCATTCGTTTGGAGACCGTAATGGGTTGTCGGAACTAATAGTTCAGCGGGAATGACCGCTTCGCTTCCGTAGACGAGTGAGAACGGTGATTGTCCGGCCGCGTTCTTTGGAGTGGTCCTGTCGGACCAGAGAATGAGGGGAAGTTCGTCTGCCCATTTTCCTTTAGCCCCTGTGAGGCATTTCTTGAGGTTATTGATGATGATTTTGTTGCTAGACTCAGCTTGTCCGTTGGATTGTGGGTATCGAGGAGTGGATGTGACCAATTTGATGTTCCACTTGTCGCAGAAGGCTCGGGTCTTATGACTGATGAACTGGGAGCCATTGTCGCACACGATTTCTGACGGAACGCCAAATCTGCACAGGATATTGCGTTTTATAAATGAAATGACATGTTGATCTTTTACCTCTCGATAGGCTTCAGCTTCGACCCATTTGGAAAAATAGTATGTCATGGCGAGGAAGAAAACTCGTTGGCCCGACACAGGTGGGAATTTTTCGACGATGTCCATCCCCCACCTCATGAAGGGCCATGGTGCTAAAGTCGGATGAAGGAATTCGGAGGGTTGGTGTGGAACGGGCGCGTGTCGTTGGCAGGCGTCGCATTTCTTGGTATACTTCATCGCGTCTCTATTCATTGTGGGCCAGTAGTATCCCGTTCGCATGGCTTTCCCAGAGAGGCTTCGTCCTCCGGTGTGGTTGCCACATTCTCCTTCATGTAATGATTGTAGGATGCATTTGACTTCTAGAGTCTTGAGGCATCGTAGGAGTATCTCTGTGACAGATCTTTTGAACAAGACATCACTTATAATGTCGAAGGAAAGAGCCCGTACCTTTAGCCTTTTTTCTTCCGTTTTATCATTGGGCAGGATGCCGTCTTTTAGCCATTTGACGTAAGGTAGCGTCCAGTCATCATGACCGTTAACGATGTCTTCTTCTGGTCGGTCGCTGATACGCTGTACTTTGTAGTGCGTAACTAGGAGTTGTTACTGGATATTAGGTACCATTTTGTGTGGGTTTAGAAGATATTTGAGGAGAATGGAGTTGTAGAGAAGGAGTGGTGGAAAGGGAGATTTTAGTGCATATTGTGAAGACATTGGAGATGAAGGCGAAGCCACAAGAGAAGACCGCAAGCGAGAAGTAGAAGACGCAGTGGAAGGATGGCCGCGGGCGCGGAAGGCTTGGCCGCGGGCGCGGAAGGATTGGCCGCGGGCGTGGATGGACGACAGAAGCAGAAATTGACATAGCATTTCCGCGGACGCGGAAGTATTTCCGCGGTCGCGGATGCCCCTACTGGCGCAATGCGGCGTCGACGATTCGTCCGAGATCTTTTGTTTTATTTTACTTCTTTTATTTTATTTCCTTTTAGTTTGTTTGTTTTATTTTTAGAAGATTGTTATCATTATCTTTTAGAAATTAGGTTTTGCTAAGTCTTTATATTCTACCTTTAGAACATCAGATTAGAGAGTTCGTTTTCCCCCTTTTTCCTCTTTTCCCTTTTCTTTGTTTTTACCTTTGTTTTGTTTTTGGCTGGACAATTGAAGCCTTGGTTTGAATTTGATTGTGAGATTATTCCTTTACTCTATCCTTGAATGTTATTGATTTTCTTGCTCTTCATCCCATTGAGTTTTATTGATTTCTCTAGCCTGATCAACTAGTAGTTATTGGTATTATTCATATTGCAGGATTAGGGTTTGAATTCTATTGGTTTATCTAGTTCACCGTTGCGTTGTGATTAGTATTATTAGTATTGGTTTCCCTTGCCTGACAAACTAGTTGAGACTGGTATTATCTATAGTGTTGGTTCCCCTAATCTGGTCAACTTGTTGAGATTAATATTGTTCATCCCTAATTCAGAGTAGCAACCATGATTTACAAGAACTAGTTGTGAATGTTTATTGTGAAGAGAATTGATTGCATGTCGAGTACTGACTAGTTGTTAAGTATTGCATGAGCCTATCTATTCCTGAACTTACTGTTGTTGTTAAATTGAATCTTGATTGTTTCTTAATTGTTTAATAGTTAGGATTATCAGGACTAGTTGGACTGGTAATTAATTTAGAACAGAGATTAGGACATTCATGAGAATTGAGAACTAGGGATAATCAATGATCGATCAACCAAACTGAAGGTGGATATTTGTCTAGCCAAGCTATTTATGTTTTATTTATCATTTTCTTAGTTAGATTCATATAAACTCCCCCCTTTGTCTTTGTTATCAATTGGTGAACGATTTGACAAACAAGATTTATAGCTTGATTCTCTTTGGGATTCGACCCTTACTTACCGAAGCTACGTTAGTTAGGTTTTTGAGGTTTATTTGATAGGTGTCTACGACAAACCCCTTATCAAATTTGGCGTCGTTGCCGGGGAATCTAATGTCTGTATATTCTCGTTTGTGTGATGGTTTACCGATGTGATCCACAAGAAACTATGTCGAGCCATGACACTAACCAAGGCACTGCTCGGGAGGCAACCCGAGGTATATAATTATTTTCATATCTTTTCTTTTCAAGTTAATTTTATTGTTGTTTCGTTTTAGACTAAACATACAGGAAGTATCGAAGACGGTGTATGGAACCCATAGCTTTTCCGCGACCGTGGAAATTTCCCTGTAAGTAATCTCTTGTCTCGAAATAAAAATAAAAATTGAAGACACCGCAACCGCTGTCTTACAACTGTGATCGCGGCCCAGCTGTCCGGTTTTTACTACGAGAGACGACGCGCATCATGTTGCCCAGGAGGAGACATTAGCCCGACATTTTTATTTGGCACCGATGATGGCCCGACAGTAGACAGCTGATGAGGAGGAGCTCCAGAGCCAACTGCAGATATGATTACTGATATGGAGCGATAGAGCTCGTTACACGATTACACCAGGGCTCCAATTTTGTGTTCGTTGAAGGCCCGTGCAACCCCGTTTCTTTAATGTGCCACTTCACCTTACAGTGGATCCATTTGGTTGTACGTGGAGTTTGCTTGAGTATGACGCCACCACACCAGCGACTTGTGTTTTCACTGAGTTACCGCCAGCACCAACGTCCAAGTCCAGGCCACCTCGGCGACGGTCGTGAGTACTTTTCTGCCTTCCCCTGTGCTTCATCTTTTAGTCTTTCATTACATTGAGGACAATGCAATATTTAAGCATGGGGAGTGATCTATACTTGCTAGTCGTCAGAAAAAAGAAAAAAAATAAAAATAAAAAATCCTAGGATAAGCTGAAAACCCGAAAGGGCGGCTTAGACAACAAGTAGGTAGCCTGGACCAGCATTAGGCTAGGGTAATAAGAGGTCAAGAGTGATGTGAGTTTTGTGAGCCCATCTATAGAAAAATGAAATGAGTGGCCAGGTGAAAACCCGAAAGGGCGCTTGGGCAAAATGAGTGAAAAGAAAAAGAGTGATTATTAGGATTCCTCATTTTTCCTGGCGTGGTGACATAAGTGTTGGAGATATAAGGAGGATTCGGGTAGGTCACTTTGGGAGTTATAAGAAGATAGACTGAAGCTAGGATTAGATGGTCACTTTTACTCTATGGTGTTCGGGTTAAGCTTGGGGGAAGTGCTCTGCTTTCCTTGAAGCTTGTGTGTTGTGTTGATTGTGTTGGTGCCCTGGAGATTCATGAGTAGGTACGGTTCTTAGTGGAGAGTTTTGTTGTGCTTCCTGAGACCTTGGATATTTCATTGGAGGAGTAGGTTTCTATTAGCTTACTCGAGGACGAGCAAAGTTTAAGCATGGGGGAATTTGATACGCTCTACTTTATAGTGCGTAACTAGGAGTTGTTACTGGATATTAGGTACCATTTTGTGTGGGTTTAGAAGATATTTGAGGAGAATGGAGTTGTAGAGAAGGAGTGGCGGAAATGAAAATTTTAGTGCATATTGTGAAGACATTAGAGATGAAGGCAAAGCCACAAAAGAAGACCGCAAGTGAGAAGTAGAAGATGCAGCGGAAGGATGGCCGCGGGCGCGGAAGGATTGGCCGCGGGCACGGAAGGATTGGTCGCGGGCGCGGATGGATGACATAAGCAGAAATTGACACAGGCATTTCCGCAGGCACAAAAGTATTTTCACGGTCGCGGATGTCCCTACTGGCGCGGTGCGGCATCGACGATTCATCCGAGATCTTTTGTTTTATTTTATTTATTTTATTTTATTTCCTTTTAGTTCGTTTGTTTTATTTTTAGAAGATTGTTATCGTTATCTTTTAGAAATTAGGTTTTGCTAAGTCTTTATATTCTGCCTTTAGAACATCAGATTGGAGAGTTCGTTTTTCTCCTTCTTCCTCTTTTCCCTTTTCTTTGTTTTTACCTTTGTTTTGTTTTTGGCTGGACAATTGAAGCATTGGTTTGAATTTGATTGTGAGATTATTCTGTTACTCTATCCTTGAATGTTATTGATTCTCTTGCTCTTCATCCCATTGAGTTTTATTGATTTCTCTAGCCTGATCAACTAGTAGTTATTGGTATTATTCATACTGCAGGATTAGGATTTGAATTCTATTGGTTTATCTAGTTCACCGTTTCGTTGTGATTAGTATTATTAGTATTGGTTTCCCTAGCCTGACAAACTAGTTGAGATTGGTATTATCTATAGTGTTGGTTCCCCTAATCTGGTCAACTTGGTAAGATTAATATTGTTCATCCCTAATTTAGAGTAGCAACCATGATTTACAGGAACTAGTTGTGAATGTTTATTGTGAAGAGAATTGATTGCATGTCGAGTACTGACTAGTTGTTAAGTATTGCATGAGCCTATCTATTCCTGAACTTACTGCTGCTGTTAAATTGAATCTTGATAGTTTCTTGATTGTTTAATAGTTGGGATTATCATGACTAGTTGGACTGATAATTAATTTAGAACAGGGATTAGGACATTCATGAGAATTGAGAACTAGGGATAATCAATGATCGATCAACCAAACTGAAGGTGGATATTTGTCTAGCCAAGCTATTTATGTTTTATTTATCATTTTCTTAGTTAGATTCATATAAACTCCCCCCCCCCCCCTTTGTCTTTGTTATCAATTGGTGAACGATTTGACAAACAAGATTTATAGCTTGATTCTCTGTGGGATTCGACCCTTACTTACCGAAGCTACGTTAGTTAGGTTTTTTAGGTTTATTTGATAGGTGTCTACGACAAACCCCTTATCAGTCGCCTATCTCCAATGCGACAAGTTCTTCCAGGGGTGTGCTCAAATCCTTGGGCATTTTTGGAACAACCGGTGTTGTGACGTGTGCCAGTGGGATGTTTGGGAATTCCTTTGGATCCAAGACGGACCCTAGGTTGGCTAGCGCGTCAGACTGAGCGTTGAGATCTCTGGGAACATGTCTGATGTCGAACTTTTGGAATTGGTCGATTAGTTTCTTGACCACGTCCAGATAAGCTATCATTCTGTCGTCCTTGGCGTTGTATGATCCTTGAATTTGATTCACGACTAAGAGGGAGTCACAGATGACTTCGATTTCTTCGACTCCTAGGTCGCGTGCCAGAATGAGCCCAAATACGAGTGCTTCGTATTCAGCTTCGTTGTTGGTCGCATCCCATTCGCACCTTACGGCTTGGGCTATCTTGTCCCCTTGTGGCAATTTTAGCACGACCCCCAGCCCCGATCCTCTAGCATTCGACGCGTCGTCTGTGTGGAGCTCCCACTTACCTATTTCCTTTGTTGCAAGCAATTGCGTTGCTTCTTTGACGGCTTCTTGTTCTAGGGTCGGGCTGAAATCTGCCACAAAATCAGCCAACGCTTGGGACTTGATCGCCGTTCTGGGCTCGTATTCGATCTCGTAACCACTGAGGTGTATGGCCCATTTGGCCATTCGTCCTGTGAATTCGGGTTTCCTCATTATTTCTCTCATGGGATGGTTAGTGCGAACAATTATAGTATGAGATTCGAAATAGGGTTTAAGTTTGTTCGATGCCATTACCAGTGCTAGGACGAGTTTTTCTAGTGACGAATACCTCGTTTCCGCTGGGACAGCGTTCGACTGCCGTAGTAGATTGGTGATTGCTTGTCGTCTTCTTCTCTGACCAGCACTGCGCTTACAATAGATTCTAACCAGTAGTGGCTCGTCGTCTTTTAGGTTTTGCTAACAGCAGGGGGCTGGCCAGGTACTTCTTCAGATCTTGAAATGCGACCTCATGTTCTTTTGTCCATTGAAAGGACTTGTTTTTTCTGAGAGCGTCGTGGAAGGGTTTGCACGTGTCCGACGACTTTGAGATGAACCTGTTTAGAGATGCTATTCGGCCTGTCAGCTTTTGTACGTCCTTGACGCATCGAGGAGATCGGAGGTTGATGATGGCTTTGATCTGCTCCGGGCTAGCCTCTATTCCTCTTTGCGTCACCATATACCCCATGAATTTCCCTGATGAAACTCCAAAAGGGCATTTCATAGGATTTAGTTTCATGTTATATCTTTTTAGTACCTCAAAGCTGTCGCGGAGGTGATCGACGTGGTCTTTCTTCTTTTTCGACTTGACCAACATGTCATCTATGTAGACTTCCATTATGTCCCCAATCTGGTCTTTGAACATCTTGTTGACCAGTCGTTGATAAGTAGCCCCTGCATTTTTTAGTCCGAAAGGCATTACTTTGTAACAATAAATACCTTGATTCGTGACGAACGTCGTTTTCTCCTGGTCTTCAGGTTCCATGAGGATCTGATTGTAACCGCTGAACGCATCCATGAAGGACAGCATTTTGTGCCCCGTTGTTGCATCGACCATGGCGTCGATATGGGGGAGTGGAAAGGAGTCCTTGGGACATGCTTTGTTAAGGTCGGTGAAGTCAATGCAGACTCTCCGCTTGCCGTTTTTCTTTTGGACCACAATCACGTTGGCTAGCCAATCGGGGTAGTCGACTTCTCTTATCTTTCCCGTTTCTAGCAGGCTTCTGACTTCGTCGTCGATGATCTTATTTCGCTCGGGGGTGAATTTTCTGCGCTTTTGTTTCATAGAAGGGTGAGATGGATCTACATTCAATTTATGAGTAATAACGTTTGGTGATATCCCGACCATGTCATCATGTGACCACGCGAAGCAGTCAGCATTAGACGGGAGGAAATCCAATATTTGTTGTCTAGTCGAGTCGTTCAGGTCCGACCCGACCCTTACCGTTTGGTTTGGCTTTGAAGGATCTAGTGTGATCTCGTCTAGCTTTTCCATCTCTGGTTCAACGTATCGACTGGATCCTTCGCCGAGCTGTAATTGCTATGCGATCTTTGGTTCGACCGCGCTTTTCATGGAGGCGACATAGCATTCCTTAGCCATCATCTGATCGCCCTTGATCTCTTGGACTCCCCATTTGGTCGGGAACTTGATGGTCTGATGGTACGTTGATCCGCTCTACTTTGTAGTGCGTAACTAGGAGTTGTTACCGGAGTTTTAGGTAACATTTGGATATGTTTAGAGCATAAGTTAGGAGAATGGAGTTGAGGAGAAGGAGTGTTGATTTGGTGGTTTTCAAGAGATTAAATGAAGACTTAAGAAGATGGAGGAGAAAGCCACAAAAGAAGACTGAAGACGAGAGCAAGAAGAGCAACAACAACATTTCCGCGGGCGCGGAATACCAGCCGCGGTCACGGAAACACGAAGACGCGAGAAGAAGACTTTACAGAAACTTTTCCGCGGTCGCGGAAATCTGTCTGCGGTCGCGGATACTGTTCACAGACGCGGGAGCGGGATTTCGTCCGAAGATTCGTTTTATCTTATTTCCTTTTCTTTTATTTCTTTTATTTCGTTATTTCCTTTTAGATATTATTTCTTATCTTTTTAGTTAGGGTTTGCTAGGTTTTTCTTATTAGTTAAGTAGCAGCCATTTTTCATTCTATAACAATTAATTCAGTTTCACATTATCGTTCAGTTTTTTCCTTTGAGTTTTACGTTTTGAAGACTATAAAGAACTAAGCAACTTTTGCTTAGTCCGACGATTGAAGCCTTCATTTGTATTTGGTTGTGAGATTATAACTCTATTTCCTTTCCTTTGATTATATCTCTTCTCTTTGTGTTTATTCCTATTGATTCTTGCTTATTTGATTGGCCTGATCAACTAGTTGATATTAGTAATTGTCTATTGCTAGGGTTTGGATATTTCTGGTTGAAATCCCTTATCTTGTGTAGCAAACATGATATTCTAGGACTGGTTGGACTAGTTTATTGTGAAGAGAATTGATTAAGTTTTAAATGCTATGGGTTGTTAGTGTTGCATGTGTCCTAGTTAATTCCTATGCTTACTGCTGCTATTGGATTAAAACTTGATAGTTTCTTGTGCATTTGATAGTTAGGGTTACCAGGACTAGTTGGACTGATAACTATTTCAGAATAAGGACAGGAATATTCATAGGAAGGAATTGAGATAATCTAGGATCAACCAATCAAATGAATCTCACCAATTGATTACATCCTTTGCTTTTATTTACTTTGTTACATTGAAACAAACCAAAACCCCCCTTTGTTACTGTTGACATACAACTGTTGCACTTAGAAAGATTGCTACCTCCCTGTGGGATTCGACTCTTGCTTGCCTACTATACTTAGTTAGGTTTTTGAGGATTACTTTGATTAGATATAACGACTTTAGCCTCGTCAAATGTGGCGCCGTTGCCGGGGAGGCTTAGTTTTAATTTTTCTTTGTGTGTGTTTGTGTGCCAACTTTTGTGTGGACCTATCTTATGGTCCACACCCGTGCTACTAACTCTCCGCTTTTAGACTTTGATACAGAAATCGAACGAACACTTTCCAGAAACCGTAGAGCAGCCCGTACACAAAACGAGATGGCTGAAGAAGCACCGACTTTGAGGCAGTTGACTGCCCCGAACCTAGAGCAGCAACCGTTTGCTGTGCAGTTTCCCGAGTTGGCGGATGACGTGAATTTTGAGCTAAAATCTGGGTTGATTCACTTACTACCCCACTTCCATGGGATGAGTAGAGAAGACCCCAACAAGCATCTGTTTGAATTTCACGTTGTCCACAACAGTATGAAGCCCAGGAACATTACGGAGGACCAAATCAAGTTGAGGGCCTTTCCTTTCTTTCTAAAGGATGTGGCCAATGATTGGTTCTACTATTTTGCCCCAGGAAGCATAGACACATGGGCTAAGATGAAGAAAGCCTTCTTGGAGAAGTACTTCCCTGCAACCAAGCTCAATAGCCTGAAGAGGAACATCGGCAATATCGAACAGCAGGCTACTGAGACGTTGTATGAGTACTACGAGAGGTTTAAGAGGTTGATCTCGAGCTGTCCCTACCATGGGTATTCAGACCAAGACCTCGTACTTTATTTGTACAGTGGACTCCTTGATGATGAGCGTTGGATGGTGAATGCAACATGTGGAGGAAATATTCTGAACAAGACACCGGCTGCAGCTTTTGAGGTATTCTTTGAGCTATCTAAGGGCTCAAGACAGTTTAGTAAGAGGGCAAGCGCCTAAGCAGTCAAGGTCGCGGACTCTCAGCCATCGTCCTTACTAATTTCTGAGATGAAGGAGATGATGAGGAGATTTATGATGAAGGATGGCCAGCAACAAGTCAAGTCATGTGGGATATGCTATGACACGATGCACCCTACTGATGCATGTCCCACGCTGCAGGAGCCCACTGCTGAAGTAAATGCTATAGGAGGTTTCGGTCCTCCTAGACCAAGATATAACCCGTACTCCAACACTTACAATCTAGGGTGGAGAGATCACCCCAATTTGAGATACGGGAACCAGCAGAATTCCCCTCAAGGTCATGATAATCAACAGTTTCACCAGAGGCGCCATAATTCCTACCGCGCCCATAACAATTTCAGCAGCCTGGAGGTCAACAACAACAACAATTTAGAGCACAAAATGACCCTAGACCTCAAGGCCAAAGCCCGAGTTCATCTATGACCGGTGATTACATGATCAGGACCCTCACCCAGAGCGTATCGACGTTGGCAAGCACTATGGCCCAACAAAATCAAGAAATGGTCCAGCAAAATAAGTCTCTCACTCAGAGTGTTTCGACGTTGGCAAACACTATGGCCCAACAAAATCAAGATATGAGGTCTAGTATTCAGAACTTGGAGAATCAAGTGGGGCAGATCTCTCTCGCAGTGAGCAAACTGGAGGCCCAGGATTCGGGGAAGCTACCATCTCAAACGGTAGCAAACCCGAGGGAAAATGTTTGTGCAATGACACTGAGGAGAGGAACACAAATGGAAGAAGTCCGAGGGCAACCGAAAGAATTCCGCGACCGCGGAGAGGATAGCCGCGACCGCGGAATTGTTCCTGGAAGCGAGAAGAAAATCGGCGAATTTCCGCGACCGCGGCAAGACAGCCGCGACCGCGGAAAAGTTTCTGGAGACAATGACTTTTCTGAAGGAAATCCGTGACCGCGGACAAAAATCCGCGACAGCGGAAAACTCCCTGGAGGCCCAGATTGTGCAGATGTTGATCCGCGACTGCGGGACCCAATCCGCAACCGCGGTTTGCACGCTGATGTCCACGACGATTATGTTCGCCCAAATTTTCCTCCGCTCAATTCACTGAAGCCACCCGCACCCTTTCCCGAGGCACTGAAGGACACCAGAAGGCTGGAGAACGACAAAGAAATTTTTGAGACTTTCAACAACTGTGAGGTAAACATTCCTTTAATCAAGCTAGTTAAGAGCATCCCTCTCTATGCAAAATTTTTGAAGGAACTGTGCAAGATAAAAAGGAAGAAAGCAGTGAAAGAGAAGAAGAAGGTCCAGGTCAGTGAAAATGTCTCCGTTATGTTACAAAAGCGGTTACCTAAGAAGTGCAGTGACCCAGGCATGTTCACTATTCCCTGCAAGATAGGTGGCACCACGTTCGATAAAGCCATGCTGGATTTGGGTACATTTATCAATGTGTTACCTCTCTCGCTTTATGAATCTTTGGAGATCGGGCCATTACAGAAGACGGGGATAGTGATCCTATTGGCGGATAATCCCTATGTGTATCCCAAAGGAGTGGTGCAGGATGTTCTGGTAGAAGTTGACAAGCAGATTTTCCCTGCAGACTTCTTTGTGATGGATACGGGGCAAGACAAACATGCAGCCCCTGTGATGCTGGGTAGGCCATTTATGAACACGGCAAATACGAAAATTGATGTGAGTATCGGTTCACTCACAATGGAGTTTGACGGGGTGAGGGTCGGATTCAACATTGACGATGCAAAGAGACACCCTCTTGATTGTAGTCCCAAGTGTTCGGTTGATGTGAGCAACCCAAGTTGATCTGGAGAGCACCATGTCGAGCCACGACAATAACGAAGGCGTTGCTCGGGAGGCAACCCGAGGTACGAAATTCTTTTCTTGTCTTTTCCTTTCTAGCACTCATTATTGTTGTTTCGTTTTTGTTTTAGACTAATCTTGATTGTAGTCCCAAGTGTTCGGTTGATGTGAGCAACCCAAGTTCATCTGGAGAGCACCATGTCGAGCCACGACAATAACCAAGGCGTTGCTCGGGAGGCAACCCGAGGTACGAAATTCTTTTCTTGTCTTTTCCTTTCTAGCACTCATTATTGTTGTTTCGTTTTTGTTTTAGACTAATCTGCAGGTAGGAGACCCGAAGCAATAAATTCGAAGACGGTGTTTGTGTCGCGCCAGACACATTTCCTCGATCACGGAAAAGCCACTATAAGTCCCCGTACCTGGAAAAAAAAATCGGAAAAAAAATAATTAAAATCGGCGATTTTCCGCGACCGCGGCCTTATTTCCGCAATCGCGGCCCAGTTGTCCGAGCTTTTCTACGCTAGTGGTGCGCATCATGCTGCCAAGAAGGAGACATTAGCCCGACATTTTATTTGGCACCGATGATGGTCCGACATTCGATAGCTGACGAGGAGGAACACCAGATCCTGCCACACGCTTACATTTGGGCTCCAATTCTGTGTTCGTTGAAGGCCCGTGCAACCCCGATTCTTTCATATGTCACTACACCTTATAGTGGATTTAGTTGGCTGCACGTGGAGTTTTATTGAGAAGGACCGCGCACCACCAGAGACATGTGCTTTCCTTGATTTACCGCCAGCACCACCGTCCACATCCAGGCCACCTCGGTGACGGTTGTGAGTACTTTTTTGCTTTTCCGTGTGGTTCATCTTTTTTGTCTTTCATTACATTGAGGAAAATGCAATGTTTAAGCATGGGGGGTGATCTATACTTGCTAGTCGTCTGAATAAAGAAAAAAATAAAATAGAAAAAGTCAAAAATATGAAAAAAGACAAAAATAAAATCCTGGGATAAGTCGAAAACCTGAGAGGGTGGCTTAGGCAATAAGCAGGTGGCTTGGACCAGCATTAGGCTGGGGTAATATGAGGTCAAGAGTGATGTGAGTTTTTGTGAGCCCATCTATTGAAAAATGAAATGAGTGGCTTGGTGAAAACCCGAAAGGGCACATTGGCAAAATGAGTGAAAAGAAGAAAAGTGATTATTAGGATTTCTCATTTTTCCTGGCGTGGTGACATAAGAAGAGGTGATATAAGGAGGATTTGGGTAGGTCACTTTTGGAGGCATAAGAAGATAGATGGAGGCTAGGATTAGATGGTTACTTTCACTCTATGGTGTTCGGGTTAAGCTTGGGGGAAGTACTCCGTTTTCCTTTAAGTTGTATGTTGTGTGTGTTGAGTTGATTGTGTTGGTACTTAGAGAATCATGTTTAGGTGTAGTTCTTAGTGGAGATAGTTTTGCTGTGCTTCCTGAGACCTTGGGTATTTCATTGGAGGAGTAGGTTTCTATTAGCTTACTTGGGGACGAGCAAGGTTTAAGCATGGGGGAATTTGATCCGCTCTACTTTGTAGTGCGTAACTAGGAGTTGTTACCGGAGTTTTAGGTACCATTTGGATATGTTTAGAGCATAAGTTAGGAGAATGGAGTTGAGGAGAAGGAGTGTTGATTTGGTGGTTTTCAAGAGCTTAAATGAAGACTTAAGAAGATGGAGGAGAAAGCCACAAGAGAAGACTGAAGACGAGAGCAAGAAGAGCAACAGCAACATTTCCGCGGGCGCGGAATACTAGCCGCGGTCGCGAAAACACAAAGACGCGAAGACTTTACAGAAACTTTTCCGCGGTCGCGGAAATCTGTCTGCGGTCGCGAATACTGTTCACAGACGCGGGAGCGGGATTTCGTCCGAAGATTCATTTTATCTTATTTCCTTTTCTTTTATTTCTTTTATTTCGTTATTTCCTTTTAGATATTATTTCTTATCTTTTTAGTTAGGGTTTGCTAGGTTTTTCTTATTAGTTAAGTAGCAGCCACTTTTCATTCTATAACAATTAATTCAGTTTCACATTATCGTTCAGTTTTTTCCTTTGAGTTTTACGTTTTGAAGACTATGAAAAACTAAGCAACTTTTGCTTAATCCGACGATTGAAGCCTTCGTTTGTATTTGGTTGTGAGATTATAACTCTATTTCCTTTCCTTTGATTATATCTCTTCTCTTTGTGCTTATTCCTATTGATTATTGTTGATTTGACTGGCATGGTCAACTAGTTGATATTAGTAATTGTCTATTGCTAGGGTTTGGATATTTCTGGTTGAAATCCCTTATCTTGTGTAGCAAACATGATATTCTAGGACTGGTTGGACTAGTTTATTGTGAAGAGAATTGATTACGTATTAAATGCTACGGATTGTTAGTATTGCATGTATCTTGGTTAATTCCTATGCTTACTGCTGCTATTGGATTAAATCTTGATAGTTTCTTGTGCATTTGATAGTTAGGGTTACTAGGACTAGTTGGACTGATAACTATTTCAGAATAGGGACAGGAATATTCATAGGAAGGAATTGAGATAACCTAGGATCAACCAATCAAATGAATGGTGGATATTTGTCTGGCTAAGTTACTTCTCATCAATTGATTACATCCTTTGCTTTTATTTACTTTGTTACATTGAAACAAACCAAAAACCCCCTTTGTTACTGTTGACATACAACTGTTGCACTTAGAAAGATTGCTACCTTCCTGTGGGATTCGACCCTTGCTTGCCTACTATACTTAGTTAGGTTTTTTAGGATTACTTTGATTAGGCATAACGACTTTAGTCTCGTCATACGTGGAGGGTACCGCCTTCATCGCGTGTATCCAAGGCTTGCCAAGGATGCAATTGTAGGGAAATGGACAGTCTAATACTAAGAATTTTACCTGTTGGTTTATCCCTCTGGCGTACGTCGTAAGGACGATTTCGCCAATAGTGTGTTTGACTTCGCCGCTGAATCCAACTAGTGGAGTCGACTTTTTGATAAGATCATCTTCACCCAGACCCATCCCTTTGAGGGCGTCGAAGGTCAAGAGGTTGGTCGAACTTCCTGTATCGATTAGTACTCTGCGTATCAAACAGTTCCCAACGGACAGAGAGATTACCAGACCGTCATGATGGTTTTCCGACTTGTCAGCGTCGGACTCATCAAACGTGACCGTCGGGAGGTTAGAGACCTTGGGTCGTCTGAACTCTGGTACTTCGGGTTTATTGCCTTTGCTTTCTCTCGCATGTCTTTTGGCTGCGGAGTACGTGTTTCCACATACGTCCGAGCCCCCTGAAATAGTCCTGATAATTTCTTTATGGACAGGAGATGGGGCTTTATCGTGCTTTACCTGATCTCGTCGTTCCATGGTGGCTTTGGCTCGTTCTAAGATCACGTCGGGCAAGATACCTTGCGCAAGTAACCTAGCGACCTCCTTGCCTAATGCGATGCATTCGTCCATTGCGTGACCGTGGTCACCATGGAATTTGCACCACCTGTTCATGTCCTTCTTGATGTCTGGTCGGTCGTTCTTTCGGGGCCATTTTACTTCTTTCCCATATTTGTCCAAACTTTTGACGAGCTCCGACACGGAAACGTTGAAGTTGTAATATTGAACCCTGGGAGGCAGCGTCGGACCGTCTTTCCAGTCTTAAGACCTGTCTTGGAAGGAGTTTACCTGACTTTGCTCGTTCCGACCGCGAGGGTACGGATGATGGCGTCTGTCTCAGGGATTGTCGGAAGAAGATTTGTGATCGGAATGATCGGGTCCATGGGATGCCTTTCGTGACTCGCGATCTTCTTCTAAACGTACCTCAGCCATGGTCTTGGCTTGGATGTCTTCGAAGCTTCTGCACGGGTACTTGGTGATCTCGTTGTAGAGGTTGCTATGTTTGATCAAACCTTGTCTGAAGGCTTCGATGGAGGTGGTGACATCGTAATGGGGGATTGCGACTTTTTCCTTGTTGTACATGTTAAGATAGCTTCAGAGAGGTTCATTATACCTTTGGGTGATTCAATAGAGATCGCTTGACTGCCTTTCAAGCCTCCGACTGCTGGCGAATTGGACTTTAAAGGAATTGACCAGATCCGCGAACGAGGTGATCGTACCCTGAGGCAAACGCATAAACCAGGTTAGTGCGGGACCTGCGAGAGTCGTGCCGAAGCTTTTGCACATGACAGCTGTTGGGGTCGGAAAATCGACCATTCGTCCAATGGGCATCAACTGTTTGACGCAATCGATCGGATGCATCAGACCTGTCGGACGCATCAGACCCGTCAGACGTGAGCCATGCGACCGTCGCCTGATTCCTAGACGCAACGGACCAGCGAGAATTTCTCCTTTATTATTCCGAGATCTCCAACAACCACAACATTCAACACCGCCTTAACAACAGCATTTAGCGGCGAAATCTTTGCAATTACTCCCAGCGTTGAGGATAAGGACGTGATCAAAGGTTAACGGTCAAATGGATTAAAGACTTACCATATAGAGATCAAGAGCATTTAAAGAGATATCAAGACCATTTAAAGGAGAAATCCCAGCAATTACTCCCGGAATTAAGTGGAAGATATTGTCATCAATAGGCAACGATCACAAGCTAAAGCTTACCATATATAGACCATGAAGAGGACAACGAAGGGACATCGACGCTCATCTACACATAATTACACAAGACATCTGCTCACTTGCTCCGAGAAGAACCCAAGAACACGCCCACTCTAGCTTACTCCACTAGAAATATCACTCAAATCTCCACCGGTCGAACCCCCGAGTCACCGGTCAGACCAGATCCGATCTTTCATCCTCCAAGGATAAGTTGTACTTACATCCGACTCTATCGTCGACATATTAATAAAATTACTTTACTATTTTGCATCTCTTCTTTATTCGTTGATTGTCTACTTGTTTGGATTGATTTCTATTACCCGATCGACTCGTTACCCCGTCTAAGGCGATTTAGGTCGTCCGATCTTTTTGCCCCAAAACAATTTGGCGCCCACCGTGGGGAAACTTGCCGATCACCCTTCCGAAACTTTCCAACCATGACTATCAACCGAAAATCCTACTCCAACCCAGTTCCAAGAACTTTCCCAGAAAATGGCCACCCTTCAAGAGGAACTAGCCCAGCAACGCCAAAAGACCAAAGCCCTAGCCGTTTTGTCAACCCAATCTGAGGCCGAGATCACACAACTAACCCGCGAAAATGAGTCTCTTAAGTCGCAGGTACAATCGATGGCCTCAGGGTCCAGGAACATGCCCATCCATGGCAGCGTCCGAACACGCCTCGACATGGACAATATGAACAGATCTAACAATCCGACAGATCTAACGATCCGACCAGATCTAACGATCCGACAGATCTAACGATCCGACAGATCTAACGATCCGACCAGATCTAACGATCCGACAGATCTAACGATCTGACAGATCTAACGATTTGACCGGACCCCATTATATGTCCAACACCGACAAATGAAAACCGCTGAGGAAAATGTCTCTAGACTCGTAAACCAAAGGGTCACACATGATACCCTTTCACTCCAAAATATCTAAATGGTGACGACATTCAGACTATCGGAGGACGCATTCATCCATCTTGAAAGATAAGTCTCCTTCTATGCACCTTCAATTAATACTATTGTCTAGTCCTGCTTTATGATTACGCTCACTTGACTTGTTTGTACAATTGTAATTCGTTTTTCTCGAATACGTTTACATACATGTCACTTCTATTATGCTTGATTATGCTACACTATTATTGTTCAAATCCGCGTATGTCGTATATACTGTCTAGTGCATGTATATATAACTTTTACATACGCCAATAATATAGTACTTATTCATGGAATTCATTTTTCCCGCAACTCTTAATGACACGACTATTATATTTGAGCATGTAGCATTCAGATTGTCGGAGCACCCACACGTTTTATATATCGTCAAATACATGCATACTAGTGCAAGATCATTATTCCATATCTCTTATTCATCATGTGTCCATATAGTGCTCTCCCACACCTATTATACGATATAAAAGCATATGTCATGTACTACTTCGTATTCTTGCATATATGTCATACCTATCCGCATGCATTACATCTAAGCTACTGGCACATGTGTGTCATGTCATACACTTTTTTGCGATTCTTGCACCTTGATATGCCTAATCATGAAATTGACCGATCCAAGGCTCATCTAAGTAGTCTTTTGCAACCACGTCTGACATCTCATGCTCATCGTGTTATCCAATGCATTCATATGCCTTTCCTGAATCAAGAGAGTTAGCTACTGAGTCAGATGTTTATCACTTGCTAGAGAAACACTCTCTGATGGGCTTGCATCTATTCTTTCATTTCATTCTTCGATCCTCAGTCACAGCTCATGTCACAACTTTCTGCATCTTGGACGACCTCTTCGTGTCAATACGACGGAACGAGCAGGTCACGTCCATCTAGACAGACATACTGTAAAAGCAAACAAGGTACGCACTATTATAGAGTCATATAACTCGGACTAACAAATACGCCAGGGGCAATCTTCCAAAGACCCATGAACGAGACAACGGTCAAGACCTAAACGCATGATGGATGACGGAACCTCTCAGCATACATGGCGACTCAAGGCAACACCAAGGTAAGCCTAGGTCAAGTCATAATGGTCATCATTCCAAGGTCACACAAATGCTTAGAAGACATCAACCACCGACGGGTCGGATGACAGTTACCAAACCACCAAGTAAGTGTGTTACCCCTACCTACACGCACTACGTAGTCCGTCACTTAGAATATCAAACATTGAAGGTATCCTCAATTAGATTGAGGTCACATCTTGAATCACATGCTATTATTTTGCGAACTAACCATCCCATGAAATCTATCATGAAACCAAAATCTACAAATCAAGTGACAGGATAAGCATATCTTCAAACAAGTCTCACATCTGAAGCGTCAAATCGCTTCGACATAGAAAAAGACCACGCAAGCCAAACTTCACACATGAAAAATGGCAGATGAAGATCCAAGAGTAATAAAACAAGAAGACAAGATAGTTCAAGACATCCGTCATAGCTGAAAGCGACCAACGACAAATCAGGACTACAAGACTCTAATCTCTTGGCTTAAACTGCCCGAAGGTCATCCATACAAGGTATTAAAGCAATTACTACCTCACCATAATCCTCATTCCAATGCAGGAAACACACACCTCTAGAGACAAGAGGATAACAAACATAATCTTGAGTCGAGGACTCAAGCCAACGCATTAGTCAAACTAGATTCAAAAATCAATCCAGCAACAGGATCAACATCAAGAACATCAACAAATGCCTCCTTGGGGCAAGGGGTGAATGAGCAAGCAAACCCTATCCCATCACGAGCCTTATCTCTGGCAACCAGGTATGACTTACAAACTCAAAGGTACAATGGCGTCGACTGATCAATCTGGATCTACGAACCCCGGAAAAGGGTGAGATCAAGTGAGGTACGATACCAAAGGTAAGTAACCATATCTCGCAAACATATCAAAACGTTTACCATTTCTAAACTCTTCACCTCTATTCATTCATGTGTATCATCTCCTCCATACTTGCATCGTCTTCGATCTGAATATACTCTGACTAACGCATACTAACGTATACACGGAGAGACCGATGAGGAAGCCGATAACCGGCTCCTCACAACCCTTTCTAGCTTCTACTCTTTTAGATGAAGCAGGTTCACAAATAATGATGCCCGAGCCATCCCCATCAAGCTAGTCGATGCAACACGATCTACGAAAGTCATCGTACTACACATCCAAGAACAAAGAGCAACACAGTTGCTCGCAACAGAAACAGGCATATGGGAACTCCACACCGATGGTGCGTCAAACGCCAGAGGACCGGGGCTAAGGGTCGTGCTAAAATCGCCACAAGGGGACAAGATAACTCAGGCCGTCAGCTGAGTCCGAGAGATCGAAGTCATTTGCGACTCCCTGCTAGTCATGAACCAAATACAAGGATCGTACAATGCAAAGGACATCAGAATGATAGCCTACCTGGAGGTAGCCAAGAAACTGATCGGACAATTCCAGACATTCAACATCCGACAGGTGCCCAGGGATCTTAACTCCCAAGCTGACGCATTCGCCAATCTAGGATCTGTCCTAGACCTGAAAGAATTTCCACACATACCATTGGCCCACATCATGACGCCAGCCGTCCCAAGGACATCCGTCGAGTTGACAATACCACTTGAAGAACTCGTCGCCATGGAAGTAGGCGACCGACCAGAAGAAGTTATCGTCGATACCAATGACAACTGGATGCTGCCTTACATCAGATGGTTAAAAGACGGCATCATACCCGACGACAAAACAAAAGCAAAAAAGCTCAAGGTACAAGCACTCTCTTTCGATATCGTAGATAACATCTTGTACAAAAGATTTTTCACAGGGATACTCCCACAAGCCTTCTACGACCAATGGAACATCAAGTTGGTCACCTCCACACCTCGGTATCCACGATCCAACGGACAGGCCGAATCCGACAACAAGATCATCATCAACAACCTCACGAAATGCCTCACAGGGGCTAAAGGCAAATGGGCGGATGAACTCCCGTTCATTCTCTGATCCGACGGGACCACTCCAAAGAACGCAACACATCTGAAATTATACCATTTCTGAACCAACAAGGTAAGTCACTAACATATCTTCATATGTCATACATTGCTTATCGTCGCATGCGCAACTACATATCTTCATATGTCATACATTGCTTATCGTCGCATGCGCAACTACATATCTTCATATGTCATACACTGCTTATCGTCGCATTAGCAAATACATATATTCACATGTCATACTTTGCTTATTGTCGCATCACATTTACATACATACGGGTGACGACCCTTAACATACACATTGGATCCAGTCATCCGCAAAAAGCGCTACATTACATTACACGATCGATCGGAACACGGGTAGAGATGAACAAACACAGGCACGTCGACACATCGTTTGCCTTACACATTACGTAAGGTTAATACATCTTATTACATTCACTCAATAAAACATAAGGAACAAACACCTTATTACATATTGCTTACCTCCCCGGCATAACGTCATGACTAAACATACATTACGGGTGACAAACCCTACATACGGTACCTACAAATACACAAACCTGCGTAGTACACATCTACAAAGTTAACGCCTCACACGGCTACAACTTACAAATGATCCACCAACAAAAGCTTTTACGCAAACGGTGGTACAATACAATATACACCTTAGTCTTTCTTTACATACATACGGTAAGCCCTACTCGACGGAGCACACGGGTAAACCCGACATACATACGGTAAGCCCTACTCGACGGAGCACACAGGCAAACCCGACATACATACGGTAAGCCCTACTCGACGGAGTACATGGGCAAACCCAACATACATACGGTAAGCCCTACTCGACGGAGTACACGGGCAAACCCGACACACAAATCAACTACGAACAAATCGACTTGACATGTCACATTACATTTGCATACATACTGGATCCAGTCATCCGCAAAAAGCGCTTACACTACACGATCGATTGGTACACGGGGAGATGACTTACGGTTCAGCGACACATTTCCCACCTTACACGAGGGAACCCACCTTATTTACGCAGCAAACAAACTGCTTTCCTCCTCGGTTTACACAAATGTCATGACTAAACACACATTACGGGTGACAAACCCTACATACGATACCTACAAATACACAAACATACGCCGTACACATTTACAAAGTTAAATGCCTCACACGGCTACAACTTACACACGACTCACCAAACAAAAGCTTTTACGCAAACGGTGGTACAATACAAATATACCTTTACGGAGTTAACGCTCGATGACTGAAAACTTCAATTCAACGCTTTCAAAAGACAAAAGCTTTTACACAAGCAACGTCACATCACATCAAATTGTCGACTATCTACGTAGCAGGATGATTTTGGACAAAACAAATTATGAAAAAAACAATCAATCATCAGGGTTTACAAACGCCATCAGCAACAGGGGCTAAGTCGGGAGAAGACTGGGGCTCAAGCGGTACGATGTCACCAGAATAAACCTCGTCCTCACCGGCACTTTCGACCAGAGATTCCTCTCCGACGTCGGCCAGATGGGAAAGCTCCGAGCTTGGATTCCCCTTCTGAAACAAGACCTCCATGGTCTCCTTACCCACCTTCAAATCTCAGGTTCATTGTTTGCCCTCTTCAAACTCTTTTCATCATCTCGACACGAGACTTCAACACGTAAAAAGCGCCTATGACACCTGCAACTCGACCAGCCGGAGACGCTGACAGATAATGCATAAAACACAAGCAAAACAAAGAGAAACAACATACTACGAACTGCTTACAAGACTTGTCATGTCCAAATGCACTCGTCTTTTCCTACACATACATACAACTCTTCCCCGGATAGACAAAGTATGCTACATTACAGGTCGTCATGACCAAACATTTTGCGTCACTACCAAGGCGCGACTAACAAAACAAGTTGATCAACGCACACAAAAACACAATCGCACATAGCGCTTATACCTTACGCGATCGATCGGTACACAAGGAATAGAGGGATAAAAACACGATACATGTTTTCAAGACCTATCCCGCTTGAGGTATACGTCTTATACAAGTACTACAATGCTCTTCCTTGGAACTACACGACGTGTCACAAACAATTACAGGTCTATACGACCAACGTCGCACACAACGACAGGTCTATACGACCAACGTCGTACACAAAAACAGGTCTATACGACCAGCGTCGCACAAACGACTACATGTCTACATGACCAACGTCGCACAAATGACGATAGGTCTACACGACCAAATGTCGCAAACAATTACAGATCTAGACGATCGATGACAGGTCTATACGACCAACAACAGGTCTACACGACCAACGTCGTACAACAATTATAGGTTTACACGACCAACATCACACGACTTGATCAGGAAGCGACTGGCGAGACCACCTGTAAAACAAAACAAACGACAAACAAGGAGCGGTCTCCTGACCCTTCGCCATCACAAGAAACGCTCTCAGTCATCTTTCCACGATTATTGGCTATATTGAGTTGATTCTCAGTTTGAGCAATACACATGACGGCCCCGTCGCCAGAACGCCTACAACAAAATCAAGATCATGCCAGAAGAAAGAGAAGTTATAAAATCAAACTGTCCCATCATTTGACGCTCTGGCCCAGTTTAATTTTGGGGCTATTGTTGGGGTCAGAAAATCGACCATTCGTCCAATGGGCATCAATTGTTTGACGCAATCGGTCGGACGCATCAGACCCGTCAGACGTGAGCCATGCGACCGTCGCCTGATTCCTAGACGCAACGGACCAGCGAGAATTTCTCCTTTATTATTCTGAGATCTCCAACAACCACAACATTCAACACCGCCTTAACAACAGTATTTAGCGGCGAAATCTTTGCAATTACTCCCAGCGTTGAGGATAAGGACGTGATCAAAGGTTAACGGTCAAATGGATTAAAGACTTACCATATAGAGATCAAGAGCATTTAAAGAGATATCAAGACCATTTAAAGGAGAAATCCCAGCAATTACTCCCGGAATTAAGTGGGAGATATTGTCATCAATAGGCAACGATCACAAGCTAAAGCTTACCATATATAGACCACGAAGAGGACAACGAAGGGACATCGACGCTCATCTACACACAATTACACAAGACATCTGCTCACTTGCTCCGAGAAGAACCCAAGAACACGCCCACTCTAGCTTACTCCACTAGAAATATCACTCAAATCTCCACCGGTCGAACCCCCGAGTCACCGGTCAGACCAGATCCGATCTTTCATCCTCCAAGGATAAGTTGTACTTACATCCGACTCTATCGTCGACATATTAATAAAATTACTTTACTACTTTGCATCTCTTCTTTATTCGTTGATTGTCTACTTGTTTGGATTGATTTCTATTACCCGATCGACTCGTTACCCCGTCTAAGGCGATTTAGGTCGTCCGATCTTTTTGCCCCAAAACAACAGCCTCGCGGCATCCCTTGGAACAGATGCAGTCATTAATTTTTGTTTATAGAGAGAGATGTGATCGTCTGGATCATTGGTGCCGTCGAAAGTTGTCATGCTAGGAAGGTTGAACTTCTTAGGGATCTCGACTCTGGTAATTTCTTCAATGAACGGAGATTCTTCGTATCCGTCCGATGCTTCTTTCTCGATCGGTTGCGGAACTCCGGGAATTCTAGCGATGCGATCATCGAGTGCCTTCATGTGCTGATTGAGCGTCTGTTGGACGAGGGCCAGGATATCGGGGGGATTGGTAACCTGTGGTTCGTCGATTCGGATTCCTGTTGACCCGATCGGTGTGGAAAAAGTGACATTGTTAGTCAAAAATGGATTGACCAAAGGAGTTCGAGATGTACCCTCAGTATATCCGGGGCGTCGGACGCTTGGAGGAGTCAGCTCGGCGCTATCCATGTTAAGACGCGTCTGGATGTTGCTATGGACGGGCATTTGTCTGGATCCAGAGACCATTGATTGTACCTGCGATCTAAGAGACTCATTTTCACGAGTTAGTTGTGCGATCTCGGCCTCATATTGGGTGGACAAGGCGGCCAGAGCTTCGGTCTTTTGGCGTTGCTGGGCGAGGTCATTTTGAAGGGTAGTCATGTTTTGGGCAAGCTCTTGGAGTTGGTTCAGAGTTGGGTTTTCGGTTGTGTTTCCTTGAGTTTGGGAGTAGTCTTCGAGGCGTGGTTCCTCGATACCGGTAGGTAGGTTGACAGTCATGGTTGGAGGATTTTTGAGATGGTGATCGGCAAGTTGCCCCACGGTGGACGCCAAATTGTTTTGGAGCGAAAAAGATCAATCAACCTAAATCGCCTTAGACGGGGTAACGAGTCGATCGGATATTATATAATAAATCCAAACCAGATAAACAATCAACCACGTATGAAGTAAAAGCAAGATTGTATTATGATGTATTGATCAAGTGATAACAGAAATGAGTCGAAATACAACTTATCCTTAAGGAATAGGAGAACAAGTCTTGTCCGACCGGCTACTCTGATGGTTCGACCGTCTATAGTCGGATGATGTGCCAGAAGGACTAAGCGAAGACCACTAAGTTGGTAATTAGCTTTGAGAGAGCTGAGTTGATGAGTATGGCTGTGTAAAAATGAGTGTGTCTTTTCGATCGTCTTTTCATGGTCTATTTATGGTGTTCTTCTCATCGATCGTTACCGTTTTTGTGAGATCTTCTCCATTTATTGCCGAACGTAATCTCTGGGATTCTCCCTTAATGACATCCTAATCTTGTACTTGAATTGGATGCCGTTTGCTTTGGATTGAGTAGTTAATGCTTTGGGCGAGATTCTCGGGGTTTGGTCGGATCTCACACGTTTGAGGAGCGTCCGACGCCTTTCTTCAATCTTCTCAGCCTACTCCTTTACTTGAAGTTGGCCCAATCTGTTTGCATCGGCTCCATTAGAGCATGTTGGGCCCAACACCCAGTTCGCGCCACTTTACCCACTCCGTTTCAGGATGTCAACCTCCTCGATCCGCCTCACGTGAGAGATTGCAACTTCACGAGTCCATGGACGCCGATCTTGCTCTTTTTGGACTTCGTTTGAACTCGTACGAGCCATCCGAATTAGGCTCGCTGAAGGCCGAAATCTGGAAATTCTGGAATTGTGTGGGTCAGCCCCTTAAGCAGGCGTTTTCCGACGCAGGCAGATAAGATCAGCCGCCATGACCCTCCTTCGGTGCAACCTTGCAGCGTCACGTGCCCAACGTCGCCACCCTTGTTCTATACAGACATTGTTCAATCCACCAACGGGTCACCTGGAGTGGGCTCGATCGAGGCTTCGTCAGTGCTAGGAATGTTGAAGCTGTTTAGGATTTGTGCTGGGAAGACACTACAACTCACAATGGAATCCTCATCTAGTATCGTCACCAACTTCAGGCGAACCGGATCGAGCCAACGTCGTGCCCAACTTTGCCTGATCGAGTCGCCACCTAGTCGTCGAGCCCGCCCCTGTTTGCGGAGAATAAAGGAGCCGCAACCTGCTCGTTGCCGTGTCCAGTAGTGCCCGCCCCTGTTTGCAGCTGCTGCGTGACCAACATCCAGCAAGGCCTGTGTAGGCTCCAAAACCCCTGCAAGTTTGCAGGATGCAAATTGAAGAAGAATTCGGTGGTGAGCCCGCCGTATAAATCCAAAATGCCGAGGAGCTTAAATGATCCGTAAGTTTTCAACTCTCAGCAATATTGACTTATGATGATCATTTGATTTTTCACAACAAGTTATTTTTTATAATTCTACTTGATTATTTAATGGTTATTTTGATTATTTAATGGTTATTGTATATCTATGTCATGTCCGTATATACTCGGGGGCAAATCGCTAAATGATCCTGAGATATCGGATCTTGTTGACAAAGATGGTCAATTCCTTGAAAGTGGGAACAGACATTAGACATTCAGGGCCGATGATTGGGGCAATGAAATTAATGTCCGGGCATGAGATGATTGAACAAGATAAAAACCGACAATCTCAGCGTTGAATCACTAGTGGAAAAAACACTTTTTGAGGCTTCCTTTTAGAGGCGTACATATTTCAAAACGCCTCAACAACGACCTACGCAATCAGTTTTTCAGGTTTTTGAGGCGGATAATTATTTTATACGCCTCAAAAAAATCTATTGAGGCGGGCAAATAATTATACGCCTCAAAAAGTTTCCGAAAAAATATTCCCGCTAAAGTATTAGAGGCGGGCCAAATGTAGGCCCGCCTCTAATGGTACATAATTGAGGCGGGGGAAAAAGCCCGCCTCTATTAACTTTTGTTGAGGCGGGCATATTATAGCCCGCCTCAACAAATGTATGCAATAGAGGCGGGCATAAAGAGGCCCGCCTCTATTGCCTCATTACATTCAGCTTATAGAGGCGGGCATATTAGGCCCGCCTCTATAAGTCTACCCTAATTAAATTAAAAACATTCAGCTCCGCCCGCGCCTTCGTTCATATCTTTGTATCGTCGTCTTCGCCGAGCTCCGACTTCCTCTCCTTTCGCCGAGCACTCGGTTTCACCAGAGTTCTGACTTCCTCACCCGATTCCGCTGGCCGGTAAGCACATCTAACACCCTATTTTACTTTAATTTCATCAAACACATTTACAATTTGGAGAAGTAAAATCATAAGTACTGAAGCTTGTACGGATTTGGAGAAGTAAAATACGAGCAAATCCTAATGTACTGATTTCGAATTTGTGTATTTTGTGTTTAAAGCTTGTACGAATTTGTGTATTTTTGTGTGTAAAGCTCGTGCATTGAAGGTGTTTGATGAAATGCCCCTATGAATATGCGTTTCTCTAATAGGCGGGCCTAATACTGATTTCGAATTTGTGTATTTTGTGTTTAAAGCTTGTACGAATTTGTGTATTTTTTGTGTTTAAAGCTCGTGCATTGAAGGCAATGAGGATGTAATATACTAGAGGATCACATTTTTACAGTTTATTTAATTAGGGAAATTACATTGTGCAGGTTGATAGAGGCATTGTCTTGAAGGATCGATATTGGGTCAAGGTAATACTTCTACCCTAATTCCTTAGGCCCTTGGCGGGATAGAATTCATAATTTAGGCCCTTGGCGGGATAGTTATTAGAAATGATATTAAATCTTCCTTGTTTTGCATTTATTACTATAAATGAGTCGTCCTTGGATGTACGGTGATCATACTACGACACAATACTTGAGTGGGGTTGAGGAGTTCATTAGATGTGCTTTAGCACACCAACGGAGTACGAAAGCCGAAAAAATCTACTGTCCATGCCGTGATTGTAAGAATATAAGGCGGTTAGATGATATTGATGAGATTGAGGATCATTTATTTCGTCATGGTTTCAAACAAGATTACCATGTTTGGTTTTGGCATGGTGAGAAAATACCTGATCGTCCAAGTTCTAGTGTCAATGAGTTTGATGTTCGGGTAGACACTGATGATAGTGATGATGATATTGCTGAGAATAATGAGATGGATGATGATGATGACCAAGAAGATGATGAAATAAATGGGATGATGGATGGGGTGAGAGATCACTTGAACGAACGACCTCAGATGTTTGAACAAGTATCAAAGGCTACAGAGACTCCCTTGTATCCCGGGTGTACAAAATTTAGCAAGTTAGAGGCTGTGTCAATACTTTACAACTTGAAATGTGCTTCTGGTTGGACTGATGGAAGTTTCAACACCTTATTGGAATGGTTAGGTGAATTTTTACCAGAAGGCAATGAGATGCCTATCTCTACTTATTATGCTAGGAAATTGATGTGTCCCTTAGGCTTAGAGGCCGTCAAGATAGATGCTTGCCCAAATGATTGTATGCTTTACAGAAATGAACATGAAAATTTGAATGAGTGTCCAAAGTGCGGTGCATCTCGTTACAAGCGTAAAGGGGTAAATTCGGCTAAGAGGGGCCCAGCAGCTAAGGTTATGTGGTATCTTCCGATAATACCTAGGTTTCAATGTTTGTTTTCGTTAAAGAAGGAAGCAAAAAATCTGAGGTGGCATGCGGAAGGGAGAAAGAAAGATGGACTCCTTAGACATCCTGCTGATTCTCCTCAATGGAGAAATATTGATAAGAAATATTCTGAATTTGGTGATGAGGATAGGAATCTGAGGCTTGCTTTATGTACAGATGGTGTGAATCCGTATGGCACTCTAAGCAGCCAACATAGCACATGGCCTTGTATCTAAGACAGCCCCCTTATGTTGTGTAATTAGTGCGCTCAACAAAGCAACGGAACCGAGTGTGGCTATTATGTCATGAAGTTCATGTTAGAGATAGTCACGGGACTCGAGGACTCTGATGAGCGACTAGATAAGGTATGTAACTTAACTAACTATATATTGATAGTATTTGTGTTTTGTGTCAATAATTTCTGTGTTTTTTATGAAGCTATATCCTAAGAGGAAGACAGCGTATACTTATGAAGAAATGGATGTTGTTCATGAGCAATGGGCACAGTATTTTACATCGAAGTATTTATTATCGGATTGAACTTGTTTGTACTTGTCATGTAAACTGTTGTTGAGAACCTGACTGTACTCTGGTGAAATTTGTTGTGTTGTTGTATATTATTCTGTGAATAAAATCAGGAATCTATTCTACAAATTTAATGTGTGTATGGTGCATCATAAATCTGTTGCGTTGTTGTACTCGAATTGTTGAAATAACTTTTAGAGGCGGGTCTATGGAGACCCGCCTCAACAAGTGCCTCACTATGGCGCCAAAGTGTGTAACATCCCAAGCCAAGCTACCTCAGCCACCAAGCCGCCCAGCCACCCAACGGTGTCGGCGCCGGTACTGGTGCCGCTTGGTTGTCCAAGGGCATGCAGCCCACACACCCAACCCTTCCCCCATTTAAATGGGTAGGTTGTTACCCACGGGGATCGAACCCGGGACCTTTAGATACAAGGGCAATGCCTTACCACTTGTATCACCAATTGTGCTGCAGCGCAATTGGTGATACAAGTGGTAAGGCATTGCCCTTGTATCTAAAGGTACCGGGTTCGATCCCCGTGGGCAACAACCTACCCATTTAAATGGGGGAAGGGTTGGGTGTGTGGGCTGCATGCCCTTGGACAACCAGGCGGCACCAGTACCGGTGCCGGCACCGTTGGGTGGCTGGGCGGCTTGGTGGCTGGGATAGCTTGGCCTGGGATGTTACAAAAAAATATATTTTATGTTGGTGCCTGACCTTGCCGACAACGGGCCTGACAGACACCCCGACACTGCCATCCTTAACAGGCCTGCAGGCCGTATATCCCAACCCTTCCCCCCAAATGGGTAGGTTGTTGGTGAGAGTCGAACACGCGACCTCTCCACCCTTTATCAAGCGCCTAAGCACCTTGATACCAATTGTGCTGCGCTGCAACTGTAACACCCCCAAATCTTAACCCATTTGGAAAGGTATTACCGCCAGTGACCCTAGTGTTTCTTACCAAGATCACCCAAGGCTTTACCGGTTTAAATAAAATTTAAGGCATACAATGATACATAATGATCAAAGTATCCAAATCAAAACATCAATCAAATGAAACATGAGTTACGGGATTACATCCCAATCCCGAATAGGCCAAACACAGAGTTTAAACAAAGTACAGCGGAAGACTTATAAAAGATATTACAAAAAGGGTTGTGATCGTAATGATCGCATGCCCAAGGATCTCAACCTGATTAAAAGCAATTATTAAAACATCCAAAAACAATCGTCGTCTTTATAGTCAATCTAGTCTCCTCATATCTTCGCTCTATCTGATGTGCCGAATCGAACGGATGACACCAGCCCACATGTTGAGAACAATGTTCGTGCGTTAGTCTACTTGAATAGACTAGCAAGGGTAAAAAGCAGAATGGTTCTAAGCAGTCGTATTAGGTTAGACTCCTCGTCCCTCGAATAATAATCGAGTACGCTTGTCAACCACCATACTCTACTTGAATAAACAAGAGATATGCATACGAGAAGATTCTGGAAGACTGAATCTTCACAGAAATCGACCCGAAAGAAGACTCCAACAGAAATGAGTCTTTAAGGAAATATGACAAATCTGGAATATTTACAGAATCAAACAACAGCGATTAAAAGCTGACTGAGATGCTTCGGCTCACAACCAACCTCACCGCTTACAGCGAATCCAGATCGAAAGGAGAACGTACTACATTCAAGTCTGGATCTTACAGAACCACATAACGATTTAAAAACTGACTAAGATGTTTCGGTTCACGACCAACCTCATCGCTTACAGCGAATCCAGATTAGAAAGAGAACGTACTATGATCAACAGTCGAGATGAGCTTTCCTAGCTGCACTATTTACTTAGCTGCACTACTCGCCAAAGGTATATTAATTATGTGCACTCGGGCACTTTATCTTATTTAATTCCAAAAACCCACATCACGTTATAGGCTTTTAAATCATCTCATCCATCGGGATAAAGAGATACCGTCGGGAACTAAATCCATGGACGGAGTTGACTCGGGAACTAAATCCCTAAAGTCGGTTCGGGAACTAAATCCCTCGGGAACTAAATCCCTAAGGCAGAGTTGACTCGGGAACTAAATCCCAAGAGTCGAATCGAGAACTAAGTCTCGCGGGAACTAAATCCCTAGGAGCGGAGTTGACTCGGGAACTAAATCCCAAAAGTCAAATCGGGAACTAAATCCCACGGGAACTAAATCCCTCAAGGCGGAGTCGGGAACTAAATCCCTACAAACGGCATTAGAGAAGGATGGTAGGAACTAAATCCTAACCACCAGGTTATCAAGAAACGACTAGCACTCGCAATGAGATACACAGTAGCGTTCCTACGAATACTCGTGCTAACTAAACAGTTCAACACAGTAATCAATCACAACAAAGCCATCGCGGCCAGAAACAGATAAAATAGCATTGTTCTAACAATATACAACCTATAATAATATCTGTATTAATCACATATATATAATAGCGTTGTTCTAACAGATATACAACCTATTATAACATCATATTTTAGTTTTCCAAAACAGTTAACAAAACCGTTTCCAGATGAACACCATAATCATTCCAAATTAATTACTCAGATAAACTACTGATAATTAATGTAAATATGGAACGATGAGCAAGAGTGAACCGCCACTTGCCTTAATCCGCAGAATAGTCTAAAGACGACAACTGGATTCTGGCTCAACACGGGTATAGATCTGACAGCACAACAACCTTCGAGTCGACCCATAAAAGGAACCCTAAGTTAGATCCGACATAAACAGTACGAATCTAAACACGGCGAAAGAACACAAAGGAAAGACGCCATGATGACAACCAACCAAGCCAAAGCCACGAAGGCATTCTGGGCACTGGCGGCGGTCGTCGCATTCATCACGGCGGTCGCCGTGAAGAACACGGTCGACAGAGACGAGAGAAATCTCACCCCAAAACACGAGCGGTTCGGCCTCCTTCGACTTGATTTGGCTTCTAACCTCCAAGGCTAACCAAAAGCTTCACAAAGGCACTCAGGAAACACACCAAAGCAACACCGGCGAGACCTTCAAACTCCGGCGAAAACCAACTCCGACGAGAAGGAAATCCGGCAGCGATTCGGGGTTGGAAGGGCTTCAAAACCCTCTCCCAAACACCCCTATTTATAGCCACACACCTGGGAGCCTCAACCAAACCCTAAGACGCGGCCGAAAGCAAGATCGATGCGCCTCGATTACCGCCGGCGACCAACGGGCAATGCCCACTGGACAAAACACGGCGAGCGCCGTTTTTAGCCTGCGGCGGGCACGCGGCGGTCGCCGTAAATGCGGCGGTCGCCGTCGCTAGGCTTGTCGTGGCCAGCTAGAAGCTGACACGCTGACTCCTCGGGCCCAACCACGGCGGTCGCCGTTTCTGAACGGCGGTCGCCGTTTCTCCCTTTTCCCGCCCGTTCAGCTTTGAACGAACCTGACGTTAAACCGGGATAAAAATTATCGTACGCGAACGACAATTAAAATCTAAGGCACCTTGTCTGTATATTATTTCACTGAGAAAAATATTACAGATACAGAGCACATTACAGAATGTCTCAAACTCTCTGTATTAAATCCGACGTACACAACGGGTACTCGGGAAAATTCCAAAATTCCCAAAATAACCTTACAAAAATACGGGGTATCACATCACCTCCCCCTTAAAGGAAGTTTCGACCCCAAAACTTGGCCGAAAAACAACTCGGGAAAGTGTCTGAGCATCTCTGCCTCGGTTTCCCAAGTAACTTCTTCAGTCCCAGACCTGGACCACAGAACTCGTATCAACAGTACGATCTTGTTGCGCAGTTGCTTCACACAGCACTCGAGAATGCGCTCTGGCATATCCTCTTAAGTATCATTTGCCTGAATCTCGACGTCCTTATAGCTCAGCCTACGAGACTCATCTTAGCACGAATATCCTTAGCAATGATACGTGGAACACATTATACACTGGGTATGCCGATGGCGACAACGCCAAACGGTACGTTAGAGATCTTACTCTATCCAGAATCTTGAATGGTCCCATGTAGCGAGGGTTAAGCTTCCCACGCTTACCAAACCTGAAAACATCCTTGGGTGGCGATACTGTGACAAGTACCTTGCCACCAACCTCGAACTCAACACTTTAACGCTTCTGATCTGCGTAAAACTTTTGCCGACTCTGAGCGGTCAACATCCTCTGTCTAATCAAAGCAATGTCCGAAGCTCTCCTTTCGACCAACTCTGGTCCAAGCAGAATCTTGTCGGCATACTCAACCCAACAAATCTGAGATCTACATCTGAGACCATACAAAGCTTCGAACTGAGCCATCTTTACCGTAGCATGCCAGCTATTATCGTACGTGAGCTCAATCAGACTTAGGCTGTCTTCTCAGCTAGTCGGATGATCGAGTATGTATGCTTCTTAGCATATCCTCCAGGGTCCAGATAGTCTTTTCAGACTGACCATCTGTCTGAGGATGAAACGCTGCTGAATCTCAATTCAATTCCCATGGCCTTGTGAAGTTCTTGCTATAAACTTGACATGAATCGGCCATCTCGATCCGATACAATGGTCTTAGGAATGCCATGTAAACGGATAATCTCCTAGTGGAAAACTTCTTCTGACCTCTGGGTCACCCAAGTAACCTCAGTTTCTAATGCAACCACTATTGCTGCTAGTTCTAGGTCATGTGTTGGTTAGTTTGCTTCATAGGTTTTCAATTTTCTAGATGCGTAAGCAATAACCTTGCCCCTCTGCATCAAAGACACATCCCAACCCATTTCTCGAAGCATTAACTATAGACCATATAACCATCATTCTTTCCGACAACGCCAAAACTGGTGCATAAGTCAGACACTGTTTCAACTTCTTGAAAACTAGTCTTGCACTTGTCATCCCAGACAAACTTCTGGTGAACCTTGTGGATAGACTGGTCATAGGTGGAGTGATCTTAGAAAAATCCTTCCATGAACCATCTATAATGCTCAGCATGCTCTGGGAAACTGCGCACCTCGCTCACACCCTAAGGCCGCTTCCAAACAACTACTGATTCACTCTTCTGGGGAATAACCATAACCTCATTCTCCTTGTTCTCATGGCCTAAGAAAGCCACTTCTAGATCCAAAAGTCACACTTAGACCACTTTGCGTACAACCGATTTGGTCTAAGGACAGATAAAGCAATCCGCAGATGTTCCCTGTGAGCTTCCTTGCTCGGGAAAATATCAAAATGACATCGATGGAGACCACTATGAACTTATCCAAGTACTGGTGAAAACATCGATGCACTAGATCCATTAAGACTGTTGGAGCATTCGAAGCCCAGATGGCATGACTACAAACTCGTAATGACCATCTCTCGTCCGAACGCAATCCTCGGAATATCATCCTCACGAATCCTGAGCTGATAAAAACCAGATCTCCGGTCGATCTTGGAGAAAACTTTTGCTCCATGTAGTTGATCCAACAGATCATCACTCCTTGGCAACAAATACTTGCTCTTGATCGTGACTTTATTCAACTCTCGAAAGTCAAAATAAAGTCGAAACGGTCCATCTTTCTTTTTGACACATAAAACTAGGGCACTCCTACTCAAGGTGATGCACTCAGCTTTATATAACTTTTGTCAAAAAGATCATTGAGTTGCTTCTTCAACTCTTGCATCTCAACAGGAGCCATCCGGTACGGTGCCTCAGAGATCGGCGTGGTACTCGGCTCGAGATCAATTGCAAACTCCACAACACGATTCGGGGTATCTAGGAATATCTTCTGGAAAGACACCCGTAAATCCTCTAACCACAGGAATATCAAAACTGAAGTCGATCACTGCCTTATGATTCTTTCGTCAATCCATACTAAGAATAATTATCGTATGGGACCATGGTTATTTAGGTCAAATCGCTTTGAATTTCTTACCCTTGATGGTAATCGACAATTCCGACAGACGATTGGTTCTCACTAAATGGTCACCATCTTGGACCAGCCCACTACATGGTTCACAGACGACTCACTAGTGGCTCTGAGCCCAGGCCCAGCCATTACCAGCGTCCACTGTTGCCATGAGCCGTTGTCCATACATCTCAACCCATCCTTGGTAGCTCCACCTAATTAATAGGCAGCCATCTCCTAAGAGGTTGTTGGTGAGTCTCGAACACGAGACCTTACCCCATACCAAGCAACGAAACATTAACTTGGTATAAACCAAAGGTTCATATATAAGAAGAGTTACAACAAAAGGTTCACAACCTCGTTGCACACACAACTTAACTTACAACCATCCAAAAATTAAGGTCTCGGTAGCACCCACATTAACAACACATTAACAAAAGTAGAATGCAGATACAAAGTATTCTAAGCATTAGGATCATAGGGTCCATCCGCCTCATGCATCACGTAAAGGCGTTGACCTTGGCTTCCTGAAGCCACCGGGGCTTTCCCCTTGTTTCTCGCAGTTGTCTGCATTGAAGGACTAGGGGCTTCCACCGGACTGAACCTGGGTTGGTTGTTCTGATTAACAGATCCTTGCTGTGACTCAGTCCCTTTCTGTCTCCTCTGCGGACAAAATAACTGCAAGTGTCCTTCCTTTCCACAGGCATAGCACGTTTTCTCCTCCTTCGGACACACATTACTCTTGTGCTCGTAGGTACCACAGTTGTAGCACTGGATCAGGCTATTGCCCTGACCCGAACGTTGCGTAGACCCATCCTGAGTCATATTCGTTTTTGCTCGGCCAGATTTGGCAAAATCAGATGGTGGAGCGGGACGTTTAAACCCACTTGCCTTAGGCTGGTTCTCCCCTTGCCTCTGGCTATCACGCTTCTTGGTCGACTCTTCCAGAGTCACCTCTAACTTGTAGGCTGCATCCACGTACTGCTCCAAAGTCGAGCATCTGTGACGTACCATCAGTGGCTTAATATCTGGGCCCATCCACTCATGGAAATACCAGATTTTCTGTGCCTCACTGGATATCTCAAGTCCAGCATACTGTAGCAAATGATTGAATTTGGTTGCCAGCTCAGTCACCTTCAATCCATCAGTCTTAGGGTATAGGAACTCCTTGTGTTTCTCCTCCCTCATAGCACGAGAGAAGAAACGGTCTGTCATCTTTGTCTTGAACATCTCCCAGTTCAAAACAGGGCTATTAGCTAAGTCGGTACTCTCCCACCACTCACTAGCATCCTCCTTTAACTGAAGAGAAGCTATATGTACTTTCTCAGCTTCAGTACAATCAATGTTGTGGAACAACCGCTCCATGTGGGAGAACCAATGGATCACCCCGACTGGTTCCCCTTTCCCGTTATAGCTGTCAGGCCTCATGGAATTAATGGTCTTCAGAGCACGACCATAGTTGTCTCGAGTCTTGACTATATTCTCCTGGAATACACGGTTTCCTGGCTCCTCAAATCTGGGAACCGGTGGGGGAATTTGCACACCTTGTGCCTGCGGCATACTCGGTTGCAGTATATCAGTCACTGCTTGCATGACCATTCCCCGAATTGCCTCTAATGTTGCAGCATCAAATGCCATTGGAGCGTTGGTCTGCTCTTGACCATTGCCTCTAGGATGGTTGTTGGAACCAAACTCCTGCTCGTCTTGTCCAACATTTCCTACAGTTGGTCTAGGGTCATTACTCGGCCCAGCACCAGCACGGATAACGTTCCTTGTGTTCACCATCTGAGTACCGATCAATTTCCAAGGATTTTATCACATTAGTATCATTCTGATATACTTATTGTAATAAAATCAACTTAGAATAGATCAACTTGGTAATTTCTATTGATGAACCGAGTTACTAGATTCTACAATCTTAACTCACAACGAGAGAACTGGGAATCAAGCCTAACTGGAGATGGCGAAACCACCTCGGCTTCTCCCGGGTTCCTCTGAAGAGAACAGAATGCACCCATATCTAGCGGGGCAACGGGGAAGGAATTAGTCTTTCTAGACATAGAAGCAAGCTTACTATATCAGACTGTACAGAAGACATGACTATGAATGGTGTTTTGAAATTCTTTTCACTTTGAAAATTCAGAGCCCTTTTAAAGCATTTTCAAAAACGGATAAATGATTTAAAAAATCTCAAACCCGTTTTAAAACCTTTGGCTCTGATACCACAACTGTAACACCCCCAAATCTTAACCCATTTGGAAAGGTATTACCGCCAGTGGCCCAAGTGTTCCTTACCAAGATCACCCAAGGCTTTACCGGTTTAAATACAATTTAAGGCATACAATGATACATAATGATCAAAGTATCCAAATCAAAACATCAATCAAATGAAACATGAGTTACGGGATTACATCCCAATCCCGAATAGGCCAAACACAGAGTTTAAACAAAGTACAGCGAAAGACTTATAAAAGATATTACAAAAAGGGTTGTGATCGTAATGATCACCTGCCCAAGGATCTCAACCTGATTAAAAGCAATTATTAAAACATCCAAAAACAACCGTCGTCTTCATAGTCAATCTAGTCTCCTCATATCTTCGCTCTATCTGATGTGCCGAATCGAACGGATGACACCAGCCCACATGCGGAGAACAATGTTCGTGGGTTAGTCTACTTGAATAGACTAGCAAGGGTAAAAAGCAGAATGGTTCTAAGCAGTCGTATTAGGTTAGACTCCTCGCCTCTCGAATAATAATCGAGTACGCTTGTCAACCACCATACTCTACTTGAATAAACAAGAGATATGCACAAGAGAAGATTCTGGAAGATTGAATCTTCACAGAAATCGACCCGAAAGAAGACTCCAACGGAAATGAGTCTTTAAGGAAATATGACAAATCTAGAATGTTTACAGAATCAAACAACAGCGATTAAAAGCTGACTGAGATGCTTCGGCTCACAACCAACCTCACCGCTTACAGCGAATCCAGATCGAAAGGAGAACGTACTACATTCAAGTCTGGATCTTACAGAACCACATAACGATTTAAAAACTGACTAAGATGTTTCGGTTCACGACCAACCTCATCGCTTACAGCGAATCCAGATTGGAAAGAGAACGTACTCTGATCAACAATCGAGACGAGCTTTCCTAGCTGCACTATTTACTTAGCTGCACTACTCGCCAAAGGTATATTAATTATGTGCACTCGGGCACTTTATCTTATTTAATTCCAAAAACCCACATCACGTTATAGGCTTTTAAATCATCTCATCCATCGGGATAAAGAGATACCGTCGGGAACTAAATCCATGGACGAAGTTGACTCGGGAACTAAATCCCTAAAGTCGGTTCGGGAACTAAATCCCTAAGGCAGAGTTGACTCGGGAACTAAATCCCAAGAGTCGAATCGAGAACTAAGTCTCGCGGGAACTAAATCCCTAGGAGCGGAGTTGACTCGGGAACTAAATCCCAAAAGTCAAATCGAGAACTAAATCCCACGGGAACTAAATCCCTCAAGGCGGAGTCGGGAACTAAATCCCTACAAACGGCATTAGAGAAGGATGGTAGGAACTAAATCCTAACCACCAGGTTATCAAGAAACGACTAGCACTCGTAATGAGATACACAGTAGCGTTCCTACGAATACTCGTGCTAACTAAACAGTTCAACACAGTAATCAATCACAACAAAGCCATCGCGGCCAGAAACAGATAAAATAGCATTGTTCTAACAATATACAACCTATAATAATATCTGTATTAATCACATATATATATAATAGCGTTGTTCTAACAGATATACAACCTATTATAACATCATATTTTAGTTTTCCAAAACAGTTAACAAAACCGTTTCTAGATGAACACCATAATCATTCCAAATTAATTACTCAGATAAACTACTAATAATTAATGTAAATATGGAACGATGAGCAAGAGTGAACCGCCACTTGCCTTAATCCGCAGAATAGTCTAAAGACGACAACTGGATTCCGGCTCGACACGGGTATAGATCTGACAGCACAACAACCTTCGAGTCGACCCATAAAAGGAACCCTAAGTTAGATCCGACATAAACAGTACGAATCTAAACACGGTGAAAGAACACGGAAGGAAAGACGCCACGACGACAACCAACCAAGCCAAAGCCACGAAGGCATTCTGGGCACTGGCGGCGGTCGCCGCATTCATCACGGCGGTCGCCGTGAAGAACACGGTCGACAGAGACGAGAGAAATCTCACCCCAAAACACGAGCGGTTCGGCCTCCTTCGACTTGCTTTGGCTTCTAACCTCCAAGGCTAACCAAAAGCTTCACAAAGGCACTCAGGAAACACACCAAAGCAACACCGGCGAGACCTTCAAACTCCGGCGAAAATCAACTCCGACGAGAAGGAAATCCGACAGCGATTCGGGGTTGGAAGGGCTTCAAAACCCTCTCCCAAACACCCCTATTTATAGCCAAACACCTGGGAGCCTCAACCAAACCCTAAGACGCGGCCGAAAGCAAGATCGGCGCGCCTCGATTACCGCCGGTGACCAACGGGCAATGCCCACTGGACAAAACACGGCGGGCGCCGTTTTTAGCCTGCGGCGGGCACGCGGCGGTCGCCGTAAATGCGGCGGTCGCCGTCGCTAGGCCTGTCGCGGCCAGCTAGAAGCTGACACGCTGACTCCTCGGGCCCAACCACGGCGGTCGCCGTTTCTCCCTTTTCCCGCCCATTCAACTTTGAACGAACCTGACGTTAAACCGGGATAAAAATTATCGTACGCGAACGACAATTAAAATCTAAGGCACCTTGTCTGTATATTATTTCACTGAGAAAAATATTATAGATACAGAGCACATTACAGAATGTCTCAAACTCTCTGTATTAAATCCGACGTATACAACGGGTACTCGGGAAAATTCCAAAATTCCCAAAATAACCTTACAAAAATACGGGGTATCACAAAGTGAGGCACTTGTTGAGGCGGGCATATAGAGGTCCGCCTCAACAAGTGGACTTTTAGAGGCGGGCCTACATAGGCCCGCCTCTAAAAGTGCCTCACTTTGGCGCCATAGTGAGGCACTTGTTGAGGCGGGCCTATAGAGGCCCGCCTCAACAAGTGGCTTTTAGAGGCGTATATTGCCCGCCTCAAAAAGGGTCCCCACTTGTTGCAGCCCCCTCATTTGAAGCGAACGGTGTTCACCTCAATAAGTGTCCAAATGCCCGCCTCTATTAGGGTTTTTTCCACTAGTGAATTAAGGCATAAGATAACTACAGTTCTCACTAGATGGTTTGACAACGACAATGGCCAACAAAAAAGAACTCGCGAGCTAAGTTTCCAGTCTTCCCTTTTGACACAATGATAAAGCGTTATGTTCTTTCAAATATTGGTTTTTTGGTTATGTATTATTTG
The DNA here is from genome assembly GCA_027886185.1 of Rheum nobile. Classification (NCBI taxonomy): domain Eukaryota; kingdom Viridiplantae; phylum Streptophyta; class Magnoliopsida; order Caryophyllales; family Polygonaceae; genus Rheum; species Rheum nobile. The sequence goes on along the minus strand of WOAB01000207.1, from coordinate 4,895,374 downwards.
CTTCAAAGTGTTAATTGACAATTGGGAAATTGAGAAGTCTTATTTTAAGCACGTTAAAATCATTAGTTAAGAGGATTCATGATAGTTTCGCCTTATCTTATGAAACAACTGAATAATGCATGTAATTGGCATGACTGTGCAATACTATAGTCGTTTTTTGTGTAACTTGTCTTGCTTATATTGGAGTTGATCAAGAGTACGAGTTTAGTCGTGACTAAATGTTCATTAGTATAACTACTCAAGTGTGATTTTCTCTGGGATTTAGTCCCTTATAAACTGTTAATTAAACATGCTTGTTTTGATCATCGGATGTGTCTTGTTACTATGTTTAGCATATGATGATACGAGATGACATGACATTTATTTATACTTTGTTGTAAGACGATTTGCCTTGATGAATTTTGTGGAAACTTATGAGTTGGATATCACTTGGCCAAACAAGTTTCAATCATGATTGTTATTAGTAAGATTAACAAAAAATGCATGCATTGGGGCAAGGCCTCAACAAGATGGATTTCTTACATGGAAACTGTATTGCATTCTGTATTGTTTGGAGTGACATGTTGTTCGCAGACACATGATTTTCAAGAATGAAATGCAAGGAATCATATTAGACATCAAAAGCCGAGGACATCCCCTCGCGTATGAGATAGCCAAGACAACACTGGAGGCAAAGTTTAAGTTGAAACATCACCTCATAAGAAGTCAATGAAAGAGCTTAGCATGATCCATGTAAGTGATTCTAAACCGCGTAAATATTTTGTAATCAACATTCACATTGCAGGAGTACCTAGTGCTACAAGGCAATTCCTTCATGTCTACAAAATATTGGGGCAAAAACCCAAAGAGTCCTTGTTGACAAGGAGAGCTATATAATCAATGAGAAAGAGAGGAAAAACATGTAAGAGAAATAAGATGAACCGTAGAATATGCTAGAAAATTTGAGCGAAGTCCCTAATGAGGAGAAGAGGACAAGGATGATGAAGAGCATGTTTGTGAGGAGATGGTGGAGTAAGGTGAGGATAAGGCTTTCATAGATCCTTCTGAGGATCACTTTTAAGATGATGATGGCTTGGACAATGTCGAGGAGGTTACAACATTAGCAGAACAGCTTATGAATTTGTCTTCAGAGAAGATCTACTTAAGGCACATCGAAGACCGAATGTGAAAGCTAAGTTTTTGATCTATTCTAAACTTCTAATATTTCCTGAATGTTAGATTACTCGCATTGAATTGTCTAATTCATGGCTTAAAACATGATTGTTGAGTATTAGTCTAGCGTCTCTATGAGTTGCTAAAGCTATTAGTGCATGAGCTAAAGAGTTACTAGCTTTGTGTCATCTTTGATGGAGCTTTCCTTTACAACATCGCAGATAAGGCCCGGGCTATGAGATGGTCCAACAATGACAATGATTAACATTGGGGGCACACAACAAACCTTTCAGAGTTGTTTTGAGGAGTCTGTCTATCAAAATAATTCCATGAGCTCAATCCAAGCACAAGAAGGATTAGGAGCTCGCTCGTCAGCTAAGTTTTCTACCATTTTTTCTAAGTACATGGGAAAGCATCCCATGCTTTGAAAATTAGTTATATCAGCATATACTAATTGTTGTGAAGTGTTAAATCGCGACTGGTCATGAGTAAGGTCATTAAACTATCAATTTGATTTCTCTATGATTATATTGAAAGCATGGCACGGGATGTCTGAAGCAATTAACCTTCGGGCCGTATGGGGCACGAGCTGTTGTCTCATTTTATTAGCCTTCGGGCCGCAGGGGCACGAGTTGTCATCTTATTCTATTAGCCTACGAGCAGCAGAGGCACGAACGCCATCAATCTCTATTTTGTTAGTCTTGTGCCACAAGGGCACGAGCTGCCAACAACCTTTTTTCCTTCTTTTGATCATTGTCAACATCACTGATATATAGTATCGCCAGTGGAGCAGTGTCTATTCCTTTGCAGTTGATATTGATTTTATAGGCTTGGGCTACACAAGACCAGCTCAAAACAAAAATTGCACTAGCTTTCACGCTAGCTGCAACGCTATGAGAAATTGCACTAGCTCCCACGCTAGCTGCGATGCTATGAAAAGCACAAGTTGTTGACTTCTATGCAAGTTAGAACAAGCCAAGAAAGTACAAAGTAGAACTCCTAAGTACAGGAAGCGAGCATGGGTCATGGCAAGTCAGTGAGTGCTAAACTCACGCGGCCTCCACGACCAACCATGAAGTCGAGCCGACAAGCGTCGCTCAAATAGCCCGAGCCGGTGAGTGCCACTCAAATAGGCCGGTCGGTGGGCCATAGCGAGTCAATGAGTTTTGATCTCCTGTGACCACCCCGGATTGCAAACAGGTTGTCAAAAGGCGAGATGACATTCTCATGCTGCGCTCCCAACGAATTGGCACAAGTTGTCAAAGGGCGAGCTGGCATTCTCATGTTGCGCTCCCAACGAATTGGCACAGGTTGTCAAAGGGCGAGTTGGCATCCTCATGCTGCACTCCCAACGAATTGGCATAGGTTGTCAAAAGGCGAGCTGGCATTCTCATGTTGCGCTCCCAACGAATTGGTACAGGTTGTCAAAGGGCGAGTTGGCATTCTCATGCTGCGCTCCCAACGAATTGGCACAAGTTGTCAAAGGGCGAGCTGGCATTCTCATGCTGCGCTCCCAACGAATTGGCACAGGTTGTCAAAGGGCGAGTTGGCATTCTCATGCTGCACTCCCAACGAATTGGAACAAATTGTCAAAAGGCGAGCTAGCATTCTTATGTTGCGCTCCCAACGAATCAACAAAGGATGGTTAGAGCATTAAGTGAAAGGCGAGCAAGCATCTTCGTGTTTCGCTCCCAACAAGTGTACATGAGTCGATATCACATATATCGCCCTCACGGATAAGAAACTAAGCAAAACAGACCCCCGAACGAGTTGTACAGAGCAGTCAAGCCTAACGGGATCCATGCTGGGGCATGAAAACGGCCAAAAAGAGCCTTTGAGGATCGGCACGGTTTATTACAAATTGTTCCAGAAATGTTCTAGATCGTGTCGGCACACGAAAGTGCCAGAACCGGCTTCTATAAAGAGGCACGGTTTGTGACAAACCGTGCGGATGGTGTCACAAACCGTGCACAAATCCTCGAAAGTGCAAGAACCAGCCTCTGTAAAGAGGCACGGTTTGTGACAAACCGTGCGGACGGTGTCACAAACCGTGCACAAGTACTCGGAGCCAGAAAGGATTGGCCTCTGTAAAGAGGCACGGTTTGTAACAAACCGTGCATACGGTGTCACAAACCGTGCGCAATTCTCGGAATTTTGCAAATTTGAGCTTCTGTAATCTGGCACGGTTTGTCATAAACTGTGCTAATGGTGTCATAAACTTGCGCCTCGCCAGAAGACACAGAACGACGTCTCTGCAAGCCCGCACAACTTGCTACAAACCGTGCGGTGAGTCCTAAACCGTGTCGGGCCAGGATTTTCGGATCCACCGATCTCGATTGAGCCCGACAGATCCGAGGGGCAAAATGAGATGGATAATTATGACTAATTAATTATCCCTAAAATAAGAAATAAAGAATATCTTCATGGAGCAATTAATTGGTAAGATATAATTAATTATCCAACAAACAAGGAAGCAGTTATTATCCTAATATCTTAAAAGATAATAAGGAAAAAGGTAATTAAGAGGTAGAAGGAAGAAAAGCCCTAATCATTCATTCCTTCTTTTGGTACGTTCGTTTTTCTCTCTTTGGCCTCCATTGGAGAATTTTGGTGTTCATGACTGACTTGAGCGTCGGAGGGGCTTTAGGAGAGATTCGGCTCTCCCGTTGACTCGTTTTTTGGGTGCAGATCTTGTTAGTTGATCAGGCTCTTGGAAGATCTTTTGTCGCCGGTTCCGTTGATTTTATGGTACAAATTCATGCTACCACAGTACACTAGTACAGAAATACCTTGGGATAGCGGTTTTTTTATGAAGCGGATAGCGCTAATCCAAGCGCTATCTAAGCAAGTGTGTTAATAGTTATTAATAGCGCTATTAGTTAAGTGCTATAAAAAAAACACGCATAGCGCTTTTTTTTTTAAAACGCTATAATTTGCTTTTTTATTAAAAAAAACTGAAACACGCATACCGCTATAATATATGTTTCAAAAAATTTAAAAAAAATAATTATAGCGGTCTTTTGTAAAAAACCACTATAATTTATCATATATTATAGCGGTTTTTTACAAAAAAATGTTATAATATATGTTCCAAATTTTTTATAAAAAAAAAATTATAGCGGTCTTTTGTAAAAAACCACTATAATATATGATAAATTATAGTAAGACGGATCTAGAAAATAGCTGTTATCTAAAACGACACCACAGTTTCATACAAGAATGCAAGCTGAGACCAATTTACTCGAAAATCCATTCCCAGCAAATGCAATTGCAGCTAACCTAGTAAGACGGATCTAGAAAATAGTTGTTATCTAAAATTCAAAAAAGAGAAGTGTATAACAGGATACACCAAAACTTCTTACACTCAAGCAATTAAAAGTATTCTCACCACTATATTTTGGTGGATAAGCTCTGCAAGAATTCAATAATGCACCATAACGACACCACAGTTTCATACAGGAATGCAAGCTTGATGCTCAGTCTACAAATAAAGTGGCAATGGAATTTCATGAAAACAACATTGAAATGAAAATTAACAGAACGAGAAGAAAAGTGCATTCAAATATAGTAGTTCGATATGATGAGCATATAGTTACCAAAACACACCGTCACCTCCTCCACAAAGACCTTCGCTTGTAATCCATCCTGGAAACCCACAACTCCAAGGGCAGCCATTTACAGTTTTCCCCTTGTGAGCTGAGACCAATTTACTCAAAAATCCATTCCCTACTATAAAACTACATACATAGCCACGTAACTGACATACCTTAACGTGACACCCAACATTGCACTAAACTTGAGTTGCCACCAGAGGGCGTCCACGACCCATGGTAAACCCTTTTGTTCCGTCAGGCATGCGAGGGCCAGAAGGCGGCTTTGCAGCTTCTATATGTGCAGAAGTAATGCTTCCATGACCTAAATATGTACAAAGGAAACAAGAGAATGAAATTAAAATTATGCTTTGGTGTTAACAAGATACTCAAAAGTATATTCGTCTACATACCCATCCCGCCGTTACCCCGGTGTTTCTATCCCTTTGATCTACGGTTTTGACCTCTCTTTCCATATTTTTCTTCTTCCCCATCCTAAAAGTGCAAAGAGAATTTTGTTGAGTCATGCAATGATAAAGTCAAAGAGCACAAGCAGAGCAATTGTGATGCATACTTGAACTTGTTGTGTGTCATCATGGCTTTCACTTGTCTTGTGATTATCCTCATTAGCTATAGGAGCTGGCCTGGTATGGCTAACCTTGTCAGCATCAGATCCCTTCCATGCTTTTCGTCCTAAACCATATGCATGCAGTAAAGAAAAGACGTTATTCAGTGTTACAGAGGAGGAAGAATGTGATGCAATACCATACCATTCGCTTCTGAAGAAGTTGAACACGCAAGCCATTCCTCCAGTCCTTTTCATCATTTAAAGTGACAGCCTGCCAGATTTTATTGTAGAGGAGATAGAACTTTATTATTTATCAAAGCTTAGTATCAATAATATGCATAACTATAACATAAAAGACATATCTACTGACCGATTTCTTTGCTGCCTCCACTGTCTCATATTCCACAAGGACGTGAAACTGAATTGGATAAATGGTTAGTTTCATTATTTTCATGCTTTGAACAAACTAGCTAGTTTCTATTAGAAAGAAGAATGCCAGTGCCAATGCAAACACAATGGAGAACTCAAAAGCCTACACCATAGCTACTCAAATTTTACTAAGAAAACATGAGTTGTACATGTTAGCTTTTATATCAACAAGAAGGATCACGAGCTATACATGGTAATCAAACACTTACGCTACAAAACCAGTAAGACAGACAGCAAGAAGTCCAGTGGAATATGTGCTACGCATCTATAATATTAATCTAATCTAGTATGAGTCAAACTCACAATAGCAAGTACAAGGTGTAACAAACAGATCTCAGTTGTTATAATGCATACTATACAACTATCAATAGTCAAAATCAAACATGCTAAATTATAAATTCCAATGATAAATAGTGTTGTATCCCGGATACAACAATAGCTCAATCCTCCATAACAATGGAATAAAGGATAGAAATGAAAGAGATTAGGGAAGAAGATAAAGAAGAAAAGGATAGAGCTCCTTATAAGCCTCTGCAATGGCCTAACAACCTCACCCGCACTTAATCACTAATTACAGAAAATGGCCCAAGTTTACAAACATGCCAGTAAAATTTTCTAACAAGTTAGAGCTGAATCATACAAGTGATCAGAGTAACAACTTGTATTAAGTGACAAGTAACAGGGAACATAATCTAGTAGTAGAAATCATATGTCAAGCATTCCTTAATCCCTTGAAGAGAGTAACCTATATATATGTCTACTATTATGAATATCATAGTATTTTTGCTTGAAAACATTCAGCTTCAATTTCACATTTGGATAACCACACAAACCACAATCACATTGGAAGAGATAAAAACCTATGAAGAATTGCCTACATTTAAACACATGACAAAATATGAAAATCCATCAAATTATGACATCCAACAGTTCGAATCAATGCGCTATTGATTCTTACTGAACAAAAAGGACCACATTGGCTAATGACTCTTAATGAACAAAAGCAGTAAAGCACCACATTTCCTTTCAATGATATTGATCAAGGAAACAATGCTGGAAAACATTCAGTAAAGCACCACATTTGCTAAGGACTCTTAATCATGCAATTTTGCAGTCAAGTAAGTGTGTAAAAAGTTGTACATATGTCAGTAACGAAAATAACCTGTTGTTCTTGACAGCAATGTTAAATAGAGCCATAGCACCAACTTCTTGAGCTAATGCATTCCTTTCATAAACAGATGACTTCAGGAACTGCACCAGTGCTTCAACAAACCCCTGTGCACCCATATATATTCAAATTACCACTCACCCATTAAATCAATCTCAAAATCTCCAAAACATAAAATTCTCACCAAAGAGATCATAAATACAAGTTAAAATTTCTTTCAACAGCATCGGATATTTCAAAACTGAAAAAGCTAGAAATTATATATACTTTCAATGCAATGCATTCAAATTTCTTTCAACAGATACTTTAAAATTTTAAACTGAAAGAAGTTCAAAAAACTTTGAAAGACTTGTAAATATTTGGGCTTACAAAAAATCAGAAAAAGCGTGTAGATTGAAACTGGTCGAGATCACATCTAAGAACAACTTCAAATTAAATGTAAAAACAGTGAGCAACAACAACAACATAAGAACAACTTCAAATGCAAAAGAGTGAGCAACAACAACAGCAGAATCGGAAGAAATAATCAATATAATCAACAACAGCAGAACAGCAGAATCTGCAGAAGTGTCTAGCCAGATCTGAATTGAGAAATGTAAGTTCAGATTAGTATTTGATACTAAAATTAGGGCTTGCTTATGCTCCTGGGAAGGAGATAGACGCAACAACAAATATCAAGGTTTGGTGTAGCAATAGCACAACCACGAGCAAGGTTTGGTTATGGGGCGCGAGAGGAAACCACCGGCGACAGAGAAAAAGAGGGGCTATGGGGCGAGAGGCAAACCACGGGAGAGAGGAATCTAAAGGATCGTCGTCTTCGCAGATGTGGTAAGGCAAAAATTAGGGCGCGAGATATGAAACAGGGTAGCGGGAAGAGGCAAGGCAAAAAAATTTGCCCCAAAATTTTTACTGGTAAATTTATTATAGCGCTTTTTGTTTAAAAACGCTAAGAAAATGTTTTAACATTTTTAAAATAAAAAAAATTGAAATTTATTATAGCGTTTTTTACCAAAAAACGCTAAGAGTGTTTCAAAAACTCTTAGCGCTTTTTACAAAAAAGCGCTAAGAAAATATTTTACATTTAAAAAAAAAAACTGAAATGTATTAAAAAAGCGCTAAGAGTGTTTCAGAACTCTTAGCGCTTTTTTGTAAAAAGCGCTATAAAATTGAAAACTTTAAGCGTTTTTGTACGTCTTAGCGGTTTTTTTAAAAAACCGCTAAGCGTTTTTGTTTCTTATTACGCTTTTTTATAGCGCCCTAATTTTAGTGATATCTAAGTTAAATTCTAGTGGTAGGAGTGGGCATATACTCGATTGAAATCGAGTGTTGGATATGAAGTATGAATTGTCGCGTTGTCAATCCGATATTCATACTCCAAAAACCCCACATTTCTCTCGACTTCCATGAAGAAGATGAATGCGTCTTTCAATTTGAAAGTCGCAAGTTGTTCAACCCCTCAAAAACTCACTTGCGAAATCTTCTCTCACCAAATCACCAACGCCACCAATAATCTATATCTAAATCAATTGATCGACTACTTAGACCTGCTAATTGAAGCTCGATAAGATCGAACTGAGTTACGGAAGAGATACTAGAGTTTACGGCCTTATCTAGAAAGTATAAGTGGAGGGGTTTAGGGTAAGAAGGTGGAACGGTTTCACTGAGCCGTTTCAGCATAGGGTAAGATGGCAGTCTGAGATATTGCCAAATGTGACCATAGTAGAAGGTGAAGTGGCTAAATCTTCACTATGCCTACAAATTTAATGTTTTAGGGAGATGTGGTAAAGTATTTAGAATTATTTGTAACACTTGGCTAATTTTAGTGCTGATACATGTTAACAATTTTGCTTGATAACTTTTCACCTCTTTACCCACTTTCCCTAATTATTTACTTTGATAACTTCTCACCTCTTCACCCACGTTACTGCTCCACCAACCTAAATAACCGTCTTCACATTCATTGTTTTTATCAAACTAGGTAGCACGGGAATTTGAGATTTTGATGTTGTAATATTTCTTAAAATTGTTTTGCTAGGTTTAGTGTACAAAAGCAAGTATTTGTCGATGAATATTAAGCGATATGTTCTTATTTAACATGTCTAGCACTTTGTATATGAAGCACCTCAAAAATCTTAACATCAAATATCTAATATATTGTACATGCATCTTGTTCTTTCTAGCGCTTCCATCTTCTTTGAGTTATGAGAACCTGGAACATTTTCTGTATGCTAGAAAGCTCCTTGTACTTGGATAATACGACTTCAGATTCTTCTTGTAATGTGTGATATGCAAATAGAAGCCTCTCCTTAACTTCTGACATCGACTCTTTTTGTTCTTGACTCAACATGTGAGACACTATGTATATGAAGTTTCTCAAAATTCTTAGCTCATATACAGAAGTTCGTACATATTGCTATTTATATAGCTCTTTTATCTCATTCGAGAACTACAATGTTGAGATTTTAAAAGTCTTTCTATATGCCTGAAATTTCCTTGTATTTGGATAATGTGAGTTTTAATTCTTTTTGCAATGTTTTAAAATGCAAATTGAGCCACAACTGACATTGTGACATTTACTCTCTTGTATACACAATTACGACACTATATATATGAGGCATTTTAAACTTCTTGACATCAGATAATTAAGATAGTACTTTTCTCTCGCTTTAACTCTTCCATCTTCTTTGAGCTATCTACTTCAATATTTAGATGCTTAAATGCTTCATTTGTGTCTAAAATCTTCTAATGTTCGGATATTATGACTTCCAATTCCTCGTGCAATGTTTTGATATGCAAGTTATAACAACTCTCTTTGTTTCTAATACAACGTGTAGAGCTCTTTGTATACGAAGTTTCCCAATCTTCTTGGCATCAGATGTCATTGATTGTTCCGTTTGCTCTATATATATTCCATCTTTTTTAGCTCTTTAATATGCAAATTTAGCCTCTTTTACCTTGTGACATCGACTCTCTTTGATTATGACAAAATTATATATCCCCTGAAACAAAGCCAAAAAAAAAAACATACAAGCATTTGAATCAGTAAAAGCTTTACATGCTTCTTCGATTATGTGCTCCTTGAGAGATATCTCGATCCTTCTGAGCAAACAGTATCCTCTCACTTAAAATCACATACACATTCAATGCAATTTTGAGCTTGCAAAGTCTCTTATATAGACGTATAGAAGGAATCCTCTAAGATATTAATGTTCTGACATAGAGCTTTTCATAAAATAAGATCACGGTATTTATGGTAATAAGATCTTCGTAATATTCTTTTCTATAATCCAAAAATAAAAATCTTATTGGGCGCATTTATAAAAAGGTGATCTGCGCGATTCTTTAACAAATATCTAATTACAAATACATGCCCTTTATCAGATATTGAAGATTATACATCTTGCTATAGCTCTAGTTTTTCCATCTTCTTTAAGTTATCAGCTTCACTATTGAGATTTTGAAATGCTTCCTTTGGGCTTGAAAGGTCCTTGTGCTTGGATTATATGACTTTAATCCTCTTCTAATAATTGATATGCAAATTGAGCCTCTCACCACCTCTTGAAATTAACTCTCTTTGTCTACGACTCAACATATGAAGCACTATGTATATGAAGTTCCTCATTCTTCTTGGCATCAGATACCAAAGATTATACATCATACTCAAGATCTAGCTCTTTAATTTTCTTTGAGCTTTCTACTTTTATATTGAGATTCTTAATGCTTCCTTTGTGCATGAAAGTTCCTTGTGGTTGGGTATTACGAGTTCTAATTTCTATTGCAATGTTTTGATATGCAAATTACATCGGTTCTCTTTGTTTGTGACTTAACATGTTTACAACTTTGTATATGAAATTTCTCAAACTTCTTGGTATTAGAGGTTAAATAGTGTAATTTTGTAGTTATCGGCCTCGTGCTTCTCACGGGGAAAATATAATTTTAAAGTTATAGTATTTTTTGTAGTTGACATGCTAAATTTTGTGATAATACGTTAAGTACAACAAAAACAAGTATTTTTGTGTGTGCACAACTTCAATTAGGGATCACATGACATTATACTTGTTTCACATCTTGAATAGTAGATAACACGTCTTTAATAGAAGCTAGTATGCCTCTATTTGTCATGAAATTACCAACCAGTTAAAGTCTCTTGTACTAACTCAAATAATTAAAATTTATTTGCGTCGTGACATACATGACAAATAACTCTTGGGGGATCAACGACGAATCCAAGTGTGAATACATATATATGTTGCTCATGTATTCAACAAATATTTTAAATGAGAAGAGGATGGGTCTACTTGTAACTTGCATATGCAGTATGATTGACATGCATACGCCTATAATTAAAAGAAAACGTTATTGCTACTTGGATATCCTAAGTCTTGGGATCCTCCAATGCTTTAATATTGTATCATTATGATACATAAAAATTATCTCAATATTATAATTTCGATGTTAGTATTTATATATTCTAGCATTTTTTGGGAAAGGAGAGCCTTAATATATGTGTCGCCAAATAGATGAAAGAGTCCTGTGAAAATCTCATTGATGTGATGTAAAATTTCCCATTAAAAAAAGTTTTGGATCTCAAATGCAAATGTAAGTACGCATAAATAGAGGGCTATACAATCTATGTCGCCAAATAGAGCAAGCTGTTGTGTAGGAATTTTGTTTTATTTTATATTGCGTCCTCTAATAGTTTGACAATTTTCCTAGGTGACTCTAAGATGATTTGAGAACTGAAAATCCAAAATTACAATACCATGAAAAGAGATATATTTTTAAAAATTTGGTATTTGATTACTTTGTAATTGGTGATTTGTTTCACTCACAAGTCGATAGTCTCCCAAAAAATATTCAAATATACTATACGGTCCTTCTAAGCTAATTTGGAGGGAGATCATTAAAAGTTAAAATTGAATTGAGGGCTGGCCAAATTCCTTAAATTCTGCACGCCTTGAATCAGAACACCTTATGCCTTTTTCAATAAAAATCACGCATATCATCTTAATCAATGCGTTTTGGATCGAGTTTAAATTCATGTGCATCAAGAAGTGTGTGAGGCCGCCTACTCTATAATCCTGTTTTAAAATTTTGCTTAGCATTTCTACTCACATTTATTTGTATTTTTAATTGTAAGTATTAGCTTTTATGTTTTCTGTTTTTAACTCCATCTTTTTTTCAATTTGGGGATGGATTCAAAAATGTTATCTTGTAGCTTTTTTTTTTAGCTTCACGTGGGTGTCGGACTCACCTGCGGTGGAGCCCACTAATCCCACGGCCAGGCCAGGCTGCCTCACGCCACCCTGACGTGTTAAATAGGGACAGCAGCCCTAGCAGTATCGGCATGTTTTGAACCCGGGTGAAATTTTCACACCCAGAATTCTACTCCTCCCCTCAACCACTGGACTACCACCCCTGGGGCATCTTGTAGCTTTTTTTTTGCCGGGGCCGGGTGTCGGGCCACCGAAGTGAGCCCACTAATCCCGGGCCATGGCCGCTAGTCTTTCACGCATGATCCTTGGTTAAATCGCGAGAGTTTCATCCTCAAAGTGATGCTGGCTCGTTTCGAACCCGGGGGAATTTGCACCCCAGGATCTACTCCCCCCAACATCATCTTGTAGCTTTTGATTACATCATGAAAGATGTGTAAAGCCATCGAAGAAAAAGTTCATGTCTCCTTAATTACGCACTAATTTGAGGGACTTAGTTGAGTTTCTATACTTACATGTACGAGTTGTTTGCATACTTATCTTTGTTTTTTTAATCAGACTTTTCTTAGTTAGATAAATGATTCATATTAAATTAAAAGGGCCAAATTTTATAGGTTTGATTAACATAAGTAATGACATGTTAGTATTGGCCAGATTTACTTTATTAGACTATAATTTTTATCACGTAGATTTATATTTTCATATTTTAACCTTTTTAGAATTAGGTTAGAGAAAGAAAGGAACCCTTGAGCCTACCATGTTGGACTGCCACCTATCTTCCTTGCTCCTTATTTGCTCCTTATTCTCCATTTTGTCTATTGATACTCTTATTTATGTTTTCCTTTATCCTTATTTTCTCTTTTGTCTATTTATACTCTTATTTATGATAATGAAAAATCGGATTTGAACTTGAGAATAACTTGACATAGTTATTCTTGTGTATTATGCACACAGAAATATAATATTTTTCATACAATACGGTTATAACCATGAAAATAGCTCCGTCGACGGTTCTCTTAAAACATATCAACACTAAAAACAACAATATTTTGTTTAATTTTCATTAAAAAACACATGTTCCAATACACTAAACTTAACATGTTAATTTAAAAAAATACTACAATCTAAAGATCTACGTTTCCTTGTGTGAGGAAACCTACCTACTTTTGTTTTATCGTCATATCATATCAAAAATTTACATATATAAATTCACCTCATTACAAAAAAATGATATATTTTCTAATAAGTTCTCGTATCTCTTGATCAAATGCGCTACTACGGATGCATGGTTTCACATAATATTTGCTATATAATGTATAATTTTATTTTAATATATATAAAAATTATAGTTTAAAAATTCTAGCTACTATCAAAGATGTCTTATATATTATTTAAAAGGCCGAACAAATGTATTATTTTGTGATCCTAACGATGTGTGGATAAATATTAATTAAAACTTCATTAAATTCCATGCAAGGCAACTATAAATACTTTTTTAAAGCCAAAAAAGGGGAAATGGAATGAAGAAGTATTTATGCATTTTGTTTATAAGGTAAAAATTAGACTGAAAACCATATAAGAAACGGTTTCTCAGTCTATAGCATCCTTGCGGATGAGAACTAAAAGCTCTAGATTGGCTTGAAATATCTTTCAAGAAACTCCGCTGGCCCAACTTTGCAATGCAGTCGGCCGCCGCGTTTGTTTCTCGAAAGATATCACAAATCTGTACTGAAGAAAACAATTGTAAAACACAAAGGATATCATAAATTAAAATTTCAATATCCCAAGGACAGTGCTAGATTTTATTCAGGACGTTTACAATAGTAAGGTTGTCACATTCAACTTGAATGGTGGTAATGTCTAATTCATAGGCTTTTACCATAGCATTTCTAAATGCTAAGATTTCAGTTCTCAAAGGGGTTGAATTTCAACATTTGTCAGCAAAGAGAAAGGTTGGTTCACCTCTACTGTTTTTGAAGAGTATTTATGCATTTTAATCACAAGAAATCATTTGTCCCTTTCAGACATAGTATATTAACCTCTCTCTTTTGTGTTTTTTTTACATTACTAAGGATTATCTCATAAATATGGTTGAACATATAGTTATTCAAATATGATACTTATGTGAACAATCACTAGTACTGAACAGGGCAAATAACCTGGGCGTTTAAGGGTATATAACCCGGATCTGGTTCGGGTTAAAGAGCTACGCCGCATTTGCTCGAGGTCAAATAACCCGGACCTAAAATAGACACGCCCGGGTTATTTGCCTCCTACAATTTTCCCACCTTCTTTTAAGATCCAGGTTATTTAAACATAAAATAACCCGGATATTAGCACATCCGGATTATTTGAACATAAAATAACCCGGATATTAGCATATCCGGGTTATATAAAAAAACATATATATCCGGGTTATTTAAATTATCAAATACACCGGTTAGGTATATATCCGGGTTATTTGACCTAATCAGGTCCGAGTTATTTGACTTCAAATATAATCTGTATTTATAGGTCCAGGTTAGACTAAACAATTAGTATGCAGTTTTTGCTCTCCTCAAATAACATACCAATTAACTTCAAATCATTAGCTTTATAATGTATATGCAACAAGTAATTCCATGTCAACATCCTTCGTAACAACAATTAAAATGGTAACATAGCACAAAACTATTCGGGAGTGGCGGGAAAGATATCAACAAACAATGTTTGAGAGAGGAAGACTATTTTACTTGTATAAAATGTTTAGAGCACAAACTTGGTCAAAAACTTCTTCCTCCTGCTCATTTTTCTCTCTAGGTAACTTTCCTTCTTTTGCATCAAAACCCTCTGCCTTAGCCCTGTCTGCTCGTTCACTTTTTCTAGTAGAGCTAGCAGTAAGCACTAGATTAATTTCATGAACAATGGATTTGACTTGGCTCTCATCTAAAATTGCGATATCAAGCAAGGTAATTATAAAACCGTTGTCACAAATATGTTGAGTAAAACATATGGGTAACGAATCAATTTAAAAACATGTCTAAATATTTTCAGTAGTCCATGCCAAAAAAAATGTGACAAGTAGAAATTTGCATTAGTGAATAGAATTTATGCGTAAGGAAAACACAATTTTGAATTCAAGTCTATGTTCCTAACATTGAATATCCCATGCTCAGTAGTCCATGCCAAGGCCATCTTTTCGCAACCAGATAATTTCACAACAATATCACTTGCCTCAAGAATAACTTTACGATCTAAGAAATGCATCACTATATTCCTAGGCAGAGCTTAATTACTTAAGGTTTTTTCTAGTATGTGCCCATGGACACACTATAATTACTTTCTTTTTAGCAATAAAACTCCATTTTTAGCAATAATTTTTTTAGCCATTAATTTAACTTTTTTTTACTAAGGGTTTATCCATTCTCTTTTAGGAAATATTTTGAATATAATTTCCTAATTTAACTTCTTAGCATGTGCCCATGGGCACACACTAGAAAAACCGTTTACTTAATAAAACTTCAAGTGACACTTGTTAAGACATCTTTTTATCAAAGATAATATCAAAGTATCATGTAGGTCAACAGAAAAAATCTGATAAGGTCAAGAAGGGATTACAAGATAAGTGTCCAAACTCACAGAGCAACCAAGCTTTCCCCTAAATTTGACATTTGCAGAACTAATCAACAAAAGTTGAACACTAAAGCAAGCCAAACCAAAATGTGACATGTCAGCAGGCAGTGGGAAAAAGAGCAAGTGCTAGGAATATGAATATGAATATGAGAAACTAATGTCATACTTGCAACAAACCTTTGAAGCCATGTCATCAACATTTTGTTGAAGAGTAAAGAACTTCTTTGAAAGTTCCGACAGCTTGGACTCCAGATCAGAGATATCAGGCCTGTAAAATGACTTCAATTAAAGGATTGTTTGCATTCCCATCCTACTATACATCTACGCTATTCACAGCAAAGTACAGAGAACTTGCATCAATGAGTTCATGAAAGCAAGTAGGGATACGACTCATCTTACAATGGATATATGGATTGAATTTGTACATCCGCATGAAACAATTATACTCTTCAGAGAAAATCTGGCCTTGTTTTCAGCAATGGCTTCAATAAGTTGTATGTCTTTTGTCACCTGTTCATCAATACTGCTTTGTAAGAAGGGAGGAATTATATTATAGAGTGAAAAAGGGGGAAAGGGTAAGAACATAGTAGCACAATAAAATAAAATATTAAAAAGATAAAAAGTGATAAATTTCCAACCGTACATAGTTCATAAGATAAAATAGCCTTTTCCCTCAACCTTCCACCTATGGAATTATATAAAATATCTCCCTTTATCTAAAAGGTTTGGTGCATGGAGTTTTTTTAAAGAAAAAATCAAACCTTGCACTAGTAGTAAATCTTGAATCAAATAAGTGCTTCAAATCCATGAAGAAATAGTACATAGATTTAAGATCTTGTGATCAGTACTCACAAGAAATATCAATATATGGATAGAGTACTTTGTTCCAATCTTTTTTTATACTAAAATTAGCCACACTACAAAATCCTTGTTCATTGTCACTTGAAAGTGCTCCAAAATAATATCAACATAAAGCCAACATGTAAACTCACTTCACTAGGAGACTTACCAGATCAAACCTGCGTCTGCATTTGTCATAATTGTTGTTGTTTCCGGAGACAAACATGCCATCTGGAAGAAACCATTCACTTTGAGGGAAATCAATCCATTTTGATGCAAATGATATAAAAAAAAAACTATAGTTCAAGTGATCATAGATAAGATGAATAAAATGTAACAACTGATTTTTCACTCCAACAGATCACCGATGAAATTAATTGCTATTGTGGCCAACACATACCAGGATGGCCAAATTCGTATCCCATGAAAATACAAGTATCCTTCTCCACCTAATCCCATTTTGATAAGTCTTATCATTTTGTGCAATGCGATCCCACGGTCTATTGTGGGAGTGGATGGCTTGTCTAACGCCATGAGTCGTACATGTCCTGAAATACGAGTAAGCAGTACATTACCATACACATACAATTGACATCCAATGATCAGCTGATAATATATCACTGGCTTTGAGAAACCTCGTATCAAAAGAAAAGTAAACAAAAAGAATGGTCTTAACCTTTGTTTTAGCTTACCAGATATTAGTAGCAATGGAAAGTGAAATCCTAGAGCCAAGACCATATCCTATCTGAAGAAGCTCGTCAAGACATATCACAATGGCATTGCCAACACCTAGCTGGCCCACACTGCCATACATCCCTGAGAGAACATATGCAACAACCTCACCAACAGCTATCTTTTTTTTTTGAAGAAGGTAAATCATTATACAGATCAGAAAAGAGATACAGCCTGCGCACACAGCATAATTACAAAAATACTACATTCCGTAATGGTTGGAGTTAAAAGGAAACCCCCCCAAATAGAGAACCAGACCAAAAGGAGCCAAACAAACAAGCTCAAGAGTGCAAGATCACAAAATATAAAGACGTCTAAGCCAAAGCATCGTCTTGCTGTCAAACTTCTTCCATTTGGCGAGAGTTTCCTTGGTTACTGTGTCAGTAACTCTGTCAAAAAGGGAGTTCACAGATACCTGAATACCTTTGAAGATGGCACTATTTCTGCTGCTCCAGATGCAATAAATAAAGGTGGTAATAGCCAACTTACGAGTTTCAAATTCAGCACACTTGTATCCGGGGGTGAGGGCGAGGTCAGTAATGCACTGATAGATGCTGAAAGTGTTGTTTCCAGGAACCCAATGCAGCCAGTAGAGAAGCTTGCGGAGGCAAAGAAAACATACCTACAGTGGCTCCAGAAGTGCATATTTGATTCATTATCATGCAAGCAAAGAGGCCTCACCAACAGCTATCAATATGCCCAACAACTTCTGAGCACCATTCCTAGAAAAACACAAGACACATTACACTTAAATCTCCACCAAATATTTGAGAAAAAAAGAATCAACATACTGATAATGATAGAGGTTTATTATTTCATACCGCAGTAACCTCCTCTTATCAATGCTCCAAATCAAGACATTAATGCTAATTTCAAACCAGATATATCATAAAATATCAACTGACAACTCACAAAGATTAACAAAGAATAGCAATTTCTTGACTCTATTATATATATTATGCTCATGCCAGTCTAGCACATGTGTTGTTGAGAGAACATAAAAATGATTGTTATATAATAGGCAGTAGTTATAAAAGTAAAAACACTGCAATACTTATAGAAGTGCACGGTCCTCTCGTACATTGTTGTCCACCTCAATGATCTTTGACCCAGGCAAGAGTTGTATCACCAACCCATATGTCACAATGGGCCCCATTGTGACATATGCGGCCCATTGTGACATATGGGTATCACCCTCATTGAATGGGGGTGATATCCATATGTCACAATACTTCTATAAGTATTGCAGTGGGGCCTATTGTGATATATGGGCCCCACTGCAATATTTATAGAAGTGCTCGGTATCACCCCCATTGAATGGGGGTGATATCGAACTCCATCCAGTTCCTTGGTTTGAGGCAAGGATCACTCGCGTCCAGTAGAAGGGATCAATACCAGTCGTGGAATGTATTCCATAGAGCAGAAGCTGACCATAGACTAAGAAAATGAATAGACTAAGAAAATGTTGTGGTAGAAGAAAATAAAAGCTCCAAGTATTAGAGTGAAAGTCATCATAAGGAATTCATATAAGATAAATCGTCTCTAGTAAAATGTGATATTTATATGAAGATGTGCATTTGGAAGAGAGTAAGAATGATTTGACAGAGAACTAGGAAGAAATGACCAGCTCTATCCATTTATCAGCAATAGCCATATGAAGACAGTAATCAAATCCAACACCGCCATCTACAACTGGTATACAGAATGCTGGCATTCCACTAACCTGTGTTATTCAACATACAGGATAAGAGTGAGGAAACAAGTAATATAGGTAACCAGAAACAACACAATTTTAATCCATGAAGAAAAGATTAGAGAACATACAGGGAGGCCAAAAATGGCAACCTTCTTCCCCTTAAATAAAAAAATTGACAATCCACAATAAGAAGTTGAAGAGGAATTCGAACATAATAAACACTAAATTTCCCAAATAAAGTAGATATAATGATTAAAATCAACATTCAGAAGGAGAAAGAAACCTTGAAGATGTCTGAGAGGGGAGTAGTGGAGAAATTGAAGGAGACGCCCTCGTCCCAGCTCCGAGCCTTCTGGAGGGAGGCATTCGATGCCACCGATACTATGCTTGATCTCGCCTTTATCGACGCGTATAGCTAAGACCTAGCCGCCGCAACTCGAAGCCCGCCGCCGACCACCGATCTATTCAGCATCATCGCCTCCATTGCTTCTCTGACTCTCTCTGGAAACTGGAATCGGTAGTTCGGTAACAGCTGTCTGATTTCACACCGGAAAAAGCCTTAACCCCATTTATTGAATACATACACCCCGGACAAGAAAATTGTGCGCTCTGAGAATCAGTTACCAATTCAAATCCCTAACGGGTGAATGACAACATAGGGGATTGCTCGTCTTCGATGAAGAATGATACAATTATAAACCATAGTGGAATATTAGATTCTACAAATAACCCGGACATTGGCAAGTCCGGGTTATTTGATTGTTTTATTCGAAATATTAACCCGGATTATGATACGCCCGGATTATAAAACTAACGTCCATTTTTACACTTTTTTATAACCCGTCCTTTGCACGCCCGGGTTATTTGTTACGAGTTATTTCAGCAATTCTGTAGTAGTGAATGTTATCTAAATTAACGTGTCTGTTGCTATAGAGTGGTGTACAAAGTACATGTGAGTAATTCTGATACAATTATAAACCAAAATGACTCATTAGCTCAACTACTCCAAGCAGGAACTTAATCAATCAATAAGAAACCCTAAAATAATTTATGTTCAACTTATTTATACAATAATACATGTCAGAACAACAGGATCTAGCCTATGATAACGGTGAAAATTCCATACCGCACAAGAACAACAACTCTCAAACCAGCAGAACCTTCATCGTCAGCAATGTACTTAGCCACATCAAAGTCACCTACCATCAATTAATTGGTCATTGTTCAATCATAACTAACTGATTAGAAGCATACGAAAAAAGTTCTATTTGGTAACATTTGCCTCTAGTAGCACCATAACTACATCCAGAAGAAAAGGCTTCCCTTATATATTAGAGTTATTGCTTTTATTGTAGAAGAGGAAATTCTGCATCACTCCTTGTATGCAATTCAGAACCAAGCTTGCCTCCTACTGGCACGACCCCTCGCAGAAGTTGTCGGTATCGTCTGGTGGCACGTGCAACTCACCACTCTCCGTCAGCCTATAGGCCTCAGCACAGCTGATGTATATCTGCACAATCATCCAACAAATGACCACTTCCTCAGTTAAAACAAACAATGAACGCACTAACAATGACAACTTTTCCTCTGACATTTTTCTCATTGAAGCAATACAAGGCTTTGGTCATAATGCTAACTGTATCTCCAATTCCTTGGCCTTGCCCTTGGCCGAAGTCGTGACCTTGACCGAAACCCTAGGCTTGGCCAAACTGAGCATGAGCACAACCGATAAAGAAGGCAAAACACAAGAGTATTGCAAGATGAAGTCCTATTGTAACAAGCTTCATTTTTCAAACTCTTTGATCAAAAATCTACAACCACAAATGTATACATGTACAAAACAGTATTGATAAGGAAACACGAGTGAAGCTAGCTTGCTGAATAAGGATATTCAACAACATTTTTTTCCCAACTACCATACCAAACAAAAACTAAACTTTTCAAAAGGGAAACTTTTTTGGGATCAGTCAGGGTCATAAGAAGCTAAATGCAGCCCTCTGAATGGCACCAATGAATGAGACAAGTAAAATATACTCACAGTGCCACTGCATTTGGAACTTCTCCAATAATGGTAGCTAAGAGTGCAGATTTATCAACTCCAACTTCTCCACTCTTCTCCAAGTTTGATAACCAAATCTATTTTTCTTAGTGTTGGCTTTAAAGATTGATTGTCCCATGAAATCCATGTGCTTTGGTGACAATTGCTTGATGCTGCTCTAATTTCTTGGTCTCACTCTGCAAATGATCCAATTCAAGGGCTTCTAGAAACTTAGCAATCCTATCTAAACACAATTTGTTTATTCATATCAAGAAAAGCAGGCTACTCATCTAATTATAATTTCTTATGTCACTATAATGAATTATATGAGTCACTAGAACCTAATTTATACTACATTATAAACCACTGTTATACTTTTATTCTTAGAGCATTACATAAAATCATAAACAACAAAATTCTACATAATATCATGGAGAGGACTCCCTAGTGGCATGATAATCCTATTTCAATTACTCGTTTAACTTATATTGTTTCAAGATCATTGCATCGGTGGTAGCTTGCTCAAGGCATCAATAATCTGTTCTTTAGTGTGTGTGTGTCTTGAGACTATCATAGAAATCCAAGATCTCCAGTGATATATTCTTCACTTGGCAAAGTATATACACATTCAAAGTTGAAGGTGCATCCCATCAGTACCTTGTGGGGTCAGGGTGAAAATTGAATGAAAGATATTAAAGTAGAAGTGGGAAAAGGCTAATAGTTCTCTTTATTCCTTTTGGATACTCCATAGTATCTCTGTGCACCTCTCCATGCTTGGCCTGCCATTTCTTTGTGGCACCAGATGCTGCAACGCGAGCTGAAGAATCTTATCGAGTGCCAAGTTATTTGCAATGCTCTTCTCTAGCCTTTGATCCATAACTGAACTCGCATACCCTCCATGAATTTCTTCATAGCCTGCATTTAAAGTTTATCATCCAAACCCATCAAAATTGCCAAATGGTAGAAAATCATATAACACATTATAGACCTGTCAATCCATTAGGCAAGTCAGTTTTATCTGGTATGATCTTATATTTTTTCACGCTCAGGTGGTTTCAAATTTTCTTCAAATGGTTGTTCTTGGCAGAATAATCATACCCATTTACCAGTCACACATTCTTTGAAGTCATGCTTAGGTTCAATAGAACGCCTTCTTGTGACCAGTTACACCAGCAATGCACCGAAGGAGTAAACGTGCAAGGCCAATTGGTAAGTCTTAAAGTAATTCTGGGTCCAAGTACCCAGTTGTGCATTTAACTTGTGTAGACACGTGAGTAGCATCCGAGTCTCAAATAAAGGCCAAACGTGCAAGGCCAAGTCAGCCACCTTTGCTCGACGGTTGTTTGTGAGGAGGATGTTGGATGACTTTATGTCCCTATGGGTGATCTGTCCCCAAAATCACACAAGTTTGATCAGTGGGTTGGCTTCTACTATTGCAGAGAAACAGAGTAGACAATGAAAATGTATTGTTTGGAGATATTTCAATTTCTTGTTCGACAAACCTGTGTATTTGTGAACATCAACAAAGACAAGTATAACCCATGGACAGAAATGTAACAAAAGATATAAATGCAATGCAACTATAGAAATAGATCAGAGATGTGTCCCCAATAAGCCTAATCATCAATTGAACAATAAAATTGACTATTGGAAAAAAAAAGTACTTGGTTTGCCTGATTCTCTCGAACAGCTCTAATGAATATATGTTGTCATCATCCACAAAATACACAATCCCATCAATTCTATGGTGGTTAATATGCTCAAGTGTTGTATTCCTTTGTTGATCCTCATGTTTGTTGTTAAATGTAGTATATTCATATTAGGTGATTGGCTCAAGAGATTAGAGAGCTATCTTTGTCTAATCCCATTACAATTTTCAATGGCAATTCTGCTTCCACATGTATGTACAAAATCGTGTATGCTCTTCCTCTGTCTTTCGTTATGTTCATACAGTTCTATTCTGAACTTGCTCTATATTTTGCATAAGGAGAATCAAAATTAATTTTGGATCTTGCTAAGGGTACCTTAGATTGTGGACTACATTTTTATGCTCCAATTCTCTTTGAGTATTAAAATCTCAATTAGCTTTGCAATTTCCGGCAGAAACAATTCGAGATAGGAGAGACGAAAGCGAATGAGAAGCTTCTACAAACGGCTTTGTTGTGAAATTAAGAAATTAAGAACACTAGTATAATGAATGAGATAATTAATTGTGAAATTGAGAAAGAGGGAAAATGACAAACTGAAGATTGAGTAAGAGGGAAAGAAGATTCATGGAGAAGAGAGACATCTTAGCCATTTCAAGAACGGCGTCATTTCCGACGGCGGGAGAATCGCCAATTAAGCTCTCATAGGCCGCTCGGAAGTCCTCCTCCCAAAACGTCGGCAACCGAATTTTTTTTCCAATACCTCTATATATCCATGGATGTACACATTCCATAGCTTCTCCACTTGTTTCTCTTTTGGGCACATGGACTTTAAAATGATATCATAGTTAGATTATCCAAACCACGCACGACCACCACAATTTCTTTAGCGTCGCCGCTACCTTTCTGGTCCTGAGTCCCTTTCTCCCTTTGACCAAGTGTCAAATGGGTCATGTTAGTTGCACTTGAGAGTACATGTTGAAAGACATATCCGACATTTGAAGTTAGGACATAAGTACATAACTAAGTCTAATATATAAGGCCGATGAGGTGTTAGTCTTATTGCTAATTGTTTTTCGGATAGAATCCCATTGGACCTATGTATTGGGCTTGTCTGTGCATGTGCGCTTCTACGTGCACGACCTCGAGTCTACCTACTTATCTATAGGCCCACGGACTCTAATAGAAGGAAATTGTCATCGGATTCCCCTTGCAATAATTCCTTAGCTTGCCCTCAATCACCAACCAGTCAACCACCATATCCTTTAAGCTACGTCGGGGAGGTTCAAGTGGTTCTTATCACGGGCGTGGAGGTACATCTCCACAAGTCATCTCAGTTTTCGGTGCATCTTGGGTTTCCGATGGGACTCGAGTCTTGGGGACGAACAGTGCCAAACTTTGGGGGGTTGAAAGGTGTAGAAATCGAATACAAGTAGAAACGAAATCAAAAGCGGAAAAACTAGAAGGAAGCAAACTCTTATATATATATATGTAAACCAACATTTAATATAAAATATTTAAGGCCTCAACTAGAAAACCCAAGAGCACTAGATAAGAAATCAAAGAGGCAAATATAAGAGAGTTAAACGAATGTAAAGAGAAGAGGACAAGAGAGTGGAATAGGTGACTTGAAGAGAATCCAAAATCTGGATCTCATCACCCGCTACTAGCACAAACTCTTTAATGTCTTTCTCCTTCCTAGCTTGGATTGAATGGAACTCTTGAAGAATACTAAAGGAAGAGCAAAGGAAGAGAAAACAACCCCTTGGACAAACCCTCTGCAACTGCTCGTTCACAACCCTCCAAAAAAAATCCAACTGTGGCCAGCTATGTAAGTGCCTATAAATACAACAGTCTAGAGAAAGTGCAGCAGCCAGCAGCTGTGGCCAGTTGTTAAGTGTCCAAAAGCTGCGAAATAGGGCTAGCCAGATGGGCTAAAGTTGCCTTCCAATTTGGGCCAAGTAATTGAGCCCAAAGGTTGCAATTTTAGCCTCTCGGTCAGCTTGCACAACATAAGCCAGCAGTCCAAACTTTGGAAATTACAATCATTATAAACTCTACAATTTACTCCCTTAATTTCTAAGTTTACAAAGGTGTAAAACTGTCCAGTTTTGTTTGTTCTTGGAATTTACATCTTTTCTATCACTGGCCTTTTTTTTTTTGTATCCTCCTCAATGCAAGTTGAACTCGATCACATGCAAGAATTCCCTGCAAAAATGAAACTTATCAGTTGTGACAATTTTTGTTCCAAAATCTGCAGGATTAACCTTACCATCGATCTTCTTGATTGAGAATTCCTTTTTATCAATTTTATCTCTAATAAAATGATATCTAACATCAATGTGCTTAGTCCTCTCATGATAGACAGGATCTTTACACAAATAAAGTGCACTTTGACTATCCATATGCAACATAGAAACATAGTTTTTTCTTTCTATTTCTCTACATATACCTTGGAGTCAAATTGCTTCCTTGGAAGCTTCGGTGGCAGCTATGTATTCTGCCTCGATAGAGGACAAAGCTACAATAGGCTGCTGTTGAGCTTTCCAAGATATGCAATTTCCACACCAAGTATATAAATAAGAAGTAGTAGATTTTCTATTATCTTTGTTGCTAGCATAGTCAGAATCCACAAAACCAAATAGCTCGGTAGGGGAAGTATGCTTACCATAAACCAAACCCACATTCACGGTACCTGCAATGTACCCCAAAAGGTACTTCATAGCTATCCAATGCTTTTCACAAGGGTTAGACATATGTATACTCAAAACACTAACATCAAAGGCAAGATCGGGTCTAGTACAAATCATGGCATACATAATAGAACCTATAGCAGCATCATAAGGCACATATTTCATACGTTCTTCTTCATCACTAGGTAAAGGCAACTTGGTCTTAGTGAGGTCAAGATGCCCCCCTAAGGGAATAGGAGAAGTTTTAACATTTGAAACCTTAAACCTTTCAAGAACTTTCAACAAATAATCACTTTGAGAAAGAAAGATCTGATGTTTAGATCTATTTCTAACAATTCTTATACCAAGAATTCTTTGGACAGGGTCCAAATCCTTCATGTCAAAGAAATGTGTTAAAGATACTTTAACATCAGAAATTTTTTCCTTTGACTTGCAAACAAGCAGAATATCATCAACATACAGCAAGACATACAAGGGACAATCACAATTGACAGATTTGAAATAAAGACAAGGGTCATAACTACTCATGGTAAAACCTAGTTTTTTCATGCATTTGTCAAATTTAATATTCCACTGCCTATGGGACTGCTTCAAGCCATATATGGATTTCTTTAACAAGCATACATGATTAGGCTTTGATTTATCCACAAATCCCTTAGGTTGTTTCATATAAATAGTTTCATTTAGGTCACCATGCAGAAAAGCAGTTTTAACATCCATTTGCTCAATTTCATAGTCATAAACTGCAACCATATCAATCAATAACCTCAAAGTCTTATATTTCACAACAGGGGCAAATATTTCATTGTAATCTTCACCTTCCTTTTGGGTGAATCCCTTAGCAACCAACCTAGCTTTGTATCTAGGTTGATCCCCAGGGTTCACACCATCTTTGAGTTTATAGATCCATTTACAATCAATAGTCCTAGCATTTTCAGGTTTAGGAACTAATTGCCAAGTCTTATTGGACAACATGGAATCTATTTCCTCATTCATAGCAATATTCCAGAATTTAGCATGAGCGCATTTAACAACATGTTCAAATAAATCAGGAGTATAGGCATTCAAAACCTCAGCAATCACAAAAGCAAACTGAACCTCATTGTCATAATATCTCCTATTAGGGATCCTCTCACGGGGAACCCTATCTCTAGTCAATTGATAATTAGATAGATTTGGCACTTCAACAAAAGGCCCAACTTCAAGATTTTCAGAAGAAGAAGGGACAGAAGAAGAGGGGATTTCAGAGGGGATAGGAGAAGATGAAAAAAGAGGAGAATGGTTACTTACCTGCCCACCTGATTGGTGAGGCTGCACATCCAAGTGCGCTTCAGTACTTGATTGAACATTTTCTTGCTCGTTAGAAAATCCAGAATTGCTAGAACTTCCAGAATGAAGAGAGTTTTCAAAAGATAATGGTTCAGGAGAATAACCAATATCAAACTCTTCCTCAAGAGGCATAGTAGGAGCACTTGGAATATAGAAGTGAGTTTCATCATTGTTGGGCCTATCTAAATTCTCAAAAGACGCAGTTAGATGATTTTTAAAATAAAACTCACTTTCATTGAAAGTGACATCTCTACTAATTATTACTCTATACCCACCTGGTTGTATGAGTAATAATTTGTAGCCTTTTACCCCTTCTGGATAACCAAGCATAACACACTTTTGGGCCCTAGGGTTTAACTTTCCAGCAGATTGCTGGGCATAAGCTATGCACCCAAACGGTCTTAAGTGAGCTAGACTTGGCTTGGTTCCACTCCACAACTCTTATGGAGTTTTAAAACCAATGGCAGAGCAAGGGGATCTGTTTATTAGGTATGAAGCAGTGATGACTGCCTCACCCCAAATGGAGTGTTTCATCCCTGCACTAATGAGCATGCACCTTGCCTTTTCAAGCAAGGTTCTATTCATTCTCTCAGCAGTGTCATTCTGCTGAGGTGTGTCTGGCACAGTTAAGTGTCTCTTAATACCATTAACATGACAAAAATGATCAAAATCATGATTGCAGAATTCTAGACCGTTATTTGTTCGAAGACATTTCACTTTGAAATCAGTTTTACCCTCAACCATAGTTTTCCAGAACTTAAAGTTGTCAGAAGTGTCACTTTTGGCCTTTAATAAGTACACCCAAATCTTTCTTGAATAGTGGTCTATAATTGAAAGAAAATATTTTCTTCCACCTATAGTATCCACTTGGGCCGGACCCCATAGGTCTGCATATACATATTCTAAAGGCTTTTGAGCAACAAAAGATGACTTACTAAAGTTGGATTTAACTTGTTTTCCAAAAATACAATTTTTACAAATTTTTAAATCCGAGGGTTTTTTATCAAAGTGACCATGTTTGAACAGATAATGAAGTCCTTTGTTTCCTATATGTCCTAGCCTAGCATGCCACATTTTAGTATGATGCATACTCATGCAAACATTCAATTCAGCAGAAGAACTAGACAAAACAGGATTATCAACAACATGATATAAGCCATTCTTTTTCACACTTTTAATTCAGATTTTTCCATTTCTAGAAACATTTCTAACACCAATTCTTTTTCACACTTTTAATTAATATTTTTCCATTTCTGGAAACATTTATAACACCATTATGAGTGTGAATATGACAGTCAAGATCATCAAACATGCTTTCAGATAATAAATTCCTCCTAAGCTCAGGTACCCACCTGACCTATTGGAGCACCCTAACCTTCCCATCATGCATCAAAAAAGGAATGTTACCTATGCCTTTGATTTTTAAAGAGGAATGGTCGCCCAACCTTACCTCTCGCTCATTACATTCATGCAGAAAATCGAAATGATGCTTATGAGGTGTAACATGCATAGTGCAACCAGAATCCAATATCCAAGAATCAGAATCATCCATAGATGCACACATAAGAAGTTCATCAGAATAGAAAGGGTGTGATTCTAAAACAGCAGTTGTACCATTCTGTGATTTACTTGATTCATCTTTCTTCCTTTTGAAACATTCAGTGATATAATGACCAAGTTTACCACAGTAATGACACTTAACATTTTTCTTATCAATTTTAGTTTTAGAATCACCAGAGCCAGAGTTGGAATTAGAAGAGTCAGAAGCCTTATCTTTCTTCTTCTTATTCTTATTCTGGTTTTTGGAATTTGGAATTTCCTTTAGAAAATAGAACCTCGGATTTAGTATCTTTATCATGTTTTCCTTTAAAGACTTTCATAATCTCATTTTTCTGAACAATCGATTCAACAATCCTTTGTTTAGTCAAGTCCTCAGTACCAAATTGGATCACATCTTTAAAATTATCAAATTGGGAAGGCAGAGAATTAAGTAAAATCACAGCTTGGTGAGTATCCACAATTTTATCATCACACCTTTCTAGTTCCTGAGTCATGCGAAGAAATCTATCTAAGTTATCATTCAGAGACACAGAAACATCCATTTTGAAATTAAATATGCAACACAACAAGTTAATACGAGAAGAGAGAGATTTCACCAGAAAGAGGTCTTTTAACGCCTTCCAAAGATTCTTGGAAGAGTCAATAGTGACCACTTGACGAGCTACTTCATCCGATAAGCGGATCATAATTTCAGAATGAGCAATCTGATACATTTCCTTTTTAGTAGCAGCATCAAAGTCAGTAGGATAATCTTCTTCAATAGCACGCCGTCATTTCTCCTTAATCAAAATAGCTTTCATCTTGACTTGCCACATTGCAAAGTCGGAGTTGCCATCAAATGGCTTGATACGAACAGAGGATTCAGACATGAAGATTTAGTGAAGGGAAAAACAGAATGAGTTTAGAAGAGCAGGAATACGAACTAGTAAGCTTCAAATTAATTTTGAGGCACTAATTCGAGAGTGGAGAGACAAAAAGAAGACCCAAATTTATTTTGGACTCCTACTTCGAATCAGCGAGCTGAAAAAGAACACGAAATAGAAATTTTGCAATCTCAAGAAGATGTCCACACCCTTTACAAATTCGAATCCAAGGCTACTAAGGCCTGTCGGGATCTCGACTTCGTTCTTAGGGATGAACAAGATAGCGGAGAAGACTGAAAAAAACAAATCTAAGGTTGTGATAGACGTTACTTTGTAGGGCGTAACTAAGAGTTGTTAGAGGGTTATTGGTGCCATTCGGGTAGATTTAGACACATTCTTGTGGCATGGTGTTTGGGGGCGAAGATTGGTGTTTTGGTGGTGTTTTGAGCTTATTGGAGTATATTTGGAGATTCGGGATATGGAGCCACCAAGGAGCGGATTAGGAGCTGAAGAAGTGATAAGGAGAGGAGCAGCGGCTACACAACGTAACCGCGACCGCGGGCCCACAGGCCGCGATCGCGGGTCCAGGCGGATCTCAGCCGGGAGCAGGCCAAGCCGAGATCTATCATTTTCTACTTTTTAGTATTTTATTATTATCTATTCTTTTTCTTTAGGATCATTATTTCCTATTTTCTATTTATTTCTTTTTCCTTGTTATTATTTTCCCTAATGGGCTTAGGAACTTGTTAGGCCCATATTAGTTCTCTTTTCTATTTAACCTAGGAAGAGAGTTCATTCTAGGGAGACTCTCATATCAGGTTTTAGTTTTACATCATTGTTGTTTTCTCAAGACTATGGAAGGCTAAGCACTTTTGCTTAGTCTGGCAATGGAAGCTTAAGTTTTGATTATTGGTTGTGAGGTTATGTTCCCTTTCTTAATTCCTATTGATCTATATCTCTTCTCTTAAGAAGAATATCATTGAATAATTATTGATTTGTCTAGACAGGCCATCTAGGTTTATTGATTGTTACTCATATTGCTATGACTAGGAAACTGTTGGGCTAACGTCCTGGTCTGGAGTGGCAAGCATAGGTTTTATTTGCTTTGGTGGATTTTATCTATGTA
Source organism: Rheum nobile (assembly GCA_027886185.1). Taxonomy (NCBI): domain Eukaryota; kingdom Viridiplantae; phylum Streptophyta; class Magnoliopsida; order Caryophyllales; family Polygonaceae; genus Rheum; species Rheum nobile. The sequence continues at coordinate 4,865,119 of WOAB01000207.1, read as the reverse complement.
GAGATTTGATTACATGTTGAATGCTTCTGGTTGAGGTGTTATGTGTATCCTGGTTAATTCTTATGTTCATTGCTGCCTTTGGGTTGAATCACTAGTGGTGCTAGGGTTATTCATTGGTAAGGGTTCTTAGGGATGGTTTCCTTATTAATCTACACAAGATCGGGACATGAATAATCATAGGAAGGAATTGGAAGTAATCTGGGATCAACCAACCAAAATTTAAGTGGAAATTGCCTGGCTAAGTGTTTTCTCACATTTGATTGCATACTATTTATTCTGTTTTATTTTCTACTTGATTAAAACCTCAAAAAAAAATCTTTTGTTACTATTGTTCAATTGGTATTCAATTTGTGACAGGAATATAGACGCTTGTGATTCTCTTGGGATTTCGACCCTTGCTTGCTTACTATACTAGTTTGGAAGTTGAGGTTTACTTTAATTTGGCATAACGACCTTAGGCCACGTCAGGTTGTAAGCTACTCAAGCTATACTCTTAGATTGAAGTTCAGAAACCTTTAGGGAATTAAAGCTAGATTTTTCAAGAGATTCTTTACTTGAAATCCTTGACTTGTATCCCGTAAAGCAGAGACGAGGCTTCAAAACTTTAGATCTGAGCCTCGAAAGCAATGATGCTTTGAGAACCTCGATCGTTGTTTGAAGTGGCCCTATTTCGCTGAAACATATCCGGTTTTTGAGAGCAACAATGCTCTAAAAAACATATCCAAGAGAGGTAGAGAGAAGAGAGATCGAAAAAAGAACAACTCAAGACTTTAGATCTGATTTCCAAGAGCTATAAGCTTGAAAATCAGAACGTAGCTAGATAAAAAATGTTTTAAAAAATGAAGACCTTTACTTGACTTTAGATATGACTTTTGAAGGTAAAAAACTTCAAAAATCAGAACGTAGCAAGAGCAAGAACGACCCCATTTTTTTAAAAACAAAAGAAAAAACGAAATTCTAGACTTTAGAATCTGATTTTGAAGGCCACACGACCACAAAAACAGAAACGTAGCTTGAATAAACCTTTTGCTCTGATACCAATTTGTAGAAATCGAATACAAGTAGAAACGAAATCAAAAGCGGAAAAACTAGAAGGAAGCAAACTCTTATATATATATATGTAAACCAAAATTTAATATAAAATATTTAAGGCCTCAACTAGAAAACCCAAGAACACTAGATAAGAAATCAAAGAGGCAAATATAAGAGAGCTAAACGAATGTAAAGAGAAGAGGACAAGAGAGTGGAATAGGTGACTTGAAGAGAATCCAAAATCCGGATCTCATCACCCGCTACTAGCACCAACTCTTTAATGTCTTTCTCCTTCCTAGCTTGGATTGAATGGAACTCTTGAAGAACACTAAAGAAAGAGCAAAGGAAGAGAAAACAACCCTTTGGACAAACCCTCTGCAGCTGCTCGTTCACAACCCTTCAAAAAAAAATCCAACTGTGGCCAGCTATGTAAGTGCCTATAAATACAACAGTCTGGAGCATGTGCAACAGCCAGCAGCTGTGGCCTGTTGTTAAGTGTCCAAAAGCTGTGAAATAGGGCCAGCCAGATGGGCTAAAGTTGCCTTCCAATTTGGGCCAAGTAATTGAGCCCAAAGGTTGCAATTTTAGCCTCTCGGTCAGCTTGCACAACATAAGCCAGCAGTCCAAACTTTGGAAATTACAATCATTATAAACTCTACAAAAGGGTGGATGCCCCCGCTTCGGAGAGCCACCAAATTTACGTAACGAGGCCGAATACATAACTTGACAGTCCCCACTTCAAGCTTCTTAATAGATAACAATGATGATGAGGAAGAGGGGGTCCAAGAAAACTTAGTTACAAACCCGTTTTTTTTTAAAAAATGGTGTCGCATGCTAAAAACAATTAAATTCATTTTTACAACAAATTAGAAAAATTCCTAAGCAGTGCTTCTTTGCTTCTTCTCCAAAATGGGTGTGCAAAAGACACTAGTCATGACCCTTCACTGTCGACCCGGAGCAGCGACAATTGATAACTCTCCTCTAGTCCTCTCCCCTCAATCTCGGCGGACACACTACCCCCACAACCTCTATCCCTTGCTAACCCCGACCGTCCCTAATTCGAGTATTGTGAGTAAAAAATTACATTTTTTTAGAATTTTTTTTTTTTTAGGATTTGGATTGATTTTGGTTGCCTTGAATCATTTTTGCTTAAATTGAATTAATTTTATTTAGGATTATTGGTTGAATTGAGAATTGTTTATATTAATTTTGGTTGACTTGAGTTTTTTTTCTGGATAATGGACAAATTTATAGTTGTATAAAATTGTAAAGAACCCTCATGAGCATCTAAATATTGATAGCAATTAATGTCAATGTCGATGGAGTAAACCACAAAAAATATCGAATATGTGAGGGCGTTTATTATTATTATTATTATTATTATTATTATTATTATTGTTATTATCTTTACATAGTTAAGAACTAGGTTGCCTTTTTAGGGAAGGTCCAACCTAAATCATCTTTCTAGATGATCCTTAAAGAATCCTTCAACATAGGGTGAAGGTTCCCTGTTACAGATCCTGGCTCATCTGTCATGTACGACTTGAGAATATCTAAATCAAACTTTTAGAGGCTAGGAAGTCCGCTGCTTGGGTTGCCTCTCTAAAACAATGTTGAGCCTCCAAAGGTGTGTCCCAGATTTCCTTCAAGGAGTTGATGACTATTAAGTTATCACCTTCAATGGTTATCGTCTCTATCCCCAGTCTACATGTATGTGCCACACCAACCCACATGGCAATGACTTATGCCTGCAAAATGGGGTTGAGTGTATGTGTTGCTTATCAAAGAGTATAATTTTACCATTACTATTCGTAATAATGAAACCTATGTAACACTCCCCATTTTTACTTATGGACGCATCAAAATTTAGTTTCAGGTGTGGGGCTTCTTCCATCCTACCTGTGTAATTTGTTTACAAACCATGGACTTCTTTTGTTTTGATTCGGCCATCTTGAGGGTTCTAAACCCTGCACAAATCTTTGTAGTTGTCGTATTATCAAGGACTTTATTATGGAATATCACAACTGTTGGAACGATGATGTTCCCTCTAGTTTTGATGATGATAAACTCAATGGCATTTGATGGTTTTTAGTGTGACTATGAGTTTCAAGAAACAGATGATTCAAAGGAAAGATGAAAACCAAGTGAAGAATCAAAACAGAGAATACAAGGAATAGAGAAGTCAACAATGAGAAACAACACGCTGGAACAAATGAGAAAGAGAGACGCGCGTTGTTGATCAGAAAAGGAAAGGAAACAGCGCCAAGGAACGCATGATGCGCGCTGTGAACCCTTGCGCCTGCCAAATCTTTCTTTTATGGAAACAAAGATCGAAGGAGCAACTTGGACCTCAAGATAAAATCTCGTTATAGATATTATGGTTAGGATAGATTAGAAAAGATTGTATAGGATTATTTTATCTTATTTTCCTTAAGTAAAACTAGGGCAAATTAGATAGAATACCTAGACTATAAAAGAGAAAGTTGCAAACTTCATTTGATAAGCAATTCATGACATTTTCCACAAAGAAGAGCATTCGGAAGAAGAGAAAGACTTACAAGGACGAGACTTTGGTGAGTTGAGTACTTGTTAGGGTTTTTTATTGTCTTAGGTGTTGTTAGGAACGTTACATTCAGAGGTCTAGATATCTAGGAGTAAATTAGATTGAGATAAGACTTGTTTGTTTGTAATTCCAGGATTAATAACACAAGTAGACTTTTGAAATCTTACTAGGGAAACCTAGAGGTAGAGGTTTTTCTTAGTCAACTAGTTGGTTGATTAAGTTTTCCTCTCTAAGGAACTTTGTTTGTTACTCTGTTATTCTGTTACGATATTCCGCTGCCCAAGGAACAGTTAAACCGTTCCTTGTACTAACACACTCGATTCTACAATTGGTATCAGAGCAGGTTTGTTCTAGATTGTGTGTTACTTACAAAATTTACAGGTAACGATGGCTCCTACCACTGTCGAAGTTGGTTTGAACTCTTCAAGGCCTCCTCTCTTGCTCGCTGGCCAATATCAACATTGGAAGGCTCTCTTTGTCAAGTGGGTTCAAAGCAATGACTACCAATGCTGGTTGGTTATCTCCATTGGAGATCTTGAGATTGTTGATCTTGAAAAAAAGAAAAAACTAAAGAAATGGGATCAAGAGGATCTCCAAATCATGGAGAAGAACTACAAGGCTGCCATGCTCATCAACAATGCTCTTAATCAACAAGATGTGCAAAAGCTTCAATCTTGGGAATCCGCCAATGCTAAGTGGCTTGCCCTAGAACATATGTACATGGGAAGTAAGGACCTTTGTGAGATTGATCGTTTCACTGCCAAGAAGGATTTCTACAACTTCAAGATGGAAGAGAACGAAGATGTGAGTTCTTACCAAGCCAGGTTTGAGAAAATCACTACAAACTTGACTGCTCACTCTATCAAGGATGAAGAAATTCTCCGTGATGAGAAGATCCTTATTATCATTGATGGGCTTCCTCATCGTCACGCAATGACCAAGGCCATTCTAAAAGAGAATCCCAACACTGTCAAACTGACGTTCCATGAGGTCTTTAGCAAGATCCAGAAGTATGACAACGAAGAGAAGGCTGGAAGAACCAATGATTCCAAGGAGAAAGGAATTGCTTTGATGGTTGGAAAGGTTGTTGGAAGGATTGAAAATGACCTCGATGACAATGATGGCTCCGATGATCCTGAGGTGGTGTTGCTAACTAAAGTCATGCGTCCCCTCTACAACAAAGGAAGAAACAATAGAGGTGGGAACGGTGAGACTCGTGACATCAAGGATATCACGTGCTTCAACTGCAATGAAAAGGGTCACTACTCTAGCTCATGCCCAAAGCCCAAGAAACCAAGCAAACATTCTGGGAACGATGAGAAGAAAGCTTTCGTTGCTGTGTGGGGCAATGAGGATGACTCAGATGATGAAGACCCTGAAGCCTGGAGTGTCAAGATGTGTGCAATGGCCATCAACGACTCTTTTGAGGATCTCGAGGTAAACCCTGAAATATTTTTGAAATCTCTTGTGAATTATGATAAGAAATCTTTGATTGCTCTCATAAGGGAAATGTATTCTGAAAATTTAAAAACACAAGAGGAACTTGCTAATTCTGAAAATGAGTGCAGTAGTTTAGAAGAAAACCTATCTAACACTGCGGGTAGCTCAACTATTCCTTGTTCTTCATGTGATGCTAATCATGAGGAACTTCAGAGGTTAAGAAATGAAAAAGTCTCTTTGCTCATGAATAAAGTCTCTAACAATACTGATGCAAGAAGTGTAGCTAGATCAACTAAGCTAGAGGAACAGATGTCTGAGATGAAGGCTTATGTTCACAAGATTCATTCTGTGCTAATGGAACGGAAAGCTGAAAATGACAACATTCAGTTTGTCGAAGCAAGGTATGGCATTGGTTATACAGGTTCCAATCAAAAGGAAGATGATCCATCTATTATGAAACTTTGTGAAGCAAGAGATAGGGAACTTCAAGATGCTAGAGAGAAGAATCGCAATCTTGAGGAACGTGTCAAGGTCCTTGAGAGTGGACTGGATGAAAATCAGTCGTGGTACACTGGACAGCCGGCCTACAAGATCTTTCTCAAGCAGTCTCAAGGGAAGCAACCCAACGTTCCCTGCCCAGAATGTGCAAAGCAACGCAAGAGTGTTGTTCCCAATAGAAAGTACGTTCAGATGGATCAGTTCAAGCTATGCTGGTATTGTGGGGACAACAGACATTTATAGAGAGAATGTGAAAAGAAAAAGAAGTTCTCTGAAGAGCACACAAAGAGAAGGAACAGTAGGAGCAATAATGTGAACTTGAATGACTTCTATGATGATTCACATGTGCATAATCATAATCATGCTAAGACTAGGAAGAAAACTGTTGTTAATGTTAAAAATATTCCTAGGGAACAATTGCATTATGTGTCTCGACCAGGTAAGGCTAAGCTTGCATGGGTCGCCAAATCTTAACTTTTTCTATGCAGGTTGAAGTGAGGGGGAACGAGAAGTGGCACATTGACAGCGCCTGTTCGTGCCACATGACCGAAAAAGAAAATCAACTCACCTCACTTCACAAACACTCAAGAGGGAGTGTTGCTCTTGGAGACAAGAGATGCAGAGAAATCATTGGAACAAGCAAAACAAAACTAAACTCCAGTATCACGGTAAAAGAAGTTAGTTTAGTTCATGAACTTGGTTTTAGTTTGTTAAGTGTTACAGAGCTTTGCGACCAAGGTAACAAAAAGATGGTCTTTACTTCACAAGAATGCTACGTCAAAGATCGAGAAACCAAGAACATAATTCTGAGAGGAGTCAGATTCAAGGATGTGTACATTGTGGACAAGAATTTCAAGCCAAAGGAAATTATATGCTTTGCGTCTATAGCTGATGAGACGGAATTGTGGCATAGAAGGCTTGGACATGCAAATCTTCGACTCATTCACAAGTTGTATTCAAAGGAACATATTCGTGGTCTCCCAAATGTTCGATCAGAGTTCCATGGCGTTTGTGATGCTTGTGTGAAAGGAAAACAGACCCGTTCCTCGTTCAAGATTAAACCTGATGTAACAACCTCTCATCCTCTGGAACTGATTCATATGGATCTCTATGGTCCCATGAGGATAAGAAGTCATGGAGGGAACAAGTATGTTTTTGTAATTGTCGATGATTATTCTAGATTCACTTTGACAATTTTTCTGTCTTCGAAGGATGAAGTCTTCTCTGAGTTCGAGGCGTTCATCAAGAAGGTGGAAACAAGTTTGGGAAAGAAGCTGAAGGCTATAAGGTCCGACCATGGAACGGAGTTTGAGAACTATGTGTTCTTCAACTTCTGTGAAGCACATGGTGTGTCACACGACTTCTCCGCGCCTAGGACACCACAACAGAATGGGGTTGTGGAACGGAAGAACAGGACTCTGGAAGACATGGCGAGAACTCTCCTCATTGCAAGCAATCTTCCAAGAATCTTCTGGGTTGAAGCTATTAACATTGCTTGTTATATTCTCAATCGTGCCATGCTTCGTCCCTTACTGAATAAAACTGCTTATGAGCTAATAAGGGATCGCAAGCCCAATATTTCCCACTTGTGCGCTTTTGGATGCAGGTGCTATATTCACAACAATGGGAATGATAACTTAGGAAAGTTTGACCCATGAAGTGATGAAGGGATTTTCTTGGGATATGCAAAGGCAAGCAAGGCTTGTAGAGTATACAATAAGAGGCTTCGTAAAATTGAAGAAAGCATCCACGTTGTCTTTGATGAGAACACAAAAGGTTCCAATGGCGAGTTAGAGACAACGTTCCCTGAGGAAGGTTATCCAAGAATGCAACGAGAGGATTCTGATGATGAAGACAACGGCCCTTCTTCTTGACCTAGCTCAAGTCGTGGGAACGGTCCTTCTAATGCTACTAATGTATCTCCATCTTCTCCAGACTCTTCTAGTCCTGATGACTCCTCAAAGGAGGATACTTCCAGTGATTCTGCACAAGATGCAGACGTTCCCTCCTCATCTACTGCTGATTCAACAATCGTGCCCCAACCGATGCAGAAGCCATTATCACTGTTCCATCTGGAACTTCTGGTGATATCATTGTTGTTGGTTCTCAAAGTGATGAAGAAGGAACTGACCAGTTTGAAGATGCCCTTTTGCCTCCAACTTCAACGGACGACTCTGAGATACAACCTGATGATCCATCCCTACTTGTGTCAAAGAGTGTTCGAATTCAAAAGGCTCACCCCACTCATAATCTGGTCACACCTTTTGGTGAAAGAGGTTTGCGTTCTAAATTAAATATGTTATGTTCTTTCCATGCCTTTATCTCTCTTGTAGAACCCAAGACAATCAAGGAAGCATTGAAGGAACCTGACTGGATCGTAGCAATGCAAGAAGAACTACATCAATTTGAGAGGAACAAAGTCTGGCGGCTCGTTCCCTTACCTCGCAACAAACATGCTACTGGCACTCGCTGGGTGTATAGGAACAAGCTCAATGACTCTAGGGTGGTCACAAGGAACAAAGCAAGATTGGTAGCTCAAGGTTACAATCAACAAGAGCACCTCTGGAACGGCACAGTTCCTTGGTCCATGTCTTGTCTCATGGGGTTCCAAGAAGCAAAACTCTGTGGCCCTCTCCACTGCAGAAGCTGAATACGTCGCCGCGGCAAGTTGTTATGCTCAGGTATTGTGGCTCAAACAACAACTGGAAGACTTTGGTATGTCTTTTGGCACCGTTCCCATTATGTGTGATAATACTAGTGCCATTAACATGTCGAAAAATCCAGTTCATCATTCACGTACTAAGCATATTGACATTCGTCATCATTTTCTTGTGATAATGTTGACATGGGCTTTATTAGAATGGAACATTGCAGGACTGAAAATCAAGTAGCAGACATCTTCACCAAAGCACTAGACAAAGGTCCATTCGAGTATCTTCGATTACTGCTTGGCATGATCTCTCTGAATTGAGGACCTTTACACCCATTATTCCCTCAATGCTTGGCTAACTTGTTTCACAGATATCATGAAGTTCCTTGCTTACATTGCCTTTTATGACCTTGCTATATCATGATTTTTGTTTGTTCGAATTACCTTGTCTTAGGGTCTAGCATCTTTATCTTTTGATTTGTGTTGAATTAATTGATTGCATGCTAACATCTTATTTGAAACCCAAAACAACCAATTTGATGAATTGAACCCTCATTACAAGCCCACATGATAATTGGTTGTGCAGCCTACCATAGCCGCGATTCAGGTAAACGTTCCCTATGATCCTTCTTTGATAAACCATTTTACTGGAAATAATTATCTGAGTTGTTTTTCTCCCTACCATATGTTTGGATATACTATATTTTGTGTGAACCCATCATTGAAATATACAGACAAGCCTCGCAAACACTCTTGGTCTCAGGGGGGACGACGACTGTTGCTCAGATTGAAGGGGAACAGATGTGTATAGAACGGGAAATTTGAATCAGTGGCTGGTATTTATTAGGGTGCAGGTGAACGTTGGAATGGCTTTCTGTAAGATTTGACTACTCTGTGGAAGGAACAGTGATGCGGTAAACGAAGTGAAAAAGTGGCCGTTAGAGGAAGAGAGAGAAACGCTTATTGATGGAAATTTTTGAAAGCCGGTTGAGATTATTGGAAAGATTTTATCTTGCAAAAGATTTTATCTCTCCTATAAATATTTGATATTCCATTCAAGACTCTCCACCGCCAATCTCCATTCTCTGCTCTCTCTCAGAATTCAAAATCCCTTGCAATCTCTCAAAGCTCTCTGTTTTCCATGGATTCTCCAAGCAAGAAAATCTCCACCGACCAGATGTCCGAAGCCGAGATGGATGCCTACATCCTCCAACTCCAACAAGCCCGGGCCGCCCGTGCTACACCGACTCCCACCGGCGTGCATGCGTCTGTTGTGGCGATTGCTCACGCCGCCCTCCAACAAACGGTGGATCCCTCAACGTCTACATCGACACCAACACCGTCCCCATCTGCTCCGTCCCCGCTTAAGGCACAAGACCTCAATCTTGTGCTTGCCGATATGCCTATGGAGGAAACACCACGTCCCCTCCCTGGCGATGAGGAAGAAGTCTCTTCTCCTTCCAAGGACAGAGGAGACGAGGAGGAACAGTCGATGCAATCCCTAGAGAAGGAACTGGGTGTAAATTCTGCACCTTTGGCGCCGCCTCAACCTCGCAAGCGCAAGCTCGCTGATCTTGCCGTCACTGCCCAAGCAGAGGAGGAAGTTGAGATCTTGGAGCATCGAATGGCCCCAACGGCACAGTCGACACCATCTAAGTCTGGTGGCGATGAGCATGCTCCCCACCCTCTGAAGGCACGGCTTCGTTCCGCTGTGAAGCCAGAGTTGAAAAGGGCCAAATGTGTTGGCAAGGCAAAGTTGGATCTTTCCATCTCCACCACCACTGCTCCCGACTTCTCTGAAGGTAAAAAGATCATTCCACCACTTCTGATTCGCGAAAGCTTCTATTCTAAGCACAATGTGGAGGAGATCTTGGAACTTCTGCGTTTCCAAGGCTGGGAACGTATCTGTTCCAACAGGGCAACCATCAATGAAGTACAGATGAGAGAGTTCTACCATTACTTTCACCTATCCAAAGCTGACGTCCTGTGTGGGTCGACGAAGATCAGTGGCGAAGATCTATCCTTTACTCCTAAGGTGATCTCCTCGCTTCTCTCTGTTCCTTTGGGTGGATTTTATGAGGTTCCTGCGAACGAGATCAATGATGAGAAGCTTGCCTGTATGGTTGTTTGGTTCAACTTCTGGAGAGCTACACACTGAAAGGCTGACATTGGCTCAGCGAATTGCTTTCCACATCATTTCCAGAGCTGTGGCGCCTCGCCAAGATAAGCGCAACACCATCACCTTGTGCGACTTGTTTCTGCTTGAACGATTTCTGAGAAGGGAGAAAATTGATCTCCCCCGAGTGATCTTGTGCCATATGGATCGGTGCAAAGCCAAGTCCCACTCTTTGGCCTATCCAGGCTTGGTGAAAATGTTGCTACTTCGAGATGAAGCCTATATCGAAGAGAATGAGGTGTCTCTGGGAACTGAGTTGGATTCTGCTGCCGTGGAGAAAATGAAGTTCAAGGGTGACTCTAAGGGAACAGGCACTGTGACTGCTAAGAAAGCGGTTGGTGAAGGAACGTCAAAGGGAAGCTCAATCCAGCATCAGATTTTGGCTGAGCTTAAGCAGTTGAACACCACGATGACCCTGCTCCTAGATCACTTTCTGAGCAAAGCTAAGGACGCTGCTGAAGACCATGAGATCTGAGTGTTCCTTGTTACTACCCTGCCCGTCTAATCTTCTATTCTTGTTTTTCTATGTTTTTATGTCTTTTGTGTGATTGTTCCCCATCTTTTGATAATAGTTGTCTAGGTTCCTTTGCTTTGTACTTCGCCCTGCTTAATGAATGAAATATTTTGCTTACGATTTGCATGCGAGTCAAGTCTTTGTGATTTCTGTGATCTTTTGATGATGCCAAAAGGGGGAAGTATGGAAAATATAAAACCCAAGGAAGGGTTGATAACAGAAGCTAGTGCTAAGGAGAATGACGATGTTGCTTGAAGGTAAATCCTTCTATGAACTTTCTGAGGGGGAACAATGTCAATATCTTGAACATAGTATTTGTGTGATTACATGTAAATTTGACTTCTTACTTGTCTCTTTTGAACGTGCACATTTTGAAGGAGTTTGTCATCACCAAAAATGGGGAAATTGTTGGAACGATGATGTTCCCTCTAGTTTTGATGATGATAAACTCAATGACATTTGATGGTTTTTAGTGTGACTATGAGTTTCAGAAAACAGACGATTCAAAGGAATGATGAAAACCAAGTGAAGAATCAAAACAGAGAATACAAGGAACAGAGAAGTCAACAATGAGAAACAACACGCTGGAACAAATGAGAAAGAGAGACGCGCGTTGTTGATCAGAAAAGGAAAGGGAACGGCGCCAAGGAACGCATGACGCGCGCTGTGAACCCTTGCGCATGCCGAATCTTTCTTTTATGGAAACAAAGATTGAAGGAGCAACTTAGGCCTCAAGATAAAATCTCGTTAGAGATATTATGGTTAGGATAGATTAGAAAAGATTGTATAGGATTATTTTATCTTATTTTCCTTAAGTAAAACTAGGGCAAATTAGATAGAATACCTAGACTATAAAAGAGAAAGTTACAAACTTCATTTGATAAGCAATTCACGACATTTTCCACAAAGAAGAGCATTCAGAAGAAGAGAAAGACTTACAAGGACGAGACTTTGGTGAGTTGAGTACTTGTTAGGGTTTTTTATTATCTTAGGTGTTGTTAGGAACGTTACATTCAGAGGTCTAGATATCTAGGAGTAAACTAGATTGAGATAAGACTTGCTTGTTTGTAATTCCATGATTAATAACACACGTAGACTTTTGAAATCCCAGTAGGAAAACCTAGAGGTAGAGGTTTTTCTTAGTCAACTAGTTGGTTGGTTAAGTTTTCCTCTCTAAGGAACTTTGTTTGTTACTCTGTTATTCTGTTACGATATTCCGCTGCCCAAAGAACAGTTACACCGTTTCTTGTACTAACACACTCGATTCTACAACAACATTTCTCCGATTTCAAATATGCCACCAGGTGTAGCAACTAGCAAGCCAATTCAAAGTTGCTTGTGAAGAATCTGCTATTTGACAGATTCTCTTATACAATTATCTGTTAGCATTGTGGCTGTTAATCTTCGTTCATGGCATCACCAATTTTGGTTAGGACTGCCCTTGTGTTCTTACACTCAAAAAGAGGTGGTTTAGGTTTTCGTCTGATTCATTGCACAAAGTACAGTGAGCATGTACTCTACTCTGTTTAACCTATCAGTAGCAGGGAGGGAATCCGAGAAGACCTTCCACATAAAATACTTTACTTTCAGTGGGATATTAAGTTTCCAAATCCATTCTAAATTTTATTCTAACAAAATAGGTCGGGACGCATTTATAGATGTTATCGCTGAGTTAATCGAAAATTTTATATTTATCGATGATTGTCATATAATTCTATCTTCACATCTATAAATAAGTAAATTAACTTTCCGAATGTCTTGAACTGTGATTTCGATCAGATCAAGTACTTGCATTCTAAGATATCATCTAGAGATTTATTTCTAATCACTGGTCATTCCAGAAATCGATATTATCACTGATTCAGCCCAATATGAATGAACCGAGGTTCAAAAACTGGTCCGAGCTCAAAAAAACCGCGCCGACCGCTATTGAGGATAAATGAAGGAGTGAAGGACTAACACCTTCCGACACGTTAGAGCGCTTAGTCAGATTTAGCTTCTTCTTTGAGCATCTTAAACGTAAGTGAATTTGTCTTATTATCTTACGTGGCATCTTGTCGTTTAGAATATATACGTTGGCATTGGATGATAAAAAAAAAAATTGATGATAAATTCATAACGTCAATCCATAATACAATTTCTCTCTCTTTTTCATTCACAGAAAAAAAAAAACAAGGAGAAATTATTCTTCAAAAGAAAATTGTAATTTTCTGCCGACTGAGGCGACTTGCAAGGGGTTGTTGTTCAATAATAATATAATATATTTCTCAAGTTGAAGAAGGTTCATAAATCATGACACTGACGGCTAAGATGCGTAAAACTCTGCTATAATATTGAAAACAGCTACCCGAATATAGAAAGTTTAATCAGAAGATAGTAATTGATTTAATTTACATAAATTGTAATTATACTAACTATACAGGACCGGTTAAGAATGACGTATTATAATTCATCTATAATACCAGCAAAATAATATACAGTATGTTGTTATAGGTGTAGATGCACATAATAAGATTACTAATTAAGTGTTTTTTTGGCGATTGATGGTTCCCGCGCTTTTAGGTGAACGGGATGAACGACACTCCTAAGACTCAACTATCAAAATGACGTGATAAACGGATAAAATGAAAGTATGCGATATACAAAGAACGCGATAAATAAGAACACTTCTCTTTTTATTTAGTAGAAGTGAGCGTATTACATCTCTCTCACTAACACACGGGAACTATACACAGCTTTCGAAAAGAAATAACCAAGAAGAATGAGTCTCTAGCCAAAATCCCTCTCCTTCTGGACACCATAGGCCTATTTATAGTGGAAGAGTCCTGCTTCTGCTTGGTGGCACCGGGTGGACGCGTGGTCGTTCGTGATTGGTCACGCGTTTGAGGTCGGCAGAGGCGTGTTGTGTATTGATTTGACCGATTAGCGGCGTGACACATGTTGAAAGGGGGGGATGTGTGTTGTTGCCTTGCTCTGATTGGCCTTGATCGCTTCTTCCTTTGTTTGGCCAGGTGTTGGAATCGCGCGTTAAATGATAATGCGTGACTTTTGATGCGGGGATTAGGATAATCTGGTGGGTACACTTAGCGTTTTTTGTATGTGCGAGGATTTACCTAACGCGATCGTGTCTAGCGCGTGGACTTTACGCGACTAGTTTCATATATTTATGACGCATACTTTCATCAATGAATCATGTTAAAATCATTAATTTTTTTTAAAATTATTTATAAAATAGTTTTCTTCTTCTTCAGATTGTAGTATTATCAGTCGATAGCCTATAATTAATTTATTTTATTATATATCTTTCAAACTCTTTGATATAATATATTGATATATATAAGTTTAAAAATTAGGATGTAGTGTCGATGTGAAACCGTATCATAATATTATTTTTTAGTAAATAGTACTATTGGAAATGGAAAATAAATTATAAAATTTTCAAAGTAATTAAGAATGACATGACAAAATCATTATATCATAGGAAAAGGAGATTGAAAAAATCAATCATAGATCTAAATAGAAAATTTTAAATATTGTAATTATAATGACCACCCTCATGGTCCTCTTTTGATAAATTCCATCTATTTATATTTCATTTATATCTTTGCAGGGCAGATGTAAAATATATTTTAGTGTAATTGGGTGAAAAATCTTGAAAAGTAAAATAAAAACGCTTATAAAATACTCCCAAGTAAAACTATTTTATTCACCCGATACTGTTGAATTAAATGCACAAGCCTTAAAGCGAAAAATGCACAATTTTTATTACCCGCCCAACTCGAACGAGAAAAATTTGTGTCATGCTGAATTTAGATAATATAAATAAAAAATTCTATCAATTTTCTAATTTTCTTATAAATGGGATATTTTAGCATGTGGCTAAAAAACGGTTGTTTACATTAAGTCTATTGTCTACCTTACATAAGCAACCCCAATTTCAAAAAAAAAATCTTATATTCAAATCCCAAAATGAATTTTGCTCAAAATTTATCAAAAAATTACACAACTTAAATGAATTTCATCATTAGTTTCTACTTTCTCTATGTAATTTCAATAAATTAGTATTAAAAAAATGATTTCAAAATTTTCAAACCCATAAATCCTAAATTTCAAAAATCATAAGACAAATAAGGATAGATTTAGAGGAGATATTGTATCTTTTATTGAGGATTTGTGTGTAAATTTGCATAAAATTTTGTTTTTAGAACTATATATAACAAATTTCTAATTAATAAGTTATTATATTATTCTTTTTAAAATACATAAGTAATTTTAGAAAAATTAAGAAAAAAACTTAAAAAACAATTAAAAGGCACGTAAAATTAAGCTTATAAATTAAACTAGTAACGATGATTGATCTTGCCCACTCAAAATATTAGTGTAGACCCTTCTTATTCATTCACGTAGTTTTTTTTATACAAGGTAAACAATAGGGCCCATTCAATAATAGAATGACAATCTTGAATCATCGTAATGGATGATCTTTACAAATTTAGTACAGAAGTCATCATATATTGAGTTCAAACAGTAGAACTCATAACGAAAGTATGTATTGCACGCTCCGAAAGAGTAGTAGAAGAGAGGATCCGTTGCAACCGGACAATATCAGTTAAAGTAATCTCATGTGTAGCTAGGAAATCAGCTACATGGTTTGCTTCCCTAAAATAATGGTGTACCTGAATACACTAAAAAAAAATAGAGAAGAAATGTCAAGAATAATTGAGTGAATTTCCCACGGAATCTTCCAAGTTCCACGAATTGAGTTTATAAGAGTTAAACTATCGCCTTCTATAACCAAATTTTTAATATTCAAATTAAGAGCTTTGCAAATTCCAAACAAAGTTGTGTAAGCCTATGTTTGTAAGACAGAGGTATCTGGAATGAGGTCACGGAAAATAGACATAATCTTTCCATTAGAGTTGCGTATTATGTAGCCAATGTGCGAGAAGTGATTATGCTTTTTGGACCCATCAAAGTTTAATTGTGCCCATCCTGGAGGAGGCTTTGTCCAATTCTATTGGTTCTGCGAGTTCTATTGCGTTTAATGGAAGGTTTGTAAGTAGATGTGGAACTTAGGGTCGAAGTGTACCAGGAATGGAATTGAAAATAAGATTGGTCAGAAGGTAAAAGATTGTGGTCGTTATTGTTTCTACCAAAAATGATTGAGTTACGATGGTTCCAAATAGCCCACCATAGGAAGAGCATGGGTTCAGGAGACATATTCGATTGTACGAAGTAGCTAATATCTGTCAGGAAGTCTGATGTTGATTGGATGGAAAATGTTTTGTGTAGCCGATTTTGGAGATTAGTGATCATTTGTTGGGTATATGGGCATTCAAAGAAAAAATGGTTGATATCTTCATTATTCAAATTACATAAATTGCATTGTGAAGGACCATTAGAAAAGTGTCGATTTAATCTTTCTGTAGTAGGAAGACAATCAGAGACTGCTTTCCTAGAGACAATGTTGGATCTTTGGAGGAATTTTTTATTTCCAAATCCAAGAATAGTAATCGATGGTGGTTGCAGGGTGTGGTTCTGTTACAATTATCGCTGATTTAACAGTGAAGTTGACATCAGCCAAGGGTTTCCAAATTAGTCGGTCTTCAACTAGAGTTATTGGGATGTAAATTCTCATAATTTTGGCGATAACATAGTGTGGGAGAATAGCTTCCAGTTCTTGGATATCCCATTGATAACTAGGAGTAATGAAGTGAGAGACCTTTAAATAAATATTGGAATTAAAATTAAAGTAGGATTGTAGGTCGCAATCTGGGATCCAAGATTCTGTCCAGAAATTAATGGTTTTGCCATTACCTAATTCCCACGTGATTCCCTTTCTGAAAATATCACGAATATGAAGAAGTCTGGAAAATTGCCAAGATTGTTTTCTTTTTGTAAGAGAAAAGGTCTTTAGATCCAAGGTATTTTTCAGTAATGATACGGACCTAGAGACTATATGTTTCAACAAGAAGTTTCCATAGCAATTTCATTTGTAAGGACTTGTTCATATTTTCAGCTTTGTGCAAACCCAGCCCACCAAGGGACCTCAGTCAACAAATATGATCCCAACTAATCAAAGAGTGAAATTTGAGGTTACCTTTATTCCAAAAGAAATCCTTATTAATTTTACCAATTTCATGACAAACTGTTGTAGGTAGTAGAAAGCTTTGCATGAGGAAGTTTAGTTTAGAAAGCAAGTTAGATTGGATTAGAATAGAACGATCAGGTTGAGAAAGTAAGTTAGCCTTCCATTTGCTAAGTTGTCTTTTAAGAGAAGTGATGGAGGAATAAAAAAAAATCACACGGCCCCGGACAATAGGAATACCTAAGTATTTTTCCATAGACCGAATGATCTGAATGTTTAAGATAGATGGCAAAGAGCTAGTTTGTTGGGAAGAGAGGTTAGAAGATGTTTGGATAGAGCTTTTATGAAAATTAATAGATAATCCTGACAAACAAGTGAACTGTTGGAGGATATTTTTGATATATAGCATATTATCATAGGATGCATTTGCAAGAATAAGGGTGTCATCGGCAAAGGAAAGGAATGGTATACAAGTACCATTTCTGGTTAATTGAATGCCAATTTTACGGTTTGGCTATTGAGATTCATGAGCAAGGGTTCGTGCTAAGTATTCCATTGCTAATATGAAGATGTAGGGTGCAATAGGGTCACCTTGGCGAAGACCACACGCTGGTCTAAAGACCGGGCCTAGTTCATTATTGACAAGTACAAAGAAAGATGTCGAAGTAACACAAGTCATAAGTAGGTTTACCCACTCAAGTGCAAATCTAAATTTAAGAAGAATTTGGGAAATAAAATTCCAATCTAATTTGTTGTAGGCTTTTTCCATATCAAGTTTAAGAGCCATTCAGCCCTTTTTACCTTTCTTTTTTGCATGGAATGAGTGAAAAATTTCATGGGCAAGTAGAATATTATCATGAATTAGACGTCCTTCAACAAAAGCGCCTTGATGGGGACTAATCAAATGTGGAAGCAGACTTTTCATTCTATTTGCTAAAAGCTTTGTTATGATTTTGTAAGTAGTATTACATAAATTGTTTGGTCGATAGTGATTAATAGTAATATGCTTGTCAGTTTTGGGGAAGCGAGTAATAAACGAATGTGCGCAATCTGTAAGCATTTGTCCAGAATGGAAAAAAGCTTGAATGGCATAGATGAGTGAACTACCAACAATAGGCCAGTATGTTCGATAGAATTCAGCAGGGAAGTCGTCGGGACCAAGAGTTTTGTTATTGGGTAATTCAAAAACAATACTTTTGATTTCAAGAGGGATGGGTGGTGCCATAAGCATGGAGTTAATTAGGTTGTTTAAAAGTTGGGGAATAATAAATAAATTAGCTTGAGATGTAGTATTATTCACAACAGGAGTAAAGCGAGATTATAATTCTTTGGAAATTGCACTCTGAATCACACTATGATCATGAAAAATACATCTATCTTGAGTTTGAAAGGACTGAATTTTTTGTTTGTATGTACAAATTTTGGCTATTGATTGAAAATATTTGGTATTCTTATCATTATTTACCAGATGTTTGTTTTGGCGCGTTGTTTCCAGTATGTGTGTTGGAATTCTAGCAGTTTATTAAATTTAAGAAGATGACGATTATATTTACTATGTAAAGTGTTATTTACATTAGTTTGGAACATAGAGGATTGAAGTTCAAGTAAGTTATGTTCAGCTAATTTAGTTGCTCGAAATTGTTTTGAACTTTGGTTTTAACCCAAGATTTGGAATACGTTTTAAGTAATTTTTGTTTCATATAGAGTTTAAACATGAAGGATCCTTTAAGTTGGTATTTCCAATCTTTACCAACCAAAGATTTATAGGAAGGATTCTGAGTCCATGCATTTTCGAAACGAAAATGATATTTTCGAAAAGGTTTAGAGATACCTAGAGAAAGAGTAATTAGACAATGATCGGATGTGGTAAAAGGGTGATGTTGGACATTAATGTTAGGATAATGTTGTGTAAAAAAGGGTGAATGATAACTCTATCAAGTCATTCATAAATAGTGTCGGCTGAATTGGCAGATTTCCGCCATGTAAAAGGAAAACCTATGAAATTTGTATCTAAGAAGACCAAAGTTTGCTATGAAGTCATGTAGTCGTGAAAATCTCGATTGAGTGGGCGGTAAACCACCCATTTTATCCGCATGAGTGTAAATCGCGGCCTAACTGTTCAATTTTTACTGTTGAGATGGCGCGCATCATGTTGCCAAGGAGGAGACATTAGCCCGACGTTTTTATTTGACAGCGATGATGGCCCGACATCAGACAGTTGATGAGGAGGAGCGACAGAGCCCGCTACACGATTACACTAGGGCTCCAAATCTGTGTTCATAGAAGGCCTATACAACCCCGTTTCTTTGATGTACCACTTCACCTTACGATGGATCTATTTGTTTGCACGAGGAGTTTGCTTGAGTAGGACCGCCGCAACACCGGAGACTTATGTTTTCAATTATTTACCGCCAGCACCAACGTCCAAGTCCAGGCCACCTCGGCGACGGTCGTGAGTACTTTTCTGCCTTCCCTAGTGTTTCATCTTTTAGTCTTTCATTACATTGAGGACAATGCAATATTTAAGCATGGGGGAGTGATATATACTTGCTGGTCGTTCGCACTACGGTTTTGATTTAAAAGAAAAAAAGAAAAGAGAATCCTGGGCTAAGCTGAAAACCCGAAAGGGTGGCTTAGGCAATAAGCAGGTGGCCCGGACCAACATTAGGTTGGGGTAAGAATAGGTCAAGAGTGATGTGAGTTTTGTGAGCCCATCTATAGAAAAATGAACTGAGTGGCCATGTGAAAACCCGAAAGGGCGCCTGAGCAAAGTGAGTGAAAAGAAGAAGAGTGATTATTAGGATTCCTCATTTTTCCTGGCGTGGTAACATAAGTGTTGGAGATATAAGGAGGATTCGGGTAGGTCACTTTGGGAGGTATAAGAAGATAGACTGGAGTTAGGATTAGATGGTCACTTTCACTCTATGGTGTTCGGGTTAAGCTTGGGGGAAATACTCTGCTTTCCTTGAAGCTTGTGTGTTGTGTTGATTGTGTTGGTGCCTTGGAGATTCATGAGTAGGTACAGTTCCTAGTGGAGAGTTTTGTTGTGCTTCCTGAGACCTTGGATATTTCATTGGAGGAGTAGGTTCATATTAGCTTACTCGAGGATGAGCAAGGTCTAAGCATGGGGGAATTTGATCCGCTCTACTTTGTAGTGCGTAATTAGGAGTTGTTACTGGATATTAGGTACCATTTAATGTGGGTTTAGAAGACAATTTAAGAGAATGGAGTTTGAGAGAAGAAGTGGTGGAAAGGAGGGTTTTAGTGCATACTTTGAAGACATTAAAGATGAAGGCGAAGCCACCACCAAAGAAGGCCGCGAGCGCGGAAGATGCAGATGATCGCGGCAGAGCCAGAACCGCGGGCGGAAAAGCTTGGCCGCGGTCGCGGATTTCTCTACTGGCGCGGAGCGCGTCGACGATTCGTCCGAGATCTGTTTTGTTTTATTTATTTTTATTTTATTTCTTTATTATTTCGTTTAATTTCCTTTTAGGAAGATATTATTTCTTATCTTAGGAATTAGGTTTTGCTAGGCTATTTTACCTATCTTTGTTAGCATCCTTTTCATTATCACTTTATCGTTCATTATTTTTCCCTTAGAGTTTTATGCTTTGAAGAATATGAAGAACTAAGCAACCATTGCTTAGTCCAACGATTGAAGCCTTCGTTTGTATTTGGTTGTGAGATTATAACTCTATTTCCTTTTCTTTGATTATATTGATTCTCTTTGTGCTTCATCCCATTGATTCTTGCTGATTTGACTAGTCTGATCATCTAGTTGATATTAGTGATTTTCTATTGCTAGGGTTTGGATATTTCTAGTTGAAATCCATTATCTTCTATAGCAACAACGATTTACAGGAACTAGTTGTGAATGTTTATTGTAAAGAGAATTGATTACATGTCGAGTACTGACTAGTTGTTAAGTATTGCATGTATCCTGCTTAATTCCTATGCTTACTGCTGCCGTTAGATTGAATCTTGATGGTTTCTTGATTGTTTAATGGTAAGTATTTTCATGGCTAATTGACCTGTCTATATACATAAGATCGGAATAGGAATATTCATTGGTAGGAATTGGAGATAATCTAGGATCAACCAATCAAACTGAAGTGTGGATATTTGTCTGGCTAAGTTACTTCTCACCCATTGATTACATCTTTTGCATTGATTTACATTGTTACTTGATTACAAATCTAAATCCCCCTTTTGTTACTATTGGCATACAACCTTTGCATATAGGAAGATTGCTTACCTCCCTATGGGATCGATCTTTATTTACCCTACTACGTTAGTTAGGTTTTTGAGGTTATTTGATAGGTGTCTACGATAAACCCCTCATCACTCTTAACGTTCACTTATTTGTGCACTGAAGTTCACAAATAAGCACTAAATGTGCAAAGACATGTGTTTGAACATGAACATGTTATATGTGAACCTTACGGTATAGAAAAATAAACATGTAGTACTTATATGTGAACGTCAATAATTGTCTATTCCAGAACGATCAGAGACGAAAAATAAAAAATAAAAAAGTTTTTGACGGAAAAAAATCACTGTATTTACGGTTATGCCACCGCGTCACTATTCACTCTTTTTCACCCCTTTTAATCTCAATCCTCCATCTCTTTGATCCAATGGCCCATAAAATTTCTCATGTTGTACAATAAGGACCAAATGTATGTGAAACTCACTCTACACTTGAATGCAAAACCAGAGGGAGTTTCACATACATTTGGTCCTTATTGTACAACATGCGAAATATTATGGGTCATTGGATCAAGGATATGGAGGGCTAAGACTAAAAGGGGTGAAAAACAGTGAATAGTGACACGGTGGCATAACCGTAAATACGAGGAACTTTTTTTTTTCCGCCAATAATTTTTTTTTTATATTTTTCGTCTCTGATCGTTTTGGAATAGACAATTATTGACGTTCACATATAAGTACTACATGTTCATTTTTCTATATCGTAAGGTTCACATATAACATGTTTATGTTCAAACACATGTCTTTGCACATTTAGAGCTTATTTGTGAACTTCAGTGCACAAATAAATGAACGTTAAGAGCTTATTGGTGAACCTTCTATATAGGTTATTCCAGAATGATCAGGGGACGGAAAAAAAAATTAACGGCCGAGATCGCTTCGCATTTTACACAGTAAAAGGTTGTTGTACGAGAACCCAAATCTGCAAAACCAAGGATAATATGCAAATATAAGGTTAAAATGGCAGAAAGGACATACAAGTTGTAGTATTTGAGATGAAGAATGGACAACAAAGTGACATCTGTACTCAATTAAATTAGAGATTAAAAAGATATAATTTTTTTGTAGAGATAAAGATGAAAGTGATGGTCCCAAAAAAGGTGTGAGCAAAAAAATAGCGTTTGGTAACAAGACCGAAAAAATGAAAAATCTGGAGTAAGGGTCGAAAATTATAACGACAATCTAGACCAAAAAAATTGTGATTAATTAGAAGCCTAGTAGATGTAAATATACGGAGGATGAAACGATTAAAAAGATTAAGGGTACAAAACACCCAATCGGTGGAGAAATTCAACAAAAAGACTAGGGCAAATTTGTGATTGCGCGGGTTGAAAGGTGAGGGGTACGAGTTGTGAAAGCAAGTATTCATGGAATCTTGAGTGGAGAGGTGAGTAAGTATGTACCAAGTTGAATTAAGCAGAAAGGAACTTCCAAAACAAATAAAATAAGGCTCAGGCATATATAAGAAATTGAAACCTAAGCAAGTTGCATAACTCCGTTCATAGTTGTTATATTTGGTTTCATGAGTGATTTCGTAGAAAAAGAGGGGATCGAGAACGAAAGCAAAGGAGAAGTAGAGAAAAATAATCGGAAATATTCTATACACTCCATTTTTTTTCTGGGTACACTACAGTTTGAAATGCAGAAATCTTGCTTAAGGCAAGATTTCTGCATTTCAAGGCAAAATGTACTCAGAAAAAACGTTTCTGTATAAATTTGAAACGCAGGAATCTTGCTTAAGCAGGATTCTTGCGTTTCAAAGATCTGAATTTTGAAAATATTACAGTTTTGAAACGCAAAAATCTTGCGTTTCACAAAAAAATTTTTTTTTTCCAAAATTGCACTTTTTTTCAATAATCATGTAGAGAATTTCAATACGAGTCCGTACATATAAAATTCGTCCAAAACGGACATCGTTTGCCCCTCCAAAAGCCCAAAAAACGAAGTCTTCCTACACTTTTTTTTACAATTTGGTGCCCAGCATATAGGGCATTGTAGTGATTTTTTTTGGTATTTTCGGCATTTTTCTATTATAATTTTGTATAAGATTTTAATACGAGTATATAACTATACGTTAGAACTATAATATATAATTATAGTATATAACTATACAATATAACAATAGTATATAACTATACGATATAACAATAGCATATAGCTATAGTATAAAACAGTACGATATAACAATAGTATATAACTATAGTATGAAACTATACGATATAACCATAGTATATAACTATTCGTTAGAACCATAATATATAATTATAGTATATAATTATAGTATATAACAATAGTATATAACTATACGATATAAAATTTGTATATAACCATAGTACGTTAGAACCATAATATATAATTATAGTATATAACTATACGATATAACCATGGTATATAACTATAGTATATAAATGAACGATATAGAAATAGTATATATATATAACTATACGATATAACTATAGTATATAACCATAGTATATAGTTATATATTATGATTATATCTTATAGTTATATCCAATTTGGTTATATCTTATGGTTATATCCTATAGTTATATGATATGGTTATATCTTATAATTATATCCAATTTGGTTATATCTTATGGTTATATCCTATAGTTATATACTATGGTTATATCTTATAATTATATCCAATTTGGTTATATCATATCGTTATATCCTATAGTTATATACTATGGTTATATATTATAGTTATATCCTTTAGTTATATACTATGGTTATATCATATAGTTATATAATATGGTTATATCTTATAGGTATATCCAATTTGGTTATATCATATCGTTATATCCTATAGTTATATACTATGATTATATCTTATAGTTATATCCAATTTGGTTATATCTTATGGTTATATCCTATAGTTATATCCTATGGTTATATCCTTTAGTTATATACTATGGTTATATCCTATAGTTATATACTATGGTTATATATTATAGTTATATCCTTTAGTTATATACTATGGTTATATCCTATAGTTATATACTATGGTTATATCTTATAGGTATATCCAATTTGGTTATATCTTATGGTTATATCCTATAGTTATATCATATGGTTATATCCTTTAGTTATATACTATGGTTATATCCTATAGTTATATACTATGGTTATATATTATAGTTATATCCTTTAGTTATATACTATGGTTATATCCTATAGTTATATACTATGGTTATATCTTATAGGTATATCAAATTTGATTATATCATATCGTTATATCCTATAATTATATACTATGGTTATATCTTATAGTTATATCCAATTTGATTATATCATATCGTTATATCATATAATTATATATTATGATTATATCTTATACTTATATCCAATTTGGTTATATCTTATGGTTATATCCTATAGTTATATACTATGGTTATATATTATAGTTATGGTTATATTGTATAGTTATATCCAGTTTGGTTATATCTTATGGGTATATCCTATAATTATATACTATGGTATATAACGATATGATATAACCAAATTGGATATAACTATAAGATATAACCATAGTATATAACTATAGGATATAACTATATGATATAACCAAATTTGATATAACTATAAGATATAACTATAGGATATAACCATAAGATATATCCAATTTGGATATAACTATAAGATATAATCATAATATATAATTATATGATATAATGATATGATATAATGATATGATATAATCAAATTGGATATAACTATAAGATATAACCATAACATATAATTATAGGATATAACGATACGATATAACCAAATTGGATATAACTATAAGATATAACCACAGTATATAACTATAGGATACAACCATAAGATATAACCAAATTGGATATAACTGTGATACCCCATATTTTTGTAAGGTTATTTTGGAAATTTTTGGAATTTTCCCGAGTGCCCGTTTTGTAACATCCCAGGCCAAGCTACCCCAGCCACCAAGCCGCCCAGCCACCCAACGGTGTCGGCGCCGGTACTGGTGCTGCCTGGTTGTCCAAGGGCATGCAGCCCACACACCCAACCCTTCCCCCATTTAAATGGGTAGGTTGTTGCCCACGGGGATCGAACCCGGGACCTTTAGATACAAGGGCAATGCCTTACCACTTGTATCACCAATTGCGCTGCAGCACAATTGGCGATACAAGTGGTAAGGCATTGCCCTTGTATCTAAAGATCCCGGGTTCGATTCCCGTGGGCAACAACCTACCCATTTAAATAGGGGAAGGGTTGGGAGTGTGGGCTGCATGCCCTTGGACAACCAGGCAGCACCAGTACCGGCGCCGACACCGTTGGGTGGCTGGGCGGCTTGGTGGCTGGGTTAGCTTGGCCTGGGATGTTACAAAAAAGTACACTTTTATGTGAGTGCTCAAGCCACGGGCCTAGCCCAACATGAGACACTCCATGAGCCGCAGCCCATGTACCCCAACCCATCCTTGGGGGCTACTCCAAATTAAATGGAAGCCATTAGCCAAGAGGTTGTTGGTGAGAGTCGAACACGCGACCTCTCCACCCTTTAACAAGCGGCTTAACGCCCACTTGTTACCAATTGTGCTGCAGCGCAATTGGTAACAAGAGGGCGTTGAACTTCTTGTTAAAGCGTGAGGTCTCGAGTTCGAGCCTCACGAACAACCTCTTGAAAATGGCTGCCTGTTATAGGTGGAGCCACCAAGGATGGGTTGGGGTGTATGGGCTGCAGCCCTGTGATGGGCCGGCCCAATGTGGTGTGGGTATTACACGTTTAGCACGTCGGATTTAATTCAGGTAGCTTGAGACATTCTGTAATGTGCTATATATATGTAATATTTTTCTCAGTGAAATAAAATACAGATAACGTGCTTCGGATGTTTTTACGCGTTCGCGAACGGTGATAGTTATATACTGTGGTTATATCTTATAGTTATATCAAATTTGATTATATCGTATCGTTATATCCTATAACTATATACTATGGTTATATCGTATAGTTATATATATATTATTGCTATATCGTTCATTTATATACTATAGTTATATATCATGATTATATCGTATAGTTATATACTATAATTATATATTATGGTTCTAACGTACTATGGTTATATTCAAATTTTATATCGTATAGTTATATAATATGGTTATATATTATAATTATATATTATAATTATATATTATGGTTCTAACGAATAGTTATATAATATGGTTATATCGTATAGTTTCATACTATAGTTATATACTATTGTTATATCGTATTGTTATATACTATAGCTATATGTTATTGTTATATCGTATAGTTATATATTATTGTTATATCGTATAGTTATATACTATTGTTATATCGTATAATTATATACTATGGTTCTAACGAATAGTTATATATTATGGTTATATCGTATAATTTCATACTATTGTTATATACTATAGCTATATGCTATTGTTATATCGTATAGTTATATACTATTGTTATATTGTATAGTTATATACTATAATTATATATTATGGTTCTAACGTATAGTTATATACTCGTATTAAAATCTTATACAAAATTATAGTAGAAAAATGCCGAAAATACCAAAAAAATTCACTACAATGCCCTATATGCTGGGCACCAAATTGTAAAAAAAAATATAGGAAGACTTCGTTTTTTGGGTTTTTGGAGGGGCAAACGATGTCCGTTTTGGACGAATTTTATATGTACGGACTCGTATTGAAATTCTCTACATGATTATGGAAAAAAATTGCAATTTTGGGAAAAAAATTTAGTGAAACGCAAGATTTTTGCGTTTCAAAACTGTAATATTTTCAAAATTCAGATATTTGAAATGCAGGAATCCTTCTTAAGCAAGATTCCTGCGTTTCAGTTTAAAAAAAATAAAAAATTGAAACGCAGGTATTTTGCTTAAGCAAAATACATGCGTTTCAAATTTATACAGAAATGCTTTTTCTGACTATATTTTGCCTTGAAACGCAGAAATCTTGCTTAAGCAAGATTTCTGCGTTTCAAACTGTAGTGTACCCAGAAAAAAATTATAGTGTACAGAACCTTTGTCAAAATAATACCTTTTTATGTCTGTCGTGGGAGGAGCAAGGGAAGAGGACTCGCCATGTAAATTAATCAGGCAGGAGGAGGGCCTAAGCTGGACTGGCGAGGTTTGATCCGGATCGGGGAACGGAGAAAAGCTTGGACTGTTTCGGGCTCGACAATGCATCAGGTGGATTCCATGCCAAAAATTTATGATGGGTGAAGTAGCATAGTATAAAAAGATTTTACATATAGTACTTTTCAAGTAGTGGAGTTCATTCACGTAGTTGTTTAATGGTAAATTATACGAATTGGTCAATAAGATAATGGACTTTCTATAATACTACATGTATAATGGACGTACAATTGCATGCACATACAGAAGTTTGAAGCTATTATCCACCCACAAGCTAGTTTTTCATTTTCCCTTTTATATATCTAACTGAAATAGAAATTGAGGGTGAATAAGTAACTGTAATTGAAGCTGGAGCTGAATGATTATTAGAGCTAAAGTTAAATTTATTAGTTTAATTATTTAGAAAATGTAATTGGTGTGTTGTATTACAATATGAAATCGGTGGAAAAGTAAAATCCAACTTGTTAAATCTTTAACAATCTTGGGGGTCACATTTGGGGCATGCATGTTATGCATAACCCATTAAAAATACTAAAAAACATTATCTTTTCCACATTTATAGATTAGTCCGGTATAAATTCTTAATTTTTTTCTTTGTCCAGAAATTATGGATAAATATAGTTAGCATTATTAGTAAAAGTGAGTATATGTATTATGCCCGCTCATATATATCATGCTTAATAATTTATAACACTCTATGTGAGAGGGCTAATGTAGTTAGTCCATTGATTTCTAGTGAGCTTTTGAGAAATGTTTATAAATTAGCAAAAGAACATTTATTTTACCTCTACCATTTTTGCTTGACTAACTACAAATATTTGGTGGAACCATATAAGAGATACTTTCATTTTAACCCAAAACCCCCAACCCTAGTAATAACCCTCCCACCTCAAAACACAGCAGTACAACACTTCGCAATTTCGCATAGCCTCCAATAGAATATAGCTACTGGCATCGTTGGCGCCGCCAGAAACTTTGGCTGCCATCAAACCGCCGTCGACAACAGTACAAATTGGAAGGTAATATCTCCATTCAATTTTTTGAAAGCTAACTAATCAATCCAAAATCAATCAAACATGTGCAAATTAAGTGGCATTGGTAGAGGACTTAAGCATCAATCACACCTAAATTAGAAGATTTGTAAATTAATTTGTATGGATTGGTCGAAAGGTTAGCTTAGTGTTTTGATTTGTAAAGGTGGGTTTGTTGATGTCTCCAAATGAAGTTTTATGTACAAATTGCATATTGATTTGACAATTTGGTGTTGGGTTTTTTGCACCTTGGTCTTTTTGTGGCATTTCTTCCCAATTAATGATCTTAAAATGACTTTTTGTTGTTGTTTCTTTTTGGGAAAATTGGAATTTGGTTCATGACTTGATATGTGACTCCCATCGTAGTTTATCAAGTTGAAACTTTGGCTATCCATGGACTTGGCAGAAAGAACAAAAACATATTTGGATTTGTTGGGGATGAAATTAGACCCATTTGTGACTTGTTTAAATGATAATTTACAACTGGTGCTAAATTAAAGAGATGCAATGCAAGCTACAAGATGGTGTGTGTGTTTATATATAGTATAATGCTTAATTAATTGGAACTAAAAACATGTGGTCAATGATCAAAACGTGTCTTTTTTGTGTGTTCCGATTTATATCGTATCATGATATGCATATACTCAATCAATCTAAAATCATATGAAGGGGAAATTGTTTCTAGTAATGTGATTATGTATACCAATATAGAAGTGTAATTGCTTAAATGGATGAGTTTTGTTGCTATAATGTACGACGGTATGATTGTGTCCAAAAATATGAAAAGATAGAATGGATAACATTTCATATGGGATATAACCCTGCTGTAGGATTCCAGAAACTAGTATCTTTTTGTAAGGCATTTGTCTTGGCCAGAGAGGTTGCCTGTACTAGTGGCCTTAGACTGGTTTACTCTTGTGATAATCAGTAATCATAGAGTTATCTTTCCGAAATACATTTTAATTTTGTTGGTTTGCTAATTTCCACAGTATGAATAAGAAATATAAGACAAAAGGAACACCCATTACTGCATGTGCCAGAGGTCGGAAGGTTTCTGATGCGATCCTACTCGTCCAACAACGGGTCTCCTACGCGCCCTGCAAGGCCGCGCCCGTGGCGGCCCCCTTTGCCTCCCAATGCTTTTCTACTTATAGTATTTATGTTATTTTGAGATGCTTTCTAATATTAGACGTTACTATGTTTGTTTTGCCAGGTTTAGTATTTACTATTTTGGGCGTGTGCTCCACTTATGTTAGTCGGCTAGCCCAATACGCGTCTCGGCCCATCCGAGATGCCCTAGCTCTATTTAAAGACAAATTTGGCTTCATTTGTAACCACGTCTAAATTAATGGTTAAATTGTCAAGTTGAGAGAAACTGGACGTCACCAAACCGGTTACGTGTTCGTCAATCAAGGCATCACTTTGGCTGCCATCAAGAGTTCGAGAGATCCGTTCGAGTCAAGTCGAAAGCTTTCCTGATCTAAATCCGTCCGCAAGACGAGTCGACCCATCGATTCGTATCAACTCATCAGAGCTCCAGGGATCAGGTTAAGTCAATCCTTTTCTCAATTCATCTCTTTATCACACTCTTGTTTATCCCTATCTATCTTTTGATCCACCACCACAAAATCGCTTCCGCAAAACCACCATTACAAAAAAAAAAACAACGTCGATTTCTTCCCAGATTTCGTCCCAAAAAAAAGCGTCCTTTCTGCAATTTTATTTCATAATATTGTAGAAAATTTCGATACGAGTCCGTACATGTAAAATTCGTCAAAATTGGACCTCGTTTGACCCTCCAAAAGCCCCAAATACGCATCATTCGCCACCGCGAAACCCTAACCCGCCGCGCGCCCCCTAGTCGAGCCCTAATTCGGCTCCTATCTCTTTCTCTTCCCAAAAGATTTGATTCCCATAAAATCTTATCTTTTTCCAAAAAAATAAAAAATAAAATCATATCTTTTCTTTTCTCTCTTCTAAATTAACAAGAAGATAATCTTGCTTTAATATTTTTCCATATTTATCTTGATTTTCTTTTCTTGTTACTCATTCCATATTATTACTTGCCTTTTTTTGGACCTTTCATTCGAGCCTCGCCCTCCTCACGAGCAGCCCATAATCCGCCCACCCAAGCGTTGATTTTGAGTTGTTTTTGAGTCAAGGCTTGACTCGACCGATTGGTTCCCCGCCTCGATGCTTTGACTTTCGTTCGTCATTTCTTATGTAGGTCCTCGACGGCTTCCGCACCAATGGTTGCGTCTTGAGTGCTTTGCCGGTTATGACGACTCCGAAGAGTTCTTGGAGTGGACTCGACATATGGCGCTCTACTTTAGCCAATGGGACTACAACAAATATGAGAAGTACGACATCACCATTGATTGCTTCACCGGCTACGCTCTTGACTGGTGGTTCGATATAGAGGATGATCGATGGGACCGTGGTTGGCCTCCTGTCGAAACTTGGGGAGAACTCGTGTATGAAATGACACGACACTTTGCCCCGAGAGTGGATGCACAAGCTCACGCAGACTGCACATGTCATCGGTCCAGACCGCCTACTGTTGTCCTCGCATCAGCACCGGCGGCACCTCCAGCGCTCTTCTCTGAACCAGTGCCCCCTACAGCGCTCGCACGTGCCCTGGTTTCCCCCGTAGTGCCCGTGCCAATGCCTCCAGTGCCCACTACCCCGGTTCCTAGCCCAGCACCCGCTCCGGCTCCTGAGGCACTCACTCCCGCACCACCGCCTTCAGCGCAAGCCGCCCTGGTGCCTAGCAAGGCGCTCACGCCAATACCTCTAGTAGTGTCATCCCTTGTTGCCCCGGTGCTCGCTCCGGCATGGGAGTCGTGCGCGACGATCATTTTGGTGCCCAACGCATTACCCGATCCAGCGCCCACACCTAGTGAGCCGATATTCTTGGTTCCATATGCGGTCCTGACGCCGATTCTGCACCGTGATTGTACCACCATTGTTGTTGATCGCATGTTTTCCCTAGCCCTCACACGCTCGAAGCGAGGACGCTTTGAATCTAAGGGAGAGAGAATGATGCGATCCTACCCGTCCAACAACGGGTCTCCTACGCGCCATGCAAGGCCGCGCTCGTGGCCCCCTTGGCCTCCCAACGCTTTTCTACTTATAGTATTTATGTTATTTTGAGATGCTTTCTATTATTAGACGTTACTATGTTTGTTTTGCCAAGTTTAGTATTTACTATTTCGGGTGTGTGCTCCACTTATGTTAGTGGGCTAGCCCAATAAGCGTCTCGGCCCATCCGGGATGCCCTAGCTCTATTTAAAGCCAACTTTGGCTTCATTTGTAACCACGTCTAAATTAATGGTTAAATTGTCAAGTTGAGAGAAACTCCTTCTTTAACCATCCGAGCGTCACCAAACCGGTTACTTGTTCGTCAATCAAGGCATCACTTTGGCTACCATCAAGAGTTCGAGAGATCCGTTCGAGTCAAGTCGAAAGCTTTCCTGATCTAGATTCGTCCGCGAGACGAGTCGACCCATCGATTCGTATCAGTTTCACACCAGCCTCCCAATACTCTTCCTCATAATGTCTTACAACGTCTTTCTGAGGCTTATGATGAAGATGATGAGGTTAACAATCAGGTCGATCGCCGTGAATGCTATATCCCTAAATTTGAGAGAGAGTTAGATGGAGGCCCGCAAAATCTTGAGTTGCTCATTTCCTTTGAGGCTCATGTCGCACTTAATATATGGGGTGCGCGTGATGTAAGTTATGTCTTTCATTCCATCTAGAAATATATATATATATATGATCACCTGATTAAAACTTATATTTTTGTTTAATCAGATACTAGATGGAATAAATAGGCCTTATCAAAGTAAGTAGAAGTATTATTTGACACATTGGACCTATATGTTCAATAAAAAATTATAGATGAGACAAGATCGTGGACCTCTAAAGTTCCATCAGAGATCTTTCTAGATGAAACTGTGGACAGATGTCCGGATGTGCTACTCTATTACATGTATGTAAGATACTTATCATCGTTTTCTAGATATTTCTAAAATTAATATGCTTTTTTGTGTGTGTTACAATCATGGATATACGAGTATTTCCCATTATTGTGCCCGCAATGCAATCTCCAGTGTAGGTCACATGAGCCTCGAGCGATGAGATGGATGACTTTGGCTAAACCGGATCAAAGCAAAAAGGCGTTGTTCAACTATGGAATAGCGCTTGACAGGATGACATTGTAGCAAGTGTGTATTTTAATGTTTAAGATAAGGTAAATTCGGGTTTATAGTCTCTAAAGTAATTAGTATACTCTTTTAATGTTTAAGATAAGGTAAATTCTGGTTTATAGTTTCAAAAGTAATTAGTATAGTGGTTTTTGAGCTTATGACAAATTTGATTTATGATGTATCTTGCAAAAGGTTTCATATTACAGTAGGTGTGTATTTTAACCTTTTATATAGAAAATGGGGGAAGTATTACAATGACAAATTGGGTGTAGGCAACTATGAGGTTAAAATTAAGTTGCTTCTTTTGTTATAGAAAGAGAGGGAGGAAATCCAAGAGGACATCTATTCTGGAAGAAGAAAGTTGTTATGTATAGTTAATTTCATAAATAATGAGCTATTCAGAAATTACCTGGAACATTTGGAAAATACTTGGAACATTCTGAAATTATAAATTTGAAGTTGAAAATAAGTTCTTATCTCAGGATTGATGTTGCATTGTTCATCTCCCGACATTGTCGCATCATGACATGCCATTACTGTTTCGTGATTTCTTCTACATTAATCTTATACGTAAAAAGATAAAATAAAGAAATCAGTTAGGCCAAAAAAATGCTTTATCATTATGCCCGATGTAATTTGATAAGCGATCTACCGCCTGCTTGTACATGGCGGACGTTTCTTATTAGCACGTTGGGTTTTGACGAGCTTTTCTAATTAGCTCACTCGCACCCAGTGGGCGTTTTAAATTTGCACACAACTATTTGTTGGGCTTATTTCATTTGCTCAATATGGTAATCGCGAGTTTTCTATTTACTCACTCATTTCCAGTGGGCTTTTTTTTATTTTCAAACAACCGTTTGTGGGCTTCGTTATTTTGCTCAATGAAGTTTAGTGGGCTAAATTATTTCGTCTCTTTATTTTGGTTGAGCTTTTTAATTTTCCTCGTCCAGGTCTCAGTTTGTAAATATATAATTTGTTGGAGTTTATTAGCACTTTCAGTGTGTTGTGCATAGTAGTTATGTAAAAACAAATTGGCAAAATTAAACTATATTAATGTCTACAAACTCCTTAAGCCCAATTGACATTTTTTATCGAATATTCATTAATTAAGTAAATTAAAAACAAAACAAACTCCGTTAATCTCAAAAAAAAATCTAGAATGGAGTCTAGCATTGTTTTGATATATAAACCTTATTAACTAAGGACAATTATTCGCTACATAACATAAATTACTTCTCTTAAAATGGTCTGCCTAAGGACAATTTTTCGCTACATAACATAAATTACTTCTCTTAAAATGGTGTGAGGTTTGAGGTTTTTTGTTTCTAAAATATTTGCTCTATGCATGATATATAGTTTTGTCAAATTTTACATAAATGATATCGTTTTGTACTTCATTATTTATCCATTCTAATTCTGCATGTCTATATAGATTTCTACTTAAATACATACTCCCATATATTAGTAACTATAGACATATACAATTAAGATCTTACATCCGACACCATGCATATACTATGTATGCACTTATGTAAATATACGTGTCGTCCATTATTTTATTTTATTTTTTATTAGGTAAAAATTAGACTGGAAATCACAGAAGAGCCGGTTTCTCAGTCTATAGCATCCTTTCGGATGAGAATTACAAATTCTAAATTAGTTCGAATATCTTCCAAGGAACTAAGTTGGACCTCCTTTGCGATGAAGTCGGCCACCACGTTTGTTTCCCGAAAGACATGAGAAATCTGCACTGAAGAGAAAAGTTGTAAAACACACAGGATATCAGAAATTAGCATTTCAATATCCCATGGACATTGCCAGATTTGATTTAGGACATTCATAACGGTCAGGTTATCGCATTCTAGATGGATGTCGGTAATGCCTAATTCATAGGCCATTACCAGGGTATTTCTTACTGCAAGCGTTTCTGTTTTTAAGGGGGTTGAGGTACCACATTTATCCCCGAAGATAAAAATTGGTTCACCTTTGTTGTTCCTGAAAATGTAAGCCAAAGCTAGATTCACCATTTGTTTTTGTTGATCCATCAGTATTGATTTTAATAATTTTATCTGGATGTTTTTTCCATTTCTTTATTGGTCATCTGAAGGTTTTAATTCTATGAGGTTTGGGTCTGTCATCCGCTAGGCAGTCAGGATTCCAGCTTTTCGTCTTCTTCCAGTTCTCAATTTGTTGTTTAATATAACTCGGAACATCCTTGATGTGGTTGGTACCATTATTTGGGCTTCCAAAGCT
The DNA here is from genome assembly GCA_027886185.1 of Rheum nobile. Taxonomy (NCBI): domain Eukaryota; kingdom Viridiplantae; phylum Streptophyta; class Magnoliopsida; order Caryophyllales; family Polygonaceae; genus Rheum; species Rheum nobile. The sequence continues at coordinate 4,830,251 of WOAB01000207.1, read as the reverse complement.
TTGTTGGTTTCTATAGAACCAGATTCCCCCCAAGAAATCATTAATTCTATAAACTGCGAGCGATCGATTTTTTGTCGAATTTCATCGATGATTTCATTGGTTTTTTTATTTGCTATGTTTAGGGAGGTATATACCATACGTGTGATGGTTCATTTTCTCTATTGTTTTCTTGGTGTGGTTACAATGGAATAGGAGATGATTCAAATCCTCCAATTGCGCATTGCATCGGATGCAACCCTGGGGGATTGCTGCACCTTTTTCTGTTAGTCTTTCTTTTGTTGGTAATCCGTTTTTCATTATTTTCCAAACAAAGTTTTTAACTTTGGGGTAAGTGTCCATTTTCCAAATCCAAGAAGAATCATACGTAGTGTATCTTTTGTTTCTGTTAATTAGTTCCATGGCAGAGTTCGTAGAAAACCAACCATTTTTGTTGGTTTCCCAGTACATTCTATCATGAATATCATTTAACGGAATTGGGATAGATGTTATCTTTTTTACTAAGTCATGGGGTAAGTATTGTTCTATTAGGTCCTTATTCCAGGTTTTATTTGGTAGCATAAAGTCGGCTACCAGAGCATCTTTATCCAGGGTTGCTTGTGTGTTTATGGAGTCACTCAACGGGAGTCTTGAAACCCAATTATCTAGCCAGAATTTGATTGTTCTGCCATTACCAACTTGCCATATTAGTCCAGACTTGAATTCATCAATAAGTTCAGTCATTTTGGACCATTGCCAAGAGCAATTTCTTTTTTTCTCGTAGTGAAGGATATGGATTGTTTTCAAGTATTTTTCAGTGACAACTCTAACCCAGTAGTTATTTGGTTCTGCTAAGATTTTCCATAGAAATTTGAATTATATGGCTTTATTCATGTCCTTTGATTTTCTCAAACCAAGGCCTCCTTGTTGTGTTGGTTTACAAATTTTTTCTCAGCCTATCAGAGGCTTATAGGAGCTATCTTTGTTCCAAAAGAAAGATCTATTTAGCTTGTCAAGTTCATTGTGTGTGTGTGAAAGTAGCATAAAGCTTTGCATAAGAAAGTTTGGTCTAGAAGCCAGGTTGGTTTTGATAAGAGTTGTTCTTCCTGCTTGAGAAAGAGAGTTTGCTTTCCATTTTGCGAGTTGTTGTTGTGTACTGATTAGAATATCAAAAAACTTATTCGAGTTGACTCTGCCATTAATGATAGGGCACCCAAGGTATTTTTCAAGAGATATCATGTTTGTGATAGTGATGATACCTTATATAGCTATTTTCTTTGCATTGGTGACTTTTTTAGTGACTTGAAAAGCCGATTTGTGAAAATTCACTTTTTGTCCTGAGATTTTACAGTAGTCATCAATAAATTTTTTTATTTCTTTGCAATGTTCTTGTTTAGCTTTTGAGAAGATCACAATATCATCAACAAAGGCCAGAAAAGGAATTCTTGATCCTTGATGAGTAATTTGAAATCCTAAGGGATTACGTGTCGTCCATTATTGAAATGCCCGTTGAAACCCTAATTATTATTGTAGCATTGTATCTAGCCCCAAGTTTTTTGCACGGTCTTCTTGCAGCTAGCCCTGGATAATTAATCACTTTTTAACTCTAATGTAATTGTTAACTAGTTATATGTGCGCCCATGTTACGTATGAGTCTATGACATCTTTAATTATATATTTTTTTATAATTAGATTAGTTAATATTTTAATATATTAGTGTACTTTGTAAATTCTATACAATCGGGTTTATCGTAATTTACGATCAGTTTCTACATAGCCAAATAATATATATATATATATATGAGGTATTTTGCTATATTTTACTAATTACTATGTCTATTAATGTTAAATGAATTGAAACAAAATCACTTTCTAAACTTTATAACAAAAGTTTTATAATTATATCCCATATCAAATTATTATATAGAAGTTGCTTAAACATCAAGTATTTAAATGTTATTTCAAGTATTATTTAAAGAATCAATGTACTTTTATCATGCTTTTAGAATATTTATTCAAATTTTAATTCTTATTTATAATTATGATTAGTTTGGTTGATCTTGTAGATATATTGGTATATACTTGCATAAAATATGTATAGTCAATATATTATCACATCACAAAAAATGTATATGTTATCTCATATTTAATTACTATATATAAGCTAGTAAAAAAAATTATATTTATGTATTATTTCATATATTATTCAAAAGTTATTTTAAAGAATCAATATATGTACTGTTATTATATTGATTTGAGTTATTTATATACATTCTCAACTGACATATATGTAATATATACAAAGTTTGTGAAATAGTTGATTATGAAGGAGTTGTTGACATTATTTTCAGACATTGTCAAAAAACAACAAATATGTGCAATTTATGATATCTGACATGTAAAAAATATATTTATGTATATATATAATAAAATTATAACACCTTATTATAAGTTAAAATTACTTATATATTTATGTTTGAATTTGTATGTTCTTATTCATGAATTCTAATATCAATTTTGACCGCTTATTAATTAAACACTAAATTTACATTAGCGCAATCCTAAAAATTAAATTATGAACAAAATCCTAAAAAGTAAATTATGAAAAAGTTCTAAATTTTAAATTATTCTAAATAGTTTCATTTATTTATCGTTAGATCATTATATAAAAGATATTATATCAAAATATAACAAATAACAAATTATTGAATTTACATTTGTTTAATCTCTTCATTTTTAATTTATGGGATTTTAAAATTTGCTTGATATTTAATACCTTTATTGAAAAAAGTGTTAATTTTTTTTAAATAAGATAGAGGAAATTGAGTAAAAAAAGAGGCATTTAGTAGATAGCATTTATTGGAGAATATGTCAACTTTTCTTGTTAGAAGATAGATGTAGGGTGTGTTAAGTGCATTTATCCGATAACGTACGCAAAATTCTGATCACACGTGTTGCTCGATGTGGTAGCATAAATTTATACCACAATAAATTATTGATGACGACGATGAGAATTCACAACTCCGACGAACGTTGATCCTTTAGATCCCATTTTCGGTGTCCTGCGAACATAGAAAAAGGTCAAAGGTGGAGCTTGTTTCCCGTTTTACCTCTGACGCTCGAGTCAAAGAACGATGGAGAGCAAGAGAGAGCTCTGGTGGCTGAAAATTGAAGAAGAGTAGAGAATAGAGAACTGGGATTTTAGGATATTAAATACCTTGCTCTTTAAGGAAATTCTCTCTCATCAATTCAATGGGCCTTGCTTAGATAAAATGTCCATCTGGTAAAACTATTGTAATGATATTAAATATTAAAGCATAGAATTTAGGAAATAACCATAGGAAAATTAATACGAATTAATTTACCTCCACAATTTGTCCCTCGGGCCATCTAGGCTCGAACGAGGGTAAAGGGTCCGAAAAATGAACCAATATTAGTTGGCTCGGGTTTACCAAGAAGCAAGTCCAGACGAAGGGCCCGTTCCAATTCACCCTACGCTCGCAGGTCTGAAATGCAAGGATACACTAAAAGTGCACGGAGCATGCCCTACCCCGTGCAACGCTACGATTGCACGTTAGAGAATCTCAATGGGAATTTTCGCACGGTGTGTGCCTAGCCCGTGCAGTTGCAAATGCACGGTGTGTGCATTTATAAAGAGTTTTTGCACGGGCCATGCAGTTTGGTGCACGGCCGTGCGTTTTGGGGAGATTTTCTGAGAAAATCCGGGTACCGCCTGCACGGTCGTGCGCTATATCGCACGGCCCGTGCGTTTATGGGCAGCTTGCGAAAATGCTATAGGGACGACTGCACGGTCTGTGCGCCTTAATGTATGGACCGCGTTGATGCGTTCCGGTCTCCCAAAACGCGAGTCAGAGCGGATCTAGGAAGAAAGGCGGACGAATCTCTCTTGCTCGCTGAATATCGGGTCGTCGCGGAAAGACTGGAGCTGTCATGGGGGAAACCTCGGTCGCGGGGTGATCGCGGGAATAACCGCAGTCGCAGGGTGGTCGCGGTTACGATCGCGATTCTCGCGACAGAGGCTGCGTTTGCGAGTCGAGACGGGGTTTGATCGAGGGGATCTCGGCTAGGGCCGAGAGCCACATTTGGTGAAGGGGGGGTTCGTATCACTGTGGTGCTGGGTTTGGTGGGTTCGCTTGTGGGTTAGGGTGGCCAGCTATGGCGGCTCGGTGATGGCTCGGTTGAAGGAGCTAGGCCTAGGGGCGGGAGCTTGGCTCAACGGTAGCGCTAGGCTTTAACTCTCAATTCAACTTGTTTATTAATTAGGTTTAGGTTGGCTTATATAGCAGCCAAAACAAGGTTCTTGCCCAATGAGCCTAAAAAGCATAAGTGGATCGACCCTCTTGGCACAAGAGAGGCCTGACATCCAAAAATAGAAACTTGCTAAAAACGGCAACATCTAAATATATTAAATACTAAAAACGATAACTTTCCAAACTTAGAAGCATTCGAAGAATGGAAACTGCTAAGAAGGGAAACTGCTAAATACAAAAAAATACTAAAAATAGAAAGTGTCTCAGAATGTCTCGGAATTGGCATGTGAGGGTCATAATACCAAAATAACTCAAATGGAACGAGGAGTGCCGAGGAATGTCGTGATCGGGATCGCATCACTCTCCCCCACTTGGCTGCAAAACATCCACGTTTCGCCAATGTCGTCGTCCGGGGGAACGTTTGGCCGCGAGCCTTTGGGCTCGAAGATGAAGCGACGCCGGTGCATGTTCAGCTACTATGCGGTCGTCCTCATAGTGCTATCCAGCGGTGTAGTGCTCCTCTCAGGTTCAACCCGGTCCTTGTTGTGCTATAGCCGAGATGAAACCGGGGGACGATCCAGCGCTTGTGCAACGCGGGGAGGTGGTGGTAGCTCGGCAGGAGGGACAACATCCAAAACCTGGAAAAGAGGGGGCACAAAAGGGAGTAAGTCATAGGGATCCTCCAATAAAGAAAGACACGCAAAAGGAGTAAAAGGAGAACATCCCTTAGAAGGTGTAGTAAACGCCCGTGAGTGAGTCAACAAAGAGCGATGCTCGACTCAGTCCTGTAGTATAGGCAAATGCGTGGTGGCATTGGGATCAAGGAGTTGGGGTTGCGTTCGCAGCGATGTCGCAAATGCGGGAGCAGATAGTGGAGAAATCACAGTCGCGGTTCTGAGGGCCGCGGTCGCGGTGGTGTGGGCCGCGGTCGCGATTGCTGCCGATGCGGTCGCGGTTTCGACAGTAGCGATATGCTGCCTTTCTTCGGCTTTCGCGCGGTTCCTCTCCACGTGGTCATGTAAGATCTCCTGAGGCATCATAGGGAGAAGAGTGACTCGCCTACCACCATGCATAAAGACGTAAGTGTTGAGGAACCTGTCATGGACTGTCATCATGTCATATTGCCAAGGTCTACCAAATAAAAGATGAGTAGCATCCATAGACACAACATCACATAAAACCGTATCATGGTATTGACCAATTTGAAAAGGGATGCGGCATTGCCTGTGTACCGCATCACCCTTACCTTCAGAAAGCCACTGAAGACCATAGGGCTGAGGGTGTGGCTGCGTCGGTAATTGAAGGTGTTGGATAACCTTTTCACTCACAATGTTGCAGCACGACCCACTATATATTATCACGCTGAGGGAGGCATGTTGGACCAGACATCGTGTGTGGAAAATGGTAGCTCGCTGGTCCATCAGGGGCACCTCCGTCACAGTAAGTGCACGCAGCGCGAAGAGGCTCAGGGGGGGTACCTACGGATAAATCATGGGGCATACAGGTGTACCCATCGTCATGAGGAGCATAGTCCTGCTGCGCGGGAGATTGATCCTCGTCTGGCTCGCCATCGAAGGACTCATATCTTGCGGCCTGGGTGAAAACAATCTTCTTCGGGTTGGGACAGTCGCGCTGGATGTGTCCACGACCGCCAAAACGATAGCAGGCATGGTCTCGCGTCCTATCAGTGCTGCGTGGGGCCTCCCGAATCGGAGTAGGGGTTACGGTGGTGCGTGATGCCTCATGTCCACGGGCCGGGGGCTGGGTCTGTCTGGGCTGCACTAGGGAGGACACATCAGTAGAAATGGAAGGCGTAGGGTTAGTGATGCGTTTCGGGCTCGACTCAAGTCGGGTAGCGACGAGCCCTAGACGACCAAGACCGTGACGTCCCCCTTGGTTCAAGACTTAGTCTAGTTTAGCCTATTTTATGTTATTTCTCGTTTTAGCATGTTTCCCTTTTTAGCATTTCCATTTCAGTCATTTCTATTTCGGGCGTGTGCTCCACTCTTGTAGAGTGGACTAGCCCATTAGTATGTTTTTGGCCCAAGCCCATTAGGATTCTTGGTCGAGCCTTATGGCTTTAAATATCCTTTATTGTATTCATTATTCCTCACGTTGAAATTAAAGCTTAAGCCTTGCAGTTGAGATCATCTCATCCCTTAAGCCTCGGCGTCACAAAACTGGTTAGACCCGATTGAACCACGTCACGGTTCACAAACACAATCTATCCCTTCATCGCTAGCTTCCGCCTGCGAGATCCTCTCGCCCCAACTCGGCCCCGCCGAGAGCAAGAGAGCCGGTAACCGAGCCCACGCTTGGTTGCTACCTATCCCGGTTACCAAGGAGAAGGATTCGAGGCCGCTTCCTGCCTAGATCCGCGTCAAACGTGGTCCGAACCCGTCGGATCACATCAACTGGTATCACAGCAGCCAGGGGCACGCAGCGCACCTTCTTCTCCGATGACACCACCACCACCACAAAACTGACGAGCCTTCTGCCCAGATTTCGTCCAAAATCATATCGTCCGTTCCGCAATTTTCTTCCAAATTCCTGTAGAGCATCTCGATATGAGTCCGGGCATATAAAATTCTCCCAAAACCGACATCGTTTGACCCCTCAAAAGGCCAAAAAATGAATCGGCTGCTGCCCAAACCCTAGCCGCCGCGACCGCGGAAAACAAAACCGCGACCGCGGATTCTACACTGCCGTTTCCGAACCCTTCCCTTTTCCTTACCCAAACCCTAGCAACCCAAGTTTGACCTTTCCTTAACCAACCAGTCCTTAGCCACACCCACCCCATGGCCCGCTTGTATCCATACTTCGAGCCCGATGAGTGGGACCCCAACGAGTGGGACCCCGACCCTTGGTTCGGTGGTGTGAGACCATATGAAGCGGACCCGGATTGGATCCCTCCAAGGATTCCGACGCCACCGCGACGCCACCCGTACCCGCCGCCCCGCGTCTATGGGCCACCTCTGCCACGCCGCACCCACGACCGGTACCCCGACCCTTGGTTCGGTGGCGTGAGACCTTACGAAGCGGACACGGATTGGATTCCGACGCCACCGCGACGCCACCCGTACTCTCCGCCCCAGCGTCCATCCTACGCACCCAGGCGCCAACACAACTCGCCACCGCATCGCGAGTACGCCCCAGTGCGGTACCCTAAGCACCTGCCTGTGCGCCGTCCCGAGCGCCCTCCCGTGTCACCGGTTCCAACAGTCGCCCACAACACCACTGACGATGCCCAAGCCAGAACGTTGGAGGCCATACTTTTGAAGATCGGAAAATTGCAGAAGGACGCTGCCTCCGACCGAGCAGCAACTGCGGCCGTAGCCGCGACCTTGGCTGCCATATCCGCGACCACGGAAAAGCTAGTCGCAACCGCGACCGCGGCCCCTCCACCTACGACCGCTACAACAGAAACCGTGCCCGCGGTCAGCGAAGCCGCGCTCGCCGCCCACACCATCGTTGTGGAGGCCACAACCGCCGAGCCCCTTCTGCCGCCTACAGTCGTGCCTAGTGTTCCCCTGCCCGCGTGCAAGCCCGACGTATCCATTACGCCTACTCCAGACCCGGGCTTCCGCGCGATACTCTCTAAGGCACCTGACGCTATGACCGCTCCTGGACCCGAGCCATACCTTCTCATCTTTGAGGTTCCAAGAGTCGGTCCCGAGCCCAACGCCGCTTTACCACTGACCGCTGGACGTCTACTCTCCCTGGCCCCACCCAGTTCGAAGCGAGGACGCTTCGATTCTAAGGGAGGGAGAATGATGCGTTCCGGGCTCGACTCAAGCCGGGTAGCGATGAGCCCTAGACGACCAAGACCATGGCGTTCCCCTTGGTTAAAGACTTAGTCTAGTTTAGCCTATTTTATGTTATTTTCCGTTTTAGCATGTTTCCCTTTTTAGCATTTCCATTTCAGTCATTTCTATTTCGGGCGTGTGCTCCACTCTTGTAGAGTGGGCTAGCCCATTAGTATGTTTTCGGCCCAAGCCTATTAGGATTCTTGGTCGAGCCTTATGGCTTTAAATATCCTTCATTGTATTCATTATTCCTCATGTTGAAATTAAAGCTTAAGCCTTGCAATTGAGATCATCTCCTCCCTTAAGCCTCGACGTCACAAAACTGGTTAGACCCGATTGAACCACTTCACGGTTCACAAACACAATCTATCCCTTCATCGCTAGCTTCCGCCTGTGAGATCCTCTCGGCCCCGCCGAGAGCAAGAGAGTCGGTAACCGAGCCCACGCTTGGTTGCTACCTATCCCGGTTACCAAGGAGAAGGATTCGAGGCCGCTTCCTGCCTAGATCTGCGTCAAACGTGGTCCGAACCCGTCGGATCACATCAGTTAGTGTCATACCTGCGAGACTGAGTCTGGGACCAGGGGGTCTGTCGCCGGCGTAGATGCTGCTGGTGGATCATCATTGTCGTATGAGTGAGCTAGTTCAGGTCCCGTATAGGTAGGATCTCCAGCTGGTCTCGTATGTTGGGATTCAACCCACTCAAAAACCTAGTGCGCATAGTAGCAGGGCCAATGCTCATGCCCGCCTTGTAATACAGATCCTCGAGTTTGGCGAAGAACTTGAGCGGCGTCTGGTTGCCCTGGTGAGCGAGCGCTATCTCCATCCTCATGTGGTTCTGGAAGTCATCTGGAACATATTTGCGGTGCATAATGAACGCCAGCTGGTGCCACTGATCAATTTGCTCAAGGCCGCGTCGTTCCCTGTCAGTACAAAAATGATGCCACCAACATCGAGCTTGGCCACGAAACTGCAGAGTGGCAACATCGACCTTCTCGAAGTCCTCATATTGACAATGTCGCAGTGCGTGCTCTATAGCCTGCAACCAATCTAAAAACACAGCAGGATTATAATCACCATGAAAATGCTCGATAGTTACCTTGATCTCGCGACGACTGGCACAGGGGTGGGGCGCGTGTCGGCGGTCAAGGAAACGTCGAGCTGTAGGATCTGGCTCAGGGTAAGGCTCGTCCAAATCGTCATCATAATCATCAAAGTTATCCTGGACGGGGAGAGGGCGACGCTGGCGACGGCGGTCATGATCGTCGGCGCGGTGTTGGCGCACGGGTCGCCGTGGTGGCGTCGGGATCCGAGGCGGGATGTAATCCTGCGGGTAGAGCTGGCTCTCTACTGGATTGCCCAAAGGTGGATGAAAGTTGCCCAGATTGGGGACACCTGCAACCTCAAAACCCTCCTCATCATATTCAGTAAAACCAATAGGAGGCACATACCTGGGTCGCGGTGCAGTACGGGGAACAGTGTCGGGATCACGGCTGGTCTTAGGGCGTGTCGGCGCCATCGGTGGTGCCTGGCCGCTGGTGTGGCAGCGAGCTACGTCTCGTCGGCGCCCAATGGCATCATGTCGTGCCTCGTCTCGCTGCATGGTCTCGAAACGCTGACGTCGGTCAGTGGTGTCGACGTATGGGTAGAGACCCAAGTCTATGGCAGGTGACTCGTGCTCGGCGGAGTCGTAGGCAAAGTCGTCCGCTGGCGAGCGCAGGGGTCTATATTTGTTGAAGCCATGGTCCTCTTGTTGGGACTCAATGATGGAGTCCAAGCGGCGAAGACCCAGCTAGAGCTGCGAACTGGAGGGCATTGGGCCCTTTCCCTTGTCTAGGCGCCGCGTGGTGTTGGTAGTGATCACCGATGCCAATAGAGGATCAACCGCAACGTTATCTGCTGGAACATAAGGAACCTCGGGCGGGGTTTGCTTGGCCGCGGTTGCTGTGTTGCCTGCGGTCGCGGGAACTGGGGCCGCGGTCGCAGTTGCGGCAATAGAGGCTGCTTTGTAGGAGGCAAGTTCCCTCCGGAACTCTTCGAGCTGTGAACGCATTTCCGCCATCTCCTGGGCTTGAGCATCGTCAGCGGCCTGGCGAGGTACGAGAACTTTGTCTGATTCTGTCCCTAAAGACACCATGGAAAACACGCAAAAAGAGCAGAAACACACAAAAGGTAACAAAAACAAAGGACAAAATAGATCAAATCAAACCCACAATATCTCACGTAGGGCACTAATCTGGGCAAAGCCGTGAGGTGGAGTGGCTAGGCTGACTCAGCGTGGACTAAACCAACACAAAAACCACACAAATCTCACAATTCAGAAGCCAAAAAAGAGTGACTACGCAAGAAGTATTCCAGCATGCAAATCCTAGAATCCACAGAGAAAGAATACGGAGAGGTAGGCTTAATGGACCTGTGTCAATAGTGAGTCGGCTTCGCCGAGATCGCCTGAGGCTTTTGTTTTTCTAATTCGGTGGCTGATTTTATTTTTATTTTTGTAAAAATCGAATGCCTGTTTTTTTTTTTAATTGATACAAGTTTTGATTGTAGACGAAGAGAAAATTTGCATAGACGAGAAAGAAATAATGTTTGTATGAAAACTAGGAGAGAACAATGTAGAAAAATTCCAACAATAATCACGAACTCTAGCAAACCAAATATGCAAAATTAATATGATTTAGGGCAAGCAAAGTCCACGACTAGGTTAGGGTTTTCACGGTAATCTCTCTTTTTTTTCTCTTTTTTTGTGATCTCTCAGTCTCGAACAAGGACTTAGGAAGCCACAAATTCAACCTAGGATAGGGGATTGTTGGCGGCAACCAACAACAACACAAACTGAAACAAATGGAAGCAATAACAATGGCGACAAGCCACACAAACGAAAGGCGGAAGCAAGGAAAAGACTGAAATTTTAACGTGAGAACAAAGCGAGTAAGAAAGGACCAACCTTGTACCCCTGAAATCTGATACCAGTTGATGCGTTCCGGTCTCTGAAAATGCGAGTCAGAGCGGATCTAGGTAGAAAGGCGGACGAATCTCTCTTGCTCGCTGAATATCGGGTCGTCACGGAAAGACTGGAGTTATCGCGGGGGAAACCGCGGTCGCGGGGTGATCGCGGTTCTCGTGACAGAGGCTGCGTTAGTGAGTCGAGACGGGGTTCGATCGAGGGGATCTCGGCTAGGGCCGAGAGCCACGTTTGGTGAAGGGGGGTTCGTATCACTGTGGTGATGGGTTCAGTGGGTTCGCTTGTGGGTTAGGGTGGCTGGCTATGGCGGCTCGGTGATGGCTCGGTTGAAGGAGCTAGGCCTAGGGGCGGGAGATTGGCTCAACGGCAGCGCTAGGCTTTAACTCTCAATTCAACTTGTTTATTAATTAGGTTTAGGTTGGCTTATATAGCAGCCAAAACAAGGTTCTTGCCCAATGGGCCTAAAAAGCATAAGTGGATCGGCCCTCTTGGCACAAGAGAGGCCCGACATACAAAAATAGAAACTTGCTAAAAACGGCAACATCTAAATATAGTAAATACTAAAAACGATAACTTTCCAAACTTAGAAACATTCTAAGAATGGAAACTGCTAAGAAGGGAAACTGCTAAATACGAAAAAATACTAAAAATAGAAAGTGTCTCAGAATGTCTCGGAATTGGCATGTGAGGGTCATAATACCAAAATAACTCAAATGGCATGAGGAGTGCCGAGGAATGTCGTGACCGGGATCGCATCACGTGTGCTTCCGATTTTTGTCGTGGGACTTGGCTTTCGAGTGGTAATTCGATTTTGGGGTGGGGCTGTTAGCAAGTGTCGCGATAGGCTTAATAGCAATTCTTGCCCCAGCAGGTTGAGGGTAAGGTGACAACGAGGTGTCCGAGTGGCCCAGAGGCGTAATGACAACAAGGTGTCGAGGTGGCCCGAAGGCGCAACGACAACGAGGTGTCGAGGTGGCCCAAAGGCGCAATGACAATGATTCTTACCCCAGCAGGTTGAGGGTAAGGTGACAATGAGGTGTCCGAGTGACCTAGAGGCGTAATAACAACGAGGTATATGTGTGGCTCTAAGGCATAATGACAACGATGTGTCTATGTGGCCCTTAGGCGTAATGACAACAGGGTGTTTGTGTGGCTCTAAGCCGTTATGACAACGAGGTTTCTATGTGGCCCTTAGGCATAATGACAATGGGTGTCTATTTGGCTCTGAGGCGTAATGACAACGAGGTGTCTATGTGGCCCGAAGGCGCAACAACAGCGAGGTGGCCCGAAAGCGCAACGACAACGAGGTGTCGAGGTGGCCTGAAGGCGCAATAAAAACGAGGTGTTGAGGTGGCCCGAAGGCGCAATGACAACGAGGTGTCAAGGTGGCCCAAAAGTGTAATGACATTGAGGTGTCGAGATGACCCGATAGCTAATATAAGGAAGACTGATGGCACCTTGTGCCCCTGCGGCCCGAAGGCTAATATAATAAAGACTTATGGCAGCTCATGCCCTTGTGCCCGAAGGCTAATATAAAGAAGAATGATGGCAACTCGTGCCCCTGTGCCCGAAGGCCAATAAAAATAAGACTGATGGCAGCTCGTGCCCCTACGCCCTAAAGGCTAATAAAATAAAGACTGATGGCAGCTCTTGCCCCTACGGTCTGAAGGCTAATATAATAAAGACTAACAGTAGCTCGTGCCCCTGCGCCCGAAGGCTAACATAAAAAAGATTGATGGCAGCTCGTGCCCCTGCGGCCCGAAGGCTAATATAAAAAAGATTGATGGCAACTCGTGCCCTACGTTCCGAAGGCTAACATAAAAAAGATTGATGGAAGCTCGTACTCATGTGCCCTAAAGGCTAAATATATAGAATGATTTACTGACCGGGTTAGTCAACACTGGACTTGTTCACCTTCTTCCATCATTGAATCGCAAATTATGGCCTATTCTCCATGTTAGGAACAAAGCCTCAACTGAGCCCAGTTTTGGTGAATCGTTGATGGCTTGAACGACATTCAAATAGAGCAAGTGAGTTGGAGTTGGGCTCATGGCACTGTGATGTGTTCCGATGGGTTCGGACCACGTTTGACGCCGGATCTAGGCAGGGAGCGGCCTCGATCCTTCTCCTTAGTAACCGGGATAGGTAGCAACCAAGCGTGGGCTCGGTTACCGACTCTCTTGCTCTCGGCGAGGCCGAGTTGGGGAGAGAGGATCTCGCAGGCGGAAGCTAGCGATGGAGGGATAGGTTGTGTTTGTGAACCGTGACGTGGTTCAATCGGGTCTAACCAGTTTTGTGACGCCGAGGCTTAAGGGAGGAGATGATCTCAACTGCAAGGCTTAAGCTTTAATTTCAACGTAGGGAATATTGAATACAACGAAGGCTATTTAAAGCCATAAGGCTCGACCAAGAACCCTAATGGGCTTGGGCCGAAAACACACTAATGGGCTAGCCTTCTCTAGCAAGAGAAAGGCACATGCCCAAAATAGAAAATACGGAAATGGAAATACTAAAAAGGGAAACATGCTAAAATGGGAAATAACATAAAATAAGCTAAACTAGACTAAGTCTTGAACCAAGGGGGACGCCACAGTCTTGGTCATCTTGGGCTCGTCGTTGCCCGGCTTGAGTCGAGCTCGGAACGCATCATTCTCCCTCCCTTAGAATCGAAGCGTCTTCACTTCGAACTGGGTAGGGCCAGGGAGAGTAGACGCTCAACGGTCAGTGGTAAAGCGGCATCGGGCTCGGGACCGACTCTTGTAACCTCATAGATGAGAAGGTATGGCTCGGGTCCAGGAGCGGTCATAGCGTCGGGTGCCTTGGAGAGTATCGCGCGGAAGCCCGGGTCTGGAGTAGGCGTAATGGATACGTCGGGCTTGCACGCGGGCAGGGGAGCACTGGGCATAGCTGTGGGCGGCAGAAGGGGCTCGGTGGCTGCGGCCTCAACAACGATGGTGTAGGCCGCGGGCGCGGTTTCGCTGGCTGCGGGCGCGGTTACTGCTGTAGCGGCCGCGGTCATGGGTGGAGGGTCCGCGGTCGCGGTTTTGGCAGCCACGGTCGCGGCGACAGCCTCAGTGGAGGCTCGGCAAGAGGCGACGTCCCGTTGCAAATTTTCGATCTTCGAAAGTATGGCCTCTAACGTCCTGGCTTGAGCATCGTCAGTGGTGTCGTGGGCGACTGTTGGAACTGGTGACACGGGAGGGCGCTCGGGACGGCGCACGGGCGGGTGCTCACTGCTCAGGGTACCGCACTAGGGCGTTCTCGCGTTGCGATGGCGAGTTGTGTTGACGCTTGGGTGCGTAGTATGGACGCCGGGGCGGAGAGTATGGGCGGCGTCGCGGTGGCATCGAAATCCTTGGTGGGATCCAATCCAAGTCCGCTTCGTATGGACTCACGCCACCGAACCAAGGGTCGGGGTCCCACTCGTCGGGCTCGAAGTATGGATACCAGCGGGCCATGGGGTGGGTGTGGTCAAGGACGGGTTGGTTAAGGAAAGGCCGAAACTAGGGTTGTGAGGGGAGACGGAGGCTAGGGTTTTGGATAAGTAAAAGGAATTTGACAACGGCAGTGTAGAAAACCGCAGTCGCGGTTTTGTGAACCGTGGTCGCGGCGGCTAGGGTTTGGGCGGCGGACGGTTTATATTTTGGCCTTTTGAGGGGTCAAATGATGTCCGCTTTGGGTGAATTTTATATGCCCGGACTCGTATCGAGATACTCTACAGGAATATGGAAGAAAATTGCGGAAAGGACGATATGATTTTGGACGAAATCTGGGCAGAAAGCTCGTCGGTTTTGGGAGTTTTTGTGGTGGTGGTGGGGTCGTCGGAAAAGAAGGCGCTTTGTGTGCCCCTGGCTGCTCTGATGCCAATTGATGTGATCCGACGGGTTCGGACCACATTTGACGCCGGATCTAGGCAGGGAGCGGCCTCGAATCCTTTTCCTTGGTAACCGGGATAGGTAGCAACCAAGCGTGGGCTCGGTTACCGACTCTCTTGCTCTCGGCGGGGCCGAGTTGGGGCGAGAGGATCTCGCAGGCGGAAGCTAGGGATGGAGGGATAGGTTGTGTTTGTGAACCGTGATGTGGTTCAATCGGGTCTAACTAGTTTTGTGACACCGAGGCTTAAGGGAGGAGATGAGCTCAACTGCAAGGCTTAAGCTTTAATTTCAACGTAGGGAATAATGAATACAACAAAGGCTATTTAAAGCCATAAGGCTCGACCAAGAACCCTAATGGGCTTGGGTCGAAAACACACTAATGGGCTAGCCTTCTCTAGCAAGAGAAAGGCACATGCCCGAAATAGAAAATACGGAAATGGAAATACTAAAAAGAGAAACATGCTAAAATGGAAAATACCATAAAATAGGCTAAACTAGACTAAGTCTTGAACCAAGGGGGATGCCACGGTCTTGGTCATCTTGGGCTCGTCGTTGCCCGGCTTGAGTCGAGCCCGGAACGCATCATTCTTCCTCCCTTAGAATCGAAGCGTCCTCGCTTCGAACTGGATGGGGCCAGGGAGAGTAGACGCTCAGCGGTCAGTGGTAAAGCGGCGTCGGGCTCGGGACCGACTCTTGGAACCTCATAGATGAGAAGGTATGGCTCGAGTCCAGGAGCGGTCATAGCGTCGGGTGCCTTGGAGAGTATCGCGCGGAAGCCCGGGTCTGGAGTAGGCGTAATGGATACGTCGGGCTTGCACGCGGGCAGGGGAGCACTGGGCACAGCTATGGGCGGTAGAAGGGGCTCGGTGGCTACGGCCTCAACAACGACGATGTAGGCCGCGGGCGTGGTTTCTCTGGCCGCGGGCGCGGTTTCGCTGGCCGCGGGCGCGGTTGCTGCTGTAGCGGCTGCGGTCGTGGGTGGAGGGGTCGCGGTCGCGGTTTTGGCAGCCACGGTCGCGGCGACAGCCTCAGTGGCGGCTCGGCAAGAGGCGACGTCCCGTTGCAAATTTTAGATCTTCGAAAGTATGGCCTCTAACGTCTTGGCTTGAGCATCGTCAGTGGTGTCGTGGGCGACTGTTGGAATCGGTGACACGGGAGGGCGCTCGGGACGGCGCACGGGCGGGTGCTCAGGGTACCGCACTAGGGCGTACTCACGGTGCGATGGTGAGTTGTGTTGATGCTTGGGTGCGTAGTATGGACGCCGGGGCGGAGAGTACGGGTGGCGTCGCGGTGGCGTCGAAATCCTTGGTGGGATCCAATCCAGGTCCGCTTCGTATGGACTCACGCCACCGAACCAAGGGTCGGGGTCCCACTCGTCGGGCTCGAAGTATGGATACCAGCGGGCCATGGGGTGGGTGTGGTCAAGGACGGGTTGGTTAAGGAAAGGCCGAAACTTATTGTTGGGCTTGGATTCTCCAGAGAAGACAGATCGAGAGGACCGAGCCCAAGCCCACTGCAAATCGGGAGAATGGCAGACGAGTTCAGAAGAGTCGACAAGGCTTCTCTGGTCGAGCGACACCCGACAAAACCTCTCCAGTCAAGAGTCATCCGACAAGATCGCGGAGATCTCGCCACACATTTAATGCTCAGATCATGCAACATCTGCAACGTTCAAACACCTTAATTGCCAGTAATTCAACGGCGAAATCCTTGCCATTACACTCGGTATTGAAGATAAAAACATAAAAACGGTGCAACGGCCACAAGAGTAAAGGGACTTACCATATTTGGAACGACGAAGAAGATAAGATCAGGGAACTCACAACTACGCAGGGGACACGCATTCTCACTTAGCAAACTCACCAGAATAGCACTCTCGTTCTCCATCTAGCTCTCCAAACGGCTGTCTATGCCTGACCCCTGCCGGTTGCCACTCATAAGTCACCGGTCGAGTCCCACTCGATCTCTGATTTTATTACGATAAGTTGTATTGCGATCTAATCCGATTCACACGATATCTAATAAAATCATCTTGCTATTATATATTTATTTCTTGTTCACCTATTATTTGCTTGGTTTGGATTATTTCCCATCGTTCGATCGACTAGTTATCCCGTCTAAGGCGATTTAGGTCATCCGATCTTTTCGCCCCAAAACAATTTGGCGCCCACCGTGGGGCAACTTGCCGATCACCTTTCTGGAATCTTCCAACCATGGCTATTGATCCCCCTATTGATAACCAAGAACCACGTCTCGAAGACGAAACCCAAACCACAGAAAACCCAATCAAAAATCCTACTCCAACCCAATTCCAAGAACTCTCTCAAAAAATGGCCGCCCTTCAAGAGGAACTAGCCCAGCAACGTCAGAAAACCGAAGCCCTAGCCGCTTTGTCAACCCGATCTGAAGCCGAGATCGCGCAACTAACCCGTGAGAACGAGTCTCTTAAGTCGTAGGTACAATCAGTGGCCTCAGGATCTCGGAACGCGCCCGTCCACGGCGGCGCCCGAACGCGCCTCGACATGGACAATATCGAGCCAACGCCTCCCAGCACACGACGTCCCGGACACACTGAGGGTACGTCTCGAACTCCTTTCGCTAGTCCGTTCTCGACTAACCATGTCACCTTTCCTACACCGATCGGGTCTGTTAGGGCCCGAATCGACGAAACACAGGTTGCCAATCCGCCAGATGTCATGGCCCTTTTTCAGCAAACGCTCGACCGACACATGAAGGCAATCGACGATCGTTTAAATAGGCTCCCAGGAGTCCCGCAACCGATCGAGAGAGAAGCGTCCGGCGGATTCGAAGAATCCCCGTTCGTCGAAGAAATCGCAAGGGTTGAGATCCCCAAGAAGTTCCATCTCCCCAACATGGCAACATTCGACGGCACCACCGATCCAGATGACCATATCTCTCTCTATAAACAAAAACTAATGGCTGCATCTGTTTCAAGGGAGAGTCACGAGGCTGTCATGTGCAAAAGCTTTGGCACGACCCTCGCGGGCCCCGCACTAACTTGGTTTATGCGTTTGCCTCAGGGAACGATCACATCATTTGCGGATCTGGTCAACTCTTTTAAGAGCCAGTTCGCCAGCAGTCGGAAGCATGAGAAACAATCGAGTGACCTCTACCGAGTCACACAAGGGTACAATGAACCTCTCCGAAATTATCTTAACAGGTACAACAAAGAGAAAGTGGGAATCCCCCACTGTGACGTCACAACGTCTATCGAAGCATTCCGACAAGGCCTGGTCAAAGACAGCAATCTCTATGACGAGATTACCAAGTATCCCTGCAAAAGTTTCGAAGATGTTCAGGCCAAAACTATGGCCGAGGTAAGGCTGGAAGAGGACCGTGAGTCGCGTAAAGCCTCGCACGGACCCGATCCATCCGATCGCAAACATTTCTCCGACAATCGTCGGGACAAACGTCCACATCCCTATTCTCGTAATCGAAACGAAGCAAATCAGGTAAATTCTTTCCAAGACAGGTCACAAGAATGGAGAGACGGTTCTGTGTTGCCTCCTAGGGTCCAGTCTTATAACTTCAACGTTTTCGTGTCGAAGCTTGTCAAGAGTTTCGACAAGTATGGAAAAGACGTAAGATGGCCCCGAAAGAGCGACTGACCGGATGTCAAGAAGGACATGAGTCGATGGTATGAATTCCACGGTGACCATGGTCATTCGACCGACGAGTGCATCGCCCTACGAAAGGAGGTCGCTAGGCTGCTATCACAGGGGCTGTTACGCGACGTCATCTCGGAACGGGCAAAATCCACCATGGAACGCCGAGATCAGGTAAAACAGAACAAACCCCCATCTCCTATCCATACGAAAGTTGTCAATACCATTTCAGGTGGATCCGACATATGCGGGAAGCGACACGCCAAGGAAAGCAAAGGCGACAAGCCCGAAGCATCAGAATTCAAACCAAGGAGGGCATCTAACCTTCCGACGGTCACATTCGACGAATTCGACTCCGACGGGTCGGATAGTCACCATGACGGTCTGGTAATCTCTTTGTCCATTGGTAATTGCTTAATCCGGAGAGTACTAATCGATACAGGAAGTTCGACAAACCTCTTGACCCTCGACGTTCTCGAAGAAATGGGTCTGACTGAGAACGACCTAATCAAGAAATCGACCCCACTGGTCGGGTTCAGCGGTGAGGTTAAGCACACGACTGGCGAAATCATTCTGACCACATACACTGGAGGAATCAACCGACAGGTTAAATTCTTAGTCCTAGACTGTCCGTCTCCCTACAATTGTATTATTGGCAGGCCGTGGATACACGCTATGAAGGCAGTACCTTCAACATATCATCAAGTCATCAAAGTCCCCACCGAGTGGGGAGTCCAAGAAATCAAAGGAGATCAAAGGACCGCAAAGGAATGCTATGTCGCTTCCATGAAGAACGCGGTCGAACACAAGATCGCATAGCAACCACAGATTGGCGAAGGACCTAGTCGATACGTTGAACCAGAAATGGAGAAACTCGACGAGATCACACTAGACCCTTCAAAGCCAAACCAAACGGTAAGGGTCGGGTCGGACCTGGACGACTCGACCAGACAACAGCTTCTCGACTTTCTCAGGACCAATGCCGACTGTTTCGCATGGTCACATGAGGATATGGTCGGGATATCTCCCAACGTTATTACTCATAAATTAAATGTGGATCCATCTCATCCCCCTGTCAAGCAAAAACGCAGGAAATTCACCCCCGAGAGGAACAAAATAATCGACAACGAAGTCAAAAGCTTATTGGAAACCGGAAAAATCAGGGAAGTCCACTACCCTGAATGGCTGGCCAACGTGGTCGTGGTCCAGAAGAAGAACGGCAAATGGAGAGTCTGCATCGACTTCACAGTCCTCAACAAGGCTTGTCCCAAGGATTCGTTTCCTCTGCCTCACATCGACGCCATGGTCGACGCCACAGCAGGGCACGAAATGCTCACCTTCATGGACGCCTTCAGTGGCTACAATCAAATCCTTATGGATCCCGACGATCAAGAAAAAACAGCGCTCATCACCAGTCAAGGTATCTATTGCTACAAAGTAATGCCCTTTGGTCTGAAAAATGCAGAGGCTACATACCAACGATTGGTCAACAAAATGTTCAAAGACCAAATCGGAGACACAATGAAAGTCTATATCGACGACATGTTGGTCAAGTCCAAAAAGAAAGAAGATCACATCGACCACCTACGCGACAGCTTCGAGGTACTCAAAAGGTACAATATGAAACTAAACCCTACTAAGTGCTCCTTCGGAGTGTCGTCAGGTAAGTTCTTAGGATATATGGTGACACAAAGAGGAATAGAGGCCAGCCCAGAATAGATCAAGGCTCTCATCAACCTCCGATCCCCCCGATGCATCAAAGACGTACATAAGCTCACAGGTCGGATAACAGCTCTGAACAGGTTCATCTCCAAATCATCCGACAAGTGCAAACCATTCCACGATGCGCTCAAGAAAAATAAGTCCTTTCAATGGACGGAGGAACATGAAGCGGCATTTCAGAACCTCAAGGACTATCTAGCCAGTTCTATGTTACTAACCAAACCTAAAGGCGACGAGCCCTTATTTCTTTATCTTGCAGTGTCGGAATCGGCCGTAAGCGGTGTACTGATCAGAGAAGAAGATGGCAAACAGTCGCCAATATACTATGTCAGTCGGACGCTATTATCAGCCGAAACGAGGTATTCGTCACTTGAAAAACTCGTATTATCATTAGTAATGGCTTCGAACAAGCTCAAACCATACTTTGAATCCCATACTATCACTGTGTGCACTAATCATCCCATGAGGGCTATCATGAGGAAACCCGAGTTCACAGGAAGAATGACAAAATGGGCCATACACCTCAGTGGTTACGACATCGAGTACGAGCCGAGGACAGCGATCAAGTCGCAAGCATTAGCCGACTTTGTGGCCGATTTCAGTCCGACCCTAGAGCAAGAAGCCGCAAAAGAAGCAAATCAACTACTCGCGATAGACGAGATAGGTACATGGGAGCTCCACACAGATGGGGCATCGAACGCTAGAGGATCGGGGCTTGGGGTCGTACTGAAATCGCCACAGGAGGACAAGATAGCCCAGGCTGTCAGATGTGAGTGGGATGCGACTAACAACGAGGCTGAGTACGAAGCACTCATATTCGGACTCATCTTGGCTCGCGATCTAGGAGTCCAAGAGATCGAAGTCGTTTGCGACTCCTTACTGGTCGTAAACCAAATACAGGGATCGTACAATGCCAAAGACACCAGAATGATAGCCTACCTGGAGGTAGCCAAGAAACTGATCGGACAATTCCAAACATTCAACATCCGACAGGTGCCCAGGGATCTTAACTCCCAAGCCGACGCGCTCGCCAATCTGGGATCCGTCCTAGACCCAAAAGAATTTCCACACATACCATTGGCCCACGTTATGACGCCGGCCGTCCCAAAGACATCCGTCGAGTTGACAACACCACTTGAAGAACTCGTCGCCATGGAGATAGGCGATCGACCAGAAGAAGACATCGTCGACACCAATGACGACTGGATGCTACCTTACATCAAGTGGCTAAAAGATGGTATTTTACCAGACGACAAGACAGAAGCAAAAAAGCTTAAGGTACAAGCACTCTCTTACGATATTATTGACAACATCTTGTACAAAAGATCTGTTACAGGGCTACTCCTACGATGCCTTCAGACTCCAGAAGTCGGACGTATCTTACAATCATTACACGAAGGAGAGTGTGGCAACCACACCGGCGGACGAAGCCTCTCGGGAAAGGCCCTACGAAATGGGTACTATTGGCCAACGATGAACAAAGACGCCATGGAATACACCAAGAGGTACGATGCCTGTCAGCGGCATGCACCCGTACGTCATCAACCATCGGAGCTCCTCCATCCGACCCTAGCTCCATGGCCCTTTATGAGATGGGGAATGGACATCGTCGGAAAGCTCCCTCCCGCGTCGGGTCAAAGAGTCTTCTTCCTCGCTATGACAGACTACTTCTCTAAATGGATCGAAGCCGAAGCCTACAGAGAGGTAAAAGATCAACACGTCATTTCATTCATAAAACGCAACATCTTGTGCAGATTTGGCGTCCCATCCGAAATCGTGTGCGACAACGGCTCCCAATTCATCAGTCATAAGACTCGAACCTTTTACGACCAATGGAACATCAAATTGGTTACATCTATACCTCGGTATCCGCAATCCAACGGACAGGCGGAATCCAGCAATAAGATCATTATCAACAACCTCAAGAAATGCCTCACAGGGGCTAAAGGCAAATGGGCAGACGAGCTCCCACTCATTCTCTGGTCCGACAGGACCACTCCAAAGAATGCGATTGGGCAATCGCCTTTCTCTCTCGTCTACGGGAGCAAAGCAGTCATCCCGGTTGAGCTACTGGTTCCGACCGCTCACTGCAACCTCCAAACAAACGAACAAAACGACATTGAACTAGCACATAATCTCGACACTGTGGACGAAATCAGGGAGAAAGCTCGAATCAGAATGGTCAAGTTCCAACAACAAGTCGCGAGGAGCTACAACAAGAACGTCCGGATCAAGGCATTCAAGGTCGGAGACTGGGTCCTAAGGAAGACATTCCAGAACACCAAGAACCCATCCGACGGAAAGCTAGCACCACAATGGGAAGGACCTTACTTGATCACCGAAGTGGTCGGACAAGGAGCATATCAACTAGAAGACAAAGACGGACAACCAATCCCGAGGAGTTGGAACACAGCACATCTTAAGCTCTACCATTTCTGAACCAATAAGGTAAAAACATCACACAAAACTCTATGCATCGCATACATATCGCATGTACATTGCCACATGTCACATACATATCGCATGTTATCGCATGTACTTTGCCATCTATCGCATATGTATCGCATGCTATCGCATATACATCGCCACTTTCCTTCATATATCATCGCCTTGACACCAAGCGAGGACTTCCTCCTTACAAAAATACAAATGCAGAACAACATTTACATTGGACCCAGTCGTCCGCAAATGGATCCTGTCATCCGCATATAGCGCTTACATTACACGATCGATCGGATTACGGGGAGATGACAACACAGGCACGTCGGCACACCGCCTGCCTTATACAAAACATAAGGTACAACACCTTATTACATTCACGCAATTAAACATAAGGAACAAACACCTTATTATATATTGCTTACCTCCCCGGCATAACGTCATGACTAACACATACACAAACACATCGCAGGCCTGCTCTACATACATACATACGGTGAAACCCCACTCGACGGAGCACACGGGCGAAACCGACACACACGACATACTAAACGTCGTCGACAACTTGCTATCTATCACAAACATGTACGAAACAAACTAGCATGCAATTCTACATGTAAAAACGCATTTGTAGCAAAATAAAAAGCATTTTTATAAATACGCGACCCGTGATGGTGGACGGGTCGCCAAACCACATTGTCTGCCTACACATCTATAGGACTTCATCAAACAGAAATATTCTACGACCCGCGATGGTGGACGGGTCGCCAAAACATACATTATCCAAAGGCACCAAATGTCTAAACCCACACACAAGTGGGACAAACAAAGTCAAGCATCGGGAACAACAACGTTACCTTCGGCAGGGGCTGGCTCCAATGGGGCTATCTCGTCGGTCGGCTTAGCATCGCCAGAATGAGCTTCGTCCTCATCGGCACCTTCATCCACAACCTCTTCTCTAACGTCGGCTAAGCAGAACAGCTCCTGACCGGGATCGCCATTTGGAAACATGGAGTCTAAAGTCTCCTTCTCCGCCTTCAGGTCCCAGAGCTCATGCTTGCCCTCGTTGAACTCTTCAATCATCTCGATGCGCGATTTCACCGCGTAGAAGGCCCCAACGTCGCCAGCAATCTGACCGTCGGCAATCCGAGCCCGCTTCACTTCCTCCTCAATGCCTGCCCTGCACTCTTCAAACTCCCTCTGACATGCGACTAGCTCCCCTTGACAGCTCTTCAGCTCCCTGGTGAGACGACGCTCAGTCTCACGACAGCGACTCTCCGCTCCCTCCAGCTTGGTCCTTAAAGAGGCAAGGTCGGACTTTGACCTAGCAGCCCTGTCCTCAGCCTTGACAAGCATCGCTTGGACACCGGAGTAAGCTCCCAAGAAGTATTGAAAAGCCTGACAAAAAGGCATACGACAACACAAATACACGAATCAGAAAACACAGTCGAACAAAAGAAATACAAAAACGCACAAAACAAAGGGCACCACACCCTCCATGCGGAACTGCCCGCTTCACCAATGCAGTCCAAAGGGGAGACGTCCTTAACTTCCGACTTCAAAGTCGGGTCTTGAGCGCGAAAAAGATCAACGATCGACGGCCCTACGACACCGATCTTGCCGACCCCTTTGGCGGTCGCGCCTTTCTTCTTAGGGACGTCCTCCGCCTTGACATCATCAGGACGAGCGCTCGCTTTCCTCTTAGAGCCAGCTTTAACCGTAGTCGTCAGGTCAATCAGAGCTGGTTTACTCGACGCCGCCTTGGCTGCTGCTTTCCTTTGCTCAATCAAGCTTTTTCCCGATGCCACCCTCAGGCGAGCACTCGACCGACCACCAGGGGAACCTGACACGACAGGACAACAAAAAAGGAGAAATCCTAAAGTACACGACAAAGTGAAAAACAATAAAAAGACTCCTAAAGCCGAAAGTCTACCTTTCGCACGAGATGAAGAAACATTCGACATATCTTCTTGTGAGGCAGGAGTCGTCGCCAGCAAGTTGATGTTCACAAATTTCCTTTCAGACGCGGGAATCTCAAGCACAATCTTTGACAAGCCCTCTGATCGGCTACTCACTTCTAGATCCTCTGGTTCGGGGACTACAAAAAAGAAAAGTTAAAGCAAGAGTTAAGACACACAAATACATGAAAGAAAAGACAAGTACATACTATCGACTCGCCACTCCGTCAACAAAAATGGACATTCTCCCTCCTTCTCCAGAGAAGAGCGTTCGACGAAAAAGAACTTCGACCCCCATCCGCGGTCGTTAACATCAGGGCTCTGCACCAAGGGCTTCCGACCAGGTCGGACACGCAACTGAACGCGATAGGAACTCTTCGATCCTATGAAGTAGTTATACCACAGGGCGTCGAAGTCAAAATCAGCCCCAGTTTGAACATTCACAAGGTCTAAAACCCTAAGTACTCTCCACGCCTGAGGCATTACTTGACATGGCGCCAGCGCCAACATAGCTAAGAAGTCCCTGACAAGGGGGGAAAAAGGAAACCTATGCCCTATTCTAAACGGGTAAGAGTAGAAGCAAACCCATCCCTCATAGCGAGCATCGGCCCTCTCGTCTGGGTGAGGCAGCCTGGCAACCGTCTCCGGCGGAAAACCTCCGACTTGGAGCACCTGATCCAGTTCCGCCTGGGACATAGTGCTAACCAACGCATCCGACTCCTTCAAAATAAAACGAGGAGGAGCTTCGCCTTCACGAGAATCGGAGAGAGTCTTCGACGACTCAGAAGCCTCGAGAGAAACCATTTCGAGAATGGGAAAAGAGGAGAATCGAAGAGCTACGACTAAGAGAAATCAGAAAGCTATGGCAAGAGAAACCAAGAGGCTTACTAGAAACTTGCAAAGGAAGATGATGAAGAGTAATCGATTCCTTCTGCTACGAATTTATGGAGGAAAGCGAAGGCCTATAGAGGCGTCGCATCATGCCTCGATCACGCGCCACGTAGCCCTGAGCAAACGCGCCAAATTGGAAGGTGGAGATTGTGTCTAGAGAAGTTGCCACGGATTCCGGTCAACTTGCCTAAACCGTAAGCCCATAGCAACTTGGGGCTATTGTTGGGCCTGGATTCTCCAGAGAAGAAAGATCGAGAGGACCGAGCCCAAGCCCACTGCAAATCGGGAGAATGGCAGACGAGTTCAGAAGAGTCGACAAGGCTTCTCTGGTCGAGCGACACCCGACAAAACCTCTCCAGTCAAGAGTCATCCGACAAGATCGCGGAGATCTCGCCACGCATTTAATGCTCAGATCATGCAACATCTGCAACGTTCAAACACCTTAATTGCCAGTAATTCAACGGCGAAATCCTTGCCATTACACTCGGTATTGAAGATAAAAACATAAAAACGGTGCAACGGCCACAAGAGTAAAGGGACTTACCATATTTGGAACGACGAAGAAGATAAGATCAGGGAACTCACAACTATGCAGGGGGCACGCATTCTCACTTAGCAAACTCACCAGAATAGCACTCTCGCTCTCCATCTAGCTCTCCAAACGGCTGCCTACGCCTGACCCCTGCCTGTCGCCACTCATAAGTCACTGGTCGAGTCCCACTCGATCTCTGATTTTATTACGATAAGTTGTATTGCGATCTAATCCGATTCACGCGATATCTAATAAAATCATCTTGCTATTATATATTTATTTCTTGTTCACCTATTATTTGCTTGGTTTGGATTATTTCCCATCGTCCGATCGACTAGTTACCCCGTCTAAGGCGATTTAGGTCGTCCGATCTTTTCGCCCCAAAACACTTATCTCCTCAATTTAAGTGGTGGTGCACTTAGCTAGTGCCGAAATTCGAGATGCGTCCCATGATCTATATCTCATTGCGAGATTGGTGTGGATTAAAAGCTTTAACGTAAATGCACGTTTTGGAATTAAATAAGATAAGTGCCGTTTTGCACATAATTAATACACCATCGGGCGAGAAGTACAATGTCGAACCCGCCCGGACTCTTGTCTAAAGTAAGTCCCCTTTCCAATCTGGATTCGCATTATGCGGTGAGGTTGGTCGATGACCCAAATATTCAAGGTCAGTTTTCAAACTTTGTGTGAATTATAATGTTCCCAAACAAATATTCATATTCCTACAAGACTCACCTTCTTTGGAGTCTTCTTTTGTCGCATACCTCTTCTTTCATTTCAGTGAGAGTGTCTGGGTTATATATCATCTACCGACTATTATTCGAGAGACAATGATAGTAATTGGATACAATCACAAGAACCATTCTGTTTGAGCCTTTGCATAGTCTTTCATTAGACTGACCAACCTTTCTCTTTCCTTGCATGGTTGGCTGATGTCATCCGTCCTATACGGCACATCAGTGGTTGGTCTTAGACACCTTGAAGTAACAAATCGAAGACGAAGGCTTACAATTGAAGATTGAAGATGTTAAGTAATATTTTAAAAAAAAGTTGTCTAGTGTTAACTTAATCTCCTTAAATAAATGTAAGACCTAGCTAAGTTAGTCATGTGTTAAGGTTTATTTAATAAGTCTTCTGTTGCATTGTAATTTGGATTGTAAAACTTATCTCCTCAATTTACGAGGAAAGATTTTAATAAAGGTTTAAGTATTTGTTATAAAATTCTTCCGTTATTTACTCTTCATTATTTAATGTTCATTTATTTATTTATTTAAGCATAATTGTTTCGATTAAAGCCTTAGGTGGCTTTAGACTTTACAGTCTGAGGTCACTGGCGTGTGGCACTACCGACATAAGTCGGGGGTGTTACAAAGCCAGGGTCGAATACTCATAAATGGATCTTGGATGTGATAGACGGTCACCACAACCATGCGCTTCCGACTAGCTTCATTGGGCATGCATACATGGGTAAAATGACCCTGGATGAGCAGCTCGTGGTTAGGAGCTTGGGCGATCATTTCATGGGGCCGAAAGGTATTGTTGCATTATTGAGAACTTTATTTCCCAAAAATGTAACATCCATGAAGCAGGTTGTGAACTATTTGCAAAAGATCTAGTACGAGGATCGTAGGGAGCTGACGGTTACCCAATGGATACTATATTATTTGCGAGAAAATAACTGCGTAGTTCGTCGTTTGAGGAAGAAGTCAACAAGTGAGGTGGATATCCTATTTTTTGCTCATCCGGACTCGATACGCCTATTGATGATGTTCCCATATGTGGTAGTTATCGACGCCATATACAAGACAAATAGGTATGTAATACACTTCAATAGAATAGTCAATGTACTAAAATTTAGTTCCTTAATTTTGAAGTACTACATTTTCTCTTTTTACATTTATCAATAGGTATGATATGCCTCTAGTGGAGATTGTTGCTTTTACTTGCACTCACAAGACGTTCAACATTGCATAAGCATTTACTCGAGGGAAAAAGGTTATGCATTACAGGTTCATAATGATACAACTTCGGCAATTGTTTGTAGATTTGGGAGTAATGCCCACATAGAGGTGCATGAAGGGTTTGGCACACCAAAACATTGCACACCATACCCTTGGGGTTTTTTGGGTTTAGGGTTTATAATGAAACCCTAAACCCATAAACCCCAAGGGTATGGTGTGCCTTTTTATGGCGTGCCAAATCCTTCATGTGCCTCTTTGTGGCGCATACATGCTATGAGGGAGATTTGATTTGGATTTTTTTTTAATATAGGGTTTAGGGTTTGCAGCTCTAAGGAATACAATGATATCAGTGACTAGAATAAACCCAAGAAAATGTTATATACTATAGTTATGGTTTACGATTATATACTTTGGTTATATCGTATAGATGTATAATATAGTTATATACTATGGTTATATCATATAGTTATATCATATGATTGTATCATATGGTTATATACTATGGTTATATCCTATAGTTATATACTATGGCTATATCCTATAGTTATATAATATGGTTATATCCTGTAGTTGTATACTATAGTTATATACTATGATTATATCCTATAGGATATAACCATATGGTTATATTCTATGGTTATATTCTATAGTTATATAATATGATTATATCCTATAGATATATCATATGGTTATATCCTATAGTTATATACTATGATTATATCCTATAGTTATATCATATGGTTATATCGTATAATTATATCCTATAGTTATATACTATGATTATGTCATATAGTTATATACTATTGTTATATCGTATAGTTATATACTGTAGTTCTATACGATAGAAGCGATAAACAAAAACGACCAAATAAAATAAATGTCGAAATGTTAGTACGAACAAACAAACAACCATAGTTATATACAAGATTTTAGTACAAACAAACAACCATAAATACAAAGATCGGACTAATCATTATCGCTAGAGTCATCCAACGATCTCTGTAAATGCTCAGCCACTTCCCGATCACGAGCCTCGTGCTCATCCGCTTCCCGCTCTGCGGCCGTCCTCGAGGATAAACCGAGCCCACTCCCCTGACCTTCCTCATGCACAGAATCCTAAAACACCTGGGATGCACGCGGTGGGGCGGGGGGCATCGGTGGAGTCTGATCAGTCAATTGGTATAACCATCGACTAACCAGCGCAACAAAGTTTGTAGGTCTACTCTCCGGTATGAGGAGAAATCTATGCATCGCACCAAAAACTAACTGGCTCCGCTGTATTGATAATAATATGCATTAGAAAAAATACATAATAACAAGAACTTAAAAAAAGTAAACGATGTTATCTTACCGCAAGAGTGTCAACCGGAGGAGCTGGATGGATAGGCTAGGTCGGATGATCCTGCCTGGGGGATCTGGGATCCACAAGCACATGAGACACCTCGTCCAGCCAATCCAAGTAGTCATCAATAACATCCCAAAATGATGTCGCATGCGGTACGTCTAGTTGGATGAGAGGTCTCGGATCGGTATCCCATGCGCCTAAAAGGTCCGGTTAAAAGGCCATGGCGTAGTACCGCAGCTCAAACTATCGGATGCACTGAATGGGATCAGGTGGCGCTTGCGGGATAACCTGTACGTATCCGAATTGCCTGAGGACGCGATCTAGAAGGTACGGCTCCTGCACATTGACACATTACAGTATGCCTCGGAACCGCAAAGTGACGTACAAGGGTGCGTGGATTTCCAATCCGGGTCATGGGTTACACTATATTTGTAAGTAAAAATGGAATATATAATCTATCTACATTGAATATCTAACACCCCCAAATCGTAACCCATTTAGAAAGGTATTACCGCCAGTGACCTCGGTTTCCACACCGAAGCCACCCCAGGCTTTACCGGTTTAAATACAAATCATAAACAACAATCATGATGTAAACACCAAAATCTTTGGTTAAAACATATGTCTGGGGATTACATCACAATCCCCATAGGACAAAACAGAGTAATCAGCGGAAGTCTTTGTAAAACATAAATACAAGGGTCTTGATCGTAATGATCACCCGCCAAGGATCGCAACCTGATAAATCCATTAAAACACCGTTTGCTTTTATAGTCGTTCTAGCCTTTGTTTCTCGGATTCTTATCTGATGTGCCGAATCGAACGGATGACACCAACCAACCATGCAGAGAACAATTACGGTTGGTTAGTCTAATAAAAGACTACGCAAGGGTACAAAGCAGAGTGGTTCAAAGTAATCGTATTAGGTTAGACTCATCGTTTCTCGAATTAAAACCGATGACGATAGTCAACCACCATACTCCTACTGGAATATATCAAGCAGCATGATCAAGAGAAGATTCTGAAAGACCGAGTCTTACAGCAATCAACCCAAAAGAAGACTCCAATGAATTGAGTCTTATCAGAATTATGACAAATATTGGGGAACATTAATTAATCATACAAGCGTTCAATAACGACTTGATGTTTCGGCTCACGACCAACCTCACCGCTTAATGCGAATCCAGATTGGAAAGAGAACTTTACTCTGATCAAAGTCAAGACAAGCTTTCCTAGCTGCACTACTCGCCCAAGGTATATTAATCATGTGCTACGACGGCACTTATCTTATTTAATTCCAAAACGCGCATCACGTTATAGGCTTTTAAATATATGTTTCGTCATGAGGGACATATATTGAGTATATGTTTCGCCATGAGGGACATATAGGACATATGTTTCGCCATGAGGGACATACTCCTGAATGAGACAAATCCCAAGATTTGTAGCATCAGTTAAGTGTCACCATCTCTATACCCGAGTATAGAGATCGGTCATGACCCACCAAATGGTCTTTGAGTTTATCACCCTTTGCACCATTAATCATTATTAAGAAATGACTGGACCTCGAATAGTCCATCTCTCCTACGAATACTCATGCTAACTAAACAGTTCAACACAGTAATAATCATATCAAAGCCCTCCAGGCCATTATCATAATAATATAGATATTCATAATAGCGTTGTTCTAACAGATATACAACCTATTATAATATCATATTCTTTTCACATCCTTGCCCTCTCGACAATTATCATAAAATATATATCTATAATAGCGTTGCTCTAATAGATATACAACATATTATAATATCATATTTTAATCCATATCATTTATCAAAACTGTTCCCAACAAAACAGTAAATCATTCCAAATTAATTAACAATCAAACCATTGATAATTAATGGAAGTATGGAATGATAAGCAAGAGCGAACCGCCACTTGCCTTAGATCAGCCGAAAGCTTAAACGAAGCTTAGGAACAAGAGGTTTCCGGGTCTGGAACTGGGATGGATCCTGGATGTTAAATCCTTCTGGAACGACCCATAATGAGACCTTAAGTTAGATTCGACAATAGCTAGTACGAATCTAAAGAATAACGAAAGGAATCGAAGGGAACGGAGCCCGATCAAAAGCCACAGAAGCCAAGGCCAAAACATGCCAAGGTCCTGTCGGCGGCGGTCGCCGTCTGCCTATTCGTGGCGGCGGTCGCCGCTACGAACAGGTCAGAAACTTTCGAGAAGAAGAAATCTCACCGACGTCGATCGGTTTGCTTCTCCTTTGGTTTGATTTGGATTCTAAGCTCCCTAAGGCCACCAAAGCTTTACTTTGAGATCAACCAAACTCAAGAACGAAGCTTCGAAGTTCTTCGACGAGATGGGATTTTCCGGCGAGATTTTGGAAGAGAAAGGGTGAGTTCAGACGAGCTCGAATTCCTCTTCTTTCTCTGTATATATAACCCAAGCAAGGAGGAGAAGCAGCCAGCTGCGTTGCCCGACCAACTGGACGTCCTCCGAGGCGTTAACGGCGCGAGTTTCCAGCTCCGACGATGTCAGAGATATTGGCGGCGGTCGCCGCCGACGACAGAAGGTCGCCGCCTGATTTATGTCTGGCGGTGGTCGCTGCTTTCGCCACTTTGGCCAATTCTTGTCCGTTTTGTCGTCCGGGTTAATAATATTCGTACACGAATGACTTTTTAACCCAAAAAATACATTAACTGTATTTTATATTGCTCAGAAAAATATTACAGAGATCAAACATTACACAGAATGTTCATACACCTCTGAATTTAATCTGACTCACAACATGGGCTTAAGTAAGTTCAAAATTTACTCGTACAAAATGTGGGATATTACAGAATGTACGTTAGATTATAATAAAAAGACATCAAGTTGAACCGTTATAAATTACCTCCTCATATCTGATGTCGTCTAGGATGCGGCGTACGACGACCAATCGCGTTGGATCCTTTCCCCGGGGTGCCTCTTTGCCGTCTCTCATGGTTTCCCGAGCGTTTGTCATTGCCTCCAAGTCCATCACATGATGTCCTTGGAAATGGAAAAAAATATGCCCAAATCCAAACTTGCAAAACAAGAATTAACGTTATAATTAAAACAGTAATATGTCATAAACAAATCGACAATAAAACTTACCCTCAGAAGGAGCCCACAGTCGCCAATGCCCTGCACCCCGCGATGCGAAGCCTCTCCCAGGTTCCTATACAGAATGGCCAGGAAACCAGCTCCCCATGCATGGCATTCGGTGATCTCGTGGTCAAAAAGGATCACCATCCACTTGTGCTTCATAACATTCGTCGACTTGTCCACCAAGATAGTCGTGCTGACAAGAGTAAGTAGGTAAAAAGATGCAATGAGTCTCTCGTCCCTCTCGGCGGCCTGTATCATGGCACGCAGTCTGGTCGTCAGGAAATTCAATGGAATACCACCATTTCTGTACCATTGTGCAATCGTGGTCAGCTCGATACCAAATGTTGTGGCAATGCGCTGTCTGACCTCCGTGTCGTCCATCTCGGAAGTCATGCTCCTGCCGTCAATGGGCAACCCGAGAATCTGATGTATCCCACGGGAAATGGAACGAGTTTGTCTCGGGGTGCCATCACTCGACAAATGCCGAAATCAGGCAAGCATTCATCCTCTCATACTCAAGCGACCCCAAAGAAGTGATACCGATGCGCTGTGCAAGTCCCCACCACATATCTGGGCCCTCTATAATGTGCACCTCGAGATCTATATAGTGTGCCTTCCGGACGTGCACCTTTAAAACCTTCCTCGTCTGAAACAAAAAATTAATTATCAATATAAGTTAGGATAAATATGGCAAAAAGAAATATGTAATTGTAAAAAAAACATACCAAGGCGGCGCCGACGTCCTCTAAGAGGAGCATTCCCGGCAGGTGCATCATCGGCAGCAGCATCCCCGACAAGAGCATCCCCAACAGGAGCCCGTCATCTGCGTCCCTTCATGCGTTCCCTCACACGTCCCCTACCACGTGCCCTTGCCGGAGGGGTAGCGGGATCGAGCGGGGCAACGAGAACCTCCTCCGCAGCAGCCGGAACAGGCTGGAGATCGGCCAGCTCATATATAACCTTCGCGATATGGGTCACGTAGCTAACAAGGAGGGTAGGTACTTATGGCCCTCCCGACACCCAAGAAGCGGTCCCCAAAATCGGACCTAGTGCGGCCTCCGGTGTAGGAGCTGGTGCGGGAACCGGCTCAGAAACGGGAGTGTGTGAGAAAAATGGAGTCAAAATCGGACCGAAAGTAGTAGGAAAAGCGTCATCCATCCCCAAATCCTGGACTGTCAAATTAGGATAAAAATCTCGATATAATCCTGATCCAAGTCGTCCCCATCATCATCATCATCATTTGCCGACGTATCACGAGGAGAAGCCTTGACGTAGACGTCCCCCATGACCACATCATCATCGTGGGCGGGTGATGAGGACGGCTGCGCAGCGTCTAAAATCTCGCTGCTAACAAGTGTTGCACGGTGACGTGCCGACTCGGTCACACCATGTCTTCGCCTCGGACGTCGTTTCACCGTCGGATTTCTCACCGATAACGAAGAAAAAACTTCTTGTACACGCTAAAATTACAGATTTTTAAGATACATTAGATTCATTTAATTATTTTATTATAATTTATGTTAGATTATTAAATTTATTATAATTTATTATAATTTAAGTTTAATTATTCTAATTTATTCTAATTTAGATTTAATTATTTTAATTTATTACAATTTACAATTTATCTAATTTATAATATATAATATGTAATAATTTATTACATATTATTAAGTTTTATCAATGATTTAATTTATTTATTATAATTTAAGTTTAATTATTATAATTTATTCTTATCTATTCTAATTTAATTTTAACTATTTTAATTTATTCTAATTTATTAAAATTTACAGTTTATCTAACTTATAATATATAATTTGTAATAATTTATTACATATTATTAAGTTTTAACAGTTATTTAATTATTTTTTTGTAATGTAAGTTTAATTATTCAATTTATTCAAATTTGTTACAAAATATATAATTTATAGTGTATAACCTGCAATAATTTATTACATACTATTAAGTTTTATAATTATTCAATTCATTATAAACTATTCTAATTTATTCTAATCTATCCTTAATTTCATTATTTTTAATGCACTATTTACAAATCTAAATACAAAATTGATTCCAAGTTTAATATCATAATTATTTTCATAAGTAAAATGCATAAACTATTTCTAAACTAATTACAATTCCAAATTCCATTACAAATGTAAATCCAAATATAATTTATAACAATATCTAAACTATAATAGCATTATTAAATAAAAATATAATTTAAAATTTCTAAAATTACATACCGCTTGGCTTCCCCACAGACGAGTAACTGGTGGGGTCTCGACATCGTCCCCTCTCTGTTCAGGAGTTGCAGCATCGTTGACGACCGTACTAGTAAGCATGCCTCGAACTCGTGCCCCAGCTCGGGTCCGGGTGGCATCCGATAAGATAATCATGTCACCGTATCCGGCCCTACGCCTCCCTCCACCACAGTAAACCTGAACCTCTACGCCACCTCCTTCGGCCGCCGCCTCCACCACCTCCGAGTCGTCGCCGCCAGCCACTGCCTCCGACCCTCCGTCGATCGCCATCGCCTCCACCGTCTCCGACCGGCCGACAATCGCCTCCATCTGCACCGCCTCCGATATATAACACCCCGTATTTGTAATCCCTTATAAGGATTAAAAGTGTTACTCATGTCAACAAGAGCTCTTTCTTTTCATGGTTCAAGTGAGGACAAAGTACTATGAAGTTAAGCGTGCTAGGGAGAGAGTAGTACCAGGATGAGTGACCTCCTAGAAAGTCTCCGATTTGGCATGAGATGGTGCTTCTAAGGCCGTGGGCCTTACAAATGGTGTTTAAGCCGACTCTGAGTTATGAGTGGACTTGGCCTTGAGGGCAGTCACTCGACCCAGAGGGCGGTCTTTGGGCCTTGACGAGGTCGACAAGGGTATAAGTGGGGGTGATTGTAACACTCGTGTTTGTGATCCCTTATAAGGATTAAAATAATACCCATATCAACAAGAGCTCTTTCTTTTCATGGTTCAAGTGAGGACAAAGAACTATGAAGTTAAGCGTGCTAGGGCGGGAGTAGTACCAAGATGGATGACCTCCTGGGAAGTCCCGGGTTGGCATGGGATGGCGCTTCTAAGGCCGTGGGCCTTACATCCGACCGGCCGCCAACCACCTCCGCCAGATTCGCACCGACCACCGCCACCGCTGTTGGATTCGCACCGCCAAGGTCATCGTCGTTGGAACCGCCCGCCGCCGTGTCTTCCATTGTCACCGCCGATTTCTGAGAAGAGGAGTGCGAAGAGAGAGGGAGCACTGTCGAGAGGGAAAGAAAAGAGAGAAAGAAGACTGTACACCTCGCGCGTTGGCATTTAACCAAAGGTGGTACGCCAGCGCGAGGCTATATTCGGGTGTGTCAAATGAGTCTTTAATTGGCCCAGTCATTCAAGGCCCAATTAAAGGCCCACACAATTTGTATGCCATATTCGGATGCGCTAATATTTATTCGTTTTTTAGTATCCTTCCATTTGGCGTACCAATTTTACCAAACATTTCCCCTATGTATGTACGTTTAATTTAAATGCATTAAAGTGCGTACAAAAAGCTAAAAACTTCGTGTATATAGTATCTGCCAAAATTTAATAAGAATTAATCTATATCCACACTCACACCAAATAGTAGCTCACTCATGAATCACTACCAAGTGCTAGTGTGCTACTATATAAACAACCCCAGTAGTCTTCAAATTGGCTAGAAGTTTTGGATAGTTGCCTCTTTTTGAATTTATCGCGTCCCCACCCTACAAAATTGTTAATTAATATACACGATTACTTTTCAACGCATAGGCAAAATTGCTTTTTAGCGCATAGGGTACGCACGTAACGTGGGGAGAGGCTCCTCACGTTACGTGAGATAAAATAGAGCCACACGTTACGCATGACTCCTATCCACACGTAACGTGTGGGTGAGAATGTTCGAAGGTTTCAATTGTTTAGGGTTAGAAATAGACACAGCTGGGTCTACAGCTCCACACATTACGTGTGGGACAGCTCCACATGTAACGTATGGAGCTTGAAAAGGACTCATCCCGCACGTAACGTGGTAAGCCTATCCCCACGTTACGTGAGATGCCTATACGCTGAAAGGTAATTTCGCATATGCGTTAAAAAGTAAGGGCATTAATATATATACGCCCTTTTCGAAGTTGACATGAATCGTGCACAACTCTAGAATTGACAAAACCACCCCTGAATCTAACCCCATATTCATAATCCTCAAGGGGCATTCTAGGTATTTAGCTAGCATCGCCCCAAGCTACACTCTTTCGGGCGAGCGAAGACAAACCAACACAACATGCCATGTGACGCTGACCCATCATACCTTCGCTCCTAGCAACTTTATTTTTGTCCATAAGTTAATAATACTGCCAAACTTAAGTTGACGAACATTATCTACATATTAATTTCTATCTTTGTGAGGACTCCAAGTCTCCAACATAATTGAAGATAGCGATTTTATTAATTAGAATATAAGCTTAGATACTCAGCCCGCGAGAGCAGGGGCGTGGAGGCTAAAATCCTACGTTAGCTAAAATCAATTAAATATATAAAATACTAAAAATCATATTAACCAACTCTAAATGTTTTAAGGATACACACAAATACTTGAAAAAAATAGCAGTAGGATTAGAGCTAGATCCTACATTTAATGATTTCGTCTTTTGTGAATCATCAATACTTGAAAACAATCTCTTTATTTTCTGAAATAAATAAATTATAAATTATATTAACATATAGTAATACAAGCAAACAATCAAACAATACAAGCAAATAAGTAACCAACTCCAAATGCTTCAAGGATACACACAAATACACAATTAACAGCATATATATGACACACACAAATGACACAATTAACAGCATATATATAAGATCTATCATATAATATTTAAAAGCAAAAATCAAGTAACCAACTCCAAATGCTTAACAAGGTCAAAGAGTCAAATTTAATTAATATAGCTAAATAGCTAACCGTAAAAGCCCTTTTGAGAAGAGTGAGGGAATAGGGGTGGTCGGAGCCTCGGAGAGTCGGAGGCCTTGAAAAGAATGGCGGCGAGCCGGCGACTCCGGCGAGACCTAGCTTGACGGTGACTGAGTGACACACAATTAACAGCATTCAGGTTTCAGCATATATATAAGATCGATCCAAAAATAAAATAACCAACTCCAAATGCTTAACAAATATGGCTAAGTGGCTAACCATAAAACCCTTTTTGAGAAGAGTTAGGGAATAGGGGTGGTCGTCGGTGGCGAGGGCGGACTAGCGGAGGTCGGCGAGATCTTCGACCACGTCCGGCGTCTCCCACATGCCACAGCACGACTCGGCGAGGGCAGCGACTCGGCGAGGGCAGAGGGCGGCGAAGCCGGCGAGGTCAGGGCCTCAGAGGAGATGAAAATTGAAAGGAGAAAGAGGTGGATTTGTGGAAGAGACGGACTGGGAAAAGTTTGAAAGGAAATTAGGGTCAGCTGCAAAGAAAAATCTCTATAATTTAAATAAATAAATAAATATATAAAAAATTCAGTGGGGGCTACAGCCCCCACTGGACCCCACCTGCGTTCGCCCCTGCGCGAGAGCATGATTTTCTATAACATAGTCTTAATAGGTCAGAGTCCACTTTGAAAAATATTACCCTAATGAAAAAAGAGAGCGACAACTTTTTCTCATGTATTGCATTTTGAGAGATTCTACTATAGACTACAAATCAATGATTTGATTATACGAGAATCAACCACGTACCTTCAATCCTACACCGAAAAATTGGACGTTGGATCAAAGATCCCTCCCGATGAAGTGTTGGAGACCTATTTATGGAAAAAGCTAGCTTCTAAGCTAGACAAACCCTCCATGCTAAGTTTCCTAAGAGATAAAGTTCAATTTGACTTGTTGTACTGATTCACCAGCTTGCATTAACTACTTATATCACCTGTATATATCAGCTATTTGTATCACATGCATGCATTATCACATAGGTTGAGCAACCAACTTGATTAAGATATGCTTTGATTTAGGAGAACACGATGAATAAAGACAATGAATACTAATTTTGTAAAATTAGCGGGCTCCGTTAGATACCTCTAAATTAAACTTATTTTTTAAGTTCTGTCAAGATATGGATTAGAAAAATCATAATGATATTAATAATTGATTGAGTTTTCCAACTACTTGTACTAATAGTAGCCGCCGCGCGCTACGTATAACCCCTACCCCTACGTATGTCTGACTTAAGCAAATAAATTAAAATTCCCACTATATATAACCCCTACCCCTACACGTTTGGTTCAAAGCTCCAAAACACACACCATCAATTAAAAGAGCGTTTAATAACTTAAGTATGATGAAAAAGAGGAAGAGTGCTACACTGGCGGCGGCGCCGACAGACAAGGTGGTGGTAGTGGCGGCGGAAGAAGAT
The DNA here is from genome assembly GCA_027886185.1 of Rheum nobile. Lineage (NCBI taxonomy): Eukaryota > Viridiplantae > Streptophyta > Magnoliopsida > Caryophyllales > Polygonaceae > Rheum > Rheum nobile. The sequence continues at coordinate 4,791,320 of WOAB01000207.1, read as the reverse complement.
AAAGAAGAAGCCACAAAAAGAAGCCAGCCGGTGGCTGCAGAGGCGGAAGGGGAAACTTGGACGTCGACGGAGGAGGAAGGGTGGAGGAGGAGGGCGGGGCTAGTGGTGTCGGAGCAGGTGCCGTTGGGGGCGATGTGGTTGCCGTCATGGGACGTCGGAAACATGGCCGAGTCCTCATTTTACAGTGACGTTTGGGACGGATACGACGATATTTGGGGATTTCGTACCGCTCCTAGTTCCAATCTCCTCCCAACTCCCTCTTCTAAATAAGGGTTTATGTGACAAAAAGTCTTTATTAGTTATAAAGTCCTTATTGTAAGTTTTTTTTTGTATACGTCTCTATATTAGGCATGAACTTTAAATAATAATTGTATATATTCCGTTAATAGTTCCGTAATCTGAAACGCAACATTATATTTATAAGGAAGGGAATGGACTATATATGTATTGATGATATTGAATTAGAAGTTATGTATGTACAAGTGTGTTTCTTACGTGTGAAGCGCATCCATGCGTTACGTGTGGGTTTACGCCACACGTTACGTGTGGAGGAGATCTGGCTTTAAAAGTCAGATCTTGCTTCATCCTCCATTCATTCGAACTCCGCAGCCTCAATACCCTAAACCCTTTCACTCGTTACGCGTCTCTTGTATCTGCTCGTGACGAATCAACCGACTCCGCGCGTTACGTTCAAGATCTTTGAAACGCCCCGGCAATATTGTAGTTTTTCCAAACAGATGTGATGCCAACAATTTCAAGGAAGGGTAAATTGTAACTGCACACATAATCATATATAAAATATGATGGCATCCTAACCTTGACATGAACAAATGAAGAGTATAATAGATATGTATGTTACTAACCAGTTAGTTGCATATGTAGAGTCCAGCAGCACAATGTACGAAAATGCCTTCAGCAACGACAACTGTTCCTGGCTTGCGAAGAAGATATCCGTTATCTTGTTGGTCTCCTTGTTGAATCTATGCTCCATGAAGTATCCCTTCTCATTGCACTCATAGAAGAACTGTTGCACAACTGTTCTTCCTTCCATGCCCTTCTTTCGTATCTCATGCATGATGTTGTACACTTGCTTCATCTTGGTCAAATTGCCAGGGGACGAATGGATTGTAGTATGAATCTTTTGAGGCTTGCAATGATTGACTGTCATCACCCTAATAATCTCATTCTCTTCAGCGCTTGGTCGCCCAGCTAATGCACTACCATACAAATAATCTGCTATGACATGATTGTGAGTTCCATGTTGTACAATGATCCTCCACAATCCCTTCGGCCCTTCTTTCAGCCTCAACATGAAGGGACACCCACACTTCTTCGACCTTGTGATGTCTCTCACTTGGTCAGCTTGTTTAGGCACGTTTTGTCCATGCCTATCACACGGTAACCAAGTCCCCCCAAGGGTCGAAGGGGTGGAAGGTTTATTCCTCCACTTTTTGATGCAAAAGTGTTTACACTTAGCCATCTCCCGCGCCCACAAAAATGCTTCTTCTCTAGACTCCCAGATTTGATCAGTTGTAAAGAACCTTAAGTAATCAGCAGAGATGTAAACATCCTCCTCCGGTGGTACACTAAACTGAGCCTGTGTGTGTAGGGATGGAAAACAAAATTGTGGGGTAGCATGAGATGAAGATGCTTCTGGAGGAAACGGTATCCCAAGTGAGAAGGATGGTATCTCAATAGCTGGTTGAGGCGTGTTCCAATCCTGCAGCTTTTGAGGCGTTTCCCAAACCGAAAATGTCTTCTGTGGGGTGCTCCAGTCATTGAGGGAGATATTGTTTAACCCCTCGTATAAATAATAGTTCGTCTACATACACATGAAATTAGGGGTGTTCATCGGTCCAGAACCGAACCGAACAAAACCGAAATCACGAAAAATCTGAACCGAAAACCGAACCGATTAAAATAGGTTCGGTTCGGGTTCGGTTCGGTTTTGTTCGGTTTGGTTCGGTTTCGGTTAAAACCGAACAAACCGAACAGTGAAAAATATGTGAACCGATTGTGAACCGAAAACCGAATAGACCGAAAAACCGAACAAAAACCGAATAAACCGAACCGTTTTACTTAGGGTTCAACAGTCAGCACTTCAGCGAGCGGTTCAGTTTTTATTTATTTATTATTTTTCTATTGATAAAAATCTTTTTTTAAATCGGTTTAAACCGAACAAAACCGAAATGTAATATTTTCAAAACCGAAAACCGAACCGAATTAAATCGGTTTGGTTTCGGTTCGGTTTATTCGGTTCGGTTCGGTCCAAAACCGAAAAAACCGAATCCGATGAACATCCCTACATGAAATCATCTCATCAAGTAGTGCACAAATTATAAACCTAAATTCAAAATTTTCTTTGAGAGAGCAGATTCTGTAAAATGGCACGGTTAGTGATAAACCGTGCCATTTTACAGAATGAACCTACAACCGGTTTCTGGTGGTGATTCCACACGTAACGTGTGGGAGTGTTTTACACGTTACGTGTGGAACTCTCCCACACGTTACGTGTGGAAGCGTTCCACATGTTACGTGTGCACTATCTTGCCACATAACGTGTGGAACTGTTCTTCAATGTAACAACGATTTCGTAGCCATAAACCCTAAACAATGCTCAATCTTTGTGTCTAATTCCCTAAACAATAAAATGAGATCTTTAATATTAAACAACAAATATCATGTCTAGCTTGGTTAAACCCTAAATAACAAATATCATACCTTTCAAAACCCTAACCATCAAGCTAAAAACTTTAAACAAGTTCAAAACAACAAAAAAAGAGAACTTTAGGGTTACATAATAGAAATTACCTCGTTCAAAAGTGGAATATCTTCCCCACTGTTGCTCCAATACTCGTTGTTGTTCGAATTGTCCATTTTTTTTACAAAAATTGAGAGTGCAAAACAAGAATTTGTGAGTGTTTCAAATGAGGGTTTAGGCTCGAAATGGATCGTTAGCCGGGGAAGAAGACGGGTCATTATTACAGTTAGGTGGGGACAAGACGGTTAATTCAATGTGTTTTGCCACAGACTGAACCACACGTTACGTGTGAGCCCCATCCACACGTTACGTGTGGGATAGCATGACACGTAACGTGTGAGCTGATTCCACACGTTACGTGTGGTTCAAGGTTTAGGCGTATGAGGCTTTTTGTTAGGGTTTGGGGTAGGGCTTGGGGTAGGGTTAAGGTTTGGGGTTTAGGGTTTAGGGATATGGTATTGGGGTATGGTTTAGGGTAATGTGGTTTAGGTTTAGGGATTAGGGTTTAGGGTTAGGGTTAAGGTTAGGGTTAAGGTTAGGGTTAACTATTTATCTTTAATTAATAAGGGTGAATCGGGTATTTTAGTTACCTTGTTTGTGAGATTGAGGAGAGAAACTTTTAATTAGGGTTTAGGGTTTAGGGTGGTAATGATTGTTGAGAAGTTATTAATGCTAGTGGTTGAGTTCATTAATGCTAGTGGTTGAGGTCATTATATACTACAGTTATATACAGTTGTATATTAGCTGTCAAACACATTGTTTTTCACTATATAAGAGGCATTAGGGTTGTTTGTTCTCTACAACAAGTCCAACACAAGCGACGCTATAAGAGGCATTAGGGTTGTATTTGTAGGAAACCAAGCACTACAATAAATAATGGCATCTTCATCCGAATCATCAACAAACCCACTATGCGCGTGTAATTTGAAAGCCATTGTCCGTACTTGGGATTTGCAGTGGAACTACAGAAGAAGGTATTGGGGATGCCTAAGACTGGGGTGTTTTTACAGGAAGTTGATTGATCCTATATACGAGGACAGGGCACACGCGATTATTCGACAACAATGGCGGGAAAAACAAGATCTTGTTAAGAAAAATCAAAAACTTTTACAAGATGTGGATAAGATGCGTAGGTATAACCTCAAACTATATAATGATGTACATCGTATACTGCCTTGATGTCGTATCTTTTGTGTAATGTTGTTTACGTACTATCAACCTTTGTAGGGAACAAGCAATTTTATCAAAGCAGAGATATGATAGGAAGCGAACTTTTACCAGAGACTATCCTAATTTCTTCAAACGCAATTAGACGATGTCATTTATTTTGTGTTAGGGTTTCTAAGTTTATGAAGAAGGTGAAGAACATGTATTATTTACTTTATTTTGAGATAAATGTGGTTGTAGTCATCCAACGTAATGAACAATTCTATTTTGTCTTCTAGGTTGATTATTTTGGGGTGTTTTTTTATTAATTTTAGATAAACAAATAAACCCTAAAAATAAACAATAATATGATACAACATTCATACACAACATTATAATATATATAAAATAATCAATAATTCAACATTGAACCACAAATAAATACTAAAAATATACAATAATATGACATACACAAATACTCTAAAGTATACTATAACTAAACAATTTAATATACTAAAACATCACACGTTACGGGTGGTGTATACCCACATGTAACATGTGGAGCCTATGCGCTAAACGGCAAAAATGCCTATGCGCCGAAAAGTAATCGTGTAAATGTATGTTTCAGTTCATTATTGACACGTATTATTCTATTTGGTTAATTTAAAAGGTTTTTAGTCATTACACTTGTTAAGGGTTTATCCATTCTTAGCAATAATTTTAAAGATAATTTTCTATTTAGCAATAATTATTTTAGTCATTAGTTTAACTTTTTTTTCTAAGGATTTATCCATTATCTTTTAGAAAATATTTTAAAGATAATTTCATATTTAAACTTGTTAGCATGTGTCTATGGACACACACTAGAAAAACCAAATTTAAAATATTACAAAGTCATATATCGAAATGAGGGTGTAGCATATCATAATTATTGATTAAATATTTCCGATTACCATTCTAATTGGATTCCCTATTGGTCGGGGTGATATATACACAAGTGTCATGATATATTAAGAAATTTTGTGACTATGCTCTTATTGCGTCTGAAATAAAAATTCCACTCCGACAAAATAAATTTCCCCCAATAAATTTCTTTTTGGAAAATAAAACAAGTTTGATTCATCTTAAAATATGCATACGCACGGTAATAAAGTATTCTTAGTTTAGCGTTAGGAAGTATTCTTAGTTTAGCTGACAAATATAACGCCACGTGACCATAAGGTTAGGAGTTCGAATCCTCTTCTCTTATTTTAATGGTCTAATTTCTTTTAGAAACCAAAAAAATGCATATGTTAGCTATAGCTATAACTACTGATTATTTCGTTGACCGAGTTGTAATTCTAAACGAGGTCGTGTAATTTCATAACGGCTTTTTGAGAGGGGGCAATTTTCCGATATTGTCACACTTCCAAGGAGAGAATCAATCATGCTCACGTGCTCCCAACCGGCACGACACTACGTTAATAATTACTCATCCGCAGTTGTGTCTTCTTCACTCCATAATAGAAAAAGCATTTGACTTCTTCTCATGCATGCTCCACCGGCCTAGTTCGGGCCTGGGACGAGATAAATCTTCCAAAGAACAAGTTTTCCGTGTTTTCTTTCACTTATATAAATATCTTGTTTAGTACTTTCAGTATCAATTCATATTTTTCTACTTCGATTTGATTTTCTATTGTTGATTTGTATTATTTATGATCGGTTTGCCAAACTACATAGTCTTTCATCTCTCAATCTACCAAATATGTCTTGTATATAGAATGTTTTCCATATACAATTAGGATTTTGCCTCTGGTGCGACGAATGAGATGTCAAAAATAAAAACATTTTCTGTAACGGGTTTATAATTTCCATTCTAGGGTTTTAGTTTCTTGGATATAGTGAGTTGTTTGTTAAGGAAAGATATACTTGTAGTAGCTAAAAAAAATAATACGGTTTATAATTCTTAATTAGATGAATTTCTATGTTTAGCATGACCCTTGGGACTACAAATAGCAAAACTCCTACAATTAATAAGACTGGCTGTATTTCTACCCAAAAAAAAGAAGAGACTGTCCGTACGTAGCATTCTCAACGTACTATTTCCTTTAATGGTGATGGACGGTTACTTTATTTGACCTCTTACTCCAACATTAAACGTTTGTGGTATAAAAGCTCACTACGTACACATGTTGAACATCTATTTGTAATTTAAATTCTTATATTTGCCTCAAACATACTTTAATTAGCTAAGGTCTCACTCACGTATCCAAAAAAAGAAATGTAAAATAGATGGGTTAAAAGTTCTCCACCGGATCGGAAGTAGGAGAAATTGAGAATGTCATAGAGATTCGAATAATTTGATAAAGGGAAGCTAAAGGATGCCGTGGAAACAAAGTCAGCATATTTATTACGGATTAATTGTTAGTTTGATCCAAGTGTGGCAATGCCCGAGTGGGCCCTAAAAAGTTAGCACTATTGTTAGGTGAATTACCACAAACAAGTCAAATTGGTGGGTCAGATGTTTTTGGCCGAATTCACTAAAACTGAATCTTTCTATTCTAATCTATGGTCAACTTTTTTCTACCCAAAAAAAATAATATATGGTCAACTTTATATATACCATGTGACGGAAGGAGAAAAAGTATATCTGAGTCGTATGGTAAACTTTAAAAAGTACTAGAAATTCTTCGAGAATAAAGAGAACAGTATACTTTAGACCAAAAAAAAGAGAACAGTATAGTTGTAGAAAATACATGTCAAAATTGGAATCTTGGTAGCATGAAGTTGAATAAGGCTTCGAATTCAATACCCCTCCTCAATGTGGGTTTGAATTCATAGAGGTAATATAGATACAGTAACGGGCCTAGCCCGATTTATGAGAGGTCATTATGGGCCGGCCCAAATACATTCATCAATCTTTTCTGCCGGAAATGAATTCTCGGGGAATTTTTATTGTAGTAACAATAAGTTTTTTGTCCTTGAAATTTTCTTTTTCCGCATATATTCCATTGTTTAATTTGTGTGCCTTGGGCCATCCAATACTTATTCATTAGTGCAAGGTTGTTCATCCAATGAATTTGATTTAAAACTTCGAGTTTTTATCCGCAAGGATGCTTTAGGTTGGTTTACGCATAAGCGCTAAGACTTATCTAATTCTTTTCTCGTAAAAGAATAAAAAAAAATCATCAGTGCATCTCCTAATGAAATCCATGTACATGTTTGACGAAGGTTATTAAACTTGTTGAATCGTAGTGTGTTAGACAGGGAACGGTGTGACTGTTCCTTCGGCAACGGAAATAAACAAAGATTCAAAGTAACAACAAAGTTCCCAAACGTATACTTGTATTATTAAGAATTGTACAATATCACAAGTCTTCTCTCTACCTATACCCTAGGTTACAAGACTTTGAGTATAATCAACTCTCAATGACACAAGAACATAAAGAAAACCCTAAGCAATCAAGTACAAACCCGTACCTTGTATTGGATCTCCTGATCTCAACCTTGTAATAAGTTCCTTGTAGTCTTCAATGTGATAGCTGAGATACATTTCCCCAAGGTAAACTCATCTATATATAGTGGTAGAAATAATCTCTTACCAAATTACCAAATAGTTAGCAACCCCGCTATATAAGGTAACGGTGAAAGATTTTCTTTCCAACTAAACAATTCAGCTCATAAACATATAGTTTCCATCTATAAACTTTCCTAAGACTCATTATCTTTCTCTTCTTTTCCAAGTAAAACTCAAAATCTCGTTTCCTTGTATAACTGAGTCAATCTGGGAACAACTGGCAATTCTCTGCGTTCCGTATCGTTCCACAACCGATGTTTCCATATATAGAATTTCCTTGTATAGAAACCACGCGCTTTCAGTTTTCCAATTTGCTTCTCGCGTAACTGTTCCTTGTTTCCACAACGTTTCGTTGCACTCCTCTACTTTCTCTTCTTCACATGATTTCCATTGTTCCCTTATTTTTTCATAAAACCTGAAACTCATGGGAACAACAAGAAAACAAAAAACCTAATGGTGTTTATCATCATCAAAACCAGAGGGAACGTCAAGGTTCCAACAATTTCCCCCTTTTTGGTGATGACAAACCCATTAAAAAATTGTTCGATCAAAACAAAGAGTAAAAAGCATAAAGACATAAATCATCATGCATCTAAGATCAAGTGTTAAGTAAAATTTTATGTCAAATGAATAATAGCAGTTCATACCTTTAAGTTGCATCATCATTCCCCCTCAGCACTAGCATCGTCCAGAAATTCACAAAGAATTACGAACAATTAAACTGTTACCTCTCTTTACTGAGTTCTTCGCACAATTTTCCACACTTCCCCCTTTTGGCATCATCAAAATATCAAAAACAAACAGTGGAACGACATATCGAAGCAACAATTACTAGCAAAGAAAAAGGTTCATTTAACTTGTAGGGAATTGATTACAAAAATCAAAAAACAACTTGGCAAACAAGCACAAAAGGATCAAAATGCAAACACTTAAACAAGATAACATATTAGAAAGCCAAGAGAAGAGGGTAAGACATGCTGGATAAGAGAAGATGTCCACTCAAGACTCAGAGTCTTCCTTCCGTTCCTTGTCCTTGTTGAGAAAGTGTTCAAGAAGCAGTGACATGATATTCTTAATTTCACGCAGTTCAGCCATCATTTGGCCTTGCACAGAGCTGTTCCTTGAAGTTCCTTCACCAGGCTCGCATTTCAGTGCTTCAGAAGGGGGCAACGTTCCCTTATCATCCCCTTGATACTTCATTTTGCTGATGTTCACCATGTCGAGCTCAGTGACCATGGGAACCCCGTCTTCTTCTTTGTAGACCTTCTTTTTCTTTTCTTTTCTTTTCTTTCTTTCTTTCTTTCTTTCTTTCTTTCTTTCTTTCTTTCTTTCTTTCTTTCTTTCTTTCTTTATTTCTTTCTTACTTATATTCCTCTTTTTTTTTAACTCTTTTTGCAGCAAAGTAGATGTTCCTCTCTGTAGTTCCATCAGATCAAAATTTAATTTATTCTTCTCAGCGAAGCAACATTCTTCTGCAATTCTCAACGTTCCTCTTATCGTTCCCAGCACTGACGTTCCTGTTCATTGTTCCCCCTCAGGCCAAGTCCCATCTAGAAGATTTCGAGATGCTTGAGTGGATGGAAAGGCCGGTTTGGATATTTTATGGGGTTCACACAAAATATCAAAGATATATCCAAACAAAAATAGGTAGGGAACAATGACGATCCAGATAATTATACCCAGTAAAGATTGGTAAACAAAAAGCAGTTCATAGGGAACGTTTACCTAGATCAAGGCTTGGGATGGCCGTGCAACCGATTATCCTTTTGTCTTGTAATGAGGGTGCATATAATCAAATCGGTCGCTTTGGGCTTGAAAGAAGATGTTATCATGTAAAATTGAAGCACATATGATCAAGAATAGATGTTGCAAGAAGTTTTGAACAATTGTAACACAAAGCACATAGCAAGAATAAATAAACAAGTCATTTGCAAATAACATGCGACAAAGAAGCCGTTCCCTAGTTTAAGATTGATCGATCTAGCCAATTACTGAGGGAATAGTGGAAGTGAAGTTCCTCAATTTAGAGAGATCATCTCAAGGAGCAACCTAAGATTCTCAAAGGGTTTTCTATCCAGTGCTTTGGTGAAGATATCTGCAACTTGATTTTATGTCCTGCAATGATCCATTCTAATGAAATTTTTCTCAACATTGTCACGACCAAAATGGTGACGAATATCGATATGCTTAGTACGTGAGTGATGAACATGATTTTTGGAAATGTTGATAGCACTAGTATTATCACACATAATGGGAACGGTGCCAAGAGACATACCAAAATCCTCCAATTGTTGTTTGAGCCATAATACATGTGCACAACAAGAGGCAACAGCTACATACTCAGCTTCGGCGGTGGAAAGAACAACATAATTTTGCTTCTTTGATGCCCAAGAGACAAGACATGGGCCAAGGAACTGTGTCGTCCCTGAAGTGCTTTTTGCGATCCACTAGGTGGCTGGCAAAATCAGCATTAGTGAAGCCCACGAGTTCAGACCCACTGTTCCTTGGATATCAAAGACAGAGATGATCATTCCCTTTCAAGTACCGCATGATCCGTTTGACTTCATTAGGTGTGACTCCTTAGGATTTGCCTGAAATATTGTAGCATCCACATCTTTGACATTCAAATCTGCATTATCTTGATGTTTGAGTTCAACACAACTTCTCATGTTTCTACTATTTCTCAACATCTCTTGTCTCCAAGGGAAACGGTTCCCTTAGAGTGTCGTTGAAGTGAGGTGAGGTGATCTCTATTTCCCAACATATGGCATGAGCATGCACTATCAATGAACCACCTGTTGTTCCCCCTCACTTCATCCTGCATTGAGAAGGTTAATGTTTCGCGACTCAGACAAGCTTGGCTTTACCTGGTCGCTTATAGACAAAGTGATATTTTCTAGGCTTAGCATGGAACATATCAGGAGATGCATCATAATCATTCAAATCAATATTGTTACTTCTACTGTTCCTTCGCTGAGTGTGCTCTTCAGTGAACTTTTGTTTCTTAGCACATTTTTTCACAACATGGCCGTTGTTCCCACAATGCCAGCAAATCTTATAATAGTCCCCCAAGGTGTACTTACGGTTTGGGACAAGCATTCTACGTTGCTTGGCTCTAATTGGGTCAGGTGTAGTAGGCAAATTACCCTGGGATTGGATGAGGTACATCTTATGGGCAGGTTGACCTTTGTACCATGATTGGCTTTCACTCAACCCACTCTCCAGAGTCTTTACACGCTCTTCTAGGTAAGTGTTCCTATCCTTAGTACTCTGAAGTTCCCTATCTTTTAACTTTCTAAGCTCAGGTATGGTTAACTCATGTTCCTCACTCTCTTGTTTTTCTCCTTTGTACCCCAGACCATACTTGGGCGCAACAAAAGTAATTTCTTCTTCCTTAAGCTTTTGCTCAACTAAGATAGATTGAATTTTATCAACCTGAACTTTCATCTGAGACAGTTCCCTAACGGTGCTAAAGGAACTAGGTTCACTGTGAGTAGCATTACTTTTAACACAAGGAACAACAAAGAAACTAGCAATTCTAGATAAAGATTCATTCAATTCAATGCATTTATCCTCAGCATTAGTCAAATCATTTTGGGTTTTAAGATTCTCATTATACATGCTTTTGATAAGAGAAATCAAGGACTTTTTATCAAAATTAACAAGAGATTCAAAGAAGGTTTCAAGATCTACCTCTTGTTCTTCAATTGATGACTTCAGAGTCATTACACACATTCTGTTGTTCCCCCATGACTCTGGCTCGTTATCATCAGAGTTGGTACACTCATCACCCCAGACAGCAACGAAAGCTTTCTTCTTGTTGTTCCCAGTATTGTCACCGTTGGTGTTGTCTGAGTTGTTCCCTTTGGGGCACTTGTTAGCATAGTGACCTTTGTCCTTGCAGTTGTAGCATGTAACATCTTTGAGATCATGTTTCTCACCATTGTTCCCATCATTCCTGAATGATATGCCCTTTCGATAGAGGGAACGCATGGCCTTGGTGAGAATGGCAGTTTCTGGATCCATATCATCCAAGTTTTCATCTTTGTTGTCTTCTATCATCTGGACAGCTTTTTCAACCATTAAGGCAATGCCTTTAGGTTTAACATATTTGTCTTCTTCATCATACTTTTTAATTTTCCCAAATACCTCATGAAGTGTGAGTTTGAGAGTATTGGGATTCTCCTTGAGAATTGCTTTAGTCATCTTGTGTCTTGGAGGAAGTCCATCAATAATGATGAAAATCTTCTCCTTGGGAAGAATTTCCTTTTCATTTACATCATGAGCAGCAAGTCTAGTGGTAATTTCCTCAAATCTGGATTGATAGGAGGAAACAGTCTCACCATCGATCATGGCGAAGTTGTAGAAGTCTTTCTTTGCTTGGAAACGATCAAGCTCTCTAAGATCAGAACTTCCCATGTACATCTGTTCCAAGGCTGCCCACATATCTTTGACAGTTGCACAAGAGTGTAATTTGGATGCATCTTCAATGTTGATAGCGTTGTTGATAAACATACGAGCCTTATAATTTTTCTTCATGATTCTAAAATCATCTTGGCTCCAAGGTGTTGTTCCTTTGATTACATCTTCATCAACTTTTTCTTCACCAACCTCAATGACTCTCCAGCATTGGTAGTCATTACTCTTCATCCAGTCCGTGAAGAGGTATTTCCAGTGTTGGAACTTTCCACCGATAGGCAGGAACGGTGGTTTGTTGTTCCCAAGCCCAACTTCATGAGTCGAAGACATTGTTACCTGTGAATCTGAAAAGAACACACAATCTAGAGCAAACCTGCTCTGATACTAATTGTTGAATCGTAGTGTGTTAGACAGGGAACGGTGTGACTGTCCCTTGAGCAGCGGAAATAAACAAAGATTCAAAGTAACAACAAAGTTCCCAAACGTATACTTGTATTATTAAGAATTGTACAATCTCACAAGTCTTCTCTCCACCTATACCATATGTTACAAGACTTTGAGTGCAATCAACTCTCAATGACACAAGAACATAAAGAAAACCCTAAGCAATCAAGTACAAACCCGTTCCTTGCATTGGATCTCCTGATCTCAACCTTGCAATAAGCTCCTTGTAGTCTTCAATGTGATAGCTGAGATACCTTTCCCCAAGGTAAACTCATCTATATATAGTGGTAGAAAAGATCTCTTACCAAATTACCAAATAGTTAGCAACCCCGCTATATAAGGTAACGGTGAAAGATTTTCTTTCCAACTAAACAATTCAGCTCATAAACACATAGTTTCCATCTATAAACTTTCCTAAGACTCATTATCTTTCTCTTCTTTTCCAAGTAAAACTCAAAATCTCATTTCCTTGTATAACTGAGTCAATCTGGGAACATCTGGCAATTCTCTGCGTTCCGCATCGTTCCACAGCCGATGTTTCCATATATAGAATTTCCTTGTATAGAAACCACGCGCTTTCAGTTTTCCAATTTGCTTCTCGCGTAACTGTTCCTTGTTTCCACAACGTTCCGTTGCACTCCTCTGCTTTCTCTTCTTCACATGATTTCCATTGTTCCCTTATTTTTTCATAAAACCTGAAACTCATAGGAACAACAAGAAAACATAAAACCTAATGGTGTTTATCATCATCAAAACCAGAGGGAACGTCAAGGTTCCAACAAAACTCTTTGTAACATTGGTTTTTTCTCAATTTTTCAATTTAGCCTTTTTTTAATTGGAAAGAATTCGAAATCGAGAGGCCGATAAACTGGCGTCCGGACAAACCGGAACGAGAAGACTACAAACAAGCAAGAAAAATACAACAAAGCAAAAAAGAGCCTAAACAACTCAGGGAGAGGGGCGAGTAAAGCAAGACGAAGGAAAAAGCCACCGAAAACAGGTCAACCATGAACAATCCCAGGGAAGTGTTGAATGTACCACTATAACGTTGCCCCCACCTAAATGACGGATCTTTAGGAGTCTCGACCAACATGACGTTGCCCTGTGGTAGCGGTGTGCAGATTCGGACCGGACCGGACCAAAAATGTCTGGACCGGACTAGATAAATTACGGTCCGGTCCACGGTCCACATTTTTTTAGAATTCCGGTCCGGTCCGGTCCAAACCCGGCCGGTTTCCGGTCCGGACCGGATGGACCGTTTTATTTTTTATTTTGAATTAAGTAATTAACACTTGACTTTATTCTTATATTCTACATTTCTACTGGAGTGCCGGCCCTAGTTTTCTATCCCTGCAACGAGAACAACCTAACACAAACAACACACTTTGTTTCTCTCTCGCACCAGTCAACCACAAGTCCACCATCGCTCCTCTCCTCTTGCACCACCGCACCGACCAAGCTCCACCAATTCGTCGTCATCGTTGGCCCGTCCTTTCTTCAGGTTATATTAGGATTGGTTTTAGGTTTGATTGTTTGAATAAAATGTCCCAAAAGCTAATGCTTCAGTAGTTCGGTTTCTATGGCTTGGTTTCTTTCAATATTTTCCTGTCATTATATAGTTTGCCTTGTGGTTGCTGCTCATTGTTATACTACAATACCTGTCAATAATTGCTTCTGGAATTGAAGTGTTCAAGGAAAATATTGACAGTATGATACAAATGTTATATAAGAGATTATTTAGTGTACATCCAATCACGTTATAATGGTTATATTACTTATATATAATAATATATATAGGGTCGTACTATTCGGCGCATACCCAAAATTGCCATTCAGCGCATAGGCATTCCACGTTACGCAGGGAGTTGCTCCACACGTAACGCGGCTTCACCCTCCACACGTAACGCCGGATCTGTCTTCACCCGTAATGTGCTGAGCCGACCAGGTTTAAATACCTTCATCTCCTCCTTCCTTCCTCATTCCGCCGCTGCACACATACCCTCAAACCTCGCGCGTTACGCACCTCCGACGATGTCCCTTTACGAATCAAAAAGCTTTGCGCGTTACGTAGATCCACGAATCAAGAAGGTTAGTATTCCATCGTTTGTTTTTAAAAATTATGAAGTTTTTTTTGTATATTAGATCCACAAGGTTTTGTAGTTAGATTTGTATGAAATAGTGGTGTTTTAGGATTTTTTTGTAGTTAGATTTGAATTTTGTAGTTAGATTTGCATTTGTAAGATTTTTGTAAAGGGTAATCGGAATCTGCAGTCGTCGGAATGTGCAGTCGTCGCCGGCGAATTGGCGAGGGCACTGCGCGTAACGTCCTCAGCGCTTTCCCACGTAACGCGATATGGGCCTCTGAACGTAACGAGTCGTCAGCGTTCACGCGTTACGTGCTGTGCCCTAGCCATTTTCCGCCGGCGACGAGTCTCCGGCCCTGGAATTTGCATGTATGTTTAATTTGGATATTTAGTTAATGGATTTTAGATATTTAGGAATTTGGACATTTGTATGAAATTTGGACATTTGTATGGAATTTTGATGGATTTGTATGAAATTTGGACATTTGAAAGAAATTTGGATATTTAGGAATTTTGATGGATTTGTATGAGATTTGGACATTTGTATGAAATTTAGATATTTAGGAATTTTGATGGATTTGTATGAAAGGGATTAGGGTTTGATGGATCGATCAGAATAACTTTATCGGATTTGTATTTTCGCTTAGCAAAATGATTTATTGTGGTAGATGGAGCCTGGTGAGAGAACGAGGCATAGAACCAGACGAGACCTCGTCCGGGCTGCTTCGTATCGGACTGAGGGTGAGCTATCCCATAGGTTTACGGGTGCTGCACAAGATGCGGGAGGGCACGGTCAGGCGGGCCACGGGCAGGCGGGCAATGTTGACCCCCCTGTGTTCCCGTTTGCGCCATCTTATGTGGCGGGTGACCTTGCAGATTCGGACCCGCAGTTGTACCCACAGTACAACGTGAGTCCACTCCATTGTTATTCTGATACGATCGATCAGAATAACTATTATGGTCCTGCATTGAGTCCGCCACCGCAGCAGAGGCTGACCCAAAGCCCTTACCGTCATGAGAGCCCAGTTGGCCATCAGAGCCCTCACGGGTCCACGTCCTATCACATCCCCTTATATTATGAAGGCGGCGCAAATGATGAGATGGGTTACAATCCGTGGGAGAGCTTGGGGGTCAACCCGAATGCACCGGTGCATATGGTAAGTAGCCCTAATATGTGAAAATATAATTGTATGATAAAAATGCAATTGCTTATCATTTGTTTAAAAACATGTAGGACGAAGACAGTCAGGCCTGGGCTCCAAGAGCTCAACATGATGATGATGATGCGGACGAGGAGCAACAAGAAGGCACCTCTTTGCAGGCAAGACCACCCCGAAGCAAAAAAAAGGGGAGATATGTACCGGAATTGCAGGTCAGAGTCTATGGAGGTCCGGAGAATCCCGAGCTGCTGAAGGGTTTTGCCAATCATGTGGCGTACACCCTTTATCAGCGCATTGTAAGTTACATGAAAAACCTTATTCTTGTCATTTCACGTTTTTATATAAATATGTCAAATTGATTGCTTACACTGGTTTAAAAATGCAAATGTTTATAGCCTGTGCCACCGTTGAAGTTTCAGCAACGAGGCAAGCAGACACGCGCATGGCATCTGGAGTTGTCAATGCCATGGGGTAATCTGGCTGCTAGTTCAGGCTTGTGTCATATTCCGCATGTGATACATGACCATGTGCACGAGACGCTGATAGGTGCGTTTGTTGAGCGCTGGCAACCTGAGACCAGCTCGTTCCATATGCCATGGGGAGAGATGACCATAACTCTCCATGACGTATTGTTGATCCTTGGGCTAAACATCAATGGAAGAGACTTAGCACCTCCACGAGGTTCTTTGACTGTGACTGATTTGAAGAAGGCGGTGGTGGCTGAGGCAACGGGATTCTTTGAGTTGGCTGCTAAGGATGTGACATCTGGTACTGTAGTTGTTGATATGTTGAAGAGGCATTGCAATGGGCTGAATGACGAGAAGCGTGCTTTTGGGTACTTGCTGTACTTGTTGGGATCTTGCCTATTTTCGGACAAGTCCCAACACAGATTGCCACTCTACTATCACGTGTTTGTGGAGGATCACTTGTGAACTAATGAATATGCATGTGGTGCTGCCGTTCTTGCTCACGTGTACCGCAGCTTGGGCGAGTGCACAAGAAAGGAAGCGAGACTCATGTCCACGTGCTATACTCTGATTCAGGTATTTTTGTAAATTATAAAAACCATTGGTTTCACCTTATTTTATTGTTGTATCTGTATTTATTCAATAACAAGGATTGCTTACGTAAATTCTCTTTCAGGCGTGGATATATCAATATTTCCCCATGTTCAGACCTGCAGTGAGTAGAGATTGGAACTCTGATGATGCGGTTGCCTACGCTAGTCGATGGGACCTGACAACGAAACCCAACCCGATGAGAAACTACAGAGTGGAGCTCGATACGATGACTGCGGACATGGTATGTACATATATTTATGTTTATGTTGATTGGATGTCGTTCGTGTTAACTGATAAGTATGTTTAGGTTGATTGGAGTCCGTACGGTACGATTGACTTTAGCGATGCGAGATTCGCTCCTACTCGCTTCCATGGAGTTATATCGTGTCTTTGGATAACCGAGCTTTGATCAGTTGTAAAGAACCTTGAGTAATCAACAGAGACGTAAACATCCTCCTCCAGTGGTACACTAAACTGAGGCTGTGTGTGTAGGGATGGAAAGCAAAACTGTGGGGTAGCATGAGATGAATATGCTTCTGGAGGAAACGGTATCCCAAGTGAGAAGGATGGTATCTCAATATCTGGTTGAGGCGTGTTCCAATCATGCAACTTTTGAGGCGTTTCCCAAACCGCAAATGTCTTTTGTGGGGTGCTCCAGTCATTGAGGGAGATATTGTGTAACCCCTCGTATAAATAATAGTTTGTGTACATACACATGAAATCATCTCATCAAGTAGTGCACAAATTATAAACCTAAACTCAAAATTTTCTTTGAAAGAGCAGATTCTGTAAAATGGCACGGTTAGTGACAAACCGTGCCATTTTACAGAATGAACCTACAACCGGTTTCTGGTGGTGATTCCACACGTAACGTGTGGGAGCGTTTTACACGTAACATGGGTAACGATCCCACATGTTACGTGTAGAAGCGTTCCACACGTTACGTGTTCACTATCTTACCACATAACGTGTGGAACTGTTCTTCAATGTAACAGCCATTTCGTAGCCATAAACACAAAACAATTCTAAATCTCTGTTTCTAATCTCCTAAACAATAAAATGAGATCTTTAATATTAAACAACAAATATCATGTCTAGCTTGGTTAAACCCTAAATAACAAATATCATACATTTCAAAACCCTAACCATCAAGCTACAAACTTTAAACAAGTTCAAAACAAAAAAAAAGAGAACTTTAGGGTTACATAATAGAAATTACCTCGTTCGAAAGTGGAATATCTTCCCTACTGTTGCTCCAATACTCGTTGTTGTTCGGATTGTCCATTTTTTTTAACAAAAATTTAGAGTGCAAAACAAGCATTTGTGAGTGTTTCAAATGAGGGTTTAGGCTCGAAATGGATCGTTAGCCGGGGAAGAAGACGGGTCATTATTACAGTTAGGTGGGGACAAGACGGTTAATTCAATGCGTTTTGCCACAGACTTAACCACACGTTACGTGTGAGCCCCATCCATACGTAACGTGTGGGCTGATTCCACACGTTACGTGTGGATCAAGGTTTAGGCGTATGAGGTTTTTTGTTAGGGTTTGGGGTATGGGTAGGGTTAGGGTTTAGGGTTTAGGGATATGGTATTGGAGTAGGGTTTAGGGTAATGTGGCTTAGGGTTTAGGGATTAGGGTTTAGGGTTAAGATTAAAGTTAGGGTTAACTATTTATCTTTAATTAATAAGGGTGAATCGGGTATTTTAGTTACCCTGTTTGTGAGATTGAGGAGATGAACTTTTAATTAGGGTTTAGGGTTTAGGGTGGTAAATGATTGTTGAGAAGTTATTAATGTTAGTAGTTGAGTTCATTAATGCTAGTGGTTGAGGTCATTATATACTACAGTTATATACAGCTGTATATTGGCTGTCAAACACATTGCTTTTCACTATATAAGAGGCATTAGGATTGTTTGTTCTCTACAACAAGTCCAACACAAGCAACGCTTGAAGATTCAATTGTGGGTAAACTTCTTCTTCCAGTTTTTTTTGATTTATTATCCCTAATTTTTTATATTAATGGATTCATGATATTTGTAGGAAACCAAGCACTACAACAAATAATGGCATCTTCATTCGAATCATCAACAAACCAACTATGCTCTTGTAATTTGAAAGCCATTGTCCGTACTTGGGATTTGCAGTGGAACTACGGAAGAAGGTATTGGGGATGCCCAAGACTGGGGTGTTTTTACAGGAAGTGGATTGATCCTATATACGAGGACAGGGCACATGCGATTATTCGACAACAATGGCGGGAAAAACAAGATCTTGTTAAGGAGAATCAAGATCTTGTTAAGAAAAATCAAAAACTTTTACAAGATGTGAATAAGATGCGTAGGTATAATCTCAAACTATATAATGATGTACATCGTATACTGCCTTGATGTCGTATCTTTTGTGTAATGTTGTTTACGTACTATCAACCTTTGTAGGGAGCAAGCAATTTTATCAAAGCAGAGATATGATAGGAAGCGAACTTTTACCAGATACTATCCTAATTTCTTCAAACGCAACTAGACGATGTCATTTATTTTGTGTTAGGGTTTCTAAGTTTATGAAGAACTTGTATTATTTCCTATATTATGAGCTAAATGTGATTGTAGTCATCCAGCGTAATGAACAATTCTATTTCGTCTTCTATGATACAACATTCATAAACAACATTATACTAAATTATACTATATAACTCAATATTATAATACCCTAAAAACACCACACGTTACATGTGATACACACCCACATGTAACGTGTGGAGACACAACACACGTAACGTGTGAAACTTTGAAAGGGTCTGCTCTCACACGTAACGTGGGGAGACACTCCACACGTTACGTGTGGACCCTATGCGCTGAAAAGCAATTTTGGGTATGCGCCGAAAAATAATCGTGTATATATAACGTGTCATACCTCCTTTTATGTTACATGGACCGGACCGGATAGATGTTATTCGGTCCGGTCCGAGACTGGAATTAGCTTATTTAAGGAGAATCCCCTTAAATAAGCTATTTTCGGTCCATTGCGGTTTCGGACCGGAACGAATAACATCGGTCCGGTCCGGTCTCCGGTCCATACTTTGAAAAAATTCCGATCCGGTCTGGACCGTTTGCACAGCGCTATCCTGTGGGGTCTTCATGAGCCTCAAACACGACCACAATTAGAATAACTCAATCTCCATCCAAGATCAGCTCCACAATTATAGAGTAGTATTGACAGCTTGAAACAAGGAATCTGTAGAATGAAAGACAAAGCAAAAATTTCAAACCGATCCAATCTTATAAAAATATTTATTTTATTTTATTTATAATGGTTGAGTTCATGTTAGGGATGGCAACGGGGCGGGTTCGGGGCGGGGAGTACTCTCCCCGTCCCCGTCCCCATTTTTGGACCCAACCCCCGTCCCCAAACGGAGATCAAAATCTTTCCCCGTCCCCGTTCCTGCCGGGACCCCGCTCCCCGTCGGGGATCCCCGTCTCCGTTTCACTACACATAATTTTTTAAAATTTTGTCTAAATTTAAATATTATTACGATTTAGGGTATAAATAATTTGAGATTTATGGTTTAACGTCTAAAGGGTACAAGGTTTAGGGACTAAACAATATAAAATTTAGGATTTAAGGTTAAGAAAATCACAAAAATATTGTATACGACGGGGATCCCCGCAGGTTTCCCCGTCGGGGACGGGGCGGAGAACGGGGTGGGGACCTCTATCCCCGCCCCGCTCCCCGTCCCCGCTCATTTTTTAAGTTTTTCCCCGCCCCCATCCCCGTTTAAATTCCCCGTCCCCATAGCGGGGATTCCCCACGGGGAATGGGAAATCCACGCCCCGTTGTCATCCCTAATTCGTGTTCAGCAAAAAAAAAATGGAATTACTTGCCTTTTTTGTGGGTTATTCGACCCAATAGACTAAAACCCTCGTTCACTAAACCCGTGTCATCCCTAGTTCGTGTTCAGCAAAAAAAAAATGGAATTACTTGCCTTTTTTGTGGGTTATTCGACCCAATAGACTAAAACCCTCGTTCACTAAACCAATTGAAATTACTCTTCATTTTGTTTGCGAGGCAAAAAGCTTGCTCATCTGTACCATTTTTTATTTCCTTTCACTTATCTTTTTGTGTAACCATGCAAGCAAGGAAATGAGTAAAACCCACGTCATTGCGACTTGTCGAGCAACGATAACCGCTTGTTTGGTTGAGAAGTAAATTCCTATGATTTTAAATTACTTGGGAAGTGATATCAGATTAATCTTTTTGTTTTTGAAAAATGCAGATATTTAATTCATGAGATGAGATTTTTAATTCCTACAAAACATAGAAAGTACAATCACCTAAGGAGGGGTGAGTAAGATTTTCTTCCCCCATATTTTCCATGATTTAGTATTTAACCAAACATAATTTACCAATTCCCGTGAATTTAAATATCCATGTTTTGATTTCAGATTAAATAACTTCATAGGAATTACACTTCCCATATTCAACCAAACAACCATTAACAATATGGTACTATTTTTTGTTTTCCCTTTTTTCCTTTTAATTCTAATTAATTGATTTATAGCTAGCTTGCAAAACAAGCTAACAATAAAGAGAGAGAGGAGGACTGGTAGTAGGTTGGACATGCCGGTCAAGGGAGATCGCAACCGGAGCTGGTGGATAGATCTTGATAAAGAAGAGCTGTTTTGGGCGAAAAAGATCGAACCGACCTGAATCGCTTAAAGAAGGGCAACTAGACAACAATTAGATTGACAATATCTAGATAATGGAAATCAACTTAGAGATGTAAACGAAATAAGATTAAAGGAATGCAAAGACTGGCTTATCCCCTCTGAATAAGAGGCCGGTCAAATCAAAGGAGCTAGGCGTCAGTCGTTTCAGTACTAGAACGTGAGTTCAAACTAAAGAATTTAGATGCAAGTAGGAGAGTAGTTGTTTGTATTACGTCAAATTCGTGTGTGTTTTACAATGATTTCTAACCCCTTTATATACACTCAATTTCTCAAAGATCTAGCTAAACTAGCCATTTATTCCTCTGTGATCTTCGCTCACTAGCTTTCATTGCCGGATTGCCATGATCTTGTGGCATTTATGGTTTGTTTATGCAGGTTCGTAACCGTTATATGGAAGGATATATCAACCCCTGTGACCTGGGTTTTTTGTAACGTCTCCGATTATATCGTTGTCGTGGTCTCTGCTTTGTCGTCTAATCGTTGGTCGCTTAATCTCTGGTCGCTTCAATACGAAAAGATCACTTCGCTTACTGGGCCGCTTTATTTGAGAGTCCATTAAGAATGAGGCCCAACAATTGCCCCAAGGAATCGAACCGGGCCGGAAATGGCAGTTGAGGGGCGGTTGGATTTCTTCTTCTTCTGTTTTTCCTGGACGTGATCTTTTCCCTGCCGTTTTGCTGCAGTGGATCGATGACGTGTTGCCTTTTTATTGGTTGATAGATTTGACCGCAGGTTGAGCAGTTTCCCATAAATGGCAGTCACTTCCCTTTTTTTTCACCATCCCCTCTCTTGTTCACGAAAGGTTTTCTGTTTCAAAGGTAAGAATTTTTTTTCAAATTTCTTACCGTTCTGCTTGCACCATGTCGTTTCCGAGATCAAAGAAGTCCAGAGCTTCATCTTCTGGCATCGGTGGGAAAGGTAGCGAGTTCTCCCCCTCGAATCTCCTCAGTTCGGAAGATTCCCTGGCCAAAACCCTAACCCAATCGGAGTTGGATGTGATTTTAGAAGTGGGTCAATTTCCTTCTGAGACGGTGGCTCGTCTTCCCTTACCCCAAGAGCGGGACGACTGGTGTCGCGACGGATGGATTTGCTTCTTTGAATACCCCTTCAGAATAGGCCATTCTTTTCCCTTCTCGAGTCTGGTAAGGAATTTCTTGTCTGTCCTTAACCTTGCCCCATGCCAGGTGATGCCGCATGCATGGCGTCTTCTTAGGGTAATCGACCTTCTGGTGTCTAGTGTTGAAATTGACTTTGATTTTGATGCTCTCTGGTATTCGTACTATTTGAGTAGTTGGGGTTCTTCCCGCTTCCAATTGTGCCTTAGGCCAGATAGGCAGCCGATCGCTTTAAACCTTAATGTGAACGATCGCGGATGGAGGTCACGATTTTTCTTTGTTGAAAAGAAGTCGCTTGAGGGGGGATTCGACTGTTCTTTCTTACGCGACGTTTGGAGGACGATAGGTATCGTGTTAGTCTCTGAGTTTCTATGTTTCGACGTCTTGTTAACTGGTGCTTACGTGTTTCTTTTTTCAGTGCCAAGCCCAGAGGAGAAGACGGATTCCGACTTTGCTGCGATTACTGAGGTTTTGCTTGCCTTTTCGGAGGCCGATAGATCGTTCAAGAAAGTGAATTTTTTACCCCTTCCTTCGAGCATGGCGACTCCGTCCACTTCTGTCACTAAAGGCACTTGTTCGTTCCTTCAGGTATGCGTGTGGGTGGTCTTTGGAGTGACCATATGCTTATACGTTTGTACTTGCCTGATAGTATCCCGGGGTGCGAGGTCGAGTGCTCATCTATCCAGAAAGAGTCTTTTGGACCAAAAGTTGTCGACGACGAAAGCGTCCTCGTCGGCTAAGTTTGAAGCCAGGGCTCTTTCGTCAGCTAGAGTCGTCGCCTTAGACTCGCCGTCGTCTAAAACTTCAGGGGCGAAGAGGAAGGCGTCTGGTACCCCGGAACTTTCAGTGGGCATGGTGAAGAAGAGAGATCTGGAGGAGTTGCTTCATACTCTGGACTCCGAGGCCAAGAAGGAGATTGGTGATCTGCATCCCATCGATGAGGCCGAGGCAGCCGCCTGGCGAGTAAGTAAAAAAGTTTTGTATGAAGTGTTTCTGCCAATGTACATGCCTTTAATGTTTTTGCCGTTCACATGCCCTTCAGTATTCGCTTGTCGCATTTTCTAATGTGCAAGAATTGATCGACAGTGCTGAGAGGCGGATAGCCGAGGTCGAGGGCCAGTTGAAGGTGGCTAGTAGGCGCGTTAAGGCGGCCGAGAGCAAGCAGGCGTCGGTCGAGAAGAAACTGGTGGAGACTGAGAAGAAGTTGGTCGAGTTGCAAACCCGTTTTGGGGAGCTTGAGAGTAGTTTTGACGATGTCCGTTTGAAGGACGCTCAGGTCGCCACCGATGTTGGGATGTACTTTTACCTCAAGTCCCGTATTGAGATGATGGAGGAGTATGCCCTGAGGGCCCATTTGTCTTGGAAGATTGAGGACACGAGGACGAACATGGATCTTTTGTACCCTAGTGGCAATCCTGGCAATGAGCTGTTCAAGTTGATGGGGCTTGGTGAGGATGAGCAAGGAGAGGAGGTCGTTCCCGTGGCGGTCAAGGAAGCTGTTGGGGATGTGTTGAAGGGGCTTCCTGAGGCGACCGAGGGCCAAGATGTCGTCCCTGCAGAAGTTGATGAGAGGTCAGGCGAGTCCTGATCTTTGTTTTAACAAATGACATTGTTTTCTTTTGGTGTTTGCGATCGTTCTACTCTAAGTGTTTTAGGTAGTATGGTGTGCCCCATCGTGGAGATGGGATGGACAATGTTTTGGCGACCCGTCTACCATCGCGGGTCGCGTGTTTTGTAAACGCTTTGGTTGTTGCGATATACCTTGTGTTTGTTTTGCATTTGTCTTGCGTGTTCTGTTTTTGCAGGTGGATTTTGTCATTTCACGCTTTGGCCGAGACGCGAGGTGTGTGGTCGTAACGACCTGTAATTGTAGATGTTAGTGTAGCATGCTTTTTGTTTGTCAAGGGAAGAGTAGTTTGTATGATAAGGACGAGTGCCTGGGACAGGACAAGCCTTTGTAAAATGGAGCGTTTCATTTTGTTCCTCTATTCCCTGTGTATCGATCGATTTGTATGTTGTAAGCGTTGTTTTATGTGTAGTAAGGATATCCTCTTGAACGTCAAGTTTTGTCTTCGAGGCCTCTCGTTTTTGTTGAAATTTTGTTAAGAGTACACAAAAGAAAGGTCTTGTGGCGACCGTTGGGGGGTGACCCAACGGCCCTCCGAAGCTTAAGTCAGTGATCGGAATCCAAGCGAAGGTAATTGAATAGATGTTGAAAATGTGAAAGGAAAAAGAGTTCATAAATGGTACAACTTTAAGTGGATCGCGTTCCAGCTTCTGGGGATCAGTTGTCCATCCTTTGTTTCTAATCTGTATGCTCCTTGTCCGACGACTCCTTTGATGAGGTAAGGTCCTTCCCATTGGGGTGCTAGCTTTCCGTCGGTTGGATCTCTGGTGTTTTGGAATGTTTTCCTTAGGACCCAGTCTCCGAACTTGAAGACTTTTACTTGGACGTTCTTGTTGTAGCTCCGGGCGACTTGTTGTTGGTACTGGAGCATTCGGATCCTAGCTTTTTCCCTGGTTTCGTTGATGGTGTCGAGGTTGTGAGTCATCTCGACGTCGTTTTGTTCTGGCGTCTGGAGCCCGTATCTGGCAGTTGGGACGAGTAGCTCAGTGGGGATGACTGCTTTGCTTCCATAGACTAGTGAAAAAGGGATTTGTCCTGTTGCATTTTTTGGCATCGTCCTGTCGGACCATAATATTAAAGGGAGCTCATCGGCCCATTTGCCTTTTGCCCCTGTGAGGCATTTTTTGAGATTGTTGATGATGATCTTATTGTTGGATTCTGCTTGACCATTGGATTGTGGGTATCTTGGTGTGGACGTGACTAATGTGTTGTTCCACTGTTTACAAAAGGATCGTGTCTTGCTACCGATGAATTGGGAGCCATTGTCGCATACGATTTCTGAAGGGACGCCAAATCTGCATAGAATATTACGTTTTATGAATGAGATGACGTGTTTTTCTTTTACCTCTCGATATGCTTCAGCCTCTATCCACTTAGAAAAATAGTCAGTCATGGCCAGGAAGTAGACGCGTTATTCTGACGCCGGTGGCAATTTTCCAACGATGTCCATTCCTCATCGCATGAAGGGCCAGGGAGCTAGAGTCGGATGGAGCATCTCTGACGGCTGATGCGTGACAGGCGCGTGCCATTGGCATGCATCGCATTTTCTGACGTAATCGGTCGCGTCTTTGTTCATTGTGGGCCAATAGTAACCTGCCCTGAGAGCTTTGCCGGACAGGCTGCGTCCTCCAGTATGGTTCCCGCATTCTCCGTCGTGAAGGGATTGTAAGACGCACCGTACCTCGGTTGTTTCGAAGCAACGTAGACATAGGCCTGTGACAGATCGTTTGAACAATATGTTATCTTTTAAATCAAAGGTTACTGCTTGTACCTTGAGTCTTTTAGCTTCTGCTTTGTCTGCTGAGAGCGTTCCATCTCTGAGCCACTTGATGTAGGGGGTGGTCCAATCATCTTGGTCGCCCACCAAGTCTTCTTTTGTATGGTCGCCTACCTCTGCCGAGACGACTTCTTCTAGGGGTAGCTCGTCCATTGTCTGAATGTCGTCTGGATTAGGTGTCTTGAAGGTTTTGGGGATGGCTGGTGTGGTAATATGTGCTAGTGGAATGTTGCAGAAGTCGTTAGGATGCAAGGTGGAGCCAAGGTTTGCTAGGGCGTCGGCTTGTGTGTTGAGGTCGCGTGGGACTTGTCGGATGGTGAAGCTTTGAAATTTGCTTGCCAACTTTTTGACGATATCTAGATATGCCATCATTCTGTCGCCTTTGGCAGCGTACGAACCTTGTACCTGGTTGACGATTAAAAGAGAGTCGTATGTCACCTCTATGCTCAGAATCGCGAGATCATGTGCGAGTGTTAATCCGAATACGAGGGCTTCATATTCTGCTTCGTTGTTGGTCGCGTCCCACTCGCATCTCACAGCTTGGGCTATATGGTCCCCTTGTGGTGATTTTAGCATGACTCCTCTTACGTTGGACGCTCCGTCTGTATGGAGTTGCCATGTGCCCTTGTCTTCTTCAATTTTCAGTTGTTCAACCTCTTTCGTGGCTTCTTGTTCCAGTGTCGGGCTGAAATCGGCCACAAAATCGGCTAAAGCTTGAGATTTGATCGTCGTCCTTGGCTCGTACTCGATGTCGAATCCGCTGAGGTGTATGGCCCATTTGGCCATACGTCCTGTAAATTCTGGTTTCCTCATGACTGCTCTCATGGGATGGTTAGTTCTCACAATAATAGCATATGATTCGAAATAGGGTCGTAACTTATTTGAGGCCACCAATGCCAAGACTAATTTTTCAAGCGATGTGTACCTGGTTTCGGCGGGGAGTAAGGAACGACTTACGTAGTAGACCGGTGACTGCTTACCGTCTTCTTCCCTTGTTAGAACTATGCTAACGGCTTATTCTGATATGGCCAGATATAGTGGTAATGGCTCGTCGTCTTTTGGCTTAGCCAGTAGGAGTGGACTTGCCAGATATGTCTTTAGATATTGGAATGTTTGTTCATGTGCAGCCGTCCAGTCGAATGATTTGTTCTTTTTCAAGGCTTCGTAGAAGAGCTTGCATTTATCCGACGACTTGGATATGAATCTGTTTAGCGCCGCTATGCGTCCTGTTAGTTTTTCGACGTCCTTGACGCATCGAGGGGATCTGAGGTTGACGATGGCTTTGATCTGGTCGGGACTGGCTTCGATCCTCTTTGAGTGACCATGTATCCCAATTTTTTTCCTGAAGACACTCCGAAAGAATATTTAGTCGGATTTAGTTTCATGTTATATCTTTTTAATACCTCGAAACTTCCCTCAGATGTTTGATATGGTCCCCTGCTGCTTTAGACTTGACGAGCATGTTGTCGATGTAGACTTCCATGGTATCTCCGACCTAGTCTTTGAACATTTTGTTTACCAACCTCTGGTACGTGGCCCCTACATTTTTTAGTCCGAAGGGCATCACTTTGTAGCAGTACGTACCTTGGCTTGTTATGAAAGCTATATTTTCTTGGTCGTCAGGATCCATGAGAATCTGGTTGTATCCACTGAACGCGTCCATGAATGTCAGCATTTCGTGTCCGGCGATCGCGTCGACCATTGCGTCGATATATGGTAATGGGAAAGAGTCTTTTAGACAGGCTTTATTTAGGTCTGTGAAGTCGATGCATACTCTCCATTTCTCATTCTTCTTTTGAACCACGACGATGTTTGCCAACCAGTCGGGGTACTTTACTTCCCTTATTTTCCATGTCTCAAATAAGTTTTTTACCTCATCGTCTACAATCTTGTTACATTCTGATGCGAACTTTCTTCTTTTTTGCTTGACTGGAGGGTATGTGGGATTTACATTCAATTTGTGAGTAATAATATCTGGGGAGATTCCCACCATGTCTTCGTGTGACCAAGCAAAACAGTTAGTGTTGGATCATAAAAAAGAAATTAAATTTGACCTGATCGAATCGTTTAGATTCGACCCGACCTTTACCGTTTGTGTTGGCTTTGAAGGATCCAGCACGATTTCGTCGAGTTGTTCCATTTCTGGTTCGACGTATCGTGTGGTTCGTTCGCCATACTATGGTTGCTATGCGGAAGATTTGTCGACTGTCCCTTTCATTGAAGTGACGTAGCACTCCTTGGCAGCCCGCTGGTCACCTTTTATTTCCTGTACCCCCCACTTAGTAGGGAACTTTATTGTCTGGTGGTAAGTGGAAGGTACAACTTTCATGGCGTGGATCCAGGGTCTGCCAAGGATTGCATTGTATGGTGACGGGCAGTTGAGTATCAAAAATTTTACTTGTTGATTGACTCAACTGGTGTACGTTGTTAACACGATCTGGCCTAGAGTATACTTTACTTCCCCGCTGAATCCGACCAGCGGGGTAAAGTTTCTGGTCAAGTCGTCCTCGCTTAAACACATGCCCTTTAAGGCGTTGAGTGTTAACAAGTTGGTGGAGCTACCTGTGTCGATTAGAACACGACGGATAAGGCAGTTGCTAATTGACAGAGAGATTACCAAACCGTCGTGGTGGTCACCTAACTCCTGGGCTTCCGAGTCGTCGAAGGTGATGGCGGGAGCGTCTGAGATCTGTAATTGTCTTGTCTCCGTTTGAATCGGCTTGTTGCCTTTGCTCTCTTGAGCATGTCTTTTGGCGGCCGAGTATGTGTTTCCACATACGTCCGATCCTCCTAAAATGGTGTTAACAATTTTAGTGGGAACCGGGGAGGACGGTTTGTCGGATGTTACCTGGTCCCTTCGGTCGAGGGTCGCTTTAGCTCTATCTGAGATGATGTCGCGTAATAACCCCTGCGCGAGGAGCCTCACAACCTCTTTGCGAAGGGCTATGCATTCGTCCGTCGAGTGTCCATGGTCTCTGTGGAATTCGCACCATCGGTTCATGTCTTTTTTGGCGTCTGGTTTGTCGCTCTTCCGAGGCCACCTTACTTCTTTTCCATATTTTTCGAAGCTTTTTACGAGCTCCGATACAGATATGTTGAAGTTATAAGAGTGAAGCTTTGGAGGGAGAGAGGGGTTGTTTCGCCAATCCTGGTTCCTGACATAAGAGCGGTTTACCTGACTGGGGTCGTTTCTTCCCTTAGGGTACGATTGGTGTCGTCAATCGCATCGATAGTCCGAGGATGCCCTTCAGTCGACCCGATCGAGACTCTTGTTTGCCTTAGAGGGTTCCTCGTCTTCCTCAAGTCTGACTTGTGCCATGGTCTTAGCTTGTACGTCTTCAAAACTTCGGCATGGATATTTGGTCAGTTCGTCGTAGAGTTCGTTGCCCCTGACCAGGCCCCAGCAAAACGCTTCGATCGAAGTTGGGACATCACGGTGTGGGATTGCGACTTTCTCCTTGTTGTACCTGTTAAGATAGTCCCTTAGAGGTTCGTCATACCTCTGCACGATCCTGTACATGTCGCTTGACTGCTTTTCTAATCGTCGACTGCTAGCGAACTGAATTTTGAACGAATTGATCAGATCGGCGAAGGAAATGATGGAACCCTGTGGCAAATGCATAAGCCAGGTTAGTGCAGGTCCCGCGAGGGTCGTGCCAAAGCTTTTGCACATGACCGCCTCGCGGTTCCCTCTTGGGATCGATATAGTCATTAATTTTTGCTTATAAATTGAAACATGATCGTCGGGGGCCCCGGTCCCGTCATAGTTGGGCATGTTGGGAACGTGAAACTTTTTAGGAATCTCGACGCGTGCAATCGCCTCTGCGAATGGTGAATCTTCATATTCATCGATTGCTTCTCTTTCGATTGGTTGGGGAACCCCCGCTGTTGAATTCCTTAGGTTTTGATAGTGACAAACATTCAACTAATCTGGGTACTAAGTGTTTCAGGAACAAAGACAGTTGTCTCAGGGAACCATTGCAGCGAAGGATCGAAGAGGGAACAAAGCTCTGTTCATGTGCTTTGTTACCTCTGAAGGACCAACAGCGTCGAACAAGATCGAAGCTGTGAATGGAAAGAAGAATCCAGCGTGCCATTTATGGAAACAAATCAAACGCAGAATCATGCACGCGGTCAAGGATGAATGACTTCGGCTCCAAGGATCAAGCCGATTTGAGAAGATATGGAGAGAGAAGCCCGATTGTGTTATCTTAGGAAAACCTTCCTAAGATAAGATAATTGGAGAGAGAGTACTCTATCTTATCCAAATATATTAATTTACGGAATCCTTCCTTCAAATTAATATAGACGGCTGGGATATTATTCCCTCTACAAAATCATATCTTCTTGTTGCCTTATTTGGATAAATCTTATCTTGTTACATTTAGGGTTTGCCGAGTTGTATTTAATAGAGGTGTGGATTCATTTCTATGTAACGACGACGATGGAAAATAGAGAGAACGAAAAGAAGAAAGAAAAGAAGTGAGGTGTGTGTAAGTCTTTGAGGTTTGAGTTTGATTCATCGTTGTAGAAGAGGTTTCGAGTCTAGCTGGTTGTTTAGATGTCGAAGTCCAGGATACAAGTGTAATCAAGCAAGAAATCAATAAGACAAGTACACGCTTCAAAATCCTCTCAAGCGAAAGCTTGAAGGTAGTGATTTTTCCTTGAGAAGCTAGTTTTGCTAATCAGGGTTTCCACTATATATCGTGAGTTCGTTCGTTATCTTTCATGTTTATCCGCTGTAACTTATGTGGGAACAAAGCTTTTGTTCCCTCAGACGTAACTCTAACGATCCAACAATTGGTATCAGAGCCTGGTGCTCTAGATTGTTTGTTTTAGTTACAGATTCTGCAAGAAAGATGTCATCAGGAAATGCCTTAGATAGAGACTCTCAAGAAGGTGATGTAGATGTGGCTCTCATCACTCAAGCCATGAAGAAGATATGGTCTCGAAGCAAATGCACTAAAGGTTCGGTCATGGTTCACAATGACATGAAGAAGGTTGTCTGCTCTCACTGCTATGACAACGGACACTTCGCAAAAAGGTGCCTCAACAAAGCGGCATGTTCTTCTCAGGTCTTTAACGAGGAACAAACGAGGATTGTGAAGTGGGGTGACTACAGCTCAGATGATGAAG
This sequence comes from Rheum nobile, assembly GCA_027886185.1. Taxonomy (NCBI): domain Eukaryota; kingdom Viridiplantae; phylum Streptophyta; class Magnoliopsida; order Caryophyllales; family Polygonaceae; genus Rheum; species Rheum nobile. Next base: position 4,760,310 of record WOAB01000207.1, on the reverse strand, counting down.
CATCTCCTCTCTCAAAGGATATCTGCTTGATGAGCTCAAAAGGTCACAACGTATCAGAAGGTGGTTCTCATAAATCCGAGGAGGAAGCAAGGAAAGGCTCTTGGCACCTTGACAGTGCATGTTCAAGTCACATGACAGGGAACAGTGAATGGTTCACTTCTCTTCAGCCAGACTCAGGGGGCAATGAAGAAAATGCTTACCCCCCTGATGTATCTCAGGCACCTCAGGGGGAACAAAGCCCAAGTCACGGCACAGCGGAGCCCTCTGAGGAATGCCCTTCTGCTGAAGGAATGAGAAATGTCAATCCTAATGCTAATGGCACAGGAGGTGAAGGCTCAAGTGCTGGGAACGCTGATTCAGAGGAATTCGACATCAACAATCTCCAAGTTCCCAACTACCAGCAAAAGTGGGCTCATCCAGTCAAGCTAATCGTCACTGACTATAGAAAGGGAGCACCTCAGAGCACTCGTTCCTCCCTACAAATTTTTGGTGCTTTCAATGCTTTTCTCTCTTTGCAAGAACCCAAAACTGTAGGAGAAGCATTGAAGGATCCTGAGTGGATAAACGCCATGCAAGAGGAACTTCACCAGTTCGAAAGAAACAAGGTTTGACGGTTAGTTCCTCGTCCAAGGAACAGAACAGTGATTGTAACCAAGTGGGTGTTCAGAAACAAGTTGGATGATCAAGGTCAGGTCACAAGGAACAAAGCTAGGCTGGTGGTGAAAGGTTACAACCAGCAGGAAGGCATCGACTATGATGAGACCTTTGCTTCTGTTGCCAGGTTAGAAGCAATAAGACTCCTAATTGCGTATTCTTCTTTCCATGGGTTCAAGCTGCAACAGTTGGATGTCAAGACTGCCTTCTTGAATGGAGTTCTTAAGGAGGAAGTCTACGTGGAGCAAACACCCGGCTTTGAGGACACCACTCAACCTGACCATGTCTACATTCTAGACAAAGCTCTGTATGGTCTCAAGCAAGCCCCGAGGGCCTGGTATGAAAGGCTCTCACAGTTCCTTCTGACACACGGATACGTTCGAGGAAAGGTCGATAAGACTCTGTTCCTTCTGAAGGAAGGGAAGCATATTCTGGTGGTCCAAGTCTATGTGGATGATATCATCTTTGGATCCACTGATGATAAACTGGTTCAGAAATTCTCTAAGCTGATGGCCAATGAATTCGAGATGAGCATGGTTGGAGAACTCAAGTTCTTCCTCGGTCTGCAAGTCTCTCAGGGAGATGAGGGAACCAAAGTGCACCAACAGAAGTATCTCAGGGAGTGCGTCAAAAAGTTTGGTATGAATGATGCGAAACCCTTCACCACTCCCATATCTCCAAACAATCCAATGGGAAAAGACGAACATGAGCAAGGAATTGATCCATCTCTCTACCGAGGAATAATAGGTTCGCTTCTATATCTCACTGCCAGTAGGCCTGATATTATGTATAGTGTATGTCTTTGTGCTCGTTTTCAGGCCGATCCCAAAGAGACACATCTCAAAGCAGTGAAGAGGATCCTGAGATATTTGAAGGGAACATATGATCTTTTTCTGTGGTATCCAAGGGGAGGAAGCCTTGATCTTGTCGGATACACAGATGCTGACTTCGCAGGGAACAAAGTGGACAGAAAATCTACCTCTGGAATGGCTCAGTTCCTTGGGCCGTGTCTGGTTTGCTGGGGGTCAAAGAAGCAGAACTTCGTGGCTCTCTCCACTGCGGAAGCTGAATACATAGCCGCTGCTGCTTGTTGCACTCAACTCCTATGGCTCAAACAACAACTCAGTGACTACGGTATTCTTCTAAACTCCATTCCCATTCTCTGTGACAATACAAGTGCCATAAATATCTCCAAGAATCCGGTGCAACACTCACGTACCAAGCACATCGAGATAAGACATCACTTCTTACGTGACTGTGTGGAGAAAGGGTTGGTGACAATGGACTTCTGTGGAACTAAGGATCAAATCGCCGACATCTTCACCAAGGCACTAAACAGGGAACCATTCGAACAGTTTCATATGGAACTAGATATGATCTCTCTAAACTGACTGTCTACATGTTGTGTTCCCTCGATGATTGGCTAATATTACATGGTAAAGTGTGAAGGATGAAACATCATGTCCCGGTCTGCATTTATTCTCTTGATCACTAGTTGAATGACCTGCCTAGACTCATGCTAATATTTCACTTATGTGCAACATTTCATGCATGCTCTCTATGCTATCTTGCTAATACATGAATCAGATTTCCTTCGGCCCAAAAGAGTCAACTTGATGCATTGATCCCTCATTATAAGCCCAAATGATTGTTGACTCTACAACTTACCTTAGCCATCATGTTTGATGCTTCCTATGAGCCCCTCTAATCATTCACATCTGGGAGCCTCTCATTCATGATTACACATTATTAAAAAATTTACATATATGGTTTGTGTGATGCTCTTTGCACCCTCTCTGGTAGCATTACCCCCGCATCACATTCTTCTACTTTTTCGGAAAGTCGAGATTACGAATTATCGCCACTGTGGTCTGTGGATAGGGTTCGACAGGTATGTGTGTGATGTTGGCTTACAACTGCCTAAGGAAGGTTCGTGCTCAAAAGCTAATGTTACGCGTGAGAGGTAGTGGGCTCTGAATGAATCCCTGGTGAAAGAAGGCAAGCTGAAGTTTGTGATGTTCAAAAAAAAAAAAAAAAAAATTTGAACATCACAAGACACACAAAGAAGGGAAAAGACGACACTATAGATTCACTCCTCTACAAGTTGAGGCTATGGTGGTTGTTGACGCCAATGAGGAAGCAACAACTCTGAGTGGGAACAAAAGATGAATTCCATTGCTAATCATACTTCTGCTCTAGCTGCTGGCCCTAGTGGTTCTTAATTCGTACTTCTCTGGCTAACCCACACCTCTTTTGTTCCCTAGCACATCTACTCCTCTCTTTTCGTACTTCCTTGTCTCTGATTCTTGTGTTTGCACTGACTGGCATGTTGATCATGAATGTTATCCTTGCATATCGTGTTGTCGTCTTAACATGATGTCTGCGTTCGTGTGTTTCAATCTACTGCGATTGAGAATGATGTTCATCTGGCTGTTATCTTTCATCTCTAACTCTTCACTGTGTTTTTGATGATGCCAAAAGGGGGGAAATGACAGGTAGCTTTGGTTGAGGGGGAACAGCACATGGTTTCATATGTTGCTGTGTTGAGGGGGAACTATTATGGTCTTGTGTGGAGAACCTTTCCCCATACAACTGCCTTTATCTCGTATGTATATGCTTTATTGTCAAGGATGTTTGTCACCATCAAAAATGGGGAATTTGTTGAATTCCTTAGGTTTTGATAGTGACAAACATTCAACTAATCTGGATACTAAGTGTTTCAGGAACAAAGACAGTTGTCTCAGGGAACCATTGCAGTGAAGGATCGAAGAGGGAACAAAGCTCTGTTCATGTGCTTTGTTACCTCTGAAGGACCAACAGCGTCGAACAAGATCGAAGCTGTGAATGGAAAGAAGAATCCAGCGTGCCATTTATGGAAACAAATCAAACGCAGAATCATGCACGCGGTCAAGGATGAATGACTTCGGCTCCAAGGATCAAGCCGATTTGAGAAGATATGAAGAGAGAAGCCCGATTATGTTATCTTAGGAAAACCTTCCTAAGATAAGATAATTGGAGAGAGAGTACTCTATCTTATCCAAATATATTAATTTACGGAATCCTTCCTTCAAATTAATATAGACGGCTGGGATATTATTCCCTCTACAAAATCATATCTTCTTGTTGCCTTATTTGGATAAATCTTATCTTGTTACATTTAGGGTTTGCCGAGTTGTATTTAATAGAGGTGTGGATTCATTTCTATGTAACGACGACGACGGAAAATAGAGAGAACGAAAAGAAGAAAGAAAAGAAGTGAGGTGTGTGTAAGTCTTTGAGGGTTGAGTTTGATTCATCGTTGTAGAAGAGGTTTCGAGTCTAGCTGGTTGTTTAGATGTCGAAGTCCAGGATACAAGTGTAATCAAGCAAGAAATCAATAAGACAAGTACACGCTTCAAAATCCTCTCAAGCGAAAGCTTGAAGGTAGTGGTTTTTCCTTGAGAAGCTAGTTTTGCTAATCAGGGTTTCCACTATATATCGTGAGTTCGTTCGTTATCTTTCCTGCTATATTTATCCGTTGCAACTTCTGTGGGAACAAAGCTTTTGTTCCCTCAGACGTAACTCTAACGATCCAACACCCGGGATCCGTACGATTGGATCGTCTAGAGTCTTCATATGTTCATTAACGGCTTGCTGTATGAGGGCCCGGAGGTCGGCCGGGGCCGTCGCCTGCGGATGGACTGCTCGAGCCCCGAGAGGCTCGAGTACAGAGTTTGGCAAGTTAGTCGTGATGAGAGTGACCGGAGGGGTCTGAAACATACCAATGTGCTGAGAAGCATTGGTCTCCACTGCGGGTGTCATGTCCACTCCATCCAAATCGAGTCGTGTGGATAAACCTTCCGTGTTGACCACTCGTCTTGAGCCTCTGGGGTTTGATATGGACGATTGTACCTGTGATCTTAGAAACTCGTTTTCACGGGTTAGTCGAGCGATTTCAAATTCAGATTGAGCACTTAGCGTTTTGGTCCTGGTACGCTGTTGGACTAGTTCTTCTTGAAGGACGTTCATGGATTTTACAAGTTCTTGTATTTGAGAATCCGCAACTGGTTGGGCGTTGGCATTTTCTCCCTGATTTTCGATTTGAACGCTGTCCTGGGCTGGATCTTCGACGGGGATCACGGGATTTCATGAGCCAGTCATGATGGGGTAAATCTCGAGTTGATGATTGGATCGTCGATTGGCTAGATGCCCCACGGTGGGCGCCAAATTGTTTTGGGCGAAAACGATCGAACTGACCTGAATCGCTTAAAGAAGGGCAACTAGACAACAATTAGATTGACAATATCTAGATAATTCAAATCAACTTAGAGATGTAAACGAAATAAGATTAAAGGAATGCAAAGACTGGCTTATCCCCTCTGAATAAGAGGTTGGTCGAATCAAAGGAGCTAGGCGTCGGTCGTTTCAGTACTAGAACGTGAGTTCGAACTAAAGAATTTATATGCAAGTAGGAGAGTAGTTATCTGTATTACATCAAATTCGTGTGTGTTTTACAATGATTTCTAACCCCTTTATATACACTCAATTTCTCAAAGATCTAGCTAAACTAGCCATTTATTCCTCCGTGATCTTCGCTCACTAGCTTTCATTGCCGGATTGCCATGATCTTGTGGCATTTATGGTTTGATTATGCAGGTTCGTAACCGTTATATGGAAGGATATATCAACCCCTGTGACCTGGGTTTTTTGTAACGTCTCCGATTATATCGTTGTCGTGGTCTCTGCTTTGTCGTCTAATCGTTGGTCGCTTAATCTCTGGTCACTTCATTACGAAAAGATCACTTCGCTTACTGGGCCGCTTCATTTGAGAGTCCATTAAGAATGAGGCCCAACAAGAGCCAAACAACATGATGGAGTGAGGGGTTGATGAGATCTTAGAACGGGCGTTGCCTGGATATGTTTTTGTCGAGGAATCTCGGTGGCGGGGAAGCTTAAAAAAGTGTTCCATTTCATGATTTGTTAAGGGATCTGGTTAAACTGCAGAGACCGACATTCAAAAGAGGGCTTTGCTTCATCTATGCTCAAAAAGTGTTAGTGATGATCAATTTGTTGTGTTGGCTGATTAGTCCTATGGAGGTTTTGGAAGATTACCGTCAAGTAATTTCCCTTTTTATTTGATTGAGAATCATATTGTCATAGATTTGGTGTTGGGTTTACCCATAGATTAACTATTCGGGTTCCATAGAAATTATTGGGGGTTAACCATAAATTGGTGCTATTCCATAGATTAGCTATTGAGGGTTACCCATAGATTTGGTGTTAGGATTACCCATAGATTAACTACGGGGGTCTTGTTTGCACCAGGAATTTTTGTGTTTTGCACCGGAAGACGAGAACGCTACATAGTTTTGTTCACAAAAAAAAGGTAAATGCGACCATATAGCGTTTGAGTAAACCCGGTTCAAGTTAAACGCTATATAATAGTGTTTACCTTTTTTAGGGGGGGGGGGGGGGGGGGGAATAGCGTTTTGAACGCGGTTTAATAGCGTTTGCAAACGCTATTAAATGCATTTCGTCTTCTTCCTCCCTCTTCTTCTTCCCTTTTCCATTTCCAAAAACCCGAAACCCTAAAATGTCTAACGGCGGAGGCGGTGGCGATCGTGTGGCGGAGGTGGGAGGAGAGATGGCGGGGGCGGGGGCGGAGGCTCTGATGGAGGTGGTCCCAGATCTGGTGGCAGAGGCGCGAGGAGAGACGGTGGTGGAGGAGGCGAGAGGAGAGACGGTGGTCGAGGAGGCGGCGGGGGCGGAGGTTCTGATGGAGGTGGTCCCAGATCTGTTGGCGGAGGCGCAAGGAGAGACGGTGGTGGAGGAGGCGGGAGGAGAGACGGTGGTGGAGGAGGCGGCAACGGCGGAGGTTTTGATGGAGGAGGCGGCAACGAGGAGGACGACGCCGGAGACGACGACGTCGGAGGACCTTGTTGCGGAGACAATGCCGGAGGAGGTGGGTCCGGTGGCAGGCCCGGTGCTAGTTCTGGTGCCAGGTAGGGTCGGCTCCGGTTCGGTGGAGGAAGTTGGTCTGAGTCGGGCCGGACCCAGGTCGAGGCCGGCTGGAGACGATGTGGGGTTGGAAAACGCCCTTTCTGTGGCGGCGACAATGGGAGCGGCAGTGGTGGCACAGTCGGAGCGGCAGTCGTCGACGTGGGATGAGACGGTGGCGTCTATGATCGAGGCGAGCGGATCGAAGAGTGTTTCGGTGGTTCTAAAGTCGAAACGACGTACTCTTGAGGTATTTTATGAATTAATAATTATTTATGTTTAGATATCATTTAAGTATTTGTAATATATTAATTATTTGTTTATATATGATAATTGAAATGCACTCGTAATTAAATTATAATAGGAAAATAAAATTTGACGTCCAAATATTAGAGGGATTTTAGGTATAAATTGCTTATGAATGTAAGAAATGATATTAATAAGCAAAACATAAATGAAAGAATAATTAAAATTTCATAATAAATGTATTTTAATTGATAATTTATACCATGTTATAATATTAAAGTTGGAAATATAGATTTAATATAATTAAAATCAAAGAATTTTTTTTAATGAAACAAAATATATAAATCAAAGAAAAATAATTAAATAATAATTTAAAATAGCAAAAAAAACTAGCTTTATTAAATTCATTAAAAAAACATTACTAAAACTTTCTTATCTTGATTGATAATTTATCTCATTTTTAATATTAAACATTTTAATCTTTATATATGTATTATAATTTGAATGAAAAAACCTGAAAAATAATCTATTAAGTAAATTATTTCCCGTAAAAGTATATATAAACTTCACATTGAATGTATAAACCAATTTATCTCAAAAAGAAATAAAATTTTGATTAAACAGAATATATTGGATGGTTTTCGACGACGGTTTGTGTTGAATTCCTTAGGTTTTGATGGTAACAAACATTCAACTAATCTGGTAACCAAGTGTTTCAGGAACAATTCAGTTGTCTCAGGGAACCATTGCAGCGAAGGATTACAGAGGGAACAAAGCTTTCTCCACATGCTTTGTTACCTCTCAAGGAACATCAATGACGAACGAGAATCAAGCTGCGAATGGAGTGAAGGATATTCAGCGTGAAGATTATGGAAAATATCTTGGAAGATCACGCGGTCAAGGAAGAAGGATTTCGGCTGGAAGGATCTCGCCGATGGGAAGATTTGGAGAGAGAATCCGATTATGTTATCTTAGGAAATCCTTCCTAAGATAATATATTTGGAGAGAGAAGAATTATATCTTTTACCGATTATATTATTTTAAGGAATCCCTTCCTTAGATAATATAGACGGTTAGGATATTATTCTTCCAACCAATTGAGATCTTCTTGTTACCAAGTTTAGAAAGATTTTATCTTGTTACGATTAGGTTTTAGTCATGGTGTATTTAATAGGAGTGTGGATTCATTTCTATGTACCAATCGACGACGACGAACTGAGAGCAATTTGAGAAGAAAAAGAGAGTGAAGAGTTTGTGAGTCTTTGAGGGTTGAGTTCGTATTCACCGTTGTTGAAGAGAGTTTCAAATCTAGGTGGGAAGTCTAGGGTTTGGAGTCCATGCTACAAGTGTAATCGAACAAGAAATCAATAAGACAAGTAGACGCTTCAAAATCCTCTCAAGCGAGAAGCTTGAAGGTAGTGGTTTTTCTTTGATTAGATAGTTGGCTAATTAGGGTTTCCACTATACATCGTGAGTTCATTCCTTATCTTTCTTGCTATATTATTCCGTTGCACCTTCTGTGGGAACAAAGCCTTTGTTCCCTCAGATATAACTCTAACGATCCAACAATTGGTATCAGAGCCTGGTGCTCTAGATTGTTTTCGTTAAAGACTTTGCGGGAAAGATGTCGTCAAGCAATGCTATTGGAGATTCGTTCTGGAATCCTCCACTTCTGAAGGCAGGAGAATATGATTGGTGGGTGGAACAAATCGAGTCCCATATCTGTTCCCTTGATGGACAGATATGGAGAATCATTGAAGTTGGCCCCATGGCTATCCCAAATGAAAAGGACGCTACAAAGACTAAGCCAAAGGTTGACTACACGAATGAAGACTAGAAGAAGCTGGAGAAGAATTGCAGAGCCAAGAAGATCCTTCACATGGCTCTTCTCCCCACGGATCTCAAGAAAATCATCGGCTACAAAACAGCCAAAGAGACATGGGATGCTTTAAGACGTCTCCATCATGGAAATGAAGATGTCAAGAAAAACAGAATTCTTTCCTTGATGAAGGAGTACGATCAAATTTCTCAAGGAAAGGGTGAGCACATTCAAGAATTCTACTCCAGGTTCCAGGGATCGTAGGTCAACTGGAGTTCCTTGATGAAGAGATGCCAGACTGGAAGCTTACTCACCACTTCATGCAAGGCCTCAACTCTCAGTGGGATGCGATTGCTCTTGCTCTCTACTCCAGACCGACGTCAAATCTCTTACCATGGAAGAGGTTGTTGCCAAGCTTGAAAGCAACGCCTCTGTCTATAATCACAAGATGAACAAGAAAGGAGAAGAGAAGGCTCAAAGCATTGCCTTGAAGGTTGAACGTGCCTTTGACTTATCTCAAGTCGAAGATGAAGATGAGGACGGTGATGAAGATGTGGCTCTCATCACTAGAGCTATGAAGAAGATATGGTCTCGAAACAAGGACTCATTGAGTTCCTCTGAAGGGAACAAAGACATGAAGGATGTCGTTTGTTACCACTGTCAAAACAAAGGACATCTAGCCAAAAACTGTTTCAAGAAAAAGGCAGGTCTTCCTCCGGCTCGTGAAGGGAAGCAAGCAATGGTCGCAACATGGGATGATTCTGACTCAGATGACGAAGAATCATCTCACTCTAGGGATGTCTGTTTGATGGCCATAGAAGATTATGATGAATCAAAAGGTGGTCTGCATAAGGATGAGGTAAATGAATCTGAACTCATCTAAAGCTTGAAAATTAAGTCCAAAGATCACCTAATTTTCTTCATTAAAAAACTCGTGCATGAGAATAGTCTTTTCAGTGAGCAGATTGAAGAAAAGGATGAATCGATCTCAAGTTTGATCGAGGAAAACAAAGGTTGGGCAGAAAAAATGCTCAAACTTGAGAAAGGTTCATCCTCTTCTCCAAGTCCTTGCAATGAGTGTCCCAAACTGATGTGACCCTGCCTCCCATGACGGCCCAAGACGAGGAAGAAGCCATGAGCCTATGCTCACAGGGCCCAGTAACAAGGTCTAGGTCCAAGGTCATCACCGTCGTCGCGTCACTTATCGCACGCGCCGTCGCCAGCCAAGGAAGCCCAGAGACCAATCCCAGACTCGTCGTCCTCGCCACCATCGAAAGTGAAAGAACGCGTTCTTCTAAAGACTTTGACACTTCGTCGTCTCACGCAATGACCTCTTCAAAGCCTTCACCGCGTTAATGAGTTTCACGCGTTCTTTTTAAGACATTATCTATATTTGGTATTTCCAGCTTGCTTTAGATAGTTTCCTTATTTACAGCGTTTTAGATAGTTTCCTTATTTACAACGTTTTAGATAGTTTCCTTTCAGTCATTCTATCTTTTAGGGTTTGTGCCTTTTGCATGCTTGCATGGGCTAGCCCTTAGGTTCTTTTCGACCCAATCCCATTAGGTCTTGGTCGAGATACCTTGGCTATTTAAAGCCTCATTTGTTATTGTTATTTCTCACGTTCAAGTTAAAGTTCAAGGTTTTAAGTCGAGTGTTAAATTCCTCCTTCCCTTGATCGGACGTCACCCTTATCCCTCTCATCCCCATTCACTCCGCCGCCAACGCTACGGCAACCACTCGATCTCCATCGAGATTATCCCCTTCACAGTCGACGCTACGACACCCAACGACTTGTCCCTTCAAGTCGCTTACCCCTTTATTCAATCGCTTCCGTCACCGCTATCTATCTCCCATCAACTCGCTTCCATCACCACCATTCATCGCGTTCTTCTGTTCGCGATCAACTACATTATCACGTTCCACAGCAGAATCACCACACCGAGTGACTTCCCAACCAAGACTAGATCCAAAGGCATCACCTTTGACAATTCGACTTGTCACAGGAGGCAAGGACACATCACAAACTCATTGAGAAGATCATGTGTTTAGAATCCTCTGTCTCCTTACTCGAGTCTGAGTCACTAATGTTAAAACTAGGCAATGCAAAACTGTCTAGTGATCTAACTAAACTCAGTGAGGAACAGAAGGAAAAGTCAAAAGGAATTGTGTTTGTAGCAGCCAAGAATGAAAAGAAGACTGAAAAGAAGAAAGTACCTCGCTTTGGAATTGGGTATCAACCTATGATTCTTGTTGATGGCACTAAGTCTAAATGTCCTGGAGTCAAAGGAAAGCAGTCAACGCAAGAAAAAGGGGAAAGTTCCTCGAGAAGGAACAATCACAAAGACTGCTCAAATTCGACTGATGGGAACAAGGCTTGGTACCATGGACAGAAGGCTCATACCATTTGGTTGAAACAATCTCAAAGCGGTAAGTCCAATCATATTCATATTCATTCTAGGATTGCTAACAAATCTACTTGGCGTGGACAAAGTAAGTATGTTGATCTAAAGTGTCAAAGGATTTGTTGGTATTGTGGTCACTCTGGTCACTACAAACAAGATTGCCTCCTGAAGAAACACAATGAAGAAATTGCTCGCACTGACAGGGAGAAAATGAATGCTAAAATTCCAAAAATCAAATATTTTGCTCCCACACCCAGAAAGCCTAAGCTTGTCTGGGTTCGCAAAAAGTAACTATTTCTATACATGCTGAAGTGAGAAAGGTTTCCGGTATGTCGATAGTGCTTGCTAAAGTTACCTGACAGCGAACAAAGGATGGCTCACCTCACTTCAACAAGCCTCCGGAGGTTCAATAACCTTTGGAAATAAGAGTAAGGGAAAAGTTTGTGGTCTTGGTAAGGTAAAGCTTTCTAACCATATTACTGTGGATAATGTGACACTCGTGAATAATCTCAAATTTGATCTTTTTAGTGTGGCTCAACTATGTCAAAACAAGAAAAATAGGGTAGTCTTTACTACTGATGATTGTTATGTTGAGTGCATAAGTACAGGGAAAATTCTACTGAAAGGGATCTGCGACAACAACGTCTACAAAGTTGATCCTGCTTTCATCTGAGAACGAACTATGTCTATCGTCCATTGCTGGGAAAACAGATCTGTGACATAAGCGGTTCAGACATGCACGTCTTCAACTTCTTTCCAAACTTCATAGACAAGAACTGGTGAACGGTCTTCCTAAGATCGAAGCAACGAGAAATGAAGTTTGTCATGCTTGCACCAAAGGTAAGCAGGTAAGGTCCAAAGAAAGATGTAAGCACTACTCGTCCTCTGGAACCAATCCACATGGATCTTTGTGGGCCTATGCGCACAAGGAGCCGTGGGGGAATGCCTATGTCTTTGTTATTGTTGATGACTATACCAGGTATACATGGACTATCTTTCTGTCATCAAAGGACGAAGTGTTTGCTGAATTTGAATCTTGGCGCAAGTCGGTTGAGAGGAGTGTGGGACAGTCTCTGGGATCCATCCGTACTGATCATGGGACATAATTTGAGAAATCTCAGTTTCTATCCCTATGTTCCCTCTGCAGGAACAATGGGAAAGGACGAACATGAGCAAGGAGTTGATCCATCACTCTATCGAGGAATCATAGGTTCGCTTCTTTATCTCACTGCAAGTAGACCTGATATTTTGCATAGTTTGTGTCTATGTGCTCGTTTTCAGGCTGATCCCAAAGAGACTCACCTCAAAGCAGTGAAGAGGATTCTGAGATACTTGAAGGGAACAGATGATCTGTGTCTGTGATATCCAAGGGGTAGAAACTTCGATCTAGTTGGATACACAGATGCTGACTTCGCAGGGAACAAAGTGGATAGAAAATCTACATCTGGAATGGCTTAGTTCTTTGGGCCATGCTTGGTTTTCTAGGGGTCAAAGAAGCAGAACTCAGCGACTACGGTATTCTTCTTGACTCTATTCCCATTATCTGTGACAATACTAGTGCAATAAATATCTCCAAGAATCCTATGCAACACTCATGTACCAAGCATATCGAGATAAGACATCACTTCTTATGTGACTGTGTGGAGAAAGGGTTGGTGTCCATGGATTTCTGCGAAACCAAGGATCAAATCGCTGATATTTTCACCAAGGCACTGAATAGGAAACCTTTCGAACAGTTCCGTATGGAACTAGGTATGATCTCTCTAAACTAATTGTCTATCTCTTATGTTCCCTCGATGATTGGCTAAATTACGTGGTAAATTGTGAAAGTTTAAATTTCATGTCTTGATCTACATTCCTTCTCTTGATCATTAGTTGAACAACCTGCTTAGACTCGTGCTAGTACTCCACTTATGTGTAAAATTTCATGTATGATCATCTATGCTATCATAATAATACATGAATCAGCTTTCTTTCGGCCCAAAAGAGTCAACTTGATGCATTGATCCCTCATTATAAGCCCAAATGATTGTTGACTCTACAGCTTACCCTAGCCATCATGCTTGATGCTTCCTATGAGCCCCTCTTATCATCCACATCTGGGAGCCTCTCATTCATGATTAAACATTATTAAAAATTCTCGTATATGTTTCTGTGTGATGTTCTTTGTACCTTCTCTGGTAACGTTACCCCCGCATCACACTCTTCTACTTTTTCGGAAAGCCGAGAATACGAATCGTCGCCTATGTGGTCTGTGGCTGGGATTTGACAGGTATGATGTGTAATGATGGCTTGCAACTACTTGGAATGTGTTATGTGCATTAAGGATTGGTGTGTTGGTTGCATGATGTTTGGTGCGCTTGAAATTTTGTGGGCTTTCATGGATTTGGACAAAATCTTTCACAAGATTTATTTTTGGAAGATATCTTCCTGGTTGTGATCTTTGGAAAAATAAGAAAAGAAGAGGATTTGGAACATTATCCTTAGTACTTGAAAAGATATGAAAAAGGATTCTCGTGGTTTCTCCCCTCCTATCTATATGGCGACTTTAGCTAGGTTGCCCTATTACTCCCGTGTGTTGTTCCAAAAGAAAAATAAAAAAAATGGAACACCACAAGGTATACAAAGAGGGGACCAATGAATCTTTCTTCTACTGGCGGCTGGATACTAGTAACCTGCACAAGAAGTAGTTTGTGTTGCAAGAAGGTGTTGGCTGGGTCAAAGTTGAACCTGAGGTGGAAGCTAATATGGATGAGGAAGAGCAGACTCTGAGGGGGAACAAAAAGATGAACTTGCTCTGCGAAGGACCGTGGGGAGTTTGTCTCGCGCAATATCTATGTTGGCAGAACAACAAAGGTGTCTTATGGAGTAAGTGCATGCTTAAATTGCTATTCATATTTCGGCTCCCTCTGCAGGCACCAGTGGTCCTGATTCGTCTTTCTCTGGCTAACCAACCCCTCTTTTGTTCCCTAGCTCATCTATCCCCGTACTGCTTTGCTCTTCTTTGCTTCTATTTCATGTGTTTACCTTGATTGGCATGTTGATCTTGTTTGTTTCTTTGCATATTTTGTTGTTTGTCTTTGCACTGTGTTTAAGTTGGTTGGTTCATTTTAATGAACAAGGGGTGTTTGCTTATCTTGCTGTGCTCATTTTCCTTTCGCTAATTCCTTATGTTTTGATGATGCCAAAAGGGGGGAAATGACGGGTAGCTTTAGTTGAGGGGGAACAAAACATGGTTTCATATGTTGCTAGACTAAGGGGGAACTATTGTGTCTAAGTGTGGAAACTTTATCTATACAAATGTCTCTATCTTATATGTATGATTTATTGTCAAGGATGTTTGTCACCATCAAAAAGGGGGAATTTGTTGAATTCCTTAGGTTTTGATGGTAACAAACATTCAACTAATCTGGTAACCAAGTGTTTCAGGAACAATTTAGTTGTCTCAGGGAACCATTACAGTGAAGGATTGCAGAGGGAACAAAGCTTTCTCCACATGCTTTGTTACCTCTCAAGGAACATCAATGACGAACGAGAATCAAGCTGCGAATGGAGTGAAGGATATTCAGCATGAAGATTATGGAAAATATCTTGGAAGATCACGCGGTCAAGGAAGAAGGATTTCGGCTGGAAGGTGTTGGGCCTGACGTCCCCTGGGAAGATGGATCGAGCAAGACAAGCCCAGGCCCACGACGGATCGGAAGAACAGAAGAGAAACCCAGAGAAGGCAACGAGGCTTCTCCAGTCGAACGTCCTCCGACAAGATCGCGAAGATCCCGCCAAGCATTAAATGCCAGGATTGATCAACGGCCACAGCATTTACACAACACCATAATAGCAGCAATTAGTGACAGAATCTCCGTAATTAAATCCCGGCGTTGAAGATAAGGATGGGATCGAAATATAACGATCAGAGGCACGAAGAACTTACCATATATGGATGAAGAGGAAGACAAGAGGGGGACGGATACAAGCACGTTACACACTCAAGCATTCTCGTTAAGAAACAAAACAGAATAACACTTTCACTGCCCGTCTAGCTCTCCAGCAATCACCCCCGCTTATTCGCCACCGGTCGCAACCTAAGAATTACCGGTCGAATCCAATAAGATCACTTTGCCTTATTACGATAAGTTGTATCTCGATTCAATCCGATCAATATATTATCTAATAAAATCATTTCGCTATTCTGCATTTGCTCTTTGCTTGTCTATTATCTATTTGGTTTGGATTGTTTTCTATCACCCGATCGACTAGTTACCCCATCTAAGGCGATTTAGGTCATCCGATCTTTTCGCTCCAAAACAATTTGGCGCCCACTGTGGGGCAACTTACCGATCATCCTTCCAAAACTTTCCAACCATGACTATCGACCCATCTACCAACACCGAAGAACCACGTCTCGAAGATGGAACCCAAATTCCAGGGGACCCAACCGAAAACCCTACTCCAACCCAGTTCCAAGAACTTTCTCAAAAAATGGCCGCCCTCCAAGAGGAACTAGCCCAGCAGCGCCAAAAAACCGAATCTCTCGCCGCCTTGTCAACCCAATCCGAAGCCGAGATCGCACAACTAACCCGTGAAAATGAGTCTCTTAAGTCGCAGGTACAATCAATGGCTTCAGGATCTAGGAGTATGCCCATCCACAGCAACGTCCGAACACGCCTCGACATGGACAACGTCGAGCCAACGCCCCCGAGCGTGCGACGATCCGGATACGCAGAGGGTACATCTCAAACTCCTATTACCAATCCATTTTTTACTAACCATGTCACTTTTTCCACACCGATCGGGTCGGCAGGGGCCCGAATCGACGAACCACAGGTTACCAATCCACCAGACGTCCTGGCTCTCTTCCAGCAGACGCTCGACCAACACATGAAGACGATCGACGATCGCTTCAACAGGCTTCCAAGAGTCCCGCAGCCAATCGAGAGGGAAGCGACCGGCGGATTCGAAGAATCCCCGTTCATTGAAGAAATCGCCAGGGTCGAGATCCCTAAGAAGTTTCATCTTCCCAGCATGGCGACATTCGACGGCACCAGCGACCCAGATGACCATATTTCTATATATAAACAAAAGTTAATGGCTGCATCTATTTCAAGGGAGAACCGTGAGGCCATCATGTGCAAAAGCTTTGGTACGACCCTCGCAGGTTTCGCACTAACTTGGTTTATACGTTTGCCTCAGGGAACGATTGCATCGTTTGCGGATCTAGTCAACTCCTTCAAAAGTCAATTTGCCAGTAGTCAGAGGCTCGAAAAGCAGTCGAGTGACCTCTACCGAGTCACACAAAGGTATAACGAACCTCTCAGGAATTATCTCAACAGGTAAAATAAGGAGAAAGTGGAGATCCCCCACTGCGACGTCACAACCTCCATCGAAGCCTTCAGACAAGGTCTGATCAAAGACAGCAACCTTTACGACGAGATTACCAAGTACCCATGCAAAAGCTTCGAAGACGTCCAGGCCAAGACCATGGCCGAGGTAAGATTGGAAGAGGACCGAGAGTCGCGAAAAGCCTCACGCGGGCCCGATCCGTCTGATCGTAAAAATCTCTCTGACAACCGTAGAGACAGACGTCCACATCCCTACTCTCGTAATCGAAATGAGTTGAGTCAGGTAAACTCTTTCCAAGACAGGTCCCAGGACTGGAGAGGCGTTCCGGCGTTGCCTCCCAGGATCCAATCTTACAACTTCAACGTTTCCGTGTCGGAGCTCGTCAAGAGTTTCGACAAATATGGAAAGGAAGTAAGATGGCCCCGAAAGAGCGACCGACCGGACGTCAAGAAAAACATGAGCCGATGGTGCGAATTCCATGGCGATCATGGTCATTCGACCGACGAATGCATCGCCCTGCGAAAGGAAGTCGCAAGACTGCTCGCACAGGGGCTCCTGCGCGACGTAATCTCATAGTGGGAAAAAACCACCATGGAACGACGAGAACAGGTAAAACAAAACAAACCTCCATCCCCCGTCCATACAAAAGTTGCCAATACTATTTCAGGTGGATCGGACGTATGTGGGAACACATACTCCGCGACTAAGTGACACGCAAAGAAAAGCAAGGGCAACAAGCCCGAGGCGTCAGAATTAAGGCCAAGGAAGATCTCTAACCTTCCGACAGTCACGTTCGACGAGTTCGATTCCGACGGATCGGACGGTCACCACGATGGTCTGGTAATCTCTTTGTCTATTGGTAATTGCTTAATACGAAGGGTACTAATCGATACAGGGAGTTCAACCAATCTTTTGACCCTCGACGCTCTTAAAGAAATGGGTCTAGCTGAAAACGACCTAATAAAAAAGTCGACCCCACTAGTCGGGTTCAGCGGTGAGGTTAAACATACGACTGGTGAAATCATTCTAACGACATACGCTGGAGGAATCAACCAACAGGTGAAATTCTTGATCCTAGATTGTCCATCTCCCTACAATTGTATTCTTGGCAGGCCATGGATACACGCTATGAGAGCGGTACCCTCGACGTATCATCAAGTCATCAAGTTTCCCACTGAATGGGGAGTACAAGAAATCCGAGGAGACCAAAGGACCGCTAAAGAGTGCTACGTCGCTTCCATGAAGAACGCAGTCGAACATCAGACCGCATAGCAATCACAGAGCGGCGAAGGTTCCAGTCGGTACATCGAACCAGAAATGGAAAAACTCGACGAGATCGTACTAGACCCTTCAAAGCCAAACCAAACAGTAAGGGTCGGGTCGGACTTGGACGACTCGACCAGACAACAACTTCTTGATTTTCTTAGGATCAATGCCGATTGCTTCGCATGGTCGCATGAGGATATGGTCAGAATATCTCCAAACATTATTACGCATAAATTGAATATAGATCCATCTCATCCCCCTGTTAAGCAAAAACGCAAGAAGTTTTCCCCTGAGCGGAACAAGATAATTGACGACGAAGTCAAGAGCTTATTGGAAACAGGGAAAATAAGAGAAGTCCATTATCCTGAGTGGCTAGCCAATGTGGTCGTAGTCCAGAAAAAGAATGGAAAGTAGAGAGTCTACATCGACTTCACAGATCTCAACAAGGCTTGTCCCAAAAACTCGTTCCCACTACCCCACATCGACGCCATGGTCGACGCCACAACAGGGCACGAAATGCTTACCTTCATGGACGCTTTCAGCGGCTATAATCAAATCCTCATGGAACCCGACGATCAGGAAAAAATAGCATTCGTCACTAGCCAAGGTATCTACTGTTACAAAGTAATTCCCTTTGGCCTAAAAAATGCAGGGGCTACCTATCAGCGACTAGTCAACAAGATGTTCAAAGATCAGATCGGAGACACGATGGAAGTCTACATAGACGACATGTTGGTCAAGTCCAAAAAGAAAGAAGATCACATAGACCACCTACGCGACAACTTCGAGGTGCTCAAAAGGTACAATATGAAACTAAACCCTACTAAATGTTCCTTCGGAGTGTCATCAGGGAAGTTCTTAGGGTACATGGTGACACAAAGAGGAATAGAAGCCAGCCCAGAATAGATCAAGGCTCTCGTCAATCTTCGATCCCCCCGATGCATCAAAGACGTACAAAAGCTCACGGGTCGGATAGCAGCTCTGAATAGATTCATCTCCAAATCATCCGACAAGTACAAACCCTTCCACGACGCTCTCAGGAAAAACAAGTCCTTTCAATAGACGGAAGAACACGAAGCAGCGTTCCAGAACTTGAAAGAGTACCTGGCCAGTCCCATGTTACTGACCAAACCTAAAGGCGACGAGCCCTTATTTCTATATCTTGCAGTGTCAGAATCAGTCGTAAGCGTAATACTGATTAGGGAAGAGGATGCCAAGCAGTCACCGATATACTACGTCAGTCGGACGATGTTGCCAGCAGAAATAAGGTATTCATCACTCGAGAAGCTCGTACTATCGTTGGTAATGGCCTCGAACAAACTCAAACCCTATTTTGAATCACATACTATTATTGTCCGCACTAATCATCACATGAGAGCAATCATGAGGAAACCCGAGTTTACAGGACGAATGACCAAATGGGCTATACACCTCAGTGGTTACGACATCGAGTACGAGCCTAGGACAGCGATCAAGTCGCAAGCCTTAGCCGACTTTGTGGCCGATTTCAGTCCGACCCTAGAGCAAGAAGCCACAAGAGAAGCAACACAACTGCTCGCGATGGAAGAAACAGGTACATGGGAGCTCCACACAGATGGAGCGTCGAACTCCAGAGGATCGGGGCTAGGGGTCGTGCTGAAATGGCCACAAGGGGACAAGATAGCTTAGGCCGTCAGATGCGAGTGGGATGCGACTAACAACGAAGCTGAATACGAAGCACTCATATTCGGACTCATCTTGGCTCGCGACCTAGGGGTCCGAGAGATCGAAGTCGTTTGCGACTCCTTGCTGGTCGTAAACCAAATACAAGGATCGTACAGTGCTAAAGACGTCAGGATGATAGCCTACTTGGAGGTAGCCAAGAAGCTGATCGGACAATTCCAAGCATTCAACATCAGACAGGTACCCAGAGATTTTAACTCCCAAGCTGATGCACTTGCCAATCTAGGATCCGTCCTAGACCCGAAGGAATTTCCGCACATACCATTGGCCCACATCATGACGCCAGCCGTCCCCAGGACGTCCGTCGAGTCAACGACACCGCTTGAAGAACTCGTCATCATGGAAGTCGGCGGCCGACCAGAAGAAGACATCATCGATAACAATGACGATTGGATGCTACCTTACATCAGATGGTTGAAAGACAGCATTCTACCCGAAGACAAAACAGAAGAAAAGCGGCTCAAGGTACAAGCACTCTATTTCGATATCATAGATAACATCTTGTACAAAAGATCTATCATAGGGCTACTCCTACGATGCCTCAAGACCTCCGAGGTCGGACGCATCCTACAATCGCTACACGAAGGAGAGTGTGGGAATCATACTGGAGGACGAAGCCTCTCGGGAAAAGCCCTATGAAACGGGTACTACTGGCCGACGATGAACAAAGACGCTATGGACTACACCAAAAAGTGCGACGCCTGTCAGCGGCATGCACCCGTCCATCACCAACCTTCAGAGCTCCTCCATCCGACTCTAGCTCCATGGCCCTTTATGAGATGGGGGATGGACATCGTCGGGAAGCTCCCTCCCGCGTTGGGTCAAAGAGTCTTCTTCCTCGCCATGATGGACTACTTCTCTAAGTGGATCGAAGCCGAAGCCCACAGAGAGGTAAAAGATCAACACGTCATTTCATTCATAAAACGCAATATCTTGTGCAGATTTGGCATCCCATCAGAAATCGTGTGCGACAACGGTTCCCAATTCATCAGTCATAAGACTCGAGCCTTCTGCGACCAATGGAACATCAAGTTGGTCATGTCCACACCTCGGTATCCGCAATCCAACGGACAGGCCGAGTCAAGCATCAAAATCATTATCAGCAATCTCAAGAAACGCCTCACTGGGGCTAAGGGCAAATGGGCCGATGAACTCCCATACATTCTCTGGTCCGACAGAACTACTCCAAAAAATGTGATCGGACAATCGCCTTTTTCCCTCGTCTATGGGAGTGAGGCAGTCATTCCGGCCGAGTTACTGGTTCCGACCGCCCGTTGCAACCTCCAAACAAGCAAGCAAAACGATATTGAATTGGCTCATAACCTAGACACAGTGGACGAGATCAGAGAAAAAGCTCGAATCAGGATGGTTAGATTTCAACAACAGGTCGCAAGGAGCTACAACAAGAACGTCAGGATCAAGGCATTCACAGTCGGAGATTGGGTCCTTAGGAAAACCTTCCAGAACACCAAGAATCCATCTGATGGAAAACTCGCACCATAATGGGAAGGACCCTACTTGATCACCAAAGTGGTCGGACAGGGAGCGTATCAATTAGAAGACAAAGACGGACAACCAATTCCAAGAAGTTGGAACGCGGCACATCTAAAGCTATACCATTTCTGAACTGACAAGGTAAGACACTACAAAAACTCGCACATCGCTTATTATTGCATGCACATCTCTATCTTCCTTTACAAACTATCATTTGACACTAAGTGAGGACCTCATCCTTACAAAAACACGAATGCAGAACTGCATTGACACATACATTGGATCCAGTCATCCGCAAAAAGCGCTTACATTACACGATCGATCGGAACACGGGGAGATGAACAACACAGGCACGTCGGCACACCGCCTGCCTTATACAAAACATAAGGTACGACACCTTATTACATTCACGCAATAGAAACATATTGCTTACCTCCCCGGCATAAAGTCATGACTGACACATACACAAACATTTACAGGCCTGTTTTACACACATACATACGGGGAGCCCCACTCGACGGAGCACACGGGCGAAACCGACACACTAAACACAAAACGTTATCGACAATCCCCTTGGATGTCTGACGACATGTATGAAACAAGCAAATGTACGATCTTATATGTAAAGACAAATTGCATTGAATAAAAACACGAGCATTTTTATACAAAATACGCGACCCGTGATGGTGGACGGGTCGCCAAAACATATTGCATGCCTACACATCTGTAGGACTTCATCAAGCATTCACTTAAAAACATTCTGCGACCCGCGATGGTGGACGGGTCGCCGAAAATACCAAATGTATAAACCCATGCACAAGTGGGACAACGAGTCAAACTATGCAAGAAAAACAAATCAGGCATCGGGGACAACGGCCTTACCTTCGACAGGGGCTGGCTCCAGAGAAGCTACACCATCAGTCGGCTCGACGTCGCCAGAATGGGCCTCGTCCTCGCCAGTGTCCTCATCCATGGCCTCCTCTCCGACGCCAGCCAAGCGAAACAGCTCCTGACCAGGATTTCCCTTCGGAAACATGGAGTCTAGAGTCTCCTTTTCTGCCTTCAAGTCCCAGAGCTCATGCTTGCCTTCATTGAACTCTTCGATCATCTCGACACGCGACTTCAGTGCATAAAAAGCACCGACATCGCCTGCGATCTGACCAGCAGCAATCCGAGCCTGCTTCACCTCTTCCTCAATGCCTGATCGGCTCTCCTCAAACTCTTTCCGACTCGCAACCAGCTCCTCTTGGCAACTCTTTAACTCCCTTGTAAGGCGACGCTCAGTCTCACGACAACGGCTCTCCGCTCCCTCTAGTTTGGTCCTCAAGGACGCAAGGTCGGACTCTGTCCTAGCAGCCCTTTCCTCAGCCTTGGCGACCATTGTCTTGACACCAAAATAGGCCCCCAAGAGATACTGGCAAGTCTGAAATCTCACACGACAGTGCAACACATAGTCAGAAGACATGGCCAAACGAAAGAAAAAGAGAAAAAGCACAAACAGAGGGCAACTCACCCTCCACGCGGAGCATCCCGCTTCACCAATGCAGTCCAAAGGAGAAACATCATCGACTTCCGATTTCAAAGTCGGATCTTGAGCACGGAAGAGATCGGCAATCGATTGACCGACTGCGCTAATCTTGCCGATCCCCTCGGCAGTCGCCTCCTTCTTCCTAGGGATCTCCTCCACTTTGACATCATCAGACTGAACATCCGCCTTCCTCTTAGAACCAACTTTGGCTGGAAGTGCCGAGTCCGCTGGAACAGACTTACTCGATGCGGCTTTGGCTGCCGCCTTCCTTTGCTCAATCAAACCTTTCCCAGACGCTCCCTTTAAACGAGCACTCGCTCGACCACCAGGGGAAGCTGGCACGACAAGACAAAGCAAAAATCTTAAAACACGCGACAAAGAACAGAAAGAATTCTCAGGGTCGAGAGCTCACTCTTGGCACGAGATGATGAGACAGTCGACATGACTTCTTGACCAGAAGGAGGTGCTGATAACAGGTTAACGTTGGTAAAACTCCTCTCCGACGTTGGAACACCCAGGACAATCTTGGACAGACCTTCCGACCGAGCGCTCACCTCCAAATCTTCTGGCTCAGGAACTACGAAAAAGAAAAGTTAAAGCAAAGAGTTAAGACACATAAACAAACAAAAAAGAAGACAAATACATACTCTCAACTCGCCACTCCGTCAACAGGAATGAACATTCTCCCCCCTTCTCCAGAGAAGAACGTTCGACAAAGAAGAACTTCGACCCCCATCTGCGGTCGTTGACATCAAGATTCTGCACCAAAGGCTTCCGACCAAACTCTTCGACCCTAAGAAATAGTTGTACCATAAAGCATCAAAACCAGCCCCAGATCGGATGTTCACAAGGTCCAAGACCCTGAGAACCCTCCATGCTTGTGGCATCACCTGACACGGCGCCAACGCCAGAGCAGCCAAGAAATCCCTAACGAGGGAAGAGAAAGGAAACTTATGTCCTATCCGAAACGGATATGCATAGAAACAAACCCATCCTTCATATCGAGCATCGGCCCTCTCGTCCGGGTGAGGCAGCCTGGCGACCGCCTCTGGCGGAAAGCCTCCAACTTGAATAATTTGCTCCAACTCCGCCTGGGACATGGTGCTTGTCAGAGCGTCCGATTCTTTCAGAATGAAGAGGGGAGGAGCTTCGCCCTCGCGCGAATCAGAGAGAGTCTTCGACGACTCGGAAGCTTCACTAGAAACCATTTCAAGAACGGAAAAAGAAGGAAATCGAAAAGCTATGGCTAAAAAGGCTGGAAGACTTACCAAAGAAGCTTGCAAGAGAAGATGAAGTGAAGTCTAATCACTCCCCTCTGCTCTGAATTTATGGAGGGAAATGATGATCTGAAGAGGAGTCGCATCGTGCTCCGATCTTGCGCCACATAGCCCTGAGCAACTACATCAAAAAAGGATGGTGAAGATCGTGTATGGAGAAGTTGCCTCGGATTCCGCTTACTTGCCTAAACCGCAAGCCCAAGGCAACTTGGGGCTATTGTTGGGCCTGACGTCCCCTGGGAAGGTGGATCGAGCAAGACAAGCCCAGGCCCACGACGGATCGGAAGAACAGAAGAGAAACCCAGAGAAGGCGACGAGGCTTCTCCAGTCGAACGTCCTCCGACAAGATCGTGAAGATCCCGCCAAGCATTAAATGCCAGGATTGATCAACGGCCACAACATTTACACAACACCATAATAGCAGCAATTAGTGACAGAATCTCCGTAATTAAATCCCGACGTTGAAGATAAGGATGGGATCAAAATATAACGGTCAGAGGCACGAAGAACTTACCATATATAGACGAAGAGGAAGACAAGAGGGGGACGGATACAAGCACGTTACACACTTAAGCATTCTCGTTCAGAAACAAAACAGAACAACACTTTCACTGCCAGTCTAGCTCTCCAGCAATCACCCCCGCTTATTCGCCACCGGTCGCAACCTAAGAATTACTGGTCGAATCCAATAAGATCACTCTGCCTTATTACGATAAGTTGTATCTCGATTCAATCCGATCAATATATTATCTAATAAAATCATTTCGCTATTCTGCATTTGCTCTTTGCTTGTCTATTATCTATTTGGTTTGGATTGTTTTCTATCACCCGATCGACTAGTTACCCCGTCTAAGGCGATTTAGGTCGTCCGATCTTTTCGCCCCAAAAAAGAAGGATCTCGCCGATGGGAAGATTTGGAGAGAGAATCCGATTATGTTATCTTAGGAAATCCTTCCTAAGATAATATATTTGGAGAGAGAAGAATTATATCTTTTACCGATTATATTATTTTAAGGAATCCCTTCCTTAGATAATATAGACGGTTAGGATATTATTCTTCCAACCAATTGAGATCTTCTTGTTACCAAGTTTAGACAGATTTTATCTTGTTATAATTAGGTTTTAGTCGTGGTGTATTTAATAGGAGTGTGGATTCATTTCTATGTACCAATCGACGACGACGAACTGAGAGCAATTTGAGAAGAAAAAGAGAGTGAAGAGCTTATGAGTCTTTGAGGGTTGAGTTCGTATTAACCGTTGTAGAAGAGAGTTTCAAATCTAGGTGGGAAGTCTAGGGTTTAAAGTCCATGCTACAAGTGTAATCGAACAAGAAATCAATAAGACAAGTAGACGCTTCAAAATCCTCTCAAGCGAGAAGCTTGAAGGTAGTGGTTTTTCTTTGATTAGCTAGTTGGCTAATTAGGGTTTCCACTATACATCGTGAGTTCGTTCCTTATCTTTCTTGCTATATTATTCCACTGCACCTTCTGTGAGAACAAAGCCTTTGTTCCCTCAGACATAACTCTAACGATCCAACAGTTTGGCTCATATGGACGGGATACGGAGCACCGCCGCGTTACTGCTTCTGCCCGTAAGCGAACGAGGGCAGATGTTTCCGGGCAGAAGAAGAAGAAGAAGCCTTGACGTCCCGTCCATAGCGATGATCCCGTCCCTGGATTGGAGGACGTTGATATTGTCATGGAGGACCCACCCCAGCAAGACCCTATTCCCGACCCCATTCCCGACCCTATACCCGACCCCATTCCCGACCCTATACCTGACCCCATTCCCGACCCTATACCCGACCCCATTTCCGCTCCCCAGCCCGCCTGTCCCCAACCTCATTACGGTGTGGGAAACAGTGAGCTTCTGTCGTCTTTCGACCATCACATTGCGCATCGGATATGGCATCATCCCAGGGAGGCCCCTCGCCGTCTACGTGTTCATACACGTCCACGCTATCTTGATTTATGGAGAGTGCAGCGCCTTATTCCCAGAGGGGAGGTGGTTGAGGGTAGTTGGTGGCATTACGCTTCACTGAGCGGGTTGACCAGACTCTATGCATTTCAGTTTGGAAGTGTGGACCACGTCCTCATTTCTGCTTTTGTTGAGAGGTGGAATCCAGAGACCAACAACTTCCATTTTCCGTGGGGCGAGATTACCGCCACACTTCATGACGTCGAGAGGATCATGGGGCTGCCTATCGAGGGATATGCCGTTAGTGCGGTACTAGATGATGCGGCGTTGGCCGATTTATGGCATGAGGTTTTTTACTAAGACCCAAAGAAGGTGAGGAAGTGGGTCACGACAGCTGGGGTTGATGCATGGGACTTCGTGTATGACGTTCGTTGGATGATTTTTCTAGGCGAGGACCCCATGTCTTGTGTAGCAGGGTATTTATTCCACTTGCTGGGTCCAGCTTGTTCGTGAACAAGTCCACGAACAAGCTCAAGTGTCAGTTGTTGCTGTTGTGCGTGGATCATGAGCGTACCCAGCGGACGGCCTGGGGAGCCGGAGTTCTCGCCTGCCTGTACAGGAACCTAGGTGAGGCTTCACGTGGGAAGGCCAGGAGCATAGCCGGTTGTTGTTTGCTACTCCAGGTAAAACGTCGCTAATCTTTTAATCTTTGTATATTGCACCGAACTTTAAAACTACCATTTAAGAAATTAGGGTTTAAATTTATTTTATGATGATTGTAGATGTGGATATGGGCGTACTTTCCTTGGTTTCTCGGACATCCGCATCCCCAAGTGATGCGACCCTGCCCTTCATGACGGCCATAGAATAAGAAGCCATGACCGTGAGCTCAGAAGGGCCAAGTACGAAGACCGTGATCTTCCTCCCACTACTCGCATCGAGTACAGAGACCGCGATCTTTGTCATACTTCTCGCATCTGGTACAGAGATCGCGATCTCCTTCAAGCGTCTCCAGCCAAGCCCAGAAATCGCGTTCTATCTCAAGATCCTCTCCCATCATCATTGAACGCGTTCTTTGAATTATTTTGTATTTATTGAACATCATTATTTTCAGTGTTTTTCTTTTGGGTGTGTATTCCACGCGTGTCGCGTGGGCCAGCCCATTAAGCGAGACTCGGCCTATCCGAGTCCCGCTATCTCCTATAAAAGGTCATCTCGACCTTCTGTACTAGGTTACGTCTAACTTGAATCAAAGCTTAAGTTTGAGAGCATATCGCCTCCTTCCTTTGATTGGACGTCAAACACATCTCTATCTTCTCATCTCCTTCACTCCGCCGCCGACGCTACGGCAACCGCTTGATTCTTCAAGCCAAGTCTTCCTTCGCATCTCCCTTCACTCTGTTGCCGATGCTACGGCCCAAGACTTGTCTTTTCAAGTCATCTATCCCCTCCAATAATCCCTTCCGCCATTGCAATACCACCTTCCATTATCGCGCTCATCTACTCACGCGAGGCCACCAACTCCGTGTTCCACTCGCTCAACCACAGACTCAACCCGCGCGACTTCCCATCAAGATCATCGATCCGGCATTCACAAGCAGGAACGCATCAACTGGTATCAGAGCCTTTGATCTTATAAGTCGCTTGTCAAGTCTCATTTGTTCACAATCTGTTTTTTCCCATCATCCTTGATTCCGCATTAGTCACAATTTTTTTTCCCTTCAAACACATGCTAGTCCTTTCGGTTTCTACAAGAGAATCTCTTGGCCGCTAATTGCTTGATCTCCTCGCGAAATTTGTGTGATTTGCTCGCGTGAAATCTTCAGAAATTAATTGCTTAATTAATTCTGTGAATTTCGCATGCCATAAATGTCATATCTTCTTGTTGATTGACCGCCATAAATTTGAATATTCTTCTCTCTCCTATCGCGTCAATCTCGCGATTTCTTTCTATATTAGTTACTTAGCCGATTTTATTTTGTTTCATTTAATTTTTCTCCGATCTTCAATCAAAAGTCAAAACAAGATCTCGGATTTGAATTTCAAATTCAAAAAAGAAGAAGTCAAAGTCGCATTTCAAAAAAAAAATGCGACTATTTAAAAAAAGAAAAGGAAAGCCAAAATAAGGCAACCTTCTTTCCCCCTCTCGGCTAGGCTCATCTTCTTCATCTCTCCACCGTCTAGGTTAACACCTTGAAGGTTGGTTCTTGTGTGTTTGTGTTGTTTACGTAAGAGGTTAAGACTTTATTCAATTGGTTTTGTTTGGATTTATGCTTGCATATCACACTTGTTTTGCTTGCCTTAAGCCGCCCTCACAGCCAAAAGAACGCGCCCTCCTACGTGAACACTTGTTACTTGCTCGTTGCTTGCTTGATCTTTGGTTGTGTTGTCTTTTGTTCGTTTTTACTCGCGATGTCTGGTTACATTGTCTTAGGAAATGAGAACGCGCCAAACCCACCCTTGGTGCCACGACAAGATCAACAACATGAAGCCCCCCAGTCTGGAGCTCTCCGTGCCACAACGCGAGATACAGGAGTTACGACGCCAAGTTGCTCAACTCCAAGCCATACAGGAGTTACGGCGCCAAGTTCAATGTGATGAACAACCCTCCACGCCGTGAGATAACAGATCGTGCGACAAGCTACTACACCGCGACGCCCAAGTGGACACCCACGGCGCGAAGAACATCGCGTGAGGACACTTTCCACAACACCCATCACGTACGACGTCTGTGACCACCTTGGCCACTAGAGTGTGCGCACACCGCGCTATGACTCCTATGGCTATGGCTACACGACGCCAACGATCCATCATGCCTTTGAGGAGTTCGATGATGAGGAATTTGAGGAATAAGGTATGACCAATTCCGGCTCTTATCACCCCTATCTTGGTGATCCTTTTGAGTTGCAAGATCGGCCCACGGACTGGATTCCGCCACCACGGCTCCAGGTCCAACCCAACCAGTCATTCCAGGGCGACATGGAACATGGCACACGCGGCCCGCGCCGAGAAGGAAGGACGCGCGACTATCGTCAACGCGGCGAGGGAGATGCCCAGCCGCGACAACGACGCCGCACCGATTCCAACGCGCACCAACTAGCTATGATCACGCACCTCTACCAAAGCCATGAAGTAGAGGTGCCCCACCAGCTCAACCGCCGCACGCACTCATCTTGGCAACATCAAGGCCAACACAGGTATGAGCCTAACACTAGTCCCTCCATTACTACTGATGTGCGTGTTCAAGTCTCAGGATTCACCACGTACAACCAAGACCGTGACTCCAAGCTCGCGATGCCCAATTGCACGGCCTCTTGCACGACCGCGCCAACGGCCCCCTCCCAGGGCTATGATCGCGAAGATGACATTGAAGGCTTCAAGTGTGGAGGACACGGTCACTACCAAAGGGATTGTGCAAACAAGAAGCATGTCCTCTTCTCCACTGTTGCCGTGGAAGATGAGTCTTACGAGGAGGAGACCCCGCTTAAAACAATTGAAGGATTCAACGACGACAACGAGAAGGCCGACTCGTGTGGGCCTGCCGCGATCCATGCAGGCACACCATTGAGCCTCGTCACGCGGCGCATTCTCAACGTCAAGGAAGGCAACCTTGTCGACCAGCGCGAGACTCTCATCCACACGCATTGCATGGTTAATACCGCGTCGATAAGTGTCATCATCGATGGTGGCAGCTGCTTAAACATCAACAATGAGAATGTGGTCAACCCTCTCAGCCTGCCAACCATACTTTACCCACAACCATATGACCTACAAGGGATATCTTCAAGCTCAAGTAACACTGTCTCCCGACAGTGTCTTATACCCTTTTCCATTGGTCGCTACCATGACCCCATTTTATGTGATGTGATTGCAATGGACGCCACCCATCTCTTGCTTGGGCGTCCATGGCAATCCGATCGTCGCGTACTTCACGACTAGTATCTAAACACCTATGTGTTTACCTACCACGGGAAGCGCGTGACTTTCTTACCTATGTCTCTCCATGAGAATTTACAAGATCAAGTCGAGCGTGATCGAGAAAAGACTATGGAAGCAGCAAAGCTTGTGTCAAGATCAATGCGACGCTACTCAGATCCTGGAGATGCTTCTAACACCGCAGACCCAAGTAGCCGGACAACGCGTTCTTCCAAAGGGCACGAAGTCGTTTGCAATGACCAAGAGCCCAAAGCGCGATCTAGAGGCCAGGACGGTGCAAAGACCGCGTTAAAAGGAACCTTTGAGCACAACTTGCTTCTTGGCCCTCCTCGCGACCTCCATGCTACCTTGCACGGCAACGCGCCATGTTTTCTGTTGGTGCCAACGTGTTGCACTCCAGAGACCCCTATCAGGGAAGCTTTGCCAGAGGCGCATCCCCAAGCTCTACCAGCTATGTATGGCATTCACAACACACTCGACTGGGTGACTGTTGCCTATATGCACAGATGCGGCCACCGTCGATTCGTGTTCGACACCGTAGACCTCCATTGGGTGCACTTGCCAAATCATCGATTACATTCGCGGCGCACGCACCAGTTGGCTCGACGCGGAGAGGGGCCATTCTGCATCGTGAAAGCCATTCGAGATAAAGCTTACCAGATTGAGCTGCCCAGAGACTATGGCGTCTACGCGACCTCCGACGTCATGGATTTGGACGAATATGTGGAGCACAAGCTCGATATTGGTGAAGCGGGGACGCTTCACAGCCAAGTGGGGGAGGGTGATGCGACCCTGTCCTCCATGACGGCCATAGAAGAAGAAGCCATGACTGTGAGCTCAGAAGGGCCAAGTACGAAGACCGCGATCTTCCTCCCACTACTCGCATCGAGTATAGAGACCGCGATCTTCATCATACTTCTCGCATCTGGTACAGAGACCGCGATCTCCTTCAAGCGTCTCCAGCCAAGCCCAGAGATCGCGTTCTATTTCAAGATCCTCTCCCATCATCATTGAACGCATTCTTTGAATTATTTTGTATTTATTGAACATCGTTATTTTCAGTGTTTTTCTTTTGGGTGTGTATTCCACGCGTGTCGCGTGGGCCAGCCCATTTAGCGAGACTCGGCCCATCCGAGTCCCGCTATCTCCTATAAAAGGCCATCTTGACCTTCTGTACTAGGTTACGTCTAACTTGAATCAAAGCTTAAGTTTGAGAGCATATCGCCTCCTTCCTTTGATTGGACGACAAACACATCTCTATCTTCTCATCTCCTTCACTCCGCCGCCGACGCTACGGCAACCGCTTGATTCTTCAAGCCAAGTCTTCTTTCGCATCTCCATTCACTCCGTTGCCGATGCTACGGCCCAAGACTTGTCTTTTCAAGTCATCTATCCCCTCCAACAATCCCTTCCGCCATCGCAATACCACCTTCCATTATCGCGCTGATCTACTCACGCGAGGCCACCAACTCTGTGTTCCACTCGCTCAACCCCGGACTCAACCCGCGCGACTTTCCACCAAGATCATCGATCCGGCATTCACAAGTAGGAACGCATCACCAGGTTAGGAGAGCTGACGATGACCGACGAGTGGCATGGTATTGATTATTATGCCCCCTTCACGGGATCCATCTCGGATTCGGAGTTACCGCCACGTCCTTGATGAGTATCAGCGTGAGGATGTAAGAACATGATTCTAATTTTTTTTATTAGCGTATAATGATTACTTGTAACATTGATGTTTTTTATGGTTGTAGGTGCGGTGGATGCCACATGGTCAGCTGGATTTCCATTCGCGGTATAGAGCTTCTACATATCGAGGCACGATACGCTTCCAGATGATAGTAGAGCCGTACATGCCTGACCGCATGGCACGCCAGTTTGGACGGACCCAGAGCAGGCCTCTGGACCCGATATTGGGATATACAACTGAACGCCCTGCAAGTCTAAAGGGGAAGGATGCTTACAAGATGGAGATTGATGCTCACTGGGACGGTGGGGATCGCTTGGATGAGCATCTTTGCGCTGAGCTCTTAGCTAGTCTGTTGGTTGTTGCTGATTATGATATGGATGAGGAGTATCTCGATTGGTTCCTTCCCATTTCACATCCATATGTCAGTCACGACGCGATCGAGATACCTCGTCCCAGACCCCATGCTGTTCCGGCTTTGGATGCATCTCGGGTATGTTTAGGTTCTAGAATCTATCATATTACGTATTTATAATTTTCTTATAAAGTTTATTCACTTAACATTATACGATAACGAGCACAGAGATTGAACATGGTAAGGGCGCATGTCCGGGAGGTTATTTTGCGAGGAGGTGGCTGGATGGAGGATTGGCAGAGGATTGCGGACATTATCGATGTCGACAAGATACCTGTTGCTGATCCACCGGTGCGGGCGTCACAGCGACAGTCCCAGAGCCAGTTCTCGATGGGTGAGTCATCAGCCGCCCCACGGACCAGAGTGTCATCTATATACGAGAAGGGTTCATCATCCAGGTCGGCGGCTGAGTAGGAAGCAGCTGAGCGAGAAGCACGTGATCGGGAGATGGCGGAGCGTTTGCAATCTAGGCTAGAGAGGGGCTCTGATAGCGACGATGATTAGGCAGTGGATGTAATTATCTCTTTTGTAGTGACATTTCGTATTATATTTGTTCGTACTCATATTCTATTTGCACCGCTTTCGTATTAAATTTGTTCGTACTTGTATATGGTCCACACGTTACGTGAGGAGTTGCCACAAGAAGAGGTCCACATAATACAGAAAACAGTACAAATTGATAATAAACTTAGAAAAAATTAGAGAAAAGATATGACATTGCTTTAGCGTTTGAAGAAATTAGGGTAGTCTCTGGTGAACATTTGCTTCATATGATATCTCTGGTTTGCTAAATTTGCTTTCTCCCTACAAAGGTTGATAGTACATAAACAACATTACCCAAAAGATACTACATTAATCACCTACGATGTACATCACTTAGTAGAATGAAGTTATACCTACGAATGTTATCAAGATCTTTAACAAGATCTTGATTTTCCTTAACAAGATCTTGTTTTTCCTGCCATTGTTGTCGAATAACCGCATGTGCCCTCTCCTTATACATTGGATCAATCCACTCCCTGAAACGACACCCCACTTCTGGGCATCCCCAATACCTCCTTCCGTAGTTCCACTGCAAATCCCAAGTTCGGACAATGACTTTCAAATTACAGTAGCATAGCCTATCTGCGTTTGTTGATGATTTTGTTGAAGATGTCATTATTTGTTGTAGTGCTTGGTTTCCTAC
Organism: Rheum nobile; assembly: GCA_027886185.1. NCBI lineage: Eukaryota > Viridiplantae > Streptophyta > Magnoliopsida > Caryophyllales > Polygonaceae > Rheum > Rheum nobile. The sequence goes on along the minus strand of WOAB01000207.1, from coordinate 4,727,439 downwards.
AAATATCATAAATCCATTAATATAAAAAATCAGCGTTACTAAATTGATAGAAACTGGAAGGAGAAGCTTACCCAAAAGTCTATCTGTAGGTGTCGCTTGTGTTGAAATTGTTGTAGTGAATAAACAACCCTAATGCTTCTTATATAGTGAAAAAAACAAGCAATGTGTTTGACAACTAATAACCAGCTGTATACAGCTGTAGTCACGAGTCTTTTATCATAAACCTCAAAACGCTAAACCCTAAACCCTAAACCCTAAAACCTAAACCATAAACCATATTTAACACTAAGATACACCCTATAGTTTTCCTATTATATTTAACAATAAGGAAAACTATAGAATATAAGATACATCCTATAGATTTCCAAAAGCCTAAACGCCACACTGTAGCGTTTAAAACTTAAACGCAACGTTGTGGCGTTTAAGATGTAAACGCTACAGTGTGGCGTGTAAGCCTTACACGCTACACTGTAGCGTTTAGTGTTATGTGAGAGGGTTTAGGGTAGGGTTTAGGGTTTAGGGGGTTTAGGGTTGTAATGGCTAAGGTCCATTCATCAGGGTTTAAGGTTTGAGGTGTTCAAATATGTTTCGGTAAAAATATATTGCCTAGGTATATTTTGGCCGAATATTTATTAGTTTTATTCGTAAACCCTAAACCCTAAACTAATAGAAAGACCCTTTCTAACCCTAAACAATATCAATGCTTATACTATCAAAGATCCAAAAATCTCAAACACCCTAACCCTTAAACCCTTGCTTTAACATAGACCAACAAAGTGTTCTATACCTAACCTAATGTTCTACCCTAAAAATCATGGTGCAAATATGAAACATGTAGAAAATTAAAACATTTGTACGTTCTCCTCATTTACCTAAATTTAAATACGGAGCGTTTCCAATTCTACGCTAATTACATAATTTCTCACATTTCTACAGTAACATGATGTTCTAATGTAAATAACATAGTCAATATAAGAATATGTTAACATATAACTTAATTTGTGCTTTGAAATATAAGAATATGTCACATTCTATACTAATATAATTTATTATTGGTATTCTATACTAATATACATACAATATCTCTGGCATAGAATTATTACTAATAAGAATATGTTAACATATAACTTACCACTAATAATGTGCACTAACATACATATAATATCTACAAAATATAATGTACAACTACTACACTAACATAATAATATTAAATCCATAGTATACGTACCAGTACATTATTTTCACTAATCGATTCAAGACCGGGCCCATCGACTACGCTTGAGAATGACATTCTCTCTTACTATTGTGCTTTGAAATTTTGTACATGTGAAGAAGGCATATGGAAGAAACAAATATATACAAGTGTAGGGAATTCGACCGTTGGAATTGTAAACGCTACGACGTAGCGTTTAAAAGTTACCATTTGAATTGTAAACGCTACTACGGTTAGATTAAACCGGTTTAAACGAACCGATTTTTTTTTTGGTTAAATCCCATTATGCATTTTTTTTTTATTTTGGGTCATTTCATGTCATCCGAAAAATGAATATAATATTAAATGTGTACTAGTACATGTCATCCGAAAAATACATACATAACAAAATAAACATAATATCCCTAAGCTTTGAATATGGTAACGTTGTATACAACTTGGGGACGTCGACATATTATTTCAAACACTAATGCATTGTTGATTTCCAATCTATGGTATTGAACAAAATTCCGCCAGCCGTTGCCAAATCTGTAGCGATCCCCACTCGTTGCGATAGACACAAGCAAAGTAGCAATACCACAATCGAGGGTGACTTCAGTTGTGCTTGCAGAACTCAAGAATTTCAATCCATGCTCCCTCGGGACACTCTGCATATCAGTAAGTGCATTAAAGTTGATATTATGAAGTAATCTGAATCATAAATTTACATTATGAAGGATGCGGTGCCTACCAGCCGATATTCTGGGTAGACATTGGTTTGATTTAGTATAACAATGAAACTCTTCTTCTTATCACGTAGCATAGCTTCGGCTCTTTGTAATGCTGAATTTGCAACATCTTTAACATCATCATCATCATCATCATCTCCAGTACCGTATGAGGTGTAGCCGTTGTCTTCTTCGACAACAGAGAAATTTGAGTCATCGCTGATTACTATCACATTTCTTGACGACGAAGCCATACTAACTTTTGGAGAATTAAAACACAATAAGATAAGAGAAGGGTGCAAAAGGTTATGGTCAAATTGTTTGTATTTATAGGGTGAAATAGAGTCGTTGGAAAAATGACCGTTACAAAACTTTTAAACGCTACGTCGTAGCGTTTAAAAGTATTGTAACGGTCATTTTTCCGTTTGAATTGTAAATGCAACTACGTAGCGTTTACAATTCCCATAGGTTCGATTAAACCGGGTCCATGTTAAATGCTATGCAATAGCGTTTAAAATGGAACCGGTTTAATTGAATCGATTTATTTTTTTGGTTAAATCTCATTAATTATATAAAAAAAAAAAACAGTTAAACGCCATAATGTGGCGTTTAAAAAAAATAAACACTATCAGGTTGCGTTTATAACCTGGTGTGAAATAAAAAAAACGGATGCAAAGCCGAACCCCCATTAACTATTGGGGTTCCCATTTCACAAAAAAAAACTATTGGGGTTCCCCTAGAGATTGTTGGGGGTTGCCCATAAATTTATTGTTGGTAATTTATTAGGAGTTGGGTATAGAACTTAAAGTTTTCAATTTAGCCTACTAATTGTTATTGCTTTATTTTGTCTGAAAGTTTTTTATTTTATTTTTACTTATAACCGTATATTGTTATTACTTAGGCTACTAGCGTTGTGCATCACCGGATTCGATTTTTTACGATTCTTGGACCGGAGAGCGGACTGGACCGATATGATTCGGTTTGTACTGATTCTGGTCTAGTCTTGAACCAGAATGGACCGGTAAACATAACTTTTTATTAATTTCTATTTTTATATTAATTAAAAACTAATTTTTTTTTCTATTTTTAATACTATTGTTTGTAATATTAGATAATATATTTTGTTAGTAGTTTATTTTTAGGCGTATTAGCAAAAATACCAGATTTGCTTTTGCCAGTTGCAGAAATTCAAGATTTTCAACGGAATTGCAAAAGTATCAGAATTCTGTACGGATTCTGGCATTCTTGCTATTGTGGAGTGTGGAATTTAGCTTTTGTTTTAAATAGAAAATGGGTAAAAGCTGGCTAATATTATGTCTAAAAAATATAAAAGAAAGGGTTAATCTCTCTTAATGAGGTTGAAGCCGCCGGTGGACAGAGGCATCACATCAGTGTGAAAAAATTTCAGCAAAGTGGACTTCGAATTGGCGGGCAAGTTTCCCTCCAAAAAATCTGGCCTCCCTCAACCTTTAATCCCTCCAGCTAACCTCCCCTGAAAAAATCCCTGAATATTCATGGAGAACTTAAAAGCAGCCTGACCAGTTATTACACGTGAGATATTTCGCACCTGATATTTAACACCTGACGCTTGCAAATACAACTTGAATGGGTAAGTAAATTCTCCTGAAAAACAATCAATTCTCCCCCTCTGTTCTGTATACGTGAAGTTCAAAAACCTTATTTATTTGTAGGTTCGAAACTAGTGTATGTGACGTTCATCAGTGGTGGAGAATGGAAAGAACAAGGGAAAAGGTGGTTGTATGAGAGTGATAGAATAGTGAAAGCCATGTTGCTTTCCCCTGACGTGGACTTGGCTACACTGCGCAACAAATGGACTGAGAAGAACCCATTTGATGAAGAAAAATTGATTGTGCAATACACTTATGAAAATAAACCAGAACTTACACCCATCTTTATAAATGATGACGACGATCTTGTTGCGTTCAAGTTCTTGAACATATGTGGAGAAAATTCAGCAAAGTGGAATATTGCGTTGTACACCAACCTTTTAAAGAAGGAAGAGATTCGAAGTGAAAGGGCTGAACATCGTACTCTTCCTTCAACAGCTCCACCACGAACTCAGAGCCAGAGCCAAGATAATAAAGACTTTTTCAGGTCATTTTTTAAACAAGATAGAGCACCTCACACAGATGTCAGGTCGATTGATGAAATTATTGAAGTTGACAACGATGCAGAGTTAAGGAGATTAAAAAGGGATGAAGTGAGGGGGGAATACAAGAGAAATTGTCCCCTGATAGTGGAAGACATTATATCATTGAGCAGCGATGATGAGGACATTGAAGGTGCTACATCCAGAAACAAAGGGAAGCAGGCTATGACTGATTATGCCAACAGTGGAGTTTCTTTGGAGGATGAAATAGAAGATGACATTGACTATGAGGGCTATTATGAATCAGGTGATGATGATTGTGTTGATGGTGTGGAAGGGTTAGGGTATGCTTCAGGGGATGATGTGAATACAGTTGGTCTAGATGATGTGTGGGAAGAAATTAATGGCATTGAGGGAACACAGAACGAGGAGCAAATAGAGGATGATAAAGAAGAAGAGGTTGATGTTGATGAAGACATGCTTAGAGTGCTTCAAAAGAGGTACTATCCAGCGGAGATGGAAATGTTAGTTGAAGATGAGGAAACAAGTGCAAACAAGTCCTCATATCCAACAATGAAGGTTGGTCAACTCTTCAATTGTAAGGAAGAGTTCAAAGCTGCACTCTTCTCCCTGGCAATGGAAAACTTCTATGAGATGCGTGTGAAGAGGTCCGATAAGTCCAATTATGAAGTTGTGTGCGTTGACGACAAATGCAAGTTTTTTGTCGTGGCTCATTGTATCGAAAAACGTCGTTGTTTATGGTGCGACAATATGTTGTGGATCATACCCGTGGCATGAGAGTAAACCACAATCACCACAAAGGAGCAACTTCTCGGCTGATTGCCGATAAGGACAAGCTACTACAAAGCCAATCGAGCGCGGCTCTTCGCCCAGGTCATGGCACATGGTACAGCTGTGGATAGCTACAAGGCAATGTACTCTTACATGCACATGTTACAGAAATCTAATCCGGGAACATACACGAGAATAGTCAGAGATGCTGAGCAACGCTTCAAGTACGTCTTCTGGACTTTAGGTCCATGGATAAGGGCAGCGCCACATCTGAAAAAGGTCAGTATTCAGTCGTGATGTTGTTACGTCAGGAGATATAGTTACTTTGTCAGGTAAATCTACTATATGACTGAATATGTGACAAACAGAAAATAGTTCTGTGTGTGTCAGGGCAACATATGAGAAATAGTCAATTTGTCATTTTGTCAGGCTATATACCGTAGTTTCAAAGCTTATAACTCTGTTGTCAGGGCAACATCTGAGAAAATAGTTCTGCGTGTGTAGGTAATATCAGTTGATGGCACTCACCTCTCAGCCAAGTTCAAGGGGATACTTCTGTGGGCAACGGCACAAGATGGAAATGGCCAAATATATCCCCTTGTTGTTGCCGTTGTTAATAGTGAGAACGATGATGCATGGTCATTTTTCTTCAGTGAATTGAGGCTTGTTGTTCCTGATCATCCCGAGTTGTATTTCGTGTCTGATCGTCATCTTAGCATTGAGAAGGGTCTGAGAAATAGCTATCGTTTCGCCAAGCATGGATATTGCATATACCACATATATCAAAACTTCAAGATGAAGTTTGGTAGGCAAGACCTCTTCGGCATATTCAAAAAAGCTGCTCATGCTTACACAGTAGCTGAGTTCAATCATCAGTTTGCTCAAATAACAGCTGCATCTCCAAAGATTGGTCAATATCTAAAAGAAGTTGGAGTTGAAAACTGGGCGAGAGCGCATTTTCATGGGAACAGGTTTAACATCATGACAAGCAACAACGCCGAGTGTCTCAATGGCTTGTGGAAAACACAGCGTCAGTGGCCTATTCTTGCTCTGTTTGATGCGATTGTTGAGACCATTTCTAAATGGTTTTGTCAAAGAAGGGAAGCGGCCTCAAACTAGGACCAATACTTGTCACCCTCTGTGTACACGCTGGTAGAGGTGAACTACAGAAGGGCAGCAAAGATGAGTGTTCGAAGACTAAGCCAGTTTGAAGCGGAGGTCATGGTAGGAACTTGTAGATACTCGGTGAACCTTAATGCTCGTACATGTGATTGTAACATGTTCCAGATTGATAAAGTTCCTTGTGCTCATGCCATAGCGGTTGCAAGTGATAGGGGAGTGCGACTCACTGATCTCGTCCATCCCATGTTCAAGAACGAGTGTGTGAGAGAAGTGTACAAGGAAACTGTGCATCTTGTTCCTCCCATAGGCCGATGGTCAATTCCTGAAGCCGTGTCATCCATTCCATGCTGTCCACCAAATGTAAAACGTCCTCCTGGAAGGCCACGAATTAACCGATACAGGGCGACGTGGGAGGGGAACTATACTAGGAGGAGGCGGTGTTCGTATTGCGGCAACCAAGGCCACAACAAGCAGTACTGTAGGAGGAGAAGGACTGATGATGGACAATCATAGGAAGAGAATGGGTTAGTTTTTTTTGGGTTTACAATTGTCACCATGTTGTTGTTTTTGGGTGTTTATGCTAGTAAATGTTGTTATTGGGTGTTTCATGGAAAAGATGTATGGTTTAAGTCTATATAGGCGTAAACCACACCTCTTTTTTGTGGGGGCTTCCTTTTGGATGATATACAAAGTACATAAATTAAATATTTTGCTTAAGATTTACTTGTCATCTTGAACCTTCATAAGAACCCTAGAATCAGGTGCGAAGTTGTACTGACAAAGTTCTTAGGTTCTCTACAAATGTTGCATTTTGTCCTGTCATCATCTTTGCTTAATAGTTGATGACTTGTCAGCATGAGTCAGTGGTAAACTCCTCACAAGGAGAACCCATAAGACTGTAGAACACCCTGTAAAACAACGTATATGTCCTGACATAATCATTTGCTCGAGGAAAACTTAAAACATGCAAAACGACCTGTAACGCCACAATACGTCCTGTAAAACCCTAACATGGTCTGACAAAGGTATTTAAACAACCGAATGAATAAACACAATCATGGTGCGAAGTTGTACTGACAAAGTTCTTAGGTTCTCTGCAAACGTTGCATTTTGACCTGTCATCATCTTTGGGTTAAGAGTTGATGACTTCTCAGCATGAGTCAGTGTTAAACCCTATAAATGACAACCCATAAGACTGTAGAACACCGTGTAAAACAACGCTTATGTCCTCACATACTCATTTGCTCGAGGAAAACCTTATACATACAAAACGACATGTAAAGCCACAATACGTCCTGTAAACGCCTAACATGGTCTGACAAAGGAATCTACAAAACCTAGTGAATAAACACAATCATCTGCGAACCCATTTCAGTTGCGAAGACTATAAATGAACCTTCATAAGAACCCTAGAATCAGGTGCGAAGTTGTACTGACAAACGTAATACATAAATACGACCTGTAAATTCACAATACGTCCTGTAAAACTCCAACATGGTCTGAACCTTATAAACAGAAGCATTATATTACGTTGTTCAACTTTAAACAAAACGTGCCCTTCACATGGAATTCCCACACACAAAAGAACAAAAAAACTAGCATTGCAAAGTTCATACATTAAAAACACTTATGCACACATACTCAGAAACTACATTGTTATGAAAACATTATCCCATCAAGATAGATATCGGGACTTCAGCTTTCCCTCCAGCGACTGAGCATGGTCCAACACCCTTTTTATGTTGAGCTCAGTGAAGGTGGTGTCCCATTCAGTCTGCAGAAACACAAATTAAGCATCGTAGGCACGGCCCTTGCACATAGGAAGAAAATATACAACAAAAGCCTTACCATCTAAGCTTTAGCTTGATCCGGGCCTTTTCTTCTTCGGTCTGAGCCCCTTCCGGACTCACAGCAGTAAGCTCCTGCCCGAGGTGGCGCAAATCCTTAATTAAACTTACTAACTCCAAATCTCTGGCCACAATGTTGCGATTGTACTCCTGGAATTCGGCCTCGGTCATCTTTCGGCCTCCAACATGATCCTTCACTTCACGGGCAGATTGAAGCAGTTCATTTACGTATAAGTATGTCCCAGTCACAATGTGATGTTCTCCCGCCATGAATTTAGAGTATAGAGAGGGATTATTTGAAGAATGTGGGAGTGGGACTATTTGGGAAAGTGGGAGTGTTTGGAGATCCTTGGTAGAGAACTTTGGTAATGGACCGGTGAGTATTTGAAGAGACTTGGTAGAAAAGATTTGGGCAAGTAAGGGTGTACTTTTAGTGAAATTTTTAAGGGGTCAAATCGGAATGAAAAATTTCAAACTTACCCTCTTATTTCAAAGTGACCTGACAAACCTGAATACGTACTGTAACAATTTGTATAATGCCTGAGAAACCCGAAAAGGTAAAAACTATGTACGATGTTACATATCTCAGAAACAGAACAAGCATTAATCGTCAGTCGACATATGGTTGTTTGCAAGGCTTATAACTACGTTGTCAGGGCAAATTTTGAGTATATAGAGAAGGAAGTGCGAGCATCGAAGTATTTTTAAGAACCTTGCTCCAGAGCCTGGGAAAAGCATTAAGACCTCGTTTGGTACAATTTTCATGTCAATCTGAAAACTTAAAATTTATTTCACTCCTTGTGTAATGGGCCATTCCAAGCTGAAGGAACATTTTCATTCCATCTTAAAACCCAACGTTTCATCCATTCCAGCAAAATTGATCTACTTATTTTTTTCATAATCGCTCCTCTTAATCGAAAATTGCTAATGCGCCTCATAATTACTAAATAATTGACTAATATTAATTATTTATATTCAATAATATTAATTATTTTCATTGAAAAAACTTGATTATTTTTACTGATAATAAAATCTATTAAATAAAATTGGCCCCGTTATATTATTTTACCTATTCAAAATAACTCATTGCAAATACAACATTAAGTGACAACCTGAAAACTTACCCTAGAAGAGTTAAGTGGAAAGGATAAGGATGACGTCAGCTGAAGATTTATTCAAAAGCCGATGTTGTGTACTTATTATGGCCTGACAAAGCAGCAAACGTCTTGTACGACTTTAATACTGCCTGACTGCGTCAAATCGTTGCCGCCGTAGTTGCAAATAATAGAGAGTATCTTATCCCTCTTGAAATAGTTTAAAAACCCAATGAAATTTTCATTTTAGGGTCCCTTTAATTTTGAAAAGCTGTAAATGTGGAAGTTTTTGTACAGTTTAAAAACCCATTTCATACTCTTTTGGTTTAAGGTGGAAGCTTGTACACAGTTTTTTAAGTATTTGTAAACGGTGTCAACAACGCTTGAATTTTTTGGACTGCACTCTGCATATAAGAAAAAGATGTTGACCTGACACACATCACATCAGGCATTGAACTTTCATTTCATTTCTCTTTCTTTAATAAAAACAAGAAAAACAAAGTATGGGCACAAGGAATATCCTCTTCTGGAGAGGGCACGAAAGAGGAACACCGTCATCATCGAAAATTGGCACAGAAGGAAAAACAAAGAACAGCGCAGAGTCGAAAGAGGAACACCGTCTTCAAAAAGTTGCCCGGCATTGTAGGATGACAAACGGCTGGACAGAAGGAAGATCATCTGCCAATTCAAATTCGTGGAGGAGAGGGCACGCAGCTGGTGAATCATCAACTCAAAAATGCTTCCATGGCTTCCCTGCAACAATACAAACATGCAAACACACTCAAAATTTGGAAAAACAGTTCTATGGGTGTCCATTATGGAAGGTATTGTTGAATGTCAAATTTCGTGCGACATATGCTTTTAAATTGGGATTTCATTTAGAATTAAATTAGTTGATTGGTTGAATTTTGTATTAAACCTTAGGCAGGGCACGATTGCAAATACTTCAAATGGGTGGATGGTCAAGCTTATAATAACCCCGCCAATGAGTTCATTCAAAGCGTAAGAGTTGTTGAAGAACACGGTGCAACCACTCGGCAAAATCTTATCTACCAACAACTGACTTCAATGAATGACATTATGAATATCAAAACAGAAAATTTCGTTTTGAAAGTTGTACTTGGTGTGGTGGTACTTGTGGTGTTACTTGTTGTCTTCGTTGTCCAATTTGTAACCTTGTTGGTTAAATTATGATAACTACTCATAACCGTATGTTTACCAAGACAATGAATCATGGTTCCTTGTTTATAAAACGAGGGTTTTATGCAGGTAAAACATGAATATTTCTTGAATTAATCACCAATTTCCTTGAAAACATCCTTGAATTGTCATCACAATTTCAAATACAATTACCACATGTTGTTAGTACTCTGCCATTAGACGCGGGTTCTCATGAATATATATCATTTGTCATGAATATTCATGTACACATATTCGATGTTATTGCTCTGAAATTTTACTCTTTTTGCCCTGAACAATAGTACGTTTAGTATGACCATGATACGTTTTGTCCTGAAATGAAAATAGTCAAAAGTAGTAAATGCGAGATTACGGGCAACCATAACAAACATAAACATTTAGGATCTTCATTACAAAACAACCATAACAAACATAAACGTTTTGTCCTGAAATGCTAGCATTACATCCCTAAACAACCATACCAAACACCATAAAAAACAGCAAAAAAAATTACAAAACATCCCCACGGCCAACACCACGGCCATCATCACTGGGCCAAAGAAAGATCTGGAGTGTCCAGCACCACATACACCTTGACGCCGACGACCCTCTCGCCGAGGCGGGCAAGGTCGTCATAGTCGGACTGTGTCTGCAGCGGTTGAAGAAACCGCTGGCCGGCTGATGGGACCTGTTCAAAAACTAAGGATTTTGAACCGGGAGAGAGCATGCTTATCTGACCATGGACGTACCAGATGTCCATCTTGTTGGCTGGAACTTTGAGGAGTTGGGTTCTCCTTCCCCTGTACTCGTGCGTAGTCAATAGGGCCATCACCCCGGTCGATGGCGATAGTTTCCCATCCCAGTACACTTGCAGGAAAATGTTCGAGTCGGCCATGTTGCAAGAGATTTTTTTCGAAATGAGAGAGGAGTGCGAGGAGTTTGAGAGAGGAAATGTGAGGGGTTGGGACAAGGCAAGAACGCTATTTATACACAAAGATGAGTGGATAACGGAGTTAATGACGGATAGTTGAGGGATCACACGATATTTAATTAAAAATTAAGAGGGGTCAAATCGGGTATGCATTGGAAAGGATGACTTTGAATAAAATTTCTTCATCATGACCTGACAAAAGATATTACATACTGTAAGAGAGTAGAAGAACCTGACAAAGCTTATTGCCGAAGCTTTGGTTTTATTCGAAAACTAGTTAACCCCATCTTTAAAATAGCTTATTGCCAAAGCTTCGATTTGATAACCATTTAAAAACGTTATCTTTTCCTACGGTTATTTACCATTGTGATGTTTCTTCGAGTTCCGCCATAAGTCGTGGGATGACTTGGAATAAGATTTATACAAATTGACCTGACAAATATCAATATGTACTGTAAATATCTATTGTGGACTGACTTATTTAACAATTAGAATAAAGCTTTGGTCTGAAGAACTAACCCCGCGGTTATAAACTGTTTTTAACCGTTTTTAACTGTTTTTGTACAGGTTCTGTTGTTTTATTTTTCGAATTTTTTAATCACCCTCATGAATGTAACCCTAACCGCCACCAACCCAAACAACTATTTATATACCCCCTCATCCACATTCTTCCTCATCCACAATCCGCTACAAAAACTTTTCGAATTTCCTCATCCAAAAACATCTTCGAATCACCCTAACAACTCTAATTTCCGTTCTCGTGCTTCTTTTGTTTCCATGGCTTATGAGCCTGACAACCATGAATGGGACCTTAATGATCACTTCGTTTACACAACTGTCCACACCGGAGGGAGACTCATCCCTTCAAGGGGACAAGATGCCATGATTTCCACCCATGTCTACCAAGGCGGACGGAGGCAAAACTGGAGGGCCCATGCTGAAAGGGTACGGGAAATCCATGGGTTACTGAACCAACTATTTTATTTTAACGATTCCGATCTAGGCGCCTCTTACTTCTTCGAAGTAGTTCCCCCCCATGGCGGGCCTCGTACCTTGAGGGCCTTACAGCGCCGCAGAGACGCTGTCGCCCTTGCCGCCCAAGGTAGAACCGTTGCTCTCATCAACATATTTATCACCCAAGATGTTGTTGATGAACTTCCACAGCGTGACGGCCCGGAATCATCTGTCTCCTCCGCACATAATTAGTATCTGATGAAGGAATCTAGTTTAGTGACAATGTAATACAGTGTAGTATTTAGGAGGTTCTGTTGTTTTATGATACGTATGTCAAGTAGGAAGATGATAATGGCATATAGTGACTATATATAGTCAGTAGGTTATGAGATAGTATATTTGGTATGGTATGTTAATGTCGCAGGAATTAATATTTCATGTCAAGTGGGAAGACGATAATGTCATTGGATGATTTTGAATAAGATTTTCCTACGGTTAATTACCATTGGATGACTTTGAAGAATATTTCTACAAATGACCTGACTAACATCAATAAGCACTGTAATTCGCTTTTGTGGACTGACGTAAATCCGTAGTCTCGCCTGACAAATAAGAATATGCATTGGAAAGGGTGACTTTGAATAAGATTTCCTACGGTTAATTACCATTAAATGACTTCGAATAAGATGTCTACAAAATGACCTGACAAAGCTAAATACGTACTGTAAGTCAATATTGTTGACTGACGTAAGTAAAAAAAATCAAAATTAATATGGTCGCAAGAACTAACCCCGCGGTGAAAACCGGTTTTAACTGTTTTTTACCGTTTTTATCCGGTTTCGTACCTTTTTTTCCCGGTTTCATAACCGTTGACATGTAGCACAAATTTAGGTTAGTGTGTACTTTAACCCCCCTCTTTTTCAAGGCTATTTTCAAATAATAAACCTTGTAACCTTTTTTAACTGTTTTTGTACCATGTTTTTATTCGGTTTCATAACCATTTATATGTAGAACAAAGCTTCTGTTTCAAAACCACTTAAAAACGTTGTCTTTTCCTACGGTTATTTACCATTGTGATGTTTCTTCCAGTTCCGCCATAAGTCATGGGATGACCTAGAATAAGATTTCTAAAAAATGACCTGACAAAGCTAAATATGTACTGTAAATTTATAATGTGTACTTTACCCCCCCCCCCCCCCCCCCCCCCTTTTTACAGGCTATTTTTCGATTTCCAAACCCTTTAAATGTAGGAAATATTAGGTTTCAATGTGGGAGTTTTTGTACGATGATTTGCAATAACTGGAAAGGATGAATTTGAAATAGATATATCAAAACAACCTGACAAATGTGAATGTGTACTGTAAATCCGTAATCTGGCCTGACTTAAGTCACAATTTTCCCCCCTCTTTGGTTTTATTCGAAATCTAACCCCACCAAATGTTTCCCAACAACACAATGCAATCACCACATTACATCAAAAGTCCTTAAAGACCATCCCAACAACATCTAAAATACTATGAGCCATTTGACTTCTATGTGCATCTATGAATTTGTCCGACGACAGATCCAAGTTTGACATGCCGAGAATCAATAACTCAATGTACTTCAAGGTGTAGACCCCACAATCTCCTCTGCACGATGTACAAAACACGTTAGAATGTATATCAATTGCAGTTTGATAAGGATTTATTTGGGCATAAATACATGTATACTTACCCGCGCTTGTTCTGCTTAAGGTTATGACAACGGGACACCGACATTGGATTGTCCAATAACGGTTCACATCTCTTTGCCAGTGGCTCATACATCTTGGCATATCTTGGAACAGTCTCAACGATGGGGCGGATCATATCGAAAATTTCCTTGTCTTTGTACAGATCCACATTGCAGTCATAAACCGTCACACACCAGTCGCATAGATCAATTTATAAGGCAAACCAGTGCTTCCTTTCGATATTGAAGCACGCGTATATGCGTTCCGCATCATCCCATCTCTTCCCATACTCTCCCGGACATGAGCCCATCATGTATGACAACATTTCATCCTTACCCTTACGTGGAGAATTTATCTGGAAGCACTCGAATTCCCGTTGCACATAGTTCTGCCAATATGGGTCAAGCACAACCACCTTCGAAAACCGCTGTGGATCCTCTGAAATCCTTTGACGATAAAGGAACATCATTTGCTCCATATGCTGTAATGGTGCAACAATGTTAATCTATCAACTCGAAACTATTTTACACATGCATACTATTTTCAAATAATGCATTGGAATATTACCAAACCGTCCAACCAGTTCTTTGGGGCAAACAATATCTCAAAGAACTCCTTGTCCAATGATTGCCCGGCCGGTCCAGTTCGGGGTTCAATACTGCATGATGGTACATATTCATTTGAATATTAAACAAGGATATATATATTAGTACATATACAGGCTATATATAAGTTAGTCAGTCCACAAAGAATCAATTTCCGGTAGAATTCTAGAAGTCAGGCCAGAAAAGTTTTTGACATTCATTTCATCAATTCCTTATTGAGTAGAGTGGATAAGTCACTAACCTCTCACTCTACATCCACTTTACCAGCTCTGTCATCCCTTCCACCTTGCTATTTTTGGTAATCTTTTTTGCCAATTTATGCTCATCCACATTGCGGTAGGGTGATTTTGCCTTGGCGGAAACTTCGCGAGTGCGAGTTGGATATGTCTTGTTCGGAACTTGGCTACCCTTCCTTGGTCTGCCCTTCCTCGGCACTTTGGACTCCTTGGTCTCCCCTTCATCACCCCCCACGTCATCAAAATCAGCATGTGATACCTTCTCACCTTGTATTTCAGTCCGCGCCTCAACACCTAGCTCATCAAGCTTCGTCCCTCCCTCCACAACATCTCCCGTTGATTCCTCCATAACTCCTTCATTAACAGTGTTTTGTCCCTCGACATCTCCCTTCGGTTCCTCCACAACTTGGTCATCAACCTTGGTCATTCCCTCCACATCAGCTCCCTTTGCTACCTCCTCAACATCAACACCTCCGTCATCAACCTTGCTTCCTCCCTTCACAACAGCTTCCTTTACTTCCTCCACAACTCCGTCATGCACACCCTCATCAGACACTGCTTTTGTTGCCACCTCAACTTGTGTTGCCACCTCAACTTGTGTTGCCACCACAGTCCCATCATTAACCAACTCGTCATTAACCAACTCATTGATGAGTCCCTCCACATCTTGCGGTGTTGCCTCATTAACCAGCTTCTCATCTGCATGTAGTATTGTACAAGTTTGGACAAGAACTGACAGTGGATCTGTTGCATCCCCTTGCTCTTCTTCCTCATCTACTATTGCGACATCTTCACCCGCCTCTTTCTGACCACCTACATTACCTGCATCATACACAACTATTTCACCAGCATTTGGCTCTCCATCCATTGTCTCCTGAAACGATGATATAAGGTCTGAAATAAGCAAATATTTTTCGAATTGTGCTCAAATTGACTGAAATGTGCATATATGGACTGAACTTTTTACTAAAACGATGATATATGGTCTGAAATGTGCACAAATGGACTGAAATATGTACATCTGGACTGAACTGTACATATAATAACTGAAAGTTTTGGGCATACATACCTCATCAGTCTCAGTCTCTTCGGACTCTCCCTCTTTGGAGTCATTGTCTTCGTCATCTTCATACTCCATCTTTTCCTCTTCATCATTTGCCTCAGACTCCGTCTTTGCCTCCCTCATGCTCTGCTGGTGTTGGGGGATGTTGGGTTCATTATCACTGTTAACCTCCCTAGAGAGCTCCTGGTGTATATTGATGTCTTGATCACTGGATGAAGATGCCCCTGTTCTAGGAGCTTTGGCTCTTATGAACTTGTTTAACTCAATAAATTCCTCCCTTAGAGCATGCATCATTACATGCAATTCATTCAAACAACACATAATTTGCCTTGGGTCGAAACCCTCAATGTTTCCAGCTTGCCCTCCCTTACCAACTCCCTTGGCCTTTTTACCAGCATTTTTCCTTCTGGGCTTCAAGTGCTTAACAATCTCATCCAAGGATTTGTGTCCTTCCTCCTCCGGGAAATAACAGCTTTCTCCCAAATCCTCTCCGTCCTCCTCAACAAGGATCTGTTTAGCAGGGAAATTCCCCTCTAGGGCATCAGAAATCGCATCCAAGCTTGGCCTACTCGATTTAAGCCACCTCACACCTCGGGGCTGCACAACTTTAGTAAGCTTTTGGGCAAATGTTCTGCCAATATGGGGCACTGCCTCATACAACCATATCTGAAACAAACAGAATTGGAATTAATCCACAATTATGAACAGAGGCATTAACCTTTCTCAGTTTTACAGACTCAACTACTAACACATTACCTGAAATACCATCGGGAAACCCCGTATGGTGTATCCTGCTCTGGCATTGTCTGAAACTGCAAGTGCAGCCTGAACTGTCTCCATTCTTGTGTCCAAAGCAGAAGCCAGACTTTGATGGAGGTCAAGATATGCACTCCTACCCCATGGGAAATTATTGAAACGATCTAAGTCTTCCGTCAGTTTGACATGAAAGGGTCTGACCTTCCTCTTCTTATCACCCCCAAGTACAACACCCTCAAGAATTAACAACAAGGCCATCTTCATCTTATATACATTGTCCTCCCGATAGGATAAGAACTTGTTTAAAAGGTTAGCAATAGTAATACTCCTCACCCCAAAAAATTCAAACACTGCATTCTTATCCTGCATATTGTCCTCCTCATTGGGCATCCCACAATTCAGTCATGTTATTAGCCTAAACTCCTCTATTGAAAACCTACATGGTTGTCCACCAAGATCATACCATGTCTCAAACTGCTTTTTTGTGTCTAGTTGCCTAAACAAGACATGGTGAATCAGTTGTGCAGACAGTTTCATGTTTTTCATTATTTTGATTATTGGGCCAAAGGGCCCCTGCATAACTGTCTGCCAGTCTGTTCGAGTTAGTGTGTTCTCGATAAGAGAAAGATACTGAAGCCGTGAGTTCTGATTTATCCGACCGAAAAACAACTCCTTAGAATGCCACTTGTAACTTATCTGTAATGAATTACATTCACATATACATGACAGGTAAGAATGACTTTCATATTCACATAAAAGAGAGGCACCATCTTACTTTGTCAGGTAAAGATATATGTTTTCAGGATACAAAATAACTTGTCAGACTACATTGCGGTTTGCCAGGACAAATGGAAGTTGTTGAGGATAAGTCTTTACCCTATAGTATAACTTACACCTTTGTATCAACATGAATCAGGATACTATGACATTCTAACATTCTAACCACAGAACAAATACATGACATTCATATTCACATAAATCCTAAAACTTACTTTGTCAGGTAAGATAATTCGTTTCGTCAGACAATAATTTCGCTTGTCAGGCCATATGGATGTAACAGTTTAGGCTACTATAAATTTTGCACATCTCTCCGTCCTCTGTTTATCACAGAGCAAATCATGTTCTCATTTTCACATAAGCCTAATTTTAGCATGCATCAGACAAAATTTGTTTTTTTTTCAAGAAAATTAAGAGTTAGAGAAGATCACTAACCCCGCCAACCGACTTCGATGGCTCCTTCCTCGACCTCTTGGCTTTTGGTTCTTCAGCCATTCTCGGTTTCTTCTTCTGCATCGAAACGACTGGACTTGGTGATTCTTCTTCCTCTGACGAATTGTAGGCTCTCTTCTTTCGGCCCCTCGCCACTGGAGCCGCCTTCGCATTCGCGCTCTCCTCAACCCTTCTCTTCGACTCTGTAGAACCATTCGGCTTCTGCTTCTTCACTCTGCCATTCGCAGACTGCAAACCTCTGGTCCTCACCATTGTCGATCTGGGGCTTCATAAAGGGCTTCAAAAAGGGCTTAACAAAGGGCTGAACAAAGGGAGAAAGGGCTTCTCGCCTTTGGGGATTTCGGATTTGCTGTGAGGAATACGCTTCAAGAGTTCAGGGATGAAAGGAAAAAAGTTGTTCAGCGGAGAACATTAATTGGGGAAGATGAGATGTGCTACCGGTTGAACAAGTATATAATTAGGCTTACTCATATACCCGTTTAACACTTAACTGCATCTTAGGCCGTTTTACTTATTTTGATTTTACCTTTTTGGTTTTCAAAAGTGTTGCAACTTTATGGCATATTTGCAATACTTTCTAAAACATGATATTTCTGCAAACGGCGTTTCGGAATCTGGTATTTTTTGCTAATACTTCTTATTTTTATAATAGAAAATAATTTTTAATAGTGTTATGGGATATTAATACATATAATAAAAACCGGTCCATCCGGTCTGGATCGGAAACCGCCCGAGTTTTGACCAGACCGGAAACTGGAATCTTAAAAAATATGGACCGCGGACCGGAATACACCCAGTCCGGTCCGGACATTTTTGGTCTGATCCGGTCGGTTTTTCGGTCCGTGACAATTTTGCACACCGCTATAGGCTACATATATGTCACTAAGGCATGTGCAATGATCAGTTATTTAACTCATTTTTTAACCACTTTTTCAGTTTTCTTTTTCCTCTACATCTATTCTACACTATATATAATTTTATGCACATATTTATTCATTTAACAGTTAAGATCATAATTTTTTTTTATCTATCTATAGTTATGGAGAAGCATCATATAAGAACAGTAAAATAGGAGAGAACTGAGAAATAACCTAGACCGTTGATCATAAATGGATCGGACGCTTGAGATTTTCGACGCTGGCTTCGTAGATCTGTGGAGAGAGAAGTTGATCGACGCCATACGAGAGAGAGCGTGCGTGGTATCCGGCTCCGATTGCGGTGGAGTATTCTCCGATTCAGCGGATTTACAATATAACGATGGCGATCGGCGAATCATTCAGAGGCGAGAGAGAGAGAGAGAGAGAGAGAGAGAGAGAGAGAGAGAGAGAGAGAGAGAGAGAGAGAGAGAGAGAGAGAGAGAGAGAGAGAGAGAGAGAGATTTGATTTGACTTACACAAGTGCTTTGCTGATGAACTCCCCCAACATTTTTCGATTTCTGTAATTTCGATCACCATCTGATTTCAGATACTACGCGAAGAGGAATTCAAAAACTAGCGATGAAACTTCAAGAGAGAAGTTGGAATGGAGGTTCGAAGGCGGGCTTCGATTTGGAAGAGGAGCGGCAGACACGGACTTGGCCGATGCAGGTGACCTTGGGAGAAGAAGGCTCTTGCTAGGCAACAATTTGATCTTTTATACTTTGATGTAATTTAGGTTGATGCAGTTGACACTACTACAAAATAGTCAATATACCCCGGGCGTTTCTAGCTTTATACCCCGGATGTAATCCGGGTTATAGCTGATCGAGGTATATAGTTAAAAATTATATACCTCGGTTATTTGAAAAAAAACGCCCGGGGTATATACCTTATGGTTTGAGCCCCTTTTTTTAGTATGTGAGAAAACTCTGGGGTATATTCGGTATATACCCCGGGTATAATAATTATCTGGGGTATTTACCTCTTATAAACCGGGGTATTTGGTTGGTATATACCTCGGCGATTGTACCTCCGGGTTATATGTGCGCAAATTGGCACCGGGGTATATATGAATATTAACAGCATCCACTGATTTTTCCATCTGTGTTATATAGTATATACCCCGGGTGAACATCCGTGTTATATTGTATATACACCGGACTTCCATCCTTGTTATATTGTCAAAATCAGTGGATGATGTTTATATCACGGACCAATCTCCGGGGTATAAAACATTTTTCCGTGGTGTGATTTTTCCATCCGTGTTATATGGTATATAACCCGGGTGAACATCCGTGTTATATTGTATATACACCGGACTTCCATTTGTGTTATATTGTCAAAATCAGTGGATGATGTTTATATCACGGACCAATCTCCGGGGTATAAAACATTTTTTCCGTAGAGTTTCATATCTGTTTATTTTCACATAATTTCCACCTGTATAACCATATATCCAAACACGTACATATCCAAGCAAACCCATAACGTCTTTCATATATCAAACCAAAATACCAATTGTATCAAACATTCAGTGCAATCTTAGCGCACAAAAAGAAATTAAACCAACTAAGTATAATATTTGTCAACACTTAAGCTAAGCATAGTCACTAGGTAAACAAACCTAATAATTGTTTTAGAATTCAGGAAAAACCCATATAACAAAGGATTGTGAAAACGCCATCAACCACTTTCTTTTGTTGTTTTTCTCCAAGTTATCCAACAAAAAAATAACCTGCAAAAGAGAATAACATGCGTAATCAATTGATACAACAAACATACAAAAAACAACCTTGCCTTGCCATCACATAAAAAATTACGACATCCAAAAAAGAGTACTAACTACATGCAACAAGGTAAACAAGTCCAAAAACTGATAATATGAACAACAAGATGAGACGAAGCAAAAAACAACCAGCTAGCATGCTATAATACGTGTCGAGGAACATGCCTGTGTATGTAGAAATAAAGGGCCTCATTTTTGTGTCCTTATAAGAACTCATCTTGTACAGCTATCATCATTTTGTTGACAGTTCTAGTGTTGCAAGTGGATATAAAGCACCGTTTCCGTCTCTTTACACTCATCTAATTCCTAGCATACTTTATTTGTAATACTTTATTTATAACTAGAACGTGTTTTATTCAGAATATTTAAGGGAAAAGAAATTAACGAAAATTTGTTATGCACTTAGTAAAAATCAATGTCAGAGAGAGAGAGAGAATAATACTTTTAGCAGCAAAGAACATCTTCATTTGAACCTCAACCATAATCAAAGTGTTCAAAATGAGACCATGCTATTTACCAACATACCTAAAAGATGAGACGAAGCAAGTATTCGATCCATTCCTTTCTAATTTCGTCAATTTCACTTTCAGAGAAGTTGTCCTTCTTACCATACCACTACAAAAAATAATAAAATGACTAACATAGTTGCATATAAGTACAATAAAAATAGTGTTATAAGAATAATTTCAATGACATACTATCTTTGGGATGGAAACACTTTTTCTCTCCACGCCATATCCAACATGTGTAATCAGCAATGATACCCCGAAAAATAAGATGTTCTCTAACCTCATCAACCTTGATAAGCCTGGAGTAATAACAATCCTTGCATGGACATATCATTCTAGTAGGGTCACAACCATGGTCAAGTGCAAATTTAATGAACTCATCCACCCCTTTTTCATATTTAACTACAGAGCGATTTTTTATCGACATCCATGAACGATTCATTTTCTAGATATATATTAAGCAAAAAACACAAAGAAGTATACATTTGGAAGGTGGATATATCAAATGCAAGAACAAATTGACAACAAATTGCAAGGAGAACAATGAAATTGAAGATTGAATTGGAACTTACCTATAATGCAACAAATTGAAGAGGTAGAAATTACTAAAACCCTAAAAAAAATAGTATAATTAATTAGAGCCAATAAATTCACAAAAAAAAGTTGAAGAACACCACGTACGGTGGCGCAGAACTGACCTTGAAGAACCAGTTCAAGTAGAAACCGGAAATTGACCACCTTCCAACTGAAGAACACCACGTACTGCACAGAAATTGAAGAACCACCAAGGCCACCTGCCACCACGGCGAGCAAAAATGGCCGGATAAGAACCACGGCGAGCAGAAATTGAAGAACCACGACGCAAAAATTAAACAGTAAAGTGGAAGAGGAGGATGGTGACCACGTACTGCGCAGAAATTGAAGAACCACCAAGGCCACCTGCCACCACGGCGAGCATAAACGGCCGGATAAGAACCACAGCGAGCAGGAATTGAAGAACCACAGTGCAGAAATTAAACAGTAAAGTGGAAGAGGAGGATGGTGACCAAAAGAAGACGAAGAAGACGAAGGCGCATAAATTAAACAGTAAACGGCCGGACGTACCAGAAGAAGACGAAGATGACCACCACTTTCAATGGCGAACCACCACAGCAGAGCTAGGAGACGAGGGTGACCAGACGCCGACGAAGAGGAGGCTGGTGACGACGAGCAAGATCGGCGCAGAACAGCAGAGGTACGAGATGATGAACAGTAGAGCGCTAGGTAGGAGACGATATCGATTTAGGTTTAATTAGGTTATGAAAGTAAAGTGAAATTTATTTTCATGTCTAATATTTCGGGAGTTTATGCCGACGGTGTATATATTCATCAAAATACCCCGGATATAAGATATATGAGGTATTTGGGATTTTCCAGGATTTGTTTTGATTTTATACCCCGGATATTTAACCCATACGATGTATATAATTTATTGTCCAATTTTCAAGGCTTTATACCTCGTATTTTACACGCCCGGGGTATTTCTGACGAGATATATTGACTATTTTGTAGTAGTGTGACTATTGTTTGTGGTGTTGGCACATTACAGTTCATGGTGTCTATCACAATCGTTCAGTTTGTTTCAATCAAAATTAGCCTTGGCAAACTGTTAGTGCTGTTGAGTATGAATGTTCATGGTTATGATCTTGAATGTTCATGGTTATGATCATGAAGGTTTATGGTGTTGAGCATGATAGTTCATGGTCGTGAGCATGAATGTTCATTGTAATTAGCAAGGAAGTTCATGGTCTTGAGCATGAATGTTCATTGTAATTAGCAAGGAAGTTCATGGTCTTGAGCATGAATGTTCATGGTCGTGATCCTGAATGTTCATGGTTAGGAGGGTTAACCAAGTTAGTGCTCTTGAGTATGAATGTTCATGGTTATGATCTTAAATGGTCATGGTTGTGATCATGAATGTTCATGGTGTCGAGCATGATAATTCATAGTCGTGAGCATGAATGTTCATTGTAATTAGCAAGGAAGTTCATGATCTTGAGCATGAATGTTCATGGTCGTGATCTTGAATGTTCATGGTTAGGAGGGTTAAGCAAGTTAGTGCTCTTGAGTATGAAGGTTCATGGTTATGAGCATGAAAGTTCATGGTAATGCGCATGAAAGTTCATGGTAATGAACTTCATAGAGTGCTTCTTCAGCGTTCATTACTAAAAACACATTACTTCATGTTCAAAAACACGTTAGTTCATGTCTAAAAGCACATTAGTTCAAGTTTATGACTCTTTCATGTCCTGAAAAGAATATGTTCAAGGCGATACACATGAACGTTCATTGATTTCAACAGAAGTGTTTACAGCAGAATCAATATCTGAAATTTTCTGTTTGCGGTTCAATTGTCTAAAAGCACATTTTTTTTGCTGCTACGTGGATGGTTTTTAGTGGTTCTTAGTTCTCTCTCAGGGAGTGGTTCTCATCAGAACCGTGCCCCTATAGTTATATCTATAATTTTTTACATGTTTTTTATTTCATCATAGGGTTTTATAATTCAGTAGATAGAGAGTTTGCGCGCTTTATGAACATATCAATTTCAAAATTAGATTCCTTGATAAATCAACCTTTCGTCGTCACTGCCCAATCAAATACCAAACCCATCCGGTTGCCACGCTACCTATATGACTGAGCAATGATCTTTTTCCCCTACATCCTCCATCTTTTCTCATGAACACTCTTGTTGTGAGGTTGGATTCGAGCGTGATCTACTCAAATGACCTCTACTTTAAGGCCAACAACAGGTCCTTGCTCAATCGCTCTTGCATTGTTGCTTCTAAAAGTGTTTGCATGCTTCCAGTTTATTCAGTTGTCGCGCTGGAGAAGAAGTCGTGGGAACTCAACCGCGTCGATGCCATGAGCCAAGTTTCAAGCGTGCTTGGTTGTCAGTGGGGAGATGAAGGTAAGGGTAAATTCGTCAATATCTTAGCTCTTCATTTTGATATCGTCGCTCAATTGAGAGGTCCCCTTCTCCCCTGTGGCGGATCCAGAGGGCTTAAGTGGGAGGATGCCTCCGCTTCCCCCAGAGATCCGCTAATATTACCTCGTCGATCCTTGTGATTGTGAGGCCTGAGACAAAAGCCGTTCAGCCCTCGGAGGCAGCCATTCAGCGACTGTAAGTTGCAAAAAAAGAAGTCGAATGCGGTCAGTTGAGGGGTCGAAGAACGACTTTTTTTTATTATAATTGGGTAGTTTTTTGTGAATCAAAACAAACAAGGTAAGACAAATCAGTGGTGTGCTTATTCTGGCACATTTCAAGCTTAAATATATTGGCATTTTGTGTTTTTTTTTTTTATAAGATAAGAATTCGATTTACCCCACATAACAATATCGGATAAATCGATAGGCCGATAAATCGCATCCAGACTAACCGACATGAGAACAAACAACAAAACAAGCAAGAAAATACAACAAAACAATAAAAGAGTCTAAACAATCTAGGGAGAGAAGTGAGTAAAGCACTATGGAAGTGCCACCGGACAACGGGTCAGACAGATCAGTATAGAATGGACTACCATGACGTTGTCCTCACCTAAATGACTAACCGACATCTTGTCTAAATTTTGAATGGGTTGATTTGGTTAGATTACTTTTTTCTAAAATAAATTATAAAAGTATCTAGCAAAGTAGTAATTCTCTCTAAATTGCCTTTTATGAGTAGAAGCCAGCCTTCTTTGAACACGAATCAACAGAATCTGCGACCGTCGACCGCTTCCTCACTCTTGTTGGATGCCAACGCCTTTGCGACACGCTCCCCTTCCGAGAATTCCTGGGTCCGCCCTTGCTTCTCCCTCTTCTTAATTTACAAGTTTAATATATCAGTTTTGATTTCAATTTGTTTGATGGAATGCTGTTTTTATTTATGTGAACGAATATTTAGTATTTATTATCTAGTTGTTAAAACTTGTCTAGAAAAGAGGTCCAACATTTGTTTGGGGTTTACTAGTGCCAAGAGTATGTTTTTAACTCTAATAATGAACAAATTTATCGTAGATGGTGGCCTTGGTGATGCACTGAAATCCTAATGTGAGGTATTTCCTAGACATTGTTGAAGTAATGGAAATGGAACATAGACAATTTTATCTTCTTCTCTTGTATGTTTATCTGATGCTTTTGTGCATGTAGAGCTTCGACGGTTTTGAGCATCTGGTCATTCCATCACATTTGATATATGTTAAATTATTGCTTAGTTTGGAAAACCATTTGAGTTAAAATATAAATGAAATATATGCTATTTCATTTTGGTTCCTATTACCAATGTGGTTTGTGTAAATAAATTAGGTTTTATCAAGGGGAAATGGTGCATCTAAGTTTTCATTATACTGAATTGCAATATATGTTCCGTGAGGTACATTTTTTTGTCACCTGAGGAGGGACGGTTTGAAGGCCACCAAGACGACCCCCAATGGCGTCCATGAGTGACTCGTTCACGTCCCTCAAGTGCCGGCATCGTCGTCAACGCGTCCCCAAGGATGGCACGGTTCGAAGACCACCAAGACGACCCCCAAGGACACCCATGATCAACTCGTTCGCGTCACTCAAGTCCTGTCGTCGTCGTCAACGGCCCCACTTTAGTGACGAAACAACCGGACCGAAGCGGAGTACGAGGCCACACCCTAGTAAAGGTGCACGAACGTCCACCAGATCGTGCACCAAATGATGACCTCGAGAGTGAACGGAATGTGCACGGCCCGTGCACTACACTGCATGGACCGTGCACAATGCTCACTAAGACTGCACGGTCTGTGCACGAGCATGCGTTCGGTACATTTTGAGAAATTTGTCTGGGTTCAATTTGTATATTTTTAATGCATTTTTAATTACTTTTAGGAAATTATATTAGTTTATTTTCTATGCCTTTGGAATCCTAGTATTATTTGAGTACACTCTTTTCTTCTTTAGAATGCAGATTAGAAGACAGATGCATCTGCTAGGTGCTTATGTGGTTTCCATCCAAACCATTGTTACTCTTGCTTGGGATTATTGTTCTTGCTTTGAATCTTGGATTGAGTGTTTGTGCGTTCTTGAGCTTTCGCATTCGTTTTAATCAAGCAAAGGAACCCAGATCTTGTCTCCAAGACGGGACCAAACCTCAATCGTGGTGAATGGAGTTTGTCACGTATCAACTTTGTCATGATGAACTCTATAATTATATCATGCATGCCAGGGTGGAGATAATGCTGGACATACCATCTACAACTCAGAGGGTAAAAAGTTTACTCTTCATCTAGTTCCATCTGGTATCCTCAATGAGGAAACCCGATGTGATATTAGAAATGGAGTAGTTGTGCATCTTTCGGGACCGTTTAAAAAAATTGATGGCCTTGAAATCCTGCAAAGGCATGATATTGGTCTCTGATCGAGCTCACTTGTTGTTTGATTTTCATCAAACTGTTGACGGGCTTAGAGAAGTCAAGCTATCTTTTTGTAACTTCATCATGTCCTTCAGCTGGTGGTATCTGCACTGGCCTTGGAATTGCTCCCCGGGTTATAGGTGATTTGGTTGAAGTGATAAGTGGACAATCAGGTTTAAGTATGGCAGTGGAGGTTGAGGCTAATTTGTTGTTCCTTTTTTATTACCATTAATTTTGTGGTATGCAGGTAAAGGCTTATACTACAAGAGTTGGTTCCGGTCGTGACCTTCTCATATTTGTTGGACAAGAATCTGGAACCATCACTGACCGTCCTCGTCGATGTGGTTGGCTTGACATTGTTGCCTTAAAGTATAGCTGCCAGTAATGGATTCTCATCTTTAAATGGTAGTTTTATAACATTATTATATAATATGTTTTATAGAAAAAGTTGTTTTTTGAGATGAAATAGGAGAGAGAGAGTTTCATACGATAAAACTCAAATTTGTACTTATGAAACTCATCCTTTGTTTCTTAGCTGGCTTTTTAACTAATTTTAATATAACTTAATAATAAAAACTAATAAAAGTGAAAAAATGAAATATGAAACCAAAATTAAAGAAACTACCATTGTGAATGACCTAAAAAAGTACAATTTAAAAATGAATACATTGAACTACAGTTCATTACAAATTTGCAAATTGACTTTTTTTATTCATTTTTGTCATTAGTCATGGAATTTTAGGCCCCTTTAATTTGGATTGCTTTATTATAATATAATTTTGTTTTATTTTTCAAAATGTATTATTGATGTGATAATGGATGATTTATAAATATTTACTGTACAAAATACAGAGTATTTGTTTGGGTTACATAATCACTTAAGGATTTTTGTAGGGAAATTCCTGTTGGTACCCTGAGTTTAGGATTATTCTTGTTGGTGTCCCACGATTAAGTTTTTTCCAGTTGGTACCCCTAAGATTTTGGTTTGTTCGCTTTGTAATCGAAATTTTCCATATCCGTATCATTTCGGTTCGAATTGATCAAATCGAAACTCATCATTATGTTTATTGACCTCAACTTAGTAGGATTTGACTCCTAAAACAATCAAATCCATACTTTAATCATTCCGATTTGAATTCTTAAGGTCGGAAATGGATTGTTGCTTTGGAATTCAAATCGACATCGTTCGGACATGGATTTGAGTATTTTAGGAGTCAAATCTTACTAATTTGAGGGCGAGTAATACAATGATGAACTTGGATTTAATCAATTTGAACTGGAATGGTACAAACATAAAAAAATTTAATTACGAAGCAAACAAACCCAAACATTAGAACACCAACTGAAAAAATAATAATCATAAAACACCAATAAAAATAATCATAAACTCACTACACCAACATCAATTTCCCAATATATTTTTTTGACAAAAAGTGCTTGTACTTGTTACCAAACAAAGCCTAATTTGTTTTGACATTTTCAATAAACCCCTTTCCCTTTCCCTCTCCGTAGTCCGTATTGTTTCTTCTCCGGTTCTCCCCCCACTCACTGTTGCTTCAACTTCAACGAAGGGCATCACCACCACCACCATAGAACAACCAGTAAACCACCAGCAGGCAGCCAAGGTACCTATCCCCCACCTCCACTCTCAATCTCTCACGACACCACCATCTCTATCTCTCACGACACCACCATCGTCTCCCTTCAACAACCACACACACTTCCGTTTCCCTTGAGAAATTGACACTTCGGCTGCCCTTCGACGACATTAGGGTTTCGACGTGGTCATATGGTACCCGAAGAGATTCATTTCTTACAAATTTGTTGATCTGGCTAGGGATTGACACCGACATCGGTGGTGTTTTCTTCGTCGTTCTATTTTGTGCAAGTTTAGTTCAAATTTTCCATTTGCCACTTCAGAATCCGCCATGGATGGAGGAAAGAGCAAGAAGTCTTCCCCTGTAACTCTTCAGCAGTTCGTAACCATCATGTCTCCTCTCATCGACTTGGAAAAGGTTTCTTTTCCGCTTTGTTTGAATTTAGGAAACTTGTTCTCATTCTTCATGGCATTTGAATTACCGACTTCACCGAATATTAGTTTTTTTTCGCTGCTAGCAATACGATGTGCGGGGTTCCTGTGAAGGATCGCGCATTGCTATATACGAGTAACTTGTTTTCGTTTCCATTTTTGCGTGTCAGGAAGCTGAGATATCGGCTTCTATCACGTCTGGCTCATCGAGGAGCGTAGAAACTGCTCAAAGGCGGGGTTCTACAATACTCAATTTGAAATGCGTTGACGTTCAGGTAATATATTTCTCCTTTCTGTATTGGCAGAAGTTGTACAAGTCTGGTGTGTGGCATTTCTTTTTCCATCATTTGTGATTTGCTGTTTTCTCGGATTGGTGTTTGGTAATAGACAGGGTTGCTTGGGAAGAGTCTAATTGAGTTTCAATCTACTAAAGGAGATGTTCTTCCTTCTCATAAGGTAATAACTCAGTTTCTGACCTTGGATGATGTTAGACATGACTTCTCAAGTTCTCATTAAGCAAGTTGAAATGGTTAGTCTGATTGTGAGCATCATGATGTTATATGGATCTCACAAATTGAACTATATAATGTGAACAAGAATAAGTGTCTTCTATGTTAGTAGTATTGTGTTTTGGCATCGTTGTTCACTGCTTGATTTTGACTGCAGTTTGGAACTCATGATGTGGTGGTTTTAAAACCAAACAAGGCTGAAACAGGGTCTCCTTCTCTTGGACAAGGTGTTGTTTACCGTTTGAAGGTAAATATATCAAGCAGATTGTTTCGCTCTGCTTTGTCAATGACATTGTTCAAATTTGAGAACTTCATGTTTAGGCTTTGATTGTTCTTGGTTTTTGGAAATTCTTAGGATTCCTCTATCACAGTTGCTTTTGATGATATTCCTGAGGATGGCCTAAACAGTCCTTTACGGCTTGAGAAATTGGCAAATGAGGTATGCTCAATTCTTATGTTTTGTCCTGTTTACTGTATGTGTGATTTTACACCTGTAATCTATCATGTTGGCTTAAATCTTGACTTGATCATGAAATAACAAGGAGTACTTAGTGGTGGATTACATGCTCCTCTCTCTCTCTCTCTGTGTATTTTTTTTCCTGGTCTAAACAAGTCGTATTACATATGCATGATTTGTTGGAGGATATTTTTAGAAGTGAAAAACATGTCCCTCCTCTTAGATGTACCAACTTCCTTTTGAGTCTCGTTATGTAAATGACTTAGAAAAGAATATATTTTATTATAATTCTCTTTGTTAGGTGACATATCGCAGGATGAAGGATACCTTGATAGAACTTAGTAAAGGGGTTATGAAAGGACCAGCTTCAGATTTAGCTCCAGTATTATTTGGAGAGAAAGCTCCAACAATGTCAAAGAAAGACGCTGTATTTTCCCCATTCAACAAAAACCTTGACCATTCTCAGGTGATTTAATCTTGCCAAAATGTTTATATATCTAGTTCATTTGTAGAATTCTGCTCTCTGCTAAAATCAGTTGTATTTCTAGGGAAATAATTCCATGAATTATACAAAATACTGACCTTATTTAAGGATTATATCTTTGCTGTCTGTTTAGAAAGATGCTATTGTTAAGGCATTGTCTTCCAAGAATGTATTTTTGCTACATGGACCTCCTGGAACTGGAAAGACCACTACTGTTGTGGAGATTATCTTACAGGAAGTTAAACGTGGTTCAAAGATACTTGCATGTGCAGCATCAAATATTGCTGTTGACAATATTGTTGAGCGTCTTGTCCCTCACAGGTAAGCTGTGAAGTAAAGCTTGACCTTACACCAGATAATCTCTTGTTTTTGTTTGACTTTCAAGTCATGCAGATAATTTAGAAAGAAATTGTTTTGGACAATTTGATTGATCTGTTAATTACAAACCTTGAAGTATATCTACATCTTGTAATAGTATCACATGTGGACCCATGTTATGGGGAAATATACTACTAGAATCATTTACTTCGGGTAATAGCCTGTTGGTTTCGTACTTTTACGAGTTTTGCGTCTTGTTTAGTAGTGTGGGTCTGCTTCTTGTATACTGCAGTTCCTCGAAGTTTTTTCATTAGAAGACCTTGTGGTTGGGGAAACTGTGCTACTTGTCATCCTGTGACAGTTAGTGGGATTGCCTGCATCGCTTCATGTCCATATGTTTACTTTAAAAATGTAAATAACACACCTTAATTTCTTTGTTGCTTTATTGACGTGTAGAAGTACAAAACTTTTTTTTTATCTGTGTGACCAATCTATCACAAGTATGACTTGGGAGGTGGATTTATTACCACTTTCTTCATGTAATATGTTTGAATGCTAAAGTTATTTCCATTTCAAGCTTGAAGAAGGGTTTCTTTACTTGCTCTTCTATTAATTTCTTCTGCTAGAGTCAAGCTGGTGAGATTGGGACATCCAGCACGCTTACTGCCTCAAGTATTGGAGAGTGCCCTAGATGCCCAGGTAAACTCAAAAGAAAAATGCTAGTTGTATGGTATCTTAACTTCAAACATTCATGAACGGATGCGCCTGAGCATTGGTCTGATGCTGGTCCATTATAAATTGTTGCCACACCCCCTAATGATTTCACTTTCATATTTTATTTATTTATTTGTTAAAAGTGTGGTATGCCCATTGGCGTTCACATTGGCTTTAGACTTACCATCTTTTGCCACAATTCATTAGGTTCTGCGAGGTGACAACAGTAGTCTTGCCAATGACATTCGCAAAGAGATGAGGGTAAAATTTCAGAGAATTGGTTGATCTATTATCATTGTGGTAGTAGTATTATAAATTTGATTCTCACATCCCTAGTCTTGTCTTTGATCTATTAATATACCCAACTTCCAGGCACTTAATGGGAAATTGTTGAAGGCCAAGGATAAAAATACAAAGAGGGAAATTAGGAAGGAGCTTCGAACGCTTTCAAAAGAAGAGCGGAAAAGACAGCAGCTAGCTGTTACTGATGTGATAAAAAATGCAGATGTTGTCCTCACAACATTGACTGGAGCATTGTCACGAAAGCTTGACAGAACTTCGTTTGATCTGGTAGTCATAGATGAGGCTGCTCAGGCACTTGAAATAGCATGCTGGATTGCTCTGCTGAAGGTATCAACTGAACTATCAGGATAATGCACTTCATAAACATGTGACATTCATAGTGGCAATCATGTTGATATACTTCACTCTGGACCTCGTATTTCTCCTTCCGTAAACCCTAATTATGAATTATTTTACTATGGTTTGCATCTTAGTTTTTTGTAGCATTCTCTCTGGAAAAGAAACGATTGCATAATTAACTGAAATTACGACATAAGGGTATTCATTTTTTGACATCATGTGCGTTCTTTCTGAATTATAAGCAACTTAAACTACAGCACAAGGGTTTTGATGGTCTTACAAAGAAACATTAGGGAAAAAGGTCAAGATGCATTGTCTCTGGAAAAGAAACGATTGCATAACTGTAGTTTCTTAGGACAATTTATGGGATGGGAAGGCTTTGTCCTACTAATTTTGAATCTCAAAAAGTGTTAAAAGTCCATGCCAACACACATAATTTTTTGTCAAATGGAAAATATTTATCTATTTTCAGGGGTCAAGATGCATCCTTTCAGGCGATCATCTCCAGCTTCCTCCAACCATCCAGAGTGCTGAAGCTGAAAAGAAAGGCTTGGGAAGGACATTATTTGAGCGCCTTGCAGAATTGTATGGTGATGACATCACATCCATGCTAACTGTCCAGTACCGGATGCATGAACTTATCATGGAGTGGTCCTCTAAAGAGCTTTACAATAGTAAGGTGCTGGAGATGATGTAGCTAGGCAAAGCAGTTACATTTTTAAAGAAAGATTCTTTGCTACAGATTGCAATTATTCAATTTACAGTCACATTAAAATATTATATAAATTTATCTGTTGCAGATTAAGGCTCATTCAAGTGTTGCTGCCCATATGCTTTATGATCTTGAAGACGTAAAGAAAACATCATCAACAGAACCAACCCTTCTTCTGGTCGATACAACAGGGTATGCATTTTTATTTGACGGGCTCAAAATATCTAGTTTCTAGGAACAGATAGGATCAGATTTGGAAGTTACTCAAGTTAGAATCATATGATATTGTGATTCACACTGCATACTGACCTCATTGATGATTGATACTCAGTTGATGCACTACGTTGCCCATTTCTGATGCTGGAATTGAAACATTTTGCCTGGCATTAGTAAATTGTTCTAAGCTTGAGCTATTCTTTTCCTCTAAAACTTTTGGGCAATATGACACTTTTTTGCTACTGCCTTGTGTTGGCAGAAGTAAGGGTCATTGCTAGGTTATTGCTTTGTTAGTGATGTTGATTGTACAATACAGTTATTTTCCTTTTTGTAAATTCACCCGGACGTGTTGTAGATGTGATATGGAAGAAAAGAAGGATGAAGAAGACAGTACATTTAATGAAGGAGAAGCTGATGTGGCAATAGCTCATGCAAAAAGGCTTGTTGAAAGTGGAGTTCGGGCTTCTGATATTGGAATTATTACCCCTTATTCTGCACAGGCATGGTTGCTCCAACTTCTTTTTTCAAACTGTCTTTCCTTGTGATGTTCATCATCCTTGACTAACTTATACAAGAGATGAAACTGGACCCATGATTGCTATTTATGTTTGTAGGTTGTCTTGCTAAGGATATTAAAGACCAAGGCTGACAAATTGAAGGATGTGGAGATATCAACAGTTGACGGTTTCCAAGGACGGGAGAAGGAGGCTATAATTATCTCGATGGTTCGATCAAACTCAAAGAAAGAGGTAAACTATATAATCTAGTTCTGATTCATTTCCCATCCATATACATTTGGACCTTTTCATATTGGGATAATAATACAGGATTTTTTCTGATTCATTTCCCATCCATATTAATTAGAGAGGCTAAAAGAGGTAAACTACATTGCTCTAATAATACAGGAAAAATATTCTACTTTTTCAGGTAGGATTTCTGAGTGATCGCAGGAGAATGAATGTGGCTGTGACTCGAGCACGGAGACAATGCTGTCTAGTCTGTGACACTGAAACAGTTAGTAGTGACCAATTCTTGAAGCGCTTAATTGAGTATTTTGAGGAGCATGGTGAGTATTTAAGTGCTTCAGAGTACATCAATGAATAAACAGAAAGCAAGAAACTGTTTTGCCTGCTTTCACCAATACAACCTGCGGATTAAGAGTAAACATGCTGAAGCTGGATGAAATCAGCATTAAGGGCAAGGAGAAGCGTTAGAAGGAGCTTTACAGATCCTTGGTTGGTCCTATCCTCTTCCTTTTTTTTTTTCTCCTATTTCAAAAGAGTGAGCGGAATAAAGAGAAGAAAAAAGAATTGCTTGCTTTGCTTTGCTTTGCTTATTGTTTGCATGTTAGTTACAATGAGCAGTAGGTAACTAGCTATTATTTGTTATTGACATTGACATGCATTTTGTGTTCATGGACCAGGACCATGGTAAAACCAATTACTTTATGCCATCTGATTTTCTTCATTTTATCCATAGATGTCAGCTTTTACCTTTTCTCCACCAAATTCTAGCATGATCATTTCTTTTGCTGTCCATGAATGTGCTTTCTATTTAAGACTTCGTGTTAGAGTTTTCTTAAAGCAGACGAACTACAATGTCTTGTTTCACTTGTCCCGCATTCCTCTGACCGACGTAGCTTCTAAATGGACATGGGATTTTAGGCATTGTGCTCATGCTCCCTATTCGGGTTAGCATGATTTGAGAAAGAAACTAGGATTTGACCTTCAATCCAATTGTCTATCCATAAATTAATATTTTCCATCCCCAAGTTGCCAAAATATACCCCTTTTAAAAGATTCTAGAAGATCAATAGTGTACCAAATTGCCAAGAGTGTTTAGTGGATTTTCTGACAGACAGAATATCTCTCGATCCAAGGTATTTTGAATAATTGTTTTTAACCCAAATATTCTCAGGTTCTGCCATTAGTTTGCATAATAATTTCATTTGTAAGACAATATTGTTGTGCTCAGCTATTCGTAGATTTAGGCCACCAAAGTTTTATGGTGAACAAATTTTATCCCAGCTAAGCCAAGGATGAAAATTAGGGTATTTTTGTTCTAGAAAAAAATCCTTATTACTTTTGTCGATAGATTCACTCACACCTTTAGGCAATAGAAAACTTGCATGAGATAAATCACTTTGGATAATAGGTTTGAGTGTATAAGGACTGCCATTCTTGTTTGAGATAGGAAGTTAGCTTTACATTGGATAATTTTTTTAAGAGCAACAACAATTGAGCCATCAAAATTTTTGTTGTCCACTCTTCCGGTGATAATGACCGGGAATATCTAGATGTTTTTCTATGCTTCTTGTACTTGAATGTTCGGAGTACTCGCTAAAGAGTGTGTCGTCTGGTTACTAATTTTATTAGAAGTTTAAAAGGAGTTTTTTATGAAGATTAATAGCTAATCCACTCTTATGGGTAAAATGATCAAGAATGGTCTTAATGAATGTCATGTTAATGTGTGTTGTATTTGCAAGTATTAGAGTATCGTCTGCAAAGTTAAGGTAAGGGATGCAAAGGTCATGACGGGATTGCCAACTCTAATTTTGGGGGAAGTGCAGTTCGTGATTGAGTGTTCCTGCTAGAAATTCCATAGAAATAACAAAGTTTAAAGGGACAATAGGATCAATTTGTCTAACGCCACACTTTAGGTTGTAATCCTTGTCCATGTTGATTGTTAACAAGGACTGAATAGGAAACCGATGTAATACATGTCATAACTAAGTGAATCCATTTGTTGTGGAATCCAAACTTTTGAAGGATTAAAGATAGACGATTTCAATCGAGTTTATCATATGCCTTTTTCATATAAAGTTTAAGAGTCATCCACCTCGGCTTTTCTTTTTTCTTCTTATTGAATGAATGAAAAATTGATAGGCTATAAGAATATTGTCTTGGATTAGATATCCTTCAACAAAAGCCGGCTGAAGAGGGCTCATGATTTTAGAAAGGATAGGCTTCAATCTGTTAGCCACAACTTTTGTATTGATTTTGTATGTGGTGTTGCACAGACTAATGGATTGAAAAAATTACTGGTTAATGAATTATCTATTTAGGGTATAAGAGCTATGAAGGAGTGGTTAATAACTTTCAGCAGTTTTCCTAAGTGAAAGAAAGCTTTGACCGCTGAACAAACTGAGCCACCAAAGATGTTCCAATATTTTTTGAAAGAAGTCGGCTGGGAAGCCATCTAGTCTAGCTGTTTTGTCTAGAGGCATTTCAAATAGAACATTTTTAATTCCAAGATTTGATGGTTCTTTACAAATATTGACGATATCATCATCAGAAAAGAGTTATAGGATCATGTTTAGGTCTTGGAGGATGACTGGTGCATTCCTGTTTTCTCGAAACTGAAGTTTTAAGTCATTAGTGATGTAATTAGAGATGGACTCCGGCCCTGGGTCATATAGAGTAATCTCGTCGATATTTGGAAAGTCATATTACGCTGCTTATAGGATCTGATATTAGCAATAGATTGGAAGTATCTGGTATTTTTATCGCGTTTAGAAATATGATTTAAGATTTGTTCTCTGCTTCCAGTTTGTCTTGTTGAAATTGTAGAGGGGCTTGGTCATATAAACATGGTCCCAAATGAGCCACACCTCTAGAGCCAATAGAGGGGGGCAAAGGCCAAACCTTCGAAACCCATTGTGCAGATTAATGCTAAATGAGGTTGGGTCTCGGTTTTGGTTTCAACTAAGCAAAGGAGGTCCAGTTTATTATGTTTTTAATGTATGCAATTTCATTGGCAACTTCTTTTCTATGGGTGCCTCTCATGTTCCAATAGAGAATATTCAAGATATAGGGTTGTAATCATGTACCAGTTGGAGTTGGTTAAGATCTGAAGTATGTGGCATAGGGTATGAACAAAACGATTAAGCGTAGAAATGATGTGTACATAGGGAAATAAGGGGTACAAACTGCAACAACAAATAAACTGAGTATGAGAAGTATATTTTATATTAAGACTTGAAGGACCATAAGTTGGTGGTTAAAGAAAGTAGCACATATTACTTCATAGGTAACAGTAAACAGAATCATACAGAGTCAGTGATGCATAAAACGAGTACACACTGGGCATTGTAAAGTTTCTATTAGCAACCACATCACAGTTATAGTAGAGGGCTTCATTACATAAGGGCCATATAGATAATAGTAGACAAATGGAAAGTTCAGTAGTAAACTGCATAATAGAGGGAGAATACAACACATGATATAAGTTCAAACTTCTCAAAAAGGGATCATTGAAACAAAAGAGATCAAACTACAAAAGCTTTCGTATCATGGGATACTTACTCATCAATAGCCTTGGTTTTCTTTTGTTTCATCATGTTCTGAGCATGAGCAACAACTTCAGGTTCAACATCTTTGTGTTTGGAGCTATCAGATATTGTTTTAGAGCTTCTCCTCTATGTTTGAGTTCCTTATTGTCAATCTTTCTAAGAATGGTGCTATTAGACTTGACAGATGGGTATGGGGATTCTAAATTTGGGTCAACATGGGTAGCAGCATGGAGGCGTATCAGTTAGGATGAAGCTATAAGGACAAGGGCATGATGCACAACTCTTGGATTAAAAAACCATGACTAGGGCTTGTATTCATGGCATGAGCGAGATGTTTTCAAAATTGCATGCATGGCATATGAGTAGAGAGATGAGGTAGGGAATCTGGTGGATACAAATCAAGGTAGCCCCAGTGCGGGGCATGATGAGATAACATATCATGGGTTAATTCAATAAGCATATTTGGTAGAGAAGTTGATAAGGAAAGATTTGCTTCAATAAGAGCATGCATATGGGCCTTGTTCTTACCTTTCGGGTCATGGTTATGGTGAGATCTTAGTGTCACAGCAACTGGACTGGAAGTAGGGTTGACAAAAGTAGGGCCTCTCGACTAGGTGTTAACAAATGGTGTTTGGAAAGGAGATTCCCAAGCAACTTGATAACACCTAATTTATACATATTTTAGGAGTCTAGTTGCATATTAAATTAGGTCATTTGCATGCATATTTTATATTTTTTTATAATTAATTTTGTATTATTTTATATTCAGAATCTAAACTCGTATTTTTATTATTTCAGGTATTTTTGGTTCAATTTCAAGATGATACACAACTATTTTTTAGGACAACAAACAAATGGGATTAGAGCTGGACCATGACCTAGATACAAATCTAACCTAAATTTGGACCAAGGCCCAAAATGAATTAAAGGCTAGCACACAACAGAAGATGGGCAACAATTGTGACAATGGGTCTATTGGGTCTCTCACGTGGGCTGATTGTTGGAGTAGTGTATGGCATATTGGCGTAGCACATGGAGGAATTGAGGAGGCCATCCGCAATTGGGAGATGGATGACGTTTTTCTTTATGGGTTTGGAATATATAGTTTTTTTTATAAGGTAAAATTTAGACCGGAAACCACAGAAATGACGGTTTCTCAGTCTATAGCATCATTGCGGATGAGAATTACAAGTTCTAAATTATCTCTAAAATCTTCCAAGGGACTTCATTGGGCCAGCTTCGCAATGTAGTCAGCAACAACGTTAGTTTCTCGGAAGACGTGACAAATCTGCACTGAAGAAAATAGTTGTAAAACATAAAGGATATCAGAAATTAAGATTTCAATATCCCAAGGACAGTGCCAGATTTTGTTCAGAACGTTAACAATTGTAAGGTTATCACATTCAATTTGGATGTTGTTAAAGCCTAATTCATAAGCTTTAAGCAAAGCATTCTTGAATGCAATGGTTTCTATTTTTAATGGAGTGGATAATCCGCACTTTTCATCAAAGATAAGTAAGGGTTCTCCTTTGCTATTTATGAAAATATAGCCATAGCTAGATTCTCCATTAGTCTTAGTGGATCCATCCGTATTAATTTTTATAATGTTATCTGGTGGTTTTTTCCACTTTTTTTTTGGCCGTCTTCTATTGTGATTGCTATTTTTTTGCAGTTGATCTGTATCCAAACAGTCAAGGTTTCATTTCTTCGTCTGTTTCCAATTATGAATTTGGTTTTTAATGTACCTAGGAACATCCTTAATATGATCTATGTCATTGTTTGTCCTTCCAAAACTTTGTTGGTTTCTGTAGAACCAGATTCCCCACCAGGAAGTCAGTAATTCTAAAAATTGTGACTTATCAGTTTTCTATCGGATTTCCTCAATCAGTTCGTATGTTTTTTTATTTCCAATGTTAATTGATCTGATAACCCCAAGAGTATGGAGATTAATTTTTTCAATGGTTTTCATAGTATGCTTATAGAGGAATAAGATATGATTTGTATCTTCAGTTTGTGCCCTACAGCGAATACAACCTAGAGGGAGTGTAACTCCTTTTTCAGCTAGTCTTGCTTTTGTTGGAAGTCCATTTTTCATGATTTTCCAAAGAAAGTTTTGACCTTTGGGTAGGTATCCAATTTTCATATCCAGAAAGTGTCATGGGTTATATATCGTTTATTTTCATTAATCATGTTCATGGCAGATTTTGTAGAGAACCACCCGTTTTTACTGGTTTCCCAATACATACTGTCCTCAATGTTATTAATTGGGATTGGTATGGATGTGATTTGTTTAGCTATATCATTCGGTACATGTTGTTTAATCCTTTCTTTATTCCATGTCTTGTCTAATAGAATGAAATCTGCAACCAAGACATCAATGTTGTGAATTTGTTGTGTGTTGATGATTTTGTTTAAGGGACTTTTAGACAACCATTTATCAGTCCAGAATTTTATTGTTCTGCCATTTTCGACTTGCCAAATGAGTTCCTTTTTGAAATCATCTAAGATTTCAAACATTTTGGACCATTGCCAAGAACATATGCCTCTTTTTTCATAATGTAGAATGTGTTGTGTTTTTAGATATTTTTCATTAATAATTTTAACCCAGCAATTATCAGGTCCTGCCAGGATTTTCCATAGTAATTTGAATTATAATGCTTTGTTCATGTCTTTCGATTTTCGTAGTCCTAGTCCTCCTTGTTGTGTAGGTTTACAAATTTTTTCTCATCCTATAAGGGGTTTATATGTGAGATCTATGTTCCAAAAAAGGTTCTATTTAGTTTGTCAAGTTCATTATGAGTATGTGTAGAAAGCATAAAGCTTTGCATTAGGTAATTTGGTCTAGAAGCAAGATTGGCTTTAATTAGTGTTGTTCGTCCTGCTTGAGATAAAGAGTTGGCCTTCCATTTTGTTAATTGTTTTTGTGTGCTAGTTAAAATGTCAGTAACAATATTTGAGTTAACTCTACCATTAATGATAAGGCATCCCAAATATTTCTCAAGTGATGTCATGTTTGTGATTGTAAGAATACCTTGAATCACTTGTTTTTTTGTGTTTGTTACATTCTTTGTTACTTGAAAGGCTGATTTATGAAAGTTCACTTTTTGTCCAGAGATCTTGCAGTAATCATCCATAATATTTTTAATTTCCTTGCAATTTTTTGTTTTGGCTTTTGAGAAAATCATTATGTCATCCGCGAATGCCAAAAAAGGAATTCGGGTTCCATGTCTACAAGTTTGGAAATCAATTGGTTTTCAAGGTCTGTTAGATGCTTCTTGTAGTTTTCGAGCTAGGATTTCAGATTCTAAGATGAATAGGAACGGAGAGAGGGGTCTCCTTGTCAAAGTCCTCTTGTAAGTGTAAAGATCTCCGTCGGGCCATTATTAACAAGGGCCGAAAAGGAGACAGTTGTTATGCATTCTTTGATCCAATTAATAAACTTTTGGTGAAACCTAAAATTTTCCATAGTTTTAAGAATGAAACCCCATTCAATTCTATCATAGGCTTTTTCCATATCAAGTTTAATGGCTATAAAGCCTTCTTTTCCTTGTTTTGCTTTGAATGAATGAAAAATTTCATGTGCTATTAAAATATTGTCTTGGATTGCTTTGTTTGCAATAAAAGCTCATTGTAATGGATGAATTAATTTTTCCATAGTATTCCTTTAATCTTGTTGTCAGGATTTTTGATATAATTTTATAAATTATGGAGCACAGACTTATAGGCCTATATTGATTTGTTGAATTAGGGTTATCACATTTTGGTATTAGGGAGATGAATGTATGGTTAACTTGTTTGAGTAACTTTCCCGAAAGAAAGAAACTTTTCACGGCTTGAATTACCGAGGGGGCCACAATATCCCAATATTTTTGGTAGAATTATGTTGTCATTCCATCTGGTCTAGGTGATTTATCCGATCCAATGTCAAAAACAGCCTTCTTGATTTCTTCATTAGAGACATTCTTTATAAGGTTTTCATTATCTTATGTGGATAATTCATCCTAGATTAGTTCTGTATGAGATTATTGTGCGAGCTTATGCAAATTTCAATTTGGATGTCAGATAATTGTTTTTCTAAATTTTGCAGTTGGGTAAAGACGTTACCAAAGGTGGTCTTATTCCACGATTTTGCGTGTTTTTTAATAACTTTGTTTTGGATACAAGATCATACATCCTTGACCTATGAAAACTTGTCCTCCAGGCTTGTTTAACCACATTCCTGAAATCTTTTCTTGTCATCCAGATTTTTTCAAATTTAAAGGGTTGATTTTTCAAGTGTGTGGCAGATGTTAAGTCAATTGAAATAGGACAATGATCAGAGCTTGTAAACGCATAATGTTTGGTACAAATATTAGGGTACCATTGTAATATATGGTGATGGACGAGGACTCTATCAAATTTTTCATAAATGTTATTTATTTCAGTTTTGTTTTTCCGCTAAGTAAAAGCATTCCCTATAAAGGGTATGTCCATTAGTTCACACTCGTTTTTGAAATGTCTTAGTCTATCGAACTTTGTTATTGGTGGGGTTAAACCTCCCATTTTTTCAGTTAGGTCTTGAATCTCATTAAGGTCGCCCATAATGATACAGGGATGAGCACTATTTTTGATAAATACAATAATGGTATTCCAAAATTCTTTTTTTCCTACTTCGTTTGGGGGAGCATACGTAAGAATAAGCAAGGTTGTAATGTTTGTACATAGATGTTTGTATTTAATACTAACAAATCGTGAGTCTATATGTTCAATTTCAAGGATTTCATTTGTAAGTTGATAAGATAACCACATGACACATATATCACCAGAGAAACCAGTGACCGGGATACAATGAAAGTTATCAAAGCCTACTTTTTTTTCCAATTTTTTTTCACTGGGTTCTTTGTTTGTTCGTGTTTCAAATAATGCTAATAATTGGACTCGTTCTATTTTACAGAAGGATTCAATATCCATCTAAAGTGTTTTTTCCAGTTCCCCGACAATTTCATGTTGTAATCTTCATAAAAAAACAATTTAGGTTATTGCCCTTTGTCCAAAGACATTTAAGGGTTTTAGAAAATTTTCCTTGTTCATATAGTCTGCAGTTTGGCGCAAATGAGGTATAACTCCTCATATAATTCTTAGAGTTAGACCAAACCTGATTGCTCTCATTTAATGGGTGTTTCCTATAAATTGTCACTTTAATCATGAAATAACAAGGTCTGGAGAAAATGCTAAGAAAATTGCACATGAATTTCCTTGTTTTATGATCATCAAAGGTACTTGTTAAATAATTAATTGCATGTCTGCGAATGCCATGTGGATTTGTGGTTCTGTTAGAGTAAGATTGATACAAAGTAGATGTCTAAAAAATTGTGTGACAAGCAACATCCCAATTCAGGAATACAAGCATTTGTCTCATGCTGAGATTTAAATTTTCAAGTGTACATACAAATAAAGTGGAGACTTTCAAGCAATATCTTATAAGATACAAATACTATAAATAGCAGATAGTTGCAACATTCTTCTCAGGGCACTTTTGGTTCAGAGGGACATATGTCCAGGAGAGTTCATTGCCAGTATTATTGTTCAGATGGTAAGGGTTCACTTGTTTTTTTTTGTTTCAAAGAGACTAAATGTTCATCCAGCTTTTGGCTGAATTTGTTTCCCAATCATATAGTCACATGATTGATCATTGCTCAAGTTTTCCTCAGTATGGGTTGTGGTAGTAGAGTCTGGGGTTCTGCTCTTTGTACCATCAGAAGACCCAGAAGCACCAAGGGGCGTGCACAAAGCATCCTTTAATGGGAGCAAATGTGCATTCATGGTCACCAACCAATGATAATAGCAAATGTGCCACAAGTTGTATTGGTCAACACAAATTCTGCAGGGTTTCACCCCAAAAGAAATGCCAGACTCAAATAAGATATGCATGTAGTGATTCATATTAGATTTAATCAAAGCAAAGAATTTAATAAGGTCCAGTTTCCATTTTTAGGTTTGTTCACATAAATTTCAATACAGAAGAGAGAATACACAATCTCATAACTGAATTTATGCATAAATTTATAATGAAGTTTTAGATTTAGCACATAAAGTGAAATCCACAAGTTGCTAGTTGGGATTCTATCCTTGTGACAAATGGAATAGAGAAATGGGGTACAAAAGGCAGCTTGAGTCCAATTTTTAGTACAATGATTGTTCTTGAAAAACTTTATACAAACAAGAAGGTTCTCAACGTCAATACTGAAATTAACGAAGCTTTTAGGATAATTAGTTTAGGTTTTGTTTATTTTGGGGAGTAGTTCGCTGCCGTAGACAGGGGAGGAATTAAAGAGGGGATTTTGGCACTTTAATACTTTAAAGATTTTGGTATTATTGTTCTAGCCTTTGTCAACTTGAATTATTTTGTTATTAAGATTTGGATTTCTT
This sequence comes from Rheum nobile, assembly GCA_027886185.1. Taxonomy (NCBI): domain Eukaryota; kingdom Viridiplantae; phylum Streptophyta; class Magnoliopsida; order Caryophyllales; family Polygonaceae; genus Rheum; species Rheum nobile. Next base: position 4,684,495 of record WOAB01000207.1, on the reverse strand, counting down.
GTCTCCCGTTTTTATTTAATAATTCATATATGTTGTTGGCTAGTTTAAATCTATTGAGTATGTCTTCAATTATGCTTGGCTAAATTCATAGTTCTAAGGTTGGGGTGATCCCGACGATGCGTATGTAATTAGAATTATTTCGTTGCCTAAATTGAAATAATATTTGATTCATTCCTAGATGTTGTATGCCCATATTAGCCTATGCGATATGGATCCTATTAGGGTTTGAGACTGAAAGGTGATAACGTTAATAGGTAGTCAGATAGGGTTTGAGACCGAAAGGTAAAAACTTCTATTGGAATCCTAGGAATTGAACCTGAGTGTTATTTGTGCGACAACAACTTAATTACTCTTGAGGATTAATAGGCTATCATAGATGTTCTAGGTTTGAGTTGGTTTAGCGGAGCGCGACAGCGAATGTTATTGCAGTTTATCCCTAGACTCTAAGTGCGTTATAAGGTTTGGATGAGATTAGCTCTGTGCGACAGTGATTGTTAGTTTAGTCCAGACACATTTACTATCGTCTGAAAGGAGTTAGTAGATTACCTTAGATAGCTTACCTTCAAATAATTTGGACTAGATTCATGTGAAGTGTAATTTTATTTATCGAAGCATCGTTGCGGTAATCCTTAACCTTAGACACATTTATCCTATAAATTTCTATCTCTTTTATTTGATTTATTAGTTAGTTTAGTTCTAGTTCTCCCAAATTTTATATTTTTAAGGCCTATTTCACTAATAGTGTTTCAATTAATATTGCATTGGTCTCTGTGTGATCGACACTTGACTACTACAACTGATCCCGTACACTTGCGGGTAGGTTTTAGCCATATCAAGTTTTTGGTGCCGTTGCCGGGGACCAATTTGTTAATATTAGTTGTCACCTCTATTGGTGAGTCTAGGTCATTCTTTTTGCTTTGATTTATTTTTATTTTTATGACAGGCTATTCAGAAAGAGTCAAACAGATGTATTCAAGTAAGTATGAGGTAGATTCTCACCCCTTTATTTCTTGTAGACCTAATACAAGTACCCAGAGGTATGATTTTGAAAATTCTAATTTGGGGTACCCAAACCCAAATACTTTTAACCTCTTCTGTGAGTCTTGTGGAGCTACAGATCACGATCATACAAGTTGTCATTTAACTTTGGGAGAGATAATTGAGAGAAATTCGAATTCCTGCAATCCTAGTTGGATGACACCACCGCACATACCGCTCCAGCCTGAGCCCAATAAGTCCAATCAAGATCGTATGCTTGATGACTTCATCCTAAGGCATGATAGGGAAGTTGAGAAGATTGCTACAACTCTTGATCAAAATGTTAAAATTCTTAATCAATTTTTAATTACGTTTGATAGTGTAACAACCCATTTTTCAACTCTTTTAGGTACGATGGACTCTTTGAAGACTCAAGTAGATACATTAACCACACAAAATCAAAAGCTGGAAGATCAAATTGTTGAGTTGGTTAATCCAAGTTGCATGTAGAGCCACCTGAAGTGCATTATATTGGACAACGGGTTGAAAAAAATGGAAAGAGCTGCAATTGGATAGAAGAGAGCATACTCATTTGACCAAGGAGGACCCTATGATTGATGAGTTTGAGCTATCACAGAACGCTACCCCGACCACTAGCACCAATACCTGCTGCAAGGTATAAGAAAAGCCTCTTGATAAATTGCCCGATGTAGTTATGTCACTACAGGCTGCATTGGAAATCCAAGACCCCAAGGTGAAAGCTAATCTAGAGAGAAAAGGTCGGAGTAGACGGAAAAAGAGAAAAAGAAGCCCTGCTGACCGGGACACAATTGAGTTTAAGGAAGGGGATCGTGTGATTCTCTATCATCATAGATCAATCATGTTTCCAGGAAGCAAGGGCACGAGATGGTCCGGTCCATACTACTTGAACCGAGTTCTTCAAAATGATTATGTTGAACTATGACATAAGAACTCGGGGTATTTCAGAGCACGTAAGATTCGACTGAAACCTTACAAAGAGCCTGATCCGATTGAGTTGGGTGTCACCGACCCGCCCGATCCGAGTCCTTGACACTGGTGAAGGTCAGACTGACGAACTAAAACAAGCGTTGTTTGAGAGGTAACTGTTGGATCGTTAGAGTTACGTCTGAGGGAACAAAGGCTTTGTTCCCACAGAAGTTGCAGCGGATTTAATATAGCAAGAAAGATAACAAACGAACTCACGATATATAGTGGAAACCCTGATTAGCAAAACTAGCTTCTCAAGGAAAAACCACTACCTTCAAGCTTCCGCTTGAGAGGATTTTAAAGCGTGTACTTGTCTTATTGATTTCTTGTTCGATTACACTTGTATCCTGGACTTCGACCTCTAAACAACCAGCTAGACTCGAAGACTCTTCTACAACGATGAGTCGAACTCAACCCTCAAAGACTTACACACACCTCACTTCTTTTCTTTCTCTGTTTCGTTCTCTCCTTTTTTTCGTCGTTCAAAGCCGTACCTAAGAAATGAATCCTCACTTCACTTAAATACAACTCGGTTAAACCCTAATCATAACAAGATAGGATATTCTAAAATCGGATTACAAAAGATATGATTTTGTTGGAAGAATAATATCTCAACCGATTATATTAATTAAGGAAGGAGTTCCTTAATTAATCCAATCGGAAGGATGTTCTTCTTCTCTCTCCAATTGCCTTATCTTAGGAAAGATTCCTAAGATAACACAATCGGGTTTTCTCTCTCCATATCTTCGCGCAATCCGGCTTGATCCTTGGAGCCGAAGTCTTCATCCTTTACCGCGTGTGCTTCTTGATTTGTTTCCTTAATTCAACACGCTGGATTTCTTCTTTCCTTTTGCAGCCTTGATCTGGTCTGTCACTTCAGTTCCTTGAGAGGTAACAAAGCACTTGACATGACTTTGTTCCCTCTGAGATCCTTTGCTGCAAAGCTCCCTGGGATAACTGCCCTTGTCCCTGAAACACTTGGTACACATATTAGTTGAGTGTTTGTTACCATCAAAACCTAAGGAATTCAACAAATTCCCCCTTTTTGATGGTGACAAACACCCTTAACAAGAAAGCATATACCAACTAGAAAAAGACAAATATGACATGAAAGTTTCCCACTAAGACACAGTTAGTTCCCCCTTAGTTCAGCAATACGTTTTACCTGTTCTGTTCCCCCTCAACCAATGCTACCTGTCATATTCCCCCTTTTGGCATCATCAAAAACATCAGTAAAGAGTTAGAGAGGAAAAAGTCAAGGCCAGATAAACATAAACACCCCTGGTCATTAATTAAAAAAACTTAAAAACATGCAAACACCGTCAAGACAGACAAAATATCAAAACATAGTCAAAATGCCACACCGGGCACACAAATCAGATAACAAGAAAAACAACTAAGAGGGAGTAGATGGGCAGGGGGACAAAAGAGGGGTAAGGACAGCAGGTAAGCGATCAGGCATCACTGTGACCAGCCGGTTGAGCCGATGCGTGATGAGAGATAAGCGCGCGCACATCTACCATGAGAAGCGTCTGCTGAGCAGCCAAATCCTGCACTGCCTGGCAACGACTTCTCAGATCATTCCCCAGAGTTGATTTCTCATTCAGTTCCCCCTCAGAACTGTCTGCCTCAGAATCTTCCAGAGTCTCAGAAACAGCCGGAACATTGTCCATTTTCACCCAGCCTTCGTCACCTTGAAGAACAAACTTCATCTTGTGCAGATTACTAACATCGAAGGGGCGGGAGAAGACACTCGATTCCGCCAAAGAGTTGTAGACTTTATGGTACTCAAGAATCTTTTTGACAACTCGAGGGAACGGAAGAGCGTGCTGGTCTGTGTTCCTGGCATGAGACATGTGCTGCATCATAATCCTGGGAAGGCAAATGGGTTCCTTCTTCAATAGCGTAGATAGGAGGACAATATCCAAAATCAGTAGTCGGTTCCTTTTCTGTCCCCTGGGCGTTATGTTGCTGATCAAGAAGTGGTATAGTACTTTGTTGACGGCATACATCTCAGATATGTCAAGATCACCACTTCCCAGAGCATTCTCAATGCCGGCCATTGCCCACACTGCTTCAAAATATGGAAAATCCTTAGGCCACCTTCCTTTCGGGTACTCGCCATACCCCTCATGTGGGACTCCCAAAGCTACTCCCAACTCAATACTTGAAAACAGGTGTACCTTCCCTCCAAGCTTGTAGCTCCCCAGAACGGCGTGGGGTCTGACTTCCATCACATAAGACGAATAGAACTCCCTCAATAAATCCTCATCCACTCCTTCCTCTTCCACGAACAGCAGACTCCACTTCTGAGCGTCCAGTATTGCATACACCTCCTCCAGACAATTCTCCTTAAGGAACTCCGGGTCCACCAGCAATTCTTTTACCACGGACTTATGGCTCATGCTTTTAACTTCATCAGCCCCCACCTTCCCTTTGGCTTTGGCGGGCTGACGACGTAGACTTTTACGGAGAGGATCGGAAGAGACCTTGGCTTTCTTCGCTTTGTTCCCAGAGAGGGGTTCTGACTCCTCGTCAGAACTTACAGTGATTGCCTTCACGGACTATTTCTGAGAGCGTGTCTTCCTCTTGGAGGAGCATGCGGTCTTTACCCTTCCAGACGACTTTGGAACCTTAGGTGGCTCCTCCTTATCATCTCCCTCAACCAATTCCTTGGCGAGACTCCTCACAACACCCTAAATTTTCTCCTTCACAGCCACGTGCTCCTCTGTGGTGGCTGGGGTGGTCTCTCTAGGTAATTCCTCTAGCACCTCTTCGATGGGATCAGGATGGGTTGGAGAGGAATAAACCTCCTCTCTTTCAGTAGAGGAGATGGCGGAGGGAACGACTGGGGAGATTTTAGGGTTAGGGTTTTGTGGAGTGGGTTCTGTGTTTGGGGACATTGGGGCTACATAGGGGACCATGATGAGTTGGTTCTGGTTAGGTGATGGTGGAGGGGTAACAGTGGTGGTTGCCGGAGAGGTGGAGGTGGAAGGTAGGGATTGGGTTATGGCGGCGAGGAGAGCGGGGTCGGTTCCCATTGATGAGAGTTTAGAGAGGAGGGCTTGGAGGTCTTGGGCAATGGTGGTGGGAAGGTTTGAGTTGGAGGCCATTTCTGTGAGAGGGAGAGTTCTGGGAAGACGAGAGACAGAGAGGAAAGGACAGATTGCTTGAGGAAGATAAGGAAAAGTGAGGAGGAGACTTACCCGGAGACTCCAATTTATAATCTTCACCGAATCTTCTAGTATTTCCAAAGATAAATTCAAATATTTTCAGTTTCCAACAGATAACAATTGCAATCTTCCAACTTCCCAAAATAAAATCAGAATCTCGTCGAAATCCGACTTAGCCAGCCGAATTACCCTTCCAACTCCTTTCCATCAAATCAGCCCTAAATTCTCAACGCGGCCCAACACAGACTTCCATCATTACACCCTGCAAACACACATCACCACAACCTGCAAGTCACAGAAGCCGAATCGTTTTCTCGCCAAACCAAAAAGTAGTAGGGTGTGATGCTGGGGGTTAGTTACCAGATAGGGTACAAAAGACCATCACACCAAAATATATGATATTTGCGATTGATTTTTACATCATGCCTGAGGGGTCTCCAGTTGTGGATGATAAGAGGGGCTCATAGGAGACTTCAAACATGGCGGTCTAGGTAAGCTGTAGAATCAACTATAATTTGGGCTTATGATGAGGGAACAAAACATCAAGTTGATTCTTTTGGGTTGACATAAAGCTGATTCATGTGACAAATGATGACATAGAAGATCATGCACGACATTCAGTACATCAAGGAAGTAGAAGCACATATTCAAGTCGAATGTTTAATTAATACCCAAGGAAGAGAATGCATATCAAGACATGAAAGTTCATCTTTAACAATTTACCACGTAATCTAGCCAATCATCGAGGGAACACAACAAATAGACATGTAGTTAGGGGAACAAACCAGGCTTCGTATGGAACTGAATGTAGAGTTCCCCAACAGGTGTCCTAATGAGAAAACTGGCATTTGATCCTTTGATCCACAAGTTTCCCTGTATGCCAATCTTTCTCGACACAGTGATGTCTTTCCTAGATGTACATGGTACCTGAGTATTCAAACAAGGAACAATTTAGACATTAAACCCTTATCCACATCTCCATTTCCTTTACGTTTGTTACCAGGCCTTAGAGTCTCAACCATTCCTGCAGGAGTGAGGTGAGATTCGCTTCGTTCCCTGTCAAGTAACTGACCCTTGTACGAATGAAATACCGGGAACTTTCCTCACTTTATTCTGCACAGAAAGAGTTAGTTCTTGCAAACCCAAATAAGCTTATGCTTTCTGGGCACAGGAGCAACATATCTAATCTTAGGAGGTTCAGCATTCATTTGCTCTCTAGTAGTGCGAGCAATCTCCTCATTGTGCTGCTTCAGAAGACACTCTTGCTTGTAGTGACCAGAGTTTCCGCAATACCAACAGATCCTATGGCACTTCAGATCTGCATACTTGCTCTTTCCAGGCCAAATTGTTTTGTTAGCAATCCTTGAATGAAAATCAATATTATTGGACTTACTGCTTTGAGATTGCTTCAACCAGATAGCGTGAGCCTTCTGTCCATGATACCAAGCCTTGCCCTCCTCAATCGAGTTTGAACAGTCTTTGCCTTTGTTCCCTCCGGAGGAACTGCCCCCCTTTTCTTTTACTGACTGTTTTCCTTCGACTTTAGAGCTTTTTTGCTTGGTTCCATCAACAGGAAGTTTGGGTTGATAGCCAATCCCAAAGCGAGACACTTCCTTTGACTCAGTCTTCTTTTCATTCTTGGCTGCAACAAAGACAATGTCTTTTGGCTTGTCCTTCTATTCCTCACTGAGTTTGATTAGATCACTAGAAAGTTTTGCATTTCCTAGTTTCAACATTAATGACTCAACCTCGAGTGAGGAAATAGAGGACTCCAGAGACGTAATCTTTTCAGTGAGTTTAGGACACTCAGTGCAAGAGTTTGAAGGAGAGGATGAACCTTTCTCAAGATTGAGCACTTTGTCAGCCCAACCTTGATTTTCTTCGATCAAACTTGAGATCGATTCATCTTTCTCTTCAATTTGCTCACTAAAAAGACTATTCTCATGAACAAGTTTCTTAATAAGAGATATCAAGCTTTCTTTAGATTTACTTTTTAAGCTTGATATGAGATCAGATTCGGTTACCTCATCGTTGAGTAGATCTCCTTTTGATTCATTGGGGTCTTCAATGGCCATCAAACAGACATCCCTGGAATATGACGAGTCTTCATCGTCTGAGTCTGAGTCTCCCCAGGTGGCAACCATTGCCTGCTTCCCTTCATTTGCTGGAGGCATTCCTGCCTTTTTCTTGAAGCAGTTTCTGGCCATATGTCCCTTGTTCTGACACTGGTAGCACACTACATCCTTTAGGTCTCTGTTCCCTTCGGAGGAACTCGACGAATCCTTGTTCCGAGACCAAATCTTCCTCATGGCTCTTGTGATGAGCGCAACATCTTCATCACCATCTTCATCTTCGACTTGGGACAAGTCAAATGCCCTTTCCACCTTTAAGGCAATGCTCTTCGCCTTCTCCTCTCCCTTCTTGTTCAGCTTATGATTATAGACGGAGGCGTTGCTTTCCAGTTTAGCAACAACCTCTTTCATGGTAAGAGTCTTGACATCTGTTTGAGAGTAGAGAGCAAGAGCAAGAGCAATGGCATCCCACTGAGAGTTGAGGCCTTGCATGAAGTGGTGAGTCAGTTTTCAGTCTGGCATTGCTTCACCAAGGAACTGAAGCTGACCAATTAGCCCCTGGAATCTGGACTAGTACTCCTGAATGTGTTCATCTTTTCCCTGAGAGACTTGGTCGTACTCCTTTATCAGAGAGAGAATTATGTTCTTCTTAGCATCTTCATTTCCTTGATGAAGGCGTTTCAAGGCATCCCAGATCTCCTTGGCAGTGTTATAGCTCATGATTTTCTTGAGATCCGAGGGAAGAAGAGCCATGTGAAGGATCTTCTTAGCCCTGTTGTTCTTCTCCAACTTATTCCAGTCATCATCGGTGTAGTCGACCTTTGGTTTTGGCTTCGTCTCATCCTTCTCATTTTTGATAGCCAAAGGTCCAACTTCAATGACTCTCCAGATCTATCCATCAAGGGAACATATGTGGGACTCAATTTGCTCCACCCACCAGTCATATTCACCGGCCTTCAGAATTGGTGGCTTCCAGAATGAATCACCGATTGCATTGCTTGACGATGACATCTTTCCTGCAAATTCTGTAACGAAAACAATCTAGAGCACCAGGCTCTGATACCAATTGTTGGATCGTTAGAGTTACGTCTGAGGGAACAAAGGCTTTGTTCCCACAGAAGTTGCAGCGGATTTAATATAGCAAGAAAGATAACGAACGAACTCACGATGTATAGTGGAAACCCTGATTAGCAAAACTAGATTCTCAAGGAAAAACCACTACCTTCAAGCTTCCGCTTGAGAGGATTTTGAAGCGTGTACTTCTCTTATTGATTTCTTGTTCGATTACACTTGTATCCTGGACTTCGACCTCTAAACAAACAGCTAGACTCGAAGACTCTTCTACAACGATGAGTCGAACTCAACCCTCAAAGACTTACACACACCTCACTTCTTTTCTTTCTCTATTTCGTTCTCTCCTTTTTTTCGTCGTTCAAAGCCGTACCTAAGAAATGAATCCTCACTTCACTTAAATACAACTCGGTTAAACCCTAATCATAACAAGATAGGATATTCTAAAATCATATTACAAAAGATATGATTTTGTTGGAAGAATAATATCCCAACCAATTATATTAATTAAGGAAGGAGTTCCTTAATTAATCCAATCGGAAGGATGTTCTTCTTCTCTCTCCAATTGCCTTATCTTAGGAAAGATTCCTAAGATAACACAATCGGGTTTTCTCTCTCCATATCTTTGCGCAATCCGGCTTGATCCTTGGAGCCGAAGTCTTCATCCTTTACCGCGTGTGCTTCTTGATTTGTTTCCTTAATTCAACACGCTGGATTTCTTCTTTCCTTTTGCAGCCTTGATCTGGTCCGTCACTTCAGTTCCTTGAGAGGTAACAAAGCACATGACAGGACTTTGTTCCCTCTGAGATCCTTTGCTGCAAAGCTCCCTGGGATAACTTCCCTTGTTCCTGAAACACTTGGTACACATATTAGTTGGGTGTTTGTTACCATCAAAACCTAAGGAATTCAACAGTAACCCAAGGTAAGTTTTTTTTATTTTATTTAGTTAAAAAAACAAAAAAAAAAGAAGTTATGGTGAAGTGCACGGTTGGTGACAAACTCGCACAGTTTGTTACGGACCATGCTACTTCCCACGTTGAATTCTGGAAACCCGCATGGTCTATCACATACCGTGCATTTTTCAAAAAAACAAAACAAATTTCTTTCTTCCTTCTCTTTCTTTTCTTTCTCCCCCCTCTTCTAACCTACTACGAGCCGCCGACCACCCCTCCCCCCGATACCCCTTTCCAACTCACAATCTCTCTCTTACACCGCTCTCGACCTGCCCACTGAACTAACACTAAACCTCGAACCACTGCACCGCCGGGCCTCACCACACCACGCACCACCTCGTGGCTCGCCACCATTCTCCAGGCCCGCTGCTGTTGCACGTCCTCGGTCCCGACTAACACGCCCGTGCCCAGATCCACCGAGTCGAGCGTTCTTCTCTCCTCTCCACAACCAATCTCCTCGCCGTCACCCTGTACACTATAACCCTCAAACCTCCACGCCCAAGGACGCTCCTGCTCGCGACCCACCGGCTCGAGCCACACTAGAAACCACATCGCGACCTGTCTGCACCACAGCGTCTCACCAAACCTGATAGCTCCATGACCCCCTCGATGACGGCGAAGGACGAAGAGGAAGCAATAGGGGTGCGCTCGAACGACCCGATAACAAGAGCTTGCGCAAGGGCAATTGAACGCGCGACTCAATCCTTAGTCTCACGGGCTTACGCGAGTAACTCGGGTTCATCTATGTAACACCCCCAAATATATCCTTGAAAGGTATCACCGCCAGTGACCTCAGATTCCACATCCGAAGCCACCCAAGGCTTAACCAGTTTATACAAATCATAAAACAACATTTATAATACGAAATGTCATAGTATTGGATTAAATCAAAGTTTCGGAATTACATCCATAATCCAAATACAACCAAAATATATTACAGCGAAAGTCTTAATACAGCGGAAGTCTTTTTAAAATAAATGACACAAGGGTCTTGATCTAGCGATCACACGCCTAGGATCTCAACCTGATAAAACTCTTTAAAATTCCATCTGCCTTCCTCGTCGTTTCTAGCCTTCATGGAACTGCTGTTTATCTGATGTGCCGTATGAGACGGATGACACCAGCCAACCATGCAAGGGAATATAACTGGTTGGTTAGTCTAATGAAAGACTATGCAAGGGTAAAACAGAAAGGTTCTAAGTAGTCGTATTAGGTTAGACTCATCGCTTCTCGAATAAAAGTCGATGACGATAGTCAACCACCATACTCCTACTGAAAAATACGAAAAGGTATGATCAAGAGAAGACTCTGAAAGATTGAGTCTTAAGGACACATATGAAGAGAAGACTCCAACGAATTGAGTCTTATCGGAAAGTATGACAATGTTTGGGAACATTATAATTCACACAAACGTTTTAAAACTGACTTGACTATTTGGGTCAACGACCAACCTCACCGCACAATGCGAATTCAGATTTGGAAGGTGGACTTACTCTAATCGAAGTCCCGGACGAGTTTCCAAGTTGTACTTCTCGCCCTAAGGTTCATTGATTATGTGCATAACGACACTTATCTTATTTAATTCTAAAACATATATTCACGTTATAAGCTTTTATCATAATCATCTCATCCCTCAGGATATAGAGATATATAGTCGGGAATAAATCCCTAAAGGTTTGACGTCGGCTAAGCGCACCTCCCCTATACTCAGATAGGGGATAGTCATGACTAGAGAAACGGTGTTAGGGCTTGAACATCCTATCCACCGGGTTATAAAGAAACAGCTACCTCTCAAGGTAAGCAACGCTCCTACGAATACTCGTGCTAACTATATCTCAAGTGCACATAAAATCCACTGGTAACTATATTTCAAGTTCGCATAAAAATCCACAACAATACCATCACGGTAATAACAGATATAATAGCGTTGTTTCTAGCAATATATACAACCTATTATAATATTCATTTTAAGAAAATTGTTCCCAATGAAACCAGTAATTCATCCCAATTTAATTAATAATTGATAATTAATAGAAATATGGAATGATAAGCAAGAGCAAACCGCCACTTGCCTTAGATTTAGACGAAGCTCAACGAAGCTCAAAGACAACGGGTTTCCGGGTCCGGAATGAGGACAGAACTCGGATTTCAGATCCCTACGGAATGACCCATAACGAAACCCTAAGTTAGATTCGATAATAAAATATACGAATCTAAGGAAAGATGAACGAAATCGAAGGAACGGAAGTCCTAATCGAGATCACAAAGCCCAAGCCACGACCACGAGTGCCCAGGCACACCGCGGGTGCGGCGGCCTTGACCGCGGGTGCGGTCAAGCCACAGTGGCGAGACGACGACGACGAAAACTCATCGGGGAAGACGACGGGGGTTCGACTCGTGGTGGCTCCGACTTCTGAATTCCTTGGACCACCCAAGCACCACCTTGAGAGCACCTCCTCCTCCTATGGTAGCTCCGGCGATAACTCCGGTGAAAGCTTGCAAATCCGGCGACAATGGAACGAGAGAGAGATTTGAGAGAGAGAGAGAGATTGGGATGCTTCCTCCTCCAAGTCCCCTCCTTTTATAAGCCAAGCAAGGAGCTCAAGCAACCAGCCCCCCCACCGCCTCACCGCCTTGGCTCCGACAAAGGCGAAGCAGCTCAGGCGAAGCCGGTCAAAGTTCGGCGAATCGGAAAAGCAATGATGACGGCGCGGGTGCGGTGGGTCTCACCGCGGGGTGCGGTGAAGGCCATTTCTGACCGCGGGTGCAGTGGGTATGACCGCGGGCGCGGTGGAGGCCAAATCCTGCCTCTTTCACCCTCTTTCGTCCGGGAAGAATTATGGGAATGGGTCTTAACCCCAGATTAAATATATTCGTATCCGAACAAATATCCTAAACCCCAAAAATACGTTGAATGTATTTTATTCCACTCAGGGAATTATTACAGAGATCAAGCATTTAACAGAATGTCTGAACTTCTCTGAAATTAATTTGACTTCAGTACGAGTGTTTGGAAAAATTACAAAAATGCCCTTACTAAAAATGAGGGGTATTACATCACTTCCCCCTTAAAAGAAGTTTCGACCCGAAACTTGGCCGAATAACCTAAAAAAAAAAGCAAGGCATTACAACACTACCCCCTTAAAAAGGTTTCGACCGCGAAACTAGGCCGAAAATAGCTCGGGAAAGCGTCTAAGCATATCCTCCTCAGTCTCCCAGGTTTCCCAGGTAACCTCTTCAGTTCCTGATTTGGACCACAAAATCCGTACCAATGGTACCACCTTGTTCCGTAACCGCTTCTCACGGCGTTCGAGAATACACACCGGTATTTCCTCGTAGGTACCATTTGTCTGAATCTCAATGTCTTCATAACTCAGGACATGAGACTCATCTGGCACGTACTTCCTTAACAAGGATACGTGGAACACATTATGCATTGGATGCACCGATGGCGGCAATGCCAAACGATATGCTAGAGACCCCACTCTGTCAAGGATCTCAAATGGTCCCACGTAGCGAGGGTTAAGCTTCCCACGCTTGTCGAATCTAAACACATCCTTGGATGGCGATACTTTGACAAACACTTTGTCACCAACCTCAAACTCGACATTCCTACGCTTCAGATCTGCATAAGACTTTTTTCGACTTTGAGCTGTCAACATCCTCTGTCTTATCAAAGCAATGTCCGAGGCAGTCCTTTCGACTAATTCCGGTCCGAGCAGAACCTTGTCGGCATTCTCATCCCAACAAATCAGAGATCTGCACCTTCGACCGTACAAAGCCTCGAATGGAGCCATCTTGATGGTAGCATGCCAACTGTTATTGTATGTGAACTCAATCAGACTCCGGTTGTTCTCCCAGCTAGTCAGACGATCGAGTGTATAAGCTCTTAGCATATCTTCCAAGGTCTAGATGGTCCTCTCAGACTGTCCATCCGTCTGAGGATGAAACGCAGTACTGAATCTCAACTCGGTTCCCATGGCCTTGTGTAATTCTTTCCAGAATCTTGACATGAATCGGCCATCTCGATCCGATACAATGGTCTTTGGAGTACCATGCAAACGGACAATCTCGTGTAAAATCACTTCTGATAGCTTCTGGGTTCCCCATGTTGACTTGATAGCCACGAAGTGAGCACTCTTCGTGAGCATGTCAATGATTACCCATATAGCATCCTTCTGGCTTTGAGTCCTTGGCAGCCCCGTGACGAAATCCATAGCAATATCCTCTCATTTCTATTCTGGCACTGGAAGAGGTAGCAACTCACCACCTGGTCTGCGGTGTTCTATCTTGACCTTCTGATAAGTCAAGCATTTCACCACAAACTCTGCTACATCCCACTTCATGTTGGGCTACCAGAATTTCTTTCTGAGGTCTTTTTACATCTTGCTAGAGCCTGGATATACAGAATAAGCTGACGAATGGGCCTCCTTCATCACCAAATGGCCAAGAACATCAACGCCAGGCACACAGATCCGGTCCTAAAACCAGAGCAATCCATCTTCCTGAATCACGAAACCGGGAGCTTTCCCGTCCATCACTTCACTGCTTAGCTTCACCATGACTACATCATCAACTTGCTTCTCCCTGATTTGATCAAGTAGCGTGGCCTGAATCTCAAGCATACTCAGGTATCCTCGACGTTGATCGTACAAGACTTCAATCTCGCACAACCCTTGGTTCAGCTTGGTCTGAGCAGTAAGTAGAGCCACCACAGTCTCGTGCGGTGTCTTCCGGCTCAATGCATCGGCTACTACATTAGCCTTGCCCGGATGATATAGCAATTCGATGTCGTAGTCTTTGAGTAGCTCTAACCAACGATGTTGTCTCATATTCAGCTCCTTCTGAGTGAACACGTACTTTAGACTCTTATGATCGATGAAGACTTGGCACCTCACACCATAGAGATAGTGTCTCCAAATCTTTAGCGCAAATACTACAGCTGCTACTTCCAGATCATGAGTCGGATAGTTTGCTTCATAGGTTTTCAATTGTCTAGATGCGTATGCAATAACCTTGTCCCTCTGCATCAACACACATCCCAAACCACTCTTCGAAGCATCACTATAGACCACATAACCATCAATCCCTTCCGATAGCGTTAATACTGGTGCGGAGGTCAGGCATTGCTTCAGCTTTTGAAAACTGGCCTCGCACTTGTCATCCCAGACAAACTTCTTATGGACTTTGCGGAGCAGACCGGTCATGGGTAGAGCGATCTTAGAAAATCCCTCCACAAACCGTCTGTAATATCCAGCGAGTCCTAGAAAACTACGCACCTCCTTCACATTTTGAGGCCGCTTCCAATTGGCTACCGCTACAATCTTCTGGGGATCAACCATAACCCCATTCTCATTAATCACGTGGCCTAAGAAAGCCACTTCTTTTATCCAAAAGTCACACTTAGACAACCTTGCGTACAACTGATTCTGTCTAAGGACTGACAAAGTAATCCGAAGATGTTCCTCGTGAGCTTCCTCGCTCGGGGAATAGATCAAAATGTCGTCGATGAAGACCACTATGAACTTATCCAAGTATTGGTGGAAACATCGATGCATTAGATCCATGAAAAATGCTGGAGCATTTGTAAGTCCAAATGGCATGACTACGAACTCGTAGTGACCATATCTCGTTCGGAACGCAGTCCTCGAAATATCTTCCTCATGAATCCTGAGCTGATGATAACCAGACCTCATATCGATTTTGGAAAAGACTTTTGCTCCCTGCAGTTGATCCAACAGATCATCAATCCTCGGCAACGGATACTTATTCTTGATCGTGACTTTATTCAACTCTCGATAGTCGATACAAAGTCGAAACGATCCATCCTTCTTCTTGACGAACAAAACCGGAGCGCCCCAAGGTGATGCACTGGGTCTTATATATCCTTTTTCAAGAAGATCCTCGAGTTGCTTCTTCAACTCTTGCATCTCAGGAGGAGCCATCCAGTACGGTGCCTTAGAGATCGGCGCGGTATCAGGCTCGAGATCAATGGTAAATTCTACATCACGATACGGGGGTAAACCAGGAATCTCCTCCGGAAAGACATCCGGAAATTCACGGATGACCGGAATATCAGGAATTGAAGGTTCATCTTTCTTGGGCTTGTCCAGATAGCACAGGTACCCGACACCTCCTTGCCAAAGTAGCTTAAACGCAGTCATCGCATTGATAAGCCTGCCGTTATCAGCGTCATTCCGACCCTTGAACTTGCATACATACTGGCTCCCAGATGACACCGTCATAGTCCTTGAGATAAAATCGATTACCGCCCCATGACGCGTCAGCCAATCCATACCGAGAATAATGTCGTATGGAGCCATGGCTATACAAATCAAATCTGCTTCAAATTTCTTACCCTGGATGGTAATCGGAAATTCTGACAGATGCTTGGTTCCAACCAAATGTTCACCATTAGGAAGATTTACAACAAAAGGTTCACAAACCTCGTTGCATACTAAGTCTAACTTACTGACACAACTCTTCAAAATAAAGGAATGGGTAGCACCCGAATCAAACAGCATACATACAGAAGTAGAATGAAGGTATAGAGTACCTTGAGCAATTGGAGCATTGGGTCCATCCGCCTCACGCATCTCATAAAGGCGTTGACCTTGACCTCCAGAAGCAGTTGGGGCTTTCCCCTTGTTTTGTGCAGTCGTCTGCGCTGAAGGACTAGAAGCCTCCACTGGTCTAAACTTGGGTCGATTGTTCTGACTAACAGACCCTTGTTGTGATTCAGCCCCTTTCTGCCTTCTCTACGGACATAACGTCTGTACATGGCCCTCATTTCCATAACCATAGCACGTCTTCTTCTCCTTCGGACACGCATTACTCGTGTGCCCGGGTGTACCACAATTGTAGCACTAGATCGGATTCTTGCCTTGACCCGACTGTTGTGTAGACCCTCCATGAGTCATATCCGTTTTTGCTTTGCCAGACTTGGCAAAATTAGACGGTGGCGCGGGACGCTTGAATCCACTCGCCTGAGACTGGTTCTGCATTGACCTCTGGCGATTGCGCTTCTTCGTTGACTCCTCCAGAGTCACTTCCAGTTTGTAGGTAGCATCCACGTACTGCTCCAAAGTAGAGCATCCGTGACGTACCATTAGTGGCTTAATATCTGGGTTCATCCACTCGTGGAAATGTCAGATCTTTTGCTCTTCGTTGGACACCTCCGGCCCAGCATATTGCAATAGATGATTGAACTTGGTCGCAAGCTCGGTCACTTTTAATCCATCTGTCTTTGGATAGAGGAATTCCTTGTGCTTCTCTTCCCTCATAGCTCGGGAGAAGAAATGATCTGTCATCTTGGCCTTGAATATTCCCCAGTTCAAACCAGGGTGATCAGCAAGACCTGTACCTTCCCACCATTCACTGGCCACTTCCTTCAGCTGAAGGGAAGCAATGTGCACCTTTCCAGCTTCAGTGCACTCAACATTTCTGAATAATCTTTCCATGTGTGAGAACCAATATGCCACCCTAACTGGCTCTCATTTCCCGTCATAGCTATCAGGCCTCATAGAGCTTATGGCCGTCAGTGCTCGGCCATAGTCGCCTCTATTCATGACCGCTTCCTCTTGGGGTACATGGATATTAGGCTCCTCAAATCTAGGAACTGCTGGGGGAATTGGCACAGCTTGTGCCTGAGGCGCGTTTGGTCGCATAATGTCTGTGAATGTTTGCATCACAATTCCCCGAATAGCCTCTATTTCTACTGCATCAAATACCATTGGAGCGTTGACCGGAGCTTGGTCATTGCCCCCTGGATTGTTATTAGAAGCAGTCTAGCACCAGCACGAATGGTGTTCCTTGTGTTCACCATCTGTTTACCGATCAAATTCCAAGTATTTTATAGCATTAATATCATTCCAATGTACTCAATGTAATAAAATCACTTAGAATAGATCAAACTTGGTAATTTTCATTGATAAGCTCAAACTGAGCTAATAAGTTCTACAAAAGGGATCTCCCGAGTGCCAAGACAAAATTGCTCGGAGACTTAGGTTCTTAACAAAACGAACACTGAATTATAAGAAAAGAAACTGCTAATCAGCACTGGCCCAATCATGGCGCCCTGAAACATTTCCTGTAATCACAGCTCCTCATACATGGCTTCTTCGAATGGGGTTTACCATCGGAATATGGTGATGGACTTCTCACCCTGCTCGGTCCTGGAGTACATGGCTCATTCCTTGGCCTTGCCCTTCTTCGAGCATGCTCCACCGCCTCATCCATCTGACGGCGCTCTTCAGGGGAAATCATCTGACTCAGGCGAAGTGCCTCTCGCGAGTCAGGGCTCAACCTCAGCCTCCTCTCAGGAGGAATAGGCTGTGAGTCCTCAGATGCATCTTGTGGATCATTCCTTCTTCTGATGCCAAACTCAGCATAAAGTGTCTCCCAATCGGCCAGAGTCAATGGCGAGTACTCTCGCTCAGGTAGCAACTCCGGACTTGGATAGATAAACTCCATCCCCGGGTCTTCACTGCCCACCAATAAGCACTCTAAGCCATCGGACTCGTGGCCCTGATCCTCGAGGTCCTCTTCGGGGTCCTCCTCTGGATCCTCCTTTGGATCTTCTTCAGGATCATCTTCCTCTGGATCCTCCTCTGGATCCTCCTCGGGAATTGACTCGATCATAAGGTCATCGTCGTAGTACCCTCTTGCGTACTCTGACGGATAACCCTCATCCTCAGTGTCCTCCCTTGGCTCCTCTTCGGGCTCTACCACAAGAACCTCGGTTTTATTGGACACTAGCACTACCGACTCAGGGAGTACAGTCTTCACCCCCTCGGGTGGACTACTAGATTCTCCGATCTCAAAGCATCGCAGGGGAACTGGAGACTCAAGCCTCATTGGAGATGGCGGAGCCACCTCGGCTTCTTCCGAGTCCCTCTGAAGAGAAAAGCATGCACCCATAATATGCGGGTGACGAGAAGAGAGTTTAGTCTTTCTAAATATAGAAGCAAACTTATTATATCAGACTAAAGTGAAGGCACGACTAGGACGGTTTGAAAAAAAAAACTCTTTTTAATTTCAAAAACGAGTAAACGGTTTATAAAAGTTTTGTTTCCCGCAAAACATTTTAAAACCCAACCCGAAAAATTTTCCGGCTCTGATACCAGATCTGTAACACCCCCAAATATATCCTTGAAAGGTATCACCGCCAGTGACCTCAGATTCCACATCCGAAGCCACCCAAGGCTTAACCAGTTTATACAAATCATAAAACAACATTTATAATACGAAATGTCATAGTATTGGATTAAATCAAAGTTTCGGAATTACATCCATAATCCAAATACAACCAAAATATAATACAACGGAAGTCTTTTTAAAATAAATGACACAAGGGTCTTGATCTAGCGATCACACGCCTAGGATCTCAACCTGATAAAACTCTTTAAAATTCCATCTGCCTTCCTCGTCGTTTCTAGCCTTCATGGAACTGCAGTTTATCTGATGTGCCGTATGAGACGGATGACACCAGCCAACCATGCAAGGGAATATAACCGGTTGGTTAGTCTAATGAAAGACTATGCAAGGGTAAAACAAAAAGGTTCTAAGTAGTTGTATTAGGTTAGACTCATCGCTTCTCGAATAAAAGTCGATGACGATAGTCAACCACCATACTCCTACTGAAAAATACGAAAAGGTATGATCAAGAGAAGACTCTGAAAGATTGAGTCTTAAGGACACATATGAAGAGAAGACTCCAACGAATTGAGTCTTATCGGAAAGTATGACAATGTTTGGGAACATTATATAATTCACACAAGCGTTTTAAAACTGACTTGACTATTTGGGTCCACGATCAACCTCACCGCACAATGCGAATTCAAATTTGGAAGGTGGACTTACTCTAATCGAAGTCCTGGACGAGTTTCCAAGTTGTACTTCTCGCCCTAAGGTTCATTAATTATGTGCATAACGGCACTTATCTTATTTAATTCCAAAATGTATATTCACGTTATAAGCTTTTATCATAATCATCTCATCCCTCAGGATATAGAGATATATAGTCGGGAATAAATCCCTAAAGGTTTGACGTCGGCTAAGCGCACCTCCCCTATACTCAGATAGGGGATAGTCATGACTAGAGAAACGGTGTTAGGGCTTGAACATCCTATCCACCGGGTTATAAAGAAATGGCTACCTCTCAAGGTAAGCAGCGCTCCTACGAATACTCGTGCTAACTATATCTCAAGTGCACATAAAATCCATTGCTAACTATATTTCAAGTTCGCATAAAAATCCACAACAATACCATCACGGTAATAACAGATATAATAGCGTTGTTTCTAGCAATATATATAACCTATTATAATATTCATTTTAATCTTATCATTTTAAGAAAACTGTTCCCAACGAAACCAGTAATTCATCCCAATTTAATTAACAATTAAACAATTGATAATTAATAGAAATATGGAATGATAAGCAAGAGAGAACCGTCACTTGTCTTAGATTTAGACGAAGCTCAAAGACAACGGGTTTCCGGGTCCAGAACGAGGACATAACTCGGATTTCAGATCCCTACGGAACGACCCATAACGAAACTCTAAGTTAGATTCGATAATAAAATATACGAATCTAAGGAAAGATGAACGAAATCGAAGGAATGGAAGTCCTAATCGAGATCACAAAGCCCAAGCCACAACCACGAGTGCCCAGGCACACCGCGGGTGCGGTCAAGCCACAGTGGCGAGACGACGACGACGAAAACTCACCGGGGAAGACGATGGGGGTTCGACTCGTGGTGGCTCCGACTTCTGGATTCCTTAGACCACCCAAGCACCACCTTGAGAGCACCTCCTCCTCCTATGGTAGCTCCGGCGACAACTCCGGCGAAAGTTTGCAAATCCGGCGACAATGGAACGAGATAGAGATTTGAGAGAGAGAGAGAGAGAGAGAGAGAGAGAGAGAGAGAGAGAGAGAGAGAGAGAGAGATTGGGATGCTTCCTCCTCCAAGTCCCCTCCCTTTATAAGCCAAGCAAGGAGCTCAAGCAACCAGCTCCCCCACCGCCTCGGCTCCGACAAAGGCGAAGCAGCTCAGGCAAAGCCGGTCAAAGTTCGGCGAATCAGAAAAGCAATGATGACGGCGCGGGTGCGGTGGGTCTCACCGCAGGGTGCGGTGAAGGCTATTTCTGACCGCGGGTGCGGTGGGTATGACCGCGGGCGCGGTGGAGGCCAAATCCTGCCTCTTTCACCCTCTTTCGTCCGGGAAGAATTATGGGTATGTGTCTTAACCCCGGATTAAATATATTCGTATCCAAACAAATATTCTAAACCCTAAAAATACGTCGAATGTATTTTATTCCACTCAGGGAATTATTACAGAGATCAAGCATTTAACAGAATGTCTAAACTTTTCTGAAATTAATTCGACTTCAGTACGAGTGTTTGGAAAATTTACAAAAATGCCCTTACTAAAAATGAGAGGTATTACAATCTAGTCCTAAATGGGTCGTTCTCTTGACCTATGAAGGGTTGGGTGAGGTCCTGTCTTAGCCACTTTACAGAAGGTTTTCTACGACCACGGAAGCCACATCCACGCCCGCAGATTCAACGCTGATGAAGACCATTTTATATAATGTTTTTCGCGACCGCGAAAGCCCCATCCGCGCCCACGGATTCAACACTGATGAAGACCATGTTTTACAGAATGTTTTCCGCGCCCGCGGATTCAACACTGCAGAGGACCACTTTGTAGAGGCCAATCCGCTGCCGCGGTTTTATTTCCGCGCCCGCGGAATTTGGACCAGGCTTCGGCAACAGACGTTTTATTTCTAAACTTATTATTATTTATAAGTAGTTATTTAAGCTAGCAAACCCTAGTTTGTTATATTATGCAGATTTTGAGAATTAAGTTGAGTCATACTCCTTTCCAAAATCCCTTGCATCTTCCATATGATCCCAAGGATCTAACTATCCCGTAGCTCGTCGCTTCGAGCAATCAAACACCGTCTCTTCGGTATCTCGCAATCATCACGTTCATCTCTTGGACGAGTTTTGGCCATCACTTTGGTCTAAGAAAGCCATCTCTTTGGCTACGCAAGAAAAGAATCGACTACAAGCTTGAGGAAACGAAGATCCTACGATTGCAATGACACTTTCCGGGTTGTTCGCATCAACTGGCATCAGAGCCTATCCAAGCTAAGTTTGTTTCTTCTCTCTGATTCCTTGACAATTTTCCGCTTACAAGCCCAATTTTTTTTATTTTTACCACCACCACTCGCCGGATACCCTACCGCCGTGAACACCACCACACTACCACCATCATTCCGCCACCACCACCATCGTCCGCCACCCTCTCCTTCATGGCCTGCATACCCTACTTCCCTTTAGGTTTTGGTTATTCTCAAGTAAGAGTAATCTGTGACTTTTCAACTTTCCTTAAATCTCTCCTTCTACCAATATCTTGTTCCCTTCTTTGTATACGTTGATTTCCTTGTTTATTTGTTTGATTCATTCATGCTTCATCTTTGGATTAATTGCTAGACTAGTTGTTAGATCTTATTCCCTCATAGTTGCATACGTCTATTCCTTCTTTCTCCTGCACTTGCTTGTGTGGTTCTTTCTTGTTTGATTAGCAATCAAATCAAAAAAAAAAAAACAGTGTAGCCATACAAAAAAAAACAATTCTCACCTTCCATCAAACAAAAAAAAGGTTTGGGAAGACGAAAGCAAAAATAAACGACAAGAGAACGCACCATACAGCCATACTCCATCTTCACTCCTTTCATGTCTCTACGCAACTCGCGTTGAAAAGGGCAATATTTTCAACTCTCTTGTGATTAATTCTAAGAAACTTGATTTGATCTGCTTGAACTTGGGAATTTGTGTGTTGTTTGGGACTTGATTTGCTAGTTCTTGCTTTGTTGCCTTCCGTTCAAGCCTCTCCCTCCTCACGAGCAACCAAAATTAGTACGCCTAGCGGATAATTTATTGGTTCACTTTTGAGACAAGGACTTGGCTTGGACTTGTTCTTTTGCTTGGTGCAACTTACCCCCTTGCGTTGTATGCTTCGTATAGATACTATGGAGTTTCCTACGACAAGCTACTCTCCTTCTACGGGCCATCGCAGCCCCGAACACATGGACTCCGCCTATGAGCAAATTGACGCACTTCATGAATCGAATGAAGCTAAAGACCGCCAACTGGCCGCGAAGGATGCCGAGCTTGCGCAACTTCGTCGGGCCATGAGTGACATGAGTTGCCCACGGCTAACCCAATGTTGAACCCTACGGCCTCCACCAGTCGGCCAATGGACCGCAAGGGTAAGGGCGCCTTGTCTACCCCTCATGATCGCCTTCACTCTCAAATCGAAGGCTACCCTCCTAAGCGTGTCGACCCCAGCATTAGGTATAATCGTACGTTTGCTCCTAGAGATGAGGATTACTCCTCGGATCGCTCCCGTCGTCGTCGTCGGGAAAGAGACCGACAACATACGAGGTATGATGATCCCGAATCCGAGCTTGATGATGACGATGACCACGCCTCGGACTACTCCCAGGATGGATTTGATGACTATGAGGCGTATGAGTTGGAACGCCAGGAGGAGATGCATCCCGCGCGCCGCGGCAACCGCCGGCATACACCGGAACGGCGCTGACCGAGCCCCGGGCGCCATGGACCGCGTCGCCCCGACATTAAGGTAAAAATTCCAAACTTTTTTGGTGAATTTGATCCCATTAAGTTCCTTGATTGGCAGCAGTCCACGGAGTATATTTTGGATCATTATCGCTACCCGAAAGAAGACAGGGTTGAAACCGCCGCTTTGCACTTCGACGGCGCCGCCAAGGCTTGGTGGCATCGTTTTCGAGCTGACCTTGAGCGTCGCCATGAGAATCTAGTCACTTCGTCGCGCCATCTTATGCGGGTCATGAAAAAGAAGTATGTTCCTGAGGACTTTACTTCCGAAAT
Source organism: Rheum nobile (assembly GCA_027886185.1). Lineage (NCBI taxonomy): Eukaryota > Viridiplantae > Streptophyta > Magnoliopsida > Caryophyllales > Polygonaceae > Rheum > Rheum nobile. The sequence continues at coordinate 4,661,314 of WOAB01000207.1, read as the reverse complement.
GCGCCTCAAGATACAACTAGCGGCCCAAGGTAACCGTTCTCCCCTTGATTTTTATGCTGAACTTGAAGAGGTGTCCCATAAGGCATGTATCTATCACACTGACGAGGACTTTCAGAGTATGTTCCTTCGTGGCCTGCATGAGCCTATTAGAAATCAACTTAGGGTGCTTAACATACGAGACCTCCAAAAGTGCGCACATACGGCACACGAGATATGGTCGCAAGCTCAAGCGGCTAAGAGAGCATCTTGGTCTCGCTCTAATACAAGGTATGCTCCTTCCCCTAATTCAAGTTCATTTAATTATAATGTGCGCTCCTCTTCGCAGTCCGCTCCCGCGACTACAACCCCGGTGCCGACCACTCGGTCGAGCAACACACCGGCGCGCGTCAACGAGCCACCGCAGCGTCGAGCGCCTCCTTTCGATGATAGGGCAAGGAACAAGGTATTTTTTAAGTGCCAAGGGCGTGGCCACATGCAGCGGGACTGCCCCAACAACAAGCGCATCCTCTTCTCGAACACCTCCGGCTACGAGTCTTTTGACGAGGACACCTCCGAAGTCGGGCCGGTATTTGACACCTACGACCATGAGAAGGAGGAGGGGTTGGACGGATACATATGCAGCCCTATGGATGAGCAAGGCAACGTGCCTCTTAGCTTGTTTACACGCCGCGTTCTTACCACCAAAGAAGGTACCTTACTTGACCAACGTGAAAATTTATTTCATACTAAGTGTGCGGTTCAGGATGCTTCTTTGAGTGTCATTATAGATGGTGGAAGTTGTTGCAATATAATCAATGACAAGATGATCAAGCACTTCAAGTTTGATACGACTCCGCACCCACAACCCTATAGTCTACAATGGATCTCCGCGGGTGATGATTCCAATGTTGTGAAGCAACAATGCACAATAAATTTCAGCATTGATCATTACAAGGATTCAGTGCTTTGTGACATAGTGCCCATGGATGCAACTCATCTTCTCTTAGGACGACCTTGGCAATTTGACAAGAAAGCTCTTCATGATGGATTCCTCAACAACTACGTCCTCATGCACAATGGAAGAAAGGTAACATTGCTCCCTATGAGCCCTCAGAAGATTATGCAAGATCAAGTTGAAAGGAACCGAGTCAAGGCACTTGAACAAGCCAAGGGACATACACTACCCTCATCTAGCCGTGAGAAGCCACAAAAATCAGCAACAAAACAGCCCCCTAAGCCAGCTCAAAACGACATTCAAGGATCTTGTGAAAACCGGCTTCTATTGGCTAGGTCTCGGGATGTCTCCCCAATCATTCGGGGACGTCTTCCTTGCTTTTTACTTGTTCATTTCGCGTGTCTTTTAAATGTTAAAGATCTTGTTGATTTACCCCCTACACTGACTTCTCTTTTGCATGAATTTGAGGATGTGATGCCCGAAGGATTGCCACCTACACGTGGAATTGAGCATCAAATCGACTTTGTGCCCGGTGCCTCTCTTCCTAACCAGGCTTCATACCGCACGAGCCCAGAAGAAACCAAGGAATTACAGCGTCAAGTGCAAGAGTTGATGGATAAGGGCCACGTCCGAGAGAGCTTAAGCCCCTGCGCAGTACCGGTCATTCTAGTGCCTAAGAAGGACGGTAGTTGGCGCATGTGCATTGATTGTCGGGCAATTGATAACAGGTTTTCGTCGTGTAAAAACTGCTATGCAAAATATCCAAACAAACCCTAAACCGTAGTCCTAGGTAAGTAAAGGTCGAATCCACAGGGAGGCGGATTCTATCTTAGTATGCAATTTATATGTCAATCCAAAGTAACCAAAGGGGGGTTTTGTGAGTTTTGTAATCTAAGCATGCAAAAGTAAACAAGCGAAAGAGTTGTGAAATCAGTGATGGGAAAAGCACTTAGTCAAACAACATCCACTATTCGTATGACAAGTTGATCATAGAAAATCATTCAAAATCTCATGCAATGGAAATTCCAATTCCTTTTCAGATATAACTAATAGCACAACCAGATACTATTAGCACTAACTAATTAAACAACCCTGAAACTATCAAGATTCAGTTTAACAGCAGCTTTACGGATAGGAATATAGTTGGATATAATTCTAGTATAAAACAACCAGCTTTTATCCTAGAATGTAAATCAGTTCTCTTCTGCATAAGACTAGCACAACCAGATACTAGTACGATGCAGTTGCTACTCTGAAATAGATATGCTCAACCAGTAACAATCTAAATCTAGCAATAGATCAATAACGACAAACCCTAGTTGCGTCCAAATAGAGATTATCAATATCAATCATAAGCAATCAAGCAAGATAATAGATAAAATCCATGCAATAGATAAGAAACGAGAATCTCACAACTTAATCAAAACGAAAGCTTCAGCGTCTGACTAAGCCAGGGAGGCTTAGTTCTTCATAACGTAGAACGTAAAAAGGAGAAGTAGAATTAGGGTTTTTTGAGATAGTTTATGAGATGATAGGCAAACAAGCTTTTTCTCAACCCTTAAATACTAAAGGAAATAAAGCTAAGTTAACCTGAAACGAAATAATAAAAACGTAATAAAATAATATGAAATAACATATAAGGAAAATCGGCTCGACAGACTTCAGACATGCATGGCGGTCGCTGCAACCTCCACGGAGGGCGCCGTAATCGCGGCGGGCGCCGCATTTCCACGGCGGGCGCCGTAATCAAGTCGTAGCTAGCTTCTCTGGGCAGGAATTGGCGGCGGCCGCCGTGCACTCGTTTCTTCCTCCTTTGTCTCTTCAGCTCCCAAAAGCGTGTCTTCAGCACCTCCTCATCAATACTTCATAACTCCTTGGCGTCTACTACTGGTGACTTCTCCTCAGTGTCTCCTATGATCTCCAAAATAGCTCAAACACCTCCAAATACACCAACTTTGCCTCCAAACGTCATGCACATGAATGTGTCTACATCTACCCGAATGGCACCAATAAATCATCCAATGACTCTTAGTTAAGCCCTACAAAGTAGTGCTTATCAAACTCCTCCATGCTTAGACCTTTGCTCGTCCACGAGTAAACTAATAGAGAGTCTACTCCTCCAATTCAGCATCCAAGGTCTCAGGAAGCATATCCTCCAACTAAGAGTCACCTAACCCATGCCAAGCTCCTGGCACCAATCTCATTTACAACACATCAACAACTCAACATCTTAAGGGGCAAGCAGAGTACTTCCCTCAAGCTAAACCCGGACATCCAATAGTGTGAGTAACCTCTAATCCTAGCCTCCATCTATTGCTCCTTATGTCTCCCAGAGTGACCTACCCGACAATCCTTCTTTGACTCCTCTTCTTATGACGCCTCGCCAAGAATAGTGAGAAATCCTAAAATCACTCTTCTTTTTTTCGCTCATTTTGCCAAGGCGCCCTTTCGGGTTTTCACCAAGCCACTCATTTCATTTTTCAATAGATGTGCTCACATAAACTCACGTCACTCTTGACCTCATATTACCCCAGCCTAATGTTGGTCCAAGCCATCTGCTTATTACCTAGGGGCCCTTTCGGATTTTCGACCTATCCCAGGATTTTAATGATAGCCTTTTTTCAAATTTTTGGCTTTTTCTCTTTTTTCATTTTTCTCCTCAACGACGTAGCAAGAATAGAACTATCCCCCATGCTTAAACATTTCATTGTCCTCAATGTAATGAAAGACAAAAGAATAGAAGCACAGGGAAAAGCAAAAAATAAACTCACAACGTTGCCGAGCTGGCTTGGACACGGAAGATGTCGTTGGCGGTCTTCTCAATAAACGTCCATGTCACGGGTGTCGGCATCAATGCCATAATCTTCATCTACCGTGCAACCATAGGAAACCACTGTGGGGAATAGTGGTATGGCAGGGATGGCGGGGTTGCATGGCCTTCAACAAACACAAAAATGGGGCCCAGATGTAATCGTGGTTGGGCCCTGGTGTATCTCCTCTCCAACTGTCGACTGTAGGGCCACCATCGTTGTCAATTAAAAAGTTGGGCTAATGTCTCCTCCTTGACAACATGATGCGCACCATCTCTCCATGGGAAACTCGGACAGCTGGCCTTCAGTGGAACTTTTTTTTTTTTGATAAAACAAAAGAAAACGAACCTGAAAATGGCGGCGATCGTCGTAATTAAACGGCGGTCGCCATCATTTGCCGCAAGCGAAGTGTCGGAGGAGGTGAAAACGGCGGGCGCCGTAAGGTCGGCGGCGGGCGCCGTGAACTCCTTCTTCACTTGGAACCGCTAGCTTCCTGCAGGTTAGTCCGACACAGAAAGGAAAAAAAAAACTAAAAGGAAAAACAAAAGAAAATGACTAAGGGAAAGAAAATAAACTACCTAACATCGGGTTGCCTCCCGATCAGCGCCTTAGTTAATGTCGTTGGCTCGACATACTACTCGAACATCCTTAATCCATATCGTCAGGCTCTTTAGGAACCTTCTTAATCCATATCTCATTCCTGAACCAATTATGGAAAGGTTTGAACCTTAGACCATTCTTCTTCTTCTTCAGCGGCCCCTCCATCGTGACCTTCTTAGTCGCGTCTCCCCCATACTTAGATCGATCAGGGGGGTGTTTAGCTTCAACTTCAGGGATCTGCACCACAGAAGGAACGAGCTTCTCGCTCGGGGTCAGCAGTAAAGGCGATTTGCCTAGTAGCTCTGGAGGAAGCTTATAGTAAGCGTCTGACTCATTGACACCTTCCTGCAACTCAATAGATGGAGTAAAATCCAAGCTAGAATCAACAATGATAGATTGTATGTCATCTAGGTGCTCATCATCAGAAGCATCGTGCACCACAGGCTCAAGTACATCAATTGCACACAAAGAATGATCATGAGCGGGGAATTTCATGGCTTCATAGATATTATAATTTATGGTTTGGCCATCAAATTCCATAGTCAAGGAACCAGTACTCACGTTGATCTTAGTGTTGGCAGTTTTCAAGAAGGGTCTCCCTAACAGAATAGGGGTTGCATGCATATCATGTTCCATATCAAGCACATAGAAGTCAGCAGGAAAGGTAAGATCACCAACCCTAACCAAAACATCCTCCACTATCCATATAGGACGCACACTAGATCTATCAGCTAACTGAATGGAAATTTTGGTCGCATGCATGGGTCCTAATCTTAAGGATTCGCAAAGAGATGAAGGTAAAACATTAATGGAGGCACCCAAATCTAATATAGCTTTATTGAACTTAGTACCTCCAATAGTGACGGGGATGGTGAACATACCTGGGTCGCCACACTTCTTGGGTAAGCGCTTCTGAAAAATAGCAGAGACATGCTCGCTTACCTTGACCTTCTTCTTGCTGTTCATGTCCTGGTTTCTCTTCGTGGTGCACATCTGCTTCAAGAACTTTGCATAACGAGGGACAGACTTGATCAAATTTAGGAGAGGCATGTTGACCTCAACGTTTCTGAACATCTCAAACATGTCCTTGTCCTGCGCAAGTGGTTTGGTACGCTTCAAAGCAGACGGGAACGGTGCAACAGGCTTCCACTCAGGAAAAAATGGGGGTACATACTCCTTCTCAGCCTCAGGATCGACTACAGTATCACGGCGGGCGCCGTAAGAGGTGCGGCGGTCGCCGTGAACATCATCAGAAAGTTCGGGATTTTGCTCACCGTCACGGCGGGCGCCGTGATTATTGCGGCGAGCGCCGCAATTTTCATCAGAAAATTCGAGAGCTGAGTCATTTTCACGGCGGGCGCCGTGGTATTCACGACGGTCGCTGTCGATGTCACGGCGGGCGCCGTAAGTTGCACAGCGGTCGCCGTCGCTGTTCTGTTCCAGCTCCTGATCCGCTTCCTTGTCGACCTCAGAATCGTCCTCTTCGAGCCTCTTCCCGCTCCTCAGAGTCATAGCACTGACATTCCTAATGTTCGGGTTCACTTCCGTTTGAGATGGAAGTTTACCAAAAATCTTCGCGTCAAGCTTGCTTACCACCTGAGAGATCTGGCCAAATTGTCTTTCCAAGTTCTGAATGCTGGATTGTGTAGTCGCTTGGAACTGCAACTGGTTCTTACTCAACTTAGCAACATTCTCATTGAGATTGACGTGGCTCTACATCAGCATCTTTATCATATCATCCATAGACGAGGATGGGTTCGAACTCTGCCCTTGAGGATTTGGCACAAATGGCTGCCTAGGTTGTTGAGGGTTACCCTGTTGTTGTACTTGGCCTTGATTCTGTTCTGGGTCTCTCCACCTGAAGTTGGGATGATCCATCCAACCTGGATTGTATGTATTGGAGTAGGGGTCATGCATGGGCCTCTGCTGATATCCTCCTACTGCATTCACCTCCTCTTGTAGAGTAGGACACGAGTCAGTAGGGTGCAAGTCGTCGTGACAAATCTCACAGGCCTTGGCCTGCTGAGGCGTACCTTTCAGCTTCAGACGCCTCACCTCCTCTCTCAGCACATCAAAATCAGCTTGATCAATTCTTGATTGAGAGCTAGCAACGACCAAGCTTTGGGAACCTCTCCCACTGTACTGTCTAGAATCATCTGCCAGAGTAGCAAATATCTCTAGAGCTTCTTCGTAAGCCCTCTTCAGAATATTCCCACCACATGAGGAATTCACCATCCGACGATCATCTTCACGGAGTCCTCCATGTAAATAGAGAATTAGATCATGATTAGCATAACCATGGTAGGGGCAGCTCTTCACCAATTTCTTGAAGCGTTCATAATAGTCATAGAGAGACTCATTAGACAGTTGCTCTACATTGCAGATCTTCTTCTTGAGTTGATTGGACTTGATTGCCGAAAAGTATTTATCAAGAAACACCTTCTTCAAATTCACCCAAATAGAAATTGCCTCCCCGGCAACGGCGCAAATTTGATAACAGGTTTTCGTCGTGTAAAAACTGTTATGCAAAATATCCAAACAAACCCTAAACCGTAGTCCTAGGTAAGTAAAGGTCGAATCCACAGGGAGGCGGATTCTATCTTAGTATGCAATTTATATGTCAATCCAAAGTAACCAAAGGGGGGTTTTGTGAGTTTTGTAATCTAAGCATGCAAAAGTAAACAAGCGAAAGAGTTGTGAAATCAGTGATGAGAAAAACACTTAGTCAAACAACATCCACTATTCGTATGACAAGTTGATCATAGAAAATCATTCAAAATCTCATGTAATGGAAATTCCAATTCCTTTTCAGATATAACTAATAGCACAACCAGATACTATTAGCACTAACTAATTAAACAACCCTGAAACTATCAAGATTCAGTTTAACAGCAGCTTTACGGATATGAATATAGTTGGATACAATTCTAGCATAAAACAACCAGCTTTTATCCTAGAATGTAAATCAGTTCTCTTCTGCATAAGACTAGCACAACCAGATACTTGTACGATGCAGTTGCTACTCTGAAATAGATATGCTCAACCAGTAACAATCTAAATCTAGCAATAGATCAATAACGACAAATCCTAGTTGTGTCCAAATAGAGATTATCAATATCAATCATAAGCAATCAAGCAAGATAATAGATAAAATTCATGCAATAGATAAGAAACGAGAATCTCACAACTTAATCAAAACGAAAGCTTCAGCGTCTGACTAAGCCAGGGAGGCTTAGTTCTTCATAACGTAGAACGTAGAAAGGAGAAGTAGAATTAGGGTTTTTTGAGATAGTTTATGAGATGATCGGCAAACAAGCATTTTATCAACCCTTAAATACTAAAGGAAATAAAGCTAAGTTAACCTAAAACGAAATAATAAAAACGTAATAAAATAATGCGAAATAACATATAAGGAAAATCGGCTCGGCAGACTTCAGACACGCACGGCGATCGCTGCAACCTCCACGGCGGGCGCCGTAATCGCGACGGGCGCCACATTTCCACGGCGGGCGCCGTAATCAAGTCGTAGCTAGCTTCTCTGGGCAGGAATTGGCGGCGGTCGCCGTAAGTTGCACGGCGGTCACCGTGCACTCGTTTCTTCCTCCTTTGTCTCTTCAGCTCCCGAAAGCGTGTCTTCAGCACCTCCTCGCCAATACTTCATAACTCCTTGGCGTCTACTACTGGTGACTTCTCCTCAGTGTTTCCTATGATCTCCAAAATAGCTCAAACACCTCCAAATACACCAACTTCGCCTCCAAACGTCATGCACATGAATGTGTCTAAATCTACCCGAATGGCACCAATAAATCCTCTAATGACTCTTAGTTAAGCCCTACAAAGTAGTGCTTATCAGCAATCAACCAAATTACGGTGAAGTATCGACACCCTATTCCTAGACTTGATGATATGCTTGATGAATTGCATGGTGCTACTTTATTTTCTAAAATTGATCTTAAGAGTGGTTATCATCAAATTAGGATGCATGAGGGTGATGAGTAGAAAACTGCTTTTAAGACTAAGTATGGCCTTTATGAGTGGTTGGTTATGCCTTTTGGTTTGACCAATGCTCCTAGCACTTTTATGAGATTGATGAATCATGTTTTAAGGGCTTACTTAGGCAAATTTGTAGTTGTCTACTTCGATGATATCCTTGTTTACAACAGGTCGTTAGATGAGCATGTTGAACATCTTAGGAAGGTATTAGAGTGTCTTAGGCATGAGAAACTTTATGTTAACCTTGGTAAATGTTCTTTTTGCTCGAAATCTACTTTTTTCTTGGTTTTGTTATAAGCAAGGATGGGTTGAAAGTCGACCAAGAGAAGGTTCGCGCCATAGAAGAATGGCCACGTCCCATAACCCCAACCATGGTCTGGTCATTCCTTGGCTTGGTTGGCTTCTACCGCAGGTTTGTGCGTGATTTCTCCACCATTGCAGCCCCATTACATGAGCTTACAAAGAAGGATGCATCAATTGAGTGGACGGACGCACACGAGACCGCATTCACCACCTTGAAGGATCGGTTGTGCAACGCTCCTTTGCTGAAATTATCGGATTTCTCCAAGACTTTTGAGGTAGAGTGTGACGCCTCTCATCATGGAATTGGAGAGGTCTTGCTGCAAGATAGGCGTCCCATTGCTTACTTTAGCGAGAAGCTCACATGCGCCCAACTCAACTACCCAACTTATGACAAGGAGCTCTATGCTCTTATTCGGGTGTTGAAGACTTGGCAGCACTATCTATGGCCTAAGGAGTTTGTCATTCACTCGTACCATGAGGCGTTGAAGTACTTGAAGAGCCAATACAACCTCAACAGACGGCATGCACGATGGGTGGAGTTCATGGAGACCTTCCCCTATGTGGTCAAGTACAAGAAAGGTAAGAAGAATGTGGTTGATGATGCCCTTTCTCGCAGGTATGTGTTACTTACTCATCTTGATGCTTCTATCTTAGGCTTCTCCTTGATTAAAGATGTGTATATGCATGATGATGATTTTGCTGCAATTTTTAAAACATGCATGGAAAAAGGAGAGTCTAATGAATTCTATGTTGATAATGGCTACCTATTTAAGGCTGAGAAACTATGTATCCCAAAAACGTCTATACGTAGGTTGTTAATTCAGGAAGCTCATGAAGGTAGATGACATTTTGGTATTCCTAAGACTTTGGCTGCATTAAAGGAACATTTCTATTGGCCTAAAATGTTGCATCATGTTACACGCTTTTGCAAGGCTTGTGTTACTTGTGTGCATGTTAAGTCTAGGTCGAGTCCCCAAGGATTATATACCCCTTTGCCTATCCCGGACGTCCCATGGGAGGATATTAGTATGGATTGTATCACTGGTTTGCCCATGTCTAAGAAGAGGAGGGACTCGATATTTGTGGTAGTTTATAGGTTTTCTAAGATGGCTTACTTCATTGCATGCAAGACTACTAATAATGCTTCTGAGATTGCTTCTTTATTTTTTAAACATGTTGTTAGATTGCATGGTATTCCTAGGAGTATAGTGTCGGATCGTGATGCTAAATTTATGAGTTATTTTTGGAAATCTTTATGGTCCAAGCTGGGGACTAAGTTGTTGTTTCCTACTAGCTATCACCCCCAGTCGGCCGGCCATACGGAGGTTACTAATAGGACTTTAGGTGCTTTATTGCGTACTATGTTAAAGTCTAACATCCGCAAGTGGGAAGAGTGCTTGCCTTTTGTTGAATTTTCTTATAACAGGTCCATGCACTCGGCTACGCAGAAGACTCCCTTCCAGGTGGTCTACGGCCTCAATCCGCTCACCCCCTTGGATCTAGTACCACGGCCAATGAAGGAAAAGGAAAGCATCAAGGGAGTGGAGCCTGCAGACCAGGTCAAGGCCCTACATGAGAGGACGAGGCAGCAGCTGGAGCGGAGGTCCGAGCAGACAGCAGCGCAACGCAACAAAACCCGACGTTCGATAGTCTATGAACCAGGCGACTTGGTTTGGCTGCACTTGTGCAAGGAACGCTTTCCATTGAAACGACGTCACAAGCTGGATGCAAGAGGTGATGGTCCTTTCCAGGTGCTACAACGCCTTGGGGCCAACGCCTACCGCTTGGATTTACCCGATGACTATGGTGCACATCCTACTTTCAACGTCGCTGATCTTTCTCCTTATATGCCTCCTGCTTTTGACGACAAGGACGAAGCGGGGATGCTTCGCTGCCAAGAAGGGGAGATTGATAGCTCCATGACCCCCTCGATGACGGCGAAGGACGAAGAGGAAGCAATGGGGGTGCGCTCGAATGGCCCGATAACAAGAGCTCGCGCAAGGGCAATGGAACGCGCGACTCAATCCTTAGTCTCTCGGGCTTACGCGAGTGACTCGGGTTCATCTAGTCCTAAATGGGTCCTTCTCTTGACCTATGAAGGGTTGGGTGAGGTCCTGCCTTAGCTACTTTACAGAAGGTTTTCCGCGACCGTGGAAGCCACATCCGCGCCCGTGGATTCAACGTTGTTGAAGACCATTTTACAGAATGTTTTCCGCGACCGCAAAAGCCCCATCCGTGCCCGCGGATTCAACACTGATGAAGACCATGTTTTACAGAATGTTTTCCGCGCCCGCGGATTCTAAAATTATTATTATTTCTAAGTAGTTATTTAAGCTAGCAAACCCTAGTTTGTTATGTTATGCAGATTTTGATAATTAAGTTGAGTCATACTCCTTTCCAAAATCCCTTGCATCTTCCCTACGATCCCAAGGATCTAACTATCCCGTAGCTCGTCGCTTCGAGCAATCAAACACCGTCTCTTCGGTATCTCGCGATCATCACGTTGATCCCTACGTTCATCTCTTGGACGAGTTTTGGTCATCACTTTGGCTACGCAAGAGGAGAATCGACTACAAGCTTGAGGAAACGAAGATCTTGCGATTGTAACGACATTTTCCGGGTTGTTCGCATCAAAACCCCGACCATCCCTGTTCGCTCCAGACCCGCCTGTCCTGCGCCGTCCTTCTCCTTCATCCCACACTACTGGTGAGCCTCCTCAACACCAACCCTCCTCGAACCACCACCGGCGAACCTCACCCGCACGCACCCACACCAGCCCCACCGAACCGCCTCTCATGACCTCTCCCACTGCCGAGCGCAGATCCGCCAGCCACCAGTCATAGCCACACCGTCCAACCCCAGATTCGGCGGTGACCTCGACTTTGAGTTTGTTTCAAATTTGATTGGTAAGTCAAGGTGTGCATCCTTTGCAGATTTGTTTATTCTCTACTGAATTCTCATGTGCCTTCATGATTTGATTTTCTTAATGTGTGCTTCAAATTGAGATGCTACTGGATGGTTTGATTGTCAATTTGTCATGTTATGCATGCTTCTATAATGGTGGTGGCATTACTTTGCTTGATGATGTTATGAAGTATTGTGGTCTCATGCTTATTTGATTTGTTATTTCCGTTGAATTATTATTGGCTAGTCCCTTTTGTTACTGGCATTGCACATATTTTTGACAATTTCATTCTTGGACTAGTTATCTCTTTTGTGCTTAATGTGTCTTAATTATTTGTCTGAGCATGGGATTGCAATTTTTATGCCGATAAGTTGCGGGGATGTGTAGACTTATGTTTGGGGTTTGTTTTGTGTATGCTATGTGCAGTGCCATTTAAGGAGGAATGTTGCTGCGTACTGGAAGTTTTGGTACACTTGTACTCATTTCTTCCAACCCCGATTCTATACGAAGATGCCTAAGTGCCTAATTGTTTGGTGAGTTCCTCTTCCTCTTTCTTCTATCTCTACATTGTGGACAATATAGAATTTAAGCTTGGGGGAGAGATAATTCCATTTCTAGCTCTGTTTGCATGTTAGCATTTTTTGTGTTTTCTTTTTATTTTTCAGTGTTTTTTTTTCATAACATTTTATGCATTGCATTTTAGGTGTTTGATACGCCTCCCATACTTTTCTTTGTTTGTTTCTCTTGCTAAATTCCTCTTGAAATATTTTGGTTGTTGATATTCTAATTGATTTTAAGCATGTTGATGAGAATTTTTATATTTTCTAATGTTTGAGTTGAAATATGTATATAGTCATTTATTGAGACTAGTTAGGACTGAAATTCTAGACACAATAACATGCGAGCTTTTGAGCCTTAGGATACATAAAGTCCTCTTTTTTCTTTTCGTGTGTGTGATTCTCACTTTAATTGCTTTATCTCTAGAACTTGCGTTTAGAACTTATTTTGAGGCCACGTTTATGACTCTTGTGTATGATATAAAAATGATTGAGTCGTTATTTTTGTTAGCCTATATTTTCCTTTACCACCCTTATATGTTACTCATCTGCTTGAAGCCCGTTGAGCCTAATTAACCTATTTTTTTGGAAGTTTCACAAAAATATTCCGAGCCTAATGATTAGCCTTTTACCCATCCGGGAATTAGGATGATTTCTTTGTTTGTTGTTATGGTTGCAAGTCAAGCTTGAGAGAGTTATTTGTATGGTGTGTTATGGTTGGAAGTGTTTCGGCTTTTGAAAAAAAAAAGAAAAAAAAAGAGAAAAAAAGAGAATGAAAAAAAAGAAGCCAAGAATAAAGGGCATTTTGTTAAAAAGAATGGTACGAGAAATCCTCTAAGTTTGGTGTTGTCTTGGTTAGTTCCTCTTTCCCAGATTTAGCACCACATGACCAAATTGTATTCCTACCTTTCGTTTTACCTGGCCCCATTACAACCTAATAAAAGTCCTCTTGATTTATGTCATGTATAAGGTCCCTAGTAGTGGAGATTTAGGACGCTGATGCAAACTTATGATAGATGAGTTTTCAAAGTTGAGATTTGAGCGAAACACTTAACCCTAAACACATGAGTGAGAGTGACTCTTATTTTTATCCTAAGCGAGGTCTAGAGTGGATGAACTAACTTGTCTCTTTAATGATTATTTGCATGTCTTTGATGATTACATTGTTAAATATTTAAGTTTTCATGGACTTGCTTGAGTATTGATTGGATAGAGACAATCTTTGTATTTCTTGTGGAATTTTGAACTACGTTCTTGCTTGAGGACAATCAAGATTTAAGCTTGGGGAAATTTGATAACACATAATTTATACATATTTTAGGAGTCTAGTTGCATATTAAATTAGGTCATTTGTATGCATATTTTATATTTTTTTATAATTAATTTTGTATTATTTTGTATTCGGAGTCTACACTCGTATTTTTATTATTTCAGGTATTTTTGGTTCAATTTAAAAATGATATACGACTATTTTTTAGGACAACAAACAAATGGGATTAGAGCTGGACCATGACCCAGTACAAATCTATCCTAAATTTGGGCCAAGGCCCAAAATGAATTAAAGGCAAACACACAACGGAAGATGGGCAGCAATTGCGACAATGGGTCTATTGGGCCTTTCACGTGGGCTGATTGTTGGAGTAGTGGATGGCGTAGCACATGGAGGAATTGAGGAGGCCAGCCGCAATTGGGAGATGGATGACGTTTTTCTTTATGGGTTTGGAATATACTCTCTCCTCTCTCCGTATGAAAAAAATTGTTATTCTAAAATTTGACACACTTATTAAGAAATATAATGATTATCCTATATTCTCATAAATTTTTCTTAAAATTTATAAGTATTTAATAAGTCTTTTTAATTGTAGCCAATAAACATAGAGAAGTTGTATAAAAAGAGCTAAAAAATACAATTTCTAATGTCAAATCTCGTAACACACCAATAAATTATTACCTAAACACTTAAAATGACAATCTTTTATATATAAAAATTATGGGCTAAAATGACAACATTTTCAAAACGGATGGAATATAGGTTTTGATTTGGCTTTTCGGAGGGGTATCACGGAGCTTTTAGGAGAATTAGTTGAGGCCACGTTTATTTTCTCTAAGAATCAAATCCATATCTTGGGCTTTGTACTATTATTGTGCACCATAATGACCTTTATATTAAATTATTAATATACTTTTTATATTAAATTATAAAAATATTGATTTTATTAAAATTTATTAAATAAAACTTAATTCAAGTGTTTAATTATAGTATTAATTGAAAATTAATAAAACAAATATTAAGAAAAAGTAATGTGATATTTGGAAAGAGAGATATCAGATTTTGAGAATGTGTGAGTTTTACAATGAACACTACATCTTATTTATAGGCAAATAAAAAATCATTTATAATTTTTCTATTTTGTAAAAATATTAATTATATATAAATAATTTTAGTTATAACTACCCTAAATTCATACATAAAATTTATAAAAATCTTCCACAATGTCATTTTAATGTAAAGAAATGAAAATAGTATATATTTATATTTTAAACCACCATAGATAATATTAAAATGATTTATTTCAATTAATGATATACAATATACAATAAAAAAATTAAAATATATTCAAAATGGGTGTTTATGGATAGAGAAAAATGAAACTAGAATTATGGTGTTTTTTAATTTTTATTTTGATGTTTAATTTTTAAAATAAAGCATTTTTTAAAAAAAAATAGCGGACGACCAAGAATAAATCATGGCCGTCCGCTGGAGCGACGCGGCTCCAGTAACGGAGCGACGCATGGCGCTCGTTTTAGTAAGCAGTCGTTTGGCTGCTTACTAAAGACGCAGCATTTTGGTCCAAAAGGACCAAAACGCTGCGTTTTAATTAGACCTGCTCAAACGCGGGCTGGCCTGCCCGGACCGCCCAACCCGCCCGACCATAACAGCGGATTTGGACAAGAGATTTTGCCCATCCGGGCCGGCCCGGCCCGCCCATTTAAAAATCTGGATGGGTATGGATAAGGAATATGGCCCGGCCCGCCCATATTATATATATAATAAATTAAAAATATATTATATATATTAAGTATTACATATATATACTCTTCTAACCTAATTTCTACCCCTTCTACCCTAACCACTGCCGCTCTCACTTCTCTTCTAACCTAATCTCTCTCGCATCTCCATTTCTCAGGTTCGCCTCTCGCCTCTCCATTTCTCAGGTTCTCCACTTTTCTCTCTCGCCTCTCCATTTCCCCTCTCGACTCACCCACAGTCGGCCGCCTCACCCACCGTCGGTCTGATCTCTTGCCTCTCGCCTCTCAGTCCTCTCGCCTCTTAGTCTCTCCATCTCTCCTCTTGCCTCTCAAATATCCATCATCATCAGAACTCAGAAGTCAGATCGAGATTCGAAAGGTATTGCATCTTAATTAGTGTGTGTTGAACCTTGTATTTCTACCCCTTCTACACGTTTTCTTTGTATTGCATCTTAATTAGTCAATTTGTTACTTTGGATCTGTTTTTGCCTAAATTTGTCTAGTTTAACCGTGTAATTTGTGTGTGCTGAACCGTGTATTTGGTATTGTTAATGTGTAATTTGTGGGTTTCAGACAAAAAAGAGGAAATTGGGCAAATTATATGTGCTGAACACTTTTGAATATTTGATTCAAATTTCAAAGATTCACACATAATATGTGTTTAGTGCTTACTGAGTTACTGCTTACTGCTTTGCTTAGTGTTTACTGCTTAGTGTTTACTGCTTAGTGCTTAACTGCTTGTGTGTATATATAATTTTAAACTTGTAATTTGTTAATGATGTGTAATTGATCTAGAATGTGGTTCTAAAAATTCTCCTTTGATGTACATTTGTGCAGCTTTATGGAGAGTAACATGGAAGGTGGTTCTGAAAATGAAGAAACTACACCCAGCACTAATCCCAGCGTCGAAAATACTCAAAGTCAATGCACGATTCGGGGCCAAAAACTGACATCAGCGGTGTGGGCCAATATGAAGAGGGAAGTTTTGGCAGATGGCACAATCAAGGCTACATGTAATCACTGTAAGACAGTCTTAACTGGTAAATCTTCTAATGATACTTCTCATCTTAGAAGACATGTTGATTCTTGTCCTGCACGTCGCTATCATGATATCAAAAATTTCTGCATTTCTGGATCTCCTGCTGCTGCATCTGAATCTGCTGCGAATATTAATCTTATGTCATTGACTAATCCTGCACCAAGTTTTGATGCAATCCGTGAATCTTTGTCTGTTTTGCTTGTATCTTGTGCTCTACCATTTAGTCTTGTTGAGGCACCGGGTTTCAAGTATTTCATGAGTGTTCTTGCACCCCAGTTTCATCAGTTAAGTAGACATACAGTTCAGAGAGATGTATTGGGTCAGTATAAGGAACAAAAAATGGTAGTTGCTCAAGAGTTGCAAAATGCTCCCGGTCGTATTTGTTTTACAACAGATAATTGGAGAAGTGAACATACCATTGATGAGTTTATGTGTGTAACTGCTCACTGGATTGACAAACACTGGAAACTACAAAAGAGAATAATTAAATTTGGAGCTTTGTGTCCTCCACTTGATGGTGCTTCTCTTGCAGATGAGGTTTTGTTGTGTTTGGGTGAGTGGAAGATTACAGATAAGGTGTTTAGCTTCACTGTTGATAATGCATCTTAGATGAAAAGACTGAGAAATTGCAAGAGGATTTCAACATTTTACAATTCTGGAAGCGAAATTCTAGTAGATATGTTGTACTTTCTGCATTGGCTCGAGATATTTTGTGTATCCCAATCTCTACCGTTCCTTCAGAATCTGCATTTAGCTTGGGTAAGAAGATGATAACTTCTTGTAGAAGCTCTCTTTCCGACACAACTGCTGAAGCTCTTGCATGCTATGAGGATTGGTTACGTGGAAAAGGTTTTGAACAACCAGGTACTCTTTAAATTATATGCAATTTTTTCTTATGTTATAGTTCACAATTAAGCTAGTTGACTAATTTTGTTTTTTCTTAAACATTGCAAGGTCAAACAATCTTTAAGATTGGTGATGTATCTGTTGGGTATGTTTACAATGACGAGGATGGATCTACCGAGGCTGCGAGTACGACTACAGTGGCTTAAATTTGCTAGTTATTTTGTTTGAATTGCAGTTTGTAGTTGTTTCAGGACTTGTGATTGTGTTCTAGACTCTTAAAACATTTGGATTGTTGGCTTGTTGCTTATGATTGTGTTCTAGACATGTGTTTTGTATTAATTTTATGTGTTGTAGCAGCAGCTTTATTGAACAGGTTTGTAATTTTGTATGCTGTAAGCCTGAAACAGCTTCATTGAACAGCTTCATTAGGACAGGAAAATGCATTGCGGGCTGCCTAATGGACAGCCCGGCCCGCCACCATGGGCGGACTTGGACAAGAAAATAGTCCCATTTTTTTCTGGGCGGGCTTGGCCCGGCCCGTATATCTGGACAAAATTTAAATTTTAGCCCGGCCCGTGTCCATACCAAGCCCGCGTTTGAGCAGGTCTAGTTTTAATGGCATGGGGGCAAATTTTTTTAGCCCCAACCAAACGGGACTCCGTTCGATTGTGGCTTAAATTTTACCCTTTATTTGAGCTCAAGGGGAAGGCTTATGGAACTTATAGAATATTTTAATAAAAAATATTCTATAAGCCATGAATGAGCCCCATACGGGGTGCTCTTATATGTTGTACACCGTGTTTCCTTTATTTGTTCACCATGTTTATATATGTTTGTGCATTATGTTCTTATGAGTTTGTCATTATGTTATTGAGCACAAAATTTAGCCTATTTTGTGCACTACATTCTCTCTGTTTGTGCACTATATTGTTAAATATTTGTGCATCATGTTCTCATGAGTTTGTCATTCTGTTATTATGCACCAAATAATCTTATAGAATAGGATTCAAGTGTATAATGATTTTAGAGTGTAAAGTGAGGAGTAATTAGAGTCATAAGATTTAAGAGATGGATGAATAAGATTGGAGTGGCAAAATTATAAAAATTATTATTTTTATAATATTTTTTATTAAAAAATATTTATTTCGAAATTAATATTTAAAAAAATTGTTTTTTTTTTAAATTATATTTTTTTTCAAAAAAATTTCCAAATCTTTTTTTTAAAAAAAATTGTATTTTTTTCCAAAAATAATTTTATTTAATTGTATTATATATCAAATGCATAAATAAGCATCAAAAGTGTATCTATAATGAATTCAAAGTGTATATATAAGCACATTTTTAATGCTCACATAGAGTGCATCTTTAATATGATAAAGTATATGCTGTAATATGTAAATGTGCATGTTTAACATGTATATTAAAAATGCACATTTTAGCTAGTATATGTTTATTATATTAAAAGTGCATATATTAGTATTTTAAAGTACATACTTAATATGTTAAAAAGTACATATGTAATTATGCTAAAGTGAATGTTCAATATTTCAAGTTAAGTGCATGCATGTGTAATTATATTAAAGCACATGTTTAGTGATCTAAAATTAAGTATATATGTAAATATATTAAAATGCATGAGTAATATGTTAAAGTGCATGGTACTAATTTTTTCAGGAAAATATTCATAAATAAATAAAAATAAAAAATTTGGGGAAAAAACTTAATTTTCGAGAAAAAATTAAGTTTAATACACTTACACATGCATGGTAATTTAAAAGTTGTTCTGGTGAAAATTAAGTTCTATATATTGAGTGTAAGTTTAAAAGTTGTTCCCACATGTGATGAAAAATATATGCCCTATACCGAAATGAGATATAAGAAAAGTTCAAATTTCCTTACTTTTCTAAGTAATGCCATATTCTTTTTGTCCATGCTTTCTAAGTAAATTTTCTTACTTTTTTGAGAAGAAGTGTAATTAAAGTGAAGAAATACAGTACTCCGTAATTTATAATCAGTTTGGCAAAAAATGTCAATAAAGAGAAACATGAAATAGGAATCAAAATGATAAGCTTTTTCTACAAACCTGCAATTTATTATCATGGGAATAACATTGTGCAATGAACAAAGATGGCAGACCTGTAACTTGAAGGGAAGAAGATGTTGTCGCCTACTAATCGGAGTGATCCTCGTCGAAGAGAACTTGACCGCTACGCTAGTGTTTCCTCCAAAAGCGTGTCCATCGTGCACCAAACCGATTTGTCGGTGAGTTAAGTAATTAACCCTTAACAAAACTGGGGATGTCAAATTAGGCCGATTGCCCACAACCCTGGAAAAATAATTGGCTGAATATAAAAGGCCCAAACGCATGGAAAAAGAGGGACTAATTAAACATGAAAGAAATTGTTAATGTTCCTAAGCAAACTGTGATTATTATAGTATAATAGATAGATATAATAGATGTGTACTTGATTTAAATCAATTTACAAGCAAGTTCTATCCATAGTCATACAAAACAAATTTTGCAGGAAAAATGAGGAGATGATAATTTACAGGCATAACTTAGGACTTTTGCAAAAGCCATATTTAGAACTATTATATAAAATGTAAATAGAAACATGTTCCTACATACTGATAATTGAATAACAACACCATTCTTAATTTCCTATGCAATCGCTATCATACTATCTGTAATCAATCAATCTATGGCCCTTGTCTTACCGACAGAGAATGATTTTTGTATCCAAGTTTTTTGCTTTAGGCTTAAGTCCATTGGAATAAAGTAAGCTATTGTTTTTTCTTATCTTAAAAATACCAACTCAACCAATTACTTTGTGACTGTTACGTATAAGCTCAGAAAATATTGTACATATATAGATTTTCAGCTAAATAAATCGTTCTTGTCTATGGTTATACACCAATTACTTATGATTTATGTAGGTACACATCGCCATCAATATTGCAACACGGTGAGAATTGAACTGAATGTTGTGGCTAAGTGGAAATTGGAGGAACTTTCATCGTATTAAATTGGTGATTATTAATTATTATTCCTTCCGTTCATTTATAATTGAAGAAATCAACTATACTTAGAATATTATCATTTCCAAGGCAAAAATCAAACTTTCAACTGATGGTATTTTGGTACACTTCATAACTTTTTAAATTTGTGTACAAATAAAGATGATCGGAGAGAGTATATATACGTAAAAAAAAAAGAAAATGTTGACATGAAAAAGAATCCAAGAGGAAAACGCCGGAGCCATTAATTACAGAGAGAAGCTCTTTAAGAGTGTGGGGCGCCAATTGAGAGGGATTATATTACCCAATTCCATGAATACATTACGAGACCGATTAATTAAGTAACAGTTTTTCTATTGTGTATACAAGGTCACATGTTAAGTAAGTTGAAATCTATACATATATAAAATAGACTAAGGATACAACTAATGCCCACTAAATATGATAAATTATCTCTTCTTTTTTTTTGATCTTTCATTACAAACTAAGTCTTCTAATATAACTCAATGGTTAAAGACACTCTCATAATACAAGAGGTAGAGATGTTCACGGTTTTGGAACCGCCGGTTACGGTTCTAGAACCGTCGGTTACGGTTCTAGAACCGCCGGTTCCGGTTCTAAAAAATCATGAACCGAAATCAGAACCGACCAAGTCCGGTTCCATCCGGTTTTGAACCGGTTACGGTTCCGAACCGGATAAAAATTAATATTTTTATACAAAATATCTAAAAAAAAGTTGAATATAAAAAAATAAGAAAATATTAACATTAATCATTTAATCTTTATATTTTAATTATACAATATATTCTTAAACTAAAAAATATAATAAGCATTTGTCTTTATACAAAATTATAAGGGAAAAAATTGGAAAAATAAAGGTTTGAACATAATTAAATTGCTTACGTGTTCTCTTCGGGTTAGAGAAATCAAAATCCACGTAGTCCTCTTACCTTTATTATGAAAATTCACTTAGCTAATAGGTTTGAAATTGGCGGTTCTGAAACGGTTTGGAACCGCCGGTTCCGAACCGCTTCGAACCGCCGGTTCCACGGTTATATGAAATCTTGAACCGAAACCGAAACCGGTCTCGAACGGTTTTAGTCGGTTCCGGTTCCAATTCGATTACGGTTACGGTTTCAGACGGTTTTGGGCGGTTCCAGAACCGCCGGTTGAACGGTGAATTACGAAGATAAAAAGTTATGTAATATAGGTGAATGGGTGGTTTCTCAAAAAACCTAATATAGTTATTTTTAAACTGTCCTTTTTATTAATTTTGATAAATTTTCATAATTATATTTATTTTAAGAATGATAATATGTTAATAATAAACTAAAATAACATTGATAAATGATAATATGTTAAATAACAACAACAAATTGGTTATTTATAAAACTGAATCGATATGCAAAACAATGTAAAATAGTAAAATGACTTTACAATTTAGTTCATTACTATTTTCTTATTTTGTATTAATTAATAGTTATAAAATTAAAAAATAAATTGTGTTACATGTATTTTCATTTCATATACAAATTTATAATTTAAATTACATAATCATTCAAATTATAAATATTTAATAATAATTTTAAGGGCTATTTTATGATTTTATATATTACTAACCTTTATACACAATTCACTTAGATGAAACCAAGAATTCATAATGAGTTTCATTCAACCAAATATAATTATAAAAATAACAAATCATTTAGGTTTCCTTTTGGTTCAAAATACTGATTTTTAAATAAACTATGTATATATTAAGCATATATCTATATAATCTTCTATATTGTATGAGTTTCTCACCCATAAGGAGTAATATGTCAATAATTTTTTCCTGATTATATTAATTTTTCACCTATATTTATAATCTAAATCATTAATATGTATAAAAATTGTACATTAATCTATGTGTAGATTTTTACAATATATGAATCTCTACAAGGTTTTTATAGATTATAAAATACTCTATTTCAAACACTAAAATATAAAAATGTATTATACGTTTACAATATCATTGATGCATAAAAAATACAATAATAATAGAACAATTCTTGAAATTATTTATTAAAAATATATATAATTTTAAAATTATTGACTATAATAAATCATGATAATAAATAATAAAAGGACCCGTGGGTAGAACATGCTATAATATAAAATAGATTCTGAATCAATAAAAAATACACATATTAATGAGGAATAATAGAATAACATATACTACAAAAACTATTGAGTTAACGGAGCCAAAATAATCAAACGACATGTGATGTATTTGCACTTTGGAGATTTTACTTATGATAAAATAAAAATAAAAGAAAATAATCAAAATTTTCAAAAAGAAACAGAATGAAAAATGATAGTTCATAAAAAATTTTAAAACATGAAGAATTGTCACGTGGAGATGTTACTTATGATAAAATAAAAAATGAAAGATAATAATATGAAATTCCAAAAAAAAGACATAAATTGAAAAATGATTGTTCATAAAGTTTTATAAACTATAAAAACATATTGATGCATAGTAGCGGTCCAGTGAAAGTATATAACATCTATAAAGACATATATATCAAGCATTTTAATTATATTAACTTAAAAATATTTTGTAGAAATTGTTTTTTCATATGTATTTTTCAAAGGCCGATTTTGTTTTATAATTAATTAATTTTACAAATAATATTATTCTCAAAAATAAATTTTAATGAATCTACGGTCAATTAATACGGGAAGATATTCGGGAAATTAGTATGGGAAACTTAAAATGGTAGAAATTATAAATTAAAATCAGGGAGTTATAATTTTTTAACATGCTAAACCTTTCACATACCTATTATATATAGACCTTTTTCCTAATTAATTACAAGGTCATTAACGGTTTAATTATGTTGAACTCCATTAGATGATAAAGATGGATAAATTTAAAATATTTCAAGAAATATAGACCATTATCTTTGATATAGGAGTTATAATTATTGAAACTAGAAATAAAATCGGTTTTAAAACATTGTAGGGAGAAAATATTATTACATGTATCTTTATAGTTTTCATATTATGTATTATAAAAATGACTCAATTTGATCATAAAAATGCTAGGAAGTAAATATATTATATTTCTAAGATACTAAATTAAAGTATTATAATAATATGATTGTGGATAAGAATTCATTAAGTAGTAACAAGAGACGAAATGATCCTTTTTTTTTTGGTCAGTTAGAAAAAGTGTTTCAAATTTGTTATAATATGCAACCTTATTAATTTACTGCAATCTTATATATTAACTATGATATCAAGATGACTTGAGAGATTTATTGGTCACATGCCACAACTCAAGTACTCAATAGATAAGAAGGCCGGAAGAGGGAGTAATGACTAATAAAAGAGCCTAAAGATGAAAAAGTGTGTTTTTTCGTTGGGTGATTAGATGGTGGAGATAATGTGTTAATGTGGGATAGTATCAAAGAAAAAATGATTATATTTTAATTTAAAATTATGAAAAATATTATTTTTATTGATGTCAAAGTTTCATGTATATAATTAGAACTTTTATATATAGGTTGTATCGTTTATCAAATTAAAGGTGAAATTAGATCGAGACTATTTAGAATTTAGGATAAGAAATTTTATCATTTTAAATACCAACTTAAATAACTTATTGTGATCTAACAAGCAATGTGAGATCTAACATGTTATACTCTTTTATTTAAAATTTAGTTGCATATTTACTAATATATGTATTTATTTGTTTTCATATATTTAGTCCAATTGTAAAACCTTATCGATTTTTTCAAGTAATAGTGAAACACTATATTCTCTTATGTAAAATTTAGTTGTATATTTGTCAATATTTTAGGGGAAAAAATTGTGTTATTAATGCTACTATATTTACCTAAACTAATTCAAATTAGATGCAAGACTAGCATTGGTAATTTACAACTTTAGCAATAAACATGTATTATCTTGATCAAATGTAAATAATACGCAAAAAATATATTAACAAGAAACGTGTTTCTATATACACATTTTTTGAGTGAAAGTACATTGGACATTTTATATATAATGACCATACATTAATAATTGAGATAATAGTAAAATTGGATAAAGTGAGTTTATAAGAAAATAATTTTTTCGTATTAGAATATATTATAGTAATAAAAAAAAAGCTTCGTGTGTAGCACGAACATGACCTCTAGTTGAAAATAATTTTTAAAGTATTTCCCAAATTAGAATGAGTAGAACTCTTTTAAAAAAAGTTAAATTAATTACTAAAAATAGTATGACGAAATATGAAATATTCATTGTGTGTCCATGGACACACACTAGAAAACACCATTAAGTAAATATTTCACACACACAAAAAAAACCCTCTTATACATTTACCACACAATATTCCATACTTCCATTTGGTGAAAACCTGATAGACATCTATATATATTTAAAAGTTAACATTCTAGGTCATTGAATGCTAACTTTTAAAGATGAATTAATTTTTATTTTCATTTCATGCCTTATTTATTTAGCACAAAATTTAAACAATTTCTCAAATCCAAAAAGTACTAAAGTGACAATTTCATATATTAACAATTATATTTAATCTATAATCGTCTATATAATATACAAAGTTTTTTATTCACCATTATATACAATTACTACATATTAATCAATTAAAAATTCATCATTTTCATATCGTTGTATAACTCTTATATCTTCACGTTAAATTCTCAACATAGTTCAATTTATATTTCTATTAAGTATGAAAAACAATCATCTATATATATTTAAAAGTTAGCATTCTAGGTTATTGAATGCTAACTTTTAAAGACAAAATCAAAGGCTTAAATAGGCCTAAAGGTATAGTTTGCATGTAGGGTTAATTTATCACCCTTAGTATATAATATGTATATAATATGTTATATTTTCCGATCGGTTTTTACTATATGGTTTATAAAACAATATAAAATACATAAGTATAATTATAGGCTACTTTGTAATCTAAGTAATTAATTTATCTTTGTTTATTTTAATATACCATAGCATAATTATGTGTATATATAAAAATGAGCACTATTTGTAAGTAATTATTCCCTCCCCACACACTCTTTTTTCAGTTAAATCTTGCCTCTACGTATGGACTACTCTTTAGGTTATGACTCATTTTTTAACCTAAATCTCAATTAGTGATAGTTACTACATACTGTATACGTTATATTTTGCTCTCATTTACTCCTATTTTAATATTATCCAATTACTACATGTAACTCCCGTATTTAGTACACAGTGAATGGTTGAAAACAAATTATAGTCAAGATGTCTAAACGGTTATATGTCAAAATGACTTCACTTTCCAAGTAATATTTTTCATCTATAAAAGGGCGAAAACGGTGGTATTCTGTTCATTTGCTCTCGGCATCCATCATCTCATTCTTCTACATGGAAATTACCTTTAGAAAGCCATATAGTGAAGCTTGAGAGATAGTGGGCAACACTTTAAAAAGACATGGTCACTGAAGTAAGCATAATTATTAAGTTAAAGATGTGAATGAGGATTCCCGATTGTCGATGAGGCAAGTATATATCCACCTCACGGTAAACTATCCTTGATTATATGTATTTGGATCTCTTTTATAGTCTACAATACTTACATATATCGGTTTAAATTTATTAATACAATTGTATTTTGATCGAGATAGGTTAATTTTATGTGAAGATGTCAAAAAATTGAATAATCTAATATCACTATTGAGACATCAATTGTTTACATCATGCACCAATAGCTTTCACTAGAAGGAGGACAAAGACAATTGATTTAGGATGACTGATTGTTAGTAACGAATAAAGCAAACTATTTTATGGACGATGTAAACCCTTCAACTATTGGTAGCATAAATTCAATTAGGTTTGTATTTTTAGTTCCTTTTTTATACTAAATCGTTTTAGGTAGGTGTGTTGTTATTTTGGTTAAAGATGATTTTTATTGTTCTATTTTATACATATTCATTTTACACTCATCATGTATATATACTAAAGCTGACCTCATTTGTGTTGGTCTAGAAGAATTAATCAAGGATGGAAGCCGAAATAATAGACATGTACTCACTCTCACATATGAAATGTACAAGGAAGAAGTTATGAATTATAATTTCGCTAAGAAGAGTAAGCATGTACCGATAAAATAACTAATGTACTTGTATATAAAATGTAATAAGGTTTAAGAATATGCAGAGTCATCAATTATTTATATTACTCCGTATTTAATAAGAATAGGAAGTAATGACTAATATTTATTAATTAAAATGATATATATCATAGCATTTTAATCACCAATTATTTAGATTAAACTTCTGCCCAAAATAAAAAAAATTAAAATTGTACTTCGTACAATCATAGCATTTTATACCTAAAATACTTAGATATTATATTTCTTTTGTCAAGACTTAGATATTACATTTAAATCCATATCAAACAATATATCGTCTAAGATAAAACATGAAACAACAATCCATATATTAGAAATTCAAATTTAAACCGTGATACTATATATACACAAAAGGCCCGTGCGAAGCACGGGCTTCGGTTTCTAGTCCGATAAAAGTTAACGACTAACGGTTCATAATGGATTTGGGTTTGACTCAACTTATTATGAAGACTATAGATAGCAGTCTAGTTTAGTCTATGTTGTAAATACACAATATAAATACTCTCCTAGCACATCCTATTAAAATAGATTGATAGTTAGAGAAAATCGTGTAACAAGAACTCTCTCTTCCATAATGTATTAGTTTTTCTCCATCACCCTCTGTTATAGTCTGTGATAGTTAAGCTTTCATAGAAGCTTAAGGAAGATTAGGTGAAAGTGATTAAGGGGGTTAGGAAAAGATAGGGAGAGAGAGAGAGGAACAAGAGAAAGGGAAGAGAGGTTATTAATTTTGTTCATTGATGCCTGACAACTTCTAACAACCTACCTAAGAAAGCATGTTTGGTTTACAAAATGTACCCCCCAGTTCCCAGAATATTACAATCATAACATTTCTCCTCCTCCAAAAGGAATCTTGTCCTCAGGGTTGTGAAGAAGAAAAATATGGAAACTGATGAAGCAAGTGGCTTGCAGGCTCCCAAGTTGCCTCCTCTGCAGGTAAATTGTGCCACTTGATTAGCCATTCAGTGATTGATTCACCATTATCAAGATGTTGGAGTCTGGTGTCCAATATAGTCTTCGTGACAACTGTAATTTCCCATGTACAAGTTGTTAGCATATTTATATATGTTCATTTGGCCTACGTGTCTTTCGGTCTAATATTAAGGATTAAATTCATATTATATAATAAGGATTCTAATATAAAAGACGACACTGTGATGGATCGGTTTCGGTTAATGACATTAGAATTCAGGGTATTAATATTCCCTCCTTCCTTGCCTAATTATATTGTATAAATGTCCTTCTTCATCAACTATATATATAGTGGTAGTTAATTTATTTGTAACCACCTTAAAGGGTACTATATATATTGTACGGTGGAGGTTATGTGCGGTTAATGGTTTTTTGTGACTTGGGTGCAATTCACAATTCAGAGAGAAAAGATAAACCGCATAGCCTCTGTGAATGAGAGATAGAAGAAAGAAGTGATCCTTGTCCATCAAAAGAAACATTACGGTAAAAGGCTAAGGAGGAAAAGGCCTTGAAGAATTTGATCCTGTTGAAAGACAATCAGGCATGGATCAAGGTTAGTGTTACCATCCTGTCTTGGTAAATATAAGGGTTGAATTATATCAAGTCTAGATCCAGTTTGGGACTGATTTCATGACTAGAAATCATTAATTTGCTTTCAAATGGTATCAGAGCGGGTTTAGATTTGAGTAATTTCACCCCGTAATTAATCGGAATCATGATTGATACATGTTCGTTTCGTTGTTTGCACGGCATGATGATTTCGTTTCATGGTCTGTATATGCACTTCTGCAGCGAAATTCAATTTCAACCGTTTCGGGTTGGGCTGCGAAATTCAATTTCAATTTCAACTGTATATATATTGTTAATCTGCATATATATCAAGCCTGACCATTATTATATTATAATATGTCATGTTTATTATTTGTTGGTGTTGTAGTAATCATTAACGTGTTGCATCTGATTACTTCACTTGAACATGTGCATATACAGTGAAACCCATTTACAGTAATTTTGGGTATAATTGTATTTTAAATCCAATTCTAGATTTGGTGTATTACTGTGGGTTCATCAATATATCTTGTGTAATATATATACATGCGTTGCAAGGTTGAACCCAATTATGAAAGCATGATATTACACATTAGAGTGGGTAGTTCAATGTCTTGATTAAAGTGTAACTTGTTAGTCACCAAAGTGGCCTAGTTGCATGCATTGATATTTAGGCATTTGAATTACATATAATATGTTCAATTGATCATGATTATAGAGATGCTATGAATGACATGAAAGTTGATTGATCAATTGATTTATATCTATATTCTAGGAGATCACCCAAAGGTGGGTCATTGAGTATAGTTAATAATATTAAAGGTATTAGCCATGACTACGTGAGTTTAATAGTGTGTATATCCAAAGATAGCATACTTGTTTGACTTATGTGTGTTGTGATTAATCATTAGAGTATGATATTTTAGCATCAATGATAGTGCTTGTGTTTAAGTATTGCCCAAAGGTTACTTGAATGCATGCTTTAAAGTTTACATGACAGTTTATGAATCTGTATTAAGTTCTCAAAGCACTAATTGGTAAGCATGTATAAATGTTTGCAGCTTCGTTGAATTTGTTTGCATCTGCTAACTCTGTTGTGAAGTTCAATGGGCTAAACTATGATGATTGGTCTGAGCAAATCCGGTTTACACTGGGTATTATGGCTTTGGACCTTACAATAGTGAATGAGCAGCCCTCGGCCATTACAGATGATAGCTCCGATGCTGAAAAGTCTATTTATGAGGCATGGGAGTGGTCTAACAGGCTGAGTTTGAACCTTATGAGGATGACGATGGCAAACAGCATTAAGCCATCTATGCCTAAGACAGAAATTGCAAGGGATTTTATGCATAAAATTAAGGAGTGTTCACAATCGGATTTGGCGGACAAGTCAATAGTAGGCAGCCTTATGAGTCAGCTGACTACGAAGAAGTTTGATTGGTCTCAGCCTATCCATGATCATGTGACGCACATGTCTAATTTGGCAGCAAAGTTAAAGACCTTAGGGATGGATGTAAATGAGACATTCTTGGTCCAGTTCATCATTAACTCTTTACCTCTTGAGTTTGGCCAGTTCCAGGTGAATTACAACACCATTAAGGATAAGTGGAACTTTCAGGAATTGAAGGCTATGTTGGTTCAAGAGGAGGGGAGATTAAAGAAGATGAAGGATCAAGCAGTTCATCTCGTAGGTCATGATGGTGCCAGCAGCAGTAAAGGGAAGCCAAGTAAGAAGGACAAGAAAAAGGATAAGGCTTTCATGAAAGGACCCGAGAGCCAAATCCGTAAGGAGAAGAAGTGTTTCTTTTGCAAGAAAACGGGACATTTCAAGAAAGATTGTCTGAAAAGGAAGGCTTGGTTCGATAAGAAAGGTACACATTATAGTTTTGTTTGCTTTGAGTCGAACCTTATAGAAGTGCCTAATAATACTTGGTGGTTAGATTCTGGTGCTACTACTCATGTGTCTCATATTAAACAGGGATTCAGTTCGATCCAGCCCATAAGAGGAGCTGAACAGTACTTGTTCACGGGGAATAGGATGAAGGCACGAATTGAGGGCATTGGGACTTATAGGTTGATCTTGGACACCGGGTGTCACATAGATCTTGAAGGATGTCTCTATGTTCCTGAGTGTGCTAGAAAATCTTGTTTCTATTAGTAGATTGGACAATGTAGGTTTTTGTGTTAAGTTTGGACATGGTGGTTTTTCATTGTATCGAAATGATTACTATTATGGTTGTGGTACTTTGATTGATTCACTTTATAGGTTCAATCTTGATGTTAAGTTTTCTGAATCTTTGTTTCATATTGAAAGTCAAGGCATTAAGCGTAGTGCATCTAATGAAAGTTCTGCTTTCTTGTGGCATCAAAGAGGTTGGTAAAGAATGAAATTCTTCCTCAATTGGATTTTAGTGACTTAAATGTGTGTGTAGACTGCATTAAAGGCAAGCAGACTAAACACATAGTAAAGAAACCTGCCATGAGAAGCACTCAGCTTCTTGAGTTAATTCACACTGATATATGTGGTCCCTTTGACACTCCTTCTTGGAGCGGTGAAAAGTACTTTATCACCTTTATTGATGATTACTCACGTTATGGATATGTATATCTTCTGCATGAAAAATCTCAGTCTGTGAATGTCTTAGAGGTGTTCATTAATGAGGTGGAAAGGCAGTTAGATAGAAAAGTAAAGGTAGTGAGATCCGATAGAGGTGGTGAGTTTTATGGAAAATTTAATGAAAGTGGACAATGTCCAGGTCCATTTGCAAAGTTGCTTGAAAGTAGAGGCATTTGTGCACAATATACAATGCCTGGTACACCTCAGCAGAATGGTGTAGCTGAGAGGCGGAATCATACATTAATGGGTATGGTTAGGAGCATGTTAAGTAATTGTTCATTACCCCTTTCATTGTGGATATATGCATTAAAGACTGCAACGTATGTGCTTAATCGGGTTCCTAGTAAGGCAGTTCCTAAGACACCTTATGAACTGTGGACGGGAAGGAAACCTAGTTTAAGGCATCTACGTGTTTGGGGTTGCCAAGCAGAAGTAAGGTTATATAATCCACATGAAAAGAAACTTGATCCTAGGACAGTCAGTGGGTTCTTCATTGGCTATCCTGAAAAGTCAAAGGGGTATGTATTTTACTGTCCTAATCATAGTACGAGAATAGTTGAGACGGGTAATGCTAGGTTCATTGAAAATGGTCAAACTAGTGGGAGTGGTGAACCACGAAAGGTGGACATTCAAAAGATTCAGGTTGAAGTTCCTTCACTTGTTATTCCTCCTAAGGTCGTTGTACCAATTGTTGCCTCACTGTCAAATGGCACAATGGAACAACATAATGATGTCCATATCCCACAGGATGAAGTTATGGTAGATGAACCGGTCATAATTCATGAAGAGAATAATGAACCACATGAACCTTTAAGGCGATCTGTAAGGGAACGTAGATCTGCCATTCCAGATGATTATGTGGTTTATGCTGTTGAAAATGAATGTGACTTAAGCCTTGATGAAGATGCGGTCTCATTTAGAAAAGCCATGGAAAGTGACAATTCTAAAAAATGGTTGATTGCCATGAAAGAAGAAATCAAGTCAATGGGTGATAACAAAGTCTGGGACTTAGTTGAGTTGCCTAAGGGTTCTAAGACCATTGGGTCTAAATGGGTCTATAAGACTAAACGTGACTCAAAGGGCAACATTGAAAGATATAAGGCCAGACTTGTTGCTAAAGGTTTCACCCAGAAGGAGGACATTGACTATAAAGATACCTTCACTCCAGTGTCAAAGAAGGATTCTCTAAGAATTGTTTTGGCTTTGGTGGCTCATTATGATCTTGAGCTTCACCAAATGGATGTGAAAACCGCCTTTTTGAATGGTGAGCTTGAGGAGGAAGTATATATGGACCAACCTGAAGGGTTCTTGGCCACAGGAAAAGAACACATGGTGTGTAAGCTGAGGAAGTCAATATATGGACTGAAACAAGCTTCCAGACAATGGTATTTAAAGTTTAATGATACTATTACGTCATATGGTTTCGTAGAGATTACTGTTGATCGGTGTATCTACATAAAGGTTAGTGGGAGCAAGTTTGTAATTTTAGTCTTATATGTTGATGACATTTTGCTTGCTGCAAATGACATAGGCATGTTACAT
Organism: Rheum nobile; assembly: GCA_027886185.1. Lineage (NCBI taxonomy): Eukaryota > Viridiplantae > Streptophyta > Magnoliopsida > Caryophyllales > Polygonaceae > Rheum > Rheum nobile. Next base: position 4,629,409 of record WOAB01000207.1, on the reverse strand, counting down.
GATATAAAGAAGTATCTCTCTAAGAGCTTTGAAATGAAAGATATGGGTGAGGCATCCTATGTGATTGGAATAGAAATATTTTAGAATAGGTCACAAGGATTGTTAGGATTGTCTCAGAAAGGTTATATCAATAAAGTCTTAGAGAGATATAGAATGGAAAAATGCTATGCAGGGATAGTTCCTATACATAAAGGGGACAAGTTCAGTAAAATGCAATGTCCCAGAAATGATTTGGAACGAAAGGAAATGGATAGAATCCCATATGCATCAGTGGTAGGGAGTTTGAACTATGTTCAGACTTGCACTCGACCAGATATCAGCTTTGCTGTAGGAATGTTGGGTCGATATCAAAGTAATCCTGGAATGGACCACTGGAAAGCTGCAAAGAAGGTTCTCAGGTACTTGCAAGGCACCAAGGAGATCATGCTTACATACAGAAGATCCGATCATCTAGAGGTCATTGGATATTCAGATTCAGATTATGCTGGATGCGTTGATAGCAGGAAATCGACGTTTGGCTATCTGTTCCTATTAGCTGAGGGGGCAGTGTCATGGAAGAGTGGAAAGCAGTCCGTCATTGCTACTTCCACTATGGAGGCCAAATTTGTGGCATGCTTTGAGGCCACGGTTCATGCATTATGGATGCGGAACTTTATCTCGGGGTTTGGGATTGTCGATAGCATAGCCAGGCCGTTGAGAATTTATTGTGATAATACCGCAGCCGTCTTCTTCTCGAAGAACGACAAGTATTCTAAGGGTGCTAAACACATGGAGTTGAAGTTCTTGTCGGTCAAGGATGAGGTGCAGAAGCGTAGAGTGTCTTTTGAGCATATTAGAACGGATATGATGGTAGCGGATCCGTTGACTAAGGGATTACCACCCAAGGCGTTCATTGGCCATGTAGAGCGTATGGGTGTTATAGACAAAGCCTTGCTATTCTGATTATGGTACGCTCATTATGTTTGTGACACTTCGAATTCACTTATAGTTATGTTTCTGTTTTATTAAACATGTTATCATTATAGTATGTGTATACACTTATGGTTATTAGATGACATGTAATTGTTTTGAGAATTATGGTATTTCTCAATTTAAAGTAGCATTGAGTTGGGATTGGTCTGTGATACATGGAAGGGATCATGTCGCTCAATGATGTGTGACCGCCATGATCCAATCAGTTCTGATTCAATTAAGGTAATTAAAGTTGAATGGACTTGAAATAAAAGATTATTGAACCATCAAGTCGACACAAAGGCCAAGTGGGAGAATGTTAGCATATTTATATATGTTCATTTGGCCTATGTGTCTTTCGGTCTAATATTAAGGATTAAGTTCATATTATATAATAAGGATTCTAATATAAAAGACGACACCGTGATGGATCAGTTTCGGTTAATGACATTAGAATTCGGGGGTATTAATATTCCCTCCTTCCTTGCCTAATTATATTGTATAAATGTCCTTCTTCATCAACTATATATATAGTGGTAGTTAATTTATTTGTAACCACCTTAAAGGGTACTATATATATTGTACGGTGGAGGTTATGTGCGGTTAATGGTTTTTTGTGACTTGGGTGCAATTCACAATTCAGAGAGAAAAGATAAACCGCATAGCCTCTGTGAATGAGAGATAGAAGAAAGAACTGATCCTTGTCCATCAAAAGAAACATTACGGTAAAAGGCTAAGGAGGAAAAGGCCTTGAAGAATTTGATCCTGTTGAAAGACAATCAGGCATGGATCAAGGTTAGTGTTACCATCCTGTCTTGGTAAATATAAGGGTTGAATTAGATCAAGTCTAGATCCAGTTTGGGACTGATTTCATGACTAGAAATCATTAATTTCCCATGTACAAGTGACCAAGGGAAGAACAGAAGATGCCACCAATTCGCTTCTTTAACAAAGATACATGAAATACATGGTGTATGCATACAGATGATGGCAAAGCAAGCCTATATGATATTGATCCCACCTTGCTCAATATTTGATAAGGACCATAATACTTAGCACTGAGTTTGAGGTTCTTTCGTACCGCCACGTACAAGATTGCCTATAGCCCTATAGGGTTGTAACTTAAGGTAGACCCAATTTTTCACCTCAAAGGTACGTTCCAAACGATTCTTATCTGCAAATTAACTGTTTCATTCTCAACTGGGCAAGCTATAAATTGTCACAACACAGGTGGAGAATGTGATCACGATCTCTAAACCAATCTGATACTGAAGTTGTGGTCACCTCTGTTCTTGCAATACCCAAACTGGTTGACGATACCCATACAAGGCTTGAAAAGGAGAAACCTTAAGAGAGGTATGAAAATTGGTTTTATACCACCATTCAGCTAAGGCTAACCAAGATGCCCACATAGAGAAGTCATGCAGCGGAGGAATGTGTCAAGACATTGGTTAACACGTTCTATCTGACGGTCCGATTGTGGGTGGCAATGAGTGGTCAAATGCAAGGAAGTCCCCACTGTCTTGAACAACTCCTACCGAAAAAGGCTCAAGAAAATTTTATCTTTATCTGAAACAATAGACTGAGGCATGCATGTCGTGTAGCTTATAAATGTTGATAAACTCCTTAGCTACCTTTGAAGTAGTGAAAGGATGTGCTGAAGGGAGTAAGTGAGCATACTTTGTGAGTTTGTCAACCGCCACAAGTATGGAATCTTTACCATTGGATCGTGGTATCCCTTCCACAAAAGTCCATACTGATATCGCTCCATGCTTGTAAGGAAATTGGTAGAGGTTGGAGCAACCCAGGATAAGGAGTATGATTGTGCTTACTTCTCTGACAGATGTCACACTCTTTGACCACAACTTCCATCAATAGTTTCAAACGTTGGTAAGTTCCTTGGATAGCAAAATGGCCTCATAAAGGATCATCATGCATAGCTAATATCAATTGCTTGTTGAGTTGGCATTGATCTCCAATATAAAGCCTCCCATTGTACCTCAAAACCCGGTTTGGAACGACAAGACAAGAGGACTCTTGTATCTTCCCATGATGGATTGCACGACGTTCATCGGTCCTACACACTAAAATCCAAATTTGAGGAAGATGAATTCTGGGAAGGTGTGTGGACACAAGGGTTGGTGAGTTATGATTCAAGAGTATTGCTCCATGAAATGAACAACACCATCGACGATTCGACCCAACAAGTTGTGCCAAGCAAGGTTGTATAAGTCACTAAAGAGCCATTTTTGGATGCATACCACTTGCTCCATGAAATGCCAATCAGAATCAAAGGGTCAAAAGCACTGCAAAATGATTGTAAATTGGATCTCAACAAAGATTTTGCTTCACTACACATCGCAAGGAGGTATGGTATCTCATATCATGTTGAGACTTCTTCGAATGATTTTAGTAGTGGATTGCGTGTTGCAGTTCAAGAATATTTTGTTGTTGAAATGCCTCACTATGAAGGTAGACATGAACTGAATTTCATCTTTGATATTGGTATACCTGAGTTGATGAATCGTTGTCTTTTACGTGCTCAAAGCTCAATTTTGAGTTGTTAGAATTAAGGGTGTTCAAACGGTCCAGACCGGACCGCAAATATACGGTCCGGTGGACCGTAAATTTTTCAATACTTGGACCGTGGACCGGACCGGTCCGGTCTAGGAGAGTAATATACCGTTTTTATTTTTTCTAATGATTTTTTCATTTTTTTAGATAAAATTGGTCATATAATGATTCATTTACGGTCCAAATCTAGATCGGACCGTAAAATGGATGTAATTAGGATTAAATAAGATATATTTATTATAACAAAAGCATATTACGGTCCATTACGGTCCTGGACCGGACCGAACCAGACCGTAACTCGTAAACCTTTAAAACCCTAGACCGTGGACCGAACATACACGGTCCAGGACCGGACCATAATTTCCGGTCCGGTCCGGGTTTACGGTCCGGTCCAAAAATGAACACCCCTAGTTAGAATTGGTGTTGTTGATATTGGATCCATGGATGTTACTATTCTCATTTGCTTCTGATGTGAACTCTTAATAAGCGCATAGAACGATTTGGGTAATTGTTTGGCCATTTTATTATTCGCTAGTATGTTTGGAGTTAATCTTAATTGTTATTGAAGAACTTTGATGGTTGGACCATTTGCTAATATACTTGGCAGTGTTAAAGTGGTCTGATTTTAGTAACTAACATGATGAGAAACAACCCTCCAAAGGTGAGGCTTTGCTTCTCTAGGGGCTAGATCTAGACCAAGGGGAGTCTTCTTCTCCTTCCTAAGCTTAGGAGCCCTTCAATGGCAGCCAAGAGAGAGAGGGAGGGCACCGGACTGAGGGTGGCCGTGGGGAACCAAGGAGGTGGCGGCGCCGGCAAGCCCAAGGAAGCCCTCCTTGGGGGTTCCTTGGCCGTGAGACACAAGGATCTCGATTTGTTGGTTGTTTGGAGTGAGAATTCGTGAGAGATGGATGAGATTGAGGAGAGAAGAGTGTTTGAGAGAGTTTGGGTTGATAGAAGTAAGTGGAAAGCCTTAGGGAGATATACTCAACCTAAGGGAAATGTCCACTTCTATAATCTTCAACCAAATGAACAAGGAAGCCAAGGAGTGGCTTATATAGTTCTAGGGTTTTGGTGGACTAGGATCCCATATGCAAATGGGTACACACGCCCACTAAAAAAAAGGAAACTCTAATGGGCCTTAGTGAGTTAAAGCCCATATGCAAATGGCTCTTTACACTCACTAGGACAAGGCTAGAATTATAAAACTAAATAACCAAAATAGAAATGGGATAAAAGCCTTAGAGGCTTGGATATAGACGCGCGCATAAATGCCTTGGAATCGAAGCATGGTCGATGCTTGAGTGTCGTGGCACTGATGCGCCGACGTCTTGGTAGTCAAGGCCTTGAATCCTTTTGATGGGTGGTTGACACTCATCACTCTCCCCTTCTTGAAGGAGAATTGTCCTCAATTCGATCATCGGGGACCGGGGGCACATAATGCAAGTAGGCATCCATAAGACGGCTTGGAAGAGCTCCCCCCGCCATGGTATGTGTACTCCAAGGAGACGCCAAAAAGGCCCTAAGCAAGGTTGCCGCCGACATGGTCCTACAACAAAGCAACTCAACAACAAAATGTGAGAATATCCTACTCCCCGGGGTGGTTCTACGAAGGGCTCTAGGCACGGTCCAAAAGGGAGATGGGGTCGGTTCATGCGCAGCCCGAATGGGGTAGATGGGAGGGCTTAGGTCCGGTGGCCATATGTGGAAAAGGAAAACAGTGGGCACCCTCAAGGCAATGTGTGAGATCCTACAAGCTAGGGGGTTGGCCATGTAGGAGAGATGAACTAGTAGCACCCAAAGAGAATCTCTCCCCTTCTTAGGAGTTGGCCACCCGACTACAAGAGTGAGATACACAACCACCCAATTCACGGTAGAAGAGGATACAAGAATGCTAGGGTCAGGAGGGCGATATCTAGGATAAATCAATGGGAAAAAAACACCCAAGCACGGGGCCACAAACCAAGAGAAAAGCTAAGGTGAGGTCCTAACGAAAGGGTCCCTAAGTAGGCTAGGTGTGGGGCTATCCTCAAAGGCTCCGTGTCAACCTGAAATACCTTATGCATGAGGTTCCTAGGAAGGGATGTATGGCCAGTCCATAAAGGTCCATAATCAACATGATACTCCATGGGCAAGGGGTGTCAAGGAAGCGCTCTAGGTATAATCCTCAAAGGGCCCCGAACAACATGACAATCCTTTTGCAAAGAAAACCTAGGGGAGGATCTAGGCATGCTCAAGGACAAGGTAGAGAGATGGCAGCCCGTACTCCCATAATAGGCCCAAAAATCAACATTGCAAAGACACATAATAAGGGCATTATCATGGTATGGGATACGCATAATCAACACATGAAGCGTCCTAAAGGTATGCCGAAAGAGGGAATATGCAAAGCACACAACATACGTAACTAGGAGAGGAAAGAAATGAAGTGAATACATCTCATGCAACAAGGATGGGGAGCTATGAAGCAAACATGAGTATGCCAAATCCAAGGGTATAACATGCGAGCCTTTTTTATTGCCTAAGGCACTAAATGCAATAACATGAGACGTATATGTCATAGGAAGTGTAAGGTCATATGCAAGAGTAGTGACATCACTCTTCCTAAGCCTAAGTATGTGCTTCATGATGCAACAAGTCAAACAATTATCATACTTAGGCATGTAGGAAATAACAAGCAATAAGTGAAACTTCGTTGGCATGAATTGAGACATGGAACCATAATGCAAACAAGAATGTGTAGTCCTAGATGCAAAACAATTTGTCTTCATACATAAAGCTCTATCCAAAGATGTAAATGGAAAATCATGCAAGGTATCACTCAAGGGCATAAAAGGAGAGACAAAAGAAGGTACCTCCCTAAATATAGGGGTCATTGGAGCGTCTCCATTGTAGGGGTTAAGAGCTGGCCTTGGAAGCTTGTAAGGCTCGTCATCCATAGCATGTACCTCCTCTTGGAGTGAGAATGGCAAGCAAGAAGGAACAAGAGGTGTGGCATCCACCCAAGGCATAGCCAAAGAGCTCATGGAGCTGCGAGTGATGATAGGGCAAGGCACCCACTGAGGCGCAACCAAGGCACCCCCAGACGCGGTCATGGATCCTTGAGGCGCAGTAGGGGCGCTGCACGGCGTAGCCGAGGTGCTTTGAGGCACGGCCAAGGCGCGCTGGGGCTCGGACAAGGCGCGATGAGGCTCAAGCAAGGTGTCATGGCGCGGCGTGGATGAGGCATCGTGAGGAGCGGCTGAGGCCATGTGAGGCGCGCCCGAGTCAATGTCAAACACGTCCAAAGGAGGCTGATGCACATGCAAGGGTACTTGAGGTGCGACCAAGGCGCATGTAGGCTCTTCCAAGGCAAACTGAGGCGCAACCATGGAACAAGAAGGCACAACCGAAACGATCCGAGGTGCGACCAAGGTATGTTGAGGCGCGCCAATTGCAATGTTGTTTTGGGCCTCTTTCCAAGGAGCAACCACGTCAATAGTAGCCTCTCTGTGGGCTTCATGGTCGGAGATGTGGTGGTTGAGCATCGGGAAGGCGCGTGCACATGCACTTGGGCTGGCTAACGTGGATCTCGGGGCATAGTGGTGAGCCATGACGTAGACGAGTTGGGCCCAAGTGTGGATGGGCGGGAGGCCTCCGAGACATAGGGACTCTTGCATCGTTGTCTACCATGTACGGGCATAGTCGGTGAAGTACCAAGTGGCGATGCACACCTCCTCGCGAACATCATAATCCGAGCGGCCAAAGACATAGCGTGTGTGGCGCTCCCATGCCAAGAACTCGGAACCACCGTCGTTGCAACCGGTGAAGGAGTAGAAGGACACCCCTACACCATGGCCATCGGTTTGGCTAGGCACATAAAGGTTCGACTTGGGCCGAGCTCGAGCATGCCGGTAACCGGATGGCATTCGGTCATATCCTCCTCTTGGTGGCACGGAATGAGGGGCGCTTGGAGCTGCGGCCGGGGACACCATAGGAGGCTCGAGGTCGAGGGCAGTGGTATTGTTCAAACCCGATGGCTTTCTCGAGGAGATAATCGAACTCATCTTCCATCGGATATTCCATGGCCTCGTCACCTAGGAAAACCCAAGGAAAATGCCAATCAAATGTTCCAAGGAAAGTGGTAAGACATAACACAAGACCAAATAAAACAAACAAGGGAAATGCAAGAAGGGAATATCAAACAAACAAACAAACAAACAACACACACAATGATGTCTACACAACAAGACAAGTGAGGTCTAGGGCAAGCAAAGGGCAATCAAAAGAAAATAGACTAAGACATAAGCAAGACAATTCAATGGCTCATGCAAGGGTTGTCAAGGAAAGGTATGATATGTAACTTGCCAATTGGGAAAAACCCAAGACACCTTCTAACCAAGCCAATGTATATACCTCAAGCTAATATAAATAAAGGAACCAAAGGGTAACTTAGGATGGCAAGCTCAATGGGAGAGCAATTCGGCCAACCTATGGGTCCACTCAAGAGGGTGAAGTAGATATGGCAAAGGAGAGAGGAACATGGAGAGAAGGGCTTAGTGGCCCAAGTTGCCGAGTGAGGGTGAGAGAGCCCACCAAGGGTTGTGGAACCAAACCGAAAGAAAGAAAAGAAAAGAAGCTTGACCTTCACTTTGTCCTTCTTGTTTTTTTTTTTGAATTCGGTTCTTCTTTTTTTTTCTTTTTTTTTGGTCTCTTGCCTTTTGTTTTGACCTCTTGAAAATATGTATGGCTTTTTCTTAGGCAAAGGAAGCAAAGACTAGCAAGACTTAGTGTGTTGATGCAAGGAGTGGAACCACAACACTTTTTTTTGTAATGAAGGCAACAAGGGATGCAGATTTTTCTTTGTTTAGAATTGCCAAGTCACCATGTAGTGGTGTGACTAGGCCTAAGAAGAGAAGAGGAAGAGGGCCCCTTGCCACATCATAATTTCAGCCCCCCTAAATAAAACTCCACTAAGATTGTCCTCCAATACCTCCCACTAACCCATCATCCTAAGGTACTAGATGGTCTTTACCTAAAATAGCCAAGGGAGACAAATAGTACTAGGAGAAGGTGGAGAAGGTGGAGAAGGCCTCCCAAGGACAAAGTACATGCAAGGGACAAAAGGACAAGGGGGACCACAAGTACACAATTCAAACAAGGGCAAGCAAGCAAGGGAGGGGGGGGGGGAGTTCGGCTGGTAGGGGCTGTTGGGTGGCAGATGGGGTGGTGGTGGTCGGAGCTAGGGCGGCAGAGGGGGTTTTTCGGCGGCCGGAGGTGGTGGAGGTCGCCGGAGATGGATTTTTTTTAGGGTTTTTGTAAGGGAAGCTAGGGAGAACTAATCTAAACAAGAAAATAGCATGGAAAACATGAATGAACACATGGAAACAAGAGAAAATCTGAGCATGCAAACTAAACTCAACACAAGAAGAACAAGAAAAAAAATTCTAGCTAGCAAGGGGAACAAAGAGCAAAACACATGGAAACATGGAAGCAACACAAGAGAACATACTAGCTATGAACATGAATCATTAAAAACGAAATTTTAAAGGGAGAAGATGACTTAGCTTGGGCACTTGGCTCTTGATACCAATTGATGAGAAACAACCCTCCAAAGGTGAGGCTTTGCTTCTCTAGGGGTTAGATCTAGACCAAGGGGAGCCTTCTTCTCCTTCCTAAGCTTAGGAGTCCTTCAATGGCAGCCAAGAGAGAGAGGGAGGGCACCGGACTGAGGTGTGGCCGTGGGGAACCAAGGAGGTGGCGGCGCCGGCAAGCCCAAGGAAGCCCTCCTTGGGGGTTCCTTGGCCGTGAGAAACAAGGATCTCGATTTGTTGGTTGTTTGGAGTGAGAATTCATGAGAGATGGATGAGATTGAGGAGAGAAGAGTGTTTGAGAGAGTTTGGGTTGATAGAAGTAAGTGGAAGGCCTTAGGGAGATATACTCAACCTAAGGGAAATGTCCACTTCTATAATCTTCAACCAAATGAACAAGGAAGCCAATGAGTGGCTTATATAGTTCTAGGGTTTTGATGGACTAGAAGCCCATATGCAAATGGTTACACACGCCCACTAAAAAAAAGAAAACTCTAATTCTGGAAACAATTCCAGTTTCGGAACCTGCTTGAGTCCGATCAAAGATGATGGCAAAGTGGAGTGGGTGCACCTTAGTCGGGCTCTTTTCATTCTGAAATTCCAAAACCACGATCAATGGTGGTTAATGAAAGCCTATTATTGCAATTGGTGGTGGCCAATTCTGGAGTCAATTCCAGTTTCGGAACCTGCTTGAGTCCGCCTAAGAGAGAAATCTTTGGAACTCCAACCATTCTTGGTGTAAATTCGAGTTTTAGAGCCAATTCTGGAAGCCAAGAATGCGGTGTTCCTAGATCAATTGTTGAAGATTCCAGTGTTGAATCGAGTAAAAAATCCCAACGCCACTCAATCTTGGGCCCATTTTCACTCAAAACCCGGTTTGGAACGACAAGACAAGAGGACTCTTGTATCTTCCCATGATGGATTGCACGACGTTCATCGGTCCTACACACTGAAATCCAAATTCGAGGAAGATGAATTCTGGGAAGGTGTGTGGACACAAGGGTTGGTGAGTTATGATTCAAGAGTATTGCATATTGAAATGAACAACACCATCGACGATTCGACCCAACAAGTTGTGCCAAGCAAGGTTGTATAAGTCACTAAAGAGCCATTTTTGGATGCATACCACTTGCTCCATGAAATGCCAATCAGAATCAAAGGGTCAAAAGCACTGCAAAATGATTGTAAATTGGATCTCAACAAAGATTTTGCTTCACTACACATCACAAGGAGGTATGGTATCTCATATCATGTTGAGACTTCTTCGAATGATTTTAGTAGTGGATTGCGTGTTGCAGTTCAAGAATATTTTGTTGTTGAAATGCCTCACTATGAAGGTAGACATGAACTGAATTTCATCTTTGATATTGGTATACCCGAGTTGATGAATCGTTGTCTTTTACGTGCTCAAAGCTCAATTTTGAGTTGTTAGAATTAAGGGTGTTCAAACGGTCCAGACCGGACCGGACCGCAAATATACGGTCCGATGGACCGTAAATTTTTCAATACTTGGACCGTGGACCGGACCGGTCCGGTCTAGGAGAGTAATATACCGTTTTTATTTTTTCTAATGATTTTTTTCATTTTTTTAGATAAAATTGGTCATATAATGATTCATTTACGGTCCAAATCTAGATCGGACCGTAATTGGACCGTAAAATGGATGTACTTAGGATTAAATAAGATATATTTATTATAACAAAAGCATATTACGGTCCATTACGGTCCTGAACCGGACCAGACCGTAACCCGTAAACCTTTAAAACCCTAGACCGTGGACCGAACATACACGGTCTAGGACCAGACCGTAATTTCCGGTCTGGTCCGGGTTTACGGTCCGGTCCAAAAATGAACACCCCTAGTTAGAATTGGTGTTGTTGATATTGGATCCATGGATGTTACTATTCTCATTTGCTTCTGATGTGAACTCTTAATAAGCGCATAGAACGATTTGGGTAATTGTTTGGCCATTTTATTATTCGCTGGTATGTTTGGAGTTAATTTTAATTGCTATTGAAGAACTTTGATGGTTGGACCATTTGCTAATATACTTGGCAGTGTTGAAGTGGTCTGATTTTAGTGACTAACATGCATCCAAGAAAGAGTTGTTCATGCCTTGATGCAAGTTCAATGGTCATTTTAAGGACATTGAAAGCTTCGAAGTACTCATGTCTTGAAGGAGCAAGTTGTTGAAGACTTAAAATTGGGTCAAATTTGTGTCCATGTGATTTGAAGAGAGGCCAAAGATTAAATATGGCTACTGAAGATGTCTCATTACATACTACATGGTTGGAGAGCTTAGTTATCCTAGTTTTTTTTTCTTGAAAGTGCACAAATAAGGACTGGGTGTTTCTCTGACTTGTGAAGTTCTGCAAACTTTGAGTCTTCAAAAGGAATTCTTTGTAGCTCCACCTCTAGCTAAAAATTCTATTGTGATGGGTTGTGTAGAGCATTTAGGTCACTAGAGAATTGTAAGGTTCTTGTTGGTCTATTTGACGTGAGTTTGTTGTGCTTGTCTTCATAGGAATGGCTAGTGTGATGATCTATCTAGGCTGCTTAAAAAGTGGGTTAGTAGCCTGCTAAATTTGTGTTCAATCTATTGGAATGCATATTGGTCATATGCAAGTCGTTATGATTTTGCCTTGGGCCTTGGGAGTTGTGTATCAACCTGTAATTAGGCTTCAGTCTTGGGTGATGAAATTGATGAAGTCAAGAGCATTGCTATATGTTTCATTGTTGTAGTGATGTTGTAACTGGACGGCTACACTCATAGAATTGTCATTTTTTTAATATAATAGCCTTATAACTTTTTTATGTCAATTTAGGAACTAGAATGGCTTTCAATTCATAAGCCTTAAGGACATGATTTTATAAGGATGGAATAATGTCATGTAAGGGTTTATATGGTGTTTAGTAGATTGAGTATAAATAGTACTTCATCCATTAAGTAATACTCATCATTTTAGCTTTTAACACAACTATTAATGAATGTATTAATTAAGTAAAACACTACAAACTTTTCCTAAAATCTACAATTTTAGCAATTATCCACCTCCTTTATAACCAATGAATAAATAGAATTTTCAAAAAAAAATGTCAATCTGTGCAATTTTCAATAATATATCTCGTAATTCACCAATAAATTATTATCTAAAACTCTAAATTGACAAATATTTCTTAATAAAAATACAATGTTAAAATGACACTTATTTATTCACGGTGTAGTATGATGTTGTATTGAAAATAATTAATGAGGAATAATATAAATTACTACTTTCCCTTTATCTCTTTCTCTCTTCCCTAAACTCCGCTCCTCTATTTGTTCATATGCTTCTCCTTCTCTTTTCCCTCAACTCTCTTCTTTCCCTAGTTCTCCTCCTTTGCTCTAATTCAACCTACAAACCTATGATTTTCCTTTAATAAGGTCATGATCTAATCCAGGATATGGCAAATTTTTCATGAATGACTGGATTTTGCATGAGCAATCTCATCACACTTACCATGCACCAAACTTGCATCATTTATCACCCGATCTGACTTGAATCCAATATATAGATACATTTATGATAAGATAATATATAACTTTATGTTCATCCAATATGTTATGGATGTCACAAGTTTGAATCTGTACTAGCTGCCCTTATTCATATATGTGTTTGCTTTTGTAGAGAGTTATATATTAATCCTAGAACTTTTTTTAGTCTACTAAAGTTGCTAAACTATAGAGAATGTTATAAATGAGTCTTTAAACTTTTTTTCAAATCAATTGAAGTCCCCCTGGGAATTGGGTCAAAGTATATATTCCTCAATGAACAAAAATTCCCACAATATAACGATTAAGTTATTTGCACCCTGACAAGGTGCTATTTGCGCCGGATGTCAGGCTGCGCGGCAGTGAGCGCCGCGCGGAAACGGTTGCCGCGCGGCAGTAAGCGCCGCGCGGAAGTGATTGTCGCGCGGTGGCGGGTGCTGCAGAGGGGTGTGTGTTGTTTAGGGGGGTTTAGGGTTTAGGGTAGACTATTCGTAGGACAACATGCATCTTCCTAGCCTTTCGGTGGATTTCAATCAGAATTATTGCTGCGTCCGTGAACGAATTACTTTCGATGGATTTCAATCACAATTTTTTTGGTGATTTCTATATATAGCATTGTTGCTTTCACAATTGAACGAACGAATTTCATATTCAAAATATACTTTGTATGCAAGAAGTGAAAATTATTTAATCTACTACGAAATGTCGTGGCATAATGACGATCATGAAAATTATGAAGATTGAAAATCATGTCCTGCAAATTAAAATGTGTAATTTTCCATATCTAGTCATTTACTACACAATTAATTTGGTGGGCTACAAAACAGAGACAATTAAATATGTTTATATTAAGTGTTTTATTAGAAATTTATGTATGCTAATTTAAGTCTTTTCGGAGAAGGACAATAGGAAGTTATTTATGCTGAATAATAATGATTTCATTTTTACTTTTAAATTCTTGCAAGTTACATATTTTTCATATAACTTTAACAAATATTCAATTTTAAGATTCAATATTTTTTAAATATCGAAGAAGAACCCGACTCGACCTAAACCCAACCCGAACTCAACCCGAAAATTTGTACGACTCGATCGATCCAAACCCGATCCGCCCGACCCAGTTTACGTATAATTTAACGGGCATCGAACTCATTTTCCACAGATCGTGATTACCCATCGCGCACAGCTATCACTGCCGCACGGCCTGTAGGGTGCAAATAGCACTCTACAGCGGCGCAAATAGGATTTGCCCAAAATAAGGATCATCTTCAATGGAAAATTAAAGTTTAGCGAATCCATTTGTAACATTTTTTAAAAAATTGAAGGATTTTAATTAATAAAAAAGGACATTTTTTTTTTTTAAATTAGGCTCCATTTGGACTAGAAAGATTGAATAGAATTCGATCACACTGTAACATAATGAGATATTGTACACAATAATGACAATGTACCCTCCGAAAACCCTAAACACTCCCAACCATGGCTCCGCCGCCGCTCCAACCAAAATTTGGCCTCTAAATCTGGACTCAGATCCCTCTCAACCCAACTCTTACAACTCTGACCCGAAGAACATCATTTACAACTCCGCTGGCGATGGTAGCGATGACGTCGAAGCTGCGTCTTCGGCTGTGGCTCCAGTGTACACCTTGAATCTGCTGACTGGACGGCGGCAGAGGCATTCTCCTTCCATCCTTCTGCTATTGTCTACTCTCGGACTCCTGGCGACTGCTGTGAAGCCGTTCCTTCACTCTGATGATGCAAACCAACATCAACCCCTCTTCAATCTGCTAGTCGACCGCAATCTCAAGAGGGCTCTTCATCGTCTTTCCAGGTGTAGTTGTTCTTCCCCCCCTTGGGTTTGCTTGACTGGATGTTTGTTCTTTGTTCTTTACTTTGTGTGTTTGTGTTTCTTGTTTCCTGAGATTGATCCTTTTTTGTTGCGAACCCTTTTCCCTTTGAGTTCCTTTGTTTGTATTGTTTTGTTGAACCTTTTTCTTTGGGTGTGGATTTGTGTTAATATCACCCTTTGTTTGCCTTCCTTATCCGGCGACTTGGATGTAGGGAAGGATCTTGTGAACCTTTATCACTTTGTGAGAATCTGTAAACTCGACCTTCTAAACCTGCTTTACTACCCCTTTCCTACGTGTAGTGATGTAGGTTATGTATTCTTGATCCTCAATGCTTTTACTCTCTTATTGGGTTCTGCATGTATCTTGACTCTATTTGCAACCTTACATTTGACTATGCTCTTTCTATGACTTCCTGTTGTCGGCATGACTGGATTATTGTCTGGAAGCTCTGGATTGTGGTTGGTCATTTTAACGGCCTTGTTTGTTTGGTGAACTTTGGTTATGACTTTGAAAACTGCTTGAAACCCTTGAACAAATTCGTGGTTGTCATCCCCTGGTGTAATAGAACCTTTTATCCTGTTACACTTGGGATGTCTACTTCCTCGCTGGCTCCCTAGTATTTCCTTTTTGCTTGGCTGCATTATCTATCTTTTAAACTTCCCCTTGAACAGGGTTGAACCCCTTTATCTGCATTGTTTTTTGTTGGACTCATAGTCCATTGAACTGCAAGCTCAAGAGTTTTCTTGTTTACCTGCATGATGATTATGATTATCCTAAACCTGGTTTGTTGTTTCTCTGTAGTATTCCCATTGTTTCTTACTACAACTCCATGACTGTTAAAGATGAAAAGTATAGAAATAGATGGCATTTGGATATTTCTCTGTTGATTTATCCCTTGTATTGCCAGAAGGAATATTTGAGGAGCTTTTGCAATCTCTACACTTGGGAACATTGCTTCTTAAAGGAAAAATGTGTGTGTGCCAGAACACAAGACACGATATCTGGAATGGGTGACCCCCACAAATCCATAAAACAATCCCGCTTGAGAAAAGCAAACAACAGAACAAACTATTATTCCATGAACAACTATATGTGGAGTTTCATCTCCATGACACATTTAAATTTGAGCTATGTATTAGTGAATAGCTATAAACTGTTGTTTTATTTGTTATGTAAGACTGGGATATGTCTTCTCAGTTTTAGATACTATGTGAACAACACTAACATTGAAATTTGGATCCTTGTTATAATTTGTATCCCTTTATCCTATTCTTATACCTTGTACAAATCTTCTATGATTAATGCTTGCATCATCTATGGAGTGCACCTTTGTAGTCTCTACTCTGTCGACCAGAACAATAAGAATTACTCTTGTAAAGATCTCAGTGTGTTTACAATGAGTACACATTTTGTTACTTTGATGGGCAACTATGAACAATTTATTTTAAGAAATGTGATATACACGAACTGGAAAAGAATGATTTTTTTTTGTGTTTTCTCATTGTTACCAATGAGATAACTCGTAAACCTACAAAAAGAACCAAGTTCTGGGATGATCATCACGAATCTTTGACGGTTTGCACTAGTCATAACTGTCATTACTATGAACCACGGACTAAGACCCCTAACTGTCATTGGATATGGGGCAATCACTTAATTGGTCTTTTATGAAGATTACAACATGGAATTGTCGTGGAATTGGGAAGAAAACTTTTTGGATGGATGTTGAATCCTTCTGCAAAATTGAACGAATTCAATTAATTGCACTCTTTGAAACAAGAACAAACAAATAACCAAGTGAAAAAGTGTGAAAAAGCGGGATTTGATCAATTCTATTGTGTCCCGGCTACGGGTTTCTCGAGTGGCATTTGTGTAATGTGGAAAAACTACCAACTTACAAATGAAATCCTCGAAATTGACCAAATTGAAACAAGATTTATTAGTATCAAGTATACAAACCAGCTCACGAACATAAAACTTATGTTAATCCTAACTTATGCTCCACCAAATGAATCTGCAAAGAATGTGTTCTGGGACAGACTCATCTCTTTTATTAAAAATTGTTCTCTTCCGTGCATTATTATGGGAGATCTGAACGAAATACAAGACCCATCTGAAAAATTAGGTGGTTTAATACCACATTTGACAAAATTTGCAAGATTACGACATTTTAAGAATGAATGTGAACTACTAGAGACCCCTATTCAAGGAAATATCTATACCTGGCAAAATAACATTACAGAAATAGATAACATATATGAAAAACTAGATTGGGTACTCATTCATCACCAGATCCTTCAATGGTACCCTGATATCTGTACTAAACACTTTGCCTTTACCAGCTCAGACTATTATCCTATCTCTATCGAGCTTGACTCAACAATACCTTTTAAAAATCAGCCGTTTAAATTTGAAAAAATCTGGATGACTAGAAAGGACTTTAGAAATGTTGTCAAACAAGCTTGGAGAACTAACTATCATGGATCGATATTATATAATATTGTATCCAAAACAAAATTACTTAAGAAATATGCCAAGATCTGAAACAAAATTACTTTTTGCAATGTATTTACTCAATTACAAACTATAGAAAAACAGCTCTCTGAAATCCAAACTGAGATCTGTACTTACCCTACAAATTATCTCATTAAAAAACAAATAAGAATCATAGAAAAAAAAAACTTCTGTGTTTCCAGAAAATTTACTGGAACCAAAGAGCTAAAGTTAAACACATCAAATTAACTGATACGAATGCTAGCTATTTTCACAAAATAGCAAGTGGAAGAAGAAATAAAAAAATCATAAAATAAATTAAAACACAAGAAGGAATAAGTATTACTAGAGAAGAAAACATTAGAATTGAAATCAGAAATGATTTCATTAAAAGATTCAGAAGTAAGGATATGAACCAGAGACTATTCCAGGAAAATCTTGAATTAATTCAGTCTGAAATTTCTATAGATGACAATTTAAAATTAATAAGAACTGTATCCAATGAAAAAATTAAGAAGGTTGTCTTTAACATTGGCTCGAATAAATCACCGGGGCCTGATGGTATGACAGCAGAATTCTACCAAAAATAATGAGACATTGTAGGTCCTTCTGTTATTCAAGCAGTTAAAAGCTTTTTTCTTTCTGGGAAATTGCTCAAACAAATAAATCACACATTCATCTCTTTGATTCCAAAATGTGACAATCCGAACTCTACTAATCACTATAGACCCTTATATGCTCTACAATTTATAAGATTATCTCGAAGATCATAACAACAAGACTTAAAGGAACCATGGAAAAATTAATCCACCCCCTATAGTGTGCCTTTGTTGCTAACAGAGCCATTCAAGATAATATCTTGATTGCCCATGAAATCTTTCACTCATGTAAATCGAAAAAAAGAATCGAACACTTCATTGCCCTAAAATTAGATATGGAAAAAGCTTATGATAGAATTGAATGGAACTTCATCATTAAAATTATGGAAAAGTTTGGATTCCATAAAAAAATTATCAACTGGATAAAAGAATGCATTACAACGGTATCTTTCTCGGTGCTTGTAAACAACGGACCTACAGAAATATTTAAATCATCAAGAGGACTTCTACAGGGTGACCCCCTTTCCCCTTTCTTGTTTATTTTAGGATCTGAAATCCTTGCTAGAAAATTCCAAAAAGCTTCAGAATGACCTCGTAATCCTCTAGGATTTCAAATCACTCAACAAGGATCACAAATTTCGTTTTTGGTGTTTGCGGATGACATTGTGATCTTCTCAAAAGCTAAACATGAAAATTGCAAGGAAATTAAGGACATTATTGATGAATATTGCAAAATCTCAGACAAAAAGTAAATTTTCATAAATTGGTTTTTCAAGTCACAAAAAAGATTACCAACCAAAAGAAATTAGCAATACAAGGCATTCTCACAATCACAAATATGATATATCTCAAAAAATATCTTGGTTGCCCTATCATTAATGGTAGAGTCAACTCGAATACCTTTGATGATCTCTTAATTAGTACACAACAACAACTGTCTAAATGGAAAGCAAACTCTTTTTCCCAAGCAAGAAGAACAACACTAATAAAAACCAATATGGCATCAAGACCAAACTATCTTATGCAAAGTTTTATGTTACCTACACACACACAATCAACTTGACAAGTTAAATATATCTTTTTTTTGGAACAAAGACAGCTCCTATAAACCTCTTATAGGCTGGGAAAAAATATGTAAAACAACTCAACAAGGAGGTCTTAGATTGAGAAAATCAAAGGACATGAATAAAGCCCTATAATTCAAATTACTTTGGAAAATCTTAGCAGAACCGAATAACTATTGGGTCAAAGTTGTTACCGAAAAATACTTGAAAACAATCCATATATTTCATTACGGAAAAAAAGGAAATTCTTGGCAATGGTCCAAAATGATTGAACTCATGGATGAATTCAAATCTGGACTAATTTGGCAAGTTGGTAATGGCAGAACAATCAAATTCTGGTCGAATAATTGGGTCTCGAACACCCCTTTATGTGGTATCATAAACACACAATCAATCCTGAATAAGGATGTCTTGGTAGCTGATTTTATGTTGCCAAATAAAACCTAGAACAAGGACCTAATAGAACAATATTTACCACATGATTTAGCCAAAAAAATAATCTTTATCCTGATACCTTTAAATGATATTCATGATAGAATGTAATGGAAAACTAGTAAAAATGGTTGGTTTTCTACGAACTCTGTTATGGAATTGATTAGCAGAATTCAGGTATGAATATGAGTTCTTATCCATTTAATTTTGATTGATTTTTTTTTTTTTTTGAAATTTAGGGTTTGTTACAATTTGGGATTTTGTATTTAGGTATTCTAATGTTTGTCATAAGCTTGGGATTAAGCTCAATCAAGTACGAATATCAGTTGATCAGACTTATCCTAGCTTCTTCTTAGTTTTTGAATTTGATTGAGGGTTTAGTTCTATCAGTTTAAGACAATTGATTGTAATTATCATCAATTTCTTGCTAATAACCTTAATTCTTTGGTTTTATAAACCTCAGTATTGACTTTAAACTTTACCATGTTTTCCTTTTGATAAATTTTAATCTCCATGCCTTTGATTGTCCCTTTTGATGAATTGTAAAATCTTCTTTGATGGATGACCAAGCCAAATCTTCTAGCAATTAGCAACAAACAATGGCAATTTGGTCACTTGCACACTTGTAGAAAGAAAAAAAAACAGTAGCAATTTGGTTTGTTGAACATGAAAGCCAACAAACCAATGGTGTCATCATACAAGAAAGCTATAGAAGTAACATGAAAGCTTATTTGTAGCCTATTAGCTCAAACGGTAGAGCAATGTGCTCATGCACAATGATGTGGGTTCGAATCCCACATAGGCTTGTTAATTAATAAAGCATTTGGTATTTTGCCCATGTTAAAACTAAGATAATGAATTATGATTTCTATTTGCTACTTGTATGCATTGTCTTTTCATTGTACTAAATAATGTTCGAATGCTTGTAGCCTATGTGAGATTCGAACCCACATCTTATGTGTATTGAACACATCGCTCTATCATTTGAGCTAATAGGCTAAAAGATTGTGTATTATAGTTTACCAATAAGTTTCCCTTCTATTTGTTTATAATTTGAGATCAATATAGTTTATCATCTGATTTGGTGGTTGACAATGATCAACTCGCTTCATATCCATCAGCCTAGATTGTAACTGAACATCGTACCCATCAGCTTTTGGTACAACCCTCACCATATTCATCAATGGCATTCGATTACCTTGAGAATTTACACCGTGAACCCTCACCATATTCATTAGTGGCATTCGATTACCTTCATTACCAAAGGCTTCAGTTGTGGAGGTAAGCAAGTTGTTCTTGAGAAACTCAAAATCTTCCCCTCTTACTGGAGATGTTCTAGAAGAATTTCTATTCAAATCATCTCTTTTCTTTGGTGATCCCATCAACTTCATCCATAGTGTACTAGGATATATAATTCCAGTATGCACTATGAATTTAGGGATTAGAAACTTAAAATCAAACCCAAAAATCCCTAGCAAAACTTTGAAAACCTTCTCTACTACACCATGTTTGGAGAAACACAAAATTCCTTTCCTAAAGCTACGTGAATCAACCTTTTGGTTGTTGAACAGAAAACAGTAAATACATATTTCATTCACTTAGAGCAGAGCTTAATTATATTGTAAGAGACAAGTCCCCAATTTTACCAACAAAAAATGACAAACCCACATCAGTAAAAGAACAAAGCAAACCAAGATCAAATTGACCCCCTAAAACACACAAACAATGAAATCTGGAGCTAAAAAAGTGGTGTCCAGGGCAAAGGGACAAAAACAAAGAAATGAAAAAGGAGTATTTAACTGCTTTTGTAACAAATATATGATTTCCCAAATTAAACAGCTAAAGCTTATGACAAAAAATAAAATACCTAATTCAAAACCCTAAATTGAAATAAACCCTAAATTTCGAAACACAAAAATCAAACAAAATCAAATGGATAAGAACTCAAATTCGTACCTGAATTCTCCCTCCACCTTGTCGCCTCCTTGTCCCACCAGTAGACCGCCCTCCTCCAAGCGAATGACTCCTCGTCCTCCAGCTGCATCCCTATGTCTTCCCTGCTCCTCATCGCCATGAACCACTACCGGCCTCGTCCTCCATATGGATCGTCCAATCCGATCACCACCGGCGTCGCGCCCTACTCGTTTACTAGCACCAACACCACCGGCTCTCCACCTCTGGTTTCTCAAATGGCCAACGCGAGTCATGTGCTTCGTTTAATCGTTCTTTCTTTTCCTTCTTTTTTACCTTTTATTTTCCTTTTTCTTAATTAACGTTTTGTTAACGGTAGGATAACGAACGGTCCCACTATATGCACTACGTTTTTTGACGTTTCGCACTACAAATCACTACGCAAAAAACTGGCGTACGCCAGATTTCTGCGTAGAAGACCAAATTTCTCTACGCAGGTATCTGGCGTACGCCAGATACCTGCGTAGAGCTAGAATATAATTGTTGGAGATAGAGAGTTGGGGTTTTTTTGAAATTTGCCTCCTCGCCAAATCCTGGCGTAGGAAAAAAAAAAACTGGACGCAACCAATTGAACAATATATTTTTTTAAATCTGCATTTGACTCTAGTAATAGACGTTATCAAGTAATCAAGGTTACATGGCAATAAATTCGTTTGTATCATGAGATTTCAATATACTTTTATTCATGTATATTTCTCCACCAATTTGTTTGATATTATCTGTTTGTTATTATTATTCTCGAAAATCACATATAACTATGGTTATATATTATAGTTGGATTGACTAGATGTCTCATCCATATTTGGATTTTCGGTCCGTCAGACAGGACCCACATGCAGGAGATCATGTCCCTCCAACTCCCACGGCTTCCGCTGTCACGGTATGTCATCATTTTCTTATGTTTATTTTGATGTATTTTATTTATGTTTATTTTGATGAATTTTTTTAATACAGCGCTCATAGCTGGTGGCCGACGAGATGATGGCTTATCTGGCCCAATACGACGATACGCCTCCCCGTCTTACAGATCAGATGATCCGTTGGATCGAGTATCTGACGGGTGACGTGACGCCTTCGGCCCCTCCCATTCCACGTGCGTCCCAGAGATTCCGCGACTCGGTTCACGAGGAGGGATCTGGTTGTAATAACCCATAATTTTTAGTAAGGATATTTGGGTAATTTTTCTCATCCTTCGTTCAATAAATTTTTCGCTTTCAGTGGAGTTTGGATTTTCTGTAATATCCATGATCTCCGAAATAATTTCCTGAGTGGTATAGAATACATTCGATGTATTTTTTTGGAATTTAGAATATTTGTTTGGGATGCAAACATATAATTTCCGGGGTTTAAAACCCATACCAAATTTCACATGTACAACTTTGCACGCAGGCTCCAAATAGCTTCCACGTGTAAACTCTTGTCTGGGCACGCCATCTTCCCTGAAGCTGGCCACGACTGGCTGCTACTGCAAAGTGGGTACGTGTCCTCTAGTGCACTGCTCCATTGTTTGTGTCATCCGTAAGATGCACGTCGCCTCTCCTTGGCTTATATAAGGGAGTCGACCAAAGGAGTTGAGGGGCACACCTCTCTCATCTCCCGCTTCACCCTCTCTCTCTCGTTCCGCCTCCTCTCCCGCCGGCGAACCACCGACGAAGACACCATCGTGTTGCTAAGCTGCTGTTGTGCTCCCTCCCGGCGGCGAAGGCGACCCAGTCGAAGCACCGAACGATTACTCCTCCATCCCGCTGGCGATGCTAATCGAAAGCGGAAGAAGACGGAGCCGCTGCTGCTACCGCCGAGTTGCGTTCGCCGCTGCGTGCCACCGCGTTGCCGCCACGAGCCCATGCTGTGCTGGCGTTGCTGTTGATTGTCGTCGTTGCCGCTGCTAGTGGTGGTTGCGTCCTCCCCGGTGAGAAGGCGAGCCGCCGCTGCTGGGTGCTACCGGCGAGCCATCGCTCGTGTTGGTTGTTGTTGAGTGCTGCGTGTTATTCTTGATGTTGCAAGGAGGAAGAATACAAGTGGCCCCCCACTTAATTAGCTACTTTTGTGTTGGGCCGAGTTAGCCCAATAGCCATCCGGTCCAAATTTAACCCGAAATTATTCGAGCGGTATAATTTCGATTCTCTTTCATCCGTATCTGTCTTTAGGAAAATTCAATCAATATTCTTATGATTTAAGATCATAAGAATTTATTGAATTTAATTCCTTGAGTTCGTCCAGACAAATTAATTGAGATTAATTAATGTGTCATATGTTGGATCGCGTGTGGACTCGTTTTCTGCTAGGACTATTCTGAAGCTTGAGCCATATCCTTGGAAAGGATATTTTCGGTAGTCGTCTCATCCAGATTCATCGCCGAATCTATTCCAGGCAAGTGGCGGTTCGCTCTTGCTCATCGTTCCATATTTATATTAATTATTAGTTGTTTATCTGAGTAATTAATTTGGAATGATTACTGTGTTTGTCTGGAATTGGTTTTATAAACTGTTTTGGAAAATCATATAATAGGTTGTATATCTGTTAGAACGACGCTATTATCTGTGATCGCCTTCCGGGCATTTATGTGGATTTATCCTGTACTGTGGTTGTGTTGTAACTGTAAGTTAGCATGAGTATTTGTAGGAACGCCTAGATCCTGAGAGTTCCATGCGCGTTCCTTTATAACTGTAAGGGCGATGAAGACCCAACGATTGTGTAAGTTTGAACTCAGTGAGGTTCATTCTTTTAAAGGGCGAGCAAGACCCTGCGATAGTAGAAGTTTGGACTCTGTGGGGTTCATTCTTTCGATATAGATTCAGAGGTTTGGACTCGGTGAGGTTCATTCCTTAGATATGGGTCCTGCGTGACATGGACATATATTAAAAGCTTTTAATGTGTTAATCGTTTTGGAATTAAATAAGATAAGGTGCCCGAGAGCACTTAATTAATATACATTTGGCGAGTAGTGCAGCTAAGTAAATAGTGCAGCTAGGAAAGCTCGTCTTGACTTTTGATCAGAGTACGTTCTCTTTCCAATCTGGATTCGCTGTAAGCGATGAGGTTGGTCGTGAACCGAAACATCTTAGTCAGATTTTAAATCATCGTTATGTGGTTCTTTAAGATCCAGACTTGAATGTAGTACGTTCTCCTTCCGATCTAGATTCGCTGTAAGCGGTGAGGTTGGTTGTGAGCCGAAGCATCTCAGTCAGCTTTTAATCGTTGTTGTTTGATTCTGTAAACTTTCCAGATTTGTCATATTTTCGAAAAGACTCAATTCATTGGAGTCTTCTTTTGGGTTGATTGTTGTAAGACTCGGTCTTCCAGAATCTTCTCTTGATCATGTTGCTTGATATATTCCAGTAGGAGTATGATGGTTGACTATCATCATCGGTTTTAATTCGAGAAACGATGAGTCTAACCTAATACGACTACTTCGAACCACTCTGCTTTGTACCCTTGCGTAGTCTTTCATTAGACTAACCAACCGTAATTATTCTCTGCATGGTTGGCTGGTGTCATCCGTTCGATTCGGCACATCAGATGAGTTGAGGACCCATGAAGGCTAGATCGACTATGAACATGAATGGTATTTGAAAATGTTTTAATCAGGCTACGATCTTTGGGCGTTGACTACTGAAGTCAATACTCTTGTAAATTATTTTAAGTCTTCCGTTGTATTGTAATAACTCTGTATTTTGTCGCATTTGGAATTGTGTTGAAATTCTGCGACTATGTTTAAATGAAAGTTATGGTAATTTTGTATCATAATTGTTCTTTATGAATTGTGTTTCAATGGTAAAGCCTGGGGTGGCTTCGGTGTGGAAACCGAGGTCACTAGCGGTAATACCTTTCCAAATGGGTTAAAATTTGGGGGTGTTACAGATTTGGTATCAGAGCTAAAGTTTGTTTTTAAAACAGGTTGGGTGTTTTGAAAGGTTTTATCCTTCTAAAACTATTTCCCGTTTTGAACTGGAAAATGTCTTCCAAATGAATTCGAAATAAATACCATTCATAGTCGTGCCTTCTTTAATCTGATATGAGAGGTATGTGAGTTACCTCTATATCTAGAAAGACTGACCTATTCTTGTTGTTGTAAGACATAGGTGTTTGTCTATTCTTTTGAAAGGACTCGAAAGGTGCCGAGATGATTCTATCATCTCTAGTAATGTTAAATTTCCCTGTTTCTCAGAGATATTTCGAGGTTGGAGGACCTAGTAGTCCCCTCGAAGGTATCAAGTATGTACTTCCTGAGTTGGTAGTACTTAATATCCTAATGCAGTAATCTCCGAGTAATTTGGTGTGAACGCTCGGGAGATTAGTGTAGATGAATCTTGTGCTCTATGTTCATAATTCATCTATAGAATTACCAAGTTGATCTATTTTAAGCAATTTTATTACATTGATACATGGGATAATTAAGGAATCACTCTTAGGAGTTTTGATGTCTAAAGTGTGATGTCATAGTCGTTGACATTCATTGTTGAGAAAATGAATACGAAGGATTAATGCTCGATGCAGTCGAGATTTGCCTCCGTATGAGAATTCGTGGGATGAACCTAGGGTAGAACTCGTTGAGCCGTTAAGGTAGGCCAACGAAATATTGTAATAACAACATTTAAATGGAAGCGATTTCCAAGGGAACTCTAAGGAAAATCCCGAGGAAAATCCTAAGGAAGATCCTCAAGGAGAGGAAAATCCTAGGGGAGATCCCGAGGAAGATCCTCAGAAGAAGGAAGATCCGGAGGAAGATCCTCGAGAGAAGGAAGATCCTGAGGAAGATCCTTAAAAGGAGGAAGATCCAGAGGAAAACCCCGAGGAAGATCCTCGAGAGGGGGAAGATCCGAGGGAAGATCCGGAGGGAACTTCCGATGAGAACCCGGAGGAAGACCGCGTAAGGCAAGGCTAGAAGAGTCTGATGCCTAAAGTGTTCATTTATGAGTATCTTTTAGGAAATAAGGATATTGGAAGAAGTTATGGAAAGATTTGTTTCTTCTTGAGACGTCATATTCCTAGTATTTGGAGGTATAGGTTATGTGGAGTTAATAAGATTAAGAGTTATATCTCACTTGTGTACTTGGGATTTTTGTCCCATTAGAAGTATATAGAGGTGGACTAGTGTAAAGTCCGAAATGCCTAGTTGAGGAATCATGTTGTAAGCATTAATAAGGATAGAGTGTTGTGAAGGGAATAAATTGATTAAGGGAATAGTTCATCAGGAACTCGTTCCCCCTATTACGATCTTGAGTAAGACGGTGAAATCCGGAGTTATGATGGTCGGGTTCATAAGTAAGTATGGCCCGTGTAGGACCAATGGTTAAAGCTTTTGGAAAAGCCAAGTGTGCGAAATCATAGGTATCCTTTGGGGAGATCTATTTGAGATTCGTTTGAGGTAAAATAAGGAAATGATGTGATTAAGTCCTGGATGGATAGTAGATTGCGTGATGAATATAAGGATTTTAAGTTAGAAATAAGTCATTTAAGACAGTACGAGTCATTGGACTCGATAAGTGGAATTTCCAGAGGATGAAGAGTTATTACTCTTGGGAATTGTCTAAGATTGACATCTTGTGAGTATGTCATCTATAAGGCTTATGGTATCATTCTCTTTGAGAAAATAGGAGTAATATCTTATGTGATACGTTTCGAGGAACGTAGGAATAAGATATTATGGTTGTTCTTGAATCTTAAAGGAGTTAAGTTAGAAATTGTTTAAAGAGATTTGTTAAATTATTCTTATAAGGATTTTAAGTTAGAGATGGCGTAAGGCCAGTCTTACTTTGAGATAAATAATGGAATTGTGTAAAGTATCATTAAGGGAATTAAGGAAGTTATGATTCGAGGTTACTAAGATTTAATATCTGAGTTGTAAGAAGTTAATGTGTAAACCTTGGGTTTGTCTATAAGAAGATTGGAGGAGAAATATGTGTGCTCCTATTAAAGGTACAATAAT
Organism: Rheum nobile; assembly: GCA_027886185.1. Taxonomy (NCBI): domain Eukaryota; kingdom Viridiplantae; phylum Streptophyta; class Magnoliopsida; order Caryophyllales; family Polygonaceae; genus Rheum; species Rheum nobile. Next base: position 4,602,447 of record WOAB01000207.1, on the reverse strand, counting down.
GTCGTTATGATAATTTTGGAGACCATTATTGTATAATGGTCAGGATCTTGTGGATATAGTGAGAATGATTACATGGTATAATATATAGAGATGAGGTTGCGAATGATATCAAGTGGACTTGAGGAAAAAGGTAACCCACGTTGGTTAAGGTAATCATTTAACACGTTCGGGTGAGACAAGAGTATAATCTTATGGAATGGATTAGTGAATCATGTTGAGGTAATCGGGCATAGATCATGGTATTACTGATTGTGCGATCATATGAGTAAAGATTGTGAGATAACGATATGGCATAAGGGCCGGTTATGGTTAAGGATATTAAGTTCAGATAGTAAAGTTGATGTTGAGGCAGGTTCCTCATTAGTGTAATGCAAGTTTCGGGGTCGAAACTTTTCTTAAGGGGGTAGTAATGTAATACCCCATAATTTTTAGTAAGGATATTTGGGTAATTTTTCTCATCCTTCGTTCAATAAATTTTTCGCTTTCAGTGGAGTTTGGATTTTCTGTAATATCCATGATTTCCGAAATAATTTCCTGAGTGGTATAGAATACATTCGATGTATTTTTTTGGAACTTAGAATATTTGTTTGGGATGCAAACATATAATTTCCGGGGTTTAAAACCCATACCAAATTTCACATGTACAACTTTGCACGCAAGCTCCAAATAGCTTCCACGTGTAAACTCTTGTCTGGGCACGCCATCTTCCCTGAAGCTGGCCATGACTGGCTGCTACTGCAAAGTGGGTACGTGTCCTCTGGTGCACTGCTCCATTGTTTGTGTCATCCGTAAGATGCATGTCGCCTCTCCTTGACTTATATAAGGGAGTCGACCAAAGGAGTTGAGGGGCACACCTCTCTCGTCTCCCGCTTCACCCTCTCGCTCTCGTTCCGCCTCCTCTCCCGCCGGCGAACCACCGACGAAGACACCATCGTGTTGCTAAGCTGCTGATGTGCTCCCTCCCGGCGGCGAAGGCGACCCAGTCGAAGCTCCGAACGATTACTCCTCCATCCCGCTGGCGATGCTAATCGAAAGCGGAAGAAGACGGAGTCGTTGCTGCTACCGCCGAGTTGTGTTCGCCGTTGTGTGCCACCGCGTTGCCGCCACGAGCCATGTTGTGCTGGCATTGCTGCTGATTGTCGTCGTTGTCGCTGCTAGTGGTGGTTGCGTCCTCCCCGGTGAGAAGGCGAGCCGCCGCTGCTGGGTGCTACCGGCGAGCCATCGCTCGTGTTGGTTGTTGTTGAGTGTTGCGTGTTGTTCTTGCTGTTGCAAGGAGGAAGAAGACAAGTGGCCCCCCACTTAATTAGCTACTTTTGTGTTGGGCCGAGTTAGCCCAATAGCCATCCGGTCCAAATTTAACCCGAAATTATTCGAGCGGTATAATTTCGATTCTCTTTCATCCGTATCTGTCTTTAGAAAAATTCAATCAATATTCTTATGATTTAAGATCATAAGAATTTATTGAATTTAATTCATTGAGTTCGTCCAGACAAATTAATTGAGATTAATTAATGTGTCATATGCTGGATCGCGTGTGGACTCATTTTCTGCTAGGACTATTCTGAAGCTTGAGCCATATCCTTGGAAAGGATATTTTCGGTAGTCGTCTCGTCCAGATTCATCGCCGAATCTATTCCAGGCAAGTGGCGGTTTGCTCTTGCTCATCGTTCCATATTTACATTAATTATCAGTTGTTTATCTGAGTAATTAATTTGGAATGATTACTGTGTTTGTCTGGAATTGGTTTTATAAACTGTTTTGGAAAATCATATAATAGGTTGTATATCTGTTAGAACGACGCTATTATCTGTGATCGCCTTCCGGGCATTTATGTGGATTTATCATGTTTGGTTGTGTTGTAACTGTAAGTTAGCACGAGTATTTGTAGGAATGCCTGGATCCTGAGAGTTCCATGCGCGTTCCTTTATAACTGTAAGGGCGATGAAGACCCAACGATTGTTGAAGTTTGAACTCAGTGAGGTTCATTCTTTTAAAGGGCGAGCAAGACCCTGCGATAGTAGAAGTTTGGACTCTGTGAGGTTCATTCTTTCGATATAGATTTAGAGGTTTTGGACTCGGTGAGGTTCATTCCTTAGATATGGGTCCTGCGTGACAGGGACATATATTAAAAGCTTTTAATGTGTTAATCGTTTTGGAATTAAATAAGATAAGGTGCCCGAGATCACTTAATTAATATACCTTTGGCGAGTAGTGCAGCTAAGTAAATAGTGCCGCTAGGAAAGCTCGTCTTGACTTTTGATCAGAGTACGTTCTCTTTCCAATCTGGATTCGCTGTAAGCGATGAGGTTGGTCGTGAACCGAAATATCTTAGTCAGTTTTTAAATCATCGTTATGTGGTTCTGTAAGATGCAGACTTGAATGTAGTACGTTCTCCTTCCGATCTAGATTCGCTATAAGCGGTTGTGAGCCGAAGCATCTCAGTCAGCTTTTAATCGTTGTTGTTTGATTCTGTAAACTTTCCAGATTTGTCATATTTCCGAAAAGACTCAATTCATTGGAGTCTTCTTTTGGGTTGATTGATGTAAGACTCGGTCTTCCAGAATCTTCTCTTGATCATGCTGCTTGATATATTCCAGTAGGAGTATGATGATTGACTATCGTCATCGGTTTTAATTCGAGAAACGATGAGTCTAACCTAATACGACTATTTCGAACCACTCTGCTTTGTACCCTTGCATAGTATTTCATTAGACTAACCAACTGTAATTATTCTTTGCATGGTTGGTTGGTGTCATCCGTTCGATTCGGCACATCAGATGAGTCGAGGACCCATGAAGGCTAGATCGACTATGAACATGAACGGTATTTGAAAATGTTTTAATCAGGCTACGATCTTTGGGCGTTGACTACTGAAGTCAATACTCTTGTAAATTATTTTAAGTCTTCCGCTGTATTGTAATAACTCTGTATTTTGTCGTATTTGGAATTGTGTTGAAATTCCGCGACTATGTTTAAATGAAAGTTATGGTAATTTTGTATCATAATTGTTCTTTATGAATTGTGTTTCAATGGTAAAGCCTGGGGTGACTTCGGTGTGGAAACCGAGGTCACTGGCGGTAATACATTTCCAAATGGGTTAAAATTTGAGGGTGTTACACTGGTAGCGGGCGACATGCAGATGAAGACTAGTTACGATATGTATATTACCTAAACTGTTACGTATCACATGAAATATTTTGTTCATGTTTATGGTATTTTGTTGATGTTTATGGTATTTTGTTGATGTTTATAGTATATAAGTATATTCACATGAAATATAAAGGAAAACTATAGTATATAAGTATATATCACATGAAATATAAAGGAAAACTATAGTACATAAGCTTATATCACATGAAATATAAGGGAAAACTATAGTATATAAGTATTATCAAATGAAATATAAATGAAAACTATAGTACATAAGCTTATATCACATGAAATATAAAGGAAAACTATATTATATAAGTATATTCACATGACTTATAAAGGAAAACTATAGTACATAAGCTTAGAGCAATTTAATTTCTTTATATGAAAATTACATTGTAAATAAATTTTAGAAATTTAATGTATTTTTTTTTTACAAATTAACAATCTGCTAAAAATAATAATCGAAATATAAAAATATAAAATAAAGAAAATAAAGTAACAAGATAATTCGCGTGTGAAATCCTCCCGCATGCCTCTCATCTTCAAGGCCGCGATCGCTGTAGTCATAGTTGCGCCCGCGGCTTACTCTTCCTTCCATGTCCAGCGAATTCCTTCATAGGCCACGATGACTGCCCCCATGGCCGCGATCGCGGCTTTGCCTATCCTGATATTCAGCCAAGTCTTAATAAGCCGCGATGGCTGCCCCCATGGCCGCGATCGCGGCTTTGCCTTCTCCGCTTCATGACAACTTCTTCCTAAGCCGCGATGGCTGCCCCCATGGCCGCGATCGCGGCTTTGCCTTCTCCGCTTCATGACAACTTCTTCCTAATCCGCGATCGCGGCTTTGCCTTCTCTGTTTATAGTATATAATTATATTCATATGAAATATAAAGAAAAACTATAGTATATAAGCTTATATCACATGAAATATAAGGGAAAACTATAGTATATAAGTATATTCACATGAAATATAAAGGAAAACTATAGTATATAAGTATATTCACATGAAATATAAAGGAAAACTATAGTATATAAGTATATTCACATAAAATATAAAGGAAAACTATAGTACATAAGTTTATATCACATGAAATATAAAGGAAAACTATAGTATATAAGCTTATATCACATGAAATATAAAGGAAAAGTATAGTATATAAGTATATTCACATGAAATATAAAGGAAAACTATAGTACATAAGCTTATATCACAAGAAATATAAAGGAAAACTATAGTACATAAGTTTATATCACATGAAATATAAAGGAAAACTATAGTACATAAGCTTATATCACATGAAATATAAAGGAAAAGTATAGTATATAAGTATATTCACATGAAATATAAAGGAAAACTATAGTACATAAGCTTATATCACATGAAATATAAAGGAAAACTATAGTACATAAGTTTATATCACATGAAATATAAAGGAAAACTTATGTACTATAAGCTTATGTACTGTAATTTTTCTTTGAAATTCGTGTGAATATACTTATATACTATAGTTTTCCTTTATATTTCATGTGATATAAGCTTATGTATTATAGTTTTCCTTTATATTTCATGTGAATATACTTATATACTATAGTTTTCCTTTATATTTCATGTGAATATACTTATATACTATAGCTTTCCTTTATATTTCATGTGATATAAGCTTATGTAATATAGTTTTCCTTTACATTTCATGTGATATAAGCTTATATACTATAATTTTCCTTTATATTTCGTATGATATAAGCTTATGTACTATAGTTTTTCTTTATATTTCATGTGATATAAGCTTATATACTATAGTTTTCCTTTATATTTCATGTGAATATACTTATATACTACAGTTTTCCTTTATATTTTATGTGAATATACTTATATACTACAGTTTTCATTTATATTTCATGTGATATAAGCTTATGTACTATAGTTTAATTTCCTTTATATTTCGTGTGATATAAGCTTATGTACTATAGTTTTTTTTTATATTTCATGTGATAATACTTATATACTTTAGTTTTCCTTTATATTTCATGTGATATAAGCTTATGTACTATAGTTTTCTTTTATATTTCATGTGATATAAGCTTATGTACTATAGTTTTCCTTTATATTTCATGTGAATATACTTATATACTATAGTTTTTCTTTATATTTCATGTGATATAAACTTATGTACTATAGTTTTCCTTTATATTTCATGTGAATATACTTATATACTATAGTTTTCCTTTATATTTCATGTGAATATACTTATATATTATAGTTTTCATTTATATTTCATGTGATATAAGCTTATGTACTATAGTTTTCCTTTATATTTCATGTGATATAAGCTTATGTACTATAGTTTTCCTTTATATTTCATGTGAATATACTTATATACTATAGTTTTCCTTTATATTTCATGTGAATATACTTATATACTATAGTTTTCCTTTATATTTCATGTGAATATACTTATATACTATAGTTTTCCTTTATATTTCATGTGAATATATTTATATACTTCAGTTTTTCCTTATATTTAATGTGATATAAGCTTATATACTGTAGTTTTTCTTTATATTTCATGTGAATATACTTATATACTATAAACAGAGAAGGCAAAGCCGCGATCGCGGCTTAGGAAGAAGTTTTCATGAAGCGGAGAAGGCAAAGTCGCCCGCTACCAAATCCCTCCTCGTGAACCGAGTCGCGAAATCTCTGGGACACACGTGGAATGGGAGGGGCCGAAGGCGTCACGTCACCCGTCAGATACTCGATCCAACGGATCATCTGATCTGTAAGACGGGAAGGTGTATCGTCGTACTGGGCCAGATAAGCCGTCATCTCGCCGACCACCAATTGTGAGCGCTTTATTAAAAAAATACATCAAAACAAAAATAAATAAAATACATCAAAATAAACATAAGAAAATAATGACATACCGTGACAGCGGAAGCCAGGGGAGGTGGAGAGACTGGAGGGACATGAGGGACAGGATCTCCTGCATGTGGGTCTTGTCTGACGGACCGGAAATCCAAATATGGATGAGACATCTGGTCAATCCAACTATAATATATAACCATAGTTATATGTGATTTTCGAGAATAATAATAACAAAAAGATAATATCAAACAAATTGGTGGAGAAATATACATGAATAAAAGTATATTGAAATCTCATGATGCAAACGAATTTATTGTCATGTAACCTTGATTACTTGATAACGTCTATTACTAGAGTCAAATACAGATTTAAAAAAATATATTGTTCATTTGATTGCGTCCAGAAAAAAAAAACATACGCCAAGGATCTGGCGTACGTAGGAGGCAAATTTCAAAAAAAAACTCAAATCCCTCTCTCCAACAATTATATTTTAGCTCTACGCAGGTATCTGGCGTACGCCAGATACCTGCGTAGAGAAAATTGGTCTTCTACGCAGAAACCTGACGTAGTGATTTGTAATGCGAAACGTAAAAATCGTAATGTATATAATAACAGCCATAACGAATGAGTATTTGGGGAAAAATTTTAGAATTCAAGATTACGGGCATTTTGCGAAAATTACAATTTCTCAGAGTTAGGAGACGAAATTTTCGAAATATTAATGAATCCACAAGAAAAGGTGGACCCACATTGGAATAAGCGGGAGTTGTTGCCTCCACTAAAATTTTAAAAGTAAAATTTGTTAATAGAGCAATAAGTTAGGAAAACTACACCTGAATATTTCCTACACCTTTTAAAAAGTAAAAGGTCATATATGTAAATTTCTATCCCTTCATCTTCTCCCCTTTACTTTTTCTTTTTAATGTTGTGTATATCAGATAAAGTATATTTTAATTTTAAAAATATAAAAGTAAAAATCCTTTAATCCTTCTACGGTTCTACCCCTTCATCTTCTCCCCTTCACTTCTTCTTCTTCTTCCACCTACGGCTTCTCCCTCCTATCTTTTTATCTTCTTTCTTTTCCATTTTCCTTTTCCCATTCTTCATCTTCTTTCTCCCATTCTACATCTTCTTTCTTCTTCTGGATCCCGCTTCAACAACTAGAGCTCCCTCCTATCGACGGCTCCGACCTCCGATCATCCTCCGGCGACGAGATCCCAGCGGAAGGCGAAGGCGAGGGGTTCAGGGAGATGGAAACCGCGGCGCGGGGACATGCGGCGAGGGCAGGGCAGTAGCGGCTCCCGTCGATCGAGGCTCGCTTTGATCGAGTCGACTCAGCTGAGTTACCCTCTGAGTTCGGGGTCGATGGACGCGGGGTTTGGATACGGGTCCGGATTCGGGGCGGAGATGGAGCTGGACGAGCAGACATCAGATCTTTGGAGCACGAAGGTGGGGAGTGAGTCGAAGGAGAATAACGAGTTGGACGAGTCCGACTCGGTGGATTTCTGGGCCCTGGACGATTATCAAGCAGAGGTTGGGGAAGAAAGGAGTAATCTGAGTGAGGACTTAATTGGGTTCAAATGCTCCGGCATTTTGAAAAATGAAAATCGATATTGCCGTTCGCAAGATCACAGAATTAATAGATCAAAGCTTTGAAAACCCAAAGAAATGAAAAACAAAAAAGGACAAGCGAAGATTGTTGACGCAGTTCGAGAAAACCCTACTCTGCGGAATCTCAGGAGGGGAGGTTCAGCCCAAGATGCACTAAGGGGTATAGAGTTTCTACAGCCGGTTACAAGCACAAGAATGGCAAAACCAAAACCAGAAAAACAGAGATCTAAACAAGGCACAACAAGAAGACAAGAGAAGCAGAAGAAGAAACGAGCGAGAGTCTTTGGCTTTTGAGCGAAGCCAAAGGACTACTCCAATACTTGGGAGATCGTCTGCAGAACCACGCGCCACCAAGAAGTCAGACGCGCCACCGGAACCCTCCTCTTCCTTTCTCTTCTCTCTTTCTCTCTGAAATCGCCTTGCTCTAAATTTCTGAATGAAACCCTAGCTTCTGATAAGAGAAGCTCTTATAGTCTCGCAGCTACAAGGAGTTGGGCTTCAGCTAATGATGGGCTTCAGCGTTAACAGAGGATCATGCCCATTAGAAGCTAAGCCATCCAACCGAGCACTTAACCAGCTCGGGGTTGCTTAACCCGGTTTAGGGCTAGACCGCCTATTAATATTACATAACCCATTGAACCCGGCTCATTGAAAATGACTCTACACATTACATGGCCTGATATACCAAGACTATAGACTATACAATAAACTTGGATTACAACAGACATTACAAATGCCCCCCTAATCCAGAGTTTGGTTGTACTCCCTAAAACCCCCTAAGTGCATCCAGGGATCGCCTCTTGTCCGTCGTCGGTCTCTGCCCACACCTCAGTGAACATCATAGATGTGGAGTGAGTTCCTGCAGAACACAAACTTATTAGTAGGCACAATCTTGGTACCAAAATCAGCAGGATTCACATCACCTAAGATTTTCTTCACACCGATTTCCTGCCTCTCAACTTTATCCCTTATAAAGTGGAACCTTATATCAATATGTTTGGTCCTTTCATGATATACATGATCCTTACACAGGTATAGAGCACTCTGGCTATCCATATTGAGCACAGGGAGATATGCCTTACCCTCAATCTCATGTAGGATACCTTTCAACCAGATAGCCTCTTTAGTGGCCTCAGTTGCTGTAATATATTCAGCTTTTGTTGAAGACAATGCAACAATTGATTGCTGTTGGGACTTCCAGTAAATGCAATTGCCTGCCCAAGTATAGAAATAGGCAGTAGTAGACTTTCTGTTGTCCTTATTACTGGCATAGTCAGAGTCAACAAAGCCTTGCAGCTCAGTTCTCGAACTATGCTCAGCATAAGTGAGCCCCATATCTTTGGTGCCAACCAAGTACTTAAGCATGTACTTCATGGCTTGCCAGTGTTTGTCACCAGGATTGGACATATACCTGCTAAGAACACTAATAGCAAAAGCAAGGTCTGGTCTAGTACATAACATAGCATACATGACTGACCCTACTGCTACATCATAAGGAACATTTTCCATTTTTTGTTTATCAATTTCAGAAACAGGACAATCATGCTTAGACAATTCAAGGTGCCCCCCTAAGGGGATAGGTGCAGGTCTAGCAGATTTCATAGCAAATCTATCAATTACTTTTGACATATAATCAGATTGGGATAGCTTAATAGTCTTATTCTTTTTGTCCCTGATTATGTTAACACCCGGAATTTTCTGAGCAGGACCAAGGTCCTTCATGTCAAAGTATTTCTTTAAGTCATTTTTGACACCAGAAATGATAACCTTAGAACTGCTAATAAGAAGAATATCATCAACATACAACAGAACATACAAGGCATTCTTAGTCTTCACAGATTTCAAGTAAAGATAGGTATCATACTGACTTCTAGTAAAACCCAAGGACCTCATGCAAGCATCAAATTTCTTATTCCATTGCCTAGGAGACTGTTTAAGACCATAGATAGACCTTTTAAGTAAGCATGCATGTTCAGGTTTAGTTTTGTCAACAAAGCCTTTAGGCTGCCTCATGTATATGGTCTCATCAAGGTCACCATGCAAAAAAGCAGTTTAAACATCCATTTGCTCTAATTCCCAGTCATACACAACAGTCATAGCAAGTAAAAGCCTCATGGTTTTGTATTTAACAACAGGAGCAAAGATGTCATTATAATCCACTCCTTCCTTTTGGGTAAAACCCTTAGCAACTAGTCTTGCTTTATATCTAGGAGGTTCAGAATTATCATTGCCATCTTTCAGTTTATAAATCCACTTGCAGTCAATAAGTCTTGCTTTAGCTGGTTTAGAGACAAGAGTCCAAGTGTTATTAACATGCATAGATTGTATTTCTTCATGCATAGCCTTTATCCAGTCATTAGCACGGGAACATTTAATAGCTTGTTCATAGGTTTCAGGGGTATAATTCTTCACAACATTAGCAACAATGAAAGCAAACTCAACAACTTTGTCATACTCATAACTCTCAACCATATTAGCATCAAATTGAAGCCTTCTATTAGAAATCCTAATTCTAGGTTCCTTGTCTCTTACAAGTTGATAATCAGTCAAGTCATGCACAGCAGGAATGTTCACTTCAGAATTGTCATGCATAGACACATTTGAGTTATCATGCATAGACACAGTAGAGTTATCATGCATAGACACATCAACATTGTCATTCAGTGCATTAGGAGACTCAACTTCTAATTGGTTAGAGTTACTTACTGCCCCACCAATTTGGTGAGTTTGTTGTTCATTATCCTCCATGTTGCCATTTGTGTGAGAATTCATGGGACTCTCTGAAGAGGTTTCCTCAGTTTGTGGGTGGCCAATGTCAAACTCTTCATCATTAGTTGCTTCCTCAGGAAGGTTGTCAAAGAAGTGTCCAGTTGGTATTCCAACTCTTGGCTCAGAGACTGTGGTACATGTGGACTCAGAAGCAGGCATTGGTTTTGTTTTAAAATGGAAATCCTCCTCATTAAATGTGACTGACCTGGAGGTTATAACCTTGTATCCTTTAGGTTGTATAAGGAGTAGTTTATACCCCTTTACCCCCTCAGGATAGCCCAGCATGACACACTTTTGAGCCCTAGGTTGTAGCTTGCCCTGAGAAGTCTGGGCATATGCACTACAACCAAATGGCCTAAGGTGTGTTAAGCTAGGTTTCTTACCAGTCCACATCTCCTGAGGAGTTTTAAATCCGATGACAGATGAAGGTGATCTGTTTATGAGGTAAGCAGTTGTTGTCACAGCCTCACCCCATAAAGACCCCTTCATCCCTGCACTGATGAGCATACACCTTGCCTTTTCGAGCAAGGTTATGTTCATCCTCTCAGCAGTACCATTCTGTTGAGGGGTGCTAGGCACAGTGAGGTGTCTTTTAATGCCATGTTCTTTACAGTACTCATCAAAGATAGCATTGCAGAATTCAAGACCATTGTCAGTTTTTAGGCATTTCACTTTATGGTCAGATTGACTTTCAACCAAAATTTTCCAGTTCTTAAAGTTCTCAAAAGCCTCATCTTTGGTTCTTAACAAGTAGACCCAAACTTTTCTAGAGTAGTGATCTATTAGAGATAGGAAATATTTCCTACCTCCAATAGTCTCTACTTGAGCTGGGCCCCACAAGTCAGAATGTATGTACTCAAGAGGCTTACTAGCAACATAAGTTGATTTAGGAAAGCTATGAGCAGTTTTCTTACCAAAAATGCAAGTTTCACAGAATTTCAAGTCATCAATATGGTTATCAATCATGCCATTTTTATGCAGGTAATGCAACCCTTTATTGCCTATATGACCTAGTCTAGCATGCCAAGTTTTAGTGTGACTTAGATTATCACTATCATTCCTTACTGTGGAGACATTAAGTTCAGGAGAAGTATGCAAATAATACAGTCCTCCTTTCTTAATGCTCCTGATAAGGACTGTTCCATTTCTGATAACATCCTTTATCCCTTGGTGAGTAATGATCTGACAACCTAAGTCATCAAACATGGATTCAGAAAGCAGGTTCCTTCTCAAATTAGGAACCCACCTGACATTCTGCAGAATTCTAACTTTCCCATCATGCATTTTTAAAGGAACCCTCCCAATGCCCTTTATAGCTAATGATGTATGATCACCCAACATGACAGTGCCCTCATTCATAGTATGCAGGGAATCAAACAAACCCCTATGAGGGGTAGCATGCATTGTGCAACCAGAATCAAGTATCCAAGAAGAGGCATCATCATTATTACAGGCAACCATCAAAAGCTCAGCAGAATATTGGGAACATCATTCACACACATTAGAGAAGACAGAATTATCTTTAGCTTTTTCTTTATTCTTTTCATCTCTAGCCTTTTTGTGACAATCCTTAATCCAGTGACCATCCTTATTGCAGTAATGACACTTAGAGTTTTTCTTATCATCATTAGCCTTCTCAGAATTATATTTCTTAGATTTCTTCTGAGGTTTCTTTTTATTCTTGCCTTTAGTGAACATAACTTCAGCCTTAGTCTCAGTTTTAGGGCCACCTTTGGTCTTAAACACTTTCAGAGACTCATTTTTTGAATTATAGACTCAGTTATTTTAGCAACAGTGAGTTCATCCCTACCATACTGTATAACATCTTTTAAAGTGTCAAATTGAGCAGGCAAGGCATTCAGTAAAAGCATAGCTTGGTGTTCATCTTTTATGGCATCATCACATCTTTTTAAATCTTGTGTCATTTTCAAGAAGATGTCAAAGTTCTCATGCACAGTTAAACCCACATTCATTTTGAAGGTAAACAGTTTGCACAGCAGAGAGATACGACTAGACAAGGACTTAGACTCATAAATCAATTCAAGGGCTTCCCATAATTGTTTTGGTTGAGTATGACTTACAACCTGACGAGCTACGTCGTCAGCAAGATGTATCATAATCTCAGAATGGGCCAAGTCTTGCATGTCCTTCCTATCCTCATTGCTCATGTCCAGGGGCCATTCCTCGGACACTGCCTTGTAGCACTTCCCCTTGATCAGGAGTGCCTTCATTTTCACCTTCCACATTGCAAAGTCAGAAACCCCATCATAGGGTTTCAACTTTACATTGTCTCCCATCTTGAACGGTACCTGAAATCAAAACAGGTAAACAAGTTAGAACAAATATGGACAAGTACAAACAGGACAAAAAAGGTTCTTAAAGAAACTAATCCTGTATTCTCTGGAAACTTGCTCGAAGAGAGATCGAGAAACAAGATGATCCAGAGATGCGAGAACTTGCTCAAGATAATAATGAGAAACAAGAACTCAGAATCAACCACAGAAGGATAAACACAAGAAAACCCTAAGGGCCAGACCTTGAGCTCGAATGCATTATTCAAGAAACACAAGTCTGGAAACCCTAATGGCAGGAAATCTCAGATCCTAAAGGTTGATCAAAAACACCATAAACTCTAACAAAGTCAAAAACGACATGCAGCGGAAGAAAGTGCATCAAATCAGAGAACCAAGCTCTGATACCACATTGAAAATCGATATTGCCAACAGATTCGCAAGATCACAGAAATAATAGATCGAAGCTTTGAAAACCCAAAGAAACGAAAAACAAAAAAGGACAAGCGAAGATTGTTGACGCAGTTCGGGAAAACCCTACTCTGCGGAACCTCAGGAGGGGAGGTTCAGCCCAAGATGCACTAAGGGGTATAGAGTTTCTACAGCCGGTTACAAGCACAAGAATGGCAAAACCAAAACCAGAAAAACAGAGATCTAAACAAGGCACAACAAGAAGACAAGAGAAGCAGAAGAAGAAACGAGCGAGAGTCTTTGGCTTTTGAGCGAAGCCAAAGGACTACTCCAACACTTGGGAGATCGTCTGCAGAACCACGCGCCACCAAGAAGTCAGACGCGCCACCGGAACCCTCCTCTTCCTTTCTCTTCTCTCTTTCTCTCTGAAATCGCCTTGCTCCAAATTTCTGAATGAAACCCTAGCTTATGATAAGAGAAGCTCTTATAGTCTCGCAGCTACAAGGAGTTGGGCTTCAGCTAATGATGGGCTTCAGCGTTAACAGAGGATCAGGCCCATTAGAAGCTAAGCCATCCAACCGAGCACTTAACCAGTTCGGGGTTGCTTAACCCGGTTTAGGGCTAGACCGCCTATTAATATTACATAACCCATTGAACCCGGCTCACTGGAAATGACTCTATACATTACATGGCCTGATATACCAAGACTATAGACTATACAATAAACTTGGATTACAACAGACATTACAAAAAATTTGGGGAAGAAAGGAGTAATCTGAGCGAGGACTTAATTGGGTTCAAATGCTCCAGCATTTTGAAAATTTTGAAGTGGGTAGAGCATTTTTTAAAGATGAAGACCATTTAGGAATAAATATTAAAAAAAAAACACCATTTAAAATGGGTTGTTGGTAGCTTGAAAGAAACAATGTCATAAATACACCTAAGGAAAAGGCAAAACAAACTGACACATTAAATTAATAAAGAGATGAAAAGACCTAAAAAGACAACAATCAACAAATATTTTACTATTATTTTATAATATAAATGAACAAATGTATTATATTTATTGGAAAGGAAGGATGTTGTGTAGAAATTTTTTGCCATTTGTCAAAAGGTATAGAAAATTTATTTACACTTAGTGTAAATGTATCATGGTCCAATAAGTTACTACTCCATCTGTCTCGGTTTGTTTGTCCTGTTTTGACCGGACACACTTGTCGATACGGATTTTGTATCGTTAATATCTCTAATTACATAATCCTAAAAATTATATTTTTTGATATTATCAAAGTACTCGTTGAGACGAATTAAACAAGACCCCATATAACTATGTTTTTTCTTATATATTGGAATAAATCTTAAAGATTATCTTCAACGATGGACAGTATCCAAAAGTCAAACAGAATAATCATACGTCGACTCTTGCGTACAGCACTTCCAAAGTTCTTTTTATTTTCTCTTCCATTCATACATCATTTCCAAAGCTTGTGGGCCGTCTTCCGCCCTCATTTCCCAACTAATTCATGGGCTAGTTTTTCCCCTCCTCAATTTCTTTCATTCTTGGTCTAGTCCTTTGTTAATTTTTTTATAATATTTTAGTAATTAAATTGAAACATATCTTTAGTTGGATAAGTATGGTTATTCTAATTTAGTGCACTACTACCTAATTTGTAAAAAAAATTATCTAATGAATTATATATAGAGAGGGCGAATCACGTGAGAATGAACGCTTAGGTGAGAATATGAAAATACGCACATACAGACAAAAATACATGCATATAGTCACACATATAGTAAAAAATATATACACATACAGGTGCAAATCCATACACATCTTGAGGTGTGCATGAATTTTTTTCCTATATGTGCATGAGTTTTCACTTACTTGTAGTTACACACATATAGTAAAAAAATATATGCACATATTGTGATGTGTATGAATTTTTGTCTATATGTGCATGAGTTTTCACTTACACATATTCACACACATATAGTAAAAATATATGCATATAAAGTAAAAAATGCATGCACATATTGTGATGTGCATGAATTTTTATATGTATGTGCATGAGTGTTCACTTACACATAGTCACCATATAGTCACAAAATTTTTACACATAAATGCAAAAATCCATACACATCTTGATTTTTTGTCTATATGTACATGAATTTTCACTTACACATAGTCACCATATAGTCACAAATTTTTGCACATACATGCAAAAATCCATGCACATACATGCAAAAATCCATGCACATCTTGAATTTTTGTCTATATGTGCATGAGTTTTCACTTACACATAATCACAGACATATAGTAAAAAAATATATACATATACAAACGAAAATCGCTTTTTTGTCTGTATGTGCATGAGTGTTTACTTGCACATAATCACCATATAGTCATAAATTTATGCACATACATGCAAAAATTCATGCACATCTTAAGATATGCATGAATTCTTGTCTGTATATGCATGAGTTTTCACCTACCAAAGTCATGCACATACATACATAAATCCATACACATACGACATTTTTCACGTTCTCATATATGTGCCCATTCTCACATGAACATTTTCCATATATAAAACTTAGATGTAATTATACAACCAATTAGCTAATGATTAAAAAGTTTCTTTTATTTGAGAATGATGTATTATGATTGAATCATAGTCTATACCCATGAGTACTGATTTTTTTGGTAGAAAATTGAACATTGACATCAAATATAATTCATATCACCAAATCTAAAAAAAAGAAGAATTAACTTATATAGTGTAAGATTTGGTATAAGAAAACTAGAATAACAGGAGAAAGAAGAGAAAATAATTTTATATTTATTATAATAATAAGTTTATTTAGTCTGTTGGATTAAAATTTTGCGTCCGTTCCTAACCATAAATAATTGTCTTGTCTATAAATAATTATCTTATAATTCATTTTGGTTAAAATATTTCAATTTTCTCCTTATATTTAATAAATAAATTAATTAAATTTAGAGTATTTTTATCCTCAGTACAAGAGTTAGTGTGATGCTATGATTTAATACTTCCTTAATAAATATGTCCAATTTAAAATAGAAGCGACGGACAGAATATATGGTATACAAACTTTATCATATTTCGTACTGTAAGCCTAAAGTTTGTACTTATTTCACAAAATATCCAAAAACGTTATTTTTATCAAACAAAAAAAAAAGGCTGATGCTATTCGCACTATGTTTTTTGCCTTTTCGCACTACGCTTTACTACGCCAGATGTTGGCGTACGCCAAATACGAGCGTAGTAGGCTAAAAACGTATAAATACGTGAGAATTTAAAATATATATATATAAAGGAGCTACGCCAGAATCTTGCGTACTTGGGGGAATTTTTGAAATTGGCCTTCTGCGCCAGAATCTGGCGTACGCAAGATTCTGGCGCAGTTAAAAAAAACATTTTTTGCCCCATAATCATGTAGAGAATTTCATTACGAGTCCGTACATATAAAATTCGTCCACAACGGACATCGTTTGCCCCTCCAAAAGCCCAAAATACGATGGCTGCCCCCATGGTCCTATTTGGGCATATTTTGGCCCAATTTCTCGTATTTCAGGTTTTCACCCGTTTCTTCTATAATCCTTCTTATTGGACCTATTGGAAGGATTATAGAAAAAACGGGTAAAAAACTGAAATACGAGAAATTGGGCCCAAATAGGCCCACTAGGAAGGATTGTAGAAGAAACGGGTGAAAAAATGAAAAAATGAAAAATTGGGCCCAAATAGGCCCAATAGGAAGGATTATAGAAGCAACGGATGAAAAACTAAAATACGAGAAATTGGGCCCAAATAGGCCCAGTAGGAAGGATTGTAGAAGAAACAGATGAAAAAATGCAAAAAATGAAAAATTGGGCCAAAATAGGCCCAATAGGAAGGATTATTGAAGAAAAGGGTGAAATACGAGAAATTATGCTCAAATATGCCCAGTTTTTAATTATATTTCATATAGTTACACTTATATGGTATAGTATTTCATTATATTTCATATAGTTACACTTATATACTATAGTATTTCATTATATTTCATATAGTTACACTTATGTACTATAGTATTTCATACTTACACTTATATACTATAGTATTTTATTAAATTTCATATAGTTACACTTATATACTATAGTATTTCATTATATTTCATATAGTTACACTTATATACTATAGTATTTTATTAAATCTCATATAGTTACACTTATATACTATAGTATTCATGAAATTTTCTATAGTTACACTTATATACTATAGTATTTCATTAAATTTCATATAGTTCCACTTGTGTACTATAGTATTTCATTAAATCTAGTACACTTAGACTTATATACTATAGTATTTTATTAAATCTCATATAGTTACACTTATATACTATAGTATTTCATTAAACTTTCTATAGTTACACTTATATAATATAGTATTTCATTAAATCTAGTATACTTAGACTTATATAATATAGTATTTCATTAAATTTCCTATAGTTACACTTATATACTATAGTATTTCATTAAATCTAGTATACTTAGACTTATACACCGTAGTATTTAAT
Organism: Rheum nobile; assembly: GCA_027886185.1. Lineage (NCBI taxonomy): Eukaryota > Viridiplantae > Streptophyta > Magnoliopsida > Caryophyllales > Polygonaceae > Rheum > Rheum nobile. Next base: position 4,584,768 of record WOAB01000207.1, on the reverse strand, counting down.
TAAATTTCATATAGTTCCACTTATGTACTATAGTATTTCATTAAATCTAGTACACTTAGACTTATATACTATAGTATTTCATTAAATCTAGTATACTTAGACTTATATAATATAGTATTTCATTAAATTTCCTATAGTTACACTTATATACTATAGTATTTCATTAAATCTAGTATACTTAGACTTATATCCCATAGTATTTCATTATATTTCGTATAGTTACACTTATATACTATAGTATTTCATTAAATCTAGTATACTTAGACTTATACACCGTAGTATTTCATTAAATTTCATATAGTTCCACTTATGTACTATAGTATTTCATTAAATCTAGTACACTAAGACTTATATACTATAGTATTCTATTATAGTACATAAGTGGAACTATATGAAATTTAATGAAATACTATGGGGTATAAGTCTAAGTATATTAGATTTAATGAAATACTATAGTATACAAGTCTAAGTATACTAGATTTAATGAAATATTATAGTACATAAGTGTAACCATATGAAATTTAATGAAATACCATGGGGTATAAGTCTAAGTATACTAGATTTAATGAAATACTATAGTATATACGTGTAACTATATGAAATATAACAAAATACTATAGTACATAAGTATAACTATATAAACTTTAATAGAATACTATAGTATATAAGTCTAAGTATACTAGATTTAATGAAATACTATAGTACATAAGTGTAACTATATGAAATATAATGAAATACTATAGTATATAAGTCTAAGTATACTAGATTTAATGAAATATTATAGTACATAAGTATAACTATATGAAATTTAATGAAATACTATGGGATATAAGTCTAAGTATACTAGATTTAATGAAATACTATAGTATATAAGTTTAACTATAGAAAATATAATGAAATACTATAGTATATAAGTCTAAGTATACTAGATTTAATGAAATACTATAGTATATAAGTGTAACTATACGAGATTTAATAAAATACTATAGTATATAAGTCTAAGTTTACTAGATTTAATGAAATACTATAGTACATAAGTGTAACTATATGAAATTTAATGAAATACTACGGTGTATAAGTCTAAGTATATTAGATTTAATGAAATACTATAGTATATACGTGTAACTATATGAAATATAATGAAATACTATAGTACATAAGTGTAACTATATGAAATTTAATAGAATACTATAGTATATAAGTCTAAGTGTACTAGATTTAATGAAATACTATAGTACATAAGTGTAACTATATGAAATTTAATGAAATACAATGGAGTATAAGTCTAAGTATACTAGATTTAATGAAATACTATAGTATATAAGTGTAACTATAGAAAATTTAATGAAATACTATAGGGTATAAGTCTAAGTATACTAGATTTAATGAAATACTATAGTATATACGTGTAACTATATGAAATATAATGAAATACTATAGTACATAAGTGTAACTATATGAAATTTAATGAAATACGATGGGGTATAAGTCTAAGTATACTAGATTTAATGAAATACTATAGTATATAAGTTTAACTATAGGAAATTTAATGAAATACTATGGGGTATAAGTCTAAGTATATTAGATTTAATGAAATACTATAGTATATACGTGTAACTATATGAAATATAATGAAATACTATAGTACATAACTGTAACTATATGAAATTTAATAGAATACTATAGTATATAAGTGTAAGTGTACTAGATTTAATGAAATACTAGTACATAAGTGTAACTATATGAAATTTAATGAAATACTACGGTGTATAAGTCTAAGTATACTAGATTTAATAAAATATTATAGTACATAAGTATAACTATATGAAATTTAATGAAATACGATGGGGTATAAGTCTAAGTATACTAGATTTAATGAAATACTATAGTATATAAGTGTAACTATAGGAAATTTAATGAAATACTATGGGGTATAATAAGTATACTAGATTTAATGAAATACTATAGTATATATGTGTAACTATATGAAATATAATGAAATACTATAGTACATAAGTGTAACTATATGAAATTTAATAGAATACTATAGTATATAAGTCTAAGTGTACTAGATTTAATGAAATACTATAGTACATAAGTGTAACTATATGAAATTTAATGAAATACTACGGTGTATAAGTCTAAGTATACTAGATTTAATGAAATATTATAGTACATAAGCGTAACTATATGAAATTTAATGAAATACGATGGGGTATAAGTCTAAGTATACTAGATTTAATGAAATATTATAGTATATAAGTGTAACTATAGGAAATTTAATGAATACTATATTATATAAGTGTAACTATATGAGATTTAATAAAATATTATAGTATATAAGTCTAAGTGTACTAGTATTAATGAAATACTATAGTACATAAGTGGAACTATATGAAATTTAATGAAATACTATAGTATATAAGTGTAACTATAGAAAATATAATGAAATACTATAGTACATAAGTGTAATTATATGAAATATAATGAAGTACTATAGTATATAAGTGTAACTATATGAAATATAATGAAATATTATAGTATATAAGTGTAACTATATGAAATATAATTAAAAACTGGGCATATTTGAGCCTAATTTCTCGTATTTCACCCGTTTCTTCAATAATCCTTCATATTAGGCCTTTTTGGGCCCAATTTTTCATATTTTGCACTTTTTCATCCGTTTCTTCTACAATCCTTCCTATTGGGCCTATTTGGGCCCAATTTCTCGTATTTTAGTTTTTGACCCGTTTCTTCTATAATCCTTTCTATTGGGCCTATTTGGGCCTAATTTTTCATTTTTTCAGTTTTTCACCCGTTTCTTCTACAATCCTTCCTATTAGGCCTATTTAGGCCCAATTTCTCGTATTTCAGTTTTTACCCGTTTTTTCTATAATCCTTCCAATAGGAAGGATTATAGAAGAAACGGGTGAAAACCTGAAATACGAGAAATTGGGCCAAAATAGGCCCAAATAGGACCATGGGGGCAGCCATCGTATTTTGGGCTTTTGGAGGGGCAAACGATGTCCGTTTTGGACGAATTTTATATGTACGGACTCGTATTGAAATTTTCTACATGATTATGGGGCAATTTTTTTTTTTGCTGCACCAGAATCTTACGCAGAAGGCCAATTTCAAAAATTTCCCCAAGTCCCCATAAAGGAGCTACGTAAGATTCTGACATAGCTCCTTTATATATATATATTTTTTAAATTCCCACGTATTTATACGTTTTTAGCCTACTACGCTCGTATTTGGCGTACGCCAACATTTGACACAGTAAAACGTAATGCGAAAAGACAAAAAACGTAGGGCGAATAGGCGGCTCAAAAAAAAAAACCACCGTAAAGTTAATTTTAAAGAAAAAATACAAATCCTCAACCCATCCAATTGACCGACCCTAGCCTCTTCTCCTCTGAACAAATCTCCCCTCTCTCCTTTGCGTCACCTCGCCGGCTGTCTTCTACCCTGAACCTCCTTCGCGTCTCCCTGGATGAGGCGAGGCCGTGGAATTTGCGGACTCAAAGATCTGCCTGCAAGGATCCGAGCGCCAATGGTGGAAGTGGCGGGAGGATCCCGATGGTCGATGGTGTTTGTCAAATCGCCGTCCAGTCAAAATGATGTTGACGGCGGCGAAAACAGCGATGCCAACGGAGAGGAGAAAAGAGGCCAAGATGGAAGCTCTTATGAAGCAAGAAATAGATGACGGACATCCGGCCGCCGAGGAAGCCGAAGAAGAGGCCAAGGTAAGTTTAGAAGCAAATTGATGTAAGATCAAATATCTTCATTCATTCTATTTCAAAATTTCCCAGTCTCCGGTGATCGGAAGGGTTGTTTCATAAATTTTCTTCTCTTCTACATATATACTTTCATGGGTTGTGGCTATCGGAAATTAGGGCTAGCATGTACAAAGTCATTAAAAATGCAGACGGTGCCGATATATCTCGCCTAATTAGTGTTTACTCTTTTGTAATCTCCATTGACGGAGAAATTGGATGGTCCCTTGGTTGAAACTGTTTCTTTGGATATATTGCTCTTGCAGACATGTTTCACTGCCTAATTAGTGTTTAATCTTTTTTTTTTAAAATAAATACTTAACGGTGGGTTAAAAATAACATTTTTGGATATTTTGTGAAATAAATACAAATTTAGGATTACTCTGCCAAATATGAAAAAAATTAATGTATTGTGTGAATTAAGTTATAAAGGTATGTTACCAGTTAAAAACCCAAAAATAAAATGTAGAGGGACAAATGAAAAACCTAATACTTTAGTTTTGGATAGGACTCTGGAGTTTTCAGGTTTGATTATTCTTTATACTTAAATTCTTATTTTATATATATAAAAAAAAACCTAATACTCAAAGTCAACTTTATTTGGAAAAAATTAATAAATGTAGATTGTAGAGGGACAAAAAAAAAAAAATCTACCAAAAAATAATAATGAAGTGACACATTATTGAAGGGTCCTTTTAACTTATACTCCATCTTTTTAAAAAGAATGTTTAATCCTTAAAAAAATTAAAAAATACTCTCAATAAATAATATAGAACAAAATACTTATAAAACAAGGTTTATTTGGAAAAAAAGAATGTTTAATCCTGTTTCCACTGCCGCCAAACCGTCGTTCCGTCGCCACCGCCGCCGCGACGTCGTCCCGTCGCCACCGCCGTACCATCGGCTGCTCTATTGTGTCACCATTGACCGCGCTGACGGCGATGGTTACGAAGATGCTAGTGAGAGAACGTCAGCAACGGTGGTAGCCGGGGGTGGTGGCTCGTGGTCGGTGAACACAGGGGCTGGTGGTAGTTTGGATTCCTAGAAAAGTGAATGGAGATAGTGAAGAGATGAAGAGGATGTAAATGGTGATAGCCGGAGTGAGTAATGACTTATTTACAAAGGAGGAAGATGTTGGGGGAAAATTAACAATTTATTAAATATTACTATTTTCAGAGAGTAGCAACTGCAGTAGTAAATATTTAAAGTTGTAACCTGTGGCTTTTTTGTCTAATTTTTATCTTATTAAAAAAAAATGTAAAGTTACATTGAAGAATATTACGTCTATACCTTTTAAATTATTAAAAGTGTAAGATAAATTTGTGAGTGAGTATAGGTGTACATTTTCTCTATGTAGCAGTATGATTTTATTATGACGGTTTTTCAATAAAACTGGCCAATTTTATTGGTAATTTTATGTGATTGACCCAGCAATAAAAGCATTCAAACTGAGCGAACTGGGCATAAATGCAGGGTTTGTCTGCAGGGTGCCTTAATTTGTTTGTGCAGTCACAAACAAAACACACTTTTAATTGATTTCCACCTTTTTTAGCTGCCCGGCCATACCATAATTATTGCTTTTCATCTGTTTAGAAATGTTTGTCTTTCAATTATTTTTTGTACTTTTCAAAAAATAAAATAAAATTATTTTATTGATTACACTATTTTTTTACTTTCTAGAAAATCATAATCAATAACATTTTATTAATTACAAAGACAAATTTATAAAGTTAAAAACAAAAAATCTAAAAGGCCAAATATATATAGATAAAAATTTGAGACTAGATCTACAAGTATATTACTCGAGTGTAGAAGAAAACATGAAAACGAGTAGGCCATGCACCTTTCTTTGAGGTTATGGGTGATTTCAATTCTCATGTTCAAACAAGAAGAAGCTGCCAGTAGGCCACACCCTTTTACGTTTCAATCATTACCAACCCACAAACAAACAAATTAAATTTTCATGTAACTACATAAATGATCGATCATAGCTCCAAAAATCGAACGAACCCGGCCACCACCATAAGATTCACTTTTAAATTTTTGTCATTGCGCCGATTTGATTACGTCCAACGCCAACGCTTATAAGTTACTAGGAGGATGCACGGGACATGAATTTTTTATATTTTATATTTTGTATACTTTTGCTGACTTATTATTTATTATCAATCACATATTGTATTTTGCATTTTTCACATTAAATATATGCATTTTGTTAATATGGTCATATTAAATATTGGTTCATTTCGGTGTCCAAAATTTATAAGGACGATAGGGTTGTTGAACATGTAGACGATTTTCAAGAGTCTTTACTATGCGTATTGATAGATGCCTCAACATCTTCGCATATAGACACTATGTTTTTGGATAATGCTTTTCTCAGTAATTTTTCCTCATTGGTTAAATGTGTCTTCAACTAAAAAAGTTATTTGAAAATTGACATTTAATTTATACACAATATATAATTTAATTAATATATTTGATGTAAATCAAGACACCAAAGGAGCCTTTCTTCACGGTTTGTGCTCGATCGTGGCTAGCAGGACAAGGCTTCTTCTCTCCGGGCACCAACTAGATCTTGATGTCTTCTTGCAGGCTCGAACTAGGCGGAAGCAAATGAATATGTACGTTCGATTTTTGTGAATGCAAGAACAAGAGAGTTTTGTTTGAATATGAGCTTTGTTTGATCGAATGAAAGAGATGAGAAAATAGTGAGCTTGAGTTGGAAGATAGATTGGGAGGTTTGGGGAGGTATTCCTCAACCCAAATTGGATTTCCAAATAATCTTCAACTAGGTTACAAGTGGCAACATAAAGAGCTTAAATACTAAGGCAATTCGGCCAACAAGGCTTTGCCAACTAGTGGGCCTTAGGTTAAATTCCATATGCATAGGGCCTTATACACCCAATAAGGCAAGTCTAGAAACATAAGGCAAATACTAAAAATAGCAAGGATAAGAGTCAAAGCTCGGATAGGCATGGCATTGTGCGCGTCAAGGGAGGCGTCGATGTCCACGGTGCCATGGCATGTCATGGCGTCGAGGTGAGCGGCGCCCGGCCAAGTGATGGCATTGGTAAGTGCCCGGGCGCGAGCGATGGTGAGTGCCCGACTAAGGTGTCTTCGATGGCCATACATGTGAGCATGCGCGGGGCTTGTGGCTCGTCGGCGCCGTTGCTTGCGAGGGCACGGTTGACAAGTGAGGCGATGGCTTGAGCCATGGCACGTGCTCGTGCCCTAGTCATTGGGCCATCACTCTTGATGACAACCCAGGTATTTAGTTTTGAAAAACTAAGGAAAACAACATGAATAGTACTTTGCTACAGTGACTTTTTATGAATAGTGTACATCGGCACTATTGAATGCAAGGAGAGAAATATGAACTGGGACTATCAGAAAGCTTACTTTAAGGACTTTTATTGATAGACTATGGATCCTGATCTTGTTCTTCGATCTTGATCTTGTTACAAAGAGTAAATATTACAAAGGGTTTTGAGAAAGAATTCTCAACACATGAGAGTTTTTGCTGTCTAGAAAAACTTGCTTCTCTACAACTGAGAAGTTTCACTTATATAGGAAGTTGAAAATGAACTATTGAGATCCACTATTTAGAATCTGTACTACTATTCAGGAGTACAATAATCGACTAGTGGCCTTGGTCTATTATTGGAGTCTTGCTTTTGCTGATTGGACTTTTTTCTGCCATTTGCTTCTGGCCTTGTCTGTTGAATAGGTAGAGGGACTTGGCGTCTTCTGTCGACTGATTGCCTTTTAATAATTGAGGCTTGTTACCTTCTTACTGGACTTGAAGAAGATTTGGGCCTTGGATTCTTCTTAGGCCTTTTAAGCATAAGGATCTTGGGCAAACTGTTCATATGGATCGAGGTCTTCATGTTGGGTCTGATTTGAAGAGTTGTTCTGGGCTTCTTGTTCTTCTTCTTCTACCTTCTGAAACCATGATTTTTTAACCATGGTCTTGGACTGTCCTTGGCATGCTTGGGTTGCCATAAACTCTTGATACTTCTTGAACTCTTGGAATTCCTGCCATTGTTTTTGTTGGTTTGTGTTTAATGGTGGAGGAGTTTGGGATGTTGAGGCTACAGGTATTCCAGTAGGATGGACTTGTATGGTCTTTTCGAAAACTTGAGGGGACTGTTTTGTTTTGATAAGGATCTGGATTCTTTCAATGGTTAAAGAATCCAGGTCAAGTTTCTCCCACCATCTTACTTTGTATTTTCTACAAAGCGATAGAGGAAGGGGACTGGGTAGGACTTGTTGAAGTTCGTAGATCCAGCATAGGATCTAGGCGACTCCGATACTTTTGTGGAATTGGACTGGTTTGATATAATCCGGCCAAAAGCAATGTTTGCAGAAATAATCAAAGGTTTTCTTTGCCGGTTCTGGAAAGATTTCAGGGACTGGGCCAAATATATTCCACCATGAGTAGAACCATATTGGTAACTTGTCATTGCAGTTCTTAGCAAAAAAGAAGAACCAAGAATGGTTGAATGGTCTAATGAGAAATGTCTTTGACCATGCTTCACGATAATCAAAGTATGAATATCCCTTTGGGTAAAAGGGGATGTAGAACTGTTTTTGTGAACTAGGGTCACCCCACTCTTCCCGGGAGATCACCTTGAGGATCTTACACTTGGAAAATAAGGTAAGATCAGGGTCTTTTTCGTCTTTGGTGTGGGAGATCTCAGCAGACATTGAATCTACTAAGATGAACTCATAAAATTTCTGAGTCTTGGTTGGTTCTGAAGGGAACCATTGGAAGTCTTTTGTAAAAAGGCCTTTTATGAAGGGTTCGAATTCTCTGGGTTCATGTGTTTTGAACTCTTTTGTAAGACATATTTCTTGCTGGGATGACTGTTTGATGAAATATTTGTGGTATACTTTGATTTTTTGTGAGTCTTTCTTTTGAGGAGTCCTCGGGTTCAGAGGAGCTTGACTGTTTGAAAGAGAAGGGAACTGTGATAAGATTTGGAACTGATTTTGAGAGGGTAGCGTGTTTTGGTTTGGACTTTTTTGTGGTGCATAATCTTGAGGTGTTTGCTTCCTTGAAGGGGTATCTCTCCCCGCCATTCCTGAAAAATAGAGATAAAAAGGAATGTTAAGGGTCTTTACCTCTGCTTGGATCATTCTGTCTGCAGCGGCTTGTCTTCTTCTTACCATTATTTCTTCACTATGTAAAACGATTTGTTTTAAATCTTCAGAAATGAAGGACTGTTTTGAAGTTCTTTTAATCTTCCTTTTTCCTTCGAAAACCTTGAAATAAGTATAATATGTTTTTTGGAGATCTTGAAGACATTTGAAGTTTGGAAAAGGAGCCATTTTTAAAGCGGAATTTCTAAAGCCTTTAATTCTCTAGAGATTTGAATATTTGCCATGTAAGTACTTGTACGGACCATGTCTTGTAAATTCTCAAGGCGGTATAAAAACTTCAAGGCATGACTGTTGTCTAAAGGATTACAAGTCTCGAAATTAACACGGGCCTTTTTAAGAGCTTTGCGAAGAATATCAATACGCCAATGACTGTAAATTTCTTTTTTGAGATCTTTGTAAAGCTTCATTTATTTTGCGGGTTTTCCCTGCAAAAAATCTCTTGTAAGAAAATCAGGCAATGAGTTGTTCTCTCCTTTAATGTATTCTATGTCAAAATCGAAAACCGAAAGAATGGCTTGCCATCTGGCAAAGATCTGTTTTGAGACTACGTTTTGAACATCTTTTTGTAAAATTTCTTTTGCAGATTTACAATCGACTCTAAGTAAAAAGGATTTGTTATACAAATCATCTTGAAACTTAGAGATACATGCCACAATAGAAAGTATTTCTTTTTTGACTATACTATAGTTCTTTTGTGGTCCTGTCCAGATTCCTGAGTAGAATCTAACTAGTTGTTCAGAACTTTTATCATTTATTTTCTGTTTTAATATACCACCAAATCCTATATCTGAAGCATCAGTCTCAACTATCATAAAGGCTTTAGGTTGAGGAATGCCAATGCAAGGTAAGGATTTGACTTTGTCTTTTATAATCCCAACGGCCTTGGTTTGCTCTAATCCCCAAGGAGGTGGATTTTTCTTAAGTCTTTGAAAGAGTGGAATGCAAAGTTGTCTTAACCCTGGAAAGAAATCAGAGATGTAGTTAAGACATCCTAGAAATCTTTGTAATTGTGTTTTGTCTTTTATTTCATTAGGGAACTTTTCTGCAAATTCTATACTTCTGTCAATAGGTTTAATAGTCTGTTGGTAAATGTTATGACCGAGAAATATGACTTTAGTTTGAAATAATTTCATCTTTGTTGCAGAAAGGACTAAACCATTTTTCTTGATAGTATATAAGAAGACATTTAAATGTTTAAAATGTTCCTCTATAGTCTTTGAGTAAACTAAAATATCATCTATATAGACTATAAGGAAGTCTGAATAGGGGTTGAGAATATCATTCATAATTCTTTGGTATTCTGAAGGGGCGTTCTTAAGGCCAAAAGGTATTACATTCCATTCAAAATGGCCAAAAGGGATAGTGAAGGTTGTTTTGTATCTGTCTTCTTTGGTTATCTGAATTTGCCAGTAACCACTTTTCATGTCAAATTTAGAGAATAGTCTTGCTTCGAAAAGTCTATTGAGTAAGTCTCTTTTATTAGGGATTGGATATCTAATCTGTAACACCCCCAAATCTTAACCCATTTGGAAAGGTATTACCGCCAGTGACCCCAGTGTTCCTTACCGAGATCACCCAAGGCTTTACCCGTTTAAATACAATTCATGGAATATAATTGATACATAATGATCAAAGTATTCAAATCAAAACATCAATCAAATGAAACATGAGTTACGGGATTACAACCCAATCTCGAATAGGCCAAACACCGAGTTTTAACAAAGTACAGCGGAAGTCTTTTAAAAGATATTACAAAAAGGGTTGTGATCGTAATGATCACCTGCCCAAGGATCTCAACCTAATTAAAAGAAATTATTAAAACATCCAAAAACAACCGTCGTCTTCATAGTCAATCTAGTCTCCTCATATCTTCGCTCTATCTGATGTGCCGAATCGAACGGATGACACCAGCCCACATGCGGAGAACAATGTTCGTGGGTTAGTCTACTTGAATAGACTAGCAAGGGTAAAAAGCAGAGTGGTTCGAGTGATCGTAACCGTTTACTATCATTGTCCCTTGAATAATAACCGAAGGGACGATACATAACCCGACACTTTCACGGAATAACAACAAGAGGTATGCACAAGAGAAGATTCTGGAAGACTTAATCTTCACAGAAATCGACCCGAAAGAAGACTCCAAAGGAAATGAGTCTTTAAGGAAATATGACAAATCTGGAATGTTTACAGAATCAAACAACAGCGATTAAAAGCTGACTGAGATGCTTCGGCTCACAACCAACCTCACCGCTTACAGCGAATCCAGATCGGAAGGAGAATGTACTACATTCAAGTCTGGATCTTACAGAACCACATAACGATGATTTACAAACTGACTAAGATGTTTCGGTTCACGACCAACCTCATCGCTTACAGTGAATCCAGATTGGAAAGAGAACGTACTCTGATCAAAAGTCAAGACGAGCTTTCCTAGCTGCACTATTTACTTAGCTACACTACTCGCCAAAGGTATATTAATTAAGTGCTCTCGGGCACCTTATCTTATTTAATTCCAAAACGATTAACACATTAAAAGCTTTTAATATATGTCCCTGTCACACAGGACCCATATCTAAGGAATGAACCTCACCGAGTCCAAACCTCTGAATCTATATCGAAAGAATGAACCTCACAAAGTCCAAATTTCTACTATCGCATGGTATTGCTCTCCCTTTAAAAGAATGAACCTCACTGAGTTCAAACTTCAACAATCGTTGGGTCTTCATCGCCCTTACAGTTATAAAGGAACGCGCATGGAACTCTCAGGATCCAGGCGTTCCTACAAATACTCGTGCTAACTTACAGTTACAACACAACCACAATACAGGATAAATCCACATAAATGCCCGGAAGGCGATCACAGATAATAGCGTCGTTCTAACAGATATACAACCTATTATATGATTTTCCAAAATAGTTTATAAAACCAATTCCAGACAAACACAGTAATCATTCCAAATTAATTACTCAGATAAACAACTGATAATTAATGTAAATATGGAACGATGAGCAAGAGCGAACCTCCACTTGCCTGAATCCGCAGAGATTGAACGAAGTCTAACGACGGGATTCCGGGCTCGACACAGAGACGAATCCGCCAACTCCGGTACCTTCGGATCGACCCATACAGAAACCCTAAGTTAGATTCGACAAACAACAATACCGATCTACAAAAGAACGAAAGGAATCGAAGGAAACGAAACCCGAACGAAGGCTACGGAAGCCAACACCAACAACCACGGCCACCAACACTTCACGGCGGGCGCCACAACAATCACGGCGGGCACCGCCTTAAATACGGTGGGCGCCGCCTCAAGCACGGCGGGCGCCGCCCAACTACTGCGGGCGCCGCTCCTTGGCCCTTCTTCACGGCGGCTGGCCACAACATCACGGCGGGCGCCGATATCTTCACGGCGGGCGCCGTCTCATGCCGGCGGTCGCCGTGATCCTCGCGGTGGTCGCCGTCGCGAACGAAAACATAAATACGAGAGGAGAAAACTCACCCTCGACGATCGATTTGGCTCGTCTTTCGCCTTGCTTGGCTTCTAGGTGTCCGAGAGCCTCCAATGCTCCTCTTGGCCACCGGAAACGACACTAAACTAGCTCCGACGATCCACTAGAGCCTTCCCGAGAGAGAGCATTTTTGAGAGACGAGAGCTTGACAGTGCTTCCGCGTTTTTCAGCCCCTTTCACTCTCACCCAATGCTCTCTATTTATATGCAAATCCAAGGAAGAGGAAGGTGGTAGGAAGCTTCCTTCCCGTCCCTTGGGTAATAACCTTGCACTTTGCCTCTTGGATAATAGCTCTTGGACAATAACCTTTGGATAAAGAATCTTGTACTATTGCCCATTAGATAACAACTCTTGGACAATAAACTTGTACCAATCTTAACCCGCGTTAACAAAAGTCGTACACGAACGAGTATGAACTTCCAAAACATCTTGAATGTATAATTCTTCATTGAGAAAAATATTACAGATACAGAGCACATTATAGAATGTCTCAAACATTCAGAATTAAATCCGACGTACCAAACTGGAGCTCGGGAAAAATCCATAAAAATTCCCAAATATCCTTACAAAATTACGGGGTATCACATAATCCACTGAAGGACATTATTAAGAAGTTTATAGTTAATGACTAATCTTGGGACACCTCTTTCTTTCTCAGCTTGGTTCATAACATAGAAGGATGCACAACTCCAAGGAGATTGTGACTTTCTAATTAAACCTTTAGATAATAAGGAATCTATTTCCTTTTTGCAGGTTCCTAGAAGTTCTTTGTTCATTTGGATTAGTCTAGCCTTGGTAGGGATATTTTTCTCATCAAAGTCTTTCTCGTAGGGAAGTGAGACTTGGTGTTTCTTCCTATCCCAGAAGGCATTAGGGAGATCAGAACAAACTTGTTTTTTGAACAATTCTTCTAACTCTAGGACTTTGTTTTACAGTGCAGGGCTTTTAAGGTTTTCTTCTATTCTTAGATTTGTAATTTCATCAGTTAGATCTTTTATGAACACTCTTTTGTGACTAATGAGGTCTAACTGTTTCTTAATAGAAGAATATTGTAAAAGAGTTATGTCTTTATGCTTTACAAGATTTATGAAGTTGAAGTTTAGGTATTTTCCTAAAATTTCAGCATGGATTCCTACTTGGTCTACTTGGAAGGGATAGATTTGGGTTAGGAATGGAGTTCCTAGAATGACTTCTTGTGATAGGTCTTTAACCAATATGAAGGAATTCTTAAGGCAGTACCCATCACTGCAAATGGATGCCCTTGGTATCTTATAGCTTATTTGCATTCTATTTCCACTGGCATTGTGGAGTCTTTCAGTAGTTTTTACAAAGAACTTTGAAGGCACAAGTCCTTCTCTAATGCAATTAAGGTCTACTCCGCTATCTAGGAGGGCTACTGTTTCCAGAATGAAGTTGCCTATTTTTATGTTGATAGGGACATACCATTTTTTAAAGTCTATTTTATTAAGAACAGTTAAGAAGGCTTCATCATCGTCTTCTGTCTTTTCTACTTCTTTATTTATAGAAGTGGCTTGAGAATTTTTTGAGTTATGATCAAAGATGAGATTTGACGAACTACTGTCCGAATCTAGTTTTTATTCTAGAATGGCAATCCTAGTTTCTATTTCTAAATCTTTGGGATCTTTGATTCTAACATAATCTTGAAGGTCTTTGACTTCTCTTTTTAATCTATTAACTTCAATTTGTAAGTCCTTTGTTGTTACCTGTGTTCCAAAAAGGCTGGTACTAGGTATGTTTTCGAAGAGTTTAGATATACTAAAAGGTTCTGCAAAGACTGGTTTTTGTTCTCTGAATATTAGATCCTTTAGCTTCATAAAGTATTCTTGCTTTGTTCTGGGATCTGGTATTTGGTCTATGAGTTGAAAAAGGGCTTCCTCTTTATCAGATTTTGTTATAACATTGTAGAATTGAGGTGATTGACAACTATCTGAGTTACTGGAAGAATTATAGTCTATTTCGTAAATTCCCTCTTCTTTAGAAGAGTAGTCTTTGTCACTAAGGAGGATTTTTTCTAATTTTTCTTTCATCTCTGGATTGTCTTTGAATATTTCATTGATCTTTTGTTTTAAAGGGCAATTGTTGGCTTTATGACCAGGCTTTCTGCATTTGTAACAGATTATCTTTCTACTAGGTTTGGGTCTACTAGGTCTTTCTAGTTCGGGTTTAGTTGATCTATGTTTCCTGAAGAACCTAGGATAATCTCTTTTCTTTCTATAAGACTTTTCTTTTCTAGTCCTCAAAGGGGCTTGAATCTTTTCTATACCAAAAGCTTCACAGAAGGTTCCCATTTCTCTTTTGGACTTTCCTCTATCTGCCCCGTATTTTGCTTGAATTTTCAATTCAGTGCATAAAGCTATACCTTTTTTCTTAATGAAAGCTCCTAATTGGCCGTAAGTAATATCTTTCCAAGGAATTTCGTCTATTCCTATGGTTTCTTTAAGCTTTGTTATGATTCTTTGGGCAAACAAGGAGGGTAAACCTGAAACAAATCTTTCTTTCCAAAAGGATTCATTACAGTCTGGTCTCCTAAGGACATAGGATAAGAAAACATCCGTATACCATATGTAATCACTTAGAGTAGGACATCTAAGATTGTTAAGGATAGTCTTGTTGGCTTGAAGTTCTTCTTGAGGGTTTCCTATGAAGTACATGCTAATGGCATAAATTAGCTGTCCAACAGCATTCTGTTCTATAGCTTCTCTACCAGTTTCATCTTCTGTAGAAACGGTAGCTTCTAAGACTTCTAACTTTTGATGTAAGTTCATAGCAAATTCCCACCAATATTTAAGTTGGCCTGTAAATCCTTGGATTATAAAGACAACTGTTATTTTGTCTGTATGGCCTTGGGTTCTATAAGCGACTTTTGCCATTCCCATTTCTTGAAGGGTATTCATGATTTCGCTTTCAGATTTCCCATCTATATTCCATTCGTAGAGGGATTGGCCATTATAGTCTGTGGATCTAAATTTGGATCTTTCTTCATATTGTAGGTCAGGAGGAGTAGGTCTATTATAGTAATTTCTAGTATCCATGTTTCTTTTCCCGAACATTTTGGTATACTGTTGCGATCTATTACCTCTTCTTCTGATCTTATTAATTTCTAAATTTTCATTTGGAATGGTTGATTCTAATTGTTCTATTTTCTTGTCTGAGTCTTCTGACTCAGTCTCTGTATCCGTTTCTTTACTTTGGTCAGAGCTGGACTCTTCTTTGCAAGTGTTTTTACACTTAGTTTTTAAACAATTTATATTGGCTGGAGTGGTTTGAGATGTTGATGCTTGGAAATCATCAAGTCTCTGGGAAATTCTCTCTAAAATAGTCTGGGGTGTTAGACTTATATTTCTCAGAAGGTTACTAGGGACACTTTCAGTCTGAAAGTGAGGTCTGGAGATGTCTCTAGGAAATTTTGGAGGATTAAAACCTTTTTCAATTCCTAAGTGAACTTGATCTACTTGTTCAGCTATGGTGTGAAGGATTTGATTTGAATAATTGTTTTGATTATAAATCTTTTTTATATCTCTTAAATTTACTTGACTATCATCTGAATCAGATCTTCCCTTTTTAAAAGGTTCAGCTTTGACCTCTTCACTATCACTGCCGACTATTATACCTTTAAGGGGAGGATGGACAGAGGTACTAGTTCCTGAAGGTAAATGTTTCCAGGTTCTAGTTACTCTATTTTGGACATCTAATGAAGAGAGATGGAAGAGGTCTTTTATATCTTTTCTGGATAAATATATAGAGAGCCATGTAAAGAAGAGAATATTAGTTTGAAGCTTATTCATCTCTTCATAATAATCTCTTCTAATCTGTTCTCTACATTCTTTATCTATGCTCATAAACCACTTTCTTTTCTTTTCATTTTTGGTACTATCAAAGTCTTTTCTTAGATATAACTATTCCTGAAACCCTAGAAGTCGCCAATGACAACCCTCCTAGGAATATGGAACATCAAGAAATATCACAAATCGTTGAAGAGTCTAACGGGAGAATTTTAATTAGATTTAATTCTACCAGAGAAACTTCAATAGAGAGACCAACCTTTCTACCTGTTAGAAACTCTATTAATGACCCTTTTTACTCTATTAGAAGTGAATTCACAGGATCATTAAGAAGTGATAGGGTAGACTTCAATAACCCTTTTTACTCTATTAGCAGGGCAAGGCTTCTTCTCTCCGGGCACCAACTAGATCTTGATGTCTTCTTGAAGGCTCGAACTAGGCAGAAGCAAATGAAGATGTTCTTGAGAAGAACCGAGAAGAACAAGGCCAAGGGAACCTCAAAGGAGGTTCCTTGGCTGATTTTTGTGAATGCAAGAACAAGAGAGTTTTGTTTGAATATGAGCTTTGTTTGATCGAGTGAAAGAGATGAGTAAAATAGTGAGCTTGAGTTGGAAGATAGATTGGGAGGTTTGGGGAGGTATTCCTCAACCCAAATTGGATTTCCAATAATAATCTTCAACTAGGTTACAAGTGGCAACATAAAGAGCTTAAATACTAAGGCAATTCGGCCAACAAGGCCTTGCCAACTAGTGGGCCTTAGGTTAAAGTCCATATGCATAGGGCCTTACACACCCAATAAGGCAAGTCTAGAAACATAAGGCAAATACTAAAAATAGCAAGGATAAGAGTCGGAGCTCGGATAGGCATGGCATTGTACGCGTCAAGGGAGGCGTCGATGTCCACGGTGCCATGGCATGTCATGGCGTCGAGGTGAGCGGCGCCCGGCCAAGTGATGGCATTGGTAAGTGCCCGTGCGCGAGCGATGGTGAGTGCCCGACTAAGGTGTCTTCGATGGCCATACATGTGAGCATGCGCGGGGCTTGTGGCTCACCGGCGCCGTTGCTTGCGAGGGCCCGGTTGACAAGTGAGGCGATGGCTTGAGCCATGGCACGTGCTCGTGCCCTAGTCACTGGGCCATCACTCTTGACGACAAGCATGTACTCCTCATCGATGGAGGTCAAAGGATGTTTGCATCCATCACTCTCCCCTTCTTGAGGTAGAATTATCTCCAATTCTTCTTCATATTCCGGAAGCACATAAGGGGAAAGGTCCGTCACATTCAAAGTGGGGTGGGCGCCGTAGTCATCGTGAAGCTCCAACTCATAAGCATTGTCTCTGAAGCACTTGATCACTTTGAAGGGACCATCGCTGCGTGGGTTGAGCTTGGAGCGGCGCCGGGTGGGGAACCTCTCCTTGTGCAAGTGGACCCACACAAGGTGGCCCATGGAAAAAATAACACGGCATCGCCCCTTGTTGGCATAGCTCTCATATTGGGTGGCGCGCCTCTCGAGTTGAGCTCGGGTGCGTTCATGGAGCTCACGCACAAAGTCAACACGCTTGGCACCTTATGGATTCTCCATGGCCCCCAAGGGATGTGGCGTTATGTCAAGCGGAGTAACCGGGTTCCGGCCATAGACAACTTCGAAAGGAGTAAGCTTGGTCGCCGAGTGCATTGTCCTATTATAAGTAAACTCAACAAACGAAAGTAAGTCCTCCCAACGGCGCGGGTTGGCCCTAAGGACGGTTCTAAGCAAGGCACCAAGGGTGCGGTTGGTCACTTTCGTTTGGCCATCGGTTTGGGGGTGTCAACTAGTGGAAAAGAGAAGGTTTGTCCCAAGTTTGCCCCCACAAAGTCATCCAAAAATGACCCACAAATTTAGGATCCCTATCCGACACTATAGTACGAGGGATTCCATGTAATTTCACTACGTGGTCAAAGAAAAAGTTAGCTATATCCGAGGCATTATTTGTGTTCTTGCAAGAGATGAAATGAGCCATCTTAGAGAAGCGGTCTACTACCACAAAAATGGAATCCCTCCCCCTCGTAGACGTGGACAATCCGGTTATAAAATCCATTGATATATCTTCCCAAGGGGCGGATGGAATGGGTAGGGGTGTGTAGAGACCGTGAGGATGGGACCTAGACTTGGCTTTATGGCAAGTGACACAAGATTGACAGAACTTAGTCACATGGTGGGCAAGTTTAGGCCAAAAGAAATGTTTCTTAAGTGCGGCCACGGTTTTTGCAACCCCAAAATGTCCACGGCTCTCATGGGCTTCCTTAATCAACAAATGCCTAATGGATGATCTAGGGATACAAAGCTTACCGGCCCGGTAAAGGAAACCATCATCCAAGAAATATCCCTCAAACTCACCCTTAGTGGCACACTCGACTAGGATAGGGCTAAAGAAGGGATCTTGAGCATATAAAGACTTAATAAGAGAAAATCCTAAAATTTGAGCATTAAGATGAGAAAGAAGCACATACCTCCTAGACAAGGTGTCGGCCACAATGTTGTCTTGGCCCTTCTTGTGCTTGACAACATAAGGGAAAGTCTCTATAAACTCCACCCAACGAGCATGGCGCCAACCAAGGTGGGCTTGGCTCTTCAAATAGGCAAGGCCATCATGATCCGAGTGTATGATGAACTCCTTTGACCACAAGTAATGTCTCCATGTTTTGAGCACCCGGATCAAGGCATAGAGCTCTTTGTCGTAGGTGAGGTAGTTGAGGGAGGCACCCGAAAGTTTTTCACTAAAATAGGCAATGGTACGGCGGTCTTGAAGGAGCACTCTTCCGATGCCAATGTTGGAGGCATCACATTCTACCTCAAAAACCTTGGAGAAATCCGAAAGTTGTAGAAGAGGAGCGTTGCGAAGGCACCTTGAGTGTGGTGACGGCGGCTTCATGTTTCTCCTTCCAAACAATTTCGGCACCCTTTTTGGTAAACGCATGCAAGGAGGTGTCAATGGTGCTAAAATCTCAGAAAAAGCGCCGATAAAATCCGGCAAGACCAAGGAATGACCTTACCATAGTGGCGGTGGTAGGGCGTGACCACTCCTTGATGGCACGTACCTTCTCATCATCAACACGCAAACCATTTTTGCCCACAACATAGCCAAGAAATGTGGTAGAAGGGGCACAAAAGGTGCACTTGGCGAGGTTGGCATAGAGGTTCTCCTTGCATAGCCGCATAGGCACTCAAAGATGGATCTCAAGTGGGCCGTGTGGTCTTCCAAGGACTTGCTATAGATCAATATGTCGTCGAAGTAGACCACTACGAATTTGCCCAAGAATGCCCTCAAGACATGATTCATGAGGCGCATGAATGTGCTAGGAGCATTTGTGAGCCTGAATGGCATGACGAGCCACTCATACAACCCATACTTGGTTTTGAAGGCGGTTTTCCATTCATTGCCTTCTCTCATGCGGATTTGGTGGTAGCATCTCTTTAGATCCACTTTAGAAAAGAAAGTGGCACCATGAAGTTCGTCAAGCATATCATCTAACCTTGGAATTGGGTGGCGATACTTGACGGTGATTTGATTAATTGCTCGGCAATCTACACACATGCCCCAAGATCCATCCTTTTTTTGGCACAAGAAGCATTGGGACCGCACATGGACTAAGACTCTCTCGGACATGCCCTTTGTCCATGAGCTCTTTTACTTGCTTTTGTAGCTCGACGGTCTCCTCAGGGCTAGCCCGATAGGCGGCGCGGTTTGGGAGTGAAGCGTCGGGCACCAAATCGATTTGGTGCTCGATCCCTTGCATCGGGGGAAGCCCATCCGAGAGCTCATCCGGTGTGACATCGGCAAACTCTTGCAACAAGGCCGAGACGCAAGGTGGCAACGAGGCACCGTCCTCTTTGGTGGTGAGGCACCAAGAGGAAACAAGGGCGTCGGCCTTATAGCACCGGCATGAGGTGGTGATGGCGAGCCAAGATGAGCCTAGCTCACAACGCCCTTGTAGGGGAGCCGGAGCGTCGTGAGTTGTGTGAGGGTTAGACGCCGCCGACACATGCGCCGTCGGTGGAGGCGGAGGCCGTGCCAGTGGTTAGCGTGCCAGGCAGTAGAGGGGCACCGGTGTGTGTGCGCTCACCCTTGCCCGGGCGTTGGGGCGGGAACCGATGACCCGGGTGCCACGTCGGTGGAAACGGAGGCCGGGCTGTTGGCGAGCGTGCCATGTGGTGATCGGGCACCGGGGGCCGCACGCTCACCCTTGCTCGGGCATTGAGGAGCCGAGGTGTGGGTGGAGGTGGATGCCTCATCCTTGGGCCGAGGCACCGGGGGCGTGGAGGCTTCAATTGCCTTGAGACGGTTGCGCTCAATTTGGTCCTCAAGAATTTCTCTCAAGACACGGGCAAAAGTGTGATGCGCTTCCCACCATGGACGAACACAAAAGTGTTGAGGAAGCCATCATGGAGCACTCGCCGATCATATTGCCATGGTCTACCTAATAAGAGATGAGTTGCATCCATAGATATGACATCGCATAAAACCGAATCATAGTAATGACCAATAGAGAATGTGATGTGGCATTGCCTAGATACCACATCACCTTTACCGTCGGAGAGCCATTGGAGGCTATAGGGTTGAGGGTGAGGCATGGTGGTGAGGTTGAAATGCTTGACGACGCGCTCGTTGACAATGTTGGCACATGACCCACCATAAATGATCACACTAAGTGAGGCGGTGCACATAAGGCACGGAGTGTGAAGAAAAGGTTATCCCTTTGGTCCCTTGTGTCACCTTCTCGGACTGAGAGCACATGGTGAGTCACCAAGCTAAGCGGGGTGCCGGCTCCATGCTCAAGAGGGGCACAAGCTTAGTCGTCATAGGCGACCTCATATTCTTCCTCTGGGGCCTCTTCCTCATCCTCAAAATACTCATAGTCGCTTTGAGAGGTGAACAAGACCCTCTTATTGTTGGGGCACTCTCATTGATAGTGGTCACGACCACCACATTTGAAGCAATCTCGATCGCTAGACCGCTCAGAGGTGGGGGCCGGGGCACGCGCGTCGGAAGCCGGGCCACGAGGTGAGGCATTCAAGCGAGCGGCGCCGGTTGGCGCGGTCGTGGCTGAGGCGGGGCCGGGGCGCGGCTGCGAGGCAACACGAGTAGATGGATTAGAAGAAAATGATGGACTAGAATTAGGAGCATACCTTGTCGGTTGTGAGCGAGCCCAAATGGCCTTCTTCTTCCGTTGTTGATTATAAATTTCCATGGCCGTGTGAGTGAAGGTGTTGAGATTCCGGATTGGAAGGAGGGTCAACGACTCACGGATCTCAACATCAAGGCCACGTAGAAATATGGTGCGAAGGGATACGACCGTGGTGGCCACACCGACCTTGTGGACTAGCTCCTCTAGCTCGGCAAAGAACTCAAGAGGGGTGTGGTTACCTTGGCGGGCTAGAGCAATTTGTAGGCGGATTTGCTCAAGGTAATCTTCCGGCACATATCTCATGGTCATGAAATGGATGAGTTGATTTCAAGCCACAACCGACTCCAAGTTGTGTCTAGCTCGGTCGGCCTTGAAGCGGAACCACCATGACCGGGCGTTGCCGGTGAAATGAAGCGTGGCAACCTCAACCTTCTCACGTTCATCATAATGGCAATGATCCAAGGCATACTCGGTTGCTTGCTTCCAATCAAGGAACTTGGCGGCATCATACTCACCATCAAAGAGCTCAATTCGGAACTTGATATCCCGACGTTTGCCAAAATTTTGTTGGGGACCAAGGTGATCATGACGCCGGTCTTGTTGTGGGCGGTGGTCACGGCCATTGGCTTGGAAACCAGCGCAGGGAGGCGACATCCAATGAGGATCACGGCGGTCGAGCGGGCGCCGGGGGTGGCCCCAGACGCGGCCATACTCTCGTGGGTACACATCCGCCAAGGCATCATCTTCAAAGGATTCTTGATGAGGCTCTCCATAGGGGTCTTCCCCTTCATTGACTCCAAAAGTCTCATCTTCCACATTGAAGTCAGTGAAGCCATAGCCATATCGGTCGTTGATCTCGTCATCGGCAGCAGGCCTAGGGTCGGCGCGTGGATAGTGCCCTCCATCCATGGAGACGGCATTACAAACTTGGTCTTGTGGACGTTGGCTCGGTAGCGGTCGAGCGTGGTAGGGCTCTTGGGGCTCCACACGAGCGGGTTGGTTGTCATAGTGTGAGGAGTGGCGCGGAGGCGGCGAGAACGCGTTGAGCTCTGCGGCGGTAGAGTGAGGCGGAGGGTACATGAACCCTTGCCTCGGTCGCGCGCCAAGGCCTCACGGTGGTGGAGGTCGGCCAGACCTAGAGAAGAGGCGCCGGTGAGAATGGTAGCCGGCTAGGGCTGGGCCATAGGCGGCGTGGTGTCATGGGTGCCGTGTGGACGTTAGCAAAGAGGTGCTCGAGCTCGGCCAACCGGGCGTCGGTGGTCTCCTTTTGGCGGAGCACCTCAGCTAGTTGGGCCTTAGTGGCACGCACCTCCTCGGCTGCGGCCTTGTTGCGGCGGTTCACCTCGGTCGCCCGGGCCGCGTTGGCGCGGGCCTCGAAGGACTCAGGCGAGAGGGTCGGTGTTGAGCTTCGGTTGCTCTGGGCGTCGGCCTCAAGGGGTTCCTCTATAGGTGGATCTCCTATATCAACTATCAAAGTAATGCGAGTCAAAAGTTCAAAGCAATCGAAATAAGCACACACTAAAAGAAGAGTAACACACTAAGCCTAAGACAAACAAAAATAAATGCAAGATAAGTAGGCTTAAAGGAAGGCACAAGGTATTAGGTGGTTTGTGTTTGAGGGAAGGCACTTTAATTTTCAAAGCTTAGACAATTGAAGGACCCATCCTTAAAACCTTTGACAACTATAAAGGGAAAGAGAGAGTGTAGGTCGCAATGTAGGCCGTTGTGGTAGGTTCTTGTGGATGTGGCAATAGAGGAAGGCAGAGAGGTATGCTTAGTGGACCTTGTTGCCGAAGTGAAGTGGGTTTGCCTACATTTTGAGTGTTGTGGCCCAACCGAATTTTTGAAGTGGGCACTTGCCTTTTACTTTGGCCTATTTCCTTTCTTTTGGCTTTTTATTTTGTATTTTTGTGTTTAAGCAATTTTGGAATGTAGTTTGCCTTTGATTTGTATTGAGGAGGGAGGGGCCACACTTTGAATGTTTGACTTAGGCGGCAACAAGGGGAAGAGAGAAGACAATTGCCATTTTTGGTGTTGACAAAGTCTTTGTAAGAGAGAATTGTAGTTTTGCCACTTTGGTTCTACCTTTTGAAACCTACAAAAGAAGCTTCTAAGCACTCTACCCAAAGCTAGTCAACAAAAGAGACAAGGTTTGGAAGTTACCCAAAATGTCTAAACAAGGCAAATTGGAAAAGCAAAAATGGGCATTTGGATTTTACTAGGTTTAGAACAAGTCACATGAAAAGGATAAGGGCTTAGAAGAAACCCTAGCTATGGTGTTTGAAGAAGTGACCGGCTATGGTGGAAAGGTAGGCGGCGACAGGGTGGTGGGAGGCGGCGGTACGGTGGTAGGCGGCAGAGACAAGGCGGCGGAAGGCAATTTTTGTGGCTTTTTGAAGCATTTTTTTGAGGGGATGAAATATAAACTTAAACAAGCATAAAAAGAGAAAAATTTAGAGAAGAAAATGCACTTAACTCAGCCTCCAAGCTCTGATACCAATTGATGTGAATCAAGACACCAAAGGAGCCTTTCTTTACAGTGTGTGCTCGATCATGGCTAGCAAGGCAAGGCTTCTTCTCTCCGGGCACCAACTAGATCTTGATGTCTTCTTGAAGGCTCGAATTAGGCGGAAGCAAATGAAGATGTTCTTGAGAAGAACCGAGAAGAACAAGGCCAAGGGAACCTCAAAGGAGGTTCCTTGGCTGATTTTTGTGAATGTAAGAACAAGAGAGTTTTGTTTGAGTATGAGCCTTGTTTGATCGAGTGAAAGAGATGAGAAAAGAGTAAGCTTGAGTTGGAAGATAGATTGGAAGGTTTGGGAATGTATTCCTCAATCCAAATTGGATTTCCAATAAAAATATGCAACTAGGTTACAAGTGACAACATAAGAAGCTTAAATACTAAGGCAATTCGGCCAACAAGGCCTTGCCAACAAGTGGGCCTTGGGTTAAAGTCCATATGCATATGGCCTTACACACCCAGTAAGGCAAGTCTAGAAACATAAGGCAACTACTAAAAATAGCAAGGATAAGAGCCAAAGCTCGGATAGGCATGGCATCGGGCGCGTCAAGGGAGGCGTTGATGTCCACGGTGCCATGGCATGTCATGGCGTCGACGTTCTCGATGTCATGGCGTCGAGGTGAGCGGTGCCCGGCCATGCGATGGCATTAGTGAGTGCCCGGGCGCGAGCGATGGTGAGTGCCCGACTAAGGTATCTTCGATGGCCATACATGTGAGCATGCGCGGGGCTTGTGGCTCACCGACGTCGTTGCTTGCGAGGGCCCGATTGACAAGTGAGGCGATGGCTTGAGCCATGGCACATGCTCGTGCCCTAGTCATCGGGCAATCACTCTTGACAACAAGCATGTCCTCCTCGTCGATGGAGGTCAAGGGAGGTTGGCATCCATCAATATTGGAATTACATTTTTTTGTTATTTAGTAAAGTAAATATCTTTCTATGCACTGATATCAATCAATTTATGTATGTGAATTTTCAATGGTAATTTCATTATCATTTGAAACTCTCTATTATTAAATTAATTTTTTTATATATAAATAACATCTTTCCCAAATTACAGTCTTGTACTAATCAATTGAGATTTAAATTCTCAATTAGCCATAAGAAATCAACAACTTTGGAGTAATTGAGACTTGCGTATAATTTTTAAATACATATCTTTGTGGAATTTCATGTTTAATATATAACAGAAAATAATGTAATTAGTGAAATAAACCTTATATAAAAAATCAAAATATTCCAGATCAAAATAGAGTAAACAACATGATAATACCGAAATAAATATCTTCTTATTTGTTTTTAGTATGTACAATGATAATTTTTAGTTAAACTACAACCCCTCACGTCTAAAATTTTACTTAGCCACATCCTTAATTTTGTTTCTCGTAGCATGATCTACTTATAAAGTCTCACAATATCATATAAGCAACTATATATTATATCAATGTATCATCCGACCACTAATTGATCGGTTATCTAGCTACAATACCCATTTGAAAGAATTTAAAAGTAATTAATTGTGTAAAAAAACTTACCTAAATGTCATTCATTTCTGTAAAGCAAATCGACCAACAATTGTTCAATTGTCCACATAACCCGTTAGGAAGAGATTGAAAGTGGTGATCAATTGTATAACAAAACATACGTAATTGTTATTCATTTCTTATGAGCAACATTGACAACTTCCTCGGTGGTGGGGTACTTGTTAAAATAAAAGAAGCGATACCTTGCTTGCCTCCACAATGATTCTTGGTGGTTGTGTATTTGTTTTGTACGTTCCATGAAATGATAGCTTCTGTGTACTACAAACAATTGACATTATTTTAGTTCGTTCCTTGAAATGGTGATGTCAGATGTGGTATATATATATTATTTGAGGATCGTCAATTCATATTTAGGTTACAATGATAAATAGCGAATAATTTTTATTTATTAATGATCGACTATATAAGGGTGTTACTAATTTCTGTACAATTTAAAGTTGTTTGAACAACAAATTGAAACACAAACGTTATTTTTTATAAGCGTTGAGTGTAATTTTAGTTTTTACAGTTCATCTGGATTGATTAGTACATTAATTATCAATAGAAAATGTAGCATATTACATAAACAATAGAAACGGTTGCAATCTCATAATTTGGTAAAATTTATACTACGGGTATTGATTTACAATAATGAGAAATTTACTAACTTTGCATATGAAATAAGCTATATTTGTACGTTTAGTGGACAAGTAAATATCCAACATTTTTAAAACTATATATTGGAAAATGGTGTAGACGATCAACATAATTTTATAATTGCATTACATTGAGCAATAACCCCGCTTTCTATATATAAGAGATATTGAAAAAACAATGATTCACAATTTGACAATAGCAAGAATCGAACCTTTCAGTATAGGTCTCATAATATAATTAAAAAATGACTTTAAATTGTGAAAAAAGATATAGAACGGTGTCAAAAAAATAAGAATGAATTTGCAAGACTTGAACCTTAAACCTGACAAACAATAATCCATCTATAATTTCAAGTGTTTAAACATTGTGCTAGAGTGCTCTTCTTGTCATTATATAATTTCTTAATAATAACAACATAATTTTTTATAAAATTTAATAAGCGTAATAAATGCTTCTTGTCCACAACTTTTTACTGTTATATATAAATAAGTATTGTGGTATTTCCCATGGCTTTACAACCGAATTTCCCATCATTTATCAAGTTTAAGTAAGGGTGGGCATGGTCGGTTAACCGACATTTCGGTTAGTGCATTCATCATACCATTAACCATACCGTTAATCCCAATTAACCATACATCGGTTAACCAGTGATTTTGGTACGGTTATTCGGTTTACCAAAAATCGTAATGTTAAAAAATAAAGATATTTTAGTGCTCTAGTGAAGCTTACTATTATTAGTTGTTTTTTCAACTTTTTTAATATTACAACTTGTTGTACAATGCATAAAAGTAAAATAAAAAACATCAATCATAAAATAAAAATTGAGCTATATAGTTTACCACCCCCATAATAATAACACGAAACAAAATAATATAATACTAAAGCCGAAGAACGAATAGAATTGTTCAACCCAGTGACCCTTTCAACACCTTCTTTCTTACTTTCATCTTTTCTATGAGTTATCTCCGCTAGGTTGGTGTTTGACATCTATATAATTAAAACAAGATTAACATCATAACATCAAATTATTTTAATCTCCGTTCAATATTAATTAGTATCCTAGCCTAAATCTCTCTCAATTCCAATATATTGTGTTGATATATTGTGTTTTTGCTTTTATTCCTCAATTTTTAAATCCAAATATATTCAATATATTATATATTCTAATGACATATTAAATATGCTAACAAATAAGTAAAAGAAATGGATGAAAAACTAAGCCCTTTGAATATGAAATCAATCAGTAGTATATTGTTTTGAGTTTTGTCTCTTCCACTCAACAAAATTACTTGTTCCTCATTCAATATTAATTAGTACTCTAAATCACCCTCAATTTCATTATCTTGTGCCTATGTGTTTCAATCACTATTTCATTTATACATACAAAAAGGAAATGGGTGGTTGTGTCTAGAGAGATTCGAACCAAGACAAAACACCCCTTTCATTT
The DNA here is from genome assembly GCA_027886185.1 of Rheum nobile. Taxonomy (NCBI): domain Eukaryota; kingdom Viridiplantae; phylum Streptophyta; class Magnoliopsida; order Caryophyllales; family Polygonaceae; genus Rheum; species Rheum nobile. The sequence continues at coordinate 4,557,200 of WOAB01000207.1, read as the reverse complement.
TAGAATGTGTCCACTAGTAGTAGGCCACACTAGTTATCTTGTTATAATTCTAAAAATATATTTTTTATATTATCGATTAACCGAGACCAAAAAAATCAGTAACTATTACCATGCCAAGTAACCGAAAGTTAGTTCGGTCGGCTTACCGAAACTGGAAGTCGGATTTTCTTCGGTAAGATTAATCAAACAAAATTGATCGATTTTTTGGTTTTTTTGTTCGGTTTCGGTTTTTCGTGCCCACCCCTAGGTTTAAGGAGATGCGACATACGTTCTCACCACCTTTATCTAACAAGACACTCCGTGTAATGTAATCATATAGGGTACTATAGCCACACCGTATGTACCTAGCATTCTCCAAAATGTAATTAAATATATCATTAGGTATCGTTTGGTTCGATACCTGTGGAGTGAGGAATCGGTGTGAGGAATGAATGATTCCAAAACCATGTTTGGTTAGTGAAAAAATGAAAATTTCTTTGATTCCTTGAAATGACCCATTCCATGACAAAAAAGAAGTTCATTCCTATTGAAAACTTACGGTATCACCCATTCCAAAAGGCATACCTTCTATTCTACTCACAGCCGCTCCTTTCTCGCATTTGCTTTTCCCACAAGTTCATTATTGTTCAGCTTCGCGCTTCTCCCACAACCTTGGTCCCCTTCCTGACGTCCTCTTGGCTCGTCTTAATTTCATTTACCCTCAAGGTATTTTCTCAAACTTCTTCCTTGTACAAATTACTCATCCACTGGTGCTCCTAATTTGCAGAATTGTTGTGTGTGGATGCTTCTATTAGGTGGTAGTGTGGAATTTGAGGGAAGATATGGTATATATTGTGTTTCCCATTGTTGAATATTGAATTCATGTATGCTAACTCCATTCCTGAATATTGTTCAGGCCTCCTTCTAAATATTCAATTCATGTATGCTAATTAATGTTAAAAACAACATGAACAAATTGTTAGCATAATCCTATTTCAAATTGTGTTGTGAATTAGCAGAGTGCTCTTTCGAATTGATTTATCTGATTTGCAAAATTAGAAGAATGTTCTTTCAAAATTGTGTTGTGAATGAGTTATCAACACTAGTTGCAAATTATTAAGTATATTTCTGTAAATTGATCTTCTTGCTTACTCATTTTTTTTATATATACATTTATAATTTCTGTAAATTAGTTTGTGATCGAATTCCTTGCTTTAATGATTTAAGGTTGTATTTGTGTAGTTGTTTGTTGGAATATCTTGTGTGGATGTTTATAGTGTAAATTGATTTATGAATGTTAAAGGAATGGTTCATTTTGGCAGCATACCAAACACCAATTTACAGGAATGGGCCGGTTGGTTTTGACAACATATCAAACACCCAACTACGAGAATGCTTTATTTTGATTTCTGATTTCAGTCCAATTCCAGAAGACATACCAAACAAGACCTTTATATGTTCATTCAAAACATGAAAATAAGTGTATTTCACTTCTGACTTTTGTGTACGTTGCATAAAATCCCCTTTGAGAGACGCAATAAGCAAAATGTATTAAACCTTGCAATTAACCGTTGCTTTAAACCCAAACTCTGTTGGAGTAACAGCTGGTTCGGCGCCAAATCAATTCAAGTTGTTCACGTGCCTCTCACGTGTTTTCTGTTGCAATTCTGTTAGACACATCACGTGGCTCTCACGTGTTCATTTACCTGTACAAATAGCTCCTCTGTAACAGATTTTCTCAATCAATGAATTCAGTCTTGTTTTCCCTCTTTCGCTCTCTTTCTTTCTCAACTTCTGTTTCCATGGCTTCCGCATAGATTCCAACATGGTATCAGAGCGAAATCCTCGAATTCTTGCTCAATCCTAGTTTCTTCTTCGTTTTTCTTGTCAATCGACAGTGAATTTGTTCATTTTTTTATAGTTTCTTGTGAACTTTGCCATGGCGAATCTCGAAGACGATGTTGTGGATCATGTTGTCAATCCGGCTGCAAATCGCAAGGATCCGTTGTATTTGCATCCATCCGACAATCCAAGTACTGTACTTGTCTCGCGTTCTTTTGATGGATCTGGATTCAGCACTTGGAAGCGATCTATGTTGATCGCTTTGTCAGCGAAGAATAAGATCGCTCTCGTGAATAGATCTTTACCTAAGCCGAATGTTGATTCTGAAAAGTTTCGAGACTGGGAAGAGGTGAATGATATGGTTGTGTCTTGGATCTTGAATTTTGTTAGTAAAGAGATTGCAGATAGCATCATTTATATTGATTCTGCTTATGATATGTGGAATGAGCTTTGTGTTAGATATGGACAATCTAATCTTGCACATAAATTTTCTCTTCAAAAGGAACTATGGAATTTGTCTCAGGGAACTGATAGTATCACATGATATTTCACTAAAGTCAAGAAACTCTGGGATGAGTTAGCATCTTTGAAGAATTTACCTCCTTGCAATTGTGGGAGGAATGCAGCGTGGAGTCAGTGTGAAGAGGATCAGAAGTTAATTCAATTGTTGATGGGCCTTAATGAGAGTTTTCTGATGGTTAGAGGAAACATCTTGATGATGAATCCTACACCATCCATTCCTCAAATCTTTTCAATGCTTTTTCATGAGAAGCAGAGAGAAGTCAAGACATCTTCCCAGTTTTCAGAAGAGTCTTCAGCCATGGCAGCTAGAAAACCTGATGGAAATGGAGCTCGCAGGTCTCCACTTATTTGTACACACTGCAAGAAGACTGGACACAATGTCGATTTCTGCTGGCAAAAAAATGGCACTATTCCTGCAAAGAGACCTCCTCTTGTTTGCACTCACTGTAAGAAGACGGGTCATACCGTTGAGAATTGTTACATGATTATTGGATTTCCTCCTCGAATAGGAAATGATTCCAGAGAGAAATCAGTGGCTGCACAGTCATCTAGCTCAGTGGATGACAGTAAGGATTCTTTGTCTGGTTTGACATCAGAAGAGTTTGCTCAGTTGAGGAAATTGCTTGGGAAACAATCTGCAGATGTGTCTGGTGAATTTGCAAGATATGCTTTTACAGGTAAACCATCTCCTATTTTTTGTTATTCTTCATATAATTCTGGTTTCTGTGGACAGTGTGAGTCAACAACTTATGTGCATACTTGGATTATTGACAGTGGTGTTAGTGACCATATGTGTTTTAACCATTCCTCTTTCTTATCTTTGCAGCCTTTACCTAAACCATATCTTATAGCCTTACCAAATGGTACCAAGATTCATGTATCTCAATATGGATCTATCCCTATTTTACCTGATTTGATTATTCACAATGTGCTGTTTGTGCCTGACTTTTGTTTCAATCTTTTGTCAGTGAGTAAGCTTGTTCAACAAACCCGTTTCTCTGTCACTTTTTCTAACACACACTGCATATTGCAGGGCCCTTCAGTGAAGAGCCAATTGGTTCTTGGTAATCTTGAAGGAGGCTTATATCTTTTTCACTGCAAACCTTTTGTTGCCACAAACTTACCTATGCATTCTAGTTGTTTTTCTGGAACACGATCTTGTAATTCTTGTTCATATGTTGATGCCATGACTTGGCACAAACGATTGGGCCATTTACCTTTCAATAAATTGCATCAAATGTCTGTTATTTATCACAACTTTGTGCCTACTATTCCTTGTGACATATGCCATAAAGCTCGACAACACAAAAACTCTTTCCCCACCAGTACTATCTCTACTTCTAAACCCTTTGATCTTGTTCATATTGACCTATGGGGCCCCTTTCACACTCTCACTCATAATGGTTTTCGTTACTTCTTAACCATAGTTGATGATTTCTCACGGAATACCTGTACACATCTTCTCAGTGTCAAAAGTAATGCTTTTCCTATCATTAAATCCTTTCTCATCTGTAATAACCCCTAAAAATTCCGAACTGTCATTTTGTAAGAAATATGTGATGGGCAATTTCTGTAATCTCTGTAATAATCTTTTGAATGTATTATTATATGTTTAATAAAGTTTTGGGTCATAAAGTATTTGGGAGTGCAAAAATAATAAGATTTAGCATATCCTCAAACGAGACCCGCGACCACAGACCCAGGGACGCGATCGCGGCAATTTCGCGGGCGCGGATTCGGCCAGAGCCAAACCGCGATCGCGGCTCCGTTTCCGCGACCGCAGAACTCTGTTCGCCTTCTTCTTCCTTCTTCCCCGCGTTGCGTCGCTTCATTTGCAGGCGTTTTGCCGGTGGGGGAGGTGAACCGCTTGGATTGCTCGACATTGGGCTTCCTCCACCCTATAAATAGGGGCCTTCCGCCACCCAATTCTTCATCCAAGCAGCTGCAAACCTCATCCCTCTCTTGCTCTCAGTTTAGCTCATCGTCGGAGTTTCTTGTGGTCGTCAGAGCATCGCTGGAGGTCGTGGTAGCCCTGTGAAGCCGGGGAAGAGGTGGTGGTAGTGCGCATTCATCCAAGGAGTGGAGAACCCGAGTCGTCGTCATCGGTAAGCGTCGAAGCCGTCTTAGTGCCGCGTCGGAAGGGAGAACCGCGACCGTGGGTATGAAATTCCGCGACTGCGGCTCTGCCCAGAATTCCGCGACCGCGGCTTGCTCAGCAAGCGCGATCGTGTCTTTGGCAACCACGACCGTGGCTTAAGCTTTTTCCCTTCGTTCGTTTCGTTTATTCATTTCATTCGTATCTTCGTGTCGTATCGTATCTAACTTAGGGTTCCATCTTATATCCCGTCATCGTCGTAGGAATCCGTACTCAGATTCAAGTCGCCAGATCTCGGAACCCGATCTCTTTGATTCGTCTAGACTAAGGCAAGTGGCGGTTCGCTCTTGCTCATTATTCCATGTTTCCCTTGATTATCAATTAATTGATTATTAATTAAGATGGGATAAAAGTTGTTACTTTCTGTTTGGGAACAAATTTAATAAAGCGATGTGTTAAAATATGACTTTATAATAGGTTGTATATATTGCTAGAAACAACGCTATTATATAGTTTTATATGTTATTACTGTAATGAATTTTGGTATGGATTTAAATGTGAACTTAAATGCTAGTTTAGCACGAGTATTCGTAGGAATGCTAATTCCTTACGAGGATTAGTCGTTTCTTTATAACTTTGGTGTTAGGAAGTAAGTGCCCTAACACTCTTTTGGTCATGACCTACCCCTATCCGAATATAGGGGTGGTGCACTCAGCTGGTGCCAATCTTCGGGAGGTATTCCCAATCTTTGGGAGTTATTCCCATTCTATATCTCATTGTGAGATGTGAAATTAAAAGCTTCAACATTAACATGCGTTTTTGGAATTAAATAAGATAGGTGTGGTTATGCACATAATTAATATACCCTCGGGCGAGGAGTACAACGTGGAAACCGCCCGGACTCTTGTTAGAGTAAGTCCCCTTTCCAATCTGGATTCGCATTACGCGGTGAGGTTGGTCGTGGACCCAAATAATCAAGGTCGTGTTTTAAAACTTGTGTGAAAACTTAACGTTCCCAAACAATTGTCATATGTTTCCTATAAGACTCATTTCCTTTGGAGTCTTCTTTTCATTGCATACCTTCTTTTATAATTCCGTGAAAGTTCCGGGTTATGTATCGTTCCTTCGGTTATTACTCGAGGGACAATGATAGTAAATGGTTACGACCACTTGAACCATTCTGTTTCCACCCTTGCATAGTCTTTCATTAGACTAACCAACCGGGTTTTATTCCTTGCATGGTAGGATGGTGTCATCCGTCCTATACGGCACATCAGAGGTTGGTCCCCGCCGATTGAAGTAACCAATCGAAGAGAAGGCTTACAGTTGAAGTTGTGTTTTAAGAAGTAATATGTCCAAGGCGTGTCTGTCTAATTTGAAATTGTAACACTCCCAAATAACCTCTTGAAAGTATTACCGCCAGTGACCTCAGACGTACTGTCCGATGTCACCCAAGGCTTTTCCAGTTGATATAAATCATTAAACCACAGTTATGATACAACATATCATAACTTCCATTAAAACCAAGTCTTGGTATTTCAGCGTAATTCCAAATACATCAAAATACATTATCAGAATTATTACAGCGGAAGTCTTAAATACAAAACATAATTAACACAGCGGAAGTCTTAAAATAACAACAAAACATCGTTCGCCTTTATAGTCGTTCTAGCCTTCTCGGATCCGTAATTTATCTGATGTGCCGAATCGAACGGATGACACCAGCCAACCATACAAAGAACAATTACGGTTGGTTAGTCTAATGAAAGACCAAGCAAGGGGTACAAAGCAAAGTGGTTCGAGTAGTCGTATTAGGTTAGACTCACCGTCTCTCAAATAACAACTGATCACGATAGTCAACCACCATACTTATACTGAATTATATGAAAAGGCATGATTAAGAGAAGATTTTGGAAGACCGAGTCTTACCACAATCAATCCTAAAAGAAGACTCCAACGAATTGAGTCTTATCGGAAATATGACAAATGTTGGGAAACTTAATTAATCACAGAATCAAAGTATCGCATACGAGCGATTTAAAAGTTAAGACGAGCTTTCCTAGCTGCACTATCGCCTAGCTGCACTACTCGCCGAAGGTATATTAATTATGTGCGTCAAGAGCACTTATCTTATTTAATTCCAAAACTCACATCACGTTATAATCTTTTATATCCACATCGCAGAGTCCAAGCCTCTATATCCACATCGCGGTTGGTCATGACCAGAAAGTTTGGCATAGGGTCTTGATCGCCATGTTATTTGCCAAGTTATAAAGAAACGAATGGACCTCGCAAAGTCCAAACGTTCCTACAAATATTCGTGTTAACTAACAGTTCAATACAGTAATAGTCCACATCCAAACCAACATGGCCAACATCATAAACATATATTTATACTAGCGTTGTTCTAGCAGATATACAACCTAGTATAATATCATTTTTTAATCAATTATATCTATAATAGCGTTGTTCTAGCAGATATACAATCTATTATAATATCATCTTTTAATCAATTATTAACAAAGTTGTTCCCAATGAACAATAAATCAGTAAATCATCCCAAATTAATTAACAACAAAACAATTGATAATTAATTGAAATATGGAATGATGAGCAAGAGCGAACCGCCACTTGCCTTAGATCCGCAGAAGCTTAAAGACGACGATGGGATTTCCGGGCTCGAAACAGGGACAGATCTGGCAACACAGATTCCTTCGGATCGACCCATAAAGAAATCCTAAGTTAGATTCAATATCTACATAATTGAATCTAAAAGAATAGGAAAATAATCAAATGAATCAAGCCTCGCCCCAAGCCAAACACCCAAGAACACACACTCGGACAAGGCTCGTCGCGGGTGCGGTGGAGCTCTTACCGCGGGGTGCGGTGGTGTTACAGTGGCGAGCTCACGACAGTGTTTTAATGGAGAAAACTCACCCAATCACTTCGTTTGCTTTCGATTTGATTATGGTTCGATCTCCCAACACCTTAGACCTTCTAACACCACGTAGGAGTACCTTTTCCAACACTCAAAGGGATTCGAACACCTTCACAACAAAGCTCAAAGCTTGGTGCTTCAATGGAGAAAACAGAGAAGAAAGATGACGCTCCTTCCCTTTCTGATTTCGACCCCTTTTATAGCCCAAAATGAGCCTCCTCTGAGGGAACAAGCAAGGAGACCAGGGGGCAAGGCTAGGTGCCAACTTGGGCGGCCTAGGCCTGACATCCCCGGCAAAGTCAACCGAGACTTATCGCGACGACGAAGAAGATGACGTTCACCGCGGGGTGCGGCAAGGGTGCGGCAGGGTGCGGTGGCGCCCAGTGACCGACTCACTTGTTTGGCTTTCGCCGTGGGTGCGGCCACTTGACCGCGGGGTGCGGTCAAGGCCATTTTTCACCCTCTTGTCCGTTTTAAATCTTGGGTTAAATATATTCGTACACGAACAACTATTTAACCTTGAATATACGTCAACTGTATTTTATATTACTCAGAAAAATATTACATAGATCAAACAATTTACGGAATGTCCGAACCTCTCTAAAGTTAATCTGACTTGTAATACAGGAGTTGGAAAAATTCCAAAATATCCTTATAAAATGAGGGATATTACATTACCTCCCCCTTAAAAGAAGTTTTGACCCCGAAACTTGATTATTCTAGGCCGAAAACAACTCGGGAAAGCGTCTAAGCATATCCTCTTCAGTCTCCCAAGTAACCTCTTCGGTTCCTGACTTGGACCACAAAATTCGTACCAACGGTACCACCCTGCTGCGTAGCTGCTTCTCACGACGCTCGAGAATACAAACAGGTATCTCCTCGTAGGTACCGTTTGCCTGGACTCGATGTCTTCATAACTCAGCACATGAGATTCATCTGGCACATACTTCCTTAACAAGGATACGTGAAACACGTTGTGCACTGGATGTGCCGATGGCGGCAATGCCAAACGGTACGCTAGAGATCCCACCCTATCAAGGATCTCGAATGGTCCCACGTAGCGAGGGTTAAGCTTCCCACGCTTACCAAATCTCAACACACCTTTGGATGGTGACACCTTGACAAATACTTTGTCACCAACCTCGAATTCAACATTCCTACGCTTCGGGTCAGCGTAAGACTTTTGTCGACTCTGAGCCGTCAACATCATTTGTCTTATCAAGGCAATGTCTGAGGCGGTCCTTTCGACTAGCTCTGGTCCGAGCAGAATCTTATCGGCATTCTCATCCCAACAAATCGGAGATCTGTACTTTCGACCATACAAAGCCTCGAATGGAGCCATCTTGATAGTAGTATGCCATCTATTATTGTATGTGAACTCAATCAGACTCAGGCTGTCCCTCCAGCTAGTCGGACGATCGAGTACACAAGTTCTCAGCATATCCTATCGCCATATGCTATACTTGTACTAACTCGTGACCATTCTCAAAGTTATGATCACCACAATAGATTCACTATACTAATTATGAGAATACATATTCTCTTACTCTTACTTCTAAACTTCTCTCGAAGTAAATACCCTAACCTCCTTAGGTTGGTATCCTTAACCAATTTGGTCTACAATCCTTACTCTCGATAGAATAGATGTAATCATCTACATGATTACCATTGCCTTAACCAGATTATCCTTACAAAAATCTCCAATGTAACCTTGTTGTCATGCATTCTTCCTCCGGAAGACCTTAATGTCCTTTCATAGAAGAATACAACATCTTTCTACTAACCTTCTTTCGACAGTTCGGTCCTTGAATATACTTAGAAATTAACAATACTACAACTTAGTACTTCCACCTGTCATACAGACCTTACATAAACGATTCACTTGTTACCCTTATCATATCCGGCCTTTATTCCATATATTTATCTCACAATCTATGCCTGATTACCACAACATGATTCACTAATCCATTCTATAGGATTATACTCTTGTCTCACCCGAACGTTTTATAAGATTACCTTAACCAATGTGGGTTGCCCCTTTTTCTCAAGTCCACTTGATCTCATCCACAACCTCATCTCTATATATTATACCTTTAATAGGAGAACACGCATCTCCCTCACAATTTCCTTATATGCAAAATCCCAAAGTTCATATCTTATTTCCTTACAATTCAATTGTCAACTCTTAGTAACCTCAAAACATTACATCCTCAATTTCCTTAAAGGTACCTCTTACTATTCCATCAATTATCTGGAGTAAGTTTGACCTTATGTCATTTCGAACTTAAATCCTTTAAGATTCCCATACTTTCTCCAAGAATAATCATAACATTTATTCGTATGCTCCTCAACCCAATCACATGAGAGCTTACTCCTATTTTCTCAAAGTATCGAATTGCTAAATGATTCATTACCAACCGAATCAATCACTTGCGTCTTAATCCTTCAATAGATGTACACGAGTAACATTGTTACTTTACTCCTTAAGCATACATAAACTTAATCTATGTACTAAATCCTTCAGTTTATCGAAATCATCAACATGATCGATCCCTAAACTGAAATCCTTCCATTTAAGTGGCATCTTCCTTAATACAGTAACTTCACAACCTGATTTTTCCAATAAGGGTTGTACCATACGCCTTATGGATGGCCTAATCACATAAAGTCCAAATATCGAATCTTGTAAATTCCCAAGTGTCATAACTCTTTATTCCTCGAAAGGACAACATTCTAACTCCAATCCTTTGGCCTACTTAAATTTGGCCCTAAAATTCACTGCCAACTCAGGCCTCTAGTTTCTTCGAAACAGGATCGCAATCAATCAATTAGCACAGTTGAGCCTAATCACTTATTTCCTTAATCGTGACATCAAATCGCCATAATAGACATCAATCATTGTCTGTCTAATCCTTATATTGCTTCTCTAAAGGAAGTCTCATAACAGACCCCAAAACGAAACTTCAAATAGATCTTCCAAGATAATACTTATGACTTTGCACACTCGACTTTTCAAAAGCAACCCTTAACCATTGGTCCTACACCGGTTGTATCCACAACTCTGAACTCTAAAGTCCTACTCAAGGTCGTAATAGAGGAAACGAGTTCCCTATGAACTATCTCTCTTATACATTTCCCTTTAGTAGCACTAATACTGGTGCAGAGGTCAGACACTGTTTCAATTCCTGAAAACTGGCCTCGCACTTGTCATTCCAGACAAATTTCTTATGGGCCTTGCGGAGCAGACCGGTCATAGGTAGAGCGATCTTAGAAAATCCCTCTACGAACCGTCTGTAGTAACATGCAAGTCCTAGAAAACTATGCACCTCCTTCACGTTCTGAGGCCGCTTCCAATTGGCTACTGCTTCAATCTTCTGAGGATCAACTATCACCCCATTCTCATTGATCACATGGCCTAAGAAAGCCACTTCCTTGATCCAAAAGTCGCACTTAGACAATTTCGCATATAGTTGATTTTGTCTAAGGACTGATAAAATAATTCGAAGATGTTCCTCATGAGCTTCCACGCTCGGGGAGTAGATCAAAATGTCGTCGATGAAGACCACCACAAACTTATCCAAGTACTGGTGAAAACATCGGTTCATCAGATCCATGAAGACTGCTGGATCATTGGTAAGTCCAAATGGCATGACTACGAACTCGTAGTGACCATATCTCGTCCGGAATGCAGTCTTCAGAATATCTTCCTCACGAATCCTGAGCTGGTGATAACCAGATCTCATATCGATCTTGGAAAAGACTTTTGCTCCTTGTAGTTGATCTAACAGATCATCAATCCTTGGCAAATGATATTTATTCTTGATCGTGACTTTATTCAACTCACAATAGTCGATGCAAAGTCGAAACGATCCATCCTTCTTAAATAACACCGGAGCGCCCCAAGGTGATGCGCTCGGCCTTACATAACCTTTGTCGAGAAGATCCTCAAGTTGCTTCTTCAACTCTTTCATCTCTGCAGGAGCCATCCGGTATGGTGTTTTAGAAATCGGGGCGGTACCAGGCTCGAGATCGATAGAAAATTCCACGTCACGCTTCGGGGGTAATCCAGGGATTTCTTCCGAAAAGACATCCGAAAATTCTCTAACCACTGGAATATCAAGAACTGAAGGTTCATCTTTCGCGGGCGGATCAAGTAGCAAAGATATCTGACACAACCTTGTCGTAGTAGCTTAAACGCAGTCATCGCATTGATAAACCTGCCGTTATCAGCGTTATTTCGACCCTTAAACTTGCACACGAACTGGCCCTCAGATGACACCGTCACCGTCCTTGAACTAAAGTCGATCACCTCCCCATGACGCGTCAGCCAATCCATACCGAGAATAATGTCGTATGGAGCCATGGCTATACAGATCAAATCTGCCTCAAACTTCTTACCCTGAATGGTAACCGGAAATTCTGACAGAAGCTTGGTTCTAACCAAATATTTATTAATAGGAAGGTTTACAACGAAAGGTTTACAAACCTTGCTACATACTGATATAAACTTACTAACACAACTATATGAAACGAAGGACTGGGTAACACCCGAATTCACAACATACAACAAAAGTAGGATGAAGGTATAAGGCACTTTAAGCATTTGGAGCATCGGGTCCATACGCTTCACGCATAACGTAAGAGTGTTGACCCAGACCTCCAGAAGCCATTGGGGCTTTCCCCTTTGTTTTGCGCAGTTGTCCGCAGCAAAGGACTAGAAGCTTCCACCGGACTGATCCTGGATTGGTTGTTCTGATTAACAGACCCCTGCCGTGACTTAGCTCCTTTCTGCCTCTTCCATTGACAGAACGCCTGTAAATGTCCTTCCCTTTTGCAGGCAAAGCACGTCTTCTTCTCCTTTGGGCACACATTACTCTTGTGCCCGTGCGTACTACAGTTGTAGCACTGGATCAGACTCTTGTTCTGCCCCGATTGTTGTGTTGACCCACCTTGAGTCATTTCTGTCTTTGCTCGGCCAGATTTGGCAAAATCAGACGATGGCGCAGGACGTTTAAACCCACTTACCTGAGACTGGTTCTGCACTTGCCTCTGGCTATTACGCTTCTTTATTGGCTCTCCTTCCCCATCGTAGATGTCAGGCCTTATAGAGCTTATGGCTTTCAATGCTTGGCCATAATTGTCTCTATTCCCGATAGTATCCTCATGAGGTATTTGGACAGCTGGCTCCTCAAATCTGGGAACCACTGGAGGATCTGGCATAACTTGTGCCTGAGGCGCGATTGTTCGTATAATGTCGATGAGCGCTTGTATCACCAAACCCCGGATTGCCTCTATTGTTGCGGCATCAAACATCACTGGTGTGTTGACCTGAACTTGGTCATTGCCCACTGGATTGTTGTGAGCAACAAACTCATGTTCCTTTCCAGGGTTCGCAACATTCCTCGTATTTGGTCTAGGGTTATTGCTTGGTCCAGCACCAACACGAATAGTGTTCCTCATGTTCACCATCTATTTACCGATCAGGTTCCAAGTATTTTATACATTAATATTTGTCAAAAATACTTAATGTAATCAACTCATAGTAGTTTAACTTGGTAATTTCTATTGATGAATTCAAACCGAGTTACTAGGTTCTACAACCTTAAATCTTAACGAGGGAACTGGGAATTCAAGCCTTACTGGAGATGGCGAAACCACCTCGGCTTCTTCCGAGTCCTCTGAAGAGAAACGAAAGCACCCAAAACTACAGGCGACGAGAAGAGAGTTAGTCTTTCTAGACATAGAAACAAGTTTACTACATCAGACTATATAGAAGACATGACTATGAACGGTTTGAAAATGAAACACCGTTTTTATTTTTTAAAAACTCATAGCCTTTTGAAAACACTTTTCAATCAAAACGAGTAAATGGTTTTCAAATACCCAACCCGTTTTAAAACTTTAGGCTCTGATACCAAGTCTGTAACACCCCCAAATAACCTCTTGAAAGTATTACCGCTAGTGACCTCAGACGTACTGTCCGATGTCACCCAAGGCTTTTCCAGTTGATATAAATCATTAAACCACAGTTATGATACAACATATCATAACTTCCATTAAAACCAAGTCTCGGAATTTCAGCGTAATTCCAAATACATCAAAATACATTATCAGAATTATTACAGCGGAAGTCTTAAATACAAAACATAATTAACACAGCGGAAGTCTTAAAATAACAACAAAACATCGTTCGCCTTTATAGTCGTTCTAGCCTTCTCGGATCCGCAATTTATCTGATGTGCCAAATCGAACGGATGATACCAGCCAACCATACAAAGAACAATTACGGTTGGTTAGTCTAATGAAAGACCAAGCAAGGGGTACAAAGCAAAGTGGTTCGAGTAGTCGTATTAGGTTAGACTCACCGTCTCTCAAATAACAACCGATCACGATAGTCAACCACCATACTTATACTGAATTATATGAAAAGGCATGATTAAGAGAAGATTTTGGAAGACCGAGTCTTACCACAATCAATCCTAAAAGAAGACTCCAACGAATTGAGTCTTATCGGAAATATGACAAATGTTGGGAAACTTAATTAATCACAGAATCAAAGTATCGCATACGAGCGATTTAAAAGTTAAGACGAGCTTTCCTAGCTGCACTATCGCCTAGCTGCACTACTCGCCGAAGGTATATTAATTATGTGCGTCAAGAGCACTTATCTTATTTAATTCCAAAACTCACATCACGTTATAATCTTTTATATCCACATCGCAGAGTCCAAGCCTCTATATCCACATCGCGGTTGGTCATGACCAGAAAGTTTGGCATAGGGTCTTGATCGCCCTGTTATTTGCCAAGTTATAAAGAAACAAATGGACCTCGCAAAGTCCAAACGTTCCTACGAATACTCGTGCTAACTAACAGCTCAATACAGTAATAGTCCACATCCAAGCCAACATGGCCAATATCATAAACATATATTTATACTAGCGTTGTTCTAGCACATATACAACCTAGTATAATATCATCTTTTAATCAATTATATCTATAATAGCGTTGTTCTAGCAGATATACAACCTATTATAATATCATATTTTAATCAATTATTAACAAAGTTGTTCCCAACGAACAATAAATCAGTAAATCATCCCAAATTAATTAACAACTAAACAATTGATAATTAATTGAAATATGGAATGATGAGCAAGAGCGAACCGCCACTTGCCTTAGATCCGCAGAAGCTTAAAGACGACGATGGGATTTCCGGGCTCGAAACAGGGACAGATCTGGCAACACAGATTCCTTCGGATCGACCCATAAAGAAATCCTAAGTTAGATTCAATATCTACATGATTGAATCTAAAAGAATAGGAAAAGAATCAAAGGAATCAAGCCTCGCCCCAAGCCAAACACCCAAGAACACACATTCGGACAAGGCTCGCCGCGGGTGCGGTGGAGCTCTTACTGCGGGGTGCGGTGGTGTTAAGTGGCGAGCTTGCGACATTGTTTTAATGGAGAAAACTCACCCAATCACTTCGTTTGCTTTCGATTTGATTATGGTTCGATCTCCCAACACCTTAGACCTTCTAACACCACTTAGGAGTACCTTTTCCAACACTCAAAGGGATTCGAACACCTTCACAACAAAGCTCAAAGCTTGGTGCTTCAATGGAGAAAACAGAGGAGAAAACAGAGGAGGAAGATGACGCTCCTTCCCTTTCTGATTTCGACCCCTTTTATAGCCCAAAACGAGCCTCCTCTGAGGGAACAAGCAAGGAGACCAGGGGGCAAGGCTAGGTGCCAACTTGGGCGGCCTAGGCCTGACATCCCCGGCGAAGTCAGTCGAGACTTATCGCGATGATGAAGAAGATGACGTTCACCGCGGGGTGCGGTGGCGCCCAGTGACCGACTCACTTGTTTGGCTTTCGCCGCGGGTGCGGTCAAGGCCATTTTTCACCCTCTTGTCCGTTTTAAATCTTGGGTTAAATATCTTAATCCCGGGTTAAATATATTCGTAAACGAACGACTATTTAACCTTGAACATACGTCAACCGTATTTTATATTACTCAGAAAAATATTACAGAGATCAAATAAATTACAGAATGTCCGAACCTCTCTAAAATTAATCCGACTTGTAATACAGGAGTTGGAAAAATTCCAAAATATCCTTATAAAATGAGGTATATTACAGAAATAGATGTAATACATAGTTATGTAATTAGGACTATGTTTAAAAGTCTTCCGATGTAATTTAAAAGTCTTCCGCTGTCATTATACTTTGTTGTAAAACCGTCCTTCTCATTTTATGGGAGAAATTTTAATAAAAGGTTGGGTTATTCATTTAAAACGTCTTCCGCTGGTTATTCTTTCATTATTTAATAATTATGTATTTCTTTAAGTTTAATTGTTCTGATTAAAGCCTAGGGTGACTTTGGACATTAACGTTTGAGGTCACTGGCGTGTGGCACTACCGACATAAGTCGGGGGTGTTACATCATCATGGTTCACACTCAATTTGGCTCTTTTCCTAAGGCTATTCGCATAGATAATGCCTTTGAGTTGGGCTCTAGTCTTGAAGCATCTTCCTTTTTATCCTCTAAAGGTATCCTTCATCAAACCACAATTCCCTACACTCCTCAACAGAATGGAGAACATAAACATCTTTTGGAAACCTCTCGGGCTCTTTTTTTTCAATCTCAGCTTCCTTTGGTTTATTGCGGTGAGTGTGTTCTCATGGCTACTTATCTCATTAACAGATTTCCTTCTCGGGTTCTCAAAGGGTTATCTCCCTATGAAATTTTGTTTTCTATAGCCCCTTCTGTTTCACATATCAAAACCTTTGGGTGTTTATGTTATGTTTCCACCCTCAGTCGAGGTCGTGACAAGCTTCAAGCCAGGTCACAAGCTTGTGTTTTTCTTGGATTCCCTTTTGGTCAAAAGGCATACAAAGTCATGAACCTGTCTACCAAACACATTTTTTCCTCTCGTGATGTTATCTTTCATGAGCATATTTTTCCTTTTCATCCTTCCCCTTCTTCTTCCTGCCTACCCAATGTCATCCTTGATCATTCTTCTCATTCATCATCCTCACCATCTCCTTTACCATCTTCTTCATCCTCACCATCTCTTGTTTCATCTTCCCCTTTACCTTCTCCTCCCATTACAGTCCGAAAATCATCTAGAATGCATCATCCACCACCACATCTCCTTGATTATGTTTGTGGCAGTTCTGTTTCATGTCATTTTGCTTGTGCTCACACCATTACTTCTTTTTGCAATACCTCTTCCACCATTAGTACCACCGATTTATCCAAGGATGATCAGTCTTCGTTGTCTTCATTACTTGTTACTCAAGAGCCTGGATCGTATGAGGAAGCAGTTAGGCACACTGCCTGGCAGGAGGCTATGGCCAAAGAATTTATTGCACTTGATTTAAATCATACTTGGGATTTGGTTCCTCTGCCTCAAGGTAAGAAGCCGATCAGTTGCAAATGGGTGTATAAAACTTAGCTTCGTGACGATGGCACTATTGAGAGACACAAGGCCAGATTAGTTGTTCGAGGTTTCACACAGAAAGAAGGCATTGATTACACAAAAATGTTTTCTCCTGTCGTTAAAATGACTACAATCCACACTCTTGTCTATGTGGTTGTCAAGAGACATTGGCATATTGCTCAGTTAGATGTGAACAACGCTTTTCTTCATGGGGATTTGCATGAAGAGGTTTATATGAAGCTTCCCTTGGGGCTTTCTGTCTCTGATTCTTCTCTGGTTTGCAGATTAAACAAGTCACTTTATGGCCTCAAACAGGCCTCTCGACAGTGGTATGCTAAGCTCTCTTAAGCCTTGTCTTCTCAAGGTTTTGTTCATTCCCAGAATGACTATTCTTTATTCATCAGAAAGCATGCTTCTTCTGTGGTATTTTTGGCTGTGTATGTCGATGATATTCTGATTACTGGGAATGACAACTCTGCTATCAGTCAGCTTAAGCAATTTCTTGATGATCAGTTTATGATCAAGGATTTGGGTCGGCTTCACTTCTTCCTTGGCATTGAATTCATTCAGGTTCCTCACGGTTACATTTTGAGTCAGAAGAAGTTTCTACAGGAAATGCTCACTGAGTTCCCATGTGCTTCTTCTACCACTACTCCTTTACCCTCCAATTTACAATTTTCATCATCGGATACTTCTTTGTCCGATCCTTATACCTATCGCCGCCTTGTTGGCCAGCTGAATTTCCTCACCAATACCCGCCCTGATATTGCCTACACAGTTCAATTTCTAAGCCAATTTCTCCAGCATCCATCAACTGCTCACTACAATGCTGCTCTTCACACCCTTCGCTATCTCAAGGGTCATTCTGATTTGGGCATTCTCATCAACTCCAACCCTGATCTCCAGTTGCTTGGATATTGTGATGTCGATTGGGCTGCATGTCCCAATACTCGACGTTCTGTCAGTGGGTATTTCATCTTGTTCGGCGGTTGTTCGATTTTCTTGGAAATCAAAGAAGTAGTCCATCGCCTCCCTCTCTTCTGCAGAGGCCGAGTATCGTTCCCTTCGCCGCTTGACTGCTGAGCTTGCTTGGTTATCGAGGCTACTCCATGAATTTGATATCCCATGCATTCTCCTTATTCCTGTCAAATGTGACAATCAAGCTGCCATACACATTGCCCGGAATCCAGTGTTCCACGAACGAACCAAACACGTGGATTTGGACTGTCACTTTATTCGACACAAGCTACTGTCACTCTATTTCTACTCGGCATCAGGTAGGTGATGTCTTCACTAAATCACTTGTTGGGCCGCGTCACAATTTCCTTCTGGGCAAGCTGAAGTTGGTTGCTCCCCTTCAGCTTGAGAGGGGGAGGGGGTGGAGTAACAGCTGGTTCAGCGCCAAATCAATTCAAGTTGTTCACGTGCCTCTCACGTGTTTTCTGTTGCAATTCTGTTAGACGCATCACGTGGCTCTCACGTGTTCATTTACCTGTACAAATAGCTCCTCTGTAACAGATTTTCTCAATCAATGAATTCAGTCTTGTTTTCCCTCTTTCGCTCTCTTTCTTTCTCAAGTTCTGTTTCCATGAATTCTGCATAGATTCCAACAAACTCTAAGCATCATAAAAATTGAGCGATATATTGATCGATCAGTTTTTCAAACTTCCCGCAGTTAGTTTTAGTTCATATCTTGAACTTCAAAATCATTAATACTTATATGAGTGTGTACTTACTCATGAAATGTAAGTCGAGAGTGTAGACTCATATTATAACGTCTTAAATTCAGCAAAAATAACACGTACATACAGAGGCGGATTCAGGGGGTACGGTGACCCATCTTTCCCTGGATCAAGTCATATAGTAAAAAAAAATTAAAAAAATATATATATATTAATATCTTATGTATGTAAATAAAAAGAGTTATTAGCTCAATTGGTTGTGGAATAAGAGTTTAATACAAAGGTTTGGGGTTCAAGTCCCTCATCTCCCATCTTTTGTATTTTTTCTTTTTAGATAAATAACAATTTATGCCCTTTATTTTCTCTTTTATACAAATGTTTGTATTTTCTATTTTTTGTCCACAATGATTATGAAATAAGTTAAAAATTTTGTAAGGTAATTGAATTAATCTTATTTAAAATTCTCATAATATATTTGATACTAATATTTTCTAGGTAGTTTTTCTTACTATTTGTCCAAAAATATTTTTAAAATTGTAAATTAGTTAAAAATATTTTTTCAAAACATAATAATCCACCTAGTATATATAAGATTTGTAAAAAAAAATTATACAAATAATAACGTAATTAATGCTAAATAATATTATATAATTTTTCATAAACGGTTTTGTGACTCCTCTTCGAACAATTCTTGGATCCGCCACTGCGTACATATTATATATATATGATGATGATCGATTATCACATGCATATAGTATTGAATCAAAGGGAGGGAGAGAGCATGCGTACGTACACGATTAGGGGGTCTTCATCCGATCCGGATCGGATTTTTTCAAAATGTTGGATCGGACCTATTCGGTACAGTCCGGTTCCGATCTAGGACCGGTTTAGATCGGTCCTTATTTTTAAAAATAAATAAATTAAATTCTTATTTAATATCTAAAAAAAATATCTAAAAAAATATAAAAAATATTTATACTCCTAATTTATTAAATTAAGAAAAATATCTATAAAAAAAATATTTAAACTCCTAATTTATTTATTTTAAAAAAAAAATCTGATCCATCGGTTCGGACCGGTTAAAATCCGGATTTGGACCGGACCGAACCCGGATTAATGAAAAAACATGGACCGGAGACCGAACCGTAATTTCACCGGTCCGGTCCATTTTTCCGATCAGGGTTGTTTTTTAGCAGCCCTATACACGATGTTGAGCTATATATGCATATTATCAAGTACGTACCGGTGCTTGACACCCATGAAAATGTACTACTAGTTAGTCTACTATATAAGCTTGTAACATCAAATTATTGCAATTTCAAGAATAAGTGGACAAATATGGCAGAAAAAGGACTCGTCATTTTCTCTAATTTGAGTACGAATTAAGCTATAATAAACAGCATATGGGGGCAAATTAAATAGTTTTCTTTTATATAAATGTACGAAAATTGGTAATTAATTACATGGTTAATTAAGCTTGTGTTGGACTAGTTACATATATGGTTAAATGTACGAAAATAGTTTTTCACAAACACCTTGGCGAGATTCGCGGGCGGCCACCCCTCATGGTGTCTTTGTTTTTCTACTACCTCCCACGCCGATATCAAATAATTTGCATTCTTACTATTTTTCATTCATTTACAATTATACTAATGATGAGTCATCGATCGGTCATAATTATATGATCTATTTTTTTTTAATTAATTCGATCTCTATTGTAATTACTAAGTAGTGATATGGTGGCGCGCCAGGATAGTATAATGTTTTCTTATTAATTACATTCCCCGGTTAAATTAGATAAGTAGAGTAGATTTACTTATTTATGGGTTAGTTTTATATTATGCGTTGGAAGGTGCATGCTAATCAAACCTAATGTATGTTGGGGCTCGTTTAAATAGCCGAAATAATATATTAAATTATATTATCTTATATTAAATTGATAATTTAATATAATTTAATGTATTATTTTCGAAAATCCAAGCGGACCCTTGATTATCATGTTACAGCAGGTGAATGATTTTTTAGTCGTTTTGATAATCCAATATTATCTATATCTCTCCACAATATATAACGGGTCGACACTTATTTGACTAACTAATTTGATTAACTGAGTTTTCTACCTTTTTTTTTATTAAGAACTGAGAAAAAATAAGCTTTTTGTAGGAATTCATCTTTTAAAGAAAAACTAAAACGACTTCATTAGTGGTCAAATGTAGATGCATTAATTTGTAAATTATATAGCCTAAAAAGTAGTATTTTCATATATATATATATATATAACTTATATATAAGGATTATTAATTTCATACAAATAAAAAAATGAATCAAAATCAATTCAATTACAGCAGAGAAGGGATGGATAGTTACGCCTATCAGACTGCATTTCATGTCGTGGGGCTACTTATTTTAATAAGATCATCAATGTAATCAAATGCAGGTTGTACTAAGTACTACTGTATAACATATATATATATTATATATATATAGGACGCGATTCGGGTGCAAAAGGCTGTTAAAATACAAAATACGAAAGATCTTCAGCCGTCCACCGTGGCCAGATTTACGGCTGGGGAGCATAGGAAAAATACGCTTTATTGATTCAATTAAATATATACGCGCTATGGAGTGTGTCATTACACCCGCTTTATTATGTTTGCTTGCACTTTGTGTTTATTTTCTTGCACTTTGTTTTGTTTTACTTGCATTTTTTTTCTTATATGCTTGCACTTTATGTTTTCATTGCATATTTCTTTATTCTGCTTGCACATTGTGTATATTCGAATGCACCTTATGTTTACTTGCACTTTGTGTTTATTTTTTTGCACTTTATGTTTTCTGATTGCATTTTTGTTAATTAGTTTGCACATTGTGTATATTCGAATGCACCTTGTATTTATTCGCTTGCACTTTGTATTTTTTTGCTTGCACTTTTTTCTTATATGCTTGCACTTTATGTTTTCATTGAATATTTATTTATTCTACTTGTACATTGTGTATATTCGAATGCACATTGTATTTGCTTGCACTTTGTGTTTATTTTCTTGCACTTTGTGTTGATTTGCTTGCACTTTTTTATTATATGCTTGCACTTTATGTTTTCTGATTGCACTTTTTTCTTATATGCTTGCACTTTAGGTTCAAGAGATTAAATAACATAAAGTGCAAGCCAATAGGAAGAAAGTGCATGAGAATACGAAGTAAAGTGTAAGCAAGTGAACAGAAAGTGCATCAGAATAATGAATAAGTGCAAGGGAAATGACGAAAGTGCAAGCCAATAGGAAGAAAGTGCATGGAAATACAGAGTAAAGTGCAAGCAAATATGAGATTAAAAAATATTTAAAATGCAAGCAAGCGAACATAAAGTGCATCAGAATAATGAATAAGTACAAGCGAATAGAACGAAAGTGCAAGCTGTTAAACAGAAGTGCAAGCCAATAGGAAGAAAGTGCATGAGAATACGAAGTAAAGTGCAAGCAAAGTGAATAGAAAGTACATCAGAATAATGAATAAGTGCAAGCGAAATAACGAAAGT
Source organism: Rheum nobile (assembly GCA_027886185.1). Lineage (NCBI taxonomy): Eukaryota > Viridiplantae > Streptophyta > Magnoliopsida > Caryophyllales > Polygonaceae > Rheum > Rheum nobile. The sequence goes on along the minus strand of WOAB01000207.1, from coordinate 4,535,165 downwards.
GCTAGCCAATAGGAAGAAAGTGCATGAAAATACAGAGTAAAGTGCAAGAAAAGTGAACAGAAAGTGCAAGCAAATATGAGATTAAAAAATATTAAAATGCAAGCAAGCGAACAGAAAGTACATCAGAATAATGAATAAGTGCAAGCGAATAGAACGAAAGTGCAAGCTGTTAAACAAAAGTACAAGTGGTTAAAGAGGAAGTGCAAATGAATAAAAAAAAAGTGCAAAAAAAGAATTAGAAAAGCTGGAGCGAAAAAAAGAAGGCTGAAGCGAAAAACTGGAGCGAAAATAAAATAAAATTAGAAAGCGCGTGTAACAATGCAAAAAACTGAAGCAAATCGGACGGTTAAAAAACTTTCGTATTTTGTACTTTAAGCCGCTTTTGCACCTGACACTTTTCCTTATATATATATATAGGGGCGCGCTCCGATAAAACGGGTATTGTGGTAAAACGGAAGTACAAATAAGGAGCGTTGGATTAAAGAGATTGGAGGGCTGAATTTGATGGAGCAAAATAAGCCACATGGGGGTGCATTGTACCGAATTTGAATAATCTGCCTTCTTTATTGAATTACCGAAATTAATATCCTACAAAATAGGAAGTTGTTCCTACAAAATATGGTAAATGTGCAAATTGGAGAGAGAATGAGATTATTCAAATATTTAAACTTTAAATGGGAAGATTATTTTAAATTCGTTTAGATTTAAATTCGTTTTGCTCGTTTAATGATTTTCCAGTGTTCGTGAATATCGTTAATGTGTTCACGAATATCGAACATATGTTAATGAATATCGTTCATGTTTGTTTGAATATCGATTTCTATTTAATAAGTGAATATAAAATATCTTTAAAATGTGAATATCATCACTTAAATCATGAATTTCACCACTTGATAATATGAATATCAAACTAAGTTATATGAATATCTCAATTAATCACATTGAATATCAAACTCACTTACATGAATATCACCACTCAATTTGTGAATATTACTACCCATTTTGTGAATATCACTCATCACCCAATTACATTAATATAGTCACCCAAGTACATGAATATCATCACCTAACTACACGAATATCACTACACAATATCTTGGAAGCTTTGATTCATGGCGGTAAGGTTTAACAATGACATTGTCTCGTCAATTTTGGGTCGCACAGTCGCACGATCAACCTGAATATCAACATTATTATAATGAATATCAACAACATTATTATAATGAATATCAAGAACATTATATTGAATATCACATCATAAAATTTGAATATCGACTATTCAACGCATGAAACTTCATGAATATGAACAACATTATATTGAATATCACATCATAAAATTTGAATATCGACTATTCAACGCATGAAACCTCATGAATATGAACAACATTATAGTGAATATCACATCATAAAATTTGAATATCTACTACTCGGAGCAAACAGTTCACACCAGTATCAATGACATCACAGTGAATATCACATCATAAAATTTGAATATCTACTACTCAGAGCATGAAACGTACATCCCACATGAATATCAAAGAAATTTATATGAATATCACATCAAACAATTTGAATATCAAGTGCAAACAGTACAAACAACACTAGTAATACACCAAAACGACCAACATGAATATCAATGCCATTACAATGAATATCATATCATAAAATTTGAATATAATTACTTAATTATAAAAAGTACATCCCACATGAATATCAAAGGAATTTATATGAATATCACATCAAATAATTGAATATCAATTGCAAACAATACAAACAATACCAATTATAAATGACACATCCACCATAAGAAAGACTTCCTCATACAATACAAGGCTACACAAATTCCTACTAGGTCATACCATACTGGTGGGCACAATCAAAAACTTCAAACCACAGAACAAACTTCTATTAAATCTTTCTTCTTTCATCAAATGCCAAAGCATCCCCAGATCAAATGAAAGAAAACAAGGGACAAGACAAAAAAAATAGAAGATGCTTTCACGTTACCCATCAATCCATTGTCGACACTAAGAACAGCGCAATTGTTCTAGATGTCTTGGCCCTTAATTTCTTCGAGCAAGTGCATTCGGATAGGCTCGATGTTGCGCACCTCGGTGGATCCATCAATGGTCGTTGGATGGTCTTGCGATTCGGTACCCGTACTCATTGTTGGTTCGCTGAAATTGGATGCCCCTTGGATAGGGAAAAGGGAGAAAAAATCACACCTGGGAGCTCTTCAACCGTAGGAGGCTAAGAGAAATCCGGGACGACGATGACGAGGAGAGTCGAAGCAAAGTTAAAGACGATGAGAGAAACTCGAGAGGTTGAAGGCGATGAGAGATTGCGAGACAAAAATGGGGAGACGAGGACGAAATTGGGGAGACGAGGAGGGAGAGGCTGAAGACGATGAAAGAGTAACCGCAGATCATGTCAAATTAAAAATGGAAATTGAAAGGTATCGGTTAAGAGTTATTTTGTTTTAATCGGGTGTGTGTCATCTATAGTAAAATATTTGCACCCTCCTACCTTCAATCCAGACCATTGATTTGGTTCTAATCTAAAGGCCTTTATTTATATTTCCGTTTTACCTTAAAACGCTGTTTTACCCGAATCAAATTCTATATATATATGAAATTTCTTTAAAATTTTCAGCTGTCACCCGAAATTCAAAAGCGATGAAATGCGTTATATATGTAACGTGTCATTTTCAAAATTTTGTTTGAATAAGAACCCCTAGATATTATATTTCAAAAATACTTGATTAACATAAATCTTAAATATCCTCAATATGAACAATAAAAACTACAGATAAATTAAACATAAAGAGATACAAACACATATATATATATATATATATATATTCACACTTAAAATTAAATTGAACATGATCATAACCTAACTCGAGATTAGAGTAAATTAAACATCAAAATTGATCATTTCCCAAAACAACAAATTAAACAATATGAAATTTATCTAATGATAACACTTCAATTTACACTCATCATCTATTCCTATTGATCGACCAGTTCTAAAGTTTGTCATCAATGGCTAATTACAATACGTAGATATTTCCAAGTAGATTATATAAACAAGGGATTATTCAGGTGCGAACAACTCTTCTCATATAAACGTGTGAACATAGCACATTTTAGTATAGATACGATGCACAATTCATGATATATTATTACACTCACAATCACATACTTGTCTTTACTCCAGGTATATTTCAGTATAATTACATGGTACATTTCAGTAAGTGATGAGGCACATTTCACTATAGTTACAATATAGTAACTTTTTTACACAATAATACACGCTCATGCTTGTATTATTCGAATAAAAGTTTTGTTTTTTCCTCGTATAAATACGCCTGTATCACTTTTTAATATTGTACTAAATATGCCTCGCGTTACAACTTAGACGTGCCTTACATTATATCTTTTTGCATAAGAAAATAATTCAAATTAAACAATATAATAATATAGAATAAATTGAAAAGTTGATAAATTGATGCCGGATAAATAAGACAGAGTACATCAAACTAAACAAGCAAGGAAATTACAGTATATTGTAACATATATACATCGCTCACACCTCTGATTAATTCTCCATATTTGTTTTTGATCGAAAGATTAATTCTCCATATAAACGTACTCTTTTTTCTAGTACTCCGTATTAAACTAAACTAACAATTTAAAATTACAATCCCGCATAGACTATGTGGAAGTAATAATGTGAGTGGTGGGTCCCATAAAGAAAGTGTATAATTATACTCTCCGTCCCATAATGTTCGTCATGTTTCTGTTTTGGGCGTTCCCTTTTGTTTATCCTATTTCACTTTTTTTTTTCTATCCATCTTTTATTTCCAACATTACCCTTATTCATTCCATCTTTTATCCAAAATATCAAAAAAAAATTCCCTACTTTACACATCCAATCATTCTCACCTACCATCTTCATCCATCTCAAACTCCATTAATATCCATCATTTTTATCCATAACCTAAAACTTAATAAATCATATTCCATTAACCTAATTAATTAATTAATTAAACTAACAAAATTAACCAAACTACTCCTAAATCTACTAACTTAACCCAAATCCATATTTTTAACCAAACTAACCCAAACCCATATTTTAACCTAACCCAATATCCCTAACCCATATTAACCTACCCTAAACCCATTAACCACCCGGCCTAATCTACCCAGCCCAATTACCCTCGGCCTAATCTACCCAGCCCAACCCATATTAACCTACCCTAACCCTAAATACCCTAATCTCATTCTCACTCTCATTCACCTCGCCGCTCTCTTCTCTTCTCCTCTCTCATTCTCTCTGAAACCCTAGAGCATCTGAGTTATCTTCTCCTCTCTCGTCTGAGCTCTCATTTGTGCTCTCATCTGAGCTCTCACTCTCCTTGAAGGTGCCTTACTCTCCTTCTCTACTCTCTCGTCTGAGCTCTCTACTCTCTCGTATGAGCTCTCTCTGAAACCCTAAACCCTAACTCATATGAGATCTCGATCTGTTGCAGATCTGCTTCGCCGGCGATTAATCTGCTCCGACTGTCCCCAAAACACTAAAAAAGCTTGCTCCTCTAGATCTATCCATATCTCCCAAAACCCGTCCAAAAAACCCTAAATCTCAGATTTGAGTGCTTTGAAAACCCCCGTCCCCTGGGTTCCATTCTTTGTTTGCATTCATGGGTGATTCGAACCTATTTAAGTCCGATGGGACCTGGACTTCTGATACACTTTTTGTTGCTTGCTCTAAAGCTTCATAGTGCGAGTGGGGTGGCGATTGTCATGGGAATCACACCTACACTCCTGTTGGCTCAGAGGAAACTGTGGAGGGAATGATGTGGTCTGAGCCCCCATAGATCGTTGTGCTCTCCGATACCCCTGAGATTGTTGTCCTCCCTGATTCCCCTGAGATTATTGTAATCCCTGATTCCACTGACGATGAAGTTGCGGTTCAGTCTTCTGACAAAAGAATCGTCCCCGATGATGGTGATGTTGTCTCTAATTCTGATGTTTAACTAAGTCTCACTCTTGTTAAGTTGTTTATTTTGGGTACTTTTGCTGAGATTATTGCTCTGAATTATGCATGTTGTTGAATGAGTTTGTTGTGCTGTTGACTGAGACATTGGATTGATTCTGGATTTGCTGTTCTGATGTTGGATTATGTATGCTGATAATTTGCAGTGTTTTGGTGTTGGTTTTCTGTTTTTTTGTTGATTCTCTGTTACATTGTGACTGCAAAACCTTATATTGATCATATGATGTACTTTGATGCATGCTTGAAAGTTGGATTGATCTTATGCATGTACTCTTATATTGGATTGTTCATTGTTGTTGAGTGAGATGTTGGATTGATCAGTTAGGTTATCGGTGATGATGCAATATAACTGAGATGCAAAACCTTTATGCTCACTGTCTTAATGTGCCATAGCAACATTGTGTCACATGTAATTGATTGATGCTTATGTATATGTTAAGGTATTGTGATTGGTATTGTATCTATGAGGGTTATGGGGACATCCGAGATTATTTATGCATTTCAATGATGAAGTCTTGAAACTGAGATGCAATACCTTTAATGGCACTGCCTTAATGTGCCATAGGAACACTTTTACATGTGGTTGATTGTTGCTTATGTGTATGTTAAGTCTTGTGATTGGTCTTGTGTCTATGATGGCTATGGGGACATTTGAGATTATTTGTGCATTTCAATGATGAAGTCTTAACACTAAGATGCAAGACCTTTAATATCACTGCCTTAATGTGCCATAGGAACACTTTCACATGTGATTGACTGATGCCTATGTGTATGTTAAGGTATTGTGATTGGTCTTGTGTCTATGATGGCTATGGGGACATCTGAGAAAATCTACAATTGTGAAATCTTAATACAATTGAGATGCATTTCCTTTGTCTGGTTTATCCCGAAATGTTTGTTGTCCTAAAGGTCTAAAAGCTCTTGTGATTGGTGGTGTTATTCTCCTTGAGTCTATCTATGATGAAGTCTTGAAACTGAGATGCATTCCCTGCATGTTCACTGTCTTAGTGTGCCATAGGAACACAGTCAAATGACTGATTGATGCTTATGTGTATGCTAAGGTATTGTGATTGGGTTTGTGTCTATGAGGATAATAGGGACATCTGAGAAATGCATTGTCATTGTTGTGCCATTACTTGTGCTTGTTTACAAAATTACACAAGTTCTTGCTACCTTACAATTTCCTGCTTCAAATAACAGCTTTCTGACCCAAAAAAAATATACTTAAGCTAGACAAAATATGTTACTTTACCTCCTAAGATTGCTCTGTACACAAAATATTCAATCTTTTTCATATATTGCTAAATAAACTGACTGTCTTCAAGTGATTCTTCAGTGTCTTGATCTTCATATACTGTTGTCCCTTGTTGACTCTGTTGGCCTGCTATTGATGTTCCTGGTTGATCTGCTTGTTGTGCACCCCCATGCACTATGTCCCATGCTTCTATGATAGCCCACATAGGTGCCTTGATCTCTCTTGGTAGATTCCCCTGAGCCATTAATTTCTTCTTGTTTACATGTGGCATATCATACTCATTGCCTCCCTTGCATTTAAGTATTTCATTCATAACAAATTGTAGTGTCATCCACACATCTCTTAGAGTTGTAGGGGCCAATTCAAAAAATGTTTCATGCACTGCTTGTACCATATGATCAATACTTGTTGGCATCTTCTTATGCATAAGTGACTGAATGCTTCTGAAAAATCTTAGATCTAAGATGTTTATATCTGGACTATTAGTTGGCTGTTGTATTAAAATGAAGGTGAATCCATCTTGAATGTATACTTGTTGCCATTCTGGATCTCCTTGAGTTATATGGGCCCTTGCATTGTCATGTTGTATGAATATAACTCTTTGAGCTCCATCTTGTGGCCATTTCGCCTTGATTGCTGAAATGATTTGGTTTATTAACATGTTCCTTGTCACTTGTTTGTTGACTGATTCAACTAGCTTTGTAACTAGTGTCCTCTTCTCTCTGTTTTTGGATGACCTTTTTGCTGCTTGTTGATATGTGAATGGAAAGATTCCTATCTTTCCATAAAAAATGCATTGTCCCTCTGCATCAAATCTAGGCCTTGCTACAACTGCAGTGAACATAACTTTGGGAATGAATTTGCAGCTCTGTACTTGCCCCTTTCATTATGTGCTAGATATACTCTCTGTGATTTCTTTGATAGAAAAAACCACTTCTCATCCAAGTGTACAAAATCAAACATTGGATAATACACTGACTTAGCTTCTACAGTATCCCCTTGTAGTAACTTCAGTACCCAATCCAACCTAGCCTTCTTATGTCCCTCACTCAAACCAGGATGGAGTGGATTTGTATGTGGCTTTATTGTACCTTGCTTGACCATCCTATGCACTTTGGTCTTTGAAATACTAAGTTTGCTAGCTAAGTCTCTAATGCATGACCTGTCTCCCATGCTCAGTGCTGTGATTGAATCCATCTCTACTTGAATTCATTTTCTACCACATTTGTGATACTTTGTGCTTAGATTGTACCTCTGGTGTGCATTATGTTGCTTCTTGGTCGTGTTCCAAAGTCTGCCTATGCACCTTGTTGACATGTTTAACTCTTGTGCAGCTTCCTTTATTGCACCATGTGGTAATTGTCCCTCTTTAGATCTCGTTAGCAGAGCATGCAATATGTGCATTTTTTGATCACTGTTGAGCCTGGTATTTTGTATTGGCTGATGATGTTGTGTTACCTCTGTGTTGTGCTCTACTTCTAATGATTGTCCCTCTTCATCTCCTGGTTCCTGGTTGAGATCAAAACTATGTTCATCTTGTTCCATGTCCCATGCTGACCCATTGAGTTCTTCGAACTTTTCTCCATCATAAATGTACTCATCTGGAAGTGGAGCTTCATTTAAGTCAAAAGCTGAGGCCATGACACCACCAGGCTGTGATGCAGATTATTCTCTGTTTTGCTCTGAATTTCAGTGAAGCTTTGAATGTAAATTCTGTAAATCCCATGCATAATGCTGTAATCTCCTTTATACTCTGTTTAGGGGCAATTATGTCTAGGGAAATTATATCCTAAGTCCCTAAAATTTGCAGAGATTGTTTAGGGCAATTATGTCCTAAGTCCCCAAAATTTTGAAAGTGGATCTGTGTGCTTGCTAATGCTCCCCTTTCATTGGACGATTTTTCATCTATGATAATTTACCACAGATTACACTGTAGCAGTAATAATTACAACTTGTACTTTAATAAAATTTCTTAATTGAAGAGTTTTTTATACTTTAGGACAAATATTTCGAGACAGAGAAAGTATAAGAGTATAAATATTAATTTTTTTATTATACGATAAATAAAATAGACTCAATTTTAAGTAAATGACATATTTAATTTATCACAACGAATAGTTTTTATAAGAAATTTATAAACAATCTTAAATCTCGAGTTCATTTTTAATAGCTTATATCTAGCATTGTACATATGAGATAAGAATATGCTCAATGTTGTGATTGTCGTGATAAAATTTCTGGCCCTATGTAACAACAAAAAATTAAAACAGAATGTAAACAATTTAGTAAAACTTAAATAACTATAATATACTTTGCATGGTATTTTCTAAATGTTTTTTTATGTGTATAATAATTTAGTAAGGAGTATAAATATTATTGATTTGTCATTCTGCTCCCATACTTGACCAAATTCAACGTCATCATTCCCACCTCCTCATCACTCACCCCAACAACCTCTCTCACTCTCAAATATCCAACTGCAACTCATCAATCATGCTCTTACACCACTAAATAATTAAGGCCTACTACGATCGATCAACGGCGCCGCCGCCGCGCGCTGTCAACCGTACCAAAGGCTGAAACGACGTCGTCGCGCCGCTTCCCACGCCTTCGAATCATGTGGGTCGTCGTCTCCCGGCGACGCGGTTTGCCGCTCGTCGGCAACACGGCCTTCCTCCTCCTGCTGCTGCTGCTGCTGCTGCTCTTCCACCACTCGGTGGCTTCTCGGTCATTTCCTTCTCCCACAGGGGCAAAAACGGGAATTTCCAGCAGCCAGGATCTGTTCAACAGCTTCAACTACGCCATCCACGGCGTCAAATCTCAGCCGTTGATTAGTCCTCCACCACCACCGCCTTGGACTTTCAAGGACAGCAAAAGGAGAGTGCCCAGCTGCCCAGATCCCCTGCACAATTGAAACTAAGAAACCTACTCCATCAGCGCGCGCTATTTAATTAATATAAGTAGATACTATGATATGTTCTTTAATTTCTTCTTCTTTTTGATTGGGATGATTAATGATGTTATCAGATCTCTGTTAGCTACAAGTAAGTATATTAATTCCCCCAACATACCCACGCTTTTCTCTTTCTGCTCCTGCGCTGGGGTTTCAGGTAAAATGAAGAGAAAAACGAGGGTATTTTGGTCCAAGGCTTTTTATGTAATACTACTACAATTTTTGCTATGTATTTCAAACAATTTATTAATTAATTAACCTGCACTATACTAGCTAGATATCTGCAAATTTAATTTTGTTCATATATAAACCGCCCATTTCTTATGTTTCCGGTTTCTCATTATATATATGAATTATCATTTATGATGTAGCAGTTAACATAACATAATTGCTTCATTGTTGTAGTCCCATACCTTGTCTCGATCTGCAGCATCGTTGCAGAGTGAAGGGTACGTTACATTTAAATTCCTAGACATACCTATCTTATAGACTTATAGTACTGTGCACTCTAGCTAGCTTCATGGCTTGTACTAAGAAAGTATAGGCCTAGTACTCTAATTGTGCAACTTCTTCACTTTTACCCTTTGCTTCAGTTTTACTGTGCAACCTACATTTTTACTTTGCATAGTCTCACTCTCACCCCTTTTTATGCCAGTTTTCACAAAACCACTCTTTACAAAGAATTTGTATTGATCACAACATCATTTCCCTATGCATGTATTGTTAGTAATATAACATATTTCCACACTCGATCATTTTAGCTAGAGTGGTTTAAATTAATGATAGAAAGTAGTACTATATAGTTTTCAATGTATCATCCATCCCATCCCTTATAAGGTATATGAGCGTAGCGTGAACATTTTATTGTTAAGCGTATAGTTTAAATAATGAATATGTGATTTTGTGTAGAATACATAACATGAAGGTGGTGCCATTTTTACCATTTACATTATTACTATCGTATATTTGTGTAGTAGTAAATTAAACGTACAGAAGCCAACAGGGTAGCTAGGCATGGTAAAAATATCTAAATTAAACTAGGTTTGATATGAAATTTGGGGTTGGATTCGGCTTCTGAGTGTACGTACGTCTTTTCCTTGCCAAAACAAGCAATTTGATTGTTCATAATCATATCGATCGATCATCAGCTAGCTAGCTAAATTTTTATATATCTCTACAAAATCTTTCACATCCCCCATGTGAAAGATTTTGTTTTCACTGCACCTACGGCTACAAATGCTGTCGTGTCTGAGACAACTGTTCTGTTTTAGGTTCGCAATTGTCTATATTTTATGTCATCAAATCTTAGATCTTCAAATAAATATCATAAAATCTTAGATCGGTCCTCCTTTTTTTAATTCAACTCTTGTTCATTATTTGTACTAAAGGCCAATCGCCATCTTGTTTGATTTAACCATAAACAGTAGTAATATATGTACAGTAAAAAAAAAAAAGCAATTTAATTTCAATTTTTAAAAAAGTAAATTAATAATTTATTTATGCGAGGGAATATGATCTTTAATTTGTTATCTTGAAGATTTTGTATATACCTACGTTGTGACTGGGAGCCGTGTTTGAATTATATGTGAGTTTTATTGCATTGTTTCCCATACGAAAATATGTACGTACTACTAGCCCTTAGTATAGCATTTTTGTACGTAGTTAAAAATAAAAAATTAGTATTTGCACATACATCAAACTTGCAGATAAATTATCACTGAAGTAGTAAAAGTGCATTTTTCTAGGAATGTAGTTTTTGATTCTTAAGTGTTTTTATGCCATTTAGAAGGAATAGTCCTGTATATTTATAAAGTAGACTCGTGAAAACCTGTCTAGGAATCTATCCTACTTTTGGCTAAATGAACTTGTAATTGAACCTCCAAACACCTCAAGCTGAAGATGGATATGATTATAATAAACCAATTTATAATAACAGGAATCCAAAATGCATGGTGCAAATTTAAAATATTAAAATTGTACGACCTGTAAAATTGATATAATAATACTCCGTATTAATTAAGGGCCCGTCTATAACTTTTTCACCTCCAAAAATCACCCTATTTAAAGCCATCTAATATTGTTTATATGAAATCTTAATCTAACCCTCAAAAAGTCATTTTTTAATCTTCGATAGTACAACAAAAACTTATACTAGTATATGCGGGGTAGTATATAATCCATCCGTCTCTTAATATAGTTCTTGATTCTGTTTTTGATACTATTTATAGTTGAAGACAATTTTTAAGATTTCTTCCAATATATAAGAAAAAACATAGTCATATATGGTCTTGTTTGATTCGTCTCAATGAGTACTTTGACAATATCAAAAAATATATAATTTTTATTAATATGTAATTAGATATATTAACGATACAAAATACACATCGACAAGTGTAAAAAGAAACAGAAACTATAATAAGGGACGTATGAAGTAATATATATATAAAAAAAAGTAAGAAAAAACCTTGATCGGTATCTCGTTTTCTGAAATAAAGAATTAATTAGTAAATAATTTGATGTAAAATTCTGAGTAATAAAAAGACAAAGCGCCAGGTTTTATGCGGCAGAAGACGTAAATTCAAAGGGTTGGACTTGGATTAGTTTGTGTGAGGAGTTTGTCTTTTAGTAATTTGGAGTGGAATCATTTTGACTTCCTCTCTTATGAATTTCTCTCATTTCTGACAAAATTTTCTTCCAATGCTCACAACACAACCGAATTTTTCCTAGAAAAGTACTAAAAAAAAGTCTCTTTGTTGATTCAACGAAAGCTAAGCTCCTTTGGTGGTGGGATGTTAAATATATGCCACGACATTTTCAAACTTTTAGGATTATATTAGTATTTAATTAGCTATAGGAGGTACTTCTCCTAGCTGGTTTAATTAGAAGGCCTGGCTTCATATGAAAAAGAGATGTTCCCCAATCAACATTTGATGGTTGGCACTGGCAAGTAATTAAGAGTTTTGACATTATGTGTTACTTTTTTTTTTTATTATTAGATAAAAATTAGATTGAATAGTGTTGGGCCTAAAGCCCATTATTCCAGCCCACTCTTCATTTGCTTCACATATATAAGCAAATGTGAAGAGGAGAGAGCACGAGTTGTGCAGAATTTTTGGAGCATTTATTTGCCCTAGTGAGGCAGCCCCCATTTGAGATTCAAGGAGCACAAAAAGTGAGGAGGGAGATTAGAGAAGAGAGAAGAGAAATTGGTGGAGAAAGTGAAGGCTCTTCCTTGTCTACACCTTGGATCGTTCATCTCTTATCCCGGAAAGCCGACAACGGGTGTTTGTTGGAAGGACTGAATAGTGACCGATCCCCAACAAGTGGTATCAGAGCCAGAGAGAGCTCAGTTTGAGTTTGGGTCGAGATATGGCGACTAAGACAGAGGAGTTTGCGGGTACGATGATTAAGCTGACGTCTTCGAATTACTCGATTTGGAAGTCGAAGATGGAAGATATTTTGTACTGCAAAGATTTGTTTGATCCGATTCAGTTAGGGTCGGACAGACCAGATGAGATTAAAGAGGACGACTGGGTAAAGTTGCACAGAAAGGCAGTTGGAACCATGCGGCAGTGGGTAGACAACAGTGTCTATCATCATATCAACAGCGAGACAGATGCACAGGTTTTGTGGAAGAAGCTGGAATCCATGTATGAGAGAAAGTCAGCGCAGAGCAAGGCCTTTGTAATCAGAAAGATCGTGAATCTGAAATACAAAGATGGAAAGTCTATTGCCGAGCACCTGAGTGAGTTTCAGGAGCTAGTGAATCAGCTGAACAGAATGAAGTTGGTCCTAGATGATGAGCTGCAAGCTTTGCTGCTTCTGAGTTCTTTGCCGGATACCTGGGAGACTCTGGTTGTGTCCATCAACAACTCTGCACCGAGTGGCGTTGTGTCCTTGAGTACCATGATTGATAGTCTCTACAATGAGGAGACTAGGAGGAAAGATATGGGCACTAACACTTCACAGACTCTGGCGACAACTTCAGAGAATAAGTCCAGAGCGAGAAGTAGAGAAAGAAAGGGACGTGGGAAATCCAGAGGGAAGTCACAGAATAGAGGGACATCTCAGGATAAAGGAAAGTTTACTTGCTTTCATTGTGGCAAAGAAGGGCATATGAAGAGGAATTGTTATGCCTTGAAGAAAAGCATGAATGAAGATAAGAATCAGAAAGAAGACGACAAGAACACCACTGCAGCTGTATACAGTGATGAAGAAGGTCTTGTTGTTCTTTCCTGTGTTGATGATCATAGTGATGAGTCAGATTCTCGTGTAGAATGGATAGTGGACTCAGCTGCATCCTATCATGCTACACCGAGAAAGGAGATATTCACGAGCTACAGAGCAGGAGACTTTGGCAAGGTGAAGATGGGGAACACTAGCTACGCAGAGATTGTTGGTATGGGTGACATTTGTGTTCATACAAATGCGGGTTGTACGTTGACTTTGAAGAATGTGCGACATGTACCTGATCTGCGTATGAATTTGATTTCTCTTCATGCTTTGGACCTAGAGGGTTATCACAGTTACATTGGTGATAAGAGATGGAAGCTGATTAAAGGCTCGATGGTGATTGCTAGAGGGAGTCTGAGCTACACGCTGTACAAGACTCAGATGAAGGTCTTGAGAGATGACCTGAATGCAGTTGAAGATGATGCATCACCAAATTTATGGCACAGACGGCTGGCTCACATGAGTGAGAAAGGACTGCAGATTTTGGCAAAGAAGTCTCTCATTCCTTCCGCCAAAGGTACTCCTCTGAGCCCTTGTGATTATTGTTTGTTTGGTAAACAAACTAGAGTGTCATTTAGCAAATGTTCTGAAAGAAAAAAGAATTTGCTTGAACTGGTGTATTCTGATGTGTGTGGTCCCATTGATGTACCCACACCTGGTGGTCGTAGATATTTCATGACCTTTATTGATGATGTTTCACGAAAGGTTTGGGTGTTTGTTTTGAAAACAAAAGACCAGGTCCTTGATTGCTTCAAGCAATTCCATGCCATGGTGGAGAGAGAGAAGGATCGTTCTCTGAAATGCCTTCGCAGTGATAATGGAGGCGAGTACACTTTCCATGAGTTTCAGAAATATTGCCAGGAGCATGGCATACGACATGAGAAGACAACTCCGGGCACTCCACAACACAATGGCGTTGCAGAAAGGACAAATAGGACCATCATGGAGAAGGTAAGATGTATGCTGAAGATGGCGAATCTTCCTAAGCCATTTTGGGGTGAAGCTGTGATGACTGTTTGCTATCTGATGAATAGATCTCCATCGGCTGCTTTGGATTTTGACATTCCTGAGAGAGTTTGGTCTAGAAGAGACATTTCATACTCTCATTTACGGGTCTTTGGTTGTAAGGCATTTGTGCATGTGCCTAAAGAGCAGAGACAAAAGTTGGACGACAGAGCAGTTCCATGCATTTTCTTAGGCTATGGAGATACTGATTTTGGATACAAGTTGTGGGATCCAGAAAGAAAGAAGGTGATAAGGTCCAGGGATGTGATCTTTCACGAAGACAAGTTGTTGTCAGATTCTGAGACACCAGATGAAGTTGATGAGCTTCCAGTTTACTTGCCCTCTCATTCAGAAGGGAATGACACAAGTGACGAGTCTTCCTCAGAGAATGGCACATATGAGATTCCTGCGTCAGACGATGTCTTGCCAGATGCTGAAACTGGTGAGAGTTCTGAGCAGGGGGAGCCAGAAGAGAGTGAAGAAGCTAATGAGCTCAGAAGGTCAGAAAGAGAACGCCGTCCGTCCACCAGATATCCCTCGTCTGAGTATGTTGCAGTTACTGAAGAGGGGGAGCCTGAAAATTTTCAAGAAGTGCAGAACCACAAGGAAAAAGCTCAGTGGGTGAAAGCCATGGAAGAGGAGTTGAGTTCTTTGAAAAAGAACAACACATATGAGCTAGTGAAGCTTCCAAAAGGAAGAAAGGCGCTGAGAAACAAGTGGGTGTTCAGGCTAAAGATGGATGGAGACAAACTAGTCAGGTACAAAGCCCGACTAGTTGTGAAAGGCTTCAGTCAAAAGAAGGGAGTTGATTTTGATGAAATCTTCTCGCCTGTTGTCAAGATGAGTTCCATCAGAGTGATCCTTGGCTTAGCTGCAAGCATGGATCTTGAACTCGAGCAGTTGGATGTGAAAACTGCATTTCTCCACGGTGATTTAGATGAGGAGATTTATATGGAGGAGCCAGAGGGATTTGAAGTAAAAGGAAAAGAGCACTTGGTTTGCAAACTGAAGAAGAGCTTATATGGACTGAAGCAAGCTCCTAGACAGTGGTACAAGAAGTTTGATAGCTTCATGGTGAATCATGGCTACACCAGAACAAGTGCAGATCATTGTGTCTACTTCAAACGTCAAGCAAACGGTAAGTTTGTCATTCTTCTTCTTTATGTGGATGACATGCTCATTGTGGGACAAGATAAATCCCGTGTTGATGCTTTGAAGCGGGATTTGAGCACTTCCTTTGACATGAAAGACTTGGGACAAGCACGCCAGATATTGGGCATACAGATTACTCGTGACAGGAAAGCCAGTAAGATATGGTTGTCATAGGAGAAGTATATTGAGAAGGTTCTGAGTAGGTTCAAAATGGAAGATGCTAAGCCGGTTAGTACTCCTCTTGCTAGCCATTTCAAATTAAACAAGAAGTCATGCCCGTCTTCAGGTGAAGAAAAGAAGAAGATGGCCACCATTCTTTATTCATCAGCAGTTGGTAGTTTGATGTATGCTATGATGTGCACACGACCGGATATAGCTCATGCAGTTGGTCTCGTTAGCAGGTTCCTTGCTAATCCTGGAAGAGATCATTGGGAAGCTGTAAAGTGGATCTTCAAGTACTTGAGAGGTACTTCCAAGATGAGCTTATGCTTTGGGGGAGCTAAACCTATTCTTGAGGGTTTCACAGATTCAGACATGGCAGGAGATCTCGATGGTAGAAAGTCGACATCGGGGTACTTGTTTACTTTTGCAGGGGGAGCTGTCTCGTGGCAGTCTAAGTTGCAGAAGTGTGTTGCTTTGTCCACGACAGAGGCAGAGTACATTGCCATGACAGAAGCAGGAAAAGAGATGCTTTGGGTGAAGAGATTCCTTCGAGAACTAGGTCTGAAGCAGGGAGAGTATGTGGTGAACTGTGACAGTCAGAGTGCTCTTGATTTGAGCAAGAATGCCACATACCATTGCCGGACAAAGCACATTGATGTGAGATACCATTGGATTCGAGATGCTGTGAGTGATCGTCAGATGAGCTTGAAGAAGATTCACACAAACAAGAATCCAGCTGATATGTTCACCAAGGTGGTGACTACTGACAAGCATCAGTTTTGTGCCAAGATGGCGGGACTGGTACGCAAGTGAAGATCCCGAGACGACGTGGATGTCTTCCCCTGGGCTGGAGGGGGAGATTGTTGGGCCTAAAGCCCATTATTCCAGCCCACTCTTCATTTGCTTCACATATATAAGCAAATGTGAAGAGGAGAGAGAGCACGAGCTGTGCATAATTTTTGGAGCATTTATTTGCCCTAGTGAGGCAGCCCCCATTTGAGATTCAAGGAGCACAAAAAGTGAGGAGGGAGATTGGAGAAGAGAGAAGAGAAATTGGTGGAGAAAGTGAAGGCTCTTCCTTGTCTACACCTTGGATCGTTCATCTCTTGTCCCGGGAAGCCGACAACGGGTGTTTGTTGGAAGGACCGAATAGTGATCGATCCCCAACAAAAAGCACAGAAGAATTGGTTTCTCAATCTATAACATCCTTACGAATGAGAATTACAAATTCTAGGCTATCTCTAAAATCTTCCAAGGAACTCTACTGGACCTTCTTCGCGATGAAATCGGCCACGATATTTGTTTCTCGGAAGACGTGAGAAATCTGCACTGAAGAAAGCAGTTGTAAAACACACAGGATATCAGAAATTAACATTTTAATATCTCATGGACAGTGCCAGATTTGATTAAGAACATTCACAATGATAAGGTTGTCGCATTCAAGTTGAATGTTGGTAATGCCTAATTCATAGGCCTTTACCAGGGCATTTCTAACTGTCAATGTTTCTGTTTTTAGCGGGGTTGAGATACCACATTTATCCCCAAAGAGGAAGATTGGTTTGCCCGTATTGTTCCTGAAAATGTAACCAAAACTCGATTCACCATTGGTTATGGTGGATCCATCTGTGTTGATTTTAATAATGTTATTCGATGGTTTTTTCCATTTCTTTGTTGGTCGTCTAACAATGTTCGTTCTATGAGTTTTTTGTTTGTCTTTTGCTAAACAGTCAGGGTTCCAGCTCTTCGTCTTATTCAAGTTCTCAATTTGTTTCTTAATGTAAATTGGTACATCCTTTATGGGGTCTGCATCATCGTTTGTTCTTCCAAAGCTTTGTTGGTTTCTATAAAACCAAATGTCCCACCAAGAGACCATTAATTCTATGAATTGTAATCTATCATTTGTCGAATTTCTTCAATGATTTCATTGATTTTCTTGTTCCCTATGTTCAGGGATTTGATGATGCCATAGATATCATAATTCATTTTTTTGATTAATTTTATGGTATGGTTACATTGGAAAAGGAGGTGATTCAAGTCCTCCAATTGAGCATTACAACGTATACAACCCGGGGGGTACTAGTGGAAAAAACACTTTTTGCTGCTCCCTTTTAGAGGCGTACATAGTTCAAAACGGCTCAACAACGACTTAGGCAATCACTTTTTTTGGTTTTTGAGGCGGATAATTAATTTATACGTCTCAAAAGATGTTTTGAGGCGGGCAAATTAATATACGCCTCAACAAGTATCCGAAAAAACATTTCCCGCTAAAGTATTAGAGGCGGGCCAGGGTAAGGCCCGCATCTAATGCTAACTAATTGAGGCGGGCCAAGTAGCCCGCCTCAATTAAAGCTTGTTGAGGCGGGCCTCTTAAAGCCCGCCTCAAAAAGTATGTCCAATAGAGGCGGGCATGTAAGGCCCGCCTCTATTAGACCATTACTCGGCCGAGTCGTAATACTTATAGAGGCGGGCGTGTTAGGCCCGCCTCTATAAGCTCAACCCTAATTAAAAAAAAATAGCTGCGAGCGCCTTCATTTTCCTCTTCGTATCCTCCTCTTTGTCTTCAATTCGTTCGTCCCGAGCTCCGACTTCATCGATCTCCTCCGTCTTCCCTACTTCATCGATCTCCTCCGTCTTCCCGACTTCATCGATCTCCTCCGTCTTCGCCGAGCTCCGTCTTCCCGAGCTCCGACTTCATCTCCCTTCGCCGAGCTCCCTCTAATACTCCCTTCAACAAGTATCAACAACGCACTCGGGGTTTCACCAAAATGAGCTCCCTTCAACGCACTCGAAGCCAAGTCAGGTATTATTTCAGATTTCTACCCTAATTCCTTAGGCCCTTGGCGGGATAGAATTCATAATTTAGGCCCTTGGCGGGATAGTTGAGTTTGTATTTTTTTTTGCTTGATTGCGTATTATTATCTATTTAGGCCCTTGGCAGGATAGTTACTAGAAATGAGTATTTAATCTTCCTTGCATGTTATTTTGCATGTATTACTAGAAATGAGTCATCCTTGGATGTACGGTGACCATACTACGACACAATACTTGAGTGGGGTTGAGGAGTTCATTAGATGTGCTTTAGCACACCAACAGAGTACGAAAGCCAAAAAAATCTATTGTCCATGCCGTGATTGTAAGAATATAAGACGGTTAGATGATATTAATGAGATTGAGGATCATTTATTTCGTCGTGGTTTCAAACAAGATTACCATGTTTGGTTTTGGCATGGTGAGAAAATACCTGATCGTCCAAGTTCTAGTGTCAATGAGTTTGATGTTCGGGTAGACACTGATGATAGTGATGATGATATTGCTGAGAATAATGAGATGGATGATGATGATGACCAAGAAGATGATGAAATAAATGGGATGATGGATGGGGTGAGAGATCACTTGAACGAACGACCTCAGATGTTCGAATAGGTATCAAAGGCTGCAGAGACTCCCTTGTATCCCGGGTGTACAAAATTTAGCAAGTTAGAGGGTATGTCAATACTTTATAACTTGAAATGTGCTTCTGGTTGGACTGATGGAAGTTTCAACACCTTATTGGAATGGTTAGGTGAATTTTTACCAGAAGACAATGAGATGCCTATCTCTACTTATTATGCCAGGAAATTGATGTGTCCCTTAGGCTTAGAGGCCGTCAAGATAGATGCTTGCCCAAATGATTGTATGCTTTACAGAAACGAACATGAAAATTTGGATGAGTGTCCAAAGTGCGGTGCATCTCGTTACAAGCGTAAAGGGGTAAATTCAGCTAAGAGGGGCCCATCAGCTAAGGTTATGTGGTATCTTCCGATAATACCTAGGTTTCAGCGTTTGTTTTCGATAAAGAAGGAAGCAAAAAGTCTGAGGTGGCATGCGGAAGGGAGGAAGAAAGATGGACTCCTTAGACATCCTGTTGATTCTCCTCAATGGAGAAATATTGATAAGAAATATTCTGAATTTGGTGAGGAGGTTAGGAATCTGAGACTTGCTTTATGTACAGATGGTGTGAATCTGTATGGCACTCTAAGCAGTCAACATAGCACATGGCCGGTTCTTCTAGCGATTTATAATCTTCCTCCATGGTTGTGTATGAAGCGCAAGTATATCATGTTATCACTCCTCATCTCCGGGCCTAAGCAACCTGGGAATGACATAGATGTGTATCTGGCTCCACTTGTTGATGATTTGAAATTACTGTGGAATGAAGGTGTTCCAATGTTCGATGCATACACCAACTCAAACTTTACCTTGCGAGCTATGGTTTTTTGTACCATAAATGATTTCCCGGCATATGGAAACTTGTCTGGGTACAAAACCAAAGGAGAACAAGCATGCCCTATATGTGAAGAAGACATGAAACCCGCCTACTTGAAAAATTACAGGAAAAATGTCTATCTAGAGTACCGGAAGTTCCTTAGTCGATATCACCCTTACCGTAAAAAGAAGAAGGAGTTCAATAGGTACACCGAGGAAGGAGTAGCTCGTACACCTTTGACAGGATCACAGGTTTATAAACGGATTAAAAATGTTGACACCAAATACGGCAAGAGCTTCAAGTCCGTCTCTAAAAAAGGTGTTTTACGGAGGAAAGTGTCTATACTATGTGATCTTCCTTATTGGAAAGATTTGTCGGTTAGGCATTGTCTCGATGTGATGCACATTGAAAAAAATGTTTGTGATGCTATAATTGGGACTTTGCTAAATATACCCGGAAAGATGAAAGACAATCAGAAAGTTCGTTTTGATATGAAAGAGAGGAATATTCGACCAGATTTGTGGCCCGTGGTAAAACCGGATGGTAAAAAGACTTTTCTGCCTTCGGCGTGTTACACAATGTCAAGAAAGGAGAAAAATGTGTTTTGTGAGTGCTTACATGGCATTAAGGTTCCATCGGGATATTCGATAAAAGAGGCTAAACCTATTAATAAAACAGGACATAGCTAGAACAAGTTGGGTCCCTCTCCATCTGAAAATCTAGCTGAGATATTTGTATAGTATGCTTTTTGTGTCAAGTTTTGAATTCTAAAGAGATGAGTATGAATCAGCATTTGAGCTTTTGAGGACCACAAACAGCTTCATGTCAACTTCAAATGCGTTGAGAAAAGGCCAACTTCTTTATTGAATTTCGGTGCCAACTTGTTTTAATATCGTCGTCCTTCCAGTTGGTCTTTTAGATGGATAAGTTTGATGAAATGATGATTTGATGGGCTTTACAAGATCCGAGTTTGTATAATTATAGTGGTAACAAGATAAGATTGCTAGCTAGCCAGAAAAGGTCAAGCATAGATGCTAAGTATACAGAGCTGTCAATTCACTCGTATTAATTAAATGATAAGATACCTGTATGTCTCAAAATATGCTAAGCTTAATCCTTGGGTCAGGTTAGCAGCTTAATTATGAGTTTTGCAATTCTAGAATTTCTAATTCTGGGTATTTTTGGTGTCAGATTATTCTAAGTTGTGGTCATCTGTGTATTGTGTTATGTGTAGTTTCATATTTTCCTCTTGCAAATCACCTTCAAAGCACTAATGTATATGCCCACTGAAATTCTATCTTATATCTTGGAATCATCAACTGTAGCTTCTTTTAATCTGGATGGATTAGGAAACCAATTAAAATTATGAAAAGCAAGAAATATTGAAGTCTTGTCTTTTCCCCTTTTATAAAGGGTATGAATTTGAACTTCTGAGAGTGGTAACTCTTACCTCTGTTCTTGAGCTGCAATTAAAACCTCTGTTGATAGCTATAAAATCAATTCTACACTCTCAACATTACCATCATCTGCAATTAATGAATTTGTCAGCTTCTCCATCCAATTACACACATAGCTTTGGATGTTTACCCTCCAATTCAAATCTGTTACTTTTTTTTTCTTGGGGTAGCCGTAGCACAGATGAATTATTTAGCAGTTGGATTTGGCACAGCAAAATTCATTAATGTATATACGTGTTAAAGTGTAGCGTATAAAAATAAAATTACTCATGTGCTATCACGTGGAGCATAAGAAAAATTTGAGTTTTATGGGCTACTATGTCATGCATAAGAATCGGTTTTTAAAAAAAAATTAAATCGATTTAAAATAACCTAACGGTTAAGTTGAGGATAACCAGTTAAACATAACCTTTAGATTGAGCTTATGCGCTACTTTGTATTGCAAAAGCTCAAACGGAAAAAACGCAATGGTAGATTTTTTTACGATTGCGTTTTTGCGGGTATATAAATGACTCTATATGAATTGTAACCCACCATATTTGAAATCACAAAATTGAAAAAATGTCGTCTTTAAGCGGATATGATGTACCCAAACTTGATTCGATTAATCCAGCCGATGTACGGGTACGTTTTTATATATATGTTACGTATGTCAAACGAGATATGTTATTGAAAATTGCGCATATTATCACTTTTTTACTTTTTATGTAAATTCTCTTTACTTTTTGGTTGGAAATGAGGATTTGGATTCTCATACAACACCCTCTTACTATGCGAAATGCGAAGCGATCTCGGCCGTCGATTTTTTTTGGTCAACAAGTTTTTTTTTCCGTCCCCTGGTCATTTTGGAATAACCTATATAGAAGGTTCACCAATAAGCTCTTACTGTTCATTTATTTGTGGACTGAAGTTCACAAATAAGCTCTAAATGTGCAAAGACATGTGTTTGAACATTAACATGTTATATGTGAACTTGACGGCATAGAATAATGAACATTTAGTACTTATATGTGAACGTCAATAATTGTCTATTCCATAACGATCAGAGACGGAAAAAAAAACTCTTAACGTCCCCTGATCATTCTGGAATAACCTATATAGAAGGTTTCCAAATAAGCTCTTAACGTTCACTTATTTGTGCACTGAAGTTCACAAATAAGCACTAAATGTGCAAAGACATGTGTTTGAACATGAACATGTTATATGTGAACCTTACGGTATAGAAAAATGAACATGTAGTACTTATATGTAAACGTCAATAATTGTCTATTCCAAAACGATCAGAGACGAAAAATATAATAAAAAAAAAAGAAAAAAAAAGTTGTTGGCCGAAGAAAAAAAAAGTTCGTCGTAATACGGTTATGCCACCGCGTTACTATTCACTCTTTTTCACCCATTTTAATCTCAGCCCTCCATCTCCTTGATCCAATGACCCATAATATTTCGCATGTTGTACAATAAGGACCAAATGTATGTGAAACTCCCTCTGGAAATGAGATGGGTTATTATGACATTATAAATTTTAGGATAAGTTTATAGTGTGTTTGTAACAGCCCCAAATTGAGGTGTTACAATGTCGTGAATCCCGAAGGGTTCCACAAGGCGTTAGTGAATAAAATATCGAAACAGTATCCAATAGAAGGTAAATCAGATATATAAAACATAGATGTGATTAGGGGTGTTCATCCGGTCCGGTCCGGACCGGATTTTTCCAAAAGTCCGGACCGGAGACCGGATTTTATTTTTTAAAAAATATTTAAATTCTTATTTAAAATCTATAAAATAATATCTAAAAAATATATATACTCCTAACTTATTAAATTAAGAAAAATATCTATAAAAAAATACATAAAAAAAAAATTAAAAAAATCCGATCCACCGGTCCGGACCGTTTTTTTTTTCCGGGTTTGGACCGGACCGGAACCGGATTAAGGAAATTATCTGGACCGGAGACCGGACCGTATTTTCACCGGTCTGGTCCGGTCATTTCCGATCCGGTTGAGATTTGAACAGTCCTAGATGTGATAGTCATGCATAAAACACCATTTCTAAATCCATCATAAACCAATTTTTGGTCATATAAATACAACTTTAAAATATTAAAGCTCTACAATGGTTAAGGCACTAAAACTGATAATTTAGATCTCGAGTATAAAACAGTTTAACAAGGACGACATTTATGGCAATGGAAATTATATAAATAGAAAATTCCAAAACGTTTGAAATAGAGTTGACCCCAGATCACCCACATAGTTAACCCTAGTATCGTGTCCACCCTGCTTGACGTCCACGCTGATCCTGAATGAAAGAATACATGACCATATACAAGACATAGCCAGCCCCCACAACAATGGGGGTTAGTCTCCAACCAGACTAGCAAGTTATATAAGCAACTTAATATGTGTAATAGTGCAAACAAGGGATCACAGATACACATGCAAAGACATAGATGTACATGTTACAACAAGAATGTATAATATACACACCTACAAACATGCAAGAAATATTACAGCTAGACATGATACATTGCTAAAGTATTCTCTATATATATGCGGATATGCGAGATTGATGACAATAATTGCATGACGAGAAAGTTACAAACAATCATGACATACAAGAGATTGTTACTTCACATACACACAGATATGCAGGAAAAGTCAGCTAGAATAGTCGCAATACTAGATCTTCCAAGGATACATATCATACTCACAGTAAATACAACATTAGATCACATGAACTTCACTCGATTTCTAATCAAACCACAAGTTCCAAACTTTTAAGAAATTAATCAAAATCTATATACTCGAGTATATTTTTCTTTTAAAGAAAACTCATTTGCAAATCCAAGTACGAAAACGTTTCGAAAACATGCCCAAGCTTGTCTTGGACACAAAGGTACCTTCTGAACCCGCATAACGAGTATTATCACCTCTACCAACGGATCGGAAACGGCGTCACTAGTTAGGTGACCCGACCTCTCCTAAAATGGTAGAGCACTCTCTCGAACCGCTCCACCCGGATGGAGCCCTCTGTCGAGGAGCATATTAGTAGAAAATATTGCCTTTATCATAGCAGATCTTGACTTTTTAGTTTTGATAATAGAATAATCCTATATATATGAATAAAGATTTTTGCAGATCTTGTATTACCCGAAATATTTATTATATTTATTTAAAAAAAATAGATAAAATGCCATGTGACAGAAACAATTACAGGATGCCATATGGCATAAGAAATGATGAGTTTAATAGGAGGATGTCATGTGGCTTAGAAGAGTTGTGGTTTAGTAGATATATAGTAGATTAAATTTTGGAAAGAAGGGTGATTGTAGATTTTTGAAATTAAGTTGTCTTTATTATTTTCTATTTAATTTTGGTATAGTGTATGAATGTTTTATTTGGAAGCAAATCCAAGTACGAAAACGTTTCGAAAACATGCCCAAGCTTGTCTTGGACACAAAGGTACCTTTTGAACCCGCATAACGGGTATTATCACCTCTACCAACGGATCGGAAACGGCGTCACTAGTTAGGTGACCCGACCTCTCGTAAAATGGTAGAGCACTCTCTCGAACCGCTCCACCCAGATGGAGCCCTCTGTCGAGGAGCATATTAGTAGAAAATGTTGCCTTTATCATAGCAGATCTTGACTTTTTAGTTTTGATAATAGAATAATCCTATATATATGAATAAAGATTTTTGCAGATCTTGTATTACCCGAAATATTTATTATATTTATTTAAAAAAAACGAAAATAGATAAAATGTCATGTGGCAGAAACAATTACAGGATGCCATATGGCATAAGAAATGATGAGTTTAATAGGAGGATGTCATGTGGCTTAGAAGAGTTGTGGTTTAGTAGATATATAGTAGATTAAATTTTGGAAAGAATGGTGATTGTAGATTTTTGAAATTAAGTTGTCTTTATTATTTTCTATTTAATTTTGGTATAGTGTATGAATGTTTTATTTGGAAGCAAAATGTTGTCTTTATCGTTGCAGATCTTGACCCATTAGTTTCGGTAATAGAATAATCCTATATATAAGATTAAAGATTTTTGGAGATCTTATATTATTCGAAATATTGATTATATTGATTTTTTTTTATAAAAAACGAAAATAGATAAAATGTCATGTGACAGAAACAATGACAAGATGTCATGTAGCATAAGAATGAGTAAGTTAAATAGGAGGATGACACGTGGCTTAGAAGGATTGTGATTTAGTAAATATACTAGTTGAAGACCCGTGCCCTGCACGGGGGCCGTTATTCAAAATTCGTTATTATCATATATATATTGAAATATAATTAGATTTACTATTTATGTTTATACATAATCCAATCAATTTTCCAATAGCAATAACTTCTTGTATTCCTGTAACATCAACTACTTTTTGCTTATGATAAGATCAAATTCCACAAAATCAAATGAATTATGAGGGATTGGAAGTTCCTCAATTTCAACCACTTTGGTGTTCATGAAAAACATCAATTTCTGAGGAAGGCGACAATAGCGATAGATCCCACCATAATTGATCAAACCAAAATTTGATATGGAGTATATACGATCTTCAACCATTGTATCAAAATTCTTTATCCATGACTTCTTGATCCAAGCAAGCATTTTATTTCCCTGAAATAACACAACATAAATGCTTATATGATGATTAAGGTCACGTAAACATAAATACATATTAGATTAAGTCAAAATAAATTATGTAGTTTATGTAAGATATATAGAGTTTAATACGATGGAAAAATGTAGAAATAACGTACCTTCTCATCTATCAGAATCATTTCTTTTCCCGATATCTCCTTATCGGAATTGATAACACACCACATTTTTAGAAGGCGACAAAAAATAGTACACTTGACATTTTTCTGGAGGTTAAGAAGTTCATGAAAACGATGGATATTCCTCTCCATAGTCTACAATAATAAATAAAAATTAGAAAATACAACGTAAAATATATATAAATTTCATGTTTACTATAACCGAGATTGTTAACAAAAAATAGTAAACATAAATTCGTATAATTTACAATCTTAATAGTTATTTTCTTAGTTTAATATATCTTCTACGTCATGTGTTTCAAAGGAGATTGAACTCAATACACTGCTCTCTATTTTTTCTTATGATTGAATATGGTCATCCGCAAATGGCTGATCAGGAAAAATGCAACGTAAAATATATATTAAATTCATGTTTACTATAAACAAAACTTACCATTGAATTATACCACTGCAAATGGCTGATCAGGAAAAGTGTGGGTACGATCTATAATTCTGCACATAAGCTACTTATAGATTGATGGGAGATTGTGTGAAAGATTTTATATTAAAAGTAAATATCTTAATCCGATAAGGGAAAATCAGGGGAAAATCTGGGAGGATATCACATGGCCTACTTTTGATATGTATATGCCTATTTATTTAATTTAATTAATTGAAAATCTGTGAAATCTCAAACCATGTGCCTATTTGTTTATTCAATTAAATGGAAATCTGTTGAATACGAAATCAAGGGGAAATCTGGGAGGATATCACATAGCCTGCTTTTTGATATGTATATGCCTATTTATTTAATTTAATTAATTGAAAATTTGTGAATACCGAACCATATGCCTATTTGTTTATTGAATTAATTGGAAATCTGTTGAATATCGACTGATGGGCATAGATTGTTTAACCGATATTCTTTGCAAATAAAAAAACTAATATTATTCTACTTTATCTAAAAATAAAATAATTATTAATTAATTAAAATTTTAAAATAAGCGGGGTCAAGTAAAATTTCAACTAATCAATTATTTTAATATGGGGTGATGTGGCGCTATTCAACGGACGACACGTGGCAGAAATTACTACTGCTTTAGTATATAGTAATTGATAGTGTATTACTTGTAAATCTTTACATATCATCAATGTATATAGTTGCCTAAAGTTTAAATTTGATAATGGCATACTTTGAATATGTCATGTAAAAGTATAATGTAAAATTTATGACAATTTTGTTATATTAATCTCTTCTTCTTTTTAAAAATATGTCAACCCATATATAAACTTTTCCGAACAATAATATTATCAATATTAATATATAACTAAAATATAAAATAATATGTGAGGTGGTACTGATGTGGCATGATATCATTATCTGGAAGATTTGGCAAAAGTTTTAAATGTCGAAGTGATATGTAGCATTTTAAGGAATTTCTTTACTATTATACATTGATACTTTTGGTATGGTATTATATATATTAGTAATTCGATATATATCACAACTTATATAATTGCCTATAATTTCAATATGAAAGTGAATGATACTTAACATTTTTCAAATAAAATATTTTGTAGAAAATTTGGTAATTTTTTTATATCAACCTTAATTTTTCGTAAGTATGTTGACGTATGTATAAACTTTTTTGGCAAAAGTTTTGGCAAAAGTTATATAAGCAACTTAATATGTGTAATAGTGCAAGCAAGGGATCACATATACACATGCAAAGACATAGATGTACATGTTACAACAAGAGTGTATAATATACACACCTACAAACATGCAAGAAATATTACAGCTAGACATGATACATTGCTAAAGTATTCTCTATATATATGCGGATATGCGAGATTGATGACAATAATTGCATGACGAGAAAGTTACAAACAATCATGACATACAAGAGATTGTTACTTCACATACACACAGATATGCAGGAAAAGTCAGCTAGAATAGTCGCAATACCAGATCTTCCAAGGATACATATCATACTCACAGTAAATACAACATTAGATCACATGAACTTCACTCGATTTCTAATCAAACCACAAGTTCTAAACTTTTAAGAAATTAATCAAAATCTATATACTCGAGTATATTTTTCTTTTAAAGAAAACTCATTTGCAAATCCAAGTACGAAAACGTTTCTAAAACATGCCCAAGCTTGTCTTGGACACAAATGTACCTTCTGAACCCGCATAACGGGTATTATCACCTCTACCGACGGATCGGAAACGGCGTCACTAGTTAGGTGACCCGACCTCTCCTAAAATGGTAGAGCACTCTCTCGAACCACTCCACCCGGATGGAGCCCTCTGTCGAGGAGCATATTAGTAGAAAATGTTGCATTTATCATAGCAGATCTTGACTTTTTAGTTTTGATAATAGAATAATCCTATATATATGAATAAAGATTTTTGCAGATCTTGTATTACCCGAAATATTTATTATATTTATTTAAAAAAAATGAAAATAGATAAAATGTTATGTGGCAGAAACAATTACAGGATGCCATATGGCATAAGAAATGATGAGTTTAATAGGAGGATGTCATGTGGCTTAGAAGAGTTGTGGTTTAGTAGATATATAGTAGATTAAATTTTGGAAAGAAGGGTGATTGTAGATTTTTGAAATTAAGTTGTCTTTATTATTTTCTATTTAATTTTGGTATAGTGTATGAATGTTTTATTTGGAAGCAAAATGTTGTCTTTATCGTTGCAGATCTTGACCCATTAGTTTCGGTAATAGAATAATCCTATATATAAGATTAAAGATTTTTGGAGATTTTATATTATTCGAAATATTGATTATATTGATTTTTTTTTATAAAAAACGAAAATAGATAAAATGTCATGTGACGGAAACAATGACAAGATGCCATGTAGCATAAGAATGGGTAAGTTAAATAGGAGGATGACACATGGCTTAGAAGGATTGTGATTTAGTAGATATATAGTGTATTACTTGTAAATCTTTACATATCATCAATGTATATAGTTGCCTAAAGTTTAAATTTGATAATGGCATACTTTGAATATGTCATGTAAAAGTATAATGTAAAATTTATGACAATTTTGTTATATAATCTCTCTTTTTTTTTACATATGTCAACACATATATAAACTTTTCCGAACAATAATATTATCAATATTAATATATAACTAAAATATAAAATAATATGTGAGGTGGTATTGATGTGGCATGATATCATTATCTGGAAGTTTTGGCAAAAGTTTTAAATGTCGAAGTGATATGTAGCATTTTAAGGAATTGCTTTACTATTATACATTGATACTTTTGGTATGGTATTATATATATATTAGTAATTCGATATATATCACAACTTATATAATTGCCTATAATTTCAATATGAAAGTGAATGATACTTAATATTTTTCAAATAAAATATTTTGTAGAAAATTTGGTAATTTTTTTATAGAAGTATTAGCAAAAACTATCAGAATTTCGAAGTCCATTTGCAAAAATATCAAGTTTTGAAAAATATTGCAAAACTACCATAAAGCTGCAAAAGTTGGTTTTCAGAAAAAAAATAAAATCATATTTTCCTTTATCTTTTCTTTTGTAAAAATTATACTTTTAATAAAGGCTAATTATACTTAACAATTAATTGATTATCCATTTAAGCTTTTCTGAAGACAATCACAAAAAACAACAAAGCCCTAGTTCGAGACCTTTCAAAAAAATTTGCAGCTGCCATGGACGATTTAAGCTTTTTCCCGTCGGCTCCAATCTCCCCGCCTCCTTCGCCGTCGGCTCCAATCTCCGCCTCCCCCGCCGTCGGCTCCAATCTCCGCCTCCCTCGCCGTCGGCTCCAAGCTCCCCGGCGCCATGGTCTCCTACCTCGACTCTACCCGATCTCTGCCT
Organism: Rheum nobile; assembly: GCA_027886185.1. NCBI lineage: Eukaryota > Viridiplantae > Streptophyta > Magnoliopsida > Caryophyllales > Polygonaceae > Rheum > Rheum nobile. Next base: position 4,504,982 of record WOAB01000207.1, on the reverse strand, counting down.
CCCTCCGATTTAAGCTTTTCTGAAGATCTCTGCCTCCCTCGCCGTCGGCTCCAATCTCCGCCTCCCTCGTCGTCGGCTCCAAGCTCCCCGGCGCCATGGTCTCCTACCTCGACTCTGCCCCGATCTCCGCCTCCCTCTGATTTAGGCTTTTCTGAAGATCTCTGCCTCCCTCGCCGTCGGCTCTAAGCTCCCCGGCGCCATGGTCTCCTACCTCGACTCTGCCCCGATCTGCATCGAGGACCCCATCCACATTGCTGCCATCAGAACAAGGTTGAGTGCCAGAATCCTTGTTGTCCCCATTGCCCTCTATGTGTTCGATGAAATGCATGTAAGAAGGAAAAAAGGGTTGAATCTGTGCAATTTGGGGTGATGATTACTCTTTGTGATTAGGCTTGTATACCTGTTGTTGGAATAATGAAGTGGTCCTGATTGCAGTGCCTTGGCTAATGAAGGCCGAAAGTCAGAAGCTATTGAATGTTTAAGGAAGGCTGCTGCATATATCGAATTTGGTGGGAGAGAGCATGGAGGAGCTTCTCAACAGGGATTATTGAGGCTGGCAAGAGAGCAGGCCACACAATTTATGGCTGATACATCAGTGGCATGGAGGAGCTTCTCAACAGGGACGACGACACAAGCAAAGATTCCCAAAATACTGGCTCTATGCAGCAAGGTAAACTTCATATTCTCATAGTAGTTTTGTGTTAAGGTCTCATGTTTCCCCTCCAAATCGGTATGAGTGATATTCTCTCCATAAGAAGCCTACATAAGCATTCACTAGCTACAATGGTCTTAATATCTCTTCTACTTTTTTATTCTTTAGCGCCACTTCTTCTGTATCATTTTATAATTGTTGTTGCAAATGAGGAGAGCAAGAGGTTATGGAGGTCGTTTTGCTAAGAAAAACGAGGCTGATGCATCAAACCATGCCTCTGAAGGCGAAGGCTCTATGGCCCAAGAGTCGCATGAAGAACAGTCAAATGCCTACAAGGGACGTTAATCGCAACTCAAACTCATTTGTCTGTTGAATATGTATGAGCAGATGGACTCTGACTCTTGGTTTCTCATAGCTAAGCGACAAATCATTCTTGGCTTGGTGTTCTTCTATATTCGTTGTTGGGTTTGTTCAGGGAACTTGGCAGGGCGTTTAAAACTCTTTCCAGCTTCCACCCTTCTCTAGTCTCATGTACAAAGAAGAGTTCTTTTACTTTTCTGGGCTAATGTGGTTCTTTACTCTTTAGCTTAGAAATGGGTGTTTAATTTAGCACTGAGGGATATGGTGTCATGTATAGACTATCTTGTGCAGAGAAATCTCTCTGCTGCTAACTTACCTGTTTCAAAACTGAGTGATTTTTCAATAGCTTCTCATTACGGAACCAACCAATATTTGTTTTAAATTTAAATTTAATAAAATAATAGAGTAATGACCTGACAACGTACAAATGTGGCCTCATAAATTGAATATTGCTCTGAAATTCGCAATCGGCTAACATTTGAAATTTTGTGATATAACAAAGTGTTGACCTGACTTCGTATATATGTGGTATGACTTCGTATAAATGTGTCCTGATAAAGTAGATTTGAATACTGTTTTAAATATTAGTCGGTTTTAAATGTCAGAGCAATATTCATTTTATCAGACCACATTTATACCGGGGTACTAAAGAGTGTACAAGAAGGGAGTCGACTCTGAGAGCGGCACTGAAGAGTGTAGAGAATTTCAAGTCAAAGTGTTTACAAGAAGGGAGTCGACTCTGAGAGCGGCACTAAAATTTAAGTGTTTCTCTCCGTCGCAAGCTCCTTCGGTCGCCGACCACCCACTGCTCACCAGAGGATACCCGACCCTCCAACTCCCAATCGCAGCAACATATGCTTTTGTCGGAGGGGGCAGTGAGGGAGAGGCGTTGAGGTGAAGGGAGGCAGGGGCTGGAAGCAGAGGCACACGTCACCTGGTATTCTTGCCAATTCTCCTATATACACACCAGCAAGAGAGTATTATTCCACCTTAGAGAGGGTTGAGGTGGGTTGAGGCCAAGAACAACGGGGTTCTTTTAAGTAGCCCGTTGGTTAGTCGAATGACAACCCCATGTAGTAAGGGCGGTGTTGTTGGGTTTGTGACGTTGTAAGGTTTCTTCGAACATAGGTTGCGAAGTCTAGGATCTTCCACCGACGTTGAAAAAGAGCTTCAAAGTGGCATAGTTATCGGTTTTCTATGCACAACGCGGGCCGAACAAGGCTTGGTGGTGATGTATATAGACGATGAACAAAGTACTTTAAAACTTCAGAACATTATGTACTTTATCAGACCACATGTGTACGAAGTCAGGCCACATTTACACGAAGTCAGGTCAATGCTCTGTTATATCACAAAATTTAAAATGTTAGCCAATTTTAAATGTCAGAGCAATATTCACTTTATCAGAGTCAGGTCATTTTTTTGTTATATTAAGTTTAAATTTTAAACTAAATTTCCATGTCTCTTACAATAGTCATGTGTATATTTATAAATTGAAAGAAATAATTTTTACTTAAAAATCATATAATTTCACAATTATATACACGAGACTATTGTAAGAGAAAGGAAAAATTAGTTTAAAATTTAAAGTTAATATAACTAAAAAATGATCTGACTATGTACAAATGTGACATAATAAAGTGAATATTGCTCTGACATTTAAAATCAGCTAACATTTGAAATTTTGTGATATAACAGAGCATTGACGTGACTTCACATAAATTGGCCTGATAAAGTACATAGATATGAGAGGGATCTATGATTTAAGAGTTCAGATTTTCCATGCACAAAGCGGGCCGATACATAGGTGATTCGATGTCGTTCGGAGATGATTTCAAATGATTCAAGAGGCGGGTTTAAGTAACTTGGCGGCAGATCATTATATACTTTATCAGGCCACATTTGTACAAAGTCAGTCCATATGTATACGAAGTCAGGCTAATGCTCTGGTATATAACAAAATTTCAAATGTTAGCCGATTTCAAAGTTTAGAGCAATATTTACTTTATCAGGCCACATTTGTATGTAGTCAGTCATTACTCTGTTATATTAATTAACTTTAAATTTAAAACACTTAAATTTGCATTTATTAGTTGTAATTCTCGTTGAATTGATAACCATTCAAAATATTTACAAGTTTTGATAAGCGAAATATGCATTAAACCAAGCAAGCCATTCAATATAAATTTACAAAAATGATGTTTGAAATGTTAGTAACTTTGATAAGAGAACTATGCCTTAGGAGGTTTCAATTTTTTCAAGGGAAACCAAGAGCATTCTGTGCATCATACAGGCACACGGGAATTACCCAACCTGATCTCATAATATCTCTAAATTAATCAATTGTAAGACATCCAATCTCGAGGACTGGTTTGAATCAGTGTCTGAACATTTGGTGCTTGATGCGATTGAAGTTCCCTTTGAGTTAGTTGATCTTCAAAAGTTTGATTATGCACTAGAAGGGGTTCCTTTCCAACAGCTAATCCGAATGCCCAGTGCTGTTTATGCTTCAGCCTCTGACTCTGCAGAAGCTAATGCTTATCTAGCTCTAGAAGATTTTCTACATGCTAGCGTGAAGGGGTTGTGGGAGGCATTTTGGAGCGACGATGAGAACCTTCCCTTCTCGGTTGCTTGCCTCTGCAAGGAAAATATGAAGTTCTACCAGGCAGAGAGAGCTGTTGCTCACGGGAAACTTAATGATATCTGTGCAACTGCTATATTGCTGAAGATTGATAGACATCTACATGGGAGATGGGATGAAGTTGTTGAACTAGCCCTCATGAGACCTGATATTGAAACTACTGCGATGGAGAGTGCTCGGCTCCCTCTTCTGTTCACTGTAGGTGAAGAACTAGATAGATGTCCAAGAAACCAGCTAGTCTTGATATTATACACAACAAGAGAAATATTGTACTCACATTCATATAAGAGGACCCTTCAAGAGAATTCAAACTCAAGTTTGTGTCTTCATAAACAGTTAAGAGTATTGATCAGTTTATTGGAAACTATGAAAAAGGGAGCTAATGGAAAAGCTGGTGGATAACAAGCAAGAACAAGAGGTATTTGTTTTACATAATAGGTTTACCTTCCTACTTTGTACATTCTTCAGACAGTCTTCCTCAGCTCTCACACCAAACAGAGGCAAAGCGTTGTTTTCATCTGTACATGAAACATTCAACTGCACTGCTAATTGTTTCAGAAATGTCTCTGTTCCAACTCCAACCAAAGAATCAAATGCTTCAAGCTTCTGATTTATGACTGTGTAATGATTATCAATTCAAACGGGCCGATTTAAGGGTTTCTACTTTTACTTCTTGCTCGCTCCGCCTCCTTCGTCATCGGCACCATCCGCGGTCGAAAGGGAGCACAACGGCGGCGGTGGTCGGAAGAAACGGCGGTGGTCTCCAACCAGATCCCGAACCGGCGGTGGTGTGTGCGATGGAGGTTACGACCGGCGAGGTCCAGGCTCGATTCGCCACCGTGATGGAGGGAGTCGGCGCCGGCGGAGAGGCGGTGGTGTGTGCGATGGAGGTTACGTGCGCCGCCGCGAAGGACGGGTGGTTGAGGGTGAGGGGGGTGGGGTTGGAGGACGTGGAGGGAATGAGGCTGAGCGGGAAGGACAACTTGGAGGTGTTACAGAGAGGGAAGTAGAGGAGGGAGACGAGGGGGAGACGAGGGAGGGTTTAAGATTTGGGATTGATTAGGGTTAATATTTGGAATTTATTAATAAGATTAAGATTTTTTTACCTTTTCTTTTCAAAAGTTTTAATGATTTATCAGATTTTTCTATTTAAAAGAAAAGATAAATTTAACCCTTAACAATAGCAAAATTAACACAATCCGTACAAAAATCTGGTATTCTTGCAATACTTTTCAAAATCTTGGTTTTTTGCAAGTTGGCTTTCCAAATCTGGTATATTTGCTAATACGCCTTTTTTATATCAACCTTAATTTTTCGTAAGTATGTTGACGTATGTATAAACTTTTTGTATTTTAAATATAATAATAAAACATATAAAATAATAATAAGGTGGTACATTTTGGAAAGAATTAATTATAGAAAATAGTTGTAAATCGATAGAACATATAAAATACAAATAAGGTGGTACATTTTTGGAAACAAATCACTTAGTTTCCAAAGCACATGTTATTGTATTTTTAATATTCTGTGGTCAATATTGGAAAGAAGATAATGAAATATTGCAGATTTGTTTTAGTGCTTAAGAAGTATATGATACAGAATATTCTGTTATACATTTTGGAAAGATTTGATTGTAAATAATATTGGTATGGTAAGTGTAGGATGCTATTAGTGTAAATTTTTTATTTTTAAAATAAATCTAAAAAAACGATAGGCTGACACGTGTCCAATTCAATACGGTAACGCCACGTGACAGCGTAAAACTCGGGCTCATTCTGGAAGTGTCACGTGACGCAGAGGGTATTCTGCTTTAGTATATATATAGTAGATTCTTCACAATGCAGAAAATGCATGAAGAAAATGCATGAGACAAAAATGGCAATACAAAAACAACACCAAACCCTAGTCCAAAATGGCTAGATTCACAACAAGTGAATCAATCTAAACACTTGGTCCCTTTTCCCTCAAAAAGATATACAATTATATCTTAAAAAAAAACATGAATGTCATCAATCTTAATATCTTTATTTGTGTATTAAGAGAAAGATGATCTCTTGACAAATCTTCCCTTCATTCGAGGCCTCTTCTCAGCATTCAACCTCCTCACCTCGTACCTTATTTTCTTCGAAAACAGCCTTGTTCGTCGCTTCTCTCGATACCTCGACACTCTCGCTTCCCTTCCTTCATCTCCTCTCGCCGCCAAATGTCCTCCCATCGTTGATCCCAGCTGCTCTCCATTTCCCTGCACGTCACCTCCACAATCTCCCTGTTTTCCCAATAATCACAAGCAATATCCGTAAGCAAAAATTCATCTCAACCATAACCATAACACCAATTCAAACACACAAACTAAACTAAACTCACCAATGCACTAATAGGCCAGAAATCATCATCAGGTCTTTTCCCATTCATCCATGGCGATCCTTGGGTTCCCCACGAGCTGCTAATTGCATCATAATCAAGGCTTAATAACATCATCTTCTTCTCCTCCTCCTTGGGCTCCACCACAACCTTGAATTCGACGGGGGAATCGTAATCGAAGCTGAGCTCAAACGGCTCTCGAATCACCTCCATTTCCCCCAATTCTCGCTCCTTATTCTCCTCCATTTCAATCTTGATTGCAGAAGAATCGTGGGGATTAATCAGCAAGCCAAGCTCCTCAATTCCACAGGCGTGGTCCCCATCGAGCCCTTTCCCCAGAAGCGCCTCCACGTCAGCTGCGAATTCCGCCATGTCGAAATCCGACGGCGGCAGGAATCCGTGAGAGATCCCGCTTCCTAAATCGGCAGCTCCGGATGTGTACTGATCGTATTCGTACACCGGAACCCGATAAAGAAGCTGCTCCTCGTCCTCGTCCTCGTCCTCCATTGAAGTGCTGGTGTCGAGCTCCGGCACTAGGAGCTGGTGGTGGTGGTTGCGGTGGCGCGGGGTTCTGGGCTTCTTGGTGGGGCTGCGGTGCCACGTGGGCAAGCAAGAAGCGGCGGTGGCGGTCGGGGAGGAGGCGGTCTTGAGGCGGACGCGCTCGTGGCGACGCGCCAGGGGATTGGCGGAGTGGACGGAGTCGTCGCAGGACTGGCAGAGGAAAGCGTCGTCGGGGGCGCAGTACCACCGGGCGCGTCTCCGCACGCAGATGTCGCAGGCGCGTGCCGTCTTTGCGCCCACTGCACTCGCCATGTTCTCGTCTTGGGTCATTTGAGAGCAGAGAATTATCACAAGGAAGGGAGTGGAAAGGTGAGATTTTTATAATATCGAGGATGCTACTTGAGTTGAGAGTTGTTGTGGGGCCCGGATTCTGGTGGTGGGCCCACAACATTGCGCTTTTTACAGTACATATAAAAGGGTCGGTCAGCTGGAATATCAGTATAGGAGGGGGGGAGGGTTTTTGGGACCAGAGAGAGGAAAGTCTTATCTTGTGTCTGATTGGCTAAGCTAAGGACATGATCTTGAATCTTGAGTTCTGATTGGTGGAGTTGTAATATAAAGAGGATTTTCTTTGGTGGGTGATTGAGGAGAAAAAGTCTATTACATGCAGTACTTTTCATTCGCTTTCACTGTACGTTGAGTGTCTAGTGTCTAGTCTTGTGTGTGTGTGTGTTTATTTGGCCTTTGCTTTGTCAATCGGAAATCTGCGGTGGATAGTGTTGTTTTTTGGGCATTCACTGTGTTTCGAGGTCCCCTTGGGTTGGCCTTAGCTTTGATCATTTCGACCTGTAAGTTCAAAGTCATCCAATCCAGTCTTCTCAATAATGGTGCGTGCCCATGATTCCAATCTTCTTTTTTACCATGTGTTTGTGTAACTGTAAAAACTATAAAGAGCTAACTTTTTTCGCTTCTTATCAATGAGCTAGAAATGTAAACCTAGCTATATATATTCTTACGTACGTTTAGTACATTGTCTCTCAAATATACACACGGTACGGTGTATTAATGTTTCACTTTCACCCAGCCTATTGCTTTTGAATGTTGTAACTTTGTTGCATTTGTACCTCTTACAACTGAAGCCATACACGTACGCAAATCTCCTTTGTCTTCTTCGTGATATTTGAGATCGACATCACAATTAATGTTTTTTTTGTAACTCTTGATTGTTTGTACGTGTGGTAACAATTGATCTATATTTACATATTTTTGATGACGCGAGAATATCATATTGCTTCATTGATACATATGAAAAGACACATAATCACATTACATAGTCATGGAAAATATCTTCTTATAGTAATCTAAAACTTGAAATGATATATACATCCGGCAATTGTCATACATACTCAATTGTAGCAATGTTAGTGTTAGAATATGTTTGATGACATTAAAATATTTTCTTGTCATGGTATTTGTTCACTTTGACTATCATCATCAGAGGCGGATCCAGGGGGTCCGGTGACCCCCCTTCTCCTGGATCAAGTCATATATTAAAAAAAATTAAATTAAAAATATATATATATTAATGTCTTTTACATGTTAACAAAAAGAGTTATTAGTCCAATTGGTTGTGGAATATGAGTTTAACTCAAAGGTTTGGGGTTCAAGTCCCTATCTCCCATCTTTTGTATTGTTTTCTTTTTAGATAAATAACAATTTTTGTCCTTTATTTTCTCTTTTATACAAATATTTGTATTTCCTATTTTTGTCCATCATGATTATGAAATAAGTTAAAAATTTTGTAAGCTAATTGAATTAATCTTATTTAAAATTCTCACAATATATTTGATACTAACATATTTTAGGTAATTCTCCTTACTATTTGTCCAAAAATATTTTCAAAATTGTAAATTAGTTAAAAATATTTTTCAAAACATAATAATCCACCCAGTATATAAGATTTGTATAATTTTTTTTTACAAATAGTAATGTGATTAATGCTAAACAATATTATATAATTTTTCATAGACGATTTTGTGACCCCCTTCGAAGAAATCCTGGATCCGCCACTGATCATCATATACAAACAGTGACGGACGCATGGTGTTTTTGAAGGAGGTACAAGTATAATAGAAGCGATTTATTCAATGCTCTTGGTTATTTGGTTGAGCGTGCGTCATCGGCAAGTTCGGTTGTTTATCCGTGAACAACTACAAATTTATAGTGTGCGCTCGAGTGAGAATTGGCGCCCCTACGAGAACGGTGAGCACGTCTAAGGGTCGTTGGATCTGTGTGATCTGATGGACATAAGGAGCAATGATATTTTCGTACAAAAATGTAATTTCAAAAAATAGACTTCTTTACCAAGGGTAAGCTCAACTTCTTTATTCATTTAAATGATCATGTTCTTGATCATTTATATGAGTTGATCAGTCAATGTGCGTGGTCAATGGATGGTCTCCGGAGTTGACATACCGTTGATCGATCAATTTTTTTATGCCAACTTTTGTTTAGCTTAGAATTTCGAAATGCACGTACACTATAATTCGAAATGCACGTACACTATAATTCATTGCTAGATGTACATTTTTTCCATGCATTTTTTTGATGATTTATGTTTATCGTAGAATTTCGAAATGCACATCCAATACAATTCGAAATACACATTCATTTAGTTTAATTGAACATCTCATAGAACTCAAATGCACATCAATTATATCCAAATCCACATTACGTGATAACCAAATGCATATATAGTTAAAAAATCACATCTAGTATAACCTAAATGCATGCATAACCCAAAATGTGCTATTGTGGTGTACACTATATGTGCATTTCTAAGACATAAAAGTTGGTCAGGGTAAAAGTCTTGGTTGAGCTATATGTTCTTTTGTATTGTTAACTGTGTGCATTTGGAGTGTACCATATATGCAATTCTAAGACAAACTCGAGTTGGTCAAGAGTAAAAGTCTCAATTGAACAATATATGCGTTTGTATTGTACACAAACAACAAACTCGAATATATGCGTTTTGTATTGTTACTTCACAAGAAGTTACAATTCCTCCAAATCAAAGGATCTGCACTTACCTTGAAGAGGTAGGTAAGATCTACTTCCTGCGTTTTTAAATGAAAATATTATTACTTCCTATGTTAATATAAAAACAACAATTTTGAATCAAACATGATTTCGCAATTTGTAGGAACTTAATTTTCCACGTTCAACCAAATAAGGAGTTATTTTGAAAAAGTATTTATTTCTAAAAATGTATTTATAAAGGTCCTAGACAAACAAACCCCAAATTAAAGTTAGAGCATGCACAATAGTTGATTTTTCAACAAAGTTTTTTAATCAATTTTTCAATTTTCTCTCTCTGTCAAATCATCTAAAAAATTCTATTACTTTTTTCTATACTCATAATTTTTCAACCCATATTTTTTCACTCTATAAATTTTATGAAAAACATATATAAATGAGTGTCTATGGATAGATAAAAACCAATTATGAATATTATATATACTTTTTAAAACAAATAAAATTAAATTTGAGCTGAAAATAACTGAAATAGTTATAAAATTCAACTTTTTAACTTAAATAAATTTTTAGCAATTTTTTACTACAAAACTTATTTTAACAAAAGTACACTATAGTTAAAAATGACTGAAATAGTTATAAAATTCAACTTTTTAAAACAAACAAAAGTACACTTATTTTATTTTAATGCTAAAAAACCACCATTGGAATTGGGGGTGGTGTTAGGGAAAGGCAAAAACATAAAAGAAAGAAAGTCTCTTCATTTGGGATTGCGATTGTGTGAAAAGGGCAAAACGGAGGGGATAAAAAGAAACCGGTACCCGTAGGTGGTAGATCTCAGACCAGGCCAAGCTCGACGACCAACCGCTATTCCCGGCCGTTCATCTTCCTCAACAACTGATCAAGGTGAGTGTTCCAATTGCTTTCCTGTTCCGATTTCGGTTTATATATCTCATGTGGAAAATTGAAGCTTTTTTTGGGGATTTAAACGGATGTGCTCTATACTACTCGTTAATAAATTGGGTATTGGATTCCTCTACTGATGCTTTGAATTTAGGGATTCGGGCGCTTCTTTGTTGAAATTTCATCTATCGGAGCATTTTATCTCTTTCTGCTGTTAAAATCCGTTTGTTTAACCAAATAGGCCAAATTTTTGCCTGTTTCCGGATGATTATTTCTGCATGTAGCAACTAACAACGCTGTTGGATATTATATTGGACGTCTTGTGGAACTGAATAGTCTGCTTGTGAAGGTTGTGGATCTCCTAGACATGATGGAAAGGGTTGTCCATCTTATAGGTGGTATTTGGTTGAATTCAAGTATGGAATTAGGTTTAGTTGGTTGATTCCTGATTCCAGTGCTTGGTTAGCTTCTAGAATCAAGTTTGATTTTGGTTGGTAAACCAACAGATCTTCTGTGACTATTGGTACACCACCATATTCTCCGTTGATTGTCTTCTTCATCTGGTCAAACACCAGTCTAGCACCTACATAACATCCACCAATATTCGTTTGGTTAAGTTCAGCACCAGTCCGTCATGCCGTGTTTGGCTTCATCAAAATTATCCAGGAAACAGATAGGCCTCCATCCATGGCTTCGAAAAACATTTGTATCAACTTTCTATTATCTGTTCTCCCAGTCTCTCTCTGTTTTGCTGGTCTCAATTTCTTGGGCAACTGCATCTATCAGAGCATAGACCATCCTTGGCGAGGAGAGACAAGAGGAGGATGTAGGTCAAAGACGAGAAGAGAGAGAGGAATTTGGGACAGTCAAATACTATTGGCATTGACTACGGCTGGCGAAATAAGAGAAGCTATTGCAGCATCATGAAACCGGAATGGAGAAGATGGTAACAAACATGTTATGGGAGTGGTTTGAGGAATCAGGGTAAAAACCAAAAAGCATTAAACGAATGCTAGGAATTGTGTTTGTGACTTACAAAATTCTCCAACCAAACGCCGAACCTTAACTGAATTGCCAGTTCATGTTGTATCTTCTCCATTGCACCAGAAGTTCATTTGATCTGCTTGTCTTGGCGTCTACATGACTTGAATGGGAGTTGGACCAATCGGTATTATCTTGTTAATTTGTTTGGTCATGATAGGGTCTCATAAATCAGAAACTATTATGTGTTTAGAGTTATTCGTTTGTGCTGCTGTACATGGGCACAAATTTTTATGCTTCTAAGTTCTTACTTCATAGATGATAGATATACCCAATTTCATTTCACCTGAAAGAGTTCGAGTGCTGTTGTTCTAGGCTATCTGGAGTGCGTTTGGATTACATACCAAAATGCATTATAGGTAATGCATAATTAAGCATTTCACATCTAATCCAAGCACGCTCTTTACTTGGTTTGTTTGGTATCATAATCCACTACAATGCAAGCGATGTACTTGCATAATATTTGAACAAATTATACAATTTTGTTTGTACTTTTTTAAGCACAACGCACTTGTAAGGAATTAATGCATTTCATTCATTTGAATTTCTTTTATAATTGAAGACCTTTTATAACCAACTGTTTTGGCATTTAAGTGGTTTAATGAATTATTAGGGCTATTTAGCTTGGTTTGGTTGGTAACACTATCCAGTACAGCTCGAGTGATGTACTTGCATAATCTTAGAATTAATTGAGACATTATATTCGTTTTGTTAGCTCATTTGAAATGCACTTTTGCGTTTCATTCGTTTTTATTAAAAGATATTGATCCAACCTTTGATAGCCAACTATTTTGGCATTCAAGTTTTTAGTGAAATAATTATCTTTTTTTTTTTGTGTATGAAAGTTTATCGTACTTTCAACCAACTTTGTCTTCTGCTGCCTTTGATATGCTTTCTTCCTCTTTTATGTTCTTGTCTTGCTACTTGTGCATTAGCAAGTCAACATGGTCCCAACTCTTGCCTTCAATAGTAAGTTATGGTTTTCATGAATGAGTTTCTGGAGCAATGGGTCAAATCCCTGGTTGAAGATCTAAGAAGTTTTCATTAGTGAGATGCTATGCTAGACAGTTTATCATGAATAGCTATTCTTAGTGCTGCTAATGAAGGTTTATGGAATTGACTGTTTTTCAGTCCACGGGTCCATTTTCATGTCCACAGGGATATTTTTAGATTCTCAAGATCTCACCGGAGTCCATCTATTATCATTTGATATGTGCTTATTGTGCTTGAGGGTTAAGTGGAGTTTTAGTTGGATATTCTGGTTTTTGATTCTCGAAGATTTTGCCGTCTGATACCTATATATGAATGTACACTTCTGTTTTTTCTGAAACTTTCATCCTCAGTGAGGTTCCCTGGTTTATGAAAAGCTAGAGGAACCTTATTTTCTTTTTTTTTTAGTCTTGTCATTATCTCATTCTGCAAAATTTTAGTAGTTGCACATTCTGTTGGTCAAGCAGAATGTCTCAGGTGCTTATTTTGCCAGGTTCCTTGTGCATGGTGTGGTAGAAGCTACGTTTATGAAGTTTGAACAGTAATGACATTATATATAATCAAGGATGTCATTCCTAGTGTTTATTACTTGCTCTTGAGGTCATGGTGATAGCACAATTAGGAAGATTCAGCATAGAGAAGAAGCTTGGCGTTTTCATTTCTGCCTGGTCTCTCCAAAGAAAAAATCATTAGGGATAGTTCTAATGCAAAGTGAAAGGCCAAGAGAGCATTTAAGGAGGTTCTCCTCTCATATACTTTGGGCTTTTAAAGTCTTCCTAGGCTCTAAAGGGTTGTGTGGGTTCGATCAACCAAAAGTATAGGAAATAAAGTGAACTTTAATCTAGATTTCGAGCTTCAGAAGCTGTGCTTCCTCCTATCTGCTAGTCTCGTATCTGGATCTATTGTTCACACCATAGTATAATTAGCTCATTGCTTTTCAGGGTATATAGAATGGCTGGTAGGAATCGTATGCCTCGCCGTCCTGACGATTTCCAACGTATACATGATGGTCGTCCTGACAAAATCCAGCGTTTACATGATGGTCCTCGTTCAGCTCTAAATCCTCTTAGCAGAGGGCCTCGACCTGTTCCTATCCATCCAGCTGCTCTGGAGGAAGAAATTGAAATTCAACATCGAGAAATTCAGAAGATTCTTGCTGACAATAGGCATTTAATAGATGAAAATGTGATTCTCCAAAGGGATGCTGTGGCTGCAAAAGATGAAATTCGCCATCTTAGTCAGGTTGTTCCGAAAATACGTGCTGATAATGATGCTCGTGCTAGGGAGTTAATAGATAGGGGATTGAAGTTAGAAGCTGAGCTTCATGCTGCTGAACCTGTCAGAGCACAGGTTGTGCAGCTTAGAGCTGAAGTGCGGAAACTGAATGCTTCACGACAGGATCTAAAAGCCGAAATGGAGGTTTTTACTAGAGATGTTAAACGTATGCGAAGTGAGAATGAACAGTTGAAGACTTTGAGAGGTGATATTGATGGAATCCGTAAGGAGCTTGTGGAAGCCAGGTTGGAATTTTACTTATATATTGATTAGAATGACATGTATTTTCCATGTGTAATGAGGAAGTTGTGGTCAGCTAATGGATAACTAGGACTATCATGGAAAATTTCCTTGATGCATTGCCCTTGTAAAAATTCAGGAGAAATCTTGAACTTGAGAGGAAAGCAAATGAGGAGCTGGCACTACAAAACCAAACATTGGAGAAGAACCTTGTTTCTATGGCTCGTGAGTTAGAGAAGCTTCGAGCAGAGCAGCTGATTGCTGATAGGAGGGCGCATGGACTTGGTAATTGGCTGAACTTCTCACCTAATGTTGGCTCTATTCCCTCTAGTTTTTTTGTTGTGTACTCCTAATAATCTAGATGTTGTGCTGAAAAAGAATGCATCCATTCTTTGCTTAGATTATAAGCTAGGTCCAATTAGATTATTACAATCCAAATTAGTATGAATGCATCAGAAGTGGGGTTTTTCGTTTCCTCCTTTCCCCTTATCCTTTCTTGGTTAAGTCCTCAAAAATATTGTGAATAGATGGTGGTTTCTTTCGGCGGAGCCTGTAGTCTCAGACTCTCAGCAAGGGGGAGGTTTGGTAGGATAATTGGACATCCAATCTTGTAGCCGCTAGTACTTCAGCCAGAAAGGGGGAGGTTTGGTAGGATAATTGGACATCCAATCTTGTAACCGCTAGTACTTCAGCCTTAATCTTGGTCCAATGTCACACTTAAAAGAAAGTAATGGTGGCTTATAGCTTGTTTGGGAAGCCTCTCATTATCACTTACAAGGACATTATAAGTTCTTATTTTGTTTAAATAAGGGCTTGTACAAAATAAGTACTTACAATGTATTTTAAAAGTACAAAAACATCAATCGATATCTAAAAGTTTTCGAGGTCCAAAGGTATTAGTGACTTAATGCAACACTTTCCTACCACTGAGCAGGTAGATGATCATATTTCAAGAGTTCAAGAGCATCAACAATTTTTTTTTCGTTTCTTCACAAGCTTGCTTTTAAAAACTCTATGATTTCTAAGCTGACAGTGGGGAGTTTCCATTTCACCTTTTGATTGTGCTCTCTGAGAACAGCCGAATCTATAGTCTTGATGGAATTTGTGGATGTTTTCATGAATTTGAAGGGCTCTTATTTGTTTTTATTGTTGGCACAGGTGGTAGTGGTTATGGTATGTTGAACAGCATCCCAGATGTGAGATACCCAGGCAGTGGTTTCTCAGAAGGGTCCGGAGGATCTTGGGGACCTTATGATAGATATGGCGCTCCTCGTCTTCCGCAAGACAACTATGGCCCTTCCCGTCGTTGATCACATCACCCGTTGCTAGTATTTATGAAGTGTTCAACTTTCAGATTGCCTACCTTGCAAACTGTATTCACATTATCACTCTCTCCTTTGAAGTTGCTTGCCTGCAACTCTTAGAAGGCACTATTTTCAGTGAATGAATGTCCGCTTGGTTTCGGCATTGGAAATATTGCAGTTGATTTTCTGTGAAGATGCTGATAGAATGAATTTAAGCCTACGTCAACATGTAGAAGAGGATAACAGTATGGGAATTGGAAAGTAGCAGTCTTTTCTGGATGGCGGTATAAACTTGCATTCTACTCGTCTACATGCTAATCTATTAATTTATGTATCAAACTTCCATGGTTTCTATATGCTAAATTGTATTTTCATAGATTTCTAATGGATAAATGGAGTATAAGAATACATGTTATAGTAAACCGTGTAAGTTCTATTCATCCACAGAGGAAATATGTTGGTTGCAAGCTTGAGGTAGTCTCAAACAGTTGATTCCACAAATGGGAACTTGAATCTGTTTTCCATCTATGATGATGATATTTTCTTGTCTTTGATGGGTTTTGAATGCCACATTGTTGCAAGGGGAAGTTGAGTAGATTTGGCAGTGTGGGATTGTGTCTTGGCTTCCCAACTTGTGTTTGACAAAATTGGTTACCAGGTAGTGTAAATAAGGTCAAAAAGCCAGATTCCTCGCTCTGAGGCTTATGCCACACCTTTTTCAGCACCACCAAACCATTAAAAATAATGACCAAATGAAACAGTTGTCAATTTGGTGTACAAAGTATAAAAAAAACCAATATCTGGAGTTCTGGACTGCACAGGGAGAAGATGCTAATGCCAATTACTGATCCCAATAACATAGAATCCTGATCAAAAGTTCACAACTATGCTCCAATGAAAGATTGTCACCATACAGAGGATTGAGAGCTCTGACAAACTGCTTTAGGTAGCCTTTTAAGACTCAAATGAAAGATTCTTGCATACACAGCAGCAAAACGCGTAATGCATTTACAGGAGAAGAACTGAATGAGCCTCCACATGTAGGTTGAGTGACATACCTGTTAATTAAGTGCAACGTCAAAGTTGAACTGATGAAGCTAAATGCATGTATCCATGTATGACACACCACACCGGCATCATGTTCTCTAACCTCCAACAGAACAATCATGTTATATAAGCCAGCTCTACTATACTAACTCTAATACTACTATGAAAGCAAAAAGTTTAAGAAGATAGGAAGAGAGAGAGAGAGAGAGAGGAAGAGCAATGCCAGTGTACTGTGTAACAGGAGGAACAGGGTTTATAGCAGCCTACCTCGTCAAGTCGCTGCTCCTCAAGGGTCATAATGTACGCACCACTGTTCGTGATCCAGGTAATCCGTTATTTTGCTAATGTAGTATTAAGTCAGATTCATAATCTTGCCGCTTGTTCAAAGATAGATCAAGGCGTCTTTGCATTGACAGGAAATATGGAGAAAGTCGGTTTCCTTCTGGAGATGGAAGGAGCCAAGGAGAGGCTAGAAATCGTCAAAGCTGACTTGATGGTCAAAGGCAGCTTTGATGAGGCCATGGATGGAGTGGATGGTGTCTTCCATGCTGCATCTCCCGTGCTTGTCCCGCATGATGAAAACATTGAAGTAATATTTTTAGAGCTCTAGACTTTTTTTGTAGATTTCTTATGTTGATTGATTATGATTAGTACATGGTTTTGAGTGTTTCAGGTGAATCTGGTTAGACCTTGTGTAAGCGGAACCTTGAACGTGCTGAACTCTTGCATCAAGGCAAAGACGACGGTGAAGAGAGTGGTGCTCACTTCCTCCTGCTCGGCTATAAGATACCGAGAGGATGCTCAGGAGGTTTCCCCTCTCAATGAAACACACTGGAGTGACCCTGACTACTGCAGGCAAAACAATGTAGTGTTAATTATGCATCTTTATTATGTGACTTGCTTTGGGTGGAAAAAAAAAAACCTACATGTAACTTGACTAAAGAGATGGTGCAGCTGTGGTATGCATTTGCCAAGACATCAGCAGAACAGGAAGCCTGGAATGTAGCGAAAGAAAGTGGTCTCGACTTGGTGGTGGTGAATCCGTCCTTTGTGGTTGGGCCCTTGCTGACGCCGCAGCCAACTAGTACATTGCTAATCATCCTTGGTTTGATCAAGGGTAACAACGTTTCTCGTCCTACTAGATCATCCTTCAATCTACTATAAATGATAGTTAGTATTAACAGTTGATTGTTGTATACTACTTTTACATATAGGTGAAATAGGAAAGTACCCGAACCAGTCCATTGGCTTTGTTCACATAGAAGATGTGGTTGCTGCACACATCTTGGCAATGGAGGAAAGCAGGGCATCTGGGTGCAGATTGATATGTTCAAGCGCGGTTGCTCACTGGGCTGAGATCATTGACATGCTCAGGGCCAAGTACCCAACATACCCATATGAAAATGAGTGAGCTAAAAAATCACATCAGTAATTTTCATAGAGAAAACTGGTCAAACTTCAGTTAGCTATACAGTGGTGTGTGTGTGTGTGTGTTTGCAGGCGTGGAGACCAGAAAGGAGAAGACATACAACACAGCATGGATTGCAGCAAGATCATGGAGCTGGGATTCACTGACTTCATATCCATTCCTCAGATGTTTGACGACTGCATTGCGAGTTTCCAAGAGAAAGGCTTCTTGGAGTACAAACTCCCAAAGCAACTTCAAGGCAGGGCTGCCCCCAGAATACTTCTGTGAGAAGGCTTTTCCATGCCCCAAACCTCTGATCATCAAATAAAATCTCAAGTTTGTGATGAAAATTTATGACTTTGTGTTGTCATGTTACGATTCCATGAATTAATAAACTGTTTTTACAGTACTCCAATAAAAGTACGTTAGCTTCTTATCATAAGGTACAATGGAGAGGGAAAAAACACCTCAAGGAAGGCTAATAATGTGTTATGGCTCGGTAGTTCACTGATCGGAATCTATTGAAATGCTCCAATGTATCCTTATGAGAGAGTAAATTCTGAACAGCCTGAAAATCAGTTCATTAGTAGTTTTGTGGTGTCAAAGTCTCTGACTATTGTAATTGCTTTGTAGGTTGAGTACCTGCTAATCTGAACCATCCCTGATGCTTAGTGATTCAGCTAGGATTTTCACTAGCTTCAACCGTTGCAAGGAGATTTCACTGCATAATATTTTGGCTAGAGTGATTATGTCTACGAGAGCAGCAATTGAATGGATTAGATGAAGCGTGATTATTTTATCTTTCTGCTGTTTGAATTTCCTTTTCCTTGTGCATATATGTTATACGTATTTGGTCTGATCAAATGGTGTTTCACATGATTTGATATTAAGATTTAAGATTCACTCTTCAATGCTTAAATCTTAATGGCCAGCCTCAGTTGTTTAGAATCCATGATCTCTCTAGCAGTATATCTAATGTTGCAGCTTCTTCCTCAATGAAAATTTATAGAGAGGAACGCGTCAGCCAAGTACTGGATTAAGTCAAATTAGTCTAGGCATGTACATCAAACAGAAGTTACCAGTGCTAACAGATCAAACTAGTAAAGCATCTTTCTCCAGTTACCTGTGCATCACTGCTAAAAGATTAGAACAAACTAAATATTAGTACAGTATCTTCCTCTAGGAGATTCAGAGAACTGATGATTTTTTTTTTTGTGTAAAACAAAAATGGGCAAGGGCATTGCAGTTCCAGACTGGCATCCATTGCATCATTTCATACCAACCATAGCTCATCATCTATCCTGCTAAACACACCGATTAATTGCCCGTAAGCGTCGATAACACCCATATCAGAATCTTCCTTGCCCACAACATCCATGCTGCAATCATCTGCAACTGGGATCTTTGAATTCCCAGCCTCAGATTTAGAAGCTAATGCACTTTCATGTTGCATGTCAATTTCGTGAAGTTTCAATGCAATAATACCCTCTATTGTAGAGACCAGATTTGAATCCACATTACCCTTTTGTGCCTGTGTGTCCTCCTCAGCAACAACATTTGATTTATTGTGCCGCTTCTCAGCAGAAGCCATTGCATCAAACTCACGCTTCCTTCTGTTGCGAGCTTCTGCAGCCTCTTCAGCAGTGTCATAAGGGCCTGAATATTCAGCAAGCCTCGTTATTGGATTTCGAATCACAGCAAACCATCTGCCTGGTGTTCTTTGATATACACCATGTAGTCCAGCCACAGAACCTTGTTTTCTGTGAGATACACCTCGTTTCTTTCTAACAAACAGAAAGTCAAACTCATGCTTCTTTCTTTTGTAGGCATATTCAGCCTCTTTGGGAGTATTGTACGTGCCAAGCGACACTAAAGCCTTTGTAACCGGGTGTCGAATACTCGCTCCCCACTTTCCTGTTTTGGCGCAATACAGTGTGCCTTGTTTTCTTTCGCCACATAGCTTGGCAGCAGCTGGAGTCAAAGCGTCAAACTCAAGCTTCTTGTTTGTATATGCAGCTTCAGCCTCTTGGGGAGTATTATAGGATCCCAACCACTCCTGGACCTTTGTAATTGGATTCCAGAGCATAGCTCCCCATTTTCCTGAACTGGTGAGTGTAACACCTGGCTGCTTCTTATATCCTGAAGGAACTGCAAGAAAAGAAGCCTTTGCAATCGGATGCCGAATTGTTGCAGCTCCCCACTTGCCTGATTTTCTGTGCCTAACACTTCGGCGCTTTCTGAAAATTGTATGTTTTGCTGGACAAACAGAAGCCATCTCCTGCATACACTAAAACTCCAGCATAAGAATTTGCAGGCTCTTCACAGTAATCACAAGTACAAGATCATTAGAAACTTCATTATTGTGTGGATCCCCTGCTTCCATAGGACATTTTCTACAAGGAATGGGGTAGCAATCACTAAAACAACAGATTTGTGTTTGACAGTCAGATTTCAGCTACAGTATGTTGGTTGTGGTGATTAGGCAACGGTTAAAATACATTTGTATACCTGGTAATGAAATCATAGGTAAATGTTGTAACCAGATTTTAGTCTCAACGTCTCTAATCTTTGAACATTTTCTCCAACAAAAAAAAAACAGAACAGAGAGAGACTAGTCTAATTCAAAGCCTATTAAAACAGATTCTTGTTAACTGAAAGTAGAGAAAGAATAGTGTTGGCGTCAAGTGGCAGATCCAGGATTAGTGGAAAGGGGGGGGGGGGGGGGGGGGGGGGGGCGGAAGTGCGACTTTTTTGATGTTCCATCTACCGATATGTTTGTCAATATTTTGACTCATTAAGATTATTTGAAGCGAAATATATGGAAATAATGATCACACAACAAACTTTCGTAGGAAGAGAACTCGAACAATCGCTTGAAGAACTTTGTGAAGGTACTTTGAGATTCGAAGTACCATGGAAGCACCAATAAACTAAAAAAACTCAAAATGAGTAAACGTCGTTAGATACAACTTATGAATCAACCAAAGCGAACGTAAATATTGTCTGCTACAGGACTAATTATAAGCAAAACAGAGTAAAAAACAGCATTAAAATGCAACTTGCCAGTGCACACATGATGGTAAAGGATAATATTGGAGAAGTGAAACAACAAGATGAAGCAACAAGTATAAGATTCTTATCATCCTATGAATAACTAAATACTTGAATCAAGAAGAAAAATTATCAACAATTGAATGTATTACTTCAGTAATATTAGGTGATCAAGCATAAAGAATATCAAATCAATAAATAACACAAATCACCTTCCTTGCATGTAGAAAAAAATGATGATCACCAAATACCATTAACCAGTGGGGAGCCTCTAAAATTTAATTATTATTGTTCTCGAACATGGTACATAAATTTCAAAATTAGTGACTTACAAAAGGGAAGTTTCATATAGAAACACAGCCAACACAATGTACAAAAAGAATAGCATTGTCAGAACAAAAACCTTCTATATCTCCATTTCCAATAAATCTTATGCACTCAGAAGTACTTGCGATACATTCAGTTGTTCCTATTTAATGTGGATTCTTGTTCATACCCAGCATTCATAAAACTTAACACAATACCTAGAATAACCCAACATCAGGAAACTATAGCAAGTAACAACCCCAGTGAGTAGTAGGCAACAAACATAAACAAAATCAATTCAATTCAAATTCAACCCAAAATTATTCAATTAAATCCAAAATCTTTTGAAACCCTATTTTTTCCCTCAAGCATATAGAAAAAGAGACTCACAACAAGCCACAATCGGCCAAGGAGAAGATTGGAAGACGGTGGTCGGCGTGGTGGACTGGCGGTGGCGTCGTCGTCCCAGCAAAGCTCCGGCAGTCCGGACTCCGGCGTCCAGCGAAGAGTTGAAGGGAGAGAGTCGCGTGGACGGAGGGACCGACTGAGCACTAATCCGTGACTATGTGTTTACTGTCAGTAAACAATTGTTTTAGGGTTGTTTTTTTGTTTTTCTGAAAATAAGAAAATGAAATAAGGTGTTTAATTTTTAAGCAAAACGACATCGTTTTGGACTGGCCAAACCTATGTTTTTTTTTTGTAAAAACAAAGGGTTCAGGGTTCATGTGAACCCGTCTTCTCCAATTTATCTCCCTCGCCGCAATCAGTCCATCACCATGGAAGCTTCAGCAGGTCGAGCGGGGGCTTCAAGCGCCGGCGGTCCGGATCTCTAGGTAATCTCGGTGGTTCCCGGGGGCAAAGAGGGGGCGTCCGCCCACTCAATCCCCCCTAGATCCGCCACCGTGCACCCTTGAAGAAAAGGAGTTTGAGAAGGAACAGTAAAAAGAGGGAGAAGAGAGTTCTATCTCGACTTGTTATCTTTGTTTGAGAGATACACTCACCAAGTAACAGAACTTAATCGGTTATCAACCGGGTGAATCCATTCACCTCAAAATCCGAACAAAAGAGATAAAGAGTGGAGGTGCATTAAAATATCAGAGGAAATACTGATAGTTATCTACCTAATCTACAAGAAAAGAAACGATCAGAAATCAGAATCATTCACAAATCCTCCCTACTCATTCCTTCACATTACTAATTACATCTTTTGTGGTCAGAGTACTCTGCAGTGTATGAAATCGAACTTCAATGATCTCGTAATCTACCTCCATTTAGCGTTTTCAAGACATGGCGAACAAAGAGATTGCACTCACAAAATAAAAAGGCATGCGCGAATTCTGAGAATAGACAAATTTCAAAAACCAGATCGTTCACCGGGAAGAAAGATCGAGATTCCAATTCCTGATCAGTAATGTCCGCACTTTCATCTGACAAACACAGAAGCGCCTGCGAAAGAAGTAGAACGTATTCAAAATTTGATCAGCGAAAAGAGAGAACTAGCTCGAAGACAATTAATGGAGAAATCTAAATTCACACAGCCAAGCAAAAGAGGAAAGACGGAGAGTCGGCTAAAAACCAGCAGAACACACACATTCACAACGCGAACCTCCATAGGAATCAGCACACCTCAGGTAGTAAGTTTATGGAATTGAAGTAAGAAGAACTGAAGAAGTAAACACCGATTTGAGATGGCGGTAGGCAATACAGACAAAATCCAGTACAAAGGGGCTCCTGCATCAACCCCGCGTTGCAAGCTTCACCAATTCTCGATTCTTGTCGCCTTCTGCTGCTTCAGCCTTCAGTGTAATATACTGCATATATTCATTCTTGGGCTTTTATTGCCATCTTGGGCCTTGTGTAGGCTGGTTGTGGCCCAACCAATCTCCACCGCGCGTTGATTTCTTCAATTATATCATAATAATAGTCCTAAGTGTTCAGAACAAACAAACAAACTATACTACTCCATTAAAGTATCTTCCTATAGTTACCTGTGCACCATTGCTAAGAGATGAGAACAAAATTTTATACTAGTTAAATATCTTCCCCGAGGAGATTTAAACAAGTATAGATTACTTTCATAGACACCAATTCCAGAGTGGCATCCATTGCATCATTTTATACCAACCATAGCTCATCATCAATCCTGCTAAACTGGCCAATTAATTCCCCATAAGCATTGATAACATGAGTGTCAAACTCTTCCTTGATCACAGGCCTCAACATTCCGCTTTCCCTGAAATCATCTCCGTTAGCAGCTGTGATCTTAGCCTCATCATTTGACTGCTTCTCAGCAGAAGCCATTGCATCATCAAACTCACGCTTCCTTCTGTTGCGAGCTTCCTCAGCCTCGATCTTCAGCAGTCTCATAAGTACCCACGTGTCCAGCACGCCTCCTTATTGGATTATAGATTATAGCACGCCATCTGCTGCCTGGTCTTCTTTGATATACACCTCGTTTCTTTCTAGCAAACACGGAGCCCAACTCAAGCTTCATTTTTTGTGTAGGCAGTTTTAGCCTCCTCGGGATCGGAGTATCGTAAGTGCCAAGCCACACTAGAGCCTGTGTAATCGGGTGTCTGATACTCGCTCCCCATTTCCCTGTATTGGCGCAGTACAACCTGCCTACTCTTCTTTCGTATGCACCACTCCCGCGGAGCTTGGGCACAGCTGGAAACATGGCGTCGAACTCAAGCTTCTTGGTTGTATATGCATGTACAGCCTCTTCCGGAGTATTATAGCAGCCCAGCCACTCTGAGACATTTGTAATTGGATGACGAATACGAGCTCCCCATTTTCCTGATCTGGTTTGTGTAACACCTGGCTGCTTCCTAAATCCTGAAGGAACTCCAAGAAAACAGGAATCTATCTCTTGCAATACTGAAGCCTTTGCAATTTGATGTTGAATTGCATCTCCCCATTTGCCTGATTTTCTGTGCCTAACACCTCGGCACTTTCTTGAAATTGTATGATTTGTTTCAACACTAGAAGTCATCTCCTGCATACAGGTATTATCGGCACACAAACTTCAACATGAGAATTTGAAGCTTCTACACAAAAATCACAAGTACAACATCACTGGAAAAATGTCATAAACGGATTTTAGCATCTTCATCTCTAACTTGTTTCCTCAGCAATTTTATTCAAACTTAGTATATTTCCTCTAACAGAGAGACTAGTGTATTTCAGAGCCTATTAGGACAAATTATTACTCAAAGTAAAGAACGGATTTGGTGTTGCCCTGTCCAGTGGCCGTGCACTCTAACAAGAGGTGCTTGAATTTCACAAGAGTGGTATTGAAATTGTTATCAAGAAACTAATGAATTCAGACTGTTAAAAATCCATTCCCATTAACTAATCCTCAGAATTTTATAATATCAAATCAAAATAAGCACAAATCCTACAAATGAACAATAAAAACTTGCTTTTCATAGAGGAGAAAGGGCTTCACCTAATCAACAAGAAAAGAAACAACAACAATCGTTGCTCAAATCCTTGGCATTCCTAACATCTCTAGATTATAATCGTATAGAGTTATGAAAGAATAACTTAATGCGTATACCTGATCGTTCACCTGGAAATGCCAGATTCCAATTCCTGAGCACTAATCAATGTTATCACTCTAATATACCAAAAACAGAAGCGCCTGAGAGAGAAGAAAAAGTAAAATGCATAAAAAGTTGATCAGCTAAAGCAAACAAGTAACTAGCAAAAGATAGTGGAGAAATCTCCATTGACAGAGACGAGGAAGAGGAAGCACAAAGAGTGATTAATAGCGCAGCTCTTTTAAACCTAAGCTAAGCTATACGAGCAGAACATACACATTCACACACAGCTCACAACGCAAACCTCCATCAGGTGGTAGCAGCGAAGCATTCATTTGAAATGGCGGTTTGTAATACAGGCAATAAAAATCGAGTACGAAGCGTTCCTGTATTACCTCCTCCGCACTACAAAGTTCCAGGAAGATTCTCCACTACTACTACCGTTATACACTGCAGAATGAAGACCTGTAAGTTTCCCAAATTACCCCTACATTCTTCATTTTGTCTTCTTTTGCTGATTCAATCTAATATTTTGCCTCGGCTGCCAATTGGGCCTGCTGATTTATTTTGGTAATGAGGTTAATGCTTAACGAATATCTAGTAGTTGGGTTGCATCAAGAAATATATTGACTAGTTAGCATTAACTTTTGTAAGAAAATCTACTTCAGATAAATATCTTTCATCAGTAAATACGGAGTACATTATTTATAGTCAACTAAAACTTAATTTCAAATTGCAAGTGGGTTGTTAGTCCATCAGAATACTTTTTAAGGATGGAACGAACTAATTTGTAAGACGCGTTAATTTTGCAAAATTAGTATTCATTGTCTTTTTCCATCGTGTTTTACCAAGCTAGTTGCTCAACCTAGATGGTGATGCAAGCAACTAGCTTTTTCTATAAATAAGCTTCGAGGCCGGATTTGTCGGTTTGGGATTGAAGGTCCGTGGTTGGCTCTCGTGTAATCAAGTTATTGATTTGTAATCTATAGTTGAATCTTTCAAGATGCAATAAAGAAGAAGATTGTCGCGCCTTTTTGATCGCCAATGTCAAATAGATTTATATTTCTATGACTCTATAAACGCGGGAACCATTACTATCAATATTCAGTTGATCTAGTGGCTTAGCGCTAGACTCCCTTAAACATTCTATCCAGAGGTCTCGAGTTTGTGAGGCAACAGTATCCCGGTCTAAATATAGAGCGGTTTCGACCGGTCGAACCAAGCGATCAAGACCTAAAAAAAGTACTTTTTAAGTTGGTGATTAGTAAGGCATCAAGTCAAGTAGTACAAAAATTTGGTAATTGATAGTTATAAACTCCCTAACCTCCTCACCCTTCTTAATAAGAATGAGATAACATAACTACTTAATAAAGGGTAACAATAACAAGTGATTAGAAATTTGTTTATAGTAGGTAAGAGAATACAAAAGTGAAAAATACATTATCCATTAATACAAAGTGAATTTCCACGTTTAGTTAGATCTCATTGGTAAGCCTGTGTGTACTGTGTAACTGGAGGAACAGGTTACATTGCTGCTCAATTAGTGAAAACTCTGCTTGGAAAGATTCACATTGTTCGAGCCACGGTTCGAGATCCTGGTAATTAATATTTCTAGGGAGTCCCTATATACACACGTTTCATTGTCTAAACACACACTATTTTGTGCGTTAAGGCTAAACGTACAGGTTGGTGCGTTATGACTTAACGCGGAAGGGACAAAACTGATAGAAATAGTGAAAATTGTCCAGATCTGGTGCGTTATGGGTTAACATATAGAACTGTTCCTGTGCGTTAAGCCAGTTCCTGTGCGTTAAGCCATAACAGACAAGAGTAGCAAATGCAACTCCAACGGCTATGAATAGGGCTGTTCATAGCCGTTGAAGTTTGAAAAATCCGACCGTTGATGCGTTAAGCCATAACGCACCAACGGTCCGTTTTTTTATGCCTTAATTTCAGCCTATATATACACACTTTCATTTCATTTCTCTTGCACACCAAATCACAACATTCAACATGAACTATTCTAATCATGAAAGTGAGGAATGCGATTGGGTACAAGCACGAGAAGATGAAGAAGCAGACGAAGCGAACGACTCTTGGATGTCGGGTTCCGAAGACGAAGGAGACGATTGCGATTCGAGCGGCGATTTATTCACGGTTAGTGTTGAATTATTTTTCGTTTGAGTAATGAATCATGTCTTAGTTTTGTATGAAGTAGTTATAATGAAATTTAGTAATTAATTTCCGACTGGCATTCGCATTCGTAAACGAAAGGGATACGATAAGTATCGAATATAATTAATTTTGGTACGAAGTAGTTATTATGAATGTTAGCCATTAATATGATATTGCAATTTTGTTGTATCCATTAACAATTAATATTAGGTATGAAGTAGTAGTTTCCCTAGTTGTATTTTTAGTTTGTTATAATTGTAGATAGTATAATAATTCGTAAATAACAATTAATTATAGGGGGAAGATTATGAAGATTATTTTCGTACTGGCCTAGTTTGGGGGAGTATGAATGAAATGGTTGAATGGGCTAGAGCTATAGCAAAAGAGTTGATGATAGTTTTGGTGAAACGTACCTCAAATCCATACGTAGTTAGTTTGACATGCGATAGATATGGTGAGCCGAGATCTAGGAGGCCTAAAGTTAATGTAGAAAATACAGAGTTGTCGGTTCAGAGGATTTGAAAACGTAGATCGAAGAAGTGCAGTTGTAGATTCGAGCTATATGGGTGCCGTTTGAAAAACGAGATAGGATCCCTTACTGAAAAATGGGAAATGGATGTTATACATGGCACCCACAACCACAAGCTTCATGCTAGCTTTCATGGGAATGCATTCATGGGTCGAATGACCCAAGAGGAGGAGGTCATGGCTAGGAGATGGGGTGATGGTCGGAAGACTCCGAAAGAGATTGTTTCGGACTTGAGGAAACACTTTCCGAGAAATGTGACATCAATGAAGCAGGTTGCAAACTTTTTGCATAAGCTCCAGTACGAGGATCGTGGGGAATTGACGGTTACCCAGTGGTCCCTTCATTTTTTGAAAGAGAACGGGTATCTTTTTTATCCTCTTAGGAATGTGAAGAAAGGGCAAGAGGTGGAGATCCTATTTTTTGCTCACCCGGAGTCGCTACGCTTGTTGAAGAAGTTCCCGCACGTGGTGATCATTGACACCACATACAAGACAAATAAGTATGTAAAACATTTTAATAATAGTTAGTTATTTTTCTATGTGCTAGGGTTTAATTAGTTATATTGACAAGTATTGATACGTTTATTTGTTTTGTGTATGAATAGGTATGATATGCCTTTGGTGGAGATTGTTGGTTTTACCTGCACTCACAAGACGTTCAACATTGCGTACGCATTCACCCGAGCGGAGAAGTTTTTCCATTACCAGTGGATAGTGAGTGCCCTTCGGAACTTGTTTGAGCAGTTAGGAGTTATGCCCAAGGCTATAATGACCGATTGTGAAAAGGCTCTCATCAAAGCTATTAAGGTAGTTTGCAAAGACGTCCCGGTTAGGCAACTCTTGTGTTGGGTCCATATTAGAAACAACATCAAGGCACATGCGGACACGGTTATAAAAGATAGTGCCAAGGTCGATATGTTTACAAACCAGTGTTGGGGACTATTTTGCTCGACCACGGAGGAAAGGTACGAGGAGAGGCTCAGAGCATTGAGGAAGTCGTGGAAGAGCGGCCTTGTTGGATACGTCGAGAGGGAATGGCCGACTCCTTACAAGGAAAGTATAGTAAGAGCCTGGACGGATGACACCCTTCACTTCTTCACGCGAACTTCAAACATGTATCTTTTGAACATTGTATAGTTGGAAGAGTTTACTATTGGGTATGAATGTTGTACTAAGGAAAAATGTTATTGTTTTGATAGGGTTGAGGGGATACATCATGTGTTGAAAGATATTGTAGGGTCTAGCAGAGGCGGCTTTAACAGAGTGATCGTGAGGATCCACCATGCAATCATTCTTCAAATGGACACGATTAAAGCAACCATGAACAAGTCATTGTCTACACGACCAATGGAGTTCAATGATCCAGGGTTTCCGGAGCTTGCCCGAATGGTCTTTTCAAGGCTGTTTTGCAGAGTGTCGGATAGGTGTTTTGATTTGTTTTTGGCCATGTATGATCAGCTAGTGAAGGATGAGTATTCAGAAGTATGCGATGATCATTGGGTGAGAGACTGCCTTGGGTTGCCGTGCATCCACGATATTGAAAAAGCCATCATTACGAGGACAACTCTCACTCCAGACGACATTCACGACTTCTGGAAGGACTTGCATTGGGAAGAGGATCCAACAACATCTGCGCTTGTTGATGACAGTGTAACGATTTCCATTCCAGAGTTGAGATTGCGTTAGATGTGGTCGAGAGTGCAAAGTCGTACTTTGAACCAAGCCACGTTATGGCAACTGAGTGAGTTGTACATGGCCTTGGAGCATCCAGAACAGAGTACGTTTATGGAGCCAACATACATCTGTAGAAAGGGAAGGCCAAGTGGTGTGAAGAACAAGGCAAATGGGTCGCCGAGTAGGGAAAAGAGCCTGCGTGAGCACGTAAGAGAAGACTTATTGAAGTCTGAGAAGGCGAAGGCACAGGGAAAGGCAAAGGAGAAGGTGAAAGGGCTAGGCCGTCCCAGAAAGCAAGCAAGTTTCGTGGTGCTCGACGCTGAGGACATGCAATCCCAATCGCAACCAGAAGAATCACAATTTGAGGACGACCATGTGGGAGTCCGTCAGTCGGAATGGCCTGAAGAACCCATGATTCATTTTGGGGTGGACTTTGGGGTTCGGAATATCGATTACTTCTGGTTTGGGTACATTAACTTAGCTATGGATGTACGTTCAGACGGACATTGTGGCTATCGGTCTTTGGCTGTGCTTATGGGGATGAGTCAGGGTCAATATCCCTTGATCCGTAGCGCGATGGCAAAGGAGTTGCGTGTCAACCGACAAATGTGGGAGCCGATACAAGCTTATGCAAGACCAGGGTCATGGGACGATCTAATGGTTCAAATTAACTATGTTAATACCCCTTGTGGCCCGGATTATTGGGTTGACATGCCATTCATGGGTTTAGTGTTTGCCACGGTGTATAACGTTGCTATCGTCGTCATATCTGAGCACCCTTCATTGTGCTTACCAATACGGGCGTCTGGACCAAGCTTCGCACCTCCCATAAATGTTATGGGGATAGCACACGTAGGGGATCACAACCACTGGATACCGGTAATGTTTCGTATCTCTACTTGTACTTAGATGTTTCATTTGCAATATTGTGTATGCTAATTGCGTTTTTTCTTGTATTCCTATAGGTGACGCTCATTAATGACTCTCCATTACCACCCATTACGGATGCGTGGCGAAGACATTGTGATCCGAACATCCGCTGGTGGGAAACATTGTATGTTTCGAAATTGCAAGCCTTTAGGGAATGCCGCATGGCAGCCGACAAGAATCCAGATTATGTGGCGTATTAGATCCACATAGTGAATAGTTGATGTAAAACTCGTGTGATTTATAATGCAATATAAAATTTAATGTGAGTCTCTTTTGGTTATTTGCTCATTATTGCATTACATTGGAATTTATACATTTGCAAACTTACATAATCAAAAATACATGATACACTTGTACAAAAATCGTAACCAAAATATATTGCATTACAAATCCACACGATTACATGCCAAACAAAGCACAAAAAACTAACAACATCCAAATAACTACAAGATTGAGTTGGTGTCATTGCGTTGTGCATATTATCCCGTTGACCGACTGTAGAATCCTAAAGGAGGGCGACCCTTCGATTAAAATCGAACCCGTCGAACTTTCTGATTTGTCCCTTATGTCGCAACAGCACAAAAATTCTTGGAATCCACAAACACCGGTTCAATATCATATAAGAAGCTCCATATGATACTGAACCAAAGTTTGTGGATTCCAAGTATTTATGTGTTGCTGCGAGAAAAGGGGCAAATCGGAATGTTAGACGGGTTCGACTTTCATCGAAGGCTCGCCCTCCTTTAGAATTCTTGAGGTGGTGAACGGGATAATGGCCACAAGGCAATGACTCCAACTCAATGTTGTAATAATAACATTATTCATACAATTGAAGACTTATCTAATAAAAAAACATGGTTATAACTTATTTCGTTATATCATAACCCCGATAATATATCTTTCTCCTTAACTTCCAGTTTGAATCGGAAAGGGTGTCGCACATCTTCTTAAGCTCATTTCTTTCCTTCACCAAATCTCTTATAATCTTGGCAGCATTGTCGTCATACGGTGGATCAAGCCACTTAAAGGTACGACACCCTCTCATATCTTCATACCGCTCCGTTGGGACGTAATCCTTGCATGTGAGGTACCTTCTTTTATAGTGATTGGGCATGTCTGATGTGCTCGTGCTTTCCGAATGCCAAGATTGACCCAAGTCGGCACTAGGATCCAGGACTCGTGCTCAGTGCTTCGGATTGACTCTAGCGATCGCTGTGGAACCCTTGGCGCGAAGCCTTGTTGAATTGCACGGATGATCGTTAGCATCGCCGGGGTGAACAGTAACTTGTGAGGTTTACTGACACGGTCGATGTCCGAGACGAAGGTGAGGACAACGACGTTGGCGAAGGCGAGGGCGACGGCGAGGGCGTCGGCGCTAGCGATAGCGATGATGAGTGGCGAAGGCGGAAGCGATGCGATGGTGACTGCCGTAGCGTTGGCTGCGGAAGACTCGAAGGATTCGAGTATGTGGCGTAGCATCGCCTGCGGAGGATTCAGAGGATTCGAGTAGGTGGCGTAGCGTCGCCGGCGGAAGATAGGGTTTTGATTAGTGTTTGACGTCAAAACTCGAAGAAGGGAGGAATTGCCTCAACCGAATAATTCAAGTCTAAATTCAACGTCCAAAGTCTAAGTAACAAATAAGCAAAGTATAAATAGGGCAGAACTCGGATGGGCCGAGTTATGCCTTGGGCTAGCCCAACTAACATAGTTAAGCACACGCCCAAAATGGAAAGTACTAAAAAATAGGCTTACTAAAAATAGAAACTTCTAAAAGAGGAAATGTCTCATACAATCATCCAGAAACCATCTAAATAACTTTTAAGTCAAACGGGCCTTGCTTTGGGCGAGTGGGCCGACCTGGGCCTTCATTTGAAGGGCTAGCAGCGTGCTGTTCGGCGCCAGGGAGGCTCGCTCGAGAAAAATGGGGCACACTTGGGCCTTGATCTTCTGGAGGTGAATGCCAATGAATGGTCGAGCCAGAATAGTCGTTGCTTGCTTGAGCCTCCGTTGTGCCTGTGATGGTGCATAGAAGATAAACGGCGGGCTCGACGTCGTGGCTGTTGTGGCCGACAATGGCGCGCGCGATGAAAGATTGGCTTGCCTCCTGGATAGCCTTGGCTTGTGTGCGCGTCATGGGACCATGGCTTGGCAAAGTGAATGCTTCTTCTTCTTGTGTGGCATTGAAGGAAGGCGAGGGCACATCACCCTCCCCCCCTTGCGAGGGAAGCATCCCCGCTTCCATAATATCTTCAAACTCCGGTGCATAGTATGGCGTGAGGTCAGGCACATTGAAGGTGGAATGCACGCCGAAATGACTTGGCAACTCAATTTCATAGGCGTTGTCGCCAATTGCCCTCAATACCCGGAAGGGGCCATCTCCTCTTGGCGAGAGCTTGGATTTCCTTAGGTCCAGAAACCTGTCCTTCCTCAAATGGACCCAGACCATGTCCCCTGGTGCAAACACAAGCCTGCACCGGCCAGAATCGCGGAGCGCCTTGTATTGGTCCGTTCGGTGCTGTAGTTGGGCATGCGTCCGGCGGTGGAGCTCTCGGATGTGTTCGGCGCGAGTGGCGGCGCCCACATGCTCTCCATCCCTCAATGGCTTCGGCGACATGTCTAAGGGTGTCAAGGGGTTGAGACCATAGACGACTTCAAAGGGGGTGAGCCGCGTCACCGTGTGCCTGGACCTGTTATAACAAAACTCAACAAATGGAAGTAAGTCCTCCCAACGCCTGGGATTGGCCTTGAGCATTGTCCTAAGGAGGGCGCCTAAGGTCCTATTGGTTACCTCGGTTTGGCCATCGGTTTGCGGATGGGAGCTAGTGGAGAATAAGAGCTTGGTACCTAGCTTTCCCCAAAGAGTTCTCCAAAAATTCCCAATAAACTTGGAGTCACGGTCACTCACTATCGTCCTAGGGATGCCATGTAGCCTAACCACATTCTCAAAAAACAACTCGGCTATGTCACTAGCACTATGTGTGGTTCGGCAAGGGACAAAATGGGCCATCTTGGAAAAGCGATCCACAATCACAAAAATAGAATCACGGCCCTTCCTAGATTTGGGTAAACCGGTGATAAAGTCCATGGATAAATCCTCCCAAGGGACGTGGGGTATAGGCAAGGGTGTGTACAATCCACTAGGGGTAGACTTGGCTTTTCCTCTTTGGCAACTAACACAACTCCTACAATACCTCAAAACTTGATTCGCCATCTTGGGCCAAAAGAAGTGTTCCCTCAAAGCCGCAAGGGTCTTAACAAGCCCAAAATGCCCTCGGCCATCATGGGCCTCCTGAATCAAAAGGTGCCGAATGGGAGAGCTAGGGATGCACAAACGACCTTGCTTATAAAGGAACCCTTCATCAATAAAATAGCCCTCATGCTCACGGCTTTCTAAACATCTCTCGAAGATAGGTTTAAAAAATGCATCAATCAAATACAAATCTTTAATTAAAGCAAATCCTAAAACCTTAGTTTGTAGATGAGTTAGAAGCACATACCTCCTAGACAAGGCGTCGGCCACAACATTTTCCTTCCCTTTTTTGTGGACAACAACGTAGGGGAAGGTCTCTAGAAACTCAAGCCAACGAGCATGCCTACGGTTGAGGGTGGACTGATTCTTCAAGAAGCTCAAAGCCACATGATCCGAGTGGATAATGAACTCCCGGGGCCACAAATAGTGCTGCCATGTCTTGAGCACACGGATCAAAGCGAAGAGCTCCTTGTCGTAGGTCAAATAGTTGAGAGTGGCGCCGACCAACTTCTCACTAAAATATGCTATGGGGCGGCCTTCTTGATGGAGCACCCCGCCAATGCCAATATCCGAAGCATCACACTCGACCTCAAAAGGCTTGTTGAAGTCCGGCAATTGAAGCAACGGCGCATGTGTCAAGGCGTGCTTCAAGGCGTTGAAGGCCTCCTCATGTCTTGTCTTCCAATCCACCACGGCGCCCTTCTTGGTGAGCTCGTGAAGGGGCGCGGCAATGGAGCTAAAGTTCTTCACAAAACGCCGATAGAAACCAGCGAGGCCGAGGAAGGAGCGAACCATAGTCGGCGTCGTGGGCACGGGCCAGTCTTGGATGGCCTTGATCTTGGCCTCATCCACGCGCAAGCCATCGCTGGACACCATAAAGCCGAGGAAGTCCGTCTTGTCCTCGCAAAAGGAGCACTTGGCGAGGTTGGCGTAAAGCTTCTCTCGGCGCAGCCTCTCGAACACTTGGCGCAAGTGGCCAACATGATCCTGCATAGAACGAGAAAACACCAAAATGTCATCAAAATAAACTACTACAAACCTGCCAAGGAAGTCGCGGAAGACGTGGTTTATGAGCCGCATGAAGGTGCTTGGAGCATTGGTGAGGCCAAAGGGCATGACGAGCCACTCATACAGCCCATACTTTGTCTTGAAGGCCGTCTTCCACTCGTCACCGTCCTTCATCCTTATTTGATGGTAGCCACTCCGAAGATCTATCTTGGAAAAGATGGTGGCGCCATGTAACTCATCCAGCATATCATCCAGGCGCGGGATTGGGTGCCTATATTTCACTGTGATTTGATTAATGGCATGACAATCCATGCACATACGCCAGGACCCATCTTTCTTGGGCACCAAAATGACTGGCACGGCACAGGGGCTGAGGCTCTCTCGGACATAGCCTCGGTCAAGCAAATCTTGCACCTGCCTTTGCAACTCCTTGGTCTCCTCAGGGCATGCCTTGTAAGCAGCTCTATTGGGCAGGGAGGCCCCGGGGAGTAGGTCAATCTGATGCTCAATGCCGCGGACTGGGGGAAGGCCGCTAGGCAACTCATCGGGCACAACATCGGCAAACTCAAGCAACAAGCTGGCAATGGAAGGCGGCAAGGCAGCACTCTCGGCCTGGACAGTGGCACACATGGGCACAAGCAAGAAACAAGGTAACTGTCCCTTCATGGCGCCCGTCATGGCACTGGGCCGCACCATAAGCACTCGGTGCTCACATTTGCCTTGTAGGGAAGGCGATCTGGAGGCTCGGGAAGGCGCCGCAGGCACGGCTTCAGAGTCGGGCCCAAAATGACCTGTGCCACCAGAAAATGGGGTAGGGCCTACAGAAAGTCCATCGGGCCGCAATTGTGCCGGTGACAGTGGCCCCGGAGCGGTGTTGCTCAGCCGAAGTTGTTGTTGAGGCATGCCCCCTTGGGCACCAGCCTTTCTGGACCCTGTGCCAGCTCCAGGAACAGTATGCCCGGGGTTTTCCTCCGAACGCCTTGAAGGGCCTTTTGGTGCCATGGTCTCGGCCTTGTGTGCCTCGTCAATGGCACGTTGCCTATCTCGCTCCACCTGATCCTGCAAAATCTCATGGGGCGACATGGGTAAGAGGGTGACGCGCTTCCCATGGCAAGTAAACACATATGTGTTTAAATAGCCATCGTGGAGCATGCGCCGGTCGAATTGCCATGGACGCCCAAGCAACAAGTGTGTGGCGTCCATTGCAACCACATCACAAAGTATAGAATCATGGTATTGCCCAATAGAAAATGAAATCATACACTGGCGAGACACCATGTTACCTGGAGAGGAGGAAATCCACTGGAGACCATACGGCTGAGGGTGGGGAGTGGTCGCCAAATTGAAGTGCTTGACCACTTTGGAGTTGATGATGTTGCAACAACTTCCACCGTCCATAATAACACTCAAGCTCGCCGTTTTCATCACGGCCCTGGTGTGGAAAAGATTTTCCCTTTGATCGGCGAGGGAAGTGTCTTTCACCGTGAGGGCGCGCCGAGTGACAAGGCTTAGGGGTGTGCCCACGGACATGTCAGCGGCATGGCAGTCATAGGACTCTTCCTCAGCATCCGCAGCAGTGTGTCCAATAACGTGGGCCTCATCGAAGTCATCCTCGAATGACTCATAGCCATCGCCTGTGGCCGAGAAGAGAACGCGCTTGGCGTTTGGGCAATTTCGTTGGACATGCCCTCGGCCACCACAGCGGTAGCACTCTGTGTCGCGCGCGCGATCGGTGGTGGGCGCGCCTTCTGCCGCGGCCTTGGGCCCTCGCGTTGCCGATTGTGTCGGCGCTTGGCGAGTGGGCTTGCTTTGGCTCGAGCCGGAGTTACCTGCAGGCTTGTCACACACATTAGAAGAAACCAAACCACTAGAAGAGGAGTCATACCTGCGTGGGGTATAGGAGCCATAAGGGGCTTGGTGGCGGCGAGCCTGCTGCTCGTGGATCCTCATGGCCGTGTGCATCAAAGTGTTGAGGTCCTTGATTGGCAAGACCTCGAGTTGATCCCGAATGTTGATGTTGAGGCCGCTCAAAAATTTTGTTCGCATGCTGGAGGGGGCGACACTTATCCCGGCTTTGTAGTACATATCCTCCAACTTTGAGAAGAACTCTAATGGCATGAGGGACCCTTGGCGAGCCATGGCGATCTCTAGCCGCATCTTGTTCTTGTAGTCGGCAGGCACGCACTTTTGTGTCATGATGTGCCTCAACTGGTGCCATTCGATAATGGGCATCAAACGGCGCCTCAAGCGATCATCAACCACGCGGTGCCACCACACACGCGCGGCGTCACGAAATTGAAGGGTGGCCGCGTACACATAATCATGCGGCGGCACCTGTGTGTACTGGAGAGCATACTCCGTTGTCTGCCACCACTCAAGAAACAAGGCAGGGTCATATAAACCATGAAAAGTTTCGAGCTTTACCTTTATATCGGCGCGGTTGAGCCGAGGCGCGGCGGCTCCTGGCCGTAAGGGTGCTAACTGAGGCGGAGGAAGGTCCACGTACGCCGGAGGCTGCAGAGGAGGCTGTCGTCCCTGAGCATAGTGGTCACGCCTTGGGACATGGCCGCGGCCCTGCCGTGGGCCTTGGTAGCCGGCGTTGTTGTACTCCTCATTGGCGCGATCAAGGCGTGGGCCAGGAAACTGAGCCCTATTCTGGCGGCCAACTCTTTGTTGCATGTGCCTTCCATCGAGCCCTGCTGCGCCGTGGGCAACATACTACGCCGGTTGTTGCTCGTGCGTGAGCAAAGGCGCCGGAATCCAGTCGGCGGGATTGTCCTGCAGTTCAATAGGGTCAGCCAAAGGGGGGTGAAAATTACCTGGATTGAGTTGATCGGCGTCTTCAAGCTCCTCATCATCGAATTCATCAAAGTCGTCGTAGAGAGGAGTCGCTGAGAAGTAACCTTCGGAGCCGTAGTGAGGCATGCGATCACTTTGATGGTGTAAGTGATCCTCCACGTGAAAGGAAGTGTTGTCTCGTCCAGTGGCCAGGGGAGCCGAATGAGTGCCTCGCGTTGCTCGTGTGCGCCGTCGTCGTGGACTTGAGAGATGTTCGTGTCGGCCATCGTGGCCGGTCGTCGGCGCAGCCAGCGGCATGAGGTGGCTTTGGTTACCATTGGGATTGTACATGTCATCAAAGACTAGAGGAGAAACGTCAAGACCTTGGGCGGTGAAATCGCCGTCTGCCTCCGTGTGGCCAAGTGCCGGGGATTGTTGTTGCACTTGCCGCGACTCGATGACCGAGTGAATGCGGTTCAACTGAGGCTGGGCATGGGAGGTCGAAGGCATGACCCCCTTTCCTTTGTCTTGGCGGGCCACGGAAGGCGCGGCGACTTGTCCGGTGACAAGGCCACCGGTGTCAACTTCAAACGCCGTGGCCGGTTGGGGAACCTCCTTAGCTTGGTATTCTGCCAAGAGCCGTCGTAGCTCCAGGATCTGTTGTTGCGCCGCCGTGAGATCGGCGGGTGGCTCTTCGGTAGCCATGGTTGGCGGCGGTGTTTGAGAAGTAGAAGCCGTAGGCGCCACTTGCTCTGCGTGCGCGTCAACACTGTGAGTCCCAGTGTAGCTACCGATTTGGATGTGTCCTGACATCATAAACACAAACACAAAAACAAAACACAAGAAACAAAGGAAACGAAGTGCTCACAATCAAAAGTTCATTAGGGTTTTTGGTTGGTTGCCGAGAGGGCGGCTAGGTTAACTTGGTGATTCACGTAAGAATTTCAAGAAATTGAAACCTAGAAATCCGAACAAACAAACAACCAATTAGCAACCACGTACCAAGTTTGTGAAGCGGGGAGGTTTAGAGATGAGCCTAGGCCGTGAGGAAAAGCTAACCCTTCTTTTTTTGTTTTTTTTTGAATTCGGCTTCTTTGTTTTTTGTTTTTTTGGAATTGCCGAGATTACTCTTTTTTTTTGTGGATATCAAATGCGAGATCTTAGATGGAGATCTCGGATAAGATATTAGAAGATTTGTGGAGAAAAAAAATAAGGGAAGCAAATAAAATAAAAATAACGGCCTAAGTAACTAATTGGAGAGAGAGATGTGAGATTTGGAGAGAGAGATCCCGGATTTGGAGAGAGAAAATCCTTGAGATTTGATTCTTGATTTAGGTAACTAATTAGGTGCGTGTGAATCCAAATTTTAAGGAAACAATTCCGAAAATCACTATAGCAAATCACCAAAATCACGTAGGGTTAAATTTATTTATTTTTGTAGTAACTCGGCCAACCACTTGGATTGTATGAACCGAAAGCTTGAAGTAACAATAACAATGGCGGACAAAAGAAAAAAAAATTGTGATTTTTTTTTTCGGAAGGAAGTTGGGGGCTATTGTATGAAATAAACGAACTAGAGACAAAAGCACTTACGAGACCAAAGGCTCTGATGCCAGTTGATGTGCTCGTGCTTTCCGAATGCCAAGATTGACCCAAGTCAGCACTAGGATCCAAGACTCGTGCTCAGTGCTTCGGATTGACTCTAGCGATCGCTGTGGAACCCTTGGCGCGAAGCCTTGTTGAATTGCACGGATGATTGTTAGCAGCGCCGGGGTGAACAGTAACTTGTGAGGTTTACTGACACGGTCGATGTCCGAGACGAAGGCGAGGACAACGACGTTGGCGAAGGCGAGGGCGATAGCGAGGGCATCGGCGCTAGCGATAGCGATGGCGAGTGGCGAAGGCGGAAGCGATGCGATGGTGAATGCCGTAGCATCGGTTGCGGAAGACTCGAAGGATTCGAGTATGTGGCGTAGCGTCACCTGCGGAGGACTCGGAGGATTCGAGTAGGTGGCGTAGCGTCGCCGGCGGAAGATAGGGTTTTGATTAGTGTTTGACGTCAAAACTCGAAGAAGGGAGGAATTGCCTCAACCGAATAATTCAAGTCTAAATTCAACGTCCAAAGTCTAAGTAACAAATAAGCAAAGTATAAATAGGGCAGAACTCGGATGGGCCAAGTTATGCCTTGGGCTAGCCCAACTAACATAGTTAAGCACACGCCCAAAATGGAAAGTACTAAAAAATAGGCTTACTAAAAATAGAAACTTATAAAAGAGGAAATGTCTCATACAATCATCTAGAAACCATATAAATAACCTTTAAGTCAAACGGGCCTTGCTTTGGGCGAGTGGGCCGACCTGGGCCTTCATTTGAAGGGCTAGCAGCGTGCTGTTCGGCGCCAGGGAGGCTCGCTCGAGCAAAATGGGGCACACTTGGGCCTTGATCTTCTGGAGGTGAATGCCAATGAATGGTCGATCCAGAATAGTCGTTGCTTTCTTGAGCCTCCGTTGTGCCTGTGATGGTGCATAGAAGATAAACGGCGGGCTCGGCGTCGTGGCTGCTGTGGCCGGCAATGGGGCGCGCGATGAAAGATTGGCTTGCCTCCTGGATAGCCTTGGCTTGTGCGCGCGTCATGGGACCATGGCTTGGAAAAGTGAATGCTTCTTCTTCTTGTGTGGCATTGAAGGAAGGCGAGGGCACATCAATGTCGCAAGTGTACGACACGACCGGGAAATTGCATTCGCACATTGTAACCGGAGCCAATGCACTACTGGACGATGAAGCCATCCTCTGATTTGGAATACGAATTATTGTATCAGAAGCTATAAACTCTTGCAAAAACTAAAGCCAAAAAAAGATGACAAATGTTACCGAAAAGTTGAATAATTCTCTGCACGGCGGATCTGGAGCTCGTGAATGCCGAAAAATGACCGTTGACAATTAGCTTCTTAAGAGGTGAGGTGATTGTTGTGTTTGGATGTGGAAGAGAACGGAAATTGACATGGGTATATATAGGAGGGAAATTCGGCCGTTATAAATATGATCGTTGGTGCGTTAACACTTAACGCACAAACAACGGTCATATTTATAACGGCCGATCATCGACCGTTATAAAATCCGACCGTTGTTTGTGCGTTAAGGGTAAACGCACCAGTGGGTGCGTTTAGGCTTAACACACCAACGACTGGGCTTGAATTTTGGCCCAGCACTGTCTGGGCCTCTTTTGGAGCCCAATGTGTAATGTGTGCGTTAAGGTATAATGCACTATGTTGTCATATTTTTTTCGTGATTTAAGGCATACAAATCATAACTAACTATATGATAATGTTAATTGTTATTTTATGATTGTTATATACTCTCTAAGTATAAAGTATAAAAATCATAAAATAACAATTAACATTATCATATAGTTAGTTATATTAAGCAATGCCTTATATAGTAATGTGATAAGACTAGGTGTGACGAAGTTATAACATGAACTTTAAGGCTTTGCTTAATATAAGTAACTATATGATAATGTTAATTATTATTTTATGATTTTATACTTTATACTTAGAAAGTATTCATGAGTCATAGTTTATACCAATGTATTATAATGAATTCTTGCACTATATACTAATGTGATAAGACTAAGTGTTATGAAGTGATAACATGAACTTCATAGCATGAAGCATGAAGAAGTCGATAATTATAATTTATAATATTCTATTATTATAATGTCTTAAAAAGTTATGACTTGTAGTATACATTAATGTGATAAGACTAAGTGTTATGAAGTTATAACATGAACTTCATACTAATGGTATAGCATGAAGTATGAAGAAGTCATACTTATAGGTTATAATACTGTATTATTATAATTTCTTAAGAAGTTATCACTCGTATTATACATTAATGGGATATGACAAAGTCTTATGAAGTTATAATATGATAAGACTAAGTGTTATGAAGTTATAACATGAACTTCATACTAACGGTATAGCATGAAGTATGAAGAAGTCGTACTTATAGGTTATAATACTGTATTATTATAATTTCTTAAGAAGTTATCACTTGTATTATACATTAATGGGCCCATTATGCATTTTTTGTACTATTGGGCCTAGTTCAGGCCCATTATGTATTTTTTGGTCCTATTGGGCCTAGTTCGGGCCCATTATGCATTTTTTGTACTATTGGGCCTAGTTTGAGCTCATTATGCATTTTTTGGTCCTATTGGGCCTAGTTCTGGCCCATTTTATGCATTTTTTATACTATTGGGCCTAGTTTGGACCTATTATGCATTTTTTGTACTAATGGGCCTAGTTTGGGCCCATTATGCATTTTTTGTCCTATTGGGCCTAGTTCTGGCCCATTTTGTGCATTTTTTATACTATTGGGCCTAGTTCGGGTCCATTATGTATTTTTTGTACTATTGGGCCTAGTTTGGGCCCATTATGCATTTTTTGTCCTATTGGGCCTAGTTCTGGCCCATTTTATGCATTTTTTGTACTATTGGGCCTAGTTCAGACCCATTATGCATTTTTTGTACTATTGGGCCTAGTTTGAGCTCATTATGCATTTTTTGTACTATTGAGCCTAGTTTGGGCCCATTATGCATTTTTTGTACTATTGGGCCTAGTTTGGGCCTTTTATGCATTTTTTGTACTATTGGGCCTAGTTTGGGCCTTTTATGCATTTTTTGTACTATTGGGCCTAGTTTGGGCCCATTTTATGCATTTTTTGTACTATTGGGCTTAGTTCGGGCCCATTATGCATTTTTTATACTATTGGGCCTAGTTGGACCCTTCGGGTCCATTTCGTATTTCTCGGGTGTTTGGCATATTTCGGGACTAATCCTTAAAAAATATATACATAACACAAAATACATTCATAAGTCCAAAAAACACATACATAAGTCCCAAAAACTTTATAAAATCCCAAAAGTATATCCCAAAACACATAACATCCCTAATCTCCACCGGGCTGACTCTCACTACCCTCCTCGGGCTCGTGTATAGAATCCCGAAATATATGTGACGCACGAGGTGGAGGGGGGGCCATCGGAGGAGTCTCATCAGTCAGCATATGCAATAGCCGACTCATCATCTCGTCAACCTCCTGAACGGGGATAAGGTCCCTATCTGTACGCCCCTCGAAATAAGCACGAAGCTCACCAGCAACCAACTGGTTCCGCTGTATTCGTAAATACCCATTAGAAGTTAAATATGACCAATTAATAATCAACATTAATTGAATTAAACGAATCAAGCATACCGCAAGAGTGTCCACTGATGGTGTGGGATGGACAGGGCCCTCTGGACGATCCTGTTTGGTGGATCTGGGATCCACCAGCACATGCGAATACTCGTCCAACCAGTCCAGATAGTCATCTGCCACGTCCCAATGACGTGTGGCTGGTGGAACCTCAATCTGGATCAAAGGCCTCAGATCCTCATCCCATGCCCCCAACAGATGATCGTTGAATGTGACGTCATAATATATGAGGTCGTTCTGGCGGGTCACTATCTTCGGCTCTGGAGGTAAGACCGGGATCCCTTGTACATGCCTAAACTGACGAAGGCAGCGGTCCGACATGTACGGCTCTTGTATATCCATGATCTGGATTATCCCTCTAAACAGGGAAGGAGCGTACTCTGGTCGGTCGAATGATACTCTAGCAAACGGGAACCACTGTACCTGTAACAAATAAAGTTGATAACATATTATAAAATATTTAGCATGAAGTACATATTATAAATTAAAATATTAATATAACAAAACATATTACCTCCTCATATCTAATGTTGTCCAACAACTGGCGCATACACACCAAACGGCCATGATCCTTGCTCTGTGGGACCTCTTGGCCGTCTCTGATGGCACCAGCATCGTCGGCCATGGCAGCTGGGTCCGTGACATAATGTCCACGGAAATGAGGAAAGTAGGCCCATATCCATGACTACATAACAAGATCGAACGAAGTAGAACATTAGAAAATAAATAATTGTAACGTATAAATTTAAATTTTATTTAATTTTTTTTTCTTACCCTCAAAAGTATGCCACAACTGGCAATACCCTGTGCCTCTCGTCTGGACGCCTGTCCTAAGTTCCGATACAGGAACGCCAAAATGCCTGCTCCCCATGCATATCGACATGTGGCCTCGTGGTCGAACAACAGTGCCAACCACTTGTGCTTGATCTGACGGGTAGACTTGTCGACCAACACTATGGAGACGAGCATCAGGAACAGATAAAGTGAAGCCAAGACGCTCTCGTCCCTCTGCTCGCTCCCCATCATGCGCTTCAAATTGTCCTGCAGCCTCTGGATAGGAATGTCGCCACTAGAGTACCACCTATCCACCTGAGAACTATCGTCAAACCCAAAAAGCTCCAGCGCAATCCTCCGTCTAAGCTCTGACCCATCCCCTGGTGCCGTACAACTCCTCCCGTCAATGGGCACCCTAAGTAACTCATAAACGTCGTGTAGCGTAATCGTCATCTTGCCCCATGGGAAATGGAACGATGACGTCTCAAGGTGCCATCTCTCCACAAAAGCAGAGACCAGGACGCGGTCAACTGCCCCGGTGCCAAGAACACGTAGATGTGTGAGGCCACTACGCTCTGCTAGCCGAAACCATGACTCTGGCTTGGGTCTGATGAACTCCTCTAGCTCAGTGACCATGCCGACATGGAAGTGAACCCTCAAGACCTTAAGGGTCTGCATGTTCGATAATTAATATTAGCTACGAAATTAACAAAAATATTTTTATTATACATGACAAATATGGAATAATGTACAACAAACGTATCAAATCC
Source organism: Rheum nobile (assembly GCA_027886185.1). Lineage (NCBI taxonomy): Eukaryota > Viridiplantae > Streptophyta > Magnoliopsida > Caryophyllales > Polygonaceae > Rheum > Rheum nobile. The sequence continues at coordinate 4,461,184 of WOAB01000207.1, read as the reverse complement.
TGAGTCTGATGGCGCATCTGACGACCCGAAATACGGGGAGCCTGGACAACATCTGGAGCCTCCTCTGGAGCGGCCTCAGGAGCGGTCTGTCCTCTAGCTCTTCTGCGTCGTCGCTGCTGTCTAGGAAGGGTGGAGGCACGAGGGGGAGGAGGGGCCAAAGGGGTCAGGTCAAAAATTGCCCTCGCGATATGTGTGGTGTAGTTGGGAAGGAGGATAGGGATGCGCGGCCCTCCTGGCATCCAAGAAGACTGCCCTAGAACGGGGCCAAGAGTTAGAGCTGGAGCCGGTGCAGCGGAAGGAAGGGGGAGGGGGCAATAGGTCCAGTCTGGACCGGGGAGGGAACGGGGGATGGGACAGAACAAGGGGGTGGAGGGTCGGTCTCATCCGGCAAAATCGGGTCAAAGGAAACCCTATACTCCTCTCCCACCAGGTCCTCGTCTGACACATGACGGGCCGCCTCATCAACCGGCATATCGTCACCAGATGTGACGTATGCGTCCTCCATCCTCGGTCGGACCAGAACCTGGAACCAACGACTCTGCACCTAATAAGTCCCCCATAATCTGCGACGAGCGGCGACGCACTGCCGCTGAGATGAGCCTTCTAGGCACACCGCGTCGATCGGCTACAGGAGCCGGATGTGTCAACCCCTCAGATTCTCCCAAGGCGTCCCGAAATGCCTAAATTTTTTGTTTACATTTCATTAATATATTTCTCTAAATTTTATATGAAATTTAGATAATCTAAATTTCATATGAATTTTATCTAAATTTTATATGAAATTTTATCTAGATTATCTAAATTTTATTTTTATTTCAATTTCTAAATAATCTAATTTCATATCTAATTTATCTAAATTTCATATTTATTGTTCAATTCTAATTTCATATTTTAATTAATGAATATAAATTTGGATCAATTCTAAAATCATAATATTCTTTCAGTTCTAAAAAATGCATACTATCTAAATCTAATAAATATTCTTTCAATTCTAAAATATTCATACTTATATCTTACGAATCTAATTTCATAACGAATACAATTTAAGTAAATCTAACAAATATAACGAATAAAATTTCATCACAAAATGCATTACTTACCTGACGGATGCCTGGTGCAGGTGTAACGTCGGTAGGTACACTCGATCGGGTCAACCGTCGTCTCGCGCCACCACTCGTCCGTCGGGCTAAACTATCCGCCTCCTCATCCTCCTCCTCCATGGACACCCAAACCCCCACCGGAGCTTCACCGGCGGCCGCACCTCCGACACCGGTGCCGTCACCTCCCATAGGGGCGCCCTCACCTCCGACAGCGGCGCCCCCCTCACCTCCGACCTCCCTCTCCCAAGAACCCCCTCTACCGCCACCGGCCGGCCACTGCCCAGAACCGCCGATCACCACTTCTCCGCCTCTGTCCACCTCACCACCACCATTCGGACCGCCTGAAGCCCCCCATGTCGAATCCATGCTCGGTTTTTAAGTTGAATAAGAGGAAAAGAGGGAAATCGAAATCGAAAACAAAAAAGCTCGCTCGCAGATCTGGAATGGGAAAGGGGAAAAGGAAAGGGAAGCGTCGTCAACACTTAACGCATATGGGTGCGTTAAGTGTTGACGCACATCTGTGCGTTAAAGCTTAACGCACAGTTGTGCTGGACTGGGCCTTACAAGGCCCTGGCCCATCCGCCTGTGCGTTAACACTTAACGCACATATGTTGTGCGTTAAGTGTTAGCGCACCACTATTTTTCCCAACTTTGTCTAAAAGGACCCTTCTGCTCCCTTATACGTTTACTCTTAACGCATCAACCTGTACGTTTAGCCTTAACGCACAAAATAGTGTGCGTTTAGACAATGAAACGTGTGTATATAGGATTTCCCTATTTCCAATCACATTGATTACTACTCCAAGTCAACCTTTTAATCTTTCAATTGGCAGATTTACCGTTCCATTTGGTTGTTGGAAATTTGAGCAGAGAATGTGGAGAAGGTGGGCTTTCTACGGCAATGGCAAGGTGCAAAAGAGAGGCTCAAGTTAATGAAAGTTGATGGTGCTTTCCACACTGCTTCTCCAGTTGCACCTCCACCATTAGTCACCTTGATTAGTATAATCTTCATACACAGTTACATCCTTAATTGCATTTGGTTTGATCTGTGAAAATGGATAATATTTGCATGATATATTACTTGAATAATTAGGATTTATCATATTGCATATAGTGGCTTTTTATTTAGTCCAAAGGGTGATTGGAAAATAGTTCAGGTAATTAGACACCTTGATTCATATATAATCTTCACACATAGTTACATGCTTGTTTGCATTTGGTTTGATATGTGATAACTGGAAGATATTTGCATCATATATTACTTGAATGACTAGGATTTATCATGTTTTATGTGTGTTTGTCACTGTGTAGTTGTGGTACGCGTATGCAAAGACATTAGCAAAGAAAGAAGCATGGATAATATGTAGAGAAAGTGGGCTTGATCTAATGGTGGTTCTCCCATCTTTTGTAGTTGGTCCAATGCTATCCTTATGAGAACCATTGAGTTTAAGTTGTACATATCCTGGACAGTTAATTCAGTAAGATGGTGATATTTCTGTGGCCAGTTGCAGTGGAGATGTTGGAACACAAAATAAATCACAAACCTTTCATTTTAGCTCTTATTACAGAGAGAGTATATGCTAGTTGATGTAGCATATGGAATGCGCCATGATCATTGGACTATATAGGAATTACTATCTTCAGATGTGTTCAGAGTTTTCTTTTGCATAATAATTTTGACTTTCAAGAGTAACAATTGACAGTATTAGCTGATAATTTTTAAATGGTTATTCGCTAATCTGTTTGCTGTTTGCTGTTTGCTGTTTGCTGTTTGCTGTTTGCTGTTTGCTGTTTGCTGTTTGGTTTCTTTTCCTGTGCATTCATCTACGTGATGAGTAAATGGTCTAATCTAATAGTGAAAGTAGGTCAAAAAACAAAGGATTTGAGCAATTAAGCTGTGTTTCTTGTTGATTTCTCTTTTGAAAAAGAGACCTTCAATTTCTGTTTAAGATGAACTCATTTTTTCAAGATTTTTGCACTGCTGAAGCAGTTAAGTAATAAGTACAGGTCAAACTACATATGTATCATCAAAGAGAAGTTGCAAGGTCATCAAAATACTCATTAAAAAGTGGGTAAGACTGTAAGAGAATATAAAGTTGAAGAATTCACATTTGAAGAAAACGTACTATCTTGGTTCATCAAGAATTCACCAAACAGGCCCTTAATGATAATCAGAAATTGGTTTCTAGGTAGGAGGATTAAAAAATGAAGTATATCCACTAGCTGGATTTTTCTTAAACCATCAACTAATCTCTGCAGTGGACAACACATATAATATAAAACCATTTTTCTAACATATGTAATTAGGGTATAAGTTAAAAAAAATTATATAAATTTTTTTAATTATATGTTAAAATTTTTTTTTTATTAAATCGTTTCACCCTTTTTTATTTAGTACTTTTAATAAAAATTCTGGACTTCCATCTCAGGTTCCCAGGCCAGATCTGTTGCAGACAAATCAAAGTGCCTTTTTCTTGTGTGTGTGTGTGAAACAGAAAGAGAAGATGCCGGAGTACTGTGTAACAGGAGGAACAGGTTTCGTAGCTGCTCACTTGGTGAAAACCCTGCTTGAAAGGGGTCACACAGGTACAGCCACGGTTCGAGATCCTGGTATTTTTCTTACTAAATCTTCTACTTACGAAGTTTACTGTTTGATCTGTGATTGGAAATTTGAGCAGGAAATCTGGAGAAGGTGGGTTTTCTGTGGGAATTGCAAGGGGCAAAAGAGAGGCTGAAATTAATAAAAGCGGACTTGCTGGAGGAAGGAAGCTTTGATGATGCAGTTGAAGGTGTTAATGGTGTTTTCCACACTGCTTCTCCAGTTGCAGCTCCACCCTTTGGGGACAATGTTCAAGTATGTATATATGATCTTCAAAAATTGCACACCCTTATAATTATCATTGCCTACCAGCTTGGTAATTTTATCTAATTGGATCAGTACAGAGTAGCAGGATCTGATTCTGTTACCCAATTAGGTTTCCTATTTGGGTTATAATTCAACTGGTGTTTTTCCCCCCTTTTTGATGTTTTGCAGGAAATCCTAATGGATCCAGCCATCAAAGGAACTGTGAATGTGCTCAGATCTTGTGTAAAGGCTAGAGTGCAGAGGGTTGTACTAACCTCTTCTAGCACAGCTACACGGTACAGAGATGATGTCCAGCAGATTTGCCCACTCAACGAGTCTCACTGGAGCGATATTGATTACTGTAAACGATACAAGGTAAAACAAAACGCTACGTTTTCTTGGTGGATAGCATATGAATTATCTCAATCAAGTAGCTTCTTAAGAACAAGAGTCATTTGAATTATCCTAGTTGTGGTATGCGTACTCAAAGACGCTAGCAGAGAAGGAAGCATGGAAGATGGCTAATGAAAGTGGGCTTGATCTTGTGGTGGTTATCCCTTCTTTTGTAGTTGGTCCCTTGCTATCTCCACAGCCAACTAGCAGTATACAACTACTCTTGAGCATCATCAAAGGTTCGTACCTCTCCCTCTAAGATGGTGTTTGATTATCTCAGCAGTCAAAAACATGACTTTGTTTAGCTCTTGAAATTAGGTACGAGAGGCGGAATCCTAGACCAGGTTATAGGGTTTGTCCATGTAGACGACGTAATCTCTGCACACCTTCTGGCAATGGAGGAAAGCAAGGCCTCAGGCAGGCTAATATGTTCAGGCCCGGTAGCACACTGGTTGGAGATTGTGGAGTTTCTCAAGGCAAAGTATCCTATGTATCCTTTTGAGAATCAGTAAGTTGTAAACAGCCTCAAGAAGTTACTTCACTTAGCAGCTATATATGGTGATTTGATCTTGAACCATGATAACTGTTCTGTAGGTTGAGTACTAACCAGCAGGGCGATGCCAACCCACATAGCAACGACACAAGCAAGCTCGTCGAGCTCGGGTTGCCTGGTTTCAAAACAATCCCTGAGATGTTTGATGATTGCATCCAAAGTTTCCAAGACAAGGGGTTTTTGGACTAGTCAATGCAGCATAGACTGAATCAAGATTGTTGAGCTAGGATTTACTAGCCTCAGAGTTTTCAGGACAGTTTTTTTTGCATAAAAAATCATCCTGTACACCAGAGTAATAATCAACAGGATTAGCTGAACCTAATAGCATTATTATTTGCTAATCTTTTTCCTGTTGGCTTCCTCTTCCCATGTGCATTCATCTATATGAAAAGTAAGTGTTTCATCCCTATCTTAAAACCAAAGTCCATGTCGGATTCCTACGAGCATACCCATCAAAGCAACAGATCTCTATCTAGCAAGTACGAAAAATCACATTAACTGAAAAACTTACTAAAATGAAAGCACCGGTCCAAATCATATGTCCCAAATGTACATCAAAGGACAAATTAAAGGATCATTGATTACATGCTAAACGATCAGTCTACAAGAAAACTAGTCAGCATCTTCATCTAGGATATTCAGACGTTTATGGCATCCGGTATCATCAACATTCAGAGTTTCGCCCAACCATAGCTCATCATCCAGCTTACTGAACTCACCAATTAATTGTCCATAAGCATTGATAACACCGGTGTCAAACACTTGGTTACTCACAAAGGACGAAGATGGTACTTGGATATCATCCACATTCGCATTGCCTTCTATGCACTCATCCCTGACAGCAACAATATCCCAAGATTTTGAATCTGTTAATTCCACATTATAGTTTGTAATTGTACCACTATGTGCCTGTATGTCCTCTTCAGCAAAAACATTTGACTGCTTAAGCCTATTCTCAGCATTGTTAATCAAAGCATACGCACGTCTCTTTCTGTTGAGAGCCTCTAAAGCCTCTTCAGCTGTGTCGTAAGTACCCACAGAACCTCTTGAATTTGTCATTGGATTTCGAATCTCAGAATACCATCTGCCCGACTTCCTCTGATACACACCACGTGGCCTGCCGCAAGTCACTTGTCCTTCCATAGATTCACTTGAAGTGACAGATTGTTTGCTTGTTGTTATAGAGCCAAAGTCCGGGTCCAATTCATGCTCCTCCAACCTATATTCCTTTGCAACCGCTTCATCAACATGAGCCACATTGTCCAAGTCTTGCCTTTTTCTATGAATAGCTGCTTCGGCCTCTTCATAAGTAGGGTAAGTACCGACGTGAACATTAGAATTTCTATAAGAAATCTGAGCTCGCCACCTGCCTGCCTTGGTTCGGTAAACAGAGCCACTACCCGGTAGCCTTTTTACACGAACGGTATTGCTAACTGCTTGTGCTAAGTGTTGGTCGCAAGTCGATCTATCTTTCATTACCTTGTCTTCCAGCAGAGAGGAGCTTCCTAAACCCACAGATGGTTGGTTTGTAATTTTAAGACTATGTGCCTTTACAGGTTCTTTAACATGAACATCTGATTGTTTGCACTTCACTTCAACCTGACCAATGAGCTCTGCCTCGCACCTCTTTCTGTTCAGAGCTTCCTCAACAGTAGCATTTGTGACTATGGAATCAAACTCAAGCTTCTTTTTGGTGGATACATTTGCATCCTCTGCAGCAGAATTACCAGTACCAAGGCACACTAATTCACCATTAACAGGATCTTGAATCTTAGCTCCCCGTTTGCCTGAGTTTGGAGGGAAAGAAAGTGACTGATACTCGAGCTTCTTCTTGATGTATGCATCTGCAGCCTCTTTGGGGGTATTGTAACTGCCCAGCCACACTGAAGCCTTAGTAATGGGATGTCGAATTGCAGCTCCCCATTTGCCTGATTTTGTATGGCGAACACCTCTGTGTTCTCTAAAGTCTGTATGAGTTGTTAGGGAAGGAGCAGCAGACATCTCTAACTTCTCAATTAACATAACTATTTGCAGTCAGCTAACCAAGCCAAGTATCAAGCACCTGAAATAACGACAACAACAGCAGTGTGTTTTACAGCCACATGATGTTAGCTTCTCGTATATAATATCACAGAGAAATGTAATAAAGTCTTCCCATCTCTGTCTACTTTTTCTTTTCCCCGTCACTAACTAAAAGCAGATGGATTCGACAGAAACAAGTGAATTTATACCAGAGTCAATCTCAGAATTAGTGTTTACTGCTCTTCACCCTGGTTGCAATCAAACTCTTTTACTGTCTGCACAAGAAACGTAGACTTTGGAGTATTATCTGACTGACTCTCTTGGTAAAGTCCCCATTGCAAAAATCTGGACTTTTAGAACAAAAGGACGAGTTACTCAGAATTAGGTCAAAGCAGTAAAATTGCAGATGTGTTTTAGGGCTTAGGTTCTAAAATTTACTCTTCACATTAATAGTAGTTGTTTCAGACAAATTAGAGTGTTGCTATTAAAGATGTTCCTCCAGAATACGAAATTGGACTTCAAAAATTTAGTGATCGATCTCCAATGTGATAGCCAACAACAAAACAAAATAGCAAAGATACCCCAAGTTTTTTACGCAAAGAGTTCGGACTTAAGATTACAGTCATTAACAAGAAAAGAGGTGCAAAATTCTGAAAAATAACTAACCCTTTGTTCATCTGGAACAGAGAGCAGCAGTAAATGCACTTCGTTCAGCAATTGAAGTAGACTGTATAGAATTGGTGATGATCTAGAGAAGGCAATGGAGAAATCTCATATGGTGTTGTTTCTCCTTGTATAGTGATACACTGATACTGGATTCTGAGATTGATGTGACAGAGAACTTCATTGAATCTGGATTGAATCTTTGATATATAGCATGCAAAATTCTGAAAAATATGGTGTTGTTTTTTTGGTATCGATATAAAGTATGAGATAGAGTCCCTTTCACGTACATCTATATGCTACATTCAGAAGTGTAAATGCCGTTGGATTAACAAATTGTGTACCTGAGATTAGATTAGAAGAAAGCGATTCAACCTAAATAAATCATAAAAATGGACCGGTTCATTTAAAGTGACAAATCCATAAATATATGAAACCTACAACTACAAGGGTACGGAGGTCACCTCTCATCTCCGCTTCATGGCTCATCTGCTCCCCTCTTTGGTTCATCTATAGAAGCTCACAATCACTGTAGAATTTTTCAAATCTCATTGATCCATTCTACACACATGGAATCTGATCTTAATTTTCAACCTTCTCCATCGCACGTCCATGAAAGCTCCGGTGGATTTTCGAAATTCTTCGTTGCACGTTCATGAAATCTCCAATTTGTTACCTTCTTCATCACAAATCGATGGAAGCCTTTTTACCTACTTCTACTTGTGGTTCTCAGTCGACAACAAAAAACGCACAACAAAAAGAACATTGGATCAATTTGGTGCACAAAATTTGGGATTTTTTGGATTCAAATATGGATGGTTGTGTTTTAGATTTACGTCTGAATGTTCATATAAAAGACTAAGGGTTCATGTTTTGCATGTAAATGTTCATATATTACAGTTCATATTTAGTCGCTTAAAAAACATTCATGTTCCTTTTCCATGGTCTTGCAGCATTGAAAAAACTAAGGGTTAATGTGTTGCATGTCCAAATTATTGATTTTATCATAGCTTATTAGCTCAAATGGTAGAGCAATGTGTTGATACAAATGGATGTGGGTTCGAATCCCTCATAGGCTAGATTCAAATCGGGGTGGTTTGGATATGAATTTGGGTGTTTGAGGGTGAAGAATACAATGATGCGCTTTGATTTTAACAATTTGGACTTGAACGAGTATGAGTATCTCTCTCAATCATAAGCATGTTTCTCAAGCATTTCGTCGAACACCTTGTGGGCATATCTCAACTCACCAACTATTATCAAACTCAATCTTCTCAATCCAGAAATCAATCATCTCCATCAACGAATTTTACTTGATTGAATGATAATGACTATCCCAAATGAGGCTTAGAAACATTATAAAAGAGACGAATCAAGCAAAAATAAACCACAAGATTAAACCTAAATTTCTAGGGTTCGAATCGCAACATCAGAATTCAAATCCATCATGAAAGAAAAAATTAAGGCAAATCGCAACACAAGAATTCAGCAATAGAGAACGAGAAAGAAATCCACTATATGTTGCATGGAAAAGGAATCAACAATGGTGAAATCAAACTTGGAGAAATGGAGCGCAAGTGGTAGAAGATCGAATAAGCTCATGGGGGATGAAACTCTCAAATGGAAAATTGACCAAAATTCCCCTCCACATTTTAAAATGCTCTAACACAAGGATATAAGCAGAACCGTTAGATAGAATTAGATGGACGGCCGAGATGATTTCGTATTTTACACAGGAGGACCAATTTGTATCTGATCCTAAATCATATGAGATATTGGTATGAGTATCAAGATATGGGTTCGAGTGATATCCAAACCCATGCATGATATCAATACCAAACTGGCCATCAATCTGTCACAAGTAACATAAAGAGCTATTTATAGTTTCTGAGTAAGTTGACTTATTGACTAGAGGAACGATCCAAAGCACATGCATGTGACGTGGTACGATCCAGCGCACACGCATGTTCCACATCAACTAGTATATTTAACAACTAATCTCAATACACCCTCCTCAAGTTGGAATGTCTACAAGACCCAACTTGTCACAAAGAAAAAATGTTGAGCTTGACCAAGGGCTTTAGTCATAATGTATGCGAGTTGCAAATGTGTAGGTATATAGAAAGTCTGTAAAAACCCTGATTGAACCTTTTCTTGGGTAAAATGCAAGTCAATCTCTAGGTGTTTGGTTCGTTCGTAAAAACAAGGATTTGCTGTAATTTGTTTGGCAACCTTGTTATCACATAAGAGAGTCATAGGCAAAGGTATGGGCAAATGCAGATATCTGAGCAAATAACTTGTCGAAAGCAATTCGGCGGTAGTGGAGGCCATGCTCCTATACTCCACTTTTGCAAAACTTCGTGAAACTATAGCTTGTTTTTCCGTTTTCCACGAAACAAGTGAATGTCCTAAGCAAACACAAAACCATGTGAGTGAGCGCCTTGTCGTTAAACAAGATCCCCAATCGGCATCACTGAACCCTATAATTTTTAAGTCTGGTTAAACAAGGTAGAATAAACCTTTTGAGACTGTGCCCTTCAAATAACGCAAGACATGACTGCGTGTAGATGTGGCTCCCTTGGGATGAAAACACATTGGGATAAATGTTGTACGACATAAGACAAATCGGGTCTCGTGAGCGCTAAATACAATAGCCTCCCAACAAGCCTCCTATAACATTCTGTATCAGACACCAAAAAACCAACCTTTGCTTGCAATTTAAGTCTGGTGGGTAAGGGAAAGGAAGCTTATCGATAATTCATCATATTGACATCTTGCAATATATCATGAATGTACTTTTGTTGGTTAAGATAAGCCCCATCAGAAGTTCAAAAAATTTCAATCCCTAAGAAATACCTTGCCTTCCCCAAATCCTTGATTGTAAACTTAGCATGTAAGGCAACCTTCACTCGTTCCATTTCTCTAGAATCACTACTTGTCAAGAGTATGTCATCGACATATACTAAGAGGGCGGAAAAAGAGCCTTGTGTCACTCTAACAAACAAAGAATAATCTGTGGAATACTAGTGATATCCCAACTTAACCAAAAATTTAGATGATTCATGGTTCCACTGCCTAGATGCCGGTTTCAAGCCATAAAGGGATCGTTGCAACTTGCATACTTGACCCGGTGTTGCCTTGCCATATCCCTCTGGAGGCTTCATGTATATCTCTTCCTCGAGGAACCTATAAAGGAAGGCATTGTTTACGTCTAGTTGTGACAATGACCATTCCTTGGCAATAGCCATGGCAATCACAATACGCACAGTGGGTAGTTTAGCAACTGGGCTAAACGTGTGCTTATAATCCTTTCTTAACTTTTGATCATACCCCTTTACAACCAATCTAGCCTTGTACCATTTTGTACTTCCATCTGATCGATACTTGATTTTGAATCCATTTGGAACCAATAGCCTTATGACCATCAAGCAAGAGGTCAGCTTCCATGTTCCATTAGTCTCCAAGGCTAAAAGTTCCTTAGCCATGACTTCTTCCCATTCTAGAATGCCATGAGCATTATGGCAAGAAGTTGGTTATGAAATTGTCAAAGCTTGAGTCATGGAAGCAAAGTATTCTGGTGCATGATCCTCATGAAGAGATGCATTCATTACATAATTGGAAGATCATACTGGTGATTGTCTCACTCTACTGGTTCTCCTTACCACTGTATCAGAAGAGCTTTGATCTAGAGTTAAGGGTATGTGATCAAATTGAGAAACTGGGACAAGAAACTCATCACTTGAATCAAGCACTGGATTGGAGGGAAACAGAAGACTTTGTTGTGATCCAGTGGATGATGAAACTGGTTGTGCCACATTATCATTAGCAAAAACCTTGAAAGTAAAGATGTCTTCATGAAATTGAACATCTCTACTATGGAAAATCACCTTGTTTTCCAAGGCTTTGTTTGGGCAATGGTGTTTATTGTTTATAAACACATTATTTTAAAAACCTACTTTTAAAGCTTTGATAAATGTGTAATGATATTAATTTAATATTTTTTTTCATTACTCGCACTTTAAAAAAAAATACACATACCAATAAAAACTACTTTTTTGCCAAACATATTTGTTTACTCAACATATTTTTCAACTACTTATAAGCAAAAAAAACTTTATAAGCAATCTCACCTAACAAGCCCCAAGTCATATAGCTTATGCCCCTTCTTATGCGAAAGATAGCCTACAAGTGCACATCTCTTACCTCTAGCATCGAATTCGTCCAAGCCTCTCCTAATTGAAGCTGCATAACAGAGGCATCCTATGACTCTTAAGTTGTCATAAGAAGCTATCTTGTGAAATAACATCTCAAAGGGACTCTTCCATCCAATACTCACCACATGCATCTCATTAATGAGGTAAGTTGCTTCTAAGATACACTCACCCCAAAATTCCTTGGGAAGATGAACATGAATTTGCAATGATCGTGTTGTTTCTAGCAAATGCATGTGCTTGTGCTCCACAACGCTATTCTATTGTGAGCTATAGGCTCTGATGGATGATTCTAAAATCTGTAAATAACTATTTACAAGTGGAATTCACTATCTCAATTCCATTATCAAATCTAACCTTCTTTGGTAGGACTCTAAACTGTGTTTGAATCATCAACAAAAAAGTTCCGAGAACACTTGAAACTTGGTGCTTACTGTGGAGCACATATGTCCAAGTCCCCTTGCTCATGTCATCCACTATCGTGAACAAATAGGTTATCCACTGAGGTTAGCAACATAATAGGGCCCCCAAATCTATAATAACCCATAATATTTTAGATTTTAAATAAGATTATTATTGTAAATATCTAATTTTTTATTATGAATTTATAAAATCTATTATATTATTGATAATTATATTATAAACTTGAAGTTATATCTTATGTCAAATAAATTCCTTATGAATGATTTAAGAGTATAATTTAGACTTAAATTGAATAGATAGTGTGTTCAAATTTATATTTTCCTTTTAAGTTGTCCCAATAAAATTAATTTTAAATGAAAAGGAATATTGAATATTTTCTTTCCAAAATCACTATCTTAATTGATCTCCTTCCTTCCCAATAAATAGGGCTTAGTTTTTACCTAAAATCACACAACCCTTTTCTCTCCTCTTCTTCTTCACGCCGCTCTCTCTCGGTTTTTCTCTCTCGCAACCCTAAAACTCAGTCAACTTCCTAACACCTCCGTTTATACGCCCGATGTCGGATATAGACGATTCAAATTGCACTCTCTTCTTCACTTTGTCTTCTACATTGTAATATGCAGCATGTCCCCTGAAACACAAAGACCCGCCCTCACACGCCATCTAAAGGCAGGGTGGTCGAAGCTCTTGCCAAGAATTTCTAGTCGACATTGTTAAGACTTTTAATTGTTAAAAATAGTTCTATATCTTATTTTGATTTGAAATTTTAACAGTGGTAAACATATATTTGTAGTTGTATATGAAAAATTGCATCTTTTCGATGTCGTTTTTTTTTAAATGGTTGAAATAGAACAGTTGGTTTGATTTGATTTTGAGTTTATGAAACGTTTTGCTTATAACTTGTCAATGGTTTATCTTATCCTAATCAATATTTAATATGATAAACTATGACATGTTTATGAACGTTTGGAACTAGTTTCATCCCTAAAGGATTTGTTTTCGATTTTTATATATTTTTACAATGTGACATTGCAGATTCTGCATACCCGAATTAAATAAATTGTTAAGGTCATATAAGAGGAGATCTTTTGTTTATTTCAATTGGATGATCTTAATAACTTCCGTAAAGATATGAATGTTATTTTTAATATATTTATTTTACTTCAAATATATTCTTCTTGGATTTAATTCTAAAAATCTATAAATCTGAAAGAGATTTGATTTTGAGTTTCTATGTTTCATAATGTCAAACTTTATTCATACGTTTGTGTTGAACTTTAAAGAACTTATTGGACTGGTTCATTTTCTAGAATTACAATATGGAAGTTAAGAGAATTTAGGCTTTTGAATCACTCGATTTAAGGCTATAATGAATCTTATATGATTTTTAGAAATCAATGCGCATGATGTGTGATACTAACTTTGTTGATTTTTCATGAAATATTTATAAATGATTTAGGGTTCTTTCCACTTGGAGAATGACCTAGACTCATTCATGTTTATTCATATCATCTTTTTCTTAATTTTTGAATTATTTTAGATGGAGTTATAGTTACGTTTTTTAATGGACAGTAAGGTGTCAAATTTTAGATTTTGAATTGTGAAACTTAAGCATTTATTGTGACATTATTTGCATCCTAGGTAATTATTTGAGGATCTATGGTCTTGATTGATACATTTTAAAGGCTCGGATGTCATTAATAAGGCAAATTCTCATACTTGCTCGGTTGGTCATTTGTGTGCTTGTTTGAATATTGCTTTATACGTCTAAGATTTGTTATGATACATGTTTGTGTGAGTTTGTTGATGCATGTAATTTTATTGTGACTCATTTATTAAATATTATATAATGTTATATTATGAAATCTGAATGATTCGATGTATGTGTTTGACTTGTTCGTTATATGTATGACTTGTTCATTTTTTGTTGTGAAAATGTGTGTTGTCATTCATATGAGTGGTCAAAAGAAAAAGTGATGAGATCCTCCATGTGGAGTTTGCATGTGATTAGGACGCGGATGCACCACCATCCGAACTATTGGCGAAGGCGACTCCGGGTATGGGAGTGTAGTAGTGGGTACATACCTCAGAGTAGGCCTTCGATGGGGTATGTACGGCCATACCGCAGGCTTAAGGTTGTGGCATTTGTACAGACATGGACTTCCAGTATGAGCTCGGATTTGGCCAATATCCATAGTGTGTGTGGTCAAGGTTGCAATTGAGCTAACCTTATGTGTGTGTGTTAAAAGGTTTCAACGATGTTGACCTTGTATGTGTGGTGTGGATGGGTGTTAAAAGGTCTCCATTAAGTTGACCTCGTGTGTGTGAACGTGCATTCATTGTCATTTATGTAATGATATGTGTTTGTAATTAACGTTCTTTATGATTTCATATATGTGCTAATACATAAAGTGATCTTAATTGTATTGTTCTTAATGTAGTTACGTGTTTTGAATATAATTGTTCAACGACTGTTTAGCTATCTTCTACGCCTTGTTTGGTTGCTAGACATGATATTTTTTATATATAAGATATGACTAGTATATGATGGTGTGTTTAGAGCTATAAATAGGAACATATGTTTCTTTGATGGATATAAAGGGACAAAAATGTGTATTGTGTATTTATGTTGGGATGTGTAAAGCTATAATTGAAATTAAGTTAGGTATGAATTGTTTGATGTTTGTTGGGACGTTAGATTTCTTTTTTTTACTCGATAATATTGGTGATATTCTATACTCGAGGGATATAGATTAAGTTGCGATGTTTATTTGAAAGTTTGAGTTTCTAACTTGATGATATTGTGGATATTTTATAGGGTTAATTATCGGAAACCACCCGTACAATAGGCCATATTGCCATAAATCACCCGGATAATGACTATTTACCGTAAACCACCTGTATATCCATCTCCGTCCAACACGTACCACCCTACCCCACTCTCCGTCCATTAGATCGTTAACGTAATTACAGATTTAAGCTGAATTTTTTATTTTCATTCAATTTCAAAACTTGGGTAAAAATTGTAATTAATCCAAAAATAGTGTCATCTTCAACCTCCAGCCAAGCCATCCTCACGCGCAAGCTCGGCTGAGCTCCATCAATGGCGGATTCGGACCAAATTCGAGCTCGAATTCGACAATTAACCATTGGGACTTTTAGATAAGATCCAGACGCGTCATATCTTTGTGAAATCGGGAAGAATAAACCCGGGACAATATCGTATTTGCCCCAGAAGGAAAGAAAATCTGGGGGTTGGCACCGGCCGGAAACTGGGCAAATTGGGGCACGTCGGAGCATATCCGAAGTCGGGGACAAGAGTATTTTGAAGAGGGATTAAGGGTGGTGCTAGTGGTGGCGGCAATTTCAGAGGTGGAGTCGGTGGTGGGTGGAATTTGACGAAGAACAGTCACGACAATATTTCTAGGGTTCGGGGCTTTGAGGATGAAATTGGATGCCAAAATCTCTGTGAAATCGGGAAGAATAAACCCGGGATGAGATCGTATTTGCCCCAGAAGGAAAGTCCCAATGGTTAATTGTCGAATTCGAGCTCGAATTCGGCGGAAAACCGCCATTGGAGAGCTTGAGGAGCTCACGGCTGGCTGGAGGAAGAAGCTGATGAATAGTGCCAATCGGGGCCCCTCACTTTTGGCTTAATTGCATTTTGGCCCCAACTTTCCAAGTTGGGGCAAAAATGCCCTTGCATAATTCTTGAAAAATTACAAAAAATTATCCAAACTTTCCCAAACTTAATTATTTTAATAATTCTATTTTAATAATTTTTAGCTTAATTACAATTTTTACCCAAGTTTTGAAATTATGGAGAAATTGAATGAAAATAAAAAGTTCGGCTTAAATCTGTAATTACGTTAACGATCTAATGGACGGAGAGTGGGGTAGGGTGGTACGTGTTGGACGAAGATGGATATACGGGTGGTTTACGGTAAATAGTCGTTATCCGAGTGATTTCTGGCAATATGGCCTATTGTACGGGTAGTTTCCGGTAATTAACCCTATTTTATATTCGGGGAATATAGATTAAGTTGTGAGGTTGGTTGAGTTCTTGAGTCGATATAAGTTTTGGATATAGATTATGAGGTGGAAATTCTAAGTTGAGGTTATTGAATGAACTTACATGTGAAGTAAGATTCAAGATCGAGGAAGTGCATGATAATTGGAATTAATGATTATAGGATCTTAGGTAAGTGGTTAGTTAAGTGATCTTGTGGTACTTGTGATCGTCCGGTTTTCCGCAGGGGGAATATTGGCGGTTCACACGTAACCAACTCCGGCTCGTCTCTCCTGGAGGTCTCTCTACCCGTTCCCCGCCAACGGTCTCCGGTCACATCGGGTATTGTCCGTCCACGCAGTTCCGACCTGAAAAGAAGAGGGGCCTGAGGGTGACCTCGGGCTTGCCACTCTGATGCTCAAGTCAGTACACAACCCACGAAAAGAGCCTAAGGTAGTAGAGCCTAAGGTACAACATTGTAATGCAATAGAGTGTGGAGCAAGACAAGGTACATTAACCAAAAGAGCCGAAAAAGTAAAGAGGGAAAGTAAGGTTTCGGTTTCTAGCCGATGAGATGGGAGAGAGAAACCAACCAGGGAGAGGGTCGAGAATCCCCTCCTCCTGTTGTAGATGTCACCTTATATACCTGGAGCTTCAGGGCCTCTTTGCATTGTATAGCCGGCCAAGTCGTGAGGGAGGTGTGGTCGTCCTGTCGGAAGGAGCCGAGGAGAGGCTGGTGGGGTAGAGTTGGGTGGATACCCGCGGGCCATGTGGTCGGGGGGGCAAGATAGTTTCTTGGGGTCTTGTTCTGAGCTGAGTCGTACTGTTAGTTGGGCCTCTTCTTCTTTTGGGTCGGTGTACCTGGGCCCCTTCCTTTCTCTTGGGCCGGTGCATCTAGGCCGGGCTAAATCCGGCTCCCATAGTACTTATATAATATCTGGGAATTTTATGATCAAGGAATAAACGTCTTTGTATTGGATACAATCTACCTTATTGATCTTTGGGTAATCAAGAGTAGGTGATAAATCGACCATGTTCTATTTTGGTATTAAGTTGTCTCGAAATCGATATGGTTGAAATAGATAATCTTTGATGAGGTGTTAGGAGTGTTGCTAGTTAGTGTGCGTCTATCTCCTTGTACTCATGATTAGTTATTACCTATGATCATGCATCATGCTTATTAATGATATTGTTTCAATGTGAGCATTTGTTACCTTGTACATTTCTTATGAGTTGACCAACTGACCCCGATGAGGGCTGTCTACTTGTTGTAACATGTAATTCTTTACAAATATCATTAACGTGAGATCACTCAAGGTGGCAATAGATGGATATCATGATACTACACATCAAGCTTTTAATTGCAATTTGGAGATTTACTACTGGAAAGGTTTGATCCTATGCATTATAGTTTTAATAAGTCTTCCGCTATACTTAATTCGTTTATGTTTGTTAAAACTAAATCTTCACACTTTATAAGGAGAGTTTATATAAGTTGATGTTACTTAAAAAGACTTCCGCTATTGTTTTATTTGTATGATTTTATTACACGTTTTACAAAACTTTGTTCGATGTTAAGCCTTGGGTGACTTCGGACATTAATGTCTAGGGTCACTGGTGTGTGATCCTTTCGACTTAATTTAGGGGTTTTACAAAATCCACATGCAATAAATCAAAAGCATATGAAAATCTATTCTCACTGTGATGAAAAGGAAGCCGATGAAATTATGCTAAACCACAAGTGTCACACAAAGTATTGGAAGAAGCATCAAGTTTACAACCTGGTACATTGCTCAATTTGGAAAAAGAGATGTGACCAAGTCTATAATGTAAGAGTTGAAGGTTGTTCTTTACATACAAAGAACACCTTGTGTTATTAAAACTAAGAACCTTGTAATCCTACACTTGCAATTGTATAGTCCTCCAATCGCATTTCCCTTAGCAACCACTGACCTACTCAAACGGTCATGTAAAGTGCAATGAGTCTCATCAAATAATGCTAGCAATCCCTTCTGAGCAATTAACTTATTGACATATAACAGACTAGATTTAAATTTAGTAATATGTAGTACATCATCCAGCACAAAACATGGTTGCAACTCAACTGAACCTATCTGAGCTACTTTCAAAACTGAGCCATCAAGTAGCTTCAGAGTAATAGGCACATCTAATTGCCTCACATTCATTAAACGGTCCAAATAAGATGTCATGTGGTTGTTGGCTCCGGTGTCAAGGATCCATTCATGTTGAACTAAATTTTGTGCAAGTGCAACAATGAGGGAATTACCTGCAAAATTAGCGGAGGAGGTAGGCATGACGGCTTTGCCTTTGAAGGCTTTCATCATCTCATGGCATAGAGCTTGAACAAATTCTTTATCAAAATCATTTGCTTGTTTGAAGTAGAACCTTCATCTCTATCAAGAGGCATGCCACTCATCACTTGAGCAACTACCTTAGTTCCTCGCTTAATTTTGTTTCCTTTATACCAGTCGGGATATCCAATGATTTCAAAACATCCCTCAGAAGTGTAAACATCTTTGTCACAGTAAGAACAATGCTTCCTCTAATCGCTCTTGACTTTCTTGTGATCTTTCTTACCATATCCACCAAACCGACTTTCAATGCTAGCTTGATTGACACCTTTTCCATCTCTAGGAACAACAAGGAATGCAGAAGGATCTATAGCACTGTTAATGAACTGTTCTTGCTTCTTGACTCGCAAGACCAAGTAATAGGCCATGTTTAGAGTAGGTAGCGGATCCAAGGACAAGATATGACTTGTAATCTCTTCATACTTATGGTTCAAATTCAGAAGGAATTGCATTAACCGATCTTGATTTCAAGCTCCAAATTAAGTCAAAGCATGTTCATGATTCCTATCCGTCATCATCGATCGAAAAAAGCAACTAGAGAAAAATTTATGGATTGTAATCGAAGTTTTCAAAGGAATCTCACTCTCTCCTCTCAATCTCTCATGTGCTTTGATACCATATTGAATCTAGATCGAATGAAGAGAATGGGAAGGAACAAAATGCTCACTTTTGTGATATTTCTCTCAATCTGTTACAAGTTATAGAAATAGCTATTTACAGCTTTTGAGTAAGTTGACTTGTTAACTAGAGGAACAATCACACAGGTGTCACGTCATCTAGTCTATTTAACAACTAATCTCAATAAACTAAAAGTACCAATCAAAATCCTCTAAAGTCATAGATATATCTTTGTTTATTTGTTCTTTGTTGGAAAATTAGGCCTGCTACCACTTACCTTTTCAAGATTTTAGTTCTTACCCAAAGTTATTAACCTATTGAACATAAAACTCGTAATTGCGTACCGGGAAACCCAAAACATTTACAACTAAAATTCAATAATGTTGTTGAACACACCTCTGAATCTCAAAGGTTTGCTTAGTAACATCTTCATCAATACCTAGTAACATACCAACATTCCATATTTGCTCATAACATGAATTGGAAAAGATCAATTATTTTGATATGAGGATAACTTAGAGGAATTAGAAGACTTGTAGAAACTAGAAAAGACTAATAGCACTTTGAAAAGATAAAAGAGATCAGTCTATTTCATATTCAAATAAGTTTTATCAAAATTAAATCTTATCTTGAGGTATTTTAGTCTACCCATAATAAAAGAATATTACTCTAATATATATATATATATATATATGAGTCTACTTCCTTAAACTCCTCTTAATAATTAAAATTCTATGTCAAGGACCTCACAAAATTTATCCCAAAATGAAAATTACCAGTACAAAACTATATTGTGCTCTATCTTAT
This sequence comes from Rheum nobile, assembly GCA_027886185.1. Lineage (NCBI taxonomy): Eukaryota > Viridiplantae > Streptophyta > Magnoliopsida > Caryophyllales > Polygonaceae > Rheum > Rheum nobile. The sequence goes on along the minus strand of WOAB01000207.1, from coordinate 4,441,168 downwards.
TTTTAATTATAGCCTACAAGGTATATGTAGGGCATTTGTGAGTGTCATGACTAGTAGTCACAACATTTTTTTCCATAGACCAAGTTGCCAAAAGATCATTAAGCTAGGACTTTCGTGATACACACAAACCAAATGAATGAATTCCTTTTTCTGATAAGGTAAGAATTTGACTAGTATCAAGATCTACTTGAAAATCAACCTATAGCATCCTTTCGGACGAGAATTTGAAGTTCTGAGTTGGTCATGATTTCTTTCAATGAGTGTAGGTAGAAATGGTTTGCAATGAGAAAAATCTACATTGTTGCAAAAAGTTGTAACAAATATGAGATATCAGAGATAATAATCTTAATATCCCATGGACAGTGTCAAATTTACTTCAACACATTAACAATTGTTAGATTGTCACTTTCAATTTCTATATGTTGGAGTCTCATATCTGTTGCATTGATAAGAGCGTTACGCAAAGCAAGCGCTTATGTCTTTAGAGATGTGGATTAGTCACATTGGTCCGCGAAGATTAACAATGGTTCTCCCTTATCACTTCTGAAAATGAAACCATAGGTCGATTCCCCGTTCGATTTTGTTGATCCGTCTAGATTAATTTTAACAAATTTGTCTGACAGTTTCTTCCATCTTAAGTTTTTTTGTTCTCTTATTTGAATTTTATCTAGGTGTATTGTTGTTAATGTTCAAACAATCTAGTTTCCAATATTTTGTTTTGTTCCAATTCCATATAAGGTTTTGAATATAGTGTATCAAGTCTTGTATGATCTCTACATCTCGGTTGTTCATTGAGAATGTTTTTTGGTTTCTTTGGTACAATATACTCTACCAAGTGATTGTCAGCTCTGTAAATTGGTTCATCGTTGTTCTATTCTGGATTTTATCCATTATGTCTTCAATCATTCTTGTGAGAATTGATAAAATCCCAACTTGGGTTGCCTCATGAATAGATAGAGTATAAGTAGTTACAGATTACAAAGGATCTGAAATAATAAATAAATGTTTACATAAAGATAAATACAAGTTTGTTCCTATAATTAAGGTAGTCTAACAATCCCTTGCAGTCAAATCGGCAGGACATCTGACGTTGAGACTGGAACGAAAGTCTGGAAAGAAAGTCTTGAAACAACTTTGTAGGCAACCCCTTAGTCAAAAGATCAGCAAACTAATGTGCAGACGGGACATGGAGAACTCGCACTTGTCCAAGAGCCATTTGTCCCTTACAAAAAGAATGTCAATTTCAATGTGTTTGGTGCGTTGATGTTGTATCGGGTTTGATGAGAGGTACTTGGTACTCACATTGTCACACCAGACAACCGTGGCCTTGGAGATGAGAGAGTTCAGCTCGGTCAGAAGGGCTCGCAACCAGCATGATTCGGCGACTGAATTTGTAAAAGTCCGGTATTCGGTTGCGGCACTTGATCGAACAATTGTGGGCTGCCGTTTTGATGACCAAGATAGCAAGTTGTTCCCCAAAAACATACAGTAACCAGGTGTAGACCGACGAGAGTCAGGGCATTCAGCCCAATCAACATCTGAATATGCAGTTAATTGATCAATCTTGCTTGAATAAAGATGTAAGCCCATAAAAATTATACCTTTGACATACCGCAGTATCGGTTTCAAAGCAAGAAATTGTTTCTCCCTAGGATCATGCATATGAAGGCAGATTTGTTAAACCGCATAACTCAAATCCGGTCTCATAAAAGTCAGATATTGAAGTGATCCCGCCAAGGACCGATAATGAGTCGGATCTGGAACCGGAGCCCCTGCATCATAGCCGAGCTTAGCATACTGTCAACTGGAGTGCGACTATAGTTGCACAATTCCATACCAGCCTTGTGAAGAATTTCCTTGGCATATTTCTCTTGACTCAGATGCAACCCAGAAGAAGTTTTAGTCACAGATATGCCAAGAAAATAATGTAGAGGTCCAAGGTCTGACATAGGAAATTCCCTACAGAGGGCTGTGATGACGGACTTCAGAAACACTGGTGAGGATGCTGTTAAAATTATGTCGTTGACGTAGACGAGCAAGTGAGCTTGATTCACACCGAAATTGAAAGCAAACAGAGACGGATCAGATTTTGTGCCAGTGAAACCGAGGTGGAGCATAAATGTGGCGAATCTGTGGAGCCATGCCCTTGGAGCTTGCTTTAAACCATAGAGTGCCTTATATAATTTGCAAACATGATTAGGGAATTGAGAACTTACGGAACCCGGGGGTTGCTGATAGTACACAAGTTCACTTAGTTGGCCATGTAAGAATGCATTTTTAACATCCAGCTGATGGATCAGCCATTGTCGTGAAAGAGCAAGAGATAAAACAGTCTGGATCGCCGTTGGCTTGACAACGGGAGAAAAGGTTTCGTCATAATCAACACCCTGTTGTTGAGAATAACCTCAAGCGACCCAACTCGACTTGTATCTGCTGAGCAAACCATCGGCCCCAAACTTGTGTCGAATAGCCATTTCCCTGAAATAACATTAGCATTTGTCGGCCTCAGAACGAGATCCCAAGTCCCATTCTTAATCAAAGCATCGTATTCTTCTTTCATGGAATTAAACCATTGTAGATTTTGAAGGGCTTGTTTGTGGGTTTTGGGAATGGGTACGATGTTGGAGAGGGAGAGATTGAATATAGGATTAGTCTTAGTTATACCCGATTTTGAACGGGAACACATGTGGTGGTCATTAGTGGTGAGGGACATGGGAGGAGGGAGTATGTTAGGGGTGGGAGCGGCTGTTGGGGTATTGTTTTGATTATGTGGAGATTCTGCAGGTTGTGGGGATAAGGGAGAATTATTATCTTCAATTAAAGATAATAATGGGTTGTTATTTGTTGGAGGGGAATTAGGAAAAGATAAAGGAGAATTAGGAAGGGATATATTTGTTGGAGGTGGGGATTGGGTAGTTGGAGATTGGAGCGTGTGAGTGGATGGTTCCGGGTTTGTTTGAGTGGGTGAGTGATCCATGGAGAATTTCAGCAGATCAAGGGAATCGGTGGGGGTTATTTTTGTGGGCTAATTTTTGTAGGGAAAAGTGGATTCATAAAAAATTACATGCCTGGAATTAATTATTTTATTTGTTGAAAATCAAGACATCTGTATATGCGATGGTTTGGTGCATAGCGAGGAGGAGACACGGAATGGACCTTGGAGATAGTTTGTGGGGCATGGTGGCTGACACATTAGGATAAGATAGGCACCCGAAAACCCGAAGATGACCATAGGTTGGGGTAGTTTTGTAGAGAGACTCATGTGGGCTAGACATAGCTTGTGTTTTTGTGGGAAGGAGATTTAGAAGGTGGGTGGCCGTGTGCAAAGCTTCAACCCGGAACCGTGGAGGGAGACCAGCTTGGAATAGAAGAGAACGTATGACATTATTAATTGTATGGATAATACGTTTAGCTTGTCCATTTTGTTGTGAAGTTTGAGGACAAGAGAAATGAAATCAAATCCCATTTTTGAGAAGGAAGAAGTGAAGAGTATTATTATCAAATTATTTTCCATGATCACATTGAATATTTTTTAGGGAAGAGTTAAATTGTTTTTTTACGTAGGCAGAGAAGTGGGTAATATGAGTATTGGTTTCTAATTTGTAGCGTAGAGGGAAAGTGCATATGTAGTGACAAAAATCATCAATAATAACTAAGTAATATTTGAATCATGTAATACTAGGAACAAGAGATGTCCATAAGTCACAATGAACAATCTGGAAAGGAAAACTACTCTTAGAAACAAAAGACTCAAAGGGAAGCCTGGAATGTTTACCAAGCTGACAAGCATGACATAGATCAACTCGATCTTTATTACATGGAATAGACTGTAAGGAAACTAATTTATTGAGAACATGGGCGCCTGGATGACCAAGGTGTCGATGTCAGATGGTGGAGTTGAGGCCGTGAGTTGCCGTGAGGGCATGAGGACGGACGACTGACTCAGAACTGGACTGAAATGGGTAGAGATCGCCTCGACTATTGCACCGGCGGATCACGGTCTTGTTGTTGAGGTCCTTCATAGAAAAACCAAAAGGATCAAATTCAACAGAAACTTGATTGTCTGTAGTAAACTTTCTTACAGATATAAGATTTTTGATGAGTTTTGGGGTAACCAGGACATTTTGAGGTTGAGGGGTGGAGCAGTGGATAGGTTTTTGTGGCCAATTTTTGTGATTGGTAGAGTTTCTCCATTGCCCACAATAATTTTAGAAGAAGAAAAGATGACAGTATTAAAAATAGGAGAGAGATTACCTGGATTGGAAGTCATATGGGAGGAGGCATCGGTGTCCATGTACCAATTACTGTTGTCATTCGGGGCATCAAGTTGCATAGAGTTTAGGGCATGGATCAAAGCTTGCTGATCCCAAGAAGGGTAATTATGTTGTTGAGTCAACATGGTCGGGTTCTGTGTAGGGCGTGAGGACGCACCAAGAATGCCAAGATTCCAATTGGAATTCCATTATTGTTGAGGCTGTCAGTTTGGGTTCCACGACTGATAATTCCAGCCAGAGCGTCCCCCGCGACCACGCCCTCGGAAACGTCCACGACCGCGACCCCTGTTGGTGTGGGAAGAACTGGCGGTGTGACTGTTGGAGGGGCCGATGGATGTTTGAGGCTGCGTAGGAGGTGCAGTTGGTGGTGCAGCAGGAGGAGTGACATTGGTGTTGAGGGCATACGAGAGGGGAGCATTGTTGGCACATTGAGATTCTTCCAACAGTAAGATGCTCCGAGTTTCTTGGAAGGAGGGGAATGGGCGTTGCATCGGAATAACAACCGCCATGGTAGAGAAGGTGTCATTGAGACCCCGGATAGTTTGAAGAACCAGAGTCTCATCAGAGAGAGGACTATCGACATCGGCAAGACCATCAGCAAATGTCTTCAACTTCTGACAGTATTCGGTAACTGTCATGGAGCCCTGGGTGAGGCTTCGGAATTGAGATTCCAGATGAATAGCGCGACTCTTCTTGTTGTCACGGAAGAGATTTTCAATGGTTGTCCAGATGGTGAAAGCGGAAGCTTTTGGTTTCATAACAATGTCAAAGATATCCATTGAAATGGAACCATGGATCCGGGAAAGAACAATGAAGTCAAGCATGACCCAATGTTCATTAGGGGTAGAGGAAGAGGGGGGTCCATCAACATGCGATTTGAGAGCAAATTTGCCAAGGGTAACCAGAAATTATTCACGCCATTTATTGTAATTTGAGGAGGAGATATCGAGTTGGATTGGGACATGTGTTTTGATACTAGCCACATGAAGGGCTTGGGCTTGGGCAGTGGCCATGGCAGTAGGGGAGGGTGACAGGTTGTTGTTGGTGGTGGTGTTTGTGGGGGTGACATCGTCATCAGAGATGGGCGTGAGGTTTGGTGGTAGTGTGATTGACATGATCGTTGATCGAGAAGAGGGATATCATGAGAGAATACTTTGAGGAGGAAAGAGGTTAGGCTGATACCATGTGAGAATTGATAAAATCCCAACTTGGGTTGCCTCATGAATAGATAGAGTATAAGTAGTTACAGATTACAAAGGATCTGAAATAATAAATAAATGTTTACATAAAGATAAATACAAGTTTGTTCCTATAATTCAGGTAGTCTAGTAATTATATTCCCATGATTCAGATTGCTTATGTATCTTCTGGTGTCAATGTTTATATTTTGAATTTTTTTGTATTGTATTACTACAGTGTAATAATATAGGGGATTACTACTTCCACCGGGTTGGAAATTATGCCAAAATGCTGATTTCAACGGTTATAATCACCGTTGCTTAAGTTTTATTTTTTTATACATAAGAACGTCTATACAAGCCGTTGCACATTTTTTTTTTAAATCAATGGCTTTCCAAGCCGTTGCAAATATTTTTTTTAATAAAAAAAAAAGCAACGGCTTTACAAGTCGTTGCTTATCCAAATTATTCACCAATTAGCTTCAATTGACTTAGCATTGTTGTCAATTGAAAAGAATCCAAACAAAGCATACTGCATGTACAAATTAGTCCAAAACATTTAATACACGAGGAGAAGAAACATCAACTTGTATAAAGGAGTAGACAATTGAAGGTCGATCGAGATTTTGTGTAGTTTACCAATTAGCTTACCAATATAAAAAATTAAATACGTTTTTTTTTTAGAAATGCTTTAAGGTAAAACAAAAAACAAATTATTCAAAAAAATATAAAAAATTGAATTTGATTATACTAAATGAAGAATAAATGACCAAGTAGCGTATTTTCGAGAAAACGGTAATTTATACATAAATATTTATTACATTATGATCCTAGTTATATGAAAATGACAACAAATGAAGTTACATAATGATCATTATGTGGTAGGTCGACCATACTCTGTACGTTATCTTTGGAAGTCTGTTATTCGCTGATGAAATGCTTGATCCCAGTTATCAACACTAGATAAAATTTGACCTAGAATATTTAAATCAACTTAACAATTTTTTGTTAAGAATTGAAGTATGGTCAAACTCATAAGGAAAATAGCTTAAGTTAATTTTAACCTAAGATAAAATTTTCTATAAATTAATTTTGGGGTTAAAATAATATTATAAACTTATAATATTAAAAAAAAATTGGGTAATTTTTTATGTTAAAATAAGGGAATAAATTATCTAATATAAACTTATAATATTAAAATAAATAAGTTCATGTGTTTTCCCCTAAGACTCAAATGGTTATATTGAAATAAATAAATTTATCGTATAGTTATATACTATTGTTATATCATATAGTTATATATTATTGCTATATCGTTCATTTATATACTATAGTTATATACTATGGTTATATCGCATAGTTATATACTATAATTATATATTATGGTTCTATCGTATAGTTATATACTATTGTTATATCGTGTAGATATATACTACTATTATATCGTATAGTTATATACTATAGTTATATACTATGGTTATATCGTATAGTTATATACTATTGTTATATCATATTGTTATATACTATAGTTATATATCATGGTTATATCGTATAGTTATATACTATAACTATATATTATTGTTCTAACGTATAGTTATATATTATTTTTATATCGTATAGTTATGTACTATTGTTATATCGTATAGTTATATACTATAGTTATATCGTATAGTTATATACTATAGTTATATCGTATAGTTATATACTATGGTTATATCGTATAGTTATATACTATTGTTATATCTTATGGTTATATCATATTGTTATATACTATAGTTATAAACCATGGTTATATCGTATAGTTATATACTATAATTATATATTATTGTTCTAACGTATAGTTATATATTATTTTTATATCGTATAGTTATGTACTATTGTTATATCGTATAGTTATATACTATGGTTATATCATATAGTTATATACTATGGTTATTTCATATTGTTATATACTGTAGTTATATACCATGGTTATATCGTATAGTTATATACTATAATTATATATTATTGTTCTAACGTATAGTTATATATTATTTTTATATTGTATAGTTATGTATTATTGTCATATCGTATAGTTATATACTATGGTTATTGTAATATCCCTCATTTTATAAGGATATTTTGGAATTTTTCCAACTCCTGTATTACAAGTCGGATTAATTTTAGAGAGGTTCGGACATTCTGTAAATTGTTTGTCCTCTGTAATATTTTTCTGAGTAATATAAAATACAGTTGACGTATGTTCAAGGTTAAATAGTCGTTCGTATACGAATATATTTAACTCGGGATTAAGATATTTAACCCAAGATTTAAAACGGATAAGAGGGTGAAAAATGGCCTTGACCGCACCCCGCGGTCAAGTGGCCGCACCCGCGGCGAAGGCCAAATTTGGAGGCGGCAACAGAGTCGCCACCGCACCCCGCGGTGCAAGCCATCTTCGTCGCGATAAGATTTCTGAAAATCTTATCCTTGGCCGAGCAAGTTGCTCCACTTGTTGTTCTCTTGTTCCCAGCTGGTCTCCTTGTTTGTCCCCTCTGAGGAAGCTCATTGATGGGCTATAAAAGGGGGTTGAATTCAGAAGTCAAAGGGCACTTCACCTTCCTCATCTGTTTTCTCCTCTGAATTTCTCCATTGTTATTCAAGCTTTTGAGCTTGGTGTGAGAAGGTGATCGAGATACCTTTGAGTGATAAAAAGGTACTCCTAAGTGGTATTCAAACGCCTAAGGTGTTGGGAGATCAAACCAAGAACGAATCAAAGTCGAACGAATTGATTTGGGTGAGTTCTCCATCGAAAATCTATCACGACCTTCGCCACTGTAACCTGGCCGCACCCGCGGCAGAGGCTCCACCGCACCCGCGGCGAGCCTTGTCCGAGTGTGTGTTCTTGGGTGTTTGGCTTGGGGCGAGGCTTGATTCCTTTGATTCTTTTCCTATTCTTTTAGATTCAATTATGTAGATATTGAATCTCACTTAGGATTTCTTTATGGGTCGATCCGAAGGAATCTGTGTTGCCAGATCTGTCCCTGTTTCGAGTCCGGAAATCCCATCGTCGTCTTTAAGCTTCTGCGGATCTAAGGCAAGGGGCGGTTCGCTCTTGCTCATCATTCCATATTTCAATTAATTATCAATTGTTTAGTTGTTAATTAATTTGGGATGATTTACTGATTTATTATTCGTTGGGAACAGCTTTGTTAATAATTGATTAAAAGATGATATTATAATAGGTTATATATCTGTTAGAACAACACTATTATAGATATAATTGATTAAAAGATGATATTATACTAGGTTGTATATCTGCTAGAACGACGCTAGTATAAATATATGTTTATGATGTTGGCCATGTTGGCTTGGATGTGGACTATTACTGTGTTGAACTGTTAGTTAGCACGAGTATTCGTAGAAACGTTTGGACTTTGCGAGGTCCATTCGTTTCTTTATAACTTGGCAAATAACAGGGTGATCAAGACCCTATGCCAAACTTTCTGGTCATGACCAACCGAGATGTGGATATAGAGGCTTGGACTCTGTGATGTGGATATAAAAGCTTATAACGTGATGTGAGTTTTGGAATTAAATAAGATAAGTGCTCTTGACGCACATAATTAATATACCGTCGGCGAGTAGTACAGCTAGGCGATAGTGCAGCTAGGAAAGCTCGTCTTAACTTTTAAATCGCTCGTATGTGATACTGTGATTCTGTGATTAATTAAGTTTCCCAACATTTGTCATATTTCCGATAAGACTCAATTCGTTGGAGTCTTCTTTTGGGATTGATTGCTGTGAGACTCGGTCTTCCAGAATCTTCTCTTGATCATGCCTTTTCATATAATTCAGTAGAAGTATGGTGGTTGACTATCGTGATCGGTTGTTATTCGAGAGACGATGAGTCTAACCTAATGCGACTACTCGAACCACTCTGCTTTGTACCCCTTGCTTGGTCTTTCATTAGACTAACCAACCGTAATTGTTCTCTGCATGGTTGGCTGGTGTCATCCGTTCGATTCGGCACATCAGATAAATTGCGGATCCGAGAAGGCTAGAACGACTATAAAGGCGAACGATGTTTTGTTGTTATTTTAAGACTTCCGCTGTGTTAATTATGTTTTGTATTTAAGACTTCCGCTGTAATAATTCTGATAATGTATTTTGATGTATTTGGAATTATGATGTAATTCCGAGACTTGGTTTTAATGGAAGTTATGATATGTTGTATCATAACTGTGGTTTAATGATTTATATCAACTGGAAAAGCCTTGGGTGACATCGGACAGTATGTCTGAGGTCATTGGCGGTAATACTTTCAAGAGGTTATTTGGGGGTGTTACAGACTTGGTATCAGTGCCTAAAGTTTTAAAACGGGTTGGGTATTTGAAAACCATTTACTCGTTTTGATTGAAAAGTGTTTTCAAAAGGCTCTGAGTTTAAAAAAAAAAAAAACGGTGTTTCATTTTCAAACCGTTCATAGTCGTGCCTTCTCTTTAGTCTGATATGGAAACGAACTTCCATATTTAGAAAGACTAATTCTCTGTTCGTCACCCGTAATTCTGAGTACTTTCGTTTCTCTTCAGAGGACTCGGAAGAAGCCGAGGTGGTTTCGCCATCTCCAGTAAGGCTTGAATTCCCAGTTCCCTCGTTAAGATTTAAGGTTGTAGAACCTAGTAACTCGGTTTGAATTCATCAATAGAAATTACCAAGTTAATCTACTCTGAGTTGATTACATTAAGTATTTTTGAGAAATATTAATGTATAAAATACTTGGAACCTGATCGGTAAACAGATGGTGAACATGAGGAACACTATTCGTGTTGGTGTTGGGCCAAGCAATAACCCCAGACCAAATGCGAGGAATGTTGCGAACCCTGGAAAGGAACACGAGTTTTTTGCTCACAACAATCCAATGGGCAATGACCAAGTTCAGGTCAACACACCAGTGATATTTGATGCCGCAACAATAGAGGCAATCCGGGGTTTGGTGATACAAGCGCTCATCGACATTATACGAACAATCGCGCCTCAGGCACAAGTTGTGCCAGATCCTCCAGCGGTTCCCGGATTTGAGGAGCCAACTGTCCAAATACCTCATGAGGATATTGTCGGGAATAGAGACAATTATGGCCAAGCATTGAAAGTCATAAGCTCTATAAGGCCTGACAGCTACGATGGGGAAGGAGAGCCAATAAAGAAGCGTAATAGTCAGAGGCAAGTGCAGAACCAGTCTCAGGCAAGAGGGTTTAAACGTCTTGCGCCATCGTCTGATTTTGCCAAATCTGGTCGAGCAAAGACAGAAATGACTCAAGGTGGGTCAACACAGCAATCGGGGCAAAACAAGAGTCTGATCCAGTGCTACAACTGTAGTACGCACGGGCACAAGAGTAATGTGTGCTCAAAGGAGAAGAAGACGTGCTTTGCCTGCAAAAGGGAAGGACATTTACAGGCGTTCTGTCAATGGAAGAGGCAGAAAGGAGCTAAGTCACGACAGGGGTCTGTTAATCAGAACAACCGATCCAGGATCAGTCCGGTGGAAGCTCCTAGTCCTTTGCTGCGGACAACTGCGCAGAACAAAGGGGAAGGCCCCAATGGCTTCTGGAGGTCTGGGTCAACACTCTTACGTTATGCGTGAAGCGTATGGACCCGATGCTCCAAATGCTTAAAGTGCCTTATACCTTCATCCTACTTTTGTTGTATGTTGTGAATTCGGGTGTTACCCAGTCCTTCGTTTCATATAGTTGTGTTAGTAAGTTTAGATCAGTATGTATCAAGGTTTGTAAACCTTTCGTTGTAAACCTTCCTATTAATAAATATTTGGTTAGAACCAAGCTTCTGTCAGAATTTCCGGTTACCATTCAGGGTAAGAAGTTTGAGGCAGATTTGATCTGTATAGCCATGGCTCCATACAACATTATTCTCGGTATGGATTGGCTGATGCGTCATGGGGCGGTGATCGACTTTAGTTCAAGGACGGTGACGGTGTCATCTGGGGGCCAGTTCGTGTGCAAGTTTAAGGGTCGGAATAACGCTGATAACGGCAGGCTTATCAATGCGATGGATGCATTTAAGCTACTACGATAAGGTTTGTCGAGTATCTTTGCTACCTGGATCTGCACGCGAAAGATGAACCTTCAGTTCTTGATATTCCAGTGGTTAGAGAATTTTCGGATGTCTTTCCGGAAGAAATTCCTGGATTACCCCTGGAGCGTGACGTGGAATTTTCTATCGATCTCGAGCCTGGTACCGCGCCGATTTCTAAAGCACCATACCGGATGGCTCCTGCAGAGATGAAAGAGTTGAAGAAGCAACTTGAGGATCTTCTCGACAAAGGTTATGTAAGGCCGAGCGCATCACCTTGGGGCGCTCCGGTGTTATTTAAAAAGGATGGATCGTTTCGACTTTGCATCGACTATCGTGAGTTGAATAAAGTCGCGATCAAGAACAATTATCCTTTGCCAAGGATTGATGATCTGTTAGATCAACTACAAGGAGAAAAAGTCTTTTCCAAGATCGATTTGAGATCTGGTTATCACCAGCTCAGGATTCGTGAGGAAGATATTCTGAGGACTGCATTCCGGACGAGATATGGTCACTACGAGTTCGTAGTCATGCCATTTGGACTTACCAATGCTCCAGCAGTCTTCATGGATCTGATGAACCGATGTTTTCACCAGTACTTGGATAAGTTCGTGGTGGTCTTCATCGACGACATTTTGATCTACTCCCCGAGCGTGGAAGCTCATGAGGAATATCTTCGGATTATTTTATCAGTCCTTAGACAAAATCAACTATATGCGAAATTGTCTAAGTGCGACTTTTGGATCAAGGAAGTGGCTTTCTTAGGCCATGTGATCAATGAGAATGGGGTGATAGTTGATCCCCAGAAGATTGAAGCAGTAGCCAATTGGAAGCGGCCTCAGAACGTGAAGGAGGTGCGTAGTTTTCTAGGACTTGTGGGTTACTACAGACGGTTCGTAGAGGGATTTTCTAAGATCGCTCTACCTATGATCGGTCTGCTCCACAAGGCCCATAAGAAATTTGTCTGGAATGACAAGTGCGAGGCCAGTTTTCAGGAATTGAAACAGTGTATGACCTCTGCACCAGTATTAGCGCTACTAAAGGGAAATGTATAAGAGAGATAGCTCATAGGGAACTCGTTTCCTCTATGACGACCTTGAGTAGGACTTTAGAGTTCAGAGTTGTGGATACAACCGGTGTAGGACCAATGGTTAAGGGTTGCTTTTGAAAAGCCGAGTGTGCAAAGTCATAAGTATTATCTTGGAAGATCTATTCGAAGTTTCGTTTTGGGGTCTGTTATGAGACTTCCTTTAGAGAAGCAATATAAGGATTAGACAGACAATGATTGATGTCTATTATGGCGATTTGATGTCACGATTAAGGAAATAAGTGATTAGGCTCAACTGTGCTAATTGATTGATTGCGATCCTGTTTCGAAGAAACTAGAGGCCTGAGTTGGCAATGAATTTTAGGGCCAAATTTAAGTAGGCCAAAGGATTGGAGTTAGAATGTTGTCCTTTCGAGGAATAAAGAGTTATGACACTTGGGAATTTACAAGATTCGATATTTGGACTTTATGTGATTGGGCCATCCATAAGGCGTATGGTACAACCCTTATTGGAAAGATCAGGTTGTGAAGTTACTGTATTAAGGAAGAGGCCACTTAAATGGAAGGATTTCAGTTTAGGGATCGATCATGTTGATGATTTCGATAAACTGAAGGATTTAGTACATAGATTAAGTTTATGTATGCTTAAGGAGTAAAGTAACAATGTTACTCGTGTACATCTATTGAAGGATTAAGACGCAAGTGATTGATTCGGTTGGTAATGAATCATTTAGCAATTCGATACTTTGAGAAAATAGGAGTAAGCTCTCATGTGATTGGGTTGAGGAGCATACGAATAAATGTTGTGATTATTCTTGGAGAAAGTATGGGAATCTTAAAGGATTTAAGTTAGAAATGACATAAGGTCAAACTTACTCCAGATAATTGATGGAATAGTAAGAGGTACCTTTAAGGAAATTGAGGATGTAATGTTTTGAGGTTACTAAGAGTTGACAATTGGAATGTAAGGAATTAAGATGTGAACTTTGGGATTTTGCATATAAGGAAATTGTGAGGGAGATGCGTGTTCTCCTATTAAAGGTATAATATATAGAGATGAGGTTGCGGATGAGATCAAGTGGACTTGAGAAAAAGGGGCAACCCACGTTGGTTAAGGTAATCTTATAAAACGTTCGGGTGAGACAAGAGTATAATCCTATGGAATGGATTAGTGAATCATGTTGTGGTAATCAGGCATAGAGTGTGAGATAAATATATGGCATAAGGGCCGGATATGATAAGGGTAACAAGTGAATCGTTTATGTAAGGTCTGTATGACAGGTGGAAGTACTAAGTTGTAGTACTGTTGATTTCTAAGTATATATTCAAGGACCGAACTGTCGAAAGAAGGTTAGTAGAAAGATGTTGTATTCTTCTATGAAAGGACATTAAGGTCTTCCGGAGGAAGAATGCATGACAGCAAGGTTACATTGGAGATTTTTGTAAGGATACTCTGGTTAAGGCAATGGTAATCATGTAGATGATTACATCTATTCTATCGAGAGTAAGGATTGTAGACCAAATTGGTTAAGGATACCAACCTAAGGAGGTCAGGGTATTTACTTCAAGAGAAGTTTAGAAGTAAGAGTAAGAGAATATGTATTCTCATAATTAGTATAGCGAATCTATTGTGGTGATCATAACTTTGAGAATGGTCACGAGTTAGTACAAGTATAGCATATGGCGATAGGATATGCTGAGAACTTGTGTACTCGATCGTCCGACTAGCTGGAGGGACAGTCTGAGTCTGATTGAGTTCACATACAATAATAGCTGGCATGCTACTATCAAGATGGCTCCATTCGAGGCTTTGTATGGTCGAAAGTGCATATCTCCAATTTGTTGGGATGAGAATGCCGACAAGATTCTGCTCGGACCAGAGCTAGTCGAAAGGACCGCCTCAGACATTGCCTTGATAAGACAAAGAATGTTGACCGCCCAGAGTCGACAAAAGTCTTACGCTGACCCGAAGCGTAGGAATGTTGAATTCGAGGTTGGTGACAAAGTATTTGTCAAGGTGTCACCATCCAAAGGTGTGTTCAGATTTGGTAAGCGTGGGAAGCTTAACCCTCGCTACGTGGGACCATTCGAGATCCTTGATAGGGTGGGATTTCTAGCGTACCGTTTGGCATTTCCGCCATCGGCACATCCAGTGCACAACGTGTTTCACGTATCCTTGTTAAGGAAGTATGTGCCAGATGAATCTCATGTGCTGAGTTATGAAGACATCGAGATCCAGGCAAACGGTACCTACGAGGAGATACCTGTGAGTATTCTCGAGCGTCGTGAGAAGCAGCTACGCAGCAAGGTGGTACCGTTGGTACGAATTTTGTGGTCCAAGTTAGGAATCGAAGAGGTTACTTGGGAGACTTGGGAGACTGAAGAGGATATGCTTAGACGCTTTCCCGAGTTGTTTTCGGCCTAGAATAATCAAGTTTCGGGGTCGAAACTTCTTTTAAGGGGGAGATAATGTAATATCCCTCATTTTATAAGGATATTTTGGAATTTTTCCAACTCCTGTATTACAAGTCGGATTAATTTTAGAGAGGTTCGGACATTCTGTAAATTATTTGATCTCTGTAATATTTTTCTGAGTAATATAAAATACAGTTGACGTATGTTCAAGGTTAAATAGTCGTTCGTGTACGAATATATTTAACCCGGGGTTAAGATATTTAACCCAAGATTTAAAACGGACAAGAGGGTGAAAAATGGCCTTGACCACACCCCGCGGTCAAGTGGCCGCACCCGCGGCGAAGGCCAAATTTGGAGGCGGCAACAGAGTCGCCACCGCACCCCGCGGTGCAAGCCATCTTCGTCGCGATAAGATTTCTGAAAATCTTATCCTTGGCCGAGCAAGTTGCTCCACTTGTTGTTCCCCTGTTCCCAGCTGGTCTTCTTGCTTGTCCCCTCTGAGGAAGCTCACTGATGGGCTATAAAAGGGGGTTGAATTCAGAAGTCAAAGGGCACTTCACCTTCCTCCTCTGTTTTCTCCTCTGAATTTCTCCATTGGTGTTCAAGCTTTTGAGCTTGGTGTGAGAAGGTGATCGAGATACCTTTGAGTGATAAAAAGGTACTCCTAAGTGGTATTCAAACGCCTAAGGTGTTGGGAGATCAAACCAAGAATGAATCAAAGTCGAACGAATTGATTTGGGTGAGTTCTCCATCGAAAATCTATCACGACCTTCGCCACTGTAACCTGGCCGCACCCGCGGCAGAGGCTTCACCGCACCTGCGGTGAGCCTTGTCCGAGTGTGTGTTCTTGGGTGTTTGGCTTGGGGCGAGGCTTGATTCCTTTGATTCTTTTCCTATTCTTTTAGATTCAATTATGTAGATATTGAATCTAACTTAGGATTTATTTATGGGTCGATCCGAAGGAATCTGTGTTGCCAGATCTGTCCCTGTTTCGAGCCCCAAAATCCCATCGTCGTCTTTAAGCTTCTGCGGATCTAAGGCAAGGGGCGGTTCGCTCTTGCTCATCATTCCATATTTCAATTAATTATCAATTGTTTAGTTGTTAATTAATTTGGGATGATTTACTGATTTATTGTTCGTTGGGACCAGCTTTGTTAATAATTGATTAAAAGATGATATTATAATAGGTTATATATCTGCTAGAACAACGCTATTATAGATATAATTGATTAAAAGATGATATTATACTAGGTTGTATATCTGCTAGAACGACACTAGTATAAATATATGTTTATGATGTTGGCCATGTTGGCTTGGATGTGGACTATTACTGTGTTGAACTATTAGTTAGCACGAGTATTCGTAGGAACGTTTGGACTTTGCGAGGTCCATTCGTTTCTTTATAACTTGGCAAATAACAGGGCGATTAAGATCATATGCCAAACTTTCTGGTCATGACCAACCGAGATGTGGATATAGAGGCTTGGACTCTGCGATGTGGATATAAAAGCTTATAACGTGATGTGAGTTTTGGAATTAAATAAGATAAGTGCTCTTGACGCACATAATTAATATACCTTCGGCGAGTAGTGCAGCTAGGAAAGCTCGTCTTAACTTTTAAATCGCTCGTATGCGATACTATGATTCTGTGATTAATTAAGTTTCCCAACATTTGTCATATTTCCGATAAGACTCAATTTGCTGGAGTCTTCTTTTGGGATTGATTGCTGTGAGACTCGGTCTTCCAGAATCTTCTCTTGATCATGCATTTTCATATAATTCAGTAGAAGTATGGTGGTTGACTATCGTGATCGGTTGTTATTCGAGAGACGATGAGTCTAACCTAATACGACTACTCGAACCACTCTGCTTTGTACCCCTTGTTTGGTCTTTCATTAGACTAACCAACCGTAATTGTTCTCTGCATGGTTGGTTGGTGTCATCCGTTCGATTCGGCACATCAGATAAATTGCGGATCCGAGAAGGCTAGAACGACTATAAAGGCGAACGATGTTTTGTTGTTATTTTAAGACTTCCGCTGTGTTAATTATGTTTTGTATTTAAGACTTCCGCTGTAATAATTCTGATAATGTATTTTGATGTATTTGGAATTATGATGTAATTCCGAGACTTGGTTTAAATGGAAGTTATGATATGTTGTATCATAACTGTGGTTTAATGATTTATATCAACTGGAAAAGCCTTGGGTGACATCGGACAGTACGTCTGAGGTCACTGGCGGTAATACTTTCAAGAGGTTATTTGAGGGTGTTACAGTTATATCGTATAGTCATATACTATAGTTATATATTATAGTTATATCGTATAGTTATATACTATTGTTATATCTTATGGTTATATCATTTTGTTATATACTATAGTTATATACCATGGTTATATCGTATAGTTATATACTATAATTATATATTATTGTTCTAACGCATAGTTATATATTATTTTTATATCGTATAGTTATGTACTATTGTTATATCGTATAGTTATATACTATGGTTATATCTAGGGGTGTTTAATAGTGGCCCGGACCGGACCGAAAAAGACCGGACCGGGGAAATTACGGTCCGGTCTCCGGTCCGGATATTTTCCTTAATCCGGTTCCGGTCCGGTCCAAACCCGGAAAAAATCGGTCCGGACCGGTTGGGCCGTTTTTTTTTTTTTAAATAATAATAATAAGTTAGGAGTTTAAATGTTATTTTTTTATAGATATTTTCCTGAAGTTAATAAGTTAGGAGTATAAATGTTTTTTAGGTATTTTTTTTAGATATTAAATAAGAATCTAATTAATTTTTTTTAAATAAATTCCGGTCTAAACCGGTCTTAGACCGGACCGAAACCGGACCGAATAGGTCCAGTCCGGTTCGGTCTCCGGTCCACACTTTTGAAAAAATCCGGTCCGGACCGGATGAACACCCCTAGTTATATCGTATAGTTATATACTATTGTTATATCGTATAGTCACATACTATTGTTATATTGTTTAGTTATATACTATAGCTATATACTATGGTTATATCGTATTGTTATATACTATAATTATATTTTATGGTTCTAACGTATAGTTATATACTATTTTTATATCGTATAACTATATACTATGGTTATATCGTATAGTTATATACTATGGTTATATCGTATAGTTATATACTATGGTTATATCGTATAGTATATACTATGGTTATATCTTATAGTTATATACTATTGTTATATCGTATAGTTATATACTATTGTTATATCGTTTAGTTATATACAATTTGCTTGTTTGACCCTTGGTATAATTACTTTATGCATCAAATAAGTAGAATAAATAAGACAAATACTAGGATAATATGTTGAAACTAATTTAACACAATAACAAACACCCTTCATTTCAAAATCGAACTAATTCTATTTATTTAACACACTCAAACTTATCGGTTTTAAATTTTAAATTTAAATGTATATTTATATTAATTTAACACACTAAATTTTAATTTCATAATTAGTTCGATCTTTTAGGAAATAACACACTCAAACTTATCGGTTTTAAAAATTAAATATAAATATGATTACCTGCTGAAGGAACGGTTTCAAACACCGTTCCTTCTACTTTTATTATTTTATTTATTAAAAACGTTGATTTAATTATTATTTTCCATGCCCTTCCGTGTTAACCCATACCCGTAGTCTGTTTTAACTTTTATTTTGCTTTTTTGAACGGTGAATACAACCGTTGCTTCAATTTTTTCTAAAAAAATAAAAATAATTAATGGAATGGTGATTATCACAATTCCTTTTAAAAAATTGAAAAAATAAAAAAAATAAACGGTGACAACCACCGTTCCTATTAAAAAATAATTTAAAAAAAATACGAACAGTGATTATTTAAAAAAATAAAATAAACGGCCTCACTCACCGTTGAAAGCAACGGTAAGTGAGACCGCTACAGTGAGCGCACCTACAGTGGTGCTGTCTGCAGCACCGGTGCAAGTAGCCGGAACCAATAATATATGGTGTTAGTCTTCTGTTTGGTGAGTGCACACAATGCAACTTGGAGTGAATTCCGATCATTCTCTTTTTGGTACATAGGATGATGCATTTATGTTTTCACAACAGAGAAAGAATGAAAAATTGAACACAAAATATCATAGTTACGGGACATCATATTTACTAGTTAAGCTGAGTTGATTTGAAAATGATGACTTCTTATCCACTACTACATAGTTTGTTAAACTCTCCAAAAAGCAAGCCCTCATCTGGGGTTAAGGCAATATAATTCCTCCCTAATAACTTTTGTAAAATATTTAGTAAGGCTTTGTTCAATATATACACTTGAAATAGGAGTAATAGGAGTTGAACTAGTAACTAAAACTAGAGTTTGAGCTAAATAATTAGCTTAAACTGCATTTATTAGCTTAATTATTTTATTTCAAAATATAATTGATCTTCGGTATAACAAGCTGAAAGGAAGTAAAATAACTTCATCTTGTCAATTTTAGAGATCACATAAAAAATATTGGCAAAATTAAGCTACATCAAACTATAATCTCTTTAAAATAAATTAACATATTTAAAGATTTTTAATTGATATAGCTATGATACAAGCTGAAAGAAAGTAAATATAATTTCATCTTGTTAATTTTCAACAATTTTAGAGGTTTCATAAAAATATTGGTAAATTTAAGTTACATTAAACTACAATCTCCTTAAAACAAATTGAGGTAATAAAGATTTATTAATTGATATAGCTATGATTCATTTTTATAGTTATTACACTTCAAAGTATATCTCGTTTTTTGGATATTTTAAATCAAAAGATTCTTTGGGGTGTGTTCTGTGGTCTCAAAGTAGCTTGGGAGAAGAATATCAACTGCCTTCTAGTTGAGATTGATTCTGAATTGGTGGTTAGATTACTCGAGAAGGGCATTGAACCTACACACTCTCTCTTCAGCCTGGTATTACGGTGTCAAGATTACCTTAAACGAGATTGGCTCGTTAGTGTTTCTCATATCTTTCGGGAAAGTAATCGTATTGTGGATGCTCTTGCAAACATTGCATTTTCACTTTCTCTTAGTTTTCATGTTTTTTGTACTTGATGTTAGATGATCTCGGTGGTGTTTGTTTTCCCGGCCTTGTTGTTCATTAGTTCTTTTCAATGAATGTAGAAGGTTTTGCCTCTCCCTTACCAAATATATATATAGAGGGACGCTCTAGTAAAACGACTCTTACGGTAAAACGAGTGGACAATTTTGGAGTGTTGGATTGAGGGTGATAAATGGCTAGATTAGGAGAGAGAAAATAAGGTGTAGTGGGGGTGTGAATCATGGAATAAATATCACAAAAAGCTTTTTTGAATTTTATTAATTAACCACCTCCAAAATAGGAAGTTAAATGTAGATTTGGAGAGAGAAAGATATTGCATATCCCCATCAGCGTTATTCCTCAAGCCTCCACCGAGATCTGTGTTATTAACTGTGTTTTTAGTTAATACGCATATTCAGTGGAAGTTCGTGCATATCAATATATTTAATTAGTTAAAAATTAACATTATGCATATCGACACGAAAATTATGAATATCGTTAAATGTTCTTTGCATATTTGTTTATTTTGCTCATGTTCCATCGTATTCATGCTGATATTCACTGTCATATATCTGATATTCAAGTATTGTGAGTACTTATTCACTATGTATATAATGCATCCACTGAATTGAAAAAAAATTGTGCATATCTGTGCATATCAAAACACATTATTTGAATATCGTTCAAATATTTCTGAATATATGTTATTCGTTATCATGTTCAGTCGTATACATACTGATATTCATAAACTCTGAATACATACTGATGTTCAGTCGTAACGATTAAGAAGACGATAATGATGAAATAGGGGGAAAACCAATATATACACTGCATATATTCTGCATATCAATGTATGGAAAATGCATATCCCATCCACACAAATGAATATCATATTCACGGCCAAGGAAATAATCCATAATTACAAATTGCATATCATACGAGCATATTCTGCATATCTCATCCACACAAATGAATATCACATTCATTGCCAAAGAAATAATCTATATTTACAAATTGCATATCATACAAGTATATCTGAATAACAACATTGTTAACATGAATATCATAACGCCCAACGTCGCCGCCGCGGGAGTTCTCAAGCAGTCCGTTGCCGACTGACATTTCCATGTCCACACCACCCCTCTACACGTCGCCGCCGCGCTCCTCGCCTGCCCCACTAGATTCCTCTGGCAAGCCTGCATCCTCTCCATTGAAGAATTGAAAAGATTGAGAAACCAAAAGGATTTAGGGTTCAAAAAAATATGATTCAAAAATTAGAGTAAGATTGAGAAACTGAAATTGAAGACGATAGAGAAATTTGAAGGTTGTGGACAAGGAATATTAGTGGGGCAGTTATTTTAGGGTTACCTTTAGAGCCAGTCGACGATGAAGAGTTGACGGCGACGTTCGACAGTCGACGATGGAGAGTAGTGTGACTGAAAGTGACGATGGAGAACACGATGGCGAAAAACAACCCTGGCTCAGTCGACGATGAAGAGTTGCGCGAGAGAAGAGACAACGGTTTTTCGAGAGAGAACGGCGGTTGACGAACTGTTTTTCGAGAGAGAACGGCGGCGAAAATCAATGCTTGAACGGATGCTTCAATGGAGGTGAGAGAATTTTCGAGAGAGAGAGAGCATTGAGGTAGACGATGAATGGTTTTTGGAAGGAGAAAGGGAGAGACGATGAAAATGGGAAAGCAAATCGGTGGGGTGAAGACAGAGGGAGTAAATTGGAGAAAATAAATCTCATAAAATTAGGTAATCTATTGTGTGCCTTCTATTTAAATTATTTTGTACCTCCCTCCATTAAATTTTGTCCGTCAATCTCATCAACATCCAACGCACTAGAATCATTCACTCGTTTCACTCTAATAGGTCATTTCACTAGAGCATAAATCTATATGGGAGGTGCTAGTTACGCTCATTTTTTTAAACTAAATAAGCTCAACTACTCACGCGGACAGAAAGCGAGAGCGTGAGCTCAGTCTCGCCTACGCGAAGCGAGAGCGAGACCCAATGAACGGATATCTGTATCAAAGAGTCACGCTCACGCAATGCGAGTGCGTGACTCTTTGTTACTAAATGTGACAAAGAGTCTCGCTCACGCTTTGTCTCGCTCACGCAAAGCGTGAGCATGATTCTTGTGATTTCCGACCGTTGGAAATTTTGGCTATAAAACCCGAAATCACATCACAAAATTTTACATCTTCATCTAAACCCTCTCAAAAGCAATTTGGAAGTTAAAAAAATGTCAAGGAATTATGGAGTTTCGATACAAGGAGAAGATATTGAGAATAATGAAACTGAAGAGGTATTTATTATTTGAAATTTTAATTTATTTTGTTTTTCGTTTTTAGTTAAATAATACAGTAACGTTGCTATATAGTTTAATTTTCTATACTTAGTGTAGATATTAATTTATATAGTTTAATTTTTTATGTTTTTTTAATTATATGATGTAGTTCCTTTTCATATACTTAGTGTAGTTATTACATTATGTAGTTTATTTTATTAAGCTTAGCACGTCTATTAAATTAGTGTAATTGTTAAATTATGTAGATCATTTTGATATACTTAGTGTAATTATTAAAGTATGTAGTTCAATTTTGATATACTTAGCGCGTCTATTAAATTATGTAGTTCAATTGTTAAATTATGTAGCTATTACATTATGTAGTTTATTTTGATATACTTAGTGCGTCTATTAAATTACTTATATCATGTAGTTCATTTGTATATACTCGGTGTAGCTGTTATAATTATATGATGTAGTTCATTTTGATATACTTAGTATAACTATTTCGGTATGACTTGTAAGTAGATATTTAATTAATGAAATGTTAATAGTGTAAGGATGAATCATTGTATAGTTTATCTAAACAATGAAACATATTGTAAATAGGTACGCACGAGAGATTACTCAGAGGACTTTTCCGTAGACTTGGTATGGGATAGTCGGGAGGAAATGATTAAATGGGTTAAACAAAAGGGCCGGGAATTGATGATGATTATTGCCATTCAAAACTCAAATCTTAGAAGGGTGAAGATGAGTTGCGAGCAATTCGGTAAGTATAAACCTAAAAACATCGAGGGGATGAGAACCAACACAAAGAAGTGCAACTGTCCATTTCTGGTGACTGGGTTTAGGGTGAGTAGAGATTCAGAAATAGGGACAGAAAGATGGGGGGAGCTTAGTGTCATTAACGGACACCACAACCACGACCTTCCTACTAGTTTCCTTGGGCATGCATATATGGGTCGAATGAACTCAGACCAGGAGGGCATGGTTAGGAGATGGAAAAATATGAAATTGATGCCAAGGTGTATTATTTCTGAGCTTCGGAATCAATTCCCTGAAAATGTGACATCCGTCAAACAAATCAACAACTTTCGGCAGAAGATTCAATTCGAGGAGCGTGGAGATTTGACGGTAACCCAATGGACGCTAATATTCTTGAAAAAACAAGGGTACAAAGTGTATCATAGGAGGGATAAGCAAAATGATGAAGTGGATATCTTATTATTTGCCAACCCAAAGTCACT
Source organism: Rheum nobile (assembly GCA_027886185.1). Classification (NCBI taxonomy): domain Eukaryota; kingdom Viridiplantae; phylum Streptophyta; class Magnoliopsida; order Caryophyllales; family Polygonaceae; genus Rheum; species Rheum nobile. The sequence continues at coordinate 4,417,563 of WOAB01000207.1, read as the reverse complement.
GCACTTGTTGAAGCTATTCCCATATGTCGGATCCACCTCAGCGTGCATCGCACATTTTTAAGGACTCATAGTATGACCACGGTCAGAGTAGCGGTGCTGGGGGCGATGAGGGAGATGATGGACCCGACCCTGCACATGATTAGTTTTATTTAGAGTTTGTACATGATTAGTTTTATTTAGAGTTTGTTTTAGTATTTTGGATCTGATACAGTTATTTTGTATATAATTTACCTATTGGAGTCTATTTTGGAACTACAAATTTGATTCCCTACTTAATTTTCCTACCTTCAAAAGTATATTGATTGTCTACATTTATTATTTCTTACCAAAGACAATCAAATAATCAAATAATTATATATATGTAAAGAAATGAGTGTGTTATATGACCAAATTCGTAAAGGCTTGTGTTTTATAAAGAATTCATTGAGTATATGACCCTTCCTACCAACATTTTTTTTGTGCTACCTACCAACATTGTTAAATTGAGGGCTTGTGTTTTAAAAAGAATTTATGTAATGTTTAATTCTAACTTTCGTTTGAAAACTAGTTACGCACGAGAAATTACAACTTAAGGAATGAAATATTAGAAAGTTATACATAAAATCATTTTAAATTTATGTTTATAAAATAATCAATTTAACATTAATTTTATTTTTATAAAATAATCAATTTAACATTTTTTTTTGATATTTTCAAAGTTATACATAATTCGAACTTTATTGTGTTAATATTTTTTACAACTAACATAATAATATACAATAATCAATTAAACAATATTTTTTTTTAAAAAAAATTATTTAATAATGTTAACTTTAAATATTTTAAGTTTAACATAATTTTCCATATTACTAAAAAAATAACACAGAATCACGCTCATGCTTTGCGTGAGCGTGATATTTTGTTGTCACACAGTATCACGCCCACGCTTAGCGTGGGCGAGTACTGTTTACCCTAAACCGAAATCAGATATCCTATAACATGTAGCGTCCACGCTTTTCGTATGCATGACCCATTTTACACTCACAATTTCCGGATACGTGAACTTATTGAGCGTAAAAAGCAAAAGAAGTGAGCGTATCTATCGTTCACGAATCTATATATATATGTGTGAATTAAATAATTAAATAATTGTAAACTAGCTATGATTCGTTAGATTGTATTGACAAGTATGATAAATCACAATCGTTAGATGACAATTAACCACAAAAAAACCTAGGAAGCGGGTGTATACAACTGCCATGCCACCTCATCCCTGACATCGCCGGCGGCTATTCGCCTCACTCATTCACCACTGCATAGCGCCTACATCCGGTATGTTTTCCCAGTTCTCACGTGCACTGTCGAATCTAATTCGTTTTATCTGCTTTATACTCCGCTTGAAACTGGGGAAAAGCGCTTTGATTTTGTTGATTTTAGTAGTTTTGGTTTGGTTTGGTTTGGTTTGTATCGAGTCTCAGTTAGACGAATTCCATTTAAGGTAGGCGAATCAACATCCACTGGGAATAGGAATTGCCCTAATTGTATGTTTCTGTAAAACCCTGATTGAAAACTTGATGATATTACAATACGGAACTCGGGTACACTCCTCATTCACTAATTAGTTGATGTTGGAAACCAGATGCAGGGGCTTTTTCTGTCTAAATTTGATTGGAGAAGTTTTTGATATGGCTCCTGAAATCTTTCAGGACAGTGTCAGTGGCTTAGGAAGAGAAAAACACCCTGGTCTTAGGTTGAGAGGATCAGGAAAATGGGGCGTGCAAATATATCATCCCGTTGAGGGAAAGGTGTTATGGTTAGGGACCTACGATACCATTGAGGAGGCCAAGAGTGTGTACCAGAAAAAGAAGCTTGAAATCGCCTTGTTGTGTCGACTTGATAAGCACAAGACTCCTATATGTGCTAAAGACTCTCAAAGTGCTTGTAAGAGTTGCAAGGGTGTTAGGCAAAAAAGGCCAGGCCGGTGGAGTGCTGAGATTAGAGATCCATTTAAGAGGAAACGTCTTCACTTGGGCACTTTCAACACTCCTGAGGAGGCTGCTGATGCATATGCCAAGAAGAGGCGTGATTTTGATGATGCGTTGATGGCTCTTGGTAAAAAGTGCCAACGCAGAGGCGAAGCAGCAGAGAATTCAAACTCAACGGTCAGTAGCCAAAATAGTCAAGGAAACAACTGCACTGAACATGCTGAAGACGAGTTTGGGGTGGGTGTGATCAACAGCTCTGGGCAGTTGATAGGCGAGTATAGCAGGATAGACGACGACCTTTGGCTTACTGGATTATGACAAATGTCCAATTTGATGCCAACCTTGGGTCAGTTTTTGCCCTCCCTTATGAGCTGGAGTTTGAAAAACCCTCCATTAATACAAATATATGTTTCATACACAAGTAGATATTTCGAATCAAGAGTTCAGGACTCTTTTTTTGCATGTTAATGGGAGTAAAATGATCAAGAGTTACTGTTGGCTTCTTCGCATGTGCATTCATCTATAAAAAGTAAATGCTTCATCCCTATCTTAAAACCAAAGTCCATGTTGGGCTCTTATGAGCATAGGCTTCAGAGCACCAAAAAGCACAGTACATTCACCTATGGAATACAACACAACGCCTAGGTATGTACATCAAAGAGAAATTAGAGGATCGTTCACTTGTGGATCGGTGATAATTGAACAGCACAAAAATACTAGTCAGCATCTCTATCTAGGATATTCAGAATTTGAGATGTCCAGATGTCGATGGCATCCTAATAAAGGGTATGATCATCATCATCATCATCATTCAGAGATCCGCCCAACCATAATTCATCATCCAGCCTACTAAACTCACCAACTAATTGTCCATGAGCATTGATAACGCCCATATCAAACTCTTGGTTACTCACAAAGGATGAAGATGGTACTCGAATATCATCCACATTGGCATTGCTCTCTACTGAGTCCACATTATACTTTGTAAATGTACCAGTATGCGCCCGTATGTCCTCTTCAGCAGCAGCAACATTTGATTGCTTTTGCTTCTTCTCAGCATTCTTAATCAAGTCAAACTCACGCCTCTTTCTGTTGAGAGCCTCTTCAACAGAAGCTGCCACCTTTGTCACAGGTACACCACACGGCCTCATGCTTACTTGCTTTTCAGGATCCTGATTACGAGTCACTTGTCCATTCATAGATTCACTTAGAGCCACAGATTGTTTGCTTGTTGTTATAGAGCCAAAGTCCGGGTCCAATTCATGCTCCTCCAACCTATATTCCTTTGCAACCGCTTCATCAACATGAGCCACATTGTCCAAGTCTTGCCTTTTTCTATGAATAGCTGCTTCGGCCTCTTCATAACTAGTGTAAGTACCCACGTGAACTTTAGATTTTCTATAAGAGATCTGAGTTTGCCACCTTCCTGTCTTGGTTCGGCAAATACAGCCACTACCCGGGAGCCTTTTTAGACGATCAGTATTGCTAACTGCTTGTGCTACTGCTAAGTGTTGGTCACAAGTCGATCTATCTTTCATTACCTTTACAGGTTCTTTAACATGAACATCTGATTGTTTGCACTTCACTTCAACCTGACCAATGAGCTCTGCCTCGCACCTCTTTCTGTTCAGAGCTTCCTCAACAGTAGCATTTGTGACTATGGAATCAAACTCAAGCTTCTTTTTGGTGGATACATTTGCATCCTCTGCAGCAGAATTACCAGTACCAAGGCACACTAATTCACCATTAACAGGATCTTGAATCTTAGCTCCCCGTTTGCCTGAGTTTGGAGGGAAAGAAAGTGACTGATACTCGAGCTTCTTCTTGATGTATGCATCTGCAGCCTCTTTGGGGGTATTGTAACTGCCCAGCCACACTGAAGCCTTAGTAATGGGATGTCGAATTGCAGCTCCCCATTTGCCTGATTTTGTATGGCGAACACCTCTGTGTTCTCTAAAGTCTGTATGAGTTGTTAGGGAAGGAGCAGCAGACATCTCTAACTTCTCAATTAACATAACTATTTGCAGTCAGCTAACCAAGCCAAGTATCAAGCACCTGAAATAACGACAACAACAGCAGTGTGTTTTACAGCCACATGATGTTAGCTTCTCGTATATAATATCACAGAGAAATGTAATAAAGTCTTCCCATCTCTGTCTACTTTTTCTTTTCCCCGTCACTAACTAAAAGCAGATGGATTCGACAGAAACAAGTGAATTTATACCAGAGTCAATCTCAGAATTAGTGTTTACTGCTCTTCACCCTGGTTGCAATCAAACTCTTTTACTGTCTGCACAAGAAACGTAGACTTTGGAGTATTATCTGACTGACTCTCTTGGTAAAGTCCCCATTGCAAAAATCTGGACTTTTAGAACAAAAGGACGAGTTACTCAGAATTAGGTCAAAGCAGTAAAATTGCAGATGTGTTTTAGGGCTTAGGTTCTAAAATTTACTCTTCACATTAATAGTAGTTGTTTCAGACAAATTAGAGTGTTGCTATTAAAGATGTTCCTCCAGAATACGAAATTGGACTTCAAAAATTTAGTGATCGATCTCCAATGTGATAGCCAACAACAAAACAAAATAGCAAAGATACCCCAAGTTTTTTACGCAAAGAGTTCGGACTTAAGATTACAGTCATTAACAAGAAAAGAGGTGCAAAATTCTGAAAAATAACTAACCCTTTGTTCATCTGGAACAGAGAGCAGCAGTAAATGCACTTCGTTCAGCAATTGAAGTAGACTGTATAGAATTGGTGATGATCTAGAGAAGGCAATGGAGAAATCTCATATGGTGTTGTTTCTCCTTGTATAGTGATACACTGATACTGGATTCTGAGATTGATGTGACAGAGAACTTCATTGAATCTGGATTGAATCTTTGATATATAGCATGCAAAATTAAGATTAGATCTTAAAATTAGTTTAATTTACATTGTTGGATATATATATAAGCAACTCTACATATATCCAACTAACTAAACAAATAATACTTTCTTTATAAACATATGTATTAGCAGCTTATATGATAATAGATAAAATACTCTTTTTAAAAATAAAAATAAAAACTAAATAAACATATTTATTGAAAAAACTTAAAATTAAATTAAGTGAGAATGTAGAATGCATAAATATTAGGCTTTGCTTGTTATACTAATTTATAAAGGCATTTTGTGATCAAAGGCTTTTTTGATATAATGGTGTTTGGTAAAATATAGTTATAAACACCTTTTTATAGTAAATTGTGAAGTATTAATTTCACAAACTCCAAAGCATTACAAATATTTACCAAACAAACCCTTAAATTAACAAATTTGTCTCATGCGTCTAGGGATGTCAATGGGGCGGGGATTCCCCATTATCCGTGGGGATTCCCCGCTATGGGAGCGAGGATGAGGCAAAAAACACATCCCCGCGTGGGGATGGGGACGGGGATAGAGCCCCCAACCCCACTCTCCGCCCCGTCCCCACCAGTGATCCCCACGAATATCACCATTGGTGATCCCCGTGATATCGTCCATTGAGTTTTTTTACGAGATTACCCATTGAATATCCCCATTTGAAAACTCGATGAGATTTTCCATGGGAAATTTTCATGGATGAAGTCGGGAACTTGCGGTACGCATGTACTATGAAATTTTCGGGACTTGTTTTTAATTGAATTCAACTCACTTATTATATTGTTGTATTTTGTTTGACAATGTGGATTAAGTGAAGAATCATTTATAACCGGAAAACGAGTAAGAAAATTTGTGTGGGGGTTAAATGGGGATGTTTATGGGGAACTTGTTTGACTATATGTGGAGAAATCGCATGAACTTTTGCGGAATGACCAGAAACAAATGTTAATTGAGAAAAATTCATGGGGACGGGGATTTGGTGGGGACGGGGACAAATTTTAGCTCCCCACGTGGGGATGAGGACGGGGAATGCTTTTCTAAACGGGGATGGGGACGGGGATACTATTCCCCACCCCGAACCCGCCCCATTGACATGCCTACATGCGTCAAACTCGTCTGCAATTTCTTTAGTTTTATTATATATAGGAGTAGATTTAGAGTTTTGATTTATTTCACTCATATCTCTCAACTAAAAACCATTTATCCATATTTTCATAGGAAAAAAGTAGATAATATTATTTTAAATCGTATACAATCAAATCAACTTATTTGCTTAAACATGATTTGTTATATTTATTTAAAATAGAGGTGTTAGGATTGTTTAGGTTAACAAATTACAAAAGTTAAAATCTTTCTGAAAAAACAATTACGAATTGTTAAATTGTCATAGATTTATTAGGATATGGGACAAAAATATTATAAATACAATTAAAAGTAAAGAAGTTTAGAAATATATCTTCAAAAGTTAGTGGTTAATTTAATTAAGACAAAACTATAAGCAGTATTTAGTTAATTTATATAATAATTATCACATATTTCTGTTATAATCGATTACGATTAAAATAAAGTTAACTTTTGTAAAAAGAAGATTTAATATCAACATATCTTATCATTAAATTCTGTAATTTAAATTTTGGAAAGAGGAGATTTAAATTTTGTAACTTTAAGTTAGGGTGTTGTTAAATGCACCTACAACTTTTTGTTATTCTCACCAATTATATGTATATGGAATGCATATCAGCGTATGCATATTAAATTTCATTTTTTTAAAAAAAAAAAAGAAAAATCTTATGTTTGTGGAAAGAGTATGCATATGTATATGCATTAGTAAGGCATATATGTATGCATGTGCATTGAGCGTGCGTATAATAATGTATGTGCATTACACATGCATATATCCATGTATGTGCATTGCGCATGCATAGACATATGAAAGACTTAAAATATTAAACATTAAATTTATATGCACATTAAATACGAATGCATAAATAGTTAAATGTAAAAAATTATGACTGTTGTGATGACTTGCTCTATATATACGCATCAATAATACATATCAAAAATTCTCAAAAAATTTCTTCATCATACATACCACTATGAATCCTAGTGATAATAATTATTCCGGATTTTTTAATTCGAATGAGATAAGCTTACTATGCTTATACTATTACATGACTTTATGATAAGATTAATTACTTAGATTACATATAATATAGATAGCTTGATAGATTGTTATATAATTTCTAAAAATCTTTTCATATATACATGGCACATACAATTGCGCATGCGTACGCATATGCTTTACTAATGCATATACGTGCAAATGTTATCCGTAGACATACATTTTTCCGGTTTTTGAAAAAATGATAATTGAAATTTCATGTATATATAGATTCCGTGTACATTCACTGGGTGAGATGAACAAAAGGTTGTGGAAGTGTTTAATAGCCCGTTAAGTTAACTTTAAGTGTGAATGTGATAAAACCGCAGTGGGTGCTCGTGGTTCAAAAATCCCAAGGATGGATTTTAATATCATGTTATTAAAAACATACATTCAATAAACCAAGTTTCGGGAATTAGCATGGGCACAATGCTAGTTGCACAACTAAGTTTGTATGATATATGGGCAATACTTAACAGGTCGATACTCAACCCAGTGTGAGCTGGAGCTTTGGCCTGTGGGGCTGTGGCTCGACAACCTCCAAACGAATCCTTACCGTCTGGAGAATGGAATAGCACGCGCTGCCGTCGATCTTTCGGATTTGCTGATGTTGCTCATCCACTATCCATTCTGCTCCTGCTTTCTGCCCATTCGGCATAAGGTAAACCGGCCCTTCTATTCCAAACCTGCAACAACACCCATTTGCTTAACTGAAAAATGATATCTGATCAATGAAACCATGCATTATTATCAGGCAACTCGTCACATTGATCATTTTAGGACTTCGTATAATCTTATACGAGGATAAGTTTGGAAATACAGAGAGAATCGCACTTGGGCACGAAGACAATAAATCCGTTTGATCTCATCTTCACAATTCTGGCTTCTGTCTCTGTTGGTCTGTAAAACAAAAACAAAAAAGATTATGCAAGTTAGGCAGATGTTTATTATGTGCATATGCAGATAGAAATATCGAGATTTTGACACAGGCAGATCATTCTACAAACCTGGTTTTAAAATAAATAAGTGTATGGAGCTCCACAGAAGCCCGGCTAGCCATTTGCGCGTTCCTATGCCGAAAATTTAGATCTGGAGGTTCCAATATCCAGAAAAAGAAATATTACACAAAGCATCTATAGAAATATGTACACCATTTGTTCATTATAATGGGTCTGCCTATGGAAAACAGAAAAAAAAAAAACATGCCCCTTTCTTATCGAGTAACAAAAAAATGATCTTGTATCAAAATTTAATCCCATGGCTCCTTTGTTACAAAACTAAAACCCAACGAATTCTAGTATTCCTATACAGCCCCAATGATGCAAGGTCTACCCTGTACCATTAATGTAGATGCACCAATGTTGTCAATTTGTCATTGAATTCATTTCAAACAAATTATCATGGCAGATTCATGACTTACTGTCTGCACTACTTGTAAGTTGGGACTTGTCCTGGAAAATTGTTGGAAGCTTGGATATTCCTAAAGACGCAGCAAGCAACCTATGTACAACAACATCTGCAACCAAAAACCGAATCCATTGATTGGATTGAGACAAACATTTTCATATAATGCAAAAAGTAGAATCCAGATCTTTCATGTCACATTAAGTATTAGACCTGCATATCTCCTGATAGGAGATGTGAAGTGGGTGTAAAGAGGAGATGCAAGTCCATAATGGAGGTATTCTGGGGGGCTGAGATCTCCACTACAGAAATATACAGCCTACAATTGCAATATAAAGAAAAGGTAAGACTTAGGTTGTGTTCCTTAACAGAAATCTACACCAATCTGCAAAGATCCTTTTACCTGTGTCATGCATCTTGTTGCCAGTATACGTATCAGCTTATTAAAGTATGGATCACTACCCTGAAAGCATATTTTCACCATGTCAAATAGAAGGTAAAAACTAAAAGCAGCAAACTTTTACAAGCAGCACGCGGTCAGAGTTCAAGCAACCATTGTGCCTCGTGCTTGGGAGCAAGACCATGAGGGTAGTAGGGTACCCAACAAAAAAAGTAACAGTAAGCATGCATGAAGTACGAAGATATAATCAACATATTATGCAGAAAAACTCAAGTGGAAGTCAATTTTATAGGTCTCTTGAATACCATCCAAGGCACTTAGATAATGATAAACATACCACTGCACGGTCAAGTGAATCAGCCAATGCTTTAGATGATGAAATATCCAAGTCGAGACCAACAGCTGCAGCTGTGCGGAGCAAAGGTTCAAGCATTTCTCGGGTTGGAGTTGGATGACGCCTGCAATAATTGCCAGCAATCATGCATATAATTTAATTTATTGCTAAAATGTAAGAAATTCTTATAGATTGGAAATAATAATTGCTATGGATAATCAAATGAGCAGCAATGTAGTTTAAAATACAAATGAGATGTGTGACTCGAAAGATACTTGTGAAGACTTTGTGGTATAATGTTCAGATATCAAAGTCATATAACGCCAACACAAGCCTATGAAACACTCTGCTCCATCAGATTAATAGGATTCACACTATAATAAAATTATAGTGCAGGATGGCAATAAATTATTACCTTTTTTGGCCAAGAAAATACAGTTTTACAAAGAAAAAAGGAAAAAAAAAGTATAAGAGTACATGCTTCAGGAGTTACATTTAGAACCAAAACAGTTATGTAGAGCAGACAAACCTCAACAATGAGCATAATGAAAAATGCTTCAATATTTTCTCCGCAACAGAGACATTGGCCGCAAGCATAAACTCTTCAACCATCTGATTTGCTTCTCGAATTTGATACATTCCTGTATAAGAAGGTTATTCTGTTACAAATGATAACCTTAAGATGTTGCCAGCAACATTAAGCACCATCTGGGGAGTGATACAAACCCAGATTATCTATTTTATTAGTTTTATTTATTATTTTTGAGTTTCCATAGTTCTTAGGCCCTTTTCCACTTTCTCCATTTCCTCCATGTTGTTTTCCATTATCTACATTATTATCATTATTTTGTTTTGGGATTTAGTTATTTGTTTATCCATTATAAAAAGGAGGCTGCACGTCTTGTAATTGGCAGACTTGTTATTTTGGAATTGAATATATCACAAAATTGGAGATTCTCCACCAAATTCCTGTATTAGATTCTGACACTCAGTGGTCTCTTTTGGGCGCGATTCTTGCCCTAAGTGGTTTCTATCAGGGAGATACTCCAAGTAGACATATTTAGGGTACAGAAATACAGCAACACAGTACAGGTAGAGCCAAGACATCCTCAGAAGACTAAGCCACCATCAAACACAGAATACGTTTTTCAGAACTTTATATGTTTCAGATATGAGGACTTCTCCCCATCTAATTTTGATTTGAACATTCAATTAAAAAGGGCATTTATTAAAATAATGGAATTACATACCTATATCTAGAGGGTCAAGAGTCTCGGTATCAATCTGAAATTTAACCTCTGCAGATGCAAGAGTCAAAGCTCCTCTCTCAATGCGCCTTTGCCTCATTATCTACAAGGTCCAATGTACATGACCAATATGTAAAACATAAAATAACTGGTAGGCACTAAAAATTGACATAAAACTGGCCAAGTAGAATCCTGCTTATATATACCTTTGCCAAGGAATTCATATTGCGGAGATCTATAGTTAGTGGATCCATCAAACGACTGCAAATAAGATATTTGTCATTAGTATATAAATATCAAGAGCAATAATCTAAACCACAAAAGCAAGACTACGAGGTAAAAAGGAGACTTTTAGGCACAATGCTGCCACCATCAGAGAAACTAAACTATAAACAAGACACGAGCAAATTATTAATGTACCCATCATGCACCATGTTAGCAACAGTTTAGCGAATCACTTGTGAAGAATAGAGGCCTTCGGATGAAAAGACTACTCAAATATTGTAAGGGAATCTTCAACCGCATTCAGAAGTCAGAACACACAAAATGAAGTTAACTGCCAGATAAGGAAGAAAGAGACGCAACTCCTTATTCATATGTCAGCAAGGCTGTGTACCTTATCTTCCCCTACTGAACAACTTTCAACTAACATCATCAGACTTCCCCATTTCCCAAACATGTCCTTGATATACTTGATGAAGCCTAATTAAATGCAACTCAGATTTCATATAGCAAAATATAGAATTGTAAATACAAAATCTCAAAATCTGAGAATGAATAATCACCTATCGTCCATCCTAGCTTGAGCTTCGACATAAGACAATGCAGCACATGACTCGATCACACTTTTCGTGAACTTGGTTGATATGATTTCTGCTTGCGGTGTCATTTCCTGAAATTTTAAGCACAAACTTGTAAGAACTCCTAATCCATCAAAAGGGCATTACCATGAGTATAACATGCACATCTTTGCAAATTACCATTGGTTTTAACCACAGCTAGAAATGTAGATGTCTTACCCAAAGAACAGAGAAAGCCAGCCTCTCCACTTGAGCTCGAAGAGAACATACATCTAGAATTCAAGAGCGCATTAGTGTGTAATAGGATACACAACAAATATAGTTGTTTACAAAATCAATCCATTCCTTTTCTGTTTTCCTGAATTATCCAGAGAGTAAACATTTAACATTCAAGGAGAACAACCTTCTGTTAAGGGCTTTGGTAGCATGTCAATTCTGCGATCTACAAGGTAGGTGGATGTGCCTCTCAGAGAAGCCTCGTCGTCTAGAGGAGTTCCAGGGAGAACAAAATTTGTCACATCAGCAATATCTGAATTTCCATTATCAAGGAATCAAAGGTACAGGAAAATTTTCATTTGGCAAGAATGCATCAGTATCTGAAAGGTTATTATCACAGTAAAGAAAGAAACTGTCCAGGCTAAGGATACGGACTCCCAATTCAAAATTTCCATTTGGAAGGGGTGTGCAATGTAATGCATCATCAATATCCTTGCATCCTAAATCAAAGAAACAGGTTGATCAATACTTCCAAGTTCCAACTATTATGAAGAAAGAGTATTGCGCGCTCACATAATAGATGCAAATAGAAGTCTAAGAATATACCAGGTGGATCAACACTAAACACACGCAGATGTCTAAGGTCTTCTCTGTGATTATCTGACAGGTGCTGAGGAGATACTGACCATGGCAGTGGTGGCAGGCATGCTAATACTTGAGAAGAAAATGGCCTATTGTTTATGTCATTTTCTATTAGAACAACCTGCCAACCACAATGTTTGATAAGTATGATAGGCAGCACAACAAAACTAGATAATAGTTTGATACAGTCGAATGAAAAACAAGATTCAAAAGAAATGAAGTATTTTGTTGCTGTTTGTATCACACACACAATTCAAGGTTTTTTTATACCTCAGTTTCAGTTTCTCTGTCACCAATATCTCCTATGGTCCTCACGTAATGACCAGAGGGATATCGAGAAAAACGATCCCAAGTATCAACAGCCACAATAATTCGCTTGTCCAAGAGATTTCCAAGCTGTCGAGTTTGAATGCGAATCTTAGGTATTCTGCGATCTTTTGAGACAAATAAGGCATGGGCAACACCCCCACCACCTGCAGGCATAGGCATAGGCTCCAACGATCCACAATAACTGTATGTATACACACAGAAATGTATTAAACCGCCAGACATAATTATAACACCAAAGGTATAACATATGAAAACAGAAATTCGAATAGCAGAAATAAGTTCAGAATCAGAAAATTCCACTATGTAAGGCGCGACATAAGGAACACTTACGAATGCCAATTTCGCTTTATGATGCCAGCAACACGACCACACGGGCGCCCAGGACTAGTATTGATATCACTGGCTGAGGACTGGAGAACATTGGTGCTTCTAGGGGCATCATCAGCACTATTTGGAACAAGATGAACACCTTCATCCTCCTCATTGTCTGCAGCAAAAAATAGTTAGGCACTACCAAAGACTTCTACTGTTTTCAGAATCCAGTGATTTCTATTCTTATGAAGAATGAAAGATCGGGCCTTCTCTAGAGCTGACATACATGAACTCCACAAATATATGTTAAACTGTTGTTGAGAAAAGGGAAGACAACGAATTAGATTCAACACACACGTAAGAGGAGATTTGGCTATTTAGTCACAGAAAAAATAATAAGAAAGATTCTAATAGATAACTCCTTAAACACCAACAAATACCCAAGGATTGATATCCAAACAGATAGCCATGAACTAACAGAGGGTCTGTTTTCTTCCCGTGAGCCACCTTAGAGATATGTATATTTATTTTGTTTATTTACCTAATTTAGACAATGCGCCTTTTTATATGTGAATTGATGTGTATCCTTGGTAGTTGATACCAAACAGCATAGCATACCTTCATCAGCTATGGACATGGACTTCTCCTCATGCCACTGATCTTGAGGCAAAAGCTCCACAGCCACTATGTCACCATCGAAAGCTCTATTCATATTCGGACGCCCATAGATAGTGATTTCATCTCCAATGCTCTCACTCCCAACATATGCTTCAAACGGATTATAACGATTAACGCGAAGTTTTCCTTGATGATAAATTCCACGAAGCAAACCAGAGGTGATCTCTGACAAGGGTTTATGCTGAAGCCAAAAAAAAAGATAAGCATAACAATAGTATGAAGCACTTTTGTTGCAAAATTTTATGTTTTACTTCATTATGCACCTCATTGTACACGACTTTCCTCTTTGAAGGCCTCATATCTTCAGCATCCTCCATAACCACATCACCATTGGAAGGCTGAACAATTAGGTCAAGCAATTCTGGTTGACACAGTGACTTGACATATGATTCGACTGAAACAAAATGGTTCCAACAGCTTTCACAAATCAATCACCCATCAATATATAAATATCAATATAACAATAAAAGAAGCAATATCCTACTTATATTTTAGCAGTTGAAAGTCTTATTTGTAGCATGACCAAGGTCCAATGCAGAGTAGGAATCTAGAACATCAGCAATTACCTGTTTCTGCAAATATGCCCTCCTCGTCTGCTTTCCTCTTATTCTCTCTGTCATTTGTTATCAGTAACACACGTGCGACGGAACCAAGATGTTTCTGATACCATTGAGTCGCAACCCTAATTGCTGGAAGCACGCAATATACCAGTCAAACAGATAGATACCAATGAAAAATGAAATGCAAACAGAAGAAGAAATTAAACTGGAAAACATGAGAGAAAGGGAAATGCAGAAAAGGTGAGAGAGGAAATAATAAATCCTATTGCCATTTGCCTATTAGTTGAAAATTTCAAATGGCTCAAAATCAATTGTCATCTTCATTTAATCCATCATTAAGTTAAGACTTGCGAGGAAACATGCAATATGCCAGGTCAAACAGATAGTGAAAAATGAAATGTGAACAGAAGAAGAAATTAATCTGGAAAACATGAGAGAAAGGGAAATGCAGTAAAGGTGAGAGGAAAAACAATGAAGCCTATTGTCATTTGCCTATTTGAAATGGCTCAAAACCAATTGTCATCTACATTCAATCCATCATTAAGTTAAGACTTGTGAGCTCCAATATCGTCCTTCGAGCAAAACACAAAAATCCAGTTTTATAGTTTCCTACACCAGCATGTAACAAAATTGAGGTTTCTACAGGGTTCAGGAATAAAACAAAAGTGAAGAGTATATAGCATATTGGAATTATCTCTGGTCACTATCATCTGAATTTGAGATGACAAACTTATTTGCCTATGGACAAATATCAAATGCTACCAGCGGTAAGCTTTAAGGCTCACAATGCATTATCTCCCACAGAAGTATTCATACACGGTCCTATAGCCTAGAAACCCAAAACAGCAAATGAAAACACCCAATTCATTCCAGAAAAGAATGTTGTACTTTACATATGGGGAAGTAAAGCAATCAGTTTTAGTCAACATTTATGAAGACGCTTATATGAAAAAAATAACAAACCTCTATCATTTCGATCGTTTGGAGTTTCACCAACCATGGCTGTGATATAAGTGTCCCTGCCAAAAATAAGATATTAACAGGAGGATTCATGTATCATTCTTCATAAGCGTTAAAAGAGTTCTAAAAATCATAAGTCAAGTATGTATAATAATTGATGAAGATAAACTTTAAGTACAAAAAGAATAGTCAATGCTTTACTGAAACTATCTATGATTTAGTAGTAACAAGTGATATTTACTGAGTCGAATTTGTGATT
Organism: Rheum nobile; assembly: GCA_027886185.1. Lineage (NCBI taxonomy): Eukaryota > Viridiplantae > Streptophyta > Magnoliopsida > Caryophyllales > Polygonaceae > Rheum > Rheum nobile. Next base: position 4,402,397 of record WOAB01000207.1, on the reverse strand, counting down.
CTTGGTCTGTGAATAACTTTATACAACACTTATGAAAGCCCAAAAGGAAAGGAAACTCACTTGTGATGTTCATTGGAGAAAACAAAAAATCTCCTCTGGGAGTTGCTGCAAAGTGACCGGAGCCTATTGTAAACAGATAAGTTCTTATTCTTTACTTCTTCTAGCACCACCGACAGCACAATAACCTCATCTATTGCCGGATTTTCGAGCAAATCAATCTGGATTTTGTCAAATTTTTACACTGAGGTCAGAAATTATTGTTAGCTGCTTAAGCATGGTTTAAAGTCCTAAATTATTCATAAATTCCCCAAATAAAGCATAAGCAGTTTATTCCACAGAGGATGGGATAATTTTGCATATTAGTCCGAATGTGTTTTATGTTCACCAACTCCTGTAAACATTTAGCTTGCTTTGTCTATCAAAATATCTCAAACTCAAGAAAACAAAACAAAATCCAAAGCACAACACTCAGCTATGCATTTAGAATTCTGACAGGAGATAAATAAAAATCCTCACAAGAATGTATTGGAGGCGCAGTTCAAAACCTATGTACATGAAAAGCATAACCAGCAAAATCCAAACTTACCTGATTGAGGACGACATTAGTGTCTACTACGACAAGAGTGGAAGCAGTTGAGCTCAAGCGAGCAACGGATGAATCACAAACTTTACAAGCAGAAGATCCACAGTAAATATCGTCTCTCAAATAGTGCTCTCTAACCACCTAGGATCACGCAAAAACAAATTCAACATCAACAAAAATACAGCAAAATGGATTAGGAAAAATAAACATGAGATGAGACGAAACTACATTGGACATTGGTAATTAAGCTATACCTTCAAAACTTTCCCCCTTTTCGTCTTCTTCACGTATGATTTGTTTTTGAGCATCTTGTCAAAGATCAATTGCACCACGTCAGAATCGGCGTATGATCAGTTGTTTGTAGATAGCAGAACTGAGGACTACCTGGGGAAGTACTGCCCAAAAAAAAAGATCATTCCTCTAGCATATTACAAAGAAGTTTTTTCAATAGGCAAACAAGATCGCCTACATCAATTGCACCACATATTACAGCAAAAATTACCACCCACCACAACTCTAAAAAACATCCTTAAGAACGTCTAGACATCAGGGCACATTACTCAACAAGTCTAAAATCATTGAACAACTCCTGAAAACATCATTTCCCACATATCAATATCAGAGAACCAGCATATATATGGACCACTCAAATTATTAAATCCGTTTCATTTTGCAACAGAATGGAAAGAATGAGACTTTTAGCAGTATGAAATTAATGATTTATACTTTCAAGATTGGCGCGCGTAAGCAACAGACCATCCAAGCTCATTCCAAGAAATTGATCAATCATGAAAACCCTAAGCCAATCGGAAATTTGAAGAAGTTCCAAAGCCGAGCAGTAAAGATAAGAAAGAGAGAATACCTGAAAAACTACTGCAGATATGAAAATATCAGCAGTTTACAGGGGTCGAACGACTGTTATGACTGAGGCCGGGAGACCGGAGAGACGGTGCTGGAAGAGGCCGAGAGCTGTCGTCTGGCGTGAGCAAGCGGAAGCGGACTCGAGAGGTGAACAGGCGGACGGAGAGGCGAGAGGCAAGACGAGAGGGCGTGAGGCTGAGGGACGTAGGGTTTAATTGACAGAGGGGGTTTGGAGGGATACTTTTCGTAAGATTATTTGCAAGGAATTAATTGTTAGGAGAAATTTGCTAATTAAATAACAATATAAATATATTATTTAAAATTTAGAATAGCAAGAGATATTATATAGTTTTTGAAAATAAGATTTTTTAATAAAATATTATTATGATTCAGGATCAAGTACGAAAGTGTCCGAAACGTCCGAAGTGCGAACACATTTGGATCGTTGATCTCGCGCGCGTGTCATCACGGGAGGAAGCGAGATGTTGTTTTAATTTTTCTCCTCAACAAAGCACAAAAGTCTCATGGCCCAACTGGTAGTAGGGAAAGAGATATAAACATCAACACACAACGACCAAGTGAAAAGAATTTCAAATAGACGAACATATGCATGTTACATATAAATCTTACAAAGCAAATATATGAACGCGTGCATGTTTTATATGAAGCTTTAAGACCAAGTAAAAAGAATTTCAATTCAACTATTATTAATGGGAAGATCAATTCAACTACCTTTGAAGAGATGATAACAAAATCCAAAGCACAACTAACCAAATGAAAAGCGAACTTTCTATCCCAAGCAGAAAGAACAACTTTGATAAGATCAAACCTAGCTACTAAACCAAATTTTATTATGCAAAGCTTCATGCTTCCAAACTCAACACATAATGAACTCGACAGAATCAACATAAGTTTCTTCTGGAACAAAGACTCATCCCATAAACCCCTTATCGGGTGGGACAAAGTATGTCAACCTCTTTCCAAGGGAGGACTTGGCATTCGAAAAACAAAAGATATGACCCATGTGATAGCTCCATGACCCCCTCGATGACGGCGAAGGACGAAGAGGAAGCAATGGAAGTGCGCTCGAATGGCCCGATAACAAGAGTTCGCGTAAGGGCAATGAAAAGCGTGACTCAAGCATTAGTCTCTCGGGCTTACACAAGTGACTCGGGTTCATCTAGTCCTAAATGGGTCCTTCTCTTGACCTATGAAGGGTTGGGTGAGGTCCCGCCTTAGCCGCCCCCGCCGAGGAGAGCCAGACGCAGAGTAGCAGAACAGAAGCGTTTCCGCGACCGCGGAAACCATTCCCGCGACCGCGGAAACCATTCCCGCGATCGCGGAATATCACACTGGCGGATGGCTCTACAGAACGTTTTCCGCGACCGCGGAAGACATTGCCGCGACCGCGGATTTGCTAATGTCGCTCGCGTCTTTTAGGGAAGGGAATCCGCGACCGTGGAAGTATTTTCGCGCCCGCGGAATTGTTTCTATCGCTCGCGTCTTTTACATAAGGGAAACCGCGACCACGGAAGTATTTCCGCGCCCGCGGAATTTGGACCGGGCGTTAGCGACTTCGGCATTTTATTTCTAAACTTATTATTATTTCTAAGTAGTTATTTAAGCTAGCAAACTCTAGTTTGTAATGTTATGCAGTTTTTGAGAATTAAGTTGAGTCTTACTCCTTTCTAAAATCCCTTGCATCTTCCCTACGATCCCAAGGATCTAACTATCCCGTAGCTCGTCGCTTCGAGCAATCAAACACCGTCTCTTCGGTATCTCGCAATCATCACGTTGATCCCTACGTTCATCTCTTTGGACGAGTTTTGGCCATCACTTTGGCATGTTTCACGCTCCTTCAAGAAAGCCATCTCTTTGGCTACGCAAGAGGAGAATCGACTACAAGCTTGAGGAAACAAAGATCCTGCGATTGCAACGACACTTCAGGGGTTATTCGCATCACCATGCTCTCCAATACAAACTACTATGGAAAATTTTAACTGAATCAGACAACTGTTGGGTAAGAATAATCAATGAAAAATACCTTAAAGATACACACCTCTTATCTTATAATTACAATAGAAACGGATCATGGCAATTGTCAAAAATGATGAACATCAAAAAAGAATTCCAAAAAAGACTCATATGGCAAATTGGTGATGGAAAAACAATCAAGTTTTAGACAGATAAATGGGCACTAAATGAACCTCTCTATAATATTATCAACATTGCGCTAGGTAAAAACCTAGATTGCAGAGTCCATGAATTCCTTGACCAAAATATGAAATGGAATAAGACAAAACTTCAACAAATGTTACCAGACGACATGGTGGCAAGGATTATGGGTATCCCAACTCCAGTGAACCAAATAAATGATCGGATGTACTAGGAACCTAGCAAAAATGGTTGGTTCTCGACAAAATCAGCTATGGAACTCATCAACAAAAATAAGCACTTCTCAGCATACGACTCATCCTGGATTTGGAAAATTAACACATATCCCAAAATCAAAAAAAAATCTTTGGAAAATTTTAAAAAACGGTTTACCGACAAAAACTTGACTACAAGAAAAATTAGTCTCGGTCCCCCCGCGATGCATCTCTTGTGCTCATCCTGTGGAGGATACGAATCATTTCCTCTTTCACTGTGATCATACCTTAAAGACAATCTCAAAAATTAATATGACGACAAGCCTATATTTAAGGACAATCAACTCTGCGAACAAATACATTGGAGAAATTCTTGAAGAAATAAAACTCAAACTATCCCCCATTGAGCCGATAGAGCTATCTGTGACATGGTGGGACATCTGATTCTCTAGGAATCAGAAAACATTCATAAATGACAACCCTGATAGGGAGGTCATTATAGATTTGTCTAAATATATACAAAACCTCTTATCTACCTGGAATAAAACACATAAATGGAATCCTGATTGTACTATTGATCACTGCTCCACGGCACGAAAAGACACATACGAGGAAACATCAAAACTCAAATGGAAAAAAACCCCAGATAAAGTTAACAAAATTAATGTGGATGGTTTTACCAAAGCTAATGGAGCGTCTTCTATTGACTTTATCTATAGAAATGACCTAGGAATTCCAATTATTATCCATGAAAAAAATTATGGTATTTCGACTCCCCTCAAAACTGAAATTCTTGCTCTCTGAAATGCTCTACTCAAAGCCAAAGAAATGAAGTATGACCATATACAAATTGAAACCGATAACCTTACTATTGTGAACGTCATTAATAAAATATGGCACTGTCCATGGGAAATCGAAATTCTTATCTCTGATATCCTATGTTTATTACACTATTTCCAGACAATGCAGATTTTCCATATCTTTCGAGAAATGAACTCGGTGGCAAATCATATTGCAAAACTTGGCCACAACTTCTCTCTGAACGATTTCATGAACAACTCAGAGCTCAAGGCTCTCATCTGAAAGGATGCTATAGGCTAAGTGTCAAGCTCTCTCTTGACACTAGTCTAATTCTTACCTTATATAAAAAAAAAAAAAAAACATGAGTATGTGCATGTTACACATGAACTTTACATGACTAATATATGAACATGTACATGAATATGTGTAATCTCACGATCCAACCCCTTGAAAAACGCTCCCATTTACCCAGTAAACCCTAACCCGCGCCGCCATGAAGTTTGCAGAGCACAAGCTACCATTGAACTCAATTCAATGCAATATCTGAAGTGACCTTGCAACCAAAGAATTGTGAAACCAACAACGGAGTATCAATGGAGATGAGCTTCAGAGAAAACCCATCTCTTTCACCAACTCCCCAACACACCAACAACGAAGTACCCATCACCAGATCCGACCCGAATAGCCTTACCTGACTACTTTCTTCACCACTTACATCACCTCCTTTTAAAAAAGTAGTCCATATGTTGAATGGATCCTCCGAAACCTCCAAGAACACCAAACCGCCCACCACTCTCACCTCAAACGTCAACCACTACCACCATTACCTCTCGCCTTCTTCCTCTTCTTCTAGAAGCTTTGCCATTTCGACGATCAAAACCGCCCCAAACAAGAAGCAAAAACAACAGTAGCAAGGATTCAAGTTGTACGAGCGCCAGATGAAGAACAATTTGTTGATGTTCAACCCCCTCAACGCCGGATGAAGGACGTGATTCCGTAATTTCAGATCCAGATCCAGATCCAGAGCATGTCCATCGCTCATCTTCCCCGACAGCCTCCGCGCTAGGTTGTGCGCCCCCATCCCTGATTTGTGTCGGCTCCCACTGCGGATTCCGTCCTAATCAAGATTTCGATTTGGTTAGAGATTGGTGTTCCGGTTTAGAGATCGGGATAGTGGTTGTGTGACCCCTGGTGACTTCTACCGACGAAGTGCGTCCAAATTTTGTCTTGTATCTGCTTTTCGGTTGCGTCATCGTCGCGTTGGTTTTTTTCAACCCATGTTTGAGTCTTTCTCTTCAATTAAGCCTTTTTGTTTTTCTCCTTTCGGTTTTTTTTTGTTATCATGTTGTTTTTTGATTCATCTTGTCGATTGTTCCGGCTGTCGATTTTTCGGCCTCTCGAGGATCCAAGTTTGGTTCATGGATCCTCGAATTCTTACTACATCAAAAAAATAAACAATATGAACATATGCATGTTACATATGAACCTCAAAGACTAAGTAAAGAAATAAACATAAAGGGTGATGAGTTAATAACTATACACTATGCTAAATGTTCACTTAACACAATAGAAGTTCACACTTGATATACTCAATCAGTGTGTTTGTACATCTCTAGTTTACTTAGTTGATAAATTTTCAGTACAAACTGTATGAACATTTAATATTAATATATGAACCTAATAGTACAAATAAATGAACATATATGTTAAATGTGAACGTAAAGATTACAATTGAGAACGATCATGGAAAAAAAAAATGTGGACCGAAAAAAAGTTTATGATATTTACGAAAATGTCATCTTGCCACTTTTAATCTCACCATTTCCTTTCCCAAGGGCTCACAATGCTTCTTACTTCTTACTTTAAGAGACAAATGTATGAGAAACCCTCATATACTTATTACTTGATTTATGCCTAATATGTTTGTATTATTAAACTAGTTTAGTTCTCGTGCCATGCACGGGGCTTGTATAAAATTTTGTATTGGTATTTATTTAATTATTAAAAATATATTTAAAAAAATATTAAATTAATGAAAAAAATTAATTAGTGATAATATATATGAAATTAAGATAAGTACGATAATATAAAGAAATATCTACTAATAATCAATTAATAAAGATCAATGTAATTCATACATACGTAATATATTGAATTAGGTCTTATACCTAGAAATAAATGAATTCAAATGAATTTGAATCAAATGTGACTAATTAAATGAAAAAAAATAAAAGAGATATTCAGAAAACATGTAATATATTATATTTAATATGAAAATTATGATCAAATGTGAATAATTTGTATCTTGAAAAGGAAATCACGGTCATATCTAAAATATTTTATATAATAATAATAGAAAAAAGAGATAATAAAGTGATGTGACACGATATAAAGTAGACATGTGACAAAAAATGATGTAGCGTAATGTCAAAACGATAAGTGGTCTTAGCTAGATTTTACATCAATATTATATAGTAGATGAAAAACCAAAGCTTTAAATCAATAATATAAATGGGTAACCTTGTACTTTTAGAAATATAAAGGTGTGATACATTAGTTAAAAGATATGATAATACGTAGTCCCTTAACACTATTTAAGTTAAATTTGAAATAATGTTATTCCACAAACAATAAATATCTACTTAAATATTTTGAGATATTTGAATACTATTAATTAAATCAACATGTAAATTATCCTAGTATATATATATATATATATATATATAATTTAGATGAGATATTTATGATTAGATTGAACTTTAAATCCATAAAAAAAATCAAAATAACAAAAACAATTTTGATCTAGATATTGTGCCGACAAAAAAATGTTAATTTAATAAACGCATGAATTTTGATATAGTGTATATGTGACAATTTTAATGCGGGGGTGTCATGTGGTATAGTTAGGTTCTAGTTTAGTATATTATATATATATAGAGTCGAACTCCGGTGAAACGGATGCTTATGGTGAAACGTGAGGAGGAATGAGAGCCAATCATTTTGGGACAATGGAAGTCTAGGATGGAACATTCATCATAACAAACATACACCCTCTCACACACAATCATATCCCATGGTCAACATCTGACCATTGACCGGTCAATGGTCAACGTTGACCGGTCAAACTGACTTTTGTCCAGATTTAAAAAAAAAATTAATTAATTTTTTTTTATTCTTGTTTTTATACACATTTTCATCATAAAATTGTTTCTAAAAAAATGAACAATTTTCTATTAAATTTGAACAATTGTATATTAAAAGTTGAACAAATTTTTTTGAACAATATATAAAGTTGAACAATTGTACGAACAAAGTTGAACAATTGTATCTTAAAGTAGAACAATTTCATTTTTATGGTTAGACGACTGTTTCACTAAGCAATTTTATTTTTTTTATTTTTTTTGGACAAGTTTTTTTCTTCCTTTTTTTCTTGTTTTTCTACACGTTTTTATCAAAAATTGTAATTAAAAAAGTTGAACAATTCTTTATTAAATTTGAACAATTGTATGTTAAAAGTTGAACAATATTTTTTGAACAATATATAAAGTTTAACAATTATACCAAAAAAGTTGAACAATTGTATCTTAAAGTTGAACAACTTCATTTTTATGGTTAGACGACTCTTTCAGTAAGCAAATTTTATTTTTATTTATTTTTTGGCAAATTTTTTTCTTTCTTTTTTTCCTTGTTTTTCTACACGTTTTTATCATAAAATTATAATTAAAAAAGTTGAACAATTCCTTATTAAATTTGAACAATTGTATGTTAAAAGTTGAACAATGTTTTTTGAACAATATATAAAGTTGAACAATTGTACGAACAAAGTTGAACAATTGTATCTTAAAGTTGAATAATTTCATTTTTATGGTTAGACTGTTTCACTAAGTAAATTTTAGTTTTTTTGGGGGGGCAAATTTTTTTCTTCCTTTTTTTTATTGTTTTTTTACACGTTTTTATCATAAAATTATAATTAAAAAAGTTGAACAATTCCCTATTAAATTTGAACAATTGTATGTTAAAAGTTGAATAATGTTTTCTGAACAATATATAAAGTTTAACAATTATACCAAAAAAATTAAACAATTGTATCTTAAAGTTGAACAATTTTATTTTTATAATTACACATCTGTTTTGACTAAGCAATGGTTAGTTTTGTTTTTTGTTTTTTTTGCCAATTTTTTTCCATGATAAAACATTTTTAATTTTCTTTTGTTTCCTTACACGCTTTCCTCATAAAATTGTTTCTAAAAAATTGTAAAAATCTCTGTTAAATTTGAACAATTGTATCATACAAGTTGAACAACTTTTTTAACAATATATAAAGTTGAACAACTTAACCAGAAAAGTTGAACAATTTAAATTGCATGAAAATTCAAACTTATAACAAAAGATAGATTGGACAATACTTCATTAAAATTTTAACAATTGCCAAATAAACTTGAAGTTTTGTTTATAATGTAATATAAACATAATACAACTAAAAAATGTTCAAAACATAAACCCTAAATCCTAAATGTGTAGGAAAATAAAAATAGAAAAACGGCAAAAACGGCCATGCACAACTAAAAATTATTTTAAAAATGAAATTGTTCAACATTAAGAGACAATTGTTCAAATTTATATACATAGCGAACACAGTTGTCGAACTATAAAAATGAAATTGTTCAACTTTAAGATACAATAGTTCAACTTTTCATATACAATTGTTCAACTTTAATATTATTCGAATTTTAATTGTGCAACTTTAAACATACAATTGTTCAACTTTAAGAACTAATTGTTCAATTCTTTTCATACAAATTTTATAATGAAAACGTGTATAAAAAAATTAATAAAATAATAATAATAGATTTTTTTAAGAAATAAAAAATAAAAAATCTGGTCGTTGACCGTTGATTGGTCAACTTTGACCGTTGACCATTGACCGGGGTTGAGTGTGGTAGGGTGTATGGTAATATTAAAATGAATGGCCTAGAATGCTCATCACGTTTCACCCTAAGGGTGCTCCTCACATGAAGCTAATCCTATATATATATATATTAGATTTATAAACAGAAGAGATGAATTCAACCATGAGATCATGGTAGGGAGAAGAGCAAAAAATCTAAAACACCAAAATTAATTATCATATCTAAATGTATAAAGAATAAAAGAGCCAAAATTAAACGACACCAAAAAGATAAATATCTAATCACGATTGAAATGTTGTTGTTTTTTGTTTTTTTGATAAGGTAAAAATTAGACTGGAAAACCACACAAAGTTGGTTCCTCAATCTATAGCATCCTTTCAGATGAGATTTACAAGATCTTGATTGGCTCTAAAATCTTCCAAGGGATGTCGTTGGCTCATCTTTGTAATAAAATCAGTAACAACGTTGGACTTCCGGAAGACATGGCAGATCTGCACTGAGGAAAAAAATTGTAGACAACAAAGGATATCAGAAATTAAGATTTCAATATCCCATGGACAGTGCCAGATCTTATTCAGGACGTTCACAAATTATCGCATTCAAGTTGGATGTTGTTAAAGCCTAATTCATAAGCTTTAATCAAAGCATTCCTGAACGCAATGGTTTTTGTTTTTAGCGGGGTTGATGTAACACCCCACAAGCCAGATGTGCTACAGTGCCATAGTCCCGAAAGACTATAAGACGGTTTTTAAAAGAAAAGAAATCCAAAACTCTTTCAAATATACAAAAGTTAGCAACATTAAAATTCTCTGCTCAAGTTTGAAACTACACTTAAACATTTCATCCAACTCAATGCATAAGTTTATATCCAAAACAACAAGCATTTAATGCAACCTTTTCAAATTCGCTGCAAAACCAAATCTTTAACTGTGAAGACACATCTGTGATCCAGAACCCTCTTGTTGCTGCAAACCTGCAAAACCAAATTAACTGGGGGACCCGAAACCCCAGCCAACCGCGGCACGTAAACCGAAGTTGGTCAATCTTCCATCAAGACTGGCAAGACTCCTCAAGCCAAAACAGTTTAAAATCCAGAGATTTAACACAACAACCAATTAATACCAAACGACAACATGCCACACAATAAATATACATATATATATCATAACTATATCATTATTCCACCAATATCAACCGCACATCAAAACATATACACACTATCACATAACCATTCATTACCCACTCTTATCCAACTCTTCATTATGCTAACCTCATTCAATCCAACTTACTAACACAACCAACCAACCTTCGCATCACCGAACACATAAGCACCAACGAGACAATCATTACCTTATACAAATATAACGACCCAGGCCAGCCATCCTTCCGGTGCCGCCTGTTCGTTAACATGGGCCGCAACCCATACACCTCAACCCAACCCATATTGACCCACACCCTCAAGATGGGAAACCAACCTTCCTAATCAATCAACATAACCAACCTTCTCAAACAATTCACACCAAGATCCAACAACCACTACCAATGGACAACAATAGCCCACAACCACCACTAACAACAATCAACAAACGACTACTAACTACAACCAACCGACAACCAAAGTCTAACACAAAACCAAATAATCAAACACCCCACCAATATCCGCAAACAAAACCATTAACTAAGCACACAACCAATAATCAAGCACACAACCCATAACCGAGCACACAACCACCCACACACACAATCCAACACATAACTGCCAACACACACAAGTGTCAACACACACACATGTCCACACACACAATCCAACACACAACTACCAACACACACAAGTGTCAACACACATAACTGCACACACACACACACATGTCAACACCCACAGTCTAACACACACAACTGTCAACACACACATATGTCAATTCACACACAATCCAACACACACAACTGTCAATACACACAATTGGCAACACACACAATCCAACACCCGATCCAAACTCCGATCCTACCTCCAATCCAACCCAACACCGGATGGGACTTTCAACCATCCAACCTAGCCTTAACCAACGGAGGTCACACCCTCACGCGGTCGGATGAGGTCACACCCTCACCCCGGCTCCATAACCAACCATCACCAATCCACTAACCACCCACCACCGGATGGGACTTTCAACCATCCAACCTAGCCTTAACCAACGGAGGTCACACCCTCACGCGGTCGGATGAGGTCACACCCTCACCCCGGCTCCATAACCAACCATCACCAATCCACCAACAACCCATCACCTATCACGATCAACCCGCAATCAAACACAACACACGATAACTAATATCATATAACGGAATTTCACCATCAAGTTAATCAACAATCAATCACAATTAGTCACAATTGACTACCACGTCAACATTTAATCAAACACAATACGAGACAAATACTAACACATGCACACACACATATTCAACCAAGCAACTCTACAGGCAATAATCCGAATTCACATACTCAAACAAGAGTAAAATTAATTACTGAATCAAGATAGGAACAAAAGTAATTTTATAAAAATATACGAAGGGTTAGCAAGAATCATCTTGCCTCAAACTCGACAACCACGACCTCAGAAGCTCAAATCCAACTCGGACGAACCTGCAAAATCAATCCGAGCAAATCCCTGGCGTTAATTACTCATACCGAGTCTCAACTAATAATTCCCCAATTTAACCCCAAAATCATACTTTAAATTCCAATCTCAACAAACCCCCACAAATCCACTTAAATTAATTCCTCAATTAATTAAGGGAACCCACACCCTAATTAGTCCAAATCCAATCACTTCAAATTCGTATCCCTGCTGCACAAATTAATAACTTCAGTCCAAATCCCACACATACAACTCACCAAAATTCAGCAAACAATCATATATATATGCTGTCCAATTACCCCAAATTTCTCAAATCTGTCCATAAGTTCAGCAAACCCAAAGCCCACACTCACCTCGTTGATGCTCCCTTGCACGGCCACCGAAATCACCTCCACCCCCTTATCGTCGCCGGAAACGACAACAACAACTAGCACATCAGCAGCGGTGGATCTCAGCGACGAACTGCATCGTACACAGAACTGGCGACCATCACCGCGAACAGCACGGCGAGCAACAGCAACCAGCAACAGCACCACGACCACGAGCACATCTCCAGAACAGAGGAGGAAGAGGACGACGCACAACGGTGGTCCGGTCGAGCTCACCGGAGACGACGCTTGGCTGGGCTGGCTCGTCGTGGGTCGCGCGAACAGAGGAGGAGAAGAGGCGGCTCAGTTGGCTCACCAGAGGGACGACTTGGCTGGGCAGGCGAGGAAGAAGCACATTGAGTAGCTGGGAAGGGGAGGCTAGCGGAAGAGCTTCACGAAGGAGACGATGAAGACTCAAGACCGACTTCGGCTCCTCCTTTGCTCCCTTTCCCGATTTTCTAAAATCCCCAAATTTCAGATTTTTGATTTTTTGTTCCCAAATTCTGATTTTTAGAAGTCCAAAAAATTTATTTACCATTTTGCCATTTTTATAACCTTTGGGGTATTTCAGTTGATATTTCACACTTTTCACCAAAGATGAATAAGGGTTCTCCTTTGCTATTTCGGATAATATATCCATAAAAAATGTTGTTGTTGTATACTCTCTCTAGTCCATGGTTTTGGGGAGTTTGACACGTTGAAGAAACATTTATAATCTATTATATAATAATGAAAAACCTAACAACATAATGAAAAGATAATATCGAATAAAAAACTATCTAAAACTATAAAAGATAATTTTGCTAATTATATATAATATTCTCTCAATCTTTTCTTTCCTAATAAGTTATTCAACCATGTTGCATAATGTTTTGTGAATACAACTCTATCGAGCATTAAATTCTGGTGCAAAGTGTTATTCTTCAAAATCAATTCTTGTTCTATGAATATTATCATAACAAATTCAGATTATGGAAAACTACAACATAGACTTCTCGATCAGTAGAAATTTGCATTTACATCTTGAGTTCTATTCAATCGTTCGTTTAAACTCAATTCTCATTGTAGGAATAATTTTTTATGACAGATTTATTTTCATAATTCAATTCAATAATTTTATGAACATACTATTCGAGTCGGTCAATAGATTATAACTTGAGAATGATCTGAATGAAATACTTTATAATTTTGAGAAAAAATAGTTCTTCAATCATAATATTTGAAATTTAGCTGAAACAATGTGCTACTTGCTCTATTATTGAATGTGTTTTTCATCCGTTTTATTATTGTGTTTGATAGGTTGTGAATCTTAACTGTCCATTTTGATCAATACTCCATCCATTCATTTTTATTTGTCCTTTTAGGATTTTCACACATATTAAGAGTAATTCATTGTATTTGTTTTGAAAATTCGATTTTGTTCTCAATTTAATCACTCACCAGTCACCACCCTCTACAACCAATAGATGGAGAGAAAAATCAACATAACCAAATTCCAATACAAAATTTATGAACTATATGTGATAAAGTGTCTTGAAATCCTATAAGGACAAATATTTATGAACAAAATTTGGAGGCTAAAAGGACAAGTAAATATGAACGAATGGATTATAAAATTGGATATTTTTAATCATTCAAGAGAATGTGCATTCTATAGTTCGGTAGATTTGACTTCTTTGCAACATCAAATATTTAGTACCTTTTATAAGCTAACCCTGATTTTCAACTTCTGCAAATAAATATCTAAAACCCATGAAGTCTCCATAGGAAAAAAACTCAAATGGAGTTCCGCCAATTATATTTTGTTGAAGAAGACACATGTTGTTCAGTCCAACTTTTTTATTTGTAATCTTTCATAATTTATTTGTAATATTCATAATTGATTTATAATCTTGCTAATTGATTTGTAATCTTCTTAATTGATTTATTTATAATATTCCTAATTGATTTTTATTTAAATAAGGAAAGATTATTAATAGGTTTAGGATAGAAATCTTTAAAATATAATTAAATTTATTTTAAAAAATGAAACAACGTAAAAAATGACATGTGGCAAATTAAATGTGGGGGTGCCATGTGGCATTAATTTATTTTTCTTTAGTATATATATAGTAGATTTAAAGGATTATATGTCACATATTAAACTCAATATTCACATGTGTCAAATAGTTATTCTTTCGAGTTTCTTGTTTCTTACGTATTTTAAAGAAACTCATATTATAATGTGTGGTACACCCTTACACTTTTATCCTTGAATTGCTAGACTTTTAGTTCAACCCAAAATTTATTAAAATCACATGATATATGGTATAACACCTCGGGCCAGAGGTGCTACAGTGCCATAGTCCCGAAGGACTATAAGGCGGGTGAAATAAAAATTTGCAAAACATATCCCATACATAATATATACCAAAAGCAGCACAACGGAAAAACCTGTAAAACCTGTCCAAAGTTGAAACCATAATCAACTTAACATACAGAAAGTACTACAATTTACAAACCAGAAACCAACAACCAAAGACCAAAAGCCAATACAACAAGTTCGACCACTTCAAGGTCCAAAACCAAAACGATACATACAATCAAGTCAAAGTCTCAAACCAAAAGTAGAGTTCTCGACTCCAAAACCGACGGTGATCAGGATCCTCCTTGCTGGCGCTAAATCTGCAAAGCCTGATTGACTGGGGGACCCGATACCCCAGCCAACCACGGCACGTAAACCGCAGTTGGTCAGTCTCGTGAAAGACTATGGCAAGATTCCTCAAGCCAAAATAGTTCAAAACACATACATATATCACCAACCAACTCACAACAACGACAACATGCCACACAATATATAATATCATAACTATACTTAATCATATCAACCAACCAATGCCAACCACACATCAAAACATATACACCCACTATCACATACCATTCATTACACATCCTTATCCAACTCTTCACTATACTAACCTCAATCAATCCATCCTCAAACTCATCACAAGCATAAACGAATAAAACGTTCCAATCCAACTTCCTCTTCAATACTAATACCTCCAATCCAACTCCATGCACATACACAATCTCTTATTACTGACTTACAACCAAAGTTAACCAATAATACAGAACTCACTACTGTACTTAACACAACAAATTCAATGAACCTTCACATCAACAAACACATAAGCATCAACGAGATAATCATCATATATAAACATAACAAAATAACAATCCAGGCCAGCCACCCTTCTGGTACCGCCTGTTCGTTAACATAGACTGTAACTCATACACTCAAATTCAAACCATGTGGCCCACACCCTCAAGATGGGAAACCAACCTTCACAACATCCACACAATCGACCTTCATAATCAATCAACATACCCTTTTATCCGAAACTAGCTAATACCAGCATCCACATCAACAGAGATTCACAACTTTGACTAGTTACAATTACAATATAACACACGAAATTCACAACCGCAACCAATGGCCAACAATGACCCACAATCACAACTAATAACAATCAACGTCCAACATAAACCAATTATCAAACATACAACCAAATTACCAACACAACCACTTAATCAAGTACATAATCAACATTCATCACAAATCCACGTATTCAGGTACACAACCAATATCATTAACACAACCACTTAATCAAGTACACAACCAACATTCAACACATAACCAACACACACTACCACCAACACCTCCAATCCAACCTCCGTCTCCACCACCACATCACCGGGTGAGACAATCAACACACATAACCACCAACACCTCCAATCCAACCTCCGTCTCCACCACCATATCACCGGGTGAGACAATCAACACACACAACCACCAACACCTCCAATCCAACCTCTGTCTCCACCACTACATCACCGGGTGAGACAATCAACACACACTTTCCGGATGGGACTTTCACCATCCAACCCTTGGCCCTTAACGATGTAGGCGTGCACCCTACGCGGTTTGGTGAGACTATCATCACCTGACCCTTCGACCTTCGGGGGTTCATACCCACCGAGGCCCTAAATATAAGGACTTTCACCAACCAACAACATTCCATCACTACACCGACACCAATTCAAACACTTCATACGACAACCAATCAAATATCACATAATCACATACACACACAATCCAACACACACACACAAACTCAATCCAACACACACACACACACACACATTCAATCCAACACACGCACACACACGATCCAACACACGCACACACACACATTCAATCCAACACACACACACGATCCAACACACGCACACACACATTCAATCCAACACACACATACGATCCAACACACGCACACACACACATTCAATCCAACACACACACGATCCAACACACACACACACACATTCAATCCAACACATCATCACACATTATCACACATCTCATCCAAGCCATTATATAGTCAAACAAACCAATTAAAATAATAGCTCAAGCAACGGTAAAATTAAACATAATCAGTTTATAAAAATATATAAGTTAGCAAGGATCCTCTTGCCTCAAGTCGAACCACAACGACCTCAGAGATCTCCAGTCAACTCGAACGAACCTGCGAAATCAATCCGAGCAAATCCCTGGCGTTAATTAACTCATACAAATCCACAACTAATAAACCCCCAATTCAAACCCTAAATCATTCCTTAAACTTCCAATCTCAGCAACCCACACACAAAATTAACCCAATTCCAAATACTCCAAAAATCAAGTTTGCTGCTCAATCCTACAAATTCAGCAAACAAATCAATGAATTCAGTCCAAATCCCACACAGCTCGGTCACATATATACATGTTCAGCCACGTTCTGAACTTCACAAAAAAGAAATTGATTGAAGCACCTTACCTTGTCGTCAACCAAGCCACTGCTACCGGATTGGTTCCCTCGTGGCAGGAACACAACAGAGCTTCAGCATCAGCAAAGCAGCAGCACGCAGCAGCCACGAACAGCAGCAATTTCGCCCAGCAGCTCCGACTTAGAAAATTTCGTTCTCCCTGCTCAGGACCCCAAATGCAATTATTCCAACTCGAGGAGTTAGATATACGAGTCTATTTTACCTCCTCAAAATTTCAGACCCAAATAATGAGTGATCAAACAGTTATTACCATTCTCCTGAGACGTCGCAGATGGGGCAACAGCACAGCAGTGGACAGCAGCCAGCAGCGGACAACCGGGAGGAGGAGGAGCGGAGTGGTGTCCGAGTCGGGCTCGCCGGAGGAGAAACGACTTCGGCTGGCACAGGAGAAGGAGCGAACTCACCGGAGAAGGAGAAGGGAGCTCGGCTGAACACAAGGGGAGGGATCGTGAGAGAGAGAGAACCGAGAGAGTTAGAGATTTTAATCCCAAAAATTTCCATTTCTCCCCTTTTAAGCAAAACCCATAATTAATTTACCAAAATGTCATTACCTTATCTTATTTGGGGTATTTCATATGGATGATTGAGATGCGAAATATATTGAAGAGACATAAGGAATAAAGTACATATAAATATAATAAATAATAAGTTATTTATTCTATTTTATTTAAAAGAACTTATTAAGAAATGATCAAATGTTTGGTATATATTTTGAGGTTTTAAAAGGTAAAATTATATCTTCAAATTATTTATGAAAGAAAGTAGATTGTGAAAATAATTGTGTGATTCTTTTCTATTAAAATTAGGAAATGTGTGATTGATTTGTATAATATATTAGGAAATGATCAAATATTTGATATATATATTTTGAGGTTTAAAAATGAAACATTATATCTTCAAAGCATTTATGGGAGAAAATAAATTACGAATATAATTGTGTGATTCTTTTCTATTTAAATTAGGAAATATGCGATTGATTTGTATAGTATATTAGGAAAAGATCAAATAATTGGTATATGTTTTTAGGTTGAAAAATGAAAACTTATATATTCAAAGTATTTATGGAAGAAAGTAGATTATGAAAATATTTGTGTTATTCTTCTTTTTCCAAACTTTCCTAATCAAGGTACAATATTTAGTACAAATTAGGAAACATGTGATTTGTTTTTATCTTACTTAGAAAATGTGTGATTTGTGATTGATTTATATGGTATAGTAGGAAATGATCAAATATATGCTATATATTTTGATATATGAAAAATGTGAAATTGTAAAAAAATGACATGTGGCGATGTAATTGTGAAAGCGCCATGTGACAAAATTAATATTAAAGTGTCATGTGGCGTAGTTTTATTTTGTTTTAGTAGATTACATTGATATATGAATTTATTTACATCAGAATCACATCTATTGATATATGAAATCCAAAAATACCCTAAGTTTTAAAACAAAAATAATGTACTATAGCTTCAACTAGTTGATTTACCCGTGCCTTGCACAATACTTTTTTTTAATTTATTTTTAAGTAAGAGTTAATTATTTGTTTCAATTCATTGATATTATAAAAATACCTAGAAATAATACAAACTATTGTATATCAACGATATGAATTTATATTAATAGAAAAGAATGTAAATTAGAATGAAGTTAATTTTGGTTAATGATATGAATTAATTAAAAGTATTCAATTATATTTGTTATATAAATTGTGAGAATATCTAAATCAACCATAATAGATTAAGATATATAAGGCAATATATTTGATAATATTTTATAACTATATTAAAAGTAAAGACCATTGCATTATAATTATTTTTTGTTGCAATAATTATTATTATTATTTTTGAAGAGGTTAAAGCATTTCAAAATAATGTTTGTATCTTATATTTTTCTTAATAATGTAAATAAAAGTATGTATATTTAGTATCCTAGTTTATGTATATTGGGTAATAAAAGATAATATAAAATATTTATTTCTATCGATTGAACAAATACCATCCTTATATATTTTTGCCTAATTTGTATAAAAGCCTACCAGTTGAAAAAATATTATCCATAATTGTATTTTTTGGCCACCAAAAAGCGACGTAAAGTTCATGTGCTAATTACATATTTGGTAAGTAATGATATATATTAATTATCAAATATATAATATAATTGTAAAATAGTATATAGATATAATATAGTTTTCTTTATTCATCTATAATGATATCACTTAGATATATTATATAAACTACTACTAATTTATATGATAAGAAAATATATAGCTAATTTAGGTTGATAATTGGGCTTTAATTTGTAGAAAAATAAAAAGGCAAAGAGGTAAGTGAGTTAATTTAGTTGATGACTTGACATAGCTAAATGGTTGATACCTATGAGAGATAGTTATGACTTTAGTAATAATATATAGATATATATTTTGGTAAAAATAACAATTAAGATTTAAATTGGCATACTATATGTATACATATTATATTCTTTATAATGGAGTTCATGGACTATCAATGACATATTATATATATTATGGATACTAATTAAGTATGATAATAATATTTTTGGTAAATGCAGAATTATATGTAAGTTGGTGGATGAACCGTATAACTTATATTGTTAACTATTTACGAACCATCTATATTCTATATACATATTATATTATGGAAACTAATTAAGTATGTGACATATAGAATTAGTAAAAGGAAAGTAATATATTTCATATCCTTTATAATAAAAATTACTCCATTAAAAACAATATTAATTCATGGACTAATTAAGGAAATTAACATAATTTGAAGTTGAAATATGTGTAAGAAAAAGTGATATGTAATCATGTATAATGTGAATTAAATATCTTGGGGTGATAATTTAGGAAATTATAAATAAAAGATAAAAAAAATTATAAATAGAATAAAGGTGAATAAGCAAATGTACATAATTATTTGGCATACTTCAATTAAGGAAATTAACATAATTTGAAGTTGAAATATGTGTATGAAAAAGTGATATATAATCATGTATAATGTGAAATATCTTGGGGTGATAATTTAGGAAATTATAAAATAAAGAAAAAAAATATATAAATAGAATAAGGGTGAATAAGTAAATGTACATAACTATTTGATGACGTAACATTCTTAGATGAACGACACGTAGAAGAGATACTTGTGGCTTTAGTATTAGTATATAGATATAGATAGATAATACACGTACCCAATCAAAAGATAAAATAGCTAGCTTACGTTTACGTTTATATTATTAGTTAAGGGAAAACATAAGGTGAGGATGTGGGCTTAGGAGATGAGTGAAGACGCTCCAAGACCGTTGGATCAAGAAAAAGAGCGTCTAGATCAACCAAGGGAAAAAAACGGATATAATTCGGCACGACCAAATTTTTCGCGAAAAAAAATCGGAGAGGAGTGCACACGTATTTTAGTCCGTATGCACAAATACGTTGTTTTGCATGCACACATACGTTGTTTTGCATGCACACACGTTGTTTTCATGTGCATACACATGTCATTTCCGTATGCACACGTAGGTTATTTTTGTTGGTTTTCATACGTATGCACACATGTTATTTCGTATGCGCTTTGAGTCATTTCCGCATGCACTCATATGTTATTTTCACGTGCACACATGCACACGTACGTTATTTCACATGCACACATAACACGTAGTGCATTGCGTATGAACAAACATGTCATTTTCACATGCACACATTAGTATACTTCGCATGTAAACAGTAGTATACTTCGCATGCACACAGTCGTGTTTTCATGTGCACACATTTTGTTCATTCCATATGAATGCACGCGTTTTATGCATGTACAAAAAAAATGAAATTTCACGTGCACACCGTAGTGTATTTGACATGCATAAAAATTTGCACTTCGCGTGCACGTGAATCCGTCTTTTTCGCGAATCATTCGGCCATGTCGAATTTTTGCCGAATTTTTGAAAAGCGATCTGGACACTCTGTTTACTTCCCATCTCACGGCTCTCATGCGTCCTCATTCCTCTCATCCCTTCCCATCCTCACCGGAACTCAACCCGTTAGTTAATATCATTACTTCGCTAATAACATTAGTTGTTTATATATTTATATTTTTATAAGTATTTTTTTATGAAAAAGATAAAATTTAATAATAATTTACAATTCTCCCGATAAATACTACCTATAAATTTATATCTATAAGTCATAATAATATTTATTATATAAATTAATTAATAAATTTTTAAAAGATAATCAGATTAATGATAATACTGAAAATTTTTGTTATAAATTTTTTTAAAGGTTGAATGATGTGACAGATGATAGTGACACGTAGGCAAATTGAACGTGGTGCCGACACGTAGGATTTAAGCCTCTCCTTTTGTAATAACCCCTAAAAGTCCTGAACTGTCGTTTTGTATGAATGACATAATGGGCAATTTCTGTAATCTCTGTATTAATCTTTTGAACGTTTGGATATATGTTTAATGCATTAGTGGGTCTTAGAATATTTTTAGAGGAGCTAAAAAAAAACTTAGCATGACCTTGAATGAAACCCGCGACCAAAAGGCAAAAGACGCGCTCGCGGCATTTCCGCGACCGCGGAAACACTGTTCTTCGTCTCCTTCGTTCTTTTCGCGTTTCGCTGGTTCGTGTGCTGCCGTTACGCCGATGGGGATGTCGATCGATTGGTGTTCTCGGCGTTGAGCTCCCTCTCACCCTATAAATAGGGGTCTTCAGCTTCGAAAATAATCATCCACAACTTCTCAAGCCCTCTCTCTCTCTCGTTTAGTGCATCGCCGGAGTTCTAGGAGATCGTCGGAGCTTCGCCGGAGTTTTGGTGTCGCCGGAAGTGCCTTGGAGGTGTCGAGGTGGTGGTGGTCGTGGTGAGCCTTCGTCTGAAGTCAAGAAGTTGTCACCTTCGTCGTCGGTAAGCCTCGAAGCCGAGTTGAGCCGTCGTCGGAAGGGAGATCCGCGACCGCGGGGATGAATTCTGCGACCGCGGATGTGCCCAGAATTCCACGACCGCGGATGTCCAAACCACGACTTGCTCTAGCAAGCGCGATCGTGACTTGGACAAACACGGTCACAACTTAGGCCTTTGTTTCTTTTCGTTCGTATCGTTTATACATTTGTATCGTTTATACGTTCGTATCGTTTATATGTTCGTATCGTTTATACGTTCGTATCGTTTATACGTTCGTATCGTTTATATGTTCGTATCGTTCATTTATATCGAATCTAACTTAGGGTTCCGTCTTTTGTCTCGACGTCGTCGTAGGAATCCGTATTCAGATTCCAGTTTCCAGATCCCGGAACCCGACATCTTCGTTCGCCTAGATTAAGGCAAGTGGCGGTTCGCTCTTGCTCACTATTCCATGTTTCCCTTGATTATCAATTAATTGATTGTTAATTAAGATGGGATAAAAGTTATTGTTTTCTGTTTGGGAACAGATTTAATTAAACGATGTGTTAAAATATGACTTTATAATAGGTTGTATATATTGCTAGAAATAACGCTATTATATAGTTTGATATGATATTACAGTAAATGGATTTTTGTGTGGATTTTTATGTGGACTTGAATGCTAGATTAGCACGAGTATTCATAGGAACGCTAATTCCCTACGAGGATTAGTCGTTTCTTTATAACTCGGTATTAGTCGGAATAATTCTCTAATACTTTTAAGGTCATGACCATTGCTTCTTATCCACCCGTTAAGGATAAGAGGTGTTTAAGCACCTTGCTAGTGCAATTGGGTTCGACGTAATGTCACCCTGTGTTGTTCTCGTAGTTATTCGAGATTGTATTAAAAGCTTCAATGTTAATGTGTGTTTTGGAAGTAAATAAGATAAGTGCGGTTATGCACATAATTAATAAACCCTCGGGCGAGGAGTACAACGTGGAAACTGCCCGAACTCTTATTAGAGTAAGTCTTCTTTCCAATCTGGATTCGCATTGCGCGGTGAGGTTGGTCGTTGACCCAAAATGTCAAGGTCGTGTTTTAAAAGTTGTGTGAAAACTTAACGTTTCCAAACATTTGTCATACGTTTCCCATAAGACTCAATTCCTTTGGAGTCTTATTTTCAGTGCATGTCTAATTCTAATCATTCCGTGAAATTTCCGGGTTATGTATCGTCCCTTCGGTTATTATTCGAGGGATAATGATAGTAAACGGTTACGATCACTTGAACCATTCTGTTTGTACCCTTGCATAGTCTTTCATTAGACTAACCAACCGAGTTTTATTTCTTGCATGGTTGGCTGGTGTCATCCGTCCTATATGGCACATCAGTGGTTGGTTCCCGAAGACTTGAAGTAACCAATCGGAGAAGAGGCTTGCAGTTGAAGATTTGAGTGTTAGTGTTTTAAAGGTTGTTAAGTATTACTTTAATATATAACCAAGTCATGTAATAGGGTTTATTATAAAAGTCTTCCGCTGTAATTTTACTCTGTTGTAAAAACGTCATTCTCATTTCATGAGAGATCTTTTAATAAGAGGTTGAGTTTCATTTAAAATGTCTTCCGCTGCTTAATCTTTCATTACTTATTATATACTTATTTAAGCTTAATTGTTCCGATTAAAGCCTAGGGTGACTTTGGACAGTAACGTCTGAGGTCATTGACGTGTGGCACTACCGACATAAGTCGGGGGTGTTATAATTATGGTATCAGAGCAATGGTTTTAAAATTCTTGGCCTATTGTTAGGTTTGAGAATTTTTCGAAAATTATATTCGAACCTATTTACAAACTAGTTTCTTTTAAAAAGGAATTTCATAAATCTAAATTGTAGTATTAAAATTAAGGTTTTAAAATTTCTTGAATTTTTTTGAAAGTTAAAGGTAACGTTCTCCCAGTGTTGAAGGAGTAAAATGGTATTCGTTATGGTGTTAAAAGTAATGTTTAAACTCTCTTGTGTTAAGCATTAACTTTCATAGTACTTTTATAAAATCATATTATAAACATTTAAAAATTAAGTTATGTTATAAATTTATAAGGTGTGGTTTGGATTTTCGTAAGAGTTATACAGAAATAATAATGTCTTTATTTCAATGAAATAACTATATAATGATTTTGCCAAGTTAAGTATAAAGGATTTATACGTATACGTATAAGGTTTAATAATAAGTAGTTTTCAAACTTCTGCAAGCTTCGAGTTGTTACTTATTCCTTAGATCCATTCTTAGGGATAGTGTCTCTCCTTAGGTTAATGTCAGTTAAAGGTTGACATTTCTCATAATTGATCCATTCTCAAGGAGGAGAAGAAGATTGTTTTAAGGTTAATGGTGGAGGGTCAGTCAAACTAATATAAAGTTATTTGTTTGGACCCTTACAATTCATATCATAACGTAGTGATTGAAGAGTCACATATAAGTTGGAAAATTCTAAATGCCAAGTTGGGTATTGGCATTATTTTCTTTTCCAGTCGAGTTGTCGAGCGTTGTCTCGTGAGTGTAGTGGTCGAGCGTTATAGTATAAGAATAGGATATGTTGGGGATTTCGATAAACTAAAGGATTTAGTAAAGAGATTTGTCTTATGTGCTCTTAAGGAGTAAGGTAACAAATGTTACTCGTATATATATACTGAAGGATTATGACTGAAGTGATTGATTTTGTTGGTAATGAATCATTTATCGATATGATATTTTGAGGAAACAGGAGTAATACCTTATGTGGTTCGTTTTGGGAAAAAGAAATTACTAAGAGTTGTTTTCCCCTAAGAGGATCGCAATATAATGCGATTAATGGTTTATTATTTAAACATATAAGGATTTAAACCTTGTGATTATGAGTAGGTGTATTTTTTATAGGCCTAATGGTTTAGAGCTTTTTGGAAGGAGCTAAGTGTATAAATGTTTTAATTGAAGAAACTTACTCAAGTGATAAATGACATTATAAGGACATGTTTTTAGGAAGTAATGTAATGATATGAGGATTATTAAGGGATTTAATACGAGGTAGATGGTAAATTTGGTTAGCCAAAAAGTGTGCTTTAATTAGGATAATAGATTGTGTGAAGGAAATTAAGTGTTTATTGGTGAATAATAAATTCAGTCGGTAAAGGTTTGTTTGAATTGTGTTGATTAAAACACGGAGTAAAATAAGTTTATAAATTCTTGCCATCTAAGCTTGATGAGAAGGTTATTTATAATTATTAAGGTGATCTTGTGACACGTTTTGGATAAAATAAAATGATTGATCATAAATGTGTTAAAGGAATTATCAAAATCGTGCTTGAGGAAAATAGGGATAAAATGTTGAGTGATTATTGTAAGCAAAATAAGGGGCTTAAGTTAGAGATGAATCATTTGAATGTTAAATTTCCTTTGGAAAAAGTTTTTGAGTTAGAGATGGGCATAAATGCCAAATTTAATCAAAGTAAATAGTGTAAATCGCGAGTTATATACTTGATAAACAAGGAGCAATGACTCATGTCGATAGTCTCCATAGTTTAGTAATATGTCTGTTCGACTTTTTTGTCAAAAGTCTTAATGTAATGTTCCGAATAATAAAGAGGTGTTTCCTTGTGCCGGAAATCACTAAATTCGTTACTATTACAAGTTGTTCGTTCATACGGGGATCCTTGAGTGCCAAAAATAGTACATGTCATGTGTTGATAAAGACTGACTGGACTCATAAAGGATAGTGTTGGGTGAGACACGTGTGGTTGTTCCCTACCTTGTTAGCACTAGTTTCGAGGTTGAAACTATTCATAAGAACCCCTCTACTTTCCGGGAATAATGTCAGGTTGGGCATTGACGTTATTTGTTCCCTTCGCTCGAATTCATGAGCATCGTCTCAAGAGGATAATGCTATAAGGATTCATTGTTAGAAGGATTTGGTGTGTGTAGTAATGCTCTGTGGAGTTTGAGGTTATTCCTCATGTGTATACTCTGAGCATTAGATGGGGTGAGTTGTATAAATTATATATTTAGGGGAATAAATGTATAAGAGAGATATTTCATAAGGGGTCGTCTTCTCTAAGATGATCATACTCTAATACAATCTTAAGTAAACTTTAGAACCCAAGAGCTATGTGTATGAGGTTTATAAATGAGTGTGTCCATCATGAGACCAGTGTTAAAAGCTTTTTGGAAAAGCTAAGTGTGCGAAATCATAAGTACTCTTTTGGAAAGACCTATTCGAGGTTTCGTTGCGAGGTATTCTTAAGGAAACGATATAATGAGATGATGATACAAGAAGTGTTAAGGTGATTAAGTCTTGGATACATAGTAAATATCAGTAAAGCAAAATGGTGCTTGATTTGGGATAATAAGTCGTGTGAGGACGACTGGTTGTTTAAGGATTTATGAGTGAATAACAAACTCAACCGGTAAGAGTTGTTATGATTTTGGTGGATCAAATAGTGTGGCATAAAATAAGTATGTGGATGTTATCGACTGGACTTGAGGAAAAAGTGACCTACGTCTATTAAGGTGATCGTATGACACGTTTGGGTAAAACGATGTTATAATCTTGTGGAATGGGTTATTAAATCATGTTGAGGTGAACAGGAATAGGATGCGGTTAATTGTGGAAAATTAAGGAATCATTTAAGAAGATGGCATAAGGGCCAAACTTAATTAAGGTAAATAATGAGATAGATGAGGTGCATATGTGAAAGAGTAAGCCGATATGACAATTGGAGGTACTAAGTTTAGAAGTATAAGTGAGTTTATGGATGTACTTTGAGGATCTGATCATCGAAAGGAAGTTGGTAGAAAAATGTTGTATTCTTCTGCTGGAGGACATCAAAGTCTTTATGATGAATAGGGCATAAAAGCGAGATTATATTGGAGACTATAATGGATACTTTGATTAAGGTAATCGTAATCATGTGGATGATCATATCAATTCTAATGAGGGTAATGGACAAAGGCAGTATGTAGTAGGTGGAATCATGATCGGATAAATAGTTCGACTTTGGTGATATAGAGTATGAAGACCAAATTTATTTAAGATATCAACTTAAGGAAGATAAGGTATGAACGTTGAGAGTGGTTTATAAAGAGAAAAGTTGAAAGAGAAATGTGCGTTCTCATGCTTAAGGTATAACAAGTCTATTGCGATGATTTTGGAGACTACTATCCTAAGATAATTATGACCTTGTGGATATAGTCACGAGTTATTATAGGTGTAGCACATGGAGATAAGATATGCGAGATAATGGTATGGTTGAGAAAACATATCGTTTTCCTAGGAGCAATTTCAAGGATGAAATGATTAAGGATACTAAGTTTGGGTAGTGAGTTTAATGGTGAAACCGGTCCCTCTACCTTAGTGATGTTAGTTTCGGGGTCGAAATTATTTTTAAGGGGGTAGTAATGTAATAACCCTCAGGATTTCCATAAGGGTAATATGGTAAATGTATATTGGTGAAAACAAGGTTATAAAATTCTCTTAAGTTATGAAAGGTCTAAATTATGGTTAACCTTACGTTAACTGTAATTGGAACCAACTTATAAATTTTAACTTAGAAATGCTTGAACCAATTTACAAAGTGTTAAATGGGTTAGGCATGATTAAACTTATAAGGTTGGGTAACTTAAAATAAGGTCGCTTCTCTGAGTTGTATCGGCCAAGTTTCGGGGTCGAAACTTCTTTTAAGGGGGTGATATTGTAATAACCCCTAAAAGTCCCGAACTGTCATTTTGTATGAATGACATAATGGGCAATTTCTGTAACCTCTGTAATCTATGTATTAATCTTTTGAACGTTTGGATATACGTTTAATGCATTAGTGGGTCTTAGAATATTTTTAGAGGAGCTAAAAATAAAGACTTAGCATGACCTTGAACGAAACCCACGACCAAAGGGCAAAAGACGCGCTTGCGGCATTTCCGCAACCGCGGAAGTGTTTCCGCGACCGCGGAAACACTATTCTTCGTCTCCTTCGTTCTTTCTGCGTTTCGCCGGTTCGTGTGCCGCTGTTACGCCGATGGGGATGCCAATCGATTGGTTTTCTCGGCGTTGAGCTCCCCCTCACCCTATAAATAGGGGTCTTCAGCTTCGAAAATAATCATCCACAGCTTCTCAAGCCCTCTCTCTCTCGTTTAGTGCATCGTCGGAGTTCTAGGAGATCGTCGGAGCTTCGCCGGAGTTTTGGTGTCGCCGGAAGTGCCTTGGAGGTGTCGAGGTGGTGGTGGTGGTTGTGGTGAGCCTTCGTCCGAAGTCAAGAAGTTGTCGCCTTCGTCGTCGGTAAGCCTCGAAGCCGAGTTGAGCCGTCGTCGGAAGGGAGATCCGCGACCGTGGGGATGAATTCCGCGACCGCGGATGTGCCCAGAATTCCGCGACCGTGGATGTCCAAACCGCGGCTTGCTCTAGCAAGCACGATCGTGACTTGAACAAACACGGCCACAACTTAGGCCTTTGTTTCTTTTCGTTCGTATAGTTTATACGTTCGTATCGTTCGTTTATATCGATCTAACTTAGGGTTCCGTCTTTTGTCTCGACGTCGTCGTAGGAATCCGTATTCAGATTCCAGTTTCCAGATCCCGGAACCCGACATCTTCGTTCGCCTAGATTAAGGCAAGTGGCGGTTCGCTCTTACTCACTATTCCATGTTTCCCTTGATTATCAATTAATTGATTGTTAATTAAAATGGGATAAAAGTTGTTATTTTCTGTTTGGGAACATATTTAATTAAACGATGTGTTAAAATATGACTTTATAATAGGTTGTATATATTGCTAGAAATAACGCTATTATATAGTTTGATATGATATTACAGTAAATGGATTTTTGTGTGGATTTGTATGTGGACTTGAATGCTAGATTAGCACGAGTATTCATAGGAACGCTAATTCCCTACGAGGATTAGTCGTTTCTTTATAACTCGGTATTAGTCAGAATAATTCTCTAATACTTTTAAGGTTATGACCATTACTTCTTATCCACCCGTTAAGGATAAGAGGTGTTTAAGCACCTTACTAGTGCAATTGGGTTGGACGTAATGTCACCATGTGTTGTTCTCGTAGTTATTCGAGATTGTATTAAAAGCTTCAATGTTAATGTGCGTTTTGGAAGTAAATAAGATAAGTGTGGTTATGCACATAATTAATAAACCCTCGGGCGAGGAGTACAACGTGGAAACCGTCCGGACTCTTGCTAGAGTAAATCTTCTTTCCAATCTGGATTCGCATTGCGCGGTGAGGTTGGTCGTTGACCCAAATTGTCAAGGTCTTGTTTTAAAAGTTGTGTGAAAACTTAACGTTCCCAAACATTTGTCATACGTTTCCCATAAGACTCAATTCCTTTGGAGTCTTCTTTTCAGTGAATGTCTAATTCTAATCATTCCATGAAAGTTTCGGGTTATGTATCGTCCCTTCAGTTATTATTCGAGGGACAATGATTAAACGGTTACGATCACTTGAACCATTCTATTTGTACCCTTGCATAGTCTTTCATTAGACTAACCAACCGAGTTTTATTTCTTGCATGGTTGGCTGGTGTCATCCGTCCTATATGGCACATCAGTGGTTCGTTCCCGAAGACTTGAAGTAACCAATCGGAGAAGAGGCTTGCAGTTGAAGATTTGAGTGTTAGTGTTTTAAAGGTTGTTAAATATTACTTTAATATATAAACAAGTCATGTAATAGGGTTTATTATAAAAGTCTTCCGTTGTAATTTCACTATATGTAAAATCGTCATTCTCATTTCATGAGAGATCTTTTAATAAGAGGTTGAGTTTCATTTAAAATGTCTTCCGCTGATTAATCTTTCGTTACTTATTATATACTTATTTAAGCTTAATTGTTCCGATTAAAGCCTAGGGTGACTTTGGACAGTAACGTCTGAGGTCACTGGCGTGTGGCACTACCGACATAAGTCGGGGGTGTTACACCTTTATTATATATACATTTTTTTTCCAACGGTACCTGCATCCACTCCCGTACCTTCGCTGATGACACGCTTATTTTTGCCAACGCTACGCAATCTAATATGATTTTTATCCAACAGTTCCTCAATAACTTTAGTCGTATCTCAAGATTATCTATTAACTTCCATAAAAGTTCCCTTCAGACTTCGAGTAATATCTCTCTAACCCAACAACACTCTCTTGCATCAATGCTCAACATACAACTCACCACTTCGATGGAAAAATATCTTGGCATCCCTATTTTTCGTGGCAGAGTCAAAACCGAAATATTTGATTACGCAATACAAAGTCTTAAAAAGCAACTTTCTAAATGGAGAGCCAATTCCCTCTCTCAAGCTGGAAGACTTCCTCTTATTCAATCCAACTTGCTATCCAAAGTGAACTACCTAATGCAAAGCTTTTGACTCCCACAATATGTCTGTGATAAAATAGACAAAATTAACAAAGACTTCTTCTGGAACAAATCCACCCATAACTATCATCCTCTTATTAGCTGGGACCATATTTGCAGTCCAAAATCCACGGGGGGCCTTGGGCTGTACAGAGCTTCAGATATGAATAAAGCTCTCCAACTCAAACTTCTATGGAAATTACTGACTGATCAATAATCTCTATGGCGTCGTATCATAGTAAAAAATATCTTCGCACTTCTGACCTATTTTCATACACAAAGAAACCTAAACAATCATGGCAATTCTCCCGCCTCTTACATCTTCGGGATTCCTTCCGCAAAAGAGTCTGTTGGGAACTTGGAAATGGCCACAACATCAAATTCTAGACTGACTGCTGGCTTCCTCAAGGCAATCTTTCAGCTTACTATAACCATTCCACCCCTCTAGACATTACTGTATCTTCATTTATCACAACCTCCAATCAATGGAATGTGTACTTACTACAACAAATGATACCTATAATTAATCAGATTCTGACTGTGCATATCCCTTTATTCCCTCTTCAAGACCGCTTCATTTGGAACCAGACTCCAGATGGTACGTTCTCTGTTAAATCTACTTGCACCATGTTCCATTCTAATTTCCCTCAATTGCAGTCTGATCAGCACTATTTTATAGTGCTTATCTAGGAATTGTTACCGGTGTTTTGGGTGCCCTTTGTATGGGTTTAGAGCACAACTATGAAGAATGTAGTTGAGGAATAGAAGTGTAGATATGGTGGTTTGGAGAAGCTTAAATGAAGATATATTGAAGGGAGAAGGAAGCCACCCAAGAAGACGAAGTATAGACTCAGTCGGGTCTACAGAAGACCACACGAAGAAGGCAAATAAGGCCTGCACGTTTAGCTGCATGGTCTGCTAACCGTGCAGGATGTTCGAGAGCACGACGAGAAGAATCAGCAATTTCCGCGACCGCGGAAAAATCGTTCAGCGAAGCATCTGAAGAATGTCGAGAGGAAGGGCCTGGGAGTTTGAATTTTCCGCGACCGCGGAATTTGTTCCGTGATCGCGAAAGCACACGAAAGCGAACCCGCGTCTCTCGTCCGAAGTTTTATTTTTCTTT
This sequence comes from Rheum nobile, assembly GCA_027886185.1. Lineage (NCBI taxonomy): Eukaryota > Viridiplantae > Streptophyta > Magnoliopsida > Caryophyllales > Polygonaceae > Rheum > Rheum nobile. The sequence continues at coordinate 4,370,621 of WOAB01000207.1, read as the reverse complement.
TCTTTTATTTTAATTATTTCGACTACTATACTTTATTTCCTTATAGGATTACTTTCGTTATCTTTTCACTTCAGTTTTAGGGTTAGGTTATTTAACCTAATTTTCCCTATCATCGTTAAGAAGGCAGACCTAATTTCATATTCAGTTTTCATTGTTGTTTTTCGTACCTTTTTCTCAGGCAGACAATTGAAGCCTTTGGTTGATTTGATTGTGAGGTTATTCCTGTACTCTTTCTATGATTGTTTTAATTCTCTCGTGCTTAATCTCATTGATCGTATATCGATTCCCCTTGATTTGTTGATTGGGATATCAAATAGATTGGTAATAGTAGTTCCCTCTAGCCTGACAATCTAGAGAAGATTAGTATTACGCTATTGGTTCCCCTTTTCTATACAACCTGTTGAGATTGTTATTGATCATACTATTAAGGATTGGAGGAGACTGTTTGAGAATCTTGATCCCTTAGTTTGTGTAGAGAATTAATTGCATGCAATTGTATGACTGTTTGCTATACTTGCATGTACCTATCTATTCCTGAATTCATTACTGCTGTTAGATTCAATCTAGAAGGTCTTCTAGGTTATTTGATAGTTAGGGTTATCAGGACTGGTTGGACTAATAACTATATCAGAACAGGGATTAGGACATTCATGAGTATTGAGGACTAGGAATAATCAATGATCGATCTATCAATCTGAAGTGTGGATATTTGTTTGGCTGAGCTATTTTCCCGATTTGATTTCAAGTCTTTGCTTTTATTTATTTTGTTTGTTTTTAAACCGAAACCCCCTTGGTTACTTGTTGGTATACAATTACATCGTTGGAATAGTATTTGATTCTCTGTGGGATTCGACCCTTACTTGCCTATTCTACTAGTTTAGGTTTGTTTAGGATTATTTTGATCAGGCGACACGACTAAAACCTGTTATCACAGTCCACATCTCTTTTTTGGATCCGGAAACTGTGTGCACCACCTAAAATACAAAACTTCATTTGGAAAGTTATGACTAATGCTCTCCCCACTACTGAGCGCCTCAACGGGCACTACTCTAGAGTTCCCGCATCCTGCAGCCTTTGTCAAGGTCAAAGCGAGGACCTAATCATTTCTTCTTCACTTGTCCGTTTACTCAACATATGATCTCTAAGTTCCAACATAAATTGAACCTCACCTTTTCATTGCAACTACCATCTGATTTCCTCTCCAACTTTGACCATTTCCGACACTCTAATACACCCACAACCCCTTTACTTTTCCTGTGGTGGTCCCTTTGGAACCATAGAATAATCTGATCTTCAAGAATGGTACCTCTCCGACACATACTTCTAACAATTGCCCTGTTCATCGTGCATTTCTGCACTTGCAAGATTGGACTCTCTCTACCTCAACCATCACTACAACCCCCATTAGGCGTAATCGTCTACGCCTCACAAATCGGACCTGGAAGAAACCGCCTAACAGCTGGGTTAAATTAAACTTCGATGGATCTCAAAAACACGATGGATCCTCACATTTGGGTTATCTCCTACGTGACCATAACAATAATATTCTTTCCTTTCATCGTCAATAAATTCAATATACCATTGTCCTTAAAATAGAAGCCCTAACTGCCCTCTATGGGATTCAATGTGCTGCTTAACGTGGAGTTTGACATCTCATTATCGAGGGTGACAATATGGTTGTTATTAACTCCATCCGAGCTACTTGGAAAGTACCTTGGGAAATCAACAACATCATTAACGATATATTTGCTCTATTGTCGTCCTTTGTTTCTTTTCAGGTGTATCACTGCTTCCGTGAGGCGAACAAAGCAGCGGACTTTCTTGCTACTCATCCCCTGCCTCCTCCTGCCCTTCAAGCATTCCAGCGACTCATCTCCCCTCCCCAGGATTCTATGCTTCACTCTAGATATGAGTTCACCAGTCTGAACTCTAGTTTTGATAATTTTGGTTCCCAGTTTGTAAAAATTATCCATTCGGATGATTTATGACAGCCTTCTTGTGTATAAGGGTCCTTATGTTTACCGTTATCAAAAAAAATATATATATACATTTTTTTTGAGGAATATATATATATACATTCTTAATCCTTATCACACGAGTTTTCATTTATATGTAATAACTTGGTATAAATATAACATTAATCCATAATGGATTAAATTGGATTAGTCAAATAAATACTATGTGACCTTCTTAATATTCATTTGACTCAACTATATATTAGTTGGAGGCCCCGTGCGGTCGAAGCGCAGGGATAAAGTGATATTAAAATTCAATGTAAATAGAAAAGTGAAAACACATAGGAAAGTAATCAGATCGCGAAAACGCACACGTAGTGACGTAGGTGATGTGAGAAGAGTTGCAACCTGCATGCTACTTGAGGCCCAATCTACTATATAATAACTAAAGCAGAATCGCATCTGCACATGCACGCGCCCCAAGATTGATCCCGCTTTTGTCACTGTCACGTGTCACATCGAAATTAATTTGCCTACGTGTCACTCGTCTAGTGAATGTTGTTATTTTTGGGAAAACTCTATGATTCTGACCTAATTTTGCCAAATTATGTTTGTACGTTTATTATTGGCTATGCTTATTCTTTCCAAAAAAATATGAAAAAATACCCTACAACACTCAGGAAACGATTTTTCAAACCTGTAATACAATAAATTTTGCTTTTAAAATAACCTACAACATTAAGGAAAACATATGAAAAAATCTGCACAAATGTTTAACAAAAAACCAAACCACAAATATGACAAAAAATACAATGCACAAAACCTACACATATATTACAAAACCACAAACACACACATTAACCTAAATATGAAGCATAAAAAAATTACATAAGCATTACAGAAAATATTGCACAAAACTTATAAAACTTGCATATACATTACAAAATTGCATAAAAACTGAAACAAAAAAGTGTCATTTCTCTATTTCCCCATGTAAGATATTCTGCAAATCATAACATCTCCATAAATAGCAAAACTGATTACAAGATCTGAACAAAAAAGTCAAAAAATAATATAGAATCATTTTCAGCAGTGTAGAATAGTTTACATACAAAATTACAAAGATTACTAGGAAGATCTGATATTGAAAAATCTGTGCATTCCAAAAATAAAAATATTAACATGAATTTTCTACGAAAACTTGTAATAGAAGACTCTACATCTCTTCCACATATTCTTCTATAAATCTAGAGCTTCTCAGTTATTTCCAGTAGATAAACTCCAGCAGAATACAAGGTAATGCTTATATCATTTCAAACAGAACTTCAGTTTTGTTTTGTAGGGATTGAAATTTAACATTTCAAACAGCAATGAATGTCTGATTTATTTTCTTTGTTTCAGTTTTATTCAGGAAATCCAAAACTCAGTTACAAGGTAATAATTCAGAACCTATATGCAAAATGGATATCTATTTTCCATCCTTTCATTCACTCTACTCTATGCAACATTGAATATCTATTTTCATGTTCATCTAAATGTAAGTATAGTATCCATACCTTTAGGTTTTCATTTATAGATCGTGAACTCCATGAGTTGTTTGAGCCTCCAGTCCGATTTCCCACACGTATTCCTACAACAACAATAAAGACGTGTTTTTGAACATAATTCATAGAACTGAAAATGTATTGATATTACATAATTTCAGGAATTTCAAATTCAGCAGATTATAGAAATGTATTGATATTACATAATTCATAGAACTGAAATGTAGATTGCACTGTTTTCCGTGTTTTAGACTGAGGCATGATCACAAGTTTGTGCATAATATGCTCAGAGAGGGTATTAGTATATTTTTTTTGCAGATGAAAGTACTAGCCTCTCTGAGAGCATATTCTGCACAACTAGCCACTATATTTATAGTAATATATTTACAGTATTAGTTTAACAATCTTTGTTTCTTTCTGAGACAAAAAGAAACACATTAATATATTTACAGTATATAAGCTAGCATGTAGCAGAAGAAGGCTGATACGGTGATACATACATTGTTTTGAGAGATTGCCAGTTGTTGGGACTTGTCCGTTTAGGCATTCATATTTCCCAAGCAAATATATTTCATCTAGAACAAAAGGGAAGAGAATAATTGCACAGTTAAGAATATGGTGAAAGTTATGTCATGTTCTCAAAAAGGATAGTTCATAACAACTGATGTCTTTCATACATATATTCCAATATTGATAATTTGCATTAGTATATGATTATAGAATTTCAAATTCAATATCATACTTGCACAAAGAGAAATAGACAGATAATCAAATAAATGAATAGATGATATAAGATTAAACCCATTATAGTATATTAGTTTAGGTGTTTGTTTTTTGTCAAAAATCCAATACCTTTAGGTCGTTGCTATTTCACCCGTGCGTGAAATAGCAACGACCATGTAATTAAAGTATCTTTTAAAAATTATATTTCTTGAATACAAACAATATGCAATATGCAAACATAATAATCAATATGCATACAAACTGATTTCAAGTCAAGCATCAAATATTATTTAATTTAACATAATTATACTTCTAATACAAACTGATTTCAAGTCAAGCATCAAATATAATTTAATTTAACATAATTATACTTCTAATACAAGTCTATACATTATAAAATTCTCTTTTAAAAATTATACTAAAAAGATATGAATACAAACTTCTTGCACACAAACAAAATGCACTATGCAAACATATTATCCTGTATGCATAAAAATGGATTTCGTGTCAAGCATCTAATATTATTAATTACATAAATACACTTTAAATATAAATCTATATATTTGTATATTATATTTTAAAAATTGTACTAAAGAGATATGAGCATTACATAGATTGAGATTGATATTCGAGTATTTAATATTTATTATCTAACTAAATTATCTTAAGCGGAGACGCATATAATCCATAAAAAAATAATTTTATTACTAATAATATTTAGATAGGATACATATTTTTATTGAACAGAAGGCCGAGAGAGAGAGAGAGAGAGAGAGAGAGAGAGAGAGAGAGAGAGAGAGAGAGAGAGAGAGAGAGAGAGATTAAACCTTCTTCAATGTGCAATCCTCACCAAACTCCAGATCTCGACACCCTCCGAACGACTTATTTCTACTCTGCCTACACCACCAGCCGCGATAGATGCCTCTCTTGGAATAACAGATGTGCCATTTAACAATCTTTGTTTCTTTTTGAGACAAAATGAAACACATTAATATATTTAATGTATATAACTTAGCATGTAGCAGAAGAAGGCTGATACAGTGATACGTACAAAAGGGAAGAGAATTGCAGAGTTTCTGTCATGTTCTCAAAAAGGATAGTTCATAACATAAATTTTTTTTGGTAAAAGAACTAATGAAAACAACTGCTTCATGTATTCCAAAGAAAGAAACCCAAAATTGAGAAATAGGAGAGGAAGAAAGTATTTGACATACTTCTAGATATTCATCTATCTTGTATTTGGAACCTTCTCGCCCAAGACCAGATTGTTTGAACTCACCAAAGGGAGCCACCTGTACGTCAACAAATTATTTATTACTCAAAATGACTATTAACCTATACTTTGAGACAAACAAGATAGAGAAACAAACCTCATTAGAGACCAATCCCTCATTAATTCCAACTATTCCATATTCAAGAGCTTGGGCAACTTGCCAAGAACGCTGAATATTAGTTGTAAAAAGATACGCAGCTAACCCTGTATTTACAGATTCAAAGTCTTTTGGTAAGTACTTATTAGTTATTACTTCATTGCATGCACAATTTGCGTTGACTGACATATAGCTGAGAGAGAGATATATATATATATTGCTTACATTTATTGACTTTGGAGCTTGCTAGAACATCCTTCACTTCCATATCTCTTCACCAACCTCCAGATCTGCTAATATGAGATAAATTATTTCATTATTTTTTAGACAGTAATGAACCAGGACATAAATCAAACAAAGAATCTGCAGAGAAATAGATAAAGAGAGAGAAAGGGATAGACAGACAAAGACACAGATCGTGCTTACATTTATCACTTTGGATCTGGGCAGAACATCCTCCTTCCATATCTCTTTGCAACCTCCAGACATGCTCATCATGGGAAAAAAATGAAACGAAAAGGATCTTTAGAGAGAGAGAGAGAGAGAGAGAGAGAGAGAGAGAGAGATCCTGTTTACAACAAAAATAAAGTATTTGAGGTGATTTAGTGAAAGGTTTTGTGGTGATTTACAGTAAAGAAAAAGGGTTTGTGCATTCGAAGAATCTGGAAATGTTGATTCACTTGAACAAATCAGATAAGGAGATAGAAAGAGATAGAACGCGTTCTCGGCAAAACTAAAAAATGAAAAGAGACAGGATTAGGGTAGATGCATCTAGAAATGTATAACCTAAATAAAGAAAGCAGGCTTGAGGTTACATTTGGGCCTCTATTTAACATTACATTTTTTCATAATTGGCCCATAAGCCCATTACAGAAATTATTTATTCAGCAATATTTACGAACTGTAGAAGTAATATTTGGGCCCATATTGTCGGTTGTATTACATATTTAATGGGCCAAAAAGCCCATATTTGTTTATTTTACCGCCCAGTATATTTTATTCAAAAGACAACTTATATTATTAATGTTATTACGTTATAACATATTGAAATTAGTAAATTAAAAAAAATACCCTTTTCATATAATATCAATCTATCATTTAGTTTTATATATTGAACAAAGAACATGGAGAACAATCTTCATCAAGAAGAACAAGAAGAAAACGGTGAACAAGAAGAAAACGATTCTAAAGTATAGGTTAATATACTTATGGGTTGATCTAGCTGAAATTATATTATTTTCCAAAGTATGAAAGCGGTGAACAAGAAGAAAACGATTCTAAAGTATAGGTTAATATAGACGTTTTATTCAATCAAAAGTTTTAGGGTTTTACAATTAAGGGATCTTTACACACACACACACACACACACACACACACACAGAGAGAGAGAGAGAGAGAGAGAGAGAGAGAGAGAGAGAGAGAGAGAGAGAGAGAGAGAGAGAGAGAGAGAGGGATAGCTTACATTTCTCGAATCTGGAGTTCGCCAGAAACTTCTTCTTCCAGATCTCCTCATCAACCGCGTCGGTGGGTTTGCATGTTAACTTGGGGACAACCCTCCAATTGCACTTCCGATCTCCTCATCAAGTCGGTGGTTTCCTTTGCATGATAAATAGAAAAGTTATATTAGAAGCTATAATAGAAAAGTTATAAATAGAAAAGTTATATTAGAGAGAAAAGCCGTAAGGAAAGAAAGAGATCAGAAATATTCACGAAAAAAATCATACATGTTTTTCTTTGTTTTTCTCAGTCTCTAGATCTCCTTCCGGAAGCAAGCTTGATCCTAAAAAATGAGCCTCGGTTTTGTAAATCAATCTGCATGTTCAAATGATATTAATTGGATCTAACAGATTTGAAAGTGATAAGACAAAGGATTTGTGGAATGGAGAGAAATAGAAAGAGGAAGAGAGACGTGAAGCCTGAATGGAGAGAAATAGATTGAAAAGGAAAGAAATGTAGTGAAGTGTGAAGATAGATACAAAGAGATATGGAAGCAACAAGATGGAGGTAGCAACAAATGAGGTAGGGTTAGGTCAAACGAGAGGTTTACGACAACAAATGGGCTAATGGGCTTGCACTGGATCTGTTGGCAACAGTTATAATGGGCCGTGCTGGGAAGATTTGGGTTGGGGTTATTTGGTCCACTAGCAATTAAACAGAATTAAAAACTTCCACATTTTAATACAAATAGTATTCGACCCATAAGTCAAATAACCCCAATTGTTGTCGGTTATTTGGTCCACTGGATCTGTCCACATATTTGTATTCGGTTGTTATAGAATATTTTTTTCTTGAAAAAAAAACAATTAAAATTCGTGTAGCTTTCAATCAATTTATTTCATATCCGGTTGAACTTGAACCGAGTCAAACGACAAGAAAGCATATAATTCAGTTCAATTGTGATTTGTGGTGATGGAAATTACAAAGTGTTACTTGAGATTCACAATCCAAATTGCAACTACGTATATCACTAAATGATGCATAAGTTGAAAAGTCAAGCATTACAGAATACAAAAATAATAATAGATTTTTTAAAAAACGTTAGAAGAATTTTTTTGCTCAGAACAAAGAAAGCAAATCCAGATCTAATACATGGGAAATTTGCAGGTGAAAGCAAATCCAGATCTAATACACTCAGAGCAGAGAAAGAGAAGCACCTGCAAGCCGTTGACGAAGCTTTTGCTCCACTCCAAAGACGCCTCGCCGAAGCCTCTGTCTTCTGCTCCACCTCCATTGACGAAGCTTTTGCTCCGCTCTAAAGACGCCTCGCCGAAGCCTCTGTCTTCTGCTCCACCTCCGTTGACGAAGCTTTTGCTCTGCTCCAAAGACGCCTCGCCGAAGCCTCTGTCTTCTGCTCTACCTCCATTTTCCCAAAGTGTAAATAGAAGACCAAGAAGATGGAAGAGACAACTGATGGAAGAGACAACTGATTAGGGTTAGGGTATCTCAGCTACTTTTTTGTATTTTTAGTTTACTTTTTTAATAGAAAAAAAATAAAAAACGGGTTGTGCAGATTGGACTTTATCAGTTTGATCTTGATAATGTTGTAATTGGGTCGTTTAGCCCATTAACAACTAATGGCAGCTAGCTCATACGAAAATAATTTGGCCCATAAGTCCAATTTGTATTTAGAAGTATTTATTATTTTTAATAATTTAAAAAAAATATGTAGTATGTATATTTTTTGTATTATTTACATGTGTTTATATATAATTATAAAATTAAAATAAATGTTTAGTTTGTATATTTATTTAATTTAATTGAAATATATATCAAAGATTTTCAAGTGATTGTGTTATTTACTAATTAACCCGAAATAATATAATGTTGTGATTGGGTGCTATACTGTTATTAGATAGAAATGACAATGAACAAATTCAATTTAATACAGATAATATTTTGTTACATAAACCGGGCTTTTTGAATTGGTTGTCTATATAGTGCTCGGTAAAAACCCTAACAGAACAGAGCAGTATTGGGCCCAATTCGATGGCCCAATAAGAGAACGTTGCATAGCGTTTGCGCCGGGGGCGACTCCGCCCCCCAAACCCCCAGGCGAGGGGGTACTTCGTCCCCCTCGACCCCCAGACTCGCTGACCCCCGTGCTGGCTCTGCGAAGTGTGACAATTCAAGCATACTCAACAATATTATTATATTAACAGTTAAATTTGTATATTTTTTCTTTGCAATATATATCGAAAACTTTCCACTGAAAGTTTTATATACGAATTAAACCAAAATAATATATTGTTGAGATTTGGTGATATTAGATATAAATGTGAAGGGACAATTAACTTTTAATATATCTGAGCTTGTCATGTGATTTGTAATGGACGAATTAACCCGATATAAGAGAACGTTGAGATTGAATGCTATTAGAGAGAAACGACAACGGACACATCTTTGTCTTCGAGGGTTAAACCAAAATTGATGAACATTCAAACAAATATAATTTTTGATAATTTGTAGCAATTTGAAACATATTGCCGGATTTTATGTTTAGCGTTTCATTGTCATGTATTAGATGAACATTTTTTTAATGTTTCATTGTTTTGATGTAAGGGGTGTGTCTGTCCCTATTTCAAAGACTACTTAGCCAATCTTTATTATTAATAAAGTTATAGAGAGTTCTATCTCTCCTTATATAATATAATTTATTGTATATCTTGAATATTTTTAGTTAATTAGTATTTTTTTCTTTAAATAACATCATATATATTGAACAATTGACTCATAGATAATTAAAATAATTTTTTTTATAAATATAAGAAAAATTAAACAAATTCCGTGTAAGGCACGGGTACTACACTAGTTTTATAAAAATGTAATCGCTTCTTTTTTTCACGTATGTACATAGCAGATAAAGTAATAATTCAATGCAGATGTTGACTTCAAGAATCCACCACTAGAAGAAATGTTGAACACAACATTTTTTTATAAACTACATTCACGTTTTAATATAATAATAAATAATTTTATTATGATAATCATGTTGAATTTCGATTCAACGCTTAGTGAAAGTGCTAAGAGTCAACACACCCTCAGCTCGGATTTGTTGATGATTTGTTTGTTTGGGGACATCCTCAACAACTTCCTGGTCATTGGCTTCGCGTAGGATAGGGTCCCTGGCCCCATGCTTCAGTTCTGATGCAGATATTATTCATTCACATCTCTCCAGATCGTATATAGCTGTTCTTGAGCTCCGACAGCTTTCTCATACGCCAGATTCACCTGAAAACGCCCTGGAGATGGCTTCCCCGGGAGCGGGCTCTCCGACGCTCAATTCAGTTTTCCATACGAAGATCATGTATATATATATATAGAAAAGCTAAGGTTGAGAGATTTACTAACCCGTCGAATTACCTTGACTAAGTACACTCACCCTTCATTTCATTAGTCAAGTATTCTAGCATTAAGTCTTTCATCAATGACTCATCTATAAAGCTTACGAGTGCCAGCTCATCTACCAACAAATCTCAACGCTCTCGTTGAGAGCCTAAAATTGCCTTAGCGAAGGACCACTTGATCCATTTCAGCAAACTCGTAGACAAAGCCTTATTCACTTACACATAAAGTAGCCCTAAGTCGACACTTCATGTCAATAATTCAGAAAACCCCAATAAATCATAGCCTAAACATATTGTGCAATAAATGACCAAATTGCTCACATCATCAAATTAGGAAACCAGGAAGAGCATAACATTCACAATATAGCAATAATTACCCCTAACTATCATCCATGAGAGATCCAAGTAAAATAACACATGGAGCATCAATCAAACATCTCGAAGAAATGAGATATGCATAGTATAGGACATCCTGTCATCAAGCAATTAGGAGCAGATTCACATCATAATGAAACACATGGATGCATCACTAGAGAGCCACATGATTAGAACTCAATTTCGCCAAGACAAATCACACACACACAGAAGACAATGACATCGCACATCAAGCATTGCACTCAATTTCGCCAATGACATCGCAGATTAAGCGAACGAGATCGAGATCGATACCGTGGCTGCGAGAGATGACTGGAATGCTGATCCTCGCCGTATCAGCGCTGCCAGCACTCGCTTCACAAGATCGCCTACACCGTTGGCAATTCGGACATAGAGAATCGATCGTTATAGTCGACCTCCAAGCGTTTAGTCGGCTTGACTAGTACGACGTTGCAAATCCGTGTTGAGATTCAAAGTTATTCTTGTATTGGTTGTATAGACTGCATAGGAGAACACATACATGCCCTCTTCGGTCCCCCGGCCACCGGACTCATGAATTGTACCGAGGCTAAGCGGCGACAATCGTTCAAGGCATAGGGGACACCGATCTGTGGAAATAGGGTGTTTTAAGTGGAGGTGGATGACGTGAACGCCGAATCGGGGGCGAAGGTGGCGCCACCGTCATGTGGTGGTGAAGTTCAAGGACCGAAACACCGACCCACTTCATCTTCTGTTGGAAAGTTTTGCAGGGGAGAGGAAAGAGTAATTTTGGGTGGAGAAGGCCTCCTCTGAAGCCCTTCGATTCCTTCCCCCCAATTCTGGTCCCTCCCACTTCAGAGAGCTTCCTCCCTTTTTCTCTCTCCAAATTGCGGCTCCTCTGGAGCTTTTGAGAGCTCTCTCCAAATTGCAATTCCCTGTATTTCCCCCATGGAGCTTCAGAGAGCTTCGTCTCTTTTTTGTCCCAAATTGCGGCCCTCCCCTCTTTCTGAGGTCTCGCCCCCTCTTTCCAATTGCCCAAATCCCCCTTAATGGGCTTTTAAGCCCAGTCTATATTGGGCTCCCACATCCAGCCCCCCAAGCCCTTCGGCTTCGCGTAGTGAAGATGAAGGCTTGGTTTAGTGATGGTCTCTCAAGAGCTTGCACTCATTCAAGTTCTTCACGGGACCTTACTCGTGAGTTATCTCCTCTTTTCTCTTTCTTTTCGAAGAATGGCTTAGCCTATTATTGTATTCTGGTTAGGTTCTCTCTTAGTCAGATCTACTACTTAAGAGTTCGCGAGGGAACTCGTCGAGTGGGCGTGGAGCCCCGAGATGTTGCACTTCGAGTTCGCGAAGGAACTCGTCGAGTGGGCGCGGAGCCCCGAGATATTGCACTTTGAGTTCGCGAGGGAACTCGTCGAGTGGGCGTGGAGCCCCGAGATATTGCACTTCGAGTTCGCGAGGGAACTCGTCGAGTAGGCGCGGAGCCTCGAGATATTGCACTTCGGGGAGCATGGCTCCACTCTAGTTAGATTGCTTCTTGGTGTGCTTTGCACTTTGCTTTTAATTGTTTACTTGTATTCATTTTATTCTTGCTTTATCATTTTCTTGTTAAGAGTGCAAGCATGAACCTTGTATTCGAAGGAAACATGCGAGTTTTTCATTGGGGGTATATAGACTTGCACATAAAGAAACACATGTGTGTGCGTCATAGAAAAGAGGCTTGTGAAGGGTGTATGCGTTTGTGCACAAGGGACCCGCCATGGGTCGGAGAGAGTGATCCAATAGAGGGTATAAGGGTGAGAATGATTTCACTAGTTTGTTTGTGTTACTTAGCTTGCTTTTTCACTCTATCTATATACTTGCTTTCTAGTGTTACTTTTGTCACTTGCCTCCTCACATTGCTTATATACTTGCCTTCTTGTATTTCCTTTCTACTTGCTTTCTCTAAGTCCATGGAGGGTGCATGGTTAGGGAGCCATGAATGAAGAGAGGCCTTTGTGAATGATGGGCCTTCGTGAAGAACCTTTGTGAAGGACCCCCTGGTGTAGGATGTGCCTTCGTGAAGAATGGCTTACGTGAAGCATTGCCTACGTGAAGGGTACTAGGCGCAAGCCGGGAGGCCACAAGAATGGGCCATGAGTACTACGCGAGGGTCGGTAAGGCCTTTGTGAAGGCGACTTCACTAGATTTCTCGCGTTGTTGTTCAAGTTGCTTTCAAATGTTTTGCCTTCTCCCTTGCCATTCTACTTGCTTTCTCATATTGTTTTTTTTCTTCTCGTATTACTTTCTTGCATTGTGTTTATACTTGCTCTCTCATATTGCCTTTTCGAATTGCATTCACAAATTGCTTCTCAAGACTGGCGTTTCACACATTGCGTTCACTAATTGCTTCTCAAGACTGGTGTTTCACACATTGCGTTCACTAATTGCTTCTCAAGACTGGCATTTCACACATTGCGTTCACTAATTGCTTTATTTTTGCTCGTTTCATGCATTGTCTCGGTTTTAATTTACATCTCATTCATTATTCGGTTCTAGAGCTATGAAGACTTGTTATGACGGGTTGAAACCTCATCGTCTTAATTTTGTAGTTCATGAATTGAACATGTGAGGGGGTAAAGCCCCAACGTTTATTATTTTGAAGGCCCGCAAAGGGACTGAGAATTTCGGCGTGTCGTTTTTAGGGTATGCGAGAAAACTCAAGAGGGGAAAGAGCCCATGCGCTTAGTTTTCGAAGTCGGCGAAAGTACTTTTGAGAAGTCTGGCTTGCTTTTTAAATCGTCTTTAGTCGACTTTTCTCCCGCTTTTCCTTGCTTACTTGGGTGTTGATTTCATGTTTATTCGTCGGGTTTTGGCTTTGTTTAGGGTTTTCTTTGCTGTCATGAGGGGGAACATGGACTTCAAGACCAGAGTATCATCTTCTAGCGAGCACAATCAATCGCCTTCACCGGAGACTCGCTTGGGACGAGATTGGTCACCTTTGCTAGAGAGCCGCCCTAGAAGACGTCTCGTTCTTCCAGAGAATCGTTACAAGGCCAGGCACGATCGTGCCCCTCGCTGCAGTGGGGAAAGCCTCTCTGAGGAGCCCTCGCCCCCTTGTATTGTTCTTTTCATGCTTTTGTAATGTGATTGCTTTTGAACAAGGTTCTTTGATGGATAACGACGTTTGGCCCAATGGATTCAGCATTCTATTTTAAGTTTCCCTTATTTGTTTCGCGTGTGTTGCTAGCTACATTTAGCATATAAATTTTGTGTGCATGTAGCTCTTCGTGTAATTCACTCGCGAGGCTGACTATGCCGTGTGCGCAATTTTTTGGACATGACTTAATCAATTTTGGCTTAGTAATCATGACAACTACTCGGGTAGACCGCACATTTTTTACTTTGTTCGCGTACAACCCCCTTCTTCCCCCATCCCTCCTACCAGTTCGCGAACTGGAGGGGGATTGAAGAAGGGGTTGTGAGGGGGGTTGGCTCGCTGTTTTTAGTATCTGCCATGGTGCCTGCCCTTAGGGGCCATTTTGTATGTTTTGGGCACGCGTAATGGATGTAAACATGGTAAATGTAGCGAAGCTTTGTATTGGGCAAAACGATGTATCTACAACTCTCGTTTTTGAAAAGCAGCAAGTAAAATATATGAACTTTCTACTTCTTTCGCGTGTCTCTTTGTTTCCAACATTTTCGTTTGTAAAATGCTCCTTGATGTATCCTCGCGAAGGCATACCTCATCGCCACTTAGGTTCTTGCAGGCGATGGTTGCCCTTTTAAGTTGTTGAGTTTTTCTCGTACCAATTATCCTCGCGCGTATCTTGCGCTTTTATTGCTCTCTAACACTAGCTCAAAATTTGCTTGACACTTGCTCAAAACTTGCTTTCTTGTATTATCTTTTCTCATTTGCATTCTTGTATTGTTTATGCACTTGCTCTTTCGTGGATAGTGTATAGCTAGGCTGCCATGAGTGAGGGGGCTTTCGTGAAGGCCATGAAACGAAGGCGGGGTCCTTCATGAAAACCATGAAGTTATGAACTGAAGGCAGGGGCCTTTGTGAAACCTATAGGCGCCAGCTAGGAAGCCATAGGCTTAATCCATGAATTCTTCGCGAGGGATGGGCCTTCATGAAGGAGGGACCTTCGTGAAGGACCTCCGTGAAGAGAGAGCCTTCGTGAAGGCAATAGGCACGACTGAGAGCCCACAAGCATGGGCCATGAATACTATGCGGAGGCAACCCCACGAGTTTTCTCGCGTTGTTGTTCTGATTGCTTTGGAGTGTATTGCCCTTTCCCTTGCTATTCTACTTGCTTTCTCGTATTGTTTTCACTTGCTTGCCTACATATCACATATCATATTACTTTTTTGAGTATTGCTTCATATCGCGCATTTCGTGTCGCTCAAACACGTTGCTCTTCTCGCGTACCTTGCTTTCGCGTATTGCTTTCTCATATTACTTTCGCGTATTGTTTTTCTCGACTTGATTTTCAAGATTTGAACACTTTCTGTATTGCTTTTCTACTTGCCATTTCGTATTGTCTTTTAATTTGTATCGTTTTTCCCGAGTACAAATTGCTTTAAACACTTGCATTGCTTTTTCTCGCGCATATTGCTTCTCAAGGGTGTTGCTTTTCACGATTTGCTTATACAATATTGTTCAATAGACATTGCTTTACACGCGTATTGGCTAATACTTGCCAAGCCTAATACCGTTAAGTATTGTTGGTGTTGCTACGCGTATTGGCTCGATGTGGCTGAGCACAATACCGTCTGGTATTGCTTTCACTTGCTTGCTCATCAGACTTGCTTTGAATACTTGCTTTCAACACTTGCGCATCTATATTGCTTTTATCGCATCGCATTTGTAATTTGCTTTCTCTAAGCCCGTGGAGGGCGTGCGGCTGCGAAGCCATACGTGAAGGGAGGCCTTTGTGAAAGCCATGAATCAAAGGCCTTCGTGAAGGGGAGGCCTTCGCGAAGGAGGGACCTTCTTGAGGGGGTGTCTTCGGGAAGGCAATAGGCTCAAGCCGGGGGGGGGGGGGGGGCGACGAGCACATGCCATGAGTTCTTCACGAAGGCCGGGAAGGGCCAAGCGTAGAACGGGAAGGCCAAGGTCGGGGAGGCCAAGGGCAAAGGCCGGGGAGGCCTTCGCGAAGGATATCTCGCTAGTTTTTCTCATGATG
The DNA here is from genome assembly GCA_027886185.1 of Rheum nobile. Classification (NCBI taxonomy): domain Eukaryota; kingdom Viridiplantae; phylum Streptophyta; class Magnoliopsida; order Caryophyllales; family Polygonaceae; genus Rheum; species Rheum nobile. Next base: position 4,354,658 of record WOAB01000207.1, on the reverse strand, counting down.
TTGCTCCACTCGCTCTAAAGTGCAGCGTCTCTTCCTTTTCGGCCTCATATTGCCTTTCTTCTTGCATCCTTGTAAAAGGCATGAGTGGTGGCGAGCAGAGTGATACCATAGATTGCGTCGGCTTGAGGGACGTACGAGCCCCAGCCGTTGTAAGATGTCGTAAAGCCTATGCGAAAACAAATGTGAAGTAGTGAGAGCTACGCGAAGTATAAGTAGAAAGGAGTGAAGGCTAACCAAAGCCGAAGTGGAGTGTAGTGGAGCTTGGTTGTCGGAGGTTCTCCATAGAGTGGGCATTTTGGCATGACATGAGCGTTCCTAGTGTGTGAGGAAGTCCCCACGGTCGGCGCCAGTGTTGAATTACGATTCAACGCTTCGTGAAAGTGCTAAGAGTCAATACACCCTCAGCTCGGATTTGTCGATGATTTGTTTGTTTGGGGACATCCTCAACAACTTCCTGGTCACTGGCTTCACGTAGGATAGGGTCCCTGGCCCCATGCTTCAGTTCTGATGCAGATATTATTCCTTCACATCTCTCCAGATCGTATATAGTTGTTCTTGAGCTCCGACAGCTTTCTCATACGCTAGATTCACCTGAAAACGCCTCGGAGATGGCTTCCCCGGGGGCGGGCTCTCTGACGCTCAAGTCAGTTTTCCATACGAAGATCGTGTATATATATATGTAGAAAAGCTAAGGTTGAGAGATTTACTAACCCGTCGAATTACCTTGACTAAGTACACTCACCCTTCATTTCATTAGTCAAGTATTCTAGCATTAAGTATTTCATCAAAGACTCATCTATAAAGCTTATGAGTGCCAGTTCATCTACCAACAAATCTCAACGCTCTCGTTGAGAGCCTAAAGTTGCCTTAGCGAAGGACCACTTGATCCATTTCAGCAAACTTGTAGACAAAGTCTTATTCACTTACACATAAAGTAGCCCTAAGCCGACGCTTCATGTCAATAATTCAGAAAACCCCAATAAATCATAGTCTAAACATATTGTGCAATAAATGACCAAATTGCTCACATCATCAAAGTAGGAAACCAGGAAGAGCATAACATTCACAAGATAGCAATAATTACCCCTAGCTATCATCCATGAGAGATCTAAGTAAAATAACACATGGAGCATCAATCAAACATCTCGAAGAAATGAGATATGCATAGTATTAGTATAGGACATCATGTCATCAAGCAATTAGGAGCAGATTCGCATCATAATGAAACGCATGGATGCATCACTAGAGAGCCACATGATTAGAACTCAATTTCGCCAAGACAAATCACACACACACAGAAGACAATGACATCACACATCAAGCATTGCACACAGAGAAGTGTTATTATCAGATTAAGCGAACGAGAGAGAGATCGAGATCGATACCGTGGCTGCGAGAGATGACTGGAATGCTGATCCCCGGCGGATCAGCGCTGCCAGCACTCGCTTCACAAGATCGCCTGCACCGTTGGCAATTCGGACTTAGAGAATCGATCACCATAGTCGACCTCCAAGCGTTTAGTTGGCTTGACTAGTACGACGTTGCAAACTTGTGTTGAGATTCGAAGTTATTCATGTATTGGTTGTATAGACTGCATAGGAGAGCACATACATGCCCTCTTCGGTCCCCCGACCGCCGGACTCATGAACTGCACCGAGGCAAAGCGGCGACGATCGTTCAAGGCATAGGGGACATCGATATGTGGAAATAGGGTGTTTTAAGTGGAGGTGGATGACGCGAACGCTGAATCGGGGGCAAAGGTGGCGCCACCGTCATGTGGTGGTGAAGTTCAAGGACCGAAACACCGACCCACTTCATCTTCTGTTGGAAAGTTTTGCAGGGGAGAGGAAAGAGTAATTTTGGGTGAAGAAGGCCTCCTCTAAAGCCCTTTTGCTTCCTCCCCCCAATTTTGGTCCCTCCTACTTCAGAGAGCTTCCTCCCTTTTTCTCTCTCCAAATTGCGGCTCCTCTGGAGCTTTTGAGAGCTCTCTCTAAATTGCAATTCCCTGTATTTCCCCCATGGAGCTTCAGAGAGCTTCGTCTCTTATTTGTCCCAAATTGCGGCCCTCCCCCCTTTCTGAGGTCTCGCCCCCCTCTTTCCAATTGCCCAAATCCCCCTTAATGGGCTTTTAAGCCTAGTCTATATTGGGCTCCCACAAATTAAATATTAGGCACAACACGTAGCGTACAATTTAAATTGTGTTATAATATATGGAGTTAAGTCTATAGAGTTAAGTCGTGTTGTAATATAATATAAACCGAAAGGTTTTAGTCCTAAATGCGCGTTAAAAGGTTGTCATTTATAAGGAAGATCGTGATATAGTTTCAACGCTATACAAATAAACATTGAACAGATTTCAAGTACATTGAGGTACAAACTGCAGTACTATACCACACTTTCACACGCGAAGATAAAGTGACTTTAATGTTCGATGTAAATAGAAAAGTAAAAATAAATCACAGCCTTTTAACGCACTATTAGGATTGGAACCTTTTGGTTTATATTACTTCTTGCGGTGGATTCTTTAGGCAAAAGCACACAATGAATGTTTAATTTATATGTTATGTACATACGTACAAAAATAACAATATTACAGCCCCGTCAAAATAAAAAAGCACCCGATCAAGTTTAATTGACTCAAACAAGCCTATTAGATTGTTAGTAGACATTGCGCATTCTTGTTGTACCCTTCTATATCATATGCGAGAAAAGAATGTTGAACGACTTCCAAGTACAGTGAGGTACAACATTTATTTCTCATTATCCGTAATATATCAATGAGCGCACATAGGAAAGTGATCATCTCGCGAAAACACACAAGTAGATAATATAGAAGAGCGCAACAAGAATGCGCGATGTCTACCAACAACGTGAGAGGCTTGTTTGAGTCAATTAAACTTGAGCGGGTAATTGTTTGTTTCAACTAGGTTGTAATCATTTTGTTGTTACACGTACATATAGATTAGATGAATTAAACATTTGTTTCGCGCTTTGACCTCAAGAATACGCCGCTACAAAGAAAATTAAACATAACAATTCTTTATAAACTATAACCACGTTTTAATACAGTAATAATAAATGTATTACTATAATCAAACAAAGGCACAACATGTAACTTGCTATTAAAATTGCGTTATAATACAATGAGGTTAATCGTGTTGTAATTTAATATTAATCGAAAGGTTCCATTCCTGATAGCTCGTGAAAGGGATGTCATATATACAAAATATCAAGATAAAGTTTTAATCCTATATAAAAGATTTTTGAATTGCTTTCAAGTACAATGCGGTACTAATTAGAACTACGCCTTCTCAATCTAGGTGCTTCTCCGTCGACTTCTACTACACCCATCTTACAATGCGAGTATGCGACAACTTTAGTTGTGTAAGTCCAAGGCCTTAGAAGCAACATCTCATGCCAACACGAGAACTTTTTAGGATGCCATCCATCCTTGTATTACTATCGCCCTAGCACGTTTAACTTTTGAATTATATGTCCTCACTTGAACCATGAAAATGAAGAGTTCTTATTAACATGAGTAGCACTCTAATCCTTATAAAGGATCACAAATCCGGTCAGAGTGTTACAATCTTCCTCACTTACACCCTTGACGACCTTGTCAAGACCCAAAGGTCACCCTCTAGGTCGAATGACCGTCTATCGGACCAAGCCTACTCATAGCCCAAAGTCAGTTCTGATACCATTTGTAAGACTCGCGGCCTTAAAAGCGTCATTTCATATCAACCCGAAGACTTTCCAAGAGGTCACCTATCGCGGTACTACTCCCTCCCTAGTCCCTAGTATGCTTAACTTCAAAGTTCTTTGTCATTTCTTGAACCTTGAAAATGAAGAGCGAGCATGCAACATACAATTAGCCATGTGAGAAGCAAGCTTGTCGTAAGTAGACACCAACACGTTGTAAGATTTACCCCCGAGCTTTGTTGATACTCATCCCTAAACACAATTTTATAGGAAATTGTTTCCTCTAAAACTGAAATGGGTATTTAGCATTGGAAGAAGGTGTAAGATTTATACGGGGGAGAAAACCTTGCACTCCTTTACAATAGCTAGAGCATATCTCACTTGTTATTATATTCTTGTAGAATTCTCTACAAATTAATCGAGTACCATTGCATAACCCATTGGATGGATCTAAATTGCACAGAAGAATAACATGACGATTTTTATTTAGTACTAATTTATGCGGAGTCATACCCGATGGACATAGACTATTGAGAAATTCATCTATAAAAAGAGTGTTCTTTTCAACACTGACAATATCAATTTTACCTCATCTCCATGAAATCTAGCAATCATCTCATTATTAATGAAACCAAAGCTCTCACTTGTAGGAGTCGATATAGCCTTCTCACTGAAAACATGAGATTGACAACAAGGACTACTCATTCTAGGAAATATCGACTGCATTAGAAGCTCAGTGCAGTCCTCGCCAATATTATAACATGAAATCATATCACCAGGCAATTCGACGGAGGACTTTTCCTCCTCCCGAAAATGACCATTTCCAAGATTTAAGACAAACTTACAGAACTCGAGGTCTTATTTTGCACAAACAATCTGAACTTCAGCAACTTAGGCCATAAATAAGAATTGACCTAGCTAGCATTTACATCCTTGTTTTTACCCTTGTGGGGAAGTACATGGAGTACTTGCCTAAAATCTCCACCAAAGACAACAATCTTATCTCCAAACAAATTTTCATTGCCATATATATCCCTTAAGAGCACATCCGATTATTTTGTCTCCTCTTTTTTAGCCATAGACTCCTCATCCCATATGAACAAAGAGGAAACTCGAAGTAAATTCGTCAGACTACTCTGTTTACATGTAAACACGCCACGCCTATCCTGACAATAGGAATTTTAAATCTCGAATGTGCAGTCCTACCAGTGGGTATATTAGAGGCAACAATTCCAGATGTAGCAGTAGATAAGACAATCTTCCCAAGGGATCGAACCTCAACATATAGAGCACAATATAAATACATTTTACATGTATCATCAGGACCATATCAATATTCTTGACAATGACGCAAGATGTAGCAGCCAGAGGGAAAAAAAACCATCAAGCGAAGAAGAGTGAATAATAGGGACATTAGAGACTTTGTTCTCCAAGATTTTAAAAGCCAAATACTTCAACGAATCATAAGGCCTAACCTAGAAAAGAATTTCACAAATCAGAGAATGTTTCACCCGATACATAACCAACTTGATGAGATGTTTTAATATAATGAAATATGACATGAAACACAATTCATGCAAAAAATAGAAGGGTATTCAAATATCCAGAGGCAAGGATTGGATTGAAAAAGTGTTTCACAGAAGTAGGAACGACTACAATGGCATGGGCAAATTTATTATAAATACACTTAGCATGCATGAGGGAGTCAGTAGTAAAACTCCTTGAACGTCATGTGGCTCTTTTTTTTTTAGCTTTTTAGAGGATATTAAAGCTGCCAAATGTCATTCTTAAGGATATGTAAGCATCTACATCACCTAATATTCCAGTTCCAGACAGTTGCAACTAGTAATAGAACATCAATTTTAAATGAGTACAATGCCAATTATCAGCCGACTAAATCATCACATAGTAGTCAAAGCAAAAAAAACCCTCAAAGATAGATAACTCCTAGGATTTGTTCTACCACAAATTGAAGTGCTTACCCGCACAAGCCCCCTTTGGTTCAGCCCTCTATATCATCAATTTGCCTATACAATTGTGATTTGCCATCTTTCCAAGCTAATATAGAATGAGTCTCCAATTCAAATTCGATCCATGAGTCCCAAGCTAAAATAAATAGATTAAGAGCCCAATTAACAACTGAATGTGTACTAAAGACAATAGTACAAGACAAGAAATAGTTTCATTCAAAAACTAAATGGCTTAGAATAACTCAAACATTCTTGACCAATACTAATACTGAACAAACTTCATTTATCAAAGATCTTTTCTAACTCTCTCTTTGTTTTGTATGATCAGTAGATGTCTATCCAATACGAGACTAATTACAAAAGTGGGTAAGCATACCCGAGATTCTGACTAGTTTCCAGTCAACATAAATGAAGGTTTGTGACAAGGGATTCAAGGAAAGATGGTTTTCAGCATGTTGATGGTTATACAATTCAGGGAACAACAAGATGAAAACTTCAACAAAGTACTTTGACATATGCGTCAACAACAAAACTCTATAGTGATTGACTAAAAAACATAGACTTCACAGATGTCAATGTAGGGCTGTTCATCGGACCAAAACCGAACCGAACAAAACCGAACCGAAATCGAATTTCAGAATTTTGTGGACCGAAAACCGAACCGAACATACTCGGTTCGGTTTTATTCGGTTCGGTTCAGTTTTGGCCCGAAATAACCGAATATTTTGAAATTATGTTAATTTAGGTTATTGAAGTAGGTTTTAGTGCACAAAACCGAATTAGACTGAACCGAACTTGGACCGAACTAGACCAAACCGGACTGAACTGGACCGAACCGAATAAGGTTGGACTAATTTATCTAGAAATCTAGGTTTTTTTTAATTATTTTAAAAAATAATCGGTTTTGACCGAACCCGAACCAAAAATCGAATATTATTTTTATAAGAACCGAACCGAATATAATCGGTTTGGTTCGGTTCGGTTCGGTCTAAAAACCCGAAAACCAAACCCGATGAACACCCATATGTCAATGCACTTGGATGAGAACAAACAGTTTCATGTAGTAGAGATAAGTTCAAATGAAAACAAAATACATCAGATGAACACCATAGGTAGGTCATTTTGTCAAAAAATTGACGAAAACTTCGTCAAAAGTACCAAAACAACAACAAGGAAACAACCAAAAAAAGCTCCATATTGTTGGGAAACACGGTATTTGGATCAGTTCACAGGATACAGAATACTAATCCTCAAATCAACAAGAAACACCAGTTTATTATGAAAGTTACTTGAAGTCGGTCAATTACTACAGTCTATAGTTAAAGAAAGAAACTTTATTTGATGAAAACTTCATCAAAACTAATGTATCTACAAGCTTGAGTTGTTTTATAGAGAATAGTCATCTTTTTTAACAAGCATGGCTAATAGTGAATCTTATATGATAATAAGATGGAAAACAAGAAACAAAGACAAGCCAAGGAAACATAATAAACAATCATCATTTCAATTTTAATTAAGGAAGATACAAGAATCTTACTTCTTACTGTTCCAGAAAGCATCTACAAAAAACTTATTGCATTAAAGGAATTAAAGAAGAAGAATCGGACAAGCAAAAAAGGGAGTGAATTTTAACAATACAGGAGTAACAGAACAATATTAATGAAGTAAACATCCTAAACAAGGATTAGGAACAATACCTTCTTAAACATTACAGTGTACTGGTTATTTACGTAAGTTCCTTGTGGAAATATCAATAGGGGATTGTTTTCAGGTCCATGAACATGATCTCTTAGCTTGAAAAAATGAGCTTAAAACATAAAAAACACAGAGCTTACATGAAACAACATATATACAACCCTTATTCTTAACATACTTCCTTGCTACAATTTCACGGTCCTTTGCCTCAGTACGGTTGAACCAAATGCATCCTAAACTATCTAGAATACATTAGAAATGTAAATAAAGCAACATAAATAACCAGTTATTGCAATCCTACATGTACTAATGTACAACTTACAGAAGCATTTCATATACACACTCAAGTGTAATTAGTTAAGATTTAAAGTTGAAACAAAAACGTGAAAGGGAAGCAGGAAGCTAGCTTAATTGAATACGAACATTTATTACTCAAGAGATGAATTGAATTGAGGAAAGATTAGGGTTTAACAGCAAGCTACCAATTTTACGAAATTAGAAGCGAGAAACAAAGCTCAACCACATACCATTGTCGTCAAGCACACCAAATACATGCCAAGAATGCCCAAGAACACTTGGCCCGTATAGCCAAATTCAAGCGAGAAGCTAGAGGCAGTGAGGACTGAGGAGAGAACATCTCAGAATTCGAGAAGGCACCTGGACTAAACTTAGAAGGTACTTTGTAGAGGGGATTCGAGGGCATTATCATATTTGAATGCAAAAAATGGGCAATGGGCCCAACTCCTTCAAACATTAAAAACGTGCCAAAAGTTATTGGGTGAAATGTAGCACGGCCCAGTAACAACAATCATTTTTGGATTTGCTTTTAAAATTATTAAGAAAGAAAGAAAAAGAGTTGTTACAAGATAAGATAGTAACCAGTTTCCGAAAGTTGGAGCTATAGTCAAGGCATAAGCATACATGTTCACGAAGAAGCTCTCAATCCTATTATCACTCTACAAAATAGCTAGACCTAATTATGAGGATGCTCGATAAACATTATTCACATTTTAGAATCACAATTGCGAACAAAGAACGAATATTGGTTGAATAAACGTGTCGGACCATCCCTTTTACATTTTTTTATTGTTAATACTTGCCAATACATTCCCCAATATTATGAAATATGATTGCAGTTCATAAGTTGTAAAGTACACTTGACTAATGGACCCAAATTTTACATATACCATTGTTTGAGGCCTAGATTATTATTTTTTTTTGCTAAAGGAAACAAATAGGATGATTGAATATCTACATTAGGGCATCTTGACGGATGAGCCACAACAACATAAGCGATCCTCGGAGAACCCAATTGCATGGGCTATATGACCAATGGTTAGCAATTCTACTGGTCACATAGTTTATTTTTCTATAAGTACGTTGGATACGAGTAGGATGCCTAAAATTGAAAACTCGTGATGATACCCAAATCCAATTACAAATAACATAAAGGACAGTTACAATATCCCTTAAAATAGTGAAAACAAGAGATATCTCTTCATACTTTCAGAACTACACAAGGTATCTTAATCAGAGAGATCAAATTCAAACCATTTAAATGGAGCAATTTTACTACTTGCGCAAAACACTATATCCCATATTGCATTTTTTACACAATATGAGATCATGTGAATATGTGATCTACTATTTATTCATGAAATATAACAAAAAAAATGTTTGATATCTCTAGTAAAACATTAAAGCTGAAGGAATGTATGTAGACAAAATTTAGCCACTTGGCTAAATGTGTGTTTGACATTTGGCAAATTGTATGCTCTACATCTGTCCATGCGTTTTTTATATTTTAATTTTTTCATTCTTGAGTCAATTTGAAGAAAAACTGTCCAGAAAAAAAAATCACCCAAATAAAAACTACCCCCTTTTGTGCACTATCTTACCCCCACGTTCCATTTAGATCTACTTCTCCATTTCTCTTCTCCCTGAAGCTTTCCTCATCCTGATTCCTGATCATTCCTACTACCCCTTTGGTCCCCAAATTTTGTGTCTGAATTTGGTACCCTAGTTATTGTTTGGCACTATTTGATTTCTAAAATCTTCTCTGAATTTAATTAAAATTGTCACTATATATGTATAATCCTTAGTCACCTACAGCGAGCTGTTGTCTTGATCTTTACCTCAAATTTGGATCATGTTATGCGTACAAGTCAAAGAGAGCCTTGCATATCAATGTCTTCCTTATCATGTTGATGCCTTTGTAAACTTTTAAGATATAAGATCTGATTTGATGCAGGTTTATTCTTTCATACTATATATACATGGGATCCGGTTCTGGTGAGAACCAAATTCTAGGAGAGAACTGAGAACGTACGTATCAGCAGCGTTTCCTCCCTCGCGCGCGTCTGTTCCCAGTTAACACAGATGTTCACTGTTTTGTTCCTATATGTTCATCGTAGTATACAACGATGTTCACCACTTTACACTAAAAAATATTGAATTTTCTAGTGTTTTTATTCTTTTTTTTTTTCCTTTCTAAACTCTCAAATCTTTATAAAAATAATTATTTAATATTCACTGCATGTTTATATGACGCAATATTAGTAATCTTTAATATAAAATCAAGTTTAAAGTAAGTAAAATGTACTTTTTTCTTGTATGTATTTTGTGATGCACATGTAGGCATAGTTGTTCACATGTTTGTGTAAAACAAATGATGGACATCAAAAAAATATTCACAACCCCTCAGTGAGCACAAATGTTCGTTATTTTATTCGTAAATGTTCATCACAATATAGTGAGCATCTAGAATGAAAGTGGTGAAAAATTATGGACAAAGTGATGAACAAAAATTTGTTCACAACCCTTCAAATCTGTTCATTGTTTTGCTCGTAGATGTTCATCACAGTATACTAGTATAAAACATCTGGATTAAAAGTGGTGAACATTTATGGATAAAGTGATGAATATCAAAAATATGTTCACAACGAGTGAAAGCGTTTTTCCAAAAAAAATGCGCTTAATAAAAATTTGGGTAAAATTGGGGGAAAATACGGGTAAAATTCGACTGAAACAGTGAACATATTGTATGAAAGTGGTGAACATTTATGGAAAAAGTGATGAACATCGAAAATATGTGCACAACGAGTGAAAAATATTTCCCCCCCAAAACGCGTATAATACGGAAAAACTTCGGTCAAAATTGGGGGGAAATACGGGTAAAATTCGGCTAGAATATTGAACATCTTGTATGAAAGTAATGAACATTTATGAGAACAGCGATGAACATCAAAAATATGTTCAAGGCGTTGTTCAATGACAGCGAACAAAAAAAGTGCCCAACAAAAAAATAAGCAAAATCACAAGTGTTCAAGGCTTGAAACATCAGTGTTCATGGTCCTGGATGCAAGTGTTCAAGGCGTTGAACATAATTGTTCAATGCCAGCGAACAAAAAAAGTACCCAGCAAAAAAAAGAGCCAAAATCCGTATTATTCGCCAATAAAACGTGAATAATACGACCGAAAAATTTGGCACGCCCGAATTATACGGCTTTTAATGAAAGTCTAATCTGGAGCGTTGATTCCACTCCGATCCGACGACCTCCTTTTATTCTCATTTCTCTCCTATTTTACTATTCTCATTTGATGCTTCTCCTATATACATGTAATAGCTAGGTGTGCTTAATTATTAATAACATGTGCTAGCATAGCTATCCTAGAAGCATAGCATATGAAAATTGTGTTACAAGAAGAAAATTTAACCATTTTAAATTTTCGAAAAAAATATCTTTTAGGTACTCTTGTATTGTAGCCGTGTTAATTTGTAAATATTTTTTCTCATTACAAATATAAATATTTTTACTCCTAATTTTTTTTATTAAATATAGATGTCATCCATATATATAAACTTATCAATTATTATCATTGTTAAGTATGGTAAATAATTAATTATAAATAAACTAAGCAATTGATGATTGCATTTAATCTATCGAATATTAATTTTTTTCGATAATTTTTTTCTCTTTTTTAAGCAGTCAAATTTCTTTTTCTTCTTACATTTTCCTTCTATGTATAGATATGCATTAGCATAGGTCCTCATTCCATGCCCAAATTTTTTGTAAACTATTATAAAATATTTAAGAATTAAAAAGTATACATTGTATATAAGTAAAGCTAGGTAAAAATATACACATATAAACACATAATGGAAAATATAATTTCACAAATAATTGAAAGGATATAAACCGATTAAGTTGTATTAAAGATTTTTTAAAAATTTTTGTATACTGTATATTATCAAATTAAGTTTTGTGGAAAGGGTTGATCGTATATATGGTAAGTTATATTTGATTAAAAAAGGAAAATAGTATAGGAATAAGTTTTTGTAAATTTTAAAGAAGAAGGGAGGCAAATACGTAAAATGACATTCAGATTTGCCTACGTGTTATATCTCATACCTATACATAAGAGAAATTAGGGCTTTAGTATTATATAGTCACAGAGATAGATGCCAAGTTTTGAGGGAGTTCACATTCAACCACTTACTTTCATCAGTTTCATGATACATATAAATGTAATATGCATATTTATAGACTACTTTTGTTAATTCAAATTTCTTATTATTGTTGCATTTGTTCATAAATTATATTCAAAATTGTGTAGCCGTCCATTATGTTAACACATGCATGGCACGGGAGCTATACTAGTTCACATTTTAAAGAAACTAGATGTCAAAGTGCAATAGGAAAGGAAACATACAAACTTGCAATTGCAACAAAATAAATAAAAATAACTGACAAGTATTAAGTTAGAGACAAATTTCATACAAGTTACAACCATGAGTTGTTGCTAATATGTTAGATCATTTTGCAGAATGCCGGACCATATAAATCAAACATAATATGCTAGCTGAGTAAGGATCATATGAGACGAGTGTTTATGGTGTAAAATAATGATTAATCTTAGCCACTAGATTGTAGAAATTGAGAGTTATGATTAAAATACATGGAGTGACAAACTTGTAAATATAACTAATTTTTTTATTTTATATTTATTTTATAATTTCCGAAATTATTTTTTCCAAAAAATATTATTTTGTTGATTTTTTTTCCCAAAAATTAGTTTTTTCCCAAAAATACTTTCCAATTTTTTCATGTATATTATCCTAAAAAGATTAGTATCATGCACTTTAATATATTTATATATGTACTTATTTTAGATTACTAAACATGCACTTTTAATATATACTTACACATGCATGCACTCAACTTGGAATATTGAACATTCACTTTAACATAATTACATATGCACTTTTTAGCATATTAAGTATGTACTTTAACATACTAACATACTCATTTTTAATATAATAAACATACTCATTTTTAATATAATAAACATACACTAGCTAAAATGTGCACTTTTAATATACATGTTAAACATGCACATTTACATATTACAACATGCACCTTTTTTTTATTATTAGGTAAAAATTAGACTGGAAACTACAGAAGAGACGGTTTCTCAGTCTATAGCATCCTTACGGATGAGAATTACAAATTCTAGACTAGCTCGAATATCTTCCAAGGAACTCTGTTGGACCGTATTTGCAATGAAGTCAGCCATCACATTTGTTTCTCGGAAGACATGAAAAATCTACACTGAAGAAAACAGTTGTAAAACACACAGGATATCCGAAATTAACATTTCAATATCCCATGGACAGTGCCAGATTTGATTAAGAACATTCACAATGGTAAGGTTATCGCATTCAAGTTGAATGTCGGTAATGCATAATTCATAGACCTTTACCAGGGTATTTCTTACTGTAAGTGTTTCTGTTTTTAGAGGGGTTGAGATACCACATTTATCCCCAGAGAGGAAGATTGGTTGACCCATTTTGTTCCTGAAAATGTAGCCAAAGCTAGATTCACCATTAGTTTTGGTGGATCCATCTGTATTGATTTTAATAATATTATCCGGTGTTTTTTTTCATTTTCTAACATTGTTCATTCTATGTGTTTTTTGTCTGTCCTCTGCTAAGCAGTCAAGGTTTCAACTCTTCGTCTTGTTCCAATTCTCAATTTGTTTCTTAATATAGATTGGTACATCCTTTATGGAATCAACATCATCGTTTGTTCTTTCAAAGCTTTGTTGATTTCTATAAAACCAAATTCCTCACCAAGAGACCATTAATTCTGTAAATTGTGATCTATCAGTTTTTTGTCGAATTTCCTCAATGATTTTATTGATTTTTTTGTTTCCTATGTTTAGGGATGTAATGATACCATAGGTATAATAATTCATTTTCTCTATTGTTTTTATGATGTGGTTACATTGGAATAAGAGATGATTCAAATCCTCCAATTGAGCATTGCAACGGATACAACCCTGGGGGATTGCTACACCTTTTTCTGTTAATCTAGCTTTTGTTGGGAGTTCGTTTTTCATTATTTTCCATATAAAGTTTTTAACTTTGGGATATGTGTCCATCTTCCAGATCCATGAAGAATCATAGGCAGTGTATCTCTTGTTTCTGTTAATTAATTCCATAGCAGAATTCGTAGAAAACCAAACATTTTTGCTAGTTTCCCAGTACATTCTATCATGAATCTCATTTAAAGGTATTGGGATAGAGGTTAGTTTTTTGGCTAAATCATGTGGTAAACATTGTTCTATTATGTCCTTATTCCAGGTTTTATTTGGCAACATAAAATCAGCTACCAATGCATCCTTATTTACGATTGATTGTGTGTTTATGATATCACATAAAGGGGTGTTCGAGACCCAATTATCCGACCAGAATTTGATTGTTCTGCCATTACCAACTTGCCAAATTAGTCCAGATTTGAATTCATCCATGAGTTCAATCATTTTGAACCATTGCCAAGAGCAATTTCCTTTTTTTCTCGTAATGAAATATATGGATTGTTTTCAAGTATTTTTCAGTAACAACTTTGACCCAATAATTATTCGGTTCTGCTAAGATTTTCCATAGTAATTTGAATTGTAGGGCTTTATTCATGTCCTTTGATTTTCTCAGTCCAAGACCTCCTTGTTGTGTCGGTTTACATATTTTTTCCCAACCTATAAGAAGTTTATAGGAGTTGTCTTTGTTCCAAAAGAAAGATCTATTTAACTTGTCAAGTTCATTGTGTGTGTAGGTAACATAAAACTTTGCATAAGATAGTTTGGTCATGATGCCAGATTGGTTTTTATTAGTGTTGTTCTTCGTGCTTGGAAAAGAGAGTTTGTTTTCCATTTAGACAATTGTTGTTGGGTGCTAATTAAGAGATCAACAAAGATATTCGAGTTGACTCTATCATTAATGATAGGGCAACTAAGATATTTTTCGAGAGATATCATATTTGTGAGTGTGAGAATACCTTGTATTGCTAATTTCTTTTGATTGGTAACCTTTTTTGTGACTTGAAAAGCCGATTTGTGAAAGTTTACTTTTTTCCAGAGATTTTACAATATTCATCAATAATATCCTTGATTTCCTTGCAGTTTTCCTGTTTAGCTTTTGAGAAGATCACAATATCATCCGCAAAAGCCAAGAACAGAATTTGTGATCCTTGTTGAGTGATTTGAAATCCTAGAGGATTTCGATGTCTTTCTAAAGCTTTTTGGAGTTGATGCGAACAACCCTTGAAGTGTTGTCTACAACGCAGGATCTTTGATTCCTCAAGCTTGAATTCGATTCTTCTCTTCCGTAGCCAAAGTGATGGATTTCCTATGGTTAAAGAGATAACCCTCAAATGCGTCAAAGAGATGACGAATAGATCAAAGAGATGATCACGAACACCGAAGAGACGATGAACAATTGCTCGAAGCGACGAGCTACGGGATAGATGATCCGTGGGATCGAAGAGTTGACGTTAGAACTCAAGGAAAGGAGCGTACTCAACTTTACTACTCAAATTCAACGTAAAGATTACAACTAGGGGTTTTCCAAGTTTAAATACCCACAAAAGATAATAATAAAATAATAAGAATGTTCGGAAACGACGCGTAAGTACCGCACGGTTAACAAACCGTGCAGAAACTACGAAACACAAGTCTGGAGTGCAGCACGGTTAGCTGCACGGTTACAAACCGTGCAGACCTTCAGAAATTGTTCTCGAATTTCTGGCACGGTTAGCTGCACGGTTACAAACCGTACAGGGCCTTCTGGAGCTGTTCTCGAATTTCTGGCACGGTCAGCTGCACGGTTACAAACCGTGCAGATGTTCTGAAATTCTTCTTGACGTCGGTTGGCCCTCTTCTTGCGTCTGGCCCTCTTCGAGTGCACTCCCATTGTTCCCTCTTCGTCCTTCGCCGTCATTGAGCGGATCATGGAGCTATCAATCTCCCCTTCTTGGCTGCGAAGCGTCCCCGCTTCGTCCTTGTCGTCAAAAGCATGAGACATATGAGGAGAAAGATCATCGACATGGAAAACAGGATGCGCACCATAGTCAACGGTTGTAGGTGGCAAACCCACGGGCAGTTCGTCCGGCATGACATCCCCAAGGTCCTGCAAAAGAGAAGGCACAGTAGTGGGTAAAACAACAAGATCTGGAACAGTTAGAGGACACGCTAAAGGAGCAAGTAAAAAGCAAGGACGGCGTCCCTGAATGATGGGGGAGACATCCCGAGTCCTAGCCAATAGAAGCCGGTCTTCATAAGATCCTTGAATGCCGGGCGAAGCTGGTATAGGGGGATGTTTTGTTGCTGTCTTTTGTGGCTTCGCACGTTCAGTTGAGTGCAATGGATGTCCCTTGGCTTGTTCAAGTGCCTTGACGCGGTTCCTCTCAACTTGATCGTGCAAAATCTCCTTAGGGCTCATAGGAAGCAAGGTGACCTTTCTTCCATTGTGCATGAAGACATAGTTGTTGAGGAAACCATCATGAAGAGCTCTCTTGTCAAATTGCCAAGGTCGCCCTAAGAGAAGATGAGTGGCATCCATGGGCACAACGTCACAAAGCACCGAATCCGCGTAATGACCAATGCTGAAATTTATGGTGCATTGTTACTTCACAACATTGGAGTCATCACCCTCGGAAATCCAGTGTAGACTATAGGGCTGGGGGTGCGGAGTCGTAGTGAACTTGAAGTGCTGGATCACCTTTTCGTTGATGACGCGGTTCCTCTCAACTTGATCGTGCAAAATCTCCTTAGGGATCATAGGAAGCAAGGTGACCTTTCTTCCATTGTGCATGAAGACGTAGTTGTTGAGGAAACCATCATGAAGAGCTCTCTTGTCAAATTGCCAAGGTCGCCCTAAAAGAAGATGAGTGGCATCCATGGGCACGACGTCACAAAGCACCGAATCCGCGTAATGACCAATGCTGAAATTTATGGTGTATTGTTGCTTCACAACATTGGAGTCATCACCCTCGGAAATCCAGTGTAGACTATAGGGCTGGGGGTGCGGAGTCGTAGTGAACTTGAAGTGCTGGATCACCTTTTCGTTGATGATATTGCAACAACTCCCACCATCTATAATAACACTCAAAGAAGCACCCTGGACCGCACACTTAGTATGGAACAAATTTTCACGTTGGTCAAGAAAGGTACCTTCTTTGGTGGTAAGAACTCGGCGTGTAACCAAGCTAAGAGGCACGGTGCCTGGCTCATCCTTATGGCTGCATATGTATCCATCCAATTCCTCCTCCTCCTCACGGCCGTAGGTGTCAAAGATTGGGCCGACGTCGGGGGTGTCCTCGTCAAAAGACTCATAGCCGGAGGTGGTCGAGAAGAGGACTCACTTGTTGTTGGGACAGTCCCGCTGTATGTGGCCATGCCCTTGGCACTTAAAACAGATCTTGTCCCGCGCCCTTTCATCGGAAGGAGGCGCTCGATGCTGCGGTGGCTCGTTGACGTGCGCCGAGGTGTTGCTCGGCCGAGTGGTCGGCGCCGGTGTTGTAGTCGCGGGAGCGGGCTGCAACGAGGAACGCACATCAGTAGAAGGGGAACTTGACATAGGGGTAGAGCCATACCTGGTGTGAGGTTGAGACCAAGACGCTCGCTTAGCTGCTTGAGCTTGTGACCATATCTCTTGTGCTGTATGCGCGCACTTTTGGAGGTCTCAAATGTTAAGCACCCGAAGTTGATTTCGATTGGGCTCATGTAGGCCACGAAGGAACATACTCCGAAAGTCCTCATCAGTGTGGTGAATATCTGCCTTATGGGACAACTCCTCAAGTTCAGCATAAAAATCAAGGGGAGAACGGTTATCTTGGGCCACTAGTTGTATCTTGAGGCGCATTTCCGAAGTAAAGTCCTCGGGGACATACTTATTCCTCATGATCCGCATAAGATGGCGCCATGAAGTGACTGGACGCTCGCGGTGATGCGCACGGTTAGCGCAGAAACGGTGCCACCAAGCCTTGGCGGCGCCGTCGAAGTATAAAGTGGCGGTTGCAACCCGTTCTTCTTCCGGGTATTGGTAATGATTCAACACATACTCCATGGACTGCTGCCAATCAAAAAAGTTAAGGGGGTCAAGTTCACCAAAGAAGTTTGGGAGTTTTACCTTAATGTCGGGGCGACGTGGTCCATGGCGCCCGGGGCTCGGTCGACGCCGTTCCGGTGTGCGGCGGCGGTAGCCATGGCGCGTAGGACGCAGTTCCTCATGGCGCTCTAACTCATATGCATCCTCATCATAAAATATGTCTCGGGAGTGGGCCGAGGCACGGTCATCATCATCATCACGTTCAGACTCGGAACTGTCATACCGCGTATGACGGTTCTAGGGTTTGCGAGCGGAAAATTTCAAAGAGTCACAATAAGAGAGAAGAAGAAACTTAGCTTGGATAGGCTCTGATACCAGTTGATGCGAACAACCCCTGAAGTGTTGTCTGCAACGCAGGATCTTTGATTCCTCAAGCTTGAATTCGATTCTTCTCTTCCGTAGCCAAAGTGATGGCTTTCCTAGGGTTAAAGAGATAACCCTCAAATGCGTCAAAGAGATGATCACGAACACCGAAGAGACAATGAACAATTGCTCGAAGCGACGAGCTACGGGATAGATGATCCGTGGGATCGAAGAGTTGACGTTAGAACTCAAGGGAAGGAGCGTACTCAACTTTACTACTCAAATTCAACGTAAAGATTACAACTAGGGTTTTTCCAAGTTTAAATACCCACAAAAGATAATAATAAAATAATAAGAATATTCGGAAACTACGCATAAGTACCGCACGGTTAACAAACCGTGCAGAAACTACGAAACACAAGTCTGGAGTGCAGCACGGTTAGCTGCACGGTTACAAACCGTGCAGACCTTCGGAAATTGTTCTCGAATTTCTGGCACGGTTAGCTACACAGTTACAAACCATGTAGGGCCTTCTGGAGCTGTTCTCGAATTTCTGGCACGGTCAGCTGCATGGTTACAAACCGTGCAGATGTTATGAAATTCTTCTCGACGTCGTCTGGCCCTCTTCTTGCGTCTGGCCCTCTTCGAGTGCACTCCCATTGTTCCCTCTTTGTCCTTCGCCGTCATTGAGCGGATCATGGAGCTATCAGGAGTTTTCTAGCAAGGATTTCAGATCCTAAAATAAACAAGAAAGGGGAAAGGGGGTCACCCTGTTGAAGTCCTCTTGATGGTTTAAATATTTCTCTGGGTCTGTTGTTTACAAGTACCGAGAAAGATATCGTTGTAATGCATTCTTTTATTTAGTTGATAAATTTTTCATGGAATCCAAACTTTTCCATGATTTTAATGATGAAGTTCCATTCAATTATATCATAAGCTTTTTCCATATCTAATTTTAGGGCAATGAAACCTTCAGTTCCTTTTTTCGATTTAAATGAATGAAAGATTTCATGGACAATCAAGATATTATCTTGAATGGCTCTGTTAGCAACAAAGGCACCCTGAAGGAGGTGGATTAATTTTTTTATGGTTCCTTTAAGTCTTGTTGTTATGATCTTTGAGATAATCTTATTTACAACATGCACTTTGAATTCATTATAGATGCACTTTTGATGCTTATTTATGCACTTGATATACAATACAATTGAATAAAATATTTTTCAAAAAATTACAAAAAAATAATAAATTTTGAAAAAACGATTTTTGAAAAAAAAATTAATTTTTTCAAAGAAAAAATATTATAAACATAATGATATTTATAATTTTGTCATTTCAATCTTATCAATCTATCTCTTAAATCTTAAGACCCTAATTATTCCTCACTTTACACCCTAAGATCATTATGCACTTGAGCCCTACTCAGGGACGGACCCATGTGGGCCTAGTGGGGGTTGTTGCCCCCATTGAAATTAAAAAAAAAAATAGTTATATGGAAGAAAAAGTAAGTTGTCAACAAGAAATGTTTATAGTCTAGTGGTAAGTTCTTGTCTTTAGTACCAAAAGGTTAGTGATTCAAATCTTGTGGGCATCACTTTCCTTTCTCCTCCTCTCTTTTTATTCTTTTTTAACAACCCCTAACACTATCCCCTATGTTTTCCTCTTTTCATTCTTTTTTGTATGTTGTATTAGTATTGTAAATTATACTCTTTATTTTTATTAAATATTTATTAATTGTTTAAATTCTACTATTAAAAAAGAGAGATTAAGTTCTAATCATAACCCAGTAAAAAGAGAGATTAAGTTCTAAGTCACTAAAAAATAGCAAGTTATAATCATAACCCAGTAAATTAACTAAGTGTTATAGATTTGTCTAATTGTGAGGTTGAAGTTGATCTTGATGAATTGTATGCTAATTAAAGATTAAAAAATTAATATCACTTTTAATATATTATATGTTATATTAAAGTTTATTATAATTAAGTAAGATTTTAGCCCCCACTAGGATAAAATCTTGCGTCCGTCCTTAGCCCTACTCTATATTAGCTTGTCAAGTCCATATCAACATATATGTATGTACATAAATGAGTCATTTCATGGGTTGGTTCATCATAGAATAAGATTTAAGTGTTGTCACATCTTGGTTTTAGATATTAAATTTGTTCCACCCTCCAAAATACTGGTAGGCAAGCACATGCTCGTGTAAACTTCTAGTATGTGTCAAAGAATACAGAACAAACAAACCCACAAAATAAGATTGAACAACATAACTAGTGTAATATCCGTATCTTGTACGGAAATCTTAAATTTATAAAATCATCAATAAATAATTTACAATTAAATTATGTTGTATTTTAAGTAGTTTTAAGAAGAAGAAAATCTTAGCGATATTGTTTAAGAATTATATGAATAGAAGATTGAAATAACAATATGTTCAAAATTTTATTGTTAATTATATAACTTGTATAAATATATTATATTTTCTTCATACCTACTCTCGTACAATTATCATTTTTATTTTTAATCATGCAATTATTGTCATACAACGGGATATTTTTGCTGAAGTCAAATATGTATTTCACTACTGTTTATCGTAATTTTCAATAACATATATTATATTAACATATAATATTTAAAAAATTCAATACTTTAAGATTAATAATTATAAGTCATAATATTAGTTAAACATAAATATGTGTACTTATAACAAAATTCTAGCTTTAAAAGTGATATGTTGAAATGCTAAATTAAAAATATATTAGATTAATATTAATTATTCCAAAATATCAAAATATCAATCATATTAGCTCAAAAATGAAAATAAGAAAAATAGAAACAATTTATTGACTAATTGTAAATCATAATCTAAAAAACATCAAAAAATTTGAAGTAAAAAAGTTTGAGATAGTTAGAATATACCAAATGTTATTCATGTTTGTTATGATGAGTTTATTTAGATGTGTATTTGTATTTAAAGAAATTAGGAAATAAGTTTTTAAATTGATTTTTTTTGGAATAATTGACATATATGTTAAATAATTAATGCTAATAATTGTTATATCGGTTTTCTAATTTGTGCCCTAAGGGCATATATTAAGAATTCTCGTTTTAAAAACTATTTCTATAAAAAGTAATGTTTAAACCCTTTTACAAAATATTAAAATCCTTCTAAAATTAAGTGCTTAACATATGCCATAATCATAGGTTAGAAAAAAAAAATCGTATTTAACATGTTCTTAATTATTTTATGGTGTAAAAATTGTCATTGGAGTAGTAACGTAGCTAATACTACGATTTATATCGGAAAGAAGAGTGAAGTTATGATAAGATTTGCCATGTTCTTAGAAATAAGATTAAATTGCTATGTTTTTAGAAATAAGATTTGCTAAAGAAAATGGTGGGATTATGATTTATATTATTTTAATAACAAATAAATATTAGATTAAATGGGAATTGATACATTTAACAATAAAAAACATCACTAATACCGTACATTAAATTGAAAAGTTTGGTTGGTTAAAATCAAATTTGATAGTCAAGTAAATAAAACATAAATAATATAAGATATATTATTTAAAATTCAGATACTTGGTTGGTTAACATCAAACTTTGTTATTTTTTATAATTTGACACATGAGTAATGTGGGTCCAGAATTTTTTTGGTGGTTAAAAAATAAATCACTTTTAATATATATATATAGATTTTGTTGATTACTTAATATAATAATAAATTAAATAATTAAATAATAACACATCAACAACTTTTTCCTAAAAACGCTCTCGTAGCTCTAAATGTGAGAACTTTAATATATAGTTATAGATATTTAAAATTTTTAAACAATATAAATTCCTAGAAAAACAATCTAAACGAATTTCAAATCAAGGTGATTATGAATTTATTAATTACATTTTTTTTATCATTGTTCTTAGAAAATGAAGAATTTAAATTTTACAAATCAAAAGATAGAAATAAAATAAATTTAAAATTTGTTAATAAAACTAGATATCGTTGATTCATTATCAAGATTTGTTAGTTTAAATTTGTAATACAATGATAAGTTTATTAATTTAATTAAGAAATGATAATATGCCCCTTTCTTTCAAAGAAAGCCTCGTATACTAAGAAGGAAATTACACGTAAATATGGTGGACTCACAATCATTTCGATGGCCCAAAATGAAATTTTTTCAGCTTAGTGTTTGACTCTCCTTTCCTTGTTGTAATGACCCAATAATAAGCTCGTTTCTCAATTTATATATTGTTGACTTATAACTTAGTGATGATTAATTACATAATTATGAAAACTATTATAGTATAATTATTGTACGTAGTTAATAAAATTATACTTGAATCTCACTATCTTTATTTAAAATGTGCAAAATATTATATTTAGTTTGTTTTTTTGGAAATTATATAGGTTTATATTATTATTGAAATAAAAAGATTTTATTTAACAATTAATTTTGTTTAGGATGATCTTGATACATATCTGTACAATTACGTATATAAAGTGTGAATAATGGAAAATGTGACTTTTCTATGAGATCGAGTATTCGTTGCGTTTCATCCCACTCGACAATTCGAACGAAATTGTAAAATATATATGTAATTGTAATCACGATAAAAAGATATGACTAATTATATTCGTATTGTTATCTTGTTATTCTTGACTTGCTCATTGTCACTGTAGTAATAATCATCCATACAATGTAACAAATAATGAAAGAAATGAAACAATAACTTTCAAATCATAATGATACAAATAAATTTTTGGTAGAGATATAACTTACTAATAAAAATGAAATTACATATATCTTATAATTTATATGTCAGAACATAAATAGAGACAAAGAAAAAGTACTCTAGTTCTATTTTCCCTCTTCTTCGACTCCCCAATTAAACTATACCGAAAGCGACCAATCGGAGACTCGCACTTCCAGAGTCTTCGACCGATTCGACGATTCATCCTCTGATGACGACGATGAAGGCTTCTTTTGCGCCTCGTCCTCCAGTTACGCTTAAGACGGGGTAGTCAAGCTATGATAACAACAAAATAAGCTTATAATATAAAAAATGAAGATAATATCAAAAGCTTACCAACTTCCAATCATCATCAACAATGGGGAGCTCACTAATTCTGCTTTACACAATTACCTCTAGTGTTGCAAGGAGAAATGTTCAAAAAATCAACAAAAATGAACTAAAATAAAATTAGGTTAGAAGATACCAATAACACTTTACATACCTTCATCTAGAGATAATTATTAAACAAATAATGAGATACGGATATATGAGATACGGATATATGAGATACATATATCAAAAATTTAGGAGCTTCTAACTATTTGACTTTTGTATATGAGATACGGATATTCTTAAATTTGTTAAACAAATAATTTTATAATCAAATCGTTTGATATCAATCAAGTTTGTTAATATTAATGATTAACTACTTATTAAAAATTGCAAAAAAATCATAAAATGACATGTAAGCTATGTGGGACCAGAAACATTCTGGTGACTCGAAATTCAATAGCTTTAATATATATAGATTTCAAATTTCAAAATGAAAACCTGTTGAATCATAGTGTGTTAGACAGGAAACGGTGTGACTGTTCCCTGTGCAGCGAAAATAAACAAAGATTCAAAGTAACAACAAAGTTCACAAACGTATACTTGTATTATTAAGAATTGTACAATCTCACAAGTCTTCTCTCCACCTATACCCTAGATTACAAGACTTTGAGTGCAATCAACTCTCAATGACACAAGAACATAAAGAAAACCCTAAGCAATCAAGTACAAACCCGTACCTTGCCTTGGATCTCCGATCTCAACTTTGCAATAAGCTCTTTGTAGTCTTCAATGTGATAGCTGAGATACATTTCCCCAAGGTAAACTCATCTATTTATAGAGGTAGAAAAGATCTCTTATCAAATTACCAAATAGTTAGCAACCTTGCTATATAAGATAACGGTAAAAGATTTTCTTTCCATCTAAACAATTCAGCTCATAAACATATAGTTTCCATATAAAAACTATCCTAAGACACGCTATTTTGCTCTTCTCTCTCCGAGTAGATCTTCAAATATGGTTTCCATATATAACTGTCTTCACCTGGGAACAACTGACACTTCATGCGTTCCGCGTTGTTCCTTAAATGTTGTTTCCATGTATAAAAGTTTCCTTATATGAAATATACACGCGCTTCATTCTTCAATTTTGTTTCCGCGTAACTGTTCCTTGTTTCCACAACGTTCCTTAGATCTTCTCTGCTTTCTCTTCTTCATTGTTCCCTAATTCTTTCATAAAACCTGAAACTCATAGGAATAATACAAACCATAAAAGTTAATGGTATTTATCATCATCAAAACCAGAGGGAACGTCAATGTTCCAACAAAACCAATTGTACATAATAACCATGATTATCAAGACAATTTTCAAAATGTAAAATTTATGGGTTGAAAATCTGTTAGGTTTAACACAGATTTATAGTTATTCTATAATTATAATTTTAAGATTTAACTAACTTTTGAAAATCATATCTAGTTGAAAAGTTGTTAGTGACAAATTTAAAAATTACGTATACTTGAAAAAATGAACTAAAATTAAAAGCACATGTACTATGAGTTGGAAATTGTATATATGGTATGATTTTGGCCCATAAACTTATATAGGTCAAATTATATACGCAAACTCATGAAAATAATATTACTAATTACATAAATGAATATAAGATGTATTTTATATATAAGTTTAGTAGGAAATCTGTCATATATTATTTTGACATAATTTATAAGCTTATTGTATGTGTAATTTGTAGAAATCAAATTTTATAAAAAAGGTGTATATAATTTTTATATATTTGAAGTTAGTTGTGATTAAATATTATGATTTAAAAATTTCAAATATTTGAAGTTAGTTGTGATTAGATATTGTGATTTAAATTGAAATATAATGTTAATGCAAAAAAAAGTGGATTAATAGGAAAAAGACACGTATGATTTATGGGACCGAAATCAATGTGGTTGCTCTAAATTCCTTTGCTTTAATATATAGTTATAGATTACAACAGTTAGTTTACAACTAACCTTTGTTAGAATATCACTCTAAAAAAATTGATGAGTTTATTTCCTCAAACTCCTCTTAATAATTAAAACAGTATGTCAACGACGTAACAAAATCTTAAGTTCTTAAGTGAGTATAACTAGTATGAAATTATATTGTGCACTATCTTATTTTTAATAATAGCCTACAATTTATGTAGGAAAATAGCTCATTTGCTCATTGTAGCGAGCGAATTGACAATTCAAGGCGATCAAAGTTAGGATAATTGTGAGTTTCACGGCCAGTGGTCACAACCATTTTTTCGGTAGACCAAGCTGTCAAAAGATCATTGAGTTAAGATTTAGTTGATATAGACAAACAAAGGAAGGAAAAATGTTTCGAGTAATAGGTGTAACATTGCTGAAGTAACTCATGCCATATTCCCATGATAAGCTTGAACGATCCTCAACAAAGGGGTACATGTACCCAAAGCCGACACATGTGGGTAGGCAGAGAATACCTAGGGACGTGAGACAACTCTCTCTTGCTCTATAACTTCGAAAGAAGGATGCCTCCTCACAAAAGAGGTCGAAGTGGCCGCTTTATCTTCTTCTTTTAACTGAAAGTGGAATTCATCATTTATTTGTCCTTTCTATTCACTCGGATCCTTTCCGTTTTATCGATTTTGTCTGGATTTTCCTTTTTTCGAAAAAAAAGTAATTAGAAAGATGATTTGATATTTTGATAATACCTACTTTATTAACCGTAACTTTTCTATTTATTATAGCCTTTTCTATTTATTATACACTAGAAAATTCAATATTTTTTAGTGTAAAGTAGTGAACATCGTTGTATACTACGATGAACATATACGAACAAAACAGTGAACATCCGTGTTAACTGGGAACAGACACGCGCACGAGGGAGAAAACGCTGCTGATACGTACGTTCTCAGTTCTCTCCTAGAATTTGGTTCTCACCAGAACCGGATCCTATACTTTAAACCAATATAAATTCACCCTGTATCGATAAAAAAATTATAAATTCTCCCTGTAAACTTTTGCATACTAAACAATATCTTTCTTTTAGGAATATTCTTAACCAAAGATTTTTAAATTGATATAGCTTTGATTCATTTTCATTTCTGTGGTTAATACATTTGTTGCTATATATGTCAATTTTCTCTCTACACTTTTAAATATATTTTAATTTTATGACAGGGAAAAAAAATTTAAAATTTGAAAATGTTTTCAAAATTCATTGTTATGGCATGTTTATTAGTAACTAGTAAGCCCATGATGGGGCTTTTAGCTTAACTTTTTCATCCAAGAGACCCAACTTAAATTTAATTCTTTATTAGTGAGATTCAAGAGGGTCTCATCAACCGTATATTAAATTATAATTATATTTATTTATATTAAATTATCAATATATTTTTTATATTAAATTATTAATATAGTATTTAGATTAAATTACAAAATATAAACAATTCATTAAAAGCATACATAAAACTAATTAAATATATTTTAATTCAAGAGTTTTATTATATTATTAAAAATTGGTATTTATAATTTTAATTTAATTGTCATAATCTTGCCTACCATGACTCTCCCACCACAATTTAATATCAATAATTTTAGTTAGTAAATATTTACAATTTTAAAATATCTTTTCAAAATAATAATAATAATAACAATAATATGATTTATTTGGACTTAATTATATTAAAACTTGTTAAAATTTATACATAAATTATATATATATATATACCTAATGTCATTTTAATATATAAATAAATTAAATTGATATTTATTTTATTTTAAACCTCCATAAATAATAATAATATGATATTTTTAAATTAATGATATACAAAAAACATAAAATAAATTAAAAACTACCAAATATACCCAACATGGGTGTCTATGGATAGAGAAAAATGAAAATAGAATTATGATATTTCTTTAATTTTTTAACTTACCGATTTTTCATAATTTCATTTTTTAAAAATAAATAAATGACAGCCAAGAATAAATTCTGACCATCGATAGCGCGCCACGTGTCGCATAACGCGTTTGGCCACATGCCAAACACGACGTCGTTTTAGATGTTTGCTGGACAATTTTTTTTACTTCCCAAACACGCCCTTATGTAAAAGCCCTCATGGACAGTCCCAAACTTTGTACTTTTCTTGGGACCAAGAGACCTGTCCCATGGATTCTTCTCGTAAAAGTCTTATTATGGTCTTACTAAAACATACTCTTAGGTCTTATTTGACACATTATTGATAAAAGCTTTTTTATAAAAAAATGTTTTTTTTACTACTTTTACATTTTCCTATAACATCCTAATTTTAAATTTCAAAAACTACTGAAAAATATATTTTTTTACAAAAAAAGTCTTTAACAATACAGTTACTAAACAAACCCTAGGCTATGCTTTTTCTAAAAGCCTTTTCGCCTTTTTCTTGGCCAGTATCAGAATTCAGAAATCACAATCGTTAGATGACAATTAACCACAAACAATTCCTAGGGGGCGGGTGTATAGAAGTGCCAATGCCATGCCACCTCTTCCCTGACGTCGCCGGCGCCTATTCGCCTCGCTCGTTCACCATTACATATCCTACATCCGGTATGTTTCCCCAGTTCTTACATGCACTTTTCAATCTAATTCGTTTACTACTCCGCTTGAAAAGCGCTTTCATTTTGTTGATTTTAGTATTTTTGAGTTTTGTTTTGGTTTGTATTGAGTCTCAGTTAGACGAATTCCACTCAAGGTAGGCGAATCAACATCCACTGGGAATAAAAATTGCCCTAATTGTATCTTTCTGTAAAACCCTGATTGAATACTTGATGATATTACAATGCCGAACTCGGGTACACTCCTCATCACAAAAATGAAAACTTGATGATTTTATGTGATTATTGCAAAAGAGTTTCTTCATTCACTAGTTAATTGATGTTGGAAACCAGATGCAGGGACTTTTTCTGTCTAAATTTGATTGGGGAAGATATTTATATGGCTCAAGAATCCCATCCTGACGGGGGAAGCGCAAAACACCCTGGTCTTAGGCTGACAGAATCAGGCAAATGGGGCGTGCAAATATATCATCCTATTCAAAGAAAGATGAAATGGTTTGGGACTTACAATACCATTGAGGAAGCAAATAATGTCTATGAGAAAAACAAGCTTGAAATTGCTAATGCCACCAAGAGGCTTGATGTCGATTGTAACCTTGAGAGAGCCAACAATACGCCGCCGCCTGTATGTGCTAAAGACTCCCAAAGTGATTGTAAGAGTTACAAGGGTGTCAGGGAAAAAAGGCCTGGCCGATGGACTGCTGAGATCAAGATTCCTTTCAAGAGGAAGAGTGTTTACTTGGGCACTTTTAACACCCCTGAAGAGGCTGCTGACGCGTATGCCAAAAAGAGGCGTGAGTTTGATGACACGATGACAGCCCTTGGTAAGAAGCAGAAATGCAGAGGCGGTGCAGGAGAGAGTTCAGATTCAACGGCAGCTCTTGTCAGTAGCCAGGATAGTCAAGGAAGCCATACTAAGAATGTAGGCCACAAGAAGCTTGTTGTAGATGCCAATTGTGCTAAAGGCTCCCAAACTTGTTGTGCGAGTTACAAGGGTGTTCGGCAAAGAAGGTCAGGCCGATGGACTGCTGAGATCAAAGATCCATTTAAGAGGAAAAGTGTATACTTGGGCTGTTTCAACAATCCTGAAGAGGCTGCTGATGCGTTTGCCAAGAAGAGGCGTGAATTTGATGATGCGTTTGCCGAAAGGAGGCGTGAGTTTGATGATGCGTTGATGGCTCTTGGTAAGAAACAGCAACGCAAAGGCCAAGCAGCAGAGAATTCAAACTCAATGCTCACTGCTGTGAGTAGCCAAGATAGTCAAGAAAACAACTGCATCAAACATGCTGAAGACGAGTTTGGGGTGGGTGTGATCAACAGCTATGGGCAGTTGATAGGCGAGTATAGCAGGATAGACGACGACCTTTGGCTTACCGGATTATGAGGAATGAAGGTGTTGATGGCAACCTTAGCCAAGATAGGTTCTTAAGCCCTCTTCCTAATTGCTTTAGTTTATGATTGTATTGTTGTAGATAAACTGATCAGACCTCTCTGTCCTCCCTTATGTGGTGGAGTTCGAATCTTCCTCCATAAAGACAAATATATGTTTCATACACAAGTAGATATTTCATAGCAAGCTTTAATTGATAAGTATTAGTTGTTCTTTTGCTGTGCTGTGACTGTGAGCTACATGCTGTCATAAATTTTCAACCAACAATATTTTCTCTTACAAACTCACTACATAATATATGTAATTTTATCCTAACATATGCCGGACACATGATAAGAATCTCGTTTTCTAAACTATTATCCTAAATTCTAAACTATGATCCTAAATTTAAAAAAGTCAAATTTTATAAAAATTCTACATTGTAAAAAGATAAATTTATAAGAATCCTAAATAAACAAAATCGAATAATTTCTTTTTGGGTTTCTAGGATAGCAAAACCATTTTGAAATTTGACCAGATAATAATATCCATAAAAGGAGATAATAATATCCATAAAAGGATTAAAAATATATATATTATTTTCTATCGGACTTTTTATCTTATGCAATTTAGGATAAAGTGTCCCTGTACAAGGCACGAGTATGTCCATATATTTTAAGAATGAATTTAAATTTGTTTATAATATGTAAAATATAAAAGAGAATTATATAGAAAAATTAACATGATGTATCGGAAAAATAATTTTTTTAATTTGAATAATTTATAAGGTGTATTGTATCAGTGATTAAAAAGGCGCATCCAAGGCGCGCCTGGGAAGGCCTGGCGCCCGCCTCGCCTGAGGCGTGCCTCAAATGGCTAGGTGCCCCCTAGGCGCGCCTCTGGCGCCTAGGCTCTCAGGCGCGTCTTGGCCATAGGCGCGCGTCTCTCAGTTATGCATATACCAGAACGTTTTTTAGTATCTTTCTGTTATCCTTTTTTGATTTTTTAAAATTCTTTATAGAAGATTTGGTTTCCTTTTATTTTTTAAAATATCTTTTACCCTCTATCTTTTTAATATATTCACTTCCAAGAAGAAACGTTCTGATTTCCAAAGCAAAGACGCTTCCTCTTCCTTGGTTCCTACTTCCTCCTCTCTTCAAGTTCTTCGTTCCTCCTCTTCAAGTTCTTCCCTGGTTCCTCCACTTCAAGTTCGGCTAACTGCTGCCTTCTGTATTCATCTTCCTAGTTCGGCTGGCTGTTGGTGCGTTTCTTCCTCCAGGTAAGTGTTTCTATGTTTTCTTTTTTGTTTCTGCTGGTGTGTCACAATCAGAAGAGGAAGAGAATGAAGAAGATGATGTCATAACTAGAAGAGGAAGAGGATGAAGAAGATGATGAAGATGATGAAGACTACAATTCTGCTAATGGAGAGGGTGTTTGTCTCAACCAAGATGAAGAGGAAGATGATGATTTAGACCTTGATTGATCCACTTCACTACTTTTTATGCTTCAAAATTGGTCTTTTTTATGATTTAGACTTGATTTTCCTACTTATTTACTAGTTTAGACTTGATTTTATAACATTATGGTGCTTTAACTTAGTTTTATTTCATTATAAACTGGTTTTATAACATTTTGATCATAAAGTACATGTTTTTGAGCATTTTTGTGGGTAGGCGCGCACCTAGCGCCTCTCAGGCGCGCCTAGGCTCCAGGGTCCCCTGCGCCTAGGTGTGCCTTGAGCCTTTTTAATCACTGTATTGTATGATGAAAATTGAAGGTGGATGTGTGAATTTATATTAATAGAAGATAATATAAATTATGAATTTTATACAATTATTAAAAATAAAAGTGCACTAAAATAAAACTGCATATTGTATTCTTTATAATGTAGTTTACGGACAATCTATTCACCCTTATTAAATCATGAACACTAATTAAGTATGATAATAATATTTTTGGTGAGTGCATAATTATATGTATGTTGGTGGATGAACCATATAACGTTAACTATTTACGGACCATCTATCTATATACATATCTTTATAATGGAGTTTATGGACCATTAACGTATATATTATATTATGGACACTGATTAAGTATGATAATAATGTTTTTGGTAAGAGTAGAATTATCATGTACAATGAAAAATATTTTTGGGTGATAATTTAAGAAATTTGTATAAATAAAAGAAAATAAATTGTAAATAGAATAATGGTGAAATTGTAAATGTACATAGGGTTTGTTAGGAAGAGGAGTTTATAAAGTGTTTTTTGTTTATAAATAGTTGATAAATAGGGTTGTATAAAAAAATATGTTTGGTAAAAATGTGATTTTTATGGGAATGTGTGTAGTTTATTGGAAAAGTGTAAGTAATGAAAAAAATATAATAAATTTATTACAAGTTTATCGAAATGTATAAAATTAGGTTTTTGAAAAAAAAAAGTGTTTATAAACATTAAATAGAGTGAGCTAAACAAAACCATAATTATTTGATGACATGACATACTTAGATGAACGACACGTAGGAGAGATAATTGCGGCTTTAGTATTAGTATATAGATATATTTTATATATCTTTTTTCGGTAATAAAATTTAGAGAAATTCATGTTGGTATCCCTGAGTTTAGGGTTATTCCTGTTGGTATCACACGATTAAGTTTTTTTCGGTTGATGTCCATAAGGTTTGAGTTTGTTCGCTTTGTAACCTAAATTTTTCATATCCATATCATTTCGGTTCGAAGTGATCAAATCGAAGCTCATCATTATGTTTATTGACCTTAACTTAGTAGGATTCGACTCCTAAAACAATCAAATCCATACTCGAACCATCCCGATTTAAATTCTTAAGGTCGAAAACGGGTTGTTGCTTCAGAATTCAAACCGACATGGTTCAGATATGAATTTGGGTATTGTAGGAGTCAAATCTTATTAATTTGAGAGCGAGAAACACAATTGTGGAGTTTGATTTAATCAATTTGAACTAGAATGATACAAATATGAAAAAGTTTGATTACAAAGCAAATAAATCCAAACCTTATGGACATTAATCGAAAAAAACTTAATTATGAGACACCAATAAAAATAACCCTAAATTTAGGGATACCAACATAAATTTCCATAAAATTTATATATATCTTAAATCTAAAAACTAAATCCTGTAGTGACAATAGTTATGAACATGCGGTAGTGACAATAGTAACTATAGGAACGAAAATCCGTTGTATGCACGTAATGTAAAAATCCAATCGAGGGTTAAGACGTGTCAAAGAGCACCAATTTTTATAAGATTCTTTAGCATTATTCGTCGAATACCTTCATAGGGTTTCTGTTCAGGGGGGAAGCAAGGAGATGATGTTTCCACCTTTGACAAACCCACAATTGGAATTCTTACCGGATTGAATAAAAACCCTCGTTCAGATTCTCTGCTGCGAAATTACAGACTATCCTCCATCTTCTGAGCCGTCTCTTCGCCGCCAAAGATCGATTCTTTTTGCTCCTCTGGGGTTTCTGAATTGGGGTTTTTCTTCACAGAAACGCATGAGGAAAATCAGGGTTATCTGTAACGATCCTTACGCCACAGACTGTTCCAGCGATGACGAGGAATCGATTGAGATCAGACGGACGAATGGAAAGCTTTTTGTGCAGGAGATCTCGGTTTTGATCCCCTCAATCCACCAGCTGAGTTTAGGTATGACCTATTCTGTTATTGATTTTGTTAAGGAGATGGAATGCGAGTTAATACATTTATACTCTGTTTATTTCCCACATTTTAAGTTTAAAGCTGTCTAATTTGGTGTAGGTTTATCTTGATTTTTTGCTGAAACCAAATTCACTTGGGTTCCCAATTTGGTTTAGTGTTTCTGCTTATGGGCTTTGTCAGGGTCACGTTTCAGTGAGAGAGTGATAATCAAACTAGGAAAATCTGTGAAGGGTTTAAGTTTAGAAGGCATTAGTGTTCCATTTGTCATAGATAAGGCTGAGGTTTTCTCTTAAGTTTTTGCTGAGGATTTTGCACTTCTTTTCAGAGAGAATCTGTGGTGAGTGACACTTTAATTCTTGCACAATGTTGGTTCCTACTGTTCTGAATGGAGGAAGAACAATTTATATATGATGGCTTTAACTTTGTGGATTTGCATGGCTGAACCCAAGTTCAGAACTCATGTTCTTAGGCTGAACCGAATGGGTGTGGACAAACAATTGGCAGTAGATACTGAACTATAGGCTTAATTTAATTGATCATGTTTTGTGTCACCCTGATGGAGAAATCAACTGTATCACAAGATTGAACTCAGGCATACTAGTATTCATAGGTTCAGACATGTATAACAAAATGGAAAGATGAATTTCATTGAAGAGTTGGATTCAGGAGTGGCATATGATATGTGAATTTGACTAAAATCTATTGGGTTTTTTACTGTTTCCTTGCGATGCCAGTTTTAGTGGATTAGTGCAACAAGTTTTACTGCAACATTTATGTTTTTTTCCATTCACTAATTGATACGGGAAACCAGATGCAACTGATTCATCATCAAGAGAGGATCGTTCGGCCAAAGATGGGCCAATTTGTATCAATCAGGAAATCGGCAGCACTGTTGCTGAAAACCACAGGAGCTTGGGAAAGGAAAAACACCTTGGTATAAAGAAGACATCATCGGGCAAATGGGACGTGCAAATACATCATCCTACTGAAGGAACTACAATGTGTTTGGGGTCTCATAATACCTTTGAAGAGGCCATGAATGTATATGAGGAAAAGAAACTTGAATTTGTATTGTTGAGTAAACTGATTAAGCAGAAGAAGCCCGTCATGCAGAGCGCGAAGCGTAAACGTCAGAAGTTTGTGTTAGATGATCTGACCATTTCTGAGACTGCATCAGGGAAATGGGCAGCTTGGGTTATGGATCCAATCTCAAATCGTAAAATTTGGATGGGTATTTACGCCACACCTGAGGAGGTTGTGATTTCTTACTGTAGAAAGAAGCATGATTTTGATTCCAGTAGCAACCCTAAGAATTTGGGGAAAGGTTCGTCAAGCGTGCAAGGCAACCCTCATGATTCTGCAACAAACAATACTAGCTCTCCTGCACAGGACATTGCTTCTCCAATGGATACCGACGTTGCTAGTTTAAAACGCCCTGGTATAAAGCTCACTAGAACGGGTAGATGGGGAGTAACAATATATCATCCTACTTTGA
The DNA here is from genome assembly GCA_027886185.1 of Rheum nobile. Lineage (NCBI taxonomy): Eukaryota > Viridiplantae > Streptophyta > Magnoliopsida > Caryophyllales > Polygonaceae > Rheum > Rheum nobile. Next base: position 4,320,297 of record WOAB01000207.1, on the reverse strand, counting down.
AGTGTCGGTATTGGTTGGGCTCTTACGATACTCCTGAGGAGGCTGCAAAAGTCTTTGATAAGAAGAAAACCGATCTTGAGGCAGGATCAGGATCTCATGGTGCTGGTGCTGGTGCAGCTGCAGAAGTAGTAAATCAAGAAAGTTGCTCTCTTGGAAAGAGGAAGTTGACTGACGCTTCTACAGTTGTTATAGATTCTCAGGGTCATCTCCATGTGGCAGCTAAGGGCATTAGGCTGAGACAGTCAGGCCGATGGGCTGCTGAGATTAAAGATCCGTTTAAGGGGAAAAATACTCACATAGGAACTTTTGACACTCCTGAAGAGGCTGCTGATGCTTATTCCAAAAGGAAGCGTGAATTGAATGAGATGATGTCCCTTGGTAAGAAGCAGAAGTGCAAAGGCAAAGCTGAGGCTGATAAGGTAGGAGTTAGCCTAGAAGCCGATGATGTTGGTGCTGTGATCAAAACCGAGCCAAACAATGCATCTCCTTCATTTACCTTGGAGGCTGAGAATTCAACTGTCACCGCTGTCAGTAGCCAAAATAGTGAAGGAAGCAACACCAAAACCAACAACGACAAGCAAATCCCCGGTTCTTCCCTGTCAGCTGAAGATGAATTTGGCTTCAGTGTCATCAACAGCTATGGGCAGTTGATAGGCGAGTATAGCAGGATAGATGACGAGCTTTGGCTAAGTGGACCCGGGGATTACGATGAATGTGTTGTTGTTCATGGCACACAAAACCTTGTTTTGGATCATAAGCCGTCTTTTTCCCCAACCTCCCTTGGAATTTGACTGAAGAAGAATGAACAAGTAGGTCCCTCACTGCTGAAGTACATTCTTGTAGCATGATAGATGAATCGATCAGAGCTCTCTTTTCCTTTCCTATGAGGAGGTCACGAGTTTGAATCTCCCTCCATTGATGTATGTACAAAATAAAGGATCAGAGCTCAAGCGCTGTAGGCTTCATTTGTAGTGCCAATTTTGTGCGCGTATCATCTAACGTTTTCACAATAGTGTACAGCACATGCTTGCTCATGTGCTAGATTCTTCGTTAAATCACTCTCACCTGGATTCAAGATCATCAATGGATTCAACCGTTGTTGACTTCTCCATGATCATCTGCACTCTGAAGTCTGATCAAACCAAGAAATGAAGTTATCCCTCTGCTTTCATCCCCAAATGCAGCTTTGAGGCTTAATTAGTTAATTGGGCTCATATACTTAGACCCGGCCAAATCTGGAGATGTTTTTCTTGGATTTGGGCCGGCCCAAAACTCTAGTTATATGATTTAGCTGTGCCTTCTGGAAGGGTACTTTAGTTGCTCTACTGAGATGTCAATTGAATTGTGGGGCCATAAAAGTAAACTTAGACTTGTTTAATGACGAATTATTCATTATTGTTCAAAATTATTTGTTATAAATTATTGCGGTATGTTTTTTCAACAAGTCAATGAAGAAAGAGTCAGAATTAACTAAACGTGCCTTTTTTGAAGCAATCAACGAAACTTCAGTTGTCAAACATTCACTTAACAACACTCCAATAATTGATAAGTATACCACTAAAACTTTGAGGTGATAAGTCCAAATCTTTGTTCTCCTTTTACCGATGTGGCGATGTGTGTACATATTATTTAAATATTCAATCTTTCTTGTGCATGAATTTCACTTATTAAAGTCATATACAAATATACATAAATTTATACACATCCTACGTTCTTAAGTTCTCATCTATCAAGTGAACCTTTTCCATACAACTATGACATGAAGGTGTATAAGCTAGCCTATCTATTTTGTAGTATAAAAATAATAAATTTGTTTATTTCAAGAAATAATAAACACTGAATATGGATGAAGTTTTTAAAAAAGGTGAAAACTCATAAGATCATTTTTTTATATATTAGAGATAATTTATGTACATATATCCATAAGGAGTATTTTTGAGCTTAGAAAAATAATGTAAAGTTTCAGGTTTGTTAATAAATAAAAATTTAATTAAACAAATACTTAGATAACTTTTATATTGATTTTTTTTAAAAGGCTGGATGATGTGACAGATTATGATTGGATTAGTAATGACACAGAGTCGAATTGAATGTGGTGTCGACATGTAGGATTTATGCATCTCCTTTTGTGTGTATAAAGAGTTAACTTCATGTGAGGAGCACCGTTAGGGTGAAACGCGAGGAGCATCCTAGGCCAATCATTTCAATATTACCATACACCATATCACACCCAATTTCGGTCAACGGTCAGCGTTGACTGATCAACGCCAATTTTTTTTTTTGATATTTGTTTTCCTACACGTTTTCATTATAAATTTTTTATGAAAAAAAAATGAATAATTAGTTCTTAAAGTTGATCAATTGTATGTTAAAAGTTGAACAATTAAAATTTGAACAATATTAAAGTTGAACAATTGTATCTGAAAAGTTGAACTATTGTATCTTAAGGTTGAACAATTTCATTTTTATAGTTAGACAATTGTGTTCGCTATGTATATAAATTTGAACAATTGTATCTTAATGTTGAACAATTTTATTTTTTAAAATATTTTTTAGGGGTAGCCGTTTTTTGTCGTTTTTACTATTCTTATTTTCCTACACATTTAGGATTTAGGGTTAGGGTTTATGTTTTGAACATTTTGAGTTTTATCAAGTTTATATTACATTATAAACAAAACTTCAAGTTTATTGGACAATTGTTCAAATTTTAATAAAGTATTGTTCAATCTATCTTTTGTTATAAGTTTGAATTTTTCTGCAATTTAAATTGTTCAACTTTTTTGGTTCAATTATTCAACTTTATATACTGTTAAAAAAATTTGTTCAGCTTTTAAGATACAATTGTTCAAACTCAATTGTGAATTGTTCAAATTTTTAGAAACAATTTTATGAGGAAAACTTGTAGGAAAACAAGAATAAAAAATGATAAAAATGTTTTATCTTGAAAAAAAATTGGCAAAAAAAAAACAAACTGTTCAGCTTTTTTAAAAACAATTTTATGATAAAAACGTGTAGGAAAACAAGAAAAAAAGGAAGAAAAAAATTGCCCGAGAAAAAATAAAATAAAATTTGCTTAGTGAAAACAGTTGTCTAACCATTAAAATGAAATTATTCAACTTTAAGATACAACTGTTCAACTTTTTTCTTACAATTGTTCAAATAAATTTGTTCAACTTTTAGTATACAATTGTTCAAATTCAATACGAAGTTGTTCATATTTTTAGAAATAATTTTATGATGAAAATGTGTATAAAAACAAGAATAAAATACTCTGGATAGATGTCAGTTTGACCGGTCAACGTTGACCGTTGACCAGTGACCGTTGACCAATCCATGGTCAGATATTGACCATGGGATGTGGTTCATTGCCCCAAAATAATTGGCTCTCATTTCTCCTCACGTTTCATCGTAAACCTCTGTTTCATCGGAGCATGTCTCTCTCTCTATATATTTATAGACAGGTTTACTGTTATAAATTTTTGATATTTATATTATAATATATGATGTCGTGTAACGTACGCTACCACCCAAAATCATGTATATATGGTGATTGCTAATTTGCTATGTATTTTCTTATCCATAATAATATAAATACGATTTTTTTAACCTATATTAAGATCTCTTATATAGAAAATTTTAATTATGTATTAATTTTATTAGAGTTTTCTATTTTTTTTAAATGGTTCACCCACTTATATTTTGGGTTTATATTCTTTAATATGAATACTTAACCTATATCCTATGAGTATAGGTTAAATATAAATATTTAGATAGGGGAAATAAATATACTTTTAAATATACCTAACTACCTAAGCTTAATTATATGCATAGTTGATAGACTTTTAAAGTCCTTAGATATAAATATTTAGATAGGGGAGAAGGTACATATATATAGGCTTGGGCTCTTGAAGGATGACTACAGAATTTAAATTGTAGAGAGGTTTTAATTAATAAGACAAGCTTCCTACTTTAGTTATTAATCGCCCGGCGGCGGGAAGGTCCACGAATCATCGTTCTTGATTTCTTGAGCTTTTTTTTTTAATGAAATTTCTTGAGCTTTAAATCTACTTCACAGCCTCTAAAAAAAATCGACTTCACAAAGTGAATAAAATATACAGATTTCAGCATTTTGCATTTTAACAATTGCATATAATTTGTATATACATGTTTTGTATTGTACGTGAATGCAAAATGTATAATTGTTATCTAAATGTATATGATTTTTTAAATTGCATTAACTTTTAGTTGAATATACATATAGTTTATATTGTATGTATCGTTCACATTTCGGACATCAACGGCTGTTCTTACAGGATACGCCCGTAGAATATATCATTTTTTGTTTGAAGTCCCGTAGAATATATCATATAATTAAATATCAATTTTAACTATATTAAATTTGAAACAATTCTTTTTTTTTACAAGGCAAACATTATGCTTCCTTTTAGATAAATGGTATGTCTAAATCAATTTTGCAAATTATCTCACTTGTCCAGTTCATATATAAGAACTCATGTCTAACGGGATACATATCAAATGATGAAGCATCCAGCATTGCAAGTCTTCAGAAGGAATTCTTGACGAATGTAGGACTAATGTCATGTGTGAATAAGTAATCAGCTGTCTTATTGGAGTCCCTATATCAGTGAAAAATTCAGTAAAGAGCAAATGTCTAATATAATTGTTCTTATTTTCCATGGTATTTTCCAAATTCCTTTTATTGAGTTAATTGATTGTTAAATTATCACGTTCTATTACAAGTTTGTGAATACATAAGGACGCCACTTTAGGAGTGTCCTCTAAAGCTGCAACTGCTTATGTTTGTAAAATGGACATGTCTGGGATTTTTTTTTTTTAATCTAGATATACTACCTTTCCTTGATAATCTCGAAGAATAAAGTCAATATGAGATGTTTGGTTGATTCTTTTTTATCCATCAAAGTTGAGTTTAACCCAATCTGAAGGTGGTTTCTTCTAGATTCTTTTTGTTAGAAGATGTCATTTATTTTTCGTACATACATTTGTGGAAGAAGCCAAATTAGTAGATTTCCAGTTTTGAAATTGAAATGTGGCAAGGTCAGAAGGATTGGAAGGTCATTGTCCATTGTCTTTGTGAAAAATGATAAATTTCGATGTTTCAATATCGTCCACCGGAGGAAATATATCAGTTCCGGATAAGAATTAGATCTTCTAAAAAATTGAAGATCACTACAAAAGTCGGAGGTGTGTTGAAAGAGAAAACCGTTGCATGTCTTAATTTCTATATCTTGTATCATTTGTCTAGTATAGGGGCATGTAAAGCAAAGATGATTTAGATCTTTGTTATCTGAATTAGATAAGCTACATTAAGAGGGGACTCTAGAATAATGTTGATTAAGGCGTTCCCTTGTAGGGAGACTATTTGTAAAGGCTTTTCATAGAAAGTATTGTATTTTTGGAGGGATGTTAATTTCCAAATCCATGTTGGAGAATAGTATGTTAGATGTATGGGTTAGAGTTCAAGCTGACTTAATTGAAAAAAATTCGTGAGCCTGGTTGGTTAACTATGAATCTCTGAATTATATTCTACAAATCTCTGAATTACCTTATAACTACAATAGATTTTGCTCCAAACCTGGTTGGTTAACTATGAATCTTGTTTAATGTATTTATCATCTTATACGCCTTAGGGAACCAGGATAAGTTTCTAATGTTTGGTGCTATGTAGCCCTTGAGAGATCATATGGGATAGACCTACTCGGATGTCAAGAATTGTAAACTTGGAGCACTTTGCCCTCCTCGATGAAGACGGTGTGTCGTTTAAGATTCTGCGTCCCTCCTTACTTTACTTCCATTAATTCTAAATGAAGCAAAACAAATGTTAGTGATTGCACCCACATTTTGTTTTGCCTGTGTCGATCTACTGTTAGAAGTAAGATTGCAGTCACAATTTTGTTGGATGTGCCTCAAAGCTGTCTTGATGAATTAAGCTATATTTGGGCCGCTGCTCCCAATTGTCACGGTAACAATCGTCTAGCGCTTGCTTAGTTTAAAAGGGTGGCGAGTACTAAAATCTTGGCAACCAGAGGAGACAGTCAATGGCCATATTACATAGAGCTTCAATGTTTCCAGGGCAGTTTGTAATAGGGCTTCTACCAAGTTTTGGGTGACAGATGGTTCTTAGTAAACCAATTCTAGTTGTTGAGTTTTCATTTACCAGGCCACCCTCTATGATAATCTGGTGACCTTGAATGCTCACGACTCCGATGTTTTGGTGATTCTGAATGCTTCCGACTTGATTTCCTCTCTTGAGAATTGATGCTCCTACTCTTGTTTCTTCTTGAAACATACAATAGCGTGATCTTACAAGAGATCTGGACCTATGATGCCTAGAGCGTCTCAATGAAGGTGAATGAGAACGTGATCTTCGACGGGGTCTATGAGTTGATCTTGATTTATCATCTCTGAAGCGTCGAGATTGAACGAGATCTATGTTTCCCCAATAAGCAATAGGTGACCTAGATCTGGACTTTCACCTTGCACAGAGGTACAAGGAGACCTGTGTAAGAGGAAATTTGATTAGACAGTTGACATGAGAAATACATGTTATTGCTCAAGGCACAATTTGATGAATATCTCTATATATATATATAATGTAAAATGCAATTCTAGGGCATTAATGACCATCTCATTTATTGCAGGTTTAAAATATTTACAAAATTACACAAAAGTTAAACATTTATATATATATACAAAACTACTAAAGTTACATTGTTTTTTTTTACAGTCCCCTGAAACGTTTCCTATATGGCAGACTGCCCATACAGGTTTTCTTTGGACGGGGTTCTTCATCAGGGTCTGGTGATAAACTTCTCACCCTACTTGGCCCTGGCAAATTCGGTTCATTAACTGATCCTGGTGTCCTCGGCCTCATACTTGGCCTGGTAACATCCTGATCATGCTCTCGCGGTATTGCCCTTCTCTGGGCCTGCTCCCTCATCTCGTCTAACTGACGCTGCCCTTCAGAAGAGATTTCCTCACTCTGGCGGAGTATCTCTTGCAACTCAGAAGTCGACCTTCGCCTCCTTCAAACCTGAAGAGGCGGCACGTCCTCTGATGCATAACGTGAGTCGGTCCTCTCTCTAATGCCACATTCGACATAGAGCGCCTCCCACTCAGCATCAGTCAATGGCAGGTATACTGGCTCGGGTGGCAGACTGGGGTACATAAATTGCATTCCCGAGTCCCCATGATCCACTAGCAAGTGCCTCAGCTCATCAGGCTCTTGGCCTTGTTCTGCTGGGACTTCCTCGAGATCCTCTATTGGATCTTCATCTTCCACTGGATCCTCCTCGGGATCCTCTTCCGAAACTGATTCAATCTCAAGGTCACTCGCGAGGTACCCCAATGAGTACTCCGACGGCTCATCCTCTGCCTCGTCATTTGCTTCAAGGATTTCTTCATCCTTATCCCCTTCATCTCCTTCTGGGATGGTCTCAATTGTGTAGTCGTTGTCGTAATATCCTCTAGCATACCTTGACAACTCTACCACATTCCTCACATTCACACTTGGCTCCACTACCGGCTCAGCCACTGGAACCATAGTCTGATCGGATACTAACACCACTGACTCTGGAAGTACATGCTTTACTTCCTCAGGTGGTTCACTCGGTTCTCCGACTTCAAAACGACGAAGTGGAACTGGGAAGTCAAGCTCCATAGGGGAGAGTGGAGTCACCTCTTCCTCCTCCTTTTCCTTCGGGAGTGAAAGACAAACACCCATATCCTACGGACGACGAAAAGAGAGTTAGTCTTTCTAAATATAGAAGTTGCTTCCATATTAGACTAAAGAAGAATGCACGACTATGAACGGTACAATCTCATTTTGAAAACTCAGAGCCTTTGAAAATATTTTCAAAAACGAGTAAATGGTTCGTAAAATTCCAAACCCGTTTTAAAAACCTTCGGCTCTGATACCAAGTCTGTAACACCCCCAAATTTTAACCCATTTGGAAAGGTATTACTGCCAATGACCTCGGGTTCACACCGAAGCCACCCCAGGCTTTTCCATAACACACAATTTATAACACGATAATCAAGGTGCAGCACACCAAAATGTTTAATAAAACATAAGTCTGGGGATTACATCCCAATCCCCTGTAGGACAAAACAAAGAGTAGTCAAAGCAAATGAAATACAGTGTAATCAGAGTAAACATAGTTTAGCGAAAGTCTTTTAAAATAAATACAAGTCTTCATCACTGCGATCATTGCCAAGGATCTCAACCTGAATAAACTTATCAAAAATACCATTTACGTTCATAGTCGCTCTAGCCTTCACGAGGTGACAACTTATCTGATGTGCCAAATCGAACGGATGACACCAGCCAACCATGCAGAGAACAATTTGGGTTGGTTAGTCTAATGAAAGACTATGCAAGGGTACAAACAGAGTGGTTCGAAGTAGTCGTATTAGGTTTAGGCTCATCGCTTCTCGAATAACAGCCGATAACGATAGTCAACCTTCATACTTCTACTGAATATATATATATATATCAAAAGACATGATCAAAAGAAGACTCCAACGAAAGTGAGCCTTATAGGAATTATCCAAGAGAAGACTCCAAGAACTTGAGTCTTATTAGAAACATGACAAATGTCTGGAACATAAACATCTCATACAAGCGTTCAAAAACGACAAGATGTTTCGGTTCACGACCAACCTCACCGCAATAATGCGAATCCAGATTGGAAAGACAACGTACTCTGATCAAGTCAAGACGAGCTTTCCAAGATGCACTATTACCTAGCTGCACTACTCACCACAGGTGTATTAATCATATGCGACTCGGCGCTTATCTTATTTAATTCCAAACCGCACAATCACGTTATAAGCTTTTATAATTATCTCGTCCGAGACAAGAGATCTTTTGGGAGCAACTCCCGAGATTTGTGACACTGGCTAAGTGCACCACCTCTACACTAAACGTATAGAGGCCGGTCATGACCAACATAATGATGTTAGGGGTTTTGCCGCCCTACACACCATTTAATATATTATAAAGAAATGACTGGACGTCGAAGAGTCCAACGTTCCTAACTACTCGTGCTAACTAAACAGTTCAACACAGTAATAATCATATCAAATCCCTCAAGGCCATCATCATAGATATATCTCAACCTATCAATATATATATATATAATAGCGTTGATTCTAACAAAATATACAACCTATTATAATGTCATCTTTTAATCTTCCAAAACAGTTTATCAAAACTGATCTCAGACAGAAACAATATTCATTCCAAATTAATTAACAATTAAACAATTGATAATCAATGTAAATATGGAATGATGAGCAAGAGCGAACCGCCACTTGCCTTAGATTTGACGAAAGCTTAACGAGCTTAAAGATAACAGTTTCCGGGTCTGAACTGGGACAGATCTTGGATATTAAATCCTTCTGGAATGACCCATAACAAGACCCTAAGTTAGATTCAATATCTACATATATGAATCTAAAAGAATAAGGAAAGAACCAAAGGAATCAAGCCTTGCCCAAGACCACAACACCCGAGAGACACAACACGAACCCAACTCATCGCGGGTGCGGTCGGCCCTCACCGCGGGGTGCGGTCAGGAGACAGAGGTGGGGCTTTGACAGCTTTTTCGGGAAGAAAACTCACCCAAATCAATTCGTTTCGACTTTGATTCGTTCTTGGTTGATTTCCCAACACCTTAGGCCTTTGAATACCACTTAGGAGTACCTTTTCCAACACTCAGAGGGATCCAAATCGTTCTTAAACGAAGCTCAAGAGTTTGTGTTTTAATGGAGTTTTCAGAGAAAAGTTCAGAGGATGAAGATGGAGCTTGTCCCAGATTTCTCCTCCTCCATTTATACTCCAAGCTCACAGCTTACCATGCCATGACGCCAAGGAGGAGGTGGCCCGACCGGAATGATGGCCTACGAGCCAACTAAGGCGAGCTACACCTGCAAACTTCAGAGCTGACGACACAGCTGACGACGACCGCGGGATGCGGCAGGGTGCGGTGGCCAACTTGTTACCGCCTCTGGCATTGGCCTTCGCCGCGGGTGCGGCCAGGGTGCGGTCAAGGCCAAATTTACCCATTTTCGCCCGTTTTGTCTTTTCTTACCGAATGGTTAAAATTTCTTAATCCCGGGTTAAATATATTCGTACACGAACGATCTTTCAACCCAAAAATACCTTAACTGTATTTTATATTACTCAGAAAAATATTACAGAGATCAAACATTTCACAGAATGTTCGTATTTCCCTGCATTTAATCTGACTTGTAATATGGGCATAAGAAAATTCAAAATCACCCTTACAAAATGTGGGATATTATATTACCTCTCCCTTAAAAGAAGTTTCGACCCCAAAACTTAGATCGTAAACATCTCGGGAAAGCGTCTACGCATATCTTTCTCAGTCTCCCAAGTCTCCCAGGTAACCTCCTCGGTTCCTGACTTGGACCACAGAATCCGTACCAACGGTACCACTTTGTTGCGCAACTGCTTCTCACGACGCTCGAGAATACGCACAGGTATCTCTTTATAGGTACCATTTGCTTGAATCTCGATGTCTTCATAACTCAGCACATGAGACTCATCTGGTACGTACTTCCTCAGCAGAGATACGTGGAACACATTATGCACTGGATGTGCCGATGGCGGCAATGCCAAGCGGTACGCTAGTGATCCCACTCTATCCAAGATTTCAAACGGTCCCACGTAGCGAGGGTTAAGCTTCCCACGCTTACCAAACCTGAATACACCTTTGGATGGCGACACTCTGACAAATACCTTGTCACCAACCTCAAACTCGACATTTCTACGCTTTGGATCGGCATAAGACTTCTGTCGACTTTGTGCTGTCAATATTCTTTGTCTGATTAAAGCAATATCTGAGGCAGTTCTCTCGACCAACTCTGGTCCGAGCAGAATCTTGTCGGCGTTCTCATCCCAACAAATCGGCGATCTGCACTTCCAATCGTACAAGGCTTCAAATGGAGCCATCTTGATAGTAGCATGCCTGCTATTGTTGTATGTGAACTCGATTAGACTCAGGCTGTCCTCCCAGCTAGTCGGACGATCGAGTAGACATGCTCTCAACATATCCTCTAGGGTCTGGATAGTCCTCTCAGATTGTCCGTCCGTCTGAGGATGGAATGCAGTGCTGAATCTTAGCTCGGTTCCCATGGCCTTGTAGAGTTCCTTCCAGAATCTCGACGTAAAACGGCCATCACGATCCGATACAATGGTCTTAGGAATACCATGTAAACGGACAACCTCGTGTAAAAACACTTCTGCTAGCTTTTGGACTCCCCACGTTGACTTGATAGCCACGAAATGAGCACTCTTCGTGAGCCTGTCAACGATCACCCAAATAGCATCTTTCTGAGTTCAAGTCTGGGGTAATCATGTGATGAAGTCCATTGCGATATCTTCCCATTTCCATTTTGGAACTGGAAGATGTAGCAATTCACCACCTGGTCTGCGGTGTTCTATCTTGACTCTCGGACAAGTCAAGCATTTCGCCACAAATTCTGCTACATCCCATTTCATGTTGGGCCACCAGAAATTTTTTCGGAGGTCCTTGTACATTTTACTAGAACCTGGATGTACATAATAGGCTGACGAATGGGCTTCCCTCATTACCAACTGGCGAAGAGCATCAACGTCAGGCACACAAACTCGGTTTTGAAACCAGAGTGATCTGTCTTCCTGAATCACAAAACCGGGAGCTTTCCCGTTCAACACTTCACTGCTTAACTTCACCAAAACTATATCATCAACTTGCTTTTCTCGAATCTGATCGAGTAGCGTAGCCTGAATATCCAACATACTCAGGTATTCTCTACGCTGATCATACAAGACTTCGGCTTCGCACACCATTTGGTTCAGTTTGGCTTGAGCAGTGAGGAGAGCTACTACTGTCTCATGCGGTGTCTTCCGGCTCAATGCATCAGCTACTACATTAGCCTTCCCCGGATGATACAACAATTCAAGATCGTAGTCCTTGAGTAGTTCTAGCCAACGACGTTGTCTCATGTTCAACTCCTTCTGAGTGAATACATACTTGAGACTCTTGTGGTCGGTGAAGACTTGGCATTTCACACCATAGAGATAATGCCTCCAGATCTTCAACGCAAACACTACCGCCGCTAGTTCCAGATCATGTGTCAGATAGTTTTCCTCATAGGTTTTCAGTTGCCTTGACGCGTAAGCAATAACCTTGCCTCTTTGCATCAACACGCATCCTAAACCATTTTTTAAAGCATCACTATAGACCACATATCCATCGTTTTTTTCTGGTAGTGCTAATACTGGTGCCGAGGTCAATCGTAGTTTCAATTCTTGAAAACTGGCCTCGCACTTGTCATTCCAGACAAACTTCTTATGGACCTTGCGAAGCAGACCGATCATAGGTAGAGCGATCTTAGAAAATCCCTCTATGAACCGTCTATAATATCCGGCAAGTCCAAGGAAACTGCCGCACCTCTTTCACATTCTGAGGCCGCTTCCGGTTGGCTACAGCTTCAATCTTCTGGGGATCAACCATCACCCCATTTTTATTGATCACATGGCCTAAGAAAGCCACTTCCTTGATCCAAAAATCACACTTAGACAATTTAGCATAAAGCTGGTTCTGTCTAAGGATTGACAAAACAATCCACAGATGTTCCTCACGAGCTTCCTCATTCGGGGAATAAATCAGAATGTCATCGATGAAGACCACCACGAACTTTTCCAAGTACTGGTGAAAACATCAATTCATCAAGTCCATGAAGACTGTAGGAGCATTGGTAAGTCCAAATGGCATAACTACGAATTCGTAGTGATCATATCTTGTCTGGAATGCCGTCCTCAGAATATCTTCCTCACGAATTCTGAGCTGATGGTAACCAGATCTCAGATCGATCTTGGAAAAGACTTTAGCTCCTTGAAGTTGATCTAACAGATCATCAATCCTAGGTAAAGGATACTTGTTCTTGATCGTGACTTTATTCAACTCTCGATAGTCGATACAAAGTCGAAACGATCCATCTTTCTTCTTGACAAACAAAACCGGAGTACCCCAAGGCGATGCACTCAGTCTTATATATCTCTTATCAAGAAGATCCTCCAATTGCTTCTTCAATTCTTGCATCTCGGCAGGAGCCATCCGGTATGGTGTCTTCGAGATCGGCGCAGTACCCGATTCAAGATCAATAGAAAATTCCACGACACGATGCGGGGGTAATCCATGAATCTCTTCCGGAAAAACATCAGGAAATTCACGAATCACAGGAATATCAAGAATTGTTGGTTCATCTTTCATGGGCGAATCCAAATAACAAAGGTACCCGACACAACCCTGTCGAAGTAGCTTAAACGCAGCCATCGCATTGATAAGTCTGCCGTTATCAGCGTCATTCTGACCCTTAAATTTGCACACGCTCTGGTCCCCTGATGACACCGTCACAGTTCTTGCACTAAAGTCGATTACCGCCCCATGACGTGTCAGCCAATCCATACCGAGAATAATGTCGTATGGAGCCATGGCAATACAGATCAAATCTGCCTCGAATTTCTTACCCTGGATGGTAATCGGAAATTCAGACAGACACTTACTCCCCACTAAGCGTTCACTATTAGGAAGATTCACAACGAAAGGCTCATAGACCTCGTTGCAGACTAATCCTAACTCACTAACACAACTTTCTGAAATAAAGGAATGGTTAGCACCTGAATCAAACAGTATGCACACTGAAGTAGAATGAAGGTATAAAGTACCTTGAGCAATTGGAGCGTTAGGTCCTTCAGCCTCACGCATCTCGTACAGGCGTTGACCTTGACCTCCAAAAGTAGCTGGGGCTTTCCCCTTGTTCTGGGCAGTTGTCTGCACCGAAGGACTAGGAGCCTCTACTGGTCTGAACCTAGGTCGATTACTCTGATTAACTGACCCCTGTTGCGACTCAGCACCTTTCTGCTTCCCTTGCCGACAGAACTTCTGCACATGCCCTTCACGTCCACAACCAAAGCATGTGTTTCTTTCCTTCTGACACTCATTGCTCTTGTGCCCAGCAGCACCACAATTATAGCATTGGATCAGACCCTTATCCTGACCCGATTATTGTGTTGACCCTCCTTGCGTCCCATCTGTCTTCGCCTTGCTAGATTTAGCAAAGTTAGACGGTGGTGCAGGACGTTTGAATCCACTCGCCTGAGGTTGATTCTGCATTGACCTCTGGCGATTCCTTCTCTTGGTCGACTCATCCAGAGTCACCTCTAACTTGTAAGCAGCATCCACGTATTGCTCTAAGGTAGAGCAACTGTGGCTCAGCATCATTGGCTTAATTTCTGGGCTCATTCACTCATGGAAGTGCCAGATTTTCTGTTCATCACTGAATACCTCTGATCCAGCATACTGCAGTAGGTGATTGAACTTGGTTGCCAGCTCAGTCACCTTCAGCCCATCAGTCTTCGGGTAAAGAAACTCTTTGTGCTTTTCTTCCCTCATAGCCCGAGAGAAGAACCTATCAGTCATCTTGGTCTTGAATGTTGCCCAATTCAGATCAGGGCTCTCAGCAAGACCGGTATTCTCCCACCACTCACTAGCATATTCCTTCAGCTGGAGAGACGCTATATGCACTTTTTCAGCTTCAGTGCATTCCACATTGCGGAATAACCGCTCCATGTGGGAAAACCAGTGAGTCACTCGGACTGGCTCACCTTTCCCATTGTAGCTATCGAGTCTCATAGAGTTTATGGTCTTTAAAGCTCGGCCATAATTATCTCTATTCCTTATCACATTCTCTTGATATACACGGACATTAGGTTCCTCAGCCCTTGGAACCACTGGAGGAATTGGCATTTCTTGCGCCTGAGGTGCGACGGGTCGCACAATGTCTGTGAACGCTTGCATGACAATTCCCCGAATTGCCTCAACTGCAGCAGCGTCAAAAACCATTGGGGCGTTGGCCGAAGCTTGGCCGTTGCCTCTAGGATTAACATGGGATACTGACTCTTGCACATCCTCGGGGTTTGCTGCATTCCCCTCGTTTGGTCTGGGATTGTTACTCGGTCCAGCACCATTACGAGCGTGATTTCTTGTGTTCACCATCTGTTTACCGATCAAATTCCAAGGATTTCATACATTAATATTTTTCCCAATATACTTAATGTACTAAAATCAACTCAGAATAGATCAATTGGGTAATTTATATTAGATGGACTTTCAACGAACACAAAAAGTTTTTACACAAAGGAAATCTCAGAGCCTTTGAAAATATTTTCAAAAACGAGTAAATGGTTCATAAAATTCCAAACCCGTTTTAAAAACCTTCGGCTCTGATACCAAGTCTATAACACCCCTAAATCTTAACCCATTTGGAAAGGTATTACTGTCAGTGACCTCGGGTTCACACCGAAGCCACCCCAGGCTTTTCCATAACACACAATTTATAACACGATAATCACGGTACAACACACCAAAATGTTTAATAAAACATAAGTCTGGGGATTACATCCCAATCCCCTGTAGGAAAAAACAAAGAGTAGTCAAAGCAAACGAAATACAGTGTGATCAGAGTAAACATAGTTTAGCAGAAGTCTTTTAAAATAAATACAAGTCTTCATCACTGCGATCATTGCCAAGGATCTCAACCTGAATAAACTTATCAAAAACACCATTTACGTCCATAGTCGCTCTAGCCTTCACGAGGTGGCAACTTATCTGATGTACCGAATCGAACGGATGACACCAGCCAACCGTGCAAAGAACAATTTGGGTTGGTTAGTATAATGAAAGAGTATGCAAGGGTACAAACATAGTGGTTCGAAGTAGTCGTATTAGGTTTAGGCTCATCGCTTCTCGAATAACAGTCGATAACGATAGTCAACCTTCATACTTCTACTGAATATATATATATATATCAAAAGACATGATCAAAATAAGACTCCAACGGAAGTGAGCCTTATAGGAATTATCCAAGAGAAGACTCCAAGAACTTGAGTCTTATTAGAAACATGACAAATGTATGGAACATAAACATCTCATACAAGCGTTCAAAAATGACAAGATGTTTCGGTTCACGACCAACCTCACCGCAATAATGCGAATCCAGATTGGAAAGAGAACGTACTCTGATCAAGTCAAGACGAGCTTTCCAAGCTGCACTATTACCTAGATGCACTACTCGTCACAGGTGTATTAATCATATGCGACTCGGCGCTTATCTTATTTAATTCCAAACCGCACAATCACGTTATAAGCTTTTATAATTATCTCGTCCGAGACAAGAGATCTTTTGGGAGCAACTCCCGAGATTTGTGACACTGGCTAAGTGCACCACCTCTACACTAAACGTATATAGGCCGGTCATGACCAACAGAATGATGTTAGGGGTTTTGCCGCCCTACACACCATTTAATATATTATAAAGAAACGACTGGACGTCGAAGAGTCCAACGTTCCTAACTACTCGTGCTAACTAAACAGTTCAACACAGTAATAATCATATCAAATCCCTCAAGGCCATCATCATAGATATATCTCAACCTATCAATATATCTATAATAGCGTTGATTCTAACAGAATATACAACCTATTATAATGTCATCTTTTAATCTTCCAAAACAGTTTATCAAAACTGATCTCAGACAGAAACAATATTCATTCCAAATTAATTAATAATTAAACAATTGATAATCAATGTAAATATGGAATGATGAGCAAGAGCGAACCGCCACTTGCCTTAGATTTGACGAAAGCTTAACGAGCTTAAAGATAACAGTTTCCGGGTCTGAACTAGGACAGATCTTGGATATTAAATCTTTCTGGAACGACCCATAACAAGACCCTAAGATAGATTCAATATCTACATATATGAATCTAAAAGAATAAGGAAATAACCAAAGGAATCAAGCCTTGCCCAAGACCACAACACCCGAGAGACACAACACGAACCCAGCTCACCGCGGGTGCGGTCGGCCCTCACCGCGGGGTGCGGTCAGGAGACAGAGGCGAGGCTTTGACAACTTTTTCGGGAAGAAAACTCACCCAAATCAATTCGTTTCGACTTTGATTTGTTCTTGGTTGATTTCCCAACACCTTAGGCCTTTGAATACCACTTAGGAGTACCTTTTTCAACACTCAGAGGGATCCAAATCGTTCTTAAACGAAGCTCAAGAGCTTGTATTTTAATGGAGTTTTCAGAGAAAAGTTCAGAGGATGAAGATGGAGCTTGTCCCAGATTTCTCCTCCTCCATTTATACTCCAAGCTCACTGCTTACCATGCCATGACGCCAAGGAGGAGGTGGCCCGACCGGAATGATGGCCTACGAGCCAACTAAGGCGAGCTACACTTGCAAACTTCAGAGCTGACGACGACCGCGGGGCGCGGCAGGGTGCGGTGGCCAACTTGTTACCGCCTTTGGCATTGGCCTTCGCCGCGGGTGCGGCAGGGTGCGGCCAGGGTGCGGTCAAGGCCAAATTTACCCCTTTTCGCCCGTTTTGTCTTTTCTTACCGAATGGTTAAATTTTCTTAACCCCGGGTTAAATATATTCGTACACGAACGATCTTTCAACCTAAAAATACCTTAACTGTATTTTATATTACTCAGAAAAATATTACAGAGATCAAACATTTCACAGAATATTCGTATTTCCCTACATTTAATCTGACTTGTAATATGGGCATAAGAAAATTCAAAATCACCCTTACAAAATGTGGGATATTACAATAATGGATATGCATGCCATTAATTTTAATTATTGTAATTATAATGTGAATATTATTTAATTGTTACTTCTCGATCACCCTTAAAAAATAAAATAATTAAATTATAACATTCAAGATCGCCAATATTTTCTTTACTATTAGTAAAAGGATAAATATAAATGTGTTGACGTACGCAATGAATAACATACATATAAACATGAAACAATTAAAAGGAATTAAACACCACTATATTGTATACTACCAACATTTATTTCAATTTAAGAAATATCCCATCCATGAAGCAATTGATAATTAAGTTGTCAAAAACAAAAGTGGTAATTTTAATTCCCATAAATGTTTTCAGTACAAATATGGATAAATATATTAACCTTTTAGTATAGTTTTTATATTATTTAAGGTTTATTTTATATTTTCTTATGTTCTAAGTCAAGTGCTATGTATTTTTAAAATATTTATTTAAAATTTACTGTTAGCATAAAAAATATAATTGTACATATGAATAATTATTTTTTGTTTACGTGATGTTTTTCTATTTATAATTAAAAATACATTAAAAATAAATTAATGTTATTTAAAGGCATTAACATTAATATGTTTAATAATGTAAATTGTGTTTTAAATTAAATATGTTATAAATTTATTTTTAATAATTCAAAACAAATTAACTACTAAAAAATGACAAAAAATTTCATAATATAAAGAAATTCTCATATAAGCATGTTTGGTAGAAATATGGTATCGGGTTGGGATGCGAAATCGGGTTTGAGAGGTATAGGATTGGAAATGATAGATTTTAGTTGAGTGTTTGTTTTTATATATGGAATGATATTTAACCCACAAATCCTTCTTCATTTTTCATATCCACTCAAACCCATAAAAATTGGAGGGGTTGGAAAATCCATACCTTGGAGGATTGGAGAATGAGTATCATACGCAAATTTCTTTAACCAAACAAAATGTATGGGGTTGGAATTCCTCAACCCATCTCAACCCCAAACCTCGTTCTCCAACCCTCCTTACCAAACACCCCATTACTATATATAAGCTATTAAGTTGTATCATAGACAATAAACACCCCCCCCCCCCCCCCCCCCCCCCCCCCCCCCCCCCCCAAATTTACCAATATCACCCAACTTTAAAACATTCAAACCATTGTAATTTGTAACACAATTCTTTTAGAATTCCAATGCTTAGTATTCTTTTGACTAATCAATTCTATTGTTCAATGGCCATAATAATTTACTTCCGAACTCAAACAACTATGCACATTAAAAAATCCACAATTAAGTTCCTACTAATATTTACATATACATAGCAAAACTTCTTTCCATGCATCCACAATTCACATCGAAAGTACCAGAAGTCATATAAATAATCACAACCTAGATTGTATATCTTTGTCCACCGTATGGAGGAGCCACGTACAAACATCTATACACCAACTTGCTACAAGTTTGGTTGATGGAGTTATAAGGAGAAGTTGTATCAATCGTTTTTTTCTTTCCATCTCTTTTTTTCTAATTATTTTCTTTGAATTTAGGGTTTTGTCATATTAGTCTTGAGATTGCAAGTGTTTGTAATCTAAAATAATAATTTTGAGCTTTAAGTATTATCTATTTATTTGAGGGTTTCATGAGATGAGTTTGTTAGTATAAGGTATTTCGATTTGTTTTGTGATTATGGGCTTTTTCTATTTGAGGGTTTTGTAATGGTGGAGCATTGTAATTTAAGCATCAAATATATAGTCATACTATGCCTTCTCATTCTTAATAGCAATTTTAAAGAGTTGAAAATTTTAATGTCATTTCTAGATTTAAGTAGGTAAACAAGTACTTAAGAAGAAAAACATCTACATCAAAGAGTAAAGAGATTGTAAGTAAAACCTATATTTAGATAAATACTTTCTTTTATGTAATTTTATTGACTTAAATTCCCTTTTCTGTACACTTTAAATTTTTTAACAAAGTAATATAATTGTCTTAATAGACAGTGAATCAGAGATACATTAGTATAAGAGTTAACAATATGTTCATATTATAATATCCAAAAGATAAGTAAACAAATAGAATAATTGGAGGATAAAAGACAACATCTATATAAACTACTCTCTTTCGTTTCATAATAATTGTACAACTGAATTATTACTTTTCCAAAATGGCAACTAATTTTTTTTTTTCATTTTTTATTAAAAAGTGCTAAAAATTATAAAAGGATATATAAACGGAAGGACTATTACATCATTTGAATAAGTATATCGTAATAAATGAAATACAAGTTTGTAGTATAACAACATTGGTGAACTTTTAATATGAGAAGCTTGCTATTTGATATTAATTTGTTTCCACCGGAAAATGATGCAATATTGCTAACTGAAAATCGAATAATATTCTTATATAATTAAATACTATTAATTTGTTTTGAGAAAATATAAGCTAGATAAAATATAAACAATTTTATATTGAAATTTATAACCAATAATGGAAATTATAAATTTCCAAATATAGTTTTTTGGTGTTTACAATAAACTACTAAGAATTCAATTAATTTTTATTTTATTTTACGTGACATAGTAGTGTTCGTAGCCTATTGTACATCTCTCTCAAAAAATTACACAAAAATAATTAGAAAACGGGATTAAACTGAGATAGTAATCGAGTACATAAATGTACTTCTTTGCTACCATTTTTTGTCCCTTTTTTTACATTTTTTAAATAGTGATAGTTTTAATATCATCATTGAAAATGCTATAATAAGTTGCATTAATATTTTGGTTTCAGAAAAAAAAAAAAAAAGCATTATCATTCAATTACTAAGTGATACTATACAATATAACATTTAATTTGATCAGTTTTTTATTTCTACTTCTTAAGATAATTTTACGAAAAATTAATATAAAAAGTAAGCCAAAAACCTTAACATTCTAGGAAAACAAACGGTTGTTTTAACTTATGTCTTCATGGTAATTTTCAAATGTTGAAATTTAAAAAAGGGTCAGTATAAATCGAGAACATAACACTTTTTGAAAACGGCTATTTTAAATATCCATCCACATTATGTCCCAATATTTTAAACTGAAACATTCACTATGTGAAAATGGTTGTTATATATATTTAAATGCAAAGCATGAAACTCGATGAGACCAAATGATTAGTATAAAAGAACAAGTATAATGATATTCACAATCTTCGCCCCAATTTACAAATTCTAAAATTCTCTATTGTAAACAATATTATCAAAAAAATGAGAGAATTGTTATTTTGGATTTACTGGCCGAATTTCGTTAATTCAACTATTTATTTGTCAATTATAAATTAAGCTATAGTATCATATTAATCACCTAAATTTAGATAACATAAATAATTACAAAAAAAATAAACCTCATAATATTTAACGTCCGAACTCATACATAATATTTTAAAGAGAAAACAAAACAAAAGCTCCTAAGGTAAAAATGAAAAATTGAATGTAATTAATAATGTAGATTTATGGAAAGATAACATGTAACATTTAGAGTTTTCATTACAAAATACAAACAAACATATATGATTATGACATTGTGCTAACTTTTTATTTATCCATACTTCTGTTTAAAATATAAATACTATGAAATATTATATCATTAACCATTATATATAGGCCCATAGGGTACGTATTCAATTATCAATTCAAGTTGTTATCCTAGACATTTTTTTGTTTGAAATATGCAAACTATGTCTAATTTGAAAAGTTTCATTGAAAAATTAACACTACTAGCTCCTTTTGTAATTAATTCCAATAATTATATATTGAATCATGAAGTTTAAAGCTTAATATATATAAAAACATATCTATCATAGGAGGTAGAATGTAAACATGATTTAATATGTATATGTAAAGATATTTAAGACATAGCATATATATATATTAACAAAATGTCAAAAACAATAAGTTCAATATCCAAACTACTATAAAAGAGGGAGTTGTCCCTCCAAAATAAATCCATGATTTAATGTTCAAATTGATGACGTGCAACTCTGATGAATTGCCACCATATGCTATTTCTATACGTGGCACTTGTTTATAGGGTTACACAATTTCTTGTTTTTTTCTTCTTTTTCTTACTTTCATTTTTTTTTTTACTTCTTAAGTTTTGCCTTTCCTAAGTACACCTGGGATTTCATAGAATTTACTGACATGTCATTGCCTTCCCTCGTGCTTCAATAGTTTCTACCTCTTTCATGCTTAGATTTGAGCAAGTCAAGAAATGAGAAGGAAGACGAAGAGAAAAAATAGGTGGTGTTGGACGGAGAATGCATCGCCGCCTGTGCTGGAAGGAGAGGTTGTTGGTGGACGACGACATATATATTCCAAAACATTCTAGGACTACACCAAATGATTTTGATTTACACTCTTCCCCAATTCTGAAAGACCCTTTTGAAATCATCAAAATGTCGACTTCCGATAAGAAGTGGTTCCCCGAAGAGCAGCGACGGTGAGACATTCAAGGTGGACGAGGTTGTGGAATCAGAGTGAGTGACGATCAAGAACATGATTGAGGATGTCTTCGGCGACAACGATCCCTCTCCCCAATGTCAATGGGAAGATTCTCTCTAAGATAACCGTATTGTTTCCTCGAAGCTTATACTTTCGAGAAGTGAAGTTTTTTTTTTCATGTGCAAGAAAGGTGTTTGATGAAATTCCTCTAAGAGAATCCTAATGTTTTTTTTGTAGTGTGCAATCAGTTGATATGGATGATGATGTGTAATTTGCCTCATTTAATGTTTCTGCGTTCCTAGATCGGTAGATGGATTCAGATGCAGTGCTGCATTGTCTCGCTATGAACTAAATGTGTGACTAAACAACCTTGATAACAGTCCAGTAATGGAGTGTGCTGCCAAGAAATGGCCTGATGCACCGTCATATGACATGTATGCTTTCTACAAGGTTCTTTTTTTCTGTTTTCTTCTTCTCATTCTTTTTGTTACAACTGTCTAAATTTCACTTATATCAGATACCTATAGAAGTTGACAAAGCAAAACAAATTAAGAAGGATGGTTAGCTTATGCTAATGTGATATAAAATCTTCTTTAGTTCATCAAGTAATTCAGAAAGCTTTGATAATATGCCTTTCAGGCTTGATTATGACACTAACATTTTGGACGATGCTTATTGTTGCTTCTTGTGGTTGAGACCCTACAAGCTTAGTGATCACCAGTGCAAAAAATTACACAATAAGTTCAAAGGCAAAATTTGGTTGGCAAGCTAATGATTTTTTCCGTCTGATATGCAATGAATGTTTAGACAGAATATTACTCATTATTTACAAAGAATAAGTGCAAGTGCTAAAATTTATTACAAAAGTATAGAAATGTGAAAATGTAAACATTGTACATCATAAACTTACTGAAAGCATGCCTTTCAGAGATTTCCAACAAGTTGGAAGACTTCAC
This sequence comes from Rheum nobile, assembly GCA_027886185.1. NCBI lineage: Eukaryota > Viridiplantae > Streptophyta > Magnoliopsida > Caryophyllales > Polygonaceae > Rheum > Rheum nobile. The sequence goes on along the minus strand of WOAB01000207.1, from coordinate 4,297,141 downwards.
ACTTGGCTTCCACGCTAAGATTGTTATATCTCACCTCAACAGAAGGTAATTTTATGCCATCCCTACAATGATAAGATAGAATCATAATAACATAACTCTTGTCTTAAGTTTTTATAATCAAGAAGGCTTTCCATCATTAAACTTACTAAAAGGACTACTTTTTATGATATTGAGGAAATTTAGAGATTGTTCATGTGAGACTTCTCATAATCAAGAAAGCCAAAACCTATCAGGAAATCGATTATGAAACTTACTCCAGGAGATCCTTATGTTATGTAAGCTTTCTCATGAAGGCCATGCTCAAGGTTCTTTTGTCTTAAGTTAACCAATTTATAATAAATACTCGTATTTTTCTCTTATGTTTTTCTTTCTTTCTTTTTGGCATGGACCTACAGATAGGTGAACAACTTACTTGTCTATTCTTTTTCTAAATTTTTGCAATCAGCGAAAATTATCAACCTCAAAGAGAGTCGATGTCACAAGATGAGGAGATACTCAATTTGCATATCAAAATATTGCAAGAAGAATTGAAAGTCATATAATCCAAGAATATGGAGCTTTGGGCAAGAGACATTTGTATACGTATCATGATAACAAAATATTAAAGCATCGGTGGATTCCAACACTTAGGTTATCCAAGTAGCAACACAATTTTCTTTCAAATATAGACGTATGCATATCAATCTTGCCACATATACGGGTTGCAAGTGGGCCCTTCCTCTTCTCCTTTGAGATATTGGTTGAATACGTATATGCAGTTGCACTTGGATTCATCGTTGTTGACAGGCGAGTCCCTTGTCTTATGGGTCACGACGCAAATAATTTTTTGATTATTTGAATTAGTAAAAGAGATTAATTTGACTGGTTGAAGTTTTGAGATCAAAGATTTTGAAAGACGTATTGAAAGATGTGAAATTTTTTGCATCTGATTCTAGCTCAATTAAGATGGAAGAGCTAGGTCGAGATGAAGAAGTATTGCCTTCGGTTTCTGGTGCCAAGAGGTTGATGGCTTCAAATATAAAGTGCTTCACATGTTGAGTAAAAATCTAAGAGAGTCAATATCACAAGGTCAAGTTAGGCTCAATTGCCAAAGCAGTAGAGAACACTATATATCTTTTGCATGATACTCTGCGACTGAAAAAACAAAGAGAGAAACATTAGAATAAAGAAATGTTATTATATCCCTTGATTTTGGTTTCATGCAAAATGTATGTACCTTATTTACCCATACACATATAATAGGTTCAACATTGCTTGCTTATTTACTTACTGTTGACGAGACGATATATTAAACATTTACAAAGTCAGCCCAAAAGTTTCATCTGGGAGCAGTGCATGCTATATTTGAACATTATCAGCAGATTGTTTCCATGATTCTCAACATGTCCTTTGCATTTCTAAAGTATAAGCATTTCTTTAAGTAATTAATGCTTCAAAGGAAGCGCTTGATCGCTGATCTTGTTAATTCTTTTTATCAGGAGATTCTAATACTATTCAACCACTTTTCTTTTATCATATCGAATTATATATTTTACATCTATAAAGTCGCCTCGTTAACAAACAAATTGTGCATTTTTTTATATAGTCCTCAATTATATTTGCTAAATAATGTATCGTTTCATTTAAATATTTGTAGATGACATTGTCCAAAACAAATATATCTTATGTCAAAGACGTCTTCTCTATTTTTTAAGAAGCAGAACAAGTATGGTATTTTACGAAGCTAATTAAACTTGTGTACAAATACAAATAAAACTAAATCTTATAGGTTTACTTAACGTATTGTCCCTACATTTAACATGCCAATTACAAAAACTACTATAATTTTTAAATTACATGTTCCCCGTATTTCGCACGAGACCTTGATACTAAAAGAAATACTACCATTAAGAACATTCAAATTCCCTACAACACCTAGCATATATATATATATATGTGAAAGTTGACTCACACTTAGTTACATGGCATTTTTCAATTAAGTCATGTCATTATATACCTATTTTCTCAATTTTTAATTTCTTTTAATTTTAATAAAAAATTGAAGATTTCAATTTCTAGTGTGATTCTAGATAATTTTACTTGCCTTTTTAGTATATATATGAGTTTGTTTTCCTATAAAATCTTTATGTCAAATTTACTATGATTATGCTTTTCATAAATTACTTTTTATTAATAAAATAATATATAAATTGGTTTATTTCTCTACCTACTTAAAAATAATATTTATACTATAATTCATATTATTATAATCAATATGTATATTTTAAAATATAGATGTGGTTATTGACTAAGGTCACATGTCCCCCCTCTTTAAGCCACATCATTTATGACATTTTTCATATCCATATTATACCATGTCATCTGTCAATATTTTTTGCATTTCAATTTTAAAAATATGTGTATTATAGAAACATTATATTGTATAATATATGTTTGAGATTTTTTTATAAAATTATGTTTGTTAACTAATTATATAATTTTTCAATTTTTTTATGATTTACTATCAATATACTTAAATAAAATTAAATATATAATGCATATTACAGTAAAATTCATGCAATGCGCAGAGTAACCTAAAGTATAACTAATGGTTCTCGCGTTTATAGAATCGGTGAAATATAAATCTATTTGACGTTGGCTATCAAAAGAGCTCGACGACTCTTTCTTTTATAGCATCTCGAAAGATTTAACTATACATTACAAATCAGTAACTTGATTACATGAGAACCAACCACATATCTCCAACCCTAAACCGAAAAATTGGGCGTCGGATCGAAGCTCCCTTTCTATGAGACATTGGAAGCCTATTTATACACCTAACTAGCTTTTAAGCTAAGCAAACCCTCAAGACTAAGCTTCCTTAAGGGATAAGGTTCGATTTGGCCTTTTTTAGGCGTGGCAACTTCCCATTAGTGGTTGTCGAGCGTGTGGCGCGCTTGTGTTGCCCATCATTGGCGCCATCAAGCACACTTTAGTGTCTGTCTTGCTCGCTCTGGACACACGACGTTGTGTGGCTCCACTAAGCAAGCTGGTGGGTCACTAGCTTACATCAGTTGCCTACATTTCTTAGGTGCATCATCACCTAGGTTAAGCACTCAACTTGGTTAAGTTTCATGTGAGCTCATGACGAGGCGTTAGACGTGGGGCGATGCATCTTGGGAGAACGCGGTGAATTTAGACTGCGAGTGCTACTTTACAAAATTAGTGTGCTCCATCACAATCCCATGTTTTGACAACTTTCATACGATGTTATTGAAACAAAGCATGGAAGTCGTCCAAAACCATCGTGTTTGCTCTTTGTCTTCTGAGTATACAAGCTCCTTCGGCAAGTCCAAACTTCTTGAATCGGGTAAGAATGCAGGCGATGCGGTCGTCAATGTTTCCAAGGAAGGCAATACTCTGACGTCTTTTTTTGACAATTGAGGTGCCCCTTAGTTTAATGGGACGTGATGGCGACGAGCTCACGAATGAGGGACTTCACACGTCTTGAAGAGAACAAGATTGCAGCCATAAGCACGTGCTTGAGGGATCTCACCCGTCTCGAGGAGAACGCGATGGCAGCCCCAAGCTTGCGCTCAAGGGATCGCACCCGTCTTGAAGATAACGCGGTTTTACACAAATGACCACTACGCAGGTGGTAATTCATTTATTATAGATATATACAAATACTTTACCTTTTACATCATGCACAACGTCTCTCTAGACGCGCTATCTTCTATGTCTTGGTGAGGGTAACACGGTTCTTCTCGTAGGAACGCATCGTCATGAGCTCTCTCGAACTGAATTCACTCGGGCTTGACACGGTTCTTACTTGCGCTCTCAAAGATAGCCAAGTCGTCCTAAAGTGAGGAAGGTCCCCACGGACGACGCTAGTGATGGTTCCTGTGTTTATAGATTCGGTGAAATATAAATCTATTCGACGTTGACTATCAAAAGAGCGTGACTACTCTCTCTTTAATTGTATCTCGAGAGATTTAACTATAAATCTACTCTACATAAGCACCTTGTAAAGGGCTAATGATTTTAGGGAGAATAGATTTTAAGTGATCAACAAGAATTTTAGTAATAATTTTGTAGTTGGTATTACAAGGATTAATGGATCAATGTCAATTTTTGGGATAAGAGCTAATGATTTTAGGCATGAAGAACTTGATCAGAGTGAAAAAAAAGCTTTGATTGCAGGGAAAGTGAATCACCAATGATGGCCATTTTTTTTGGATAAAAATCAGCATGAAAGTCATCGTTCAGGTCTCACAATTTTATCATTTGCCATTTCAAAGAAAATAATTTTAATTTTCTCAAAAAAAGACAACTGATATAAAATAGAATTACCAGTTAAGGTTAGTGGATGAATAATATACCGATGACATAAATTATAACATGTGAAAAGTTATTTGTATAGTTGTTTTATGAACCATATTAGAATAAATATATAAGTAATATGTCCATACATGTCACGGATTATAACATGTAAAAAGGGTTAGAATTTAAATTCAATATAATGAAATTTAAATAATACTCCATATGATACATGCCATTGTTTAATACTCTCTCTGTTCCAATATATAAGCCTCATTTTGACCGGGTTCAAATGTCGAGGCGAATTTTGTATCGTTAATATCTCAAATTACATAACCCTAAAAATTATAATTTTTTGATATTATTAAAGTACTCGTTGAGACGAATCAAACAAGATCCTACATAATTATGTTTTTTTCTATATATTGAAAGAAATCTTGAAGATTTTGAGACGGAAGAAGTATTAGCATGGAAGCTAGTGGAAATCTACCTGCAGCAAATCCGATTCTTCCAATAAATCTCTCGCACATGAAGAATCACAATTGACAAGTCAAGTCAAGTCAACCCAAAATGTAATTCCACGTCGGTGTCACAAATACCTTCTCCCACCTAACATTCACCAATTTCTCCACTTTTACTTTTTTTTTTATTTCTTACGAATAAATTCCACAAAGAGCAGGTGTGTGATTTTGTAGCCCATGGAGGCATTAAATCAATTCTTTCTAAAAAATGTATCAAATTAATTAAAGAAAAATGAAAATTCAACTTTGCTTATAAAGTACTCTATAGATGGAACAGAATAAGAATATGGTCGTGCAACCTTTTGTGCAGACTCCTCAAGTGGCTGATATGTTTTTAATTAGCCAAAAAAAAAAAAATCCAAACTTTGCCCCACAAATAGATATTCTATCCGTCACATTTACATGTCTTTTTAAAAAAAATTATTGAATATATTTTAAAAATATTTAAAAAAATTCAATTTAATCACCCATCATCATTTAGAATCAATAGATGAATAGAAAATAATTAACATTACCAAATTTTAATACAAATTTTATGATTTATATGTGATAAATTGTCTTAAAATCTTATAAGGATAAATATTTATGAACAAATTTTAAAATCTAAAAAGACATCTAAAAATGAACGGATAGAGTAAATTAAAGCCACCATACCTCAATTATCCTTTGCACATGCCAAAATCCCACCAATAAAAGCTGTGAAACTTTCTTCTATCATCACTTAATTACCATTACACATTTCCAAACGTTCCCAATCTCAAGACTCCACCAAGAACACTAAAATTTTGAAGAAACAATTTTTGATCAAAATTTTGGATAAGCCCAATCCACTTGGAATAAGTCAAACCTAAGATACTGTTGTATTTGTAGTTGTTTAATCTTGATTTTGTTCCAATTCGAAAGAAAATCTTATGATTTGAGATTGAGGATCTTGTACAACATGTCCTTATCGTACAACATGTGAAGCGATCTCGACCGTCGATTTTTTTTGTCAATAATTTTGTTTTGTTTTCGTCCCCTGATCATTCTGAAATAACTTATATAAAAGATTCATAAATAAGCTCTTAACGTTCATTTATTTGTGCACTGAAGTTCACAAATAAGCTCTAAATGTACAAAGACATGTGTTTGAACATGAACATGTTATATGTGAACCTTACGGCATAGAATAATGAACATTTAGTACTTATATGTGAACGTCAATACTTGTCTATTCCAGAACGATCAGAGACGAAAAAAAAAAGCTCTTAATTAACGTCCCCTGATCATTCTGGAATAACATATATAGAATGTTCACAAATAAGCTCTTAGCGTTCATTTATTTGTGCACTGAAGTTCACAAATAAACTCTAAATGTACAAAGACATGTGTTTGAACATGAACATGTTATATGTGAACCTCACCGCATAAAAAAATGAACATGTAATACTTACATGTGAACGTCAATAATCGTCTATTCTAAAACGATCAGAGACGAAAAATATAAAAAAAGAAAGAAAAAAAGTTGTTGACCGAAAAAAAAAAAAAAACAAAGATCGTCGTATTTACGGTTATGTCACCGCATCACTATTCACTCTTTTTCACCCATTTTAATCTCAGTCTTCCATCTCCTTGATCCAATGGCCTATAATATTTCTCATGTTGTACAATAAGAATCAAATATATATGAAAGTCACTCTATGATTTGATACTTTATAGCAATAAATTTATACTCCATTCATAAATAATGAATACGGTAAATGAAGGAAAATCTCAAACTACTTCTTGACCCAAATCTAACTTTTTCAACATGGCAAACTATAGATATTACGATTCAAATTTATGATAGAAAAGTCGTTATTCATTTTGGGTGGAGGTGGGGTTGTGGACGGTAAAGCAGTGGGAATTAGTATCTTTCATTCCATCTGCAAAATTCCTATGAAAAGGAAATCCTTTGTACTAATTAAATTAATGGTGCAGTCATATTCTGTATACCAATGTTTAAACCATGAGATAACATATCGGGGTTCATATTCATACCCGTAACTTTTTAGTAAATGTACCCCTTATACGCATACAAAATGCATATGCGTTTAGTAGAATTTTCTAAAAATTAAAATGTCAGAAAAGTGAAAAACAGACAACATACTACTATGCATTTAGTAGTAGTATGCATACTACTACATTTTTTTTTTTTTTTGATAAGGTAAGAATTCAAAATTGTGTTAAAAACACAACTTTCCGAATACAACATTTGTCAGAAAAACTGACAAGGAACAAACCCAACAAACAATACAAGATACAAACTAGAGGAAGAAAAAGCAAAAGAACCTATAGGCAAGGCGAGTAAAGCACAAAACAAACTTGCACCGCCGGAAGGATCGTCAAACATCCTTGATAAGTCTGAAACTATAACTCGATTTACCGCCTAAGAAAGCTTCATCATCCATCAGAGTGCATCAAAAGGCTAAAAAAAAAAAGGGGATCGGAGCATCTCGCTCGGGAAAGGTTGCTCCTATCTAAGGGAGAGACTGAAAATGTTTCTGCTTCTGATGCTCGAGCTCGAGCTCCGGCTACAGCTGGCGATGCTGGAGCACTGGAAACCGAATCCGGTAACGGGGGCTCGGTTGCCGACGGTGGCGTCGGCCAAATCTTTGCAGTCGATCTGCAGCTGATGGTGGCCGTGGTGGCGGCGGTGGTCGGAATCTGGATCGGAGAGGCGACAGATGAGATGCTCCATGGATTTGAGGCCAGAGGTGGTCGGTTCCTGGATGGCCAGCTGCTCGCCTTCCTCTGGCGTGCTCTTGGAGTACCTGTCGGAAAACTGAGGGTTCGTTCGGTATGGATAAATTTGAACTTCAACCAGTTGAAGTGGAAGGAAAAGCTTCCTGGGGGGGGGGGGGGGGGGGGCAGCATTATGGATTTGCTTCAATTAGTTGAAGCAAATCAAGGCAAAATTTTATTTCAACTGGTTGAAACAAAATCCAACCGAACGAAGCCTGAGTCTCCAAGCAACTGAAGAGCCGGTAGAAAGTGCGAGAGGTGGGGGTAGTTCGGAACGGGGGGGGGGGGGGGGGGGGGGGCAGCATTATGGATTTGCTTCAATTAGTTGAAGCAAATCAAGGCAAAATTTTATTTCAACTGGTTGAAACAAAATCCAACCGAACGAAGCCTGAGTCTCCAAGCAACTGAAGAGCCGGTAGAAAGTGCGAGAGGTGGGGGTAGTTCGGAACGGGACTCGGTCGAAGCAGGGGCTCGGTACGGAGCGGCGGCAAGGTGCGGAGCGGGCTCGGTCGGAGCAAGGGTTCAGCACAACCCAGCCCCAAAGCTAGGGTTGGCTGCTCCCAAAGGGAGCGTTTCTGCCTATATATTGTAAATGTTGAATGTACACGCATACTACTACACTTTGAGTAGTAATATGTTGTCCGTTTTTCAGTTATCCGATAACGGTCGAATTTTCTTTCAACGGTAGAATTTTATCTAGCCATTTAACAATTTTTTTTTTAAAAATAAAGCAAGCATACTTCTACGCTATGACTAAACCTTGGGCATTTTATCAAGTTTTGTTTTTTAAAATGAACTAAGCATACTTCTACGCTATGCGAATGAGTATGACTTATACTTTGAAAATTGTAATCGTTTTTAAAAATTTAAATTTACAATTAACAAAATTTTAAATTTTAAAAACTGATACATGTACGCATTTCGTATACGTATGTTTTAAATTCTTAATGAAAATAATAATTTGTATGAGGGTATTTTTATCCGATCAAAAATTGAGTATAAATACTAAAAAATTATGGGTACAAATATCATCACCCTAACATATACATTTGATAATTTGATAGAGGATCTTTTGTCCCCATGAAAACACCTCAAAATGAACAACACCAAGTCACCAACCAAACCATAATGTTTTGCACCAAAAAATTAGCTCAAATGATGAACAAAGATCATATATGAAAAACTCTTCAACATGTTCATTTCCATACTCTCAAAGAACTCCACTCCACATATGTATCTATATCATATGCTTTCACTCATGAACCTCAAAGAGGCACAGCAAGGAAGAGGGAATTGGACTGCTCTATCAGCACAGGAAAACCCAATGGACTAATCTCTTGCTGCTCCCCTCACTAAAACACACAAACATATACTATGAGCTTGCAACAAGTAAAAACTTACTAGTACTAATCTAATCTCACTTACAAAAAACACTACTATCTCGATGAACTGTGATTCAAGGGACCTTTTAGTGATACTATACTATACTATACTAGAGTGATAAATAGTAGCTCTTTCGCCATCCTACAAAACTTGTGGGCAGCACGCCATGTTTAGGGGTTCTTCAATCCAAGCGAGCTCTTCGTTACCCAGTTCAAAATCGAAGCTGGGAAGATCACCCGGCTGATCCAGACTGCCAAACTCGCAGATCGGAAGGTCACTAAACAGGTTGAAATCCTCGAAAACCTCCCCGTAGTCGTTCACAAAGAGGGAATCGAGCTCCATCTGAAGTTTAAGCCCTTCCCCAAGGCCGCCAGTACACTCAAATTGCTCTTCCGCCGCCACCAAATCAAGCATTTGCATTTGAACCTCATCCCCAGCAGCAGCAGCAGCAGCAGCAGCAGCAGCAGCAATGTTTTCAAAACTCTTATCACCGAAGCAATCCGAAGTGCGCGAAACCGAAAGCACGCTCTCGGAATCCTCCAACCCAGCAGAAGGGTTCGAGTTGTTGGAAGCCGTAGTAGACGCAACAACGAGGCCTTCGAACTCGGATTTCTTAAGCCGATAAGCTTCTGCAGCCTCTTCAGCTGTGTTGTAAGTGCCCAGCCAGATCCTGACCCCCTTAATCGGATCCCGAATCTCGGCTGCCCATTTCCCCCATTTCCTCTGCCTAACGCCCTTGTACTTGCTAGTACCGCAGGTTCTCCTGGTGGGTTGTTGTTGTTTGCTCAAAACCCTATTGAATCTGCCGCCATTGTTGCTGTCCTGGCAAGACACCTCTGTTAAAGCAGGACTGTTGTTGGTTGAAGGACAATGCAGAGGAAGCTTGATCTCGTGAACGATGCGTTTTGTGAGCCCAAATGGCCGCTGCTGTTGCTCCCTTCTTCTGTCTCGTTCTTCGTCGGAAGAGGAATCGGTGGCGTCGGGGTCGTAGCAGATGACTCGAATCTTTCTAATGGACTTGGAATTCATTCGATTCCGTTTGTTCTTGTTTGGCTTGATGTAGTATGAAGAATCTTCTCTAAGCAGCTGCGTACAAGACCTTGGCATCTTCGCTTTTGAATCCCACAGCAGTAAAGTCAGGGGAGAAAGAAACAGGAGAAAATCAAAAAGCCGGTGAAGTTTTTTTTGCGATTCAAAGAAGAAGAAATTTGGGATGAATTCTTAGGGTTTATCGGGTGAGAGTTTCTCTGAAGAGGAGGAACAGATCTATGTGAAATCCTCCAAAACACTTTACTCCAGAACAGGTCCTGCACACAAGAAAAAGGGGTGGTCAATCAAAACCCTAGAAACCCCAACAACACAAGTCAATTTTTCCCAGCATGAAATTTCCAAGCAAGTATGATGTTTAACTGTTTAAGCAAAGAAAACCCCCCTAAAAACTCTGCAAAAGAGGAAAATTAGTATGGTTTTACCTCCTTGGCCACAAACGCATCGACGCGAGCGAAGAACAACACAAGTGAGCTCTCTGCAGGGAGAAGCCGCAGAGGAATCGAAAACAGTAGAAAAGAGCAGAGATCCACAGCTTCAATAGACGGGCTAAATTCAGCAACGCAAACTCTTAACGACAAAAAATTCCTTGTTCTTCCTCTCAAAACCCCACCTGATACAAGGAAAGAGCAAAGGGGGGAGATTATTTGATTAGGATCCTATGGCTGTGAAATTTCCCCCTTTGTCTAGTTCTTCACTCCTCACAGTGAAAACTAAGTAAAAGTTTTTTTCTCTGTTTTTAATTCAAGACTCCAAAAACAGTACAAAGGACACACTCAGAGAGCTACAACAACGATTCAAGGGAGACGCAGATCTCCATGGAAAACGATTTAAATACGTCGAAAAGTAAAAGGCTAAAATAGTGTGTCTATGGGGGCAGTTGGAATTCCCAGGAAAAAGAAAAAGAAAAAGAGGGAGAATAAATTAATACTCCTGTGAATCGTCTCTTCACTGGCAACACGTCTCTATCATGCCGTTCACCTTCCCCAAGCGGTCAAATGAAGGCATTAAAAAGGGAGGGTGGGTGAATGTAATTAATTACTACATTGCCACTGGAAATGTATTTAACAAATCGGGGCGAGTAAAGCAGTACCCGTGGTGTACTATTTTGTGAAGGGAAAAGATATTTAAATTTGGATGTAAAGGGAAAGTAAAAGGGAGAGGGAAACAGGTGGCATGGGGGATGCATTTGGCATGATACATACATGGACATTTGCCATCTTGTGTCATGTCATGCGGATCCTGCGTGCTTTTATTGCGCTTTGGCGTCGCCCTCCCTCTTTTTTCCACGTATCCTTATCGCGCGTGTTCCTACGCTCCACTCGGATACCGTTATGTACAATATTTTTATGGGGTATGACATTTTGAGTGATACTTTAAGTTTTTACAAAGTCACGTGATAATTATGACGTTTTATAAATTTCATTCGGTACCCCTAAATATTATAAAATATACAAATTATTTATATATTAAATATAATTTAGTAAAATTATAAAACCTTTTTAGTTTTTTAAAAGATACCTTATCTTAATTTTTTTATACTACCACCAAATTTTATATTTTGTAGCCAAAATTTAAAAATCTACTCTTATTTATATATTTTTTATTATGCCATAAGTTTTTATTCTTAAAAAATTAATCTTATTTATTTGTATAAATTACACCCTCAGTTGAATTTATTTTTCAATAATACATTTTTTCAACTATCAAAAGTACATGTTATTTTTACTAAATCCTTTTTTATTTCAAACTAATATTTTAAATTTGGATTTTTTGTAAAAGTTACTCTATCATGTTTTATGGGAGAACAAAAAAAATCATAAAAGTATTTTTTTTATAAAAAGTTGTTTTCAAAATATATAATGTTGGAAGATTTTAAAAAATAAAATAATGATGTCATAAAATGTGTAAATAAGATAAGGTTTCTTAAATTTTTCTTAAAAAATATAAATATGTAGTTTTATATAAAAAAAGATTAGGTTTTTATTAAATATCACAAAGATATGATGATTTTATTAAATTAAGTTTAAAATATAGATAATTTGGATTATTTTTTGCTTTTTATAATGTTTGAGAGTACCAAACGGAATTTGTGATACCTCACACAGATTTTTTAAAATCTTTAGGCACCACTTAAAATTCGCAATACTACGTAGCTACCACACAAAATTTTCCATTTTTTTTATATTTTGCCTGATTCGATCAAATTATGATCTACATAAGAAACTTATTTCTGTTTTTTAATTCCTGGAAATTATGTGTAAAGAAAATTACTTTAAATAAGAGGTAATGTTCTTATTTTTTCATAGTTGTTTCTATATTCCTTCTATTTTTAGAATTTATATATTGTTATCAATTTTATCACAATTTGGTCAAGAATTTTGTCGGGCTCATTTGAGTATACTTATCAAATCTCACTTATATACCATAATTAATTTATAAATATTTTCTTAAAATTAATTATATATTTTTCTTTTTTTATGAAGTAATAATTTTTTATTATGAATTTGGTATACATAACTCTATAAATATTAAAAAATACAACTTCACTTAAATGTATACACAAGTCCTTCAATAAAAGTACATTATCTCCTTTATATATATCCTTAATGTGTTAGACTTTTTTTAATTTTGGGGTTTATGGGTTTGGAAACGTTAAAATCACTTTTTTATACACATTTGTTGAATTATGCAGAGAAAGTATTATATAATGAAAAAAATTGTTTAAATTGTGTAATTCTGAATCAATTAAGAGCAAAACTTCATTTAGGGTTGAATATAGGGTTTGTTGTTTGAAATTGGGATTACTTGTGTAAGGTATACGTTAGACTTAGTAGTGTAAACAAAAACTTTTTAGCTACAGGCAAAAATACCCCATTCATAAGAAAAATAGAAAATTAATTGGACTTTTGCATTATCTTAATTCAGTGTGGTACAAATTTTCCTCATTTGGGTTGGACGGGTTGGTAGATTTTTCTCATTTCACTTTAGGACTTTTGCATTTAGACGAGTAGTATCGTGTGAACAAAAAAAGTTCCCTTGGCTATATTTCGTGAATGTTTGTATTTTTTCTTGATTTTAACCCATACAGAACTAAAACCTTGCATCCGTCCCTGATACCATGCACATGGACAAACTCACATGTGCCGCGTAGATTGGATATTACATTAGAAAAAGTAATGGCATTCTCAATGACATTTTAATTAACAAGGTGGCCATGTTAATAACTAATTATATAGTTTTTTTTATGGAAAACTAATTTTATAGTTAAAGACGTTTTAATTAATAAAAAATATTCAAAACAATTTTCTAAGTGAAAAAAACAGAAACAATATGTAATATTTTTACCTTATACTTTGCTTATGCATTACTTTAATTTACTTTTTTTATATGGTAAAATTTAGACTGGAAACCACAGAAAAAACGTTTCCCAATCTGTAGCATCCTTGCAGATTAGAATTACAAGTTCTAGATTAGCTCGAATATCTTTCAAGGAACTCCGCTGGCCCAGCTTTACAATGAAGTTGGCCACCGTTTTTGTTTCTCGGAAGACATGAGAAATCTACACTGAAGAAAACAATTATAAAACACAAAGGATATCAGAAATTAAAATTTCAATATCTCAAGACAGTACCACATTTTATTAAGAACGTTCACAATAGTAAGGTTGTCATATTCAAGTTGAATGTTGATAATGCCTAATTCATAAGTCTTAACCATATCATTTCTTACTGCTAGAGTTTATGTTTTTAAAGGGGTTGAGAAACCACATTTATTCCCAAAGAGGAAAATTGGTTCACCTGTGCTATTTATGAAAATATAGCCAAAACTAGAGTCACCATTAGTTTTGGTAGATCCATCTGTATTAATTTTACTTGTATTTTTTGGTGGTTTTTCCATTTATTTTTTGGTCGTCTTATATTATTATTTCTATGTGTTTTTGGTTTACCCTCTGCTAAGCAGTCTGGGTTCCAGTTCTTTGTCTGTTTCCAATTCTCAATTTGTTTTTTTAATATAAATTGGTACATCCTTTATTATATCTGTGTCATTGTTTGTTCTTCCAAAACTTTGTTGGTTCTATAAATACCAGATTCCCCACCAAGAGACCATTAATTCTATAAATTGTGATCGGTCAGTTTTTTGTCGAATTTCTTCAATGTTTTCATATGTTTTTTTATTCCCTATGTTTAGAGACCTAATGATTCCATATGTGAGAGAATTCATTTTCTCGGTATGGTTTCATTGGAAGAGGAGATGATTCAAATCCTCCAATCGTGCATTACAACGGATGCAACCCTGGGGGATTGCTACTCCTTTTTCTGCTAGTCTTGCTTTGGTTGGGAGTCTGTTTTTCATTATTTCTAGATAAAGTTTTTAACTTTGGGATAAGTGTCCATCTTCCAGATCCAGGAAGAATCATAAGCAAAGTATCTTTTGTTTCTGTTGATCATATACATAGCAGAGTTTGTAGAAAACCATATGTTTTTACTAGCTTTCCAATACATTCTGTCATGAATATTATTCAAAGGTAGGGATAGATGTTATTTGTTTGGCTAAATAATGGGGTAAGCATTGTTCAATCATGTCCTTATTCCAGTTTTTGTTTGGCAAAATAAAATCCGCCATCAAAGCACCCTTATTTAGAATTGATTGTGTATTAATGATATCACATAAAGGAGTTTTAGAAACCCACTTATTAGACCAAAATTTGATTGTTCTGTCATTTCTAACTTGTCAAATTAGTCCAGATTTGAATTCATCAAGAAGTTCAATCATTTTGGACCACTGCCAAGAACAAGTTCCTTTTTCCTCATAATGTAGCATATAGGGGTGTTCATCCGGTCCGATAGACCAGATTTTTTCAAAAGTCTAGACCGGACCGGACCTATTCGCTCCGGTCTAGGACCGGTTTAGACCGATCCTTATTAAAAAAATAAATGATTAAATTCTTATTTAAAATCTATAAAAAATATCTAAAAAACATTTATACTCCTAACTTATTAAATTAAGAAAAATATCTATAAAAAAAACATATAAATATCCATAAAAACATATAAATTAAGAAAAATATTTTTTTTTAAAAAAAAAATCCGGTCCACCGGGCCAGATCGATTTTTTTCTGGGTTTGGACCGGACCCGGATTAAGGGGAAAACCTGGACCGGAGACCGGACCGTAATTTCACCGATCCGGTCCCATTTTGAACAGCCCTAGTAGCATATGTTGTGTTTTCAGATATTTTTCGGTAACAACTTTAACCCAAAAATTTTCTGGATCAGCTAAAATTTTCCATAATAATTTAAATTGTAAAACTTTATTCACGTCCTTCGATTTTCTCAATCCAAGGCCTCCTTGTTGTGTTGGTTTACATATTTTTTTCCCAACCTATAAGGGCTCGTTTGGTATTATAATAGGCATCGGGTTGGAATGAGGAATCGGGTTGGGTATGAGGAATGAGGTTAAGCGATTCCTATGACTTTGTGTTTGTTATAATTAAATTTTGGAGAGTTGGAAACAAGTATAAAATCAGGTATGATCCATATCTCTAGCTTTATGTGGGTATGAAATGTAGTATTGTAAGTTGGTATGAGTCATATCTTGGAATCAATTTCATACCCATTCCTATCTCTACCAAACACCAAAACCGAACTGACTCATTCTCACACCCATTCCCTATACCTATGGTATATAAACAAACGACCCCTAAGAGGTTTGTAGGAACTGTCTTTGTTCCAAAAAAAAGATCTATTTAATTTATCAAGTTCATTATGTGTATGTGTAGGTAGCATAAAGCTTTGCATAAAATAATTTGGTCTTGATGCCAGATTAGCTTTTATTAGTGTTGTTTTTCCTGCTTGGGAAAGAGAGTTCGCTTTTCATTTTGATAGTTATTGTTGTGTGATAATTAAAAGACCAACAAAGGTATTTGAATTGACTCTACCATTAATGATAGAGCAACCTAGATATTTTTCAAGAGATATCATGTTTGTGATTGTGAGAATACCTTGAATTGCTTTTTTTTTTGTTGGATACCTTTTTGTGACCTGAAAAGCATATTTATGAAAATTTACTTTTGTTCAGAAATTTTGCAGTACTCATCTACAACATCCTTGATTTCCTTGCAGTTATCCTGTTTTGCTTTTGAAAAGATCACAATGTCATCTGTAAATGCCAAGAAAGGAATTCGCATTCCTTGTCGAGTGATTTGAAAACCTAACGGTTTCTGGGGTTTTCAGAAGCTTTTTGAAGTTTTCAGGCAAGGATTTCCGATCCTAGAATGAACAGAAAAGGTGAGAGGGGATCAACCTGTCGGAGTCCTCTGGTTGGTTTAAATATTTCTGTGGGTCCATTGACTAGCACCGAAAAGGAGACAGTCATAATGCATTCTTTTATCCAGTTGATAAATCTTTCATGGAATCCAAACTTCTCCGTTATTTTAATAATGAAATTCCACTCAATTCTATCATAGGCTTTTTTCATATCTAATTTTAGAGCAATGAATCCTTCTGCTCCTTTTTTCGATTTAAATGAGTAAAATATTTCATGAGCTATTAATATATTATTTTGGATGGCTCTATTTGTAACAAATGCGCCCTACAGAGGATGAATTAATTTCTCCATGGTTCTCTTAAGTCTTGTTGTTAGGATTTTCGATATAGTTTTATAAATTGTAGAGCATAAGCTTATGGGTCTATAATGATTAGTTGAGTTTGGATTGTCACATTTTGGAATAAGAGAGATAAATGTATGATTTATTTGTTTAAGCAATTTCCTTGAAAGGAAAAAGTTCTTCACTGCTTGAATTACAGATGGACCTACAATGTCCCAATATTTTTGATAGAATTTTGTTGTCATACCATCAAGACCCGGTGATTTATCCAAGCCAATGTCAAAAACAGCCTTCTTAATTTCTTCATTAGATACGTTCCTTGTTAATTCTACATTATCCTCTATAGAGATTTCAGAATGAATTAGTTCTAGGTTTTCCCAAAGTAATCCATAATCCATATCCTCACTTATGAACCTTTTAATAAAATCATTTCTGATTTCATTTCTAATGTTCTTTTCTCCAATAATGCCTGTTCCTTCTTGGGTTTTGATTTCTTTTTATAATTTTTCTATTTCTTCTCCCACTTGCTATTTTGTGAAAATAACTGGCATTAGTATCATTATATTTTATGTGTTTAACTTCAGTTCTTTGATTCCAAAATACCTTTTGGAAACAAAGAAGTTTTTCTTTTTTTTCAATAAGTCTGTTTTGTTTTTTAATGAGATTATTGTTAGGGTTTGTACAGATCGCAATTTGAATGTCAGAAAGCTGTTTTTCTATGGTTTGAAGTTGGGTAAACACATTACCAAAGGTACTTTTATTCCAGATCTTGACATATTTCTTGAGTAATTTTGTCTTGGAAACTAGATTATACATTCTAGATCCATGATAATTTGTTCTCCAAGCTTGTTTAACGACATTTCTAAAATCCTTTCTAGTCATCCAATTTTTTTCAAATTTGAAGGGTTGGTTTTTAATAAATATAGTAGAGGCTAGTTCAATTGTTATAGGGCATTGATCCGAACTGGTAAATGTATAATGTTTGGTACAAATATTTGGATACCATTGTAGAAGTTGATGGTGAATAAGAGCTCTATCCAGTTTTTCATATATATTATCAATTTCTATTTTGTTTTTTGGCTAGGTGAAGGTATTCCCTTGAAATGGGATATCCAATAATTCGCATTCATTTTTAAAGTGTCTTAATCTAGCAAATTTTGTTAGAGGTGGGGTAGAACCCCCTAAGTTTTTCGATAGGATCTTGTATTTCATTAAGATCACCCATAACAATACAGGGATAGACACTATTTTTGATAAATAATATAATATTTTCCCATAATTCATTTTTACCAGATTCATTTGGTGGAGCATAGGTAAGAATGAGCAATACTTTAATGTTTGTGCATAGATTCGTATATTTAATATTGATAAATCTTGGTTTAATTTTGTGAATTTCAAGTATTTCATTTGTGTGTTGATATGTTTTCCACATTACGCAAATGCCACTTGAGAATCCAGTAGCATGAACACAATGGAATTGATCAAAACCAGCTTTTTTCTAAACTTTTTCACTAGGTTCTTTGTTCGTTCTTGTTTAAAAAAATGCGAGTAATTGGATTCGTTCTATTTTACAGAAGGATTCAATATCCATCCATATGGTTTTTTTTCCTATCCCACGACAATTCCATGTTGTGATCTTCATAAAAAACCTATTGAGTAATTGCCCTATATCCAAAGACATTTAGGGGACTTGTTCCTTAGTTCATAGTATTGACAGTTATATCGTGTGCAAACTATAGTGGATTCATTAAGAGCATCCCACAAATTTGGTTCTCTTAGTATAAATGTGATTGATCTCAGCATATAAATGAATGAGAACACATACATATTTAATAGTTATTCTCATTTGGTCAATCACATTTCCTTGCAAATGATTTGTCCAGTCAAAAAGTTTCACATGGATCTTAAGGTTGATCATTATAGCATTGTTCATTGTTTTATTATAGGAGAGTAGATCTTGTTCGTTATCACCAAAAAACCTGCTAAGGTTAATCCGAATAGCTAGAAAACTTGTCATAATCCACCAAGAGGTCTTCATGTCAAAAGTAAATTGGTCATAGTGTTTCAAGTTACTCACATTATCATTTCTACAGCAAGAAATGCTAGGATTACAAGGGTTCATAGTAGTTTTTCTTTTCTGTCAAAGGCAAAAAACATGTTAAAAGAGGCATCTAAATAATGCATATTACATATAAAATCTGTGAAGCACCCACAGATATTTGGAGTGATTTTTTTAGACAAAATAGTATACAACAAACTCATAGCCCATATGTTTCGATTGAAATTGTTCAGGGAGTCACAACTCCAGAAATGTTTGTTCAGTGGTTGATTGTTCAGAGTAAAATTTCTATAATGTTCAAGATCTCTAATAGTTATACAATAGTAGTTCATAACTAATTCAGTTTCAGCAAATTTGTTCAAAGGGATCAGTTGTTCACAAATGTTCAGAAACCATAGAGGTCTCGAGCAGTTGTGAGACATGGAGAAGTAGGGATGACAAAGGGGCTGGGGTTCCCCGTTCCCCGTGGGGATTCCCCACAATGGGGACGAGGACGAGGATTTTAAACGGGGATGGGGGAAAAATTAAATCCCCATGCGGGGACGGGAGTGGGGTCGGGGAGAGGGGTCCCAGCCCCTCCACCCGCCCCGTCCCCGCCCCCGACGGGGAACCCCGCTAGAAAATTGCCCAAACACTTGAACCCTTACCATTGTAACCTCAACCCCAATGCCCTAACCTAGTAACCCTTGTACCATAAACCCCAATACTCTAATCCTTATATCCTCAATCATAAAGTCCAAACCTTTACAAAAACGTTGTTATGACTTTATCAATACTATAAATCTTGTATTAAACCTTTATACATAATAATGTATGATAAATCAATAATGCTCAAGTGATATAATAATGTATA
This sequence comes from Rheum nobile, assembly GCA_027886185.1. Lineage (NCBI taxonomy): Eukaryota > Viridiplantae > Streptophyta > Magnoliopsida > Caryophyllales > Polygonaceae > Rheum > Rheum nobile. Next base: position 4,277,608 of record WOAB01000207.1, on the reverse strand, counting down.
TTTAATAATGTATATGGTAAAAATCAATATTGCTCAAGTGATATAATAAGGTATATGATAAAATCATTTGTAACAACGAAAAAGTATATATATAAGATCACCACAAAAACTTTGTGGGCTATGTGAAAGGTGAAATGAAAAACTTTTTGGGAAGAAAATTCCCCGCCTGGGAATTTATATGGGGAAAATTTACGGGGACGGGGATTCCCCGACGGGGACGGGACGGGGTCGGGGCTAGATTTTTAACTAAAACGGGGACGGGGATGGAGGATGCAACACTAAACGGGGATGGGGACGGGGAGAGTGCCCCCCGCCCCGAACCCGCCCCGTTGCCATCCCTATGGAGAAGGAACTCCAAAAATGTTTGTTAGTGGAATAAGGGTTCAGAAGAGACCTATAAGGTCCAACCAATTTGTTCTTGGAGTTAAAACTCCAGAAATGATTGTTCAGGGGGTGATTGTTCAAAAAAATATTGTTTTTCTTGTGCCATTTTGCCTCAAAAAACTTGGTTCTGAGTTCGTTGTGATTGGTGTGTGATCCTGTTGTAGTCCAGATGTCCATTTCCTGGGAATATAGCCAGAAATCAATGCACAAATGAGAAGAGAAAAAAGATAAATAATGACAAAATTGAGAACAAAGTACCATATTCAGATTATAGTGGTCAAGACTTTTAGGCTGAAGTTCATCAGTAAAATTTGCAGGGTGATGCTTCGAATGATAAAGACATGTCTAGTAAATGTTCAAGGTGTCATAAAGATACATCACAAAAAAATAATCAGTGTGAAAACCATAGCCACAAGCCAACTGTATTACTGGCAAATGGTAACCTTTCATATTAAGAAGGCCAGATACAGGGACAGCTAAGCACAGATAATGCCAAGAACTCCAGGTATCCAAATTCACATCACACCATAAAGTCACCAACACTTTATGTATGAAAATAAAGATGAGTTGTTCATTGACAAAGCAAACAAGAACACAGTTCGACAAGTACTTAATACTCTTTTCATTATGTTCACCAATGACATAACCTAATAAAGAGGTTTCCTTAAGTTTCAGGATGTTCTCTCTCACACTAGAGAGTTTTGAAAGATACATATTCATATCAATCATAGGTTTCTTTAAAAGAGTGAGACTGTGAGTCTTAGTTTTGGTCTCCAAAGTGGAGTTTTTCAGAGGAAGAGGGGTCGCCTCATTAGGTTTTACAAGAGTTGGTTCAGGAGTCGAAATTTTACCATCAGAAGAGGAGCTAGAGACACCAGGAAGTGTACACATCACCTCCTTCAAAGTTTTCTTCTCTTTATCCATGAGATTGGATAAAGGAAAGGCCAGTAAAAACACAACCACAAAAAGGAACAACCACATGAAGCACCGAAGCAAAGTAGTAGCAGTGAGTAAGAGAGATTTCACAGGATGCAGTGTCAAGTTCAAGTAATAAGATCTGCAATATAGAGATAAACTAGGCACCAAAAGAGAGATCAAGAAAAGAAAGAGGGGATAAGAGGAGAGATAACACCTTAGTCACAGAGACGAGAGGGTTTACTGGCCTTGTCCACCACTATAGTAGCAAAGCCCAGAAACCCAAAGGAGTAGAGGAACCATACCTTCAAGCGGCACAGGAAGAAAACGATCTCAGAGAGCCCATCACAAGTAACAATAATTTGAGAAAAGGGCCCTTGTCTCCATCGTCTCCCATCAAAGATCCGAGTCTCCGTGAAATCAAGGTCCATAAAGTTGAGGAAGCTTTGCGGGAGATGAATCGTGGGTGTAGTAGAGTTGCTTTGCAGCACCACCATCCTTGTTAGGTAGTCGTCGTCGTCGGTGAACAATAACAAAAAGATGGCTTCTCTGGGTTTTCTCCCAAAAAGACTCCTCTCCCTTACAGTGAGAGTGGTTGTCCGAAAAGTGGTGGTGGTGGTGGTGGTGGTGGTGGTGGTGGTGGTGGTGGTGGTGGGGGGGGGGGGGGGGGGGGGGGGGGGGGGTGTTGCAGGTTGAGATCATCATGGTTGGGCTTGATTTTGCAATCGGAGGTAAGGTGAAAGATCAGATTCCAGAGGAAATGGAACGGCGGCCGTTCTTGTTCTAGGGTTTGGGGGTAAAAGGTTTTCCGAGGAAAATAGAGGGTTTTCGTTTTTGTTTTTAGCACTGTTTTAAATTTGGCCATTGACTTACTTTAATTTACTTTGTTTGAGCGGATTTCCGCTCACTGCTGTAATTCTTTTGTATACTTTGTTTATGGTATTTTATATTTAAGAGAACAATCTAAAAGGTAGGAATCTATACATAGTATAAAATACAATCCTAGATCATTAATGACTATCTCATTTATTATAAGTTTAAACTATTCATAATGTTGCAAATAAATATGTAATCTATATCTATATATAGACATCTCTATAAACATATATACTAAAGTACCACTTCTCTCAACAATTTTTATATATTTGATTTAAATAATTACAATTTTAAAGTATATTATGTAAATTACAAATATAAAATTGAGTATATTCTTTCATCGGTTATAGGTTCGTGCTATTAGCAAACGTTGGTAAGCAATCTTGATGACTACTTTAATTTTGGTCAATATTAATAACTACGGTTTTTTTTAATAACTATATATTTGCTAAACTTATAATCTTACATACAATTAGCTAATAAATATACCATTTTTTATTGAACTTACAATAAGCCAATAAAAAATAACATCACTATTAATATCGATAACCTATCATAATATAATTAACTAATCGATATCCCACAAATTGATAATATAAATGTATCATATTTTATTGAACTTACGATAAGCCAACTTAATTGACATCCTTAATATAATTTTGATAATCTATTATGTTGTTTTAAGTACAACTTTGAAAATCTGAATATTTCAATATATAGTATTGTTTTCTTTATCATAGTTGTTCTATTATATCAATCTAATATATTATATATAGGCTTTATTTTGACTATATATGATTATTGTATTTATTCAACCAACTAAAGTATTTTGTCTACGGTTAGAATAGAAAAAAATTGTGATAGATTAACTTCTCTATTCCACCCCAATAAATAAAACACGATAAATTTTGATAAATAATACTAATTAATTTTTAATAGTTACGTAATTTTTTTTTCATATTCTAAAAACTACTACTAGTCTTTATTTTACTTTAAACGAAAAGTTATGAGTTGAATGTGAATTTGAAACGCCCAGTAAACTCCTCTATTTATACTCTTACAAAATAGGCATTGAGTTGAAAGTGAAGTGGAGTTGGTTAATGGATCATGTATCCACGTTGATTGACGATCGATGCGTCATCCTTCACATAGTAAACTCATACACCATGTACCTTTGTCTTTCATTGAGTGATGGGCTACAAATTTAGATGCTATTGTTGTTTGAATATAATGCATTGATTTTCGGTATCTAGCTTTATTGTAGTTTGTTCGAACTACTTGCAAATATTTATCTATTCTTTTAGTTTATGATTTGTTGTCCAACTACTTTTTTCTAATTTGATTTGCATTAGTGTCTCATCTAAATTTATTTGAATTGCAAGTATATAATTCTTGGATTATGTCGGATGGTTTGTACTCTTTTTATTACCTACCAAAACAGTTGTGGGTAGCCATAATATATCCAATTTGTGATTGTGTAACAAATATTAGGGGAAGCTAAGTGTTTTCGTATGAGTTTAATTATATTGGTTTAACATTGTGTCTATTTGATTGCTTAAAGTGATTGATGAGTTTCAGGTGGTGATGTGGAAATTGGATGGTCAATCGAGGCATCGATATATTGTTTTCGATCAAATAAGGAGTTTTAGCCAAACAAACAACTTATTGTAGTCCTATTAACAAACCTTAATTAAACTTTGTTTAGAGGTAGCAAGCAATGATAGCTTGGGTTTAGTTGATGTCATCTTTAGTAGTTTAAATTCATGTAATTGTATTTTAAGTGCCTTTAATCTATGTGATAAATAATAATTTGTTAATTATATGGTTCAAATCCTATTATATATATATATGTTTTTTCGGCTTCTCCTCAGTTATGCACAACATGCACATGTTTTTCCCAAAAGTTATTACATTACTTACTCCATTTACTTTAATAAAATGTGAAATTATACTTATAATTTTACCAATGAGAGTGAGCATGGATCAGTATAAAAAAATGTAATTTTAATTTAAAAAGGATTTTAGGATTAGAAATATGTAAAGTCGTTATATGTATTCACTTCTTTTAACTTGAGTTAACTATGGGAACAATTGGATTTTATGAAATAATATTGATCAAGGTTTTGAAAAAAGAAGAAGTAAATTCTTCATTAGCTAATCGAATGATGTAAATGTAATAAAATATATTGGACCAATAACTACCTTCATTAGTATTAAAATCCATTGAACAGGGTAACTTCACCCTTTTTTCCACACAACTCTAATGCAAAATGAAAATATAAATAAAATGAAGTTAACTATAAAATTTTAGACACTAACATCGAGAATTATCAGCAAAGAGTATTCATTTGTAAGAAAATGAAATATGTAAAACAGTACTATACAAAATGAGAAAAAAGCAAAAAAAAACTCCAACAACAATTACTAGCCAATCCAATACATTTTTTGTTGATAATGTGTGTTTAGTCTCCCCGGCCCCATCTCTTCTCTATATGCAGATCCTTTCTAGTGATGCCACGGGCACCCCTTCGACGATCTCGTCTTCGGCATAGCCTCCTCATAGAAAGCCGCCTTCCAGCTAGTCGGTCAATTCTCTTAGTCCTAAAGCCTTTCTCTTCCTCATGCTTTCATCTCTTCTTCCCCGATCTGAAGACCGACTCGAACCAAATGATCGACGACGATGGTTGACATAATCTTCCGCCAATTCTCGCCAACAATCTCAAAAAATTTCCGGTTAACATTTCAATTAGACTCAAAATTCACGATCCTACAAGTTAGGGTTTGTTTCAAAATTTTGGGGATTTTGTAGTTTAGCCCTCCAATTAAAACATCGTGAAAGGAGACCTTTGCGATGATGGAGAAGACACCAATATGGGGAGAACGTCGACACGGTGGATGGGCGGCCGACGATGGGCGTTGTCGGTGACGCCTCCTAGACCAGAGGCAACCAAATGAGGGAGGATATAGAAGCATCGGCTTTAATTCACATAATTTACAGATGGATCGGGGTTGATTTGCATAATTTACATAGGAGGGAGAAGCATTGGTGGCCGACGATAGTAATTGTTGTTGCCGGTGGTGAGGAGATCTGGTGTTGAGTATTCACCGAAGGGCGGGTAGGGCTGGGTAGAGAGATGATTTTTTTGGGATTTTAATTAAAAAATTAATAGATGGACATTTGGCGGAAAAAAAAAAAACTCAGGGGTACCGCGCAAAATAGGTAAGACTTTAGGGCACCTCGTGAATTTCGCCTTACCTCAGCATATCAGGCGAAAAAACCGTTAAAATTATTGTTAAAAATGGAGTTCTTAAAAAGTGTCCATGAACACACTAGAAAAAACCTTAGTGTATATGGCTAGAGTATGTATAAGCATATCTTAATTTACACGTAGAAAAATGTCAAATTTGTTAGGAGATATTTGACAAAGGACATTGAGTTAGTGTGACAGAATGCCCAAAGTGTCGGGCCCGGAAGCGCAAATTCGAGGCCAACTAGGAGTAATGACAATTTCGCTGACAATCAAATAACACCTAGAAACAGCGATAAACACAGAATCTCAGGATAACCAGATCACAGACAAACTCAAGCAACAGAATAATCACAATAACCAACACAAGAATTTAACGTGGGAAAACTCTCAATTACGAGAGGGGGAAAAACCCACGACCGGCCAACCAAGCCAATCAATCCACTAATCAACAAATCAGTACAAGTGTTTAACAATACAAGTACCACACACAGGAGACAAACATGGAGATCTCAAACACCCCTCTAAGGGCTCGTTCGATAGAGTGGAAATTGGGTTGTAAGCAAGTTGAAATTAGAGCTTCCACTTTCTTAAGCTCCACAAAGGTGTGTTCGGTTGTTTTTGGGATAGAGTGGAAGGAAGATGAAGAAAGTGGAAGGGAGTTGAAATTAATGGCTAGTTCATCTCCTTCACTGCCATTTGCTCAACCCCCCCCCCCCCCCCCCCCCCCCCCCCCCCCCCCCCCAAGGGTAAGCTGATGTTTGGAGTTGAAGTGGAAGGAATTCTTCCTTTTGCCCCTAAAAATCTCACTCTCATTCCAAATTCAAGTTTTAAGTGGATTTGTAAATTCAACAAATTTTAATACCCTTTTTGGTAATTACACATACAAATATCCAACTTCAACTCATCTAAATTACTACTTACCGAACACGTTATAATATAACTTCAACTCGTACTTCCACTTCAACTACTACTTCCACTTCAACTACTACTTTCACTTTCTTCCAGTTTCACTCGGTTTTACTCACTACTTACCGAACGGATCCTAAATACAACCCGATCTAGATAGGATTCCTCTCCAACTAACTGAACCACTTGTTCATAAGACTAGAGATTCCAAAGGGAGATGAACTTACCAAACCCTTGTTGGTAACAAGCTATCCGAATCCAAGAGACGATCTCCAAAGGCCAAGGAAAGAGCAAAACTAGCTCTTTTCTCTACCTTTCTTTTTCTCTCTCCTCCAAGCTCTCTCCTCTCTCTTTTCTTTCTTTTTGGCTGCTGTAGCTCTCCAAGAAGCTCAAAAATGCTTCTCAATCTCTCGGTGGCTGTTGCAACAATACACACACACATCACTTTGCTAGTTACCCTAGCAAAACATTGGGCTGGACCTTTGGGCCCATTAGCCCAACAATCTCCCCCTCCAGCCCAAGGGGAAGACGTCGTCATCCTGGCCTCACCTGCATCCGAGTCCCGTCCCGCCATCGTGGCGCGGAACCGATGCTCGCCAAATATCATCATCACTACCACCCTCTAGCTCCCCCTCCTCCGTAACTCTCTCGTACGCTGAGGTAGGATATCTGGTGGACTCATACTCCTCTCTCTCTGACCTCCTAGCAGTTTCTTCAGTCTGTGTTGGCTCCCCCTGCTCAGATCCTTCATCAATTTCAACACCTAATGAACACTCCTCTGACACGGGTATCATATCAACACCATCCTCTGAAGTAAACTCCACACTTGGGCCATCCCCTTCTGACGTCTCAGAAGATCTGTTGAATCTTGTCTGCTTCACAGACAAACTCTCATCACAAGTGCTCAAGGTCACACTGGCAACAAAATTGAGAGACTTCTTTGCCTGAACCTGCAACCTCATCTCACTCAAGCATGCCGACTGCCTATGCATCCAATCAAGTGAAGTATCATCTCAAGCTCCACTCAAGCCTTCCTTGATATCCCACATCTGAGTCCGATACAAGGAGTCTTTCAAACTACCCCTTGCAATCACCATGGAACCTTTGACGAGTTTCCACTTCTTATCACTAAAGGAGTTCTTGTAGCCCTCCTGATCCAAAACATTTAGAGAAATCAGATTCATCTGTAGATCCGGTATGTGGCATACATTCTTCAATGTCAACGTGCAACCAATGTCTGTCTTCACACAAACATCACCCATACCAACCACCTCTGCATGACTGGCGTTCCCCATCTTCACCGTGCCAAAGACTCTTGCTCTGTACGTAGTGAATGCTTCCTTCCTTGATGTACAGTGGTAAGACGAACCAGAGTCAACAACCCACTCTACACAAGTATTTGGCTCACAACTCTGAGCCTGAACGCAAGAGAGAACAACCAATGCATCCTCATCACCATGCACAGTTGCAGTGGTGTTTTCATCATTTTCCTTCTGATTTTTCTCCTTTCAATGCTTATAATTCCTCTTGATATGCCCTTTCTTGCCACAGAAATAACAAACATAGCTCCTCCTAGTCTGTGATCTACCTCTCGATCTACTCCTCGAATCTGTCACCAAAGCCTATGACGTATTTGTGCCCATATCCTTCCTCCTAGTCTCCTCATTGTAGAGACTATCCTTCACTGCAGATAAAGACACAACACCACTCGGAGCAGAATTGTTGATCGATACCACCAGAGTCTCCCAACTGTCACGCAAAGAACTCAAGAGCAATAGAGCTTGGAACTCATCATCAAAGACCAACTTCATCGTGTTCAACTGATTCACCAATTCTTGAAACTCACTCAGATGCTCTGCAATAGGCTTTCCGTCTTTGTACTTGAGATTCACTAGCTTTCTAATCACAAAAGCTTTACTCTGGGCTGACTTCCTCTCATACATATCTTCCAATTTTTTCCACAACACCTGTGCATCCGTCTCGTTGCTAATATGGTGATAAACACAGTTATCCACCCATTGTCTGATGGTTCCAATAGTCTTTCTGTGCAACTTCTTCCAGTCACTCTCAGATGTCTCAGTCGGCCCTTTTGATCCCAACTCAACTGGATCATACAAGTCCCTGCAGTACAACAAATCTTCCATCCGCGACTTCCAAATCGAATAATTTGAAGCCGTCAACTTGATCATTGTACCTGCAAAGTCTTCAACTTTCATTGTCATCTCCACTCCTAATGCCCACAATCTCAACACAACCCAAAACTCTGATACCACTTGTTGGGCCCGGAAGCGCAAATTCTATGCCAACTAGGAGTAACGATAATTCTGCTGACAATCAAATGACACCCAGAAACAGCGACAAATACAGAATCTCAGGATAACCAGATCACAGACAAACTCAAGCAACAAAATAATCACAATAACCAACACAAAAATTTAACGTGGAAAAACCCTCAATCACAAGAGGGGAAAAAACCCACGACCGGCCAACCAAGCCAATCAATCCACTAATCAACAAATCAGTACAAGTGTCTAGCAATACTAGTCTCACACACTGGAGACAAACATGGAGATCTCAAACACCTCTCTAAATACAACCCGATCTAGATATGATTCCTCTCCAACTAACTAAACCACTTGTTCATAAGACTAGGGATTCCAAAGGGAGACGAACTTACCAAACCTTTGTTGGTAACGAGCTATCCGGATCCAAGAGATGATCTCCAAGGCCAAGGAAAGAGCAAAGCTAGCTCTTTTCTCTACCTTTCTTTTTCTCTCTCCTCCAAGCTCTCTCCTCTCTTTTTTCTTTCTTTTGGCTGTTGCACACTAGGACAACACTTTTGCCCAATTTCTGATGCAGAATCTCGTGCATCTCGCTCCTCTTCCATTTGCTTTATATATATGAAGCAAATGAGAGACATGAGCTGGACAACCAAATGGGCCATTGGCCCAACACAAAGAAAGTTGTAAATGAATGAAAATATACGATACATTTTTTAAGATACATTTTTTAAGATACATTTTTTTAATGTGTGACAATGAGCACATGTTAAGAGTCTAAATCTAAAACTATTTTCAAAATATTTTCTAAAGTAGAAGGGGTGAGTTCTAAAAAAAAAAGTTAAACTAATAACTAAAATAGATTATTATTAAATATGAAATTTTTATTGTATACTCAGTGGCACACATTAAAAAAATCATTTAAGATATACAAGGTGCACAATTAAATGCATCCATACATCTTTATATAATGCACAAAATGATCTAATTTAGATACTCAAGTAACTCAACGTGCTAGTTTCCACTAAATATAGGAGTGAAAGAAAAAACTGGGAAGAGCGTGCCTCCCACGTGACAGTGTTGGGAAAATGATCAACGGCTACCAAATTTGCCACGTCAGTCAATAAAGCGATTCCGAGATCCACTCTTTTCCTACTACTCCATCCGTACCAACTTGCCACATGTTTGGCACAGACGCCTTTTCGCATAATATCTTTCTATTTATATCGGAAAACTGGAATAAGGAGTATATTAAAACAGTATTGCTTTCTCTAATAAGTTTATTAATCCGTAATGTAAATATTTTCGGTCCTAACAATTAATGTATTGAATACTAGTGTTACTGAACGAGGTCTTCACAGAGTAGTGGAGTAGTAATTGACTCTGTCCCCCGTATATGACCGAGTCACGTGTCCCTGCTGCATGCATGACCATGTCCCACATTTCTCGCATGATCATGCATGATGAATGAATACTATATGCACATACAGACATTGGCACTTTACTTCCATGAAATTACAGCATGCCAAAAATGTGAAAGCTCTTCTTGTTTGCCAAAAATGTGAAAGCTAATATCGGATAAATTTTTTTTGCATACACAAGGGGTCATCGGACCCCTAGGACTCCCTAAATTCGCCTCTGTCCGTCCGTTTATTAAAACTTATCATTGTAATTTATGAGACAACTAATAAAGAATGTGAGAAAATTTGTATAAAAACTAAAAATGTATTGTTTAGTTTTATTATTTAAAAATTCTAAAATAATAAATATTGTTTATCAAAAATAAAAATAATGACACTTGTTACTTGATGAGTATCAGGATATAATTTCAGACAATCATATAGTTAGAACAATCCCACTTGAGATGATTTAGTGGTAGAGATTAGAGAAGCAAGGACATATAGGGGGATTTCATATTAATCTCTTCTGTACTTCGATGAAAAACCAAATTTTACCGTTTTTCTTTTCGCTGAGTCAAGCCAATACAAGCTAATTTATCTCTTGTAAAATTGGATTACAAGCTGGGAATTTGACACGAAATGTGAGTTTCTAAATAATTTTGGGAAGAGGAGTAGCACAAGTCGGTTACGCAAATTGGGATGAGTGGACCGTGGGCAGTGGAGTTGCTTCATTTTGCCGCCATGAATGATGACGTGGCGTGGCGTGGCGGGCTTTCCGCTAATTTTGGCGCCAAAAGTAACGCCCAGGCTTATAGGCGGGACAGCAAGGCTGCTTCTGACACGTGTCCCTGCTTTTGACAAGTGGCGTCCAGCTGTTGGCACGCGTACTTCGTTATGTGGGCCACATCAAGGTGAGAAACTGACGGGTGGGGGCCATGCAATAAGGCGCACTGATTAATTGGCGACTTCAGTTCACCAATGGACGATTTAATTAGGCTGTCTTTGTATATAAAAAATTGTCTATATATATATATGAAATGGTATACTTAATTTAACAGTATAATCTGTGTGTATAACTTAACAGTATAAGGGGCAAAATCGAAAAAAAAAGAAAAAATCAAGCTCAAACTGTGCGTTTAACTTTAACGCACAACTTTGAACGCACAAAAAAAAAGTGTATTGCTAATATAGACACGTATTTTTTTTGCGTTATATTAGCATTACAACTATATGATATAACCAAATTGGATATAACTATAAAGATATAACCAATTTGGTTATATCTTATGGTTATATTTTATAGTTATATCATATATTATATTTTATAGTTATATACTCCCTCTGTCCCAAAATATTTATCCTAAAGTACAAAAAACTCTTGGATTAAGAAAATTAACAAAGTACAATTGGAGACATGACCTGCTACAGTGAAAATTAACAAAGTACACAAGGGGACATGACCTGCTACAGTGCAATCTGTGGTTATTTACCACAGATCAAATTTCAGCCAATGAGAATGCTGATTTTAGGGGCACACGGATCACTTACAATTTTTGGGGACAGAATTGCCCTAAATAAAAGGGGACTTAGGGCATAATTGCCCTGACAAAATTGCCCCTAAACAGAGTATAAAAGGGGATTATAGCTTTGGGAAATGAATTTACAGAATTTACATTCAAATTTATAGTAAAATTCAGAGCAAAATTAAGCAAATAAACAGTCTCTACATCACAACCTGGTGGTGTCATGGCCTCAGCTTTATGGGACTTAAATGAAGCTCCACTTCCAGATGAACAGTACATTTATGATGGAGAAGAGTTCGAAGAGGGACAGTCATCAGGGGACATGGAACAAGATAGTGAACATAGCTTTGATCTCAACTAGGAACCAGGAGATGAAGAAGGACAGTCATCAGAAGCAGAGCACAACACAGAGGCAACACAACATCATCAGCCAACACATAATACCAGGCTCAGCAGTGATAAAAAAATGCACATTTTGAATGCTCTGCTAGCAATATCTAGAGAGGGACAATTATCACATGGTGTAATAAAGAAAGCTGCAGAAGAGTTCAAAATGTCAACAAGGTGCATAGGCAGACTTTGGAACACAGCAAAGAAACAACATAATGCACAGCAGAGGTACAATCTAAGCACAAAATATCACAACTGTGGTAGAAAAGGAATTCAAGTAGAGATGGATTCAATCACAGCACTGGGCATGGGAGACATGTCATGCATTAGAGACTTAGCTAACAAGCTTAGTCTTTCAAAGACCAAAGTGCATAGGATGGTCAAGCAAGGTACAATAAAGCCACATACAAATCCAATCCATCCTGGTTTGAGTGAGGGACATAAGAAGGCTAGGTTGGATTGGGTACTGAAGTTACTTTGTGGGGATACAGTAGAAGAAAAATCAGTGTATTATCCAATGTTTGATTTTGTACACTTGGATGAGAAGTGGTTTTTTCTATCAAAGAAATCACAGAGAGTATATCTAGCACAGAATGAAAGGGGCAAGTACAGAGCTGCAAATTCATCTAAATTCATTCCCAAAGTTATGTTCACTACAATTGTAGCAAGGCCTAGATTTGATGCAGAGGGACAGTGCATTTTTGATGGGAAGATAGGAATCTTTCCATTCACATATCAACAAGCAGCAAAAAGGTCATCCAAAAACAGAGAGAAGTGGACACTAGTTACAAAGCTAGTTGAATCAGTCAACAAGCAAGTGACAAGGAACATGTTGATAAACCAAATCATTCCAGCAATCAAGGCAAAGTGGCCACAAGATGGAGCTCAAAGAGTTATATTCATACAACAAGACAATGCAAAGGCCCATATAACTCAAAGAGATCCAGAATGGCAACAGGTATACATTCAGGATGGATTCACTTTCATCTTAATACAACAGCCAACTAATAGTCCAGATGTAAACATCTTATATCTAGGATTTTTCAGAAGCATTCAGTCACTCATGCACAAGAAGATGCCAAAAAGTATTGATCATATGATAGAAGCAGTGCATGAATCATTTTTTGAATTGGCCCCTACAACTCTAAGAGATGTGTGGATGACACTACAGTTTATTATGAATGAAATACTTAAAAGCAAGGGAGGCAATGAGTATGATTTACCACATGTAAACAAGAAGAAATTAATGGCTCAAGGGAATCTACCAAGAGAGATCAAGGCACCTATGTGGGCTATCATAGAAGCATGGGACATAGTGCATGGGGGTGCACAACAAGCAGATCAAGCAGGAATATCAATAGCAGGTCAACAGAGTCAACAAGGGACAACAGAAGTTGAAGATCAAGACACTGAAGAAGCACTTGAAGACAGTCAGTTTATTTAGCAATATATGACAAAGATTGAACATTTTGTGTATAGAGCAAGAACTTTTGTAATTTTGTAAACAAGCACAATGGCACAACAATGACATAGCTTTGATCTCAGATGTCCCTAATACCATCATAGACACAAACCCATTCACAATACCTTAGCATACACATAAGCATCAATCAGTCATTTGACTGTGTTCCAATGGCACACTAAGACAGTGAACATGCAGGGAATGCATCTCAATTTCAAGACTTCATCATAGATAGACTCAAGGAGAATAACACCACCAATCACAAGAGCTTTTAGAACTTTAGGACAAACATTTCGGGACAGACAAGGGAAATGCATAAATAATCTCAGATGTCCCCATAGCCATCATAGACACAAGACCAATCACAAGACCTTAAAACACGACGAGGGAATCGAGAACTCAAGCCTATCTAGAGATGGCGGAGCCATCTCGACTTCTTCCGAGTCCTTCTGAAGAGAAAAGAAAACACTCAGAATCTACGAGTGACGAACAAAGAATTAGTATTTCTAAATATGGAAGTTCGTTTCCATATCAGACTATAGAAAATGCACGACTATAAACGGTAATATTTCAAATTCTTTTCATTTCGAAAACTCAGAGCCCTTGAAAACATTTTCAATTTAAAACGAGTAAATGGTTCGTGAATTCCCAAACCCGTTTTAAAACCTTTGGCTCTGATACCAGATCTGTAACACCCCCAAATCGTAACCCATTTGGAAAGGTATTACCGCCAGTGACCTCGGTTTCCACACCGAAGCCACCCCAGGCTTTACCGGTTTAAATACAAATCATAAACAACAATCATGATTTAAACACCAAAATCTTTGGTTAAAACATATGTCTGGGGATTGCATCCCAATCCCCATAGGACAAAACAGAGTAATCAGCGGAAGTCTTTGCAAAGTATAAATACAAGGGTCGCCAAGGATCGTAACCTGATAAATCCATTAAAACACCGTTTGCTTTTATAGTCGTTCTAGCCTTTGTTTCTCGGATTCTTATCTGATGTGCCGAATCGAACGGATGACACCAGCCAACCATGCAGAGAACAATTACGGTTGGTTAGTCTAATGAAAGACTACGCAAGGATACAAAGCAGAGTGGTTCGAAGTAGTCGTATTAGGTTAGACTCATCGTTTCTCGAATTAAAACCGATGACGATAGTCAACCACCATACTCCTACTGGAATATATCAAGCAGCATGATCAAGAAAATATTCTAAAAGACCGAGTCTTACAGCAATCAACCCAAAAGAAGACTCCAATGAATTGAGTCTTATCGGAAAGCATGACAAATGTTGAGGAACATTAATTAATCATACAAGCGTTCAAAAACGACTTGATGTTTCGGTTCACGACCAACATCATCGCATAATGCAAATCCAGATTGGAAAGAGAACTTTACTCTGATCAAAGTCAAGACGAGCTTTCCTAGCTGCACTACACTTAGCTGCACTACTCGCCCAAGGTATATTAATCATGTGCTACGACGGCAGTTATCTTATTTAATTCCAAAACGCGCATCACGTTATAGGCTTTTAAATATATGTATCGCCATGAGGGACATATATTGAATATATGTTTCGCCATGAGGGACATATAGGACATATGTTTCGCCATGAGGGACATACTCCTGAATGGGACGAATCCCAAGATTTGTAGCATCAGTTAAGTGTCACCATCTCTATACCCGAGTATAGAGATCGGTCATGATCCACCAAATGGTTTTTGGGTTTATCACCCTTTGCACCATTAATCATTATTAAGAAACGACTAGACCTCGAATAGTCCATCGTTCCTACGAATATTCGTGCTAACTAAACAGTTCAACACGGTAATAATCATATCAAAGCCCTCCAGGCTAATATCATAAATATATATCTATAACAGCGTTGTTCTAACAGATATACAACCTATTATAAATATCATATTCTTTTCACATCATTTATCAAACTATTCCCAACAGAATAGTAAATCATCCCAAATTAATTAACAATTAAACAATTGATAATTAATGGAAATATGGAATGATAAGCAAGAGCGAACCGCCACTTGCCTTAGATCAGACGAAAGCTATAACAAGCTTAGAGACAACGGTTCCTGAGTCTGAAACTGGGACAGATCCTGGATATTAAATCCCTCTGGAACGACCCATAACGAGACCCTAAGTTAGATTCAATATCTACATATATGAATCTACAAGAATACAAAAGGAATCGAAGGAATCAAGCCTCGCCCAAAGCCAAACACCCAAGAACACACAACCCGGGTAAGCTCGCCGCGGGTGCGGTGGAGCCTCTGCCGCGGGTGCGGCGGGATTAAAGTGGCGAGGGAGACGGCATATTTTCGGGGAGAAAACTCACCCAAATCGATTCGTTCGACTTCAATTTGTTATGGTTTTGATCTCCCAACACTTTAGACCTTTGATTACTCTTAGAAGCACCTTTCTAGTACTAAAAAGGGATTCGATCTCTCTCACAAACAAAGCTCAAAGCTTTGGACAACAATGGAGTTTTCTTGGAGGAAGATGAAGTTGCAGCTGGAGTTGTGAGCTTCCTCTCCGCCTCCTCTCTCATTCATAGTCCCACAAGGTTGCTCAGGAGCTAGACACGTATGCCATGAGGTGTCCCAACCAGATGGAAAGACGTGAGGAGCAAGCATCGGCCAAGGGATAGAGCTGCAGAAACTCTATCGCGATGACGACAACGCTGATGACGACCGCGGGGTGCGGCAGGGTGCGGCCAGGGTGCGGTCAAGGCCAATTTTACCCCCTTTTCACCCGTTTTGTCCTTTCTTGCTAAGAGGTTAAATATTCTTAACCCCGGGTTAAATATATTCGTACACGAATAACTTTTTAACCCAAAAATACATTAACTGTAGTTTATATTACTCAGAAAAATATTACAGAGACCAAACATCTCATAGAATATTCGTACTTCTCTGAATTTAATCTGACTTGTAATATGGGCATAAGAAAATTTCAAAATTACCCCTATGAAATGAGGGATATTACATTACCTCCCCCTTAAAAGAAGTTTCGACCCCGAAACTTAGGCCGAAAACAACTCGGGAAAGCGTCTAAGCATATCCTCCTCAGTTTCCCAAGTCTCCCAAGTAACCTCTTCGGTTCCTGACTTGGACCACATAATCCGTACCAACGGTACCACCTTGTTGCGCAATTGCTTCACACGACACTCTAGAATACACACAGGTATCTCTTCGTAGGTACCATTTGTCTGAATCTCGATGTCTTCATAACTCAGCACATGAGATTCATCTGGCACGTATTTCCTCAACAAGGATACGTGGAACACATTATGCACTGGATGTGCCGATGGCGGCAATGCCAAACGGTACGCTAGAGATCCCACTCTATCAAGAATTTCAAATGGTCCCACGTAGCGAGGGTTAAGCTTCCCACGCTTACCAAATTTGAACACGCCTTTAGATGGCGAGACTTTGACAAAGACCTTTTCACCAACCTCAAACTCGACATTCCTACGCTTTGGATCAGCGTAAGACTTCTGTCGACTTTGCGCTGTCAACATCCTTTGTCTTATTAAGGCAATATCCGAAACAGTTCTCTCGACCAATTCTGGTCCGAGAAGAATCTTGTCGGCGTTCTCATCCCAACAAATCGGAGATCTACATCTGCGACCATACAAAGCTTCGAATGGAGCCATCTTGATAGTAGCATGCCAGCTATTGTTATATGTGAACTCGATTAGACTCTGGCTGTCCTCCCAACTAGTCGGACGATCGAGTACACATGCTCTCAACATATCCTCCAGGGTCTGGATAATCCTCTCAGACTGTCCATCCGTTTGAGGATGAAACGCAGTGCTGAATCTCAATTCAGTTCCCATGGCCTTGTAGAGTTCCTTCCAGAATCTTGACATGAATCGGCCATCACGATCCGATACAATGGTCTTTGGAGTACCATGCAAACGGATAACCTCGTGTAAAAACACTTCTGCTAACCTCTGGGTTCCCCATGTTGACTTGATAGCCACAAAGTGAGCACTCTTCGTGAGCCTGTCAATGATAACCCAAATAGCATCTTTCTGACTCTTAGTCTTGGGTAATCCTATGACGAAATCCATTGCGATATCTTCCCATTTCCATTCTGGAACTGAAAGAGGTAGCAATTCACCACCTGGTCTGCGGTGCTCTATCTTGACTTTCTGACAAGTCAAGCATTTCGCCACAAATTCTGCTACATCCCATTTCATGTTGGGTCACCAGAAATTCTTTCGGAGGTCCTTGTACATTTTGCTAGAGCCTGGATGTACAGAGTAGGCTGACGAATGGGCTTCTCTCATTACGAATGGGCGAAGACCATCAACGTCAGGCACACAAATTCGGTTTTGAAACCAAAGTGATCCATACTCTTGGATCACAAAATCGAGAGCCTTCCCGTTCATCACTTCATCACATAGCTTCACCAAGATAACGTCATCAACCTGTTTTTTCCTGATCTGATCAAGAAGTGTAGCTTGGATTTCAAGCATACTCAGGTATCCTCGACGTTGATCGTACAAGACTTCTGCTTCGCACAATCCTTGGTTCAATTCGGTCTGAGCCATAAGCAAAGCCACTACTACCTCGTGCGGCGTCTTCCGGCTCAATGCATCGGCTACTACATTAGCCTTGCCCGGATGATACAGCAATTCGAGGCCGTAGTCTTTGAGTAGCTCTAACCAACGACGTTGTCTCATATTCAACTCCTTCTGAGTGAATACATACTTGAGACTCTTGTGGTCGGTGAAGACTTGGCATCTCACGCCATAGAGATAATGTCTCCAAATCTTCAGGGCAAACACTACCGCCGCTAACTCCAGATCATGCGTCGGATAGTTTTCTTCATAGGTTTTCAGCTGCCTTGACGCGTAAGCAATAACCTTGCCTCTTTGCATCAACACGCATCCTAAACCACTCTTCGAAGCATCACTATAGATCGCATAATCATCAGTTCCGTCTGGTAGCGTTAGCACTGGTGCGGAGGTCAGACATTGCTTCAATTTCTGAAAACTGGCCTCGCACTTGTCATTCCAGACAAACTTCTTATGGACCTTGCGAAGTAGACCGGTCATAGGTAGAGCGATCTTAGAAAATCCCTCTACAAACCGTCTATAATATCCGACAAGCCCAAGGAAACTGCACACCTCCTTCACATTCTGAGGCCGCTTCCAGTTAGCTACTGCTTCAATCTTTTGGGGATCAACCATTAACCCCTTCTCATTGATCACATGGCCTAAGAAAGCCACTTCCTTGATCCAAAAATCGCACTTAGACAATTTAGCATACAGTTCATTTTGTCTAAGGATTGACAACACAATCCGAAGGTGTTCCTCGTGAACTTTCTCATTCGGAGAATAAATCAAATTGTCATCGATGAAAACCACCACGAACTTATCCAAGTACTGGTGAAAACATCGATTCATTAAGTCCATAAAGACCGCTGGAGCGTTGGTAAGTCCGAATGGCATGACTACGAACTCGTAGTGACCATATCTCATCCGAAATGCAGTCCTCGGAATATCTTCCTCACGAATTCTGAGCTGATGATAACCAGATCTCAGATCGATCTTGGAAAAGACTTTAGCTCCCTGTAACTGATCCAACATATCATCAATCCTTGGCAAAGGATATTTGCTTTTGATCGTGACTTTATTCAACTCTCGATAGTCGATACAAAGCCGAAATGATCCATATTTCTTCTTGACAAACAAGACCGGAGCACCCCAAGGCGATGCACTCGGTCTTATATAACCTTTGTCGAGAAGATCCTCTAATTGCTTCTTCAACTCTTGCATCTCAGCAGGAGCCATCCGGTACGGTGCCTTCGAGATCGGCGCAGTACCCGATTCAAGATCAATAGAAAATTCCACGACACGATGCGGGGGTAATCCAGGAATCTCTTCCGGAAAAACATCAAGAAATTCATGAATCACAGGAATATCAAGAACTGATGGTTCATCTTTCATGGGCGCATCCAGATAGCAAAGGTACCCGACACAACCCTGTCGAAGTAGCTTAAATGCAGCCATCGCATTGATAAGCCTGTCGTTATCAGCGTCATTCTGACCCTTAAATTTGCACTCACTCTGGCCCCTAGATGACACTGTCACAGTTCTTGCACTGAAGTCGATTACCGCCCCATGACGTGTCAGCCAATCCATACCGAGAATAATGTCTTATGGAGCCATGGCAATACAGATCAAATCTGCCTCGAATTTCTTACCCTGGATGGTAATCGGAAATTTAGACAGACACTTAGTTCCAACTAAATGGTCACCATTTTGGACCAGCCCATTACATGGTTCACAGACGGCCCACTAGTGGCTCCGAGCCCAGGCCCAGCCATTACCAGCGTCCACTGTTGCCATGAGCCACTGTCCATACATCTCAACCCATCCTTGATAGCTCCACCTAATTAATAGGCAGTCATCTCTAAGAGGTTGTTGGTGAGTCTTGAACACGAGACCCTACCCAACAGAAGGTATAACGCACTTTAAGCATTTGGAGCATCGGGTCCATCCGCCTCACGCATCTCGTAAAGGCGCTGACCTTGACCTCTAATCGTTCCTCTAGTACTTGGGGCCTTGGCCTGACTGGTTGAGTCGGGACCATAACTGGTGTACCCATTGACTCCCACGGCCTTGCCCTCCAACGAGCACGCTCAACTGTCTCATCCACCTGGCGATGCGCTTCAGCACTAATCGCCTTCCAAGTGGTAGGAGACAATGGCGAGTATTCCCGCTCAGGTGACAACATCGGACTCGGATAGATAAACTCCACTATCGGGTCCTCGCTACCCACCAATAAGCGCTCCAAGTCATCAGACTTGTAGCCCTGCCCCTCGAGGTCTTCCTCGGGGTCCTTCTTCTCATGATCTTCCTCAAGACCCTCCTCAGGATCCTCTTCCTCAGGGTCCTCTTCGGAAATCATTTAGATCATGAAGTCATCGTTATAGTACTCTCTAGCGTACCTTGACGACTTTTCTTCATCCTCAGTGTCCTCCCCTGGCTCCTCTGTAGGCTCTACCACAGGAACCATGGCCTCGTCGGACACTAGCACTACCGACTCAGGGAGTACGGTCTTCACCTCCTCGGGTGGACTACTAGGTTCACCGACCTCAAAATATGATGAGGGAACCGGGAACTCAAGCCTATCTAGAGATGGCAGAGCCATCGAGGCTTCTTCCGAGTCCTTCTGAAGAGAAACGAAAACACTCAGAATCTACGAGTGACGAACAGAGAATTAGTCTTTCTAAATATGGAAGTTCGTTTCCATATCAGACTACAGAAAAGGCACGACTATAAACGGTAATATTTCAAATTCTTTTCATTTCGAAAACTCAGAGCCCTTGAAAACATTTTCAATTTAAAACGAGTAAATGGTTCATGAATTCCCAAACCCGTTTTAAAACATTTGGCTCTGATACCAGATCTGTAACACCCCCAAATCGTAACCCATTTGGAAATGTATTACCGCCAGTGACCTCGGTTTCCACACCGAAGCCACCCCAGGCTTTGCCGGTTTAAATACAAATCATAAACAACAATCATGATGTAAACACCAAAATCTTTGGTTAAAACATATGTCTGTGGATTACATCCCAATCCCCATAGGACAAAACAGAATAATCAGCGGAAGTCTTTGCAAAGTATAAATACAAGGGTCTTGATCGTAATGATCACCCGCCAAGGATCGCAACCTGATAAATCCATTAAAACACCGTTTGCTTTTATAGTCGTTCTAGCCTTTGTTTCTCGGATTCTTATCTGATGTGCCGAATCGAACGGATGACACCAGCCAACCATGCAGAGAACAATTACGGTTGGTTAGTCTAATGAAAGACTACGCAAGGGTACAAAGCAGAGTGATTCGAAGTAGTCGTATTAGGTTAGACTCATCGTTTCTCGAATTAAAACCGATGACGATAGTCAACCACCATACTCCTACTTGAATATATCAAGCAGCATGATCAAGAGAAGATTCTGAAAGACCGAGTCTTACAGCAATCAACCCAAAAGAAGACTCCAATGAATTGAGTCTTATCGGAAAACATGAAAAATGTTGGGGAACATTAATTAATCATACAAGCGTTCAAAAACGACTTGATGTTTCGGTTCACGACCAACCTTATCGCATAATGCGAATCCAGATTGGAAAGAGAACTTTACTCTGATCAAAGTCAAGACGAGCTTTCCTAGCTGCACTACACTTAGCTGCACTACTCGCCCAAGGTATATTAATCATGTGCTACGACGGCACTTATCTTATTTAATTCCAAAATGCGCATCACGTTATAGGCTTTTAAATATATGTATCGCCATGAGGGACATATATTGAATATATGTTTCGCCATGAGGGACATATAGGACATATGTTTCGCCATAAGGGACATACTCCTGAATGAGACGAATCCCAAGATTTGTAGCATCAGTTAAGTGCCACCATCTCTATACCCAAGTATAGAGATCGGTCATGACCCACCAAATGATTTTTGGGTTTATCACCCTTTGCACCATTAATCATTATTAAGAAACGACTGGACCTCGAATAGTCCATCGTTCCTACGAATATTCGTGCTAACTAAACAGTTCAACACGGTAATAATCATATCAAAGCCCTCCAGGATAATATCATAAATATATATCTATAATAGCGTTGTTCTAGCAGATATACAACCTATTATAAATATCATATTCTTTTCACATCATTTATCAAACTATTCCTAACAGAACAGTAAATCATCCCAAATTAATTAACAATTAAACAATTGATAATTAATGGAATTATGGAATGATAAGCAAGAGCGAACCGCCACTTGCCTTAGATCAGACGAAAGCTTTAACAAGCTTAGAGACAACGGTTCCTGAGTCTGAAACTAGGACAGATCCTGGATATTAAATCCCTCTGGAACGACCCATAACGAGACCCTAAGTTAGATTCAATATCTACATATATGAATCTAAAAGAATACAAAAGGAATCGAAGGAATCAAGCCTCGCCCAAAGCCAAACACCCAAGAACACACAACCCGGGTAAGCTCGCCGCGGGTGCGGTGGAGCCTCTGCCGCGGGTGCGGCGGGATTACAGTGGCGAGGGAGACGGCATATTTTCGGGGAGAAAACTCACCCAAATCGATTCGTTCGACTTCGATTTGTTGTGGTTTTGATCTCCCAACACTTTAGACCTTTGATTACTCTTAGAAGCACCTTTCTAGTACTCAAAAGGGATTCGATCTCTCTCACAAACAAAGCTCAAAGCTTTGGACAACAATGGAGTTTTCTTGGAGGAGGATGAAGTTACAGCTGGAGTTGTGAGCTTCCTCTCCACCTCCTCTCTCATTTATAGTCCCACAAGGTTGCTCAGGAGCTAGACACGTATGCCATGAGGTGTCCCAACCAGATGGAAAGACGTGAGGAGCAAGCATCAGCCAAGGGATAGAGCTGCAGAAACTCTATCGCGATGACGACAACGCTGATGACGACCGCGGGGTGCGGCAGGGTGCGGTGGGGGTGCGGTGGCCGACTCGTGACCGCCACTGGCATTGGCCTTCGCCGCGGGTGCGGCAGGGTGCGGTCAAGGCCAATTTTGCCCCCTTTTCACCCGTTTTGTCCTTTCTTGCTAAGAGGTTAAATATTCTTAACCCCGGATTAAATATATTCATACACGAATAACTTTTTAACCCAAAAATACATTAATTGTATTTTATATTACTCAGAAAAATATTACAGAGACCAAACATCTCATAGAATGTCCGTACTTCTCTGAATTTAATCTGACTTGTAATATGGGCATAAGAAAATTTCAAAATTACCCCTATGAAATGAGGGATATTACAACTTTGCATTATATAGTTAACTTTCGAGAAAAGATTCAATTGTATTAAAATTGTTTTGCTCTCCTGTGATAATGATTTTTCTTTCCATTTGGACAATTGTTTCTTACTTACGAATCAAAATGGTGTCATTAAACATTTCTTCTTCAATTCTTCCTCGAACGATAGAAATTTATGTTATGTCCATTTCCAAGCCATCGAAAGATTCCCTTTTTAAAAATATCTTGGATTTGAAGGAGTCAATAAAATTGCCATGATTGTGTTGCTTTATTAGTAAAAGAAAATATGTCCCTTGATCCAAGATATTTCTCAGTAATAATGCGAACCCACATACTCTTAGAGTCAACCAAAAGTTTCTAAAGATGCTTCATTTGCAAGGATTTATTCAGATATTCTGATTTTTGTATACCCACGACCTCCCTCATACTTTGATCTACATATAGTGTCCCAACTTATAAGAGGATGATAAATAGTTGTAGATTTACTCCCAAAAAAATCTATATATTTTTTTTATCAATTTAATTACATATTTGAGTAGATAGCATGAAACTTTGCATTATATAGTTAACTTTCGAGAAAAGATTCAATTGTATTAAAATTGGTTTGCTCTCCTGTGATAATGATTTTTCTTTCCATTTGGACAATTGTTTTTTACTTACGGATCAAAATGGTGTCATTAAACATTTCTTCTTCAATTCTTCCTCGAACGATAGAAATTTATGTTATGTCCATTTCTAAGCCATCGAAAGATTCCCTTTTTAAAAATATCTTGGATTCGAAGGAGTCAATAAAATTGCCATGATTGTGTTGCTTTATTAGTATAAGAAAATATGTCCCTTGATCCAAGATATTTCTCAGTAATAATGCGAACCCACATACTCTTAGGGTCAACCAAAAGTTTTTAAAGATGCTTCATTTGCAAGGATTTATCCAGATATTCTGATTTTTGTATACCCACGACCTCCCTCGTACTTTGATCTACATATAGTGTCCCAACTTGTAAGAGGATGATAAATAGTTGTAGATTTACTCCCAAAAAACTCTATATTTTTTTTATCAATTTAATGACATATTTGAGTAGATAGCATGAAACTTTGCATTATATAGTTAACTTTCGAGAAAAGATTCAATTGTATTAAAATTGTTTTGCTCTCCTGTGATAATGATTTTTCTTTCCATTTGGACAATTGTTTCTTACTTACGGATCGAAATGGTGTCATTAAACATTTCTTCTTCAATTCTTCCTCGAACGATAGGAATGTCAATGTATTTTTTCCATGTTTTTAGCCATTTATATACTCATAATACTTGCAAGTGAACTGGCTTGTTGATGTGTGATATTGGATGATGTTTGAAAGAAGATTGTATGATAACTTATTGTCAGTCCATATTTTTTTATGAAGTTGTCTAGAATAGTAAATAATTTTGGAATCCATATTTGATGTTATGAAGAATTGCACGTCAGCTAAGGAGTCAGATGTGCTTTAAAATAAAAAAATATTATTAGTTTTCATCTCAATATTACAAATCATTTGTCTAGTGTATGAGCATGTAAAGAAAAGATGATTAAGATCTTCATCATCCATATTACATAAGTTGTACTAGGATATAACTCCGAAGAAATGTCTATTTAGATGTTCAGTTGTAGCTAAGCAATTAGCGCTAGATTTCCAAAGGAAGTTTTGAATCTTAGGTGAAAGTTTTAATTTCCAAATCCAAGTTGGGAATAATATAAGGGTTGCATTACGTAGCATGTTAGGGGTCTTGTTAATTTAACTATAAAATTTCCATCAGGTGACAAATTCCAAACGAGTTTATCCTCAACGTTAGAGGCATGGATTCCAATAGCTAAATTTTTTGTTTATAACATGTGGTGTCAAACAGTTTTGAAGTTTTAACAGATCCCAATTCTTAGATGGGTGTAATAAAATGAGAAAGTTTAAGATTGATGTTGATATAATCAAAATATGGTTCATGTGTACAATCATGTATCCAATGGCTCGTCAAGAAATTTATGTTATGTCCATTCCAAGCCATCGAAAGATTCCCTTTTTAAAAATATCTCGGATTCGAAGGAGTCAATAAAATTGCCATGATTGTGTTGCTTTATTAGTATAAGAAAATATGTCCCTTGAACCAAGATATTTCTTAGTAATAATGCGAACCCACATACTCTCAGGGTCAACCAAAAGTTTCTAAAGATGCTTCATTTGCAAGGATTTATTCTGATTTTCTGATTTTTGTATACCCACGACCTCCCTCATACTTTGGTCTACATATAGTGTCCCAACTTATAAGAGGATGATAAATAGTTGTAGATTTACTCCCAAAAAATCCGTATTTTTTTTATCAATTTAATTACAGATTTGAGTAGGTAGCATGAAACTTTACATTAGATAGTTAACTTTCGAGAGAAGATTCAATTGTATTAAAATTGTTCTGCTCTCCTGTGATAATGATTTTTCTTTCCATTTGGACAATTGTTTCTTACTTACGGATCAAAATGGTGTCATTAAACAATTCTTCTTCAATTCTTCCTCGACCAATAGGAATGTCGATGTTTTTTTCCCATATTTTTAGCCATTTATATACTCATAATACTTGCAAGTGAAGTGGCTTGTTGATGTGTGACATTGGATGATGTTTGAAAGAAGATCGTATGATAACTTATTGATAGCCCGTAATTTTTAATGAAGTTGTCTAGAATTGTTTTTTTGTGTAGCATATTAGTATATTAAACATTTCCTAGGATTAAAGTATCATCAACAAAATTTAGAAAGGGAATACAAGTTCCATTTCTTGTTAATTAGATACCATTACGCTATTGAGATTCAAGAGTTTAAATTCTAGCTAGACACTCCATTGTAATAATGAATATAAATAGTGCAATATGATCTCCTTGTGTAATTTCACAAGAGGGACGAAACATTTCCCTTGGTTTGTTATTAATCAATACATAGAAGGATCTAGAAGTAATGCAAGTCATTATGAGATTGATTATTATAGGCCTTTTTCATATCTAGTTTAAAAGTCATTCAGCCTTTTTTTTTTTTTCCTTTTTTAATATGAAATGAATGAAATATTTCATGTACATTTAAAATGTTATCCTGTATAGTCCACCTTGGACGAAAGCTCATAGTAAGGGACATGGCCGACCGATGAATATCGGAGGCCCGGTTCGACAAATATATGAGGCCTTAAAAAAGTTAATATCAACAAGTTATCATGAAAACTAAATTCTCATTCAGCAAAACTATGTTGAATTGAATTATAAACTTTCAAAGAAAGTGAAATAACTAATAGAATACCTTCATGAGTTGAAAATGTTAAATTTGGTCGGGATTTCCAAACAATAGCCAACCGTAGCCAAAAACAATTGCCCAATCTAGCCAATAGTAGCCAAAAACTAGATTTGCAGTAAACAAAATCCACTTAGTAATGCTCTTTTTTTTCCTTCGTACTTTTGAATCTTACATTAAAAGAAATTTTAGCCAATCTCATATTGAAAAAAACCCTTTGAATAAGTATGTAGATTAAACCAGGAATTCTGAGCTTAGAACCCACTAGGAGTGACAACTCAAGTCACCCTAGAAGAGAGGCTCCTAATTCGGATCAAACCCAACGAAAGGAGGGAGAGACCCGAGCTAGGGATCTTAAGTGTTTTAAGTGTCTCGGTCATGGCCATTTTGCCAAGGATTGCCCCTCAAAAAGGCAAGTTCTTCTCAACACTATAGGGGGCATTGAGTCCGAGGATGAATGGGAAGAGGAACTTGTTAAGAATGAGGATGGTTTAGAGGAGTTGCATGTTGTGGCCGCCGAGGGTGAGTGCTTTTTGGTCAAAAGAGCACTAACCATCTCGGAAAGTCCTAGTGCACCTAGTCAACGTGAGACTCTCTTTCACACTAGGTGTACCATTAAGGGAAAGGTGTGTAGTGTCATCATTGATGGTGGTTCTTGTTGCAACTTGATTGATCAAGAAGTGGTGAGTAGATTCAATCTATTGACCACTTCTCACCCGCAACCCTACACACTTTGTTGGTTGAATTCCGACAAGCCCCTTAAGGTCAAGGACCAAGCTACCGTCCAATTTGCTATAGGTGAATATATGGATGAGGTTGTGTGTGATGTTTTGCCCATGACCGCATGTCACCTTCTCCTAGGTCGGCCATGGCAATTTGATAGGGGTGTCATCCATCAAGGGGTGACAAATGAGTATTCTTTTATCATGAATGGTAAGAGAATCATTCTACATCCTATGATGCCCCATGAAATCATGGCTGACCATGTGGCTAGGGAGCAAAGAAAGGCCGGACAACACATACAGCAAAGCCAAGGTAAGAAGATGGCAATTGGAAACAAAGGTGGTGCTTCGCATCATATGCTCTTGGTCAAGCCTTTTATGCCTTCAATTGTTGCATGCCCTTTTCCTTTCACTACGTTTTATGAGGCTAACCCTATTAATGAGAAGGATGCGGTGTTGCATAGGTTGTCTTGTAGTTCTATTGTAGGTCAAGGAGGTGTCCCGCACAAGGAAAGCTATTACTTGGAAGGAGAAAGAGACTTAGAGGAGCTGGATTCGAGGTCGAATCCCTCTCAAGGGAGGGAGGATGATATGAATATGCTCATGGCCAGTGAAGTGCCCACCATGCAAGAGGAGTCCATGCTCAAGACCAAGGCCAAGGCCAAGGCAAGCCCTAATTGAAGACCGGTCACCAAGACTCCCACAGCTTTAATTGAAGACCGGTCACCTTTTTCCTCGGCCAAGGCCAAGGCAAGCCCTAATTGAAGACCAGTCACCATTTTCCTCGGCCACCAAGACTCCCACAGCTTCTATAGTGTCACCACAGACCAATGGAGCCCTTGGTGCCGAGCCAATGCATCCTTTGCCGAGCCCCATGGCTAGCCCTAGAATTGCGGCCGCACGTGGAAAGGAGCATAGGCCCGAGCCTACATCTGGCACTTTCTTCCGAGCCCAAGCTGGTCCACCTCACCACCAACTCAAGAGAGGTCCAGTGACTCACGGGGTGCCGAGCCAAGTTGACCCCAGCTCGGTCTTGAGCCTTCATTTCCTCCCCGGGTTTCTCGGCGCCGGCCACGCCCGGGTTAGTTTCCAAACGAGGCCCAATTGAAGACCGGTCACCTTATTGCTGTGTTTTGTGGATTTTCAGACATTTTTAAACATTATTTGATTTCCCTAATTGCCCATTAACCGTGTGGAAAAGATGGGCACACTTTTAGCTTAGTGGGTTAATTTTTAGTATTTTCTTTAATTGGTTTTTAGGTAACCGAATGCTAGGTTACAAAGGAAACACTTTGGCTTTGTTGTTGAGACGTTTAATCAGATTGAAATCAGGAATATTTTCAGTTCAAAGCTTTTTCCCTTTGTTCAACACTTGTGCGTAAGATCAAGTGCTTTCCCTTGAGAGATTTGAGTGTGTAGTATCTCCGATTTCTCTTGGTCACTTTCCCTTGGTTTAGTGCGTGATATATAGACCTAGGAGAGTGCTTATCCCTCACAAATCACCCACCAACCGATCGTTCCATCATCGGCCCCCAAAAACCCTAAAAGTGCCGAAAGTGCCCTAGTTCTTCATCCTCGGAGAATTGCCATTTTCGTCCACAACAAGAGCAATTGTTGCACAGAGGCTTCCATAGATCCGAAGGGCTATCATTTGGTATCAGAGCTACGTAAGTCTTGCTCTTATTTGTCTTCAATCTCTTGCAAATTTCATAGTTTAATGCGCTCTATTTCGTGCCTTGCATTCTTGTTGATTTCCGAGTCTTGTAGTGTCTAGTGTCTTAGGTTTTCTCGCGTGTTGTGTCCTTTATTTTTGAGTAGAGTCGTGTCTTGCATTTAGGCATCTCTTAGTGTCAAAAACCAGGCTGAATCAAAGGTAGAAGACGGCAGTTAGGGCTTGGAGATTTGGTGGTTCAACTCGCCTAAAATCTAGGACTTGTTTGTTGAAGTTGTTACGACCATTTGATTTCAAAATTTGAAGCTGCCGTGTGCTTATCTCTACCCTAGTCGTGTCCAGTCATTAGTTGCATATAGTGAGGACCTTTGAGTCCTTAATTTCATTTCATTTGGCACTTGAAACAACCTACCTAAAGCACCTTAAGTTAAATTCAATTCAAATTGTCAAGTGGAGGAACTTCCGAGAGGTGTGTACGCTATAGGTTGATCAAGTAGTTCATTTCATTTTCATTACTTTCATTGGTAGTAGTACACAAAAAAATAGAAGAAAAGAAGTCGGCCATTTTACAAAAAAAAAAGAAAAAAAAAGAGACAAAGGCCTTAAGTTGTTCATTCTTGTTACCTTGTGATTCTCATAGTGATCTTGTGAAGTGCTCGAAATTGTGCTCATATCATCATTGCAAGCTGCATTCCTTTGTAATCTTGCTTGAATCATCCATAGTAAGTGGCAATAGAGGATAAGTACTTACGAGACAATTTGAACTTGCATCTAATTTAAGCGCTTGAATCAAGGTTGTGGTGTACTTTGTTTTCTATTTTGTGAGTCTTTTGCATATAGGAAGCCTACCTTGACCTTTTGCCGAGCTTGAACTTGAAAATTTGCAAGGAGTTGTTGATAAGTATAAGCTCCTTACTAGTTCTAGAGACCATTGTGTTCTTTGGCATTTGTGGGCTGATGTGTGGTTTTTCTTGTGTGTAGGAAGTTATGGTGAGAGCCAAGGATAAGAATGTGGCTGCGGAGGATCCTAAGGAAGGTTCGGAAGTGACCTTGGAGGCCATACTCTTGGCTATCCAATCGTCCAAGGAAGAGGCCGAAGAGCGAGAGCGCCAAGCTGAAGAGCGAACTCGCCAAGAATTGCAAGCCTTGCGAGATGAGCAAACAACCTTCATGAAGGCCATGGAAGAGAAGTGGGGGATGTCCCACAGTCCATCACCGAACCCATCTCATGGTGCATCCCAAGGGAGTGTTGCACCAAATCCTCTAATGGCCGGACCATCAAGTAGCAATAAAGGGGTCCAAGTAACCATACCCCTTCTAGCTCAAGAGTTGTCCAATGTGTCTCTATGTGAAGGATTTCATCACCCTCCACCGAATGTGGATGCCTCAAGGGAAGAGTTCGGTTTGACTTCTAATACCTCTTCTCCTTATATTGCGCCTTTTACAACTAGCATGGTCCCTTTATGCACTAACATGGCAGGACCAAGTACCATTCATAGAGGAGAATCAAGAGGAGTGCCAAACACCATCTATAGAGAGGAGCCAAGAGGAGTGCCGAATGCATACAATGGGTATCAAGACCCGGGAAGAAGGATGGATGAAAGAGGAGGCATGGGCCGAGGCCAATACCAAGGTGGGAGGATGCCCTATGCGCCCCAAAGAGGCTTCAGAGGCTATGATGAGGACTTTGGGGGTCATCAAGAGGAGTATGCATATGACCAACAACGGCCCCATGGGATAAAATTGGAGGTACAATCTTTTGGTTTACAATGTGACCCGGAGATCTATCTTGATTGGGAGCAAAAGACCGATCAAATCTTTAGGTACTATAACTACTCGGAAGCTCAACGGGTAGCTATAGCGACCATAAAATTTGAGGGTTTTGCTTACCAATGGTGGCTTGGGGACAAGGAGGAACGAGAGTACCTCGGAAACCCCCAAATCACTACTTGGCAAGCACTAAAGCAAGCTCTTCGAGATAGGTTTGTCCCGGATGATTTTTCGGATAGGGTGCATGAGAGGTTGGAGTTGTTAGAGCAAGGGAATAAGACCTCGGATGAATTCTATATGGAGCTAAAGACCTTGGTCTTTAGGTCTAGACTTAGGGTTCCCGAGGGGTATCTTATTTCTAAGTTTATTAATAACCTTTAGCCCCGAACTCCGAGCCATAGTGAGCAAGCAACACTTTTCTAGAGGGACCCCTATGGAAGAAATGATTCATTATACAAATCGTATATATAAGGCACTTCATTCAAAGCGTCCCCAAGCTCAAAGCTCACGGCCTTGGCAAAATGCATCAAGTGGCTCCAAGGGACCACAACCTATGCCAAGACGCTTAGAACCCACTAGGAGTGACAACTCAAGTCACCCTAGAAGAGAGGCTCCTAATTCGGATCAAACCCAACGAAAGGAGGGAGAGACCCGAGCTAGGGATCTTAAGTGTTTTAAGTGTCTCGGTCATGGCCATTTTGCCAAGGATTGCCCCTCAAAAAGGCAAGTTCTTCTCAACACTATAGGGGGCATTGAGTCCGAGGATGAATGGGAAGAGGAACTTGTTAAGAATGAGGATGGTTTAGAGGAGTTGCATGTTGTGGCCGCCGAGGGTGAGTGCTTTTTGGTCAAAAGAGCACTAACCATCTCGGAAAGTCCTAGTGTACCTAGTCAACGTGAGACTCTCTTTCACACTAGGTGTACCATTAAGGGAAAGGTGTGTAGTGTCATCATTGATGGTGGTTCTTGTTGCAACTTGATTGATCAAGAAGTGGTGAGTAGATTCAATCTATTGACCACTTCTCACCCGCAACCCTACACACTTTGTTGGTTGAATTCCGACAAGCCCCTTAAGGTCCAGGACCAAGCTACCATCCAGTTTGCTATAGGTGAATATGTGGATGAGGTTGTGTGTGATATTTTTCCCATGACCGCGTGTCACCTTCTCCTAGGTCGGCCATGGCAATTTGATAGGGGTGTCATCCATCAAGGGGTGACAAATGAGTATTATTTTATCATGAATGGTAAGAGAATCACTCTACATCCTATGATGCCCCATGAAATCATGGCTGACCATGTGGCTAGGGAGCAAAGAAAGGCCGGCCAACACATACAGCAAAGCCAAGGTAAGAAGATGGCAATTGGAAACAAAGGTGGTGCTTCGCATCATATGCTCTTGGTCAAGCCTTTTATGCCTTCAATTGTTGCATGCCCTTTTCCTTTCACTACGTTTTATGAGGCTAACCCTATTAATGAGAAGGATGCGGTGTTGCATAGGTTGTCTTGTAGTTCTATTGTAGGTCAAGGAGGTGTCCCGCACAAGGAAAGCTATTACTTGGAAGGAGAAAGAGACTTAGAGGAGTTGGATTCGAGGTCGAATCCCTCTCAAGGGAGGGAGGATGATATGAATATGCTCATGGCCAGTGAAGTGCCCACCATGCAAGAGGAGTCCATGCTCAAGACCAAGGCCAAGGCCAAGGCAAGCCCTAAAATCTAGGACTTGTTTGTTGAAGTTGTTACGGCCATTTGATTTCAAAATTTGAAGCTGCCGTGTGCTTATCTCTACCCTAGCCGTGTCCAGTCATTAGTTGCATATAGTTAGGACCTTTGAGTCCTTAATTTCATTTCTTTTGGCACTTGAAACAACCTACCTAAAGCACCTTAAGTTAAATTCAATTCAAATTGTCAAGTGGAGGAACTTCCGAGAGGTGTGTACGCTATAGGTTGATCAAGTAGTTCATTTCATTTTCATTACTTTCATTGGTAGTAGTACAAAAAAAAATAGAAGAAAAGAAGTCGGCCATTTTACAAAAAAAAAAAAAGAGACAAAGGCCTTAAGCTGTTCATTCTTGTTACCTTGTGATTCTCATAGTGATCTTGTGAAGTGCTCGTAATTGTGCTCATATCATCATTGCAAGTTGCATTCCTTTGTAATCTTGCTTGAATCATCCATAGTAAGTGGCAATAGAGGATAAGTACTTACGAGACAATTTGAACTTGCATCTAATTTAAGCGCTTGAATCAAGGTTGTGGTGCACTTTGTTTTCTATTTTGTGAGTCTTTTGCATATAGGAAGCCTACCTTGACCTTTTGCCGAGCTTGAACTTGAAAATTTGCAAGGAGTTGTTGATAAGTATAAGCTCCTTACTAGTTCTAGAGACCATTGTGTTCTTTGGCATTTGTGGGCTGTTGTGTGGTTTTTCTTGTGTGTAGGAAGTTATGGTGAGAGCCAAGGATAAGAATGTGGCTGCGGAGGATCCTAAGGAAGGTTCGGAAGTGACCTTGGAGGCCATACTCTTGGCTATCCAATCGTCCAAGGAAGAGGCCGAAGAGCGAGAGCGCCAAGCTGAAGAGCGAATTCGCCAAGAATTGCAAGCCTTGCGAGATGAGCAAACAACCTTCATGAAGGCCATGGAAGAGAAGTGGGGGTTTTCCCACAGTCCATCACCGAACCCATCTCAAGGTGCATCCCAAGGGAGTGTTGCACCAAATCCTCTAATGGCCGGACCATCAAGTAGCAATCAAGGGGTCCAAGTAACCATACCCCTTCTAGCTCAAGAGTTGGCCAATGTGTCTCTACGTGAAGGATTTCATCACCCTCCACCGAATGTGGCTGCCTCAAGGGAAGAGTTCGGTTTGACTTCTAATACCTCTTCTCCTTATATTGCACCTTTTACAACTAGCATGGTCCCTTTATGCACTAACATGGTAGGACCAAGTACCATTCATAGAGGAGAATCAAGAGGAGTGCCGAACACCATCTATAGAGAGGAGCCAAGAGGAGTGCCGAATGCATACAATGGGTATCAAGACCCGGGAAGAAGGATGGATGGAAGAGGAGGCATGGGCCGAGGCCAATACCAAGGTGGGAGGATGCCCTATGCGCCCCAAAGAGGCTTCGGAGGCTATGATGAGGACTTTGGGGGTCATCAAGAGGAGTATGCATATGACCAACAATGGCCCCATAGGATAAAATTAGAGTTACAATCTTTTGGTTTACAATGTGACCCGGAGATCTATCTTGATTGGGAGCAAAAGACCGATCAAATCTTTAGGTATTATAACTACTCGGAAGCTCAACGGGTAGCTATAGCGACCATAAAATTTGAGGGTTTTGCTTACCAATGGTGGCTTGGGGACAAGGAGGAACGAGAGTACCTCGGAAACCCCCAAATCACTACTTGGCAAGCACTAAAGCAAGCTCTTCGAGATAGGTTTGTCCCGGATGATTTTTCGGATAGGGTGCATGAGAGGTTGGAGTTGTTAGAGCAAGGGAATAAGACCCCGGATGAATTCTATATGGAGCTAAAGACCTTGGTCTTTAGGTCTAGACTTAGGGTTCCCGAGGGGTATCTTATTTCTAAGTTTATTAATAACCTTAGCCCCGAACTCCGAGCCATAGTGAGCAAGCAACACTTTTCTAGAGGGACCCCTATGGAAGAAGTGCTTCATTATACAAATCGTATATATAAGGCACTTCATTCAAAGCGTCCCCAAGCTCAAAGCTCACGGCCTTGGCAAAATGCATCAAGTGGCTCCAAGGGACCACAACCTATGCCAAGACGCTTAGAACCCACTAGGAGTGACAACTCAAGTCACCCTAGAAGAGAGGATCCTAATTCGGATCAAACCCAACGAAAGGAGGGAGAGACCCGAGCTAGGGATCTTAAGTGTTTTAAGTGTCTCGGTCATGGCCATTTTGCCAAGGATTGCCCCTCAAAAAGGCAAGTTCTTCTCAACACTATAGGGGGCATTGAGTCCGAGGATGAATGGGAAGAGGAACTTGTTAAGAATGAGGATGGTTTAGAGGAGTTGCATGTTGTGGCCGCCGATGGTGAGTGCTTTTTGGTCAAAAGAGCACTAACCATCTCGGAAAGTCCTAGTGCACCTAGTCAACGTGAGACTCTCTTTCACACTAGGTGTACCATTAAGGGAAAGGTGTGTAGTGTCATCATTGATGGTGGTTCTTGTTGCAACTTGATTGATCAAGAAGTGGTGAGTAGATTCAATCTATTGACCACTTCTCACCCGCAACCCTACACACTTTGTTGGTTGAATTCCGACAAGCCCCTTAAGGTCAAGGACCAAGCTACCGTCCAATTTGCTATAGGTGAATATGTGGATGAGGTTGTGTGTGATGTTTTGCCCATGACCGCATGTCACCTTCTCCTAGGTCGGCCATGGCAATTTGATAGGGGTGTCATCCATCAAGGGGTGACAAATGAGTATTCTTTTATCATGAATGGTAAGAGAATCATTCTACATCCTATGATGCCCCATGAAATCATGGCTGACCATATGGCTAGGGAGCAAAGAAAGGCCGGCCAACACATAGAGCAAAGCCAAGGTAAGAAGATGGCAATTGGAAACAAAGGTGGTGCTTCGCATCATATGCTCTTGGTCAAGCCTTTTATGCCTTCAATTGTTGCATGCCCTTTTCCTTTCACTACGTTTTATGAGGCTAACCCTATTAATGAGAAGGATGCGGTGTTGCATAGGTTGTCTTGTAGTTCTATTGTAGGTCAAGGAGGTGTCCCGCACAAGGAAAGCTATTACTTGGAAGGAGAAAAAGACTTAGAGGAGCTGGATTCGAGGTCGAATCCCTCTCAAGGGAGGGAGGATGATATGAATATGCTCATGGCCAGTGAAGTGCCCACCATGCAAGAGGAGTCCATGCTCAAGACCAAGGCCAAGGCAAGCCCTAAAATTGCGCCGGCAAACCCTAATTGTCCGCCAAGGCCCATGAAATCTTCTCCCGGCAACTCACCATTTTCCTCGGCCACCAAGAATCCCACAACTTCTATAGTGTCACCACAGACCAATGGAGCCCTTGGTGCCGAGCCAATGCAGCCTTTGCCGAGCCCCATGGCTAGCCCTAGAATTGCGGCCGCACGTGGAAAGGAGCATAGGCCCGAGCCTACATCTGGCACTTTCTTCCGAGCCCAAGCTGGTCCACCTCACCACCAACTCAAGAGAGGTCCAGTGACTCACGGGGTTCCGAGCCAAGTTGACCCCAACTCGGTCTTGAGCCTTGATTTCCTCCCCGGGTTTCTCGGCGCCGGCCACGCCCGGGTTAGTTTCCAAACGAGGCCCAATTGAAGACCGGTCA
Source organism: Rheum nobile (assembly GCA_027886185.1). Taxonomy (NCBI): domain Eukaryota; kingdom Viridiplantae; phylum Streptophyta; class Magnoliopsida; order Caryophyllales; family Polygonaceae; genus Rheum; species Rheum nobile. Next base: position 4,241,578 of record WOAB01000207.1, on the reverse strand, counting down.
CCTTATTGCTGTGTTTTGTGGATTTTCAGACATTTTTAAACATTATTTGATTTCCCTAATTGCCCATTAACCGTGTGGAAAAGATGGGCACACTTTTAGCTTAGTGGGTTAATTTTTAGTATTTTCTTTAATTGGTTTTTAGGTAACCGAATGCTAGGTTACAAAGGAAACACTTTGGCTTTGTTGTTGAGACGTTTAATCAGATTGAAATCAGGAATATTTTCAGTTCAAAGCTTTTTCCCTTTGTTCAACACTTGTGCGTAAGATCAAGTGCTTTCCCTTGAGAGATTTGAGTGTGTAGTATCTCCGATTTCTCTTGGTCACTTTCCCTTGGTTTAGTGCGTGATATCTAGACCCAGGAGAGTGCTTATCCCTCACAAATCACCCACCAACCGATCGTTCCATCGTCGTCCCCCAAAAACCCTAAAAGTGCCGAAAGTGCCCTAGTTCTTCATCCTTGGAGAATTGCCATTTTCGTCCACAACAAGAGCAATTCTTGCACAGAGGCTTCCATAGATCCGAAGGGCTATTAGTTTGCCAATGCAAGTCCAAACTCCCTTGAATAGGTTCTGCTCTATAGGCCACCTATGTATCCTTGAGTTCACCGATGCAACTGTATTCAGGGTTTCCATTCTAACGTAAAAGGATGTTTATATCTATTGCTCACGCCATCTTACTAGCCCATGAGGGGCAAGCACATTTGTTTACTGGGAAATTCTCTTCCCATTTTTTCTTTCTAAGTTAAGTTGCTTCAGAGTAGTTTGATCATTTGTAACACCAAAAGATTGCTTTTCTAATCGGATAAACATTATAGTTAAACGAGTGTACATTTGTTTTGACAAGAAGGCTTGTGTTGTGATCTGACATTGCATGTCTTGGTTTCTCCTATTGATGTCTCAGGCTTTTCAGAAAACTGAGCGAGGCCAAGAAGCTTGAATCAAGTGCTCACTACAACGCTGACTTCACCAAAGAATAGGAAGATGAGCTCAACTTGAGTCTTGAGCAAAACATGCCTTACTTGCATATGTGCCAACAAGCTGAAAGTGACTCTCTTTTATTCTCGTTGTCTGAATATGTTGTGTTTATAGGAGGCTTCTCAAGCCTGGACACGGTACTATGATTTTATGCCTCTGCTTGTTGTAGACATCCTTGAACTCTGAAAATGTTTACTCTTCTCTAGCCTTTATATTTTGCCTCATGTAATCACCTTGTATCATAAAGCCCTAGAAACTGTGTAATTCCTATAATCCCCAAGTAGTTATCTTTCTCAATGGCTCAATCATATGAAGTGAAGTCATAAGTTAATCTTCATTCTTTTTTAATTAGATCCTTGACAGTTCAAACTATTAGGGTTATTAATCTTTGTTTGATGTTGATTATTTGATGTTTGATTTTCAATTATGGCTATGTTTGGTAAGATGTACTTTTTATTTATAAAGACTTGAGTCAGTTTCGGGCACAAAAGGAAGCTATAGTAAGAAATGCAAAATACCATAGGCCGTTGGATCGAGCAGATCAACTGTTAGCATTTAAACGGATAAAAAATGGGCGCGCGTGCCATTTTTTAATTTAGGGTGATAATTTTGTAATTACCAGCAAAACGGATGCCATTTCACTAAAGCAAATAGAACTCTCTCTCATCTCCATCAGCATTGGGCGAGCGAGAATCAGCCCTCATTCAATCCAAGCAAACAAGCCCTAGAAATCTCCAATCCTTCTCCTCTAATCAGTCGATCAATCAAATCTATCAAGCATGGTTCTCACAAAATCGAATTTAAATTGGCGTCGCTCCACAACAAGTTTGAATCATGTTCGTTGAAATTTTGTCTGCTCGACATTATTTGTTCCTTATTCACGCCATGGCGAATGACGAGAAGCTTTCATCATATCATTTCAAATAAAGGTAAATAAACATTCTAATCTGTCCATTCTGATGTTAGTTTGGATTTGCCCATCTATATGCTGAATTTTGGATTTGTTGGGATGAAATTGATATGTTGATGAGTTACCATTTGCCTCCACTAGGTTAAGGAGTTTTTTTTGCATTTGCTAATTTTGGAATGAACTTGAGATTCTGCTGTTGTTTTCGATTTCGCAAATGGACAGTCATTTGATTGGTTTGTGTTGTTTGCGATGTTCATATTTAGTATATTAATGTTCATGTATATTACCTTAAAGTTCACATTTTGTGCACCATATAAAAGATAGAGTTCATATGTTAAATGTCCAAGTAATTGATTATGTCATAGCCTATTAGCTCAAATGGTAGAGCAATGTGTTGATACACATGATGTGAGTTCAAATCTCACATAGGCTACATAATGTGCTTGTGAAAAACACCCAATTTAAGTTGGATTCACGTGTATCATGGTCAAGTTCATATATATCCACTTATGGTTCATATTTATTTTCCTAAAAACATTCGTGCGCAGTTTCATTCTCAGTGTAACATCGGTTCATACTTTGTGTGTGAATCTTCACATATAGTCCTGTAATGTTCATACATAATACTTTGAGTACGTTCGTACTTGATTTTTATTTTTCTTTGATTCATAGAAACACTAAGGTTCATTTCTAACATGTCAATGTTCATATATAATCATCTGATATTCATACTTATTCTTTTGAAAAGTTCATCTACTTTTCCATACATCGTGCTCCATATAAATAAACTGAAGGTTCATATTTTATATTCCAAAGTTCATATATAGTCATATGATGTTCATATATAATAATGTCAATGTTCATATTAATCCCATTGTGGTTCATCCATTTCGTGTCTTTATCATGACTTTCTGAGGCACTTCTTGTCAAATGTCTACAGAATTATGAACACATCAACCATAGAGAGCATTCATCCATGTACAAACCACAACATCTATCTCTGAGTTTTCATCGAACACCTTGTGAGTTTCTCTCAAAACACAAAAGCAAAAAAACAAAAACTAAGTAAACCTAAAATAAATAACATCAAATTAATCCAATCAAAAATACAATCAAGGAAGTTTAATGGAAGAAATCATACACTGAAATACAATCAAAGAAGTGTGTGAACAAAAATTGGTACCGACATTCATGGAGGTTGGGAACGACGATACGAACTAAAGCGATGAGATTTGTTGTCCAGATGAATAACCAAGGAAGTTTAATGGAAGAAATCGACCGCGAATTTGACGAAAACAATGGAAAACATGGAATCAATGGCGCTGAAGATCCATCAGATTAACCTCGGCGCTTCACTGTGTGAGATCGTGCTTGAGGAGGAAGAAAGAATTAGGGCGCAAAAAGACGTAAATGCCCTTAATGAATTATAAGAAAGAAAGTTGCCATGTGCGTCCTCAGCCCTTGAACAGGTCAATCAGACTCGCATTTCGCACTGTAGAAGCCGAATGTACCTGATCCTAAATCATAAAGACTTTATCTCAAAAAATACTTTTATAATTTCGATAAACGTGCAATAAAACTAGTTTTTTTTTCACTACATCGACTTTTAAAAAATGTACACATATATTTATGAAAATTCTTTTATTACCAAACACATTTATTAGTAAAAAATCCTTATAAATAAAATAATCTTTATAAATACCACACCCAAACAAACCCTATATGTTTATATGATAAGTGTTGGAAGAGAGGGAAGTAACTTGGATGATATGAGATAGAATGTTTTATTTGTGATGGCTCTTGAAGGGAAATTCGCAATTGATCTCATATTAAATTATTTAATTTCACTTTATAGTCTCATCATTATGAATATCAGATAGGAAGAGGAGGATACATTGAAGAACCCGTGGTGATTGTTTTAGATATGTTAAGGCAATTTCCTCGGTTGATCTCATGCTTACATATATATGATGATGATATTGTTAATGTTAGCTAGCTTGATTCATTTGGGTTTTGAATGTGTGATTATACTGTATTTAGGATTGCAATACAATATCAATGTGTTTTTGTTTTGACAGTTGATTGAGACGCTGCATGAATCATGATCTATTAATCTATTTAGATATAAGAGAATTGGTCAATTATAATTTATTTTTCGTTTGTTGTCATGTTCAGGAGGAACAAGCTGCAATCAAAGCCATTAATGGGTTTGCTTTAGAATAGAACTCAGAGATTTTGAACTGTAAATTAATTGTCCTACCGTTGTTGATGTCATTCAGATTGGGGCAAGAGACTACATGAAATGGGTTGACCATTTTGAGTATTGTTCTGCTTTTTCAAAAAGGTAACCAAGAACCTACTTTGTTCATTTCTCCACAAACAAGAAATTACCATTTTCTAAAAGCGACAGAATTAATTAGATGAACGGTAAATCCCATTGTCCAACAGATAAACTACATCATGTGTATTCATGAGCACATGTTAAGAATTCAAATTTGGAAATTTTCTTTAAAATATTTTCTAAAGTAGAAGGGTTGAACTCCTAAAAAAAATTAAACTAATAACTATAAAGAATTATTACTAAATATGATATTTTATTATATGCCCATGGACACACATTAGAAAAATCCAAATTACATTCCTCATTATTGGGCCTAAATTTAACGCGATTAGTTTAGAAATATACTTGGGCCAAAATATACTAAATGAAAATTTGGTATATTTTATCAATATACTTAAGCCATACTTAGGCCACATTCCACACTATTTTGGCGTTTAAAATGGGCGAGTACCATCAACCTATCTCTCTATCTAAAATACTTGTCATGAAATTTTTCTAAATATATAATATTTAACACAATGTTTATAAAAAAAGTTACTAAACTTATACTTTTGGAATATAGGTTCTCACATCTAACAAGTAATTCTTCATATGCGAACAATAGTCCTACTATATCAACCAATCGGATTAATGTATGAAACTTGAATACAAATTTATTATGTTGTTTTGCATTGATATATTTTCCTAATTATGTTGAAATTATTATTTTAAAACATGTCATATTTTGATCGTGACCTAAATTTTAGAAAACAACTATAAAAATTTATTAACCAAAAAAAGGTTTTTAAAAATCTGAAAAATTGGAAACTCAAAGCTTAATCAAGCATGTTTGTGTTTTTGTTTCATGATTTATAAAAATAATCTTTCTATTCTATGCACTAAAGTCACATAATTAATGATTAAAGTTTATAAAGTTAAAAAATGTGGAGAATTTTTCTTTTTGATAAGGAAAGGATTTCGAAGTACTATGTCGGGTAGATCGAGAGGCCGATAAATCGGCGTCCGGACAAACCGAAACGAAAAAACTACAATCAATCAAGGTAAATATAACAAAGCAAAAAAGAGCCTAAACGACCGAGGGAGAGGGACGAGTAAAGCACAATTAAAAGAATGTGCTATCAGAAACGGATCAACTAGAAACAATCGTAGAGAAGTGTTGAATGAACCACCATGACGTTGTATTTTAAAGTGGACAATGTTTTGATGACCAGTTGTATTTTAAAGTAAAATTATTGTAATCAATAATTTTTAATTACAAATAAAAGGAAGCGGCGTATACTTCTTTATTTCCAAACATATCACAGCATGAAGACAATTATAAAGTTAGTGGAGTGGGGTGGGGTGGGGTGGGGTGGGGTGAGACACATTAAATAAATTTACAAAAAAGATAAAATATACATGTCAATAAAAGAAGATATCAAATGTAAAATTGTCTAAATGGCTCAATTTATCCTATAGACATGGTTTCTTCTTTAATGGATCAAGGAGATGATTTGTGAAGTCTTTCCAACTCAATAGTAAGCATAAAGCATGCCACCTGATCACTAAGGATGTCAATGGAGAGGGACTCTCTAAATCCGTGGGGAATTCCGTCATTAGGACATGGATGGAAATATAAATGGGGACGGGGCCAATGGCCCTCAACCCATTTCCCGCCCACTCCGCTCCCCAACAAGAATCTAATGGGGATGTCCAATGTAAATTTTCATGGAAATATTTAGCTTGTAACATAAAATATTATCATTATTTTATTATTAAATTTAATGTAATAGTTATATATTTATCTTGAATATGTTTAATCTTATATAACATATAATGTTAAATATGATTATAAGTTTAACAATTGAGTTAATTTTATTATCAAATTTATTATTAATAAAAAGGCAATAGGAAATGTAAATAGAAAATCTAACGTGGAAATCCGTTAAGAAGGAAAATGAAGAAAAGTTGATGGAAAACGAAATTCCCCGACAGGAATGAGAACTTCGCGGTGATAGAGATGGGGACAAAGAGCTAAAAACTAAACGAGGATGGAAGAGGAATGTACGTCGTTTCGGCTTTAGAACTACCGAAACACTTTTCGATCCGCTCGCCTCAATCATAGATGCCACCGACTCATCCCACGTCGACGACTGTGCCACCGCTACCGCTCTGATTGCCGCCGCCACAGAGAGAGCGTTTTCCGACCCCACATCGACACGCCACTCACCCGCCTCGTCTCCTCCAGCCGGCCTCGACCCAGGCCCTGCCTGAACCCACTTCCTCCACCGAACCGGGCCCGACCCGACCCGGCTCGACCTCCTCCACTAGATCTGGCTTTGGACCCACCTCCTCTGGCGTCGTCGTCTCCGGACCCAGGTCCTTCGCGTCATCCTCCTCGCCGCCGCAGGCTCCTCGCTCCGCTTCTCCCTCCATCGCGCACAGATTCGCCTGGTCGTCCTCCGCGCCCACCGCCGTCTCTCCCCCCGCCTCCTCCACTAGATCTGGCTCCACCTCCGCGCGCAGCTCCACCACCGCCGTTCGACATTTTTAGGGTTTAGAAAAGCTGGAAAGGGAAACAAGAAAAAGGAGGAGGCGAAACACGCCTTTTAATAGCGTTTTTTAACGCAACGTCGTGGCGTCAAATATTTTTCCAGATTTTAATTTTGTTTTTTTTTTATATTTTATTTTACAATTTATGGTTTTTCAATTTATTGAATCGAGTCAAAAAAATAAACGCTATATGGTAGCGTTTAACTTGACCCGGTTCAATAAATTGAACCGGGTCATCTCAAACTCTACCATATAGCGTTTACTTTTGTTTTTTTTTTAACGCTACCATATAGCGTTTAAAATAACGGTGCGAAAACAAAAAAAAACCGGTGCAAACAAGACCCCCCTTACCTTGTATGAATTTCATTTTCATATAATATGAGAGTATATATGGATTTTAACTTTAAATCATCATTTATGGCTTACGAATGAAAAAATTACCATTTGCATTTCAATATACTTGAAGTTGAAAAATAAGGAAATTGTGAAACATGTATCTACTCCAAGGAGTCAAATAACACAATATAACAAAAAGCGAAACACTAAATCGAGAGAGAAACGCTCCCAAAACCCAGCAAAACCCTCCCGAAACCCAGCAAAACCCTAAAAATCCATGGCCTCCGCCGCCTACCCCTACACACCAGCCTCCGCCCACCGCTCTAGATCCGGCTTGCACTGCCTTGACAAGGACCACCTCTGAGCCGGCGCGCCTCCCCTGCACCCAGATCCGGCGAACCCCGGTCTTTTTCCGACGAACACCTCACACACCGCAATAACACCCCTGATGAGGTCCGACGAGGTCCACCGTTGCTGGTGCGCCTCCACCGTACCCAGATCCGGCGAACGTGACCCTCCTCCGCCGTTTGAGAACCATGGCACGCACGCAGATCCATCGTTGATGGTGCGCTTCCACAAAAAACAATGGCGACAGAGTGAAAAAGAGACGGTACCACAAACAACGATGGCGAGCGAGGTGCTGTGGAGGCTGGCGGTGTTGATTTGCCGTCCGTCGATGTACCGACGCTGGCGTCCGAGGCCGCGGTAGGCCAAGCAGGGCGCCACCTGGGGAAGTTCTCGTCGCAAGAACTACTCTTTCGATTCCGTCGAAGAGTTTTGGTGATCTGATAATGAGTAGGAAAAAAGAGATCAACAACAACCCAAACCCGTAGCTGTCCTTCGAAGGGCTCCGGTCAACCCCGAGCGAGAAGCTCCAACGACACTCCCCTGAACCGAGTAGCTCCGGCTACTCCCCTGAGCGAGAAGCTCCATCGGACTTTTTCCGAACCATTCCCTCCCGCTCCGACCGAGCCCCCGCTCCGCACTGAGCTCCCACTCCGACCGAGCCCCCGCCGACGTCGGACCCTCTTCCGAGGCCCTGCTCAATCGCTCCCGGATCTGTTGTAGTTTTTGGCTCCCAGTTTTTTTTTTTTGTGCAAGCTTGTGTGATGTACTTCTTTGCTTCTGTTGAGCTGATTCAAGGTGGAGATCGAGTTGTTCCAGTTGTGGTCGTGGTTGTGTTGAGGCTCCTGAAGATCCCAAAGGCAACGTCAGGGTGGTCGAGACTCCTGAAGATCCCTCATCTAGGTGGGGGCAACGTCATAGTTGTCCATTCAACTCTTTCCAGGATTGTTTTCCTGTTTGACCCGTCGTCTGGTGGCACTGTTCGTGTGTGCTGGACTCACTTCTCTCTCTAGTCTTATAGCTCGTTTTTGCTTTGTTGTATTTTCATTTGTTTGTCTGTGTTGTTCTTAACTGGTTTTTCCAGTTGCCGATTTATCAGCCTCTCGAGCTGTCTGACATTTTATGTCGGTAATTCGAATTCTTACCTTATCAAAAAAAAAAACACAATATAACAAAGAGCTTTCTTCGGCTTTAATATACAGTGGAGACTTTTCTTCAACACAATGTATTAAAACAGATTTCAAGACTTTTTGCATTGTGTTTATTTTTTTTCCCTTTTTAACGCCTCCGCTATATGCACTACATTATTTGCCCTTTCGCACTACAAAATTCTACACAGAAACCTGGTGTACGCCAGATTTCTGCGTAGAAGACCAAATTTCTCTACGCAGGTATTTGGCGTATGCCAGATACCTGCGTAGAGCTAGAATATAATTGTTGGAGATAGGAAGTTGGGTTTTTTTTTTGAAATTTGCCTCCTACGCCAAATCCTTGCGCATTTTTTTTTGGACGCAACCAAGTGAAGAATATATTTTTTAAAATCTGCATTTGACTCTAGTAATAGACGTTATCAAGTAATCAAGGTTACATGACAATAAATTCGTTTGTATCATGAGATTTCAATATACTTTTATTCATGTATATTTCTCCACCAATTTGTTTGATATTATCTGTTTGTTATTATTATTCTCGAAAATCACATATAACTATGGTTATATCTTATAGTTATATCCAATTTGGTTATATCTTATGGTTATATTTCATAGTTATATACTATGATTATATCATATATTATATCATATAGTTATATACTATGGTTATATTATATAGTTATATACTATCATTATACCTTATAGTTATATCTAATTTGGTTTTATACTATGGTTATATCATATATCTTATAGTTATATAACTATATGATATAACCAAATTGGATATAAATATAAGATATAATCATAGTATATAAGTTATATACTATGATTGTATTATATAGTTATATACTATGATTATATCTTATAGTTATATCCAATTTGGTTATATTCTATAGTTATATACTATGATTATATCATCTATCTTATAGTTATATAACTATATGATATAACCAAATTGGATATAACTATAAAGATATAACCAAATTGGATATAACTATACTATATAATCGTAGTATATAACTATATGATATAACCATTATAACTATATGATATAATATATGATATAACTATAGTATATAACTATAGAATATAACCAAAATGGATATAACTATAAAATATAATATATGATATAGCCATAATATATAACTATAAGATATAATAATAGTATATAACTATATGATATAACCATAGTATATAACTATAGAATATAATATAGGATATAATTAAAGTATATAACTATAGGATATAACGATATGATATAACCAAATTGGATATAACCATAGTATATAACTATAAGATATACCCATAAGATATAACCAAATTGGATATAACTATACGATATAACCATAATATATAACTATAGGATATAACCATTGTATATAACTAAATGATATAACCATAGTATATAACTAAAAGATATAACCATAGTATATAACTATAGGATATAACCATAAGATATAACCAAATTGGATATAACTATAAGATATAACCATAGTATATAGCTATACGATATAACCATAGTATATAGCTAAAGAATATAACCATAGTATATAGCTATAGGATATAACCATAAGATATAACCAAATTGGATATAACTATAAGATATAATCATAATATATAATTATAGGATATAACGATATGATATAACCAAATTGGATATAACTATAAGATATAACCATAGTATATAACTATATGATATAATCATAAGATATAACCAAATTGGATATAACTTTAACATATAACCATAGTATATAACCAAAAGATATAACCAAATTGGATATAACCATAATATATAACTATAAGATATAACCAAATTGGATATAACTAAAAGATATAATCATAATATATAATTATAGGATATAACGATATGATATAACCAAATTGGATATAACTATAAGATATAACCATAGTATATAACTATATGATATAATCATAAGATATAACCAAATTGAATATAACTTTAACATATAACCATAGTATATAACCAAAAGATATAACCAAATTGGATATAACTGAAGGATATAACCATAATATATAACTATAAGATATAACCAAATTGGATATAACTAAAAGATATAATCTTAATATATAATTATAGGATATAACGATATGATATAACCAAATTGGATATAACTATAAGATATAACCATAGTATATAACTATAGGATATAACCATAAGATATAACCAAATTGAATATAACTATAAGATATAACCAAATTGGATATAACTATAAGATATAACCATAGTATATAACTATAAGATATAACCATAAGATATAACCAAATTGGATATAACTATAAGATATAACCATAGTATATAACTATAGGATATAACCATAGTATATAACCAAATTGGATATAACTGAAGGATATAACCATAATATATAACTATAAGATATAACCAAATTGGATATAACTAAAAGATATAATCATAATATATAATTATAGGCTATAACGATATGATATAACCAAATTGGATATAACTATGGGATATAACCAAATTGGATATAACTATAAGATATAACCAAATTAGATATAACCAAATTAGATATAACTATAAGATATAACCAAATTAGATATAACTATAAGATATAACCAAATTGGATATAACTATAAGATATAACCATAGTTATATGTGATTTTCGAGAATAATAATAACAAACAGTTAATATCAAACGGATTGGTGGAGAAACGTACATGAATAAAAGTATATTGAAACCAAATTGGATATAACTATAAGAATATTGCGTAGAAGATATAACTATAAGATATAACCATAGTATAACTATAAGATGTAACCAAATTGGATATAACTATAAGATATAATCATAGTATATAACTATATGATACAACCATAGTATATAACTTATATACTATGATTATATCTTATAGTTATATCCAATTTGGTTATATCCTTATAGTTATATCCAATTTGGTTATATTATATAGTTATATAACTATAAGATATATCGTATAACCATAGTATATAACTATAGAATATAACCAAATTGGATATAACTATAAAATATAATATATGATATAGCCATAATATATAACTATAAGATATAATCATAGTATATAACTATGAAATATAACCATAAGATATAACCAAATTGAATATAAATATAAGATATAACCATAGTTATATGTGATTTTCGAGAATAATAATAACAAACAGATAATATCAAACAAATTGGTGGAGAAATATACATGAATAAAAATATATTGAAATCTCATGATACAAACGAATTTATTGCCATGTAACCTTGATTACTTGATAACGTCTATTACTAGAGTCAAATGCAGATTTTAAAAAATATATTGTTCACTTTTTTTTATATACGCCAGATCCTTGCGTTTGCGTAAGAGGCAAATTTCAAAAAAAAACCCCAACTCCCTATCTCCAACAATTATATTCTAGCTCTACGTAGATACCTGGATAGAGAAATTTGGTCTTCTACGCAGAAATCTGGCGTACGCTAGGTTTCTGCGTAGAGTTTTGTAGTGCGAAAGGACAAATAATGTAGTCATATAGTAGCAGCCCTTTTTAATAAGGTAAATATTAAACATATTTCAAGATTTGATTGAAAAAAACCCAGCCTATAGTGCGAATTTTGGATTCGTCGGAATTTCTTCCGTTGAGTTTAATTGAGTGGTTAAGAGGTTCAATTTTGTCAACCACTTGGTTATTCTCATGAAAAACATGATTAATCTTGATCGTAAAAAAATGATTATAATATAAACAAGATACTTGAGATGATAGTTTCGATTTCTCAAGGGTTCATAGAGTTAAACACAAGGTTATCACCTTCAATTTCAATATTTTTATGTTTTTCGTGAAAACAATCAAGTTATTGGCAAAATTACACCCCATTAATCTCCAATTTGAATCATTTATGGCACTACTAGAAAATGGGCCATTTTCAACATATGTTAAGGCCATTTTCGATACCTTAAGGTGTCGAAAAAAATATTTCCGACACTATGAAAGAGTGTCGGAATATCAGTTGTCAGTAATGGTCAGAGGCCATTTTCAACACCTTTTAGTGTCAATTTCAGTTTTGACACTCTTAAGGTGTCAATAGTTTAATCCATTTTCGACAACTTACAATGTCACTTTGAACAACCATTTTCGACACCTTTCGTTGTCTATGTCATTTTTGTCATTCTAAAGTGTCGATATTTTTTGCCATTTTCATAGCTCTAGAAAGCTAATAGCGACACCAATAAGTGTCAAAAATTACCCTTTTCTCATTACCCAATCGTGTGACCATTACGTTTATCCCTGCTATTTATATAAAACACATAAAAATGATAAAATTAAATGATTTAGACAATCCGAGTTGAGAATCAATTGGGTAGTTATGGCGTTTTTACTAAAGTGTCGCAGAAGCTGAAGAAGACACCGTCACCGCACCCCGCGGTGGGATGACCGCACCCCGCGACGAACCTTACAGAGAAGAGGCCGTGATTCTGGAGTATCACCGCACCCAGCGGTGGCGACGCGCTGAAGATATTTCCGAGTTTTTATTTCCCGTTTTATTTTATTTCCGAGACTTTGTTTTCAAGTTTGTTATTTTCTTTTCTTTATTTCCTTAGTATTTAAGTTAAGTTTAAAACTCTTTTAGAGAGAATCCATTCTTTAACCCTACTTGCCACCTTTCTACGTTTTTGCTCTCACAAACCCTATGGAGAACTAAACCTCCATTGTTACACTTGACGTTTTGAAGCCTTCAATTGATTAGTTGTGAGTTTTCTACTCTTGTTCGATTTCCTATCTAGTTGTATTAATTCTCTTACGCTTGAATGTTTATTGAATCTTATTGGTTTATCTAGACTGATCACCTAGGTTTATTGATATTATCCATATAGCTAGGACTTGTGATTCCGGATTCGGGTTGCATATCTAGTAGCAAACACGATTTACATAAGCGGATTGCGAGTGTTCATCGTGAGAGAGAGTTAATTGCAGGCTTATAGTAACGGGTTGTTTTTATTGCATGTATCTTGTTGAATCCTTGGTTGAATGCTATTGCTTTATTGAGTCTTGAAGGTTTTCGGATTTGATTTGGTAATAAGTACTATTAGGGCTAGTAGAACTAATAGTTACCTATGATCGGGATAAGAACAACTAAAGGAAAGATAAGAACTTGAAATTAATAGAATTCAGTGATCAACCATATCTCTTGTTGTGTGGATCTTTGTCAGGTGTGACGCTTTTCCCCATCATATTTACAACCTTTGCCTGTGAATCTGTTTACTTGCTTTGTTTTAACTACTTGGTTCGAAAATCATACAAACCCCCCCTAGTTCCTAGTTAGTGACTTGAAAGACACAAGAATTGATAACCTGATTCCCTTGGGTTCGACCCTGACTTGCTTGCTATACTCTTTAGTAGGTACTTTAGGATTTCTTTGATTAGACATACGACTTTAGGCCTGTCAATATATTAATTTCCGAATACATAATGAATCTAACTGGTTATATATAATTATATATATCCTCAAAAAAACCTGGCTATATATATAGATAAGGCAAGGGAAATGTAGAATTTATTCTAGTACTAGCTATTGTAGAAGCTATACAAGAAAATCCATTCAAAAAAGTGCAAGGCTCAGCTCTACCTTGTCAATCATGTCGAAGCTATCATATGAGGATATAGATAATAGGGCCAAACGCTCTTCAAATGCACTAATGGCAATATAACCACCACTGCAAGTGATATACCACAAGTCAAACAATAAGAATAAAATTTCAACCAGGAAAAGGTACATTCAAAAACAAGTTATCATCTAACTTATTAAGACAAAAGGCATAAGGCTTACTTAATAAAAATAGAAGAAATAAGTCAGAATTAATGTTTAGCCTGCTATGAAAGATGGTGTAGACATTCCATCTATTCCTCATACATGGTCAGTTGGTTAGATTGAGAACAAATCCAACCATTGAATAGAGACAATGATAATATCCTTAATTTTAGGTATAAGTACATCATATGAATCATATAACCTCTGCCTAAATATTCATAACATATACCTATGCATCGAATTGCAAAATGTGAGAAATGAAAGCTTCTTAGAGTCGGAAGTAACAAGCAACCGGTCCTTCCCCCGCATCTGCAAAAATGAAAGCCAATACAAACCCATTCAAATGATCATATAATGCTTCCATTACTGTAAAACCTCACTAGGAGGAACCATGAGATAAATTAAGGGGCTCAAATTCTTGTTTACATAAAAATTTCTATGCGTAGATTATCGATTTAGACTCTGAAGTAAGACTGTAAAGATATTACTCTCGGGTTATATTGTTTTGGTCTGTCCACGCGATCCAGCGTCATATGTTCCAGTCCAACTCCAATACCTTTAGAGACGTAGAATCCTTAAGGTTTTTGACTCAAGTAACAAAAGCAAGATAAATAAACATTGGAAAGACCATTACCAATAACGTAGAATCCCTCTTCTATGCAAGCAGCCACATCAGCAACTGCTTGAAGCCCGGATGAACACTGCATGTTCACAGTTCTAATTGGCACATTTTCTGAAATCGTAGAGTAAAAAAGATCAGAATCATTTTATGCTTGTTTTTGGTTTTATGTTTTTATTTCATATAGAAGAGAGATAACAAAGAAAAAGAAAACAATAACAAATTGAATACCAGGGAAACTGGCATAAAATGCAGCCATCCTGCACAAGATGGCTCTTTCAGAACATGGGGCGAGCACGGTTCCTACAACTATGTCCCCTACCTCAGTGGGGTCTACGTTTGTCTTCTCTATTACTACCTGCGGTGAGAAACAACGATATGGAAACTTGATATTATATTTTTGTATTAGTGGAAGCTCAACTGCAACATTTCTGCCTTGATTGAATGTTGAGATATACCTTCAAGACAGGGGCGAGTAAATCATCATGGTAAGAGTCTTTGAAGCCGCCGCATTTGGCTTTACATATTGTTGTCCGATGTGCTCTGTGCAAAGAGAATTACAGCCACCAGACTTTGGTTAGAGGCTTAATCTTGAGTTGTAGAAAGAAGGAACAAAGCTACATTAAACTTAATAACACACAAAGACAAGCTATGAAAAGACTTACGCCACAATCACCACATCAATTCCAAAAGCCACGCTTTGCTCATATGTCGTTCTCTTCCCAACGGAACATATTGAGCCCTAATAGGTAGGAAAGGGAAGTCAAGAGATAGAATTTACTCATAGATTCACAACATAATTTTTAGAATGTCTGGTGGCTTTAATTGTGGTGTAAGCATGTCAATAACAATCTCCTTTAAAACCAAGAAAGATGGATATTTATTTAGTTTAATCGATTAATACAATTTAGTAGCATTAATACACACAAAAATTTCAAGTTACATGTGAGAATTGTTGGACTCAGGATACTATTTACTTGTCAATTTTAGGTCACATTACGTGTCAGGTGGATAACCTTCACTGGGCTTGATACAATGTCACGCCATCAAGAAAGAGTTCTATTTTAAACCCTTCCAGAAAGGGTTACACATGTCGCTTACCTCCTCATTATGATTGCCATCACCCTAGTCACTACCCAGGATCATAGTTTGTGAATAGTCAAAACTTGTTCCCAACCAACCAGTCTCTCTTGCCACAAAAACATGATCTGATGACTAGAAAGAAGTACAAAATTGTGGAACAACAATTCTCTCAAAATTTGCAGCAATTCTACTCAAAGTTCTCCTCCATAAGATTTGCACTATAACACCAAAAACAATCAAATCTATTTTCTCATAAACATACAACTGAACATAGTATAGTGAAAGTAAAATGTCAAGTTGGAAATCTGAATTCCAATAACATGTTATATTGCAAAAACACACAACAATACCTATGCAATATAATTGCCTTCTCTTTTTTTTTCTCCTAATATCAGGTCCTAGTTTTTGTGG
This sequence comes from Rheum nobile, assembly GCA_027886185.1. Taxonomy (NCBI): domain Eukaryota; kingdom Viridiplantae; phylum Streptophyta; class Magnoliopsida; order Caryophyllales; family Polygonaceae; genus Rheum; species Rheum nobile. Next base: position 4,225,069 of record WOAB01000207.1, on the reverse strand, counting down.
AAATTTAACAAACACCTGAGCTACAAAAATATAAAGCCAACAAGATAAGAAAAATAAGAACAAAATTAGATGAATCCAATGAACAAAGCTTCTTTTTTAGATGGAAAATAGATTTCACTTTTTCCAGCATGAGAACACTGAAAATCTCCTCACTACAGAGAAGTTGAGGTAAATTTGACCCAATCGAATCTAAAAAAGGAATATAATGAAATATATTAGGCAAATTTAGGAAAGGCATAAGATCCATTATAACATATAGGAGATGGCTCTCAGTTGATCAGCAAAAACAAACAAGGAATTAATAGAAGTTACTAGAGAAATCTCCATTGACAAGGACAAAGAAGAGGAAATAAATTTGACTGATGTTTTATTCAAATTGAAACTCAAACCACAATTACAAATGTTAATATACTATTAGCAGTGAAAACCCTAGGTTTAATACCAGGAACAATACGAACGATGAAGTCAATTGCAGTTGCAAGGAGCACAAGACTGCAATCAATTTTCGTGAAAATCAACATCGACAAATCGAAGACTCTCAGAGGTGGAGAGTATCCATATATGAAATGCGTTCAACAACATCGACAAAGACTAATGGAAGAGCTTGTTTAAGGGAGAATTTTAACCAGAGATGTGAGGCGAACTCCAAACCTGAGGGGTGGCGAAGGGAGATCCAAACCAAAAGGGAAATTTGTTTAGGTGCGAGTTTTGAGAGAGATGGGGAGATAAGGTTTTGGGAGCGGGGATTTCTTAGGTTTAAAATAAGACGAAGTCTAGTGTCGCAAATGGATGGGTTTTAGCAGTCCAAAAACGACGGTTGTGGTGTCTATAATTGAGAATCCACCTACTATGACAAGGTAAGGTGTCGAAGGTGATATTGACAAGGAAAAGTGTCGAAAATGGTCATCAATCCTGCACGTTCAAATTTTTATCGACACAATAGATTAGTGTCAGTAATATGGTGTCCAAATTGGTCCAATTTTTTGTAGTGTGGGATATCAAATTGTAAATCAAGAAATCCATCAATCTTCATCCATCTTGATTAATGTTTTTGTAGTTCTAGAATTTCCATAATGAATCTGACGTGGCCTAGTTTGTTGATTTACTCGAATTGTTTATGGCTTGATATGACACTTGATATTAATAGTACGACATTGTACATTATGTGCATGGGTCCACGGTGATATTTTGCTAATGACAACTTCCAAATTAAAGGGTGATTTCTTGTAACTATTTGATTGATAGATGGTTATATTCATAAATAAAATACTTTACACGTGGTATTATGGACTATAGAATTCAGTTGTGATGACATGTACGGGGAAGGTTGTTAGGTTAACTGTGGTTAATTAATCAAAGTTAGATTTTAGCTGACTAAGGGTTATGATGTGACCTTGTCCGATGGAAAGACTATGAATCGTTGTCGAGGGCCGATTAAATGCGTATTGGGGCGAACAACTCTTCGGAGAGGAGCAAGGAGATGCTCGGCGGACTGGGGCTGTTCGGAAACAGTGGACTGGCAGCGGAAGACGGGTGGTGATGGTGGAGGAGCGGCGGAAGTAGTGGAGCGAACGGCGGAGCAGCGGTGGGGCGTGCGGCTGTAGTGGTGGTGATCGACGGCCGTGGAAGATGGTGGGAGGAGGCAGCCGTGAATTAGGGTTTGTGTGTTGGTGAGGAGGCAAGAACTAGGGTTAGTTCTTGTCTCGGGATTGCGGATAGTAACTGGATAGGTGGTAACCGAGTTAACGCGCCAGGATAGTTCGACTAGGAACGCGTTAACTTTGTGACGTCAGGGCCCGGGTTTGCAGGAGATTACTCGACTGGAAAACAAGCTCTATTTTGACGTGATTGAAAATGAAGACAAAAGAGAGTATTTATACTAGAGAGTTGACCTAATGGGCCAGACTCTCTAGTTACTAATTATGTCGGCCCATTTAACATAAATGGCAACCACCCAGAAATAGCAGCTACTAAAAATAGAAATATTATTCATAAAACGTGCTAAGCAATTAATGTCTCGATCGTACTGGATGTAACTGTAGGGGAGTCTCAAGGCGGATGTGACAAGGACGGCAGGGTCACATCACCCTCTCCCACTTGGTTGTGAAGCGTCCCCGCTTCACCCTCATTAGGCTCAGGCTCAACATATGGTGCAAAGTCCGCGACGTCGAACGTCTCACGCACCCCGTACTTGTCCGGTAGCTCGAGCTGGAATGTGTTGTCGCCAATGTTCGTGACGACTCTGAATGGACCATCACCCCGTTGGTTGAGCTTAGACTTGCGGACGGAAGGGAATCGCTCCTTCCGCAAGTGAAGCCAAACCAAGTCGCGCGGGGCGAAGATAAATCGTCTCCTTCCCTTGTTCTTTTGGGATGAGTATTGTATCGCACGTCGCTTTAGCTGTGGGCGTGTCCTCCTGTGTAGCTCCTGAATGTGCTCAGCCAACTTCCCAACAGCAAAGTTCTCCTGGTCCTGCAGCGACGCGTCAGGAAAGAAGTCCATCCAATGCTCAATACGACGCACATGTTGCAGGCCTGGCGGCAGCTCGTCATGCATGAAATCCACAAATTCCTGCAAAACAGACAAAATTGTAGGCGGAAGTGTGGGCTCTGTCGTAGTAGTGGCACAAAGGCGAGGAATAAGAATGAAACAAACAGACTTGCCTTGAAGTGCCAGTGTAAGGTCCCTGCGTTTCGCCAGAAGAACTGTGGGTTCACAGGTGCCCCGCAAGGTAGATGCAGAAGCAGATGAAGATGCATAAGATCGCCCAGAAAAGGCAAAAGGCGAGGGCGGAGTCTTGGAAGCTGACTCAGCCGAGTTGCGGGCGCCGTGCCCGACTCGGTCCACAACTCGGTCGGGTGGGTGACCGAGTTGTGTCCAGGTATGCTGACCCGGCCCAGAACTCGGCCGAGTTTCTGGCCGAGTTTCCCCCAGGTGACACAACTCGGTCGGTGACCCGGCCGAGTTATCGCCCGAGTTTCCCCCAGGTGCCTCCACTCGGTCGGTGACGCAGCCGAGTTGTCGTCTGGCGTTCCCCGGGGCGGGTTTCGTTGCAGGCGGAGTTCGGGCGGCCTCAATGGCCTTCTGGCGTTGTCGCTCAGCCTGCTCATGTAAAATGTCCTTTGGACTCATGGGTAAGAGAGTCACGCGCTTCCCGTGGTATTTGAACATGTAAGTGTTCAAATACGCGTCGTGAAGCACGCGACGATCATATTGCCATGGACGACCCAAAAGCAGATGGGTTGCGGCCATAGCGGTAACATCACAGTGCACAGTGTGGTTGTAAGGACTAATAGAAATGGAAATAAGACTCTGACGAGAAAATGTGTTACCTGACCCTTCAGAGATCCGCTGGAGGTCGGAGGGAGTTGGTTGTGGTGTAGGCGAAAGGTGGAAACGGCGCACAACCTCCTCATGGAGAATGTTGCAGCAAGAACCCCCGTCAATGATCATACTCAGCGAGGTGTCCGGAAAGCTGCATCGAGCATGAAACAAATTCTCCTGGTGCACGTGAAGGGCTCCCCCGTTGACGCTCAGCACGCGTCGAGGAACCAAGGCAGAGTGGGATGCCTGGTCATGAAGGTGATCGGGGGGACTGACCACATCGCCATCATCATCGATTGTAAAGACGCCGACAGGGTCAATCTTGACGTCGTTATCATCTGCCTTTGCAACTGCAAGGGCTTTCTCCCGGATCACTTCCTTGGACTCGAGGCATTAGACTTGGCCTGGAGTTGATGTGGAGGGGAGAATCAGGGTACCCTTTGCCTGTTCCAGGGCTAGGGCGCTCAATTCATCAGGCTGTAGCTGTCCCTGATCAGAAGCGACCGTAGTAATCGGAGGCGGCTGCTGGCGAGCTAAGAGCTCTGCAGTCGCGCGTTGGAGTTCTGCTAACTACGCTTCTTGGACTTTGGCTTCAGCAAGCAACTCGCATATTATCTGCTGGCGAGAGTACGCATCAATCTGGCGCTAGAATTCGGCGAACTGTGCGGCCAATGCTTGGTTGGCAGCATGCATCTCTCGGAGCTGTTTTTGTGCAGCAGTCTCTGTTCCCGTCTCGTGGGGTATATCACCGCCTGACATGGTACCTGACAGCGAGAAATGGCAAACCACAGGATCAAAGCGAACAGCAACAGCAATAGAGGATCAACAAAAAGGTAAGTAGAATCGAACTCAACAAACAATCACCCGGGAAACTACTCTAGCTGGCCGTGAGGGCGGTTACGAGCAGGCTTAAGGGAACTCACACAAAAATCAACAAAATCCAGGCAATGCTCAACAAAAAAAATGTCGAAAGTAGATATGCAAGGATATAAGCACAACACAGTCAACCAAGATATACAACCCAGACAGTGAGAGATAGAGAAGATGGTAAATGAATCACTGCGATAACGGGGGTTGAAGGTGCCAGAATCAAGACCGGGTTCTCCCTTCCTGTTGCGAGAGACGCACTTGCCTTATTTTGGCTTGTGTGGTCTCGATTTTTTTATTTTTTTTTATAAATCTGTGAACAGCTACAGATTCTGCACACATAACTTCAGCAAAACACACAGAATGTTCAGCAGAAATGCACAAAAACGCACAAATCTGTGCACAGAAAGCAGCAAACGCACAAAATGTTCAGCAAAACGCACAGAAACACACAAATCTGTGCACAAAAGTTCAGCAAATTACAGAAACGCAGCAGAAAAAATAAAATTTTTGTTGTGATTCAAGTGGGAGAAGAAGGAGATTGCGAAGATGTAGATTTGTGGCACACACAAGGCAAACGAAGTCGCAACGAACTATCTAAGCCTATATGCAAGCGTATCTACCATAAACACTATCCAAAACCAAGCAAAAACCAGTAAATTTGCAGAAAATCAGTGAGCAGGGGTTCGGATCTGGGCAGTTTTTTTTTGTGTTCGTATTTTGGCCTTTTAAGGGGTCAAACGATGTCCATTTTGAGCGAATTTTATATGTCCGGAATCGTCTCGAGATGCTCTACAGGAAAATGGAAGAAAATTGCGGAAAAGAAAAAAAAATGACGAAATCTGGGCAGAAAGGTTCGTCGTTTTTTTTTTGATGTAGGAATGGATTTGCGGAAGCGAATGAGTGATTAGATGAAGAGTTGGAATGACTTACGCGATTCGAAGGCTCTGATGTCTGTTGATGTGACCTTGGCCGATGGAAAGACCACGAATCGTTGTCGAGGACCGATTGAATGCATATTGGGGCGAACAACTCTTCGGAGAGGAGCAAGGAGATGCTCGGCGGACTGGGGTTGTTCGGAAACAGTGGACTGACAGCGGAAGACGGGTGGTGATGGTAGAGGAGCGGCGGAAGTAGTGGAGCGAACGGCGGAGCAGCGGTGGGGCGTGCGGCTGTAGTGGTGGTGATCGGCGGCCGTGGAAGATGGTGGGAGGAGGCAGCCGTGAATTAGGGTTTGTGTGTTGGTGGGGAGGCAAGAACTAGGGTTAGTTCTTGTCTCAGGATTGCGGATAGTAACTGGATAGGTGATAACCGAGTTAACGCGCCAGGATAGTTCGACTAGGAACGCGTTAACTTTGTGACGTCAGGGCCCGGGTTTGCAGGAGATTACTCGACTGGAAAACAAGCTCTATTTTGACGTGATTGAAAATGAAGACAAAAGAGAGTATTTATACTAGAGAGTTGACCTAATGGGCCAGACTCTCTAGTTACTAATTCTGGCGGCTCATTTAACATAAATGGCAACCACCCAGAAATAACAGCTACTAAAAATAAAAATATTATTCATAAAACGTGCTAAGCAATTAATGTCTCGATCGTATTGGATGTAACTGTAGGGGAGTCTCAAGGCGGATGTGACAAGGACGGCAGGGTCACATCAGGTTAGCTCCTAACTAACTCCTCTCCTGTATAAAAGCTATTCTCAGCTTGGGAAGTCAATAACACGATTGATCACTTTGTGATTTTTCTTTCTCTCCTCTCTGTTCTTGATCTATTCAGATTGAGTTTTCTCGTTCAATTATTCTAGATAGTATCAGAGCTTGGTTGTTGAATGGAGTGAGAAGAGAGGAGTTCGATTATCACAAATCGAAGTTTGCGTTTCAATTTCGAAAATCTTTGAAGGAGAGATGGCGAATGAGATGAATCGACTTTTGTTGACGCAGATTGTGCAAATGGTGCAAAATCAAACCAATTCGCAAGGAGGTCCTCTGAATATAGGAAATTCCGATCATCCAGAGATGTTGCTTTCCAATGTTCAATTCGACGGGAAGAACTTCTATGCTTGGAGTAGGCAAATTCGAATGGCATTGGGGACAAAGCTAAAGCTAGGTTTTCTTGATGGATCCATTGCGAATCCAGATGAGAAATCACCAGATTTCCTAAGGTGGACTAGAGCCGATGGAATGGTAGCTTGTTGGATACTGGCGTCCATGGCTCCAGAGTTGGAAGGAACGTTCATCTACACATGATGAGTGAAGGACTTGTGGATGGAGATTCTGGAGAGATACAGCCAGAGCAATACACCACTGGTGTTTCAACTGAAGCAAGAAGTAATGAGAACCATGTAAGGTAACTTGTCTGTCACCGCCTATTATTCCAAGCTTAAGAAGTGTTGGGATGAATTACAATTCATGAATCGAATACATGTTTGCAATTGTGGAGCATTAGATAAATGTACTTGTCGAGTTCTTGCAAGAATTCAAGAATTCGACAGGCAGGACAAAGTGATGCAATTCTTGGCTAATTTGAATGGAGATTATGATGTTGTAAAAACACAGATATTGGTCACTGATCCTTTTCCAAATGTAAACAAAGCATATCAGATTGTAATACAGGTTGAACAACTGAAACAAATGACTAATTCTATGTCTGACTCTAGTGCTTTCATGGCTGGTTACAATAGTAAAAAAGTAGTAACCAAAAGAATGGAACAACATAGAAAAAGGATACAAGGAAGAATAAGACTGGGGAAAAGAAAGTGTGTCATCATTGCAGCAAGACTGGACACACTTATAAGGAGTGTTTTGAGGTGATAGGCTACCCAAACTGGTATAAAGGAAAGAGAAACAAAAGGGAAACTGGATCATCTACTAAGGTTACAACTCAAGTAGATGGCAATCAGCAACACACACCACTTGATGTAGATGAAGGGTCTCAATTTGGTCAGATCAGTCCAGAGTTTATACAGAAATGTGTGAGGAGATTATGAAGTTGTTCAAAGGAAAGATGGTGATACCTTCAATAGCAAACTTCGCAGATAGTTCTCATGTATCTTTAACTGCTCATATGTTTAATAAGTATGAGTGGATTTTAAATACAAGAGCAACTGACCATATGACTCCACATTATGATTTGTTGACAAATGTGAGACATTTGTTGACACATGTTCGGGTTAAATTACTAGATGGGACAGTGAAACAGGTAATGTAGTGTGGTGATGTGATGATTAGTCCAGGTTTTGTGATACAAGATGTATTACATATTAAGGATTTCAAGTTTAATCTACTTTCAGTAAGTAGAATAGTAGCTCAAAGAAATATGATGGCCTTCTTTGATGTGTCTCACTATGCTTAACAGGACCATCAGAGTAAGTCAATCATAGCAGTTGGGAATGAAGCAGGAGGATTGTATAGGCTGCAAGGACAAGGCAATGGAAATAAGGCTTCTCTGTTAAATAACACTTGTTATTCTTTCTATACAGGGGATAGTAATCATGTTGTTCATGAAAGATTAGGACACATTTCCTTTTCTAGATTGAAACACGTGCCAGGTTGTAAAGCAGAGAAAGTGTTGAAGAGTTTTTGTTATACTTGTAGAATGGAAAAAACTACATCTTCTTCATTTTCAACATAGTGAAATCAAGTCTACTAAGCGTTTTGATTTGTTACATATGGATTGTTGGGGTCCTTATCATGTTGCTAATATCAGTGGTGAGCATTACTTCTACACATTTGTAGATGATTTAAGTCGAGCAACCTGGACTTACCTCATACACAATAAACAACAAGTGGTAATGTAGTTAAGAGCTTTATAGCTATGATCAAGAATCAGTTTAGGGCAGTGCCTAAGAAAATCAGGTCTGACAATGGGACTGAGTTGTTTAATGGTGAAATGAATGCTTTTCTTTCAAGCCTAGGGATCATACATCAGAGATCTATGCCCTATAGGCCACAATAGAATGGAGTTGTGGAAAGGAAACACAAACATCTAATTGAAACAACTAGAGCAATGAGACTTCATGCTAATCTTCCTAAGGAATTTTGGGGAGAGTGTGTATTGACAACTACTTACCTGATTAGCAAGATGTCGTTAGTGAGCATTGGTTGGAAAACACCTTTTGAGGTGTTGTTTCACAAAGTTCTTCACTATGAAAAGAGGGTCATGGGTTGTCTGCGTTATGGGGCTGCAATCAAGAGGAATTGTGACAAGTTTGATGCTAGAGGTAGACGAAGTGTTTTGCTTGGGTATCCTAGTCAACAGAAAGGATATAAGCTCTATGACTTGGAAACTAAAGGTGTTTATTACAGCAGGGATGTTGAATTTCATAAAGACCAGTTTCCATTTAGAGTTTCACAACTTGGGGTGTCTAAGAAGCCATGTACCAGAGTGTCTCCTCCTTTGTCTATTGATGATGCAGAAGAGCCTCTACTGAGTTATCTTCCAAGAGTGGAATGTGAGCAAGAGTTGCCCCCACAAGCAGATACATCATAGTTCTCTGCAGGAACTGATACCCCAATGCATGACAGTCCAGTGCAATTTCTAGTTGATGAGCATGCATCTGATGTTGCTTCAGGATCATCACCAGTGGTTCCAATTCCTGATTCAGCACCAACAAATGTCAGGCGATCAACCAAAACCAAGCAACTTCCCACATGGTCAAAGGATTATGCTTTGACATCAAGGGATCCAGGTATTCAAGTTATTTCTGGAAGAGACTTTATTTCTTGTCTTTCACTTGTTATGGATGTACATGAGCCTTCGAGATATTCAGAGGCAAGAGGGAAGCCAAAATGGGAAGAGGCAAGGCAGAAAGAACTAGTAGCCTTAGAAGAAAATGGCACATGGGAGTTGACACAACTGCCAAGTGGTCATAATGATATAGGCTCTAAATGGGTTTATAAAGTCAAGTTCAAGGCAGATGGCACCATTGAGAGGTATAAGGCACGTTTGTTGGTTAAGGGATTTAACCAAAAGCTTGGCAAGGACTACAAACATACCTTTAGTCATGTTGCAAAATTTCCAATAGTCAGAATTGTTTTAGCTCTTACAACTGCTAAAGAATGGCCTTTATTCCAACTGGATGTCAACAATGCTTTTCTGCATGGTTTCTTAGAGGAAGATATCTATATGGCTGTTCCAAAAGGGTGACATAAGGCATCAACAGGACATGTGTGTAAGCTGAAAAGATCTCTTTATGGTTTGAAGCAAGCATCTCGGTAGTGGAATCATGCGTTGACTGCTTTCTTGGTACATTTGGGATATAAACAGTCAATTAATGACTATTCCTTATTTACCAAGAGCAAGGGTCATTCATTTACTGTACTTCTTGTATATGTAGATGATATTTTGCTAACTGGAACAGTTGTCAGTGAGATGAATTATGTTAAAGCAGAATTACATTCCAAGTGTACCATAAAGGATCTAGGTGCAGCAAGGTTTTTCTTGGCCAATGGCTCGTACAACTTGATGTACATTTGAACAATCTCAGTCATTGTCTGAATAAACTCAAAATTTCCTTATATGTGTAAAAAGGTATATTACAGTCGTACACGGCCACACACCAGTCGGATAGTTCAATCTCAAAGGCACATCAGTGGTAATCTAGGATGTTAAAGGGCACATATATGCGTTCGACATCATCCCTTGTCTTGCCAAATTCTGACGGAGTTTCACCTTTCATATACTTTATCAGTACATCCTCACCTTTTTTCGAAAAGTCGTTCTTGATATGCTGCAACTCAGCGGTGAAAAGCTTGTCCATAAGGTGTTAAGCACTACTACCTTCGAGAACTGCACTAAATCCTCTGAAATTCTTTGACGATAAACGAACACCATGTGCTCCAGATGTTGAAATGGTGAAACAATGTTAATGTATACAATGAAAAGGATGTTATAAGTGCAAAATATTTTCAAAGAATGCATTGAAATATTACCTCACCCTCCAACCATCGCTTGGGGAAACACATTTGTTCAAAGAATTATTTCTTCAATTCATGCCCAATCGGTCCAATTTGGGGTTCAGAACTGCGTGATATACTTAGTAATATTCAAACATACATTCATTTTAATAAAGAAAGGCAAACATGTTTTCATGACATTTTAGAGTTTTTCAGGCCACCGTGCAAATTTTTAGGCTAGTCTGATACCCATACATGTGGAATATACACAGGAAACTTATTTCATGAAAACTAAAATAATTCAGGTAAGTAATTTGTTTTATAGGTCACAAATTTGATTTTCAGGCCACACAAAAACGTTTTCAAGTCAATCAAACTAACTGTTGTTTTCAAGCCAATATAAAAGACTTCAAAGCACATATTAACATTTTAGGTCATTCACACTAACTATTAGATTGGTTTGGCTTACTAACCTCTCATTATGCATCCATTCCACCAGGTTTGTCATCCCTTCCACCTTTATATTTCTGGTAATCTTTTTCGGCAATTTTTGCTCATCCAAATTGTGAAATGGTGATTTTTCTACCGCAGCTACCTCGTGGGTGCGAGTTGGATATCTCCTCTTTTGTGGTTGACTTTCCTTGACCTTTCCCCCCGTCCTCGACCTTTTCCCTTTCTTTATAGCTGCAACTGCATTAATCACTTGTGATGACTCCTCGTGTTTTTCCTGACTTCCTCCCTCATCACGTACCTGTTCCACCTCCCTTTATCCCTCCTCACCATTTACTTTTTCAAGAGAAGCAACCTTTGCATGTATATATAAACTTTGGGTAAGGTTATATATAAGTTTGAGCAGCTTTTGTAATTTCTGAAAGGGGTTTTTGAGCCAAACCACCCGTTATAAGGCCGATTTTGCACAAAACCACCCGTTATATCGATAATTATTTTAAATCACCCATAAATGACCATTCGTTAACAACGAGCCACCCACAAGCTTCTTCCGTTAGTTTCTCCATTAAAAAGTGTAAAAATATCAAAATACCCTTGTAAATATATCAATTTTTCAAAAAAATGTCATTCTCCCTCCACCCAATTACAGGAAAAAAAATCCCAACAAAAATCAAGGATTTAAACTTGATGGAGGAGTTGCTAAAAGAGTTATATGTGCCTAAACATTACATAAGATTTTCCATGGCTTGAGGGCTCTGAGAACCATGGATGCTTTAGAATGGGTGAGGGGGTGGAGCTCGTGGGAGATTGAACCCTCGAGGATTTGAACTTTGTCCTCCATAGCTTGGTGATACTTGTTCATGGTATTCCATACCATTTCACAGTTTATGTGACTTGTTTGGCAAAATCCTGGTTGGTTGTGGTTTCAGTGGTCCAATTCCATACTCCATTGAATCTCTGTCAGATCTTTATTAATTGGGTGCTAGTCGAACTTTGGTGTGGACTTGTATGCTTAGTTAGCACCAGTATTCGTATTAACGCTATAGGCTATTTTTTTATAACTTTTTTTTGAAATCACTTTATAACTTATTAGTAGATCATGACCAAAAGTATTAGCGAAATAATCCTCCTAATCTTTATAACTTGGTATTAGGAGGATTATTTCGCTAATACTTTTGGTCATGACCTACCCTTATTCGAATATAAGTGGTGGTGCACTTAGCTAGTGTCGTTATTCGGGATTTGTCTCATGATATATATCGTATCGAGATTGGTTTGGATTAAAAGCTTTAACGTAAATGTACGTTTTGGAATTAAATAAGATAAGTGTATTTATGCACATACTTAATATACTCCGGGCGAGAAGTACAACGTGAAAACCGTTCGGGCTCCTGTCTAAAGTAAGTCCCCTTTCCAATCTGGATTCGCATTATACGGTGAAGTTGGTTGAGGACCCAAATAGTCAAAGGAGTTGTTTTTAAAATCTTGTGTGATAATTATTAATGTTCCCAAACAAATACATATAATTCCCGTAAGACTCAATTTCATTGGAGTCTTCTCTTGAATCATACCTTTTTGTACGTTTCAATGGAAGTATAGTAGTTATATATCGTTTATCGAGTATCATTCGAGAAACAAGAGTAGTAACTATATACGACTACATAGAATCTTTTCTTTCACACCCTTGCGTAGTCTTTCATTAGACTAACCAACCGTTCATTTTCCTTGCATGGTTGGCTGGTATCATCCGTCGCATACGGCACATCAGTCGTTGGTCTGAGACTATCATGAAGTAACAAATCAAAGACGAAGGCTTGCAGTTGAAGTTGTGTTCTGTAGTTGTTTAGTATTGATTTAAATTCCTTAATAAATGTAATAGGCTTGCAGTTGAATCTTTTCTTTCACACCCTTGCGTAGTCTTTCATTAGACTAACCAACCGTTCATTTTCCTTGCATGGTTGGCTGGTATCATCCGTCGCATATGGCACATCAGTCGTTGGTCTGAGACTATCATGAAGTAACAAATCAAAGACGAAGGCTTGCAGTTGAAGTTGTGTTCTGTAGTTGTTTAGTATTGATTTAAATTCCTTAATAAATGTAATAGGTTATAATATATAGATCATTTAGTCATGTATATAAGGTTACTGTGAAGTCTTCCGCTATAATTTTATATTTGTTTTGTAAAACTAGTCTCTCAATTTACGAGAGGGATTTTAATAAAGATGGAGTATTTATTTCACAAGTCTTCCGCTATTTATTTTCTTTGTTATCATTGTATTTAAACATAATTGTTCAGATTAAAGCCTATGGTAGCTTTGGACTTTTAAGTCTGAGGTCACAGTGTGGCACTACCGACATAAGTCGGGGATGTTACACATTGAAATTGGTGATGAATTTGTCGCTGCTATAGTCCTTGATGGAACAATACCTTAGAGCCAAGATGACTTCAAGATCATGAAGAAAAATTCCAAAGCTTCCATGCTCCTCAACAATGCTCTTTGTGCTGAATAGGGATGGAAATCGTCCATGGATACTCGATCCACCCGAGCACCCGACCCGAATAAATGGGTGAAAACCCGATCTAAGACGGATGATAATCGGGTGATGAATGGATCGGAACAGGTGGTAGATGGGTTGGACGTGGATGTATGTTCATCCAGCCCACCACCCGACCCATCACCCATCACACCCATCCACCCGTCTATTATTTATACATTTATTTGACTTTTAATAATTAATTTGTCTTATATTATTGTATTTATGTGAAATATTTCATCATTTAAAATACTTTTAATGTTTTTATATATTGGATTTTAGATGATTTTCTAGTTTTATGCTTGTTTTTGTAGTTTTTTTTTTGTATTACATGTCTTTGTATATAAAATGTAATTTTTATATGATTATTACAAGTTTGGACCGAAAAATTACAAAAAAAAAATAGCGCACCTGTTTACTTCACCCAATCCATCCGAAAACTCGACAAATGATGGTGGATTGGATACAAGTGATGAGTTTCGCGGATGACGAATGGAGTAATTATTTTGCGGATCGGGTGATGGAAGTGGTTCACCCATTCATCACCCGATCTATTACTATTCCTAGTGTTGAAGATGTTTCAAAGTTACAATCTTGTACAACTGCAAAGCAGAAATGAGTTGTCTTGAAACAAATGTATATGAAAAGTGCTGTTAATAAAATATAGAAAATGATAAGAAAATATTTGCAAATCTCATAATTGTGTTTGTTAGATATAAAAGAAAAGCTAATACCTTTACTTTTTGAAGCTTCTCTAGTAGTTTTTGATAAAAAGTTGATACTTTTTTATGAAGGAAAACTATGAACCTAATCAGCTAATTGACACTTTTCAAATATACTTATTTTTTCATCAAAGTTATCCAACTGAACTAGTTTATTATTCCAAACAATGTTTATGTTTTTTGTTTGTACTCCAACAACGGCATGTTTCAACTAGTTTTCAAACTACAACTATTTTTTTCAAAACATTGTCACTTTTATGTTACGGCCCAGACTCAGGCCCATTTCTAATTGATTAACAAGTGGTGATAGTCTCACTTATTAAGATAAGATAACTTAGAAATGGACTTGGGCCGTAACACAAACATAGCCATAATCTCATAATAGTAAAGGCCTATAAATAAGCTACAAGCCTACAACCACTAAATTAAAATCAGGAAATTGAGTAAAAAATAAACTAATGAAGGTACGTGGCACGTTTCTCATCATCTACTAACTATGTCGTCCACTAACATCCGTAATATCTAATTGTGTATTAATTATTGTATAAAAAAATATGTATTAATTAATAAGGATCGTTTGAATTTCCATAATAATTAATGTATTAAATTCTGTTATCTTGTATTATATATAATAATTTAATATAAAATAATATATCTTAATATATTATATTCGAAAATCTAAATAGATCCTGATTTTTTTACTAATTGATCTAACAATTAAATCTTTTGAAGCAACAGCCAATAACCCCTTTGCTTCAAAGTTTCACAGAATGTTGAAAGAAAGCTGTTGATGAAAAAATACACGATGACAATAAAAGAATACCAGCACAGCTATGTGAAGATGGAAAAAAAGATAATGTTTTTCGCACTCTATCTATTAAAAAAATAATTAGACCACTAAACAAAAATCCTAAATTCTAGGTCCAGTACGTAAACGATAACTAACTAAAAACAACTTGTTTACCAACTCATCCACTTCTAACAAGTCCATTAATTAACAATCACTAATTAATTATTAAACCAACACATTAGTTAAATCAACCTAAAGTATTAAAATTATGAAGCATGTGGAGCAGACACTATATAGCTTCTTGCATCATCCTATATATATATATCCTACAACTCACCCTTATCATATGCATTGTGGGTTTTCTTTAATTCCTTCTGATACTGGAGTAATTTTGCAGTTGCTTTCCTCCACTTTCAAGAGCAGTATTAATGGAGTTAGGAAGCGTTTTAAAGTTTCTTGAGAACAAGACCTTTTTGGTCACAGGAGCTACTGGCTTCTTAGCAAAAGGTAACCAAATTAACCTTTATTTATTTCCCTCTAATTAATTTTATATGTATATATATCTTTGACTTTTACTTTTGGTCTTTCAAGTACTTCATTTTGTTAGGATGGTTAATTATTAATTTGTGTGTGGTTGTACGTACATGTGTATTTTATATAGTTTTGGTGGAGAAAATACTGAGGACTCAGCCAAATGTGAAGAAGCTTTACCTTCTTGTGAGAGCAACCGACTGTGAATCTGCCAACCGACGCCTCCAAAATGAGGTGCTAATCGATCGATCAAACTGCTAATACTCGTAACTCTATCCTGAATATTCTTCATTTGGAATTAAGGTAAATTTGATCGATCACCAATGATATATATGATTCACTTAAATTAATTAAGACAGCTATAAATCTAATTTACACCAATTTGTCGATCTCTCACTATACTCCGTATATATATATCAAACTATATTACTGGATTTTTGCAATACCAATTCTGTCACTAGCTAGCTATATGGTACTTATTAATTCATATTAATTTGGCAAATCGGCTTATTATTTTTAGATCGTTTGTATAACTAGCAATTAAAGAAATTATCAGCATTTGGTTACTATTATACGTTAAATATTGCCTCTGCTATTGACTATTTTATGACTATTGACTAGTGTTGTTATATATCGTTATTGTTACCTACTACGGAGTATTATTTAATTTTTGTTGTACACATTATAATATAATTATGACCCCAGATAATAGGAAAAGACTTGTTTAAAGTCCTGAAGCAAAAGATGGGAGGTGATTTTAAGAGCTTCATAGAAGAGAAGGTGAGCATGGTAGCAGGTGACGTCACTTGCCAGGACTTGGGTATAAAAGAAGTAAATTTGAAATCTGAGATGTTCGAACATCTTGATGCTATCATCAACAGTGCTGCCACTACCAACTTTCACGAAAGGTACGGTATATATAATTTCAAACTTCATTCATTCATGAATATAAGCAAGGAAATTTGTTTAAGCAAGCCAGGTCACTTACATTAGTCATAATTGATAAGCTTGTCAATTTTCTAATATTTTACTATGTTGTTACATGTTTGCAGGTATGGTGTTTCGTTGTCCCTTAATACATTTGGAGCAAAAAATGTATTGGACTTTGCTAAGAAATGTATCAACTTAAAGGTGGTTGTCCACGTGTCCACTGGTGAGTGCTCCAAATTGCTCTTTCTCTCTTATATATATATACTTGGGAAATTTTTCCTGTCGACATAGTGAGGCATGAAAACATTTTTAAGGTAATACTCAAACGATTGGTTTAATGGTAAAGTGGTGTTATATTTTTGAAGTGCTGTTTAGGAAATCCGAATTTTAGTCTTTTAGGTGACATATATATATATAAGGATAAAAAAAGTGATAGTACTAATTAAGGTGAAATGATAGATAAACGTCCGTGAGTCTTGGTTAAGGTGAAATCTCATATTATTATTATATCAATCCCCACTTTTTTTATGCGATTAATACAGCATATGTATCGGGTGAACGAGGTGGGTTGATACTAGAGAGCCCATACCACAATGGAGAAGTAACATCGAACGGTACACATGGACTCCAAATTGAAGAAGAGAAGTTGGCCAACAAGGAGCTACTTCTGATGCTATCAAGTTGGCCTTGAAAGATTTAGGACTTGAAAGGTAAACATTAACCTTCATATATACGTCTGATTAATTTATTTAATAGTTAACTGTTTTGCCCCTTTCAATTGAATAATACATGTATAAAAGTCAATAAAGTATCATTCATTAATTAATATCTGATATTGTTATATATATGCATGTCTAAGGGCAAGGATGTATGGATGGCCAAATGTATACGTATTCACAAAGGCGCTTGGGGAGATGCTAATAATGGAGCACAAAAAACATCTTCCTGTTGTCATCATCCGCCCCACCATGGTCACAAGCACCTACAATTCAAAGAACCCTTTCCTAGTTGGATTGAAGGCATAAAGTATACAAATCATGTTTTGATGATATATATCCAAGTTCTCTTATCCACAACCACCCGTTATACACGTAATTACTTGAGACCACCATTTAAATGCATTCTGTTAACAAATAACCACCCCCCGTCCCAATCCGTCAATTTTGGCCGTTATCCCATGCGAATTTACCAAATTACCCTCAAATTTAAACTTTGAAGCCGTTTTGTGATTTTTTTTGGGTTTGGTTTAGGTGGGTTTAGGGTTTTGGATAGAAGATGAGATGGATTTGGATTTTTTCAAACCAAACCTAAGCCCTAAACCCTGAACCCACCTAAACCAAACCCAAAAAAATTCACGAAACCGGCTTCGAAGTTCAAATTTGAGGGTAATTTGGTAAATTCGCATGGGATAACGGTCAAAATTGACAGATTGGGACGGGGGGTGGTTATTTGTTAACGGAATGCATTTAAAGGATGGGCTCAAGTAATTACGTGTATAACGGGTGGTTGTGGGCAAATAGGCCTATTTAAGGGGTGGTTTTCTGCAAATCC
Organism: Rheum nobile; assembly: GCA_027886185.1. Classification (NCBI taxonomy): domain Eukaryota; kingdom Viridiplantae; phylum Streptophyta; class Magnoliopsida; order Caryophyllales; family Polygonaceae; genus Rheum; species Rheum nobile. The sequence goes on along the minus strand of WOAB01000207.1, from coordinate 4,207,472 downwards.
CTCTCCTCTTTATTATATTAATGTTTTTATATAACAATCATAAAAAACATACACTTCCGAATCCGAGCCAAACCCGATACAACCCCACCCGTTTCGAGTTGAAAATTTTTACGACTTGGTCGACCCGAACTCGGCCCGCCCTACCCAATTGACAGGTCTATGTATCAATTTAATCGTATAATTTTTAAATGATTTTTATAATGTTGAAATCCGCTAGCACCAATTCCGCTGGTAGTACCCACTGATGTGCGCCATGCTTTACACATTCTGAGTTTTCAAGCAAGAGAAAGCGACAAGACAAAGTGTGATCTTGAACTTCGTGGTTGAGGTTAGTATTGTTCGTTGGGGTTGAGTTTACTTGTTGAGGTTTAGGTTTACTTACTCTTGCTTATAACTTATAAATTAAGGTTACATCTAGGAATTTTGTGTGATTACATTGTGAAGTTTTTGTTAACTTGATTTTTTGTAAACCATTAATAAAACAAGTAGAAGCTTGAATTTCTTACTAGACTAACCACTTAGAGATAGAGATTTTTTCAGCCAACTAGTTAATTGATTGAGTTTTTCTCTCTAAAAAATTGTATCACAATTATTATATTTATTGTTTATTATTCCAATAGTCATGAAATAGGAAACTTTTCCCTAAACTAGCGCACACGATTCAACAAAAATCATATGGTGATCAAAAAGTGAAGACAATACTCAAAACAAGGAAATGGAAACGTGAATGTTTATTTACGTTGCGGCTAACTACACATCTCAAATTGTGCTTAATATACAATATAGAGGCACACATAAGCATCACGTGTCCGTGTCAATGTGGCATGTATAAGCATCACGTACTCGTGCCCATTAGTTACCTGTCGGGTACCGATTTTGGCACTGGCACGTGCCCTACTCAAAATTTGGCACGGGCACGTAAATGGTATACCTGCCACTTTCAAACTTTGGCACGGGCGCATATCTGGAATATGTGGCTTTTCAACAATCCCTTTTTTTTACCGTTGGAATTGTACCAATGGGAGTAATGTGTGGTTATAAATACCCCATTTCACTCACATTTTTTCAACATCTAAATCTCATAGTTCAAAAAACACATTCTTGCAAAATATGTCAAAAACGTACTTCTGGAGACTCGGTTCTGGAAGAACTGCAGAAGGACCTCAACATCGTCACGAAGCTTTAGAGGTATGTATTATTTTAATCTATTCATTATATGTAATACATTTTCTATTGAATAGATATATGGATTTAGTAGAAGTTTTGGACTTAGGGTAGATGTACGATGATTGATATACCTACATATTGTTTTGAATACATATTAATGACGTCAATTTAGAATAGTGTGGATAATATAATATGTAATGGCATCAATAAAAATGATGTCATATAGTTTATATGATCAATGATATATGTACATTTTGTTTTGAATAGATATACATAGTACGTTTTCTTTTGAATAGATATATGGACTTATGAGAAATTTTGGACTTAGGATAGGCATCAAATGTCATAATGTATGATGATTGATATACATACATTTTATTTTGAATAGATATTAATGATGTAATTTCGTTGATCTATCCGGTATATATGAAATTAAGAAATTTTACTAACGTAATTTAGTTAATTTATCTGTTTATGTATGAAATGATGGAAACTTTATTTCATAAATGAAATATTGTTAACAACTACATGTGACTTAATAGGTATGGACAAAAGATTATGTAACACTCCACAGGCCAGCTACCCCAGCCACCAATCACCCAGCCTGGTGACAACGACCAGCCGGTGCCGGCGCTGGTGCTGCCTGTGAGTCCACATGGGCCGCAGCCCTAACACCCAACCCTTCCCCCCATTGTAGCTCAATTCGTGATATAAGTGGAAAGGTAATGCCCTTGTATCTAAAGGTCTCGGGTTCGATCCCCGTGGGCAACAACCTACCCATTTAATGGGGGAAGGGTTGGGTGTTAGGGTTGCGGCCCATGTGGACTCACAGGAAGCACTAGCGCCGGCACCGGCTGGTCGTTGTCACCAGGCTGGGTGGTTGGTGGCTGGGGTAGCTGGCCTGTGGAGTATTACATAAAAAGTACACTTTGAATGAGAGGGGCTCCGAGCTTATCGGGCCAACCATTTCTCTATCCATGGGCCGCAGCCCATGTACCCCAACCAAATCCCCATGGCTGGGAGGTTGTTCGTGAGACTCGAACACGAGACCTCATGCTTTAACAAGAAGCTTAACGCTCTCTTGTCACCAATTGTGCTGCAGCACAATTGGTAACAAGAGGGCGTAAGACTTCTTGTTAAAGCGGGAGGTCTCGAGTTCGAGTCTCACGAACAACCTCTTGGAGATGGTTGCCTATTAATTAGGTGGAGCTACCAAGGAAGGGTTGGGGTGTATGGGCTACAGCCTTGTGATGGGCCGGCCCAATGTGGTGGGGTATTACAGATTACTCAGATGACTTTTTTATAGACTTGGTGTGGGATAGTCGAGAACAAATGGCTAAGTGGGCTAAAGAGAAGGGTTAATATTACTTGATGGTTATGATCTTTCAAAGTTCGTCTCATAGATGGGTGGAGCTAACGCGCGAGAATTTTAATGATTATGGACCTAAAAATATCGAGGGGGCATAACCAACACAAAGAAGAGAAATTGCCCATTTTATTTGGTTGGGATTTGTGTGAAAAAAGCTATTGAAATAGAGAAAGAAATATGGAAGCTCATTCCCCGTAACGGATACCACAACCATGTGATTCCGACTAGTTTCTCTTGGGCATGCATATATGGGTCGAATGACCCCGGAGCAGGATATGTTGGTTAGGAGGTGGTCCGCTATGCTCATGTCGCTAAAGTGTATTGCTTTAGAGTTGCGAAATCAATTCCCTAGAAACGTGACATCTACCAAACAAATTTGCAACTTTTAACAGAAAATTCACTTTGAGGATCGTGGGAAATTGACGGTCACATAGTGGATGCTAAGGTACCTTAGAGCTGAGTACAAAGTGTATACTATTAGAGAAGTGGATACTGGTCAAATGGATATCTTATTCTTTTCTCACCCGAAGTCATTGCACTTGCTAAAGTTGTTCCGTTACATGATTGTTATCGATAACACATACAAGACGAATAGGTGTGTGTTCATTGTATTTCATTATGTTATTATATGGCATGTTGTTTGTTTTAAAGTTGTGATATATTCACAAGTATGGCATATCTATGGTGGAGAATGTTGGTTATTCATCCACTAAAATGTGTTCAACATTGTTTTTGCAATTACTAAGGGGGAGGACACACTTCATTACACCTTTGTGATTAAAAGGTTGATGAAATTATATCAGATTGTGGGAGAATATCCAATGACCATAGTGATCGGTCGTGAAAAAGCTCTTATCAATGCAATTGAGATAGTTTTTGGAGATACAGTGAAACACCTTCTGTGATGGGTGCATATAAAACACAACATCGGATTGTATGCTCTCGGCGACACGAAGATCAAAGATATAGCCGATAATTTTGCAGGCAAATGTTGGGGGCTATTTTTGTCAAGCACTAAGGAATCATGCGAAAAGACACTCAAAGAGTTGAGGGAAAATTGGCACGACCGCCTCGTGGGCTACGTGGAGAGGACGTGGCTCAATCCCTATAAGGAGAATATAGTCAGAGCTTAGACCGATGTTCATCTTCATTTCTTCACCAGAACTACAAACATGTAATTTCAAACACTAATAAGTATGGCTTATATTATACGCACATGTTACTTTAAAACAACTTGTTTTTGCAATAGGGTTGAGGTTTATATTATACGCACATATTAATTCACCAGAACGACAAACAGATATCTTGGAATCCTCTCGGTTTGGTTTTAACGGATTGGCTCTGGGGATCCACACATTGTTGGAGAATCATATTGTAAAGGTTAGAGAAACAATGGAGATGTCATGTGGTAAAATGTTTGTTGAAGTGCATGATTTGCCGACCCTATAGCCGACATATTTGCTCGACTGTTATATAGAGTGAACAAGAGGTGTTAGAAGACGTTGTTGTATATGTATTACGCTATAGTGGAATGAGTGGTTTTGAAATATTGCACTGATCATTGGTTGAGAAACTTCTTTGTGCTTTTGTGCATCCACAAAATTGCTAATGCCATTCTCATGTCCACTCCGATCATACTGAGTGAAATACACCTCTTTTGGAGGCAATCAGTATGAGAAGGCTTTACTCACGATACGATGGACATAGATGACAAAATACCTATATCTATTGAGGATGTAACATGGAGAGAGATGAATGAGAGACTTTCAAGGGGTGAGTTGGGTGAAGACATTGTATATCAGATCTTAGAGTTGTACCATGACATGGAAATGACACATAAAGGGATGAGATTTGGACAACCATGATGTCCCACAGTTCCCAAAGATTGACATGGTTCATAAGGAAATGAGATTTGGTCAAGAAAATGTGGAGTACTTCACGTTTCCCTTCATTAATCGGGCTCAAGATGTAGGTGTAGATAAACAATGTGGCTATTGAAGCCTTGCTATGCTAATGGGATTGGATGAAAGTGACTACCCTAGAGTTCACACGAAGATTGTGGAAGAGCTTGTGGAAAACAAAGCTATATATGAAAAGGTAAATCCCGAGGAGACCTAGTTTGAAGTCCTAATACAAAATGTCAACTACATTGGAACACCTTGCCCCTCAAGATATTGGATGGAGATGTTCATGGTTGGTTTAGCATTTGCCACTAGACATCAAGTGGCCCTTGTGTTGCTTTCATGGTACGGCTCGTGCCCATGTTTACTAATGATGGTGTCTGATGGCAATGATAAGGCTTCTGACAAGATCATCATGATAGATCACGTTGGGAACCGTAACCACTAACCACTTCATACCGGTAAGTAATATTGGAATTAGTAAGTGCATTGTTATATGTTGGAATATCATCTCCAAACTTATTTGAATACGGCTATTATATTGTAGGTGTGGCTCAGTGATCTCGCTCCACTACCGCCCCCTCCAAGAGCTTGGATGGATTTCAAACACCCTAGTGTTTTGGGGTGGGATAACTTTTACGAAAATACGATGCAACCGTGGCGTAACTATCTTGTGCACGGTGGTCGTACTCTAAACACGCTTGCGCAGATGTGTTTAGGGTCTATTTGTAAGGATTGGAATGTAATGATTTCGAGCTTAATTGAGAATTTTGGTAATTCTATTTAACTTTTGTGGTAGCATAAATTTGTACCATTAATATTCGTTGATTGCGACGACGATCGATCTTTTATGAATCCGGAGAACGAACATAAAACGAACAATTTAGAGTGGAAAACCCTAGTACCAAATAGCACACAGTGAAAAACCACTACCTCCTAGCTTCCTGCTAGAAGGATTTGAACGGTATACTTCTATTATTGATTCTCTCTTTAGTTTACAACAATCCCTCATACACAAAGCTCTCTCCCAATCAATGGAGGCTGCCTCCACCATTATTCGTCCTCGGGTTTAGGGTAGGTATAAGTTATTAAATACCTCCCCTCTTTATGTCTTAATGAGCCTCATTTAAGTAAATGGGCCTGATCTTCTCTTTTAGGAAAGTGGGACAATTTCCCCCTTCAACTTTCATGTAAAATATCATCAACCTATATATAAAACCTAAATATCAAACCAAAAAATCAAAACAAAGTATAAAAACCAAAATATCAAAACAAGGTATTAAACCAAAGTTTCATACGAGAAGATATATAAAAAATAGGAAAATAACCCTTAATATAACTAGTCCCGTCAGGGCTTGGGTCTCTCTGGGTGTTAATCTTGTGTGGCACCGCTCCCCTGTCCATGCTCGTACTGTGAATTGCTAAACATCTGTGATGCGCGCTGAGATGGCTCTGGCACCGGGGACTGATCTTCCACTAAAAGACGGATGGCACTAAGGAGAAATTCCCTAGTTCTCTCCATTTGTGATCCCGTCTACCTCCAAACGAGAATGGTGCAAACCGAGAAGCATCTCGTGCTGCTGCGTAAATAAACATTATATCGTCAGGGTTTACATTACTTAATTCTTAAATAAAATGAATTAAACTAATTTATCGAATACGTACCACATTGATATCAAGGGTGCATGTCGAGGAATGATAGGTCCATCACATGGACGATCCTGTGGCGGGGAGTTGCGATCTACATATGGGAGCGAGATATTCTGGAATTAGTCGAGATAGTGGATGTCATACTCCCAAGACCACCTAGCCTTCTCGAACGGTTGAAGGTCGAATAGGTGATCATCATGATCTGCCAACCTAGGGTAGTGCGGTCCGACGAACTCTAAGATGTAGCTGAAAATATCGAGCTCACGACTAGCTCTACTCAGCTCAAACGACGCATGTGGAAGAACCACATGCCTCAGTCCGAACTGTCGCAACCTCGTAGGACCCGGATGGGCATGTATTGCTCATGGACACGTACCTTGCGCATGTGCCTTTTTGTATTTTTCTGGCACGGTCGTCCGGCACGGGCTGAGCCATATGCCTCTTTGTATTTCTTTTGGCACAAGCACGTACCTCGTGCTTCTGACTTTGTACTTTTTTAACAATAATGACATGGGTACGATACCTTTTATTTTTAAAAAAAATTGGCACAGGCACGTATAGCCCGTGCCTCTTTCTTTTTATAAAAAACAAAAAAGTATATATATGCCACTTTTAATCGAATATTTGATATCCGATTAAAGTAGTAGGGACACGTTTCATGTATACGCGCTTAAAGCACAAATATATGATAACACTACGTGTCTTTATATTATATATTTAGCAAATTTCAAGTTGTTTATATAGCATCGCCCTTTTATTTATCACATTTAAAACTCATTTTAAGGGTCTTTTTTTAAATGATTCTTATTGGTCTTCATCTAACTATATTGGAGTATTTATTACATATTTTAAGAATGTAAATATATTTCCATATACATGTTATAAGTTATAACCATTAAGACCACATATAAATTCCGATGGCAGGAAAAGACTCATCGGGATACTCTCAACATGATAACATACAAGTCATGAGCAATGTTGTGTAACAAAATGGACGTAACAACAATGGAGACATAACAATGTGATCCCAATTAAAGTGGCCTGTGATATGTTAGTACCTCTAATATGACAGAAATGGAGATAACAAAATCAATGGAAAATTCATATAACTAGCTTTGGCCTTGTTAATTGGTTCAAGTCAAGTTGTTTCCGTGTTTATATATACTCCATCCTTTTCACAATATTTAGTATTTTTATCTATTTTGCATTTTTTAAGACAAGCAAGAAAATAATATATGATTTTTTAATTTATGAGTATTTAGTGAAAATGTAAATAATTGGAGTTACAAATATAAAGCTTCATTAGATGATATATAACTGAATATTAAAAACAACATATAACACTAAAAATACCTATTTTTTGCCAAACGTGTGATGTGGCTAAAACCTACCCGCAAGTGTACGAGATCAGTTGTAGTAGTCAAGTGTCGATCCCACAAAGAACAATGTAATATTAATTGAAACACTATCAATAAACTAGGCCGGAGGAATATGGAAGAAATCGATAACTAAGCTAACGAATAACAATAAAGAAAAAAGGATAAAATCAATGGGATAAATGTGTTTAAGGTTAAGGATTATCGCAACGAAGCAACAGTAAATAAAATCACACTTCACATGAATCTAGTCCAAATTATTTGAAGGTAAGCTACCTAATGTAATCTGCTAACTCCTTTCATACGGTAGTAAATGTGTCTGGACTAAACTAACAATCGTTGTCGCGAAGAGCTAATCTCATCCAAATTCTTTAACGCACTTATAGAGTCTAGGAACAAATTGAAATAATATTCGTTGTCACGTTCCGCTAATCCAACCCAAACCTAGAACATCTATGATAGCCTATTAATCCTCAAAAGTAATTAAGTTGTTGTCGCACAAACAACATTCAGGTTCAATTCCTAGAAATCCAATAAAAGTTATTACCTTTCGGTCTCAAACCCTATCTGACTACCTATTAACGTTATCACTTTTCAGTCTCAAATCCTAATAGGATCCAATTCGCAAAAACAACTATGGGCATAAAGCATATTAGGAATGAATCAAATACTATTTCAATTCAGAAAAAGAAATAATTCTAATTACATACACATCGTCGGGATCACCTCAACCTTAGAACTAGGAATTTAGCCACACATAATTGAAGACATATTCAATATATTTAAACCAGTCATCAACATATATAAATTATTCAATAAAATCGGGAAATACGAAACTTAATCTCAATTTAAAAAATAATCTAAATAGATAAAGGCTAGAACAATAATACCAGTTCTTCAAATTGTGCACAGGCCAAAAATTCCTTCTTTAAAATCACCCTCTACGTACGACAGTAGTCTCCCAAATAAAGCAAAAACAAGAACCTCCAACAAACCAAAACTAAACCTAATTAAAAACTAACCTACGTCCTCCTCTCCCCTAAAAGAATCTCCTTTCTTTTTCATGAAGTTGCCGCCCCTTTCCTTCATCACGTGGGCTGCACCAAGAAAGGTAAACGCTATATAGTAGCGTTTGAGTAAACACGGTTCAATTTATTAAACCGGATCAAGTTAAACGTTACCATATAGCGTTTACGTTTTTTTTATCCGGTTCAATAAAATTAAAAAAAAAACGAAATTAAAATCTGGAAAAAAATTAGTGTTTTTGAACGCAACATCGTGGTGTTTTTAAAACGCATTTCGCCTCCTCCCTCTTCTTCTTTCTCTTTCCATTCCAGATTTTGTAAACCCTAAAAATGTCTAACCGCGGCGACGGCGAAACTGTGGAGGACATCGGCAAGGTGGTGGAGGCGGGAGGAGAGACGACAGTGGTGGAGTTGCTCGCGGAGGTGGACCCAGATCTGGTGGAGGAGGCGGGAGGAGAGACAACGATGGGCGCGTATCTGTCGGTGGAGGGAGCTGGGTCCGGAGACGACGACGACGAAGGAGGTTCTGATGGAGGCGGCGGCGGCGAGGAGGATGACGCAGAGGAGCTGGGTCCGGAGACAACGACGTCGGAAGAGGTGGGTCCGGAGCCAGATCTAATGGAGGAGGTCGAGCCGAGTCGAGGCCGGCTGGAGGAGACGAGGCGGGTGAGTGGCGTGTCGATGTGGGGTCGGAAAACGCTCTCTCTGTGGCGGCGGCAGTCGGAGCGGCAACGGTGGCGCAGTCGTCGACGTAGGATGAGTCGATGGCGTTTATGATTGAGGTGAGCGTATCGAAAAGTGTTTCGGTGGTTCTAAAGCCGAAATGAATGACGTACTTATGAGGTATTTTATGAATTAATAATTATTAATGTTTAGATATCATTTAAATATTTGTAATATATTAATTATTTGTTTATATATGATAATTGAAATGCACTCGTAATTAAATTATAATAGGGAAATAAAATCTGACGTCCAAATATTAGAAGGACCCAGCTCCCTCCACCGACAGATACTAATAAGCAAAAAATATTAAAATGTAAGAAATGATACTAATAAGCAAAAAATAAATGAAAGAACAATTAAAATTTCATAATAAGTTTATGTTAATTGATAATTTATACCATTTTAAAATATTAAAGTTCGAAATACAGATTTATTATAATTAAAATCAAAGAAAAAAAATTAATGAAACAAAATATATAAATCAAAGAAAAATAATTAAATAATAATTTAACTTAGAGGAAAAAATTAGCTTTATTAAATTAATTAAAAAAACATATCTAAATTTATCTTATCTTAATTGATAATTTATCTCATTTTTAATATTAAAGATTAGAAATATATATGTATTATAATTTGAATGAAAAAACCCAAAAAATAATATATTAAGTAAATTATTCCCAGTAAAAGTATATATAAACTTCACATTGAATGTATAAACCAATTTAACTGAAAAGGAATAAAATTTTGATTAAACAGGATATATTGGATGGTTTTCGACGACGGTTTTGCTCGTATGGACGGGATACGGAGCACCGCTGAGTTACTGCTTCTGCCCGCAAGCGAACGAAGGCAGATGTTTCCGGGTAGAAGAAGAAGAAGAAACCTCGACGTCCCGTCCATAGTGATGATCCCGTCCTTGGATTGGAGGATGTTGATATTGTCATGGAGGACCCGCCCCAACAGGAGCGTGTTCCCGACCCTATTCCCGACCTAATTCTCGACCCCATTCGCGACCCCATTACCGACCCTATACCCGACCCCATTCCCGACCCCATTACCGACCCTATACCTGACCCCATTCCCGCTCCCCATCCCGCCCGTGACGCCTGTCCCGTACCTCCTTACGATGTAGGGAACGATAAGCTTCTGTCGTCTTTCGACTAACACATTGCGCATCGGATATGACATCATCCTAGGGAGGCCCCTCGCCGTCTGAGGGTTCATACACGTTCACGCTATCTCGATTTCTGGATACGGCACTGCCTTATTCCCAGAGGGGAGGTGGTTGAGGGTAGCTGGTGGCATTACACTTCACTGAGCGGGTTGACCGGACTCCACGCGTTTCAGTTTGGAAGTATGGACAACGTCCTCATTTCTGCTTTTGTGGAGAGGTGGCATCCAGAGACCAACAACTTCCATTTTTCATGGGGCGAGATTACCGTCACATTTCATGACGTTGAGAGGATCATGGGGCTGCCTATCGAGGGATACGCCGTTAGTGCGGTACTAGATGATGGGGCGTTGGCCGATTTATGGCAGGAGGTTTTTTACTACGACCCAAAGGAGGTGAAGAAGTGGGTCGCGGCAGCTGGGGTTAATGCATGGGACTTCGTGTTTGACGTGCGTTGGATGATTTTTTTAGGCGAGGACCCCATGTCTTGTGCAACATGGTATTTTCTCCATGTGCTGGGGTCCAGCTTGTTCGTGAACAAGTCCACGAACAAGCTCAAGTGTCAATTGTTGTCGTTGTGCGTGGATCATGAGCGTACCCAGTGGACGGCCTGGGGAGCCGGAGTTCTCGCCTGCCTATACAGGAACCTAGGTGAGGCTTCACGTGGGAAGGCCAAGAGCATAGCCGGTTGTTGTTTGCTACTCCAAGTTAAACGTCGCTACTCTTTTAATCTTTGTATATTGTGCACCGAACTTTAAAACTACCATTTAAAAAGTTAGGGTTTAAATTTATTTTGTGACGATTGTAGATGTGGATATGGGCATACTTTCTTTGGTTTCTCGGACATCCACATCCCCGGGTTAGGAGAGCCGACGATGACCGACGAGCGGCATGGTATTGGGTATTACGCCTCCTTCACGGGATCCATCTCGGATTCGGAGTTACCGCCATGTCCTTGATGAGTATCGACGTGAGGATGTAAGTACATGCTTCTATTATATTTTGTGATTAGCTTGTAATGGTTACTCGTAACATTGATGTTGTTTATGCTTGTAGGTGAGGTGGATGCCACACGGCCTGCTGGATTTTCATTTGCGGTATAGAGCTTCTACATATCGAGGCACGATACGCTTCCAGACAATAGTAGAGTCGTACATGCCTGACCGCGTGGCATGCCAGTTTAGACGGAGCCAGAGCAAACCTCTGGACCCGATATTGGGATATAAAGTTGAACGCCCTGCAAGTCTAAAAGGAAAGGATGCTTAAAAGTTGGAGATTGATGCCCACTGCCCACTGGGACGGTTGGGATCGCTTGGATGAGCATCTTTGCGCTGAGCTCTTAGCTAGTCCGTTGGATGTTGCTGATTATGATATAGATGAGGAGTATCTCGATTGGTTCCTTCCCATTTCACATCCATATGTCAAACACGACGCGACCGAGATACCTCGTCCCAGACGCTATGATGTTCCGGCTTTGGATGCATCTCAGGTATGTTTAGGTTCTAGAATCTATCATATTACGTATTCATAATTTCCTTATAAAGTTTATTCACTTAACATTATACGATAACGAGCACAACGGTTGAACAAGGTAAGGGCGCATGTCCGGGAGGTTATTCAACGAGGAGGTGGTGGGATGGAGGACTGACAGAGGATTGCAGACATTATCGATGTCGACGAGATACCTGTTGTTGATCCACCGGTGCGGGCGTCACAACGACAATCCCAGAGCCAGATTTCGACGAGTGAGTCATCACTCACCCTACGGCCCAGATTGTCATCTATATACGAGAGGGGTTCATCATCCAGGTCGGCGGCTGAGCATGAAGCAGTTGAGCGAGAAGCACGTGATCAGGAGATGGTGAAGCGTATACAGTCTAGGCTAGAGAGGGGCTCTGATAGCGACGGTGATTAGGCCGTTGTTCGTGTATTTTTGTTTGTGGATTTAGGGCAGTGGATGTTATTATCTCTTTTGTAGTGACATTTCGTATTATATTTGTTCGTACTCATATTCTATTTGCATCGCTTTCGTATTAAATTTGTTCATACTTGTATTTTATTATACCCAAAACCTTACAATTAGGGTCATATTATAATTCAAAAATCTCAAACCTTAAACCCTATGTACTTGGTCTTAATGGCCCGTTTTCAAAATAGCCCAATTTTGAGCCCAATATGGTCGTCTTAAAAAAGGCACGCCCCAAACCCTAAACTCGTCTATAAAAAGGCACGCCCCAAACCCTAATACTCACATCAAGCGGCGCTGCCCAAAACTCGACCCCCGCCATAGTCAAATCAGATTTCCGATAATGATAATCATCTTTTTGTGCTTTAGTTTTTTCAAGAGTTTATAGCTTGTAATACAATACTCCCTCCGTTAAGTTTTAATTGACGTTCTAGGCTTAAGTCTTTGTTAAGTTTTAATTGTCCTTTTAGACTTTTTCACCTATTTTTTCCAGATTTACCCTCATGCTTAGTAATTTTTTATTTTTTGGATTCTCAATTTTTTATTCATTGATTCCCCATTTTCTAGGAGAAACGTAACAAGAGGAGATTTTATTTTGAATTTCTGATTTTATTTTATTTTTTTGTGATATTTCATGAGCAATAATAAAAAAATAATTAGTCACTAATCATAAGGGTAATGTGGGAAAATAATTGATTTCTTATTTTGTTTGAAATTTGCTAGAACGTCAATTAAAACTTAACGGAGAGAGTAATTCATAGTCCAGATCTGGGATACCAAGGATTACAGGAGAGGATGGCTTCGTCGTCCAGCAGCCCACTGGCTCCGATTACAATGTGCAAGTGCAATTTCCCGGTCGTCATGTACATTTGCGACAAACCCTATCACTACAAACGAAGGTATCTTGCATGCAAGGATTACATCCCAATGGAGCGGGATGGTACAATGAGAGGATGTCGTACCTTTAGATGGCTTGATCCACCGTATGAAGACAATATTGCCAAGATTATCAGAGATTTGGTGTTGGAAAGAAATGAGCTTAAACAGCTAAACCAGACCCTTTCAGATTCAAATGTGAAGTTAAGAAAGCAGATATATTATCGGGGTTTTCAAATTGATTAATGTTATAAGTAAGGACCTTAGTTCGGTGCTTATTTCTATTGTATGTTTATTTTGATTTTTATGTTAGTGTATTTCCAATTATGTTTATTCTGAAGATAAGAAAGCAGAAATGGACAGTGCCATTTTGTATTATATTTGTTCGTTTTCGTATTCTATTTAACACAAAGAAATCCATATTTAACACTAAGATACACCCTATAATTTTCATATTCTATTTAACAATAAGGAAAACTATAGAATATAAGATACAACCTATAATTTTCCAAAACCCTAAACGCCACAATGTAGCGTTTACAACTTAAATGCTACAGTGTGGCGTGTAAGTGGTAAACGCTACAGTGTGGCGTGTAAGCCTTAAACGCCACACTATAGTGTTTAAGGTTATGTGAGAGGGTTTAGGGTAGGGTTTTTTAGGGTATAGGGTTTAGGGTTGTAGTGGCTATGGTCCATTCATTAGGGTTTAAGGTTTGAGGTGTTCAAATTTGTTTCGGTAAAAAGATCTTGCGTATGTATATTTTGGCCGGATATTTATTAGTTTTTCCGTAACCCTAAATGTACTTCTGAAGCTCTTCTACTGAAGGACCATCAGAGAATCTCAAAGATGTCCAAACAAATTTGGACATCTCAAACCTCAACCCTAAACCCTCGACCCTAAACCTTAAAAAACACTACCCTAAAAACCCTACCCTAATATAGAAATGACCTTTCTAACCCTAAACAATATCAATGCTTATATTATCAAAGATCCAAAAATCTCAAACACCCTGAACCTTAAACCATTGCTTTAACATAGACCCTAAACCATAATAGTAATGTATAAACATGCATACCTCGAAACAATATAATGTTTGGATTTGAGGTTTAAGATGAAAAAAACACAAATCAAAACCCAATATCCTAAACCCTACACCTTAAACCCTAAACAATATCAATGCTTATACTATCAAAGATCCAAAAATCTCAAACACCATAAACCTTAAACCCTTGCTTTAACATAGACCCTAAACCATAATAGTAATGTATAAACATGCATACCTCGAAACAATATAACGTTTGGATTTGAGGTTTAGGATGAAAAAAACACAAATCAAAACCCTAAACCCTATAAACCCCAAGTTTATTTTAGCCACCCTACACACCATCAAGTGGCGTCCAAAAGTAGCCCAAACCCCAAACCCAAGCCAGAGCAGCATTTGTAAACGCCACATTGTGGCATTTGATTTAAATGCCATTGTGTAGCGTTTACAAATGTTGCTTTGTGGCGTTCAAAAGACGACAGATTATGGCATGGGTGAGAGCTTCTGTTTTTCGGCACAGTAAGGTGCATGGTCGGGACCGTGAACCTTCACAGAATTGAATGGATTCGCATTGAATATAAATGATTATTTTATATTTAATTTTTTAGTGTTGGATAAATGTTTATTTTTTTGACACAATTGAATGGATTCACAATTATCAAATATAAATACTAGGGTAATTGAACGTTCATATTTTGCTAATTCATATTACAAAGTGGAAAAGGAGTGGATCCACATGTGATCCTAATTTATCCAATCTCTCTCCCGAAACTACATAACCAAACCGCCACGACCTTGGTTTCCACGTTTGACGAGATATTCATTCATCTTTTCCCTAAATGGTACCATCCCACCATTCAACACTACTATGCTTCCAATTGTTCCAAACGGCGGGTGGGGGTGGGATAGGACAGCGGTCATCAACTAGCCAAACCTGTAAAAATGAGCTAAAATGAGTATTACATAATTCACAAGGTAAAGCACGGATGTATAAGTATGCTTATCGGGACAATATGATCATGATTTCTTACTAGTGCTACCGTATGCACCGTTGTGGGAAGCCGGGCACCCGGACGAGCAAACATGGGGAGACATGTATGAGGTCCACTCTATAGAGAAAGACAAGAGCCACTTGGAATCTGGTTGCAAATGCTAACCCAACCATCGACATTTCCATCCAGTGATCCTCCCAGCAAGGTCCTGTATGATCAACCATCTTGATAAGATGGTCAATGTCAGTCACCATACTCGCTGGTCGGTAGAGATCTTGATGCAATTGCAGTTCCTTTGAAAGCTCATGTCGCACGTAGTCGTAACTCTGTTCCCCCAACCCTAATAGTACAGACAAGGAACGGTACCCACAATGACCATCAACTTGTACGTCTTCTACTCGGGTGATGTATTTGAACATGAAAGGGTCAACATTTTGTGCGCCCCAATTAAAATCGAGGTGACAAACATTTTTCCCATTTCTTGGATCAACTTCATTTTTTGGCGGGATCGGACCAGTGCCACTCTCTTTGTCGTCTTAAACTCTTTTGGTGTCTCCATCATGCATCGGAGAAGGTTCTGATTCAACAGACGATTGAATGCTATCTGACTTTCTCTTCTTCTTTTGCTCATCCTTTTTTCTCATTTTCCTCATCCTTCTTCTTCTTTTCCTCATCCTTCTCCCTCTTCTTCTCCTCATCCTTCTTCTTTTTTTCCTCCTCCTTCTTCTTCTTTTGCTCGTCCTTCTTCTTTTGGTCCTCCTCCTTTTTTTGGTCCTTCTTATTTTGCTCCTCCTGCTTGTGCTCCAGCCAAGTGGGGTCCCTCTTGGTCGAGTCCTTCTTAGGTCTCCCCTTACTAGTATCTCCGCACGGGGACTCTCCTAAGGTAGAAGTGCTCGGGTTATGGTAGTCATCGTACCTTGTTGAGAGAATGCATAACAGCTCGCGGGCATTTCCTTCTATTCCCAGTCTTGGTACATCTTCTTCATTAAGACATCTTGTCTTGAAATATGCTCAGTATCATCACTTCCGAGATCTTCATGGCCTACTCTTTCCCACTTTATTTGTTTCCAAAATAAATGGATTTCACTTGGCAATATTGGGATACCAGCCTCTACATATCTCTTGATCGTGTGTGGGCAAGGCAACCCAAGAGAGGATCTCCACCATACATTGCGGCATTCTTCATCAGGTATCTTTCCCTCCTTTGCCCGAATAGCTTGTTTGTATAGTAATCTTATGCACTCGTCCGATATCTTGTACTCAAGGTGACTGAACAAAATCTTCACCCATTGCGGCCCATCCTTTATGACAGTGGCCAACTTAAAACTGCTTTGCTCCATAGACCCCTTAATGACATGTATCTGATCATTCATAAATTTCACTTCATATTATTTTTCCCATAGGCACAAATTAGTACAAATGAAAATAATACAACGAGCCCAAAATATTACACACATCTGATTCGTGAACATATTGTCGATGTGTGCTACGATCGTGTCAAACCCTCCAACAGATGATTTTAGGGTGTCCTTGAGCATAGAGTGCTGAGACTCGACCCTGACAAATAATACTCATGTTATACTTCACAAAAAATAATACGTATCTAACGAGAAAATATGTTATATAATTTACATGTTTGATGATCTTGTGGCGAAATGAAGAATATGATTAGACCATGCATCAACTAACTTCTTTTTGTGCTCGTTAAGCCAAACTTCCTCGACGTACTGCATAAACGTACCTTTCTTCCACTTGTCCTTCAAATACTTAAGTCGTGACTCGTACACATCCTCCGTGGGTGACCTTAACAACCCACGAATATTCCCCGTAAAATGTTTAACACTTTTGTTGCACATATTCCCGGTGACCTTTGCTTCAACATTGCGGTTCACATGGACCCTATACAACAAATGGTGTGCATTGGGAAAGACTATTGGTACAGCCTTCACAACTGCCAAATCTCGATCTGACGTGATCGTCGTAGGTTCTTTTTTACCGAACAAGGATTCCAAACGCCGCAGGGCCCATACGTAGTGCTCCGTTGTCTCATTTCGCATGAATACGATGGCAATACAGTAGTTAAGGTTTGTGCAAGTGAACCCAACCAACTCCAAACACAGCATACCGTACCTATACATGTACATTCAAAAAGAAAATAAGATGCAATTAGATAGTGCAAATGTAGTGAAAAGTTAAAACTAAAGATTACCTGTTGGTCTTGTAGGTTGTATCCATAATGACGACGTGGGGGAACAAACCCAACAAGTGCTTGGAGTCGGGATGACTAAAAAAAGATCACTCATAACCTCCTTCACCACACACTTCCCCTTTTCTTTCATCTTAACCTTAACCCTTTCAATGTCCGCATAATATCCTTTAGACCTTAGAAATTCCAACGTGAATTGCGTCACCGTCAAACGGCCCCTGGATTTCTTCCTCTCCCTAGCCTTGCAAGTGTACACTTGACTCCTTGATGTCAAGCATTTCGGGTCTACTCTGACAAAAAGAGAAATAATGTTCTTCGGTGTCGAGTCGGTGGCAGACAACAACTTCACCGCCTCGATTTGATCTGCATCAAGGCGTCCAACAAAAGCATGCCCTATTAAGGATGTTGAGATGTCATGGGTGTGCCATCCACATATGACCTTTAAGCTCCACTTACTCTCTTTTGATAACAACCCGTGCATCTCAAACGGGCACTCACTCTTATTTGTCCTCGTTGACCGGTTCGATTTAGGGGTTGGCTCGGAACCTTCGACCGCCTTATTCTTCACCGGTCTGTATGATCCAGACTTCTCACATGATAGTATCACCTTTCGATCCCATGATTTTTGTATGACAATCAAAATGTTTAGTTTCTTGCCCACTGAACGAACCCATTGAATCATACTATGTCTATCACCCCATTCTTCATCCGTAGTAAAATGCGAAGAAAAATTGGCACTCACAAAGTTTGTGTCACTAGAATCATCCTATTTATTTCACAAACATTGGTATTCATTATAAATATACATAAATACAAACTAAGATAAATACTCATATTCTACACCAACAAAGTATTTTATACCTAACCTAATGTTCTACCCTAAAAATCATGGTGCAAATATGATACACGTAGAAAATTTAAACATTTTTCACTTCTCCTCATTTACCTAAATTTAAATAAATACTTTCCAATTCTACGCTAATTACATAATTTATCACATTTCTACAGTAACATGATGTTCTAATGTAAAAACCTATACTAATATTCTACAATAACATAGTCAATATAATTTATTACTGATATTCTATACTAATATACATACAATATCTCTAACATAGAATTATTACTAATAAGAATATGTTAACATATAACTTACCACTAATAATGTGCACTAACATACATATAATATCTACAAAATATAATGTACAACTACTACACTAACATACTAATATTAATTACATAGTATACGTACCAGTACATTATTTTCACTAATCGATTTAAGACCGGGCCCATCGACTACGCTTGAGAACGACATTCTCTCTCTTACTATTGTGCTTTGAAATTGTGTACATATGAAAAAGGCATATGAAAGAAACAAATATACACAAGTGTGGGGAATTCGACCGTTCGAAAAAAGGGCACTTTTAAACGCTACTACGTAGCGTTTACAATTCCCATAGGTTCGATTAAACCGGGTCCATTTAAAACGCTAATGCATAGCGTTTAAAATGGACCCGGTTTAATCGAATCATTTTTTTTAAAATCTCAATAATTCCTAAAAAATACAATAAAAGTTACACGCCATACTGTGGCGTTTAAAAAAAACGCTACCTAGTGGCGTTTATCACCTGGTGCGAAAACTAAAAAAGCCGGTGCAAAACTGAACCCTATTTTTTTTTGATAAGGTAGGAATACAAAACTAACTATAAAATATATAAAATGTGCATGAAAATGATCTAATCTGATATGCAACTAGACTCCTAAAATATGTATAAAATAGTTGTTATTAATGTGTTCCTTTAAATATTTCTTAAGTTGGCAGTGTGTACCTATATCTAAATATGTTCATTATTTTTAATATTTTTTTATATTTTGTAAAAAAATAATAACAAAATAATCCAAAATAAAAGCTACAATCTATTGTCGAATCTTATATACTATGACATGCGTGCAAAATTCAAAACTTTTATTTTCTGCAGAAGGCATGACTACTCTATACATCATTTAAGAGAATCAATTCAAAATTGCTATAAATTATAGGTGAATATAAATAAATATTTAAAAAACTATCTTTAAAAATCGTAGTCCCTATGTTGATTTTATAACCCAAATTCTTAATTTTTAAATTGGTGCAATAACCCCTAAATTGAAAAACTAAACAAAACAATTTTGCTATTTTTTAAGATTGATACTATCACTTTGATTTATAAACATTAATTATTATGTTTCCCTTAAATAAAAATGCAAAATCTTAAATTTTGTAGCTAACTTGCATTTAAAAATTATCAAACTAAAAAAATAGTTAATTTAATTAATATAAGATATGTAAAAATTAATTTATTCATATTTGCCCAATCAAAATTTCAAATTGTGTATTCTAGTGTTTGTAGGTGTTTCAATTAGTTAAGGAAAAATATGAATATTACACCCTCTTAAAAAAAAAAGGGATAAAAACCATTTGCATACATCACATGGTGATCAGCGCTACTTTGTAGGGTTTAACTAGGAGTTGTTATCGGTATTTTGGGTGCCATTTCGATGAGTTTAGAGCACAATTGTGGAGTATGGAGTTGAGGAGAAGAAGTATGATTTATGTGGCGTAGAAGAGCATAAAAGAAGATATATTGAAGATGGAGACAAGCAACGAGAGAAGACGAAGAAGGAAGAGCTGTGAAGAAGCTACATGAAGTTTTCCGCGGTCACGGAATTCACCGCCGCGGTCGCGGAGAAGAGACGGAGCGAAGGAGTGAAAAACCGAGAATCCGTGGTCGCGGATCATCAAGCCGCGGTCGCGGAAAAGCCGAGAGCAGTGAGAGCAACATTGAATTTTTCGCGGTCGTGGACGCTTTTTTGCGGTCGCGGAAATCCCATCGTCAGACGCGCTGAAGACTTCGTCCGAAGATTTTGTTTTTACTTTTATTTCCTTTTTATTTTATTTCTTTTATTCCGATTGTTTTCTTTCCTTTTTAGACTATGTTTGTTATCTTTTAGCATTAGGTTTTGGAGTTAGGCTATTTAACCTAGTTCCTGGATCATCATCTTATTGTCCAGACTATTATTCAGTATTATTTTTCCCTTTGAGTTTTCGTTTCAAGACTATGAAGAACTAAGCACCCTTAGCTTAGTCCGACGATTGAAGCCTTCATTTGATATATGATTGTGAGGTTATAATTCTATTCCTATTCCTTTGATTATATCTTTTCTCTTGAGCTTATTCCTATTGATTCTTATTGATTTTACTGGATTGATCACCTAGTTGATATTAGTAATTATCTATTGCTAGGGTTTGGACATTTCGAGTTGAAATCCCTTATCTTGTGTAGCAACCATGATATTCTAGAACTAGTTGGACTAGTTTATTGTGAAAGAGAATTGATTATGTGTTAAATGATGCGAGTTGTGGTGTTGCATGTATCCTGGTTAATTCCTATGCTTCCTGCCAGGACTAGTTGGACTGGTAACTATTTCAGAATAGGGACAGGAATATTCATAGGACGGAATAGAGATAATCCAGGATCAATCAATCAAATGAATGGTGAATACTTGTCTGGCTAAGTACTTTTCCCCAATTGATTACAACCTTTGTTTTTGTTTACTTGCAATCAAACAACCAACCCCCCCCCCCTTTGTTACTTTGACATACTAATCTGCACTAAGAAAGATAACCCCCCCATGTGGGATTCGACCCTTGCTTGCCTATTCTACTAAGTTAGATTTTTAAGGATTTACTTTTATTGGGCATCACGACTTTAGCCCCTGTCAAATTGGCGCCGTTGCCGGGGAGGCAAGTTTTGATTTTTCTTTGTGTGTGTTTGTGTGCCAGTTTTTGTGTGGACCTATCTTATGGTCCACACCCGTGCTACTGACTCTCCATTGTTAGATTTTGATACAGAGATCGAAAGAACACTTTCAAGAAGTCGTGTGGCAGCCCGTACACAACTAGAGATGGCTCACGAAGCACCCACGTTGAGGCAGTTGACTGCCCCAAATCTGCAACAGCAACCGCTGGCTGTGCAATTCCCTGAGCTGGCAGATGACGTAAATTTCGAGCTGAAGTCCAGGTTAATCCACTTACTCCCCCACTTTCATGGGATGAGTGGAGAAAACCCCAACAAACATCTTTCAGAGTTCTATGTCGTCTGCACCAGCATGAAGCCAAAAGGCGTGACTGAGGACCAGATCAAGCTGAGGGCCTTTCCTTATTCGCTAAAGGATTCGGCCAATGATTGGTTCTACTATTTGGCTCCAGGAAGCATAGACACATGGGCTAAGATGACGAAAGCCTTCTTGGAGAAGTACTTTCCCGTGGCAAAGCTCAACAGCCTGAAGAGGAGCATAAGCAACATTGAACAATAGGCTGCTGAGTCATTGTACGAGTACTACGAGAGGTTCAAGAGGCTGACTTCTAGCTGCCCCTACCATGGGTATTCAGACGAAGACCTCGTACTTTATTTGTACGGTGGTCTTCTTGACGACGAGCGTCGAATGGTGAACGCAACATGTGGAGGAAACAACTTGAACAAGACGCCAGCTGAAGCATATGAGGTCTTCTTTGAGCTATCTGAGGGCTCAAGACAGTTCAATAAGAGGGCGGGCGCCCAACCAGTCAAGGTTGTAGACTCTCAACCCAATGCTTCAATACTTTCTGAGATGAAGGAGATGATGAGGAGATGTGATGTAACCTTGCCCGAAGGAAGACTACAAGTTGTCGTCAAGGATCCGATGAACGCGTAGTAGGGCGCAACAATTTCTTCTGTAATGAATGGAACCAACGGAAGCAGGAAAAGGGGAGACGACGGACTTCTAGCGGCGACACTAGGGTTCCGACGACAAAGGTGGTGGCGAGATGGTGGCGCAAGGTGGGGGATTGGTGAATGGTGGTGTTCGGTGGCTGCACTAGGGTGGAGGAGATGGGGGCAGCCGTGAGGTGTAGGGGAATTAGGGTTTGTGTTTGGGTTGCGGATAATTGATGGGTAACCGAATTAACGCGCCAGGATAGTTCGACTAGAAGCGCGTTAATTGTTGACGTCAGGGCCCGGGTTTTCAGGAGATTACTCGACTGTAAACAAAAGCTCTAATTCGACGTAACTTGAAAATAATTATAAGAGTTCCTATTTATACTAGAGAGTTGACCTAATGGGCCAGACGACTCAGCAACCTGCTGAGTCAGGTCGCCCTCCTTGACGCTCAACACACGTCTAGTAACCAAGGCAAAGTGGTATGCCTGGTCATCATGGTGATCGGAAGTACCGACCATACAACCATCAGCATCGGCTGTATAGACAGCTGTAGGGTCTGTCTCGACGTCGTCCTCATCGGCGTCATCGTAACTCTCATAACCGGCAGACTGGGTAGAGAAGAGGACCTTCTTGGCATTGGGACAATCCTTCTTGTAATGTCCTCTTCCACCACACTTGTAACATTCCACATCCCGGGCTCGGTCAGAACGAGCGGTCTCTGTAGTTGGCGGCTGCGGGCGACGAGCAGGAGCAGACGGTGTTGATCTCTGCGTCGCTGTAGTAGACGTTGTACCTGTGATGCTACGGTCCTATCTAGGCACACTAGAAGTAGGAGTAGAATTAGTGCCATAACCCGAATTGAAGGGTCGAGAACCATACCTGGATGATGTCGCAAACTGCCAGGGATGCTGCTTCTGACGCAGCTGTTGTAGGTAGAACTTCTGGGCAGTATGGATGACATTATTAAGGTCCTTGATCGGCAGCACGTCCACCTGGTCCTGAATAGGCTGGTTAAGCCCAGTGATGAACCTTGTTCTCAAGGTTCCCGGAGCAACACTGACGCCAGCCTTGAAGTATGTGTCTTCTAGGCGAGCGAAGAACTCCTGCGGTGAATCGGAACCCTGTCTAGCACGTGCTATTTCCGACCGTATCTGCTCCTTGTATGTCGAAGGCACATACTTCCTAGTCATGATGTGCACTAGATGATTCCATTCAGTAATGGGTGACCAACCCATTCGGTAATGTTGCTGCTCAATACGATGTCACCAGGTCTGAGCAGCTCCCTCAAAATGTAAGGTAACGAGCTCTACCTTCTCATGCTCAGGGACAGTTAAGTGCCGCAGGACATGCTCTGTGTTCTGCAACCACTCAATGAAAACAGAAGGGTCATATAAACCAAAGAAGGGTTTGATCTTTACCTTGACATCTCGGCGATGGACAGGAGGCTGGGCTCGACGGTCAGGAAATGGAGCTGCAGGGTCCTCAAATTGCTCGAAGTGACGAGCTGCAGGTGGCGGAGGAGCTCCATACTGGTCGTGATGAGGTGCTGCATACAGCTGTCGGACGCGAGCAGGCTGTTGTTGAAGCTGATGTGCAGCTGTTGGGCGTTAAGGCTGGTGAGCCTGCTGGCGGTGGCCAACCTGGACAGCGTTCCAATATGCCACCTGATTCTGAGGAAGGTGAGGAGGTGGCACATAGCTGGTAGGGTGCTGTTGTAGCTCAAGGGGATCCTGTAGTGGTGGATGAAAACCAACAGCATACCCAAGCTGACCCTCATCCTCCTCAAGGTCGTACTCATCAAACTGATCCTTCTCATCAGAATAGATAGGCGTGCGGGTACTCTGATGATCCTGAAATGCATCAACATCAAACGGCACAATAGTAGATTGCCGGTGACGATGCTGACGTGGAGGCTGCTGAATATGCGAACCTGATTGCCTGCGGTATGGTCGACCTGTAGGAGACTGGAAAGTAGGAGAGCGGCCTCGCCTACGTCGACCACTGGACCCACTGGAATGAACCTGATCATCCTCATGTTCCTCTTGGGAACTCTCATCATCTGCCTCTACAACGACAGGGTCTTCCTCCTGGATCACTATATGCACAGACCGTCGTTGTTGACGACGTTGCGGGACTACAATGCTTTCTTTCTGCGACTCGAGGCATTTTAGTTGGCCTGGAGTCGATGTTGAGGGAAGCATCATAGCTTTACCCTTCGCCTTTTTCCAAGGCTAGGGCGCTCAACTCATCTGCCTGTAACTGACCCAGATCGATCGAAGACGGTTGCTGTCGAGCTAAGAGCTCTGCATTCTGATGCAGAAACTCGGCTATCTGCGCATCTCTTACTTTGTTGGCAGCAAGCAACTCGCATAGCATCTTCTGTTCTGCAGTCTCAGACCCGGTGTCGCGGCCAATCTCACTGTCGGACATGGTACCTGACAGCAAAATGTAGCAAACAACAGGATCAAAGCGAACAACATCAGCAAAAGAGAAACAACGAACAGGTAAGCAGAACCAAACTCAACAAGCAATCACTCATGATACTAATCTGGCTAGCCGTGTGGGCGGTTACGAGCTGGCTAAAGCAAGTCACACAACAATCAACAAAATCAAGGCAATGCTCAGCAAAGAAAATGTCAAAAGTAGATATGCAAGGATATAAGCACAGAAGCAAGCACAACACAGTCAACCAAGATATGCAGCCCAGACAATGAAAGAGATAGAAGACGATAAATGAATCACTTGCGAAGACGGTAAATTGAAGGTGCCGGATTCAAAACTGGGATCTCCCTTCTTGCACTGCAAAGAAACGCACTTGCCTTATTTTGGCTTGTGTGGTTCCAATTTTTTTTTTTTGTAATCTGCGAACAGCTGCTGTATATATTTTATATTATTTTTGAACTAGGGCTGCTTGCGTATTGCAAGCAACACGCAGCCGTGACAACTACAAGCAGCAAAACACGCAGCAAAACGTGCAGCAAACAGAAAATTACTGCAAGGAATTGACGAACAGCAGAATATAGTGCAGCAAATTGACGAACATCAGAAATAGTGCAGGAAAAAAAATCAGTAGTGCAGTGATTCAAGTTTGAAGAGAAAGAGATTGAGATGATGCAGATTTTTGGCACAAACAAGGCAAACAAAGTCGCAAGCAACTATCTAAGCCTATATGCAAGAGGATCTACAATAGACAATCAACAACCAAGCAGAAACACACGAAATTGTTGAAAAAAACTTTGTGATTGATTCAGATCTGTCCAGATTTTTTTTTATTTTTTTTGATGATGGCCGAATTTCTCAACCATCAAACCTAGAGTTTTGTTGTGTTTTTCAGATTCAGATTGCAAGAGTTTGTTTTTTTGATGATGGAATTGATTTACGGAAGCGAATGAGTGATTGAAAGAAGAGTTGGAACGACTTACGCGATTCGTAGGCTTTGATGCCAGTTGATGTAACCTTGCCCGAAGGAAGACTACAAGTTGTCGTCAAGGATCCGATGAACGCGTAGTAGGGCGCAACAATCTCTTCTGTAATGAATGGAACCGACAGAAGCATGAAAAAGGGGCGACGACGGACTTCTGGTGGCGACACTAGGGTTCCGAGGACAGAGGTGGTGGCGAGATGGTGGCGCGAGGTGGGGGATTGGTGAATGGTGGTGTTCGGTGGCTGCACTAGGGTGGAGGAGATGGGGGCAGCCGTGAGGTGTAGGGGAATTATGGTTTGTGTTTGGGTTGCGGATAATTGATGGGTAACCGAATTAACGCGCCAGGATAGTTCGATTAGAAACGCGTTAATTGTTGACGTCAGGGCCCGGGTTTTCAGGAGATTACTCGACTGTAAACAAAAGCTCTAATTCGACGTAACTTGAAAATAATTACAAGAGTTCCTATTTATACTAGAGAGTTGACCTAATGGGTCAGACTCTCTAGTTACTAAATCTGGTGGCCCATTTAACACAAATGGAAACCACCCAGAACTAGCAGCTACTAAAAATAGTAAACAGAAAATACTAAAGAAGTAATGTCTATAAATAGTACGAACTAGAAATAGAAAGTCTCCTAAATCTAGCTCGGAATGGGTGTAGCTGTAGAAGAGTCAGTCATGGCTAAGCTGATGAGACACAGAAACTCGGACGCTGTAGTGATCTAGCCGTGGCTGGCTACAAGTCTGGTCACCAAGGATTGTGTCGCTGCTTGGACACTCTTCGCGTTGGCGCGGGTGATAGGACCTGTAGGCGGAAGTCTCATGGCGTCTTCCTCCTCTATAGCTGACATGGAGGGCTGGGTCACATCAAGATGCATGATGAAGGGTGGTCCACAGTAAGTCAAGTCTTGTGGGATATGCTATGACACAATGCATCCTACTGATGCATGTCCCACGCTGCAGGAACCCACTACTGAGGTGAACGCTATTAGAGGATACGGCCCTCCAAGGCCAAGATATGACCCGTACTCCAACACGTACAATCCAGGGTGGAGAGATCACCCCAATCTGAGATACGGGAATCAGCAGAGTACTCCTCAAGACCAGGAAAATCAAGAGTATCAACAGAGGCCATTACAGTTTTTACCACTTCAACAATATCAGCAGCCTGGGGGTCAACAACAACAATTTCGAGCTCCATATGACCAAAGACCCCAAGGCCAGAGCTCCAGTTCATCTATGTCCAGTGATGACATGTTCAGGTCTCTCGCTCAGAGCGTCTCGACGTTGGCTGGCACTGTGACCTCCATGGGGTCACAAATTCAAGCGGTGGTCAAGCATCAGGAGACCCTCACTCAGAGCATGATACAACATCAGCAAGAGACGAAGTCTAGTATTCAGAACCTGGATAAGCAAGTGGGGCAAATCTCCATAGCAGTGAGCAAGCTGGAAGCCCGGGATTCGGGAAAACTACCATCTCAAACGATAGTAAACCCGAGGGAGAACGTATGCGCCATGACGCTAAGGAACGGAACACAAGTGGAGGAAGGTCGAGCTCAATAGAAGGTTTTCCGCAACCGCGGAAAAGAAGGATGCGATCGCGGATTTGTTTCTGGGGACAAAGAAAAAATCGACGCTTTTCCGCGATTGCGGAAAAGTCTCTGCTGAAGAGGA
Source organism: Rheum nobile (assembly GCA_027886185.1). Classification (NCBI taxonomy): domain Eukaryota; kingdom Viridiplantae; phylum Streptophyta; class Magnoliopsida; order Caryophyllales; family Polygonaceae; genus Rheum; species Rheum nobile. The sequence goes on along the minus strand of WOAB01000207.1, from coordinate 4,180,168 downwards.
ATTAATCGATATTTCCGCGACCACGGAGAGGAAGTCCGCGACCGCGGAAATGTCCCTGGAGCCCCAGGCGATGTCGAAGTTCTCCGTGATGATTACGTGCGCCCCAACTTCCCTTCGCTCAGTTCGTTAAAGCATCCCGCTCCATTTCTCGAGGCACTGAAGGACACCAGAACGGTGGAGAATGACAAGAATTTATTTGAGACCTTCAGCAACTGCGAGGTAAATATTATTTTGCTCAAACCCTCCCTCGCTATGCCAAATTCTTGAAGGAGCTATGCAAAATAAAAAGGAAGAAAGCGGTGAAGGAGAAAAAGAAGATCCATGTCAGTGAGAACGTTTCCGCTATGCTGCAAAAGCGGTTACCATAGAAGTGCAGTGATCCTGGCATGTTCACTATTCCCTGCAAGATCGGTGGCACCATGTTCGAACAAGCTATGCTTGATTTGGGTGCCTCCATCAACGTTTTGCCCTTGTCGTTGTACGAATCTTTAGAGGTCGGGCCATTAGAGAAGACAGGGATTGTGATCCAGCTAGCGGACAATTCCTATGTGTATCCCAAGGGAGTGGTGCAAGATGTGCTGGTAGAGGTTGACAAGCTAATCTTCCCTGCGGACTTCTTTGTGATGGATACGGGGCAAGATAAAAATGCAGCCCCTGTGATGCTAGGAAGGCCGTTTATGAACACGGCAGGTACCAAGATCGATGTGAGTAGTGGTTCGCTCACAATGGAATTTGACGGGGTGAGGGTTGGATTCAGCATAGACGATTCAAAGAGACACCCTCCTGATGGAACCCCCGAGCGTACCAGTGATGTGAGCAACCCAAGTTGAGTGGGAAAACACCAAGTCGAGCCACGACAATAACTAAGGCGCTGCTCGGGAGGCAACCCGAGGTATGAAATTCTTTTCTTGTTTTTTCATTTCTAGTCTTTATTATTATTGTTTTCGTTTTGTTTTGCTTTGTTTGTTTTGTTTTGTTTCGTTTTTGTTTTAGACTAACTTGCAGGTAGGAGACCGAGCCAAATTGAAGACGGTGTCAACCTCGCACCAGTAACTTTTCTGCGGGCGCGGAAATTTTTCCGCGATCGCGGAAATATCATTGTAAGTCTCCTATACCTGGAAAAAAAAAGTTTTACCGAAGGCCAGCTGTTCGAGTTCTACTACGAGAGATGGTGCGCATCATGCTGCCAAGGAGGAGACATTCACCCCACATTTTTTATATTTGGCACCGATGATGGACCAACATTCGACATCTGAGGAGGAGGAGGAACACTAGAGCCCACACCACGATTACATCTGGGCTCCATTTTTGTGGTCATTGAAGGCCGTGCAGCCCCGATTTCTTTGATGTATCACTATACCTTACAGTGGATTTATTTGGTTGCATGGTAGAGTTTGAGTTTGAAGACCCCGCAACACCAGCGACATGTGCTTTTATTGATATACCGCCAGCAACAACTTCCATGTCCAGGCCCCTCGGCGACGGTTGTGAGTACCTTTCCGCTTTTCCCTGTGCTTCATCTTTTTTGTCTTTCATTACATTGAGGACAATGCAATGTTTAAGCATGGGGGAGTGTTCTATACTTGCTCGTCGTTTGAGGAGAAAGAAAAAAATAATGAAAAAAAGAAGAAAAAGTCAAATAAAATTGAAAAAAAGACAAAAATAGAAATTCTGGGATAAGTCAAAAACCTGAAAGGGCGGCTTAGGTAATAAGCAGGTGGCTTGGACTAGCATTAGGCTGGGGTAATAATTGGTCAAGAGTGATGTGAGTTTTATGTGAGCCCATCTATTGAAAAATGAAATGAGTGGCTTGGTGAAAACCCGAAAGGGCGCCTTGGCAAAATGAGTGAAAAGAAGAAGAGTGATTATTAGGATTCCTCATTTTTCCTGGCGTGGTGACATAAGAAGAGGTGATATAAGGAGGATTCGGGTAGGTCACTTTGGGAGGCATAAGAGATAGATGGAGGCTAGGATTAGATGTTTATTCACTCTATGGTGTTCGGGTTAAGCTTGGGGGAAGTACTCTGCTTTCCTTTAAGCTTGTATGTTTTGTGTGTTGTGCTTATTGTGTTGGTGCCTTGGAGTTTCATGTTTAGCTGCAATTCTTAGTGGAGAGAGTTTTGCTATGCTTCCTGAGACCCTAGGGATTTGATTGGAGGAGTAGGTTTACATTAGCTTACTCGAGGACGAGCAAGGTTTAAGCATGGGGGAATTTGATCAGCGATACTTTGTAGGGTTTAACTAGGAGTTGTTATCGGTGTTTTGGGTGCCATTTGGATGAGTTTAGAGCACAATTGTGGAGTATGGAGTTGAGAAGAGGAAGTATGATTTAGGTGGCGTAAAAGAGCTTAAATGAAAGTATATTGAAGATGGAGACAAGCCATGAGAGAAGACGAAGAAGGAAGAGCTGTGAAGAAGCTACTGGAAGTTTTCCGCGGTCGCGGAGAAGAGACGGAGCGAAGGAGTGAAAAACCGAGAATCCGCGGTCGCGGATCATCAAGCCGCGGTCGCGGAAAAGTCGAGAGCAGCGAGAGCAACATTGAATTTTCCGCGGTCGCGGACGCTTTTTCCGCGGTCGCGGAAATCCCATCGTCAGACGCGCTGAAGACTTCGTCCGAAGATTTTGTTTTTACTTTTATTTCCTTTTTATTTTATTTCTTTTATTCCGATTGTTTTCTTTCCTTTTTAGACTATGTTTGTTATCTCTTAGCATTAGGTTTTGGAGCTAGGCTATTTAACCTAGTTCCTAGATCATCATCTTATTATCCAGACTATTATTCAGTATTATTTTTCCCTTTGAGTTTTCGTTTCAAGACTATGAAGAACTAAGCACCCTTTGCTTAGTCCGACGATTGAAGCCTTCATTTGATATATGATTGTGAGGTTATAATTCTATTCCTATTCCTTTGATTATATCTTTTCTCTTGAGCTTATTCCTATTGATTCTTATTGATTTTATAACACCCCCAAACAACCTCTTGAAAGCATTACCGCCAGTGACCTCAGACGTACTGTCCGATGTCACCCAAGGCTTTTCCAGTTGATATAAATCATCGAACAACAGTTATGATACAAAATATCATAACTTTCATTTAAACCAAAGTCTTGGAATTTCAACAAAATTCCAAATACATCAGAAATACAGCGGAAGACTTAATACAAACATATTTAACACAGCGGAAGTCTTTAAAATAACAACAAAAGGGTCTTGATCGCAATGATCACCCGCCAAGGATCTCAACCTGAATAAACTTGTCAAAACACCATTTGCTTCTATAGTCGTTCTAGCCTTCACAGGATGACAACTTATCTGATGTGCCGAATCGAACGGATGACACCAGCCAACCATGCAGAGAACAATTACGGTTGGTTAGTCTAATGAAAGACTACGCAAGGGTACAAAGCAGAGTGGTTCGAAGTAGTTGTATTAGGTTAGACTCATAGCTCCTCGAATCACAACCGATAACGATAGTCAACCAGCATACTTCTACTGAATATATGAAAAGGCATGATCAAGAGATGATTCTGGAGACCGAGTCTCACAGCAATCAATCCCAAAAGAATACTCCAACGAAATGAGCCTTATCGGAAACATGACAAATGTTGGGGAACATTCATAATCACACAAGCGTTCAAAAACGACTTGATGTTTCGGTTCACGACCAACCTCACCGCTCAAAGCGAATCCAGATTGAAAAGAGAACGTTACTCTGATCAAAGTCAAGACGAGATTTCCTAGCTACACTATTGCCTAGCTGCACTACTCGCCCAAGGGTATATTAATTATGTGCGACAACGGCACTTATCTCATTTAATTCCAAAACACACATCACATTATAAGCTTTTAGATATATGTTTCGTCATGATGGACATATATCGAAGGGAATCCTTCCCAAGGTTTGTGACACTAGCTAAGTGCACCACCTCTATACTCGGATAGAGGACGATCATGATCCGCCAGTTGGTGTCAGGGTCTCCGATGCCCTCTCAACCAATAATTATCAAGAAACGACTGGACCTCAACGAGTCCAACGTTCCTAACTACTAGTGCTAACTAAACAGTTCAACACAGTAATAATCCACATCACAGCCATCATGGACAACATCAAAAACATATATCTATACTAGCGTTGTTCTAACAGATATACAACCTAGTATAATATCATGTTTTAATCACATATATAATAGCGTTGTTCTAACAGATATACAACCTATTATAATATCATCTTTTAATCAATTCATTTAACAAAACTGTTCCCAACGAACAATAAATCAGTAAATCATCCCAAATTAATTAACAACTAAACAATTGATAATTAATTGAAATATGGAATGATGAGCAAGAGCGAACCGCCATTTGCCTTAGATCCGCAGAAGCTTAAGCAAAGCTTAGAGACGACGAGTTCCTGGGTCCGAAACTGGGACAGATCTTGGATTATAAATCCCTAAGAAACGATCCATAACGAGACCCTAAGTTAGATTCAATATCCACATATATGAATCTAAAAGAATACGAAAAGAATCGAAGGAGTCAAGCCTCGCCCAAGACCACACACCCAAGAACACACACTCGGACAAGGCTCGCCGCGGGTGCGGTGGAGCCTCTGCCGCGGGTGCGGCCAGGTTACAGTGGCGAAGGTCGTGACAGATTTTCGATGGAGAACTCACCCAAATCAATTCGTTCGACTTTGATTCGTTCTTGGTTTGATCTCCCAACACCTTATGCCTTTGAATACCACTTAGGAGTACCTTTTTATCACTCAAAGGTATCTCGATCACCTTCTCACACCAAGCTCAAAAGCTTGAACAACAATGGAGAAATTCAGAGGAGAAAACAGAGGAGGAAGGTGAAGTGCCCTTTGACTTCTTGAATTCAACCCCCTTTTATAGCCCATCAGTGAGCTTCCTCAGATGGGACAAGCAAGGAGACCAGCTGGGAACAAGTGAACAACAAGTGGAGCAACTTGCTCGGCCAAGGATAAGATTTTCAGAAATCTTATCGCGACGAAGATGGCTTGCACCGCGGGGTGCGGTGGCATGGCCGCTGGGTGCGGTGGCGACTCTGTTGCCGCCTCCAAATTTGGCCTTCGCCGCGGGTGCGGCCACTTGACTGCGGGGTGCGGTCAAGGCCATTCTTCACCCTTTTTGACCGTTTTGACTTTGGGTTAATCTTCTTAACCCCGGGTTAAATATATTCGTACACGAACGACTATTTAACCCCGAAAATACGTCAACTGTATTTTATATTACTCAGAAAAATATTACAGAGATCAAACATATTACCGAATGTCTGAACTTTTCTGAAATTAATCCGACTTGTAATACGGGAGTTGGAAAAATTCCAAAATACCCTTATAAAATGAGGGATATTACAGATTTTACTGGATTGATCACCTAGTTGATATTAGTAATTATCTATTGCTAGGGTTTGGACATTTCGAGTTGAAATCCCTTATCTTGTGTAGCAACCATGATATTCTAGGACTAGTTGGACTAGTTTATTGTGAAAGAGAATTGATTATGTGTTAAATGCTGCGAGTTGTGGTGTTGCATGTATCTTGGTTAATTCTTATGCTTTCTGCTGCTATTGTTCTAAATCTTGATAGTTTCTCATGCGTTCGATAGTCAGGGTTGTCAGGACTAGTTGGATTGGTAACTATTTCAGAATAGGGACAGGAATATTCATAGGAAGGAATAGAGATAATCTAGGATCAATCAATCAAATGAATGGTGGATACTTATCTGACTAAGTACTTTTCCCTAATTGATTACAACCTTTGTTTTTGTTTACTTTGTTTACTTGCAATCAAACAGCCAACAAACCCCCCCCCCCCCCCCCCCCCCCTCCCCCCCCCTTTGTTACTTTGACATACTAATATGCACTAAGAAAGATAACTCCCCCCTGTGGGATTCGACCCTTGCTTATCTATTCTACTAAGTTAGGTTTTTAAGGATTTACTTTGATTGGGCATCACGACTTTAGCCCTTGTCACATGGACTAAACCATGTGGGCAACACAATTTTTTTTGTTTTTGTAATTTAGTAATATATATTCATTATTTTTACAGATTTCATTGGGGCTATAGTCTCCACTGGGCCTAACGTGGATATGTCCGTGATTGTCAAAAATATCAAAAAGAGTCTTTTTCTTCCACATCAAATTACAAATATACCCTTTATATTATATTTTAAATATACTCCTTATATGAAATTACCAATATGGTCTCTCTTAAACATAAATTAATACAAGTATTTTTACATTATTAATTGAAAGTAATAAATAATATAAAATAACAAACTTCTTTACATTAAATTGAAGAAAAATACACATGAATAGCATAATGTATAACTAATATCAGAAAGTAACAACAAGCTTCATTAGATGATACATACCTGAATATTAAAAACAAGACATAACACTAGAATAACCTATTTTTTTGCCAAATGTGCTCATTTAAATGTTCCTTACGTTGGCGGTGGATACTTGTATCCGAATATATATATATATATATATATTACTTTTTTATATTTTGTTAAAATAATAACAAAATAGTCCAAAATAAAAGCTACAATCTATTGTTACATCTTATCTACTATGACATGCATGCAAAAACTCAAAACTTTCATTTTTCGCATAAGGCATGACTACCCAATACATCATTTACGAGAATCAATACAAAATTGTTATAAAATAAAGGTGAAATATAAATAAATATTAAAAACATGAATAACAATATTTAGATATAAAACATGGTCAAACTTAATTCCAAAATGAGTTAAAATGACTCTTCTATGTCATTTTAATATAAAAAAAATTGAATTATTACACTTCTATATTGAAACAATATGGTTTATTTGGACTTAATGACATACAAAATACACAAAAAATATATTAAAATCTATCAACTATACTTTAAATGTGTGTCTATGATAGAAAAAAATGAAACTAAAATCTTGATGATTTTCTTTTCAACGCTTGAACTTTTAAATCGAATTTTAAATTTATAATTACGGGAAGCCAGCACACGTCATGTATCGCTCGCGCAGCGCGTCAACGAATAAAGGGATGTTTGGGTGCTATTCTGAACCACAACATTTTAACCCATTTTGGTCCAAAATACCGCATTTTGTTCGTGAATGGTAAAAAATAAAAAATGTGATCCAAACGCCGCCTTGGAAGTATCCCACTTTAAACTATTTTTACCTTTGAGTTTTGAAGGATCGTTTACATCGATCCTTCCCAATTTTTGCAATGTTATCTTTTGTTGTTGTCCAAAATCGGTGAAAAGTTTCTGTTAAACATGCTCTTATTATTATACAAGTATCACAACATTACTCACACTTTTCAACCTTATGAAAACATTGATTGAGTTAATAATTAACTCAATCGTTAAGAAACAAGTGTCATTTTAACATTCTACTTTTATTAAGAAATATTTTTCATTGTAGAATTTAAGGTGATGATTTATTAATGAGTTACGAGATATGATACTGCAAATTATACATATTGATACTTTCTATTTTTATTCATTGGTTAGAAATGAGGTGAATAATAAGTTTTAGGGGGGAATATAGTATTTTAGCTTAACTAGTTGAGTGTCCGTGTCAAGCACGTGATGAGATTTAGTAATATTTTAAATAATATGACATCAAAATACACAAAAATCAAATACATTTTATTGTATTGAAATATTATCATTTTTTATACATTAATAGTCGTAAAAGTGTTATACTATGGGAAATACAGCAATAATCGAAAAATGTCACCGTAGTTGTTTAAGCCAAAGTTAGATGTTAAGTAGACATCATAATCAGTTATGTTTTGGACACTGAATTTTTAACCTACTATTTCTTACATATTTGATTATCAAACTTAATATATAAAGATACTAATAACACATTATCCATCGATGTATAACAAATCTAAAATAATCAAATATATATAACAATTTCAAGTGCATATTCAAATAACAAAACTAACTAATTTAATCATTTAAACTAATAAAATAATATATAAACAAAAAAGTATTAAAATAAAATAAGTATATTGTATTTTCGTTATCAATAAATTGGGAGTGTAAATTTATTAATTTTAAAAATAATGATATAGGTTGTAAAATAAAAGGGAGTTAATAAAATAAAGATAAAAATGCATGAAATAGTGGTATGGTAGAAATATAACTTTTTAAACAAAAGTAAACAATTAAAGTATATGTGGACAACATATTATAGTGAAAATGTTTGATTACAAGTAGAACTAATATATATATATAAATATTTTTTATCTTTTAAAGATTAAATCTATAATTAAGGTGAGATTCACTAATTTAATATTATTAAAGACTTGGTGATGCAAAGATGACTCTTGAAAAAACGCTCCCTTTTAAGCCTTCAACCCTGACTCCTCAAACCATAGATTTTGAGCGGGCGCCGCTCTTACAAATCTCGAACCTCATCTTCTACCTAAATCTCTACTGTAATACCACCCATTACAATGCCAATTGTACCAATCAATCCTCCTTCCTCTTGGCTTTTCATCCTCTCATTGAGATGGAGACGATTATTAGATCGAAGATAGCAACATCCAGACTTGTCTTGACATGGATAGCGTCGAACTGACCCCCCGGGCGTACGGCGTCCCGGACATACTGAGGGTACATCTCGAACTCCTCTGGTCAATCCATTTTCAACTAACAATGTTACTTTCTCCACACCGATCGGGTCAGGGACCCGAATCAATGAACCACAGGTTACCAATCCTCCCGACATCCTGGCCCTCATCCAGCAGACGCTCAGTCAGCACATGAAGACACTTGATGATCGCTAGAATTCCCGGAGTTCCACAGCCAATCGAGAAGGAAGCGTCGGGCGGATATGAGGAACCTCCATTCATCGGAGAGATCACCAGAGTCGAAATCCCAAAGAAGTTCCACCTTCCTAGCATGGCGACATTCGACGGCACCAGCGATCCAGATGATCACATTTCTCTCTATAAACAAAAATTAATGACTGTATATATTCCAAGGGAGAGCCGCGAGACTGTCATGTGCAAAAGCTTTAGCACGACTCTCGCGGGTCTCGCACTGACCTGGTTTATGCGTTTACCTCAGGGAATGATCGCCTCGTTCGCGGATCTAGTCAATTCCTTCATGATCCAATTCGCCAGCAGTCGGAGGCTCGAAAGGCAGTCGAGTGATCTCTATCGAATCACCCAAAGGTATAATGAACCTCTCCGAAGCTATCTTAACAGGTACAATAAAGAAAAAGTCGCGATTTCCCATTGCGATGTCACCACCTCCATCGAAGCCTTCCGACAAGGTCTGATCAAGGACAACAATCTTTACAACGAGATCACCAAGTACCCATGCAAAAGTTTTGAAGATGTCCAAGCCAAAACTATGGCCGAGGTACGTTTGGAAGAAGACCGCGAATCACGAAAAGCGTCCCATGGACCCGACCAATCCGATCGCAAATCCTCTTCCGACAACCGTCGAGACAGACGTCATCACCCCTACCCTCGTAATCGAAATGAGCAGAATTAGGTAAACTCTTTCCAAGACAGGTCCCAAGACTGGAGAGATGGTCCAACGTTGCCCCCCAGGGTTCAATCTTACAACTTCAGTGTTTCCGTGTCGGAGCTCGTCAAGAGTTTCGACAAATATGGAAAAGAGGTAAGATGGCCCCGAAAGAGCGACCGACCGGACGTTAAAAAGGACATGAGCAGATGGTGCGAATTCCACGGTGACCACGGTCACGCGACGGACGAATGCATCGCCTTACGTAAAGAGGTCGCCAGGTTACTCGCGCAGGGGCTCTTGCGTGACGTAATCTCGAAACGAGCCAAAGCTACCATGGAGCGACGAGATCAGGTAAAACAAGATAAACCCCCGTCTCCTGTCCATACAAAAATTGTCAATACCATTTCAGGGGGATCAGACGTATGTGGGACCACGTACTCCGCGGCCAAACGACATGCAAAAGAAAGCAAAGGCAGTAAGCCCGAAATGCCAGAGTTCAGACAAACCAGTCTCCGACCTCCCAACAGTCATGTTCGACGAGTCCGATGCCGACAGGTCAGAAAACCATCACGATGGTCTGGTAATCTCTTTATCTATTGGGAATTGTTTGATACATAGAGTACTAATCGATACACGAAGTTCGACCAATCTCTTGACCTTCGACGCCCTCAAAGGGATGGGCCTGGGCGAAGATGACCTAATCAAGAAATCGACTCCACTAGTCGGATTCAGTGGTGAAGTTAAACACACTATCGGCGAAATCGTTCTTACGACATACGCCGGGGGAGTAAACCAACAGGTGAAATTTCTAGTCCTAGACTGCCCATCTCCCTATAATTGCATCCTTGGCAGACCATGGATACATGCTATGAAGGCGGTACCCTCGACGTACCATCAAGTCATCAAGTTCCCTACCAAGTGGGGAGTCCAAGAAATCAAGGGAGACCAGAGGATGGCCAAAGAGTGCTACGTCGCCTCCATGAAAAGCGTTGTCGAGCATAAGGCCGCATAGCAATCATAGATCGGCGAAGAATCTAATCGATACGTCAAACCAGAAATTGAAAAACTTGACGAGATCGTACTAGATCCTTCAAAGCCAAACCAAACGGTAAGGGTCGGGTCGGACCTGGACGACTCGACCAGACAACAAATTCTGGATTTCCTCAATTCTGATGCTGATTGTTTTGCATGGTCACATGAAGATATGTTCGATATATCTCCAAACATTATTACTCGTAAATTGAACGTAGATCCATCTCACCCCCATGTAAAGCAAAAGCGCAGGAAATTCGCCCCATAGCGAAACAAGATTGTCGACGACGAAGTCAGGAGCTTGCTGGAAACAAGAAAAATAAGGGAAGTCAACTACCCCGAGTGGCTGGCCAACGTGGTCGTAGTCCAAAAGAAAAATGGCAAATGGAGAGTCTGTATCGACTTCACCGACGTCAACAAGGCTTGTCCCAAAGATTCATTCCCACTTCCTCACATCGATGCCACGGTCGACGCAACGGCAGGACACGAAATGCTATCCTTCATGGACGCGTTCAGTGGCTACAATCAAATCCTCATGGAACCAGAAGACCAAGAGAAAACGGCATTCGTCACAAGTCAAGGTATCTATTGCTACAAAGTAATGCCCTTCGGACTAAAAAATGCAGGGGCTACTTATCAACGACTAGTCAACAAGATGTTCAAAGATCAGATTGGGGACACGATGAAAGTCTACATAGACGACATGCTGGTCAAATCAAAAAAGAAAGAGGACCACATCGACCACCTCCGCGACAACTTCGAGGTACTAAAGAGATATAACATGAAACTAAACCCTATGAAATGCTCTTTCGGAGTGTCGTCAGGAAAGTTCTTAGGGTACTTGGTAACACAAAGAGGAATAGAAGCCAGCCCAGAACAAGTCAAAGCCATCATCAGCCTCCGATCCCCTCGGTGCGTCAAAGACGTACAAAAGCTGACAGGTCGGATAACAGCTCTGAACAGATTCATCTCAAGGTCATCCGACAAGTGCAAACCCTTTCACGACGCTCTCAAGAAGAACAAATCCTTTCAATGGACGAAAGAACATGAAGTTGCGTTTCAGAACCTAAAGAAATACCTTGCCAGTCCCTTGTTGTTAACCAAACCCAAAGACGACGAACCGTTACTACTGTACCTGGCAATATCGGAGTCGGGCATAAGCGCAGTTCTAGTCAGAGAAGAAGACGGCAAGCAATCGCCGATATAATACGTCAGTCGAACATTACTACCAGCAGAGATAAGGTACTCGTCGTTAGAAAAACTTGTACTATCACTGGTAATGGTATCGAATAAACTCAAACCGTATTTCGAATCCCATACTATAATTGTCCGCACTAACCATCCCATGAGAGCAATCATGAGGAAGCCTGAGTTCACAGGACGGATGGTCAAGTGGGCCATACACCTCAGCGGCTATGACATTGAGTACGAGCCAAGAACAGCGATCAAGCCGCAAGCCCTGGCTGACTTTGTGGCAGACTTCAGCCCAACCCTAGACCAAGAAGCCGCCAAAGAAGCAACACAATTGTTCGCGACAGATGAAACAGGAAAATGGGAACTCCACACCGATGGCACGTCGAATGCTAGAGGATCAGGGCTAAGGGTCGTGTTGAAATCACCACAAGGGGACAAGATAGCCCAGGCCGTAAGATGCGAATGGGGCGCTACCAACAACGAAGCTGAATATGAAGCACTCATATTTGGGCTCATCCTGGCGCGCGACCTAGGAGTCCGAGAGATCGAAGTCATTTGTGACTCCCTCTTAGTCGTAAATTAAATACAAGGGTCGTACAACGCCAAGGACGACAGGATGATAGCTTACCTGGACGTGGACAAGAAGCTAATCGACCAATTCCAAACATTCGACATCAGGCAGGTGCCTAGAGATCTCAACTCTCAGGCTGACGCACTAGCCAATTTAGGGTCCGTCTTAGATCCAAAGGAATTTCCAAATATCCCACTGGCGCACGTCATGACACCAGCTGTTCCAAAAATATCCAAGGAGTCGATCACACCATTGGAGGAACTTGTCATGATGGAGATAGGTAACCAACCAGAGGAAGACATCATCAACAATCGTGACGACTGGACGTTACCTTACATCAAATGGCTAAAAGACGGCATCTGATAACAGGTTTTTGTCGTTCTAAAAACTGTTATGCAAAATATCCAAACAAACCCTAAAACGTAGTCCTAGGTAAGTAAGGGTCGAATCCGCATGGAAACAAAGTCTATCGCAGTATGCAATATGTATGTCAATTTAAAGTAACCAAAGGGGGGTTTTGTGTTTGTTTAATTAATCTAAGCATGCAAAGGCAAGAATAAACTAAAGATGAATGAATTCAGAAATGGGAAAAAACACTTAGTCAAACAACATCCACTATTCGTATGACAAGTTGATCCTAGATACTCATTCAAATCTCATGCAATGGTAATTCCAATTCCTTTTCAGATATAACTAATAGAACAACCAGATACTATTAGCACTAACTAATTAAACAATCCTGAAACTATCAAGATTCAGTTTAACAGCAGCCTTACGGATAGGAATATAGTTGGATACAATTCTAGCATAACACAACCAGATATTATCCTAGAATGTAAATCAATTCTCTTCTGCATAAGACTAGCACAACCAGTTACTAATATGATGCAGTTGCTACTCTGAAATAGATATGCTCAACCAGTAACAATCTAAATCTAGCAATAGATCAATAACAATAAACCCTAGTTGCGTCCAAATAGAGATTATCAATATCAATCATAAACAACTTAAGCAAGAGAAAAATAAAAACCATGCAATAGATTAAGAACAAGAATCTCACAACTTTATCCAAACGAAAGCTTCAGCGTCTGACTAAGCCAAGGAGGCTTAGTTCTTCATAACGTAGAACGGGAAATTAGGGTTCAAAGAGATGATCCAAGATAGATTGGCAAACAAGCCTTTTCTCAACCCTTAAATACTAAAGGAAAATAAATCTAAGTTAACCTAAAATGAAATAATAAAAAGTAATAAAATAATGCAAATAAAGAAACGGCGAGGCGGACTTCAGACATCGGCGGCGGTCGCCGCATCTCCCACGGCGGGCGCCGCAATTAAACGGCGGTCGCCGTAATCACTTCGTAGCCAAGGTCGGTGGAAAGCCAATTTCGGCGGGCTCCGTAAGGTTCACGGCGGGCGCCGTAATTACGGCGGTCGCCGTCTTTGTACGGCGGTCGCCGTTCTTTGGTTCAGCTCCTGCGACACTTCCGTAAAAACGCCATAACGTTTGATTCCCAACTTGGATTGCGCTCATATTTTGAGGACTTGCAATAGACTTCAAGATCTAACTCCTCGAATTGGAATCACTCCATTTGGACATCGGAGCAGAGAGAACGAACCAATTGAATTCAGCATATTGTTCTTCTACTCTTCATTGTACTCCCTTGGCGCCTACTACTGGTGGCTTCCTCCTCAGTGTCTCATATGATCTCCAAAACCGCTCAAACACCTCCAAAAACACCAACTCCGCCCCCAAACACCATACACATGAATGTGTCTAAATCTACCCGAATGACACCAATAAAACCTCTAATAACTCTTACTTAAGCCCTACAAAGTAGTGCTTATCAAACCACCCCATGCTTAGACCTTTGCTCGTCCTCGAGTAAACTAATAAAGAGTCTACTCCTCTAATGTAGCATCCAAGGTCTTAGGAAGCATATCCTCCAACTAAGAGTCACTTAACCCATACCAAGCTCCTGGCACCAATCTCATTCACAACACATCCACAACTCAACAAGCTTAAGAGGCAAGCAAAGTACTTCCCCCAAGCTGATCCGGACATCCAAAAGTGTGAGTAACCTCTAATCCTAGCCTCCATCTATTGCTCCTTATGTCTCCCAGAGTGACCTACCCGACAATCCTTCTTTGACTCCTCTTCTTATGACGCCTCGCCAAGAATAATGAGAAATCCTAAAATCACTCTTCTTCTTTTTCACTCGTTTTGCCAAGGCGCCCTTTCGGGTTTTCACCAAGCCACTCATTTCATTTTCCAATAGATGTGCTCACATAAGCTCACGTCACTCTTGACCTCATATTACCCCAGCCTAATGCTGGTCCAAGCCACCTGCTTATTACCTAGGCCGTCCTTTCGGGTTTTCGACCTATCCTAGGATTTTTTATGTATGCCTTTTTTTTTAAATTTTTGGCTTTTTCTTTATATTCATTTTTCTCCTCAGCAACGTAGCAAGTATAAAACCCCACCCCATGCTTAAACATTGCATTGTCCTGAATGTAATGAAAGACAAAAGAATAAAGCACAGGGAAAAGCAAAAAAATAACTCACAACGTTGCCGAGTTGACTTGGACACTTCCTTGTTGTTGGCGGTGTAGTCATAAAAGCTCATGTCCTGGATGTCTGGCATCAACGCCATTATCTTCATCTACCGTGCAACCATAAAAAACCACTGTAGGGTGTGGTGGTTATGTAGGAAATCAGGGCTGCACGGCCTTCAACTCCATCAACTCCTACCATGCAGCCAAAAGGGACCACTCTGGTGAATAGTGGTCAATCAAGGGAACGGGGTTGTATGGCCTTCAAAAATGGGCCCAGATGTCGTCGTGGTTGGGCCCTGGTGTACCTTCTCTCCAGCTGTCGACTGCAGGGCCATCATCGTTGCCAAATAAATATAGGGTGAATGTATTCCTCCGTTTAGCAACATGATGCGCACCTCTCCGTGGGGAACTCTGGACAGCTGGGTAATTTTTTTTTTTTTTTTTTTTGACTTTTTCTCCCCGTTTAAGGTCTTTTCGGGGTATCTTATTTTCGTCTTTTGCGCCTCGTTTAAGGTTTTTTCGGGGCCCATTTGTTTCGATTTTTTTTTTTTCGATTTTTTTTTTACCTGCGAAAATGCGGCGGTCGCCGTGAGGGGTGCGGCGGTCGCCGTAATTGCGGCGGTCGCCGTAATTAAACGGCAGTCGCCGTTTTTGGGTCGTAGCCAACTTGCTTGGCGAGGCATTTGCGGCGGTCGCCGTAAGGGGTGCAGCGGTCGCCGTGAACTCCATCTTCGTTTTTTCACTCTTCCTGCAGGTTAGTTCAACACAGAAGGGAAAAACAAAAAGAAAAACAACTGAATAAAGACTAAGGGAAAGAAAATAGACTACCTAACATCGGGTTGCCTCCCGAACAACGCCTTAGTTAATGTCGTGGCTCGACATACTACTCGAACAACTTCAATCCATATCGTTAGGTTCCTTGGGAACCTTCTTAATCCATACCTCCTTTCTGAACCAATCATGGAAAGGTTTGAACCTTAGACCATGCTTCTTCTTCCTTGGCTTCTCCATCCTGACCTTCTTGGTCGCGTCCACCCCATGCTTAGATCGATCTGGGGGGTGTTTAACCTTAACTTCAGGGACCTGCACCAAAGAGGGAGCGAGCTTCTCGCTCGGAGTTAGCATCAAATGTGATTTACCTAGAAGCTCCGGAGGGCGCTTATAGCAAGCGTCCCACTCATCCACACCTTCCTGCAAGTTAGTAAATATAGCAATATCCAAGCTAGAATCAACAATAGGTGGTGTGTCATCTAGGTGGTCCTCATCAAAAACATCTTGCACCACAGGCTCAGGGATATCAATTGCACACAACGAATGGGCATCAGCAGGGGATTTCATGGCTTCATAGATGTTATAATTAATCGTTTGGCCATCAAAATCCATAGTCAAGGAACCACTACTCACGTTGATCGTAGTGTTTGCAGTTTTCAAGAAGGGTCTCCCTAACAGAATAGGGGCTACATGCATATCATGTTCCATATCAAGCACATAGAAGTCCGCAGGAAAAGTAAGATCACCAACCCTAACCAAGACATCCTCCACAATCCCTATAGGACGCACACTAGATCTATCAGCTAACTGAATGGAAATATTGGTCACATGCATGGGTCCTAATCCTAAGGATTCACAAAGAGATGACGGTAAGACATTAATGGAAGCACCCAAATCTAACATAGCTTTGGGAAACTTGGTGCTTCCAATAGTGACTGGGATGGTAAACATACCTGGGTCGCCACACTTCTTAGGTAAGCGCTTTTGAAAAATAGCAGATACATGCTCGCTTACCTTGACCTTCTTCTTGCTGTTCCTGTCCTGATTCCTCTTTGTGGTGCACATCTGCTTCAGGAACTTGGCATAACGAGGGACAGACTTGATCAAATTTAGGAGAGGCATGTTGACCTCAACGTTTCTGAACATCTCAAACATGTCATTGTCATGCGCGAGTGGCTTAGTACGCTTCAATGCAGATGGGAATGGTGCAACGGGTTTCCACTCAGGAAAAATTGGCGGTACATACTCTTTCTCAGCTTCAACTTCGCTATCCGAGGGGCGGCGGGCGCCGTGTGGTTCGCGGCGGTCGCCGTGATTGTCATCAGAATTTCCGAGAATATTATCACCGTCACGGCGATCACCGTAAATTTCGCGGCGGTCGCCGTGATTTTATTTCTCTAGGTCGAGAGCAGCTTCCATTAAACGGCGGTCGCCGTGTGTCTCGCGGCGGTCGCCGTTTTCACGGTGGTCGCTGTCACTGTTCTGTTCCAAATTCTCGTGTTCTTTCTCTTTGCACTCAAGCTTATCTTCCTCAAACTTCTTCCCGCTCCTTAGAGTCATAGCACTGACATTCCTAATATTCGGGTTCACTTCCGTTTGAGATGGAAGTTTACCAGAATCCTTTGCGTCCAGTTTATTCACCACTTGAGAGATTTGACCAAATTGTCTTTCCAGGTTCTGAATGCTAGCTTGTGTACTTTCCTGGAACTGTATGTGGCTCTTGGTCAACTTGGCAACATTCTCACTAAGGTTCATGTTGCACTGCATCATCATCTTCATCATATCCTCCACAGACGATGAAGGATTCGAACACTGCCCATGTGGTCTTGACACATATGGCTGTCTAGGCTGTTGAGGATTACCCTGCTGTTGGTTTTGCTCTGGGTCTCTCCATCTGAAATTGGGATGATCTCTCCAGCCAGGATTATACGTACTAGAGTAAGGATCATGCCTGGGCCGCTGTTGATAATCTCCCACTGTATTCACCTCCTCTTGTAGAGTAGGACACGAATCAGTAGGGTGCAAATCGTCATGACAAATCTCACAGGCCTTAGCCTGCTGAGGCGTACCTTTCAGCTTCAGACGCCTCACCTCCTCTTTCAACACATCAAAATCAGCCTGATCAATCTTAGACTGAGAACTAGCAACGACCAAGCTCTGGGAACCTCTCCCACTGTACTGCCTAGAGTCATCTGCCAGAGTAGCAAATATCTCTAGGGCCTCTTCATAAGTCCTCTTCAGAATATTTCCACCACATGAAGAGTTCACCATTCGACGATCATCTTCATGGAGTCCTCCATGTAAATAGAGAATCAGATCATGCTTTTCGTAACCATGGTAGGGACAACTCTTCACCAGTTTCTTGAAGCGCTCATAATATTCATAGAGAGACTCATTAGACAGTTGCTCTATGTTGCAGATCTTCTTCTTGAGCTGATTAGACTTGATAGCCGGAAAGTATTTGTCAAGAAACACCTTCTTCAAATTTACCCAAGTAGTGATGCTTCCTGGCGGTAAGAATGATACCAGTCCTTCGCTGAATCCTTCAGAGAAAAGGAAAATACTCTCAACCTCATCTGATCTTCAGTAATATCAGACGGCCTCATACTGGTGCAGACCTCAAGGAACTCATCCAGGTGCTGAATAGGATCCTCAAGCGGGGTTCCACTGAATTTCGGGAGTAAATGGACTACTCCTATCTTGAGCTCAAATTTAACCCCTTCACCCAGAGCAGAGAATTGCACAGCACGAGTAGGTTGCTCCAAGTTAGGAGCTGTCAGGGATTCCAGAGTAACACGAGCTGCCATTGTATCAGCTTCCTGAAGTAGTAAATTCGCAGCCCTGCGAGCCTGAAGAAAAGTTCTTTCGATTTCTGGATAAAAAACTAGAGGTAGATTATTAGTAGCACGGGTGTGAACCATAAGATAGGTTCACACCAAGATTGGCACACAAATCACACACACAAAATAGATTATTGCCTCCCCGGCAACGGCGCCAATTTGATAACAGGTTTTTGTCGTTCTGAAAACTGCTATGCAAAATATCCAAACAAACCCTAAAACGTAGTCCTAGGTAAGTAAGGGTCGAATCCGCAGGGAAACAAAGTCTATCGCAGTATGCAATATGTATGTCAATTTAAAGTAACCAAAGGGGAGTTTTGTGTTTGTTTAATTAATCTAAGCATGCAAAGGCAAGAATAAACTAAAGATGAATGAATTCAGAAATGGGAAAAAACACTTAGTCAAACAACATCCACTATTCGTATGACAAGTTGATCCTAGATACTCATTCAAATCTCATGCAATGGTAATTCCAATTCCTTTTCAGATATAACTAATAGCACAACCAGATACTATTAGCACTAACTAATTAAACAACCCTGAAACTATCAAGATTCAGTTTAACAGCAGCCTTACGGATAGGAATATAGTTGGATACAATTCTAGCATAACACAACCAGATATTATCCTAGAATGTAAATCAATTCTCTTCTGCATAAGACTAGCACAACCAGTTACTAATACGATGCAGTTGCTACTCTGAAATAGATATGCTCAACCAGTAACAATCTAAATCTAGCAATAGATCAATAACAATAAACCCTAGTTGCGTCCAAATAGAGATTATCAATATCAATCATAAACAACTTAAGCAAGAGAAAAATAAAAACCATGCAATAGATTAAGAACAAGAATCTCACAACTTTATCCAAACGAAAGCTTCAGCGTCTGACTAAGCCAAGGAGGCTTAGTTCTTCATAACGTAGAACGGGAAATTAGGGTTCAAAGAGATGATCCAAGATAGATTGGCAAACAAGCCTTTTCTCAACCCTTAAATACTAAAGGAAAATAAAGCTAAGTTAACCTAAAACGAAATAATAAAAAGTAATAAAATAATGCAAATAAAGAAACGGCGAGGCGGACTTCAGACATCGGCGGCGGTCGCCGCATCTCCCACGGCGGGCGCCGCAATTAAACGGCGGTCGCCGTAATCACTTCGTAGCCAAGGTCGGTGGAAAGCCAATTGCGGCGGGCGCCGTAAGGTTCACGGCGGGCGCCGTAATTACGGCGGTCGCCGTCTTTGTACGGCGGTCGCCGTTCTTCGGTTCAGCTCATGCGACACTTCCGTAAAAACGCCATAACTTTTGATTCTCAACTCGGATTGCGCTCATATTTTGAGGACTTGCAATAGACTTCAAGATCTAACTCCTCGAATTTGAATCACTCCATTTGGACATCGGAGCAGAGAGAACGAACCAATTGAATTCAGCACATTGTTCTTCTACTCTTCATTGTACTCCCTTGGCGCCTACTACTGGTGGCTTCCTCCTCAGTGTCTCATATGATCTCCAAAACCGCTCAAACACCTCCAAAAACACCAACTCCGCCCCCAAACACCATACACATGAATGTGTCTAAATCTACCCGAATGACACCAATAAAACCTCTAATAACTCTTACTTAAGCCCTACAAAGTAGTGCTTATCAGCATCCTACCCAACGACAAAACAGAAGCAAAAAGGCTAAAGGTACAAGCTCTCTCCTTCGATATTATAAATGATGTCTTGTTCAAAAGATCTGTCACAGGGATACTCCTACGATGCCTCAAGACTCCAGAAGTCAGACGTATCTTACAGTCATTACATGAAGAAGAGTGTGGGAACCACACCGGCGGATGGAGCCTCTCGGGAAAAGCTCTGCGAAACGGATACTACTGACCCACAATGAATAGAGACGCGATGGAGTACACCAAGAAGTGTGATGCCTGCCAACGACACGCACCCGTTCCTCATCAACCCTCGGAACTCCTCCATCCGACTCTGGCACTGTGGCCCTTCATGAGATGGGGGATGGACATCGTCGGGAAACTCCCACCTGCGTCGGGTCAATGAGTCTTCTTTCCTTGCCATGACAGACTACTTTTCTAAATGGATCGAAGCTGAAGCCTACCGAGAGGTAAAGGATCAACACGTCATTTCATTTATAAAATGCAATATCTTGTGCAGATTTGGCGTCCCGTCAGAAATCGTGTGCGACAATGGCTCCCAGTTCATCAGCCATAAGACTCGAGCTTTCTGCGACCAATGGAATATCAATTTGATCACATCCACTCCTCGATATCCGCAATCTAACGGACAAGCCGAGTCTAGCAACAAAATCATCGTCAACAACCTCAAGAAACGACTTACATGGGCTAAAGGAAAGTGGGCGGACGAGCGCCCGTTCATCCTCTGGTCCGGCAGGACCACCCCGAAGAATGCGAATGGACAGTCACTATTCTCACTCGTCTACGGAAGTGAAGCGGTCATCCCCGCCGAGCTATTGGTTCCAACGGCTCATTACAGTCTTCAGACGAGTGAACAAAACGACATCGAGCTAGCGCACAACTTGGACACAATAGATGAGACTAGAGAAAAAGCCAGAATTAGAATGGTCAGGTTCCAACAACAAGTCGCAAGAAGTTACACCAAAAATGTTTGAGCCAAAGTCTTCAAAGTTGGCGATTGTGTCCTTAAAAAGACATTCCAGAACACCAAGAATCCGGCCGACGGGAAGCTCGTACCTCAATGGGAAGGACCCTACCTAATCAAAGAAGTGGTCGGACAAGGAGCATATCGATTGGAAGACAAAGATGGACAACCGATCCCAAGAAGTTGGAACGCAGCACATCTGAAGCTATACCACTTTTAAAACTAGCAAAGTAAGGCCCCAACACCCTTTCATTTGCCATGCACTATTCATTGCTACGAACTCAATTCTATTTCTTGAAACTGAGTACTCACATCTAGTAAGGACATTTCTCCTTGCAAAAATCTAAAGTACAGGATGACATCGACGTACGCATTGGATCCAGTCACAAACAAAAGCGCTTACACTACATTTACACGATCGATCGGAACACGGGGAGATGAATACCACAGGCACGTCGGCACACCGCTTGCCTTACACAATACATAAGGTTAAGACACCTTATTACATTTACGCAATAGAGACATATTGCTTTCCTCCTCGGCATAACACTAAGTCATGACTAAACATAAACACATACATTTGCAGGCCTCCTTCTTTACATACATACGGCAAGCCCTACTCGACGGAGCACACGGGCAAACCCGACATACAAATCAAAGGCGCCAATGATAAACTTCTCTAGAAGAGTCCGACGAAACGAACGAACACATGAAAAAGTGCAACCCTTTGTAAAACAGATTACATCAAATAAAAACCTAAGCATTTTTTACATACATGCGACCCGCGATGGTGGACGAGTCACCAAAACACATTGTCTGCCTACACACACGTAGGACTTCAAATTATCCACGAACACATTCTGCGACCCGCGATGGTGGACGGGTCGCCAAAACCAGAGAACATTCTACCCACACACAGGTGGGGTCACAAAACAAATTATGAAAGACAGTCAAGGATCAGGGTTCGCAACGTTACCTTCAGCAGGGGCCAGATCAGGAGAAAGCTGGGGCTCGATCGACACGGTGTCGCCAGAGTGGGCCTCGTCTTCACCAGCGTTTTCGTCCAGGGAGTCCTCCCCGACGCCGGCCAACCGGAAAAGCTCCGAGCCAGGATTCCCCTTCGGAAATAGGATGTCCATAGTCTCCTTCTCCGCCTTCAAATCACAGGTCTCCCGCTTGCCCTCTTCGAACTCCTCGATCATCTCAACACGCGACTTCAACGCGTAAAAAGCGCCTACGTCGCCTGCGACCCGACCAACATTAATCCTAGCCTGCATCACCTTCTCTTCAACACTTGACTGGCTCTCACTGAGCTCCCTCCGACAAGCATCCAAGTCATCTTGGAAGCTCTTCAACTCCTTAGCGAAGCGGCGCTCAGCGTCCCTAAAGCGGCTCTCAGCTCTTTCCACCTTGGTCCTCAAAGACGCCAGATCAGACTCTGACCTAGCAGCCCTATCTTCGGCCTTAGCGACCATCTCTTTGACCCAAGAATACGCGCCCAAGAGAAACTGAAAAGTCTAAAAAAGACAAAGTCGAAACAATCAAGGTTCCACCAGATTATGAGGACAAAAATGAACAAACTTGAGATCCGACAAAAGGACTTACCTTCCACGGAGAACACCCTGCTTCACCAATACAATCCAAGGGAGAGACGCCATCAACTTCAGACTTCAAAGTCGGATCCTGAGCATGAAAAAGATCGGCAATTGATCGACCGACCGCGTCGATCTTCTCGACTCCACGAGAAGTCGTCGCCTTCTTCTTTGGAGTATCCACCACCTTCACATCGCCAGAAGAAGCATCTGTCTTCCTTTTCGAGCCAACTTTGGTTGGGAGCGACGACTCCGCCGGCGTCGATTTACTCGACGAGGCCCTGACCGCCGCCAGCCTTTGCTCTATCAGACCTTTCCCGGACACTCCCTTCAAACGGGCACTCGACCGACCAGCCGAAGACGCTGACACGACAGACAAAACGTAAATCACAAGCATACAATTAAAAGTACATGAGTCAAACGAAAACTCACACTTGACCCGAGACGACGAAACATTCGACATAACGTCCTGAGTAGCGGGGGAAGTCGACAACAAGTTGACGTTTACAAACTTCCGCTCCGACGCGGGGATACTAAGAATGATCTTTGTCAGACCTTCCGATTGAGTGTCCGCTTCCAACTCTTCAGCCTCAGGGACTACAAAAAAGAAGAGTTAAACAAAGGGTTAAAACACATAAAACAGGCAAAGAGAAGTCGAGTACGTACTCTCAACTCGCCACTCCGACAACAAAAACATCCCATCACGAAGCGGGATGATCGCCACGTAGCCCTTGCCTGTCACGCCCTAATCGGAGGGTGGAGATCGTGCGGGATGGAAGTTGTTTGGACTCCATCTCACAGCTGCCATGAAGCCCAAAACAACTTGGGGCTATTGTTGGGACCAATATCCTCCAAAGATATCGGAACAAACGAATTGGGCCAAGATCCAAACAAAGTCGAAGGCCAGAGAGAACTGGAGGGAAGCGACGGACATTCCTCAAACGCGTGGGATCCGCCCTTTTTTGAAGATCTCGCCCAGGGCATTAATTGCTCGATCGATGGCAACGGCAACAGCATTAAACACAGAGATTATGCTAGCAATCAAGAGCAAATCCCGAAGATCTCGCCCAGAATTAATAGAAGATATTGCAAACAATATAGTAACGGGCACAACATAAGATTACCATAAATAGACCACAAAGAAGACAACGAAGATACGCCTGTCTACGCCCGGCTTCTACCGACTTACGCTTCGGAAGTCTTACGAGTACACCCGCTCTAGCTCAAACTCCCCGAAATACTACCCGGTCATTGTCGGTCAAATCACCGAAACGCCTGTCGGACAAGACCCGACCCTTTATTCTCTAAGGATAAGTTGTATTTTGATCTGATTCAATCATCAATCAATATACAAATTACATTGCTATTTCGTATCTATTCTTTGCTTGGTTGATCATTTATCTGGTTTGGATTGATTTTTACTACCCGGTCGACTCGTTACCCCGTCTAAGGCGATTTAGGTCGTCCGATCTTTTCGCCCCAAAACATGTACCATTAATTTTTGAGGCATTTTATGTGCAGGATGATGAAGTGACTTGGTGGATTGACTCGGATGCAACAAAACATGTTTGCAAGGACCATGGTTGGTTCAAGACATACGAACCGATGGAAGATGGGCCCGTCCTTCATTTGGCCAATGAGTCAACCGTCCCTATCCTTGGCCATGGAAAAGTGTTGTTAGAATTTAGTTTCGAAAAGACCCTTGATCTTAGGGATGACATGTACCAGAATTAGGAAAAACTTAGTCTCTGGTAGTATTTTAAATAAATGTGGCTTTAAGAAAGTGTATGAATTCGATAAGTATATCTTATCGAAATGTGGTGTGTTTTTATGATTTGGCTATTTCTGTGATGGCATGTTTATGTTCAATATTAATAAAGTTGTCAATTATATTTATATGACATGTTCTAGTAAAGATGAATCGTTTTCATGGCATGCTAGATTTGGCCATGTGCATTATCTTCGTATGAATGAGATGTCTAAGGAAGGTTTGATTCCTGCATTTGACGTGAGTTTAGAGAAGTGTAGGGCTTGCATGTTAAAAAAGATAACTAAACGACCGTTTAAAGGCGTTGAAAGAAATTTTGCGGTGCTAGGACTTGTGCATAGTGATCTATGTGATTTGCATGCTACTCCGTCTTTAGGGAACAAGAAATATTTCATCACTTTCATTGATGATTATTCTCGTTATTGTTATGTATATTTATTGCATGCTAAAGACGAAGCCCTTGATAAGTTTAAGGTTTATAAATCCGAGGTTGAATTGCAACAAAATAAATTGATTAAAAAACTATGCACCGATAGAGGTGGAGAATATTATTATCATGCGTATTTCCAATCCGTAGGCATTATTCATGAGACTATGACTCCCTATACACCACAACAAAATGGTGTGCCGGAGAGAAAGAATAGAGTCCTAAAAGAGATTGTTAATTCCGTGTTATTCTACTTGGGATTACGTGACGGATTTTGGGGTACTATGTGTTAAATAAGGTTCCTAACAAAAGGAACAAGGTCACCCTTATGAACATTGGTACAAAAGAAGCCAAGCTTGAACTATCTTTGAGTTTGGGGATGTGGGCGGTCGTAAGACACCTGAGCCCAAGAAAAGAACCTTGGGAGAACGAGGTATTGATTGTATCTTCATTGGATATGCTGAGCATTCCAAGACTTATAGGTTCTATGTAAATGAGCCTAATGAGTCTATTTTGGTTCACACCGTAATAGAGTCAAGAGATGAGATATTTGATGAGAATCGATTCTCTTCCATACCTATACTAAAGAATTTGGTTCCTAGCACTAATGAAACTAAAGAGGGAGACGGTACAACCGTACCTTCTAGTGAGTCACACGAGCTCCTTAGGAGCAAGCGAGGAAGGATTGGAAAATCTTTCGGTCCAAATTACATATAGTCGTGCACCAGTTTAGTTTTTTGTTGTTTATCACTGTATGCTTTTTATGTGCACCACTTTAATGTTTACATGTGCAAAAAATTAACTCTATTTTGTGCACTACACTAGTCTAAGTTTGTGCACCAGTTTCACCATATTAGTTTTATTTCGTGTAACACCCTCACTATAAGTTGTGCACCACACTGTCTTACAATGTTCACCAACACACGTTCTTTTGTGCACCAGTTCACTATAACATGTGCATCATTTCACTTCTGTTTTTTCCCACACTTTGATTATACGTTTCTTTTTTGCATTTGATTGATGAACTAACTTTTGAACTTGTTCATTTATTTGGTGAAGACCATGACGGTCGTACACAATGATTATGATGTTGCAGATAGAAAGGAATGGTTTTTCAATTTGGTTAATGAAGACATGCAAAAAAACCTCGGTTAAAACCATCTGCTATTGATATGGTATGCTTCTTGATGTTTTCGTGTTACTATGTGTTTATTTTTTACATTCTTAATTAATTACGTCTCTAACTATATCCTATTGATAACCTCTATTTTTTTATTGCAGTATATGTTTCCTGTTATTCGGTCCAACCATTACTATATGATCGTGGTGAATGTCAAGAATTCCATAATAGACATTGTTGACAATTCTTCGGCTGAAGCTGACGACAAGTATGGTTATATCCCTTCAGAGGTTGTAAGTGTTCTTGCACCATTAAATGTTGTGGTCATACCGGGAATGACGGTTGACAATGCAGTCAACATCATGCAAGAAGCGCACCACAACGGCTTGGCAGTCGTGATCATTTGTGCTCAGTCACATGCCGAAGACCACTGCACACAACTGAGAGGTAACGGGCTTTTGAGCAGCATTGAACCCGCAAGTGGCGGGTGCTGAAAAAAAAACCCTTTTCCCTGTCAATAAATCTACATACATACTATGAACTACATTATCATGTACCCATGTGTAGCTCTGTACTATTTGGAGTATATGACCAAAATAGTGTAATGGAAAATGCCCGGACAAGAGATTCAATGAATCAGTTATATCATCTGAAAAGATCTAATTGCGGTAGAAAAAGAGTTGAAGTGTTTATAGCGGCTTTAAAACCCTTAAGAAGACAGGGGAGAAGAATTTTGCAAGAACTGGCTGATTTTCCTTCTTCAGATGGTCATCATCACACTAAAACACCACAATGCTCACTTCTCAGTTCTTACTATAGTTGTAATAAAAGTGATATGCGATTTGGGGTTCTCAATTTCTGAAGCTGTTGAGCAATTGTTCTTACCATTCTGCCTTTTTGGAATCAGCTTCCTAGGATCAACACAAAAGAAAACCGAGTTAGAAAACCAAGTGAAAATGATGCAGATAACAGTATAACACCAAGCAGATTTAAGTTGAGAGCCAATCAATTCCTTCTCAACTTCCACTCCTCTCCCTCACTGTTAATTGAAATGGAAACTTATTAGGGCTCGTTTGGTATCGTAATAGGAATCGGATTGGAATGAGGAATCTGATTGGGTATGAGGAATGAGGTTGAGTGATTCTTAATACTTTGTATTTGGTATATATTTGAAGAGATGAAAGAAAGACAAAAATAAGTATAAGTCATACCTCTTTTTTTTTGTGGGTATGGGAATTAGTCTTGTAGGAAGATATGAGTCATTCCTTAGAATGATCTTCAAAACCATACCTATATCAACCAAACACCAATTCCGGTATGACTCATTTCCTATATCCAAGGTATACAAACAAACGTCCCCTTAAGAATACCGAGAAAACTCATAAATGACATGAACTAAGCGTAGTTTGGAGAATGCGCGAGTGGGAAATTTAGCAAGGCACGTTTTAGAGAAGGGACACCCACTCCTAGGATTTCTCATTGCCAAGATCCACAACAAAGCAATTGAAGATATTATATGTTATCACAAAATTATCTTGAAGAAGTGCACTTGATATGACTTGTTCCTAGAGTAGAAGATTTACTTGGATTTTTAAGCATGACTGAATACTTGTGAGGTTAATCTAGAACTGATAGTAAGATGAATTGATCATTAACAAGTTAAATGATAGGCTAAAAAGTAAGTACTTTGTTGTGCAATAATAAAATTGAATATTGTTGAGAGTATGAACAAAAATGGAGAAAAATAATTAGCAGCAGCAGCGCAGAAAGCAAGTACTTTGTTTCCGGCAGATTGGCAAGCAATATGTAGCTTGAAACCAAAACCGAACTAAGACAACATCTAAATATGCATATGTGAAGGTATAAGGCATGCCTATGTATTAATCTCAATGAAGAAATATTGAGAAAGAAAGATTATGTTGAGAATTCGTTTGTGTTATATTTAGTTCAAGGGTAAATAATTGAGAATATTTTTTATTGACTTATTGATGAAATTATTTTAGTCTACAAATAAAATTCGTTTTAGATTATTGTTGGTTTTTTCTCTAAAAAAACAATATATAAACATGAAATCGCCATCTCCAAATTCCATTCAACCGTATATTTTTGCCTTCGACATGTAACCAACAAGGCAACTCTTTGGATGATTGTTTGACCCATATTTTTTTACCGGTTGTGTTGAGAGACACTCTTTGGATGATGGAGCTTGCATAGACGATGAATCGAGTTATAATTCCGGCGTGGTAGAGGATGACCTTCTTTCCGACGGTACAACGTTTGTTTGTGCTTTACTCACCTTATATCTTGGTCTTATTTGCTTTGTCATGCTCTTGTTTGTTTCTTTGTTGTATGTTTTTTTTTCTCCTTGATTGTTGTTGTATTGTCGGTTTGTCCGGACGCCAGTACTTGACCTCTCGAAGTTACACTGCATGTTGCTTGCAACCTCGAATTCTTACTCTATAAAAAAAATTCATATTATTATTTGTCACTTGTCATCCTCTTAATTTTTTTACTTTATTTTAATATATTTAATTACAAATAAAAAATTTCTATCATAAACCTAACACAAATCAAATATTTTTTATATTTACATTGATTTCTTCCTATACCTATATTTTCATATAATATAATTTACCATATATAATATCAATAATCTTAAAGATTATATAGTTTACATATTTTTTACTTATTAAATTAGTACTTATACAAGTCACCAAAATTGTAATGATTTCATCCGGATTGTTTCCAACATTTTCATTGAATAAATATTTTGACCAACCTAGTCTTATTTCTTTAATTTATTGTTTAGAAAAATAGAGTATATAAAAAATATTGTTAAAGATTGTGTCATCGATCACACTATAGCGTATTTACATTACTACATTTTTTCTATAATAATTTTTATTAAGGAAATTTCATATCTGCAATAGTTGCTATTCTCCAATTTATCTACATCACGATTACACTTATTCATTAATATTCCAATTTATTCAATATCTACTAAATTGTGCCTATTTGTATCGTCATCTTCTCTAGACTCTTCATTATCGTGGTTTCCTCATTTGCATCCCCTTGCTATCGTCGTCTCCTCCGCTTTTGTAATCTATCCTCATATTGGGGAGTGAATACACTTATTTTTTATCCAGAGTACGCTTTTCAATTTCGATCTCCCCCTTTCGACCATGACGATGAAGTTCGTATTATTTGGAGCCATTACTTAATTTATCCCCTTAGAGTGTATATATTCTTTTCTTTTTGATAAATTAAGTGTAATCCGGATGAAAAATCAAGTCCATAAGCGACATCTAATTTTCTTTCTCCTCACATAGTCTTATTTTTTGTTTATATGGCATTCCATCTATCGATCAATTTTTTCATATATGGATTGGAATTTGTAACGCTTGATTTTTTGGTTTTGTGATATATTTGTCGGTATCCAAAAAGATGCATTCAGTCAGGAACTGTTTGGGGAGTTTATGTTTTCAAAGACAAGATTTCACATTTTTTAGTATCTAGTTTATTTTCTTTTGGTACAATTAGACATGTCAAAAACCGACTCAACCTGAAAACCCGACCTGACTCGCTTTTTTTGGGTTGAGACTCCACCCGAAAGTCACTTGGTCGAGAAGAACTCGAATCGACCCGAACCCGACTCGATCCAAACCCGAAAGACATGAACCCGACCCAAACGCGTTATTTCATATATATATATTAGTTCATTTATATTTTATATTTTATATATTTTTATTAAATAACAATATAATATTAATTATTTATTATTAAAAACTTTACTAAATTTAAATGTTTTTTATAACAATCATATAAAACGGATACTTTCGACCCGTTGGGTCGACCCAAACCCAAGTCAAACCCGTTACGATCCAAAATTTTTTACGACTTGACCCGACCCGCCCGACTAAGTTGACAGATTTAGGTATAATACAAATTCAATTTATAACGCTTGATGGTTTGCATTTACGATCTAGTATATATTCTAAAGTTGAACCTCACTTAGTCCCATGGAACCCCTCAATTAAGCCATATTATCATATGCCATGTGTCACTCTTTTTTTTTTTACTTTTTTAAATTTTATTTAATTACAAATTAAAAGTATTTCCAATTTTTAGTGTGACTCTAGATAACCATATTTGCCTTTTTAGTATATATATGATATTGCTTTCCTATAAAATAATTATGTTAAATTTGTAGTGTGATTATGATTTTTCATAAATTATTTTTTATTTAAAAAAAGGATATATATATAATTTGGTTGATTTCTCTCCCTACTTAAATACATTATCTATATTATAATCGAAACCTATATTTTATAATACTAGGGTAGTTATTGACTAAAGTCACATGTTTCCCTCATTAAACGCACCATCTATGACATTTTTCATTTTCGTAGTATACCACGTCATCTAATTAATATATCAATATTTTGGATATTCCAATTTTAAAAGATATGACGCATAATTAATTTTATTTATATAAACATCGTATAACATAGATTGAGAAATATACTTTATAAAAATAAATTTGTTAACGATATAATTATGCCATAAAATTTTATATCTTACTATCAATATACTTAAAATAAAATAATTTAAAATAATTATTAATATTTTATATAATACATATTATGATAAAACTTTTATGTGATTTTTTGGAAAGGATGACATGCATATTTTTTCATGACTGAGGTTTATTTTTAGCAATATTATTGAATAGTTCATGATCTTGGAGGGTTAAAATTACTATTCATGTAATAGTCACATCTAATTATTGGGTAATAGTACTGTCAAATAGAATAAATATCATCAAAATAAAATATCATTAATATTTTTTTTATTAGGTAAAAATTAGACTGGAAACCACAGAAGAGACGGTTTTTCAGTCTATAGCATCCTTACGGATGAGAATTACAAATTCTAGACTAGCTCGAATATCTTCCAAGGAACTCTGTTGGACCGTCTTTGCGATGAAGTTGGCTACCACATTCGTTTCTTGGAAGACATGGAAAATCTACACTGAAGAAAACAGTTGTAAAACACACAGGATATCAGAAATTAACATTTCAATATTTCATGGACAGTGCTAGATTTGATTAAGAACATTCACAATGGTAAGGTTATCGCATTCAAGTTGAATGTCGGTAATGCCTAATTCATAGGCCTTTACCAAGGCATTTCTTACTGCAAGTGTTTCTGTTTTTAAAGGGGTTGAGATACCACATTTATCCCCAAAGAGGAAGATTAGTTTACCCGTGTTGTTCCTAAGAATGTAGTCAAAGCTAGATTCACCATTAGTTTTGGTGGATCCATCTGTATTGATTTTAATAATGTTATCCGATGGTTTTTTCCATTTCTTTATTGGTCGTCTAACATTTTTCATCCTATGTGTTTTTAGTTTGTCCTCTGCTAAGCAGTCAGGGTTCCAACTCTTCGTTTTATTCCAATTCTCAATTTGTTTTTTAATATAAATTGGTATTTCGTTTATGGAATCGGCATCATTGTTTGTTCTTCCAAAGCTTTATTGGTTTCTATAAAACCAAATTCCCCACCAAGAGACCATTAATTCTATAAATTGTGATCTATCAGTTTTTTGTCGGATTTCCTCAATGATTTCATTGATTTTTTTGTTCCCAATGTTTAGGGATGTAATGATACCATAGGTATGATAATTCATTTTCTCTATTGTTTTTATGGTGTGGTTACATTGGAATAGGAGATGATTCAAATCCTCCAATTGAGCACTACAGCCGATACAACCCTGGGGGATTGCTACCCCTTTTTCTGCTAATCTAGCTTTTGTTGGTAGTCCGTTTTTCATTATTTTCCAGACAAAGTTTTTTACTTTGGGATATGTGTCCATCTTCCAAATCCATGAAGAATCATAGGCAGTATATCTCTTGTTTCTGTTGATTAATTCCATAGCAGAGTTCGTAGAAAACCAACCATTTTTGCTAGTTTCTCAGTACATTCTATCATGAATATCATTTAAAGGTATCGGGATAGAGGTTTTTTTTTTGCTAGATCATGTGGTAAACATTGTTCTATTAGTTCATTGTTCCAGGTTTTATTTGGCAACATAAAATCAGCTATTAGGGCATCCTTATTCAGAATTGATTGTGTGTTTATGATATCACATAAATGGGTGTTCAAGACCCAATTATCCGACCAGAATTTGATTGTTCTGCCATTACCAACTTGCCAAATTAGTCCGGATTTGAATTCATTCATGAGTTCAATCATTTTGGACCATTGCCAAGAGCAATTTCCTTTTTTCTCGTAATGAAATATATGGATTGTTTTCAAGTATTTTCAGTAATAACTCTGACCTAGTAGTTATTCGGTTCTGCTAAGATTTTCATAGTAATTTGGATTGTAGGGCTTTATTCATGTCCTTTGATTTTCTCAATCCAAGACCTCCTTGTTGTGTCGGTTTACATATTTTTTCCCAACCTATAAGAGGTTTATAAGAGTTGTCTTTGTTCCAAAAAAAGATCTATTTAGCTTGTCAAGTTCATTGTGTGTGTGTGTAGGTAACATAAAACTTTGCATAAGATAGTTTGGTCTTGATGCCAGATTGGTTTTTATTAGTGTTGTTCTTCCTGCTTGGGAAAGAGAGTTTGATTTCCATTTAGACAGTTGTTGTTGTGTGCTAATTAAGAGATCAACAAAGGTATTCGAGTTGACTCTATCATTATTGATAGGGCAACCAAGATATTTTTCAAGAGATATCATATTTGTAATTGTGAGAATACCTTGTATTGCTAATTTCTTTTGATTGGTAACCTTTTTTGTGACTTGAAAAGCCGATTTATGAAAATTTACTTTTTGTCCTGAGATTTTGCAGTATTCATCAATAATATCCTTGATTTCCTTGCAGTTTTCCTGTTTAGCTTTTGAGAAGATCACAATGTCATCCGCAAATGCCAGAAACGGAATTCATGGTCCTTGTTGAGTGATTTGAAATCCTAGAGGATTACGAGGTCTTTCTTAAGCTTTTTGGAGTTTTCTAGCAAGGATTTCAGATCCAAAAATAAACAAGAAAGGGGAAAGGGGATCACCCTGTCGAAGTCCTCTTGATGGTTTAAATATTTATGTAGGTCCGTTGTTTACAAGCACCGAGAAAGATACCGTTGTGATACATTCTTTTATCCAGTTGATAAATTGGTTATGGAATCCAAACTTTTCCATATATTTAATTATGAATTTCCATTCAATTCTATCGTAAGCTTTTTCCATAACTAATTTTAGGGCAATGATGCCTTCAGTTCCTTTTTTCGATTTAAATGAGTGAAAGATTTCATGGGCAATCAAGATATTATCTTGAATGGCTCTGTTAGCAACAAAGGCACCCTGTAGGGAGTGGATTAATTTTTCCATGGTTCCTTTAAGTCTTGTTGTTATGATCTTCGAGATAATCTTATAAATTGTAGAACGTAGACTTATGGGTCTATAGTGATTAGTAGAGTTCGGATTGTCACATTTTGGAATCAAGGAGATGAATGTGTGATTTATTTGTTTGAGCAATTTCCCGGAAAGGAAAAAGCTTTTAACTGCTTGAATAACAGAAGGACCTACAATGTCCCAATATTTTTGATAGAATTTTGTTGTCATACCATCAGGCCCCGATGATTTATCCGAACCAATGTTAAAGACAACCTTCTTAATTTCTTCATTGGATACGGTTCTTATTAATTCTAAATTGTCCTTTGTAGAAATTTCAGACTGAATTAATTCAAGATTTTCCTGGAATAGTCTCTGGTTCATATCCTCACTTCTGAATCTTTTAATGAAATCATTTCTGATTTCATTTCTAATGTTTTCTTCTCCAGTAATACTTGTTCCTTCTTGTGTTTTAATTTCTTATATGATTTTTCTATTTCTTCTTCCACTTGCTATCTTGTGAAAATAGCTAGCATTCATATCAGTTAATTTGATGTGTTTTACTTTAGCTCTTTGGTTTCGGTAAATTTTCTGGAAACAAATTGTTCATTACGCTGGTTGACTACACAACCACATTGAGCACACAATACAGGAAAGAATACAAGTTGATCATAAACTTAGAAAAAATAAGAGAACATATATGGCTCGTTGCTTTAGCGTTTGAAGAAATTAGGATAGTCTCTGGTAAACGTTCGCTTCATATGATATCTCTGCTTTGCTACATTTGCTTGCTCCCTACAAAGGTTGATAGTACATGAACAACATTACACAAAAGATACGACATTAATCACCTACGATGTATATCATTTAGTAGTTTGAGGTTATACCTACGAATGTTATCAAAATATTTAAGAAGATCTTGATTCTCCTTAACAAGATCTTGTTTTTCCTACCATTGTTGTCGAATAACCGCGTGTGCCCTGTCCTCGTACATTGGATCAATCCACTCCCTGAAACAACACCCCAGTTCTGGGCATCCCTAATACCTCCTTCCGTAGTTCCACTGCAAATCCCAAGTTCGGACAACAGCTTTCAAATTACAATAGCATAGCATATCTGCGTTTGTTGATGGTTTGGATGAAGATGCCATTATTTGTTGTAGCATTTGGTTTCCTACAAATATCATGAATCCATTAATATAAAAAATTAGGTTTAATAAACCGATAGAAATTGGAAGAAGATGCTTACCCAAAAATATATCTTGTGTTGGAATTGTTGTAGTGAACAAACAACCCTAATGCTTCTTATATAGTGAAAAGGCAATGTGTTTGACATCTAATAACCAGCCTCAAAAAGAAGAAATCTGATTGATAGCTAATAACCAACTGTAGTATATAGCTGTATACAGCTATAGTCATGAGTCTTTCATACTAAACCCTAAACCCTAACCCTAAACCCTAACCCTAAACCATAAACCTTAAATCATAAATACTAAACCCTAAATACTAAATACTTAACCCTAAATTCTAAAATCCAAAATAGTAAACTCCGACCCATAACCCTAACCCTAAACCTAAACCCTAAAGAGGAAAAGAAGTCACACGTAACGTGTGACAATACACCACACGTAACGTGTATGAGAGTCCCACACGTAACGTGTGGTTTCGTCTGTTGTAAAACGCATTGAATTACCCGTCTTGTCCCCACCTAACTGAATTAATGGACCCCTCTTCTTCATCTTCACCGGCTAACCATAATTTCGAGCTTAATACTTCATTTCAAACACTAAAAAAATTGTGTTTTACAAGTGGGCCATAGAACAACTTTCAAAAATGTTTGTCAAGGTGCAACGAGCACCCACATGTTTGGTCACTGATTGGGAGAAGGCGTTGATGAACGCCTTAGAGAAGCAGTTTCCAGAAGCAAAGGTCCTTCTATGTAGGCGGCATGTGAGGAAGAATATTAAAGACTTCGGGAAGAAGGCCATGGACAAGTTTAAAGGCACAACGTTTTCCAACAACTGCATGAAACTCTTCAAGGAAACGACCATAGAAGGGTATGAAGCAACACTGAAGAAGATTCAGTATGATTGGAGGAAATCTCCAAAATGTCTCCAGTACGTACAAAAAAACTGGCTTGACCCGTACAAGGAAAGAATCGTCTCCGTATGGACAGATACAGTGTTCACTCTCGGAACTACCACAACTAACAGGTTTGTGCATTATGTTTTTAAATGTAACTGATTATTTGAACTTAGACTTTTACAGCAACATACTGATTTCGGATTCTTGATTGTAATACAGGGTTGAAGGGGCTCATTCCAGTCTTACAAGCTTCTTCACTAGCAATGATGGCAACCTTTGCACTATATTCGATCAATATGATGCACGGTTGCACACTCATATTGGTGAGATAAGGGGGGCACTGAATGAGAGCATAGAAAAGAGATTTACGCTGATAACAAATGCACATCTTTTTTGCAAGCTGCACTACAAGGTCTCTGTGATTGCACTAGCTCAGTTGATTGAGGAATACAAGAAATCGAAGCTCCATTATGGAACACTATATGCAGATGCCAGATGCGGGTCAGAGATGGCTTGCTTTACGTGCATGACATGGCGCAGAATGTGATGAACCAAGAACCAATTGAACCTAGCTCATTGCATCCGTTCTGGAGGCAATTGACCTTGTCAGAAGTGCGAACAGAAGAAGAAGAAGGAGAAGCCAGAGAACGTAGAGTGAATAGGTCGTTGCTTGAAGAATTTGCTACAAGCGTCTTCCCTACATTGCCAGTGCATGATCAACAAAAAGCTGTATCTGCACTAACAAGTATAGCACATCCAGAGTGGACTACTCTGCAAGAGCTAGCAAAAGTTAGGCATAAGGGTCGGCCTCAAGGAGCTCTAAACATTCCCACCAAAAGACAATCATCATCATGGGAGTACACTGACCAACAGATGGAGGGAACACCTTCGAAGAAGCAAAAAGGAAGACCACCAAAGAAGGCTTCAACTATGCCTTCGGGTCACACATCATTGATCAAGAATCCTAAGCGATATATTACCCAGTTTCCCAAGTGTATGAAACCACACGTGGGAGGATGGTGGGAAATAGTGGGTGATGGAAACTGCGGGTACAGAACAATTGCGCATGGTCTGGGTTTAGGGCAGGAGAAGTGGGCTTTTGTTCGACGTACCATGATCGCTACGTTGAAACAAGAGTATGAGCTATTCGCGCCAATTTGGATGTCTACGATGACACTTGAGGCAATGGAGGCGAAGCTTGCATGGTTTCCTTCGCCCAACAGGCCTGCCCCATGGAAGACGTGGTTGGACCTCCCGGATATGGGATGTTTGGTGGCAACTGTATTCAACTGTGTGTTCGTCTCCGTCGGTGCTGGTGTGGGAACGGCATACATGCCTATGAGGGCGAAGCCAAACCAAGCGGTTGGCGAGAAGCTGAAGACGATATGCATTTGCCATGTCGAGGAAGAGCAACATTTCATTGCAGTACGTTAATACAATCAAATAAGTTGAAACTATCTTATGTTAAAACATATGTATGATGCATTGACTTTGATGTAGATTGGCCTTGCCGAAACCTCGCCCTTGCCGCATCTTTACGGGCCGTGGGTGAGAAATCATGACCCGTCTGCGGGTGATTTGGTAGATCAAATCTATGATCGATTGATGGAGTACCAAGCAGCCGCCCCAAAGAAGCCAAGAGGAAAGAAGAAAGTTGAAACGATCGATTTATGTAATGACTGATATGTATAATGCAATGACTTTGATGTAGATCGACAAATGTTCGTTGTATTTATGAGCTGTTGGTGAAATACCAAGACACATGTTTTCCTCATCCCTCAATAGATCATACAGATAGGTTCAAATTTTCTTAATTTCCACAAGTTTCAATTTTACAGAAGGCACAGAAACCGCCAGAAATATTACTGGTGCACGGTTTGCATGCAACACCGCACGGTTTGCATGCAACACCGCACGGTTTGCAGCAAACCGTGCACTTATACTGAAAGCTATAAATTTTGCTGGTGCACGGTTTGCATGCAACACCGCACGGTTTGCAGCAAACCGTGCACTTCTACTGAAAGCTATAACTTTTGCTGGTGCACGGTTTGCATGCAACACCGCACGGTGTGTAGAAAACCGTGCACTTTACAAGAATGTGATTTGTGTCAGTTTCTTTGTCTTCTGTAAAATTGAAACTTGTGGAAAATAAGAAAAATTGAACCTATTTGTATGATCTACTGTTTATCGTGATGACGGTTTACGCATAATTACGTCATCTAGTTCGTTAGCTTCACGTGAATTAAAATACGGTCTCATACACAATACAAAATGACGACATCTTAATCCAAAGTTATAACATTCATTGTTACCATAATCCAAATAAGTCATCACAAACAATCAAATAGAAGTCATAACATTCATTATTGCCTTAATGCAAAGTTCAATGGTTCGGAAGGAAGGGATACATTTGCTCTAATGATTGCCGTAACGCCTCGGCTACGTCTTTACATTGGTGATCTTCATGTTGGTGATCGCGATATGGATTCAGACGTCCATAGCAACCCTTGATGCACTGCACACAAGATAAGTGGAAACGATTAATAAATAGTTTGTACACGAAATTAAACAAGATATAATTATTCAATTTCTTACCTGCTGCTGAGCGTGATCACCCTCGGTAGGGATAATGAATGGATGTGTATGCTGGAGGTACCACTGCATGTAATCATCGCTACACTGGTGGGGTTGAAAGACTAGAGGGCCCATAGCTTGTAGGCTAATGGAATGTTGATTGCGGGCATCCCATGCAAATTGGGCTCTATCGTATTCCACCGTATAGCTGCTAATCTTCGTGCCCCTCCATGCCCTAATTGGCACAATCGGTGGTCTTGGACACTGTTGTGCATGCCCAAACTGCCTAGCTGCTCGATCCGACATGTAAGGCTCGGTGACCCACAAACAGGATATGACTCCATGGAATCGCGATGAAGCAAACATCCCGTCGTTGAAGTCAATCGGGCCGTATGGCATCCACTCAACCTAAACATAATTGAATTTTAAACAACTAATCATGCCTATAATTTCATATTTTAACATACTAGATAAGGACCGTATATGCACGTACACTCTCAGCATGCATCCCATCCAGCTCCTCCCTATAATTTCTGATCCGGTTGTTATGTGACCTTGTCCGGGGAAAGACCATGATTCATTGTCACGGGATTGATTGAATGCGTAGTAGGGCGTTCAACTCGTCGGAAAGGGAAGAAGATGATGCGGCGGACTGTGGTGGAGCGAGCGGCGGAGCAGTGGTTGTGATGGTGGTTGATCGGCAGCCCTGAATGATGGTGGGAGGGGGCTGCCGTGAAACCAGGGTTTGTGTTTGGTGGGGAGGCAAGAACTAGGGTTAGTTCTTGTCTCAGGTTTGCGGATCATAACTGGATAGATTGGTAACCGAGTTAACGCGCCAGGATAGTTCGACTAGGAACGCGTTAACTTTGTGACGTCAGGGCCCGGGTTTGCAGGAGATTACTCGACTGGAAAACAAGCTCTATTTCGACGTAATTGAAAATGAAGACAAAAGAGAATATTTATACTAGAGAGTTGACCTAATGGGCCAGACTCTCTAGTTACTAATTCTGGCGGCCCATTTAACCTAAATGGCAACCACCCAGAAATAGCAGCTACTAAAACTAGAAATATTGTTTATAAAAATGTCCAGAAATAGTAAATCTCTTTAATCGATCTCAGAATGGATGTAGCTGTAGAGGAGTCTAAAGGCGGATGTCTCATGGCGACTTCCTCCTCTGTAGCTGACATGGAGGGCAGGGTCACATCACCCTCCCCCACTTGGTTGTGAAGCATCCTCGCTTCACGCTCACCAGGCTCGGGTTCAACATATGGTGCCAAGTCAGCGACATTGAACGTCGGATGCACCCCATACGTGTTCGGAAGCTCGAGCTGGTAGGTGTTGTTGCCAATTGCTATTACGACTCTGAAGGGACCATCACCCCATTGGTCGAGCTTAGACTTGCGGACGGAAGGAAATCACTCATTCCGCAAGTGAAGCCAAACCAAGTCGCCCGGGGCGAAGATCAATCGTCGTCTGCCCTTGGTCTTCGGGGCTGAGTACTGCAGCGCACGTCGCTCCAGCTGTGTGTGTGTCCTCCTGTGCAGCTCCTGAATGTGCACAGCCAACTTGCCAGCAGCAATGGTCTCCTTGTCCTGCAACGAGTATCGTGTCATGTCCAAAGGCGTCAGCGGGTTCCTTGCGTATACGACCTCGAAAGGTGTCAGCTTCGTCGATAAACTGACGGAACCTGGTAACACATATCGCCGCAGGAGAAGCTCTAGATGCATCACGGTACGGCAGAGAAGCGCCGGGAATGTAGGCTATATGTTCTGCAATAGCATGCGCTGGTGGCAGACCGGGCGGCAGCTCGTCTGGCAGAATGTCCTCCAAGTCTTGCAAAATAGACAAAATAGCAGGCGGGAGTGCGGGCTCTACCGTAGTAGGCAAAGGAGAGGAATAAGAAGGAAACAAGAGGACTTGCCGTGAAGTGCCGATGTGAGGTCCCGGTGATGTGCCAGAAGAACTCTGGGTTCACAGGTGCCCCGCAAGGTAGATGTAGAAGCAGTTGTAGACGCAGAAGATCGCCCAGAAGAGGCAAAAGGCCAAGGCGGAGGCCTGGGAGCGGACTCGACCGGGTTTGGGCCGAGTTGTGTCCAGGTGCCCTAACTCGGCCCAGAACTCGACCGAGTTTCTGGCCAAGTTTCCCTCAGGTAGCATAACTCGGTCGGTGACCCGGCCGAGTTGTCCCTCGAGTGTCCCTCATGTGCTCCAACTCGGTCGGTGACTCGACCGAGATGTCGTCCGGCGTTTTCTGGGGCGGGTTTCGTCGCAGGTGGAGTTCTGGCGGCCTCAATAGCCTTCTGGCATTGTCGCTCTGCCTGTTCCTGTAAAAATTTCTGCGGGATCATGGATAAGAGAGTCACGCGCCTCCCGTGGTATTTGAACAGGTAAGTGTTCAAATACGCATCGTGAAGCACGCGACGATCAGTTTGCCACGGACGACCCAAAAGCAGATGGGTTGCGTCCATAGCGGTAACATCACGTAGCACAGTGTCGTTATAAGGACTAATAGAAAATGAAATAAGACTCTGTCGAGAAACTGTGTTACCTGACCCTTCAGAGATCCACTGGAGGTCATAGGGAGTGGGGTGTGTATTAGTCGGAAGGTTGAAATGGCGCCCAACCTTCTCATTGATAATGTGGCAGCAAGAACCCCCGTCAATGATCACCTTGAGCGGCGCATCCTGAAGTCCGCATCTAGCGTGAAACAAGTTCTCCCGTTCATCAGCAGGGGCTCCCTCCTTGACGCTCAGCATGCGTCTAGAGAGCAAGTCAAGGTGATATGCATGGCCCTCATGGTGGTCGTAAGTGCCGACCGCACAACCCTCATCATCGGCTGTAAAGACGCTTGCAGGGTCAACCTTGACGTCGTCAGCATCTGCCTCGACAACTGCAGGGTTCTCTTCTCGGATCACTACCTGGGCAGACCGTCGTTGTCGACGTCGCTGCGGATCAACAATGTTTTCCCTCTGTGTAGCTATGTGTTCCCGTTGGCCGGGATCCGATGTGGAGGGAAGCATCACAGTTGTACCCTTCGCCTTTTCCAGGGCTAGGGCGCTCAATTCTGCAGCCTGTTGATGACCTTGATCTGAAGCTAGCGTAGTGACCGGGACCGGTTGCTGGCGAGCTAAGATTTCTTCTAACGTCCGCTTCATTTCTGCTAGCTGCGCATCTTGGGCTTTGCCGGCAGCAAGCAACTCGCGTATCATCTGCTGGCGAGAGTACGCGTCAATCTGACGCTGGAGTTCGGCGAACTGGTTGGCAGCATGCATCTCGCGGAGCATTTTCTGTGCGGCAGTCTCTGTGCCAGTCTCTTGGGTGGTATCCTCGCCCGACATGGTACCTGACAGCAAGAAAAGGCAAACCACAGGATCAAAGCGAACAACAACAACAACAGAGAATCAACAAAAAGGCAAGAAGAACCGAACTCAACAAACAATCACTCAGGAAACTACTTTGGCTGGCCATGTGGGCGGTTACGAGCAGGCTTAAGGCAACTCACACAACAATCAACAAAATCAAGGCAATGCTCAGCAAAGAAAATGTCGAAAGTAGATATGCAAGGATATAAGCACAGAAGTAAGCACAACACAGTCACCCAAGATATGCAACCCAGACAATGAAAGATATAGAAGACGGTAAATGAATCACTGCGATAACGGGGTTGAAGGTGCCGGAATCAAGACCGGGTTCTCCCTTTGTGATGCGTAGAGACGAACTTGCCTTATTTTGGCTTTTGTGGTCTCGGTTTTTTATTTTTTTTTAGTCTGCGAACAACCCAGATTTTTTATTTTTTATTTTGATTCTGGGGATGTTGCTACTATAGAAGCAGAAACTTCAGCAAACAAAACACATAAAAAAAAATCAGCAGTACACGAACAACACAGATTTTTTCAGGAAACGCACCAGAAGTTTAGCAAACGCACAAGCAAAACTGAATTCTGTGCACAGAAATTCAGCAAACGCAGCACAGAAAATAAAAAAATACAGTGATTCAAGTGGGAAGAGAAGGAGGTTGCGAATATGTAGATTTGTGGCGCACACAAGGCAAACAAAGTCGCAAACGAACTATCTAAGCCTATATGCAAGCGGATCTACTAGAAACACAATCAAAAACCAAGCAAAAACACCAGAAAATTGCAGAATATTGGTGAGCAGTGGTTCGGCTGTGCAGGAAGAAAAAATTTGTTTTTTTTGTGTTCGTATTTTGGTCTTTTGAGGGGTCAAACGATGTCCGTTTTGGACGAATTTTATATGCCCGGACTCGTCTCGAGATGCTCTACAGGAATATGTAAGAAAATTGCGGAAAGGAAGTGATAAGGCGTTGTCGTGACACCTAAACAAAATAATCCTAACAAACCTAAACAAGTAGTAGAGGCAAGCAAGGGTCGATCCCTGTTTTGGGGCGAAAAGATCGGATGACCTAAATCGCCTTAGACGGGGTAACTAGTCGATCGGACGATGGGAAATAATCCAAACCAAGCAAATAATAGGTAAACAAGAAATAAATATATAATAGCAAGATGATTTTATTAGATATCGTGTGAATCGGATTAGATCGCAATACAACTTATCGTAATAAAATCAGAGATCGAGTGGGACTCGACCGGTGACTTGTGAGTGGCGACTGGCAGGGGTCAGGCGTAGGCAGCCGTTTGGAGAGCTAGATGGAGAGCGAGAGTGCTGTTCTGGTGAGTTTGCTAAGTGAGAATGCGTGTCCCTTGCGTAGTTGTGAGTTCCCTGATCTTATCTTCTTCGTCGTTCCAAATATGGTAAGTCCCTTTACTCCTGTGGCCGTTGCACCGTTTTTATGTTTTTATCTTCAATACCGAGTGTAATGGCAAGGATTTCGCTGTTGAATTACTGGCAATTAAGGTGTTTGAACGTTGCAGATGTTGCATGATGTGACCATTAAATGCGTGGCGAGATCTCCGCGATCTTGTCGGATGACTCTTGACTGGAGAGGTTTTGTCGGGTGTCGCTCGACCAGAGAAGCCTTGTCGACTCTTCTGAACTCGTCTGCCATTCTCCCGATTTGCAGTGGGCTTGGGCTCGGTCCTCTTGATCTGTCTTCTCTGGAGAATCCAGGCCCAACAATAGCCCCAAGTTGCTATGGGTTTATGGTTTAGGCAAGTAGACCGGGATCCATGGCAACTTCCTTGGACACGATCTTCACCGTCCTTTTTGGCGCGGTTGCACAGGTCGACGTAGCGCGCGATTAGGGCACGATGCGACGCCTTCTGCAGATCATGATTTCCTTCCATAAATTCTGAGCAGGGGGAGCGATTAGTCTTCATCTCCTTCCTTTGCAAGTTTCTGGTAAGCCTTTCGGTCTCTCTTGCCATTTGCTTTCTGATTTTCTTAGCCATAGCTCTCCGATTTCCTCCCCTCTCTATTCTCGACATGGTCTCTCTCGAGGCTTCTGAGTCGTCGAAGACTCTTTCCGATGCCGGAGAGGGCGATACTTCTCCTCATTTCCTCCTAACGGAGTCGGACGCGCTGGTTAGTAATTTGTCGGAGGCAGAGCTGGTCCAAGTCCTCGAAGTCGGGGGCTTTCCTCCGGAGACGATTGCTACGCTGCCTGAAGCTTGGAGAGTCCTTAGGGTTTTAGACTTAGTGAATGAGAAAACTGGTACTGGTTTTGATTTCGACGCCTTGTGGTATAATTACTTCATCGGGTCGAAGAGTTCTTCCCGTGTGCAACTGCGTGCCCGACGAGGTCGGAAGCCTTTGGTGCAAACTCCCGATGTGAACGACCGTGGATGGGGGTCGAAATACTTTTTTGTCAAACGATCTTCTCTGGAGAAGGAAAGAGAATGTCCTTTTCTGTTGTCGGAGTGGCGGATCGACAGTATGTACTTTGTTTTCTCTTTCACGCGTTTATGCATTTTTAACACTCTGTTTTTAACTTTCCCTTTTTGTAGTCCCTGAACCGGAAGAATTGGAAGTTAGTAGCCGATCGGAGGCTTTGTCAAAGATTGTGCTTGAAGTTCCCGCGTCTGAGAGGAAATTCGTCAACGTCAATTTGCTGGCGCCAACTCCTCCCCCACAGGAAGATATGTCGAATGTTTCTTCATCCCGTGCGAAAGGTAGACTTTCGGCTTTAGGAATCTTTTTGTTGTTTTTCGCTTTGTCGTGTATTTTAGGATTTCTCCCTTTTTGATGCTCTGTCGTGTCAGGTTCCCCTGGTGGTCGGTCGAGTGCTCGACTGAGAGTGGCGTCTGGAAAAGGTTTGATCGAGCAAAGGAAAGATGCAGCTAAGGCGGCGTCGAGTAAGCCGGTCCTGACTAACCTGTCGACTGCGACGAAAGCTGGCTCTAAGAGAAAAATGAGCGCTCGTTCCGACGATGCTAAGGTGGAGGGCATCCCTAAGAAGAAAGGTGTGACTGCCGAGGGGGTTGACAAGATTGGTGTCGCTGGGCCATCGATCGTTGATCTCTTCCGTGCTCAAGATCCGACT
Source organism: Rheum nobile (assembly GCA_027886185.1). NCBI lineage: Eukaryota > Viridiplantae > Streptophyta > Magnoliopsida > Caryophyllales > Polygonaceae > Rheum > Rheum nobile. The sequence continues at coordinate 4,135,638 of WOAB01000207.1, read as the reverse complement.
TTGAAGTCGGAGGTTAAGGATGTTTCTCCCCTGGACTGCATTAGCGAAGCAGGCAGTTCCGCGTGGAGGGTACGTTGGCCCTTGTCTTGTGCGTTTTTGTATTTCTTTTGTTTCGACTTCGCTTTCTGAGTTGTGTATTTGCGTTGTCGTATGCCTTTTTGTCAGGCTTTTCAGTATTTCTTGGGAGCTTATTCCGGTGTCCAAGCAATGCTTGCTAAGGCTGAGGACAGGGCTGCTAGGTCAGAGTCCGACCTCGCCTCTTTAAGGACCAAGCTGGAGGGAGCTGAGAGTCGTTGTCGAGAGACAGAGCGTCGTCTCACCAGGGAGCTGAAGAGTTGCCAAGGGGAGTTGTCTGCATGTCAGAGGGAGTTTGAGGAGTGCAGGGCAAGCATTGAGGAGGAAGTGAAGCGAGCTAGGATTGCCGACGGTCAGATTGCTGGCGATGTGGGGGACTTCTATGCTGTGAAGTCGCGCATTGAGATGATTGAAGAATTCAATGAGGGCAAGCATGAGCTCTGGGACCTGAAGGCGGAGAGGGAGACTTTGGACTCCATGTTCCCAAAAGGCGACCCTGGTCAAGAGTTGTTCTGCTTAGCCGGCGTCGGAGAGGAGGCGGTGGATGAAGGTGTCGATGAGGACGAAGCTCATTCTGACGATGCCAAGCCGGCCGACAAGACAGCCCCATTGGAGCCAGCCCCCGTCGAAGATAATGTTGGTGTGTCTGATGCTTGACTTATTTGTCCCCTTTGTGTTGGGTTTTTAAACATTTGGTGTCTGTATGTTTTGGCGACCCGTCCACCATCGCGGGTCGCAAGATGTTTCTGTTTGATGAAGTCCTACAGATGTGTAGGCAGACAATTATGTTTTGGCGACCCGTCCACCATCGTGGGTCGCGTATTTATAGAAAATGCTTCTTATTTCGATGCAAAAATGTGTTTTTACACGTAGAATTGTATACTAGCGTGTTTTGTACATGTTTGCGATAGATAGCAAGTTGTCGACGATGTTTAGTATGTCGTGTATGTCGGTTTCACCCGTGTGCTCCGTCGAGTGGGGTTTCACCGTATGTATGTATGTAGAGCAGGCCTGCGATGTGTTTGTGTATGTGTTAGTCATGACGTTATGCCGGGGAGGTAAGCAATAAATAATAAGGTGTTTGTTCCTTATGTTTAATTGCGTGAATGTAATAAGGTATTGTACCTTATGTTTTGTATAAGGCAGACGGTGTGCCGACGTGCCTGTGTTGTCATCTCCCCGTAATCCGATCGATCGTGTAATGTAATATGCGGATGACAGGATCCATTTGCGGACGACTGGGTCCAATGTAAATGCTGTTCTGCATTTGTATTTTTGTAAGGAGGAAGTCCTCGCTTAGTGTCAAGGCGATGATATATAAAGGAAAGTGGCGATGTATATGCGATAGCATGCGATACATATGCGATAGATGGCAAAGTACATGCGATAACATGCGATATGTATGCGACAGATGGCAATGTACATGCGATAACATGCGATATGTATGCGACAGATGGCAATGTACATGCGATAACATGCGATATGTATGCGATGCATAGAGTTTTGTGTGATGTTTTTACCTTATTGGTTCAGAAATGGTAGAGCTTAAGATGTGCTGCGTTCCAACTCCTCGGGTTTGGTTGTCCATCTTTGTCTTCTAGTTGATGTGCTCCTTGTTCGACCACTTCGGTGATCAAGTAAGGTCCTTCCCATTGTGGTGCTAGCTTTCCGTCGGATGGGTTCTTGGTGTTCTGGAATGTCTTCCTTAGGACCCAGTCTCCGACCTTGAATGCCTTGATCCGGACGTTATTGTTGTAGCTCCTCGCGACTTGTTGTTAGAACTTGACCATTCTGATTCGAGCTTTCTCCCTGATTTCGTCCACAGTGTCGAGATTATGTGCTAGTTCGATGTCGTTTTGTTCGTTTGTTTGGAGGTTGCAGCGAGCGGTCGGAACCAGTAGCTCAACCGGGATGACTGCTTCGCTCCCATAGACGAGAAAGGAAGGCGATTGCCCAGTTGCATTCTTTGGAGTGGTCTTGTCGGACCAGAGAATGAGTGGGAGCTCGTCTGCCCATTTGCCTTTAGCCCCTGTGAGGCGTTTCTTGAGGTTGTTGATAATGATCTTGTTGCTGGATTCGGCTTGTCCGTTGGATTGCGGATACTGAGGTGTAGATGTAACCAATTTGACATTCCATTGGTCGCAAAAGGTTCGAGTCTTATGACTGATGAATTGGGAGCCGTTGTCGCACACGATTTCGGATGGGACGCCAAATCTGCACAAGATGTTGCGTTTTATGAATGAAATGACGTGTTGATCGTTTACCTCTCTGTAGGCTTCGGCTTCGATCCATTTAGAGAAGTAGTATGTCATAGCGAGGAAGAAGACTCTTTGACCCGACGCGGGAGGGAGCTTTCCGACGATGTCCATTCCCAATCTCATAAAGGGCCATGGAGCTAGGGTCGGATGGAGGAGCTCCGATGGTTGATGACGTACGGGTGCGTGCCGCTGACAGGCGTCGCACCTCTTGGTGTATTCCATGGCGTCTTTGTTCATCGTTGGCCAATAGTACCCGTTTCGTAGGGCCTTTCCCGAGAGGCTTCGTCCGCCGGTGTGGTTGCCACACTCTCCTTCGTGTAATGATTGTAAGATACGTCCGACTTCTGGAGTCTTAAGGCATCGTAGGAGTAGCCCTGTAACAGATCTTTTGTACAAGATGTTGTCAATAATATCGTAAGAGAGTGCTTGTACCTTAAGCTTTTTTGCTTCTGTCTTGTCGTCTGGTAAAATACCATCTTTTAGCCACTTGATGTAAGGTAGCATCCAGTCGTCATTGGTGTCGACGATGTCTTCTTCTGGTCGATCGCCTATCTCCATGGCGACGAGTTCTTCAAGTGGTGTTGTCAACTCGATGGATGTCTTTGGGACGGCCGGCGTCATAACGTGGGCCAATGGTATGTGTGGAAATTCTTTTGGGTCTAGGACGGATCCCAGATTGGCGAGCGCGTCGGCTTGGGAGTTAAGATCCCTGGGCACCTGTCAGATGTTGAATGTTTGGAATTGTCCGATCAGTTTCTTGGCTACCTCCTGGTAGGCTATCATTCTGGTGTCTTTGGCATTGTACGATCCCTGTATTTGGTTTACGACCAGTAAGGAGTCGCAAACGACTTCGATCTCTTGGACTCCCAGATCGCGAGCCAAGATGAGTCAGAATATGAGTGCTTCGTACTCAGCCTCGTTGTTAGTCGCATCCCACTCACATCTGACAGCCTGGGCTATCTTGTCCCCCTGTGGCGATTTCAGTACGACCCCAAGCCCCGATCCTCTGGCGTTCGATGCCCCATCTGTGTGGAGCTCCCATGTACATGTCTCGTCTGTCGCGAGTAGTTGATTTGCTTCTTTGCGGCTTCTTGCTCTAGGGTCAGACTGAAATCGGCCACAAAGTCGGCTAATGCTTGCGACTTGATCGCTGTCCTCGGCTCGTACTCGATGTCGTAACCACTGAGGTGTATGGCCCATTTTGTCATTCTTTCTGTGAACTCGGGTTTCCTCATGATAGCCCTCATGGGATGATTAGTGCGCACAGTGATAGTATGGGATTCAAAGTATGGTTTGAGCTTGTTCGAAGCCATTACTAATGATAATACGAGTTTTTCAAGTGACGAATACCTCGTTTCGGCTGATAATAGCGTCTAACTGACATAGTATATTGGCGACTGTTTGCCATCTTCTTCTCTGACCAGTACACCGCTTACGGCCGATTCCGACACTGCAAGATAAAGAAATAAGGGCTCGTCGCCTTTAGGTTTGGTTAGTAACATAGGACTAGCTAGATAGTCCTTGAGGTTCTGAAATGCTGACAGAGCTAAAGTCGTGATGCCTATCAAATAAATCCCAAAATACCTACTAAGTAGTATAGCAAGCAAGTCAGGGTCGATCCCACAGAGAGTCAGGTTATCAACTTATGCAATTTGTTATCACCAACTAGGAACTAGGGGGGGGGGGGGGGGTTTGTTTGTGTTTCTCGTAACAAGCAATAAGGAAACAAGTAAATAAGTTCGCAGGAAAAGGTTGTAAATATGATGGGAAAAAGCGCCACACTCAACATAGATCCACACAACAATAGATAGGTCGATCACGGAATTCTATCAATCTCAAGTTCTCAACTTTCCTATAGTTGTTCTTATCCCGATCTTAGATAACTATTAGTTCTACCAGCCTTAATAGTACTTATTACTAAATCAAATCTAAAAACCTTCAGAACTCAATAAAGCAATAGCATTCAACCAAGGATTAACAAGACACATGCAATAGAAACAACCCGTTACTATAAGCATGCAATTAACTCTCTCTCACAATTATGCGCTCGGATCCCCTATACGCACAATCGTGTTCGCTACTAGATATACAACCCGAACCCAGAATCACAAGTCCTAGCAATTAGGAAGATATCAATAAACCTAGGTAGCTACTCTAGATAAATCAACATAAACCAATAAACATTTAAGCATAAGAGAATTAATCCAACTAGATAGGAAAACGAACAAGAGTAGAAAACTCACAACCAATCAATTGCTGGCTTCAAACTGTCAAGTGCAACAATGGAGGTTTAGTTCTCCATTAGGGTTTTTGAGCAAAATACATAAAACAGTGGCAACTAGGGTTAGAGAATGGATTATTCTCTAAAAAATTCTTAAACCTAACTTAAATACTAAAGTAATAATTCAGAAATAAAGAAAAGAAAAATAACAAACTTGGAAATAAAGTTTCAGAAATAAAATAAAAACAGATAAAAGATCTCCGAAATAAGCCGAGAAAAGTGTTTAGCGCCTCTCCACCGCGGGTGCGGTGGCTCCCACCGCTGGGTGCGGTGAAATTCCAGTGGCTTCTGTTGTGCTCGCCGCGGGTGCGGCCATCCCACCGCTGGGTGCGGTGGCGACGACTTCAGCTTCTGCGACACTTTAGTAAAAACGCAATAACTTTTGATTCCCAACTCGGATTGCGCTCATATTTTGAGGACTTGCAGTAGACTTCAAGATCTAACTCCTCGAATTGGAATCACTCCATTTGGACATCTGAGTAGAGAGAACGAACCATTTGAATTCAGCTCACTGTTCTTCTACTCTTCAATACACTTCAAACCTCTATAAATCCCATGATTTCTTCACTTCTCCACTCTAACTCCATAATCCACGATTGTGCTCTAAATCCATCCAAATGGCACCTCAAAACTGGTAACAACTCCTAGATATGCACTATAAAATAGTGCCGATCAAATCCCCCATGCTTAAACCTTGCTCGTCCTCGAGTAAGATAAAGTCAACCTACTCCTTCAATCAATCCCCAAGGTTTCAGGAAGCATAGAAAAATCAACCCCTCTAAGAATCACACCTAACAATAAACTCCTGGCACCAACACAATAAGCACAGCACAACATACAACAACACAACACCACCACACACAACCAAGCTAAAAGGAAAGCAGAGTACTTCCCCCAAGCTTATCCCAAACACCATAGAGTGAATAAAAATATAATCCTATCTCCCATCTATCTTCTTATATCTCCCAGAGTGACCTACCCGACAATCCTTCTTTGACTCCTCTTCTTATGACGCCTCGCCAAGAATAATGAGAAATCCTAAAATCACTCTTCTTCTTTTTCGCTCATTTTGCCAAGGCGCCCTTTCGGGTTTTCACCAAGCCACTCATATTTTTTCATAAATGTGCTCACATATGCTCACATCACTCTTGACCTCATATTACCCCAGCCTAATGCTGGTCCAAGCCACCTGCTTATTGCCTAGGCCGCCCTTTCGGGTTTTCGACCTATCCCAGGATTTCAATTTTTGCCTTTTTTCAAATTTTTGGCTTTTTCTCTTTTTTATTCATTTTTCTCCTCAACGACGTAGCAAGTATAGAACTCTCCCCCATGCTTAAACATTGCATTATCCTCAATGTAATGAAAGACAAAAGAATAAAGCACAGGGAAAAGCAAAAAATAACTCACAAACGTCGCCAAGCTGCTTGGACACTGTAGGTGTCGCTGGCGGTGTACTCCATATGCGCAGGTCCGGTGTTGGGTGTTCTCATCAACTCCAGTGTCTTCTTCCTACCGTGCAACCAAAGGGAACCACTTTGGTGAATAGTGGTGAACAATGATAACAGGGTTGCACGGCCTTCAAATGCCATTAAAAATGGGCCCAGATATGATCGTGGTGTGGGCCATGAGTGGTCCTCCTCCTCAGTTGTCGACTATAGGGCCATCATCGTTGCCAAATATTGTGTGGGGCGAATGTCTCCTCCTTTGACAACATGATGCGCATCGTCTCTTCATGGGAAACTCCGGACAGCTGGCCTTCGATAAAACTTTTTTTTTTTTATTTCCGATTATTCTTCTTCTTCTTTTTCGGTTTTTTTTTTCGGTTTTTTTTTTTTGCTCCCCGTTTAAGGTTTTTTCGGAAAGTTTATTAGTGCAGGGAAAAAAAGACTTACAATGGTGTGGGAAACACCTTCTTTAATTCGCATAGGTCTCATCCCTGCAGGTTAGTCGGAAACAAAAACAAGAACAAAAACAAAGCAAAAACACACTAAAGAAAATGCAAAAACAAAGAAAGAAAAGCAAAGAAAGAAAAACATACCTCGAGTTACCTCCCGGACATCGCCTTAGTTATTGTCATGGCTTGACATATTACTCCATCTCAACTTGGGTTGCTCATAGCAACTAAACTCATGGGGCCTGGATCAGGGGGATGCCTCTTTGTATACTCCCGATTGAGCGTGACCCCCATGCTTGTGCACTTCATGATGGTTGGGCCGCTGTTCATATCTATGAATGCACTAGCCATCTTCAAAAACGGTCTACCCAGCATCTCAGGGCCTGTATGCTTATCTTGCCCCGTATCCATCATATAAAGATTCACCACTTGAATCAAGGCCTCCTTCTTGTGCTTTCCCTTCGGTTTCTTTTTGATCAAGCCCGGCACCTTTAACATTTCCTTGCAGCGAGGGGTGCTGTCAGCCAGCGTGACCAAGGGAACGGTTTCTGCGCAGTCACTGAAGGTTTCAAATAATTTTTTGTCGTTCTCCACCATTCTGGTGTCCTTCAGAGCCTCAGGGAAGGATGTAGCGGGGTGCAGCGAGACAAGCGGGAAGGAGTTTAGATGCACAAACTCATCATAGGCAGCCTCCAGAGGATCGGGGACTGTCGGGGCATCTTCGAGAGGGGCGGGCGTCGCAGGATCGTTTCTGCAATCGCGACTCTCCTCCTCTTGGTCACTGAATTCCTCCAGTCCCAAAAAATATTCTTCCTCAGAAAGCACCTTGCGGTCCCAAATATCGTCTGGAAGGCCCAACTCCTTGAGCGCCTCTGGGAATGGGGCGGGTGGCTTCTCGGAACCGAGAGGAGGAAAGTATGGACGAACGTAGGTGTCCACATAAGGCTCAGCAACAGCTCCAAAAGTCTCGCCACGGGTGCGGCCAGAGGTCACCACCGGGTGCGGTGAATCCCCAGAAATATTTCGAAAAAAATCACCGCTTGCCGCGGGTGTGGCAGGTGCAAGCGCCGGGTGCGGTGAACTTGACAGAACATTCTGTTTTTCCAAATCATGCTCGCCGCGGGTGCGGTCACCTTGCCGCTGGGTGCGGTCATTCTCCAGAATACCCTCTTTTCCTGATTCGTCCTCTTCAGCACTAGGATCGACATGCAATTACTTTCCACTTCTAAGGGTTACCGCGCTAACGTTTTCCCTCGGGTTCACTACCGTTTGAGATGGTAGATTTCCCGAAGTCCGCTGATCAATCCTTGTAATCGCCTCAGCCATCTTTCCCATCTGTGTCTCAAGGTTCTTGATACTCGACGTCGTAGCTTGGACGTGAGTGCTGAAATGTTTATCCAGAGCTTGGAGCATATCTTCAGTTGACATGGAGGGACTAGGATTGGAAACTGGCGGGCTATGCTCATAGGCCGGATTGTACTGTTGTGGAGCACCCTGCTGGTAGAACGATTGTGGCTCCGGGTAGAACTCCTGGTAGTCATGACCATATGGAGGGTATTGTTGGTACCCATAACTCGAATTGGGGTGATCTCTCCACCCTGGAGTGTATGCGTAGGAGTATGGGTCATATCGCGGCTCTCCCCATAAATCCATATCTGAATCAAAATCAAAACAAAGAAAATACAAAAATCAGTAGCACGGGTGTGGACCGTAAGATAGGTCCACACCAAGGTTGGTAACAAACAAATCACAAAAACAGAAAATTTGACTCCCCGGCAACGGCGCCAAATTTGATAGAGCTAAAGTCGTGATGCCTATCAAATAAATCCCAAAATACCTACTAAGTATTATAGCAAGCAAGTCAGGGTCGATCCCACAGAGAGTCAGGTTATCAACTTATGCAATTTGTTATCACCAACTAGGAACTAGGGGGGGTTTGTTTGTGTTTCTCGTAACAAGCAATAAGGAAACAAGTAAATAAGTTCGCAGGAAAAGGTTGTAAATATGATGGGAAAAAGCATCACACTCAACAGAGATCCACACAACAATAGATAGGTCGATCACGGAATTCTATCAATCTCAAGTTCTCAACTTTCCTATAGTTGTTCTTATCCCGATCTTAGATAACTATTAGTTCTACCAGCCCTAATAGTATTTATTACTAAATCAAATCCGAAAACCTTCAGAACTCAATAAAGCAATAGCATTCAACCAAGGATTAACAAGACACATGCAATAGAAACAACCCGTTACTATAAGCATGCAATTAACTCTCTCTCACAATTATGCGCTCGGATCCCCTATATGCACAATCGTGTTCGCTACTAGATATGCAACCCGAACCCAGAATCACAAGTCCTAGCAATTAGGAAGATATCAATAAACCTAGGTAGCTACTCTAGATAAATCAACATAAACCAATAAACATTTAAGCACAAGAGAATTAATCCAACTAGATAGGAAAACGAACAAGAGTAGAAAACTCACAACCAATCAATTGCTGGCTTCAAACTGTCAAGTGTAACAATGGAGGTTTAGTTCTCCATTAGGGTTTTTGAGCAAAATACGTAAAACGGTGGCAACTAGGGTTAGAGAATGGATTATTCTCTAAAAAAGTCTTAAACCTAACTTAAATACTAAAGTAATAATTCAGAAATAAAGAAAAGAAAAATAACAAACTTGGAAATAAAGTTTCAGAAATAAAATAAAAACAGATAAAAGATCTCGGAAATAAGCCGAGAAAAGTATTCAGCGCTTCTCCACCGCGGGTGCGGTGGCTCCCACCGCTGGGTGCGGTGAAATTCCAGTGGCTTCTGTTGTGCTCGCCGTGGGTGCGGCCATCCCACCGCTGGGTGCGGTGGCGACGACTTCAGTTTCTGCGACACTTTAGTAAAAACGCAATAACTTTTGATTCTCAACTCGGATTGTGCTCATATTTTGAGGACTTTCAGTAGACTTCAAGATCTAACTCCTCGAATTGGAATCACTCCATTTGGACATATGAGTAGAGAGAACGAACCATTTGAAATCAGCCCACTGTTCTTCTACTCTTCAATACACTTCAAACCTCTATAAATCCCATGATTTCTTCACTTCTCCACTCTAACTCTATAATCCACGATTGTGCTCTAAATCCATCCAAATAGCACCTCAAAACTGGTAACAACTCCTAGATATGCACTATAAAATAGTGCCGATCAAATGCTGCTTCATGTTCCTCCGTCCATTGAAAGGACTTATTTTTCTTGAGCGCGTCGTGGAATGGTTTGCACTTGTCGGATGATTTGGAGATGAACCTGTTCAGAGCTGTTATCCGACCTGTGAGCTTCTGTACGTCTTTGATGCATCGGGGGGATCGGAGGTTGATGAGAGCCTTGATCTGTTCCGGGCTGGCCTCTATTCCTCTTTGTGTCACCATATATCCTAAGAACTTCCCTGACGACACTCCGAAGGAGCACTTAGTAGGGTTTAGTTTCATATTGTACCTTTTGAGTACCTCGAAGATGTCACGTAGGTGGTCGATGTGATCTTCTTTCTTTTTGGACTTGACCAACATGTCGTCGATATAGACTTCCATTGTGTCTCTGATTTGGTCTTTGAACATTTTGTTGACCAATCGTTGGTATGTAGCCCCTGCATTTTTTAGACCAAAGGGCATTACTTTGTAGCAATAGATACCTTGACTGGTGGTGAACGCTGTTTTTTCTTGATCGTCGGGATCCATAAGGATTTGATTGTAGCCACTGAAGGCGGCCATGAAGGTGAGTATTTCGTGCCCTGCTATGGCGTCGACCATAGCGTCGATGTGAGGTAGAGGAAATGAATCTTTGGGACAAGCCTTGTTGAGGTCTGTGAAGTCGATGCAGACTCTCCATTTGCCGTTCTTCTTCTGGACCACGACCACGTTGGCCAGCCATTCAGGGTAGTGGACTTCCCTGATTTTTCTGGTTTCCAATAAGCTTTTGACTTCGTTGTCGATTATTTTGTTCCGCTCGGGGGCGAATTTCCTGCGTTTTTGCTTGACAGGGGGATGAGATGGATCCACATTTAATTTATGAGTAATAACGTTGGGAGATATCCCGACCATATCCTCATGTGACCATGCGAAACAGTCGGCATTGGTCCTGAGAAAGTCGAGAAGTTGTTGTCTGGTCGAGTCATCCAGGTCCGACCCGACCCTTACCGTTTGGTTTGGCTTTGAAGGGTCTAGTGCGATCTCGTCGAGTTTCTCCATTTCTGGTTCAATGTATCGACTAGGTCCTTCGCCAATCTGTGGTTTCTATGCGATCTTGTGTTCGACCGCGTTCTTCATGGAAGCGATATAGCATTCCTTTGCGGTCCTTTGATCTCCTTTGATTTCTTGGACTCCCCACTCGGTGGGGAATTTGATGACTTGATGATATGTTGAAGGTACTGCCTTCATAGCGTGTATCCACGGCCTGTCAAGAATACAATTGTAGGGAGACGGACAGTAGGACTAAGAATTTAACCTATCGGTTGATTCCTCCAGCGTATGTGGTCAGAATGATTTTGCCAGTCGTGTGCTTAACCTCACCGCTGAACCCGACCAGTGGGGTCTATTTCTTGATTAGGTCGTTCTCAGTCAGACCCATTTCTTTGAGAGCGTCGAGGGTCAAGAGGTTTGTCGAACTTACTGTATCGATTAGTACTCTCCGGATTAAGCAATTACCAATGGACAAAGAGATTACCAGACCGTCATGGTGACTATCCGACCCGTCGGAGTCGGATTCGTCGAATGTGACCGTCGGAAGGTTAGATGCCCTCCTTGGTTTGAATTCCGATGCTTCGGGCTTGTCGCCTTTGCTTTCCTTGGCGTGTCGCTTAGCCGCGGAGTACGTGTTCCCGCATATGTCGGATCCACCTGAAATGGTATTGACAACTTTCGTATGGATAGGAGATGGGGGTTTGTTCTGTTTTACCTGATCTCGGTGTTCCATGGTGGCTTTTGCCCGTTCCGAGATGACGTCGCGTAACAGCCCCTGTGATAGCAGCCTAGCGACCTCCTTTCGTAGGGTGATGCACTCGTCGGTCGAATGACCATGGTCGCCGTGGAATTCACACCATCGACTCATGTCCTTCTTGACGTCTGGTCGGTCGCTCTTTCGGGGCCATCTTACGTCTTTTCCATACTTGTCGAAACTCTTGACGAGCTCCGACACGAAAACATTGAAGTTATAAGACTGGACCCTAGGAGGCAACACAGAACCGTCTCTCCATTCTTGTGACCTGTCTTGGAAAGAATTTACCTAATTTGCTTCGTTTCGATTACGAGAATAGGGATGTGGACGTCTGTCCCGACGATTGTCGGAGGAATGTTTGCGATCGGATGGATCGGCTCCGCGCGAGGCTTTACGCGACTCACGGTCCTCTTCCAGCCTTACCTCGGCCATAGTTTTGGCCTGAACATCTTTGAAACTTTTGCAGGGATACTTGGTAATCTCGTCGTAGAGATTGCTGTCTTTGACCAGGCCTTGTCGGAATGCTTCGATAGACGTCGTGACGTCACAGTGGGGGATTCCCACTTTCTCTTTGTTGTACCTATTAAGATAATTTCGGAGAGGTTCATTGTACCTTTGTGTGACTCGGTAGAGGTCACTCGATTGTTTCTTATGCTTCCGACTGCTGGCGAACTGGCTCTTAAAAGAGTTGACCAGATCCGCAAATGATGTGATCGTTCCCTAAGGCAAACGCATAAACCAAGTTAGTGCGGGGCCCGCGAGGGTCATGCCAAAGCTTTTGCACATGACAGCCTCGTGACTCTCCCTTGAAACAGATGCAGCCATTAGTTTTTGTTTATAGAGAGAGATATGGTCATCTGGATCGGTGGTGCCGTCGAATGTCGCCATGTTGGGGAGATGGAACTTCTTGGGGATCTCGACCCTTGTGATTTCTTCGACGAACGGGGTATCTTCGAATCCGCCGGACGCTTCTCTCTCGATCGGTTGCGGGACTCCTGGGAGCCTATTGAAATGATCGTCGATTGCCTTCATGTGTCGGTCGAGCGTTTGCTAAAAAAGGGCCATGACATCTGGCGGATTGGCAACCTGTGTTTCATCGATTCGGGCCCCAACAGACCCGATCGGTGTAGGAAAGGTGACATGGTTAGTCGAGAATGGACTAGCGAAAGGAGTTCGAGATGTACCCTCAGTGTGTCTGGGACGTCATATGCTGGGAGGCGTTGGCTCGATATTGTCCATGTCGAGGCGCGTTCGGGCGCCGCCGTGGACGGGCGCATTCCGAGATCCCGAGGCCACTGATTGTACCTGCGACTTAAGAGACTCATTCTCATGGGTTAGTTGCGCGATCTCGGCTTCGGATTGGGTTGACAAAGCGGCTAGGGCTTCGGTTTTCAGACGTTGCTGGGCTAGTTCCTCTTGAAGGGCGGCCATTTTTTGAGAGAGTTCTTGGAACTGGGTTGGAGTAGGATTTTCGATTGGGTTTTCTGTGGTTTGGGTTTCGCCTTCGAGACGTGGTTCTTGGTTATCAATAGGGGGATCAATAGCCATGGTTGGACGATTCCGGAAAGGTGATCGGCAAGTTGCCCCACGGTGGGCGCCAAATTGTTTTGGGGTGAAAAGATCGGACGACCTAAATCGCCTTAGACGGGGTAACTAGTCGATCGGACGATGGGAAATAATCCAAACCAAGCAAATAATAGGTAAACAAGAAATAAATATATAATAGCAAGATGATTTTATTAGATATCGTGTGAATCAGATTAGATCGCAATACAACTTATCGTAATAAAATCAGAGATCGAGTGGGACTCGATCGGTGACTTGTGAGTGGCGATCGGCAGGGGTCAGGCGTAGGCAGCCGTTTGGAGAGCTAGATGGAGAGCGAGAGTGCTATTCTGGTGAGTTTGCTAAGTGAGAATGCGTGTCCCTTGCGTAGTTGTGAGTTCCCTGATCTTATCTTCTTCGTCGTTCCAAATATGGTAAGTCCCTTTACTCATGTGGCCGTTACACCGTTTTTATGTTTTTATCTTCAATACCGAGTGTAATGGCAAGGATTTGGCCGTTGAATTACTGGCAATTAAGGTGTTTGAACGTTGCAGATGTTGCATGATCTGAGCATTAAATGTGTGGCGAGATCTCCGCGATCTTGTCGGATGACTCTTGACTGGAGAGGTTTTGTCGGGTGTCGCTCGACCAGAGAAGCCTTGTCGACTCTTCTGAACTCGTCTGCCATTCTCCCAATTTGCAGTGGGCTTGGGCTCGGTCCTCTCGATCTGTCTTCTCTGGAGAATCCAGGCCCAACAATCCCACAGGGAGGAAGTGATGATCTTTCTAAGTGTTTATAAGCATGCAAAGTAACAAGGGGGTTTTGATTATCAAACAGAGCAAAGTAAAAAGGTTTAGTTGACTTGAGAATATGAATGGGGAAAGTTGTTCCACTAGAACGAGATCCACAATACAGAGATATAAGTTGATCACTGAAATCTATTCAATCCAAGTTCTTTAACTATTCTTATGGTTGTTCCCACCCTGATCTTAAGCACTATCGATTCTCACAGTTGTCGATAGACTTATTACTATGTCAATGATAAAGCACCACCGATTCTCACAGTTGTCGGTATACTTTACCACCAACAAAGCAATAGCAATACACACAAGGATATAGGATACATGCAAATAGAAAGACACCTTACTACTTAACATGCAACTGATTCTCACTCACGATTGTACGCTCGGGACCCCTATACGCACAATCGTGTATGCCACTAGATGTGCACTCGGAACCCCTATATGCAATCCTAGCAATTGATAAATATTACTCAACCTAGCTAGCCAGACTATGAAGAACAATGATAAATCAATAATCAATATAACCAAGAGAATCAAACCAACACACATAAGAATAAGAACAAGGAATAGAAATCTCACAACCGAATCAACTGTATTGCTTCAAACGTCTAGTAGAACAAAGGTGTTTAGCTCTCCATGGGTTAAAACCCTAGAGGCAGAATAGAAACGAACTTCTAAAACTCGAATTGTATATTGTGTCCTTTTTGCAACTAGGTTAACTAAAGAGTATTTAACCTAAATCTAAAAGTGATAAAATTAATAAAAGGAAACAACAATAAAATAAAACCAAAAATAAACAATTGAAATTGGAAAATTAATCCCGGCGACAAACGAACAGCACGAGCCTCAAATTCTCTCGTTTAGCAGTTGCTTCGCACGGCCCATCTCCAAGCAGCGGCCCACCTTCTCTCGCAACTCAGCACGGCCCACCACACGCCTGCATCAGCGCCGACGTCATGCCTCGCTTCAATTCCGCTTCCAATTCTTTGGCTTCAACACGCGGGAATTCTTCAATTGGGCTTCTCTTAATGGGCCTTCCATCTTCACGTGGGCTTTTCTTCCAATGTGGGCCTAATTTCCTTCAATTTCCAGCATCACGTGGCTTCTTTTAATTTCCGCTACTTTGCCTCATGTGATGGCCGCGGGGCGCCAGCTCCCACCGCGGGGCGGTGAAACTCGCCCACTCCTTTCTATTCTACTCTTTATTGTGGTTCCTTTATGGATCTTCGTCGTCTCCTCAGGTGGTCAACTCCTCTTCCTCTGGATGTCTCCAATTAGCTCCTCCAGACCATCAAAACCACACTTCTCTGCTCCAACTCCATAATCTCCAATTGTGCTCTAAATCCAACCAAATGGCGCCTCAAACCTGGTAATAACCCTTAGATATGTGCTACAAAATAGCACTTATCAAGAAGGAAAAAAAATTGACGAAATCTGGGTAGAACGGTTCGCCGTTTTGTTTTCTTTGATATGCAGGAATGGATTTGCGGAAGCGAATGAGTGATTTGAATGAAGAGTCGGAATGACTTACGCGATTCTAAGGCTCTGATGCCAGTTGATGTGACCTTGTCCGGGGAAAGACCACGATTCGCTGTCACGGGATCGATTGAATGTGTAGTAGGGCATTCAACTCGTCGGAAATGGAAGAAGATGATGCGGCGGACTGTGGTGGAGCGAGCGGCGGAGCAGCGGTTGTGATGGTGGTTGATCGGCAGCCGTGAATGATGGTGGGAGGGGGCTACCGTGAAACCAGGGTTTGTGTTTGGTGGGGAGGCAAGAACTAGGGTTAGTTCTTGCATGATGTCTGGTAGATGACATAGCCCGGACACAGACGCCATGTTACCCCACTCGGCATTCGGTGTGATACGCCATGAACGTAACTGCTTGCCTCGCTGCTGGAACCTCAACGGTGCACCGACTGTATATATTTATATAACAACATATGAACATATTTAAGCAATCCATTGGACTTATTTGTAATAAGATTAAGAATTACAAGAAATAAAGTTTCATGCAACTTACAATGCACTAGTACAGGAGGTACGCCACGTGGTTGACAAAACTCTTGAGGAGTTCAGGGCTCTCTGGACCTCCAGGAACGCTCACCCGCAATTCAGGGTCATATCTCACCTTCTTCTTTGATCGGGGCGGTTTTGCCCGCAAAGAAGAGGCTTCTTGAGGCTCCTCGTCCACGTCCGGAGCGTCATCTCTTGGCATCCAGGCATTGCTGGCATGGTCCTGAGTCCCCCATGTATTGGCCTGGTCCTACACTTATTAAATAAATCAGAAGTAATTTTAATTTTTAAACAAATTCATGTTATACTAAATATACTTACCATAGGCTGATGATAGGGAGCGTTTGGGTACACTGTCGGGTTCTCCCAAGGGTTGTGCTGATCCTCAGCCCCCTGATAATACGAAGGGCTGTGATGAGGGCTCACATGCGGCGGTAGTATCGGCGGACTAAAAGTCGGCCTGTAGTAGTTATTCTGATCTATTGTATCAGAATAACCACGCAATGGGCTCGCTCGGTAGTCCGGGTAGAACTGAGGCTCATAATCTGCCCTATCTCCAAGAAACGAAGGCACCACCATTAAGCTCTGAGCGGAAATCATGCCCGCAACCCCAGTACTGCTACCGGCTCCCGTCTGATAGGCGCCAGTCTCATCATCCCGGTAGCATACATTCCTCCGTTGCCTTCTCTCCGTCATGTTCACCTCTTCTTCAGTCCTAAACGACTGTTCGCGGACAAGGTTGTGGCACCTCCTACGTGCGGTTCTTTCACCAGGCTCCATCTGCGGTTATATATCCACACATTTTAATCAAAATAAGATATTCTGGATAAATACTACGCCGGAGAGTCGCCGGAATGTCGTCGGAAACGAAGGCAAGCCAGAACAAAACTGCAAATTCACATGTTACGTGTGATATGGCTCCACACGTTACGTGTGGAAACGTTTCACACGTAACGTGTGAATTTTCAGTTTCCAACTGCCAGCGACGACATTCCGGCGACACTCCGACGACATTTCGTCGTCTTCTCCGGCGCAATTTCCAGATTCCGACGAAAAATATTTTCATCAATTAGTACAATAAATTCAACAAAAATCACACTATTTTAACAAATCTACCAATACTATCACTTCCATTTGCATATTTTCACAAAAATTCAACCTAAATCCTCAACACCATTTTATTCAAATCTAACCAATTTTCACCATTTCATACAAAAAAATACTTCAAAATTAAACAAAAAATCAACAACAACATCAAAAACATCTACACAACATAGATCTACCATCAAAAACATCTACACAACATAGATCTACAATATGGATCTACAATATCTAACAAAAAACTTCAAAATTAACAAAAAATAACCAAATAACAATTTCTACTAACTAACCTTTCAAAGATCTTGATTCAACGTAACGTGCGGAGTTCGTTGCTTCGTAACGAGGAGATCCACGAGATGCGTTATGCAGGAAGGGAAGAAAGGAGCTCGGGCTGCGTTTTAGGGTAATTGCTTCGAATGGGAGAAATCTGGCTTTTAAAGCCAGATTCACTCCACACGTTACGTGTGGAGCTTGAAAGGGTCTGCTCCCGCGCGTAACGTGGGAAGCCTATTCCCACGTTATGCGCGAGCCTATGCGCTGAAAGGCAAAATTGTTTATGCGCCGAATAGTAAGGGCCTAATTTTATTTTGGATACAAGATTATATAATCTCGATCCATGATAGTTAGTTATCCAAGCTTGTTTGACAACATTTCTAAAGTCCTTTCTGGTCATCCAGATTTTTTCAAATTTAAACGGCTGATTTTTAAAAGGTATTGTTGAGTCAAGCTCGATAGAGATAGGACAATGGCCTGAGCTGGTAAAGGCAAAGTGTTTAATACAGATATCAGTGTATCATTGAAGGATCTGGTGATGAATGAGTACCCTGTCGAGTTTTTCATATATGTTGTCTATGAAAGTCACCAATATGAAAGTCCTATAATATCCTTAATATTATCAATGGAGGAAAGAGAAGAAGAAGGACTAGATCCTCTCAACCAAGCCGTCCTCTATTGAAGCCTCCCCGAGATCGTCCTCGCTGCCTCCGCTCCTCTGTCGATGTCTCTAGACTAAAAAATTAATTCAAATTTATTTGTCATTTTAGATTATTTGCACCAAGTTTACCATATTTATCTCTTATATTTTTTGATTCACTTTTACTCTTTTTTTCTCTAATATATACTACTCTTATTCTTAATATAATTAAATAAGTGTATTTTTTTTGGGTAAAATTAAATAAGAGTATATCAATAAAGAGTAAGATTTTCTTAATATATACTTCCTCTGTATAAAAAAAATTGTCATTTTAACTCAAATTTCTTGTATAGAAAAGATTGTCATCTTAGGTGTTTAGGTAATAATTCATTGGTGAGTTATGAGGTTTGACATCGGAAATTGTATTTTTTTACTCTTTTTATACAAATTCTCTATGTTTATTGGTTACAATTGAGATGATTTATTAAATAATTATAAATTTTAAGAAAATTTTATGAGAATATAGGATAATAATTGTATTTTCTAATAAGTGTGTCAAACTCTAGAATGACAATCTTTTTCATACTCCATCAGTATGTAAATTGCATGTTAAAAGAACAATTAAAGTTTAACGGTTATTAGTGATGGGTTATACCGGTGACATTTAACATTTCTCTACGACAATTGTAAACAAGCACACATGATTTTGAAGCTTGCCTCATGCTTTTTCGTCATTTCTCTAGGAGTTATTACTTGCTCACTAATCATTATCCTGGAGGTGGTATTTAATTCTACAAATTATCCAACTTTTTTGGACAGTGATACACCTATATTCCGTTCGACATAGCTTTTTTGCACATTAACAGAGCTTAATTTTTTTCTTCATCTACTTATTGAGTGTTCGGCAAAAAATTATTCATCTAGCTTAACAAGCTTATTGTAGATGAATGTAGCTTAATTTTGTTAATTTTTTTACGAAGGCTCTTTGTACACTATAATTTTTTTCTTGGTACACTACAGTTTGAAACGCATAAATGTTACTTAAGCAATATACCCGCGTTTGAGGGTAAATTGTACCCAGAAATTGCGTTTTGGTACTAGGATGAAACGCAGGTATTTTGCTTAAGCAAAATACCTGCGTTTCAAATTTTTGGTATTTTTTAAATAGAAACGCATGATCCCTACTTAAGCAGGGATCCTGCGTTTCATCCTTTTTTTATAAAAAAATTGAAACGCAAGATCTTTGCTTAAGCAAAGATCCTGCGTTTCATCTTTTTGTTTTGTTTTTTAAATTGAAACGCAAGATCTTTGCTTAAGCAAATATCTTGCGTTTCGTCTGCTTTAAGTGAAACGCCCAGCGTTTCGTCTCATCTCCTTCTTCTTCCCCTTCTAGGTTAGCCGCCGCCACGCCCCCCTAAACCCAGATTCCGATCATCCCCCCTCCTCTTCTTCTTCTTCCTCCTTCTTCTTCCTATTTCGATTCATCCCCCCCCCCCCCCTCCTCTATTTGGATCTGGAAAAAACAATGGATTTGGGGCAAAAATCTGGTTCCGGAGACGAAGACAGTCGGCAGCGCCTTCATCGTCTTCTCCGACGGAAACAGACCCGGCTTCCGCTCCTCTAGCGTCGACCGAAGATACGCCGGCAGCAGACGCGAGCTTGGCTGGGGTTGACAGACTCGCGGGTGTAGGAGCCGACGTTGTGGAGGAGACGGCGGTGGGGTTGACAGACTCGCGGGTGTAGGAGCCGACGTTGTGGAGGAGACGGCGGTGGGGCTGACGTTGGAAGCTTTTTCCGGCGTGTCTACTGGAGGTACCGGAGAAGCTTCGGTCGCCGGGAAAAAAGGCACCGCCAGAGGTGACATTCTGTTGTTTTTTAAATAATATTAAATTAAGAAAATTACTATAGTTTTTTTTAAATATAATGTTAAATAATAATCGTTCTTTACAAGAACGAGCATCACATAGCTACGCTGTATCTTGCGATACTAGTGAGTTGTACTCTCTTCGTCGACAAGTCAGCGATGAAATGCAAGCCTGGTATTTTAGCGGTCCTCCTTGATCACGACGAGACTGGAGGGTACGCATGGGGAGTCGCTACCCTGGCATACCTATACCACCAGTTAGGTAAGGCGTCGCGAGGTCAAGCAGCTTCTATTGTCGGTTGTACGCTTCTGCTGAAGGTAACCTATCTCATTCAACTCCATTTGTCTTACGTTTACACCGAGAAAATATAACATTGATTTATTTCAGTCTTGGATCTGGGCCTACTTTCACGCGTTTCGAGGTCACGCGTCTTCCGATCCCGAGGCTCTACGTGACAGTCGCGCGGCTGCACGTGATGGTGTAGAGGCACCGCAGGGCGCAGATCGGCAGCGTCTGATCAACCTACGACGGGTCCTTGATGAGTACAGATATGCAGATGTATGTTACATTATTCGTAATTAAGTATTTCCTTCGACATGATACATTTGTCTGACGTTCTCAATATCTTACAGGTTCGCTGGATGCCCTGGGGGCAGTTGGACTTTGACTCCCCGAGTCTCGCTCCATCAAGGTTTCGGGGATTGATTGAGTGCTTTGATATCCGCGAGCCCTACCTGCCTGATAGAGTTATGCGTCAGTTTGGTTGTACGCAGGGCATACCAGAAGCGCCCCCTACTCCTACCGAAGTTGTACGTTCCTCGAGTCTGCGTGGGAATTACACCGTTGTTTTCTCGGACGATGCATGTGAGTGGGGAGCTGATCCGAGGCCGATGATAGAGCTCGGTGACATGCTTGACGCCGGTTTCCCTTGGGATTATCAGCTAGAGTATCTGGATTGGTGGGAGCAGATGTCTCATCCATATCTAGATTATCGATCACCGAGGCAAGATCCTTCAGCAACAGCACCAGTAGACGATGACGTGCCTCTTCCACCACCGCTTCCTAGCGACCTGATCATGGTATGTTATTTTGCATTAATTTCCTTATGTTAGTACATATGTGTATCTAATAGCATTTTTTATTTGAAAATAGTGTAACCAGGTGATATCAGCTGAGTTGAGGGTGTATGCTCTAGAGAGAGTTGGCCTTCCTGAGGACGTACGAAAGGAGCTAATGGATTTTGCGTTGCGTATGGTGGGTGCAAGGGCGCTTCGTCCTCCTCCAATTCCACATGGTGCGCCTCCTCCTCCTCCTCCTCCTGAGCCTGTTTTCCAGGATTCTGTATATGAGGAGGGATCTGGTAGTATGGCACAGGAGCAGCCTAGAGATAGCGGCCCTCAGGTAGATTAGTATTTACGTAGGACACGTGGATTGTATGTATTTTGGATGTCTTTTTTGTAATGTAATTAATTCGTATTTTTTGTAATGTAATTAATTCGCAGTTTTGTAATGTAATTAATTCGTATAGTATATAAGGTTATATCACATGAAATATAAAGGAAACTATAGTATATAAGGTTATATCACATGAAATATAAAGGAAACTATAGTATATAGGCATATGTCACATGAAATATAAAGGAAACTATAGTATATAAGCATATGTCACATGAAATATAAAAGGAAACTATAGTATATAAGGTTATATCACATGAAATATAAAGGAAACTATAGTATATAAGGTTATATCACATGAAATATAAAGGAAAACTATAGTATATAAGCATATGTCACATGAAATATAAAGGAAACTATAGTATATAAGCATATGTCACATGAAATATAAAGGAAACTATAGTACATAAGGTTATGTCACATGAAATATAAAGGAAACTATAGTATATAAGGTTATATCACATGAAATATAAAGGAAACTATAGTATATAAGGTTATATCACATAAATTATAAAGGAAACTATAGTATATAAGCATATGTCACATAAAATATAAAGGAAACTATAGTATATAAGCATATGTCACATGAAATATAAAGGAAACTATAGTTTTTCTTTATATTTCATGTGACATATGCTTATATACTATAGTTTCCTTTATATTTCATGTGATATAACCTTATATACTATAGTTTCCTTTATATTTCATGTGACATATGCTTATATACTATAGTTTTCCTTTATATTTCATGTGATATAACCTTATATACTATAGTTTCCTTTATATTTCATGTGATATAACCTTATATACTATAGTTTCCTTTTATATTTCATGTGACATATGCTTATATACTATAGTTTCCTTTATATTTCATGTGACATATGCCTATATACTATAGTTTCCTTTATATTTCATGTGATATAACCTTATATACTATAGTTTCCTTTATATTTCATGTGATATAACCTTATATACTATAGTTTCCTTTATATTTCATGTGACATAACCTTATATACTATAGTTTCCTTTATATTTCATGTGACATATGCTTATATACTATAGTTTCCTTTATATTTCATGTGACATATGCTTATATATTATAGTTTTCCTTTATATTTCATGTGACATATGCTTATATACTATAGTTTCCTTTATATTTCATGTGATATAACCTTATATACTATAGTTTCCTTTATATTTCATGTGACATATGCTTATATACTATAGTTTTCCTTTATATTTCATGTGACATATGCTTATATACTATAGTTTTCCTTTATATTTCATGTGACATATGCTTATATACTATAGTTTCCTTATATACTATAGTATATAAGGAAACTATAGTATATAAGCATATGTCACATGAAATATAAAGGAAACTATAGTATATAAGGTTATGTCACATGAAATATAAAGGAAACTATAGTATATAAGGTTATATCACATGAAATATAAAGGAAACTATAGTATATAAGGTTATATCACATAAAATATAAAGGAAACTATAGTATATAAGCATATGTCACATGAAATATAAAAGAAACTATAGTATATAAGCATATGTCACATGAAATATAAAGGAAACTATAGTATATAAGCATATGTCACATGAAATATAAAGGAAACTATAGTATATAAGGTTATGTCACATGAAATATAAAGTAAACTATAGTATATAAGCATATGTCACGTGAAATATAAAGGGAAACTATAGTATATAAGCATATGTCAAATGAAATATAAAGGAAACTATAGTATATAAGCATATGTCACATGAAATATAAATGAAACTATAGTATATAAGGTTATATCACATGAAATATAAAGGAAACTATAGTATATAAGGTTATATCACATGAAATATAAAGGAAACTATAGTATATAAGCATATGTCACATGAAATATAAAGGAAACTATAGTATATAAGGTTATATCACATGAAATATAAAGGAAACTATAGTATATAAGGTTATATCACATGAAATATAAAGGAAAACTATAGTATATAAGCATATGTCACATGAAATATAAAGGAAACTATAGTATATAAGGTTATATCACATGAAATATAAAGGAAACTATAGTATATAAGCATATGTCACATAAAATATAAAGGAAAACTATAGTATATAAGCATATGTCATATGAAATATCAAGGAAACTATAATATATAAGCATATGTCACATGAAATATAAAGGAAACTATAGTATATAAGGTTATGTCACATGAAATATAAACGAAACTATAGTATATAAGGTTATATCACATGAAATATAAAAGAAACTATAGTATATAAGGTTATATCACATGAAATATAAAGGAAACTATAGTAAATAAGCATATGTCATATGAAATATAAAGGAAACTATAGTATATAAGGTTCTATAATCCTTCTTATTGGGTCTATTTGGGCCCAATTTCTCATTTTTTTTAGTTTTTCACCCGTTTCTTCTATAATCATTCCTATTGGGCCTATTTGGGCCCAGTTTCTCGATTTTTCAGTTTTTCACCATTTTTTTCTATAATCCTTCTTATTGGGCCTATTTGGGCCCAATTTCTCATTTTTCCAGTTTTTTATCATTTTTTTCTATAATCCTTCTTATTGGGCTCAATTTCTCATTTTTTTAGTTTTTACCCGTTT
Organism: Rheum nobile; assembly: GCA_027886185.1. NCBI lineage: Eukaryota > Viridiplantae > Streptophyta > Magnoliopsida > Caryophyllales > Polygonaceae > Rheum > Rheum nobile. The sequence goes on along the minus strand of WOAB01000207.1, from coordinate 4,111,808 downwards.
CTTCAATAATACAGCTTCCATTTACAACTTTAGTGTTTTATAGCTATGTCATAGCTGTTATGCACAATCTGAGTGTTTTACAACTATTATTCGCATTTCTGCACAACTTGAGTGTTTTAGAGTTGTGTGCTAGCTGTTATGCACAACTCTTCACTTGTATAAATAGTGTTACCCCTAGGATTACTGAGTTCTCACAATTCCAACTCAAGCCCTATTGTTCATCACCATTATTCGGTAAGGTTATTAATAACAGGTTTTTGTCGTTCTAAAAACTGCTATGCAAAATATCCAAACAAATCCTAAAACGTAGTCCTAGGTAAGTAAGGGTCGAATCCGCAGGGAAACAAAGTCTATCGCAGTATGCAATATGTATGTCAATTTAAAGTAACCAAAGGGGGGTTTTTGTGAGTTTAATGAATCTAAGCATGCAAAAGTAAACAACTAGATGTGATGGATTCAGTAATGGGGAAAAGCACTTAGTCAAACAACATTCACTATTCGTATGACAAGTTGATCATAGATACTCATTCAAAATCTCATGCAATGGTAATTCCAATTCATTTTCAGATATAACTAATAACACAACCAGATACTATTAGCACTAACTAATTAAACAAACCTGAAACTATCAAGATTCAGTTTAACAGCAGCCTTACGAATAGGAATATAGTTGGATACAATTCTAGCATAAAACAACCAGCTTTTATCCTAGAATGTAAATCAATTCTCTTCTGCATAAGACTAGCACAACCAGTTACTAATACGATGCAGCTGCTACTCTGAAATAGATATGCTCAACCAGTAACAATCTAAATCTAGCAATAGATCAATAACAACAAACCCTAGTTGCGTCCAAATAGAGATTATAAATATCAATCATAAACAACTTAAGCAAGAGAAATATAAAAACCATGCAATAGATTAAGAACGAGAATCTCACAACTTAATCAAAACGAAAGCTTTAGCGTCCGACTAAGCCAAGGAGGCTTAGTTCTTCATAACGTAGAACGGGAAATTAGGGTTCCAAGAAAAAGATTATCCAAGATAGGCAAACAAGCCTTTTTTCTACCCTAATATACTAAAGGAAATAAAATCTAAATTAACCTAAAACAAAATAATAAAATAATAATAATAACAACCGAGATTGGGAATTAATCCCGTAATTCTCTCGCAATTCTCGACAGACATCTCGTTCCAGCAGCTCGTTCTCGGCCTCTTCAATTGGCCCAATCTCTCGTGCATTCAGTTGCTCGGCCCACTACAAGCAACAACACGCTTCTGGCTTCAATTCTCCAGCTTCACGTGGCTGGGCTCCTTCAACAATTTCCAATTCAAATGCTCGTTGATGTCATGGTGCATCACCCTCCAATTAATTTCTTCAGCTCTCAGCTTTCCTTCACGCGGCATTTCACGTGGGCTTCTCCCTCCATTTCTCCTTTTGGGCCTTTATTTAATTCGGCCCATCATCTTTTTAATTAATTACCAAACTCCGTCCCCACACGCCATGTACATGAATGTGTTTAAATCTACCCGAATGACACAAATAAAACCTTTAATGACTCTTATTTAAGCCCTACAAAGTAGTGCTTATCAAATCACCCCATGCTTAGATCTTTGCTCGTCCTCGAGTAAACTAATAAAGAGTCTACTCCTCCAATATAGCATCCAAGGTCTCAGGAAACATATCCTCCAACTAAGAGTCACCTAACCCATGCCAAGCTCCTGGCACCAATCTCATTCACAACACATCCACAACTCAACAAGCTTAAGGGGCAAGCAGAGTACTTCCCCCAAGCTAACCCGGACATCCAAAAGTGTGAGTAACCTCTAATCCTAGCCTCCATCTATTACTCCTTATGTCTCCCAGAGTGACCTATCCGACAATCCTTCTTTGTCGCCTCTTCTTATGACGCCTCGCCAAGAATAATGAGAAATCCTAAAATCACTCTTCTTCTTTTCGCTCATTTTGCCAAGGCGCCCTTTCGGGTTTTCACCAAGCCACTCATTTCATTTTTCAATAGATGTGCTCACATAAGCTCACGTCACTCTTGACCTCATATTACCCCAGCCTAATGCTGGTCCAAGCCACCTGCTTATTGCCTAGGCCGCCCTTTCGGGTTTTCGACCTATCCCAGGATTTCAGCCTTTTTTCAAATTTTTGGCTCTTTTCATTTATTTTTTTTCCATTTTTCTCCTCAGTAGCGTAGTAAGTATAAAACTCCACCCCATGCTTAAACATTGCATTGTCCTCAATGTAATGAAAGACAAAAGAATAAAGCACATGGAAAAGCAAAAAATAACTCACAACGTTGTCGAGTTGGCTTAGACACTTCCTTGTTGCTGGCGGTGTACTCATGAAAGCTCATATCCAGGATGTCTGGCATCAACGACATTATCTTCATCTACCGTACAACCATAAGAAACCACTGGTGAAGTGCGGTGGTTATACAGGAACTCAGGGCGACACGGCCTTCAACTCCATCAACTCCTACCATGCAACCATAAGGAACCACTCTCGTGAATAGTGGTCAATCAAGGGAACAGGGTTGCAAGGCCTACAAAAAATGGGCACAGATGTCATCGTGGTTGGGCCCTGGTGTACCTCCTCTTCAACTGTCGACTGCAGGGCCATCATCGTTGCCAAATAAATATAGGGTGAAAGTATTCCTCCGTTTAGCAACATGATGCGCACCTCTCCGTGGGGAACTCTGGACAGCTGGGTAAAACTTTTTTTTTTTTTTTGACTTTTTTTTTTTTTTGACTTTTTCTCCCCGTTTGAGGTCTTTTCGGGGTATCTTATTTTTGTCTTTTGCTCCCCGTTTAAGGTTTTTTCGGGGCCTTTTTTTTCGATTTTTTTTTTTTTACCTGCGAAAATGCGGCGGTCGCCGTGACGGGTGCGGCGGTCGCCGTAAGGGGTGCGGCGGTCGCCGTAATTACGGCGGTCGCCGTTTTTAGGTCGTGGCCAACTTTCTTGGCGAGGCAATTGCGGAGGTCGCCATAAGGTTTGCAGCGGGCGCCGTGAACTCCATCTTCGTTTTTTTTCGCGCTTCCTGCAGGTTAGTTCAACACAGAAAAGAAAAACTAAAAGGAAAAACAAAAGAAAAGACTAAGGGAAAGGGAAATAAACTACCAAATCTCGGGTTGCCTCCCGAGCAGCGCCTTGTTAATGTCGTGGCTCGACATAGTGCTCAACCTCTTCAACTCGGGTTGCTCCTATCACTTGAACTCCTGAGGTCTATATCAGGGGGATGCCGCTTTGTGTGCTCCATGTTGAGCCTTTCCCCCATGCTTGTGTACTTCATGATGGTTGGACCGATGTTCATATCTATGAATGCACTTGACATCTTCAGGAATGGCCTACCCAACATCTCAGGGGCTGCATGTTTGTTCTGCCCCACATCCAACATGTAAAAATTCACCACCTGAATTAAGGCCTCCTTCTTGTGCTTTCCCTTTGGTTTCTTCTTTATATTGCCCAGCGCCCTTAAAAACTCTGTGCGGCGAGGGATATCGTTTGTCAATGTGACCAAAGGAACGGTTTCTGCGCAGTTACGGAAGGCCTCATAGATTTCATTGTTGTTCTTCAGCCTTCGAGTATCTTGTAATGCCTCAGGGAAGGGTGTAACGGGTTGCAGCGCAACGAGCGGGGAGGAGTTTAGACGCACATACTCATCATAGGCAGCCTCAAGAGGGTCGGGGGCTGCCGGGGCATTTTCGAGAGGAACGAGGGTCGCAGGATCGTTTTCGCGATCGCGACTCTCCTCCTCTTGGTCGCTGAATTCCTCCAGTCCCATAAAATACTCTTCTTCAGAAAGCACAATGCGGTCCAAAATATCGTCTGGAATGCCCATCTCCTCAGTGGGTGAATCGAGGTCGAGGTATACCTCCCGCGGTCTTGGGTTCTCTTCTGCTTGAGACGAAAGTTTACTAGAATCCTCCGCTTCAAGTTTACTCACCGCTTGAGACATCTGACTCACTTGCCTTTCCAAGTTCTGAATGCTAGCTTGTGTAATTTTTTGGAATTGCAATGAGCTTTTAGTCAGCTTGGCAATACTCTCATTGAGATTGATGTTGCTCTGCATCAGCATCTTCATCATGTCATCCATAGAAGGTGAAGGATTACCCTATTGTTGGTTTGGTTCTGGGTAGAACTCCTGGTAGTCATGATCATATGAAGGGTATTGCAGGTTCCCATAACTCGAATTGGGGTGATATCCCCACCTTGGAGTATATGCGTAGGAGTATGGGTCATATCGCGGCTCATGCTGGAATTGGGGAAATCTATCCATCTCTGTAACAAAATCAAAAAGGAAAAAACAAAAATCAATAGCACGGGTGTGGACCGTAAGATAGGTCCACACAATAGTTGACACACAAATCACACACAAAATAGATTATTGCCTCCCCGGCAACGGCGCCAATTTGATAACAGGTTTTTGTCGTTCTAAAAACTGCTATGCAAAATATCCAAACAAACCCTAAAACGTAGTCCTAGGTAAGTAAGGGTCGAATCCGCAGGGAAACAAAGTCTATCGCAGTATGCAATATGTATGTCAATTTAAAGTAACCAAAGGGGGGTTTTTGTGAGTTTAATGAATCTAAGCATGCAAAAGTAAACAACTAGATGTGATGGATTCAGTAATGGGGAAAAGCACTTAGTCAAACAACATCCACTATTCGTATGACAAGTTGATCATAGATACTCATTCAAAATCTCATGCAATGGTAATTCCAATTCCTTTTCAGATATAACTAATAGCACAACCAGATACTATTAGTACTAACTAATTAAACAAACCTGAAACTATCAAGATTCAGTTTAACAGCAGCCTTACGGATAGGAATATAGTTGGATACAATTCTAGCATAAAACAACCAGCTTTTATCCTAGAATGTAAATCAATTCTCTTCTGCATAAGACTAGCACAACCAGTTACTAATACGATGCAGTTGCTACTCTGAAATAGATATGATCAACCAGTAACAATCTAAATCTAGCAATAGATCAATAACAACAAACCCTAGTTGCGTCCAAATAGAGATTATCAATATCAATCATAAACAACTTAAGCAAGAGAAATATAAAAACCATGCAATAGATTAAGAACGAGAATCTCACAACTTAATCAAAACGAAAGCTTCAGCGTCCGACTAAGCCAAGGAGGCTTAGTTCTTCATAACGTAGAACGGGAAATTAGGGTTCCAAGAAAAAGATTATCCAAGATAGGCAAACAAGCCTTTTTTCTACCCTAATATACTAAAGGAAATAAAATCTAAATTAACCTAAAACAAAATAATAAAATAATAATAATAACAACCGATATTGGGAATTAATCCCGTAATTCTCTCGCAATTCTCGGCAGACATCTCGTTCCAGCAGCTCGTTCTCGGCCTCTTCAATTGGCCCAATCTCTCGTGCATTCAGCTGCTCGGCCCACTACAAGCAACAACACGCTTCTGGCTTCAATTCTCCAGCTTCACGTGGCTGGGCTCCTTCAACAATTTCCAATTCAAATGATCGTTGATGTCATGGTGCATCACCCTCCAATTAATTTCTTCAGCTCTCAGCTTTCCTTCACGCGGCATTTCACGTGGGCTTCTCCCTCCATTTCTCCTTTTGGGCCTTTATTTAATTCGGCCCATCATCCTTTTAATTAATTACCAAACTTCGTCCCCACACGCCATATACATGAATGTGTTTAAATCTACCCGAATGACACCAATAAAACCTTTAATGACTCTTATTTAAGCCCTACAAAGTAGTGCTTATCAGTTATCCTCTCAGCTTAGATATTGTTTGAGTTTTATGTTTATGAAACATTTATTAATGGATTTATGATATTGATAGGAAAATCAAGTACTACATCGCATAATGGCATCTTCATCGTCAACAAATGCTGGTTGGCTATGCAATTGTAAGAGATCTGCGATTATCGGTAAGTGGCATATGCAGTTCAACTATAGAAGGAGGTATTGGGTATGTCCGACTATGGAAGGGGGTGTCGCTTCATGAAGTGGATTGATCCATGCTGTGTTTCACAACGGTATTATTTTCAAAATATTCAGTTCTTTGAAACGCAAGAATCATGCGTTTCAGAAGAGTTTCAGTTCTTTGAAACGCAAGATCTTTGCTTAAGCAAAGATCTTGCTTTTCGCTTTCAAAAAAAACAAAAAATGAAACGCATGGATCCTGTGTTTCATCCTAGTACCAAAACACAATTTCTAGGTACAATTTACCCTCAAACGCGGGTATATTGCTTAAGCAACATTTCTGCGTTTCAAACTGTAGTGTACCAAGACAAAAATTGTATTGTACAAAGAAACTGCCTTTTTTTAATGTTACCTCCCCAACATTATGAAAGCTTAACTAGCTTAATGTATTTTTTTTTACCCACTGGTGCCCTTAAATGAACATGTTGGATTGTTAGAGTTACGTCTGAGGGAACAAAAGCTTTGTTCCCACAGAAGATGCAGCGGATTAAAAACAGCAAGAAAGATAACGAACGAACTCACGATCTATAGTGGAAACCCTGATCAGCAAAACTAGCTTCTCAAGGAAAAACCACTACCTTCAAGCTTCCGCTTGAGAGGATTTTGAAGCGTGTACTTGTCTTATTGATTTCTTGCTCGATTACACTTGTATCCTGGACTTCAACCTGTAAACAACCAGCTAGACTCGAAGACACTTCTACAACGATGAATCGAACTCAACCCTTGAGGACTTACACACACCTCACTTCTTTTCTTTCTCCTTTTCGTTCTCTCTGTTTTCCGTCGTCGTGGTTACATAGAAATGAATCCATACTTCTATTAAATACAACACGGCAAAACCCTAATCGTAACACGATAAGATCTTTCCAAATAAGGTTATAGGAAGATAGGGTTTGCTGGAGGAATAATATCCCAACCGTCTATTTTAATCAAGGAAGGAATTCCCGAAATTAATATAATCGGATGAGATATGATTCTTCTCTCTCCAATTCACTTATCTAAGGAAAGATTCCCTAAGATAAGGAATCGGGCTTCTACTCTCTCCATATCTTCTCGATCCGGCTTGATCCTTGGAGTCAAAGACTTCAATCCTTTACCGCGGCATTTCATGATTTTGTTTCCATAATTCAGCACGCTGGATTTCTTCTTTCCATTCGCAGCTTCGATCTCGTTCGTCACTTCAGTTCCTTGGGGGGTAACAAAGCACATGAACAGAGCTTTGCTCCCTCTGCGATCCTTCACTGCAATGGTTCCCTGAGACAACTGTCTTTGTTCCTGGAGCACTTAGTACCCAGATTAGTTGAATGTTTGTTACCATCAAAACCTAAGGAATTCAACAAATTTCCCCTTTTTGATGGTGACAAACATCCTTGACAATAAAGAATATACATATGATATAAAGACAGTTATGGAGAGAAAGGTTTCCCACTTAGGCAATATTAGTTCCCCCTTAGTTCAGCAACATATGAAATCATGTTCTGTTCCCCCTCAACCAAAGCTACCTGTCATTTCCCCTTTTTGGCATCATCAAAAACATAAGTAAAGAGATAGAGAGAAAAAGACAACAGTTAGATAAGCAGCATTCCCTTTTGCATTAGATTGAAACGCACAAACATAGACTACACGGAGATACAACAGCAATGTAAGCAAGTATAACATACATGATCAACATGCCAGTCAATGCAAGCACATGAAGCAGGATCAAAGAAGTTCGAAGAGTAAGGGATAGATGTGCTAGGGAACAAAAGAGGGGTTGGTTAGCGGAAAAAGACGAATTATGCGCCACTGGAGCCAGCAGAGGGAGCCGAAATATGAATAGCAATTTAAGCATGCACTTACTTCGCAAGACGCCTTTGTTGTTCTCCCAACTGAGATGTTGCGTGAGACAAGTTCCTCACGGCCCTTCGCAGATAAGTTCATATTTTGTTCCTCCTGAGAGTCTGCTCTTCCTTACGGTTCTTCCTCAGATGCATTAGTCCTCTCTTTGTGTACCTTGTGATGTTCCATTTTTTTATTTTTTATTTTGAACAACACAATCTTCGGCTTTCCTTCTTTGACCAAAGATCACACCCAAGAGGATATTTTCCAGAAATAAATCTTGTAAAAGATTCTGTCCAAATCCATCAAAGCCCATAAAATCTCAAGCAAAACATCCATCACGCAGCTACCACATCATCTTTTATGAACACTTCTCAAGCAGTTGCAAGTCATCATCACACATCATATATGTCAAATCCCAGCCACAGACCACAGAGGCGACAATTCGTATTCCCGACTTTCGGAAAAAGTAGAAGAGTGTGATGCGGGGGTAATGTTACCAGAAAGGGTATAAAGAACATCACACAAGAGCATATGCGAGAATTTTTAATAATGTTTAATCATGAATGAGAGGCTCCCTGATGTGGATGATTAGAGGGGCTCATAGGAAGCATCAAGCATGATGGCTAGGGTAGGCTGTAGAGTCAACAATCATTTGGGCTTATAATGAGGGATCAATGCATCAAGTTGACTCTTTTAGGCCGAAACAAGGCTGAATCATGTATTAACAAGATAGCATAGAGAATCATGCATGCAATTTTGCACATTAGTGAAGTATTAGCATGAGTCTAAGCAAGGCGTTCAACAAATGATCAAGAGAATGAATGCAGATCAAGACATGATGATTAACCTTCCACACTTTACCATGTAATTTAGCTAATCATCGAGGGAACACAACAAATAGGCATTTAGTTTAGAGAAATCATACCTAGTTCCATACGGAACTATTCAAAGGGTTCCCTGTTTAGAGCTTTGGTGAAGATGTCGGCAATTTGATCCTTAGTTCCACAGAAGTCAATTGTCACCAACCCTTTCTCTACACAGTCACGCAAGAAGTGGTGTATTATCTCGATGTACTTGGTACGTGAGTGTTGCACCGGATTCTTGGAGATATTTATGGCACTGGTATTGTCACAGAGAATAGGAATAGAGTTAAGAAGAATACCATAGTCGCTGAGTTGTTTAAGCCATAGGAGTTGTGTGCAACAAGCAGCGGCGGCTATGTATTCAGCTTCTGCAGTGGATAGAGCGACGGAGTTCTGCTTCTTTGACCCCTAGGAAACTAAACACGGCCCAAGGAACTGAGCCATTCCTGATGTTGATTTTCTATCCACTTTGTTCCCTGCGAAGTCAGCATCTGTGTATCCGACTAGATCGAGGCTTCCTCCCCTTGGATACCACAGACATAGATCATCTGTTCCCTTCAAGTATCTCAGAATCCTCTTCACTGCTTTGAGATGTGTTTCTTTGGTATCGGCCTGAAAACGAGCACAAAGACATACATTATACATAATATCAGGTCTACCAGCAGTGAGATAGAGAAGCGAACCTATGATTCCTCGGTAGAGAGATGGATCAATTCCCTGTTCATGTTCGTCTTTTCCCATTGGGTTGTTTGGAGAGATGGGAGTGGTGAAGGGTTTTGCGTTAGACATTCCAAACTTTTTGACACATTCCCTTAGATACTTCTGTTGATGCACTTTGGTTCCCTCATCCCCCTGAGAGACTTGAAGACCTAAGAAGAACTTGAGTTCTCCAACGATGCTCATCTCGAATTCACTGGCCATCAGGTTAGAGAATTTTTGAACCAGTTTATCATCTGTAGACCCAAAGATGATATCATCCACGTAGACTTGTACCACCAGAATATGCTTCTCTTCCTTCAGAAGGAACAATGTCTTGTCGACCTTTCCACGAACGTATCCGTGCGTCAGAAGGAACTGTGAGAGCCTTTCATACCAGGCCCTCGGGGCTTGCTTGAGACCGTACAAAGCTTTGTCTAGAATATAGACATGGTCGGGTTGGGTAGTATCCTCAAAGCCGGGAGTTTGCTCCACATAGACTTCCTCCTTGAGAACTCCATTCAAGAAGGCAGTCTTGACATCCATCTGTTACAGCTTGAATCCATGGAAAGAGGAATAGGCAATTAGGAGTCTTATTGCTTCTAACTTGGCAACTGGAGCAAAGGTCTCATCATAGTCGATGCCTTCCTGCTGGTTGTAACATTTCACCACCAGCCTTGCTTTGTTCCTTGTGACTTGACCTTGATCATACAGCTTGTTCATGAACACCCATTTGGTTCCTATCACTGTTCTGTTCCTTGGACGAGGAACTAACCGTCAAACCTTGTTCCTTTCAAACTGATGAAGTTCTTCTTGCATGGCGTTTATCCAGTCAGGATCCTTCAATGCTTCTCCTACGATTTTAGGTTCTTGTAAAGAGAGAAAAGCGTTGAAGGCACAAAAGTTATGTAGGGAAGAGCGAGTGCTTTGAGGTGCTCCCTTTCTATAGTCTGTGACGATTAACTTGACTGGATGAGCCCACTTTTGATGGTAGTTTGGAACTTGGAGATTGTTGATGTCGAACTCCTCTAAATTAGCGTTGCCAGCGTTTGAGCTTTCACCAGCAGTTTCATCGGTATTAGGACTGACATCTCCAGTTCTATCAACAGTAGAGCTTTCCCCATAGGGCTCCGTTGTGCCGTGACTTGGGCTCTGTTCCCCCTGAGGTGCCTGAGGTGTTTCTGGTGAGTGAGCATTTTCTTCATTTCTATCTGAGTTGGCGGAGTTGGGAGTTCTCGGTGTTGAAGGATCATTCTGAGTTTCTTGATCTTGAGAGGTCCCATCACCGACATTGCTTTCTACAAGCTGAAAGAAATCATCTTCGGATAGCTCGGTATTGGAAGGAACACTGCCTGATTATTCCTGCACATTGTTACCAGCCATAACTGATTCATCAAACACTACATGAATGCTTTACTCTACCTTTCTGGTTCTCTTGTTGAATACTTTGTAAGCCTTGATTTGCTGAGAGTATCCTACAAAAGTTTCTTCATCACTCCTGGGATCGAACTTCCCAAGAGAATCTTTCCCGTTGTTATGGACGAAGCACTTGCAACCAAATGTGCGCAAGTGAGACACATTATGTTTCCTTCCCTTAAGAAGCTCATAGGCAGTTTTGTTCAGGAGAGGACGAATGGTTGCTCTATTCAGAATATAACAAGCAGCATTCAGAGCTTTGGCCCAGAAACTCCTAGGAAGACCACTTGAGATGAAGAGGGTACGCGTCATGTCTTCCAGAGTCCTGTTCTTCCTTTCCACAACCCCGTTTTGCTGTGGGGTCCTGGGAGCAGAGAAGTTGTGGTTAATACCTCTGTTCCTACAGAGGGATAGGAACTGAGAGTTCTCGAATTCTGTTCCATGATCAGTGTGAATAGACCCCAGGGAATGTCCAGTGCTCCTTTCGGCTGCCTTAAGCCAGGACTCAAACTCAGCGAACACTTCATCCTTTGATGAGATAAATAGAGTCCATGTGTACCTGGAATAGTCATCAACAATAACAAAAACATATGCATTTCCCCCACGGCTCTTCGTGCGCATTGGCCCACAATGATCCATGTGGACTAATTCCAGAGGACGAGTAGTACTTACATCCCTTTTTTACTTGAAAGAGGATCTGACTTGTTTTCCTTTGATGCATGCATCACACACATCATTTCTCAAAGCTTCAACCTTAGGAAGACCGTTCACCAGCTCTTGTCTGTGAAGTTTGGAAAGGAGTTGAAGGCTAGCATGTCCAAAGCGTTTGTGCCACAAGTATGTTGTCCCAGCAATAGACGACAAACAAAGGTCCTTGTCAGGGATGAAAGCAGGGTCGACCTTGTAAACGTTGTTGTCGCAGATTCCTTTGAGTAAGATTTTCCCTGTACTTAGACACTCAACATGACAATCATCGGTGGTAAAGACTACTCTATTTTTTCTGTTTTGGCATAGTTGAGCCACACTAAACAGGTCAAATTTGAGATTATTCACTAGATTTATGTTATTCACAGTGATGTGTTTAGAGAGTCTTACTTTACCGATACCACAAACCTTACCCTTACTTTTGTTTCCAAAAGTTATCGATGCCCCTGAGGCTGGTTGAAGAGAGGTGAACCACTCACTGTTCCCTGTCATGTGACTTGAGCACGCGCTGTTAAGGTGCCAAGAGCCTTTCCTTGCTTCCTCCTTGGATTTATGAGCACCATCTTCTGATATGTTGTGATCTTTTGAGCTCATCAAACAGATATCCTTTGAGAGAGGAGATGCTTCATCATCTGAGTTATAGTCACCCCACTTCGCACCCTTTGCTTGTTCCTCTTTCCGGGTCTGAGGAGAACCTGCCGCTTTGTTGAGGCAGTTTTTGGCGAAGTGTCCATTGTCATAACAGTGGAAGTATACAACCTCCTTTATGTCATTGTGAACCATGACCGAACCCTTAATGCCTTTGCTTCGAGACCATATCTTCTTCATGGCTTGAGTGATGAGAACCACATCTACATCACCTTCTCGAGAGTCTCCATCCAAGGCATTTCCTGACGACATCTTTCCTGCAAAATCTGTAACTAAAAACGAACAATCTAGAGCACCAGGCTCTGATACCAATTGTTGGATCGTTAGAGTTATGTCTGAGGGAACAAAAGCTTTGTTCCCACAGAAGATGCAGCGGATTAAAAACAGCAAGAAAGATAACGAACGAACTCACGATGTATAGTGGAAACCCTGATCAGCAAAACTAGCTTCTCAAGGAAAAACCACTACCTTCAAGCTTCCGCTTGAGAGGATTTTGAAGCATGTACTTGTCTTATTGATTTCTTGCTCGATTACACTTGTATCCTGGACTTCGACCTCTAAACAACCAGCTAGACTCGAAGACACTTCTACAACGATGAATCGAACTCAACCCTTGAGGACTTACACACACCTCACTTCTTTTCTTTCTCCTTTTCGTTCTCTCTGTTTTCCGTCGTCGTGGTTACATAGAAATGAATCCATACTTCTATTAAATACAACACGGCAAAACCCTAATCATAACACGATAAGATCTTTCCAAATAAGGTTATATGAAGATAGGGTTTGCTGGAGGAATAATATCCCAACCGTCTATTTTAATCAAGGAAGGAATTCCCGAAATTAATATAATCGGATGAGATATGATTGTTCTCTCTCCAATTCACATATCTAAGGAAAGATTCTCTAAGATAAGGAATTGGGCTTCTCCTCTCTCCATATCTTATCGATCCGGCTTGATCCTTGGAGCCGAAGACTTCAATCCTTTACCGCGGCGTTTCATGATTTTGTTTCCATAATTCAGCACGCTGGATTTCTTCTTTCCATTCGCAGCTTCGATCTCATTCGTCACTTCCGTTCCTTGGGGGCACTAGTACAAAATGGCAAATTTACCACGGTTCGAAATGCATATATTACTACGGTTCAGAACCGTAGTAAATGTGGCCGCTATAAACTTGTTTACTACGGTTACAAATTTACCACGGTTGTCATTTTACCACGGTTGTCGAACCGTGGTAAATTTGTAACCGTAGTAAAAATATTATGACCGTTTAACCACGGTTGGTCATTTAACCGCGGTTGTCATTTTACCACGGTTGTAGAACCGTGGTAACTTTGTAACCGTAGTAAATATACTATGTTCGTTTAACCACGGTTGGTGTTTTTATTACGGTTGTATATTTTATGACGGTTGTCATTTTACCACGGTTATGCAACCGTGGTAAATACGTAGCCGTAGTAAAATAGTCGTTTTTTCATTCCTATTAACACCCGTAGTAATACTGACAACCGTAGTAATTGTACATGTCGTAAAATTGTTCAATCAAAGCAACCGTAGTAATTTTACTCGTAGTTAATTTGTTACAACCGTAGTAATTTGTTATATCCGTAGGAAATGGTTCACCCGTAGTAAAATATCATTGTTGTTAATTTGTCATAGCCGTAGTTATATTGAATCACTATTATAAATAATATATAATGAATATATAAATCTGATCGTATTATATATCATAAACCTTTGACAAAAGATTCCAATGAACATCCGACAAACATCCATATATAATAAAACATCGATCGTTCACAGTATCGATCATGAAATAACGTACCTAACTAGGTCATCAATTCAAAGTCAATAATGAACAAAATCACTAATATCCTGTAAAGTAGATAATGTTTTCTAATAATATTGATCACTTGCACAATTTGACTAATTAAAAGATGAACTTTTGTACAAAAGTAATCCATTGATCTCGAACCTCATCTATTTTGTCCTTTGAGAATGGCTTCGACCCAATCAGTTCTGGATAACACTACAAATGTCAAAAGTATATATTTTACTTCAATTGAAATCCAATTAAATATGAATACTAGTGTGCAAATATTATTTTAACATATACCTCTCCAGGAGTAGAGTCTAGTCCTCCTCTCATAATATCTAGTATATACCGAAGAACATAATATCCACAATCTGTATTGTTTGTTTGACAAGGACTCTGCAAAAGTAAATGAAAAGTGAAATTAAATTTATACCCAATGATATTACATATATGCTTGTCTAGTCCTAAACCTTCCTATGGATAAACATCATATACATACATATTAATGCATAACTAACCTTTACTTCAATCCATTTTATAGGCTTCTTAGGTCTGTTCAGATTTCTTTACGCAATCCACATCTTCATAGCCCTATTTACAAACAAGTGAATTGGTCATAATCTCATCCAGAACTAGTAGATTTTGAAAGTAATTAATAGACAAATTCTTACGTACATTTCAATTACACTCTTGATGTCATTCCTTACTTTTAATCCAAGGGGATCAAACCAATATACTATTTCCTTGAAAGGATGCACAACACATAGCATCCAATGTCTCCTATATATAATAGTAAGCAAAAGTCAAATATGTTATTTTTCATCCGTATAATATTTCAAATAGAAATAAAATAATATTCAACTTACTTGGCATTATATGGAGCAAAAAACATCTGGTTTTTCTTAGCATTTTTCATTGCATCTGCAATATATCGTGCTCGCTCTGTTGCTCTCTCTTCTGCAAGTATATGTCGCTCTTTTTGTTGGTCTTCCTTGAATCCTATTGGAACTTCAGCGATTTTATGTGGACACAAATGCCCAAACCTAGCTAAAATCTTGTTATCTTGAAGAAAAGTATCTATCAAATACCTGGATACAGTGGGCGCAAAATCAATAAAAACATGGAAAACAACAAGGTGACAATCCATAAACAATATAAAATGGTCATATACCAATAAAAGCCACCAGAGAAATGGAGAAAATGTAACAACTTATAAACTGTACACATAACTCAAAAATTACGTAGTGTTGAGTTAATATATTATACTTACATACTTATATAACACCCTTATTATATAGTTTACTTATACTGGTCAAAACTTGCATTTGCAGTACATACCTCATGTATTGAAGGGAGAAAGGCATGTTATGTGACAATCCATAAAACATATATAAGTATAATGAAGTTGGACTACCACAGCTCATATTCCTCCTAATATTTGCATTTGCAGTGCATTAATCTACTTACCTCATGTATTGAAACATTATTAAAACTTACATTTGCAGTACATAAGCTTTGATTAGACTTATTTTTAACCAAATTTTTTACTCTCTCTCTTTCACATCATCAAACTCTTTTTCTTTCTTTTTTCAAATTTATGGTTTTTTTTAATCAGGGTTTTTTAACCCTATAAAGTTTCTGAAAAACATATATAAAATGGAAAAATTCAAGCCAGCTCATATTCCTCCTAATATTTGCATTTGCAGTGCATTAATCTACTTACATGAGGTAATCCATATAATAAGGGAGAAAGGCAGCTCATATTCCTCCTAATATTTGCATTTGCATTGCATTAATCTACTTACATGAGGTAATGACAGTACATAACTCAAAAATTACGTAGTTGTTGTGTTACATGAAACAGTTATTAATCTACTTACCTCATCTATTGAAGGTGACAATCCATAAACAATATAAAATGCAAGTTTGATTTTTCATTATACTTATATATGTTTTATGAGTTAATGGAAAAGTCATAAAACATTATACTTACATACTTATATATGTTATGTGTACAACGAACTCATATAACATATATAAAAACCAATTCAGTGAACAGTACCAAAGCACTTTAGCAGGGACCTTTTCTTTCTTATATCTAGGAGCATTACAGCTTGGACAGCTTTGTAGCGAGGCATATTCATTCCGGTACAGCACGCAATCATTCGGACAAGCATGTATCTTCTCATAGCACATTCCCATATGAGACAACATCTTTTTGGCCTCATAAGTACGACTCGGAAGGACATTATCACTTGGAAGCATTTCTTTCAGAAGTTCTAACAGAGCTGTGAAACTCTTATCACTCCACCCATTACCCGCCTTGAGGTTATATAGCTTCACAACAACAGACAATTTGCTAAACTTTGAGCAACCAGTATATAGTGACTCCTTTGCATCACTTAACAATCCATCAATTCCATTTACTGAGTGATGTAAATTGTCCTGAGCATCATGAATCATATCTTCTAACCTATCACCCTCATAATCTCCGTCTTCCTTCCTACCTTGCAAGTCAACATTATCTGCCTCACCATGCCATATCCATCGTGTGTAACTTCTATCTATCCCATACAGAATAAGATGTTCTCTTAATTTATGATGACTAACTTGCTCAATGTTGCCGCACTGCATACATGGACATCGGATTTTCCTACCTATCCCATAATGTAGAATTGCTTGATTTACAAATTCTTTGACTCTGTTGTCATATTCTTTCGACAATCGATTCTCAAACATCCATTTTCTATCCATGACCTAAAATCACTTCCTATATATAGATTAAAAAAATATTACTAAAAGCTCATCAAAGTAAAATTTTGAAAAAGGGACAGCAGAGGAACAATTCAAAGCCAGCAACACAAAAAGCTCATCACAATTATATATTATGTTTCTTTTCCCTATATTCTTGCATTTTAGACTGTGAAAGGTGAAAGAACAAAGTCAAAAAGACCTTACAGAAAATTTATGGTACAGAAACTCTCATTTTATATCCATACATCTTCAAATTTCAGTTCATAAACTGATGCAAAACTAGAAAACATACTAATTTTGTCCAAGATATCTAACCTGATGTGCAGAATGCCAAGTGCAATGTCAAGTCAACAGGAGGTGTTGAAACCGGAATGTACGCTGCGTTCTATTCCTCCAAATGCAATGCCAAGTCCTAGAAGAAAAGGTAGAAAGAGGCTTACTATAGTGACAGATAAGTGACTAACAAAACACTCTTCAATCCTAACAGATATGACATGCTTGCTGAAAGTGTTTATTCTCTTGCAGTAGAGAAGTGTTGTATATATTCAATCCTAACAAATATATAACTAGGTGAGTATTTAAGAAAGTTCTTGTCATATAACAATTGATCATTAAGAAAGTTCAGGATCATGCAAAACCCCTGCAGCAGTTCCAAGAACAAAATTATTGAATGAAATAAAGAAACGAACCGGACAGGAAATTCAAATAAGAATTATGGAAGAAAGCAGACATCGAACACAACTAACAACCCTCCAAAAGGAAACAAATACCAATTATGATAGCAAATTATATTAGGGGTCATCATATGCCCTAGATAAATTCCATTTGAACTCAGAATTCAAATGGAATGATTCAAGTACTACACAAAACAAGATAGAATAATAGTTCAGGAAAAGGGGAAAATAATAAGAGACTAAAGCAGTTAGGAATGTCATCATATGCCCCAAGTAAAACCAATAAATAACCATCAGTGTCCCAAATCGAAATTTTCAGCGAGCAGAAAATTTCAGCGAAATTTACAGCAGAAGCAGCAGCACAAAATCTGGGCTTTGATCCCCAAGTAAAACCAATAAATAACGAGAAGCAGCAACACAAATCGAGCAGAAATTTTTAGAGGGAAATAATCAAACAAGAATCAAAAGGGAGAGATTAATACCGTTCTTGGCCAGCAGTGTCCCAAATTTGGGCTTTGATCGACTCAGCAGCTATCTGTTGCTGCACGAACTGGTTGGAGACGAGGGCACCGGTCGAGCAGAAAAGAAGCAGCATAAAATCGAGCAGAAATTTTCAGCAAAATTTTCAGAGAGAAAGAATCAGACAAGAATCAAAAGGGAGAGATTAATACCGTTCTTGGCCAGCAGTGTCCCAAATCTGGGCTTTGATCGACTCAGCAGCGATCTGTTGCTGCACGAACTGGTTGGAGACGAGGGCACCGGTCGCTGCACGATATGTTGCTGCACGATCTGTCGCTGGAACGAGAGGGGCACCGGTAGCTGGAACGAGAAGCAACCACGAACTGATGTTGGAAGGAGAAGGGCACCGGTAGCTTGGGAACTGAAGTTCTGATGAAAGGGCACCGGGCTTAAGCAAAAATCTGAGCTTTGGAGGCAAGATTGTGGTTGATCGATAGATGGCATAACCAAAATCTAGGGCACGGGTCGCTAATTTTAATTCATACCTTGTATATGTTTAAACTTCCCGCGAATAAAAATTACAATTTTACTACGGTTCATAAAAACCATAGTAAATATGTAAATTAAAAAATATATAATTATATTCATATTATATATTATTAATAATATATAATTAAATAAAATAAAATTATAAACATATATGTATAAATTACAATAATTGTGTATCACTATAGTATCAATAATGTTAAAAATATATATATTTATAAGAAAACCAATTATAGTTTATCATATTTGTTTAAAAACATGAAAATAAATTTAATTAGCACGTGAATTTTCTTAGTTTCAATCTCATACATTGTGATAAATGATTCCTAAACACTATGGTTATAAAAACAATCGGTGCAATTTAACCAATCAACCCCTAAACACTTTTGTAAAAATACACATAAACTTCACAGATATGTTAAAATGTGATAATTTAACTCATCTAATTCATTCTCAATAAAAAATAAGCAAATTGAGGTATTTTAACACAGTTACTCATATAACTCAATTACGATTTAAAATAAATGAATTAATGTAGTATTTTAGCGGATATTTTAACACGGTTGCATAAACATTGCGGTTCTCTAAACTAGTGGTAATTAAAACGTCGTTTTACTACGGTTGTTCTAAGGCCGTGGTAATTAACTCTTACAACTCGTTTAGTTGCACCGTAGTATTTTAGCAGATCTTTTACCTCAGTTCCAACATAACTGTGGTAAAACAGCAGCAGACACACTACGGTTATGAACACGTGGTAATTAATCCGTTTTTTTACTACGGTTGTGTGATAACCGTGGTAAATGATCCGTTTTTTACCACGGTTGTCAAAAACCGTGGTAAATGATCCATTTTTTTACCACGGTTGTCAAAGCATCGTGGTAATTTAGCTCATACAACTCAACCGTGGTATTTAAGCAGTTGTTTTAACACGGTTTCCACGCAACCGTGGTTAAAAGGACGCATAAACACTACGGTTCTCTTCACAACTGTGGTAAATTAACCATCATAACAAAATTACTACGAAAAAACACGCAACCGTGGTAATTATGTCTGTAGGGAAAGCCCATTTTTGTATTAGTGGGGGTAACAAAGCACATGAACAGAGCTTTGTTCCCTCTACGATCCTTCGCTGCAATGGTTCCCTGAGACAACTGTCTTTGTTCCTGGAACACTTAGTACCCAGATTAGTTGAATGTTTGTTACCATCAAAACCTAAGGAATTCAACAGAACACATAAAATAACTCGTCATCAATCATTATGAAATTATAAATATAATTGTATAATGAAAATATTTACATAGTTTTACCAGTATTACAGATCTCCCCAGTTAGACTTTTGTCAAAGACTTAGTTTTAATTACAATTGATAATTTATGGATCTATAAAAGCTCCAATTGATGGATCAAAGCATGAAATCGGAAACGAGCAATAGATTGAAACCAGAAGTAGATAGATTTAGATTTTGTTAGTCATATACATATGGATGAATTAAAGTGAAACTATACCAACGTCGACATCCGTGAAGATGCTGATATGTGAGAGATGACGAGACAACAATATAAAATATAGGGTTAAAAAGTACTCACATGGATCAAAGTATAACCTTATTTGTATATGCTCCAAAACATTGATGTATTATCATACCCTTTTTCGTAATTGTACTATTATTATTTAAAAATCCATCTAGTAATTCTGAACATTCAACTAGATTTTTAGATAAAATTAAGCTGAGCTACTCATTCAGCTCCAGCTCCAGTTCCAGCTACTTATTCAGCTCCAGCTCTAGTTTTAGCTCGATATGCCGAACAAAGCCTTAGTGTAGATGAGTGTAAGAAAAGTCCCCAATCAATAAAATACACATATTATTTTAAACTATTAAATAAAAGAATAAGAAAAAATCTATTAATTAATATAATGTTTATTTTTGTCTTTTCAATTTTCACTTTGAATCATCTTTTTGGTCAGACACTTTGAATCATCTAATTACTGGTAAACCTCTTCAACTTCCATTTCCATGGACATTGACCGTCGTTCTCTTCTTCTTCGACCGCCAGTCACTTCTCCTCCGACCCTCCTTTCTTTCCACCGATGTTGTTGCCGCTTCTCCTCCGACCGCCGCTTGTGCCACCTCTCCTCCGACCACCGCCGCTGCCGCCTGCGAACTCTATCAAGCCTCCAATGACCATAGATCCAACGAAATTTAATTTTTTTTTCCATCTTAGATTGCATAGATCTATAGTTATGCTTTGATTTATCTTGATATTTTAGCCAAACAACCTGGAGTCCGATCCCAAGCCAAGGGTGCTGACTGCTGCCTTTCGGTGGCGTTGGACTGCCGGATCAGCGGTTCATGGACACTAGCGCTAATTGGACAAGGGGATCATGGGAAGAGGTAAAAAAAATGTGGGAGGTCGAGAGATTTGTTGGTGGCGGTAGTCACTGGAAATAGGAGGCGGGAAAGAGAGGGAGCGGAATGAGGTTGGTGGTCAGAGCAGACCGGCGAGATTAGGGTCGGCTAACATTTCCTCAGTGAAATGGCTAGAGCTCAAGGAAGAAGATATATACAATGTTGTTTTACATATATATACTCTTATCATTTTATTAAAAGTATAAGAAAAATCCTAGATTTGTCCAACATTTTTTGTATCTACAGAAACAAAACGGACATTTTTTAAATATTTCTGGACAATTATTAGCACTGTCATCATTGACATATTCATTAATTAATAAGGAGTACAAGTGTACAACCCTAAATCACTTTAATCAGCTTTTATTAAAGAGAAGTGAGATGTAATACTCCTAATATGCGCTTCCCTTCAAAAAGGGTAAGAGAAGAAGCTTTATCATCATAACAAGCATTATCAATTCACTACTCCTATACGGAGTGATAAATTAAGTGCTTGTTTGGCTGAAGGTGGAAAGTGTAATTTCTAGGAAGTTATTTCATTTGAAATCAACACATAGAAATTTAAATTTATGAGAATTGTTAAATTATGTTTGGTTAAAATCTAAATCATGAAAAATATGGAAAAATAAAATCTTACACATTCCTCTTTATGTGATTGCACTTCATATGTTTTGTAGGAATTAAAAATCTCATGAATTAAATATCTGCATTTTTCAAAAACAAAAAGGCCAATCAAACACATATTTGATATCACTTTCCAAGTAATTTAAAATCATGAAAATTTACTTCCCAACCAAACGAGCACTAAGTTTTTTTTTTGTGTGTGTATCGTCATATATTAATATTTTTATGTTTAGAAATCTTTTTTAATTATTAAATTATTTTTTTTAAAACATTTATTAAATAATTTAAAAATCAATATCTAATATAAAGTTATCCTGCTTAAAAAGATTTGAGATTGCATTTACTATGCTAATTCATGGCTAATTCATAGTGGCCAAATACAAGCATTCACAAATGTAAGCCCATTCAGCCGTTTATAAATGAAATGGTAGCATTTACTCCTGCTAATGCATAATTGACAAATGAAAACGTCTACAAATAAAAGCCCAATGCATCCGTTAACAAAACGTTTACAAATGAAATGATAGAATTAAATTAAAGGCCAAGTTAAGAATGCAAACGTTCCAAAACATTAAAAATGGCACCAATGCAGCCGTTAAAAATTAAAGCCCATGTTCCAATTCAGCCGTTAACAAAATAAATGGTACAAATAAATGGATTACTGTTTCAATCCAAAGCTTTCATATCCTATAGCCCACGTTATAATTCTCTATCTGGCAACCTCCCTATAAATGTGGGTGACGTTGCATTATAGCCCGTTTTCCACAACCCGTTTTCCAGCTGCACTGCCCCAGATACACTTAAAAATGGCATCATCTTCCTCCTAAAAAAAAAGCACACCTCGGGCTCCACCAAAAACCCACCGCAGAAGGGCATGTCAAAGGCCCTCAATGTAGTGTCAAGATTAGTCAAGATCTAATAGCTCAAGCAAAGCTATATGCTTCTGAAATATCATAGAAATCTAGCTTTCATCAGGTAACATTTACCAAATCAATTTGTGCAGTACATTTTAAGAACTTCGTCCAAAAGTTGCTCCTCCAAACATCATATGACAATTCAACATATTATTACTAGCGCTAGGAGCCACATGTAACATATATCAGAAAGGAAAGCTCACTAGAATCTCTTAAACTCAGCAATGAGGGAAGTAGTTTAATCCAATGTAATTATAAAATGTAACCACCGCATTAATAGTGCAATAAATCCCACAAAAAAACATCAAACGGTTTAAGTAGCCAACTAGGTGTAATTTTTTTTGTTTTTGGGCTGTTACAAATAAACACTCATTATCCTCCTTAAATAGTCATTCTAGCAAAGCTAAACTTTCAAGGAATTTACATTTACATTACATACCTATTACCTCTCCTGCCTCCAGCCTTTGGCGTCATCTTGATTCCATGTTCCGGTACGTCCAGGGCAACGCTCCTATATGAATGGCCAGGGAAAAGAGCAACAAGAATGGAGGTCAGATTATCTATGCCTTTTCGTGTTGAATGATATCTTTTACTTGAAATATTTATGTTTTTATATGTCTATTCTTAGAAAGATCGAATATGCTATTGACCCCCTTCTTGAACAAATGCGCTTTGCCTATAATATAAAAACATTTTGGATGCCACGCATCACTTCACAGACAACTTATTAACTTCTAATGCATATTACAGTTTTTACTCAAAGGGCTACAAGCATTAGTATTTTATTTCCCCCATATTTCACCAATAAATATCTCATCCTTACAAATCAACTCTAATTGAGAGAATTATGCCTTTAACATTTATTCAATCTCCTCTAAAATATGAGTCAAGTTGCCCAAAACCAATTCCTTAAAAGAACATAAGAGACCCCGAACAATCCAATAAATTCATAAGAACATAACTACACTAATTGCAGAAAATTGTCTTAAAACAGAAGATTAGCTTTACAAATTACAAATCAGACAAATAGATGGAGGATACATCTATGTGAACTATAAAAGCATAACATCAAGGCAAAATTGGTAACAAACAAAATACAAACACCAGGTTTTTGCATATATACACCATTTCATGATAGTGTCTACAAGAATGCCTAAGTTTTTTTCAACTTGAAGGTTATTCCTTTTTCAGCATTTGTGTAAAACTATTAGTTTTCAACGAATTCAAGATTAGCCTTACCCTTAACCCAAATATCTCCTCAAAAATTATAAATCCCAAATTTTATAAAAAAAAATATATAACAAAATTATCATACCAAATTAGATATTGATCTCACACAAAATTCTTATATAATATAACTACACGTAAGAAGAAGAAGAAGAAGTCAAGTACTTTACACAACACAAGCATACACATACAGCAATAGAAACCTAGAATCGCAAAAATAGCATGGAATTTGGGGCACGAGAAACTCACCAGGCCACATCGGGCTAATCTCAGAAAACCCTAGCCACCAGAACGATCCAAATAGCATTGCAAGGATTTCAATCCATCTCTGTGCCGACATCGGGGGAGGTTGGAAGATCGGAGATTCCGAGCCACATGCATTTGAGCTTAGAAGCGCGTGTTGCGATTCACCCTTCGGATTCGCATGTTTGCAGTATACCTGCAAAAAATCAAACTCGGTATTAAAACCAAGGAAAAAAAGCAGAGAAACTTTGGGGAGAGAGATGAAGATGGACTAACCTCGACAGTGAACGGACCCATGGAAGTCTCGCGAGTCACTTCCGGTGGTCGCCCATCGGCGCGGGGCCCAGACGGCTTCGACATAACGCAAGCAGACACACGGAGAGGAAACGCGAGATTTGTGAAGAAACCTACTGACTACACCGAGCTCTCCACAGAGAATAGGAGAGGAAGAAACAATTTTCACCGGTTCACTGAACCGTATTGTTCTTTTCCTCCTTCATTCCTTCAATATTGGTTTCGAGATTTAATTGAACCGGCATGTGCAGCAATGGCCGTTATGTGTTATTAATTGGGCTAGGTCCAGTAACATGTGCTACGTCCACTTACATCTACTACGAGGCAGCGGATAAAAATCGGAATTCTCCACAAACTTTTTTGCTTGTGTTATTCCCTTTATTTTATATAAATATTTAATCTAACACAAATATCAATCATCCATAAAATTTAAATTAAAAAAACATACTTTATAATTGGTAATTACATTATAATAAGGGATGACAAACATACCCTTAGCTGATGGAGTCATTAAGGTAGCTTTATATTTATATTTACGGTATTGTGTCATGAAGCAGAAAGATTGGACCGGTCTATAATTGCCAAAAAATAGTACCAGTTTCTCCGACCAATCTTTTCTAATCAATATTGAGGGAGTACAAATTAATAAATTATTAGCCCGCTTGAGTTATTTCGGAATAGAAAATCTGATTTTATTAAGATAATCGTCGCTTTGAGGACTCAAAAACTAATGGAATACCAAGTATAGTTGAAAATAAACATTAAGTTGTAAATTGGGCTACTCACTACAATTATTAATATATATTATAAAATCCTTTCCCTAAGAGTATATTAATTGTGCACTTTAAGGGAAGTTATGCATGTGTTTATGTAACTGTATATTTATCTAGAAATTTATAATTGTCAAAAAATATGTATATGAATTTATATAATATAATGAATAATGCATAATTTAATTGTATTGTAATCATATAATAATATAAATTTATTAATATACTTAATGCTAATAATTAATTAAAGAATAAATGTGTTACAGAACTTATTTTATATTATCTAATATAAGAAAAATGATGTACTATATCGATAGTCAATTTTGAGATGTACAGGATATGTATATGAATGTGTATAATATAATGTACTGTACAAGAAGAAACGATGTTCTTCATCGGATAATGCACTACGTGCCAATACGTGTTTCTGTAGTAATGAGATAAAAAACCATGCATGTTTCTTAAAGTTCTTAGCTCGAAAGTGATCTATGCTTTACACATTTTGCTAGCACACTACTTACCCGCGTTTGAAGGAATGGACATCCCGTTACAACTGATTACAAGAAATATCACACGACCGGACGGGAGGGTTGAGATTTTTTGCGGCTTGAGTGCCATGGACACAGGTATCACATAAAGCTCAATACTTGTGCGTTTTAAACACCTCATAATGTCGAATTTCCTGTGTGTATACCTGCCATGAATTGTAAACACAAGTACCTTTTGCTATTGCCAAAGGAAATCGTGTTCCCAAATAATATTGTTAACAACGACACCCCCAATTTGTGCCTCTGCATATGTCCACACCACACCCTCTAAGCACAAGCGTCGTTCACTTTTGTGGTTTTACCAGACGAGCATGGGCGGCCATCCACGCTGCATAACCCAGGCGAAATTGAGGCCGATACTGTCGAACTTGCTAGCCGACATGCAGCGCTTGCTACCCGAGTAAGATTTGTATGACAAAATTACGTTTATGCATGCAAGTCATCAGCTTTGACCACGCACGTATTTGTTGTTATTTACTGCATCAGGAAGGCGTGCCCGACCCCCCAAGCCGAAGCGCCTAGAAGACAGTGTGACAGGTGCTTCCCTACTTGCTGATCAGCCCCCACAAGTGGAAACCACAAGTAAGCATTGCACAATACGAAAACTATGCCCAATGCACTACTGTCAACCCTTATCGAACAAAACACATGGCTAATTGTTTCTTGGAACAGGGCCGCGTGGGCGCCCCCCTAAGGCGAGAGGGCCAAGTGCGGCCGTTGCGCGCCATTCAAACAGTAATTACCTTCAGAATATAGCTAAGTACGCCAATATTTCAATGCCAATATCGTCCATTATCTATAACCGCAGATGTACAAGTGAGCTATGCAAAACTAAAGGCCTCGACAACCAGATGTTGTTTCTGTAGCGCACGGATGTGGCCAGAGGAAAAGGCTGAAAAGGCAACTTTTGCCAATTTCACTACATCAATCTGTTGCCAGGAGGGCAAGGTTATCTTACCCAAGCTCAAGGAACCACTTGCGCCGCTGAAGCACCTGTTGTGCAGTTCCGCCGCCGATGCTACTTTGTTCCGGTTGAATATTAGAGTCTATAACAGCCTATTTGCCTTTACATCCTTTGGTGCCATGATAGATGAACACATCAATCGTACCAAGGGCCCGTACACCTTCAGGATTTCTGGACAGAACTACCACCGGTTCGGCGCATTGATGCCTGGTGAAGGGACCCCGCCTAAATTTGCACAGTATACTTCTACGACACAGCAAACAAGCTTCAAAACAGACTTGGATGCATGAACGTCGGCAACGACATAGATGCAAACACAGTTCAGAGTTTAGCTGACATGTTGGATGCCACGAGTGTGGTAGCCTAGGCGTTCAGAAAGGCAAGAGATTGGTCACATGCTCATGAATCTTTGGACTTCACGATCAAACTAATAGGAGAGAGGAAGCCCGATAAAAGGCAGTATAATTTACCCACTACGCAAGAAGTAGCAGCACTCATTATAGGGGACTTTGGGCAGAGCAACGCACCCAGAGATGTGTACGTCCATACAAAAGCAGGTTGGCCTAGAAGAATATCCGAGCTGCACCCGTTGTACATGGCTCTTTAGTACCCTTTATTGTTCCCTCACGGCGAGGACGGTTATCACTTACAAATCCCTTACAAGACAAACTCAGGACGGAGAGAAACAAAAAGGGATAATGTAACAATGAGGGAATACTATTCATATAGACTCCAACAAAGGGCAGACGAGGATACCACATTAATACGCGGAGGCCCGCTATATCATCAGTACATAGTAGATGCCTACACCGCTATTGAAGAGGAAAGGTTACGTTGGATTAGGGACAACCAGGCGCAGCTACGGGCAGACCTCTACAACAACATTTGTGATGCTGTTACCAAGGGTGATACAGATGCCAGAATGGTCGGTAAATGAATAGTGCTCCCATCTACCTACACAGGAAGCCCCCGATATATGATCCAGAATTACCAAGACGCAATGGCGCTTTGTAGAGCATTCGGGAACCCTTCGTTGTTCATAACATTCACTGCTAAACCTAAATGGTTTGAGTCGGCTGAAATGCTTGAAGAATTAGAGGTCCAACACTCGAATGACAGGCCTGAAGTCATGAGCAGACTTTTTAGGTGCAAGGTGTGCCAGTTGATGAAAGATCTTAAAAAACACGAGATTTTTGGGCCCACAGCGGCAGGTATGTCACTGCTAAAATGAAATGGTAGAAACCTTGCTTTTGGTTCATAACCGCAATTACCTGCATACATATGATATTGAAGGCATATATCACCTTATATTCTCTTCCCTCTCTTTCTACATGTACAGCTATATACACTATTGAATTTCAGAAGCGTGGCCTTCCCCATGCACATATACTCTTATGGTTGCTCGAAGGTGCCAAGGCCAAAACAGGAACGGACGTAGATGATTTCATCTCAGCCGAAATTCCATGCAAAGACACAGATCCGGAGGCGCATAAACTTGTGACTGAGCATATGTTACATGGCCCACGCGAGGACACAAACCCTAATGCACCGTGCATGCACGATGGGAAATGTAACAAACACTTTCCTAAGCCCTACTATGCAGAAACAACGCTTGATGAGGATGGATTTCCAGTTTACCGGCACAGAAACAATGGAACTACAGTGAAAAAAGGGCGAGCCACATTCACCAACAACCACGTCGTGCCATATAACCGGTACTTACTACTGAAATATGGTGCACACATCAACGTCGAGTGGTGTAATAGAACAAGAGCCATCAAGTACCTCTTCAAGTACATAACCAAGGGTCCAGACAAGGCGACTGCCGTCTTCCTACAGAAAGATTTACCAGCACACGAAAGTGACACTACCAAAATCCCCGGCGTAAATGAGATCAAGCAATACTTAGATTGCCGATACTTATCTGCATGTGAGGCAGCTTGGCGTATTTATGGGTTTGACATTCATTACAGTTGGTCTGCTGTAATACGGCTGACATTCCATCTCCCAGAGCAAAACTCAGTAACCATGTCGGATGCTCAGAACCTGCCGGCTGTGATACACCGAGAAGGAGTACAGTGTACGATGTTCACATAGTGGATTACCCTCAACTGTAGAGATGATGACGCACGGAAATTGAAGTATGCAGAAATACCCAGTCATTACACATGGGATGCGTCACAGAGGGTATGGGGGCCAAGGCGAAATCTCAAACCGATTGGGAGAATAGTGCATGCCCATCCCGCCTCCGGCGAAAGGTATTACATACGCATGCTACTGAATGTTGTTGCAGGACCTCGAACCTTTGAAGAAATTCGGACAGTGAATGGAAAACAATATGCCACCTTCAAGCAAGCGTGATATGCCCGTGGAATACTCAAGGAAGACAATGAGTGGACCGACGCAATCAAAGAAGCACAAGTGTGGGCAACAGGGGTACAACTGCGAGATTTGTTTGTCACGATCTTGCTTTTTTGTGAAGTGACCGATCTAGGGAAATTGTGGGACAACAATTGGGTTGCTTTATCAGAAGACATACTATACCGGCACTACTACAAAACAGGGCAAATAACCCGGACGTTTAAGGAATCCCACCCCATGCACTTGAATTGAAGGAAGGGTTGCCGGTCATGCTTCTAAGAAATCTAAACCCTTCACAAGGACTGTACAACGGCACCCGTCTCATCATTACGCATTTAGGGGAATGGGTAGTTGAGGTTGAGATTATTACTGGCACGTGTGTAGGAAACAAAGTCCTAATTCCTAGGATAACACTAAACGCCACTCAATCTAAATGGCCATTCATCATGAAACGTCGTCAATTCCCCCTAAAAGCTTGCTATGCTATGACTATCAATAAAAGTCAGGGGCAATCACTGAAGCATGTGGGGTTGTATTTACCAAGGTCAGTTTTCTATCACGGCCAGCTCTATGTGGCAGTCTCTCGAGTTACACACCCACAAGGACTTAGTGTTCTGTTACTACCAACGGGAAAAGAGCCAGCTAACTACACACGAAATAAAGTTTTCAAAGAGGCGTTCAATCACTTGGCCATCAGAATGAATGTAAGTACTACAACCCATTACGTAAAATATGTACGAACCCACTAAACTCTACAAACCTGGAGTAAATGATCATCACATGGGATTATAATGTTAAACAACACATACTTGATGTGCACTATATCTATCATAATATCACGCTTTCACCATAAGTGTCTCTGATCTATTTACTCATGTCCCAGGTCTAGCATCGTATGATACAACACATTGGTCACCATTAGATAGCATGGAACGCATATCAACCAATCCGGCAAACATGAGGTATGTGAATGCAATGTTTTATACAAATATGCGCTTTGAGAATCTTTACGGGCTCAAACATTTAAATAGCTTTAGCAGAATAAAACCACTATGCTTACCAGATGAGCTTCTGTTGTCGCAGGTTTGGGACATCGTGGACTCCTTAATTGCTTCATTTGTAAGCTCTCACGCTGAGAGGCGTGCTAATTCAACATGATGCATTGTTGCATAGCAATCAAATTTTTGGTATCAGGCATACAACTTCTCCCGTTGTCCCGAACATGGAAATTTTAATACACGCAAAATTTGACACAAGACAACGCCTTTTAGTCTCTCAAACCAAATACAGATAATCAAGCATCATACCACTACGCATCCAACCAAACTTTAAACATTTGATTGCAAAAACCAGCAAATCCCCCACCATAAACTCAACAATACATTAGTTTCGGTCGTTTTACATACCCCCTAACAACAACGCTTCACCGCACACCCAACCACTAAATCAATACGTCCTCAACAAAAGTAAGGGCTCTGATTTCTAGTATATTATAAACTTAACCTATTAACATATATTCATACACATATTAAAATAACTGTATAAACTAATTAATGATGTGTATCAATTATGAACACTGTCTAAAGTACTTTTCCCGCATAAAATTTTCAAGCCGTTTCATATCAACCGTTGACCCGTAATTTAATCAAGATGCGAAGATCACTCCTCGGGATGCGAAATCCTTTATATTTGGACCTCCAAAACTGTTCATCTCAGATTCTTAAATACCCCCTAGGCTTCAGCAGATGTCCTCGAAGCCCCGCAAACGAACACACGTACTGCGAATTCAATACTCTGTTTATTTATTTTGCCTGCTTCTTCTCTCTTGCCACTAATTGGATTGAATTTCAGATCGAGATGTCAAAGTGAAATTTTTACAAACAAAAATGACAACCGAAATTGGTATGGTTTAGATTTTGAATTTTCATTTATAAGGAGGAATACGCAAGACCTTGCTCCCGACTCATGATTTGCACCGATTACTACAATCCAATAAAAAATATAAAAATTACTCAAAATAATCCTAACTATGCAATATCTATTAATTAGAGCTGTAAAAATGTGACCGAATCCATCTTATCGACCTGACCGACCCGCTTTTGGATCCGACCCAACCTGAACCCGAAATAACCGAACCGAACCCGACTTGACCGACCCGATTGACAGCTCTAGTATCAACCCAAAATATATAACTTTTAAAATCTAACTTAGTTCCCGTGTCTCGCACAAGATTTATAAAATAATAAATTTAATATTTTATAATTATTAAAATACGTTGATTTCACAATTAGGATAATTTTGTAGTTAAATAATGTAATTTCTTTATCAAATTGATGACACTTTAAATCATTTAACATAAAGTATGATAAAAGAATGAAGTACCTAATAAAAATAATGACTATTAAGATATATATATATATTTAAATATAATAGATTGATTACTCTTTTTGTTTGATAATAAACGTCATTGGATGTTTAAGAGTGTCATTGTTAGAAAAATAATAATTATTTCTTTAATTAATATATTAACCTTTATTAAAAATTGTTAATTATAAATATTTATTTTATATAATAGTTGAAGACATGAGAGAAAAATGGTTAGGCTGCCTAATTTTTAAGAGCAATCTTTACAACTCATTAATAAAATATCACTTAAAATATTCAAATAATGATTATTGATTAACAAAATTCAAAGGTTAGAATAACATGTAAGTCTATATTTCGTACACTACTAAATAGATTGAAGGAAGATAATAAGATATAAAATTGTATGACATAATAATATCTGCAATTAAGATTATTATTCTTACAACATAATATGTACATGAATTACATAAGCATACTTTTTAAAATTTCAATATAAAAAAATGTCATAAAAAGTTGCAGATAAACATAATATAATTATTATATTACAAAAGTATAATAAATGTCCTTTCAACAAAAAAGGATAATAAATGAAGTGAAAAATTATAAAAACGACACGTGTCATAGATGATGCGGCTTTATGAGGGGGACATATGACCTTAGACAATAAATATTTCAGCATTATATAATTTAGATTTAGATTATAATAATATAAATTATGATATAGATATATTTAAGTAGGTAGAGAAATAAACCAAAATCTATATAACCTTATTTCAATAAATAAAAACAACTTATTAAGAGTATAATCACACTAAAAAATTAATATAAAAATCTTATATGAAACAATATCATATATATACCAAAAAACGCAAGTAATAGGGAGTATAAAATGGAAGCAAAGATTATGAGAGATTGTAACACCTAGGATTGTCTAGATAACTTTTGTAAAAACTCTTTACATCACAATGAAAATCATATTTCATTAAAAAAAGACAACTAAGATTATGACAAATATAATTATATAATTATAATAAGAGTGCGGATCCGGTAAGAATGAACATTAGGGTGAGAAATAAGAATACCTCATAGTCTTTGGATTTCAAAAATCCAAAGGCTAGGATTAGAAGCGGATAATTAACCGGTTACCAGCCGGTCAACGCCGGCGGTGACGTCGCAGCTTCGGCGTTGGTCGATCAAAGTTTTTTTTGAGGGTCACTTTTAGACTTAAGACGGCATGTGCATACATTTAGGCTTCTGTGTGTATCTATATTGACCTATATGTGCATAATAATTTTATAAGGCGTTGTCCGGCCATAGCTTTTTTTTTCCGCAACAAATTTTTTTGGGGACACTTTTTGCTTGCGCTGGCATGTGCACCATTTTTGGCTTGTGTGTGCATCAATATTGACTTGTATGTGCATTAAAATTTTATAAGGTATTGTCCCGCCTTTTTTTCATTCAATTTTTTTTTCAACCAATTTTTTGTTCCAAAACTATTTTTTTCTTGAAATGGCATGTGCATACATTTTGCCTTGTATGTGCATCAATATTGACATGTATGTGCATCTAAAAATTGTACAAAATACAAAATGTGCATTGTTTTCTAGAGAACATGTGCATGATGTGATACCCCATAATTCTGTAAGGATTATTTTGGGAATTTTTAGAATTTTCCCGAACACCCGTTTAGTACGTCGGATTTAATTCAGAAAGTTGGAGGCATTCTGTAATGTGCTCTGTATCTGTAATATTTTTCTCAGTGAAATAATATACAAACGACGTACTTTGGATGTTAATACTCGTTCACGTACGATAATTTTATCCCGGGTTAACATCGTTTTCGTCTAAGAGCTGAGGAGGCGGCGAAGCCAAGGGCGGCGCCCGCCGTCGCAAGGCTCGAGGAGCAGTCGGGTCTTCTCCTAGCTGGGGATGCCAGGCCTATGGCGGCGCCCGCCGTATTTATGACGGCGCCCGCCGCATTGATGGCGGCGCCCGTCGCATTTATAACGGTGCACGCCGTCGTTGTTGTCCGGAGGTCTTTGCCCGATGGTCGTCGGCGAGCGTCTGACGACGCCGAACTAGCCCCGCCACGCCTCCATTTAGGCCATCATTATGCTCCCTTGTGATCTGGCTATAAAAGGAGAGGCTTGGGGATCGGATTTCACACAAAATCAGAAGTTCAAATCTCAAAATCTCTCTCGCCGGAGTTTGGTGCCCTCGCCGGATTTCTGAAGCTTTCGCCGGTGTCGTTTGGTGGTGTTTCCAGAAGCCCTTGTGAAGCCTTTTGGTTGCCTTTGGAGGTTGGAACCCAGGCAAGGAAAAAAGGGGTCGAAACGCGCATCATTTGGGTGAGTTTTTCTCTCGTTCTGTCGTCGGAGTTCTTCACGGCGACCGCCGTGTTCTTTACAGCGCCCGCCGTGATGAATGCGGCGACCACCGCCAAGAACAGCGACCGCCGCCAGTGCCCAGAATGCCTTCGTAGCTTTGGCTTGGTTGGTTGTTGTCATGGCGTCGTTTCTTTCGATTCCTTTCGTCTTTCCTTAGATTCGTACTAGTTTATGTCGAATCTAACTTGGGGTTTCCTTATGGGTCGACTCGAAGGTCGTTGTGCTGCCCGGAATCCCGTTGTCTCTGCTTTGTTCCAGATCTACGGACTAAGGCAAGTGGCGGTTCGCTCTTGCTCATCGTTCCATATTTACATTAATTATCAGTTGTTTATCTGAGTAATTAATTTGTAATGATTACTGTGTTTGTCTGGAATTGGTTTTATAAGCTGTTTTGGAAAATCTTATAATAGGTTGTATATCTGTTAGAACGACGCTATTATCTGTGATCGCCTTCGGGGCATTTATGTAGATTTATCCAGAACTGTTGTTTGTTTGGGAACTAATTTCATAAATAAACGTGATTAAAGTAATGTTATGATAGGTTGTATATCTGTTAGAACAACGCTATCATATGTGATAATTACCGTGATGGTATTGTTGTGAAATTAATCTTAATGCTAGAATAGCATGTGGGTTAATAGGAAAACTAATTCAAGTAAGGATTAGCTGTTTCTATTATCTTTATGTTTAAGTTGATTGCCTGGATGACCTTAATGTGAATAATTGTTGTGTTAGACTGTTTAGTTAACACGATTGTTTGTGGGAACATTAATCCAAGTAAGGATTTGTCGTTTCTTTAAATCATAATATTCCTCGGGATAATTTCCGAATAATAATTTAAGGGTCATGACTTATGCTTCTTATCCACCTTTAAGGATCTGAAGTGTTTAAGCGCCTTGCTAGCGCCAGTGGATGAGCTTAATAGCAGTCCTGTGTATTAAGCACCTAGCTAGTGCAATTGGGGTGGACGTAACTGTCACCCTGTAAATTAAAGTGTAAGCGTTGTGGCAGTGCAATCTGGGTGAACATAAGATCACCCTGTGTAACATTAACTTCCGTTGTTCTCGGAATAATATTAAGCCTCGTGTGTGCGTGTGTGTGTGTGTTTGTGTGTTGTATTAATTTGGGTCGACATAATTGTCACCCTGTGATTTAAACTTTGTGCCGCGCTTAATAATACTAATATACTTCAGTAATGTGTGTTTTATAATTAAATAAGATATGTGCCCGAGTGCACATAATTAATAAACGTTTGGCGAGTAGTGCAGCTAGGAAAGCTCGTCTCAACTTTGATCATAGTACGTTCTCTTTTCGATCTGGAATCGCTGTAAGCGTTGAGGTTGGTCGTGAACCGAAGCATCTTAGTCAGTTTTTAAATCGTCGTTATGTGGTTCTGTAAGATCCAGACTTGAATGTAGTACGTACTCTTTCCAATCTAGATTCGTTGTAAGCGGTAAGGTTGGTCGTGAACCGAAGCATCTCAATCAGCTTTTAAATCATTGTTGTTTGATTCTGTTAAATATTCCAGATTTGTCATTTTCCTTAAAGACTCAATCTCTTGGAGTCTCTTTTCGAGTCTATTTCTGTGAAGATTAAGTCTTCCAGAATCTTCTCTTGTGCATACCTCTTATTTATTCCAGTAGGAGTATGATGGTTGACTATTGTCATCGGTTATTATTCGAGAAGCGATGAGTCTAACCTAATACGACTGCTTCGAACCATTCTGCTTTTTACCCTTGCTAGTCTATTCAAGTAGACTAACCCACGAACTTTGTTCTCTGCATGTGGGCTGGTGTCATCCGTTCGATTCGGCACATCAGATAGAGTGTAGATGAGAAGACTAGAAGGACTATGGAGTCAACGGTGGTTTTTCGACGTTTTTAATAATTTCTTTTAATCAGGTTGAGATTCTTGGAAGATGACCATTGTGGTCAAGATCCTTGTTTGTAATGCATTTAAAAGACTTCCGTTGTACTTTGTTTAAGACTTCCGTTGTAATTTATTTAAACTCTGTGTTTGTCCTATTCGGGATTGGAATGTAATCCCGGGACTCATGTTTTATATAAATAAGGTTATCAGTTTGTATCATTATATTTCATGAATTGTATTTAAACGGTAAAGCCTTGGGTGATCTCGGTAAAGAACACTGGGGTCACTGGCGGTAATACATTTCCAAAAGGGTTAAGTTTTGGGGGTGTTACAGTTGTGGTATCAGAGCTAAAAGTTTTTTTTTTAAACGGGTTGGGTATTTGAAAACCATTTACTCGTTTTAATTGAAAAGTGTTTTCAAAGAACTCTGAATTTTTTTAAAAGTGAAAAGAATTTGAAAACACCGTTCATAGTCCTGTCTTCTATATGGTCTGATATAGTAAGCTTGCTTCTATATCTAGAAAGACTAATTCCTTCCCCGTTGCCCCGTAAGATATGGGTGCATTCTGTTCTCTTCAGAGGAACCGGGAGAAGCCAAGGTGGTTTCGTCATACCCAATAAGGCTTGAATTTCCAATTCTCTCGTTTTGAGTTAAGGTTGTATAACCTAGTAACTCGGTTTGAGTTCATCAATATAAATTACCAAGTTGATCTATTCTAAGTTGATTTTATTACAATAAGTATATCAGAATGATACTAATGTGATAAAATCCTTGGAATTTGATCGGTAAACAGATGGTGAACACAAGGAACGTTAGCCGTGCTGGTGTTGGGCCGAGTAATGACCCCAGACCAAATGCGAGGAATGCTGCAGACCCAACAAGAGAACGTGAGTCTGTCTTTAACAATAACCAGGGAGGCAATGGCCAAGCACATGCCAACGCTCCGATATTGTTTGATGTTGCAGCAGTGGAGGCAATTCGAGGAATTGTCATGCAGGCAATCACAGATGTTATACGACCAGTTACACCATAAGCACAAGGTGGTCCAATTTCTCAGGCTATTCCTGAAGTTGAGGAGTCAGTGGAGAAAGTACCTCAGATCAATGTTGGAAGAAACAGAGGAACTTACGGTCAAGCGTTAAAAGTCGTGAGTTCAATGAGGCCTGACAGCTATGACAGTACTGGAGAACCAGTCAGGGTGACATATTGGTTCTCGCATATGGAACGGTTGATCCGGAACATTAATTGCACTGAGGCTGGGAAAGTGCACATCGCATCTCTTCAACTCAAGGATATGGCTAGCGAATGGTGGGAGAGCATCGGTCTGGCTGATCATCCCGAGCTGAATTGGAGCATGTTCAAAACCAAGATGACCGATCGTTTCTTTTCCCGAGCTATAAGGGAGGAGAAGCATAAGGAATTTCTGTACCCGCAGACTGATGGGTTAAAGGTGACTGAGCTCGCAGCTAACTTCAATCACTTGATGCAGTATGCTGGACCTGAGGTGTCAACCGAGGAGCAGAAGATCTGGTACTTCCATGGGTGGATGAATCCAGAGATCAAGCCTCTAATGTTGCGTCATGGTTGTTCTACGTTAGAACAATATGTGGATGCAGCCTTCAAAACAGAAGTCACACTGGAGGAGTCTGCCCTTAAGCGGGAAAAGCAAGTTAAGGGAAAGGATGGGCAACAGGATCGCCAGGTTGGTTCATTCAAACGACCGGCATCGCCTACCAAGTTTGAAAAGTCTGGTCGTGCTAAGACCGAGATAAATCAGTCTGACTCTGCCAGAGGCTCAGGTTGGAGCAGCGGAGTAATTCAGTGCCACAACTGTGGTGAAGTTGGGCATAAAAATTTTAATTGCCAAAAGGACAAGAGAGTATGTCATAATTGTGGAAGAGAAGGCCACATAAAAACATACTGCAGACTGAAGGGTCAGGGACCAATGCAGTCTTATCAAGCGTCAAATGTTGGAGGTGGGCAGAACACAAGGCCAGTGGTATCTACTCCTGAGCAGTCTATGACTCGTAATAAAGGCAAAGCGCATATGGGGTCTTCAGGCCAAGGGCAACGACTCTTCATAATGAGCCAAGCCAACGGAGAAGAACCCTGATTCCTTAAGTTGTATCAGTACTAAGTCTTTCCGTAAGATTAAGGAGTAACGACATGTGTCGGTAATCTCCGTAGTATTGTGATCTTGTTGTTCAACTTTTGACAGTTAGTGTAATGTTTAATGATAATGAAGTGTTTCCTCGTTTTGGAAATTTCAGAATGCATTGTCGTTACGAATTCGTTGTTCATACGAAACCCCGTAAGTGTCGAGAATAGCTTATGCCAAGTAAGGATAAAGACTGTCGGACTTATGGTGGTGGAGTTTTGTGGACAACTTAGATGTTCGTTCCCTATGTGGTTAATCCCAAGGTCGACTCTGTTGTTTAAATCTAAATCCACTCCTAAGGTTCTTCTTCATACATAGAGTATGTCATCTATAAGAACGGATGCAACTCTTTGAGGAAGATTAAGTTGTGGAGCGGTCATGTTGAGAGGAAAGGTTGCAGTTAAGAATGGGATATGTTGATGATCCCGATGTATTAAAGATTCAGTAAGGAGAATTGTCTACGCATCTAAGGAGTACTGTGGTAAGCGTTATCTCATACGCTAAGTTCTTCCTTGATTTCTTAAGGAAAGGGAATGAACTTGTAGAGTTTTGTTCGGAGAGATCCGGAGATATCTCTCATGTGCGAGTTTGTGCCATAAGCATTGAGGCGGATGAATCATTTTCAAAATGATATCCTAAGGAATTAAGAGTAATATCTCTTGTGATCCATTTCAAGGATGGAGTGATTAAGGATGTTGGATCCAGGTGGTAAGATTGGTGTTGAGATAGTATCCTAATTGGCTTCCTGTAAGTTTCGGGGTCGAAACTTCTTTTAAGGGGGAGGTGATGTGATACCCCGTAATTCTGTAAGGATTATTTTGGGAATTTTTGGAATTTTCCCGAACACCCGTTTAGTACGTCGGATTTAATTCAGAAAGTTGGAGGCATTCTGTAATGTGCTTTGTATCTGTAATATTTTTCTTAGTGAAATAATATACAGACGACGTACTTTGGATGTTAATACTCATTCGCGTACGATAATTTTATCCCGGGTTAACATCGTTTTCGTCTAAGAGCTGAGGAGGCGGCGAAGCCAAGGGCGACGCCCGCCGTACAGTGGCGGCGCCCGCCGTCGCAAGGCTCGAGGAGCAGCCGGGTCTTCTCCTAGCTGGGGACGCGAGGCCTATGGCGGCGCCCGCCGTATTTATGACGGTGCCCGCCGCATTGATGGCGGCGCCCGCCGCATTTATAACGGTGCCCGCCGTCGTTGTTGTCCGGAGGTCTTTGCCCGATGGTCGTCGGCGAGCGTCTGACGACGCCGAACTAGCCCCGCCACACCTCCATTTAGGCCATCATTATGCTCCCTTGTGATCTGGCTATAAAAGAAGAGGCTTGGGGATCGGATTTCACACAAAATCAAAAGCTCAAATCTCAAAATCTCTCTCGCCGGAGTTTGGTGCCCTCGCCGGATTTCTGAAGCTTTCGCCGGTGTCGTTTGGTGGTGTTTCCAGAAGCCCTTGTGAAGCCTTTTGGTTGCCTTTGGAGGTTGGAACCCAGGCAAGGCAAAAAGGGGTCGAAACGCGCATCATTTGGGTGAGTTTTTCTCTCGTTCTGTCGTCGGAGTTCTTCACGGCGACCGCCGTGTTCTTTACGGTGCCCGCCGTGATGAATGCGGCGACCGTCGCCAAGAACAGCGACCGCCGCCAGTGCCCAGAATGCCTTCGTAGCTTTGGCTTGGTTAGTTGTCGTCGTGGCGTCGTTTCTTTCGATTCCTTTCGTCTTTCCTTAGATTCGTACTAGTTTATGTCGAATCTAACTTGGGGTTTCCTTATGGGTCGACTCGAAGGTCGTTGTGCTGTCGGAGCTATACCTGTGTCGAGCCCGGAATCCCATTGTCTCTGCTTTGTTCCAGATCTGCGGACTAAGGCAAGTGGCGGTTTGCTCTTGCTCATCGTTCCATATTTACATTAATTATTAGTTGTTTATCTGAGTAATTAATTTGTAATGATTACTGTGTTTGTCTGGAATTGGTTTTATAAACTGTTTTGGAAAATCTTATAATAGGTTGTACATCTGTTAGAACGACGCTATTATCTGTGATCGCCTTCCGAGCATTTATGTGGATTTATCCAGAACTGTTGTTTGTTTGGGAACTAATTTCATAAATAAACATGATTAAAGTAATGTTATGATAGGTTGTATATCTGTTAGAACAACGCTATCATATGTGATAATTACCGTGATGGTATTGTTGTGAAATTAATCTTAATGCTAGAATAGCATGTGGGTTAATACGAAAACTAATCCAAGTAAGGATTAGCTGTTTCTATTATCTTTATGTTTAAGTTGATTGCCTGGATGACCTTAATGTGAATAATTGTTGTGTTAGACTGTTTAGTTAACACGATTGTTTGTGGGAACGTTAATCCAAGTAAGGATTTGTCGTTTCTTTAAATCGTAATATTCTTCGGGATAATTTCCGAATAATAATTTAAGGGTCATGACCTATGCTTCTTATCCACCTTTAAGGATCTGAAGTGTTTAAGCGCCTTGCTAGCGCCAGTGGATGAGCTTAATAGCAGTCCTGTGTATTAAGCACCTAGCTAGTGCAATTGGGGTGGACGTAACTGTCACCCTGTAAATTAAAGTCTAAGCGTTGTGGCAGTGCAATCTGGGTGAACATAAGATCACCCTGTGTAACATTAACTTCCGTTGTTCTCGGAATAATATTAAGCCTCGTGTGTGCGTGTGTGTGTGTGTGTGTTTGTGTGTTGTATTAATTTGGGTCGACATAATTGTCACCCTGTGATTTAAACTTTGTGCCGCGCTTAATAATACTAATATACTTCAGTAATGTGTGTTTTATAATTAAATAAGATATGTGCCCGAGTGCACATAATTAATAAACGTTTGGCGAGTAGTGGAGCTAGGAAAGCTCGTCTCGACTTTGATCATAGTACGTTCTCTTTCCGATCTGGAATCGTTGTAAGCGGTGAGGTTGGTCGTGAACCGAAGCATCTTAGTCAGTTTTTAAATCCTCGTTATGTGGTTCTGTAAGATCCAGACTTGAATGTAGTACGTTCTCTTTCCAATCTAGATTCGCTGTAAGCGGTGAGGTTGGTCGTGAACCGAAGCATCTCAATCAGCTTTTAAATCATTGTTGTTTGATTCTGTTAAACATTCCAGATTTGTCATTTTCCTTAAAGACTCAGTATCTTGGAGTCTCTTTTCGAGTCGATTTCTGTGAAGATTAAGTCTTCCAGAATCTTCTCTTGTGCATACCTCTTATTTATTCCAGTAGGAGTATGATGGTTGACTATTGTCATCGGTTATTATTCGAGAAGCGATGAGTCTAACCTAATACGACTGCTTCGAACCATTCTGCTTTTTACCCTTGCTAGTCTATTCAAGTAGACTAACCCACGAACTTTGTTCTCTGCATGTGGGCTGGTGTCATCCGTTCGATTCGACACATCAGATAGAGTGTAGATGAGAAGACTAGAAGGACTATGGAGTCGACGGTGGTTTTTTCGATATTTTTAATAATTTCTTTTAATCAGGTTGAGATTCTTGGGAGATGACCATTGTGGTCAAGATCCTTGTTTGTAATGCATTTAAAAGACTTCTGCTCTACTTTGTTTAAGACTTCCTTTGTAATTTATTTAAACTCTGTGTTTGTCCTATTCGGGATTGGAATGTAATCCCGGGACTCATGTTTTATATAAATAAGGTTATCATTTTGTATCATTATATTTCATGAATTGTATTTAAACGGTAAACCTTGGGTGATCTCGGTAAGGAACACTGGGGTCATTGGCGGTAATACCTTTCCAAAACGGTTAAGTTTTGGGGGTATTACAGTTGTGGTATAAGAGCTAAAAAAAAAAAAATTAATGGGTTGGGTATTTGAAAACCATTTACTCGTTTTAATTGAAAAGTGTTTTCAAAGAACTCTGAATTTTTTTAAAAGTGAAAAGAATTTGAAAACACCGTTCATAGTCCTGTCTTCTATATGGTCTCATATAGTAAGCTTGCTTCTATATCTAGAAAGACTAATTCCTTTCCCGTTGCCCCATAAGATATGGGTGCATTCTGTTCTCTTCAGAGGAACCGGGAGAAGCCAAGGTGGTTTCGCCATACCCAATAAGGCTTGAATTCCCAATTCTCTTGTTTTGAGTTAAGGTTGTATAACCTAGTAACTCGGTTTGAGTTCATCAATATAAATTACCAAGTTTATCTATTCTAAGTTGATTTTATTACAATAAGTATATCAGAATGATACTAACGTGATAAAATCCTTGGAATTTGATCGGTAAACAGATGGTGAACACAAGGAACGTTAGCCGTACTGGTGCTGGGCCGAGTAATGACCCCAGACCAAATGCGAGGAATGATGCAGACCCAACAGGAGAACGTGAGTCTATCTTTAACAATAACCAGGGAGGCAATGGTCAAGCACATGCCAACGCTCCGATATTGTTTGATGTTGCAGCAGTGGAGGCAATTCGAGGAATTGTCATGCAGGCAATCACAGATGTTATGCGACCAGTTGCACCACAAGCACAAGGTGGTCCAGTTTCTCAGGCTATTCCTGAAGTTGAGAAGTCAGTGGAGAAAGTACCTCAGATCAATGTTGTCGGAAACAGAGGAACTTACGATCAAGCGTTAAAAGTCGTGAGTTCAATGAGGCCTGACAGCTATGACGGTACTGGAGAACCGGTCAGGGAGACATATTGGTTCTCGCATATGGAACGGTTGCTCCGGAACATTAATTGCACTGAGGCTAGGAAAGTGCACATCGCCTCTCTTCAACTCAAGGATGTGGCTAGCGAATGGTGGGAGAGCACCGGTCTGGCTGATCATCCCGAGCTGAATTGGAGAATGTTCAAAACCAAGATGACCGGTCGTTTCTTTTCTCGAGCTATGAGGGAGGAGAAGCATAAGGAATTTCTGTACCCGCAGATTGATGGGTTAAAGGTGACTGAGCTCGTAGCTAACTTCAATCACTTGATGCAGTACGCTGGACCAGAGGTGTAAACCGAGGAGCAGAAGATCTGGTACTTCCATGGGTGGATGATTCCAGAGATCAAGCCTCTAATGTTGCGTCGTGGTTGTTCTACGTTAGAACAATATGTGGATACAGCCTTCAAAACAGAAGTCACACTGGAGGAGTCTGCCCTTAAGCGGGAAAAGCAAGTTAAGGGAAAGGGTGGGCAACAGGATCGCCAGGTTGGTTCATTCAAATGACCGGCATCGCCTACCAAGTTTGAAAAGTCTGGTCGTGCTAAGACCGAGATAAATCAGTCTGACTCTGCCAGAGGCTCAGGTTGGAGCAGCGGAGTAATTCAGTGCCACAACTGTGGTGAAGTTGGGCATAAAAATTTTAATTGCCAAAAGGACAAGAGAGTATGTCATAATTGTGGAAGAGAAGGCCACATAAAAACATACTGTAGACTGAAGGGTCAGGGACCAATGC
Organism: Rheum nobile; assembly: GCA_027886185.1. Classification (NCBI taxonomy): domain Eukaryota; kingdom Viridiplantae; phylum Streptophyta; class Magnoliopsida; order Caryophyllales; family Polygonaceae; genus Rheum; species Rheum nobile. Next base: position 4,068,871 of record WOAB01000207.1, on the reverse strand, counting down.
AGTCTTATCAGGCGTCAAATGTTGGAGGTGGGCAGAACCCAAGGCCAGTGGTATCTACTCCTGAGTAGTCTATGACTCGTAATAAAGGCAAAGCGCCTATGGGGTCTTCAGGCCAAGGGCAACGACTCTTCATAATGAGCCAAGCCAACGGAGAAGAACCCTGATTCCTTAAGTTATATCAGTACTAAGTCTTTCCTTAAGATTAAGGAGTAAAGACGTGTGTCGGTAATCTCCGTAGTACTGTGATCTGGTTGTTCAACTTTTGACAGTTAGTGTAATGTTTAATGATAATGAAGTGTTTCCTCGTTTTGGAAATTTCAGAATGCATTGTCGTTACGAATTCGTTGTTCATACGAAACCCCGTAAGTGTCGAGAACAGCTTATGCCAAGTAAGGATAAGGACTGTCGGACTTATGGTGGTGGAGTTTTGTGGACAACTTAGATGTTCGTTCCCTATGTGGTTAATCCCAAGGTCGACTCTGTTGTTTAAATCTAAATCCACTCCTAAGGTTCTTCTTCATACATAGAGTATGTCATCTATAAGAACGGATGCAACTCTTTGAGAAAGATTAAGTTGTGGAGCGGTCATGTTGATAGGAAAGATTGCAGTTAAGGATGGGATATGTTGATGATCCCGATGTATTAAAGATTCAGTAAGGAGAATTGTCTACGCATCTAAGGAGTACTGTGGTAAGCGTTATCTCATACGCTAAGTTCTTCCGAGATTTCTTAAGGAAAGGGAATGAACTTGTAGAGTTTTGTTAGGAGAGATCAGGAGATATCTCTCATGTGCGAGTTTGTGCCATAAGCATTGAGGCGGATGAATCATTTTCAGAATGATATCCTAAGGAATTAAGAGTAATATCTCTTGTGATCCATTTCAAGGATGAAGTGATTAAGGATGTTGGATCCAGGTGGTAAGATTGGTGTTGAGGTAGTATCCTAATTGGCTTCCTGTAAGTTTCGGGGTCGAAACTTCTTTTAAGGGGGAGGTGATGTGATACCCCGTAATTCTGTAAGGATTAATTTGGGAATTTTTGGAATTTTCCCGAACACCCGTTTAGTACGTCGGATTTAATTCAGAAAGTTGGAGGCATTCTGTAATGTGCTTTGTATCTGTAATATTTTTCTTAGTGAAATAATATACAGACGACGTACTTTGGATGTTAATACTCGTTCGCGTACGATAATTTTATCCCGGGTTAACATCGTTTTCGTCTAAGAGCTGAGGAGGCGGCGAAGCCAAGGGCGACGCCCGCCGTACAGTGGTGGCGCCCGCCGTTGCAAGGCTCGAGGAGCAGCCGGGTCTTCTCCTAGATGGGGACGCCAGGCCTATGGCGGCGCCCGCCGTATTTATGATGGTGCCCGCCGCATTGATGGCGGCGCCCGCCGCATTTATAACGGTGCCCGCCGTCGTTGTTGTCCGGAGGTCTTTGCCCGATGGTCGTCGGCGAGCGTCTGACGACGCCGAACTAGCCCCGACATGCCTCCATTTAGGCCATCATTATGCTCCCTTGTGATCTGGCTATAAAAGGAGAGGCTTGGGGATCGGATTTCACACAAAATCAGAAGCTCAAATCTCAAAATCTCTCTCGCCGGAGTTTGGTGCCCTCGCCGGATTTCTGAAGCTTTCGCCGGTGTCGTTTGGTGGTGTTTCCAGAAGCCCTTGTGATGCCTTTTGGTTGCATTTGGAGGTTGGAACCCAGGCAAGGCAAAAAGGGGTCGAAACGCGCATCATTTGGGTGAGTTTTTCTCTCGTTCTGTCGTCGGAGTTCTTCACGGCGACCGCCGTGTTCTTTACGGCGCCCGCCGTGATGAATGCGGCGACCGCCGCCAAGAACAGCGATCGCCGCCAGTGCCCAGAATGCCTTCGTAGCTTTGGCTTGGTTAGTTGTCGTCGTGGCATCGTTTCTTTCGATTCCTTTCGTCTTTCCTTAGATTCGTACTAGTTTATGTCGAATCTAACTTGGGGTTTCCTAATGGGTCGACTCGAAGGTCGTTGTGCTGTCGGAGCTATACCTGTGTCGAGCCCGGAATCCCATTGTCTCTGCTTTGTTCCAGATCTGCGGACTAAGGCAAGTGGCGGTTCGCTCTTGCTCATCGTTCCATATTTACATTAATTATCAGTTGTTTATCTGAGTAATTAATTTGTAATGATTACTGTGTTTGTCTGGAATTGGTTTTATAAACTGTTTTGGAAAATCTTATAATAGGTTGTATATCTGTTAGAACGACGCTATTATATGTGATCGCCTTCTGGGCATTTATGTGGATTTATCCAGAACTGTTGTTTGTTTGGGAACTAATTTCATAAATAAACGTGATTAAAGTAATGTTATGATAGGTTGTATATCTGTTAGAACAACGCTATCATATGTGATAATTATCGTGATGGTATTGTTGTGAAATTAATCTTAATGCTAGAATAGCATGTGGGTTAATAGGAAAACTAATCCAAGTAAGGATTAGTTGTTTCTATTATCTTTATGTTTAAGTTGATTGCCTGGATGACCTTAATGTGAATAATTGTTGTGTTAGACTGTTTAGTTAACACGATTGTTTGTGGGAACGTTAATCCAAGTAAGGATTTGTCATTTCTTTAAATCATAATATTCCTCGAGATTATTTCCGAATAATAATTTAAGGGTCATGACCTATGCTTCTTATCCACCTTTAAGGATCTGAAGTGTTTAAGCGCCTTGCTAGCGCCAGTGGATGAGCTTAATAGCAGTCTTGTGTATTAAGCACCTAGCTAGTGCAATTGGGGTGGACGTAACTGTCACCCTGTAAATTAAAGTCTAAGCGTTGTGGCAGTGCAATCTGGGTGAACATAAGATCACCTTGTGTAACATTAACTTCCGTTGTTCTCGGAATAATATTAAGCCTCGTGTGTGCGTGTGTGTGTGTGTGTTTGTGTGTTGTATTAATTTGGGTCGACATAATTGTCACCCTGTGATTTAAACTTTGTGCCGCGCTTAATAATACTAATATACTTCAGTAATGTGTGTTTTATAATTAACTAAGATATGTGCCCGAGTGCACATAATTAATAAACGTTTGGCGAGTAGTGCAGCTAGGAAAGCTCGTCTCGACTTTGATCATAGTACGTTCTCTTTCCAATCTGGAATCGCTGTAAGCGGTGAGGTTGGTCGTGAACCGAAGCATCTTAGTCCGTTTTTAAATCCTCATTATGTGGTTATGTAAGATCCAGACTTGAATGTAGTACGTTCTCTTTCCAATCTAGATTCACTGTAAGCGGTGAGGTTGGTCGTGAACCGAAGCATCTCAATCAGCTTTTAAATCATTGTTGTTTGATTCTGTTAAACATTCCAGATTTATCATTTTCCTTAAAGACTCAATCTCTTGGAGTCTCTTTTCGAGTCGATTTCTGTGAAGATTAAGTATTCCAGAATCTTCTCTTGTGCATACCTCTTATTTATTCCAGTAGGAGTATGATGGTTGACTATTGTCATCGATTATTATTCGAGAAGCGATGAGTCTAACCTAATACGACTGCTTCAAACCATTCTGCTTTTTACCCTTGCTAGTCTATTCAAGTAGACTAACCCACGAACTTTGTTCTCTGCATGTGGGCTGGTGTCATCCGTTCGATTCGGTACATCAGATAGAGTGTAGATGAGAAGACTAGAAGGACTATGGAGTCGACGGTGGTTTTTTCGACGTTTTTAATAATTTCTTTTAATCAGGTTGAGATTCTTGGGAGATGACCATTGTGGTCAAGATCCTTGTTTGTAATGCATTTAAAAGACTTCCGCTGTACTTTGTTTAAGACTTCCGTTGTAATTTATTTAAACTCTGTGTTTGTCCTATTCGGGATTGGAATGTAATCCCCGGACTCATGTTTTATATAAATAAGGTTATCATTTTGTATCATTATATTTCATGAATTGTATTTAAACGGTAAACCTTGGGTGATCTCGGTAAGGAACACTGGGGTCACTGGCGGTAATACCTTTCCAAAAGGGTTAAGTTTTGGGGGTGTTACAGTTGTGGTATCAGAGCTAAAAGTTTTTTTTTAAACGGGTCGGGTATTTGAAAACCATTTACTCGTTTTAATTGAAAAGTGTTTTCAAATAACTCTGAATTTTTTTAAAAGGGAAAAGAATTTGAAAACACTATTCATAGTCCTGTCTTCTATATGGTCTGATATAGTAAGCTTGCTTCTATATCTAGAAAGACTAATTCCTTCCCCGTTGCCCCATAAGATATGGGTGCATTCTGTTCTCTTCAGAGGAACCGAGAGAAGCCAAGGTGGTTTCGCCATACCCAATAAGGCTTGAATTCCCAATTCTCTCGTTTTGAGTTAAGGTTGTATAACCTAGTAACTCGGTTTGAGTTCATCAATATAAATTACCAAGTTGATCTATTCTAAGTTGATTTTATTACAATAAGTATATCAGAATGATACTACCGTGATAAAATCCTTGGAATTTGATCGGTAAACAGATGGTGAACACAAGGAACGTTAGCCGTGCTGGTGCTGGGCCGAGTAATGACCCCAGACCAAATGCGAGGAATGCTGCAGACCCAACAGGAGAACGTGAGTCTGTCTTTAACAATAACCAGGGAGGCAATGGCCAAGCACATGCCAACGCTCCGATATTGTTTGATGTTGCAGCAGTGGAGGCAATTCGAGGAATTGTCATGCAGGCAATCACAGATGTTATGCGACCAGTTGCACCACAAGCACAAGGTGGTCCAGTTTCTCAGGCTATTCCTGAAGTTGAGGAGTCAGTGGAGAAAGTACCTCAGATCAATGTTGTCGGAAACAGAGGAACTTACGATCAAGCGTTAAAAGTCATGAGTTCAATGAGGCCTAACAGCTATGACGGTACTGGAGAACCAGTCAGGGTGACATATTGGTTCTCGCATATGAAACGGTTGCTCCGGAACATTAATTGCACTGAGGCTGGGAAAGTGCACATCGCCTCTCTTCAACTCAAGGATGTGGCTAGCGAATGGTGGGAGAGCACCGGTCTGGCTGATCATCCCGAGCTGAATTGGAGCATGTTCAAAACCAAGATGACCGATCGTTTCTTTTCCCGAGCTATGAGGGAGGAGAAGCATAAGGAATTTCTGTACCCGCAGACTGATGGGTTAAAGGTGACTGAGCTCGCAGCTAAGTTCAATCACTTGATGCAGTACGCTGGATCTGAGGTGTCAACCGAGGAGCAGAAGATCTGGTACTTCCATGGATGGATGAATCCAGAGATCAAGCCTCTAATGTTGCGTCATGGTTGTTCTACGTTAGAACAATATGTGGATGCAACCTTCAAGACAGAAGTCACACTGGAGGAGTCTGCCCTTAAGCGGGAAAAGCAAGTTAAGGGAAAGGGTGGGCAATAGGATCGCCAGGTTGGTTCATTCAAACGACCGGCATCGCCTACCAAGTTTGAAAAGTTTGGTCGTGCTAAGACCGAGATAAATCAGTCTGACTCTGCCAGAGGCTCAGGTTGGAGCAGCGGAGTAATTCAGTGCCACAACTGTGGTGAAGTTGGGCATAAAAATTTTAATTGCCAAAAGGACAAGAGAGTATGTCATAATTGTGGAAGAGAAGGCCACATAAAAACATACTGCAGACTGAAGGGTCAGGGACCAATGCAGTCTTATCAGGCGTCAAATGTTGGAGGTGGGCAGAACCCAAGGCCAGTGGTATCTACTCCTGAGCAGTCTATGACTCGTAATAAAGGCAAAGCGCCTATGGGGTCTTCAGGCCAAGGGCAACGACTCTTCATAATGAGCCAAGCCAACGGAGAAGAACCCTGATTCCTTAAGTTGTATCAGTACTAAGTCTTTCCGTAAGATTAAGGAGTAACGACGTGTGTCGGTAATCTCCATAGTATTGTGATCTGGTTGTTCAACTTTTGACAGTTAGTGTAATGTTTAATGATAATGAAGTGTTTCCTCGTTTTGGAAATTTCAGAATGCATTGTCGTTACGAATTCGTTGTTCATACGAAACCCCGTAAGTGTCGAGAATAGCTTATGCCAAGTAAGGATAAGGAATGTCGGACTTATGGTGGTGGAGTTTTGTGGACAACTTAGATGTTCGTTCCTTATGTGGTTAATCCCAAGGTCGACTCTGTTGTTTAAATCTAAATCCAATCCTAAGGTTCTTCTTCATACATAGAGTATGTCATTTATAAGAACGGATGCAACTCTTTGAGGAAGATTAAGTTGTGGAGCGGTCATGTTGAGAGGAAAGGTTGCAGTTAAGGATGGGATATGTTGATGATCCCGATTTATTAAATATTCAGTAAGGAGAATTGTCTACGCATCTAAGGAGTACTGTGGTAAGCGTTATCTCATACGCTAAGTTCTTCCGAGATTTCTTAAGGAAAGGGAATGAACTTGTAGAGTTTTGTTAGGAGAGATCAGGAGATATCTCTCATGTGCGAGTTTGTGCCATAAGCATTGAGGCGGATGAATCATTTTCAGAATGATATCCTAAGGAATTAAGAGTAATATCTCTTGTGATCCATTTCAAGGATGAAGTGATTAAGGATGTTGGATCCTAATTGGCTTCCTATAAGTTTCGGGGTCGAAACTTCTTTTAAGGGGGAGGTGATGTGATACCCCGTAATTCTGTAAGGATTATTTTGGGAATTTTTGGAATTTTCCCGAACACCCGTTTAGTACGTCGGATTTAATTCAGAAAGTTGGAGGCATTCTGTAATGTGCTTTGTATCTATAATATTTTTCTTAGTGAAATAATATACAGACGACGTACTTTGGATGTTAATACTCGTTCACGTACGATAATTTTATCCCGGGTTAACATCGTTTTCGTCTAAGAGCTGAGGAGGCGGCGAAGCCAAGGGCGGCGCCCGCCGTACAGTGGCGGCGCCCGCCGTCGCAAGGCTCGAGGAGCAGCCGGGTCTTCTCCTAGCTGGGGACTCCAGGCCTATGGCGGCGCCCGCCGTATTTATGACGGTGCCCGCCGCATTGATGGCGGCGCCCGCCGCATTTATAACGGTGCCCGTCGTCGATGTTGTCCGGAGGTCTTTGCCCGATGGTTGTCGGCGAGCGTCTGACGACACCGAACTAGCCCCGCCACGCCTCCATTTAGGCCATCATTATGCTCCCTTGTGATCTGGCTATAAAAGGAGAGGCTTGGGGATCGGATTTCACACAAAATCAGAAGCTCAAATCTCAAAATCTCTCTCGCCGGAGTTTGGTGCCCTCGCCGGATTTCTGAAGCTTTCGCCGGTGTCGTTTGGTGGTGTTTCCAGAAGCCCTTGTGATGCCTTTTGGTTGCATTTGGAGGTTGGAACCCAGGCAAGGCAAAAAGGGGTCGAAACGCGCATCATTTGGGTGAGTTTTTCTCTCGTTCTGTCGTCGGAGTTCTTCACGGCGACCGCCGTATTCTTTATGGTGCCCGCCGTGATGAATGCGGCGACCACCGCCAAGAACAGCGACCGCCGCCAGTGCCCAGAATGCCTTCGTAGCTTTGGCTTGGTTGGTTGTCATCGTGGCGTCGTTTCTTTCGATTCCTTTCGTCTTTCCTTAGATTCGTACTAGTTTATGTCGAATCTAACTTGGGGTTTCTTATGGGTCGACTCGAAGGTCGTTGTGCTATCGGAGCTATACCTGTGTCGAGCCCGGAATCCCGTTGTCTCTGCTTTGTTCCAGATCTGCGGACTAAGGCAAGTGGCGGTTCGCTCTTGCTCATCGTTCCATATTTACATTAATTATCAGTTGTTTATCTGAGTAATTAATTTGTAATGATTACTGTGTTTGTCTGGAATTGGTTTTATAAACTGTTTTGGAAAATCTTATAATAGGTTGTATATCTGTTAGAACGACGCTATTATCTGTGATCGCCTTCCGGGCATTTATGTGGATTTATCCAGAACTGTTGTTTGTTTGGGAACTAATTTCATAAATAAACGTGGTTAAAGTAATGTTATGATAGGTTGTATATCCGTTAGAACAACGCTATCATATGTGATAATTACCGTGATGGTATTGTTGTGAAATTAATCTTAATGCTAGAATAGCATGTGGGTTAATAGGAAAACTAATCCAAGTAAGGATTAGTTGTTTCTATTATCTTTATGTTTAAGTTGATTGCCTGGATGACCTTAATGTGAATAATTGTTGTGTTAGACTGTTTAGTTAACACGATTGTTTGTGGGAACGTTAATCCAAGTAAGGATTTGTCGTTTCTTTAAATCGTAATATTCCTCGGGATAATTTCCGAATAATAATTTAAGGGTCATGACCTATGCTTCTTATCCACCTTTAAGGATCTGAAGTGTTTAAGCGCCTTGCTAGCGCCAGTGGATGAGCTTAATAGCAGTCCTGTGTATTAAGCACCTAGCTAGTGCAATTGGGGTGGACGTAACTGTCACCCTGTAAATTAAAGTCTAAGCGTTGTGGCAGTGCAATCTGGGTGAACATAAGATCACCCTGTGTAACATTAACTTCCGTTGTTCTCGGAATAATATTAAGCCTCGTGTGTGCGTGTGTGTGTGTGTGTGTTTGTGTGTTGTATTAATTTGGGTCGACATAATTGTCACCCTGTGATTTAAACTTTGTGCCGCGCTTAATAATACTAATATACTTCAGTAATGTGTGTTTTATAATTAAATAAGATATGTGCCCGAGTGCACATAATTAATAAACGTTTGGCGAGTAGTGCAGCTAGGAAAACTCGTCTCGACTTTGATCATAGTACGTTCTCTTTCTGATCTGGAATCGCTGTAAGCGGTGAGGTTGGTCGTGAACCGAAGCATCTTAGTCAGTTTTTAAATCCTCGTTATGTGGTTCTGTAAGATCCAGACTTGAATGTAGTACGTTCTCTTTCCAATCTAGATTCGCTGTAAGCGGTGAGGTTGGTCGTGAACCGAAGCATCTCAATCAGCTTTTAAATCATTGTTGTTTGATTCTGTTAAACATTCCAGATTTGTCATTTTCCTTAAAGACTCAATCTCTTGGAGTATCTTTTTGAGTCAATTTCTGTAAAGATTAAGTCTTCCAGAATCTTCTCTTGTGCATACCTCTTATTTATTCCAGTAGGAGTATGATGGTTGACTATCGTCATCGGTTATTATTCGAGAAGCGATGAGTCTAACCTAATATGACTGCTTCGAACCATTCTGCTTTTTACCCTTGCTAGTCTATTCAAGTAGACTAACCCACGAACTTTGTTCTCTGCATGTGGGCTGGTGTCATCCGTTCGATTCGGCACATCAGATAGAGTGTAGATGAGAAGACTAGAAGGACTATGGAGTCGACGGTGGTTTTTCGACGTTTTTAATAATTTCTTTTAATCAGGTTGAGATTCTTGGGAGATGACCATTGTGGTCAAGATCCTTGTTTGTAATGCATTTAAAAGACTTCCGCTGTACTTTGTTTAAGACTTCCGTTGTAATTTATTTAAACTCTGTGTTTGTCCTATTCGGGATTGGGATGTAATCTCGGGACTCATGTTTTATATAAATAAGGTTATCATTTTGTATCATTATATTTCATGAATTGTATTTAAACGGTAAAGCCTTGGGTGATCTCGGTAAGGAACACTAGGGTCACTAGCGGTAATACCTTTCCAAAAGGGTTAAGTTTTGGGGTGTTACACATGAGCTGTACACTGTATGTGCATAAGTTTTGGCATGTGCACATTCAAGCAAAAAGACATGTGTTTTATAGGGTATGCACATACAAGCCAAAAACTCATGCACATTTCAAGCCAAGAAAACGATGCATAAAAGTAAAATTTAGATGCACATACAAGTCAAAATCCATGCACATACAAGCCAAAACCTATGCACATTCAGAAAAGTGTATAAGATTCTACATGTATGTGCATAAGTTTCCACTTACAAAAAGTCACACATATAGTCAAACCCTATGCACACCTAGTTCAATTTACATGCACATATAGAGGTGTCAAACGGGTCGGGTTCGGGTTTAAGCATATCGGGTCGGGTCATTTACGGGTCAAGTCGATTGCGGGTCAAAATTTTATAAAATGAATATTAAAATAATATTTTAATTAAAACAAAAAATAATAAATCAAAAAATTGTTATTATATAATATATTAATAATAAAATATATTATAATATTTAATATATAAAAGAGTTTGGATCATATGAGGAGGGGGTTTGAGTATAAAGTGAGAAATAAGGTGAGCCGTTTGATTGAGTTGATCGGATAGCTGAGGTTCAATTTCGATTTATTAAGAGGCGGTGGTAATTTTGTAATTCCCATCACTTTTTCTTTTCATTTCCTTATTTACCCCTCCTTCTTCTACCTTTTGTTCCATCTTGACAATGGAAATTTCGCTATTCTTCTACCTTCATATTGCATCTTCTCCCGTCATTAAAACCGTGAAGGAGAAAGGTAGATATGTCTTTTCTTCGTTTTTCCTTACTATTTCGCGACTTCATGTTCTAACTTAGTTGTGTAATTTGCTTTTGTTTTTTTCGTGAATCAACTTGCTATGATTTCTCTTCTAATTTCTGTGCAATTGATTTTGCCATTGTCTTATTGATTTTCTGTCATAGATCTAACGATTCTCGCCATGTACTTGAACGATTTCTTCATCTACTCCTGTGTTTTATGAATTTTGATTTTGGGGTGGTTTTAGGGTTTAGGTTGTTCATAGCAATGTTTTAATTGTGCGTATTGTATAATCTTGCTTTAAAATTGGATTTTAAATTAAGTATGCCTTATTCAATTTTGTAATGTTCATATTCATATGTTCGATCGTCTTCTCTTTTGTGCATTCGTTGTTTTTAGTACGTTTTTGGACATTGAATTTGTTTTGCGCTTATTTGTGCACTTTTATTCATATTGATTCTGTTATGCGCTTATTTGTGCACTTTTACTCACACTTTGTGCACTTTTATTCACCATTTTCGCAGTTTGTATTCTCCAATATTGAGGTGTCCACTTAAGCTTCATGGACATGTGTCTACAAGGATGCAAATTTCTTTAGATTATGTAAATAGTTTGTAGTGTGTTGTTAATTTTTCAAGTGATAGGTGGATAGCGTAACCCTTATGACTAATAATATTTTCATTCCAAGACAACTTTAACCATCTGAGTTAGACTAATGTTTGTCGTTTTAAATATCAAAATTACCTACCAAATGCATTCAGTTTTTGATTATTTACTAAGATTTTAACAGTTTTGAATCTTCTATCCCATTTTCATAGGGACTTAACGGAGGAACAAGCTAAAGATAAGTGTTAGAACTTTGAAGTTTTACTAGCCTATATCAAAAGGGACGGTTTCCTAGGAGATGATGCATTTGAGGGTTCTTATGGACCAAAAGCGTCATCGCTGCCTATGAATTGCTATTTTACGAGACAAAGTATTGATGTATGCCCCTCTAAATACCGCGCACACTACGGGTCAAGCTGCAACAGAGATTACGTGAAGCCACTCATAGCTGTCACTGTTTCACTGGTCATTCAAGGATTATGATGGTCCAACGATTGTATCGTCCTTTTAATTTCCTAGTATATACAAGGAGGTTATATTGCCTTTTTCACTAAGAGCATTAGGCATTTTGTGGGCTGATTTTGTATCAAACTTGGCAGAGATCTTTTTGACGTTTTCTTATTTAGCTTTACTGTTTTGGTTTTCTTATTTGGCTTTACTGATGTTCGGCCATAGCTCTATCAATTCTCCATTTAAGTTCGACAAATTTTCATAAGCATAACTCTATAGGTTTTAATGTGATTACTTTGGTACTCAAACTGATTTGACCGTGTCGTTGGTGATTCTAATAAAAAACTTAAATCGCTTGTGCTTTAAAGCTTCACAATTTGATGAATGGTACATTAACCCCCAATGGAGATTTTGAATTATCAAAATGTGTGGAACAATTTTAGACAAATGAATTTGCAAATTACAATTCAAAACATGAAAACTCTAACATTTTGTAATCCATATGATTGAAGTAAATATGTAAAAAACCCAATTTATACACTCGACAAAGTTGCACTAAGCTTAAGAGCATATTTATGCATTTTAGGTAACTAGTTATGCAATATTACATACAAGACATGCACTTTTATGCATTTAGTTATCACAAGCATGATGTGTAGCCTATGAAGGATTCGAACCCACATCCATGTGTACCAACACATTACTCTACCATTTGAGCTAATAGGCTATGAAAAAATCAAATATTTGAACATACACCACTTTATAGAAAGTATATTCAAACTTGAATAGAAGCATTTAGTGATCGATATATGCACTTGTTTTATACATTTACTGGCAGAATTTTTATACTCTTAATGATGCATTTTTACTAATAAAATGTGCACTATTAGGCACTTAGTTATGCACTTTTACTAATAAGACATACACTTTCTTGTTACCTGACTTATTACCTTTAAATGACAAAGATACGCGCTAAAAACACTTAGATATGCACTTTTACCAACAAGACATGCACTTTTGTACATTTAGTGAAGTAATTTTACTTACAAGTCATGCACTATTTATACATTTGCACTTTTACTAACAAGGCATGCACTTTAAACACTTAGTCGTGCACTAACTTTCTATGGTGTTGAATTTTCTATTTCAGCACGAATCGTAGGGAAACAATATAACCAGTTACAAAGGAATTACGGTAAATCACATCAAGGATCAACCCAAAATTAAAAATTAAGAAGTAGAACATGAACATAGAAATCTCTATTCACACAAATAGAAGCATGTTTACCTAAAACGCATCATATGAACTTTGAATTACAATGAACCCTAAATCGCAAAGAACCTCAATCACAGCATATGAACCCTAAACTACAACATCAAAGTTGATGAGTCCCGGTGATTGACCACCAAGGCGTCGATGCGTTAATGCCAAGATACTCAAGCATCGACCATGCTTCGATTCCAAGGCATTCATGCGCATGCCTATATCCAAGCCTTTAAGGATTTTATCCTCTTTGTATTTTTGGATTATTTAGTTTCATTATTCTAGTCTTGCCTTGGTGAGTGTGAAGAGCCATTTACACATGGGCTTCAACTCATAAAGGCCCATTAGACTTTCCCTTGTTGGATTGATGCCTAGACTATTTAAAGCCATCTTTGGCTTCCTTGTAACCTTAGTTGAAGAATTAAAGAGTGGCATTGCCTTGGGTAAGAGTATATCTCCCCTAGGCAGTCACTATCTTCTTTCAACTCAAGCTTTCAACATTCAAATCTATCTTTCTCTCATCAATCTCGTTGTGGATCTCTCATACTCACAAACTCACGTTAGAAGCAAGACAATTCCAGCCAAGGAACCTCCAAGAGAGGTTCCCTTGGCTCCCCACCGCTTGTGCCGCCAGCCAAGCTCTAGCTCCGGTCGACCTCACACCTCACACAACGTCCTTGTTCCTCCCCGGCTGGCTTTCGCTCCCCTTGGTGGTTCCCGGCATTTCCCCCTCCTTTGTTGCCGCCTTGAGCTCTCCAAGGGACTAAGGAGACCACCCAACCTCAAGGAGAAGGCAAGCTTGGACACGATCTAGCCTCATAGGAAAGAAAGGTCCCATTGGTGACCTTGATTCTCATCAATTGGTATCAAGAGCCATTGTCCAAGCTAAGTTTTTCTTTCCCCTTTCAAGTTCAGTTTTTCATGATTATTTTCATAGCTTGCATGAGATTCCTTGGTGTTGCCATGATGAACATGTTCTAGGCTTAGGTTCTCTCTTGTTAGCTTGAAATTTTTCTTGTTCTTCATGTTCTTGTGTGAGTTGCTCATGTTCAGTTTTTCTTTGTTCCATGCTTCTTTTGCTTGATATTATGATAGTTTAGTAGTTATTTTTTCGTGCTTTGTTCATCCCACCCAAACCCTCCCAAAAACAGCCCCAAAAGCGCAAAAAAATCACTTTCCGATGATCGGACTACCACCTCCGGCGACCGGACCACCGCATCTTCCACCTTGCTGTCACCACCACCACCCTACAGCCACCACGCTGCCATGGCCGAACCTAGCCCTTGCCCCTTGCTTGTTTGATTTGAATCCCTTAAAGTGTGCATGTGACTTGGGTATATTTGGCAAAGGACAAGAGTGTTTTCCTTCTTAGCATTTTGGTTGCCTTAGGTTGTTTGAGTAAGTGCCAAATTTGAGTATTGGCTGATTTGTGTGGGTTAGAGTGCTTGTAAGCTTCCTCTTTGTGGGCTTCAAAAAAGAGGGGGGTCTTAGTGGCAAGTCTACAAACTCCTTTCCCTCTTCTCCTATTTGTCCCACAACCCAAAACGGGACATTGTCTTCAAACCCCCTTGGTGCCGGCCCTAGTTGCTCCTCAAAGGCATTCGTGTGGCCTCACTCCCTATCTACTCACATGAGTTCTAGTGGACCTTGCTCTTCCATTGATTAGAAAAAGCCCATTCACAACAAGAGGCCAAGAAAAGGCAAAGGCCCAAAAATACAAAAAAAAAAAACATAAAGTCGGTATTCCAAATATAAAAAAATCAAAACAAGGTCCACTCACACCTTACTTGTTCGGTTGGGCCACTTTCTTTGGTGGGCTCTCTCACCCTCACTAGGCACCATGGGCCACTAAGCCTATCTCTCCATTTTCCTCTATGTTACTTGTCACCACAATATACCTCTCCTTGGGCCCATAGGGTAGCCAAGTTGTGCTCTCATCTAGACTTGTCATCCTTAGTCATTTTCGGCATTCCCTCATCTAGCCCAAGTCATTCAATTGGGCTTTGCTTGGAAGTGCCTTATCCAACCAATTTCTCAAGTCACATGCACTTACCCACCTTGCCTCTCTTGACTTGAGCCTTCTTTGTTGCCTTGCTTGATTTCCTAGGCTTAGTTTGCTACCTCTTTATTGATATGATTGCCTTGGTTGCCTAGAGCATTGATTTGCTTATTGCTTGTATTGCATTGGTTTGTTTGTCTTAGGCCTAAGGTTTTCATATTCTCTTAGTATGTTTGTTGTGATTGCTTGGGACTTTTTACTTGGCTTGCCCATTGATTGTGCTATGTGAGTCACCATGGACGAGCCATATTGGTCTTATCCTCCTCGGCCGCAACCGGGCCGGCGCCCACGACGCCAAGCTCATTACACCACGACCTTGTACGGAGGCTCTTATTCACGCGCCGCCCCTAGGCCCACAACTGGCTACGAGGGTCGCCACCATTATGCTCATTATTTCACCGAGTTCGACGTGGCGTCTTTTGGAGACTATGATGAAGAAGGCGCCTATGAAGGATTAGAAGAGATCTTTGAAGAGGAGGCTTGGGCGGATGTGAGCCACCCAGGTTATGCCCGCGCCGGCGCCCGCTCGACCGCCTTGACCCGGGGTGGCTGCCGCCCACACCCACACGGCTTGCCGCGGAGAGTCGCGCTAGGGCGGCTGCCTCCTACGCCTCACGCGCTGCCCACGCCGAGGTGGCTAGGCGCCTCCGAGAGGAGAAAGCCGTCGCGACTGAATTAGAGGCCTTGTGCGCCGTTCTAGCCGATATCCACCGGCAACAGGAGGTCGGGGCCGCCCGGGTGGCCGACCTTAAGCTCCAATTGGCCACGATGGAGGTTGGGCGCACGACAGAGGTGGCCACATCCGCCACCGTGCTCGCGCTCCAGCTAGCGCCGAGAGCCGTGCCGCCGTCGGCGCCTAAGCCCGCGCCTTCGCTGCCACCGGTGCCGCCAATTGTTCCGGCCCCAGTACTTGTGTCCCCGTCGTCATCGGCGCCCGCACAAGCGCTGGCCCCGGTGCCCATGCCCGCTCGGATGGTTGCGCCCTTGGCTCAACCGCGAATTGGCGGCTCCCCATCGCTCGCGCCGATTGTGACACCGCCTACCGTGCCCGCTCCAGCTCCGGCCTCGGTGCCCACACCAACCCCGGTGCCCGCGCCCACGATGGCCGCACCGCCGTCGAACAAGAAGCCCGCGTCTCCACCGCCTCCGGTGCCCCCGCTCTCCTCGGCCCCGGTGCATGCACCCCCGTCGGTACCGGCGCCTGCACAAGCTCGGACCTCGGTGCCCTCTCCCGCTCAGATGGCTGCACCATTGACTCGGCCACAACTTGGTTGGCCGCCGCCCATTGCCGCGAGCAACCCCTTGTCGCCTATTGGCGGCTCACCAGCGACCCACCACCATGGCGACTGGCACCCCATGGCTGTACCACCGACGGCGGGATGCGCTATGTCACCACCTTGGTCGGCGCCATTGTTGCCCTCGGCGCCTCCCGCCCAAGTTGAGGCCCCCTTCTCTATATCCTTTTGTATGTTATTGAGTGGCACATTGCATGAGCTTCATGTTACATCTTTGGATAGAGCACATTGCATGTTGACGAACTACCTTGCATCTAGAACTATGTTCTCTTGTGTGCATTATAGTGGCATGTCCCAATTCATGTCCAAGAAGTCTCACATCATGCATGTCATTACCTCCATGGTTAAGTATGATCATTACCTCACTTGTTGTATCATGGTGCATCTACTTAGGCTTGCGAAAGGTAGTGGCATAACTTGTGCATGCATTCTTGCCATTCATATAGACTTTGGACCTTGTGTTCTCACATCCCTCATTTGTCTTGGTGGCACAAAGGTGCCTTATTATTCTGATTTTATTGAAGCATCATATGTTTGGTTGTTGCGTGCTCCTTGCTTTAGAGTTATCCTTAGAATCCTTCACTATCCCGTGATATCTAAGCTTTCTTTTGAGGATAAGGAATACTCTCTTTTAGCCCGCACACTAGATATGCCTAGAGCCCTTCATAGGCCCCCATTGGATGAGACTTTTCATGTTGATCATGGCCCCTTGAGGATTATGCCTAGAGCCACTCATGTTGATTACGGCCCCTTGGGAATGTCCACACACCATGTCACGGCTAGAACACCCTTGATAGGCGTTGTCGAGGCGCCTAAACAAAATAATCCTAAATGAACCTAAACTAGTAGAATAGGCAAGTAAGGGTCGAATCCCACAGGGAGGAAGTAATCTTTCTAAGTGCACAATTGTATGTCAAAGGTAACAAGGGGGGTTTTGGTTGATTGGTTGTCAAACAAGTAAACAAGGGAAACAAAAGCAAAGAGTTTGTAATCAAATAGGGAAAAATACTTAGCCAAACAAATATCCATCATTCATTTGATTGGTTGATCCTAGATTCTCTCTAATTCCTTCCTATGAATGTTCCTATTCCTTTTCATAAGTTATAAACAGGACAAACAGACCCTGAGAATACTAACTATTAAATAACTATGAAAACCTCACGCGTTAATTCAATAGCAGCAATGAGCACAGGAATTTCGATAGATACATGCAAGAGTAGCAAACAGCCATACTATTGCATGCAATTAATTCTCCCTATAATAAACTAGTCCCAAACAGTTCTTAGAATATTGCAGTTGCTACACATGAATTAGGTAACTCAAATAGTAATTACCAAACCCTAGCAATAGACAATTACCAATAACAACTAGTTGCGTCCAACAAGTGAAATCAATAATAATCAATGAGATGAAGCACAAGAGAATCAATACATTCAAATGAAAAGAAATAGAATTAGAATCTCACAATCGTATATCAATTGAAGGCTTCAATCGTCGGACTAAGCAAAGGGTGCTTAGTTCCTCATATTTCTTGGAAACAAATAAACTTCAAAGGGAAAACTGATGAATGCTAAAACGTGATCTTGAACAATGAAAGGGAAACTAGGTTAAATAACCTAACCCTAAAACTCAAGTGGAAAGATAACGAAAGTAGTCTAAAAGGAAATAAAATAAAAGGTTCAAAATAATAAAAATAAAGAAAAATCGAAAGAAGTCAAGACGAGCAACTTCGGAACTTCTCGCGTGGATCGCCTCCGTGTGATTCCGCGATCGCGGAAAGTATTCCGCGGTCGCGGAAATTAGAACCTTGCTCTCGAAGTGTGTTCGCTGAAAGGATTTTCCGCGGTCGCGGAATATTTTCCACGGTTGCGGAAAATGGAAATTTCTTCTGGTTGCTCTCGAATTGGCCCTCTTCGTGTCTTCGCCCTTGGTCGCGGTTGGTCGTGGCAGACCTTCTTCTCCTTCTTTGTGTGGATTCTCCCTTCTATTTCCTTGGTTTCATCAGGTGGTTTCTCCTCGTCTTCTGAATGTCTTCAATTAGCTTCTCCAAACCACCATATCCACACTTCATCTCTCCAACTACATACTCCACCGTTGTGCTCTAAATCCCTACAAATGGCACCCTAAACACCGATAACAACTCCTAGATAAGCACTACAAAGTAGAGCTGATCAAACTCCCCCATGCTTAAACCTTGCTCGTCCTCGAGTAACCTAAAATAAACCTACTCCTCCAATCAAATCCCCAAGGTCTCAGGAAGCATAGCAAAATCATCTCCACTAAGAATTGCACCTAAACATGAATCTCCAAGGCACCAACACAATAAGCACAACACAACACAACACAACACAACACAACACAACACAACACAACACAACACAACACAACACAACACAACACAACACAACACAACACAACACAACACAACACAACACAACACAACACAACACAACACAACACAACACAACACAACACAACACAACACAACACAACACAACACAACACAACACAACACAACACAACACAACACAACACAACACAACACAACACAACACAACACAACACAACACAACACAACACAACACAACACAACACAACACAACACAACACAACACAACACAACACAACACAACACAACACAACACAACACAACACAACACAACACATAACACCAACCAAGCTAAAAGGAAAGCAGAGTACTTCCCCCAAGCTTATCCCGAACACCATAGAGTGAATAAAAAATCTAATCCTAGCCTCCATCTATCTTCTTATGCCTCCCAGAGTGACCTACCTGAATCCTCCTTATATCACCTCTTCTTATGTCACCACGCCAGGAAAAATGAAGAATCCTAAAGATCACTCTTCTTGTTTTCACTCATTTTGCCAAGGCGCCCTTTCGGGTTTTCACCAAGCCACTCATTTCATTTTTCAATAGATGGGCTCACATATAACTCACATCACTCTTGGCCAAATATTACCTCAGCCTAATGTTGGTCCAAGCCACATGCTTATTACCTAAGCCGCCCTTTCGGGTTTTCGACTTATCCCAGGATTTTTCTTTTGCCTTTTATTAATTTTTTTGGCTTTTTTTCATTTTCTTTATTTTTCTCCTCAACGACATAGCAAGTATAGAATCCTCCCTCATGCTTAAACATTACATTGTCCTCAATGTAATGAAAGACAAAAAGAATAGAAGCACAGGGAAGGGCAAAAAAATAACTCACAAACGTCGTCGAGCTGGCTTAGACACGTACGTTATTGCTGGCGGTATAACTCAATAAAGCTCATGTCTCTGGTGTTGACGGGCGTCTTCAACTCAACTCTACCGTGCAACCAAAGTGAACCACTGTGGTGAGTAGTGGGATAGCAAGGATGTCGGGGCTGCATGGCCTTCAATGAACACAAAAATGGGCCCAGATGTAATCGTGGTGTGGGCCCTGGTGTTCCTCCTCCTCAGCTGTCGAATGTAGGGCCATCATCGTTGCCAAAAAAGGTGTGGGGCTAATGTCTCCTCCGTGGCAACATGATCCGCACCATCTCTCCATGGGGAACTCGGACAGTTGGCCTTCGGTAGAACTTTTTTTTTTCGATGCAGGGCAATAGGAGGACTTACATTGGTGCGGTTAACACCGTCTTCAATATGATTTGGGCCTCCTCCCTGCAGGTTAGTTTACAAACAAAACAAAAACAAAAGCAAAAGCACACTAACACAAATGCAAATAAAAACATGAATTGAAAAGACAAGGAAAGAAATACATACCTCGGGTTGCCTCCCGGACAACACCTTAGTTATTGTCGTGGCTCGACAGACTACTCATCCACCTCTACTTGGTTCGCTCACAGCAACTGAACTCCTGGGGTCTAGATCAGGAGGGTGTCTCTTTGTATACTCCATGTTGAGCTTTACCCCCATTCTCTTGCACTTCATGGTGGGTGGACCGCTGTTTACATCAATGAATGCACTTGCCATTTTCAAAAAATGGCCTACCCAACATCTCAGGGGCGGCATGTGTGTCTTGCCCCGTATCCAGCGTGTAGAAATCCGCCATTTGTACCACGATTTCCTTCTTGTGCTTCCCCTTTGGCTTCTTCTTGATCTTGCGCAGCACCCTTAAAAATTATGTGCATCGAGGGTTGTTGTTTGCCAGTTTGAGCAAAGGGATGTTTGCCTCATAGATACTGAAGGTTTCATAGAGTTATTTGTTGTTCTTTAGCCTTCGAGTATCTTGTAATGCCTCAGGTAAGAGTGTGACGGGGTGCCGCAAAACAAGTGGAGAGGAGTTGGGACGCACATACTCATCATAGACAGCCGCGAGAGGGTCGTTTCCGAGAGGAACGGGCGTGGCAGGGTCGTTTCCGCAATCGTGGCTTGGTGTCCGCGGTCGCAGAATATTCTTGAACAGCGCTTCGTCTTCAGCGGATTTTCCGCGATCGCGGAATTCCATCCGCGGTCGCGGAAAAGCGTCGATTTCTTCATCTGCTTCAGTGGCCAGTCCGCGGTCGCGGCTCTCCTCCTCGTGGTCGCTGAATTCCTCCCTTTCCAAAAAATACTCTTCTTCAGACAACACCTCGCGGTCCAAAATATCGTCTGGAAGGCCCAACTCCTTGGGTAAACCGCGGTCGAGATACACCTCTCGCGGTCTCGGGTTCTCTTCTGCAGACATCTCACTGTGTTCTACTCCCGTCTCACAAATTTGTTGTTCCCTTTCAGCTAAGGGGGCGACAAGCAGCTCCTCAGTACTTCGTATGGCCATCGAAAAGGCATCCTCCTCCTGGTGCACTACTGGGTGAGATAGCGCCGATGTCATGGCCTCCATTCTGCTCGTTGCTTGAGCCAATAGCTTGATCTGTTGTTCCAAGTTCTGGAGCATCTCTACATCAGACATGGAGGCACTTGAATCAGACAATGGTGAGTGATGCTCGTAGGCTGGATAATACTGGTGTGGAGTACCCTGCTGATAGAACGACTGTGGCTCCGGGTAGAACTCTTGGTAATCATGACCGTAAGGAGGGTAATGTTGGTACCCATAACTCGAATTGGGGTGATCTCTCCACCCTGGAGTGTATGCGTAGGAGTACGGGTCATATTGCGGCTCCTGCCGAAAATGGGGAAATCTATCCATCTCTGTATCAAAATCAAAAAGGGAAAACAAAAATCAGTAGCACGGGTGTGGACCGTAAGATATGTCCACACCGAAAATTAGCACACAAACACACACAAAGAAAAACAAAACTTGCCTCCCCGACAATGGCGCCAATTTGATAGAGGCTAAAGTCGTGTGCCTAATCAAAATAATCCTAAACAAACCTAAACTAGTAGAATAGGCAAGTAAGGGTCGAATCCCACAGGGAGAAAGTAATCTTTCTAAGTGCACAATTGTATGTCAAAGGTAACAAGGGGGGTTTTGGTTGATTGGTTGTCAAACAAGTAAACAAGGGAAATAAAAGCAAAGAGTTTGTAATCAAATAGGGAAAAACACTTAGCCAAACAAATATCCACCATTCATTTGATTGGTTGATCCTAGATTCTCTCTAATTCCTTCCTATGAATGTTCATATTCCTTTTCATAAGTTATAAACAGGACAAACAGACTCTGAAAATACTAACTATTAAATAACTATGAAAACCTCACGCGTCAATTCAATAGCAGCAATGAGCACAGGAATTTCGATAGATACATGCAAGAGTAGCAAACAGTCATACTATTGCATGCAATTAACTCTCCCTACAATAAACTAGTCCCAAACAGTTCTTAGAATATTACAGTTGCTACACATGAATTAGGTAACTCAAACAATAATTACCAAACCATAGCAATAGACAATTACCAATAACAACTAGTTGCGTCCAACAAGTGAAATCAATAATAATCAATGGGATGAAGTACAAGAGAATCAATACATTCAAATGAAAAGAAATAGAATTAGAATCTCACAACCGTATATCAATTGAAGGCTTCAATCGTCGGACTAAGCAAAGGGTGCTTAGCTCCTCATAGTTCTTGGAAACAAATAAACTTCAAAGGGAAAACTGATGAATGCTAAAACGTGATCTTGAACAATGAAAGGGAAACTAGGTTAAATAACCTAACCCTAAAACTCAAGTGGAAAGATAACGAAAGTAGTCTAAAAGGAAATAAAATATAAGGTTCGAAATAATAAAAATAAAGAAAAATCGGAAGAAGTCAAGACGAGCAACTTCGGAACTTCTCGCGTGGATCGCCTCCGTGTGATTCCGCGGTCACGGAAATTAGAACCTTGCTCTCGAAGTGTGCTCGCTGAAAGGATTTTCCGCGGTCGCGGAAAATGGAAATTTCTTCTGGTTTCTCTCGAATTGGCCGCGGCCTCTTCGTGTCTTCGCCCTTGGTCGCGGTTGGTCGCGACAGACCTTATTCTCCTTCTTTGTGTGGACTTTCCCTTCTATTTCCTTGGTTTCATCAGGTGGTTTCTCCTCGTCTTCTGAATGTCTTCAATTAGCTTCTCCAAACCACCATATCCACACTTCATCTCTCCAACTACATACTCCACCGTTGTGCTCTAAATCCCTACAAATGGAACCCTAAACATCGGTAATAACTCCTAGATAAGCACTACAAAGTAGAGCTGATCAACCCTCCTTGTGGCCTATGATAGGACAACCTCCGGGTGCGAATTATTTTGAGGATGAGGGCTACTTCCTTCCAGCCAACACACTAGACCCCCCCTTGGCCTAGGATGTTCCACCATCTTTACTTGGGGTCCAAAGTTTATGAGGTGTTCCTTTTGGTGGTTTCTAGGTCAACCCACCCCGATCTTCATGTACCCTTTCCCGCATCCACCACTCTTTGGCGGGCTGTCTCTTGTACGGAGGGGGCCCAACTCTAAGAAGGGGAGGGACTCCATGTCCCTTGTAGCATCCCATTCCCCCCTCATGCCCCATGCCCTAGCTTGTACAATGACATTCACTGCCCCGGACATGCATATTTTCTTGGTTTTCCATGAGTGGCCACCTAACGGCATCCTACACACCCTCGGCCCCACTCGGGTTTACTATTTGGTGCCTCACCTTGGCTTTGACTCCTTGCCTAGGTTCAGCCGTAGGCCAACCACGCGCCCTTGGATGGACTCACGTTTTCTTGTTGACTTACATTGTTGTAGGTCCATCCCGGCGGCTGCCATGCTTGCCCATGCGGCCCCCCAACTTGTTGTGCCCAAGGAGCCACCCGACGGCTCTCGTATGCTCATGCTCCTCTGTGCTAGTGGCGGTCTCCCTCACTCCACCTTCACCTTTAAGAAGGGGAGACGCGTCACCACACTTTCTCCATCTCCCGGATTTCTCACACCTTCGAAGTGAGGACGCTTCGAAGCTAAGAAGAGGAGAGTGATGAGTCCCGGTGATTGACCACCAAGGCGCCGACGCGTTAATGCCACGACACTCAAGCATCGACCATGCTTCGATTCCAAGGCATTCATACGCACGCCTATATCCAAGCCTTTAAGGCTTTTATCCTCTTTGTATTTTTGGATTATTTAGTTTCATTATTCTAATCTTGTCTTGGTGAGTGTGAAGAGCCATTTGCATATGGGCTTCATCTCACAAAGGCCCATTAGAGCTTTCCCTTGTTGGCTTGATGCCTAGACTATTTAAAGCCATATTTGGCTTCCTTGTAACCTTAGTTGGAGAATTAAAGAGTGGCATTGCCTTGGGTAAGAGTATATCTCCCCTAGGCAGCCACTATCTTCTTTCAACTCAAGCTTTCAACATTCCAATCTATCTTTCTCTCATCAATATCGTTGTGGATCTCTCATACTCACAAACTCACGTTAGAAGCAAGACAATTACAGCCAAGGAACCTCCAAGAGAGGTTCCCTTGGCACTTCCACCATTCGCACTTCCTCTCGGCGCCTCCCTTGGTGACTCATCTCCCCCACGGCTGAGAGCCCCTTCCAAAGGCTAATGGAGACCATTCAAGCTCAAGAGTGAAGAAGGAACCCTAGCTTGGACACGATCTAGCTTCACTTGGGAAGAAGAACCTCTTTGGGGGTTTAATTCTCATCAAAAGTACCTTCGTTGCTCGCCATTTGCTTCTTCGTTTCCTTTGCCTTTTAAAGAACATAAACTAAAATTTAGGAGTAGATTAAAGTTATTTACCTTGGTTTTGCTTTCCTTTGACTTTCAAAGTACGTTCTTTGCTCACCATTTTGCTTCTTCGTTTCCTTCAAATCTGGGAACCTTCAAACAATTTCTGAAGGAACACGGGTGATTGAAACCGAGAAGAGGAGAAATGGAGCTATGTGAGGTAGTAGATGAAAGTAGATCTAGAAATTTCGATGGAGGATTTTATGGTAAAGAAGACACTAAAGAAGGTTATGGGGATGAGATATATATGTGTTAGATGAAAAGGGTACTGTCTTTGGCTCATATTTATGGCACGGTGCCATTGTAAATGATTCCATCTCTAACGCTTTCTTTTTTACAATTGTTTTTATATATATTAATACTTATAATCATGATCGTTTATTTACCTCATCCGACGGCTGATATTCTTACTCACTTTTCACATGTCAAGTACTATGTACCTGAGCCGGACTCATATATAAAATATAAACACATTTGTATTGACCCAACGGGTCAATGACCCAACCTAGAAATTTTCGGGTCGGATCACTTTTGACCCAATATCTTTCGGGTCGGGTCTCAACCCAGAAAACAGGGGTCGGGTTGGGTTTGCTGGTCGGGTCAAATTTTGACATCTCTATGCACATACAAGCAAAAAGACATGCACTTCAAAGGGTATGCACACAAGCCAAAAAAGACATACACTTCAAAAGATATGCACATACAAGTCAAAACTCATACACATTTTAACCCAAGAAAACAACGCACATAAGTAGAATTTAGATACACATACATGTCAAAATTTATGCACACATAAGCCAAACCTATGCACGTTCTGTGAAATGCATAAGTTTTTGTATGTATGTGCATGAGTTTCCACATACACAAAGTCACACATATAGCCAAAATCCTATGCAGATTTTATGGAATTTAGATGCACATATATCAAAAAAGATATACACTTCAAAAGATATGCACATTCAAGCCAAAACTCATGCATATTTCAACCCAAGAAAATAACACAAGTAGAATTTGGATGCACATATAGGTCAAAATCTATGCATACACAATCCAAAACATATGCACATGATGAGAAGTGCATGTGTTTCCACATACACAAAGTCACACATATAGTAAAAAATCCTATATAGATTTTGTGCAATATTAATGCACATACAAGTAAATATCGATCCACATACAAGCCAAAATATATGCATATGTCGTCGCAAACCAAAAATTGTGCCTGAAAAAAAAACTTGCTCCGGTGGTCAACACCGGAGCTCCGGCATTGATCGTCGATGACTGATTTGACCAATCATGTTGACCCTAAACTCTCAAAAATTAGGTCATGTGCCATTGTCATCCTAGCCTTTAGTTTATTTGTCATCCAAAAGGTAGGATTTATTCTCATTTCTCACCATATTACATATTCTTACATGACACTTTCCTTTATAATAAAATCTATATAAAATTTAAAAAAAAATCACATGATGACAAGTGACTAATTGCAGAGAAGATTGTAACGAAAGATGACTTGGCTCAACGTGGAGATGTCAAGTGACATCAATCACTTCTACTTTAGTTAGGGATGGTAAAAGAGCAGATTCGAGAGTGGGAATGCCATCCCCTTCCATGTACCCGTTTATCCCCTTATTCCCTAGTCATGTCCTCGTCCCTATCGGGGCCTCATTCTCGTCAAAAATCCCCATCTCCGTTCTACAAAATAAAAAACCTTAAAAAAAATTTAAATGCATATATATTAGGGTTTAAGGTGTAGAGGGTTTGAGATTTAGGTTTTACCATCTAGAATGCATGAGGATTATTTATGTATGTTATGTGTACTAGTAACCAGTTTATGGATGAGTGCTCTTAGGGTAGTCAGTCTTAGGATTAAAGGGCATGAAATTTAGGGTTTAGGGATATGAATATTAGAAAAATTATATACTTAGCGGGGATCCCCGCGGGCTTCCCCGGGCCATGATTAAAAATTTTCTCCACCCCCGCCCCATTGCGAGGAATCCGTGTGATGATAATAGCTGCCCATTACCATCAGTAATTTTACTATTTTATATAGAAAATAGATTAAATGTAAAAATAAGTTAATTAAATTAACTAAAATTAACCAATCAAATCCTATTAGAAAACGTCTACGAAAAAAACTATTATTATGAAATCATCAATTCATATATATTATATATATAAGGTTAGAATTATGCTCTAGTGAAACAACCTTTTATAGTGAAATGGGTGGATAAATATAAGTCGTTGGTTAGTTTAAGATGGATGGCTGGGATTTAATTTAGAGAGGCACAAATTTGGGGGGTGGAATCACCCACACCTGATATCTTTCATTTGCATTTTTTGGGATCTCATTTTACTGCTTTCCAATTTCTATGGCCTTTCAACTTCCATTTTGGTAAAAATTCTCGCCTCTCTCCATTGTTGTCTGGAACTGCCGCTTCTCATCAGTTTTCTCTCTCTCGCATGTGCACTCATCTCCAAAGCCGCCTTCATCTTCTTCTCCCTCGCGTCTCTCTCTTTCTCTGGTTGCCCATCATCTCTTCCCTCGTGTCTTTCTCCATTGTCGACTGAGTTGGAGATTATCGTCGTTGTGTTCTCGCCTTTCTCTCGCTCGCATACCAACGTCTTCAGCGCCCCACTGTAGAACTTTGTCTTCATCGTCGTCTTCGGTTTGGCATTAAAGGTAACCCTAAAATCATTGCTCCGCAGATATTCGTTTTTTGCCGCCTTCAATGTTCTCCTTCGTCTTCAATTTTGGTTCAATTTTGCAAATATGTTCTTTAATTTGGAGTTCTAATTTAATATTTTCATTCGATTTTGCTTATGTAATCACCATCGTCGCGGATTGTCACCGTCCTCCATTACCGTCGAATGATGTCAATGTTTTTGTGCCCTATTTCGTTCTCAGGTATTTCTCCCTATTTCATCATCATCGTCTTCTTAATTGTTACATTCATCCTCAACATGTGTATTGGGTTTTGAAACCTTCAAGGTGATTCATTTTTTGTTGGATTTGGAGGTTGCTTTTTCATTTTACTCATCCTCATTATGAAGAGTATGCCAAATAGGTTGTTTAGGGTTTTTCAATGTTGTTGTATTAATTACGTCTTTATTAGGTGATATTCATGTTTCGATCTATTGATATTCATGTTTAGGTTTAATGCTCTTAGTGTTTGATATTCACTTTTGATGTTATGATATTCACGATTACCATATTGATATTCGCATTATTGCAGTATGTGTTTTGATGGTGTTGATTGAGTTTTTAAATTTGATGTTTTGTTGGTGTTGTTTAAACAATGGTAATTGATATTCAAATTTTATGATGTGATATTCATTATAATGCTTTTGATATTCATGTTGGATGCATGTTTCATGCTCTGAGTAGTTGAGATTCAAATTATATGATGTGATATTCACTATAATGTTGTTGATATTCATGTTGGATCAGTTTTGGTATTTTGTTGGTGTTGTTTTTACTATTTTCAATTGATATTCAAATTGTTTGATGTGATATTCATACAAATGTTTTGATATTAATGTTGGATGTACGTTTAATGCTCTGAGTATTTGATATTCAAATTTTATGTTGTGATATTTCACTATAATGTTGTTGATATTCATGTTGGGTCAATTTTGTTGTTTTGTTGATGTTGTTTTTACTGTTTGTAATTGATATTCAAATTATTTGATGTGATATTCAAACAATTGGTTTTGATATTCATGTTCGATCAGTTTTGTAGTTTATGTTTATGGTTTAGTGTGCATGGATTTAGGGTTTACGGTGTAGAGGTTTAAGGTTTAGGATTTAGGGTTTATTGGTTTAGGGTTTAATTGTTTAGGGTATATGGTTTATTGGTATAGGGTGTAGGGTTTATTGGTTTAGGATTTAGGGTTTATTGGTTTAGGGGTTAGGGTTTATTGGTTTAGTGTTTAGGGTTTATTGGTTTAGGGATTAGAATTTAGGGTTTATTGGGTTAGCATTTAGGGTTTATTGTGTAGGGATTTTTTGATATGTAATGATGTTCAAGTATACGTAGAACATGTAGAGTTTTTTTCTTTGTCATATCCTTAAATATCAATATTCACGTTTTTGTTCTTGATATTCATGTATACTTTGATGATATTCAGGAATCTAGGTGCAAAGTTTAGCGGTTTTGCCAACATGAAGCCCGAAATTCTAAATATAAAGTGACGTGACAATAAAAATAGGATTGGTTGTGGGGTATTCGCATATGCCATGTGGATGCATACCTAGGTCAATGTGTAAAGTATTGTAAAATTGCATTTAAGCATAAATTCTCAAAGTATGTGATTGGATATTCTTTGAAGTCTTATCAATATTTTTGAATGATCATACCAGTGTAAAACACAACAATCGCAACTCTATTCACGGCGTATGCATGAATATCAAATGTACGTAATTCAATGAATATCGTTCAAAAATTCATGAATACTATCAATTTAGTTAAAGTGAATGTATGAAACACGAATTTGGTTATCAAGCATACATGTTTTCCCTGCAAATTTTCACATTGTATGTTTGACAAATCACTTATAAATTCAAGAAAATAGAAACACAAATCCAATCATAGTAATACAAAACATACAAACTTTAATAGACAAATCATGAATTTTTGGATCACGCATATGAATGCAAAATGTGTGAATATCAGGTCATATATATCTAACATAGG
Source organism: Rheum nobile (assembly GCA_027886185.1). Lineage (NCBI taxonomy): Eukaryota > Viridiplantae > Streptophyta > Magnoliopsida > Caryophyllales > Polygonaceae > Rheum > Rheum nobile. The sequence goes on along the minus strand of WOAB01000207.1, from coordinate 4,040,016 downwards.
CCCAATGCTTATTAATGCAAAATGTGTGAATATTGCTACTTAAAAAATGAATATATAGAATAAGAATAAAAATATCTAAACTACATGTCTTCTTTGCAATTTCTATGATCATGTCTTACATACTTGTTGCACCTCTTGCATTGATCATGGCCTTATTCATTTTGAATATGTCTTAATAATTCCTGAATATCACTAATAAGAATATAGATGCATAATAAACATGGTGAATACGTGGAGGTTGAGAGGAATATCAATTTATACAAAGTGCATATCAATTTAAAAATGAATAGCTATTTATACAGAGTGCATATCTATTCACAGTTTGTGAGTATCAGAATGAAAACGACGGAACATGAACAAGACTAACAGATATTAAAAAAAACCTTGAACGATATTCACAAATTTCGTGTCAATATGCATAATGTGCACTTTCAACTTATTAAATATATTGATAAGCACGAACTTCCACTGAATATGCGTATGAACTAAAGACACAGTGGCTTGCATATGTCGTTATAGTTCCCGAATATCGTAACCAATTGTATGCATATCAATGCAAAAACAACCTTGTTCTTGTTTACTTAATCAAAGGAGACGAACGCGATTTCATACAACGTAGAAACCCTAAATCCCCTAATTAATAAACACGTTCAGTAATCATCATTCACATCAAAATCAATTTGAATATCCTTCAAAACACACGAATAAGACCCTAATCTATAGTCTATATTCCATGAAACTAACATGAGTATTCAGAATATAACAAACGGTATTAAAAAAGTGCATATTAATGAACTAACCTTCTTTCATATCCAAGACCGGCGATGGAGAATTATAATTTTCGCGTATGGTGATGGAGGAAGATGATGGAGTTGAAGCTCGACGTTGAAGACGAAGATGGCAATGGGGAAGATCGGCGTTGTTCAGGCCATAACAAATTGGATATTCTATCTTCATACAAAATCTCCTTTTTTTTTACTAACCGTTTTTTAAGGAAACTGCATATGGTGGCCCTTGTTTTATGGTAACACACCTACCATAATATCTCTACAACCTATCAATCCATCCATCCATCTTCTTCCATCCAACGCTTCATCCACTCGTTTCACCATAAAACTCATTTTACCTGAGCGTGCCTTTGTATGGTTAATTTGGATACTATGGTAAAACGAGTGAATGGATGAAGAGCGTTGGATGGAAGGATGGATGAGAGGGTTATAGGGAGGTTATGGTGGGAGTGATTCCTTAAAAGTAGGAGCAAAAAATCAATTATCTTATTATGATGATAATTTTATTTAAAGAAAATCTTTTTATGGAAGATATTATGGAGAGAGAATATCAAGATATTCAGCAAATCTTTCATATCGAGAAAACACAATTCACGAACCAGCTAATCTGACGCCATTGACGATCGTCCAACACCATAATCTCCATTGAAGCTTTCAAATTTATGCATAACCGCTGCTGTAAAGGATCTTTCTCCAAAAACACTGATTTCACATGCAAATCTGTGCAAAATCGTCTTCATCCAATTTGTGCAAAGGATCGAACCAGAATCATCCCTCAATCGTCTTCTCCATCCAATTTAGTTGAAAGCTCTGCTTCAAAACTGGCTCTAGATGAACAAACGTTAAACAACCTCCCTTTTGAAGCAATCGTTTTCATCGACATGGAACAAGGTGAGTTCGTTCGATTTCGATCATCAATTACATTAATTAGGAATGTCAAAACAGGTTTTGTTGGTGTTGTTTGTATGATTCATTCATGAATTAGGTTTTTCGAAGTTGTTTCGAACCATCAATGTTAGATGCGTACTGTTGTGATATTCATACTCACTTGTGGATATTCATGTTGTCTATATAGATATTCATATGTGAATTTCATCTTTTCATGAGTGTCGTCCAGTGATGCAATATACTTGTGTAATGATATTCAAAACGTTATGTTTGATATTCACATATAGTACAACGATATTCATTGCTACAATTGGCTTTTATCATGAATATCGATAATGCAAATTTGAATATCAAGTCATATGCAACAACTAAGTATTGATATTATCGTACGCGAATATCGTTTACGAAATTATGAATAATGCAATATGCTTGGTGTTTTATAACAAAATTTGTGCGTGTTCAATAATATTCAAAATGTTGTAAATAATATTCATGTATTGTGCACAACTATTCATTCATTTTTGTTCCATAATGCATTCGTGTTATACATTATTATATTCGTTTGTATTGCATTGTTATCCATGATCTCGTATAGTGGTATTCATATATGCATTGTGTATAGATATTCATGCAGTATATATATTCATCATTGGTATTCATTAGTTTTTCCACCTATACTATCAGGGTTGCGCATAGAGAATGTTTCAAGCGAAGAACAAGAGCAGTCGCAAGATATTCGTATCTAATACAAGATATTCATATGCTTGATCCATAAATTCAAGATTTGCCTAGAAAAACGTGTATATTTTGTATTACTATGATTGGATTTGTGTTTTTATTTTCATGAATTTATAAGTGATCTTCAAACATACTGTGTGAACTGCAAGGTAAACTTTTATACTTGATAATTAGATTCGTGTTTCATACATTCACATTAACTAAATTGATATTCATATTAATTGAATTAGTATTCTTGAATTTTGAATTTCTTAACGATATTCATTGAGTTACATTTGATATTCATGCATACGTCGTTGTGCACAGAGTTGCGACTATTATGTTATACACTGGTACTCATTTTAAAATATTGATAAAACATGAAAGATATCTAAGAATAACATAGAATGAAGTCAAATATAAATGTAAATCCTAAAGTTTGCGTGTAGTAAATAGATTTGATTGAACTAAGTTGCGAAACAAAATACATAATTGTCATTAAAAATGGTCAATCCAATAACCATGAATATTGTTATGCTTGAATCCAATTTCACAACACATTACACCTTGACCTAGGTATGCATCCACATGGCATATGCGTATACACCACAATCAATCTTGTTTTTATCGTCACACCACTTCATCTTTATAATTTTGGGCTTCTTTTTGGCAAAACCGATGAACCTTGCGCCTAGATTCATTAATCTATAGGACCTATATTCATGAATATCATCAAAGTATACATTAATATCAAGAACAAAAAACATGAATATTGCTTTATAAAAATAAGAGAGAGAAATAGAATTCTACATGTTCTTTATATTCTTGAACATCAATATATACTTGTATATGAATATCAACAACATAACACATAAATATCAAAAAGCCTCTAAACCCTAAATCATAAACCTTAAATGCTAAAATCTAAACCAATAAACCCTAAACCGATAAACCCTAAATCCAAAACCAATAAACCTTGAACAAATAAACCCTAAACCATAAAGCAATAAACCCTAAAACCTAAATACTAAATACTAAACCAATAAGTCCTAAACAAATAAACCTTATACACTAAACCTTAAACCCTAAACCAATAAACCCTAAACCATATACCCTAAATCCTAAAACAATAAATCCTAAACCTTAAACATCTACACTGTGAACCTTAAATCCATGCACACTAAACCCTTAACATAAACTACAAAACTGATTGAACATGAATATCAAAAGCATTTGTGTGAATATCATATCAAACAATTTGAATATCAATTGCAATCAGTACAAACAACACCAATAAAACACCAAAACTGTTCCAACATGAATATCAACGACATCATAGTAATATTATATCATAAAATTTGAATATCAACTACTCAGAGCATGAAACGTACATCACACATGAATATCAAAGGAATTTGTATGAATATCACATCAAACAATTTGAATATCAATTACAAACAGTACAAACAACACTAGTAAAACACCAAAACGAACAACGTATATGAATATCAACACCATTATAGTGAATATTACATCATAAAATTTGAATATGTTTAACTCAGAGCATGAAACGTACATCCCACATGAATATCAAAGGAATTTGTATGAATATCACATCAAATAATTTGAATATCAATTGCAAACAGTACAAACAACACCAGTAAAACACCAAAACGAACAACATGAATATCAACAACATTATAGCGAATATCACATCATAAAATTTGAATCTAAACTACTTAGAGCATGAAACATGCATCCAACATGAATATCAAAAGTTATTGTATGAATATCGCATTAAACCCTAAACCCCTAAATCATAAACCCTAAACTCCTAAACTCATATACCATAAATCCATAAACCCTAAACCTTAAATTCATACACACTAAACCCTAAGTATAAATAAAAGCACCAAAACTTATCGAACATGAATATCAACAACATTATAGTGAATATTAAATCGTAAAATTTGAATATCAACTACTTAGAGCATGAAACTTACATCTAATATGAATATCAAAAGCATTTGTATGAATATCACATCAAATAATTTGAATATCAATTGCAAACAGTACAAATAACACCAATAAAACACTAAAACTAATCCAACATGAATATCAACAACATTATAGTGAATATCACATTATAAAATTTAAATATCAATGACTCAGCACATGAAACCTACATCCAACATGAATATCAAAAGTATTTGTATGAATATCACATCAAACAATTTGAATATCACATATAAAAACGTGAATATCAATGATCAACAACTCATACAACACCATCAGCAAGCAGAATCTGAATCCACATGAATATCAACAATATTATAATGAATAACACCACAGAGAAACTGCATATCAAATATACAATATCCGAAAAATAAATATCAAAACACACAAACTGTAACATTGTGAATAACAATATTGTTAAGATGAATATCATAATGCGAAATATCAACATCAACTAATAATAGCATCAAAACTTACCTTTAACAAGTTTTCTACGCTTGTCATGCTTTCTCTTCAGGGACATTTTGTCCTTTCTTATCAATCCCCTAACCATGTACAAACCCTAACATTGAAAAGATTGAGAAACCGAAAGGATTTAAGGTTTAAAAAATTAGAATTCAACAAATTAGAGTAAGATACATGTGGAGAAGCGAGGGACGGGGTGATTCGAATTCGAAGACGCCGTCGACGATGATAAAGCGAGGAGGCGACAAGGAGAAGCGAAGCTCTGGCGAAGTCGACAATGGTGGTTTCATGCGAGAGAGAGGAACACGAGAGAGAGAGAGAGAGAGAGAGAGAGAGAGAGAGAGAGAGAGAGAGAGAGAGAGAGAGAGAGAGAGAGAGAGAGAGGGGGGGGGGGGGGGGGGCGCCTACGATAACTTGAGGAGATGCAATCGGCGAGGAGAAACGAAGCTCAGTGAGATTGTCAATGGTAGTTTCCTGTGGCGCCAGAGAGTAATGCAAGAGAGAGAGATTCGCAAGAGAGGGGAAGCAAATGCGGAAAGCATCTGCTTGCTTTTGTTATGGAAAGATTTGGGAGTAAAACAAATCCCACAAATCATGCTGATGGAGAATCGTGTGTGGGTGAATCCACCAGCCTATTTTGCAACTCTCTAGATTAAATCATGGTCATCAATCCTATTCTCATCCAACACTCTAGATTAGTACACTCGTTTTACCGTAATTCCTCGTTTCACTAGACCCTAAATCTACATATATATATATATATGGTTATATACTTGTACGCCACATGAAGGCGTACACTTTTCTTTGACATATAATAAAAGACGGATTTCGTGTTTTTTTCTAAGACTTTATTCAAAATATAATGTAAGATACACCTTATTAATGCAATAATAGGACGTATAGGTTTTATACATTTTTATCTCTGTATTTTATTAAAAATAGCATGTACGCCTTTATCTTACCTACACCCATAATTAGAGTTGTCAAACAGTTATCGAACCCGTTTTACCGACCTGATCGACCCGCTTTTGGACCCGACCTGATCGAAATTTTTTATAACCCGAAGTTACCGAATCCGAATTTACCGAAATCGAACCCGACCAACCCGACCCGATTAACGAATAAATGTGGAGTATTAATAAAATATAACATAAAATAATATGATAAATGACATATAAATAATGATAATATGCTTAATATCCTAAAAAAAGAACATTTTGTACTTATATAATTTTTTATAATGTAGACATTTATAAATTAATAAATAAAAATAAAATATGATTTTGGTCTACTAATATCAATTACATTAAAATAATTAATAATAATATTATTATTTTAATTCATTTCAACTTATTTTGACATATTTAAATTAGTTTTAACTATTTAATAATATTTAAATAGTGAACAAAATATTTTAAAAATGACGCTCTTGACCCGTTGATTAACCTGAATCGCCCGCTGACCTGTATTGACCCGACCGGCTTGACCTGTTATCCGAAATGACCCGACCCGTTCTCAACCTGAATCGAAAATAACCGAACCGAACCCGACTTGACCGACCCGATTGACAGCTCTACCATAATTAAGCGTACAAAATAGTGAGAAACTGCATAAATTATATTACGTATAGCATCCACGTTAATTTATGACTACTATAGCACAAGAAAGATTAGCAACTAAGGCTATGTTTGTTGTTTGGCACAAGTAGTTTATTATTTATAAATATTTTTTTATAAATTTATTTTTATATATTTCGATAAATATGTAATAAAATTATTTTATTAATTTTTACTATTTATAATTTTCTAATAAACTACACGTATTTATAAAAATTACATTTTTATCAAAAATATTTTTTTATATAATCTTATTTATTAACTATTTATAAATAAAAAATTCTTTATAAAAAAAAAATTCGGTAAAATCTTTATAAACTCTCTAACATGACAAATCCTATCGTTTCAACAACAACAAAAAAACAGACCCTGATTCGGTGATTCCCCCACTTCTTCTCCTCTCTCTTCCCCGCTTTAAAATGAGAGCTTCTGCCTTTCCCAAATTCGTCAAACCCCCTCTTCTCATCTCACCTCACTCACTCGCCAATGGCGGACAAGTGGCCGCTCTCTCGCGCCTTCATCGCTGTGTACTTCTTCCTCTTCTCTATATCCACCCTGCTTCCCATGGCTGCTTGCTCGAGAACCGTACCTAATCGAACCGCCGTAACCACCTCCACGCTTGACGTCGCAGCTTCCCGTCAACAAGCTCTCATCCATCTCTCTACCAAGCCGAAATCGGCACAACTTCTTCAGCCGCAATTCGAGGAGGAAGCAAATCAGAAGAGGAGCTCTCACTCCTCCGCTACCGCCTCCCTTTCTCTCCCGCTTCACACCAGAGCTTCGATTCACGACTCAATCAACCACAACCGCTACGAATCCCTAACTCAGTCCAGACTCGAGCGCGACTCGCTCCGAGTCAAGTCGCTCCAGACGCGGTTGGATCTGGCCGTTAATGGAATTCAGAAGACGGATCTCAAGCCGTTGAATGCGAATCTCGAGGCGGAGGCTCTAGAAGGCCCTGTTGTTTCAGGTACCAGCCAGGGGAGCGGAGAGTACTTCAGTCGCGTCGGAATCGGCCGGCCGGAGAAGCAGGCCTACGTCGTTCTTGACACCGGAAGTGACATCAGCTGGATCCAGTGTCAGCCGTGCGCCGATTGCTACCAGCAGGCGGATCCGATTTTCGACCCGGCCGCTTCGTCGTCGTACGCTCCTGTAACCTGCGAGTCGCCGCAGTGCGATGCGCTCGACGTCTCCGAGTGTCACTCTGGTCGGTGCTTGTATGAAGTTTCCTACGGCGATGGCTCCTACACCGTCGGCGATTTCGCAACCGAGACGATCTCCCTCGGCGAAGCGTCCGTCGACAACGTCGCCATCGGCTGCGGCCACAACAACGAAGGTCTTTTCGTAGGCGCCGCCGGATTGCTCGGCCTCGGCGGCGGCCAGCTTTCGTTTCCGGCGCAGATCAATGCGAAGTCGTTCTCCTACTGCCTCGTAGACCGCGACTCTAATTCAGCGTCGACGGTGGACTTCAACTCACCGCCCGCTCCTGACGCCGTAACCGTCCCGCTTCTTCGCAACCGTCAGCTTGACACTTTCTACTACCTCCAGCTGACCGGAATCAGCGTCGGCGGCGAGATCCTGTCCCTGCCGCCGGCGTCCTTTTTGATGGACGAGACCGGTAATGGCGGCGTGATCATCGATTCCGGTACCGCAATAACGCGGCTGCAGACGGAAGTGTACGAGGCGCTTAGGGACTCTTTTGCGAAGGGAACGGGGCACCTGCCATCGGCGGACGGAGTGGCGCTGTTCGACACTTGCTACGATCTGTCAACGATGAGCAGCGTGGAGGTTCCGTCGGTGGCGCTGCACTTTCCGGCGTGGAGGGCGGTGTCGTTGCCGGCGAAGAATTACATGATCCCGGTGGACGATGCGGGGACGTTCTGCCTAGCTTTCGCTCCGACGTCGTCGTCTTTATCGATCATCGGGAACGTGCAACAGCAGGGGACACGTGTCACCTTCGACCTTGCCAACTCACTGGTTTCATTCGCTTCCAATAAATGTTAAGCTGTGAATTACAGTAATTTGAAGTTGATGTGTTTGCTCTATGTATTTGTTGTGGTAAATGTTAATCATCACATGTAAAGGGTTATAATTCGGTAGAATTTGGTTAAGGTTTTAGTAGTTCTTACTTACTGTTAAATGTAATGAATTGAATTTGCTTTATACTTCAGTTTCAGTTACCTTTGCTGCAAGTAAATTTCAGATTTGTTCAGTGTTTTATTAATGTGTCAACGTAGAAAATGTATTAACTGCTTCTGAAAATTGTGCTGTTTAATGCTTCCATGAGAAAGTACAGAGCATCTCTTATTTTCATGCTTATGAATATAAAATGAAAGCCGAAAGGATTTCTTTTATCGTTTTTCAGTTTTTCCCGGCCAAGATAATGACATTACTGTTGGATAGAATACTATTAAATATAGATTTATTATTTGGTGTATCTCTATGCACCTAGTATTAGCCTTTATTACTTTGTTCGGCTCTAGATCTGCTGGCAGTTAGTTTATTTTTCTCATGTCTGTTTTTATCTCTTTTTACTTTTAGGGTTTCATTTTCCCTTGTACTTATTCTCTGTTTCTCCTTCAGTTTTCAATACACACAAATTATCTTTTCTCTCTCAAGTTTGCTCTCATGGTATTAGAGCATTGAGGTTTCTTCCAGATCAACCTTTCTGTGGGTTATTTCGTTTTACAACCTTTATTGTTGCCTTACAATCTGCAGCCTTCATTGCTACAGATTTGTTTCCCTTTGTTGCCTTGCAATCTGCAGCCTTCATTGCTACATATTCGTTTTCCCTTTGTGTTGGTTCTCCTTTTTTGCTCCAGCATGTCTCAAACCTCATGTGCTCAAAAGACTGAACTTGTTAATATTCAGTCAGCTTACAAATTCAATGGCAAGAACTATCTTGCATGGTCTCAAGTCGTCAAAACCTATCTCAAGGGCAAGGAGATGTACAAACATCTCACCGAGTCTTCTCCAGCAGCCACTGATGCTCAGTTTTCTTCATGGGAAGCAGCGGACTCCATGATTATGTCATGGCTGTGGGAGTCAATGGATCCCTCTATTAGCCTCACATGCATGTTCCTGAGCACAGCAAAGGAGATTTGGGAGTTCATACAACGATCTTATTCCAAAGCCAAAGATGAAGCTCTTGCCTTTGACCTCACGGTTAATCTTGCTCTGTCTTTGATGCCTACATTCCTTTCAACTCCACTAAAAAACTTACCACTACTAATGGTTCATTAGCTGATATTGTAGGACATGGAAACATCTCATTGACCTCTAAATTGAGACTTACTAATGTCTTTCATGTTCCTACACTATCTGATGACCTTATTTCTGTCAAAAAATTGATTCATGACCTAAATTGCCTTGTCCTTTTTTGTCCTATTGGCTGTATGATTTTGGAACAGGATTCGGGGAAGATGATTGGACTTGCTAAAGAAAGGGATGGCCTTTACTTCCTGGATGCACCAAGAAAAGTCATACCTACCACCTTTTTGAGCACCACAAACAAGGCTACCATTTGGTTACATCATTATAGATTAGGACATCCATCTTTTCTTGTTCTCAAGCATTTGTATCCAGCCCTTTTTGATGGTTTAGCTACCACAGATTTTCATTGTGAAATATGTGAAAAAGCTAAGCACACTCGTGTCTCCTTTCCTATGAGTGATACAAGGTGTCAAGTTCCTTTTCAATTGATGCATTGTGATATTTGGGGACCCTCGTCTATTGCCAATATTAATGGGGCACATTGGTTTCTGATCATTATTGATGATTGTACTAGAGTGACATGGTTTTTTCTCTTAAAACACAAAAGTGAAGTGAGTACTATTATTCCCTCATTTGTTTCCATGATCCAAACACAATTTGACACCACCATAAAACGCTTTAGATCTGATAATGCCAAAGACTTTTTTAATTAGTCCTTGGGATCATTTTTCTCTTCCAAAGGCATTATACATGAATCTTCATGCGTTTATACCCCTCAGCAGAACGGTCTTACTGAAAGAAAAATTGGTCATTTGTTGAATATCACTCGTTCCTTGCTTCTCCACCATAAAGTCCCTAAACAATTTTGGGGAGAGGCTGTTCTTGTTGCAACCTACCTTGCTAATCGGTTGCCCTCCAAAGTTCTGAATTTTAAAAGCCCCATTGCATTTCTTAACACCTTTTTTTCTCACCTCAACCTTACTCGTGGAGTTGTACCTAAGGTGTTTGGTTGTACTGCCTTTGTCCATATTCATGACCATTTAAGAGGTAAACTTGATCCCCGGGCCCTCAAATGCATTTTCATTGGCTACTCTACCACACAAAAGGGTTATAAATGCTATCATCCAGCCTCCCGAAAGACCTACATCACTGCAGATGTGAATTTTCTGGAAAACTCACCCTTCTTTACAGAAAATTCCAGCTTGGAGCCAAAAGAAGACAATTCACCAGAAATATCACCATTTCCTGCCTTGGACCTTCCTATTTCTGAACCATTTACACCACCTGAAATCAATACCATTCCACCAACCACTTCTGCACCTGTTCCTAATCGTTTTTCTCAAGTGTATGCTAGAAGGAATGCCGTCCCCAACATTGAGCAAGCTCAAGCATCTGATCCGAGGATTGTTCCTGATGATACAACAACTCCAACATCAGACCTTGATCAGCCAATTGCCACAAGAAAAGGTACTCGAATGCAGATCTCGACCTCTTTACCCTATTTCCAATTTTGTGTCCTTGGATCGTTTTTCAACTACACACCAGCAGTTTGTGGCTAACCTTCAGCATGTATCTATCCCTAAGAATGTTATGAAAGTTGTTAAATTACCGGAATGGAGGAAGGCAATGAAGGAAGAAATGGATGCTCTTAAGAGAAATGAAACTTGGGTCCTTGTGGATCGCCCTGAGAGGACAAACATTGTTGATTGTAAATGGGTGTTTACCGTCAAATACAATGTTGATGGGTTCCTTGAAAGGCATAAAGCTCGGTTGGTTGCAAAAGGGTTCACTCAGACCTACGGGATTGACTATCAGGAGACTTTTGCCCCGGTTGTAAGATGAATACTGTGAGAATTTTGCTCTCTTTGGCTGCTCATTTTGGCTGGAATTTACTGCAGTTTGATGTAAAAAATGCATTCCTCAATGGCTACCTCAACGAGGACATCTATATGCATTTACCTCTTGGTTTCTCAATATCTTCACCGAACAAAGTGTGCAAACTGAAGAAAGCTCTTTATGGACTCAAACAATCCCCTAGAGCCTGGTTTGGTAGGTTGATGAATGTCATGAAAGCTGCTGGTTATTTTCAGAGTCAAGGAGATCACACACTGTTTATTCGCCACTCTAATTCAGGAGGAGTTACCATGATGCTTGTGTATTTGGATGACATAATTGTTTCAGGAAATGACATCCAGGAACAAATCAGATTGAAGCAGAATCTTGCTCGAAAGTTTGAAATCAAAGAGCTTGGAAGGTTGAAATACTTTTTAGGGATTGAAGTTGCTCATTCCAAAGAAGGCATCTTTATATTTCAGCAAAAGTATATCGCAGATCTGCTTAAAGAAACTGGAAAAAGTGGATGTAAGCCTGCTACTACTCCAATGGATCCCAATTGTAAAATGGATGAGGCAAGAGATGCTGACCCGGTTGACAAAGCCTTGTATCAACGCTTATGTGGGAGGTTAATATATCTTGCCCACACTAGGCCTGATATTGCCTTTCCTGTAAGTGTTATCAGCCAATTTATGCATGATCCGAGGGAACCACACCTACAAGCTGCTCTGAGAATACTTCATTATCTGAAAGGCTGTCCAGGAAAAGGTATCTTGTTTAAGAGAGGTGTGAAACTCTCTCTTGAAGCCTACACTGATGCTGATTATGCAGGATCCATTGTAGATAGGCGCTCTACAACTGGGCTTTGCATTTTTCTTGCTGGAAATCTGATTGCCTGGAGAAGCAAGAAACAAGGAGTTGTAGCACGGTCTAGTGCTGAATCTGAATTCAGAGCTGTTGCCCAGGGTATTTGTGAGCTACTATGGCTTCGAATTATTCTCAATGACTTGAAGATCAAGTGGGAGGATCCTATGAGGTTGTATTGTGACAATAAGTCAGCTATTAGCATCGCTCATGATCCAATACAACATGACAGAACTAAGCATGTTGAGGTGGATAGGCACTTCATTAAAGAAAAGATTGAGGCAGGAATGATCAAGATAGACTACATTCCAACACAACAACAACTTGCAGATTTGCTCACCAAGAGTCTTCATTGCAGCCGGTTTCAAGAGCTCACTTCCAAGCTGGGAATGGAAGATCTTTATAAACCCAGCTTGAGGGGGAGTGTTGGATAGAATACTATTAAATATAGATTTATTATTTGATGTATCCCTATGCACCTAGTGTTAGCCTTTATTACTTTGTTCAGCTCTAAGTCTGCTGGCAGTTAGTTTACCTCTTCCATGTCTGCTTTTATCTCTTTTTACTTTTAGGATTTTCTTTTCCCTTGTACTTATTCTCTGCTTCTGCTCCAGTTTTCAATACATAAAAATTATATTTTCTCTCTCAAGTTTGCTCTCAATTACACTAAAATTGAAGTTTCTTTCCTTGAACGTTGAAACTTGAAAGTTTCTGTATATTAATATTAGACTATTACTCCGTAGTACTGTACGTAATGTACTACTATGTTCTTCTTTTTTGGTTCAATACTGCTATGTTCTATTACATCTATGTTCTCACAGATTCATATGTTTATTAGCCGTTACCCTTTTGTCTTGCACTTAGATTGAGATAATGCTGTACTCCACAAAGGCAAGGACTAAAGATGACCTTTTGGGCCGGGCTAATTTCTGAAACAGCCCATGTATTCGGTCCGGCCCAACTCAATCTTTCCGTCAACCATGTTTTGTATCGGCAGTTATTTTTTGCTTTAAAACCGCCAGATTGAGTTTTTGATGGTGGTTACAATTCAAATAACAGTCTCTGATCAACCATGTATCCCTCTGATTCCGACTATCCTCCGCTACAACCAATGGAGCCTGCCCAACCACCACCACAACCGCCGCCGCCAGTATCTGCACAGCCGAGTTGCTGGAACGAGTTTCCGGTGGGCGGCAACTCGACTACCAACTGTATGAATGTGGAGCCTGTGGTTGATTCTTCATCTCCAATGCCTTGGTCTACTGGCCTTTGTGACTGCTGTGAAGACATCCATAGTTGTAAGTTTGTTTCTCACGTTTTCCATGAAAAATATACCAATCATTTGTAATTCCATTTTCCCCTTAAACCAGGTTGCATGACATGTTGTTGCCCCTGCATTACGTTTGGACGAATTGCGGAGATTGTTGATAGAGGATCAACATGTAAGTTTGTACTTGTACGTTCTTAATTTGCGATTATACGAGAATCTTGTTTATTGACACAAAATGATGACCATAAAGCATGTGGAACAAGTGGATCGTTGTACATGTTGATGATGTGCTTGATGGGTTGCCCATGGATTTACTCGTGTTCGTACCGAACCAAACTGAGGGGCCAGTACGCGTTGGCGGAGGGACCTTGCTCGGACTGCTGCGTTCACTGCTGCTGTGGGCCCTGCGCCCTTTGCCAAGAGTACCGCCAACTTGCCAACCAAGGCTTTGTCATGTCCATAGGTAGGTTGATTTTATGAATCTACTATGTAACACTACTTTCGTTCGTTTGTCTAACTTGTAAGCTTCCAATACCCGACAGGATGGCATGGAAACGAGGAGTTGAACAAGACGAGAAGGCCTTCACAACTGGCGCCTACTGTGCAGGGAGGAATGGAACGTTAGGGTTCGCGCGCCTACTTCCTACATCACTAGCACTAGAATTACCATCAGTTAGTACTTGTAGTCACTACATATATAGAGTACATTCTGTTGTAACAAATTATGCTTATATTCTAGTCTTAGATCCATTTATGACACTAATCAGGAAATACAGTTGATTACATCCAAACACCATTGGAATCTCATTACAAAAACACTAGATAGTAGTGTAACTGTCCAATTGACTAAAATCCCAACAAGGCCTGATAAATTTCTCCACAACATCTTCAATGGGAGCAAACATATACATTCAAGTAATAACCCAAAAAACATATCAATGGTTCAACAATATAATTCCATCTGAACCAAGGGAAGAAACCATATATACACGAAGCTTTTACATTGTGGTCTATATACAAGATCACAAGACTTGTTTATCTTCCTATTATTGTCTTCTGCATACTATTACTGTCAAACAATGGCTTCAATTTAAGTGGCAAGATGTTGATATCATAATATGCTATACACCATATAAAACACGGGGTGTTATTTACAAAGTTAAATCACTCAAAACATTCCTTTAATCTTACACAACCTGTACTGAATCTGAGATAATCACATATGAGCGCAGATCAGGCAACGGAAATCTGCTGAACACCCAGGAAAAAAACAGGGTTCTTTGTTGGATGTGCACTCGGTCTTAATTCTTGAACTGAAAGCACACCAGAAGCTTTTTCCACCAACTGGCCTTCACAACAGGTACAACTCCCGACTCTTTGAAATCCGCCAGCTCGCTTAGCTCTTTAAAGGAATTGACAAGAATATCAAGCCTTGCCACAAATTCTATCAACAATGAAGCAAATGTTGCTAGTGACAAAGAGCTGGCACTTGCAGCTGTTAACACCTCTTTCGTCACTGTAATTGAATGAAGCGAAGGCCATTTGGGGCCAGTAATTGCAGCCAGTGAAGAAATATCAACCGCTAAATCCATACCAGACGCTGACGGGTCAATGATCGTGGAGGAAGCTCTGAAATGCCATGGATCATAACCTGCTGGAGTGGATTCTTCTTCTGTGGATTCTTCTGGTATAGCAGAAGAACCAAATTCACTGAGGGATTGTAAAACTGCATGATTTTCCATATCCTTGGTAAAGGAATGATTTCCGTGATCCGTGTATTCCTTGGGATGCTTTCCTTCTTCACAATGGTGAATATTGACAAGGAGATGTGCGTTGCGATCTATCTTCATTTGTAGCTCCTCTGCAGCATCGTGCACCTCTTGCAGTAAATCACCTGGGCTCAGTCTTTCCATTTTTTCAAGTTTGTTACCGAGCTCTCGTAAAACTGTAGCTCCAGCACTGCCAACTCTCTGAAGCTCGCTCGTAACAATTTGTCTCTTGTCTAGTGGTGCCTGTACATTTTCATAAAATTAAGCATGTGCCAGAGTCAAGTCAACAATGATATGAGGTTCAACATACAAAGAAGACTTGAATCTTTAGCTGGTTACAATGAAAAATGATGATAAACTTATTGACAACTAAAAAAATTTGACAAAGAAAATATCCACCTGAATTTCAGAAAGAATGCACCCATGCATTGCCATAACCATAAATGTACAATGCCTTAATGCACCAGCTACTTTGACATAACTTTTCCAAGGGTATTTGCACATTCTATAAGGACCATGAGGTGGCTCCCATCTAGCACATTCTAACTGAAAAAAAAAGTTAGGATATATCGCTCAAAACTACAGTCCTCAGCTCTAAAATTTGAACCGGCAAACAAGTAACAAATCCGAGAATACCAAAGATTCCTCTTGGCTGTAAGACTGGACAGCTTCTCTGTAGCCAACATATAAAGGATCGTCATCAGCCTGAAACGTGAGAATATTGGAAGGAATTCTCTGACGCCTCAAGCAAAGCCGGTATCTGTCTACACAACCTAGTAAGAACAAAGCTCTCATTATAGACTAAAATCTGCAAGCAACTCAATAGCAATCCAACAATTAAGGTGATGCATCTAACCTTCCAAGGAAGCAGCAACACCCCGGAAATTTTTCACCACAAGCTTGTGAAGGTCCTCGCCGGCCCAGATGGGGAAAACAAATATGTTCACAGTGAATGCAATAACAGCTCCGATTGCAATTAGTAATAACCGGTAAAGTGCTGTCTGGTAAAAGTTTGAATTTGTATTTCCAGTGATCAGCACCAAGGAAAATGTCAGCAAGAATACCCGAAACCCATATTCATATGATTTCATAGTTGGGAATAATTTGACATAACTTGCAAAAAAACCTGAAAATTCAAACAAAGTATCCTTGTGTCAAATTACGCAAAGAATTCCTTAATTATCTTAATGGACTCATAAGTCATAAATACAGATTTAGAAATCAAAAAGCTAAGGCTTGGGTGTAAACACAAGTGTATCAAGTTTCCCATTGGAAGTGCAAATGATGGACAAACCTCACCTGCCCAAAAGATGCTGGCAACAAGAATAACTTCTTCAAAGCCACCAGATCGTACAGCAACCTGGGCTATACCCAAAGCCAGACATCCAGCACAGAAAGTACCAATGCCACGGTTGAAGCCTTTGCTAAGAGTTGCTCCTACAGAAAATCAAAAAATCCAAAATTTCAAATATGATTTTTTTGCAACAAATAACATGGAGCTAATTAGCAACTTGTCTCTTCAGAAAATAATGCAAACTATTAATTGTTTCTCTAAGGGCACCAAGATATACCCTAGTTGTGCTTCTCTTATGTGCTAGATTTCCCATGATTATGTTATATAATGATATAACAATGACATTTTTTTCTGAACGCCCACAAAACAGATTGTGCTATCTCTGAAGACCCCGCATAATCCTTGTTACTTCGTGTTAATTAATCAATTTTCTCAATGGTTTTTCAAAATTATAACCTCAAAAATGCAGAAAAAAAATAAAAAATAGAAAGATAAATTCATCTTATTCAAGTTGTAATACAAAATAAGACCAGTCAAGCAGTATTTAAGGGATGGATGAATTTGAAGCTATCAAAATTGAGCTTCTGAGACAGCCAATTACCTACGCTGAATTCAAAGACCACAACAACCGTCAGAATCCCCCAGATTGCGTATCTGCTGGCATTCTCCACCGGCTGCCAGAAGATAACCAACGCGACGAGAGCCAAAGCGAACCCCACCTTCACAGCGAAGATGATTTTCCGCGGATCCGATCGTCCCATCTCGTACAGATCAGCCACCAATTTGTGGAATTCACTGCAGAACCTCGCCGTTGGACCGGAAATCCATCCGCAGCACCCTTTTCTGCTTTTACCGCCACCAGGAGCTTCACCGACAACGTCGCCATTTCCAGGGAGCAACCGCTCCTTGGCTGCCTCGGTCTGAGCTTCAGAGTTGCTGGTCATTTCGTCGAGCAGGTTGTGTGCACCAAATCATGGACCGCCGAGACGATAAGTAATGAATCACCAGAAGCCACAGAGCCACTGAAGAAGCATGAATATGGTACTCACGACGATCAAAATCAACGAGAAAAATAATCGGGAGCTAAACATTACTATTAATACTGGAAAAGCATACGATTCAGAGACTCCATTACCTTTTTCCAAATACGAAATTTGGTATAACGATCGTCTTCCCTTCTGAGGGGTTGTCGTGGCTCTTTGAATGTTCAAATGACAAACCGGCTACTTAAAGCGATCGTGCATAGAGTTTATAAAATTATACAAAATGCGCAAAATAGCCTGAATTTGCAGAAAATAGCCTAAATATTTGGAGTTACACGAAATAACCTTGTGTGTTGTGAATCCTACAGCGTGACATCGCCATGTCTAAAGAATTTCATATCATTCTCCAGTCTGTTCACAATGCGCAAGAAAAGTTTCTTGCGCATTCTGAACCTACGTCGGAACATATGATCTGGATAAGTTGGCTCATCGGAGAAATAATCTTTGTAAAGTTAATCAAAGCCTTGTTCCTTTCCTCTATCTCTGAATTTTCGACGAGATCCCATACGTGAACTTTCTGCTTTTGCGTTGTAGAGCGCGTTCTTGAACTTCATTGGTCGCATCAATAGCTTCTTGTAAAAGTCTTTGGTACTCACCATCTTCAGAGCTATCGCTAGAAAGGAGAGGGTTTGAGTTTGAAGATGAATTAGACATTTTTAGAGATTGGAGATTTTGAATGAATTTGATGACTGAATAAACCCTTGTTTATCCTCATTTATATAGATATGTAAAAAGCTATCAAACTCCTCAATAATGGTATGACATGTTACTTTGCAGAAGCAATAAATGGCTTCACATGCTTTTGTCTGAAAACTTGACCCATGCCAACCACTAGAAGCATATGCTTTAGTCCAAAAATCGAAAAATAAAGGTATGACATGATATTTTGTAGAAGCAATAAATGACTTCACATGCTTTTGTCTGAAAACTTGACCCATGCCAACCACTAGAAGCATATGCTTTAGTCCAAAAATTGAAAAATAATGGTATGACATGATTCTTTGCAGAAGCAATAAATGACTTCACATGCTTTTGTCTGAAAACTTGACCCATGCCAACCACTAGAAGCATCATTATTATGCTTTAGTCTAAAAATCAAAAAATAATGGTATGACATGATATTTTGTCACATGCCATCAATTACTTGTTATCTTTGTAGATGAAACACTCAAAAGAAGCTACAAGACTGAAACACTCAAAATCGAAACATGCATTACAAGATTGAAACATGCATTACAAGATTGAAACATGCATAAACAAGCCTGAAAATGCATTAGTAAAACAAAACATGCAAGGCAGAAAATAAACACTAACATCTTCCTCATGAGTACATGGATAAAACTATCACATGTCAGAGAGTTCTTTTATTAATGTTTGCTTGAGAGTTTCTCCTTCCTGTCCAATATCACTTTGCCCCATCAGAAACTGGAGCATGTCCCACTTTTGCTTGTAAATTGTCATCTTCTCTCGCTCATTCTCCATCTACATCTTCTTTTGTTCCATCTCCATCTCCTTGTTCTTCACTGCAGCAAAGTGAGCTTGCTTCTCTCTCTTGCGTGCCTCCTTTGACATTTCCAATTCATGCGCTCTACTTAACATGACGTCTTTTTGTCTCTGCATCTCGTTAGCAAGCTCATCCTCTTTATCACAACTTGCATATGCCACTTTTTTCCCCTTTCTTTTACTTG
This sequence comes from Rheum nobile, assembly GCA_027886185.1. Lineage (NCBI taxonomy): Eukaryota > Viridiplantae > Streptophyta > Magnoliopsida > Caryophyllales > Polygonaceae > Rheum > Rheum nobile. Next base: position 4,020,552 of record WOAB01000207.1, on the reverse strand, counting down.
CCTTGATACCCTCTGGACGCTCCATAGTATGGCCACTAAAAGCACGTGTCGGGGTATTTGCATTTGAAATATCACCTTCCACATCAGAAATCGATCTTTTAGAGCTTGCACTTCCGGAGCTTGGATTGTTCTGGTTGACCTTGTTCAAATAATATTGACTCCATTTGGGCTCGTTACAAAGAGATTTCCATCCATGCATATCAGGAAAACGCTTCCCCGCATCTTCTAAATAATACGCCAAAGCCTTAGTAACAACATCGTCCTCTGACTCCCCACTTGTGATACCCCGTAATTCTGTATGGATTATTTTGGGAATTTTTGGAATTTTCCCGAACACCCGTTTTGTACGTCGGATTTAATACAGAGAGTTTAAGACATTCTGTAATGTGCTATATCTCTGTATTATTTTTCTCAGTGAAATAAAATACAGACGACGTACTTTGGATGTTAATTACTCGTTCGCGTACGATAATTTTATCCTGGGTTAACATCGTTTTCATCTAAGAGCTGAGGAGGCGAAGCCAGGGTGGCGGCGCCCGCCGTGGGTATGGCGGCGCCCGCCGTCGCAAGGCTCGAGGAGCAGCCGAGTCTTCTCCTAGCTGGGGACGCCAGGTCTATGGCGGCGCCCGCCGTATTAATGGCGGTGCCCGCCGTATTAATGGCGGCGCCCGCCGCATTTATGACGGCGCCCGCCGTCGTTGTTGTCCGGAGGTCCTTGTCCGAAGGTCGCCGGCGAACGTCTGACATCGCCGTTTTAGCCCCGCCACGCCTCCATCTAGGCCATCATAGTGCTCCCTCGATCTCTGGCTATAAAAGGAGAGGCTTGGGGATCGGATTTCACACAAAATCAGAAGCTCAATCTCAGAATTTGTCTCGCCGGAAAAGCTTGCCCTCGCCGGAGTTCTTTGGAGCAATCGCCGGTGTTGTTTGGTGTGTTTTCCTGAAGCCTAGAGGTCCCTTTGGAAGCTTAGTGGAGGTCTGAACCCAAAGTCAGGCCAAAGGAGTGACCCTCGTGTGTGTTTTGGTGAGTTTTCTCGCCGTTCTTCACGGCGACCGCCGTGTTCGTGGCGGCGCCCGCCGTGATGAACACGGCGCCCGCCGTGATGAACACGGCGACCGCTGCTAGTGGCCAGAAGCCCATTTGTTGGCTTGGTCTTGGTAGTCGTCGTTATGGACTCGTTCCTTTCGATTTCTTTCGTCTTTCCTTAGATTCGTACTAGTTTATGTCGGATCTAACTTAAGGTTTCCTTATGGGTCGACTCGAAGGTCGTTGTGCTGTCGGAGCTATACATGTGTCGAGCCCGGAATCCCGTTGTCTCTGCTTTGTTCCAGATCTGCGGATTAAGGCAAGTGGCGGTTCGCTCTTGCTTAATCATTCCATGTTTCATTAATTATCAATTGTTTAATTATTAATTAAATTGGAGTGAACTGTTGTTTTCATTTGGGAACTAATTTCATAAATAAACATGATTAAAGTAATATTATGATAGGTTGTATATTTGTTAGAACAACGCTATTATATGTGATATAATTACCGTGATGGTATTGTTGTGAAATTAATCTTAATGCTAGAATAGCATGTGGGTTAATAGGAAAACTAATCCAAGTAAGGATTAGTCGTTTCTATTATCGCTATGTTTAAGTTGATTGCCTGGATGGCTTTAATGTGATTAATTGTTGTGTTAGACTGTTTAGTTAACACGAGTGTTCGTAGGAACGCTAATCCAAGTAAGGATTAGTCGTTTCTTTATAACTTAATGTTCGTAGGAACGCTAATCCAAATAAGGATTTGTCGTTTCTTTAAATCATAATATTCCTCGGGATAATTTCCGAATAATAATTTAAGGGTCATGACCTATGCTTCTTATCCACATTTAAGGATCTGAAGTGTTTAAGCGCCTTGCAAGCGCCATTGGATGAGCATAATTGCAGTCCTGTGTATTAAGCACTTAGCTAGTGCAATTGGGGTGGACGTAACTGTCATCCTGTAAATTAAAGTGTAAGCATTGTGGCAGTGTAATCTGGGTGAATGTAAGATCACCCTGTGTAATAATAACTTCGTTGTTCTCGGAATAATGTTAAGCCTCGTGTGTGCACGTGCGTGTGTGTGTTTGTGTGTTGTGTTAATTTGGGTCGACATGATTGTCACCCTGAGATTTAAGCTTTGTGCCGCTCTTAATAACATTAACGCGTTTCAGTAAGTGTGTTTTGTAATTTAATAAGATATGTGCCCGAGTGCACATGATTAATAAACCTTTGGCGAGTAGTGCAGCTAAGTTATAGTGCAGCTAGGAAAAACTCGTCTCGACTTTGATCATAGTACGTTCTCTTTCCAATCTGGATTCGCTGTAGGCGATGAGGTTGGTTGTGAACTGAAGCATCTCAGTCAACTTTTAAATCATTGGTGTGTGTAACTTTAATGTTCCCTAGCAGTTGTCATAATTTCCTATAAGACTCAATTCCTTTGGAGTCTTCTCTTCAGTGCATATCTAATTGTTGTTATTCCGTGAAATTGTCGGGTTATATATCGTTCCTTCGGGTTATATATCGTTTCTTCGGTTATTATTCGAGCCACAATGATAGTAAACGGTCACGATCACTCGAACTACTCTGCTTTGTACCCTTGCTAGTCTATTCAGTAGACTAACCCGCTGTATTTTTGTTATCTGCATCGTCATGGTTGGTGTCGTCCGTCCGTTTCGGCACATCAGGAGTTGTTTCCCGGAGTTTAAGTAACCTATTGAAGGATAAGAAGCTTGCAGACGAAGATTTAAAAGTCAGTGTTTTAAGTTGTTAAGTGTTTTAAGATTGTTAAAGTGTTACTTCAATGTATCTTCATAATTTAGCCATGTTTTAAGTTGGCTCTTTAAAGTCTTCCGCTGTGTAATTTAAAGTCTTCTGTTGTTTAATCTTTCGATTAATATGTAATTATGTTATGTATTTAAGCTTAATCGTTCTGGAAAAGCCTGGGGTGACTTTGGACGGTAAAGTCTGAGGTCACTGGCATGTAATATCTCCGGTATAAATTGGGGGTGTTACACCACTGCCTTTCATTCTACTAGCCGCTGTATAAAAGCCATTAAACTTACTTACACTTTTACACATTACTTGCCATCTATTCTTACAACTTTTCGTGTCTCGCTCTGGTTGGCCTGGTTCTCTATAAGTGTTCCAGTAGGCTGTAACTCGCTTCCAGATTGAGGCTGAAGTTTGGTTCGTGTTTGTTATCGCGTCCTTACTGGTGTTGACGTAGCCACTGATGAGGATCAAATCTTCAGCCTCACCCCAGGAGCATCTTTTGGGTTTAGTGGAGTCACCGGCAACACGACCACGATCGCCATGCTGAGTTTCTTGGGGTGAAACTTCAAGATCTTCAGGTTGTGTGCTGAAGATTGGGACCTTCATGGATTGAGATTCACCCCCAGTTGTGGCTTCAGCTTCTGAATTTTGAGACATGATATTCGCATAATATTGCACATTAAAAGGATCATACGAATCTATGGACAAATCTTGAAAGTTATTTGGGTAGTTACCATGGTTTTGATTCATGGTGAGAGATTGAGAAAAGGGAATGTGATATTTGGAAAGAGAGATATCAGATTTTGAGAATGTGTGAGTTTTGCAATGAACACTACATCTTATTTATAGGCAAATAAAAAATCATTTATAATTTTTCTATTTTGTGAAAATATTAATTATATATAACTAACTTTAGCTATAAGTACCCTAAATTCATACATAAAATATATAACTACCCTAAATACATACATAAAATATATAACTATCCTAAATTCATACATAAAATTTATTTAAAAAATTCATAATGTCATTTTAATGTAAAGAAATGAAAATAGTATATATTTATATTTTAAACCACCATAGATAATATTAAAATGATTTATTTCAATTAATGATATACAATATACAATAAAAAAATTTAAAATAAACCAAATATATTCAAAATGGGTGTCTGTGGATAGAGAAAAATGAAACTAGAATTATGGTGTTTTTTTTATTTTGATGTTTAATTTTTAAAAGAAAGAATTTTTTAAAAAAAAAATAGCGGACGGCCAGGAATAAATCCTGACCGTCCACTGGAGCGCCACGCGTCGCTCAACAAACGAGCGACGCGGCTCCAGTTACGGAGCGATGCATGGCGCTCGCTTTAGTAAGCAGTTGTTTGACTGCTTACTAAAGACGCGGCGTTTTGATCCTTTTTAAACCAAAATGCTGTGTTTTAATGACATGGGGGTAAATTGTTTTTAGCCCCAATCAAACGGGACTTAAACTAACTTTAGTTTAAGCCTGTCCGATTGAGACTTAAATTTTCTCCTTAGCCCCAAGGTGGGGCTTAAACTAACTTTCCAATATTTTAATAAAATATATTCTATAAGTCCATGAATGAGCCCCATAAGGGGTGCTCTAATGACCAACATTATATAACACCTTATTTGATTATTTTCTTTGCTAAAAATATGTTTCCTTTCTTTTCATAATTACATTGTACTAAAAAATGTAATACGCTTTTAAAAAAACAAAAGATGAGTTAAAGTCATGTAATATGTTGATGACTTGATGCATTCCCAAATTGGGACTATCTTATGTGACTTGGAAAATTCGTACTACTTTTGGTCGAACCAAAGATGTTTAGATTTTGCAATTTAACCGGATAATAGAAGCACAAAAGAAAGAAAGAGACAAAAAATAACCACTCAGTTGACTTTGAGCAGGTTGTCAAACTGAAAATTCTTTTTGATACGGTCACTTTTTAATTTATCTTTCTCATGTCGCTTTCATTTTTTGTATGTTTATCCGTGACATTACACATATTTCGGTAGAAATATACATTTTCATTCTTGTATGTCAAAACACCCATTGAAAAACAATTAGTTTCTTCATGTGTATATTTATATAAATCGGATTGTAAAATCAGATTATGTGGAAAAGGGCGATATACATCTCATTTGAGGTATATTATCCTGACAATAAAATAAGGCCGAAAAATCGAGTACTCCCATATTTTACACCTTACACTCCATCCTGGGCTGCACGTAGTGTAGTCCAGAAAATCCGATTTTCTTGGACTGCACTAGGTGTCGTTCAAGATGGGTTCAATTTTTTTTATTAAAAGTATGATTTAATTTGAATTTAAAAAAAACCGGTTCAGTGAACCCGATTTATCTGGGCTGCACTACGTGCCGCCCATAACTTAGACCAAGATGGGTTCAATTTTTTGTGGGCGGCACGTAGTGCAGCCCAACAGACAAACCGGGTTTTCGAAAACCCGGTTTATCTGGGCTACACTACGTGCCGTCCATAACTTAGACCGAATTTTTTGGGTTTTTTCTGGGCGGCACTTTGTGCCGCCCAGGATGGAGTGCGAGGTGTAAAAAAACTGGCGTGCGCGGTTTTTCGCCGTAAAGTAATTATCATTCTTTCTTCTGATAAATAAACTGACCTTAGTATTTGGAATTAAACTACTTATTTAATTGTCTAATTGATTACAATAGTATGTTTGGTTGGTCAATCCCCTGCATACCAATTTTATTTTATCACAGTCGTAAAAACCTACACCTATATGTTATTTTAAGGGATCAATGTTCGCACCCGTTTTTTTAAGCCGCGCACCCTTTTTTGGGCGCAACCAGGTTGTGCCCAAAAAGCGGATATTTTTAAAAAATAAATAAAACAATTTCTTGGGCGAAACTAGGTTGCGCCCAAAGTCCGGGTGAATTTTTTTTATTTTGAAAAATGATTTTTTTAAGATTATTGAACCAGTTCTTTATCTGAACCAGTTCACTTGGGCGCGCCCAGAAAAAAAAAATTTTAAAAAAAATTAGCATAGTTGCGCCCAGAAAAAGAAAAGAAAAAAAACTTGGGTACCCATTCTTGTATTTAAATCAACAAATGTATTTCATATTTAAATTAATTTACTACATACTCATCGTATTGTATCTATCCTGCTATTTTATATGATTTGGAAATTCAAATACCTAGTAGATTTGTATACTTGTGTACATGGCTATAAATTCGTTTGTATCATGAGATTTCAATATGCTTTTATTCATCTAAAATTCATGTGCATTTCTCCACCAATTCGTTTGATATTAACTGTTTGTTATTATTATTCTCGATATAACTATAGTTATATCCTATAGTTATATACTATGATTATATCTTATAGTTATATCCAATTTGGTTATATCTTATAGTTATATACTATGGTTATATACTTATATACTATGATTATATCTTATAGTTATATCCAATTTGGTTATATCTTATAGTTATATCCTATAGTTATATACTATTTTTATATACTATGATTATATCTTATAATTATATCAAATTTGGTTATATCTTATGGTTATATTCTATAGTTATATACTATGGTTATATCATATAATTATATACTATGATTATATCTTATAGTTATATCCAAATTTGTTATATCTTATGGTTATATTCTATAGTTATATACTATGGTTATATCATATAGTTATATACTATGATTATATCTTATAGTTATATCCAATTTGGTTATATCTTTGTAATTATATCCAATTTGGTTATTACTATATAATATAACCATAAGGATATAGCCAAATTGGATATAACTATAAGGATATAACCAAATTGGATATAACGATAAGATATAGTCATAGTATATAACTATGAAATATAACCAAAAGATATAATCATAATATATAAATATAGGATATAACCATAATATATAACTATAGAATATAATATAGGATATAACCATAGTATATAACTATAAAATATAACCATAAGATATAATCATATATATAATTATAGGATATAATGATATGATATAATCAAATTGGATATAACTTTAGTATATAACTATAGGATATAACCGTAGTATATAACTATAGGATATAACCATATTATATAACTATAAGATATAATCATAGTATATTCAACTATTTAATTGGAGGAACACGGACTGAAAAATAGAATTATTGTATGGATTAAACTCTATTTTATCGTTGTTTTCTCTCTAATCTCAAATCAAGTAATCAATGTTAGACTTTGTACTCGAATGGACGAAAACCCCAAAACCTAACCATAAACCCTAAAAAACACTAGAAACCCCTTGGGCGCAACCTAGTTGCGCCCAAAGGGTTGTGTGGGGATTATTTTAGGGTTTTTTAGGGTTTAGGATAATTATCATTGCAGTACAAAGTTTAAAATTTTCTAGTTGAAGTTGGAAAAATAACTTAAAATATCTATATATTGACTGAATATTTTGCTAAATTATTTCGGACCTTGAAAGGTATGATGGTGGTTGGGGGAGTAATATATAATGTCATTATAGGATATAACTATAGAATGTAATATAGGATATAACTATTGAATATAACCATACGATATAATCATAGTACGAAAATCCTAAACCTTAAACCATAAACCCTAAACCCCAAAACCTACCCCTAAACCCTAAAAAACACTAGAAACCCCTTGGGCGCAACCTAGTTGCACCCAAAGAGTGTGTAGGGATTGTTTTAGGGTTTAGGGTATTTATCATAGTATATAACTATATAATATATGATATAACTATAGAATATATTATAGGATATAACCATAGTATATAACTCTATAATATAACCATAAGATATAATCATAATATATAACTATAGAATATAACGATATGATATAACCAAATTGAATATAAGTCATATAACTATAAGATATAATCATTGTATATAACTATATGATATAATCATAGTATATAATGATATGATATAACAAAATTGGATATAACTATAAGATATAATCATAGTATATAACTATAGGATATAACGATATGATATAATCAATTTGGATATAACTATAAGATATAATCATAGTATATAATATAGGATATAACCATAGTATATAACTATAGAATATAATAGAGGATATAACCATAGTATATAACTAGAAGATATAACGATATGATATAACTAAATTGGATATAACAATAAGATATAATCATAGAAATATAACTATAGGATATAAACATAGTATATCTATATGATATAATATAGGATATAACCATAGTATATAACTATGAAATATAATCATAAGATATAATCATAGTATATAATTATAGGATATAACCATAATATATAACTATAGAATATAACTGTAGTATATGACCATAAAGACATAACCAAATTGGATATAACTAGAGGTGTCAAACGAGTCGGGTTCGAGTTTAAGCGTATCGAGTCGGGTCATTTATGGGTTGGGTCGATTGCGGGTCAGAATTTGCGGGTCGATTGTGGGTCGAGTCGTTGCGGGTCAGGTACGGGTTCGGATCGATCCAGCGGGTCGAGAGCACCTTGTCAAAAATTTATAAAATGAATGTTAAAATAATATTTTAATTAAAACAAAAAATAATAAATCAAAAAATTATTATTATTTAATATTTTAATAATAAAATATATTATAATATTTAATATATAAAATATAAACACATTTATATTGACCCAACCTATAAATTTTTGAGTCGAACGGGTTGAGTCACTTTTGACCCAATACTTTTCGGGTCGAATCTCAACCCAAAAAACGCAGATCGGGTCGGGTTTGCGGGTCGAGTCAAATTTTGACAGCTCTAGATATAACCATAGTTATATGTGATTTTCGAAAGATATATCCATAATATATAACTATAGGATATAACGATATGATATAACCAAATTGGATATAACTAAAAGATATAATCATAGTATATAACTATAGGATATAAACATAGTATATAACTATAGGATATAAACATAGTATATAACTATATGATATAATATAGGATATAACCATAGTATATAACTATGGAATAGAACCATAAGATATAATCATAGTATATAATTATAGGATATAACCATAGTATATAACTATAGAATATAACCGTAGTATATAACCATAAGACATAACCAAATTGGATATAACCATATTTATATGTTATTTTCAAAAATATATAATCATGGTATATAACTATAGGATATAACGATATGATATAACCATATTGGTTATAACTATAAGATATAATCATAGTATATAACTATATGATATAATATAGGATAAAATCATAATATATATTATATAACTATGGAATATAACTATAAGATATAATCATAGTATATAATTATAGGATATAACTATATAACTATAGAATATAACCGTAATATATGACCATAAGACATAAACAAATTGGATATAACCATAGTTATATGTGTCTTTCGAGAATAATAATAATAAATAGTTAATAACAAACGAATTAGTGGAGAAACATACATGAATTTTATAAAATAAATTTATTGATTTAAATACAAGCGTAGACGCTACTATACAACGCCCAAGTTTTTGTTTTTGTTTTGGGCGCAACGTACTGGATTTTTTTTTATATAAATCGGCCAAAACCCGGTTCATAGATTAATTTTTTTTTTTAAATAACACAGTTTTGGGGCGCAACCAGCAAAACGAGTGCACCGCATAAAAAAAACGGGTGCGAACATTCTTCCCGTTATTTTAACCAACCTGCCAACTCTCCATACAGAGATATTCATACCTGTTATTAAAAAGGTTTAACTATCACAAAAACGAATTTTCGCAGAGGTCCATTGATTTACGTAAGGCCACTTACGCCGACAGGAATCAGCCGCGGCACTGAATGTAGAGCCAAATCGAATAGTTTTATACTCCTTATATTGAATATTTCAGTTATATCACCAATAAATAAAAACATAAATTAGCATAATCACGAATGCATTGTTATATATGCATAGAAGCATCGCAAGATTACTACTTATAACTAAGTCAATTAGGTCATTTGTTAAATCTCACATGACCAACTCCAACCACACCTTTGTCTATATACCACAGAATAAGTTAAAATACATGAAAAATGCATTATACATAGCTGTAACTCTTATCTCGTAATATTGGGAACAGTATACGTTATCACTGAATGATACAGAGCATAATCTGTCTATGTAATTGTTGTATAACCAAGTCGTACACTATAGAGGTGAGTACTAGTCATTCCACGTTGTCAAGAAAAGGACTTTATTTTGTTTGTCGTATTACCACTTGAAAATGGGTCACCACTCACCAGTTATTATACTATTATGATGCAAGGCAACATTAGATCTTCTAGTGAAAGGTCAAATGTCTTTTGTAGCGGCCAACCTTGGCAATCAATGAATAATTACATAAAATCCAGTTTCACAATTAAATTAAGCAAACAGTTGATTGTTTTACATTTTTCCATTTCCAAGCACACCTAAATTGTCCATAGCTCAGCTACATGAAAGAAGTGGAATTGTGGAAATCATAAAGCAACGCAATGACCAACCAACAAAACCGTCTATCAAATGCCTGCCCCATTAAGAATTTGTTAGTTGATATAATTTATAAAGAGTTTTTTATTTATAAATAGTTGATGAATAGAGTTATATAAAAAAAATATGTTTTTTTAAGAAAAATGTGAATAGTAAAAACAAAAATTATTACACGTATATCGAAATATATAAAAATAATTTTTTTTTAAAGTGTTTATATATAATAAACAATTGTCAAACAAAGCCCAACTCATAGAAGTTAATTAGTTTTAGATTGTCCGAATTCTTGAGTCACCCCTGAATTATGCACAACTCATCCACAAACTAAAAGTCCCAGAGTTTTTAAATGAATCTTTTAGTAACGCAAGATAGTCCAAGATTTTTCAGATAGCAACAGTCTAATAGATGTTTATATAAAAAAAATATAAGAAACATGCCCTAAAAAAGAATACTCATTTTGGGAACTGCTACCCCGAAAAAGAATGCTTAAACCGGTTTCAGATAGCAACAGTCTAATAGATGTTTATATAAAAAAATATAAGAAACATGCCCTAATAAAGAATACTCATTTTGGGAACTGCTACCCCGAAAAAGAATGCTTAAACCGGTTTAAAAAGAAAAATAGAATCCCTAAACCAATAGTGTCTAACAAATCCTCCACATATGCCCTTACCAAATCTTAGGACATAGGTGAGAAAAACCGAAAATTAAACAATAGGGTTTCATCCCCAAGAACAAGCTGTCAATGAAGAAACCTTAAAAGCAAACAATCTAAACCCAAAATCCTTTCAAATGTAAGCCGCATAAATCCACATTAAAACAAACAAGCAGTTGTCAACATATACCTATATCACACTGAAAATTTCCAGCCAATTAATGTTCTATACATCTTATCAATAGGACACAACCGTCATACTTACAAAAATTGCGATATAAAAACAAGGGGAAATGGAGAGGGTGGAAAAGCAATCCTTAATATTCATGATGGTAAAAAAAAAAAAAACATACTACAGAAATACACACGAGGAACCAAACTAGTATATGATATGATATAGTACAAAGATGAACCTTGAAAAATGTTCTGGTTCGTTTTTCAGCTATTTGCTTATGTTACAAAGACAGAAATCGATAGAATATGAAATGTCACATCCATATTGTCTGTTTCAAAAAAGCAAATGATTAAAAAACCAACCACAATAATTTTCTAGTTCATTTTTTAGCAAACCATAACAGACAATAGTGTATTTTCTACTATGGATTAATTTCAATCCATCATGGTATTCGGCTTCCTTTCATCCCTTTTCCCTTAGGAGTCCATAACATAAAAAACACAGGAGAGTACACAGACATATTAACCGGGTATTAAGGAAATAAAACACTTACATTATTCGGACAGGCTGAGGACACAGCCTAAAAAGAGTAAGGAAACCATATCAGCAAACACAATGTGTGCAACACTTCTGACTTGTTGAAAATGTAATATCATGGAAAAGTAAATGCAGACTCACTCAAAAATCTCAAGGTAGTGCTGCATCCATACACCTCCCGAGCTTATTGAAATTAGTCAAATGACAGCCATGAATGAGATGCAAACAGTTCATTAGAGTGGTCAGTACAAGATCAAAACATGAACAAAAACAAATAGAGTACTGGAAATAACTAGAGCCAAGATATCGCTAGCCCACAGGCAAACATAAATATTACCAACTGATAACAGAAGAAGTATAAAGAAGCGTTTTAAAAACAATACAAATGACTTGATCATAAAGGAACCCATAATCAACCAAAAAATCTATGACCATCATAACTTTCATATGCTAGCTAGGAGGGTGGGGGTATAATTAGGTATCTAAAGACATGTAATGACTATCAACCCAAACTAATCTCCACAATACAGTCACAAATACATAATTGAAATCATAATTGAGATAATTTCACAAATATATAATAGCTGCCACCAAACCCAATTTGTGAGCTAGAATACCTTCCACTGTGACCGTAAGCATAAAAGCACGGGAGGATAGCCCAAAACAACTGGGATTTTCCTGAATGAAAAGCAAAATTAGAGCTACAGAGAAGTAAAGGAAGAAAAGAAATAGTGTCAAATAAGCAGAAGTGAAAATGGCTAACACTAAAATGATAAATTAATAAATAACAAGTGAAAAAGGGAATCGCTTCCTCATTAACATATATTTAAGTGCAAATAAGATATCAACAGTAAAAACAGATGCGGGTAAAAACCCCATCAGCTTCACGAAGAGAGGTCAATTACTTAAACAACTAGCATCCTCTTCCATCTTACACTAGTCCCATCACGTATAGAACCATCAATAAACATTCTGTGGATGTACAAAGATTAGCATTGGGATATATCAAGATCATTGAACTTTGCAATGGTCATTATTAAAAATGTTTACAATAGAAGAAAAATATCCTCAGCAGTTGTCTTACAATAGAAAATAGAACACACTCGCCGACAGAACTGCAAGAAAGTGGCCTTCGGACAAGGAATATTCCCACGTTCCACTTTCACCAGTGCCGAGTACTCACTCCAAAGCATCCTCGTGAGCACCAGATAATAAAGAAAGGGAAATTCCCGGTGATTAGAGATTGATAAGATTTAGACAACAATCAAAATATATCTAGTGCTTTTTGGGGAGTCAGAAAACCAGCAACGTAATCACTTGCCAGTGATGAACGGATGATTCAGTGCTTGTGAAACAGTCAGCCTCTTATCAGGGTCCAGAACAAACAGTTTATCAAGAAGGTCCTTAAAGTTGGCCAACATTTTGGGATCATCGCCTGGAGATCCTTTAATGATTGTACCAATATCTTTTGGCTTAATGTTGACAATTAGCCTTCTAATGCTCTGAAAAATAAGGAATGAAACATTCAGACACAGAACTAAAAAATTAGACCAATTGTTAGATTATACAGTGAAGGCTTACTTTCTTAGTCACAAGATCTTCTTCAATTGAAAGAAAATTCATATCATGGTCAAAATGCTGAGCAGTAAAAGCCCCCTGCAAAGATAGAATGAAGTGAGTTAGGACATACATGGATACAATACATCAAACTGAAATCATTTAAAAGGTCTAATGATAGAAGTCGGCGATCTGGTTGCTATCATACACATCAATCCAATTTTTTAGAGAAATGTAAATCAATTTCAGCTCTAACCTTGCGAAGCATCTTCTTTGGGAAAGAACCTTTGAGTTCCATATGAAGACGAATCATATCATTGTTAGTGGATCCTGGGAAAAGGACTTTCCCGGTGTAAAGTTCATATAGACAACAGCCTACTGACCACATATCCAGAGGATGATCATATGTCAAGCCAAGAACTGCAGAGCCAAAAAAAGAAATTAGCTACGGAAAAAAAAAGACAATCTGAATGATTAACATGAAACTATGAGAGCACATACTAATCTCAGGTGCACGATAGAAACGGCTCACTAGATATGGTGTCACTTCATTTTTTCCAGCAAACATTGCATTACCAAAGTCGCAAAGCTTCAACACATTTTTGGCCTCGTTCACCTGTTGTTCATAGCAAAATCAGTACAATGTTATTCTTGCATTTCACAAGTGCTATAATAAGATTTTGTTACTTCAAGTGGAGAAGCATAAAACCAACGCACTACTTACCAACATATTATCTGGCTTTATGTCACAATGAAGAACACCACAGTTCTTGAGATGCTTCAGTGCAATGAATAGTTGCTTTGAATATGCCCTCACAGCAGTAAGCTTAAGTCCAATATTACGACCAAACTTCTTTAGAACCTCTCTTAAATTCATATGCAGAGATTCAAAAACTAAACAAAGATGATTACGGTACTTGAAGCTTGAAATATAGCGAACACAGTGCCGCCTGTCGTCAGGATCTGCCCCGACTAGTTTTTTTAGTATGACCAACTCTTCCATACCTGCTTTTAACCTACAAAAAAGAAAGCATCAGTAAGTTCCCGAAAGCAATGCTAGGGTCTCGTTACCCAGAGCCTAAAGAGAAAATATGCATGAGTAGGGAATCTGCAAGAGTGATAAACCACCAAACCCTCTGGGGCATAGAATGTGCATTGGAGCAAGGGAGGGGGAGAGAGAGAGAATAAAGAGAAAAGAAGCTGCAAAGGTGGGGAGACTGGAGAGAGAGACCAAAGAGGGAGGTTACTGACATTGTATCATTATTACGTATTATCTTTATTGCAACTTCTTCAAGACCACCATTTCCTGCTTTGAGATCTTTAGCACGAACCACTGTTGAAAACACACCTTTCCCATGCGCAGCTGTAACTTCATAACGGCCATCGAGGATCTCCCCTAGTCGATAACCTACATAACAAAATCTTTATATTTGAACGTAGACAAACTAAAGCACAGGCAAGAATTATAATGGACAGAAAGCAACAAAGTATGCAAGTGTATCAAGAGAAAGGGTCTAATACAAACTCGGAACTTCTATAAAAATCACAAAAATCAAAGGATGAGACTAATGCAAACTTCCATATAATCACCAACCTTCCTACCAAAGTGCACTTCAAACAAAAGCTTGATTAAAAAGTTTGAAAGCTTGATTGTTGCCCTTCAGTAGTTTTTCAAGGAAATACAGAAGTTGAATGACATATGTAAGCATCTTTTGAAAACCATGCCAACGATATGAGAAGACCAATTTGAACTAAGCCATAATTGAATATTGAAAGTACAGCAGGCCTGATCTCATACAACTATATCATGTTCCTTCATCGTAAAAGCAAAACAAATTTATTCATAGACGTCCATAAACATTGCCAAACAAGATAAAAATGCTTATGAAGAACCTTGAGTATAGCTCTGATGCTTAACAAATTTATTCATAGACGCCCATAAACATTGCAAACATTATGGCCAATAATAGCATACAATTTCTATGACAAAAAGGAGAAAGTGATATGAGGAATGGGAAAAGAATGTACCATAATAACCCTCAGGGTCATCCCAATTATCATAAAGACCACTCCTATCCACGAGTAAGCTATCTACTTTGCCCTGTCAGCAAACCAGTCACCAAAATAGTTAGGCATAATGTTCACGCGACCAAATAGAAGCAGCATAATAAAAAGCAGTCGAAGACAATTGGAAGGCCATGGACCAAGGAATAGAACAGGTGCTAGAACAAGATTTGTCCCAAGGACCCTCCGACCCCGACCCACCCTACTAAGTATTGTAAGAGAGATACAAAAATAAGCTAGAGATGAATTCACGTGTGAAGTATTGTGTTATCCTCACCCTATCCGTTTTTTAACATAATACAAGCTGAGATGAATCCACATGGTAATCATTATATTGTGTATTTTACATTCTCATATTGAATATTTAAAATCATTTATGCTTAAAAGTATCATATAATATATCAACAAGTACTAACATGTTGAGTTAATTGCTAATGTTATTTTATTTTAGTATAGTTTCTATTAAAATATCTATATTACTTTATAAATTTATTTCATTCATCGAAAAAACAAAATAAAAAATGGCACTCTGATACGTACCTTGGCAGATTTTTTTTAGAATTATTTTAATTTATTTCTTTAATTCTATATTAGTGGAGTTAGTGGAACACTTCTATTTTCTAGTTTAACTCTAGCATAGAATTATCTCTAGGAGTGGTTCTATTAGTTTCCAGCACTTTCCTTATTTCTAGTTAGTGGAGCACCCACTCTTTGTTTCCCTTTATAAGCTGTTCGCAGCTTCAGTTGTAGGCAGACTTGAATTATGAACTGAATATATCCCCAAAATTGGAGATTCTCCAGCAACTTTTCAAGTGTTAGCTTGGTTTTAAAAAGCGCGCCTAGGCGCGAGGCGCCGGCCTTGGCCTCTCTCTCTCTCACTCACTCACTCACTCTCAGTCGCTCACATGGCCGCATCTCTCAAATTCTCAATCACTCTCTGTCTCTCTCTAGTCTCCCCCTCTCTCGATCTCTTATTATTTCAGTTGTTTTGTTTTCAATTGTATAGAATATGATTTGTATAGATTATAGAAAATAGGAGATGTAAATTGTAAAATACTGAATACAGAGTTACAGATTACAGAATCTGTTTTTTTTTTTACAGAATCTGTTTTGTTTTTTTTTTAATTAAGAACTGCTTTCTATTTTTTTTTTAATTGAAATGTGAAATTGATTATTATGACATGTTTTAGCGGTATTTTAGACTTTCTACTTATGAATTATGTTTCTTTGTGTCATTTTATGCATTTATAATACATTATTATGTTGGTTTGAGTGCAATATATCAATTAGAATTAATTTACAAGTTTTTTGAAAAAAAAGTGCGCCTTGCCTACGAAAGGCGCGCTTTTTTTTTGCGCCTTGCGCCTAGGCTCCAGGGGCCCTTTGCGCCTCGGTGCGTCTTGCGCCTTTTAAAACCAAGAGTGTTAGATACTTGCATTCGGTTACTTATCCTTAGGTTCTATCACACTCTCAGTCCGTTCAGTACACCCAGACCCTACAAGGCATATAATGACCTAACCTGTACCCAAAGCAACCAGAAAAGATAGAGCCGGTTAGACTTAGACCACAACCAGAAGAGACTTCAATCCGACCTGCTTGACTCAACCCAACCCGATTGACACATCTAATTAGAACGAATCTCTATAAAAGCTACAACACATGCATCTTGAAATAATAAAAGGTCATATATCATAAACTAGTAAGAATCACATTGACTAAAAGTTTCTTATCAGCATCAAAACTGACGTATATTTCAATACAAACATCCTTGACACAATTCAGAACCAAGATAGATCACCCATATTTGGAAGTGAAACCTTCTAAATAAAGTCATAAAATAGTAAGCATTATAACATCCAACAAAGCAGTACAAGTTAGCACTATTTTCAGTTATTCTAACCAAGATAGAGAAAACACTTAACTGAAAGCTAACTCAAGATGGTACTCATTTCAAACAGGTAACATTCAACTCATAAACATGTAAACTCATTCCTCGTGGAAAAGAACAGCGAGAGATGTTCAGAATTTTAGAACTAGAATGCTGCTACAAACCATATAAACAGAACCCAGTGGACGAATAACAGAAAATAAAGCATTAGATATACTAAGCCATACCGTTTTACGAACTTCAGCTGGAGAGGTACCAAATATATCGTCATGAAACATGTCATGTGATCTTTCACTCTGCAATTAATTGGATAACCATCTCAGAACCTCAAATCCAACCAAACAATCATGCTTTGAAAATATATTCTGTTACTGTAACCATATTCTTCTAATTGGCAACTCTATAAGTTGGAACAATCATTAGAGTCCATCAACTAATAAGGTCTTCGAAATTTAAATCTCAAACCGGAAAGATGGTTTTCCATTTTGATGATTGAGCTCAACTCACATCTATCGGAAAGGAAAATACAGAGAACATAGCTAAATTTAATGTTTGTATCAGTTAAAATAATCGATAAGGGACCCTAAATTATTAAAATGGCATAAAATTACAGCATGCATGTTCTGAGTAGTGTATCATGAGATAAACAAAAGAAAATTAATCTCATTGGAAAATCAAGTGAAACAATAGTATTAACAATAAACACTGAGAGATAGAATCCCCAAATATGTAGGTCTCCTTATCTTATTCCTGAAAGTCTTAAGTATATGTGATCCAAATCAAGTTTGTTGCTATTTCAAAAAAAAAAAATCACAAACCTTTGGAGTGCCCTCTCCCAGTGCTCCTGCACCTGAAATCTTCTCAACCAAAAGGGCCTCATTTTGTGGTGATTTCCCAACAGAAAAGGAGCGGTCACCCTCGTCGTCAGGTTTCCCTTGGAGAGCTTGTGCAACAACAGGCACTCCAAAAGGTTTTCCAGAAATTTCCCTATTTGTTGCTGGTAGCATTTTGTAAGAGAATACATTATTGTCCATAACATCATGTAAAATACAGATCATGAATCTAACATGAAAGGCACTCCAACATATATTCCTAATCATAGAAACCATGAATGGAGTAAACGGTCATAAATGAATAACAGAAGCCTGCTCTGGGGTTGGAACATAATACGTTAGTAAGGAATACATGTCACACAAAATTGTCAACTCAAACCAACCAAAAATGTGAAAGTAAAAACTACAACAGAAATAAGCAGGCAATGTCAGGTCAATATGCAAACAAGAGAGTGCAAAAAAATATCAATTTCGAGTGAAGGAAACCCATTCAGTACTGGCTGCCCAAGTGAATGTTCAAATGCTGCTTAAACAAACAACTAACTAAACATTATGTAAGTTAAGATCAGCTAAAAGCCTAAAACAACTAAACATCAAAGCAAGCAATAATACTATATACCTTTTCCAGAAGTATCGGACCCCTGGTCAACCTTCTGCTGTGACTCTTGCTTTCTATATTTCTGAAGAATTGCTTCTCTTCGCTTTCTGCTCTCTTCCTTGATTCTGTTGATGTCTTCTTCCTCCTGCTCCAGAAGTTCTAATTCCATATTTTCAGAGTAGTCATCTTGGGCATCCTCGTCCCTATAACCCAAAAAAAGGACATTGAGAGGGAAAATTAGCATAAAGAAAAAATCAAGAACTGCCAAAGATTATTTATTAAAGCTCAATCAAAAAGGGGTAGGTAACATAGGAGAAAGAAAATACCTTTTTACTATCAGCTCACTTTCTTTCAAGGTATAATCCCTAGAGCTGCGACCTTTTTCCAGATCAGAGATCCTCCTTTTATCCTTGTAATAATCCTCAATGTCATATGCACGATGTTTAGAGTCATAGAATCTGTCACGACTACCATATCTATCTTCATCATCATGCTCATAGTGGCTTCTGACCCTATCATTCCCTCTATCCTTGGCCTTATCTCTATGCCCATCACTTCCATTGTCTCTTAGCCTCTCACTAACATCATGGGACCTATCTTTATACCTCTCCCTGCCTTTCTCTCGTTCTCTCTCCATATCCCTATAAGAAGACCGGCTACTTCCCCTTCGATATTCCCCTTCCAGATTCCTTTCCTTGCTGTGTCTATAATCATTTTCCCTGTACCTACCATCATCGTTTTCTTTGTCATGGTAACTGTCTCTGCTCCTTCCCCGCTTCTCCACCTTTGTATCATGTTCCCTTTCCTTCCTGGCTTCTCTGGCCCTGCTACACTCTTGGACCCTATTACTCTCTAGATGTTGTTTTTCTTCGTCATGATCCCTATATCTGTTTTTTATTTCCTTCTCCATTTTCCTGTCTCCATACTTATCTCCACTCTCAACATCCCATGAGTCACGATCAGCATGCCTGCCTTTATCTATAGCATCTCTTCTGTCTCTATTTTTATCCCTTGTTAAGTCTCTGTAATGATGCCTATTATCTCTACTTGTAACAGTGATCCTGTCATCATCCAACTCCAAGACAAATTCTGCTCTATCATTATCAGAACGAACATGGGCATGCCTTTGTCTTGAATAATTCTCAACAGAAATGGTTTCGGAATCACATTTCCTCAGATAATTTGGAGACTTTGACCTGCACCTACCAGAGGCTTCATCATGATATCTTCCTCGAGATGGAGACTCTGACACTCTATATCTATCCAACCTAGCACCTTCCTCAACTTGAGCACCATGGAGCCCCCTGTACTTATTCTTTCCCTTTGCAGGGGAACGGGATCTTCTATGCAACCTAGCATCATCTTCATCACTTTTGGTAGATGGACAGCCAACAATTCCATTGAGATCATTCTCTGCAGGAGGTAACTAGATATGGTCAATGTCGATCTCAGGATTGTTCAAACCATCAACAATTCTGATTTAAGTAATAGCTTACCTTTTCTTATGCCATTCCCTGGAGGCTTCACTTCTCCAATAGGATTCCCACTACTATTCACTAGAGACTGCTCGTCAGTTAATCCGAATATTTCTTCATGTTCCATGTTTTTCTGAAACAAAATGCAAGAATATCAACAACAAATATGCAATTATTATATCAAAGCAAAAATAAAAATAAACTCAAGGAAGAAATATATCAAGATCTCTTCAACTGGAGGAAATAGTTGTTCCATTTAACTAGTTCTTACAACTTAAGGCGCATCGCAACCCACTGGCTTCTGGAAATATCTAGACTAATGCAAGCAGTCTCTTTTTTATGTAGCATCATCTCTACAACGGCTCATCAATCAAATTGAAAACTCTAGAACACAAAACACTCAAGTTGGTCAGATATGCAAAAAATTAAGCGTTGAATTCATCACAAAACTTCCCAACTTAAATGAAGTTAACAATAAAAAGATGAAGTAAGCAATGACAATATACTTTCTTCCTCGAATTTACCTAGTTATCAGCAAGCATAGGCACTACATATAAACACCAAAACATCAAGCACGATAAATTGAATGGAAAGTACCGCGTTTGAGTTGTCCGCTCTGCTCGGAGCACCATCATTCCTAATTTCACCCGATTCTGAATCCGACGTCACTTTCCCAGTCCCAAACTCAGCCCGCCCAACAGAAAATTCGTCGTCTTCAACAATTTCACCCTCCTCCATCTCAGAATCGGCCATGGCCTGGGTCGAACGAGCAATCATCTTAACCTCTTCAATACCTCCAACGTACTCCTCAGCATCGCCTCTCCTATCGTCGTCGTGATCCTTGCTTCCACTGCTGTGACGGTGGTGGCTGCGGTGATAGCGGTGGCGGTGCTTGTGGCGCTTGGAACGGCCTAGAAACTCGTCATCGGAGGGAGAATAACGGTGCTTACGACGGGAGTCCAGTGAATCACTTGCCATGAATGAGAGAGCAGAAAATTCTAGGGTTTGGAACTTAATTAGGGTTGGAGACAAAGGGAATCGGATTGGGGAAAGCCAAACGGTTCTTTCTGAGACGAAAATTGATGAGTTGCGGAGATATGGGTAGAGGTGTTTGAACCGTTCAATAGCGGTTCTGAAAATGCCCAAAATCGTCTGAAACTGTAATCGTAATCGAATTGGAACCGATTAAAATCGTTCGAGACCGGTTTCAGTTTCGGTTCAAGATTTCATAGAATCGTGGAACCGGCGGTTCGAAGCGGTTCGGAACCGGCGGTTTCAAACCGTTTCAGAACCGTCAATTTCAAACTTATTAGGTAAGTAAATTTCCATAATAAAGATAAGAGGACTACGTGGATTTTGATTTCTCTAACTCGGAGAGAACACGTAAGTAATTTAATTATGTTCAAACCTTTATTTTTCCAATTTTTTTTCTTATAATTTTGTATAAAGATAAATGTTTATTATATTTTTTAGTTTAAGAATATATTGTATAATTAAAATATAAAAATTAAATGATTAATGTTAATATATTCTTATTTTTTTATATTTAACTTTTATTTAGATATTTTATATAAAAATATTAATTTTTATCCAGTTCGAAACCGTAACCGAAACCGATTCAAAACCGGATCAAAATCGGCCGGAACCGGATCCGAAACCGGCAAAACCGGATGAAACCGGACTTGGTCGGTTTCGATTTCGATTCATGATTTTTTAAAATCGGAACCGACGGTTCTAAAACCGTAACCGACGGTTCCAAAACAAAACCGTAACCGACGGTTCCAAAACCGTGAACATCTCTAGATATGGGAATATGACATGGGTGGCTTGGTTTGGGAGGTCAATAAATTTTTTTTTTTTTTTGCTATACAAGTTTAGGTTATGTGTGGTAAGGTTTTCGGTTCATTATCGTAAGGTGTTTTTAAGAGTTAAATTCATTTTTTTTTTTAAAAATTACTTCTCACTGAATTTTAATACAAAATAATGTTATTATTGAAAAAGTGATGCATTACTTGACATATGTGAACATATATCATATATATGAACTAAACTTTATTTTTCCATTGTATCCATGACATGAACGTAAAATCAATACTTCAATAGAAAAATATCATTAAGCGATATACCATCTCACCTAGGTTTATACTACTAGCATGATCATACGGAATATATTTTTTCTTGCTTTAGACCAAAATTGTTTGTTTCTGACTTTACAGATAATTATCAATAATGTATTTTTCATTTCTCACTTAGTGTTATTTTGGTCTACAAGTAAATTTTCATGATTTTAAATTAAATTATTTGATAAGTGATATCAAATATATGTGTTTGATTGGTCTTTTTATTTTTGAAAAATATAAATATTTAAATTTTAATCAAACATAATTTACCAATTCCCATGAATAAAAATTCTAACTTCACATGAAATAACTTCCTAGTAATTACAGTTTCCACATTCAATCAAACAAACACTTAAGTTGTTTAAAATGGCAATTGACATATCCTTACTTCCAATTTGTCTTAAAGTTTATTTGGATCACCTGAAATAAAACATTATTATCTTATATTAAATTATATTGGGTTTGTTTGAATATTATAAATAATATATTGGGTTGAGATCCGATGAGGATGGGAAGGGAGGATAGGAATGAGGACGCATGAGAGCCGTTGGATGGGAAGCAAACGGAGTGCCCAGATTACTTTTCAATAATTTGGGGGAAATTCGGCAAAAATTCGACACGGCCGAATTATTCGCGAAAAAGACGGATTCGCGTGCATACGAAGTGCAGATCTGTGTGCATGCCAAATACACTACGGTGTGCACGTGAAATTTATTTTTTTGTGCATGCATAAAACGCGTGCGTTCATATGGAATGACAAAACGTGTGCACATGAAAACACGACTGTGTGCATGCAAAGTATACTATCGAGTACATGCGAAGTATACTACTGTGTGCATGTGAAAATGGCATATTTGTGCATACGAAATGCACTACGTGCTATGTGTGTATGTGAAATAGACATGTGTGCATGTGAAACAACATATGTGTGCATGCGAAAATGACTCAAAACGCGTACGAAATAACATGTATGCATACGTATAAAAACCAATAAAAATAGTCTACGTGTGCATACGGAATGACTTGTGTGTGCACATGAAAACAACGTGTGTGTGCATGCGAAACAATGTATGTGTGCATACGGACCAAAATGCGTGTGCACACGGAACGCGTTTTTTCGCGAAAAAATCGGCCGTGCCGAATTGTTTCCGAATTCTTTCTTTGGCTGATCTGGACAGTCTTTTTCTTGATCCGACGATCTTAGGGTGTCCTCATTCCTTTCCTAAGCCTTCATCCTCACCTTATCTTTTTCCTAATATATATATTAAATTATATTATCTTGCATTAAATTATTTCTGAAAATCCAAACAGAACCTTAATTTAATACAACCATGCTTAAACTCATGAAAAGTGTGAACTGAGCTGAGATAACATACAACATATTTTGTTGAGCTAAATTCAATGGGTCATGGGAGCAGTCAATGTCCAAAAAAACTTTATATTTTCACTTCTTATACTCCATCCGTTCCAAAATATAGTTTCCGATTATGTTTTTGACACTATTCACAGTTGAAGATAATCTTTAAGATTTCTTCCAATATATAAGAAAAATTACAGTCATGTGGGGTCTTGTTTGATTCGTATCAATGAATACTTTGACAATATAAAAAAATGTATAATTTTTATTAACATGTAATTAAAGATATTAACGATACAAAACACACATCAACAAATATAAAAAAAAAACAGAAACTATATTTTGGGACGGAGGGATTATCAAACAAAGGGAAAAATAAAAAAGTTCATCTGCCTAGAATAACAGTAACTTTGGAGATTCCAACAGAATCAGAATTTGGGCAACTTATACACACACTAAGAGCAAATACAGGGTTGAACTGTGTCTAGCCATACGGTGGCTGTCCATCAAACTCTTGAATCTCGAGGATCCCGACCCTTCGATTCATGCCCTTCTGCACCTTGACGGCCACATCCGATGGCCTAAACCGCCCACAGACGCTCACCCTCCCGAATTGCCTCTCTATCATGTGGGTCTCCACCTCTTAAACAAGTACACCAAAAATGATCAGCAAACCATCACTTATGTATGTAGCTAGCCTAAGGGGATAAAGAGTTGTACCTTTCATGCTGAGGAGGATTCTCCTCAGCTTTGTTTGGCATGCTTTGCAGTCAACTGAGATCCTCATCATCATGCAGCAGTACTGATCAAAGTAGATGTGAAAACAAGAATCAGAACAACAAATCACAAGTGAAATATAGGAGAGAAGGGTAATAAGTTAGAGACTTGCGTTTGCTGAGCTCGCGGTGGAGGTCTCCAGGGGGCGCGTTGAGAACATGCTGTGGTCCAAACTCTGCCAAGGTTAGCTGATCGAGTTTTCAAGGGTTGAAAAGGAATGCTTAAGAGGAGTTTATGCTTTCCGCGTCTGGCGGATTCCATGGCATCTGATTCTGCTGAGGAAAAAGATTGTGAGAAAGGAAGCTTTTGGGAATTTAGTTTTCTGTAGTTTGATTCTTGGGTTGTCCTTCTCCATGTGGGTTATATTGAGAAAATTACTACAGTATTAAAAATCACCAATATTCTTCTTCTAGTCTTGTAAAATTTCCCCTTTCTCAAGAGAACGAGAGAGTTAGCCTCAGAACATGAACTACATAACCTTGCATTTACGGCAATCAACATTTCTCATTTCATAAACATTAGGTAAATCAGTTTCAGTGCAAAATTTCCAGAGACCCATTTATGTCTTATCTTTGACACAAATGTTGATTGTAGGACAATTTGCTTGAAATACGAATATCGAACCCAGCCACGAAAAAACTCACCATTCACCAGAGAAAGGATGTTGGTTTATCCCTTATTGAGATTCCAGACACCCTGAATCAAGTCAAGAGGCCAACTTCAACCCTCAACATAAGAATCAAGGACAGACATAATCCAGAAGTTAGCTGAAAAATCAACACAGAACTGTCACACTTAGTCTACATAATGTAAAGAGCGTCTTGCACTTACAAAAGGCATATTTTGTCACTGGTTTGAGGCTGCAGCCATTCTTGAATATAGAGAGAATTAGAACAAGATGTAATAGCAGCCAGCCATTCTTGAACTGAAAGAACAATCCTTTCATGTTTTTTTCTCAGACTGAAATGAATTATGAAAGAGAAAGAACTAGGAAAACGCCAAAAAAGTTAAATGAATAAATTTTAGAGGATAGCAAATTGAAGTGGAATAGTGGGGAACACAAACACAATGGATCAACTTTGCCGTGAATGGCGTTAAAGAGAGATGCTTCAGAAAAGCAAATTGACGCCCACGGGCATTTGTCTTCAATCATTTGTTTCCCAATACTAGCATGTCTAAATGTGATATTTTGGCAAGACAGTGACTTCTTCAATGATTTCACGGAGCTTAGTATTTCAACAAGGTTAAAATCTTCTATTTACTCTGTTAGGTGAAAAACACAACAGATTATCTTCTCAGTATTCACAATTACGCACAAAGCTAGGAGTACAATTGATACTAGAAGTCAATATGGAAAGAAGCGTCTCTTAAAAGGGCGGCACAGCAAGCTAAAATTGGACAAAAATAAAAGAAAAAACGCAAAAATAGGTCAACAAAGGCATGCTGAAGATAAGGATCACAACAAGTTGCCAATTATGAAAGTTCCAGAAGCCGAAAAGAAGCAGACTTCCAGCCGCATTAAACCAAAAATGTCAAAAGCATCAATCAAGATCAAGACGAATGGAGAGAATCCAGCATCCGGGTATCATTAGGTTTGAATCTTAAACCAAAATTAAGCAAGTGCATAAATACCCAGAAGAAGAATAACATTAGTTGTTATTAGAGGATGTACAAAATAGCAGGATGCCGTTAGAACAGAGAAAAGTGTACCCTAAAACTAATAAGTACAGCAACACAAAACTGCTACCCACCAAGAATGGTCAACTACTTGTCTCGATGGACTGTGACTAGAGGGTGTTGACAAAAAGAAGCCCAGAAAAAAGCACCGTGAAATCCTCACTACTGGTGCACAAGCAAAAACCACCACCCGGAAGAAGCTCTTTTATGGTCACTTGGACTAGTGAGCCAACACATTAACCCTTGAGAAAAGTAAAATAAATAAATCATCTAGACATAACTAAACTTCTTACAGGTGGAGCAACTGAAGAGTTGAAAAGAGAATCTCCTATGTATTTGCAATTCTCATGATCAACCTTAAATGATTTTGCGGGTGCAGGTGCAAGAAAGTTTGGATTACTTCTATGCATCATCACTGCTTTCTTAATGCCACTACTATTCTTCCTCTTATCAACAAAATGCCCCGTGCGGCTTCTCTTTCTTGAGGACTTCCATTGCAACTGAGCAAGAAACCTGTCTTTAGAGAGATCCCCTACCAATGTCAAATCTTCTGTTTCTTTATCACTGTGGTCCAAGTGGGAGTCGCTGGAGCAAGCTTCAATCTTTTGCAACAAGCTATCCTCTAGAATACTATTGTCTGATGAGGTTTTGTTGTCAAAAGCTTCACTTCTCCCTCCATGACAAATAAGATCAGACAATAATTCAGTAGCAAGATCTGCTCTTCCATGTAAATCCTTCCATTTGCTACCAAGCCATTCTTGAGAGTGCCTTAGTTCCCCAAGACAGAAAACTGCTTCTCTTTTCTCTCCTGCAAACAGAAAGGTATTGTTCGGATTAGTTTTCTCACTAATATTTATTCAATTTAAAAACAGATGCCGAAATCATAAACTTCACAGGCAGGGATGAGAGTTGAGTTTATACCTGGGAAATAAACTTGCACTTTTTCATCAAATTCTCTGTGAATAACAATGCCTTCCCACCACCCATCATGCCACCAAGCATCCACAAGAGACCCAACATCAAAGGCCCATGAAACTCTGCCACTGTGGGGTTGAGGCAAGGGTCTAACAGTTGTCCTTCCATTGATTCTGAGAGCCAGATTATCATCCACAGCAATCCTAGATGATGACACCCACTCCTGCAGCAGATAACATCAGCATAATTATGAAGCATACTTAAGGGATAAATTAAAAAAACAGGAAAAATTATTAACGTGCGAGACTACTAGAGCATTATGAAGCTCTTACCTCAAGACTATTGACTTCATCATCTGCATCCTGAACGTCATGATATCGCACTTTGATCTTGTCTTTGTGTTTTTTGATGATAGATGCTCTAAACCAGCAACCTCTCATTCCACTGTCCTGAGAGAGCACCTCAACCTGACAGCCAACTGCAAAAGAAGACAGTTGCTTCTCTGTAACCATGGGCCGTTCTCTACTCCTGTGACTTTTTTCATTTAAACAAGAAGGATTTTTAATGGCAGTTTTTCTACTCCTGTGTTGCATATCACTCGAATCTCTCAGGAGACGGAGTCTCTTTCTTGGTCTAGACATGAGGGGCAAGTTACCAAGCTCTTTAACATTCATATCACCCTCTGGACTACAAGTTTTCTCCGAAGTCCTTGAAACTGAAGTGGTGAACATACGACGTAATATTTCTTGTGTCCAATAACCTTTAATCTGGGTTATATCAAACGGTTTGATGTCGCACTCGTCAAAGAGCCTCTCACACACAAATGGCTGGACCCAAGAGTCTCGGACTTCATTTAAATACTTGCCCAAATGTGGTGGACTGAGAACCGTTGCTATTCCATCTATGCACTCTATGTTAAGATCTTGAAGACAAAGAGAAAAGAAAATCTCCCTGTCACTAAATTTGTGAGGTAAATCAATATCAACCTCATCAATTCTATGAAACCACCGTACCACAACCATCTTGCTCCCTTGCAAATCTTCATACATATCTTCCAAGTGTGCAACAAGCCGTTTATTTTCTTCAGCCAATACAAAGACAAAGTCATTCACCTGACAGAATAAAGAAAAAGATTAGATTAGATTCCCAAAAATAGAGATAAAAGCTGATAAGATAAGGAACTTTAGTAAATAACCACTATGCTGAATGCAGCAAGATATCAGAGATAAGGATTTCTAATCAAATGACCTACTGCATTCCAAAGAAGATAAAAGAGACTTACAGAGATCTTAAATCCATTTCGGCAGAAAGATTGATAGTGTTTTCTTTTCTTTTTACACCTCCATGAAGAGCCCAACCATGAGAGCTGTTTTTGATATTGACCCACCTTTTGCATCTGAACATCCTAAGCAGAGAATAAAATCAAGAATTATTAGACCAATACAAGAAAAGAATTTTGTATCTCCTAATAAGTAATTATACATTAAGAATCTAAACCACACCTTTATAACTCTTCCAAAGGTTAAAAAACCAGCATCTCTCTCATCAAAAGAACCAAAACCAGTGCTGGTGTCCACTGCTGCATGACATTCTGAAATTGAAAAAGAGATACACAGATTCAGCTATTGCATTGATAAAACAAACGGAGAAATAAGAGTGATAATGCTAATACAAAGGCAGCAGACATAGGCATATAGCATCAGAAAAGAGCAACGAAGGCCCAAGAGCCACGGAAAATAGATACTGGGCAGTGAAGAAAACAGTCTATGAGAGATATAACAGTCTATGAGAGATATAACATGTAGATCTTGACCTAGATTAGACAAGATGAGGATTAAAGGTCGCAGTGTTCTCAATCAGCTCTTAAATTGGTCAAGAAAACCTGCAGACCAGATTAAGTCAGATCCAAATGACAACCGTCACAAACACCATAAAAGACTAGTAGGATAAAAGGTTCAATATATCTAACTCGATCATTTGCAGGGTAGACTGAAGGCATATGAGTGTGTTTCATAGAGTTTAGTAGAATGTTCCATTTGCAACTTCCCCAATTTGCTGAAAAACTTGGGCATGTATGCAAATGGGAAAAATGACCTAACACGCGAGTCTAAATTGCACAGCCTCGCAAAGAAGCCATATTATAACAAAAGGATTAGTGAAGAACAGGTTATCGTACCTAAGTGCAGCAAGAATAGAATTCATAAATTGCACAAGAGATGTCCATTTAAACTCCTACAGTCAACTAGATGCAAAGAAACAAGCTTTTGGTGCATATACGGATTTTTTCTCGGCCACAAACATATATTAACCCCATGAAACCAAAAAGAACATCTTATACAGTCGAAGTTTATTAGGAAACATTAAAAAAAAAACTTCGCTGGGAGCCTCTTTCATTACGAAGAGCAGCAAAGGGACGGTGCTATGAAAGACAGGGAATTCAAACAACGAAAACAACATTAAAATGGATGTTTAGCCGGTCTGGCAAAGATTAGGGAAAACAATAATACGTGTGCCGATGACCAGAAATTAAATATCCTTACAGAAAGGGCGAAGGATCCAATTCATAAACATAAGCTGCAAAATCTAAAGGGCGAGGGCAAATTTCTGGATCTGATGTCCCGAGCACTGTAAAAGGTCAAAAATTAAAAACGAGGATGATGGATCCAGCAACTACGGCACAAAATCTCATCCAAATAGAATAGTTAACATGAAAGAGGGTCAAAATTTTGAAAATCAAACAATTTGAGAGGACAAGCTTCCAGCTTCAAATCCCCAAATTGAATCACCCAACGAAACATTAAAAACACTTCGTCCCAATTGAAGCCCCAGATTTTTCCCAAAGAAAAATATGAGTAGAGCAAATACGAAAATCCAGTTCAAATTGAAATTGAAACGCCCTCAAGGTCAAATTCTCGGGAGAGAATAAAGATACTCTCTAAAATGAAAGAAGAATGATTGAAAAGGTTGAGTTTTCGCTTCCTTAGAGAAAAAAAGATAGAAAGGAGAAACAGGCAGAGAGGATATGGCGTCTACCTTGAACGATGGAGTTCATCCAATCGACGACTTCCCTTCGAGACCTCAGCTTGAGAAACAAAGAAGGAGAAGAACCACCTATGAGGAACCTATCCTGAACGGCGTAGCGGTAGTTCATATGCCTGAGGCTCTTCTCCTTCCCTACGAGGGCTAGATCTGAAGCTCCGTCTCTCCTCTTCAAATAGTAATGAACCTCTCTCCTCCCTTTATCGCTTGACACGAACACCTCCTTCCACCCCACATACGCCGACGAAGACGACGAAAGCGCTCCGGCCGCCCCAGTCCCCATCTCCGACCTTCTCCCGCCGAATCACAAGTCACAACCACCTTAGCGCGGAATCCGGAAGCCTGGGTATCGATTTGCAGCGCGGAGAAGCTTCGAATCAAATTCAACCGTTCGTTCGTAGACTAATGGAAAAAGAAGGCTCCTTTCGAGCCGCTTTACTCTTCTCGGTTGGAATACGCAGGGAATCGAGAAGCTTCAAGAAACGATCAATGAAGGTGTGATCTTCCTTCTTTCTCCAATCTCTCTCTCCTCTCTCTGAAATCTCGACTTATAAGGAGGGGAGAAGAGTGAGAGAGAAGGTGCAATTTGAAACGGTAGAGGAGGAGAAGGGATGAAAGCCTATGCCCTAGGGTTACGAGATCGGAAATCGACGGTACAGATTAATCAGGCCACGATTACACGTTCGAAGATTTCAAGAAATTACGCGAATTGTGAAATGACATTTCTACCCTCGTCAAGCGTCCGGTTTTACGAATCAGCCGGTTCGATCCTTTGCGCGGGACTTCATCTAGAATATAATGCGCACTCCTTGTTTGCCAGCTGGCAGATAAGGACTTCCTTCTATTTTTGCCATTGCTTTAAGGATTTTTTATTTTAAATTTTCATTTTCATTTTTAATTTGGAAATTTTATATAGTTTCCGTCTGTTACTTTCTTCGTAGTGAAGGATAAGATTCGGACCGGAAAAATGGACCGGATCGGATTAGATTGAAAATGTCCAGACCGGGGAAATTACGATCTGATTTCTGGTTCACATATTTTTAAAATTTCGATTCGGTTCAAATTCGATCGATTTCCGGTTCGAATCGGATGGATCGGTTTTCTATTATTTTTAATTTAATTTTATATATTAATATCTAATAACACTATTAAAAATTAATTTTTATTATAAATATAAATAAATATATTATCTAATATTATACACAATAGTTAAAAAAAAAATCATTTATATAAAACTAAAAAATATATTTATCGGTCCAAGACCGGACCGAATTATACCGGTCCAGTCTCTGATCCAAGGTTCAAGAATTATAAAAATTTCGGTCGAGTCTAGATCGGATGCAGCCCTAGATATCGCTCAATACATCAAACGTGGCAACCATGACCGTTAGGCAATTAACGCATCAAACTATCGAAATATAACGTTTTGTTGATTAAACGTTTTGCAAGTATGGTGCGACTATGTTATTTTGAGAGAAGTAAAAATTCACCATGTCTTTTATATACTATAAAGTTTTTGGTATTATGATTATAAGGAAAATTTTAATATAAGAACCTTATAGTTTTGACGTTTTTATATAATGTATATAGTAAAGAAACATGATAAATGAAAATTGTAACATCTACTTTGTTGAATTGGCTCTCTATTTCTGAGGTACTTGTCCTTTCATCGCTTGCGTTAAAGATAAGGTTTTCAAGTAGCTTCACATCCCTACTCCTCTCGACCATCTTCAGGATTGGCTCTTTTGGCTTGCTTCCACCACTGGCAAACACAAGTTCATCTACGTACAGAATCACTTTTGTTGCCCTCACTAATCTCATTTATACCATCTGGAAGCACCGAAACAAGTTAATTTTTTGCAACAAAACCCTACACATTGAAGATTGTGTTGCATTTTGGCTCGCTGGAACTGGTCTGAAATCAACATTCGCATGGACAAATCTTGGTTGGATGCTTTTCACATTCACCCAATAACCACTGATGGAACTACCTAGATTTTGTTGTTCTAGGCCTAGTTTTCTTGAGCTTAATTTGTATTTTGTTAATGCTTGGTCATTAACTTAGTTAGGGGATTTTGTTAGATTATAACTGATCCTTAGGCTTATTCTTATGTTTGTACATTTTCTCTTTATATTCAATCAATATCATTGGAGGGTAGTACATTTACACCATGTGTAAAATAAGTTTTTATACCTAACAACATGTGGCATAAAATTTTTGAGAATTTGGCTCCATTCGATATGTTACTCATTTCTGCTTTTTCCACTTTATTCATTCCTTTTGCTTTTTTTTCAATAAAAGTATTTCGGATGAGTTGTTCGGTAAATATAATTTTTCATACTCCAAGATACTTTAAAGTGCTTTCATTTACTTAAAAAATGCCACATAAAAAAAAAGGTCATACCCTCTACTTTGGGTACTTATCCTGTAAGTTCCAAAGATTGGTTTCCAAGAATTTCCCCTGAAGAGAAAAGATTTCCCCCGACAAAATCTAGAAGCTCACCTTCGAAGCTTGACGACGACTCACGATTTCCATACCTTGCTCTTCGCTCGACGACTCTCCAGGTACGTTCACCTCCTCTCTCCTCTTGGTCACCCTCCTCTCCTCCATGGGTGTTTCTTCCTCTCCTCCCCATGGGTGATTTTCTCCAATTTTTTATTCGTTTTTAGGGTTTGTTTTGTTTATGGTTTCGAATCGAAAGTTTACTGTTTGGTTTTCTTTCAATCGAAAATTTAGGGTTTAGATTTTTGCAAGTTTAAGATCTTCTTTGAAGTGAAATTTATTTTCGTTTCGATGTTATTGTTCTTCTGATTTTGGGGTTTATTTTGACATAATGTTCTTGTTATTCTTCCTGAAGTTGCTTTGAATTTAAGGGTTTTTTATTTAGGGTTTCTCGTTTTTTTTTATATATATTTTAGGGTTTCGTCGTAATGGCTTTTGATTCTAGGTATTTTGATTATAGGGCTTTTGATTTTAGCCCGAGGTTGCCATTTCCATCCCCAAATGCTGCAACTTGGCTAACCAT
Source organism: Rheum nobile (assembly GCA_027886185.1). Taxonomy (NCBI): domain Eukaryota; kingdom Viridiplantae; phylum Streptophyta; class Magnoliopsida; order Caryophyllales; family Polygonaceae; genus Rheum; species Rheum nobile. The sequence goes on along the minus strand of WOAB01000207.1, from coordinate 3,987,512 downwards.
CATGTGGTCTACAAGTGTGGCCGTAAGCATTTTCCTTGATCCGCGTCTCCTTGAATCCACGTTTGTCACTGTTTTTATTTACTATCTCTTGTTTAATTTCTTGTGTGCAACTTACACACTACCTTGAAGGAGTGTCGTCAACTTGGGAGGTATGATACTGAAGTTATGCTGATACTGGAGTCACGTGCATGGTTATGCTGATACTGGAGTCACGTGCATGGTTATGCTGATACTGGAGTCACGTGCACTTCACGTGAAAGGTGCCAAATTTTACAAACAAACAAATCATGTGATATGCATGTGATGTTGTTTAAAAAAAATTAAGGATATTTTGGTAATTTTGGCAAAAAATTATAAGTATTAAGTATTAATAAGTATTGTTTACCGAACACACATATAGAAAATAAGTATTAATATCAACATAAGTATCAGTATCAAACAAGTACATTATTCAACATCAACATAAGCATCAGCAAGTATGAGCATTGTTTTACCGAACAAAGCCTTTACCAAAACAAGGAGAAGTGGTGGGAAGATGAAAAGATTTGAATGCCCTGCTGAGACTTGTACAAGTATCTCTCCCTTCTTCCTCGATTTTTGTTCTCTTTATATATTTATTACATGTGTTGAGATAAGTTAATTGTTCCTTTTCCACTCAGCATTTGAAGCGTCCCCTCTTTTAATTCTCCCAGTTTGAATTATTTTCGGTATATTTTAATCTTCTATTTTAAATAGTAATTTTATATTTTTCAAAACAAAACAACAAATCTAAACTATGATATCCCTCTTTCAAATAAGTAAATAGTGGGCATGTTTACAGTATTTCCCTTTTCTATATCGAAATTGGTTAAGTATTTTTTGTTCATTTTATACAAATTAAAATGTCAAAGATCTAGGGGTGTTTTAAATTTTTAATATAAAATAAACTAATTAGTACTTTATATTTATGATGTTTTATTTTTACATTAGTTTTCAAATAATGACTAGTTACTCTTAAAAAAAATTATAAACATGTTCTCAAAAAACTTAGTAATTTAAAAATAATAATACTGTCTATTTATGCTTGCTAATGTCTTCGAAAATAACTTTGAAAAATCTGGTAAATTTTGTGACCTAGCTTGTCATTCTCTTCACCTTTGAATGAATGTTTTAATAATAGTGTTATAAAGTAAGAACTGAATGTACAAATCTTGTCCACCATTTTCATTACAAAAATCTTGAATTATACAACTGCTTAAATGTAATTAAAATGCATAATATGGAATTTTGTCAGTTTATGCTAAAAATAAATAGAAAGTAGGAAATAATTGACAAATAATATTGATTAAAATATCCATTTGATTAGATAATAATGAAAATTTGATATGAGGTAATTTACAAATTTATATTAAAATCTTTGACAACAAAATAATATTCTAAAAGGCATTAACAATATTTTGTTACTATACGTATTAATCTAGATTTTTTAAGAGATACACATAATGAATTATTTTATTAATTTAAATAAAGAATGAATTGAAAATTCAGAATTTAAAAAAAATAAAGTTTATATATTTATATTTATATTTAACAATAATAAATAAATATATTTATATTTATTATATTTTCAAGATAAAGTAAATTGTTTTGAGAGTATAAATTTATTAGATAGATTCTATAACATCTTCAAGTATCAAAAGATGTAAAAAATATTTCTATACCTAGTGTAAATGTAGTCTTAAACTTTTCCAAAAAAGAAATTATGAATCTATATGATAACTCGTGTATATTGTCATTGTGTGTCATCTTTTTGGTTCAATAGTCTATGTTTAATAATGTAGGTTATTTCAAGTTGTATTTTATAATTAGTTATTTTATAAAAAAAAACGTATGTCATTAAAATATATCTCAAATGTCACCTTGCACAAGGTTATACCATTCTCTGGTATATCGGTACTATCAATTTAATAAAAATAACATCATTTAGGGCTATTATAAGAATATATTTTAACTTAAACTTTAATCGTGTTAGTATTAAATTGTGAACACGAAAAAAATAAGAAAAATAAATTTAATTTACGTTGATGATTGTACATTTGTACCATATATGCCAACACGAGGATCTCTATTTTTTTCAGTATAAATATGTTAAGTGTTAATTTCATGGAAGAGATTTGAGAAACCACCTCTAAACTATTTATGTTTCCTTATTTCATTAAGTTTTGGACAGTTGTGTATTAATACTTTAATAGGTATATATGAATTCTATTGTAATACTCGAGGTATTAGAAGCATCAATTTGTAATATCACATATAAATTAGAAGAGTAAAATAGTAGTTTTAATTTGATAAAAATAAAAGTTATGATTTTTTTTAGAGGAGTAATTTAAATTTTCGCTAACGTAAGATCAAAAGTTAGGTTAAGATAATTTTATAAAAATTATCAAATGGGATATAATAGTTTGTTGTAGAAATAAATAAACAAGTATAACAATAAATGTAGTTTAGAATTTTAAATATAATAATAAATGATATAAGAATTATTATGTGTATCCATGAAGGGATAAAATAATAAATACCCTAAGTGTGTTATCTCTTTAGGAAAAAGATAAGGTGAGGATGAGGGCTTAAGAAATGAGTGAGGACGCTCCAAGATCGTCGAATCAAAAAATAAAGCGCGTAGATCAGTCAAGGAAAGAATTCGAAAAAAAATCAGATATAATTCGGCACGAGGTGTTTTTTTCGCGAAAAAAAACACGCCACGCGTGCACATGCATTTTACTCCGTATGCACACATACGTTGTTTCGCATGCACACACACGTCATTTTCGTATGCACACGTAGGTTATTTTCGTTGGTTTTCATACGTATGCACACATGTTGTTTTGTACATGATTTAGGTCATTTTCGCATGTACACGTATGTTATATCCGTATGCACATATGCACACATACGTTGTTTCACATGCACACATAGCACGTAATGCATTTCATATGCACAAACTGATCATTTTCACATGTACACGGTAGTATACTTCGCATACACACTATAGTATATATATTTTGCATGCACACGGTCGTGTTTTCATGTGCACATGTTTTGTTCATTCCATATGAACGCACGCGTTTTATGTATGCACACAAAAATGAATTTCACGTGCACACCGTAGTGTATTTGGCATGCACACAAATCTACACTTCACGTGCACGCGAATCCGTCTTTTTCGCAAATATTTCAGTCGTGCCGGTTTTTTGCCGAATCTTTTATGAATTTTTAAAAAGTGATATGGGCACTCCGTTTGTTTTCCATCTGACGACTCTCACGCGCCCTCATTCCTCTCATCCCTTCACATCCTCACTGTTGAATCATAGTGTGTTAGACAGGGAACGGTGTGATTGTTCCCTGGGCAGCGAAATATATAAAGATTCAAAGCAACAAGTAATTCCCCATAAACATATACTTGTATTATTAAGAATTGTACAATCTCACAAGTCTTCTCTCCACCTATACCCTGAGTTAAAGACTTTGAGTGCAATCAACTCTCAATGACACAAGAACAAAACAAGACCCTTAGCAAGAACTACTCGTACCTTGCCTTAGACCTTCGATCCCAGTTTTCACAAGAGCTCCTTGGTATGCTTGATGATTATAGCTGAGATATTTTTTCCCAAGGCAATCTCATCTATATATAGGGTCTAATAAAATTCTATTACCAAATATCTAATAATTGACATATATGGTAACAATGAACAATTTCGTTACCAAATATACTTTTCAGCTTATAAACACATGGTTTCCTTCTATAAACTTTCCTAAGACTCATTATCTTCTTCTTCTTTTCCAAGTAATACTCAAAATTTCGTTTCCTTGTATAACGTAGTCTATCTGGGAACAGCTGACAACTCTATGCATTCCACATCGTTCCACAGACGCTGTTTCCATATATGGAAGTTTCCTTGTATAGGAACTACGCGCTTCGGATTTCAAATTTGCTTCTCGCGTAATTGTTCCGTGTTTCCACACGTTCCATTGCATTCCTCTGCTTTCTCTTCTTCATGCGTTTTCCATTATTCCCTAATTTTTTCATAAGACCTGAAACTCATAGGAACAACAAGAAAACATAAAACCTAATAGTGTTTATCATCATCAAAACCAGAAGGAACGTCAAGGTTTGAACAATTTCCCCATTTTTGGTGATGACAAACCCATTCAAAAATTGTTCGATCAAAACAGAGCAAAAAGCAAAGCAATATAAATCAACATGTATCTCAGTTTAAATGTATAAGCAAAATTTTATGTCAAATGAATAATTGCAATTCATACCTTCAAGTTGCATCATCGTTCCCCTTCAGCACTAGCATCGTCCAGAAATTCATAAAGAATGAGGAACAATGTAAACTGTTACCTCCTTTAACCGAGTTATCGCACAATTTCTACACTTCCCCCTTCTGGCATCATCAAAAGACCAAAAATAAACAGTGGAACAACATAACTAAGGCGGCAGGCAAGAGCAAAAGAAAAGTTCATATATCAAACAGGGAATTGATTACAAAACATCAGAGATAACTTGACAAACAAACACAAAAAGACCAAAAGGCAAACACTTAAACAAGATAACATATTAGAAAGCCAAGAGAAGAGGGTAAGACGGGCTGGATAAGAAAAGGTGTCCACTCAAGACTCAAAGTCTTCCTTCCGTTCCTTGGGCTTGCTGAGAAAATGTTCAAGAAGCAGTGACATGGTACTCTTAATTTCACGCAGTTCAGCCAACATCTGGCTTTGCACAGAGCTGTTCCTTGAAGTTCCTTCACCAGGTTCGCGTTTGAGCACTTCAGAAGGGGGCAACGTTCCCTTATCATCCCCTTGATACTTCATTTTGCTGATGTTCACCATGTCGAGCTCAGTGACAATGGGAACCTCGTCTTCTTCTCTATAGACCTTCTTTTTCTTTTCTATTTTTATTATTATTATTTTAATTTAACTCTTTTTGCAGCAAAGTAGTCGTTCATTTCTTCAGTTCCATCAAATCAACATTTAATTTCTCCTTCTCAGCGAAGCAACGTTCTTCTGCAATTCTCAACGTTCCTCTGATTGTTCCCGTTACTGACGTTCCTGTACACATTTCCCCCTCAAGCCAAGTTCCTTCTGGAAAACTCTGAGATACTTGATTGGATGGAAAGGCCGGTTTGGATATTTTATGGGGTCCACACAAAATATCAAAGATATATCCAAACAAAAATATAGGTAGGGAACAATGACGATCCAGATAATGATTCCCAATAAAATATGGCAAATAAAGAGAGGTGCGTAGGGAACGTTTACCTAGATCCAAGTTTGGGACGACAATATAACCAATTATCATTTTGGCTTGTAATGAGGGTGCAGATAATCAAATCGGTTGTTTTGGGCTTGAAAGAAGATGTTATCATGTAAAAATGAAGCACATATGATCAAGAATAGAAGTTGCAAGAAGTTTTTGATATAGTGTAATACAAAGCACATAGCAAGAATAATAAACAAGTCATTTGCAAATAACATGCCACATAGAGGATGTTCCCTAGTTTATAATTGATCGATCTAGCCAATCACTGAGGGAATAGTGGAAGTGGAGTTCCTTAGTTTAGTGAGATCATCCCAAGGAGCATTCTCAAATACTCAAAGGGTTTTCTATCCAGTGCTTTGGTGAAGATATCTGCAACTTGATCCTCTGTCCTACAATGATTCATTCTAATGAAATTTTTCTCAACATTATCACGAAGAAAATGATGACGAATATCAATATGCTTAGTACATGAGTGATGAACATGATTTTTGGAAATGTTGATAGCACTAGTATTATCACACATAATGGGAACGGTGTCAAGGGACATACCAAAATCCTCCAATTGTTGTTTGAGCCATAATACCTAGGCACAACAAGAGGTAGCAGCTACATACTCAACTTCGGCGGTTGAAAGGGCAACATAATTTTGTTTCTTTGATGCCCAAGAGACAAGACATGGGCCAAGGAACTGTGTCGTCCCTGATGTGCTTTTGCGATCCACAAGGTGACTAACAAAATCAACATCAGTGAAATCCACAAGTTCAAACCCACTGTTCCTTGGATACCAAAGACAGAGATTGTCGTTCCTTTTCAAGTATCGCAAGATCCGTTTGACCTCAGTTAGGTGTGACTCCTTAGGATTTGCTTGAAACCTAGCACAAAGGCACACACTAAACATAATATCTGGCCTACTTGCCGTTAGATAGAGTAATGAACCAATCCTGCCTCTATACATTGTAGCATCTACATCTTGGCCATTCAAGTCTGCATCAAGACGAGTGTTAGGAGAAATAGGGGTATCAATAGGTTTAGATTTATCCATACCAAACTTCTTCAACAGTTCCTTGATGTATTTTTGTTGATGTACTCTTGTTCCCTCAAAGGATTGAGAAACTTATAATCCGAGGAAGAAGGAGAGTTCCCCAATCATACTCATCTCAAATTCACTACTCATTAGATTTTTGAATTTTTCTACAAGGGAAGAGTTAGTGGAACAAAAAATAATATCATCAACATAGACTTGAACTACGAGAATCTCACCTTTGTGTTCCAAGAGGAACAATGTCTTGTCAATCGCGCCACGTCTGTATCCATTTGAGAGAAGGAACTGTGCCAGTCGATCATACCAAGCTCTGGGAGCTTGCTTGAGCCCATACAGTGCCTTGTCCAATGCATACACATAGTCAAGATGTTCCATGTCTTCAAAACCTGGGGATTGTTTCACATAAACTTCCTCTTGAAGATAGCCATTGAGAAATGCTGTTTTGACATCCATTTGATACAACGTGAATCCTTTGAAAGCAGCATATGCGATGAGAAGTCGAATGGCTTCGATGCGGGCTAATGGAGCATATGTCTCATCATAGTCGATCCCTTCTTGTTGATTGTAGCCTTGAGCAACCAGTCTCGCCTTGTTCCTTGTCACAGTTCCAGAATCGTCGAACTTGTTTCGGAAAACCCATCGAGTACCAATAGCATGCTTATGCTTTGGAAGGGGAACAAGTCTCCAAACTTTGTTCCTTTCGAATTGATGTAGCTCTTCTTGCATAACAACTATCCAATCTAGCTCTTTTAGTGCTTCTTTGATATTCTTTGGTTCTACAAAAGAGATAAAAGCATAGAAGGCACAAAAGTCATATAGTTGAGAGCGTGAACCTCTTTGTTCGTATGGTGTGAGAAGAGCATCAACTGGATGATTCTTCTTGGTCCAGACATTCTTGGATTCAGGCGGTGGAGGAATAGGAGGAAGAGCAATATTTGTTGTTGCAGTTGAGGATGAAGAAGGAGGAACGTCAGCAGCAATTGCAGTGGCTGCTTTAGAGACTATTCCGTCAACAACATCCACATGTTCTTCCTCAATAATTGTTACCACATCACCACTCACTTGGCCATCTTGCACGAGTTGTGCATCAGAGGTATCACCACCAGAAGTTCCATTGGGAGCAGTGGTGACATCAACATCAACGATTGGAGTTGTTGTTGTGGGAACATCAGGTGCTGGTATAGTAGGGGTTTCATCGTCACTGGTTGTGGTAGCTCCAAGAGAACTAGTAGTGCTCCCACCAGCATTGGGGGCATTGTTCCATGTACGTGGATTACCCTGGTGATTCCCATCATCACCTTCATCATCTGAGTCTTCACGTTGCATGCGTGGAAAGTGATCATCAGGGAACGGTGAGTGGGAATCATCACTCGCAGCTTTTGAGTGTTCATCAAAGACAACATGAATGCTCTCTTCAATCTTCTGGGTTCTCTTGTTGTAGACTCTATAAGCTTTGCTTGAATTAACATATCCCAGAAAGATTCCTTCATCACTCCTTGGATCAAATTTTCCCAAGTTGTATTTTCCATTGTTGTGAATGAAACACCTGCAACCAAAGGCACGCAAGTGAGAAACATTAGGCTTGCGTTCCCTGATTAGTTCATAGGCAGTTTTATTTAACAATGGTCTAAGCATGGCACGATTAAGGATATAGCATGAAGTGTTGATAGCCTCAGCCCAAAATATTTGAGGAAGGTTGCTTGCTATGAGCATTGTTCTAGTCATGTCCTCCAATGTTCTGTTCTTCCTTTCGACCACTCCATTTTGCTGTGGTGTCCTAGGAGTCGAGAAGTTATGAGAGACCCCATGTTCCCTGCAGTAATCAAGGAACATGGAATTCTCAAACTCCGTTCTATGGTCGGATCGGATGGAGCTTAGCTTGTGACCCAAATTAGTTTCCACACCCTTGATGAAAGATTCAAATGTCTCGAATACCTGTTCCTTGGAAGAGAGAAAGATTGTCCATGTAAATCTAGAGTAATCATCAACAATAACAAACACATACATGTTCCCTGCATGACTTCTTATCCTCATGGGACCACATAGATCCATATGGATCAGTTCCAGGGGACGAGAAGTGGTAACATCCGGTTTGCTCTTGAAAGAGAAGCGTGTTTGCTTCCCTCTTACACAAGCTTCACAGACTTCATGGATCTCAGGTTTGACATTTGGAAGTCCTCTAACCAGTTCCTTCTTGTGGAGTTTGTGAATGAGTTGTAAATTTGCATGTCCGAGCCTTCTGTGCCACAGTTCCGTCTCTTCAGCTAGAGACGCAAAGCATAGTTCCCTTGAAGGCTTGAATGTTGTGTCAACAGTGTACACATCGTTGAATCGGACACCCTTCAATACGATCTCCTTGGTTTTTCTATTTCTTACGTAGCAATCTTTGGTTGTGAACACAGTCTCGTTGTCTCCTTGATCACAAAGTTGAGCCACACTTAACAAATTAAAACCAAGTTGATGAACCAGACTAACCTCTTTTATTTTGATGCTTGAGTTCAAGGTAGCTTCTCTTGTTCCCACTATCTCTCTACAACGTTTATCTCCAAGGGAAACGGTTCCCTTAGAGTGTTGTTGAAGTGAGGTAAGGTGATCTTTATTTCATGTCATATGGCATGAGCATGCGCTATCAATGAACCACCTGTTGTTCCCCCTCACTTCATCCTGCATTAAGAGAGTTAGTGTTTAGCGACCCAGGCAAGCTTGGCTTTACCTGGTCGTTTAGAGACAAAATGGTATTCTCTAGGCTTAGCATTGCACATGTCAAGAGATGCATCATAATCATTCAAGTCAACATTGTTACTTCTACTGTTCCTTCGCCGAGTGTGCTCTTCAGTGAACTTTTGTTTCTTAGCACAGTTTTTCACAACATGGCCGTTGTTCCCACAATGCCAGCAAATCTTATAATAGTCTCCCAAGGTGTACTTATGGTTTGGACATGCATCCTACGTTGCTTGGCTCTAACTGGGTCAGGTGTACTAGGCAAATTTCCCTGGGATTGGATGAGATACATCTTATGGGCAGGTTGACCTTGGTACCATGATTGATTTTCACTCAACCCACTCTCCAGAGTCTTCACACACTCTTCTAGATAAGAGTTCATATCCTTAGTAGTCTGAAGTTCCCTATATTTTAGCTCTCTAAGCTCAGGTATGGTTGCCTCATGTTCCTCACTCTCTTATTTTTTCCTTTGTACCCCAGACCATACTTGAGCTCAACAAAGGTAATTTTTTCTTCCTTAAGCTTTTGCTCAACTAAGATAGAGTGAATTTTATCAATCTGAGCTTTCATCTGAGACAGTTCTCTAACATTGCTAAATGAACTAGGTTCACTGTGAGTAACATCACTTCTAACACAAGGAACATCAGAGGAACTAGCAATTTTAGATAAAAATTCATTTAATTCAATGCATTTATCCTCAGCATCACTTAAATCGTTTTGGGTTTTAAGATTCTCATTATACATGCTTTTGATAAGAGAGATCAATGACTTTTTTTATCAAAATTGACAAGAGATTCAAAGAAAGTTTCAGGATCTACCTCTTGTTCTTCACTTGGTGACTTCAGAGTCATTGCACACATTACGTTGTTCCCCCATGACTCTGGCTCGTCATCATCAGAGTTGGCACAATCATCTCCCCAGACAGCAACGAAAGCCTTCTTTTTATCGTTCCCAGAATTTGCACCATTGTTGTCTGAGTTGTTCCCTTTAGGGAACTTATTGGCATAGTGACCCTTTTCCTTGCAGTTGAAGCAAGTGAAATCCTTGATGTCTCGTTTCTCACCATTGTTCCCATCATTCCTGAATGATCGACCCTTGCGATAGAGATTTCACATGACTTTGGTGAGAAGAGCAGCTTCTGGATCTACACCATCCAAGTTGTCATCTTTGTTATTTTCTATCATCTCGAAAGCTTTTTCAACCATCAAGGCAATGCCTTTAGGTTTAACATATTTGTCTTCTTCATCATGCTTTTTAATTTTCCCAAATACTTCATGAAGTGTGAGTTTGAGAGTATTGGGATTCTCCTTGAGAATTGCTTTAGTCATCTTATGCCTTGGAGGAAGTCCATCAATGATGATAAAAATTTTCTCATTGGGAAGAATTTCCTTTTCATCGACATCATGAGCAGCAAGTCTAGTGGTGATTTCCTCAAATATGGATTGATAAGAGGAAACAGTCTCACCATCGATCATGGTGAAGTTATAAAAGTCTTTCTTTGCTTGGAAACGATCAAGCTCTCTAAGATCAGAACTTCCCATGTACATCTGTTCCAAGGCTGCCCACATATCTTTTGCAGTTGCACAAGAGTGTAATTTGGATGCATCTTCAATGTTGATAGCGTTGTTGATAAACATACGAGCCTTAGAGTTTTTCTCCATGATTCTGAAATCATCTTGACTCCAAGGTGTTGTTCCTTTGATTACATCTTCAATAACCTTTTCTTCACCAACCTCAATGACTCTCCAGCATTGGTAGTCATTACTCTTCATCCAGTCCGTGAAGAGATCCTTCCAGTGTTGGAACTTTCCACCGATAGGCAGGAACGGTGGTTTGTTGTTCCCAAGCCCAACTTCATGAGTGGAAGACATTGTTACATGTGAATCTGAAAAGAACACACAATCTAGAGCAAAACCCGCTCTGATACCAATTGTTGAATCGTAGTGTGTTAGACAGGGAACAGTGTGACTGTTCCCTGGGCAGCGAAATATATAAAGATTCAAAGCAACAAGTAATTCCCCATAAACATATACTTGTATTATTAAGAATTGTACAATCTCACAAGTCTTCTCTCCACCTATACCCTAGGTTAAAGACTTTGAGTGCAATCAACTCTCAATGACACAAGAACAAAACAAGACCCTTAGCAAGAACTACCCGTACCTTGCATTAGACCTTCGATCTCATTTTTCACAAGAGCTCCTTGGTATGCTTGATGATTATAGCTGAGATACCTTTCCCCAAGGCAATCTCATCTATATATAGGGTCTAACAAAATCCTATTACCAAATATCTAACAATTGACATATATGGTAACAATGAACAATTTCGTTACCAAATATACTTTTCAGCTTATAAACACATGGTTTCCTTCTATAAACTTTTCTAAGACACATTATCTTCTTATTCTTTTCCAAGTAATACTCAAAATTTCGTTTCCTTGTATAACGGAGTCTATCTGGGAACAGCTGGCAACTCTCTGCGTTCCACATTGTTCCACAGACGTTGTTTCCATATATGGAAGTTTCCTTGTATAGGAACCACACGCTTCAGATTTCCAATTTGCTTCTCGCGTAACTGTTCTGTGTTTCCACACGTTCCATTGCATTCCTCTGCTTTCTCTTCTTCATGCGTTTTCCATTATTCCCTAATTCTTTCATAAGACCTGAAACTCATAGGAACAACAAAAAAACATAAAACCTAATGGTGTTTATCATCATCAAAACCAGAGGGAACGTCAAGGTTCCAACACTCACCGAATCTCAACCCATCTCTTTAAGTTATGAATGGTCTAAATTATGATTAACCTTATGTTAATTATAGTTTGAATCAACTTATAAATTTTAACATAGAAATGTTGGAACCAAATTAACAAAGTGTTAAAAATGGGTTAAGTATGGTTAAATTATAAGAAAGGGTAACTTAAGCATTATTTTAACCTAAGTTAAAAAATTTAAATATTAATTTTGGGTTAAAATAATTTTAGAAACTTAGAGTCATTACTTAATTGAGTTTGGGAAAGTTTGGGTAATTTTTGAAAATTTATTCAAGGGTATTTTGCCACAACTTTAAAAGTTGGGCAAAATATTGCAAATAGACCAAAAGTGGGGAGGCCGACTCGGCTTTTGTTCATCTCCTCCCTCCTTTAGCTCGGTCGAGAGCTCGAAGCTCATCCATGGCGGTTTTCGGCCAAATCCGGCCTCATTTTGGGCTCGTTTGGATCGATTAATTCATGGGCTTTTTAGATGAGGATTAAACGCGCCTAATCCATGTAGAATTAGAAGGAAACAATAAAAAACGAGATCGGATTTCTTCATAGAAGGATATAAATATTACTGAAACGCGTCGATCTTATTTCGATGAAATCGGGATCAATTCATAATCCTTTTTAGTCCAATTTGAACCCATTGTGGAGTGCTCTCCAAGCTCTTTCAAACCCCTATAAATACTCCCCAAATCGATGTCATTTCGGCATCCAATTTCAACCCACAACTCACGAACCCTAGAAATCCTAAAGTTTGTGTTGTTGGCAAAAATTCGAGCGTGTTGAAGCTTCTTCCTTGCAATTGTCTACATCATTGGCCTCGTCTCCTTGTCCACTTCAAAGCCTTCACTTCCCGCCGCCGTCGAAGCCCAATTTCAGCCTAGAACCACCGGTGCCGTCGCAGCCGATTTTGGCAATTCCGATTGGGCTTGATTTTCTTTTCTTTTTATTTTATTTTATTTTACTTTTGTCTAATATTAATTAATTTAATTAATCTGGGTTACTGGAAATTAAGTTAGGATTAATTTAATTTTATAAAAAATAAAATAAAATTAATTATAATTATTTTGGGTCTTATCTTATATTATGAATGGTTAATTTATAACTTTTTATTTAGATAATATTTTGAGTTTAGATTTTAGACCTATAAATAAATTATGGGATTAATTTATTTATGATATGATTATTTAGAATATACGACTAATGTATATTTAATCGTATAAATAATCGTTTTACCGTTAAGCCTTGAGAAATTGAATTATTTGAAGTTAAATAAATTCAATTTAAAATTGAAATATATACCCTTTAAAATTCAGTATTGAATAAGTTATCTAATTATAATTTATTCTTTTGTGTGATTGGGGTACGTCTCGGAATTGCTTCTGGACGGAAATAGAGCAAGGATTCAAGTTGCTACTCAGAAATAATCATTCCCGTAATACCGTTCATTTCTCTGTGATTCAAGGCAAGTGGTGGTTTACTCTTGTCATTTCAGTTTATCATTTGATCGACAATTAATACTAAAATTAATTGTTCATTAATTGGGTAATTTTTAAACCTAATTAATGTTTGAAAACACTTGTGTGCTTATATGATTTTCGTATATAGGTCGATAGTTATTATCGAGCATTTTCACCCTGTACATATGAGTTATTTTGCTTTGCCTGATTTCCTCCTGAGTTGGCGCCCGAGTCAACAAATTCATTCAAGAACCCCTGAGAGACCCACTTCTCAAGCATAGATTTGAAAGCTTTGCACTCTCCGGTAAGGTGTCCCTTCTCCATGTGGAAAGAACAATACTTAGACATGTCTCTATCCTTGACCTCTGCTTTCATCTTAGTCGGACAAGAGAAGAACAACTTCTCCTTAAACTGCGGTAGGATGCGATAGATGGGCACCCTGAACACTTTGTGCACGGCCTGCTGAACTGAAGCGGGCGGAAGACCCTTTTCTCTAGAGAATGAGATTTCCTCCTGTCACCACCCCCCTAGCGTGCTGGGGGAGATGAAGATCTCCTATCACGCGAAGGCTTTGCATCATCCTCCAGTTTCATATACTGCCTGACTCGCTCCTGCAACTCAGAAACACATGCTGGCATTCTCAATGTCAAACTCTCTCGCAACTACTGTCACGCGGGAGGGCGAGCCTAAAAGCTGTCACTATAACCGATTCATGGCACCCCTCCATATCAGCATAGCATTCCATGAACCAAGGAGCGAACTGCCGAAGAGTTTCCCCCCTGCGCATTTTCAAATCAAATAATGCATCCATAGAAGTGGGCTCCTTACTATTCGCAATAAAGTGGGACACAAACTTCTTTGCTAATTGATCCCATGCATAAATCGAATTAGGCTCTAATGAATGAAACCACTTAGCAACAGTCTTGCCTAGGCTAGCATGAAATAATTTGCACATTAGAGCATCATCGGACACCCACAAAGCCATATTATGAGTAAAAGATGCAATATGCACAACATGGTCGGTCTTTCCATCATAAAGCTCAAAGGATAGAGAAGAAAACTTAGTTGGAGGTTGATGTTCGCGAATGAATATGGCGAATGGTGTGGATGTCATACGCGCAAGCCTGATCTCAGCTTGCACTTATGCGTTAATCAAGGATTTACCCTGGTTGTCGAGAAGACGCAGCAGATGCCGCTATGCCTCTCCTAAACGATCTGGGCGACCCTGGGGCTACGGCCTGACTTAGCGGATTCAGACCTCTCCCTGCCCACGGACGAACGGGATTGGGATCGACGCGGATGACCCTTTGAGCGTTGATCACTTTGCCCCTCCCGTCGCGCCGAGCGCGATTGACGACGTGCCCCGGCTCGCACCCGCGACATGCGTGATTATGAACGGCCGCGACTCGGCCTAGACGTCGAAGACGAGGACCGAATACCCCTCCAACATCCTTCATCTCCTTCGCGTTGATGACCACGCAAATTGTTCTCGCGATTGGGCTCTCTGTCTCTCCTGGAACCCTACTAGCATGCTCCTGTTGATCCTCCTCGTCTCAACTCATATGTCCCTCCGGTATCTCCAGGACGCTGGAAAGTCTGCGCCCCTCTCTGGTAGCATGTGAATCATCCACCAAACGCTTCCATGCAGAGCACTCAGCCCTCATGTGCCACGCTTAATTCCTCCCGGATCAATTGCATCTTGTGGTCGCGGCTTGCTAAAGCTTCAGCGAGTTCTGCCATCCGGCGATCCTTCTCGGTAACCGCCGCCTCCAACTCACCTTGTCGACGAGCGGCTTCGGCCATTGCGGTCCCATCAACAGTCGGATTTGCTGACCCGAACGTGCCGGTGTTTTTCCTAGCGGCAATCATCGTCGTCGTTCCCACAAACGGCGCCAACTGTAGAAGCATGAATCTGATCTTCCCTACGGATTCGAATTGGAACGACTCTATCCGATGATCTCCGCACTCCAGATGAAGTAAATAACCTTTCAACTGATCCTGAAACCACAAAACGAGTCAACGAGAGAGCTGTATCTCCCCTAAAGCCCTCCGACGCTCAAGTCAGGCAAAATAGGAAGAAGTTAATGGGATGGAGGGAGTACCTTTTATCTATAATTAATTATTCTTTTATTGGGGAAATAATTAATTAAAAGTAAATAGGAAAAATATAATTTTCCTCATCAAAGGGATATATAGTTTGGGTGTGAGGTATTGGTATTTTGATTAGGTGTATATAAGGTTGTTAGTTAGTATTCACTTGTTATGGACCCATGACAAAAGTCGTAGGCTTAGCCTTTCATATGTTTTGTCTTGTACAATAGATTTATTATTCAAATGTAAAATCTTCTTTAGAAGTTCGTAAATGCAACTTGAAACAATTTAATATATTATGGGGTGCGATACAAACATACCATTAGAAATTGTATATTTCGGTGTATGGTTTCATATATAATAGGTCTTAGTTTTGTTGGAAATATGCTTCATCAATGAGATTTGTATTTGACCCTCAATTTCTATCTAAACATTGAAAAATGGGGACTATAAGAGGATGAGTCGTTATTAAGGATAGACCTTATAAGGCGATTTGAATTAATTGTCACAGTTGGGCCTAAGGCTGAGCTTGGAGACTTGGGGAAAATGTGTGGTATTTATCTTTTTAATTATAAAAATTCTATATTTTTATTTTTCTCAATTTTAGCAATCTTAAACTATATGTAGGTTGGCCTTCAAGTAAAAAATGAGGCTAATTCTTACCGTATAAAAGAAAACAAACAAACTTTTTCCTTGATTTAAATGTACAATAACCGATTTTACTTGTTTATCATATTCTTCTTTTTCCAAGGTAGTTGTTTATAATATTTTTACATGAAAATATTCATCAAGTGTATAAGAGATCTTTCAACCTCGTGGAGATCTTGGTTTCTATCTAGTGGTTATACAAAAGGATGTTTATCTTCCTCCAAATTAGAATGTAGTCGCCCTACTACACAAGAGAAATTCAGTTTTATTATCTTAAGTGATCAGTTCAGAAAAGATAATAATTAATTCTGAGTAAATTGTATGAGTCGATCTACATATGAGTCAATACAAGATTCACTAGTGTACAATTTTAATTTCTAAGGTTATGCGTTGTTCGTTGTCAGTTTGGATAAGTTATGTTGGTGTGTTATGGATTTTATTGAGTATTTCTCGAGTATCCTTTTAAGAAAAACCATTATTATTATTAAAATGTGAAAGTGTAATGTTTGTAATTCTAAGTTGTAACTTTGTTATAATGTTTGGTATATCATTCCATGTAACAGAGGACTTAGGTAGACCGGGGTTGAACCGGGCTAGCTAGCCGAGTTAGAGTTAAACCGGTTTAAGCCAACCCAGATCGTGTCTGGTTGGAGGCTTGTAAGTTTTACTGTTGCTTGGCATTAGTTGGCCCAACAAGTGAAGACAGGCCCATCTTGGTGAATTGGTCCAGTTGGTTGCTTCCTAGTGCTAGCTTCACTCGCGTTAAATGAAGCGCAGCGGTTGACCTTGCAGCTCCAGCTTGACCTAAGTATAAAAGCTTTAGGTCTTCACTGTGGCTGTCATTCTTCACCTGTGCCGTTTCACAAAAGAGAGAAAACCTAAGGAAGAGAGAAATGAGAGAGAAGTTCGCTACGCTCGCGGTGGTGCTTCTGGTGGCTAGTGGTTTCCGGCGAGAGCACGTTGAGATCTGGTGGTGGCGCAGTTGGAAACGCTTAGTCCTGAAGCGTTTCTTGCCTGAAGGAGGCCGAATTCCTTTACTGCTTGTTCTCTAGTTCTTCTTCTCTGTCTTGCTTGTTTGTTGTTTTTCCCTTTGGTTTGCCGTCCTCTATTCTTGGTTTGTAACCACATTTGAACTTGTGATTCTAGTGCAATATTGGGGTGAGTCTCCCCTCTTGAGACTCTGCAGAGTAGGGCTTCCCAAACTACGTCAACAATCTTGTGTGTCCCTTGCATGTTTGATTTATGTTGTTTGCGTCTTGCGAATATTGAGATCTTTCAGATCTAGATTGGTTGACTGTTACTTTTACAAATTGGTATCAGAGCATGATTTGCGATCTATGCTTTGTTGCTTCCGCTGTGTTGAGTTCACTGGATGTTATGCTTGTTTCTCGTTTGTGTTGATATTCGAGCAAGTTTTTCATCTTAGGGTTTTCTCTTGAGTAGATCTTGTGTACTGTTCTTGAGAAACTGACTCGGTTTTTTGAGATATTGTCTGTGATCTTGTCTCTGTGTGACACTGTGTGTCCAGTGTTGAGGTTTTCTCTTCCGTGATCTAACTTCTTATTCTGTTGTTAGGTAACCATGACGGATAATGTGAGATTGAAACCCTTTGATGGGACAGGCGATTTCGCCATGTGGAAGGTCAAGATAAAGGCCATACTGATAAGGGAAAAGTGTTGGAGGGCAGTCTCAGAACAATGGCCAATTGGAATAACTGATGATGCCATGAAAGAAATGCAAGAACTTGCACATAAATGGAGATTATAATAAGGTTATCTGACGATGTTGCTCGTCAGGTGGTGAGTAATTCTCAACCTAAAGCCCCGTGGATTGCCCTTGAATCTATTTTCCTTACTAAGTCACTGCCTAGTCGCATCTCCCTTCTGTGCAAACTGTTCACCTTTAAAATGGATGTGTCTATGACTGTGCAAGAAAACTTTGATATATTCTTGAAAATGACACAAGATTTACAAAGGTGTGATGATGAGATAAAAGAAACCCATCAAGTTGTCTTACTGTTGAACTCTTTGCCTGCTCCATTTGACACTCTTAAAGATGTTATTCAATATGGTCATGATGAATTGACTCTGTCTAAAATTACTGAGTCTATACTTCAGAAAAATGAGACCCTTAAGGTCTTTAAACTGAAAAATAGTACCAAGACTGATAACAAAAATGAGGTTATGATGGCTAAAGGGAAGAGTACGAACAAATACAAAAGTAAGAAGACTAAGAATGGGTCCTCTGATAAACAGCATGAAGGTGATAACAATGTGAAATGTTATTACTGTGGTAAAATTGGTCACTATGCTAATGATTGCCATAAAAAGAAAAGGGATGAAAAGAACAAAGAGAAAAACAAGGAGAAAGATAACTCTAATGGTTATTCTAATGTGTGTGAGTCGTGCCCTCAGTATTGTGATGAACTTCTTGTTGTTACCTCTTACTCTGACTGTGATTCATGGATTCTTGATTCCGGTTGCACCATGTATGCTACTCCTCATAGACATTATTTCAATTCTTTGCATGAATGTGATGGAGGTGAAGTCATGTTAGGTGACTACACTTCCCTGCCTATTAAAGGGATTGGTAATGTCCCTCTTAGGATGCATGATGGTAGAGTAAGGATACTTCAAAATGTTAGGTGTGTTCCTAATCTAAGAAGGAATTTACTTTCTGAGTCTGTTTTTGATGATCTAAACTACCACATTAACACTCACAAATGTATAAGATAAGTGATTAGAAATAACATTGTTCTTATAAAGAGCATTAAGAAAGGAGGGCTTTACTATGTTATTGCCACTCCTGAACTTAATGTCTCTAGTGGGATGATTAAGAGTGGTAGTGAAGATCAGACAAAAACTTGGCATGCTAGGCTTGGTCATATTGGGAATAAAGGTCTGTATTACTTGTTTGTGAATGGTTTGATTGACATGAAACCTTATGACTTGAGTTTTTGTGAGAGTTGTGTCTTAGGTAAGAAAACTGCTCACAGCTTTAGCAAATCTACTTACATTGCCAGCAAGCCCCTAGAGTATGTTCACTATGATCTATGGGGGCCTGCTCAAGTAGCTACAATTGGAGGAAGGAATTACTTCCTTTCTCTGATAGATCACTACTCAAGGAAAGTGTGGGTATATTTACTAAAGTCAAAAGATGAAGCTTTTGAGAACTTTAAGTCTTGGAAAGTAATGGTTGAGAGTCAAACTACTCACAAACTGAAATATCTAAAAACTGACAATGACCTTGAATTATGCAATAAAGCCTTTACTGAGTATTGTAAGTTGCATGGTATTAAAAGACATTTGACTGTTCCTAACACCCCTCAGCGGAATGACACTGCTGAGAGGATGAATAGGACTCTTCTTGAAAAAGCTAGATGCATGCTCTTTAGCTCTGATATGAAAAGTTCTATGTGGGGTGAGGCTGTTATTACAACAGCTTATCTCATAAATAGGTCCATATCTTCTGTGATTGGGTTTAAAACCCCACAAGAGATGTGGACTGGTCAAAAGCCCAACATCTCACACTTAAAGCCATTTGGCTGCACTGCCTATGCTCAGATGAAACAAGGGAAGTTACAGCCCAGGGCCCTGAAGTGTGTGATGCTAGGTTATCCAGAGGGGGTCAAAGGGTATAAACTGTTACTGATTCAACTTGGAGGATATAAGGTTATAACCTCCAGGTCAGTGACATTTAATGAAAGTGTTTTTCATTTTAAGTCAAAACTAATGCCTTCAACTTAGAATACAGGTACCACCCACACTACACCTTGGGCAACCATCCCTAGAGGGCAGTTCTATGAGCAGAATGATCAACACCACAATGATGAAGAGGAGTTTGACATTGGTCACTCCCTGAGTGGTCAGCAAACTGAAGTTGACACTAGCACTGAAGGCCAGAACACACAACAACAAAATGAAGATGACTCCTTGAGTCATACTGCAAATCTGCAACCTCACAAATTAGGTGGGGCAGTAAGTAACTCTAACCCTAATTCACATGCTGAGTCTACTGATGCTTTCTCTGAAAATGTGCATAATTATGACACTATAAATGAGAATGAGCATGATTTGCCTGACTATCAACTTGTTAGGGACAAAGAACCTAGAGTTAGAATCCCTAATAGAAGATTGATGTTTGATGTGAATTTGGTTGAGTTCTATGATAAAATTATTGAGTTTGCCTTCTGTAACACCCCGTAATTTTTAAGGGTATTTTGAATTATTTTCAAAATTTTCTTATGCCCGTTTTGCTAGACGGATTTAATTCAGTGAGTCTCGGACCTTCTCAAAAGGGGTCTGAGCTCTGTAAAATTTTCCGAGCATTATATAATACTGTTAAGGTATTTTCGGGGTTAATGTATCGTTAATGTACGAATATATTTAACCCGGAGTTAAGAAATTTAATCCAAACCAAGTTCGGATAAGAATAAACGAAGTCGGCCTGTAAACCGCGACTTGACCCGACCTGACGCGAGATGCCGCGATCAACCGCGACCGGCCGCGATCGCGGTAATGCCTTTTGCTGGGCAGTGTCGTCTTCCTCGCGTGGCGGTTACTGTAGCTCTGTTTTTGGCTCAGTTTTGGGCAGGCCAAGTGGGCAGCCAACTTGCCCTTCGCCTTTGTCCCCTTGTCCCCGACTTGTTCCCTTGGTGGAAGACTCGGATTGGGCTATAAAAGGAGGTGAAGACCGAAGCTTAAGCTCCATTCTTCTTCCTTCTTCTTTCTCCTCTGTTTCTCCTCTGTTTTTCACCATTGTTGAGCAGTTTTGGAGCTTCGTGTGTGGGAGATTTCGAGTGTCTCTTGAGTTGAGAAGGTACTCTTGAGTGTTGTGAGAAGCTTTGAGGTGTTGGGAGATCGAACCATAGACAAATCGAAGGCAAACAAATCGGTTTGGGTAAGAAATTCTCCGTTGTTGTCTCGCGAGCTAGCCACTGTCACAACACGAAAACCGCGACCGACCGCGACCTGCCGCGATCGCGGTATGTGTGTCCGAATTGTGTGTTTTGTGGTTTGGCTTTGGGCTTGGCTCGTTTCCTTTGATTTCTTCTTGTATTCTTTTAGATTCATATATAAGTGTATTGAATCTAACTTAGGATCTTGTTATGGGCCATTTCTTAGGGATTTAATATCCAAGATTTGCTCCAGTTTCAGATCCAGGAACTAGACGTTGTTGAGCTTGATTCGAAGTTGTCGGATCTAAGGCAAGTGACGGTTCGCTCTTGCTCATCATTCCATACTTTCATTAATTATCAATTGTTTGTTGTTAATTAATTTGGGATGATTGTTAATTATGTTGGAATTGTTTGATAACGTTATGTGATTAAAAAGAAGATATTATACTAGGTTGTATATTTTGCTAGAACCGACGCTAGTCTATTCTAGATTTGTGTAGGTGAAGGCCGTAAGGGACTTTGATGTGATTTATTGTGTGTGTTTAGATTATTAAATCTAGGGTGTTTGCCAGGTGGGCATAGATATGGATAGCTGTGCAGGTTGGGCCGTGATGGCTCTGTGTGGTGTGTTTGTGTGTTTGACTGTTTAGTCAGAACGAGTATTCGTAGGGACAATGGATGAGAGGTCATGTCGTCTCTTTATAATAATTTTGTAAAGTCATTGACTGACTTCTATACTCGAGTGGAGTAAGAAGTGGTGCACTCTGCAGGTGTCACAACCCGGTTCGATATGTGTTTCGCGAGTGGCGGGACATGTATGTAAAAGCTTGTAACGTGATATGTGTGTGTGTGATGACATTTAATAAGATACGTGCAATGAATAACGCACATAATTAAAATGCCTTGACCATAATATAAAGTGTCGTATGAGTAAGCACTTATTTAAAATGTTTGGCGAGTAGTGCAGCTAGGCGCTAGAGCAGCTAGGAAAAGCTCATCTTAGTTGTAGATCGCTCGTATGCGATACTTGTGTGATGTGGTTGTGTGTGTTTGGTTATGTTTTCCAACATTTGTTGTCATGTTTCCTATAAGGCTCATTTCATTTTGGAGTCTTCTTTTTGGGATTGATTGCTGTGAGACTTGGTCTCCAGAATCTTCTCTTGTGCATACCTTTTGATATTCTAGTAGGAGTATGATGGTTGACTAGCGTACTCGGTTATTATTCGAGGGACGATGAGTCTAACCTAATACGACTGCTTCGAACCACTCTGCTTTGTACCCTTGCGTAGTCTTTCATTGGACTGACCAACCGTTATATTCCTTGCATGGTTGGCTGGTGTCATCCGTCCGATTCGGCACATCAGGTGTGTTGAAGATCCGAGAAGGCTAGAACGACTATGAAGATGAACGGTGTTTCGACAAGTTGTTTTGTCGCTTTGTATTTAAAAGATTTCCGCTGTGCTATTTTGTATTTCTGATGAAATTGGGTCGTTTTTGGAATCGTGTAATTCCGCGACCATGTGGTTTAATAAAAGTTATGATTTTAGTATTGTAACTGTGTTTTAAGTCAGTTATGACGTCGGAAAAGCCTGGGGTGACTTCGGGGTTTACGCCCGGGGTCATCGGCAGTAACGCTTTCAAATGGGGTTAAATTTGGGGGTGTTACAGAAATGGTATCAGAGCTAAAATGTTTTCCAAGAGCTCTGAATTTTTCAAATAAAAAGTTGTTCATAGTCGTGCCTTCTACAGTCTGACATGGAAGTTTGCTTCTGTGTCTAGAAAGACTAAGACTCTCTGTTTGTCACCCGTAGTTGAGGGTGCATTCTGTTCTCTTCTGAAGGACTCGGAAGGAGTCGAGGTGGTTTTGCCATCTCCAGTTAGACTTGAGTTTTCAGTTCTCTTGTCAGGATTTGAGGTTGTAGAACCTAAGTATTCCAGTTTGGTGTTCATCTAGGAACGTTACCAAGTTGATCTATTCCAAGTGACTTTATCATGATAAGTATTATGGAAAAGATATTAATACTTGGGATTTGATCGGTAAACAGATGGTGAATACAAGGAATACCATACGCGCTGGTGCTGGGCCAAGCAATCCAAGGCCAATCATAAGGGATGACCTGAACCGTGTAGGAGAACACGAGTCAATGTCACAGAATAACCCTGGAGGCAATGGCCAAGCTTCGGCCAACGCTCCAATGGTTTTTGATGCAGCAGCTGTTGCAGCTATTCGGGAGATAATGATGCAAGTACTCGCCGAGGCTAGGCAACCTGCCGCACCACAGGCACAAGCGGTGCCAATTCCCCCAATGGTTCCTAGATTTGAGGAGCCAGCTGTTTATGTACACCAAGATGAGTCGGTCAGGAAGAGAGGTGATTATGGTCGAGTGTTGAAGACCATTAACTCTTTGAGACCTGACCATTATGATGGAAAAGGAGAGCCAGTTAGAGCTGCTCATTGGTTTTCCCATATGGAGCGGTTGTTCCGCAACGTGGATTGCACCGAGGCAGAGAAAGTGCAAATAGCCTCTCTTCAGTTGAAAGAAGAAGCTAGTGAATGGTGGGAGAACACTGGGTTGGCTGATCGAGCTGATTTGAACTGGGCTATGTTCAAGACGAAGATGATGGACCATTTCTTTTCCCGGTCTATGAGGGACGAGAAGCACAAGGAGTTCATGCATCCAGAGATAGAGGGATTGAAAGTCACTGAGCTTGTGACTAAGTTCAATCACTTGTTGCAATACGCTGGGTCAGATGTAACCAGCGAGGAGCAGAAGATCTGGCACTTCCATGAGTGGATGGGTCCAGACATTAAGCCATTGATGGTGCGTCACGGATGTTCTACTTTGGAGCAATACGTGGATGCAGCCTACAAGCTGGAAGTGACTCTAGAGGAGTCAACCAAGAAGAGGAATCACCAGAAGTTGGTGCAAGAACAATCTCAGGCGAGCGAATTTAAACGTCCTGCGCCACCGTCTAACCTTGCTAAGTCAAGCAAGGCAAAGACAGAGATGACTCAAGGAGGGTCGACACAACAATCGGGTCAAGACCAGGGTCTGATCCAGTGTTTCAATTGTGGTGCCACTGGACACAAAAGCTTTGCGTGTCAAAAAGAGAAGAGAGGATGCTTTGGCTGTGGAAGGTTTGGGCACGTACAGAAGTTTTGTTGGCTGGAAAGGCAAAAAGGACTGGAGTCGCAGCAAGGGTCTGCTAATCAAAATAACCGGCCTGAGTATAAACCAGTGGAGGCTCCTAGTCCTACGATGCAGACGACTGCACAGAATAAAGGGAAGGCTCCAGTAGCTTCTGGAAGTCAAGGTCAACGTCTTTACGTGATGCGTGAGGCGGATGGATCTGATTTTCCATTTGCTTAAAGCTTTCTACTTTTGTTATAGGTTGTGGATATGGGTGTTACCCAGTCTGTGGTTAAGGATGGTTATGTTAGTAAGTCTAAGTATGCAGCAAGGTTGTAAACCTTTTGTTGTAAATATTCTTGCTAATATAAATATTTGGTTTGAACCAAGCGATTGTCAGATGTCTCGATTACCATTCAGGGTGAAGTTTGAGACAGTTGCGCAGTAAGGTGGTACCTTTGGTACGAGTTTTGTGCTCCAAGTTAGAAACCAAAGAGGTTACTTGGGAGACTGAGACAGGTGTACTTAGATACTTTCCCTACTTGTTGTCGGCCTTGATAATGCAAGTTTCGGGGTCGAAACTTAAAATAAGGGGGTAGTAATGTAACACCCCGTAATTTTTAAGGGTATTTTGAATTATTTTCAAATTTTTCTTATGCCCGTTTTGCTAGACGGATTTAATTCAGTGAGTCTCGGACCTTCTCAAAAGGGGTCTGAGCTCTGTAAAATTTTCCGAGCATTATATAATATTGTTAAGGTGTTTTCGGGGTTAATGTATCGTTAATGTACGAATATATTTAACCCGGAGTTAAGAAATGTAATCCAAACCAAGTTCAGATAAGAATAAACGAAGTCGGTCTGTAAACCGCGACTTGACGCGACCTGACGCGAGATGCCGCGATCAACCGCGACCGGCCGCGATCGCGGTAATGCCTTTTGCTGGGCAGTGTCGTCTTCCTCGCATGGCGGTTACTGTAGCTCTGTTTTTGGCTCAGTTTTGGGCAGGCCAAGTGGGCAGCCAACTTGCCCTTCGCCTTTATCCCCTTGTCCCCGACTTGTTCCCTTGGTGGAAGACTCAGATTGGGCTATAAAAGGAGGTGAAGACCGAAGCGTAAGCTCCCTTCTTCTTCCTTCTTCTTTCTCCTCTGTTTCTCCTCTGTTTTTCACCATTGTTGAGCAGTTTTGGAGCTTCGTGTGTGGGAGATTTCGAGTGTCTCTTGAGTTGAGAAGGTACTCTTGAGTGTTGTGAGAAGCTTTGAGGTGTTGGGAGATCGAACCATAGACAAATCGAAGGCAAACAAATCGGTTTGGGTAAGAAATTCTCCGTTGTTGTCTCGCGAGCTAGCCACTGTCACAGCACGAAAACCGCGACCGACCGCGACCTGCCGCGATCGCGGTATGTGTGTCCGAATTGTGTGTTTTGTGGTTTGGCTTTGGGCTTGGCTCGTTTCCTTTGATTTCTTCTTGTATTCTTTTAGATTCATATATAAGTGTATTGAATCTAACTTAGGATCTTGTTATGGGCCATTTCTTAGGGATTTAATATCCAAGATTTGCTCCAGTTTCAGATCCAGGAACTAGACGTTGTTGAGCTTGATTCGAAGTTGTCGGATCTAAGGCAAGTGGCGGTTCGCTCTTGCTCATCATTCCATACTTTCATTAATTATCAATTGTTTGTTGTTAATTAATTTGGGATGATTGTTAATTATGTTGGAATTGTTTGATAACGTTATGTGATTAAAAAGAAGATATTATACTAGGTTGTATATTTTGCTAGAACCGACGCTAGTCTATTCTAGATTTGTGCAGGTGAAGGCCGTAAGGGACTTTGATGTGATTTATTGTGTGTGTTTAGATTATTAAATCTAGGGTGTTTGCCAGGTGGGCATAGATATGGATAGCTGTGCAGGTTGGGCCGTGATGGCTCTGTGTGGTGTGTTTGTGTGTTTGACTGTTTAGTCAGAACGAGTATTCGTAGGGACAATGGATGAGAGGTCCTGTCGTCTCTTTATAATAATTTTGTAAAGTCATTGACTGACTTCTATACTCGAGTGGAGTAAGAAGTGGTGCACTCTGCAGGTGTCACAACCCAGTTCGATATGTGTTTCGCGAGTGGCGGGACATGTATGTAAAAGCTTGTAACGTGATGTGTGTGTGTGTGTGATGACATTTAATAAGATACGTGCAATGAATAACGCACATAATTAAAATGCCTTGACCATAATATAAAGTGACGTATGAGTAAGCACTTATTTAAAATGTTTGGCGAGTAGTGCAGCTAGGCGCTAGAGCAGCTAGGAAAAGCTCGTCTTAGTTGTAGATCGCTCGTATGCGATACTTGTGTGATGTGGTTGTGTGTGTTTGGTTATATTTTCCAACATTTGTTGTCATGTTTCCTATAAGGCTCATTTCATTTTGGAGTCTTCTTTTTGGGATTGATTGTTGTGAGACTTGGTCTCCAGAATCTTCTCTCGTGCATACCTTTTGATATTCTAGTAGGAGTATGATGGTTGACTAGCGTACTCGGTTATTATTCGAGGGACGATGAGTCTAACCTAATACGACTGCTTCGAACCACTCTGCTTTGTACCCTTGCGTAGTCTTTCATTAGACTGACCAACCGTTATATTCCTTGCATGGTTGGCTGGTGTCATCCGTCTGATTCGGCACATTAGGTGTGTTGAAGATCCGAGAAGGCTAGAACGACTATGAAGATGAACGGTGTTTCGACAAGTTGTTTTGTCGCTTTGTATTTAAAAGATTTCCGCTGTGCTATTTTGTATTTCTGATGAAATTGGGTCGTTTTTGGAATCGTGTAATTCCGCGACCATGTGGTTTAATAAAAGTTATAGTTTTAGTATTGTAACTGTGTTTTAAGTCATTTATGACGTCGAAAAAGCCTGGGGTGACTTCGGGGTTTACGCCCGGGGTCATCGGCAGTAACGCTTTCAAATGGGGTTAAATTTGGGGGTGTTACACCTTCACTGTTGCTGACATTGTGAGGTCTTATAACCCTGAAACCTTTTAACAAGCTGTTAAATGTAAGCATGCAAATGAATGGCTTAAGGCTATGCATGAGGAAATTTAGTCTATGCATGTTAATGACACTTGGAAATTAGTGCCCAAACCTGCTAAGGCTAGAACCATAGACTGTAAATGGATCTTCAAAATTAAAGAGGTTGCAAATATTCATGAGGCACCTAGGTTTAAGGCCAGGCTTGTAGCCAAAGGCTTTACTCAAAAAGAAGGTGTAGACTATAATGATATTTTTTTCCCTGTTGTGAAGTATAAAACCATACGTCTTTTGCTTGCCATGACTGTTGTCTTTGAATGGGAATTAGAACAGATGGATGTTCAAACTGCTTTCATGCATGGAGATCTCATTGAAACAATATACATGAATCAGCCAAAAGGCTTCATTGATAAAGATAAATCTGAGCATGTGTGTTTGCTTAAGAAATCTATCTATGGCCTTAAACAATCTCCTAGGCAATGGAATAAAAAGTTTGATGCTTGCATGATTTCTTTGGGCTTCCATAGAAGCCAGTATGACACATGTCTGTACTTTAAGAATGTGAAATCTAAGCATCCCATGTATGTTCTGCTCTATGTTGATGACATATTGCTTATTAGCAGTTCTAAGGTTGTGATTGCTGGTGTTAAAAATGATTTGAAAAACCTTTTTGACATGAAGGACTTAGGTCCTGCTCAGAAAATTCTAGGGATTAAGATCATAAGGGATAGGGATAAGAAGAAAATTTACCTGTCCCAAACTGATTACTTGTGCAAAGTTCTTGACAGGTTTACAATGAGCAAGTCAAAACCTGCCCCAATTCCATTAAGAGGGCACTTAGACCTTTCCAAACAATTCTGTCCTGTGACAGATGTTGAGAAGAAACAAATGGAGAATGTGCCCTATGATGTGGCAGTTGGGTCCATAATGTATGCAATGTTATGTACTAGACCTGACCTAGCTTTTTCCATCAGTGTGTTGAGCAGATATATGTCTAACCCTGGAGATAGACATTGGCAAGGCATGAAATATCTTCTCAAGTATGTGTGTGGCACCCAGAATGTGGGGCTTGTGTACTGTGAACATAGCTCTAGAAGTGAACTTCTAGGGTATGTGGATTCAGACTATGCAAGCAACAAAGATAATAGAAAATTTACCACTACATACTATTACACCTGGGCAGGAAATTGTATTTCTTGGAAGAACCAACAACAACCTAGTGTTGCTCTTTCATCCACTGAGGCTGAATATATAGCAACCACTGAAGCCTCTAAAGAGGCTACCTGGTTACAAGAGATTCCGCAAGAAATTGAAGGTAAACAGTATTTATCCATACTCTTTATGGATAGTCAAAGTGCCTTATACTTGTGTAAGGATCATGAATACCATGAGAGAACTAAACATATTGATGTCAGATTTCATTTAATTAGAGATATGGTTGAGAAACAAGCCATTTCTGTGAAGAAAATAAAAGGTGACATTAATCCTACAGATTTTGGAACAAAAATTGTCCCTACTAACAAGTTTGTCTTTTGCAAGAATGTTCTCCACATCGATGATGTAACCTGAGATGTAGAATGGGTCTATGACGGACAGGAGAGGAATCCCAAATGTTGCACTAAGAGTCTATAGTTCTAGCAAAGTTGTTCATTAGAATTATGAGGGCATTTGTAATGTTTGTAATTCTAAGTTATAACTTTGCTATAATGTTTGGTATATCATTCCATGTAACAGAGGACTTAGGTAGATCGGGGTTGAACCGGGCTAGCTGGCCGAGTTGGAGTTAAACCGGTTTAAGCCAACCCAGATCGTGTCTGGTTGGAGGCTTGCCAGTTTTACTGTTGCTTGGCATTAGTTGGCCCAACAAGTGAAGACATGCCCATCTTGGTGAATTGGCCCAGTTGGCTGCTTCCTAGTGCCAGATTCACTCGCGTTAAATGAAACGCAACGTTTGACCTTGCAGTTCCAGCTTGACCTAAGTATAAATGCTTTAGGTCTTCACTGTGGCTGTCATTCTTCACATGTGCCGTTTCACAAAAGAGAGAAAACCTAAGGAAGAGAGAAATGAGAGAGAGGTTCGCTACGCTCGCGGTGGTGCTTCTGGTGGCTGGTGGTTTCCGGCGAGAGCACGTTGAGATCCGGTGGTGGCGCAGTTGGAAACGCTTAGTCCTGAAGCGTTTCTTGCTTGAAGGAGGCCGAATTCCTTTACTGCTTGTTCTCTAGTTCTTCTTCTCTGTCTTGCTTGTTTGTTGTTTTTCCCTTTGGTTTGCCATCCTCTGTTCTTGGTTTGTAACCACGTTTGAACTTGTGATTCTAGTGCAATATTGGGGTGAGTCTCCCCTCCTGAGACTCCGCAGAGTAGGGCTTTTCGAACTGCGTCAACAATCCTGTGTATCCCTTTCATGTTTGATTTCTGTTGTTTGCGTCTTGCGAATATTGAGATCTTTCGGATCTGAATTGGTTGACTGTTACTTTTACAGAAAGATACCCTAGTTGAATTAAGGATCACATTTGATATGTTAATGCCTAGTATTAATTCTCATAATTCGACTATATGCAATAACATGAAAATTAAAATGTCCTGTCTTGGCAAGACTAGGCTCTAATTAATTAGCTAGAAACATGAGAAAGGAGGGGCTAAGCTAGTATTGAACTCTAATTAATTAGCCAGAGATGAAGAAAAGCTTGGTAAAATGCAATAAGCATACTAATACAAAATAGCTCTTGATAACTAATAGACCTAAGTTTTAGGCCTAGACCATATTGGTGAAATTTGGCATTGTGGGAGCTAGCTCAGATACATCTTGATATGCTATATGACAATTTATAGCTGCACTTAGGCAAGTCGTGGGGGACTAGTGGTTTTTAGCACTTTGCTTGCTATATGAGGTGATTATGCAGCTTTTGAGATCATCTATACTTGCTTGATGCCTTGTTTGAATGCTAGAAATTATATGTTAGCCCAATAATGTGCCTTTGGTGGAATAATTGTCACTAAAAGGTCTAATGCCCGACTAATGAAATGAAGGGTGAGTGCACTCGTCCAAGGTAAGTTTGATGGATAGACGAGCATCTCTCAACTTTAGCCATTTATAAATATATGTATATATGCTTTTCGTATGGAAAACTGACTTTAGCGTCAGAGAGTCCGCCCCGGAAAAGCCATCTCCGGGGTGTTTTCAGGTGAATCTCGCGAATGAGGAAGCTGCTGGAGCTCGAGAACAACCATATACAATCTGGAGAAGTGTGAAGGAATAATATCAACATCAGAACTGAACCGTGGAGCCGAAAATCCCGTCCTACGCGAAGCCAGAGACTAGGAAGTTGCTGAGGACGTCCCCAAAAAAAACAAATCCTCAACAAATCCGAGCTGAGGGTGTGTTGACCCTTAACACCTTCAAGTTTTTACGTGTTGTAATTTCCGGCGAGATCACGTTGAGATCCGGTGGTGGCGCAGTTGGAAACGCTTGGTCCTGAAGCGTTTCTTGCCTGAAGGAGGCCGAATTCCTATACTGCGTGTTCTCTAGTTCTTCTTCTTTGTCTTGCTTGTTTGTTGTTTTTCCCTTTGGTTTGCCGTCCTCTGTTCTTGGTTTGTAACCACATTTGAACTTGTGATTCTAGTGCAATATTGGGGTGAGTCTCCCCTCCTGAGACTCCGTAGAGTAGGGCTTTCCGAACTGCGTCAACAATCCTGTGTATCCCTTACATGTTTGATTTCTGTTGTTTGCGTCTTGTGAATATTGAGATCTTTCGGATCTGAATTGGTTGACTGTTACTTTTACAGAAAGATACCCTAGTTGAATTAAGGATCACATTTGATATGTTAATGCCTAGTATTAATTCTCATAATTCGACTATATGCAATAACATGAAAATTAAAATGGCAATTAGGGAGTTGAACTTCAAGTTTTTACGTGTTGTAATTTCCTCTCATAAAATGGCAATTAGGGAGTTGAACTTCAAGTTTTAACGTGTTGTAATTCTCAGTTGTTATCCCAAGAAGTTCGTTAATAATTTGTATTTACAAGATACATATAGATATTAACCGTATCAAAGAAGACACATTCAAAAGATTACAATACTTACACGGTCAAAGCCATTCCATATATTCCGGTTTTTTCTATTTCTTTCCTTCAATATGAATCAGTCAGAATATTTGTATAATATTATCTTTTCCAAATTGGTAATAAATGATCATCTACTCTATTTTTGTAATCATTTATTTCGCAAATCATATTACAGATCGTACAAACATTTTGCAAATCATAAATATATGATCTGCCACACTATATATGGCTAAAATCTACCTTAATATATTAAAGGCATATCTGTACAAAAGAATTAGCATATGGCAAAATATCCCATTGACATACGTATCTACATTCTCTACATCAACTGCAACTCTGCAAGCAACTCCACTTTCTGCCATTTCTTCCGGTGCATTCAAAACTCCAAAAATTATTTTCCTTTATTCTCTCAACTCTATCACCCACGTATTCATTCATCTCCCCTAAAACAGTTTCATTTCTTCCTCATCTTTCTTCTTTGGTTCTCTGCTTTTGCCAGACTTCATTTAGTATTTGAGCAAACTGTTCCCAAATTCGACAGAGAAGAGGGAAACTATTCTATATGTCGGTTAAACTCCAATTTTGTATATAAAAAAATGCTAACCGACCCAATGCTCTTCCTCTCCTCTTTCCAGTAGCCGGTGCTCGACGGCCTCGACGTGCAGATCGCAAACCCTCACCGTTGCCACCGTCCCGCTTGTGTGGATCATCCATACGCTCTAATTGAGCTGCAAGAGCACTCGAGATCCTGTTGATTTCTCTTTGTGAACCCGCTTAAGCTAGGGCACACTCCAATTTGGGGTCTTCGCCTCCATAACTAGCCATCGACTCTCAATTTACAGGTAGAATTAAAAACCCTAATTCGGCTACCCAAATTCAATTTTGTTTTTGTATGTGTGAGATGCGGGGAGTTTCGTGTTTGTTCGCTTCAACCCTCTGGAAATCTCCCTTTGGGTAGAAGTTGTTTGGCTACTATGTTGTATATTTGTTATATTGGCTAAAAATTCATTTGTATTTCATTAACTATGTATTGCAACAGAGGAACTAGAGCTATGGATATTGCTCAGACTTCTCATGATACGCCGGTAAGAAATAAAGTTTCTTGAAGGAAAATGTGTAAATGATGTTTTATGGCCGTAATATATGTTTTCTTTGCTGGAAACAGGTTTTGCTGGAATTTCGAGCTGGTAAAATGTTTCTCGAAGGAAAGCGGGTGGTTCCAGATACCCGGAAAGGACTTATTCGCTTAACAAGGGTATGATGGAACAATGTTAAATGTTAATGACCTATTCTTTTACTTAATTTTCTAGAGAGGATTTTACTGAACAACATTACTTCGAAATTATGTGACCCTATATATCGATCTTTATTAATTTCACTTTAATTCTGTAGGGGGAGGAAGGATTGGTCCACTTTCAGTGGCTTGATCGAGTCCAAAATGTGGTTGAGGATGTATCCTTACTCTGCAAACCTCTTATGTCTTATTTTTGAGCTATGGTTAGAATATTTATAGTACATGTTCTATTGATTTACTTGCCAAAAGAATCTTGCAATTTTTTCTGATGTACGTGTACTCCTTGGCGCAACATGAGAAAACATTTGACAAAGTTATTATGTTCAGAACACTTTTAGATCTCTCTAATTTGCAGGTTTGTTTTTTATGTTCTCTAATTTGGAATTCAAGAAGTTGTGAATGACAGCTTGTGCAAGGGTTTGGATTTTTGGCTGATTTTGAATTGAGAGTGCAGATTACAAGTGAATGTTGCCTGCGTTTTTGAAGTTGCAGTACCTTGAAGAGTTTGTTTTAGAAGGTTGTTTGATGATGAAAACCAAGTTGTCATCAAGCAAGGGTCAAGATCACTCAAGGTACTGTATTGTGTTGTGGACTGACTATGTTTTTGGCTGATTAGCTCCTTCATTATTCATTTCTCCCCTTATAGTGGTAGATCTTTTATTAATCTCCTTGAGTATCTATATATGGTTACTGGCAATGATTTGTTTTATCATATTCCATTGCTGTTAATTTTATTGCCTTTAGTTGGATTACTGGACTCTTCTTTGCTTCACATGTCATAGCCTCATAGGAAATCTCCTTGCTTGGCTTTTCCCTCAAAAATATATGTTTCTGGTATCTATCTTCCTATGTTTTATCATGTTAACATGTGCTTTTTTTTCATTCAAACTTATATATAGTTGATACTTAGTCATTCGCTGTTATTTGCAGGTATTCGTTGCCATTTTGATGCTATGGCCTATCTTTTGCAATTGTTGATGCGTTTTCTGTTGTTTACTTGGCAACACAGTTCTGAGATGATTTATCCACACTTTGCAATTACTTAATATACGTGATGAATCATTAGGTACCTAAAAATATTCAAGAGGGTAGTTCAATTGAATAAAAGGTGTTAGACATCTTGATAAAAGCAGTGGATGAGGGATATTTATTAAGCCTCAAGACAAATATTAAGTACATACAATAAGTTTAAGTATTGGGACAAAACTTAGTGTCCATAGTAAAACTTAGTAAATTTGGGCACTTCTCATTTAGATCTAATAGTTGGCTCTATTTAAAGTACGTCTCGATCATTTGTTAACTCATGCGGTTATGCTAATTTTGCTAAGCAATTTACTATATAACTACTAAACGCAAATACCGACTGAGCCACGTGGCGCTCCCAGAATGATCCCGAATTTTACGCTGCCACGTGGCATTACGGTATTGAAATGGACACGTGGCGGCCTGTGGGTTTTTTAGATTTGCTTATTTTAAAAATTAAAAAATTATAGTAATAGAATTCTACACTTGCCATACTAATATTATTTACAATAAAATCTTTCCAAAATATACAACAAAATATTCTATAATATTTGTATTATAAAATATACTCTTACCTTATATATTAAGATCATGATTTTGTTTCCTTCTTATCTATCAATATTGCCTATCCAGCATAATATTGATTAAGTATATTCTCTTACCATATCTGAGATAATTTAATATATTTACTCTTATTCTATTAATATCATATATATGATATATGATCCTTTTTATTCTAATATGTCATTAAATATTTAAATATCCTACCTAAAACAGCAGAATTAAGAATTGATTGCGGTCAGGATATTCATCTAGTGAATTTTGAATATGTACGTGCGTTCTAGCTAGCTTACCAATAGAGATCCACAGAAAAAAATTATTTTTTTAATTGTTGCGCGGTAAATTTCCTATAATGATGACGTCATTTGACTTTTAGGTTATCTACTCAATTTACTTATGAGATGGTGAGTTAGTGATTAAGGATACACAAGGGCATTCCAAATTTATTTATCAGTTAGCGTGGTTCGTTATTGAGCAAATATTTATACATATACTCACACTTACTAATACATATTTTATTATGTTTTTGAAATTAAAATGCATGTGTACGTCCGTGCTTTTGAAGTCATTCTTGTCAGATAAACTGGAAAGACTTAACAGTTTGATCAGACTAGCCTACTAATCTACTATATAACTACTAAACGTAAATACCAACTGAGCCACATGACGCTCCCAGAATGAGCCCAAATTTTAAGTTGTCACGTAGCGTCACGATATTGAATTAGACATGTGGCAGCTTGTGGTTTTTGTAGATTTATTTTAAAAATTAAAAATTTACGGTAATAGAATCCTACACTTGCCATACGAATATTATTTGCAATAAAATCTTTCCAAAATGTAAAAAAAAAACATTCTGTAATATTTGATTATCTTTTTCCAATATTGACCACAGAATATTCTGTAATATTTATTTATGCACTATGCGAAAATAAATCTGCAATATTTTTAACATTAATCCTTTCCAAAATGGATCACAAAAAGATAAGACTAGAATATGAAAATTAGAGTCGCTAAAAGTAAACTTTATACAAAACAAATGTGAAAACGTGCTATAAGTATAATGGTTTATGTTCATGTCAATTATTTTATATAACATGTTATTGGTATGCATAATCTTTTTTAAAGTCGTTCAAAGCACGGAGTGTAATCTATAATATATATACTAATTCAAAACTTTATGTGTCGCCATCATGTTTGATTTGCCCACATGTCATCACTCATCTAACCATCATCCACTACATCATCCAACTATTAGGAAAACAAATAAAAAAAGATTATCAACTAAAAGAGCTGCAAAATGTTCCAAAAAGATACGAAAAAATTAAAAATTATTTTCCATGTATAGTATAAGATAAGTTTTGATTATAGTAAGTAATCACAACCAATAAGATAAGTTTTTATTCGAGAATCTCAATTTATATGCATAGGGAGTTTTTAACCCTTTATTTTCCTAAGTAATCTTGAATAGATAGAAAAGTCTATTTTTCATATATCTTATTTGATGGTGTAAGTAAATATATATCAACTAATCTTGCTATATCATCTTAAAACACTTATGGTTTTTATAAATCTTCTCTATAATTTTTCTACATATTGAAGCTGTACAATATTTTTACGATCAAGTTCACAAATGGGTTAAAACCGTAGATTTCTATCAAGAATATATAAAATATTATTGAAAAGATTCTCTCGAAGGTGATTAAGATAAATCCAATGTTTATGTTGTAGTAGTTTACTTACCAATTTCCATAACTAATGTATTTCGTAGAGTCTATTGAAAGTCATTTAAATCCAATTTATATGATCTAAAGAGCATATAGTATGTTGTATTTATCAAGTACATTGTTTATATATGTATTATATTATATTATGATATATATATATATATATGATCTTTCCTAATGTATTTTTATCTTCAAACGACAACTCTATAAAATAAATAACCAACTTTAACATAATTGTAAATCAAATTTCATATGGGCCTAATTTTCACAACGTATTTGTTAAATATAATTTATCATTATTAATATTATTTTTTAAAGTACTTATTGGTCGTAGTTAATATAGTTTGATCATCTTCACAAGTTATGGTTTTGTTAATTTTACAACTTAAGTTTAGGTGCAAAACTATCTGAATTGGTTTGTGATGCCAACTTATTATCTGGGATGAGCTCCGATAACGAATAGATTCTATTTTGAAGCATTAGAAATGACTTTAAAAGATATTCTATGGGCTACAAATCCCCTTAGTTTAGCAACCTTTTGGAGGGAAAGTCGTAGTATTTGGTGGAGACTTTAGGCAAATCCTACCCATTATCACAAAAGGAAGCAAGCAAGATATTATTTTTACCACCATTAATTTCTCTTATTTGTGGGAATATTGCAAAATTCTTAATTTGACAAGAAACATGAAGATTCAACAAGGTACATCTGATTATGATATTCAAGATGATACTGTAGGCGATGACAAGATGGAGAAGCACAAATACAAATTCATGATGAACTTTTGGTGAATGATTATGACTTAGATCTGATTCCAATAATTATTAAGTTTGTTTATCCCTCTCTTTGGACGATCAATTGTCTCCAAAATACTTTGAAGAACGAGCAATTCTTGCACCACCACATGAAGAGGTAGATAGAGTTAATAACTATATATTGTCTTTGTTACCAGGTAATGAAAAAGTCTATCTCAGTTCGGATAGCCTTTACAAGACAAGTTTTATTACAGACAATGATACAAGTGTTTATACTTCTGACTACTTGAAAAGTATTAGATGTTTTGGTATCCCAAATCATGTATTGAAAACTAAGTTTAATGTCCCAATTATGTTGCTTTGAAATATTGACCATTCTTCAAGTTTATGCAATGGGACAAGATTGATAATCACACAACTCGACAATCATGTCATACAAGGAAGAACTATTTTAACTACAATATTAAACATATAGTTTTGAATCATCGCATGCTCATATCACCGTTAAACACCTCATATCCGTTCAAGTTTCAACGAAGACAATTTCTCTTGAGTGTCTGTTTTACTATGACGATAAACAATAGCAAGGGCCAATCTCTTACAAATGTCGGTTTGTATCTTCCACGTCCTGTTTTTGCTCATGGTCAGTTTTATGTTGCATCACTCATGGTCAGTTTTGTGTTGCAGCATCAAGAGTTACTAGCAAAAAATGTTTGAAGATTTTGATATGGGACAAAAACAAAAAAAAGATATAATATTACTACTAATGTAGTATATACAACAAAGTTTTTCATAATTTATAACAATTTTGAATATCTTACGAGATTTTATGTTTAGGATTTCATTTTCATGTATTAGATAAATATTTTGATTATGCTTTATCGTTTTAGTAGTATAGATGTTAGGGATATGACTATCCACGTTTCAAAACTACTTAACCAATTTTACTATTAATGAAGTCATGGAGAATTTCGCCTCTCTTTTGATGATATAGTTTGTTAATCTCTTCAATATTTTGTATTCAATTAGTCCTTTTTTACATTAACATTCATCTACTTTTATAATAATCATTACCTATATATTTATATATCAATTAAATATATAATTTTTATATACTATTTTTTTTAAATGTAAGAAAGAATAAACAGATCGGGTACTATACTAGTATATAAGAAAAAATATAGTCATGTAAGGTCTTGTTTAATTCGTCTCAACGAATACTTTGATAATATCAAAAAATTATAATTTTTATTAGTATGTAATTAAAAATATTAACGATACAAAATCCATCTCGACAAATATGTCCAATTAAAATAGGATAAATATTATGGGACGGAGAGAATACAATAATCGAACCGTCAAACCTCTTAAAAAATGAAATGAAAATCTAGTTAATAATCGTACCACCTGAAATTTCTCAAAATTAAATTACTATGCGAAATTTGCCAGAAAAAAAATCCGGACATTTTAAAAAATCAATCGGAAAAAATTAGCCAGGAAATAAAAAATAAAATAAGAGCGCCCAATATCTATTTCCCGCGAAGCCTAGCCCCAAATCGGCGGTTCGATCCGGCTCAACCTTCATGTTGCCGTCTACAAGGTGCGCTGGAGGTCCGGCCCTTCTCACCCACTCCGGCCACCAACAAAACCACCACAAAATCCCAGACACCTCATCTAAGTTTATGCTCGTTTCAGAGGAAGAGGAGATGGATCGATGGGAGCGTCGAGGAGAGAAAGTTGCCGACGTAGACGAAGACTTCAACCGGAGATATATTTGCCTATTTTCTTTTTTTTGGGGCGTGTAATTAAAAAGCCCGTCTGCAATTATAGCAAGAAGAGAAAAGGTCAAAATAGATGACGTCATCCATTGCAAAAGAATCAAAATTAAAATAAAGAATTAAGGGGGCAGCTGGAGACAGCTAAACAGTGGGGCCCACTACTTTTATTGGGATCCGATAGCGATAGATGGGCGGGAGCGGCCATCGAATTTGAACTTTCGCGAATAATTGAGCCGGCAACCGCCTCGACCGGTCAGCTGGACCCGGCTTTTACCGGCAATTGCGGGTTGGCGATTTGTGACCTTTGGCCCATCTGACTAGGCACCACATCAGTCCAACGTCCTGAAATCGCGTCGTCACGTGACTGTCAGTACCTTCTCGTCTCCTCATTGGCTACTTATTTTCTTAATTTATTATTTGAACATACATATTTTTTTATCTTTTTCTTTTGCGTCTATATCTTTTTTATTTGAGATTTGATTGCCTGCGG
Organism: Rheum nobile; assembly: GCA_027886185.1. Classification (NCBI taxonomy): domain Eukaryota; kingdom Viridiplantae; phylum Streptophyta; class Magnoliopsida; order Caryophyllales; family Polygonaceae; genus Rheum; species Rheum nobile. Next base: position 3,948,753 of record WOAB01000207.1, on the reverse strand, counting down.
ACGGCTTCATTGGGCTACTATGGTCCATGTTACAGCAAACATACTATGGTGTATACGACTATGGTCCATGTACATCGCCTTCCAAATTGCATTGAAACCTTCGAATTTAGATCCGCCAGTTAAGGCATTGTTTGGCAAATATAATAAATGATTATACTCTTATAGTACTTCGTTTACTTGTTATTTTAGTTTTTGATAAAACTATTAAATTAACAATAATATATATATATAAAGTAAGGATTATATGAAGAGAGTGTTTAGGGTGTAAAATGAAGAATAATTTTAGCCATTAGATTGTAGGTATGGAGAGTTAAAATTAAAATACATGTAGTGACAAACTTGTAAATATAACTAATTTTTTTAATTTTATATTTATTTATTTTTAAATTTCCGAAAAAAATTCAAAAAATATTTTTTTTTGATTTGTTTTTTAAAATATTTTTTCCCCCAAAAATATTTTCTTATTTTTTCACGAATATTTTTCTTGAAAAATTAGTACCATGCACTTTAACATTTTAATCATGCACTTTAACATATTATTCATGCACTTTAATATATTTACATATGTACTTAACTTTAGATTACTAAACATGCACTTTAATATGCTTACACATGCATACACTTAATTTGGAATATTGAGCATCCATTTTAACATAATTACATATGCATTTTTTAACATATTAAGTATGCACTTTAACATGATAAATATGGACTTTAACATACTAACATATGCACTTTTAACATATTAAACATACACTACTTATAATGTACACTTTTAATATATATGTTAAACATGCACATTTATATATTACATTATACACTTTATCATATTAAAGATACACTCTATGTGACCATTAAAAATATGAATATATATGCACTTTATATTCATTATAGATGCACTTTTGATGCTTATTTATGCACTTGATATACAATACAATTAAGCAAAATATTTAAAAAAAAAACAAAAAAAACAAATTTTGAAAAAATATTTTGGGAAAAAAGAATTTCGGGGAAAAAGTAATTTTCAAAAAAAAAACCGAAAAAATTATTTTTGGGGAAAAAATATTTTTTGTAAAAAAAAAGTTTCAGGGAAAAAAATTCGATAATTTTTTTTTGCTTTTAAAAAGAAAAAATATTATGAAAATAATAAAATTATAATTTTACCACTCCAATTTTATCTATTAGATCTAATAGCCCTAATTACTCCTCACTTTACACCTAAGATCATTATGACTTGAACCTTACTCATATATATTAAAGCAAAAGAATTTAGAGCCACCATATTGATTTCGTCTCCACAAATCCCATGTGTACTTTTGTGGTAATTTTGAGTTGTTTTTATTTTGTATTTTGTATTAGGAGTTAGTTAGCTGGTTGTTAAGTCGTTATACTGTTTCTTATATAAGCAAAGCTTGTAACTAATTTCCAGTCAATCAAATACAAAATTCCTCTCTCTTTCTTCTTCTTTCTCTCTGGCTTCTCTTTGCTCGTTACACAAACATGGTATCAGGCTATGGTTCCTGATTCTTAATTGTTTCTTTTTGCTTCTGCTCCTTCCAGATTGTGATTGATATGCTTCTTCGATTGATTGCTTGATTTCGTTTCTTTGATCGTTAATTTGATCGATCTGCTTCTCCGATCGATCTTCATTCTCCTTCATCAATGGAGGTCAACGCAGCCATTGTTACTGATATCCACGATCTTTTGTTTCTTCATCCTTCCGATAGCCTAGGGATGACTCTGGTTTCACAAAAATTCAACGACAAAGGATTTCCGTCATGGAAACGTTCAATTCTTGTTGCGCTCAGTTGCAAGAACAAGATTTGCTTCATCGACGGTTCGTTTCTTCGATCTCAATTTAACGCTGAACCAGTCAAACTTCGTATTTGGGATCGATGCAACAATTTTGTGATTTCTTGGATCACTAGCTCCCTGGAGAAGAATATCGCCGACAACATTATGTTTGGCACATCTGCGCAAAAGATTTGGGAAGAGCTTGTCACGAAATTTGGAAGATCTAATGGTGCTCAAAAGTTTTCTCTTCAGCAAGAACTTGCTTCTCTTGCTCAGGGATCGGATGACATCACTTCGTACTTCACTCGAATCAAGAAGATCTGGGATGAATTGGACTCGCTTCGTACTTCACATCCTTGCACTTGTGGTTCTGCAGGTGTTCTTCACGCCGAAGTCCAAGAGCAATGTCTTTTTTAGTTTCTAATGGGGCTCACAGAGTCCTACCATGTTGTTCGAGGTAATATCCCGATGATGTCTCATTCTCCTGATGTTAATCATGCATACTCTTTGCTTATTCAGGAAGAACAGCAGAGACAGATCAAATCTGGTTCATCCTTCACCAATGATTCTAGCTCTTTCAATGCTTCTTCTCAAAATCCTTCTTCGAATTACAAAGGCAAGAATCCCAAAGTCTGTTCTCATTGCAAGAAGCCAGGACACCTTGTGGAGACTTGCTACAAGCTAGTTGGTTATCCAACTAACAACAAACGTCCTTCTTCTCACTGTGCTCAGTCTGATTCCACTGCTTCTGATTTCCTTCACAGTCTGCTCATGGATCTTCTTTTCCAGGCTTATCTGCTTCTGAACTATTTCAGTTAAAGACTTTGCTTCAAGCTACTTCCAGTCATGAAGCTGCTAGTAACTTTGCTGGTAATAATTCTTTCTCTTTTGCTGGATTATCTGTGCTTAATCACACCTGGATTATTGATATCGGAGCCAGTGATCACATGTGCTTCAAACTGGATTACTTTCTTGATTACAAATTACTACCTCATCCTATTTCTATCAAATTGCCAAATGCTCAGTCTATCTCTGTCAAGCTCATTGGAAGAGTTTGTATTACATCAGAGATTATTCTTGAGGGAGTATTATTTGTGCCTGCTTTCAAGTTTAATCTGCTTTCCATCTCCAAACTGGTTGCTCAACTGAATTGTTTGGCAGTGTTCACTGATCAGTATTGTGCTTTGCATGGGCTTGCTCTGACAAGGCCTTTAATCCTTGGTAAAGCTTCCAAGGGATTATATCTCCTTGAGCAACTGGATGGATTAGTCAAGCCTAAGCTGTCTTTTTACTGCACCATCACATCTAACAAATTCTACTTTGCAACATTTCCTTTTATTACATAAAAGATTAGGCCATTTTTCATTTTCAAAGATGAATCTCTTTGTAATATAAATATCAAGAAGGTTGATGTACCTCCTTGTGACATTTGTGCCAAAGCTAAACAAACTCGGTTGTCTTTCCCTAATAGCAATATTTCTTCTCTTGCTGCTTTTGACATGATTCATGTTGATACATGGGGTCCTTTCAAGACAACTACTCATGATGGCTTCAAATACTTCCTAACTATTGTTGATGACTTCACACGAGTCACTTGGGTTCATTTGCTTAAAGATAAAGGCAGTGCTTTTTCAGTTTTGCAGTCATTCATTGCAATGATTGAGAATCAGTTTGACAAGTGTGTCAAGATTATTAGAACTGATAATGCTATGGAATTAGGAGGCAGTCACTTCTCTTCTCAATTTTTCCACTCTAAAGGGATTATTCATCAAACGTCGTGTGTCTACACTCCACAGAAAATGGTGTGGTGGAGCGCAAGCATAAACACTTGTTAGAGGTGGCCATGGCTCTCTTATTTCAAGGACATGTTCTGATACGTTCCTACTAGTGATGAAGGATCTCTGATCTTGTTTGGGAAGTCGCACGCGTCTTGTTGAGAGTGAAAGAGTGGAACGCGTTGTTTAGAGGGCGGCAGCGGAGGAGAACAACTCGAAAGAGATCGAGTTCTTTGGCCGTAGCATCGGCAGCGGGTTGGATAATCTCGATGAAGACCGAGTGGTGGCCGTAGCGTCGGCGGTGGAGGAAGGAGTTGAGAAGTTAGAGAGGTGTTTGACGTTCGATCAAAGGGGAGAAGGCAAATAGCTCTCAATACTCAGGCTTTGATAAAAAATGAACGTAACCTAATACAGAAGAACGAGTTGTCCTTTTATGCTAGGTCGCGGGACTCGGATGGGCCGAGTCTCGATTAGTGGGCCGACCCACGCGACATGCGTGGAACACACGCCCAAAAAGAAATAAAAACAATAATGTCTCAAGAGATTACATTCAGTTCAAAAGAATGCGTTCATTGGATGGTTGAGAGAAGACAGACAGAGAACGCGTTCTCTGGGCTTGGTTGAAGACGCTTCAAAGAGAACGCGGTCTCTTGTGTGCCTTGGCTGGCGACGACGCGAGCAACCAAGGATTGCGTCGCGTTGACGATGGCTTTAGCGCATGCTCTTGTGATTGGCCCTTCTGAGCGAATGCTCATAGCCTCTTCTTCCTCTGTGGCATTCATGGTGGGCAGGGGCGCATCACCCTCCCCCACTTGGCTGTGAAGCGTCCCCACTTCAACATCATCGAACTCAGGCTCCACATAAGGCTCCAAGTCTGCAACGTTGAAGGTCGCGTGGACACCGTAGTCTGGTGGCAACGCGATCTCGTATGCGTTGTCCCCAATGGCTTTCACAACATGGAAAGGGCTATCACCACGTTGGACCAACTTGGATTTGCGTTTAGCTGGAAAACGGCCTTTGCGAAGGTGCACCCATACCAAGTCTCCTGGGGCAAATATAACGCGGCGGCGCCCACGGCTGTGTTGTGTGGCATATTGTTCAGCGCGACGTTCCAACTGTGCCCGCGTTCTTTGGTGCAACTCCTGGATCATCGCGGCGCGGTTGACCGCGCTAGGGTGCTCATTATCTTTCAAAGGACGCGGAAGCATGTCCATCAGAGTCAGTGGGTTTCTGCCATAGACCACCTCGAACGGCGTCAGCTTCGTCGCGGAGTGCCTGGACCTGTTGTAAGAAAACTCAACAATTGCAAGTAAGTCCTCCCAACGTTTTGGGTTGGATTTGAGCATGGTCATAAGTAGGGCTCCTAAGGTTCGATTGGTCACCTCAGTTTGACCATCAGTTTGGGGGTGGTAGCTAGTGGAGTACAATAGTTTGGTTCCCAACTTCCCCCAAAGGGTTCTCTAGAAAAGACCAACAAATTTTGTATCGCGATCACTCACAACAGATCGCGGTACCCCATGTAATCGGACCACGTTGTCAAAGAACAACACGGCGGTCTCACTAGCATTGTGTGTGGTCTTACACGCGATTAAATGAGCCATTTTGGAAAACCTGTCTACAACTACAAAGATGAAATCCTTACCCTTTCGAGATAGAGGCAAACCTGTGATGAAGTCCATGGACAAATCTTCCCAAGGGCCTAAGGGAATGGGTAGGGGCATGTAGAGACCATAGGGATGGGAGGTGGATTTGGCGCGTTGACACGTGACACAACTGGTGCAATAGCGCGTCACCTGGGTGGTCATACGCGGCCAAAAGAAATGCTCGCGAAGAGCAGCTAAAGTCTTGGTGACCCCAAAATGACCGCGTCCTTCATGGGCTTCTTGGATGAGGAGTTTCCTAATTCGTGAGCTAAGAATGCACAAACGGCCTGCTTTGTAAAGGTAACCCTCATGGAAGAAGTAGGTTTCGAACTCGCGGTCCCTAAGGCATTGTTCTACAATGGGCTTAAAGAAAGGATCAAGCAGATATAAATCCTTAATCAATGCGAAGCCAAGAAGTTTAGACTGAAGATGAGTAAGAAGAACATACCTGTGAGAAAGGGCGTCAGCGACCACATTATCCTTACCTTTTTTATGCACCACAACGTAAGGAAATGTCTCCATAAATTCCACCCAACGAGCATGGCGGCGGCTTAGGTGTGCTTGACTCTTCAGATAGTTGATGGCCGCATAGTCCGAGTGGATCACGAACTCGCGTGGCCACAGGTAGTGCTGCCATGTCTTGAGGACACGAACTAGCGCGTAGAGCTCTTTGTCGTATATGGGGTAATTCAAAGTGGCCCCAGTGAGCTTCTCGTTGAAGAACGCGATGGGCCTCTTCTATTGGTGGAGCACTCCACCAATCCCCATATTTGACGCGTCACATTCCACTTCAAAGTGCTTGTTGAAGTCGGGGAGTTGTAGCAGTGGTGCGTTGCATAAGGCTTCTTTTAACGCGTTGAACGCGTTGTCGTGTGTCTCCTTCCAAATCACCGCGGTGCCTTTCTTTGTGAGTTCATGTAATGGTGCGGCGATGGAGCTGAAGTCGCAAACAAAACGCCTGTAGAAGCCAGCCAAGCCAAGGAAGCTTCTAACCATTGTTGGCGTTGTGGGTGTTGGCCAATCTCTGATGGCCTTCACTTTCTCCTCATCAACGCGGAGTCCCTCCTTGGAGACCACGTAGCCTAGAAAGTTTGTAGTGTCAGATGCAAATCAACACTTGCCAAGGTTGGCATACAGTTGTTCGCGTTTCAAGCACTCTAACACAAGCCTAATGTGCTGTACATGAGTCTCAAGACTACGCGAATAGACCAGAATGTCATCAAAGTAAACTACAACAAATTTCCCCAGAAAGTCCCTCAAAACATGGTTCATGAGCCTCATGAAGGTGCTCGGCGCGTTGGTGAGACCGAAAGGCATGACTAGCCATTCATATAGACCATATTTGGTCTTGAACGCGGTCTTCCATTCATCACCCTCGTTCATGCGAATCTGGTGATAATCGCTCTTCAAGTCAATCTTGGTGAACAAGGTTGCGCCATGCAACTCATTGAGCATGTCATCAAGGCGCGGTATGGGATGCCTGTACTTGACTGTGATCTGATTGATGGCGCGACAGTCGACACACATTCGCCACGAGCCATCCTTCTTTGGAACTAGGATCACTAGGACCGCGCAAGGGCTTAGGGATTCCCTCACGTAGCCGCGATCCAGAAGTTCTTGGACTTGGCGCTGGAGCTCCTTTGTTTCATCTGGGCCAGCGCGATAAGCAGCCCGATTGGGGAGGGAGGCACCAGGCACCAAGTCAATTTGGTACTCAATGCCTCGCAAAGGTGGAAGGCCTTGGGACAGCTCCTCTGGAAACAAAGCGTTGAACTCTTCAAGGAGCTCAGAGATCGCGTTCGGCAGAGTTTCCAGGACGGGGGCCTCTTGGGTGCAAGGCGTGGGCACTAAGAGGAAACAGGGTGCCTTGCCACTCAAGGGGGCAGTGAGGTCGCTTGGTCGCGCCAGGAGCAGCCTGTGTTCACAGGTGCCTTGCAACGTGTTGTTTTTTGGCGCGGTCTTTGGCCCTTCTTTGGGACGCGTTCGATCACTTGACGCATTGTCGGTGCTAGCTTCCCTGTTCCCAGGTGAAGAACACGTGCTGCTGGGTGTCTGGTTCTTTAAATCTTCAATTGCCTTCTGTCTATCACGCTCTACCTGGTCTTGTAAAATCTCATGTGGCGACATAGGTAAGAGTGTGATGCGTTTCCCGTGGTAAGTAAACACATAAGTGTTTAAATAGTCATCGTGAAGAACGCGCCTGTCAAATTGCCATGGGCGCCCCAACAAAAGATGTGTCGCGTCCATGGTAATGACATCACATAGGACAGAATCTGTATATTGACCAATGGAAAATGAAATAAGACATTGACGAGTTACAGTGTTATCAGAACTCGATGAAATCCATTGTAGTCCATATGGTTGTGGGTGAGGAGTGGTTGGCAGGTTGAAGTGAGTGACCACCTTTTCATTAATGATGTTGCAACAACTGCCTCCATCAATGATGACGCTCAAGGTCGCGGTCTTGACCAAGCAACGCGTGTGGAAGAGATTCTCGCATTGATCCCCAAGGGTGGCTTCCTTGACAGTGAGGAGGCGTCGCGTGACAAGGCTCAGAGCTGTGCCTTCATGCAACGCGGTGGCTTCACAAGTGTAAGCCTCCTCGTCATCTTCGAACCCTTCATCGATGGTCTCAATTGTGGTGTCTTCCTCCTCAAAAGATTCATAACCCGCAGAGATTATGGAGAAGAGAACTTTCTTGTTGTTTGGGCAATTCCTCATGATATGCCCTCTGCCTCCACACTTGTAGCATTCCATATCACGCGCGCGTTCCTGGGTTGGTGATGTACCCTTTGGTGGTGGCGCGCGTGGAACACTGCTGGGTATTGCCGCGGTCTTTCCTTGTCTGTTGGGATTTGACGCGGTGGTTCCTGGGGGAGGACCGCGCACATTAGTCGAAGGAATTTGACTAGTTTGAGAGTCATACCTTCTTTGCCCATAGGGTTGGTAGGGTCCTTCACGCTTTCGCACTATTTGATTATGGAGTTGCATTGCCGTGTGCGTGAGCGTGTTGAGGTCCTTGATAGGAAGGATCTCCAATTGATCTCGGATGTTGGTGTTGAGACCACTCAAAAACTTCATCCTCATCGTGGAGGGAGCCACGCTAATGGACGCCTTGTAGTACATATCCTCAAGTTGCGAGAAGAACTCAAGGGGGGTCTTCGAACCTTGTTTCGCCATGGCAATGTCTAGGCGCATTTGGTTCTTGTAATCCTGGGGCACGTACTTGAGTGTCATCACAAACTTGAGCTGGTGCCATTCAGTGAGAGGCACCAAATTTCTCCTTACGCGATCATCCACAAACCGGTGCCACCAAACTCTCGCGGCGCCACGGAAGTGGACTGTGGCGGCGGCCACGTAGTCCTCTTCTGGAACTTGGCAATAGATCAATGTGTACTCTGTGGCCTGTAACCATTCAAGAAAAACTGCAGGGTTGTATTCACCAAAAAAGAATTCAACTTTTACCTTGATGTCGTGGCGATTGAGCCTGGGAGCATTGGCTTGAGGCCTTTGTTGCAAACGCGGCACTGGGATGTCCAAGGGGGCATACGCGTGGCCTTGGGACTGTGGAAAGTGGGCATGCCCTTGCTGTTGCCTTCGCGCGCCAGCATTGCCGCGATCATTTCCAAAGGGGGCTTGTTGCTCCATCCCCTGGGCGCGTCGGCGACACTAGTGTCCTTGGTGGGGCGCGTCGCGACGAACATCGTGAGGCATGTCATGCCTCCTCTCCATTTGATCGCGCCTATCGAAGAACGCGTTGGCCATGGTTGCTCCTTGGTTGAGCCTAGGTGAGGGGATCCAATCGGCTGGACGGTCTTGCAACTCCATGGGATCACCGAGTGGAGGATGGAAATTCCCTGGGTTGATCACTGAGTCCTCCATCTCTTCATCATCAAACTCCTCGAACTCATCTTGGTAGAGAGGAGTGTGGGAGAAGTATCCATCTAAGCCATAGTGAGGCGTCCGCGTACTTTGGTGGCCCAGGTGGTCCTCCACGTTGAATGGCACTGGGGTGGGAGCATGGCAACGTTGACGTTGCACATCGTCTTGGGCGCGATTGGATCGTCGCGGCCGACCTTCGTCGCGTTCATGTCGTCTGTTTCTGCCGGCGAGTGGTGTAGAGGCAATCTCGCATTGGCGTCTTGTGCCTCTGACTTCGTACCTGTCATTGAAGTCATAAGGGTCAGAGTACTCACCATGGGAACCCTCGTCGCGATCAGAGTCGCTTTCATCGCGGACTGGTGTGGCTTGGGGTGCATAGCGGTCGCGATGCGAGACATAGCCTTGGCGGCTTTCTATGACGGATTGGATCCGTTGAAGACGCGGTTGCAAGTTGGAGGACGATGGCATCACTCCTTTGCCCTTGTCAACGCGTTGTTTGCTTGGCCCAACTTCTGTTGGTCGCGGTGCGACTAGAGGATCCATGGATATTTGCAAGGTTGGTGTGGGGTGTGCCAGCGCAGCGCGTTCTTTGGCCTGGTATTCGGCAAGTTGGCGCCTAAGTTCCAGGTTCTCGCGTTGTTCCTCTGAGAGCTCCAGAATGGGATCTTGTGGAGGGTTGGTGAGTGACACCACCTCATGTTGCGCGATTTGTTGCTGTGGGGGATGATTGTTGCCATCTCCTTGAACATTCCCACCAGTGGGTGCCATGAGGCTACCTATAAGAATATGTCCATCCATCGCAAGTAAAAATGCACAAAAGACAAAATAAAATCAATGAACAAGTAAGCACTCAACAAGTAGCAAGTGTTCACGTAGGTGAGCGCGTTCTTTTGGCCTTGAGGGCGGCTAATAGGCAAGCAAAGCAAGTGTGATATGCAAGCACAAAAGCAACGAAACCAAAAGAAAGAAGTCTTAACCTCTTGCGTAAAGAACGCGTACAAACAAGACACACTTACACGCGTGACACTAGACGGTGGAAGAGTGAAGAAGATGAGCCTAGCCATTGAGGGGAGAAGGTTGCCTTATTTTGGCTTTACTTCTCTTTGTTTTGAAATGTCGCAAATTTTTTTTTTTGAAATGCGACTTGACTTTTTTTTGTTTTTTTTTTTGAATTTGAAATTCAAATCCGAGATCTTAGTCTTAAATGAGGATCGGATAAGAATTAATTGAAATAAAATAAAAATAAACGGCTAAGTAACTTAAGGAAAGAAATCACGAGATTGTCGCGATAGGAGAGAGAAGATTTAATGCAGAGTTATGACGGTCAACACATGCAAATATGGCAATATATGCAAGCGAGATTCACGCGATCAATTAAGGCAACTTTGAATTAATTACGCAGATTTCATGCACAACAAATCACACCAATTTCGCGCGTGGATCAAGCAAATATTCGGCCAAGAGATTCTCTTGTAGAAACCGAAAGGGCATGTGTTTGAAGAAAAAAAAAACAGTGATTATGGCAGAAGCAAGGATGATGGGGGAGAAAAAAAATTCGTGAACAATTGAAAACTTGATAAGCGACTTACAAGATCAAGGCTCTGATACAGTTGATACGTTCCTACTAGTGATGAAGGATCTCTGATCTTGTTTGGGAAGTCGCACGCGTCTTGTTGAAAGTGAAAGCGTAGAACGCGTTGTTTAGAGGGCGGCAACAGAGGAGAACGACTCGAAAGAGATCGAGTTCTTTGGCCGTAGCGTCGGCAACGGGTTGGATAATCTCGATGAAGACCGAGTGGTGGCCGTAGCGTCGGCGGCGGAGGAAGGAGTTGAGAAGTTAGAGAGGTGTTTGACGTTCGATCAAAGGGGAGGAGGCAAATAGCTCTCAATACTCAGGCTTTGATTAAAAATGAACGTAACCTAATACAGAAGAACGAGTTGTCCTTTTATGTTAGGTCGCGGGACTCGGATGGGCCGAGTCTCGATTAGTGGGCCGGTCCATGCGACATGCGTGGAACACACGCCCAAAAAGAAATAAAAACAATAATGTCTCAAGAGATTACATTCAGTTCAAAAGAACGCGTTCATTGGATGGTTGAGAGAAGACAGACAGAGAACGCGTTCTCTAGGCTTGGTTGAAGACATTTCAAAGAGAACGCGGTCTCTTGTGTGCCTTGGCTGGCGACGACGCGAGCAACCAAGGATTGCGTCGCGTTGACGATGGCTTTAGCGCATGCTCTTGTGATTGGCCCTTCTGAGCGAATGCTCATAGCCTCTTCTTCCTCTGTGGCATTCATGGTGGGCAGGGGCGCATCATGTTCCTCTCTTATACTGGGGAGACTCAATTCTTACTACTGTTTTTTTGATAAACATATACCCATCTTCAGTTCTTGTTGGCAAGTCACCTTATGAAGCTTTGTTTGGCATACCTCCTTGTCTTGATAATTTGCGAACCTTTGGTTGTTTGGCTTTTTCTTCTACTATGAAGGCAGGCAGAGACAAGTTTATCCCTCGGGCAACTCGATGTGCTTTTATTGGCTATCCTACTACCAAGAAGGATTATAAGTTGCTCAACCTTGACATTAGAGAAGTGTTATATTCCAGAGATGTTGTGTTCTATGAGAATGTGATGCCATTTCTATTTCTCAAAGATGAATCTTCATCAATTTTTCTTGCAGATTCTCCTTCTTTCTGGGACACTCCTCCAGCTGAAGTGATTGATCATTCCTTATTCATTCCTAAGGCTGATAATGATGTTGTGGCTCCTGCTGAGATCATTCCTAGTTCACCTCTAGGATTTTGTTTGCACTAATGCACACTGTAACAATATCCTTTCTTATACAACTTCTCCCAATTCCTTTAGTTTCACTGATATGTTTTCTTTTAGTCAGTGCATGACAACAAACGTGGAGCCTTTGGTTGAGCCTTCTAGCTTTGAAGTTGCCAACACTTCTCCTGAATGGCAGGATGCTATGAGCAAAGAATTGGCAACCCTTGATGTCAATCATACTTGGGACAATGTTCCTCTACCTCCAGGAAAGAAGCCCATTAGTTCCAAATGGGTCTTCAAACTCAAATTCTGAGCTGATGGTTCCTTGGAAAGACACAAAGCAAGACTTGTCATCAAATGCTGTACACAGAGAGAGGGTATTGACTACACATAAACATTCTCCCTTGTTGTCAAAATGACAACAATCCGTAGTCTTATTGCTGCTGCTGTCAAGAAGCAATGGCCTTTATTCCAGTTGGACGTCAACAACGCCTTCCTCCATGGTGATCTTCATGAAGAGGTGTTTATGAAGATCCCACAAGGTCTGCCTGCTTCTCCTGGTCATGCTTGCAGATTGAATAAGTCCCTTTATGGCCTTAAACATGCATCCATGCAATGTCATTCTAAACTTTCTGAAGCTCTTTATTCCCAGGGATTTGTTCAATCTCCCAATGATCATTCATTGTTCCATAAGAAAGGTGACAATTCAGTTGTGTTCTTGGCAGTCTACGTGGATGATGTTATGTTGACAGGCAATGATCAGCTGGCCATCAACTCCATCAAAGCCTATTTGATGATCAATTCAAAATCAAGGATTTGGGAGTCTTGAGCTATTTTCTGGGAGTTCGGTTTCTCCACTGCTCAAAGGGTGTTTTGCTTTCACAGAGAAAGATTATCTTGGATATGCTTCATGATTTTGATTCTGCAGATTCTTTTCCAGCTTCTAGTCCCTTCGATCCCTCTATAAAGTTGACAGCTTCCAAGGATGATATTCTCTTGGACCCTACACCTTACAGACGGCTTGTGGGCAAGTTAAATTTTGTCACAACTTCTCGACCAGATATCTGTTTTGCCGTTCAATACTTGAGCCAATTCATGCAAAGTCCAACTCATACTCACTTCAAGGCTACACTTCATACTTTGAGATTTCTCAAAGGAACCTTAAATTCTGGTTTGTTGCTTTCTAACACTCCATATTACTCACTTGAGGCGTATTGTGACTCAGATTGGGCATCGTGTGTTTGTACTCGTCGTTCTGTGAGTGGGTATTTTGTTCTACTTGGCAACTCTCCTATTTCTTGGAAGTCCAAGAAGCAGACAACTATCTCACTTTCCAGTGTCGAGGCTGAATACAAACCTATTCGCCGGTTGACAACAGAGCTAGCTTGGTCAACTCGACTTCTTCATGAACTTGAAGTTCCAACTCTTTCCCCTGTGCCAGTCAAGTGTGATAGTCAAGCATCCATCCACATCGCCAAAAACCATGTTTTCCACGAAAGAACAAAGCACATTGAACTTGATTGCCATTTTGTTCGTTCAAAGCTTGCTCAAGGATTGATCACCTTGTCTCATGTCCCTACTCATCTGCAGCTCGCTGATGTATTCACTAAGCCACTTAGTGGTCCTTCTCATGGTTCTGTCATGGCCAAATTGGGGTTATTTGTATCACCTCCAATTTGAGGGGGGATATTAGGAGTTAGTTAGCTGGTTGTTAAGTCGTTATACTGTTTCTTATATAAGCAAAGCTTGTAACTAATTTTCAGTCAATCAAATACATAGTTCCTCTCTCTCTCTCTGTCTTCTTCTTTCTCTCTGGCTTCTCTTTGCTCGTTACACAAACATTTTGATGCATCAATAATTTAGCAAATTTAAGATTAATAATTAAAAAAATCTTAACAACCTATAACAAAATAACAAATTATTATTAGTTTCCTTAATTCTATATACCTGTTTTTTCAAATTTATGTGAATTTTTAATATGCGACTAACAAATCTTCAATTAACCATAAATTATAAAATATAATTATTTTTATATCAATAACTTCAGCCTTATTTAACAAACTTTCAAACCAAAAGATCTTATCAATACGCCTTTACGATTTTGTAGCTTTCTAATTTCTACTTATTATTTTAAATCTAATATAAAGTAGGTTTGTTATTAATCCACTTTAGTCTATTAACCATATTTATTTTTAACCATATCTGTAATTGATACCTATCTAGCTCTTTAAATAGAAAATAATGTCCGATATTAGCAATTGAAAAACTGCCCCTCACTTTTATTCAAACCTAATAATTTTGCATGAATACAAATACTATAATAATTGTTTAATTATTTATAGGAGTTGTTATAATTTCATATATTATGAAAATCATTAAGACTGCTAATAAAATAATATACAATATTTTGCAATAACACACAATTTTTTTTCTTTTCAAATCTCTGTATTTGTTCCTATTATATCAATGGTCTACTATAATAATTGTTTAATTATTTATAGGAGTTGTTATAATTTCATATATTATGAAAATCATTAAGACTGCTAATAAAATAATATACAATATTTTGCAATAACACACAACTTTTTTTTTCTTTTCAAATCTCTGTATTTGTTCCTATTATATCAATGGTCAATTATCAATCTACATATTAAAGGATAAGTTTTTTCGCCTAAATTTTGGCACACCATTTATTTTACCTATGTAACCGACTCTGAATGATGTCATATTATTAGTTATAATAAATATAAAATCTAATACTTAGAGCACTTTTTAGATAGTACTTCTCTTGATTTATATAAATATAATTTGTTACCCAATTTTTGAATTTTAATAATTCTCTATCCATAAAATATATTTAATTTTTAAAAAGTATAGTAAAACTACGATCATGGTCAAAATAATGCCCAATAACAAATTAGATTGTAAAATGGTTCAACACATTTCAAGAGAGAAAAATTAGATTGTTCTACCTCTCATCAATATAGGGATATGAACCCGTACGATCTTTCCTTCTGCCGTTTATTTCATCATTCTTAGTTATTAGTATATAATCTTATTATTCTCTTAATTTTGGGTTTTGTTATGTTTAAATTGTTCATAATTTTTTTTTATCATATCCAAGATTTGGTTATAATTGATTTTTAAAATAAAAACTCATAATTAAATAAAAAATATATACTAAAATAAAGAATTATGATATCTACATATGAGTTAATTAAGATATTAGATTTATGGGTGAGTTGTCTTTAGGATACCCAATTATATGATATAGCTTAATATGTATATTTAACCTTGATCAATGTTAGTTGTTTAGGGTTATAATCTGTATTTTACCAAGATCCCTCAATATTTAAAATTATTTTATTATCTATATTAAAATTAATTTGTATATAATAATAATATTACAGTTATTTATAAATTTAACCATAATATCTCTTTTTATGCAATTTCTTAACTCACTATATTTTTTAAAAAAGTAAAAAACACAATTTCAACCCATAAAAATTTCCTACTATATAACATGTATAAAACTATATTTATTATATAGATATATATATATGTACTGAACAAGAAGCCTTTCGTCTATTATCGTCATCCTATTTATTTAGACTACCTGATGGCCTCTGGATGATGTCACATCATCTACTATTGCATATAAAACTATATTTATTATCAATATCTATATTTATATACTGAACAAGATGTCTTCCGCCTACATGCGACTCTTTTTCTTTTGGACTACATATTGGTCTCGAGACGATGCATGATCAATTATCTACTATCACGTATAAAGTTACATTTATTAATTATATATATATACTAACAATGAAGCCTCCAACTTACGTGTTGATCTCTTATTCATCTGAACTACGTGTTGGCCTTTAGATAATGTTGCATCACCAAGTTTTTTTTTGATACAGTAAGAATTAGAATGGAAAACCACATAAAATACGATTTCTCAGTTTATAGCATCCTTGCGGATGAGAACTAGAAGCTCTAAATTTGCTTGAATATCTTCCAAGGAACTCCGCTGGCTCAGCTTCGCGATGCAATCGGCCGCAGTGTTTGTTTCTCGGAAGACATGACAGATCTGCACTGAAGAAAACAGTTGTAATAAATAAAGGATATAAGAAATTAACATTTCGATATCCCATGGACAATGCCAGATCCTATTCAAGACGTTTACAATTGTAAGGTTGTCATACTCCAGTTGGATATTAGGTATACCCATTTCGCTTGCTTTGATTAAAGCATTTCTAATCGCTATAGTTTCAGTTTTTAGAGGAGTTGATATACCACATTTTCACAAATATAAGTAGAGGTTCACCTTTATTATTATGAAAAATGAAAACATAACTAGATTCACCATTCGTTTTCGTAAATCCATCAGTATTAATTTTAATTATATTTTCTGCTGGGTTTTCCCATTTTTTCAAAATCCGCCCTTTTTTGCTGTGCGTTGTATGTTTAAGGATAGGATTAGCCAAACAGTCTGAATTTCATTTTTTGGTCTTATTCCAATTGTCAATTTGATTGTTGATGTAACGTGGTACATCTTTTATCGGTTCATTGTCATTGTTTGTTCTGCCGAAGTTTTGTTGGTTTCTATAAAACCAGATACCCCACCATGTTACTGCAAGTTCAGTGAATTGTGATTTGTCTGTTTTATTTCGGATTTCCTCAATAATCTCATCAGTTTTTTAGTTCCAATGTTTAAAGATCTTATGATGTTATAAGTTTGTTTGTTCATTTTTTCTATAGTTTTCAACGTATGGTTACACTGGAATAAGAGGTGATTTGAATCTTCAGTTAGTGAGTTACATCTAATGCAGCCTTGTGGAATTGTCATACCTTTTTTCAGCTAATCTTGATTTGGTTGGTAGTCCATTTCTTAAAATTTTCCAAAGAATTTTTTTAACTTTTGGATAAGTGTCCAATTTCCAGATCCATGAAGAATCATGTGTTGTATATCTTTTCTTTTTAATGAGCATATCCATAGCTGATTTGGTTGAGAACCAATCATTTTTACTGGCTTCCCAATACATTCTGTCATGAATATTATTTATAGGTATTGGTGTAGAGACAATCTGTTTAACTAAATCCTCTGGTAAATATTGTTGAATCATTTCTTTGTTCCATTTATTATTTGGAAGCATAAAATCTACAACTAGGGCAGTTTTGTTTGAAATATGTTGTATGTCAATGATGTCACAAAGGGAGATTGTAGAGAACCATTTATCAGTCCATAATCTAATGGTTCTACCATTTCCTCTACCATTTCCCACTTGCCATATAAGTCCTGTTTTAAATTCATCAATGATTTCACACATTTTGGACCATTGCCAAGAGCATGATCCTTTCTTTTCATATTGTAAAATATGTTCAGTTTTTAAATATTTTCCAGTGATAACTTTGACCCAGAAATTATCTGGTTCAACCAAAAATTTTCCACATTATTTTAAATTGTAAGGCTTTAGTCATATCCTTTGATTTTCTCAATCCTAGTCCGCCTAGTTCAGGCAGTTTGCATATTTTATCTCATCCTATCAGAGGTTTGTATGTATGATCTTTGTTCTAGAAAAAAACATATATTTAGTTTATCAAGTTCATTATGGGTTTGAGTGGATAACATAAAGCTTTGCATTAGGTAATTTGGTCGTGATGCAAGATTTGCTTTGATAAAGAGCTGTTCTGCCTGCTTGAGAAAGGGAATTAGCCTTCCACATTGTTAATTGTTGTTGTGTGCTAATTAACAGGTCAACAAATGTATTAGCGTTGACTCTGCCATTAATAATAGGGCATCCTAGATATTTGTCTAGGGATGTCATATTTGTAATTGTGAGAGTTCCCTGTATCGCTTGTTTTTTGGTGTTTGTCACTTTCTTTGTAACCTGGAAAACTGATTTATGAAAATTTACTTTCTGGCTTGAAATTTTGCAATATTCATCCAGGATATCCTTGATTTCCTTACAGTTTTCTTGTTTTGCTTTGGAAAATATCATAATATCATCTGCAAAAGCCAAGAAAGGGATTCGAGTTCCAATTCTTGATATTTGGAAGCCAATGGGATTTCTTGGTCTATCCGCTTCTTTTTGTAATTTTCTCGCTAAAATTTCAGATCCTAGAATAAAAAGGAAAGGGGACAGTGGATCTCCCTATCTGAGACCTCTAGTCGGTTGAAAAATTTCCGTCGGTCCATTATTGACCTATACCGAAAAGGACATTGTCGTGATGCATTCCCTGATCCAATTTATGAATTTAGAATGGAATCCAAATTTCTCCATGATTTTAAGAATGCAATTCCATTCAATTCTGTCGTATGCTTTTTCCATATCTAATTTGAGTGCTATAAATCCTTCGGCTCCTTGTTTCAATTTGAAAAAGTGAAATTTTTCATGAGTTATTAAGATATTATCTTGGATGGCTCTATTGTCTACAAATGCACCCTGAAGAAGATGGATTACTTTTTCCATATTGTTTTTCAGTCTACTAGTTAGAATTTTTGAGAATATTTTTCAAATTGTAGAGTATAAACTAATTAGTCTATAATGGTTTGTTGAGTTTGGATTGTCACATTTAGGTATTAGATATATAAACATATGATTGACCTGTTTAAGTAATCTTCTTGAAAGAAAAAATCTTTTCACAACTTGGATTACAGAAGGTCCCATAATATCCCAATATTTTTGTCAGAATTCAGTTGTCATGCCGTCCGGTCCTGGCAATTTGTCTGTACCAATATCAAACACTGCCTTTTTAATTTCATCATTAGTGATAATTCTGGTTAATACTTCGTTATCTTCCATATATATTTCAGTGTGTATTAATTCTAGATTTTCTTGCAGTAGAGCATCATTTATTTCTTCACTTTTAAATCTTTTGATGAAATCACTTCTAATTTCATTTATGATATTCTCTTCACCAATAATGCTCGTTCCTTCTTGAGTTTTTTATTTCTTTAATAATTTTTCTATTTCTTCTACCATTTGCAATTTTATGAAAATAGCTCGAGTTAGTGTCAGTTAGTTTGATATGTTTCACTTTTGCTCTTTGATTCCAGAATATTTTTTGGAAGATTAGTAATTTCTCTTTCTTCTCAATACGTCTTTTTTGTTTATGGATTTCACTAATATTTGCATTAGTGCATATATTAATTTGAATCTCAGATAATTGTTTCTCTATATGTTTAAGTTGAGTGAAAACATTACCAAACGTCATTTTATTCCATAGTTTGACATGCTTCTTTAGTAGTTTTGTCTTTGAAACAAGGTCATACATCCTTGATCCATGATAATTTGTTCTCCGGGCTTGTTTTACAACATTTCTAAAGTCCTTTCTTGTCAGCCAGATTTTTTCGAACTTGAATGGTTGGTTTTTGAATGAACTAGTTGAGGCCAATTCAATTGATATAGGGCAATGATCTAAGCTCGTAATTGCATAATTTTTAGTATAGACGTCCTGATACCATTGCAAAATTTGGTGATGAATTAAGACTATATCCGGTTTTCATAGATATTCTCTATTTCAGTTTTATTTTTTCTCTAGGTAAATGCATTTCCTTGGAAATGAATATCTAATAATTCGCATTCATTTTTGAAGTGACATAGTCTAGTAAATTTTGATAAAGGTGGTAAAGCTCCTCCCATTTTTTCACTTGGGTCTTGTATTTCATTCAAATCACCCATAGAAATGCATGGATAAACACTGTTTTTAATGAAAGTGATTATCGTATCCCAGAATTCATTTTTACCTGCTTCATTTGACGGCGCATAAGTTAGAATTATCATTATTTTAGTATGTGTACACAAGTTAGAGTACAAGATACTAATAAATCTTTTTTCAATCTTGTCGATTTCAAGTATTTCATTGACCAGCTAATATGTTTTCCACATAACACAGATTTCGTCCGCGAAACCGGTGGCCGGGACATAGTAGAATTGATCAAATCCTGCTTTTTTCCACAGTTTTTCACTCGGTACTTTATTTGTTCTTGTTTGAAATAACGCTAGTAATTGGATCTTTTCTATTTTACAGAAGGATTCTAAATCCATCCAGATGGTTTTCTTACCAATTCCACGACAATTCCAGGTTAAAATCTTCATATTAAACCAATTTTTGTGTTGCCCCATATCCATTGACATTGAGGGGTATTGCTAGAATTATCATTATGGTAATGCATATCGTAGTTGGTATTAGGGGAAATAATCTGATGTATATGGTCCCCAAAGAAGGCTTTAATTTTTCACATTTCACATTTTAGGCAATAATGTAGTTTAGTACAAAATCTAATAAGGAATAAATTTTGACATTTGACAAGGTCAGCATCTTTTGTGCTTGCAAAATTTGGTTTCAAGAGATTATATCTCCAAGATATAAGGCTCCCAGATAGTTTGTTCAAATAATAAGGGTTCAGGTGTTTATTATGTTCCAACGAATGTTGTTGATCTTCAGTCTGCATGATGTGTTTTGCTTCAGTAGTGTAGTCATAAGCTTGCTCAGATATGTAGTTATCATGGATATGGTTCAACTTGTTCTTGTTCCTTAGTTCACACATCTTGCTACTGTAAGTAATGAAGCTAACTTCTATTTTTTTATTTATATGGTTTTGCAAAAGTTTGCTTGATAGTCCAATGCAAGTAGTCTAGTTGAAAAACCTTTATGTGTTTTTGGTTTGTAGCTAGATTATACTTACGATCAAGGTTTTCCTGTGGCAGTTGTAAAGTAATCATATTGCAACAACAATCAAAGCTAGTGAGACAAAACTCTTGTCCCATTGAGTGATCGACAACATAGTTATGACAAGGTTTACATGAATCCGTGTTCGAAATAAGGTAGAGTTCATCAGTGCAGTTATTAATACACCCTAGATCAATCTTAGAGAGGCTGTAGTAATCAGAATTCCTATAGTTCGATACTTTGCAGCTGTAGGAGACATTTTTATAACAATGTATCCATTGCTTAAAAACTTTGTTACAAGCCACACAATACAGATAAACAAACAAACCGGCTCCATAGGTGTAGTACTGCTAACAGTGAGCTTCCCTCTTTAAAGAGTCTACTTGACTAGGCAAAGTCGAAGCCTAGACCTGGAGAAACTTAGAGATATTGAAGATTTTTCCTCGCTTCTTAGTTGTACATATTGACCTGGTCATATTTAAGAACATAGAATGCGTTTTCAGAGACATACACATCCATGTATGATTGTTCATGGTGTAGTTTCCTTGTGTTGCGAGTTTTTTCATGGATTCACATTTTGCTGGTTTATTGGTGTAGAAACCAACTCCAGATTTCATACTTTGGTTTACCATTTTTTCCTTCAGAATATAGAGTCCTGTTGTTGTTTCAGAGTTCACATTAGAGGTATGGCAAAAAAGATAAGAGAAACAGAGAAAGAGTATTACCTCATAGAGAAATTCTCTAGACTTGTGAGATGCCATCCAAAATTGGTTCATGAAATACCTATAGAAGGTGCATTGTTGACAAGGAATAAATCTCACCAAATGGTACTTGTTGTTCATGATTTCTAAGGTCTTCTCTCTGTACTGATGTCTAAACCACCATAGTCTAGAGAAGAAAAAAGCCAAACAGCTACTCCATATCATGAAAGGGTCTGTACTGTCATTCTAAAATATAACACAACAGTTAAAACGATTAAGAAATGTAAACTTTAAACAAGTCTGCACTTCATGGGGATAATTATTCAAAGGGTTTATTTTCAAAGTGTAAATGCTAGATAAGGAGCAGAAATGGCATTTAGGCCAAGCTCTCATCTGTTCACCAATTTTCAAATCCTGCACAGATTCCACCGACACATACAAAGTCACAAGTTCAAGGTTGTAAAAGGTCTTAAGAACACATATATGAAGATAGCACCAAAAGTTCATAAACTTCAAATCATGGATGTTCAGAATCCCACAAGCAGTAAAAGAAGCAAAAGACCAGATCAGTGGCCTAAGACTAGCCAGATACAACTTAGGAAACAAAAGATGATAAGTGATCAAACAATTTCTGTCCCAGCAGAAGATTTGATACCAGAAGATAAACAAGGGGGTTACCCAGGGACGGAGCCACGTGGGGCCCAGAGGGGGCTATAGCCCCCTCTGGTTTTTTTTTTTAATTTCTAACCTACAGCCTTCCATTCTCCCAAGTCCCACCCCAGCCGGCCCTAATATTCCAAAATTTTCGAAGCTCGACTCAGCGACCTCCACTCCTCCTTCTCCCAACACGGCAACACACATCGATCGACCTCGTCACCTCCTTCTCCACTTCTCCAGCCAGTCCACTACTCCGGCGGTCCGGTGGACGGCGGCGCGACCTCCTTCTCCCTTAGAGTGACAACCCCTCTCCTAGTCTCCTTCACCGGCTTCACCGCTTCGTCGTCTTTGCCTCTTCGGCAAATCCGGCAATTTAGCCCCCCCCTCATCTGAAATCCTGGCTCCGTCCCTGGAGTTACCCTTGTAATTTCCCTTATTTTTTTAGTAAGGATATTTGGATACTTTTTCCCAAGCCTGAGTGGTATAAAATACATTCGATGTATTTTCGAGACTTAGAATATTTGTTTGGATACAAACATATAATTTCCGGGGTTTAAAACTCATACCAAATCTTATCTTCCACGTTCAAAACTTATCCCGTTACCACTTGTCTTCCCACTTGTGATGCTTGGCCGGTCTCCTGCAGATGGGTTTGTCGGACCTTTGCCCCCTCCTTGCGCTCCCTGTTCTTGGACTATATATATGGTGGTGGGGATAAAGGGTTGGAAGGGCACCCTATCTCTCTCTCCCCAGCTCTTCCTCTTGTCTCCTCACGATTTTCTGCCCAGCCAAGCTTCTCCTTCCTTAGCCAGCTCTCGACTTCTCCTCCAACGAGCCCAGCAGCTCTTGGTTTCCTCCGGCGCCACTTCGTCCTCCTCTGCCCCGGCTCGGTCCCTTCTGTTCTTCACAGCTGCTGGTGTGCTGCTGGTGTCGAGTGGTGTCGTTGGGTAGTTGCTGTCGTGGTCGTTGTGCTGGTGGTGGCTGCGTTCAGCTGGTGTCGTGGTGCTCTCCCCGCCGGCGTTGCCTTCCTCCCCGGCGTCAACGAGAAAAGCCCGGTAAGACCCCTGTTGCTCCTCTGTTTTGGTTCGAATTGAAGAAGATGGATGAATAGTGGAGTGGGCCCCCTTGTTGAGATTGTTTCGTTATGGGCCGATTAGCCCAATAGCCATCCAGTACAAATTCAACCAGAAATTATTCGAGCAATATAATTTCGATCCCCTTTCGTCCGTATTTTTCTTTAGGAAAATTTAATAAATATTTTTATGATTTAATATCATAAAAATTTATTAAATATAATTTCTTAAATTCGTCCAGTCAAATTAATTGATAGATAATTAATTTATCAGTTAGAACGTGATCTGCTGAATCGTGTGTGGACTCGTAATCAGTTGGGGTTATCTGAAGCTTAGGCCATATCCTTGGAAAGGATATTTTCGGTAGTCGTCTCGTCTAGATTCATCGCCGAATCTACTCCAAGCAAGTGGCGGTTCGCTCTTGCTCATCATTCCATATTGAGAGACGATGAGTCTAACCTAATACGACTACTTCAAACTACTCTGCTTTGTACCCTTGCGTAGTCTTTCATTAGACTAACCAACCGTAATTGTTCACTGCATGGTTGGCTGGTGTCATCCGTTCGATTCGGCACATTAGATAAGTTGCCGTCCTGTGAAGGCTAGAACGACTATAGAGGCGAACGTTGTTTTGACAAGTTTTTCAGGTTAAGGTCCTTGGAGGGTGATCATTGCGATCAAGACCCTTTGTTAATTATTTAAAAGACTTCCGTTGTGTTAAATATGTTTGTATTAAGTCTTCCGCTGTATTTCTGATGTATTTGGAATTATGTTGTAATTCCGAGACTTTGGTTTTAATAAAAGTTATGATATTTGGTATTATAACTGTGGTTTGATGGTTTATATCAACTGGTAAAGCCTTGGGTGACATCGGACAGAACGTCTGAGGTCACTGGCGGTAATGCCTTTCCAAGGGGTTATTTGGGGGTGTTACAACCCTTTCCACATATTTTTCAAAATCAATAGAATAGATGTTCCCATAAATGATCAAAAGGTCAGGGTTGGCAGCAAAGTAGGTAATAATCACATCAAGAGGGTTCACCTCATAAATTCTCAAGATACCGGGATCATGGAACATGAAATTCACAACATAAGGGGAGTTAGAAGCACCAAGTGAGTCACAAAGCACCTCTTTCGTAGTATCCTTACCGTAAAGACAATGATGGCCCCTGAAATAGAGAGCCGAGAGAGGGTTCAAAGTATTCAGAGGTTGAAGAATCAAATTTATCCATGAAAATAGTACAAAGGATAAATAAACACCGAAAAAGGAAGCCAGTTAAAGGATATGAGGGAGTAGGAAGGAGCACACCTGGAGTACCAGACTGAAAAAATCCATTGTTCAGCAAGGTAGCGTTGATGACTGCGCCAAAGCCCACATCTTCTAAAAGAAGCAAGATCTTGACCTCCAAAGCAGTACCAAATCTCACACTCCAGACGGCGCTGGAAATACCAATCCCCAAGAGCCACATCCTGAACAAACAACCCAAGGCTATCACGACCTTCACCAACCCAGATCCAAGCGGTGAAGCTACTCGCCATGGAATTTGGGATCCAGAAAGAAATCAGGGGGCTTCTTAGAGACGAGTTCTTGGGGTGCGGAGGATCAGAATGCAACTACGAAGTCAGAGGAAGGTTGCAACATCAGTAGGTGACAATGAAACGAAGGACAAGAAATTCCTTCATGGATGGGCATCCGCCTGGATCCAGAAGCCATTGATTGTACCTGCGACTTAAGAGACTCATTTTCACGGGTTAGTTGTGTAATCTCAGCCTCGGATTGGGTGGATAAGGTAGCCAAGGCTTCAGTCTTTTGGCGTTGTTGGGCAAGTTCCTCTTGTAGGGTAGTCATTTTTTGGGCAAGCTCTTGGAATTGGTTTGGAGTAGGGTTTCCGGTTGTGTTTCCTTGAGCTTGGGTGTCATCTTTGAGGCGTGGCTCCTCGGTACCTGTAGGTGGGTTGATGGTCATGGTTGGAAGGTTTCGAGATGGTGATCGTCAAGTTGCCCCACGGTGGGCGCCAAATTGTTTTAGGGCGAAAAGATCGGATGACCTAAATCGCCTTAGACGGGGTAACGAGTCGACCGGGTAGTAAAAATCAATCCAAACCAGATAAATGATCAACCAAGCAAAGAATAGATACGAAATAGCAATGTAATTTGTATATTGATTGACGATTGAATCAGATCGAAATACAACTTATCCTTAGAGAATAAAGGATCGGGTCTTGTCCGATAGGCGTTTCGGTGATTTGACCGGCAGCGATCGGGTAGTATTCCAAGGAGTTTGAGCTAGAGCGGGTGTACTCGTAAGACTTCCGAAGAGTAAGTCGGTAGAAGCCGAGCGTAGACAGGCGTATCTTCGTTGTCTTCTTTGTGGTCTATTTATGGTAATCTTATCTTGTGTCCGTTACTATATTGTTTGCAATATCTTCTATTAATTCTAGGCGACATCTTCGGGATTTGCTCTTGATTGCTAGCATAATC
The DNA here is from genome assembly GCA_027886185.1 of Rheum nobile. Lineage (NCBI taxonomy): Eukaryota > Viridiplantae > Streptophyta > Magnoliopsida > Caryophyllales > Polygonaceae > Rheum > Rheum nobile. The sequence continues at coordinate 3,923,298 of WOAB01000207.1, read as the reverse complement.
TCTGTGTTTAATGCTGTTGCCGTTGCCATCGATCGAGCAATTAATGCCCTGAGCGAGATCTTCGGAGCTGGTCGGATCCCACGCGTCTGAGGAATGTCCGTCGCTTCCCTCCAGTTCTCTCTGGCCTTCGACTTTGTTTGGATCTTGGCCCAATTCGTTTGTTCCGATATCTTTGGAGGATGTTGGGCCCAACAGTACATAATTCACATTAGAACTTGAACAAAAATATGAAATTTGACCTTGATGAGTGGACGGGCCTTGGTCCTTAGACCCTTGCCCCGAACGGTTTTGTCCCATTCCCTTCTTATCCTTTACAGCTCGACAATCACTCTTGTAGTGACCCGGTTTGCCACATATTCAACGAACACCCTTAGGCTTCTTCTTGGATCCACCGTTGGTGTTATTGTAGGGGCGTTTCTTCTCCTTGTTCTTGTTTGAACTCCCACCCTTCTCTATCATATTCACCAAGGAAGATCCAGGAGCCTCTTTTTCCTTTCGCTTTCCGCCCTCTTGCACCCTTAGAGACCCCTCTATGCGCAAGTGGCTACCGAGTTGCATAGGAGACAACTCTTCCTTCTTATGCTTGATATGTTTTTGAAATCCTTCCACAAAGGCGGTAACTTGTCGATTATACTCGACACCGAGATTGACTCATCCATCTTCATGTTGTGTTGGGCGAATTGCCCTAAGATCCGAAGCACTTCATTGTATTGCTCCATAACTAGCCTTGAATCGGACATCTTGTAATTATTAAAATTACTCACGAGGAACTACTTGTTAGAAACGTCCTCGGCCATGTACTTCGATTGCAGCGCATCCTACAACTCCTTTGCGGATTCAACATTCTGGTAGACATCAAAGAGCGAATCCGACATATCGTTCAAGATATGACCACGACATATGTAGTCATCATTCTCCCACTTGTTCCTCTTTCGAGTCTCCTCCAAGGGCTTGTTCTCTGCATCAGCCGACATGGGAGGCATTGGCATACTCAGAACATACACCACTTCGAGCATAGTGAGGAGGAAGTGCATCTTCTTTTTCCATCTCCGGAAGTTCACACCTTTGAAATTCTCCAATTTCTCAAACTTGGAAGTCATCTCGCGCACCGATGCAACCGTCATTGATCAACCAAAAATTAATGATTTTGAATGTTGTAGAAAGGGTTTCGTCATTTATCAATGTGACTTGGATATTGTATGAATCGTGTGAGGCACTTTTCAAAATCAGTAATTTGACCCTTCAATACTTGGCGAAGTTACACGCACTATGGTGCACAAGACCATCGTGCTAATCCGCGAAGTGTGACATTTGTAGCCCCAGGTTCAAACCCGCACATACGGTTGTGCATTTTGCACCCCGAGCCCGCAATGAGATGATCGAACACCATACGTCTTGAGAAAACCCCGATCATATTAAATGACCAATGACACTAAAATTACCAACATGTATTGTATATTCCTCCTAAATGAAAATAAAAAATCAAAATCATACCAATTTCGATTGTCATTTCTCTCTGTAGAAATTTCAGTTTGACATTTCAATCTCAAATTCAATCCAATTTGTGACCACTTTCGATGGTGGCAAGAGAGTATTGAATATTTGAATTCGCGGTACGTATGTTTGTTTGCGGGGGTTCGAGGTCATCTGCTGAAACCTAGGGATACTTTTAAGAATTTGAGATGAACAGTTTTGGAGGTCCAAATATTAAAAGATTTCTCATCCAAAGGAGTGATCTTCGCATCTTGATTAGATTTGGCGAAAAAACCGCGCACTCCACTTTTTTTTACCACGCACTCCACTTTGTGCATCACCTGTTGCCGCACAAAAAAATTCCCCCAAAACCCGGTCTGAATCTTGGACGGCACGTGGTACAGCACAGAAAAATCGGGTTTTTGAAAACCCGGTTCAGAAGTTGTGCTACACGTATTGCCGCACTCTTTTTTTTGGCGAACCCGGTTGATGTAATTAAAAAAAACAATTATATTCAAAAAAGATTTTCCAACTCGGTTTAAATCTGGGCGGCAATGATTTTCAAATTTTGAACTTGGGCGGCAATAATTGCCGCCCAGATAAAAAAAAAATTAGACGAAGCTTCGGCGGTATTTATTGCCGCCGAAGCATCGTCTTTCCCACTTTACTTAAAAATGGTGGATTCCGGTGAGATTCCGACTGTGGACGAGCTACCGGAGAACTTGCAGGAGCATATATGGGTGGAGGTTGATAGGGAAGAGAGAAACAGGGCGGCGACCGGATATCTCGGCGGCGGCGGCGATCCGTTCGACTCGACGGCGGAAAGGTTATGGCGGGGTATTGTTGGCGGTGCCGGGGTGGAGGAGGCGGGATCTAGGCAGTTCAGATCTGGAGAGGAGGCCGAATCTGGGCTGCAAGAGGTGCCGCCTAGATTTTCGGCAGTATATGCGGCGGTCGTGGAGGTTTCCGGCGAGGTTGGCAGCGGAGACGTTTCCGGCGAGGTTGGCGGCGGCGACGTTTCCAGCGAGGAGGTTGGCGGTGGCGAGGTTTCCGGCGAGGAGGAGAGGTTGTCGGCTAGGACCGAGGAGGTGGATATCGGGGCGGACAATGCTTTGGACGTGGCATTGTCGGTTGCTATGGAGGCCGTGGATGGGTTGGCCGGGAATCCTATTCGTCAGAAGCGAAAATATGAACGGAGGGCGACCGAAAATGTATCTATTCTCATTTGTTTTAATTTGTTAAACGTAATTTATTTAATAAAATTTTGACTGTAATTTTACAATGTAATTTTAGGCTTTTGTCTTTAATCATAATTAAAAATGACATTACAAGCTATAGGCTCAATTTTGTTGCTAAATAAGATTAAATGTTATGTATAATAATGAAACGATTAGTAATTTATTTAGCAACAAAATTATAATAGGACGACCAGTTGAAAATAATTTAAATAGGTTGCCCTATTGAAAATAATTTTCTTTAACGATGAATCTAACCATATAACTATTGTGTCTATAAATATATTTAATAATAATAATATGAAAATATTTAATATATTGATTATATAAATCATTAATTTTTGGTAGTAATGAAAATGTAAAATAGTTATATTTCTTGTGGCAAAATAGGATGTATTGGTTAAAATAAAACGGTCGGATCGAGAAAGTCGCTTTACTACTGCATCTGCTCGTAAGATGAGGGTTGTGGGTGTCTCGCAGGAGACGAAGGTGGGTAGTGAGGACGATGTTGGTTCCGTCCGTTCAGATGATGATGTGGGTATGGAGGATGCCCCTACCACTACAGCTACAGAGGATCCAGACTTTACTATCGGCCCTTCTACTCTACCGGAGGATCCATTGCCTACCTCCGCCAGCATAGATGTTGAGCCTATTGCTTCTACATCAGGGGCACCAAATCTGGAGGACCCACCTCAGCAGGTGCCACCTCTGCCGGAGCCAGCTCAGTAGTATCCTCGTGTGTTGAAGAACTTTGATACGCACATTGTGGAGCTTATATGGAGAAGGGCGTCACTGGACCCTCCTGAGGACGTTGTTAGGACTTTGAGGGTTCAGACACGCCCGACACAGTTTGGGTTTTGGAGGGATTGTATTCCTAGAGGGGAACCTGAGGAGGGCTCATGGTTTTGGATTGCTCAGCAGACGGGATTGACGGGTTTACTTGATTTTCAGTTCGACAATGCTGATCACACCCTTATTTCAACGTTCGTCGAGCGCTGGCATCCAGAGACGAACACCTTCCACTTTTCCTTCGGCGAGATAGGTCCTACGTTACATGATGTTATGATGATTCTAGGGCTGCCGATTGAGGGATTTACAGTGACGTCACCATGGATCGGTCATGATAGCGAGCTGGCGGAGTGTGAGGCGTTGTTCCACTATCTTTTTGGCATTGATTTGGAGTACAATTTTGATGATGATGATGCTGACATGGTCTGTGAGCTTAGGAAGGGCCGAGTCAAGCAATTTCAGTTAGGGAGGCATGTGCTGAGGATGATTGAGGAGGGTGCATATCCAGAGGATATAGCAGCTGGTTTCTTGTGGCACACCATGTCGGCTAGTCTTTTCATTGACAAGTCGACGAACGAGCTGAGGACTCCGTTGTTACCTCTTTTTGTGGATTGGGAGCGTGTCGTTCATACAGCTTGGGGCACCGGGGTTCTAGCTTTGCTTTTTAGAAACCTCGGAGAGGCTTTTCGACGCGGAGCTGCACAGTTGGCCGGTTGCGCACGTCTCGTAGAGGTAGACCTTTATTATAGTTCGATTGTATTTTAAATCATTAATATAAGGTGTTTAATTGTTTATAACTAATGTCCTTATTCCTCCATGCGTAGGTTTGGATTTGGACGTACTTTGTATACTTCTCAGGCAACCCTAACCTCAAGGAAGGTGCGGACGATGACCTTCGATGCGTTGCACGATATTGCGTTGGTCGGACCCCTGTCCGTTTAATTGACAATCAGTTACACTATAGACGGATACGAGTATAGGCTAGAGGATGTACGTATTCTTATTCCATTTTAATATACTATAAGATAAGCTTAATGAATTATTAATATAGGTTTTGTATTTTTATATTAATTGCAGATACGGTGGATGTCGTATGAGAGTCTTGATTTCTGAGGTGCTCATAGGGCCTCCACGTATCGAAGGACTATTCGTTTTCTCGATGTAGAGGAGCCCTACATGCCGGATAGGCTTACCCGCCAGTTCGGTTATCGACAAAGCAGGCCCCTCGATATCATAGAGCCTTCAGCTGTAGTGCGTCCTCATGATTTTAAGGGGAAGAGGCAATACGTCTTGTACTTTGACTCGCATTGGCATAGGTGGGACCAACTTGAGCATCATCTTTGCCCTTACATCTTGACGAGTCCTCCTGCCACGATGGCTTGGGATGTCGACGACGCATACCTGGATTGGTATCTACAGGTGTCGCATCCTTACGTGAGTCCGCATGCGCTAGTCCAGCCTCGTATTTCTAGAGGCCCACCTCCGGCTATCAACGCGCATAGGGTATGTTTCTTGTCCCATTATTTGTTATTAATAATTATTTTACGAGCCGACTATTCGCACTATATTTTGTGCCATTTCGCACTACAAAAGGCTACGCCAGAATCTGGCGCGTGCCAAATACGTGCGTACTTGGCCAAAACCGTATATATACGGTGGAATTTAAAAAAAAAGTATAATAGAGCTACGTCAGATTCTGGCGCGCGCCAGAATCTGGCATAGCTATTCGCCTAGGGACAGGCTGGCATATGAAGTACTATGCCAGAATCTAGCGCGCGCCAGAATCTGGCGTAGCTCCTTGTATAGGACTGTTGTGATTTTTTTTGAATTATGCCCGTTGGAGGCATTTGAATTTTGGTAACTACGCAAAGATGTGGCGCGCGCCAGGATCCGGCGTAGCCCAACAGCCATAATCCAACGGTCGAATTACCCCTCTATATATATTCACACTCAATCCTCCAATCGAAATACAATCTTATCAAAATGTCATTACCCGAATGCGATTATTGGAGTACCGATGAAGAATATTTCAGCAGTGATGAAGAATTCAACCCCATCAATTTCGCGGTTAGTAATTCATAATTTGTAAAAGGCTTGATAATGCATGTGTAGTTAGACATATTAGGTTTATAAGTTTGGAAATTGACTCGTGATTTAGGTTTGTAATATTCTATGCGGTATTTTGATATTTCATGTGTAGTTAGAAATAGTAGTTCTTTAAGTTTAGAGATTGAGATAGTGTGATGTCATTAAATGCAAATGAATAACATTAGTATTTACATTAATAATGTCTGTCATTAAGAGAAGTGAGGATAAATATAGTTTCACTCGCGAATTGTATATTCTATGCGGTATTTTGATATTTCATGTGTAGTTAGAAATAGTAGTTCTTTAAGTTCGGAGATTGAGATAGAGTAATGTCATTAAATGCAAATGAATAACATTAGTATTTACAGTAATGATGTCATTAAGAGAAGTGAGGATAAATATAGTTTCACTCGCGAATTGTATATTCTATGCGGTATTTTGATATTTCATGTGTAGTTAGAAATAGTAGTTCTTTAAGTATGGAGATTGAGATAGTGTGATGTCATTAAATGCAAATGAATAACATTAGTATTTACATTAATAATGTCATTAAGAGAAGTGATGATAAATATAGTTTCACTCGCGAATTGTATATTCTATGCGGTATTTTGATATTTCATGTGTAGTTAGAAATAGTAGTTCTTTAAATATGGAGATTGAGATAGTGTGATGTCATTAAATGCAAATGAATAACATTAGTATTTACATTAATAGGGTAAAGATTATGGATCTGAATTTCGTACGAATCAAAAGTGGGATAGCCAACAGGAGTTGGTTGATTGGGCTCAGAAGAGGGGCAAAGAGTTGATGATGGTTCTAGTCATTCGCCGAAGTAATGAAAGACATGTTAGTTTGACTTGCGAGCACTTTGGTGAATATAGATCGGGGAAGAAGAAAGTTAGTGAAGATGATCGGAATGAGGCTGCTGTGGTAATTCGTGAAAGCAGATCGAAGAAGTCTGGGTGCACATTTGAGTTGTACGGTCTTCGAATGAAAAAGAAGCCAAGAGTAGAGACTCGGAAATGGATCTTGAATGTGTTGACCGGGCAACACAACCATAAGCTTTCGACTACCTTTCTAGGGCATCCATACATGGGTCGAATGACCCCTGATGAGCAGTGCATTGTCAGGAATGCCGGCGAGATTTCCACTCGGCCGCGTGTTATTGTTGCACAATTGAGGAAGTTAAACCCCGAAAATGTAACATCAAGGAAACAAGTTTCCAGCTATTTATAAAAGATGCAATACGAGGATCGTGGGGAAATGACGGTCACCCAATGGATCCTAAATTTCTTCAAAGAAAACAGGTACGAAGTGCATCCTCTTAGGAAAAAGTTCCAATCTGAGATCGATATCCTATTTTTCGCTCATCCTGACTCGCTGCACCTGTTGAAGTTGTTCCCATACGTGGTAGTTATCGACGCCACATACAAGACAAATAGGTATGTAATGTTTATTACAATTTAATATAGTCATAATATACATGATCTAAAATGGCTCATACGCTTTAGTTTTCTTACATTCATCCTTAGGTATAACATGCCTCTTGTGGAGATTGTCGGTTTTACATGCACTAACAAGACTTTCAACATCGCCTATGCATTTACGCGAGAGGAAGATGGTTTGCATTACGGATTCATAATGCGAAAGCTTCTGTATTTGTTTCAAGCGGCGGGAGTAATGCCAGCGGCCATAATGACTGATCGAGAGAAAGCCCTCATCAATGCAATTCGGATAGTTTTCAAGGATCGGGTTAAACACCTTTTGTGTTGGGTGCATATCAAACACAACATCGAGGCATATGCGAATCCAATCTTAAAGGATTCAAAAAAAGTCAGTAACTTTTGCGGCCAATGTTGGGGACTTTGGTGTTCAACCACGGAGGAAAGCTACGAAGAGAGGCTCCAAAAACTTAGGAAATCGTGGAAGAGCGGCCTTGTTGGATACCTTGAGAAACAGTGGTTGAATCCTTACAAAGAAAACATAGTCAGTGCGTGGACAGATCATCATCTTCACTTTTTTCACGAGGACTTCAAACAGGTATGTATCACTTTTCATTTTTTTGGGATGTGTATTGGGCCTAGGGCTCATTGTCATACCTTCTTATTAGCACTATGCATTTTTTTTTGATAGGGTTGAGGGTATGCATAAGGTGTTGAAGGATATTGTGGATTCTAGTGTTGGCGGTTTTAACAGGATGGCATTGAGGATCCACCATGCAATCAAAGGTCAAATCGGGCAGGTGAGGGCGAGCATGGAGATGTCACGGGTCAAAAAACCAAATTGCTTCAACCAGGTGCCAGTAGAAACGAGAAGGGTGTTTACGAAGCTGTTCTACAAAGTGTCGGATAAGGGCTTGAGGATATTGTTCGATATGTATAAGCAGTTAGAGAATGATGATTTCAACGAGGAGTGCGATGATTACTGGATGAAAGAATGTCAAGGCCTGCCGTGCATCCATGAGATTGGGGCGGCTATTGTTGCTAAGAGGCAGATCATGCCGAGTGAGATCCACCGCTTCTGGAGGCAGCTGGAATGGGATAAGGGTTATCGTTCTGACACCATTGAGGAGGATGCAACAATGTCTATTCCAAAGCAGATACTTGAGGAACTGTACAAGAAGGAGAAAGATGGGGTCCTTGAAAAATCCACTTTAGCGCAAGTCACCGAACTGTTCCATGACTCGGAGCATCCGCATGAATCTTCGTTGTTGGAGCCGACGGGTATCATTTCCAAAGGAAGGCCGAAGGGTTCCACAAAGTATTCCACCAAGAGGGACCCGAGCTTGTTTGAGCATAGAAGGGCCGAGTTAGAGGAGTTTGAGAAGGAGAAAGAGATAAAAAAGGAGAAGGAGATGGAGAATGAGAATGGGACCCAAGGTACCCAAGCTAGCCAAGGTAGGGGTCGTGGCCGTCCTAGGAAGGATAAAACTGAAGCGTTTGGATCACAGTTTCCTGACCAACCCATTACTTATATGGGGGTGAACTTTGGGGTTAGGAATGTGGATTACTTCTGGTTCCCATACATGAAGGAGGCGAAATATGTAATTCCGGACGGGCATTGTGGGTATCGGTCACTAGCTGTATTGTTGGGGTACGAAGAGCATTATTACCCTATGGTTCGAATGCATCTAGCTGCAGAGTTATTGGACAACAGAGATGTGTACATGGAAATATTACCCAGACTAGCACCGTGAACGAGTTACGAAGATCTTATATTCCGGGTGAACTATGTCATAAGTCCTTGCTCCTCGCAGTATTGGCTCGAAATGCCCCTAATCGGTTTGGTGTTTGCCACGGCGTATCAAGTTGCGCTATGTTTCTTATCCTGGGATGGTCCTTGCTTGTGCCTACCAATGAAGGCCCGTAATACAAGCTTAGGCCCTCCGACGGAGATATTGACGATGGCCCACGTAGGAGATCGGAACCACTTCATACCGGTAAAGCTTACTACTTCTAAGTAATTTATTATACTAAACTATATGAGTATATGCATGTAGAGTTCAAGTTTGTGTTTGTGTTTGTATGTAGGTGTGGCTGAGGGATGATTGTCCAGTACCCCTTCCTCCGTATGCTTGGCGTTGTTTCAAGGACCGAAGTGTAGATGGCTGGGATGTTCAGTTTCAATCGAGGGTTCAAATATTTTGGGATTATCGCATAAGATGTAACCGTCCACCCAATCCTCCGGTGTAGTGATTGACGTTGTAAAATAAAAATACATTGTGTTTGTAAATGTATATGTATGATATTGGAAGAAACGGGTAAAAAACTGGAAAAAAAACTTGAAATTGGGCCCATTTAGGCCCCATATGGATGAATTTGGAAGAAACGGATGAAAAATGAAAACACATGAAATTGGGCCCATTTAGGCCCAATAGGGATGATATTGGAAGAAACGGGTAAAAAACTAAAAAAAACTTGAAATTGGGCCCATTTAGGCCCCATATGGATGAATTTGGAAGAAACGGATGAAAAATGAAAACACATGAAATTGGGCCCATTTAGGCCCAATAGGGATGATATTGGAAGAAACGGGTAAAAAACTGAAAAAAACATGAAATTGGGCCCATTTAGGCCCCATATGGATGAATTTGGAAGAAACGGGTGAAAAATGAAAACACATGAAATTGGGCCCATTTAGGCCCAATAGGGATGATATTGAAAGAAACGGGTAAAAAACTGAAAAAATGAAATTGGGCCCATTTAGGCCCCATATGGATGAATTTGGAAGAAACGGGTGAAAATGAAAACACATGAAATTGGGCCCATTTAGGCCCAATAGGGATGATATTGGAAGAAACGGGTAAAAAACTGAAAAAAACTTAAAATTGGGCCCATTTAGGCCCCATATGGATGATTTTGGAAGAAACGGGTGAAAAATGAAAACACATGAAATTGGGCCCATTTAGGCCCAATAGGGATGATATTGGAAAAAACGGATAAAAAACTGAAAAAAAAACTTAAAATTGGGCCCATTTAGGCCCCATATGGATGATTTTGGAAGAAACGGGTGAAAAATGAAAACACATGAAATTGGGTCCATTTAGGCCCAATATGGATGATATTGGAAGAAACGGGTAAAAAACTGAAAAAAACTTAAAATTGGGCCCATTTATATCATATAGTTTTCCTATCTATTTCATGTAAAAATACTTATATCCTATAGTTTTCCTATCTATTTCATGTAAAAATACTTATATCCTATAGTTTTCCTATCTATTTCATGTAAAAATACTTATATCCTATAGTTTTCCTATCTATTTCGTGTAAAATACTTATATCCTATAGTTTTCCTATCTATTTCATGTAAATATACTTATATCCTATAGTTTTCCTATCTATTTCATGTAAATATACTTATATCCTATAGTTTTCCTATCTATTTCATGTAAAAATACTTATATCCTATAGTTTTCCTATCTATTTCATGTAAAAATACTTATATCCTATAGTTTTCCTATCTATTTCATGTAAAAATACTTATATCCTATAGTTTTCCTATCTATTTCATGTAAAAATACTTATATCTTATAGTTTTCCTATCTATTTCATGTAAAAATACTTATATCCTATAGTTTTCCTATCTATTTCATGTAAATATACTTATATCCTATAGTTTTCCTATCTATTTCATGTAAATATACTTATATCCTATAGTTTTCCTATCTATTTCATGTAAATATACTTATATCCTATAGTTTTCCTATCTATTTCGTTTAAATATACTTAAATATGGATGAGACATGAACAAAATACAATAAACATTAATAAAATATAATATATCATACACATCCCCAAAATACAACAGACGTAACAATTCAGTACATATAAAAACTATTCCGCGTCGGGATGTCGCTCGCTACCAGATCCCTCCTCGTGCGCCGAGTCGCGGAATATCTGGGATGCGCGTGGAATGGGAGGGGCCGAAGGCGTCACGTCACCCATCAGATGCTCGATCCAACGGATCATATGATCTGTAAGATGGGGAGGCAAATCGTCGTGCAGAGACAGATAAGTCGTCATCTCGCCGGCCACCAGCTGTGAGCGCTGTATTACAAAACGAGTGTCAAAATAAAATTAGATATAATACATCTGACGGACCGAAAATCCAAATGATGACGTACCGTGACAGCAGAAGCCGGGGGAGGTGGAGGAACTTGAGGGACTGCGTGTGGATCCTGTCTGACGGACCGGTAATCCAAATATGGATGAGACATCTCCTCAATCCAATCGAGGTATGCGTCGTCACAATCCCACGTGAAGGTGGACGTGATAAGACCATGCAGCTCGATTAGTGGCCTCGGGTCCGCATCCCACAAACAGTGCTCATCCCCGTACTCAGTGACATACGACGAGAGCCGTGCACGTCGGGTAACTTTCCTCGGCTCTGGCGGCGCCTGCGGAATACATTGTCTGTACCCGAACTGACGGAGGCAACGGTCGGGCATGTACGGCTTACGTACGTCCATACACTCGATGACGCCTCGATATAGCGACGGAGCGTACCTCGGATCAGTAAAGTCTAGCTTTCCCCACGGTTGCCACCGCACCTGAAATAAAATAATAACTAGGTCAGATGCAAATAAATAATCGAAAAATATTAAAACTAAAACGTAACGCTTTTTTTTATTACCTCTGAATACTGCATGGCGTCCATAACCCGACGCAGAGAGATAAGAAGGTCCGAGTCACTCCCTTGAGGAGCCTCTCTCCCGTCACGGGCTGTAGCCCGTGAGTCCCCCATGTGCTCCAGGTCAGGTGACGCATGACCTCGGAATGCGTGAAAATATGTCCAAATCCACGTCTGTACAAAAAATCATATATTCATTACCATTTATATCAAAAAAGCATGTAAACATACCAAAAATATATTCTTACCCTCAAAAGCAGCGGACATCCGGCCAATCCATGTGCCTCGGCCCGTGATGCCATACCCAATTGCCGGTATAGGTTGGTCAGGACACCAACACCCCATGCATAACATCCGGTGCGATCGTGATCAAGGAGGAGCGACAGATACTTCGTCTTCACCTTCTGCCCTGACTTGTCTGTGAAGACGGTACTGCCCAAAAGCATGAGCAAGTACATCGAAGCAACATGACGCTCGTTCCTGACATTAGTAACATTCATTTAAGTATTAAATATATAGCAGAGATACGACAAAAATCTGAATATTTATAAAACCATAGATATATATACCTCTGGTCCGCTAGACATAGTAACTCACAACGATTCTTCAACGCTGTATTGATTGAAACGCCACCACCTAAAAAAATAAATATAACAAAAAACGATGATTTCAACAATATTTCAATTAAAATATACTTAATAAATGAGAAATATGTTTTAAAATTACCTGATGCCATCTGCGAGACGACAGATAGATCAAGACCAAGCATCTCGGCCGCATCGGTACATATAGCGACGTCAGACATATCTGATACCACCGCCGCCTCATCGATGGGGATCTCCAAAATATGAAAGACGTCGTGGAGGGTGATCGTGATCTCCCCCCACGGAAAATGGAAGGAGCTCGTCTCCGGATGCCACCGCTCCACAAACGCCGATAAGAGCACGGGGTCCATCCTACGAAACTCCAGCGACCCCAACGATGTGATGCCGCTCCGCTGCGCAAGCGCCCACCACGAATCTGGTTCCTCCCTCCGGGACTGGTGGATGGCGGAGAAATGAGGGTGGCGGGTGTACGGCTTCAGGATCTTCCTGAGTTGTAAGCCAATACGTAACAAATCGAGATTACTGAACTTATCATATAAAAGAATGATATTATTTTACTAATTATTTAAATAACAACTAGAAAAACCTACCGGATCGGGATTCGCAGGTGATCCGGGAGGGTCACGCGCAAGTCGCTCTGTATGTGACCAAATAACGGCAGCGATATGGGTCGGATATGACCTCAGAAGGCTACGCGAACGCGGACCTCCTGGCATCCACGCCACCTCCGGCGCACCCCCCTCGGGGGCCGCATCTGCCACGTGAGGAGGAGGGACCACTACCTCGGGAACAAGTCCCACTGGCGGACGAAGGGGGGAGGAAGGCGTATCATCCCTCCCCAAATCCTCGGTCGTCGAACCAGGAGGGGGCTCAATCGGATCGATGCCCTCGTCGTAATCCTGCTCCAACGCAAATGTCAACGCCTCATCGTCGAATGCGTCGTCGTCGTCAGCGGCGTCGACGTCGGGCATGGTCGTGTCGCTACTATCGTCGACAGGATCAGACAGATGTGCATCGTCTGTCTGGGCAGCATCCACTGGCTGGGTAGCGTCCAATCGCGGACCCAAATCCGCCGTAGCTCCATTACCGCGTCGGGCCGACCCTGTGACCCGTCGCTGTTCCAATCGACGAGAGCCTTTGTACTGCCGTCGAACAGAATGCAACGACTACTATATGGCCTTTTTACAAATTTTGAAAAAAATAAATTTCAAACAATTTCTACAATTTTTTTTTATTTACAAATTTCTGACTATTTATTTCATTATTTCATTTCATATTGAATTAATTATAATTTTTTTAAAAGAATATACAACAACTGTTATATATTCTTTTACTTTCATATCATTTTCATTAATATTTAATTAATTATATTCTTTTTGTTAAAAAACTACCGAATTAATATAAAATAATTACAACATAATTATTTATTTATTTTTATGATTACCATTGTCGATTTGAACTAAAATATCAATCTCGATCAGACAAAGACATATTATCATAACATGAATTGACAATTATGTAAACATTTCAGGCAAAATAATTATGTAAACGTTTAAGACAAATAATTATGTAAACCTACAACATTTAAGGCAAAATATATATGCATTTATAAATTAAAATCCAAATTAACGTCTAATTATCTAAATATTTCAGAGATATTAAATCCAAATTAATTATCTAAATATTTCAAAGATATTAATTATCTAAATTTATAATTTCAACCCAAATAATTTTCTAAATAGTTCAACCGAAATGATTTAAATACAAATTAATTATCTAAATTTATAATTTCAACCCAAATAATAATCTAAATAATTCAGAGATATTAAATCCAAATTAACGTCTAATTAAATTTCATATATGATTTCTAGTATCAACCAAATTTAACGTCTATTTAAGGCGAAATTTTTACGACAAATTAAATTTACCTGTCAAAAACTTAATCCTCGTCCTGTCCCGACAGGCGTCGCGTCTGGAGCCCCGACAGGCGTCGCGTCTGGAGCCGAAGTGGACGCTCCACGGCCACGGATACGAACGCCACGGGTACGACGCCCACGAACGCCACCACCGCCAACTGCCCCACCAACAGCGGTGCCAGCCACCGCCTGCCCCACCGTTGCGCCACCACCAGGAGCCGCGCCGCCAGGACCACCAGCCGCGCCACCAGAAGCACCGCCAGCTCCTGCCCCACTGTCACCGCCACCACCATGATCACCGCCGCCTCCACTAACTGCCTCGACGCCGCCGCCTTGCCCCACTGTCGCCGCCGTCGAAGTTTGCTCCGCCGCCTCCACTAACTGCCTCGGGGAGCTCATTTCTTGGCTGGAAAGAGATGGATTAAGAGAAGAGAGGGAACAAAGGAAGAGAGGAAGAAGAAAGACGCCGCCGGATTCGCACAGGGAACAACGCCGCCGGGGAAGAAAGAGAGGAAGAAGAAGAGAAGAAGAAGTGTGCGCGACTTATAACCTACTAGATTCTGGCGCGCGCCAGAATCTGGCGTAGTTTTTTTTTTGTTGGAAATAAAGCTACGCCAGATTATGGCGCGCGCCAGAATCTGGCGTAGCTTCTCTATTTTTTTTTAAATCCCACGTATTCCTATCTATTTTGCCTTCTACGTTGGTATTTGGCGCGCGCCAGATGTTGGCGTAGCGTTTTGTAGTGCGAAAAGTTATAAAACGTAGTGCGATTAGGTTCTGCCTTATTTTAGGGAAATCCATGTATTTAAAATATTTATTTTCATTTGCAGCATGTGGCGATGGGCAATGCGTATGTTTAGGAGATTATAGAGGCAGGTGGTGGCGATTTGCTACATTGTTGGCAACATATATATGACATTCTTGCCAGCAACGTCATCCCTGTAGCTCCTCCTCTTGTACATGCATCACATATGTCTTCTCAGTCCTCTAGTGCAGCCGAGTCACGAGCGCGTTGGCATCATGTGCATTCTATATTTGATAGAGAGAAGGCCAAATCATCTAGGATGACAGAAGAGCGTGCAACAGCTCAACATGCAGCGTCTCAACCTATGCCGGCGGATCCTCCAGATTGGGCAGGCAACGTGCATATGGGCGACGATGTCGGCTTGGGTAGTGATTATTTTTTGTAAAACGTTTATTTAGATATGTTGCAGTGACTTTTGCAAAATGTTAATTAGTACTATGACTTCTTTGTTCATCCATATTGCTTGTTATAGATTTTCGTTCTGTTATTTCTACAACAAATCGATAACAGATTACTTCATTAAAACTATAGAATACAATACAACATTATAAATCCACACGATTACATCCAAATAACTACAGGATTGAGTTGGTGCCATTGCGTTGTGCAGATTATCCCGTTCACCGACTGAAGAATCCTAAAGGAGGGTGAGCCTACGATGATCAAGTCGAACCCGTCGAACATTCTGATTTGCCCATTTTTTGGCAACAGCACAAAAATACTTGAAATATACAAACCCCGGTTTAGTATCATATAAGAAGCTCCTTATAATATTGAACCGGAATTTGTGGATTCCAAGTATTTCTGTGCCACTGCCAGAAAAAGGGGCAAATCAGAAACGACGGGTTCAACGTGGTCATCGAAGGCTCACCCTTCTTTAGATTTCTTGAGGCGGTGAACGGGATAATGGCCAGCAAGCAATGACTCCAACTCAATGCTGTAATAATAACATTATTCATACATTTGAAGACTTATGTAATAAAAAAAACTAACAACATCCAAATAACTACAAGATTGAGTTGGTGTCATTGCGTTGTGCATATTATCCCGTTGACCGAATGAAGAATCCTAAAAAAGGGTGAGCCTACGATGACCAAGTCGAACCCGTCGAACATTCTGATTTGCCCCTTTTTCTCACAACAACACATAAATACTTGAAATCCACAAACCCTGGTTCAGTATCATATAAGAAGCTCCTTATAATATTGAACCGAAGTTTGTGGATTCCAAGTATTTTTGTGCTGCTGCGAGAAAAAAGGGCAAATCAGAAACGACGGGTTCGACTTGGTCATCGAAGGCTCATCTTTCTTTAGAATTCTTCAGGCGGTGAACGGGATAATGGCCACAAGGCAATGACTCCAACTCAATGTTGTAATAAAAACATTATTCATACAATTCTTCAGACTTATGTAATAAAAAAACATGGTTATAACTTATTGCTTGTAATCATAACCCCGATAATATATCTTCTTCCTCAACTTCACGTTTGAATCTGAAAGGGTGTCGCACAGCCTTTTAAGCTCATTTCTTTCCAGCACCAGTTCTCTGATAATCTTGGCAGCATTGTTGTCGTACAGTGGATCAACCCACTTAAAGGTACGACAACCTCTTATCTCCCCATCCCGCTCCATTGAGATGTATTCTTTTATAGTGAATGGGCATGTCGCAAGTGTATAAGATGACCGAGAAATTGCATTGGTACATTGTAACCAGAGCCAATGCATTGTTGGACGTGCTGGACGACGAAGCCATACTACCCAACGATCTTGATTTCTCGAATCTGAAATATGATTTTTTTATCGCAATCTATAAAATCTTTAAACAAAAATAAAGCCAAAGAAAGATGAATAATGTTACCGAGAAACTGAATAATCCCTCGCGGGTTGAGTTTTCTCCTCTGCACGGCGGATCTTGAGCTCGGGAACGCACAAATCTGGGCGGTTACCAATTGAAGCCACCACCGAACTTGAATGTTGTTTTGGATGTGGAAGAGAATGAAATTGGTTATGGTATTTATAGGCATATTGTACGGCACCAGGTGCAGCACAAAGGCACCCTTTTGGACAACACCAGGTGTAACACAAATATAACACCTCTCACAGATTTGTGCGGCACCTGGTGCATCACAAATAACCCTTTTGGACGGCACCCGGTGCAACACAAATTATATACTATGTTTTATATCTAATTTTGTTATATCCACTTTGGTTATATCAAATAGTTATATACTATGGTTATATCATATCGTTATATACTACGATTATATCTAATTTCATTATATCATATCGTTATATACTATGGTTATATCCAATATCGTTATATCATATCGTTATATACTACGATTATATCTAATTTCGTTATATCATATCGTTATATACTACGATTATATCTAATTTCGTTATATCATATCGTTATGTACTATGGTTATATCATATCGTTATATACTATGATTATATCTAATTTCGTTATATCATATTGTTATATACTACGATTATATCTAATTTCGTTATATCATATCGTTATATACTATGGTTATATCCAATACCGTTATATCATATCGTTATATACTACGGTTATATCTAATTTCGTTATATTATATCGTTATATACTACGATTATATCTAATTTCGTTATATCATATCGTTATATACTATGATTATATCCAATACCGTTATATCATATTGTTATATCCTATGGTTATATCCAATTTCGTTATATCATATGATTATATCCTATAGTTATATCTAATTTCGTTATATCATATAGTTATATCCACTTTGTCATATGATTATATACACTTTGGGCGGCACCTGGAGCAACACAAATAAAACACCCTGTTGGACGACACCTAGTGCAGCACAAAGTGGTACACAAACTCACCCAAAAGTCCCATCTCACAGGTACCCTTTTGGATGGCACCTGGTGCAACACAAAGGTACCCTTTTGGACGGCACCTGGTGCAGCACAAGTAAAACACCCTATGCTGCACTATGTGTCGCCCAAAACAGTCATATTTTGCCATTTTTAACGGTCATGAACCCATTATAAATACAAACCAAACTCATCTACTCATTCACACAATTCCCACTCCATAACTTCTCACAATCTTCTCGTGTGTTCTATTTGTTCTAATGGCGCCTTTGGTTCTCAAAGTTTACCAAAATGGGCGAATCACCTACAATCGAATGATACGCCAACGAAGTGGGATGTACATGTTTTTCCATGGCTATGAAGGTGGCGAGGTCCGCATGTTACATATGAGGGATGTCTCGCCTGGAGAAGGGGGGGGGGGGGGGGGGGGGGGCTTATCATTGGGTTACTTGTTCATGGCGTTATTTTACAATCCAACAACCGGGGTTCATCCTGGGCGGATTTTTTACTTTCCACCGGGTGTAGATCCTCCCCGACTCCGTGAGGTGGTAGATGAGGATCACGTAGCTAAAATTATAGCTCTTTACACACATGTCATTCCAGTGACCCTTTACACCGAAGCTGCACACCCGAAACGTCATATCCCAGGTCTTTTAGAAGATCCGGAATATGAGGTGGAGGACGGTAGCTCTGAGGATGGCGGAGAGACCGATTTTGATGAGAATTAAAAAGCTTTTTATGATTCATGTTCAACTAGTGTACGCTTTAATGTTTATGTGTGCATGTATTTGTTAATGATTCCCAAGTATTATTATTGTCTCGTATTACATCTTCCCGAATCAACAACAAATCGAATCAACACAAAAGATTATAAACACAATATACGGTCAATCTCAATCAAACTAAGCAAATCAAAATACAATGACATAGATAGAGTCAATTACAATCCAAAAAGCCTAGGTAAGTATGTCGGGTCGACCTTGTTCCGCCCGCTCCTCTACATAATTCTTGAACCTATCCTTAAAGCACTCATGACTATCCCATCCATCAACACTTGGGTACTTGTAATTGAACCACTGCCTCAGAGGGGGTGGAATTGGACAACAATCATCAACAAGCCAAATCTGTAAACATAAACTATAAAATTACAACAATTTTTGAAAGAATAAGTAAATACCAGAGGAGTAGCGCTCCACGTACCGGTACGTAATGGTCTCTCTTGCCTACATGTGCTATCGCATAAACCTTTATCGGAGGCTCAACACCTGGGGGGCCCCACAATGGAAGACATGTGTGCGGTCCAAACCATGATAAGACAACAACCGTCACTTGGTGTTCGGTGGAAAACACCAAACCTGTAATAGGCATCATACACCAGAAGTTCCTTGTGCACGGTGAAGCAATATAATTCAATTTCTTAACAAGCGCTTCCACCGTCAACTCATCCTCCCCAAGCAGCGCTATGTAGTTGGCTCGATGTGTCTGGAGGTGCTTTGAAAGCTCTAACCGGACATCAACGTAGTCCTCTTCTCGGCGACCTAGTAAAACGGCAAGGGAACGATACCTGCAATGACCATCGCCTTTGACACTTTGTACACTAGAAATGTATGCGAGCATGAAAATGTCAATATTCTCATGTCCCCAGTTGAAGCCGAGATACTTGAGCGACTTGTTTGAAGCAGATCTGGACTTTGCAGGTTTAGTGGCACTCGCCTTTGCTATTGAGACTCCACTGCGAGGTCTTCCACTAGAAGGACATCCTTTCGATCCTACAGACGATTTCGATCCCACGGACGATTTCACCTTGGTCGTCTTTTTCTCTGCATCCGCATCCTCCTCTTCCACTCCCAGCTCCTCCTTCATATCCTTCATATTCTGCTTCTCCTTCATCTTCTTACTTTTCGCATCCATATGCTCGTCCCAACCCATATTCCTCTTGGTGCCGATCTTTCTCGTATTCATCCTAGGCCTCCCCTTCTTGGTCTCACCACGTGAGGGGTCTTCAATCTGGCACGATGTAGGGTCATCAATATCACGCCACTTTTCCGCCATCTTCTTCAACCTAAATCCATCAACTTTCCCACAAAAGAACTCTTCAAAGAAGTCCTGCACAGTGACATTATCCGTTGTGATTGCAACACCATCATCGACATCAAGATCCTTAACATCCACCCATTCCCATCTGATCTGCTTTCAGAAAATATCAATTTCTTCATGCACCAACGGGTAACCCGTCTCCACATAGACCTTAATTGTGTGTGGGCAAGGCAATCCTAGTGTGGACTTCCACCAAAAATCATCACATTTGTCCACAATTTTCCCCTACTTTGCTAACACAGCTTGGGCATACAATATTCTCAAGCATTTCTCAGAGCACTTTTCAAGGATGCGCTTGAAGAAGACCTTAACCCACTCAGGGCCATTTACTATCTCCATGGGAAAGGCAGTGCAGTTCTTAGTCATCTCAAAATGGATCTTTTGATGCTGATCAACAAACATGTTGTCGGTGTGTTGCACAATTGTGTCGATCCCTCCAACGGATGTCTCAATCATGGCCTTAATCATAGAGTGCTGACCCTCAATCCTGAAAATAATACACATGTTTACGTTTTACTAAATGACTTTTAAAATCCAACTTGCAAATGTTTGTATGAAAGTTACTTGTTTGATGTTCTTGTGGCAAAATGGAGAACATCATCGCACCATGTCGCAACTAGCTTTTCCTTATGGAGATTAAACCAAGTTTGCTCGACATATCTCACAACACTAGTGGAAAAAATCCTTATAGAGGCGGGCCTTTGGACACTTATTGAGGCGAACACCGTTCGCTTCAACTAAGGGGGCTGTAACAAGTAGAGACACTTTTTGAGGCAGGCATTTTACGCCTCTAAAAGGACCTTATTGAGACGGACCTTCTAAGCCCGCCTCAACAAGTCCCTCACTTTGGCGCCAAAATGAGGGACTTGTTGAGGCGGGCTTAGGAGGCCCGCCTCAATAAGTAAACACTTGTTGAGGGGGGCCTCTATAGGCCCGCCTCAACAAGTCCCTCATTTTGGCGGGAGTATATACTTATAGAGGCGGACGTATACAAGCCCGCCTCAACAAGTAGACGCTGAAGATCAAGAACAACATCCATTTCAGAATAGGTTCCTGATTTTATTCACAAAATAATATACAACAAACAACAGATTTCATCAGAGTACAGTCAGGTTCTCAACAACAGTTTACATGACAAGTAAAAACAAGTTCAATCCGATAATAAATACTTCGATGTAAAATACTGTGCCCATTGCTCACGAACAACATCCATTTCTTCATAAGTATACGATGTCTTCCTCT
The DNA here is from genome assembly GCA_027886185.1 of Rheum nobile. Taxonomy (NCBI): domain Eukaryota; kingdom Viridiplantae; phylum Streptophyta; class Magnoliopsida; order Caryophyllales; family Polygonaceae; genus Rheum; species Rheum nobile. The sequence goes on along the minus strand of WOAB01000207.1, from coordinate 3,902,049 downwards.
TAGGATATAACTTCATAAAAAACACAAAAATTATTGACAAAAAACACAAATACTATCAATATATAGTTAGTTAAGTTACATACCTTATCTAGTCGGTCATTAGAGTCATAGAGTCTCGTGACTATATCTAACATGAACTTCATGACATAATAGCCACACTCGGTTTCGCTGCTTTGTTGAGCGCACTAATTACACAACATAAGGGGGGTGTCTTAGATACAAGGCCTTTGATTATAAATAAACAAACCTAAAGCGTATAAAATGCTATATGTACCTCTATATTGCAAACTCTCAACGTCTTACGTTTTCCTATTAATTTCTCGCACTTCCCACCTTGATACTTATACACTTGAAATGCCCTAGAAAATCAACATAATACACTCATGAAACTGATATTGTTAATATTCCAAAAAAAAACTAATTCGTAAGCAAAATAACTTACAAATTCATGATTCCAGATGCATCAGTCGTTCTGTTGCCTTGACCTTTTAGAGAATCGAAAAGATAGACCTGTGCTCTAAATAGGTCTATCACGTACAGAATCCAATGATTGCTGCATCATTTAAAAGTAAATTGATAAATATTAATGATTGCTTAAAATACTAATTATATATGAAACTTATTGAAAACACTTACTCTTGATTATATGGGAGCAAAAACAATTTGGCACTGTTAGAATCTTTAATCGTATTCTTAACAGTTTCAGCATTGAACACACGTTGCAAGTAATCTGCTGGAACAGTTGCATCGGCCCTGATTCTAGTGCTTGACACTATCTCAATTTTCAAATGCATATGTGTGATTGTCCAATAAATACCTGCACATTTAAAGGTATTTGATTAAACGATTATGAATGGTAATGTAAAAATGATTAAAGAAAAAACGATTAAGAATGATAGTTGACAATTAAAAGATAAAGACTGATCAAAACATTTACATCATGTAGACTTGAATCACAGAAATGTTTAAGCACGCCCCCTTAAGGAACACTTCTACATCGGATAAAGTGACGTATGTTTCTTGATCTCTCACATAATTCCAAACCGAGGCATCCAATGGGATGGGAGTACTATCATATATACCACCCGGCGCCGAAGACATAATAAAATGCAAGTATTTGCATGACTGGCCATGACCTCGAATTTCTTCGTTTTCTGCTTCCTTCCTTTTGGCGGCTGATTCTTCCGTTTTACGATCACAGCTACCAACCGCCTCTTTGTTGGACTGAGACTTAAGAGTTATTTGGACATGAAATTTCCAAAAAATAATAATGAAGTAACATTTGTATTATTGAGCACAAAGGTCTTACCTTTGTATTTTTGGCGCTGTCATCCACCTTTTTAGAGAGAAATGACTTGGACTTCTTTGTTGGGCGTGGAGTATAGTCCTATATATAGAATTATAGATGAGCAAGAGTGAGTAATGTGGTGTACATTATTATTGAGCACAAAGGTCTTACCTCGTCGTCTTCGAAAATCACTAAGCGGATCGGCCATTGCACGAAACTACCCTGAGCACCGCCTAAGTTAGTGAAACCATCACCCGTAGGTACTGGAAGAATATCATCATTATGTCCATCATAAACAAAATCAACTTGGACTTTGTAGTGATCAGGCTTCATCGGTGTAAAGTGTTGGGACGATGCACCGTTTGAGGGTTGTACCATACCATCTGCTACGAGCACTTTGTTACCAGAATCTTTATCCTCAAGGGCAAGATGGCATGGAATCCCTTTCTTGCATATAAAGTAAAATGAAAAATGCAATACTAAGGTTGCGGCATGGAATTTTAATTCATGTTATAAGAGGTCTTAGCATGAAGAGTTCATGACAATACTCAAACTCAATCATACCTTTAGCTCACGTGGTTGCGGTGTGGAATCAGGACGAGTGGTATAGGAAGCATTAACATTAAGTTCAAGAATGGGAGTAGAAGTGGAGTTTGGTTGATTTATATGTAACATGGAGCGTAGTTGCTTTTGGAGGGCCTCAGCCACCCTTTTATCTAATTCACCTTCAAACTCCTTTCTAATTTCAGCTTTGATCGATTCGATCAGATCTGATGAAGCTTCACTAGAACATCTTCTCCGTCGTTCTCTTGGACCGAAAGCAACTCTATAACCAAAATTTCCACCCATTGCCTTGACACAGCCACGATGATCTTTTTTCCCAATAGCTTTGGTGAGGGCATCCTCATCATCCTCGAAAGTAAGGTTTCCTTTTTCTTCTTCTTCAATATACTCCTCCTATAATGCCAATTAGTAAAGTATAAATTAGTTCATATTTCCAAGTCAATTTAAGTAAATATTCATTAAAAAAGCACTACTTACAACTTTTCTTGCAATTTCTACGGCTTCCTTATCGTTCGGGTTAACTTCCCACTTTCCATCCTTACTTCGAACTTGATGAGCCAAAACCCACTCCTTTGATCTATATTTTCTAGCTCTAGGAACCGATGAGTTCACTGAGGAGCTACTTGACAGAGATAAAGCTGCTTCCGATGGGAGTCGTCCTTCTTTTATCCACTCGTGTCGTTTTCTAATATAACCCGCCTGGCCGATGAGATGAGGACTCTTGTTTAATACTGCACTTGCCCTTGCTTTCTCACTACGAGCCTGTCAAAAGGCACATAGATTTATAACCAACGATTTCCGCTGACTAGAAATCTTTAATAGTAAAAAGAAATAGCATTATTACCAATGACTTCGGCTTGTAATATTCTTTAAGAAAAACTGACCAATCAGCCTCTGTAATCTGGTGGTAGATTTCCCAAGGCATCTTGTTTGTAGGATATTTCGACGGCTTTTGCTTCTTAGTTATCCATCGACGCACCAACTTGCTCTTGAAATCTCTAAATCGTTTTGCCACACAAGAATGAAAGTATTTTCCCCTTGATTTATCTACATCCTCAATGATGTGGAACATAAGCTATGGATTTTTACAATAAGTTAGATTAATTGTTAATATAGTATATATTTAAAACAATTTAAAATGTCATTATACCTTGGTCTCTTCCCAAAACCCTTGCCTCGTCTGCTCATCTATCTTTCGGTATTCTTTCTCGTTAATATTAATTCTTTGAGCACAACTCCCAACTTGCTTTCCGTATTCTTTCGACCACTCGCCATCAGGGACATTTAACTCATTAAACTCAAGGTGCATAGGCTTTTTTACTTGAACTCCTTTTGACGGACCACGCCCTTTACCGATCTGTGTAATCGCGCTAACACCTTGTGATTCATGATCACCTTGGGTAGGGAGAATAACATTTCCACTTTCGTTAGACATAGTGGCTAGAATTCCTGCAACAAGCACACACAAAAATCTACCTAAATGTAAAAAAAAAAAACCTTATTGTAAAATAAAATTAACTTATTGTAAAATAAATGATCCTCAATCTCATCAATATCATCTAACCGCCTTATATTCTTACAATCACGGCATGGACAATAGATTTTTTCGGCTTTCGTACTCCGTTGGTGTGCTAAAGCACATCTAATGAACTCCTCAACCCCACTCAAGTATTGTGTCGTAGTATGGTCACCGTACATCCAAGGACGACTCATTTCTAGTAATAAATGCAAAACAAGGAAGATTAAATACTCATTTCTAGTAACTATCCCGCCAAGGGCCTAAATAGATAATAATACGCAACCAAGCAAGAAAAATATGTGATACCCCGTATTTTTGTAAGGTTATTTTGGGAATTTTGGAATTTTCCCGAGTACCCGTTTAGTACGTCGGATTTAATTCAGGTAGCTTGAGACATTCTGTAATGTGCTCTGTATCTGTAATATTTTTCTCAGTGAAATAAAATACAGACGACGTGCTTCGAATGTTTATACGCATTCGCGTACGATAATTTTATCCCGGGTTAATGTCTTGCTCATCCAAAAGCTGAATGGGCGGGAAAAGGCAAAACGGCGACCGCCGTACAGTCACGGCGCCCGCCGTCGCTGGGCCCGATGTGTCAGGCCGTCGTCTCCTACGCTGGGCTCGCCAGAGCTAGGAACGGCGACTGCCGTAGGCAAAGTTGCGGCGCCCGCCGTGATTACCCAGAGGTCTTTAACCAATGGTCGCCGGCGTGGTTCTGGCAAGCGCCGAACTAGCTTTCGTAGGCCCATCTTCGTGCTCCCGATGCTTTGGCTATAAAAGGAGGTGTTGGGGAAGGGATTTGAGCCATCCCAAACACCGAACCTCTGCCAAATTTTCGTGTCGTCGGAGTTGTGTTTCGCCGGAGTTCGGAAGCTCTCGTCGGTGTCGTTTGGTGGTGTTTCCAGAAGCCCTTTAGAAGCCTTTTGGTTGCCTTTGGAGGTCAGAACCCAGGCAAGGCATAAAGGGGTCGAAACGCGCATCATTTGGGTGAGTTTTCTCGCCGCTTCTGTCGTCTGAGTTGTTCACGGCGACCGCCGCGTTCTTCACGGCGACCGCCGTGATGAACTGCGGCGACCGCCGCCAAGAACGACGACCACCGCCAAGAACAGCGACCGCCGCCAGTGCCCAAAATGCCTTCGTGGCTTTGGCTTGGTTGGTTGTGGTCGTGGCGTCTTTCCTTTCGTTCTCTTTTGTCGTTTTTAGATTCGTACCGTGGTTATGTCGGATCTAACTTAGGGTTCCTTTTATGGGTCGACTCGAAGGTGTTTGTGCTAGCGGAGCTATACCCGTGTCGAGCCCGGAATCCCGTCATTGTCGTAAGGCTTGTTTCTATTATGCGGATTAAGGCAAGTGGCGGTTCGCTCTTGCTCATTCGTTCCATATTTACATTAATTATCAGTAGTTTATCTGAGTAATTAATTTGGAATGAATACTCTGTTTGTCTGGGAACGGTTTTGATAAACTGTTTTGAAAATCATATAATAGGTTGTATATCTGTTAGAACAACGCTATTATCTGTGATCGCCTTTCGGGCCTTTATGTGAATTTATCCTGTAACTGTTATTGTGTTGTATCTATGTGGTTAGCACTGTTAGTTAGGAATGTACTCGGACTTCGTCCGGTCGTTTCTTTATAATCTGCTATCAGGGTGGCTCGTCTCCATCTGGTACTATTCTAAGATCATGATCGGTCTCTTTCACAAGTGTGTAGAGACATGACACTTAGCTGGTGTCACAAACCTTCCGGTGTACGTCACTCTCGACGAAACATATACTAAGATGTGTCGTCCCAATGGTGGGGTACACATGTAAAAGTCTAATAATGTGATGTGTGGTTTGTAATATTAACCATATAAGTGCTACTCGACGCACATAATTAATAAACCTTCGGCGAGTAGTGCAACTAAGTTATAATGCAGCTAGGAAAACTCGTCTCGACTTTGATCATAGTACATTCTCTTTCCAATCTGGATTCGCTGTATGCGATGAGGTTGGTCGTGAACCGAAGCATCTCAGTCAACTTTTAAATCATTGTTGTATGATGCTGTAAACTTTCCAGATTTGTCATAATTCCTTAAAGACTCATTTCCGTTGGAGTCTTCTTTCGAGTCGATTTCTGTGAAGATTCAGTCTTCCAGAATCTTCTCTTGTGCATACCTCTTGTTTATTCCAGTAGGAGTATGATGGTTGACTATCGTCATTGGTTGTTATTCGAGAAGCGATGAGTCTAACCTAATACGACTGCTTCGAACCATTCTGCTTTGTACCCTTGCTAGTCTATTCAAGTAGACTAACCCACGAACTTTGTTCTCTGCATGTGGGCTGGTGTCATCCGTTCGATTCAGCACATCAGATAGAAAGTAGCTCAGAAGAATAGAAGGACTATGGAGTCGACGGTGGTTTTCGAATGTTTGAGTTATTTCGTTAATCAGGTTGAGATCTTTTGGACAATGACTTTGGTTGTAATGTACTTTCTAAGACTTCCGTTGTATTTGGTTTAAACTTTGTGTTGGCCTATTCGGGATTGGGTTGTAATCCCGTAACTCTTGTTTCCTTAACAATGTTATGTTTTGGAATTGAATGCTTTGATCATTATGTATCACTTGTATTTCATAAATTGTATTTAAATGGTAAAGCCTTGGGTGATCTCGGTAAGGAACACTGGGGTCATTGGCGGTAATACCTTTCCAAAAGGGTTAAGTTTTGGGGGTGTTACAAAATACAAACTCAACTATCCCGCCAAGGGCCTAAATTATGAATTCTATCCCGCCAAGGGCCTAAGGAATTAGGGTAGAAGTATTACCTTGACCCAATATCGATCCTTCAAGGCAATGCCCTTATCAGCCTGCAGAATGTCATTTCACCAATTAAATAAAGAATGTGATTCTTTTCACTTTTGCTTTATTTATATAGCTTTCCTTTTCACTTATTAAATTAATAAACCGTAAAAATGTGATCCTCTAGTATATTACATCCTCAATACATTATAATACATAGATTATGAGACTTTGTTTTTTTAATGTACAAGTCAACCGATAACAATAAGACAGTTTCGATCCCTTTTAGAAAACCCTTATCCAAAGGCAGAAAATATAGAGAAACCACTGCTATAGGGGCATTTCATCAAACACCTTCAGTGTGCCGCATCAGAAAATTAACATTCTTAACTAAATTTATGATGAATATAAATCAAATCTTTTGCTCTTCATTTTCACAAACTGGAAGCCCAATCAAGGAATCAATTAGGAAGGGAAAGGACTATGTTGTAAGGACTGATCTTAAGGAGTATTCCGACAAACCGATTAAGCTTCTAACAGAGCCAAACCTTCCTGTTTTCAAAAAAGAGTGCAAGGACTAAAACATTTAAACACAAAACACACAAATTCGAAATTCATGATTAATGTAACAAAAGGCACGAGCTTTCAATAGGCAGAAAAAGACGAAGAAGAAGTATATAATTAAGATTGATGAAGTTGAGTTCGACGACAATACGAGCAAATTAAAGTGTAGAGTTTAGCGGAATTGGAGAAGTAAAATAGGGTGTCAGATGAGCTTACCAGCGGAATCGGGTGAGGTTGAGGATGGCGTTTTGGTGAAACCTCGAGTGCGTTGTTGATACTTGTAGAAGGGAGTATTAGAGGGAGCTCGGCGAAGGGATATGAAGTCGGAGCTCGGGAAGACGGAGCTCGACGAAGACGGATACGAAGAGGAGATGAAGGCGCACACAACTGTTTTTTTTTTAATTAGGGTTGAGCTTATAGAGGCGGGCCTAACACGCCCGCCTCTATAAGTATTGGTATAATAGAGGCGGGCTACTTGGCCCGCCTCAATTAGTTAGCATTAGAGGCGGGCCTTACCCTGGCCCGCCTCTAATACTTTAGCGGGAAATGTTATTTCGGATACTTGTTGAGGCGTATATTAATTTGCCCGCCTCAAAAGATGTTTTTGAGGCGTATACATTAATTGTCCGCCTCAAAAACCAAAAAAAGTGATTGCCTAAGTCGTTGTTGAGACGTATTGAACTATGTACGCCTCTAAAAGGGAGCCTCAAAAAGTGTTTTTTCCACTAGTGCAAGGCCTTCATTCCATGTCTCCTTAAAGTGAGCAAGTCGCTCTCCATACTCATCCTTTGTGTGCGACCTCATCACCCGACGAACACTTCCCGAGAATTTCTTCTCGTCAATTTTCATCAACTTAGCATATGCCTTCACATTACGGTCTAAATGGACATGACACAAATGATCCCGAACCTTCGGAAACACCTTATAGGCGGCCTTGATCAGTCCTAGCTCTCGATCAAACATGATGTATATAGGACATTTCCGCCCGAACAACCACTTCAATCGTGTCAATGCCCATGCATAGTGGCTTGCCGTCTCCCTTTCAATGAACACCAGAGCGATGCAATATGTGAAGTTGGTGCAAGTAAACCCAATAATCTGGAATAGTGGCATACCGTACCTATAAATGCAACACAAAAAATACTTCAAACCCGCCCAAAATACCATTATCTACTCATAATACTAAAAGGAGTATAGTTTACCTGTTGATTTTGTACGTCGAATCCATGATGACGACATTAGGGAACAAACGCAACAAATTTCGAGCGTCTGGGTGAGAAACAAACAGGCACGACAACACCTCCTTCCCATCTGCCCTCGTTTTAGTAGCGGTGTCCAGGAAATAGCCTTTGTCCTTCAAAAACCCCAACGACCATTGCGTCACATTCAGATTGCCCAGGGATTTCAACCTCTCCTTAGCCCTAACAGTGTACACTTGCCTCATTGATACCGTTGAACCCGTATATTCATTCATAATCTGTGTAGAAATAACCTTGGGTCTTGCACCCGCCGCGGCATCAATCATCACTTTTCTACGTTGCTCCTTCGTAAGTTGGGAAGCAAATGCATGGCCAATCAAGGTGGTCGAAAGCAGATGGTTATGGCATGCTCTAACAACCGATATGGTCCACCCAGGAGCTCTACTAGCATTTCCTTCACTAAAAATACCATGCAACAAAAAGGGACAACCCTTCTTCTTTGACCTAGCTTTATTCACTCGTATCGGGCTGACCTTTTTACCATCGACTAACTTCTTTTTTTGCCGGACGTAGGTAACCCGAATCTCTCACAATGAAATATAATCCTTCTAGGCTTTGATTATTTAGTAGTGATCACCATAAAAAGACTAAAATCGACCTTTTGCACCCACTCCCTCAAACCCTCCATACTCGGAAATATCTCATTAGTAGTAAAATGAGATGAGAAGTCTATTGCTAGAAATTCATCATCACTAGAATCACCATATTTATATAAAAAATTAGTATATTAGAGACTAATTAATAATTACATTTATAAAAAAAATCTAATTTAAGCATTATTTCTAAACTTTCTACATACACACATCTATGTTATTTCTAAACATTCTACATACATAAATCTATGTTATTTCTAGACATTATACATACATGCATATAGTTTATTATGAAAACACAATCATTTCAGAGACTAATTAGTATTTACATTTGTTATGAAAAAACAATCATTTTATTTCTACATTTATCTAAATATTATATATACAGGTAATATCTAATTACTTTATATTGTAAAAAAATAAAAATATTACGTACCCTAAAGTACTAAGGAGAAATCGGCGACTGAAAATCAACTTCATCATCTAGAGACGTGGGCGCGCTCGAAGACGACTCGGACAGTCCCCTCCAACAAGAATCGCTTGACGACGACATATATATAGCCGGAAAATTACAATCGGTTTGAAGTTTTTTTTTTTTTTTTTGTAATTCAATGGTGGTTCAACTACTATTACATATCCCATATATATAGCCGGCCACATGCACGGAAGTGCTTTGTTGCTCAAATTTTGCTACAGATACTGTCGCACAAAATGATCGTTTAGACTAAAACGGGATAATTATGGGCGACACTATGTGCATCACAAATTGACCGTTTAATTTCAATCGTACACTCTCTAGACTGCACCTAATGTCGTCCAGAAACCGGTTTCACTGAACCGGTTTTTTTGGATTGCACTACGTGCCGCCCAAAAAACCCCGGTTTTTTTGGACGTCAATACGTGCCGCACAAAAACCGGTTCACTGAAGTCGCTTTTAAATTATTTAATTTTCAATTAATCAATTCTTTGGGTATTGGAAAAGTATAAACGAAAAAAAAAGTATCTTCATCTTATACGAACTATATATACCCAATTCAATTTGCATCCTTGTTTTTAAATGAAATTTCAATTTTGTTTTTAATGAATTATCATCTTTATATGTTTCGAGTTATTTATTATTATAATTATATAATCATTCTTTGATATATAGTAATAATATTATGTACATGTGATTATAATATTTTTTGAAGTTTAAAGTAAGATAAATAGCTAACAGTAGAATTATTTTATTTCACTTACTCAACAACATGGTTGAAAATTCTCTTAAGAGTTAAAAAAAATGAGTGTTAATCAACCAATATTATTTATTATTTGAAAATTTATAATAGCATTTTCATAAAATATTATTGATAGTTTTATTAAGCATGTCAAAACACGACCCGGTCTGACATGTTCGATTCTAAGGACTTGTACGGTTGTATGCCTAGACCTCATGGTCCAAATATTTATGGATTTAATTTGAAAAGACTCGTCCCGTTGGGTTGACCGATTTGACCCTCACATATGTATTATCCCATTTATATTGAATGTTATGTACACTTTATTTAATAGTTATATAATATTATTTTTTAATTATTTTTTATTTAAAAAAACTATCACTTTGGACCCGTTGGGTCGAACCGTACCACACCCGTCATGACCCGACCCAACCAACCCATGAATTTTAACAATCCAAACCCAATTTAACGTGAACCCAACTGATTCGTATTGAAGATTTACATCTTATTGTTACAATTTTCATATAATTCTGTATAAAATTCTTTCTTATTATAATTCTAGTTATTTATATGTGTGTTTTGTTCACAAAGTCATATAATAATGATCTTGAAATCAATAAAAGTGTATAATATTCTGATTGTTTCGGTCTCGAGTTTTAATAGTTTGGGGGTTTGATATATTATTTCAGTTTGATTATTTCTTGTTTTAGTTATTTTAGTGTTGGGACGGATTTAAGAAATTTTTTATAGGGTAACAATTTTATATTGATATTTTAGTTTTTTTAATGGGTTTAAGTAATTTCTTATAGGGTAACCATTTTATTAAATTATATTCTTTACATATGTTCCAATAGGATAATTAGAAATATTGTGCGTATATTAATATTACTATATTTACTTATGTACTTTATATGCATAATATAATAAAAGTCTTTATTAAGTCTCAGCATACATCCCTTAACCATGTACTTATAATGTATTAATATGAATATGTCAAATTATAAATATTGTTATATGTACAAATTTTCATTACTTAGCTATTGTCTTTACTCCAAACCTAAATAACGTTCATTTTCAATAATCCAAACGGAATAAAATCAGATATACTAGTTTTAGAAAAATACATTGACTTTCTTCACACATCAACTAAAAAAATATTTCTGTAAATAAAGAGATTATACTCCGTAAGATCTAGAGAAATTGTACAATACTTAAGTAAAATAAATCATTCAACATTAAATTGTCTTAGTTTACTAAATTAGGTAAATAAAAAATTGTCTTAGTTCAATTACTTAATAAACCCCAAATTATTATCCACTTTATCTCTTGAAAGTTGAAATAAAAAATAGATGCTACACTAATAAGTCTAATAGGCTACTAGCTAATTCACTTTTTCAAGACCAATAACCCTAAAAATTAAATAAAAATTAAAATATTTATAAGGTGGGACCAAGGGGTAAGTACCCCTCCGGGTAACTGAATCATACGCGGTACGCATATTACATTTCACTTCTCTTTAATAAAGCTGATTAAAGTGATTTAGGGTTGTATTAACTAATGAATATGTCAATGATGACAATGCTAATAATTGTCCAGAAATATATAAAAATGTGAAAAATGACCGTTTTGTTTCTGCAAAAAAGTTGGATAATGTATAGAATAAAATACCACATTTAGGATAGTGATTAGTGAGCAAGTAATAACTCCTAGAGAAATGACGAAAACGCATGAGGCGAGCTTCAAAATCATGCGTGCGTGTTTCCAATTATCGTATTGTCAAGTGCTATTAGCCAATAAATACTGCAGTACTCGTATCTGGTGAATAATTAAATTATTCAATAATTATTATTGATTGAATTAAATTATATTAAATTTAAGTAATTTTTAGAAAAAATATATCTTATTGATATTGTTTAAGAATTATATAAATAGAATATTGAAATAATATAAATTTATTATTTAAAAGCAATATGTTCAATATTTTATTGTTAATTACTTAACTTGTATAAATATTATTATATTTTATTCAAACATGTTCTTGTACAGTTATCCTTTTTATTTTTAATCATGTAATTATTGTCATGCATGAGATATTTTTGTTGAAGTGGTGTATGTATTCCACTATTATTTGTCGTGTATTTTGTAGAGTGGAGATATAAGATTTTAGATTCACCCAACGTTTTATATATGAATCATATTCAAAACGTCCTGATATATCATATTGTAAAATCTTCTCATGAAACAGACGTTGAGAAAATCAAGAGAATATGAAGATCACAAAAATTAGACCTTAGTTGTACAGTAGTAAATATTTTTTGAAAAAGTAAATGTATTTTAAAAATATGATTAATTCTTGAAGTTCTCTCATGTTACTGAAAAATAGAGCGTATTGTTTTCAAAGAAATGTATATTGCTATTAGTTAACTCTATTCTTCACATAATCATATATATCAATTATATTAAAAAAAATAACCCATAAGCAATGATTATTGTAAACATCAGAAAATTTAAAGTAAAAAAGTTTGGGATAGTTATAATATTTCAAAGGTTATTCTTGTTTGTTATGGTGGGTTTATTTAGATTTGTATTTATATTTACAAAAAAAAGAAATAAATTTTTTAATTGAAAATGTTTGGAATAATCAAAATATACATTAAATAATTAATGCTAATAATTTTGATTTCTGAATGGTTTTATACACATCCATCTCGACTTAATTATTTGTGATACATTTATATTTGAAAAGGGGAGGATATAAGTGATTTAGGATTTGTTTAAATTGCATATTTCGATATAGTTTATTATATTATAATGAAAGATTAAATAAATTTACACTAAATCCCATGTTATAATTATAAATAAAATACGATCCAAATAGACCTTGATTTTTCATATTGTAATTTTTCATATTTTTTTTCTTTTTTAGGAGTTAACGGCTGAACCCCAAAATTTAACGTTTTTTGACGTCAAGGGTATTTGGCGAAATTTGTCAAAACCTCAGGGGTACCACGCTAAATATAACAAACCTTCGGATATTTCGCGAAAATTGCAAAAACTCAAGGGTACCACACAAAAATTATGAAAAGTTTGGGATATTTATAATATTTCAAAGGTTATTCTTGTTTGTTGTGGTGGGTTTATTTAGATTTGTATTTATATTTACAGAAAAAAGAAATAAAATTGAAAATTGAAAATGTTTGGAATAATTAAAATATACATTAAATAATTAATGCTAATAATTTTTATATCAATTTTCTAACCTATGTCCTAAGCGCACATGTTAAGAATTCTCGTTTTAGAAATTGTTTCCTAAAAAGGAGTGCTTAAACCCTTTTACGAAATATTAAATTCCCTAATATAATTACACCTAATAAAATACTTCTAAAATTAAGTGCTTAACATTAGAAAATTCATTTTTATAATTAACATGTTCTTAATTATTTTATAGTGTAAAAACTGTCATTGGAGTAATAACGTACCTAATACTACGAATTCTATCGGAAATAAAAATGAAACTATGATGAGATTTGCCATGTTCTTAGAAATAAGATTAAATTACCATGTTTTTAGAAATAAGATTTGATTAAAAAAAATCAAACTATGATTTTTTATTATTTTAATAATAAATAAATATTGGTATAGATAGAAATTGTTACATTTAACAATAAAAAACCTCACTAATACAATACATTAAATTGAATTTTTTATTTGGTTAAAATCAAATTTGATATTCAGATAAATAAAACATAAATAATATAAGATATATTGATTTAAAATTCAAATACTTGATTGGTTTACATCAAACTTTGTTAATATCCATAATTTGACACATGAGTAATGTGGGCCATAATCATTTTGGTGGTTCAAAAATAAAATCGTTTTAACATAGATATATAGATTTTGTTGAATAATTAATAATAAAAAATAAAAAATAAAAGAATAACAACTCAACAACATTTTCCTAAAAAACGTTCTAGATGCTCTAAATGTGAGAGCTTAAATATATAGTTATAGGATAAATAGATAGGGTGAAGATCTAATAACCACAAAACAAACCAAAAAAACAAAAAATTATAAATATTAAATTTGAATTAGGACTAAGGGTGTTTTGCAAGGGTATACCACTTTGCTAATGAAATGTGCAAAGTTGTACTTAATTTTTTGGATATAACTGCAATAACATAAAGCAACTTTATTTGATTTTATTTTGCCTTTAAATTTTGGGTACAAAATGTATTATCAGAATTTGTAAATCGAAATTTAAATGGAAAAGAAAAGAAGTTGAAAAGTTGAAAAGATGGCAATGTACTGTATGTCAGAATTTAAAATTATATTTGGAGAGAAGCTGTGATTAAGCCGGATGGAGAGAGATTAAGCTTAATGTTAAACCAAGTGAATTTCAGCCACAAAAAACGCTGATGTGTAGCTGTCAAATCACTGCATATTTCCCGCCAAAACTAAGTTAGCTTAGCTAATCGTCTCTTTCCCACCAAAAATTACGTTAGGCTACTTCATCTTACCAGGTTATTGCCCCTGTTAAACCAATCTTCATTTATTTATGTCCTCTGCTTCATACCTGCCATCCGAGTTATTACCACTGTTAAACCAAGCTTCCTTTATTGCCACTGTTAATATTCTCATTTTCTATGGGTAAGTTTTCATTTTCACACGTGCTCTGTTTTATTTGTGATTATTTTTGTTTGTTTCTGTAATTACTTTTCTTATTTTTTGCTTCTTCAGGAAGATCAACTCCAACGTATATGGTTTCTCTAATCAGTGGAGGAAAATGGAGGTGCGAGAATGAGATTTGGGTTTATGAAGGAACAAAAAAGGCAAAGGGGATGATGGTTAGTAAGAATATCAATTATGAATCACTGAAGATTAAGATTGCAGAAAAACTGGAAATTGATCTTACCAGGTTCGACTTGAAGATAAGTTACATGTCTTTACAAAATCCGCACTTTCCTCCCTTTGATATTTGCGATAAGGATGATGTAGAAGCATACATCTTTTTGAACATGATAAATTGTAAAGACAGAGTTTGGCCAATTGCTTTGCATTCCATTGTGCAACCAAAATCTGGAGTTTCAAAAGAAAAACCTGAATTAGTTCCAAAAGAAGAAGAAGAGATGATCGATGTTCCATTAAGTGCACCTCAACCCGTATCCCAGCCTGGAAATGATAGTGCATATTTTACTCCTATACTAAGCCAAAAAAGAATGTCGGACCAGATGTTGAGCGACATATTAGATGCTGATCTTTTAGAAGATGAAATAGGAGTGGAGGGGATGGATGTCCGGAAGTCTGTGAAGGGTGGAGAGAAACAGAATGTTGACACTGTTACAAAGTGGTTTTGTAAGAAAGCCAAGACAGTTGAGGTTGTGTCACTAAGCAGTGACGATGAAGAGGAGGATGTTGTTATATCTGCAACCAAGCATAAAGGTTGTGACCTTGTCAACCTTTCCGAGGAAGAAGAGGAATACATTGAAAATGTTGACAACGTTGAGGAGGTTGATCTTGGGAAGCCTGAATATCTGGATGCTATTGATGAAGCCGAAGAGAGATATTACCGTTCTGAAGTCCCTGCTGACTTTCAAAATTTGGTGGATGTAGAAGAAGTGGAGGACAAGTCGAAGTCCAAGACAATCAAGTGTGGAGATATGTTTCAAACCAAGAAGGAGCTTCAGCATTCGTTAGCCGCATATGCTATGGACAATTGTGTAGAAATGCTTGTGAAGAGGTCTGATAAGACTTGTTATGTGGTGGAGTGCAAAAACAGAGGATGTTCATTTGGTTTTCGTGCTTCAGTGAAGATAGGTACTAGTGCGTTTATTGTCCGGAGGTTTGCTACAAACCATACATGTGGGATGCTGTTCAGGCAGGATCACAACAGGCATGCCACTGCCTCCGTAATTTCACAGAGTATTCTTGATAGGTATATATTGTTTTTGTTGAAGATTTTAACTTCAATTCAGACAGTTTTATGCAAAATGTCTAAAGACTATCTATTGGTGTTGGTGTAACAGGTTTAGAGGTCGCAAGGATGCACCAAGGGCAAGAGAGATACAAGCTGTCATGAAAGGCCTGGGAGTCGATGCCAGTTATCACAAAGCCAATAGAGCAAGAGTGCTAGCAGAGGACATTATTCGAGGGACTGCCGAGGAAGGTTACAGTCAACTTCACTCATGGCAACATATGTTGAAAGAGGTCAATCCTGGCACGCATACAGCTATAATAACAGATTCTGAAAACCGTTTTAAGTACTGCTTCTGGGCCTTGGGTGCTTGGATCAGGGCTGTTCCCCGTTTGAGAAAGGTAACTTTATGTTTCTCCAACTTTATTGTTTGTCTTGATTATATAATATGACCTGGAGGGTAAACTTCAATAGGGTGACCGGTTTTATATAAAAATCAGGTGATTTGTGTTGATGGAGCACACTTAGGAGGGAGATTCAACGGACAACTTCTTCTAGCTACTGCCCAAGATGGAAACAGACAAATCTACCCCCTGGCCTTTGCTGTAGTAGACAGTGAGAATAAGGATTCTTGGTCCTTCTTCTTTAAGGAGTTGAAGAAAGTTGTTGTACCCGATAGCGTGGATGTGGTTTTTGTCTCTGATCGTCATTTGAGTATAAAAGCTGCTCTGAAAACACAATACACTCTTGCTAGCCATGGATATTGCATTTATCATATGCTACAAAACTTCAAGCTGAAGTGCCGTTGGGGAGGCTTGCAAGACCAGTGGTTCAAGGTTGCAAAGGCGTACACGGTAGAAGAATATAGGACCGAGCTTGAGATCCTAAGAAACAGGGCTCCGACTGTGGTAAAAGATGCTCTGAAAGTGCCCCTTAATCAGTGGTCAAGGGCATATTTCTCAACTGACAGGTTCAACATCATGACTACAAACAATGCAGAATGTCTGAACAATGTGTTTAAAGAGGAGCGTATGTGGCCTATTGTACCATTGTTTGATGTTATCTTGCATACCTTTGCCACCTGGTTCTGTGAAAGGAGGGAGTCGGCTGCTACGTGGGCTGAGGTAAGTACCAGGTCTGTGACCAAAACCATGGATCAAAGGTATGCGGCTTCTGTGACAATGAGTGTCCATAGGCTAAGTGATATTGAAGCAGAGGTGGCAGATGGAAGGAATAAGTACGAAGTGAATATTCGCCGACTAACTTGCCAATGCAATGTCTTTCAGAAAGATTGAATTCCATGCACACATGCTATGGCAGTAGCAAAGGATAGGGGTGTTGATGTTACTACTCTGGTTACTCACTTCTATAGCAACAACAGTTTGAAAGATGTTTACAAGGAAACCATCCATCTGGTCCCCCCACGCAAGCAATGGGATGTTCCATTGTCCGTATCACAAATCGCATGTTTGCCACCACCATGGAAAAGGGGCGCTGGTAGACCAAGGCTGAATAGATACAAGGCTAGGTGGGAGAGACCCTACAAACGTGTGTCCAATAGATGTGCAAGATGTGGGCTGACTGGTCATACTTACCAGAGGTGCTATCGGGCTGTAAGAGGAGGATCAAGGGTAAGACCATAATGTGCTATCTTTCATAGTGTGCTATCTTTTATATTCCAGTTATGAACAATGCTATTTTTTTGGTATGGTTTTGGTAAGCTTAATATGACCAATAAGAGATCTCAAACTCTTAAATGATCTCTTATAAGTCATATTACTTTACTTTTGTGTCTGTTACTTATTCCAGTGATGAACCATGGGATGCTTTATGCTTCTTAGTTAATGTAATACTATCTCACCACCTTTGAATGTAAAACCTGTCACTTATCTACCTTTGCAAAAATGTTATGAATGTGTGGTGTATTATGCTTCTTAGTTAAGTTCAGATTTATGGTGAAAAGAGTTCACACAAATCATCCATCTTAGGTAAGAAAAATAACATTAAAAGCAGGTGTCATTCTGATTTCAGCATGAATACTTCCTTAAACCTTAAAGCATGAAACATATATAATTGAAAATCCTTCAAGCTTACACTTTCCCATAAAATCCTACAGCTTAAATAGTTCTAGACATAGATAGCTTACAAGACTCTTAGCAACCGAGAGCTTACAACAGGCTAAGTGAAATAGACTTTAATTACACAAGCCATTACCACAAAAAAACAAGTAACCTTCAGCACACGTTCAACATAGTTTGACGCCTTAACTCGACACTCTTCTTCATGACCGATAACACTCTTTGCACCACATTTAAGCCTTATCACTTCCTGCTGTAGCATTCCAAGCTCTGCCTCATATGCTGAAATTATACTCTCTTTCACATCCAATGCATCTTTCACCTGGATTATCTCATCTCTTAGCATAGGAATAAGTTATGTTGCAATAGGACAAAGTGGAGGGTCATACCATTCCCAAAATCCACAACCTCCAACCTGCATTCAATCCAAAATACATGAAAACTGGATTCGTATCATAAAGTATTCAAAACACTTTTAAAACAAAATATTATGAATATTAGCAAACAAGCTAGATACGCACCCGGTTTACACATCTTATAAATCTCCTTCCCGGATTCTCGTTTGTCATAGAAGTGAAATATCGGCAAGCAACACCACATGCACATCTTATCAATTTGGACTCCATTGTTGTTGTATTCCATCTCCTCATGAATAAACATGAGTTTAGGCTACGTCTTGTCTTCATCAGTAGTAATCAAAACATCTTTGTCAGAAGAGTTTCAAGCTACTTTGCCAAACCACATATTAGAGTTCACAAAATTTCAAGCAGAAACAAAACAATAGCAAATACGGAATTCTGTAGCAAATCCATAATTCAATTCGTATTTTAGAACATACATTGAAACAAAACAGTAGCAAATACTTCCCCAAATTGAAACCCTAAATCATACCAAACTTACCTTTACATTCCCACCACTGCTGGATCCTTCCGAGTATGCCCTGGGTTACGCCCTCGAGCTCTCTCAATCTCCACTCCCTGCGAAATACACCCTTCAATCGATTCTCAGAGTTGTATAGAGTTTTTGAAATGCCTCAATGAGCCATGGGAGAAGGATGAAGAAAATACGGTAGCTGTAGGATGAGGGTAAGAATTTGGGTGAGTTTAAAATTCATCTAAACCGGGTTTTGGAAATTGTTTTGACTAATCAGTTAATTTTAATCAATCAAAACCGGGTTTTGGAAATATTGCTCTCCACCATTGAATTTAAAACCTGTCACTTAAGGTATAAACTTTCACTTATATTGTTTTCCACTGCTTGTCGAAACACAACACATTGTTCATGCATCAAAGTTGAAACACAACACATTGGATGAGATAGATGACTTATACAACAACAGAATCAGAAGAGTTGAAACACAATACATTGTTCGTACATCAAATTTGCCCCAAAAACACAACGCAAACAAAACATTTTTCATGCATCAAAGTTGCAATCCAAACAAAACATTGTTCACACAATCTAGTGTTATGATGACACACTATTGTCCATAGTTCAACATTGTCTTCCACTGCTTGTCGAACACAGTATTAGCAATGTCGAATCTGTGATAGTCGATCGTATCATCTGAAATGAGAGAGAGATCATCACTTCCAAAACTCAACCACTCAATGTACTTCAAGGTGTATACTCCACAGTCACCACTGCAACCAAAAATAAGAAAGGTCAATTCTATGTTAATATTTTAGGTGGCGGGTAAAAAACAAACTGGAAGCAAGATATCTTACGCTCTTATGTTCTGTTCCAGATTCCCAACTCTTCCATTGTAAGTAAGAACTGAGACACCCCGGTGTGCATATTTCTTGGACAAAGGTTCGTGCTTGCTCACAAACTTAGGAAGATACTTGATAATGGGGGCGACTGCTTCTTCTATGACATGATCACGCTTCAGATTCGCATTGCAATCAAACACACTTAGGCTCCAATTAACCAGGTCAATTTGAATGGCAACCCAGTGGTTTGTGCCCACAAAAATCGGTGCATAGATGAAGTCCACCTCTTCCCAATTCTTCCCATGAAAAATTGGAAGTTCACCTCTAAAGTATCGAGCGACGCGATCTGGAAATTCTGGTACTGCAACACCACCCATTTCACACTTGTGTTGGTCTTTGTAGTCTTTACACCATGTAGTGTCCATAATAGCCGCCTTATGATTCTCACTTGGGTTCTTCAGGAGCGCATCGCGAAGTAAAATTAGGACCTCATCTAAGTGCTAGCAACAAAAATTTACACAATCAATATATTGATAGAGTATGTGGACAAAATTTACAATTTTTTTAAAAACCGGTCACCCTTACCAAATTACCCCACCACTTAGTTGGTTCAATTAAGCTCTCCATGAAATCATTGTCAATGTATATTTTGCTAACTCCACGGAATTCTATAGGTCTGCAATATAAAGGACAATATAAGTACATAAACTTCATTGGATGAGAGAGATATAAGTTGGATATACATACCTTTCATCCTTGTACCACTCTATTACAGGAGTCATTTCCTTCACAGCTGGATTTTTTGTGATCCTTTTCCAAAAACTCTTACCCCTCACTTCCTTCTTCTTGTCCTTGTCCTTCTCATTGTCCTTGGCCTTTTGGTTATTTTGTTTCTTAGATCTATAAGGGGAGAGGACTGAAGCAGATGGCTTCACACTACGCTTGGGGAGGTACCTTGACTTCTTTGGGGACTTCTTTGGAGATAGACCCACAGCCTTCTTCCTATTGCCGAAAACAACTTGGCCTTTGGCAAACTCTTGTTTCACATTCACAACCTCCTCAATACCCTCCTTCTGAACCTCTTCCTTACCAGCCTCTTCCTTCTCATCCTTGTCAATGTCAACCTTACCAACCTCTTCCTTCTCATCTCCTTCCTTCCCAACCTCTTCTTTACCAGCCTCTTCCTTCACATCCCCTTCCTTCCTAACCTCTTCCTTACAAGCCTCTTCCTTCTCACCCACATCCATCCCAACCTCTTCTTTCCCAACCTCTTCCTTCTTTCCCGACCTCCTTCTCTCTAACTTCCTTCTCAATAAATGAACGGCTACTGACCTAGAAACCTGGACTTCTGCTTCCTGGCTTTCCTGCTCTTCCCTTGGGGCATCTTCTACATCATCTGTGATAGTTCTATCACTATCAACATTCGGTATCAACTCATCTTGCTCTTTAGGGGCATCAACATCATCATCAGGCATTCCATCCTTATCAGTTAGCTTCTCACTAATGTCAGCTACAACATCCATTACTATATCTCCAGTTCTTCTACCAACACCAACTAATACATAATTTTCCTCCAATTCCTGAAGTTACATTTACCACAAAAATATATATTACTTCAAAATAATGTGCATATTCCAATTTTTATAACCTATAACACATTTCTCAAAATTTATAACCTGTCATGCTTCATTAATACACTCGACATGTACTTATGGCATACCTTATATACTTGTATGGCCAAACCAGAATTGTCTTGTATGGCCACATTTTCATCACTATCTCTAGGGTTGTCATCTAGGTTCACATCATTATCCTTTGAATTTTGTTCAAATGCCTCACTAACAAATTCTTGATTATTCTCAATAATGGGCTCACTTCTTCCTTCTTCTGTTTCATTTCCCTGCAATGATAGAGAATTTTTAGTGTTATCTATCTAATTTAAGTTTCTTCAACTCCATATCCTGCCACACTTCTTTAAAATATCTATAAAAGTAGAAATCTTAAAATAACTGGAATGTCATACCTTATATACTTGTATGGCCAAACCAGAATTGTCTTGTATGGCCACATTTTCATCACTGTCTCTAGGGTTGTCATCTAGGTTCACATCATTATCCTTTGAATTTTGTTCAAATGCCTCACTAACAAATTCTTGATTATTCTCAATAATGGGCTCACTTCTTCCTTCTTCTGTTTCATTTTCCTGCAATGATAGAGAATTTTTAGTGTTATCTATCTAATTTAAGTTTCTTCAACTCCATATCCTGCCACACTTCTTTAAAATATCTATAAAAGTAGAAATCTTAAAATAACTGGAATGTCATACCTTATATACTTGTATGGCCAAACCAGAATTGTCTTGTATGGCCACATTTTCATCACTGTCTCTAGGGTTGTCATCTAGGTTCACATCATTATCCTTTGAATTTTGTTCAAATGCCTCACTAACAAATTCTTGATTATTCTCAATAATGGGCTCACTTCTTCCTTCTTCTGTTTCATTTTCCTGCAATGATAGAGAATTTTTAGTGTTATCTATCTAATTTAAGTTTCTTCAACTCCATATCCTGCCATACTTGTTTAAAATATCTATGAAAGTAGAAATCTTAAAATAATTGGAATGTCATACCTTAGTATCAACATCCATCAAATTATGATCTCCACTAACAGCCTTGTCACTACCAGCCTTTTCATCATCCTCATCCACACTAACAGCCTTGTCACTATCAGCCTTTTCATCCTCACTAACATCATTTTCATCATTCTCATCCTCACTAACAGCCTTTTCACTACCAGCCTTTTCATCCTCACTAACAGCCTTTTCATCATCCTCACTTTTTTCATTGTCACTACCTTCACTATCACTTGCTTCAGTCTCAGAACCTTCTGAATCATCTATATACTCATCAACTCCATCAAACTCTTCACTATCACTATCACTATCACTTGCTTGAGCCTCAGACTTCTTAACCATTCTTTTCTTCCTCTTAGGGACCTTTTCAAAAACTTGGACATTATTCCTCTCCAACCTGTCAATCCTCTCACATAGACCGTGTTCCATCTTATCAATCTTGTTACACAACTGATTAATGATATCCATCATCTGCCTTGCATTTGCATCACCACTAACTTCTCCTTTGAAAGCCTCTTTCCCCTTGTTAGGCTCTTTCAGTTTGGCATTTGCCTTGCCCATAGCCATAGCCTCAGATACTATTTTGTCAAAGAAAGGGTCCTTGACTTCATCATGGAATCTGCAGCCACTTAACAAACTCTTCTCAGATTCATCAGGTATGAGAATAGGCAGGACCTTCAGCTTTGGATCAGCAAAACACAACTGAAGCAGTCCATGTTCAGGACATTTCTCTGAGTACCAACGAAGACCTCGGGGTATAGCTGTCTCATTTATCTTGGAAGCATACTGGACTCCAAAGCTTTGGACACATTCCCATATCCACACCTACATAGACACAACTTTTTCATTATTCAAACTTGTATGAACTTTAACATTTCAAATCCAGACACCCTTCACTAGGTAACTAGTCAAGCATATTAAAACTTGTATGAACTTTAACAATTCATACAAATGTTTGCATGATTTCAGGACAAATTCCATATAACAAATCAATTCTTTGATTTATAAATTGATCCAACAATTTCTCAAACTTCAAATATTTACTTTATAGGTATCACTTCAAGTTTAAACACTTAAAATCCCACCACCCAACACTATCAAACTTGTCAGGGATATATAGGCAAATGCAATTACTAATTTAATATACCTGAAATACAACTGGCATTCCTTGAATGGTATAGGGAATCCTTGCATCTTCAGAGAGTAGCAAAGCTTTTTCAACAGTAAGCATTCTTCTGGCCAGAGATTTTGTCAAAGACCTGTGAAACTCTTTATACGCAACTCTTCCCCAAGGATAATCCCAAAACTTGTCCATGTTATCCAGAAGCTTCACATGTTCAGCTTTAACTAGTCTCTTCTTATCTCCTCCAAGAAAAATACCTTCAACTATCAAAAGCAATGCCATCTTCAACTTGTAATTATCTAGTAGTCTATAATCCCTGAACCTCTCATACAAGTCTTGCACTGAGGTTTTAGGACTAGCAGGACCACCAAAGAACTTCTCCATCACTTGTACATCTTTCTTTTTCTTCTTCCCAACTGATTCTGGTGGCATTTGGCCACAATTTAAACCAGTTATCAATGCAAACTCCTTCATTGAAAACCTTAACACTTTACCACCTATCTCGTACCAGGTCTCCCACTTCTTTTTTGATTTTAGTTGCTTAAAAAGAACAGTATGTACAGTTTGGGAAGAAAATGTAACCTGACGCAGCATTTTCATTACATTTCCAAAAGGGCTTGCAATTATCCTTCTCCAATCTGCACCAGTCAATTTGTTTTCAATATCACGCACGTATGAAATCCTACAGTTGATATTGATTCTTCCATATAAAAGGGTCTCCTTTGTAGAATGCGTACTTAATCTACAATTGAATAACAGAACTTTCATAAGTTACATACACAACGGTGTCGGGATATCAATAAACCCTAGATGCACAAATTGAAAAGTTAAAACATTTGCCTCATTAGTTTTTTTTTACTTACATCTTCCTTGAAAGTTAAAGGCTTCATGCTTTTCCACCTTTTCAGAAGAGCGACAACTTCGTTTTTCTTCACAGAATAACTGCTCTATGATTTAGGCTTCTTCGCAGCAGATTTTGTAGCTTTGGGTTTTGCAGATGGAGGAGTTTTCTTCGCAGCAAATTTTGCCTTCCTCTTAGCACCTTGTTCTTCTTCATCCACCCCTCTTTTTCTTTTCTTCTGCGGTGTCCCATCATTAGAAGCTCTGGTAACAACCATTCTCTGTTTTCTCTGTTTCTTTCTTTGTTTGGGCTTCAATGGTTCCAGCGAAAGCAGAGGAGGATAAGTTCGGAACGGTTCAGGAAGGTTAGCAGAGGTTGAGGGCGGTTACAGAGGTCGCCGGAATTCAATTTCGGTGTCCGGTGAAGAAGAGTAATTTTGGGGGGTTGAAAATGGGTTGATGTTATGATGTTAAAATGGGTTAAATGGGTTCAAATTAATGAGGCAAATTAATGGGTTGAAAATGGGTTTAAATTTGGCAAATTAATTCGTTTAGCTTAGCACTAAATAGGCAAATTAATTTGGTTCAGATTTGGCAATTACCTGTTAGAATAATTGTTCTGATGTTCTCATTTTTCTTTACTTCAATTTTCAAGTTTACATTTCCAATGGTAAGTCACATCATGGCAAATCAATTGAAATTTTCTTTTTTTTCTTCTATTTTGAAATATATTATAATAAACATTACAATTGGACAAGAAAAGGTAAATGTAATACCGATTTTATCTTTTCAAAATTATCACCAAATTATGTGTTTTGCCAAATTTGCCCTTATTTGGGTACAAATGTGTGTATTCTTGTCATAACCTATAAAAGAAGTACAACTTTGCAATTATTGTCACAAAAGTGGTATATTTGCTGCCAATTTTTCTTAGGACTAAAGTTGAAAGTTTGTTACAACAAATTTTCTAAATAACACGGATGATTTTCATATAAATGGTTTATCTTTTAATGAAAGATTAGAATGATTTGAACAAATTTTCTAAGTGATTTATATATAACAAACTCTTCAAAATCATATCTAATTAAAGTTTGTTAGTGGCCGGAAAATTAAAAATTACAATAATTTTTAAAAAAAGCTAAAAATTGAGAATTGACTGATATATTTTTCTTCTTTCAGTTCGTCTAAATACTAGTACTGTTTCGGCTTATATAAATTTAATTAGTTACAATTAAGTGATTTATTGTTTCAACTTATCTATTGCATAACATTTAAAACATGAGCTTATCAATGATTATGTTAGTTGTAGATTTATGCACGTTAATTCAATGACAAAGATGATATTGATGTTTTAGTTTTTGAACTATATTTTTATATTGAATAATATGATTAGAAGATGTAATTTTAAATGACATCATATATTTGAATTTGCTCCTTATTTAAAATTTATATATTTTGTCAAAAACTGCATTTATCAAACAAAAAAGTTATTAAAAGATTAATATTAGGAAAAATGACTCTAAATAATACCAACTATCACCTTTGAACCAAAAATAATACAAACTTTAAAAATTATAAAAACGTACCCAAACTATGACAATATAAACAAAAAATGGTATGAGCATTTTTCGGTGAATTTTCTAACGGATATGCGGAGATGGAGCCGAAAATGTGATTTGTAAAAAAAAATTAAACATCAAATTACACCTCATTTGTATAATAACGATTGGTTTGTTTAAAAAGTGATGTGTCAAAAAATATGTCTGATTTTCTTTTGATCGTGTTGTTGTAAGATGTCAATTACTGATATTGGTTTGTGTATTTTTCTTTTATTTTCATGTATCTTTTTGTTATATAATGAGGTGTAATTTGATGTGTTAAAAAGAAATATGACAACTCATTTTTTGGCTCCAAATCAGCAAATCCGTCGGAAAATTTACCGAAAAATATTTTCATACCATTTTTTTGTTAATATTGATATAGTTTGGGTATGTTTTTACAATTTTTAAAGTTTGTATTATTTTTTGTTCAAGGCTGATAGTTGGTATTATTTAGAGTCATTTTTCCTTAATATTAATGCTAAAATCTCTAAGTTTGTTAGATAAGATTTTATTTAAAATCTCACAAAATATTTGGGTTAAAATAAATTAAACTTACAATTTTAAAAAGAAAATTAATCACAAATTGACAAATATGAATTGTAGGACCAGAATCAATATGGTGGCTCGCAATACTTTTGCTTTAATTAATACTAGTGTAATTCTCGTGCCAAACATGAGTTTTTACGTCATATATATTGAATCAAAAATATTAATAATTATTAAAAAATATATCTAGATGATATTGATATTAAAATCAATTTTGGATCAGTAATTTTGTATCTCAATCATACATATAATTGGAAAATTTTGGATTTGTATATAATTAGAAAATTTTGGATTTGTAATCTTTGTGATTAACTTGTAATCTTTGTGCTTGAATTATATTTAAATTAGGAAAAAATAAGTGAAAAGTTTAGGATAATAATCTTTAGTTTATAATTAGATTTATTTAAAAAATTGAAAAAATCAGAAAATAACATGTTGTAGTTTTAATGAGGGAGTGTCATGTGGCGGTTTTTAATGAGGGGGTGTCATGTGGTGTAATTAGGTTCTAGATTAGTAGATATAGAGTAGATTAGGAAATTTTGGATGTGTATATAATGAAGAAATTTTGGATTTGTATATAATGAAGAAATTTTGGATTTGTAATCTTTGTGATTAACTTGTAATCTTTGTTCTTGATTTGTATTTAAATTAGGAAAAAATGAGTGATAAGTTTAGGATAATAATCTTTGATTTATAATTAGATTTATTTTAAAAAAAATGAAAAAAGCAGAAAATGTCATATGACGGTTTTAATGATGGAGTATCATGTGGCGATTTTAATGAGGGAGTATAATGTGGTGTAATTAGATTCTAGTTTAGTTGATATATAGTAGATTGTCTCAAATACGTAGATTACTTAAAAATATCATAACCGGATAACAAATACTCAATCAAGAATATCAATAAATAAAAGTAATTGTTACTTTGTTTAGAGAATTGGATATCACCATATCCAAGCCTAGTGATCCAACGTACTACTTTGTTTAGAGAATGTCAATAAAATAAAATTAATTGTTACGATTTAGTCCACCTCTTTATCAAGAATCTAATTTTATTTTGAAAGTAAATAAGTTGAAAGCAAACTTGAACAAATTCTTATTTATAAATAAAATTAAAATCACATAGAGTCACAATATTTTGATAATATAACTAATATATATTAATCAAGCTTAAAAATTATTTGTAAAAAGAAATTTATCTATTATCCCCAAATTAAATCGTTAAATTATATATGAAATAGATAAATTTTTGTATGAAAAGACTAAATGCTAAAACTTAGAATCTGATTCATGTCCAACAATATGAAGAATTGAATATGGTGACGATACGTAGGCGAATTGACTGTGGAGACGTCACGTTAGACTTATGTCTTCCCTTTAGTATATATTTAGATATAGATAGATTTGTTTTTTCATTTACCGATAACATATATGATTATAACTACTCAACAAAAGAATCGGCCTAGTGATATTATATATGTTTCATTTACAAAAAACGACTTATAATTTATATACATATCATGCTTGCCTTGACACCAATTTTAAACAAACATATAACTTTACTAATTCTAAAGTGCAATCAATGTATATATATATATATATATATATATATATATAGAGAGAGAGAGAGAGAGAGAGAGAGAGAGAGAGAGATAGTCAGGCTCCGGTGAAACGTGAGGAGCGTTGTGAAGTGCCGGATCAAAGTGATCAATGGCTAGGAGGCGCGCGCTTCTGCTGGAGCAAAATAACAACGTTCACGACGTTAACTAACACCGTCAACTTTTCAAAATAAAAATAAAATAAAAAATACCAACTGTCTCCGAGACGCTTCATAATCCCTCTCTGCCTCGCTCGCTCTCTCTCTCTCTCACTCTCTCCCTCCCTCCATTGCTCTGCAACTCGCTTTTCCACCCTCGAAATCACATGAATCTCTTCATTTTTCCACGAAACGAACACAAAAGGTTCTTCGATTTCAAACAACTTCTAATCCATAGCAAAGGTAACAAGTTTTAACCTAAAAATCTGCGTATTTTCGTTGCTAAAAATCTGCAAGTTTATCCTAACCTAATCGACCTTCAACTACGATCGACACTTAAAACTTTGATTTTCGTTGCTAAAACTAGAAAACGCAGTTAAGATAAGTTGCATTTACTAATTTCCATTGTTCATTTGCAATGTTTTCTTTCTCGCATATTTCTCTAAGTTTAATACTAACTATTGCTTTATGTTATCTTTCCACAGCACGAACCTAAAAATGGTGAGGTCGAAGACAGTAGCCAGAAGAGTACTTAAAGGTAAAATTCGAGTTTACATAGATAAGGGCAAACAATAATTTGTTCAAAAATATGTGTTGTTTGTTCAAGAAAAATGTGATAACGTTCTTGTTTTTATCACATAGTACCAACTTTTATATGTGCTAGTTGATCAAGGATAATGTGTTATCGTTCATATTTTTATCAAATAGTTCCAACTTTCAATTTTCCAGAAAATGTTCAAATACATCTTCTATTTGTTCAAGAATATTGTGATGATGTTCTTGTTGTCAGTAGATAGTTCAAATTGTCAATTTTCAAAAAAGTTCAAGACATATGTCTAGTTGTTCAATTATATGTGCTGGTTGTTCAGTTTTTTTTTGTATTTACACAATTTTTACTTGAAGATTACTTGTTGTGGGACAACATATTAAAATGCTTTCTTCCAAATCTAGATCAAAATGAAAAACGTCTTTCAAGCGTGAATGAACTGCAAAAGATTATAGAGTTTAGAGATGCAACCATGATAATGGGAGAGGATTATACCTCTCAAATAGAGATTAGAAGCAAACAAAAGAATAACAGGGGGATTCAACATAAGAGGACTCACACAACCTCAACCAAACATGGTAACGAATTAAAAAAATTACTTTGATCATATTTGATC
Source organism: Rheum nobile (assembly GCA_027886185.1). NCBI lineage: Eukaryota > Viridiplantae > Streptophyta > Magnoliopsida > Caryophyllales > Polygonaceae > Rheum > Rheum nobile. Next base: position 3,872,902 of record WOAB01000207.1, on the reverse strand, counting down.
TTTTTATATTTTCCGACGCTGCATAAGAAGATACGAAATATTTTTGAACAAACACAATGTAAGATATGAAATATTTTTGGAGTTTGAACTATTGTGTCAATAATATGTTACATTTGTTTGTTCAAATAGAATGATTGCTTGTTCAAACATTATATTTATTTGTTCAAATTTAATGTTAGTTTGTTCAAACATTATATTTGTTTGATAAAATATAATGTTTATTTGTTCAGACACTATATTTGTTCAGACACTATATTCTCTTCTTGTTATGCAGTGCTGCATAATAAGCATATGTCTACTCTGTTTAATTTGTTAAAACTTCACAACAATGTGTAACATAAAAACTAATTATTTTGTTTTATATTCTATGCATGCAAAGAAATGCTTGCAGTCTATGTCGAAAAAAAAAGAAGAGAAAACAGGTTGCAGAAGAACAAGACCCCGCACACAACAAGAAGGAAAAAGGATTAAGTCAGCAACAAGAAGAACCACAAGAAAATGTGAATGAACCTCAACAAAGCTCAGATGAAACAGAAGAAGAAGAATCTGAAGATCAGATTGAAAACAACACAACACATGATGAGTCTGAAACAAGCTCTGATGATTCAGAAGAGAGTCAGTATATAGGTGATGATGAATAAGAGCACTCGGGAGATGATGATGACCATCTTTCATTTAAAAGAAAAAACGTTAAGGGAAAATCCAAATGTCCAGAAACTACAAGTGAGGATGAAGTAAGATTCAACAACACAAGGGGGAAAAGAGGGTTTTCATGCATACAATACAGAACAAACCCGAGTAAGTTTGTCAAAGCTATTCAGAAATTGAGCAGTGAACAGAAAAAGGATGTGATGGATATGGGTTTGGGATCTCTTCTCAACTTCAACCTCAGTGGAATACCAAGGTTTTTAGGTTATTGGCTTGTGGAAAATTTTGATGCTAACAAGTGCAGCCTCAAAATGGAAGATGGAAACCTTGTGCACATCGAAGAAGATGATGCACTTGTTACAATGGGATTGCCTAAAGGAAGTCAGAAAATAGAAATAAAGAGAAAGTCAATCAAGAAGAGAACCAAGGCTGATGAAGTCCATGACAACCGGGTTAAACGATTCACAGAAAATGAACACCGCATCTTACCACGACATGTCTACAGCATGCTAAAGAAGTGTAGGAAAGGAGGTCCGTTCTTCAAACGGACGTTTATTGTGTTGTTTGTTACATTGTTGGTTGAAGGAAACTCAAATGGCACAGCGAATCTGTCGCTGTTGAGAAGCTTGGAAGATGTTAACGGAATCAAAGACATGAATTGGTGTGGTTACCTGCTTGACTGCCTCGTGAAAACCACAAACAGACGGGAAAAAAAACCCTAAAGGAATGTTCAAGGGATCACTCTCCTTCCTTGCTGTAAGTAATTGTTCAATTTTAAATCTTTATTGTTCAAATTTAACTATACACTATTTAACTGGGTTATTTGAAGCTTTGTTCAAATTCAAGGGAAATTTGTTCAACTTCAAGAAACATGTGTTCAACTTCAAGGAAGGTTTGTTCAAATGATGCTTTATTGTTGCAACATATCCTAAATATATGTTTGTTCAACTGTATATCTAATTTGTTCAACTTTAACACTTCTTTTTCATTACAGTTGTTCTATGTTGACCGGATAGTAAATGGTAGAAGGACTGTACCACGAGCATTCCCAACGTTTATGAATTGGACAAGGAAAGAAATTACAAAAAGAGAGCTTTACGAGATGAACAATGGAGGGTTTGGGCTTGGGTATGTGGACGTCAGACAAACTATTCCATCAACATCAGAACTAGTTTTGGGTGAGGGTTTAAGAAGCAATCAACGGGCGCAAAGGATTGAACGAGCAAAGCGTCTATCGAAAGCTGACTATTTCGAGGTAAATAATTTGTCATGTTATCCATGTTTAAATGAGATAGTCCAAACTTTCAATTTTACTGAAAATGTTCAAATATATGTGTTGTTTGTTCAAAAATATTGTGAAGTTGTTCATGTGTTTAGCAGATAGTTCAAACTTTTAATTTTCCAAAAAATGTTCAAGAGATGTTTGTATTTGTTCAAATATATGCGGTAGTTGTTCAGGTTGTTGTATTTACATTATTTGTTGAAAAGCTTTCTTTGTACTGTGTTGACATAATGTAACAAACATGATACAGAAACTCGCAAATAAGGCAAGGGAGGCAACTACTATTTTGAATGAGTTGGCAGACATAACGTTTTCAACACCGAAGGCATACCTAAAGGATGAACCAATGAAGAGCATGCACAATACAACAATTGACCTAATTGTTGGCAAAGGTGAAGATGACAACAGTGGAAATAACGAGCACCTGGCCACACATTTTGACAATATCTGGTCAAACTCTGAAGATCAGTTCTGGAATCATCCAGAACTAATCGAGTGCATGAACAAAGTTGAAAAGGCAATCAACGCACAAACTAGGGTGTAGAAGAAGTTTAGATTCAACAGACCATCAGTGGCAGAGAAAGTAAACAACCAAGGGATACCAAGCTTTGACCTCCTCCCAAGTGTTGACCTTGACATGACTATGGGTGATATAGCTCGTACTTATCAGTCACCAACTAGAAGTGTTGGAGATCAGTAGGGACAAGACCAGGTAAGTGAACATGAAGCCTTTTGAATGTCATTCAACAATTTCCTTCAAAAAAGAAAAACTGAAATATATCAATCACTAAAATTATTCTTAAAAATACAGAGCAACATAGAAGGTGTGGCTCAAGAAGTTCAACAAAACACAGCTCCTGTTGAAGAAGATGTAGAATGTAATCAGATGACAGTTCTCCAAGAGGGACAAGAAGAGCAAGAAGGTGTTACAACAGTGGATAATGAAGAACCAGAAGGAAGGATTACTGAGGGACCACAACAAAAGACAACAAGCATTGAGGTAAACCACAACTACATCAAGGCCTCAAAAGTTCAAAATTATAGTGTTCATGTTCAAATGCAGGTATAAATTGTTCATCTTATAAAATATATAATGACAGGTGATGACTACAACAGAGACAGACACACAAGAAAACACAACAAACATGGAGGTAAGAACACAACGACAACAAAGCAGATTTGTGAAGTTCAATTTTGTAGAGTTTTTGTTCAACTCCAAATAATGAATTTTTTATTTTATAAAATATAAAAATGACAGGTGCTAACTACAACACAAATTGACAATCAAAATGAAGGAGACATTACTGAGATGGTGACAGAAGGAGAGGTTCGTGAGGAACCACAAGATAAAACAAAAAACATAGAGGTAAACTACAACAACACATATATGAAATTATAGTATTTTTGATCACCTTCAACTAGTTATTTGTTCAATTTTAAAAATGTAAAACTGACAGGTGGAGACGACAACAGTGACTGAGGCATCCAATGAAGAAGGCAATACTGTGATGGCGAAGGAAGGGGAGGTGAATAATACAATACTTTCAAAAAGTTGTTCAAATATATATTCTATTTGTTCAACTTCAAAGTGTTAATGTTCAAAAATATATCATTCGTCTGACAGTCACTGAAGGCAGTTGATAGTCAACCACTACAACAACAAAACGTTGTAGAAGTAAAAAAAATGTACCAAAGCTAAGGATTTACGTAGGGAAGACAAGGAACGCACAAAAAAACCAAAAGGCAATGAAAGAAGCCAAAAAAGCAAGGAAAACAGTTGATGAAGCTGAAAAGTACAAGAAGGCAATGGAAGAAGCAAAGAAGGCAGCTCAAGAAGCACAAAAAGCAAAGAAGGCGGCAAAAAAAGAGGAGAACAAGAAGAAAGAAGCTGAGAAGGCGAAAAAGGCATCTGCAGAAGCAGAAAAGGCGAAGAAAGAAGCCGAAGAGCAAGAAAGGGCAAAGAAGACAGCTGAGGAAGTGGAAAAAGCCAAGAAGGCAGCAGAAAATGCAGACAAAAACAAGAAGGTTGTTGAAGAAGCACATGAAGCCAAAAGGGCAGCTGAAGAAGCACAAAAAGCCAAAAAGGCAGCTGAAGAAGCTGAAAAGGCCAAGGAGGCTGAAGAAGCAGAAAAAGGCGAATAAGGTGGCTGAACAAGCTCCAAAGGCCAAGAAGGCGGATGAAGAAGCTCAAAAGGCCAAGAAGGCGGATGAAAAAGCTCAAAAGGCCAAGAAGGCGGATGAAGAAGCTCAAAAGGCCAAGAAGGCGGGTGAAGAAGCTAAAGTTGGTGCAACAATGCATTCTGACTTTCCAAGCATCATCAACCCCACTCAAAAACACACAGATGAAGAGAAAAAGATTGTTAGATACATCACAGTAACTACTAAAGATATAGGGTAACTTCTTTTACCCTACTGTTTCAAGGTTTTATATTATACAAAAACATTTACTAAAACATTTTAATAAACGTAGGGAGATAATGTTTCAACATGAAAGTATTATAGCATACTTATCTGACATGAGGAGTATCATATGTGAATCATTGATCTCAATAAATGTGATAAATGCTTGGGCAGTGATCCTGAATGAAAGAGAGAAGTACATGTCCAGCAAATCCACAACAAGATTTTTTGTAACTCCAGCAACAACTGTAAGTACATTAGCGAATTTCTAGCTTTGAAAACTATTCACTGAAAAATACTGACACTTTTATCTATGCAAGGCTTTCTCTGTGGTGACTCCAGACAAAAAGGGCTATAAAACAAACTTGAAGAGATTCACAGAAATGCTCGATTCTGTTCAGGACATGGCGTTGCACACAACACTAGACCGTGCAACATTGGTATCTCCTCCATTTTAAACTTATTTCAATACATGTAGAATACTTTGTTCCCAATTGAAAAGGTTGTTTGTAATATAGGTATTCTTCCCAATATGTGCAAGCAGTCACTACTACGCCTTATGTTTCAATCTGAAGAGAACGCGCTTTGAAATCATTGATAATTCGTCGTCAGGGGATCAAGCAGATGACAAGTATGGAGAGGTGCCAGAAAGACTCGTAAGCAATGCAAATTGTTCAACTAATAAAAATATAATGTTCAAGTAGATTGCTTTGTTGTTCAAAATTAATATTGTTCAACTATATAATATGGTTGTTCAAATATGTGTATTTAATAGTTCAATTTCATTAATTTTATGTTCAAGCTCGTCAACTGAAGTGTTCATTTTTTATACTTGACAAAATGGATTGCAGAGGAAATTATATACAGACTACTTGAGGTTGAAGGGCAGTGAAGCTGTAGCTGTAGCGAAGTTAATTGATGGAATGCCAGTAGAACTTTTAAAAATGAAATGGCGTAATAGCAAGAACAAGCTTGATTGCGGTGTCTATCTTATGCGCCATATGGAGGCTTACAACGGTGAAGGTTCCAGTGGGTGGGAATGTGGATTCAAGAAAGAAAGCAGGAGGAACATGTTACCGTTGCGAACAAAATACCTAGCAACCATCCTTGGATCAGAACTGAATGGGATCCGAGCAACTGTAATATGAGAAGCCTTGGAAACCCCACTTCCTTGATGTTTAGTGACAGACTAATTGTGTACCACTGGCAGTTTGTTTCTTAGATCTTAAGTCATGGATGAACAAGTTTGTTAAACAATTTAGTGAGTTGAACAGTTAAAACTTTTGGGTAGTTTGCTGGACAGGTTCAAATCAAGTTTATTCAACGAATTGTGATCTGCTATAACCATCGATCAACTATTTACATTGAAGCATAATTGTTCAAACAATTATTAATATTGTTCAAATATAATCTACAATTGTTCAACATTGAAATTAGTTATACTTCAAGATACGTTTGTTCAAATTCGACAATATTTTGTTCAATCATGAAACTCTTCTCCACACGTTCGACCGAACATAATGCTCGAAGTAGCAACCAATATTAATATGTGTGTAATCACAATGTGTCCATAGAAAACATATTGTTCAACTATAATAACAGAATGGTCAAGAATAAAGACAAATTGTTCAACAATAATAACAGAATGCTCAAGTATAACGGTAAATTGTTCAACAATAATAGTTTGTTGTTCAACTCCTAAAATTTCTTCTCTAGACACGTCCGACTATTGTGATCAACATATTTCTTGCATACCCCACACTTCCTCGTCGCCTTTTTTGCTTTTGATATAGCAACCTCTCTATTGGGCTTGATACGACGACCACTGCCCTTGTTCTTTGCTTGTTGTGGAGGCAAAACAGATATATTGGTAGGCACACTTGTACCCACAAAAGACTCAAAAACCTTTTCTTTGCTCGATCTAGACTTGCTTGATGAAGCGTTACTTTCTGCAGCAGATACATTGCTTCTCAAGCACTTACTCAAACAAGATATGTGATCCTTTATTAGACATAGAAGTTCTTTCAGCTTAGCACAATCATCACCAATCAAATCAATACAACAATGGACCTCCGACCAAATATCATTAACGACAAACTTGCTTTCAACCATACCAGCACACTGATCAAATGAAACACCATTAACACCAATTGAAGGTTTGAGGATTGTATTTTTTGTCCACCGATTAAGAACAACATTGCTTGGGAACTGTTCAAGACATCTATCTTTAAACACCAGAACCATATGACGACATGGAATCCCGATCCTTTCAAACAACTTGCAAGTACATGTTGAAACTTCATCTGGTACAGAAAATCTAACCTTGAAAGTCACACCACCAGGATCTCCAATGGTGTATAGTTCACCATCACATTCAACATCTTTACTTATAAATCGACATAAAAAACATGCAGCATATATCTCCTCTTGAACTTCATAGAATAACTTCAATGTAAATACATCGGCTGCATGCTTCTCTAAAGGTAAAGGAGTCTTGAGATCCGGTTTCTTAGACTCAGATTCACTATTCAATCTCCATTGTTCATGCCTACAATGTAAACATTAAATTAGTTAATAAACAATAACATATTGTTCAAACCTAATAGAGGTTTGTTCAATCATATTACAATGTTCAATAATAAGCATTGTTTGTTCAACAACTCTAGTATAATGTTCAAATATCTTGACGGTTTGTTCAAACATACAGAACCAACAAAAAAGATAAAATGATATGTTTTAATACCTTTGTGAATCCATAGCACCATCGAAAAGCATTACAAGCTCCACAAGGCTAAAAGCACGGTTGTTATAATTTCCAAAAAAGCGGTTCTGGGACTCAGAAATTGATGTGGTGCGAGAGTACCAAGATAAAAGCACATCACGGAAAAAGGCCGGGATCTAATTGTTGCGAATTTCAAAGATTTGTCTAAACCAACTGTGATCTTGCATATTGAATTCCAACATTAATGCAGTCCACCTCTCCTCAAACACTTCAGGTTCAATCGTATGGCTCCAAACTAGACCATTCAACTTTGTTAAAAAATCACATGACTTGTTCATTGAAGGGCCAATCTTCTCAGATGCTTTGGTCATGATATGCCACATACAGAACCTATGGCAAGTGTGATTAAACACCGTTTGAATTGCAACTTTCATTGCCGGATCTTGATCAGTTACCAAAATTCTCGGTTCTTTGCCACCCATAGCTTTCAAAAATGTATCAAACAACCAAGTGTAAGAAGGAATATCTTCTTTCAATAACAATGCAGCACCGAACGTCACACACTTTTGGTGACTATCCAACCCAGTAAACGGTGCAAACACCATGTTATACCTGTAATAAGTTAAATTGCAAGAAGAAAGTAAACACATAAAACATTTGTTCAAAGGTTGTCACACAATGTTCAACAATATTCATCGTTTGTTCAAAAATAAAAATAACATGCTATCTCAATCAAGATCACATAAATTTCAACTATACAAGGACGTTATTAAACAAAAAATTACATGTTCGTTCTATACGTTGAGTCAAATGAAACGACGTCTCCAAATATAGAATAATTCTTAATCGACACTGGGTCGGCCCAAAACAACTGTGTCAACTGATATGCGCTGTCAACATCATAGTCAAAGTAGAATGTTAAACATATCTCTTTTTTCTGGAAGAATTTGTCAATAACCATATGAGCATCAACACCTCCAATAAAAGCCAACAAGTCCCTCTTCACGTTTTTGAAGTCTGACGACAGAGCACTAATATTTGGATAGCCTTCGACCAACTGTTTGTAAAGTCGGTAACTCTTAGCAGAACCCATATTTGCCTTGGCACAGCTCATCACAAATTTTTGATGCGCAACATTCACAACCCGGTTCGATCTCATAAAGTGCCTATAAATCTTCTTCACAAATGTATGTGTGTGACGATCAACAAACGTTTTAACAACATACCGACCATCACCAATAAACTTCAATATTATTTTCGCAGTGCAACCAACACGATTAGTAACACGCCTACGCTTCCTGGTGTTGTTCTTACCAACTTTGTAACCAGCCCTACTGCATAACATGTACTTTAAAACTACAACACCATCCCGAGACTTGTGGACGGTGCTGTGACGAACCTCAAAGCCAGATGAATCGGCATAACTTTTGTAAAAACAAACCGCATCATCTAGAGTCCCAAATTGTTGGCCAACAAAAGGCTTCGATTCAGCAGAATAATTTGGGATCCAATAGACAGTATTGTTATTAGGAGAGTATTGTGCAACGACATCATCAACATCAACATCATTATATCCCATAGAGCTTGAAGCATTATCACTTGATACACCCCTACCACCTGCAAAACAAATTACACAAATGTAATAAAAATATATTAAAACTTCAATCACCTTAACAACATGTCACTTATCAACTTATCTGTTTAAATTGTTCAACTGTATAGACGAATTGTTCAAAAACAACAATTAATTGTTCAGTGACGTAAATTGTGCAACAATATTAATATATAGTTCAAAAATAACTAAATATTGTTCAATTGTCTTAGAATTCAAAATCAACTTCAAAAGAAACATACAGAACGCGTGAAATTAAAAAAAACAGAAAATAGTTCAAATACGTATGCGTATTGTACAACAATAAGACTACGACTAAGAAAAGTACGAAAGAAAACAACTTCAAACGCATCAACGAACACATATCCAACCTCAGAACACAAACATAATCAACAAAAACATATAAAAACAAACGAGAAACGAAAAAACTATAGCCAAACCAATTTCCATTACAATTTCGCAGCGGTATGAGTCTTCACAGAACAAAATCTACGACAAAACAAAGATCTTCAAACACCTAAATCGAGAAACGAAGAGAGGAATATCAGAACATTATACGAAGTGCGAAATAGTAGAAACAATGCATCAGATAAACGATAACTTACACAATAACAGCAAATCGATTGAGCGAGATTCTTCAAAATCAAACATTGAAGCACCGATCTACAATGAAAGGGAGCGAATCGCGAAATCCATTCAGAGAGCGAAGAGAAGAAGAACAAAATATCTGAACTCACAGTGCACCCCCAAAATAACAAACCTAACCTCCAAAAAATTACAAAAATGCCATTAATGAAACGGTGCCAACGATATTACAAAATTGCCATTAATGAAACGACCGTTAACTTCCTCCAGCGTGTCGCCTCTCCATCGTCCGATCCAACTCATCCAACGCTCCACACTCCTCCTCGTTTCTCACCCTAAGCTAGCTTCTCACATGAAGCTATTCCTATATATATATATATATATAGATCTATGCTCTAGTAAAATAGGCTCTTAAGGTAAAACGAGTGTATTAATTTAGGACGTTGGATGAGAGGAGAATAAATGGTTGTGATTTAATAATAGATTCTTTAATTTTATATGGTGGATGTGACAACACCAGATCCCCTCAAATCCTAAAATTAAGGGATTGTAATATTCACCAAATCCCCTCAACTTCCTCTCTCTCTCTCTCTCTCTCTCTCTCTCTCTCTCTCTCTCTATCTCTCTCTCTCTCTCTCTCTCTCTCTCTCTCTCTCTCTCTCTCTCTCTCATCCGTCTTCCTCTTCCACTCTCTCTCTCTCTCTCTCTCGTATTACTCTCTGGTGCTGCAGGGCACCTCCATTGACAAACTCAACAAGCTTCGTTTCTCCCGCTCGCTCTCTTCTCCTCCGATCTCGGCCCATTCTTCGATATTAGGGTTAACGATGATGTACGGTGGCGACGCTCAGCACCAGCAACGGCAACTGCCGCAAGGCCAGTAACCTCCGCCATACCTTCAGCCACCGTTGTCGCTCGGACCACCGCCACCTTATGGGCAACTTCAACAGCTGCAATCGCCTCTTGGGATGGAGTTTCAGAGGGGGCCACCTCCTCAGATGCAGATGAATCGCCAGCCTTCCGCTCCTTCCACTGCAAATCTTCCTCACCATCCTCCTCCCTATGAAGGTTAAGAGTTTCCCTTTCATTTCAATTGCTTCGTTTCTCCCCTTTCCCCTTCCGGTTTCTCGCTATGGATGTGTTCTTTTGGGGGAGAGGTTGCGGGTGATCGATTTTAAACGTAGTTCGTGCATGATAGAAGAATGATGCTTTTGGAATGAACAATTATTATGTGCTGCAAATAAGGTCCTTTAAACCTTGTCTATGTACGATATTCACAGTTTTCGTGTCGATATGCATACTGTTAACTTTCATAGATTGTGAATATGATGTTTTAAATTGGAATATCAATTACCACAAAGTGCATATTTGTTCAGTGTTTTTAAAAACGTGTTTTTGGCTCGTGGATTATTGGCGTCCTCCATTACCGCCGGCTGATTTAGAGTTCTAATTTAGGGTCTATGTATGATATTCAGACATACTTGTATGATATGCATTTTGTGATTATGGATTATGTATCTGGCCGTGAATGTGATATTTAGTTGTATGGAAGGGATATGCATTTTCCATACATTGATATGCAGATAATTCTTGTATGATATGCAATTTGTTATTATAGATTATTTCACTGGCCGTGATTGTGATATTCATTTGTGTGGATGTGATATGCATTTTCCATACATTGATATGCAGACAATACTTGTATGATATGCAATTTTTTATGATAGATTATTTCATTGGCCGTGAATGTGATATTCATTTATGTGGATGTGATATGCATTTTCTATACATTGATATGCATAATATACTTGTATGATATACAATTTGTCATTATAGATCATTTCATTGGCCGTGAATGTGATATTCATTTATGTGGATGGGATATGTATTTTCTATACATTGATATGCATAATATACTTGTATGATATGCAATTTGTCATTATAGATCATTTCATTAGACATTTTATTTAACTACCTAGCAATGTATTTGACTACTCAGGTTCAACTTTACTTTATCAAGTTAGTGATATTCACGAATCTTTTGACGTTAGTGATATTCTCGTCAAAAGCTGAGAAGAACAAGCCGCGGGCGCGGAAAGGAAGCCGCGGGCGCGGCCAAGGAAGATCTCGCTGAGTGTCAGGAAAGAACAAGCCGCGGGCGCGGTTCAAGGGTAGCGATCGCGGCCATGCAGGATCCGGCCATGCAATTATGGATTATTTCCTTGGCCGTGAATATGATATTCATTTGTATGGATGGGATATGAATTTTTTGTACAGTGATATACATAATATACTTGTATGATATGTAGTTTTCTCTCTCCAATCTCCTTCTTCTTGTATAGTGATATGCAGAATATACTTGTATGTTTTAAATTGGAATATCAATTACCACAAAGTGCATATATGTTCAATGTTTTTGAATATCAGTATATATACGATTGACGATGATCACGAATAACAATTATTCAATAATACTTGAACAATATTCAGATAATGTGCTTTGATATTCACACATTGTATTTCAATTCAGTCGATGCATTATATACGATGGAACATGAACAAGATTAACATATATGCAAATTAGATATAACAATATTCATCTTTTTCGTGTCGATATGCAGAATGGTTTAGAAATTTCTGGACCGAAGCTATGCGTGGAAGATGGTGGTGAATAACTGCCTATTTTGGAGGATCTACGTTTTCTCTCTCCAATCTCCTTCTAACTGCCTATTTTTGAGGTTTTTTATTTTTAGAAATTTAGAAATCAGTAGGGATATTCTATCCCATGAAAACCGCCCCATACACCCTTATTATACTCTCCAAATCCAACCATCCAATACTCTCAATCCGACGCTCCATACTTGTATACTCATTTCACCATAAGAGTCGTTTTACCTGAGCGTGCCTCTCTCTCTCTATATATATATATATAGATCTATGCTCTAGTAAAACAGGCTCTTATAGTGAAACGAGTGGACAAATTTGGGGCATTGGATGAAGATGAAACGGATGGACTATATTAAATAGAGGGAGGTGCGCAATATTTTGGGAGGAATGCACACACCAAATTTTTTACCCACCCGTTTTTTTGGGATATGATTTTCATCCTCTTTCAAATTGTATCCAAATCTGATTCAGTTTCCTTAATTGACGCCCCGCTCTTCTCTCTCTCTCTCTCTCTCTCTCTCTCTCGAAGACCCCTCTCTCTCGCAGATCAAGTGCCTCCATTGAAGCGTCTCTTCAAGCTTCATCGAAGACCCCTCTCTCTTTGAGCCCCTACTACTACCACCACCAACAACAACCCCAACCTCAACCCCCAACCACCACCACTTTCAACCCTAACGTCAGCTCCGCTCTTGCCTCCGGCGTTACCACTTTCTACTCTCAGGTCACCAACGGCGGCCTTCTACCCAACCATGGAGGCGGTTCGGCGGACGGGGCCAGCGCGACTGCACTTTACCCTCAATCGGTGGCGGGGAAGGCCCCTTCGCCGCCTTTAGAGATCGTGCGGAAGAAGAGGGGGAGGCCGAGGAAGTATGGCACGCCGGAGGCCGCTGCGACTGCGAAGAGAGCGGCCTCGGCTGCGGCTTCGTCCACTAGCATTTCTCCGCCGCCGCAGTCATTGTCCTCAAGGAAGCGGGACCAGCAACTGATTGGATCTCCTCCGTCTTCTTCCAAAAAATCACAGTCGGGCTTGGAATTGAAGGTACGTGTGCTCCGTTGATTCGTGGAGCTCAATATCGTTCTTGTTTCTTTGTGATCTGAAATCCTTCTAATTTTACGCCGTGTGTTTGATTTCATAGTTGACAATGTGTTTTCTCAGTTTGTTACATTTCTAAAACCCTTAAATTTACTATCCTCTGTCATGTTGACTTGCGGCAGTCCAGTTGCTATTGTGCAAAATTCAGACTTGGCTGACAATTATCAAGAAATTTGTGCTTGATGATCTCGATTGTGATATCCATAGGAATGAAATTCAAACATACTTGTATGACAATTATCACCATTGTTGCAGATTGTCACTGACCTTCATTCATCGCTGGTTGATTTTATCGTCTTCGTGCCATGGTTCATCGTCTATGTATGATATTCAAACATACTTGTATGATATGCATTCTGTGATTATGGATTTTGTTTCTGGCCATGAATGTGATATTCAGTTGTATGGAAGAGATATGCATTTTCTATACAGTGATATGCAGAATATACTTGTATGATATGTAATTTGTAATTATGGATTATTTCTTTGGCCGTGAATATGATATTCATTTGTGTGGATGGGATATGCATTTTCCATAAATTGATATGCAGAATATACTTGTATGCTATGCATTTTTTTATGATAGATTATTTCATTGGTTGTGATTGTGATATTCATTTGTGTGGATGAGATATGCATTTTCTATACATTGATATGCAGAATAAGCCACTGGCGCGGAAAGGGAGCCGTGGGCACGGCCAAGGAAGATCTCGCTGAGTGATATTCTCATCAGAAGTTGAGAAGAACAAGCCGCAGGCGCAGAAAGGAAGCCGCGGGCGCTACCAAGGAAGATCTCGCTGAGTCCGGCCATGCAATTATGTGGATGAGATATGCATTTTTTGTACAGTGATATGCAGAATATACTTGTATGATATGCAATTTGTAATTATGGATTATTTCCTTGGCCGTGAATATGATATTCCTTTGTGTGGATGAGATATGCATTTTTTGTACAGTGATATGCAGAATATACTTGTATGATATACAGTTTTTCTCTCTCCAATCTCCTTCTCCTTGTACAGTGATATGCAGAATATACTTGTATGTTTTAAATTGGAATATCAATTACCACAATGTGCATATCTGTTCAATGTTTTTGAATATCAGTATATATATGATTGACCATGATCACGAATAACAGTTATTCAATAATACTTGAACGATATTCAGATAATGTGCTTTGATATTCACACATTGTATTTCAATTCAGTCGATGCATTATATATGATGGAACTTGAACAAGATTAACATATATGCAAATTATATATAACAATATTCATCTTTTTCGTGTCGATATGCAGAACGGTTTAGAAATTTCTGGACCGAAGCTCTGCGTGGAAGATGGTGGTGAATAACTGCCTATTTTGGAGGATCTACGTTTTCTCTCTCCAATCTCCTTCTAACTGCCTATTTTGGAGGTTTTTAATTTTTAGAAATTTAGAAAATTAGTAGGGATATTATATCCCATGAAAACCGCCCCATACACCCTTTCTATACTCTCCAAATCCAACCATCCAATACTCTCAATCCGACGCTCCATAATTGTACACTCGTTTCACCATAAGAGTCGTTTTACCTGAGTGTGCCTCTATATATATATATATATGCGAATGTTAATTGTATGTGTGTATATTGATATTAATACAAAGTTATAACAACCTCTTAAATATGAATATTTGTTTTAATGTGTATAGTCACCTTATTTATGTTAATCTCATAATGGTTCATTTAAATATTTTGGATTTGCAAACAAAAAAAGATTTGATATTAAGATATTGATGTATAAATAATATGATTTTTTAAGAAATGGGTTGATACAATTTAATCAGGGTTGTATGTTGAATAAAATTGGTTGATACAATTTTAAAAAATCCATATTTAATTATTAATTATTTTATTATATGTTTGTTAGAGGTTGTTAAGAAATTTTGTTTAGATATTTGGTGATAGATTAAAATTAAGTTAGCTAAATTATAGAAGCATAGAAGATTAAAAAAAGAAAAATTATCATAAAATGACACGTATGATTTGTGGGGTCAGAATCGTTCTAAGAGCTCAAAAGGGGAGAGCTTTAATATATAATAATAGATAGATAATAGATATAGATAGATTGGATGTGACTATTACATGGACAGTAATTTTAATCCTCCAAGATCATGGACTATTAAATACTGTGCTTAGCATTTTTGACCCCTTAAGAGGGGTGGAATAGCAAATTTGGGGTCCTAATTAAATAAATTAGCTCTTTGACCCCCTAAGTCATTAAATTCCCCTAAATCTTAAACCATAAACCTTAAGCCCTAAATCCTAAATCTTAAACCCTAAAAAATATTTTTAAAATGCCTTTGGACCATATGTGTAACAATAGGGGGTCACACTTGCAATTTTGAAAAAAAAATGGACCTAAATATGCTATTTATGTGGAAAAAAGCCCTTCTAACCCAATTTTCTCTATTAAATATTATCCTTTCCATCATTCTTTTGGGTCGGGCCCAACTTTACAAACTTCGTTGAGTCCTTGTTGCCTTGTTGGGTACATGAAGAAGGCAAAGATATACCGTTGAATGGAATTTAGAGATGACAATTTCAAGTCTATATATTGATTTTTTTAAAGGAAAAAGGCCAACAATAATATAAAATGAATGTGATTTGTAGACTAAAAATAATTCCATCAACAAAGTCAATAAAAAATATTCAATTATTTACCCTTGAACTACATATAACACAAATGAATTCTCAGCATGATCTTTCTCCATATTTCCTCATTGAGATTAATAAGTAAGCATGTCTTTTACCTTCACATATGCATTCTTTGTAGGGATTTAGATGCTTTAAGTAAAATTTTAGAAAATAGTTTTCTAACATCTAACTTAGGATCTCTTGTATAAACTTGATACGAACCACATATGAAAGAGTAACATACCTTTTGATACAAAACTTGTTTCCGAGATCACCCTGGAGAATAGATCGGAGCCTCAAGTATAACTCCTCTATTTAGTTCACACGAGCACGGATTTGGATCGCCTGAGTTACGTCTACTAGAATGCGGGAACGAAGTCAAACTCACCCTTTGTCCCAAGATTAGTGGTATACGTGTGGATGTGGATTATTGTCGCTTTTCTGCATCCAATCTCACGTGAACATATATAATCTCTTTTTGATCTTCAGTTAGGATCTCCACGTGAATGGCATTCACAATCTTATGTTAAGATTGTTTCTTTTAATTTGGAAATCATATATATATATAATATTATCTTATCTTATATCATATATCACATAAGATATATTTCCTTTTATCATCAAATAATGGTGAGCAATCCACCTCCTTAATATTCCACATGACGGAAAATCCTTATTGGGCCTTCGGTTTCGCTTGATCCAATCCATTTACTCTGTTGTGTGTGACCTTATAGGACCCGGTTATAATAACAATGGGTCTAATCTAACTTAGCCCATAAGCCATTGTTGGCTTCTAGCAAAGCACTAAGACTACCCACAATATCCGGATTATTATTCTCCATTATAATCCTATTCTATTATTAGTAATTGCCATCTTGATTAAAGAACACATATTCCTTCAATCTCCCACTTGTCCTTAAACAAGTGTGCAATATCAATTCCTTTGTCACTTAGTGTCTAATTTGATGATATGATAACATCATATGTAATCCATATCAATATTTAAATTGTTTCTCGAACTCCGAGCTTAAACTGTCAAAATAAATTATTACTATTAATCCATTTGAGTACGACCATGCATTTTCAGTTCTTACTCTTCAAGTGGCCAAGACACCATTCATATCCACATATATACAGATATATGAATAGGAGGACTTCTCCAATCTTGTGTGACTATAGCTCCCACTCAATTTTCAGCAATCCTGATCACTGCCTTTATAGCCGCCTTTTACGCAACGGTGTTTGACAATGTCAAAGACTACCAATCACCAAGCAAGAGGTATATCGCACTTATGTCTGATGAATCTACTAATCATAGTTCAACTTAAAATTCAACAAGTCATTTTGAAGAATCTTAAGGTAGGTATGTCCAACACGTATCCACCATACATGTCTATGTAATTGATTAGATATCTCCATGTCCCTATAGCCCGTGAAACTTGGCGCTATCAATCAACTTACATAATAGCCTGTATTGAGTCATTTATGTCCAATTTAATGACTTAGACTACGAACAACTCATAATTCATAATATCAGTTCACTTAATGGGGTTTCATCCACCATAACTTTTATGATGATTCTATTTGATGATTATAAATTATTAGGAAATTTTATTTAATTCTAAACCATAATTAAATAATAATGGAACTTTATATCAAAAACACATATGATGCAATGTTTCAACAATCATGAAATCATCATCCATAATCTCAAAACAATACAACCTCAAAGTCATTCTCCAATGTGCTTGAGACTCTTAGCCTTAGTGACTGTCACGCTTAGGCTTAGGTAGAGGTTTAGTCAACGGATCTGCAATGTTGTCATCCGTATGTATTTTGCAAAACTTCACATCTCCTTAACGACTAACTCATCATCTCCTCCATACACCAAGATATCATCTTTAGTGCTTCTTAAGTACTTTAGGATGTTCTTAACTGTATTTCAGTGTGCTTCATCTGGATTCGATTGATATCTGATGCACATACTCAAAGTAAATGCAACATCTGGGCGAGTACAGATCATGACATACATGATGGATCCTATTGCTGATGCATAAGGAATCCTGCTCATTCTCTCTTGCTTAGCAAGTGTCACTGGGCACTGCTTCTTGCTGAGATGTAAGCCATGCTGCATAGGCAGGAATCCCTTCTTGAAATTCTTCATATTGAACTTATCAAGAACCTTATCCACATAAGTTCCTTGACTTAGTCCAATAAGTCTCTTAGACCTATCTCTATAGATCTTGATGCCTAATATGTACTCAGTCACTCCTAGGTCCTTCATTGAGAAATTCTTCTTAAGCCAGTCCTTAACGAACTCCAGCATAGGAATGTCGTTTCCAATGAGTAGTATGTCATCCATATACAAGACCAGGAAGACCACTTTGCTCCCACTAAACTTATTGTAAACACAAGGTTCTTCTTCACATCTAATGAAGTCAAACTGTTTGACCACTTTATCAAATTGAAGGTTCCAACTCCTTGACGCTTGCTTAAGTCCATAAATGGACTTCTTAAGCTTGCAAGCTTTCCTAGGATTCTGTGGATCCTCAAAACCCTCAGGTTGTGTCATGTACACATCCTCTTCTAAATATCCATTTAGAAAAGCGATATTGACATCCAATTACCAGATCTCATAATCATAATGAGCTGTAATTGTTAGGAGTATCTGAAAGGATCTAATCATGACGATTGAAGAGAAGGTTTTATCATAGCTAGTACCATGAATCTGTTTAAAGCGTTTTGCAACCAGTCTTGCTTTGAAAACTATTACATTTCCATCATTGTATGTTTTGAGTTTGTAAACCCATTTGCACCCTATGGGTACTATCCCATCTGACAAATCTATCAAGTCCTATACTTGATTCTCAAACATGGAATCCATTTCAGACTTCATGGCAATACGCCATTTCTCAGAGTCTGGACTCGCCACAGCTTGCTTGTATGTAGTAGGTTCATCGCTTTCTAAAAGCAAGATGTCCAAACTCGCAGTCATTATGAAATCAATGTATCTCTTTGGTTGCGCTTTGGGCCTATCTGATCTACGTGTGGGCTGAACAACAGGGGGTTTTGCCATAACATTTTATGGAATTAGATTTCGGCGCAACGATATGAATGGGGTCTTGCGACTCCACTACCTCCGGTGTATGAGTTCCCTCTCCTGGTGGGATTAGGTCCCCAAATACCATCGTCTCTGACATAGAATAATCCATGTCCTCTTGTTGCTCAGTTTGTTGCTCTTCTCGAACTTCTTTGAGATCAACATTTCTCCCACTTGACTTTTTGGAAACAAATTCATTTTTCATAAAGACACTATCCCTAGCAACAAACACTTTGTGTTCATTGAGATTGTAGAAGTAGTATCCTTTAGTTTCCTTAGGATGCCCTACAAAGAAGCATTAGTCTTATTTGGGTGCAAGCTTATCTCCTAGTAAACGTTTTACATAAGCTTCACATCCCCAAATATTTAGAAAAGACAAACTTGGAACTCTTCCAGTCCATAACTCATATGGTGTCTTATCTACAACTTTGGACGAAGTCCTGTTTAGTGTGAACACTGCAGTTGTGAGAGCATATCCCCAGAAAGATATTGGAAGATCAACAAAACTCATCATAGATCGAACCATGTCCAGCAAGGTCATATTCCTCCTTTCAGACACACCATTCATTTGTGGTGTTCCAGGTGGAGTTAGTTGTGAGACGATCCCACAACTTCTTAAATGATGATCAAATTCTTGACTCAAATATTCACCACCACGATCAGATCGTAGTGCTTTAATTTTCTTGCCAAGTTGGTTTTCAACTTTATTTTGAAACTCTTTGAACTTTTCAAAAGATTCAGACTTATACTTCATTAAGTATATGTATCTATATCTACTTAAATCATCAGTAAAGGTTATGAAGTATCTGTAATCACCTCTAGCTTATGTGCTCATTGGTCTACATACATCTGTATGTATTAGGGCCAAAAGCTCAGTTGCCCTTTCACTCACTCCAGTAAAAGGTGACCTTGTCATCTTTCCCATTAGACAAGATTCACATGTTTCAAATGATTCACAATCAAATGAGGTTAGAATTCCATCCTTTTGGAGCTTCTTCATGTGATTTAATCTAATGTGACCTAATCGACAATGCCATAAATAGGTGGTGTTAGATTCATTTATTTATTTTTTCTTTTTGGTGTTTATGTTATATATTCTGGATCCTTGTTCCAGCACATAGAGTCCATTACTCAGTAGTGCATCGGCATAAAAAACGTCATCCTTGTAAATAGAAAAACACTGATTTTTTAGTCTAAAATCATAGCCTTCAATATCCAAAACACAAGTCGCAATAAGGTTTCTAGTAATGGAAGGGACAAAATAACAATTATTAAGTTCTAATACTAAACCAGGAGGTAAAAGTAAACTATAATCTCCAATGGCAAGTGCATCGACAATTGCTCCATTTCCAATGCGTAGGTCTACCTCTCCTTTAGCTAAGCTTTTACTTCTTCTTAGTCCCTACACATTCGAAATAATGTGAGAACCACAACCTGAGTCCAATACCCAAGTTGAAGCTTTAGCTGTTAGGACTTCTATAACATTTGTACCTGAATTGGAACTCATAGTTCCATTCTTTTTGTCTTCCAGGTATTTTGGACAGTTCCTCTTCCAATGACTCTTGACATGACAATAGAAACAATCATGGTCAACAACTACTTTAGCCTTTTCAGAAGTTTGCTTGGGTTGTACAACTTGCTTGCCCTTCCCTTGCATGTTCTTCTTTTGTTGTCCAGGTGCCCTTTTCTTGAACCCTCTTCCCTTGTTGACCATCAATATCTCTTTCTTGGTGTCAACATAGAGATTTTTCTTAGCTGTTTTGAGCATCCCATGTAGCTCTTCAAGTGTTTTTCCAACTCCATTCATATTGAAGTTCAGCTTGAATTGAGCAAATCCATCATGCAGAGAGTAGAGTATGATGTCTGTAGCCAACTCTTGATTATAGGGGTGGCCAAGTCTTTCCATGTTCTTAAAATGTCCAATCATATTGAACACATGAGCACTAACTGGCTCGATTCCATGTACCTCTTTTGAAGGCTCGATTCCATGGAATCCAACATAAGACAAGTGACAATCACTGACTTATCTTTGATCTGCTTTTCCTCTATTATCTCCTCTGGAGTAGACATAGCAGTCGTTGTTGGAATAGGGGTGTCAAGGACATTCTCTCTTCCTTCAGACCTGAGAACAATTCTCAGATTTCTTTCTCAATCGAGGAAGTTGTTTCCGTTCAACTTATTCTTTTCAAGAATCGAACGTAAATTGATGATTGTTGGGTTATTGTTTCTAGACATGATATCTACAACAGAAATAACATACAAAATGTAAATCATGCTTGTCATGCAATAGCTTAAATGTTTTAAACATGCTTTAAACATAAATAAGCTAATGCCATTTTATCCATTAAAATTTTCCCTTTGAATAAAACGATTCCAAGATCCTATTTCAGATAAGACTTTATGCGTACTTTGACACTTCCCTAAATCCTATGTGATCAAGATAAGTAACTTTTACTAGTTATAACATTTATAATTCTTAGTTGATAGATTACATCTTATGTCAAATTTATCTCATGCCTCAAAATCCAAAACTTTATCTTTTGGTCTTTTGTTAAGTATAACCAAATCAAGGTTGTAAACCCCTTATATAAATTTACATGTACTATCCCAAGGTCAAAGCATGGACACCTTGCTTTTGCAAAACATATCCATCAAATTTCAAGGGCCTCATAGGTTATGATTTGGAAAGACAAAATCTCAATTTTCTTCTAAGGGAACTAGGTTTATCATACAAGTCTATTTACTGGTGAACTAAATAGCATAAATAAACAAGCAAGCATAAACTTAGAGATATTTAAAGCAAAACAAATGCAATAAATAAATGTGATCCTAGTACGGTCCCTAAAAACCCATAAGATCTAATCTTCATAGATTTTTTTTGTCTCTTGGATCTCCATCCTTGATTCTCCTCTGGATCTTTATCTGTGAATCTTCATAGGATCTTCTTCTCTTGTATTACATAATGTAAATTTAATATAATTTCTTGAAAATTAAATTACAACAAATACATAACGATATGTAGATCGTGTACAAGAAAACAATAACGATACACATATCGTATTTTCTATCCTATTTGGGCCATACCAGCCACTGCATGCAATAATAATATCATAATATTAAATCATACATGCAAAATATAATATCAAATATTAAGAGACAATAATAGACTATTAATCATATTAATAGACTTTCAAGATTAAATTAATTAAATTAATCCAATCTTCTTATTATTTTAATTCAATAAAATCATATATGGAATTAATACCAATATTAATCATTACCATGCATAATTGGATAAAATGTACTATAGAGATAAGATATCTTGTTACTATATCTAATTAAGGTAGTTAGAATCTTATGCTAGCAAACCCTAACCCTAATTCAGCCCCCACCCTAGCTGCACCATGCAGCCACCACCCCAGCCAGCCGCCCCTCGGACCGCCGCCGCACCTCCCCCGGCCTTCTGCTGACCACCATGCACCGCCGTGAGCCACTTTTGGCCACCCAACCACGGTTTTACCCCTTCTCCCACTCAAATTTTGTAATAATTATAAATTTTGTAATAATTATAAATTTTGATGATTTTAAGGATAATATGGTGTAATTTTCAGAAAATTATTTTTTTTTTGAAAAATTAATGTATGAATCAATTTCATACAAAATTAATCAACTTTGGGCATTCAAGGCATGAAATTCTAAATTTCTAGGGTTTGAATCAATTTTCACCAAATGAAAAATCAAGTATTTTTATGTGTGATTATGTTTTATACAAGAAATCATATCTCTTGCATAAATTAAACATACAAATCGATTTTGGGGTCAAAATTAAGCAAAAAATTCAGAATTTTAACATGCATAATTTCGGTCATAAGGCTGAAATTTTCGAGTATATTATATACATAAAAGTCATAACTTTATGCATCCAATCAATTAAAATCACAATTTTAATCATACAAGTTAATCCATACATCAATTTTACCACTAAATTGAACCAAAATAATCAAGAACATGCATCAAAATTAATAACTTTAATCATGATCATATCAATTTATACAAGAGGCTCTGATACCACTGTAGGGATTTAGATGCTTTAAGTGGAATTTTAGAAAACAGTTTTATAACATCTAACTTAGGATCTCATGCATAAACTTGATACGAACCACATATGAAAGAGTAACATATATTTTGATGCAAAACTTGTTTCCAGGATCACCCTAGAGAATAGAGCCTCAAGTATGACTCATCTATTTAGTCCACACGAGCACAGATCTGGATCGCCTGAGTTACGTTTGCTAGAACGCGGGAACGAAGTCAAACTTGCCCTTTGCCCCAAGATTAGTGGTACACGTGTGGATGTGGATTGTTGTCGCTTTTCTGCCTCCAATCTCACGTGAACATATGGATTGTTGTCGCTTTTCTGCCTCCAATCTCACGTGAACATATATAGGGCATGTTCGGTAAGTAGTAAGCTGAAGGAAGCTGAAGCTGAAGTAGTAGTTGAAGCTGAAATTAGGTAGTTGAAGTGAAATTTGGGGTGTTTGGTAAGCAAATTTTTTGGGAGTTGAAGTAGTAAAATTGGGGTGTAAAATTACTAAAAGGGGTATGAGATATTTGGGAGGTAGAAGCACGTGCCAATCACGTGACCAAACATGTGCCCCTCACATGTTTGTATTTACACCCAAATTCATCAAAGGAGATGTGATACCCCGTATTTTTATAAGGTTATTTTGGGAATTATGGAATTTTCCCGGGTACCCGTTGTGTACGTCGGATTTAATTCAGGTAGCTTGAGACATTCTGTAATGTGCTCTGTATCTGTAATATTTTTCTCAGTGAAATAATATACAGACAAGGTGCCTTGGAGTTTAATTGTCGTTCGCGTACGATAATTTTTATCCCGGTTTATCGTCAAGCTCGTTCAAAGCCGAATGGGCGGGAAAAGGGGGAAACGGCGACCGCTGTGGTTGGGCCCGAGAAGTCAACGTGTCAGCTTCTAGTTGGCCGCGACAGGCCTAGCGACGGCGACCGCCGCGTGCCCGCCGCAGGCAAAATCACGGCGACCGCCGTGATTGTCCAGTGGGCATTGGCCGTTGGTCGCCGGCGTCGTTCGAGGCGCGCCGTTACGTCGTTTGCCGCGTCTGAGGGTTTGCAGATCACTCATTGGGGTTTGCCTATAAATAGATGAGCTTGGGCATGGGTTTTGGGTCATCTACAACCCCGAATCGCTGCCAATTTTGCCTCTCGCCGGAGTTGTGTTTTCGCCGGAATTTGAAGGTCTCGTCGGTGTTGCTTTGGTGTGGTTCCTGAGTGATTTGTGAAGCTTTTGGTTAGCCTTGGAGGTTAGAAGCCAAAGCTAGTCGAAGGAGGCCGAACCGCTCGTGTTTTTGGGTGAGTTTTCTCTCGTTTCAGTCGGCCGTGTTCTTCACGGCGACCGCCGTGATGAATACGGCGACCGCCGCCAAGAACGGCGACCGCCGCCAGTGCCCAGAACGCCTTCGTGGCTTTGGCTTGGTCGGTTGTCGTCGTGGCGTCTTTCCTTTCGTGTTCTTTCGCCGTGTTTAGATTCGTACTGTTTATGTCGGATCTAACTTAGGGTTCCTTTTATGGGTCGACTCGAAGGTTGTTGTGATGTCGGAACTATACCGTATCGAGCCCGGAATCCAGTGACGTCTTTAGACTATTTTGCGGAGTAAGGCAAGTGGCGGTTCGCTCTTGCTCTTTCGTTCCATATTTACATTAATTATCAGTAGTTTATCTGAGTAATTAATTTGGAATGAATATTCTGTTTGTCTGGAAACGGTTTTGATAAACTGTTTTGAAAATCATATAATAGGTTGTATATCTGTTAGAACAACGCTATTATCTGTGATCGCCTTTCGGGCCTTTATGTGGATTTATCCTGTAAATGTTGTGGTGTTGTAACTGTTTAGTTAGCACTGTTAGATAGGAACGTTACTCGGACTCTGTCCAGTCGTTTCTTTATAATCTGGTATCGGGATGGCTCGTCCACATCTGGTACTATTCTATGATCATGATCGGTCTCTTACACATGTATGTAGAGACAGGACACTTAGCTGGTGTCACAAACCTTTCGGTATACATCACTCTCGACGAAACGTATACTAAGATGTGTCGTCCCACTGGTGGGGTACACATGTAAAAGTCTATAATGTGATGTGTGTTTTTGAAACATAAATCAGATAAGTGCTACCTTGACGCACATAATTAATACACCTTGGGCGAGTAGTGCAGCTAAGTTCAGTGCAGCTAGGAAAACTCGTCTTGACTTGAATGTAGTACGTTCTCTTTCCAATCTGGATTCGCTGTAGGCGATGAGGTTGGTCGTGAACCGAAGCATCTCAGTCAGTTTTAAATCATTGTTGAAGGATTCTATAACATTCCAGATTTGTCATTACTTCCTTAAAGACTCATTTCCGTTGGAGTCTTCTTTCGAGTCGATTTCTGTGAAGATTCAGTCTTCCAGAATCTTCTCTTGTACATACCTCTTGTTTATTCCAGTAGGAATATGATGGTTGACTACCGTTATCGGTTATTATCCGAGAAGCGATGAGTCTAACCTAATATGACTGCTTCGAACCAGTCTGCTTTGTACCCTTGCTAGTCTATTCATTTAGACTAACCAACCAATGTTTTCCCTTGCATGGTTGGCTGGTGTCATCCGTTTGATTCGGCACATCAGTTAAGAAGTAGCTCAGAAGATTAGAAGGACTATGGAGTCGGCGGTGGTTTTTGAATGTTTTAATTATTTCTTTAATCAGGTTATGATCATTTGGACAATAACTCCGATTGTAACTTACTTTCTTAGTCTTCCGCTGTGTTTGTTTTAAACTATGTTTTGACCTATTCGGGATTGGGTTGTAATCCCGTAACTCTCATTTTCCTTGACAATGTTATGTTTTGGAATTTAATGCTTGATCTTTGTGTATCAATTGCATTTCATAAATTGTATTTATTTGTTAAAGCCTTGGGTGATCTCGGTAAGGAACACTGGGGTCACTGGCGGTAATACCTTTCCAAAAGGGTTAAGTTTTGGGGGTGTTACAGGAGAAGTGAGTTCCCCGACATTGCTAGGGTTGCCTCGCGGTCTCCATCCTCCTTAATGGCTTCCAATGTAGCATCCATGGCTTCCAAGGTAGCATCATCTCCTTCTTCTCCTTACTCTTCTCTTCTTTAATGCTTAGTTGTGTCCCCTACCATTTCTATTTGCTTCATTATTGTGAATGGGTAGAGATGTTTAAAAGGAAAGCAACAGGGAGTTATTCTCCTTCTCCAAACATACTCTCTCTTTCTCTTCGTTTGCTTCAGTACTGGGAAAGTGATGTTGATTTGAGGGTAATGTTTATTTAGATTAGGATGCTGATTTTCATGTTTGTTTAGACCCGATGAAATAATTGGTGTCTTCATCTTAGTTGGCTTGTTTCCATGCTTGGTAGGTTCTTAGAATTATTGCCTTTGCTGAATTTGCTTGTTTATTGTATTCATTAATGCTTGTTTGGTTGCAGTTCAGCTATTCTCCTTCTCCAAACATACTCTCTCTTTCTCTTTCATTTTTATTGTATTTTCAAGCTCTTTGTAAATTGGGGATTGGTCAATTATATGGGAATATAATTATTGAAGAGAAAAGGCATAAAAAGTTGGAAAAGTGAGTAGTTAAACAGTACTAGGGAATTTAGTAGGAAGAAGATCATGTGGAATCTATGGAAGTTGGGCTTGTTCAAACTTCAAACCCGCGTATGAATGTTTATTTGATTATCCAGAAAATCAGTATGATAACTATAAAAGTATATAACAATGGAATTTGAACTTAAAATCAGGATTTTCTTCTTATTATTGGGGATTGGTTTACTGATTTTGTAAGCCAACAAGCTGCATTTCTGTCACATAAAGAACAATGCATCAAGCACAGTAGTGTTAATTGTGTTTACTGGTTTACTAAAATTCTGTGTATATCATCACTTCATTAGAATATGTATGACTACTAGCAGCATTATAAGAAGTTTGAATACTACTACCTGACTTCAATTATATTCTAATAGTTTGACATACAAGTACATTAAGTTACATACTATTGGTTTTCTGTTTACTGACTATTGGTTATTTTTTTCTTTGACATTTAGGGCGTCCAGTTTGCTTAAGTGAAGTTGGTTGGTGAATTTGAAAGGTATAATCACAAACCCTAATTAATATTTAATGCATTGTGTGGTAGTGTATATTCCTTGTTTGAATTAGAACTAGTGTCTATGGTACAAAGTAGATGGCTGAAAAAGTGAAGGAAAAAGGAAAAGGAAAAGAGAAGGGCATCGTTTGGACTGAACCGCTGACTGTGATATTACTAAAGATCTGCAAAGAGTATCAACGGTCACATGGCTATAATCAAACCTTTGATTGGCTCGAAATTAATGATGAATTTGAAAAAAAAACTGGGATAAAGCTCTCAAAAAGTTGTGCAAAAAATAAATTGGAACATATGAAAAAACTATGGAGGTCGTGGTGTGACCTACGATACAAGGTGACGGGTGCTGGGTGGGATTCAACGACTGGAATGGTCACATGTGATGATGAATGGTGGGAAAGACAAAAGAAGGTATTCATTCCTTTTCCTTTCAAAATAAGTATTGGTCGTTCTTATTTCCTTGCAGTATAGTTTAATGGTTATGATCTCTTATATACTATTTCATATTATAGGAAAAAGATGACAAGTACAGTCAATTCAGGAAGAAAGGAGTCGCACCAGAGTTAAGTGATTTGTGGGACGACGTCTTCAACCAAATTGTTGCAACGGGAAAGCACGTCGTTTCACCGAGTATGGACCCCAATTTTGTTCCTATTTGCATTGGTGATCATGATGGCAATGAAGGGGGTTCAACAAGCAAGGATTCTCTTGAGATTGAAATGGATAATGACCGCATTGAAGACGAACAAGACCTTCAAGACATTGTTGCTAGGGTTAATCTGGATCTACCATATGAAGAATGCCTAGCAAGTATACACAACACATTAACTACTCCTACTCCTACTCCTTCTAACAAATATGTTGGGGCATCACAATCGAAGGGGAAGAGCACTAGGATTACAACATCATCCCAAGCTGTGAGCACCAAAAGGAGGAGAAAGCAAGCACCCTCAACTACTGCATTCAACGAACACATGGCTTTGGTGGGAGAGACAAGTAAGAAGATGCTATCATTGATGGAAGGTGATCTTGGTAGTACAGCTGATGCACAAGAAGGCAAAAAGTATGAATACAAAGATATTCTTGTTGTGCTGGAACGAATGGTAAGTGTTGAGCTGCTGGAAGAGGAGTCTAAGATATGGTGCTTTGCAGTTAGTCAACTTGCATTGGAACACAGACGTGAGGTGTTTATGTCTCTGCCAAAAGATTCCAACAGGATGAAGTGGCTCCAGTACGAGTACGACCTCACATACAACCTATAAGAACCGTAGAGCTTTGTATTTCACCTTCGCATTTGTATCGAACTGTTTGCATAATTCAAAGAACTTAAGTTGTGTTTTATTCGGTTGGCAAGTTGGACGTAATGGTCTATGTGTAGTTTGAAGAGACATGACTTCTTAATTTGTAATAACTTATGATGTGAGCTATAGTTTCATGGTTTTATATTTCTGTGTACTTGTATGTTTAATTTCATTAATTTAGGCTCCAGTCGAGCATGTTCTAATTGTGTTGTTTATATATCAGAATTGTAGGTTGCATCAATGGACAGATCTCGACGTCTAGCGGCTAGACGAAAGATAAGACGTGAGAAAAGAAAGAAGTGGATCCTCATATGCCAGATGTGGTTGGCCTCATGTGCACATATGTAGACGGCATATCATCAGAGGTTTATCCACAAGGTACCTTGTTTTGATTCAGAATTGACAGGGTATAAGTGGATGCGACAAATTCTAGACTCTGAATCGGACGTCAGATGTATGATTGCATTTCGAATGGAGAGACATGTCCTACAAAATCTGAGCGACGAGTTAGAGTCCAACTACGGGCTTAAAGCTTCACGCAATATGTCGGTTTTAGAGAAGGTTGGAATTTTTCTATACACGATTGCATTAGGGAGCTCCAACAGAGCTACATGTAAGCGGTTCCAACGATCGGGAGACACGATCAGTCGTGTGATTCACCAGGTACTAGATGCGCTGGTTGGGAGGAAAACCGGGTTCAACGGGCTAGTACGTAAACTTGTACAACCCCATGACCGCAATTTCACAAACATTCCAAACAAAGTTTTAAGCGAGGACAGATATAGCCTTTTTAAGGTATTAGTTTTTATTTATTATGTTTTATCTTACAAGCATATATAATGGTCTCTTCACTTAATCGTTGTTATTGAAATAGGGTGCTATTGGATGCATTGATGGGGTGCACATGGAATGTTCAATCCCCGAGGAAGATCAATTCCCATATCGAGGTCGTAAGGGATTCACGTCGTTTAACGTAATGGCGGTGTGCGACTTCGATATGTATTTCACATTCATTTCCGTTGGGTGGGAAGGAAGTGCCCATGACACTAGGGTGCTGGACCACGCTCTAAACACTCCACATATGAACTTTCCCCGTCCCCCAAAAGGTAATCTATCACATTCATTTTGTAAAACACATTATATGTATAACTAGTTTGATGTCGCATGAATGTTCTCTAACTTAGATCATATATTGATTATGTTTGAACATTCCCATATCGAGGTCGTAAGGGATTCTCTCTTGTTGGATATGTTTCATACTCTTAAAATTTAGAATGTTGTGCATCTCTCCAGTACCAATAGTTTAGATACTTACATTTGTTATAACTATCCCAAAGGTATGGGTACCGTCCGAGATGCCATTGCAAAACAAATATGGGACAACAAAAAGAGATATTTGGGAGCAATGTAATTCTACGTGGCCAATTAAACATGTTATTTTTGGAACAACAAAAGGAGATATTTGGCTTAAGTTATTTTTTGGACATCCTCCTTGCAGAATATCTTTTTGAAGCAATACAAGAAACCTTGAAGCAATACAAGCAAAACTATAATTTATGTTGGTGATTTTAGTGTCATCGGCCATTTAGTGTAGTCGGGATTTGTTCAAGACTTAAAGGAGTTCGTTTCGGCGCATAACGAGGTTCGGGGGTGCGGAGTGCACACTCGTGTGCGTGGTTTCGGACTCGGAGTTACGAAATGTGTCGGGGTTCAAGAGGCGGACACCGAGAAGGTGTTTTCGGGGGTGCTAAGGGGTGTGCACGGTTTGTGACAAACCGTGCCCATGGGCACAGACCGTGCCAGGGCAGAACAGAAGCCAGATTTGGCTTTTGTAAAGCCACACGGTTTGTCCCAAACCGTGCGGTACCCCAGAACACAATTTCTGGCTCTCTGGAGGAAGGCACGGTTTGGGGCACGGTTTGTCACAAACCGTGCCTCTTGCCGGGAAGGGAGTTTTGGCGAGTTTTGGCGGTTTTTGAGGTGCAATTGTCTTATCCCGGATCAAATTTCGTGTAACCCAAGGCATTAAGTATAGGGTCGAAATATTGATTTTGGAAAGTGTTTCAAAACACGATTCAATTGATATCCAAGACAACCAAAGATTGATCACCGAGATACCCTTCCATAACAATTTCTTCATTCGATACTCAACATAATTATACATAAAAAGGATCACACCATAGGTTCTTGAGCAAAACCACAATTACAAGTGATTGTGGTTTATAATGCATTTATTAACACAATGACACCACTGTGCTTCGAACCAAGGAGCAAACTACATACACAACACATTAAAACTTAAAAACGCGTCCTCATAGCTATTTTTCACATTTATTCTTCACTTCCAGAAGTAATCCTTATGGGAAGAAGAGTTGAGCACACAAAAGCTTGATGGTCGGATTCAATGGCCTAGTACGAAAGGATCTGAAACTTGGGTTCACCTACAAAAAAATGTATTCACAAGAAGCTTGAGTGCACAAAATGCAATTCTTTCTTAAACACAACAATAATATAGATCTCGAATGCGGTAACTCACCATCGATTTGTTCTCCCACCAATCGTCATCCCCTATGATAACACTAGTTATCGGGTCGCATTGAACATCGCCCGACCATTCAAGGCTCTTCCATAACCTCCAAGTCTTCTTCAAACACTCAAACTGGTTCTTCGACATAGCACTAGTAGCCTCTCTGCCAGTAGCACGACGAAACTTCTCGTTTATGGTACCCCAGTCGAAAGCCACGACTGTCCCATTTTCAACCTGATATTGTATGCACACCTGGAGAAAATGTATTTTGTCATCATTATTCCAAGTCCGAGACATCTTCGATGCTCCTTTTGGCTTCCAAGGTAGAGTTGTGTCTTGCTTTGTATGTGATGGAAGACAAAGGGGGGATAAATGTATATATAATGCAATAAAAATTAAAGGACATAGCCACGACTGTCCCTTTGAATGAAATTTAGACCTGTGATGACATTCACCTGCAAGTTGCACCAATTCACCCAACATGCACCAATTCACCCAACATCGACCCGTGATGACATTCACTTGCAAGTTGCACCAATTCACCCAACATCAAAAATTAAAGGACATAGCCACGACTGTCCCTTTGAATGAAATTCAGACCCGTGATGACATTCACCTGCAAGTTGTCACATAACCATTCGTGGGACATATATATACACATTATGATGGACAATAAGCTTGATTGTCTTAACAACAAACATAAGTCTTTCGTAGATTACAAAGGTCATCCTAGTGTGTCATTGCGATAACGTCCAAAAGAAGGGTCGCCCCAAAATACACAACAAACATTAGTCTTTAGTACATTACAAAGGTCATCCTAGTAGATTACTGCAATAACGTCCAATACATAACGTACAATTACAATACATAGCGTCGCCCCAAAATAACCACATAATCACTTCAGACAAGGCTACGGAAGATACCAATTATAATAACTAATGCAAGGAGAACGGTAACCACTCAACCGTAATATAACCTTCCCTTTGAAACATCTAGAAGATGAATGTTTGCAGTGAGGAGGTTGTCACGCCCCAACGCCAACTGGACGTTTGAAGTGGCTAGTGCAGACACTTGCTCAGCCAATTGTTGGTTCATATCGTCCAAGTAACCAACATTCTCAAGCTCTTGTTGAACTTCACGGGTAAGATCTTCAATTCTGTCTCTGCCCCAGCTGACATCATTTTCAAGCTCCACGACATGCTGACGCAGCCCCCTGGCAGCCTCTTGCATCAGTCGTAAACGCGGAGAGGTTTCGACCCCGTTAATGAGGTCATCAAACCTTGAAGTGTCAAATTCCTATGAATGAAATTAATTGTCAAGTAGAACAAGTTACCAGAAAATGAGTCCACCACCCGATTCATAAACTATCCACATTCATAAAAAAAAATTGGAGGTGCATAATATTAAGGTTCAATTTGGCATCCAAATAATGTAGAAAATGCAATAGGCTAGAACCACACATGCCAATAGTAAAATCAAAGGACTGAATAGGCAACCATACATCATATAATTATATATAGCTTTTATCAAAGGAGTGAATAGGCAACCACACATCGAAATCAACAATGCACAAAATGACACCATTGTCTTTCAATCACATGCCAATAGTAAAATCGGATCTGGGAAGTTCCAAAAATAACCCTGTACAATCAGAACAATGCAAAAAATATCCCGAAAGCAGTAGCTGAAATCAACAATACACAAAATATATTTATCCTCATCAATCACATGCCAAAAGTAAAATCAGAACAATACACCAAACTTCATGTATAATTGCCCGAAAACAGAAAAACAATTGAACAAAATGCAACTTGGTGACAATACAATTCTGAGTTTTAGTCAGAGAATTCATTACCTCCCACAAGGGGTCAATGGGTGGGCTATCCGAGCTATAGTCGGATAACCATTCCCTCACATCACTTGGCAACGGTACATATTCATCTGGATACACACCGCTCTCCCCATCACTAGAGGACGATGACATTGAAAGGAAGTGGTATTACCTATAATTACAGCATGATAAAAATGAATGTAAGGCAGTGGTACTAGCATAAGATTGTAAGAATCAGGGAGAAAAGCCTCAGTCATTACTGAAAATACAAATGCAAGGCAGCAAGTCTAAATTCTTGCATAAAAGGGCTCAATGTAAAAGATCACAATCAATAACCTGTTGTAATGTCAAAGAACAAGTGCATTTCTCATCTCAATGTTCCTTACAACCTCAAGATTTCCCACGTCCCCTCAAGGAAAAAGAAACTGATTAAAATGGAAAACAAATAGAAAAAGTAAACAACACATGATTTAGGAATATCTAACCATGAAATTGGAAAGTTATACAATCTATATTTCTGTGGGAAGCACAAGGTTTTACAAAATAACAAACTTTAGTATCTCACAGCAAAAGAGATTAATGCACAATAAAGCAATAGTCTACAAAACAAAGCTACTATATATTAAGGTAATTCAACTTTAAGCACAAGGTTTTACAAAACAACAAACTTTAGTATCTCACATCAAAATTAATGCACAATAAAGCATACAATTGCTCTTTGAAGGATATGTTCTGTTTATTTAATTAGGTTCTGTCATTTATATGTCTAAGAAAAGATGTACACATACATGTTGAGATTAGCTAGGAAGTTTGCTTTAGTGACTAGGCAGTGAATGTTCAAAGCAAGAAATCATCTAAACTTGTTATGTTTCTAAACCAAAGAAGCAGAACCCTAAAACAATTCCCACACATCGAGACTCGATTATGCAATGCACAACCCTCTATCCAGACTACAATTCAACTAATTTTACAGAATGTATATTGATAAATAGAGCATCTATTTCACAATATAACATATCTAATCATCATTGGTGTTAAAAAATAAGTTATACTTTCTCAAACATTACCCTAAACCCTACAATTCCACTTATTAGCAATAAGATCTCAGACATTTAAACCAAAGTAGCAAACCAGAAACAACAAAAGGATCTCAACTAAAAGCCTTATCACAACAATCCAATAGACCAAATCAAGAACAAAATTGGAACCGAAATGCATTCTTCATAAGTCAATGATGGTTTAGGGTGAGAAACCAGTCGATTTAGGGTGAGAAACCAGTCAAATTTCAATCCTAAATCTTCACCCTAATTAGGGTTCTTCATAACTCAGTGATGGTTTCTCACCCTCTTATTGCTTACAAACTGAACATTTTAGATTGGTAACAATTAGGGTTACAAGATCTAAACAATTAGGGTTCATCGATCTTATCAAATTAGGGTTACAAATTTAAGGCTTTCGATCGATCTTATCAAATTCACAATAATTAAACATCAACATCCCTAAATACTAACCATTACTGACCCTAAACAACCCTTAAATGAAGAATTATGCGGAGGGAGGAATAATGGAGATGAACACGTACCTGGGAATCGCAACCGAGCTCTCGCAGAGGAGGAACAATGAAGCTCTCAAACACGTACCAAGATGGGCGGTTTCAGAAGATAGGGCGAAGAAAAACCCTAGGAATCGCAAGCGAGCTCTCGACGAGAAGGAGCAATCGACGAAGAAAAACCCTTTGGCGAGCTCTCGACCGAAGAAAAACCCTTTGTATGATGAGCTGCTGGGTGAGAAAAGGTACAAGACCAGGGGCAAATCTCGTAAACTCATCCTCCTTCAACTGGCCCTTAATGCTTACAACCCCCCCCCCCCCCCCCCCCCCCCCCCCCGATTAACCAAAAGCTTCATCTTCAGCTTCCTTATTGCTTTTAATCGCCCCTTAATCTAGCTACTTGTGCAAATTGCCGAACGGGGCATAAACGAGTTGAAGTTGGTTGAAGTAGCAACTTCAGCTTCCTTCAACCACAACTTAAACCCCACCGAACGGAGCCATAATCTCTTTTTGATCTTCAGTTAAGATCTCCACATGAATGGCATTCACAATCTTATGTTAAGATTGTTTCTTTTAATTTGGAAATTATATATAAAATATATATTATCTTATTTTATATCATATATCACATAAGATATATTTTTTTTTATCATCAAATAATGGATAATTATTATCTCTTACTTGGTGAGTAATCCACCTCCTTAATTTTTCGCATGACAGAAAATCCTAAAGTCTTATTGGGCCTTTAGTTTCGCTTGATCTAATCCATTTACTCTATTGTGTGTGACCTTATAAGACTCGGTTATAATAGTAATGGGTCTAATCTAATTTAGCCCATAAATCATAATTGACTTCTATCAAAGCACTAAGACTATCTAGAATATCAGCATTATGGTAATTGTCATCTTGATTAAAGAACACATATTCCTTCATTTTTTTAGTATGTTAATTCTTATTCAAAATAAAAGTTTAAATATATTTTATAATATTATACTCTTACAATGTCTCATGAGCATAATCTTACATTCTTACCTTTTTTTTTATGTAAATTACATTCTTACCTACTCCAGCGTAATTTAAATGTTTTTCTCAGAGTTGAATCCAGTTAATACAATGTTTAATAAAATAAAATTAGCAAAATTTAGGGCGAATCCAGCCCAGTTATCAGGGGTAGCTTTCATCTGGGGAAGAATTTAATACCACCGGGCACGGGCTAAAACCCTTGGGAATAATCTGTCCTTTTCTCTTCTTTTCAATCCTCTGAACTCCACAAATTTTTTAAAAGACACCCTCTTGAGCTCTGAATATCTGCATTTGACAGTACAGTTTTGTGGCTAGGTTCATAGAAGATGAGCTCCTCTTTACTTCAGGTGTGTTATGCTTCGCTGCGCGCCATCATATATTCATAACATAATTTGTTGATTTTATTTTCATTTTAGATTATCACCTCTCGCTTTCAAATTCCTTTAATGAATGAGCAGGGTTTCACCAAGTCAATGGTGATGAATTTGCTGTCAGAGATCGGAGATCGTACTTTCTGCGCTGCTGCTGTTAGTTATTTTTCTCCATTTTTCTTCAGTCCTTTTTATTGAAGTACTTGCTTTTTAGCTTGTCATTTAGCTTGTTAATGATCAACTCATCTTACTATCAGTTCTAGATTAACCTCATAAGTATCTAGTCATGCTTAATTGGTTAATATCCAAGTAAATGTTCTACTCTAGGAACAAGTCATGCCAAGTGCACTTCTTGAAGATAATTTTGTGATGAGATATGATATCTTCAATTACTTTGTTGTAGATCTTGGCAATGAGGAATCCTAGGAGGACCGTTTTCGCAGGCTGCCTATTATCTTCAATTGTAAGGGGAATCCGCGCTCCATAGAGATATATCATCCCCTGTATTTTGCCTACTTAGTCATTTTACATGACGTCTCAAAAATCGGTTAAACTCATCTGCTGCATTGATAATATGTAGGTGATGACAACTATCTCTGCACTCCTTGGCTGGGCTGCTCCCAATCTTGTAAAAATTACATGGCTCAGAAAGACATTACTAAGTTGCTTCTACCAAGTTTTTGCTATTAGTGAGTTAGTTCCATAGATGAAAATGTGTACTAATTGCGAGTATCACAGATCTCTCGGAAATGGACTCATCACATCACAACTCTGCTGTTTCTTGCCTTTGGTTTTTGGTCTTTGTGGGATGGTTATAATGAAGAAGAGTGAGTACTGCCTTGCTTAATTTTTCATTCTCGCGCTCTCCTATCTACGCTTGGTTCATGTCATTTACGAGCTCTCTCTGTGTCCTTGATAAGTTTCCATTTCAACTAACAGTGAGGGAGAGGAGTTGGAAGAAGTTGAGAAGGAACTGGTTGGCTCTCGACTTAATTCTGCTTGGTGTTATCTGCATCATTTTCACCTGGTTTTCTTACTCGGTTTCTTTTGTGTTGATCCTAGGAGGCGGATTCCAAAAAGGGCAAGAAGGTGAGAAAAGTTGCTCAACAGCTTCGGACCCCAAATTGCATATGACTTTTGTTGTATGAGTAAGAACTAGGAAATGTTCATTGTGGTGTTTTAGGGTGATGATGACCATCTGAAGAAGGAAAATCAGCCAGTTCTTGCAAAATTCTTCTCGCCCGTCTTTCTAAAGGTTTTGAATCCGATTGAACTCTCTTTCTACGCAATTAGATCTTTTCAGATGATTCACTGAATCTCTTGTGCAGGCATTTTCCATTACACTATTTGGTGAATGGGGTGACAAGAGCCAGGTATAGATATGTCATATATATGTTGTAGTATCTAGGAACCTTTCGACACTTACTCCTGCTAAATTTCAGCTTGCCACGATTGGTCTCGCTACTGATGTGGATGCATTGAGTGTGATACTCGGAGGAGTCACGTATGTGCCTTTCAAGCTTAAACTCGAATTGAACATCAATCTAGTCTTCCACCTTACTTAGTTTTCTGATTACCGTCTCAAGGCATTTTGGGTTTTTTACTCAGGGGACAAGCTTTGTGCATTCTGGCTGCTGTCTTGGGTGGAAAGGGCTTGGCATCTAAAATCTCAGAAAAGATGGTAACATCTCTTTTGTTTCATTATCGTTGTGCTAAAACCAACCATTTGCAAGTGATCATATACACTTTGTTTCCTGCACATTTTTAATTGCAGGTGGCCTTTGCCAGTGGCGTTCTGTTCATCATTTTCGGGATCCAATCCTTCCTTTCCAGCACTGAATGAATTGATCACCAACTAGTTTCGGTTTTCATTGTTGCTACTTTTCCTGTACTGGATGTAATTTAGACCTTCTTGATATGTTGGATCATCAAGAAAGACAGATTTGGAGCATCAAATAATCACATTGTATTAGCATTCACATTTACATTTAGACTTGACTTGTCAATCGCTTAAAAAACACCGTGTTTGATAATACTGATTTGAGTTTTTCATACTATTACTGAATCTAAAATGCTTGATCCAAATATTAACATTTCAGATGAATCAACTGAGCCTGCAAAGATAAAAATCAAATGTGCAAGCTTGGAAGTAGATAACCTGGTTATATTATATATACAAGTAATATGCAGTGATCATATAAAGTCATCTTCTTGTACTTTCTCTATACATCTTTCTCCCTGCAGACCAAAAATTGCCCACATAGCACATCTACGGTTTCACATCAACATGGCCAATTTGGTCATATACTCCAAATAGTACAGAGCTACACATGGGTAGTTCATAGTATGTATGTAGATTTTGTGACAGGGAAAAGGGGTTTCTTTTTCAGCACCCGCCACTTGCGGGTTCAATGCTGCTCAAAAGCCCGTTACCTCTCAGCTGTGTGCAGTGGTCTTCGGCATCTGACTGAGCACAGATGATCACCACTGCCAACCCGTTGTGGTGCGCTTCCTGCATGATGTTGACTGCATTGTCAACCGTCATTCCCGGTATGACTTTCATGAGGACTTGTACCACGTATTCTCTTTTGTTGAAGTTGTCGTTGTGCAGCATGACTCGGTACGGTGGAGACATTTTCCTAGACTTTCTGTGGAGCACAGAAGAAACCGAACATTGATACCGGTTGTGAAACAAAAGAAATTAGAGAAACCAAGGGGGTGACTGTTATCGCTTGGTTCACCTGAGATCAAACTCGGATTCGCGTCCTGGAGTAGTTTTCTCAATGACGGGCTTTTCGAGGACCCCTCCTCTACCTGGTCCAGTGGCTGTTACAGCCACAATCATGCCACGGTAGTTGAATGGCCCTCTACATATATTCTGCTTTTCCCCTGACAGGGAGACGAATAGATCAATCCATAATAACACACTTCTAAGAAGAACAGGTTAATATCTCGACAAATAACGAGGGCATTCCTTCTGGAAAGGAAGTACTATGTAGAAAAAAGGATAACAGCTAGACTATATGCACGGTATTTTCATACTACATATAGCCTCTGTAATAGAAAATTAGCTGTATTTGCCTCTTAAAATCATCAGTACACATTATGATTCTCTAAAGCAAGAAGTCTGCTTATATGCAGATAGTAACAGAACAGTCATCTTTTGCAGAGAGTAACAACTAACAACACATTTGACAACAAAGTAATGACAAACAAATGTCACAAAAACCATATTCAGGAAAGTGCTTCAAATCCACAGCAGCAAATTAACCAAGCAGTACTCAATAAAAGCTAAAAATAAGCAGCTGGAAAAGATGAAATTACACTAACAAAGCTCCATATTTGAAAAAATCACAACCACAAATGAAATTTACATCAGTCAAAATAGCTGGTGTAACAATTTTCTCTTGGGAGTACTGGAAACATACAAAGTTCAATTGAAATATAGAACTTTCAAAATACCGTTCAATACAAGTACAGATTAGGTTGTGGTTTCTAGCCAGGATTGGGAAAGTTAGTAAGGGAAAACGACGTCAAGGACTTGCGAAAGCAAATGAACCCTAGAAGAAATCAGTCAACAAGGAAACTAGAAGAGCAAGTCAAAGCATGAATTGAAGATAAAGTGACACAATCTGCAAAAACCTAACCACCTATAATTCAGAATCTCACAAGATGGATGCAAACACTCAGTCAAACTGAGAGAACAATCATGAATCAAAATATATATAAAAAAGGAAATTCAAAGCGTAGCACCAGCAACAGTGAAACACTAGAACACTCCAATTCAAATTAAGCTGATCAATATAAATAAATCCAAGCAGAGGAAACAATACGAGGAGTAATTGACTGAAGTTCATGGCGAATTGGAAGGGTACCTGGTTTAGGGCTAAAGACGTAGCTAGGTGAGAGGGGTATTTTCCCAACCTTGGCAGTCTCCATTGCTGCTGGCTTTCGCTGCGTTGCTCTCCGAGTGCGAATGCGAATGGTGGATTCTGTATGTGTGTTTGTGAAGGCGTTGAGGAGTCAATTTGTTCAAGTTTGTCTGCAACTGAGCTGGTGGATTCTGTATGATGCAGAATTGGCGATGACGATTCACCCAGCCTACAACACAAATTTGAGGTCCAAAATATGTGATTGGAGTAATATTCCTTTCGCGGTGGAAAATATATATACTGTTGTGAACAAATATACTTAGAATATGTTATGTAACCCATGTTTAATTAAATTAAATATGAAAATAACTGTTGTATAAGTTTGACAACTTAAGTAAATTATTAGAGGTAAATATTAATGGTGAATTATTCACTTTGATATTAGTCAAAAATTGTATGCTCTCATTAACCTATAAATAGATGTCTTGACTATTGTGAAAGATGTACCAAAAGAACAAAAATACCTCTCTAAAGTTGTTTTAAGTGTTTTTTTATAAAGGTTTAAGTGATCTTGTCTTCTCTAAATACCATTTGAGCTTTGAGAATCATCAAGGTACAAATCTCTACCATTACATTAGTTTAATCATACAAGAAGATTATTACAAAATCGATTTGAAGAGTATGCTCTGTAGTTGTCCAAATCGGGATCCTCTACATCAGAAATTCGATTTGTCTTCCTAGATCTAAAAATATTATTACCAAAAATGGAAACATAATATCTAGATTCATACAAGGTACAAACAAAATATTAGATTTGCTTACCTCTTTTGATCTCTAGTCTCGAACCCTCTTCACTAAACCGTTGATTTCACCACTTGAAACGTAGGTAAGTTTTTGCTAATAAGATGATGAGAATGATATTGATAATCATGATAAGAACAAGGCAAAAGAAAAGCTTGATTAAGAATCGATCATTACTAGCTCTAAGGCGACGAAAAATCTCATCGTCGACCATGGAAATGGTTGAAAGAAAATGGAAGGGGAGATAAAAAATGGAGACGAGAAGGAGAAGATAAGGCCGGTGAAAAAGGGTAATAATGGGTGGCCATAAATAAAAGAGTGTAAAAGAAAACGGTCCGGTTTTAGTTGTTCCCGCCAAAATTATCTTCGTAAGATTTCTTACTTGCATTATGTCTATACAATATGATCACTATTCTAATTCACGCCTTCTGTTTGCATACTATACGCATTCTTTATATAAAGTCTATTTACATGCTATCTACGTACCTATGTTGATATGAAAAGATAATATGACATAACTTTAACAATTATTCGGCCATATCGCTTCATACATGACTCATAAATCATACATGCATAATGTTGAACATGTTAATTAATTTATATTATGCAACTCTTGATTTCTAGTAACTAAATAGGCAGGCATTGCAAAGAGGGAATTTGACATCCTTGAGCTATCTGGCCAGAAATACCTCGAATGGAGGGTTGATGCATTAGCTCACCTCAAGGCAAATGGCCTTGAGGGAACGATTGTGAAAAATAATAATACCACGCCCTAGGAGAAGGCAAAAGCTATTGTATTCCCCCGCCACCACATACATGAAAGTCTCAAAACTGAATACTTGTTTGTGGAAGATCCAATAGAATTGTGGGAGAGCTTGAATGAACGTTATGGACATCAAAATGAGGTCCTTCTCCCACAAGCACTGTACGAATGGAACAATCTAAGGTTCCAAGACTTTAAGTCCATATCTGAGTACAATAGTGCTATACATAGGATCACGTCTCAATTGAGACTATGTGGTCATGTGATAACCCAACAAGATATGTTGGAGAGAACTTTCACATTTGCTAAACTCCTTGTTCAAATCAGCTGAT
Source organism: Rheum nobile (assembly GCA_027886185.1). Taxonomy (NCBI): domain Eukaryota; kingdom Viridiplantae; phylum Streptophyta; class Magnoliopsida; order Caryophyllales; family Polygonaceae; genus Rheum; species Rheum nobile. The sequence continues at coordinate 3,831,553 of WOAB01000207.1, read as the reverse complement.
TAAGGACGCAGTTCCCAGATTATGCCATTAAGAAAATTCGGCTTGATAATGCAAGAGAATTTACATCCCAAACCTTCAATGATTTTTGTATGTCGATTGGGATTGATGTAGATCATCCAGTGGCTCATGTTCACACACAGAATGGTCTTGCTGAATCATTGATAAAGCTATTACAATTAATCGCTAGACCATTGTTAATGAAATCCAGATTACCACCATCAGCGTTGAGACATGCTATATTGCATGTTGTAGCCTTGGTTCGATTGAGACCAAGTGCAAACCATGAACATTCCCCACTGTAATTAGTATCTGGTAAGGAGTCGAACATTTCGCATCTAAAAGTATTTGGATGTGTTGTTTATGTTCATATTGCTCCACCTCAGCGAACAAAGATGGGTCCACAAAAAAGATTGGGAATTTATGTTGGTTTCGAATCCCCATCGATTATTAAAAATATATCAAACCAATAACTTGTGATTTGTTTACATCAAGATTTGTTGATTGTCATTTTGACGAAAGTAAATTCTCTAACTTAGGGGGAAAAAGAAAAAGGTGGACCCATGTATGAAAGAGGTTACATGGAATGCAACATCATTATCTCACCTTGATCCAAGAACGAAAATGTGTGAACAAGAAGTACAATGAATCATTCATTTGCAAAATGTTGCAAAATAGTTACTCGATGCATTCATCGATACAAAGAAGGTAACTAAGTCACATATACATGCAACAAATGCTCCTACAAGGATTGAAATACTTGTTGGACAGCCAGAAGCGTCCATTGCAAATGAGTCTACAACACGCCGAAAGCGTGGTAGACCACTAGGTTCAAAGAACTTGAAACCAAAGAAGCCAAAGAATCAAAAGGGTATAGCAGGAGATGTCACAATTGCCCTGGAGAGCAATGATAAAGGCAAAGAGATTGAAAATGAAAACATCTCAAAGGAAAATGATATCCTGGATGAAGATCGAAATATCAATAATTTTGCAATTTCCATAAATTATGTATACACGAGTATATAATGGAATAGAAATGATATCATTGTTGATGATATATTTGCCTACTCAGTGGCTATAGATATTGTGGATGAGGATGATGATATTGAGCCAAAATCAGTTGATGAATGTCGTCGAATGAAAGATTGGCCAAGATGGAAATAAAATTTGAATAGTTTATTTAGTTTTAAATAGTTATTGTAAAAAATTGAAAGTAAGATAAGAAAGGATATAATTATTATTTAGTTTTAAATAGTTATGGAAATAAACAATAAGATAAGATAAATAGTTATGGTAAAAATTTGAAAATAAGATAAGAAAGGATATAATTATTACTTAGTTTTTAAATAGTTATGGAAATAAACAATAAGATAAGATATCGGATGACATGACGGATGATGTGGCGGATGAGGTGGCATAGCTCAGAGGCCGACACGTAGACAAATTGAACGTGGTGACGACATGTACGCGAATTGAACGTGAGACCGACACGTAAGATTTAGGCTTCTGCTTTAGTATATATATAGAATATAGAAGATTAAATCTAACAAACTTAATTGAATAAATCTAATCCATGGCATATCTATCTAGAATTAGGTTCAGGTGAAACGATGTATTACGGTAAAACGAAAGTACTACTTTCATCCGTTAGATCAAATAAAATTGATGGTCTTGATTGCTGGATTTTTGGGTGCATATTAGAAATAAACTGATTGTAACACGTGATTGATTCACTTCCCATTTTTACGGGATTTCCCCCCTCTAAAATTTTATTCACCCTCTTTTGTCTTCCCCTTCAATTCTATTGTTGACCTCAGCAGCCGCACCCAATTTCGTTGTGCTAGTTGCCTTTGATTCCCAATTGATCGGTCACAATTTTTTTTATTTTTGATTGTCTGAATAGTTTATGAAGTTGGGTTTTGTTGCTCCTCCATTGAAGGATACATGATTTGTTTGGGTTCGAGCATCTGTGTGTTTTTTGGGGTTTTGGAAGATTTTTATGGGTATCATCTGGCACATGGTGTTATTGGATTGATGAGAATTGTTTGCAACAGCCTTGATTTTGGACCTCGGGAATTCTTCCGTCTTCAATATCTATTTATTACTTCGTCTTCCTCTTCAATTTATGCTATTCAATTCAATTTTAGGTTTAGATAAATCTGCATGTTTGTGAAATAAAAGAAAAATATACATGCTTTTGTTCGTCTCTTTATGTATTCCCTTTCACAGATTTAATTTTTGATTTGTTCAATATTTTCCATTTTTGCTAGATAATTAATTTTAGGGTTTATGATTATCGTCTTCAAATTCTCCAAATTCGCCAATACTTTGATTTTGATTTTAGGACTTGGTTTTCGTGTTAGTTGATTGATATTCACGCTGATTAATGGTGATATTCAAGATATTGGGTGGTGATATTGTGAAATTAGGTGGTGATATTGATGTAATTAGGTAGTGATCGATATTCATGAATTGAGTAGTGATATTCGTATAATTAGGTGATATTATTTATTAATTATGTGATGACCAATATTCATGATTTCAGTGGTGATATTCATGTAATCGAGTGCGATATTCATGCAACTGAGAGTAATATTCATGTAACTGATATTCATATAATCGAGTGTGATATTTATATTATCAAGTGTTACTGTGTTAATATTCAAATTTTAAGTGGTGATATTCATGTTTGTAAGAAATTAAATATTCACATATTAAACTAAGATATTCATACAAACATGAATGATATTCAAGAAACAAATATAGATCTGCGAATTTGTAGAGCACCATGTCGTACTTGATCGATATTCATAAACGAATGATCGATATTCATGAACGTTGTAAAAATCGTTGATTGATATTCATAAAAGCATAATCGATATTCATCAACGCTGTAAAAATCGTTGAACGAGGAAAATGAAATTGCAATGTTTCTGGAGAAATTTGCAGGTGCGGCTATGGAGTTTTTTTGCTTCCATTCAACTAGATATGGAGAGAAGCATGAGATCGTGAATGCATCAGCGTTTTAGGAAAGAGAAAATATTGTGTTTTCTCTCTCATCTAATAATTAACCTCATTTATTATCTTTTTCTAATTAAAAATTAAATAATTGCCTTATTAGAGTAGATTTGGTGATTACACCCCTACCATATCTATTGTAAGGCACAATCATCCAACTATCCATCACCATCAATTCAACGCTCAAGATTAATACTTTCGTTTTATATACCATAACTCCCGTTTTACCGGAGCGTTCTTCTATCTATCTATATCTATATATACTATTGGAGAAGCCTAACTCCTACGTGTCGCCATCACGTTTAATTTGTCGATATATCATTAACATCCAATCATCATTCGCCGCATTATCCGACTTTAAAAATAAGTTATTTAAGTAGGTCTATATATTATCAATATGATTTAGATCATGTTAAATGATAATTATTATTTTTTCTTTAAAAAATCATTAATTGATTTTAGATTCAGTTTGCACGATCAAATAAAAAATAACCTAATCTAATCAACAAAATCATATGATTCTAATTGTATTGTCAAGAACTTATATAGAACGAAGAATCAAATCTAATCCCACTAAAATATCTATATAAAACTAAATCCTCCCTGAAATAAATTTTATCTTTGTAAAATCAAGGGATTGGAGTTACTTCTAGGAAGTCCAACTCTAATATTTTGACTTTTTGTTAAATACGTTTTAATGGTTTTATACTTGATATAACTTTTCTAGAGAATATTTGATATTGTATTATATACAACATTGATTTTATTAGAATGGTTTTCTACTCGATAAAATTTTATCAAATTATAAATAATCTCATAAATATGTTAAATCTGCAAACTTATAATATATTCTGGATCTGAAATATACAAGCACCTAGATTTGTTTTTTTTTAATTCATATTCGGTGTTCATGTAAATTCATAAGCAATTTTATAATTTTCATTCTAATTTTATAAAAATAAATAATCAATTTTTTTACTACCATACAAAATGAAATTTTCTATAATTTTTTTATATTGATTGATTATATTAGTTTTTATGTAAGTAAATTTAAATCTTGATTTTAAGGAGATATCCATATAAACTTTAACACCAAAAAAAAAAATTCTATTATAAAAAAAAACCGACTATATTTTATATTCAAAGTCATTCACTTTTCTAGAAGATAAAATTTTACGTTTAAATTATGTGTGAGATATATTGATACCTCAACAAAAAAAAATTATAATTCAAGTAGTTACGGATTTCTTTTGGATATTACGATTTTTCTATAATATCTATAAAAAATCTTGATGAAACCTTCAACCGTTTGTTTTTGAAATTTAGTGTGATTAGAATTTTATTTTTAGTAGTTCCCACTTCCCACCATACAAGTTAAGAGAGATTATTTTGCTTCTAATTGGACATTTTATAATGTCATGTTTATATGTTCTCCAAATACAACAACATAAATTACCACTTTTACATTCTTTTGGATTTAGAATATTGGCTCTATAAATTAAATTTTAAATATTACAATGTAACTCTTGTTTTTATATAGGTAAATTTAGTTATAGCATAATATATTAATAAATTATGATCTATTTTGAATTCTATTCTAATCTTTTTTTTTATATATAAAACACTCATCTTATTGTAAACTCTAACCTGCTTACAAGATAAACTCATGTTCAATCTCAATCTACCCTAGCCTTTTCAGAAAAATGTTATTAGTTTGGAGTCTGTCACTTAAGTATAATCTATATTATTGATTAATGTGTTTTAGCTTTATCTGGTTTTGATATCTTAACGATAAATATACACGATTTCTATTTAGCACACCGGTAAAATTTATATTTAACGCACTGGTTCATCCGTGACGGACGAAACATGTTCATCCGTGACGGACGAAGCATTTTCATCCGTGACGGATGAACATGTTTCGTCCGTCACGGATGAACATGCTGATCCGCGATACGATTTTGGAATCGCCATAACTTTTGATTCTCTAGTCCAAACGCGCTGAAATTTGTAAGAGTTATAGTTGACATCTTGATCTTTAATCTGACGTTGGAATCACTCAATTCGGAGTTACGTAGAAAAAGTTATACTTCTCCAAAGATGGGACACAAAAATAGAGATCTCTTAAGCGCCAATGCGAGTACAATAGCATTTAAGTCGGATTACAATAGCATTGCAATCATGGATCACAATAGCATTACAATGTGTGAGTACAATAGCATTTAAGTCGACTTGCGACCTCGTCTCTTTCTTATGCAAAAATGTCTGAATGCCATCAGTTGAGAAACAAATGGATCATATAGACAAGCAGCAGAGACATCATGTGCATGCTCCCACATGACAAATACTGGAGGCAATGGTGACGCCTCTGATAGGACCATCTACTCATGGGTTCAAATAATTAATATAAAATAATTAAATGATTAGTACCATACCGAAATGAAATGTCTCTCCTTCTCAACATGGCAGATGCAGATCGTCTTAAGCTTATACGGCTCAAAGTCTTTAATGAAGGATTATGGAGACATATAAGGTGGTGAAAACATTTGATCCACTGAATTCTTGGGAGCTCTAACCTGAGATGGCCTCAAAGGAGTGGTAGGAGCTTTAGGGTTTCGTGAAGGTGTGCTAGTGGGCATTGGTGGCCTGCCTCGTTGCTTCTTGGGAGGTGTCCCTTCCGTATCTTTGTTTGTATACTCCGACGAAGAAGGATGTCTTTTAGTGGTATATTTGTTTAGAACTCCCATTGGTCATCTTTTATGCCTCACAATAGTCGGCTTTTGCAGACTAGTCCCCTCGGGGCGAGCTATGTCGTAAAGTCGCGAGACACATTTTTCTTGATCATCTACTGACAGATTGAGGAAATGATCCGTATAAAATTGATCCATCAAAGATCTCGCAGCTCTGCGCTTCACCTCAACCTCACCTTCGTCTTGTACTTATGACAAACTCAATCGTCTCCAAAACGGATGCAACGCTGAAGGCTTAATAGGGATTGAACTCGTCACATTTCTAGCGATGTCATGCACATACGGCAATTCATCTCTCACCCTCATCTGGCATGTGCAGATCTTGTCATAAAATGGATTTTCCCCTTTTTTGTATTCATTCGTCAAGCAGTCAAGTGCAACCTTAGATACTTTGTACTTCAACCGCTTGAAAACATCAGCTCATGTCCCAAGAGTCATCGTGCTTTGTACACTCTCGTTGAAGGTCCCCTTGATGTCCTTTACTTGGTTACCCATCTTTGAATGATATTGACCAAATATTGTGTCTAGACTACCATGTGGAATAGTCAAGAAGTCTTTCAAGAACCTTCTTCCACAAGAAAGAGACGAGGTCGTTCGAACCTTCGTTTATATGATCCATTCGTTTCAAGAACCTTCTAGACCAAATATCATTTGTTGCTTGTCTATATGATCCATTCGTTTCTCAGTTGATGGCGTTCGAACCTTCTTCTACAAGAAAGAGACGAGGTCGCAAGCCGACTTAAATGATATTGTACTCGCACATTGTAATGCTATTGTGATCCATGATTGCAATGCTATTGTAATCCGACTTAAATGCTATTGTACTCGCCTTGGCGCTTAAGATGTCAACTATAACTCCTCCAAATTTCAGCGCGTTTGGACTAGGGAATCAAAAGTTATGGCGATTCCAAAATCGTGTCGCGGATCAGCATGTTCATCCGTAACGGACGAAACATGTTCATCTGTGACGGACGAAACATGTTCATCCGTCACGGATGAAAATGCTTCGTCCGTCACGGATGAACATGTTCATCCGTCACGGATGAAAATGCTTCGTCCGTCACGGATGAACATGTATTGTCCGTCACGGATGAACCAGTGCGTTAAATAAAAATTTTGTCGGTGCGCTAAATAACAACGGCCTAAATATATTAGTCAAGTCAAACTATTTGTGTAGCTTAATTTAATATTTGATATTTTAGTTATGTTAATAATAAATGAAAAAAAAAACTAAAAAATATAGTCTCAACAACCTCCTAAAATCACTCTCATGATTCTAAAAGGGAGAGTTTTTATTATATGTATAGATAGATAGATGAATCATGCTAATCGTTCGGTGCCAACTCTCATCTAGGATTCTCAATAGTAATTCATATTTTTGTATGTAACAAAAAGGCAAAAAAATATTATTTCAATTAAGGTTTAGGTTTCCAAAAAGTATTTTTCATACTTCTCATATTATTTATACAGTGAGTATAGATAATTTGATACGGGTAAAATATATCTTTATGCGATAATTGAAAATATATATTTTGAATTATGATCTATTTTGAATTCTATTAATAAATTATGATCTATTTTGAATTCTATTCTAATCTTTTTTATATATATATAAAACACTCATCTTATTGTAAACTCTAACATGCTTACAAGATAAAGCCATGTTCAATCTCAATCTACCCTAGCCTTTTCAGAAAAATGTTATTAGTTTCGTCTATCAGTTAAGTATAATCTATATTATTAATTAATGTGTTTTAGCTTTATCTGATTTTGATATCTTAACCATAACTATATTAGTCAAGTCGAATTGTTTGTATACCTTAATTTAATAATTGATATTTTAGTTAAGTTAATAATAAATGAAAAAAAAACTAAAAAATATAGCCTCAACAAACTTCTAAAAACACTCTAAAGGTGAGAGTTTTTATTATATGTAATGTATAGATAGATAGATGAATTATGCTAATCGTTTGGTGCCAACTCTCATCTAGGATTCTCAATAGTAATTCATATTTTTGTATGTAACAAAAAGGCAAAAAAATATTATTTCAATTAAGGTTTAGGTTTCCAAAAAGTATTTTTCATCTGAAGGAGTACTTCTCATATTATTTATACAGTGAGTATAGATATTTTGATACGTGTAAAATATATCTTTATGCGATAATTGAAAATATGTATGCTACGTTTTTTTTAGAGAGATATAATGGTCTACCTAATTATGGCAAGATTATATCTTCTAGATTAAAATCCTACAAAAAATTATTATAATTAATTTGATTTTTGGATAGCGTAGATTACTAGATAACAAATTTTAAAGAAATTAAGCCAATCTTACTTAGTCCTATAAATACTCGGCGTTGCAGCACATTGATTAGTTCCCATATATTCTTGCAGTACGTATTAGCCATGGCAGCTCTTCTCCACGTCCCGTCCACACAAGTAGAGTGGCTACCTCCTCCGGCAGGCACCGTGAAGCTCAACTTCGACGGCGGCCTATCGCGACACCGACGCTGCGCCGTGGCGGCCGGCATCTTCCGAGACCACCGAGGCGTCCCGCTCTTCTCCTACGCCTGCGCAAACCCTAGCCTCGTGGGCCTCACCTCCTACGACGCCGAGGCCAAGGCGCTGGCCCTCGGCCTCGACTTCGCCCACGCCCTCGGGTTCACCAGCCTCTGGGTCGAAGGCGACGCCAAGTTCTTGATCGACGTCGTACGGTCTAACAGGCCCAACTTGTGGTACGACGACGACGTCATTGGCCACGTCAGAGGCGCGTTGTTGACCCGGTTTCCCCTGCAGGAGCCCATGGTCACGCACATTCATCGCGAGGGGAATGCGGCGGCGGACGCGTTGGTGCGGTACATGCGCGATGACGTCGACTCCTTGGATGGCAGTGAGTGGTGGGGCCGTGATCACAAGTTGCCCAGCAAAGTGGCGGCCATCGTGGATCGAGAACGCGACGGTTACGTGTACGTACGGCGGGGCTGCTCCTTTCCTCGCCCGCAGAGTTGTTATGTCCCGACGCCATCTCTAGTTTAATTAGGCGCCCAGGTTACATTGAAGGATCAATCTTATAAGTTATATCAAGAAACAATATATTGCATTAGGGTTTTAATTTGTATGTTCAAATTAACGACGTTATGTTGCTTTGATGTATATATACTTTATGTTATATAGTGTACGTAAGTACGTAACGATGTCGATCTATACGTTTCCTCTCTTTTTTGGTCTCAATGTCTATACGTTTCCTGCTGCAACGAATTAAGAACTTTTAATTTACTTCTCAATTGCAAACTTAAGATATCCCAGCAAGTACTTTATGTCTATGTTCTTAAGACATAAATTAAAATCCCAAGATTAGGTTCAACCAAAGAAAAATTTGATTAGGTGTAATCTTTTAGAATTTTTAATTTTTTTGTTAAAGATCTTTTTATTTATAAAAGATCTTTTTGTTAAGTTTTCGTTTGACAAACATCTTTAATTATTAAGATCTTTTTATTTATAATGTATTTTTTATTGTAAGATATTGTAGTTTTTAAATTTGAAATTTAAGAGGTGAAAAACGTAAAGAGAGGTAAATAAATATTAATTTATAAAAAAATCTTTATATATCAAGATTATCCCAAACAAACCCTAAAACTGTTTTTATGCAGCCTGCTATAGCTTAACTTATGTCAATTACATTGACTTCCTTTCTCAAGATTGAGAAATATTCCAATATATCTTAGTGCATCATTGTTAAAGTCCCATTTGATATATATATTTTCCTTAAAAAAAATTCCCTCATTAGTATATTTCTCTATTTTTTTTGGGTCTGTAGTATATTTTTCTTTATTTTAGAATAGGCCACACTATACGTAAAAGAAATGGAACCACAAAATGATCACCCGTAGGTTATTAAAAAGGGTCAGTCTATATGCACAAACGAAACGCCGTCTATATGTAAACTGTTTTGTGCGTTAAGGCTAAACGTACAGGCTGGTGCGTTTAGGCTTAACGTACAAAGGATAAAACTGGAATAAAAGTGGAAAAAATATCCAGAATGACACTGTAGATGTGCGTTAAGCCTTAACGTATGGTATTGTAGATGTGCGTTAAGGCTTAACGCACATACAAAAAAAACAATTGCCCCATAATCATGTAGAGAATTTCAATACGAGTCCGTACATATAAAATTCGTCCAAAACGGACATCGTTTGCCCCTCCAAAAGCCCAAAAAACAAAGTCTTCCTACCCATTTTTTTTACAATTTGGTGCCCAGCATATAGCGCATTGTAGTGAATTTTTTTGGTTTTTTTTTGCATTTTTCTACTATAATTTTGTATAAATTTTAATACGAGTCCGTACATATAAAATATAATGAAATACTATAGTATATAAGTGTAACTATATGAAATATAATAAAATACTATAGTATATAAGTCTAAGTATACTAGATTTAATGAAATACTATAGTATATAAGCGTAAATATATGAAATATAATAAAATACTATAGTACATAAGTGTAACTATATGAAATTTAATGAAATACTATAGTATGTAAGTCTAAGTATACTATATTTAATGAAATACTATAGTATATAAGTCTAAGTATACTAGACTTATATACTATAGTATACTAGATTTAATGAAATACTATAGTATTTCATTAAATCTAGTATACTTAGACTTATATACTATAGTATTTCATTATATTTTATATAATTACACTTATGTATTATAGTATTTCATATAGTTACACTTATGTACTATAATATTTCATTAAATCTAGTATACTTAGACTTATATACTATAGTATTTTATTATATTTCATATAGTTACACTTATGTACTATAGTATTTCATTACATCTAGTATACTTAGACTTATATACTATAGTATTTTATTAAATTTCATATAATTAAACTTATGTACTATAGTATTTCATTATATTTCATATAGTTACGCTTATATATTATAGTGTTTCATTAAATCTAGTATACTTAGACTTATATACTATAATATTTCATTAAATTTCATATAATTACACTTATGTACTATAATATTTCATTAAATTTCATATAGTTATACTTATCAACTATAGTATTTCATTATATTTCATATAGTTACACTTATGTACTATAGTATTTCATTAAATCTAGTATACTTAGACTTATATATTATAGTGTTTCATTAAATCTAGTATACTTAGACTTATATACTATAGTATTTCATTAAATTTCATATAGTTATACTTATGTACTATAGTATTTCATTAAATTTCATATAGTTACACTTATGTACTATAGTATTTCATTATTTTTCATATAGTTACGCTTATGTACTATAGTATTCCATTAAATCTAGTATACCTAGACTTATATATTATAGTGTTTCATTAAATTTAGTATACTTAGACTTATATACTATAGTATTTCATTATATTTCATATAGTTATACTTATATACTATAGTATTTTATTAAATTTCATATAATTACACTTATGTACTATAGTATTTCATGAAATCTAGTATACTTAGACTTATAAACTATAGTATTTCATTACATTTCATATAGTTACACTTATATACTATAGTATTTCATTATATTTCATATAGTCACACTTATGTACTATAGTATTTCATTGTATTTCATATAGTTACGCTTATGTACTATAGTATTTCATTAAATTTCATATAGTTACACATATGTACTATAGTATTTCATTATATTTCATATAGTTATACTTATGTACTATAGTATTTCATTAAATTTCATATAGTTACACTTATAAACTATAGTATTTCATTATATTTCATATAGTTACACTTATATACTATAGTATTTTATTATATTTCATATAGTTACACTTATTTACTATAGTATTTCATGAAATCTAGTATACTTAGACTTATAAACTATAGTATTTCATTATATTTCATATAGTTACACTTATATACTATAATATTTCATTATATTTCATATAGTCACACTTATGTACTATAGTATTTCATTGTATTTCATATAGTTACGCTTATGTACTATAGTATTTCATTATATTTCATATAGTTACACTTATGTACTATAGTATTTCATGAAATCTAGTATACTTAGACTTATAAACTATAGTATTTCATTATATTTCATATAATTACACTTATATACTATAGTATTTCATTATATTTCATATAGTCACACTTATGTACTATAGTATTTCATGAAATCTAGTATACTTAGACTTATGTACTATAGTATTTCATTATATTTCATATAGTCACACTTATATACTATAGTATTTCATTATATTTTATATAGTTACGCTTATGTACTATAGTATTTCATTAAATCTAGTATACCTAGACTTATATATTATAGTGTTTCATTAAATTTAGTATACTTACCCCACTCTCTGTCCATTAGATGTGGGCCAATTCGATATCCATCTCCGTCCAACACGTACCATCCTACCCCACTCTCCGTCCATTAGATCGTTAACGTAATTACAGATTTAAGCCGAACTTTTTATTTTCATTCAATTTCTCCACAACTTCAAAACTTGGGTATTTATGGAAAGAGAATTTCGGTTTTTAGCTTTATGGAAATTGGACGATATCTGGGCCAATTCGATATTGTTTTAGGTCAAACTTTATACGATTTTGAAGCTCTTCCCGAGACATTTCCAACCCCTATAAATAGGGCACCTTTCAATGAGTTTTCGGTATCCAATTTAATCCCAAAAGCTCAAGAACCCTAGCTCCGCGGCCGTGTCTGTTCATCGAAGAAATTCGTCGACCACCGTCCACCGTTGGAGTCGCCGCTACCACCAAAAGTTGCGTCTAGAAGTTAGCTTCCAAAGCCCCAAGCTCTCACCGCTGATTACCCACCTCCGGTCGCCGCATTAGCCAGAATTTTATATGTCCGTTTTTTGGGCTTTTGGAGGGGCAAACGATGTCCGTTTTGAACGAATTTTATATGTACGGGCTCGTATTGAAATTCTCTACATGATTATGGGGCAATTTTTTTTTTTTTTGTATGTGCGTTAAGCCTTAACGCACTGCTACAGTATCATACGTTAAGGCTTAACGCACAGATACATTGTCATTTTGGGCCTGTCTCCCTTGGCCCATTTCAACATGTGTGTTATGCCTTAACGCACAGGTGGTACCCCCGAATTTTCTGAAAATGCCTCTTCTGTCCCTTGTGCGTTAAGACATATCGCACCCCACCCGTACATTAAGACTTAACGCATATTTTGGTTTGCATTTAGACAATTTTTCGTGTGTATATATCTTTTTCCTATTAAAAATCAGTTATTATACTTTAGTAGCAAAGTCAGTGGTGGTAGCTCAAAAGCACAATCCTAGCTACAGCACAAAGCTAGCTGATACCATGATTACATAAGAAGATTAATGCACGTATTCCTCAGTTTGGGGGGCCCATAAACCTTGACTAATTCTTCAATCATGATTCATGAGTAGAACCTGTATGTGGAGGAATCAGCAACGATGTTCCTCAGCCCTCCGATCGTCGATGCGAACATCACGAAAACTCCAATGAATATGCATGCCTGCACCAAACCAAACCCGACCCACATTAATCATGATATGTGTTAATTCTCTTGAACTGTTGTGTGCTAATAATGTTATGGAGATGCAATTGGTCAAATTTTAGTTACCCAGTTGATCATCCATGAGACACTGAATCTCTTTGGTCTCTTTATGACAAGCCATATAATGCTCGGAAGCTGCAAATTAAAGCGTATACATATATATATATATATTTTAAGATCAACTTATTGTAAAAATAATTGTTGTAAGAGAGAGTGTGTGAGAACTTTACAAAGTAAGAAGTTGGAGCGAAGCCAAATCCTCCAAAGAAACCGAGGAGATCACCAAAGAAAGGAAATGTGACACCCAAGAATAATGTCAAAGCTGCACCATATATAGATAATGCAACAAGTCAGTAAGCATTCTTGGTAGTCAGATATTTGTACGTGACACGTAACGAGTACTGACCCACGTAAGCAGACCGAGTGATGAGCCGAAGAACAAGTCCTGGAGGGAAGTTCAGCCTTGTTGTCACGGTTTCCTCCATCAAGTCAAAAACCGGCATTGCAAAAACCTGCACAAATTTAAACTCTGTTCACAAAGCATCATCTACGTACTACTTGTTTCTTCGCAATTAATAGTACGTACGTACCTGATAGCTACCAATGACATGAACAACGACCATCAAGTTAGCAGCAGCAATGAGCCAAGGAGGCCTCTGGAGGGCGACGAGCACGTTGTCAGCGACGTCATGCCCGAAGGCCCAGTAGCCGATGAAGGCGACGGGGAAATAGCAGATTGCGTTGACCAAGTAGGCGGCCAAAGCGCCCTTCCACATGGGCTTTCTCGAGGGCTTGTCTGGAGTTGAAGGGATCGTGGCCTGGATTTCGAGGGCTATTGCGTGGCCTGCATAGGCGAACGTGATCTCCCCAAGCGCGTTGAACACCCTGAACATGGAGTCCAGCGCGCTTGTCTCCTTGTACGCGTAGCTCACGTTCTCTACTCGCCCTTTTGCCAAGCACCCCACCCAAGCTATGGTGGAATAACTGCATTAAGAAACTCATCTCTTACTGTAAAATTCACTAAAAACCACCATTTCAAGTCAAAACAACACCATTTCCCACTCTTCTTTTTTGTGTGGAAGGGTTGAGTGTAAGATTTGATTTTGTACAAAAATTAATGCATACAGGGCAGGGCTGATTATGTCAAAATCACTCCAGGTGAATCACCGTGTGAAAAAGTCTGTGAATCCATGGAATGAGGGTCGTGTGGACACGAGCGCATAAAGAAGTACGGTACCCCGTCGAGCTTATATACTAGATATCGCAACTATAGATATGGGAAGTTATATTCCAACACACATCACGGGAGATATTCAAAAGGGTTTGGTGCTTGATTGATAGTAAAAGGACTTTGAAAAATCATGAAGATGGAACTAAAAGTTGTTCAAAGTTGAAACTTTAAGAGGGCGGTGCTTAATGTGCACAATTAGTTGGATGTTTAAACTTTATCATATCCTTGAGACGGAGACTCTCAAACAAGTAAATCTCAAGCATAAAGAAGTGATTAATTACCTCAGAGACATTGCAGCTGCAGCCAAGGAAATGACAAAAACAGAGTTGAAGTTAGGGAGCTGAGAAAGGAAGAAATGAGAGGAACCAAATATGATGATCCAGTAAGACTGCTCTACACTCTTGCAGTTGGTGCAGGCAATCTCCATGAACTTCTTCAGGCACTTCCCACCCGTCACCATGTACACGATGTCGCACCCCACCTGCACAATCAGCTGCTGTGGAAGCACGATCCACACCCCAAGCTTCGGCCCAAACGCGTGCTTTCCAAGATCAATGTAGCGGTCAAAGCGCACCCCCGGAACACATTCATGGAGCTGGATCATTTGCCACATGGAGTTCAAAGTGATGCACCATGATAACATCATCACCACTATCCCTGGCCCCCTTTAAACATGGCAATTCAAAAAAGAAGGTGGGCTTTACTATCATCAATAGATTTTGAGTTTGAAAAGAAGAAAGGCTAGGGAAAAAAATGGAGGTAATGTACAACATACCATCCTAAGTACGCCATGGCATAAGGAAGGCTGAGAACACCGGCGCCAACCATGGCTGTCACGGTATGAAAAGTCGAGTACCACCATTTTGCACGACGAGGAGGGCCTCCTTCTTCCTTCCATTGGCTTTCTACTCCTAGATCCTACAAGTTTAGATTACAATGAAGAACATAAGATCATCCATACATAGGAATTAGTTTGTTTTATGATCTAACTTCAGGATGTTTTTTTGTGTAAGAAGAGTTTGTTTGGAGTATTTGTTTACCTTGGGAGGAGAAGCAGCTGAAACCATTTCTTGGCTAGTACCAAAAAGGATAAATGAACCCAGGTTGTGGGAATTCAGTGCATCTCAAGTAGCTAGTTTTTGTAGTGGTTGGTGATCCAAATGCTTGAAAAGACTAAAGGTGAAAGAGAGATGCTAGTGACTTCAGTGGGTTAAGGTAGGTTTTTGTTTTTTTTTATAATTTTTTTTTTTTTTCTTTTTAACACTTGAGTAACACTTCTATAGTTCTATGTCCAAGTTCTAGGGATTTTGTGTAACACCCCCAGTCAGTGGTGCTACAGTGCCATAGTCCCGAAGGACTATAAGGCGGGTGAAATAAAAATTTACAAAACATAACCCATATATATCAAAAGCAGCACAGCGGAAAATCTGTACAACCTGTAAAACCTGTCCAGGGTTTGAAACCACAATCAAACTTAACCTACAGAAAATACAACACTTTACAAACCAAAAATCAATACAACAAGTTCGACCCATACAAGGTCCAAAACCAAAACGACACGCACAACCAAGTCAAAGTCCAAACCAAAAGAGTAAAGCCTTCAACTCCAAACCGACGGTGATCAGGATCCTCCTTGTTGGCGCTAAATTTGCAAAGCCTGATTGACTGGGGGACCCGATACCCCAGCCAACCACGACACATAAACCGAGGCTGGTCAGTCTTTTGAAAGACTATGGCAAGAATAGCCGAGCCAAAACAGTTTCAAACAATATACAATCATATAATATCATCAATTCAACCAATAACAATCGCATAACAATTATAGATCATTCGCACAATATCCGACCAAAACAACTAAATAAGGTACACATAACCGTCACACAATCCGACCAAATCAACCAAAGAAGGTACACATAACAATCACACAATCCGACCAACCCAACCAAGGAAGGTACACATGACAATCACACAATCCAACCAAATCAACCAAGTAAGGTACACATAACAATCACACAATATCTCCTCCTTCTTCATCACTATTTCCGACCTTCCGACCATCGGGGGTTCATACCCACCGAGGCCCTCACATATAGGGACTTTCACCATTCGCCTCCTGACCATCGGGGTTCACACCCACCGAGGCCCTCACATATAAGGAATTTCACCATTTGCCTCCTGACCATCGGGGTTCACACCCACCGAGGCCCTCACATATAAGGAATTTCACCATTTGCCTCCTGACCATCGGGGTTCACACCCACCGAGGCCCTCACATATAAGGAATTTCACCATCGAACAACATTCCACCACCACACCGATATCAATCAAATAAAATCATATACGACAATCAATCAAATATCATATACGGCAAAGACTAACACATATTCACATACACACACAATCCAACACACACACTCACACATTCAATCCAACACACACATACGATCCACCACACATACACACATTCAATCCAATACACATACACGTGTCAACAGACACTCACACTCAAGCCAACACACACACATGTCAACAGACACTATCAACAACAATCACAAACACATAATCACACCTTAACACACCTCATCACACATCATCACACATCAACACATTTCACCACATATCAACACATATCACCACATATCAACACATTATCACACACCAACACATATTATCACACATCACAACCAAGCAATTATAGTCAATTCAAACCAATTTAAAATAGCTCAAGCAACCATAATTTAATTATGACATAAGCTAAGCATAAATCAATTATAAAAATATATAAGTTAGGCAAGGATCCTCTTGCCTCAAGTCGAACCACAACGACCCCCAGAGACCTCCAATCAATCCGAACGAACTTGCGAAATCAATCCGAGCAAATCTCTGGCATTAATTACTCATCCAATCCACAACCAAATAAAACCTCAATTCAAACCCTAAATTAATTAGGCCAAATTACCCTAAATCAATCCAATCTCAAATATTCCAAATTCATGAATTTGCTGTACAAACCATATATAACCAAATTCAGCCCAATTACTTCAAAATAATCAACTCAGCAAAAACCCCCAAATTCAAACCCTAACTCAATACCTTCCAAAAATTCAGCAACACACACACAAAAATCAGCCCAACAACTCACAAATTTGCTCCTCAACTGTCCACAAAGAACAATTCAACATCAATTCGGACCACACACAATATCAATTCGAACATATACCAATATCAATTTGAACCCTAAAAAAAAATCATCAAAGCTTTTGAACCTCAGGCAGCAACAACAGCACAAACTACTCGGCTTACCTCTTCGCTGGACCTCGCCGGAACCGGAGACGACCACGACGGAGACGACCAGACAGCGGCGGCTCGAACCAGCTGCAGCAGCTCGGAGACAGCGAACTCAGCACCACCACACAGCAAACAACGAACCGCAGCGACCACGAAGGCAGCAGCAACGACTTGGCTCCACAGCAGCGAAGGCGGACCGCTGCAAGCTCGGACGACCGCTGCTCGAACCAGCTGCACGCAGGCGGCACAACAGCAGAACGAAGGCAGCTCGCAGCAGCGAATACGGACAGTAGGGAGGAGGACGCCGGATGGACGGGCTCGCCGGAGAAGAAGAGCTCGGCTGGGGCTCAGGGAAGGTCGGACTCGTCGGGGAAGAGAAGGGGCTTGGCTGGGCACCGGTGAATCGATCGGGAGAGAGACAACCGAAAATGTTTAGGGATTTAATCCCCAAAAATTTTATTTCCCCCAATTTAACAAAATCCCATAATTAATTTATACTTATACCATTATCCACTTATTTGGAGTATTTCATTTTGATCTCAAATGCAACCAACAAACATAGTTATAATATCGTCACATAAGCACACATACCATCAGGGGAAAAAATAAATTGAAGTACAATGAAAAGTATAGAGCTTCAAATATGTGACGTTCTCTTTACCGAATAAAATTGACTGGGCACCCAGTGACAGAGTGGATATGTAACTTTTATTAGGTGGGTGGGTGAATTGTATCCATCTTGAAATCAATCAGCTTTAAGAGGGGCCAAAGAGTGCAAGAAGACATGATTAAAGAGATGAGTGTACCCGAAATTTGGGAAGGTTTATTGCTCCGCTCATGCAGTCCATTTTAAACACTTAATTAATATTTAATTGGGTGACCCAAGAGAACATGTGCCCAGAAATTTTGAGCCATCCGAAATGTTAAAAAGCTTCCAGAAGAAGGTTAGAAAATGGGAGAGTGATTCTACGACCCTAAGGGTAGATTACCCTCTTGCCATGTCACCTATTAATTTTCAACTCATTCTAGTGTTTTATTAAAGTGTGTCCAAATTTATTTTACTTTTTTATTAGTCTTCTACATGCCTAGAAAACAGAAAAAGACTACACTCTTAGTGTTGTGCCTAGTAAAAAAGAAAGATTTTTTGGTAAAAAGTAAAGAAGAAAGTTGAAGTATACATATATTTTTCTAAATTTTTTTCGTTCCACCAGATTTTTTAGTTTTTCAATTTCATAGTTGTGGGTCACAAAGAAGTGTTCACGTTTAAACTAAAAACTATGAAATTCTTAAACTAATAAATTCTTATAACGAGTATTCATTTTAAGTACTATACTACATACTATTATTTCAAATAGTGATTTACATATCTCGATTTAAATTTTACGTTTCAAAATCACGTTCATTTCGTCTACGTATTATCATCACATTCATTTAATTCAAAAAGAGAGACATAAATCCTCCGTGTTATTATGAATGAATTCATGTACGATATAAGAAATATACATATAGCAAGGTTTAATCCGTATAAATTCATATTATTCAATTTTCCTTATACTAACATATAATCATTTAAATAGCGTCGTAGATATCCGATTATAAATAAAAAGTTAGAACAAATAAGATAATACTGATTTATTTCAGATACGATTATCCATAGATTGTTATTTAGCTATTGTAATTTTAATAAAAAGAAAATGAAAAGTTAAGATATACTCCCTCCGTTAAGTTTTAATTGACGTTTTAGGTTTAAGTTCTTGTTAAGTTTTAATTGTCATTTTAGATTTTTTTCACCTATTTTTTCCAGATTTACCCTCTTGCTTAATAAATTATTATTTTTTATTTTTTGGGTTCACAATTTTTTATTCATTGATTCCCCATTTTCTAGGAGAAACGTAACAAGAGGAGATTTCCTTTTGATTTTCTGATTTTATTTTATTTTTTTGTGATATTTCATGAGCAGTAATAAAAAATAATTAATCACTAATCATAAGGGTAATCTGGGAAAATTATTGGTTTCTTATTTTGTCTGAAATTTGCTAGAACGTCAATTAAAACTTAACGGATGGAGTATAAAATTAATAAAATTCTGCTTGACTAATCAAGAATCCAATATCAAAACGGCTTAATTTTTTTACGTATATAAACTAAAAAACTCTATATTAGTTGATTAATTGATAATAGAACAAAAATTAAAAACCTTTAAAATTAACTATTAAATTCATACTATATTAAACATCAATAAATAGTGAAGTTTTTAGCTACCCAAAGAGGCTTTTTGTGGGAATCAGAATCGTGGAGATATTACGAGGGTTGTTTTATTTTTTATAAATATCATTAAATAAAAATATCTTAACCCGAAATATTGGGAACCTTTAAAAAAAAAACAGAAGATTGGAAAAAAAAACTAGTTTGTTCGTATAGATTTGAAAACAACTAAAACATTGTTTACGTGAAAAATGTGCTTATCTTGCTATATACTCCGTATAGTCTTATTTTTAATCAAATTTTCTTATGGAAAAGTATCATGTGCGAAAGTTTATTAACGTACAAAATACGAAAGAATTATAACCGTCCGATTTGTTTTAGTTTTTTGCATTGTTACATGCGCTTTCATTTTTTTTTTTCACTCCATCTGTTCGCTTCAGCCTTCTTTTTTTCGCTTCAGCTTTTCTAATTTTTTTTTTAAATTTTTTTTTGCATTGTTATACGAACTTGTACTTTTTTTTATTCATTTACACTTCCTCCTTAACCACTTGCACTTCTGTTTAACAACTTGCACTTTCGTTCTATTCGCTTGCACTTATTCATTATTCCGATGCACTTTCTGTTCGCTTACTTGTATTTTAAATATTTTTTAATATCATATTTGCTTGCACTTTATGTTCACTTACTTGCACTTTACTCTGTATTTCCATGTACTTTCTTCCTATTGGCTTGCACTTTCGTCATTTCACTTGCACTTATTCATTATTCTGATGCACTTTCTATTCACTTACTTGCACTTTACTTCGTATTCTCATGCACTTTTTTCCTATTGGCTTGCACTTTTTGTTATTTAATCTCTTGAACCTAAAGTGCAAGCATATAAGAAAAAAGTGCAATCATAAAACATAAAGTGCAAACATATAAGAAAAAAGTGCAAGCAAATCAACACAAAGTGCAAGAAAATAAACACAAAGTGTAAACAAATACAATGTGCATTCGAATATACACAATGTGCAAGCAGAATAAACAAATGTTCAATGAAAACATAAAGTGCAAGCATATAAGAAAAAAGTGCAAGCAAAAAAATACAAAGTGCAAGCGAATTAACAGCCTTTCGCACCCGAACCGCGTCCTTTTCTTATTACATATATATTTGATGATATTTATTTTTCTAACTAATAAAAATAATTAATTATTCTAAAATATATAACTAAGGTGGGAACATCTAACTAATATTTTTTTAAGATAAGATGACATATCTCATAGTCTGACATGTAGACAAAACCAATGTAAGATCGGCAAGTAGACAGTATTACGTGAGGTTGACATGTAGAATTTAGTCTACCCTATATAGATATATAGAAATATAGATATATAGATAGATTATAAATTGAAACTAAAAATATGGTAAACAACTAATATGATTTAGAACTCATAACATAATAAACAAATACGAATAACCACTTTAAGGAGTAGAGATGGCAAAAACGACCCAACTCGCAGGATCAAACTGACTCGTTTGAACCGAACCCGATCCAAAATAAAAAAAGTTGTCAAAATGCTCAACCTGAAACCCAAACCGACCACTCCAATATGAACCGAACCCGAAATTGAAATGGACCTGAACTCAAAACGGACCCGAACCCGAATTAGACCAAACTCGAAATTACCCGAACCTAAAATAACTCGAATCGGAAATGGCCTGATCTGAAATGGACCAAACTCGAAATAGACTTAACTATAAATCACAACTCAAGTATAAGACGTGTTCACATCTTAATGTAGTGGCTAAAATGGCCAAGTTTATATTTTCAATGACCGCTAGTGTGCGCTAGCCCGAATAAAACCCAAACGCAACCCTACACGCGACATTCAAAATCCAAACTCAACTGACCAACACTAACAGGATCCCGACCACAACGTACCTGCAATAATCAAAACGAACCCATACCGACCCGCGGTAAACAAAAATCCGAACACGACCCAACCCGCATTAAACTAAGCACGACTTGACCCATAGTAACCCAAACCCGAACTGAACCGCATGAACCCAAACGCGAAAAAGACCGAAATAGACATAACCTAATTCGTCCCGAATATGAATATGATCGAAAAGTAACCTGATCTGAAGTTGACCGAATACCGAATCCGACATGTGCGGCCCAAATGACACCTTTGAGTATACATAAAACAATAATCCTTGAAGAAAATCCAATGGATTTTCTTCAAGGATAGTATTTAAAAATATTCTTTAGACTACTAATAGTTGTAGACATAAGAATACATCGTTTATTATATACGTACTAATTTTTTAATATTTTACGTTGTTTAAATTTGACATTTTCTTAATTACAAAGTAATTTTCTTAAATTTTCATCCTTGAAAACTCAGCACATAATATGCATACGGATTCTAAATATTTTTTTTTGTTAGTCTAAATTCAAATCTGTATATATATATAAGTAACATTGTCTTCATGCAATTTTAACTTAATGAATTAAAACACGAGACAATTTAAATAATATATTTTTTTACGGTGAACAACATGTATACAATAACTCTAATGAAAAATATTGAGATGGTACAAGAATATTTGAAAAATGCATAAAGAAGATATAAATTATCTCAAAACATATTGATAATATTTTATGATAAGTTATTATTGAATTTTGATATATATATATATATATATCATTTGTTGACTAAACATCCGTAGGGATAAATATCTAACAACGTTAATATTTTATTGAGTTAAAGAAAATCTTACTATTCCATATTAGTTATACATTTATTCTGCTTTTATAAAAATATATTTAATTTTTGTAAAGCTGGTAGTCAATCGATTTAAAAAAAATAGCTTATGAGCCTAATGTGTGATGCGGTTAAGAGGACAAGACTTTATATGTACGAATTTCAATAATGATAATAATAAATTATTTTATACAATTTAAGAAAAATATACGTAAAGTGTAATATATATGAAAGAACATAATTAAAATTAGGATAAATTGCACAGTGATGTATAATCATTTTTTATTTTTGTTTTCTTTGCAATTCATTGCTTACACTATTTTACCATATTATAGTAAGTGCAAATATATAGAAAGTTTACTCATCACTAATAAGATAGACACATTAAATCAATATATATTAGTAAAATTTATTTTAAACATTTGTATTTTTATTAACATGCTAATGGAGTAATAAATCAATATGAATAAGGGTAGATGCTTCTAATATACTTACAAAAGACATCTTTTTCCAAATAAAGAGATAAATTCCGATTACCCAAGCACTGAGGCACCAAATCTCTCCCCATACCACAATTTGCTTACGTAAAAGTAAATTAAATAAGTAAATGTAATATGTTAAACTTTTCCCATCTCATTAAATGTCATCTCACCATAAATATATATTTGGACTGCCAACTCATCCATAAATATACATTTGGACTGCCAACTCATTTGGGTAGCCTACCCACAGGGTAGGAAAAACATTTTCCTAGAAAATGAGAATAAATCGAATGATCATAGATGCATCATAATGACGCACATTCCAAACTCCTCGAGCTAAGAAGTAAGACCTAGCTATATTTACCTTTAGAAAAAATAAAAATATTTAAAAATCTACCAAGTGCTCCCTATTTGATAATGGGAAAAGATTCCGTGCAGACAATCATTTAGGTACGGACATAAAATTTCATGTTTATATGAACACGCAGGTAGAATGCGTATGTACACATAAGTAGAGAGCGTATGTACATATCTATGTTGAAGCGTTTCTTACTATGTGTGCATATATTTATTGAAAATGTGTGTTCATATACTTTCTTAATATGTGTGTATATGCTTTCTTAGTATGTGTTCATATATTTCTAAGTGACTCCTATACATACATAATCTCTCTTAGTAAGTGTGCATACATTTTTCATAGTAAGTTTACAGAAATCCACTATGTGTGCATAAGGTTGTTCTAGGGGTGAACAAACGAATATATCTGATCCGGTATACCGGATATCCGATATATCAGATATTTGATATATTAGATATCCGATATATTTTTAGTGTAAAACCTCTATCTGTATATCCGATTTGCTTCTTACCAGATATCCGATAGATATTATCTTATTCGAATCGGATAATACGATTACTAAAATCTACTCCCTCCGTTCACTTTTAGATCTCCTTTTAGCCTTTAAAATTTGTTTATAAATATTTGTCCTTATAGGATTTCAAGACAATTTATCACATATAAATCATAACATTTGTATTGAAACTTGGTGATGTTAATCTTTCTTTCTCCATCTATTGATTCTAAAGGGTGGTGGGTGATTAAATTAAGAAAAAAATTGGATTTTCAAAACACATTTAATAACTTTCTTAATGCATGTGTAAAACTCTAAAAGGACAAGTAAATCTTAACGGAAGGGGTATGTTATAATCCAAACAATTTTTCTCGAATCAAAGGATATCAGAGTCGGATACTCGAGTTATCTGGTTACTACAAAACATTAATTAAAATAAATTAGCAATATTTGTAAAAATAACAAAGACTATTGTGGAGAATTGGACCAATGATCAATTGTTCACAAGGTTGCAAAAATAATCTTGTAACAATCTAAGCTACGAGAATATTTTATGTTAATTCTAAAAATATGTATATAATATATCAATAGTACCGGATCACCGGATATTCGGAACATAAAAAACATCGATTCGTTTCCGTTTCGAACATCCGGGAAAATCATTCAGATCGGATTAGATACGGATAAAATTTAAACGGGTATTTTCAACAACAGATAATTTCGGATCAGGTCGACGGATTTTCCCAATCGGGTCGCTGGATCGGATTATTTTGCTCACCCTAAACCCTCACGACACCGCCTAAGCGGGTGAGATGCTCACCCATAGTTCTCACGACACCGCCTATGCATGGTTCTCACCCGATCCTTGTTGGGTTATGGAGCCTGAAGCGTAAAGAAAGTACGCGTAAAGGCAGAGAAGGCAACTGGGAGGAGCCGCCGGGTCGCGGTGGGACTGACGCCCCGCGGTGGAAGCCGCCGCCCCGCGGTGGGCGCTGGGCCGTTTCTCGCGTGTTGAGTTTTTTGGGCCCATTAGGTTTAATCCGTGTTTGTTATATAACCCTAGTTGATCAATTGTAATCTTTTAAGTCGTTGTAAGTCATCGTCGTCATTGTTATCACAATATTGAGAGAGAAATACCCTGGCTTGGTAGTGCCCCCAAACGTAGTCAATTCTTGACGAATTGGGTTAACAATTCTTGTGTTCTTTGCTTTGTTTTCTATTCGTTACCGCGTTCGAATCCTAACAACTGGTATCAGAGCTGGTTCTGGTGGTGACGATGGGAAGCGGAAAATCATCGGTGGAGAAGTTCGATGGAACAGATTTCGGCTTCTGAAAGATGCAGATCGAGGATTACCTGTACGGTAAAGATCTGTATTTGCCGTTGGGTGAGAAATCGGAGGACATGAAGGACGAAGAGTGGAAGTTGTTGGACAGGAAAGCGATGAGCGTGGTCCGCCTATCGTTGTCCAGGAACGTGGCGCATCACACGGTCAAGGCAGAGACGACGAAGGGTATGCTGGAAATTGTTTTCGCGATGTATGAGAAACCCTCTGCGGTGAACAAGGTTCACCTGATGTGGCGGTTGTTCAATCTGCGGATGACGGAGAGTACAGCGGTCACCAATCACTTGAACGAGTTCAACATGACGATCGCACAACTGATTTCAGTTGAGATTGATTTCGACGATGAGGTACAAGCCCTAATTTTGTTATCCTCTTTACCAGAAAGTTGGAGCGGGACAGTTACTGTTGTTAGTGCTTCGGCGGGGAAGGCAAAGATCAAGTTTGATGAAGTCAGGGATCTGATTATCAGCGAAGAAATTCGCAGGAAGGCGTCAGGTACTGCTTTTGGATCAGTTTTGAATACGGGTAGCAGGGGGAGGTCAGACTCTAAGAAGTCGAATCGTGGCAGATCGAAGTCTAGAGGGAAGGATAAGCCCAAAGACAAGAGCATAATCAAGTGTTGGAATTGTGATAAAAACGGTCATTACAAGAGTGAATGTAAGGCACCGTTGAAAGATAAATCAGCGAATTCAGCCAGTGAAGATATTGCAGACGCGTTGACTCTGAGCGATTCAACGACAGGAACCACTGCAGATGCATCGATTCTGAGCGCGAGCAGTCCATTGGAGTCTTGGGTGTTAGACTCTGGAGCTTCGTTTCATTCATGCAGCAGTGCTGATATATTGGATCGCTACACCTCTGGAGATTTCGGAAAAGTCTATCTTGCTGATGATGAGGCTTTGAAAATCGTGGGGAAGGGTGATGTGTGAATCAAGGCGTCGAATGGATCTGTGCTGAAGTTGCATGGAGTAAGGCATATTCCTGGTTTGAAAAGAAACCTGCTTTCCATTGATCAGTTGGATGACGAGGGTTATGAAGCAACCTTCGGCTGCAATAGCTGGAAAATAACCAAATGAGCTATGGTAGTAGCTCGAGGAAAGAAGGAGGGAACGTTGTACATGACAAGCAACGTCCGGGATAGCATTGCTGTTGCAGGAGTAAACTGTGACGCAGATTTGTGGCATTGTCGTCTGGGCCACATGAGTCAGAAAGGGATGAAGGTGCTATGCTCGAAGGGTTTGCTGTCAGGCCTCAAATCCGTTGATATCGGATTGTGTGAAGACTGTGTGCTCGGGAAGCAGAAAAGGGTAAGCTTTGCGAAGGGCGGCAGAACCTTGAAGAAGCAGAAGTTGGAGTTGATCCACAACGACTTATGGGGGCCAGCACCTATGACATCTCTGGGTGGAGCGTCATACTACATGACCTTCATTGACGATGCTACAAGAAAGGTATGGGTCTATTTTCTGAAGCAAAAGTCTGATGCATTTGACTCTTTCAGAAAGTGAAAGGCTCTAGTAGAAACTGAGACAGGTTTTAAAGTGAAGTGTTTGAGATCTGATGATGGTGGGGAGTATGAGCTTCGTGAGTTCAAGGAGTTTTGTGCTGAGAATGGAATTCGCATGGAGAAAACCTTGAAAGGAACCCCTCAAGAGAACGGCGTCGTTGAACGTATGAACAGGACCCTGAATGAACGTGCTAGGAGCATGAGGCTGAAGTGTGGACTTCCGAAGATGTTCTGAGCGGATGCAGTCAATACTGCTGCATTCTTGATCAATCGAGGGCCATCTACTCCCTTGGAGAATGGGATTCCAGAGGAGGCTTGGAGTGGCAAAGAGGTAATCTGTCCTTTCTTCGGATATTTGGGTGCGTTTCATATGTTCATATTGCTCCTGTTGAGAGAAGCAAGCTGGATGCAAAGTCTATCAAGTGCACGTTTATTGGATATGGCGGTGATGATTTCGGATATCGGTTCTGGGATGACCGGAATAGAAAGGCTATTCGCAGTCGAGACGTCGTGTTCGATGAGCAGGTGATGTACAAGGATAGTCTGGGTGCATCAGAAACAGCTAGTACAGGACCTGAGGTTGTAGAGTTAGATATCTCAAACTCGGGTGGAAGCAAGGTGGTTCGTAACAACCAGGAGGCTGTTGAGGAGGAGTCGAGCACCCCAGTGATTCCGCTGCGGAGGTCCACCAGAGAGCGTGGATCGCCTGATAGATTTCCGCCTTCAAACTACTATCTGTTGTTGACTGATGGTGGTGAGCCAGAGTGTTATGCAGAGGCATCTCGTGGAGAACATGTGAGCAAGTGGAAGCTCGCAATGGATGATGAGATGGATTTGTTGTTGACCAATGAAACATGGGAGCTAGTTGAGCTTCCAGCAGACAAGAAGGCATTGCATAACAAGTGGGTTTACAGAATCAATGAGGAGGCGAATGGAAGCAAGCGTTACAAGGCAAGGCTGGTTGTGAAAGGATTTCAGCAGAAATACGGTATTGACTATACTGACGTTTTTACTCATGTGGTGAAACTGACTACTATACGTTTAGTGCTGAGTATGGTGGCTGCAAAGAACCTAGAGTTACAGCAGATGGATGTAAAAACGGCCTTCCTTCATGGGGACTTAGATGAAGACATCTACATGAAGCAACCTGAGGGCTATGTGGCAAAGGATAACGCTGAGCTTGTGTGCAAGTTGAACAAGAGCTTGTATGGTCTGAAACAAGCTCTGAGGCAGTGGTACAAGAAGTTTGATGGATTCATGCATGAAATTGAGTTCGTGAGGAGTGAAGCTGACCATTGTTGCTACTTCAAGAAGGTTGACAACGACTACATCATATTGCTGCTATATGTTGATGACATGCTGATAGCAGGCTCTAGTGCTCGAGAAGTGAGCAAGTTGAAGAAGCAGTTGTCTGAACGGTTTGCCATAAAGGACCTTGGAGAGGCTAAGCAGATTCTGGGTATGCGGATTGATCGAGATAGGAAGGCTGGAAAGTTGTATCTGTCGCAGGCTGAGTATATCAAGAAGGTCTTGAAGAGATTCAGTATGCAGGATGCGAAGCCAGCCAAAGTTCCTTTGGGTAGCCATTTCAAGCTATCTAATAGGGACTCACCTAAGAGCGAAGAAGAGCGTGCGCAGATGCAGAGGACTCCATATGCTTCAGCGGTTGGCAGTTTAATGTATGCAATGGTGTGTACAAGGTCAGACATTGCACAATGCACATGCAGTGGGAGTGGTTAGTCGCTTCATGGGGAACCCAGGGAAGGAGCATTGGGAAGCTGTGAAATGGATCCTTAGATACTTGAGAGGTACCGCAGAGCAAGCCTTGTGTTGTGAAGGCAAGGAAGTCGTGCTAGCAGGGTATGTGGATGCAGACTTGGCATCAAGTGACCTCGACAAGAGAAGGAGTACAACCGGATATGTCTTTACATTGGGTGGTACTGCGGTCTCTTGGGCTTCTAAGCTGCAGAAAGTTGTAGCTTTGTCTACTGCATAAGCTGAGTATGTTGCAGTGACTGAGGCTAGCAAGGAGATGGTATGGTTGCAGAATTTCTTGCATGAATTGGGGAAGGAGTAGGGGGACAGCATTCTATACAGTGATAGTCAGGGTGCCATCCACTTGGCGAAGAACCCAGCATTTCATTCGAGGACTAAGCACATAGAGTTGAAGTATCACTACATACGGCATCTCTTGGAAAGAAAGGTCTTGCAGTTGATGAAGATTCGAGGAACTGAGAATCCTGCAGACATGCTGATTAAGGTTGTGACCTTAGAGAAGTTGAAACTTTGTATGGCTTCAACTGGCCTTGGTAACTGAGTTGAAGGTCAGGCACTACTATCAGATATGGGTTGATGAGGAGGACGATTATGATTGGATCAGTCTCCAGGTGGGAGATTGTTGGGTTATGGAGCCTGAAGCGTAAAGAAAGTACGCGTAAAGGCAGAGAAGGCAACTGGGAGGAGCCGTCGGGTCGCGGTGGGACTGACGCCCCGCGGTGGACGCCCCGCGGTGGGATCCGCCGCCCCGCGGTGGGATCCGCCGCCCCGCGGTGGGATCCGTCGCCCCGCGGTGGGATCCGTCGCCCCGCGGTGGGCGCTGGGCCGTTTCTCGCGTGTTGAGTTTTTTGGGCCCATTAGGTTTAATCCATGTTTGTTATATAACCCTAGTTGATCAATTGTAATCTTTTAAGTCGTTGTAAGTCATCGTCATCATTGTTATCACAATATTGAGAGAGAAATACCCTGGCTTGATAGTGCCCCCAGACGTAGTCAATTCTTAACGAACTGGATTAACAATTCTTGTGTTCTTTGCTTTGTTTTCTATTCGTTACCGCGTTCGAATCCTAACAATCCTCACACTTGATATAGTCTTTAAATATTACCAAGTATTCTGTTTTGAACCCAAAAAATGTCCTTAGCAAACATAAAGGTTTCATTGTTTCTAAGGCTCTACAATTTATTAGTGACCGCATTTTAACCGTCCTTAACAAAACCTACTAATTTGCACAATACAACTTGACTTAAATCTAAAAGTCGTCAGAACCCGTTAAATTTTCGCTTTACTTTTTAACTTTTATACATAATTATTTTCGAAATTAAATCGAAATCTTATCTGTTATGAAGATGGATGTCCTCTCAATTCTCATTCATTCACACGGATTTTACATTGTTTTGAAAGGACTAACAAAGTGATAGATAAACTATTGAATATTTGAATTTGAGGCACGTTCATTTCGAAGGTTAACTAATTTCTCACCATAATAATCACAAGAAACCAGCATGATACTGTATACAAAATTCGTTTAAACATAAGTTCAGCATACATGGATTTCGGTCTTAGGAAGTCATGAAATATAGATAAATTTAAAATCCTTTGAAGAGGGGTTAGCCCAGAAAGCCACCTCCTGGCATGTTTTGAGGCCCTTGAGAAGGAAGTTGGCCTTGGGGAACGAGCTGGGGGCGACTGAGACCTTGGACGTATGACTGACCCATCATCTGTTGCGGTTGTTGTTGTTGCTGTTGCAGCTGCTGAAGCTGTGGAATTGACTGCTGTTGTTGCTGGAGCTGAGGAATCTGGTGGTGTTGTTGTTGCTGCTGCTGCTGCTGCATTGGTTGTTGCTGTTGCTGTTGCTGTTGCTGTTGCATGTGCTGGAGCTGCTGCTGCTGAAGTTGAGGCATTTGTTGTTGCTGAAGCTGCCTCTGCTGTTGCTGAAGTTGCTGATTCTGCATCTGTTGCTGCTGCATTTGTTGTTGCTGTTGCTGTTGCTGGCTCGGGTTCTGAGGCTTGAACACCACCATATCCTGGTGGTAGATTCAAAAAGGAATAAGCATTATAAGAAAAGATGGTACTGAATCAACATTTTGACTACCGCTTCAACAACGGACGAAAAAAAAAATTGAATACATTGTTCTGCAAGGAGGAACTTAGAACAATTGAATTTGCACAACATAGTACTATCTTACCCCAGGGAAAAGCATTCCTATTAACCGGCACGCTTTGTCAGATACAGACAGCAGTAGTGTCTGGGAAGGTAGTTGGATGACTGCACACTGAACATGTAAACAAGAAGAGGATTTTAAACACTAGAGCCTACAATATCGTATTTGCAAGGATTTGATAACTTAGAAATGCACAAAGTAAAAGTAAAGTGTACAGAGAAAAATAATATACAAGAAAAAAATAGAGTAGCGTTTGATAAACTTACCAGCTTCTTTTCTTGAAGCTGCTGAAGAAACCCATGCTGATTCATAGCCCTGAAAACTAGAAAATCTGCTTTGCCCACATATTGCCTAATGACAAACAAAGTCAGTATAGACTCTTCACTCTTGTTTGCATATAAACAAATAAAAAAACTTGTTCGTAAAAGGCACCGTCCTTTGATGAGTGCAAAGAGGCTATGACATGCTTTAATACGAAAATAGGTAAGTTAAGACTCAACTATGATGACAATGATGAGTATTTTTTGTGCAAATTAATGATCCCAAGTGTATGATGTAATCTATAAAGTAGGTTGGCAATAGATGATAAGTAAAACAGAAGCCCTCAATGTCACGATTCTATACAAAGTCCAAGATTTTAAGCAACGCCAATCTAACGTTAAATCACGCGGAAAGTGTGGAGTGTAACTTCCTCTAAGATAATCGCGGAAAGTGTGGAGTGTAACTTCCTCTAAGATAATCCTCAAACATGCTTCTATAAATCTAGTCTAACATTCTATATGCATCTTTTCTTGTTCAGAATGGAATATATATTCATGTCTTTACATGTCGAAAGAGATTATTGATGACAGAGAATCAACAACTAAATTTATCTTAATTTCGCTATCCAAGCACATCCATGCAAACAGTTAATCGCTTCAAGATAAGACCAGCTTGCAATAAATAGTTCAGCATATGCAATGGACAAACTTCTAAACTTCATTTTCTGGATTTCATAATGTTGTCTCTATCTTGGTAACAAATGGGTAAAAATACAAGTCTTTTTAATGGTTCAAAGAAAAGGTATGCATAACCTTGAAGCATATTATTCTATAAAAAAAATAGTGAAATCCCAGAAGCAGTTTTTGACTCACTAGTAAACCTCATCCATCACATAAATAACGTCAACAGCACAAAATTAACTCTCATCAGGCAATAGGTTAAAATGTTTAGACTTGGAGGACATACTTGTTATTCATGTGATCCTGTGATATCAATCGAACTATTTGCATTGTTGGAGGCCAGTTTGCTGCAAGACTACAAGAAACAACAGGAGAGGCAAAGATATCGGTAAGTAAGAAAAAGCAATGATTTGCATTTGCAGAAACTACAACGGAAATCTGATAGGGCGAAGAAAAAAGGAGGCTAATAATCCAAGCAAGCAACACACATCATGGGTGAAAACTCACTCATAATACTACTAAGTTACCAACAGGTGCAAGAGCATAGAGCCCTACATAATTTCGGACATACATGTATACAAAGTGAAAATTTAATCTTAGATAAACAAGCTAATTAGTTTCTCCATAGAATTTCATCAAAAAGAATAATTCCTCCCTAGAACATCCAAAACTGAGGCAGATGGCAGTGAACTTACGTCTCAGAAGCAGATGCATTTCTGTATCCCTGCCATAGAAAATTTGAAGTGATTTTGTCAGTGAGATCATGTATACCAATATGCAAGTTTGTCTCACTTAGAAGTTTATTTACAATTTCTAGCAGAGAACGTAAAGTAAAATGATATTTTGATCCTAGTCGAAGACATTAATTTATGTCATCATACAATAAAGCGGGTCATAAGTGAAAATCTCTCATCAGGCATAGAATATAGTTACGTATAACTTTTACAGAAAGTATGAATTAGATTAATTATAACATACTTCCAATCTAGTGATGAGGACGGGCTGTCCTTGTCTCTGTCCAGACAAACTCCCCTGCAGTCACAAATGACTAAGACTATTTAGCTTAAGAAACAGATAATAAGACCAATCACAAATAGCAGCTATCTGGAAACAAGAACAGCTAATGACTCGGTAACATGACAGACTAAGCCATAGACATAGTAATGACCCAAGTCAGAAAGAACTAAAGGACAAGCAGAACATCTGATGTAATATTCTAAAACCTGGGGAAAAAATTGTACCAGAAACAAGAAATTATCGGTGTGATACCACACAGACCATGAAACTTAAAGACTGTTTAATACCTAACCCCCATTTCTCAGACCCACATACAGGAGTTCAGATTTTAGACTCACCTCCCAGACTTTCACATATTTGGACTGTGATGATGGAAGAGCAGATGAAGCCTGCTGGGACATGGGCATGTTAGGAGCAGAATTATTATTCATGACAACACTTTGCATGCCTGGTTGCACTTGCTGAGGCATTCCAGTTTGCACCTGCTGAGGCATTCCTGGTTGTACCTGCTGAGGCATTCCTGGTTGTACCTGTTGCTGCATTCCCTGTTGTACCTGCTGAGGCATTCCCGGTTGTACCTGCTGTTGCATTCCTGGTTGTACCTGTTGTTGCATGCCTGATTGTATCTGCTGTGGCATTCCCGGTTGTAATTGTTGTGACATTCCTGGCTGGACCTGCTGAGGCATTCCCTGCTGCACTTGCTGTGACATTCCTGGTTGTACCTGCTGTGACATTCCTGGTTGCACTTGCTGAGACATTCCTGGTTGCACCTGCTGAGACATTCCTGGTTGAACCTGTGAAGACATTCCTGGAGTGGGAATCATATTACCGGTGCCAGATGACACACCAGTTGAACTAATGTTACTCATAACGTTTGGATTTATGCCGGTTCCACTCTGAGACATTTGTGGAATGCTTCCTTGGCTCATACCAGAAATAGACTGACCCATACTAACACCTGCTTGAAGATTACTTGGGGGTTGTGAAGTGGCAAGGTTGGTACTCCCGGACACATTTGGAGTCGCCGAAGTAAATGAATTCAGTGCACTGTTTTGAATAGGCTGTGAAGTTCCAGTCGTTGTCCCAGAAACACTAGCAGAAGTTATACCAGATTGCCCACCAGACGATAACATCGATTGTGCAGGAGGGACAGAAGAAGCCATCCCACTGGATATCATGTTTGACATGTGGATACCAATAGGGTTCCCACCCATTGATGGTAGCCCCAAAGAAGTACCCCCACTTAGGGCCGCTGAACTCATCACTCTTGCTTGAGACAAATTGTTCAGGATCGAACCCACAGGCCTTGATGACTGTGACATGCTTACCATGGGTTTTACTTCAGGTGCATCATTACTAGTGATCATATCCTGAGAGACAGTAGGTGGTGAAGATGTTTGTAAGCTTGGAACAACTTGAGAAGCAGGGCGTGGAACAGATGGCATGTATGGCATAGGAGGAATAGACACCATAGAAGTCACAGTGGTTGGCTCCTAAAAAGGTAAATGTATGTCATTTAACATCAACATAATGGACTACAAACATTTCACGAAACTGCTGTACTGAAATTTGAAAAGAAGATAGCTGGCAGTAGGGAAACAACTGTAGAGACAGAAGTCTTACAACTTTGACAGTTGCCTGAGGGATATTTCCAACAGAGACAGGAGGTCTATTCAGAATAGGTTGATTTGCTGCAAATGAAACATGCTCAACTGATCAGGATTCCAGGAAGAGCAATATACCCAACATTTACAATGATGTCTTTTTTCAGAATTGAGATTGGAAAACTAGAACATAACCAAAATGGAAGTAGACTGACGAGAGTAATTCGTAAGGACTATAATTAAAATATCAATTGGTGATAGCATACTATTTAACCGCATTAGCAGTAGTTACCTGGTGGCACAGAAGATGCAGGCACTGAACTAGGAGGTAACGAAGTGATAGGGCTCTGGTTTGCTACCAAACCTGTCCGGTTTAAAGCACCCCGAGCCTCCATGAAACTATCTGCAACTAGAACAAGGAAGTACGGCTGCTTAACATCAACCGGGGGATCTGTTCCTCGAGCATTGTTTTTTCCCTGCAGCAAACATGGGGGTCAGTTTATAGCATCAAGCTTTTATCTCAAACCATTCGCAAACCAACAGAACAAATGTTAGTATCTTATCTTTCCCAGGATTGAGAACAAATCGAAAGGATGCATGAAAGTACAGATTATTAAATCATAACCTCCATCTATTGAATGTATACCCCGAGCAGTCATTAGACACATGATCTACAAACTGCTCCTTCCATATAGTAATTCATCCCCTTTATGTAGCAAAGAATTTCGGGCTATCCTACTTCACCCTGTTTAAACCCAAGTTGCTCTTTAAACAGTCAGACTCAGCTGCAGTACGACAGTACCACAAACAGTGAATTGTAAGCCATGCCTTGTTGACATTATAAAAAAACTGACTTTTTGTCTGCCAACCTCTGATACATATTGAAAAGCAGAATATTTCTTGAAGTCCGGACCATCTATTATATCAAATAACCAAATGCATTCTTCAATTCAAACACTAATAGGTACCCCATTAAGAAACAGTCAGCATGTATATTTAACTGTTAGATAAACATTCATCATGTTGCAACATTCTACTTTCACATGTTTACACTCCCTCAACCATGTTACCCTAGGACATGTGTAAAATGAAAAACATATAAAAAAATAAAGCTCAACAATACTTCAAATGCATAATTGGATAAACATGCATCTTACCGCACTATATATTGCTCTAAGCTTTTGGAGCTGTTTCGGGCAAATGACTGATAACGAAACAGAACACTGAAATGAAAATTAATAAAAATCAAACAGCTGGCTGCAAAAGAGATGTATATAGAGAAACAAGGGCTTCAACACAATACTTGACCAAACCATTGAGCCACTGTCTCAGCATCATATAAGCGACTTTCTGTCTGCTCTTTAATATTTTTCCCCTGCTCTGTGTTGTCAATTTGCGGCCGATATACTGGAGTAGGCAATGGATATGGGTTACTAGCAGCAACCAGAATGCAGTGCTTTTTTCCTTCAGCAGTTTGCTGAGTTTGATAACCATTTTGAGGGATAGCAAACATCTGGGAGATCAAAAGAATAAATAAAATTATACTAAAACATCAAATTATGGAGATATTTGCCAAACATTCAAATAACTACAGAACACTTGTGTTTGAACATTTATGACAAGTTAAGTCCATTCACAATGAAGTATACTTCTACCTATTTTCTAAGTAATGATTTTTTTATACACAAGATGGTTACAAATTATAACCCTCTCATGGCCCTTGCATAACGAGAGGACTATTACAGATGCAGAAGCTTTAGAATAACATAAAACTGAACCACAAACGACAAGGTTATCCTCTATTTATTAAGCTAAAGACTATATTATATTGGCGGTAGAGCAGATGAGAGATGACAAGTAGCAATCATGCTACTTCTCTTTCAAAGTTCAGTTAGGTACAAAAATCATTATTTAGTTTAGAAAGGCAGGTATATCCAGTAAATAAAACAAAGTTAAGAAATAGAAGGGATCATATTAAAGTTAATTTAAATTTTCAAGAATCAAAATACAAACCATTAAAGCTTCAGAAAGGCCTTCTGCAATCGCAGCATCCTCTAATCCACCACCAGAGAAAGTTATAGATGATAGCCATCCTAAGAAACTGTCCACATCCTTAGTCCAGCTGCTCCTTTGTACTACACAACCTGCTTGAACATAGAGAAGAATTAAAAAAATTGCACCCTTTTTTTCCTCCCATTTTTCAAAAAAAATCTAATTCTTCTAGTCTAGCCATCACCATCAATCCCTTTCAACCAGTGGGTTGTAGAAGACTACAGGTATAAATGGAAAGGTGAACAGCTCACATGATCCACTTAACAATCTAATTCACATTGCTGGATTATACAGCATGCAAGTTATACAATAAAAAGAAAAGAGAAAGAAAAGAACACATTAACAAGAAAGGGAATATAAATACAGATATACACAGAATAAATACCAGAATAAGGACCATGAGCATTAAACATCACAAGACCAAGCTCAAAGGTGGATCCAGATGCAGTAGAAGCAGCAAGTTTCTGCACTTCATAAACAAAGAAGTGACAAATTTTGATAGAAGTAACTTGGAAAATAACAACAGGAAGCCTGGTACAATTTCAGAACTTATGTAACACCTCAAGTACATCAAAGACAACACTATCTGCATATTATTTCAAAAATCAAAACATTATAGCCTAACAATTAAACGGATACATTTTTCCTTAGCATATGCAAATAATTAGGCCACAGTACTTGAAACTACATGAATAAATGATCCAAACCAAAAGTAACCTAATTAATCCAAACCTATAATGGCTTCAATTATTAATTTATTATACACCTGAACTATATAGCCAACCTATACAACCTGAATTACAGTCAATCACCTTTAGATACGTATCTTGAAAATATATATAAATCACCCAGAACCAAAGCTAATCCACTCACCAAAAATCAATCTGATATATACAAATAAACAATATCAAGAAAACTGAATCTCTAATCATCAAGTCTGAAATCTGAATGATATCTTTCTCAAGGAACAAAGGATGAAGAAGTGCAGGAGTAGAAGCATACCTGCCCTGGAATCTCACTTCCACAAAAGGATCTACATAGATGCAAACAATATTTCATAAGACGTGGCTACAGACAGAAAGGTATCACTTAGTTTCATAATCCACTAAAATCACGATGAATAAAGAAAAAAAATCCAAACACAAGCCACGAAATGAGAAGAGGAGTTATTTATCTAATTAAGCCTTAACTTACGAATATCATGTATAAAGTATAGCAGGTTACTTGGTTGAACAAGCTTATGCATTTCAAACACAAAAACACATATATTAAAAATAAATTCTATAAAAGTGCCTTCATAGCTCCAATTCCACTTTCTAAGCCAGGTCCGAAAAGAGGTTTCAATGTGTTTATGAAAAAAAAGTGAATTACAATCTGTTCTCTTATTTTATTCTCTTCCCTACTCCCTTCTCCTTCACTCTAAACTCTTCCTCTACCTTCCCTCCCTCCAGTAAGCTCCAAGTTTAGAAGGAAGAAAAAGCAACACAAAAGCTAGAAAAGAGACAGGGGGAGGAGTATTCCTCATAGTCTGGACATACTTGCTAACTGTTGTCGTAAGCCTTTTTCCGAAATCATCCATTTAAAATCTTTCCACCACCACTACAACTAATTACTCTACTGTAGTTTATAACAAAGGAGACTAATATGACTTTTTACTTCAGTAGTAATTTTTCACTTTCAATTCCATGAAAGAGAAAACAGGAACGAAATTACTTGATTCATCTTAGACTGAGTTCAAGTCCAAACTAATGATGTGAGTACATTCTGAAATAGATAGTCAGCTAAAATTATTTTGAGTACCAGAGGGCAATATTACACTAAAGTTCTATCCATCAGTGAAGTAATGAATGAAACAAATCCAGAGGTCAAACACAGTGATATGCCGGATAGGCTCTTCTTGCTGGCACTGGAATTACCACTAATTAAGAAAGCCTTGAATTACTTGGAAGAAGGTATGCTAATGTGCAACAGTTTGGAAACTGGCATTAAGGACATGTTGACCAGGAATAAAAGCTGACATAGTGCAAAAAAACTTGTAGTTTGATTATCTATTAAGGAGCCTATAAGAATTACAGATCAGGATTAAGGTTCTTGCAGAGAGACCCTACAAGTGGATACTAGTATGATGAACAAAGAATTTTTTGGATCGGATAAAGGAAACTGACATGATCATAAATATCCAGGATGTTTACAAAATAGGGTTCCGGCATCCTTAAGAGATCAGGAATCAAGAAGAATAGGGTCGCCTTGTTTGAGACTGTGAGGCAAAGTAGCCAGTCCATGCTGGCCTTAATTCCTTGCTTAGCTACACAGATTGCTAACCAAGTATCAATTAAGGGTTATTCTTATTCCTGTATGTTATGTAGTGCTTCAACCATTCAGAAGAACCCCATAATTATCATTCTTTAACTGCTCATTCTCTTGAGGTTCAGGATGAACTATCCTAACAATTGCATAGATGACTAAGATGAGGACAGAAAATTTGAGGGAGGAAACAAAATTGAAAGGAAATCAGCGCCAACTACAACAAGCATACAAGATACAATTTTT
Organism: Rheum nobile; assembly: GCA_027886185.1. Classification (NCBI taxonomy): domain Eukaryota; kingdom Viridiplantae; phylum Streptophyta; class Magnoliopsida; order Caryophyllales; family Polygonaceae; genus Rheum; species Rheum nobile. Next base: position 3,792,445 of record WOAB01000207.1, on the reverse strand, counting down.
ACCACATTTATTTGTAACATGTGACAGTCTGCACATGGAAAAAGTTGTTTTGGGATAAACAGAATGCCCTCTGACTGGCCAAGTCCGTAATAGCATTCTGATCGGATTTAGTTGTGGTCCACCAAGCGTGATTGTTCTTCATAATGCAATACAAATATTTTGTTTCCGGATGTTTGCAATAACGTTTTGTTGAGTAAACTAAAATTAACGAAAAGGAACTACAGAAACTAGAAAGAAAAGAACGAAAGAGCGGAACCATAACGAACATGAAAAAGAGAATGAATGAAATAGATTCTCTTTTCCTGTTTATTCCTCGATTCGACCCTTTCCCAACATCTCCCAAAAGAACAAAAATAAAAGTCCCCGTTTTATAGAAATTTCAGGTTTCAACCTCTCTTTTGTGATATGTATAACTGAAGATCGTGGCCGGTCCGTATAATTAAGCAGCAAGATAAAACCCTAAATTTACTGAATTGAAAAATTGGAGCATGGGAATTTGGAAATATGCGGAAATTGAACTAGAAACAAACACAGAAAGATGAAATTGTTTAGACAAACCTTACGATCTTCTCGATGTAATCGGACACAATGGAAGGCCAGTGGTATCCGAGGGCGGCGGTGCCCTCAACGGCGACGATCAGCTGCTTATCGGCCGCCGTCATCGCGGTGCAAATTGTAGAATTTTGTGACGCTGTGGTGGGACGAGGTCCGAGGTGCTCTACACTACGGAGAATCAATCTCTGGAGAGATGAAGCTGTTTTCTCCGGAGTCTTAACCAAACCATGAAAGTATCTCTTCCACTCTTTCTCTCTGCGCGTGTGGAGTTTGGACTTCTTCTTTATTCACACCTCGCTGGCTTTCTCTGTAGTGGTCAAAAGACTCAAAACCAGGATTATTTAGATGAACTTTCTGTAAGGCCATGTACAATCTATATCTATATACATATACTAGTATAATATCCGTACAAGGCACGGGATTTGTTTATATTTTTTTACATTAATAATAAAAATAGTTATAAAATTTTGGATAAGACATTGGATCAATTACTATTATATGATAAGTTATCTGAATAAAATATGACTAATCGAACATTAAAACATATTCAGGTTATATAAAGAGAGACGACACTCTCCACAACTTTATTAATAATGAAATTGGCTAATTAGTTTTTCTAATAGGTATAGTCATACCACTTACATCAATACTACTAAAAGCATTAAAAATACTAAATAACATCAGATAATACATGAAAATAATATATAAAAAAAATCTGGAACAATGTTAAAAGTTCTACAAATTATTAAATACTTCCTTGTATACTACATTGGTTGTAGTATTATGTCTCTTCTTATCTTTGTCGCTAATCAATATCTTCAAACTTTTCTTGTTAGTTACCCTTGATGATGCAACATAAAACTGGTCATGACTGAAAACAGGACGTGGAAGATACAAACCCACATTTGCAAGAGACTGTCCCTGACTTTTGTTTATTGTCATAGCAAAACATACACTCAAGGGAAATTGTCTTCGTTGAAACTTGAAAGGGAATGAAGTGTTTGATGGCGATATTATCATGCGAGGAATCAACACCATATGTTCGATATTGTTGCCTGAAATAATTCTCCCTTGTATAACATGACTGTCAAGTTGCGTGGTTATCAATCTCGTCCCATTGCATAAACCTAAAGATTGATCAATATTTCGGAGCAACATAATAGGCACACCAACCTTTAGTTTTAGTACATGATTTGGCAGACCAAAACATCTAATACTGTTCAAATAATCAGACGTATAAATACTCGCATCATCGTCTTTAACAGAACCTGCCTTGCACAGACTATCAGAGTTGAGATATATCTTTTCATCACCAGGCAAAGAAGACAATATATATTCATTAACTTTATCTACCTCTTCATGCGTTGGAGCGAGAATTGCTCGTTCTTCAAAGTATGTAGGAGACAACTGATCTTCCATTAGAGAGGGATAGACAGATTTAACAACTGCTGGAATCGGATCTAAATCATAATCCTTTACCAATAGTTCATCCGGAATTTCTATTTGTGCTTCACCATCATTGTCAACACCTACAGTCCCATCTCCAATGCTTAATATCCATTCCGAAAAATCTTTAATTTGCCTCTTGGATATCAGATTCAGATGTACCTTGTTGAATCCTCATGTTCCTTGTCAGCTTAAGAACTTTGCAATGATGCCACAAATAAGAGGAATTAATGGTGGCAACAACAACATCTTCCCTGCTCCCTTTTGAAATAACGGGAATAATTTGCCTAAAGTCTCCACCAAATACTACGACTTTTCCTCCAAAGGGTTGTTCTAAACTAAGAGGATTTGTAGCTCATAAAATATCTCGTAACGTCCTATCTAAAGCTTCAAAACAGTACTTATTCGTCATGACTGCTTCATCCCAGATAATAAGTTTGGCGGCACCTATCAACTCAGAAAGTTCCGTACCTGAACATATATGACACGTTGAATCTTCATTAACTTGCAAAGGTATCTTAAACCTTGAATGAGCAGTTCTGCCGCCGGGTATTAGGAGAGCCGCATTTCCACTTGAAGCAACAGTAAGGACTATTTCACCTTTTGACCTTATAGCAGACGAAAGTGCCCTCCATATATAAGTCTTGCCTGTTCCACCATAACCATATAAGAAGAAGACACCCCGTTATTTGATATAACAGCAATCATGATCTCATCATAAACCCCTTTCTGTTCCATTGTAAATCTAGAAAGTAGTTGTGAATGTTCATCGGCTAGAACTGTCGTGTCATATCGATGTTCATCTTGTATAAGCTTGTTGAATCCTTCAGATATGAGGCTTGAATCTACAGAAGGCATGGTTTTATAGTGACTCAAACTACTACCATTTCGTCGTAATAACTTGTCAATTTCGGCAAGAGCGTAGTTTTGTAATTGGCGATCTATAACATTCAAATCTGCATATAAATAGAATAAAAATGTCAATACAGTGAAATGAGTACAATATATATTGTCTATATGTACATCAAATACAATTTTAATTATTAGCAAGTAAACAACATTAATGAAATACATACCCTTAATTCGTAGAATTATTCTCTGTTTATCGACAATGTCATCAGCTAGAAGCCTCCATGTTTGTTCCCAAACAAACTCTGGTTTTGCCATGCAATCAGACACCAAAAGAAATACAAACAGACTCCTAATGTAGTTTGTTGATCCCCAAAAACTTGCTTCAGTTATCCCGTCAACGTATTCTTTGTCATCATCTAACAAACCCAAAGCATAGCAAGCTTCTTTAAATGTACTATAAACTACACCCTCAACAATCCTTAAATCTTCATAACATGTTGGTCCTTTTATATGATTCAACAAAATTCTAAGATAGTACTTCTCGCCAGTACCAGGAGCTACATGATATATCCTACCAACAGAGCCACGTCTGTCGCGTTTTTTCCAATGCTTAGCCGAGGCTACCCAAACAAATTTCTCTAGAAATTCAGAATACGTCAATTCTTTAGCTTTTGGAAACTTCTTGTTAGACTCCATCCATTGCAGAAACATTGATTTCTCACATTCATGCTCATTTAAGACAGCATCAATAGGATCATCATCATTAAATAAAACGCTTTCCTCACCGGGAAGGTGCAAATTCAAACGTTGAACAACAGGAGTCCTGTAATGAATATCAAAGGCAAAAATCCTCCAAGCAGCTTCACAAGCAGAGACATACCTGGCACTGTGATAGTTTTTTATTTCGTCCATGCAGTCATCACCGACATTATTTGCATCAGAGTTTGTAATTGCAACAGTGACGCGGTCATGTCCTTTGTTTATGTACTTGAACAGATACTTGATAGAGCCCGATCGGTTGCACAATTCAACATTTATATGTGCATTGTATTTTAGAAGAAGAAATGCATTGTAAGGAACCACATACCGATTATCAAGGGGAACTCCACTTTTTTCTAACGTTCTACCATCGTCACGTCTTCTGTACACAGGGTACCCATCGTCATCAACAAAAGTCTGTTCAACAAATTTTTTTGGAAAGTATTTTCTACACTTTCCATCAGCCATACAAGGAGACGATGGTTTTGAAGCTCCGCATGGACCATGCATCATGAAATTTCTCGCAACATTGAATAAATCAGCATCATCAGCTGGGTCTGGAATTTCAGCTGAAATGACCGTATCAATATCTGAAGCAGTTGGCAACTTAGATTCCTTATCCAAAAATAATAAAATATGTGCATGAGGCAGACCACGCTTTTGAAATTCGATTGTGTAAATAACTACAAAATATTCATAAGTCAATGATATAAGTTCAACTTAATTAATACATTTTTTAAAAATAAAAAATAATATATTTAATATAATATAATATGTAGGGAAAATAAAATATCTTATAAACATGTAATCAATAACTAAAATGATGATAGTAAAAGAGACATTACCAAAATTAACCTTGCCAAATATTTTGTTTACTTTGAAATCTTTGATTATGGACTCCAATTTCATGTGGAATACTCTACATATAATGTCTGGGCGATCCTCTGCTTGTAGACCCCGTTCTTCACAAAACTTAACAATTTCAGGCCATTTTGAATTACATGTGAATGTTATGAATAGATCTGGATAACCATGGTGTTTGCATATTGCCATTGCATCTTGATAGTTCTGCTGCATATATCTAGGACCACCTGTAAATGAAGATGGCAACACTATTCGCTTCCCGGAAGATGTTGGTGTTGTATGACCCTTGCTCGTTGCTGAAGCAAGATTTGTATATAAATCAGCACGTATGTTCTTCTGATGCGTTCGATGGTAGTTCAACCTTTCTGATTCAATCATTGTATAAGCATCAACCAAAAATTGTTGAAACAACTTTCTAGATGCCCTAAGAATTCCCGCTTCGCAACGACGCTCGTGAATTCGAAACTGAATGAATTCTTTTAAAGTAACCCTTGACCTCTTCCTTGCAGAAGTGTTGCACCTTTCACTTAAATCAATGTCAGGTCGATACCCATCCTCACCATAAGGGAATGCTAACGGATATTGAAGCGCAAGGTACGAAGGATGTAATTCGTGAATCCGTTGTAACTGACCTGACCTTGTATGAAGTATAATGTCCCTCGGCTGGTGCACTGTATCAATATCACCAAGAATAATAGCAGCAACTTCTGAACTCGTTGGGAGATTATATCGTCGACCATCAGTGTTTCTTTTGCTAAGCAACCGCAACTTCATATCTGTAACACCTTCATCCTTAAATCGATCTCTGGCCGTTCTAAATGCTTTTGCATGAGGGTTGTGTTGATCTATCATGTTTCTCAACTCAATCACAAGAGATTCATCAACTTTTTTCACTCTAGAGCTGTCATAAATAAATATCAAAGTAAAAATTATAATATTAAAGAATAATGTTATATAACTATAAGTGGTAACAAAAAAAAATTAACATACCTGATCGCATTGATTCTGTTTGAATCCTCATTTTCGGTATCATATATATAGAGCTGCGAAAACTTTGGAGTTGTCCCCGACAATGGTAACAAACTCCCTATTCTGTGAAAATTATGTCCATGCATTCGGTAACAATAAGTTCCACGACCTTTTGTGATGGGTGCGGCCCTTCCTCCCAAAGAGGTGAAAGCAAACATCATATTGTAAGCTATAATGTTCTCACAAAATTGTTTGCTTTTTGGATGCTTGTTTGTCAAAAGATTATTTAACAACGTCGACGGCTCTTGTAGCAATGGGAGCTCAATTTTTTCTTTCATGCAACACAAGGAAGATATATGACATATATCTTCGCTTGAAGGGTCTTTTGTATTTATTCTTTCAGCATGCCATAGCAACGCCCCACAATGAAGACATTCATACACTAGTTCACCGTGATCGAGGTATTGCACTATAACATATTAATGAGCATTAAACAATAAACATACATATGATATAGTTGTAACAAATAGTACAATAGACTTACCTGCTGTACCAGTATGATTTCTTATTGCTCTATTCATTTCTGCACCAGGATCTATACAGTAAAATATTATTATCAATAAATGAAAGGTCGTACAAATAAATTATAGCAAATATTAAGTATGGTAACATGTGCATAGTTTCTCAAAGCATTATGGCCATTGCAACATATTAAACAATCTATGTAATGGAAAACATGATATTATTATAATATTAAGACTATTACGTAATGTAGATGAACGACCTGGCAACATAGTTGAATTTATAGTTCCTGAAATATAAATACGTAAGTCATCATATATTTCGAAGAATGTAACAATGTATACAATATATGCATATCCAATTAAATGATAACGTAAATTTAATTACTGATTTATCATTACAAAAGGTGGTTTTGCTAACCTGATTCAATTAGTCGTGTTCCATGCCTCTTATGCCTAATCACATTCATTCTCAACATCCTCTTACGTCGAGCTAATTTGTCATGAGAAATACATTACAAATATTGAAATGCAATAAATAACTAAATAAATATCAACTGATTAATATTGTACCTTCTTCAACATTTGTTATTTCAACTTCATTAGTAAGATTTGCATTCTGTAATGGAACTGCACGTACATAAATATATCATACTACAAATAGTGATGAAATACAATAAAATTATGTAATACTTAATATCATGGCTGAATAAAACAATAATTGCATACCATAGTTTTCCTTGTCATTTAGACTGCTAGGCATAACTGAGTTAGTAACGATTTGATCCGCTATTGAAAAATATAAATCCGTCAACATAACATTAGCACACAATACTTAAATACACATCTATTAATTTGTCTTATACAAATACACATAATAAAGATTATAAAATAATAACTACGCTTTGTACAATTATAACTATATTCGAATGGTATCATTACCTATTTGTGGTAGAGAAGATGAACATCCTGGCAATATAGATGAATTCATTGTACCTGCACATTTAATTGTTAAATGATTATTTGTATTCAAAACATATAACTTACGACAGTTCATACATAAAAGTATATTACATAATATATTTCATTAATAGCTAACCATTACACATAATAGGTAACGGTGTAGCTTGAGTAAGTACAGAGTTGGTAATATTTCCAAGCACATTGCCTGCAAACAGTTTCGTAAAGAACTATTTTAATTTATAATTAATAAAAATTAATATTAAATTTGATTTGCTTACCTGATGCGTTTAGTGATGTTCCATTTGGCTTATGTTGTATGACATTCATTCGCAACTTCCTCCTATGTCGAGCTATATTAAACATTAAAATAAATAAATATAATTATTTTATAACAAAATAAATTATTTCATATAAATTTTAGGAATAGCATATCTTGTTCAAAATTTTGAAACTCCATTTGTTTTGTCAACATTGAATTGTGCAATTCAACTGTTAACACAATCATATAATATTATAATCAACTTATGAATATGACAAAAACTAAATTTTTATATTGGATAAACTTATTATTACCATCACTTATACGTGGTAGATTATTTGAACATCCCGTAGGTGCATATGAATTTCTTGAACCTAAAAATTATAGAATTACATAATAATATATTATTATTAACCTATAACTTAAAAACATAAAATATAATTAATAATAATACATTATCATATATTTATATCATAATGTACTTATTATATATTCTAAACAGACAAAAAATTATTACAGAATAAAACAAAAAATAATACAAATCAGATTATAACGTAGTTCTCTTGTTCTGGAACAGTTATAGAAAGACAAGATTTTTGACCGATTTGATCACATCGGGATAAATGCAAAGCCGAGGCTGTAATATTTTGTTGTACTGCATAAATACATGGATATGAATTCAATATTGAATGAACTTGAATATATAAAAACTATATACAACTTTGTTGAATGCTTATACAGAGTATATTTTTTAAAAATTTTGATTTCTACAAATTGCAAAAAATAAGCTTATATATGTCAAACTAATCTATGATAGATTTTCTACTAAACTTATATATAAAATACATATTATATTCATTTATGTAATTAGTAGTATTATTTTTATGACTTTGCATATATAATCTGACATATATAAATTTATGGACCAAAATCATACAATATATACAATTTTCAACTCACGGTACATGTGCTTTTATCATTCAACCCACTATATTATATTATTACACATATATATTTTTATTAACAATTTAGTAAAATTTTAGACTAATATATTTTAACAAAATTAATTTATATAATCTTAAGATTTTCTTCTAAACCTTTCAATTTTAACAACTTATTTTAACAACAATTCTACTACAGAAATAAGGCTATGTAAAAGCCAGCGCATAGATAAGCATTTGTAAAAGGCAGTGCACAGATGCGTAACACGTGCTTTAGCTACTGATAAGACTACATATAACTACAAAAAAGGAAAGTAATATAATTACAGAAAAGCAAATTACTGGAACGGATGAAGTAAATCCAAAAAAAATAAGGAAGAGGTAACACAGGCGGTGGTATTGCAGGGATAAGGCCAAAAATTAAAGACGCTGGCGTATTAACACGTGGAATAACTATGTAATAAGTGTATGCTATGTCAAAGATATAAATTAAGAAAAGAATAATAAGATAATGGGAAACAAAGGTAAATATACTGTTTCTTCCAAGCAAGATAAGTAAATGAACGAAAAAGATGAAAAAAAATCAGATCGAAGAACAATCCAAACAAAATATCTCCAGGAATGTTGCTTAAGCAACATTTTCACGTTTGAGGGTAAATGTACTCAGAATTTACGTTTTTGTATTAGAATAAAATGCAGGTATTTTACTTAATTTTTGCATTTTAAAATATAGTATTGTAGTGTTCGAAGAAAAAAAATTATAGTGCATAAAAAACCTTTGCTTTTTTTTGGTCAAAGGAGAGAGAGCATTCTATACATCATAGCTAGACCTGTATAAATGTGGGCCTGGACCGGGCCGAAGCCAAATTTGGGCCCGTTTTTGCGGGCCCGGGCCGAGCTGAGCCCGTTTGTCGGGCCCAAGAGGCAAACCGTGCACGCGGGTTGGCCCGCATGTCATATAACATATTTTTTATTATATTTTTAAAAAAAATTGATATTTAACGGGCCCGACCCGTTAAATTATTTTTTAATGTATATTTTATGTTATATTTATTTTTTAATGTATTTTTGTAATATATTTTTTATAAAATTAAAAGTTTATACGGGCCGAGCGGCCCGTACGAGCTTGGCCATGTTATCGGGCCCAGCCTGTCCGAACGGACCGAGCCAACCGACCCGTTCGGGCCGAAACCCCTATTCGGACCTGTAATTCCTGACGGGCGGGCAGGTCGGGCGGACCAACCCGCATTTGCACAGGTCTACTTTGAAGGGAAAAGATTAGGGGTGTTCATCTGGTTCGGACCGGACCGGTTTTTTGGGATATTGTGGACCGGAGACCGGACCGGATAGGTCCGGTCTTAATCCGGTCCGGTCCGGTCCAAGACCGGATTGGACCGGATTTAATTTTAAAAATAAAATAAAAAAATTCTTATTTAAAATCTATAAAAAAATATCTATAAAACATATATACTCCTAATTTATTAAATTTTAAAAAATATCTATAAAAAAACATATAAAACATATAAATTTAAAAAAAAAAAAATTTAAAAAAATTCCGGTCTTCCGATCCGGACCAGATTTTTTCCGGGTTTGGACCAGACTGGACCAGAACCGAATTAAGGGGAAATGCTGGACCGGAGACCGGACCAGAATTTTACCGATCCGGTCATTTCCGGTCCGATCCGGTCCAAAAATCCGATCCGATCCAGATTTGAACACCCCTAAAAAAGATGGCTTAGACAGGGAGATCCTCTCTCCTTTTCTTTTTGTCATTATTTCTTTTTGTCATTATTATGGAATTATTTACTAGTAAGATAAAAAAGTTGAGTGCCAATAGGAATTTCAGATTCCATCTCAAGTGCTGCACTTGACCAATATTGCCTTTGCAGATCCTGTTCTTTTGCAAGCCTACTACTCCATCCCTTAAATTGAAATGGGTTCTCAATTCTTGACCCATCCATCATTCCTTCCTCTCTCACTCTCTCTCCATCCCCTCAAAAAAATTCATTCTCTTTGGCCGGAACTACACCATTAAACCCTAAAATCTTATACCCTAAACATAAAACATAAGCAGTCAACCCTAAAATGATGTGCTATATAAAATATGTTGTAAATCAGAAATATATTATAATATTCATGTTTATTAATAAACATCAAAAAGACCTTAAATTTAAAATATGCAAAAGCAGTATTCTAGGTTTATAGTTAACAAAACTCAACAATTGAAGCAAAGGATAAACTAACTTAAATTATATATGAAATATCCTAAAACTTGAATATCCTAATAGAGTAAACATGTATTTGAATCCATAGTCATTAGTCGAACTTCTCCTTCTTCACTTTCTTAAGCATAACACTCCTCTTGGAAGTAGAATTATCACCACGACACGGAGTACAAAGATCTTCATTTTTTGCACTCTCCTCTTCATCAGATTTGCAATTTTCCTCTTCTTCAATGTTAATAAACTCACGCTTTCGTGGCGTTAGTACTTCATTTGATGAAACTTTTGACACAACATCATTCTCTACGTTGCATGAGTCCATGTTATCCTATTTACACAGTGAAATACATAAATATATTAGTAATAATAATATATACATAAATACATTAATTGGCAAAATTGGAATTCATACCTCCGATTCAATAGTACATTGCTCAAACTTTTCAATTAAACTGGAATCATCGGTCATATTCATCACTGTATAAGTTGAAGGAGATGGTAGTCTACTAATGTTGTATTTTGAAATTAGAACCCTAAACAACATTTTTTTGTTTATCAGAACATTTAAATCTTCTGGGATGGTAGTAATTTCCTCATCCTGGAAAAAAGTATGTAAACTGAAATGATTAAATCAGTTTTTTGTGGTAATGATGTAATGAATGACAAAAAAACATACCTTATCTCTTGTCTCAATTATATTTGTAACAGATTTCTTCAAAAATTGGCTCACTTCCCTATCAAATATAGTAAATTGGGCAGTTCCTGTTCCATCAATGACATTGACTTGCACACAGAATCTGCATAAATATGAATATTTTCACACCTAACTCAATTTTCAAATAATTCAACTTTAATAATTAAAATTACCTTGGAATAGCAAAGTTCACTAATGTATCACATTTCTTGCACCAAAACTGATCTTCTTGATGTTGTACTTTGCTTTTACACCTTTTGCACGAATTGTAGTACCAACCGAAAGTATCTTCTATATGATCAATGGTTGCAAGTGTAACAACTTGGATGACCTGTTTAATTATATAACACATTGAATAGTAACATACCACCAGTAAAACAATATATTTTCCAATTTGTAAATAAAAAACTCACTGTTTTATGCTCTTGAAGATGTTCATAAATATCGTCCAACGTTTTTCTCGAATTCACATCTAAAAAAAGGTCTGCATGATTGCTTGATGGCTCACTGGATAGTTGTACAAAACTATGCACACTATTTGAACCCTCATTTTTAGCTATGCTGTAATTTAATCAAATTTAGGATTAGTAAGCATCAAAATTTTATATATAATACAATATTAGTACCAAACTAAAACTATACCTTTGTTTGAAATCGTTGATGTCAATAATGTTGTCATCATCAAAAAAAAACCTTGTGCCATAATAACCGTTTGATATGTTGGGTGCATTATTCCATTTCCCTATCTTGGCAAACTGAACTATCACAACCACCTTCTTATGAGTTGAATTGCCAATATATGGACGACAGATTTCAACGTAGTCATCCCATAGCGTACAATTGATTACATTAGCCCTAAATTAAATATAGAATATGAAACAGTACATTTACAAATAAGTGATAATAAATACTAAATTAAGAATAAAATATACATAAAACTTGTACAAAAAATTAAATTTGTTAATACCTGGTATCCATTATTTGAAGATTAATCCTTTTACCTTCTTTCCCGTTGCGATTAGTAAAAGAGACAATTTTATCTCCTATTCCAATCATTTGACCGATAAAATCTACACACCCAAATAAAATAATTAATAAAAAAACAGTGAACTATGAAACAATAATTCAATTAACATAATATGCTATATGATAAAGAAGAACATTAACTAACCGTAAAGATACCCTTGGTCCAATGACTCGTCAAGGACTTTTTCAAATTCAGTAAATTTGAATCCATGAATTGGAACAGAAATAGATGACCATGCCTTAAGCGTAGTGTTCCGATAGAATATGACCTTGTACTTGTGATTAGTGAATTTGAAAGGTATATCATACAGGGCAACACCAAAATTAGACATTAAAAATGCACCTCCTTCCTTCAAGTTTGATAAGTTAACCATAAAGCTTTCTTTAATCACTGCATGGATTCTATCTCCCTGAAACAGTGAAACACTTAATAATAATACATTTCATTTCACTGGAATTACTAAGGACAACATATTATAAATCCATTAACTTAAAATTGCATAAATAAAATCAGTACCTTTTCATCCATTAGTATTAGTTCAGTGGTACTATATTGGGTAGGGTCGTCTTTCTTTGGAACTTTAAATAATCGAATTACTCGAATCTTGATCTCATAATTACCTCGGACACCTGTAATGTCTTTTATTTCTTGTATAGCTTTTGACATATCTACAAAGCATAATAATAAGGTTACAAAACTGACCAAACTATATAAGCATTCTCAAATTAAATAAGACTACATCTACAATTCAGAATAATCAATTTAGTATTTATATTAACATCAACATATAATATGAATTACAACAAAAAATGAATTTATGAAATAGAATCAGTTTGTAATACAATAATGTTTAACTATCTCGATATACAGCTTGCTAGGACGATTATGCCGAAAGATTTGCTGAATATTTGGTCATGGTGTAACTATCTCGAGATTGCTGAGGATTGACATGCAAGTACTTTTCATCCTTATAATTGGATTGGTGCCAGATCTTGGTGTAAGACCTTTTCATCCTTATAAGCATAAGGACTTTAGGCCTTACACCAAGCATCTGGTACCAGTATATTATTTGATGAGCATGATTTAATTTTGTCCCCTTATTTCAATGATGACGTCTTACATGAGATACAATTCTTCTATTTTCATGCATTCATGTGCCATAAGAAACCAGTCACTTGTGACTGAATGAGGCTTATGCGGTGTATTGATGTGTGAATTGGGTTGTTTCAGTGATGCTTGGGGACTTATGAGAATAATATTATGCTTTGCTCTATGTTATTTCAAAAAAACATTAATTCTTTTATTGTTCAAAATATAGGGTTTATTATTAGTCGGTGTAGAATATGCGCAGAGAATATTATGCTTTGCTGTAGTATTATAACCTAGCTGAAGAAGTTGTTTTATAGACGATTATGCCAAACAGAGAGTCATGATTAGGTTTTTTTAATTTTGGAATGAATATATATTTCTCTTTATCTTATCTTCTTTTATTCATTGTAAATTTGCTTATTTTGGTTAGTTTATATTCAGATGCGAAATTTATGGCAGTTTTCTGATATGCAGTTATTCTGCCATTGGGAAACAGAAAATAAGACTATTGTCTGAGAATATATGCAATTTTGTAATTTGTTTCCAGGTTTTAGATGTTTTGCAATATATTTTGTAATTTCAGTGCAGGTTTTTGTGTGTGGGGTTTTGTAAGGTCTGTTATGGTTGGTTGTGTTTACGCATTTGCGTATTATGTTTTGTAATATGTGGTCAGGTTTTTTGCATTATTTGGTTATATTTGTGGTTGGTTTTGTGTTTACGCATTTGCGTATTATGTTTTCTAAGGTGTGGGCAAGTTTTGTGCATTATTTGGTCGTATTTGTGGTTGCCTCAGTCATTATTTTAGGTTCATGATTTGTTGTTATTTTGTCACTTTATTTTTATAATTTGACTGCAAATTCTTTCAGACAGCAGGTTTTAGATACCATTTACAGCAAATTAATTATTTCCCAAAAATAAAAATAAAATTTATTATTTTAATTATTGATACGTATCTGTTAGTGATTATTGCTTTTTACTAAGTGGAAAACATTAAGATCTCAAAAAAATACCGTACAAAACAACAATCAGAATCAAATATATTTCTACCAAAAAAAACATTGAGAGATATACAGACTGAAATACCCCAAATAAGTCGATAATGGCAATTTGGTAATTTAATTAAAGGATTTGGTTAAAAGGGGGAAAATGGGAATTTGGGGATAAAATTTCCCTAAGGAGCCGGTTGTCTTCCTCACGTGAAAATCACTCCCGATTTCTTCCTCCTATGCACTGTAGCATCATCTTCCTCACGAGCCCACCTGTGCCCAGCATCTTCTCCCTCTTATGTCCTCTTCTCTGAGCCAACCGAGCCAGCTTCTCCTCCGCGGCATCGTCCTCCCTGCCGTTGGTTCGTGTTTGCTGCTCGTCGTGCTGCGGTCTCCGGCGTCAGGATCTTCCCGTCGTCGTGCTGTTGTCTGCGCTGGTGGTCGTTTCCGGCGTGGTTCCGGCGTCAGAAGCTTTCCGGCGAGGCTAACGAGAGGTAAGAGGAGTGGGTTGTGCTGTTGTTGTTCGCCTAGGGTTCGAAATCTTTGCTGAAATTTTATATGTTCGAAATGATATTGTGAGGATCGAATTGAGGTTGATTGTTCTTATGGACAGCATATATATATGATTGTTGTGGACTGAATTCGGTTATTTATTTGTGCAGCACTTTGATTTGAGATTTTGATTGATTTTGGATGTGATTTGGTTAATTAATTAAGGGTTTGATTTAGGGTTTTGAATTGAGGTTTTATTGGTTGTGGATTGGATGAGTAATTAATGTCAGGAATTTTCTCGGATTGATTTCGCAGGTTCGTTCGAGTTGGTTGGAGACCTCTGGGGTCGTTGCGGTTCGACTTGAGGCAAGAGGATCTTTGCTAACTTATATATTTTTATAAACTGATTATGTTTAATTTTACCGTTGCTTGAGCTATTATTTTAATTGGTTTGTTTGACTATATAATGGCTTGGATGAGATGTGTGATAATGTGTGATGAGGTGTGATAATGTGTTGGATTGAATGCGTGTGTGTGTGTATGTCGGATTGAATGTGTGTGTGTGCGTGTGTTGGATCGTGTGTGTGCGTGTGTGTGTGTGTGTGGATCGTATGTGTGTGTTGCATTGAGTTTGTGTGTGTGTGTGTTGGATTGTTTGTGTGTATGTGATTATGTGATATTGATTGGTTGTCGTATGAAATGTTTGAATTGGTGTCGGGTAGTGGTGGAATGTTGTTGGTTGGTGAAAGTCCTTATATTTAGGGCCTCGGTGGGTATGAACCCCCGAAGGTCGAAGGGTCAGGTGATGATAGTCTCACCAAACCGCATAGGGTGCACGCCTACGTCGTTAAGGGCCAAGGGTTGGATGGTGAAAGTCTCATCCGGAAAGTGTGTGTAGATTGTCTCACCTTGGTGATGTGGGGGTGGAGACGGGGATGTTGTGAATTGTCTCACCTTGGTGATGTGGGGGTGGAGACGGGGATGTTGTGAATTGTCTCACCTTGGTGATGTGGGGGTGGAGACGGGGATATTGTGAATTGTCTCACCTTGGTGATGTGGGGGTGGAGACGGGGATGTTGTGAATTGTCTCACCTTGGTGATGTGGGGGTGGAGACGGGGATGTTGTGAATTGTCTCACCCTGGTGATGTGGGGGTGGAGACGGATATGTTGTGAAGTGGTAATTGTGTGAAAGGGTTACTTGCGTACCTGATTAAGTGGTTGTTTGAAGTGATATATATGTATATTTTAATTGTTTGTGATTGGTTGAATATGAGTTGAGTTATCTTTCTTGTTTGCTTTGGTCGGATATGGTGATGACTAGTATATATTGATTATTGTTTGTATTGATTGAATGTTATGATGATGAAATGGGTATGTGCGTGTGATATGAATTGTCTTGTAGCGTATCTGATTAAATGTTGACGTGGTAGTCAAATATGACTAAATGTGATTTGTGTTTGTTGACACGTGTGTGTGTGTTTGATCGTGTGTGAGTGTTGGATTGAGTGTGTGTGAGTGTGTGTATATTGGTTGTGTGTTGAATAGTGGTTGTGATTGTGAGTTTCGTGTGTTATAGTTGTTGGTTGTAACTGGTCAAGGTGGTAATTCTGTTGGTATGGTTGTTGTTGGTAACTGGTGGATTATGAAGGTTGGTTGCGTTGTTTGACTGTATAGATTGGTTTCCCATCTTGAGGGTGTGTGCCAATGCAAGTTGAGTTTGAGGTATGAGTTACAGTCGAGGTTGACGAATCAGCGACACCAGAAGGGTGGCTGGCCTGGATCGTTGTTTTGGTTATGATTGTATTATGTGATGTTTATCTCGTTGATGCCTATGTGTTTGTTGTTGTGAAGGTTAATTTGTTGTGTAGTGCAGTAGTGAGTTCAGTCTAATTGATTAGATGTGGTTGTAAGTCAGTCGTAAGATGTGTATGTGCTTAGGGTTGTTGATTGAGGTATTAGGAATGGAGAGGAAGTTGGATTGGATCGTTCTTTTCATTTATGCTTGTGATGAGTTGAGGTTGGATGGAAGAGATTAGTATTGTGTAGAATTGGATAAGATTGAGTATTGGATGATTATGTGATAGAGTGTGTTTGTGTTTAGGCGTGTATTTTATGTTGATTGGTCGGTTGATATGGTATATATTGTATGTATATATTGTATGATCTGTTGTTGTTTGGTATTGTTTGATTGTCTTGATAACTCTATGGTTTTGAAACTGTTTTGGCTAATCTTGTCATAGTCTTTCATAAGACTGACCAACCTCGGTTTATGTGCCGTGGTTGGCTGGGGTATCGGGTCTGTAACACCCCCAAAACTTAACCCTTTTGGAAAAGTATTACCGCCAGTGACCCCAGTGTTCCTTACCGAGATCACCCAAGGCTTTACCAAATAAATGCAATTTATGAAATGCAATTGATACACAAAGATCAAACATTACATTCCAAAACATAACATTGTTGAGGAAACAAGAGTTACGGGATTACAACCCAATCCCGAATAGGTCAAAACATAATTTAAACCAAACACAGCGGAAGACTAAGAAAGTAAGTTACAATCGGAGTTATTGTCCAAAGGATCATAACCTGATTAAAGAAATAGTTAAAACATTCAAAAACCACCGCCGACTCCATAGTCCTTCTAATCTTCTGAGCTACTTCTTAACTGATGTGCCGAATCAAACGGATGACACCAGCCAACCATGCAAGGAAAAATATTGGTTGATTAGTCTAACTGAATAGACTAGCAAGGGTACAAAGCAGACTGGTTCGAAGCAGTCATATTAGGTTAGACTCATCGCTTCTCGGATAATAACCGATAACGGTAGTCAACCACCATACTCCTACTGGAATAAACAAGAGGTATGCACAAGAGAAGATTCTGGAAGACTGAATCTTCACAGAAATCGACTCGAAAGAAGACTCCAACTGAAATGAGTCTTTAAGGAAGTATGACAAATCTGGAATAATACAGAATCATTCAACAATGATTTAAAACTGACTGAGATGCTTCGGTTCACGACCAACCTCATCGCCTACAGCGAATCCAGATTGGAAAGAGAACGTACTACATTCAAGTCAAGACGAGTTTTCCTAGCTGCACTGAACTTAGCTGCACTACTCGCCCAAGGTGTATTAATTATGTGCGTCAAGGTAGCACTTATCTGATTTATGTTTCAAAAACACACATCACGTTATAGACTTTTACATGTGTACCCCACCAGTGGGACGACACATCTTAGTATACGTTTCGTCGAGAGTGACGTATACCGAAAGGTTTGTGACACCAGCTAAGTGTCCTGTCTCTACACACATGTGTAGGAGACCGATCATGATCATAGAATAGTACCAGATGGGGACGAGCCATCCCGATACCAGATTATAAAGAAACGACTGGACAGAGTCCGAGTAACGTTCCTATCTAACAGTGCTAACTAAACAGTTACAGCACCCCCACATTTACAGGATAAATCCACATAAAGGCCCGAAAGGCGATCACAGATAATAGCGTTGTTCTAACAGATATACAACCTATTATATGATTTTCAAAACAGTTTATCAAAACTGTTTCCAGACAAACAGAATATTCATTCCAAATTAATTACTCAGATAAACTACTGATAATTAATGTAAATATGGAACGAAAGAGCAAGAGCGAACCGCCACTTGCCTTACTCCGCAGAATAGTCTAAAGACGTCACTGGATTCCGGGCTCGACACGGTATAGTTTCGACAGCACAACAACCTTCGAGTCGACCCATAAAAGGAACCCTAAGTTAGATCCGACATAAACAGTACGAATCTAAACACGACGAAAGAACACGAAAGGAAAGACGCCACGACGACAACCGACCAAGCCAAAGCCACGAAGGCATTCTGGGCACTGGAGGCGGTCGCTGTTCTTGGCGGCGGTCGCCGTGAAGAACACGGCGGTCGCCGTGAAGAACACGGCCGACTGAAACGAGAGAAAACTTACCCCAAAACACGAGCGGTTCGGCCTCCTTCGACTTGCTTTGGCTTCTAACCTCCAAGGCTAACCAAAAGCTTCACAAAGGCACTAAGGAACCACACCAAAGCAACACCGACGAGACCTCCGACGAGCACAAGAAAACCGGCGAAAACAAAACTCCGGCGAGAGGCGAATTTGGCAGCGATTCGGGGTTGTAGATGACCCAAAACCCATGCCCAAGCTCACCTATTTATAGGCAAACCCCAAGGAGTGAGCTGCAAACCCTCAAACGCGGCAAACGACGCAACGGCGCGCCTCGAACGATGCCGGCGACCATCGGGCAAAGCCCACTGGACAATCACGGCGGTCGCCGTATTTTTGCCTGCGGCGGGCACGCGGCGGTCGCCGTAAATACGGCGGTCGCTGTCGTTAGGCCTGTCGCGGCCAGCTAGAAGCTGACACGCTGACATCTCGGGCCCAACCACGGCCGTCGCCGTTTCCCCCTTTTCCCGCCCATTCGGCTTTGAACGAGCATGACGATAAACCGGGATAAAAATTATCGTACGCGAACGACAATTTAAAATTCAAGGCACCTTGTCTGTATATTATTTCACTGAGAAAAATATTACAGATATAGAGCACATTACAGAATGTCTCAAGCTACCTGAATTAAATCCGACGTACACAACGGGTACTCGGGAAAATTCCATAATTCCCAAAATAACCTTACAAAAATACGGGGTATCACATCTCCTCCCTCTTACAAGAAGTTTCGACCCCGAAACTTAGGTCGAGAATAACTCGGGAAAACGCCTGAGCATATCTGACTCGGTTTCCCACGTCTCCCAAGTAACTTCTTCGGTCCCTGACTTGGACCACAGCACTCGTACCAACGGCACGATCTTGTTGCACAAATGCTTCTCCCGATGCTCCAAAATGCGCACGGGCAACTCTTCATAAGTACCATTAGCTTGAATCTCGATGTCCTCGTAACTAAGCACATGAGACTCATCTGGCACATACTTTCTGAGTAAAGACACATGGAACACGTTATGCACCGGGTGAGCTGATGGTGGCAACGCCAAACGGTACGCTAGAGATCCCACTCTATCCAAAATCTCGAATGGTCCCACGTAACGAGGGTTAAGCTTCCCACGCTTACCAAATCTGAAAACTCCTTTGGATGGCTATACCTTGACAAAACCTTGTCACCGACCTCGAACTCGATAGTCCTGCGCTTCCGATCTGCATAGGACTTCTGTCGACTCTGAGCGGTCAACATTCTTTGTCTGATCAAAGCAATGTCTGAAGCCGTCCTTTCGACCAACTCTGGTCCAAGCAGAATTTTGTCGGCATTATCGTCCCAACAAATCGGAGATCTGCATATGCGACCATACAAAGCTTCAAACGGAGCCATCTTGATTGTAGCATGCCAGCTATTGTTGTATGTGAACTCAATCAGACTCAAGCTGTCCTCCCAGCTAGTCGGACGATCGAGCACACAAGCTCTAAGCATATCCTCCAGAGTCTGGATGGTCCTTTTAGACTGGCCATCTGTCTGAGGATGAAACGCTATACTGAACCTCAACTCGGTTCCCATAGCCTTATGAAGTTCCTTCCAGAATCTTGACATGAAACGGCCATCTCGGTCTGATACAATGGTCTTAGGAATGCCATGTAAGCGGACAATCTCCTTCTGGTAAACTTCGGCTAGCTTCTGGGTTTCCCATGTGGTCTTGATGGCTATGAAATGAGCACTCTTCGTAAGCCTATCCACAATTATCCAAATAGCATCTCTCTAACTTCGAGTCTTGGGTATCCCAGTGACGAAGTCCATGGAAATGTCCTCCCATTTCCATTCTGACACGGGGAGAGATAGCATCTCACCACCTGGCCTGCGGTGTTCGATCTTGACCTTCTGACAAGTTAAGCACTTTGCCACAAAGTCTGCTACGTCCCACTTCATGTTTGGCCACCAAAACTTCTTCCTGAGATCCTTGTACATCTTGCTAGAGCCAGGATGCACATAATAAGCAGATGAATGAGCTTCTCTCATCACCAACCGACGAAGACCTTCTGTGTCAGGCACACAGATCCGATCCTGAAACCAAAGTGATCCATCATCCTGAACCACAAAACTGGGAGCTTTCCCATCCATCACTTCACTGCTTAACTTTACCAAGATGATGTCATCGACTTGCTTTTCTTTGATTTGATCCAGCAGTGTAGCCTGAATCTCCATCATACTCAGGTACCCTCTACGCTGGTCATACAAGACTTCAATGTCGCATGACTCTTGGTTTAGCTTGGTCTGAGCAGTAAGCAACGCAACCACAGTCTCGTGCGTTGTCTTTCGGCTTAGCGCATCAGCTACTACATTAGCCTTGCCCGGATGATACAACAACTCCATGTCGTAGTCCTTGAGCAACTCTAGCCAGCGGCGTTGTCTCATATTTAACTCCTTCTGAGTAAATATATACTTGAGACTTTTGTGGTCAGTGAAGACTTGGCATCTTATACCATAGAGGTAATGCCTCCAAATCTTCAGCGCAAAGACAACCGCTGCTAACTCAAGATCATGGGTCGGATATTTTTCTTCGTAAGTCTTGAGTTGTCTAGATGCGTAAGCAATGACTCTGCCCCTTTGCATCAAAACACAACCAAGGCCACACTTGGAAGCATCACTATAGACCACATAATCGTCATTCCCCTCTGGGAGTGTTAACACGGGTGCCGAGGTCAACCGTCGCTTCAACTCCTGGAAACTGACCTCGCACTTGTCATTCCAGACAAACTTCTTGTGGACCTTGCGGAGTAGATTGGTCATAGGTAGAGCGATCTTTGAAAATCCTTCTACAAACCTTCTATAATACCCGGCAAGTCTAAGAAAACTGCGCACCTCCTTTACGCTCTGGGGCTGTGTCCAATTAGCCATCGCTTCAATCTTTTGGGGATCAACCATAACCCTATTTTTATTGATCACGTGGCCTAAGAAAGCCACTTCCTTCATCCAGAATTCACATTTAGACAATTTAGCATAAAGCTGATGTTGTCTAAGGATCGACAAGGAAATCCGTAGATGTTCCTCGTGGACTTCTTCATTCGGAGAATAGATCAAGATGTCGTCGATGAAAACCACCACGAACTTATCCAAGTACTGGTGAAAACATCGGTTCATCAAATCCATAAAGACAGCTGGAGCATTTGTAAGCCCAAAAGGCATCACTACGAACTCGTAATGACCATATCTGGTCCTAAACGCAGTTCTAGGAATGTCCTGCTCCCGAATCCTGAGTTGATGATATCCAGATCTTAAGTCGATCTTGGAGAACACCTTTGCTCCTTGCAACTGGTCCAACAAGTCATCAATCCTAGGCAAAGGATACTTGTTCTTGATCGTCACCTTATTCAACTCTCGATAGTCGATACAAAGTCGGAACGATCCGTCCTTCTTTTTGACGAATAAAACCGGAGCACCCCATGGCGATGCACTCGGCCTGACATAACCTTTGTCAAGAAGATCTTCAAGTTGATTCTTCAACTCTTGCATCTCAGCTGGAGCCATCCGATACGGGGATTTGGAAATCGGCGCCGTACCAGGCTCGAGATCAATAGAAAACTCTACGTCACGATTTGGGGGTAATCCTGGAATTTCTTCCGGAAAGACATCCGAAAATTCCCTAACTACAGGAATATCAAGAACCTCAGGTCCATCCTTCTCAGGCGAATCCAAGTAGTAAAGGTACCCGACACATCCTTGTCGTAGTAGCTTAAACGCAGCCATCGCATTGATCAGCTTGCCATTATCAGCGTCATTTCGACCTTTGAACTTGCACACGAATTGGCCCCCGGATGACACCGTCACCGTTCTTGAACTGAAGTCGATCACCGCCTTGTGACGCGTCAGCCAATCCATACCGAGAATAATGTCGTATGGAGCCATGGCTATGCAGATTAAATCTGCCTCGAATTCCTTACCCTGAATGGTAATCGGAAAGTCGGACAAATGCTTGGTTCCCACCAAACGTTCTCCATTAGGAAGATTAACGACGAAAGGGTCGCACGAATCATTGCACACTAAGTCTAACTTGCTAACACAGCTATCCGAAATAAAGGAATGCGTAGCACCAGAATCAAACAGAATGCACACTGAAGTAGAGTGAAGGTATAGAGTACCTTGAGCAATCGGAGCGTTGGGTCCATCTGCCTCACGCATCTCGTACAAGCGTTGGCCCTGACTTCCAGAAGCAACTGGGGCCTTTCCCCTGTTCTGAGCAGTCGTCTGCACTGAAGGGCTAGGAGTCTCGGCAGGCTTAAACCTAGGTCGGTTGCTCTGATGAACTGACCCTTGCTGCGACTCTACTCCATTCTGCTTCCCCTGCTTGCAGAACTTTTGCAGATGACCATCACGTCCACACCCAAAGCATGGCCTCATCTCCTTCCGACACTCAGTGCTCTTGTGCCCAGCAGTACCGCAGTTATAACACTGAACTGAACTCCTGGTATGCCCTGACTGCTGAGTCGATCCCCCTTGCGTCATCTCCGTCTTAGCTCTGCCGGATTTGGTGAAGTTAGACGGTGGCACAGGGCGCTTAAAACCACCTCCCTGGTTCTGATTCTGCATCGACTTCTATCGGTTGCGCCTCTTGGTCGACTCCTCGAGAGTTACCTCCAGCTTATAGGCACAATCCACATACTGCTCCAAGGTAGAGCATGTGTGGTGCACCATTAATGACTTGATATCCGGGTTCATCCACTCGTGGAAGTACCAGATCTTTTGAGCCTCACTGGTGATCTCGGCAGTGGCGTACTGTAGAAGATGTTTGAACTTAGATGCCAACTCGGTCACTCTCAGACCATCAGTCTGAGGGTACAAGAACTCTTTATGCTTCTCCTCTCTCATAGCACGAGAGAAAAAGCGATCAACCATCTTGGTCTTGAACATCGACCAAGTCAACACTGGGCTCTCAGCCAAACCAGTGCTCTCCCACCACTCGCTAGCCTCCTCCTTCAGCTGAAGAGACGCGATATGGACCTTCTCGGCCTCCGTACACTCCACGTTCCTGAACAGCCTCTCCATATGGGAGAACCAATGAGTCACTGCCACTGGCTCCCCTTTCTCGTTATAGCAGTCGGGTCTCATGGAAGTAATGGTCTTAAGAGCGCGACCATAGCTGTCCCTCGCCCTAACGGCAGTCTCCTGAATCACGGGATTTCTGGGTTCCACAACATCAGGAACCGCTGCATGAATAGGCACTTATTGTGCTTGAGGCGCACTTGGTCTCAAGACATCTGTAATAGCCTGCATCACGATTCCATGGATCGCCTCAACAGCTGCAGCGTCAAACAGCGTCGGCGCTTGGGTCTGATCCTGACCTTCACGCCTCTGCTGGATGCGAGACTCAGACTCGTGTTCATCTTGAACACCTCTTCTTGCTGGTCTGGGGTTTTGGCTAGTCCCAGCACCGGCTCGAGTCGAATTCCTCGTGCTTCTTGGGTTCACCATCTATTTACTGATCAAATTCCAAGCATTCAATACATTAATATTATGCAATATACTTATGCAATATACCAACGTAAATAAATTACTCAGAATAGATCAACTTGGTATTTTATAGATGAACCTTCGAATTCTTACACAAGTTACACATAAGTTTATCATTCGAGCGTTAGGACATCATTGCTCGAAGATATAAGTGTTTCTCAAAGTACTTGCTGCAATACTGAAATATTACACAAAGTACAACTTGGAATCCTAAGAAACGAACTACTACGATAGGCAACGCCACTCCTCCTCAAGGCGTTCCAAAACGTCTCCCATACGACTGGCTACTCGTGCATGGTCTCTTCGGGCTAGGCTCACCATCGAGCTCTGGCGATGGGTTTCGCACCCTGCTTGACCCTGAAGCACATAGTCCTAGCTCAGTCATGGTAAAGTATGGATCGTCCATGACTGGTCCTCCTATTCCAGCCCTCCTCTGAGTACTGGCGATCAGCTCATCCCTCTAACGCTGCTGTTCTGCGGAGATTACCTCGCTCTGGCGGAGAATCTCCTGCAGCTCGGATTCCGACCTCCATCTCCTTGGAGTAGGGATAGGCTGAGATTCCCTGTCACTTCTCCTAATACCGTACTCGGTATACAGTGCCTCCCAATCAGCTTCTGACATGGGTGCGTACTCTGGCACTGGTGACAATCCTGTACCGGGCTCCTGATTCTGCCCTCCAAGGTCCAACTCTGGATCCTCTTCTGGATCATCCTCTACGGGATCCTCTTCCTCGGGATCATCCTCGATGGGATCCTCATTCTCGGGATCATCCTCGATGGGATCCTCATCCTCGGAATCATCCTCGATCATCTCCTCGTCCTCGACAGGATCTTGCTCAAGCATCTCCTCTTTCTCCTCCTCGTACTCGATCTCCTCGGGAATTGGTCCCAGCAGAAAGTCGTCTTGGTAAACTCCTTGTTCATACCTTGACAACTCGTCTTCCTGCTCCCATTCCTGTACTCCCTCCACCCTTGGTGGCGGCACAGGTGCAGGTCTAGGGACCATAGCATTCCTGGCTACAAGGACAACCGACTCGGGGAGAACGTGCTTGACGTCTTCAGGTGGGCTACTCGGGCCTCCAACCTCGAAACATCGCTGAGGTAACGGAAAATCTAGCCTCGGCTGATCCGACTTGGCGTCTTCCGACCCTCTACCAATAGAAAAGCAGACACCCATCCTATCGAACAATAAGGAAGGAATTAGTCTTTCTAGACATAGAAGCAAGCTTACTATATCAGACTATAAAGAAGACACGACTATGAACGGTGTTTTTAAATTCTTTTCAGAATTAAAATTCAGAGCCCTCTTAAAGCATTTTGAAAATGAATAAATGGTTTATAAAAATTTCAAACCCGTTTTAAAAACTTTGGCTTTGATACCACAACTGTAACACCCCCAAAACTTAACCCTTTTGGAAAGGTATTACCGCCAGTGACCCCAGTGTTCCTTATCGAGATCACCCAAGGCTTTACCAAATAAATACAATTTATGAAATGCAATTGATACACAAAGATCAAGCATTACATTCCAAAACATAACATTGTTGAGGAAACAAGAGTTACGGGATTACAACCCAATCCCGAATAGGTCAAAACATAGTTTAAACCAAACACAGCGGAAGACTAAGAAAGTAAGTTACAATCGGAGTTATTGTCCAAAGGATCATAACCTGATTAAAGAAATAGTTAAAACATTCAAAAACCACCGCCGACTCCATAGTCCTTCTAATCTTCTGAGCTACTTCTTAACTGATGTGCCGAATCAAACGGATGACACCAGCCAACCATGCAAGGGAAAATATTGGTTGGTTAGTCTAACTGAATAGACTAGCAAGGGTACAAAGCAGACTGGTTCGAAGCAGTCATATTAGGTTAGACTCATCGCTTCTCGGATAATAACCGATAACGGTAGTCAACCACCATACTCCTATTGGAATAAACAAGAGGTATGCACAAGAGAAGATTCTGGAAGACTGAATCTTCACAGAAATCGACTCGAAAGAAGACTCCAACTGAAATGAGTCTTTAAGGAAGTATGACAAATCTGGAATAATACAGAATCATTCAACAATGATTTAAAACTGACTGAGATGCTTCGGTTCACGACCAACCTCATCGCCTACAGCGAATCCAGATTGGAAAGAGAACGTACTACATTCAAGTCAAGACGAGTTTTCCTAGCTGCACTGAACTTAGCTGCACTACTCGCCCAAGGTGTATTAATTATGTGCGTCAAGGTAGCACTTATCTGATTTATGTTTCAAAAACACACATCACGTTATAGACTTTTACATGTGTACCCCACCAGTGGGACGACACATCTTAGTATACGTTTCGTCGAGAGTGACGTATACCGAAAGGTTTGTGACACCAGCTAAGTGTCCTGTCTCTACACACATGTGTAGGAGACCGATCATGATCATAGAATAGTACCAGATGGGGACGAGTCATCCCGATACCAGATTATAAAGAAACGACTAGACAGAGTCCGAATAACGTTCCTATCTAACAGTGCTAACTAAACAGTTACAGCACCCCCACATTTACAGGATAAATCCACATAAAGGCCCGAAAGGCGATCACAGATAATAGCGTTGTTCTAACAGATATACAACCTATTATATGATTTTCAAAACAGTTTATCAAAACCGTTTCCAGACAAACAGAATATTCATTCCAAATTAATTACTCAGATAAACTACTGATAATTAATGTAAATATGGAACGAAAGAGCAAGAGCGAACCGCCACTTGCCTTACTCCGCAGAATATTCTAAAGACGTCACTGGATTCCGGGCTCGACACGGTATAGTTCCGACAGCACAACAACCTTTGAGTCGACCCATAAAAGGAACCCTAAGTTAGATCCGACATAAACAGTACGAATCTAAACACGGCGAAAGAACACGAAAGGAAAGACGCCACGACGACAACCGACCAAGCCAAAGCCACGAAGGCGTTCTGGGCACTGGCGGCGGTTGCTGTTCTTGGCGGCGGTCGTCGTGAAGAACACGACCGACTGAAACGAGAGAAAACTTACCCCAAAACACGAGCGGTTCGGCCTCCTTCGACTTGCTTTGGCTTCTAACCTCCAAGGCTAACCAAAAGCTTCACAAAGGCACTAAGGAACCACACCAAAGCAACACCGGCGAGACCTCCGGCGAGCACAAGAAAACCGGCGAAAACAAAACTCCGGCGAGAGGCGAATTTGGCAGCGATTCGGGGTTGTAGATGACCCAAAACCCATGCCCAAGCTCACCTATTTATAGGCAAACCCCAAGGAGTGAGCTGCAAACCCTCAGACGCGGTAAACGACGCAACGGCGCGCCTCGAACGACGCCGGCGACCATCGGGCAAAGCCCACTGGACAATCACGGCGGTCGCCGTATTTTTGCCTGCGGCGGGCACGCGGCGGTCGTCGTAAATACGGCGGTCGCCGTCGTTAGGCCTGTCGCGGCCAGCTAGAAGCTGACACGCTGACATCTCGGGCCCAACCACGGCGGTCGCCGTTTCTGAACGGCGGTCGCCGTTTCCCCCTTTTCCCGCCCATTCGGCTTTGAACGAGCATGACGATAAACCGGGATAAAAATTATCGTACGCGAACGACAATTTAAATTCAAGGCACCTTGTCTGTATATTATTTCACTGAGAAAAATATTACAGATATAGAGCACATTACAGAATGTCTCAAGCTACCTGAATTAAATCCGACGTACACAACGGGTACTCGGGAAAATTCCATAATTCTCAAAATAACCTTACAAAAATACGGGGTATCACAGGGTCCCCCAGTCAATCAGGCTTTGCAGATTTAGCGCCAGTAAGAAGGATCCTGATCACCGTCGGTTTGGAGTCGAAGGCTTTACTCTTTTGGTTTGGACTTTGACTTGGTTGTGCGTGTCGTTTTGGTTTTGGACTTTGTATGGGTCGAACTTGTTGTATTGGTTTTTGGTTTGTAAAGGGTTGTATTTTCTGTAGGTTAAGTTTGATTGTGGTTTCAAACCCTGGACAGGTTGTACAGGTTTTCTGATGTGCTGCTTTTGATATATATATGGGTTATGTTTCGCAAATTTTTATTTCCCCGCCTTAAAGTCCTTCGGGACGATGGCACTATAGCACCACTGACCTGGGGGTGTTACACAGACACGTGGCAAAATGTTCTGAATGTGACACGTGACAGCGGAAAACGCGGGTGCAATACGGGGGCGCGTGCTGCTCAGCCACCTTTTTGTTTTAGTTATTATATAATAGATTAAAGTAAAGGAATTTAAAGTCATTGTATTGATTTCGGTCCCACAAATTCTAGTTATTAATTTGTGATTAATTTATTTTTTTTCATTAACATTATATTTCAATTTAAATCACAATATATAATTACAACTAACTTTAAAAATTTAAATTATAATATCTAATCACAATTAACTTCAAATATATAAAAACTATATACAATTTTTTTATAAAATTTGATTTCTACAAATTACACATACAATAAACTTATAATATATATCAAAATAATATATAATAGATTTCTTACTAAACTTATATATAAAATACATCTTATGTTCATTTATGTAATTAGTAATATTATTTTCATGCGTTTGCATATATAAGTTGACCTATATTAATTTATGGGCCAAAATCATACAATATATGCAACTTCCAACTCACAGTACATGTATTTTTATAATCAAGCCCATTATATTATATTATTACACATATAAATTTATGGCTCATTTAGAGTAAAATTACCCGAATAAATTTTATGGCCCATCAATATATATATATATATTAAAGCTATTGAATTTCGAACTACCAGAATGCTTTTGGCCCCACAAATCCTACGTGTCATTTTGTTATTAATGCCCTTTTTTTCTTAACATTATATTTCAATTTAAATCACAATATCTAATCACACCTAGCTTCAAATATATAAAAACTATATACAACTTTGTTGAATGCTTATACAGAGTACATTTTTTAAAAATTTTGATTTCTACAAATTGCAAAAAATAAGCTTATATATGTCAAACTAATCTATGATAGATTTCCTACTAAACTTATATATAAAATACATATTATATTCATTTATGTAATTAGTAGTATTATTTTTATGACTTTGCATATATAATCTGACATATATAAATTTATGGACCAAAATCATACAATATATACAATTTTCAACTCACGGTACATGTGCTTTTATCATTCAACCCACTATATTATATTATTACACATACATATTTTTATTAACAATTTAGTGAAATTTTAGACTAATGTATCTTAACAAAATTAATTTATATAATCTTGAGATTTTCTTCTAAACCTTTCAATTTTAACAACTTATGTTAACAACAATTATATTATATCAGATTTTTAACGAATTTGGTATATTGTACGTTCTCATTTAATAATTTTTATTTAATTATAATTTTCTAGAAAAAATACATGGTCTCCATTTTCCAATTTTACAATGTTTCAATGGGCTTATTACTTATCATTTTGCTAAATTAAATTTTCAATTTAAAATAAATAAATTGAGTTTGTTAATCACCAAGAAAATATTCACTAACAAACCGTGAAATACCAATTATAAATTACCAAGAAAAATTTGTTAAATCAAACAAAAAGTTTAACTAAAAAATCCAGGTAAATCTTTGTTGTAACAAACTTTCAATTTCATATGATTATACACATTATCAAAAGTAAATTAAATGAGTACGTATATAAATTTTAAAAGTATTTGAATTTGAGATAACTTTACACCTACATAAATCAGTCACTACTGATTAATTAATTATTCAAATAACTTTGTAATTATCGTTTTCTAAAAGTAAGGATATAAATTAAAATCAAAATTTAAAAACTTTAGATGGATCCATTACGTAATTAGAAAAAACTAAAAAAATGTTATTTATCTGGTTGATTTGTAATAATTTTTTCATATATATTTTGCTGAATTATTTCATATATTTATTTTAACAAAAAGTTAAAATATCAAAATTATTGTTTCCCTTCGTTTGATCTCATATCCCCTTTCGAGATACCAAAACAATCATGGATCAACTTTGCTTACGTGTTATTTTGCAATTAATCCTATTTTTAGTTTACTTTTTTTCTTAAACTAACTAAATTTATACTATAAAAATCTTTAAACATTCATCAAATAACTCAATTTTTTCGTATGAACAATACCTTTGATCTAATATAAACATTTTTTTATTTGGATATTAATTTTCACATTTATATTCTATGATAAAATTATTATATATTTATTTTAACTTAATATAAGGGTCAAATATATTATCCATTCTGAATATATGCATGGAATTTTAAATTGAGCTTGCCTTTTATTTTATATTTTTTTAGTAATTAAATTGAAAATAATTTTTTTTAATAATCATTGAAATAAATATATTCAAATATTGAGTTTCACCTTATTTTTCAATAATTATTTTTAATATTCATTATATTAAATACATACAAGATAATATCATGTTTATTAGGTTGATGTCACTTCTTTTCCATATGCATATGAAATATCTAAAACATAATATTTTATATCATTAAGTAGCTTGCTATGATAAATATTGGTTTCGTAACCTTACGTATATTATTATTTTTGTAAATATTAAGAAATTATTGTTTTATATTGTGATTTTCACAAGTATCGTTGAGGGTGTAACAATAATTTTGGATCCCCATTGTTTAGCTATATATATTTTCTTGAAAACATAAATCTTATTTTAATATTATTTTAAAAAAAAAATTACATTAGCCTTATTCATTAATTATACATATATAATTTTAATTTTTATGATTTTAAAATCTCCACATCACTTTATTTTCACCTGACTTTTATCCATGTTTAACCAAAAACTTGGTTTGAAGGTATAATATAGTAGTTAAGATTTGAAAATTTGATTATGAATTGTTCAAATATAAAACTAAAAAATACATAAAAAAATAAAGATTTTGTTATAATACTTAATATTCAACATAAAAAGGATCATGTTCACGATTTTGTCAATTTTATTTTTTCATTAAAAAAATTTCTATTATAATCCAAACATGAGCTATACATATTATGAATATTTGTGGCTTTCTTATTCAAAAGATATAATTACTAATCTAATAGTTTTTGTCAATGAACCACACATTAATTATTTGTTTGAAATCTGTTTAAATTGTTTAAAAGACCATCTATTATATATCCCACTTATAAATAATTTGGTAATTTGGGAATAATTTTATCGAGATTTTTAGATTAATAATCATTATTAATATTTGTATATTAACTATTTTGTGAATGAGTCTACATAAATTCCTATATATCATCATAGCATATCATTTCCAATGATCCAACGAAAACTATATTTTTCTAAATAAATACTTCGATATAAAATGAATTTAATTCAATCATAAATATTTTATTATTATTTTCTTAAATTATATTTTACCCATACAAGGTACGGGTTCTACACTAGTTTATCGTATATATACTAAAACTATAAAACAATTCTGAAAAAATGACATATTTATTGGCTAACCGTATCAATATTTTTTTAAATATAACTATTATGCACAACACACCGAAAGTGCTAATAAACTCTAACAAATTATATATTTACAAATTGAGACCTGGACAAGGAAAATTAAAAAGCTCAACCAAAACAAACAGACGAAACAATTTAGCCCACTAAACTTTATTGAGCAAAATAACGAAGCACACAAAACGGTTGTTTGAAAATAAAAAATGCCCACTGGATATGAGTGAGTAAATAGAAAACTCGCGATTATGATATTGAGCGAATGAAATAAGCCCAACGAATAGTTGTGTGCAAATTCAAAACGCCCACTAGATGCGAGTGAGCTAATTAGAAAAGCTCTTAAAAACCCAACATGTTAATAAGAAACGTCCTCCGTGTACAATCAGGGAGTAGATCGCTTATCAAATTACATCAGGCATAATGATAAAACGTTTTTTAGGCCTAACTGATTTCTTTATTTTATCTTTTTAGTTATAAGATTAATATAACACCATTGGATATACCTACTACATATTTTTCTAGTTCTTGTTTCAAGAACCCTAATCAAACAACTTAATCTAAAAGAATTCACGAAACAGTAATGACATCTCATGATGAGGCAATGTCGAAAGATGAACAATGCAACATCAATCCTGAGGTAAGAACTTATTTTCAACTTCAATTTTATAATTTCTTAATGTTCCATGTATTTTACAATAGCTCACTAAAATTGGTTGGGGCTTTGCCTTTTGCTTTAAGATGACTGATTGGGTTTAAGTTTACACTCAACTATTATTTGTAACATTCAACAATAGGTTTAAGAAATAAAAACAAGGTAGTGTGTTTGGTTCAATAGACATTGGTGGGGCTTTTCATTAGTTTTGTCTATTGTTGACGGGGATATGTGTTAGGTTCAATTAAAGTTGGCGGGGCTTTTTCTGTATCTTGAAGTTCTATGCCCAGTCTATCGTGAAATCTTTGTCGTATACTTGAATGCTTATTGTACTGATATTCTTGTATGTTTATAGAAGGATATTGTAATGATATTCTTGTTTACTTTTTTTAGAGGACGAATCTTGATGATGATATACAATTATGTTAGGAAGTGAATTTTTTGGGAACTTCAGTTCCCTACCCTAGTTCCCTTCCTCAGTTTTCCTAGTTTTGATAATGACAAACACCTTTGCTATTAATATTTCCATTAGTGTGACAAACATGGAACTTTGGACGAGGAAAGCATGTAACAAAGCTTTTGACGCCAGTCGTGGGAACTGGCGGAAGGAACTGAAGCTTGCTGGCGCCAGAAACACTTGGATAATTCTGTGAAGGCGGCGACGAGCTGATTTAGGGTAGATCTTGGTTAGAGAGAGAACTTCAAGATCCTATCCGGTTTCCATATATTTAGGAGCGTAAAAGAATATCTTTTATGGAAACAAAACATGTAAAATCGATAGAGATAATATTTGGTAACAAATGTTATCTTTAACGATTTCTTTTTGATTATTTTATTTGTATGATTTTGTTATTGAAGATTTGATTCCTTCAGTAATTCGATCATATAAATAAAGTAGTCAAACCTCTCTCATTCCTCACGCATTCACAAAGAGAAGTTTTCCGAGTGCAGTGAAAAGTTTGTGCCGTGTTCTTTGAAGAAGAACGAAGTAAGTTTCTTGCTTGTTACTTGGTTAGGTTGAACTAGGTAGAGAGTCTTATAATGTGTCTGAGACTTGAATTTGTGTGTTCTACTCTAGTTGATTGTAACCGAAGTATTAATACAAGAAGTAGACTTTGAAATCATCTTGCAAAAGAGGTAGTGGGTTTTATCCTGGATAACTAGTTGGTTATCAAAGGTTCCCACTCTAAGGAACTTGTCTTGAATTCGCTATCGTTACTTATTCCGTTGCTTAGGAACTGAACTCTCAGTTCCCTTATTTAACTAACAACGTACGATCCTACAATTGGTATCAGAGCATGTGCTCTAGATTTGTGTTAGTTTACAGATTTCAAGATGTCTACCTCAAGTGAATTTGGTCTGGGAATCTCCATCAACAAGCCTCACATCCGCAAGAAAGGAGAAGAAGAATGGTGGCAAAGAAGCATGAAGAACCACATTCAAACCATAGACTATCAATGCTGGCGCGTGATAGAAAATGGTGATGGAGTCATTCCTAAGGACTTAACTGAAGACCAATGGAAGCCTGAGTACTACGTCATCAAGGAGAAAAATGCTAAAGCTCGTCAACTCATCCTCAATGGCCTGACCGGAGAAGATATGGACAAGGTGATAGGAATCCCAACTGCTAAAGGGATCTGGACCGCTTTGAAGGAAATGCATGAAGGCAGTGAAGAACTAAAACAAAGCAGGAAGTTCGCCCTAGAAGGAGAGTACCACACCTTCGAAATGCTTGAAACCGAGGACATATCTCAGTACTATTCTCGTTTCACAAGGCTCGTCACAAAACTCACCACCGCCGGTGTGGAACTTGACGAATGGTCCAAATCTCTTGTCATCATCAACGGTCTCAACTCAAAGTTCAGCCTCATCAAAAGAGTTCTGAAGACTGCTCCTGGAATTCAAGCTCTCCCCCTGACTCAAATCATAGGGAAACTTGAAGTCGACGAAAGAGAAACATCAAAGTCGAGTTCTGCCAAGAAGATGGAAAAGGGAAATAGATATCCACAGGAATTAGTTTATCGACCCCCCGAACAGTACTATAAGAATCGGTACTGAACATCCCCCCTGTAATTGTACAGGCTCCCATAGCAATAACATATTTTGGTTCAGGCATTTGCTCATATAATCTCACTAAAGAAGGGGCCATTTTAATTGTTACTGTACCAGCTGTTAAAATGAGGTCTGCTTGTCTAGGGCTCGATCTTGGTACCAGTCCATAACGATCAAAGTCGAATCGCGAGCCTATTAATGAAGCAAATTCTATGAAGCAACAACTGGTACCATAAAGAAGCGGCCATAAACTAGAGAGTCTTGACCAATTTGAAAGTGCCTTAAAAATCTCAAAGGCTTTTTCAAGATTAGAAATGGAAGAAGAAAACTCTGATCTTGAGGATGAAGAAGACGAGATGACCGTCTTAGTCACAAAGCATATCAGAAAGCACTTCATCAAAGGAAAGTTCAAGAAGAATTTCCAAAAGAAGGACCTCTCTGAATATCAATGCTATCAATGCAAGGAAAGAGGACATTTGGCAAGAAACTGTCCTAAGAACTCCAACGACAATGACAAAAGTCAGCACAAGAAGGCTCTTTTCGCTACCTTCGAAGATGACTCAGAAGACTCTGAAGGAGAACAAGAGACAAAGGGAACTACCAGAGGAAGATGTCTAATGGCCAAAGAAGATTCAACAGAATCGGACGACTCTGAGGTATCCTCTTCTGACTTTACTAAGTCTCTTCTTGAATATGACAAAAAACAACTAGTCAAAATTATTAAGAAGCTTGGAAAGGAAAATAGTTCCCTACAAGAGAAACTGGAGGAATATGAAGATGAAATTTCTTGCTTAACTACTGAAAATTTTGTCTGGAGTAAGAAATTAGATGAAGCTGAAAAATTGTTAGCTAATCCCCTAAGAAAGTGTGAGTCTTGCAAAAATATTAAAACTGAACTCATGCATGTTGATATTCCCTCAGTTCCCCCCACAGATACTGAAAAAAGGACTTCCATCTTGCTTAATGAAATCGTGCATAAACTTGATCATCTCACTCACTCTATAAATGAGAAAACTGTGAATTAAACTGTTTTTATTAAGCAACGACATGGTCTTGGTTATACTGGTAAAAGCGATTCTGAGGAATCATGCTCTGCTGAAAATGAGAAAATAAGAAAGGAACTGGCTGAGAAAAACGAGTTCCTCAGTGGAGCACTGCAAAACTCACGTGATAAAGCCCAGTTCCTAGAGGAGAAGGTAAAAGTGCTTGAACAAAAGCCCAAAGAGAACCAAACCTGGTTCAATGGTCAAAATGCTCACAAGATGTACGTTTCCCAAGCCTAGGGAACTAAAGGTAAGAATATCAGCTTTGAGCAAAGAAAATAGGAAAGACCCTTCCGACCTGGTAAAGGTAAGTATGGTCATGTAGTTTATAATCGTTTTTGCTGGCATTGTGGTAAAAATGGTCACACGTATCATGATTGCATCCATAAGAAGAAACAAATGCAAGCAAATGCTAAGAAAAGGAACCAGAAAATAAACAACAAGAAAAGGACACACATTATTACTGATTTGAATGATCCATACTACTTTGCTCCTTCTTCTAACCCACAGACAAGATATCAACCTAATTCACCCAGAAAAGCTATGCTTAGCTGGGTTCCAAAAGTTTGAGTTCCCTTGTGCAGGACGAAGTGCGACAACAAGATCAATGGTACATCGACAGTGGATGCTCGTGCCATATGACTGGAAATAGAAAGAAAATGTCGTCACTTCAGCAACACCGAGGAGGAACTATCTCCTTCGGAGACAAGAGAAAGGGAACAATCTGCGGAACTGGAAGCGTGAATCTCACAGATCACATTAAGGTAAGTAATGTTAACCTTGTTGAAAATTTGGGTTTTGATCTAATAAGTGTGTCACAGCTGTGTGATCAAGGGGGCAATGAGGTTCGTTTTACCTCAAATGAATGTTTTGTTGAAGATAGACAGGGAACTGTGATACTAAAAGGAAAAAGGTTCAATAATGTTTACATCATTGATCCTAAGTTCGTTCCCAAAGAAAAGTTGTGTCTCTCTTCCATTGATGATCAAACAAATCTCTGGCATCAACGACTTGGTCATGCAAGCATTAAGCTCATCCATAAGTTGCATCAAAAGGAACTAGTACGTGGTCTTCCCAAAATCAACGCTGAAAAGTCAGAAACTTGTTCTGACTGTGCCCAAGGGAAACAGGTTCGTAGTTCCTTCAAATCCAAAACACTGGTTAGCTCCTCCAAACCTCTTGAACTCATTCACATGGATCTCTGCGGTCCTATGCGCGTTCAAAGCTTTGGTGGCAACAGGTATATTCTTGTCCTTGTGGATGACTTCTCAAGATTTACTTGGACTCTATTTATAAAATCAAAGAGTGAAGTCTTTGATAGGTTTAGTGAGCTTGTTCCCTTGCTTGAGAAATCCTTAAATGTATCTCTTCGAGCCATTCGTTCCGATCATGGAACTGAGTTCGAAAATAGAGACTTTCTAACATTTTGCAGGGCACATGGAATTGATCACAACTTCTCAGCTCCCTACACTCCACAACAGAACGGAGTTGTTGAAAGAAAGAACAAGACGCTGGAGGATATGGCCCGCACTATGCTCATCTCCAGTGAGCTCCCTCAGATCTTCTGGGCAGAAGCCGTCAATGCAGCGTGCTACATTCTAAATCGGGCTATGCTACGCCCCATCCTTGAGAAGACCTCATATGAGCTCCTTCGCGGACGAGTTCCCAACATCGCCCATCTGCGTGTTTTTGGATGCAAGTGTTTTGTCCACAATAACGGAAAGGACAATCTGGGCAAATTTGATCCACGAAGTGATGAAGGGATCTTCATCAGATATGCATCAAACAGCAAAGCTTACAAAGTCTTCAACAAACGGACTAAAAAGATAGAAGAAAACATTCATGTTATTTTCAATGAAAAACTGCCTCCAAAGTCTGTGCAGGATCCCTCAGTTCCCTCCGAAGATCCATTTCAACGCCCACTAGAAGACTCCGATGATGAAGCCCATTCACAACCAAAGTCTTATCCCTACCAGGCTAATCATCATCAATCGAGTCCTATGATTGAGCCCAAGGAATCAATGTCCACGGAGAGCTCCCCAGCTCCACCCACTCAACAGGACAATGTGGTCGATAACCCAGTTCCCTTGACCGACGCAGTTCCCTCCAGCTCAACAGCTCAAGCCAACTTCATCGCTCAGGGAATCGATACCACAGCTCCAGTCGCCTCAACTCCCATCCCTGAAAATCATGAAACTCCAGGGACTGACCTACTTGCTCCCACCAGAGAAAAGCGGACAATCAAGCCCCCGGTCAGGTACGGTTATGAGGATATGACTTTTTGTGCATTCAATGTTTTCTTGTCTCTCATAGAACCCAAGAACATTACGGAAGCTCTGAAGGATGCCGACTGGATCATTGCCATGCAAGAAGAACTTCACCAGTTCGAGAGGAACAAGGTCTGGCGACTAGTTCCTCGCCCCGCCAATCGCCACATCATAGGAACTAGGTGGGTTTTTCGCAACAAATTGGATGATTCTGGTGCAGTCTCAAGGAACAAAGCTCGACTGGTTGCTCAAGGATATAATCAATAAGAAGGGATTGATTATGATGAGACGTTTGCTCCCGTAGCAAGATTGGAGGCCATTCGGTTGCTCATTGCTTATGCGTCTCACAAAGGCTTCAAGCTCTTCTAAATGGACGTAAAAACTGCGTTCCTCAATGGCAATATTCAAGAGGAAGTCTACATCAAGCAACCTCCAGGATTTGAGAATGATGATCACCCTGAACACGTGTATTTTCTGGACAAGGCGCTCTATGGTCTCAAACAAGCTCCCCGTGCTTGGTATGATCGTCTTGCCCAGTTCCTAACGGCTAATGGCTATCGACGTGGTGTGATCGACAAAACTCTTTTCATTCTGGATGTAAAGGGTGACATATTAGTGGTCCAGGTATATGTTGATGATATTATCTTTGGCTCCACTAACCTGGCTCTTGTAGATAAATTCAAGGATATAATGAGTAGCGAGTTCGAAATGAGCATGATTGGGGAACTCACATTCTTTCTGGGATTACAAGTCACTCAGAAGCCAGATGGAATCCAAATTCATCAACAAAAGTATCTAAAGGAACTTCTGAAGAAGTTCAAGATGGATTCCAGCAAACCCATTTCCACTCCCATCTCCCCTGCAACTCGTCTCACCACTGATCTTTCTGGACAACGAGTTGAAGAGAAGCTCTATCGTGGTATGATAGGTTCTTTGATGTATCTAACCGCCAGTAGGCCGGATATTGTGTTTCCCGTGTGTCTCTGTGCCAGGTTTCAAGCCGATCCAAGGGAATCTCATCTCACTGAGGTGAAACGCATCTTTCGCTATCTGAAGGGAACTGATGACCTATGTCTTTGGTACCCTAAAGACTGCCACTTCAATCTCCTTGGCTACACCGATGCCGACTATGCTGGGTTCTTGGTTGATCGCAAAAGCACCTCAGGAATGGCCTAGTTCCTTGGTCCCTGCTTGATCTCTTGGGGATCCAAGAAGCAAAATTCAGTCGCCCTTTCCACCACTGAAGCTGAGTACATCGCAGCTGCTGCTTGCTGTTCCCAACTCCTCTGGCTCAAACAATAACTGGCGGACTTTGGTATGTCTTTCGGTCCCCTTAAAATCTTATGTGACAATACCAGTGCAATCAACATATCTAAGAACCCTGTGCATCATACTAGAACCAAGCACATTGATATAAGGCATCATTTTTTACGTGATCATGTTGAGAAAGTGAACATATTGCTAGAACACTGTAGGACAGAAGATCAAATTGCTGATATATTCACCAAGGCACTAAATCGGGAACCTTACGAGTCCTTTAGGCTACTTCTAGGAATGATTTCCCTCAACTCGTAGTTCCAATTGCCTTTACTAGTTCCCCTGTTATGCCTAGATTTGATATGTTCTATGGTTCCATTGAAATTATTGATGATTTTTTATTTTGTGATGGCACTCGCATGTCCTGTAACTTTGGTTCTAAAGCATGTTCTAAATTTTGGCATGATCGCATATTCTTTCATAATATTTATTGTGCTTGCCTACATCTCTTTGATTAGCCTCAAAATAGTCAATTTGATCACATCTATCCTATATTACAAGCTGACATGATGATTGACTATAAGCCGTCCTTAAGCCTGATTACACTGTATAATTCCTTATGATCCTTTGTTTAGTCCACACTGGGAATTATTTGTGTAGTGTCAAAACAGCCTTCCTAATTTTATTTATATGGGTACATACTTTCTTGAGTGTTTGATTGGTTCCCTACATCAAATGTGCCCATATTTCCCTAGTTCCGTGTCATTCGCTGAGGAAAGGAACTGAGTATGCCGCCACAACGACCAGATATTTTGAATTATGCAACTCTGATAGACTCCGCTTCTCGAGATGCATAAATACTTCTAGCCGTTTCTCAGCCGATTTTGAAGCTTGAGTTGATTTGACTGATCTGATGCTATCTTTATGAGGATCATTATGGATATTATCTTGGGTGCAGATCTTATGGCCGTTGGAGAGTTATTCTGCTCCCTTATTTGATCAAGATGTGGAAAGATATTATTTGATCCTGATTTGGCCGTTGGGTGAGAATTATAAAAGGCAAACAGAGCAGACAAATTTCGGCACCGCCTCTGATATTCTCTCTGCTCTCCCAAGATTTCTACTTCCCTCCTCTGAATTCTCTCTCTCACCCCAAACACTCTCCATGGAACCCAAAGCACCCCAGTACACAGATGAAGAAATAGCCCTCATTGAGGAACTTCGCAAGAAGAAGGCCACTTCTTCATCCTCGCAGGTGGCTTCCCCGCCAAAGGCACTCCCTATTGTGCCCCCACCTGCGGTGGATCTCTCTGAGCCGGTGATCTCCCTGGAGAAGGCACCAAGCCTCTCGGCCTCTTCAGAGCATACACTCTCTCGGCCGAACTCCCTTGCTCTGACAAAAGAGGACTCTCATCATTCCTCTCCCTCTCAGAAGAGTCCCCCCATTGATATGGACCTCATACCGATGCCGACCCCCTCTGTTCCGAAGCCGGGCGACTCGCAATCTGTCGCCGGTCAAGTAAAGCGCCACGCCGCTAAGGCCTGGTTCCAAATACTCATGTGTTGCTCAACAGCTTGGCTCATATTGAGCATGCCTTGATCACTGGCTTTGACAAGGTTGCTACTGCTGTGGAGAAAGGGAACCACGACACCCATGAGATGGTGGTGGAACTGTGGAAGTGCATTGGGGACCTCGCCAAGGAAATTCAGAGGTTGGTTGAAGACAAGATTGCAGAGGACAGGGCACACAGGGCCAAGGGCCAGGAGTAGCTAGGGACAATGTTCTGCTCCCTTCTCAGATGACACGAAACTTATAGTTTCCTTAGGATCACACTTCCATATCTTGATCCCTTTTTGTGTGTCTCTGAGTGTTTCTATTTTGTTTGTTGCAATGCTTATGTAGTTCCTGCCCTTTAATATTTCATGAACTTATTTTGTGCTC
This sequence comes from Rheum nobile, assembly GCA_027886185.1. Lineage (NCBI taxonomy): Eukaryota > Viridiplantae > Streptophyta > Magnoliopsida > Caryophyllales > Polygonaceae > Rheum > Rheum nobile. Next base: position 3,751,555 of record WOAB01000207.1, on the reverse strand, counting down.
CTTGCTCTGTTTATAATATGCTTTCAATCTTTATTACGGTGCCATTTCTCTAGAGTTCAGCATTACCTTGATTATCTCTCTACATTCTCTGTGCTATTCATCTAACTGATTCTTTTCGATGATGTCCAAAGGGGGAATGAACTTGGAAATCTGGAACTAATAGGCTAAAAGGAAATCTGATCTGGTTGTTTCATTAAGGGGGAACTAAGGAACTAGATCTGGTGTTAAGGGAGAATATGCAATTCACTAATGATCATTCTACATCTAGCTATGTTCTGTCTTCTCATTACATATAATTCATGCCTATTTCGATATGCCAGTTCTACAGGTTTGTCATCATCAAAAAGGGGGAAATTGTTAGGAAGTGAACTTTTTGAGAACTTCAATTCCCTACCTTAGTTCCCTTCCTCAGTTTTCCTAGTTTTGATAATGACAAACACCTTTGCTATTAATATTTCCATTAGTGTGACAAACAGGGAACTTTGGACGAGGAAAGCATGGAACAAAGCTTTTGACGCCAGTCGTGGGAACTGCCGGAAGGAACTGAAGCTTGCTGGCGCCAGAAACACTTGGATAATTCTGTGAAGGCGGCAGCGAGCTGATTTAGGGTAGATCTTGGTTAGAGAGAGAACTTCAAGATCCTATCCGGTTTCCATATATTTAGGAGCGTAAAAGAATATCTTTTATGGAAACAAAACATGTAAAATCGGTAGAGATAATATTTGGTAACAAATGTTATCTTTAACGATTTCTTTTTGATTATTTTATTTGTATGATTTTGTTATTGAAGATTTGCTTCCTTCAGTAATTCGATCATATAAATAAAGTAGTCAAACCTCTCTCATTCCTCATGCATTCACAAAGAGAAGTTTTCCGAATGCAGTGAAAAGTTTGTGCCGTGTTCTTTGAAGAAGAACGAAGTAAGTTGCTTGCTTGTTACTTGGTTAGGTTGAATTAGGTAGAGAGTCTTATAGTGTGTCTGAGACTTGAATCTGTGTGTTCTACTCTAGTTGATTGTAACCGAAGTATTAATACAAGAAGTAGACTTTGAAATCCTCTTGCAAAGAGGTAGTGGGTTTTATCCTGGATAACTAGTTGGTTATCAAAGGTTCCCACTCTAAGGAACTTGTCTTGAATTCGCTATCGTTACTTATTCCGCTGCTTAGGAACTGAACTCTCAGTTCCCTTGTTTAACTAACAACGTACGATCCTACAAATTAGATACCGAAGACGATGAATATAAATTTCCTCCCAACGAGTGTAATACTACAGACTATTCTGAAATTTTCAGCACAAAAGAAATATTTAAGACTAGAGATGATGCCATTGAGTGGGTTCGAGGAGTTGGTAGAAAGTGCAATACAGTGTTGGTGATAACTCGGTCAGTAAAAGCTTTAGTTGGTCAGGGTGGAAAAAGTTGGATACATTGTGAGAGACATGAAAAGTTTGTTCCTACAAGAGTGAGAAATGTAGCTAAGAAGTCGAGGAAGTCATCGACGAAAAAGTGTCTGTGTCCTTTTCGTATCAAATGTTATGAAGTGGTACCTAACACATGGCTATTAAAAGTTGTGTGTGGGGTGCATAATCACCCACTAGCCCTATATAGAGAGGGCAACGCATTTGAGAGTCGTTTGACAGCGAAGGAGTATGAGATGGTAAAAGAGTTCATTGCTTCTCGTATGAATCCGAAGAACATACTATATATAGACACATACACACCATCATGTAGCTTGCATTGCATCTCTTTAATTTAGCACTAATTGCAAATTATCATTTAAACAAGCCACAAATGGATCTGAACACACAAAAAAGACATGTTTTGATCTTTGAGCACATGTATTCAGTTCCAATTAATTAAACACTATACTATATATAAACACACACCCACCATCATGTAGCTTACATTGCATCTCTTTAATTTAGCCCTAATTGCAAATTATTATTTAAACAAGCCACAAAATGGGTCTAATTTCATTCCCAGCAAATCAAATTGTATTTTTGTTCTTTCTGCCAAGTCCATGGAGAAACAAACTTTTCAACTTGATAAACTACGGTGGGTGTCACATATCAAGTCATGAACCTTTTTCAATTTTCCCATAAAGAAACAACAACAAAAATTATTTTAAGACATCAACAAACCGAACACTGATTTGTCAAATCAATATGCAATTTGTACATAAAACTTCATTTGGAGACATCAACAAACCCACCTTTACAAATCAAAACACTAAGTTAACCACCGGACTATTCCATACAAATTAATTTACAAATCTTCTAACTTGGGTGTGATTGATGTTTAACCCCTCTACCTGCCACTTAATTTGCACATGTTTGACTGATTTTGGATTGAATAGTTAGGTTTCAAAAATTTGAATAGAGATATTACCTTCCAATTTGTACTATTGTCGACGGCGGTTTGATGGCGGCAAAAGTTTTCGACGGCGCCGACGATGTCAGTAGCCAAGGGGGTCTATTTGAAGCTATGCGAAATTGCAAAGTGTTGGGGGCATGTTGCTGTTGCGTTTTGAGGTGGGAGAGTTCTTAGTAGGGTTGGGGGTTTTGGGTTAAAATGAAAGTATTTCTTATATGATCCCACTAAATATTTGTATTTAGTCCAACAAAAATAATAGAGGTAAAATAAAAGTTCTTCTGCTAATTTATAAACATTTTTCAAAATCTCACTAGAAATCAATGGGCTAAATATATTAGCCTACTCACATAGAGTGTTATAAATTATTAAGCCTGATATATAAGAGTGTGCATAATACATATACTCACTTTTACTAAATATGCTAATTATATTTGTCCATAACTTCTGGACAAAGAAAAAAAAGTAAAAATTTGTACCGGACTAATTTATAAATATGAAAAAGATAATGTTTTCTCTGGAGTCTTAACCAAACCATGAAAGTAACTCTTTCACTCTTCTCTCTCCGCGTGTGGAGTTTGGTCTTCTTCTTTATTCACACCTCGCTCGCTTTCTCTACAGTGGTCAAAAGACTCAAAACCAGGATTATTTTGATGAACTTTCTATAAGGTTGTGTACAATTTACCGTATATATACTAAAACTATAAAACAATTCTGAAAAACTGAAAAAATTGACATATTTATTGGTTTACCGTATCAATATTTTTTAAATTAACTAATTGAAAAAATACGGTTCTTAGTGATATTTTTAGTTTAGTTAACTGATTAATCGAACATATAAATAATATATTTTAATAAAGAAAATAAGTTAATTTAGTGATTATTGACACAATACAATGATCCTCTTAGTGTTTGATTCGATCATGGTTCAAATTTTCATTGTCTCTCGTTTTTCTAGTTTCTATTGTTGTATGTGAATATTCTTCTATGCTTTGAATTATATATATTCGTCTTTAGTTGAATCAATAGTGATTTAGATTGTATAAAATGACCAATAAATTATCTTTATAATAATACAAAATAAATCTTGAGGTATTATATAGTGACTTACATTATATAGACGAGTGTATTTGTCATATTTCTGTAAATATATAAGAACAATTTAATATGAATTTATTGGACCAAAAGGGTCTTAGGCTATCATTATATTACTTATAAAAACTAATAGGTTAAAACTAGTCAATGTTTTAAAAAACATATTGACTATGTGTAAATGACAATTTTGATCCAATCAAAGTTGTATCACTTACCAATATACATTGTTTGTTAAATTCTCATTTGATAATTAATAGTTTATCTTTTGATCAATCCAAAAGAGAAACGAAAATATAACAATTTCATATGAATTATGACTTAAAAATCAATAAATGATAATATATTTTTGTTAAATAATCAAAGTGGTTGGAATCTTAGTTAATTGTTTAATCGCACTATACTGTACCATAATATTGGTTAACCGAACTTTATGGTAGGGGTGAGTAAAAATATCGGATCTAGATGACCCGATCCGATAACTCGTTGATCCGAATCCTAAACATCTGTATCCAAAAACATCCGTTTAATTTTTATTTGAATGCGATCTAATCCGGGTGATTTTTCCGGATACAGATCGGAATATTTTACTTACCGGATATCCAGGAATCCGATACTATTAATATATAATATATATGTTTTTAGAACTAATATACAATGTTTAATTAGTTTAGATGATCTCAAAATGGTGCTTGTACATTTTTAAGCAATTGAACACACTTTAATTCTCTAATAAATCATTCCTTATATTCTTTTTAATAAAAAAAACAACCTTGATATTATTCTTATAAAATTAAAACTCTAAATCAATAATCCACGTACTGATATCGTTTCACTAAATGGAGCAAATATGTTTTTTTGTCAAGACTAATTGTTCATCATTGAATTGAATTTTGTTTATTTATGTTAAAGTTATAACTTTATATGTACTTGTCAATTTCTCTTTTATACAATATATACATTTATAGTTCTCAATTTGAAAATGTTGGCAATTTTAATTGTTTGAAAAAATTAACAGGGACTTACAAATGGTGTTGATGTTTGACATTTAGTTTGCACTTTGTGGATTGTTAGTTTTGATTGAATTAGAAAAAATAATATTTTGATTTAACTTTTAATAGATTTTCTAGTAATCGGATATCGGAGTTGAATATTCGATCCGATCCAGATAATATTTATTGAATATCCGGTCCGAAACGGACCGAATATGGATAAGAGTTTTGTGATTTTTTTTACCGGATATCCGACATATCGGACCGGATGAGATATATCTGTTTGCTCATCCCTACTTCATGGTACAATTACGATTTTGAAAATTAACTAATCAAAACTACGGTTAACCACCCACGCCCACCCCTACTACATGGCATCCTTATATTCAATTTGTCACATCTCATTTTCTCATTTTTTAAATAAATTTAATTATGTCCTAGCGTAATTCACGTGTCAGGCACGAGTTTTTACGTCATATATGTTGAATAAAATATATTAATAATTATTAAAATTAATTTTTGTATTAAACTAAATCTAGATAATATTGATATCAAAATCAATTCTAGATCATAATTTCGTATCTCAATCATTCATATAATTAGAATATTTTGGATTTGTATATAATTAAGAAATTATGGATTTGTATATAATTAGAAAATTTTGGATTTGTAATCTTTGTGATTAACTTGTAATTTTTGTCCTTGTTTTGTATTTAAATTAGGAAAAAATTAGTGATAGATTTAGGATAAAAATCTTTGATTTATAATTAAATTTATTTTTAAAAGTAAAAAAAGCAAAAAATGACATGTGGCGATTTTAATGAGGGACTACCAAGTGGAGTATTTAGGTTCTAGTTTAGTAGATATATAGTAAATTGATTTATATGCTAAACCTATTACTAATATTTCTTTATTTAGATACAAAGAAATTAGAAAAATTACAAATCAATTAGCAAGATTACAAATCAATTATGAATATTACAAATAAATTACAAAATATTACAAATAAAAAAAATTAGGCTAAACAGTATGTGTCTTCTTTATCAAAATACAATTGACAGAACTCCATTTGAGTTTTCTTCCTATGGAGAATTCATGTGAAGAATAATATTAATTCATACACGCAGTTATAATATCAAATATTAAATATACACAAATAAACTATTAATCATATTAATAAACTTTAAATTAAATTATCTCATAAATAACTAATTCAATCTTCTAATTATATAATTCAATTAAAATTCATACATAAAATTAATACCAATATTAATCATTGATATGCATAATTGGATAAAATATACTCATATCTATTTCCATATCTACTTTGAGAAATTAGGATTTTAGGCTAACAAACCCTAACCTATCGCCTCAGCCGTAGTCCAGCAACCGCCCAGCCGCCTGTGCTGCGTCACCCCAGCCCCACCCTAGCCCTCTCGAGCCACCCAATGAACCACCGTGAACCACTAGAGCCACCCAACCACGATTTTTATTCCTCTCCTACTCCAAATTTTGTAACAATTACAAATTTTCTGGATTTGAGAAAAATAGGGTGTAATTTTCATAAAATTAGGGTTCTTGAAAAATTAATGTATGAAACAGTTTCATACAGAATTAATCAAACTTGGCCAAATACAAGGAATGAAATTCTAAATTTCTAGGGTTTGATTCAATTTTTACCAATATGAAAAGGCCCTTGCTATTTCACGCACGGGTAAAATTTCTGTTTCACACACTATTTCGTACGTGACGTACCAAATGAAGCCGCCTGTGATGAACAAAAGCACTCCGTCCGTGACGGACCACAGTAAACCGTCTGTGACGCACCAACCTCATCCGTGCGTCACGGATGAACATGCTGATCCGCGACACGAATTTGGAATCGCCATAACTTTTGATTCCCTAGTCCAAACGCGCTGAAATTTGGAGGAGTTATAGTTGACATCTTAAGCGCCAAGGCGAGTACAATAGCATTTAAGTCGGATTACAATAGCATTGCAATCATGGATCACAATAGCATTATAGTTGACATCTTGATTTTAATCTGACGCTGGAATCACTCAATTCGGAGTTACGTAGAAAAAGTTATACTTCTCCAAAGACGGGACAAAGAAATAGAAATCTCTTAAGCGCCAAGGCGAGTAGAGATATCTCAAACCATTAGAAAGAAGGGATACGATTGCTTGAAAACAAATGGGAAACATTTGACAATCGAGATGGAAGAAGTTTTCTATTATACTTTTAGATTTATATTGTTTCATGAATATATTACTTAAAGTTTTGTTACCTTTATGGAATAAATCATTCTCATGCATATTTATAAAAGAAACTTAATTTGTGTAACCGTCTAATTCTTACTTTAATAACATATGATTTACTTGAGCTACATAATCCTTCTCTAATTTTTTAGCATGCTAAAACAATATAATTATTATAATATTTTTTGTTAGTCAATAACATCTTATATTATCAATTGATATACCGTTAAATATATAGTTTATATTTATCTAAACATGTACATGACACGTGGACATATAGTAGTTATGTACTATTAACATACTCTAATAATTGTTTTTCTTTTCAAAAACCGGTTTATCTAGGTCTTTGTTTTGAATTACAATGTAAAATCTATCAAGTCATATAATTTAAAAACTGAACATAATCAGAATAAGTTTATAAACAATTACTTTATTGATGTTAACATCAATAAAAGAAATTTAATTTAACGCATTGGTTCATCCGTGACGGACGAAACATGTTCATCCGTGACGGACGAAGCATTTTCATTTGTGACGGATGAACATGTTTCGTCCGTCACAGATGAACATGTTTCGTCCGTCATAGATGAACATGCTGATCCGCGACACGATTTTGGAATTACCATAACTTTTGATTCCCTAGTCCAAACGCGCTGAAACTTATATGAGTTATAGTTGACATCTTGATCTTTAATCTGACGTTGGAATCACTCAATTCGGAGTTACGTAGAAAAAGTTATACTTCTCCAAAGACGGGACAAAGAAATAGAGATCTCTTAAGCGCCGAGGCGAGTACAATAGCATTTAAGTCGGATTACAATAGCATTGCAATCATGGATCACAATAGCATTACAATGTGCGAGTACAATAGCATTTAAGTCAGCTTGCGACCTCGTCTCTTTCTTGTAGAAGAAGGTGCGAGTACAATAGCATTACAATGTGCGAGTACAATAGTACAATAGCATTTAAGTCCGTTTTGGAGACGATTGAGTTTGTCAGAAGTGCAAGACGAAGGTGAGGTTGAGGTGAAGCGCAGAGTTGCGAGATCTTTGATGGATCAATTTTATATGGATCATTTCCTCAATCTGTCAGCAGATGATCAAGAAAAATGTGTCTCGCGACTTTACGACATAGTTCGCCCCGAGGGGACTAGTCTGCAAAAAGCCGGCTATTGTGAGGCATAAAGGACGACCAATGGGAGTTCTAAACAAAGATACTACTAAAAGACATCCTTCTTCATCGGAGTACACAGACAAAGATACAGAAGGGACACCTCCCAAGAAGCAATGAGGTAGGCCAACAATGCCCACTAGTATACCTTCACGAAACCTTAAAGCTCCTACCACTCCTTTGAGGCCATCTCATCTGATGGCATTCAGACCTTCTTGCACAAGAAAGAGACGAGGTCGCAAGCAAACTTAAATGCTATTGTACTCGCATATTGTAATGCTATTGTGATCCATGATTGCAATGATATTGTAAGCCGGCTTAAATGATATTGTACTCGCATTAGTGCTTAAGAGATCTCTATTTCTTTGTCTTGTCTTTGGAGAAGTATAACGTTTTCTACGTAACTCTGAATTGAGTTATTCCAACGTCAGATTAAAGATCAAGATGTCAACTATAACTCCTCCAAATTTTAGCGCGTTTGGACTAGGGAATAAAAAGTTATGGTGATTCCAAAATCGTGTCGCAGATCAGCATGTTCATCCGTGACGCACGGATGGGGTTGGTGCGTCACGGACGGTTTACTGTGGTCCGTCACGGACGGAGTGATTTCGTTCGTCACGGGCGGCTTCATTTGGTACGTCACGGACGAACCGATGCGTGAAATAGCAATTTTGCCGGTGCGTGAAATAGAAATCGTGTATGAAAAATCTAGTATTTTTTATGTATGACTATGATTTGTACCTGAAATCATATCTCTTACATAAATTAACCATATGAATCAAATTTTGGGTTGAAATTAAGCAAAAAATCAGAATTTTAAGCACTGTAATACCTCACTTAAAATAGAAGGATAAAATGGTAATTTAGTTTGATAAAAATAAAAATCTTAAAATTTATTTTATTTCTTTTAGAAGAGTAATTTAAATTTTCATGAACTTAGGTTCAAAGGATAAATTATGATAATTTTTGGTACAATATATCAAATGAGTAATAATAGTATGGTGTTAAAATAAATAAATAAGTATAATAATGGATGTAATTTTAGAATTTTAAATAACAACAAAAGTCATAAGAATTATTATGTTATCCAGGAAGTGATAAAATAATAATTGTCTTAAGTATGTTATTTTTTTAAGCTAAAAATGGTTTAAATTATGATTAACCTTATATTAATTATAATTTCATAAAACTTATAAATTTTAACTTAGAATATTTAAATCAATTTTAACATTTTTTTGTTAATGATTTAAGTATGGTTAAAGTTATAAGAAAAATAACTTAAGCTTATTTTAACGTAATTTAATTTTTTATATATTTTAATTTTGAGTTAAAATAATATTACAAACTTAAAATATTAAAAATATTAAGTTTGAGAAGTTTTTATAATTTATAAAAAGTTAAAAAGGACATTTTTGCCAAAAACCCAAAACGTTGGGCTATTTTTGTAAATAGCCAAGTCATCATCTCCTTCCTCCCGACTTTACGTTCAGCTTGCCGTTAAGCATTTCAAGCCTTCAATGGTGGAATTCACAAACTCCTTGGATCCGATTAAGCCTAGTAATTATTGGGAATTGAATACAATAAAATCCTCCACGTAATCTACCATTTAAACGGATTAATAGAGGACGAAAAATCCGGGATTATGCTCAAATTGTATCTCGTCGGATTTAGGGCTAAATTTACATCGGCTCCAAATTGATCGGATTTGGATTCAATTGGGGCACATTAATAGGGGTTTTATGCTGGGTATATTCACCTCTATCAAACCCCTATAAATACTCATGCAAATCAACGATCTAAGGCACTCAATTTCGATCAAAATCACTTAGAAACCTAGAAATCTCTACCGGTCTGTTCTTCCATTAAATTAGAGAGTTGTGGAGCTTTGTTAGAGCAAAGGAGGGTACTAATAGTTGCGTATGGAAGCCCTATCATGCCTCCGTCGTGTAACCGCCTAAGCACCTCCAATTTGGCCGGAAACCGCCGGGTGTCATCTTCGTCAGTTTTGGGTATTTTTTTGGCTCCGATTTGATTTTCTTTTTATGTTTTTTATTATTATTTAGACTAATTAGGATTAATTTAAATTAATCTTGGTTACTAAATAATAATAGGGGATGAATCTGAATTTATAAAAATTAAAATTAATTAATTAATTTTTTTTATAATATTATCTTATATTATGAATGGATAAATAATGACTATTCATTTATATAACATTTTGAGTTAGAAAATTTGAGGATTATAAATAAATTATTTTATTAATTTATTTATGATATGATTATTTAGAATATATGACTAATAAATTTTTAATCATATAAATAATTGTTGTAATCGTATAAATAATTGTTTTAATCAAAAAGCTTTGAAGTTGATTTATTTAAGAGATAAATAAAATCAATTGGAAACCGAGACAGTGTATTCTTCAAATAATGATATTGAATAACTTATATTAGATAATTTATTTATTGTGTATGATTTGGGTACGTCTCGGATTGACATTTGGAACGGGAATAAAGCAGGAAGTCGTTTTGCTTTTCGAAAGCAATCATCTCCGGAACGCCGTTCATCTTCTCCGTAATTCAAGTCAAGTGGTGGTTCGCTCTTGCTAATTTATTCCATATTTTTTCTTAAGTGACAATTAATCTATTGTCTTAATTAAATTTGGATAAATATTCTTAATTTCTCATTTGGGAACTTGTGTGTTTAAATATTATGTAAAATGAACCTTTTTATTAGGTTGTGTATATGCTAGTTATAACCCTTTTATATATTATTATGATAAGGTGCTAGATAATAATTGTTGTGGATTGTTGTGCATTTGGTGTGGATAATAATGCTTAGTTAACACGAGTATTCGTAGGAACACTATTTACCTTGCGAGGTTTAGCTGTTTTTTATAACTTGGTATTGGGAGGATAATTGCCCTAATACTTTTGGTCATGACCTACCCTTATTTAAATATAAGTTGTGGTGCACTTAGCTAGTGCCGAAATTCGGAATTCGTCCCATTCTAAATCTCATTGCGAGATCAATTATGGATAATAAAAGTCTTAACGTTAAATATACGTTTTGTAATTAAATAAGATAAGTGTCGTGTGACACATAATTAATATACCATCGGGCGAGAAGTATAACGTGGAACCCATCCGATCTCTTGTCTAAAGTAAGTCCCCTTTTCAATCTGGATTCGCATTACGCGGTGAGGTTGATCGAGGACCCAACAGTCAACGAGATGTTTTCAAAACTTTGTGTGATAATATAATGTTTCGAAACAAATTCATTTAATTTCTCATAAGACTCAATTCATCTTCATTTTTGTTTTGTTAGATGACTTCTTCTCTTTAAGCATACATCTTCATTTTTGTTTTGGTAGAAGTCTATAGTCGTATATTGTTTACCGAGTTTTATTCGAGAAATAAGGGTAGTGACTATAAACGACTACAAAAACCAATCTGTTTTCACCCTTGCATAGTCTTTCATTATACTAACCAACAGTTTATATTCCTTGTATGGTTGGCTGGTGTCATCCGTCCTATACGGCACATCAGAGGTTGGTCCCCGACGATTTAAAGTAATCAATCGAAGACGAAGACTTGCAGTTGAAGGTTTTATTATAAAGTAATATTAAAATGTGTAGTGTTGATTTAATATTCTTAAAGAGTTGTCATATGTATCTAAACTAGTCATGTGTTTAAGGTTTTACTTAAAAGTCTTCCGTTGTAATCTTAATATGGTTGTAAATTATCCTTCTCAAGTTATGAGAGGAATTTTAATAAAAGATCGAGTTTCTATATAAAAGTCTTCCGTTATTCACTCTATCATTGTTTACTCTTATTTATGATTGTATTTAAGTATAATTATTCCAATTAAAGTCTAGGGTGACTTTGGACTCTACAGTATAATGTCACTAGTATATGACACTACCGACATAAGTTATGGGTGTTACAAGCACATAAAATTTAGAACATGGTTCAGTTTTTTTAGTATATTATAAACATAAGATTCAAAATTTCATGCATCCAATCAATAAAATCACAATTTTAATCATGCAATTTAATCCATATATCAATTATTCACCTTAATTGCACCAAAATAATCAAGAACATGCATCAAATTTACAACTTCAATCCTGATCATTATTAATTTATAAAGAGGCTTTGATACTACTGAAGGGATTTAGACTCTTTTAGCAGAATTTCATAAAACACTTTCCTATATATAACTTAGGATCTCATGCATAAATCAATATGAAACATATAAGAAAAGAGTAACATACCTCTTTATACAAAACTTCTTGTTAAGATCAATTTGGAGATAAGAGCTTCAAGTGTGACTCCTCTACTAGATTCACACGAACACAGTACTCGATCGCCTTGCTTACGTTAGCTAGAATGGGACGAAAAACTCCAAGCTTTCTCCTTTGCAAGTGCACAACTAGCCTAAGGTTTTCTTGGGTGTGTATATTTTCTCAACAATGGATAATTCCTTTGTATCTAGAAATGGTTATATATATATAACAGTTATATTAACTTATCTTTCATAATGATACATTTTCTTATATCATCAAGTAAATAGATAATACTTTATTATTACTTGATGAACAATCCACATGCCCCTATTTATTATCACATGGCCGACCCCCTATGTCCCTTTTATGAGCTTTGGGTTACTTTGATCTAGCTCAATTACTCTACTGTGTGTGACCTTATAGGACCCGGTTAAGATTAGCAATGAACCCAATCTTATTTAGCCCATGAATCATAGTTGACTTCTAGCAAAACACTATGACTACCTAAAATATTCGAATTATAAATCTCCATTATTAAATCTATTCTATTATTAGTAATTGCAACATTGATTAAATGACATAATCCTTCACGGGTTGACTCAACGGTAAACAGTGCCCGTTTTTTTATGATTATAATAATTTATATAAAAAATTAATATTATAATATTCAATATAAATGAGATAATACTTATGAAATAACAGGTTCGATCTGGTTTGGGTTCGCCGAGTTTTTCTCAGGTCTCAACTAGACATGTCAAAAACTGATCCGATCTGAATATTTTAACGACCCGACCAACCCGAATTCGAACACGACACAAACTCGATTTGACCTTAACCCACCTGACCCAGTTGACAGATCTAGTCTCAATCCTAAAACATCTGGGCGAGGCGGGTTGATTGGGTCATGTTTTGGTCTAGTTACCATTGTTATTAGAATCTCAATCTATTTGTACTATGGATCTTAAAATGTTATCCTTATAATTTAAGTAATGCTTTGTTTGAAAAATGTCTTTATAAAGACTTTTTTACTAAAAAAGTAGTTTTAAAATTTCAAGTTTATGTGACAGAGAGAAATGTGATTGGAAGAAAATAAGTGTTTATGAATAATAAAGTTTTTATAAATAATTTACCAAATAAATTTTTAGGTGGGACCTTGATGTGAACTAAATAAAATTACTTGGTGCTTCTGTTCTTGCACACAATTCTTACAATTATGTAGTTTCTTTATTAGATGATATTTTGTTTCATTATGCAATGAATGCAGAATACTATGCTTGATATTTAAAATATGTTTTATTTTCTTATAATCGAGTTATATATGTACGCTAGTGGTTCCAATTTATGAGTTAAAAGATGTCAAATTACCCTTGTACTAAACTTTCAAGTTGGCTCGGGTCAAGTTCATTTTGATAGTTCTAAATCGTCGTCTACTTGGATTTGAGTTTTATAGTTAGGTATTTCAGATATTATTGGGTTTGTCTTAATTCGATTTGGGGTAGATTTTTGCCCCCCGAATTACATATTCTGAAGGTGGGATTAGTATATATTTGCACTTGAGGGTGCACATGTTTGTGTGACCTTGATATATATATAGGCCGTTGCTATTTAGCGTTCGAGGTAAATTTCTATTTATTTTCCTGGTTCGTCCGTGATGGACAAAACACATACGTCCGTCACGGAAGGATGACACTCATCCGTCACAGACGAGTTGTTGTATATAAATACAGCAACTTTGTCTCATCCGTCTCATTCACAGCAAACACGCCTCTTTTCGTCTCCTTCGCTCTCTTCCTCTTCGATCCGTCACGTATCAATCGCATTCGTCCGTCACGATCCGTCAGATTAGTTAAATCTTTACTTATTCTTGACTTAGTTTAATGGTGTGTTGAAATTATTGTATTTGTTTGCAAATTTTTGATGAGTTAGATTTTAGGGTTCACATGTTTAAGTGTTTAATGTTGGATTTGAACATGTTTGAATGTTGTTTGAATGGAAAAATGTATGTTTTTGAATCTAGATTCGCGCATGGGAGAATTCTAAGTAGCTTTTGAATTTGGATCTGGCCGCTGCTGTGTCGGAGAGGAAGACTGCTCCGTCCGTGACGGACGGATCAGCTTGATCTGTCACGGACGGATCTGTTGACGGATCAAGCAGATCTTAATCTGTTGTGTCCTAATCTGTTGTTGGTTCCAAGTTACTGTTGTCTAATATTTCATTTTTACCTCAACTTAATTAGTAATGTTTTGTTTATTGTAGGGTTACTTCAATAGTCTATCAGAATACCTTAGGGTTACTTCAATAATTCATTTTATGCTGTTTTCATTACTGTTACAAATGGATAACCAGACAAGATCTGTCCGCCATCGAAGGTGGAACGTCGTCCGTGAGGGACAAGGACAAGAACAAGAACAGGACGCCATCGTATACTGAAGAAGGGAACCTTCGAAGAAGAAATCAAAAAAAGGCGATGGAGCAGGGCCGAGTACGGTATATCACCCGACCGTATCGGTATATGCAGATCTGCCATTGAACACCATGTCGTTTAACGATCCACCCATATACCAGACAGTTAACCCGGATGTGGTAAGTAACTATATATATGCTTAGTTAATTAAACTATTACATTATTTAATATTATTTCTAATAATTTTTTTTATAGGATCCGACATGGTATGTACCTTATGTACCTGAACAGTCTAGTGATTGGCCCGTGTGGTCGGGAGATATGAGTGGGCAATGTGTTTGGCCCGCTCAACAGCCTAGCTTTGAGGAACCGACGTAGGAACCGGCTGCTTCTAGACAGCCTAAGCATACTAGACAACGTAGACAGGCTGGAGGGCGTGGAGGGGATGCTATCGATCCGAAGTTGGTAGGACCTGTAGTGGGAGGTCCAGAGAACCCGGACATGTTGTTTAGCTTCACAGCCCACACAACATACTTTATTTATTTGGGCATCGTAAGTTATCAAACTTGATGTTGTTATTAAATTATTTCCCTATTTATTTTTGTATCTAACAATTTCTTTTATAGGAGCGAGAAACTCTCACGTTTCAGCACAGGCACGAGCAACTACAGAAATGGAGGCTAGACGATGACTCTACATGGTGCGATCTGGCCCGAAACTGTGGCATCACACATCTGCAGGACATGATCTACATTTATCTAGATCAGCCTTTGAATTCTGCTTTTGTGGAGCGATGGCAGTCGGAGACCAATTCATTTCATATGCCATTTGGAGACGATGGCAGCCTTTGATTTCTGAAAACAGTATCTGTCCAAGCTGACACGAGTCTTTCCCTATACGGGATCAGCCAACTGTTTCTTACATATTGAGTCAGACGTGGCCAAGCCCTCCATTCCGACTCAATTCTACCCAACTTCCTCTCGTACTTGGGTACAATTGTTTGCTTGAATAAATTGTAGTATGTATTTGCAAACCTTGTACCTAATCTTTTATCCTTCATCACCTTCTTAGCATTGTCCTCTATGTTCTTCTTCACATGGCGCCTACAGAGGATAGACTTTGCACTTGGAAAGAGTCTATCTAACGCATTCATCAAGGCCTTTTCACGATTTGTCACTAGGCATGTATGTGTTACTTGACACTTTTTACACATTTCAAAAAGTTGTTGTGTGACCCACACGTAGTTGTCTTCTTGCTCATACTGTAGAAACGCCCCCGCCACATTGTAGTTCTTTCATGTAGACGTGACTCCTATAATTTCGAGAAAAGACAAGTCATACCTACACAAGTAGATGTGTCATTGCATAATGAATAAACATATCAACAAGAAGATATAGCATGTAGATGTGTTATACTAACTTGTTTGTGCTGTATGTGGAGTCTAACAAAAGGATGTACGGAAATGCTTTTAGGAGTTTCATGGAATTTGGAATGACAAAGAAAATGTCGACGATCTTATTCGTCGTTGGATCCGACCTATACTCCATAAAGTAGTTGTTCTCCTTACACTTATGGAAGAACTCTTGGGACCACGGTTCTTCCTTCCATCCCACTACGCTGGACCTTGTACACTTCATTGTACACTTGCTTCATTTTAGTACAGTTGTTTGGGTCCTGGTTAAGTGTTATTGCAATCTTGGATGGTTTATTATGATTTTATGTCATGGACTTACACAACTTCTTCTGCTCAGGTGTCATCCTGCCAGCGAATGCATGCCCGTACAAGTCATCACCAATGACATGGTTGTGGGTTCCAACAACTACCTTGATTGTATATGAGTCTCTCGGTTTTTCTTGACACAACAATCTAAATGGACAATCACATTTTTTACTCATTGTTCTTTGCCTTACTCTGTTTTCATCTTTAGGAATGTAAATTCCCTCTTTTTCGCACAACAGTTGTGTCTTCCGAAGGCTTCCTCTACCAAGGTTTCTCTCCCGACCAATAGTGATGCAGAAGTGATTATCAAACCCAATTTGTCTAGCCCAATTAATTGCATCATCTTTGGAGCCGAATACTTCACTCGTGGTAAACTTCTCTAAATAATCTTCCGAAACAATCACTTCTTCAGGTGTAGGATAATTAAATTGCGGCTGTGTGTATAATGCCGGGAACCCAAACTGAGGTGGAGCCTGCCACCTTACGGACGGAATTCCACTATGACCTAAACTATCTAATAACGGTATATGAGGTTGTTGAGGCATACAACTTTCGCCGAACAACCCAAGTGAGAAGGACGGTGGTGCCATGTCCCACTCATTCAGGAACAGATTGTTAATACCGTCGTTCACGAAATTGCTCTCTTATTGAAGTAAAAAAAACAAGTTAGCATAAAAGCAGGTAAGAATGCAGTTTCTGTTAAACAGATCCATCTGTGATGGATAGAAGCATTCCATCTGTGACGGATAGAAGCATTCCATCCGTGACGGATAGAAGCATTCCATCCGTGACGGATGGAAGCATTCCATTCATGACAGATGGAGGCAGTCCATTCGTCACAGATGGAACAAATCCATTCGTCACATATGATTTTCTTTAAAAAACAGTCGATGAAGAAAGTTCTTACACTTGCAATTATCTAGTAAAAATTCAATAGAACAAGGCCAAACACTCAAACATGCAGTTTTGCACACAAAATCTCCAAATTTTTAGTACAACATAATCAAAGATGAAGTTTTTATGAATATATAGTAACAACTATTGAGAATTACCTTAAGAAAATGTTTATTTTTCCAAAGAACAACTCAAACATATAGACATTCACAAGAAAGAACCATAAAATTCTTAACTTCTACTAACATGTAAAGTAAAAACTTAAAAAACATACCTCATTGTGATGATAATCCCTTGAAACATCTTCTCCACCATTGAAGTTGGAAAAATCATCTTCATTTGCCATGGAAAAGAATCAAAGTAATGGAAGAGAATATAAGAAGTGTTGTGGGATGGAAAAGAATGAGTGATTGAGGTTTAGGGTTGTTTTTTGCCGTAATATTGATGAGTATGACGGGGTAGTTAATGTTGTTAGGTGTGGATAAGTAACATTCAATTTTATGGTTGTTAACCTCGTCTGTCACAGACCAAAGGGATCCGTCCGTCACGGACGAACCTCAATGGTCTGTCACGAACGGATACCTTTGGTCCGTGACGGACGAAACGGGACGTGAAATAGCAATTTCACTCGGACGCTAAATAGAAATCGTGTATATATATTATATAAGCAGCCCATCTGGATTTTGCAGCAGCAAAGTTATCTCAATATTCCCACAAAGAAGCACTTTCACTCGGACGCTAAATAGAAATCGTGTATATATATTATATAAGCAGCCCATCTGGATTTTGCAGCAGCAAAGTTATCTCAATATTCCCACAAAGAAGCACTACTCACTACTCACAAAGGGATTCTTTCAAGAATTAATTCCACCCCCAGCAACATGTGATGTATTACAGAAGACATTTATATGTAGAACCTTGGATATTTGTAAGGGTTAATTCCATTACATATCCCAACCGTTATAGTCATCTGAATTTCACCAAATATTCCAACCTTATATTGCGAGTAATACCATGAAGCTAAGTTTTATGTAAATTTTTATTTCTATCTTATAATATTTGAAATTATTCCAAAAAACTAAATGTTGGGTCAATTACGTTTATTAGAAGTGGACAATAGAGTGGTTTATCTCTTTTTTTTTTGGTTCATAGGAGACTCTAGGCCATTACAATAGGGAGGGGGATTCGAACTCGAGGTGTCATGATTGTCAGCTAGATTGGGAAGACTTGACATAGAGTGGTTTATCTTTATGAATTTGATACACCGTTTCCTAAAATGACACGTCATAATTTATTCGTAATCGACATAACTAGGATAATATCCGCAACACACCCAAAAATTTGAGGCTATTTGCTAAAATTTGAATATTTTGGAATACCCCAAAGATTAGGATTTAGGATATTTGATGCAATTAACGCTAAACTTTTTGGTTAGTGTTTTCCCTTGACCCTCTTCCTTTTTTTATAAATCTTTTTTCAACATATCCACTTGATATTGAAGGTGAAGCCTAATCTCATGACTTCAATCTGTCATTCCTTTTAGCTATTCTCTTGGTTACCATTGATAATCAGCAGCATTTCTTGCGCAGGAAGCTACAGATGAAGTTGAACATTGCTAGTATTCTCTTGTCGACAACCTCCACATAAAGATGTATGGGCACACAAAAGAAGATGGACCCATTGAAGTTGGAGATACTAGCAAACTGACCAGTTTCAGAACACCGGACGCTAGCTGCTTGTCAGTTGCGAAATCGAAGCTCAAAAAGACGAACCCCTTGTACTCGTGTCGGGTTGCAAGATCTAGCCTTGCTCTGCAGCCATCCATTTGGCCATCCCTTGTTCCTTTGCCTTTTTAAGGTGCATTCAACTATCCAATAACACTAAAAAAAAAAAGGGGACAAGAAACACTCAAGTATGGGGAGTGGCTGGCATTGCAACTTCCTACAACTTTTACTGCTTTCTATACCCTTTTCCAAATTCATCACCTCTCTTGATTTCTTTTCAAGGATCTTGTTGGTATAAATTTGGTGTGTTCATCCAGCTGCATCAACATCACAAACATGGATAGATTATTTCTGAACTTTTCTGGTCTGCACTCGGCTTATAAGGAGGAGGATGGCGTTATCGATCTTGGGCTGAGCTTGAAGACTCTGCATCCCCAAGAATGTACAATCTTTGACCCTATAATAGTAGATATGTTTGGTTTGGAGTTTGAATGTTTTTGATGATTGTACTTGGATTTAGGTGTGATGGGTCTGAAGCCAGAGCTTAAGAGCTCAAACGTCGGTCCACATCCATCTGCACGAGCTAAAGCTATACAACAGTACTGTGACGAAGAAGTGGAAGGAGTCCAAAGCAAAGAGAGATGGGCTTATGTGAAGGTTAACATGGATGGAGTCGTAGTGGGAAGAAAGATCTGCATTCTTGATCATGCTGATTACTCTAGCCTGGCAATTCAACTGGAAGACATGTTTGGTAGGCAGAGGAAGAATCTTTTCCTGTTCTTAACATAGTGTGACTTAACTTCATAGAATGTGTGTTATGTTGATACTTTCAGGCAGGCTGTGTATTTCCGGGTTAAGACTCTTCCAGGCGGAATCAGACTTTTCTTTGTTTTACAAGGACAACAATGGAATTTGGAGGCCTGTGGGCGATGTTCCATGGAAGTAAGCATCCAACTATCATTGTAACATAACAATGTTTGAATTCGTTGATGGTGGGCTGTTGGTTGTCTTACTGTACCTATTGTTGCAGGGACTTCGTTGATTGCGTGAAGCGGCTTAAGATTGTGAGGAAGAATCGAACTGCTGATCTTTTTTGGCTATAGAGCTTCAGTAGAATCACACTATCGACTTATAGCTTCATATTAATGTTTACCGATGTAGTCTTTGCATTCTCTTTACTAAATCAAAGAGCGATGAAGCTCGCATATGTTGTATGGTGGTAGTTGCATCTCTTTGACTCTTATCCCGTAAAGGATTGTGTACAACTCTATGCATAGATTTTAGGGCAAAATGCATAGGAATAGGATGTTTCACGTGTAACTTTACACAGTTGTATTTCTTCCGTTCATCTTAATACAAACATCTTCAAAAAAACAAATCTGATGGGAGTTTGGAATTGAGATTTTGTGATGCTCCAAAAGGCATTGAATTTCTAAAAAAGATGGCCATCTCTATTGGTATCAGCCATATAAGTTAGTTTCGTTGGCTTTTCTCCCCAAAAGATAAATTTTTTATAAAAAAAAAAAGCACCCCAACTATTTTATTTTTTTTACTCTTCACAAATTCAACATTATTTTATCATCAAATTTATATACTGAAAGTGAAATGAGAATCAGACATTAAACACAGAAGACAGTAAATCCCAAGAGTTTGAGGAGTAAACGAAAAGACAGTCGTGCATTTATATAGGAATATTATGTTGATTTATTATATGTCCACAAAGTCTTGTACCTCTATAACAACACCCAGAATACTTTTTATGAACATGGGGAATGGGCAAGCAAATATCCTCTATTCACCCATTGAATCAATTAAACTTGTACATTGCAACACAAATACATATACACACCTGAATTAGAATGTCAACTCTTTGTGAACTCAGCAACAGATTTTCAAATGACCATCTTCAGTTCCCGCAAGAAACAGCCGTGAAAATGGGAGTATGCGTATACTAGACAGCATTGACATGTTTCTTGTTCCTCTATCCACTGTATATAGGGCCTGGGATACAATGCGGTCATTACCGTCCTGTCAATATTACTAGTGTGGTTAGAAATGCACCAACGGGTATAATATGAGCAGAACTGAGGAATCAGCAAACAACCATTTTGTTCTTTTAAATAATTAAGGTGCGAGTTGGAAGCAAAAAGCACAAGATAAACAGTTAACATAAGCAATGTGTTTGATAACAAGCAGCGAGTTATATAATCAAGATATTCAATGAAAATAAGGCCACAAATTGGAGATATATTTACAAGGGTATATGAGTCCTGAGAGATGTGAGCATGCCGAGAACTGTGAGTCTGTGGCAATTCAAAGGTGTCCAGAAAGAATAAGAATGTAATACATACCTCGTTGGCTGATCCAGATAAAGAGGAGAGTCCGATTTTATTTCTGGAAATTGAAATCACATCTCGTCCCCACACAGAAAAATCAGATATACCATCACTGTGCCCTCTGAAAATGGACGCCTGTGGAGGTAAACTCCTGCCAAAAATTAGAAGATTTAAGTAATTAGACTTTGGCATAATTTGAGATACCTTCTCATTTAACAAAAAATAATATGAAGGGTGAGCATAACTGACTTCCACATTCCTCGTTAGCAGCCAAAAGACAAATCCCCACAACTACAACCATAGCATCACACTTACTTTCACCCTGTTTCTTGAGGCACTAAGCCACTACTTCTTTCATTCAACTTGGGAACGGATAATAATAAGTAGTTTGAGTATAGTGATTTATCATATGTCTTATCCTGATGAAATTATTGGTATACCACCTGTTGGTGCATCAAGCTTCGAAGGGTATGGAGGATTCACAAGTAAGTTTAATAAGAAAAGTGTGACCACAGGATTTACCACCAAAGGAGATTAGTCTAAATGGAAATAAACTTAAAAGTCAATAAATAGTTTTTAAGCTCAAACTGCTCCAGCACCTATCTAAATCTAAACAAAAAAAAAATTACAGATTTTGACAGATTAGTGCTAGGGGAAATTTGGAAAGAAACAAAAGTGACACTTCTTATGAGCATGAAGGTGAGAATTAAGAGATTGGAAAATGGAAATCAAAACAATAAGGTATCCTGGAGCATGAAGTCGTAGACTTACTTTCTCAAGTCCCAGATTCGCAATGTTCTATCCAGAGAGCTTGAAATGAGTAGATGATCTTCGGGTGCAGCTAACTGTGGACAGTATATATGTGAGCATACTAGGGAAAAAAAACTAATACCCTTTGCAATTAGGGCAATACCTTTGTCACGTATCCATCATGGGCACGCCAGGAGGCGACAACATCACCTACCCTTGCATCTAGTAGCTTACAAACACCAGAGCTCATTCCTGCAGCAATCCAAGAGGGTAAAGAGGCATGCCCATCATAACTCACTTTGTCTGAACCACAGGAGCATATGGCAGAGACGAGAGAAGGAAAGCCATATTCAACAGATTCAGTCTTCCAAAGATGTAATTTCTCCCCATTTGCAGCATCAATATATCTGCATTAGATCATGTTATGAAAAACAAAATATACCGCGTACATGTTTTAATCAGCATTAGATAGCACAAGGACACCTGCAGAATGCACACAGAACTGTACCTCAGTGAACCACTTCCCATTCCAACCACAAGCTTTTCAACATGCTCTAAATATTGCATGTAAGTATACAAGTTTCCATCAAATCCACTAGTCAAAATTCCATTTGAAAGTGGGTTTGAGTTTAGCATGCTGGCCTGATCAGAATTAACCTTTTGCAAAGAAGACACAGAGCTGCCAGAGACTGTATTTACAGATGATTCAGAGATTACTGATATTGCTTTTCCTGTTTGGCAGTTCCAGATGTGTATTGTTCCATCACATGAAGCTACTCTTCCACTTGATGGCAGGACACATAAGTCATTCACAACCTGGAATAAGAAGATGCTGGGTAGTAGCATACTATAAATGTATTTTAAATCACACAAGCCCAAGCAAATTTTAGAATCCACTTCCCAAAGAAAGATGAGGTGATCATATACCAAACTTCCAGAAAAATGAACTTTTAAGAGGTCCAGAAAAATGAACTTTTAAGAGGTCTACAAAGCTATCCCAGAAAAACTAAGCTCTATGCTGAAACCAAACTCCTTGTTTAGGAAACATGAGCAGAAGTAGCGACCTGGTTTTAAAAGCAACCGAAGCACCTCAGTTATGACTTATGAGTTATGACATCCATGTCTCATAGTACTTCTGTAACGTCTTAATTCTTAGAAGTCTGAAAGATACAGAACCAGAGAAAGACAATACCTACATAGGCCAGTGGAACATCAATATATATGAAATGATGGAAAAACAAACCTCATCGTGTCCATAGTATCCTGATATGCAGTCAAAGGACGACAAGTTCCATTTTTGAACTGTTCCCTTAAATCCAGGACCAGCTCCGGCAGTGAACACTGTGCATTCATCTCTGTCAATTGATAATGATCTTAATGCTCCATGATGGGCCCGGACGGAGTATATTACAGATGCTTGGACCTTCCATGGAAGTTCATCTTTAATACCCCCAACGCGACTTATAAAATCTGGCCCATCCCAGTTAGCTGCTGGACTAGGGAACCACGACCATGGCTCACGATGACCAAGATTCAACATAGGAGATGGACCTTCAATTGAATGATGCTTATTAAACTGTTTTGGAAGGGCCACATTTTTCATGCCTCTATTTCCTTGTGATTGTGGTAAAGACCATCCAACCCCATGCATCAGCAGTTTAGTAGGATTAGACAGTGATGCTGCACTTCTGCTGCGACTGGGCTTTTTTGCAACTGAATTATCTGGACTGCTTCGAGATGGTTCTCCTGTAAGTTCCCACTAAACTGTAACAAATCAGTTAATTGAAGTTGAACTTCAGACGAAGTTATAAAAACCATAATTCATCACCACCACACCAACAGGATGCAAAGGCAGGTTAAATTAATCCTAGTCACTTCCTACCTTCCAGTTGTGATGTCTTAAAAGATACTGCTCAAGAAGCAACCACGTTGTACAGCATTGACGCATTTTCTCTATCCCAAGAAGAGAAGCAAAAGAAGGATATAAAAGCAATCTGCAAAATTTGAGCATTAGCATACCATTTGTCAAGATGAGCCACAGTGCACTACAATAAGTGATTAGGAGAAAATTCGCAATCACGAAGTACTCACACAAGATCCATACGGCTCTCAAATTCAATCTCAGAGGAAGCATTTAGCTTGGAACTTCTGATGCTCCTGCCAAGAGAACCAGATCTGCCAAGTGATTCCTGAGAGAAAGCAAGCTCATCAAATAGTTCTTTAAGTTTAGGTAGGACATGAAAAGCTGCCAACTCTGAACCAAGGTGCTGACAAACAGCAATAAGCATTGTAGCGGCAGCCTGACCAACAAAGGCAAAGGTATTAGACTTTCAAAATGATGAAGTGCCGCCAAGGATGAAAAGGAGAAGAAAAGAAAGCTGATCAAATAGTTCTTTAAGTTCAAACACCTGAAGGACTTGAAGCTCCAAATTGCACTTCATAAGAACCATAACAATTAAGCAGTTCTTATCCTGCATTATTGAGCATAAAAACTTTCAGAACACTTCTCAACAGTGAAGAAAGAAGAAGACAAAGAAAGAGGAATCTAACAGCTTGAAAAGAAGAGAGTAAGGTTATTACTTCAATCAGCTCCTTTACCACCACTTCTTTCGGAATATATGAAACTAATCCATCTAATGTTCTAAGACAGTCAACTAGAGCTAGGGAATTCCAGCAGTGCACTGGCTCAGGTTTGTTCACAAAAGATGTGTCAATGCAAGAACGAACAACATTCTTCAGCAAGGGTAAAAGTTGCTGCACAATGAAGTTCTCACCCAAAACGATGCCTGGAAGAATAGTAGCTTAAATAATGCAGTAGTATGAAATCATTACAAAAAAAGAAGAAAAATAATAGATAGCTCTTTTACCAATTCTAACCAGCACATCAATTCCATCAGCGCAGAGTCCCTTTCCAAAACAATAAATCAGAGGCAAGATTGTCTGAAATAGTGCAGAATAGTTAGACTCGAGCTAAGTGGACATACATTCATGTTAGAGTGGAGATCAGAATTGTGATGCTAAACACCTGATGAATGGTGATAGGCACACCAAGCTCCTCACTTGATCCAATAAGCAGCACAGAGGCGGCGGCAGCAGAACTCTTATGAGGAGCCATAGATAAGTTTGAAAGAACTAAAGGATGTATTTTCTCCAAATACACTTGTTTCCCGACAAGATTTAACACCTCACGCACAAATGAATCTTGCAAAAGAGAAACTTTCAGATGCGAATAACCTGTTGCCTGAAATGAAATCCTTCATAAGTTTCAGCTTTCAATATGACATAAACATATCAGGTGCTTGAGAATAGAACTCGATAACTAGCCTGTAAGATCTTCTGAACTGCAGGCAAAATTAATTGCTTGACAGCTTTTGGCTTCAGGCACATTAAGAATTCCTTCAACACTATGTAGGCCCACTCAGCATTAGCATTTGATAAAGGATTCACCAAACATGGCACACAATAAGATGCACACTTTTCAGCTGCAAATGAGCCCATTGCTCTCAATGCCCCCATTTTTGCAAAACTTGCAGCATAACATAAACGAGTTCCATCATCAGATAATAAATGTAGTGGAGCAAGAAATATATATGATGACTTGATAGTTGTCGGAAAGAATGGAGAATCCAGCAGATCCTTTGCAGAAGGCCTCCTAATATAAATAATTAGAAGAAACAAAAGTATCAATTCGTGGAAATGACAATTTTCAAGGATATAAAGAAGAGAACTTGTTCCTAGAATATTGAGAAGCAGTAGATGCTGAATTGCAATCATTCTCTGAAAATGCTTACCGCCTCCAGTCCTTGTGAATACATGCTTCAACAACAAATTTTATGTGAGGGGGAAGTAAGTTCACCAGTCCTGGCAAAACATCATCATTCTCGAACATAGATAGTGAAACTGAGTTAAAAAGTGGCCTCCTCATGTAAAGTTCGGCAATAATGCAACCAAGAGAGAAGATATCTCTAGCAGCACTTTCAGAAATTCTTTGTGAAATAGATGATTTTTGCCCCCAAAGCAATAGCTCTTGATAGCCAGAAGGGGTATTATCTAATCCAAGGTGCTCAAGAAGGAAATTGCAATCAATGTTCTGTACTGCACCATAGTGGCATCCATGTTCATTTCCTTTAGGTACGCAATGTTTGTAGCTCTCACTTGGTTGATTTTCCCCTGAAGAACAACTAGTCATAATTGTCTCAGGTTTAAAGCAATATTTTGGACTTAAATGCAATGCATCTTCACAAAATGAAGCTGTTTCCTCTAACTTCTGCAAATAATCAGTTTTCATAGCTTTCCCACTCTGAATTTCATCCTCGTAATGGTTCAAAGCTCCATTTTCTGCATTGGATGCTTTTCTTGCAACAACTAGGCGAGCAGGGTGTGGTCCAGTAAAGAGCTGTCTCCGTCCCATAGACCTAAGCAATGTAGGATCTGAAGAGGACAACATTACATTCTTTGCAGATACAGCTGCTTGACCGGACATTTTGTACCCAAAGGTGATATCAATCCAATGATGAATTTGACGAGAGACATGTGGACTTTCTAGCGCTTCCCGGTGCATTATAACGAACTCCTCAGGACTTCCAGTCCATGAAGGCACAGTCAAGTCACTCATACCTGGGTGAAGAGAATAAAAAATATGTGGATCACAATAGAACTCTGGAATACACTCATCAGGAGTCCACTGATAAAGTCTTTGCATCGTAGAAGGATACTCATTGGGTTCATAGACTGAACGTACAGCAGAGCGAAGAACACTCAGAGGTAGTCTCCTAGCTTTGTAGCTGCAAACAGCCAGCTCAGACAGGCATTCATCTGAGACATGGTGCGGTACTTCAGACGTTGCATACGTAAAATCCAACTGCTCGTCTCCCTTTGCTAGACGCCACTTACTCTTACTTAAATCCCGCCAACCCATTTCAGACTTCTCATCTGGTTTCACAGTGAAATCTATAACCCATGGCATTACTATATGAAATGTGTGATCTCCCCATCTTCTACCAGCCAAGCTGTTTAAGATAAGAAGGTAATCAAAGTTGCTCAAATCTCCCCTCCACCATTTATAAAAATCTGTATGCCAATCCTCAATAGAGAAGAGCTTAAGATCAGCATACAAACCTTGGGAAAGACAGGTTTTGCTACAACAGCTTGTCCCTAAATTAGAAGAAAGTAGGTCTTCATCTTTTGTGCCTGAGTCATGTACAGGACATTGTTTATCACAAACGCTCAACCATGCCCAGGATGAATTAGTCAAAGCTACATTAGAGGGGCAGAGGTTTCCATGGGCCAGCCCCAACCCATGGAGGTAAGCAAGGGCTGATAGAAGCTGATAAATAAGAAATCTTATATGCCACTCAGAGCTTAATGCTTCAGGGCTGAAGTGAAGAATATTTTCCAATGTATAAGGAGCTTTTGGGAAAACTAGACAGCTATGATCGGATGCCTTCAGCATTCCCAAAGCAGGAGCTAGGTTTGGATGCCTTAAGCAACCAGGGATATATACATCATCAAATGAAGGTATTCCTATCAGTCTAAGGAAATTTTCCCCCGTACGATTTGTTGCTTTTCCTTCAATCAGGAGTATAAGGGAATACAATATGTGATCTTCCATTGAACCAGACAATAAACTGGAAGCCATATCTTTAACTACCTTATAGGAACAGACACCAATATGAGCATATGGAGCTATAGCTGTGATGGATCTTATGCACAAATGGTGAGCAGAATGTGTACACATATAATCAACAGAATATAATCCAGATAAGAATGTCTTTCTTCTACCATTCAGATAAGTCTTGTTTTCGAACTGCACAGAGAGTGAGAAAATATCAGGCTTGATTTTTTAAAAAGGGTTTTTTGGTGTTCAATCATGTCTAACTTATGAATCACCTGAGGTTCAATGCCTTGGACATCCTCTACAAGATGCTCATCTCTACAGAAATACAGAAAAAATCAGATAAGAAGCTGGCATTAAGCAAAATAGACCCGGGAAGAGAATCTAACATTAAATTTTTAGCAAGTCTCCTGTTAATGGAGTGATACTTCTCAGCCACACAGTAAGGTCCATTTGGTAAAAGGAAGCGGGAAAGAAGAAGGTTGATTTCTTGTGCTATTAGTAATAACATAAGAAAATAAAAGGAATATACTAATGCATCTGACGGACTCCACCTCCTTTTATTTTCTACCTATTTCTCTAATTCTCGGTGATGCATATACTTTCAACCACATGGGAATCAAATCAGATAACAATATCCCATATAGGATACAATTTGATATATGAAGTACAAGATACGAAAGAATAAACTGTTTCCTTCCTACTACCAAATAACTGCTAAGATTAATAGCAAGCTTTTGCCACCCGTTCGATCCAAAGGGGTTAGCTATAGTGGTACATCAATCTAGCATGCCAGTTCTAGCTCTAGCATCAGTAAAAAGCTTGGTACATCCATTTAAGCATTTTTTTTCTTAATGTTACACAGTCAAATGATTTTTGCATTGTAATTGGAATGTAATCTTCGTAACGAAATTTTGCAGATTGCTTGTTTGGATGACCACAAAAATCATTCGTTATTTCTTTTGGAAGGTAAGTACTAAGTAGTCTTGCACTATAGATCAACTTCCGCAAGTAAACTGAGACTAATTCTGATTGAAATTTCCACTTATAATGCTACAAGATCCACTAACAAACCTAAAGAGCAGATATTACAAGAAACACTGATCTGAAAGAGCAACTGACAAAGCTGGATGATCATACATGTAATTGGTGATGCATTCATCCGGATGTCTAGGTAGATAAACCAACACCAACTCGGTAAAGCCCTCTCCATTGGAATTTGGAACCTAAAAGCCAAAAAATTCTACGAAAATTGGTGACAAAGTTCCAAAAAGGAATAAAAATATGGAAAATAAGTAATGGTAAGTTGAGAAGAGAGAGGAACCTTAACGACAGCGCGATGACCAAAGGGGAGAGGGGAATCGAAGATGCCATAAGAGAAGACGATTTCGTCGGAAAAATCCGATCGAATTCGATGTTGAAGGCAGTCGAAGCACAATTCATCTTCCATTTCCAGGGTTCGTCTTGGTCTTCTCTTTCTCAAGAGAGGTTGTCTTCAGATGGTCACGTGACAGCGCATCGGATATCTCCGGCAGTCGCGGTTGCTGGTTGTTGATTCTTCTACTCAGTCTTCCACCTACTTCCAGCAACTCATCGGGTAGACCTTGATTTCGGGCCGATCGGTAAGTAGTAGGAGTGAGCAAAAATATTCGATCCGGCCGACCCGATTCCATAACCCGTCAATCCGAATTCTAAAAGTTCGTATCCGAAAACATCTATTTATTTTTTATTCGAATCCGATCCGATCCGGGTGAATTCTTCGGATACTTGGATCGGATACGGATCGGGATATTTTGCTTACCGAATATCCGGGAATCCGGTACTATTAATATATAATATATATGTTTTTATAACTAGTATACAATGTTTAACTAGTTTAGATGATTTCAAAATAGTGTTTGTACATTTTTAAGTAATTAAACTCACTTCAATTCTCCAATACAAAATTCCTTATTTTATTCCTTTTAATAAAAAAACAACCTTGATTATTATTCTTATAAAATTAAAACCCAAAATCAATAAGTCATGTACTAATTGTCGCCTCACTAAACAGAGCAAATATGTTTTTTTGTCAAGACTGAGTGTTCATCATTGAATTGAATTTTGATTATATAAATTAAAGTTACAACTTTATATATACTTGCAAATTCATCTTATTATATAATATATACGTTTATGGTTCTCAATTTGAAAAGGTTGACAAGTTAAATTGTTTGAAAAAATTACAGGGACTTGGAAATGGTGTTGATATTTGACATTTAGTTTGCACTTTACGGATTGTTAGTTTTGATTGAATTAGAAAAATTAACATTTGATTTAATTTTTAATAGGTTTTCTAGTAACCGGATAATTTGGATATCCGAGTCGAATATCCGATTTGATCCGGATAATATTTACCGGATACGGATAGGAGTTTTGTGAATATTTTTTACCGGATATCCGACATATCGGACCGAATCGGATATATCCGTTTGCTCACCCCTAGTAAGTAGTGATTATAAGCGGAAGAAAGTAAAAGTATGACTTGAGCTGGAAGTACAAGTTGAGGTTATAAACAGTAAGGCTCTGTTCGATAAATAATGTTAATGCTAATGCTGATGCTGATGCTGATACTTATGATGAATTACGTACTCAATCCGATGCTGAATCGAATACTCATTTTTAAAATGTATGTTTTGTAAATAATACTTATGGATACTCATAATTTTGGTGAAATTACAAAAAGGCCAAAACTAAAATTTTCATTTACACGTGATGTGTGCACATGCTCATCTTGCTAAACTCTTTCATCTCCTTTTCTACATCTGGCCAAGCCATTACGAGCTTATTTTCACCCATTTTCAGTGCGAAGTTCAATTAAACATTCAATTGAAGAAAGAGGTCGACGAACTTCTTTGATAAAAGTGCAATTAAACATTCAATTGAATGTTTAAACTTCTCAAAGTTCTCAAACATACTGCAAACCTAAAACCAAGGGTGAAAATGAGCGCAGAAAGTTCTCAAAGTTTTGCTACTGGGAAATCTCCGACACACTACCACATCTCAACAACTTCTCAAAGTTCTTTGATAAAACTGCGACCTCTTTCTAGGGTTTTGCTATTGGGAAATCTCATAACCATTACAAAGCCCTCAATTCGATCGCACTTCCCACCGAAAACCTAAAACCAAGGGGATAGATAAAAGAGCGCAAAAAGAGAGAGAGATATGGGATGAGATTGGTTGCAGTGAATGAAGAAAGGAGTGCTTTGAGAGAGATGGTGGATTATCAGATTCCAGCTTCAATTAATCCCTTTAGTCTCTTCTCAAATACCCTAGAAAATTGGGGCTTCTCGATTGCTCGGCTTCTTCAGCGATGGAGGAGGAAATTGGGGCTTCTCGAGGCGGCGGCGAGTTGGAGGAAGTAGGGCTTAAGGTTCCGGTCGCCGACGAGATTATTGGGGCAGAGAGGAAGATGAATTTCTCCGATAGAAGAAGAACGAGTGGAAAGTTGAAGGTGAGATGTCGGGGGGCAGTTGATGGAAAAATCCCAAAGTTGCATAAGATAAGTACCCAAAAGTATGGATATCCATCTTTTTTTGCCATTTTTAGTAAGGAAAAGCATTTGAAAGTATATGAAAGCATCCATGAACATGAATTACCGAACAAGCCTCAAGCTACTTATTTTTGGAAAAAAAGTATGAGATGAAAAAAAGTATATTTAAGTAAAAAAATGTTGTTCACCGAACGGAGCCTACATAATAATTTAGACGGGTTGAAGTTGTATTTGGGGTATGTATATACCAAAAAAGTATTAAAATTTGTTGAATTTGCAAGTCTTCTACACTAGGTTCCATAGTGTAGCACAAAAGTGGAATTGAAGACTATACATATGCTTAATTTATGTGAAACACAAAAGAATATGCAAGAATTGGAAGTTAATAGACATGGTCAGTTCTCGTGAAGCACAAAAGAAGAAGCATCTTCTTGGAAGCAATCACATGAGGATGCATGATGCATCAAAAAAGAAGACTTGTTGATCAATTGTGTTATCAAGTCATTGTTTGTATTTTAGCTAGCAATTGAAAGCATGCAACAACTAAGGAACGTGAATGTAGAAGCATGCAAAACTTATATTCCTTTTCTTATTTAGGTTATATTATAAAAATATAGTCCAATACTCATTTTGTTATTAAGTTTTTGGTTAATAAGTTTGAAACACATAGGTTATATATAAGGACAGATCTACGGGGGGCTGAGGAGGCGGCAACCCCCGCTTGCCCCGGACAAATCCCTTATAATATGTCGGATTTTTGGTTAAGCCATCCTTTAAAATTTTCAATTTTTATTATATATACATAAAATGATAAGTAAATGACAATAAAAAATGCATTGGCCTAATGATATTTGTCTTGAAACTTGTGTGAAAAAAACTAAAAGTCATGGATTCAATTCTTCAATCCATTCCCCAACCCTTATTTTTCCTACTTTTGTTAAAAATGTGAGTTTTAATTGTCTTATCAAAATCTTTGTGTTTATTAAGCATGTTTATTTCTCTTTTATTTTTTATTTTTTCTTACATGTTTTAATTTTTTATTAACACAAAAACTGAAATCTTACATT
This sequence comes from Rheum nobile, assembly GCA_027886185.1. NCBI lineage: Eukaryota > Viridiplantae > Streptophyta > Magnoliopsida > Caryophyllales > Polygonaceae > Rheum > Rheum nobile. Next base: position 3,719,346 of record WOAB01000207.1, on the reverse strand, counting down.
ATTTAAATAATTTTTAAAAACGCTAAAAATATAGTATATATTGCATGAATTAATCAAATTTCAAAAGGTGAATCTCATACATTTTTGTAGTTTAAAATATTAATATAAATGTCGAGTTATAAAGTGAAAAATATATGAAACTCGCCCCTCCCCCCTCGACTAATTTCTAGATCCGCCATTGGTTATATACTCTGTTACCTTGTGCACAACTAATAATCTATTGGTTATTTAAACACTTATTAATTCTTAACCACAAAGACATAGGAGGTACATTCACGTGATAGTGAAGGATACAACTTTGTTGATCTAACATGTAAATGATGGGTTTGTTGGCTTATAATTTGGTGGTTGTCTTCAATGGAAGACAGTGCACGGACCGTGCACTCATACGTACTGATAACAACAATTTGTCGTGCTAATTACTGCTATGTAAGTTATCCAAACAAACCTAATACGTAGTCCTAGGCAAGTAAGGGTCGAGTCCTCAGGGAGACAGATTCTATCTTTATATGCAATTTCTATGTCAATCTTAAGTAACCAGAGGGTTTTTTTTGTATGTTTTAAAAGATCTAAGCATGCGAAAGCAAACAAACTAAAGATTATGAATTCAGTAATTGGGGAAAGAGCTCAGCCAAACAAGCATCCACTATTCGTATAACAAGTTGATCCTAGACAGTCATTCAATATCTCATGCAATGAAAATTCCTATTCCTTTTCTAAAGTAACTACAAGCACAACTAGATACTTATATCACTAACTAGTTAAACAACCATGAAACCATCAAGATTCAGTTTAACAGCAGCATTAAGCCTAGAAATATAATTATGATACAATTTAGCATAAAACAACCAGCTTTTATCCTAGAATGTACATCAATTCTCTTCTACATAAGACTAGCACAACCAGATACTAGTACGATGCAGTTGCTACTCCGATAAAGATATGCTCAACCAGTAACAATATAAATCTAGCAATCAATCAATAGAGACAATACCTAGTTGCGCAGACTAGAAACTGTCAATATTAATCATAAGCAATTCAAGCAAGAGAAAAGATAAAATCCATGCGATAGATAAGGAACGAAAATCTCACAACTTAATCAAAACGAAAGCTTCAGTTGTCTGACTAAGCAAGGAAGGCTTAGTTCTTCATAACAAAGTACGTAGAATAGAGAAAAGATGAAAGTAGGGTTCGAGAGGGGAAACAAGTCTTCCCTCTACCCTTAAATACTAAAGATAATAAGTCTCTAAAAATAAATTAAAACGAAATAATAAAAACACTAATAATAATTCAAAATAACGAAATAAGGAAATAAGACTCGGATTTCCGACGGCGGCGGCGGTCGCCGCCAGAGCACTTCTTGGGACTTCTTCGGTTCAGCTCCAGAAAACTCCTAAAATGCCTCCAAGTGACGTCTTCAATGTCTCCACTCCAATGCTCTAGAAAGGCTCCAACGCTCCCCTAAACACCACTAAACATATGCTAAAACTCTGTATATACACACAACATAATCGTGTGTATCATGCACGGTCTGTGCACCTCAACCGAGAGCAACAAAGCAGTGCATGGACCGTGCACATCAACCAAGAGTGCTCAGTTAAGGTGCACGGTCCATGCACCTTAAGTTTTTAACTGAGCACTCTAGCCATTTGAGTTAGTTCGTGCATTTTGTCTGGCTCCCGGATTCACAAAAGTGGTATTTGTGTTGTGTAAATACCAAGAAGGGTATTAAATTTTTTTGAATTTGTTGAATTTGCAATTCCTCTAGACTAGGTTTCATAGTGCAGCACAAAAGTGGAAGTAAGGACTATACATATGCTAAGTTCACGTGAAGTACAAAAGAAGATGCAATAATTGGAAGTAGACCTGTCGATTTTTTACCCGATCCGCGAAACGCGGGTCATTAACCCAATTTTTTTTAATTAGACCTGAATTGACCCGACCCGTTAGACCCGTAAATTCGTGGGTTGGGTCGACCCGGTGGGTCGAGCATGTTGTTTTATTTTCTTTTCGTATTGGCGCGAGAACTTTATTTTGGGGGCAAATTTTCTTTGGGCTTTGCCGCTTTGTCCATTTTTTTGGGTTAACACTTGCGTCTTCCACCACGCTGCCCTACTATACCAAATATTCACCCGACTCCCACATTTCCCTTCCTCTCTCCCAGCCGAGCTCGAGTGTCGTCACGCCGTCACCGAATCCTCCATCCTTGTGTCATCACTGACTCATCCATACTTGTGCCTCCGCTCTCAGCCTCCACGGGGACCACCACTCTCAGCTTCCATCTGTTTGTTGGACCACCGCTCTCGGCTTCCATCTGTTTGCTGGACCACCGCTCTCGGCTTCCATCTTTTTGTCGGACCATCGACTCCTCCATCCTTGATGGATTTCACCACCTAAGCACTCAACTAAGTGGGTCAAGAACACCAAAACTCTGCGGCCTACAGGTGAATCTGCTAATTCTGCTATTCCTTTTTATTATTGTAGATTCGGTAAAGGAAATTACTAGTTATGAATTTAGCTATGAATCTTCTGATGCACAATTGTCTCGTGATGATCTTAGATGGATTTAGGGCTAGCAGATGATTTTTTTATGAATCCAATGAATTGTCTCGTGATGATCTTAGATTCGGTAAAGGAAAGTTTCTATGATGCTTCCACTAACAGCATTATCAGTGATATACTGATATGTCATCATATCTAATATTCTTATTCACAACAATTATGGTAGAACCTAAATGATTGAAAAAATAGTGAAAGAAAAACCTTGTAATCGAACACTGGTTGCTCATCATCATCATCTGATTCTGCATTGTCATTTATGTCTAGTGGTATTTTATCCCTTTGTTTGTGAACTGCAATTGACAGATATCATAGTGGCTAGCAGATGATTTTTTGCTATTCTTGCAGAAATTGCTAGTTATGAATGGCTCTATAAGATGTCCATAGTGGGAAATCTGGTAGGTAGACTACTGTAAATTAATATATCTTTGTTGACTTTAAATGGTAAGAGTACATAATTTGAGTATATAAATATCTATGGCCAGTTGATAATGCCACTTATTACTTATAGCATGCCATTTCTGTGTTTAATAATGTCTTCATTAAGATGTTTATAATGTATATAAACATCTATTATTTATTTATTTAATGTGTGCACTGATTTTTAAAAAACTTAGGTAGCTTATGTCAATTTTTGTTTAGATTTTCATGGTTGTTGTAGTGTTGTGTACCCTTCAGTGGGATTTTGACTTATCTTTATCATTTTCATTGTAAACTATAATTGAAAGTTGATTTGAGTTGCTAATTTTTTAAAGTAGCACACAAGATGCCACCCCGTAGAGGAAGATTGCCAAGAAGTCCATTAGGAAGGAGAAGAGTTGCATCAGTAGGCGAGCCTTCTATTTCTGAATCATCTCCAATTATATCTTCCTTGAATACTCTAGGTAATTGTCTTATTTATTATTTATACTTAATGATTATAAAGTTTATCTTACTTTATATTATTCTATATTTTATTTTATGTAGGTAACAATACATCATCGCCTGCCCTGCCATTTCCAGCTCCTAGGAACGAGGCATATATTCCAAATAGGAGAAAAAGAAAGTGGACTTCGGCAATCTGGAAACACTATGATATACATGGAGGAGAGATGTTTGAAAATGGCAAACCAAAGGCAATTTGCAAATATTGCAAGGGAGGACCAGAGAATGCTAATCCTGAAAATGGTACCTCTAATTTTATACGTCATCATGAAACGTGTCCTGATGTACAAGTAGATTCAGATATAGATAGAGATATATTAAGAAAATATAAGGTTGATCCGCATGTCTACAAGGAAATGGTTGCACTTGCTATTATAAGACATGCATATCCTTATAAATTCGCGGAACATGGGGCGAATAGGAATCTTCATTTATATCTGAATAGTGGATGCATGCCAATATCTAGAAATATAGCCAAGAATCATGTGATGGTAATTCATAAGAGGGAGCAAGCAAAGCTTAGGGAATTTATGCATACAAATCCTGGAAAAATCTGCTTGACATCATATCTGTGAACTTCAGCTGTTGATCAAGGCTATATTTCTTTGACTGCCCATTTCATTGATGAGGACTGGAATATGCACTGTAAGATTTTGAACTTTTGTCATTTGAAACCACCTCACACTGCAGTAGCGTTGCATGATAAAGTACTTTATTTCTTGAAAGAATGGAGAATTCACAAGAAAGTTTTTACTATTACACTGGACAATGCTAGGTGCAATGATAACATGTAAGATTTGTTGGTTGACGGCCTTTCTATGCATTCTTCTTTGCCTTGTAATGGTGAATATTTCCATGTGCGTTGTAGTGCTCACATTTGGAACTTGATTGTTCAAGATGGACTAAAAGTGATTAATGAGGGGGTTCGCAAAATTAGAAAGTTGATAAATTATGTTATTGGTTCAGAGAGAAGGAAATTATTGTTTTGTGAGTGTGCCTTGGCTGCTAGTGTTGATTGCTCAAAGAATATATGTTTGGATTGCCCTACTAGATGGAACTCCACTTATAAAATGATTGATAGGGCTTTGATTTATCGGGATGCTTTTGTAAACATGAAGAGAATGGAGAGAGTTGAATCTAGCTTTCTTCCTCTTCCAACGAACGAAGAGTGGTCCCGGATGAAAGATGTTTTTGAACTTTTTAAGCCTTTTGATGATATTACAACTTCTATATCGGGGAGAAAGTATCCAACAACAAACTTGTATTTGAAGAATGTTTGGAGGATTGAATCTCGGTTGCTGAAATATCTTAGTTCTGAGTAGACCTGTACAAATCCGGGTTCGGGCCGGGCCCGTGCCAGGTTTTTTGTATTTTTTTGCCCGGTTGACCGAGCTGAGTTTTTTGTCCAGGCCCGCCCGGTCAACCGGGCCGGGTTACCCGGCGGGCTGGCCCGGTCGGGTAAAATTATAAATATATATATAATTTTAAATATATATATATAAAATTATGAATATATATATAAAAAATTATAAACAGTAATTATAAATATATATATAAAATTATAAATATAAATATAATTATAAACACATATTAATTATATAAACAGTAACGGGTACCGAGCCGGACTTCTAGGCCCGGTCGGGCCTAGAGGACCGTCTGTGCCCGGCCCGTTACTGTACCGGGCTGGCCCGGCTTGACCGGGCCAATATTGTTGTCCAGGCCCGGTTTTTTAATCGGGCGGGCCGGGCCGGTCGGGCTAGCCCGAACTTGTATAGGTCTAGTTCTGAGGATGTATTTTTGAAGAAAATGGCATAGGAAATGAAGCTGAAGTTTGATAAATATTGGGAGTCATACAACTTGATCCTTTCTTTTGTTGCGATGTTGGATCCTCGTTATAAATTTCAGCTTGTGGAATATTGTATTCGGGAGTTGGATTCCTCAACTACAGAAAGTAAGGCCAGTTATGTGAAGGAACAATTTTACAAGTTATTCAAGGAGTATGTTAAACAGAATTCTGAAGAAAGTGTGAACGTGGATTTGAATCAAATGAAAGTTGATGACCTCGAAGTAAGTATAATCTTATAATTATTTATTTTGTTTCAGATTTTTTAATATTTCTTTTAAACTATCGTATATTCTTATTCATAAACCATTTTATTTTGTAAGGGTTTTCGATTGTTGATGATTTTTCAGAGACAATGTCTCAACATGATATTTATTTGGAGGAGCGCGGGTACCTCGGCCGACAAATTTTGATGTACTGATGTGGTGGGAAAAAATGAGAACATATTTCCTGATGTTGCTGAAATGGCTAAAGACATCTTGGCCGTTCCTATAACTATTGTGGCATCTGAGTCTGCATTTAGTATGGGGAGTCATGTATTAATGAAGTGGAGACCTTCTCTTCTTCCTGATACAACAAATGCTTTAATGACAACTCGTTCTTGGATATTTGGCTTTGATTTGGATGAAGGTATATTTTATATACTAATCATTTTGTCTTGTTTTTGTTCTAGTTTATGACATTATACTTTCTTCCTTTTTCTGTTAATGTATGAGAAGAAGAGAAACAAGAAATTGAAGGATTAGAATTTCGACTTTCAAGCTTGGGAATCAATGAAGATGTAATCAACGAGGAAGCCTAATATGGTGTTTCTAGTATTAAGTAGGATATTTTGGACTTAAATTTTTGTTAGACTAATTAAACTAAATGGTATAATTGTGTAGTGGTACTGGTATATGAATGTGATCTTTTGACTGACTTTGGATTGTTGGATGGATTTAAGAAGTGTTATATGAAAGTAAACTTGTGACAAATCTTGGGTAATTCACCTACTAAACTCTTGGTGATTTTTTGGATGTAATTATATGTTGATTTCTTGGTGTTAATGTTGTGTTCATTTGCTCAACTCTCAGGTTAGTCATGATAGAACTTGGATGTGATTATGAAGTGTGTGACAAGCTTTTATTTTGCTCTTACTTAGCCATTGGAATGTCCAAATGAGATTTGCCATTATATGTGGTAAAGTCGTAAAGAAGTAAGGCACATTAGTACATTATATATGAAGTGTATCACTAGATCGGAACAAATTAAGCTGTACTCACTAACTTCGAGTAGTGACACTGATAGCTCTATGACCCCATCAATGATGACGAAGGACGAAGAGGAAGCAATGAAAGTGCAAACCAACGGCCCGGTGACTAGAGCTCGTGTAAGGACGATGGAACGAGCGACTCAATCTTTAGTCACCCAGAGTTATGCAGGTTACTCAGCGTCAAACAGTCCTAAATGGGACCTCCTTTTGACCTACGAAGGGCTGGGCGACGCCCCGTCCTGAAATGGAAGTGGCGTCTGCGGCTCGTTCTTGAATTTCCCTTCGATCATTGCCGTCTTTGAACATCTTTATAGTTTCTTTCCTTAATTGATTTAAGACTATTTTAGCTTGTGTTTTGGGCGTGTCCTTATGTGTTTTGGGCCGGCCCATCTTTTGGATGTTTATTAGTTAGCCCATTTCCCTTACTAGGGTTTGTCTAACCTATTTAAACCTTCATTCATTCATTCATTAATAATGTTATGTTGATTTGAGTTGTTAAGTTAAGTTATCTTATTCCTTGAATCCTAACATCAATCCCTACGATCCCTAGGATCGCTCCTATCCCGTAGCTTGTCGCTTCGAGCATTTATCCAACGTTTCTCTGGCGAACATCTTGATCATCTCTTTGGTCCAGTTCTCTACATGAAAAGGCTATCTCTTTAGCCTTAGAAGACGCCATCTCTTTGGCAAGTTAGAAGAGACGAAGGAAGACTTATTCATCGTTAAAGATCCTATCTTTGCAACGGCGTTTTTGAGGATCGTTCGCATCAGACACTCTCCAAAAGATGTGCGAATTAAGGTCGTCTAGTTGATCGCCAATGGGAGGCCAAGCCATGATCCAGCTGTGCTAATAAAACACTCTTTATGTTGTTGCCAATACTCTCATTTTTCACCATAGTTTGAATAATGTTGTCATACACTGTGTCTATGTATGACAAATTGACAAGCTTTTCAAGTATTTATTTATTTATTTATTTATTTCACAGATAGTTTTAATGGTCTCTTTATATGATGGTCTTTTTTCAATTTTTAATATTAGCATTATTTAAGAAAAATAGTCAAAAAGTATGGATTTGAGTTTAAATTTATATTAAATATCGTTTAATTTTATTATAAAAGCGGAAAAAATGGCGCTCTCGACCCGTCGAGTTGACCCGAACCCGTACCCGACCCGCAATGACCCGACCCGCAATTGACCCGTAAATCTTTGACCCGAAATGACCCGACACGCAAATGACCCGACCCGATATTATTAAATCCAACCCATTTGACAGGTCTAATTGGAAGTGAATATACATGGTCAGTTCTCGTGAAGCACAAAAGAAGCATCTTCTTAGAAGCAATAACGTGAGGGTGCAGGTTGTATCAAAAAAAGAAGACTTGTTGGTGAGTTGTGTTATCAAGTCATTGTTTGTATTTTAGGCAGCAATTGAAAGCATGCAACACTTAAGGAACATGAATGCAGAGAGGCATGCCCAACAAAAGCATGCAAAACTTAGATTTCCTTTCTTATTTAGGTTATTATAGAAGAATATAGTCCAATGCTCATATTATTATTAAGTTTTTGGTTAATAAGTTTGAAACACATAGGTTATATAAAGTGGCGGATCTACGGTGTGGCTAAGGGGGCGGTAACCCCCGCTTTCCCCACACAAATCCTTTATAATATGTCGAATTTTTGGTTAAGCCCTCCCTTTAAATTTTCATTTTTCATTATATATACATAAAATGATAAGTAAATGACAAGAATAATGCATTGGCCTAGTGGTATTTGTCTTGGAACTTGTGTTAAAAAATCTAAAGGTCATGGGTTTAATTATTCAATCCATTCCACAACCCTTCTTTTTCCTAATTTTGTTAAAAATTTGAGTCTTAATTGCCTTATTAAAATCTTTGTGTTTATTAAGCATGTTAAATTCTCTTTTATTTTTTTATTTTTCCTTCCATGTTTTAATTTTTTATTAATACAAAAACTGAAAATCTTATATTATTTAAATAATTTTTCAAAATGCTAAAAAATAGAGTATATATATTGCATGAATTAATCAAATTTCAAAAGGTCAATCTCATACTTTTTTTTAGTTTAAAGTATTAATATAAATGTCGATTTATGAAGTGAAAAATGTATGAAACTCGTCCCCCCCTTCGACTAATTTCTAGATTCGCCACTGGTTATATACACTATTACCTTATGCACAACTAATAATCTATTGGTTATTTAAACACTTATTAATTCTTAACCACAAAGACATGGGATGTGCATTCACGTGATAGTGAAGGATACAATTTTGTTGATCTAACATGTAAATGATGGGTTTTGTTGGCTTATAATTTGGTGGTTGTCTTCAATGGAAGACAATGCATGGACCGTGCACTCATACACACGGTTTGTGCACCTCAACCGAGAGCAGCAAAGTTGATGTGCACGGACCGTGCACATCAACCAATAGTGCTCAGTTAAGGTGCACAGTTAACTGAGCACTCTAGCCATTTGAGTTAGTACATGCACCGTACTACACACGGTCCGTGCACTCTGTCTGGCTCCCGGATTCACAAAAGTGGTATTTCTGGTATCTAATTACCAAAAAATGTATTAATTTTTTTTTGAATTTATTGAATTTGCAAGTCCTCTAGACTAGGTTTCATAGTGCAACACAAAAGTGGAAGTGAAGACTATACATATGCTTATTTCACATGAAACACAAAAGAAGATGCAAGAATTGGAAGTGAATAGACATGTTCAGTTCTCGTGAAGCACAAAAGAATAAGCATCTTCTTGGAAGCAATCATGTGAGGATGCATGCTGCATCAAAAAGGAAAACTTGTTGGCGAGTTGTGTTATCAAGTCATTTTTTGTATTTTAGCTAGCAATTGAAAGCATGCAACACTTAAGGAACGTGAATGTAGAGGCATGGCCGACAAAAGCATGCAAAACTTATATTCCCTTTCTTATTTAGGTTATATTAGAAGAATATAGTCCAATACTCATTTTGTTATTAAGTTTGAAACACATAGTTTATATACGGGGGGCTGAGGGGGTGACAGCCCCGCTTGCCCCGGGCAAATCCCTTATAATATGTCAAATTTTTGGTTAAGCCCCCCTTTAAATTTTTCAAATTTCATTATATATACATAAAATGATAAGTAGTGACAAGAAAAAATGCATTGGCCTAGTGATATTTGTTTTGTAACTTGTGTGAAAAAAAGCTAAAAGTCATGGATTCAATTATTCAATCCCTTCCCCAACCCTTCTTTTTCCTACTTTTGTTAAAAATGTGAATCTTAATTGCCTTATTAAAATATCCATTTTTATTAAGCATGTTTATTTCTCTTTTATTTTTCATGTTTTAATTTTTTATTAACACAAAAACTGAAAATCTTACATTATTTAAATAATTTTTTAAAACGCTAAAAAATAGAGTATATAAATTAATCAAATTTCAAAAGGTGAATCTCATAATTTTTTATAGTTTAAAATATTAATATAAATGTCGATTTATGAAGTGCAAAATATATGAAACTCGTCCCCCCCCCCCCCTTCGACTAATTTCTAGATCCGCCACTGGTTATATACTCTATTACCTTATGCACAACTAATAATCTATTGGTTATTTAAACACTTATTAATTCTTAACCACAAATACATGGGATGTGCATTCACGTGATAGTGAAGGATACAACTTTGTTGATCTAACATGTAAATGATGGGTTTTGTTGGCTTATAATTTGGTGGTTGTCTTCAATGGAAGATAGTGTACGGACCATGCACATCAACCAAGAGTGCTCAGTTAAGGTGCACGGTCCATGCACCTTAACTGAGCACTCTAGCCATTTGAGTTAGTCCATGCACTGCACACGGTGCATGCACTTTGTCTGGCTCCTGGATTCACGTAGTCGGTATCCTACCTATAGGACCCGACACGTTCTGCAACTCGAGTGTTCACTCCGCACACTCGATGTTAACAAACCAAGTCTCGTGAATATGATCACCTACCAACTTTTTTAGTTATACAATATGAAGGAAACATAGACGTTACACAATACGGTTATACATACAGCTAGTCCCATAACAAAGGATCTTCCACCCCAATCTAAAGTTACACAACATACTTAAAGATACACATACATAATTTAAGCTAAACAACATAATTTATACTAAACAACATATAATAGATCATCAACATAATTTAAGATACATAATATAATTTGGATGACATATAATAAAAGAGTCGAGCAAACAACTCCTTAGGCATAGAAGACCCAAGCACAAAATTTCTTCATGGTGGGATTCATCATGTCTTATGCGTAGAAGAGCCGAGCACATAACTCCTTCATGTGGGATTCATTGGCTTAACACAAAAAATGCGAAATCTTGCGTCTACCTAAAAGAAATGCATTCACAGCTACGAAAAATTATCAAATGCATTTGTTAAGATCACAACAATAATCTCAAATCTAAATTCAAATTACTCACCCTCAATTTATTGTCTCACCAATCGTCATCTCACATTATATCACAAATTATGCCGTCACACTCAACATCGCCAGGCCATTCAAGGTTCTTCCATACATTCCATTTTTTTTTCAAAGCTTCGAACTTGTTCTTCAACATTCTAATAGTAGCATCTCGGCCCGTAGCATGATTAAACTCATCCTTTACTATATTCCATGAGTAACACCCCTAGACCCCATATCGTATGCACACCTCGACCAAAACTTGATTGTCATCATCAACCCAAGTTTAAAAAGTCCTTGTTGCTCCTATGCGCAAACAACAACATTTTTAAAACTTAAAAAATGCACTTTAGTACATGTACAAGACATACAAAATATTCACTTCGTATGAGTTATTAGCCTATTCACAAGTATCATGGATAAACACGTGATATTTATCTAAAAACTAGAGGTAGAAATTTTACCTAACATTCTTCTACTAGTATGCTTGTATGTTGTAAAATAGAGATGTCTTACTGCCTTATTTGTGGGTTTGATGGAATACAAATGGAGGGAAGGCCTTATATAGAGATAGAAGGTCTAGAGCTTGTGGCATTTTTTACATAGACATGTTCTTTTTCTTATGAATATCTCTTGTCATGTTAAATTCAAAATAAAGTATAATCTATATAAATTATAAATATCAAAATTATAAAATATATATGCAAAGTTGCTTACAATATATACCAATATGATAAAACAAACTTATATCACAACAAATTATACATAAACATAAATACAAAATACAAGAACCATCAAAGTCATTGTCACCAATATACTTAAGGTCTCGGCCATTAGTATAATAGTCATCTAACATACATAAACTTTACAATACAAAATACAGTCGAATAACCGAAGCTTTTCATATAAAGTACCATAAAATACATGTACAAAAGCTATAAGGGAAATGACTTAAGGTGTATAGTGTAGCAAAATGATCATCCAAATTGTTAACAAATGTGATGCCTCGAACATTTCCCCTAAACCTAGATCAATTACATAGTGGCATAACGGATGATAACATACATAACAACCATGGCGAAGAGAATAGTAACAACCCAACCATAATATAACCTCCTTCTTGAAGCATCAGAGAGCTCCATTTTTGCAGCGAGGAGGGTGTCACGGTGTAACGCTAGTTGAACGTTTGAAGTTGCTGGTGTAGGTACATGCTCAACTAGTTCTTGGTTCTCATCATCCAGATGCGCCACATGCCCACGCTCTTCTTGTAGTTGACTGCTAAGTTGTTCATGCCTGATCTTGTCATTGTTAACATCCAATTGAAGCTCTGCCACATGAGATCAGGAGTGCTCTGGCAGCTTGTTGCATCAAGCGTACCCACGGAGAGTTTCAACTCCATTGATAAGCTCATCAAACCTTAAAACATCATATTTCTACAAATATGGTTTTGATACACTTTATTAAAAAGAAATAACCTAATGCATATGTTTAGGAAAATAGACAACACAACTAACCTTTTACTACTACACATATAACTAATGTTACTATCTGAATGTCAAATGTTTTAGAAATATAAAGGTTGATGGTTGACACACACACAATTGCATCAAGTTTGCATACACTCTCCCTCAAAGCACATAAGCAACCTTACAAAAACCATCAACATCTATATAACTTTTTGTTTCCTATAAATATGACAACAACCTCCCTCAAAGCATATAAGAACAAAGTATAAAAAAAACATGATAGGTGCTTGGAAGCCTACTAATCTGAAATTTATATGATCAATCAGAGCACATGGGCATAAAGGGTTTACCCGCCACCATTGAAGCTCCTCGGGTATGCTGTCATTAGATCTATTGGGGCTGTAATAAGTCAATGTTTCTAGCACCTCTCTTGGGAGCCCACCATCATACTCTTCTTCATATGCCACATTCTTTACTCTACTATAAAACGTAACCATTGTTGCATAGAGAAGAAGTTGGATGGGTAAGAAGTTGAAAAGTAACCACAATACTTGTATCTTGTTGCTCTTATCAAAGTGTTGCAATTTTTATTAGACTTTTAACTGAACAAGAATGCATCTTATATGAAATTCGAAATTCTACTAGTGTGTGTCTTCAAGTGCATGTGAGAATTATATATATATATAACATCATTGAATTATAGCATAAATATCTTCTAATGGATATTGTTGTTGTTGTTGTTGCTCCTAAATTCTAGCATACACTTCAGCTGAATTAGCACATTTTTATTCATGTTGGTTTTGGTAAAGATTAATTGGCTAACAATTCTAGCATCACTGAGAATGCTTTGTTCAATATTATTGCTCCTCAAATCAACACCCACAAAACACAAACATTTATACAAACCATAGCCAACCATAAAAATTGGCAAGCATTCAAGACCATCATTTCAGAGATTCTATGCTACCTCAATGCCTTTTATGATATACATACAAACCATATTTTTGTTGCAAAACCAATTTTTTTATGATTTCAAAATGCCAACATATATTTTATAATTGTTACAGTTCAAACACATACATGGAAATCCATCAACAACCATAACCAACCACAATTACCACTTCTAAACAAGACAAACAAACATAAACATTTCATCAAACACCTAAAGTGCACAAACACAAGCATTTCATCAAACACCTCAAGTGCACAAACACAAGCATTTCATCAAAAACATAAAGTGCACAAACAATCATGTAAACGAAAAAGAAAAGCACATGAACAATTGAGTGAGTTAAACAAGAACTATATATTCAGTCATCTTGGAACAAAAACCTCACAAAAACCCCATAATTTCCCCGAAACCTCACAAAAAACCCCTAATTTCAAAATACCCACAAAGGAAGGGAAATTCAATCATCTTGGAACAAAAACCCTACTGCAATGAAAATGTCAAAGCATATGCCACTATCGAATTTCAATGCTCAAATAAACAGCAACGAATAATGAAGATGGTGTTTATTGAAAATTATAACGCATGCCAAAATCGGGGGATAGATATTACTCAAATTAGGGTTTTAAGTGGATCAAAATTAGGGGTTTCAAGCAAAGATTCCAGGAAAATTACCTTAATTTTGAGACAATTACACCTTACGACTGGCAATGACTTTCTTCTATGACTTGACTTCGGATCTGGAAGAGCAATTTGAAAAAAAAAATCAGCTTTGCTCGAAAACAGAAAATGGAAAGGAGTGGAGATAGGTAAAATACATGCTTCGAATTGGCTGGGATTGAGAGTGGATTCAGGGGTAAAATCAACATTTTCTTCCACTTCCACTTGACGTGATTGCTCACCGTGTATGGGGGGGGGGGTAGGGTGAGGGATTGGCGGTGAGGAAGATGAGATACCTATTTTTATCCACTCCCGAACACTGCCTTCATCTTCCTTCCACTTCCTACAGACGATGAGTCGAACGAGCCATTTGGTGCAATGAGGGAGATGAAGTGAGTACTTCCACTCACAAACGACGCTCTAAACGACTCTTCGAATGGGCCCTTTGTAGTTTATGTAATTCTGCCACCAATGATTAGAACGTTTATTACTTATATGTTGCTTTACTAAAGAATAAATTGCGCCTTTGACCTTTTTTAAGGGTTGAACCTAAAAACAATTTACTTAAGGGATTGATCCCTATATAAGATAACTTTTACCCCTCACATTCTCTTCCTTTTTGATCATATCTACTCTCTACTCCCTCTCTCCTCTCCAAGTGACATGGCTCTCGGTTCCACCAAACCGAAGAACCATCGGTTCCGGAATCGGGTAAACCTCCTAACCTTGTTTCTGGTTTAAGGAAACCAGAGAATCGGAGGTCCCGTTCCGGTTCCACGCTTCTTTTAATTTTATTTTGATTTTGTTAACAAAATTGGATCCAAACCGGGTGAAACCAGAGATTTCGGTGCCCGAAACCCCCCGGTTCTGGTGCCAAAATCGGAGGAACCTCTGAAACCTCCCGAAATCTAAACCTCTAGAACCAGATTGAATCTGGTTTCGGTTATGATATTTCTAAAACCGTGAACCTCCGATTCCAAAACCGTGCCATCAGCCTTCAACAAGCAGAGCAGTCCAAATACAAAATCAAACCTAATTCCATATGAAGCAATTAGGATTTTCATTGCTCGTCCATAATTGAATTAATACAAGCTTATCACAACCAACACAAACCTTGAATTGAATGGTCAACATAGAGAAAAGAGGTTTTCGTGCGTCGCTGTCACAATAAAAGTATTTGCTGACGGCTCTGGCACAACAAGCAACGTGTAATTTCCCTGATTTCGATTGAAATGTTATTTGTTTGAATGGTTTTGAAATTTGGATTTGGAAAGTAGATTATATTCTTTTTAATTTATTAGTCGTATCGGTGGAGATAGTACATTGGTTCTTGGGTTGCAGTTGAGAGTTTATAGAATCGAGCTAAACATTCTTATGGAGATTGGTAGCCTCTTTTTTGGATGAGATGATCTTATCTATTTTTGAGAATTAGGTGAACTAATTTGGGTTAGACGATTTATTTTAGAGTTATTATGAATGAGTATTCTTATTAAAATAATAATGGAGAATTAGCTCATCTTGGATATTATTAGTTAGTTTTTAAGTTTGGCATAATGCTTTGGGTTATAGTTTATATATATATCATGTCATGATACTATTTTTGGAAGTTTGAGTATTTGGATATTATAAGAAATTAAAGAATATTAATTATGGATAATGATATTTATTTTTATTAATATTTTATGTATCTAATTAGTGTGTTGGGACAAACCTAATCTATTACCTTATCCTAACCTAATCTACCCTTATAAATACTAATTTTCGTTCAAACCCTAGCCTCCTCAATCTCTTTCTCTTCTCAGCCTTCATCTGCCCTATTTGCGCAACAGAGAATATGGTCGATTTGGGTACGTTACTAAACTCAAAAGATTATGAAAATTTTATGGATGATAGGTGACAAAGTAGAGAGCATGTTTGTACAATTTCATGGTATTTCGGTCTGTATTGAAGGAGATAAAAATCTATGAGTAATTCTCGGTATTCAGAAAAAAACGGATAGAACAATATACTTCGAAAATTCATTATAAATTGAATTTAGATCAGAATTGGGTGTATGATATGTTGATGGACTTGTCTTGAAGCCTAGTTTCTGCATATTGAATTTTATGATTTTTTAGGAACGTTAAGTTATGGATTTGTATGCAAAACCGAGTTAGGGTTCGAATATGGAAACTATGGTATAACGGTGTAGTGTATTTGCAATATTTTTTTTCATTTGAAGTTCGATTAAGGTGATTCTTGAGGCATTAGGTTCGTCATATTGAAGGCTATCTTTCTAAAAAGTTTGAGGAATTATGGAAGTCGTTTGATCTAATATTTTTATTTTACAAGTTGACTCTCATTTTTTGAAAGTTGTGAGGGTTTTCATTTATAAATGTGTTTTCAATGGTTTTTGTTGATTTGTGGTGTTGTACTTCTATGGCTTGTTTAGGTTGGGTTATGACTCACGACTGCTATTCATTGGATATTGTTTGCTTGTTTTCGAGGTAAATCTCCCAAGACTTATTTAGTTGATTGCCTTGACTTGGCTTGCATGACGATTGTATTTCTGGATTCTATCTGCAATTCACGTGTTTCCTTGTTATGTGACTTAGTTGAAGTGTGCGAATGGTTTTCATGGTTACCTTTTTATGTGTCTTAGTTGTGTGTTAGGATTGTGGTTTAGCTTCTCATGGTATAATAAATGTTGCTTGTATATATGACGTTATTGTGGTTGGACAATCGGTGTTTTTGTTTTACCTTTTTAAGTGTCTTAGTTGTGTGTTAGGATTGCGGTTTAGCCTCTCATGGCATAACAAATGTTGCTTGTATGTATGCCATTATTGTGGTTGGACAATCGATGTATCTGTGTTGTGTGTGTGTTATTTTTTGTGTTGTTATTAAGTCGTGATTTCATTGTGTTCGTTTGATTATCCTAGTAATCTACTTTGATGTGCGTTTAAGCTTTGATTAAACTTTGTTTGTAATTTGCCTGTTTAGTTTTCGGATTTGTGATTCGATTGCGGGTTCATTACTGAGATCTCAATTACTAACCCAGGTTACTCAGGGGTTTTCTGTTGGTTCCATTGTTTTTTCGGTCACATGTTTTCAGCTTGTACAGTTTGATAGCGACATGGAGGAATTGAAGGTGCTCGATGGTGGTGCTAGATCAGGCTATGAGGCTTCCTTGTGTATTCTGTTGTGTACTCTGATGTTGTTATTGAGTCTAGTTGACATTTTTGTTCACATTTATTGTGATCATTGTTGTATATTTTCTTCATGAGTTTTATTAAGTTCAAGCTTTTTAGTCACTTTTGCTATCGTAGTTATTCCGTTTGTTTTTCTTTGCCTGGTGGGTTCTGGGTATAATCCACGGTTGTGACACCCCGGGTTTGGGGGTGTTACACACATGCCTCACGTTTTCATTTCCGTCCTCGACCTTTCCTCTCCTCTTTCAATCCCAAACCCTAGATCACCCCGCCATTGCAACTCTGCCTTTCGAATTCCTCGTGTTTCGAAGTATTTATGTAATGGGTGTTGTTGAAATTGTGGCTCCTACAAAAGTTGTTGATATCATCGCCGAATCTTCGACAATAGAGGACAAGTCGGAGGAAGTAGTGACCTTTGGTCTATCCGGGTTGACAACTAAAGTCAAGTCTGTTGAGATGCACCATGAAGCTCTCTAGGAAGCTCTTCTTGGTGACAATGTCAAATTCAATGTCAAGAACGTCGTGGTCAAGGATCTCAAGCGTGGATATGTTTCCTCTAACCCCAATTTAAATTTTAAAAAGTTTAAAACTTCCCAAATTGATTTTATAAAATTAACCTAAGTTTAATTACACATCTTAACTCAAGTTTAAGATGAAAGAAAATTAAATTAGTCTAGTACTACACTTAAGTCATATTTTCTCATAAGTTTAATAATATTTAAATCCTAATCAACATGTTGTTAATATCAATTTAAATAATTTATGTTAAATTGATAAGAACATAAGGTTAACATAAATCTAAGTAAACCATAGCATGAAAGAGATAACATATTTAGGGTAAAAATTTGATTAATTTATTCCTATTTGGAATAACATAATAAATGTCATAACTTTTATTAAAATTAAAAAAATAAAAATTACATTCATACCCTTATTTGAGCAATAAATCCATCTTGTCACCAATTTTTTTAACCTTTTGATTTTTCCACGATAAATGATTTTTTTTATACAAGGCAAACATTAGGACCCCTTTTAAGTAAAGGACATACTTAAGTCATTACAACATTTGATTTTTATAATGTTTTTTTACAAAAAAGACTCTCGTAGAGTTCATATGAAAGAGCTCATTTCTAGCATTATTTTGAGGAAGAACCGTCGTTGCTTGTAATTATGCGAATAATGTTCTTGGTTGATGTAGGACTAATGTCATGGATTGCAAGGTAATGCGTTGCTTGATTAGCTTCACTTCCCTATAACAATGAAACACTAGGACCGATTCGAAATGGTTTAGTAGAAAAGAGATGTCTAATATAATTGTTTGAATTTTCCAAGGTATTTTTCAGATACCTTTAATAGAATTAATAATAGGGATTTTTGCAGGAAACCACCCGTTATATGGCCAATTTTGCATGAAACCACCCGTTATATCGATATTTATTTTAAACCACCCAATTATCTATCTCTGTTAACGCAAAGCCACCAAGAGTCATTTGCCGTCAACTTTTCCGTTTAAATGTATAAAATGTCCCTTTTGCCCTCGTGACAAATATTACAAAATTGCCATTGTCTTCAACCTTGGGCTGGCACTATTCATGCAGACGCAATTCGGCTCGGTGGTGGCTCGTCGGTGCGACTCCAGGTGCGAGACTATGGGGCTTTTGAAGGGGACGAGAAGATGGTTCCAATGGTGGCATCAATTTCGGCGGTGGGGCACGATGGTGGCCGAAAAATGCTAAGAACAGCCGCTGTCGAGGTTTTCTAGGGTTCGTGGATTCTCGGTTGAAATTGGATGAATTGGGAGGTCAATCGAAGGGGTATATATAGGGCTTTTGAAACATTAACAGCCCTCAACACAATCCCGTGATCCACTCCTCCCAATTCAATCCGGTGTAATCGAATTTCGAAGAAATTCAATTCGATGTTCGTGACGGAGCTTTGGATTCTCGGACAAATCTCGGGGATCTTGCCCATATTTAATCCAAATTGATTGAGGAATTGAATTCCCCAAATCTTCCTCTTCAATGCCCGATGTTTAATTCGAAGATTCGAGTCAAAGTCGAGCGTGAAATCTCCATTAAAATGGAGCCTCTGTTTTAATGGTGAGCCAAGAGTTCGAGGTTGGAGGCGAGAGGGGCTAGGCTCGTCCGTTGGGGAACGAGACGGTGGTGCTGTCGGCGCGGAGACTCGCGCCCAAGGGGACGGTGGACGTTCACGAGATGCTGTTCAAGACCGCCGATTACCTCACACGAGATGCTGTTCACAAGATGCTCTTCGTGTTCTTGGCCTGAACATGATTTAGATCTCTTTTGGTCCTAATTACAAAAACATCCTTGTTTTTCCAAAAGTGTAAAATTTGCCCCTAAAATCTAAAAAATAATAATTTAAAATTAATATCTAAAATTCCCATTAGTTTATATAGATAAAATTTAAGTTATTTACATAGCTTAGCCAAATTTTGGATGTAAGAAATAAAAGATTTTAAAAAAAAAGCGAGGGCAAAAGGGACATTTTACACATTTAACGACAAAGTGGACGACCTATGGCTCTGGGTGGTTTTGCGTTAACGGAGATAGATAATTGGGTGGTTTAAAATAAATATCGATATAACGGGTGGTTTCGTGCAAATAGTGACATATAACGGGTGGTTTGCTGTAAAAACCCCTTAATAATATTCAAATTATCTCCTTCTATTATTAGCTTCCTTATATATAAGGAAACTGTGACACCCACCCACCACAAACATGCAAAATTAAATCCTCCAAATCGGTATAGAAGATACAAGACAGATGCAGATCTAGGGGGGTCCCGGGGGTCCGGTGACCCCCTTCCCCTGGATCAAGTCATATATTAAAAAAAATATTATTTAAGAAAATATATATATTAATATCTTGTGTATGTAAATAAAAAGAGCTATTAGCTTAATTGGTTGTGGTACAAGAGTTTAACCCAAAGGTTTGGGGTTCAAGTCCTCCATCTCCCATCTTTTGTATTTTTTTTATAGATAAATAACAATTTGTGTCCTTTATTTTCTCTTTTATACAAAGTTTGTATTTCCTATTTTTTGTCCACAATGATTATGAAGTAAGTTAAAAAATTTGTAAGGTAATTGAATTAATCTTATTTAAAATTCTCACAATATATTTGATACTAATATTTTCTAGGTAGTTCTCCTTACTATTTGTCCAAAAATATTTTCAAAATTGTAAATTAGTTAAAATTGTTTTTTCAAAACATAATAATCCACCTAGTATATAAGATTTGTAAAAAAAATTATACAAATAGTAATGTGATTAATGCTAAACAATATTATATAATTTTTTATAAACGGTTTTGTGACCCCTCTTCAAACAATTCCTGGATCCGCCACTGATACAAGGGGCAGTGACATGTGGTAAAGTTTGTACCATGTTATTACTAAGACATCCGACAAAGAATGAATTTTTTTTTAACAAAGAATCTAAACCAATCATGTAATGCCACAATTGAAGGTTGGCATATGTATCAACATATTACACCCACCACATGCAAAATTAAAGCATCAACATTCCACCTTTTAGGTTTAGTACGGGAGTGTTCGGTTGACATGAAATGAAAGTGTAAGGTGTAGTAAGGTGGTGGAAGTGTAAGCAAATTCCCTATCCTCACCCCCCCTCAAGAGTAAGAAAAATAGAGATGAAGTGGGAATGGAAGTGCCCCCTCAAGAGTAAGAAAAATATTGTAGATTGAATTGATATCTATACTCCCCTTTAAACTCTTGATGTGAGCTTTACAACTAGTTTTTAGTGAGTGTCAGTATTTTATAAATGTAACTTTTTAGTTTACGTTAAAGGAGAACTTTTATCTTTTTTCAAAAAGAGCATTTTTCTCATCAGAATAAATAATACTAAAAATTAATAATAAACACAAATATCATTTTTCTCTAGTGTTTTTATCCACTAGATAGCATATATAAGTTCTTGAAAAAACTAAGGGTTTGTTTGACTTGTTTAATTATAAAAATATTTTTACATATAAGTACTTATATGTAGTAATTTTTTTGGCTGATTACATTGTAATGATGATTTTTTTACGTTTTATGGGTATTATCAATAAGGGTTTGTTTGGTAATGTAGGGATAAGAACTTTTTCCCCAAAAAATAATTTTTTCTCTCGTGATACGTTTTCCCATATCACCCAAAATTCAAAATTTTAAACTACTTCTCAATAAAAAGTGAAGTTTTTTATAAACGCATTCGCCAAACAAAGCCTAAATCCTTTTTCTACACATTTCCAAAGCCACATACATTCTTTTTTCAACAAAACATCTTCATAAACAGAAATATTTTTATAAACCTACTTCCCAAACAAACCCTAACTTATAGTTTTCAAATATCTTATATAAACATACTAAATCGTTTTTTTGACACTTCACACTCTTCAAGCCAGCTTCAATCCTTTCTTATCTCACTCAATAAGGCCATCTACAATGATTAGTACTAAAGGGTACTAATGGGGGCTTAGTGAATTTTTCATTGGAAAAAAAGATGTAGTACCATGTTAAAAAACTAACAAGGGTACCATGTTAAAAAAAAAATGTAGCAAGGGTACTCATTTAAGGGCCTGTTCAGATGAATTGAGTTGAAGTGGATAAAAGTGGGGTGTTTCCACTTCCACTTACAAATTCTCTACCCTTATCCCCCAAGGATAGAGATTTTCTTTCGCTTCAATTGCCTTTCCTCCCCTTCCACTCCCATTTACACTTCAGTGAACATGCCCTAAGTACTCAACTAGTACCCACTTCAAAGAAGAAGCTTTGTGTGTGGTCGTTGGATGAGCGACACATGGAGCTATGAATGGTTGTGATTTGAATTTGGTAGGTGAAAATTGGTTCTTTTAATTTTTTTTTCCGCAAATATTTAAAATAATTAATATATATTTTTTACTTTATAACATAATTTTATTTTCACTATCCAACCATATATATTGTATATATGTTTAGCAATTTATGTTATGAAATACTTGTGTTAAATATAATAACTTATTAAAATATATTTTTAATATAACGTATTTATGTTATGAAATACTTGTGTCACATATAATAACTTATTAATTTTTATAAGTATAACAACTTATTTTAGTAATGATTTAAACATATGTTCACATGAAAAAATTGTATATAAATGATCATAGTTGCTATTTAACGCCCACCCTATATTTCTTTACAGCGCACACCCTACAAAACCAAAGTGTCGGATTATTTTGATTTATGTTATCCTTATTTTGCTTGTATGTAGAAGGACCAACCCATCTTTCAAAAAACAAATAGATGAAAAATTATATTTGATAGTGAGCATTGATAATTTTTTTATAATTTTAAAAGGGTGAAAATATAGTTTTAAGAATTAAATGCATTTATTAAGAAATAAGATTAAAGAGAATTGGTATTATGTAAAATAGATTATATAATACATAAAAGTTTATCTTTTTCTATGCAATAAATGTATTCATTCATTATCAAGCATATTTTGTTTTTCTATAGTAAGCATTTTAGAAATAATAAATTTATTTTAATATCAACCAAATTTGATAAGTCCTATAAATTAAAGATGATGAGACTAAACAAAATGTAAATTTATTTAATACTAACCAAATTTTATAAGTCTTAAATAATACTTGAATGAAACCAAATATAGAAATTTATACTAACTTATAAATAGAACATAATTGAATATGAGATGAAATATACATTTTTTGTGATGTGATGATATATTGATTATTCATAATTTTATAAAATTACACTAATATATCAAAAAGATCAACCAATCTAATCATAAACAAATATAAAAATTTAAAATTTGAATAAAACATATTAAAAACATGGTAAAAGTCCGCTAATTCTTTAAACGGAAATTTCGCTTGGAACCCTGAGTTTTTGACTTTTTCGCGAAATCTCCTAAGGTTTTGACAATTTCGCCTAGTAATCCCAAGTTTTTGACATATTTTGCCTAGTAACCCTGACTTTTGACTTTTTCGCGAAATCCCCTCAAGTTTTGAGAATTTCGTGTGGTAACCCTGAGTTTTTGATTTTTTCGCCGGATACACCATCAATTTCACTTACAAAAAGTTAACTTTAATTTTTTAGGGCTTAGGGGTTTAGGATTTAGGTTTAAGCTTTTGGGGTTAGGGTTTGGGGTTTAGAATTTAGGTTTAGGCTTTTGGGTTTAGGGTTTTCGCAAAATATCTAAATCGTTAAATACAAACGATTTTATTTAAAAAAAATAAACAATAAACCCTAAAAACCTTTTTTAGGGTTAATGTCTTAGGTATTTAGGGTTTAGGGCTTAAGACTTTGAGGTTTAGGGTTTATGCTTAGGGTTTTGGGGTATATATTTATTTTAAGTGTGTAAATATAAACTCTAAACCCTAAACCCCAAAACCCTAAATATAAACCCTAACCCCTAAGTCCTAAATATAAACCCTATACCTAAACCCTAAATCCTTAAGCCCTTAACCCTTAAAATGTTTTTAGGGTTTATGTTTTTTTTTTGAAAAAAATTAAAGCCATTTGCATTTAACGATTTGAATATTTCACGAAAATCCTAATCCTAAACCCTAAACCCCAGAAACCTAACCCTAAATCCCAAACCCTAAACCCATAAGCCCTAAACATAAAATCTAAACCCTACACTTAGACCCTAAATCCCTAAGCTGAAATGGATGGAGGGCTATTCGGCAAAAAAATTAAAAACTCAGTGTTATCACACAAAATTGTCAAAACTTGAGGGGGTTTCGCAAAAAGTCAAAAGCTCAGGATTACCAAGCAAAATATGTCAAAAACTCAGGGTTACTAGGCGAAATTTCCGTTCTTTAAATGAAAGTAACTCTTTAAATAACACTTAAATTGATACATTAATAGTGGATGATTAAGCTAATTCTGTATAATACTTTGATATGAGATATAATTATACAATTGTTGTTATTAAGTTGACAAAGTGATTTTATTTCATCTTATTTTATATTAATAACATCATAATTAGTAGTATAAAACAGAAAAACTCATATATATATTGTTTCGTTAGAAACAAATCGTAAATTCAGATAGATTTGTTGTACAAATTTTATAAAATACACATATAACTAATTTAATACATGCCGCAGACCCATGCGTACCACAAACACACATATAACTAATTTAATACAGTATAAAATAGGATAAATTATATAAAAAAAGGTCATTAATTATGATAAATATATTAGGCGTAATAGCAAAAATACCAGAATTTCAAAGCCAACTTGCAAAAAACCCATATTTTGAAAAGTATTGCAAGGATATCAGATTTTTGTACGGATTGTGGTATTTTTGCTATTGTTAAGGGTGAAATTTAACTTTTCTTTTAAATAGAAAAATCATTAAAACTTTTGAAAAGAAAAGGTAAAAAAAATCTTAATCTTATTAATCAATCCCAAATATTAACCCTAATCAATCCCAAATCCTAAACCCTTCCTCGTCTCCCTCCTCTGCTTCCTGCTTCCGTCTCCTTCCTCTGCTTCCCTCTCTGTAACACCTCCAAGCTGTCCTTCCCGCTCAGCCTCATTCCCTCTACGTCCTTCACCTCCAACCCCACCCCCCTCACCCTCAACCACCCTCTCTGTAACACCTCCAATCTAACCTAATTATTCCAAAATCTCACAATTTTAGTAGTCTCCCTCTTCCTCCTCTCCACTGCTTCTCTCTTCCTCTGACCTCTGCAACTCGTCTAGAGCCCTCCTTCGAGTCCATCACCGCCTACAAAACCTCTGTCTCCCAAACCCTCCCCCGACTCCGGGACTGCCTCCTCCACTGTTCCAGCGACGACTACGAGCTCCTCTCCCTCCCATGAAACGGTGCCTCACCCGGTGGGACCTGATCTGGCTCAACTTCGGCTCTGTCATCGGCTCCGACATCTTCACCCTCACCGGCCAAGAGGCGCACAACCACGACGTCCCATTGTCCAGAAGCAGCAGGAGTCATGAACAACCGATGGATGCGAGGACGTGTCGCGTGCTGCGGAAGCAGCAGCCATGGATGCGAGGACGACGCACTGGTTCTGAAGTGGAGAAAGGTCGCGGAGTCACCACGGAAGATGCTGGAGCTTGCTTTGCTTTAGAGTTAGCAGAGTGGACGGAGAATCGGGATCCGATTGAAAATTAGGTCATCAGGATTTAGCAGAGTGGACGGAGAATCGGGATCCGATCGGAAATTAGGTCATAAGGATCGGAGCCTTTTTGCCTTTCCTCTTTGATTTCGCAGCTTCTGGAGGTGATGCTGGAGCTTGCTCTGCTTTATAGTTAGCAGAGTGGAGTTGTTCCTGTGATCCTTGATCGCAAGCAACTTTACTGACGTTGGACTTGTTGTCTGAGAAGCAAGCAAAAAAATAAGATGATTCAATTATTCACATTTTGGACAGTTTTCGTCGTCTCTCTCTACTCATATCTCCTGTTTTTCTTGCAAGTGTATGACTCTTTGCACTAGCAACCCCTTCTCTTCATCCTCCAAAATTCAGCATTTGTAGCTTGAATCCTTCATTTCAGCTGGAGCATCATCCAACGAGGTTAGTTCTACTTCCATTCCTCACTCGAAGGGATCCCTTTTCACTGTGCTTAACTCGAAAGGTCGCGGGAACGCCGAGGATAATGACTACTTTCCTATTCAACACCGTCACAGTATACAAGCAAGCACATATAGTGTTTCTTCGTCTCGGTAGTAGAAGGGAGAAAGACATGCTGGATGTGATCAATGGTGACATTGTTGGAGTAATATGCCGCCATCATCGGTTGCATCTACATCAGGTGATGTTGAGAGGAAGGGACATGGAAATAAAAAAATAGGAAGAACTGCTGCCATCATACACATAAATATTTTATTTATAAGAAGCAAATTTAAATGCATGGCTACCATCTCTATGAGACTTGCTGCACAATACGAGCCAGGTATCCTAATTAGTTCAAAGTGAATTGGGTGAGCATGCTTTAGCTTTACAAAATGTCTCTGATTACTGAATGTTTCTAGCAATAAACCATTTTCAGGTGAAATTTCAATTTTCCACTCAAGTAACTAAACAATGGAAGGAAAAAAAAAAATCACCTCAAGGCCAATGCAAGTTTTATGGTAAGATGACGTGCAGTTATCACAAGAAAGTAGATCATCTCCATAATGACAAACAAAGCAAACAGAACCAACCAAGTATGAATGGTGGTTTAAGGCATATTTCTCTTATCAAAACTCGTAAATATTATGAGTGGTTATCAATTCAACGACAATCACAACTAATAAATGTAAATTTAAGTGTTTCAAACTTAAAGTTAATATAGGAAAGTAATGACCTGACAACGTACAAATATGGCCTGATAAAGTGAATATTGCTATGACATTTAAAATCGGCTAACATTTGAAATTTTGTGATATAACAGAGCATTGACCTGACTACGTATAAATGTGGTCGAATATGACCCAACTTTCAGCGTCAGTCCTTGACGCTTAAAGTAGTGTGTAGTGATAATTGTTCTTGTTGCAGTGGAATAGCATTCAAGTAAAGATTTCTACAATTTTCGTCTTAAGCTTTCTTATATTGTTGTTTGATGTAGTAAGCCAACATTCAAAGTGAATAGTCTAATGTAAAAAAATTATCTTTCATTGTCATAAGTTTTTGACTGAGCACTTGAACGTAAATAACAAACATAGAATATTATAATTAAATGATGTTATACTAACTTTAATTTATTACTGCAGTTGCTTGATATATAGCAGACCTTGTTCAGATATTACTACAGTTGCTTGATACGGCCCATGTAATCCTGATCCTTTAGAGACTAACCGGCTTGGCATCAAAACCACGACCATTAGCTAATGTTTTAAAGGAGAGTAATGATTATCTCCTCAAGGGACAATGTTTACAATCTACATTTTTCATCACTACTCACCTTGCTTCTCTTACTCAAAATTTTTACAATCTACGTGTAAATTTTTTTACAAAAGTTTGAAGGAGAGTAACAAAGTAATGACCTGACAACGTACACATATGGCCTGATAAAGTGAATATTGCTCTGAAATTTAAAATTGGCTAACATATGAAATGTTGTGATATAACAGAAAGTTGACCTGGCTTCGAATAAATGTGGCCTGACTTCATATGAATGTGATCTGATAAAGTACATAATGCTTTGTTATGTAACAAAATTTACGAAAATGAAGTTTTAAATGTTAGGTGATTTTAAATATCAGAACAATATTTACTTTATCAGACCACATTTATACCAAGTCAGCTCAATATACATCACCACCAAGCCTTGTTCGACCCCAAGAAAAACACCTCTCGATTCATTAAATTCAAAATCAGACCACATCAGCGTCTTCGCCATGCTCAAGTTACTTAAACCCGACTCTTGAATCATTTAAAATCACCTCCGAACGACATCGAATCACCTCCGTATCGGCCCGCGTTGTGCATAGAAAACCGATAACTATGCCACTTTGAAGCTCTTTTTCAACGTCGGTGGAAGATCCTAGACTCTGCGACCTATCTTCGAAGAAACCTTGCAGCGTCACAAACCCAAGAACACCGCCCTTGCTACATGGGGTTGTCGTTCGACTAACCAACGAGCTACTTAAAAGAGCCCCGTTGTTCTTGGCCTCAACCCACCGCAACCCTCTCTGAGGTGGAATAATACTCTCTTCTTTTAGTTAGTTTTTTTCCTTATGTTTTCTGATCGAAGTGATCTATACAACAAACTTTAAAAATTTCTACTTGTTGCCACATGTTTACTATTTCTTCTGTGTTCTAATATCTACAAGAGAACATCATTCTTAACTAGGCGGGTTCTGGTATAAAAGTGGTTCTGCTTAAAGCTAATATAACAGCGTAATGACCTGACTACGTATAAATGTGGCCTGACAAAGTGAATATTGCTATGAAATTTGAAATGGGCTAACATTTGAAATTTTGTGATATAACAGAGCATTGACCTGACTTCGTATAAATGTGGCCTGACTTCGTACAAATGTGGCCTGATAACGAAAATAATGCTCTATTATGTAACAAAGCAATATATACTTTGTCAGAGCACATTTGTACATAGTCAGGTCATTACTCTATTATATTAACTTTAAATTTGAAACGAACATTGGTTGGTTTCGTAACGAAGAACACTTAAATCTGCATTTATTAGTTGTGAATCTCGTTGAATTGATAATCACTAAAAATATTTACGTGTTTTCAAAAGAAAACTTCATAAAAGAAACACCAACTTTGGGGTGAACAGAGTCGACTCCCTTCTTGTAAACACTTTGACTTGAAATTCTCTACACTCTTCAGTGCCACTCTCAGAGTCGACTCCCTTCTTGTACACTCTTTAGTGCCCCGGTATAAATGTGATCTGATAAAATGAATACTGCTCTGACATTTAAAACCAACTAATATTTAAAACAATATTCAAATCTACTTTATCAGGACACATTTATACGAAGTCAGACCACATATATACGTAGTCAGGTCAACGCTTTGTTATATCACAAAATTTCAAATGTTAGATGATTGCGAATTTCAGAGCAATGTTCAATTTATCAGGCCACATTTGTACGTTGTCAAGTCATTACTCTATTATTTTATTAAATTTAAATTTAAAACAAATGTTGGTTGGTTCCGTAATGAGAAACACTTAAATTTGAAACGAACGTTGGTTGGTTCTGTCACGAGATACAAGATCAATTAACCTATAAATTTGAACCAACTTTACATTCAATTACAATGTATTGTTTCTGTTACTAAAATCTAAGTTTATACCAAGTGTTTATACCAAGTTACCTACAATATAATCAAAAACACCTACAAATCAAAAGATAATAGTGATTATAGTTTCTATGTCAACACCTTTTCTTTCTTAACCAAAGATAAGAGCTTTTCTTAATAGTTTCTATGGCAACACCTTTTACTAGGAATTTCCTCTTTATCTTGCTCCAGGGGCAAATAATGCGAGTTCTACTAGCCTTTACTCATCATATGATTCATATGGCCGTGCCCTTCACTCTGAGCTTTGCCTCAGATGTAGTATGGCAACTCACAAGCCTGAAGCACAGGATTAGAAGCATCAATGATGAACTGAAGTTACAAGTGAATACCTGTCAATTGGAAGCAGGTTAGCAAAGTACTATGCTTTTGTAACCAACTAATCAGCATGTGGCCTGATAAAGTGAATATTGCCCAGACATTTAAAACTTTAGTTTCGTAAATTTTGTTACATAACAGAGCATTATGTACTTTATCAGGACACATTTGTACGAAATCAGGCCACATTTATAAGAAGTCAGGTCAATGCTCTATTATATAACAATTTCAAATGTTAGCCGATTTCAGAGCAATACTCATTGTATCAGGTCACATTTGTACGTAGTCAGGTCAGTACTCTGTTATATTAACTTTAAATTTGAAACAATTAAATTTACATTTATTAGTTTTGATTCTCGTTGAATTGATAACAACTACTAATTCAATAGGTGAGGCAACGAACACTAATGTATACACGTATTCATCCATCTGAGGCATCAAACATCTAAACACAAGAACTCATATTACAGAAAGTTAATACATGTTAATAAGACATCAGCTGAAACTGTATAAAGGTGACTATTGAATTTTTCATGATATCATTTATCACATAAAAAATACAATAGTAGTCCTCAACAAGAAGGCAGTTAAAAGCTAAAAAAGCAAAAAGAAAGCATTGTCTTCTCCTAGCTATTCAGTTGGGGGTTTCGGGTTCGGGGTCTAATACCTACATCCCTGGAGAAGTAAAGCATCTATTGATTCTTCTCACTTGATTCCCTATTTTCAATTCGATTGTCAAATCCTTGATAAGGAACATCAATCATAGGCTTTGGTAGTGGACGGCCCTCAACGTCCTCTGGGAAACATTCAAAATCAGGTCCAAAGTTGAACTTAACCATACAATTTGGTTGATTGGGAAGAGTATACATTGATGCAGCTGGATAGTAACGACCACCATAAAGATCCCTGAAGGCAACACCTTGACATACGCCATTCTTGAAAAAGATATCTCACTTCCTGCAAGAAAAGGCACGTTGCATTGCATAAGTACTCAATCATTCTCATGATTTCCCCAACATTTCTAACAATCATCTTCTTGTTAAGACTGCAGAAGGATCACTTATTCATTCGAAGAGAAGGAACAAACTTGTCCATTATCCAATATACTACAAACATCAGATGACTTGCAAACATTGGAAAACCTAACAAGTTGCCATACATGTAGTTACATCACTTACATGGCAACAAAGCAAGTCACAAAGAATTAGCTCCAGCTAGCTACTTATTATGTAAGCTATTGCTGCCTAATTAGCAAGGAAGATTACCGCCCCAAAAATTTTGAGCCAAAGAAAGCTAGTTATTTCATCTTACTCCCAAAGTCCAGCATCACAATGTTATAGAATTCATGTTTAAACTAATCCATCTACAGTTAAATGATAACAATCTGAAACTGCCCCCCCCCTCCCACGCACAAGTGCCACTAATTCAATCAGTGTATACACAGGTCTCAATTTCTTCTCTTCCCTTCCATTTCAGATATCCTCTTTTTCTTTAATTTTCTGAATTAGGCAGTCTTCTGGGAGGAGTGGCACTTGTGCGTTTCGACGACTGAGATCAGATTGCAGAAGCAGAGGCTGAACTTTTATTTGAGTGGGAAGCAGCAGAGATTGGGGCTTGGGAGGAATGCAACAGCACCTAATGCAGATGCAGTCCATGATGGCGGCCTATTACTCCAACAACGTCACCGTACCCCTCTTCCTCCTCTCTCCGTCGACCTCCATGCCCCCTCTGCTCCGCCCGCCGCTATCCTCGTCATCGGCCTTCCCACCGACTACTCCGTCCTCGACCTCAAGTCGCGATTTGAGATCTACGGCTCCATCTCCCGCACTCAAATTGATCCTCACGGTGTCGGATTCGTCACTTTCCGCTCCAAGTCTGTCGTCGAGTCCGCCGTCTCCGCTTCCCTTGACCCCTCTTTCGGCATTACCTTTGATTCTAAAAGAGTAAGCTTCGAAAAAGAGCGAGAAGGTGGAATTGATTATGATGGGGACTAGACGGGTCACACTTCGAAGCTGGTGAGGGCGGAGAAACCTTTGAGCAGACATGGAAGAGGAGAGATCGTTTGAGCTCTGCAATTGTGAGTTCCTCCGACGACGAGGGAGGCGGAGATCGGGGCAGAGTCGAGGTAGGAGACCATGGCGTCGGGGAGCTTGGAGCCGACGACGAGAGAGGCGGAGATTGGGGTAGAGTCCAAATTCATATAAGCAGCAAGCAAATCGTCCATGGCTTCAACAAAAAAAAGGGGAGGTCTCGAACTAAGGCTTTGCACTTGTGGTGTTTGTGATTGTCTTCAGAAAAGCTTAAATATGTTATCAATCAATTGTTAAGAGTAATTAGCCTTTG
Source organism: Rheum nobile (assembly GCA_027886185.1). NCBI lineage: Eukaryota > Viridiplantae > Streptophyta > Magnoliopsida > Caryophyllales > Polygonaceae > Rheum > Rheum nobile. Next base: position 3,687,588 of record WOAB01000207.1, on the reverse strand, counting down.
TTAAAAGAATAATTTTTATAAAAGAAAAAGTAAATGAAAATATGATTTTTTTTTTTGTTTTAATTTTTTTTACAGTTTTATGACATTTTTACCATACTTTTTAAAATCTGATATTTTTGTAAACACCCTTTTAAAAGTTGGTATATTTTGCAATTCCGTCAATATATTAACTTTTATATATAGATAGACTAGAAACACTTTCTCCCCGTATAGGATACGAGTTGTGATCACATGAGGTGTTTAGGGCTCGTTTGGTACGATTTCAAGGGAACGATGAATCATTATGAGAATGGTTAATTCTCATATTTACGTTTGGTAGAGTTCAGAATGAAAATAAAATTGATTCCTTGAAATCACCCATTCCAACACTTATGAACAAACTGATTCTTTATATAAAATCATGGAATGAGTCATTCCAAAATAAAAAACAACTCATCATCTCTCCTCAATAACATTAAATGAGATTCGATTCCCACACTTAACCAAACAATAAAATTTTGAAATTTTCTGATTCCGAAAACATACCAAACACTATGTCACAAGAATGATTTATTTCAATTCATAATTTCATTTCGATTCCTGATTCTAACACGATTTCAGATATTATACCAAACGAGACCTTAGTGTGTTTCAAGGATACGCTGCGTTCCGTCTTGTTTGGGTAATATTCACAGCGTTTTACACCTTTACTGTTATTAAACATCCGCACACATTCTCTTCCTCTCTGTGACGCTATGGAAGCCATTGGAGCTGCTCTCTCCTCTCGAGCCCTTGTAACCTGCAAAAATCACTCCGCCTTCAACCTCTCTCCACTCAAATGCCCCACTTCTCTTTCTATTTCTCAGAACAAGAGAACCCTAATTTGCTCCGCCTCCTCCGACACCATGACCAGCGGCGGCAACGGCGCTTCTTCTCAGACCAAGGAGACGAAGCTCTGGGGAGGAAGGTTCGAGGACAGCGTGACAGATGCTGTGGAGAGGTTTACCGAATCGATCTCCTACGATAAGGCTCTCTACAAGCACGATATAATGGGTAGCCGCGCCCACGCCACCATGCTCGCTCGCCAGGTTCTACTGCTTTGCCTTTTCCGTTTCTGGTTCATCAGTTGCTGTGAAGGAAAAAATTGGATCTTGATTTGCCTTTGGTTCTGAAATATTTTGCACTTGTTCTGATAAGGTGGAATCTATTGATGAGCGAACCAAAAATGGGGACAATTCAGCTAGATACTTCATACCATTTGCATGGGCTTCCAGTTCATTTCTATTTTGTATGGGCAATTTGCAAAATTAGGTTACTTGTTAAGGATTGACATGCATTTGTTAATTTTGACTTGCCATTTATTCAAGTCATTTGTTAAGCTTTGAATTATTACGTATGTTGAAATTGACTTGTTATTAGGTTGACACGCTTGTGTCACATGATTTTGCAAATTGACTTGTTAGTAGTTACATTTCTCTATTTCGTTGTAGAGTTTAAAGATTCAGATGAAGTTTGTTTGTTATAAATTTATTTCATGTCTGTGCGGATGATAAAAGTAGTGACATGTGTTGTATCTTTGGTTTCCTTAGGGGCTGATGAGTGAAGGTGAGAGGGACAGCATATTAAAAGGCTTGAGTGAGATAGAGAGAATGATAGAAGCTGGGGAGTTTGTATGGAGGGCTGATAGAGAAGATGTTCACATGAACATTGAAGCTGCTCTGACTGAGTTGGTTGGTGAGCCTGCAAAGAAGCTTCACACTGCTCGCAGTCGAAATGATCAAGTCTGCACAGATGTACGCCTCTGGTGTCGTGATGCTATTGATACCATTATCATGAGGGTTAAGCAGCTTCAGGTCTGATTCTTTGCTTTCATCGTATGACTTCTACTTCTTTGATGGCTTCTGTGCAACCCAGTAATATTGTAGAAACTTCATTTCAAGTGGGATTTTTTTTGTAAGATTACAATTTGTGGATGAAATCAAGATCATAAAGATTCAATATATGAATGGAATCAGTTGTTATATCCATTATTTAGATCTGATATCTTGAGCAGGTTTGGGGATAATGTCTAGAAATGATCCATAACAGGAGTTATTGGTACCATTTGTAATCTGCAGGTTGCACTTGTTAACTTGGCCTTGAAGAATGAAGGACTTATCGTACCCGGATATACACATTTGCAAAGGGCACAGCCTGTGTTGTTGCAACATCTTCTTTTGGCATATGTTGAGCAGGTTTTCCCCTTTGTCTTCTCTGGACAAAATGGTTTTTGATTGGCATTGGTTGCAAAAGGTCTTGCATTCCGTCTACCTGTTTGAGTTGGTGTCTTATAGCCTTCTTTCTTTGTAGCTGGAACGTGATGCTGGTCGTCTGAAAGATTGCAAAGCTAGGCTGAATTTCTGCCCTTTGGGTGCATGTGCGTTGGCTGGTACTGGTCTTAACATCGATAGGTTCATGACTTCTGAACTTCTAGGGTTTGATGGGCCATTAAGGAACAGGTATTAATATTTGCAATTTCATGTTAAATTATAATAATAGTCTTTCAAGTTGACATTTCCTACCTTGTTATATGACAATCTGCATCAGCATTCTATAATTAAGATACCGATATTATCTTATATAAGTTCCCTGTTTCCATACTCCAATCGTTACCTAAAATAAATTAAATTTCATGTTTTCTGGTGGTATTGCCTCCATGATTCTAGAGTATTCTATTTTACTACAGGTCGGCCTTACAGATTATGCCGATATTTAACTGTGTTTTGCTATATGCAACTCCTATATTTTTGATTTTGTATATTACTGCTGCAGAAGGCTCACTCGTTTCTTCACTAATCCATTGACTTTTCTAAATGCTATGCAGCATTGATGCAGTTTCTGACCGTGACTTTCTTATAGAGTTGCTATCTGCTAATTCAATCACAGCCATGCATCTCTCCCGGCTTGGTGAAGAATGGGTCTTATGGGCTTCAGAAGAGTTTGGATTTTTAACTCCTAGTGACTCCGTCTCTACTGGAAGCAGCATAATGCCTCAAAAAAAGAACCCAGATCCCATGGAGCTTGTGCGTGGGAAATCAGCTCGAATTGTGGGAGACTTGACTACACTTCTTGTCTTATGCAAAGGACTTCCCCATGCCTATAACCGTGATTTGCAGGTACAAAAATTTGTTGGTGATGTACACTTTTACTGTGATATGCATACTTCCACTACAGTTAACTAGTTTCTTCCTTCTATCCACGCAGGAAGACAAGGAGCCCGTTTTTGACAGCGTGAAGACTATAATTGGAATGCTTGAAGTGAGTGCCGAGTTCGCACAGAACGTAACTTTTAACAAAGACAGAATTGAGAAAGCTTTGCCTGCCGGCCATCTTGATGCAACAACGCTCGCTGACTATCTCGTCATAAAGGTAATTACTTATTACCTGCCTAAAATTCTAGAGATACCAACTTTTTCCAGTCTGAATTTGTGAGCTTTGTTGTCCCCATAGTTTAACTGAACCAAGTTTTTTAATGGTTGCCTTCACTCACTCACTCAGGGGATGCCTTTTAGAACTTCCCATGATGTAGTTGGAAGGTTAGTAGCTGTCTGTGTGTCAAAGGGCTGTGCTCTCGAGCACCTTTCCCTCGAGGAGCTTAGAAGCATCGACCCCATATTTTCGGAGGACGTCTATGATTATCTTGGTGTATCAAACTCCATCAAGAAGTTCAGTTCTTATGGTTCAACGGGCTCCAAATGTGTCTCGGAACAACTCGATTTCTGGGTTGCAGAACTCAATTTAGCCAGAGATGCATAAATGTAGGTCCGTTGTCAAGGGCTCAAACACAAGAGAGTTGAGCTTTGATGGGAGCTAGCATTTTCTTACTCATTATGTCACCATTTTGCCTCTATGAAACTGAATACCCATGCTAAGTTTTCAACATTGTGGTATCCTGTAATTCGTTACTCAATGGGATTTTACTCCCTTTTGGCTGTGTTGTCTTTGCGGATTCTAATTCAGCTGTCTACCTGAAAACCCAGAACCTGTTAGAACTCAAAAGCAATAAAATTTACCCTCATAGCTCACATTCACTTTCAATTATGTTACAATTCTACACCTTTCTTATCCAGAACACCCTAAAATATACTCTGTTTTTACACTTATTTCTTACAAGCAAAACAAACAAACAGTGGACTGTACAATTTAAATCCAAACCAGAACAAATATATACCCAGGTTATGAAATAATCTTGACTAGGGTTTTAGCCTGCAATCTCTTATACAGATAACAAAAGCTCACCAAATCAACTGGTTACACAAAAAGAGGGGTTCCTGGCTGATCAACTGACGAAGAGGGCTGCAACGCTCGGATCCTTATGTCGAATTTTCTGCAGCTGACGACTTCATTCTTGACAGGTCTAGGATCAGTCCCAGCTGGTACAAGAGCGTAGGATTGAGTCCGGTCATTGTACGCGTTGCCAATGTGGTTCCCGCATTTTCTGCAAAGAAGCTTGGTTTTCTTCCTGATCAACCCCCAAGATTTCTTTGAACTGAAGAAGGGTATGCAATGGATTTCATCAACCTGTGTAAATCTGGTCTCGTCTATCTGGAAGAATGAAATGATCCCGCGCTTTATGGACTTGCCGTATTTGGAGCCAATGGTGGCGGTGTTTCGGTTTGAAGAACTCAGACTCAGGTCATAGCCACAAGAACCGCAGCTGCGTGAAATGGAAGGGCGTGTTTAATTAAACATGTGAAAGAGGAAAAGCAAGTAAACATTTGAATATAAAAGGATTGTTAGGATTTAAAAATGAATGAATCAATTTGATATATGATGTTTTAGATCAGAACTGAAAGTGATGTGTAAGTGTGTAAACATAGGTTGAAGTTACTCAGATTATTCCTACACTACACCAGTGTTGTGACTCTACTTCTTTAGTAATACAGCACAAAATCCATACAATATATGCAGTTCTTACAATGTACACAGAGATTTAACTTTTGATAAAGAACAACAAATAATTTTTTTTTTTTTGCGCAGAGGTCATTAACTAAGCAAAAAGAAGATGAATGACTAAAATCAGTTTGAACCAAATTCAATGATTTTATCTGATCTAACAAGAAAAATCCAGAAAATTGCAAATTACTTACAAAGGCTTAAACACAAATGATTTCAAGCAGGTTTCCTCAGATTTATCAAGCACACAGCAAACTATCAGAAGAATCACGACATCTTCAAATTCGGAAAGAGACAGAAATTCAGGAGTTTCATTTCCTCTCACCGGGCAAAAGACTGGTAAATTTTGGAATTCTCACATAAGAAACGTTACACATAAAAAAGAAAAAGGAAAGAAACAATTGCTCGAATTGCCGGCAAAATTTCCCCAATTGGCTCAAAATTAACCTCTTTTTTCACCAGGACGACAAAAAAGGAAACCGCATCTCGAAAACCTAATAACAATCAATTCAAACATAGAGCAAGAGATACCTGTAACTGACATCTCTTTGACTTCGAGTTGCGAAGGAGGAATTTCGATCACTTCCATCAAAAGAAGAATCCACCGCCTCCGGTGTCTCCATGAAAGCCAAAATCAAAGGAGAAGCGAGATGGGGATGCAGGATTGGAGTGTGTAGGTGCAGATATCAGAATTTGGAATTGATCAACAAATGTGGACAGGAAAACAATTAAAACGCAGAGACTTTTGGCGTGTGAGAGGGAGCGTTGAAAATTGCACCGTATTTATCCTAGACACAGACATCTGTAACTCAGGTATCAAAGCCCAAATCTTTAGGGATGATGATAAACTAGGGTTGTTTTATAAGCCCAGATAGGGGTCCGGCCATCGATTTTTCTTAAAGAAATATTTATCATTTAAATTTTTTGATAATGATTTATCGATGAGTTACTGAATTATGAGATATGTTACTATTGAAAATTACACGTATTAATATTTTCTGTACGAATTCTTTTCATTCAATGATTAAAAATGAAGTGGATTGATAGTAATAAACGATGATTACAAGACCCTAGAAACTCTCAAAAAACGCTCCCTTCTGGGAGCCGGCCCTAGAAAGCAAACCATGACCATTGGCCACCGAAGACGAGTCGGCTCTTGAATCAGATGCAACCAGAAGAGCCGCCGCCGCTACCATGGCCCCTTCCCCTCTCACCTCCTTTCGACATCCAGGCCACCAACAATTTCGACTCCGGCCACCTCCACCACCAGCACACCGCCGGAGCTGCGGGGCTCCCCCTCCCGCCCAACATCAGCCCTCTTCCGGCGACTTCGACTCCTCCTCTGCCGTGCTCGGCGGTGGGAACGAGGAGCCGACGAGGACCCTGAAGAGGCCCCAGCTGCTGTGGATCTCGGCGGAGGAGGATCTAGATCTGAAATCCGAGTGGGTCTCCGAGCAGGCTTCGGTGGCCACCCCCAAACCGAGAAGCTCCGGCCACCCCCCCGAGTGAGAAGCTCCATCTGACTTTAACCGTGAAGCTCCGGCCACTCCCCCCGAGCGAGAAGCTCCACCGAACTTCCGACGTACTTTTTTTTTTCCCGGTTCGGTTCGGTTCTGTTGTGAGACTCTCTTTGGTTGATGAAGCTTGCCTTGACGATGAATCGAGTTGTAGTTCCGGTTTCGTAGAGGATGACCATCCTTCCGGCGGCACAGTGTTCGTTGTGCTTTACTCACCTCTTCTCTTGGCTTCCTTGCTTTTTCATGCTCTAGTTTGTTTCGCTTTGTCTGTTTTTTGTTTCGTTGTTGTTTGTTCTTGTTTCTCCTTGTTGTTGTTGTTTTACCGGTTTGTCCGGTTGCCAGTTTCTGGCCTCTCGAACTTGTATACTTCGAATTCTTTCTGAATAAAAAAAAGATTAAAAATGAGGTGAGTAATAATTAATTAAATATTTTAAAAAAAGTTTATAATATTTTAACTTAATGATTGCATTCCATAATAGTTGTATCAAAGACTAAAATGACAAGTATTATTTAACATAGGGAGTATATACAACTATGATATTTTACCAATTTTTTGTCTGCTAAAAAAAGACTAATTTTTTGTTATCAATAACAATTATATTTTTATAAATAGAAGGGTAAAGATCTAGTGCAGACGACATAACGTGAGAATGTTGTGTTCATATGAACACATAAATAAGAAGTGTATGCACACATAAGTATAAAACATATGAACACAAATTTTTTAAGAGTACAAGGGTAAAAATCTACATGAGAACATTGTGTTCATATGAACACATAGGTAAAAAAATGTATGAATACATAAGTAGATTTTTTTTACTAAGTGTGCATATGTTCACTGAAAATGTGTGTTCATATACTTTATAGTATGTGTGCATATGTTCTCTTATGTGTTCATATGTTTTTTCAAGTATGTGTTCATATACTCCTAAGTGACTCTTATATGTGCATATGCTCTCTTAATAAGTGTGCATATATTCAGTATGTGTTCATATACTTTCTATGTATATGTGCATATAAATAGACCGTTCTCACATCCACAATTGTATAAATGCTCTCACATGATTCTCACCCTAAGTAGAAATCTAATCAACAAACCACTTCTAAAATAAATTGGTATAAAGAGGATTTGGATGAAATTGCATACTGATTTTTTTTACGAACTTTTGAATCTAGTATAGAATTACTATATCACGACCCAACTGAGTTACACGTCATTCCCACAATATACCATCTTATTATTTGACACGTGTCACTCCTAGAAACTTTCACCTAATTACTATTATTTTTTAAATTTCTTAAATATCTTATTTTTTTTGGTTATGAAGGAGGGTGCTACCCGTTTATTAAAATAGAGAATTACATATGCTCGCTAATGAGCTTATCACTGTCTAAAAACTTAATAAGCCCCTCAGGCGGGGTTAACAGACACGTAAACTCACTATTGCAGGTCGAACTAAGTTTCGCCATCCAATCCGCGGCGGTATTTCCAAGCCGAGGGACGTAGTTCAGAGTAACCCTCCACCCAGGGTCGGACAAGCGGGTTTTGATTGTGAGGATATTATCCCGGTGGAGCGCTGGCAGACTATCCGCAGCCTTAACCTGCTCCAAGATCTCCATCGAGTCAGTTTCAATCTCCAGTTGCTGAAAACCCATTTGTTTCGCCAACGCCAGTCCATGAAGTAGCCCCAAGAGTTCAGCCGAGAAAGCCGATCTGCCCCTTCCTTTTGCCACAAATCCCCTGATGAACTCCCCCTGATGATCTCTCAGCAGTCCCCCTGCCCCAACCCCATTGCTCCCCGAAAAATACGTACCATCCGAGTTCAATTTGACCCAGCCCCTTTGTGGTCTCGTCCAGCCAATAGCCACACCATTCCATCTACCCAGCCCCGTCACTCTACTTTTGCCAGTCTCCAGATACTCAGCCACTCTATCCATTACAAACCGAGATCTTGACGGTGGTGCACCCGACAGGGAATTGAAGACCCTCGCGTTTCTCCAGCGCCACAACCACCACACGCCGAAAGCGAACAAGGTTGACCAACTTCCAGCCCTGCTAAGGTTACCCTTGACCCACTGTTTTAACTCTTGTGAGAAAAATTCCTGTCGTTGGGCGACGTGGAGAAAATCCAGCCAGAGACTTCTCGCCACAGAGCAGTCACGCAGAATGTGAAGTGTGGACTCAGGATGGTTCAGGCAAAGTCCACAGCTCGGATCCATACCACAATGTCGGCGAACCCTGTTCACATTACACATAATAGCATCATGCGTCGTCAGCCATAGAAAGTTGTGCACCCTCTCTGGTGCCTGAACTTTCCAAATTTTCTTCCACACCCCCTCCTCCAAAAGCTCCTCCTCATTCCTCGCAAGGGCAATCGCCGACCTCAAGGAAAATGCACCAGACCCCGTAGCTCCCCAGGAGAAGTTATCAGCCATCTCCTCAGTCCCAATGGATATATTTCCTATTTTTAGTAGCACCTCCGACGGCAGGAGATGCCCAAACTCATTCCACTTCCATGTCCCCCCATTCCAGTACTCAGCCATGGTTTTACCTTGCTCCTCGTCGCTGATGTGTCCCATAGCGAGTGTTTCCAGCGCCACATCTTCAACCCACGGATGGCACCAGAAAAACGTGCCCTGCCCGTTCCCAATCACAGAGCGGAGCCCCTGCTGAAGATGATCTTTTGATTTGATAATTCCCTTCCAAAGATTGGAGGCACCAGGAACTCCCCGCAACATATCCCGGTCGCACCTCCCCTGACAATACTTGCCTCGGATCACCCGAGACCAAAGGGTATCCGGTTCCGTCAGCGTGCACCATGCCATCTTTGTCATGAATGCCGAGTTCACCTGTCGCATACTTCTCATGCCCAATCCGCCAGCATCCTTTGGTCTACACACAGTCTCCCAGTTCAGTAAGTGCAGCTTCCTTTTTTCCTGGGTAGATCCCCAAACAAATCCTCTCATCTTCTTTTCAATCTCATCACAAATGTATAGGGGGAGGCTAGTTGTTTGCATAGCATAGAAAGGCACCGTAGCCATCGCAGAATGCGCCAGCGTCACCCTCCCAGCCATAGACAACAACTTCGATTTCCACCCCGCAAGTTTGGCATCCACACGATCCAGAATATACTTGAATGTGGTTTTTGATATTTTCTTCTTAGCCATGGGAATTCCCAAGTACCTTCCGAGATCGTCGGTAGCCGGAATACCACTTACAACACTGATTTGTTCCACGACCCCAGTTGGTGTTGAGTTCGAGCAACAAAGCATAGATTTTCCAAAATTAATTTTGGCCCCTGAGCCCGAGCAAAACTTGTCCAGACAATATTGAATCGTCCGCATTTGCTCGGGCGTAGCCTCTGCAAACAGGATTAGATCATCGGCGAAGAAGAGATGAGATAGCCCCGGTCCGGATGCAGACAAAGAGATCGGGCGCCAAGCCCCAGAGATCACCGCTTCGTCAATGATATGTCCAAGCCTCTCCATGCAAAGGACAAATAAATACGGCGACAACGGATCTCCCTAGCGAACACCACGAGATGGCCTAAACTGCTCCCCCATTTCCCCATTCCATAGTATCCGCATACTGCAAGAAGATACACAATCCATGATAGCCTTAGACAACAAGGAAGGCAGTCGAAGTTCCTGTAATGTGTCACGGATAAAGGCCCATCGAACTCTATCATACGCTTTTTCGAGATCAATCTTGATGGCCATGAATTGAGGGCCACTTTTAGCTCGCATAGAATGCATCACCTCTTGCGTGATAACAATGTTATCCGTGATTTGTCTACCCGGCACGAAGCTAGATTGTGTCGGAGCGACCACCTTTCTCATAATCGGTTTTAGTCTTAGCACCAGGGCTTTAGTGGCTATCTTGAAGGCCACATTACATAGGCTGATCGGCCTCAATTGGCTCGGCATCTCCGGATTCTCGACCTTTGGGATGAGCACCAACACCGAGTCATTAAGGTTGTCTGGGACCCCATTCCCATGGAGGATGCTGAGGACACTATTTTCAACCTCAGCATGAATGGTCTCCCAGTTTTTCTGGTAAAAGAGGGCATGGAACCCATCCGGCCCGGGCGCTTTAAGTGACCCCATATCATCAACCGCCATCTTGACATCCGCTTCAGTAAAGGGCCTGCATAATTTTTCCACCTCCCATTGGAGAAGAGCCGGGAATCTGTCACGAGGGATGTCAATCGGACCATCCACCCCACCGTCTTCCGTATATAGGGTGTGTAGATGGGTCGTGACCATTCGTCGGACATCACCCTGATCCCATATCCATTCATTCGCAGCATTCCGGAGACCATCAATCTTATTTTGCTTGCGATGAACCACCGCACACGCATGGAAGAACCGAGTATTTCGATCCCCATCAAGTAAAGCATCCGAGCGAGCTTTCTGCATCCAAAATAAATGGATTTGTTCTAGAGTTGAGTCAAGTTGACTTCTAAGCTTTCGATCAAGTTTTAGCAATCCAGAGTTCACCCCAGTACATAGCTGTTTTTGAACTCCATCAATACGTCTCCATAAGCGGTCCCGTCTTTTGAATAGATTTCCAAAAACTTGTTTGTTCCAACTATCCAAATTCTGGGCCAAGGTCGAGAGAGCAAGAGTGAGTGGAGCCCCATTGTTCCAGTTCTGAGTAAGAAAGGACTGAAATTCGTGGTGTAGAAGCCAGGCGGCCTGGAACCGAAAAGGTCTGTTAAAAGGCCTGTAATCCGAGAACCCCCGAACACTGAGAAGAATCGGATTATGATCAGAGTGCAGCGCCGGCAAGTGCCTTATTGCTCCCTCCTTAAACATACTCCGCCAAGCCATATTGCAGAGCCCTCTGTCCAGTCTCGCAGCCGTATGAGTAGCAGGATCCACACCCGACTCCACGTATACTTTTGACCAGCGAACCCAAGGTCCAGCAGACACATATCCTCAATCCACTGACTGAATTTCTCACAGCGACGCCACATGCCATCCGAAGTACCCGTCCTTTCTTCCAGGTTCTTAGTTTCATTAAAATCTCCCATGAGCAACCATGGGACATCATTCGAACTGCAGAAATCAAGGAGGCGGGACCATAGCTCCTCACGATTACTCGGCATAGGACTCGCGTAAATAGCAGAAAATAGCCAAGCAGCCTGCCCGGATCGAGTGACCTTGAGAGAGACAACTTGCCCATGAATATCCACTTGGTCGAGAGCCACCCGATCGCTACGCCACAGCACCCAAATACCACCCCGGAACCCAACCGCTTCCGACCTCAGCATCCCATCAAAACCAATTTGCTTGCACACCTGGTCTGCCTGGTTACCACTAATTCGAGTTTCAAGTAGAACCAGAACAGAAGGATCATGTGCTCTAATTATGTCCTTGAGTGTACGAGGGAATCCCTTACTACCCGCACCTTGGGTATTCCAGGAGATGATTTTCATGTCCGGTATTATCATGGATAACAATTGGTACAAGGGAGTATCCATACGCATCCAGCCTTCTAAGAACTCAGACATCGGCCGACTCCATTGTGGCATCACCAATCTGTATGCCACCCTCGTCGAGCCATTCCCGTTCCATCTCGCAGCTCTGTACTGCATTCTCCATTCTGATGTCCAGAGATAAATCTGGCCTATCCATGGGTGTTCTGATGCCCAGATCCAGTTCCATGGCGGTGTCATCTTGGTTGTGGGGGTCTCTCGTATGATTTTTTTGGTGCTGCGTGAAGCAATCTCTTTCCACTAGTGACTTGGGTTTCTTTAGTAATGGCCTTCTGTGGGCTGCCCTTAGCTAAAAAATCCCCTTCCAACTCTTTCCAGAATTTGCCCGTCAACCGCATATCCTTGCCCGTATCCTGTTTGTTTCCAATTTTATTCTCTTGTTTTTGATCCTTCGATACCTCCTTGCCTTCCTTAGCAATATCTTTTGATATTTCCTTAACGATATCCTTTGAGATCTCCTTCCCAATAGCCTTCGTTGTACCAGCCAAAGAAGTCGTGTTTCCTTTGCCACCTAGGATGTCCTTAGAAATATCCTTTTTGGCTGGAGCCCCTTTCCTTCCCGATTTTCCAACGATATTTTTTCCTTTGGAGTCGTCAATTGATATATTCTTGTTACCTATTTCCTTTTTCTGAGCTTTGACTTTCCTGGGATTTGCTACCTTGATATTCTCTTGAGCCAGGTCAGCGTTCTCAACCAATTCCTCCCCGATCTCCACTCCAGTCACTTCCTCTAAATTAGTTAGGATATCAAATCTCGATCCCGAAGAACTAGGAATATTCCTTTTAGGCGACTCGATTTCCTTCCCCATTGAGCTTCTGCCATCAGCCTGAACCGGGTTCAGAGGTGCCACAGGGATTGTCGCCTGAACCGGTTGACTCCTTTCCTCCCCATTCCTGCCCTGCTGTTCCGCCATCGGATTGCCATGCGAAGCGGGAGTGGTCCTAGCATGGTTACTGGTATTGTGTCGTCCACCCTGGCTTCTCCTTGCCACATGCTCCGGGAGCATCCATCCTCCATACGGCTCATACACCTCCGGTGCTGGTGCCTGGGCATCATTCGTTGCTGGATTCAACTCAGGAAGGTCCTCTAAGCACTTGTCCATTGTATGACCAATTTTGCCACATTTGAAGCAGATCATCTTCAATCCTTCATACTGGATTTTCCAGGTCCTACAATTGAGATGGAACTTAGAGAGCAAAGGCTGACTAATATCAAGTTCAACGCTTAGTCTGGTAAACTTCCCACGCTCGGCCGCACTAGTTGTTCGATCAATCTTCATCACTTTTCCCACCTTAGCGCCAATCTTAGTGAGAATCAAAGCATCAAAGTATTCCATGGAGAGATTATGAATACGGATCCACGCTGTGATGGTCTTGATACTCTCCTCACTTGCCACAAAGTTCGGCCGCCATCGTTGAATGGTTAAGTAGTTATCTCCAATCAGCCATGGACCATCAATGAGCACGTGATTGAAGTCCTCATTATTGCGAAACTTGATGACATAATAGTCGTTTCCTATATCCACCATCGTAAATTCTCCTTTAGTTCTCCATTTTTGGATGAGGGTCTTCCTCAAGTAAATGAATCCAACGCTGCGTCCAAACACCTTCACGATCAAGGAGTTTCGCCAAGGCAGCCGGATCCTTCTTTTATCTTCTGCTGAGAGCAATATCATAGGGCAGTGTGGGTCGTCTTCTGCAGGTGGTTCATCATCAGCCAGATCCTCATCCTGTATTTCTTCCTCCCAAAACGGGTTACAGTACTCCTTGACCGTTTCCCTGGGGAAATTCCCTGACAAGGTATCCTTATAGGACGCTTGTGGACTCGACCCTGTTCCATTTCCATTGGCAGTCTTGGCCCCAACCGGAAGCGGTGGGAACATGTCAGCCTCCAACTCCACCCTATCGGAGATGCCTCGCTTCATTTTCTTAGACGAACGACGCAGCAGGTCGACCGTTTCCGGCGACGACAGTTCCGGGTTCTCAGCACCAGCAAGGGGGGTACCAAAAGAGAGCATTGCTTTTTTAACCAATTTTTATGGTTAATACAGTTTAGTTTAGTTTTGATGTATTTTTCTGAGCAACTCTGTTGTTCTTAAATATCTTATTTATCTTCATTTTTCAATTATAGTTATAATTGGTCAAATCATATTAGAAGGTTATTAAGAACAAATTTACGTATGTGTATAGTTTACAAGAGAGAGAAGTATTACTAAAGAATAAGATCAACTCGATCTCTAACAATCTCGTAAGATATGATTTGATCTAATTATAAGTACAATTAGAAAGTAAAGGTGTACAGGATTTTACTAGATAACATTTGTAATTATTTTTAAAATTAAATTACAACAAATTTCTATCTTTCTTCTTCTCAATTTTTAGCAAATTTCTTTTCTATTTCATCAAGAAATTATTTCATCCTTTACATTCAATCATGCTTATTTGAGAGTCCATCTCTCATTCTCCAATTTATTTTTTGAGTAGACATATCTTTAATATTACCATACTTATGCTATAATTCTATTTTGAAAAATAGCACTCCATACCCTTTTCATAAATCCAATTGCACATATGCCTATTGATTTTGGTTTTTGAAAAAATACCTAAGAATATTTTGTGGCTGGAAAATAGGAACAACCAGGTTTGACCATTCGTCCCCTATTGCGTCCGTTGCAGAGGCCATTTCTGGTGCTTGGGTTTGGTATGGGTAATCCGTTTCAAGGAACCGGACATGGCGTGATCTGTAGAGTCTTTTTGTGGCAAGATCCAGACATTGATAAGCATGTTGAGTCACGAGGTTAGGTAATTTGAGGAGGTGAGTTTTATTCTCTTGAGTCACCAGGTTAGGCATTGGATGCAACCCATCCAAAAATATGAATAGATCATATCCTTCGAGAGTGGCTACAATTTGTAGCTTCTATGTTAGGTAATTTGAGGAGATGAGTTTAATACCCAGGAATATTTTATGGTTGGAAAATAGGAGCAACCAGGTTTGACCATTCATCCCTGATGACATCATTTCATACATGTTTAGGACATGCACTTAAGCTATAGTTTAGGTATTTCCATATTTATTATCTTGCATTTATAGCTAGTTGCATCGTTTTCTTTAGTTTAGATGTCTACATGAGTTTTTGTGTGGTTTCAGGTAAATTGGTGGGCTTATGAGGTGCATTACGTGGCATGGACGTCATAGGTGGGTGCTATCGAGCCAAGTGTGTGGACTACACTAGCCAAAGAGAAGAATTATGGCGCCAATGAGATGTGCACAATCGACTACAAAGACGAACGGAGGAGAATAATTTTCTGCAGGTCGACACAGTTTGCTACAAACCGTGCCGATGACCATGCCGACTTACAACCTATCCAGAGGAAGCTTTTGCAATGTGGCACGGTTTGCTACAAACCGTGCCACAAACCATGTCACCCCTCCACTGAAGTTCTGTTAACTTGCACGATTTGTGACAAACCGTGCCGTTTTGTGACAAACCGTGCCAATTCACCCGCGGCCCGAATTTATTTATTTTTGATTCTTTTTTTTATTTTAGGATGGTATAAATATTTTTTCTAGGGTTTTTTTGGCAGTCTCTTATGCCACTTTTTGCCACTCTCTCTAGCCCTAGGTGTTTTTGGAGTTCTTTTGAAGATTTCTAAAGATTGGAGATTGTTTCCCTGAATTTGATCAAATATTTCTCTTCTTCTAATCTAGTTGAAGGGCTTCAACCCCGAGTTTTATGAGAAGAAACAATAATCACATATGGAACTACAAAAATCTGGAAGTTGAATAACCAAATTTACATAGACGTATTGGATACCAATTGGAAAATCTAACTAAAGTAAGCATCATTTCTACTTTGTTATGGATTTCAGGACTATGTTGAGACATTGGAGAAATCTCTAGATCGATCGTTGTTGCAGTCACTAAAGGCGGATGAAGACCCGTGGATGGATTTCGCTCCCACATTGAAGCATGCAAATTAAATTACGAGAACAAGAAGGATGGTTCTCCTGAAAAGGATTTTGTAAAGGTTGTTATGAAGTAAAGGTATATATATATATAACTTTGATGAGCACTTGGGGACAAAGGATGATATAGGAGAGGGCGTCCGTTTGAGAGCATGTTTCCCGTAGTTGGTTGCCATGATGCATCATGTACATGTATACAATCCGGAGCATTCTTAGCTTCTGCATCATCATTGACAAATTAGAGACATTACCGTACTACTTATTTAGTTAGTAAATACAATGTCAAGAATAAAAAGCCCATATTGTTTCCATCTCGAGGTCCAACATCAAATTGAGTCTATGAGCCAACTCCATATCTTATTTAATAATCCCATTTTCACATATGTGGATGTCAGACTACCAAACATTAATGTCACTCTTTGATAGAAATAAGAGAAAATATTTCTACAAAAAATACATCTTGTAAGTAGTAAGTATTATTATGTAAAATGGTTGAATATGAATGTTAGAATATCAAAGAATAATATCGCTCTTTATGTACTTTGAGATTTTATTTCACACGACTTACTAGTAACAATTACTTGAAATTGATAACCTTAGAATTCTTGTCATCTATTGAGCATTATCCCATCAACCTAATACAAGAATGTCAATAACATCATTTCTTCTATTCTCAATCCCAAATGTTAACGCCTTACTTGAAATTGAATATTACAATTCTTGTCATTGATTTAGAATTTCATGTCAACCTAAACGAAAAACAATGTCACCATAGACATTCATTGTACCATTTTAACGTCAAAATTACATACTTAATTCTTGCTCTTTTGGTATGCATTACAAACTTTAGTGTTAATTTTTGTTCGCTGAAATCACCATTAATGGAATAAGATGTTTCAATTTTGGAAGAGAACGACAATACCGGACGTGGTTTTGAAGTTACAGGCACCAAAACTAGCACCCTTGAAATCACCATTAATGGAGGAAAATGTTTCAAATGTTTGAGAAAAAGTCTAGCAACTCTTATTAATTTTATGGGCATGACATTTTTATTGGTCGTTATGACATTATTATGAGTAAGCCTTACATTATTTTCAGTAAGACTGACATTATTTCTCGATAATTGTAAAAATAAATTCTTACCACTTAGAAGAAAATTTGAGTATTTAAGCCCAACAAATTTGAAGAGAGAAAGACTATGCAAATCAGTGTATAAAATATGACTTTATTGTCTTTCAAAGAGGAATAAGTGTGAAAACTATTAAATGGGATGAGAAAAAAAAAGAGAATAAAAGTAAGATTTCAACTTACCCTTAAATTAAAAAGATCATTTTTTTGTAGCTCAAAGGCATTCTTATAATTTGCAGTGATTTGTAAACAGTAATTTGCAAAAAGGGTTTTGAAATAGCGCCCCAACAATGCCGCGCGCCCCAGCGACACAATGCGCCCCAACGACGCAACGCGCCTCTGCGCTCCCACTGCCAGCGGGCGCCCCAACGACATGAATTCCAACGCATGCGACTGCGATGCCCACGCGTCGCGCTCCCCTCCTACAGTGCGCTCCAGCTCCACGACGCCAGTGCCTTTGAAGGGCAAGTGCGTGAAGCGCCTATTGCTCGCGCACTCCAGGGACCTCACTCCCTTGTTTCAGGGACGTCAACCGTGTTTTCTTTTAGTTCCTAATGCGTGTCTTTTGAATGTCAAGGACTTGGTTGATTTACCCCCTGTCGTGTCGTCTCTTTTGCAGGAATTTGAGGATGTGCTTCCAGAGGATCTCCTTGCAGGTTTGCCGCCTATGCGAGGCATAAAGCACCAGATTGATTTTGTGCCCGTCGCCTCCTTGCCCAATCACGCCGCCTACCGCGCCAGTTCAGAGGAGACCAATGAGTTGCAGCACCAGGTCTAGGAGTTGATGGACAAGGGCTACGTCCGTGAGAGCCTTAGTCCTTGCGTCATCCCGATCATTCTTGTCCCCAAGAAGGATGGCTCATGGCGCATGTGTGTTGATTGCCGCGCGATCAACCAAATCACGGTGAATTATCGCCATCCTATTCCTAGACTAGATTACATGCTAGATGAGCTTCATGGAGCCACTTTGTTATCTAAGATAGATTTGAAAAGTGGTTATCACCAAATTAGGATGAAGGAAGATGATGAGTGGAAAACGACATTTAAGACCAAGTACGGGCTCTATGAGTGGTTAGTGATGCCCTTCGATCTCACTAATGCACCCAACACGTTTATGAGACTCATGAACCATATCTTGAGAGCGTATTTTGGAAAATTTGTCGTAGTCTACTTTGATGACATTCTTGTTTACACCAGGACTTTAGAGGACCATTTGACACACCTTAGGACCATTTGACACACCTTAGAACAATAACAACATAGGATTTTAAAACTCAAAGAAATCACAATCTACGAATAGCCACATGAAAAACATTTACCCACGGTCCCAAGAACCCTAAACCTAAGGAGAAAACCCAAACAAACAAGGTCAATCATCCTCTAATTGGAAAAATTAAGCAAGAACTTAAAGAAATTGCTACAAGAGTTGGGAAAACAAATTCGAAGGATGATAATCAAGACCATATTAAAGAGACCGTGTGCAACTGACTTGTAAGATCGAATCATGCGCTGAATAGGAGGATTTGCGTCAATAGGTGTAGGAGAAAGAGGAGTAGGCGGAGAAGCACCGAACAGGGGATGTGACTTGGACGGCGCCGCGGGGCCACACTCTCTCCCAAACCCGTTGAACGCCATTGTTGAAAATCTACGGGTTCTCCAGAGGTTTTAGATGGGAGTGTATGGCATCACTCGACGTAGGTTAGCAAAATGTTCCGATTGAGCGTCGCCTTAGTGTCGGCGACTCGACGAAGGAGATCTGGATTTGGGACTAGGGATTTATTTGATCGACGGAGAAGGATGAAGGAGGGAGATGGAGGACATGAGGAGAGGTCGGCACAACAGATCTAGGTTTTGGGTTTTAAGCATTTTGATACTCAAAAATATAATATGGGCTTCGCATAGAAAGTTAACACGAATATTAAATAACAAGTATATTATATAGGTACAAATAATCCATACTTTTATGAAACCGGGTTATTTGATATCTCATTCGTTGTATTTTACCTGGATCATAGAACGCTCGAGTTATAACATATAATACCCTTTTTTAACACTTTTTAAACCCGTCATTTGAACGCATGTGTTATTTTGTATGAATTTATTAGGTCATTTATGTAGTAGTGTTGGTGCTCCTTTTTGGTTCTCCTTTATAATCAGCAATAAGAGCATGGTTTACAAAGGATAAGGATCTTTTTGACTTTTAACAAAGCTCTAATATATTTTATCTAGAATCGAATTGAAGGTCAATATTGATTGTAGTTTGATCTGGTGTGATCGATCCTTGTGAGGCAAGATCGATATGACTCGGATCATTGAGCAAGAACACTTGACTCCTTCTTCTTTAAGAACTTCTTCGAGGAAACAACGTTATGTTTTCTTTTCTTGAGTTTGGCGGATCCAACTCTGGCGGCGGATGGGTGGAGGGATTCAACGTGATGAATATCTGAGGTGGTGGAAGGAGGCCAAAATGATGGCTTCGGAGAGAACTTCGTATTCGGCTAAGCCGATTTGGGGGAAGACAAGGGATAACCAAGGAGTGACTCTGAACTTGGTGTTTATCAAACTTAACTTGAAGATTGCAATGAGAGCATGAGTATTATTTATAGAAAAACAAGGGAAAACTAGGGTTTACAAGGAAACCCTAATGGGCTTGGGCCTAAGACATCAAAGCCCAATTCATTATAACATTCTTGAAATAGAAAGACAAATAAAACTCTAGTAAAGATATAAATAGGAAGCGGGGCCACAACCAAGGCGAGCATGCGCCAACAGACACGGTCCATGAAACGATGGCACCAGGAGCTCGCACACCAAAAAGGCGCGACCCAAAAAGAGAATGACAATTGGGAGCCTGCGTTAGGGAAGACATTCTTCACTCGGTGCCATGGGGGACGCCAGGGACGCGAAAACTAGGGATACGCCTGAACAAGGTCTTGACCAAGGTCACTGCCATCATGATGTGTGCAGAAAACTCAAGATAATGGATCACTCAAGCATCAGTGCTAATGAGGTGGATATTGAGATAGGGTCTGTGCATGATGATCTTACATTCTTCATGAATGAGTGGAGTTAAATTTATCAAGATATCACTTGATCATAGTCAAGGACCTTGGCCTCAAGGAAGAGCTCAGAAATTGTCAAGCTAATGGATGTTTCTTTGACTACTCGTCTCTTCTCTTGATATTCATACATGTACTTCAGCTACCTTGTCTCTAAGAAAAAGTACATTATCTTCATTGATGATGATTGTGTACTAGCGGCGGCCAAGGATGATAAGAGCTTTCTGATAGATGTTGTGTCTCAACATATGATTAACCTTGGAACTCTTGCTACTCCTTACTTCTTCAACACCATATATGATCCTTTTGTCTAAGGCTCGACAACCACCTATATACTATGTTACCATAAGTGTCACAAATATGAAGAAAACATCAAACGTTAGTTTGGGATTAAAAACATTGGAACAAAAGACGAAAAGAGAAGTTACCCCTCATATATATAGTAGTATATAATATATGATTTGCCTCAAGTTGTGAAAGTTGTGCTAGGTAGCCTGAGCAACCTATACACCAAAAGCTTATTCATTACAGTTTTGGCTTTACCACCAATTTTGAAGGGCTTCAACCCTGACTTTTTCGAGAAGAAACAACAATCAGATATGGAACTACAAAAATCTGGGAAGTTGAATAACCAAATTTACATAGACGTATTGGATACCAACTAGAAAAAATAACTAAAGTAAGCGTCATTTCTACTTTGTTATGGCTTTCATTTTTACTTTGTTATGACTTTTGGGACTTGTTGAGATGGAGGGGAACTCGCTAGATCGATCGTTGTTGCAGTCGCTGAAGGCGGATGAAGAGTCGTGGATGGATTTCGCTCCAACGTTGATGCGGGCGAATGAGATCATGAGAACAAGAACGCTTCTTTTGAAAAGGATTTTGTAAAGGTTGTTGTGAAGTAAATGTATATATATATATAACTTTGATGAGCACTTGGGGACGAATGATGATATATGTGAGGGTGTCCGTCTGAGAGCATGTTTCTTGTAGTTGGTTGCCATGATGCAGCGTGTACATGTATACAATTTAGAGCATTCTTAGTTTCTCCATCATCACTGACAAATTGGAGACATTACTGTACTACATATTTGGTTAGTGAATACAATGTCAAGAGTAAAAAGCCCAGATTGTTTCCATCTCGAGGTCCAACATCAAATTGAGCCTATCAACAAACTCCATATCCTATTTAATAATCCCATTTACACATATGAGGATGTCAAACTACCAAACAATAATGTCACTCTTTACTAGAAATAATATCATACTACCATATTTTATATGTTATAAATATTGTGTATTGAACATTTCTTGTAACTTAAAACTATTTTTTTGTCATTTAGAATAATAAGAATGTTGTATTACCAAATAAAAATGTCGTACACTGAAGTTACATAGTGTCAATAGTAGACCTGTCAAAAACCGATCCAACCCGAAAACCCAACCCGACCCGAAAGGACCCGAACCCGACCCGACCCGACTCGACCCGAACGCAAATCCGAGCTCGCGGGTCCCCTTTATTTTGTATATTTTATTTCATTCATATTAAATAATTTAATATACTTTATTAAATAATAATATAATATTAATTATATTATTATAATTATTTTATTAAAGTTAAAAATCATAATAATAATCATAAAAAAGGGCATGTTCGACCCGCTGGGTCAACCCGAACCCGAACCCGCCCGACCCAAAAATTTTATCAACCCGATCGACCCAAACCCGATTTGACCCGAACCCGACATGACCCAAACCCGAACCCGACCCGCCCGACCCAGTTGACAGGTCTAGTCAATAGGCTAGTTCAATATTGTAATTATCATCATTTATTGTAAGTGACAAGATTTTTTTTGTCAAAATATAGAATACGAATGTCGTACTACAAAAAAAATGTCACACTTCCAAGCAAATTTAAGAGAAATAAGAGAAAATATTTCTATAAAAATTACTTCTTGTAAGTAGTAAGTATTATCATGTAATATGGTTGAATATGAATGTTAAAATACCAAAGAATAATGTCGCTCTTTACGTACTTTGAGAGTTTATTTCACACGACTTACTAGTGACAATTACTTGAAATTGATAACCTTAGAATTCTTGTCATCGATTGAGAGCATTATCCCATCAACCTAATACAAGAATGTCAATAACATCATTTCTTCTATTCTCAATCCCAAATGTTAACGCCTTACTTGAAATTGAAAATCTTACAATTCTTGTCGCTTATTTAGAATTTCATGTCAACCTAAATGAAAAACAATGTCACCATATACATTCATTGTACCATTTTAACGTCAAATAACATACTTAATTGTTGCTCTTTTGCTATGCATTACATACTTTAGTGTTGATTTTTGTCCGCTGAAATCACCATTAATGGAAGAAGATGCTTCAATTTTGGAAGAGAACGACAATACTAGACATTGTCTTGAAGTTACATGCACCAGAACTAGCACCCTTGAAATTGCCATTAATGGAGGAAAATGTTTCAAATGTTTGAAAATCGATCTAACAACTCTTATTAATTTTACCGGCATGACTATTGATAGTTATGACATTAATATGAGTAAGCCTTACATTATTTATAGTAAGGCTGACATTATTTCGATAATTGTAAAAACACATTCTTACCACTTAGAAGAAAATCCGAGTTTTTAAGCCCAACGAAATTGAAGAGAGAAAGACTATGCAAATCAGTGCATAAAATATGACTTTATTGTCTTTCAAAGAGGAATAGATATAAAAACTATTATTTGGGTTGAGAAAAAAAATAAGAGAAAAAAAGTAAGATTTTAACTTACCCTTAAATTAGAAAGATCCAACTTTTTGTAGCTCAAAGACATTCTTCTAATTTGTGGTGATTTGTAAACACTAATTTGTAAAAGGGTTTTGAAATAGTGCTTGAGAATTGGGAGAGAACAAAATCGTTTTAGTGTACGAAATTTGGAAAATAAGAGGGAAAACACTTGTACTTTGGGAGGAAAAACCAACAAAAGCACAATAATTATTTCCTTTTAGATAAACATTTCTTTTTTTCTTTGTGACTTTTTCTATCTTTTTCCTAATTAATGATTTAAAAGGAAAAAATCTATCTTTTTACAAAAATACAATAAACAATGCTTTTTTGCAAGTAAAAAAACAATCAAGTATTTATGCAATCAAGTTTATGAAATGGGGTAATTATGCAAACCACGGTGTTTTATTTTCATGTTAATATGTCACTCATGATGTATATATTTCTACGCTAATTAACTATATAAATTAGAGTAGGGTTTAAGTGCATAGTA
This sequence comes from Rheum nobile, assembly GCA_027886185.1. Classification (NCBI taxonomy): domain Eukaryota; kingdom Viridiplantae; phylum Streptophyta; class Magnoliopsida; order Caryophyllales; family Polygonaceae; genus Rheum; species Rheum nobile. Next base: position 3,664,213 of record WOAB01000207.1, on the reverse strand, counting down.
GTCTTAGAGTGTAAATCGAGGAGTAATTGTAACCATAAGATTTAGGAGATGGATGGATATGATTGGAGTGACAAAATTATAAATATTGTCATTTCCATAATATTTTTTTTCGAAAATGATTTTTTTTTTCGGATTTTTTGTTTCAAAATTCATTTTCCTCCAATTTTTTCCTAAATATTTTTATTTTTGAAGAAAAAATTAAACGTATTTTTATAAATATATTATATTCAAGGAAAAATGACTATAAATAATACCAACTATCACCTTTGAACAAAAAATAATACAAACTTTAAAAATTATAAAAACATACCTAAACTATGACAATATAAACAAAAAATGGTATGAGCATATTTTTTCAGTGAATTTTCTAACGTAAAATGCTGAGATGAAGCCGAAAATGTAATTTGTCAAAACAAATTACTCATTAAATTACACTTCATTTTTATAATAATGACTGGTTTGTTTAAAAAGTGACCTGTCAAAAAATATGATCGATTTTCTTTTGTTCGTGCTGTTGTAAGATGCGAATTACTGATATTGGTTTGTGTATTTTTCTTTTAGTTTTTTATTATATAAATGAGGTGTAATTTGATGTGTTAAACGGAAATATGACAACTCATTTTTTCGGCTCCATATCAGCAAACCCGCCGGAAAATTCACCGAAAAATATGTCCATACCATTTTTGGTTAATATTGACATAGTTTGGATATGCTTTTATAATTTTTAAAGTTCGTATTATTTTGGTTCAAGACTGATAGTTTGTATTATTTAGAGTCATTTTTCCTATATTCAAGTACATGTATAAACACCAAAAGTGTTTCTATAAGAACCTTATGAGCATATATAAACACATTTTTCAATGCTCACATAGAGTGCATCTTTAATATGCTCAAATACATGTGATAATATGCAAATTTAAATGTTTAACATGTATATCAAAAGTACACATTTTAGCTAGTATATGTTAGTATGATAAAGTGAATGTTTAATATGCTAAAAAGTGCATACATAATTATGTTAAAGTGGATGGTCAATATTATAAACTTAAGTGTATATGTAAGTATATTAAAATGCATGTTCAATATTCTAAAATTAATTGCATGTGTAAGTATGTTAAAGTGCATATTTAGTATTCTAAAATTAAGTGTATATGTAAGTATGTTAAAGTACATGTTATAGTAGTTAGTATGTTAAAGTGCATGATTAAGATACTAAAGTACATGATACTATTTTTTGTGGGGGGAGGGGGATTTGAAGAAAACATTTTTGGGGAATTTGTTCGAAAAAATAATCAAAAAAAATAATTGATTTTCTTACAAAAAAAAATTTAGAAAAAAATAAAATAGAAACAATAAAGTTTGTAGCTTTATGTGTTTCAATTTTATCTCTTCATTTCTTATATTTAGTGACCATCATTACTTCTCATTTTACAACCTAAGACTCATTCCCATATGATCCCCTTTCATATAAATTATCCATAACTTTTTTTTTGTCTAAAATTAGAATGAAAAAATAAATGGTACAACTGTACAAGGCATGAAAGTAAGCTAGTTTTACTTAAAAATCCATTAGAAGATACCATGAAGAAATTCTCCGTGTAGTTTTGGATTTTTTCAGTTTAGATGTAACTAGCTTTTATTGTGATTTGTGTAAACTCGATTTTATTTTGTACTATGTTGCTTGCATATAAATGTTTAGTAATTACATAGTTATTACCAAAAAATTAATCACATATATAGTTATTACAGTAAAATAGTAATGACATAGTTATTACCAAAAAACAAGTAATCACATAGTTTATAACGGTTTTTACACGTACTAATCCATGTTTAGAGTTTTCCAAATATTGATTTATCGACCTATCGATTTATCCGACATTAATGTATGAGGTAAATCGAATTCTTACCTTATCAAAAAAAGTTTTCCAAATGCTGTTAAATATAACTGACAGTGTTAGTGTACTTAAGATGTTATAAGTTGGTGTAAAATGATAAGATATGTATTTTTTTTCAAATTTTCCAACTCAAAACAAACTTAGGTGTGCTTAAATTGAAGACAATAACTACAAGATGTTGGTGATTTTAGTGTCATCATGAGATTGTTCCCTTGGAGAGAACAATGCCATTTAGTGTGATCGGGATTCATACAACACTATGAAATCTCATTTCGTTATAACACATGTTTGGGGGTGTGGAGTACTCACGTGTGTAAGCGGACTAGAGTTCTAGAGGGAAACAATAAGGATTTGTTACATGTGAAGAGCAAGTACCCTTGGAGGGAACTTTGCTGCTTTGTTCCCTTTGAGGAAACAATACATGGAACTGTACAGATGGCTGGTTGATCTGAGCACGTTAGCCACGTTGTTAAATTGAGAACGTGCTGAGAACGTGCTTGTTACTGTTGTGCAACTGCAGTTATGATCTCTCTTATAACCACCATGACTTATGTAACTCCCTTGTAAACCATCGGTAACCGCCGGGGACAGTTACCTGAGATGGTAACTGTCATAGGAGCGGTTGTAACCGCTTGGTAACCGCCTAGTAACTGTCAGAAACTTCCCTAAACTTCTATAATTCGTTTATAGAAGGCTCCCACTGCCTATATAAAGGCTTTTCGGGATGATAGTGTGCGGGTGATGAAAGTGAGACGATCGAGAGACATCAAGAGACGATGTGATCTCTCATTAGATCGAGTCTATCCAAAGTCATTCATCCTCATTACATGCACTCTAAAGTTCAATTCCTTTCTGATAGCCTAGATCGGAATTGGGTTGGTTTGTTTTATCTCACTTCAAATTTCGTGGATTCCCTAAGGCTATACTAGGGGCGAAATATTGATTTCGGAAAGCTCACAAGCGATTCAAACCTATATCAAGTTGTTATTGCCTATGATTGATCTATGGATGTGGAGTCATCTACATCAACATCCTCGAAGGGGAACCCAGATCTGCAGGGAGCAATTCAACCATTTTGCAGATTCATCATCTCGGAGTGTTCAGTTCCTCGTCAGCAGCTTCAATGTCTTCCGAGGGAACGTTCCAGAGAAGGGTTCCAGAAATCGACAACACCTACAATCGAAATCAATATTCTGAGATCAAGTCATATGGCAATGGGCATGAGAAGACAACCAATATGAAGATGGTGGAGACCCAAAAGAAGGTTGGTCGTTTCTACCATGGAAGGGATATTAAAATCCTTGATCCGAAGGTTTTGATGTATTATGTCCCAAAATTGATTTGGGTACGTGAAAGACTATTTGGCTTTGATATTATTCATATCACTAATATGTGTGATATGATAATGGTTAGATGTAAACCATGTATGATCTTTTGATCATAGGTTAAGATACGTACATCAATGGAATGGTTATGTTAACATGTCCATGATTTCTCATTACTATTCGATGAGAAATGATAGGTGTAAAACATGTATTTTGATAGATCATATATGATATATTATTATATGATCTTATAAGGCCAAATTGAATTTGTGATCAACCAAATTTCGGATGATCGTCCGTTGAAAGGGAAACGTGGCCATTATGTGGACATGTCCTTAACTGGACGGTGTTGAGGCTTTGGTGATTTGCATTTAGATGCAAGAGTGACTCCATGTAAGTCACGTGGTACAAGCAAAAGGACATTTACATGATGTCAAGGGTATTATTACCATGGACATTGAAATATGATCATGTGTTCACCATTTACTTAGGTGAAGGAAAGGTGTCATAACCTTTGATTATATGATATAAACATATTGTTTATAATATAGTTATTATCCTGTATTTAAGGATAATGAAAGTTTTCTCATATAGAAAGTTCGTACCCTGAATGGGTAGTTCATTTGAAGGGAACTGTGTAACACTCCCAAATATATATCCTTGAAAGTATTACCGCCAGTGACCTCAGATTCCACATCCGAAGCCACCCAAGGCTTAACCAATTTATACAATATATAAAATACACTGATAATATGAAATATCATAATCTTTATTGAAACCAAAGTCTCGGAATTACATCCGTAAATCCCAAATACAACAGAAATACAGAATACGTTTAATACAACGGAAGTCTTTTAAATAAATAACATAAGGTCTTGATCGAAGCGATCATCCGCCTAGGATCTTCAACCTGGATAAAACTCTTAAAAACTTCATCTGCCTTCATAGTCGGATTCTAGCCTTCACGGAACGGTAGTTTACCTGATGTGTCGTATGAGACGGATGACACCAGCCAACCATGCAAGGGAAAATAACCGGTTGGTTAGTCTAATGAAAGACTATACAAGGGTAAAACAGAAAGGTTCTAAGGTTGTCGTATTAGGTTAGACCCATCGCTTCTCGAATGAAAGCCGATGACGATAGTAAACCTCAATACTTCTACAAGAATATACGAAACAGAAAGAACAAGAGAAGACTCCTAAAGATCGAGTCTACTGGAAATGAATGAAGAGAAGACTCCAAGAGATTGAGTCTTATCGGAAAGTATGACAATTGTTCGGGAATATTATAATTTCACACAAGCGTTTAAAAAGACTTGACCATTTGGGTCCACGACCAACCTCACCGCGTAATGCAAATTAAGATTTGGAAGGAGGACTTACTCTAATCGAAGTCTAGACGAGGTTCCAAGTTGTACTTCTCGCCCAAGGTTCATTAATTATGTGCATAGCGGCACTTATCTTATTTTAGTGACAAAGCGTACATTTACGTTATAAGCTTTTAGAATATATCATCTCATCGCGAGAGATATCGAAGGGAATAAATCCCGATTGTTTGGCACCAGCTGTGTGCACCTCCCCTATACTCGCATAGGGGATAGTCATGACCAGAGAGAGTATTAGGGAAAAATCCTCCTAATACCAGATATAAAGAAACGACTAGACCTCACAAGGTACATAGCGTTCCTACGAATACTCGTTCTAACTATCATGTATAAGTTCACATATAAAATCCACACCAATACCATCATGGTAATAACAGATATAATAGTGTTGTTTCTAGCAATATATACAACCTATAATAATATCATGTTTTAATCGTATCATTTATAAAATCTGTTCCCAAACGAAAACAATAGTTCATCCCAATTTAATTAACAATTAAACAATTGATAATTAATGGAAACATGGAATGATAAGCAAGAGCGAACCGCCACTTGCCTTAGTCTAGACGAACGATTGAAAGATGACGGGTTTCTGGGTCCGAAACGGGAACGGAAGACGGATTACAGATTCCTACGACGACGACCCATAATGAAACCCGAGGTTAGATTCGACAACAAAATGATACGAATCTAAGAAAGAACGAACGAAATCAAAAGAACGAAGGTCCCGACTGAGACCGACATGCCCAAGGCCACGATCGCGATTGCTAGAGCAATCCGCAGTCGCGGCTGGGATTCCGCGGTCGCGGCCGTCGAGGACAAGGCCACCACGGGCGTCATGACAGCGGCCGCAGACGCGGCCGACCTTGTCACTGCCGCGGTCGCGGCAGTTCATGTCCGCGGTCACGGCAGTTCATGTCCGCGGTCGCGGCTATGAACTCCGGCGACTCTAAAGGGAGAAAACTCACCGGCGACGTTACGAGAGGGCTTCGACTCCAACCTTCCTTGTGCTTCCAATGCACCACTCCAAGGCTGCTACAACTCCCGGCAAGGCCTCCGACGACACTTTGAAGATTCCGGCGAGGCTTGGAACTCCGGCGAGCAAGAAAACGAACGAGAGAGAGATATTAGATTTGGGTGCCCTTAAACCCTCCCAAATCGACTCTATTTATGTGATACCCCGTATTTTTGTAAGGTTATTTTGGGAATTTTGGAATTTCCCGAGTACCCGTTGTGTACGTCGGATTTAATACAGAGAGTTTGAGACATTCTGTAATGTGCTCTGTATCTGTAATATTTTTCTCAGTGAAATAATATACAGACAAGGTGCCTTAGATTTTAATTGTCGTTCGCGTACGATAATTTTTATCCCGGTTTAACGTCAGGTTCGTTCAAAGCTGAATGGGCGGGAAAAGGGAGAAACGACGACCGCCGTTCAGAAATGGCGACCGCCGTGGTTGGGACCGAGGAGTCAGCGTGTCAGCTTCTAGCTGGCCGCGACATGCCTAACAACGGCGACTGTCGCGTGCCCACCGCAGGCTAAAAACGGCGCCCGCCGTGTTTTGTCCAGTGGGCATTGCCCGTTGGTCGCCGGCGGTAATCGAGGCGCGCCGATCTTGCTTTCGGCCGCGTCTTAGGGTTTGGTTGAGGCTCCCAGGTGTTTGGCTATAAATAGGGGTGTTTGGGAGAGGGTTTTGAAGCCCTTCCAACCCCGAATCGCTGCCGGATTTCCTTCTCGTCGGAGTTGGTTTTCGCCGGAGTTTAAAGGTCTCGCCGGTGTTGCTTTGGTGTGTTTCCTGAGTGCATTTGTGAAGCTTTTGGTTAGCCTTGGAGGTTAGAAGCCAAAGCAAGTCGAAGGAGGCCGAACCGCTCGTGTTTTGGGGTGAGATTTCTCTCGTCTCGGTCGACCGTGTTCTTTACGGCGACCGCCGTGTTCTTCATGGCGACCGCCGTGATGAATGCGGCGACCGCCGCCAAGAATGGCGACCGCCGCCAGTGCCCAGAATGCCTTCGTGGCTTTGGCTTGGTTGGTTGTTGTCGTGGCGTCTTTCCTTCCGTGTTCTCTCGCCGTGTTTAGATTCATACCGTTTATGTCGGATCTAACTTAGGGTTCCTTTTATGGGTCGACTCGAAGGTTGTTGTACTGTCGGATCTATACCCGTGTCGAGCCGGAATCCAGTTGTCGTCTTTAGACTATTCTGCGGATTAAGGCAAGTGGCGGTTCGCTCTTGCTCATCGTTCCATATTTACATTAATTATCAGTAGTTTATCTGAGTAATTAATTTGGAATGATTATGGTGTTCATCTGGAAACGGTTTTGTTAACTGTTTTGGAAAACTAAAATATGATGTTATAATAGGTTGTATATCTGTTAGAACAACGCTATTATATATATATGTGATTAATACAGATATTATTATAGGTTGTATATTGTTAGAACAACGCTATTTTATCTGTTTCTGGCCGCGATGGCTTTGTTGTGATTGATTACTGTGTTGAACTGTTTAGTTAGCACGAGTATTCGTAGGAACGCTACTGTGTATCTCATTGCGAGTGCTAGTCGTTTCTTGATAACCTGGTGGTTAGGATTTAGTTCCTACCATCCTTCTCTAATGCCGTTTGTAGGGATTTAGTTCCCGACTCTGCCTTGAGGGATTTAGTTCCCGTGGGATTTAGTTCCCGATTCGACTCTTGGGATTTAGTTCCCGAGTCAACTCTGTCTTAGGGATTTCGTTCCCGAGGGATTTAGTTCCCGAACCGACTTTAGGGATTTAGTTCCCAAGTCAACTCCGTCCATGGATTTAGTTCCCGACGGTATCTCTTTATCCCAATGGATGAGATGATTTAAAAGCCTATAACGTGATGTGGGTTTTTGGAATTAAATAAGATAAAGTGCCCGAGTGCACATAATTAATATACCTTTGGCGAGTAGTGCAGCTAAGTAAATAGTGCAGCTAGGAAAGCTCGTCTCGACTGTTGATCAGAGTACGTTCTCTTTCCAATCTGGATTCGCTGTAAGCGATGAGGTTGGTCGTGAACCGAAACATCTTAGTCAGTTTTTAAATCGTTATGTGGTTCTGTAAGACCCAGACTTGAATGTAGTACGTTCTCCTTCCGATCTGGATTCGCTGTAAGCGGTGAGATTGGTTATGAGCCGAAGCATCTCAGTCAGCTTTTAATCGCTGTTGTTTGATTCTGTAAACATTCCAGATTTGTCATATTTCCTTAAAGACTCATTTCCGTTGGAGTCTTCTATCGGGTCAATTTCTGTGCATATCTCTTGTCTTGTGCATATCTCTTGTTTATTCAAGTAGAGTATGGTGATTGACAAGCGTACTCGATTATTATTCGAGGGACGAGGAGTCTAACCTAATACGACTGCTTAGAATCATTCTGCTTTTTACCCTTGCTAGTCTATTCAAGTAGACTAACCCACGAACATTGTTCTCCGCATGTGGGCTGGTGTCATCCGTTCGATTCGGCACATCAGATAGAGTGAAGATATGAGGAGACTAGATTGACTATGAAGACGACGGTTGTTTTTGGATGTTTTAATAATTGCTTTTAATCAGGTTGAGATCCTTGGGCAGGTGATCATTACGATCACAACCCTTTTTGTAATATCTTTTATAAGTCTTCCGCTGTACTTTGTTTAAACTCTGTGTTTGGCCTATTCGGGATTGGGATGTAATCCCGTAACTCATGTTTCATTTGATTGATGTTTTGATTTGGATACTTTGATCATTATGTATCATTGTATGCCTTAAATTGTATTTAAACCGGTAAAGCCTTGGGTGATCTTGGTAAGGAACACTGGGGTCACTGGCGGTAATACCTTTCCAAATGGGTTAAGATTTGGGGGTGTTACAGTTGTGGTATCAGAGCCAAAGGTTTTAAAACGGGTTTGGGATTTTATAAATAATTTATCCATTTTTGAAAATGCTTTAAAAGGGCTCTGAATTTTCAAAGTGAAAAGAATTTCAAAACACCGTTCATAGTCATGTCTTCTGTACAGTATGATATAGTAAGCTTGCTTCTATGTCTAGAAAGACTAATTCCTTCCCCGTTGCCCCGCTAGATATGGGTGCATTCTGTTCTCTTCAGAGGAACCCGGGAGAAGCCGAGGTGGTTTCGCCATCTCCAGTTAGGCTTGATTCCCAGTTCGCTCGTTGTGAGTTGAGGTTGTAGAACCTAGTAACTCGGTTTGAGTCCATCAATAGAAATTACCAAGTTGATCTATTCTAAGTTGATTTTATTACAATAAGTATATCAGAATGATACTAATGTGATAAAATCCTTGGAAATTGATCGGTACTCAGATGGTGAACACAAGAAACGTTATCCGTGCTGGTGCTGGGCCGAGTAATGACCCCAGACCAACTGTAGGAAATGTTGGACAAGACGAGCAGGAGTTTGATTCCAACAACCATCCTAGAGGCTATGGTCAAGAGCAGACCAACGCTCCAATGGCATTTGATGCTGCAACATTAGAGGCAATTCGGGGAATGGTCATGCAAGCAGTGACTGATATACTGCAACCGAGTATGCCGCAGACACAAGGTGTGCAAATTCCCCCACCGGTTCCCAGATTTGAGGAGCCAGGAAACCGTGTATTCCAAGAGAATATAGTCAGGACTCGAGACAACTATGGTCGTGCTCTGAAGACCATTAATTCCATGAGGCCTGACAGCTATAACGGGAAAGGGGAACCAGTCGGGGTGATCCATTGGTTCTCCCACATGGAGCGGTTGTTCCGCAACATTGATTGTACTGAAGCTGAGAAAGTACATATAGCTTCTCTTCAGTTAAAGGAGGATGCTAGTGAGTGGTGGGAGAGTACCGGCTTAGCTAATAGCCCTGTTTTGAACTGGGAGACGTTCAAGACAAAGATGACAGACCGTTTCTTCTCTCGTGCTATGAGGGAGGAGAAACACAAGGAGTTCCTATACCCTAAGACTGATGGATTGAAGGTGACTGAGCTGGCAACCAAATTCAATCATTTGCTACAGTATGCTGGACCTGAGATATCCAGTGAGGCACAGAAAATCTGGTATTTCCATGAGTGGATGGGCCCAGATATTAAGCCACTGATGGTACGTCACGGATGCTCGACTTTGGAGCAGTACGTGGATGCGGCCTACAAGTTGGAGGTAACTCTGGAGGAGTCCGCTCATAAGCGGGAGAATCAAGTTAAGGGAAAGGGTGGGCAACAGGATCGCCAGGTTGGTTCGTTCAAACGACCGGCATCGCCTACCAAGTTTGAAAAGTCTGGTCGTGCTAAGACCGAGACAACTCAGTCTGACTCTGCCAGGGGCTCAGGTTGGAGCAGCTGAGTGATTCAGTGTCACAATTGTGGTGCTTCTGGGCACAAGAGTTTTGCATGTCGGAATGAGAAGAAGACTTGTTTTGGTTGTGGAAAGGAAGGGCATATGCAGAGGTTCTGTCGGCAGGGAATGCAGAAAGGAGCGGAGTCTCATCAGGGGTCTATTAATCCAAACAACAGACCTAGGTTTAAACCAACAGAGACTTCCAATCCTTAGATGCAGACAACTGCGCAGAATAAAGGGAAAGCCCCAATGACTTCTGGAAGTCAGGGTCAACGTCTTTACGTGATGCGTGAGGCGGATGGACCCTATGCTCCTAATGCTTAGAGTACTTTGTATCTGCATTACACTTTTATTAATGTGTTGTTGATGTGGGTGCTACCCAGACTTTAATTTTGGATGGTTGTAAGTTAAGTTGTGTGTGCAACGAGGTTGTGAACCTTTTGTTGTAACTCTTCTTATATATGAACCTTTGGTTTATACCAAGTTAATGTTTCGTTGCTTGGTATGGGGTAAGGTCTAGTGTTCGAGACTCACCAACAACCTCTTAGGAGATGGCTGCCTATTAATTAGGTGGAGCTACCAAGGATGGGTTGAGATGTATGGACAGCGGCTCATGGCAACAGTGGACGCTGGTAATGGCTGAGCCTGGGCTCGGAGCCACTAGTGAGTCGTTTGTGAACCATGTAGTGGGCTGGTCCAAGATGGTGACCATTTAGTGGGAACCAATCGTCTGTCGGAATTGTCGATTACCATCAAGGGTAAGAAATTCAAAGCGATTTGACCTAAATAACCATGGTCCCATACGATAATTATTCTCGGTATGGATTGACGGAAGCGTCATAAGGCAGTGATCGACTTCAGTTTTTGTTATTTCTATGGTTAGAGAATTTACGGGTGTCTTTCCAGAAGATATTCCTGGATACCCCGAATCGTGTTGTGGAGTTTGCAATTGATCTCGAGTCGTGTACCACGCCGATTCTGAGGCACCGTACCGGATGGCTGCTGTTGAGATGCAAGAGTTGAAGAAGCAACTCAAGGATCTTCTTGACAAAAGTTATATAAAGCTGAGTGCATCACCTTGATTAGGAGTGCCCTAGTTTTATTTGTCAAAAATGAAGATGGACCGTTTCGACTTTATTTTGACTTTCGAGAGTTGAATAAAGTCACGATCAAGAGCAAGTATCTGTTGCCAAGGAGTGATGATCTGTTGGATCAACTACATGGAGCAAACGTTTTCTCCAAGATCGACATGAGATCTGGGTATCATCAGCTCAGGATTCGTGAGGGTGATATTCCGAGGATTTCATTTCGGATGATAGATGGTCACTACGAGATTGTAGTTATGCCATCTGGATCTACGAATGCTCTAGCAGTTTTCATGAACCTAGTGCATCGATGTTTTAGACAAGTACTTGAATAAGTTCATAGTGGTGTTCATCAATGGCATTTTTGATATTTTTCCCGAGCAAGGAAGCTCACAGGGAACATCTGCGGATTGCTTTATCGGTCCTTAGACCAAGTCGGTTGTACGCAAAGTGGGATAAGTGCGATTGTTGGATCTAGAAGTGGCTTTCTTAGGCCATGTGATCAATAAGAATGAGGTTATGGTTATTCCCCAGAAGAGTGAATCAGTAGTTGTTTGGAAGCGGCCTCAGGGTGTGAGCGAGGTGCGCAGTTTCCCAGAGCTTGCTGAGCATTATAGACGGTTCATGGAAGGATTTTTTTAAGATCACTCCACCTATGACCAGTCTGTTCCGCAAGGTCAACAAGAAGTTGTCTGGGATGACAAGTGCAAGACCAGTTTTCAAGAAGTTGAAACAGTGTCTGACTTATGCACCAGTTTTGGCGTTATCGGAAAGAATGATGGCTATATGGTCTATAGTTAATGCTTCGAGAAATGGGTTGGGATGTGTCTTTGATGCAGAGGGGCAAGGTTATTGCTTACGCATCTAGACAATTGAAAACCTATGAAGCAAATTAACCAACACATGACCTAGAACTAGCAGCAATAGTGGTTGCATTGGAAACTGAGGTTACTTGGGTGACCCAGAGGTCAGAAGAAGTTTTCCACTAGGATATTATCCGTTTACATGGCATTCCTAAGACCATTGTATCAGATCGAGATGGCCGATTCATGTCAAGTTTATAGCAAGAACTTCACAAGGCCATGGGAACTGAATTGAGATTCAGCAGCATTTCATCCTCAGACAGATGGTCAGTCTGAAAAGACCATCTAGACCCTGGAGGATATGCTAAGAAGCATACGTACTCGATCATCCGACTAGCTGGGAAGACAGCCTAAGTTTGATTGAGCTCACGTACGATAATAGCTGGCATGCTACGGTCAAGATGGCTCAGTTCGAAGCTTTGTATGGTCTCAGATGTAGATCTCAGATTTGTTGGGATGATAATGCCGACAAGATTCTGCTTGGACCAGAGTTGGTCGAAAGGACAACTTCAGACATTGCTTTGATTAGACAGAGGATGTTGACCGCTCAGAGTCGGCAAAAGTTTTACGCAGATCAGAAGCGTTAAAGTGTTGAATTCGAGGTTGGTGGCAAGGTACTTGTCACAGTATCGCCACCCAAGGATGTTTTCAGGTTTGGTAAGCGTTGGAAGCTTAACCCTCGCTACATGGGACCATTCAAGATTCTGGATAGAGTAAGATCTCTAACGTACCGTTTCGCGTTGTCGCCATCGGCATACCCAGTGTATAATGTGTTCCACGTATCATTGCTAAGGATATTCGTGCCAAGATGAGTCTCGTAGGCTGAGCTATAAGGACGTCGAGATTCAGGCAAATGGTACTTGAGAGGAGATGCCAGTGTGCATTCTCGAACACCGTGTGAAGCGACTGTGCAACAAGATCGTACTGTTGGTACGAGTTCTGTGGTCCAGGTCTGGGACTGAGGAAGTTACTTGGGAAACCGAGGCAGAGATGCTCAGACACTTTCCCGAGTTGTTTTTCGGCCAAGTTTCGGGGTCGAAACTTCCTTTAAGGGGGAGGTGATGTGATACCCCGTATTTTTATAAGGTTATTTTGGGAATTTTGGAATTTCCCGAGTACCCGTTGTGTACGTCGGATTTAATACAGAGAGTTTGAGACATTCTATAATGTGCTCTGTATCTGTAATATTTTTCTCAGTGAAATAATATACAGACAAGGTGCCTTAGATTTTAAGTGTCGTTCGCGTACGATAATTTTTATCCCGGTTTAACGTCAGGTTCGTTCAAAGCTGAATGGGCGGGAAAAGGGAGAAACGGCAACCACCGTTCAGAAACGGCGACCGCCGTGGTTGGGCCTGAGGAGTCAGCGTGTCAGCTTCTAGCTGGCCGCGACAGGCCTAACAACGGCGACCGCCGCATTTACGTCGACCGCCGCGTGCCCGCCGCAGGCTAAAAACGGCGGCCGCCATGTTTTGTCCAGTGGGCATTGCCCGTTGGTCGCCGGCGGTAATCGAGGCGCGCCGATCTTGCTTTCGGCCGCGTCTTAGGGTTTGGTTGAGGCTCCCAGGTGTTTGGCTATAAATAGGGGTGTTTGGGAGAGGGTTTTGAAGCCCTTCCAACCCCGAATCGCTGCCGGATTTCCTTCTCGTCGGAGTTGGTTTTCGCCGGAGTTTGAAGGTCTCGCTGGTGTTGCTTTGGTGTGTTTCCTGAGTGCCTTTGTGAAGCTTTTGGTTAGCCTTGGAGGTTAGAAGCCAAAGCAAGTCGAAGGAGGCCGAACCGCTCGTGTTTTGGGGTGAGATTTCTCTCGTCTCTGTCGACCGTGTTCTTCACGGCGACCGCCGTGATGAATGCGGCGACCGCCGCCAAGAACGGCGACTGCCGCCAGTGCCCAAAATGCCTTCTTGGCTTTGGCTTGGTTGGTTGTCGTCGTGGCGTCTTTACTTCCGTGTTCTCTCGCCGTGTTTAGATTCATACCGTTTATGTCGGATCTAACTTAGGGTTCCTTTTATGGGTCGACTCGAAGGTTGTTGTACTGTCGGATCTATACCCGTGTCGAGCCGGAATCCAGTTGTCGTCTTTAGACTATTCTGCGGATTAAGGCAAGTGGCGGTTCGCTCTTGCTCATCGTTCCATATTTACATTAATTATCAGTAGTTTATCTGAGTAATTAATTTGGAATGATTATGGTGTTCATCTGGAAACGGTTTTGTTAACTGTTTTGGAAAACTAAAATATGATGTTATAATAGGTTGTATATCTGTTAGAACAACGCTATTATATATATATGTGATTAATACAGATATTATTATAGGTTGTATATTGTTAGAACAACGCTATTTTATCTGTTTCTGGCCGCGATGGCTTTGTTGTGATTGATTACTGTGTTGAACTGTTTAGTTAGCACGAGTATTCGTAGGAACGCTACTGTGTATCTCATTGCGAGTGCTAGTCGTTTCTTGATAACCTGGTGGTTATGATTTAGTTCCTACCATCCTTCTCTAATGCCGTTTGTAGGGATTTAGTTCCCGACTCCGCCTTGAGGGATTTAGTTCCCATGGGATTTAGTTCCCGATTCGACTCTTGGGATTTAGTTCCCGAGTCAACTCTGTCTTAGGGATTTAGTTCCCGAGGGATTTAGTTCCCGAACCGACTTTAGGGATTTAGTTCCCAAGTCAACTCCGTCCATGGATTTAGTTCCCGACGGTATCTCTTTATCCCGATGGATGAGATGATTTAAAAGCCTATAACGGGATATGGGTTTTTGGAATTAAATAAGATAAAGTGCCCGAGTGCACATAATTAATATACCTTTGGCGAGTAGTGCAACTAAGTAAATAGTGCAGCTAGGAAAGCTCGTCTCGACTGTTGATCAAAGTACGCTCTCTTTCCAATATGGATTCGCTGTAAGCGATGAGGTTGGTCGTAAACCGAAACATATTAGTCAGTTTTTAAATCGTTATGTGGTTCTGTAAGACCCAGACTTGAATGTAGTACGTTCTCCTTCCGATCTGGATTCGCTGTAAGCGGTGAGGTTGGTTGTGAGCCGAAGTATCTCAGTCAGCTTTTAATCGCTGTTGTTTGATTCGGTAAACATTCCAGATTTGTCATATTTCCTTAAAGACTCATTTCCGTTGGAGTCTTCTTTCGGGTCAATTTCTGTGAAGATTCAGTCTTCCAGAATCTTCTCTTGTGCATATCTCTTGTTTATTCAAGTAGAGTATGGTGGTTGATAAGCGTACTCGATTATTATTCGAGGGACGAGGAGTCTAACCTAATACGACTGCTTAGAACCATTCTGCTTTTTACCCTTGCTAGTCTATTCAAGTAGACTAACCCACGAACATTGTTCTCCGCATGTGGGCTGGTGTCATCCGTTCGATTCGGCACATCAGATAGAGCGAAGATATGAGGAGACTAGATTGACTATGAAGACGACGGTTGTTTTTGGATGTTTTAATAATTGCTTTTAATCAGGTTGAGATCCTTGGGCAGGTGATCATTACGATCACAACCCTTTTTGTAATATCTTTTATAAGTCTTCCGCTGTACTTTGTTTAAACTCTGTGTTTGGCCTATTCGGGATTGGGATGTAATCCCGTAACTCATGTTTCATTTGATTGATGTTTTGATTTGGATACTTTGATCATTATGTATCATTGTATGCCTTAAATTGTATTTAAACCGGTAAAGCCTTGGGTGATCTTGGTAAGGAACACTGGGGTCACTGGCGGTAATAACTTTCCAAATGGGTTAAGATTTGGGGGTGTTACAGTTGTGGTATCAGAGCCAAAGGTTTTAAAACGGGTTTGGGATTTTATAAATCATTTATCCGTTTTTGAAAATGCTTTAAAAGGGCTCTGAATTTTCAAAGTGAAAAGAATTTCAAAACACCGTTCATAGTCATGTCTTCTGTATAGTATGATATAGTAAGCTTGCTTCTATGTCTAGAAAGACTAATTCCTTCCCCGTTGCCCCGCTAGATATGGGTGCATTCTGTTCTCTTCAGAGGAACCCGGGAGAAGCCGAGGTGGTTTCGCCATCTCCAGTTAGGCTTGATTCCCAGTTCGCTTGTTGTGAGTTGAGGTTGTAGAACCTAGTTACTCGGTTTGAGTCCATCAATAGAAATTACGAAGTTGATCTATTCTAAGTTGATTTTATTACAATAAGTATATCAGAATGATACAATTGTGATAAAATCCTTGGAAATTGATCGGTACTCAGATGGTGAACACAAGGAACGTTATCCGTGCTGGTGCTGGGCCGAGTAATGACCCCAGACCAACTATAGGAAATGTTGGACAAGACGAGCAGGAGTTTGATTCCAACAACCATCCTAGAGGCAATGGTCAAGAGCAGACCAACGCTCCAATGGCATTTGATGCTGCAACATTAGAGGCAATTCGGGGAATGGTCATGCAAGCAGTGACTGATATACTGCAACCGAGTATGCCGTAGGCACAAGGTGTGCAAATT
Source organism: Rheum nobile (assembly GCA_027886185.1). Classification (NCBI taxonomy): domain Eukaryota; kingdom Viridiplantae; phylum Streptophyta; class Magnoliopsida; order Caryophyllales; family Polygonaceae; genus Rheum; species Rheum nobile. The sequence goes on along the minus strand of WOAB01000207.1, from coordinate 3,647,862 downwards.
CCCCCACCGGTTCCTAGATTTGAGGAGCCAGGAAACCGTGTATTCCAGGAGAATATAGTCAGGACTCGAGACAACTATGGTCGTGCTCTGAAGACCATTAATTCCATGAGGCCTGACAGCTATAACGGGAAAGGGGAACCAGTCGGGGTGATCCATTGGTTCTCCCACATGGAGCGGTTGTTCCGCAACATTGATTGTACTGAAGCTGAGAAAGTACATATAGCTTCTCTTCAGTTAAAGGAGGATGCTAGTGAGTGGTGGGAGAGTACCGGCTTAGCTAATAGCCCTGTTTTGAACTGGGAGATGTTCAAGACAAAGATGACAGACCGTTTCTTCTCTCGTTCTATGAGGGAGGAGAAACACAAGGAGTTCCTATACCCTAAGATTGATGGATTGAAGGTGACTGAGTTGGCAACCAAATTCAATCATTTTCTACAGTATGCTAGACCTGAGATATCCAGTGAGGCACAAAAAATCTGGTATTTCCATGAGTGGATGGGCCTAGATATTAAGCCACTGATGGTACATCATGGATGCTCGACTTTGGAGCAGTACGTGGATGCGGCCTACAAGTTAGAGGTAACTCTGGAGGAGTCCGCTCATAAGCGGGATAATCAAGTTAAGGGAAAGGGTGGGCAACAGGATCACCAGGTTGGTCCGTTCAAACGACCGGCATCGCCTACCAAGTTTGAGAAGTCTGGTCGTGCTAAGACCGAGATAACTCAGTCTGACTCTGCCAGGGGCTCAGGTTGGAGTAGCGGAGTGATTCAGTGTCACAATTGTGGTGCTTCTGGGCACAAGAGTTTTGCATGTCGGAATGAGAAGAAGACTTGTTTTGGTTGTGGAAAGGAAGGACATATGCAGAGGTTCTATCGGCAGAGAATGCAGAAAGGAGCGGAGTCTCATCAGGGGTCTGTTAATCCAAACAATAGACCTAGGTTTAAACCAACAGAGACTTCTAATCCTTCGATGCAGACAACTGCGCAGAATAAAGGGAAAGCCCCAATGACTTCTGGAAGTCAAGGTCAACGTCTTTACGTGATGCGTGAGGCGGATGGATCCTATGCTCATAATGCTTAGAGTACTTTGTATCTGCATTACACTTTTATTAATGTGTTGTTGATGTGGGTGCTACCCAGACTTTAATTTTGGATGGTTGTAAGTTAAGTTGTGTGTGCAACGAGGTTGTGAACCTTTTGTTGTAACTCTTCTTATATATGAACCTTTGGTTTATACCAAGTTAATGTTTCGTTGCTTGGTATGGGGTAAGGTCTCGTGTTCGAGACTCACCAACAACCTCTTAGGAGATGGCTGCCTATTAATTAGGTGGAGCTACCAAGGATGGGTTGAGATGTATGGACAGTGGCTCATGGCAACAGTGGACGCTGATAATGGCTGGGCCTGGGCTCGGAGCCACTAGTGAGTCGTCTGTGAACCATGTAGTGGGCTGGTCCAAGATGGTGACCATTTAGTGGAAACCAATCATCTGTCGGAATTGTCGATTACCATCAAGGGTAAGAAATTCAAAGCGATTTGACCTAAATAACCATGGTCTCATACGATAATTATTCTCGGTATGGATTGATGGAAGCGTCATAAGGCAGTGATCGACTTCAGTTTTTGTTATTTATGTGGTTAGAGAATTTACGGGTGTCTTTCCAGAAGATATTCCTGGATACCCCGAATCGTGTTGTGGAGTTTGCAATTGATCTCGAGCCGTGTACCACGCCGATCTCTGAGGCACCGTACCGGATGGCTCCTGTTGAGATGCAAGAGTTGAAGAAGCAACTCAAGGATCTTCTTGACAAAAGTTATATAAAGCTGAGTGCATCACCTTGATTAGGAGTGCCCTAGTTTTATGTGTCAAAAAGAAAGGTTTGGCGTGGGTTTTAAACCCCAGATTAACGGCGGACGATCAACGGTGGTGTGAACGGCGAGGTGCAGGCGACGCGACGTTGGCGTGTTGGAGTTTTCTGCGGTCGCGGAACTTTATCTGCGGTCGCGGAAAATTCCTGTGCCCAGCCCTTCTGAAACCCATTTTTCTGCGGTCGCGGAAATTCTGCCGCGGTCGCGAAAATGCCTTTTCCGCGTCTGTTTGCCCGGGGAAAGGTTTGGCGTGGGTTTTAAACCCCAGATTAAATATATTTGTACCCAAACAAATATTCTAAGCCCCAAAAAATACGTCGAATGTATTTTATATTACTCAGGGAATTTTACAGAGATCAATCTCGATACAGAAATCCGAACTTCTCCAAAAACGATACGATCACAGAACGAGGGTTGAGTAAATTACCCAAATACCCTTACTAAAGATTGAGGGGTATTACATCACTTCCCCCTAAAAAGAAGTTTCGACCCCCAAAACTTGGCCGAAAACCCAAAAAAAAAAAGCGAGGCATTACATCACTATCCTCTTAAAAAGGTTTCGACCCCGAAACTAGGCCAAAAACAGCTCGGGAAAGCGACTAAGCATATCCTCTTCAATCTCCCAGGTTTCCCAAGTAACCTCTTCAGATCCAGCCTTGGACCAAAGAATCCGTACTAATGGTACTACCTTGTTCCGCAATTGCTTCTCGCGACGCTCGAGAATACGCACAGGTATCTCTTCGTAGGTACCATTTGCCTGAATCTCGATGTCTTCATAACTCAACACATGAGACACATCTGGCACATACTTTCTCAACAAGGATACGTGGAACACGTTATGCACCGGATGTGCCGACGGCGGCAATGCCAAACGATACGCTAGAGACCCCATCTTGTCAAGGATCTCAAACGGTCCCATGTAGCGAGGGTTAAGCTTCCCACGCTTTCCGAACTTGAACACACCTTTGGATGGCGACACCCTGACAAACACCTTGTCACCAACCTCGAATTCGACATTCCTGCGCTTCAGATTTGCGTAGGACTTCTGTCGACTCTGAGCTGTCAACATCCTCTGTCTGATCAAAGCAATGTCCGAGGCAGTCCTTTTGACTAACTCCGGTCCGAGCAGAACCTTGTCGGCATTCTCATCCCAACAAATCGGAGATCTGCACTTTCGACCGTATAATGCCTCGAATGAAGCCATCTTAATGGTAGCATGCCAACTGTTGTTGTATGTGAACTCAATCAGACATAGGCTGTTCTCCCAGCTAGTCGGACGATCGAGTACACAAGCTCTCAGCATATCTTCTAATGTCTGGATGGTCCTCTCAGACTGTCCATCCGTCTGAGGATGAAACGCAGTACTGAACCTCAACTCGGTTCCCATGGCCTTGTGGAGTTCCTTCCAGAATCTCCACATGAATCGATCATCACGATCCGATATAATGGTCTTTGGTGTACCATGCAAATGGACAATCTCGTGTAGGAACACTTCTGATAGCTTCTGGGTTCCCCATGTTGACTTGATAGCCACGAAGTGAGCACTCTTCGTGAGCCTGTCAATGATTACCCATATAGCATCCTTTTGACTTTGAGTCTTTGGCAGCCCTGTGACGAAATCCATAGCAATGTCCTCCCATTTCCACTCTGGCACTAGAAGAGGTAGCAATTCACCATCTGGTCTACGGTGTTCTATCTTGACTTTCTGACAAGTCAAGCATTTCGCCACAAATTCCGCTACATCCCACTTCATGTTGGCCACCAGAATTTCTTTCTGAGGTCTTTGTACATCTTGCTAGAGCCTAGATGTACAGAATAAGCTGACGAATGGGCCTCCTTCATCACCAACTGGCAAAGACCATCAACGTCAGGCATACAAATCCGGTCCTGAAACCAGAGTGATCCATCCTCCTGAATCACGAATCCGGGAGCTTTCTCGTCCATCACTTCACTGCTTAACTTTACTAAGACCACGTCATCAACCTACTTCTCCTTGATCTGATCAAGTAGCGTAGCTTGAATCTCAAGCATACTCAGGTATCCTCGACGTTGATTGTACAAGACTTCAATCTCGCACAACCCTTGGTCCAGCTTGGTCTGAGCAGTGAGTAGAGCCACTACAGTCTCGTGCGGTGTCTTCCGGCTCAATGCATCGGCTACTACATTAGCCTTGCCCGGATGATACAGCAACTCGATGTCGTAGTCTTTGAGTAGCTCTAACCAGCGATGTTGTCTCATATTTAACTCCTTCTGAGTGAACACGTACTTGAGACTCTTGTGGTCGGCAAAGACTTGGCACCTCACACCATAGAGATAGTGCCTCCAAATCTTCAACGCAAATACTACAGCTGCTAATTCCAGATCATGCGTCGGATAGTTTGCCTCATATGTTTTCAATTGTCGAGATGCGTACGTAATAACTTTTCCTTCCTTTCTGCATCAGTACGCACCCTAACCCATTCTTTGAAGCATCACTATAGACCACATAACCATCATTCCCTTCCGGTAGCGCTAACACTGGTACAGAGGTCAGACACTTCTTCAGTTTCTGAAAGCTGGCCTCGCACTTGTCATCCCAGAAAAATTTCTTGTGGACCTTGCGGAGTAACCCGATCATAGGTAGAGCGATCTTATAAAATCCCTCCACGAACCGTCTATAATATCCAGCGAGTCCTAAGAAACTGTGCACCTCCTTCACATTCTGAGGCCGCTTCCAGTCGGCTACCGCTTCAATCTTTTGGGGATCAACCATAACCCCATTCTCATTGATCACATGGCCTAAGAAAGCCACTTCTTTGATCCAGAAGTCACACTTAGACAACTTTGCATACAGCTCATTCTGTCTAAGGACTGACAAGGTGATCCGAAGATGTTCTTCGTGAGCCTCCTCACTCGGGGAATAGATCAAAATATCGTCGATGAAGACCACCATGAACTTATCCAGGTATTGGTGGAAACATCGATTCATCAGATCCATGAAGACCGCCGGAGCGTTAGTAAGGCCAAATGGCATGACTATGAACTCATAGTGGCCATACCTCGTCCAGAACGCAGTCCTCGGAATGTCTTCCTCACGAATCCTGAGCTGATGGTAACCAAATCTCATATCGATCTTGGAAAAGACTTTTGCTCCTTGCAATTGATCCAACAGATCATCAATCCTTGGCAACGGATACTTGTTCTTGATTGTGACTTTATTCAACTCTCGATAGTCAATACAAAGTCAAAAAGATCCATCCTTCTTCTTGACGAACAAAACTGGAGCGCCCCAAGGCGATGCACTCGGCCTTATATATCCTTTCTCAAGAAGGTCCTCGAGTTGTTTCTTCAACTCTTGCATCTCAGTTGGAGCCATCCGGTACGGTGCCTTGGAGATTGGTGCGGTACCAGGCTCAAGATCAATGGTAAACTCCACGTCACGACTCGGGGGTAAACCGGGGATCTCTTCCGGAAAGACATCCGGAAATTCGCGAATGACTGAAATATCAAGAACTGAAGGCTCGTCTTTCTTGGGTTTATCCAGATAGCACAGGTACCCGACACAACCTTGTCGAAGTAGCTTACACGCGGCCATCGCATTGATGAGCTTTTCGTTATCAGCGTTGTTACGACCCTTGAATTTGCATACGAACGGCCCCCCAGATGACACCGTCACAGTCCTTGAGCTGAAATCGATCACCGCCCCATGACGCGTCAACCAGTCCATACCGAGAATAATGTCGTATGGAGCCATGACTATACAGATCAAATCTGCTTCGAACTTCCTACCCTGAATGGTAATCGGAAATTCTGACAGAAGCTTGGTTCCAATTAAATGTTCACCATTGGGAAGATTCACAACGAAAGGCTCACAAGCCTCATTGCATACTAATCCTAGCTTACTTACGCAACTTTCCGAGATGAAAGAATGGGTAACACCCGAATCAAAGAGTATACACACAGAAGTAGAATAAAGGTATAGAGTACCTTGAGAAGTAGGGGCATTTGATCCATCAGCCTCATGCATCTCGTAGAGTCACTGACCTTGACCTCCTGAAGTAGCTGGGGCTTTCCCCTTGTTCTGCACAGTTATCTGCGTCGAAGGGCTAGGAGCCTCCACTAGTCTGAATCTGGGTCGGTTGTTATGACTAACGGACCATTACTGTGACTCATCTCCTTTCTGCCTCCTCTGCGGACAAAATGTCTGCAAGTGCCCCACCTTTCCGCAACCAAAGCACGTCTTCCTTTCCTTCGGACACTCATTGCTCTTGTGCCCGGGTGTACCACAGTTGTAGCACTGGATCAAATTCTTGCCTTGACCCGAACGTTGCATAGACCCTCCATGAGTCATCTCAGTTCTCGCCCGGTCAGATTTGGCAAAGTTTGACGGTGGCGCGGGTCGCTTGAACCCACTTGCTTGAGGTTGGCTCTGTGCCAGTCTCTGGCGATTGTGCTTCTTAGCCGACTCTTCCAGAGTCACCTCCAACTTATATGCTGCATCCATGTACTGCTCCAGAGTAGAGCATTCGTGACGTACCATCAGTGGTTTGATGTCTGGATTCATCCACTCGTGGAAATGCCAGATTTTCTGCTCATCACTGGACACTTCCGGCCCAACGTACTGTAATAGGTGATTGAACTTGGCCGTAAGCTCAGTCACTTTCAATCCATCTGTCCTCGGATAGAGAAACTCCTTATGCTTCTCTTCCCTCATAGCTCGGGAAAAGAATCGATCAGTCATTTTTGCCTTAAACATTCCCCAGTTCAGTCCAGGGTGATCAGCTAGACTGGTGCCTTCCCACCATTCACTAGCCACCTCCTTCAGTTGAAGGGAAGCAATGTGAACCTTCTCAGCTTCTGTGCACTTGACGTTTCTGAACAGTCATTCCATGTGCGAGAACCAATACGATACTCTGACTGGCTCTCATTTCCCATCATAGCTGTCAGGCCTCATAGAGCTTATGGCCTTTAATGCTCGGCCATAATTGCCTCTGTTCCTGACCGCATCCTCATGAGGTACTTGGATAGCTGGCTCCTCAAATCTAGGAACCACAGGAGGAATTGGCACAACTTGTGCCTGAGGCGCGATTGGTCGCATAATATCGATGACTGCTTGCATCACAATCCCTCGAATAGCCTCAATTGCCGCAACATCGAATACCACTGGAGCGTGGATCGGAACTTGGTCACTGCCCATAGGATTGTTGTGAGAAACAGATTCGTTCTCATCCAATGGGTTAGCGGCATCCCTCAAATTTGGTCTGGGGTTATTGCTTGGCCCAACACCAGCACGAATGGCGTTCCTTGTGTTCACCATCTGTTTACCGATCAAATTCTAAGTATTTTATAACATTAATATCATTTCACATGCACAACGTATAAAATCGACTTAGAATAGACCAAACTTGGTAAACTTTCATTGATGAACTGAAACTGAGTTTGATAGGTCTACATCGGAAATTCTTCCAAGCGATAGGACAAAATTGCTTGGAGAATACAATGCTATCAAAACGAAACAACCAGAATACTAGAAAAGAAGACTGCTAAACTTAACACTGGCCCTCATCATGGTGCCCTGAAAAACTTCCTATAATAGGGAACTCTCATGCACTGCTTCTTCGCACGTGGTCTATCATCGGGGTCTGGTGTCGGACTTTTGGACCTACTCGGCCCTAGAGCACACGGCTCACCTCTCGGCCTTGGTGCCCTCGGCCTTTCCCTAGGCGTGGGAACACTTGGTCCAGCCCCATCAGATCCCGGTTGGTAGCAAAACTCCTCCAGAAATCCTGGTTGGAAGTCTGCCCTGTTCACCTCGTACAAAGGGTCAAGTAGCAATCTTGCTTGGCAGATATACTCCTGGAGTTCGCGGACGTCCACAAGCATTCGGGAGAGACCGAGCTCAGCCTCATATGTCCTCTCCTCCATGTCGTCTAGGGCGTTCGACCACTCCTCCAGTCGCTCCTCCAGCATTTAGGGTCTTGGCCTGGTCTGCTGGGTCGGGACCACCCTCGGTGTATCCATCGATTCTCACGGCCTTGCCCTCCTACGAGCATTCTCAACCGCTTCGTCCACCAGGCGACGCGCTTCAGAGGAAGCCATCTGACTCTGGTGAAACACCTGTCGCGAGTCAGGACTCATCATTGGCTTGCTCGGAGTAGGAATAAACTGTGAGCCCTCAGATGCATCCCGCGGCCCACTCCTCCTCCTGACTGTACCTTCAGCACTAAATGCCTCCCAAGCGGCAGGGGACAACGGCGAATACTCCCTCTCAAGTGGCGACGCCGGACTCGGGAAGATAAATTCCATCTCCGGATCTTCTTCCGGGTCTTCTTCAGGATCCTCCTCCAGATCTTCTTTCGGGTCCTCCTCAGGATCCTCCTCAATTTCGAAGTCGTCGTAGTACCCTCCAAGGTATTGCGCCGGCTCCTCCTCTTCCTCTGTGTCTTCCCTTGGGTCCGCTTCAGGCTCCACCTCGGGAACCTCGGCCCTAACGGACACTAACACCACCGACTCCTCGAGTACGGTCTTCACCTCCTTGGGTGGACTACTGGACTCCCTAACCTCAAAGCACGGCGGGGGAACCGGGAACTCAAGCCTAACTGGAGATGGAAGGGCCACCTCGTCTTCCTCCGATGAGAGATGAATGCGCCCATAACCTACGGGACGACGAGAAGAGAGTTTAGTCTTTCTACATATAGAAGCGAACTTACTATATCAGACTGGAAATAAGGCACGACTAGAACGACAGAGATTTTAAAACAACACATTTTCTAGTCAAGTATGGTTTTATTCGGAAATTCAAAATTTTTGAATTTAAACAACTTTCTCAGTTCGAAAACGAACGAAAAAAAGAAGGTTAATAAAATCTTTGTTTTCAGTAAGACGATTTGAAACCCAACCCGTTTAAAAAAAAATTCGGCTCTGATACCAAATCAGTAACACCCCAAATATATATCCTTGAAAGTATTACCGCCAGTGACCTCAAATTCCATATCCGAAGCCACCCAAGGCTTAACCAATTTATACAATATATAAAATACACTAATAATATGAAATATCATAATCTTTATTGAAACCAAAGTCTCGGAATTACATCCATAAATCCCAAATACAACAGAAATATAGAATACGTTTAATACAGCAGAAGTCTTTTAAATAAATAACATAAGGTCTTTGTAGGATCGTGATTGTTAGATAAAAACTTAAGGAACTCAGAATGATGATTCTTAGTTCCTTTCGCATCGGAAATAAACAATCAAATATAAGACAAGTTCCTTATAGTGGAAACCTTTGATTGCCAACTAGCAATCCAGGATAAAAACCACTATCTTTCTTTCGAAAGGATTTCAAGGTCTACTTCTTGATTTCTTATCTCTTTTGGTTACAGCTTATCCTAGGAACACACACAGTTTCTTTGCCTTACACACAGTTAGGCAATCCTAGATAACTCAACACAATCAATAATCAATCCAAGAAACAGACCTTCGCACCTAGGAACTATCACTTACAGTCACAAGAACTTAGCACTCAGCTCTTCTATTCCTTGACTGGTTCCTCTTGATCTTGGTTTGCTTTGATGATCTTGTTTGAAGGTTCACACTTGATATTTGCTAATGTGTGTGAGTCGTGTTTTTGTGCTTGAAGATAACTCTTAAGTTAGTCTTCCTTTTATAGAGGATTCTTCGCAGCTTGATCCTCTCTGGGTTCCCACAGATTGAGCTTGCCCTAGGATCAGTGGTTCTCCTTGGTCCACGTTGTTCTTGGCATGTGCAAACAACCTAGGCAGCTCAGAATCTCTCTTGGTTGGTCAACTACCTCAGACGAGTCTTGCTATGTCGTTGTCCAAATGCTTTCGTCCGAGGTTGAACAAGCTGGGCGCTTGAGAACTGTCTTCTGGACAGTGACATCTCTATGTCCTGTCGCTTTCACCTTCTCTGTCCGAGGTTCAGCGTTTCTGGGTATCTTGTTGTTTTGTTCTGGACATTGACAGACCTTTGGAAGCTTCGGACAAGTCGTTTTCAACAACTTTTGTCCGAGGTTGTGTGTCCCCAAATTTCTCGGGAATCGCAATGTCGCATGCTACGTTACTGGGCACATCTGGGTTACTCTGGGTTCCTTCTTCTGTCTTGTTCCTTTGGTTCTCTTTGTCCTGTTTGGTTTTCTTGCCTTCGGTATATTCATATGGTTCCTTAAAACACATCTTTGAGATAAAACATTAGTATCATAATATTTGTCATCTTCAAAAGTAGAGAAACTGAGGAAGGAAACTATCAGGGGAACCTAAGTTCCAGAGTTCCATTTCCTAACAGTCTTGATCGAAGCGATCATCCGCCTAGGATCTTCAACCTGGATAAAACTCTTAAAAACTTCATCTGCCTTCATAGTCGGATTCTAGCCTTCACGGAGCGGTAGTTTACCTGATATGCCGTATGAGACGGATGACACCAGCCAACCATGCAAGGGAAAATAACCGGTTGGTTAGTCTAATGAAAGACTATGCAAGGGTAAAACAGAAAGGTTCTAAGGTAGTCGTATTAGGTTAGACCCACCGCTTCTCGAATGAAAGCCGATGACGATAGTAAACCTCAATACTTCTACAGGAATATACGAAACAGAAATAACAAGAGAAGACTCCTAAAGATCGAGTCTATTGGAAATGAATGAAGAGAAGACTCCAAGAGATTGAGTCTTATCGGCAAGTATGACAATTGTTCGGGAACATTATAATTTCAAACAAGCGTTTAAAAAGACTTGACCATTAGGGTCCACGACCAACCTCACCGCGTAATGCGAATTCAGATTTGGAAGGAGGACTTACTCTAATCGAAGTCCAGACGAGGTTCCAAGTTGTACTTCTCGCTCAAGGTTCATTAATTATGTGCATAGCGGCACTTATTATATTTTAGTGACAAAGCGTACATTTACGTTATAAGCTTTTAGAATATATCATCTCATCGCGAGAGATATCGAAGGGAATAAATCCCGATTGTTTGGCACCAGCTGTGTGCACCTCCCCTATACTCGGATAGAGGATAGTCATGACCAGAAAGAGTATTAGGGAAAAATCCTCTTAATACCAGTTATAAAGAAACGACTAGACCTCGCAAGGTACATAGCGTTCCTACGAATACTCGTTCTAACTATCATGTATAAGTTCACACATAAAATCCACACCAATACCATCATGGTAATAACAGATATAATAACGTTGTTTCTAGCAATATATACAACCTATAATAATATCATGTTTTAATCGTATCATTTATAAAATCTGTTCACAAACGAAAACAATAGTTCATCCCAATTTAATTAACAATTAAACAATTGATAATTAATGGAAACATGGAATGATAAGCAAGAGCTAACCGCCACTTGCCTTAGTCTAGACGAACGATTGAAAGATGACGGGTTTCTGGGTCCGAAACGGGAACGGAAGACGGATTATAGATTCCTACGACGACGACCCATAACGAAACCCTAGGTTAGATTCGACAACAAAATGATACGAATCTAAGAAGGAATGAACGAAATCAAAAGAACGAAGGTCCCGACTGAGACCGGCATGCCCATGGCCACGATCGCGATTGCCAGAGCAATCCGCGGTCGCGGCTGGGATTCCGCGGTCGCAGCCGCCGAGGACAAGGCCACCGCGGGCGTCATGACAGCGGCCGCGGACGCGGCCGACCTTGTCACTGCCGCGGTCGCGGCAGTTCATGTCCGCGGTCGCGGCTATGAACTCCGGCGACTCTAAAGGGAGAAAACTCACCGGCGACGTTGCGAGAGGGCTCGATTCGCGAGGGCTTCAACTCCAACCTTCCTTGTGCTTCCAATGCACCACTCCAAGGCTGCTACAACTCCCGGTAAGGCCTCCGGCGACACTTTGAAGATTCCGGCGAGGCTTGGAACTCCGGCGAGCAAGAAAACGAACGAGAGAGAGAGATATCAAATTTGGGTGCCCTTAAACCCTCCCAAATCGACTCTATTTATAGCCCAAAGAAGGATCTCTCCCAGCCCAGATCAACGACGAGTCAGACGATCAACGGTGGTGCGAACGGCGAGGTACATGCGACGCGACGTTGGCGTGTTGGAGTTTTCTGCGGTCGTGGAACTTTATCCGCGGTCGTGGAAAATTCCTGTGCCCAGCCCTTCTGAAACCCATTTTTCTGTGGTCGCGGAAATGCTGCCGCGGTCGCGGAAATGCCTTTTCCGCGTCTGTTTGCCCGAGGTTTGGCATGGGTTTTAAACCCCGGATTAAATATATTTGTACCCAAACAAATATTCTAAGCCCCGAAAAATACGTCGAATGTATTTTATATTGCTCAGGGAACTTTACAGAGATCAATCTCGATACAGAAATCCGAACTTCTCCAAAAACGATACGATCACAGAACGAGGGTTGAGTAAATTACCCAAATACCCTTACTAAAGATTGAGGGGTATTAGTTTGCCCGGGGAAAGGTTTGGCGTGGGTTTTAAACCCCGGATTAAATATATTTGTACCCAAACAAATATTCTAAGCCCCGAAAAATACGTTGAATGTATTTTATATTACTCAGGGAATTTTACAGAGATCAATCTCGATACAGAAATCCGAACTTCTCCAAAAATGATACAATCACAGAACGAGGGTTGAGTAAGTTACCCAAATACCCTTACTAAAGATTGAGGGGTATTACATCACTTCCCCCTAAAAAGAAGTTTCGACCCCGAAACTTGGCCGAAAACCAAAAAAAAAAAAGCGAGGCGTTACAAACTGTCCCTAGTAAGAGACGTATGTTCCCCTAGAAGGAACTGTGTCTTGATAGGACTAATGTTCTATAAAGGGTATGAAGGAGATATGTAACAATCTTGTTTGATATATGAATAATGATCATGGATTGATATTTGTATCATCAATGGACTGATGTAAAGTTCAATTGTTGCGACTTACAGTCACAGGAACTTAGCACTCAGCTCTTCTATTCCTTGACTGGTTCCTCTTGATCTCGGTTTGCTCTGATGATCTTGTTTGAAGGTTCACACTTGATATTTGCTAATGTGTGTGAGTCGTGTTTTTGTGCTTGAAGATAACTCTTGAGTTAGTCTTCCTTTTATAGAGGATTCTTCGCAGCTTGATCCTCTCTGGGTTCCTACAGATTGAGCTTGCCCTAGGATTAGTGGTTCTCCTTGGTCCACGTTGTTCTTGGCATGTGCAAACAACCTAGGCAGCTCATAATCTCTCTTGGTTGGTCAACTACCTCAGACGAGTCTTGCTATGTCGTTGTCCAAATGCTTTCGTCCGAGGTTGAACAAGCTGGGCGCTTGGGAACTGTCTTCTGGACAGTGACATCTCTATGTCCTGTCGCTTTCACCTTCTCTGTCCGAGGTTCAGCGTTTCTGGGTATCTTGTTGTTTTGTTCTGGACATTGGCAGACCTTTGGAAGCTTCGGACAAGTCGTTTTCAACAACTTTTGTCCGAGGTTGTGTGTCCCCAGATTTCTCGGGAATCGCAATGTCGCATGCTACGTTACTGGGCACATCTGGGTTCCTCTGGGTTCCTTCTTCTGTCTTGTTCCTTTGGTTCTCTTTGTCCTGTTTGGTTTTCTTGCCTTCGGTATGTTCCTGTGGTCCCTTAAAACACATCTTTGAGATAAAACATTAGTATCATAATATTTGTCATCTTCAAAAATAGAGAAACTGAGGAAGGAAACTCTTAGGGGAACCTAAGTTCCAGAGTTCCATTTCCTAACAATTTCCCCTTTTTGATGATGACAAATACACAGAACCTGACAACATAATAGGACTTTGAATTTCATGAGACCATATTGAGTTTTAAGGGATTTACAACATTACAGAGTAATGAGGAACATTCAATGGTTGCAAATTCCCCCTAAGCAAATGAACAAGTTTATTTCGAATTCCCCCTTAGAAGTAGAACTAGTTCAGAGTTCCTATTAGTCCAGTAGTTTCCAAAGTTCAAGGTTCCTATCCTTTTCTTTCCCCTTTTGACATCATCGAAAAGATCAGTGACAAGTTAAGAACGGGATATTCAAGTAAATACACAATTGCAGCAAACCCATAACAGAAACATAATGGAAACTTAAGGCAAAGACAAAGTAATCAGAGAAACGAAGCCAAAAGTAGTCATTAACTTAACATTGTTCAAGGCGGGGTGAGACAAATCACAAAACAACATAAAACCAACACACCAAAAACCTACAGAGACAACAACATAGACAACCTTTAAGAAAGACAACAAGGGATAGAAGAGGATAGTAGGATCCTAGGGGAACTACTAGCACACTGTGAGGTTACAACACTGGGAACCAGAAGAAGCGTTCCTATGGTAATGCAGCGGCCTCCTCTTCAACAGCCTTGTTAGTACCGGTTGCATCTTCCCAAGTTTTCTGAAGAACTTCCACCAAACTTAAGACATCAGAGCTCATTTTCCCCAGCTCATGTACTTGATCACGAAGAGCGACCGTGATGACAGTCGAGCCGTTCGTGATAGCCTTTTCAATACGACCCAGAGAAGAAAGGATCGCAGAGGAGTCTTGAGTGGGGTTGAGCGGTGGAAGGGAACTTGAAGGGCCCTGGGAACTGGCATTTTCCTTAGGTGAGTTAACTTGAGCTTCAGAGGGGGGGGGGGGGCTGGTGATCCTTTGTCTTCAATTTTCGAACAGTGGCTATGGTGAGAACCTTGCTATAGACAGTCTCAGGCAAATCATCAGGGTACTGGTGTAGCAGGGAGAGGATATTTTTGATAAGATGGGGAAAGGGTAGGGCATGGGATGTGTGGGACTTGCAAAACAGCATATGAGCTAACACAATACGGGAGAGATCAACTTGTACTCCAGATAGTACCTTTTCCATTAGAATGACATCTGTGATGAGAACTGAGGCTCGATGCTCCTGCCTGGGAACTAGGTTTCGGATGATCCAGAAGTGCAGAAGCTTGTTGGCGATGGAGAGGTCCTTTGTTTTCAAGGTTGAGGGGTAGTCGCCGTCATAGAGTTTCTTCACCACTTCTCCCTTGGACTTGTAACCCTTTCCTTTGGGCCATGCCTTTTTCTGATGCAGAATGTCAAAGCCAGATCTGGACTCGATCCCAAGAGCAGACGCTATGAGGTTGGGGGACAGAGGGTACATGGTTCCCTTCCACTGGAATATGGCGTCGTTGCAGGGAGAGTTATCCTTGGCGGGTACAAAGGTGAGAGACTGGTAGAACAGACGGACAACTTCATCAGAGGCGGAGAAAGGCTCAACCAAAAGCTCATCCCAACCTTGATACTGCAGCAGAGAGAGAAACTCGCTTAGGGCATCACTGAACAGTTCCTCATCTTCTTCTTCTAGGGCTTAGGTCCAGAACTCCTTGCCGATGATGAGCGGTTTGAGGATCTTTCTCTTAGAGAAGAGAGAGGAGACCTGACCCAGGAAGGAAGAAGAGAGAGTGGTGGATTTAGCCTTTTTTGTGGATTTGGGTTCAAAGGGAACTAGAGCTTGAGAGCTTCTCTTTCTTTGTTTCAGCCTTGTGGTGACAGAGGGGCCAGGGTTAGAGACGGGTTTAGATTTGAGGCTAGCAGGAGAGGGCACTGGGCTAAGTATCTCTTGGGTAGTCTTATCAGGGGAGGAGTCATTAGAACCTCCCTCTGAGACTGATTTTGTAGCCAATGCCGAAGCCGGAGTGATGTCTATCGCTTTCTCCTTAGCCTTCGCCTCTGTTTTCTCCTCAGGTTGCTCTTCAACTTTCTCCTCAGGTTGGGGGTTTTGGGAGGTGGTGGCAGAAATGGGCTTGGAAGACGATGCTGCCTTCTTTTCTCGGAAGGCTTGGAGAAGGGCAGCTTTCTCCTCGTCTTGGATCAGGTTAGGGTTTTGGTCATCCATTTTTGAGGAGCTAGAAATTTGTATTTGAGAGAGAGAGAAATAGAGGATCAGAGAGATGCGAATGGCAAGTTGTGGGGAAGCTTGGATCAACAGGATACTTTTTAAAGGCGGATGAGGATTGAGGGGACTATGGGAGAAATCTGGCCGTTGAGAAGATCAGGGAAAATCTTGAGCATTGAATTCTCTTGCAACTTTTTGGAACGGCCAACATATATTCAAAATTAACTCATGCAGAGAAGAGGGGGTTCTGCCAATTGACGAGACGCGTCTGAGCACTGAGAAGTTGTCATAAATGTAGTCTTGGGAAATTCAATCGCTAGACTAGCCGTTAGGAGAACGTTTCATCCTGGTTCCTTTCTGGCGATATATTCAGCGTGCTAGAGGGACATATGAGAACCTTTGATGTGGGTTTAAACAATGGAACCTAAGAAAATACGTTCCTATACAAGGAATCAGGGTAGGCCATTTATCGCATTGCACAATAATTCTCAAAGAGGGTTTAGAGATGGATCATAGAGAATTAAATTGAGCAATGAGGCAGGGGAAGGTCTTAGTACACAATCATCATTTCGGCTTGTATTGTTGGGTTAGAAATATGATCAGATGTGACTTTTGGGCCATCAAAGAAACTTTGAACAATAAAGGAGTTGAAAGAATAATGAGGACCAAAAGGAGACGAACCAGAAAAATTTATCTAAGCTTTTTTAAGAAATCATTATGAAAAGAGGGTTTGTAGCAAAATATATTACACATAGATATCAAGACTCAACAAGTGAAAAATCTTAAACTAGTCAATCAGGGGAACTGGAAATGAGCCTTTAAACTAAGGTCACTACTAGGTTATAGGAATCATTCACAGTTCCAATCTAAGGTTCTCGAAGGGAACTCTATTCAAGGCTTTGGTGAATATATCTGCAACCTGATCTTCAGTTCTACAAAATTTCATAATGATGTTTCCTTTCTCAACACGATCTCTAAGAAAATGATGTCTTATATCTATATGCTTGGTCCTAGTGTGATGCACATGATTCTTTGAAATGTTTATAGCACTGGTGTTATCACAAAGAATAGTGAGAGGACCATAAGACATACCAAAATCCGTGAGTTGTTGCTTTAGCCAGAGAAGTTGGGAACAGCAGGAGGCAGCCGCAATGTACTCGGATTCTGTGGTGGAGAGGGAGACTGAGACTTGTTTCTTTGATCCCCATGACACAAGGCAAGGGCCTAGGAACTGTGCCATTCCAGAAGTGCTCTTCCTATCCACCAAGTATCCAGCATAATCAGCATCAATGAAGCCCATTAGCTCAAAGGGACACTCTTTGGGATATCAAATGCAGAGAGAGTCAGTTTCCTTGAGATATCTAAGTATTCTTTTTACAGCAGCCAAGTGGGTTTCTCTTGGACAAGATTGGAACCTAGCACACAAACCAATAGCAAAAACAATGTCTGGTCGACTAGCGGTTAGGTACATAAGTGATCCTATCATACCTCTATAGAGCTTCTCCTCCACTAGAGGACTCGAATGATCCTTATCCAAATGGGCAATGGTGGATATGGGAGTGGAAAGAGGCTTGTATGAGTCCATTTTGAACTTCTTCAGTAGTTCCCTGACATACTTCTGTTGATGGATTTGAATACCATCTTCTTTTTGAGTGATTTGTAATCCGAGGAAGAAGGTGAGTTCCTCAATTAGGCTCATTTCAAACTCACTGCTCATCAAGTTTTTGAACTTGTCTACAAGGGACAGGTTAGTGGAACCAAAAATAATATCACAGACATAAATTTGAACCACCAAGATGTTACCTTCTTCTTCTAGGATGAAGAGAGTCTTGTCAATAACTCCACGCCTATATCCATTTGAGAGTAGGAACTGAGCAAGTCGATCATACCAAGCTCTGGGAGCTTGCTTGAGGCCATATAGTTCCTTGTCTAGAAAGTAGACATGGTCTGGATGATCGTCGTCTTCAAAACCAGGTGGTTGCTTGACATAGACTTCTTCTTGAAGAATTCCATTGAGGAAGGCCGTCTTTACATCCATTTGGAACAACTTGAACCCTTTGTGTGATGCAAAGGCAATGAACAATCTTATTGCCTCAATCCTTGCCACTGGAGCATAGGTTTCATCATAGTCGATGCCTTCTTGTTGATTGTATCCTTGAGCAACGAGTCTTGCTTTGTTCCTTATCACAACTCCTGTATCATCTAGCTTGTTTCTGAAAACCCATCTAGTTCCTATGATGTGTTTATCCTTGGGACGGGGAACTAGATGCCATACTTTGTTCCTTTCAAACTGATGGAGCTCTTCTTGCATAGCTTGGATCCAGTCCGCATCCTTCAGTGCCTCACCTATGTTCTTTGGTTCCACAATAGACAGAAAAGCATTGAAAGCAAAGAAGGTTAGATGTTCAAACCTAACTAGAGGCTTGATGACTCTTCTTTCTCTGTTAGGAGCTAGAGCATTTGATGTGGAGACATTTTGAGTTGAGCATTCAGCTTCCTGGTTGGGATCACCTTCTCCATTGAAGATCATGTGGGAGGATGAATCATTGAAGTCTCCATAGATGTTGTCGTCATGCTCATGGTTCCCAGAAATGGATTGTTGTTCATTATCCATGGGAACTGGTGGAGGAACTAGTGGAGGATTTTGTGCAGCGGATTGGGAACTGGGTGGAGTGACATCTTCATCTGGATCTTCTTGAGATGCCTTAGGAAATGGGTCTTCAAAGGGAGTGGTAGTGTTCTGCACAATCTTTCCAAGTGATTTTTCATTAAAAATAACATGAACACTCTCTTCTACCTTTTTAGTCCTTTTGTTGAAGATTTTGTATGCCTTGCTGCCCGAGGCGTATCCAATGAAGATTCCTTCATCACTTCTTGGGTCGAACTTGCCAAGATTATCCTTCCCATTGTTGTGCATAAAGCACTTGCATCCGAATACCCTTAGATGTGAGATGTTAGGAACTCTTCCTCTTAGGAGTTCATAGGGTGTCTTCTCTGTGATTGGGCGAAGCATGGCTCTATTGATGATGTAGCAGGCTGTGTTGATCGCCTCAGCCCAAAATGATTGAGAGAGTCCACTTGAGATCAGTATAGTCCGGGCCATGTCTTCCAAAGTTCTGTTCTTCCTCTCCACTACTCCATTCTGTTGAGGAGTGTATGGTGCAGAGAAATTGTGATCAATGCCATGCTCACTGCAAAAGGTTAGAAATTCTCCATTCTCGAATTCGGTACCATGGTCCGATCGAATAGCATTGAGTGAACAATCAAGATATTTTTCTAACAAGGGAAATAGATCTTTAAAGCGGTCAATGACTTCACTCTTAGATTTAATAAAGATAGTCCAAGTAAAGAGAGAGAAGTCATCGACAAGAACAAAGATATACCTGTTCCCTCCTAGGCTTTGAACTCTCATGGGTCCACACAGATCCATGTGGATGAGTTCAAGAGGCCTTGAGGTGCTTACTATGTTTTTGGACTTGAAGGAACTATGAGCCTAATTTCCTTTTACACAGTCAGAGCACAGTTCCTTTGATGTGCCACTTAGCTTTGGCAGCCCTCTAACTAGCTCCTTTGAGTGTAGCTTTTGAATCAGCTTGGTGCTAGCACGACCGAGGCGTTGATGCCACAAGTCAGTTTGGTCATTCACCGTTGAGAGACAGAGTTTCTCCTTGGGAACAAAGGATGGATCAACAATGTAGACATTGTTGAGCCTTTTTCCTTTTAGGATGATTTGTCCCGAGGAGTCAAGGACTGAACATTCGTTGGATCTGAATCTAACTTCATTGTCTCCTTGATCACACAGTTGTGACACACTTATTAGATCAAAACCAAGATTATCAACAAGGTGAACTTTGTTTACCTGAATGTGGTCGTTGAGTTTCACAGTTCCTATTCCACATATTTTCCCTTTGCTTTTGTCTTCAAAGGATATGTTTCCACCTTGGAGAGGTTGAAGAGAGGTCATTTGATTTCTTCTTCCAGTCATATGGCATGAGCAACCACTGTCAATGTACCATAGTTGGGGTTGCCTCTCTTCTTTTTGCACGCAAGGGAACTAAGATTTCTAAACCCAGCGAAGCTTGGCTTTACTGGAGGGATTAGCATTGCGAGTCTATGAATAATCAGGGGACTGGTTCCTTTCATGGTAATAAGCACTTTTCTCCTTTTCAAAATTTCTTTTCTTAGCACAATCAGTGTTGTAATGACCATTCTTACCACAATAGG
Organism: Rheum nobile; assembly: GCA_027886185.1. Classification (NCBI taxonomy): domain Eukaryota; kingdom Viridiplantae; phylum Streptophyta; class Magnoliopsida; order Caryophyllales; family Polygonaceae; genus Rheum; species Rheum nobile. The sequence goes on along the minus strand of WOAB01000207.1, from coordinate 3,627,930 downwards.
TACATATGCGATTGTAAACAACATGACCATATTTTCCTTTTCCTGGCCTAAAAGGTTTTTCAGTTTTCCTTTTGTTGAAATCAACATTGTTTCTAACCTTACTATGGGCCATGTCAACATATCTTTTGTGGGCAAAGGAATTGGTGAACCATTGGTTTTCAGGAACCATCTTTTCTTTTCCATTTGGTTCCTTCTTAGGACTTTGAGAGCCTTCATTGAGACGTTTGGCAACCTCAACCTTGTTCTCAAGGACCATGATCTTCTCTGATAGGAATTGATTCCTATCACGAGAAGTGGCAAGAGCAATACTGAGATTCTCATTCATCTCAACAAGTTCTCGCCTAGCCTTTTCTTCTTCAGCATCATTGTTCCCTTTATTATTGACATATCCTATTCCATGGCGTTGTCTCACAAAAACAGTTTGATTTATCATTTTTTTATTAATGGAATCATTGAGAATGTCTAACCTATCAATTATGGATTGAAGCATGTCATTTCCAGGTGGGTTAGCATGCAAGGGAACTTTGACAGAGTCTATGCTAGTTTCATCACAAGATTTGCAAATTTTAAGGTGACTAGCATGCACATTTCTAATATCAATGAGTTTGGAGTGAGTTTCAGCTAGGTCTTTCCCAGTTTCATCAAGTTTCTTACTCCAAACAGAATTCTCGACAGTCAAGCAAGCAATTTCATCTTCACAATCATCTAGTTTCTGTTGAAGGGAACTGGTTTCCTTTCCTAGTTTCTTTATGATCTTAAGAAGTTGTTTATTATCACAATCAACTAGGGATTTTAAGAGATCGTCAGAAGTTACCTCAAGGTCTTCTGAGTCGCTTGAGTCTCCTTTTGCCATGAGACATTTCCCTCCAGAGAAGCCACTCAGATCCAGTTCCTCATCTGAGTCTTCTCCCCATGATGCTACGAGAGCCTTCTTTCTTTGAGGTCTTTCCTCTTCCTTGGACTCTTCTTTGTTGGGACAGTTCTTAGCGTAGTGTCCCTTCTCCTTGCACTCGTAACAGGAGACTTCCTTGAGATCTCTTCTTGGTCCATTGTGAGAGGAACTGCCCTTTTGGAACCTTCCCTTCACAAAGAATTTTTTGATGTTCTTTGTGAAGAGGGCTGTTAGTTCGTCCTCTTCTTCTTCAAGGTCTGAGTTCTCTTCCTCCATCTCGAGCCTAGAGAAGGCTTTGGAGATCTTGAGGGCAATTCCTTTCTCCAGTTTCTTATCGGTATTGGCTTTGGTGTGCTCTCCTTCTTCAACCTCCAGTTTTCCTATGATTTGTGTCAAGGAAAGGGATTGGATGCCTAGAGTGTTCTTCATGATTCCCTTCAGAAGGGTGAATTTGGAATTGAGTCCATTGATGACCACTAGGGACTTGGAGACTTCATCAAGATCGACTCCCGCCGCTGTTAACTTTCCAATCAATCTTTTGAAGCGGGAGTAGTACTCTGAGATGGTCTCAGTTTCCATCATTTTGAAAGTGTGGTATTCTCCTTCCAAAGCGAACTTTCTGCTTTGCTTTAGTTCCTCACTTCCTTCATGCATCTCCTTGAGAGCTTTCCACATCTCTTTGGCCGTCTTGATTCCTATGACCTTGTCCATGTCCTCTTTGTCCAGTCCATTGAGGATGAACTGTCTGGCCTTGGCATTATTTTCCATGATGACATAGTGTTCTGGTTTCCAGTCTTCTTCTTTCATGGTAAGATCGACGTGGCCATCTCCATTTTCGACTATCCTCCAGCATTGATAGTCGTTGGTCTTGATGTGGCTTTCCATGCACTTTTCCCACCATGTTTCTTCTCCTTTCTTTCGGAGATGTGGCTTGTTGGTGGAGATTCCGAGCTCAAACTTGCTTGGTTGAGACATGATCTGCAAACTTAACAAAGATCTAGAGCTTTTCCTGCTCTGATACCAATTGTAGGATCGTGATTGTTAGATAAAAACTTAAGGAACTCAGAATGATGATTCTTAGTTCCTTTCGCAGCGGAAATAAACAATCAAATATAAGACAAGTTCCTTATAGTGGAAATCTTTTTATTGCCAACTAGCAATCCAGGATAAAAACCACTACATTTCTTTTGAAAGGATTTCAAGGTCTACTTCTTGATTTCTTATCTCTTTTGGTTACAGCTTATCCTAGGAACACACACAGTTTCTTTGCCTTACACACAGTTAGGCAATCCTAGATAACTCAACACAATCAATAATCAATCCAAGAAACAGACCTTCGCACCTAGGAACTATCACTTACAGTCACATGAACTTAGCACTCAGCTCTTCTATTCCTTGACTGGTTCCTCTTGATCTCGGTTTGCTTTGATGATCTTGTTTGAAGGTTCACACTTGATATTTGCTAATGTGTGTGAGTCGTGTTTTTGTGCTTGAAGATAACTCTTGAGTTAGTCTTCCTTTTATAGAGGATTCTTCGCAGCTTGATCCTCTCTCGGTTCCCACAGATTGAGCTTGCCCTAGGATCAGTGGTTCTCCTTGGTCCACGTTGTTCTTGGCATGTGCAAACAACCTAGGCAGCTCAGAATCTCTCTTGGTTGGTCAACTACCTCAGACGAGTCTTGCTATGTCGTTGTCCAAATGCTTTCGTCCGAGGTTGAACAAGTTGGGCGCTTGGGAACTGTCTTCTGGACAGTGACATCTCTATGTCCTGTCGCTTTCACCTTCTCTGTCCAAGGTTCAGCATTTCTGGGTATCTTGTTGTTTTGTTCTGGATATTGGCAGACCTTTGGAAGCTTCGGACAAGTCGTTTTCAACAACTTTTGTCTGAGGTTGTGTGTCCCCAGATTTCTCAGGAATCGCAATGTCGCATGCTACGTTACTGGGCACATCTGGGTTCCTCTAGGTTCCTTCTTCTGTCTTGTTCCTTTGGTTCTCTTTGTCCTGTTTGGTTTTCTTGCCTTCGGTATATTCCTGTGGTTCCTTAAAACACATATTTGAGATAAAACATTAGTATCATAATATTTGTCATCTTTAAAAGTAGAGAAACTGAGGAAGGAAACTCTCAGGGGAACCTAAGTTCCAGAGTTCCATTTCCTAACAGTCTTGATCGAAGCGGTCATCCGCCTAGGATCTTCAACCTGGATAAAACTCTTAAAAACTTCATTTGCCTTCATAGTCGGATTCTAGCCTTCACGGAGTGGTACTTTACCTGATGTGCCGTATGAGACGGATGACACCAGCCAACCATGCAAGGGAAAATAACCGGTTGGTTAGTCTAATGAAAGACTATGCAAGGGTAAAACAGAAAGGTTCTAAGGTAGTCGTATTAGGTTAGACCCATCGCTTCTCGAATGAAAGCCGATGACGATAGTAAACCTCAATACTTCTACAGGAATATACGAAACAGAAATAACAAGAGAAGACTCCTAAAGATCGAGTCTATTGGAAATGAATGAAGAGAAGACTCCAAGAGATTGAGTCTTATCGGCAAGTATGACAATTGTTCGGGAACATTATAATTTCAAACAAGCGTTTAAAAAGACTTGACCATTTGGGTCCACGACCAACCTCACCGCGTAATGCGAATTCAGATTTGGAAGGAGGACTTACTCTAATCGAAGTCCAGACGAGGTTCCAAGTTGTACTTCTCGCCCAAGGTTCATTAATTATGTGCATAGCGGCACTTATCTTATTTTAGTGACAAAGCGTACATTTACGTTATAAGCTTTTAGAATATATCATCTCATCGCGAGAGATATCGAAGGGAATAAATCCCGATTGTTTGGCACCAGCTGTGTGCACCTCCCCTATACTCGGATAGAGGATAGTCATGACCAGAAATAGTATTAGGGAAAAATCCTCTTAATACCAGTTATAAAGAAACGACTAGACCTCGCAAGGTACATAGCGTTCTTACGAATACTCGTTCTAACTATCATGTATAAGTTCACACATAAAATCCACACCAATACCATCATGGTAATAACAGATATAATAGCGTTGTTTCTAGCAATATATACAACCTATAATAATATCATATTTTAATCGTATCATTTATAAAATCTGTTCCCAAACGAAAACAATAGTTCATCCCAATTTAATTAACAATTAAACAATTGATAATTAATGGAAACATGGAATGATAAGCAAGAGCTAACCGCCACTTGCCTTAGTCTAGACGAACGATTGAAAGATGACGGGTTTCTGGGTCCGAAACGGGAACGGAAGACGGATTATAGATTCCTACGACGACGACCCATAACGAAACCCTAGGTTAGATTCGACAACAAAATGATACGAATCTAAGAAGGAATGAACGAAATCAAAAGAACGAAGGTCCCGACCGAGACCGGCATGCCCAAGGCCACGATCGCGATTGCCAGAGCAATCTGCGGTCGCGGCTGGGATTCCGTGGTCACAGCCGTCGAGGACAAGGCCACCGCGGGCGTCATGACAGCGGCCGCGGAGGCGGCCGACCTTGTCATTGCCGCGGTCGCGGCAGTTCATGTCCGCGGTCGCGGCTATGAACTCCGGCGACTCTAAAGGGAGAAAACTCACCGGCGACGTTGCGAGAGGGCTCGATTCGCAAGGGCTTCAACTCCAACCTTCCTTGTGCTTCCAATGCACCACTCCAAGGCTACTACAACTCCCGGCAAGGCCTCCGGCAACACTTTGAAGATTCCGGCGAGGCTTGGAACTCCGGCGAGCAAGAAAACGAACGAGAGAGAGAGATATCAAATTTGGGTGCCCTTAAACCCTCCCAAATCGACTCTATTTATAGCCCAAAGAAGGATCTCTCCCAGCCCAGATCAACGACGAGTCATACGATCAACGGTGGCGCGAACGGCGAGGTACATGCGACACGACGTTGGCGTGTTGGAGTTTTCCGCGGTCGTGGAAAATTCTTGTGCCCAGCCCTTCTGAAACCCATTTTTCTGCGGTCGCGGAAATGCTGCCGCGGTTGCGGAAATGCCTTTTCCGCGTCTGTTTGCCCGAGGTTTGGCATGGGTTTTAAACCCCAGATTAAATATATTTGTACCCAAACAAATATTCTAAGCCCCGAAAAATACGTCAAATGTATTTTATATTGCTCAGGGAATTTTACAGAGATCAATCTCGATACAGAAATCCGAACTTCTCCAAAAACGATACGATCACATAACGAGGGTTGAGTAAATTACCCAAATACCCTTACTAAAGATTGAGGGGTATTAGTTTGCCCGAGGAAAGGTTTGGCGTGAGTTTTAAACCCCGGATTAAATATATTTGTACCCAAACAAATATTCTAAGCCCCGAAAAATACGTTGAATGTATTTTATATTACTCAGGGAATTTTACAGAGATCAATCTCGATACAGAAATCCGAACTTCTCCAAAAACGATACGATCACAGAACGAGGGTTGAGTAAATTACCCAAATACCCTTACTAAAGATTGAGGGGTATTACATCACTTTCCCCTAAAAAGAAGTTTCGACCCCGAAACTTGGCCGAAAACCAAAAAAAAAAAAGCGAGGCGTTACAAACTGTCCCTAGTAAGAGACGTATGTTCCCCTAGAAGGAACTGTGTCTTGATAGGACTAATGTTCTATAAAGGGTATGAAGGAGATATGTAACAATCTTGTTTGATATATGAATAATGATCATGGATTGATATTTGTATCATCAATGGACTGATGTAAAGTTCAATTGTTGCGACTTGTCCTTTTATGTGTTCCCCTAAAGGGACATGTGTTCGTTAAAGGGCGTTAAACTATTTATATGCATATTTTGATCAAAGTGGTGATCATGGATTGATCATGAGGATTCATGGTTGAGATTGCAAGGGTCGGAAGAAACGAAACTAAAACGTTCAGATCTTGAGACCTAGATGAGGTCTGATGGAATGTTCCCCTGTAGGGAAATGTTCCTATATGAGTCTACTATACGGAGTGTGTAGATTACTCATCATTGTATCTAGATTACGTACTTCAAGTCTACTGTATTTTAGTACAGATTACTTGGGTAATGTCTACTAGATATTAGATTACTTAGCTTAAGTCTACTGTTCCCTTGGGCATATTACTTTGTTAAGCCTACTGATTAAGGCCCTACTGTGTTCCACAGATTGGCTATTTGACTCTACTGTATTTTATATACAGATTAGTCGATTTAGACCCTACTATACCTTTTGTGTAGATTGGTCTTGTTTCATTTTGATTTGTGGTGACATGTGATATTTATGTATGGCAAGATAAATGCTAGACATGGTTAAGGTTTCATAACCAAGGTTGTATATCAACAATGGTATGAAATGTACACGTTGTACAAGATTTCACACATGATAACATTATAGTTGGTCGAAGAGGGTAAATGTGTTATTCCCCACATGACAATGTAATGATGTGTCATAGGAGATCCTTATGTCATTGAAAGTATGGCGAAAGCCATGTTCCTTACTTGGTATAAGTGACAAATTATGGGAAATAAATCCCATGGAGGGAAGTATGTCCCTGATGGTGGTCATATTCTCTTAGGGAAGCGATTGTTCCCCTGGAGGGAACTGTGCCCTAAAAGGAATACGAGTCCTTTGTTATTTCTTTAAGGGTTCTTTATGAAAGAACAAAGATGATCTCATACGAACTTTGGTTTGACGGAAACTAAACTTAATTTATTTGAGTTTGGATCTAGGGCGGTCAATGGACTACCCATGCCTAAGAGAAAAGTTTGGGCAAGATAGATGTTGATGGCCTCTTTGGGTATGCAAAGCATTCCAAGAATTTCCAGATCAATTTGATTGAGCTAAATGATTTGAGAACAGTCCAAACCGTGATCAAGTGAAGAGGTGCATTATGTGATGAAGGTCACTTCATTATATCGAGACCAAATACATGTTTCCAAGGTTTAATGGAAACATAATGTGAGATTGATTTTTCAAGAAAGATGTCACTGAGCTTCGTTGAAATACGAGAGCAAGGAGGGAAAAGATATTCGGTTCCTGATTTCAAGCTTACTTAGCTAAGAAACTAAGGATGATAAACTACTCAAGTTTGAGAGTAGGATCATAGGATCTTAAGTGAACAGAATAAATCTCAATTATTACCTTTTGAATAAGGGTGATGGAGAATGAGATGGGCTATCTCATGGGTATGGACTTACGCGTGTGAGCGAAGTTCCCACCGGATCACAACAATTATGTGATAGATATATTTCATTAGGGAAATACAACCAATGAAAATTTTGGTATTCTTATGTTGGGACAACAACATAAGGTTTGCATATTCATGCTGTGGATGAGACAAAGAAAGCACCTGAGTGGTGGCATCAAAGATGATGTTTGTCTAGCGGGTTCAATATCAAGAATACATAAATGGTGGATCTTATTATGGATTCATGACATCAAGATTTCCTATGTAGCATATGGGGAGGTCAAGATGATCCTTGCCTATAGGATCGAAATGAGACTGAAAGGAAGTATCCTTTGAAGGGAACTGTCCCTTGACGGGAAACGTACCCCTCATAGGGGAACGTGTCCCTTAGTGTCTCGTTAATGCCTCGTGATGACATGATGGATTCTTAACTCAAGTTTTCAAGAGTTTAGGAAACATAATGTACAAGGAAGAGTACATTGTAAGATGCAACGTTGAATACGCCTGGTTATGTGGCGGTTTAACAAGTACTTAAGTGCTATGAGTTGACCATGGTCTATGGTCATAGTTGTTTTGGACACCTTGTTCATGGTAGTTTGAATGAGTACTCAAGTACTTGGAGAAGATCATGGTTTATGGTCTTGGTTGTGTCAGAATCTTTCCTTGGATATGGAGGAAAAATTGGATGCAAGTTGGATCGTCAAATTAGATTATTCGTCTAAAAGTGGACGGAAAGTTCCCTTGTGGGGAAGTTTGTCCTGTATGGACTTCGTCTGTTCCCATGAAGGGACCAAATGTGTTTAGTTCCGCTTGTCGATAGTGCCATTTCATGGACTTCGGAAGGAACGATCTAGCATCCTGGATTCAAGAATGGAGATTGGTAGTGGTTAGTTGTAGCCAAGGTTATGGCAAACGACTATGGAATAAAATCTACCAAGTTTCCATAAGTCCGAAACTGATTTCAATTATGTGAACATAATAACTCTGGCCAGAGGGGAACAATGAAATATGCTATAGAGGTCACATCTCTTGGATGTGAGGTATGGCATGGTTCATGAGCTCGTGCTCATGGTACATAATGTGATTTCAGTTGTCTTGATTCGGTCAAAACAAGTTTGCTTATCACTTGACGAAGTGGTTGGCTAAGGGGATGGGACTAAAAGACCCATATAGCTTTCTAGTGGTGAGATACCCAATTCCTACCTAGCTAACGTTAGGGACGAATTCAATGTGGCAAAGCTCACACCTAGAAATCTGAAGCACAAAGATGAATATCCCTGAGTGTGTGCTTGGTTTCTACAAGTTGGGAGGTTGAAGACGGAGTCTTCTTAATAGTTCCTTTGAAAAAGTGCAAATTGTAGATACACGATTGGGGTAACGTCCCACGAAAAAGATCTACCTATATGGACGTGAAGTTTGGGCGCTTCATGAAGCTTTGGGTCGGCTTCACATACGTTAACGAATAGATATAGACTCAAGGCCCTTAGAGTCAAGTTTGACTTTGGAGTTGTAAAGAAACTCATGTGTGTGTTATCTTCAGGCACCCAAAGAGGTTGATTGGTTCAATCCTTTGGACACCATGATTTCGGGGTGTTTGGAATGTGTAATTACATTAAACAGAAATTCAATCCTTGTGACATTTTCGTTTATGCATAGAGTTTGGGATGAAGGCTTGCTTATTTTGTGAATCAGGGATTACACTAAAATGGGGGAGGATTGTTGGTGATTTTAGTGTCATCATGCGATTGTTCCCTTGGAGAGAACAATGCCATTTAGTGTGATCGGGATTCATACAACACTATGGGAACTCATTTCGTTATAACACATGTTTGGGGGTGTGGAGTACACACGTGTGTAAGCGGACTAGAGTTCTAGAGGGAAACAATAAGGATTTGTTACATCTGAAGAGCAAGTACCCTTGGAGGGAACTTTGCTGCTTTGTTCCCTTTGAGGAAACAGTACAGGGAACTGTACAGATGGCTGGTTGATCTGAGCACGTTAGCCACATTGTTAAATTGAGAACGTGCTGAGAACGTGCTTGTTACTGCTGTGCAACTGCAGTTATGATCTCTCTTATAACCACCATGACTTATGTAACTCCATTGTAAACCGTCGGTAACCGCCGGGGACAGTTACCTGAGATGGTAACTGTCATAGGAGCGGTTGTATCCGCTTGGTAACCGCCCAGTAACTGTCGGAAACTTCCATAAACTTCTATAATTCGTTTATAGAAGGATCTCACTGCCTATATAAAGGCTTTTCGGGATGATAGTGTGTGGGTGATGAAAGTGAAACGATCGAGAGACATCAAAAGACGATGTGATCTCTCATTAGATCGAATCTATCCAAAGTCATTCATCCTCATTACATGCACTCTAAAGTTCAATTCCTTTCTGATAGCCTAGATCGGAATTGGGTTGGTTTGTCTTATCTCACTTCAAATTTCGTGGATTCCCTAAGGCTATACTAGGGGCGAAATATTGATTTCGGAAAGCTCACAAGCGATTCAAACCTATATCAAGTTGTTATTGCCTATGATTGATCTATGGATGTGGAGTCATCTACATCAACATCCTCGAAGGGGAACCCAGATCTGTAGGGAGCAATTCAACCGTTTTGTAGATTCATCATCTCAGAGTGTTCAGTTCCTCGTCAGCAGCTTCAGTGTCTTCCGAGGGAACGTTCCAGAGAAGGGTTCCAGAAACCGACAACACCTACACAAGATTATGATTTGTCAATTTGTCTTGGAAAAATCTCAAATATGTAGAGATTTTTGAAAATTGACACCATGTTGAATAAAAGCGATAAATGTAATGTACTATATAAGACAGAAACAGGCAAAACTTGCAGGAAGAAATTGAAGGTAGAGAAGATGACTAGCTAGAGGAGAATTGAATTGGCCCTTGATACTTTTGTACATTCAGTACAAGAGTTGCTGAATTACAGAATACAGGGCTCAAGGCAAGGCAGCAATTACAGAAAAAAGTAGTAGTAATATCTAGTTAATCTTCCTCCTCGTCAGTGATAAATTTGCCGGTGCCGGGGTTCAAGGCAGCGAAGAAGAAGAAGGCGACGTTGAAGAGCACGAGCGGCTCGATCTCGTTGATGGGCACCCCTGTCTCGATGTTGAGCTGCGCGAGCGCCCCTTTCCCTGTTACGATCTCCCCTATCAACGAGAACACGAACCCCAGCTGCGCCAATCTCCCCACGAATAGCTCGTTCGACTTCGTGAATCCGAACAACGGACCTCCTTCTTTGAGACCGAGGGCGGATTTAATGCCCTTGCCAGGAGGAATGACGGCTTTCTCAAGGCCGGTAGGAGGGTCGTCGATGAACTGGCCCCTGTCGCCGAGGGCGCCGATGGCTCCCAGCAAAGTGAACAAAATGAAGAAGAGAAGCAGCGGCTCTGCTTCATAGATGGGTATCCCCGTCTCAATGTTTAGTTGAGACAATATTCCTTTCCCCGTTATTGCCTCTCCTAGTAGCGATGCCTGCCAACACCAATCCATTTTTTTACACGAGCCCAAACAAACAAAATTACGAAATTAAAATTATCTTTAAGTTTTGTTTTCCTCATCTCCTCTCAAAATGTAATTTCAGCCGATAAAAACTTCACGGAAATTAAAATTGAAATTTGCGAAATACGATTTAAGCCACGCAATGCAGTATTTTAGTCCCCTGGAATAAAATCATGACTCCGCCCCTCTATAATTTCATTATGAATTTTTTTCTTACTCTTGCTTCATTTTTTGTGAAATCATGTAGATATGTACAGGCAAAGTGTTCTAATGAAGTTCTTGTGCTCTTGGTTAATGTAATACCCAACATTTTTACTTAATAAGAGAAACTAAGTCATCATAGAAATTATATATATATAGGTCCACACAAAGCTTTCCGGATGATAAGATTTCGACCACACATAAAAAGTTAAGGGAAATACGTTATCTTCCTAGCTTAATTGGTAATGTAGTTGATGTTGAAAAATTCTAGTTCATGAATGTGACAAAAGAATTCATGTGGTAAAAAAACAAGTAGAGATTTTGATGGATTTTGTTTTGTGAGAATTCATTAAACTTACAGCAAATCCAAGCATGGCAACACGGCCGACGAAGAGCTCGTTCTGCTTGGTGAACCCAATTCCTCCAGACGTGCCGAAGATCCCATCTTCCACTTGCTTCTTCGGCTTCGCGACAACCTGAATCCTCGGAAATTTCAATAATGCCTAATTCAAGAAAATGTCACAAGTAATAAAATTATATAAAGTAGTTACAGCAGAGGAGTACCTTCTTGGGTGGAGGAGCTTTGGTTTTGGGTTTGAAGAGTGCAAAAGTTGTGAAAGAAGAGGAAAAAGAAGAAGAACGAGGAGGAAGTGGAGAGAAGAAAAGATGAGAAATGGAGTAATTGGGCTTGATTCTGTGGATCTGAGACAGAAGCAAAGGCTGTTTCTTCAATGAAGTTGCTTGGCCACTGAAGCCACACATTACCATAGTGGCTTGTGCCATTGAGCAAATATTGTTTACTTCTCTTCTTCTCCTTTTTGTGAAGTTGTGTGTGATGATATTTTTATTAGGTTCTTGTTATAAATGTCAAGTAGAGATAAGGCTAAAAGGGAGATGCAGATGTGTGGTTTGGTTGAGTTTGTGGATTTGGAGTTGTGAGCATCAAAATTCAAGCCACATAAAAGAGGGTGCAATAGGAGAAGAGAATATGTGATAAGAAACCAAGGGGGAAAAGTGTGACGTGTCAAAACAGCTCATAACTGCAAGCTTGGGTCCTTGTTAGAGGTGTTCAGCGATTCACCGTTCAACCGGCGGTTCTGGAACCGTCCAAAACCGTATGAAACCAGAACCGACTAAAACCGTTCGAGGCCGGTTTCGGTTCATAATTTCATAGAACCGTAGAACCAGCGGTTTGAAGCGGTTTCAAACCGTTTCAGAACCGCTAATTTCAAACCTATTAGCTAAGTGAATTTTCATAATAAAGGTAAGAGGACTACGTGGGTTTTGATTTCTCTAACCCGGAGAGTACACGTAAGCAATTTAATTATGTTCAAACCCTTTATTTTTCCAATTTTTTCCCTTATAATTTTGTATAAAGACAAATGCTTATTATATTTTTTTAGTTTAAGAATATATCTTATAATTAAAATATAAAGATTAAATGATTAATGTTAATATTTTTTTATTTTTTTATATTCAACTTTTTTTGGAAATTTCTTATAAAAAATATTAATTTTTATCCGGTTCGGAACCGGCTCAAAACCGGATCCGAAACCGCAACCAAAACCGGCAAAATCGGATGGAATCGGACTTGGTCGGTTCCGGTTCATGATTTTTTGGAGCCGGAACCGGCGGTTCCAGAACCGCTCTAGCCCTTGTTGTTTGGAAAATCACTCCACTTGAAACTTGGGAGTCTAGTAAGGAGAGAGTGACCATCATTCGATTCTTGTATGTTGAAAACCACAAAGGGAGACAAAGGAAATTTAATATTCTGCTTAATTGACAACCATGGTTTAGAATAGACCACTTGTCACTTGCCACGCCACTACTGCCTGCCCTTCTCACTAGCTTGTGAACCAAAACCAAGTTTCCACTCGTCAAGAATTTTACTTTGAATTCAATAATTTTTGAAAATAATAATAATTAGGTGTAATATAAATGAAGTTATGTTAGATATATGGTTTGACACAACGTGTTCATTACTTTTGACTTCGTACACGATCACCTTGTATCTTGAATTTGGTGCTATGCATTTAATATCGATGTTCGTTTTAGTATTATATATAGAGGCTTTCACGTATCTAACGGGATATCAAGTCGTTAAAACGTGGATGGATTTAAAATTTAGAGTATGTGACTCGAGGACTTAGTCGGGTTGAAAGGATTATGTGCATGTAATATCATGATAACATGTTCGTGGATCACTCTTTAACCAAAAAAAATATCATGATAACATCTTGGATCATGGTTTATAACTCAAATAGACACTTGTCCGTGGTCAATTACGCGCTGAAGGATTTGGGGTTTATAATCCTGGTGTGTGGTCAACAACTTCAAAATAGAGCTTGGTCAGGATCAGACCCGAGTTTTAAACCGTTTATGCGCAATAAGTGATGGTTGTGCTCTTTTAACGCGTGTTTAAAGCCATGTTCCTTCTCTCCGAAGTGGTTGAACGTCCCATACTATAAGGATTATGATGAGAGTTGGCAAGGAGTTACTTGATCGATCTAAGGATTGATAGAAACCAAAGTCAAATATACATATAAATACATCGTTTCAAGTGTGATCTTGATTAAGAGAGCCTACAAACAAGATCGGTTAGATTGTCTTAACCCCGTGTTGATTTCATGCAACACCTTAGGATTATGGATCTCCTTAGAGAAGATAAGTAATGTTCAAAATACGATATTTAGAAAGCGAATTAAACTCGATTCAATCCAATATTCGGTCCATTAATTTAATTGTTGTATTCATATTTGTGGTGCTGATTTAAAAATACCTTGAAGTTGAATATGTCGTCCACTAGGTTTCATCATGAAGAGATCTCCCTCCCCAACACTTGGTGGTATTCTCTTCGCATCGTGTGGTTATAGAGTCGATGGTTTGATGTGAGGCCGGTTACACGAGGTTTTAAATTTGGACTACACAATGCAATCCAACAAGTTAGCCTTCGACCTGTTGCATTGAGCGGTGATCTCAATTCCAAGAGTAAAGACTCCTCTCCACAAGTCCTGAAAATATATGAGAGTGGACAGGTAAAATGCACGTGGTCTCTTTCTCAAAACTGAAAACTAGATGGTTGTACACCTTTCAAAATAGTACCCTCTAATTAAGCATGTGGTAAGGGTGCATTTGGCAATGCAGAACCGGGTGACTTTGGTACACACTGATTTTTGGAGATAGTTTTGTTTTCTTTCCGAGATAAAACACTCCATTAGATCCTCACATTCTTAGAACTCAGATTCCGAGTAGGTGCATTCTATTTTGATACTATTTGTGCTTCTGATCTGGACCTTGCACACTTTTTTCATGGGCCTATGGCCCAAACAACCAGCTGTTACCTTTTCATCTTTATATGATGTATGACAGAAACCCAACAATCAGCCAATCCGGCTGCTAATTTGAGCTTATGACCCAATCCATCATATGCACATATGCAACTAACTAAGTGAACGGCGCCTTCTTTTTAACAAAAAATGAAGTAACTAAAGCCTCTCCGATCTTCCCTTGAAATTGGTAGTGTAGAATATAATAATGAGGATGAATCAGAATGGATACAATATATGCGAATATGAGAGCACAGACACACAGCTTATGAACACGGTGGAAAAAAACGACACTACGTTATTATATAAGAAAAGCGTAAACTATGTGCGCATAAATGTTATATGATGTGTGTATAAATATACTGTGTGTACATCAATTTATTGAAAAATCTGTGTTTAAAATTTTTGTATTATGTATGCATAAATTTTGTTTTGTGGGTGGATCATTTTATTCAAAAACATGTGCATAAATTTCGTAGAGTGTGTGCATTAATTTTGTGTTCATAGTTTTTTTTACGTGCTCATAAAACTTGTACAATGTAATCATCTTAAAATTAACTAGTTCAGAACCCGTGCCATGCACGGAATATTTTTATTAAGGTGATGTTTTAGTATAGCTTTATAATCACTTTTACGTGTATATCTAATAAAACTATATGTTAAAGTGATGTATTTGTATATAGTTTATGAAGAAATATTAATCATAAACTCACAATATTAGGAAAAAGAAGAAAATTTGAACAATATTGTTCACATGTATCATAATAAATTTGTAAAAGCTAAAAGGGAAATGATATATATGTTGAAAGGATATATTATCACATCAGTATATAATATTAGAGGATATATAATTGAAGATACCAAAAAAGTAAAATATTTGATGAAAAATATGGGTAAGCTTTTTGTGGTAAGAATGACCTCTTTAATAAAAATCGTGTTTCGTCAATTCAATATAAATAATTATAAAATTTTATATTACAATTAGTAATTAAACTTTTAATTAATTCAAATAATTTTAGAATTTATCAAATCCATCAATTTATTTTAATGTACATTTATATTAGCTTTGAGTAATCTTTGCTGAGCAATGAGCTTTCTAAATGTTTGTTAAATTTGCTCAATGCTTAAAAAAGATTGTTGTTCAAGAAAATGTAAGCAGCTTAAGAACACGAATAAAACAATTGATATCATGAACAATAAACATCTCTCTTACATAGAGTAAATAATACTGAATTTAAAACTTTGGTTTGAGGTCTGTAAGAAAATACCCGAAACACTATAAAAATCTGGTTAAAGTTTATTTGTTGAAAATTTGCTAAAAAAGTGACTAACATATAAATAATGAAGAAAAGCTACAATTTTACATGTAAAAAAAGCTTAATATGATTAAGATGAATTGATAAATGAATAATTTGAATGTGTTATGAAAAGGAAGTATAATATTAATCATAATTGTATATAGCTAAATTTGTGAGTGTATTTATATATATGGGATTATGGTTGCATGGTTTTCGACCCAATATCATTTGATTCACTTTCTCTTTCATCGTATGGAATTTATGAGATCGTGAAAACAAAATACATAATCAATCGTAAATAAAACAAACAAAATTATGGTTCATTATATTATTAGTATAAGTTATTTTATAGCTAGCTTGGTTTAAATTTACTTGAACGAACAAAATTTAATTTCCATAATGCTAGTTGAAGCTTGTCATAGGACTTGCTAAAAAAATCATGAAATCGTAGTTGAAAAAAAAAAGCTAATTAAAATGCTAATGTATTAATAGTAAATAATGAGATCTCAACTAATCAAATCAAATGAAAACATTTTGCTTAATTAAAAAATCATATTGGGATGAAAGTAAAAAGTCAATTTGTTATGATTTGTTGGTACAAACTTTGTTAGGATTTATTTATTTAAAAATTTCTAAGTAATTTGATATAATAATTAATAAATAAAAAACAAAAAAAAAACGTACTTGTACACATAAATAAATTGGGCTCAAAAGTGTTTTGGTGACTCGAAAGTGGATGAGTTTAATATGTATATAGATTTTATTGATTTTGATGAGCATCTTCATAGAATTCAAGGTATATTAATATCCTTTTAGGGATTCTGTTTCTTAGTATTTACTTGAGTTTTACCCTCTTTTTGAAACTTTTTTTGAAATGAATCACCACTTTTTTTAATTAAAAATTAATGTAGTTTATTTGTCAATAATATTAGCATAGATTTGAAAGTAAATTGAGAGATTTGATATAAATGTAAATTATATCAAAAATATTACAATCTTTTTAACAAAGATATGTAATTTCTAAATTCGATTCCAAATATCGCCATCAACTATTGCTAGTTAAGATCTTTGCTCACAAATATTGATTTATTAAATATATGTAAAATGATTGCCTCAATATATACCTTTTTTTTATTTGTTTAAAAATATGAAATATAAGATATATATATATATATATGATCGGTTACTATGTAGTAAAAGATTAAGGTGATACCTATTGCTTTAATTTTTTTTAAATGGTTGGATGATGTGACAATTCTAGAGTCTAACGTGTAGGCGAGATCAATGTGAGGCCGAAAGATCGACGAAAGGCCTCTCCGTTAGGAGCTCTAAAATGATAGATAATAAAAGTTCAAAAATAAATACAAAAGAAAAGAAATAATGGACAATAAATTTCGATTTGAAAGTGTATAGAAGAAATTGAGAGAAATTTTCAAATTACAATATTTTAATATAGATTTTATTTCTAAGTGCAAGTATTGTAAAATCTGAAAGGAGATATGAACCAATATATAAGAGTATAAGTTTTATTTTCAAAATAACTTTTAAAACACATAGATGAAGTACGTTGTAAGCAAATACAAAATAAAGTTGATATGATTATACTATATAATTCTTTTTCTAACTACCTCAATTTAGATTCTATTTTATGACTACAAATATAGATCGTTATTATAAATATGTTTTTAACTTTTATACACGTTGTTTGCATAAAAATCTTAACCAATTTATTAATTTGTTTATATTATTGGGATTAGTTTCAAAATATCATTAAAGTTGTTTCACTTCCTTATCTTAAGTATTTAAAATTGACTTATTGGTATATTACGTTTGATTTTAAATGAATTAATTATGTTTTTTATGTTTTTGAATAGTATTTTACTTTGTGTTTGTGATAGCTCGTATTTTCTTATTAATTCAAAAATAAATATTTATTATTATAAATATTAGTTAATTTAATCCATGAAATTATATTATTTATAATATTGTTTATTTATAAATTTTAAGTTGAATTGAACTATGAAGATATTAAATTAATTTCAAAATTAGATAGATAAGTTAACAATTAATAATTAATTAGGACATCTTTAATTTAATTGTGTATGATAACAAGTTTATAGATTTGTTTGTTAGCAAAAGAATCCTGGAGAAGTAAAATTATAATATCATGTTAGGAAGATCTCGTAGGATTAGATAGGGTCAGTAAATTAAAAAATTAAAACTTATTTATGTAAACTAACCATATTGACATTTATGAAGGATTTTGTATCAATAATGGTAAAATAAGTAAAAAAAAAGTAAAGTTTGTTAAAAGTATCAAAATAAATCATATTAATAGTTTATGGTTTAGAAATAACATAATCATAATAAATTATTAAAATTAGCTTATGTGACATCGTAACAACATTTTATTATCAAATTTCCGATATAAAATGTCATATTTTAACAGAATTATCATAACAACATTTATGAAAAAAATAATACTAAAAGAACCGTAGTAATAATTTAGTTGGACCGTTAGCCGAGTATTTATTTCCGAAGAGGAGTTGTTTTGAAGAAAACTCCTTGCATTTTAGGTTGTTTTTTGACCGTAGTAATAATTTAGAGCAAAGTCGTAGAATAATTAGTTGGACCGTTAACCGTAGTAATAATTTAGTTGCACCGTCTCCGTCTCTTTTGCGCCCAGGTAAACGTCTCCTTCCCCATACCCACCATGTATAGAGCAAAGTCGTAGACCAAATTGCATTTTAGGTTGGTTTTTGAGCAAAACACTTTTTAGGTCTTGAAAATTTGAGGTTTGGGAATTGGGTTTTTGGCAAGTCTACTGTTTTTGTTGGTTTTCTTAATCAAGATGCATGTCTATGTATTGTGGCCTGGTTCGAACTCGGTGTCAATCGAAAATTTGTTTCTTCAGATTCTTATTGTAAGAAAGAATATGAGCATGGCCACTTTGTTTTTTTGTTCTTTTGTCTGCGCGAGAGAGATGATAATCTGAATTGGTATAACTTGATTATGAATGTTTCTGCCACTGGTTTTCGAAGGCTGGTTTTTGGAATTGTGGTCCTGCTAATTATTCTCTATTATGCTATAGGTATTTCACTTTAGATTTATAATTTTAGGGATTAATGGTCATAATTTTTAATGTAAACAATATTTAAGACCTATACTTAACATTAGCAAAGCAAATGAAGATATAATAGCACCGTTTCTGGTAGTACTTTTGTCTTTTAGACTTCCCTTGCTTTTGGGTTTTTTTAGGGGCAATCAACCCTTATAGTCTTATATAGATTTTGATCATAAAATGCATTATTTTCCTTCTCCAAGAAAAAATATATTAACTCTTTTCATAGGCCGTTTATATTAGCTCAAGATAAATATATAATTTCATTGTTTCAAGTTTGTCAATGTCAAAAGTATTTGCCCATGCAATTGATGCCAATGATCCTTTTGTTTTCATTTAGGAACTCAAATATGGTTATTGATGGCTACATGAATGCACTTGAGTTGATAGCGTTATGGGTCTTTGATGGTAAAGAAAAAGTAGATAACTTGCTACTTTTTCATGTCTCTTCTTGAAATATGCACAATCAACATCTTTGCATATTCTTAGCATCCCACGAAAGAAGTATGTAAAGTAGGATCAAGTTAAATATTGAATAGGTAGCAGCTATGAAGATCTTGGGCAATAAGAAGCAACTAAAGTAAGCAATTCTGTGTTCTTTATTCAGCAGACTCAGATTGTCGCTAGTCGGATGCGGCGTTTTTTGGAAGAGAGAGACGAGCTTCCACCAGATGTTACCGCTATGATTATTTTGTGGATTCAGGATTTGACATGTGACAAGGTGCCCCTGGCTGATCCCCTACCGCGTGCCTCCCTGAGATTTACTGATTCACAACACGAGAGGGGAGAGGGCAGCGGTAGAGTTCTCAACGATGACTAGATTATAGGACTTTTTATGTACACAATGTAATGTTTTCGGGTTTTTTTGGATCATGTATTTATATTTTGGTTATTTTGGTTAAATTGCGTCTTAATATATAATATAACTATATGATATATAATATAAAACTATATAGTATAATGTAAAACTATAAAATATAATATAACTATATGATATAATGTAAAACTATATAATATAATATAACTATATAATATAATATAACTATATGATATAATGTAAAATTATATGATATAATATAATATAACTATATGAGTTATAATGTAAAACTATATAATATAATATAACTATATGAGATATAATGTAAAACTATATAATATAATATAATATAACTATATGAGATATAATGGAAAACTATATAATATAACTATATGATATATAATGGAAAACTATATAATATAATATAATTATATAAGATATAATGAAAAACTATATAGTATAATATAACTATATAAGATATAATGTAAAACTATATAATATAATATAACTATATGAGATATAATGGAAAACTATAGATATAATGAAATATACTATAGTATATAAGTGTAACTATACAAGATATAATGAAATACTATACTGTATAAGTATAATTATACAAGATATAATGAAATACTATACTATATAAGTATAACTATACAAGATATCTATAGTATATAAGTGTAACTATACAAGATATAATGAAATATACTATAGTATATAAGTGTAACTATACAAGATATAATGAAATACTATAGTATATAAGTATAATTATACAAGATATCATGAAATACTATAGTATGTAAGTGTAACTATACAAGATATCTATAGTATATAAGTGTAATTATACAAGATATAATGTAATACTATACTATATAAGTTTAATTATACAAGATATAATGTAATACTATACTATATAAGTGTAATTATACAAGATATCTATAGTATATAAGTGTAACTATACAAGATATAATGAAATATACTATAGTATTTAAGTGTAACTATACAAGATATAATGAAATACTATAGTATACAAGTATAATTATACAAGATATAATGTAATACTATACTATATAAGTGTAATTATACAAGATATAATGAAATATTATAGTATATAAGTATAATTATACAAGATATAATAAAATACTATATACTATATAAGTATCCAAACCCTACACTTAAACATAGCGTACGCTAGAGAACATAGCACAGGTGATTGGGCCGGCCCAAATGACAGACCCAACAATAGGGTTAAATATGTTTGGTTAGAGTTTGGATTTGTTTGGTTAGGATATGTTTGGTTAGGGCATGTCATTTGGACCGGCCCAATCACAAGTGTAATTATACATTTGCAAATTTACCAACCCTAATACTCGTCTACAAAAAGGCAGACTATCAACCATAATACTCACATCAAGCGGCACCGCGCAAAGCTTCTTCTAGGGTTTCGCCAGCTCCAGATCCACCGTGCAGAGGAGAAAACTCGACCCTGTGAGAGATTATTCAGTCGTTCGGTAATATTTCTCATCTTTTTTGGCTTTTGTTTTTGCAAGAGTTTATAAATTATAATACAATAATTCATAGTCCAGATACCAAGTTCATAGGAGAGGATGACTTCGTCGTCCAGCAGTGCACATGCTTCAGTTACAATGTGCGAGTGCAATTTCCCGGTCGTCATGTACACTTGCAACAGACCCAATCACTACAAAAGAAGGCATCTCGCATGCAAGGACTACATCCCAATGGAGCGGGATGGTACAATGAGAGGGTGTCGTACCTTAAAGTGGGTTGATCCAGCGTATGACGACAATGTTGCCAAGATTATCAGAGAACTGGTATTGGGAAGAAATGAGCTTAAACAGCTAAACCAGACCCTTTCAGATTCAAATGTGAAGTTAAGAAATCAGATATATTATCGGGGTTTTCAAATTGATTGATGTTATAAGAAAGGATCTTAGTTCAATGCTTATTTCAGTGCTTATTTCGAGTTCTATGTTTGTTTTGAATTTTATGTATGTTGATTTCCAAGTGTATGATTACATAAATTTGCAAATGTTTGTGTCCTCAAGTTCATGATTTGCAAAAGAGTCCGCAATTCGAGCATAATGGGCTCAAATCAAGGCCCGAAGCAAAAGGGCCCAAGTGAAAGGCCCAAGTATCTGACCCTTTGGCTAAGCAAGGGCCGGCCCATTGATATCTGCTCTTAAAGTAAATTACATCTAAAACTACACCGGAGGATCTGAAGGACGGTTATATCTAGTGCGATAATCCCGAAATAGTTGAATCCTCGACTGAAATTGAGAGTCCCAACCATAGACACTTGGGTGTTTGAATCGACGACAAGCGTACGAAGGGGAAGGTAGTGGACAACCATCCTTGAGCGACACCTACATAGAAAACACAAAATATGATCGAGCTTTGTGTTTTAGGGTAAACACAAACATTACTATTTATTTAAAAACAATAAGCTTTACCGGTACGAAGTGGTTTCGGTTTCCTACGAGGGTCATCGTCAATATCTGTGTTGGAGGGTCGAGGCTTCCGTCAGAGGCCCTCATTGGTAAGCACAAGCACGGGCCATCCCAAGATAATAGGACAAGAGCAACCTGGTATAGCGTGGCAAACACTAAACCAATCATCGACATGTCAAGCCAGTACTCCTCGCTGCAAGGACTGATGACATAGTTGACCCAGAATATAAGGTCCTCGTAAGTGATCCCCGGGTGTAGTACGGGTAAGATGGGCATGTACACATCTCTGTTGTGAAACAACTCGCCCGCCACCTGCATTCGAACCATAGGGTATGCAGTCTCTTCTGATCCCAACAATACACCTAGTGTCCGATATCCACAGTGCCCGTCTGGACATACATCTTTGGCCCCGTTAATGTAGGGAAACCAAAAGTAATCCACGTTCTTAACCCCAAAGTTTACCCCCAAATAAATCATGGGTTATTCAGGGAGCTACTGCGATCCAGTCCCTTCAGATTGGCTGCCTTGGGTCCCAATACCCGGCAAAGCTCCACTTGGTTCCTTCTTGCCACGACCCCGACCTCTACCTTGTCTTCCATTCACCTTCTTCTTCTCAATCTCCTCTAACTCAGCCCTCATGTGCTCAAACAAGCTTGGCTACCTCTTGGTGGAGTACTTCGTCAAACCCTTTGGCCTTCCTTTTGCAATGATTCTCGTGGGCTCCTACAATGAAGTTTCATGCGGATTCTGCGTGTCATGGAACAGCTCGGTGATTTGGTCTACTTGGTCTTTCCTCAATGTTTTTGCGCGCCACATGTCATCCATGTGCTTCCATCTCAAATCTGGAATAACACATATGTGTTGTGCCCTCAAACGGCTCTTCCGTGTAAACCCTATCCCATTGCAATTGCCTCCAGAAGCGGTGTATCTCACTCGGCATGATCGGCGTTTTATTAATGATGGCATTTGTGATTCTGTGGACACATGGTAGGCTGAAGCAGTCTCTTATCCAGTGATCATCACAATCCTCATGGACATCCTCCTCCTCTGTCTGCTTATACAGATCAAACAACATGCTCAAGCCCCTCTCCGACACTTTGTAAAATAGCCTTGAAAACAACACTCTTATTTCTGGCGGCACACCATCAAACATCGTTGGGTGTTTTGATGCGTGACATCTCCATGGTCGCACGCACTTGCCCAATTTGATCCTCGATCGCATGGTGGATCCTCACTGCCATTCTATTAAAACCACCAACACTAGAATTCAGAATTTTCTTCAACGTGTGATGCATACCCTTAACCCAATCAAAACACATAAAAAGTATCGCATTAGTCCGACATTGAGCCATGAACCTAGAAACACTAAACATTGTACAAGGGATACTTGTTTGTAGTCCTCGTGAAGATGATGATCCGTCCACGCTCTGACTATTCTTTCCTTGTGAGGATTAGTCCACATCTTCTCAATGTATCGAACGAGACCACTCTTCCACGATGTCCTCAATTTCGCAAGCCTTTCTTCGTAGCTTTCCTCCGTGGTTGAACACCAAAGTGCCCAACATTGGCCGCAAAACCTTTTGACTTGTTTTTTATCCTTCAAGATTGGTGAAGCATGTGCTTCTATGTTGTGCTTAATATGCACCCAGCATAAAAGGTGTTTAACTTCATCTTTGAAAACTATCTGAATTGCATTGATGAGGGTCTTCTCTCAATCAGTCATTATGGCGGTCGGCATAATACCCGCATCTTTAAACAATCGCAAAAGTTTCTTCATTATGAACTTGTAATGCACAATTTTTTCTTGCCGCGTAAATGCGTAGGCAACGTTGAAAGTCTTGTGCGTGCAAGTGAAACCGACAATCTCCACCAAAAGCATGTTATACCTGTGGATGAATGTAAGAAAGCCATAGAATATAAGATAAATAGATGATATAAATCACTACTATTAAATTGTGTTGAAAATGAGACACAAATCCATTACATACCTATTTGTTTTGTATGTGGTGTCGATAACTACCACTTACGGGAACATCTTCAATAGGTGGAACGAGTCCGGGTGAGCAAAAAATAGGATATCGGTCTCTTTCGTATACAACTTTCTAAGAGGAAATACCCGGTAATTATTTTGTTGCAAAAAGTTCAAAGTCCATTGTGTAACCGTCATTTCCCCCACGATCTTCGTAATGCATCTTCTGCAGAAAGTTGGAAACTTGTTTCATGGATGTTACATTTCCGGGGAAGAAGGTCCTCAACTCCGCAACAATAGTCCTCGACATCATGAACGCATTGCCCAAACTCTTGGCAAGGCGTTGCTCATCCGGGGTCATACTGCCTATGTATGCATGCCCAAGAATGCTAGTAGGAAGCTTATGGTTGTGGCATCCATCTATCACATTCATGATCCATTTTTGAGTCACTTCCCCATGCTTCTTCTTCAATCTAACACCACACAACTCAAATGTGCATCCGGACTTCTTCGAGCTTGGTTCACGAATTACCTCAACATCCTCTTCTGAGTCACTACCTTTCTCTCTCCCCAATCTATATTCACCAAACTGCTCGCACGTCAAACTAACAATTCTGACAGTTGAGTTACGAATGACTAAAACCATCATCAAATCTTTGCCCCTATTCTTATCCCAATCAACCAATTTCTCTCGGCTATCCCACTTTAAATTATTACGAAATTCATCTCCATAATCTTTCATCTATACATGTTTACATAATCAATAATGTTACAATATATGGATTGTGATGTGTTAAATTTATATATTTGTAGCTAATTTCAATTCTAATCATTCCATTATTAACTATACGTACTTAAGCTATATTAATTATAACTAATTTTAATCTTAATCATTCCATAATTACTAACCTCGAAATTGCCATCGTCAAAATCTTGACCGTCGTAATCTTCATTCTCTTCTCCACTACTCCAATATGTGTTTTCATTATATGCCATTTTTATAAGATTGATTGTTTTGGATTTAGAAAATGTGAGGATTGGGTTGCTATTTATAGGGGGGAATCTGTCGTTGGAATAACGGCAGATTTTGTACGCAATTATATTGCGTACGCAATTCCCTAGCGCACAGCCGAAAACCCTAAAATTGAAATTTGCAATTTCCAACGGCAGATTCTGTACGCATTTTATTTACGTACACTAAAATACAGCGTACAATTTCCTACAGTATATGTAACGGAATTCAAATAATTGTACAGTATTTATGTTGTACGCTCAGAACTTGCGTACGCCTTATCTGTCCGTACAAGTTGTCGTGTATTTAGGCACTTTTCGTCGTGTATATAACAGTAGCCTAAACTATAACCCAAAGTATTATACCAGACTTAAAACTTACTAATAATTTCCATAATTCCGCAATACGTCATTCAATTCAAACCAGTTCATTTAATCCTTGAATTATATATGATTTCTCTTATCCAAAAACAAGACAAACAATCTCCATAAAGGATGTTAAGGTCGATTCAATAAAGTTTCATCTGCAACCCAAGGTCTAACGTACTATCTCAACTGATACGATACGACCAATAAATGAAAAAGAATATAATCCACTTTTTAAATCTACAAACAAATAAAATTTCACCCTCAAATTTCTCTACATAATTGTTCTTTAGAACACAAATTAGGGTTACTGAAGATGTTATTGAAAGTGATAATTTTTTCAATCTCTTCAATTTCACCAGTATTCACCTGCTCGCCTGCACTCTTTCTACTCCCTTACCTCTCTCTTCTTGTTCTTCGAATACAACTTCATGCTCAAACCCATCTTCTTCTTTACTACTAGGTTGTTGGTTCGCTAGTTTTGGTATGAGCATTAATGATGGTATGGCGAGCTGATGATACCAATAGTTGGATGGGTCAATATATGCTCAACGGGGTGAATTGGTGCTTTTTCAATTCTATTACCTTTACTCGGCAACGATAACCATCGCACTCACGGAGATGACGGGGGCTAAGGGTCTAAGGCCGCCACCCCTCTTTCCTTCAACAAATTCCTGCGAGTTTCAGATTTTGACTCCTTTGAAGGTTTATTTTTCGTAATATAATCCTAAAATTTTGAAAAAAATTACAAGAAAAATGTATTGATGTAATGATTTTTGTGTTGGAACTCATGTAAAAGATATCAAAAGATCAAGAGTTCAATCCCTATCAATTCTATTTTTTATTTTTCATTATTTAATTTTTATTAAAGAAAATTTAAAATCTTATATTATTTAAATATTTTTCATTTTTGCCTGTTAACTTATTCTTAGCCTGATAAGACACAAGAAGAGACCGGTGCACAAAATTCTAGTCTTGAACAGAAGAGATCGATGCACTTTTTCAAAGATGAAGATAGCAATAACACACAAATTTATATAGGGCTTACTATTCGACGCATAGACAATTTTGCCTTTCAGCGCATAGAATCGTCACGTTACGTGAGGAGAGGCTCCACACATTACGTGGGAGAAGAATCCACACGTTACGTGGGAACAGGCTCCACACGTAACGTGTGGAGCCTCCCCGGCTTTAAAAGCCTTAGGTTCTCCTCCTTCCTCCATTTACGCCGCTGCACTCTCAATTTTCTCCCTACGTTACGCATCTACGTAGTCGCCTCGTTACGAATCAACAAGTTTCGCGCATTACGTAGATCCATTTCCTTGAAAGGTTAGTAACATCCCATATCTTGTAAAAAAAATTTAAAATTTTTGTATATTTATTCTAGATCCATAATGTTTTAGTGTTTATGTTCTTGTATTTGTTGTTTTTGTTAATTTTGAAGTAGTTTAGGGTATGGAATTGTAGAAATTTGTTAGATTTGTATGAAAGGGGGTTTAGGGTTTATGTTGAATTTGTATGAATTGATGTGAATTTTTTAGTTAGATTTGTATGAATTAGAGGTATTTTAGTTAGATTTGTATGAAGTAGTGGTATTTTAGTTAGATTTATTAAATTAGTGTGCTTTTGTATGAATTTTTTAAAAAAATTGAGTGGCCGGATTCTGCACAATTCGCCGGAGTAGTCGCCGGAGAAGAAGCCGGATCGCTGGCCACGTAACGTGTGGAAGTTTTCCACACGTAACGTGGCCAGGGATCCGGCTTCTTCTCCGGCGACTCTCCGGCGACGAGACTGTTTTTGTTCTTGCATTTGAAGTAGTTATTTTGTAGGAAATTGAGAGATTTGTATGAAAGGGTGTTTAGGATTTAGGGTTTTTTTAATGCCCGTATCCTCCAGATTTGTATTTTTTGAGATAAAATGATTTATTGTTGTAGATGGAGCCTGGTGAGAGAACGAGACGTAGAACCAGACGAAACCTCGTCCGGGATACTTCGTTTTGAACTGAGGAGGAGGTAACCCGTAGGCGTAGGGTTGCGGGTGGTACACAGGATGCTGGAGGTTACGGGCAGGCGGGCAATGATGACCCCCCTGTGTTCCCGTTTGTGGCGGGTGGCCCTGCGGACTCGGACCCGCAGTTGTACCCACATTACAACGTGAGCCCGCTCCATGGTTATTCTGATACGATCGATCAAAATAACTATTACGGCCCTCAATTTATTCCGCCACTCCAGCAGAGCCATTATCGTGTTGAGAGCCCGGCGTCCCATCAGAGCCATTACCGTCATGAGAGCCCGGTTTCCCATCAGAGACCTCACGTGTCCTATCACATCCCTCACCTCCATCAGAGTCCGTTGTCCTATCACATCCGTCACCTCCATCAAAGCCCTCACAGCCCCGTATATTATCAAGCCGGCTTAGATGATCAGATGGGGTACAACCCATGGGAGAGCTCGAGGCTCAACCCGAACGCACCTGGTCCTTAAGTAGCCTTAATATATCAAAATATGAGTGTATGATAAAAATGTAATTACTTATCATTTGTTTAAAAAAATGTAGGACGAGGATAGTCAAGCCTGAGCTCCAAGAGCTCAACCTGATTATGCGGACGAGGAGCAACAAGAAGCCACCTCTTCGCAGGCAAGAGCTCCCCAAACCAAGAAAAAGGGGAGATATGACCCGGAATTGCAGATTAGAGTCTATGGAGGTCCGGAGAATCCCGAACTTCTGAAGGGTTTTGTCAATCACGTGGTGTACACCCTTTATCAGCGCATTGTAAGTTGTATGGAAAACCTTATTCTTGTCATTTCACATTTTAATATAAATATGTCAAATCGATTGCTTACACTGGTTAAAAAATGCAAATATTTATATCCTGTGCCACCGTTGAGGTTTCAGCAACGAGGCAAACAGACACGCGCATGGCGTTTGCAGTTGCAAATGCCATGCGCTGATCTGGCATCTAGATCAGGCTTATGTCATATTCCGGATGTGATACATGAGCATGTGCACGAGACGCTAATTGGTGCGTTTGTTGAGCGTTGGCAACCTGAGACCAACTCGTTCCATATGCCATGGGGAGAGATGACCATAACTCTCCATGATGTATTGTTGATCCTTGGGCTAAGCATCAACGGAAAAGACTTAGCACCTCCACGAGGTTGGCAAGAGCGGTTGACTGTGACTGATTTGAAGAAGGCCATGGTGGCTGAGGCAACGTGATTCTTTGAGTTGCCTGGTAAGGAGGTGACATCCGGTACTGTAGTTGCTGATTCGTTCAGGAAGCATTGCAAATAGCTGAATGACGAGAAGTGTGCTTCTGGGTACTTGATGTACTTGTTGGGCTCTTGTCTCTTTCCGGACAAGTCCCAACACAAATTGCCAGTCTACTATACGAGATTTATGGACGATCACTCGTGCACCAAGGATTATGCATGGGGTGCTGGCGTTCTTGCCCACGTGTACCGCAGCTTGGGCGAGTGCACCAGAAAAGATGCGAGATTGATGTCCACGTGCTATACTCTGATTCAGGTATTTTTTTTAATTATAAAAACTATTGTTTTTATACAAATTTTATTGTTGTAAATGTAAATTGCTTACGAAAATTGTCTTTCAGGCGTGGATATACCAATATTTCCCCATGTTCAGACCTGTAGAGAGTAGAGACTGGGACTCTGATCATGCGATCCCCTACGCTTGTAGATGGGACCTTTCAGTGAAACCCAACCCAATGCGAAACTACAGATTGGAGCTGGATATGATGACTGCGGACATGGTAAGTGCAGAAAAGATGTTTAGGTTGATTGGATGTCGTTCGGTACGATTGATAGGTATGTTTAGGTTGACTTTGATTTTTAATTATTTTACAACCAATTATGTTTAGGTTGACTGGAAGCCGTACGGTATGATTGACTTTAGCGGTGCGAGCTTCGCTCCATCGCGCTTCCATGGAGTTATATTGTGTCTTTGGATAACTGAGTCGTACATGCCAGACCGTGTGGCGAGACAGTTTGCTCGTGTACAACAGATTCCACGAGCGCCTATAGTGCCTACAAAGGCTTGGAGAGGAGCAAAGATCAGCAGCTACACGGTGGAGTACGACATAGCTCGATTTGCTTGGGATGCGCAGAATGTATATTCCATGACCCTAGATGCGATGGGCCCTCCAATCCAGCAAGGCCATGACTGCAGCGATGATTACATGGACTGGTACCGCCCACGTACACATCCATTGGTCAACCCCCCTACCATTGAAGATGCGACACAGGTATGAAATTGACTAATTTGTAGGTTGTTTAATGTTCGGTTAACTCTATCTATATTTATCATTTGTGTTGTATGCAGACCTTCGAAAGTTGCTACAATGAGCTTGAGCCACATCGCAACCATGAAGGAAGCTGTGAAGAAATAACAGCGGCGCTACAAAGGTCATTGGAGCGAATGTATCCCTTCCTTCCCAATTACTGAGAAAGATGTCTTCATTTCGTATTGTGTATGAGACTGTATTTTAATTCAGGTGAAGCTAACGAACTAGATGACAAACCGTGCACTTAACCGTGCGGATTAGATATGTCAAATTCATTGCATCATAATTCATACATATCAGTCAATACATAAATCGATCGTTTCAACTTTCTTCTTTCGTCTTGTCTTCTTTGGGGCAACGGCTGCTTGGTACTCCATCAATCGATCATAGATTTGATCTACGTAATCACCCGTAGACGGGTCATGATTTCTCACCCACGGCCCGTAAAGATGCGGCAAGGGCGCGGTTTCGGCAATGCCAATCTACATCAAAGTCAATGCATCATACATATGTTTTAACATAAGATAGTTTGTTGAATTCTTTAGGTTTTGATGGTAACAAACATTCAACTAATCTGGGTACTAAATGTTTCAGGAACAAAGACAGTTATCTCAGAGAACCATTGCAGCAAAGGATCGCAGAGGGAACAAAGCTCTGTTCATGTGCTTTGTTACCTCTCAAGGAACAATAGTGACGAACAAGATCAAAGCTGCGAATGGAAGGAAGAAATCCAGCGTGACGATTATGGAAACAAATCACGGAGAATCACGCGGTCAAAAGATAGGATTTCGGCTGGAAGGATCTCGTCGAAAAGAAGATTTGGAGAGAGAATCCGAATGTGTTATCTTAGGAAAACTTTCCTAAGATAATATATTTGGAGAGAGAGGAATCTTATCTTAATCCGTTAATGTTATCTTAGGAATTATTTCCTTAGATAATATCGGTTGTTAAGATAATATTATTCAAATCAATTAATATCATCTTGTTACCAAGTTTAGGAAGATGAATGTGGGATTCATTTCTATGTAACCACGACGAGGAAAAAGAAGAACTGAGAGCGTTCAGTTGAGAAGAAAAAGAGAGTGAAGTGTTTGTAAGTCTTTGAGGGTTGAGTTCGATTCATCGTTGTAGAAGAGGTTTCAAATCTAGGTGGAAAGTCTAGAGGTTGAAGTCCAGGATACAAGTGTAATCGAACAAGAAATCAATAAGACAAGTAGACGCTTCAAAATCCTCTCAAACGAAAGCTTGAAGGTAGTGGTTTTTCCTTGAGAAGCTAGTTTTGCCAATCAGGGTTTCCACTATATATCATGAGTTCGTTCATTATCTTTCTTGCTGTTTTTAATCCGCAGTGCCTTCTGTGGGAACAAAGCCTTTGTTCCCTCAGATGTAACTCTAACGATCCAACAGATAGTTTTAACATAAGATACTTTCAACTTATTTGATTGTATTAACGTACCGCAATGAAATGTTGCTCTTCCTCGACATGGCAAATGCATATCGTCTTCAGCTTCTCGTCAACTGCTTGGTTTGGCTTCGGCCTCATAGGCATGTATGTCGTTCCCACATCAGCACCGACGGAGACGAACACACAGTTGAATGCAGTTGCCACCAAACATCCCATATCCGGGAGGTCTAACCACGTCTCCAATGGGGCAGGCCTATTGGGCAAAGGAAACCATGCAAGCTTCGACTCCATTGCCTCAAGTGTCATCGTAGACATCCAAATTGGCGCGAATAGCTCATACTCTTGTTTAAACGTAGCGATCATGGTACGTCGAACAAAAGCCCACTGCTCCTGCCCTAAACCCAGACCATGCGCAATTGCTCTGTACCCGCAGTTTCCATCACCCACTATTTCCCACCATCCTCCCACGTGTGGTCTCATACACTTGGGAAACTGGGTAATATATCGCTTGGGGTTCTTGATCAATGATGTGTGATCCGAAGGCATAGTTGAAGCCTTCTTCGGTGGTCTTCCTTTTTGCTTTTTCGGAGGTGTTCCCTCCATCTGTTGGTCAGTGTACTCCCATGATGACGGTTGTCTTTTGGTGGCAAAGTTTAGAGCTCCTTGAGGCCGACCCTTATGCCTAACTTTAGCTGGCTCTTGCAGAGTAGTCCGCTCTGGATGTGCTATACTTGTTAGTGTTGAGACAACTCTTTGTTGATCATGCACTGTCAATGTGGGGTAGACGCTTGCAACAAATTCTTCAAGCAACGACCTATTCACTCTGCGTTCTCTAGCTTCTTCTTCTTCTTCTGTCCGCACTTCTGACAAGGTCAATTGCCTCCAGAACGGATGCAATGAGCTAGGTTCAATTGGTTCTTGGTTCATCATATTTCGCGCCATGTCATGCACGCAAGGCAAGCCATCTCTGAACCTCATCTGGCATCTGCATATAGTGTTCCACAATGGAGCTTCGCCTTTCTTGTATTCCTCAATCAACCGAGCTAGTGCAATCGCAGAGACCTTGTAGTGCAGCTTGCAGAAAAGATGTACGTTTGTTATCAGAGTAAATCTATTTCCTATGCTCTCATTCAATGCCCCCCTTATCTCACCAATATGAGTGCGCAACCGTGTATGATATTGATCGAATACAGTACAAAGGTTGCCATCATTGCTTGTGAAGAAGCTTTTAAGACTGGAATGAGTCCCTTCAACCCTGTATTACAATCAAGAATCCGAAATCAGTGTGTTGCTGTAAAAGTCTAAGTTCAAATAACCAGTTAAATTTTGAAACATAATGCACAAACCTGTTAGTTGTGGTAGTTCCGAGCGTGAACACTGTATCTGTCCATACGGAGACGATTCTTTCCTTGTACGGGTCAAGCCAGTTTTTTTGTACGTACTGGAGACATTTTGGAGATTTCCTCCAATCATACTGAATCTTCTTTAGTGTTGCTTCATATATGGTCGTTTCCTTGAAGAGTTTCATGCAGTCGTTAGAAAACGTTGTGCCCCTAAACTTGTCCATGGCCTTCTTCCCGAAGTCTTCAATATTCTTCCTCACATGCCGCCTACATAGAAGGAATTTTGCATCTGGAAACTGCTTATCTAAGGCGTTCATCAACGCTGATGTGATCCGAGCCCACCTGGGTCCGCCTTCCCATGGTCTTCCTCGATTGGCGGTCTGACCCAGCGGCCCAGCCCACGGTCTGCCTCAATCGGCGTTCTGACCGCTGGCGCCCTGATCATAGAGCAGGGCTGCAGCCCCTACACCCCAACCTGGAGGGAGGCTTGCGCCTGTTAATCCTCCAGAATGTTGGTGGGGGGACTCGAACCCCCGACCCTTTGATATGAGGGCAGTGGAATGCCCATCATATCACCAACTACACTGCATCTCAATTGGTAACAAGTGGCTTATCAGCTGCTTGTTAAAGGTCAGGGGTTCGATTCCCCCTGGCAATACCCCTTGTGTTTGGAGGGTTGGGGTGCATGGGCGGCAGCCCATGGGCTATTCATGGTTGGGCTAGGCCTCGCCAGCTGGTGAGCCCGACTGAGGGGCTGGCTGGGTGGTTGACAGCCCACAGGACCCAGGTTTACGGTCGAGGGCCCGGTCCATGGCCTGTGGGGTCCACCTCGAACCGCATCAAAAAAGTGCACTTTTATGATGAGGTTTGAGCCCACCTGGGTCCGCCTTCACTTGGTCTGCCTCAAGTCGGCGATCTGACCCAGCGGCCCAGCCCACGGTCTGCCTCAATCGGCGTTCTGACCGCTGGCGCCCTGATCATAGAGCAGGGCTGCAGCCCCTACACCCCAACCTGGAGGGAGGCTTGCGCCTGTTAATCCTCCAGAATGTTGGTGGGGGGACTCGAACCCCCGACCCTTTGATATGAGGGCAGTGGAATGCCCATCATATCACCAACTACACTGCATCTCAATTGGTAACAAGTGGCTTATCAGCTGCTTGTTAAAGGTCAGGGGTTCGATTCCCCCTGGCAACACCCCTTGTGTTTGGAGGGTTGGGGTGCATGGGCGGCAGCCCATGGGCTATTCATGGTTGGGCTAGGCCTCGCCAGCTGGTGAGCCCGACTGAGGGGCTGGCTGGGTGGTTGACAGCCCACAGGACCCAGGTTTACGACTGAGGGCCCGGTCCATGGCCTGTGGGGTCCACCTCGAACCGCATCAAAAAAGTGCACTTTTATGATGAGGTTTGAGCCCACCTGGGTCCGCCTTCACTTGGTCTGCCTCAAGTCGGCGATCTGACCCAGCGGCCCAGCCCACGGTCTGCCTCGAGTCGGCGATCGAACCGCTGGCGCTCAACCCTCCCCAGGTCTGCAGACCGTACACCCCAACCCGTCTCCTGGTAAGCGGGTGCAGCCCAATTGGTGATACAAGGTGCATTCCACATGCCCTTGTATCAAAGGTCGGGGGTTCGATCCCCCCCGACAGCAACCCACCTGGTGTAGCCTCGCGCTTACCAGGAGACGGGTTGGGATGTACGGTCTGCAGACCTAGGGAGGGTTGAGCGTCAGCGGTCCGATCGCCGACTCGAGGCAGACCGTGGGCTGGGCCGCTGGGTCAGATCGCCGACTTGAGGCAGACCAAGTGAAGGCGGTTCCAGGTGGGCTCAAACCTCATCAAACGCCTTCTCCCGATCAGTGACCAAAAATGTGGGTGCTCGTTGCACCTTGACAAACATTTTTGAAAGTTGTTCTATGGCCCACTTGTAACTCTCTTCGTCCTCATGCTCCAGAAACGCCCCGACAATATTGTAGTTTTTTCAAACAGATGTGATGCCGACAATTTCAAGGAAGGGCAAATTATAACTGCACACATAATGAGTGCGTTATGGCATGCTAATGATCACATGAACAAGTGAAGAATATAATATATATGTGTGTTACTAACCAGTTAGTTGCGTATGTAGAGTCTAACAACACAATGTACGGAAATGCCTTCAGCAGCGACAACTGGTCCGGGCTTGCGAAGAAGATATATGTTATCTTGTTGGTCTCCTTATTGAATCTATGCTCCACGAAGTATCCCTTCTCATTGCACTCATAGAAGAAATGTTGCACAACTGTTCTTCCTTCCATGCCCTTCTTTCGTATCTCATACATGATGTTGTACACTTGTTTCATCTTAGTCAAGTTTCCTAGGGACGACCTGATTGTAGTATGAATCTTTTGAGGCTTGCAATGATTGACTGTCATCACCCTAATAATCTCCTTCTCTTCAGCGTTTGGTCGCACAGCTAATGCATGACCATACAAATTCTCATTTATCACATGATTGTGAGTTCCATGTTGTACACTGATCTTCCACGATCCTTTCGGCCCTTCTTTAAGCCTCAACATGAAGGGACACCCACACTTCTTCGACCTTGTGATGTCTCTCACTTGGTCAGCTTGTTTAGACACGTTTTGTCCATGCCTATCACACGGTAACCAAGTCCCCCCAAGGGCCGAAGGGGTGGAAGGTTTAGTCCTCCACTTTTTGATGCAGAAGTGTTGACACATAGCCATCTCCCGCATCCACATAAATGCTTCTTCTCTAGACTCCCAGATTTGATCAGTTGTGAAGAACTTTGAATAATCAGCAGAGATGAAAACATCCTCTTATGGTGGTACACTAAACTGACGCTGTGTGTGTAGGGATGGAAAGCAAAATTGTGGGATAGCATGAGATAAAGATGCTTCTGGAGGCGGAACACTATAGTCAAACGATCCAAGTGAGAAGGATGGTATATCTGTGTTTCATTCCGGCAGCGGTTGATGAGGTGTTTCCCAAACAGAAAATGTCTTTTGTGGGGTGCTCCAGTCATCGAGGGAAATATTGTTTAACCCCTCGTACAAATAATAGTTCGTCTGCATACACATGGAATCATCTCATCAAGTAGTGAACTAATTATAAACTGTAAAATCATAATTCCCTTTAAGAAAGCAAATTCTGCTAAATTGCCGGTTTGTGACAAACTGTGCACTAACCCGTGCCATTTTACAGAAGGGACTTAACAACCAGTATCTGGTTGTGGGCTCACACGTAACGTATAAGGATGTTCCACACGTTACATGTGAAACATCACCACACGTTATGTGTTGAAGAGTCCCACACGTTACGTGTGAACAATCTTGTCACAGAACGCGTGGAACTGTTTCTTCAATGTAACGAGCATCTCGCATTCTAAACCCTAAATCCTAGAAATAAAATCTAGTATCTAAAACTTTGTTTGTAATTCCTAAACAATAAAAGTCAAGTTCAAAACTTACAAAATCTAGCATGTGAAACTTGGTTAAACCCTAAACAATGTCTAGTTTTCTAAACCCTAAACATAAAGCTAAAAACTTTGAACATGTTCAAAACAAAAAAATGCTTTATTTTAACTTTAAAAAACAGAAATTACCTCATTCGAAAGTGGAATATCTTCGACATTGTTGTTCCAATACTCGTTGTTGTTCGTATTGTCCATTTTTTTTGCAAAAATTGAGAGTGTAAAAACAAATTTTGGAGTGTTTCAAATGAAGGTTTAGGCTCGAAATGGTGGGTTAGCCGGGGAAGATGAAGGGGACCATTAATTCAGTTAGGTGGGGACAAGACGGTTAATTCAATGCGTTTTGCAACAGACCGAACCACACGTTACATGTGAGAATCATCCACACGTAACGTGTGAGCATCATCCACACGTAACGTGTGGGCATCAGGGTTAGGGTTTAGGATTTAGGGTTTAGGGTTTTGGGAGTGTTTAGGGTATATTATTTAGGGTTTATGATTTAGGATTTAGGGTATAGGGTTTAGGATAAAAGGCTCATGACTACAGCTATATACAACTATATACTACAATTGGTTATTAGCTGTCAATCAAATTTCTTTTTTTTGAGGCTGGTTATTAGCTGTCAAACACATTGCTTTTTCAATATATAAGAAGCATTAGGGTTGTTTGTTCAGTACAACAAGTCCAACACAAGCGGCGCTCAAAGATACATTTTTTGGTAAGCTTCTTCTTCCAGTTTCTTTCGATTTATTAACCCTAATTTTTTATATTAATGGATTCATGATATTTGTAGCAAACCAAACACTACAACAAATAATGGCATCTTCATCCAAACCATCAACATACGCAGATAAGCTATGCTATTGTAATTTGAAAGCTGTTGTTCGAAGTTGGGATTTGCAGTGGAACTACAGAAGGAGGTATTGGGGATGCCCAGAACTGGGGTGTTGATTCAGGGAGTGGATTGATCCAATCTACGAGGACAGGGCACACGTGGTTATTCGACAACAATGGCAGAAAAAACAAGATCTTGTTAAGGAGAATCAAGATCTTGTAAAGCAAAATCAAGATCTTCTTAAAGATTTTGATAACATTCGTAGGTATAACCTCAAACTACTAAATAATATACATCGTAGGTGATTAATGTCGTATCTTTTGTGTAATGTTGTTCATGTACTATCAACCTTTGTAGGGAGCAAGCAAATTTAGCAAACCAGAGATATCATATGAAGCGAACGTTTACCAGAGACTATCCTAATTTCTTCAAACGCTAAAGCAATGTCATATATTTTCTCTTATTTTTTCTAAGTTTATGAACAACTTGTGTTCTTTCCTGTATTGTGTGTTAAATGTGATTGTAGTCAACCAGCGTAATGAACAATTTGTTTTTGTCTTCTAGGTTCATTATTTTGTATTGTTTTTTTTATTAATATTAGATAAAAGTTGGGCAATGGGGTAACCCTCCCCTAATGCCTATTTATAAATCATACACAACATTCATACACAACATTATAATATGATTCATATATAACATTGAAACACAAATAAATACTAAAAATAAACAATAATATTTATACAACATCCACAGCATTATAATATATTAAAATAACCACACGTAACGTGTGGTTAGGCTCCACACGTAACGTGTGGTTAGGTTCCACACGTAACGTGTGGTTAGGTTCCACACGTTATGTGTGGAGCCTATGTGCTGAAAGGCAGTTTTGCCTATGCGCCGAAAAATAATCGTGTTTATATATGTGAGATAATGGATCTCTTGGCAGCAATAAGTTCGGAAACTGTTCATGATGCTACACTTGTCATCTAACCATAAAGTGGTACCTCATTTACACAAGACTGTTGTTTCTAAAAAAGCTATACTTCTCCCCAAAATCAAAATAAAAAATTTAACATAACCTTCTTATTTGTGGTGGTTGAGATGATGATGATGCTAAATGAGTCTTCTTCGCCGAAGTCTACAAATCTTCTTTCTCCCATCTATAGTAAGAAAACAAATAAAGAGCATTGTACATCAATAACTTCAAACACCCCACATCCTCAAACCTTAAACATCAAGTATATGCTGAATACATCACACTAATGAGAGTCCAGGATTTCATAGGATTTTATGACAAGAATCTTAAACAACAGAAGTTAGGTTTATTCTTTGTTGGTACTGTGATGGTGGTAACAATATACGTACGAATAAATGGAATGGAATTTAGCCCCATGATTAGTCCTAACATGCACTAATCTAATCACAATCAGTGCTGTTGCGTAACGCATCTTTGTATGTTATGGTAAATGGAATTTAGACCGAAAATAACTTCAAATTCAGCAGGTTTGGAGGATCTGTTTGCCGTATAGAGCTTCACCACCTCCCCAGAGAGCAGAGAACAGGATCTCTTTGCCTCCCCAGAGAACAAGAACAAGGTATGAGTCGTTAATTTTCTTCTTTAGTGCTGTTCGATTTCAGATCGTAAATTAGGGCCAAGTTCTAGAGTTAGTCAGATTTTCTAATCAAAGCAAAGAGGAGACGAAAATAAACAGGAACCAACCTCCCTCTAAGTCGACCGCGCCTCTTCGCGGATGCCTTCTTCATCCTCTCTCTTTCTCCTCCTCACTTGTGTTTCTTCTCTACTACGAGTGACAACAGAGGCGCGCTCCTTCTTCAGCGTAGGGGTTAGGGCGAGCAGTTAGGAGGATTTTGGTTTCATTGATCTAATTAATAAAATAGACTCCTATTAGTTTTTATGTATTTTTTCTAATCCTACTAACTTATTTTATTATTTTTGTTCCTTTTTTTTTTTTTTTTTTCTCTCTCTAAAATATTATTTTTTGGGATTTAGGGTTTAAGGGGTAGGGAGTAAGGAGTAGGGTTTAGGGAGAGGAAGAGGGATCCATTTTTACCAAGGGTCCATTAATTTAAAAAAAAGTTTGTCAAATGTTTATTTACTTAACTCACCGCAGCTTAGGGGTATGTGGGCTTGGGACCAAATTATTTGTTGGGCTCCACCAAAGAAAGGCCCATTTGTCGTTTGAGTAAACAAAATGTTTAGTAACAATAAACGAGGATTTTGGGTCCATTGATCATTTAAAAGTTTTCAATTAACAAAACTATTCCTATTAGTTTTTATGTATTTTTCCTACCTCTACTAGCTTATTTTATTATTTTCTTATCTCCCTCTTCTTTGTTTTTTCTCTCTTTAAAATATTGCCTTTTGAAATTTAGGGTATAGAATTTAGGGTTTAGGGGGAGGGGGATGGGGTTAGTTTTCTAGGGGATTAATTTCTTAATAAAAACTTCGCATATAAGTGATTTACCCAACTCATCCACAATAAACATGTTATTTTGTAAACCCGAGTTGTTCGACAAAAAAAACATGTTGTTAGCTCTCTAAACATGCAGATCTTATGCATTAGAGACTATCTTTTAATTTTCTTCATTAGAAATAATAGTTAAGCCGGTAATAATTCGGGTAAGAAGGATCATAAATTCTTTTTAATCTCATTCACTTATTCTTTGCAGGCATACTACTAAGATCAGAGGAAGAAGGATAAAAAAGAAAGCTAAGTACGATGGGGAATGTGAGATCATACTTACCATTCAATTTTTCCTAACTTGCGCACCCCAAAATCTCCTGCATACACCTCCTTTACCCATCCAATTAGCCATTTGTATTTCTTTTCTTTCGTTTATATAAAAAAAATTGTGATTACGGGATGCCTGCATTCTCTTTCAAATTAAATTATAAAAATTAAAATAATTCTATTTTAAATTATATCCATTATACATTTTATTCATCTATAGACTTAAAACTTTGAATTTATAAGACAAATTAGGTCAATAATACTCAAAATTCAATCTTGAAATTTTGTTTAAACCCAAACTTCGAATTTAAAAATTAGTTGATAAACTTATATTTTCTTGGAGATGATTGGTTGATTCTTAAGTGTGACACCTCCTTGATCCAAATTGATGGCAATTTAGTGGCTAAGTAAGGAAGAAAGGGCTGATTTTGTATGCCTTTGTGAGATTGGAAATGGAAGAAAGGAAGAGAGGTGAGAGATGGAAAATAAAAGTGACGAAGAAAATGAGAGTGGTAGGGTTGTAATTTTGAAATAAATTCCTTATATATGTGTAAAGGAGGCTCTATTTAGAAAAATAGAGTGAACTCTATTTAATTATCGTTTTCTAGAAGTAATGATATAGATTAAAATCAAAATTTTACAACTTTAGATGGGTCCATTACGTAATTAGAAAAAACTATAAAAATGTGATTTATCTGGCTGATTTGTAATGACTTTTTTATATATATTTTGTTGAATTATTTCATATATTTATTTTAACAAAAAGTTTAAAAATCAAAATTATTTTTTTCTCTTCGTTTGATCTCATATCCCCTTCGAGACACCAAAACAATCATGAATCAACTTTGCTTACGTGTTATTTTACGATAAATCCTATTTGTAGTTTACTTTTTTCCTTAAACTAACTAAATTTATACTATAAAAATCTTTAAAATTTCATCAAATAACTCAAATTTGTTTCGTATGAACAATACCTTTGATCTAATATAAACATTTTCTTTTATTTGGATATAATTTTCACATTTATATTCTACAATAAAATTGTTATATAAATAGTTTAACTTAATATAAGGGTCAAATATATTATCCATGGTGAATATATGCATGGAATTTTAAATTGAGCTTGCCTTTTATTTTATCTTTTTTGAGTAATTAAATTGAAAAATATTTTTTTAATAATCATTGAAATAAATATATTTAAATATTGAGTTCAACCTTATTTTTCAATTTTTTTACTATTCATTCTAATAAATACATACGAGATAATATCATGTTTATTATGTTGATGTTACTTTTTTTTTCCATATGCATATGAAATATCTAAAACATAATATTTTATATTATAAAGTAGCTTGCTATGATAAATATTGGTTTTGTAACCTTACGTATATTATTATTTTCGTAAATATTAAGAAATCATTTTTTTTATTGTGATTTTTACAAGTATCGTTGAGGGTGTAACAACAATTTCGGATCCCCATTGTTTAGTTATATATATTTTCTTGAAAAAACATAAATCTTAATTTAATATAATTTTTTATTTTTAAATTTACATTGGCCTTATTCATTAATTATACATATATAATTTTAATTTGTATAATATTAAAGTCTTCACCTCACTTTATTTTCACTTGACTTTTATCCATGTTTAACCAAAAACTTGGTTTGAAGGTATAATATAGTAGTTAAGATTTAAAAATTTGATTATAAATTGTTCAAATATCAAACTAAAAAAACATAAAAAGATATAGATTTTGTTATAATACTTAATATTCAACATAAAAAGGATCATGTTCACGATTTGTCAATTTTATAAATTCTTTTAAAAAATTCTATTATAATCCAAATATGAGTTATACATATTATGGATATTTTTGGCTTTCTTACTCAAAAGATATAATTACTAATCTAATAGTTTTTGTCAATGAACCACACATTAATTATTTGTTTGAAATTTGTTTAAATTTTTTAAAAGACCGTCAATTATATATCCCACGTATAAATAATTTTGCAATCATGAATAATTTTATCGGGATTTTTAGATTAATAATTGTTATAATATTTTTATATTGACTATTCTCTAAATGAGTCTACATAAATTCATATATATCATAGCATATTATTTCTAATGATCTAGTGAGAACTATATTTTTCTAAAAAAATACTTTGATATAACATTAATTTAATCATAAATTTTTTTTCTCTCAAATTATATTTACCCGTACAAGGTACAGGTTCTACACTAGTTAAAGCTAATAAATTTAGAGTCAGGATGCTTTTGGCTCCATCATGTTGATGTGTCAATTTGTAGTTAATCTCATTAATTATAATTAGAATTAGAATTATTTATATTTTAATTTATTTTCCTAATATCCTCACAAAACATTGTATCGACAATTTAGCAAAATGTCAAACTAACATATCTCAACAAAATTGTATTAGCAATATTTTCAATGAACCAACGTAAATTTTGCAAAATAAAATTTTAAAATTTATATGTTATAGAGATTTATCATTTATCCCAAAAACAAATCTAGCATTAGTTGTGCACTTGTACGTTTAAGAATTCAAAAAAGCTTCAAAATTTGAATTAATTTGTCAATTAAGAAATTACGTCGATTACTAATTTTTTATTAGCATTTTTATTAAATTTCACTAAAACATTTTTTTATTAGCATCTTATTTTCCTTAAGTAAAACTAGGGTAAATTAGATAGAATACCTAGACTATAAGATAGAAAATTGCAAACCTCATTTGACAAGTGATTCACGGTATTTTCCACAGAGAAGAGCATTCGGAAGAAGAAAGAACTTACAAGCACGAGACTTTGGTGAGTTGGGTACTTGTTAGAGTTTTGATTGTCTTAGGTGTTGTTAGGAATGTTACATTCAGAGGTCTAGATATCTAGAAGTAAACTAGATTGAGATAAGACTTGCTTGTTTGTAATTCCAGGATTAATAACACAAGTAGACTTTCGAAATCCTACTAGGAAAACCTAGAGGTAGAGGTTTTTCTTAGTCAACTAGTTGGTTGAGTAAGTTTTCCTCTCTAAGGAACTTTGTCTGTTACTCTGTTATTCTGTTACGATATTCTGTTGCCCAAGGAACAATTATACCGTTCCTTGTACTAACACACTCGATTCTACAATTGGTATCAGAGCAGGTTTGTTCTAGATTGTGTGTTACTTACAGATTTTCAGGTAACGATGTCTCCTACCACTGTCGAAGTTGGTTTGAACTCTTCAAGGCCTCCTCTCTTGATCGCTGGCCAATACCAACATTGGAAGGCTCTTTTTGTCAAGTGGGTTCAAAGCAATGACTATCAATGCTAGTTGGTCATCTCCCTTGGAGATCTTGAGATTGTTGATCTTGAGAAAAAGAAAAAATTGAAGAAATGAGATCAAGAGGATCTCCAAAGCATGGAGAAGAACTGCAAGGTTGTCATGCTCATCAACAATGCTCTTAATCAGCAAGATGTGCAAAAGCTTCAATCTTGTGAATCTGCCAATGCTAAGTGGCTTGCCTTGGAACATATGTATATGGGAAGTAAGGACCTTCGTGAGATCGATCGTTTCACTGCTAAGAAGGATTTCTACAACTTCAAAATGGAAGAAAACGAAGATGTGAGTTCCTACCAAGCCAGGTTTGAGAAAATCACTGC
This sequence comes from Rheum nobile, assembly GCA_027886185.1. NCBI lineage: Eukaryota > Viridiplantae > Streptophyta > Magnoliopsida > Caryophyllales > Polygonaceae > Rheum > Rheum nobile. Next base: position 3,584,993 of record WOAB01000207.1, on the reverse strand, counting down.
AAACTTGACTGCTCACTCTATCAAGGATGAAGAAACCCTCCCTGACGAGAAGATCCTTATTATCATTGATGGACTTCCTCATCATCATGCGATGACCAAGGCCATTCTGAAAGAAAATCCCAACACTGTCAAACTGACGTTCCATGAGGTCTTTAGCAAGATTCAGAAGTATGACAATGAAGAGAAGGCTGGAAGAAACAAGAATCCCAAGAACAAAGGAATCGCTTTGATGGTTGGAAAGGTTGTCGATAGGATTGAAAATGACCTCGATGACAATGATGGCTCCGATGATCCTGAGGTGGTGTTGCTAACTAAAGTCATGCGTTCCCTCTACAACAAAAGAAGAAACAATAGAGGTGGTGTTGGATCGTTAGAGTTACGTCTGAGGGAACAAAGGCTTTGTTCCCACAGAAGTTGCAGCGGATTTAATATAACAAGAAAGATAACGAACGAACTCACGATGTATAGTGGAAACCCTGATTAGCAAAACTAGCTTCTCAAGAAAAAACCACTACCTTCAAGCTTCCGCTTGAGAGGATTTTAAAGCGTGTACTTGTCTTATTGATTTCTTGTTCGATTACACTTGTATCCTGGACTTCGACCTCTAAACAACCAGCTAGACTCGAAGACTCTTCTACAACGATGAGTCGAACTCAACCCTCAAAGACTTACACACACCTCACTTCTTTTCTTTCTCTGTTTCGTTCTCTCCTTTTTTTCGTCGTTCAAAGCCGTACCTAAGAAATGAATCCTCACTTCACTTAAATACAACCCGGTTAAACCCTAATCATAACAAGATAGGATATTCTAAAATTGGATTACAAAAGATATGATTTTATTGGAAGAATAATATCCCAACCGATTATATTAATTAAGGAAGGAGTTCCTTAATTAATCCAATCGGAAGGATGTTCTTCTTCTCTCTCCAATTGCCTTATCTTAGGAAAGATTCCTAAGATAACACAATCGGGTTTTCTCTCTCCATATCTTCGCACAATCCGGCTTGATCCTTGGAGCCGAAGTCTTCATCATTTACCGCATGTGCTTCTTGATTTGTTTCCTTAATTCAACACGCTGTATTTCTTCTTTCCTTTTGCAGCCTTGATCTGGTCCGTCACTTCAGTTCCTTGAGAGGTAACAAAGCACTTGACATGACTTTATTCCCTCTGAGATCCTTTGCTGCAAAGCTCCCTGGGATAACTTTCCTTGTCCCTGAAACACTTGGTACACATATTAGTTGAGTGTTTGTTACCATCAAAACCTAAGGAATTTAACAAATTCCCCATTTTTGATGGTGATAAACACCCTTAACAAGAAAGCATATACCAACTAGAAAAAGACAAATATGACATGAAAGTTTCCCACTAAGACACAGTTAGTTCCCCCTTAGTTCAGCAATACGTTTTACATGTCATATTCCCCCTTTTGGCATCATCAAAAACATCGGTAAAGAGTTAGAGAGGAAAAATTCAAGGCCAGATAAACATAAACACCCCTGGTCATTAATTAAAAAAAAACTTAAAAACATGCAAACACCGCCAAGACAGACAAAACATCAAAACATAGTCAAAATGCCACACCGGGCACACAAATCAGATAACAAGAAAAACAACTAAGAGGGAGTAGATGGGCAGGGGAACAAAAGAGGGGTAAGGACAGCAGGTAAGCGATCAGGCATCACTGTGACCAGCCGGTTGAGCCGATGCGTGATGAGAGATAAGCGCGTGCACATCTGCCATGAGAAGCGTCTGCTGAGCAGCCAAATCCTGCACTGCCTGGCAAAGACTTCTCAGATCCTTCCCCAGAGTTGATTTCTCATTCAGTTCCCCCTCAGAACTGTCCGCCTCATAATCTTCCAGAGTCTCAGAAACAGCCGAAACACTGTCCATTTTCACCCAGCCTTCGTCACCTTGAAGAACAAACTTCATCTTGTGCAGATTACTAACATCGAAGGGGCGGGAGAAGACACTCGATTCCACCAAAGAGTTGTAGACTTTATGGTACTCAAGAATCTTTTTGACAACTCGAGGGAACGGAAGAGCGTGCTGGTCTGTGTTCCTGGCATGGGACATGTGCTGCATCATAATCCTGGGAAGGCAAATGAGTTCCTTCTTCAATAGCGTAGATAGGAGGACAATATCCAAAATCAGCAGTCGGTTCCTTTTCTGTCCCCTGGGCGTTATGTTGCTGATCAAGAAGTGGTATAGTACTTTATTGACGGCAGACATCTCATATATGTCAAGATCACCACTTTCCAAAGCATTCTCAATGTCGGCCACTGCCCACACTGCTTCAGAATATGGAAAATCCTTAGGCCACCTTCCTTTCGGGTACTCGCCATACCCCTCATGTGGGACTCCCAAAGCTACTCCCAACTCAATACTTGAAAACAGATGTACCTTCCCTCCAAGCTTGTAGCTCCCCAAAACGGCGTGGGGTCTGACTTCCATCACATAAGACGAATATAACTCCCTCAATAAATCCTCATCCACTCCTTCCTCTTCCACGAACAGCAGACTCCACTTCTGAGCGTCCAGTACTGCATACACCTCCTCTAGACAATTCTCCTTAAGGAACTCCGGGTCCACTAGCAATTCTTTTACCACGGACTTATGGCTCATGGTTTTAACTTCATCAGCCCCCACCTTCCCTTTGGCTTTGGCTGTAACACCCCCAAATCATAACCTATTTGGAAAGGCATTACCGCCAGTGATCTCAGAATTTCACCTCCGAAACCATCCAAGGCTAAACCGGATTATTCAAATCATACATAACATTTATGTAATCCATAAACCAACGGTTCAACGTAAGTCAGGGGATTACAACCCAATCCCCGTAGGATAAAACATTGTTTCAGAGTAAATACATAGCGGGAGTCTTTAAAGGTAAAACAAGTTTTGACCATAGCGCTCAACGCCAAGGATCTCAACCTGAATAAACTTATCAAAAACATTGTCCGTCATAGTCGTTCTTAGCCTCCACTGGGTGGCAACTTGTCTGATGTGCCGAATCGAACGGATGACACCAGCCCACATGCAAAGAACAATGTTCGTGGGTTAGTCTAATGAAAGACTAGCAAGGGTACAAAGCAGAGTGGTTCTAAGTAGTCGTATTAGGTTAGACTCATCGTTTCTCGGATAATAACCGATAACGATAGCCAACCACCATACTTCTACTGGAATATCTCAAACGACATGATCAAGAGAAGACTCCAACGGAAATGAGTCTTATAGGAAAATCCAAGAGAAAGACTCCAAAGGATCGAGTCTTATCGGAAGCATGACAAATGTCTGGAACATTATAAGTTCATATATACACATGTAAAGTCAAAAACGGACTGAGATGCTTCGGTTCACGACCAACCTCACCGTATAATGCGAATCACAACATGATACGAATCCAGATCGGAAAGAGAACGTACTACATTCAAGTCAGGGCGAGTTTCCTAATTGCACTATAACTTAGCTGCACTACTCGCCAAATGTATATTAATTATGTGCACTCGGGCACTTATCTTATACAATTCCAAAACGATCAATCATGTTTCAAGATTTTAGAATCTCGTCCTCGGCGGACATGAGATATAGAGAGTTGGGACTAAATCCCTGAGTTTGGCACCAGCTGTTGTGCACATCCCCTATGCTCGGATAGGAGAGGGTCATGACCAAAGAAAAGTGTTGGGGCCTGGACATCCCATCCACTTGGTTATAAAGAAACGACTAGTACTCACTGAGAGATACCGAGTAGCGTTCCTACGAATACTCGTTCTAACTAAGCAGTTCAGAACAGTCAATTATAATAAAGCCCTCAAGGCCAATATCTCAGATATATTTCAATCTAGATCATACATATATAATAGCGTTGTTCTAGCAGATATACAACCTATTATAATGTTCATTTTATCTTTCCAAAGATAATTTCATAAAACGATTCCAGACATGAACAATAATCAATCCAAATTAATTAATAATTAAGCAATTGATAATTAATGGAATTATGGAATGATAAGCAAGAGCGAACCGCCACTTGCCTTGGATCTGACGAAAGCTTCGAAAGCTTAGCACGAAAGGGTTTCCAAGTCCAGAACGGGAACAGATCCTGGATAAAATCCATATGGAACGATCCATAACAAGACCCTAAATTAGATTCAATATCTATATATATGAATCTAATGGAAAACAAGACAAAGGAACAAGGCCAAAGCCCATGCCCAACACCAAGACACACAACCGGCATGGCTGCCGCGGGTGCGGCACATGGACAGGGCGAAGCGACAGAGGTGGCAACGAGCACAACTCACCCAAATCGAACCCCTATGGCTTCGATTCTCCTTGGTTCGATCCTACCACCTTATTAAGCTTCCAACAAGCTTCAAAAGCCTCCTGGGAACGGATCAAAACAAAGCCCAAACAACCACGAAAATCGGGTTCAAAGTTCAGCAAAAGTCACAAATTTCTGAAGGGAAAATCAGTGGTTTGCAAGGGTTTTCTTACCAATTTTCGATCGACCTCTAGTTCGAATCGACCTTGGCTATTCTTTTCACCCTCTTAAGCTACACTTCACCTTCAATATGCAACTTCGATCTGGCCAAACGAATGAGTGAATCGATCAGAAATCGAATTCAAAGTTCAGCTCATGAACACGTTTTCTGGTTTTGACAGCAAAAGAGAGGACGAAAATGGTGAGGAGCCAACTTCTGGCCTTTCTCACGACCTCTCCTCCTCTTTTATAGGCAAACCGAAAAGAGCCCTTGAAAGACAAGTATACCAGGTGTGGACAAGCTAGGCCCCATAGCCTTGGCAAGTCACCAAGCCTAGTTTCCAGCTGCACCAAGTTGGTTGTCAGATGCTGAAAAAATCTGCTGAAGTGGTGTGCTGTGGAGGCTAAGGCATTAAAGGCCGACTTTCTCTTTGGCTCTTTTGTCTTATTTACCTTAAATGGTAAATTTACTTAACCCCGGGTTAAATATATTTGTACACAAATGAGTTTTTAAGCCAAAAATACCTTAACTGTATTTTATATTGCCCAGAAAAATATTACAGAAGCCAAACATTACACATAATGTTCGTATCTCTTCAAAATTAATCTGGCTCGCAATATGGCTTAAGAAAATTCAAAAATTTTATTCGTGCAAATATACGGGATATTACATCACTCCCCCCTTAAAAGAAGTTTCGACCCCGAAACTTAGGTCGCAAACATCTCGGGAAAGCGTCTACTCATATCCTCTTCCGTTTCCCAAGTCTCCCAGGTAACATCCTCGGTTCCTGACTTGGACCATAAAATTCGTACCAGAGGTACGACCTTGTTGCGCAACTGCTTTACACGACGCTCCAAAATGCGTACAGGTGTCTCTTCATATGTACCGTCTGTCTGAATCTCAATATCCTCATAACTCAGCACATGAGATTCATCTGGCACATATTTCCTTAGAAGAGAAACGTGAAACACATTATGCACAGGATGTGCTGATGGTGGCAACGCTAAACGATATGCTAGCGATCCCACTCTGTCAAGAATCTCAAATGGTCCCACATAGCGAGGGTTAAGCTTTCCACGCTTACCAAATCTGAAAACTCCTCTGGATGGCGATACTCTGACAAATACTTTGTCGCCAACCTCAAATTCGACATTCCTACGCTTTGGGTCCGCGTAAGACTTCTGTCGACTCTGAGCTATCAACATTCTTTGTCTGATCAATGCAATATTTGCAGTAGTTCTCTCGACCAACTCTGGTCCGAGCAGAATCTTGTCGGCGTTCTCGTCCCAACAAATCGACGATCTGCACTTCCGACCATACAAGGCTTCAAATGGAGCCATTTTGATCGTAGCATGCCAACTATTATTGTATGTGAACTCGATTAGACTCAAGTTGTCTTCCCAGCTAGTTGGACGATCGAGTACACACGCTCTCAGCATATCCTCCAAAGTCTGGATAGTCCTCTCAGACTGTCCATCCGTTTGAGGATGGAAGGCAGTGCTAAATCTCAGCTCGGTTCCCATGGCCTTATGGAGTTCTCTCCAGAATCTGGATGTGAAACGGCCATCACGATCCGAGACAATGGTCTTTGGAATACCATGTAACCGGACAATCTCATGCAGAAACACTTCGGCTAACTTCGGAACTCCCCATGTTGATTTGATAGCCACAAAGTGAGCACTCTTCGTAAGTCTATCAACAATTACCCATATAGCATCCTTTTGGGTTCTAGTCCTGGGTAATCCAGTGACGAAGTCCATTGCAATATCTTCCCATTTCCACTCTGGCACGGGAAGAGGTAGCAATTCACCGCCTGGCCTACGGTATTCTATCTTGACTTTCTGACAAGTCAAGCATTTTGCTACAAATTCTGCTACATCCCCTTTCATGTTTGGCCACCAGAATTGCTTCCGGAGGTCCTTGTACATTTTGCTAGAGCCAGGATGTACAGAGTAAGCTGATGAATGGGCTTCCCTCATCACCAATTGGCGAAGACCATCAACGTCAGGCATACAGATGCGATCTTGAAACCAAAGTGATCCATCCTCTTGAATCACAAAACCGGGAGCTTTCCCGCTCAATACTTCGCTGCTTAGCTTTACCAGGATGATATCATCAATCTGCTTTTCTCGTATTTGATCAAGTAGCGTAGCCTGAATTTCCAACATACTCAGGTATCCTCTACGTTGATTATACAAGATTTCAGCCTCACATATCAATTGGTTCAGCTTGACTTGAGTAGTGAGAAGTTCTACAACTGTCTCATGCGGTGTCTTTCGACTCAACGCATCGGCTACAACATTAGCCTTTCCTGGATGATATAGCAATTCAATGTCATAGTCCTTGAGTAATTCTAAACAGCGTCGTTGTCTCATATTCAACTCCTTCTGAGTGAATATATACTTGAGACTTTTATGGTCCGTGAAGATTTGACATCTTACACCATATAGATAGTGTCTCCAAATCTTCAACGCAAACACTACTGCTGCTAATTCTAAATCATGGGTCGGATAGTTTTCTTCATAGGTTTTTAGTTGTCGAGATGCATAAGCAATCACTCTGTCCTTCTGCATCAATACACAACCCAAACCACTTTTAGAAGCATCACTATAGACCACGTACCCATCATTCCCTTCTGGCAGTGCTAGAACCGGTGCAGAGGTTAAACACTGTTTCAATTTCTGAAAACTGGCCTCGCACTTGTCATTCCAGACAAACTTCTTATGGACCTTGCGGAGTAAACCGGTCATAGGTAGAGCGATCTTAGCAAATCCCTCCACGAACCGTCTATAATATCCCGCAAGTCCAAGAAAACTGCGCACCTCTTTCACATTCTGAGGACGCTTCCAGTTTGCTACAGCTTCAATCTTTTGGGGATCAACCATCACCCCATTCTCATTGATCACGTGGCCTAATAAAGCCATTTCTCTGATCCAAAAGTCACATTTAGACAATTTCGCATAAAGCTTATTTTGTCTAAGGATTGACAAGACAATCCGTAGATGTTCCTCGTGAGCTTCTTCACTCGGAGAGTAGATCAAAATGTCGTCGATGAAAACCACCACGAACTTATCCAAGTACTGGTGAAAACATCGGTTCATCAAATCCATGAAGACGGCAGGAGCGTTGGTAAGTCCAAATGGCATAACTACAAACTCGTAGTGACCATATCTTGTCCGGAATGCTGTCCTCGGAATATCTTCCTCACGAATCCTGAGTTGGTGGTAACCGGATCTCAGATCGATCTTGGAAAATACTTTTGCTTCCTGCAATTGGTCTAACAAATCATCAATCCTAGGCAAAGGATACTTGTTCTTAATCGTGACTTTGTTCAACTCACGATAGTCGATGCAAAGTCTAAACGATCCATCTTTCTTCTTAACAAACAAAACCGGAGCACCCCAAGGTGATGCACTCGGTCTTATATATCCTTTGTCAAGAAGATCCTCCAGCTGCTTCTTCAACTCTTGCATCTCGGCAGGAGCCATCTGATACGGTGCTTTAGAAATTGGTGCAGTACCAGGCTCAAGATCAATTGTAAACTCTACGATGCGATACGGGGGTAATCCAGGAATTTCCTCCGGAAAAACATCCGGGAATTCCCTAACAACTGGAATATCAAGTACTGATGGTTCATCTTTCTTGGGCTCATCCATGTAACAGAGATACCCGGCACAACCTTGTCAAAGTAGCTTAAACGCAGCCATCTCATTGATGAGCTTGCCGTTATCCGCTTCATTTTGACCCTTAAACTTACATATACGATGGCCCCCCGATGAAACCGTCACAGTTCTCGAATTAAAGTTGATTATCGCTCCATGACGCGTCATCCAATCCATACCAAGGATAATGTCATAAGGAGTAATATCAATGCAGATCAAATCTGCGTCAAATTCCTTACCTTGAATGGTAACTGGGAATTTTGACAGACGTTTGGTTCCCACTAATTGGTTTCCATTAGGAAGACTTACAACAAAAGGCTCACAAGCTTCGTTGCAAACTAATCCTAACTTGCTAACACAGCTCTCAGATATAAAGGAATGGGTAGCACCCGAATCAAACAAAATGCATACTGGGGTAGAGTGGAGGTATAGGGTACCTTGAGCAATCGGAGTATTGGGTCCATCCGCCTTACGCATCCCGTACAATCGTTGACCTTGCCCTCCAGACACAGTTGGGGCTTTCCCTTTGTTCTGCGCAGTAGTCTGAGTCGACGGACTGGGACTCTCCATTGGCTTGAATCTAGGCTGGTTGCTCTGGTTCACAGACCCCTGCTATGATTCGGCACCCATCTGCCTATTTCACAGACAGAACGTCTGCAAATGCCCTTCCTTGCCACAAGAAAAACAAGTCTTCTTCTCTCTTAGACACACATTGCTCTTGTGCCCAAGTACACCACAGTTGAAACACTGAATCGGCTTCTTACTCTGGCCAGACTGTTGTGTAGACCCACTCTGAGTCATCTCAGTCTTAGCCCTGCCAGATTTAGCAAAGTTCGACGGCGGCGCAGGACGTTTAAAACCACTTGCCTGAGATTGATTCTGCATCGATCTCTGGCGGTTACGTCTCTTAGCTGAATCTTCTAGAGTCACTTCCAGCTTATAGGCTGCATCCACATATTGCTCCAAGGTAGAGCAAGTATGGTGCACCATTAAGGGCTTGATGTCAAGACTCATCCATTCATGGAAGTACATGATCTTTTGCTCTTCACTGGATACATCTGATCCAGCATATTGCAACAAGTGATTAAACTTGGTGGCTAACTCAGTCACCTTTAATCCATCGATCTTTGGGTATAAAAATTCTTTACGTTTCTCTTCCCTCATGGCTCGAGAAAAGAAACGATCAGTCATTTTTGTCTTGAACATTGCCCAGTTCAGATCAGGGTTGTCTGCAAGTCCACTATTTTCCCACCACTCGCTGGCATCTTCCTTCAGTTGGAGAGACGCTATATGCACCTTTTCAGCTTCAGTGCATTCTACGTTGCGAAACAATCTCTCCATATGGGAAAACCAGTGAGTCACACGGACTGGCTCACCTTTCCCGTTGTAACAATCAGGTCTCATAGAAGTTATGGTCTTCAAAGCTCGACCATAATTGCTTCTATTCCCGACTGCATTCTCTGGAATCACAGGTTCCTGAACTTCTGGTGCTCCAACCCTGGGAACTGGTGGAGGAATTGGCACTCCTTGTGCCTGAGGTGCATTTGGTCGTAGAGCGTTAGCCATTGCTTGCATCACAATCCCTCAGATTGCTGCAACTGCTGCCTCATCGAACACCATAGGAGCATTGGCCGGAGCTTGGCCATTGCCCTCAGGGTTAGCATTGGATGCAGAGTCATGCACCTCCTCAAGGTTTGCAGCATCCCTTCCAGCTAGTCTGAGATGACCACTAGGTCCAGTACCGTTACGGTTGTTTCTCGTGTTCACCATCTGTTTACCGATCAAATTCCAAGGATTCGTTACATTAATATCTCTTCAGCATATTGAATGTAATAAAATCAACTCAGAATAGATCAACTTGGTAATATATATATATATATGTGATGAACTTCTTAACATCGCCGCAAGGTTCAACAAAATTAATTCTTTAGAGCTTTTGACAAAATTGCTCTAAGAATTTAGTACTACATCATATAATATCCGACTATTATACATAAGTACTATTATTTGTTATACTGGTCCTTTCTTCACAGGCCCCTAAAACGCTTCTTGTATGGAATGCTACTCATGCAAGGCTTCTTTGGATGAGGCTCCTCGTCGGAATCAGATGACTGATCTTGCGCACCACTAGGTCCTGGTTCACCTGATCCACCCACGGAATTCGGTGTCCGGGACCTTATGCTAGGCACACGAGTTCCCTGATTATCCTCTTGACTTGCCTCCTGAATTCCTTCCCACCATTGAGGGTTTCTCGTCATTTCCTCTATTTCACGCAGATTTTGCAGAGTCTGCTGCCGACTTTGGCGGATAATCTCCTGCAATTCGGGATTCGTCCGGCGCCTTCTTCGATTATGAAGGGGCGGAGCATTTTCCGAAGCATAGCGTGATTCACTTCTATCCATGAGATCATACTCAATGTAAAGTGCTTCCCACTCGGCGTCGGTCAAAGGTGTATAATCAGTCTCAGCCGATAGATCGGGATCGTCAACTTGCATTCCAGGGTCTTCCTGGTCCTGCCCTTCTTGAGTCTCCTCGAGAATTACCTCTTCCTGAGGGTCATCTTCCTCGGGATCTTCGTCTAGATCCTCATCAGGGTCTATATCTGAAATGATCCCGGTGACTGACTCAGTTTCTACATCTTCATCAAGATTTTCTCTTGAGTACTCAGATGTATCACCGTCTATGTCAACCTGCACAGTCTCCTCATCTTCCTCTGCTTCTTCCTCATTCCCCTCTGGAATAGGGTCAATCATGTAATCATTGTCGTAGTAGCCTTGGGCATACCTCGATGGCTCAACCCTTGGTACAACAGGTTCCGTGACTGGAATCACCGCATTATCGGACCTCAACACCACTGATTCGGGAAGGACGTGCTTCACATCCTCCTCATCCTCTGGTGATTTGCTTGAGCTTCCGATTTCGAAATGCCGCTGGGGATTAGGAAGGTTAAATCTGTCGGGAGATGATGAAGCCATCTCAATGTCCTCCGAGTCCCTTTGAAAGGATAAGCACGCGCCCATATCCTATAGGCGACGAGAAGGAAATTAGTCTTTCTAAATATAGAAGTTTGCTTTCCATATTAGACCAAAGAAGAAGGCACGACTATGAACGGTATTAAAATATGTCTTTTCAAATTCAAGTTCTTTGAAAACTTTCCTCAGTATAAAACGAGTAAATGGTTTGTCAAATACCCAACCCGTTTTAAAACTTGAGCTCTGATACCAGATCTGTAACACCCCCAAATCATAACCTATTTGGAAAGGCATTACCGCCAGTGATCTCAGAATTTCACCTCCGAAACCACCCAAGGCTAAACCGGATTATTCAAATCATACATAACATTTATGTAATCCATAAACCAACGGTTCAACGTAAGTCAGGGGATTACAACCCAATCCCCGTAGGATAAAACATTGTTTCAGAGTAAATACATAGCGGGAGTCTTTAAAGGTAAAACAAGTTTTGACCATAGCGCTCAACGCCAAGGATCTCAACCTGAATAAACTTATCAAAAACATTGTCCGTCATAGTCGTTCTTAGCCTCCACTGGGTGGCAACTTGTCTGATGTGCCGAATCGAACGGATGACACCAGCCCACATGCAAAGAACAATGTTCGTGGGTTAGTCTAATGAAAGACTAGCAAGGGTACAAAGCAGAGTGGTTCTAAGTAGTCGTATTAGGTTAGACTCATCATTTCTCGGATAATAACCGATAACGATAGCCAACCATCATACTTCTACTGGAATATCTCAAACGACATGATCAAGAGAAGACTCCAACGGAAATGAGTCTTATAGGAAAATCCAAGAGAAAGACTCCAAAGGATCGAGTCTTATCGGAAGCATGACAAATGTCTGGAACATTATAAGTTCATATATACACATGTAAAGTCAAAAACGGACTGAGATGCTTCGGTTCACGACCAACCTCACCGTATAATGCGAATCACCGCATGATACGAATCCAGATCGGAAAGAGAACGTACTACATTCAAGTCAGGGCGAGTTTCCTAACTGCACTATAACTTAGCTGCACTACTCGCCAAAGGTATATTAATTATGTGCACTCGGGCACTTATCTTATACAATTCCAAAACGATCAATCACGTTTCAAGATTTTAGAATCTCGTCCTCGGCGGACATGAGATATAGAGAGTTGGGACTAAATCCCTGAGTTTGGCACCAGCTGTTGTGCACATCCCCTATGCTCGGATAGGAGAGGGTCATAACCAAAGAAAAGTGTTGGGGCCTGGACATCCCATCCACTTGGTTATAAAGAAACGACTAGTACTCACTGAGAGATACCGAGTAGCGTTCCTACGAATACTCGTTCTAACTAAGCAGTTCAGAACAGTCAATTATAATAAAGCCCTCAAGGCCAATATCTCAGATATATTTCAATCTAGATCATACATATATAATAGCGTTGTTCTAGCAGATATACAACCTATTATAATGTTCATTTTATCTTTCCAAAGATAATTTCATAAAACGATTCCAGACATGAACAATAATCAATCCAAATTAATTAACAATTAAGCAATTGATAATTAATGGAATTATGGAATGATAAGCAAGAGCGAACCGCCACTTGCCTTGGATCTGACGAAAGCTTAGAACGAAAGGGTTTCCAAGTCCAGAACGGGAACAGATCCTGGATAAAATCCATATGGAACGATCCATAACAAGACCCTAAATTAGATTCAATATCTATATATATGAATCTAATGGAAAACAAGACAAAGGAACAAGGCCAAAGCCCATGCCCAACACCAAGACACACAACCGGCATGGCTGCCGCGGGTGCGGCAGGCACACACCGCCGGGTGCGGCACATGGACAGGGCGAAGCGACAGAGGTGGAAACGAGCACAACTCACCCAAATCGAACCCCTATGGCTTCGATTCTCCTTGGTTCGATCCTACCACCTTATTAAGCTTCCAACAAGCTTCAAAAGCCTCCTGGGAACGGATCAAAACAAAGCCCAAACAACCACGAAAATCGGGTTCAAAGTTCAGCAAAAGTCACAAATTTCTGAAGGGAAAATCAGTGGTTTGCAAGGGTTTTCTTACCAATTTTCGATCGACCTCTAGTTCGAATCGACCTTGGCTATTCTTTTCACCCTCTTAAGCTACACTTCACCTTCAATATGCAACTTCGATCTGGCCAAACGAATGAGTGAATCGATCAGAAATCGAATTCAAAGTTCAGCTCATGAACACGTTTTCTGGTTTTGACAGCAAAAGAGAGGACGAAAATGGTGAGGAGCCAACTTCTGGCCTTTCTCACGACCTCTCCTCCTCTTTTATAGGCAAACCGAAAAGAGCCCTTGAAAGACAAGTATACCAGGTGTGGACAAGCTAGGCCCCATAGCCTTGGCAAGTCACCAAGCCTAGTTTCCAGCTGCACCAAGTTGGTTGTCAGATGCTGAAAAAATCTGTTGAAGTGGTGTGCTGTGGAGGCTAAGGCATTAAAGGCCGACTTCCTCTTTGGCTCTTTTGTCTTATTTACCTTAAATGGTAAATTTACTTAACCCCGGGTTAAATATATTTGTACACGAACGAGTTTTTAAGCCAAAAATACCTTAACTGTATTTTATATTGCCCAGAAAAATATTACAGAAGCCAAACATTACACATAATGTTCGTATCTCTTCAAAATTAATCTGGCTCGCAATATGGCTTAAGAAAATTCAAAAAATTTATTCGTGCAAATATACGGGATATTACATTGGCGGGCTGACGACGTAGACTTTTACGGAGAGGGCCGGCAGAGACCTTGGCTTTCTTTGTTTTGTTCCCAGAGAGGGGTTCTGACTCCTCGTCAGAACTTACAGTGATTGCCTTCACGCACTTTTTCTGAGAGCGTGTCTTTCTCTTGGAGGAGCATGCGGTCTTTACCCTTTCAGACGACTTTGGAACCTTAGGTGGCTCCTCCTCATCATCTCCCTCAACCAATTCCTTGGCAACACTCCTCACAACACCCTGAATCTTCTCCTTCACAGCCACGTGCTCCTCTGTGGTGGCTGGGGTGGTCTCTCTAGGTAATTCCTCTAGCACCTCTTCGATGGGGTCAGGATGGGTTGGAGAGGAATAAACCTCCTCTCTTTCAGTAGAGGAGATGGCGGAGGGAACGGCTGGGGAGATTTTAGGGTTAGGGTTTTATGGAGTGGGTTCTGTGTTTGGGGACATTGGGGCTACGTGGGGGACCATGATGAGTTGGTTCTGGTTAGGTGATGGTGGAGGGGTAACAGTGGTGGTTGCCGGAGAGGTGGAGGTGGAAGGTAGGGATTGGGTTATGGCAGCGAGGAGAGCGGGGTCGGTTCCCATTGATGAGAGTTTGGAGAGGAGGGCTTGGAGGTCTTGGGCGATGGTGGTGGGAAGGTTTGAGTTGGAGGCCATTTCTGTGAGAGGGAGAGTTCTGGGAAGACGAGAGACAGAGAGAAAAGGAGAGATTGCTTGAGGAAGATAAGGAAACAGTGAGGAGGAGATTTATCCGGAGACTCCAATTTATAATCTTCACCGAATCTTCTAGTGTTTCCAAAGATAAATTCAAATATTTTCAATTTCCAACAGATAACAATTGCAATCTTCCAACTTCCCAAAATAAAATCAGAATCTCGTCTAAATCCGACTTAGCCAGCCGAATTACCCTTCCCAACTCCTTTCCATCAAATCAGCCCTAAATGCTCAACGCGGCCCAACACAGACTTCCATCATTACACCCTGCAAACACACGTCACCACAACCTGCAAGTCACAGAAGCCGAATCGTTTTCCCGCCAAACCAAAAAGTAGTAGGGTGTAATGCTGGGGGTTAGTTACCAGAGAGGGTACAAAAGACCATCACACCAAAATATATGATATTTGCGATTGATTTTTACATCATGCCTGAGGGGTCTCCAGTTGTGTATGATAAGAGGGGCTCATAGGAGACTTCAAACATGGCGGTCTAGGTAAGCTGTAGAATCAACTATCATTTGGGCTTATGATGAGGGAACAAAACATCAAGTTGATTCTTTTGGGTTGAAATAAAGCTGATTCATGTGACAAATGATGACATAGAAGATCATGCACGACATTCAGTACATCAAGGAAGTAGAAGCACATATTCAAGTCGAATGTTTAATTAATACCCAAGGAAGAGAATGCATATCAAGACATGAAAGTTCATCTTTCACAATTTACCACGTAATCTAGCCAATCATCGAGGGAACACAACAAATAGACATGTAGTTAGGGGAACAAACCAGGCTTCGTATGGAACTGAATGTAGAGTTCCCCAACAGGTGTCCTAATGAGAAAACTGGCGTTTGATCCACAAGTTTCCCTGTATGCCAATCTTTCTCGACACAGTGATGTCTTTCCTAGATGTACATGGTACATGAGTATTCAAACAAGGAACAATTTAGACATTAAATCCTTATCCACATCTCCATTTCCTTTACCTTTGTTACCAAGCCTTAGAGTCTCAACCATTCATGCAGGAGTGAGGTGAGATTCGCTTCGTTCCCTGTCAAGTAACTGACCCTTGTACGAATGAAATACCGGGAACTTTCCTCACTTTATTCTGCACAGAAAGAGTTAGTTCTTGTGAACCCAGATAAGCTTATGCTTTCTGGGCACAGGAGCAACATATCTAATCTTAGGAGGTTCAGCATTCATTTGCTCTCTAGTAGTGCGAGCAATCTCCTCATTGTGCTGCTTCAGAAGGCACTCTTGCTTGTAGTGACCAGAGTGTCCGCAATACCAACAGACCCTATGGCACTTCAGATCTGCATACTTGCTCTTTCCAGGCCAAATTGTTTTGTTAGCAATCCTTGAATGAAAATCAATATTATTGGACTTACTGCTTTGAGATTGCTTCAACCAGATAGCGTGAGCCTTCTGTCCATGATACCAAGCCTTGCCCTCCTCAGTTGAGTTTGAACAGTCTTTGCCTTTGTTCCCTCCGGAGGAACTGTCCCCCTTTTCTTTTACAGACTGTTTTCCTTTGACTTTAGAGCCTTTTTGCTTGGTTCCATCAACAGGAAGTTTGGGTTGATAGCCAATCCCAAAGCGAGACACTTCCTTTGACTCAGTCTTCTTTTCATTCTTGGCTGTAACAAAGACAGTGCCTTTTGGCTTGTCCTTCTGTTCCTCACTGAGTTTGGTTAGATCACTAGAATATTTTGCATTTCCTAGTTTCAACATTAATGACTCAGCCTCGAGTGAGGAGACAGAGGACTCCAGAGACACAATCTTTTCAGTGAGTTTAGGACACTCAGAGCAAGAGTTTGAAGAGGAGGATGAACCTTTCTCAAGTCTGAGCACTTTGTCTGCCCAACCCTGATTTTCTTCGATCAAACCTGAGATCGATTCATCTTTCTCTTCGATTTGCTCACTGAAAACACTATTCTCATGAACAAGTTTCTTAATGAGAGATATCAAGCTCTCTTTAGATTTGTTTTTTAAGCTTGATACTAGATCAGATTCAGTTACCTCATCGTTGAGTACCTCTCTCTTTGATTCATTTGGTTCTTCAATGGCCATCAAGCAGACATCCCTGTAGTATGACGAATCTTCGTCATCTGAGTCTGAGTCTCCCCAGGTGGAAACCATTGCCTGCTTCCCTTCATTTGCTGGAGGCATTCCTGCCTTTTTCTTGAAGCAGTTTCTGGCCATATGTCCCTTGTTCTGACAGTGGTAGCACACTACATCTTTTAGGTCTTTGTTCCCTTCGGAGGAACTCGACGAATCCTTGTTTCGAGACCATATCTTCCTCATGGCTCTTGTGATGAGCGCAACATCTTCATCACCATCTTCATCTTCATCTTCGACTTGGGACAAGTCAAATGCCCTTTCCACCTTTAAGGCAATGCTCTTCGCCTTCTCCTCTCCCTTCTTGTTCAGCTTGTGATTATAGACGGAGGCATTGCTTTCCAGTTTAGCAACAACCTCTTCCATGGTAAGAGTCTTGACATCTGTCTGAGAGTAGAGAGCATGAGCAATGGCATCCCACTGAGAGTTGAGGCCTTGCATGAAGTGGTGAGTCAGTTTCCAGTCTGGCATTGCTTCACCAAGGAACTGAAGCTGACCAATTAGCCCCTGGAATCTGGAGTAGTACTCCTGAATGTGTTCATCTTTTCCCTGAGAGACTTGGTCGTACTCCTTTATTAGAGAGAGAATTCTGTTCTTCTTGGCATCTTCATTTTCTTAATGAAGGCGTTTCAAGGCATCCCAGATCTCCTTGGCAGTCTTATAGCTCATGATTTTCTTGAGATCCGAGGGAAGAAGAGCCATGTGAAGGATCTTCTTAGCCCTGTTGTTCTTCTCCAACTTCTTCCAGTCATCATCGGTGTAGTCGACCTTTGGTTTTGGCTTCGTCTCATCCTTCTCATTTTTGATAGCCAAAGGTCCAACTTCAATGACTCTCCAGATCTGTCCATTAAGGGAACATATGTGGGACTCAATTTGCTCCACCCACCAGTCATATTCACCGGCCTTCAGAATTGGTGGCTTCCAGAATGAATCACCGATTGCATTGCTTGACGATGACATCTTTCCTGCAAATTCTGTAACGAAAACAATCTAGAGCACCAGGCTCTGATACCAATTGTTGGATCGTTAGAGTTACGTCTGAGGAAACAAAGGCTTTGTTCCCACAGAAGTTGCAGCAGATTTAATATAACAAGAAAGATAACGAACGAACTCACGATGTATAGTGGAAACCCTGATTAGCAAAACTAGCTTCTCAAGGAAAAACCACTACCTTTAAGCTTCCGCTTGAGAGGATTTTGAAGCGTATACTTGTCTTATTGATTTCTTGTTCGATTACACTTGTATCCTGGACTTCGACCTCTAAACAATCAGCTAGACTCGAAGACTCTTCTACAACGATGAATCGAACTCAACCCTCAAAGACTTACACACACCTCACTTCTTTTCTTTCTCTTTTTCGTTCTCTTTTTTTTCGTCGTTCAAAGTCATACCTAAGAAATGAATCCTCACTTCACTTAAATACAACTCGGCTAAACCCTAATCATAACAAGATAGGATATTCTAAAATCGGATTACAAAAGATATGATTTTGTTGGAAGAATAATATCCCAACCGATTAAATTAATTAAGGAAGGAGTTCCTTAATTAATCCAATCAGAAGGATGTTCTTCTTCTCTCTCCAATTGTCTTATCTTAGGAAAGATTCCTAAGATAACACAATCGGGTTTTTTCTCTCCATATCTTCGCACAATCCGGCTTGATCCTTGGAGCCGAAGTCTTCATCCTTTACCGCATGTGCTTCTTGATTTGTTTCCTTAATTCAACACGCTGGATTTCTTTTTTCCTTTTGCAGCCTTGATCTGGTCCGTCACTTCAGTTCCTTGAGAGGTAACAAAGCACTTGACAGGACTTTGTTCCCTCTGAGATCCTTTGCTGCAAAGCTCCCTGGGATAACTTTCCTTGTCCCTGAAACACTTGGTACACATATTAGTTGAGTGTTTGTTACCATCAAAACCTAAGGAATTCAACAGGTGGGAACGGTGAGACTCGTGACATCAAGGATATCACTTGTTATAACTGCAATGAAAAGGGTCACTACTCTAGCTCATGCCCAAAGCCCAAGAAACCAAGCAAACCTTCTGGGAACGATGAGAAGAAAGCTTTCGTTGTTGTGTGGGGCAATGAGGATGACTCAGATGGTGAAGACCCTGAAGCCTGGAGTGGAAAGATGTGTACAATGGCCATCAATGACTCTTCTGAGGATCTCGAGGTTGAAGTGAGGGGGAACGAGAAGTGGTACATTGACAGCGCTTGTTCGTGCCACATGACCGGAAAAGAAGATCAACTCACCTCACTTCACAAACACTCAAGAGGGAGTGTTGCTCTTGGAGACAAGAGATGCAGAGAAATCATTGGAACAGGCGAAACCAAACTAAACTCCAGTATCACGGTAAAAGAAGTTAGTTTAGTTCATGAACTTGGTTTTAGTTTGTTGAGTGTTGCACAGCTTTGCGACCAAGGGAACAACAAGACGGTCTTTACTTCACAAGAATGCTACGTCAAAGATCACGAACCAAGAACATTATTCTGCAAGGAGTCAGATTCAAGGATGTGTACATTGTGGACAAGAATTTCAAGCCAAAGGAAGTTCTATGCTTTGCGTCTATAGCTGATGAGACGGAACTGTGGCATAGAAGGCTTGGACATGCAAATCTTCATTCACAAGTTGTATACAAAGGAACATGTTCGTGGTCTTCCAAATGTTCGATCAGAGTTCCATGGTGTTTGTGATGCTTGTGTGAAAGGGAAACAGACCCGTTCCTCGTTCAAAATTAAACTTGATGTAACAACTTCCCATCCTCTGGAACTGATTCATATGGATCTCTGTGGTCCCATGAGGATACGAAGTCATGGAGGGAACATGTATGTTTTTGTAATTGTCGATGATTATTCTAGATTCATTTGTACAATTTTTTTGTCTTTGAAGGATGAAGTCTTCTCTGAGTTCGAGGCGTTCATCAAGAAGGTGGAAACAAGTTTGGGAAAGAAGTTGAAGGCTATAAGGTCCGACCATGGAACGGAGTTTGAGAACTCTATGTTCTTCAACTTCTGTGAGGAACATGGTGTGTCACACGACTTCTCCGCGCCTAGGACACCACAACAGAATGGGGTTGTGGAACGGAAGAACAAGACTCTGGAAGACATGGCGAGAACTCTCCTCATTGCAAGCAATCTTCCAAGAATCTTCTGGGCAGAAGCCATCAACACTGCTTGTTATATTCTCAATCGTGCCATGCTTCGTCCCTTATTGAATAAAACTGCTTATGAACTAATAAGGGATCGCAAGCCCAATATTTCCCACTTGCGTGCTTTTGGATACAGGTGCTACATTCACAACAATGGGAAGGATAACTTAGGAAAGTTTGACCCACGAAGTAATGAAGGGATTTTCTTGGGATATGCAAAGGCAAGCAAGGCTTACAGAGTATACAATAAGAGGCTTCGCAAAATTGAAGAAAGCATCCATGTTGTCTTTGATGAGAACTCAAAAGGCTCCAATGACAAGTTAGAGGCTACGTTCCCTGAGAAAGGCTATCCAAGAATGCAGCGAGAGGATTCTGATGATGAAGACACTGGCCCTTCCTCTCGACCTAACTCAGATCACGGGAACGGTCCTTCTAATGTATCTTCATCCTCTCCAGACTCTTCTAGTCCTAATGACTCTTCAAAGGAGGATACTTCAAGTGAGTCTGCACAAGATGCAGACGTTCCCTCCTCATCTACTGTCGATTCAACAATCGTGCCCCCAGCTAATGCAGAAGCCACTGTCACTGTTCCATCTGGAACTTCTGGTGATATTATTGTTGTTGATTCTCAAAGCGATGACGACGAAATAGACCAATTTAAAGATGCCCAATTGCATCCATCTTCAATGGACGACTCTGAGATACAACCCGATGATCCGTCATTACTCGTGTCAAAGAGTGTTCAATTCAAAAGGCTCATCCCACTCATAATTTGGTCACACCTTTTGGTGAAAGAGGTTTGCGTTCTAAATTAAATATGTTATGTGCTTTCCATGCCTTTATCTCTCTTGTAGAACCCAAGACCATCAAGTAAGCATTAAAGGAACCTGACTGGATCGTAGCTATGCAAGAAGAGCTACATCAATTTGAGAGGAACAAAGTCTGGCGACTCGTTCCTTTACCTCGCAACAAACATGCTATTGGCACTCGCTGGGTGTATAGGAACAAGCTCGATGACTCTAGGGTGGTCACAAGGAACAAAGCAAGGTTGGTTGCTCAAGGCTACAATCAACAAGAGGGGATTGACTATGATGAGACGTATGCTCCAGTGGCTCGAATTGAAGCTATTCGTCTTCTCATCGCCTATGCCGCTCACAAGGGATTCACATTATACCAAATGGATGTCAAGACTGCGTTCTTGAATGGATATCTCCAAGAAGAGGTATATGTGAAGCAGCCCCCTGGGTTTGAAGATGCCAATTTTCCCTCGCATGTGTATGCTTTGGACAAGGCGTTGTATGGTCTTGAGCAAGCACCTCGTGCTTGGTATGATAGACTCGCACAGTTCCTTCTCTCCAACGGATATCGTCGAGGAACGATTGACAAAACTTTGTTCCTTCTGGAACAAGAAGGTAAGATTCTGGTGGTTCAAGTATATGTTGATGATATTATTTTTTATTCCAATAACCATGCTCTTGTAGAAAAATTCAAAAATCTTATGAGTAGTAAGTTTGAGATGAGCATGATTGGAGAATTATCCTTTTTCCTCGGATTACAAGTTACTCAGACTAAGAAAGGAATGAAGATCCATCAACAAAAATACATCAAGGAGTTGTTGAAGAAGTATGGTATGGATTCTGCAAAACCCATCGTTACCCCTATTTCTCCTAACACTCGCTTGGATGCAGATTTAAATGGAACAGTTGTTGATCCCACCATGTATAGAGGAATGAATGGTTCTCTCCTCTATCTCACGGCCAGGCGGCCAGATATACTGTTTAGTGTGTGTCTCTGTGCTAGATTTCAGGCCAATTCAAAGGACTCACACTTGAAGGAAGTAAAGCGTATCTTTCGATACCTTAAAGGAATGGACCATCTATGTCTATGGTATCCCAAGAGTTATGACTTCAATCTTGTTGGATTCACAGACGCTGATTTTGCTGGGCACGTTGTAGATCGCAAAAGCACCTCTGGAACGACACAATTCCTTGGTCCCTGTCTTGTCTCATGGGGTTCCAAGAAGCAAAACTCTGTGGCCCTCTCCACTGCAGAAGCTGAATACGTCGCCACAGCGAGTTGTTGTGCTCATGTATTGTGGCTCAAACAACAACTGGAAGACTTTGGTATGTCTCTTGGCACCGTTCCCATTATGTGTGATAATACTAGTGCCATTAATATCTCGAAAAATCCAGTTCATCATTCACGTACTAAGCACATTGACATTCGTCATCATTTCCTACGTGATAATGTTGACATGGGCTTTATTAGAATGGAACATTGCAGGACTGAAAATCAAGTAGCAGACATCTTCACCAAAGCACTAGACAAAGGTCCATTCGAGTATCTTCGATTACTCCTTAGCATGATCTCTCTGAATTGAGGACCTTCACACCCATTATTCCCTCAATGCTTAGCTAACTTGTATCACAGATATCATGAAGTTCCTTGCTTACAGTGCCTTTTATGACATTGCTATTTCATGATTTTTGTTTGTTCGAAATACCTTGCCTTAGGGTCTAGCTTCTTTGTCTTTTGATTTGTGTTGAATTACTTGATTGCATGCTAACATCTTATTTGTGACCCAAAACAACCAATTTGATGATTGAACCCTCATTACAAGCCCACATGATAATTGGTTGTACTGCCTACCATTGCCTCGATTCAGGTAAACGTTCCCTATGATCCTTCTTTGATAAACCATTTTACCGGGAATAATTATCTGAGTTGTTATTTCTCCCCACCTTCTGTTTGGATATACTATATTTTGTGTGAACCCATTATTGAAATATCCAGACAAGCCTCGCAAACACTCTTGGTCTCAGGGGGAACGACGATTGTTGCTCAGATTGAGGGGGAACATAGGTGAATGGAACGTGGAATTTGAATCTGTGGCTGGTATTTATTGGGGTGTAGGTGAACGTTGGAACGGCTCTCTGCGAGATTTGACTGCTCTGTGGCAGGAACAGTGACACGGTAAACGAAGTGAAAAAGTGGCCGTTAGAGGAAGAGAGAGAAACAATCTATTGATGGAAATTATGCAAGACTGTTGAGATTTTAGGAAATATTTTATCTTGCAAAAGATTTTATCTCTCCTATAAATTCTTGCCATATCATTCAAGATCACCACCGCCTATCTCTATCTCTCTCAGCTCTCTCAAAATCTCTCGTCCCTTGCTATCTCTCAAAGATCAAAACTCTCTGTCTTCCATGGATTCTCCAAGCAAGAAAATATCCACCGCCAACATGTCTGAGGCTGAGATGGATGCCTACATTCTACAACTCCAACAGGCCAAGGCCGCCCTTGCTACACCGACTCCCACCGGCGTGCCGGGGTCTGTTTTGGCTATTGCTCAAGCCGTCGTCCAACAATCTGTGGACCCCTCCGCATCAACATCGACACCGACGTCGTCCCCTCTAAAAGCCCAGGACCTTAATCCCGTGCTTGTCGGCGTGTCCATGGAGGAACAACCACATCCTCAACATGTCGAAGAAGAGTAAGTCTCTTCTCCTTCCAAGGACAGAGGAGATGAGGAGGAACAGTCAATGCAATCCCTGGAGAAGGAACTGAGAGTAAAGTCTGCTCCTTTGGCGCCGCCTCCACCTCGCAAGCGCAAGATCGCCGATCTTGCTGTGACTGCTCAAGAAGAGGAGGAAGACGAGGATGTTGAGATCTTGGAGCATCGAATGGCTCCTACAGCCCAGTCGACACCATCTAAATCCGGTGGCGATGAAACTGCTCCTCGGCCTCTGAAGGCACGGCTTCGTTCCGCTGTGAAGCCAGAGTTAAAAAGGGCCAAATCTGTTGGCAAAGCAAAGTTGGATCTCTCCATCTCCACCACCACTGTTCCCGTCTTCTCTGAAGGTAAAAAGATCCTTCCACCACTTCTGATTCGCGAAAGCTTCTATTCTGAGCACAATGTGGAGGAGATCTTGGAACTTCTGCGTTTCCAAGGCTGGGAACGTATCTGTTCCAACAGGGCGACAATCGATAGAGTTTTGGAATCAATTATATTTGATTGAGTTGAATTTGGTGACGGTTTTTAGAGTATTTTTTAATGTTTTTTTCTATAATATCAATCAAATAATTTTTCATTCAAGATATATGTAATTTTTCTTTTCGCATCTTTTAGTTTCATGTTGGTCCATAATACCAAAAAAAAAAAGTTTCATGTTGGACCATTCAGTGACAAGCATGTCCCATGTGGATGATCTGCACTTTCTAAAAATTATTTAGGAAGGTTTTAGTTCTTGTGGAGTTGAGATTATTTTATGTTATCAAAGCGCATAAATTTTGAATGTAAAGTAATTAGTACTCTATGTTATCGGGTTTGAGATTTTTTAATGTTAAATAATATTAGGCATGTGGATAAAACGGTTCAAGTAGACTGATCAATTGGGGCCCGTGAATATATAGGATTGAACGAGTTCTGCTTAACTATTACACATTAAGCTGAATAATGTAAAGTAATTAGTACTCTATGTTATCGGGTTTGAGATTTTTTAATGTTAAATAATATTAGGCATGTGGATAAAACGGTTCAAGTAGACTGATCAATTGGGGCCCGTGAATATATAGGATTGAACGAGTTCTGCTTAACTATTACACATTAAGTTGAATCCGTTTTTTCTTAACCAGTGTAATATCCGTGTCTTGTACGAGATTTGTTTATTTTTTCTTACATTTGTAATAAACATATTTTTAAATTATGGATGAGTGATTGGGTGAATATTTTTTTTAGTTATTTGAATAAAACATGAATAAACGAACATTAAACTGTCATCAAGATATACAAAAGACTAATTATATAAAGAGAGACGACACTCTCCATAACTTTATTAATAGTAAAATTGGCTAATTAGTGTTTCAAATAGATATAGCCACACAACTTACATCAATACTACTAAAAACTGCAAAAATTACTAAAAATGATCATAAAACACATGAGAATGAAGCAAAAAACACTAAATGTGGAACGATGTTCAAAATGACTACAAATTATTAAAAACTTCCTTGTATACTACATTGGTTGTAGTATTATACCTCTTCTTGTCTTTGTCTCAAATCAATATCTTCAAACCTTTCTTGCTAGTTACCCTTGACGATGCAACATAAAACTGACCATGACTGAAAATTGGACGTGGAAGATACAAACCAACATTTGCAAGAGATTGGCCTTGGCTTTTGTTTATGGTCATAGCAAAACATACACTCAAGGGAAATTGTCTCCGTTGAAACTTGAAAGGGAATGAAGTGTCTGATGGTGACATTATCATGCGAGGAATCAACACAGTATGTCCGATATTGTTGCCTGAGATAATTCGCCCTTGTATAACATGATTGCCAAGTTGCGTGGTGATCAGTCTCGTCCCATTGCATAAACCTAAAGATTGATCAATATTTCGGAGCAGCAAAATAGACACACCAACCTTTAGTTTGAGGACATGATTTGGCAGACCAGAACATCTCAGACTGTTCAAAAAATCAGACGTATAAATACTCGCATCATCGTCTTTAACAGAACCTGCCTTGCACAGACTATCAGAGCTGAGATATATCTTTTCATCACCAGACAAAGCAGACAATATATATTCATTAACTTTATCTACCTCTTCGTGTATTGGAGCAAGAATGGCTCATTCTTCAAAGTATGCAGGACACAACTGATCTTCCATTAAAGAGGGATAGACAGATTTAACAACTGCTGAAATCGGATCTAAATCATAATCCTTGACCAATAGTTCATCGGGGATTTCTATTTGCGCTTCTCCATCATTATCAACACCTGCAGTCCCATTTCCAATGCTTAATATCCATTCTGAAAATTCTTTTGCCTCTTGGATCTGAGATTCAAATGTACCTTGTTGAATCCTCATGTTCCTTGTCAGCGTAAGAACTTTGCAATGATGCCACAAATAAGAGGAATTAATTGTAGAAAAAACAACATCTTCCCTGCTCCCTTTTGAGATAACGGGTAGGATTTGCCTAAAGTCTCCACCAAATACTATGACTTTTCCTCCAAAAGGTTGTTCTAAACTAAGAGGATTTGTAGTTCGTAAAATATCTCGTAATGTCCTGTCTAAAGCTTCAAAACAATACATATTCGTCATGACTGCTTCATCCCAGATAATAAGTTTGGCGGCACATATCAACTCAGATAATTCCGTACCTGAACATATATGACACGTTGAATCCTCATTAACTTGCAAAGGTATTTTAAACCTCGAATGAGCAGTTCTGCCGCCGGGTATTAGGAGAGCTGCATTTCCACTTGAAGCAACGGTAAGCACTATTTCACCTTTTGACCTTAAAGCCGCCGAAAGTGCCCTCCATATATACGTTTTGCCTGTACCACCATAACCATATAAAAAGAAGACACCCCCGTTATTTGATAAAACAACATTCATGATCTCATCGTACACCCCTTTTTGCTCCATTGTAAATCTAGAGAGTAATCGTGAATGTTCCTCGGCTAGAGATGATTTATCATATCGATGTTCATCTTGTATAAGCTTGTTGAAACCTTCATATATGAGGCTTGAATCTACAGAAGGCATGGTTTTATAGTGACTCAAACTACTACCATTTTGTCGTAATAACTTGTCAATTTTGGCAAAAGCGTAGTTTTGTAACTGCTCATCAGTAACATGCAAATCTGCATATAAATATAATTCACATGTCATTACAATTACATGAGTACAATATATTATGCCAAAAACTATAGCAAATATTATGATCAAGTACAAAACCTTAAATAAATACATACCATTAATCCGTAGAATTCTCCTCTGTTTATTGGCAATGTCATCTGCTAAAAGTCTCCATGTTTGTTGCCAAACAAACTCTGGTTTTGCCATACAATCAGACACCAAAAGAAATACAAATAGACTCCTAATGTTGTTTGCTGATCCCCAATAACTTGCTTCAGTTATACCGTCAACATATTCTCTGTCATCATCTAACAACCCCAATGCATAGCAAGCTTCTTTAAATGTACTATAAACTGAACCTTCAACAGTCCTTAAATCTTCGTAGCATGTTGGTCCTTTTATATGATTCAACAAAATTCTAAGATAGTACTTCTCGCCAGTACCAGGAGCTACATGATAAATCCTGCCAACAGAACCACCCTTGACACGTTTTTTCCAATGCCTAGTTGAAGCAACCCAAACAAATTTATCTGGAAATTCAGAATAAGTCAAATCTTTAGCTTCGGGAAACTTTTTGTTAGCCTCCATCCATTGCAGAAACATTGATCTATCACTTTCATGATCATTTAAGACAGCATCAATAGGATCATCATCATTAAACAAAACGCTTTCCTCGCCGGGAAGATGCAAATTCAAACGTTGAACAGCAGGAGTCCTGTAATGAATATCAAAGCCAAAAATCCTCCAAGCCGCTTCACACGCAGATACATACCGAGCGGTGTAGTAGTTTTTAATTTCGTCCATGCAATTATCACCGACATTGTTTGCATCAGAGTTTGTAATTGCAACAGTGATGCGATCATGGCCTTTGTTTATGTACTTGAACAGATACTTGATAGAGCCCGATCGGTTGCACCATTCAACATTTATATGTGCATTGTATTTTAGTAGAAGAAATGCATTGTACGGAACCACATATCGATTATCAAGGGGAACTCCACTTTTTTCTATCGTTCTACCATCGTCACATCTTCTGTACACAGGGTAGCCATCGTCATCAACAAAAGTCTGGTCAACAATTTTTTTGGGAAAGTACTTTCTACACTTTCCATCAGCCATACAAGGAGACGATGGTTTAGAAGCTCCGCATGGACCATGCATCATGAAATTTCTCACAACATCGAATAAATCAGCATCCTTAGTTGGGTGTGGAATTTCTGCAAAAATGACTGAATCTATATCTGAAGTAGTTGGCAACTTAGATTCCTGTAAACTTAGATTCCTTGTACAGGAATAATAAAATATGTGCATGTGGCAGACCACGCTTTTGGAATTCAATTGTGTAAATAACTGCAAAATATTCATAAGTCAAAGATATAAATTCAAGTTAATTAATCCATTTTAAAAAAGCCAAAAAAATACATTTAATAGAATATAACATGTCGGGAAAATAAACATATTTTATACACATGTAAACAATAACTTAAATGAGGACAGTAAAATAGAAATTACCTAAAGTAACCTTGCCAAAAATTTTGTTTACTTTGAAATCTTTGATCATGGACTCCAGTTTCATGTGGAATACTCTACATATAATGTCTGGTCGATCATCTGGTTGTAGATCCCTTTCTTCACAAAACTTGACAACTTCAGGCCATTTTGAATTGCATGTGAATGTTGTGAATAGATCTGGATAACCATGGTGTTTGCATATTGCCATTGCATCTTGATAGTTCTGCTGCATATATCTAGGACCACCCGTAAATGAAGATGGCAACACTATTCGCTTTCCAGATGATGCCGGTGTTGTATGACCCTTGCTCGTTGCTGAAGCAAGATTTGTATATAAATCAGCACGTATGTTCTTCTGATGATATCGATGATAGTTCAACCTTTCTGATTCAATCATTGTGTAAACATCAACCAAAAATTGATGATACAACTTTCTAGATGACCTCAGAATTCCAGCTTTGCCTCGACGCTCTTGAATTCGAAACTGAATGAATTCTTTTAACGTAACCCTTGACCTCTTTCTTACAGAAGTGTTGCACCTTTCACTTAAATCAATATCAGTCTGATACCCGTCCTCACCATAAGGGAATGCCAACGGATATTGAAGAGCAAGATACGAAGGATGTAATTCGTGAATCCGCTGTAACTGACCAGACCTTGTATAATGTCCCTGGGTTGATAATTTGTATCATTATCACCGAGAATAATAGCAGCAACCTCTGAACTCCTCGGGAGATTATATCTCCGCCCATCAGTGTTTCTATTGCTAAGCAGTCGTAACTTCATATCTCTAACACCTTCATCCTTAAAACGATCTCTGGCCGTTCTAAATGCTTTTGCATGGGGGTTGTGTTGATCTATCATCTTTCTCAACTCAATCACAAGCGATTCATCAACTTTTTTGACTCTAGAGCTGCAATAAATAAAGATCAATGTGCAAGCTTAATATTAAAGAATAACGTTATATAACAATACGCGGTACCAAAAAAATTATGTAACTGACATACCTTATCTCATTGATTCTGTTTGAATCCTCATTTTCAGTATCATATATATATATAGTTGGGAAAACTTTGGAGTTGTGCCCGACACTGGTAACAAACTCCCTATTCTGTGAAGATTTTGACCATGCATTCTGTAACAATACGTTCCACGACCTTTCGTGATTGGTGACACAGTTCCTCCCAAAGAGGTGAAAGCAAACATCATATTGTAAGCTATAATGTTCTCACAAAATTGTTTGCTTTTTGGATGCTTATTTGTCAAAAGTTTTTTCAACAACGACGGTGACTCTTGTAGCAATGGGAGCTCAATTTTTCCTTTCATGCAACATAAGGAAGATATATGACATATATCTTCGCTTGAAGAGTTTTGTGTGTTTATTCTTTCAGCATGCCATAGCAATGCCCCACAATGCATACATTCATACACTGGTTCACCGTGGTCGATGTATTGAACTATAACATATTAATGAGTGTTAAAGAATGGACAAAAATATTATAACTTTTTAGAAAAAATATACAACAGACTTACCCGAGTTACCAGTATGATTTCTTGTTCTTCTATTCATCACTGTAACAGGAATTGTACCGTTGCTCATTGTTATATAGAGAATAAAGGTTGAACAAATAAACTATAACATATATATTAAATATACAAAAAATTGCTTATTTTAACGTATTTTATGTTCATATACTAATTGTAACAATTCGAATGAAACGAAAAATAGCATCCTTCTAAGCATTAAAAAAATATGATATTAGTTTAAAAAATACCTATATTTTGCAATGTAGATGAACACTCAGGCAAAGCAGATGAATTAGTGGTTGCTGAAATTGAGATATGTAAGTGGTCATATTTTTGAACAATGAAATAATTTTTAACATATATGAATATCCAAATAAATGACAACGTAACTTTCATTAAGGATTTAGCATAAACTTAAGGGGTTTTTCCTAACCTGGTTCATTTACTGGTGTTCCATGCATCTTATGTCTAAGCACATTCATTCTCAACATCCTCTTACGTCGAGCTAATTTTTCAATGAAAAATAATTACAATTTTTCAAATGCAATAACTCAATCAATTAATATTTTCTCATTACCATCATACCTTGTTCAACATTTGTTATGTCAACTTGATTAGTAAGACTTGTGTTATGTAAAGGAGCTGCAAAATACATACATATATCATAGTACACATACTGATATAAGACAAAAGTAATATTATACTTAGTAAAACGGCTTGATAAAACAATAATCTGGTACCATAGTTTTTCTTGTCATTTAGTCTTGTAGGTATAACTGAGTTAGTAGTGATTTGATCCGCTTTTGATAAATGCAAATCCATTGGCGTAAGATTATCGGACACTACATAAAAACACATATATTAATTTCATTTATTATATAAATACATATAATAAAAGGTTACAAAATAACAACTATGATGTACGCGTAAGCACTTTTTATAAAGGTTGAACAAATAAATTGAAACATATATATAATAGGCTCAAATGGGCTTATTGTAACTTATATTATGGACATTACAATATATTTATAACAATCATAATGTCATGGAAAACATGATATT
Source organism: Rheum nobile (assembly GCA_027886185.1). Classification (NCBI taxonomy): domain Eukaryota; kingdom Viridiplantae; phylum Streptophyta; class Magnoliopsida; order Caryophyllales; family Polygonaceae; genus Rheum; species Rheum nobile. Next base: position 3,554,378 of record WOAB01000207.1, on the reverse strand, counting down.
ATTATGGATATAAACCATAAAACAAATGATTTTAATTATAAAATTACCTAAATTTGGTAATGTAGATGAACACTCTGTCAACGCAGATGAATTGGTAGTTCCTGAAATAAAAATATGTAATTGATCATATATTTTGAATAATGCGGAATGTATATTCATCTCCAATTACATGCAAGGGAAAAAATTTCATTAAGGATTTAAAAGTAAATTAAAGATCTTTTTGCTAACCTGATTCAATTAATGGTGTTCCGTGCCTCTTATGCCTAATCACATTCATTCTCAACATCCTCTTATGTCGAGCTAAATTATTAGTGGGAAACAATTACAAATATTTAGATGAAATAAATAACTCAATTAATATTGAAATACCCCAAATAAGATAAGGTAATGGCATTTTGGTAAATTAATTATGGGTTTTGTTAAAAGGGGGGAAAATGGAAAATTTGGGGATTAAATCCCTAACTCCCTCATTCTCGGTTGTCTCTCTTGATTTTTCCTGTGCTCAGCAGCCCTCTTCCCCGACGAGTTCGACCTTCTCCCGTGCCAACCGAGTTGCTTCTCCTCCGGCGAGCCCGAGCCCAAGCCGTGTTCGCTGCTGCTGGTTCGTGCTGTTCGTGGCTACTGTTGTGGAGCCGTGGTGGTGATGTTGTCCTTGTAGCTGCTGTGTTCTGCACCGAGTCGAGCCACGTCCAGCCGCCGAGAGCGAGATCGAGGGGCCACGAGTCGTTTCCACTGTTGACCGGAGCTGCTGCGTTTTGTTGTCGTGTTGTTGTTGTTCCGCCGTTGTGTTGTTGCTGGTGTTCGTGGCTGCTGTTGTTGGCTGCGTTTCGCTGCTGAGTTCCAGCAACGAGGGGTCATATCCGGTGGCTGCAGAGGGTGGTCGACGACGGGGTAAGGTAAGCCTTCGATCGGAGTTTGATGAGCTACTGATTTCTGCTAAAAATATATATGTGTGTGTGACCGAGTACTGTTGTGGAATTTTGGCTGAATTCGGTGGTGAGTTGTGCAGCAAATTGATTTTTGAATTCGGTTATATGTATGTGTGCAGCAAGGCGTTGAATATTTGATTTGGAATTGGGTTAATTTTGTGTGTGGGTTGCTGAGATTGGAAGTTTAAGGAATGATTTAGGGTTTGATTTGGGGGTTTAATTTGCTGGGTTCATTTGAATTGCGCAGGCATAAATTGACTGAGATAGGGTGTGATTGACCTAATTAATTAAGGGTTTGATTTTAGGGTTTTGAATTGGGGTTTTATTTGGTTGTGGATTGGATGAGTAATTAATGCTAGGGATTTGCTCAGATTGATTTCGCAGGTTCGTTCGGATTGACTGGAGATCTCTGAGGTCGTTGCGGTTCGACTTGAGGCAAGAGGATTCTTGCTAACTTTATATTTTTATAAATTGTTTTATGCCCAGTTTATTTCATAATTAAGTTTACCGTTGCTTGGTTGAATATGGGTATGTGCGTGTGATATGATTTGTCTTGTATCGTATTGGATTAAATGTTGACGTGGTAGTCAATTGTGACTAAATGTGATTGATTGTTGTTGATAGTGTATGTTGACACGTGTGTGTGTGTGTTGGATCGTGTGGGTGTGTTGGATTGAATGTGTGTGTGTGTGTGTGTGTGGATCGTATGTGTGTGTTGGATTGAATGTGTGTGTGTGTGTGTGTGTGGATCGTATGTGTGTGTTGGATTGAATGTGTGTGTGTGTGTGTGTGTGTGTGTGTGGATCGTATGTGTGTGTTGGATTGAATGTGTGTATGCGTGTGTTGGATTGTGTGTGTGTGAATGTGTGGGTACATTAGTAATTGTCTCGTGTTGTAGATGGACTGATGTGGTTTGATTGGATTATTGATTTTAAAGTTACTTGGGTGAATATATATATATATATATGTGTGTGTGATATTGTGTGATGATGTGTGTGTGAGGATATGTGATAATGTGTGATGATGTGTGTGTGATGATATGTGATAATGTGTGATGAGGTGTGGTTATGTGATTTTGACTGTCGTCGTGTTGTTTGATTGGTTGGTATGGTGATGGATAGTGGGTTGTGGAGGTTGTGAATTGTCTCACCTTGGTGATGTGGGGGTGGAGACGGAGATGTTGTGAATTGTCTCACCTTGGTGATGTGGGGGTGGAGACGGAGATGTTGTGAATTGTCTCACCTTGGTGATGTGGGGGTGGAGACGGAGATGTTGTGAATTGTCTCACCTTGGTGATGTGGGGGTGGAGACGGAGATGTTGTGAATTGTCTCACCTTGGTGATGTGGGGGTGGAGACGGAGATGTTGTGAATTGTCTCACCTTGGTGATGTGGGGGTGGAGACGGAGATGTTGTGAATTGTCTCACCCGGTGATGTGGTGGTGGAGACGGAGGTTGGATTGGAGGTGTTGGTGGTTGTGTGTGTTGGTTATGTGTTGAATGTTGGTTGTGTACTTGATTAAGTGGTTGTGTTAATGATATTGGTTGTGTACCTGAATACGTGGATTTGTGATGAATGTTGATTATGTACTTGACTAAGTGGTTGTGTTGGTAATTTGGTTGTATGTTGATAATTGGGTTATGTTAGATGTTGATTGTTATTAGTTGTGGTTGTGGGCCATTGTTGGCCATTGGTTGTGGTTGTTAAATTACGTGTGTTTAGTGGTTGATTGTATCTGGTCAAGGTGGTAATTTCTGTTGGTATGGTTGTTGGTAGTTAGTGGGTTATGAAGGTCGGTTGCGTTGATTGAGTGTTTAGATTGGTTTCCCATCTTGAGGGTGTGAGCCAATACGAGTTGAGTTTGATGTATGAGTTGTAGTCTAGGGTGACGAATCGGCGGCACCAGAAGGGTGGCTGGCCTGGATCGTTATCATGGTTATGATTGTATTATGTGATGATTATCTCGTTGATGCTTATGTGTTTGTTGATGTGAAGGTTCATTGAAATTGTTGTGTTAAGTGCAGTAGTGAGTTCTGTATTATTGGTTAACCTTGGTTGTAAGTCAGTAATAAGAGATTGTGTATGTGCATGGAGTTGGATTGGAGGTATTAGTATTGAAGAGGAAGTTGGATTGGATCGTTTTATTCGTTTATGCTTGTGATGAGTTTGAGGATGGATTGATTGAGGTTAGTATAGTGAAGAGTTGGATAAGGATGTGTAATGAATGGTATGTGATAGTGGGTGTATATGTTTTGACGTGTGGTTGGCATTGGTTGGTTGATATGATTAAGTATAGTTATGATATTATATATTGTGTGGTGTGTTGTCGTTGTTGTGAGTTGGTTGGTGATATATGTATGTGTTTTGAACTGTTTTGGCTTGAGGAATCTTGCCATAGTCTTTCACGAGACTGACCAACTGCGGTTTACGTGCCGTGGTTGGATGGGGTATCGGGTCCCCCAGTCAATCAGGCTTTGCAGATTTAGCGCCAACAAGGAGGATCCTGATCACCGTCGGTTTTGGAGTCGAGAACTCTACTTTTGGTTGAGACCTTGACTTGATTGTATGTATCGTTTTGGTTTTGGACCTTGAAGTGGTCGAACTTGTTGTATTGGCTTTTGGCTTTTGGTCTTTGGTTGTTGGTTTCTGGTTTGTAAATTGTAGTACTTTCTGTATGTTAAGTTGATTATGGTTTCAACTTTGGACAAGTTTTTCCGCTGTGCTGCTTTTGGTATATATTATGTATGGGATATGTTTTGCAAATTTTTATTTCACCCGCCTTATAGTCCTTCGGGACTATGGCACTGTAGCACCTCTGGCCCGAGGTATTACAAATATTTACTATTTACTAACGTACCTTGTTCAACCTTTGTTATGTCAACTTCATTAGTACGACTTGGCAAATTAGATGTATTTCTTGTCCCTTCACATTTAAGTATTTAATGATTATTGATTCGAAAACCTAAAAATGAAGACAATAAATGCATGAAAGTATATAAAAGATTATATATTATTAATTAATAACTAACCATGAACAATATTAGATAATGATGTAGATTGGGTAAGTACAGAGTTGCCAAGACTTCCAAGTACATTTCCTGCATAAAGTTTGCTTAAATATTCTAACACATGACTTGTTAATTGAAACTAATGGGATTTGTTATTCATAACCTGAATCGTTTAGTGATGGTCCATGTCGCTTATGTCGTATAACATTCATTCTCAACTTCCTCCTATGTCGGGCTACGTTGTGAATGAACATAAAAATCAATTAGTTAAAATACAGAAATCATGCTATTAAATATAATTTTAAGAATAACATACCTTGTTCGACATTCTGCATATGATTTTGTTTTGTATACATGACATTGTTCAATGAAACTACAAATAAATAATTATATCATTAACTGCTTATTAGACAATAAAACACAATTATTATTCATATTTCAATAAAACAAATAATAATCTACTACTATATACCATTATTTTCTTGATCTCGAACACTCATAGATAAACATGAATTATGAACGTTTTGATCACTTCGGGGTAAATGCAAAGCCGACGGTGCGATATTTTGGTGTACTGCATAAATAAATGCATATGTGTTACAAAATTTAAAGTATAAGGAAAAATACAATACCATAATTATATATATTCATTTTTACAAAATAATTACAAATTTATTTACTTTAATTTACAATAATTAAATCATTACAATATGATATTATATAACATCAAATATTTATTACAATATACATGTTCAAAAAAATTAACTAAAGACTTTATCAAATAACATTACTAACCATTGGAAATGTTAGACATGGGGATCCGATCACTAAGGGATGAATTATTACTAACTCCATGAATATACCCTACATAATGAATTTATATATTCAAGTGCATATTTAACTTGATCGAAAAAAACAGTGAAATAATTAAATGCTATTTAGTAACCTGCTTGATTTGAATTTGTTCGTTGTCGTTTATCTCTAATAACAGCAAATCTCATCGCTCTGTTATGTCGAGTTAATTCGTCCATAACAAACGAAGCCTGCATAATCAAATATTTTTAAAAAATTAAACTTTTTTTTTACATTGTATTCAGTTGTAATACGCAAATTGGAAATCTTTTTTTTTGCATATTTAAAATGTATCTACTTCTATAATTAAAAAAATCAAGGAGATGTTTACAGGTGTTTTTTACATGACTTATAGAAAAAAAAAATTGTTATAATGTTTTCGAAATATAGGTCTAATACATTACAAAATTGATTTTATATACTTATTAAAAAAAACAATATTTTAATTGTTTCTCTTATTATATTTTATTACAAAATTATAAATAATAATGGACATATGCCCAAAATATCGTTTTAATATATCTGAAAAGAATTACGGCCCAATGTAATAAAGATTGAAGTCCAATATCGATCTCGTTTTCAAGCCCAATAACGATCTAATTGGACGAAGCCCAATATAAGTTTTTCAGATTACTAACACCAAAACACGTCGGAGTTCATCTTTCCTCTTCAGGGCCGCCTAAGTCTTCGCCAGATTAGGTTGAAATTGGCCCATTGAAGCCCATTTTTATATAAGCGGTATCTTAAGCAACAAAAAAAACCCTAAACCAGATCCGTGTCTCATTTCAACGGCGAAGCTTCCAAATTAAACTCCAAAACTCTCTCTCTCACTTTCTTTCAGATTTTCATATTCTTTCCATTTCAAGATCTACAAAATCCATGGCGATTTCTATTTGGAAATTCAGGTTCGTGTTTCTCTACCTCTTCATCTTCCTCTTCATCTTCCGCTTTGTATTTTCTTTCGATTATTTAAAAGTATCTGATTTTTTGTTGCAATTTTTACAGATCCAGTTTGTATATGTAAACCGGTCTTATTTTGTGGGTATCGAGTTCCTTCCGAAAGGATATTTTAATTCAGGTTGGTGTATCTGTCCCTCTTCATATTCCTCTTCATCTTCCGCTTTGTATTTGTTTCGATTGTTTAAAAATCTCTGAATTTTAGTTGGTTTTTTTTTCAGATCCAGTTTGAATATGTTAACCGGTCTAATTTTTCTAGGGATCGAGTTCCTTCCGAAAGAATATTTATAAATTAACTGAAGAACTTGGGCCATTTATGTTTTTATTTTACAGATCTGAGTTTGTTTTGATAGTTTCTTACACGTATTTGTGTCTAATATTCCTATTTATCATGCAGATGAAGAAGGCAAAAAGATGTCGATCTCGAAAGTGGAAGTAGAAGTGGAGGGCACAATTGAAAACCCAGGACACGGTTTCAATTCAGACATGGATGAAATTATTGCCATTTCCAGATTATATAAAAGTAAGATTCCATTTACAAATTCTAAAATAATATCTGTTTTGATTCCTACAAATCTAGAATTTCACTCTCGATGCAGTATTTGCCGAAAAGAAACATTCTGCATTTCTCTTTCTATGTCTTTTAGGGTTTCATGTTTGAAATCCGCCATTTGACTTGTTTTACAAAAAACTTTTTTTTAACACATTTCTTTGATTTCGACAGCTTTTCTGAATTAAGTTTTCGAATTTGTTTTTAGATATTGGATAGATGAACCATTAATAATTTAATAATCTAATAAATATCATACATATCGTTATTTAAAAAAATATTGAAATATTATGTTATTCTAGATGTTTCTTCATCTAATTGCATATAGTATATTATATAATAAATTGAATATTAAATTAAATAGTATAAAATTGCATCAGAGTTTATATTAACCCTAAAACCTACAATGAGTAATGGGCTACTTGGCCCAATACGTTTTTTGGGCCAATTTACTAAATGTGGAAGTTTTCGAAATATTATAACAGTTGCCAACAGATTTTTTAAATTGCTAGTACGACCAAGCCCATTAGCCCAAATCTAGCATAGATCCAGTGTCAAGCCCATTAGCCAAATTTTGGCATTAAATCACAAAAACAAATGTGAATAACTTACTAATTTCCGAAAACATAATCCAGGCCCAATGTCGAGCAAAATCTAGCCCAATATAGAACTCGTCGGCTGAAGCCCAACTATAGAGTTAGAGGATACCCTAATACAGAAACCCTAAACTCATTTCAACATTTCATTATGCGCCGCTTCTCTTATATTCTCTCTCCCTTTCCAATTTTAGGGTTCTGGTTCAATATTTCCATTTCTAACTTTGAAGCTTCTATGGGACGCGTCTCTTCTTTCATTCTACCACCTTCCATTTCCAGATTTACCATTTTCAATCTTTCCACATTTAATATCCACTTTTCTTTCCGATTTCATCTTCCATTTTCGACATCCTCAAATTTCAGTGAAGCACAGAATGAACATCTCCATTTTTCTGCATCCTCTTTCTCTAAGTTACCTAAACTAATATCGATCTTACATTCATATGTTCTCCAGAAACCTAAATATTCTTCTTATCGAAGAAAAAATGTCACAAGAGAACGGCCTAAACAGTCTGATCTTCAGATCCGGAAGAACAGTCTGATCTTCATATCCAGATCTTTCAAAGGTAATTTCATTTCTCTCTGTCTCTTTGTCAGTCTCTATATTGATCTCGATAGAAGTCGCTTTATGGATCATTTAATTTTAACCTATGATTTATCTTATATGACACCAGATCTAATGTTAGTTTCATTTGATTTTTGTTGAAACATGTTTCTGGGTTGGAGATCTGGAAGACAAACAGTCGCCGATGATGAAGATTTTTTGAATAATATTCTGGCAAATACCAGAATAAGATCCAAAGTTAGTTTTCTTTTCTGTCTCTCTCTCTCTCTCTCTCTCTCTCTCTCTCTCTCTCTCTCTCTCTCTCTCTCTCATGTTTGTGTCCTCTGTTTGTTTTTTAGTTTTTTATGTTTTAATTTCTATTATGTTTACTGAATTCATTTGTTTCTACAATTTCAGGCATCAACAACAAAACAACACATATGCTGCATTGTCGTTTACATTAAGGTCAGAAGTATACACCAAAGTATATTATGTTACTGTATGTTAATATATTATCGTTTACATTAAGGTCAGAAGTATACACCAAAGTATATTATAATATGTTCTGGGATACTAATATGTTACTGTATATTCTTTGTGTTTTGCATTAAGAATTTAGTATTATAATTGTATAAAAAACATTTAGTAACCCTAAATCAACAAACTTAACACATCTAGATCTAATTCTTATTTTATCTGTGACTCTAAACAAATTAAATAGTACTGAAAATAGATTTACTTACAATCAGAGTGTGTAATCATGTTTTGCATGTAGTTTTTTCCCTGTCACCCTAAATCAACAAACTTACACTAATATTTAAATAATTCATTCATACAGTATAAGTCTGAAATACCCCAAAGGTTATAATTATGGCAAAATGGTAAATAAAATTTTTGGATCCCTTAAAAATCAAAAGGGGGAAAAGAAATCAGAAATTGGGGCATAAAACCCCATTCGGTCTTCTTCGTTCAGAGCGACCTTGCCTTCTTCTCCATGTGAGCTGCTCGTTCCCGCCGATGGACACCACCTCTGAATCCTGCCGGTCGCCACCTTCCCTCCTTGGTTCGGGTCGCGACGAGCTGGTGCGAGCCGCGGAGAATGGTGAGCTCAACCCAGCAACCCAGCAACCCAGATCTCGCGAGAGCTGCGGTTGTTCGTCGCTGTTGTGGTTCGCCGCCGCTGTTGTTCGTTCCGGCGAGGAGCCACGAGCTGCTGCTGTGCCGCCGCCTCTGCTGTGCAGCTGTTGTTGTTGTCGCGTGTTGCTGCTGAGGTTGTGCCCTTCTGCCGCTGCTGCTGTTGCACTTCCGGCGACGAGGAGCCAGTCCCGGCGACGAAGACACCTCCGGCGAGATTTGGATGAATTGCAGGGGGCGGTGGACAGCCATAAATTCTGTTTTGGGCTAAGGTATGGGTACGTGAATTTTGGGTGTTTGATTTCAACTTTTTGGGAAATTTTGGACTGATTTTTGGTTGGTACTGTGCAGCTTGTGATTTTGGGAATTTGGGGTTGAATTTGGATGTGATTTGGCCTAATTAATTAGGTATGATTAGGGTTTGAATTTGGGGGGTTTGTTCGTAGTGGATTTGTATGGGTTAATTAACGCTAGGGATTTGCTCGGATTGATTTTCGCAGGTTCGTTTGAGTTGGTTGGAGATCCCTGAGGTCGTGGTTGTCGAGTTTGAGGCAAGATAAATCTTGCTAACCCTTTGTATATTTTATAAAATTACTTTTGTCCCTATATTGATTCAGTAATTGATTTAGCCTTGCCTGAGTAAATTAATTTGGACTATTAGCTGTGAATTTGTTTGGTTGAATATGTGTGTGCGTGTGTTTGAGTAATTGTCTCTTGTCGGATATTGGTTGTAACTGCTGGTTGTCGTTGATTGTTGTGGATCGATTGATTGTGTGAGTAATCAGTGGTTCTGTTATTGGATATTTATTGTTTGTTTGGTTGTTGTTTTGTTGACGAATATCGGTTATGTGTTTTGTTATTATTTATGTGTTGGGTTATTGGTTTTGTGCGGAACCTAGTTGAATGGTTGGTTGTTGTTGCCTCGTATCGTGTGCAATTAAATGTTGACGTGGTAGTCAATTGTGACTAAATGTGATTGATTGTTGTTGATAGTGTTTGTTGACACTTGTGTGTGTGTGTTGGGTTGTGAATGTCGACACCTGTGTGTGTTGGCGGTTGTGTGTTAAATTGTGTGCGTGCCGGCAGTTGTATGCTGGGATTGTGCGTTTGTGTGTGAATGTGTGTATGCTGGGATTGACTGATGTGGATTGATTGTTGTTGTTTGATTGTGGCGGATTGATTGTTATGGATTGATTGTTGTGGATTGATTGTCGTGGATTGATTGGATTATTGATTTTAAAGTTTCTTGGTTGAATATATATATATATGTGTGAAAATGTGTTAATAGAGGTCATGTGTAATAATTGATTGGTTGTCGGTGTGGTGGTTGGATTGTTGTTAATTGGAGGTCGATGGGCCAAGGGTTGGAATGGATTTCACCCAACCGCGTAGGGTATACAAGGTATACGCCTACGTCGTTAAGGGCCAAGGATTTGAAAGGGATTTCACCAAACCGCGTAGGGTATACAAGGTATACGCCTACATCGTTAAGGGCCGAAGGTAGGAATGGATTCCACCAAACCGCATAGGGTTTACGCCTACGTCGTTAAGGGCCAAGGGTTGAAATTGAATTGGAGGTCGAAGGGCCAGGTGATGATAGACTCACCAAACTGCGCAGGGTATACAAGGTATACGCCTACGTCGTTAAGGGCCAAGGGTTGGAATGGATTGGAGGTTGAATTGGAGATGTGTTGGAGTCGTTTGTGTTTCAGTGTTGAGTTATATTATTGTTGATTACAATTGGTTGATTGTTGTGATATCTATTATGTGTTGAATGTTGGTTGCGAACTGATTAAGTGATTTTGTGTTGAATGTTGGTTGTGTAGCTGAGTAAGTGATTTTGTGATGATATTGACTGTGGGCTTGATTAAGTGGTTGTGTTGGCGAATATTGATTGTGTGTTTTGGTTATTGGTTTTATGTTGGATATTGATTATTGGCTAGTGACTTATCGTTCAATATTAGTTCTTTATGAGGTGGATTTCTGTTGGTATGGTTGTTTATGGTAACTAGTGGATTATGAAGGTTGGTTGCGTTGATTGTTATTAGTTGTGGTTGTGGGTCATTGTTGTCCATTGGTTGTGGTTGTGAATTTACGTGTGCTATAGTGATTGATTGTAACTAATCAAGGTTGTGAACCTGAGTTGATTGAAAGTTGAATTGAACATATTAGCATAGTGAAGAACTGAATAAAGATGAGAAATGAATTGTTATGTGATAATGTGCGTATAGGTTTGAGATGTGGTTGGTTGGTCGGAGTGATATTGGTTAAGTATAGTTATATATATATATATATATTGTGTGGTAGGTTGTTGTTTGACATGATTGGATTGTCGTGACAATGCTATGTGTTTTTAAACTGTTTTGGCTTGAGGAGTCTTGCCAGTCTTTCAAAAGACTGACCAGCTTCGGTTTACGTGTCGCGGTTGGCTGGGGTATCGGGTCCCCCAGTCAATCTGGCTTTGCAGATTTAGCGCCAGCAAAGAGGATCCTGATCACCGTCGGTTTTGGGTCGAAGGCTCTACTTTTGGTTTTGGAATTTGACTTGGTTGTACGTATCGTTTTGGTTTTGTACCTTGAAGTGGTCGAACTTGTTGTATTGGTTTCTGGTTTGTAAATTGTTGTATTTTCTGCACATTAAGTTTGATTGTGATTTCAAACTCTGGACAGGTTTTACAGGTTTTCCGTTGTGCTGCTTTTGATATTATATATATGGGTTATGTTTTGCATTTTTTTTTCTTTTCACCCGCCTTATAATCCTTCCGGATTATGACACTGTAGCACCACTGGCCTGGGGGTGTTACAGAAGTTGGTATCAGAGCTTTCTTTTCAAAAATGTGTTCTTTCCGAGTTTTCAACTTGAGAATTTTTATTCGTTGTGGTTGTGAACGATCGGGTGATCAGGAATCCTTGCTGTCAACCGTAGTGGGTTGTGTTGATAAGTAAGTATTGGTTGTTTGTGATGTTTTGTGCTAATGTTTGAGATATTTTATATGTGATGTTTTGAGTTGTTAAATTATATTTATGGTGTGTTCCCTGGTAAGTGGGACGTGGTAGAGGTTTAAGGAGTATGAGTGTGGTAGAGGATGAGGCCGTTGAGCTTATCGTCAAGAGGTTGATGCGGGTAGTTTAGTAGTGATGATTTGGTATGATATTGTTGTGTGTTGTTGTTCTTGTTAGGGTTGAGCAGGACAGATTAAGCGCATTCAGATATGGTTGTGTTCTGAGATGAACTTTGATGGTAAGGCATAACTGTACAATCCTTGAGTACTGATGAGTGCTGATCAGGGAGACTACTAGAGTTGATTTTGATCAGGCTATTGATGTTGGAGGCAGTAAGAAACAGAGGACTCAGTCTGCACCGGAAAAAGGGGGATTTCACGACTATGGGTTCGGCTGAGTTGAGAAGTAGAATGCGCAGGTTACTACAGGCGGATTGTGGCAGGGTACGTAAGACTTAAGAATTTTGAATGGGACGGGAGATGTCAGGAACGAGTTTCGAAGAACTCAGGAAGTGTTTGATTGGTGCGTCAGTGTTAGTGTTACTGTAGGAAATAGAAGGATTTGTTAATTACAGTGATGTGTCTAAGCAGGACATGGGTTGTGTTTTAATGCAGAATGGGAAGGTCATTGCATATGCTTTTCGTCAGCTCAAATTGTACAAGAGAGAGTTGAACATGAGATACGGATGGCTGCTAGAATTGATTAAGGATTATGAGAAGATATTGTGTATCAATCAGAAAGGGCTAATGTGGTAGTTGATGTTTTGAGTAGGAAGTTGACTCTCGAGTACGGTTGCGTGCTTATCAGTTCTGTCAGAGTTGCAACAAGAATTGTGCGGGGTGAGATTGAGATTGGTCTGAGAAGGAAATGATGCAGTTGAATGTAATGGAAATTCAATCAGCATTGATAGAGTTTATCCAAGAGAAAAAATCGCAAGATTCTGTATTGAACAAGATATGCAGTAAGATTGCTCAGGGCAGAGTGCCGAATTTTTGTTCAAGAGGGTGGAATACCGTGATTTCAGAATCGGTTATGTGTGCCAGTTGATAAAGAGATTAGGGAATGGATTCTCAAGGAAGGTCATTCTTCGGCAAGTCCTGTACATTCTGGGTCAGTCATGCGAGGCAGATATCCGAACCTGTTTGATTCTAGTTTCGAGGACGAAACTCCTATAAGGGGGGGAGAATGAAATACCCCAAAGGTTATAATTATGGCAAAATGGTAAATAAAATTTTTGGATCCCTTAAAAATCAAAAGGGGGAAAAGAAATCAGAAATTGGGGCATAAAACCCCCTTCGGTCTTCTTCGTTCAGAGCGACCTTGCCTTCTTCTCCATGTGAGCTGCTCGTTCCCGCCGATGGACACCACCTCTGAATCCTGCCGGTCGCCACCTTCCCTCCTTGGTTCGGGTCGCGACGAGCTGGTGCGAGCCGCGGAGAATGGTGAGCTCAACCCAGCAACCCAGCAACCCAGATCCCGCGAGAGCTGCGGTTGTTCGTCGCTGTTGCGGTTCGCCGCCGCTGCTGTTCATTCCGGCGAGGAGCCACGAGCTGCTGCCGTGCCGCCGCCTCTGCTGTGCAGCTGTTATTGTTGTCGCGTGTTGCTGCTGATGTCGTGCCCTTCTGCCGTTGCTGCTGTTGCACTTCCGGCGACGAGGAGCCAGTCCCGGCGACGAAGACACCTCCGGCGAGATTTGGATGAATTGCAGGGGGCGGTGGACAGCCATAAATTCTGTTTTGGGCTGAGGTATGGGTACGTGAATTTTGGGTGTTTGATTTCAACTTTTTGGGAAATTTTGGACTGATTTTTGGTTGGTACTGTGCAGCTTGTGATTTTGGGAATTTGGGGTTGAATTTGGATGTGATTTGGCCTAATTAATTAGGTATGATTAGGGTTTGAATTTGGAGGGTTTGTTCGTAGTGGATTTGTATGGGTTAATTAACGCCAGGGATTTGCTCGGATTGATTTTCGCATGTTCGTTCGAGTTGGTTGGAGATCCCTGAGGTCGTGGTTGTCGAGTTTGAGGCAAGATAAATCTTGCTAACCCTTCGTATATTTTATAAAATTACTTTTGTCCCTATATTGATTCAGTAATTGATTTAGCCTTGCCTGAGTAAATTAATTTGGACTATTAGCTATGAATTTGCTTGGTTGAATATGTGTGTGCGTGTGTTTGAGTAATTGTCTCTTGTCGGATATTGGTTGTAACTGCTGGTTGCCGTTGATTGTTGTGGATCGATTGATTGTGTGAGTAATCAGTGGTTCTGTGATTGGATATTTATTGTTTGTTTGGTTGTTGTTTTGTTGACGGATATCGGTTATGTGTTTTGTTATTATTTATGTGTTGGGTTATTGGTTTTGTGCGGAACCTAGTTGAATGGTTGGTTGTTGTTGCCTCGTATCGTGTGCAATTAAATGTTGACGTGGTAGTCAATTGTGACTAAATGTGATTGATTGTTGTTGATAGTGTTTGTTGACTATTGGCTAGTGATTATTGGCTAGTGACTTATCGTTCAATATTAGTTCTTTATGAGGTGGATTTCTGTTGGTATGATTGTTTATGGTAACTAGTGGATTATGAAGGTTGGTTGCGTTGATTGTTATTAGTTGTGGTTGTGGGTCATTGTTGGCCATTGGTTGTGGTTGTGAATTTACGTGTGCTATAGTGATTGATTGTAACTAATCAAGGTTGTGAACCTGAGTTGATTGAAAGTTGAATTGAACATATTAGCATAGTGAAGAACTGAATAAAGATGAGAAATGAATTGTTATGTGATAATGTGCGTATAGGTTTGAGATGTGGTTGGTTGGTCGGAGTGATATTGGTTAAGTATAGTTATATATATATATATTGTGTGGTAGGTTGTTGTTTGACATGATTGGATTGTCGTGACAATGCTATGTGTTTTTAAACTGTTTTGGCTTGAGGAGTCTTGCCAGTCTTTCAAAAGACTGACCAGCTTCGGTTTACGTGCCACGGTTGGCTGGGGTATCGGGTTCCCCAGTCAATCTGGCTTTGCAGATTTAGCGCCAGCAAAGAGGATCCTGATCACCGTCGGTTTTGGGTCGAAGGCTCTACTTTTGGTTTTGGACTTTGACTTGGTTGTACGTATCGTTTTGGTTTTGGACCTTGAAGTGGTCGAACTTGTTGTATTGGTTTTTGGTTTGTAAATTGTTGTATTTTCTGCACATTAAGTTTGATTGTGATTTCAAACTCTGGACAGATTTTACAGGTTTTACAGGTTTTCCGTTGTGCTGCTTTTGATATTATATATATGGGTTATGTTTTGCATTTTTTTTTCTTTTCACCCGCCTTATAATCATTCCGGATTATGGCACTGTAGCACTATTGGCCTGGGGGTGTTACAAAGTCAATGCATGTGTAATCATTCATGATTTGACTAAAGCTCAGCTCCCATGTTTAATATATATAGATTATGAATACAACATTATTCAATGAAAGTAGATTACCTGTTACTATTGCTGAGTTGAATCCTGTGTAATCATTCATGATTTGACTAAAGCTCAGCTCCCATGTTTAATATATATAGATTATGAATACAACATTATTCAATGAAAATAGATTACCTGTTACTGTCCCTGAGTTGAATATGATTTGACTAAAGCTTTCTCTCACAAGTTAAAGCCCTTTTCTCTTCACAACAACTAATTCATGCAATACATAATAGCCATTACAGATAACTTGTTCTCTTCAAACCACAAACTGGAATACTTTTGCAATCTGCTAGGCTATATTTGTTATAATTATTTTTAATATTAAATACATTAATATGAGCTTCAATAAAGATGATCATGTTTGTTGTTCAAGTTGTTTGATTGATTTTTTAGAGATTATAAATCCAATTCTACATACATAATAGCTATATAGGTTGCATGCATTCAATAAAACATCATAGCTCTGGTTTATATGCCTAACAAAAGAATATAAACTCATATCATGTGTAACCTAAGGATAAAACTGTTTTAATATATATAATTTAGAACAATCAAACTTTGTTATTTGCTTTACTAAATAATTACTTACATGACAATAAATGTTTGCACTTACAGGTGTAGTATATAAAAAACATGATATCAGGGTATCATATCAAGAAGTAACTTTTACATGTTATGCACAGAGGTAATGTTTTTCTGTTTCATATTTTTGAATTGGATATCAGTACGTGTGGTACATTTTTATCAAAGTATTACTGATGTGTTTTTTTATCAATAATGCAGAATGCAACTTTGGATGAAAGAAACAACATTGTCATATCCTAGGATGATTCATACAGTATTAGTAAAGGTATGAGTACTATATTTAACAATTCATTGACAATACTGTTATTATTTTGTTTTTGCTCATTTACTTTTGTACTCATTATATATATTTTCTTTTTCTTAAAGCTATACATGGGAGCTGAGCTTATGGAGATCTCATCAGGAAGAGTGGATAATATATATAGAAAAAAAAAAGAACTGAAGGTATGCTTTATGATGCAACAACTATTAGTGTAGTAATCAAATTTAACCCATCCTGAAATTCTAGGTTTAGTTATTATGACCTGGACAATTTTATTCAAAGCATGCAAAAAAAAATTTAAGCAAAACCCATACTGAAATTCTAGGTTTGAAAATATATACAGCTTATGAACTAATCTGATTTCTGTCCCTATAAATAAACACAACAAAGCATAGTACATAACCCAAGTTAAACATATGATTTACCTGTAACAAAACTCAGCAATAGATCTAACATTCACAATGAACAGCATATTAGGGTTCTCATATAACCACATTTTATTTATGGTTTTTATGTTTTTATTGCTATTATGTTTACTGAATTCAATTTTTTTTTTCATTTACAGGCATCAACACTAAAACAACAACATACAACACTTACAACACATATACTGCAATATCGTCTACAGTAAGGTCAGATGTAATATTTTCAATTTTGTACACCAAATTTGTATAATTTTTATATAATATGTTCAGTACTAATATATTCCTTTATATTCTTTGTATAGGAGATCTCGGATTGGACTCATAATGAGCATTAGAGACACAACTCTGCTTTCTTTTAAATGAGAGACATACAGGTACCCCAGCATCAATACTCTATAGATTTACTTTGTGTAATCATGTTTTGCATGTAGTATTAAGTATTATACTTCTATAAAAAACATCTATTAACCCTTAATCAACAAACTTAACACATCTAGATCTAATTCTTAATTTTTCTGTCACTTTAAAAGTAATAAATAGAACATTATTCATTGAAAATGGATTACATGTTAAAGCCCTTTCCTCTTCACAAGTTAAAGCCCTTTCTCACATCTTTCTCTCACAAGTTGAAGCCCTTTCTCTTGACAACACCCGATTCCTGCAATACATAAGACCCATTATAGATAACTTGTTCTCTTCAAAACACGAACTGGAATAATTTTGCAATCTGTTAGGTTATATATATATTAGTCCAATTTTTTTTATCTTAATATTAAATACAGTAATATAAGATCTTCAAGATATCTTGCCCATAATAAATACTGTAATACTTTTGCAATATGCTAGGTTATAATATTTTCGGATGTGCAGACTTATGAACTTAAAATTATATGGATTTTTTTTTATTGTTGTATTCTTTGTAAAATTTTGTATACTTTTCCTTATTTGTTTATACATATTTCTTTTAGAGGGGGTTTTACAACCATAATATCCTTACCCGAATTCAGACAAACAATAACCTAAGTATTTTTCAGTTGTACTGTTATTCCTACTGGCTTGTCAATTTAAGGTTTATTCATAATACATACCACTGAATAACCTAATTGTAAAACACTGTTTTCCATGAATCAGAAAGAATTATCATAATGAATTTCAGTTTAAGTTTTAATCTTAATTAATTAATTTGTATACCACAGAATAACCTAATTGATTTTCAATTAAATAGTTATGCTATTTATTTTGATGAGTACAACATAATGACATCAAACTATTTTTCATTATTTTTGATATACTTGTAATATCTTTTTTGCTTATTGAGACAATTAAATTCAGTTTAAATTGGATATGAAACAATCTTCATAATGTTTAATATATATAGATTATAATTTTGCACAGCTTGAGATTTGAGTAAATACATTTTAACTCCCTTTCTAAATATTATCATCATTTGATTAATAACAAACACTCAATTGTCTTCAAAACAAAATAACATAGAATAAATGTTAATATTCCAAAAAACTTTAAACTAATTCCAAACATGATAAGAAATTGCATAGCATACTTCTAAATAATCCAAATAACTTAAAAATATTCTAAAACATGACCAATTCTTAGCAATTTATTATTCATCTTCTTCAAAAAGCTCCTCTTCCTCCTCTTCATCTTCTTCTCCTTCTTCACCTTCCCCTTCTTCTTCTTCTTCTTCTTCTTCTTCTTCTTCTTCTTCTTCTTCTTCTTCTTCTTCTTCTTCTTCTTCTGCTTGTTCTTCTTCATCTTCTACTTCTTCCCCTTCTTCATCTGTCAAATTAATAACAACCTGCCTCACATTCAAGTGCTGCCAAGGTAGACGATTAATCTTTGCAAATTCATCCAATAAAGCCCAAAGTTGAAGTCCGGATATTTCATACTCCATATCGTAAATACACGAAAGTTGCCATGCTAAAACGCATTTACTACTGAATTTCAGAAAATAATATTTCCCTTCACCTTCAATCCATATATTTATATCACTGTTGCGCCATGTGATGTAATTATGTTCTTCATCAGACAATGAATCGATACGTAAATAACGATCATGGCCATATTGCATAAACATCTCTTCAAGCCCAGTTTCGTTCAATTCAGCCTGTGTTAGAACAATAATCATAGGATTATAGGAACTAAACGTAGAATGAAAATCAGCCTCTTCAGTTGGACCAAAATACCCAGCAACATTCTTGACTGTACAGTTTAGTTGTTTGTTCGGGAACAGAATAGGATCTCTCTCATATATGAAGGGACAAAATCGCTTATTAACTTCGTCTAAAGCATGTTTAAACCTGTAACAAATACATTCAATACATTAATAGGTTATGAAAAAAAATGGCTTAACTTCATGTAAAGAATGTTTAAAACGTTGTATTAGAGTTACACATGAATAAGAAAGATTTTTTATCGGAATAATGTTTTAAACCTATATTAAATAAAACAGTACCTTTCTGTAGCAATTGCAAGACCATTTGGCATAGAAATCGAACACTTGATGTACTTCACGTCGTCAGATAGATCAATAGGTATGGAAAGTCTCATGTGGAAGTAATTAGCCATACGTGGAAATCTGAAAAAGTGGCTTTCGGGTAACATGTCAGAAAGAAAAACAACATCAGTATGAACTGAGATGTCATGAGCAATAGGATGAACCATAACTGATTCTTAGAAAGCATATAATGGTAAAATGAGATGCTAAATGTTATGTGTGAAACAAAGTAAGAGGCTATGTTTTATAGAGTAGTTGTATTCAATTTATAGAAACAATTAAAAGATCTTACATTATACTTGTGGTTGTAAATTTGAGAAATAATGAAAAGATCTTATCACAATTTTAGACACATGTAGCAAAATGTATATATTAAGATATAATGAGTACAAATTCGTACATATGTGAATATTGAAAAGTTACACTTTAAATTAAAGATACAGGTTTTTAGGTTTTCAGGAATGAAATCAAATTTAAGGAGGCATATTGGCAATATGTATTTAATAATATACAATTTATTTCCATATTCTGTTATATTTTATCACATTAATATAATATATTCCATAAATGATTTTACAAACAACCCTAATGTCTTATAAGAACAACAACCTGTTAAAACACCCTAAGCATATTTTGAACAGTTTACTCATGCAGAGTATGATGTTCGAGGGTATTAAGAGCAACCACTATTCTAATACCATCTCAAAGCATATTCTGCATCGAGTTATTTCAGCCTAATCATATTTTTCTAAAAACTTATATAATGTTCAATAACTGAATGTTATTAATAATCTGCATAGCTGCTATATCATTGAATGTGAATACTCAGCATGAAAAAGTGTTTAATTTTATCCATGTTCAGTTCTGTTTTTCAATAATATATGTGTTTAAAACAAAACTGAATGTTAATAAAAAAAATTACAGAACTGATGCAAAACAGATTCTAAATTGGTAATCAACTAATTTAATACCATAGGTATTTATGAGACTGAATTGACTTTCATTCAATGGTTTAGCACAAAACACATTAACCACACAAGTATAACACAATGAAAGGAAAAATCCAACATAAATTCATTCAATAGTTTAGCAACATCATACCAATGTAAAAACTGAAACAAAAACACATGAATTCTCTGAAAAACAAAATAGTGTACTGGCTCAAATAATCGAAAAAACTATATAAGTTAGTCTAACTTTTCCTTCTTCACTTTCTTTAGAGTAACCCTCCTCTTTGTGGTTGATCCATTGCCATGCTGCGTAATATGACTATCTTCAGATTTAGCACTCTCCTCAGATTTGCTATTTTCTTCCTCATCATTGATGTTTATATACTCGCGTTTATGGGGTGTCACCATTTCATTTGACAACACTTTTGACACCTCATCAGTCTCCACATCGAGTGATGCCTGATTTTCCTATAATAAGCAAAAAACTTTATTCAATTAAAGAACCCAAATTTGAAATGAACAATAAATAAAATGAAGAATACATACCTCTGATTCTAAACTGCATTGTTCAAACTTTTCAATCAAAGTCATATCATCTATCATGTTTGTTACCGTGTATGCTGTAGCAGATGAAAGTCTACTAATATTAAATTGGGAAATCAGAACCCTAAACAACATTTTTTTATTTAACAACACATTTAGATCGTCTGGGATTATACTAATGTCCTCATCCTGAAAATAAAAATGAAAAGAAATGAATTAATGAAGTAAGAATCATTTTATACTTAATCACTTCGCAATTTCTAAACTTAATTTTAAACCAAACATTTTACCTTATCTATTGACTCAATAATGCTTGTGACTGATTTCTTTAAAAACTGAGTAGCTTCTCTATCAAAGATAGTTAGTTGAGCAGTCCCAGATCCATCTATAACATTAACTTGAATACAAAATCTGCATAGAATAAAACATATATAAATAACTAAATAACATAAAACATTATAAACAAATTTATCTGAAATTCATTACCTAGGAATAGCATACTTCACTAATGCATCACATTTCCTGCACCAAAATTGTTCTTCTTGTGCTTGCACTTTGCTTTTACACCGTTTGCATGAATTATAGTACCATCCAAATGAATCTTCAATATGGTCAATGGTCGCAAGAACAATAGCATGGAGAACCTGTAATAATGAAAAATGTAATAAAAATTAAATAACCTTAAAATCTAAAAGTAATCCAGAAAACTAAATATTTATACACATAATGTTTTAAAAATAAACTATTATTAACTTACCGTTCCATGCTCATGAAGATGTTCATAAAGTTCATCCAAGGTTTTTCTTGCACTCACATCCAAGAAAATATCAGCAGAAGAATATGATCGCTCACTTGATAGTTGTACACAACTATTACCACATTTTGCAGCAGATTGTTTTGATATACTAAAGTTTAAGAAACAATATAGTAAATTATTTACAATTAATATATCAAAATATCAAAACAATTTCATAAACAGATATGTAAAAATACCAAATAAGAATATACATTTCCTTGAACTTTGAAATCTCGCTAATACTTTCATCGTCAAAATACACCTTTGTGCCATAATATCCATTTGACACATTAGGTGAATTATTCCATTTCTCAAGCTTCGCGAACTGAACTATAACAACGACCGTATTTTGATTTGATGCGCCAATAAATGGACGACATAACTCAGCAAAATCATCCCATAGAGTACAATTAATGATATTGTTACTGTAATGTGAACAAAAAAAAAGTTAGAAATCATCATTTTGCTTAACAGAAAATGTTTATTGTGTCTAATGATATTAAATATTAATAAATAATGATAACTATTTAATACCTTGCATCCATTAATTGCAAATTAATTTTTTTACCATCTTTACCATTGCTTTTAGTAAAGGTCACTATTTGATCACCAATTCCAACCAATTGACCAATAACATCTACATATAAAATGTAAAATATTAATGAAGCATATTATACACAAACAAAATAGTTGAATGATTTTAATATGAAAATATTCAAAAACAACTTACCATAAAGAAATTCTTTATCCAGTGACTCGTCGAGGATTTTTTCAAATGCAGTAAAGTTGAATCCATGAACAGGAATAGAAATGGTCGAACATAGTTTAACGGTAGTGTTCCGATAAAATATGACCTTATACTTGTGATCAGAAAACTTAAATGGTATATCATATAGGGCAACTCCGAAATTTGAAATCAAATAAGCACCTCCTTCTTTTAATAAAGATAAGCTAACCATGAAAGCTTCTTTAATTACTGCATGGATTTTGTCACCCTGAAAAATGATATCACAGAATTAAAATCACATAATTGAATTTAATTGCAAGATTAGGCACACAATTTTGTAAATACACAAAGTAATCTGTTAACATATAAACTGCTAATATGTACCTGCTCATCCATTAGAATTAGTTCAATCGTTCCGTATTGAGTTGGATCGTCTTTCTTTGGAACTTTAAATAAACGGATTACACGAACCTTAAGTTCATGATTACCTCGGGTACCTGTAATATCCTTCACATGCTGTATAATTTTTGACATCTACAATTCAGAATAAACAATTCAGTATTTATATAAAATATGAATTACACCAAAAAATGAATTTATGAAATAGAATCAGTTTTTAATACAACAAAATTTAAACCCCATCTGAAAATAATTGGTATACTTTCAGTTTTAAACTCTGTATATGATTTCTGCATTTACTGGAAAATTCTGAATTCTTTAATAGCTATGCTGTGTTGCAGAATATTTTGTCATGGTGTAAATATCTCGAGATTGCTGAGGATTGCACATATCTATTTGTCTATATACATACCCTCATCAAAGAAATAATAAACGTAAGTTCTTTGTCTATATATCTATTTTGCTCTTGGCTCCGATGTATATATGAAAGACATCTTTTTCAAATGACATTGTTGAAAATAGAGGGTGTATTATTAGTCGGTGTAGATTATGCTCCGAGAGAGTATTTGTTTCATTGGTAAAAGTACTAATGTAATAGTCTCTCGGAGCATAATCTGCACTGACTTAGATAAACATGCCTCATTAAAGAACAAAAACAATAATTTATTTCCTACTTATGCATGATCTATTTATCTGTCTCTCTCTTTTAATCTACTGTCTTTTTCTGAAAACATTTTTGTTTTATTTTTTTCTCTTGATGAGGATGTCTGGAGGTTGAGCACAAATATGGAAGAAAGATGTCCTGCCCAGTTCCAAAGTGATCAATGTAAGCACAATCTATGTCTTTCTGTATCTATCTCTTTCTATCTGTATCACTTTCTATGCAGATATGCAGTTTAATTTATGTCATGGAGCATTGCTTTGTACATAAACTGAGACAATTCTTTTCATATGAACATATCTGTAGTTTGGTGAAGAGATATGGAAGGGGATGATGTTCTAGCAATTCTTTTCATATGAACATATCTATAGGTTATGAATTAATACTTTGGTACCCGTGTTCTGGATTTGCTCAAAACAAATCTGCAACAAAAACAAAAAGGAATCAGTTATGATTGAAATGTTAAATCTGAATACTGAGTTGTTCTTTAACATTACCTCTGAATGTTTGTATTCTGCTAGTGTAGGGTTTTAACATAGCTGAAAAAGTTATTTTATAGCCCACTGAGATGGAGTCCTGCTTACATTTATGGCTGTTTTCTGGAAAAAAAAAATTATTTTTGGAATGCATAGATTTCTCTATATATTTTCTTCTTAGTAATCCTAGCAAATTTGTACATATACTATTCTATAAGGCTCTTAATTATTCTGTGATATGCTTTGTTTATTTTTGTCAGATATTGTATTTAGTTGCAACATTTATGGTTGTTTTCTGATATGCAGATTATCTGCCATTGGGAAACAGAAAAGGGTCGACCTATTGTCTGAATATATGCAATTGTGTAATTTTTATACAGGTTTACAAAGTTGTGCAATATATTTTGTAATTTGCTGTGCAGGTTTATGTTTTGTAATGTGTTATGGTTAATTTTGTCTTTTTTGCATTTGCGTATTATGTTTTGTAATATGTGGTCTGGTTTTGTGCATTATGTGGTCATATTTGTGGTTGGTTCAGTCATTCCATTAGGTGCAATATTTGTCGTAAGTTTGTTCCTTAATTTTCGTATTTTTAATGCACAATTTTTCATCCAGCAGGTTTTTAAATCATTTACAACAAATTCATTTTTTTCTCAAAAACCTTCTTAATTATTTGATTTTATTCTGTAATATTTCCCTGTTGGTTTTGATTCCTTTTTGTTATGGGAAACAATAAGATCTCAAACAAATTACCGTCCAAAACTAATATCAGCATCATAGATTTTCCTTTAAAAAAAATTAAGCGATTAAATGACACGTGACAAAATAATTCGCAAGTGACACGTGGCAGCGGAAAATGCGGGTGTAATGCGGAGGCGCGTGTTGCTCAGCCGCCATTTTGTTTTAGTTATTATATAGTAGATTCTTGGGTGACACCTCGCACAAAAAACGATGAAGGACATAAACTTTCCGATGCAAAAAAATTTCCCCGAAATAAAATCTTACACCCAACATAAACTTACATTTGTCCTTCTCTCTGTCTACAATGACTTATTCAACATCATCACATGCTCACTCCACAGTGCACACCCCACAAATGAGGATTGTTTCGTGTAAACCATTAATTCTATACTTTTATATTTTTTGATAAGTGGACAAAAAGCCGAGACGGAAGACAAAGCTCATAGAAAAGTAAAATAGTGTTTTTACTCAAAACTCTTTAAATTTTTCTTAATAAATTTATAAAAGACTTTTCTTCATCTTCAACATCAACATCCCGTTGTCATCCTTCTCCGGAAATCTGCTAGTGTCGATCTTCGATCGGACAACCACTGACAACTCAACAGCAGCAAAGGGACGCTTGTACAGTCAAGCACCAACCCAAACCCCCATCCACTCCCATCAAACCAGCAGTTTAAATATTTATCAAAACAGATTAACACACCATATATTTTACCAAAACAAAAAAAAAAAAACAGAGCATACCTCTATGTTTTTTGTATACATATAATTAGAGATAATTTTTTTATTTGAGCAAGCTTCATTTTCAATCTTTCCCCAAACACATGCATTGTCTGTCTTCAGTCTTCCCTTCCAGTCATAGTTTTTGTATGGATATGAGTTTACAGCCAAGCATACCAACTTAGTTCCACTTTACGTACCTGCAACCGAAAAAACCCTCCCCATGATTCTTCTTCTTCTTTATCTCCCACCACCCGCCAGAAAGCTATTCCCTTCCAAATCTCCTAAATCTTGATTCACCGCCTCCATAATCTCCCAGATCGTCTCCCGGCGGCGCCACCCGATCCTCATCGGTGACTCAATTCCTTCGTCTATGGCTCTACGTCCTCTTCTCCGATCGGATTCGGACCCGATCGTAGAACTTGACCCGGATTCGAACCCGTTCGGAGGACTCGACCTGGATTTGGACTCGTTTGGAGGACTCGACCCGGATTCGGACCCATTCGGAGGAGTTTCCATTGATGCTCGGCAATGGAGATTTTGGAGTTGGAATCGTAGAAGCATTATAGGAAGAAGCGATGAACTGGGGAGTGGATTTTCTAGGTTTCTATCGAGAAAGTGGCTAACTGATTGCTTAGACAACATACTCCTGGAATTCATGGCGAGAGTTCGATTGCAAAATGGGAAGCGAGAGAGGAGTGTGAACAAAATCACTGGGCTAATGAGCTAAAATCATAGATGACTAATTTCCTTTTCTTTTTTTTTTTTTTTTTCTCCACTAAAATTACATGTTTTATGTTAAGGAGTTAGGAGATTCAACCTAAATTCTCCAAGGTTCCAAAGTAAATTGATCAACGCAATGGATATTTTTAAGTAAATGTATGTGTCAATAATCTAAATTTAGAATTTAGTTTCAATGTTCAAACTAAAATTAATTATCTTATATGATTATTATAAAATATAAATTATTAATTTGATTGAATATACTTAATAATTTTGTAGTTATTAAAATGTATCAGTTTCACTATTTAACATACATTGTAAAAGAAAAAATTAAAAATACTAGTAAAAAAAACTTTTTGAGTAAATGAGTGGCGTTATACTATATACTACATGAATATTAAAATTAATCACCTTTATAATCCTTACTTTTTACGTATTTTTATCAACCAATTTAAATAAATTATAAAATGAAAGATAGATTTGTAGAATATCTTAAATAACGAGTAATTTTGTGTGACCTATCTCATTTTTTAAATATAATCGCAAATAAGTCTTGTGTTAATTAAAGTCATTGTCCATAAAATATGTGATCAATCTAGTTTTATGTAGTTTATTCCATAAAATACCACAAGTTGAAAGGGTAGTAGTATAATAAAAAGGGCATAGATTGTGTTTGTGAGGATAAATAATGAAAGAGTATTGTAGTAATAATCTCTTAATTCTACTTTTTATAGTTCTAATAATCAAGGCGTATTAGCAAAAATACCAGATTTGCTTTTGCCAGTTGCAGAAATCCAAGATTTTCAACGAAATTGCAAAAGTATCAGAATTTTGTACGGATTCTGACATTCTTGCTATTGTAGAGTGTGGAATTTAGCTTTTGTTTTAAATAGAAAATGGGTAAAAGCTGGCTAATATTATGTCTAAAAAATATAAAAGAAAGGGTTAATCTCTCTTAATGAGGTTGAAGCCGCCGGTGGACAGAGGCATCACATCAGTGTGAAAAAATTTCAGCAAAGTGGACTTCGAATTGGCGGGCAAGTTTTCCTCCAAAAAATCTGGCCTCCCTCAACCTTTAATCCCTCCAGCTAACCTCCCCTGAAAAAATCCCTGAATATTCCTAGAGAACTTAAAAGCAGCCTGACCAGTTATTACACGTGAGATATTTCGCACCTGATATTTAACACTTGACGCTTGCAAATACACCTTGAATGGGTAAGTAAATTCTCCTGAAAAACAATCAATTTTCCCCCTCTGTTCTGTATACGTGAAGTTCAAAAACCTTATTTATTTGTAGGTTCGAAACTAGTGTATGTGACGTTCATCAGTGGTGGAGAATGGAAAGAACAAGGGAAAAGGTGGTTGTATGAGGGTGATAGAATAGTGAAAGTCATGTTGCTTTCCCCTGACATGGACTTGGCTACACTGCGCAACAAATGGACTGAGAAGAACCCATTTGATGAAGAAAAATTGATTGTGCAATACGCTTATGAAAATAAACCAGAACTTACACCCATCTTTATAAATGATGACGACGATCTTGTTGCGTTCAAGTTCTTGAACATATGTGGAGAAAATTCAGCAAAGTGGAATATTGCGTTGTACACCAACCTTTTAAAGAAGGAAGAGATTCGAAGTGAAAGGGCTGAACATCGTACTCTTCCTTCAACAGCTCCACCACGAACTCAGAGCCAGAGCCAAGATAATAAAGACTTTTTCAGGTCATTTTTTAAACAAGACAGAGCACCTCATACAGATGTCAGGTCGATTGATGAAATTATTGAAGCTGACAACGATGCAGAGTTAAGGAGATTAAAAAGGGATGAAGTGAGGGGGAAATACAAGAGAAATTGTCCCCTGATAGTGGAAGACATTATATCATTGAGCAGCGATGATGAGGACATTGAAGGTGCTACATCCAGAAACAAAGGGAAGCAGGCTATGACTGATTATGCCAACAGTGGAGTTTCTTTGGAGGATGAAATAGAAGATGGCTTTGACTATGAGGGCTATTATGAATCAGGTGATGATGATTGTGTTGATGGTGTGGAAGGGTTAGGGTATGCTTTAGGGGATGATGTGAATACAGTTGGTCTAGATGATGTATGGGAAGAAATTAATGGCATTGAGGGAACACAGAACGAGGAGCAAATAGAGGATGATAAAGAAGAAGAGGTTGATGTTGATGAAGACATGCTTAGAGTGCTTCAAAAGAGGTACTATCCAGCGGAGATGGAAATGTTAGTTGAAGATGAGGAAACAAGTGCAAACAAGTCCTCATATCCAACAATGAAGGTTGGTCAACTCTTCAATTGTAAGGAAGAGTTCAAAGCTGCACTCTTCTCCCTGACAATGGAAAACTTCTATGAGATGCGTGTGAAGAGGTCCGATAAGTCCAATTATGAAGTTGCGTGCGTTGACGACAAATGCAAGTTTTTTTGTCGTGGCTCATTGTATCGAAAAACGCCGTTGTTTATGGTGTGACAATATGTTGCGGATCATACCTGTGGCATGAGAGTAAACCACAATCACCACAAAGGAGCAACTTTTTGGCTGATTGTCGATAAAGTACTTCACAAGTATGGTTTTCTTGCATTTGAATATATTTTTGTGATCAAAGGCCAATATGAATGCATGTATTGATTCACTTCGTTACATCTCAGGTTTTTAAACGGCCGTAAAGGCCTACTTGCTTCAGAAATTCAGGATTTCATGTTACAGCAAGGGATAAGGACAAGCTACTACAAAGCCAATCAAGCGCGGCTCTTCGCCCAGGTCATGGCACATGGTACAGCTGCGGATAGCTACAAGGCAATGTACTCTTACATGCACATGTTACAGAAATCTAATCCGGGAACATACACGAGAATAGTCAGAGATGCTAAGCAACGCTTCAAGTACATCTTCTGGACTTTAGGTCCATGGATAAGGGCAGCGCCACATCTGAAAAAGGTCAGTATTCAGTCGTGATGTTGTTACGTCAGGAGATATAGTTACTTTGTCAGGTAAATCTACTATATGACTGAATATGTGACAAACAGAAAATAGTTCTGCGTGTGTCAGGGCAACATCTGAGAAATAGTCAATTTGTCATTTTGTCAGGCTATATACCGTAGTTTCAAAGCTTATAACTCTATTGTCAGGGCAACATCTGAGAAAATAGTTCTGCGTGTGTAGGTAATATCAGTTGATGGCACTCACCTCTCAGCCACGTTCAAGGGGATACTTCTGTTGGCAACGGCACAAGATGGAAACGGCCAAATATATCCCCTTGCTGTTGCCATTGTTAATAGTGAGAACGATGATGCATGGTTATTTTTCTTCAGTGAATTGAGGCTTGTTGTTCCTGATCATCCCGAGTTGTATTTCGTGTCTGATCGTCATCTTAGCATTGGGAAGGGTCTGAGAAATAGCTATCGTTTCGCCAAGCATGGATATTGCATATATCACATATACCAAAACTTCAAGAGGAAGTTTGGTAGGCAAGACCTCTTCGGCATATTCAAAAAAGCTGCTCATGCTTACACAGTAGCTGAGTTCAATCATCAGTTTGCTCAAATAACAGCTGCATCTCCAAAGATTGGTCAATATCTAAAAGAAGCTAGAGTTGAAAACTGGGCGAGAGCGCATTTTCATAGGAACAGGTTTAACATCATGAAAAGCAACAACGCCGAGTGTCTCAATGGATTGTGGAAAACACAGCGTCAGTGGCCTATTCTTGCTCTGTTTGATGCGATTGTTGAGACCATTTCTAAATGGTTTTGTCAAAGAAGGGAAGCGGCCTCAAACTGGGACCAATACTTGTCACCCTCTGTGTACACGCTGGTAGAGGTGAACTACAGAAGGGCAGCAAAGATGAGTGTTCGAAGACTAAGCCAGTTTGAAGCGGAGGTCATGGTAGGAACTTGTAGATACTCGGTGAACCTTAATGCTCGTACATGTGATTGTAACATGTTCCAGATTGATAAAGTTCCTTGTGCTCATGCCATAGCGGTTGCAAGTGATAGGGGAGTGCGACTCACTGAACTCGTCCATCCCATGTTCAAGAACGAGTGCGTGAGAAAAGTGTACAAGGAAACTGTGCATCTTGTTCCTCCCACAGGCCGATGGTCAATTCCTGAAGTCGTGTCATCCATTCCATGCTGTCCACCAAATGTAAAACGTCCTCTTGGAAGGCCACGAATTAATCGATACAGGGCGACGTGGGATGGGAACTATACTAGGAGGAGGCGGTGTTCGTATTGCGACAACCAAGGCCACAACAAGCAGTACTGTAGGAGGAGAAGGACTGATGATGGACAATCATAGGAAGAGAATGGGTTAGTTTTTTTTGGGTTTACAATTGTCACCATGTTGTTGTTTTTGGGTATTTATGCTAGTAAATGTTGTTGTTGGGTGTTTCATGGAAAAGATGTATGGTTTAAGTCTATATAGGCGTAAACCACACCTCTTTTTTGTGGGGGCTTCCTTTTGGATGATATACAAAGTACATAAATTAAATATTTTGCTTAAGATTTACTTGTCATCTTGAACCTTCATAAGAACCCTAGAATCAGGTGCAAAGTTGTACTGACAAAGTTCTTAGGTTCTCTGCAAACGTTGCATTTTGTCATGTCATCATCTTTGCTTAATAGTTGATGACTTGTCAGCATGAGTCAGTGGTAAACTCCTCACAAGGAGAACTCATAAGACTGTAGAACACCCTGTAAAACAACGTATATGTCCTGACATAATCATTTGCTCGAGGAAAACCTAAAACATGCAAAACGACCTGTAACGCCACAATACGTCCTGTAAAACCCTAACATGGTCTGACAAAGGTATTTAAAAAACCGAATGAATAAACACAATCATGGTGCGAAGTTGTACTGACAAAGTTCTTAGGTTCTCTGCAAACGTTGCATTTTGTCCTGCCATCATCTTTGGGTTAAGAGTTGATGACTTCTCAGCATGAGTCAGTGTTAAACCCTATAAATGACAACCCATAAGACTGTAGAACACCGTGTAAAACAACGCTTATGTCCTCATATACTCATTTGCTCGAGGAAAACCTTATACATATAAAACGACCTGTAAAGCCACAATACGTCCTGTAAACGCCTAATATGGTCTGACAAAGGAATCTACAAAAACTAGTGAATAAACACAATCATCTGCGAACCCATTTCAGTTGCGAAGTCTATAAATGAACCTTCATAAGAATCCTAGAATCAGGTGCGAAGTTATACTGACAAACGTAATACATAAATACGACCTGTAAATTCACAATACGTCCTGTAAAACTCCAACATGGTCTGAACCTTATAAACAGAAGCATTATATTACGTTGTTCAACTTTAAACAAAACGTGCCCTTCACATGGCATTCCCACACACAAAAGAACAAAAAAACTAGCATTGCAAAGTTCATACATTAAAAACACTTATGCACACATACTCAGAAACTACACTGTTATGAAAACATTATCCCATCAAGATAGATATCGGGACTTCAGCTTTCCCTCCAGCGACTGAGCATGGTCCAACACCCTTTTTATGTTGAGCTCAGTGAAGGTGGTGTCCCATTCAGTCTGCAGAAACACAAATTAAGCATCGTAGGCACGGCCCTTGCACATAGGAAGAAAATATACAACAAAAGCCTTATCAGTCTAAGCTTTAGCTTGATTCGGGCCTTTTCTTCTTCGGTCTGAGCCCCTTCCGGACTCACAACAGTAAGCTCCTGCCCGAGGCGGCGCAAATCCTTAATTAAACTTACCAACTCCAAATCTCTGGCCACAATGTTGCGATTGTACTCCTGGAATTCGGCCTCGGTCATCTTCCGGCCTCCAACTTGATCCTTCACTTCACGGGCAGATTGAAGCAGTTCATTTACGTATAAGTATGTCCCAGTCACAATGTGATGTTCTCCTGCCATGAATTTAGAGTATAGAGAGGGATTGTTTGAAGAACGTGGGAGTGGGACTATTTGGGAAAGTGGGAGTGTTTGGAGATCCTTGGTAGAGAACTTTGGTAATAGACCGGTGAGTATTTGAAGAGACTTGGTAGAAAAGATTTGGGCAAGTAAGGGTGTACTTTTAGTGAAATTTTTAAGGGGTCAAATCGGAATGAAAAATTTCAAACTTACCCTCTTATTTCAAAGTGACCTGACAAACCTGAATACGTACTGTAACAATTTGTATAATGCCTGAGAAACCCGAAAAGGTAAAAACTATGTACGATGTTACATATCTCAGAAACAGAACAAGCATTAATCATCAGTCGACATATGGTTGTTTGCAAGGCTTATAACTACGTTGTCAGGGCAAATTTTGAGTATGTAGAGAAGGAAGTGCGAGCATCGAAGTATTTTTAAGAACCTTGCTCCAGAGCCTGGGAAAAGCATTAAGACCTCGTTTGGTACGATTTTCATGTCAATCTGAAAACTTAAAATTTATTTCACTCCTTGTGTAATGGGCTATTCCAAGCTGAAGGAACATTTTCATTCCATCTTAAAACCCAACGTTTCATCCATTCCAGCAAAATTGATCTACTTATTTTTTTCATAATCGCTCCTCTTAATCGAAAATTGTTAATGCGCCTCATAATTACTAAATAATTGACTAATATTAATTATTTATATTCAATAATATTAATTATTTTCATTGAAAAAACTTGATTATTTTTACTGATAATAAAATCTATTAAATAAAATTGGCCCCGTTATATTATTTTACCTATTCAAAATAACTCATTGCAAATACAACATTAAGTGACAACCTGAAAACTTACCCTAGAAGAGTTAAGTGGAAAGGATAAGGATGACGTCAGCTGAAGATTTATTCAAAAGCCTATGTTGTGTACTTATTATGGCCTGACAAAGCAGCAAACGTCTTGTACGACTTTAATACTGCCTGACTGCGTCAAATCGTTGCCGCCGTAGTTGCAAATAATAGAGAGTATCTTATCCCTCTTGAAATAGTTTAAAAACCCAATTAAATTTTCATTTTAGGGTCCCTTTAATTTTGAAAAACTGTAAATGTGGAAGTTTTTGTATAGTTTAAAAACCCATTTCATACTCTTTTGGTTTAAGGTGGAAGCTTGTACACAGTTTTTTAAGTATTTGTAAACGGTGTCAACAACGCTTGAATTTTTTGGACTGCACTCTGCATATAAGAAAAAGATGTTGACCTGACACACATCACATCAGGCATTGAACTTTCATTTCATTTCTCTTTCTTTAATAAAAACAAGAAAAACAAAGTATGGGCACAAGGAATATCCTCTTCTAGAGAGGGCACGAAAGAGGAACACCGTCATCATCGAAAATTGGCACAGAAGGAAAAACAAAGAACAGCGTAGAGTCGAAAGAGGAACATCGTCTTCGAAAAGTTGCCCGACATTGTAGGATGACAAACGGCTGGACACAAGGAAGATCATCTGCCAATTCAAATTCGTGGAGGAGAGGGCACGCAGCTGGTGAATCATCAACTCAAAAATGCTTCCATGGCTTCCCTGCAACAATACAAATATGCAAACACACTCAAAATTCGGGAAAACAGTTCTATGGGTGTCCATTATGGAAGGTATTGTTGAATGTCAAATTTCGTGCGACATATGCTTTTAAATTGGGATTTCATTTAGAATTAAATTAGTTGATTGGTTGAATTTTGTATTAAACCTTAGGCAGGGCACGATTGCAAATACTTCAAATGGGTGGATGGTCAAGCTTATAATAACCCCGCCAATGAGTCCATTCAAAGCGTAAGAGTTGTTGAAGAACACGGGGCAACCACTCGGCAAAATCTTATCTACCAACAACCGACTTCAATGAATGACATTATGAATATCAAAACAGAAAATTTTGTTTTGAAAGTTGTACTTGGTGTGGTGGTACTTGTGGTGTTACTTGTTGTCTTCGTTGTCCAATTTGTAACCTTGTTGGTTAAATTATGATAACTACTCATAACCATATGTTTACCAAGACAATGTATTTTGGTTCCTTGTTTATAAAACGAGGGTTTTCTGCAGGTAAAACATGAATATTTCTTGAATTAATCACCAATTTCCTTGAAAACATCCTTGAATTGTCATCACAATTTCAAATACAATTACCACATGTTGTTAGTACTCTGCCATTAGACGCGGGTTCTCCTGAATATATTTCATTTGTCATGAATATTCATGTACACATTCGATGTTATTGCTCTGAAATTTTACTCTTTTTGCCCTGAACAATAGTACGTTTAGTATGACCATGATACGTTTTGTCCTGAAATGAAAATAGTCAAAAGTAGTAAATGCGAGATTACGGGCAACCATAACAAACATAAACGTTTAGGATCTTCATTACAAAACAACCATAACAAACATAAACGTTTTGTCCTGAAATGCTAGCATTACATCCCTAAACAACCATACCAAACACCATAAAAAACAGCAAAAAAATTACAAAACATCCCCACGGCCAACACCACGGCCATCATCACTGGGCCAGATAAAGATCTGGAGTGTCCAGCACCACATACACCTTGACGCTGGCGACCCTCTCGCCGAGGCGGGCAAGGTCGTCATAGTCGGACTGTGTCTGCAGCGGTTGAAGAAACCGCTAGCCGGCTGATGGGACCTGTTCAAAAACTAAGGATTTTGAACCGGGAGAGAGCATGCTTATCTGACAATGGACGTACCAGATGTCCATCTTGTTGGCTGAAACTTTGAGGAGTTGGGTTATCCTTCCCCTGTACTCGTGCGTAGTCAATATGGCCATCACCCCGGTCGATGGCGATAGTTTCCCATCCCAGTACACTTGCAGGAAAACGTTCGAGTCGGCCATGTTGCAAGAGAAATTTTTCGAAATGAGAGAGGAGTGCGAGGAGTTTGAGACATGAAATGTGAGGGGTTGGGACAAGGTAAGAACGCTATTTATACACAAGAATGAGTGGATAACGGAGTTAATGACGGGTAGTTGAGGGATCACACGATATTTAATTAAAAATCAAGAGGGGTCAAATCGGGTATGTATTGGAAAGGATGACTTTGAATAAAATTTCTTCATCATGACCTGACAAAAGATATTAAATACTGTAAGAGAGTAGAAGAACCTGACAAAGCTTATTGCCGAAGCTTTGGTTTTATTCGAAAACTAGTTAACCCCATCTTTAAAATAGCTTATTGCCAAAGCTTCGGTTTGATAACCATTTAAAAACGTTGTCTTTTCCTACGGTTATTTACCATTGTGATGTTTCTTCGAGTTCCGCCATAAGTCGTGGGATGACTTGGAATAAGATTTATACAAATTGACCTGACAAATATCAATATGTACTGTAAATATCTATTGTGGACTGACTTATTTAACAATTAGAATAAAGCTTTGGTCTGAAGAACTAACCCCGCGGTTATAAACTGTTTTAACTGTTTTTAACCGTTTTTAACTGTTTTTGTACAGGTTCTGTTGTTTTATTTTTCGAATTTTTTAATCACCCTCATGAATGTAACCCTAACCGCCACCAACCCAAACAACTATTTATATACCCCCTCATCCACATTCTTCCTCATCCACAATCCGTTACAAAAACTTTTCAAATTTCCTCATCCAAAAACATCTTCGAATCACCCTAACAACTCTAATTTCCGTTCTCGTGCTTCTTTTGTTTCCATGGCTTATGAGCCTGACAACCATGAATGGGACCTTAATGATCACTTCGTTTACACAACTGTCCACACCGGAGGGAGACTCATCCCTTCAAGGGGACAAGATGCCATGATTTCCACCCATGTCTACCAAGGCGGACGGAGGCAAAACTGGAGGGCCCATGCTGAAAGGGTACGGGAAATCCATGGGTTACTGAACCAACTATTTTATTTTAACGATTCCGATCTAGGCGCCTCTTACTTCTTCGAAGTAGTTCCCCCCCATGGCGGGCCTCGTACCTTGAGGGCCTTACAGCGCCGCGGAGACGCTGTCGCCCTTGCCGCCCAAGGTAGAACCGTTGCTCTCATCAACATATTTATCACCCAAGATGTTGTTGATGAACTTCCGCAGCGTGACGGCCCGGAATCATATGTCTCCTCCGCACATAATTAGTATCTGATGAAGGAATCTAGTTTAATGACAATGTAATACAGTGTAGTATTTAGGAGGTTCTGTTGTTTTATGATACGTATGTCAAGTAGGAAGATGGTAATGGCATATAGTGATTATATATAGTCAGTAGGTTATGAGATAGTATATTTGGTATGTTAATGTCGCATGAATTAATATTTCATGTCAAGTGGGAAGACGATAATGTCATTGGATGACTTTGAATAAGATTTTCCTACGGTTAATTACCATTGGATGACTTTGAATAAGATTTCTACAGATGACCTGACTAACATCAATAAGCACTGTAATTCGCTTTTGTGGACTGACGTAAATCCGTAGTCTCCCCTGACAAATAAGAATATGCATTGGAAAGGGTGACTTTGAATAAGATTTCCTACGGTTAATTACCATTAAATGACTTCGAATAAGATGTCTACAAAATGACCTGACAAAGCTAAATACGTACTGTAAGTCAATATTGTTGACTGACGTAAGTAAAAAAAACCAAAATTAATATGGTCGCAAGAACTAACCCCGCGGTGAAAACTGGTTTTAACTGTTTTTTACCGTTTTTATCCGGTTTCGTACCTTTTTTTCCCGGTTTCATAACCGTTGACATGTAGCACAAATTTAGGGTAGTGTGTACTTTAACCCCCCTCTTTTTCAAGGCTATTTTCAAATAATAAACCCTGTAACCTTTTTTAACTGTTTTTGTACCATGTTTTTATTCGGTTTCATAACCATTTATATGTAGAACAAAGCTTCGGTTTCAAAACCACTTAAAAACGTTGTCTTTTCCTACGGTTATTTACCATTGTGATGTTTCTTCCAGTTCTGCCATAAGTCATGGGATGACCTAGAATAAGATTTCTAAAAAATGACCTGACAAAGCTAAATATGTACTGTAAATTTATAATGTGTACTTTACCCCCCCTCCCCCCTTTTTTTACAGGCTATTTTTCGATTTCCAAACCCTTTAAATGTAGGAAATATTAGGTTTCAATGTGGGAGTTTTTGTACGATGATTTGCAATAACTGGAAAGGATGAATTTGAAATAGATATATCAAAACAACCTGACAAATGTGAATATGTACTGTAAATCCGTAATCTGACCTGACTTAAGTCACAATTTTCCCCCCTCTTTGGTTTTATTCGAAATCTAACCCCACCATTTTAAATGAAAACATGCTGAAAACATTCGATATATAACCCCACCTGGGTGCCTTTTGATGTAAAACCAATATCTTGGCTGACATAAACACCATCACAAGCATATAAACATGCTGAAAACAGTATCTCTGAAATTCAAATACAATTATAAGTCGTGTTCCTAGCCAAATGTTTCCCAACAACACAATGCAATCACCACATTACATCAAAAGTCCTTAAAGACCATCCCAACAACATCTAAAAATACTATGAGCCATTTGACTTCTATGTGCATCTATGAATTTGTCCGACGACAGATCCAAGTTTGACATGCCGAGAATCAATAACTCAATGTACTTCAAGGTGTAGACCCCACAATCTCCTCTGCACGATGTACAAAACACGTTAGAATGTATATCAATTGCAGTTTGATAAGGATTTATTTGGGCATAAATACATGTATACTTACCCGCGCTTGTTCTGCTTAAGGTTATGACGACAGGACACCGACATTGGATTGTCCAATAACGGTTCACATCTCTTTGCCAGTGGCTCGTACATCTTGACATATCTTGGAACAGTCTCAACGATGGGGCGGATCATATCGAAAATTTCCTTGTCTTTGTACAGATCCACATTGCAGTCATAAACCGTCACACACCAGTCGCATAGATCAATTTCTAAGGCAAACCAGTGCTTCCTTTTGATATTGAAGCACGCGTATATGCATTCCGCATCATCCCATCTCTTCCCATACTCTCCCGGACATGAACCCATCATGTATGACAACATTTCATCCTTACCCTTACGTGGAGAATTTATCTGGAAGCACTCGAATTCCCGTTGCACATAGTTCTGCCAATATGGGTCAAGCACAACCACCTTCGAAAACCGATGTGGATCCTCTGAAATCCTTTGACGATAAAGGAACATCATTTGCTCCATATGCTGTAATGGTGCAACAATGTTAATCTATCAACTCGAAACTATTTTACACATGCATACTATTTTCAAATAATGCATTGGAATATTACCAAACCGCCCAACCAGTTCTTTGGGGCAAACAATATCTCAAAGAACTCCTTGTCCAATGATTGCCCGGCCGGTCCAGTTCGGGGTTCAATACTGCATGATGGTACATATTCATTTGAATATTAAACAAGGATATATATATATTAGTACATATACAGGCTATATATAAGTTAGTCAGTCTACAAAGAATCAATTTCCGGTCAGAATTCTAGAAGTCAGGCCAGAAAAGTTTTTGACATTCATTTCATCAATTCCTTATTGAGTAGAGTGGATAAGTCACTAACCTCTCACTCTGCATCCACTTTACCAGCTCTGTCATCCCTTCCACCTTGCTATTTTTGGTAATCTTTTTTGCCAATTTATGCTCATCCACATTGCGGTAGGGTGATTTTGCCTTGGCGGAAACTTCGCGAGTGCGAGTTGGATATGTCTTGTTCGGAACTTGGCTACCCTTCCTTGGTCTGCCCTTCCTCGGCACTTTGGACTCCTTGGTCTCCCCTTCATCACCCCCCACGTCATCAAAATCAGCATGTGATACCTTATCACCTTGTATTTCAGTCCGCGCCTCAACACCTAGCTCATCAAGCTTCGTCCCTCCACAACATCTCCCATTAATTCCTCCATAACTCCTTCATTAACAGTGTTTTGTCCCTCGACATCTCCCTTCGGTTCCTCCACAACTTGGTCATCAACCTTGGTCCTTCCCTCCACATCAGCTCCCTTTGCTACCTCTTCAACATCAACACCTCCGTCATCAACCTTGCTTCCTCCCTTCACAACAGCTTCCTTTACTTCCTCCACAACTCCGTCATGCATACCCTCATCAGACACTGCTTTTGTTGCCACCTCAACTTGTGTTGCCACCACAGTCCCATCATTAACCAACTCATTGATGAGTCCCTCCACATCTTGCGGTGTTGCCTCATTAACCAACTTCTCATCTGCATGTAGTATTGTACAAGTTTGGACAAGAACTGACAGTGGATCTGTTGCATCCCCTTGCTCTTCTTCCTCATCTACTATTGCGACATCTTCACCCGCCTCTTTCTGACCACCTACATTACCTGCATCATACACAACTATTTCACCAGCATTTGGCTCTCCATCCATTGTCTCCTGAAACGATGATATAAGGTCTGAAATAAGCAAATATTTTTCGAATTGTGCTCAAAATGACTGAAATGTGCATATATAGACTGAATACATATATGGACTGAACTTTTTACTGAAACAATGATATATGGTCTGAAATGTGCACAAATGGACTGAAATATGTACATCTGGACTGAACTGTACATATAATAACTGAAAGTTTTGGGCATACATACCTCATCAGTCTCAGCCTAATTATATACCTAAACTCTGTTGAACAACTTTTTTCCTTTCATCCCTGAACTCTTGAAGCGTATTCCTCACAGCAAATCCGAAATCCCCAAAGGCGAGAAACCCTTTCTCCCTTTGTTCAGCCCTTTGTTAAGCCATTTTTGAAGCCCTTTCTGAAGCCCTAGATCGACAATGGTGAGGACCAGAGGTTAGGAAGAATTAACTATTATTTCATTGATTGATTATTGAAGTATTAGCAAAAACTACCAGATTCCGAAACACCGTTTGCAGAAATATCATGTTTTAGAAAGTATTGCAAATATGCCATAAAGCTGCAACACTTTTGAAAACCAAAAAGGTAAAATCAAAATAAGTAAAACGGCCTAAGATGCAGTTAAGTGTTAAACGGGTATATGAGTAAGCCTAATTATATACCTGAACTCTGTTGGAACGGAATCAAACAGGAGGTTAAGTGCTATCCGCAAGCGCTTCCGATTACCGATTCGTTATTCTTCTTAATCCAAGGCAAGTGGAGGTTCACTCTTGCATTTTATTCCATTTTTTCTTAATTGACAATGTCTTAATTAAGTTGGGATAAAAATTCTAAAGTTGATGTTTGTGAACTTTTGAGTGTAAAAATGTGTGGAAATGAACCTTATTATTAGGTTGTATGTATGCTAGCGATAACCTTATATATATTATGATAGGTTGCTAGGTAACATTGGTGTGATTATTGTGAATTAATGTGCTTTTAATTGCTACATAGCACGAGTGTTCGTAGGAACGCTAATGCCTTGCGAGGATTAATCGTTTCTTTATAACTTGGTGTTAGGAGGATTATTTCCCTAATGCCTTTGGTCATGACCTACCCATATATTGCATAAGTGATGGTGCACTTAGCTAGGGCCAAATCTTTGGAATTTATCTCATTCTTCCTCTCCTTATGAGGTTAGTTGTTGAAATTATTGTCTTAACGTGAATGTACGTTTTCAAACTAAATAAGATAAGTGCCTTGTGTGCATAATTAATATACCCTCGGGTGAGAAATACAACGTGGAATCCCCCGGGACTCTTGTTTTAAAGTAAGTCATCGTTTCAATCTGGATTCGCATTACGCGCTGAGGTTGGTCGTGGACCCAAATAATCAAGGCCGGTTTTGAAAACTTTGCGTGACAAACTTAAATGTTCCCAAACAATTATTCATACTTCCTAAAGACTCAATTCCTTTGGAGTCTTCTTTCGATTCATACCTTTTCTCTCATTCCGTAAAAGTTCCCGAGTTATATATCGTCCTTCGGTTATTATTCGAGGGATAGTGATAGTAACCGGTTATGATCACTAGAACCACTCTGCTTGAACCCTTGTTTAGTCTTTCATTAGACTAACCAACCTTCTCTTTTCTTTGCATGGTTGACTGGTGTCATCCGTCCCTTATGGCACATCAGGAATAGATTCCCAAGTTGAGAGCGCGGGAAGATGGCGTTGAAGGCGGTTGCATTTGCTTCAAGATTTTCCTTATTTGTTTTTACAATAAGGGTTAAGGATCATGTGTTAGTTTAAATAAAGTCTTCCGCTGTACTTTTGCTATACTGAAGGTTGCCTTGTTTTTGCAACGTCGTTTTATTTGTAAGACATTGTTTATATAAAATGTTATTATTATTGTCTACTTTGGTTTTTGCGTTCAATACTGTAAAGCCTTGGGTGATTTTGTAACACCCCCAAATATATAACCTTGAAAGTATTACCGCCAGTGACCTCAGATTCCACATCTGAAGCCACCCAAGGCTTAACCAATTTATACAAATCATAAAACAATATTTAATACGAAATATCATAACATTCGATTAAATCAAAGTCTCGGAATTACATCCACAATTCCGAATACAACCAAAATACATATTATGTTTCAATACAGTGGAAGTCTTTTAAATAAATAAAACAAATGTCTTGATCGGAGCGATCACACCCCTAGGATCTCAACCTTGATAAAACTCTTAAAAACTCCATCTGCCTTCATCGTCGTTTCTAGTCTTCACGGAACGGGAGTTTACCTAATGTGACGTATGAGACGGATGACACCAGCCAACCATGCAAGAAATAAAACCCGATTGGTTAGTCTAATGAAAGACTATGCAAGGGTAAAACAGAAAGGTTCTAAGGTAGGCGTATTAGGTTAGACCCATCGTTTCTCGAATAAAAGCCGATGACGATAGTAAACCTCAATACCTCTACAGAATGATTCAAAGTAGAATGATCAAGAGAAGACTCCTAAAGATCGAGTCTAATGGAAACATATGAAGAGAAGACTCCAAGAGATTGAGTCTTATCGAAAAGTATGACAAATGTTCGGGAACATTATAATTTCACACAAGCGTTTAAAAAGA
The DNA here is from genome assembly GCA_027886185.1 of Rheum nobile. Lineage (NCBI taxonomy): Eukaryota > Viridiplantae > Streptophyta > Magnoliopsida > Caryophyllales > Polygonaceae > Rheum > Rheum nobile. Next base: position 3,512,880 of record WOAB01000207.1, on the reverse strand, counting down.
CTCGACCATTTGGGTCCACGACCAACCTCACCGCATAATGCGAAATCAGATTTGGAAGGAGGACTTACTCTGATCGAAGTCCAAACGAGTTTCCACGTTGTACTTCTCACCCAAGGTTCATTAATTATGTGCATAGCGGCACTTATCTTATTTAATTCCAAAACGTACATTCACGTTATAAGCTTTTAAATATCATCTAATCGCGAGAGATATTGAAGGGAATAAATCCCGAGAATCGGCACCAACTGTGTGCACAAACCCTGAGTAAGGGTATGGTCATGACCAAAGAGAGTACTAGGGAAATAATCCTCCTAGCACCAGTTATAAAGAAACAACTAGACCTCGCAAGGTACATAGCGTTCCTACGAATACTCGTTCTAACTAAATAGTTAAAACCACATCATAATCCATATCAATGCCATCATGGCAATAACAGATATAATAGCGTTGTTTCTAGTAATATATACAACCTATTATAATATCTGTATTTTAATCATATCATTTATCAAATCTGTTCCCAAATGAAAACAATATTCATCCCAATATAATTAACAATTAAGCAATTGATAATTAATAGAAATATGGAATGATAAGCAAGAGCGAACCGCCACTTGCCTTAGATTATATGAACGATTGACGAAGACGGGTTTCTGGGTCCGAAACGGGAACAGAACTCGGATTACAGATTCCTACGGAAATGACCCACAACGAAACCCTAGGTTAGATTCGACATTTAAAATGATACGAATCAAATAAGGAACAAACCAAATCGAAGGAACGAAGGCCCCGACCGAGACCGACAAGCCCAAAGCCACGATCGTGATTGCCCAGGCAATCCGCGATCGCGGTGGCTCTACCGCGGTCGCGGTCGTCGAGGACGAGTGTCCGCGAGACACTGTGACAGCGGCCGCCAACGCGGTCGCCTATGTCACGGCCGCGATCGCGGTAGTTCATGTACGCGATCGCGGACTTGAACTCCGGCGACTTGAAGGGGATAAAATCTCATCGGGGACGATGCGACGGGGCTCGACTCACGGTGGCTCCGACTTCTGGGCTCCTTGCACCTCCAATGCACCACCTTGTGAGCACCACCACCACCAACAAGAGCTCCGGCGACGATCGAAGAAATTCGGCGAGAGCTCCAAAACTCCGGCGAGCAAGAACAAGAGAGAAAGAGAGAGATTTGAGAGGGATTTGATTCAGATATGTGCCCTTCAACCCTCTCCAACTACCTCCTTTTATAGCCCCAAAGGAGAGCTCCTCTCTGCCCAGATCAACGGCCAGCCGAAAGATCGATGGTGGCACAACCGGCAAGGCTCTGACGACGAAGCGAAGGTTGCGTGTTCGAGTTTTCCGCGATCGCGGAACCTGCACCGCGATCGCGGCAAAACCCACCTGCCAGCTATAATGATTACCCTTTTTCCGCGATCGCGGAACCTTCGCCGTGATCGCGGAAAAGGCCTTTCCGCGTCTATTTGTCCGGGAGAAGGTATGGGCATGGGTCTAAACCCCGGGTTAAATATATTCGTACCCGAACGAGTATTCTAAGACCCGAAAATACATCGAATGTATTTTATTTCACTCAGGAAAATATCACAGAGATCAAACACGATATAGAAATAATCCGAACTTCTCTGAAAATGATCTGACTACAGTACGAGCATTGGGACAATTACCAAAATTCCCTTACTAAATTGAGGGGTATTACATCACTTCTCCCTTAAAAGAAGTTTCGACCCCGAAACTTGGCCGAATAACAAAAAAAAACGAGGCGTTACATCACAACCCCCTTAAAAAGGTTTCGACCCCGAAACTAGGCCGAAAACAGCTCGGGAAAGCGTCTAAGCATATCCTCCTCAGTCTCCCAGGTTTCCCAAGTAACCTCTTCAGCTCCTGACTTGGACCATAGAATCCGTACCAATGGTACTACCTTATTCCGCAATTGCTTCTCACGACGCTCGAGAATACGCATTGGTATCTCCTCATAGGTACCATTTGCCTGAATCTCGATGTCTTCATAACTCAGCACATGAGACGCATCTGGCATGTACTTCCTCAACAAGGACACGTTGAACATGTTATGCATCGGATGTGCCGATGGCGGCAATGCCAAACGATGCGCTAGAGACCCTACTCTGTCAAGGATCTCAAACGGTCCCACGTAGTGAGGGTTAAGCTTCCCACGCTTGCCGAACCTGAACACTCCCTTGGATGGTGACACCCTGACAAACACTTTGTCACCAACCTCAAATTCGACATTCCTGCGCTTCAGATCCGCATAAGACTTTTGTCGACTCTGAGCTGTCAACATCCTCTGTCTAATCAATGCAATGTCCGAGGCATTCCTTTCGACTAGCTCCGGTCCGAGCAGAATCTTGTCGGCATTCTCATCCCAACAAATCGGAGATCTGCACCTTCGACCGTACAAAGCTTCGAATGAAGCCATCTTAATGGTAGCATGCCAACTGTTGTTGTATGTGAACTCAATCAGACTCAGGGTAGTCTCCCAACTAGTCGGACGATCGAGTACACAAGCTTTCAGCATATCTTCCAAGGTCTGGATGGTCCTCTCAGACTGTCCATCCGTTTGGGGATGAAATGCACTACTGAACCTCAACTCGGTTCCCATGGCCTTGTGGAGTTCCTTCCAGAATCTCGACATGAATCGGCCATCACTGTAACACCCCCAAATATTCCCTTGGAAAGGCATTACCGCCAGTGACCTCAGACGTTCTGTCCGATGTCACCCAAGGCTTTACCGGTTGATATAAATCATCAAACAACAATTATGATACAAAATAGCATAACTTACATTTAAACCAAAGTCTCGGAATTTCAACAAAATTTCAAATACATCAGAATTACAGCGGAAGACTTAATACAAACATATTTAACACATCGGAAGTCTTTAAAATAACAACAAAAGGATCTTGATCGCAATGATCACCCGCCAAGGATCTCAACCTGACTAAACTTGTCAAAACACCGTTTGCTTCTATAGTTGTTCTAGCCTTCACGGGATGGCAACTTATCTGATGTGCCGAATCGAACGGATGACACCAGCCAACCATACAGAGAACAATTACGGTTGGTTAGTCTAATGAAAGACTACGCAAGGGTACAAAGCAGAGTGGTTCGAAGTAGTTGTATTAGGTTAGACTCATCGCTCCTCGAATCACAACCAATAACGATAGTCAACCACCATACTTCTACTGAATACATGAAAAGGCATGATCAAGAGAAGATTCTAGAGACCGAGTCTCACATCAATCAATCCCAAAAGAAGACTCCAACGAAATGAGCCTTATCGGAAACATGAAAAATGTTGGGGAACATTAATAATCACACAAGCGTTCAAAAACGACTTGATGTTTCGATTCACGACCAACCTCACCGCTCAAAGCGAATCCAGATTGAAAAGAGAACGTTACTCTGATCAAAGTCAAGACGAGATTTCCTAGCTGCACTATTGCCTAGCTGCACTACTCGCCCACAGGTATATTAATTATGTGCGACAACGGCACTTATCTCATTTAATTCCAAAACACACATCATATTATAAGCTTTTAGATATATGTTTCATCATGAGGGACATATATCGACGGGAATCCTTCCCAACGTTTGTGACACTAGCTAAGTGCACCACCTCTATACTCGGATAGAGGACGATCATGATTCGCCAGTTGGTGTCAGGGTCTCCGATGCCCTCTCAACCAATAATTATCAAGAAACGACTGGACCTCAACGAGTCCAATGTTCCTACGAATACTCGTGCTAACTAAACAGTTCAACACAGTAATAATCCACATCACAACCATCATGGCCAACATCAAAAACATATATCTATACTAGCGTTGTTCTAACAGATATACAACCTAGTATAATATCATGTTTTAATCACATATATAATAGCGATGTTCTAACAGATATACAACCTATTATAATATCTCTTTTTAATCATATCATTTAACAAAACTGTTCCCAATGCAAACAGTAAATCATCCCAAATTAATTAACAACTAAACAATTGATAATTAATTGAAATATGGAATGATGAGCAAGAGCGAACCGCCACTTGCATTAAATCCGCAGAAGCTTAAGCAAAGCTTAGAGACGATGAGTTCCTGGGTCCGAAACTGGGACAGATCTTGGATTATAAATCCCTAAGAAACGACCCATAACGAGACCCTAAGTTAGATTCAATATCCACATATATGAATCTAAAAGAATACGAAAAGAATCGAAGGAGCCAAGCCTCGCCCAAGACCACACACCCAAGAACACACACTCGGACAAGGCTCGCCGCGGGTGCGGTGGAGCCTCTGCCGCGGGTGCGGCCAGGTTACAGTGGCGAATGTCGTGACAAATTTTCGATGGAGAACTCACCCAAATCAATTCGTTCGACTTTGATTCATTCTTGGTTTGATCTCCTAACACCTTAGGCCTTTGAATACCACTTAGGAGTACCTTTTAATCACTCAAAGGTATCTCGATCACCTTCTAACACCAAGCTCAAAAGCTTGAACAACAATGGAGAAATTCAGAGGAGAAAACAGAGGAGGAAGGTGAAGAGCCCTTTGACTTCTGAATTCAACCCCCTTTTATAGCCCATCAGTGAGCTTCCTTAGAGGGGACAAGCAAGGAGACCAGCTGGGAACAAGGGAACAACAAGTGGAGCAACTTGCTCGGCCAAGGATAAGATTTTCAGAAATCTTATCGCGACGAAGATGGCTTGTACCGTGGGGTGCGGTGGCGTCGCCGCTGGGTGCGGTGGCGACTCTGTTGCCGCCTCCAAATTTGGCCTTCGCCGCGGGTGCGGCCACTTGACCGCGGGGTGCGGTCAAGGCCATTTTTCACCCTTTTTGACCGTTTTGACTTTGGGTTAATCTTCTTAACCCCGGGTTAAATATATTCGTACACGAACGACTATTTAACCCCGAAAATACGTCAACTTTATTTTATGTTACTCAAAAAAATATTACAGAGATCAAACATATTACCGAATGTCTGAACTTCTCTGAAATTAATCCGACTTGTAATACGGGAGTTGGAAAAATTCCAAAATACCCTTATAAAATGAGGGATATTACAATCACGATCTGATACAATGGTCTTTGGTGTACCATGCAAACGGACAATCTCGTGTAGGAACACTTCTGATAGCTTTTGGGTTCCCCATGTTGACTTGATAGCCACGAAGTGAGCACTCTTCGTGAGCCTGTCAATGATTACCCATATAGCATCCTTTTGAGTCTGAGTCTTTGGCAACCCTGTGACAAAATCCATAGCGATATCCTCCCATTTCCATTCTGGCACTGGAAGAGGTAGCAGTTTGCCACCTGGTCTACGGTGTTCTATCTTGACTTTCTGACAAGTCAAGCATTTCGCCACAAATTCTGCTACATCCCACTTCATGTTGGGCCACCAGAATTTCTTCCTGAGGTCCTTGTACATGTTGCTAGAGCTTGGATGTACAGAATAAGCTGACGAATGGGCTTCCCTCATCACAAACTGGCGAAGACCATCAACTTCAGGCACACAGATCCGGTCCTGAAACCAGAGTGATACATCCTCCTGAATCACGAAACCGGGAGCTTTCTCGTCCATCATTTCACTGCTTAGCTTCACCATGACTACATCATCAACCTGTTTCTCCCTGATTTGATCAAGTAGTGTAGCCTGAATCTCAAGCATACTCAGGTATCCTCGACGTTGATCGTACAAGACTTCGATCTCGCACAACCCTTGGTTCAGCTTGGTCTGAGCAGTGAGTAGAGCCACTACAGTCTCGTGCGGTGTCTTCCGGCTCAATGCATCGGCTACTACGTTAGCCTTGCCCGGATGATACAGCAACTCGATGTCGTAGTCTTTGAGTAGCTCTAACCAGCGACGTTGTCTCATATTCAACTCCTTCTGAGTGAACACGTACTTGAGATTCTTGTGATCGGTGAAGACTTGGCATCTCACATCATAGAGATAATGCCTCCAAATCTTCAACACAAATACTACAGCTGCTAACTCCAGATCATGCGTCGGATAGTTTGCCTCATAGGTTTTCAATTGTCGCGATGCGTACGCAATAACTTTTCCTTTCTACATCAGTACGCACCCTAACCCATGCTTTGAAGCATCACTATAGACCACATAACCATCATTCCCTTCCGGTAGCGCTAATACTGGTGCGGAGGTCAGACGCTGCTTTAACTTTTGAAAACTGGCCTCGCACTTGTCATCCCAGACAAACTTCTCGTGGACCTTGCGGAGCAAACCGGTCATAGGTAGAGCGATCTTAGAAAATCCTTCCACGAACCGTCTATAATATCCAGCGAGTCCTAAGAAACTGCGCACCTCCTTCACATTCTGAGGCCGCTTCCAATTGGCTATCGCTTCAATCTTCTGGGGATCCACCATAACCCCTTTCTCATTGATCACATGGCCTAAGAAAGCCACTTCTTTGATCCAGAAGTCACACTTAGACAACTTTGCATATAGCTCATTCTATCTAAGGACTGACAAGGTGATCCGAAGATGTTCCTCGTGAGCTTCCTCGCTCGGGGAATAGATTAAAATATCGTCGATGAAGACCACCACGTACTTGTCCAGGTATTGGTGGAAACATCGATGCATCAGATCCATGAAGACTGCAGGAGCGTTGGTAAGTCCAAATGGCATGACTACAAACTCGTAGTGACCATATCTTGTCCGGAAAGCAGTCCTCGGAATGTCTTCCTCACGAATCATGAGCTGATGGTAACCAGATCTCATATCGATCTTGGAAAAGACTTTTGCTCCTTGCAATTGATCCAACAGATCATCAATCCTTGGCAACGGATACTTATTCTTGATCGTGACTTTATTCAACTCTCGATAGTCGATACAAAGTCGGAACGATCCATCCTTCTTCTTGACGAACAAGACCGGAGCGCCCCAAGGTGATGCGCTAGGCCTTATATAACCTTTGTCAAGAAGGTCCTCGAGTTGCTTCTTCAACTCTTGCATCTCTGCTGGAGCCATCCGGTACGGTGCCTTGGAGATTGGCGCGGTACCAGGCTCGAGATCGATTGTAAACTCCACGTCACGACTCGGGGGTAAACTAGGAATTTCCTTCGGAAAGACATTCGGGAACTCACAAATGACCGGAATATCTAGAATTGAAGGCTCATCTTTCTTGGGCTCGTCCAGGTAGCACAGGTACCCGACACATCCTTGTCGAAGTAGCTTAAACGCAGCCATCGCATTGATGAGCTTGCCGTTATCAGCGTCATTGCGACCCTTGAACTTGCATACAAACGGCCCCCCAGATGACACCGTCACAGTCCTAGAGCTGAAAATGATCACCGCCCCGTGACGCGTCAGCCAATCCATACCGAGAATAATGTCGTATGGAGCCATGGCTATACAGATCAAATCTCCCTCGAACTTCTTACCCTGAATGGTAATCGGAAATTCTGACAGATGCTTGGTTCCTACCAATTGTTCACCATTGGGAAGATTGACTACGAAAGGCTCACAAGCCTCATTGCATACTAATTCTAGCTTACTGACACAACTTTCTGAAACAAAAGAATGGGTAGCACCCGAATCAAACAATATACACACAAAAGTAGAATGAAGGTATAGAGTACCTTGAGCTATAGGAGCATTGGGTCCATCAGCCTCACGCATCTCGTAGAGGCGCTGACCTTGACCTCCTGAAGCAGTTGGGGCTTTCCCCTTGTTCTGCGCAGTTGTCCGCGTCGAAGGACTAGGAGCCTCCACTGGTCTGAACCTGGGTCGGTTGTTCTGACTAACGGACCCTTGATGTGACTCAGCTCCTTTCTGCCTCCCTTGCGGATAGAATGACTGCAAGTGCCCTACCTTCCCGCAGCCAAAGCACGTCTTCCTTTCCTTCGGACACTCATTGCTCTTGTGCCCGGGTGTACCACAGTTGTAGCACTGGATCGGATTCTTACCCTGACCTGAACGTTGCGTAGACCCTCCATGAGTCATTTCCGTTCTCGCTCAGCCAGATTTGGCAAAATTAGACGGTGGCGCGGGTCGCTTGAACCCACTCGCATGAGGATGGCTCTGTGCTGGCCTCTGGCGATTGCGCTTCTTCGCTGACTCCTCCAGAGTCACCTCCAACTTGTACGCAACGTCCACATACTACTCCAGAGTAGAGCATCCGTGGCGCACCATCAGCGGCTTAATATCTGGGTTCATCCACTCGTGGAAATGCCAGATCTTCTGTTCCTCACTAGACACTTCCGGCCCAACATACTGCAGCAGGTGATTGAACTTGGCCGCAAGCTCGGTCACTTTCAATACATCCATCTTCGGATAAAGGAACTCCTTGTGCTTTTCTTCCCTCATAGCTCGGGAGAAGAATCGATCAGTCATTTTAGCCTTGAACATCCCCCAGTTCAATCCAGGGTAATCAGCTAGACCGGTGCCTTCCCACCACTCGCTAGCCACCTCCTTCAGCTGAAGGGGAGCAATGTGCACTTTCTCAGCCTCTGTGCACTCGACATTTCGGAACAGTCGTTCCATGTGCGAAAACCAATATGCCACCCTGACTGGCTCTCCCTTTCCATCATAGCTATCAGGCCTCATATAGCTTATGGCCTTCAGTGCTCGGCCTTAATTGCCTCTATTTCTGACAGCTTCCTCATGGGGTACATGGACAGCTGGCTCCTCGACTCTAGGAACCACAGGAGGAATTGGCACTCCTTGTGCCTGAGGCGTGATTGGTCGCATAATATCGGTGACTGCTTGCATCACAATCCCCCGAATAGCCTCTATTGCTGCAGCGTCAAACACTATTGGAGCGTTGGCCGGAACTTGGTCATTGCTCCCCGGATTGTTGTGAGAAACCGACTCGCTCTCCTCCAATGGGTTTGCGACATTCCTCACATTTGGTCTGGGGTCATTACTCGGCCCAACACCAACACGAATGGTATTCCTTGTGTTTACCATCTGTTTACCGATCAAATTCCAAGTACTTTATAACATTAATAACATTCCAATATGTACAACGTATAAAGCCAACTTTAGAATAGACCAAACTTGGTAAATTTTCATTGATGCACTCAAACTGAGTTGAAAGGGTTACAAAAGGAATCTCCCGAGCGGCAAGACAAAATTGCTCAGAGACTACCCTAAAAAAAATTTGTTTCCAGTAAAACATTTTAAACCCGTTTTAAAAAAAAATCGGCTCTGATACCAAATCTGTAACACCCACAAATATATAACCTTGAAAGTATTACCGCCAGTGACATCAGATTTCACATCCGAAGCCACCCAAGGCTTAACCAATTTATTCAAATCATAAAACAACATTTAATACGAAATATCATAACATTCGATTAAATCAAAGTCTCAGAATTACATCCACAATTCCGAATACAACCAAAATACATATTATGTTTCAATACAGCGGAAGTCTTTTAAATAAATAACACAAATGTCTTGATCGGAGCGATCACACGCCTAGGATCTCAACCTTGATAAAACTCTTAAAAACTCCATCTGCCTTCATCGTCGTTTCTAGTCTTCACGGAACGGGAGTTTACCTGATGTGCCGTATGAGACGGATGACACCAGTCAACCATGCAAGGAATAAAACCCGATTGGTTAGTCTAATGAAAGACTATGCAAGGGTAAAACAGAAAGGTTCTAAGGTAGGCGTATTAGGTTAGACCCATCGTTTCTCGAATAAAAGCCGATGATGATAGTAAACCTCAATGCCTTTACAGAATGATTCAAAGTAGAATGATCAAGAGAAGACTCCTAAAGATCGAGTCTAATGGAAACATATGAAGAGAAGACTCCAAGAGATTGAGTCTTATCGAAAAGTATGACAACTGTTCGGGAACATTATAATTTCACACAAGCGTTTAAAAAGACTCGATCATTTGGGTCCACGACCAACCTCACCGCGTAATGCGAATTCAGATTTGGAAGGAGGACTTACTCTGATCGAAGTCCAGACGAGTTTCCACGTTGTACTTCTCGCCCAAGGTTCATTAATTATGTGCATAGCGGCACTTATCTTATTTAATTCCAAAACGTACATTCACGTTATAAGCTTTTAAATATCATCTCATCGCGAAAGATATTGAAGGGAATAAATCCCGAGAATCGGCGCCAGTTGTGTGCACAAACCCTGAGTAAGGGTATGGTCATGACCAAAGAGAGTACTAGGGAAATAATCCTCCTAGCACAAGTTATAAAGAAACAACTAGACCTCGCAAGGTACATAGCGTTCCTACGAATACTCGTTCTAACTAAACAGTTAAAACCACATCATAATCCACATCAATGTCATCATGGCAATAATAGATATAATAGCGTTGTTTCTAGCAATATATACAACCTATTATAATATCTGTATTTTAATCATATCATTTATCAAATCTGTTCCCAAACGAAAACAATATTCATCCCAATATAATTAACAATTAAACAATTGATAATTAATAGAAATATGGAATGATAAGCAAGAGTGAACCGCCACTTGCCTTAGATTATACGAACGATTGACGAAGACGGGTTTCTGGGTCCGAAACGGGAATAGAACTCGGATTACAGATTCCTATGGAAACGACATGTTGGATCGTTAGAGTTACATCTGAGGGAACAAAGGCTTTGTTCCCACAGAAGGCACAGCGGATTAAAAACAGCAAGAAAGATAATGAACGAACTCACGATATATAGTGGAAACCCTGATTGGCAAAACTAACTTCTCAAGGAAAAACCACTACCTTCAAGCTTCCGCTTGAGAGGATTTTGAAGCGTCTACTTGTCTTATTGATTTCTTGTTCGATTACACTTGTATCCTGGACTTCAACCTCTAGACTTCCCACTTAGATTTGAAACCTCTTCTATAACGATGAATCGAACTCAATCCTCAAAGACTTACAAACACTTCACTCTCTTTTTCTTCTTAACTGAACGCTCTCAGTTCTTCTTTTTCCTCGTCGTGGTTACATAGAAATGAATCCCACATTCCCATATAAATACAACTCGACCAAACCCTAATCATAACAAGATAATCCTATCTTCCTAAACTTGGTAACAAGATGATATTAATTGATTTGAAGAATATTATCTTAACAACCGATATTATCTAAGGAAATAATTCCTAAGATAACATTAACGGATTAAGATAAGATTCTTCTCTCTCCAAATATGTTATCTTAGGAAAGTTTTCCTAAGATAACACATTCGGATTCTCTCTCCAAATCTTCTTTTCGGCGAGATCCTTCCAGCTGAAATCCTATCATTTGACCGCGTGATTCTCCGTGATTTGTTTCCATAATCGTCACGCTGGATTTCTTCCTTCCATTCGCAGCTTTGATCTTGTTCATCACTATTGTTCCTTGAGAGGTAACAAAGCACATGAACAGAGCTTTGTTCCCTCTGCGATCCTTTGCTGCAATGGTTCCCTGAGATAACTGTCTTTGTTCCTGAAACACTTAGTACCCAGATTAGTTGAATGTTTGTTACCATCAAAACCTAAAGAATTCAACAAATTCCCCCTTTTTGATGGTGACAAACACCCTTGACAATAAAGCATACACGTACGAGATAAAGACAGTTATGGAGAGAAAGTCTTCCCACTAAGGCAGTATTAGTTCCCCCTCAACTCAGCAACATATGAAACCATATTCTTCCCCCTTAACCAAAGCTACCTGTCATTTTCCCCCTTTTGGCATCATCAAAAACATAAGTAAAGAGATAGAGAGAAAAAGACCACAGCAGGATAAGCAAAATAACTCCTTTTGCATTAGATTGAAATGCACAAACATAGACTGCATGTAAAGACAACAACAAAATGAGCACATGTAACACATATGATTAACATGCCAATCATTGCAAACACATGAAACATAAGCAAAGAAAAGCAAAGTAGTAGGGGAAGATGTGCTGGGAACAAAAGAGGGATTGGTTAGCTAGAGAAAGACGAATCAAGCACCACTGGTGCCTGCAGAGGGAGCTGAAAGATGAATAGAAATTTAGGCATTCACTTACTCCGTAAGACGCCTTTGTTGTTCTGCCAACAGAGATATTGCGCGAGACAAACTTCTCACGGTCATTCCTCAAATCAGATTCCACCTTTTGTTCCCCCTCAGAGTCTGCACCTTCAGACTCTTCTTCCTCCACACCAGCTTCTATCTCACGTCTAACCTTGACCCAACCAACACCTTCTTGTAACACAAACTACTCCTTGTGTAGGTTACAAGCCTCCAGCCACCAGTAGAAGAAGGATCCATTGGTCGCCTCTTTGTGTACCTTGGAGTGTTCCAGTTTTTTTTTTTTTTTTGGAACAGTACAAGGGAGCGATAATGTAACTTTGCTAAAGTCGCTATATAGGTAGTAGGGGAGTAACCACGAGAATCATTCTCCATATCTTTTCAAGTGCAAAGGGTATTACTCCAAATCCTCCTCTTTCCTTCTTTTTCCAAGATCACAACCAATAAGATATCTTCCAAAAATAGATCTTGTAAAAGATCCTGTCCAAATCCATCAAAGCCCACAAAATCTCAAGCGCAACAACCATCACGCAACCACCACATCACATTTTATGCACGAACACTTCTCAAGCAGTTGCAAGCCATCATTACACATCACACCTGTCAAATCCCAGCCACAGACCACAGAGGCGACAATTCGTATTCTCGACTTTCCGAAAAAAATAGAGGAGTGTGATGCGGGGGTAATGTTACCAGAGAGGGTACAAAGAACATCACACATAAACATATACGAGAATTTTTAATAATGTTTAATCATGAATGAGAGGCTCCCAGATGTGGATGATTAGAGGGGCTCATAGGAAGCATCAAGCATGATGGCTAAGGTAAGTTGTAGAGTCAACAATCATTTGGGCATATAATGAGGGATCAATGCATCAAGTTGACTCTTTTAGGCCGAAAGAAAGCTGAATCATGTATTAACAAGATAGCATAGAGAATCATGCATGAGATTTTGCACATAAGTGAAGTATTAGCATGAGTCTAAGCAAGGCATTCAACAAATGATCAAGAGAATGAATGCAGATCAAGACATGATGATTAACCTTTCACACTTTACCATGTAATTTAGCCAATCATCGAGGGAACACACGATAGACATAAGGTTAAGGGAACAAACCAGGCTCCGTATGAAACTGAATGTAGAGTTCCCCAATTAGTGCCCTAATGAGAAAATTGGCGTTCTTATTCTTTGTTCCACGAAATTCCTTGGATGCCAATCTTTCTTTGCATAGTGATGCCTTATCTCGATGTACATGGTACCTGAGTGTACAAACACGGAACACTTCAGTCATTAAATCCTTATCCACATATCCATTTCTTTTACCTTTGTCACCAGGCCTTTGAGTCTCAAACATTCCTGCAGAAGTGAGGTGAGACTCGCTTTGTTCCCTGTCAGGTAACTGAACTTAATACGAGTGAAATACCGGGAACTTTCCTCACTTTATCCTGCACAGAAAGAGTTAGTTCTTGTGAACCCAGACAAGCTTATGCTTTCTAGGTGTGGGAGCAACATATTTGATTTCTGGAGGTTTAGCATTCATTTTCTCCCTAGTGGTTCGAGCAAGTTCCTCATTGTGTTTCTTCAGGAGGCACTCTTGTTTGTAGTGACCAGAGTGCCCACAATACCAACATACTCTTTGACACTTTAGATCAACATACTTGCTCTGTCCAGGCCAAATTGTTTTGTTAGCAATCCTTGAATGAAAATCAATATTTTTGGACTTACCGCTTTGAGATTGCTTCAACCAGATGGCATGAGCCTTCTGTCCATGGTACCAAGCCTTTCCCTCCTCAGTCGATTTTGAACAGTTTTTTCCTTTGTTCCCTCCGGAGGAACTTTCCCTTTTTTCTTTTACAGACTATTTTCCTTCGACTTTAGAGCCTTTTTGCTTGGTGCCATCAACAGGAAGTTTTGGTTGATAGCCAATCCCAAAGCGAGGTACTTCCTTTGACTCAGTCTTCTTTTCATTCTTGGCTACAACAAAGACAATACCTTTTGGCTTGTCCTTTTATTCCTCACTGAGTTTGGTTAGATCACTAGACAGTTTTGCATTTCCAAGTTTTAACATTAAAGACTCGGACTCAAGTGAGGAGACAGAGGACTCAAGAGACGTAATCTTCTCAGCGAGCTTAGGACATTAGACACATGAACTTGAAGGAAAAGATGAACCTTTCTCAAGCTCGAGCACTTTGTCTGCCCAACCCTGATTTTCTTCGATCAAACTTGAGATCGATTCATCCTTTTCTTCAATTTGCTCACTGAAAAGACTATTCTCATGAACAAGTTTCTTAATAAAAGATATCAAGCTTTCTTTTGATTTACTTTTCAATCTTGAGATGAGTTCAGATTCACTTACCTCAGTTCCCTGTATGCCGCCTTTTGATTTGTCATGGTCTTCTATGGCCATCAAGCAGAGATCCCTAGAGAGTGACGAATCTTCATCATCTGAGTCGGAATCACCCCACGTTACGACCATTGCTTGCTTCCCTTCACGAACCTGAGGGTGACCAGCCTTTTTCTTGAAGCAGTTATTGGCAAAATGTCCCTTGTGTTGGCAGTGGTAACAAACGACATCCTTTATGTCTCTGTTCCCTTCGGAGGAACTCTGTGTGCCCTTGTTTTGAGACCATATTTTCTTCATAGCTCTAGTGATGAGAGTCATATCTTCATCACCATCCTCATCTTCGTCTTCAACTTGAGATAGGTCAAAGGCACGTTCAACCTTCAAAGCAATGCTTTGAGCCTTCTCTTCTCCCTTTTTGTTCATCTTGTGGTTGTATACAGAGGCGTTGCTTTCAAGCTTGGAAACAACCTCTTCCATGCTGAGAGACTTGACATCAGTTTGGGAGTACAGAGCGAGAGCAATTGCGTCCCACTAAGAGTTGAGGCCTTGCATAAAGTGATGAGTGAGCTTCCAGTCTGGCATCTCTTCATCAAGGAACTCCAATTGACCTACGATCCCCTGGAACCTGGAGTAGAACTCTTGAATGTGCTCATCCTCTCCTTGAGAAATTTGATCGTACTCCTTCATCAAGGAAAGAATTCTGTTTTTCTTGACATCTTCATTTCCATGATGGAGACGTCTTAGAGCTTCCCAAATCTCCTTGGCGGTTTTGTAGCCGATGATTTTCTTGAGATCCGTGGGGAGAAGGGCCATGTGAAGGATCTTCTTGGCTCTGCAATTCTTCTCCAGCTTCTTCCAGTCTCCATCGGTGTAGTCGATCTTTGGCTTAGGCTTTGTAGCGTCCTTTTAATTTGGGATAGCCATGGGGCCAACCTCGATGATTCTCCATATCTGTCCATCGAGGGAACAAATATGGGATTCGATTTGCTCAACCCACCAGTCATACTCATCGGCCTTCAGAATTGGTGGCTTCCAGAATGAATCACCGATTGCATTGCTTGACGATGACATCTTTCCTGCAAATTCTGTAACGAAAAAAATCTAGAGCACCAGGCTCTGATACCAATTGTTGGATCGTTAGAGTTACGTCTGAGGGAACAAAGGCTTTGTTCCCACAGAAGGCACAGCGGATTAAAAACAGCAAGAAAGATAATGAACGAACTCACGATATATAGTGGAAACCCTGATTGGCAAAACTAGCTTCTCAAGGAAAAACCACTACCTTCAAGCTTCCGCTTGAGAGGATTTTGAAGCGTCTACTTGTCTTATTGATTTCTTGTTCGATTACACTTGTATCCTGGACTTCAACCTCTAGACTTCCCACCTAGATTTGAAACCTCTTCTACAACGATGAATCGAACTCAACCCTCAAAGACTTACAAACACTTCACTCTCTTTTTCTTCTCAACTAAACGCTCTCAGTTCTTCTTTTTCCTCGTCGTGGTTACATAGAAATGAATCCCACATTCCCATATAAATACAACTCGACCAAACCCTAATCATAACAAGATAATCCGATCTTCCTAAACTTGGTAACAAGATGATATTAATTGATTTGAAGAATATTATCTTAACAACCGATATTATCTAAGGAAATAATTCCTAAGATAACATTAACGGATTAAGATAAGATTCTTCTCTCTCCAAATATATTATCTTAGGAAAGTTTTCCTAAGATAACACATTCGGATTCTCTCTCCAAATCTTCTTTTCGGCGAGATCCTTCCAGCCGAAATCCTATCCTTTGACCGCGTGATTCTCCGTGATTTGTTTCCATAATCGTCACGCTGGATTTCTTCCTTCCATTCGCAGCTTTGATCTTGTTCATCACTATTGTTCCTTGAGAGGTAACAAAGCACATGAACAGAGCTTTGTTCCCTCTGCGATCCTTTGCTGCAATGGTTCCCTGAGATAACTGTCTTTGTTCCTGAAACACTTAGTACCTAGATTAGTTGAATGTTTGTTACCATCAAAACCTAAAGAATTCAACACGACCCAAAACGAAACCCTAGGTTAGATTCGACATTTAAAATGATACGAATCGAATAAGGAACGAACCAAATCGAAGGAACGAAGGCCCCGACCGAGACCGACAAGCCCAAAGCCACGATCGTGATTGCCCAGGCAATCCGCGGTCGCGGTCGTCGAGGATGAGTGTCCGCGAGACACTGTGACAGTGGCCGCCAACACGGTCGCCTATGTCACGGCCGCGATCGCGGTAGTTCATGTCCGCGATCGCGGACATGAACTCCGGCGACTCGAAGGGGAGAAAATCTCACCGGGGACGACGCGACGGGGCTCGATTTGCGGTGGCTCCGACTTCTGGGCTCCTTGCACCTCCAATGCACCACCTTGTGAGCACCACCACCACTAACAAGAGCTCCGGCGACGATCGAAGAAAACCGGCGAGAGCTCCAAAACTCCGGCGAGCAAGAACAAGAGAGAAAGAGAGAGATTTGAGAGGGATTTGATTCAGATGTGTGCCCTTCAACCCTCTCCAACTACCTCCTTTTATAGCCCCAAAGGAGAGCTCCTCCCTGCTCAGATCAACGGCCAGCCAGAAGATCGACGGTGGCACAACCGACGAGGCTCTGACGATGAAGCAAAGGTTGCGTGTTCGAGTTTTCCGCGATCACGGAACCTGTACCGCGATCGCGGCAAAACCCACCTGCCAGCTATAATGATTACCCTTTTTCCGCGATCGCGGAACCTTCGCCGCGATCGCGGAAAAGGCCTTTTCGCGTCTATTTGTCCGGGATAAGGTATGGGCATGGTTCTAAACCCCGGGTTAAATATATTCATACCCGAACGAGTATTCTAAGACCCGAAAATACGTCGAATGTATTTTATTCCACTCAGGAAAATATTACAGAGATCAAACACAATACAAAAATAATCTGAACTTCTCTGAAAACAATCCGACTATAATACGAGCGTTGGGACAATTACCAAAATGCCCTTACTAAAATGAGGGGTATTACAGATTTAGGATATACGTTCCGGGGTCACTGACGGTAATATTCCTAAGGTAATTTAGGAGTGTTACAAATGTATCCGTATGTTGCATGTCCTTGGTTCCTTTTGGATGCATCAAAGTTAAGTTTGTATGAGTTTGGAGGTGGTTTAGTCCATTTAATATTTTTTGTTTTCTTCGCGTTGCTGGCCTAGTGGATATATCTTTGTCCTTGACATGGTTTTCCAGATTGGCATTTTTTCAATTATGTTGTCATTGTTGGATAAATATGGTAAGGTTTGGTATTGTTGTTTTGTTTTGGTCTTCAAATATTTTTAAATTTCTCTGATACCATATGCTCCACCAGCATATTGCTAGAACTTCCATCCCTTTTGAATTAGATTTATCTTTGGTTTTGTTTTAAAGGGTTGTGTTATGCTATTATTATTCGTGTCTATACTACAAATTATTTGTCCCAACTGTGGGTCATTTTTTTGAAGAATGTGTTTGGTATAAGGACATATGAATAGTAGGTGTGTTAAATTTTCCACTGCATAATTACATTAGTTGCATTCTAGCGGGACCAGGATGTGTTTTTTATGTAGCTTTTCCTTGGTTGGTACCCCATTTTTACTGACTTTCCATAGGAAGTGTCTAATTTTAGGGAATATATCTAGTTCCCAGACCCACTTTACATTAGTCTTCGTTAGGCCTTTGTTCTCATAAATCATATTGATCGCACTTTTGGTCGAGAACCAGCAATTTCGGTTGTATTTCCAATAAAGTCTATCTTCAAATTCGTTGTTGGGTAGTGTTTTGTTTGCTATGGTATTGGTGATATTATTATCAAAGTGTTTGTGGAGCTCTTCTATTTTCCATGTTTTCTCCTGGTTAAGATATTTTTTCTACTTTCTCTGTTGTGTCTATAATTGTTGTATCTTTGGCCAGGTTGGCTAGTTTGCCTATCGGAAGCCAGGTATCATGCCAAAACTTAACTATTCTGCCATTACCTATTTCCCATTGGAGGCCCTTTTTAAATTCTGGTAGTAGTTTTATAAGATTACTCCATTGCCATGAGTAGTTTGTATTTTTCTTCTTTTCATATTCCAGTATTGGTTTTGTTTTGAGATATTTCTCCTGGATGATTTTGACCCATATATTGGTAGGTTGACGAGGCTAAAGTCATTATGCCTATCAAAGTAATCCTCAAAAACCTAACTAAGTGTAGTAGGCAAGCAAGAGTCGAATCCCACAGGGAGGTAGCAATCTTTCTAAGTGCAACAGGTTGTATGCCAAAGGTAACAAAGGGGGTTTTTCGTTTGTTTCAATGCAACAAAGTAAATAAAAGCAAAGTATGCAATCAATTGATGAGAAATAACTTAGCCAGACAAATATCCACCATTCATTTGATTGGTTGATCCTAGATTATCTCAATTCCTTCCTATGAATATTCATGTCTCTATTCTGAAATAGTTATCAGTCCAACCAGTCCTGATAACCCTAACTATCAAATGCACAAGAAACTATCAAGATTTAATTCAATAGCAGCAGTAAGCATAGGAATTAACCAGGATACATGCAACACTAACAACCCATAGCATTTAACACGTAATCAATTCTCTTCACAATAAACTAGTACAACCCGTCCTAGAATATCATGTTTGCTACACAAGATAAGGGATTTCAACCAGAAATATCTAAACCCTAGCAATAGACAATTACTAATATCAACTAGTTGATCAGGCCAGTCAAATCAACAAGAATCAATGAGAATAAGCACAAAGAGAAAAGATATAATCAAAGGAAAAGAAATAGAGTTATAATCTCACAACCAAATACAAACGAAGGCTTCAATCGTCGGACTAAGCAAAAGGTGCTTAGTTCTTCATAGTCTTGGAAACGTAAAAACTCAAAGGGAAAAACTGAACGATAATGTGTAAAACTAGAATAAATTAGAATATGAAAAGGCTGCTAATGAAAACTAGGTTATATCCCTAGCAAAACCTAAACTAAGGAATAAGAAATAACATCTAAAAGGAAACTAACGAAATTAAAAGAAAAGAAATAAAAAGGAAATAAAATAAACAAAACTCGGACGAAACGAAATCCCGCTTCCGCGTCTGTGAACAGTATCCGCGACCGCGGAAAAGTTTCTGTAAAGTCTTCGCGTCTTCGTGTTTCCGCGACCGCGGCTGGATGATCCGCGACCGCGGAAAGTCTTATGTTGTTCTCTTCAGCTTCTTCTTCTCTACTTGTGGTCGTCTCTTGTGGCTTTCTCCTCCATCTTCTTAAGTCTTCATTTAAGCTCTTCAAAACCACCAAATCAATACTTCTTCTCTACAACTCCATTTTCCACAATTATGCTCTAAACACATCCAATTGGTACCTAAACTCTGGTAACAACTCCTAGTTAAACCCTACAAAGTAGCGCTGATCATATGTTCTGCAAGTATTTTCCATAGTAGTTTCTTTTGAAGTGCTTTATTCATGTCTTCACTTTTTCGGATACCAAGACCTACCGTGTTAGTCGGTTTGCAAATTTCATCTCATCCTATTATAGGTTTGTGATTGTGGTCCTTGTTCCAGAAAAAAATTGTCAATTGATTGAGTCTAATTTTTTGTGTGTACTTATTGGTAGTGTAAAATTTTGCATAATATAGCTTGGTTGTGCTGAAAGTGTGGTCTTATATTGGTAGTGTAAAGTTTTTTCAATGAGTGGTTGGAATGTGGAATTCGTTACCCTTTCATTAATAATTGGATAGCTGAGATATTTATCCAGGCCATTGGTTTGTACCACATTGAAAGTTTGTTGGATTTGCGATATAGTAGTCTGGTTTGTGTTTTTTGTTACTTGAAAAGCTAATTTGTGGAAGTTGACTAATTGTCCTGAAATTTCACAATAGTCATCAATTATCTTCTTTACTTTTGTGCAAACTGTCTGTTTGATGGAAGAGAAAATAATAATGTCGAATGAAATTTTAGTGCCTTGGCTGGTACTTTTGATGCCTAGAGGACTAGTTGCTTTTTGCAGTTGTCGTGATGGTATTTCTGCACTTAGGATAAATAAGAATGGAAACAGCGGATCACCTTATCTAAGGCCTCTCTTGTGTAAAAATTATTTTTTTGGTCCATTATTTACGAGGATAGATAATAATACAGTTTTAACATATTTTTTTATCCAATTTATAAATTTGTTACATAATCCAAATTTTTGAAAAGTAGCTAACCTCCTACTCAGGGCCGGCCCTTAGGGTATCCAAAATGTCATTTTGAACAGGGCCTCCAATTTTAATGGGCCTCCGTATTTAGTACATAGAGTAGTATGAAGAGTTTACATAGTTGCTCTAGTGATTAACATGGGAGTTTTGTTACCACATGTCGTGAGTTCGAGACCCACTCTTACATTTTTTCTTTTATATATTCGCGTTATGGGAGACCCTCTTTGGACTCTTTCTCGAATGTTTTCAATATTTTTCAAGTGGGCCTGTAATTTTTTGATACTGATGTTTCTTTTTCAGATTTTTTATTTAGAGTTTCCTTACTTTCATTGTCTTCATAAGCAATTTTATTTTTTTCTATCTCCTTCTGTAACATTTTCCTATTATTAATAATTCACAACTTTTATTGTTATATACTCCTATATTATTTGTTTTGCTTAGGTTTTTTGAAATAGTATTACATAAATACTTACTTTTATTATTTTGATTTATAATTGAATTGATGTATATGAGTAATATAACTATAATAATTCTATTTATATGTTATTTAAACAAATAATTTTTAACTTAATATATTTATTTGGGCATTTCAAAAAGGTTAACGAGTGTAAAAGCATAATAAAAAACTTTGATTAAGTGAAATTAGTTAACTAAGAGTGAATGTTATATTATAGCTAAACAAAAATTTAATTAAAAATTCAGTAAAAATATGGTTATTTTGAACACTCTTAATTATTATAGAGGTCTAATATGTGATTTAGCACAGGGCCCCTAAAATGTTTGGAACGGCCGTGCTCCTACTTAATTTTTACACCTTAGTCCACGAACCCTCCCTTTTTCTCCAATTTGAAATGTCTCTGTTTTTCAAACACCTTTTCGAATTTGATTTATAATATATTTATATCAGCTACAGGTTACACTTGCTGCTATCTGGATTTGGGTTTTAAATTCACAACTACTGACATTCCAGAGGTTCTTTTGCAGACTCTTCTTCCTCCTGTCTTATGCCTAATCTTCTTGTTATTCAAAATAGCTGAGCAGACAATCAAAACTGAAACCCCTCGTCTCTAGGGTTGTTCTTTCACATCACTTTTCTCTGATTTCTGGGTCGGTCGGGACCTGTCAACAGTCAAAGGTATCCCTGATTCTTCTTTCTTAATTTCTTTTTTCAAGCTGTCCCTTTTCTCAAAATTGGCTGTGGATAAATGTGTATGTAGAAAAAATATGGAATTTGTGAATTGT
Organism: Rheum nobile; assembly: GCA_027886185.1. Classification (NCBI taxonomy): domain Eukaryota; kingdom Viridiplantae; phylum Streptophyta; class Magnoliopsida; order Caryophyllales; family Polygonaceae; genus Rheum; species Rheum nobile. The sequence goes on along the minus strand of WOAB01000207.1, from coordinate 3,491,048 downwards.
GAACTCGTCTGAGTGCAATAAATCCTTTTTAAGTGAAGAATGGGGGGTTCCTGTGCTCTTGCAACAATGGATTGCTGTTCTCAGTGGGATCTGCTTGATCTGGTTTCTCCAAATTTTACGGCTTTCTTGCTTAGTCTGCCAATTTCCCACTGTTCTATTGATTAGATTTTGGGGGTTTTGCGAGGGTCTGTTTTTCATTTTATCAGGTGGGTAGCAACCATTTTCAGATTTGATATACTGGGTTGCCATTCTTTTCCCCTTCTCTGTTACTCATTGAGATTTTAGACACTTCGTTTCTTCCAATTGTTTTGTCTGCCGACGGCATTTGGCAAATCTTGTACCTTTTTGCTGCTAGGTTCCATCAATTTTGTGTTAGTTTAGGATTTCGAGTTGATTTCCTCAAAGAGGTTGTTTGTGTTTAACTTCTAGTGCTATTTTAGGAATCTTGGTTCCAAACTTGTATCACTATTAACTATGTCTCATGTACCAACATGGCAATACCAATTTCTAAACCGTTTATTACAGGCTTAATAAGCTGAGTTTCCTGCTGCATATTTAGGGATAGATTGCATAACTGGCAAATGGAAACACTGGTGTTTGCAGCTGGTATCGACTCTTGAATCTTGAGTGATCTGATTTAGGGTAATGGAGAAGAAGAAATGGTTATGGAAGAGGAAGTCTTCTGAAAAGAGTCCAGGTGAAAGTGAAAGTTCAGGCTCAATGTCTTCACAATCTGAGAATTGCTCAGAAGAGCATCATCAGGTTGAGGATTTCCCCCCCTTTGTCTTCACAATGTGTTTGGATGCTGTGTAAAAGTACTTTACTTGCCTTTGCCTCCACATTTTCTAGGATTAATTTTCCATTGGTTATGTGATGATTGTTCTTCAATCACACCCCAGAAGTTGCTTATTCTGAATTGAAACTTCAAAAACTGTTGATTGTCGTGTGAGCTCGCTTTGACCAAGAGAGCTTTTGCTTGCCTTCAAAATACTGTCGAGTATGATGAAAATTTTACTTCAAGCTTATCCTAGGGCTTTTGGAGTCTCTTCTTACCATTGTCTCAAAGTCAATCTCAAACACCATTGGTAATTTGGTATTAAGTAGCTTGTGCAAAAACTGTACCAGGAATTTGCAAAAGGATCTCCAAATCATAGCAGTCAGTCTCCTGAAGTCATGTCAAAAGAAACAGGCGACGAGTCTCAAGAAGAAAAGAACTGTACAAGTGATAACAGTCTGCTGAAGAAATTTTCAGAAGCTGATCAGGAAAATATGCCAGAAAGTAAATCAATGGCACAAGTCAGCATATCAGATGGAGCCCCTAATTATGGTGATCAGCCAGAAGAAGAGGAAGCAGCATCAAACGCCAAAGAAGAGAACAGAAGTGTGAGGCTTTTGCAGGAAAAGTTATCAGCTGCTCTCATCAACGTCAGTCTCAAAGACGAGTTGGTCAAGCAACACACAAAAGTTGCCGAAGAGGCCGTTGCAGGTAATTCCGGTGTTCCTCATATGCAATAGATGTAAACGGTCATGCTTGTAGTTTGCAAAATCATATTTGAATTGATTGATATTCTCAAAAAAAATTAGGGTGGGAAAAGGCTGAAGATGAAGTGGCTTCTCTAAAGGAGCAGCTGGACACCACAGCTCAACAGAACTCTATTCTTGAAGCTCGATTGGGCCGTCTTGATGAGGCGCTCAAGGAATGTGTTAGGCAGCTGAGAATGGAAAAGGAAGAACGTGACCAGAAGATCTGTGAAGCTTTGGCTGAGAAGAATAATGAATACGAGGTGTCCAAATTGAAGCTAGAAAACAAGATTCTTGAGCTTCAGACCCAATTAGAGGCTTATAATGCAAGACCTCCTGTGCTGGCTGATCCTGGAATCCTTTTGAAGCTTGAATTCTTGGAAAGAGAGAATCAACGTCTGAAGAACGAGCTAATGTCTCAATCTGAGGAGCTTGAGATTAGGACCATTGAGAGAGATCTGAGCACAAAGGCTGCAGAAGCAGCTAGCAAGCAGAACTTGGAGGGCATTAAAACGGTGGCCAAGCTTGAGAGTGAATGCCGTAAATTAAAAGCCCTTTCTCATAAATCACCTGCCTTGAATAAAGGACAACTTCAGAAGTCGCCTTCAACCTCCTCATATTCTATTGATTCAGTCACAAATAGCCAATCAGAAGGTGACCAACAAAGGATGTATGGCTCTGAGCCAAGCGAGACAAGTGAGCCTGCAAGATCAGATTCATGGGCTACTGCTCTTATGGCTGAGCTTGATCAGTTCAAGAATGATAGGTCTCTTGGTAGAAATCTTTTGTCCTCTTCTGTAAAGATTGATCTCATGGATGATTTCCTTGAAATGGAGAAGTTGGCTGCAATGCCAGAGAATGGTCATTCACATGAAAACCATCAGGCTAAGTCAGAATCACCTAAACAACCATCTATAGGTGTAGAGAGTCGGTTGAGAGAAGAGATCAAGGCAATAACGTGTAGGGCAGCTGAGCTGGAAGAGAAGGTACGGAAACTGGAAGCAGACAAGGCTGAGCTGGAAATGGATTCAGCTCAAACTCAATTGTGCTTGGAAAACTCACAAGTTGAAATGATAGAAAACAAGATAAAGTTGGGAGAACTAGAAGCAGAGCTGCAAGAGGCGAATGAATTAAAGATGGAATTCGAGTCGTATGCCAATGACTTGAAACTGGAAGCCCAAGCAATGGTGTCGAAAATTGACTTTTTGCAAAAAGAAATCGATAGGCAAAGGGTCTCCTCTGAGAAACTCTCTGCCAGATGTCAAGAGCTGGAATATGACCTGGATGGGAAGAACAAGGAACTTGAGCTCCAGCTGGATGCAGCAGCCTCTAGCAGTGAATTGGAGGAAAAGGAAAAGGCTTTGGTGGAAAGCCAGAAGCGGGTGGATGAGCTACAGATTGAGATTAAAGAAACTATGATGAAGTTGGAGCAGCAAAGCTTAGCATTTGGAATTGAATTGGATGAAAAGGAAAAGGCTTTATCTGAAAGCCGACAGTGTTTGGAAGATTTGCAGATCCAGCTCAAGGAGGCTGAGATGAAGCTGGATAAGCAAAATGCTGTCTACAACATTGAGCTTGAGGAAAAGGAAATGGCTTTAGCTCAAAGCCAAGCGCGTTTGGATGAATTGCAAACCCACCTCAAGGAAGCTGCAATGAAGCTGGAAAAGCTGAAGATTGAGCTAGATGAAACAAACGAATCAAAAGAACGTCTCTCATCAGAGCTCGCAAGGGCAAGAGAGGAGGTTGGAGGCATGTCTGCGCAGATTGAGTCCTTGCATGCACAGATTGACAAGGAACAGGCTATATCAGCTGAACTTTCTGCCAAATGTGAAGAACTCAAAGAGGAGATTAAACAAATGGAGCAACAACTACAGCTTCAGCAAAATGAGTCTATTTATATAGAGCAGAAGATTAATCAGGTAAAAGATTAGCATGAAGATGTCTCAATATTTTTTGCTTAATGCAATAATGCATTTTGATCAGTATCTATCTATTATAGAGGTGAAAATGCTGTATTTTAAAAGGTTGGTTTCTATTCAATTTTTAGGAGGATGTAGCAAGTGCAGCTGGGAAATTAGCAGAGTGCCAGAAGACAATAGCTTCTCTTGGCAACCAATTGAAGTCTCTGGCAACACTTGAAGATTTCTTCATGGACACTGCAAGTATACCCAGGTTTTCAGGATCTGCTCCCCTAATCACAAACGGAGGTGGTAGTGAGATGTGGAAGCTTCATCCAAACAATGTGTACTTGGCCCAAAAGAAATGTGATGGTCACTTGCAAGATCCACAAGAAGGAATTCATGCATTCTCAAAGTATGTTGATAAGGACCTGATAGAATCAACTTCTAATACCGTGTTTAACTATTCCAGTTCAGGTGGAAATGGGTATGAGAAATTGTTCCCTATGAGGAGAAGCTGAGAATTAGAGAAAATTGTGATTGTAGCCAAAAGAAGTAGTTTGTTGTTTTACTGAATGATGAGATCTGATGAGGATTCTGTTCTGGCATCTCTGAAGAAGGCATTGTTTTTAGATGTCATTGTAGAAGCTTGTTATAAGAAACACTGCATCTGATTCAAAATTTACCTAGAAAGTAGATCTTCTGTTTAACAAGGTTAGAAATCTTATGTATCTTCTTCATGGAATTTATGGGAATTTACAAGGCTCACTGCTAAGGATATCAAAAGAACGAATTCCACAATTTACACTGTAGAGAGAGAGAGAGAGAGAGCTTTTCCAGATGAGTTTACTCCTCTATGGTGTTTTGTCAAACAACATTATTGCGTAATTGAGGATTTGTTTCCCTCTTGAAAGCTGATAAGAGATCAAAACCCAGACTGGCATTGAGCAAATTCAGTCCTAGCATTCCAAAGAGTGCTAGTGGAAACTCAACTCCCTGCTTGAACTTTGAGGCATCTTTTAGTAGATTGATGGTGATGAGTAAATGAGGGATCAACCTAGCAAAGGTAAAAGTCACCCAATTGAGAACCCACTCTCCCTTGACGATTTTAGTCTTGGTGCTGCCGTACCCCAACATCCTTCTTAACTTCCTTACATACAGAAAGATTGAATGTAGCTGTACAAAAAGAACAAGATGTGATTTAAGCACTGTATTTTGAATTGACTTTCTGACCTCCAAAAGGCAGAAATGGTCATGTTATAGAAAATCAAATTATGGTATTCAGCTTGGATAAAGGATAAACACATGCACTTTGGATGGCTAATTTCAGGATGCACCTCACATAATAGAGGGAGCATAAGGTAGTTGATGGCGACATTGCAATACAGCGCAAGTGTGAAGCAAACAAGAAGCATGAGATGATGAACTAGAATGGAAGGAAACCAGTCATTGTAAAGGTGGTACTGCAACATATCCCGCTGATCATAAACAAAGTAACCACAAGAGAGTGACAGAGCCGTGTACGCCCCTGGCCACGAGGAGCCAATGAGTTGCTCATGCTCGAACATTTGACTATAATCCTGTTCTGCTTTCCATTGCTTGAGCAAAATAAGTACCACTGCAAAAGGAAGAAACATGGAGACAGACAAACTTATAGATAATGAGAGAAGCATCTGTCAAACATGAAACCTGCGAAAGAGGTAATGGTTGAATGGAGAAGAGAGACGGATGTGTTGACGAAAAGGGCGTCACTAGAAAAGAACTTCCTGATGACCCAATTGGCAAGCTGGAAGAGGAAGCAACCACACAACACATCAAGAAGCTCTCTTCTTCTGTTGATTCCAATTACAGATACCACAGAGACAAGCCAAAGAATCAGCATGGCCATGAAGAACACAGCCACATTGCTTTTCTGCTGAGTTCCCTTTGCCATGTTTGTCTCTTTGTATCTGTGAACCTGTGGGTTTTTCAGGCCTTTTAGCTTATCGGTACTTGGCAATGGCCGGTGGAAAAGCAAAAAGGAGGGAATCAATCTTCTTGAAGTTCATCTGGTGAAGCAACTGCTATTATTGGAGAAATTTCTAAAATTTTCACTTTGGCTTTTATCTCCAATGGTAGATATTCCACTTTCCCCAAATGGATCACATTTTCGCTATTGATGATCTCATATTTTCGTTTACTAAACCTGAAATTAAGGTTTTGACGTATGAATTATTACTGATTTGATCATATCATTACTACTTACTAGCTTAATCTATGTCAGTGTCAATGGAATGAAGGTAAACCTTTTCACTTCACATATGTGATTAAATTAGGAATTACTATTTTCCCAACTCCCATTACAGAGCGTCCATAACTTGCAAACATCTTTAATCTCTTTGTTTATACTCTTTGTGGTGAACCACGGGTATTCAGACAAGTAGCAGTTTTTTCAGTATTTAGTGTAAACTGAACAAGTTTTTGAAGGCCCATTTCTGCAACATGGGTATCCTATTTTTGAAGAGCATTACTTCACATAAGGCTGTATCAATATACATTTCAGATTGCCAATGACAATAACTCTCCATCAAAATTCAATTTGCTTCAAAAGTCATAGGGTCGTTTTTTGTATTTGTTCCTAGGAACTTGATTATTCCACACACACACACACACACAAAACCCACAGGAACTTGATCATTCCACCCAAAAAGATACTGTAGTAACTTGATCAATTTAGTTTCATCTATCTTATTTATCTTTACAACTCAAAATTAGGGTTCATCAATGATAACCAAATAGAACAAGCAAATTCAGAAGATCAGAGTGATTGATATTCAAAACAAATTATACAGGATCAAACCGAGACAAGAGAGCTACACAAGAAGCAGGACCATTTGCTAAAAAACAAAAACAAAAACCCTAGACCCTTCCATATCTTCCCCCGAAAACCATGAAAAAACAGCGGTATCTGGAATTGATTTACAGAGAAGCACCACAGTAAGGGCAGAACCTGAAATCAGCCCCAACGGAACGGGAACAAGCCTGGCACCGAAGAAAATCCGGCACCGGCGGAGGGGTGGAGAGAGACTGGGGGAAGAAGAATCTGCAATTGTCGCAGTGCATGAGAGGCTCTTTACCAGGCCAGCGCCAAACGGGGATGAAGAAGAGCTTCAGAACCTTGTCGTATTCGACGAGATCGGCGGTGGAGCCGCAGTTAAAGCACTGCCCTGCTCCGCTCTTTAACACCTGCCGGACTTGCTGTTGCATACCTCCGGCGAAGAAGAAGAACATGTTTTGGGGGTTTTACTTGAGTGAGAGCGAGCTGGAGAAGTCTCAATCAGAATCTTGTTTCTTCGTTGTGGGCTTTGATCGATTTCTTTTGGGGGGAAATTCTATTTTCTCGGTGGAAGGGGTTTAAATATTTAATGTGGCTATGTTTCGGGATGTTTCTGGGCCATTCTTGTGACTGGGAGGTAAAGGTATTGGCAGAACTCTGTAGACAGATCGGCTTGAAATTCTATTTTCTCTGCTAGGGTTAGCCTTCTCTATAAGGAAAACTCAGTTTCCCTTCCTGTAAGGGTGCTTCTAGTCGTCGTGCTAGTTTCTCCTTCCTTCTCCTTGTTCTCCCTCTCTCTCTGTATAATTCTCTCGTTATCATGGAGTCTCAATCTTCGGTCCCAGGTGACCTGTACCTCACAATTACAGAGCGAAATTTGGTTGCTGGGACCATCAAGAATACAGACTCTGAATCGAAGACTTGCTCTCTGAATTTACTGGGTAAGCTCTTTACCTTGAAGCCATTTAACTTACATGCACTAAGGAACACACTCAAATTAGCTTGGAAGCTTCATAAAGGTTTCGTTGTCAGAGAAATACAGACAAATCTTCTTTCCTTCCAGTTTGCTTGCAAGGAAGATTTTGATAAAGTGCTCAATGAAGGTCCATGGTCGTTCGATAGACAGCTCTTAATACTTAAAAATGTCGGAAATCAACAACCTTCTAAGGTGAAATTTGGCTCATAATGGTTTTGGATCAGAATTCAAGATATGCCTCTTACGGCTAGTACAATTGAAACAGCTAAGGCTATAGGAGGTCTTTTTGGGGATCATCACAGCGTCTCTGATGCTCACCTACTGGATTACTCAGGTTTCCTGAGGCTACATGTGCTGGTTGATCTATCTTCTCCCCTAAGAAGAGGAGCCTTATTAAATTTGCCAGGAGAAGGTAGAATTTGGGTGAATATTCAATATGAAAAGTTACCGAATTTCTGTTATATTTGTGGTCGTTTGGGACATGTTTAGTTAGATTGTGATGATGTAGAAGCCAGGCATTTCGAAAACCAATATGGTCCTTGGCTTAGGGCCCCTCCTCTGGCTCGTGTCTTATCTGCAGTAGGAGAGTCTAAGACTGATGATTTCGCTATTCCTAAGGATGAGGGAATCGCTGTCTTCTAGACTCTATATTACATGGAAATGATGATGAAGCTGATTCTCCTTTGACTGAAGCTCTACCTGTTCAAGTAGTGGAATTGGTTTCTGATCAGATTCAGGGATGTATGGTTAACCAGAATCGGAACCGCAGATTAGAGGACACGATTTGTGATACTTCTAGTAACCCATCTTCTCATATGGAACTTCTTAATGCTCTGAGCAACAATCCTGCTGATCCGATTACAACTATTGTCTCTCCTGTGGGTCCCTCGGCGTCGGGAGATGTTCAAAGACAGAATCAAGCAGAGAATCAGTTAGAATGTTTCAAGAGGAAATGGAGTAGGCAGAGGAAGTCTGGAAGATCGGAGTCTGTCTCACAATATTCCATAGATCCTTTTCAAGATAAGGGTAAGAGAGTGCTCCCTGCATCTTTTACCAACTCAATACCTGCTAAGAAGCTCTGTTTATCTTCCATCCTTGAGCCTAGTGCTCCAGTGATATCGGCAGAAGGAATGTCAATTCCTTCTGACCGGATGCAATGAAAATCCTAAGCTTCAACTGCAGAGGATTGGGAAGCCCTCGTGCAGTGTCCAGATTTCGTAAGCTTCTCAATAAAGTACTTCCTAATGTCGTCTTTCTTATTGAAACTAAATCTAGTGCTGTATATATGGGTACCGTAGCCTCTAAGCTTTGTTTTGATGGGTGTTTTGCGATCAATAGTTTGGGTCTTGCTGGGGGTTTGTGTCTGCTCTGGGATTCCTCAGTCAAGCTTCAAATTATTTCTTCTACTCATCACCATATTGATGTTATTTTCTTTGATAATAGTGATTCTGCTCTGTGGCGTTGTTCCTTTTTCTATGGGTGGCCTGAGTTGGTTAATAAGCATCATTCTTGGTCTCTGTTGAATAGATTGTCTTTAGACAGTCCTTTGCCATGGTTATGTGTGGGTGACTTTAATCAAGTGCTTTACTCTTTTGAGAAAATGGGAGGATCTTCATCAAATCATGCTGCAATGTCTGCCTTCCAACAATCTATCTCCTTTTGTGGACTTTCTGATATTCATTGGACTGGTGGGCCTTTTACTTGGTCTAATGGAAGAGCAGGGGAATGTTGTATTCAGGAGAAATTAGATAGAGCTCTCTCTACTGGTTCTTGGAGTTCCTTGTTTCCCTTTGCTTCATGTTCCAACCTTTCTTACTGGGGCTCTGATCACTCACCCCTTGCTATTAGTCTGGAACAGAATTGTATTGGTACAGGTTCAGGTAGTAGGAGAAGGCCCTTCAGATTTGAAGCTATGTGGTTGGGAGCTCAAGGCTATAATGAGTTGATCAACAATGTATGGAACTCTGTTTCTTCTTGGCTTGCAGTTCCTAGGAAGCTTGCTTCTATTCAGCATGCCCTGTTCTGCTGGAATGTGACAGATTTTGGAAACATTGAAACTAAGCTAAAAATTTTACAAGCTAAAATCGGGAGTTGCTTTCGCTCTCCTCTTTCTTCTTTTGATTCATCTTCTCTGCAAGATCTCAAGAAAGAGGAAGACACTCTCTTAACACTACAAGAGACAATGTGGTGCCAAAGATCAAGAGTTAATGAACTTTGTTGGGGAGATAGGAATACGAAGTTCTTTCATGCTAAGGCCTCTAGAAGGAAAAAGAAGAACAGGATTGAAAGGCTTGTTTGCAGTGATGGCTCCTTGGTCTCTACTCACAGTCAGATGGAGGAGGTTGTTACTGAGTACTTCTCTCATCTTTACTCTTCCAGTCTCTCAGGTGTTCATCCACAGCTCCTCAGTGGTATCTCCCCTTGTATCTCTGCAGAGCAGAATGCTATTCTCTCTGCTCAGTTCACTGCTGTTGAGGTTCTTCATGAGCTCAAATTCATGTATCTCTGCAGAGCAAAAGTGTGATTGAAGGTAGGAGGCATAACTCCACCATTCATGCGCTCAAATTCATGCATCCTACTATAAATCTCACTGGAATCAGATTGGTAAAGAGATCTCTGATGCTGTCCTTGACATCCTGAATGGTGGAGTTATGCCTCCTACCTTCAATCACACTTTTATTACTCTTGCCCCTAAGATTGCCTGTGCTACAAAGATGACAGACTTGAGACCTATCAGCCTTTGTAATGTGATATATAAGCTTGTTTCAAAGTGCATCGCCAACAGACTTAAACCTCTTCTGGATGGGATTATTAGTTGTAATCAAAGTGCTTTTATCACTGGCAGAGCAATTACTGATAATGCATTGGCGGCTGCTGAACTTTTCCATTACATCAAGAAGAAGAAATCAGGCAGAAGAGGCTTCATGGCAATTAAGATTGATATGTCTAAGGCATTTGATAGAGTGGAATGGGGGTTTCTTAAGGAAGTTATGCAGCAGATGGGGTTTGCTCAGAGGTGGATCTCTTTGGTGATGAATTGTATTACAACTGTCTCTTACTCTGCTCTGCTCAATGGCTTCCCCACTTCACCTATTACTCCATCAAGGGGTCTAAGACAAGGTGATCCATTATCTCCTTCTCTGTTCCTTTTAACAATGGAAGGTTTATCTAGCATTTTGAAGAGTTTTGAATCTAATAGTCTGATCCATGGTATTAAAGTGGCTTCTTCTGCTCCTCCTATTTCCCATCTCCTATTTGCGGATGACTGCATTATTTTTGCAAGAGCTAACTTAGTGGAAGGCAATAATATTCGTAGACTCCTGGATTCTTTTAGTAGTGGGACTAGACAAATGATAAATTCCTCCAAGTCCCAAATTTCATTTTCTCCAAATCTCTTTAGAGATGTTAGAGATGGGTTGATCCAGTTGTTTGGTTTTCCTGAGGTGCAGAATCATGATAAGTATTTGGGTCTTCCTGCAGTGATTGGACGATCAAAGAGGCTGGTTTTCACTCAGATAGTTGATAGAGTAAGGAAAAAATCACATAGTTGGAGCATCAAGTCTTTATCTCAGGCAGGAAAGGAGGTGCTCATCAAAGCCAGTTTGCAGGCTATTCCAAGTTATATCATGAGCTGCTATAAGTTCCCACGTACAATCTGCAAGGATTTGGACAGCATTCTAGCTGCATTCTGGTGGGGATCTCAGGATCATAAGAAGATACACTGGATCAAATGGTATTCTCTCTGTACCTCCAAAGACTTGGGAGTTATGCTTGGAGAAGTCTTTATCAGGCCTTGTGGGTCATTAAAAAAGGAATGTACTGGGAGCTTGGTAATGGCGAATCGATTAACTTCTGGAGAGATCAGTGGATTCCTCGTCCTCATTCTTTTACTTTGATCTCTCCACCTTGGCCAAATGAGGAACACTTGAAGGTATGTGATATGATTGATTGGGAGTCTATGGTCTGGAAGACAGAAGAGATTCAGTTGAGAGTCTTAAATATGGATGCTTGTATGATTGATCTGTTGCATCTAGTTTCCCGCCATTCTCCTGATTTCAGACGATGGTTCTACTCAAAGAATGGCCAATTCACTGTTAGATCTGCATACAAAGTTATTCTCGATGCTAACACTGATGCTGAATCTTCTACTAGTACAACCAGCTCTCAGACTCGGGTATGGAGACAAGTTTGGAAGATGGATATTTTACCTAAGACTAAGAATCTGATCTGGAGAGCTTTGAAAGGGATTCTTCCTTGCCTTACAAACTTAGAAAGGAGAAGAATTATGGGTTCTAGCTACTGCTCTTTATGCCATCCAAGCATGAAAATGAGATGCATATTTTCAGGCATTGCTCTACTGCTTTGTCATTCTGGATTCTTCTCCCTGAGCTACATGAAGTCTTCTCCTTTAATTCATCTTCTGTGTGGGATTGGTGGTGCTCAGTTCACTTGGTCCTTTCACAGAAATTAACTGAACTTTGGTGTGTGGCAATTTGGGCTTTGTGGCTTAATCGTAATGCTAGAGTTTTCGGAGAGCCTGTCCGTAATTGCTTCCAGTTAGTGCAATTTGTTCATCAACACATCTGTAACAGCCCTAGCTCTCATGTCAGCTCATCTAGCAGTCTCATCTTCAATTTGGAGTTGCCTCGTCTGCCAGATTGCCCTGATGTGGAATCGCCAGAGTCTCCTTGTCTTCGTCTCTATTGTGATGCTAGTCAGTCTGATGGTAATGCAGGTTTGGGTTTTGTCCTTTTTTATTCTAATAGATCGCTAGTCATGCTTGGGAGTAAGCGTTCAAAACCGAGTATGGCTATTGATCTACTGGAAGCGAAGTCTGTTCTTTGGGGTCTGATGTCTGCCAAGTCATATGGAGCTCTGAGGATTGAAGTTTACACTGATTGCTCTGATGTGGCTAAAGGTTGTTCTTCGGGTAGTCTTCATCGGACTTCAACAACGGCATTTTTGGATCTGATTAGGGGAGTCTCCTCTTCTTTTGTTTTTTGCTCTTTCTCTGTTATTAGTAGGTCTTTTAATGGCTTAGCAGACTCTTGTGCTAAGTATGGTCGATCTCTGCCCTTCGGGGCCCCGACTCTGTTCTTTCACCCTTCTAGCTTCCTCCCTGTTTAGCCTCTTTGTATTTGGTTTCGGTTAATTAATGCAGTTGTCCTTTCATCAAAAAAAAATGATTAAGTGGTAATTTAATTTTCTCAAAAAAAAAGTGGTAATTTAATGGTTAAGATTATTTTAATTTCTCAAGTTATACAAGAGCTATTGAAAGACTTCGCTCTTGTTTTGGAGTGGATCGACGAGGTGGGATCAAATGCACTTGTTACCAACATTCGGTTAATTTAGTGGTTTGACACTAAGTTTTTTTAAACGTTTTATCTAGATGTCTCAAGTTTGATTTCTGTTGGAGGTTCTGGTCGATCGAACCAGGCAATCAATACCAAAAATAAAATAAAAATGTGGATGCTTGTTTCGATAAAATGTGGACGACTACTAGCCCTTGATTTATATTCATCTTACGGACAAAGTTGTTTCCTTGTCTTTTAAATTAAAATGAGGGTTTATAGTAATTTTGCCTAAAAGAAAGGCAAGCAAGCATCCGCTACAAATTCCGATTTATTTTGTCCTCCGCCACAAGGAGTCATCATCTTTGGAATTGAGATCCCCGGAAAAGGAGGAAGACGAAGAAGCACAAGCAACAACTACGACATGACGAGGTCGGGAGCTAGAAGCGGAGGTGGAAATCGATCTGAATCAGAGAAGAGAGAAGAGGTGGCTACGAACAAAGGCGGAGCCAGGATTTTTCAGAAGGTGGGGGCCGTGGGGCTAAGTTTCAATAAATTTTAAGTTTGGGTACCATAACTTTATAGATATATGGATTAGCAACAATTGTATAGAGTATTTGGAGCTTAACACGAAGTTGTCGGCTTGATAAGCCTCTTTGTCATATGGGTCGATGAACTAACACCGTCCACTCACTAGATGGATGGAACATGGTTTGTTAATGATTTATAGAATATTTTATACAATAGAAAAAATAATATCTTGAATTCTTAATAAAGTATTTTTTTTGTTTTTAAAGTTGATACATAAATATATAAGTTTTTCATATTAGTATAAAAACATATATTATAGAGGAATAACTTCAATATTAGTTGAGATATAGTCAATTACCATATTATCATTATATAATTCATTAAGTATATACACTTCAAGTGATTATATAGAAAGTTAAATATATATTTTGTAAAAATATTTTAAGATATTTGTATGGTGGTATTTGAATTTACAACAGTAAAATAATTCTTAATTTTCTAATACTCTAGTTTTATAAAAATATATTATATTAGATGAAATTACTAAATTTCTAAACAAAAATGTCATAAACACATTTTCTAATTATCACAAAGTGGAAAATGACTAATAATCAGAATGTGCACGAAAGAAGAGAGATGGTGGTGACGTGGTGTTTCCACAGATAGATTTGGCGGGGCCCAACAATAAAACAAGCAAAGATGAAAAGATTTTAGGTTTGGAGATTCGAACACAAGTAAATGATATGTAAAATCAGGAGAAATACCAACTGAGCTATTTCGATTGTAAGAAGTTATAGCAGTTTTGCACTACATATAACCGAACAACTGGACCGAAGCAGGGGCTCCAGTCCCCCTAGCCCCCACCCTAGATCCGCCACTGGCTATATATGGAAGTGCGTCGTCAGCGATGGCGGAGAAGGGGTTCCAGGAAGAGGAGGAGGAAAGGTCGGCCATGGGAAATCTCATCTGCCAATTCCGTGCGACAAGCAAATTCAAAAGCTAATTTCATACAATTGCTTTCTTCATGTCTTGCGATAAGTTGTTGTATATAATTTGAGGAAGCAACATGAATGACAAACTAATGGCCCTCCAGAATGTGATTAAAGATGTTGATTTGGTTTGTATATATACGAAGCCTAGAAAGCTTCATCATAAAATTAACTACAATATAAAGCAATAAGCTACAAGTTGTTAGTATCGCATAGAGTGAGATTTTTTAATCCTTTTGTTGTTGTGAGTTGTCAACTTTGTTTTCTTTCTTGCTTTGAGCTTTTTTGGAAGCCTATTTATGTTGTTTGTTGAAGTCCTTGTCCAAGTTCGAAGGTTGTTGATGAATTAAGATTTCCTTGCCCATTTTGAGTTTGGGGGTTGTTTGCTTAAGTCGATCACTTGGTGATCTCATGCACTTATTTTTAGGCAATGGCTAAATACACGCGCTTAACTGTCTAAACGGACGCGAAACTACACGCTTAAGATAAGTGTGTGATTTTACACGCTTAGCTTAAGCGTGTAGGGATATGATTGGTATTTTGAAAAGACAGATCACTGATTCCACGCATGAGACCCAAAACCACACGCGTATCTTAGGCGTCTTACCATACGCATAAGCTAGGCGTGTAATCATACGCATAAGCTAGGCGTGTATGTTATAGCCGTTGAAAATTTCCCAAACGCTTAGCTTAGGCGTGTACCTTTATAGCCGTTGGAAAATTCCGTTGGTGCGCTTAACGGATATATTTCTTCCTATTTATAGTCGAAGGTCTTTCCATTCCATGTCCCAGAAACTGAAATTGTTTACTTCCAATTTTAAAGATGTATCATAGTGGTGAGGATAGTAGTGACGAACAAAACGAGTGGGTTAAAAGTGAAGAAGAAGAGGAGGAGGAGGACAAATGGATGGAGTCCAAATTTTTCTTAGACGAGGAAGCGGATGGCGATTAGGACCCTAGCGGCGAATTTGTGGTTAGTGTTAAAAAAAATTGCTCTTTCGTTCATCGGTATTTTAATTCGTAATTAGTGTCTTAAATATTGCACTTAATTAAAAAAAATTGCTCTTTCGTTCATCAGTATTTTAATTCATAATTAGTGTCTTAAATAATGCACTTAATTAGGTAGCCAATATTTAGCATGAATTTGTAGTTATATAATTGGAAATCATATGTAGTGTAACATAGTGATGTAGTTATGATGAGTTGTAGTTAACATAAACCGCTACATTTATAGGGAAAAGACTATACAGAGCAGTTTATTACCGACCTAGTGTGGGATAGTAAGGAAAAATTGTACAAATGGGCGAAATAAATAGGAAAGGAGCTTGTGATAGCTTTGGTGAAGCGTAACTCAAGTCGGTACCAAATTAGTATAGTGTGTGATAGGTTTGGGCCTTGGAGATCGGGGAGGCCTTCGGTGAACGAAAAGAATCTAGAGTTGTCGGTTCCTAAAATTCGAAAGTCGAGATCCAAAAAGTGTGGGTGTAAGTTTGAGATGATGGGTGTTCGCATGAAGAAAGAGGCATGGACGGTTGGTGAAAAGTGGGTCTTGGGTGTGATTGAAGGTCGGCATAACCATAAGCTATGAACTAGCTTTAAAGGCCATGCATCCATGGGTCGAATGACCGAGGCGGAGCAGCTGTGCGCTAGGAGGTGGGGAGACGGTCGCAAGATGCCGAATCAAATTGTTTCGGAATTGAGGCAAAACTTCCCTGGAAATGTGACTTCCAGGAAGCAAGTGGCCAACTTCTTGCAGAAGCTGCATTACGAGGATCGGGGAGAGTTAACGGTTACGCAGTGGTCCATAAGATTTATGGTTGAGCAGAAATACATAGTTCATCCTTTGAGGGATGCAAAGACTGATGAGGTTGCAATCTTATTTTTTGCTAATCCGGAGTCGTTGCGGTTGTTGAAGAAGTTTCCGTACGTGATAATCATTGACGCGACATACAAGACAAACAAGTAAATCCTAAATTGTAATAATGTGTAGTTTGTGACATAAATTGTTATAGTATTTCATTTAAAAATGTGTATTGTATTTTGAAATATTTTCCATAGATATGGAATGCCACTTGTGGAGATTGTTGGTTTCACCAACACTCATAAGACGTTCAACATTGCTTATGCATTCACCCGGGCGGAACGGATTTACCATTACACGTGGATAATGAGGAAAGTTCGAGCATTGTGTTTGGATTTGGGAGTGATGTCGACTGCAATAATGACAGATTGTGAGAAGGCCCTCATAACTGATATCCAGAGTGTTTTCGGCACCGAAGTTCAACACCTCTTGTGCTGGGTGCATATAAAGCACAACATCGAGGCACGTGCCTCGTCCATCTTGAAGAAGAAGGAAAGTGTTGATGCCTTTGCAAACCAATGTTGGGCACTTTTTTGCTCAGCTAGTGAAGAAAGATATGAAGAGAGGCTTGCCGTATTACGGACATCTTGGAAGAAAGGCCTTGTCGGATACGTGGAGGACACATGGCTTATTCCGTACAAGACGAGCATAGTAAGGGCGTGGACGGATCATCATCTTTACTTCTTCACGAGGACTTCAAACATGTATGACGTTCACAATATGTTGTTTTTTGTACTCATAGTTATTAATGTCGTACTAACATCATGTGATTTGACAGGGTTGAAGGAATGCACAAGGTTTTGAAAGATATTATTGGCTCTAGTAGAGGGGGCTTCAACAGAGTGATCGTGAGGATTCACCATGCCATCATCCTTCAAATAGATCAGATTAGGAGGAGCATGAACCTTTCTGATGAGGAATCGACCCCACAATTAGTGCCAACCTTTGATGGACCGATCACTAGGTCAAGGGCGAAGGAACTGCGTCAAGAGCTTGAGACGTTTATGGCACATGCACTATCACATGACGAAGAGGACAAGTCCAAAGTCAAGGCGTTGACTTTAATGGTCAACGTTACCTATGTTTAATAGTCTTATTAATTTCTGCATTGGATATTTTTAGGATTATTATTTAATTGTGTTAAGCTTTCTATTTTCGGATATTTCGGAAATAATTGTAGCCTTTTGGGAAGCATAGGGCCGGCCACACCTTAGGGTATTAAAAGGCTCCCTTGTCTTCTTCCTTAGGCAGATTTCTCATATTTGTTAAACACAAAACAGAGCTTTGTTTGCTTTGAACTTTGCTCCCCGTGAGAGTCTCAATCGATTGTTACTTCTTGCTTAGTTGTTTTCGTCTTTGTCAAGTCCCTCTGGAGTTGGTGATTTCGTACATCATAAGCACCCTCTCCGTGCTCCAAGTTCGTTAGCGATTCTTGGTTGTGTGGCGTTGTAGAGATCGGGTTGGTAGATCGTTCGACAAGGTTCCTTGCTTCCAACGCAAGAGGGTTTTCTCGTCGTTTCTATTGGTTCTTTCTTATCATCCATTCATTTGTTTCACTTCCGCCATATTCTAATTGTTCTTGTTTTTTTCATTGTTTTGAGATTCGTTGCCTAGATCCATCCCCGATGCGGCTAATCCCCGTATCAATTGGTATCAGAGCCCCATCTCTGGTTACAATTCATTCTTGTAGCTATAGTAGTGTCGCTTTCTTGTTGAGTCGTTCTTTAGTCTCGCTTTTGTTTGAGTCATTTTTGTCGTTCGTCTACTTGTCTGGTCTACTACATCACTGCTTGACCTTGAATTGTTGCGTATGGTGAGCACACCGAGGACTTGTCTTTTACGAGCCTAACTTCGCAGGTTGTTCAATCGCCGAGTGCAAACACTTGAGCGTTTTGGTTTTACTAACTTTAACGTCTTTCATGTGTTCGTCTAAGTGGTGATCATGACAGGTTCCGATGATGAACAGGTTGCCGCGACTGGCCCCCTTGTCGATATGCAAGCCATGATGCAACAGTTGGCCTCTACAGTCGCGCAGTTGTCTTCGAAGTTTGACTCCTTGGAGAATCGCTCCAACCAAGCACCGCATGCGCATGGGCATATTGGTCCATCAAATGCCGCACCATTCCCGGCCACCGAACCCCTAGTCGACCAAGCCGAGGCCTACCAAGCAGCTATGGACGCGCACCAGCTACCGAGAGCAAATGGCACCAATCGCACACGTCCTATGGCCACCCGTCGGAATCCGCCACCCGCGCCTCGTGGTAGGTTTGATTCACCTCCTTCGTCTCCTCGTTCTAGTTTATGGGGTGATGATGATATGCAGGACTATGAGCGCGAGGAGCGTAATGAGTGGTGTCCTTACCGCCCACGGCATGACCGCGAGCAACCTCGGCGACGTGACGCCGAGCAAGACGGCATTGGACGGATCAAAGTGAAGATCTCGGCTTTTGATGGCAAGTGTGACCCGGACGTCTACCTTGAGTGGGAGACGAAGATTGAGCAGATTTGGAGTTATCACAATTTTCCCGAAGATAAAAAGGTACAACTCGCTGCTCTTGAATTTGTTGGTTATGCTTTGGTTTGGTGGGATTCTGTTGTGAAGGCTCGAAGACAAGCCATGGACCCTCCGGTCGCCACATGGAACCAGATGCGAGCTTTGATGAGGACCCGCTTCGTGCCTCGTCACCACAATAGAGTTCTCCGCAACCGTTTGGAGAATATGAGGCAAGGCGCCTTAGGTGTTGAAGAGGTATACAACAATATGCAGATAGCCATGGCCCGCGGCAACGTCGTCGAGGATGAAGAAGCCACGATGTCCAGGTATCTTCGTATTTTGCATCCTCATTTAGCTGACACTATAGAATTGTATCCCTATTCTACCATGACAGACTTGCTACACCAAGCAATTAAAGTGGAGAGACAATTCAAGTCCAGCTACAGCCAACAACACCGACCCGTGCCACAACGTCAATCATGGCGTCCCGACCAGCAGTAGGGCCGCACCAGCCACCAGCAAAACCGCCCCGCCGCCGGTCAACCTCGCGGCAACGAGCCCAATTCTCGTGGCGCGTACCCTTCTACCTCCACCGCACCACAGCAGCCCACACGACCAGCCCCTACAGCTTCACGCGGTAATCCTACTGATCCTACACCTAGAGCTAGAGATATCACTTGCTTTAAATGTCAAGGAAAGGGTCATTACATGAAGGATTGTCCTAATAGTCGTGTCTTGATGATTAATCATTTGGGTGAGTATGAGTCTGAATCTGACAATGAGCATGATAATTTAGTTGCTAGCAATGATATGAATGAGCATGCCGATGATGATGATTTGGATTTTATTGAATATGAGCATGGTGATTCATTAATTGTTAGGAGGACTTTGCATGTTACTCAAGCTCCTTGTGATGATAATCAGCGTGAGAATTTATTTCATACCAGATGTCTTGTTAAAGGGAAAGTGTGCAACATGATTATTGATGGTGGTAGTTGTTGTAATATTGCTAGTGTTGACTTAGTTAATAAACTACAACTCTCTACTTTTTTGCATCCTCGACCTTATAGACTTCATTGGATGAATGACTGTGGTGAACTCAAGGTGAATAAGCAGGTTAAAATTACTCTTAAGCTAGGAACCTATGAGGATCAAATTTTATGTGATGTTGTTCCTATGCAAGCTTGTCATATCTTGTTGGGTCGTCCTTGGCAATTTGATAGAAATGTTATTCATAATGGATGTACTAACCAACATACCTTTGAGTTTCGTGGTAGGAAAGTGGTGTTGAAACCGATGACGCCGCTTCAAGTGGCTGAGGCTTATGATAAGAAAAGAGAGGCCGACCGTAAGGGTAAGTCCCCAGCCGACCCTTCCCCTGGCACACCACGGCCCGACCTCACCCTCGCCTCCTCTCCTGCCATTAGCCCAAGCCACGGCCGAGTGCTCCTAGCCTCCAGCCAAGCCCACCTGGTAGATTACCTTCCCCCGGACGTCGTCCTCATGTCCCTTTGTCAGGCCTATACCCTGTTAGGTGACGACGACTGAGCTACACTCCCAGCTACTGTCCGGACCCTTTTAGATGAGTTCCTTGATGTATTCCCGGATGAGATACCCCCTGGCCTACCCCCTATTAGAGGCATTGAGCACCAGATAGACCTCATACCCGGTGCTACCCTACCCAACCGGCCTGCCTATAGGATGAACCCTATTGAGACCCAGGAAATCCAGAACCAAGTACAGGACCTTCTGGATAAAGGGTATGTTAGAGAGAGTCGTTCCCAGTGTGATGTGCCTGTCTTACTCGTCCCCAAAAAGGACAATACTTGGCGTATGTGTGTTGATTGCAGGGCTATTAATAATATTACGATCAAGTACAGGCACCCAATTCCGAGGCTCGATGATATGTTGGATGAGCTCCATGGCGCCTCCACCTTCTCTAAGATAGATCTACGCAGTGGCTACCATCAAATCCGGATGAAGGAAGGAGACGAGTGGAAGACTGCATTCAAGACGAAGTTTGGTTTGTATGAGTGGCTTGTTATGCCTTTCGGTTTGACTAACGCCCCCTCTACTTTTATGCGTCTTATGAATCATGTCTTGAGATCATTTATTGGTAGATTTGTTGTAGTTTACTTTGATGATATTCTGATTTACAGCAAATCTTTGGAAGCTCATGCCGAGCACCTCAGGGAAGTTTTATCCACTCTCAGAGCTGTACAGTTGTATGGGAATCTGAAGAAGTGTGATTTTTGCACTGACAAAGTTGTGTTTCTTGGTTTTGTAGTGAGTGCTCATGGACTGCAAGTCGATCAGGAGAAGGTGAACGCCATCCGCGACTGGCCGACCCCGAAGAACTTAGGTGACGTGCGCAGTTTCCACGGCCTGGCTGGCTTCTACAGGCGGTTCGTTAGAGATTTTAGCACCATTGCAGCCCCGCTGACGGAAATCACTAAGAAGAATACTCCATTCCGGTGGGGTACAGCTCAAGAAACTGCGTTCCAGACTCTCAAGGATCGTTTGACACACGCACCATTGCTGGTTCTGCCTGACTTCACTCGCCCCTTTGAAGTGGAGTGTGACGCCTCTGGCATTGGTATTGGAGGAGTCCTCATGCAGGAAGGTAAGCCTATTGCCTTCTTTTCTGAAAAGTTGAAAGGTGCGTGCTTGAATTATTCTACTTATGATAGGGAATTATATGTCTTGTTTCGAGTGCTGAAAACTTGGCAACACTACCTATGGCCTAGAGAATTTGTGCTTAAAACTGATCATGAGTCCTTAAAGCATTTTAGGAGTCAAGATAAGTTGGATAGGAGGCATGGTAGGTGGATGGAATTCATAGAAACATTTCCCTATGTAATTAAGTATAAGAAAGGAAAAGATAATGTAGTAGTTGATGCCCTTTCTAGGAGACATACACTGTTGACCACTTTGGATGCTCGAGTCCTTGGATTCGTGTATATTAAGGAGTTGTATGATATGGATGCTGATTTTGGTGTGATTTATAAGCATTGTGTGGAAAAGGGTTCATTTGATAAGTTCTTCTTGTTTGATGGATTCTTGTTTCGAGTTGATAAAGTGTGCATTCCTGTTTGTTCTCTACGTTTATTACTTGTTGATGAGTCTCATAGGGGTGGATTGATGGGTCATTTTGGTAGAGATAAGACTTATAACATGTTGCATACTCATTTCTTTTGGCCCCACATGCTTAGGGATGTCGAGAATTTTATCAAACGCTGTGTTGAATGCTTACAGGGTAAATCTAAAGTGAAACCGCATGGTCTTTATACTCCTTTACCTATTCCTTGCTATCCTTGGGTTGATATTAGTATGGATTTTATTGTTGGATTGCCTAGGACTAAGAAGGGGTGAGATTCTATATTTGTGGTTGTTGATAGGTTCTCTAAGATGGCTCACTTTATTGCATGCCATAAAACTGACGATGCTAGGAATGTGGCTGATTTGTTCTTTAGAGAGATTGTTCGGTTGCATGGTGTCCCTCGAACTATTGTTAGTGATAGGGATGTTAAATTTCTGAGTTACTTTTGGAAGACCTTGTGGGGTAAACTTGGTACTAAATTGTTGCTCTCTACTGCTAGTCACCCCCAAACTGATGGTCAAACTGAGGTAACTAACCAGACATTAGGTACTGTCCTTAGGACTATTATTAAATCTAATCTGACAAGTTGGGAGGATGCCTTACCACATGTTGAGTTTGCTTATAATAAGACTATTCATTCTTCTACTAAGATGTCCCATTTTGAGTGTGTGTATGGTTTGAATCCCCTAACCCCTTTGGATCTTAAGCCGTTGCCTTTACCGGAATGAGCAGAATTTGATGCTGATAGACAGGTTGAGTTCATGAAGGAGCTGCACGAGCGGACTAAGGCTCGTTTGGAAGCTACTGCGGAGAAGAGCGCAGCCCGAGCTAATCACGGACGGCGTCAAGTGTTGTTCGAGCCCGGCGACTTGGTGTGGCTACATCTGCGCAAGGAACGGTTCCCGGAGCAGAGGAAGTCGAAGCTGTCTCCCAGAGGTGATGGCCCGTTCAAGGTGCTGAAGAGAGTAGGCGACAATGCCTATGTGTTGGAGCTGCCCGAAGACTATGGAGTGAGCCCGATATTCAATGTCGGGGACCTTACTCCTTATGCAGCCGCTGATGTTGATGACTCGAGGACGAGTCTTTTTCAAGAAGGGGAGAATGATGAGGAATCGACCCCACAATTAGTGCCAACCTTTGATGGACCGATCACTAGGTCAAGGGCGAAGGAACTGCGTCAAGAGCTTGAGACGTTTATGGCACATGCACTATCACATGACGAAGAGGACAAGTCCAAAGTCAAGGCGTTGACTTTAATGGTCAACGTTACCTATGTTTAATAGTCTTATTAATTTCTGCATTGGATATTTTTAGGATTATTATTTAATTGTGTTAAGCTTTCTATTTTCGGATATTTCGGAATTAATTGTAGCCTTTTGGGAAGCATAGGGCCGGCCACACCTTAGGGTATTAAAAGGCTCCCTTGTCTTCTTCCTTAGGCAGATTTCTCATATTTGTTAAACACAAAACAGAGCTTTGTTTGCTTTGAACTTTGCTCCCCGTGAGAGTCTCAATCGATTGTTACTTCTTGCTTAGTTTTTTTCGTCTTTGTCAAGTCCCTCTGGAGTTGGTGATTTCGTACATCATAAGCACCCTCTCCGTGCTCCAAGTTCGTTAGCGATTCTTGGTTGTGTGGCGTTGTAGAGATCGGGTTGGTAGATCGTTCGACAAGGTTCCTTGCTTCCAACGCAAGAGGGTTTTCTCGTCGTTTCTATTGGTTCTTTCTTATCATCCATTCATTTGTTTCACTTCCGCCATATTCTAATTGTTCTTGTTTTTTTCATTGTTTTGAGATTTGTTGCCTAGATCCATCCCTGACGCGGCTAATCCCCGTATCACTTTCCAAACGACCAACGGATTTCGATGATGCATCGATGTCGGTTGTTGTACGAGCTACTTTTTTTAGGCTCTTCTACCAAGTGTCTGATAGGTGCTTTGATATGTTGTTGGGATATTATGATATCTTGAAGAAGAGGGAGTTTTCAGAAGAATGCAACGACCATTGGGTGAGAGATTGCCTCGGGTTGCCTTGCATCCACAGTATTGCAAGAGCCATCATTTCAAGAACACCTCTCATTCCGTCAGACGTTCACGAGTTCTGGAGGGACTTGGAATGCGAAGAGACTCCAACCACAACTCTTGGCCCTTCTGCCTATGTTCGAATGGACATTACAGAGATGAGACTTCGTGAAATGTTTGCCAGGTTAGAGGTTGGGACATTGAATAAAGGCACGGCATTCCTACTAGGTGAGTTGTACCACGACTTGGAGCATCCAGAAGAGAGTACTTTGTTGGAGCCGACGGGAATCAAGTCAAAAGGAAGGCCAAGTGGTGCTAGGAACAAGGAGAAGGTGGATGAGAAGGCGGAGAAGAGGGATAAGTGCTTGTTTGAGCATAGACGGGATGAGCTCCACGAGAATGAGAAGAAGGCGGGGCCGAAGACAAAGGGGAAGGGGAAGGCAAGTGCGAGCACTGGTAGAGGCCCAGGTCATCCTAAAAATCAAGCAAGTGATGCAGTAGTGATGGACTTTGACGACTTGCAATCCCAACCCATACTAGAAGAATCACAACCAGAAGATTTGCAGTGGCCTCAAGAACCTATTTTTCCCCTTGTTCATATGAGGGTGAACTTTGGATTGACAATGTGGATGACTTTTGGATTCCGTACATCAAGAATGTTATAGATGTACGCCCCGACGGACATTATGGATATCGGTCGATGGCTGTATTATTGGGGAGGCAAGAGCAGGAATATGCCAACATCCGACGCGAGATGGTAGTGGAGTTGCTTGACAATCGAGAGCTATACGAGCCGATACGTTGCCGTCTTCGACAAGGGTCTTGGGAGGATCTTATCTTGCAAGTGAACCATTGCAGAAGCCCTTGCTCAGAATTATACTGGCTTCACATGCCATTGATGGGTTTAGTGTTTGCCACACTCTATCAGGTTGGTCTCGTCTTATTAACGTGGGAAGTTCCGACGTTTTTCTTACCATTGAGGAATAGGACATCAAGCATAGGACCTCCAGACAAGATTCTTGTCATGGCACACATAGGCAATCATGATCACTTCATACCGGTAAAGGTTTTTTCTAATAAAATATTTATGAAATTAGGTTACATTGTTTTAACTACTAAAATAGTTTGTGCGTGTATATGTAGATGGTTCTTAAGGAAGGGTCGCCAATACTGCACACTCCTGGTTCGTGGCGTAGAAACACAGATCGAAACATTCTGTGGTGGACAACAAAGTTTGAGTTGAATTTGAAGATGTATCGAGATTACCGCATTGCATATGGTCGGGCACCAGATCCTTTTATGTATGTGGGAGACGGATCCGTTCATGTACTTGATTGATTATACGAGTATGTAATGTAATATTTAGACGGCTTTGATGTGTTCATATTATTAATTTGATATGTTTTAATTTACGCACAAGTAGTACAAACTCGCTTTTTTATCTCGATTTAATGGGCCTATACTGGCGCGCAGTAGTACAAAACATAACAAATCACATCCCTTGTTTCGCTAATTCTGCTTGATTCATTTTCGATGTCCCTCTTTCGCTAATTCCGCTTACTTCCTACAAAACATAACAAATGGTTACTTCTATCTTTCTAACACCTACGATGTTTATTTGTTAATTTTCGTAAACAATACCTACAAAGACCCTCATTCTGCTTGATAAGTTGTTTTCTTTCCTTCCACAGCTCCATAATGACCTCGTATGCCCTCGCGTCGTATGGTGGATCGAACCACACAAAGAAATCACATCCCCCTTTATTATCAGGTTTGTGGACATCGTACATCCCCAATTCAAGGCATCCCCAGTACCTTCTTCCGTACTGCCATTGTTGGTCACAAGTGTGTATGACCACCTTCAAATTACAAAAGCAAAATCTCTCTCCCGTACTTGAACTCGAACTCGACGAAGAGGCCATACTAACTTTTGGAGAATTTTAAAACACAATTACAGAGAAGAAGGGTGTACAAGGCTTAGGACGACATCGTTCGTATTTGTAGGGCGAAATAGACTCGTTGGAAAATGGCCGTTGGAGAACGACCGTTACCAAACTACACGCCTAAGGTAAGCGTGTAACTACACGCCTAACTTGAGCGTGTGGCTACACGCTTACCTTAGGCGTGTAGTTTGGTAACGGTCATTTTGCAACGGCCATTGTGTTTTATACAAACAATTGTGTTTTAATTCTCCAATAGTTAGTATGGCCTCTTCCTTTCTCGTATTACATAAGTATACTAACATGATATAAGTTCCTATTCATTTCTCGTATTACATAAGTATACTAACATGATATAAGTTCATATTCATTTCTCGTATTACATAAGTATACTAACATGATATAAGTTCCTATTCCTTTCCCATATTACATAAGTATACTAACATGATATAAGTTCCTATTCCTTTCCCGTATTACATAAGTATACTAACATGATATAAGTTTCTATTCCTTTCCCGTATTACATAAGTATACTAACATGATATAAGTTCCTATTCCTTTCCCGTATTACATAAGTATACTGACATGATATAAGTTCTTATTCCTTTCTCGTATTACATAAGTATACTAACATGATATAAGTTCCTATTCCTTTCCCGTATTACATAAGTATACTAACATGATATAAGTTCGTATTCCTTTCTCGTATTACATAAGTATACTAACATGATATAAGTTCCTATTCCTTTCCCGTATTACATAAGTATACTAACATGATATAAGTTCCTATTCCTTTCCCGTATTACATAAGTATACTAACATGATATAAGTTTCTATTCCTTTCCCGTATTACATAAGTATACTAACATGATATAAGTTCCTATTCTTTTCCCGTATTATATAAGTATACTAACATGATATAAGTTCCTATTCCTTTCTCGTATTACATAAGTATACTAACATGATATAAGTTCCTATTCCTTTCCCGTAATACATAAGTATACTAAAATGATATAAGTTCTTATTCCTTTCCCGTATTACATAAATATACTAACATGATATAAGTTCCTATTCCTTTCCCGTATTACATAAGCTTGTGACCTACACGCTTAAGCTAAGCTTGTGACCTACACGCTTAAGCTAAGCTTGTGACCTACACGCTTAAGCTAAGCTTGTGACCTACACGCTTAAGCTAAGCTTGTGGCCACACGCTTAGCTTAAGCGTGTAGGTCACAAGCCTAGCTTAAGCGTGTATTCTATTATGCATGGGGTTGGTATGCATGGGGTTTACGCCGATTCCAATTAATGAGCTCCATTTTATACTTATTTGTTTTTCGATGTTAATCGTTTTGTACTGTGTCGATTTTCTTATAGTTGTTCATACATCTTTTTATGGCTTGGTAAAGTAATGTTGCTTTCTCGTATTACATAGGTAAGCATCAAACCACATAATAAACATGAACAAACATACTAAACCAAATAAGATAAAATAGATAACGTTTACAGAAACACTCTATACATATGAATCGTGTCTAATCCAAAACATATAAACTAATGTGGCTCGTAGCCACTACCTTTGCCAGGTTCCGTGATAGAATCACGAAACATCTGCGACTGGCGAGGTGGGGGTGGGGCCATGGGTGGAGGCTGCCCAATCAGCATAGCTAGCCATAATCTCGCGTGTTGCTCGAAAGTCCGTGTCACCGCCTCGGGTGTGCGTAAGTATGTGCGGATATCGGCAGCAACCACCTGAATGCGCTGCATAGAAAGTAAGTAATATTTGTCAAAATATTGCAAAATACACAATAATAGATAAATCATTCAAATAATTCGACAAAAGTAAGCGTATCGCGACTGCGTCAACGGCTGGAGGGACGTGGATAGGGCCGACCGGACGATCAAGTTTGACGGAACCGGGATCGACCAATGGATGAGAACACTCGTCATACCAATCTAAATAATCGGCAGACATGTCCCACCCATGTGTCGCAACCGATCCGTGCAGATCAATCAGGGGTCTCGGTTCTGCATCCCAAGCCACTAGAAGCTCACCCCTAAAACTCAGCTCGTATCCCTTAATTTCCGCTTTCATGACGACCTTGGCGGGCTGAATGGGCAGAACTGGGATTGGCTGCATGAGCCCAAACTGCCTGAGGACTCTGTCCGGGTGGTACGGCTCCTGAACATCGCTAATGCGCAGTATACCGCGAAACCTGGCAAGCGCTACCTCAGGAGCCTCGAAGTCCAACCCCACCCAAGGGGTCCAGGTAACCTGTAAAGTCAAAAAGGCAAAGTCAATACATACATACTTTTTAAAATTAAAGACTAAGATATCGAAAATTACGTGTACTATTCTACCTCCTCGTATCTCATGTGGTCCAGTATGCGGCGTATGGCGATCAAACGACCGGTGCCTCTACTGTTAGGCACCTCTGCGGCACCAGGAACAGCTCCTCCAAAGGCCTGGGGGTTTGTGACATATTGTTCCCGAAAATGTGGGAAATATGCCCAAACCCAGCACTGTAAATGAATAAATAAGGCTATTAATGACCGAAATATTAAAGCGTAACTTAATATTTCACTAATCCATCCAATATCTTACCCTAATCAGAATCACGCAAGATGCAATGCCCTGTGCTCCACGCCTAGACGCCTCTCCCCAGTTGCGGTAGACATAGGCTAGAATCTCAGCTCCCTATGCAGTGTCGCCAGTGACATCGTGGTCAAACAAAAGCGCCAACCACTTGTGCTTCACGGCGTTAGTCGACTTGTCCACCAGGACAGTCGAGCCGAGAAGCAACAAGAGGTAGTACGTAGCAATAACGCCCTCGTCACGCTCGTCACTGCTCATCCACTCCAGCAGTCTAGTCTCTAAATGCGCCAAAGGAATACCACCAGTTGTGTGCCATCTCTTCACCTGCTCCTGATCAACGTCCAGATCAGCACAGATGCGCTGTCTCACTGCCAGATCATCGAGGCATGGAGTGCAGCTCCTCCCCCGTATGGGAACCCGTAAGATCTGGTGAATATCAGCAAGGGTGATGGTCATCTCTCCGAAGGGCATATGAAATGTGTTCGTCTCGGGATGCCATCTCTCCAAAAATGCAGAAATCAATGCCGCATCCATGCTGCATGCTATACCTAGTGTGCGTAGACCGGTAAGCCCGCTCCACTCGGTAAGCCTAAACCACGTATCTGGCTCAAGGCTAATATACTGCTCGTGTGAAGAACAATGGGATGTGCGGAAATAGATCCTCAGAATCTTACGACTCTGAATTAACGGAATTTAAGATTAGTATACATTTTCTAATAAAAAACATTTAAAGGCTCAACACATAAACTAAAACCCTAAAACATACCAAATCCTGCTCCGCCTGACGACGGGCTACCCCGCTACGACGTGGTTGCTGCTCCTGCTCAGCAATCTGAGGAACATGAGCATCCTCAACAGCTGTAGCGTCTCCTCTACGTCTTCGTCTCCTCTGTTGTACATGAGGTGGCATTTGCGGAAGTGCCTCAGGAGCGGGCTGAGGTATAGGACGGTCAAATATAGCCCGAGCAATGTGTGTCTCGTAGCTAAGGAGAAGAATCGGACACCTAGGGCCTCCAGGCATCCAAGGATGGTAAGTATGTACAACAGATGGACCGGGAGGAGGTGGAGAAGAAGGACCGACAGGAGGTGGAGAAGAAGGACCGGCAAAAAGTGGAGAAGAAATATCGGGAAGAGGTGTACAAGAAGGACCGACTTGATATGGAGAGGGGACAGGAGTAGGTATCGACCCAAAAAAAGGCGGGGAATGAGAAAATGGAATGTCGTCCGTACTCAACTCCCACGTCGGTAATGTAGGCTCCACAGACTTAACATACACTACCCCATCATGCGGCTTCTCCCCAACAACCTGATCATCAACCGTCATGGGCTGAGCTGCCAAGTCCTCATCGTCCTCCAAATACTCATCATCAGCGGTCATAGGCGGATGCGAAGATACCGCACTGGACGACAATATATCAGCCCTCACAAGAACGGTGCGACGACGAATAGACTCCGAAATACCAACACGCCGGGTGCGGTCAGCAACAACAGGTGTCGGCTCCGTACGCCCAGTAGGGGTGAGGGCCGCCAATATAATCTAATTTTTTGGATACTTATTTGATTAGGGACTAATTAATACATTTAGGGACTTATATGATTAATTTTAGAATTTATTATACTTGTTAATTTATAAATATACTATACAAGCAAATAATTCTAATCTATAACTGTTGGGCCCAAACTTATCCCATGAAAACGGATCAAATGAATTGGGCCAAGATCCAAGCGGAATCGGAAGCTAAGAGAAACCAGGAAGAAGTGTCGGACTCCCTGCAGTCGAGTGCCTCCCGACCAACTACGAAGATCACGCTAGAGCATTGAATGCTTGATTGAGGCAACGACAACAGCATTCAAACACTCAGATAATGACGGTAATAAAGAGCAAATCCTAGCCATCACTCCCAGCATTAAGTACGAGATAATATCATCAATGGGCAACGGCCACAACATTCAACACAGAGATTATGGTGGCAATCAAGAGTAAATCCCAAAGATCTCGTCTGGAATTAATAGAAGATATTGCAACAATAAATGACGGACACAAGATAAAGCTACCATAAATAGACCACGAAGAAGAAAACAAAGACACACTCATCTACACCCGGCATCTACCGACTTACTCTTCGGAAGTCTTACGAGTACACCCACTCCAGCTTACTCTCCTCGAAACCTCGCTCAAATCTCCACCGGTCGAGCCCCAGAATCACCGGTCGGACCCGATCCGATCTTCTATCCTCCAAGGATAAGTTGTACTTTGGTCCAACTCAATCGTCAATATATCAATAAAATTACCTTGCTATTTCGCATTTCTTCTTCATTGGTTGATTGTCTGTTTGAATTGGTTTGATATCTATAATCCGATCGACTAGTTACCCCGTCTAAGGCGATTTAGGTCGTCTGATCTTTTCGCCCCAAAACAATTTGGCGCCCACCG
The DNA here is from genome assembly GCA_027886185.1 of Rheum nobile. NCBI lineage: Eukaryota > Viridiplantae > Streptophyta > Magnoliopsida > Caryophyllales > Polygonaceae > Rheum > Rheum nobile. The sequence goes on along the minus strand of WOAB01000207.1, from coordinate 3,460,586 downwards.
TGGGACAACTTGCCGATCACCCTCCTGAAACCTTCCAAACCATGACTATCGACCCACCTACCAACACTGAAGAACCACGTCTCGAAGACGATACTCAAGCTCCAGGAAACATGACCCCTACCGAAAATCCTACTCCAACCCAATTCCAAGAGCTTACCCAGAAAATGATTGCCCTTCAAGAGGAACTTGCCCAGCAACGCCAAAAGACCGAAGCTTTAGCTACCTTATCCACCCAATCTGAGGCCGAGATCGCGCAACTAACCCGTGAAAATGAGTCTCTTAAGTCGCAGGTACAATCGATGGCTTCCGGATCTAGGCGCATGCCCATCCACAACAGCGTCCAGACACGTCTCGACATGGATGGCATCGAACTGACCCCTCCGAGCGTGTGGCGTCCAGGACATACCGAGGGTACATCTTGAACTCATTTGGCTAACCCATTTTCAACTAACAATGTTACTTTCTCCACACCGATCGGGTCGGCAAGGACCCGAATCGACGAACCACAGGTTACCAATCCTCCCGACATCCTAGCTCTCGTCCAGCAGACGCTCAATCAACACATGAAGACACTCGACGATCGCATCGCAAGGATTCCAGGAGTCCCACAACCGATCGAGAAAGAAGCGTCAGGCGGATTCGAAGAGTCCCCGTTCGTCGAAGAAATCGCTAGGGTCGAGATCCCTAAGAAATTCCATCTCTCCACCATGGCGACGTTCGACGGCATCAATGATCCAGACGACCACATCTCTCTCTATAAACAAAAATTAATGACTGCATCTGTTCCAAGGGAGAGCCGCGAGGCTGTCATGTGCAAAAGCTTTGGCACGACCCTCGCAGGCCCTGCACTGACTTGGTTTATGCGTTTGCCTCAGGGGACGATTGCGTCATTCGCGGATCTGGTCAACTCCTTTAAGAGCCAATTTGCCAGCAGTCGGAGGCTCGAAAGGCAATCGAGTGACCTCTATCGAATCACCCAAAGGTATAACGAACCTCTCCGAAGTTATCTTAACAGGTACAATAAAGAGAAAGTTGCGATCCCCCATTGCGACGTCACCACCTCCATCGAAGCCTTCCGACAAGGCCTGGTCAAAGACATCAACCTCTACAACGAGATCACCAAGTACCCGTGTAAAAGTTTCAAAGACGTCTAGGCCAAAACCATGGCCGAGGTAAGATTGGAAGAGGACCGTGAGTCGCGAAAAGCCTCTCACGGACCTGATCTGTCCGATCGCAAAAACCCCTCCGACAACCGTCGAGACAGACGTCATCATCCCTACCCTCGTAATCGAAACGAGCAAAATCAGGTAAACTCTTTCCAAGACAGGTCACAAGACTGGAGAGACGGTCTGGCGTTGCCTCCTAGGGTCCAATCTTACAACTTCAATATTTCTGTGTCGGAGCTCGTCAAGAGTTTCGACAAATATGGAAAAGAAGTAAGATGGCCCCGAAAGAGCGACCGACCGGATGCCAAAAAGGACATGAGCCGATGGTGCGAATTCCACGGCGACCATGGTCACTCGACCGATGAGTGCATCGCCTTGCGAAAGGAGGTCGCCAGGTTGCTCGCACAGGGGCTCCTGCGCGACGTAATCTTGGAACGAGCCAAAGCCACCATGGAACGACGAGATCAGGTAAAACAAGACAAACCTTCATCACCTGTCCATACAAAAATTGTCAACACTATTTCAGGTGGTTCGGACGTATGTGGAAACACATACTCCGCGGCCAAGCGACATGCAAAAGAGAGCAAGGGCGATAAGCCCGAAGTGCCAGAATTCAAGTCAAGAAAAGTCTCCGACCTTCCGACGGTCACGTTCGACGAGTCCGACACCGACGGGTCGAAGAGTCACCACGACGGTCTGGTAATCTCTTTATCTATTGGAAACTGCTTAATACGTCGAGTACTAATCGATACAGGGAGCTCGACCAATCTCTTAACCCTCGACGCCCTCAAAGAGATGGGTCTGAGTGAAGACGACCTGATCAAAAAGTCGACTCCACTGGTCGGATTTAGTGGCAAAGTTAAGCATACAACCGACGAAATTGTTCTCACAACGTATGCCGGGGGAATCAACCAACAGGTGAAATTCCTAGTCCTAGATTGTCCGTCTCCCTATAATTGCATTCTTGGCATGCCATGGATACACGCTATGAAGGCGGTACCTTCGACGTACCATCAAACCATCAAGTTCCCTACCAAGTGGGGAGTCCAAGAAATCAAGGGAGACCAGGGAGCGGCCAAAGAATGCTATGTCGCCTCCATGAAAAGCGTCGTCAAGCCTAAGGTCGCATAGCAATCACGGAGCGGCGAGGGACCTAGTCGATAAGTCGAACCAGAAATGGAAAAACTCGATGAGATCGTACTAGATCCTTCAAAGCCAAACCAAACGGTAAGGGTCGGGTCGGATCTGGACGACTCGACCAGACAACAAGTTCTTGATTTTCTCATATCCAATACTGATTATTTTGCATGGTCGCATGGGGACATGGTCGGTATATCTCCGAACATTATTACTCATAAGTTGAATGTAGATCCATCTCACCCCCCCCCCTCTTAAGCAAAAACGCAGGAAATTCGCCCCAGAGCGAAACAAGATAGTCGACGACGAAGTCAAGAGCTTGTTGGAAACAGGGAAAATCAGGAAAGTCCACTATCCCGACTGGCTGGCCAACGTGGTCATAGTTCAAAAGAAGAATGGCAAGTGGAGAGTCTACATCGACTTCACCGATCTCAACAAAACTTGTCCTAAAGATTCGTTTCCACTCCCTCACATCGACGCCATGGTCGACGCGACAGCAGGACACGAAATGTTAACTTTCATGGACGCGTTCAGTGGCTACAATCAAATCCTCATGGAACCCGAAGACCAAGAGAAGACGGCATTCATCACAAGCCAAGCAGTGTCGGAGTCAGATGTGAGCGCGGTACTGGTTAGAGAAGAGGACGGCAAGCAGTCGCCAATATACTACGTCAGTCGGATGCTATTGCCAGCAGAAACGAGGTACTCATCACTTGAAAAACTTGTACTATCATTGGCAATGGCCTCAAACAAACTCAAACCCTATTTCGAATTCCATACTATTATTGTCCGCACTAATCATCCCATGAGAGCGATCATGAGGAAGCCTGAGTTCACAGGACGGATGACCAAATGGGCCATACACCTTAGTGGCTACGACATTGAGTATGAACCCAGGACAGCAATCAAGTCGCAGGCCTTGGCTGACTTTGTGGCAGACTTCAGCCCGACCCTAGAACAAGAAGCCGCAAAAGAAGCAACACAATTGCTCGCGACAGACGAAACAGGTAAATGGGAACTCCACACAGATGGTGCGTCGAACGCCAGAGGATCGGGGCTAGGGGTCATGCTGAAATCGCCACAAGGGGACAAGATAGCCCATGCCGTAAGATGTGATTGGGACGCAACTAACAACAAAGCTGAATACGAGGCACTCATATTCGGACTTGTCCTGGCTCGCGACCTAGGGGTCTGAGGGATCGAAGTCATCTGCGACTCCCTCCTAGTCGTGAATCAAGTACAAGGATCGTACAATGCAAAGGACGTCAGAATGATAGCCTACCTGGAAGTAGCTCAGAAACTGATCGGCCAATTCCAAACATTCGACATCAGACAGGTACCAAGAGATCTCAACTCCGAAGCGGACGCACTTGCCAATCTAGGGTCCGCCCTGGATCCAAAAGAATTTCCCTACATCCCATTGGCACACATCATGACGCTAGCCGTCCCGAAAACATCCATCGAGCCAAGCACACCATTACAAGAACTTGTCGCAATGGAGATAGGCGACCAACCAGAAGAAGACGTTATCAACGCCCACGGCGACTGGACGCAACCTTACACCAAATGGCTAAGAAACGGCATCCTACCCGACGACAAAACAGAAGCAAAAAAGCTCAAGGTACAAGCACTTTCTTTCAATATCCTAAATAACATCTTGTACAAAAGATCTGTCACAGGGATACTCCTACGATGCCTCGAGACTCCAGAAGTCGGACGTATCTTACAATCGTTACACGAAGGAGAGTGTGGAAACCACACCGGCGGACAAAGCCTCTCAGGAAAAGCCTTGCGAAACGGGTACTACCGGCCCACAATGAACAAAGACGCCATGGAATACACCAAGAGGTGCGACGCCTGTCAATGGCATGCACCCATTCCTCACCAACCTTCAGAGCTCCTCCATCCGACTCTAGCACCATGGCCCTTTATGAGGCGGGGAATGGATATCGTAGGGAAGCTCCCACCTGCATCGGGTCAACGAGTCTTCTTCCTTGCCATGACAGACTACTTCTCTAAATGGATCGAAGCCGAAGCCTATATAGAGGTAAAAGATCAACACGTCATTTCGTTTATAAAACGCAATATCTTGTGCAGATTTTGCATCCCATCAGAAATCGTGTGCGACAATGGTTCTCAATTCATCAGTCATAAAACTCGAGCCTTCTACGACCAATGGAACATCAAGTTGGTCACCTCCACACCTCGGTATCCACGATCCAACGGACAAGCCGAATCCAGCAACAAGATCATCATCAACAACCTCACAAAATGCCTCACAGGGGCTAAAGGCAAATGGGCGGACGAACTCTCGTTCATTCTCTGGTCCGATAGGACCACTCCAAAGAATGCGACACATCTGAAATTAAACCGCTTCTAAACTAGCAAGGTAAGACACTAACGTATCTCCACATATCATACATTACTTGTTATCGCAAGCATAACTCTATTCCTTGAAACTCAACATTTGCACCAAGTAAGGACATTTTCCTTGCAAACATAAGTACATGACGACATCAACGTACACACTGGATCTAGTCATCCGCAAAAAGCGATTATACTACATTTACACGATCGATCGGAATACGGGGAGATGAACAACACAGGCACGTCGGCACACCGCATGCCTTACACATTACATAAGGTTAAGACACCTTATTACATTTACGCAATAGAAACATATTGCTTACCTCTCCGGCATAAAGTCATGACTAAACACAAACACATACATAAGGCCTCTTTTTTTTACATACATACGGCAAGCCCTACTCGACGGAGCACATGGGCAAACCCGACATACAAATCAAAGGCGTCAACGATAATCTTCTCTAGAAGAATCCAACGAAACATACGAACACAAGACAAGCTTGACCCTTTGTAAAACATATTACGTCAATAAAAGTTTAAAGCTTTTACATACATACGACCCACGATAACGAACGGGTCGCCAAAGCACATTGTTTGCCTACACGCACGTAGGACTTCAAATCGTCTACGAAGCACATTCTGCGACCCGCGATGGTGGACAGGTCGCCAAAACAGAAAGTATTCTACCCACACACAGGTGGAGTCACAAATCAAGTTACAAAAGAAAACAATCAAGGGTCAGGGTTTGCAACGTCACCTGCAACAGGGGCCAAGTCGGGAGAAGGCTGGGGCTCAAGCGGCACGGTGTCGCCAGAATGGACCTCGTCATCACCGGTGCTTTCATCCAGAGATTCCTCTCCGACGCCGGTCAGATGGAAAAGCTTTGATCCTGGATTCCCCTTCGAAAACAAAGTCTCCACGGTCTCCTTCTCCGCCTTCAAATCCCAGATCCCCTGCTTGCCCTCTTCAAACTCCTCGATCATCTCGACACGCGACTTCAACGCGTAAAAAGCACCTACGTCGCCTGCGATCCGACCAGCCTCGATCCGGGCTTGCTTCACCTTCTCTTCGACACTCGATTGGCTCTCGCTGAGCTCCCTCCGACAAACGTCCAAGTCATCTTGGCAAATCTTCAACTCCCTAACAAAGCGGCGCCTAGCGTCCCTGCAACGGCTCTCAGCTCCCTCCAACTTGGTCTTCAAAGACGCCAGGTCGGACTCTAACCTAGCAGCCTTGTCCAAGGCACTCGTATTTTCCTACAATACATACAACTCCTCCCCCGACACACAAAGCATGCTACACTACAGGTCTACACGACCGACTACAGGTCTACACGACCAACTACAGGTCTACACGACCAACGACAGGTCTACACGACCAACGGCGTACACAATTACAGGTCTAGACGACCGACGATAGGTCTATACGACCAACGACAGGTCTACATGACCGACGTCACACACAATTACAGGTCTAGACGACCGACAACAGGTCTATACGACCAACGACAGGTCTACACGACCAACGTCGCACACAATTACAGGTCTACACGACCGACGTCGCACACAATTATAGGTCTAGATGACTGACGATAGGTCTATACGACCAACGATAGGTCTACATGACCAACGTCACACGACTTGACCAGGAAGCGACCGACGAGTCCACCTACAAAACAAAACAAACGACAAACAAGGAGCGGTCTCCTGACCCTTCGTCATCACAAGAAACGACCTCAGTCGTCTTCACACGATTATTGGTTGTATTAAGCTAACTCTCAATTTGAGAAATACACATGTCGGCCCTGTCGCCAGAACGCCTATAACAGAATCAAGATCATGCCAGAAGAGAGAGAAGTTATAAAATCAAACCGTCCCATCACTTGACGCTCTGGCCCAGTTTAATTTTGGGGCTATTGTTGGGCCCAAACTTATCCCATGAAAACGGATCAAATGAATTGGGCCAAGATCCAAGCGGAATCGAAAGCTAAGAGAAACCAGGAAGAAATGTCGGACTCCCTGTAGTCGAGTGCCTCCCGACCAACTACGAAGATCACGCTGGAGCATTGAATGCTTGATTGAGGCAACGACAACAGCATTCAAACACTCAGATAATGACGGTAATAAAGAGCAAATCCTAGCAATCACTCCCAGCATTAAGTACGAGATAATATCATCAATGGGCAACGGCCACAACATTCAACACAGAGATTATGGTGGCAATCAAGAGTAAATCCCAAAGATCTCGCCTGGAATTAATAGAAGATATTGCAACAATAAATGACGGACATAAGATAAAGCTACCATAAATAGACCACGAAGAAGAAAACAAAGACACACTCATCTACACCCGGCATCTACCGACTTACTCTTCGGAAGTCTTACGAGTACACCCACTCCAGCTTACTCTCCTCGAAACCTCGCTCAAATCTCCATCGGTCGAGCCCCAGAATCAACGGTCGGACCCGATCCGATCTGCTGTCCTCCAAGGATAAGTTGTACTTTGGTCCGACTCAATCGTCAATATATCAATAAAATTACCTTGATATTTCGTATTTCTTCTTCATTGGTTGATTGTCTGTTTGAATTGGTTTGATATCTATAATTCGATCGACTAGTTACCCCGTCTAAGGCGATTTAGGTCGTCTGATTCTTTCGCCCCAAAACAATAACTAGCTAATTTATAACTAATCCATAAATAATAAATAATAACTATATAATTCTAATCCGAATTAATTCAAAATGTAAACGATAATGTATTCTAATCCAAATTATTTACAAAATTATTCTATTTCAAATTAACTAAATTATTCTATTCCACATTAAATCAAATCTTAAGAAATATATTTACGAAAACAATTACGAAAATTATGATCAATTTAAAATTAAAAATAATACCGCTCGTAGACCGATCGGACTCGATACAGGCGCCGTCGGAGCCTCAATCGGAGTCGCCCTCGGTTGCGCTTGGTCCCTAGCTCCACCTCCCCTTCCATCTCGGGTCCGAGCTCCGCCGGAAACCACCAAGTCCTCCTCTTCCTCCTCCTCGTCCTCTACCGCCAGCTAGGAGCTCCTTCCGCCACCGCTCGCACCACCACCAGCCGCCACCGCCAGCCGTCTCCGCATCGCCGTGCATTGCCACACCGGAGCTCGTCGTCGTCGGGCCAGTCGCACTGGCGCCAATCGCGTCCAGATTTTCGGCCGCCGCTCCGCCGCCGGTTTCGGAGCTTTCTCCGCCGCCAATCAAGTCGCCCAACCCAGCCCAATCCAAATCCATGGCTAATGGAAACAATCGAAGGAAATGGAAGAAGACGAATCGTGGAAAAGCTTTCGATTTCGTTAGGTCTGAACTCGCGGCGGAAGGAAGGAGACGAATCGTCTTCTTAAGCGTGTATATACACGCTTACTTGGGCCATGAGCTAGTTATTTGGGTCGGCCCAATAACTAGCTCATGTATTAAACGCTAATGTTAAGCGTGTGGGTACACGCTTAACATAAGTGTGTAATACATACATGTTTTTCAAAATGGCAAGAATACCCCTACACGCTTAACATAAGCGTGTAAAACCACACGCCTATCTTAAGCGTGTATTTTCGCGTCCGTTTAGACACATTTTCGCGTGCATTTAGCTTTTCCGTATTTTTATTCTCTTGTTTTGATGTTGCACAAAGTTGAAAAACATTTAAAGCATGTTAGCTCAAAAGAAAGAGCAATATGTTTTATCACACATGATGTGAGTTCGAATCTTACATAGGCTATAAACGAGCAATATATGAACATTAGTACAGTAAAGTTCATATTTAGTACCCTACATGTTCACAATTAGTATATCTAAATGTTCACCATTCAATAAACATGCATGAAACATAAAAAATGTATAATTAATAGCTATAGTTTGTGGTTCACATGTAGTGAACAAAAGGTTTATACTTCCTCCATTTCTTTATATATGACGTTTGAAGGATCTACTAGTGTTCTTTTTTTATTGTCGTTGTTGGATCGTTAGAGTTACGTCTGAGGGAACAAAAGCTTTGTTCCCACAGAAGGCACAGCGGATTTAAATAGCAAGAAAGATAACAGAACGAACTCACGATATATAGTGGAAACTCTGATTAGCAAAACTAGCTTCTCAAGGAAAAACCACTACCTTCAAGCTTTCGCTTGAGAGGATTTTGAACTGCGTACTTGTCTTATTAGTTTCTTGCTTGATTACACTTGTATCCTGGACTTCGACCTCTAAACAACCAGCTAGACTCGAAACCTCTTCTACAACGATGAATCAAACTCAACTCTCAAAGACTCACACGCACCTCACTCTCTTTCTCTTCTTTTCTTTTTTTTCGTTCAAAGTCGTTCTCAGCCGTGAAGTCGTACCTATGAAATGAATCCTCACTTCACTTAAATACAACTCGGCAGAAACCCTAATTGACACAAATTAGGAAAAACTAGAATCGGATTACAAAGATATTATTTTGTTTGGAAGATAAGATATCACAACCGATTATATTAATTAAGGAAGGAGTTCCCTAATTAATCCAACCGATTGGATATTATTCTTCTCTCTCCAATCGCCTTATCTTAGGAAAGATTCCTAGGATAACACGATCGGGTCTTTTCTCTCTTTCCATATCTTCGCGCAATCCGGCTTGATCCTTGGAGCCGAAGTCTTCATCCTCTACCGCGTGGCTTCTTGATTTGTTTCCTTAATTCTGCACGCTGTATGACTTCTTTCCTTTTGCAGCCTCGATCTTGGTCTGTCACTTCAGTTCCTGGAGAGGTAACAAAGCACTTGTTAAGTCTTTGTTCCCACTGAGATCCTCTGCTGCAACGCTCCCTGGGAAAACTCTTCTTGTCCCTGAAACACTTGGTATACATATTAGTTGAGTGTTTGTAACCATCAAAACCTAAGGAATTCAACAAATTCCCCCTTTTTGATGGTGACAAACACCCTTAACAATAAAACATATACCAACTAGAACAAGACAAGACTGACAAGAAAGTTTCCCACTAAAAACACTGTTAGTTCCCCCTTAGTTCAGCAATACGTTTTACATGTTTTGTTCCCCCTCGGACAATGCTACCTGTCATTTTCCCCCTTTTGGCATCATCAAAAACACAGTAAAGAGTTAGAGAAGAAAGATCAATGCCAGATAAACAAAAACACCCCTTGTCATTAATTTAAAAAAAAACTGGAAAACATGCAAACACAACCAAAACAAACAAACTGTCAAACATTGTCAACTGCCACAACGGGCACATAAACCAGATAACAAGAAAACAGAACAAGGAGGGGTAGACAACAAGGGAACAAAAGAGGATAGGATGGCAGATAAGCGATCAGGCACCACTGTGACCAGCCGATTGAGCCGATGCGTGGTGAGAAATGAGCGCGCGCACATCTGCCATGAGGAGAGTCTGCTGAGCCACCAGGTCCTTCACTGCTCTGCACAAACTCCTCACATCCTTTCCCAGCGAGGGATTTGTATTTTGTTCCCCCTCGGAGCTTTCAGCTTCAGACTCCTCCACCGCCTCAGAAACTGCAGGAGCACCCTCAACCTTCACCCAGCCTTCATCCTCTTGAAGAACAAACTGCATCTTGTGCAGATTACTCGCATTGAAGGGGCGGGAGAAGATGCTCACTTCCTCCGACGCGTTGTATACTTTGTGGTACTCAAGGATCTTCTTGACAACGCGAGGGAAGGGAAGAGCATGCTGGGTGGTGTTCCTGGCATGGGCCATATGCTGCATCAGAATCATAGGGAGGCAAACGGGCTCTTTCTTCAGCAGTAGGGACAGTAGGACAATCTCTAAGATCAGAAGTCGGTTCCTCTTCTGTCCCCTTGGTGTGATGTTGCTGATGAGGAAGTGGTACAGTACTTTGTTAACAGCAGACATCTCAGAGATGTCGAGATCGGCACTACCTTGAGCGTTCTCAATCCCTGCAACAGCCAGCACAGACTCTGAGTAGGCGAAATCTTTTGGCCACCTGCCCTTTGGGTATTCTCCATACCCTTCGTGAGGAACTCCCAGAGCCATGCCTAGTTCAATGCTTGAGAAAACATGAACTTCCCCATTCAACTTGTAGCTCCCCAGAACAGCATGGGGCCTCACCTCCATAGCAAACGTGGAATAGAATTCCCTCAGCAACTCCTCATCCATCTCCACTTCATCTATAAACAGCTTGCTCCATTTCTGAGCCTTCAAGATGTCAAGCACCCCATCCAGAAAGTTCTCCTTGAGGAACTCAGGGTCCAGCAGCAGCTCCTTCACCACAGACTTGTGGCTCACATCTTTAACATCATCAGCCGCCGCTGCCTTTCCTTTGGCTTTGGTCGGCAGACGACGCTGGCTTTGACGGACGGGAGCGGCAGACACCTTGGCTTTCTTTGCTTTGTTCCCTGAGAGGGGTACCGACTCCTCATCGGAGCTCACCATTATCGCCTTCTCAGACTTCCTCTGAGAGCGTGTCTTCCGCTTGGAGGAGTAGGCAGTCTTCACCCTGTCGGACGCCTTAGGGGCCTTTGGGGGCTCCTCCACGTCCTCTTCCTCAGCGAGCTCCCTGGAGAGGTCTCTCACCACTGACTGAATCTTCTCCTTGACGGCCAGGTTCTCTTCCACCGTGACCGGGGTCCCTTGATCGGGCAACTCCTCTGTCTCCTCCTCAATGGGATCGGGATGGGTAGGCGAGGAATGTACCTCCTCTAAGTTGGTAGAGGAGATGGATGTGGGGACGGCAGGAGCGGTGTTAGGGTTAGGGTTTTGTGGAGCGGGGTCTGAGTTTGGGGCGATTGGGGCTATGTAGGGGACCATAGCGAGTTGGTCCTGGGTGGGTGATGGTGGAGGGGTAACAGTGGTGGTCGCTGGGGTGGTGGAGGTGGAAGGTAGGGACTGGGTAATGGCGGCGAGGAGAGCGGGGTCTGTCCCCATGGAGGACAGTTTGGCAAGGAGGTTTTGGAGGTCTTGGACAAGGTTAGTGTTTGAGGTCATTTTTGAGAGAGAGAGAGAGAGAGAGAGAGAGAGAGAGAGAGAGAGAGAGAGAGAGAGAGAGAGAGAGAGCACTGGGAAGACGAGAGGCAGAGAGGAAGAGGAAGATAACTTGAGGAAGATAAGGAAACAGTGAGGAGGAAACTTACCCGGAAGCCACAATATATATAGCCCTCACAAGATCTTCAAAGGTTTCCAAAGATAAGACCAAATCAATCTGTTTCCAAGAGATAATGAACGCGATCTTCCAACTTCCCAAAAATAATTCAAAATCTCGTCTGAATCCAACTGAGCCGGCTGAATTTCTCTTCCCAACTCTCTTTGATCAAAACAGCCCTAAATGCACGACGCGGCTCAACACAAATTGCCATCATTACAACCTACAAACACGTCAACTCAACCTGCAGACACAGAAGCCGAATCGTTTCCCGCCAATCCAAAAGAGTAGTAAGGTGTGATGCTGGGGGTTAGTTACCAGAGAGGGTACAAAAGACCATCACACCAAAGTATATGAGTTTTTGCGATTGAATTTTACATCATGCATAAGAGGTCTTCAGTTGTGGATGATAAGAGGGGTTTATAGGAGACTTTAAGCACGGCGGTCTGGGTAAGCTGTAGAATCAACTATCATTTTGGGCTTATGACGAGGGAACAAAACATCAAGTTGATTCTTTTGGGCCGAAATAGAGTTGATTCATGTGACATATGATAACATAGATGACCATGCAAGACATTCAGTACATAAAGGAAGTAAAAGCACATAGTCAAGCTTTTCGAAAATTAATACCCAAGAAAGCTAATGCATAATAAGGCATGAAGATTCGACTTTCACAGTTTACCACGTAATCTAGCCAATCATCGAGGGAACACAACACATAGACATGTAGTTAGGGAAACAAACCAGGCTTCGTATGGAACTGAATGTAGAGTTCCCCAACAAGTGTTCTACTGAGAAAAATGGCGTTTGATTCTTTGTTCCACGAGATTCCTTATTTGCCAATCTTTCTCGACACAATGATATCTTTTCTAGATGTACATGGTACCTAGAATTTTCACACAAGGAACATATTAGTCAATAAGTCCTTATCCCCATTTTCTTTATCTTTGACACCAGGTCTTTGAGTCTCAAGTATTCCATGCAGAAGTGAGGTGAGACTCGCTTTGTTCCCTGTCAAGTAACTGACCCTTGAATGAATGAAACACTAGGAACATTCCTCACTTTATCCTGCACAGAAAGAGTTAGTTCTTGCGAACCCAGACAAGCTTATACTTTCTGGGTTTGGGAGCAACATATCTCATCTTAGGAGGTTCAACTTCTATATGTTCCCTAGTAGTGCGAGCAATCTCCTTATTATGTTGCTTCAGCAAGCACTCTTGCTTGTAATGACCAGAATGCCCGCAATACCAACAGACCCTTTGACACTTCAGATCTACATACTTGCTCTGTCCTGGCCAAATTGTTTTGTTAGCAATCCTTGACTGAAAATCAATATTATTGGACTTACTGCTTTGGTATTGCTTCAGCCAAATTGCATGAGCCTTCTGTCCATGATACCAAGCCTTGCCTTCCTCAGTCGAATTAGAACAGTCTTTGTCTTTGTTCCCTCCGGAGGAACATTCCCCCTTTTCTTTTACAGACTGTTTTCCTTCGACTTTGGAGCCTTTTTTCTTAGTGTCATCAACAGGAAGATTAGGTTGATAGCCAATTCCAAAGCGAGGTACTGCCTTCTTTTCATGTTTCTTTTCATTCTTGGCTGCAATAAAGACAATACCTTTTGGCTCATCCTTCTGTTCCTCACTGAGTTTGGTTAGATCACTAGAAAGTTTTGCATTTCCTAGTTTTAACATTAAAGACTCAGCCTCGAGTGAGGAAACAGTGGACTCTAGAGACTTAATCTTTTCAGTGAGTTCTGGACACTCAGAGCATCTGTTTGAAGAGGAAGATGAACCTTTCTCAAGCGTGAGCACTTTTTCAGCCCAAACCTGATTTTCTTCGATCAGACCTGAGATCGATTCATCTTTCTCTTCGAGTTGCTCACTGAAAAGATTACTCTCGCGAACGAGATTCTTAATGAGAGAGATCAAGCTTTCTTTAGATTTGCATTTTAAACTAGACACGAGTTCAGATTCAGTTACCTCGTCGTCAATTACCTCACCATTCGTCTCATTTGGAGCTTCTACGGCCATCAAACAGACATCCCTGGAGTATGACGAGTCTTCGTCATCTGATTCTGATTCTCCCCAGGTGGCAACCATGGCTTGCTTTCCTTCATTTGTTGGAGGCATTCCTGCCCTCTTTTTGAAGCAGTTCCTGGCCATGTGTCCCTTGTTCTGACAGTGGTAACAAACCACATCCTTCATGTCTCTGTTCCCTTCAGAGGAACTGGGCGAGTCCTTGTTCCGAGACCATATCTTTCTCATTGCCCTTGTGATAAGAGCAACATCTTCGTCGTCATCCTCATCTTCATCACCCGTTTGAGACAGATCAAATGCCTTTTCCACCTTCAGGGCAATGTTCTTCGCCTTCTCCTCTCCTTTCTTGTTTATCTTGTGGTTATAGACAGAGGCATTGCTTTCCAGCTTAGCAACCACCTCTTCCATAGTAAGAGTCTTGACATCTGTTTGAGAGTAGAGGGCAAGAGCAATGGCATCCCACTGAGTGTTGAGACCTTGCATGAAGTGATGGGTCAACTTCCAGTCTGGCATTGTTTCACCAAGGTACTGAAGCTGACCAACTAGCCCATGGAACCTGGAGTAGTACTCTTGAATGTGTTCATCTTTCCCTTGAGAAATTTGGTCGTACTCCTTGAGCAGGGAAAGGATCTTGTTCTTCTTCGAGTCTTCATTTCCTTGATGAAGACGTTTCAGGGCATCCCAGATCTCCTTGGCAGTCTTATAGCTCATGACTTTCTTGAGATCGGAGGGAAGAAGGGCCATGTGAAGGATCTTCTTAGCCCTGCTGTTTTTCTCCAGTTTCTTCCAATCCTCATCGGTGTAGTCGACCTTTGGTTTTGGCTTTGTCTCATCTGTCTCGTTCTTGATCACAAAAGGTCCGACTTCAATAACTTTCCAGAGCTGTCCATCAAGGGAACAGATATGGGACTCAATTTGCTCCACCCACCAGCTATACTCACCAGACTTCAGAGTTGGTGGTTTCCAGAACGAATCACCGATTGCATTGCTTGACGACGACATCTTTCCTGCAAATTCTGTAACGAAAACAATCTAGAGCACCAGGCTCTGATACCAATTGTTGGATCGTTAGAGTTACGTCTGAGGGAACAAAAGTTGTGTTCCCACATAAGGCACAGCGGATTTAAATAGCAAGAAAGATAACAGAACGAACTCACGATATATAGTGGAAACTCTGATTAGCAAAACTAGCTTCTCAAGGAAAAATCACTACCTTCAAGCTTCCGCTTGAGAGGATTTTGAACTGCGTACTTGTCTTATTAGTTTCTTGCTTGATTACACTTGTATCCTGGACTTCGACCTCTAAACAACTAGCTAGACTCGAAACCTCTTCTACAACGATGAATCAAACTCAACTCTCAAAGACTCACACGCACCTCACTCTCTTTCTCTTCTTTTTTTTTTCGTTCAAAGTCGTTCTCAGCCGTGAAGTCGTACCTACGAAATGAATCCTCACTTCACTTAAATACAACTCGGCAGAAACCCTAATTGACACAAATTAGGAAAAACTAGAATCGGATTACAAAGATATTATTTTGTTTGGAAGATAAGATATCACAATCGATTATATTAATTAATGAAGGAGTTCCCTAATTAATCCAACCGATTGGATATTATTCTTCTCTCTCCAATCGTCTTATCTTAGGAAAGATTCCTAGGATAACACGATCGGATTTTTTCTCTCTTTCCATATCTTCGCGCAATCCGGCTTGATCCTTGGAGCCGAAGTCTTCATCCTCTACCGCGTAGCTTCTTGATTTGTTTCCTTAATTCTACACGTTGTATGACTTCTTTCCTTTTGAAGCATCGATCTTGGTCTGTCACTTCAGTTCCTGAAAAGGTAACAAAGCACTTGCTAAGTCTTTGTTCCCTCTGAGATCCTCTGCTGCAACGCTCCCTGGGAAAACTCTTCTTGTTCCTGAAATACTTGGTACACATATTAGTTGAGTGTTTGTAACCATCAAAACCTAAGAAATTCAATAGTCGTTTATGCTTTATCAAGATTATTTTCCTCCGTTGGAGCAATATAAATTCTCTTGAATATCGTGCACACATTCTATTTCCAATTCACTTTTTCGTTGCATTACATGTTTGGTTTTTTCTATTGTCTTTAGAGTAATTTATTTTCAATTTTCAAGACAAAATTAATGAGTAAATATATAAAGGCAAAGAATTTTGGATTCAATTAAATTATTTTTATTTTGGTGACTTTGCCTCAAACGTCATTTATATAGGAACGGATGTAGTATTAAACATTCAATATTAAAGGGTTCTTTGTTATCATGTACTTTCATTTGTTACTTGTTAGTAATGAGATTTCAAAGTATTCAGATAGCTCCTCCTAAGATAAATTAGTAATGTACGTAGCATGCTTACTCTTCAATTTCTACCATGCTTACTCTTCAATTTCTACCTAACTAGCTATCGATTTTAGCTATCGAGATCATTCTGATCATTCTCAAAGATTCAAGCACTTGCAATTGTAATGGTCATTTGAAAGTAGAGATAACCTTACATTTTCGTCTTAATTTCATCTTATTCTTATTACTTAATCAAATTTGAAGAGTGGGTCTGTCTTTCCTACCAAAAATACATACTGTTCAATCAGTCTCTTTGGTGCCCGTAATTTTAATTTTTTTCGGGTGATTTAGAAGTAATTTTATGTAATTTGCCCAAATGGAGTTATATTTCATCAAAGAGGTACATTATGGGCTCATATTAGAAATCAAACTCTTCTGTTACATGCATATGACAATTTTCACATACAGTACACACACAAGTAGGTGTTAACTTAAAAGATGATCATGTGGTCACCATTTACATGATGTAAGAGTGACTCCATGTAAGTCATGTGATACAAGTAAAATGGTATTTACATGATGTCAAGGGTATTGTTATCATGGACATTGAAATATGATCATGTGTTCACCATTTACTTAGGTGAAGGAAAGGTGTCATAACATTTGATTATATGATATAAACATATTGTTTATAATGTAGTTATTATCCTGGATTTAAGGATGATGAAAGTTTTCTCATATAGAAAGTTCGTACCCTGAATGGGTAGTTCCTTTGAAGGGAACTGTCCCTAATAAGAGACGTATGTTCCCCTGGAAGGAACTGTGTCTTGATAGGACTAATGTTCTATAAAGGGTATGAAGGAGATATGTAACAATCTTGTTTGATATATGAATAATGATCATGGATTGATATTTGTATCATCAATGGACTGCTGTAAAGTTCAATTGTTACGACGAGTCCTTTTATGTGTTCCCCTAAAGGGACATGTGTTCGTTAAAGGGCGTTAAACTATTTATATGCATATTTTGATCAAAGTGGTGATCATGGATTGATCATGAGGATTCATGGTTGAGATTGCAAGGGTCGGAAGAAATGAAACTAAAACGTTTAGATCTTGAGACCTAGATGAGGTCTGAGGGAATGTTCCCCTGTAGGGAAATGTTCCTATATGAGTCTACTACACGGAATGTGTAGATTACTCATGGTTGTATCTAGATTACGTAATTCAAGTCTATTGTATTTTAGTACAGATTACTTGGGTAATGTCTACTAGATATCAGATTACTTAGCTTAAGTCTACTATTCCCTTGGACATATTACTTTGTAAAGTCTACTGATTAAGGCCCTACTGTGTTCCACAGATTGGCTATTTGACTCTACTGTATTTTATATACAGATTAGTCGATTTAGACCCTACTATACCTTTTGTGTAGATTGGTCTTGTTTCATTTTGATTTGTGGTGACATGTGATATTTATGTATGGCAAGATAAATGCTAGACATGGTTAAGGTTTCATAACCAAGGTTGTATATCAACAATGGTATGAAGTGTACACGTTGTACAAGATTTCACACATGATAACATTATAGTTGGTCGAAGAGGGTGAATGTGTTATTCCCCACATGACAATGTAATGATGTGTCATAGGAGATCCTTATGTCATTGAAAGTATGGTGAAAGTCATGTTCCTTACCTGGTATAAGTGACAAATTATGGGAAATAAATCCCATGGAGGGAAGTATGTCCCTGATGGTGGTCATATTCTCTGAGGGAAGCGATTGTTCCCCTGAAGGGAACTGTGCCCTAAAAGAAATACGAGTTCTTTGTTATTTCTTAAAATAGGATTTCTTATGAAAGAAGTGTGTCCTAAAAGGAATACGAGTCCTTTGTTATTACTTGTATCACATGACTTATATAGAATCACTCTTACATCTAGTTATTATCCTGTATGTTGGATCGTTAGAGTTACGTCTGAGGGAACAAAGGTTTTGTTCCCACAGAAGGCACAGCGGATTAAAAACAGCAAGAAAGATAATGAACGAACTCACGATATATAGTGGAAACTCTGATTGGCAAAACTAGCTTCTCAAGGAAAAATCACTACCTTCAAGCTTCCGCTTGAGAGGATTTTGAAGCGTCTACTTGTCTTATTGATTTCTTGTTCGATTACACTTGTATCCTGGACTTTAACCTCTAGACTTCCCACCTAGATTTGAAACCTCTTCTACAACGATGAATCGAACTCAACCCTCAAAGACTTACAAACACTTCACTCTCTTTTTCTTCTCAACTGAACACTCTCAATTCTTCTTTTTCCTCGTCGTGGTTACATAGAAATGAATCCACACCTCTATTAAATACAACTCGACCAAACCCTAATCATAACAAGATAATCCTATCTTCCTAAACTTGGTAACAAGATGATATTAATTGATTTGAAGAATATTATCTTAACAACCGATATTATCTAAGGAAATAATTCCTAAGATAACATTAACGGATTAAGATAAGATTCTTCTCTCTCCAAATATATTATCTTAGGAAAGTTTTCCTAAGATAACACATTCGGATTCTCTCTCCAAATCTTCTTTTCGGCGAGATCCTTCCAGCCGAAATCCTATCCTTTGACCGCGTGATTCTGCGTGATTTGTTTCCATAATCGTCACGCTGGATTTCTTCCTTCCATTCGCAGCTTTGATCTTGTTCGTCACTATTGATCCTTGAGAGGTAACAAAGCACATGAACAGAGCTTTGTTCCCTCTGCGATTCTTTGCTGTAATGGTTCCCTGAGATAACTGTCTTTGTTCCTGAAACACTTAGTACCCAGATTAGTTGAATGTTTGTTACCATCAAAACCTAAAGAATTCAACAAATTCCCCCTTTTTGATGGTGACAAACACCCTTGACAATAAAGCATACACGTACGAGATAAAGACAGTTATGGAGAGAAAGTCTTCCCACTAAGGCAGTATTAGTTCCCCCTCAACTCAGCAACATATGAAACCATGTTCTGTTCCCCCTTAACCAAAGCTACCTGTCATTTTCCCCCTTTTGGCATCATCAAAAACATAAGTACAGAGATAGAGAGAAAAAGACCACAGCAGGATAAGCAAAACAACCCCTTTTGCATTAGATTGAAACGCACAAACATAGACTGCATGTAAAGACAACAACAAAATGAGCACATGTAACACATATGATTAACATGCCAATCATTGCAAACACATGAAACAGAAGCAAAGAAAAGCAAAGTAGTAGGGGAAGATGTGCTGGGAACAAAAGAGGGATTGGTTAGCCAGAGAAAGACGAATCAAGCACCACTGGTGCCTGCAGAGGGAGCTGAAATATGAATAGCAATTTAGGCATTCACTTACTCCGTAAGACGCCTTTGTTGTTCTACCAACAGAGATATTGCGCGAGACAAACTTCTCACGGTCCTTCCTCAAATCAGATTTCACCTTTTGTTCCCCCTCAGAGTCTGCACCTTCAGACTCTTCTTCCTCCACACCAGCTTCCATCTCACGTCTAACCTTGACCCAACCAACACCTTCTTGTAACACAAATTGCTTCTTGTGTAGCTTACTAGCATCCAATCGCCGGTAGAAGAAAGATTCATTTGTCCCCTCTTTGTGTTCCCTGTGGTGTTCCAGTTTTTTTTTTTTTTTGAAACAGCACACGGGAGTAACATGACAACTTTGCAGAGAACGCCATAGATAGGAGGGGAGAAAATACAAGAATCCTTTTTCCATATCTTTTCAAGTATGAAGGATAATGATCCCAATCTTCTTTTTTCCTTCTTTTACCAAAGATCACGGCCAAGAAGATATTTTCCAAAAATAAACCTTGTAAAAGATTCTGTCCAAATCCATCAAAGCCCACAAAATCTCGAGCACAACCATCAACACGCAATCACAACAACTTTAATGCACATAACACTTCTCAACCGGTTGCAAGTCATCGTTACACATCATACCTGTCAAATCTCAGTCATAGACCACAGTGGAGACAATTCGTATTCTCGGCTTTCCGAAAAAGTAGAAGAGTGTGATGTGGGGGTAACGTTACCAGATAGGGTATAAAGAACATCACACATAAACATATACGAGAATTTTTAATAATGTTTAATCATGAATGAGAGGCTCCCAGATGTGGATGATTAGAGGGGCTCATAGGAAGCATCAAGCATGATGGCTAAGGTAAGCTGTAGAGTCAACAATCATTTGGGATTATAATGAGGGATCAATGCATCAAGTTGACTCTTTTAGGCCGAAAGAAAGCTGAATCATGTATTAACAAGATAGCATAGAGAATCATGCATGAGATTTTGCACATAAGTGAAGTATTAGCATGAGTCTAAGCAAGTCATTCAACAAATGATCAAGAGAATGAATGCAGATCAAGACATGATGATTAACCTTTCACACTTTATCATGTAATTTAGCCAATCATCGAGGGAACACACGATAGACATAAGGTTAAGGGAACAAACCAGGCTCCGTATGAAACTGAATGTAGAGTTCCCCAATTAGTGCCCTAATGAGAAAATTGGCGTTCTTATTCTTTGTTCCACGAAATTCCTTGGATGCCAATCTTTCTCTGCATAGTGATGCCTTATCTCGATGTACATGGTACCTTTGTCACCAGGCCTTTGAGTCTCAAACATTCCTGTAGAAGTGAGGTGAGACTCGCTTTGTTCCTTGTCAGGTAACTGAACTTAATACGAGTGAAATACCGGGAACTTTCCTCACTTTATGCTGCACAGAAAGAGTTAGTTCTTACGAACCCAGACAAGCTTATGCTTTCTGGGTGTGGGAGCAACATATTTGATTTCTGGAGGTTTAGCATTCATTTTCTCCCTAGTGGTTCGAGCAAGTTCCTCATTGTGTTTCTTCAGGAGGCACTCTTGTTTGTAGTGACCAGAGTGCCCACAATACCAACATACTCTTTGACACTTTAGATCAACATACTTGCTCTGTCCAGGCCAAATTGTTTTGTTAGCAATCCTTGAATGAAAATCAATATTTTTGGACTTACCGCTTTGAGATTGCTTCAACCAGATGGCATGAGCCTTCTGTCCATGGTACCAAGCCTTTCCCTCCTCAGTCGAGTTTGAACAGTTTTTGCCTTTGTTCCCTCCGGAGGAACTTTCTCCTTTTTCTTTTACAGACTGCTTTCCTTCGACTTTAGAGTCTTTTTGCTTGGTGTCATCAACAGGAAGTTTTAGTTGATAGCCAATCCCAAAGCGAGGTACTTCCTTTGACTCAGTCTTCTTTTCATTCTTGGCTGCAACAAAGACAATACCTTTTGGCTTGTCCTTCTGTTCCTCACTGAGTTTGGTTAGATCACTAGACAGTTTTGCATTTCCAAGTTTTAACATTAAAGACTCGGACTCAAGTGAGGAGACAGAGGACTCAAGAGATGTAATCTTCTCAGCGAGCTTAGGACATTCGACACATGAACTTGAAGGAAAAGATGAACCTTTCTCAAGCTCGAGCACTTTGTCTGCCCAACCCTGATTTTCTTCGATCAAACTTGAGATCGATTCATCCTTTTCTTCAATTTGCTCACTGAAAAGACTATTCTCATGAACAAGTTTCTTAATAAAAGATATCAAGCTTTCTTTTGATTTACTTTTCAAGCTTGAGATGAGTTCAGATTCACTTACCTCAGTTCCCTGTATGCCGCCTTTTGATTTGTCATGGTCTTCTATGGCCATCAAGCAGAGATCCCTAGAGCGTGACGAATCTTCATCATCTGAGTCGGAATCACCCCACGTTACGACCATTGCTTGCTTCCCTTCACGAACCTGAGGGTGACCAGCCTTTTTCTTGAAGCAGTTATTGGCAAAATGTCCCTTGTGTTGGCAGTGGTAACAAACGACATCCTTCATGTCTCTGTTCCCTTCGGAGGAACTCTGTGTGCCCTTGTTTTGAGACCATATTTTCTTCATAGCTCTAGTGATGAGAGTCACATCTTCATCACCGTCCTCATCTTCGTCTTCAACTTGAGATAGGTCAAAGGCACGTTCAACCTTCAAGGCAATGCTTTGAGCCTTCTCTTCTCCCTTTTTGTTCATCTTGTGGTTGTATACAGAGGCGTTGCTTTCAAGCTTGGCAACAACCTCTTCCATGGTGAGAGACTTGACGTCAGTTTGGGAGTACAGAGCGAGAGCAATTGCGTCCCACTGAGAGTTGAAGCCTTGTATAAAGTGATGAGTGAGCTTCCAGTCTAGCATCTCTTTATCAAGGAACTCCAATTGACCTACGATCCCCTGGAACCTGGAGTAGAACTCTTGAATGTGCTCATCCTCTCCTTGAGAAATTTGATCGTACTCCTTCATCAAGGAAAGAATTCTGTTTTTCTTGACATCTTCATTTCCATGATGGAGACGTCTTAGAGCTTCCCAAATCTCCTTGGCGGTTTTGTAACCGATGATTTTCTTGAGATCCGTGGGGAGAAGGGCCATGTGAAGGATCTTCTTGGCTCTGCAATTCTTCTCCAGCTTCTTCCAGTCTCCATCGGTGTAGTCGATCTTTGGCTTAGGCTTTGTAGCGTCCTTTTCATTTGGGATAGCCATGGGGCCAACCTCGATGATTCTCCATATCTGTCCATCGAGGGAACAAATATGAGATTCGATTTGCTCAACCCACCAGTCATACTCACCGGCCTTCAGAATTGATGGCTTCCAAAATGAATCACCGATTGCATTGCTTGACGACGACATCTTTCCTGCAAATTCCGTAACGAAAATAATCTAGAGCACCAGGCTCTGATACCAACTGTTGGATCGTTAGAGTTACGTCTGAGGGAACAAAGGCTTTGTTCCCACAGAAGGCACAGCGGATTAAAAACAGCAAGAAAGATAATGAACGAACTCACGATATATAGTGGAAACCCTGATTGGCAAAACTAGCTTCTCAAGGAAAAACCACTACCTTCAAGCTTCCGCTTGAGAGGATTTTGAAGCGTCTACTTGTCTTATTGATTTCTTGTTCGATTACACTTGTATCCTGAACTTCAACCTCTAGACTTCCCACCTAGATTTGAAACCTCTTCTACAACGATGAATCGAACTCAACCCTCAAAGACTTACAAACACTTCACTCTCTTTTTCTTCTCAACTGAACGCTCTCAGTTCTTCTTTTTCCTCGTCGTGGTTACATAGAAATGAATCCACACCTCTATTAAATACAACTCGACCAAACCCTAATCATAACAAGATAATCCTATCTTCCTAAACTTGGTAACAAGATGATATTAATTGATTTGAAGAATATTATCTTAACAACCGATATTATCTAAGGAAATAATTCCTAAGATAATATTAACGGATTAAGATAAGATTCTTCTCTCTCCAAATATATTATCTTAGGAAAGTTTTCCTAAGATAACACATTCGGATTCTCTCTCCAAATCTTCTTTTCGGCGAGATCCTTTCAGCCGAAATCCTATCCTTTGACCGCGTGATTCTCCGTGATTTGTTTCCATAATCGTCACGCTGGATTTCTTCCTTCCATTCGCAGCTTTGATCTTGTTCGTCACTATTGTTCCTTGAGAGGTAACAAAGCACATGAACAGAGCTTTGTTCCCTCTGTGATCCTTTACTGCAATAGTTTCCTGAGATAACTGTCTTTGTTCCTGAAACACTTAGTATCCAGATTAGTTGAATATTTGTTACCATCAAAACCTAAAGAATTCAACACTGTATCACATGACTTATATGGAATCACTCTTACAATCCAGGATAATAACTATATTATAAACAATTTGTTTCGTATTAGTTATAGATAATTCATTCTTATATACTTGTTAACTTAAAATAGTAATTTTTCTTTCTTCTAATACTTTCCTCTTCATAGTAGGTGCGCATCTACTAACAAAATTCATTCTCAAAAACAATCTCATTATAATATATTAAAATCTGATCCCGAACGCACCCTCAATTTACTAGAAAATTATGCAAATGCCTTAATCAGTCTCTTTGGTGCCTGTAATTTTAGTTTTTTGCGGGTGATATAGAAGTTATTTTTCATCAATGAGGTACACTAAGGGCTCAGATTAGAAATCAAACTCTTCTGTTACATGCATATGACAATTTTCACGTACAGTACACACACAAGTGTTGTAGCCTGATTAAATTGCCATTATTCTCAATCTCAAACACACATCCCATAAACTTTGCATACACAAAAGAGCTTTAAGTTACAACCATCATCATCATTCAGAGCTCCTGTTTCTTGCCACTTCCAGTAGAGTCAATCTGAGCCGTGGAATCCCCGCCTTCAATCCCGACCACTCTCGGACCCTTGATCTTCTCAGGAGCCAGCTTCTTCATCTGCACAGTCAGCACTCCGTCCTCCAGCCTGGCACTCAAGCTGTCCACGTCGACGTTTTCCGGAAGCCGAAAACTCCTCCAGAACTTTCCGGAAGATCTCTCCACACGGTGCCAGTGGTCCCCATTCTCCTCCTTCTCCTTCTTCCTCTCGCCGCTGATCCTTAGCACCCTGTCCTTCTCCACTTCGATCTTCAGCTCCTCCTTCTTCATCCCCGGCACGTCGACGGAGATGACGTGGCCTTCTGACGTCTCCTTCCAGTCCACCCTGGCAGGCGACGACAAAACGGCGTCGTCTAATCTGGACACCGGCATTTCTTCCAGGATCCGGAATGGATCCGGCATCGTTAATGCGGGCCATAGATCGTCGAGGGGTGTCTGCGGCCGGGGGTTGAGGAGCGGAAGCAGAGACGCGGCGGCGCTCGTCGCCGTGAAGAGGACGAGGAAGGCGGTGACGGTGGAGAATTTAGTAGCGGATGCCATTTTCGGTGTTTTGTGTCGCGAATTGTGAGTGCTTGTCGATTTTGCTTCTTCTTATGGAGCTCGACAGTGCAGAAGGATGATATTTATAGGTGAAGAATTCGAGTAGTTTCGGAAATTCTAGACATTGATAGAGATTTCGAGTTCGATCTCAAAGGATCGAGGAAGATAGTTGAAGGAGGTTCCAGAGATTTCATTTGAAATAACAGACATTGGGCTTAGTTTTCACCCAAAAAAAGACATTGGGCTTAGAAAATGGTCTCTAGAAGGCCCAATTTTAATAGGCCGTTATTCAAGGCCCATCAAATCTGTATTTGTTCTGCTTCCTGCTTCAACCCGCGGTATACATTCTCCAAACCCTAGCCTTGAATCAACGTTCTCTGTGCGGCAGCTAGGGTTTTCGGTCAAGCTCGGTTGTCAATCAGGTCTCTTCTTTCTATCTACCTCTTCGTTATACATCGGAACGAAGATTTTTAATTTAGAAATTGTTGCATTTGTTGATTTTGAGACCGCCATCGCGATTTGTAATTTGTTTGAATTTCTAGGTTTGCAGCGATGGATTCTCAGATTAAGCACGCACTTGTGGTGAAGGTGATGGGCCGCACAGGTTCCAGGGGTCAGGTTACGCAGGTGAGGGTGAAGTTCTTGGACGATCAGAACCGTTTCATCATGAGGAACGTCAAGGGCCCAGTCAGAGAAGGTGACATCCTCACTCTTTTGGAGTCCGAGAGAGAAGCCAGGAGACTTCGTTGATGGATTTTCGAATTGGCCGTATCTGAAGATCTTGCTCCAGCTCTCAAATCTCTCCGCATTTTTTTGGGTTTCAGCTAAGTTATGATACTTTAAAATGGTGTTTCTTTTATTTCTGTTTTTTTTTTTGCTAATTAGGCACTTGAGGATGATCTTTTTGTACTTGGATTGCGCAAGATGTTAAGTTATAGTTTAATCTTCTACTATCATTGATCTGACTTGTGTTCTTCCAGGCATAAAGCTCTGTTCTTTTTTAAAATCTTCTACTTCAATCCTGCTACCATTCGTAACAAACTGGAAAAGTATAATAAAATTTCAACGCTCAATTGTTTTCAAGAAGTAATCATGCAACAGTTCATCTGATTACCAGATGGCTTAGCTGAATTGATGAGTTCTGTATCCGACTCAGCTCTTAAGATTTGTGTCCAAGGTCTTTGCTCCACAAGCTGCTGTTTGCTTGGATTGCTGATAAATGTGCAATTTGATCTTAATTGATCTATTAGCTGTGGATTTTGAGTACGATTATCTATGACAAGTATTTGAGTTTGGTCTATATTGACAAGTATTTGTTCCCTTATTGGAATTACTGGGCAAAGAGAACGGTTTAGTCTAGGATAAGATTGTTGTAAGGCTTGTGGTGGATATCAGAAGAGCAGTCAATTTGAGGATTCCTGTATCAGTGGGTCTGTCTGTTGTGTGTTTTGTTAGATGGTACTATGGACGTCTCTTTCTCTGACAGTAATCTTGATCCCACGGTTCGGATTTGGAGTACCAACCTTTGAAAATGGAACATCTAGTGTTGTTTGTCTTGAATTGCAATATATCATGTAGGATGTAGAAAGATCAGATCTTTATCAACTTCTACCGAAGCTGTGATATGTTTATAAGCAGCAGCTGCCAATGAGCTTCATGTTTAGATAGAGATGCAACGGGATTCAGAAACCGTGAGCTTGTTTGGTTACAAATTTTGTTTTATTTTGGGGTATTTTTCATTCACCTGTAATTATAATTATTAAAGGTGTTTCAGAATATATTTTTAGTTAAATGTGCACAGTATATGTAATCGTTTTGCTACTATTTTGGGTTTAAAACGAGTTATAAGAATTCTGTTGGAATGATATGAAAAGGCAACAAAAAACCTAGTTTTCAATTACTATTTTAAAAACCAAAGTTCCATAAATGAACAGTACATTTTATAACCCTTTTTTCTAAATTAATTACATTTTATACGAGTCATTTTTATTGATGGTGTGTCAAGACTCTATGCCTCTACCCTATCATATGTGTCAAGATATTAGGAAGATCATATCCACGTGTTGACTTCATACAATTATATAAATTTCTAGGCTTACCTTCCTTCATACCTAAAATATATCCTCACAGCTCCACCGCCACCCACGTTTAGCAAAAGAAATTATGTAGTACTAAGAAGATGCAGGGAAATGAGTGATGAGTGAATTCCTAAAATCATAAACAATCAGCAAGTGAATTAGTTATTCTGTATTTTCTGGATAGCTTCTTAGTACTACATATGTGGCACGTCAATTTCATGTTTAAGATGAGATTTTGAGTAAGGAGTCTCTTTACTACATAGTTTTCAAATGACATATCAGAGTCTTGGTCTTTGCATGATTTTGCTTGTTTGAGTGCGTAGATAACAGTGTGTTAAAAACTTTTTTATATATTATTCTTTTGCAACCAAGAAGATGGTCTATCAGGCCATTTACTTAATTAAAATTTGACAAGGAAACATCATGCTTACATCCCTGTGTGTGTCAGCTTGATTATTTTTTTTCAAAGTAGGCTTTCTTACAAATTTAATACTGAATTTATGCTTATCTTAAACTTATTGCCGAGAATAGGCTGGACTGGATACAGAGCCTCGGAAAATAAGTCGCCGTAAGCGCTTTCTTTATCACTTATCTAAACGACTTTACTCTTTTTCTATTTTTTAATTCATTTGAATATTTGTTCATTCATTTTTGGCTTTACAATATGTTACTAGTGTCTGGGTTTTATTCGTATGGTTTTAATTCCTTGGATGGACGGAGGTCGTTGGCGGTGGTGGTTGTGGCCGGGCCTGTGGCTCATTGGTTGGACGGAGGCCGCCGACGGTGGTTGAATTGTGGCTCGTTGGACATAGATAACTTGGAGAAAGGAGGAGAAGATTTGAAGGAAATGAGTGTTGGGTTGGGAAATTGAGCACAGAGGGTTAATGAAATTAATGGAGGGTTAATGAAGGAGAAAGTGGGTTGCATTGGAAAATTGAGCACAGAGGAACTTTAATGGCTGCATTTAATATGACTATTTCCGCCAATTTTTTAATTGGTAAAGAGATGAGTCGTGGTGCTGGATAGCAACTCTATTTAGATAAGTCGCCAGTATTTTCAACTCTATTTAGATAAGTCGCCAGCAAATACTGCGACTTATGCCGAGGCTGCACAACCAATCTATTTTCTTCAATAAGTTTCAAACGAGCCTAGTTTCAGTATTAAGTTTGTAAAAAAGCCTGCTTTGAAAAAAAAAATGTCAGCTTGTGCAAATGCTTGCTGATGTATAAGTCTTTTGTTTATGCAGGGACTGCAGGTGAAAGCATCTATGGGCATAAATTTTCAGGTTTTTTCTTAAACTCCGGGCCCTAATTTCCATACATAATGGATTTTTTCTGCCCTCTAGCTGAATCCTTAATAAGAAAAAGATCTCGGTCTCGCATTCAAGTTCAACCGGTTTACAAAGCTATTGATTTTGACTATGTACCGACAAGACCATTTAAACTGCCTTCAAATACAACTTGTAAGCATTGCAGAGCAATAAAGTTTGCATTTGAATCTCCGACATCATGTTGTTGCAACGGTGAAGTACGTCTAGCACCAATTGAACCATGTGCTGAAATCGTTGATCTTTTTACAAGGGACAATGAATTGGGTACACATTTCAGACAATATGCTAGGGTATATGACAATTTTTTTGCCTTTAGTAGCATTGGTGGTAACATAGATGCATGCACTGAAAAAGGTATTCATACGTTCACATTATATGGCCAACTGTATCACTTCATTCCAAATTTATTGCCGTCAGATAATAATCTAGAATACCTTCAGATGTATTTCTATGATGGTGCTTCAGAATTTGATACTCGATTGAACTAACTTGATAACCTAAAAATTTGATGCAGTTCTTTATTTTACATCATTTGTTTTCCTATTATTTTCTGTTTTCATTGTAATTGGGTATAATATCGTGGTTTGAATTAACTGAAGTCTTATTTATAACTAGTTTAGTACCCGTACCTTGTACGGGTAAACTTAAATTTATAAAATCATCAATAATTATTTAGCATTAAATTAAATTATGTTATATTTGAGTAGTTTTAAGAAGAAAATAATCTTAGTGATATTGTTTAAGAATGATATAAATAGAAGATTGAAATAACAATACGTTCAAAATTGTATTGTTAATTATATGACTTGTATAATATATTATATTTTATTCATACATATTCTCGTACATTTATCTTTTTTTATATTTAATCATACAAATATTGTCATACATGGGGTATTTTTGTTGAAGTCGTGTATGTGTTTCACTACCATTTATCGTGTATTTTTAACAAACTGTATTATATTAACATATAATATTAATTTTTTGTCAATATTTTAATATTAAGAATTTTAAGTCATAATATTAGTTAAACATAAATATAAATATGTATACTTATAACAAAATTCTAGCTTTAAAAGTGATATGTTAAAATGTTATATCAAAAATATATTATTTTAATATTAATTATTCAAAAATATCAATCATATTAGCTCAAAAATAGAAATAAGAAAAATAGAAACAATTTAATGACTAATTGTAAATCATAATCTACAAAAAAATCAACAAATTTGAAGTATTAAAGTTTGAGATACTTAGGATATACCAAAGGTTATTCATGTTTGTTATGATGGGTTTATTTAGATGTGTATTTGTATTTAAAGATAAAAGAAATAAGTTTTAAATTGATTTTTTTGGAATAATTGAAATATATATTAAATAAGTAATTATAATAATTGTTATATCGGTTTTTCTAACCTATGCCCTAAGGGCATATGTTAAGAATTCTCATTTTAAAAACTATTCCCTAAAAAGTAATGCTTAAACCCTTTTACAAAATAATAAAATCACTGATATAATTACACTTAACAAAATCATTTAAAACTAAGTGCTTAATTTATGCCATAATCATAGGTTAGAAAAATTATTTTTGTATTTATCATGTTCTTCATTATTTTATGGTGTAAAAATTGTCATTGGAGTAATAACGAAGCTAATACTACGATTTATATCGAAAAAAAGAGTGAAATTGTGATAAGATTTGCCATGTTCTTAGCAATAAGATTAAATTGTCATGTTCTTAGAAATAAGATTTGCTAAAAAATAGTGAGATTATGATTTATATTATTTTAATAACAAATAAATATTAGATAAGTTGGTTAAAATCAAATTGAAAAGTTTGATTGGTTAAAATCAGATTTGATACCGTACATTAAATTGAAAAGTTTGGTTGGTTAAAATCAAATTTGATAGATAGGTAAATAAAACATAATAATGTAAGATATATTATTTAAAATTCAGATACTTGGTTGGTTAACATCAACCTTTGTTGAATTTTTATAATTTGATACATGAGTAATGTGGATCCAGAATCTTTTTAGTGATTCAAAAATAAATTGCTTTAATAATGTATAGGTTATGAGGTGGTTGAGATTTTATCATCAAAAATCTCGATAGTAACAATCAACATGATATAAGTTATATTTGATAAATAATCAATATACTTAATAATGTACTTCGATGGCACCTAAAAAAACCCTACTTTAAATATTTTAAATATTATTTTTTATATAAACTTAAAAGAAAAATTAATGTAAACATACCAATAAAAATAAAATATAGGATAATTAATATAGAAGTTAACATAATAAAAAATGTTTTGTCAATCTTATATGTTCATATATTTTTACTCTATATATTTTTTATTTGTTTTATAAAATTGATTACTTACAAGAGTAATATCAAATGTTGTATGTGCTTGTATTTTTTTTATCTTTAATTGTATAAATTTATATTGAGCTTCTATCTAAAGTTACGTAACAAATTATTTTTAGATTGAAACCTTAAATAATAAAATCTTAATCAACTAAACTTAAGCAAATCAGTGGAAAGATTGCAACATGAACATGTATGAGAATAAATATATATGAATGTGAATAAAATCAGTATAACAAATTATCTAAAATTACGTAACACATTAAATTGATGGAAAATTAATATAAAATATTTCTCATATAGGTCTTATAGGTTGTTAAGATATTTGGTTTGAAAATAGTTTTAAATTAGGTAAATTATAAATACATTAAGATAATGAATAAAAAGAAAAGGAAACCCCTACTTCAATAATTTTTTAGATTTTGTTTTTTCAAAAAAATCTTATCCAATAAATCTAAAGCTGTATAAAAAGTTAATGATTATTTAATTTAAAGTTCAACCATCTTAATATATATTAATAAATAGGAGGTTAATATATGTGTATATAAGTTGATTTGGTTTTTATTTAAAAAAAATTCAACTATCATAATCTAAAAATAAATTCATGATAGATGACATTTTTGTTGTTTCATTTTTATAGAATATATTAGTGAAAAATAAAAAAGTTTGTTACGTACAAATTGATTTATAAAAACAAAGTAGTTACTTATTGAGCATGTATCTAGCTAAAATATCAACAAATAGCCACTCTCAAACGAAAATCATATAATAATAAATCATATTTTATACATAAATTTTCTTATTAATCATTAATAAAATAAATTTAATGTTTTAAAGATTTATATGTGAAATCTATGAATGGAAAATGGAATTTTATATGCTATCACATATTCATACTTTACACGGGTTTATATATTAAAATGTGAATATATTATAATTAAAATTTTAATATTTACCTGAAATGTTGAGTTAGTTAATTTTAAAAATAAACAAAAATCAGGAATTAAAAACTAATTGCAATATCACAAGAGTTTAGTTATCGCCTCCACTATATACACTATGTTTTTTGAACTTTCGCACTACATTTCTCTACGCATGTATCTGGCGTACGTCAGATTTCTGCGTAGAGGAGGAAATTTCTCTACGCAGGTATCTTGCGTACGCAAGATACCTGCGTAGAGATAGAAAATGATTATTTGAGATATGGAGTTGGGGGCATTTTTTGGAATTGGGCTTCTACGCCAGGATCAGGCGTACGCCAGATCCTGGCGCAGAAAAATATATATATATATATATATATGTATTTTTTTTTCCTGAAAGCAACAAAGTGAATAACATATTTTTTTAAATCTGCATTTGACTCTAGTAATAAACGTTATCAAGTAATCAAGGTTACATGGCAATAAATTTGTTTGTATCATGAGGTTTCAATATACTTTTATTCATATACATTTCTCCACCAATTTGTTTGATATTAACTGTTTGTTATTATTATTCTCGAAAATCACATATAACTATGGTTATATCTTATAACTATAAGGATATAACCAAATTGAAAATAACTATACTATATAATCATAGTATATAATATAACCATAGTATATAACTATATGATATAATATATGATATAACTATAGTATATAACTATAGAATATAACCAAATTGGATATAACTATAAGACATAATATATGATATAGCCATAATATATAACTATAAGATATAATCATAGTATATAACTATATGATATAACCATAGTATATAACTATAGAATATAATATATGATATAACCAAAGTATATAACTATAGGATATAACGATATGATATAACCAAATTGGATATAACTATACGATATAACCATAATATATAATTATAGGATATACCCATAAGATATAACCAAATTGGATATAACTATACAATATAACCATAATATATAACTATATGATATAACCATAGTATATAACTAAAGGATATAACTATAGGATATAACCATAAGATATAACCAAATTGGATATAACTATAAGATATAATCATAATATATAATTATATGATATAACGATATGATATAATCAAATTGGATATAACTATAAGATATAACCATAGTATATAATTATAGGATATAACGATATCATATAACCAAATTGGATATAACTATAAGATATAACCATAATATATAACTATAGGATATAACCATAAGATATAACCAAATTGGATATAACTATAAGATATAATCATAATATATAATTATATGATATAACGATATGATCTAATCAAATTTGATATAACTATAAGATATAACCATAGTATATAACTATAGGATATAACCATAAGATATAACCAAATTGGATATAACTAAAGGATATAACCATATTATATAACTATAGGATATAACCATAAGATATAACCAAATTGGATATAACTATAAGATATAATCATAATATATAATTATATGATATAACGATATGATATAATCAAATTGGATATAACTATAAGATATAACCATAGTATATAATTATAGGATATAATGATAAGATATAACCAAATTGGATATAACCATAGTATATAACTATAGGATATAACCATAAGATATAACCAAATTGGATATAACTATAAGATATAATCATAATATATAATTATATGATATAACGATATGATATAATCAAATTGGATATAACTATAAGATATAACCATAGTATATAAGTATAGGATATAACCATAAGATATAACCAAATTGAATATAACTAAAAGATATAACCATAGTATATAACTATAGGATATAACCATAAGTTATAACCAAATTGGATATAACTATAAGATATAATCATAATATATAATTATATGATATAACGATATAATATAATGAAATTGGATATAACTATAAGATATAACCATAGTATATAAGTATAGGATATAACCATAAGATATAACCAAATTGGATATAACTAAAAGATATAACCAAAGTATATAACTATAGGATATAACCATAAGATATAACCAAATTGGATATAACTATAAGATATAATCATAATATATAATTATATGATATAATGATATGATATAATGAAATTGGATATAACTATAAGATATAACCATAGTATATAACTATAGGATATAACCATAAGATATAACCAAATTGGATATAACTAAAGGATATAACCATAGTATATAACTATAGGATATAACCATAAGATATAACCAAATTGGATATAACTATAAGATATAATCATAATATATAATTATATGATATAACGATATGATATAATCAAATTGGATATAACTATAAGATATAACCATAGTATATAAGTATAGGATATAACCATAAGATATAACAAAATTGGATATAACTAAAGGATATAACTATAGGATATAACCATAAGATATAACCAAATTGGATATAACTATAAGATATAATCATAATATATAATTATATGATATAACGATATGATATAATCAAATTGGATATAACTATAAGATATAACCATAGTATATAATTATAGGATATAACCATAAGATATAACCAAATTGGATATAACTATAAGATATAACCATAATATATAACTATAGGATATAACCATAGGATATAACCAAATTGGATATAACTATAAGATATAATCATAATATATAATCATATGATATAACGATATAATATAATCAAATTGGATATAATTGTAAGATATAACCATAGTATATAATTATAGGATATAACGATATGATATAACCAAATTGGATATAACTATAAGATATAACCATGGTATATAACTATAGGATATAACCAAATTGAATATAACTATAATATATAATCATAATACATAACTATATGATATAACGATATGATATAATCAAATTGGATATAACTATACGATATAACCATAATATATAACTATAGGATATAACCATAAGATATAACCAAATTGGATATAACTAAAGGATATAACCATATTATATAACTGTAGGATATAACCATAAGATATAACCAAATTGGATATAACTATAAGATATAATCATAATATATAATTATATGATATAACGATATGATATAATCAAATTGGATATAACTATAAGATATAACCATAGTATATAAGTATAGGATATAACCATAAGATATAACCAAATTGGATATAACTAAAGGATATAACTATATGATATAACCATAAGATATAATCAAATTGGATATAACTATAAGATATAATCATAATATATAATTATATGATATAACGATATGATATAATCAAATTGGATATAACTATAAGATATAACCATAGTATATAATTATAGGATATAACCAAATTGGATATAACTATAAGATATAACCATAATATATAACTATAGGATATAACCATAGGATATAACCAAATTGGATATAACTATAAGATATAATCATAATATATAATCATATGATATAACGATATGATATAATCAAATTGGATATAATTGTAAGATATAACCATAGTATATAATTATAGGATATAACGATATGATATAACCAAATTGGATATAACTATAAGATATAACCATAGTATATAACTATAGGATATAACCATAAGATATAACCAAATTGGATATAACTATAATATATAATCATAATACATAATTATATGATATAACGATATGATATAATCAAATTGGATATAACTATACGATATAACCATAATATATAACTATAGGATATAACCATAAGATATAACCAAATTGGATATAACTAAAGGATATAACCATATTATATAACTGTAGGATAGAACCATAAGATATAACCAAATTGGATATAACTATAAGATATAATCATAATATATAATTATATGATATAACGATATGATATAATCAAATTGGATATAACTATAAGATATAACCATAGTATATAATTATAGGATATAACGATATGATATAACCAAATTGGATATAACTATAGGATATAACTATAGTATATAACTAAAGAATATAACCGTAGCATATAACTATAAGATATAACCAAATTAAATATAACTATAAGATATAACCATAGTTATATGTGATTTTCGAGAATAATAATAACAAACAGTTAATATCAAACAAATTGGTGGAGAAATGTACATGAATAAAAGTATATTGAAACCTCATGATACAAACAAATTTATTGCCATGTAACATTGATTACTTGATAACGTTTATTACTTGAGTCAAATGCAGATTTAAAAAAATATGTTATTCACTTTGTTGCTTTCAAGGGAAAAAAATATAAAAAAAAATTCATGCGCCAGGATCTGGTGTACGCCAGATCCTGGCGTAGAAGCCCAATTCCAAAAAAGGCCCCCAACTCCATATCTCAAATAATTATATTCTATCTCTACGCATGTATCTTGCATACGCATGTATACGCAAGATACCTGCGTAGAGAAATGTAGTGCAAAAGTTCAAAAAACATAGTGCATATAGTAGCTGCCTTTAGTTATTTAGAATGTTAGATAATGACACATCAGCGTAGTGGGCCCAAAATTGCTGTGAAAGCTTGAAATTCAATAACTTTAATATATATAAATATAGAATATAGATGGACATAAAATTTGTATGTGTAATAATATAATATAGTGGGCTTGATTATAAAAGCACATGTATTATGAGTTGGAAATTGTATATATTGTATTATTTTTGCCCATAAATTTATATAGGTCCAATTATATATGCAAACTCATGAAAATAATATTACTAATTACATAAATGAATATTAGATGTATTTTATAAATAAGTTTAGTAGAAAATCTATCACATATTATTTTGACATATATTATAAGCTTATTGTATGTGTAATTTGTAGAAATCAAATTTTATAAAAAAATTGTATATAGTTTTTATATATTTGAAGTTAGTTGTGATTAGATATTGTGATTTAACTTTTTAAATATTTAAAGTTAGTGTGAGTAGATATTGTGATTTAACTTTTTAAATATTTGAAGTTAGTTGTGATTAGATATTGTGATTTAAATTAAAATATAATATTAATGTAAAAAAAGTGAATTAATAAGAAAATGACACATATGATTTGTGGGACCAGAAGCATTGTGGTTACTCTAAATTTCTTTGCTTTAATATATATATATATACACGATTTCTATTTCACGCACCGACAAATTTTTTATTTCACGCACTGGTTGATACGTGACGCCTGGTGTGATATGGCACGTGACGCGTGGGAGAAGTTGGTCCGTGACGTGTGGGTGTTGTTGGTGCGTGACGGCCGGGTGATGTTGGTCCGTGACAGACGGTTTGGGAGGATGCGTGACGGTCGGGTGATGTTGGTCCGTGACGGACGGTTTGGGCGGATGCGTGACGGATGGATCAAGCACCAGAAAATTGAATGTAACTTGTCCCCACCTAACTACATTAACTACCATCACATCTTTCCTTTCAACATTACGGCACATTAAACCCTAAACCACTCTTCCTTTTCTCTCCCACAAACTCTTCCCTTTCCCTCTCACAAAACAAAACTTTCATCTCCATCATCTTCCAAGAGTCAATCCATGGCAAATAAAGATGCTTTTTCCAACTTCAATGGTGGAAAAGATCTTGCATCCCAATACATTTACAATGAGGTATGTATTTTAAGCTTTTATATTACGTATTAGTAAAAGTTAAGATTTTTATGGTTTATTCTTGTGAATGTATGTGATTAAGTTGTTCTTATTCCAAAATAAACACTCTCTTAACGTAATTTCAATAGTTGTGATTATATGTTCATAAAATTTTGATCTTTGATCAATGTGTACTAAAAAGTTATAGACTTTGTGTGAAAAAACTGCATGTTTGAGTATTGAGTGATGTTATGTTGTGCAAAACTGTCGCCTTTGTTCGATTCTGTTTTTTGAATCAAAACTGTACGTGACGCATGGATTCTATTGGGGCGTGACGCATGGCTTCATTTGGGACGTGACGCTTGGAATGGTTTGGGGCGTGACGCTTGGGTGTTGTTCATGCGTGACGGATGGCCTTTGTCTGGGCGTCACGTATGATTTTGTTGGACATAACTGAATACTTTGCTAATTTGATGTTGTTACTTCAATAGGAGAATAAGTTAGTGTACAACAGTTTTAACAATCTATCCTACTAATATACATATGGAATAAATTCCCTTTTCAAAACATTTTAAAATTTTATTTTTATCTTTAGATATACCATTTTCTATTAATAATGTTAGGTTGTATAAAAATCTAGATATAAAATCTATGTTTATTTATTTATTTACTTTTATCCTATTTATAATCAATAGTTTTTTTTAGGATTTAGAATCAATAGTTTAAGTGGCTATTTACGATATATAATATTACATGCTCAAATTTTTATGATGTATATGTTGCTTCAATTAATATTTTACCTTTTGACAAATTTATAATTTTTTTAAGATTACTTTACATAAAGGTTAGTTATTTAGTTGAAATGAAAATTAGGTACACCGACTTAAAAGGTTATTTTGCATTAAAAATATTTAGGTCTCGATTTTCTTAATTTTTTGAATTTGAATGTAAATTATGTAAGTGACCATGTGTGTTTAACCACTTTGTCCGACATATTCTGTCATTCCACATCATCTATCTATTGACCTTCTTTGTCAATAAAGAAAAGTGATGAACCACCGTCCTTCTCACTTGGGTTGGATGACGAACCTATGCCGCCTCAACTGCCTTGTTTGTCGGGAATAGAATGTTTTGCTCAAAGTGGAATTCCATCTGTAAGGTGGCAAGCTCCACCTAAGTTTGGGTTGCCGACGTTACACACACAGCCGAAATTATATTTTCCTACATCTGAAGAAGTAATTGTTTCAGAAGATTATTCTGAGAAGTTTAGCACATGTGAAGTATTCTGCTCCAGAGATGATGCAATTAAAAGGGCTAGACAAATTGCCTTTGAAAATCATTTTTGCCTCACTATTGGTCGGGATAGAAACATTGGTGGAGAAAGCCTTCGAAAGTCATGGTTGCTGTGTGAAAAAGCGGGGATTTACATTCCTAAAGATGAAAACAAAGTAAGGGAAAGAACAAGGAGCAAAAAATGTAATTGTCCCTTCAGATTGTTGTGTCGAGAAAATCCTAGGGACTCATATACAATCAAGGTAGTTGTTGGTACCCACAACCATATCATTGGTGATGACTTGTACGGGCATGCAGTTGCTGGAAGGTTGACACCAGAGCAGAAGAAGTTGGTTAAGGTAATGACAGAAAATCATAGTAAGCCATCAGAGATTGCAACAACACTTAACCAGGACCCGAACAACTGTACTAAAATGCATCAGATTTACAATGAAGTGTACAATGTTCGACATAGTGGGATGGAAGGAAGAACCGTGGTCCAAGAGTTCTTACATAAGTGCAAGGAGAAAAACTACTTTGTGGAGCATAGGTCGGATCAAAAGACGAATAAGATCACCGACATTTTCTTTACCAGTCCAGATTCCATGAAACTCCTAAAGGCATTTCCGTACGTCCTTTTACTAGACTCCACATACAACACTAACAGGTTAGTGTAACACATCTACTTGCTACATCTATTTTAACTTGTGTTTATTCATTATGCATGACAAATATTCTTGTGCAGGTATGACTTGCCTTTTCTCGAAATAATAGGAGTCACGTCTACATGGAAGAATTATAATGTGGTGGGGGCGTTTCTACAGCAAGAGAAAGAAGACAACTACGTGTGGGCCGCACAACAACTTTTATGGAAGTCCCATTCCTTGTCCTTCAATATGGAGGCCCAGAATCATATACACATCCAGGAGAGTGATTGTCATCTCTCCAAATGGCATATGAAATGAATTTGTTTCTGGCTGCCATCGCTCCAGGCATGCTGAAATCAACGACTGATCTACATAACTGTACAACAGGTCCTGCAAATGAGTTAAGCCGCTGCTTCTGGCATGATCGCACCATGCATACTCATCGTCAAGCTTCCATTTTCGTAGCTGCTCTTGTCTGAGCTGAAACGTGAGAGTTGGTCGCTCCTATAAAAAGAATATGTTAGATACATAAAAAAACAATAGTTTAATAACATACTCAAGTTTTGATAACTTACAATGCCCTGATAAATGAAATATGCAGTGTGGGCCGTGAAACTAAACAGCAGATCTGGGATCACCGGACCTCCCGGTACAGGTCCTACCAACTTCGGTTCGATAGCATTCCGACCTCTAACCCTAGGCCTTCTAATTTGTGTAGGTTCAGCCTGTTCATGCGCCTGTTCCTGCGCTGGTTCCTCGACATGAGGCTGTTGACCATGCCAATATGCTTGTCCATCCATACCTCCTGACCACATGGGCCAATCACTAGTCTGCTCAGCTGCAGGAGGTACGTACCAAGCACTCTCATGCTGAGCTGCAGGAAATACAGACCATGTCGGATCCTATAAAACAAATTATTAGTACAAAGTATTAAAATAACCGACAGTTTAAGAATATGTATAGTTACTTACCACATTCGAGGTAATTTGGTATAAAGATGGATCATCCATGTGCGTGTTGTCCAGTGCCGGGTCTTCATGCACAGATGATGCAGGAGGGTCACGGCTCGTACTCGGTCCTGCTTCGTCATTGTTTTTTGATTTCTTGGCCATCGGCCTCCTCCTTCGATATACGTTTACTTGTTCCTGATCTTGCTCCTCACGTAGAGCGGTCTACCGTCTGTGACGTGCAGATCTCGCTTGGTTGTCCATCTGAAATAGAAAAAAACAAAAATTTAAGGAGATCAACAACAATAACAACAACCAAAACAACAATAATAACAACACCCTAAACCAAAACAACAACAATATCAATAACAACAACATCAACTAATACAACAACAACAAACAAGACAACAAAAACAACAACTCTGGCAAGTCGTCCGTCACGCATAGGGTCACTTGGCCCGTGACGGACGACATCAACCCAAGCGTGACGGATGAGCTCTGGCCAGGCGTCACGGATGAGCTCAGGCCAGGCGTCACGGCCCAGATCTAGGTAACAACCCTCACAGATCCAGATCTGTGGCCAGAATTCGTAAATATACATGTCCAAATGTCCAGATCTAAATGTCCATAGCAATTTTATAGATCGGTTTGTGCAGATCTAAATGTCAAAATCTAACCCTATACAAGTAATTATAAATTGAATTTTTTTCTAAATTCATCTAACAACTTCAATAATTTTAACATAATTGAATTAAGGTAAGATTAAGTTGAAATTTAACTAACCTTGATCGTGACGAGCCACTCCAGTCGAAACGTGACGGATCGTCATTGGGAGCAAACTTGGGAACGAAAGCAAATGAGAGAATGAGAGTCGGGGGAGACGAAGCCGCTGCTTTATAGCAGCGACTTCGTCCGTGACGGGTGGTCCCGGTTTGGTCGTCACAGGTGGGATGCTTTGGCTCGTCACGGATGGGAGCATCTGGCTCGTCACAGGTGGGAGAATCTGGCTCGTCACGGATGGGATGCTTTGGGGCGTCACGTATCAACCAGTGCGTGAAATAAAATTTTTACCCGTGCGTGAATTAGCAATGACCTATATATATAGATACATCAACTACCGTGCGTGAATTAGCAATGACCTATATATATAGATACATCAACTAAAAAAATGGTAATATTTCATTTATGGTTTAATCAAAAAAACTTTCTTTCTAATACACTACCCTTAAATATTATTTTTACAAAATACTACAATTTTAAGATTTCTATTCCTTCAACTAGTAATTAAAAAAGAGAAGATGATAAATCTATGACATATGAAGGTATGTTCACGATTTTTGGCATGACAGAGTACGATAAATTTTTGATAACGAAGAACATAGATTTTTAGTTTTTCTGTGACGATATTATAATTCTTAACTCGAGTTTCTTCTTTTTAGAGATCTACACGTTGGCAATTTCCAAAACATTTGGTATATTGGTGTACCTATTTTACGGACAGGTCATAAATTTCACAACAGAAATACCAAAACCCAGGAAAAAAAAACGCTTGGCGAATCGCCAGTGGAAAAGACGAAACCACGCGCCAGTAAATGTTGCGTGAGGAGTGTTCCCCACTCGCTTCAGTCGCGCGTGAGATCTAATATCACCAACCACACGACTGCCATGCCCCATTCCGTTGTCAGTCTTCAGTATCCGACAAAATGTCTCAGTATTTTAATTATATAAAAAAATTATAATTTTTATTAATATATAATTAGAGATATTAAATATATCCAATTAAAATAGGACAAATATTATAGGACGGAGTATCTTATAGCGTAGCTTTAGTATATAACCACGTATATATTTCGGTATCAGGTAAGTGGTGGCGCGGCGTCTCCGTATTTCCGACCCGAAACGCGCCGCGAGTCGTGCACTCGCGAGTCATAACTCGCTCCACGCCATCGCAAATGTCAACTCTCATACGTCTTCAAATATCCAATTTAGCCTTTCCATTTCGTCACGCACTCTCCCCGCTGCGCAATCTGAAATCATCCAACGATCTGTCTCTCTCTCTTTGCATCGAATCGCTGAATTTTGAGTCCAATGGCGGCTCCAAAGGTGTTCGACGGCGAAGCAGCGGTGGCGATGATGAGGGATCTCCGCAGCGCGTTCGCCGCCGGGAGGACTCGTAGCTACGAGTGGAGAGTGGAGCAGTTGAAGGCTATCTGCAGGATGATGGACGAGCGCGAGCAGGAGATCGTCGAAGCGCTTCGTTTGGACCTTAACAAACCGGA
The DNA here is from genome assembly GCA_027886185.1 of Rheum nobile. Classification (NCBI taxonomy): domain Eukaryota; kingdom Viridiplantae; phylum Streptophyta; class Magnoliopsida; order Caryophyllales; family Polygonaceae; genus Rheum; species Rheum nobile. The sequence goes on along the minus strand of WOAB01000207.1, from coordinate 3,418,154 downwards.
ATTCGAAAGCGTCCTTTACGAGGTGTGATTCCGAACTCTCTCCCTTCGCGAGCAATTCATGTTCAGTTGTCAATTGTTGATTGCTCATTGAGTTGGTAAATGGATGAAACGAGTGTGTTGTTGACTTGTTGTATGGTATTTGTCTTATATCTGAATTGAATTTTCTGCCAATGATTTGTGTGTTATTTTGTGCCTCGCTCTTCTTCTTTTTCCGATGTGAGGTCATTTAATTCATTTCAATGTCAGAGCATATTCAATGCTTCAGTTCGGTTGGTAGAGCCGCAGATGACTCCCTGTGTGCTGAATTGTGTCGATGGGTTGTTTTTGCAGAGTAAATTTAGATGCCCACTTTATTCAAAATAGTTTGGCGGATCAATCCGTAGATTAATTTTAGAATTGATCGATAGATCATAGAAGGGTCTTGTGTTCCTATTATGTGGACCCAACACAAGATAAATTTTGCTATTAGTATTACACTGCTTTCCTACATTTGATAGGAGGGGCATCATGGTATAATTGGGTTATTGATTGTGTAGCAACCTTGTTGCATTTATTACCAAGGTAAGCCTGTAGTAGTTTTTCTTATTCCATTTTCTGCTATGTCTAAGAAAAGGGCCTTTTGTATGTTACTCTTTGGTTCTATTGGAAACTTCTAAAACCAGACTGAGAGTGAAAAGACTAGGATAAGTGGTCGAGTCTGGTCATGTAATCTTGTGCTGAGTGGTTTTTTCTCTGTCAGAATCTCTATAGACACTTCGATACAGACCATTAATAGGAGAAGTAATTTATGTAACTGTTCTTGCTAGAATGATCAATGGATGTGTTTCTTAAGTACTCTGAGCAAAACTCATCAGTATTTGTTACAAATGTGCTTTCAAGACAAGGTGTCCTGATAGAAGGTAGGATCTTTCAGATGAGATGTTTTCAGGAGAAAGTCCTATATCTAAATAGAGTGTTAAGCTTCTAAAAACTTAGAGTATCAATCTTCTTTCTAGGTGACATGTAATACACTATTTTTTGGCTATGAAACTGATCAAGTACTGTTTGAGATTTGTACCAAGAATTCATGGCTTCTGAATCGAAAAAGTAGACTTCAACATCTCTTTGTTTGCATTTAATTGTTAATAATCTAGTTCACCTTGCTAATCCTCTGAAAAGTGTAATATGGTGGAACTACCTGATCCGTATTAACTGTTCTTGTTGATAAAATAATTGTTTTTTATTTTATTTCAGTGAAGAGTTTTTGTCATCCCCTTTTGCTGTCAAATTTTGTATGTATGTTTATATATATGTCAAATGAAACAGCAATACCCTTTCAATGGTGCATTTCCCACTTAGTTTAACCTCATACCCTTTGGCTTTATGGACTTGGTGATTCTCACTATTATAACACTTCATGCCCTCCTTTTTTATGTCTTTCCCCCTTTTGATGGTGCATTTCACACTTCGTTTTGTCCATACTTCTTCAACTATGCAGATCATGCTCACTAAGAATAACTGCAAAAAGGCATTGAAGGAACTAAAGCATTGGATGACACCAGAGAAGGTACACCTTCTGATAATATCTTTCTGGGAAATTAGTGTTTGCATCTCATCTTCACTCACTCCTAATCGATCACCCACTAACCACATGCAATTTTCTTTCTTCTTTTTGCAGGTCAAAACTACATTAACCTCGTACCCTTCATCAGCTGAAATTGTACCTGAACCCCTTGGTGTTGTGTTGGTTATCTCTGCTTGGAATTATCCAATCTGTAAGTAAGAAGCTTATTTTGCACATACTTGCTACACATTGATGCACTAAATCAGGGTTATAGGCTTATAGCATACAATCATCCATCGTTCACCAGTTATTTGATGGATAAATTTTATGTTTGGTCCTTCACCTTATTTGTTTCTCCTACGTGAGTCCCTGACCTCCCTGTTGTGCTATGAAGGTCCAAAATTGTAATTTTTATTGCATAAAACATCCTTCTCTTGAATGTGATTGAGGTAACTAAACTCTTAATTCTCGTGCAAGTAGCCTATTCTTTGTGCTAGTGTCTAAAAGACTAAAACCAACCTATTGTTCTAACCGAACTTTTGATGTAAGAGGAATATGGGGATCTTATATTGCTAATATATGCTCTAGTTTAAATTTCTGTTCTTTTCTTTTTCTTTTTGGACTCATTTTCACTTGTTCATTTAATATGTTGATTAAACTTTTATCTTTCTCGCCCGATGTATATAGTATTTTCTTTCTAATTGTTCACTTGCTACCTCCTTGGCGTTGTTTTTTACATGTGAACTTTTTGTTTCAGTGTTGACCCTTGATCCTGTTATTGGAGCTGTAGCAGCTGGCAATGCTGTAGTCATAAAGCCATCTGAGGTTGCTCCTGAAACATCTTCCTTGCTTGCAAAGTATGTACAGGAATACATGGATAATTCTGCAGTTAGAGTTGTTGAAGGGGCTGTTCCTGAAACCACTGCACTACTGGAGCAACGATGGGATAAAATATTTTACACTGGTATTGTGTCTGTAGTACCTTTTACTCAGTACTAAGCCAAAGCCTCTCATGAATTTTAATATACTACTAATCTGAGTGCTGCTTACGATTCAAATTTGAAAATTTCATGGAGGCCCCAAATTCTTCTTGACTATGTTCTTTGTTTCTTCCATCCCTTTCTTTGCATATTTAACTAGTTATTCCATATGTCTTAAATCATTATCCGACAAGATTCGGGCTTGGTTATATATTTTATTGAAGTGTTTGTTACTACAGTGGATTTCTTACTACGATGTGGCAGCTAATTTGGGAGTTCACGTCAGTAAACATGCACCAAAACTAAAAAGTAAATCTTCAAGAGCTGAAAGAAATATTCTTAGCCCGCAGAAGAAGCATTAAACGTATGACGTTTTAGTCATGAAAGCCTGCTACATGGAAATTCCATTTGTCGAAAGAATATCCTGAACAATAAATTACAAATATGGAAACCACTGTTTGTATATATTCTGAAGATTAGTTGAACTTTATAATTACTGATAATATTTCAGGTAACGGACGAGTAGGACGGATAGTGATGGCTGCAGCTTCCAAACACCTGACACCTGTTGCTTTGGAGCTTGGAGGCAAATGTCCAGTTATAGTTGATTCCGATATAGATTTGAAAGTAAAGACCTTTCTCACTGTGCATCTCTATGTGGTATTTATATTGATAACATGGTATTGTTGGTGCCCATGACATGGTTGTCATTTACCTGAAGGTTGCCGTTAAAAGAATTAGTGTGGGGAAATGGGGATGCAACAATGGACAAGCCTGTATTGCCGCTGATTACATTATCACTACCAAGGACTTTGCTCCAAAGCTGGTAACTTTTTATATTCTACTTGATAAATGTGGTGATGCACAAGCGCACAAGCCTTCACTCCTGCTTGAATATGTTATTACTCCAAGGACTTTGCTTCAAAGCTGATATGTGTCCACATTCTACTTGATATTTGGACAGAATTCTTAAAATATATACAGGTTTATAACTTCTATAAGTGCAGGTGGATGCTTTGAAACAATGCCTGGAGAAATTTTATGGGCCAGAACCATTGTTATCGAATGACATGTCTCGCATTGTAAGCTTGAGCCACTTTGACCGTCTGACAAAACTGTTGGATGATGACAAAGTTTCTGGAAAAATTGTCCTGGGAGGTCAAAGGGACGAAACTCGGCTGTAAGAATTTGTAATCTTAGTTTCTTTTTAATCTGTGCTCCTGGATGTAAATGGAAATAATATAAATAACTTATTTGTGGCAGAAAAATTGCTCCAACTATTTTGTTGGATGTCCCTGGAGATGCTCCCATCATGAATGAGGAGATATTCGGTCCATTGCTTCCAATTTTCACGGTATAATTGAGATGACTATCTAAGCAGCCCTGTCAACCCCCTCCACTTTCATGCGTTTATTTATTTATAATTAAGACAGATCCTGTGGTTCTGACTTCACACCCTTTACTCTGACTCAACTGTTGAGGAATGAACTACAATTTTTGGTTTAAGAGAGTAATAGTTCCTTTGTCTACAGATATTTGGCTATGTTCTGTTAGATTAAATGGTGGCTATATTATTTAGGTGCTGGTGATAAATAATTGGAAGCATCACCAATTCACCATAATTATATTTATAATTTTATTATGCTTGCATCTGATTGCTTGATATTACCTGGGAATCATGCTTATTATGCAGTCTGGATTATTTTAGGTTGACAGGATAGAAGAAAGCTTTGAGTTGATATATTCAAAACCCAAGCCACTTGCTGCATATCTATTTTCAAACAACAAAAAGCTCAAGGATGAATTCGTCAGCAAGATCTCTGCAGGGGGTATCTGCATCAATGACATTGCGGTACATGTAAGTATATCATCCAGTTTTGAAGTTGGATAGATTTACAGTAGACACTTCCTACTTTACCAACCGCGGTCTTCCACCAAATTTGGAACTCAACGTTTCTTATTTTTTGGTCTATGCACACAGCTTGTGATTCCTGGTTTGCCATTTGGTGGAGTTGGGGAGAGCGGAATGGATGCCTACCATGGGAAGTTCTCCTTTGACGCCTTCAGCCACAAAAAAGCGGTTCTCTACAAAGGCTTCAAGGGTGACGCGTCTGTAAGGTACCCACCATACACGCCAGGGAAGTTCAGAGTTTTGAAAGCTCTATTTAGTGGCAGCATTTGGGCTATCATTAAAGCTCTGCTTGGATTGTCTGAGAAAACATCTGATAAACCAAAGACATCTTAGACACTGGATGCTGCACTATGCTCTTCTTGGTTTTTGAGTTCTCTTCTTGTAGCTGTTTGCGCGTCTGCCAACCTCAAATGCCTGTTTGCTTAAGACTCCACAGTATGTGTATATTCTCTTCCTGCACATTCAATTTCCCAATGCTTGTTTGTTTTGAGAAGTATATTGTTTTGATATTTAAATCATTCACATTGCTTAAATGGATAACATTGCCCTGATTCTGCAAACAGCGAAAGCTTGTAAATGGTGCAAGCCACCATTTGGTTCCATTTACTCAACTTCTGACTACAAACTCTAGCCCCAAAGTCACAGAAATTCATGTTTGTCAAAAAGTGGCAAACTAATCACTCAAAATCTTCAAGATCCCAGACCTTTGAGAATCAGTCAAGCTCTGAGGAAACTCCACATGGAACTTGAGCTTGAGATCACCTCTTTGGGATGGATCTTTCTTTTTTGGCATCCCTTGCCCCTGAACTACTCTCTCACTCTATGAAACTCCCATATTCATTTAAAAGTCAAGGTATGACTTAAACCTATTTTTATTTTATCTTCAATCTTTCTAAAATTATACAAAACGAATCACTCAACCCTATTCTTCATTCCGACCCGATTCCTATTATGATACCAAACGAGCCCTAAGTGAAGTTGATTGTCAACCAAACGACCTCCATGAAACATCAAGATGACTTGAATAAGACAAATAACAAACCCGGTGGAGGTGACAATGGCTCTGAAGACCTTAATCTCCTTGACACATCCAAAGCAGAGCTCATCAAGGGCGCACTAGAGCTTCTGCTCCGTGTGCAGAGGCTTCAGCAGCCCATTCGACGATGTGGCTTGTGCTTCTCTGCATCCTCGGGGACTCGCTACGAGAATCATTCCTCCTCATGTCCTTGTTCGACATCGTCTTACATCTTGCAAACTCGCTCTTGTGGCTCGTGTTACGGGTCAGCTTACCCGGGGAGTCGACGGTTGATTGGGCCCGGGGGAGAGGGAGTCACCTTTGGTGCAGCGTGGCTCCTTTTGCAGGGGGCACAGGCTAGGATCACTTCCTTGAAACAACTCATACTTGGCTTGTTTTGTCAGAGGGATTTTGGCTTTCTCCTTCATGGGTGGCCGTGGCGTCAAACCAGGGGCGGAGTCAGGATTTTACCCCAGAAGGGGTTAAAATCTTGCGCGATAAACTTAAATCTTTTTTCGCAAAAAATAATTTTTTTTTTTTTATAAAGCTTAAGGTAATTTTCACATGAGATGAGAAAAAAATAACTTAAGTAATTTATTTTTTTTGACTTAAATCTGTTAGGATTTGGCTGAAATTGCATTTTTAGATGAGCGGAAAATTTTAAGATAATTTTATTTAATGGCTTAATTTATTATAGTTGACTAAAATTAAAATTTCAGATTAAATAAGAATAAAAAAGCTTTAAAATTTTATTTTATTTTTGAATTTTTTTTTTTTTTTTTTTTTTCAGGGGAGTTATAACCCCCTTTGAGCCTCAAGTAGTTCCGCCCCTACCTCAAACTATAGAGAGTGGATCTGTTGATTAATTAGTCTTTGCCTTGTTATTGGGTGCTTATGGAGTGCATATCACGACTTTGTCATGTTCAAGCTGGAATTTAGCTACATTTTTATGATTATGATGTTTATAGATGTGATATAGTTGACTGGCAAATGAAAATTAATCACCTGACCTGATGAAGGTCTATGTGGCATTGTATGAAGATAAACTCGAATGTGAGTATTGATTAATTAAGATAAGCTTGTTTGTATGAGGTCATTTGATCACCAATAATAGAGAATGTATCTTCACTGTTGGGTTGAAAAAATTTGAGTACTCCAATTGTTTGGTTAAAAAGATTATTTCGTGCGCTTGGGGCTGGGTTGATTTCGTGCATAACAAGTCTGCCGATCTGAATTTCGAGGGTTTGTTTGGTAAAAATGTGTTTATTGTTTATAAATTGTTTTATTATAAAAAAATAGTTTTTGAAATTTGTGAGATATGGAAATTTATACAAAGTTAATTTTATTTATTTTTTATTTATAAAGTATTTATAAATACTCCGTCAAACGGAGCCTAAGTATATATTAGCATATATGTTTCTTTCACGGATTTGAATAAATATAAACTATATATTTAACAGTAACTTATTTTTATTGTATGAGATGTTATTGACTAAAGTATAAACAATATTATAAGAAATAAGTTGTTTTAGAATGTTAAAAATTTAGGAAAGGATTGGACTGTATAAAAATAAAAATTACATATTTTATTAATGCAAGGATTAGGCTGTTCAAAAAAAGTTTATTTTTAACATATGCATGAGAACAATTTATCCCATATAAGGTAACAAAATTTTTAAGTTATAATTTTTTGTGTATACATATACTAAGCCGAAAATACTAAGTGCCAATTTAATTAGTGACTTAATAAATTTAAAAGTACATAACAAACAATATACACACCGACATTAACTTGGTAAAATGAGCTATGTTTGGTAATATATATGAAAAATATATTTGATAATATATATTGCGTAATAATTTACTATATGTATGGTAGGTTATATTTGGTAAATAAAGAAATTGATGTAGGTAGAAGATAATGCAAATTGTCAAAATAAGAAAGGCTAAGTAGTAAAATGACATTTAAATTTGCCTACGTGACATAGTCCACAAGCTGACACGTAAGAAATAGAAGAAGAACTTTAGTATATGTATATAGATATATTTATAAAAGATATATCAATTATTTATAGATAATTAATATATTTGACATAGGTTTGCTATATATTCATAGAAGATATTTTAAATATGCATAGATAACATTTTTAATATTCCTATTTAGCAAACTATATATTTAAAGAATATATATTAATTATTCATATATAATACATTTAGTGTTTCTATTTAGTTTGCTACATATTCATACAATATATTTTAATTATTCATAGCTAGTATATTAATTTTTCATGCATACTTCTTGTATTTTAAATTTAATTAGAGTAATTAAAAAAGTGAGACTAATTGAATATCATATGTTGAAAATCTTAACAACAAAGATTAATTGTCAATTGAAAATTAAATAGTTGTTATGGAAAATCGAGATAAACATCGAGGTAACTAATTGCTACATATTTGTGGATATATGATTGTAAACTAAATAAAAGTTATAAAAAATCGAAGATCATGAGTTTTAGTTATAACTATTTTTTATAAAAATGATTAAAAGATATACGATATGAGATTGAAAATATAATATCTAAAACTAATTTAGGATATCAGATTTATGATTGATTTTTTATTCAATTTCTTAATTCTTCATTTTAGCTTATGGTTCTTAAGTATCTCGAATAATTTTTGACACTACTAACTTATTTTTCATTTTACCTAATCGGTATAATGTGTCAAAAGATTTGGTTATAATGACTTCTTTGTAAGAAAAATAGTAAATAAAACATATCTGATAAAATTAAATATTAAGAAACATGATATCTAGAGCAAATACTCCCCAAATAAACTTAAATCCGTATCAAAATTCATGTGTTTTTTAAAATTAATATTTATTTGTTAGCACAATATCCAAATCAAAAAATATTTTTGTTATTTCAATTTTTTTTAGATTTAGAATTCAATCTAATCATAAATATCTCATCCAAATGATATTATATATATATATATATTAGGATTATTTAAATATTGCTTTAATTAATAGTATGCAAATATCTAAAAAAATAGATATTTATTGTTTGTGGAACAATATTATTAATTTTAAAAGGCTACATTTTATCATATCTTTTAACTAATTTGTCACACATTTATATTTCTTAATTTACAAGATTACCGATTTATATGATTTGTTTGACATTGATGTCTAATCTACTATCTACTATATAATGCTAAAGTAAAGTCTAACTAAGACCACTTGACATTGCGCTACGTCATTTATTATCAGATGTCTACTTCACATCGTGCCACACAACGGCGGACCGAGGTGAGGCCCAGTGAGGGTTGTAGTCCCCATTGGAATTTTTTTTTTTTTAAAAATAATTTTTTTTTTGATTTTTTGGCTAGTTTCAGACATTTTTTTCTTAAAGATTTTTCTTTAAAAGTTTTCAAAATAATATATATTTTCCAATTTTTTAAATATAATTTTTATATAAGATTTGTTATTTATAATCCTACAAAAATACAAATGAAACACAACTTATCCAAATTTGCACACAAATTATTCAATAAAAATGTAATACTTTCTCTATATCTATCTATATTTGTGTTAAATTTTTGTAAACTTAGGAATTATAGATTTGTAAATTTTAAAATCAATTTTAATACAAATCTGTTGAAATTAAACATTGAAAGTAGTAAGTAATTATGAAATTTGTTTTAGATTGTGTAATTTTTTTTTATCAATTTTAAATATTTTTTTGGGGGGTTCGAATATAGTATTTGTTACTTGAAATTATGTTGTCTATGTAAGGTAGACATTCGACTTAAATAGATGATAGAGTTTGAAATTAAGGTTTTATTTAAAATAAACAGTACATTTTTTCTTCTTCCGAATTTTAGCCCCCACTAGACTAAAATCATGCGTCCGTCCCTGGTGTCACATCACTAAATTATATTATTATTATCATATTAAATACTTTAAATATTAACCTGATTTCCTTTCAATATATAGATTATTCATATTTGATCCCGATTTTTATATTAAATAAAATATATTATATATTTTTTTAATATTCTCTTTTAAAATTTTCCTTAAAATTTCCATATTTTATTAAATATTTTTTAAATTTATTTATTTTTAGGTATAGGATCTCATTCAAAATATTATGTATATACAAAATCACATCTATTTTTGTCAATTTCATTTTATATTCACTAATTTAACTTTTTTAATAAGTAAGAAATATTGATATAAAATTGTATCCAAATCAAGGGCAGACAATTAAATTTTGTTGGCGAATCGGGTTACATCGAATTCGGATAGTAGCCGGATTGTTATACTTCGGATATGTAAATTAAGTAAGAAATATTAATATTTGATTATCATATTTTCACAATTATATATATATATTTTATATATGAAACTAAATTTGAAGAAAAAACCATAATTAACATAGGCAAAAATAGGCCCTTACTTTTTAACGTATATACGAAATTGCCTTTCAGCACATAGGCCCCTCACGTTATGTGAGGAGAGGCTTCACACGTAACGTGGGGAGTCGTTTTCCACGTTACGTGTAGAGCCTCCCAGGCTTTAAAAGCCAAGTTTCTTCTTCTTCCCCAACCTCTACCCTAAACCGCCGCTTGCATCAAAAAAATTCTCCCTTCCCACGTTACGCATCTAGCTAGTCTTCTCGTTACGCATCAACAAGATTCGCACGTTACGTAGATCCATATCCTTCAAATGTTAGTAATATTCCATATCTTGTTAATTTGTAATTTAATTTTTAAGTTTTTTATGGTTATTGTAGATCCATATTGTTTTAGTGTTTTTGTTCTTGTATTTGTTATTTTTGTATAATTTTGAAGTAGTTATTTACATATTATGGTTAATTTTGAAGTAGTTATTTTGTATGAAATTGTAAAAATTTGATAGATTTGTATGAAAGGGTGTTTAGGGTTTGTTTAAGAAGTGGTAGTTTTGTTGGATTTGTTTAAGAAGTGTTAGTTTTGTTGAATTGTGGTAAAATTTTGATGAAAAAATGCATCGCCGGAATCTGTATATGTCGTCGGAATATCGTCGAAAATCGTCCCGGAAAGGGAAAATGTAATTTCACACGTAACGTGTGGATATTGCCCACACGTTACGTGTGGACTGGCTTCACACATTACGTGTGGATACTGTCCACACGTAACGTGTGAATATACATTTTTTTGAGATACCCGAATTCAATTGTATAGTTTTAATTTTGTATTTTAGGTATACTCGAAATTGTATATTTTGAGATAAAATGATTTATTGTTGTAGATGGAGCCCGATGAGAGAACGAGGCGTAGAATTAGACGAAACCTCGTCCGGGACGCTTCGTTTCGGACTGAGGAGAGGTAACCCGTAGGGTTGCGGGCTGTAGTCAGGATGCTGGAGGATACGGGCAGGTGTGCAATGTTGACCCCCTGTGTTCCCGTTTGTGCCATCGTCATCGTTTCTTGTGGCGGGTGGTCCTGCGGACTCGGACACGCAGTTGTACCCAGAGTACAACGTGAGACCGCTCCATGGTTATTCTGATACGATCGATCAGAATAACTATTATGGCCCTCAATTTAGTCTGGCGCCCCAGCAGAGCCATTACCGTCATCAGAGCCCGGCGTCCCATCAGAGCCCTTACCTCCATCAAAGCCCGGCGTCCCATCAGAGCCCTCACCTCCATCAGAGTCCGCTGTCCTATCACAGCCCTCACCTCCATCAGAGCCCTCACATCCATCATCACAGCCCCGTATATTATCAAGGCGGCGTAGATGATCAGATGGGGTACAACCCATGGGAGAACTCGGGGCTCAACCCGAACGCACCTGATCCTATGGTAAGTAGCCTTAATATATGAAAATATGAGCGTATGATAAAAATGTAATTACTTATCATTTGTAAAAAAAAATGTAGGACGAGGATAGTCAGGCTTGGGCTCCAAGAGGTCAACCTGATTATGCGGACGAGGAGCCACAAGAAGCCACCTTTTCGCAGGCAAGACCTCCCTGAACGAAGAAAAAGGGGAGATATGACCCTGAATTGCAGGTTAGAGTATATGGAGGTCCGGAGATTCCCGAACTTTGCCAATCATGTGGCGTACACCCTGTATCATCGCATTGTAAGTTGCATGGAAAACCTTATTCTTGTAATTTCACATTTTAATATAAATATGTCAAATCGATTGCTTACACTGGTTTAAAAATGCAAATATATATAGCCTGTGCCACCGTTGAGGTTTCAGCAATGAGGCAAACAGACACGCGCATGGCGTTTGCAGTTGCAAACGCCATGGGGTCAACTGGCATCTGGATCAGGCCTGTGTCATATTCTGGATGTGATACATGAGCACGTGCACGAGGCTGATTAGTGCGTTCGTTGAGCGCTGGCAACCTGAGACCAGCTCGTTCCATATGCCATGGGGAGAGATGACCATAACTCTCAATGACGTATTGTTGATCCTTGGGCTAAGCATCAACGGAAAAGACTTGGCACCTCTACGGGGTTGGCAAGAGCAGTTGGGTGTGACTGATTTGAAGAAGGCTATGGTGGCGGAGGCACAAGGATTCTTTGAGTTGCCTGCTAAGGAGGTGACATCTGGTATCGTAACTGCTGATTCGTTCAGGAAACATTGCTTAGAGCTGAATGACGAGCAGTGCGCGTCTGGGTACTTGTTGTACTTGTTGGGCTCTTGTCTCTTCCCGGACAAGTCCCAACACAAATTGCCACTGTACTATACGGGATTTGTCGATGATCACTCGTGCACCATGGATTATGCATGGGGTGCTGGCGTTCTTGCCCACGTGTACCGCAGCTTGGGCGAGTGCACAAAAAAAGATGCGAGATTGATGTCCACGTGCTACACTCTGATTCAGGTATTTTTTTTAATTATAAAAACTATTGTTTATACCAAATTTTATCGTTGTAAATGTAATTATTCAATAACATGGATTGCTTACGAAAATTGTCTTTCAGGCGTGGATATACCAATATTTCACCATCAGACCTGCAGAGAGTAGAGACAGGGACTCTGATCGTGCGGTCCCATACGCTCATAGATGGGACCTTTCAGTGAAACCCAACCCAATGAGAAACTACAGATTGAAGCTTGATATGATGACTGTGGACATGGTAAGTTTAGGTTGATATATATGTTTAGGTTGACTTTGATTTTTAATTATTTTGCATCCTATTATGTTTAGGTTGATTGGGAGCCGTACGGTACGATTGACTTTAACGATGCGAGCTTTGCTCCATCGCGCTTCCATGGAGTTATCTCGTGTCTTTGGATAACCGAGCCGTACATTCCATACCGTGTGGCGAGACAGTTTGCCCGTGTACAACAGATTCCAAGAGCGCCTATAGTGCCTAAAAGGGCTTGGAAAGGAGCAAAGATCAACAGCTACACGGTGGAGTACGACAATGCTCGATTTGCATGGGATGCGCAGAATGTACATTCCATGACCCTAGATGCGATGGGCCCTCCTATCTAGCAAGGCCATGACTGTAGCGCTGATTATATGGGCTGGTACCTCCCGCGTACACACCCATTCGTCAGTCCCCCGACCATGGAAGACGCGACACATGTATGAAATTGACTAATTTGTTTAATGTCTGGTTAACTCTATCTATATTTATTATACATATCAACGTTTTTGTGTTGTGTGCAGGCCTTCGAAAATTGCTACAATGATCTTGAGCCACATCGCAACCATGAATGTGAAGATGTAGCAGAGGCGCTACACCGATCATTGGAGCGAATGTATCCCTTCCTTCCCTATCACTGAGGAAGCTGTGGAGACTGTTTTATGATAAAACTTGTTTCGTTTTATGGATTTCATTGAACTTTGGATTATGGCAACAATGAATGTTATGACTCCTATTTGATTGTTTGTTATGATATTTTTGAGAGTGTATTCCCAAGTTTAAGATGTCCTCATTTCGTATAGTGTATGAGCCCGTATTTTAATTCACGTGAAGCTAACGAACTAGATGACGTAATTATGTATTCCGCGGTCGCGACAATTCTTCCGCGGTCGTGGACAACCTTCTGTAAAGAACCATCCGCCACAAATAAGTTGAATTCCACACGTTACGTGTGGAACTGCACCACACGTTACGTGTGTTCTGTCTCCACACGTAACGTGTGGTTTCAAGTTATTTCTGGCGGATGGTTCTTTACAGAAGGTTTTCCGCGACCGCGGAATTATTAATGAGGCTCGAGTATGCCATAATTACGTCATCTAGTTCGCGTCCTTCAGTATTTCACCAACAGCTCATAAATACAACGAACATGTGCCGATCTACATAAAAGTCATTGCATCATACATATTAGTCATTACATAAATTAGTTTCAATTTTCTTCTTTCCTCTTTGCTTCTTTGGGGCGGCTGCTTGATACTCCATCAATCGATCAAGGATTGGATCTACCAAATTACCCGCAGACGGGTCATGATTTCTCACCCATGGCTCGTAAAGGTACGACAAGGGCGAGGTTTCGGCAAGGCCAATCTACATCAAAGTCAATGCATCATACATATGTTTTAACATAAGATAGTTTCAAGTTATTTGATTGTATTAACGTACCGCAATGAAATGTTGCTCTTTCTAGACATGGCAAATGCATATCGTCTTCAGCTTCTCTCCAACCGCTTGGTTTGGCTTCGGCCTCATAGGCATGTATGTCGTTCCCACACCAGCACCGACGGAGACGAACACACAATTGAATGCAGTTTCCACCAAACATCCCATATCCGGGAGGTCCAACCACGTCTCCCATGGGGCATGCCTGTTGGGCGAAGGAAACCATGCAAGCTTCGCCTCCATTGCCTCAAGTGTCATCGTAGACATCCAAATTGGCGTGAATAGCTCATACTCTTGTTTCAATGTAGCGATCATGGTACGTCGAACAAATTTCCACTGCTCCTGCCCTAAACCCAGACCATGCGCAATTGATCTGTATCCGCAGTTTCCATCACCCACTATTTCCCACCATCCTCCCACGTGTTGTTTCATACACTTGGGAAACTGAATAATATATCGCCTAGGGTTCTTGATCAATGTCGTGTGACCCGAAGGCATAGGCTCTCGTGGTTGACATGGCATGGTTGAAGCTTCCTTAGGTGGTCTTCCTTTTTGCTTCTTCGGAGGTGTTCCCTCCATCTGTTGGTTAGTGTACTCCCATGCTGACGGTTGTCTTTTGGTGGGAATGTTTAGAGCTCCTTGAGGCCGACCCTTATGCCTAACTTTAGTTGGCTCTTGCAGAGTAGTCCGCTCTGGATGTGCTATACTTGTTAGTGCAGAGACAGCTCTGTGTTGATCATGCACTGGCAATGTGGGGATGACGCTTGCAGCAAATTCTTCAAGCAACGACCTATTCACTCTACGTTCTGTGGCTTCTTCTTCTTCTGTCCGCACTTCTGACAAGGTCAATTGCCTCCAGAACGGATGCAATGAGCTAGGTTCAATTGGTTCTTGGTTCATCACATTCCGCGCCATGTCATGCACGCAAGGCAAGCCATCTCTGACCCTCATCTGACATTTGCATATAGTGTTCCACAATGGAGCTTCGCCTTTCTTGTATTCCTCAATCAACCGAGCTAGTGCAATCGCAGAGACCTTGTAGTGCAGCTTGTAGAAAAGATGTGCGTTTATTATCAGCGTAAATCGCTTTTCTATGCTCTCATTCAAAGCCCCCCTTATCTCACTAATATGAGTGCGCAACCGTGCATCATATTGATCGAATACAGTGCAAAGGTTGCCATCATTGCTAGTGAAGAAGCTTTTAAGACTGGAATGAGTCCCTTCAACCCTGTATTACAATCAAGAATCCGAAGTCAGTATGTTGTTGTAAGTTCAAATAACCAGTTAAATTTAAAAATATAATGCACAAACATGTTAGTTGTGGTAATTCCAAGAGTGAACACTGTATCTGTCCATACTGAGACGATTCTTTCCCTGTACGGGTCAAGCAAGTTTTTTTGTACGTACTGGAGACATTTAGGATATTTCCTCCAATCGAGCTGAATCTTCTTCAGTGTTGCTTCATACCCTTCTATGGTTGTTTCCTTGAATAGTTTCATGTAATCGTTGGAAAACGTTATGCCCCTAAACTTGTCCATGGCCTTCTTCCCGAAGTCTTCAGTATTCTTCCTCACATGGCGCCTACATAGAAGGAATTTTGCTTCTGGAAACTGCTTCTCTAAGGCGTTCATCAACGCCTTCTCCCGATCTGTGACCAAGCATGTGGGTGCTCGTTGAACCTTGACAAACATTTTTGAAAGTTGTTCTATGGCCCACCTGTAACTCTCTTCGTTCTCATGCTTCAGAAACGCCCCGACAATATTGTAGTTTTTCCAAACAGATGTGATGCCGACAATTTCAAGGAAGGGCAAATCGTATCTGCACACATAATGATATGTTATGGCATGCTAATGATTACATGAACAAGTGAAGAATATAATAGATATGTGTGTTACTAACCTGTTAGTTGCGTATGTAGAGTCTAGTAACACAATGTACGGGAATGCCTTCAGCAGCGACAACTGGTCCGGGCTTGCGAAGAAGATATATGTGATCTTATTGGTCTCCTTATTGAATCTATGCTCCATGAAGTATCCCTTCTCATTGCACTCATAGAAGAACTGTTGCACCACTGTTCTTCCTTCCATGCCATTTTTTCGTATCTCATGCATGATGTTGTACACTTGTTTCATCTTGGTCAAGTTTCCTGGGGACGACCTGATTGTAGTAAAAATATTTTGAGGCTTACAATGATTGACTGTCATCACCCTAATAACCTCCTTCTCTTCAGCGTTTGGTCGCCCAGCTAATGCATGACCATACAAATTCTCTTTTATCACATGATTGTGAGTTTCATGTTGTACACTGATCTTCCATGATCCCTTCGGCCCTTATTTCAGCCTCAACATGAATGGACACCCACACTTCTTCGACTTTGTAATGTCCCTCACTTGGTCAGCTTGTTTACGGAAGTTTTGTCCATGCCTATCGCACGGTAACCAAGTTCCCCCAAGGGCTCTATACGCGGAAGGTTTATTCATCCCCTTTATGATGCAGAACTTGTGACACATAGCAGTCTCCCGCGCCCACATAAATGCTTTTTCTCTGGACTCCCAGATTTGGTCAGTTGTGAAGAACTCTGAATAATCAGCAGAGACGAAAACATCCTCTTCTGGTGGTACACTAAACTGAGGCTGTGTGTAGAGATGGAAAGCAAAATTGTGGATTAGCAGAAGCCGAATTCTTAGTCTCTCCATGAGATAAAGATGCTTCTGGAGGCGGACAACTATAGTTAAATGATCCAAGTGAGAATGATGGTATATCATCTGGTGTTTTACACTCAGATGTTGTGTTCCATTCCGGCAACGGTTGATGAGGTGTTTCCCAACCAGAAAATGATTTTTGTGGAGTGCTCCAGTCATCGAGGGAAATATTGTTTAACCCCTCGTACAAATAATAATTCGCCTACATACACATGAAATCGTCTCATCAAGTAGTGAAACCATAATATCCTTTAAGGAAGCATTCTTAGACAAGAATTTAAAGACACAGAATAAATGTGTAATAACCCACCAGAAACCACATTCTGGTATAGGGCACGGTTTGTGACAAACCGTGCCCTAAATCGTACTCTTTTACAGAAGGCACAGAATCTGGTTGTGATTTCCCACGTAACGTGTGGAGCATGTCTATACGTAACGTGTGAACCACCATCTGGCACACATTCCACACGTTACATGTAGACATGCTGATAAGCACTACTTTGTAGGGCTTAAGTAAGAGTCATTAGAGGTTTTATTGGTGTCATTCGGGTAGATTTAGACACATTCATGTGTATGGCGTTTGGAGGCGAAGTTGGTGTATTTGGAGGTGTTTGAACGGTTTTGGAGATCATATGAGACGCCAAGGGAGTGCAATGAAGAGTAGAAGAACGGTAGGCTGAATTCAATTGGTTCGTTCTCTCTACTCAGATGTCCAAATGGAGTGATTTTAATTCGAGGAGTTAGATCTTGAAGTCTACTGCAAGTCCTCAAAATATGAGCGCAATCCGAGTTGGGAATCAAAAGTTATGGCGTTTCTACGGAAGTGTCGCAGGAGCTGAACCGAAGAACAGCGACGGCGCCCGCTGTTTAAATGCGGCGCCCGCCGCAATTACGGCGCCCGCCGTGAAGGTTGCAGCGGCCGCCGTGAATGTCTGAAGGCCGCCGAGTCACTTTTTCCTTATATGTTTTAATTGGATTATTTTATTACGTTTTAGTAATTTCTTTTTAGGTTAATTTTGACTGAATGTTTTTAGTATTTAAGGGGAGAGAAAAGGATTGTTTTGTATGATATCATCAACTCTCTCGAACCCTAATTTTCTCTCTACGTATTTGCTATGAAGAACTAAGCCTCCTTGACTTAGTTAGACGCTGAAGCTTTTGTTTTGATTCAGTTGTGAGATTCTTGTTCTTAATCTATTGCATGGTTTTTATCTTTCCCTTGCTTAAGTTGCTTATGATTGATATTGATAATCTCTATTTGGACGCAACTAGGGTTTGTCGTTATTGATCTATTGCTAGATCTAGATTGTTACTGGCTGAGCATATCTATTTCAGAGTAGCAACTGCATCGTACTAGTATCTGGTTGTGCTAGTCTTATGCAGAAGAGAACTGATTTACATTCTAGGATAAAAGCTGGTTGTTTTATGCTAGAATTGTATCCAACTATATTCATATTCTTAAAGCTGCTGTTAAACTGAATCTTGATAGTTTCAGAGTTGTTTAATTAGTTAGTGCTAATAGTATCTGGTTGTACTATTAGTTATATCTGAAAAGGAATTGGAATTTTCATTGCATGAGATTTTGAATGGGTATCTAGGATCAACTTGTCATACGAATAGTGGACGTTGTTTGACTAAGTGCTTTTCCCATCACTGATTTTACAACTCTTTAGTTTGTTTACCTTTTGCATGTTTAGATTACTTAAACTCACAAAACCCCCCTTTGGTTACTTTGGATTGACATATAAATTGCATACTAAGATAGAATCCGCCTCCATGTGGATTCGACTTGTACTTACCTAGGACTACAGTTTAAGGTTTGTTTGGATATTTTGCATAGTAAGAATTAGAATGACAAATTCCTGTTATCACATGCTCCACACGTTATGTGTGGACATGCATAGGACATAACGTGTGAAACTGTTCTTTAATGAAACGTGAATCTCGCTTTCTTACACATGTATCCCTCAAAATCTAGCATGTAAAACTTGGTTTCTAATATCTAAACAACAAATATCAAGTTCAAAACTTTAAAAATCTAGCATGTGAAACTTGGTTAAACCCTAAACAACAAATATCATGTCTAGTTTTTTAAACCCTAAACAACTAAAGCTCAAAATTTTGAACATGTCCAAAACAAAAAATGAGAACTTTAAATAAAGGAAATTACCTCATTCGGAAGTGGATCCTCTTCGACATTGTTGTTCCAATAATCATTGTTGTTCATATTGTCCATTTTTTTTACAAAAAATGAGAGTGTAAGAAATAAATTTTTTAGTGTTTGAAATGAAGTGTTTAGGCTCGAAATTGGGACTTAGCCGGGGAAGATGAAGAGGGGACCATTAATTCAGTTAGGTGGGGACAAGACGATTAATTCAATGCGTTTTACAACAGACGAAACCACACGTTACGTGGGAGAATCTTCCACACGTTATGTTTGGGAATCTACCACACGTAACGTGTGAAGTTTATTCACACTTAACGTGGTTTTTCCCTTAAGGGTTTAGGTTTAGGGTTTAGGGTTTAGTATTTAGGGTTTATGGTTTAGTGTTATGGTTTAGGGTTTATGGTTTAGTATTTAGCGTTTAGTATTTAGGGTTTTAGGTTTTAGGGTTTATGGTTTAGTGTTATGGTTTAGGGTTTAAGGTTTAATATTTAGGGTTTAGTATTTAGGATTTTAGGTTTTAGGGTTTATGGTTTAGTGTTATGGTTTAGGATAAAAGACTCGTGACTACAGCTGTATACAGCTATATACAACAACTGGTTATTAGCTGTCAAAGATTTGTCAATCAGATTTCTCCTTTTTGAGGCTGGTTATTAGCTGTCAAACACATTGCCATTTCACTATATAAGAAACATTAGGATTGTTTGTTCACTACAACAATTCCAACACAAGCGGTGCCTAAAAATACACTTTTGGGTAAGCTTCTTCTTCCAGTTTCTATCAATTTAGTAACCCTAATTTTTTATATTAATGGATTCATGATATTTGTAGGAAACCAAACACTACAACAAATAATGACATCTTCATCCAAATCATCAACAAACGCAGATAGGCTATGCTATTGTAATTTGAAAGCTGTTGTCCGAACTTGGGATTTACAGTGGAACTATGGAAGGAAGTATTGGGGATGCCCAGAAGTGGGGTGTCGTTTCAGGGAGTGGATTGATCCAATGTACGAGGACATGACACACGCGGTTATTCGACAACAATGGCAGGAAAAACAAGATTTTGTTAAGGAAAAACAAGATCTTGTTAAGGAAAATCAAGATCTTGTTAAAGATCTTGATAACATTCGTAGGTATAACTTCAATATACTAAATGATATACATCGTAGGTGATTAATGTCGTATATTTTGTGTAATGTTGTTTATGTACTATCAACCTTTGTAGGGAGCAAGCAAATTTAGCAAAGCAGAGATATCATATGAAACGAACGTTTATCAAAAACTATCCTAATTTCTTCAAATGCTAAAGCAGTGTCTATAATTTTTTCTAAGTTTATGATCAATTTGTATTTTTTTTTTGTATTGTGTGCTAAATGAGGTTGTAGTCAACCAGCATAATGAACAATTTGTTTTGTCTACTAGGTTGATGATCATTTTGTATTGTTCTTATAAAGATTAGAGAAAAGTTGGACTACACAATGGGGGTAACCCTCCCCTAATATGCCTATTTAGAAACAATAGTATGATTCATACACAACATTGAAACACAAATAAATACTATAATTAAACAATAGTATGGTTCATACACAACATTCATACACAATATTATAATGTTACTTAAGCAAAAAACCACACGTTACGTGTGGATCTCATCCCCACGTAACGTGTTGATGATAACCGCACGTTACGTGTGGATCTATTTTTACCTCACGTAACGTGTGGAGCCTCTCATCACGTTACGTGAGGACCCTATACGCTGAAAGACAACTTTGCATATGCGTTGAAAAGTAATCGTGCAAAAATATAATCTAATACTAAGCTTAGTTAATAACACTAGCTTATTCTATAACATATAAACAAGTATGATATGAATTCACACTTGAGATAATGAGATTCCATTTTTGTATGTTACTAATAAAGCAAACAAAAGCTTTAAAACTGCATTATGTCATGCCCTTATATCAGCTCTCAACCATTTGATCAAAAACATTTAGAAATGTTTGAGAACCTAATGGTCTCACGTGATCTCCTACTACCTAGCAAAATTGATGTGCCCCTTATTGTGCAATATACTCAGCCTTTGTACAAGGATTGTGCATCTCTTGTGGTTGTCAGAGAGATTAGTGTTCCTCTGATTTTTTAGAAGCAGGTCAAAGTCACTTTTACAAAGATAGTAAACTAACCGGTTTCTCATCATATTTAAGCTATAGGGTAATAATTCTTCAGACTCCGTTCTTCTAAGCTTGATCGAGTAATTGTTTACATTAATATTTACAATCTGAAATTGATAGGTCAATGGTAAACGATTTATCAATATGAACAAGTGTTTTCCACATATAATTAGACCATCAAGAGCCGAGAAATAGAAAGAGCACACCTACAGACGAGCAATTTCAATGAAGGTATACATACATAAGGTTCTCAAAGAGCACACCTACGACGGGGCTGCTGGTGGACGACGGGGCTATTGGCTGTTGGTGGAGACGACGGGGCTACTGGTGGACGGGACGACGACGGGGCTGCTGGTGGAGGACGATGGGGCTGCTCGCTGCTGTTGGACGAGAAAGGAAGGAGGATAGAAGGGTTAAAAAAGAACGAGGGTTTTTTTAAATGTGAATGGATGATACCTTGATTTTTTGAGAGGAATCAAAACCTTTATAAAATTTGGAATGAATCATTCCAAGTAATGAAAGTTATTCATAATTTTTACCTAACCAAACAAAAATATCGGAATGTACGATTCCGATTCGTCATTCTCATCGAAATCGTACCAAACGGGCCCTAAATTGTGAAGAAGTGCGAAGGAGGAATTGGCGCCATATTTCTGGAAACCGCCGCTCTGAGCAAAGAAAAACCCATCCGAGAGGAAATTAAGCCGCTGAACTCTGAACCCTAGCCGCCCATGGCGGAATCCATCTCTCCCATGGACGTCGACGAATTCGACAGCAGAACTGCCGACCTTTCTCTCAAATCTAGTAAGGGCAAAAACATCGTCGCCGGTGGCGTTTCCTCGGACACCAAAGCGACGCCATGGGTGGAGAAGTATCGGCCGCAGTCTCTCGCCGATGTCGCCGCTCATCGTGACATTGTTGACACCAGTAAACCTCTATCTTCTCTGTCGACCTCTCTCTCAATCCCCTAATTGTAACAATTTTCTGTTCATCTAGTATCCAAAATTTAGGGTTTTCCTCTGTCCAATTCTCCGTTTCTGATTGCTGTTTGTTATCTATTATTTTCGCGCACTAGTTGATAAGCTTACGAGCGAGAACAAGCTTCCGCATTTGCTTCTGTACGGGCCACCAGGAACTGGCAAGACGTCGACGATTTTGGCTGTTGCGCGGAAATTGTACGGTAATCAGTTTCACAACATGATCCTGGAGCTGAATGCTTCTGATGATCGCGGGATTGGCGTTGTTAGGCAGCAGATTCAGGATTTTGCCAGTACCCAGAGCTTCTCATTTGGGTGCGTTCCCTTGCTCTCATTCTCTCTTGTACTGTAGTATGTAGTCTTTTGATTTGGGGTGACTGAATAGTATGTGAAAGCTTGGCTCCTGAGCTGGTTGGTCGACGGATCTAATTGATTAAACCGTCTCGCTTGTTTCATGGAAGAATGTGAATGAAATTTCTGTCTTCCTTGCATAAATCCCAAGTTAGGTTATATTGGAGAAGCTGTTTTCCATTTAAGATGCCGCACAATTTTGTTGACACCTTCATCTTCTAAATTGCCTGTGATTTTGATGCCATAGTGCCAAGGCACATGTCAAATTAGTTTTGCTGGATGAAGCTGATGCCATGACCAAGGATGCACAGTTTGCGCTACGTCGAGGTGTGTCTATTTGTCTTTTTCTTCTTTGTGTTATCTAGCTTTTTGTTGCCGGTTCTTATGTGTTCTTATGTTATGATTTGTGAATGTAGTGATTGAGAAATACACCAAAAACACTCGGTTTGCACTTATTTGTAACCATGTTAATAAGATTATTCCAGCACTACAGTCAAGATGCACAAGGTTCCGTTTTGCTCCTCTTGATTCCGTTCATGTCAAGGAACGGCTCAGACATGTTATAGAAGCTGAAAAGTAAGCGTATACTTCAAATGATCTCTTTCTCCATTTGTTGATGATAAATGGATCGTGGCTTGTAATTTTTTTTTATTTTTTTTTCGTGTCATGATAAGTGCCACCTTTTTGTATACAATCTCCTGAGAAGTATTTAGTATTTACTAAAATTAATAGAACACATCAATAGAGAATCCCTTTATAACTAGAAAACATTTTAAAGATAACAAATTTAACAACAGACAAATGCTGATTACCTCAGCTGTCAGTTTCTATCCTAATGAGCTCACTCTTGCTGGTGATTTCACTTTGTATGAATTGTCGCCAATAAAAGAATCATCTTTTCGACGTGAACCATGTTTTATCATCTCCAGTACTGAGTTTCATTAGTCGCCACTTTTGACAACTTCTTTTTTTGGTCTAGACTTGATGTAACAGATGATGGATTGGCCGCTCTTGTGAGGCTTAGCAATGGGGACATGAGAAAGACATTGAACATCTTGCAGGTTTTTTAACTTCTTACTTCGAATTAGATTGGAAGGTTATTCTTTTTCCACTAAAACAGCTTGAAGAATAGCCCCATACGTTATTCTTTTTCCCATGTGTCACACATGTACACATACTCTTACATGCTTTAATGCTTTATCTTCTTTTACAAAACCATGATTCTATATACTAGTTTTAGGTAACTCACAATAGATTTACATTTGATGCTTTATGGTATTTGTGGCCTTAATGCTTTCAATGAAACTATAGAATTTTAATATCTCCCATGAAAGACTAATTATTTACTTCAATTATGTGTAATGTCAAGCTTTAAGCTGTAGGTACTTACTGTAGCCGCATAGGGATTATGCCCATAGCTTATTTATTTTTCCTGGTTTTGATTGACATTACTACTTATTTGGTGTAAAATCCATTGTGTATCTTCTCTTACAATATAACTTAGTAGGTCGAACTTGAATTTTAATTTCACTGTTTTGAGACATGCAGTCAACACATATGGCGTCACAGCAAATAACAGAAGATGCAGTTTACCTCTGCACAGGAAATCCATTTCCAAAGGACATTGAACAAATATCTTACTGGCTTCTCAATGAATCATTTACCTCTAGTTTTAGCCGTATCCTATGAGTTAAAGTGTATCTTATATTAGTATTTTCATCTGCTGTTTTTATTCCTTGTTTGTTGCATACTTAATTTCTTTCAGAAATTTCTGAAATGAAAACACGAAAAGGTTTGGCCTTGGTGGATATCACAAGGGAGGTGACAATGTGAGTCTCTTGCATATATCAACCAGCCTTTCCCCCTTGTATGTTTATAGATCTTAAATAATAGTTTATGTTGAAATAGGTTTGTTTTCAAGATCAAGATGCCAGCAGATGTTCGTGCAAAGTTGGTTAACGATTTGGCTGACATTGAGTAAGCCTTCCATCTCTCATTTGATGCTGGGGATATTTAAAAACATTTGTCTGAAGTTCATTTTTTTACCGTTGGCTGCAGGTATAGACTTACTTTTGGGTGCAATGACAAACTGCAGCTTGGATCTCTTATCGCGTCTTTCACAAGTGCTCGGTCAGCTCTCGTTGCTGCTGCAAAGTAGATGAGGTATTCAAGATGCTTGCTTCGCTCTTCCTACCCATGGCAATTCATAATCTGGATGTTGGACGAGATCATGTTTCCTTGGATGATACTATTTGGTGTATATTGTTGCGTGTAAATTTTGGACATTGCATGTACTTGACTTAGAATTTCCCCGCCCAAATGCACTCTACGGTGGACTTATCCCATGTTCTGCAGCGATTCAGGTATTATAGTGAAAGACTGATCTGAAAGAGCAACCATGATTTGACATTTAGCTCATTGGCCCGAAGCTGTCGTAATCCATGTTTGGCGTGTACTTTTTTTCCGAGCTTCTACGTTTTCATACCTAAGACCCATTCGGTTGTCATTTTTTGGGTCATACAAAGGGAAACAAACTTTTCATTCCCTCCAACATTTTTGGTGGCAATATTTTGACCCATTCTACTCACTACTGAAAACAAATTTATTTTTTAGGGTTTTCAACCTGGGAGGTAGCCCTCCCACCTCTGACTGAAATTCTTCCACATCCAACTCGGGCATGGCGTCACAGCAGGGGGCGGACAAGGGGCTAGGTATGGGGGTCGTTGCCAGTGAGGTCGCGAACATGGGTGAGGTCTGCATCAGTCTTGGTGGCTGCGGGTCTGGACTCTGGTGGTGGGCAGAGGTGGAGCAGATGAAGAGGTGAATTTTTTGGATTTGGGGCAAAAAAACCTAGATGAAAGTTTGCATTTTTTTAGGGTTTTCAATCTGTTTCCTAAACTTAAACCAGACAATTTTCTAGTATAATGGAATTGATTCCTTTCCCTCTACTTTTCAGTCCATTTCCGTTCCCCTTTCCCTAACCAAACGTGCCCATAGTCTTTCTGAAAAGGAAAAAAGAAACTGTTAACATTCGAGTATAAACTCCTAAAAGTGCCAAAATTCCAATCTCAGCTTGGTAAAGCCTATATTTGAGTATTTTCCCTGGCCGTCTATTGTTTCAAGGTCTTCTTGCCCGGATTCTGTTAACATCCTATGATCCACAAAAGGGTGACCTCATCCATAAACTTGACACAAACATCACATAAGATTCTCAAGAATGGAGCAGATTTCTTCAACTTTTTCACTGATATCGGTGGCAGTTTTGAGTTTGATACACAGGGTAACATTAAGATGCAAAAGACCAGGGTACAAACTGTGCAGTTCCAGTTCAGTATACAGAAGACGTTGCTACTTTCTGTACATTTAAATAACTCACTCGACAACATGATACAAACAAAGGCGCTTACTTGGCTTCAAGATCGCGCCATTTAGTACCTTTGTGGAAAGAGACGACTGGATTGGTTTCTAGAAGCTCCAGAAATGCTGGCATCCGAGTACCCTGTATATACAATGATCCCATAGAAACGTTTTGATGTTTCCCTTTACAGGTACATGCTTTTTGTTAGCCTGCAATTGGGGATTCATGCAACCAGGATCTGCCCTATAAAATAAATACTACAAAACTGGGCCTTCAATTCAAAGACGCTACTTACAGAGAACTGGCCTGAACGCGTTTTGAAGTGCTGCTGCTCCACAACAAGCACGAGTAGGCTACAACAGGCCATCACCCCACCGAATCTTCCATCCCACTAACGGCCTGTCTGTTCGACCAGCTAATCTCTATTTCAAGTTTTCTGGACCCTTCTTTCTGGCTGTGGGTATGGCTAAGGCTGCGGCTGTGGCTATGGCTGTCATGGTTGAGGGTGAACAAGCCACTATAGACTCCTTCGCTCACCACTTTGTCAATTTGAATGTGGACTCTTCCTAGAGTCGTCTGGAGATAATAAATTACAACGTTATAAGAAACAGGGAAAGCTACATGGAGCAAATCAGAACTTGTATCCTGTTAAACCTCAGATGTTTCCTTGTTAGACTTTGCAGTGGGAATATCAAAAGGAGTAGGCATATGCAACCACCATCACAGTCCCAGTTCATTCTTATTGTGCATTCAGCTTATGATAATAATATAATATCAGGTAGAAGCATCTCTGGTGAGTGGTTACAGCAATTGGGTAGTTATTAATGGTAAATAGAAAAAGCATCAAAGGAAAACCATATTATTTTGTATGATATAGGTATCTGAGGAAATGTCGCATCTTTAACCACACCACTGCATATGCATCATGCATGCTGGATTGCTGGGGTAACTGAGAAAGGATCAGATAATAGGATTGATTGGGAAACAATTACCTTGCCAAAAGTGCTCTTGCTTTTGCATACAATTTGGAGTTTCTGTCCTTTCGGTGGCACATCAAAAGCCCATGTGAAAGCCTCTTCCCATTCAGGATTGACGTTCTGATGTATGACCTGAAAGATGGTGATAGCACAATACATATTCAGACTCCTTTACATATAAGCTTGATACAATGAATCCTTGCACATTTAAGGAGCACACAGAGCAATCATTTCTCATCTTCTTAGAACCAAAAAAGCAAAAAAACAAATGCATCAGATGAAGGTCCACATGCAAAAACATATTTGCAGGTGGTTATAGCATTGGAAAGAGACTGCATTTTTCTGGTTATCTAATGAAATATTGTTTGCACATTTATATTGTATCATTGTCGTACGGACTCAACTAATATTACCAACCTTGTACAACTAAAATTCTAATGACATGAGATTAATATACTGGGACTGTTAGAAGGGATTTAATTTTAGCAATATACCCAAGAAAGACTAATAAATTTCCCAAAAAATGCATTCAAGATTGAAATGAGCATCAAAATTGATATTGTCTTCTATTTTAGAAAAAAAAACTTGAAACATTTCAACATACAGCAACATCAACCCAATTATAAAATAAGAATTGTTCAGGACGGACACAGCATTATCAGTCAAATCTGCATACTGAAATATTCCAATATGAAAATGAAAAAGAAAAAGAAAACTTACCTTAGTTTGCCTGGGTGGGCCATTTCCTATAGTCAGTCGACAAAAAGCATTAGTGTAAGACACAGACTGCTTAAGGTTATTTCCTCGGTGAACTGTAACAGTCAAACAACCAGGTAGGCTATGCAATAAGTTGTCTGCTCTGTCGTGGAAACTTGGTGGACAGGTTTTCATTAGCAACTGCAGGACTGGGATGGCTTCAGCTGCCACCACTGCTTGTGATTTAGCAACATCTATTGCCATTGTTGACCATGAATGCTTTAATAAGCATAGAGTATCCAGCACAGAATCTTGGGCAGCTTCACTTCCAGACTTGAGTGCTCCTACCAAATGAGGAATGCACAGTGTTGCAGCTTCAGAGGCATGAAGCTTAGGGAAATTGTTGAAGATAACATTTATAGTTTTCAAGACCTCCTCGTTTATAGTGCTTGAGGACCACAATTCTCTCTCTAAAGCAGCTGCATAGGAACAGAAAAAGCTGAGTTTCATAGATACAAAATATAATCTTCAGCTCTACTACCTCTTAAAGACACCATTACGTTCCAACAATACAAGGTACGAGGAAATACTTGTTCATCATTCAACGTAGAATTAACTCAAATCCAACATACTAAACGTCCTTATAGCCATGACTAGTATGACACCACCAATTATCCAATCGATATCTTGTCCTTTTTGTTTGTTATCGTTGAGAAAACATAGCACATCATTCACTAGTGACTAGTAACAACTAACAAGCATCACCATGTTGAATAAGTCAATTGCGGATATATAGCCAGAAATCTAAGTTGGAGCTGAGAGGAAGGAGCGGGAATATACTACTGGAAATTAAGCCAATCACAATGGTATACTTTTATAAATATTAGCCTGTCAAAAATTATCCAGGTGATAGCAATAGCAAGCATAGCAGGATAGAGAAGTGGTGAATATCAGAATGTTGATGTTTACCTGTTAGAGATCTGATAAGCTCATTGGACACGTATTCTTGTAGCGTGTGATTAGAGAATAAAAATCTAGTGAGCAGGGAAGCCTGGATAGCAATATCCAAATTAGGAGATTGTAACTGCTCCTGAATAACAAGAATGCCACCAGCTTCTGCAATAGCTCGTCGATTTGTTCGGCTATTCATGACAAAGTTCTGTAAAGCACATATTGCCACCATTTTCATTTCTGTTGTAGGCTGCTCTTCAAGCAAACTTACAAGAGCATGGCATGCCGATACAGAATCAGCAGATCTAGCTAGTCCTTCATGTTGAGAGAGGTCACCCAAAGCTAAAGCTGCAAGAAGCCTACCAGACTGGGATCTGGTTTGTGGATCTAATAGGTATTGTGATAAAGGAGCTATTGCATATCTCGAGGCCTTCATTTCTCTCACTCTCGCATTATTGAATATAGCTTCAAGTAATCTTCCAGCTGCATCTTCACACTGATGAGACCTCAGCAACTCTATCAAAGGATCTATAGCATGAGCCTCAGCCATCAACTCAACGCTGCGAGAATCACTTCTTTCTTGGATAATCAGAGCACTGAGAGCAGCCTTTGCAGTACTCTCATGTGATGAATGTAACATTTTCACAAGGACTACCAAGGGTACTTCAAAGTAATAATCTTCGCTGCCACTTAAAACAGTTGAGAGAATCAATGCAGCTGATTCCCATAATGTCTGTGGTGGCTGAGGATCATCTTGCAATATAACTTTGGAGAGCTCAAAAATCCCCCCAGCATCAGCAACTGCTTTTGGCCAACTTACTGAAATCTTTTCCAGTGCTCTAATAGCCGTTTCCTGTACATTTAGTATGCCAATTCCAGCAAGCTGCACAAGAGGAACTATAGCATTTTTTGTTGCAATATCTTGCTGAAAATGCTGTTGGGATAGAAGATGAGATAATAACTCTGTACTCAACTGCTGGATTGCTTGTGAAGGTGCTTCCAAAAATAAAATCAGGGGCTCAACAGCTTGGCTGGGACTAAGTTCCAAAGTTGCCAAGTTCTGTGGCTTCTCTAGAACATTAACAAGTGCTTGAAGGGCACTGTGTTGTCCCCACATACTAATGTCAGAGCGTAGTAGAACTGTGAAGAGAGGTTCTACTAATCTTGGAGCGACTGCACTCCTAGAAATTGCACCACTATTAGTTAAGATGCGAAACAACTCTGAAATCGTTGAGCAGAGTGAGCTGGGTGCAGTAGGCAGAAGTGCAAGACAATTATTAATGATCCCCGCTTTGACCATATCCAGCTTTCGAGGAGTCCGGTCTTTTCCTAATTTTATTAGAGCACAAATGCTTGCCTCAATGAGTCGATAATTAGATCCAGAAATCAAACCAACTAAAAGATCCACCAGATCACATGATGATGCACACTCCACTTGTTGTTCATCATCCAACAATCTCTCAAACGCACATACCCCAGACTCGACGACTGAATCAGAATGAGACTCTATCAGGTGTATAAGTGGATTTATGCATTCGGTGGCTAGTGGCGATGATCTGACTTTCGAATTGCCAAATATGACAAAACAAAGCTGTGCTGCTTTCATCTTTAGCTCGAGTGTGGATGCAGAAGATAAAATCCTGTGTACACTCTCCAGTGGATTTCCTTCAACATCAGCCAACAAAGTACCTTTCAAACTGTTTCCAGTAGTCAACTTAAGCAAGGCATTAAGGGCAGCCTCTACCTCACCGTCTGAGGCAGCATTAAGCATGTCAACAAGAGGCGGGATGGCCTGGTTGGCCAATTCAGAGTCCCTGATATAATCCGCATCAAAAAGTCCATGAAGAGCTTGAGCTGAAGTTTGTCTAGCATTTCTTGATCCCAAGCGCAGAACAGCTATCAATTGATTTAGTGAATTAGGAGCTGCTTCATGCCTAACAAGATCATTATTACTGAATAATATCCTCAGTAGCTCAGCAATTGACACTTCTGTTGACTCTTGAGGGCTTAATGATAAATACTTTGGAAGAGCTTCCAAAGCTCCTGCTTCAGCCATCATGAGTTTATTAGCATCACAATCATGTGCAATTCGTATCAGTAGGTTGACTGCAGCTGGAGGTGCATTAGGTCTATCCGGCATTGGCCTTAACAGATCAACCAACAAAGGAACAGCTTTCCGAGCAAGTGAACCATGTCTTACATCATCAATCTCGAAGAGCCGCTCCAAAACAGCCTGATCGGGATTTCTTAGCAGAGAGAACTCCTCGTATAAGTCGATAAGGTTTGGCATGTCTGATTCTACGCAGCCAATCAATGTTATTAGGCCAGAAATTGCACCGGAGTTTGCAACAGTCAAGAGTACAGCCTTATTTCCGTTACAGACAAGGCTAGCCATTGCCTGTGCAGCAAAAAATCTATCAATCATTTCATCGGACTTCAATAGAAGTCCTAGTAATGAAATCACTCGCGTAGATGCTGGAGTGACAACAACATTAGCATCTTGGAATAATATGGCCAAAAGCATGGCAGTAATCCATGCACCCTCAGCATCTTTAAATTCCGCCTGTCAGCAGAAGGTTGAATTATTGTCAAGAAACTATCTCATGGTGAGCAAACATCATTATTATAAATGTATACACATTCTATTGAGGTGTATTTTCGGATAGGGGAACACCATGATAGATTTAATGAGCTGGAAACAAAAGAAACAACAATAACAATAGAATTGACAAGCAACACACCAAAACCACAGTAATATGAGCGAAAAAAGAAGAAGAAGAAATTGGATCAGGAGGAGACCTCTCGATCAAAGCTATGGCTTTGCCAGCTTCAAAGAGCCAAATAACAAGGCATTATCCACCTTAAACTACTAGTGTCTCTATTTAACAACTAACTACAGTCTAGTTT
This sequence comes from Rheum nobile, assembly GCA_027886185.1. Taxonomy (NCBI): domain Eukaryota; kingdom Viridiplantae; phylum Streptophyta; class Magnoliopsida; order Caryophyllales; family Polygonaceae; genus Rheum; species Rheum nobile. The sequence goes on along the minus strand of WOAB01000207.1, from coordinate 3,386,855 downwards.
GGCTTATCCTAGCTAATAATTAATATACGCTAGACACCTAGCTAATCTTAAGCTAGTTAAGCATCCTTCCCATCTTCCTTTTCCAACTGTGTGAGACCTTATTACAGATCCCCTTCATTCCCTAACACTGAAACATAAAGTGCATACAGACAAGACCTGATATGTCAGACAGATTTCAGATAAGAAACTGAAGCCACCGACTTATGAGACTATCCATAAAGAAAGTAAAAGGTACATGAGACCTTAAAAAGATGCTGATCTGTCTTTGTAAGAGCAACAATTAACAATTTAACACGTCTGTAACAGTGGCCAATATTAGTAAGTGTAATATGAGCTTACAGCTTATCTAATCAGGAAGTATAATATTAGCTTATCCAATCAATAAATGTATACTTGTATAAGAGAATCCATGCTAAACACCCACATTGAGAGTGACTTAACAAACTAGATCTATAATACCATATAGAAGAAGAAAGAAAGAATGGCAATATTCAGAAAAAAATAGCATAGCGCTTTGCATATATAACAATAAAAGTAACATAATAGTAGAAAACAGGTCAAATGATACCTGCACATTGGAGGTATAGTTTCTGAGCTTCTCAGAAAGGGCTTCCACTCCTCCAGCCTCCATGACAGTGCGTTTATTTTCCCCATTAAAGGAAGAGATAAGTGACAGCAACCACAAGGAAACAGTACCTCCCAGAACAGTGGCTGGATCAGGGATCTCAATTTCATCTTCCTCATGAAAAGCTGCTCTTAAAGCCTTAGGAGTTCTGACTTCAATTTCTACAGAACAGCACTTGGAGTTTTGCTTTATCATGTCCAATAAAGCATGGATTAGGTGCTTTAGATATCCTGACTTGTCAACTAAAAGATTTGCCTGCTCCCTGTGCTCTTTAACAGCGCAAATGAGTAATGCAGCAGCTCCAACTCTGACTTCCAAATCGGAAGATTGCAGTATTCTATCTGCAAGTAATCCAATTGTTTTTGATCTGGCAATCAACATGCCAGCAAGCACCACTGGTTGGTCCCCACAAAGCCTAGAAAGGATCTCTATAGCCTTGTCCTGCAAAGTCGGAGGTCCTTCAGCAAGGCAATGCACAATAGGTTCTAAACTTGATGGAGCCTCGGTGAAGATTGTCCATAAAGGATATTTGACACTTCTGCTCTGCTTTGACCTTGCCAAAACAGCAATCACTTCCAAAATATCGCCAGCACCAGCCTCATCCATCTCCAATAACTTCAGTGAATCGAGCAGCGAATAAACAGAAAAACGAAACTGGTTTCCTTTAAGCACATCTCCCACTGGATAATGCTTCAGTAATTGGCGCAGAGCACGTGATGCATTTTTCTTGCCTTCTGAACTACCTTCACTTAATACTCTTGTCAAAGCTGATACAACATCTTCATCAAGTGCAACAGCAGCAATCTCCAAATCAGAAAGTAGATTTGCTAGTGCAGCAACAGCTGCTTCAGCTGCATGCATGAAAGAAGTTTTAGCCAGTTTGATTAGTGGCTTGACTTCTCCTCCTTCAGCAACAAAAAACATCTTGCCTGAACTCCTTTGCCTGGTATGCCTGGACAAAGCACCCAAGGCTCGAGCTGAATTTGTTGCCACAACTTGCGTCTTGCTGGCTAGAAGCTTCATGCACGGTTGAACAATCTCATCAGTTGCAAGACTGCTACAGATATCTTGTCTGGCATTGAAAAGGTCAGCTAGCACTGATGCGGCAGTTTCTTGGCTTTCTTCACTAGAAGCATGAAGAACCTTAACAAGGGATTTTAAAGCTGTGTTTGCTGTAGCTCCCTTCTGCACGAGATCATTGTGTGATGCCAAGGTAAGCAAGTGTCCTAAAACCCTAATTATGTGAACTTTTGAAGCTGGGATGTCACCTAAGAGCATTGCTAATAGCTGATTAATGATCGAAGAATCAGCAGTTCGAACAAGCTTTTGAAGTGCTTTAGCTGACACTTCTTGCCCTCTTTGGCCCCCACTTCTAAGAAGCCACAGCAATGCTGGAACAGCATCTGCACTTTCAACACATGCGCATATGTCTTCACTATGACAGCACAAATTCCATAAAACAAGTGCAGCATCTTCCCTTGCTTTCTGCGACCCTGCCTCTAACAGCTGTACTAGTGGAGGAATCCCCCCAGCAGCTGTAACTGCCCACTTGCTTTCATCAACTTCATTCAACAAAAGTGTCAATAGCTGGATGGCAAGTTCTTGATGCTGCTCACTGGACAACCCTAGGAATGAAATCAGCAATTGGATACCTTCTCTCCTTTTCAAGGCCACCCAAAGGCTCGCTCCACCGCTGCACAAACTAGTCAGAGAAGCTACCAAATGCTCCTGAACTTCAGTAGGAGCCATGGTTAACAATCCAATTAACAGCTTCTTTGCTTCAGCATACTGGAGCCATCTTGAAAGATGACTGTTCCCATATAGACTTGCCAAGGCTTCAAGAACACGATCTTGAGCCAGCCTACTTTGATGAGGCTTTAACAGCATAACTAAAATATCTTCTATCTGTTTTATATCAAATGGTTCCTCCTCTAAAGCAGACTTCTGCTCAAAAACCATTAGAGTGTAGGCTAGTGCGCCAATTATATCAGCAACTGGAGTAGCAGTTCGGGGAGAGCGTGCAAGTTCTCCAAGATATAAGATTAAAGAATGCATCCCTCCACATATACTGGCCAAAGCTTGGGTTGCATGACCTTGAAGAGCCTGGCCATGTTCCCCTTGCATACACTCTTTAGATGGAGCAACAACAGCACCAACAAGAATTGGAATGCCACCTGCATCAACAATATGTTTCTTAGCTTCAGCTGAATTTGAAGAAAGAGCCTCTAGAGCATCAGCTGCACTTGCACGGACAGATGCGTCATTTTCTTGACCTAAAAGACCCAGTAAGATCTTTACAGCTCCAGAATCTAGCACTTCCACCATTTCTTCCTCAAATGCTGGTATTATGCGAGCCAAAAGGGAAGCAGCATTTGATCGAGAAGATGCATTGTCAGATGAAAGGAGTCCCACAATAATATTCACTCCCCCAGTAGCAAGTGTTTTTCTCCAATATCCATCCTTATCACCACAAAGATTCTTCAATGCCCCAGCCACATAACCTTCCACCACTTTATCCTGCTTATCCTTTAAACTTAACTGCTCCCATAAGGCAGGCACAACACCCTCGGTCACAAATATTTTAACTCCTACATGATCATCACCTAATCCACCAATTGAGACTTCATATATTGCTTCAGCCGCAGCCTTCCTCACCTCATTTGAGTCTGATTTTAAAAGTGACAGTAGAGGAGGTACACATCCACCCAGAAGCACCTTCAACCTTAAATCTTCTTTTTTACTCAGAATGCTTAGGATTGAAGCGACATTAACTTTTGCTATGGGAGTGCCTCCCCTGAGTATAGATATGAATAGTGGCATTGCTCTACTATGGGATCCAATAAGCACCGTTGCAACCTTCCTGGATTTTGCAATTCCAAGCAACCTAGCTGTAACAAGTTCCTTTTCTTGTGGTGAAGATGTGTTACCAAGCAGCTTCTCAATAAGTTGAGCAACAGCAGCCATTGTATCATCGGAATCTTCCACGCCTTTTGCTTCATTGTGTTCCCTGAGAAGGAAATGGCCAAATTTCTGTCAGAAAGCATTAATCACGCAGAAAGGAAGGGGTTAAATAGGAACGCCCAGACTTTTTTGTAAAACTGCCACTCTATCATGAAACTAGAAAAGGTATGCCTTTATAGCAAAATTTCTTTTTCTTCTAATCATTTGAGTAGTGGGATGGGTTCCATATTCTGTTTCTTCTAATTATTTTATTCTAATTCATCCGGTTGATAATAATGGCAAGCATTTGGCAGTTTGGCACATAAAAAGAGTTCAGCACAAACAACCTTGGCCAAGAAGCTGACGCTTTGAGCTCTCCTGGTCGAGAGGAGGGGGCCTCTGGCATTTGCTCAACACTGAGAATCGGATACTACTCGGTCACCTGCCAATCAAAATCAACTACATTCAGTTAGCTCAACTGACTCTATATTGACAAATCAGCATCCTCTGAGACCACCATAGAATAAAGTTGTTGATCCGAGAGAATCACCAAGCTAATTCATGACATGCAGATGCTGTTACTAAGACTTCTGTAGAAATCCCAACTCCCATTCTCACCACAAATACAGACTTTTCAGAATATTGTAAGCATTTAAACATCTTTAATTTCATAGAATAATATCAAGCCAGTGCCACCGACATTGAAGATAAGATTAGCACGTCAAGCTCCAATCAAGCAAACTCATTGAACACACGCGAAAAAGATTAAAGAAGTGAGTATCTACTTGAGGAGGGAACCTGTTACTACCTCCCCCTAATGCGCAGATGGCGAAGAACTCCAAGCAGCACAGTCTCCCCTTCCTTTGGGCCCGTAGAAGCTTCACAAACCTATCTTATTCACATCGAGATAGATTTTCCACAGCTCCAGGCAAGACATTTCCAAAATCATTGAACACTAAACCACTGGAGCAAAAGCTTAAACAAGCGCACAGCTGCAACAATCAGCAACAAGAAGGCGCGGAATCAAACAACACGGAGACGCAATAATTGACAAAAAAAAAAGATCTTTGGACAGATTCGGACGAACACGGAAGGCGAATGAACGGCTAAAATTCGAAACCGCTAGTGATTCGCAATGGAAATGCAGATCATGAATCCACGATTGAAGTGACTCCGCAATGAAAATACAACGTAACGGATAAGAAATCAGATCAAGAGTGAATCAAAGGAAACTAGGGTCCGATAGAGTGAGAGGTCACCTCGTTTTCGCAACGGTAAATTGGAAGAGCATGAAAAAAATTGCAATCCCTGTGGAATCGACCAATGAGTGCTCAATCTGATAAAAAATGATAGTAGTTTCGGTTTGGGATTTGAAGGCACCTAACGGAGAATTGGGAGGTCCATTAATGGAGGATGAGAGAGATGGAGAGGGAAAGAGAGAAGGGCCCTTTTTCGTTTGCTTTCCAACGGGAGATAGTGTAACTTCTATCTCCTTTACCCCTTCCTCTTAATTTGGGTTTTTCTTTTTCTCGTTAATTTCTGTTTTCGGTAATTTTTTATTTTTAATTTGATTTATCATAACATAAATTTACATGAACATTTTCCCCCCATGTAAGAAATCAGAAACAAACATACATTAATAAGACTGTGTTGGATATATATTTAGAGATTTTAATTACTTTTTTAACTGAATTTAATTATAATTTCTAGAATAATAGTTTTTTTAGAATTTAAATTTATCCTATGTCCTAAAGATATTAAAAAGACTGATATTCATATTCCATGAAATGAAAAAAAAAAGTTCATAATAATTATATTTTCATGTATACATACACTTTGAGTCACTTTCAACTTTTGTTATTTTTTATGTAACATTTGTATTCATGTATATTACAGAATAACATATCCTATATATAAAAAACTTAGTACAATGTGGTGTTACTAAAAAAAAATCGTATGAACGCAATAGGCCCGCTTTAACCACATTAAAATCTAAGTAAACCACTCTTTTTTTTATGAAGGCTATCACTTTTTATTATACTGACAAGTCATAAAAACTTATGCTCGGTCTTATTAAAATGCAGGTCACAAACATCCTACAAGTAATTAATCACATTTACCAAAACAATCACAAGAAAACTGCATTTATGATGTGTAGGTGAAAATGAAAATGGCGTATATATACAGTTGTATGATTTGGAAGATATTGATCGTATTGAAAAAGACATATAAATGAGATTATTGTCTGTTGACTGCAACATGATCGAGCAGGTAGATCTCATCTCTCCATTTCTTTCCCTGTCTGCAGCAGTTATAACTTTATATTCCACATTTTTTACTGATTAGTTGCAGTTGAATTGATCCACATGTCTTCTGTCACAAATATATTGTACTGCAATTTCTAACTCAATTCACCTACTTCTTTTACCGAAATTGAAGATGACCTTTAGCTAAGTATATTGACAAATCAGAGTTCTATTAAGACTTAACGGAAAATAGCATATGTTCCTATATATATAACTGAACTCGGGAATTTAAATCACAAGATTATAACATAATTAGTTGATTATAGTTAAGTTAATTGATCGATCCGGCATATGCATGAAGTCATTTTCAGACTTTCTGGGGGTGTAATTTGATAATTTTGACATTTAGTCATGTACATGGATCGGATTACATTTTAAATCGTTTTGATGGAGATTATTGTCCACGTGCTAAATAAGTTGTATATTTAAATTTTGGAATCACTGGATTTTTTTAAATTGAATTCTATATCTTGGTATCTAAAAACAGTAGACAACTATTTTGTCTAGTTAAATCAGGATTATTAACAAATCAAGAAGAAAAGGAAAAGGACAACTATTTTGTCTAGTTAAATCAGGATTATTATGTAAGAAGGTAGATCTGGTCAGTGATTAAGTCAAAGTGTGAGCTTCAATTGTGGATCTGGGTCACCAGTTGATACTTTTGTAATTGTAATGTCCCTTATGCATGTCGGAAATATTATTCTATGAATAAGATTCCAGAAAATAAAGTTAATTGAGTACTTAATCGTACTCTATAATCTACTAATTTGGAACGCTCCGATAAAACGAAAATTGTGGTAAAATAGATGTATTTCTGGGACGTTGGATGAAAGGTGATGGACGGATGAATGAATGTGTCATATAGTGAATATGGTAGGGATAAAATTACAAGATCTTCTCAAATAAGACAGTTAATAGATATTTTAATTTTAAAAAAATAATTAAGAATATTGTTAGAGGAGAGAGAAAATCATATCTTTTTTTCCAAAATCAACACACGATTTAATTATGCTAATTATTTTAATAGAATTAAAAATGATAAAATATTAATGAGAGAGAAGAACAAAATCAACACACGATCTTCATTCCGCTGATACATTTTTTTCTTGTTCAGCTATTTTCCAGCGTTCATGAATATCGATCACGTCTTTATGAATATCGTTCATGTCTTTATGAATATTGATGGACGTGAATATCTCCACTTAAAACATGAATATCACCACTTGATTTTTTCAGCGTCCTAATGCTTTGCAAATTCGTAGATTTGTAAATTTGTTCTTGTTGTTTTTGTCATTGTTTCTTGAATATCGTTCATATTTGTATGAATATCTTTGTTTAATATGTGATATCACCAATTAAAGACGTGGATATCACAACTTAAAATATGAATATCACCACTTAATAATATATGAATAACATAATCAATTACACGAATATCATAATCAGTTACATGAATATCACACTCAAGTACATGAATAACATAACTCAATTCATGAATATCGATCACTACCAATTACATGAATATTAACACATATTACACGAACATCACCCCTGATATCGTGAATATTACATGAATATCACCATTCAATTCATGAATAACGATCACTACCCAATTATTAATATTACCGCCCAATTACATGAATATCAACACATATTACACGAATATCACCCCCGATATCATGAATTTTACATGAATATCACCAATCAATTTATGAATATTGATCACTACCCAATTACATTAATATTACCACCTAATTACATGAATATCAACAAATATTACACGAATATCACCCCCGATATCGTGAATAATACATGAATATCATCACTCAATTCATGAATATCGATCACTATACAATTACATTAACATTACCACCCAATTACATGAATATCAACACATATTGCACGAATATCACCACTCGTGAATATCACCCCCGATCGAATCTTCGATTCCTGACGATTACTTTTTGTTTCTAGAGACATCTTCTCTCTATTCAACGACCATCGAACAACCATATATTAGACGATTTATAACAGTCCATAATCATGCAAACACAAGGGAGAAAACAACTGGTTAAACCCAAACACAGTGCCAAAATTTGTTTATGACATAAGTGCCTCGAAGAGAGAGGGTTTTTTTAAAACCAAAATTTGAAATTAGGGTTTCAACAAAATGATACCTGAGAGAATAAATCGGGTGAGAAGTTTGATGGCGACGAGATGCTTTAGGCGAGAACCTTCACATCAAAGAGTAAGCATGGCTATAATCCTACAAACAAATGAAGAAAATGACGTCAACAAATCATCAGATTCAACCCAAAATCACTACCAAATTTTGAATACAAACGAATTGCAAAAATATATGATTTTTATCCCAAAATCAGTCCCAAAGATTCCAAATAACGATACCTTCTCGGGTTAGAATACAAAGAAGTTGCTTGCGACGAGAAGCTTCACGGCGAGCCGTTTCTGTGAGCTCCAAGCGTCCATCCAAAGGCTGGGGTTTCATTGTCATCTTGTTGTTCTAGAATTTTACAAATTAAAATAAAAAATTAGATAATTTCTTTCTCAAACTGAATGAATATTCTCATAACACCTTACCTCCTACAAGCCTCAATCCCGACCTTCTCTTCATGAACGGCACCACAACTTCTCTGGACCTCTTCCTGCAATAAGTCATAATCGCATAATCCCAAGCTCCTCGGCACTGTCCAACCTCTAATCTTAACTTCGAAAATCAAACTCGCCAAAAACCATCCACAAGCGACCCGAACGACGGGAGAGAGCGTTACAAGACCGTTATCAGTCAGCGATAACGGCGAATCAGGCATCCAACAGAGAAACTCAACGAATTCTGGCGTGGAGCAGAAGAATGTGCACCACTCATCGAGCTCGGTAGGACGCATCGGTCGATGGAGAAAAACCTTCACGGCAAGACGATGGCGGGCGAAACCTTCACGGAGAGACGAAGAAGAGGAACGAGAGGTGAACGAGAGGTTGAAGACGATTCGTATTCATCGACTGGGGGATTGGGGATTGTAAAAAGTAAAAAGGGAAGGTTAAAAGAATCCCTAAAATATCATGCATTGGGTTCAATTGGGTGTGTGCATTCTATTGTATCAGTTTGCAACCTTTTAGATTTAATCTGGAGCTTCCATTTAATTCTAATCTAAAGGTTGTTATTTGTACTATTGTTTTACTATAACTTGTTGTTTCACTGGAACCAATATGTTCTTTCATAACTTCTATTTCACTAGTTAATTAGCAAATATTACTATAAAGAAGACGTATTAGTGGAGTGGTTCTGCAACATTCACATCGGGGAAAAAAAATGTTAAGTGAGTTTGAAGTTGAAGTGAAAGTTGAAGATTGGAGTTAGTAATTGAAAATTGTTTTGGTTTCTTCCATAATTATGGTTCATGGAAGCTAAATTTATTTAAGGAAAATTCTTGTTGGTATTTTTGAGTTTAGGGTTATTTATGTTGGCGCCACACGATTTAATTTTTTTGGTTGGTGCTCCTAAGGTTTGAGTTTTTTTGTTTCGTAACCAATTTTCTTCATATTTGCACCATTCCGGTTCAAATTGATTAAATCCAAGTCCATCATCGTGTTCCTTGCCCTCAAATTAGTAAGATTTGACTCCAAAAATATCCAAAATTCATGTCCGAACCATATCGATTTGGATTCCGAAACAACAACCCGTTTACGACCTTAAAAATTCAAATCGGAATGGTTCGAGTATGGATTTGATTATTTTAGGAGTCAAATCCTACTAAGTTGAGGGCAATAAACATAATGATGAGCTTGGATTTGATCAATTCGAACCGAAAGGATACGGATATGGAAAATTTCGGTTACAAAGCGAACAAACCAAAACCTTAGGGGTATCGACCGAAAAAAACTTAATCATGAGAAATCAACAAGAATAATCCTAAACTCATGGGCACCAACAAGAATTTCCCATTATTTAAAGTGGGGTGTAAAATGATAAAAGAGGGTATATATAAATGGATATAAGTTTATAATTGGGTTGTAGGTTAAAGTTGTTTAATGTGTTATTATTTTAATTGTGTACATATAAGTTCACTTATTCAATTTTAAAAATCAAACTATATATTTAAAAATATTATTTGATGTATCAAAATAAAAAATGCACATTTAGAATATTTTTAAAAGGAAAAACTACCAAAATAAATCCAACTTTCACTAATAGGTAAAAAACAATCCAAACTTTAAAGTTAGCCAAAAATAATCTCAACTTTCAACCCATGAACCAAAAATAGCATAAATGATTTTTTCGTTTAAAATTTTGGCTGATCCGATAACATGTACTCGAGGTCTCTTTGTAGTTGAACGTTGTAAGTGATTCTTCTTTGTACAAGATCTTTTATTAGGTGTAATATTGTCATCGAATTAGCCGAAATTTGAATCCAAAAAATTATTTGTATTATTTTTTGTTCATGGTTTGGAAGTTGGAATTATTTTTGGTTGACTTGAAAGTTTGGATTATTTTTTGTCTATTAGTGAAAGATGGGATTATATTTGGTAGTTTTTCCTTTTTAATATTCTAAACATAAGATATTGATGTATTAAATTCAACAATTGTATTTTATTCCAACAAACTCATTATTTATATTAGGCATATGCATGATGTTAAAAGAAATTATAAACTCAACACATTCATATACTTATATATCCATGACTTACAAAAAATTAACGTAAAAATTAGCCTAAATATAAACAGAAGACAAATAAAACACAAACATAAAACAAGGTTGAAATTAAATATTAGTCTAAATGTAAACACAAGCAAAAAAACACAAACATGATGTTGAAATTTAATATTAGCGTAAATAAGGTAGTAGTTAAGTTTGTAACTTCAAGTTAAAATACAACACAAACAACATATTCATGTCCTCAATTAGCATAAGATGTAGCAAAAGAAAAAATATTTCACCATTCAATAAAAATATAAACATAACAATGCAATGCCATTTGCAATTTAGGCCTCCCAAAGGCGAGTACACGAGTCTTCGGTGGTGGGGTCATAGGCTTGGTGCAAAACTTAAGGACTTTGTTGTCTTCCTGCAACAAGGACACAAACTAATATATATATATATATGATGTATTTTTATGAATATAATTGTAATAAAATTTAACCTAACCGATCCTGATTTTATTCTCCCACCAATTAGCATCTACGAGAATGGTACCCGTATAATCGGGTTGATTGAACATCGTTCGACTCTTTCAGCCTCTTCCTTTATTAAGAGATTGAATATGATTTTTAGGGTATTGATTTTTTTTGCCAATAGCACGATGAAAATGATCTGTTATGAGCCTTCAATCATACTGATTAAGTTGATTAATGTAAGAGTGACTGCTCCTTTCTTGAAGTTCTTTGCACAGGTCAAGAAAAGTTTGGGTGTCAACATCGGTTCAAGTCATAGTCCTTAAAGCCATCTTGTAAGAAGTCAACCATATTGTAAAACTGAAAAGGTTTAAGGCCATGCATCCCCTAAGCAAAAAAGCTTCAAGCAAGGGGGGAAATGGAATATTGTGAGCAAGGGAGGAAAAAATAGTGAAATGAAATGCATCACGTCCAAACTATTAAATAACAGAAGTAAAATACTACCAAAGTTGATGAAATTAAGTTTCTATGTGCATTTCTTATCACCAAAGACCATAGTAATTTAATTCTCAAATTATGTTATCATGTTAATGGAACAAAACAAGTGAACAAAACTGAACAATTTGGAGCTAAACAGAACATTTGATGGCTCCTTAACTAGTGCGACAACAAGGGCCCCAAAACTTAGCCATATCACTCGGGCTCGGCCATCCATGACAATCTTTGGAGTTGCACGAGCCATCCATTCATCTATGGCTCCTCCTAACTATATTAGGCCTCCAGAGACCATCTTAGTTGGGCCAACTCGATTGTGGCTCGTATGGCTCAAGCCATCTCTTCTAACGCACGCAACGGCTTCACCAACACACAACTAAGGCTCGAGATATGGCTCATAATTTCATGACTTTTCTCACACACCATTGAGTCAGTATGGAACACTCATCTAGTCCTAGTGTTTGGTCTAATAAGCGCGTGTAGATTCATGACTTAGCTCGAGCGAGTTTGCACGCCCATTCCACTCAACAAGTCACCCGACGAGCGATCGAGCCATGCACACGCCACTCATGCACAAATATATCTTAGCTAGATTATTTTGAGTTATTTTATGATTCCAAACAATATCTTTATGCTTTTAAGTCAGATAATTTTGACTTTATTAGTTTTCAGTATTTTAGTGATTTTCTAGAGATAAGATAGATTTTTTGGTTGCTTGTCTAGCAAGGTCGAACTTTATGTACTTAAACTCATGCAATTTATTTAGTAAGATCATGTTTGAAGTTTTGATCAAGGTGATATTCCTCGGTTGAGACTATCTTAACACAAAAGTCTTTGTTATCTAGCGTTCTTGTGTTTGTTCAGTATTGTTCATGCATGTGTTCATGAGTAATTGAGCGTTTGTGAGACCCTAAAACGTTTGAGTTTTGTCCGATCTTGGTTTACCTTGCAAGAGTTTAGAAAAGAGTGAGTTTGGACACCTTGAGAGAGAGGGGGATGAGGGAGGGAGGGAGGGAGGGGATCGGGGGGAGGGAGAAGTCGATAAACTTGACCCCAAGACGATACCAAAGCAACGAGTAAAGATTCGTCGAGGATTATCCTATATCAACATTAATATTTACAAAGCAACAAGAAAAATATATAACAAAATGAAACAAAAAAGGAAATAATGGAGGAAAAACCATAACAAAATAGAAAGAGTATGAAATAATGCATGAAGATCTGACCTAGATGAAAAACTGAATCAAGTATCACTTGCTTTCGTTTCCAGCCTCCTTCTCTGCCTTATGAGCTACTTTTTGGAAGATAGAGTAAATATGAAAGCAAAGTAGGGTTGAGGTGAAGCTATGGTTAGGATCCTTACTTCTCAAATTGGCCCTCTAATGCTAAAACGGTCCTTGCTTGTGTTTTGGGCCCCAAGATAGGTCTGTCAAATTAATAGGCTTATACCAAGGTTTGTGACTCTGTGAGACATATAAATTTGCATAATAGTTGTCAAGGCGAATAGCTTGTCGATAGTGTTGAGAGTCGACTATGGCTTCTCAATTTTGAAGAGTTAGGATTAGTATTAAGTGGAGTAGTAGATTCATCTGATCAATGGAAATAAGCTAGAAACAATACAAGCAACTCACATATAATTCTAAAGGGGAAGGGTTACATGTGCAACTCGAATACAAGCAACTCAAGCTAGAAACAAAAGTGATCAATTAGTCACAAATATTATACCCTACAATGTGACAACCATTGTAGGTGCATGTTTTTTTTTGTAACCTTACTATTATCATGTTTATATAGAATTAAGATTCCTTTTATCTTACTCATTCAACTTATTATGATAAGCAATATATTGTGGATTAAGTAGTGAATGTTGTATATTCTATAGCTTCTGTTTTATGGTTATCTTGCTATATTTTTATGTTTGGGAATGTGAAAGATATAATATATCACCTTAAAGTGCCCTTCTATACATATATTCTTCATTCTCATGTATCTAAGCTTTCTTTACTAATTTAAACTATATTGATTGAATTATTCCATTCTTATACCAAGGTTTGTGAGATTAATATAATTACTACTAATTTATGCAATAATTATTACTAGTAGCACTGAAAAACATAGGTTATAACACAAACCAAAGAAATGCCAACCATAACAACATGTACACATTTTCATAGTTGAAGCTTGCAAAATGCACAAGTTGTTGAATTGTTGCTTGAATTAGAACTAAATTGAAACATTTAAAATATAAATCAAAGAGCATGAAAAATAAAACGTTATACTCAACAATTCAATATGTCAATTGCGAACCATAAAACTTAAAAATTCAGTAACACCACCTTAATTATTTGCAATACCAATACAAGAGCACATTTTCAAGGACAAACTCAAGAAACTCAAATGAGCATCCTACATACAAGCCATTAAGAAATCACAAGAAGTGATGTAGTGACAATTCACTTTGACTGAGAGCAATTATTTCATAACCTTAACTATGTATTTACAAAGTTCAATTTTGATATTTTTCTTATGTCATTCATATGTTAAATCTGTTGTTATATGTCATATTAAAGCTTCATGCTAATCCTAATTTTGGATACCTTATCCTAATTTGTAAGTTAAATGCCAACCATAAACTCAGAGTGGCTAGCTTAATAGGTTTTATGAATACATCTTTCAAGATCATTGAAAGGTGGGAAACTTATCCTTGTTCATTCATCAAAATCATCTTCAACATCAATTTTTAATAGAAACATATTTTAGGGATCCAGAATAACTCCCCTTCAACAAACTAAATCGACCCAAATGAAAATTAGCCACCCAAACTGACACCATTGTACCTCTGAATTGACAAATTCATTAACATTTCAGATTATTCGGAGCCAAAACATGAAATAAAATTTAGGGCAAATCGACGACCAAAATCGATCCAAATGACCACAAATTCACCCCAATCCACCATAAATAAGTCAAACATTACTAATCGTACTCTAAATTGACTAAGCAAAAATACATTTGAAGTGTGAAGAATTAACAAGGATGCAGACATGGAGTACATATGTTGTTCACAAATCAACCCCAACCCACCCAGTCAACCAAAAAATTATGAAATACCACAAAACATCATACTCAAATAGCACCAACAAAAATATGGAAAAATGCATTTGAACACAAATTTGCATTCATGGTGCGAAAAATAATGGAAAATGTACTTCTGTAGAATCGGACTTGCTTCTTTTCGTTCTAGCGAAATGGAGGGGCAAAATATTGATTTGGACAACTTCAACTTACTTCCACTTCTATACCCTCGGGGGTGAGGGTAAGAAATTTGGAGAATCTCATTTCCTATAAACTTCCATCATCTTCTTTCCACTCTATGTGCTAGAACATCCGGGCACACCTTTCCAAACATAAGAAAGTGGAACTTCTTACTTCATCTTGCTTATGGCAACGTTTCAACTCCTCCTAAAAGCACCCTAATCTTTAAGGGAGGGTGTAACTCCTATGCATGATCTTCATTTTTTGTGTAAAAAAGAATATTTAACCTCATATTAAAAAATACGAATAAAATAGATGTAAGTTTATATCACTTTTGATTATTTACAACAGGAACTCAAGATAATTCGTGAAAAAAAAAGGAAAACTTGTTGCAATGTAGTTATGTCTTAGAACATCACAACAAGATAAAATTCAAACATGTAATATCACAACAAGAAATATGAAATTATAAAGATGTGATTTTATGGTCACGGATATTATTACCTACCGATTGAGTTAGTGAGACTTAATCTAAGATCTTATAATTCTTATAAATAATTTTGTGTTCTTGAACACCTTATTAAGAAAAGCTTGCAGGGAAAACAGTTCTATGTAATAAGATGTATACTAATACTTCATAAATGGAAAGATAACTACTTTTAGAGTTTTACATATATATTACGAAAGTTATTGTATGTGTTTTAACAACCATATTTTTTTCTTCTAAATTTCATTACTCACCACTCTTTAAAATTAATAGACGGAGAGAGAAAATCAACATAAACATAACCGAATTCCAATATAATATTTATGATTTATATGTGATAAATTGTCTTGAAATTCTACAAAGAGATATATTTTTAAATAAAATTTAAAGGTTAAAAAAATAAGTAAAAGTGAACCGAGAGAATACGAAGTACTAATTTGCGAGTAGTTAGTATTATAAATCACACAAAAAGAGGAAAATATGTTACCGTAAAAAATAGTAAAATAATTATTTCTCTTGCAATTAGTCTCAAAAATATTTTAGTTTCATTTTGAAAGGAAAAAAAGAGAGTAACATAGTCAATATCATACACCAAACTCACTCCACTCTTCGGAAAAAGGCGATCTATGGCCCATCTTCATGGCTGACGCTTTCGTGGAGCCCAAGGAGGCTGTTCATTTGAAGGGGATGTATAAAAAAATCTATATTGGTCTCCTTGAAGATATGAAAAAGTGGTTAACAAATGATGTAACTTGATGAGTTATTATGCTTAATTTTTACATGTAAAGGAGACTATCTATACGAAGATATAAAAAAAATAATGAAGTTTCTTTTGTAAATGATACTCATTTTTAACGGGGTATTAAACACACTCATAACTTTTTATTATTTACACTCACGCATGCGAAATGCATATACTTCTGTTTATGCATCCGAAAACCATACGCATATGTATCCGATACATATGCATATGTATGCGCATTCCGCATGCGCACACGTTCAAAATTAAACGTTAACGGCAAGATTCTGTTTGAACGACAAATTTTGGATATGACGCCTTGAACGAGATATTTAGAATATTTTTATTGTTTTTCTTTCTATATATTAGATAATATTTTAAAAAAATGATATGATAAAGTGTACGCTCATTTTTTGACATTTATATGATTAGAATTGAAAAAATATTCGCAAATTTATATACAAAAATGGAGAGTAAACTAAGAATTTCATGCAAATAATTGAATAACAAACATATAAATTTAATTTTATTAATAAAGACTATATTAATTGTATAACTAATTAAAAGAAAAAAGTGGTTAAAGTATATCACATATTTATTTCAAATACTTTTAATATGTATATTTCCACTTTTGCATCATTAATCATATATTACTAATTATATCAACTATATAAATTGAAATTTAAAATTTAGTATTTGGCCCTATATTTTAATTTATAAATAATTTTAACGTAAATTTTAATTTATAGTTTTACGCATATATATTATAAATAATTTAAATTATAAATAATAAATAATATAACTAAAAAGGTAAAAATATATAAATAACTTTGAAATAACTAGTTGGCATGTACCAATGAGCACACACTAGAAAAATCGTAGAATATATAACAAACTATATGATATATAAAAGTAACTAATTTAACATAAAATTATATAATAATAAATATAGTAAACTTAACTCGTTCGAATTAAAAAAATCTAAAACATTCATAATAGGATCGTTAACGTTAATTAACAACATGAATAATATGTGCTTAACTCGTTCGAATTAAAAAAATCTAAAACATTCATAATAGGATCGTTAACGTTAATTAACAACATGAATAATATGTGTATGCGCACTGCGCATACACACGCATATGTACCGCGCATACATATACGTGTGTATGCGCAGTGCGCATACATAATTATACGCATTTCGCATGCGTAAATCAATATATATACTTTCGCGTTTCACATATATATAGTGGGTGTAAATAATAAAAAGTTATGGGTAGAACACTATTTTTTAAAGATCTTGTCCTAATAGTGAAACATGTGGTGTTTTTATTTCCCTTCCTCTTTTCTTTTTATCATCAAATTAACTGCCAAAACAAAGACAAAAGAGAATTAAATGTCCCCTTCAATCATAGATGCATGTGTTGGACCAGCTTTCCATTGATTTTTCCTTGGGCTGCATAATTGAAATTTGAACCCAGTCATCCCGAAGATATTTACTTTCTCTGTTAGAGTGGAACATATACATATTAAGAAAGTTTAAAATTATACTAAAATATCCTAATTGAATATTTATTTACTTTTACTAATTTTAGCTTCTGTATTTCATTTTTTTTTCATTTAATATAATGAGTAAAATTGAAAGACTTTGTCCAAAACACATAAAAATACAAATATTTATCAACAAGATTTATGATCTAAAAAATTAATTAAACTCAAACGAAGTGAGTATACTTTTTTCGGTCTATAATTCAACTGCTAAATATGGGATACATTTATTTTCTGTTATCCAAATTATTGGATTATCATGAGATTAATCAAAACAAGTATACTCCTTTTAAACCATAAATTGCTTTTGCATAATTTTTGGGCACTCAGAATCAGATGAAGGGATCATAAATACTGCCAGTTAAGATTTGAGAGGGCAAAGAAGAGAAAACAAGAATTGAAGGGGGGTTTTAAAGGGAAAAAGGATGATGAAGCAAAGGGAAAGAAGAGAAGCTTCGACGTCCACAGAGCAAAAACGCACATGGTTTGTGGCAGCTGCTGCTCCACATTTATACCAAAACAGGCTTCTGATTTCGCCATTTCAATCAAATCTAACGTTTTATGACTCCCCATTTGCACCCACCTCTTTTACAATTATGTCACTTTTATGCCTTCAATTATGTCATTAAATAATCATGCAGCCGGAAAAAAAACAAGAACCAAAGTTTTTCGATTATCGTGAAAGGATAAATGGTGAGGGGAAAGTCATAAGCCATGCATACTTGTTACACATCATATATGCAATTATTATACATACAACAACATTTCCATGTACCCAGCAACGTACAGAAACAGCATCATCCTAGCTTTAGTCCACCTGAACTGAAATGGGCCCATTACAGGCCCACAATGAACCAAGTCGGCTCATTCAGCCCAAACTGAAAATGGGCAGCCACTCGCTCGAGCATTCATAGACACAAATCGGTCTCATGTCATCGAGCGAGTGTTTTGGGCCCAAATTCAAACGGCCCAATTACCCAGCCCATTTTTTCTAAAACGGCTTCTGCGCGAACATGAAAATATCCTGCAACGGCGACAGCTGATTCCCGCCCTGGAACGGCGGCGGGATGGCGAACGTGTTGTCCATGGTGGCATCCATGTAATTAAACTGGAAATCGAGGGTGTTTTCAAGGTCCTTCCACTTCGGCTCGCTCTGCACCTCCCTCTCGCACGTGAACTCCGGCGAAACCACGTGCTCCGAGCAGCTGGAATCCGTGTGGAGGCGGGGCACCGAATCCGACGTATCGAATTGCATGTAATCGTTGAACGTCGTCGTATGCGACGGATTCTGCGGAGGCAGGGGCGGCGGCGCCCTGGTGAAGATGTTAGGCTTCCTGTCAAACTCCTCCTCGTCCGCCACCGGACTGGGGTAGGACTTCTTCATTGCGCCGCCGGCCGCCAGTTTCTCGATGATTCCCTTCTTGTTGTAGATGCGACAGAGCACCCAATCGTCCAGCTGCGTGGATAAATCAGAGCCGTTCAATTTCAGAACCAATTAATTCATTTTTTCCTCTTTTTAACCTTGATAATTCAAGAGATAAGAAGGAATAGTTTCCTAATTGGGCAAGCTATGTATGTAGAGAGATGATTCAGATCACGGAAATGAAAATCGAAAAGCGCGTTTTATTTTCGATTAATTTAATCTCCTGTATCACTATCTTTAATTCCTCTCGCCTACTCCATTTGTCCATATCTGTTGCGATACTTGGCCGTGATGAAAAGATGCTCCTCTGAAAGGTGGACCACGGAGCTTCTTTGCATCACAGCCGTCCAATTGTTATCAACACCGCCTACTTCCTAAGATCGATTCTAGCCATTGAATATTCAATTCAATTACATAAATTATGCAAGTAAGGGAAAAAATAATTACCCTGAGGCCATTGCCTTTCTTGCGAGCAGAGCGATCGACATCGGCCAAGCGATACTCGTGCATAATCCAGTTACTCTTTTCTCCCTTAGGCGCCTTCCCGGCGTAGAAAACCAGTGCCTTCTTAATCGCGACCGGCTTAGGCTTCCCGATCGGCTTGTCGGCGCCGGTCGCCTTCCAGTAACCCGACCCGGCCGCCCGGTTCGGCCTCGATCCGTTCGGATACTTCCTGTCCCTTGGCGAGAAGAAGTACCATTCCTTCTCTCCATACCTCGCCAAATCTGCACACATCGCAAGCTCAATCAATCGATCGATTTCAACAATTTCTCAATTATATAAGTCAATTGAACACGAATTAAAAAAGGTGTAACAAGTACGATGAATTGATTACCAGGGAGTTGCCAGGGGTCGTATTTGTAGAGATCGATCTCGGTGATTATGGGGACAGCGATCGGCTGGGAAGCGCATTTGCGGCAGAGGTAGTGAGTGACGAGCTCATCGTCTGTGGGGTGGAATCGGAACCCCGGCGGCAGGTTTAACTCGGATGCGGCCATTTTCGTCAATTTCTTCGATCTCCTCCGCTTGAGCAAATGGACTCTGGGGGAGGATGAAGAAGGTAGTTTGAAACTTAGAAACTTGAGACGCAAGGGAGAAAGCGGAATATATAAAGACGCGGGCGGGGACACGTGTCACGAGAATATCAGGCGGAGTTTTCCAAACCCACGTGAGACATTTCACTTGGACAGTTGGGGGCTGGACCGGGTCGGGCCTGGCGTGGTCCGGGTGTGGACCGTGAGCGGTATTGTGTTGTTTTTGGTAATTGAAAATTAGAAACAAACAGAAGCAGCCGGACACGTGGCGGAAGGAGGAATCGGGTCTGACGAGTGAGGACGCCCACATGGCTGAGTGTGGGGGCGGATGTGTAGTCATTGCTTGCGTCATAAATTTTGGATTTTACATCAATACCAAACCAACCCGCCCCGGGCCGGCGGCGGGTTTTTCACTCTTCGGAAGGATTTTAATTTTTTTTACTTATCTACAGTCAACCGTACATAGTACAGTAAACCGGTTAGTTATGACTGTAGATTTTGCTAGCTTGCTTTTAGGTTCGAAGGCGGCCGGAAAGTGAATGGGGTACAATGTGCCTTCCACTTACAAGGGGCAAACGATGTCCGTTTTAGACGAATTTTACTTATCTACAGTCAACCGTAGCATAGCAGCACGGTATCGTACGCGTAGCATAGCAGCACAGGGATACAATGGATATTTTTGAAAAGTCTGTGACAAACCTATGCAAGGTTATCTATGCGCGTAGCTTACACGCACCCAAAAAAAAATTGCACTTTTTTTTTCTTTTCCATAATTATATAGAGAATTTCAATACGAGTCCGTACATATAAAATTCGTCCAAAACGGACATCGTTTGCCCCTCCAAAAACCCAAAATACAAAGCCTTCCTACCAATTTTTTTTACAATTTGGTGCCCGGCATATAACACATTTTAGTGAAATTTGTTGGTATTATTTGCAGTTTTCTACTATAATTTTGTATAAAATTTTAATACGAGTCCGTACATATAAAATTCATCCAAAACGGATATCGTTTTCCCCTCCAAAAAGCCAAAAATCGAGAATAAAAACTTTATATACTATAGTATTTTATTATATTTCATATATTTATACTTATATATTAAAGTATTTCATTATATTTCATATAGTTACATTATATATTATAGTATTTCATTATATTTCATATAGTTACACTTATATACTATAGTATTTTATTAAATTTCGTATAGTTACACTTATATACTATAGTATTTTATTATATTTCATATAGTTATACTTATGTACTATTGTAATTCATTAAATTTTATATAGTTACACTTATGTACTATAGTATTTTATTAAATCTAGTATACTTAGACTTATATACTATAGTATTTCATTATATTTCATACAGTTACACTTATATACTATAGTATTTCATTAAATTTCATATAGTTACACTTATGTACTATAGTATTTCATTAAATCTAGTATACTTAGACTTATATATACTATAGTATTTCATTATATTTCATATAGTTACACTTATATATTATAGTATTTCATTAAATTTTATATAGTTATACTTATGTACTATAGTATTTCATTAAGTCTAGTATACTTAGACTTATATACTATAGTATTTCATTATATTTCATATAGTTACACTTATGTACTATAATATTTCATTAAGTCTAGTATACTTAGACTTATGTACTATACTATATAAGTGTAACTATATATATAAGTCTAAGTATACTAGACTTAATGAAATACTATAGTACATAAGTGTAACTATATGAAATTTAATAAAATACTATAGTATATAAGTCTAAGTATACTAGACTTAATGAAATACTATAGTACATAAGTGTAACTATATGAAATTTAATGAAATACTATAGTATATAAGTGTAACTATATGAAATATAATGAAATACTATAGTATATAAGTCTAAGTATACTAGATTTAATGAAATACTATAGTACATAAGTGTAACTATATGAAATTTAATGAAATACTATAGTATATAAGTGTAATTGTATGAAATATAATGAAATACTATAGTATATAAGTGTAATTGTCTGAAATATAATGAAATACTATAGTATATAAGTCTAAGTATACTATATTTAATGAAATACTATATACATAAGTGTAACTATATGAAATATAATGAAATACTATAGTATATAAGTGTACCTGTATGAAATATAATGAAATACTATATTATATAAGTCTAAGTATACTAGATTTAATGAAATACTATAGTATATAAGTATAACTATATGAAATATAATGAATTACTATAGTATATAAGTGTAACTATATGAAATATAATGAAATACTATAGTATATAAGTCTAAGTATACTAGACTTAATGAAATACTATAGTACATAAGTGTAACTATATGAAATTTAATGAAATACTATAGTATATAAGTCTAAGTATACTAGACTTAATGAAATACTATAGTATATAAGTGTAACTATATGAAATATAATGAAATACTATATAGTATATAAGTCTAAGTATACTAGATTTAATGAAATACTATAGTACATAAGTATAACTATATGAAATTTAATGAAATACTATAGTATATAAGTGTAACTGTATGAAATATAATGAAATACTATAGTATATAAGTCTAAGTATACTAGATTTAATGAAATACTATATTACATAAGTGTAACTATATAAAATTTAATGAATTACAATAGTACATAAGTATAACTATATGAAATATAATAAAATACTATAGTATATATGTGTAACTATACAAAATTTAATGAAATACTATATTATATAAGTGTAACTATATGAAATATAATGAATTACTATAATATATAATGTAACTATATGAAATATAATGAAATACTATAATATATAAGTATAAATATATGAAATATAATAAAATACTATAGTATATAAAGTTTTTATTCTCGATTTTTGGCTTTTTGGAGGGGAAAACGATATCCGTTTTGGATGAATTTTATATGTACGGACTCGTATTAAAATTTTATACAAAATTATAGTAGAAAAATGTAAAAAATACCAAAAAATTTTACTACAATGTGCTATATGTCGGACACTAAATTGTAAAAAAAATGGGTAGGAAGGCTTCGTTTTTTGGGCTTTTGGAGGGGCAAATGATGTCCTTTTTGGACGAATTTTATATGTACGGACTCGTATTGAAATTCTCTATATGATTATGGAAAAGAAAAGAAAAAGTGTAATTTTTTTTTGGGTGCGCGTAAGCTACGCGCATAGGTAACATTGCATAGGTTTGTCACAGACTTTTCAAAAATGTCCATTGTACCCCTGTGCTGCTATGATACGCGCACGATACCGTGCTGCTATGCTACTCGCACAGTTTTGCATCCGTTTAGACACGAAACCGCGTGCATATAGCCACTGCCTTTTTTTATATAGTTCTTAAAGTAAACATCCCTTGAAGTGGATGCACACATAATATATTTGTCTCGGTATATAAACAATCCAAAATCATCTTGTAGTGATAAGATCTATCTCCAGAAGTAAGTGAACCAATTAACCTTATTACTTCTTGAAGTGAATAATAGAAAATATCATCTCTTAAAGAAGATGTTAAAATTTCTATGACAAGTATTATCTCGTGAAGCAAATGATAAAAGACATATCAGAGATCGATCACCCCTTGTAGTAGGTGCTAACAAGGGTTAATACTTTTGGTATTGAATTTCTAGTCACCCAAAGTCTACGTACAATTTTTTTATTTATTTAAGTTACATTGTTTGTGTTTTAGTTTCATTGATTATGTTTACTTTTATATATTTTATATATTTACATGAAAAAAAATAAGTGTTATCATTGATTTTTGATGTACATATAAAATCAAATTGCCCCTATAGTGACACGATTCCTCGAACTAGATGATTATATTCTTTTATTAGTGTTTTAGTTCTCAAATTTATTTTGATTGATATAATTGTTATGCCAAACTTTAAGGGTTAACAATTTAACAAAAGGTTTAAGTGTTAAATTTCATTTGGCTACACATATTTAGGAGAAGAATTTAACACTTGGAATTGCTGTAGAATTGTGCTAAACTAATGATTCTATCATACCATCAGCAACTCTATGAGAGTTCTAAGACTCAATATTTTGACAATTTAGAGGTCACTATAAACTCGAGAAGAGTTACATGATTATGCGTCAAATTTTGTCCTTAACAGTGTCTTTGCATAAGTATTCACACGAGAAATCATATATGAGAAGGTTGATGATTCTCGAACAATGGAAAAATCTCGACAATTATGATAGGTAATGATGGCCCCCGGCAAGCCCTCGCGCCCCCATGGCACTCCCCTGACGCGCCCCCATGACGCCCCCTGGCATGTCCTCATGGCTCTTCCCTGACGCGCGTCCTGGCGCGCCCCCTGTGATGGCCCCTGGCGCGCCCACATGGCGCACCCCCATTGATGTGACCCTGCCCTCCATATCAACTACAGAGGAGGAAGACGCCATGAGACATCCGCCTTGAGACTCCTCTACAGCTACATCTACCCCGACCTAGATTTAGGAGACTTTCTATTTCTAGTTCTTACGGTTTTGAGACATTACTTCCTTAGTACTTTCTATTTACAGTATTTCTATTTTTAGTAGATGCTATGTCTGGGTAGTTTCCATTTATGTTAAATGGGCCGCCAAATTTAGTAACTAGAGAGTCCGGTCCATTAGGCCCACTCTCTAGTATAAATAGGAACTATTGTATTTCATTTCAGGCACGTCGAAATAGAGCTTTGCTTTCCAGTCGAGTAATCTCCTGAAAACCCGGGCTTTGACGTCACAAAATTAACGCGTTTCTAGTCGAACTATCCTGGCGCGTTAATTCGGTTACCGATTTATCCAGTTACGATCCGTATTCCCGCAACAAGAATTAACCCTAATTCTTGTCGCCCCCACAAACCCTAGACATCCACCATCACTTCCTTCCTCCACACGCCTACCGCCGCACCAACCACCACACGACCACCCTCTTCCGCCGCTCGCCCTTTCCCGTCTTTCCGCTGCCATCTCCGTCGTCACCATCACCTCCGACACCATTCGCTGCACTCCATCCGCTGCATCTCCGTTGTTCACTGTGGTCCAAACAGCCCACAGTCCGCCTACACCAATCCGGTTCCCTTTCGACGAGTTGATTCGCCCCAATACGCTTTCACTCGGTCCTTGACATCGATTCGTGGTCTTTCCATCGGACAAGGTCACATCAACTGATATCAGAGCCTTCGAATCGCGTAAGTCGTTCCAACTCTTCATTCAATCGCTCATTCGTTTCCGTAAATCAATTCCTGCATATCAAAAAAAAACCTAGATCTTGTTCTAGGAACCCTTTTTTTCCCCTTGCAATCTGAATAAAAAAACAACAAAAACCCTAGGTTTGATGGTAGATAAGTTCGACCATCATCAAAATCCACAAAAAAAAAATTATTCCTGCACAGCCGAACCCATACTCCCACAATTTTCTGCAATTTCCTGGTATTTTGCTTGGTTTGGATTGTGTTTATGGTAGATACGCTTGCATATATGCTTAGATAGTTCGTTTGCGACTTTGTTTGCCTTGATTGCGCCAAAAAATCTACATCTTCTCAATCCCTCTTCTCTTCAAACTTGTTTCACTGCACCCAGTTTTTTTTTTACTGCACTGTTGTTGTACATTGTTGAACTTCTGTGCACAATTTTGTTGTGTTGTGCGTGTTTGTGTTGCTTGCCACTGAAGTTGTTTGCTGTGGCTGTTTCCCTCCTTTGTTCTTCACGCAGTTGTTCACGAGCAGCCTTAGGGCATTATTAAAAAAAAAAAAAACTGGGCTGTTCGCAGATTATAAATAAAAAATAAAAAATTGAGACCACACAAGCCAAAATAAGGCAAGTGCGTCTCTTCGCAGTGCAGGAAGGGAGAACCCGGTCTTGATTCCGGCACCTTCAACCCTGCTATCGCAGTGATTCATTGACCGTCTTCTCTATCTTTCACCGTCTGGGTTGCATATCTTGGTTGAATGTGTTGTGCTTACTTCTGTGCTTATATCCTTGCATATCTACTTTCGACATTGTCTTTGCTGAGCATTGCCTTGATTTTGTTGATTGTTGTGTGAGTTGCCTTGAGCTTGCTCGTAACCGCCCACACGGCCAGCCAGATTAGTTACCCGAGTGATTGCTTGCTGAGTTCGGTTCTGCTTACCTATTTGTTGATTCTCTGTTGCGGTTGTTGTTCGCTTTGATTCTATGGTTTGTCATTTCTTGATGTCAGGTAACATGTCAAAAGGTGATACAACACGTGAGATAGGCGCCGAGACTGCTGAACAACAAATGATCCGCGAGCTGCTTGCTAGAGACAAAGCAAGAGACGCGCAGTTCGCTGAATTCCATCGAAAGTATGAAGAAATCTTTGCTCGCCAGCAACCGGTTCCGGTCACCATGCTAGATTCTGCTCAGGATCAACCACATGAACATGAGTTGAGCGCCTTAGCCCTAGAAAAGGCAAAGGGTAAAGCTGTGATGCTACCCTCTACATCGGAACCAAGTCAGCTGAAACACCTGGCTTCGCAACGAGATAACATTGTAGTTCCGCAGCGTGGTCGACAACGACGGCCTGCGCAAGTAGTGATTCGGGAAGAGAACACTGCAGCTGCAGAGGCCGATGATGAGAGTTCCCAAGAGGAGCGTGAGGACGATTAGGTTCATTCCAGTGGTCGACATAGGCAAGGCCGCTCACCGACATTACCGCCTACTACCAGTCGTCCCCATAACCAGTCGTCTGGTTCACATCTGCCGCAGAGACAGCGTCAGCGTCAACGACCAAACACTTTTGTGCCGTTTGATATTGATGTTTTCCAGGATCATCAGAGTGCTCGCACTCCTCTTTATCCTGATGAGGAGGATCAGTTCGATGAGTACGACCTTGAGGAGGACGAGGGTCAGTTTGGATATGCTGACGGTTTTCATCCGCCTCTCCAGGATCCCCCTGAGCTTCAGCACCAGCGTACCAACTATGTGCCGCCTCCTTTGCTGCCTCAGAATCAGGAGGCCTATTGGCACGCTGTCCAGCCCGGGCGCCACCAACAAGCTCACCAGCCTCAGCGCCCCGCTGCCGGACGACAGCGTCCGTGCCCAACTGCCCGCTTTCCTCCCCAGTATGACGCTCGTCATGTCGAGCCATTGGCGGACCCTCTAGCTCGGTTTCACGACCGCCAGGCCCAGCCACCTGTCCAACGCCGAGACATGAATGTAAAAATCAAAAACTTCTATGGCTTATATGATCCTTCTGTCTTTCTTGAGTGGGTGCAGAACACAGAGCACGTCCTGCGTCATTTGACTGTCCCTGAGTATGAGAAGGTAGATCTCGTGACTCTACATTTTGAGGGAGCTGCACAGACATGGTGGTAACGTATTACACAACAGCATTACCGGATGGGTTGGGCACCCATTTCTGAGTGGCATCAACTCGTGTACATCATGACTCGGAAGTATGTGCCTTCCACTTACAAGGAGCAAATGCGGACTGAGATCACTCGTGCGCGACAGGGCACAGATTCGCCTCGGGAGTTCTTCGCTTTCCTCGAGGACATGTACTTCAAGGCTGGCGCTAGAGTTGCTCCGGGCACCTTGCGCACGAGGTTCATTACTGGGCTTAACCAGCCTATCCAGGATCAGGTTGACGTCCTGCCCATTCGAGACCTCAACAATGTCGTGCATACTGCGCAGAAGTTCTACCTCCAGCAACAGCGCCAGAGGCAGCGACCATGGAAGTCCGCAGCACCTTCCAGGTATGGTTCTAGACCCTTTCCTTCTGATTTAGGCACTCATGCTACTCCTACTTCTAGTGTGCCTAGACATGACCAAAGAAGCACAGGTACAACGTCTGCTACAGCTATGCAGCGATCAACCTCGTCTGCTCCTGCTCACCGCTCGCAACCGCCAGCTTCAGAGACCGTTCATTCTGACCGAGCCCGAGATCTAGAGTGCTTCAGGTGTGGCGGAAGAGGACACTACCAGAGAGACTATCCTAATGCCAAGAAGGTCCTCTTCTCCACCCAGTCTGCAGGTTATGAGAGTTATGACGACGCCGATACCGACGTCGAGCCTATTCATGCCGCTGTCTATACAGCCGATGTTGATGGCTGTGTGGTCGGCACTGCCGATCACCATGATGACCAGGCATATCGCATTGCCTTGCTCTCTAGACGCGTGTTGAGCGTCAAGGAGGGCGCCCTTACTGAGCAACGGGAGAACTTGTTTCATGCTCGGTGTAGCCTTCAGGATGCATCGATGAGTGTGATCATTGATGGGGGGTCGTGCTGCAACATCATCAATGAGAAGGTTATGCAACATTTCAACCTTTCGACTACACCGCACCCGCTCCATATGGCCTTCAGTGGATCTCTGACGGATCAGGTAACAAAGTATCACACCCGTGTCTTATTTCTTTTTCCATTGGTCCATATAGCGACATTGTGCTTTGTGATGTTACCGCCATGGATGCTATCCATTTGCTTTTGGGACGTCCGTGGCAATATGATCGTCGCGTGCTTCACGACGGGTATTTGAACACTTACATGTTCACTTACCACGGGAAGCGCGTGACACTCTCACCTATGACTCCACATGAGATTTTGCAGGATTTGGCTGACCGACAGCGCTAGAAGGCGATTGAGGCCTCGGGAAGAAAGCCACCTGACACGCTAGACCCGACGGGCAACTACTACACCCCCAGTTTGCCTCCTCCTGCGAAGTCAACAACGAACACGACATGCAAACGAGCTCCCGGTCCACGCGGCAATGTGCCTTCTGCTTCGCCTCTGCGTGGCACATGTGAGCGCAAATCGCTACTCTGCGTACATCCTCCAGGCAAGTTTCCTTGTGTCCTTGATAGTTCTATTCCTTGTCCCACAACTCTGTCAGAACCTGCCCTTTCGCCGAGTTTTTTTGTCTTTTTTGCAGGACTTGCTGGTGGACAGGCATCCTCCAGAGCTGCAAGGATGGAGGACACGCACACAGCTGGAACGGCGCATGCTGCAGTACTCAGCCCCACAGAACAAGGGCATGCGACGCTTGATCTTCGCCCCAGGCGACTTGGTTTGGCTTCACTTACGGAAGGAGCGATTCTCCTCCGACCGCAAGTCTAAGCTCGACCAACGGGGTGATGGTCCCTTCGGAGTCGTCAGTGCAATTGGCGACAACGCCTACCAGCTCGAGCTCCCGGACAAGTATGGGGTGCATCTGACGTTCAACGTTGCGGACTTAGCGCCATATGTTGAGCCTGAGCCTCATGAGGGTGAAGCGGGGACACTTCACAACCAAGTGGGGGAGGGTGATGTGACCCTGCCCTTCATATCAGCTACAGAGGAGGAAGACGCCATGAGACATCCGCCTTGAGACTCCTCTACAGCTACATCTACCCCGACCTAGATTTAGGAGACTTTCTATTTCTAGTTATTACGGTTTTGAGACATTACTTCCTTAGTACTTTCTATTTACAATATTTCTATTTTTAGTAGCTGCTATGTCTGGGTGGTTTTTCATTTATGTTAAATGGGCCGCCAAATTTAGTAACTAGAGAGTCCGACCCATTAGGCCCACTCTCTAGTATAAATAGAAACTATTGTATTTCATTTCAGGCACGTCGAAATAGAGATTTGCTTTCCAGTCGAGTAATCTCCTGAAAACCCGGGCCCTGACGTTACAAAATTAACGCGTTCCTAGTTGAACTATCCTGGCGCGTTAATTCGGTTACCGATTTATCCAGTTACAATCCGTATTCCCGCAACAAGAATTAACCCTAATTCTTGTCGCCCCCATAAACCCTAGACAGCCACCATCACTTCCTTCCTCCACACGCCTACCGCCGTACCAACCACCACACGACCACCCTCTTCCGCCGCTCACCCTTTCCCGTCTTTCCGCTGCCATCTCCGTCGTCACCATCACCTCCGACACCATTCGCTGCACTCCATCCGCTGCATCTCCGCTGTTCACTGTGGTCTGAACATCCCACAGTCCGCCTACACCAATCCGGTTCCCTTCCGACGAGTTGGTTCGCCCCAATACACTTTCACTCGGTCCTTGACATCGATTCGTGGTCTTTCCATCGGACAAGGTCGCATCACCCATGATGCCCCCTGACGCACCCCCTGGTGCGTCCTAGTAATGCACTCCCAGGCGCGCCCCCGTGTGGCACCTCCGGGTGTCACACGCCTATCCATTTCCCTTTACTTGTTATTTCCTTGTTTATGTTTTGGGAGTGTTGGTCACTTGTAGTGGACCAAGCCCATTATCTTATTAGGCTCATGACCAAGTTATGTAAGAATATTTAAGCACTTCATGTGTTCCTTTGGAATGGTAGGTTTAGTCAAATGTTTAATTGTGTAGAGTTGAGGTTTTCCTCCTCCCTTAAACCCTAGGCCTCACCCTAGTGGTTTGTGATCTCTTGCTTCCATCAATCTCCCTCACCCCCTCTCACGCTCCAAGGGCCTCATGCCTCCATCGCTCCCAGCTCAGTTGCGCTCCGCGTCTAATCCTAGTCACCGCCGCACTCCACTGTAGTCGCACTCCGGTAACCTCACTTTGAGGTTATTTGGTCGTCGCGCCCCCTTGGAGGCGCGCGCCCGCATAAATCCATTTTGAGGTTATTTCTAGTTGTGCGTCCAGAGCACCCCAAGGAAGGAATCCAACCAAGAGAAGAAGAAAGAAGCCCTTGCTTGATCCATGTTCCAAGCCAACGCACCCGGAGCGCCTCCCTGCGGGGGCGTTTCCCATCAGGTAGAGCTAAAAAAAGGAAATTCAAATGGAGTTGGATTTTGTAAATACAAGTGATATGTTTGGACCGATTACCTATGAAAATAATTTATTTGGAAAATGTTTATCTAGATTGGTTTGTATTAATATTTTTGATGCATGTATATACGTGAAAGTTCCAGAAGAACTCGAATAAGTATACAAAGGTCAGTGAAGATATATGAAAGTTATGGATCATTCATCACTCAATCAATCACATATATGGACAATAATATTCTACAGTTATGAGCTTGAAGTCGAAGAAGAATGCGTCCAATAGATTCATTCAAGGAATGTTAAATTGAGGGGGAGAATTATAACTGCACTATTAATTTTTCCATTAGTTTTGACTTTGTCCCATTGGGTTTTTCTGACAAGATTTTTAACGAAGTAGCTAGTGATGTATATTCAAGGGAGAGTGTTATAATATTATATTTATGAATGTATATAAGATAAGATTTTCCACATCTTAGAATTAGTTTATCCTCCAAGTATTGTAAACCATGTAAAAAGGCACTCATTGGTAACCTAATAAATACAAGTTTACCCTCTCTTTATTATCTTCTCTTTCTAATCTCTCTTTTTTGTTAATTTATAACACAAAGTAATAATTATTCACCTCATTTTTAACCAATATTTAAATTGAATTTGCATAAAAATGTGTCAATATGTGCACTTTTTATTAACATACCTCATAAATCATTACCTAAAACTCTAAATTAATAATAATAAAAAAAATTAATAAAAATATAAAACTAAAACGACATATAGTAGCGGATGGAGCAGCTTATTTAGCTATCCTACGTTTGAGATTCGATTTTCTTTTTTACAAGTGTAATCTAGAATGTACGATTCATATATACCGTGGAGGGGAACAATTAAATTCCTAAATTTGTTTGGTTAAATAAATAATAAAAATTTAGATAGGTTGTAGATTGAAAGTCTAATATATAAGGATGACATATTATTTTTTTGAAGTTAATTGATTTTTAAAATGAAAATTTATCGAATTTACATATTAAATTTATCTACAGGTGTTCGTATATGACCTCTAGTCTATTGATTCACGAAATTTAAAATAATATCAGGAAAAAATTAATTTATGTTTTTTTTAGTTGATATAAAGAGATTAAGAGTGTTTGGCAAGGTAATAAAACTAGCGTTTGACGTAGCGTTTTAGCAATAATAATTGTTTTTGGTAAGTAGCGGTAGATGTAGGTTTTCATATTTAGTAGTGTAGGATCACACGTGTTAGAAATCAAAGGGAATTGAGAGTTCAGTTCCTTAGCAGCGGAATATGTAATAACACGGATTTAAGACCAGTTCCTTAGAATGGGAACCTTTGATAATCAACTAGTTATCCAGGATAAAACTCACTATCTCTCTTTAAAGAGGATTTCAAAGTCTACTTCTTTTATTAAGCTTCAATTACAATCAACTAGAATAGAACACACATATTAAAAACTTGAGACACACTTAAGACTCTATATCTAGTTCGACCTAATCAAGCACAAAAAGCAAGTGACTTATACAGTTCTTCTCACAAGAACAAGCTCTATTTTCTTCACCTTCAGCAATGAGTGAATACGTGTATGGATGAGAGAGTTTGATTACTTTATTTATACATCTCAACCGTGCAGAATCACGATCTACAGCTGGTTGATTTGTGCAAATAAAATAACCAAAAAGAAATCGAAAAAGATAACATTTGTTACCAAATATTATCCTTTACGATTTTACATATTTTATTTCCATAAAAGATATACAGATAATCCCCTAACAATATGAAAACCCGGATATCCTTATATTCTCTCTCTAAGATAAAGATCTACCCTAATACGCCAGCCGCCGCTCTTGATATCTCTTTCCAGCTAGCGCGGCTTCGTCATTTTTCAGTTCCTGTGCTAGTTCCCAATTTCGACGTCTTGGTCTCTGTTCTGCATTTCCTGATCCTAAGTTCCATGTTGAATTGCACATATGAAAATATTAATAGCAAAGTGTTGGTCATCGTCAAAACTAGAAAAACTGAAGGAGATAACTTTTAAGGAAATTAGAGTTCCTGAAAATTTACATCCTAATAAGTAACATTTCAAACACTACTTTTTCAATATTAATCTTATTAATATTCCAATTTAAATTACTCAACACTCACAATACAACTATATCAGCCGCTACCGTCACTGTCATGCCAAACAGGTCTAAGAGCATCCGCAATGGTGATATTCATTTTGAGTATCATAACATATTTTTTTCATTTCTCTCTCTTTCACATCACTTTATGATACTTTTATTTCACAATGGTGATATCCTTTAAAATATCATAACTTTCTTTTACATCATTAAATAATATCAAAAATCATATATACACATCTAAATTATTATTTTTTATTTTTTTGCTTTGGCTGAAGATATTTTTGACCTTACAAATAAAGGCACATGTCATTGAGTTAGAAGAAATGTACAGTGATACTTGTCAGTATGGATATCAACTGTATGAGACTCCCATCTAATTATATTTTTGATTCTCACAATTTTCTGAAACTTTATTTTATTTTATTTTTATTTTTAAATGAATAATACTCCTAATATAGGGTTAAAGATGCTCTAAGATACTGCGACAGTGCTGAGTATGAAGCATGTGACGCGCGCCAACATACGGAGGCTATAGCTTATCATTATCCAGCTGAGATGCGATTTCCTCATCAATTACATAAAATAATTTAAGCGGTGTTGGGTGGGATATGGATATCGATCGTATGATTAGCCACATGGAGGTAGTTCGATCAAGTTAGTTTAGATCGATCGATATCATAATTTATTGCACCTCATGTGCCATCTTCAAATATATACAATGAAACTCTCCGGGATGTTTCCTGCCTAGCTATTTTATACTCCTACATACATTTTATGTATTTTTTTTACAAGTAAATACTAGACTCCTTGTTAGGTATAAAATCAGTTTAAATTATTGTAGCGGATGATCTTCAGATAATCTCGAAAACGAGAATTAGTGATAGAATTCATGGAGTGGAGTTCCCCTACTTATATTGCAAATCTCAGACTTAGCAGCCGAAGGTATGTTCTTGGCGATCCAATCCTGAATATGAACAATATTAATGTCATTTGATGCTAGAAAGTCTGCAGCTCTGTTACCTTCCATGTATCAATGAAAGACCTGAAAAGAATCGAAACAATCCAACAAGGACAGTATATCAATAATAATTGTTTGCATTTTTCAAGGGATTTTCCGTATTTCATTAACACAATTAATAACAATTAAATTGTCGTCATAATTCTAATATTTAGTTGTAAGGCCTGACGGAGGCCCTCGAGGAAGGCATAAGCCTCAGTTTGAAGTATAGACGTATTTTGAATCTGTTTTTTTATCAATATGTATAACATGAGATTGACGGTCTAAAATGATGAAATCAATATAAAATGTGAGATTATTTCTCTTGGATCTATCAAAATTTAGATGAACTTTTTATGTATCTTTAATTTACTCAATTATATGCAACTTTTTCAATCTGCTCATAAAATTTTCAAAAGCCGGGTAGTCACATTGGAACTATGCAAAATATTACATAGTTAATTACATTAATTACTACGGAGTACGTAAGTTTTCCGTTGTTCTTTTGAGTTTGTTTGAGTTTGTTTATACGGTTTTCTTCTCCAGGTACCCTGAGGTAAGGTGAAATTCACGAGATTTTTCAAAGTTGTACCTATTTTGTCCGATATCCTTGAATTTTTTATTTTTTTCGTCAAATGCCCATTTACTAATTTTTTAATTAACAGAATTTTCGCGTACCCTTGAGTTTTTGCAATTTTTGCGAAATATCCAAAGGTTTGTTATATTTCGCGTGGTACCCCTCAGGTCTTGACAAATTTCGCCAAATACCCTTGATGTCAAAAAACGTTAAATTTTGGGGTTCAGCCGTTAACTCCTACAAAAAAAGAAAAAATATATAAAAGTACAATATGAAAAATCAAGGTCTATTTGAATCATATTTTATTTATAATTATAACATGGAGTTTAGTATAAATTTATTTAATCTTGCATAATATAATAAAATATATCGAAATACGCAACTTAAATAAATCTTAAATCACTTATATCCTCCCCTTTTCAAATATAAATGTATCACAAATAATTAAGTCGAGAAGTGTTATTTTCTTTTTCTTTTTTTTTGTTATGAGTTTTCTTATTTAGTATGTGTGGTACTCTAAACTACAATTCTCATTCCTATACGATGTCGATTTTATAATATATATATATATATATATAAGTAAAAGATTATTTATCTTTACATATAAATGAAGCATAAGACCACCAACTTTGATATTATTGTTTGAAAAAATAAAAGCACACGACCCTTTCACTGTTTGGATTTATATAAAACAAAATACATAGTTTACTTGTAGTTAGGATGATTTTTCGTTCATATTTATTCTTAGATATTTTGATTTCTGAATGGTTTTATACACATTCATCTCGACTTAATTATTTGTGATATATTTATATTTGAAAAGGGGAGGATATAAGTGATTTAGAATTTGTTTAAATTACGTATTTTGATATATTTTATTATATTATAATGCAAGATTAAATAAATTTATACTAAAATTCCATGTTATAATTATAAATAAAATACGATCCAAATAGACCTTGATTTTTCATAATGTAATTTAATATTTTTTTTTTCTGGAAATTTCGCCTGATACCCCTGAGGTACGGCAAAATCCGCCTGGTACCCCAAAGATTTACCAATTTTGTGTGGTGTCCTCGAGTTTTAATTTTTTTTCGCCAAATACCCTTTTGGTAAGAAGGTAACAGAAATCGTTAAAAAAAATAAATAAAATAAAAATCCCCCAAAATCGTGTTTTGTCTATCGTCTTCTTCACGAAATCCCTAGCCCGTCTTCTCTCTCGGCCGTCGTCCCTCCCTCAATCCTCCGGCCGTCGTCCCGCAGTCGTCTCTCTCTTCCGCCTCCACCCGCTCGTATTTTCCGTGTTGTCTCTCTCGGCCGTCGTCCCTCCCTCGACCCGCCGGTCGTCGTCCCTTCCTCTACGCCGCGTCAAACTCGTCTCGTCTCGCCGGCCGTCGTCCCTCCCTCGACCCGCCGGCCGTCGTCCCTCGGCGTCGAACTCGTCTCCGCCGTCATCCGGCTCGCCTCCACCCAGGTAATACTCCTTTCAAGGCCATGGAGGTACTTTTTAGGGTTTAAGATTCAATTTGTGGAGGTACTGTATCTATCAAAGAAGTGTGTCGAGGTGCTGTGGTGTTTTCTTTGGTAAAAAATGTGTAGTTTGCCTTTCCTGTAATGCATTGATTTTTTTTGCTGAACAAATCCAATTGGATGGATATATCTTGATGCATCACGAATTAGTCTAATTAGAGTCCTGCATCACGAATTATTATAGCCACTTTAGTCGTATTACTGCGATAATTTGGGATCATTGTGCTCCGACCTCATTCGCATTCCTACATCCGGATCTTCGTGTTCTAGGTCTGTTTCTTTTCTCTCACACTCATTCGCAATCTCTAGGGTTTACGTGTAGATGTGATACAACGATTTGCTCTTTGTTTGATGGAATTCATTTACAGAGTTTTGTAGAAAATGTAGTTTCTAAGATTGATGATCTAATTTTGTCCAGTGAAAGCAATCTTTTGAGCTTCATTGATGATTGATGTTGTTTGTATGGTGGCCCTTTCAGGCCTTACTGATGTCAAAATTGATCACCTTGTTCAAATATAAAGTGATGTTAACAGTGAGTAGGTGTTGATTTGGCCCTAATTTGTTACTTGTCAGCAAGATATTGTTCATCTTGTTCGATAGAGATTCTACTGTGTAGCTGGCTTAGACAGTATAGTGTTCTGTAAAATTGCTTGCCTTGATTCAAATTAATGAATATGCTGTAAAATACTTGAAGAGGTTAAAGCGATGTTAACAGTGAGTAGGTGCTGATTTGGCCCTAATCTGTTACTTGTCAGCAAGATATTGTTCATCTTGTTCGATAGAGCTTCTATGGTGTAGCTGGCTTAGACAATATAGTGATGTTTATGTTGTAAATTACTTAAAGAGTTTAAAATGGCTTGAAGTTGTCTGATGTTGCCTTGAGTTAATCAATGACAGAATTTAATACTAGATGTTTTTGTCATTGTATTTTCTAATTGAAGGTGTGACCACACTACTGAGAATTGGTTGTGCTTAAGCTGCAAAGATAGTCTATTTGATATAATATAGGAACTTTCTTCTTCTTCTGTTTTATCTTCTTTCTGATTTCTATATTCAGGGATTGCATACATGATACACTGAATATGATAAAGATGAGTCTGAAAAGCATTACTGATGCTCCATTGACAGTCATTCTGAGAATCAATATCATATCTATAGACCATAAGCAATGAATTATTCCGGATAAAGTTATAACAAATATTGTTGAAAATTACACAATCCTTGTAGATATTGCTCAAAGTATCAGTTTCATGTTGATTTACATACATAAAATAAGTCCTGGGAGGAGAATATAAACAGGGTTCATTTTCTTGGCAATTCATTCTAGTGAGCATTAATGGCTTTCATCTCCAAAAGTTGTATGTCCTTGTAGGTCACATAAACGCTCCTCGCAATCCAATTTCCCCCACCTCGCATCCACACATTCACAGGGAAAGATAAGCTTGTCGAGGCTGTATAATATACAATTAGAAGAAGAATCAGTTCCCAATTGTTTCATCAGTGCAGGATAAATATGTAAAACCAAGTTGCTTTCACCAAGATAAAAGGGTCATTTCTCTATTTAGGATCAAAGGTCACACCAAGCAAACTAAAATTTTCTAGTAGTAGCATGATGAATTCATGTGAAATAATGAGACAACTGCTCCAAATACAATAAGAAAGCACTAAATGACGTCGGTATTTTCACCATAAGTGAAAGAACTAAGAAGCATACAAAGCAATCTAATCAAAATGTTTACCAAAGTCACAGAAAAAGATCAAATGATTATCATAAGCTTAAACACTTCCTCCAATTATATTATTCATATTTCTGCTTTATATGCATAGATTTTCAGAATGTGAATGAAACAGCTGCTCCAAATAGTCAAAAGACCAACCCATGTAGGAATGTGAATGAGGTCGGAGCACAATGATTGCGAATGAGTGTGAGAGAAAAGAAACACACCTAGAACACGAAGATCCGGATGTAGGAATGTGAATGAGGTCGGAGCACAATTGCACAATGATCCCAAATGATCGTAGTAATTCGACTAAAGTGGCTATAATAATTCGTGATGCATGACTCTAATTAGACTAATTCGTGATGCAGCAAGATATATCCATCCAATTGGATTTGTTCAGCAAAAAAAATCAATGCATTACAGGAAAGGCAAACCACACATTTTTGACCAAAGAAAACACCACAACACCTCGACACACTTCTTTGATAGATACAGTACCTCCACAAATTGAACCTTAAACCCTAAAAAGTACATCCATGGCCTTGAAAGGAGTATTACCTGGGTGGAGGCGAGCCGGATGACGGCGGAGACGAGTTTGACGCGGTGGAGGCCAGACGAGTTCGACGCGAAGGGACGACGACCGAGAGAGACAACACGAAGAAGACGAGCGGGTGGAGGCGGAAGAGAGAGACGACTGCGGGACGACGGCCGGCGGGTCGAGGGAAGGACGACGGTTTAATCTCCTCCTGCAACTGCAGCCTCATTTACACAAACTTGCACTTCTTTGTCATTGACATCATCAACTTTGTTGCAGCTCTCATCTGGTTTCTCTTCAGTAACCTCCTTCTTCATAAGAGCTCCAAGGCTTTCTCGCGGTTTAATCTCATCCTCATCTTCCTTGGACTCTTCTTGTGGAGCTTCTTCTAAGCTCTCCACCACTTGTTCTTCTTTCTCGAAAAAGATAAACACTACTGCATCATGTAAGATATTCAATCACTTATCTCAAACATTTACAAATTCCCTATAAATCCAATCTTAAAGAAAGCATTGGACGTCCAGTATCCTCTCAATTTGACTTATATAAACTCCAGCCTCATATCTAAATGATCACTAATCTCATTTAGCACGTTAACCATTCTTTCTACAAAAAATTTACAAGTTTTTCTCCCAACTAAGCCCCTTCCATTCCCTAAAAATATTGAATATATGCTTGTTCCCTATCACTTACTGTAACCATCAACAAGACAAATTAGAATCCTGAAAATCAGTTAATGAGATTAATCTCAACAATAACACGCAAGAACTCGTGGAAGCATATCATAACTTAGTTCATATCTTGTACAACTCTATACATACATCAGATTTA
Source organism: Rheum nobile (assembly GCA_027886185.1). Taxonomy (NCBI): domain Eukaryota; kingdom Viridiplantae; phylum Streptophyta; class Magnoliopsida; order Caryophyllales; family Polygonaceae; genus Rheum; species Rheum nobile. The sequence continues at coordinate 3,347,779 of WOAB01000207.1, read as the reverse complement.
TGCACTATTACCATCAATAGTTAAGTTATTCAGCATCAATGAACACCAAATCAAGCCTGTAAATTATGCAGGTAAGTCAGCAATACTTCATCTCTAGGTATACATTGTAAGAAACAACATTCCACAACCAAGAGCTTCAAAATGTTGAAACAGAATATTGAATTTGAAGTTTGAACAAAAATCAACATGTAAATTAACTTGAGTAATTCAACACAGTCAGAGACTCTGTATCTATCAATTGAAATTTCTGTTAACCCCGAACCAGTAAAGACGAACTACAAGTTTTTCAAATTAACAAAGTGAAGACTTCAAATTAAACATCACGAACAAGAGAAGATTAAAAAGTTGATCGAACCTCACCTCCAACTGCCTCTGCACAATTCTAGGTTTCTTCTTAGGCCTGCGAGGAGTTCTGTTACCAAGCATCACCAGGTAATCCAATTCAACCTCTTCCTTGGACAATTCAATCTAGAACTTCGCCCTCCCTCGCTTCTCTGAATCCCTAATCCTCCTACTCCCCTTCTCCAACGTCATCGGCGACAACGATGCCTATCGATTCCTATCTCCATCGGCGCTTACGCAGTCTCTAGGAGCACGACATGAGGCTTTACGTGTACGGAGGTTCAACGAACCGGGAGATAGCGGATGACCGACGAGGTGCTACGGACTAGGAGACGTCGGAGAGTGTTGCCGGAGAGAAGGTGTTGTCGATGGAGGAGGCGAGCGGGATGGAGGGCCGCCGGAGAGAAGGCGTCGCCGACACCAGTGGAGAACAAAAGAGAATGGAGGGAGGGGAATCGCAGGAGGAGAAGGGTCTCGCTTGGTTTAATTTTTTTTTTTTTTTTTTCATACTAACGGAACCGTTACCATTTTGACGGTTGGGCATATGGCGAAAATAAAATAAAATTGAGGGGTACCATGCGAAATAGGTGAATCTTTGATACACCTCGCGAAATTTGTCTTACCTCAGGGGTACCAGGCGAAAAATTCATTTTTTTTAGGAGTTAACGGCTGAACCCCAAAATTTAACGTTTTTTTACGTCAAGGGTATTTGGCGAAATTTGTCAAAACCTCAGGGGTACCACGCGAAATATAACAAACTTTCGGGTATTTCGCGAAAATTACAAAAACTCAAGGGTACCACGCGAAAATTCCGTTTAATTAAAAAAAATAAAAAACCAACAAATTTAAGCTAAATATTAAACGGTTTGTCTAAAGTTTGCCCATAGACACATGTTAAGAGACCAAATTTAAAAACTTTTTTCAAAATATTCCCTAAAATATAAGAGAAAAACTCTTAAAAAAAAGGTTAAATTAATAGCTAAAAAAGATTATTACCAAATATTGGATTTTTATTGGACACACATTAAAAAAATCCAATATTAAAATAAAGAAATTCTCTCCTCCGATTCAAATCCGTCTCTGAGTAATGGCGATCCTTCATCTCCTCCCCCTTCTTCACTGGGCTCCACCAGAACAAGAAATTCTCCGGCGTCTTGCTCCACCGCCCCTCTAAATCAACCCTAGAATTCGCCTTCCTCGACGGCGAGTCCCACCGCCGCCCCAATCCTTCCAATCTCCCTCCTCAATAGGCCGCCGACGACGACTCCGTTAACAATTCCATTAGGATTCTGCAGTCATGTAACAGATTGGTTTTGTGCTCCGCATGTCGTGGACCCCACCATCGCACTCTCCACGTGTACAATCCCACCACCGGCGCCTTCTCCTCCCCGCCGGAAGCATCCGACAATCCAACCGCCGCCACATGGATGAATCTCGTGTTCGACCCCGCCGAATCGACACACGACCAACTAATCTCCATCCACAATTTCTCCAATCAGATCCACCGCTACTCCTCCGCCATCGGAAATTGGGCCCCGTGCACAACCCCGAGTAATTTCCGGCCCCTTTTAGCCTAGTCCTTGCCGGCGGGGTCTACTGGCGTGGGTCCCTCCACTGGATGGGCCTCAATTCAACAGATCAGGGCCGACGAACAAGGCAATTTGTTTTAATATTTAGCTTGAATTTTTTGGGGTTTTTTAAAATATTTTTTTAGTTTTTTAATTAAAAAATTAATAGATTGATATTTGACGGAAAAAAAACAAAATTTGGACGTACTGTACAAAATAGGTAAAATTTTGGGATACATTGCAGATTTTACCTTACCTCAGGAATACCAAACAAAAAAACCGTTATTTATATATAGAGACATCGATTCTTCTACATGCGCTGGAGCCCATGAAACATATTTTGAACGTTCAGTGTCCACCTTGTAAATATGATAAATAGAAATCATATAATATATGATTTTTAAGGTTTATCTCCACTATTTTGCCCGGCCGGCTCAAATCCAATGTCGGCCCTTACAAAAAAAAAAAAAAAATCCTATGTCGGCAGGTGTATATATATATATATATTCATGAATATAAATAGATGTAGATCAGATTAATTTGTCCAAACCCGTTTTTATCAAACATCCGAAAAAATTACGAACTTCTTTTTATTGTAACCACATGCAACGGTAATATGTTAGCTTCGAAAATACCTTGGAAATTCAGGCCTTTTGTTTTAGACGTTCAATCCCTCTTATAAAATTTTGAAGGATTTATTATTATTTATTTTTATATGAAATCTAACAAATATAACATTCGATTTTCTGGCAACTACAAATGTGTCGTCCACTCTACTTAGAATTAACATCAAGGACTATATTGTCACTTTCATTAATTTCTCAAGAGCATCTACTGATATCGCGTCTACAACTCCTTATTCAAAACTCTCGATTAGATATTATTTGTGAGAAACTTGTGAAAATCATACGCTATGATAATTTAAGTATTCTCTTGACATTATAAAGATACTTTTTATTTGCACTGTATAAAAAAAAGTACTAAATATGTTTTGGGTAGAGTTAGCTTGGATTTACTGGACTTAATCTACATGTATATGTATATAATTACTTTTTTTTTTTCCGGTACAATAACTTGCTCGTGTTGTGTGGCTATCGTTGACTTAAGAAAATTTTCTGAGGAATCGAACATATAACCTTCTGCTAAATAAAATATCCCCTTTCAAAAAACTAATTAATGAAAAACTTACACTATTACGTTGGATTATATCTAATTACTATATAATACGCGCGGAGTATATCTTAATGGGTATGAGCTAGTGAACCAAAGTATGAAATAAGAATTTGAAAAGTGAATACAATGTAATCAGTTAGATAGTAGTTTAACTGAAACTGTACATTCTACCAATTAACCTTATCAATGCGTTATATAGGTAGAGTTAAATCACAATTCACAACACTGTGAAAACTCATTCCAAGCACAATACAAACGTTGTGTGTCAGCTTGAAATCTTTTTTCTAATTATATACTTAGTAATCTCACGTATGTTATGAAAATAGTTAAAATATCTGTAATTGGCAACTGGAGTAAACATAAGAAATTCTGTTTTATGTCTTAACAAAATACTGTATACGGTAAGGTCATGCATATATGTCTACTCATTTATACTTGATGAAATGTCTGTAATATTTGGCTTTATGTGGAGTAGAATATTAGAGTAGAATGCACTGTTTGTTTCAACAACAAAATAAAGAAAAAGGACTAGAATTCAACCTTATCAAAGCGCTAGCTAGCTAGCTAGGGAAGGTGCCAGGAATGCACTCGAAATCTCTTTTGGACTTTTTTTTGACCTTTTTCCTAATTTCTTCCTTCCGTTTATGACCACCACAACTTCGCTGTTTTGTCGTATACATAATACAACGTACTCCTATGTGATAAAGAATTATATAATAAAGATAATGTGATCGAGTTCATGTTTATCTTTCCGTTACTCTTGTCTTTTCTTTTTCCTGTTCCTAATTACAAATATTGATAAGAAATTCACACCGAGTTCCGTACGTACAGTGGCCGTGGATCAGCTTTAGTTTACCAAGTAGCTATAGTAGTACTGAATATCAAAAGTATTGGAGACGGACAAGTGAGAGAACGACACGTGTCAGGTAGTGTGACAATGGACAAGCCACCTCACCTGCTCCATCCGACGCGTTTTGATCATCCTGCACGCCTACCTCCTGACGTCATCCATTACTTCGATCATCCGCCCGATTCACGTACTTGTTTTAGGCTTCTATATTAAATACGGTTCGTCTAATATGTGTCTCGTTAAATATTAAGAGTTAATTTTTTTTTTTTTTAAAATATTGTCTAAATTTAAAGAGATAAACCTTTTAAAAAAAATTAAATTAATAACTAAAAGTGATTATTACTAATTATGAAATTTTTATTGTATGCCCATGAACACAAATTGAAAAAACCCATTTAAATATTCACCGATCTCTAATGAAGAATTGAACCCATGACTTTTAGTTTTTTCCACACAAGTTCCAAGACAAATATCACTATACCAGTGCATTTTCCTTGTCATTTTATATATACATAATGAAAATTAAAAATTCAAAAGAAAGCTTAACCAAAAATTCAACATACTATAAGGAATTTATCGGAGAAAAACGGAGGCAGAGTTGCCCCCCTTAGATCCGCACCTGCACACTGACACTACCATCTTCATAACAACTACATCCACCTTAATTTTTCAATATACTTAAGGATACATACTATTAGAAAAAGGCATTTTGGAAAATTAATGTCAAACACTGTTAGAGAATCAATACTTGGAGACACTGATAGGTAATCAATACATGGAAAGTGTTGAAAGTCAATTGAGAGTTCCACATCGAAAGTGTGAGGTATCCAAGCCTAGTATATAAGTAGATGAGATACTCATCCTATTACCAATTAGTTTTATGATGAAACATCGTTGGGCTTATGTGTTGGACTTGACAGTTGGACTCAAAATTACATCTCCCCACAACAAATGGTATCAGAGCTGATGTTGCGGCTGAGGCCGGACGTGGTTTGTGGGACCCTCTGTTGGACCCTTAAGTGAGTGGGAGATTGTTGAGAGTCAATTGAGAGTACCACATCGAAATTGTGAGTCTAGTATATAAGTAAATGAGCTACTCCTTCTATTGTCAATTGATTTTAGGATGGAACCACAGTGAGTTTATGTGTTTGGCAGTTGGGCTTAAAAGTACATCTCCCTACAATAAATGGTATCAGAGTCGAGGGTTCGACTAGGGCCGGACGTGGATTGTGGGACCTATGCGGGACCCTCAAGTGAGGGGGAGATTGTTAAGAGTCAATTGGGAGTCGCACATTGTTAGTGTGAGGTATTCAAGCCTAACTAGTATATAAGTAGATGGGTTACTCCTCCTATTAATTAATTTTATGATAGAACTCGTTGGACTTATGTGTTGGACTTGACAATTGAGCTCGAAAGTACATCTCCTGCAATAATAGCCGATGGTTCGGCTGGGGCCGGACGTGGTTTATGGGACCTGATGTGGGACTCTCAACACTTAATATATTTTCACTATTAATAGTATCACAATAACTATTTATATATCAATCATAAATTAAAGTAATATTTTAATTATTAAATTTTGTCTTCAATTGGATGTTTTTATTTTCATATAATTAAAATTGGTCATGTATTATAATCTATAATTTATATAAGTGTTTGTCATTAAATAAATTATGGTAAAAAATAAATCTTTGTAAAATTTATAAATATTAGTTTTCTAATTTGATATTAAAAAACAATTAACATGTCTTTTGTTGTAAAAAAAAAAATGCTCCTTATTTGAAGTACATAACATAAAAACTTAAACAAAAATATTAAAATATCATTGATATAAAGGTAAACCGATTTTTAGCAAACAAAATTATATACTCTAATAAATATAGTCACAATCTATCTGTCTATGTACTAAATGAGAAACTTAAATCCTACGTGTCGTCATCATGTTCAATTCGTCTACGTGTCATCACCCATTCAACCATCATTTGCCACAACATCTAGCCTTTTAAAACAAAATATTATAATGGGTCCAATTTTATTATATTTAATAACAAAATTATTTTAAAAAATTGTATTAGCTAATCTTACTCTATAAAAATTATCAACTAAATTACTCAATCACAAAGTTATTAATAAAAGAAACCCTAAATCGTAAAAAAAAACAGTCTTTTATGAAACAAAAAAATAATTATATGCTAATGTAAATTTATATTTTATATATTATGAAAAAACGGAACAATAATATATTTGTACGAGTTCAACCATATAGTTATAAAATGAAAATAATATTTTCAATATGAAGAGATGTATGTACATATTATAATTAATTTACTACCCAAAAAAAAGTGGTGGTAGCGACCGCGCTGACAAAACGTCATCGTTGATTAAGGGCCTGTTTGGATTATGCATTATCTGACATTATAATGTCAAAAATTGGCATTATAATGCCAAAAATGAAATTATAATATCAGTTTTTGGCATTATAATGTCAAATAATGCGTAATCTAAACATACTAGGGGTGTTCATCCGGTCCGGATCAGACCTATTCGGTCCGGTCCAGGACCGGTTTAGACCATATTTTATTTATAAAAAAATAAAAAAATAAATTCTTATTTAAAATCTAAAAAAAAAAATATACTCCTAACTTATTAAATTAATAAAAAATCTATAAAAAATACATATAAATCTCTCAAAAAACATATAAATTAATTATTTTATTTTATTTTTAAAAAAATCCGATCCACCGGTCCAGACCGATTTTTTTTCCGGATTTGGATCGGACCGGATTAAGAAAATTATCTGGACCAGAGACCGGACCGTATTTTCACCGGTCCAGTCATTTCCGGTCCGGTCCGGTTTTCCGGTCCGGTCCATTTTTGAACACCCCTAAAACATACCCTTAATATTAGTGCGTGGGCCGTGACTTTTGCATGTTTTAGTTTTTTTCTTATTCCTCTCATGTAAAATATTTTTCATGTAACACTACCTCTTACTCCGTATTATTCAATTTTTTTGATAGAGACTTATTACTCCGTATTATTTACTAAGTCTAATGTACTATATATTTATTAAATTAGAACCTAATTATGCTACATGACACTATCTCATTAAAATCGTCACATGATTCTCCCTCATTAAAACCGTCATATGTCATTTTCTGTTTTTTTTTTTTAAATAAAAAAAGATAAAAAAAAAAGATTATTATCCTAAACCTATCACTATTTTTTTTCCAATTTAAATACAAATCAAACACAAAGATTACAAGTTAATCACAAAGATTACAAATCCAAAATTTCCTAATTATATACAAAATTCAAAATTTCCTAATTATATACAAATCTAAAATTTCCTAATCTATTATATATCTACTTAACTAGAACCTAATTACGCCACATGACATTCCATCATTAAAACCGCAACATGGCACTCCCTCATTAAAATTATCACATGTCATTTCCTGCTCTTTTTAAAATTTTAAAATAAATCTAATTATTAATCAAAGATTATTATCCAACCTATCACTCATTTTTTTCTAATTTAAATACAACTCAAGCACAAAGATTACAAGTTCATCACAAAGATTACAAATCCAAAATTTTCTAATTATATGGATGATTGAGATAAGCAATTATGATCCGAAATTGATTTTAATATCAATATTATCTAGATTCATTTTTTAATACATATTTTTTTTTTAAATTTAATATTTTTGATTCAATATTTATGACGTAAAAACCCGTGCTTGACACGAGAATTACACTAGGTATAAATAAATATGCGTATTAGCGAGACAAAATTTGTCACGTTAGTTCTACAAGAATTTACAGTAACAAAACTTAAATTATTCAAATAGAGAAATGAATTAAATTATCTATCCGCTAAAAAAACATTATTTTAGATTTTGTTGAGAAATGTTTGTTATTTTAGAGTTTTAAATAATGATTTATTGATAAGTTATAATGTTTGTATTGAAAATTGCACATGTTATTTCTTTTTGTGCATAAATTCTTACTAGTTATATCAAAGTCTAAAATGAAAATTATTTATGAATACAGAGAGTAGTAATTAAACTTATTTAGATTTTTAAACAATGTTTATTGTCGCTGTATATCAACTTATTCTTACATTTTACTATACAAAAATTAAGGGCAGTGTCGCTTCATTTCTTGCTCATATCTCTCCTCCTTCCTTGCTCAAATTGATCAAAACACTTGCTTCAAACACTTGCCCTGGACGATTGTTCTTACACTTGCTCTGACTCTTGCTTCATTCCTTGCAGTTTCTTGCGTGCCCGGGTTCTTCGAATCAAACGCAGATCCACTTGCTTCTTTGCTTTCTCTTTGCAGATGGCTAGGCCATGTGGTGGTCGTGGGGAAGGGATCCCCTTCAAACCGATGGGACATCGTTACTTTGCGTCCGCGAATTGCGATGTCAGGTTATGCTGGCAACAGCGTATGAAGTCCATATGAATGTGGCTCTGAGCGCTTGCGGGTCGTTGCCTCAAGGAAAAGAATGATTTTATAATTTCCAAAAACATACATGATGATTTTATAATTTCCAAAACCATACATGTATACAAATGTTATGCACAAAAGGTTTTAGGTTCCGTTCGGCAAAGCTTTTTTGAGATTAACGGAGCTTGATTTTCTTTTTAATCTAGTTAATGAGTGTTCGGTAAAAAAATATCAATCTAGCTTAGAAAGCTTATAGTAGATTAATGTAGCTTAATTTTTCGATTTTTTTTAATGTGACCCCCCCTAGTTTGTTGAAGATTAACAAGCTGTAATTTATATTTATCTCATTTCAGCTTGTAATACCGAACACCAACTATAATTTTTAAATAATTAAGCTAATAAACCCAGCTTCAGCTACTCATTCAGCTCCAGCTTCCATTTCAGCTAGATTTACCGAACAGAGCCTTAATCTACTAAACATAATTTTCGTTATATTGTACTTTGAAAAACTTCACGCATTGGTGGTTTTTCCTCCTTAACAACTGTACTTTTATTTTTATAAAAATAAGAAAAAGTAAAAAAAATCATTTTCATATACTCTTTTGAGCGGACTCTATACTTTTTACTTAAAAAAACTTATTTTTAAATCTAAACTTATTATTTAAATAAAAAAGATACCACAAACCGTTTCAACTTGGATCAATAATAAGAATGGTCTTAGAACAACCACATTGATGCATTTTTCCCTTAAGAAATATGTTCAAACCAACGGAGTCTTGATTCACGCATCTTTTTCTCAATACTAGTCACTCCAATCTTGTTCCTGATGACTTCATTCTGGATCCTAGCCAAGATTGGAGCAGCAAATATTGGGGAAATATGTGTGAATGAGATTTTGTTGGTTTGGACATGTGATGAGGGGGTAGTCCGACGCCCCAATACAAAGGTGTGAGCAATTATATTTCGGACAATTTCGTCGTGGTAAAGGCATGTCAAAAAGAGTTGGAAGGAGGTGATTAAGAGAGATATGACCCTTTTGACCCTAATAGAAGACATATCAAAGGATAGGCGCATATTGCGGCATAGGATTCAAGAGTTGAGTAGCTCTTGGTTGATAGCTAGGAAGTCTACTTTTTTGTTGTGTTTGTATGTGTCTTATGTGCAGTGTTCTAAAAATCTTCGCCTAGGCGAGAAGAAGCCTAAGACCATCTACAATAATGATATTGTGAATGAGTATCAAAGCTAATTTAAAAAATAAAAATTCAAAAAAATGTCAAAATTCTTGAGTAAATAAAAAAATGAGTCTCTTGCAGATGATACTCCATCACCTTTTTGACATTGACTTTGTAAAAAAGTCACATTATAATTTATTTTTATTTAAAAAAATGCTAATAGACTATGGATACCATTGTTAAAGATGCTCTAAGATGTTTTGGAAGCAACAACATCTTCGGAGATTAGGGCAAGTTTTGGATTAGACTTTGTAAAATAAGACCTATAATAAAATATCAAAACTCATTCTAACATAGTTTTATAAACATTAATGAATATGGGAGAACATAGTCAAATAATCACATGGATCACACATTAAATTTTAATTCGTCTAGCCGCATGGGCGCTAGGCCCTCCCTCGCCTCTCAGCTCCCGCCTAGCAACATTTAGAACATTGCTTGTGTGTGGCGGTTAGCTATATTGTGTGCTTTTACTTGCTCCATGTTGAATTCTTGTTTTCATATCTTTTGGATATATCGAAAACACCCTCTCGACTAGGTAGGGGTATGGGTGCGTACATCGCGATCCTCTAGACCCCATTTTTGACGGGATCACACTGGACACATTGTTGTTGTTGTAAATGTGTCCATTTTTTTAAAAAAGTAGTTCAAATAATAAGATGTTTTAAGTGCTCTATAGTTCTTCTCCAACGTCCAGTTTTTTTTGTTTTGCTTAAAAATTGACACTATCTTTTAACTTTTGAGTGAGCTTTTTTTGTTAGAATGTATTTAAAAAAAATTAATTTTTTTAAGTTTGCTGATGTGACTTTAAAAGTATGCAGATGCTAAATATACATTCCTATTTTTGCTATTTATACATAAGAGGGGCAGCATACGCCTCGCGTGGGCGTACCAAGGGGCACGCATAGCCAACGCATGCCCATGCCAAACAAATGCCATTAGAATACCTGAAGAAATATCTGGTAAGGCACACGTCCTATGCGCGTATCCATGTTGTATGCGTGCCTATACTTTTTTTTTTTATAAATGCACGCATACAGGGCTGGCACACGTCCTTTACACATGCCTATGTTAATTTTTTTTAAAAAGAATATTTTTTTAAATATAGGCATGTGTACATGACATGCACTTGTATTGTACGTGTGTCTATATTTTTCAAAAAAACAAAAGAGATTATACTGAATATAAAAAATGATTTTCCAAATCTGAATACTATATACTATCGTATTATTCGAATATCGGTTATACGTAGTATAATGTAATCCTAGTTTCATTATCGTATTATTCGAATATATGTTATACTCAACTTAATGTAATCCTAACTTCATTATCGTATTATTCAACATCATATATATTTGTATACTACGATAATGAAGTTAGGATTACATTATAGTGAGTATATACGATGTTGAATAATACAAAATAATGTGTGCCTTTAAAAAAAAAATATAGGCACACATAGAGGTTTCCAAACCCCAAACGCTACATACCCTAGGGTACGTAAGGTATCCAAACCCCAGGATTTCCAAACCTATACGATATTGAATAATATTATAATGAAGTTAGGATTACATTATAATACTCAGTATAATCGATATTCGAATAAAGCGATAATGAAGTTAGGATTACGTTATATTGAGTATATGTAATATTAATTGGCTAATACGATAGTGAAGTTAAGATTGCATGTGTAATATCCCTCATTTTGTAAGGGTATTTTGAAAATTTTCCAACTCCCGTATTACAAGTCGGATTAATTTCAGAGAAGTTCAGACATTCGGTAATATGTTTGATCTCTGCAATATTTTTCTGAGTAATATAAAATACAGTTGACGTATGTTCAAAGTTAAATAGTCGTTCGTGTACGAATATATTTAACCCGGGGTTAAGAAGATTAACCCAAGATTTAAATCGGACAAAAGGGTGAAAATTTGCCTTGACTGCACCCCGCGGTGGAGTTGCCGCACCCGCGGTGAAGGCCAAACATGTGAGGCGGTCTGAGGAGGCCACCGCACCCTGCCGCACCCCGCAGTGGGATATTTTTCTTCTGCAGCGTCATCCTCTTCTCCTCTACAACAACAAGTGGCTCGTCGTTATCAGGCCTAGGCCGTCTGAATTCGCCCCTAGCCGTCCCTTCTGTTCCCTTGCAAGTGGAGGTGGGTAGGAGCTATAAAAGGGAGGAGCTGGAGAGGATGATTAGCTGCTAAACTTCTTCTTCCTCCTCTGAAAAACCTCCATTGTTGTCTGAGTTTTGGAGCTTCGCCGGAGTTGTCGCCGAAGTTCTTTTGAGTAGGAAGGTGTCCTCCAGTGTTGTTTGAAGTTTTAAGGAGTTTGGAGATCAAACCATAATCGAGTCGAAGGCAAACGAATCGATTTGGGGTGAGTTTTCTCCACTTCGCTGTCGAACTCCCCTGCCTCTGTTAGCTCGCCGCACCCACGGCAGAGGCTCCACTGCACCCGCGGTGAGCTTGTCCGGGTTGTGTGTTCTTGGGTGTTTGGCTTTGGGCGAGGCTTGACTCCTTCGATTCTTTTAGTATTCTTTTAGATTCATATATGTGGATATTAAATCTAACTTAGGGTCTCGTTATGGGTCGTTTCTTAGGGATTTATAATCCGAGATCTGTCCCAGTTTCGGACCCAGGAACTCGTCGTCTCTAAGCTTTGCGTAAGCTTCTGCGGATCTAAGGCAAGTGGCGGTTCGCTCTTGCTCATCATTCCATATTTCAATTAATTATCAATTGTTTAGTTGTTAATTAATTTGGGATGATTTACTGATTTATTGTTCGTTGGGAACAGTTTTGTTAAATGATATGTTAAAATGAGATATTATAATAGGTTGTATATCTGTTAGAACAACGCTATTATATATATGATTAAAACATGATATTATACTAGGTTGTATATCTGTTAGAACAACGCTAGTATAGATATATGTTTTATTGTTGGCCATGATGGCTGTGATGTGGATTATTACTGTGTTGAACTGTTTAGTTAGCACGAGTATTCGTATGAACGTTGGACTCGTTGAGGTCCAGTCGTTTCTTGATAATTATTGGTTGAGAGGGCATCGGAGACCCTGACACCAACTGACAGATCATGATCGTCCTCTATCCGAGTATAGAGGTGGTGCACTTAGCTAGTGTCACAAACGTTGGGAAGGATTCCCGTCGATATATGTCCCTCATGACGAAACATATATCTAAAAGCTTATAATGTGATGTGTGTTTTGGAATTAAATGAGATAAGTGCCGTTGTCGCACATAATTAATATACCCTTGGGCGAGTAGTGCAGCTAGGCAATAGTGCAACTAGGAAATCTCATCTTGACTTTGATCAGAATAACGTTATCTTTTCAATCTGGATTCACTTTGAGCGGTGAGGTTGGTCGTGAACCGAAACATCAAGTCGTTTTTGAACGCTTGTATGTGATTATTAATGTTCCCCAACATTTGTCATATTTCCGATAAGACTCAATTCATTGGAGTCTTCTTTTGGGACTGATTGCTGTGAGATTCGGTCTCCAAAATCTTCTCTTGATCATGCCTTTTCATGTATTCAGTAGAAGTATGGTGGTTGACTATCGTTATCGGTTGTGATTCGAGGAACGACGAGTCTAACCTAATACAACTACTTCGAACCACTCTGCTTTGTACCCTTGTGTAGTCTTTCATTAGACTAACCAACCGTAATTGTTCTCTGCATGGTTGGCTGGTGTCATCCGTTCGATTCGGCACATCAGATAAGTTGCCATCCCGTGAAGGCTAGAACGACTATGAAGGCAAACGGTGTTTTGACAAGTTTATTCAGGTTGAGATTCTTGGCGGGTGATCATTACGATCAAGACCCTTTTGTTGTTTATTTAAAGTCTTCCGCTGTGTTAAATATGTTTTGTGTAAAGACTTCCGCTGTATTTCTGATGTATTTGGAATTTTGTTGAAATTCCGAGACTTTGGTATAAATGAAAGTTATGGTATTTTGTATCATAACTGTTGTTCGATGATTTATATCAACTGGAAAAGCCTCGGGTGACATCGGACAGTACGTCTGAGGTCACTGGCGGTAATGCTTTCAATATGTTATTTGGGGGTGTTACAACATGATACTTAGTATTACCGATATTCAAATAATGCGATAGATATAGTACGAGTGATAGTCTTATACACATGCCTATATGATAAAAACAAGTTTTTATATATTTTTGAATTCTTTGTTATTTGTTTTTTTTAATGTTTTAATAAAGGCACACATTAACTTTAGGGAAAAAAAATAAAAAACATGTACATGATACGTGCTCGTCTTATACACATGCCTTTTTTCCATGTTTTCGTCCTCTACGCGTGTGTGAACGGATATTTTGTCGGGTATTCTAATGGAAAGCGGATACTATATGTGTCCCCTTGATATGTCCATGCGACGCGTACACGTGTCCTCTTGTATATAAATAGTAAAAGCTTGTGTGTATATAGTATCACCCTAGAAATATACTCCGTATTGTATTGGGTTTTTGAATTGATTTGACAAAATAAGAAAGTTAAATCACTAATTAATTGAGTTCATAAATTTTTTCCAAATTAATAATTTAGGCTTTGTTTGGCTACAACATTATAATGTCCTTATTTGTTATAAATAGTTTATTTGAAATAAATGTGTTTGGTAGATACATATTCATACTAAAAAAATGTCTTTTCCTTTTGTCTTTCTATTTGAGAGATGTGGTAATTATAATATCCCAAAATAATATAAATACTTTTATCAAAACAATATATAAAAATTGCATTATAAATTGAAACCCGAGACAAACTCTTAGACATACCTTATTTATATGTTTATAAAAGAAATGGGTTCATGAATTAGGATAGTTTTATAAGCGTTGATAAAGAAAAGAAAAAAGAAAGAGAAAAGTTGATGAGTAGCCGCCAGACTTTTAAAACGAATCCCCATATGGATGTGGATGCGCCGACAGCCGACGTTGAAGATCGATATTTCTCTTTGGGCTTGCGGTGGATCGGCGGCTAGACCAGACCAGCCGGGCCCGGGCAAGGATTAATTTGTCTCACTTTTCTTGTGGATTTTTTTTTTCACCCGAACAAAAGGTGGCGCCAACCATAATTTCAGCAGATATATAAAAGTATGAAACGTGAACATAACAATAATGATAGAAAATGTAGGTGCGAAAAATTTAACTGAGAATGATAAACCGATCATCATTTTTTTTAGATTCTTTGTCCGATTCTAATGACCATTGTCACTCTACGTCCGGATCGGATTCTGGTTGATCACCTTTTGATGGGACGGACTCTTCTTAATGGATCACACTATTTTCATATAGCACTCAACGCGTTGGATGTCCATCTTTATTCCCTTCATGACCTTCCATCAATGAGGAGGATCACGAGTCAACGAGAAAGAACGCGCCTACCTTTAAAGAACTCATCGCGAAGAGTAACAAGAAACCTCAGAACATCTCTAGCGCGTCAATTACATATGACCGCGTAGTAACTGTCGGACGCCACCAAACCGTCACAAATCCATCGGACCAATCCGGGCATGCCAACCATGCATCTTTCCAGATTGACACGCGTCTCCCCGTCCTACTGGTCCAATCACGGCCTTACACCTACCTGCCGACGTCTGCCACCGGGTGAACCACGAGATGACACGTATCCCTACATATTGACCGAACTTAAGCAAGACCCCTTGTCTATATATAGCCCAAGACCCCTCATAAATTTGGGGTCGAGAAAAAGAGAAAAAACAGGGTCACAAGCTTGTTTTAGCTTTTTCAAGATCTGTGTATGATTCTCGTGTAAAGATTCGCTGGAATGTAATCGTCAAATGATGTTATCGCGCCAAGAATGAATAAAATGCATTCTTTTCAAATATATTCGTGCTTTGGTCCATATTGCATTGATCGCGTTCTATCGAAGTGGATGGTCTATGTCGCGACGATTTTATGTTTTAGCAACTCAGAAATACGGGAACCATCACTGGCGCCGACCGTGGGGAATTTCCTCACAATAGGTCGACTAGACCATCCCAGGTACGTTCTCGCGATCTTTCTAAACGGGTGAGATCCTCCAACTCGCTTGGGGCTGCCACCGCGTTCTTCTAAACGGGTGAGATCCCCCAACTCGCTTGGGGCTGCCACCGCATTCTTTCTAAACGGGTGAGATCCCCCAACTCGCTTGGGGCTGCCACCGCGTTCTTCTAAACGGGTGAGATCCCCAACTCGCTTGGGGCTGCCACCGCGTTCTTTCTAAACGGGTGAGATCCCCCAACTCGCTTGGGGCTGCCACTGCGTTCTTCTAAACGGGTGAGATCCCCCAACTCGCTTGGGGCTGCCACCGCATTCTTCTAAACCGGTGAGATCCCCCAACTCATTTGGGGTTGCTACCGCGTTCTTTCTAAACGGGTGAGATCCACCAACTCGCTTGGGGTTGCCACCACGTTCTTCTAAACAGGTGAGATCCCCCAACTCGCTTGGGGCTGCCACCGCGTTCTTCTAAACGGGTGAGATCCCCCAACTCGCTTGGGGCTGCCACCGCGTTCTTCTAAACGGGTGAGATCCCCCAACTCGCTTGGGGCTTCCACCGCGTTCTTCTAAGCGGGTGAGATCCCCCCAACTTTTGCTTGAGGCTGCCACCGCGCATTACTCATCGAGAAAGTTTACCATGTCACTCAAATATTGCCACTACATAGAAAGATGACGAAGTTCAAAAGGTTGTTTTTCATTCATCTGATATCATACTAATTGTTTCATGCGATGACATACAGGAAGAAAAGTTAAAGAAAGCCTACAAGTCGCCTAGTGGAAATCAAGGAGCATCGCGATCCTCGAGCAAGGTTGCACTGTTTGTCACGGCACTCGCATCTACATCCATGGCTTGGTTATCTCCTTCCACGGGGTCTTCGATCGGGGGTTTGCCAAAAAGATCCGTGTAGTCTGGAGTGAAATAAACAATCTTGGGATCGATCTCGCTGAACCTCGCCACCGTTTGCCTGACTCCAATCCTTATACCCTGCTCCCAATGGGGTCCCACCTCGTCGGCCAGCTTCATCTGGTAGCCTTCTGACTTGAGATAGTCAGAAACAGCGCGTTCTGCCCTGGCACGCCATTTTTCAGCTTCAAGGTTGGAAGCGTCGCACTGCCTTCTAAGCTCAGCCACCTCATCATCTTTCTCGGACATGGCGCGCTGAAGGTTCTCAACATTCTCCTTGATCGACGCATTCTCCTCCTCAAGCTTTGCCTTCTCACCCTCAAGCTTTATCGCGTTTGCATTCACCTTATCGAGTTCCGCGACAGATTGCTCAACCTGTCTGGTTAACGCGACCACTTTTGTACGAGCTTCATTCTCTTCACGAATGCCTTTGCATTTGGCATCCAAGACGTTGCAATATGACGTGGCCGCCAACATGCTGAGGCGAGCCTACAGACTCAAATGTGATAAGATTAGAGAAGTAAAAATGGTGACAAAAAGCAAGAGCAAGCAGGGAAGCGCGTACCATCTCCATGTATTTCATGCCCTCCAGCTGAAGAACATGAGGAGGCAAAGAAGTCAGCCATTCTTTTTTTTTGACACATACATCATTTGGGATTGCCAGCTTACGCATGTCGGCCACAGAGGGCACTGGCGCGACGAAAATGGACCTCCCCGCGGCACAGATTGGAGCAGGGTCAACGTTGCTCTCATACCTTAACCTCTTTTCCCCGTGACACGCTTGAGAAGGGTCATCGCGCTTATCTCCTCACGTCTCTGCCTTGACTGGACTGCTTGGTGGTAGCGACGAAGCTGTTGTCTCACACACGATCATCGCGTCAAGGGTTGGAGTCGGGGTCTGCTCCGACGTGGTCTGATCATCTGCTGCTCTGGCCGACGACTTTGATCCACTCGCGATCTTCTTGGCCCCTTTTAGCAAGAAATCAGACTTCATCCCTGAGAATACAGAAGTTAGCTAATACAACGCATGGAAATAAAGAGTAGTGAAAGAACAAATTACCACTCGATTCATCGCGTCCAACGGGACGCGACAAACTGAGCCCTGCTTTCTCCAAGTTCTCTTGAGTAATCACGCGCTTGTAGTCAGGGGCATTTCCCTCATTACGAAACTGATTTTTGCACGCGTCAATCTCCTTCTGATATGGCTTGTCCAGACGCATGAAAGGGCCAGGAAACAGTTGGCAGTTGAAGACCGCGTGAGAAGAGCATTGCGCTAAGAACCATTTGTCCTTCCATTTTCCCACGTTGGAAGACTTACTGATCACGTTTAGGATGGGTAGGCTAAGATTACAAAAGCCCTTGTCATACTTCAGAGTGAAGAGCTTAAGCATGTGTTGCGCATCAGGAGAAAGGCCGGAGTGATAACATCGCATCGTATATCCGCTAAGATACCTCCACGCGTTGGGATATAGTTGGGCAGGGTTGAGATTGATGAGCCTCAAGAAGTCGCGATAAAAGTCAGGTAGAGGAAGACGGAATCCAGCTTCGATGCTGGCTACGAAGATGACCACACAATTTTCGTATCGCGCCAAGGAAGTCCCTCCTCTCTCAGGGAGACATAGTTGTATTCCGGCCGGCCACGGAATTGATCGCGCTAAATCCTCTAGGGTGGATAGTGAAACAGTGGTGGCCTCTCAAAGGCTTCGCATGTCCTTTCCTGGATGGTCCTTCATCATGGGAACCTCATTTGGAATCACCGGGGGAATCGGATGTAATACCCCTCACTTTTAGTAAGGGTAATTGGGTAATTTCCCAAACCCTCGTCCATTATTCGGGAAGCGTTAGGCGAAATTCGGAATTTCTGTAACTCGTATAATCTCTGTAATAATTCTTTGAGCGTTATAATATACAATCGATGTATTTTCGAGGCTTAGAATATTTGTTTGGATACAAATATTCAATTTCGGGGTTTAAACTCGTGTTAAACCTTTTCACATAGCAAACGATGCAAACGTGGCATTTCCGCGACCGCGGAAGAATATCAGCGATCGCGGAAAATCGTTCAGCGTCGTCTTCAATGGACTTCGCGTTTCGTCGGTTGGGGTCGTCGTCGATTCTCCGGGGGAGGGAGCTCGACCGTTCGCTTGGCCATCGTTATGCCTCTTCTGGGGCTATAAAAGGGAGGCCGAGGGTGGTGGCTCATCATCCTCAATCCCGATATCTCTCGTGCTCGTTTTCTCTTCGCCGGAGTTCGTCGTCGTCGGAGCTGCTCGCCAGTGTGCCTAGGTGTTGGAGGTGGTGGTGCTTTGGAGGTCTCGTGGTGGTAGAAGTCAAAGCCCCCTCGTCCGAGCCATTGTCATCGTCGTCGGTGAGCTTGTGTCGATCTAGGGTTCGTCTAAGGAGGATCCGCGATTGCGGATATGAACACCGCGACCGCGGATGGTGCCCAGAAACCCGCGACCGCAGTTTGCCTTAGCAAACGCGATCGTGGCTTTGGATGAGCCGGTCACGGATGGGACCCTCGTTCCTTTCGTTTCTTTAGATTCGTATTTTTATTCGTATCGAATCTAACCTAGGGTTTCGTCGTGGGTTCGTTGTCGTCGTAGGAATCCGTAACCCGATTCCGTTTCCAGTTTCCGAACCCAGAAACCCTACATCGTTCGTTCGTCTCGATTAAGGCAAGTGGCGGTTCGCTCTTGCTTATCATTCCATGTTTCCGTTAATTATCAATTGTTTTTAATTGTTAATTAATTTGGGATGAATGTTATTTTCGTTTGGGAACAATTTTTATAAATGTATGATTAAATTGTGACATTATGATAGGTTGTATATATTGCTAGAAACAACGCTATTATATCTGTTATTATCATGATGATATTGGTGTGGATTTTATGTGTGAACTTATACATATGTAGTTAGAACGAGTATTCGTAGGAACGCTATGTACCTTGCGAGGTCTAGCCGTTTCTTTTTAACCGTGGTGTGTAGGATGTTCAGGCCCTAACACCCTTTCCCCTGGTCATGACTATCCCCTATTCGAATATAGGGGAGGTGCACACAGCTGGTGCCAACAATCGGGATTTATTCCCAAGATATCTCTCGTATCGAGATGATATATTTATATGATAAAAGCTTTAACGTAAATATACGTTTTGGAATTAAACAAGATAAGTGCGATTATGCACATAACTAATATACCCTCATGTGAGGAGTACAACGTGGAAACCGCCCGGACTTCGGTTAGAGTAAGTCTTCTTTCCAATCTGGTTTCGCATTGTGCGGTGAGGTTGGTCGTTGACCCAAATGATCAAGTCATTTTTAAACGCTTGTATGAAAACTATAACGTTCCCAAACATTTGTCATACTTTCCCATAAGACTCAATCTTTTGGAGTCTTCTCTTCATACGTTTCCCATAAGACTCAATTCCTTTGGAGTCTTCTTTTTCAGTGCATGCCTAAATTCTAATCATTCCGTGAAAGTTCCGGGTTATGTATCGTTCCTTCGGTTATTATTCGAGGGACAATGATAGTAAACGGTTACGATCACTAGAACCATTATGTTTTCACCCTTGTATAGTCTTTCATTAGACTAACCAACCGGGTTTTATTCCTTGCATGGTTGGCTGGTGTCATTCGTCCTATACGGCACATCAGTGGTTGGTCCCCGAAGACTCATAGTAACCAATTGAAGAAGAGGCTTACAGTTGCAGATTTAAGTGTCGGTATTTCAAGGTCGTTAAGTATTACTTTAATATGTATTTTTATAACCTAGTCATGTAATAGGTTTATTCTTAAAGTCTTCCGCTGTGTAATTTAAAGTCTTTTGCTGTAATTTCATTCTGTTGTAAATTGTTCTTGAGAAATCTTTTAATAAAAATGGTTGAGTTCCATTTAAAAATGTCTTCCGCTGTTTAAACCTTTCGTTAGTTATTATGTTTATTTAAGATTAATTGTTCTGATTAAAGCCTAGGGTGACATCGAACAGTAACGTCTGAGGTCACTGGCGTGTGGCACTACCGACGTAAGTCGGGGGTATTACAATTATGGTATCAGAGCAATGGTTTTAAAATTCTTAGCCTATTGTTAGGTTTGAGAATTTTCGAAAATTAATTTCGAAACTACTTTCAACCTATTTTCTATTAAAAAGGAATTTCGAGAATTTAAATGTTAAATTTAAAAGTTCTAATTATTTCTTGGAATTTAAAATAATGATTTAACTATTGAACTCCAAAAGTTATTTATAGTTGGTTTATAAATGTTGTGTTATAAGCAATTAAATTACGTTTATGATTGTAACTTTAAAAAGTGCGAATTTTTGGTCTTAGTAAGAGTTTTGTGATAATCGTATCACCAGTTTGAGAAACTAACACTATAAGTATTTTTTTTATATGAGGTTTAAAGGTATAAAGTATGAATTTTGAAAGTATAAGGTTTTATAATAAGTGGTTTTCAAACTTCTGCAAGATTCGAGTTATTACTTATTCCTTAGATCCATTCTTAGGAATATCGTTTCTCCTTAGGTTTAATGTCATTTAAAGGTTGACATGTCTCCTAGAGTTCCCACTTTCAAGTAGAGAAGAAAGTCGTTTCTGCGATTAATGGTGGTGGGCCAGTCAAACTGATATATAGTTATTAGTTTGGACCCTTATAATTTGTATCATAACGTAATTGGCTCAGTGTCATGTACAAGTTGAAAAAGTTCTAAACTAACGTTATGGTTCATCAACAGGTGATGGACACCCGATCCACCAACCAAGCTGCTAACGAAAGTCCTAGCAACGGTTCTCGAATTCGGCTGAGGAATGCTACTCCGCAAGGGGAAGACACGGGATCTGGCTCACGTAATAATGACCCGACCTTGCGGCAGGATGTTCATCAGGGACAAGCGGACCCCTAAGCTGCACGGGGAGTTCCACCTCCTGCCCCGATCGTGCTAAATGCGGCGACCATTGGGCATATAGTGGGGCTAGTGGTCGGAGTATTAACGGCCCAGGTGATACCGCAAGCCCAAGCGGCCCCCTTACCTCAAGTCGCAGCTAGTGTGGAGGCACAAATTAAGGCAAGGAGTGGGCAACAGAACCGCAGGGCTGGCTCATTCAAGAGGCCGGCGTCGCCCACCAAGTTCGAGAAGTCTGGTCGTACTAAGACCAAGACGACTCAGTCTGGCTCCGCCAAAGGCTCAGGCTGGAGTAACGGCGTGATTCAATGCCACAACTGTGGTAAAGCTGGGCACAAGAGTCCTAGTTGCCAAAAGGAGACGAGGGCATGTTTTAGTTGTGGGAAGGCAGGCCACATGAAGGCATACTGTAGGCAAAAGGGCCTAAGGCCAACACAACTACATCAGGCCTTAAAAGCTGGCAGTGGGCAGAACCCAAGGGCGGAAGTGTCTGCTCCGGAGCAATCTGTTGCTCGTATCAAAGGCAAGACGCCTATGGAATCTTCGGGTCAAGAGCAACGACTCTTTGTGATACGTCACCCCGACGGGAGGGAAGCCCTGTACGAGTGGTAGTATTTTGTAAGGCTTTTGAGAATAAGGAGCGATGACTTGTGTCGACAGTCTCCATAGTTTAGTAATCTGTCTATTCGACTTTCTATCATTTATTTTATGTAATGTTTCGAATAATAAAGAAGTGTTTCCTTGTTTCAGAAATTACTAAATTCGTTACTATTGCAAATGGTTCGTTCATACGAGACTCCGTGAGTGCCAAAAACAGTTTATGCCATGGGTGGATAAGGGCTGTCAGGACTCATAAAGGAGGGGTAACGTATGGATCCTAGGTGTTCGTTCCCTACATGGTTAAACACTAGGGGCGACTCTATTACTGAATTCCTAGATCTATTCTTAGGAATCTCTCTCTACTCTTGGAGTAATGTCACATTGATATGACATTAATTACTCCCTTCGTTGAGCTGACGTGCGTTATCTAGTGAGTTGAGTTTTACCAAAATTCCTTAATGTAAAGGAAACAAATGCATGTGATTAATGCTCTATGGGGTGAAGATTTTTTCTCTCTCATATGTGTACCATGAACATTTGTTTTGGTAAAAGTACGTAGGAGTGAACTATATGAAGTTCAGAATGCCTAGTTGTGAGGTCATACTGTAGTCGTCTATGTGGATAGATTGCTGAGAAGAGAATAAATGTATATAAGAGATAGTTCATAGGGAATCCAGTTTCTCTAATCAGATCGTACTCTATTACGACCTTGAGTAAAACCTTAGGACCTAAGGGTGTGGTTATGGAATGTGTAAGTGAGTATATGTTCATTGTGGGCCCAGAGGGTTACACTTTCGGAAAGGCTAAGGGTGTGAAGCCATAGGTATTAGTTTGGAAGATTTATCTGAGGTTGCGTTATGAGGCTTTCTTAAGAGAAACGACACCAGGATTGGATGTAGAGTGATCACTGTCTGTTAAGGCAATTTGATGTCACGTCTAGGGAAACTAAAGGTTTTGAGTTGGAAGTGAGCTTTAGGGTCAAATTTATTTGGGCCAAGGAACTGAATCAAGGAATTGTACCTTCAAGGGGTATAGAGATATGATATCTGAAGATTTACAAGGTCTGATATGTGGATTGTTAGAGAGTGTGACGTCTATAAGACCGATGATATATCACTTTCTGGAAGAATTAAGTTGTGAACGATTGTATTGGGAGAAATCCCACTTGAAATTAAAAGGTTATGGTATAGGGCCTAGTTATTTAGAGGATATTGATAAACAAAATGATGTAGCATGGGAAATTGTCGTATGTGCGTTTAAGGAGTAAAGTAACAAATGTTACGTGTATGTACCCATTGAAGGATTTAGGACGTGAAGTGATTGATTTTGTAGGCAAGGTATCGTTCATCAATATGATATTTTTGAGTAAATAGAATTGAGGAACCTTAAGGGTTTAAGTTAGAGATTGAATAATGGAATACGTTAGGTTAAACTTGGATAAATGGTAAATATCAGTAAAGCAAAATGGTGCTTGATTTGGGATAGTAAATCGTATGAAGACAACTGGTTGCTTAAGGATTTATGGGTGAATAGCAAACTCGACCATTGAAAGTTGTTACGGTTTTGAAGGTCAATAGTGTGGCATAAAGTAGGTATGTGGATGATATCAAGTGGACCTGAGGAAAAGGTGACCCACGTCTATTAAGGTGATTGTATGGCACGTTTGGGTAAAACGGGAGTACAATCTTGTGGAATGTATTATTAGATCATGTTGAGATAGTCGGACATAGGTTACGGTGTGATTAATTATGGGATCACATGCGCACAGATTTTGAGTTAAGATATGGCACAAGGGTCAAATGTGATTAAGGTAACCAATGAAATAGGTGAGCCGTGTATGTAAGGAGTAAGGTCTATATGACAAGTGGAGGTACTAAGTTGGGGTATAGTTGAATTCTATGTATGTACTTTGAGGATCTGATCATCGAAGGGAAGTTAGTAGAAAAATGTTGTATTCTTCTAGTTGAGGACATCAAGGTCTTTATGAGGAATAAGGCAATATAGCGAGGTTATATTAGAGATTATAATGGATACTCTGATTAAGGCAATGGTAATCTTGTGGATGATCATGTCTGTTCTAGCGAGCGTAAGGAATGTAGGCAGTGTAGTAAGTGGAATCACAATCGAATAAATAGTTCAATTTTGGTGATATAGGTTACGAAGTCCCAATTTATTTAAGGATATCAACTTAGGGGAGATAAGGTATGTACTCTGAGAGAGGTTTATAACGAGAAAGGTGAAAGAGAAATGTGTGTTCTCATGCTTAAGGTTTAGCGAGTCTATTGCGATGATTTTGGGAGACTATTATCCTAAGATAATTATGACCTTGTGGATATAGTCACGCGTTGATACAAGTGTAGCATGTGGAAATAAGATATGCGAAGTAATGGTATGGTCGAGGAAACATATCGTTTCCTAGGAGAAAGTACAAGGATGAGATGGTTAAGGATACTAAGATCAGGTAGTGAGATTATGGTGAAACCGGTCCCTTTAGCTTAGCGATGCTAGTTTCGGGGTCGAAACTATTTTAAGGGGGTAGTAATGTAATAATCCTCATGTTATCATAGGGGTAATATGATAGAATGTGTGTCTAGTGAAAACAAGTTATATAATTCTCTTAGATTGTGAAGGGTCTAAATTATGGTTAACCTTACGTTAACTGTAGATTGAACCAACTTATAGATCTTAACCTAGAAATTCCTGAACCAATTTACAAAGTGTGAAATGGGTTAGGCAGGGTTAAACTTATACGGTTGAGTAAACTTAGTATAAGGTTGCATCTTCGAGTTGTTATCAGCCAAGTTTCGGGGTCGAAATTTCTTTTAAGAGAGTAGTGATGTAATACCCCTCATTTTTAGTAAGGGTAATTGGGTAATTTTCCAAACCCTCGTCAATTATTCGGGACGCGTTAGGCGAAATTCAGAATTTCTGTAACTCGTATAATCTCTGTAATAATTCTTTGAGCGTTATAATATACATTCGATGTATTTTTTAGGCTTAGAATATTTGTTTGGATACAAATATTCAATTTTGGGGTTTAAACTCGTGTTAAACCTTTCCCATAGCAAACGACGCAAACGTGGCATTTCCGCGACCGCGGAAGAATATCCGCAATCGCGGAAAATCGTTCAACGCCGTCTTCAATGGACTTCACGTTTCGTCGGTTGGGGTCGCCGTCAATTCGCCGGGGGAGGGAGCTCGACCGTTCGCTTGGCCGCCGTTACGCCTCTTCTGGGGCTATAAAAGGGAGGCCGGGGGTGGTGACTCATCATCCTCAATCCCGATCTCTCTCTCAATCTCTCTCGTGCTCGTTTTCTCTTCGCCGGAGTTCATCGTCGTCGAAGCTGCTCGCCGGTGTGCCTAGGTGTTGGAGGTGGTGGTGCTTTGGAGGTCTCGTGGTGGTAGAAGTCGAAGCCCCCTCGTCCGAGCCATTGTCGTCGTCGTCGGTGAGCTTGTGTCGATCTAGGGTTCGTCTGAGGAGGATCCGCGATCGCGGACATGAACACCGCGACCGCGGATGGTGCCCAGAAATCCGCGACCGTGGTTTGCCTTAGCAAACGCGATTGTGGCTTTGGACGAGCCAGTCACGGATGGGACCCTCGTTCCTTTCGTTTCTTTAGATTCGTATTTTTATTCGTATCGAATCTAACCTAGGGTTTCGTCGTGGGTTCGTTGTCGTCGTAGGAATCCGTAACCCGATTCCGTTTCCAGTTTTCGGACCCAGAAACCCTACATCGTTCGTTCGTCTCGATTAAGGCAAGTGGCGGTTCGCTCTTGCTTATCATTCCATGTTTCCGTTAATTATCAATTGTTTTTAATTGTTAATTAAATTGGGATGAATGTTGTTTTCGTTTGGGAACAGTTTTTATAAATGTATGATTAAAATGTGACATTATGATTGAAATACCCCAAATAAGATAATAATGGCATTTTAGTAAATTAATTATGAGATTTGTTAAAAGGGGTGAAATGGAAAATTTTGGGGATAAAATCCCTAACTCCCTCCAAGTGGCTCGTCTCTCTCCCTCTCGTGGGTTCTTTCCTGTTCAGCCAAGCTCGCTCCTCCCGAATCCGGCTCTCCCTGCCCAGCCGAGCCAGTTCCTTCTCCGGTGCCAGCTGAGTGTTCTTCTCTGGCAAACACGTCTTGGACCACTCCGCCGCTCTTCTTCCTCCTCCTCCTCTGCGTGGAGCCGCCGGTGGGTGCTGTTCGTGGTTGCTGTGCTGTTGTGCCGAGTGCTGCGAGCTGCTGCAGTCCGTCGTCGTGGTGGTCGTCTCCGGCGTCAGAAGCTTTCCGACGAGGATTAACGAAGAGGTAAGGTGATGTTTTGATTGGGTTTGCTTGGGGTTCTTTTTGGCTGAAGCTTTGCTGAATTTTTTGGGTATATGTTCGAATTGATGTTGTGGTTCGAATTGATGTTGTGTGTGGTCCGAATTGATGTTGAATTATTCTTCGTGGGCAGTTAAAGAGCAAATTTCGTAAGCTTTGGGTTGATTTTGTGTGTGTGTAGTGCTGAATTTTAGAAGGTATGATTTAGGGTTCGATTTGGGGGTTTAATTTGCTGGGTTCATTTGAATTGCGCAGGCATAAATTGACTGAGATTGGATGTGATTGACCTAATTAATTAAGGGTTTGATTTTAGGGTTTTGAATTGGGGTTTTATTTGGTTGTGGATTGGATGAGTAATTAATGTCAGGGATTTGCTCGGATTAATTTCGCAGGTTCGTTCGGATTGACTGGAGATCTCTGAGGTCGTTGTGGTTCGACTTGAGGCAAGAGGATCCTTGCTAACTTATATATTTTTATAAACTGATTATGTTTAATTTTACCGTTGCTTGAGCTATTATTTTAATTGGTTTGTTTGACTATATAATGGCTTGGATGAGATGTGTGATAATGTGTGATGAGGTGTGATAATGTGTTGGATTGAATGTGTGTGTGTGTGTGTGTTCGATCGTGTGTGTGTGTTGGATTGAATGTGTGTGTGTGTGCGTGTGTTGGATCGTGTGTGTGCGTGTGTTGGATTGAATGTGTGTGTGTGTGTTGGATTGAGTTTGTGTGTGTGTGTTGGATTGTGTGTGTGTATGTGATATTTGATTGGTTGTCGTATGAAGTGTTTGAATTGGTGTCGGTGTAGTGGTGGAATGTTGTTAGTTGGTGAAAGTCCTTATATTTAGGGCCTCGGTGGGTATGAACCCCTGAAGGTCAAAGGGTCAGGTGATGATAGTCTCACCAAACCGCGTAGGGTGCACGCCTACGTCGTTAAGGGCCAAGGGTTGGATGGTGAAAGTCCCATCCGAAAAGTGTGTGTTGATTGTCTCACCCGGTGATGTGGTGGTGGAGACGGAGGTTGGATTGGAGGTGTTGGTGGTTGTGTGTGTTGATTGTCTCACCCGGTGATGTGGTGGTGGAGACAGAGGTTGGATTGGAGGTGTTGGTGGTTGTGTGTGTTGATTGTCTCACCCGGTGATGTGGTGGTGGAGACGGAGGTTGGATTGGAGGTGTTGGTGGTTGTGTGTGTTGGTTATGTGTTGAATGTTGGTTGTGTACTTGATTAAGTGGTTGTGTTAATGATATTGATTGTGTACCTGAATACGTGGATTTGTGATGAATGTTGATTATGTACTTGATTAAGTGGTTTATGTTGGACGTTGATTGTTATTAGTTGTGGTTGTGGGTCATTGTTGGCCATTGGTTGTGGTTGTGAATTTCGTGTGTTATATTGTTAATTGTAACTAGTCAAAGTTGTGAATCTCTGTTGATGTGGATGCTGGTATTAGCTAGTTTCGGATAAAAGGGTATGTTGATTGATTATGAAGGTCGATTGTGTGGATGTTGTGAAGGTTGGTTTCCCATCTTGAGGGTGTGGGCCACATGGTTTGAATTTGAGTGTATGAGTTACAGTCTATGTTAACGAACAGGCGGCACCAGAAGGGTGGCTGGCCTGGATCGTTATTTTGTTATGTTTATATGTGATGATTATCTCGTTGATGCTTATGTGTTTGTTGATGTGAAGGTTAATTGATTTTGTTGTGTTAGTGTAGTAGTGAGTTCAGTATAATTGGTTAGCTTTGGTTGTAAGTCAGTAGTAAGAGATGTGTACGTGTATAGAGTTGTTGATTGAGGTATTAGTAATAGAGAGAATGATGGATTGGACGTGTTAGTGAAGTTGGATTGGATCGTTTGATTCATTTATGCTTGTGATGAGTTTGAGGATGGATTGATTGAGGTTAGTATAGTGAAGAGTTGGATAAGGGTGTGTAATGAATGGTATGTGATAGTGTGTGTATATGTTTTGACGTGTGGTTGGCATTGGTTGGTTGATATGATTAAGTATAGTTATGATATTATATATTGTGTGGCGTGTTGTCGTTGTTGTGAGTTGATTGGTGATATATGTACGTGTTTTGAACTGTTTTGGCTTGAGGAATCTTGCCATAGTCTTTCACGAGACTGACCAACTTTGGTTTACGTACCGTGGTTGGCTGGGGTTTCGGGTCCCTCAGTCAATCAGGCTTTTCAGGTTCAGCGCCAGCAAGGAGGTTCCTGATCATCGTCGGTTTTGGAGTCGAGAACTCTACTTTTGGTTTGAGACTTTGACTTGATTGTATGTATCGTTTTGGTTTTGGACCTTGAAGTGGTCGAACTTGTTGTATTGGCTTTTGGTCTTTGGTTGTTGGTTTCTGGTTTATAAATTGTAGTACTTCCTTATGTTAAGTTTGATTGTGGTTTCAACTTTGGACAGGTTTTGCAGGTTTTCCGCTGTGCTGCTTTTGGTATATATTATATATGAGTTATGTTTTGCATTTTTTCTTTCACCCGCCTTATAATCCTTCTGGATTATGGCACTGTAGCACCACTGACCTGGGGGTGTTACAATGATAGGTTGTATATATTGCTAGAAACAACGCTATTATATCTGTTATTATCATGATGATATTGGTGTGGATTTTATGTGTGAACTTATACATATATAGTTAGAACGAGTATTCGTAGGAACGCTATGTACCTTGCGAGGTCTAGCCGTTTCCTTATAACCGTGGTGTGTAGGATGTTCAGGCCCTAACACCCTTTCCCCTGGTCATGACTATCCCCTATTCGAATATAGGGGAGGTGCACACAGCTGGTGCCAACAATCGGGATTTATTCCCAAGATATCTCTCGTATCGAGATGATATATTTATATGATAAAAGCTTTAACGTAAATATGTGTTTTGGAATTAAACAAGATAAGTGCGATTATGCACATAACTAATATACCCTCGGGCGAGGAGTACAACGTGGAAACCGCCTGGACTTCGGTTAGAGTAAGTCTTCTTTCCAATCTGGATTCGCATTGTGCGGTGAGGTTGGTCGTTGACCCAAATGATCAAGTCATTTTTAAACGCTTGTATGAAAACTATAACGTTCCCAAACATTTGTCATACTTTCCCATAAGACTCAATCTTTTGGAGTCTTCTCTTCATACGCTTCCCATAAGATTCAATTCCTTTGGAGTCTTCTTTTTCAGTGCATGCCTAAATTCTAATCATTCCGTGAAAGTTTCGGGTTATGTATCGTTCCTTCGGTTATTATTCGAGGGACAATGATAGTAAACGGTTACGATCACTAGAACCATTCTATTTTCACCCTTGCATAGTCTTTCAATAGACTAACCAACTGGGTTTTATTCCTTGCATGGTTGGCTGGTGTCATCCGTCCTATACGACACATCAGTGGTTGGTCCCCGAAGACTCAAAGTAACCAATTGAAGAAGAGGCTTGCAGTTGCAGATTTAAGTGTCGATATTTCAAGGTCGTTAAGTATTACTTTAATATGTATTTTTATAACCTAGTCATGTAATAGGTTTATTCTTAAAGTCTTCCGCTGTGTAATTTAAAGTCTTTCGCTGTAATTTCACTCTGTTGTAAATTGTTCTTGAGAAATCTTTTAATAAAAATGGTTGAGTTCCATTTAAAAATGTCTTCCGCTGTTTAAACCTTTCGTTAGTTATTATGTTTATTTAAGATTAATTGTTCTGATTAAAGCCTAGGGTGACATCGGACAGTAACGTCTGAGGTCACTGGCGTGTGGCACTACCGACGTAAGTCGGGGGTGTTACATCGGAGGAGGATCAACTTTCAAGCGATGACTCACGAAACTCTCCACACTCCACGGTCTTCTTTCCTGGGGATTGCTCTGGGAAACATTGGTCGCGGGAGGAGAAAAAGCCACACCTTTTCCCCTCACTTGCTCAACTCGCAACGCTCGTCTCTTTGAAACAACTTTGGTTATGATCTGGCGCGGTGATTCACTCGAAGATGTAGACGCGGCCTCAGTTTCCGGACTCGTGGCGGATTCATGCTCTCTGTACGCGTTCCCCACTGCTCTACCATATGCGTCGCCACTCCCTGAATTCGTTTCGCTTGACATGATGAAGAGGTGAGGAAGGACGATTGCGCGCGATAAAACAAGCCCTCTCTGAAAAGGAGAAAATAGTTTAGTCACAAAGAATGGGAAGCAACGCGCACAACCAAAACAAGACAGATCTAGAGGCAGAATTCGAAGAGCAAGGTTGAAAAGAAGAAAATTTAGTGACCTAACTCGAAGAAGAAGGAACGTGCACAACCAAGGTAAAACAAAATGAGGCACTGTTAGGAAAACAACGCGATCAACAGAAAATTGAAATGGAAGGGGTTGTCGAAAGATCTAGAGGCAGAATTTTAAGAGCCAAGAAGAAGAAGAAGCAAAGTTGAGGAAAAACCATGGAGAAGTGACAACAAAACCCTACGTTCCACGGCCTACGACGTTTCGCCGAATAAGGTCATTCAACTTTCCCCCCATATCTCTATTTTCACCTTATCAGGAGAATACCCAGTAGCATTATCGTCTCCGCCATTGTTACCCAGAAGAACGAAAAATAAGAAGATGAAGCGGCGAAGGAAAGAGAAAAAGAGGAGAGTGCAATCGTCCACCAAAAACTGAGAAACCAAGCAAAAAACAAACACATTCGAAAATTAGAAAGCAAGGGAAGGTGATTTACCTGAGTAATTCCGAGAAAGACGATGAAGAGGTAGCGCATGCGACCGGAGCAGCTATGGAAGAAACCCAATCGGCGCAAGGCTCTAGCAAGAAGAGAGAGAAGAAGAAAGGTAAAGTGACAGCTTCCCGCCTCTAACTTCTCTTATATAAGGGACTTGTTGGGCCAATCTGACGAGGGCCCATTGAGCAAAGGCCCACCGTTGTGGAACCAGAACATCTTGAAGAGAAGTAAATAAATGCGGTCATTAAACGCGTTTCCCTTGGATTGCCTTGATGCCTCACGCGTTCACCATCAATGCAAGGGGCTGTGATGGATCGCGCTATTTTCATATAGCACTCAACGCGTTGGATGTCCACCTTTATTCCCTTCATGACCTTCCATCAATGAGGAGGATTGCGAGTCAACGAGAAAGAATGCGCCCACCTTTAAAGAACTCATCGCGGAGAGTAACAAGAAACCTCGGAACATCTCTAGCGCGTCAATTACCTATGTTCGCGTAGTAACTGTCGGACGCCACCAAACCGCCACAAATCCATCGGACCAATCCGGGCATGCCAACCATGCATCTTTCCAGATTGACACGCGTCTCCCCGCCCTGCTGGTCCAATCACAGCCTTACACCTACCTGCCGACGTCTGCCACCGGGTGAACCACGAGATGACACGTATCCCTGCATATTGACCGAACTTAAGCAAGACCCCTCGCCTATAAATAGCCCAAGACCCCTCATAAATTTGGGGTCGAGAAAAAGAGAAAAAGCAGGATCACAAGCTTGTTTTAGCTTTTTCAAGATCTGTGTATGGTTCTCGAGTAAAGATTCGCTGGAATGTAATCGTCAAATGAGGTTATCGCGCCAAGAATGAATAAAATGCATTCTTTTCAAATATATTCGTGCTTTGGTCCATATTGCATTGATCGCGTTCTATCGAAGTGGATGGTCTATGTCGCGACGATTTTATGTTTTAGCAACTCGGAAATACGGAAACCATCACTCCCAACACTAATAGTTCCATATACGCCGTCAGAAAGACTCAAATTCGAGACATTTGAATAAAACACTTAAGGGGTCTAACTCTAATAAAATTAACTGAGAATGATAAACCGATCATCCTTGATCTTGTGCTCCAGACGTATCTCTAATAAAATATTGGACCCCAAATTTGGAGCGCTTTGTTCAACAGGCCCATTAGAACTTGCCAAGGAGGTCCTGGTTATAAAAATTATAATTTATACTTGTATGTACATATTTTTTTATTATATGTTTGTAACTTTGTTAAGTAAAATTCATGTATATATTGACAAAAAATTATGTTTTTTTAAAATATGCATAAGTTTGTGCATGTATGTCATGTATTTTAGTTGTATGTACGTGAGTTTGTGTAAGTGAAAATTTTTGCACATGCAAGAAAAAACTTATACATTTTTAAAATATGCACAAGTTTATACATGTATGTACATATGTTTATGCTTGTATGTGCTCATTTTGCACGTTCTCGATCACATTAATGATTTTTTGCATCCGATCCATACTCTAATAATAATAATAATAAACCAACGCTTTGTGATTCATTGTGCATCAGTATTGGGCTCTTTAAGCACTCTAGCTAGATCTTGAGTTCGAATCCTTTCAGCAACGTGTATCAGCAACGTGTATAGAGTGTGAGCATTAAAAAAACATACCATATTTAACCGGTTGTCGAAAACAAAATAATAATAATAATAATAATAACAATAAAAAAAGAAAAGAAAAATGAAGTATTTAGGAAGTGCCTACGAGTTTCAATCGTAAAATGGTCTTAAATTAAAGTATTGTCTATGGAAAACTCAAAGTTGAACCAAACAAATTTAATTATAATTTGACATTATCTAATAAAATAATAAGGGTTTGTTTTGCATCCTTATAAGTTTGTATTTTTTAGTGTTAAAGTATTTTACTTTTTATTTGTTATTAATAAAATTACTTCAAAACATATTCAATCATTTTGACTCTCAAAACTACTACTTAAACTTTGAAAACCGAAAAATAAATATAAAATATGTTTTTAGTTTTTGAAAAAATAGATATATAAAACTTATAACTTTATCAAACAAGCTCTAAGTCATGCCATTTGATACTTATTTTTTATTGAAAAATTGAAGCTCACTCCTAATTCAATTATGACTCATTGGATATTGATATTGATATTGGATATCATGTATGTATGGATATGGATATCACATATATACATATTTACATTTAATATAATCATGATATCGATATCAAATTAATATATGTTGTTTGGTATCGGATATAAATATCATGATATACTAGTATATAAATGATATTTTACCACGTAAGATGGTGACGAGGACTTTGATGGTGGTCACTGATTGGGTAGGAGGGAGTTTTCGTTTGTTGAGCTTGCAATTGCTGGTCATGTGAGTTATAAGAAATATGAAGTCTCCTCTTTTATGTTTTTGCTTAGAGATTTATTTGGAATCTAGATATGATACTGATTTATTATTAGTAACTGATAGTATTATAACTGATAGTGTGTGTTGGTTACCAACTAGAAACATTGTTATCACCGATGAAGGAACTTAGACAGAATGGAAGTCCTGATGTGACCAGAGACCTCTAATTGTGTTGAATTGGAACTAATACATGATGTAATACTAATTGTTGGAACCAACTTTGTGGGCTAAATTTAAACAAATGATATAGAGGTCAAGTTGTAGGGTTGGTGTGAAAGATATGGTGCATACCAAGAAAATGACAAGGAAAAGATTGGTTTGGTAAATTTTATCTTTGGCTGCTTACGGTTGACATTGTCCACTGTTGTGGCATACAAATTGGGAGCTTTGAGAAGCTAAAACTTTTTTTAGCAGTGAGATGCAAGAATAATAGTAACTAGAAATCGAAGCCCGTGCTTCGCACAAGCTTTTTGTGTATATGTAGTGTCACGATTTAAATTTGAGTTTCTAGTATATGGATTGTTGTTTTATGTTTTATCTTAGACGATATATTGTTTGATATGGATTTAAATGTAATATCTAAGTCTTGACAAAAGAAATGTAATATCTAAGTATTTTAGGTATAAAATGCTTTGATTGTACGCAGTATATTTTTTTTTTGGTCAGAAGTTTAATCTAAATAATTGGTGATTAAAATGCTATGATATATATCATTTTAATTAATAAATATTAGTCATTACTTCCTATTCTTATTAAATACGGAGTAATATAAATAATTGGTGACTCTGCATATTCTTAAACCTTATTACATTTTATATAAAAAGACCATTAATTATTTTATCGGTACATGCTTACTCTTCTTAGCGAAGTTATAATTCATAACTTCTTCCTTGTACATTTCATATGTGAGAGTGAATACATGTCTATTATTTCGGCTTCCATCCTTGATTAATTCCTCTAGACCAACACAAATGAGGCCAGCTTTAGTATATATACATGATGAGTGTAAAATGAATATGTATAAAATAGAACAATAAAACTCATCTTTAACCAAAATAACAACACATCTACCTAAAACGATTTAGTACAAAAAAGAACTAAAAATACAAACCTAATTGAATTTATGCTATCAATAGTTGAATGGTTTACATCGTCCATAAAATAGTTTGCTTTATTCGTTACTAACAATCAGTTATCCTAAATCGATTGTCTTTGTCCTCCTTCTAGTGAAAGCTATCGGTGCATGATGTAAACAATCGATGCCTCAATAGTGATATTAGATTATCCAATTCTATGACATCTTCACATAAAATTAACCTATCTCGATCAAAAGACAATTATATTAATAAATTTAAACCGATATATATAAGTATTGTAGACTACAAAAGAGATCCAAATACATATAATCAAGGACAGTTTATCGTGAGGTGGATATATACTTGCATCATCGACAATCGGGAATCCTCATTCACATCTTTAACTTAATAATTATGCTTACTTCAGTGACCATGTATTTTTAAGGTGTTGTCCACTATCTCCCAAGCTTCACTATATGGCTTTCTAAAGGTAATTTCCATGTAAAAGAATGAAATGATGGATGCCCAGAGCAAATGAACGGAATACCACCGTTTTCGCCCTTTTATAGATGAAAAATATTACTTGGAAAGTGAAGCCATTTTGACATATAACCGTTTAGACATCTTGACTATAATTTGTTTCCAACCAGTCACTGTGTACTAAATACGGGAGTTACATGTAGTAATTGGATAATATTAAAATAGGAGTAAATGAGAGCAAAATATAACGTATACAGTATGTATTAACTATCACTAATTGAGATTTAGGTTAAAAAATGAGTCATAACCTAAAGAGTAGTCCGTACGTAGAGGCACAATTTAACTGAAAAAAGAGTGTGTGGGGAGGGAATAATTACTTACAAATAGTGCTCATTTTTATATATACACATAATTATGCTATGGTATATTAAAATAAACAAAGAAAAATTAATTACTTAGATTACAAAGTAGCCTATAATTATACTTATGTATTTTATATTGTTTTATAAACCCTATAGTAAAAACCGATCAGAAAATCTAACATATTATATACTAAGGGTGATAAACTAACCCTACATACAAACTATATCTTTAGGTCTATTTAAACCTTTAATTTTATATTTAAAAGTTAGTATTCAATGACCTAGAATACTAACTTTTAAATATATATAGATGAGTGTACTCTAATTTGTTTTCTTAAGGACGGTTTACTACACTTACTTCAAAAACATATAAATAATGGAGTAGTAATGATTGTACTCTTTCAAAGCTAGATATTTTAAACTCACTTTGGCTTCTTGTTTACTGTACTTACTGTTTCAAACTAACTTTACTTCTTGCCAAATTTTCACAATTTGGATGAGTGATTTCACCACAGCTTGTGAAGGCGATGCTTGAATTCATGTATAGTTTGTAGTTGAAATTTGAATAAGCTTTGCATAATGGTACGATGCTTCACTAGCTGCTTCTACTCTGATCAATTTAGCATTGTACCCCTTTAACAAGAATGCAACAATATACCCATGGAATTTTTTGATGAGGTAGTCTCTAGGTTTTGTTAGACGTGTTTAACTATAGAGTTTTTGCTTTATCTTTTTTTTACCAGTTTCTTCTTTCCTTTCCCTCTAAGTTTTTTCTTCATTGAACTTTAAAGATGATAAATTTACTGATAATTGGTCTGGTAGTGGTGGAAGTGGTGGCTAGTAGTGACGACCCACCGTCATGATGCATTCTATTTTTTTTTCTAGAAAAGGAGGATTTTTTTGCCCGGACCTTTAAAGATCCGGACTAAATGGTCCTTTTGTTTTTTGTAAAATAACTAGACTTTTTAGCCCGGATATCCAAAAGTCCAGGCTAAAAAGTCCTAATTATTTAGTCCGGACGTGTTTCTTACATCCAGGCTATTTGATCTATTATCACACCACTCTAAAGCCCGGACCTATTTCACGGTATATACGGGCTATATCTTGAAAAATGCCCGGGCTAAAAAGCCCATTCCGTACTAGTGATATGTGTATGAGAGATATCAAAATGATATCATAGTGATTTTGAGAGGAATGATCAAATGCGCGTGGCTATTATAATAAGTTGAGCGCACATATCTCCACCGTTCAGCTGTTCTCATCCAACGGTCCAAAATCGCACGACGATTTTAAATCAAAGAAGATACGGAGGGACATAAGGGTAATTTGCCTTTTACCTTTCGTCGATTCCGTTTCAGCTTCGCAATCTCTCTCTCTCTCTCTCTCTCTCTCTCTCTCTCTCTCTCTCTCTCTCTCTCTCTCTCTCTCTCTCTCTCTCTCTCTCTCTCTCTCTCTCTCTCTCTCTCTCTCTCTCTCTCCCCATCTCGAAGCTTTTGAAATCTATGTTCGAACGTGATCTCTCCTTCGATCCATCCACCGACTCCTCTGTATTACCAGGTTTGTTCATCTCTCTTTTTCCTTTTTACCCTTTTCTTCCCGTCTCATTTCTTTTTCTCTTCTGTTCCGGTTTCGAATGACCGCAATTTTCACGAGATTCATTTGATTTTGGTTTGGAATTTTTAATTGTGTGTGATGTGTAGTGACATCGATTATATATGTAATATGTTTCCCCATTCGTGAACATTTATGCCGTTTTTTCATGTGAACGAGTCCACGATTAATGTCATTTTAAAGCTAGGGTTTCCTGAATTTGTCCAGGGTGAATTGTTACCCAAATTTCTCATTTCGGCTGAACGATTTTGTGTTCTCTTGTGTGCTGGTCGCCTACTTTTGATGCCGTTTTAGTTGTCAATTGTGAATGTGGCTATATTGACTGAACCACTTACTAAGTAGAACTTTGCTATAATTGAAGCAGAATCGGGGGATTGGTATCTATTTACTGATGCTATCCTGTTGTTATCGAGTTCATCGTTCTTTGATTAATGGCGTGTACAAGTAAAATTTGCTCGCCTGAATGCTGCTCATGGTATTGAATAAATTCTTTCTCTTGAAAAGGATGGAGGATTTGCCTGATTTTGTATCCAGTGACTGCTTTAGGCGTATTGCTTCCCTTAGTAATTCATCTGTTTGGTTTCTTTAAAATATCAAGTGATCTCTTTGGAGGTAAAAGTTTATTACGCGATCGTTGTTGATGAGTGCCTAATCTGCATAGCTGGTTAGTCAATTGCCTATAGAAATGTTGGAAATTTTGCAGTAAATAAGTGGTTTTGTAATATGCTTTTGCTTCTGCTTGTACGAGTCAATGTTCATAGCTTCAATGGCCCAGGAATGCTTTACAGATTGCTGGGATTGGAGTTATAGCTACTGAACTTGACATTTGTATAATTGTATTTGCTCCTCACTTGGTTCAACGATCCACCCACACAATTTTAGATGTTTCTGTTGCTGTTGTTGTTGTGAAGATGCACGAGGGATTGTGAAGCTTGTTATTGCATCTGAGGACTACTTTGCTTTAATTTTGGTAAGGGGTGATGGGGGCAATTGAAGTTAATGCCATAGCTGTAAGGAAATTTGTGTTGTCATGTAAAGCAATCTGCATAGGGAAATATTCTGTAGTGGCTGTATTTTTTCAGCACCTTGGAGGTTATGGATTGCTCCATTGCTAATGTAATTTTTGTCTTCATTTTGTATTTCAGGTTGGTGAAGTGGGAGAGTTATCAGAGATATTTCAATGGAAAGGAGAAGTTCCAAGGGGATTGCCTGGTTGGAGTGAGCAAGAGAAGGAGCACTTGGGAGAGGAGCTTTCTGATGTGTTGCTTTACCTTGTAAGGCATTCTGACATTTGTGGTGTTGATCTTAGTAAAGCTGCACTTTGCAAGTTGGGTCTCAATGCTATAAAATACCAATTCATCTTTCAAAGGGATCTTCTAAGAAGCATTCTCATTATACCATAACCACTCCTATAACCACCAACACCACCACCACAACCACTGATAATGCTTCTACTACTACAAATCAAACTGATGGGTTACTGTAGTTTGAGGTATATGTAATGTTCCTTTTGTCTGGAGATTAGACATGGAGAAATGGAAGTCTGAGTAATCCCCATTTTGGGTTTTGGTTATAACATTTCAATGATGTTCTACTTTGATGTGAATGTACATATTGGGATTCTCTTTTCTTAAGCTTGACTTTAATATCTATTATCTCTTTCATAGTGGATTAATTTGCTTGTGTTCTCTGTGTTTTCTGCCTGATTATAGAGATGAGCATTGCAACCTAAAGTGTACTAATTATCCATATAAGTTGGTTAGGTTAGGAACTTGGGTGTTTTGTTTATCTGTACTGGGAAGGAGACTTTCAAATACAAAGATTTCATAGTTGAAAAATCCATGAACCTGTAAGACTATCGTTATGAACTTACCAAAAAAACTCATGAACCAACAAGAAAAACCCTATAAACCTACAAGAAAAAATCCATGAACCTGTAAGGTTATCGATATGAACCTAACAGAAAACACTGATGAACCTACAAGAAAAACTCATGAACCTGTAAGGGAAAAGTTATGAACCTGAAAGTGCAAACTCATGAACCTATAAGATAAAACTCATGAACTTGCAACAGAAAACTCATGAACCTCCAAGATAAAGGCATGAACTTATCAAGTTTACGAACTTTTTATTCCAAGTTCATGAACCTGTAAAGTAAAATATATGAACCTACAAGAAAAAAACTCATGAACCTGAAAGATTAAATTCATGAACCTATAAGAGATAACTCATGAACCAACAAGATAAAGGCATGAATTTACCGACATGAACCTAATAGAAAACACTGATGAACCTATAAGGTTATCGACATGAACCTAACAGAAAACACTGATGAACCTACAAGAAAAACTCATGAACCTATAAGATAAAACTCATGAACCTATAAGATAAAACTTATTAAACTACAAGATAAAAAAACTTATGAACCTGCAAGATAAAAAAACTCAAGAACCTCAGAAAAAATCCATGAACCTATAAAACAAAACTAATGAACCTATAAGACAAAACTCATGAACCTGCTAGTTAAAACTCATGAACCTTCAAGTTAAAACTCATGAACCTATAAAATAAAACTTATTAAACTACAAGATAAAAAACTCATGAACCTGCAAGATAAAAAAACTCAAGAACCTCAGAAAAAACCCATAATCCTGTAAAACAAAACTAATGAATCTGTAAGACAAAACTCATGAACCTGCAAGTTAAAACTCATGAACCTTAGAAAAATCTCATAAACTTGTAAAATAAAACTCATGAACCTATACGCCATAACTCATGAACCTACAAATTAAAACTCATGAACCTACAAGTTCAAATGCATGAACCTGTAAGGAAAAACTCATGAACCAGCCTCACCTTGATCAAAGAAAAGAATACACTACAACAACAAAGCATTCAACTAGAATGAATTCCATAGGATTATCATTCAACTAGAAATTTTCAAATCAATCATATAATGTAACTCAAAACGGAATAGATGGCAACTCTTGTTCTTGCCAAATCTTTCCTTGTAATAATCTCTCTGGTCTTTGCCAATCTTGATAGTTTACTCTTCTTCAACCAGCCTCATTCTTCAAGCACCAGAACTAGAAGCACTTCATGTGCACAATTGAAGGCTCAGCCTCATCATACTTCGCCTTCGCAATCCACATCTGTATTCATGACAAAGGATTTTCGTAACCAACACACATACTTAGATGTACTACTTAATTGGAGAAGTTTTTGAGGGAAAAAATGACTGAATTGTACCTGTTGGAATGTGCTGAGAGATGCCAAAATGGAGCCACCAATCCAAACACTGTATTTCCTCTCAGGGGGTGCGACCACCTTGATCTTCATGCTGCTGGGAGCCAAAGCAGTGATTTCCTTGCTCATTCTATCAGCGATCCCGGAGAACATAGTGGTTCCTCCACTCAAGACAATGTTCCCATACAAGTCCTTCCTGATATCGACGTCGCACTTCATGATGGAGTTGTAAGTCGTCTCGTGGATGTCGGGGGCTTCCATCCCGATCATGGAATGCTGGAAGAGCACTTCAGGGCACCTGAAACGCTCGGCCCCTATGGTGATAACTTGCCCATCAGGGAGTTCGTAGCTTTTGTCGACTGAGGAGCTCGTCTTTGGTGTTTCCATCTTTTGCTCGTAGTCAAGAGTTATGTAAGAGAGCTTCTCCTTGACGTCCCTCACGATCTCGCGCTCAGCACTCGTCGTGAACGAGTAGCCTCGCTCGGTCAGGATCTTCATGAGGCGGTCGGTCAGATCCCGACCTGCCAAGTCGAGATGCAGGATGGCGTGAGGGAGAGCATAGCCCTCGTAGATTGGAACTGTACGGCTGACACCATCTCCAGAGTCCAACACAATACCTGACACACACAAAACAAGCTCATCATACACTTCTTAACACCATTGATTTTGCATATGGTAATACTAATGAGCACAATAGGCTTACCGGTAGTACGACCACTGGCATAAAGGGAGAGAACAACTTGAATGGCATACATTGCAGGGGCATTAAAGGTCTCAAACATGATTTGTGTCATTTTCTCATGGTTAGCCTTCGGATTGAGTGGCGCCTCAGTCAGCAGAACCGGATGCTCTTTCGGTGCAACACGAAGCTCGTTGTAGAAGGTATGATGCCATATTTTCTCATACCTTGATCAAATAAAAGAATACACTACAGCAACAAAACATGAATCACATGAGAACCCTTCTTATATATAGCATGTATAGCTGTTCATACTTCTTGTTTTCAGGAACCTAGTTATTGCACATGAAATCACAAAAAAAGGTTTGTCCTTGTGACAAAATTTCAGTAGCTTTCAATTAAGGGCCAACAGTTATCAGGTTGTTTTGTGTTAACCCATGTTATCATGACTCATCATAAGGCTACTTCAGTTGGTCCTTAAATCAAACAGGTTATGTGCATAGCTCAACAACACATAGCTTCAAACCAGTATCCACTACTAATGCACAATAATTAACTCCAATCGTTCGGGAAATTTTACACATATAATGGCCAAACTTGGACTCTATACACCTCGTAAAACATCATCGAATTTACCTGATAAGATCGACCCTATCCCGCCCAAAATTCAGGCAAGCAGTGCGAACCAAATTCGAATCTTTAGCGCCAAAACCCGTTTCCCCATTTCCAAAAGGGTTTCCACATTCATCAAAGTACCCTCTTTTCGACAACAACTCCATCAAATCCACAGGCCACGGATGGGAAATATGAAATGCACTCTCTTCACAAGAAGTCCCCAAAACGCCTCGTCCAAGCTCGGTGGATTCTCCGGCATCTCCTCCCAATTTGTCGGTACTTTCTTGTCCACGAAACGACGTCGTCGATGAATATAGAAGCTCCTCCTTTTTCTTTTCTTCTTCTTCTTCTTCTTCTTCTTCTTCTTCGTCAAGCTCAAGCCCTATAAACCTGCAGCTGGTGAGATCCTCCGCGTTTCTGGTGTTCTCCGTCATATTCTTCGTCAGCGCCTTCGTCGCCACCACCTTCCTTCACCGCTCCGCTCCGCCGCGCCGTGCCGGATTCCACCTTTCTCTCTGTGAAACGCGTTTTAGGTTTTTCAAGCCAAGAAGGGTAGAAGTGTCTTCCTATGTGTTTTTTCTGGAAATTTCAAAATCGCCACCGTTTGTCTTTATTCAATGCGCGTGTGTGTTTCTTTTTTCCATGGGAATGAGCCATCTGGATTGTTGGTTATGTTGATCAAATGGTAGAAAATAGTACTTACGGTGTATCTTAAGGGAGATAAGCACGAGAGCGGGCCTCGTGATTTTGATATCTTCTATGGGATGAGTATATCAAAAACATCACTCATATTCATATCCGATACCTTAATATAACTCAAACCCATATCGTGATATTCATATCAATAGCTATACCGGATATTTCATATCTTGGGTATCGACACCAAACCAGCCATATATATCAATGATAAGTGCGTGAACCAAGCCTAATTGTTTTATAACGGAATTGACAGTAGCGTTGCATTACTTTTGATCACTTTTTGTCAATTGTGTGTTGGCATATTCAATTGTTAATATAATATAATGGATATATATAGTTTAAAGTTGTAAGAATAAAAACAAGTCTCTTAAGCGTACTTAGTAGACAATGTCTCGCTGACATCCTTGATTTTGAGTTCGTGGATTTAAGTTGCTCTTCTTCCGATGAGTTCCTCTCCATAATACATTATGAGCGATAATCAGAAAATACCCAAGTTATAAGTTTGATATAAGTTCGTGAAAGAAGAGAGATATTGAGCAATGCTTGTTGATGATGGTTTCGGAACTGATCGATCAAATTGAAAGGTCAAGTTATTTTTTGTCTTCAATTGGTAGGAGACAACGAAGAAAATGATATTTGAACCGTGACTTTATGATAAGGATATTATCACCTCTAAGCTAAATTAGTTAGGCTTGACCAAAACTAAAATATTTTAGACTCTAAGATAGTACTCTTTTCGTAATTACATAATTGACATTCTAACCTTTGACATAATCATTAAAATACAATCATTAAGTTTACATATTACAATATCTTTTTTTAAATTTATAATTTATTAACTACTCACTTCATTTTCAACTAATGAATAAAGAAAATGTACGATATTATATCAATATATGTAACTTTCAAAAATATCCATCATAATTATTAATAAATCATTACATAAAATCTTAAAAGGACTAATATTTTTTTTAAAGATAAAAAATAAAATGACTTTTACTTCTAAACGAAAGGAGTAGAAAAAAAAGATTAATATCATGTTCTAACTAGTGGACATGAATTATGAATAAGATTCTCGTGTATATGCAGTGGCGGATCTACGGGGGGCGGAGGGGGCGGCCGCCCTCGCTAGGATCCGCCGAGCCTAGTATAGTTCAGAAGAAAAAAAAATTAGTTCGAGAAAATTAAGTGAGACAACGGTTATTTGAAAAAAAGCGTTGTCCATATACCTGTTACAGCACTTTAAATAACACTATTTACAACACTTTTCAAACAAACCGCTTTCCCAATTTCAGCATTTTCAAAATCCCTTTAGACAACATTTCTTTATCAAAAGCGTTTTCCCGATTTTCTATTTTTCTGAAACACCTAATTTAGTTTGTTATTATTATTTTTAAGTAAAACCTGTCTAATTTTATTTATAATTAAATTCATTTTATTTATGGAGAAATTAATTGTTCAAAGAGGTCATAATTTCAAATATTTAGCTTTAAATAATCTTAATGAGTCAATATATTAATAATAACATAAGTATATAAAGCATAAAATATAAGAGAGCGTTTTCGATACTCGTACGTTCGCCCCCCTTCCGAGTAATCCTAAATCCGCCAGTGTGTATATGTGAGTATATATATGTTAGGTGTGTAACGTAGGACCGACAACGTCGGTATGGCGTGCTTATGCTACATGTTCTACATCACATTCCACGTCAAGTCTCTATCCTTATTAATCTCCTCCTACTTTCATAGTATTTTCCAAAGCTCTACTCATACTTATCCCAAGCTCGAGACGTGTATGCAGTGTTGTTAAAATCGTAATCCAAGTCGTAGAATCGTACGATTTTACGATCCAAAACATACAAAACGACTCAAATCGTATGAAAATAGTCGTACGTGATAGAGTCGTATTAGGATCGTTAGAATCGGGATTCTACGT
Organism: Rheum nobile; assembly: GCA_027886185.1. Lineage (NCBI taxonomy): Eukaryota > Viridiplantae > Streptophyta > Magnoliopsida > Caryophyllales > Polygonaceae > Rheum > Rheum nobile. Next base: position 3,303,550 of record WOAB01000207.1, on the reverse strand, counting down.
AGAATCGTAAGATTCTAGGAAAATTTGGTTTTTTGCTTAAATTAATTTTTCAAGTTTTGGGTTGTTCATTGAACTTGGGACAATTTTGCCATCTTATTCAAAGACTATTGGACTCACTAAGACATTTACTTAGCCCATTTATATATTTTTATCAATTTTTTTTTAAAAAAGTTGAAACGGGTTCGTCCTAATGTGCATATGATTGCTCGTTGATGTAGAAAACCCTCTTCTTTTCACCAATGAGGGATTTTTCAATGTTCTTGGAAGTGATTAAAATGATGAGGATGATACGTAATATACTTTTTTAAATATTTCTAATTCATAAAATATTTAAGTTCTGCATCACATAATATTTTAAGCAATCTTAGATTACATAATTTTTCAAGTAATCTTACATCACATAGATTTTATTTATTAAAACATCACATAGTTAATTATGGACATTAATTGCGTATTTATTATATTCAGTTGATATTATATCTTAATAAGTTATTAGTTGCTTAGCTTTTATGTGAAATATATCTTACTAAGCGTTTGAGCATTCTCTATTATGGATAACTTTGGAACTTAGATCTTCCAATTGATACTAACTTATTTTTTATTAATTTATCAAGCCTAAGATTTCACATTTTATTAATCAAGGATGGAAGTGTTGGATCTAATAAAAATGAGGACGTATGAATATGATATTAATATTATGTCAGATGATGTATGTGTTCGTTGGTGAAGACAACATTAGGATTAATTGTGATGACTCTCCTTTGACTCTCCTTTCCTACATAACTTTATTGTTTGGAAATGTAATCATTCTAAAATTACTACCTTATACTCGATTTTGTTGTTATTAAGATGTAATTATGGACAAATTTATCATTTATGGATGATAATATGAGATAGATGATGGTTATTGAGAATGTTTTTCTTTATATAACCTTAATATTGACTAATATATGACATACTTAAATAAGAATTTCTATAATTCATTGATTCGGTAGAATCTTACGATCCTACGATCCGATTCTGTACCCTTCTTACGATCCGATCCATGAATCCCGATTTTAACAACATTGCGTGTATGAAGATATTGATGTTGGGAGGAGTCTACCACTTTGTATGCCAACAATACTCTTATCTGAATGTAGAGCGATTTTGACTGATTCCAAACGATTAAGACCTAAAAAAATACGACTCACGCTTTATGTTTGTTCATACTAGTTGATTAATATGTGCCTTATACGAGGACTTTATAAATATACTTACATTATAAGAAAAATTGTAGTATTATTTGTCTTCGTTAATGTTAGAAAATTAATTTTAAATGACACAAACTATAAATTATCACTTAAATATAATATGAACTTTATAAATTATAAATAAGTAGTCAAGTTATTGACAGATATACCAAAAATAGTATGATTCAATTTTTGGATAACAATTCTAGTGAATGTGTTAATTTGAAATTCGAAAATTTGACCGAGCTTATTACATGGAAAAAGCAAATTAGATTGCATTTTACTTTGTTGATGGCACAATATATTTTTTGGACATGTCATCATTTCGTCAATTTTTTAATGTCCATGTCATCACTTTAACTGAAATTCTTATAATTTTCATTATATATGTCAATAGTTTAGATACTAATTTATAATTTCAGAATTTAGTATTATTCGGTTTAAAGATGATAATTTGAATTATTGAAAGTCATTTTTCCTTTATAATATCAATGTGAACATAAAACCATTAAATTTATAAGAGTAAATAAGCAAGGCTTATAAATATCAATAATTTCGTATACACTAGTTGCAAATACTGAATAATAGATGACAATAATCAAAGAATTTTCGAAAATTATTATGTTAAATATGACAGATATTTTTTTTCTTTTGTTGTTTAGGAAACTTAAAATAAGAACGTTATCGTTATAATAGTTAGTACTTTATGATAAAATAAATAATATTTTTAGCGATTCTTTTTCAAATTTCATAAAATAAAATAAGGTAAAATATGAGAGATATGATAATTTACCTTATTACATCATAGATAATGTATAATTTTATATCGACAAATAGAGTACAAATTAGTTTGGTACTTAGATTGATTTATGACTATCTAAATATCTAAGTATGTATTGCAAAAACTATAAGTATCTGGCTTAAATTAATATAAAATATAAAATTTAAATATTATTAAATATTTACAAAAACTAATGTCATAAACTATAGGCTTAGTTCTTTTGACACATATAGTGATAATATTTTTATATGATCAGATTGAAAGTATATATGTGAATTTGTATACAAAAATGGAAAATAAATAAGAAATTTCATACAAATGTCTGAATAAGAAAACATATAAGTTTATATTTAATTAATGAGAATATTAATTATGTATAATTAATTAAAATAAAGAAAATATTTATTATATATCACATATTTATTTCAAATATTTTATTATTTTTGCATCATAAATCATATATTACCAACTATGTTCAATTGCATGTTACCAATTATATAAATTTTAATATTAAAATTATAAGAAGTAACGTAACTAATAAAGTAAGTATATATCATATATTTTTTATTTATAAATAATAAGAAACTAATAAGATAAAAATATATAAATAATTTTTTAGATGATATTATTTGTATAATTAAGGTAAGTTATTTTCAATAAGAAAATAAATAGATAAAAAATATAATGTGTAAATATCAAAATTATGTCAGGATAAAATTATAATTGTACATTGAGATTTGCCTACGTGGCATATCTCACAGGCTGAAACATAGGCTTTCGTAAATATAAATAACATTATTATCTTATAGATTTTAATTTTCTTTCAATAATAATATAAACTTAATGTATATATGAGAGTATATTGTTATTAGGCGGAATTGCAAAAAATATAAATTTTTGAATAGCTGTTTGTAAAAATACAAACTTTTAAAAAATATTGCAAAAATACCATAAAGCTGCAAAACTTTAAAAAAAAGAGAAGGTAAATTCATATTTATATTTACCTTTTCTTTTGGGTGAGAATTAAACTTTTAAGGAGACTAATTATACTTAACAACTATAACAGGTTTGAGCTTCCTCCTCCTCTGCTTCGGATTTCTTCTCATCGGCGCAGCTTCCTTCATCATCTCTGGCCCTTCGCCGCCGCCGCTTCCGGCTCCAATTTCTCCTTCGCTGCTGTCTTTCTTCGTCTCTGTCTCCTATTAATCAAGGTTGACGCTCCAACTACTATTACTTTCTTCCATGTCGGTTCTTGCTTCCTCTTCCATGGCGCCTGTGGTATGGAGCAACCTCCCAGTAGACATCTTAACACTCCTATAAAAAATCCTCAACACCGACGTCGACATCCTCCGTCTCCGGTCCGTCTGCTCATCATGGCGAGCTTCAATTCGTCCTCGTCTAAGGCCATCTCCCTTTCCTCTGAAACTGCCGCCATTAAACTCCGATTCCACCTCCCCTACCGGCGATCTCTGTTTTCTCAATTACACCACCCTCTATTATCTCTCGCCGCCGAGACATGGCCCTCACGCCGGCGATCCGTCCGACGTATGGTTGTTTAGGGCTCTGGAGGTAAACCCTAACCGTTTCTCTCTCTTAGCACCACTGTTTCCAAACAAGCTTGAATTCCCTCCCGGAACGATTCCGATGTGCTTGAATTTACTCGATTATAGGATCTCCGAAGTTTGTAAGTGCTTAATGCTTTACTCTGAAATTCGAATAAACCACTGGTCTAGAAACACAATGACAAAAAATGGGGAGCCATGGTTATAATCAGATCTCTTCACTTTCTGCCAATAGTAATTGCTGCTGGAGTTCTTCATTTCCAGTTCGTATCTTTGGTGTTCATCGCAACCTTGATTTAGTTGTCATCTATTTCAGTAAATCAGTTTTGAATTTGTCTCCAATTTGTATCTGTTGGAGTACATTGCAAGTCTTGTACTGAAAGTGTGAGTGTGAGAGACAAATGAAATCAATGAAGTTTGTTATATCCTTCAAATTTTAGTTCTATCAATATGCACTAATTCCTTTTGAATTATGTGCAGAAGCTGACCTTAGCTCAGTTGGTAGAGCGGAGGACTGTAGTTGGTAGATCGGAGGACTGTAGTTGGTAGACAATACTTTTAATATTTTGGATTCACTCTAAGCTTAATCTACATATATTTGAACAAAGCTTTACTATAAAATGTTATACAACTTCAACTGTTGGCCTGTATCAAGCATGACTATTTTAATCATTTTGTGAACTTTTAGTTGTCAAGAATAAAATTGATTTAGAAAATGAATCGTTGTTTGTTGCTTTCGGTGTTGAACCTGTAAGTTTTAACTCCGCGGATATGATTCTGATGATGATTTGTTTGAAGATCGGTTTAGTATCGCATACAACCTTGATAGGGAATTTGGGTATGCAACTAATCTTGTTTCTAACTTCTATTTCATTATTTACAACAAAATATTTTTTATTGATTTCGTCTTTCCGTAGACATTCATCAAGATTTGAGTAAATAGAATATTTATCATGTCAACTGAACTGGAGGCTCTCTTTTGGATTTTAGGCCTAGGCTTAAGGAGCATATGCAGTACTGTATGAGCCATCCTGAGGAGATGAGCAAACTTGCTAAGGCTTCTTGTTCATCACTTGTTGTCTCTTACTCGTCAACAGGTGATGAACAAGAAGCCTTATTCATCGCCTATATACATCACCACCAAGCCTTGTTCGACCCCAAGAAAAACATCTTTCGATTAATTAAATTCAAAATCTGACCATACCATCGTGTTCGCCATGCTCAAGTTACTTAAACCCGACTCTTGAATCATTTGAAATCATCTCCGAACGACATCGAATCACCTCCGAATCGGCCAGCGTTAATTAATTAGTTAATAGAAATTACATAAATTACATCAAGTTACTATCAAATTCTTGTATCTATTGTATTGCCATTTGGAGTTTGATTAATAGAAATTACATCAAGTTATTTGCTAATTAATTAATTAGTTAATTATATTGGATTAACTAAGTAGGAAGGGCAAAGTGGTGGTCAAGGCATCAAACAAGGTTTTATTGATAGTTACGAAACCATCCAATGTTCGTTAATACAACAGAGTAATGACCTGACTACGTACCAATGTGACCTGATAAAACGAATATTGATCAGACATTTAAAACTTTATTTTCTAAATTTTGTTACATAACACAAAATTATGTACTTTATCAGGCCACATTTGTACGAAGTCAGACCATATTTATACGAAGTCAGGTCAATGTTTTGTTATATCAGAAAATTTCAAATGTTAGCCAATTTCAAAGTTCAGAGCAATATTCACTTTGTCAGACCACATTTGTACATAGTCAGGTCATTACTCTGTGTTATATTCAAGCCAAGCGCATACAAATTCTCAGATGAATAAACTCCTTAAGACCATGGCCGAGTGGTATAGATACGCCGATAACCGCAAGAAAGTTGTTACCTCTTCAATTCTTGTTTAAATTTATTATATTATATTGTTAAATCTTTTATTTTGACTCTACTTTCATTGATAAATATATATAAATATACAACAACTAACATATATAAATTAAAATTAACCTTATGTTACATGAGTAACGTATCTACTTCATTTAGATGTGTACTATTAATAGTCGAAATACGACCTATAACGGTATTTTGTATTTTTTATCTGTATATGACACATAAGTATTTTTTAAAATTAATTAGATCAATAAGTGTGGACTAAAATTATTTTAACTAAAGGTTGTTTGTGTGTTTTGAATCTATGACCTATTGTCTCCTAAGAAACACTATTACCTTTAAGCTATACATGATTTTTTATTTATTGTTTTAAAGTGATAATTATATAGATATAATTTTGAGGGTGATATGAAATCAATATTGCTCTGATATTTAAAATCGTCTAACATTTAAAATTTTATTTTCGTAAATTTTGTTACATAACAGATCATTATGTACTTTATCAGGCCATATTTATACGAAGTCAGGCCACAATTAGACGAAGTCAGGTCAATGCTCTGTTATATCACAAAATTTTAAATGTTAGCCGATTTCAAATTTCAGAGTAATATACACTTCGGTTTTTTCGCCTCGTAACCCTTAGGTATGGTAAATTTCACAAAATACCCCACTTTTTTACATATTTCACCAGATAACCCCGAGTTTTTTTTTTCGTCATATACCCAATCGTTAAACTCTTAACGTTTTCGTCTATTTTTTTTAAAAAATAAAAAAGTAAAAATAAAAATCCAGTAAACTTTCCTCAAACCTCACCTCGACCCTCTTCTCTTTGCTCCCTTGTCTCTCTGTCGTGTCCAGCACCAAACATTCCTCAAACCACCGAGAACACATCCATCAACTCGACGGTGGCTCGTCGGCTCCGGCGAGCAAGGCGGCGCGGCGAGCAAGACGGTACGGTGAGCACGGCGGCGTGGTGAGCAAGGCAGCGGGCGTCAGCGCGAGTGAGGCTCGTCGGCGGTGGCTCGTCGGTTTTCAACAATTGGTGGGACTCCAAACTAAGGTGTGTAATATATTTCAGATCGATGGATTTAGAGGGTTAGGGTTGTTTTGAAATTTGGGGATTTAGGGATTTTGAAATTTAGGGTTTTATTGGTTCGTTCAAGCTTGCTTGAAAAGATTTTAGGGATTTAGAGGTCAATTAAAGGTTTATTAGTTCGTTCAAGCTTGCCTGTTTCTCCATTCACTCAAATTGCCCGGACACTCAAATTCGGATCTGGGCAGAAATTGTTTAATGCAATATGCTGATAAGAAAAAATTGCTGTTCTTACTCTTCTCCGCCCTCTCCGTTTCCTTCCTCCTCTTCCTCACCGCCATCACCGGTCTCAGCACCACCTCTTACTACTTCACCACGCGCGCCACCGACACCGCTAGCGCCGGAGAAACCGCCTCCGGTCAGCGGCGAGATCAATACCCTCCTTCCTTCGCGTACTACATCTATGGTGGTCGTGGCGATAAAGAGCGGATGTTCAGGCTCTCTTGCTCGCAGTCTATCATCCCAGGAATCAGTACCTGTTACACCTCGCCATGGATGCGCCAGCAAATGAGAGAGATTGGTTAGCTGCGGCATTGATCTCTGTGCCGGCGATTCAGGCTTTTGGGAAGCCCGGTTGGCTGACCTACATGGGCGGCACCAACCTCGCTGCAGCTGTTTTGCTCAAATTGAATAGGGAGTGGGATTGGTTTATCACTCTCAGTGCCTTGGATTATCCCCTGCTCACCCAAGATGGTAATGTGTATACTCACAAGTGCTGATAGCATTTTTTGGTTGATGTGTTTGGTTTTAGTGGAGTTTTTGTGATATTCCTTTTTGTGATTGTGAGCGGGATTTGGTGGCTGTTTCTTATTATTTCATTTCATTACTGCAAATTTGGTTGAATTTTATTTGCTCAGTTTGCTCTTTCTGGATTGGGTTTTGTTGTTGTCCTCCTAGGAAATCAATTATGGTAAATACAAAACTAATATTTGCCATTTTGGTGAATGTGGTATTTTTTAGTGGAATTATTAGGGTATTTTATTTCTTAATATGATTATGTGCTGGATTTGGTGGTTGTTTGTCATTATTTCATCAGTACAAATTTGGTTGAGTATTATTTGATTAATGTGATCTTATTGTGTTGGATTTGGTTATATTAGTGTTGTCCCCACTTCTAACCAAGGATGTTAATGTACACTTCATGTGCAATTTGGGTAAATGTAGTTGGTTTTAGTGGATTTTTTTAGCTATGTCATGTTGTGATTATGAGCTGGGTTTGGTAATTGTAGTCTAGAAAATTACGTAACTACAGGAATTGGACAAGGTAAAGCACAAAAAGGGAAAAAAACAACAACCTATCCATGGAATGATCACTAACTTTGTCATGGCAGAACCTGCATGTAAACAGCTTGCCAAAACAAGTTGGCCAAATACTGAACTTGGCCAAATAACGAACACAGCTAATGAAGTTGGCACATATATTAAACTCATAATAAAGTTGCAAAACATTCTAAATGAAATCACATTATCTGTTTTAAGTTGTCCACAGATATTGATCCAGAGAGGTTTAACCCATTCAAATCAAGTCACATTAAAAGGCAAGGTTGGATTACTCTTCACACATCTAGCAAATTAGTCTTCTGTTGACTCCCCGGAATCCATGGGGCTGAGCACATCATGTTGTCCACAGATTGGACTTGTTCCTCGTTACTTGTAACTTTTGCTTTCTTCCTTGAATTTCGTTGAACTCGAATGCCTTGTTCCTTAAGTTCTCTAGCAGTTGTTCCACCTTTACAAGTCTTCACATTATGTCCAAATGCCTTAAATAGCAAAAATAAGTTAGTAACAAAATATTCTACATGAATATGTCCAAAATATTGCACCTATCGGATCATCCACCACTATATCCAAATATTCTATATGAATGTATTGCAATCTCAGTAATATTTTATCTTCCATTCTACAAGAGAGAAACAAATATAAACTGAATGAACTAATTTGGTATCCTTGATAATACAAAAATCGCAATAATTCATTGAGAAACAGTACACAAGCATTCAAATAACATACCTTCACAACATCATTTTTGGCTATCACACCCACGTATTCGGATATACCAGATCACTCAAATAACATACCTTTAATCAATTTTTTTGGCTATCACTATTTTTTGCCATCACAAGCTGATTCGGATACATACATTCAAATATAGTATACTACCTCCATGAGAAACATCTTTTGGCCATCACACACATATTCAAAAGGCTTTTCCATGACATGTATACTGTATACTAAATTCATGAGAAACAAGAGGCAAAAAAATAAGATTAATATTTGAATGAACTACATCAAGCAAAATCCCTAAAATCCTAAAACCCTAAATCCCCAAAGTTTACAATAACCCTAAATTTCTACCGTCATTGATATGAAAATACTTAAATCACCTTAAGCTTGGAAGGAAACTTTCAATCAGTCGCCGACGAGATCCACGCAATATCGGAGGCACCGGACGACGCGCCTCACTTGGTCGCCGACGAGCCACACCGCCAAGCCGCCGCCGCCTTTGCCCGCAGTCAAAACTCTTGGAACAAACTCACCCGCAGTCGAAATTGATTGGAACGAATAGGATATTCCACCTAGTCGAAATTGATTGGAACGAATAGGGTATTCCCCCAGTCGAGAAGAGAGAACAAACACGATGAGAAACAGGTGCCACTTTTCTTTTCTTTTGATTTTTCTTTTCTTTCGATTTTTGTTTTGTTTTGATTTTTTTTTTGATTAAAAGCAAACGGTCGTGTATAAACTTAACGATAGGGTATTTCGCGAAATAAAACCAAACCTCGGGGTTACCCGGCAAAATATGCAAAAAAGTGAGGTATTTCACGAAATTTACCATACCTCAGGGTTATCAGGCGAAAAAACCGTATTCACTTTATCAGGTCACATTTGTACGTAGTCATGTCATTATTCTGTTATATTAATTTTAAATTTGAAACAAACGTTGGTTGGTTCCGTAATGCAAATTTAAGTGTATCTTTGCTTGATCTTTTGTCTTGAAAAATTACTTAAAAGCATAATAACTCAAAAGGAAGAGCAATGTGTTTGTTGCACATGATGTGGGTTCGAATTCCATATACGTTGATCAAAATTTCTTTAAAATGAAACCTCCTAACATGATGTTTGTAAAGATTATATCATCTATTATATCTTAAATAGGGTCATTTGCTGATAAAGTGAATATTGTTCTGAAATATGAAACCTCCTAACATTTGAAATTTCATTTTTATAAATTTTGTGATATAACACATCATTGATCTGCCCTGGTATAAATGTGATCTGATAAAGTGAATATTGCTCTAACATTTAAAATCGCCTAATATTTAAAACAAGCCCCATTCTTCCTGGCACTAATTTTATCTTAGAGGGCTCACCAATAACTAGTAGTGTTAGTGATATAACAGAACATTTTTAGTGATTATCAATTCAACGAGAATCACAACTAATAAATGCAGATTTAAGTGTTTCTCGTTACGAAACCAATCAATGTTTGTTTCAAATTTAAAGTTAATATAACAACGCAATGACCCGACAACGTAAAAATATGGCCAGATAAATTGAATATTGCTTTGAAATTTGAAATTGACTAACATTTGAAATTTTGTGAAATAACAGAGCATTGACCTGACTTTGTATACATGTTACCTGACTTAGTATAAATGTGGCATGACAAAGTAAATAATGCTTTGTTATGTAACAAAATTTACGAAAATGAAGTTTTAAATGTTAGTCGATTTTAGATGTCAGAGCAATATTCATTTTATCAGACCACATTTATATCATAGCACTGAAGAGTGTACAAGACGGGAGTCTAATTAAGTACATAATGTTCTGAAATTTGAAATCTCATAACATTTGAAATATCATATAGTTTACTAGTCGATCGAGTATGCTGTTCTGAAATTTCGACCAAATCTTGATTAGTACATGGTTTTATCATTAATCATTCCTCATTGAATTGTAAGTTAATGCATGTATTTGTGTTCATTAGTCTCCTATACGCGATGATTTTACCTTTGGAAGATCATTCATATATATCGTCATGATTAATAGAGGTGACAAAATATCATTTACAACATCTAATCATATCAACTCATTCAATTTTTTCCTATGCAAGAGAATCTTCAAATTCGTCTAAAGCAGGACTAATTTGAGTTAAAACTCACATTGGTAAATTTGACCGGGAGAATACATCATGGCAAGTTTTTCAAGCCAATGAACCTTGACTCAAATATCATCTAAAATACCCCTTGAAATTGACTAACATTTGAAATTCTGTGAAATAAAAGAGCATTGACTTGATTTCGTATACATGTGACTTGACTTCGTATAAATATGGTCTGACAAAGTACATAATGCTTTGTTATGTAACAAAATTTACGAAAATGAAGTTTTAATTGTTAGTCGGTTTTACTTGTAAAATCAATATTCATTTTAGTAGACCACATTTATATCACAGCAATGAAGAATGTACAAGAAATGAGTCTAATTAAGTACATAATGTTCTGAAATTTGAAACCTCCTAACATTTGAAACATCATACAGTTTACTAGTCGACCGAGTATGTTGTTATGTACTTTATCATGCCACATTTATACGAAGTCAGACCATATTTATACGAAGTCAGGTCAATACTCTCTTATATCACAAAATTTCAAATGTTAACCGATTTAATATTTCAGAGCAATTTTGAGATACAAAGTCAGGCTAATAGAAAGTGTTCTATTTGCTGCCTTCATTCGATTTTGAGAACTTGTATGCAATACCCCTTGTAAGCAGAATAACCAACTAGATCAACTTGTATTAATGGCTTTATCTTCAGAACTTTTATTCCCAAGTAAGCTCCAATGAGCAAATGAAGTGAATGCACGATACAGTAAGAGGAAATGTGAAATCCATTTTCTGATTAGATAGAAAAGAATAAATTAGATACACTGAGCGAAGTTACAATAGGGATATTAATATCAATCTAAGAAGTAGAAGCTTATCTAAAACATAAGATTTGTAATTTTCACACCGTGTACAAACATACAAGAAGAGAATCTCTTGGATAAGTCATCATAACGCCCAGCAGAACACCAAGACAAGGGCTGCTTCTTTGTAGATCTCAGCAGAACACCAAGACAAGAGTTGCTTCTTTGTAGATCTCAGCAGTCATACACATGAACTGATGCTTCGCAGCCAGAGAAGTTAGCTGCCTCCCTGATGCTTCACAGCCCGAGAAGCACGAGATCATTACAGTTCTACTACTGCATAAGAATATGAACAAGAATAATAAAATCAGCAATCAAGCGTGTCGAGTCGGTCAAATAATGATGATGAACAACAGTAGGGATAGGATGATGAACAACATAGGTCAAATAATTTCCAAAATCCAAAAGTTCAAGTCGGTCGAAAGTAAGACTAGTCACAAAACTCAAAAACTCGAATCGATCTTTCAGATTAATCAATCATCCCTACAAACATCCAAGAAAAGGACAAGAAGAGCCTAATTTATACAGCAATCAAACCGAGGGGGTCTTGCTCGCGTCGTCCCCCGCCGCGAACCCGATGAGGAACACGAAGACGGCCACGAGCCCGACGCCGGCGAAACCCATGTACTTCAAGAGGTCACCGCGTGCTCATGATCGTGGACGCCGGTGGCGGAGCAGACGAATTTCCAGGCGGGGACGCCGGGGGGCTTTCGATCATGGAGGATGGAGTTGAGGAGGAGCTTCGCGTGCTCAAGATCGTGGACGGAGTCGGTGAGGCAGGGGAGAGCCTTCGGGAAAGAGGGAAGCATAGGAGGGAAACGGTAAGATTTGGGATTGATTAGGGTTAGATTAGTAGGATTAAAAAAAATACTTTTTTTTAAAAAGTTTTAATATTTTATTTGATTTTTATATTTAAAAGAAAAATTAAATTAAATTCTTAACAATAGAAAAAATATCATAAAAAGTACAAAAAGTTAGTATTTTTGAAATATTTTTTAAAATATAAATTTTTTATAAGTTGTTATTGGAAATCTGATATTTTGCAATTGGAACTTGTTATTATAGGGTAAGTAGTGTATTACAAAAGGTTAAGTATCTAGCTTAAATAAATATAAAAAATATGAAAAATAGAATGGTACATGGGCAACGAAGTGTGTCTACGTTAAAGATTGCTTTGGAAAATTTTTTCCATTAAGCAAATGTGCTATAACTTGTTATGTTAAAAAATCTTTTAATCTTATACATTGAAAATTTTAATCTGATGGCTTACATTAACACACATGGCTTCATGCAACAACTCACTTCCAAATCTGATCGGGTGAACGTGCTCCCTGATAAAGGTAAATCCGTTGCTGACGCTTCCATGCTAGACTCTCTTCTATCTTCTGGCAAGAACAAAAAGAAAAATTGGATGCGGGTTGCGAGAAAGGTTGGGGGTTGGGTCTTTGAATGTTCAGGAGGGTGATTGATCTAAGAAGAGAAAGGATGGCGAGATGTTAGACCGAGGGAGTTTAATGATGGTGCTGCGAATGGGAATGGGAAGACTGTGGAGAAGAGGCGTAAACTTGATCTTGCTTCGGAGACCGTTGTGATATCGGCAAGTAAGGACGACATCCTTTCTTGCCGGACGCCATGAATCTGATCAGCTATAACTGCTGGGAGTTGGGGAAGGCCTCGACAGTTGCTAGGCTCACCAGTTTGGTGAGGCGGGAGACCCCAAAGGTTCTCTTTCTTATGGAGACAAAAATGTGAGAGGAAGAAAATGGAGGGGATTCAACAAAAATTAGGGTTCAAGTCAGGCTTTGCTATAGACTGTGTATTCCTTGGGAGGAAGGAGTGGATTTAAGCATCAAATCCTATACTAGTCACCATATTGATGCAATGGTTTCTATGGGTCCGTCGCCTCTTATTTGGAGAATCTATTTTTTGTATGGTTGTCCACGAAAGGAGAATAAGTCTCACACATTTGAACTGCTGCGTCATCTCTTTGAGGATGCTCATGATGCGTGGATTTGCTTTGGGGATTTTAATCACGTTTTCAACATGGCGGATAAGAATGTCGGGAGTGAACCAGATGTGAGCAAGATACTGGAATTTCGTGCATCTATGGACTATTGTGAGTTGCGCGAGATTTCCTTTATGAGGCCAAGGTTCACATGGGATAATGGTCGTGAGGGGGCAAATTTTATTCAGGAGAGATTGGATATGGGGTTTGCTAACGAGGGGTGGATAGATCTATTTCCAGACGCATGTATTGATCACCTTGACCGTTGTGGGTCTGATCATGTCCCTATTCGTATTTCTCTCAATCCGGCAGATAATGCTCATTCAGGAAGTAGAGGGGCGCGACCGTTCCGATTTGAGGCGATGTGGCTGGACGATGAGGCGTGTGCTGAGGTGGTTTAAAATGCGTGGTTGAATCCAGGTAGCTCACTTGTTGATCAGGGAATAACTGGTAAAATTTATAGGTGTTCAGAGGATTTGAAGGCCTAGGATTATGCTTGGTTTGGGAATGTAAACCGAGAGCATAAGCGGGTTCGTGATGAGCTGCGTGAGCTTGGTAAGACAGAGATGAATGGAGACCAAGTCGGAAAGAGGCGGGTTGTAGACCCGAGTGTGTTAGTACAAGGAACGGTAGAACTGTTCCTTGGGCAGCGGAATATAGTAACAGCATAACAAAGTAACAGACAAAGTTTCTTAGAGAGAAAAACTTAATCAACCAACTAATTGACTAAGAAAAACCTCTACCTCTAGGTTTCCCTAGTAGGATTTCGAAAGTCTAGCTACTTGTGTTATTAATCCCGGAATCAAATAATCTCCAGAATATCTCCAACGAGATTATCTTCTTGCGGCCCAAGTTGCTCCTTCAATATTTATTTCCATAAAAGAAAGAGTCGGCTGGCGTAAGGGTTACAGCGCGCGTCATGCGTTCCTTGGCACTGTTCCCTTTCCTTTTTTGTTCAATAACGCGCGTCTCTTTTTCTCTTTTGTTCCAGCGCGTTGTTCCTCATTGTTGACTTCTTTGTTCCTTGTATTCTCCGTTTTGATTCTTCACTTGGTTTTCATCGTTCCTTTAGATCATCTGTTTCCTGAAACCCATAGTCACACTAAAACCATCAAATGTCATTGAGTTTATCATCATCAAAACTAGAGGGAACATCATCATTCCAACACGGGTCTTGGAGGAAAGAGAGCGAGAGCTGATGCGGAGGGAGGAGATTATGTGGTTTCAGCGTTCAAGGGCAAACGAGTTCAAGTGGGGAGATCAAAACTCGAACTTCTTCCATTTAAAGGAGTCAGGCAGGAAGAAGAGAAACTCGATTAGGAAGTTGATGGATGACATTGGGATGGAGTGAAGGTCTAAGGAGGGGAAGACCAAAGTTTCCATTGGTTGTTTCTAAAGCCTGTTCTTGTCGGACAACAGAGTTGCTCCATGTTGAATCGTAGTGTGTTAGACAGGGAACGGTGAAACTGTTCCCTGGGCAGCGAAAATAACAGAGATTCAGTAGTAACAGTAAGACAGTTCCTTAGAGAGGAAACTCTATCAACCAACTAGTTGAAAAGAGAAAAGCTCTACCTCTAGGTGTTACCCTAGGGGGATTTCAAACACGTGTACTTGTATTATTAATCAAGTTGTACAATCTCACAAGTCTTATCTCCACCTAATCACACACAGTTCCTAGGTTTCTAGACTTTGAGTGCAATCAACTAGTAACAACACAAGAACATAAGAAAACCCTAAGCAATCCAGTACTATACCCGTACCTTGCCTTGGATCTCCGATCTCAACTTTGCAATAAGCTCCTTGTAGTCTTCAATGTGATAGATGAGATACCTTACCCTAAGGTATGCTCATATATATATAGTGGTAGCAAAGATCTCTTACCAAATTACCAAATAGTTAGCAACCCCACTATATAAGGTAACGGTGAAAGATTTTATTTCCCACTAAACAATTCAGCTCATAAACACATAGTTTCCATATAAAAACTTTCCTAAGACTCGCTATTTAGCTCTTCTCTCTATCTCTCCGAGTAGATCTTCAAATATGGTTTCCATATGTAGCGGTCTTCACCTGGGAACAACTGGCACTTCCTGCGTTCTGCATTGTTCCTTAAATGATGTTTCCATATATAAAAGTTTCCTTATATGAAATATACGTGTGCTTCATTCTTCAATTTGCTTCCGTGTAACTGTTCCTTGTTTCCACAACGTTCTGTTGCACTCCTCTGCTTTATCTTCTTCACATGATTTCCATTGTTCCCTAATTCTTTCATGAAACCTGAAACACATAGGAACAACAAAAAACCATAAAACCTAATGGTGTTTATCATCATCAAAACCAAAGAGAACGTCAAGGTTCCAACAATTTCCCCCTTTTTGGTGATGACAAACCCATTCAAAAATTGTTCTATCAAAACAGAGTAATAAACAAGTCAATATAACTCATCATGTATCTAAGATCAAGTGTTAAGCAAAATTTTATATCAAATGAATAATTTTAGTTCATACCTTCAAGTTGCATCATCATTCCCCCTCAGCACTAGCATCGCTCAGTAAATCATAAAGAATTAGGAACAATAAGACTGTTACCTCTCTTTATTGAGTTCATCGCACAATTTTTCACACTTTCCCCTTTTGGCATCATCAAAGGATCAAAAGTAACCAGTGAAACAATAAGAGCTAAGACAACAAATTACTAGCAAAAGATAAGTCTATTCATCTAGCAGGGAATTGATTACAAAATATCAAAAGCAACTTGGCAATATAAACAGATCAAAGAGCAAACAACTTAACAAGATAACATAGAAAAATCCAAAAGAAGAGGGATAGACGGGCTAGATTGAAAATGGGTCCACTCAAGACTCAGAATCCTCCTTCTGGTCCTTGTCCTTGTTGAGGAAGTGTTCAAAAAGCAGAGACAAGATGTTCTTTATCTCACGCAGCTCAACCAACCTCTGGCCTTGCACAGAGCTGTTCCTTGAAGTTCTTTCACTAGGTTCACGCTTAGTCACCTCAGACGGGGGAAGAGTTCCCTTATCATCACCCTGATACTTCATCTTTTTAATGTTCACCATGTCAAGCTCAGTGACCATGGGAACCTCACCTTCTGCTCTATAAACCCTTTTTTTTTAACTCTTTTTGCAGCAAAGTAGTCGTTCCTCTCTGCAGTTCCATCACATCAACATTCAATGCAAGCTTCTCACTGAAGCAACTTTCACATGCAAATCTCAACGTTCCTCAGACTGTTCCCAACACTGATGTTCATGTTCATTGTTCTTGTCTCAGTTCCCCCTTAGGCAAAGCTCCATCAAGACGACTCTGAGATACTTGAGTGGATAGAAAGGCTAGTTTGAATACTTAAATTGGGTTCACACAAAATTGCAAAGATATATCCAAACAAAAATAGGGTAGGGAACAATGAAGATCCAGATAATTATACCCAGTAAAGATTGGTAAACAAAAAGAAGTTCATAGGGAACGTTTACCTGGATCAAGGCTTGGGATGGCCGTGCAACCGATTATCCTTTTGGCTTGTAATGAGGGTGCATATAATCAAATCGGTCGCTTTGGGCTTGAAAGAAGATGTTATCATGTAAAATTGAAGCACATAAGATCAAGAATAGAAGTTGCAAGAGATTATGTTATTATGTAACACAAAGCACATAGCAAGAGTAAACAAACAAACATTTTGCAAATAACATGCTGCATAGAAGATGTTTCCTAGGTTAAGATTGATCATTCTAGCCAATCATTGAAGGAATAGTGGAAGTGGAGTTCCTCAGTTTAGAGAGATCATCCCAATGAGCATTCTCAAATTCTCAAAGGGTTTTCTATCCAGTGCTTTGGTGAAGATATCTGCAACTTGATCTTATGTCCTGCAATGATCCATTCTAATGAAAATTTTCTCAACATTGTCACGACGCAAATGGTGATGAATATCGATATGCTTAGTACGTGAGTGATGAACATGATTCTTGGAAATGTTGATAGCACTAGTATTATCACACATAATGGGAACGATGCCAAGAGACATACCAAAATCCTCCAATTGTTGTTTGAGCCACAATACCTAGGCACAACAAGATGCAGCAGCTACGTACTCAGCTTCGGCGGTTGAAAGAGCAACAAAATTTTGTTTCTGTGATGCCCAAGAGACAAGACATGGGCCAAGGAACTGTGCCGTCCCTTATGTGCTTTTGCGATCCACTAGGTGACCAGCAAAGTCAACATTAGTGAAATGCACAAGTTCAAACCCACTGTTCCTTGGATACCAAAGACATAGATTGTCGTTCCCTTTCAGGTATCACAAGATTCGTTTGACCTCAGTTAGGTGTGACTCCTTAGGATTTGCTTGAAATCTAGCACAAAGACACACACTAAACATAATATCTGGCCTACTTGCCGTTAGATAGAGTAATGAACCAATCATGCCTCTATACATTGTAGCATCTACATCTTTGCCATTCAAATCTGCATCAAGACGAGTGTTAGGAGAAATAGAAGTATCAATAAGTTTAGCTTTATCCATACCATACTTCTTCAACAGTTCATTGATGTATTTTTGTTGATGTACTCTTGTTCCTACTATTTCTCAACATCTCTTATCTCCAAGGGCAACGCTTCCCCTAGAGTGTTGTTGAAGTGAGGTGAGGTGATCTCTAGTTCCTGTCATATGGCATGAGCATGCGCTATCAATGAACCACATGTTATTCCCCCTCACTTCATCCTGCATTTAGAAAGTTAGTGTTTCGCGACCCAGGCAAGCTTGGCTTTACCTGGTCACTTAGAGACAAAATAATATTCTCTAGGCTTAGCATGACACATATCAGGAGATGCATCATAATCATTCAAATCAACATTGTTACTTCTACTGTTCCTTCGCTGAGTGTGCTCTTCAGTGAACTTTTGCTTCTTAGCACAATTTTTCACAACATGTCCATTGTACCCACAGTGCCAGCAAATCTTATAATAGTCCCCCAAGGTGTACTTATGGTTTGGGACGGGCATGCTACGTTGCTTGGCTCTAACTGGATCAGGTATACTAGGCAACTTTCCATGGGATTGGATGAGATACATCTTATGGGCAGGTTGGCCTTTGTACCAAGATTGGTTTTCACTCAGCCCACTCTTCAGAGTCTTCACACTCTTCTAGGTAAGAGTTCCTATCCTTAGTACTCTGAAGTTCCCCATCTTTTAACCCTCTAAGCTCAAGTATGGTTAACTCATGTTCTTTACTCTCTTGGTTTTCACCTTTGTACCCAACACCATACTTGGACTCGACAAAGGTAATCTCTTCTTCCTTAAGCTTTTGCTCAACTAGAATGGAGTGAATTTTATCAATCTGAGCTTTCATCTGAGACAGTTCCCTAACAGTGCTAGGAGAACTTAATTCACGATTAGCATCATACTTAACACAAGGAACAACAGATAAACTAGCAACTTTAGCAAGGGATTCATTAAATTCCATGCATTTTTCTTCAACATCATTAAGATCAGTTTTGTAGGATCGTGATTGTTAGATAAAAACTTAAGGAACTTAGAATATCAATTCTCAGTTCCTTTCGCAGCGGAAATAAACAATCAAACAAATGACAAGTTCCTTATAGTGGAAACCTTTGATTGCCAACTAGCAATCCAGGATAAAAACCACTACCTTTCTTCCGAAAGGATTTCAAAGTCTACTTCTTGATTTCTTATCTCTTTTGGTTACATCTTATCCTAGGAACGAACACACAGTTCCTTTGCCTTACACACAGTTAGACAATCCTAGATAACTTAACACAATCAATAATTAATCCAAGAAACAGACTTTCGCACCTAGGAACTATCACTTACAGTCACAGGAACTTAGCACTCAGCTCTTCTTCCTTGACTGGTTCCTCTTGGTTTGCTTTGATGATCTTGTTTGAAGCTTCATACTTTGATGTTTGCTATGAAGTGTGTTTATTGTGAATGCTTAAAAATAACCCTTGAGTTAGTCTTCCTTTTATAGAGGATTCTTCGCAGCTTAAACTTCTCTTGGTTCCCACAGATCGAGCTTGCCCTAGGATGTGTGGTTCTCCTTGGTCCACGTTGTCTTTGACATATACAAACAACCTAGGCAGCTCAGAATTCTTCTAGGTTAGTCAACTACTTCAGCCAAGTCGTTCTCCAGCTTCCTTCTTCCGAGGTTCAACAATCTGGGCGCTTGGGAACTGACTTTCTGGACAGCGACAGGTTCCATGTCCTGTCGCTTTCACCTTTCTCTGTCCGAGGTTCATTGTTCTAGGCATCTTGGAGTCTTGCTCTTGGATGGTGGCATGCTTTTGGAAGCTTCTCTCAAGTCGCTTTCACCTCCTTTTGTCCGAGGTTTGGTGTTCCCAGATTTCTCGGGAATCGCAATGTCGCAAGCTCCATTTCTGGGCACACCTAGGTTTCTCTGGATTCCTTCAGCTGTCTTGTTCCTTTGGTTCCCTTGTTCTGTTTGGCTTTCCTGCCTTTGGTAAATTCCTGTGGTTCCTTAAAACACATCTCGCATGCTACGTTTCTGGGCACACCTGGGTTCCTCTGGTTTCCTTCATTTGTCTTGTTCCTTTGGTTCCCTTGTCCTGTTTGGCTTTCTTGCCTTTGGTATATTCATGTGGTTCCTTAAAGCACATCTTTGAGATAAAACATTAGTATCATAATATTTGTCATCTTCAAAAGTAGAGAAACTGAGGAAAGGAACTCTCGGGGGAACCGAAGTTCCAGAGTTCCATTTCCTAACAATTTCCCCCTTTTTGATGATGACAAATACAAGGAACCTGGCAACATAATAGGAATATGAAATTCATGAGAACAGTTGAGCTAAGGGATTTTCAACTTTAAAAAAATATTGATAGAACATTCAATAGTTGCAAATTCCCCCTAAGCAAATGAACTAAGTTATTCAAGTTCCCCCTTAGAAGTAGAACGGGTTCAGAGTTCCTATAAGTCCAGTAGTTCAAGGTTCCTATCCATTCTTCCCCCTTTTGACATCATCGAAAAGATCAATTTACTTATCAAGTATAGGATATCAATGTGAAATAAACAATTGCATGAAACCCATGATAGTCACCATAATAGAAACTTAAGGCAAAGACAAATGATGCATTAGAAACATTGCCAAAGGAGTTCATTAATCATTAAAGTCAAGTATATTATCCAGAGATGCATAGTGGAAAAAGAAACAAAAGATCACAAACAGCTTGACATAGACAAAAAAAGGATAGAAGAGGGGAGTAGGACCCTAGGGAACTACTAGCACACTGTGATGTTATAGCACTGGGAACTAGGAAAGACGTTCCTATGGCAGCGTAGTGGCCTCCTCTTCAGTTTCCTTCTTTTATGCAGTTCCTTCATCTTGGCATGTTGTCATCTTATCGGCCTGATTACCTCCAATTGAGCAAGGTTAAGATTGAGGTTTTTCTTGGCCATTTGAGGAGCTTTGTGTTTTGAGAGAGATGGGTGAACATGAGATTTGAGAGAAGGCGTGAGAGAACAGAGTGCTCGGCTCAATCAAACATGAAACCTTAAATAACCCTTGAGCAATTATGGAGCCGTTGAGAATCAAGCCATTGGAGATATTTCTGGAAACTCTGAAGAGTTGAAACGGCTAATTTTCTTGAAGCTTTTGCGCCTTTGCAACGGTCACAAATTCAAAGATTAGATGCTCAAAAATGACAATTGTTCAAGGCTGAGAAGTCGTCTCTGACGCTGTGAGATTTGCCATAAATACTGTCTTGGGAGGAGCAATTCTCTTACTAGCCGTTTAAGGGGTAGCTCATCCTAGTTCCTTTCTGGCGATATTTTCAGTGTGCTAGAGGGATATATGGGAACCTTTGATGTGGGTTTTAAAACATAGGACCAGAAAGTACGTTCCCATTAAAGAAATCGGGGAAGACCATTTATCGCATTACACACTAGTTCCCAGAGAGGGTTAAGAAGAGGATCATACGGAAATAGATTGTGTAATGAGGCAAGGGATGGTCATAGTACACAATCATCATTTCGGCTTATATTGTTGGGTTAGAAAGATGATCAGATTGTGACTTTTGGGCCAACAAAGAGACTTGGACAATGATTGAATTTTAATAAGAGATGAACAACCAAGGAGAAGAACTAGAAAAATTTATCAAAGCCTTTTGAGAAACCATTATGAATATGAGGGTCTAACGCAAGAGAAATGACACAAAGATTCCAAGATAAAGACAAGTAAAGAGTTCTGAACTAGTCAATCAAGGGAACTGGAGAGAAACTTTAAACTAAAGGAACTGCTAGTTTATAGGAATCATTCCCAGTTCTAATCTAAGGTTCTCGAAGGGAACTCTATTCAATGCCTTGGTGAATATATCTGCAACCTGATCTTCAGTTCTACAAAATTTCATAATGATGTTTCCCTTCTCAATATGATCTCTAAGAAAATGATGTCTTATGTCTATATGCTTGATCCTAGTATGATGCACAGGATTCTTTGAAATGTTTATAACACTTGTGTTATCACAAAGAATAGTGAGGGGACCATAAGACATACCAAAGTCCGCGAGTTGTTGCTTTAGCCAGAGAAGTTGGGAACAGTAGGAGGCGGCTGCAATGTACTCGGATTCTGTGGTGGAGAGGGAGACTGAAACTTGTTTCTTTGATCCCCATGACACAAGGCAAGGGCCTAGGAACTGTGCCATTCCAGAAGTGCTCTTTCTATCCACCAAATATCCAACATAATCAGCATCAGTGAAACCCATGAGCTAAAAGGGACATTCTTTGGGGTACCAAATGCAGAGATCGTCAGTTCCCTTGAGATATCGAAGTATTCTCTTCACAGCAGCCAAGTGGGTTTCTCTCGGACAAGATTGGAACCTAGCACACAAACCAACAGCAAAGACAATGTTTGGTCGACTAGCGGTTAGGTACATCAGTGAGCCTATCATACCTCTATAGAGCTTCTCCTCCACTAGATGACTCGAGTGGTCCTTATCCAGATGGGCAATGGTGGATATGGGAGTGGAGAGAGGCTTGCATGAATCCATTTTGAACTTCTTCAGTAGTTTCCTGACATACTTCTGTTGGTGGATTTGAATACCATCTTCCTTTTGAGTGATTTGTAATCCGAGGAAGAATGTGAGTTCCCCAATTAAACTCATTTCAAATTCACTACTCATCAAGTCTTTGAACTTGTCTACAAGGGACAGGTTAGTGGAACCAAAAATGATATCATCAACATAGATTTAAACCACTAAGATGTTACCTTCTTCTTCTAGGATGAAGAGAGTCTTATCAATACCCGCCTGTAGCCATTTGAGAGTAGGAACTGGGCAAGACGATCATACCAAGCTCTGGGAGCTTGCTTGAGGCCATAAAGTGCCTTGTCTAGGAAGTAGACATGATTTGGATGATCGTCGTCTTCGAAACCAGGAGGTTGCTTGACATAGACTTCTTTTTGAAGAATTCCATTGAGGAAGGCTGTCTTTACATCCATTTGGAACAGCTTGAACCCTTTGTGAGATGCGAAGGCAATCAACAATCTTATCGCTTCGATCCTTGTCACTGGAGCATAGGTTTCATCATAGTCAATTCCTTCTTGTTGATTATATCCTTGAGCCACAAGTCTTGCTTTGTTCCTTATTACAGCTCCTGTATCATCTAGCTTGTTTCTGAAGACCCATCTGGTTCCTATAATGTGTTTATCCTTGGGACGGGGAACTAGATGCCATACTTTGTTCCTTTCAAGCTGATGAAGCTCTTCTTGCATAGCTTGGATCCAGTCCGCATCCTTCAGTGCCTCACCTATGTTCTTTGGTTCCACAATAGACAGAAAGGCATTAAAAGCAAAGAAGGTTAGATGTTCATACCTGACTGGAGGCTTGACGACTCTTCTTTCTCTGTTGGGAGCCAGAGCATTTGATGTGGAGACATTCTGAGTTGAGCATTCAGCTTTCTTGTTAGGATCACCTTCTCCATTAAAGATCATGTGGGAAGATGAATCATTGAAGTCTCCACAGATGTTGTCGTCATGCTCATGGTTCCCAGAAATGGATTATTGTTAATTATCCATGGGAACTGGTGGGGGAGCCATTGGAGGGTTCCGATCAGCAGGACATGAACTGGGAGGAGTGACATCTTCATCTGGATCTTCTTGAGATGACTTGGGAAATGAATCTTCAAAGGAACTGGTGGTGTTCTGCATAATCTTTCCAAGTGATTTTTCATTAAAAATAACATGAATACTTTCTTCTACCTTTTTAGTCCTTTTGTTGAAGACCTTGTATGCCTTACTGCCTAAGGCATAACCAATGAAGATTCCTTCATCACTTCTTGGGTCGAACTTGCCAAGATTGTCCTTCCCATTGTTGTGCACAAAGCATTTGCATCCGAACACCCTCAGATGTGAAATGTTGGGAACTCTTCCTCTTAGGAGTTCATAGGGTGTCTTCTCTGTGATTAGGCGAAGCATGGCTCTATTTATGATATAGCACGCTGTGTTGATCGCCTCAGCCCGAAATGATTGGGAGAGTCCACTTGAGATCAGCATAGTTCGAGCCATGTCCTCCAAGGTCCTGTTCTTCCTTTCTACTACTCCATTCTGTTGAGGAGTGTATGGTGCAGAGAAGTTGTGATCGATGCCATGCTCACTGCAAAAGGTTAGAAATTCTCCATTCTCGAATTCGGTACCATGGTCCGACCGAATAGCATTGAGTGAACAATCAAGATATTTTTCTAACAAGGGAACCAGATCTTTAAAGCGGTCAATAACTTCACTCTTAGATTTAATAAAGATGGTCCAAGTAAAGCGAGAGAAGTCATCGATAAGAACAAAGATATACATGTTCCCTCCTAGGCTCTGAACTCTCATGGGTCCACACAGATCCATGTGGATGAGTTCAAGAGGCCTTGAGGTGCTTACCATGTTTTTGGACTTGAAGGAACTACGAGCCTGTTTCCCTTTTACACAGTTAGAGCACAGTTCCTTAGATGTGTCACTTAGCTTTGGCAGCCCTCTGACTAGCTCCTTTGAGTGTAGCTTCTGAATCAGCTTGGTGCTAGCATGACCGAGGCGTTGATGCCACAATTCAGCTTGGTCATTCACCGTTGAGAGACACAGTTTCTCCTTGGGAACAAAGGATGGATCAATTATGTAGACATTGTTGAATCTTTTCCCTTTTAGGATGATTTGTCCCGAGGAGTCAAGGACTGAACATTCGTTGGATCTGAATCTAACTTCATTGTCTCCTTGATCACACAGCTGAATGTGGTCGTTGAGTTTCACAGTTCCTATTCCACAGATTTGCCCTTTGCTTTTTGATGTTGAGCCATGTCCTCTAAGGTTCTATTCTTCCTTTCCACGAACCTGAGTTCCCTGCTCAACTCAGTTCCCCTTGAATCATTGACTTCTGATACTTGTAGTTCCATTGATATTATCATTGGGAACTAACGTCAACACCATGTGATCCTCCATAATTTTCATTAGCGTTTGGAGTTTCCTTCATTGTTTTCTGCTTCTTAAATCTTTCTTTAACAAAGGACATATTTCCCTTGTTACTCCTTTGAAGTGAGATGAGCTAGATCAAAACTTCAATTCTGCGTCCCAATCATCAATTTGCATTCTATAGGGAACTAGGCATCTCACTTCAACCTGCAATACAATTAAGACTTACGCACCCAGACACTCTTGGCTTTTTTGGGTTTATGGTAATGAGAGTTCCTTTGCACCTGCAAGTTAGTTGAGTAATACACATGACCACTAATCTCAACATCCAAGTTCCTTTTCCTATGACTTTCTTCAATTTTCCTTTTCTTATGAATACAATCATGAATATAATGATCATTTTTACCACAATGCCAGCAAACACGATTATACTTAACATGACCATATTTTCCTTTACCGGGACAAAAAGGTTTGTCATATTTCCTCTGCTGGAAGTCAATTCTCTTACCTCTAGTTCACTGAGCTTGATTGACGTACATTTTATGAGCGTTCTGTCCATCAAACCAGGTTTGTTTACCTTTAGGCTTCTTCTCAAGAACCTTTACCTTCTCTTCCAGGAACTGATTTTTATCACGAGAAGTTTGAAGAGCGAAATTGAGAGTTTCATTTT
The DNA here is from genome assembly GCA_027886185.1 of Rheum nobile. Lineage (NCBI taxonomy): Eukaryota > Viridiplantae > Streptophyta > Magnoliopsida > Caryophyllales > Polygonaceae > Rheum > Rheum nobile. Next base: position 3,277,914 of record WOAB01000207.1, on the reverse strand, counting down.
TCTCAACCAGTTCCCTTCTTAGCTTCTCATTTTCAGCAGAGCATGAATCCTTGGAATCTTCCTTTCCCGGATAACCAATACCATATCTTTGCTTAACAAACACAGTTTGATTGACAATTTTTTCATTGATAGAAGTAGTCAACACATCAAGCTTATCTATGATCTCAACAAGCAAATCATTTTCTGGAGTAAGGGAACTCTGACAATTCTTAGCATGCTTAAGTTCCTTTTCAAGCACAATACAATTATCACATGAAACATGGGAAACGCTAGACATGCTTGTAAAATCTTTAAGATGTGCTAGTTCATTTTCAAGAGTAGTACAATTATCACATGAAATATGGGAAACGTTAGACATGCTTGTAGAATCTTTAAGTTGTGCTAGTTCCTTTTCAAGAACAGTACATGAATCGCACTTTCTAGAGGAACTAGCAAACAATTTTTCAGTTTCATCAAGTTTCTTGCTCCAACCAGAATTTTCAGTAATTAAGCATGAAATTTCTTCTTCACATTCATCTAGTCTTTCCTGAAGGGAACTGTTCTCTTTTCCAAGTTTCTTAATAATTTTAATCAATTGCTTCTTATCACATTCAAGAAGAGATTTAGTAAAGTCAGAAGAGAATACCTCAGAGTCATCTGATTTCGTTGAGTTCTCCTTAACTATTAAACACCTTTCTTCTTTCTTTCGAATGTGAGGTTTGTTGATGGAAATTCCCAGCTCAAACTTGCTTGGTTGAGACATGATCTGCCAACTTAACAAAGATCTAGAGCTTTTCCTGCTCTGATACCAATTGTAGGATCGTGATTGTTAGATAAAAACTTAAGGAACTCAGAATATCAATTCTCAGTTCCTTTCGCAGCGGAAATAAACAATCAAACAAATGACAAGTTCCTTATAGTAGAAACCTTTGATTGCCAACTAGCAATCCGGGATAAAAACCACTACCTTTCTTCCGAAAGGATTTCAAAGTCTACTTCTTGATTTCTTATCTCTTTTGGTTACAGCTTATCCTAGGAACGAACACACAGTTCCTTTGCCTTACACACAGTTAGACAATCCTAGATAACTTAACACAATCAATAATCAATCCAAGAAACAGACTTTCGCACCTAGGAACTATCACTTACAGTCACAGAAACTTAGCACTCAACTCTTCTTCCTTGACTGGTTCCTCTTGATCTTGGTTTGCTTTGATGATCTTGTTTGAAGCTTCACACTTTGATGTTTGCTATGAAGTGTGTTTCTATTGTGAATGCTTAAAAATAACCCTTGAGTTAGTCTTCCTTTTATAGAGGATTCTTCACAGCTTAAACTTCTCTTGGTTCCCACAGATCGAGCTTGCCCTAGGATGTGTGGTTCTCCTTGGTCCACATTGTCTTTGACATATGCAAACAACCTAGGTAGCTCAGAATCCTTCTAGGTTAGTCAACTACTTCAGCCAAGTCGTTCTCCAGCTTCCTTCTTCCGAGGTTCAACAATCTGGGCACTTGGGAACTGACTTCTGGACAGCGACAGGTTCCATGTCCTGTCGCTTTCACCTTTCTCTGTCCGAGGTTCATTGTTCTAGGCATCTTGGAGTCTTGCTCTTGGATGGTGGCAGGCTTTTGGAAGCTTCTCTCAAGTCGCTTTCACCTCCTTTTGTCCGAGGTTTGGTGTTCCCAGATTTCTCGGGAATCGCAATGTCGCAAGCTCCATTTCTGGGCACACCTGGGTTCCTCTGGATTCCTTCAGCTGTCTTGTTCCTTTGGTTCCCTTGTTCTGTTTGGCTTTCCTGCCTTTGGTAAATTCATGTGGTTCCTTAAAACACATCTCGCATGCTACGTTTCTGGGCACACCTGGATTCCTATGGTTTCCTTCATTTGTCTTGTTCCTTTGGTTCCCTTGTCCTGTTTGTCTTTCTTGCCTTTGGTATATTCCTGTGGTTCCTTAAAGCACATCTTTGAGATAAAACATTAGTATCATAATATTTGTCATCTTCAAAAGTAGAGAAACTGAGGAAAAGAACTCTCGGGGGAACCGAAGTTCCAGAGTTCCGTTTCCTAACAAGTTTGAGTTTTCAAATTTTCATTATACATGCTCTCAATGAGAGAGATCAAAGATTTTTTATCATAATTAACTAAGGACTCAAAGAAGGTTTCAGGATCTACCTCTTGTTCTTCACTTGATGACTTCAGAGTCATTGCACACATTCTGTTGTTCCCCCATGACTCTGGCTCGTCATCATCAGAGTTGGCACAATCATCATCCCAGACAACAACGAAAGCCTTCTTTTTGTCGTTCCTAGAATTTTCACCATTGTTGTCTGAGTTGTTTCCTTTGGGACATCTATTTGCATAGTGACCCTTTTCCTTGCAATTGAAGCAAGTAACATCTTTGATGTCCCGTTTCTCACCATTGTTCCCATCATTCCTGAATGATTTACCCTTGCGATAAAGAGTTCGCATGGCCTTGGTGAGAAGGGTAGTTTCCGGATCTATGCCATCCAAGTTATCATCTTTGTTGCTCTCTATCATCTCAACAACTTTTTGAACCATCAAGGCAATGCCTTTAGGTTTAACATATTTGTCTTCTTCATCATACTTTTTAATTTTCCCAAATACCTCATGAAGTGTGAGTTTGAGAGTATTGGGATTCTCCTTGATAATTGCTTTAGTCATCTTGTGCCTTGGAGGAAGTCCGTCAATAATGATAAAGATTTTCTCCTTAAGAATTTTCTTTTCATCGACATCATGAGCAGCAAGTCTGGTGATAATTTCCTCAAATCTAGATTGGTAGGAGGAAATAGACTCACCATCAACCATAGAGAAATTATAAAAATATTTCTTAGCTTGAAAGTGATCCGTCTCTCGAAGATCCGAACTTCCCATGTACATCTGTTCCAAGGCAGCCCACATGTCTTTGGCGGTTGCACAAGATTGTAGTTTTGAAGCATCTTCAGCACTAAGAGCGTTGTTGATGAACATACGAGCCTTAGAGTTTTTCTCAATGATTTTGAAATCATCTTGACTCTAAGGTGTTGTTCCCTTGATCACTACTTCAACAACTTTCTCATCACCAACCTCAATAACTCTCTAGCATTGGTAGTCGTTACTCTTCATCCAGTCAGTGAAGAGATCCTTCCAGTGTTGAAACTTTCCACCGATGGGCAGAAACGGTGGTTTGTTGTTCCCAATACCGACTTCATGAGTTGAAGACATTGTTACTTGTGAATCTGAAAAAGAACACACAATCTAGAGTGTTCTTGCTCTGATACCAATTGTTGAATCGTAGTATATTAGATAGGGAATGGTGAAATTGTTCCCTGGGCATCGAAAATAACAGAGATTCAGTAATAACAATAAGACAGTTCCTTAGAGAGGAAACTCTATCAACCAACTAGTTGAAAAGGGAAAAGCTCTACCTCTAGGTGTTACCCTAGGAGGATTTCAAATACGTGTACTTGTATTATTAATCAAGTTGTGCAATCTCACAAGTCTTATCTCCACCTAATCACACACAGTTCCTAGGTTTCTAGACTTTGAGTGCAATCAACTAGTAACAACACAAGAACATAAGAAAACCCTAAGCAATCCAATACTATACCCGTACCTTGCCTTGGATCTTCGATCTCAACTTTGCAATAAGCTTCTTGTAGTCTTCAATGTGATAGCTGAGATACCTTACCCTAAGGTATGCTCATATATACATATAGTGGTAGCAAAGATCTCTTACCAAATTACCAAATAGTTAGCAACCCCGCTATATAAGGTAATGGTGAAAGATTTTCTTTCCAACTAAACAATTCAGCTCATAAACACATAGTTTCCATATAAAAACTTTCCTAAGACTCGCTATTTAGCTCTTCTCTCTATCTCTTCGAGTAGATCTTCAAATATGGTTTCCATATGTAGCGGTCTTCACTTGGGAACAGCTGGCACTTCCCGCGTTCTACATTGTTCATTAATGTTGTTTCCATGTATAAAAGTTTCCTTATATGAAATATACGCGCACTTCATTCTTCAATTTGCTTTCGTGTAACTGTTCCTTGTTTCCACAACGTTCCGTTTCACTCCTCTGCTTTACCTTCTTCACATGATTTCCATTGTTCCCTAATTCTTTCATAAAACCTGAAACGCATAGGAACAACAAAAACCATAAAACCTAATGGTGTTTATCATCATCAAAACCAAAGGGAACGTCAAGGTTTCAACAATCCAGAGACGGCTTCTCAAGGAATCAAGCCTCTTTTTGTCGGACGAGGACAATGTCGAACTCTTGCAACCTTTTTCACCGGAGGAGGTTAGAAACACCCTTTTTTCCATGCACCCCACAAAATGACCTGGTCCTGACAATATGTCAGCTCTTTTTTTCCAAAGGTTCTGGCATATTGTTGGTATCGATGTTACTAATCTTGTTCTTTATGTGCTTAATGGAGCTGATTTTCCACCTATGCTGAATCACACTTTTATTACTTTGATTCCAAAAGTTTCTGAGCCCTGCAGTATGAAAGATCTTTGTCCCATTAGTTTATGCAATGTTCTTTACAAGGTTATTTTGAAAGTGCTTTCTAATTGGTTAAAACATTGTTTGGGGAAATTGGTCTCCAAGTCTCAAAGTGCTTTTGTCCCGGGAAGGCTGATCACTTACAATGTTTTGGCGGCTTTTGAAATCTTTCATCACATTAAGAATTTGAAGGGTGGTCGAAAAGGTTTTCAGGCGTTAAAACTTGACATTGCGAAGGCTTACGATAGAGTGGAATGGAGCTTTCTGGAGTACTATATGCGGAAGCATGTCTTTGCTAAGGGATGGGTTAATTTGATCATGCGATGTGCGTCCTTGATCTCATTTTTTGTGCTCATTGAAGGTTGTCCTACACCGACTTTTATGCCTTCTCGTGGGTTAAGACAAGGTGATCCGATTTCCCCGTTTCTATTTCTGTTGTGTGCTGAAGGATTACCTGGTATGCTGCGTTTCAGTGAAGAGCAACACCGGCTTCATGGGATTCACATAGCTCGCACGACCCCTTCTGTTTCGCATCTCTTCTTTGCTAACGATAGTATTATGTTTGTGAGGGCGACTTGTCAACAGAGATCTGAACTTGTTAACATCCCCCATGCCTATGGAGCAGCGTCAGGTCAACAAGTGAACTTCATAAAATCAGAACTTTCTTTCAACAAGAATGTGTGTATAGAGAGGAGGGCTCAGATCTAGCAGATTCTCGGTGTTCGTGAGGTTGACAAGCATGAGAAGTATTTGGGATTGCCAACTATGGTCGAGAGGTCTAAAAAGGTGATCTTTGGCCATATCAAAGATCACTTTCTTAACAAGCTTAGCGGGTGGAAGGAGAAATCTCTCTCACGTGTTGGGAAGGAAACTCTTATCAAAGCAGTGGTTCAAGCTATTCCGATGTACACCATCTCCTGCTTTTGCCTCCCGAGTACGTTGTGTCACGAGCTGGAACAACTCATGTGCATATTTTGGTAGGGTGATGATCGTGGCTCTTCAAAGGTGCACTAGTTGAGATGGAAGAGGTTATGCTTCCCTAAGGCAAAAGGGGGTTTGGGCTTCAGAGATATGGGAAATTTCAACCTCGCCCTTCTTGCTAAGCAATGTTGGAGATTAATACAGGATCCAAGCTCTCTTGTTGCTAGATTGTAGAAGGCAAAATACTATCCTCGTTCCGATCTTATGAATGCCTCGTTTGGACACCGCCCTAGCTACGCTTGGCGTAGTATCCTTCGCGGGTGCGATACTCTTGATCTTGGACTGATCTGGAGTGTGGGTAATGGTGCTTCTATTGGGGTTTGGATGAACAAATGGATACCCCGACCTCAGAGCTTTCGGGTAGCTTCGCCAATAACTACGGCCTATGCTGGCGCGAAGGTCACAGACTTCATTAATTGGTCTTCCTCCTGTTGGAATGTTGACTTAGTTTGTGCCATTTTTCTCTCGTGTGATGCCGATGTCATTTTGCAAATTAGATTATTATCCTTGTCTTCACATGATGAAATGGTATGCTTTTACATAAAAGACGGATTTTTCATGGTCCGTTCCGCCTACCATCTTTTACTCCAACGGTCCATTGACGTCCATGACAGTGGATCAACATCAATATCTTCAGGATCTGAATGGATATGGAAGCGTCTTTGGAAGATTAAAACCCTCCTTAAAGTTCAATCCTTTCTCTGGCGGGCTTGTCGTGATATTCTTCCTACGAAGGTGAAGCTCTGGCGGCGGAAGATTTCAGAAGATGATTTTTGTGACAGTTGCGGTCAATCGGAGTCGGGACTTCATGCTCTATTCTCATGCAAAGAAGCGCAGAACTACTGGTCACTTGCCCAAGAGTTTGGCACTTGAGGGCGCAAGTCTTCGTCCTTGTTTGAATTTTTTGTTCACATTCTGGAGCATATGCGTGAGGAACATGTGGAGCTTTGGGATGTCATTCTTTGGAAATTTTGGGAAGCATGCAACAAGCGGCTATTTGAAGGCTTGATGATATTTGGCAGGGCTTCGCCATCTGAACCTTTGCTTTGTTTTCATAATTTTGCATTCCCCCCTAAACTGAACTCTTTGCTCTGTTACGATCTTCAGTAATATATTTGCTTTTTTCTGCTAAAAAAAAGAGAGCGTTTCACCTGTACCCAATTCTAAGTCTATGCACGTTCTCATTATATTATGGTCATATCATGCATTTAAGTTTTTTACTAGTTAAATTGTCAAAGAGTGATAAAATTATTTGCAGACATCACAAATTGGATAAAAAAATATAACAACAATATGAAAGAAAACTAAAATCTTAAAATATACAAGAAGTTAAAAAAATATACGACTTTTTCGCCTGGTACCCCTGAGGTATGATGAAATTTGCGAGGTGCCCCAAAGTTTGATCTATTTCGCGTGGTACCCCCGAGTTTTTTTTGCCAAATGCCCTTCTGTCAAGTAGCCTAACAGAAAACGTTAAAAAAACAAAAAAAAACAAAACAAATATCGTCGTCTTCTTCATTGTTTCTTCTCGCGTCTCCTCTGGTCTCCTGTCTCCTCCGGCAGATCCACGTCCTGCCGACCCTCGACCCGACTCGAGCCCGCCTCCACCGTCCTACAAATGTAGGTTGAGTTGGGTGACTGACTGGCCTCTCTTCTTGCTGCTTTTCCCTTTCCTACATTTCATTCTTAGCTACCATCTCCCTCTCTGTCTCTCGCCCCTACTTTCTTTTCCCTCTCTTGTTTTCTCCGCTCATCCTTTTCCGGTTTCCCTCTTCTCCCCAATTCCCTTTTCATCCATTATCAAGGGTTTTGTGGGGAAGAATTCAGGTCTGATTTTGCAATAATGTCTTCAACAATTTCAGCCTAAAAAATCATCCAACCCCTGAATCTGAGCGCTCAAATCAGATCTGCTGACAAGCCTCGTGCATCTCTCTAGTCCACGTCGTTTCTCGAATCCGCCCAAACACAACTTCGTATCCCCAGTGGCCACAATTTAACCACCTTTTCCCACCACCGCGGTCGATCCGCACCCACTTCTAAGGTGGTCGCCGTCTCCGAAGCTATCAAGGAGAAGAAGTCCAAACCCTCCTCTGGATTGAATCTGGTAAGTTTCCGAGGATTTCAAGTTGAGATTTTTGTGTACGTTGTCGAATTTGTAACCCTTGCTCTTCAATTTCTTAGCTTTTGCTCATTGGTTTATGTAGTTTATGATGAATTAGAAGGAATTATTTAAGTTCAGTTTGTTCCAAGATTGTTGGATTCTCTTCTAGACTTGTGTATTTTCCAAGTATTACAGACAATGGCATTGGAGCGGTGGAGGCGAGCTCGAGTCAGGTCGACGGCCGACAGGACATGGAGCCGCCGGAGGAGACAGAAGACCAGAGAAGATGCGAGAAGAAAAAATGAAGAAGACGACGAGTTTTTTGTTGTTGATTTTTTTAATGTTTTCAGTTAGGCCATTTGACAGAAGGGCATTTGGCAGAAAAAAAAAACTCGGGGGTACCATGCGAAATGGATCAAACTTTGGGGCACCTCGCGAATTTCGCCGTACCTCAGGGGTATCAGTTGAGATCCAATAATGCTTTCCATAAATTATAAAGTAAAGAATATATGAGAATATATCGTAATTAAATGTTTTGTAAAAAATAAAGTATTTGACTTAAATATGAAAAATAATGAAGGATAAGATGATAAATGACAAAAAAGTGTACCAATGTGTCATATCTAACTGGTTGACACGTAAAAAAGAGAAGTTTGACATTAGTATTAGTATATAAATAGTATATATATACATATAGTATATTGTCAAAGTTGAAAATTTAAAATATACACCTAGCTAAGCTAGGTACTTGTGGGTTGGCAATCTTATTTCGATAAATACAAACATACATAAATAAAAAGATTGTATATAAATTTAGTAATTTTTGGTAGAAAGAGAAGCAACACTTTTTGATGTTTTATTAATAGGAAAAAGGCAAAGTAGTAATTATAAGAGAGATAATGGTAAGCAAAGAAACAATACCTTTACACGATTGCTTTTTGGCGTATAGGCATTTTTGCCTTTTGGCGCATAGGGTTCACACGTAACGTGTGACTGTAATCCACACGTAACGTGTGACTCACTTCTACACGTAACGTGTGGGATGTTTTCACACGTTACGTGTGGAAAACAGTCACACGTTACGTGTGACTGTAATATAATATAATTGTATTTGTAGTATTTAGGGTTTAGGGTATTTGTGTAGGTCATATTATTGTATATTTGTAGTATTTATTTATGGTTTAATGTTAAGGTTTAGGGATTTTATATATATTACAATGTTACGTGTATGAACATTACATTATATTATTATGTAGTTGTTTATTTAAAATTAATAAAAAGAATGCCCCAAAATAATCAACATAAAAGATAGAATAGACTTGTTCATTACGTTGGATGACTACAACAACATTTAACTCACAATGCAAGAAATAATACAATTTTTTCATAAACTTAGAAAGCCTAGCACAAAATAAAAGATATCGCCTAGTTGCGTTTGAAGAAATTAGGATAGTCTCTGGTAAAACTTCGCGGCATATCATGTCTCTGCTTTGATAAAATGGTTTGTTCCCTACAAAGGGTAGTACGTAAACAACATTACACAAAAGATACGACATCAAGGCAGTTTACGATGTACATCATTATATAGATTGCGGTTATACCTATGCATCTTATCCAGATCTTGTAAAAGTTCTTGATTTTGCCTAACAAGATCTTGATTTTGCTTAATAAGATCTTGATTCTCCTTAACAAGATCTTATTTTCCCTCCATTGTTGTCGAATAACCGCGTGTGCCCTATCCTCGTACATTGAATCAATATACTTCCTGTATAAACACCCCAGTCTTGGGCATCCCCAATACCTCATTCCATAGTTCCACTGCAAATCCCAAGTACGGATAATGGCTTTCAAATTACACTCGTATTGTGGAGCACTCATTTGTTGATGGTGCCTATTTGGGTTTGATGATGATTCGGATGAAGATGTCATTATTTGTGGTGCTTGATTTCCTACAAACCATTAATATGAAAAGGCCAATCACAGTTACTAAATCGAAAGAAACTGGAAGAAGAAGCTTACCCACAAATGAATCTTCAATCCCGCTTGTATTGGACTTGTTGCAACCCTAATGCCTCTTATATAGTGAAAATGAATGTGTTTGACAACTAATATACAGCTGTATACAACTGTAGTATAAAATGACCCCAACCACTATCATTAAAGACCTCAACCACTAGCATTAATAACTTTTCAGCAATGTAACCCTAAACCCTAATTGTAAGTTCCTCTCCTCAATCTCAGAAATAATGTAACTCGCATATCCAAATTCAACCTTATTAATTAAAGATAAATAGTAAATCCTAAACCATAAACCCTAAACCCTAAACCCTAACCCACAGTTTAGTTAAAGATAAATAGTAACCCTAAACCCTAAACCGTACCCTATATACGCTAAACCCTAGTAAGCACACGTTACGTGTGGAACACGAGCACACGTAATGTGCCAAGCAACTCCAGACGTTACGTGTAGACAGGTTTGCCATGTAACGCGTGGTTCAGTTTGTTGCAAAACGCATTGAATAACCGTCTTATCCCCACCTAACTGTAATAATGGCCCCATCTTCTTCCCCGGCTAACAACCCATTCGAACCCATTTCGAGCCTAAACCCTTATTTCAAACACTAACAAAATCTTATTTTGCACTCTCAATCTTTCTACAAAAAATGGACAATCTGAACAACAACGAGTATTGGAGCAACAATGGGGAAGATATTCCACTTTGGAACGAGGTAATTTCTATTAAGTAATCCTAAAGGTTTGTGCATCAACTGTTTATCTAAATTTAGCTAGTTATTTGGACTTGGTTAGACCTTTACAGTTTATCTAAATTTAGTTTGTGCATCATTGTTGTAATGCAGGGTTGAAGGGGCCCATTCCAGTCTGAAAAGCTTCTTCACAAGCAACGATGGCAACCTTTGCACTGTGTTCGATCAATATGATACACGGTTGCACAGTCATATTTATGAGATTCAGGGGGCACTGAATGAGAGCATAGGAAAGAGATATACACTGCTAACAAACGCAGATCTGTTCTGCAAGCTGCACTTCAAGGTCTCTGCGGTTGCACTAGCTCGTTTGATTGAGGAATACAGGAAAGGAGAAGCTCCATTGTGGAGCACTATATGCAGATGCCAGATGAGGGTCAGAGACGGCTTGCTTTGCGTGCACGATTTGGCGCAACATGTGAGGAACGAGACCCCAATTGAACCTAGCTCATTGCATCCGTTCTGGAGACAATTGACCTTGTCAGAAGTGAAGACACAAGAAGAGGAAGAAGCCTGCACACACAACGTGAATAGATCGTTGCTTGAAGAATTTTCCCGAAGCGTCTTCCCCACATTGCCAGTTGAGGTTCAACAGAGAGCAGTCTCCACGCTTAGAAGTATAGCACATCTAGAGCAGACTACTCTGGAAGAGCCAGCCAAAGTCAGGCATAAGGGTCGGCCTCAAGGAGCTCTGAACTTTGCCACCAAAAGACAGCCGTCATCATGGGAGTACACTGACCAACAGATGGACGGAACACCTCCGAAAAATCAAAAAGGAAGACCACCGAAGACGGGCCTACCCTTACCATGTGGTGCCACGTCATTGATCAAGAACCCGTGGCGATATCGTGGCCAGATCCCCAAGTGTATGTTCCCACACGTTAGAGGATGGTATGAGATAGAGCCTGATGGAAACTGCGGGTACAAAGCAATTGTGCATGGTCTGGGCTTAGGGGAAGATCAGTGGGCTTTTGTTCGACGTACCATGATCGCTACGTTGAGAAAAGAGTATGAGCTACTCGCGCCACTTTGTGTGTCTACGATGACACTTGAGGAAATGGAGGCGAAGCTTGATTGGTTTCCCTCGCCGAACAGGCCGGCCCCACCGGAGACGTGGTTGGAGCTCCCGGATATGGGATGTTTGGTGGCAACGGCATTCACATGTGTGTTCGTTACCGTCGGGGGTGGCGTGGGGACGACATACCTGCCTATGAAGGGGGCGACAAACGAAGCATTGACTGGCGAGTTTCTGAAGACGGTATGCATTTGCCATATCGCGAAAGAGCAACATTTTATTGCGATACGTTAATACAATCACATTTGTTTATACTATCTTGTGTTAAAGCATATGTATGATGTATTGATTTTGATGTAGATTGGGCTGGCCAAAACTTCGCCCTTGCCTCCTATTTACTCGGGGTAGCTGTATCATCATGACCCATGTGCGGGTGATTACGTAGATCAATGGCTATTAGACCGTTCGATGGAGTACGAACCAGACAAGGCCGAACCGAAGACAAAACGAAAGAAGAAGGTCGAAACAGTCGATTTATGTAATGAATGATATGTATGTATTATGATGCAATGAGTTCGACATTTCTATTCGAACATATTTTCACACAAAATTCAACATAAATCCTCATGCAAACAATAACTTCAAAATTACCCAAAAAATCAAAAACAACCACAAAACCCTCCCCAAAGCATAGATCTACCATCCTAAACATCAAAATAACATAGATCTACAATATGGATCTACAATTCCTAACCAATAACTTCAAATCTAACAAAACAAATCAAACAACGACGAGTAATAACTAACCTTTCAAAGATCTTGAACGTAACGCGCGGAGTCGATCGATTCGTCACGAGGAGAGCAAAGAGACGCGTAACGAGGAGAGCAACAAGAATTGCGGCTTCGAATGAATGAAGGAGGAGAGCAAGATCTGGCTTTTAAAGCCAGATCCATGCCACACGTTATGTGTGGAATGTACACACACGTAACGTGTGGATGTGTCCCATGCGTAACGTGTGAGACAGTCTCACACGTTACGTGTGGGGCTTGAACAGGTGCTTTCCCGCGCGTAACGCAGGAAGCCTATTCCCACGTTACGCGCGAGCCCTATGCACCAAAAGGCAAAAATGCATATTCGCCGAATAGTATGACCCTACCTTTAGGAAGGTCCGCCAAAACATGAAAACTTAAATAATAAGAAAAGTGAAGGAAGCAAGACGATTAGTGACCATATCAGCCTCCCGGTACATATGACATATTTCATTAATATGTGACGATTATAATGTTTATATAATTATAAGCTTAAAATGTGTAACTTTTAAATTCCTATATCAAATTTATAACCTAATATTTATAGATTAAAATTTAGTTTGAAATTATCCATAAACCAAATTAAAATAAAAAATTAAGAGAAAAAGAAAATATGAAATAGTATAGTGTTTTCTATTATTTTATAATGAAATGGTTGTACGTTTATATTGTTGTAAAGACCTCTAACCAAACTAAAAGAAAATTATTAAATATTAGTTAAGAAAAGTTATTGTTTTATAATGAATTACTCCGTACTTAACTACTAAGTATTAATAATATAGAGATCGGTGATCATCAATTATTAAATGTTACTTTGCATAGGAAAGAATCTAATATATATCTACTAAACGTAAAGTCCGGCTGTGCCACGTGGCACTCCAAGAATACACCCAAATTTTTTTTGCCACGTGGCATCTTTACAGTAATTTGTACATGTGTCATTCATTCCGTTTATTTCGATTTTTGCCATTTCTATCCTTCATTTTGAATCTTCCAGAATATGTGTATAATATTATATTTTCCATATTGATAATATAAGATTTGCTACTCTATTTTTGTAATTATTTATTTCACAAATCATATTACAGAATCGTACAAATATTTTGAAAATCGTAAATATATAAACAGCCACACTATAAATGGCTAAAATTGGACCTAATTTATTAACCAGTACTATATGTATGTCTAAATTTAAACCTTCAGTTTTTCATGCTAATAGACATTTACAAAGCCTGCAAATGTCTGAATAACCTGCAAAATAATCTGAATAACCCTAATGCTATTAGGGCAGGCATAAAAAAATTCCAACCTGCAAAATAATACATGTATACAAACCTGCAATATGTGCAAAGAACGCAAAAATGACAAAAATTACATCCATGCAAAGAATACAACAATGAAGTTGCTTCTTCAAATGACCTAAAAAAAACTACATAGCCATACGTACAAAAATTACATCCATGGAAAATTATTGCTTAAACCCAAAATGGAAATGGTAATCTGCAAAGCAATTCATACAAAGTCAGTGCATAATATGCTCCGAGAGATTATATTTTAATCCTTTTGGCGATTAAACTAACAACTTCTCAAAGCATACTCTGCACTGACTAATGAATTGCTTAAACCAAAAATAAAATGCTAATCTGCAAGGCCATACATAGTAAGAAAATGATCTGGGGTGCCGATGCATATATTTTTCTGCAATGTGTAATCTACAAGGCAAGATTTTTTCCAATTTGAAGATGTACACAATACCTGTACAGAATAAAATGCATCGATTATGGCAGTTTAAATATGTGCACAATCAAATAAAATCAACCATTATAATCCATAAAAATTATGCCTTATAAATAGAGAGCATCTTCCTCAATTACATTCTAAAACTTTATGAGTTCTTGCTCAGGCCTAAACAATATCGATTCTTCCTTGAGATAGCAGGTACGTTTTTGCAATTCATAATAATACGATCATGCTATATAGATTCTTCTTGGGGTTCGGAAATTCTCCCTATCTGAAATACCCCAAATAAGTGATAATGGCATAAGTGGTAAATTAATTAAGGTTTTGTTTATAATGGGAGAAAGGGGAATTTGGGGATTTTAATACCAAAACTTCGGTTGTCTCTATCCCGTGTGAGTCTTCAGCCGAGCAGCCAACCCTTCTCCTCCGACGAGCTGTTCTTCTCCGGTGCCCAGCCGAGCTGTCTTCTCCGGCGAGCTGGACCGCGCCGCCGTTGTGCCTCCTCCTTCCCTGCAGTCGTGTTGATTCGTTGTTGTGCTGTCATCCCGGTTGCTGCTGCCTTGCTGTTGTTGTTCGTGCTGGTTGTGCAGCTGCTTCCGGTGGCTTTGGGTGGTGTTTCCGGGGCTGAGTTGTGGTCAACGAAGAGGTAAGAATGGTGTATGGTTTGTACAAATTTTCGGACTGAATATCTTGCTGGATTTTTTTTATATGTTCGAATTGATGTTGAGTGTGTTGTTCGAATTGATATTGTTGTGAGAAGCTGCGTGATCTGTGCAGAAATTCAGTGGATTAGGAGCTGAATTTCGTGAGCTTTGGGGGTTTTTCTAGTTGTGGTTTGATTTGAATTAACGCCAGGGTTTTGCTCGGATTGTTGTCTCAGGTTCGTTCGAGTGGTTTGGAGACCTCTGGGGTCGTTGTGGTTCGACTTGAGGCAAGATGATCCTTGCTAACTTTATATATGTTTATAAATTATTTTATGCTTATGTTATTTCAGTAATTAATTTTACCGTTGCTTGGGCTATTTTTTTTATTGGATTAATTGACTATATAATTGCTTGATTGAAATGTGTGTTGATGTGTGATGATGTGTGATGATATGTGAGAATATGTGATGATGTGTGATTATTGTGATTTTGATTGTCGTTGTGCTAATTGATTGAGTGTCGGTGTGGTGATGGATTGTTGTTGATTGAGAGTCCAAGGGCCAGGTGATGATAGTCTCACCAAACATCGTAGGGTATCGCCTACGTTGTTAAGGGCCAGTGTTAATTCAGAGTCAAGGGTCAGGTGATGATAGCCTCACCAAACCGCGTAGGGTATACGCCTACGTCGTTAAGGGCCAAGGATTGGATTGAATTGGAGGTTAGGTTGGAAGTGGGTTAAGTTGTTTGTGTGTTTGAAGTGTTGAGTCATGTCAGTATATGATTATTTTGGATGATTGTGGAGATGACTACTTTACGTTTGAAATGTTTTGGCTAGGCTAGTCTTGCCATAGTCTTTCATGAGACTGACCAACTTCGGTTTACGTACCGTGGTTGGCTGGGGTTTCGGGTCCCCCAGTCAACCAGGCTTTGCAGGTTGAGCGCCAGCAAGGAGGATCCTGATCACCGTCGGTTTTGAAGTCGAAGGCTCTACTTTTGGTTTTGGAAATTTCGATTTGGTTGTATTGGTTTCTGATGGTTTGGTTTGTAAATTGTTGTATTTTCCGAATGTTAAGTTTGTTTGTGGTTTCAAACTCTGAACAGGTTTTACAGGTTTCCGCTGTGTTGCTTTATATATATATGGGTTATGTTTTGCAATTTTTTTTATTTTACCCGCCTTATAATCCTTTGGATTATGGCACTGTAGCACCACTGGCCCGGGGGTGTTACAGAAGTTGGTATCAGAGCTCTTTTTAAAAATATGTGTTCTTTCAGAGTTTTCAACTTGGGAATTTCTATACGTTGTTGTTGTGAACGATCGTGTGATCAGGAATCCTTGCTGTCAACCGATAGTAAGTTGTGTTGGTAAGTATCGTTTGTGATGTTTTGTGCTAACGTGTATATATTTTCAGTATGCCTCCGAAAGTGGGTCGTGGTAGAGGTCGTGGACGTGGTAGAGGACGTCCTCGGGCTGATCCTCAAGAGGTGGATGTGAACAGTGAAGCTGCTGATAACACTGTGGGAAGTCAGCAGAATCCTGCAGGAATTCCACCAAAGGCTGTCAATGCGGGAATTGACCCAAGGACTCTGACTGTGCTGCAACAGATGGTGACTCAGGCTGTGCAGGCTGCTTTGGCACATGCATCGCCAGCTCAGGTTGCTCAGCCAGTTCATATTGGGCAGCAAAGGAATGAGCCGCCAGTAGTGCAAGCAGGGTTCAGCAGATATATGGAAGTTGTGGTCAGAATGAAACCTCCTACTTTTGATGGGTCTGGCGAGCCTACTGCTGTGTCATTTTGGCTGAACCGGTTTGAGAAGTTGCTGGAGGGTATCAGATGCCCAGAAAATGAGAAAGTGACTATTGCTGTTTATTATTTAATTGATGATGCTAGTGATTGGTGGGATGCCGCCCGACCAACTGACCACGGGGCTACGTGGGAAGAGTTTCGAGCCAAGTTAGAGGACCGATTATTCCCAGAGGCCCTAAGAGATGCTAAGCTGCATGAGTTTCAATACCCAGAGAATGAAGGGTTGAAAGTGCATCAGTTGGCTGTGAAATTCAACAAGCTGCTGAAGTATGCAACTGCGGTAGTAAGGAATGAAAAGGATAAGATCAAGCACTTCCATCGATGGTTATATCCCGAGATAAGGCCTCTGATGGCAAGGCACAATTGTACTACGCTCGAGCAATTTATCGACGAGTGTCTGACTATGGAAGCAACTATTGATGACTCGAATCAGATTATGGATGCTCGGGCTGGGAAGAGACAGAAGACTCAGTTTACGCCTGGAGGAACTGGACCTCAAAGTAATTTTGATGGGTTCAGAAAACCTTTCTTTACCCCTAAGAGTACTCCTAGCACTGGGCCGACTAAGACAAGTCAAGGTGGTGGTTCCCAGATGTCGATGAATTATCAACAGTCATGGGGCCAGCCAGGAATGACAAAGAATGTACCACATTGCTTTAACTGTGGAAATCCCAATCATACGAAGGCAAACTGTACTAGAGCACCTCAGGCTTGTTTCAAATGTGGAAAAGTTGGACATATTAAAGCTTACTGCAGACAAAGGGAAATTTCCACTCAAACTCAAGCTTCCTCTCCTGCTTATCGTCCAGTTCCGAATCAAAACCGTCCAGTACCGTCGCAGACCCAACAGAATCCTATGGGAGACAAGGGCAAGGCACTGATGGGTGGAACTTCAACCCCTCGGATTTATGAGATGAGGAGAACTGAGAATGACAACACGCCTGTGACTACAGGTACACTTTTTATTCAGTCTAAACCTGTTTGCTTATTATTTGACTCTGGAGCTACGCATTCTTTTATTGTTGAGAATTGTGTAGATAGACTTGGGTTAGTATGTGATTTGGAATGTGAACCATTTGTTGTGGGATTGCCGAATGGTGATAAGTTAGTTGGTACTCGAGGACTTAAGGATTTCCCGATCCTCATAGGTGGTCGGGACTGGATGGTTGATTTGATAGCTATCAGTATGCTGCATTATGATATTATCCTAGGTATGGATTGGCTTTCTCGCCATGGTGATGTTCTTGATTTTAGGAAGAAGACAGTTACTGTAAGAACAGATGAGGGTGTAGCGCATGTGTTTGAAGGGCATGATCCGCGAGACTCTGGTAGGATTATTAGTGCAATGACAGCTGCTAGACTGCTAAGGCGAGGTTGTGCTGGGTATGTGTGTTATGCTTTAGAGGATAGAAAGGATGAAGTAAGGATAGACGACATTCCCGTCGTTTGCGAGTATTCGGATGTGTTTCCGGAGAAACTGGTGGGTTTAGCGCCAAGTCGGGATGTTGATTTTACCATTGAGTTAGAGCCGGGAACTGCTCCGATTTCTCGAGCTCCTTATCGCATGGCACCAGTAGAAATGATAGAATTGAGGAAACAATTAGAAGAACTTGTTGAATCATGTTTTATTAGACCAAGTGTGTCTCCTTGGGGCGCACCTGTATTGTTTGTTAAGAAGAAAGATGGTTCTCTTCGACTATGTATTGATTACAGGGAATTGAATAAGGTGACGGTTAAGAACAAATATCCGCTTCCTCGTATTGATGACTTGCTGGATCAATTGCAAGGAGCTACAGTATTCTCCAAGATTGACTTGAGATCAGGGTACCATCAGCTTAGAGTTCGAGAGGATGATGTCTACAAGACTGCTTTCAGAACAAGGTACGGTCACTATGAATTTGTGGTGATGCCTTTTGGGTTGACGAATGCTCCTGCAGTTTTTATGGATTTAATGAACATATGCTTTAGAGAATACCTGGATCGCTTTGTAGTGGTGTTTATTGATGATATTCTAGTATACTCTCGGAGTATGAAGGACCATGAAACTCATCTTAGAGTAGTGCTTGACGTGTTGAGGCGACATAAGTTGTTTGCCAAGTTGTCGAAATGTGATTTTTGGTTACCTAAGGTGGCATTTCTTGGCCATGTGATCTCTAGTGAAGGTGTAATGGTCGATCCACAGAAAACAGAAGCGGTAGCAAATTGGAGACCACTTCAGAATGTTAAAGAAGTTCGAAGCTTTCTTGGACTGGCAGGCTATTACAGGAGATTTGTGGAAGGCTTTTCTCAGATTGCACGGCCATTAACTAATCTGCTGCTTAAGACCACGAAGTTTGAATGGGACAGGAAGTGTATGGAGAGTTTTGAAGAGCTCAAGAGACGTTTGACTAGTGCACCAGTGTTAGCCTTACCGCAAGGAACCGAAGGATTTGCCGTTTACAGTGATGCTTCTAAGCAAGGTTTGGATTGTGTTCTAATGCAGAATGGAAAGGTTATAGCCTATGCTTCTCATCAACTTAAATCTCATGAAGTCAATTATCCTACCCATGATTTGGAACTTGTCGTCGTAGTCTTTGCTCTCAAGATTTGGCGACATTATTTGTATGGGGTAAGATGTCCAATTTTCACTGATCATAAGAGCCTGAAGTATATATTCACTCAGAAGGAATTGAATTTGAGACAGAGACGGTGGCTTGAGTTGATTAAATATTATGATATAGACATATGTTATCATTCAGGAAAAGCCAATGTAGTGGCAGATGCCTTGAGTAGAAAGTTGACCCCAGAACTTAGGGTTGCTTATTTAACAGCTCAACCAGAGTTACAACAAGAGTTTGTAAGAGGTGAAATTGAGATTTGGTGTGAGAAGGAACCGATGATGCTGAATGTGATGGAAATTCAATCGACGCTAGTAGAGTCGATCAAGGAGAAACAACTGCATGATCTTGTGTTGAGTAAACTGTGCAGTAAAGTTGCTCAAGGAAAGGCACCCGGATTTCTCATTCATGAGGATGGGATATTATGATTCCAGAATCGGCTATGTGTGCCAGCTGACAAGGAACTTAAGGAGTTAATCCTTAAGGAAAGTCATTCTTCGGCTTATTCAGTACACCCTGGAGCCAGCAAGATGTACAAGGACTTGAGACGAAATTATTGGTGGAGTAATATGAAACAAGAAGTTGCTGAGTATGTGTCGAGGTGTTTGATCTGTCAGCAGGTTAAGATTGAACACCAGAGACCAGCTGGAGAGTTACAACCGCTTCCTATTCCTGAATGGAAGTGGGAAGACATCTCGATGGATTTTGTTGTTGCTCTTCCTAGATCCCGAAAAGGGAATGAGGCAATATGGGTCATTGTGGATCGTTTGACGAAGTCTTCACACTTTATACCTATCAAGATTACTTGGAATCCATAGAAGTTAGCTGAAATATTCTTGCAGGAGATAGTTAGACTGCACGGTGTTCCCAAGACTATTGTGTCTGATAGAGATGGACGATTCACATCTCGTTTTTGGAAATCCTTGCATGCGGCAATGGGAACGCAACTAAGATTTAGTACCTCTTTTCATCCTCAAACTGACGGTCAGTCTGAAAGGACAATTCAAACTTTGGAAGACATGCTTCGAGCTTGTGCTTTAGAATGGCCAGGAAATTGGGAAGACAGGTTGCATTTGATAGAATTTACATACAATAATAGTTGGCATGCATCGATTAAGATGGCGCCGTATGAAGCTTTGTATGGTCGTCGTTGTAGATCGCCCTTGTGTTGGGATGATTTGACTGATGCTGTGTTAGTTGCTCCTGAGCTTCTGCAGAAAACTAAGGACGACATTGAGGTGATTCGTCAGAGGTTGTTGTCAGCTCAGAGTAGACAGAAATCATATGCGGATGTTCGTAGACGTCCTTTGGAATTCAGTGTGGGAGATCATGTGTTTATTAAAGTTTCGCCAACTAAAGGAGTATTCAGATTTGGGAAACGAGGTAAGTTGAGTCCTAGATATGTTGGACCCTTTGAGATTCTGAAGAGAGTTGGTGTCATGGCTTACCAAGTTGCATTGCTGCCAAGGATGAGTGGAATGCATGACGTATTTCATGTGTCTCAGCTGAGGAGGTATGTGTATCATCCGACTCATGTTCTGAACTTTGAGGAGATAGAATTTCAATCTGATGGCACGTTTGAGGAATTACCTGTAAGAATCCTAGCGACTGATCAGAAGAAATTGAGGAACAAGGTTATTCCTTTGGTAAAAGTGTTATGGGCTAGGCATGGAACAGAGGAAGAGACTTGGGAATTAGAATCAGTCATGCGAGGCAGTTATCCGCACCTGTTTGATTCGAGTTTTGAGGACGAAACTGTTATAAGAGGGGGGGGGGGGGGGAATGAAATACCCCAAATAAGTGATAATGGCATAAGTGGTAAATTAATTAAGGTTTTGTTTATAATGGGAGAAAGGGGAATTTGGGGATTTTAATTCCAAAACTTCGGTTGTCTCTCTCCCGTGTGAGTCTTCAGCCGAGCAGCCAGCCCTTCTCCTCCGACGAGCTATTCTTCTCCGGTGCCCAGCCGAGCTGTCTTCTCCGGCGAGCTGGACCGCGCCGTCGTTGTGCCTCCTCCTTCCCTGCAGTCGTGCTGATTCGTTGTTGTGATGTCGTCCCGGTTGCTACTGCCTTACTGTTGTTGTTCGTGCTGGTTGTGCAGCTGCTTCCGGTGGCTTTGGGTGGTGTTTCCGGGGCTCAGTTGTGGTCAACGAAGAGGTAAGAATGGTGTATGGTTTGTACAAATTTTCGGACTGAATATCTTGCTGGATTTTTTTTATATGTTCGAATTGATGTTGAGTGTGTTGTTCGAATTGATATTGTTGTGAGAAGCTGCGTGATCTATGCAGAAATTCAGTGGATTAGGAGCTGAATTTCGTGAGCTTTGGGGGTTTTTCTAGTTGTGGTTTGATTTGAATTAACGCCAGAGTTTTGCTCGGATTGTTGTCTCAGGTTCGTTCGAGTGGTTTGGAGACCTCTGGGGTCGTTGTGGTTCGACTTGAGGCAAGAGGATCCTTGCTAACTTTATATATGTTTATAAATTATTTTATGCTTATGTTATTTCAGTAATTAATTTTACCGTTGCTTGGGCTATTTTTTTTATTGGATTAATTGACTATATAATTGCTTGGTTGAAATGTGTGTTGATGTGTGATGATATGTGAGAATATGTGATGATGTGTGATTATTGTGATTTTGATTGTCGTTGTGCTAATTGATTGAGTGTCGGTGTGGTAATGGATTGTTGTTGATTGAGAGTCCAAGGGCCATGTGATGATAGCCTCACCAAACATCGTAGGGTATCGCCTACGTTGTTAAGGGCCAGTGTTAATTCAGAGTCAAGGGTCAGGTGATGATAGCCTCACCAAACCGCGTAGGGTATACGCCTACGTCGTTAAGGGCCAAGGATTGGATTGAATTGGAGGTTAGGTTGGAAGTGGGTTAAGTTGTTTGTGTGTTTGAAGTGTTGAGTCATGTCAGTATATGATTATTTTGGATGATTGTGGAGATGACTACTTTACGTTTGAAATGTTTTGGCTAGGCTAGTCTTGCCATAGTCTTTCATGAGACTGACCAACTTCGGTTTACGTACCGTGGTTGGCTGGGGTTTCGGGTCCCCCAGTCAATCAGGCTTTGCAGGTTCAGCGCCAGCAAGGAGGATCCTGATCACCGTCGGTTTTGAAGTCGAAGGCTCTACTTTTGGTTTTGGAAATTTCGATTTGGTTGTATTGGTTTCTGATGGTTTGGTTTGTAAATTGTTGTATTTTCCGAATGTTAAGTTTGTTTGTGGTTTCAAACTCTGAACAGGTTTTACAGGTTTCCGCTGTGTTGCTTTATATATATATATATATGGGTTATGTTTTTTTTTTTTTTTTATTTTACCCGCCTTATAATCCTTTGGATTATGGCACTATAGCACCACTGGCCTGGGGGTGTTACACTATCTCCACTGAGTTTTTGCAATTACAGAATTGATATTCCACTACTGATTTTTCTATGTATTTTGTGCATTTACAGAACAGCAAATACTGAACTGATTTTCCATTACTGATTTTTGTATGTATTTTGTGCAATTACAGAACTGTAAATACTGCACTTATATTAGCTTTCATTATTATTTTTGTACTGAATTTGTATTGAATTATTGTATGACCTTTGTAGCAATGTCAAAACAACAACAAGAAATAAAGGATATTATGGGTACCCGAGGGAATTATGAGCTAAAGGTTCGAGTAATTCGATTGTTTAAAGTTCCGAAGAAAGAAGATCGTACGCAATACAGTACAACTGAAATCATTTTAATGGATGAAAATGTATTAATTTTCAGTTCTTTAATTCGATTAGGGTAGCATGACTTTTGTTTGTTTTAAACTTTTTAGATATTTATAATTTCCAATTTATTATGTCATTTTTTTAAAACATTTAACTCTTAGTTATGTTTACTTTAGGTATTACATGATTATTAATGATATGAGTATGTTTGTTATAGTTTTTTTCACTTTTTATTTACTGAAGTTTGCTTTGTTAATTTGTTTTAGTTTTTTTCACTTGCTGTTTTCAGTCTTTCACGAGTAGGCATGATTATTTGAAAGTCAGTGCAGAATATGCTTAGAGAAGTTATAGTTTATTCCTTTTGGTGATGAAACTATTAACTTCTCCAAGCTTACTCTGTACTAACTAATACCCTCTCAATGATATGGCTGTTTATGTATGATTCCTATACCAATTTTTATTTTAGAGAGATGTAATCCAACAGATCTAATATCTAGAAATAAGGTACCTTTATATGTGATATTTTGTTCTGAATATTTTTGTATATAGAATTTAGATATTTTCTATAATATATGGTTATAGCATTTAGAATTTATATCAAACATAAACCCTAAACATAATTATTCAATTTAGAGAGAGAGAGAGAGAGAGAGAGAGAGAGAGAGAGAGAGAGAGAGAGAGAGAGAAGCCTATTTATCAGACTTAGCAAATGGATATTTTATACAAAGTCTACCAATAAGCCCAAATTAGGTGAGCCACCTATAAGCCCATCAATCTAATCTGTCAATTAACCCAATGAATAAATGTTTATAAAATGCCATAACCGGGCCTTGAAGACCATTGATCGAATATGACTACTATACTTAGTATGACAGACTACACACATGTAATGGCCCAATGTTGAATAATTTATCTATTCTATTAGCAAATTTTTTGTTATAAATTTATTAGGTTGAAATCTATATAAAGAATCCATAAGAAAATGATATAAAACCAATTTAATATTTCTATCGTGAGTTGCATGAAAATCATACTTACTATATAGATCTTTTATACTAAGTCTAGACATATATTTTAGTGGGCCAATAAAATTGGGAGTTTAATATTCGATTTTTCAGAAAATGACAAGTTGTACATAAAAACTGTTTATTATCCAGTGTATGACAATTTAAATTCCATATATGATTGTAGAACCAGTTGATATATTTGTAGTTAATTTTTTTTGGGTAATGTAATCATAACTTCTATAAGTGAAAAATCAAAATTAATCGTATTTATATATATATACTATGAACCAGAAGATTGCAGGAGTTATGTGTGTGCAGTTTTTCCAGTTGTTCGATACTAGGAGTCTTACAAAAATCTCAGAAGTTGTTGACTTGGAAGAGGCATCGAAACTAAAAGGTATTGTGTATTTATGTGTTGTTGGATTTCTAATGTTTGATTGTGTTAGGTATTAAAACTAAATCAATAGGGTTCAGTTATATTATTTAGGTTCTACGATACTGAAAACATGCAATAAAACTAATATACTATTGTTCAGTTATATGTTTTAGGTTCCAGGTTACTGAATCAATAGCAGAGGTAGATATATGATTTATAATACTGAAAACATGCAATAAAACATGCAATAAATCAACAGGGTTCAGTTATAAAACTAATATACTATTGTTCAGTTAATGTTTGATTGTGTTATGTATTAAAACTAAATCAAGAGCAGAGGTAGATATATGATTTAGGTTCTATGATACTGAAATCTAAACGACTAACTGTTGGTGTACCTGTATGTCTTCCATACATATGCAATAACAATCCAATTTTTTTTTATGATTCCACAGTCTGGACTCACACACATCAGTCCTATACCAAAATAAATAATGTATATTAGGTCAAAGATTTATAAAATACATTAATTATGACAACTTAAGTATTAAAACATAGAATATGACCTTACTGTATATCTTGAATGACTGTACTGTAATAGATGTATGAATTGGAGGAGAAATGATAAAACCTGTTATTTCATGTGAACAAAATTCAGTAAATGTTTTTATGTTAATGATCAATTAAATATAGTCAACATTATAGTAGGAGTCATACCCTTAGATGTCATAGTTTAGGTTAGGGTTTATCTCTTGCCTTAAGTGTGGAATCCAGATCCACATGGAATTGCTATAACAAAATAAATATGTTAAGCACATAATAGATTAAAAAAAGGTAACAGATTATGCTGTTAATTTTAAAGATAAATAAGCATGACCTGGAAGTACATCTTCAATGAGACTAAGAGATGTTGAAACCTATAGTTGCAATTTTTTTCAATTCAGTAAACATACTTCCAGTTAAAACATAATGATAGGCTAAATTAATATGTTACAACCACTTACCAAGTAGTATGTAATATTCAGTGTTATGATCAGGTACACATAGCATGGTGACATGCAATCAGAGAGAAGGAACAATTGCAAAAGTTAATATCTTATTATACGACATATGGATGCTATATAAATAGGTAATGTAATTTCTTATATACTACAGTATACTTGCAGATTTCTATATACTTTAAAAAAATGTCTTTTAAACATACATTGCAACATATATGTCAATGAGAAATAGACACACACAGAGATAAATTATATGCTGATATTGATTATACATGCTGATACTTTGGGTGTCTTTCATTGTACTCTCTGGGGATTTTTCCTCCCTTTATTGTTGTTTTCTGTATTTTACGAGTAGGCATGCTTACTTGAAAGTCAGTGCAGAATATGCACAGAGAAGTAATTAGTTTATTCCTTTTGTTGATGAAACTAACAACTTTCCTGTGCATTCTCTGCACTAACTAATACCCACTCAATGATATGGCTGTTTATGTATGATTCCTATACCAATTTTTATTTCAGAGAGATGTAATCCAACATATCTAATCTCTACAAATAAGGTACCTTTATATCTACTACTATTCTCAATCTTTTTGTATATGGAAATTAGATATTTTCTATAATATATGGTTATAGCATTTAGAATTGATATCAAACATAAACCCTAAACATAATTATTCAAGCTATTAAAGTGAGCTAAGCTTGATTTAATACGCTTCAAATTATATATCAAACTTGCATTTGGTCAAAAAAAGAGATATAATACTTAAACCAAAAAAGAATCAAACAAATGAACATATTTACACCAAACATGCGGTATCTTTCTAAAATAACCTATGTATAATCAATGAAACATAATACGCTAAATAAAAGCAACCCAGATTAGTTTCGTACTATATGAAAACATTATTTATTATAGATATAAGTTGTATAAAAATTATATTGTTATGTATACTATTGTTCTGTATATAGTATATTTCCTTCATATACATGGAATAATAGTATAAATCATACATTGCAACATTTATTTAAATGTATAAAATTATCATTGATACATGGAATAAAAGAGAGAGATGTAGAAACGAAGCTACTTCTTAAACTGACAGAAATTTTTAATCCTTCCACCAAACAGTCAAATAGAGACATACATTTGCTGAAAATCGATTTTGATTTATCCCTGTAAGACAAACTTTGTAACAAATACATCTGGTCAGAGAGAGTCAGAGAGAGAGAGAGAGAGAGAGAGAGAGAGAGAGAGAGAGAGAGAGAGAGAGAGAGAGAGAGAGAGACGAACCTCCTTAATAAATATCATGTTTGTTGGATCTGAAAACCCTCCATGGCTTTGCATTTTAGTTGAAGACGAAGACGTGGTCGAGATGTCTTTTGGTTTAACCCTCCAAGACAAAGTGTAAACAAAATATTAGAACTGTAAAAGCATTTATGGAGAGAGAGAGAGAGAGAGAGAGAGAGAGAGAGAGAGAGAGAGAGAGAGAGAGAGAGAGAGAGAGAGAGAGAGAGAGAGAGAGAGAGAGAGAGAGAGAGAGAGAGAGAGAGAGAGAGAGAGAGAGAGAGAGAGAGAGAGAGAGAGAGAGAGAGAGAGAGAGAGAGAGAGAGAGAGAGAGAGAGAGAGAGAGAGTTGATTTGCAGTTTGACAGAAACACATAGTAGAATCAGAAAGTTGAATGAGGGAGAAATGATTTTACAGATCTAGATGAATCGGGAAATGTCTTCATTTTACAAGTTTGTTAATGGACCAGGTAAACAAATAGATGGCCTTATTTGGCCCAAGTGAACAATTTAATGTCAGTTTAAAATTAGAATGGGCTTATCCTCCGAAATACACAATTTAATGGGCCAAATATTTTTTGACCAGGTAAACATTGAAATATTCGGCCCACTAACAAAAAAATATGGAGTTTAATAGCATTATAATACACATGTTGGGCCGCATATAAAAAAGTGCTATGAGGCCATTAAATTTTATTAGGCATATTTAAATTACGAAATATGAAATGGGCCAAAAAGCCCATAAGCAGATTTGGTTCTATTCAAATTAACTATACAGATTGGTTAGTAAATTTTGGGCCAGAATATTATATGTTTTTCAGTGTTTGGACGCACATACAATGTTATAAATATTTTATTTGGGCCTATTAGCACATTCAATTAAATAAGTCTAATCAATCTATATAAACAAACAGTCAAAGGGCCAATAAGCCCATATAAAGTTAGTTGCAGAGAAAGGTACTCGCTTTTAACATAATTTTAGTCGCCGTCTTCCTATCAATTAACTAAGCCCAGAAAACTTAATGAACATTTTTTATGCAAAGAACATATATTAGACTTAAACAAAAACAAAATGAGCACACAAAACCAGTTTTTTATAAAGTAATATATGTAAAATTATATAATCTATAAAGTCTAAAATCAATGAAGAAGAACACAATCAATCATATGAAATCATTGTTTAGATTCATATCAGAAAATAATGAATCAGGGAAAAACATAATTATTCAGTATAAGGGGTGGAAGATTTCAAATGGAACGGGTCGGCACACACACACACACACACACACACACATATATATATATATATATATATATATATATATATATATATATATATATATATATAGAGAGAGAGAGAGAGAGAGAGAGAGAGAGAGAGAGAGAGAGAGAGAGAGAGAGAGAGAGACAAACCTTTTTCTTCAAGATCTTCTATTTTTGATCTGAAACCCTTTGTTGCTTTGTATGTTAAATGAAGACGAAGCTGTGTGGAAATCGCTTTTGTTTTATCCCTAGAAGACAAAGTAGTTTTTAAAAGAATTAGTCATGTAAACTCATGTAGAGAGAGAGAGAGAGTGAGATAGACAGAACATCCTCCATGGATCTGGAGATTCAATGAAAAGGAAAGAAAGTTTGGACAACAGATACAGAGAGAGAGCAAGCTAAACGGAGGAAATGGAAAGTTAGGAAATGAGATAGGGTTTACTTTATCGTCGAAGATATCTTTTGTGTTTTTTAATATAAATGAATATAAATAGGGTCAATCGGTTTGGCAGAAGCCCATAAGCCCAAATGAAGTGAGCCGCGTATAAAAGTCCAATAATCGAATATATCAATTATCCGAATTAGTAAATGTTTATAAAATGTTGTAACTGGGCCTTCTAGCCCATTTATCCAATATGCTTACTAAACTTTATATGACAGTCAACACAGATATCAAAAAACTTAAACAAATATCAGAAACTTAATGAACATTTTTTTCAAAGCTTTATTAGTCCAATTTATATTAAGTCTACACACATATATTTTACTGGCCCAATTATACCAATTTAAACCCGTTCAATTTATTTAAACGACCTTAAATTAGAACCAAGGTTGTGTAAGCCAGTATATCACCAGGCCCATTAACTTAATATTGAAGTCATAGTATTGGGCCAATAAGTCCATTAACAATAATTCATTTACGTAGGCCGGTAAAGTATATTAGCTAAGTTAAGTATATTATATTTTTTTGTTCAGAAGCTCATATTAATATATTGTTAAGCCCATTAGTACCAAATCTTTTTAAGCCCAATATATAAAGCCCGAGATTAGAGCCAATTCTGTGTAAGGCAGTATATAATACCACAAAGCCCATTAACTTAATATTTTAAAATGTATTGGGCCAATAAGCCCATTAACAATAATTCATTATAGTCTTTTTGTTACAAGGCCAATATATTATATTCAGAAGCTCATATTACTACATATATTGTTAGCCAAACTACTTATATTACTACATTTTTTATTTGATATCAATTTTCTTTCTTAGTAGACCACATATATTATTCAGACCCATTAATATATTATTTATATGTTATTGAACCCGATTATATGAAATTACTGCGCCACATATATGAAATTATTGAACCCGGTTTTATGATATTGTACTAATATTAAAATATCTTGCTTATTGGTCCACATATATTAATAATCGAAGACAAATATAGATGGACACGAATCTTCATGAAGAACAATCTAGATTAAGATAACATTTCGCACTTAAAACCAAAAAATAAATGAATGAAATGCGAGCCTGATATTATACTATATTTCTATCCGAAATTTGGAAAATTTTAAAACAATGAAATCACAGAACCAGTCGAATCACTGAAATTTGTCAAAATATGTACAATTTGTTAACAGAAGGAAATTTATGATTTCAATTTTCAAACATCAAATTATCTCACAAGCCAGACGATTAGAGATTGAGATTAAAACATGAACATATTACCTTCGTTGCCTCTAGGGAGAGCCCCATAGCCTCCTTATTTAAGGTATCTTTATCAAGCTCCAGACGATTAGAGATGAACACATCCTCAACAATGTCCAGAAGTCGTCATACCATGTTATGAAAAATAAATAAATTAGTCACAAGATACGAAACTGATAAAGCAACAAAGAAATAAACACAACATGAAATACAAAATCACCAATTTTTTTGTTTGACAATTTTGGACACAGAACAAGGCAGACTATGATTTAAAAACAAAAAATTATCCGGAGAAGGAAATAAAATAGAGAAATGTTAAATACCTTTATGAAGCTCCAGATCTGTGAAATAATTAGGGTTTAGTTAACCCTTCTTTAGCCAGCTCCAAATCTATTATCGTCCTTTGTCGTCCTCTGGATTTGAACGAGATTGAAGAATAATCTATTTTTTTTGTGGATCTCTGATAAACTAATTTGGATGTAGAATAAATCGGATCTGAAACATGTAGATCAGAGGGTTTTTTTGTGAAAAAAACAATTTGGATCTGGAAGATTTGAACAAAAACAAAACGAAGGCTTGGACGATATTTACAGAAAGATGAAATTCAAAGTATCCTAGATCTGGAAAGATTGAAAGATGAAAGAAACTATGTGGATCGAACTGGAAAGATTGAAAGGACAAACATAGCCTTAAATAGAAATGTGCATACCGGCATCGACACCCCACATTCTGACAAAACACTATCTAGCCTACAACAGATCACATCAACAAAAACAACAACTACAACGTGCATGGCATGAAAACAACAACCAATTAGAAGAAATGGCATGCAACCGTGATCGGCATCCGCACAAGCCCTAGGAAAAACAAGACAGCGGCATACATTGAATACACGCCAAGCGTTTTGAGCACTTAACCGTCCAACTACCTATTAAAGACGAAAACTTGCCAAACAGACCCAAGACTCAAAACAAAACCATTACATGAGCAAACAACCCAAAACCAGAATGATCTCAGGAAACGCAAGAGCGACACAAAAGCAACTCAAAGGCCAAAACAGACAAACAACTAACTTTCACACACGGAAGCACAAAAGCTACAACAAGGGGAACCTAGAATAATCCTATAACACCCCGGGCCAGAGGTGTTATAGTGCCATAGTCCCGAAGGACTATAAGGCGGTTTTTAAAAGAAAAGAAATCCAAAACTCTTCCCAATACATAAAGTTAACCACATTAAAATTCCCTGCTCAAGTTTGAAACTACCCTTAAACATTTCATCCAACTCAATGCATCAGTTTAATTCCAAAACGACGAATAGTTAATACAACCTATTCAAATCCGCAGTTAAACTAAATCTTGAACTGTGAAGACACATCTGTGATCCAGAACCCGCTTGTTGCTGCAAACCTGCAAAGCCAAATTGACTGGGGGACCCGATACCCCAGCCAACCGTGGCACGTAAATCGAAGTTGGTCAGTCTTCCATCAAGACTGGCAAGACTCCTCAAGCCAAAACAGTTTAAAACCAGAGAATTATCTCAACAATCAAATGATACCAAACAACAACATGCCACACCATATATAAATATATATATATCATTATTATATCACTATCAAATCAACCAACCAATATCGACCACACATCAAAACATAAACACACACTAACACATAACCATTCATTACCCCTCTTAACCAACTCTTCAATATACTAACATCACTTAATCCAACCTCAACCTCACCACAAGTAGACGACTAAAAAGATCCAATCCAACTTTTCTCTATTACTAATACCTCAATTATCAACCCTACGAACCTATACACATATATTACTACTAACACGTCCAACTAATCTTCGCATCAACAACCACTTAAGCATAAGCAAGACAATCATCACATTATATAAACATGACAAAATAACGACCCAGGCCAGCCACCCTTCCGGTGACGCCTGTTCGTTAACATGGACCGTAACCCATACACCTCAACCCAACCCATATTGGCCCACACTCTCAAGATGGGAAACCAACCTTCACAAACATAAACATAACCAACCTTCATAATCAATCAACATAACCATCTTTCCTCAACTAGCTGCCATCAACAACCACACCAACAGAAATTCACATCACAACTAGCTACAAAAACCTAAATTTGACAACAAGTCAATAACTAGCCAACAATCAACATCCAACACAAAACCAATAACCAAGCACACAACCAATATCATCACACAACCACTTAATCAAGTACACAACCAACATCATCAACACAACCACTTAATCAAGTACACAACCAACATTCAACACATAACCAACACATACAACCGCCAACACCTCCAATCCAACCTCCGTCTCCACCATCACATCACCGGGTGAGTCAATTAACACACTTTCCGGATGGGACTTTCAACCATCCAACCATGGCCATTAACCAACGTAAGGTCACACCCTCACGTGGTCGGGTGAGGCTATCAATCACCCCGGCCTAGCCTTAACCAACGGAGGTCACACCCTCACGTGGTCGGATGAGGTCACACCCTCACCCCGACTCCACAACCAACCATTACCAATCCACCAACAACCCACCACCTCCATCTGTCAACACAACCAATCAATCAACATCAATCACAATTAGTCACAATTGACTACCACATCAACATTTAATCAAACACAACACGAGACAAATACTAACACACGCATACACACACACACACACGTATTCACACACTTTCAAACAATCACAATTAATCACTATTAGTCACAATTGACTACCACGTCAACATTTAATCAAACACAACACGAGACAAATACTAACACACGCATACACACACACACACACGTATTCACACACTTTCAAACAATCACAATTAATCACTATTAGTCACAATTGACTACCACGTCAATATTTAATCAAACACAACACGAGACAAATACTAACACACACACATTCAACCAAGTAACTCCACAATCGATAATCCAAATTAACATAATCAGACAAGGATAAAATCAATTACTGAATCAAGATAGGAACAAAAGTACTTTTATAAAAATATATGGAGGGTTAGCAAGAATCATCTTGCCTCAAGCTCGACAACCACGACCTCAGAGATCTCCAACCAACTCGAACGAACCTGCGAAATCAATCCGAGCAAATCCCTGGCATTAATTACTCATACAAATCCACTACTAATAAAACCCCCAAATTCAAACCCTAAAATTATACCTCCAATTAATTAAGCAACCCACACAAAGTTCAACCCAAACTCCAAAATCACAAGCTGCACAAATTAACAAAACCAGTTCAACCATTGAAATAGCTGTCCAATACCCCAGAAATTCAGCAAATCTGTCCATAGAAAATCAATAGAATTCAATCCCAAAAATATTCAGATCTGAGGTAAACCCACACATACCTTGACTGCTCGACCTCACCTCCGGATTGAGCCTCTCGCTCGCCGGAATTTGCAGCAGAACACCGCAACGGACAGCAGCGAACAACACACAGTTCACGCAGCACTTCAACTGCAATCGGTCAACCTTCAACGGAAATTGAAGCCAAAAAATTATACAGATCGTAGACCCGCTCTTACCTCGTCGATACCCCGGCTATAGTCATCGGAGAGGGCTCCTTCGTCGCCGACAAGTGCAGCAGCAGCAGCACAGCAGCTGAACAATTTCTGCAAATTTCCAACCGAACTCGGTAGTTGTCGAGCCCACATCGCCGGAACTGGCTCCTCGACGTCGGAGGTGCGGCAACAGCTGGGGACCCAAAGGTAGAAGAACGGAGCTCACCGATGACCGCGCAGCAGCCGAGCCCACGCACATCAACGACCACGGTATGGCAACGCAGCTTGACGTCGTGACCCGAACCAAGAAAGGTGGTGGCGGCAGGTAGCAGCTGGTCGTGCTTGCCGGCGGAAGGACCAGCGAAACGACGGGAGGAAGGCAAGAGGAGGCGGCCCCCTTCTCTCTCTCTCTGCTAAGCTCTCCCCCAACGAAGCAGATAAGGTTGCTTTCCCCCCTTTTACTGACTTTTGTCCCAAAAATCTGATTTTGTTGACTTATATAGTCAAAACAATAATTCACCATTTCATATATATATATACATATATCTATTGGGGTATTTCAAATCCATACCCGCAAAGGCCGACGAGAGAATACATGAGGTAGAGAGAATGATGATGAACATGGACAACAGATGAAATGCCAAGAGGTTAGGGCACTCGTGCATGACGGGGGGTATTTAAATGCCCTGTGGGATTTATGATGGATGGCCAGTCCAACCGCCCCATTGGAACTCTTAACCGCAATAATGACAACTCTGACATAAACCACTTAAACACATTCATCCCTTTTCAACACGCAAATAGCAGTGTAGGGAACCAAAGCGTTTTTTTACCGGCACCAAATATCAATAAATGCGGACAAATTAAAGACAACTGAACATTTACTTTTTACACACAAAAACCAAAGCCAAACAGAGTGTATCCCACTTTAGGGGTATAATATAGTTATGGTTTAATCTGGTCCAATCCAAGATGCGCACCAAGTAAAAATAAATAAATAAATTAAAGGATACAAAAATTCACTGCAATCTTCTTACACTAAGAATTATACACCTACTTACAACCTAAATATTACGACATGTACCCCACTTAATCATGCAAAGAAGTTGGCATTTGGCCAAATCTTACGTTTATAATTGGGCATGTAGTGAAATCAGTGGACATTATATATAGTTCTTAATTTAAATGTATATATTAGCACCCCATATAAAGCAAGACCATCCACTGAACCAAAAGTGCACAAACCCGCATGGGCATGGCCCAAGATGATGTCAAGCACTCATCCATTATGTGATAAACATATGGGCCAGTCCACATACGGCCCATGTTATATTACCATTAACTCTGATCTGTAACATCACATAAAATCTGCCATTCCATCTTAGCACATGCTCAGTCCATCTTGAGCCTTCTCTTTTGTACCTCAAAAAAATAAGCACAAATTACACTATTCCATACTCTGTATATTAGACTATCCACCTAGATCTTTTATTTGGCATGTTATTTGAACAACCAATAATTTTTAAATAAACTATCACAAGCTCACCCTCAATATGTATATAGATAGCATATTTGCCTTTTAAACACCAAATTCATATTGTATATTATCCGCACATAATGTTTGCTCTCTATATTTGGTTCCATACTATAATTCAATACAAATCATACTATTACAACGATGCACTTACATCAACCTAAATGAATGGCCAAGTTCCAACACCTCACCATGAAGCAAAATCATCAACATCAAGCAAAACCAATCCTCAAAACCAAAGGTATACTAAATTACAGACCCGCGCCTAGTGCAGGTTTACCTTCCTAGTATAATATAAAATAGAGTTCTTGACAATAAATGGCCCTCCTCTTAATTACATCTTAGAAGTATCACACCAAAAATCAACACATAAGATTGAAATTAGAAGAAATTAACACATAAGATTGAATATATAAGAAAGAGTAATGGGATAAATAAAAACATACAAAATATATAATTATATACTCTTAATTCTAATATAATCTCTTTGATTAAATATTTGTAAAATTGGAAGATTTTTGGTGAATATTTACTGACATCAAACTTATTTTCAATTTTTTGTTGGGCTCTATGATTAATTACATACCATTATAATTTCTTTCTTTCTTATATGCAAATATTTTTTATTATTAAATCAACACCACGTATCACATAAATGAAAATTTTGTGTATATTAATAATTTAAATCATTACTTTGACTCAAATTTATCCATTCTATAATTTATATCTGTTATTTTTTCTCTACATCTATACATAATTTTTTTTTGATTAGGTAAGAATTAGACTGGAAACCACAGAAGAGTCGGTTTCTCAGTCTATAGCATCCTTTCGGATGAGAATTACAAATTCTAGATTAGCTCGAATATATTCCAAGGAACTCAGCTGGACCTTCTTAGCGATGAAGTCGGCCACCACGTTTGTTTCTCAGAAGACATGAAAAATCTGCACTGAAGAGAAAAGTTATAAAACACACAGGATATCAGAAATTAACATTTCAATATCCCATAGACAGTGCCAGATTTGATTCAGAACATTCACAATGGTAAGGTTATCGCATTCAAGTTGAATGTCGGTAATGCCTAATTCATAGGCCTTTACCAGGGCATTTCTTACTGTAAGTGTTTCCGTTTTTAAGGGGGTTGAGATACCACATTTATCCCCAAAGAGGAAGATTGGTTCACCCGTGTTGTTCTTGAAAATATAGCCAAAGCTAGATTCACCATTAGTTTTTGTTATTCACCCGTGTTCCTGAAAATGTAGCCAAAGCTATACATAATATTAAATATAGTCTTGCACAATTAATAAACATCTCTATAATCAACATATCTTTATACCATAAAAATCATTTTAATTAAGACTACCACTTATCCTACATGAAAAGCACATATATACTATATATTTTTCATTACCAAAATCATATAATTTATGTTTTGACATATTTGTTGTGATCCCTCTTTATCACCTATTTCTCCTGAAAAGTAATTACATGATTATATATTTTGGCAAAATATATTATAAATATATTTTATTGTATAATCCTTTCAATTTTTCAAGGAAAATTTGTTAGAAATTTCAAGACAAAGCTTCATGATTACAAAAAAATATTACAACTTCCTTAAATAAAAGTTTGACAAGAAATTACATGGATAATAATATATATTATATACATTCATAACAATATATTAGCATATCACTCTCGATGTTGTGATGTGATGAAACAGGCTTGTTAGAATGTTAGGTGATTGTTTTAGACTAACAACAAATATTTTGTTGATAAGACTATATCATTAGCATGTAAGCACGTACGTATATATTCATGCATTATTATAACCTCTACCACAAATCAATTCATCTTCGTATAACATCCAATATACAGAGTAAATCTTTATTTTTAAACATCTAGTATTAATGTAATCGATGATTAAATTAGCATTTATACTAATTTATTTTATTGATCATAGATGTTAGATGGTGCCAAAAGGACAAATGCTAATTTATTACTTACCCCGATGAATTGAATCGGTGTAACATCCACCACAAAGCCATTTATTTCTTATAACGTCCAACGTCAATATTTTTCTTTTTGGTCTAAAACGTTAATATCTTTCTCAATTTAAAACAACCAATATTATTGATTTGAAAATTTATAATATTTTATGTTTTTGATAGATTAAATGTACAATAAATACCCATGAAATATCAAGAGACCATTTACATTCTATATCACACTTCTTCTCTTTCATCCAAGAACACACACTTTACCTTAATTACGAGTGAGAAAATCACATTATCTTAGTTCAAGAAAAAATAAACTCACGAAATCACACATCTTAAAGGTAATACTTCAAATTACATAATACTTATGAATTGTTGCTTTAGATGCATGTTCGCTACTCTTTTTAAGTATAATTGGCATCTTATTTGTTTTGTAATTTTTCTTTTGGTTTTATACGCTGCATAATTAGTCTCTTTTTTTGTTTATTTTTTTTATGGTGACCATGCCTATTTTTGAAATAAAATGAATATAAATAAATTAAATATTCTAATTAATTTTTAAGAGTTGTTTTT
Organism: Rheum nobile; assembly: GCA_027886185.1. Classification (NCBI taxonomy): domain Eukaryota; kingdom Viridiplantae; phylum Streptophyta; class Magnoliopsida; order Caryophyllales; family Polygonaceae; genus Rheum; species Rheum nobile. Next base: position 3,240,955 of record WOAB01000207.1, on the reverse strand, counting down.
TTGGTTATATATCAAAATTTTGAGTAGATATATAAAACTTTTTATTTATAAGTTTAAGCCCTTTTTATTTATGTTTTCTATAACCTTTTTGCTATTGAATCAAAGAATTTTAAAATTATAAGATGTTTTGGGTATCCAAAATTAATAAATACGCGATATAGTGAATAAAAATAAGAACATCAAATATATTGATAATATGAAAGCATGTTTTAGGGAGAAACATCTATCTAATCACATTATATATACTTCACAATCTGTGAAGCCAACTTTATGTTATTCTATATGAATCATCTACATAAAGTTTTTCTTAAAAAAATTAAAAATTATTTTTTATATTTATTTATCACAATATTGTATGATATTATTATAATTTTAGTTATGCTAAAGTCAAAAGTTTATAAAACATAATCACATATAGAGAGAAATAACCAAAAAATCCAATTTATATTGAACTTTGTAGAAATTATAGGCTTCCAACCATTAAACTACATACTAGTTATTACATTTTTATAATATTTTGTAGGGATTATCATCGTTTTGCAAAGTGATTTGCACTATACTTTTCCATAATATTATACAAAATGTCAAAGCACGACAACAATACAATAGATCATTTTAAGGAAGAATTAGATAGAGTTGAATAGATTTATAATTGAAATTATTTAAGTCTTAATCTTTTTCATATAAAAAAATACAAAAAATACTTTGCCCCGTGCGTAGCACGGGCATAATCACTAGTTAATATAAATAATTATCTCTTTATTTTGCCCCTCAGGTTCTCGGGGCGTACATAGGCTCGAGAAGCGTCGAATCCAACGATCCCCATCCCTATTCAGGTCTAAGCAAGCTTGAATCCACACTTAGAAGTGCCCAAGAGGACGAAAGCCTAATTAAAATGACCCGGTCGCATGGACCGGGGTGCGCACGGTGCATGTGAAAAATGCACGACTGTGCGTTTTTTGCACATACATTTTTTTTTCGAGGGCCGCACGATTCGTGTGATAAGCGCACGGTCGTGTGGTCGGTGTTGAATTTTTTGTCCCAAGTCGAGGGAACCGCACGACTCGTGTGCAAAAACGCACGACCGTGTGGTCGGTATTTTTCCGAGACCTTGCATAGGTCGAGAGCACCGCACGGCCCGTGCGAAATAATGCACGGTCGTGCGGTTCATCTGTTTGTCTCGAGTGCCATTTTTGGCTCGATTTCTACTTGTGGTGGGGTCTATTTGCCCCAATAATTCACCGCTATGAGTTTTCCACTCCATTTAAATAGTTTTTCCACTTTGAGCCATGCTCTTTCGCACCCCATCAGCTCTTTGTGTGCCTTTTGCTCTTGCTTGAACAAGCTCAACTGCTACTTTATGTATGCCCTGGGCTAATTTTTGCATGCCCCCGGGCTACTTAGTTGCGTGTACATCCATGGGCTACTTGATGTACGCCATTAGGCTACTCCGTTTTGTGTACACCCATGGGCTACTTGATGTACGCCATTAGGCTACTCGATTTTGGGCTACTTGATGTACGCACCTAGGCTACTCGTTTTGTGTACACCCCTAGGCTACTTGATGTACGCCTCTGGGCTACTCGGTTTTGTGTACACCACTACGCTACTTGATGTACGCACCTAGGCCACTCGATTTTGATGTACGCCTCTGGGCTACTTGATGTACGCCTCTGGGCTACTTGATGTATGCCCCTAGGCTACTTGATGTATGCCCCTGGGCTACTCGGTTTTGTGTACACCCCTAGGATACTTGATTTACGCCCCTGGGCTACTCGGTTTTGTGTACACGCCTGAGCTACTTGATGTATGCCCCTGGGCTACTCAATTTTGTGTACACCCCTAGGCTACTCGATTTTGTGTACATCCCTAGACTACTTGATGTACTCCCTTGGGCTATTCGGTTTTGTGTACACCCCTAGGCTACTCGATTTGACCTCAATATGTGTTCGTGTGTCCGTAGCAGTCTGTGCCACTTTTTCCTTTGAATAGCTCGCGCTCTCTTGTTTCCTTGACAACCACACTTCCGTTTTTGAGCAACTTGAGCTCTTTTTTTTTTATATTATGAATGTAAAAAAGGCATGTATACAATTATCCATAACATATGAAAGAAATACTATACAATTACCCATAAATGTAAAAAGCTTGAGCTCTCTGTTTTTGGCATGTAAAAAAAATTATTACAAGTAGTACTATATTTTAATTGTAAAAAAAAGCATGTATACAAATACTCATAAGTAACGACCATAATCATATGGTATGCACCCACCTAAATAACAAATAATTAATACCATAGTTTTTTTATTTCTTATAAAATGGTTAAATACCAACATTTTCATATTGAAGTATAAAAGTTGGAATATGTTTATTTGTCCTTTTTGACATTTCATATAATAATTAAATTGTACGTGGGTATTGATGTTGGTTTGATAATATTTTAAAATTTGTTCCGTTTAAAAAAATATAATTGAACGACATGTATACAAATACCCATAAGTACAAACAGATTTATAAATCGGGCACATTAATTATCTAAAAAAATGCATGTATATAAACATGTATAATACAATTGCTAAATACTCATATTTTACAAGTAGTACTATATTATAAATGTAAAAAAAATGTATACAAATACCCAAAATTATGAAAGAAATAATACAAAAGAAGATGGTGAAATACCCATATATTGAGGCCTCTTCGAGTCTTGGGTGACATAGTTTCTACTACAAACACTTAAAAAACTACAACGAAAGCTAATGAAAGCAACTACAAAGAGAGCGAATGAAAGTGAAAGAAGATTGTGAGTGTTTGAGGATGGCCACCAGGTATTAAATAGGATGAGGTCTGCGCGACAGTCACTGCTGCGCGCCGCCTCTTTCCGAGCGCCACTAACTGCCGCACGCCTAACAAAAACTTTTTGTAGTGCAAAAAGCACTGTCAGGGTGCAAATAGCTTTTCGTCAATATTATTGGTAAAAGAAGTCGAGAAGGCAGAAAAGTATAATACTATGGAACCTTCAAGAGACCATAAATTATGTAATTGAGTTTTAATGTTGTCATTTTTTATCGTATACTAGTTACATGTGTGCCCGTGCTACGCACGGTTTTGTGACATGATTAATTCAATATATTTATTATTATTTATAATTAGATTAGTTAATATTTTAATATATTAGTATACTTTATAAATTTTGTACAACCAAATCTAACCGAATTTACGATATGTTTCTAAAAAATGAAACAATATATGAGTTATTTCATTTGACATTACTAAATATGATGTTTTTAATATAAAATAAGATGAAATAAAATCACTTTGTCAACTTTATAACAACAATTGTAAAATTCTATCTCATATCAAATTATTATACAGAGTTAGCTTAATCATTCATTATTTATGTATTAATTTAAGCGTTATTTAAAGAGTTGCATTCATTTAAAAAAATAGCGACTTTTACCATGCTTTTCAGATGTTTTATTCAAATTTCAAATTTCAATATTTGTTTATGATTAGATTGGTTGATATATTTGATATATTAGTGTAATTCTATAAAATTCTATATAGTTAATATATCATCACATCACAAAAATTGTATATTTTATCTCATATTCAATTACATTCTAATTATAAGGTAGTATAAATTTTTATATTTGGTTTAACTTCAAGTATTACTTAAGAGTTATTTTTAAGAATCAATATATGTACAATTATTATAATAATATGAATTATTTATATATTCTCAATTGACATGTATGTAATATAAATAAAAAAATTTGTGAAATAGTTGATTATGAAGGAGTTTTTAACTTTTTTTGAGATATTGTCACAAAACCACAAATATGTGCATATTATGATACTCGAAATGTAAAAAAATATTAATGTATATATACAATGAAATTAGAAAATTATAACACTTTATTATAGGTAAAAACATTTATTATTTATTATGTTTATATTTGTATATTCTTATTCAGGAATTCTATTTTTTTTTAGAATTTATTTTTAAAATAATTAACTTTACATTAGCAAATAAAATCCTAAAAATTAAATTATGAACAAATCGTATTAACTAAATTTTGAAATATTCCGGAATTTAAATTATTATTAATCTTTCCATTTATTTGTCTTTAGATCATTTTTTAAAAGATAATATATTTGAATATAAAAAATTACATTTTTTTTTATTTTACATTTTTTTTAGTCTCATCATATTTAATTTATGGGACTTATAAAATTTGGTAGATATTAAATAAATTTATTAGTTCTAAAATACGCTATAGAAAAAAGAAAATATGCTTGATAATGAATGAGTACATTTATTGCATAGAAAAAAACTAATTTTTTTTATATGTATTGTAGATTTGTTGTGTAATAGAAAAAATTAAGAGGTTAATTTTTTATAATATTAAATTCAAACACTAAAATTTAAAGTTTGACCATAGTTTATTTTATGACAAAATTTTAAATAAAGTAAAGACAATAATATATGATCCTTTTTTAAATTATATGAAAATGACCTTTATTTCTTTTGCATATAAACATTTCTTAATAAATTATTACTTTATAGTTAGGATATATATATCAATTATGATTGTGATAACAATAATAATGAAAGTGCATTAATTGCGTTGTTTTGGGTGAAAAAAAAAGAATTTATAAAATTGAAAGTATTTATTGAGGCAGAAAGTATAACTTTTTTTTATGTATATAGAAGATAAAATACTTAATTGTTTTAAATTAGAAATATAGGAACATAGATATTGCTTCCAAACTAATCCCTTCTAGACTTTCAATAATTAGAAAGTTATAAAATATGGGTAGAGCTTATCATATCATTTGTATTGTCTTAAATATGATTTGGAATGTTTCTAAAATTTGTTTTTTCATATTTCATTTGTATAGAAGACAACAATTCTAGAATATCACTAAATATATAATTATTAATATTACATATATATTTGACGAATTTTAAAATGATGCTAGTTACGATTCTTTTTTTTTGAAAGATTTTTTTAATGACCTAAGAACCTAAGTTGTACATGTAAGTTAGGTTAGGTTAGGTTAGGTTAGATTAGATGGTCGGTTATACTTGTGTGTAAGTTTATTCATTATTTTTGTATATATTAATTTTAAAAGTAAATTTTATTGTGATGAATAGATGTGAAAAAATTGATGTGTTTATTTTAATTTATATTTGAGTATATCATTAAGTTATATGATAATAGTTATAGAATATCACTAATATATAATTATTAATATTGCATATATATTTGACGAATTTTCAAATGATGCTAGTTGCGATTCTTTTTTTTTTCGAAAGATTGTTTTTTAATGACCTAAGAACCTAAGTTGTACATGTAAGTTATATTAGATTAGATGGTCGGTTATACTCGTGAGTAAGTTTATTTATTATTTTTGTATAATATAATATTTTTTTACATATATTAATTTTAAAAGTAAATTTTATTGTGATGTATGTAGATGTGAAAAAATTGTTGTGTTTATTTTAATTTATATTTGAGTATGTCATTAAGTTATATAACTTTTTTGCTTATATACTCTAATAAGATACTCCAATAAAAATACCATAAAGATATACAATTATGAAATGGTTTATAAATTTTATAATTTGAAATTCTTAATTTCATAGATTTTGCTTATTTTCTTCTTTAACAAAACTACTTTGAGTAAATATGACATTTACAATCACATGTTATTCTTTTAAATGGGGACATTAATTAAGGCAATATGTCAAATTTTATTTTAGTATAGATTTCTTTTATAACAAAACTAATTTGAGTAAATATGACACTTATAATCACTTGTTATTTTTTTAAATAGTGACATTAATTGAGGCAATATGTCAACTTTTATATACTTATATTCAGAATTTTGAAAGAAATGGAGGAATCAAAATTTGATTGAATGTAAGTCAGGTAGAGCTGTTAATCGGGTCGGTCAAGTCGGGTTCGGTTCGGTTCGGTTATTTCGGGTTTGGGTTGAGAACGGGTCGGGTCATTTCGGATAATAGGTCAAGGTGGGTCAGGTCATTACAGGTCAGCGGGCGGTTCGAGTTGACCAACGCTTCAGGAGCGTCATTTTTTTAATATTTTGTTCACTATTTAAATATTATTAAATAGTTAAAAACTAATTTAAATATGTCAAAATAAGTTGGAATGAATTAAATAATAATAATAATTATTATTTTAATATAATTGATATTAGTAGACCAGTATCATATTTTAATTTAATTATAAATTTATATTATATTAATTAATAAATTTCTACATTATAAAAAATTATATAAGTACAACAATGTTGTTTTTTAGGATAATTGAGCATATTATCATTATTTATGTGTCATTTTTCATATATATTTTGTGTTATATTTTATTAGTACTCCACATTTATTCATTAATCGGGTCGGGTTCGGTCTCGGTAAATTCGGGTTCGGTAATTTCGGGTCACCAAAAATTTCAGTCAAGTCGGTTCGGGTCTAAAAGCGGATCGGTCATGTCGGTAAAACGGGTTCGGTCACTTTTTGACAGCTCTAAAGTCACGTAATTAATTGTATAGAGAAATTCGGAGGTTCTAAATCATGCCAAATTGCCAAGGTAAGTTCATTCATGCTTGGGCAAATTTCTTCTAGCCTACGATGCACTCACACCCAGTGGCGGATCCAGAAATTCTTCGAAGGGGGTCACAAAATCGTCTATGAAAAATTATATAATATTATTTAGCATTAATCACATTACTATTTGTATAATTTTTTTTACAAATCTTATATACTAGGTGGATTATTATGATTTGAAAAAACATTTTTAACTAATTTATAATTTTGAAAATATTTTTGGACAAATAGTAAGGAGAACTACCTAAAAAATGTTAGTTTTAAATATATTGTGATAATTTTAAATAAGATTAATTCAATTACCTTACAAAATTTTTAACTTATTTCATTCATGCTTGGGCAAATTTCTTCTAGCCTACGATGCACTCACACCCAGTGGCGGATCCAGAAATTCTTCGAAGGGGGTCACAAAATCGTCTATGAAAAATTATATAATATTATTTAGCATTAATCACATTACTATTTGTATAATTTTTTTTACAAATCTTATATACTAGGTGGATTATTATGATTTGAAAAAACATTTTTAACTAATTTATAATTTTGAAAATATTTTTGGACAAATAGTAAGGAGAACTACCTAAAAAATGTTAGTTTTAAATATATTGTGATAATTTTAAATAAGATTAATTCAATTACCTTACAAAATTTTTAACTTATTTCATAATCATAATGGACAAAAATAGAAATTACAAACATTTATATAAAAGAGAAAATACAAAAGATGGGAGATGAGGGACTTGAACTCCAAACCTTTGGATTAAGTTCATGTTCCACAACTAATTGAGCTAATAGTTATTTTTGTTTACATACACAAGACATTAATATATATATATATTTTTTAATTTTTTTTTTTAATATATGACTTGATCCAGGGAGGGGGGGTCATCAGACCCCCAAGACCCCCCTTGGATCCGCCTCTGCTCACACCTCAACTTATGAGTAATTACCCAATAAGATGTTGTCTATATACGATCTTGATTGTCACAATGCATGCATCTATATAGTACACTATAGCTAATTATTAAGGGTTTGTTTGGTAGAGGTGTTTATAAAGAGTTTTTTTTGAAAAAAGTTGTATTTGAAATTTGAATATGAGTGTTGTAGGAAAATGTGAATGGATAAAAAAAAGTGAATTTTGTTTATAAAGAGTTTATAAACTGTCTGCCAAACAGGCCCTAAATACTGATTTTCGTGTTGGGTTTCTAAGAGCATTCATAAAAGAGGTTCTATGAGTTTCTCTTTTGTTAATTTGGAAAAAAGAAAGAAATTAAAGTCTTAAAATGTCATAATGAGTTTCTCATTTTAGAGTAAAAGTCTCTACTGCAAGAAACTTTCATCTGATAATAGGAAATTATTTTCTGAAAATTTCTAACATATATTACTTTATATTTTTTTTAAATTCTTGTTTGAAAAACCCATAGAACCTTTTTTTACAGATGCTCTAACAGTCTCCATCATATTTACATTAAATATAATTTTGGCACTTAAATTTTGATTAACTCTATATGTCGTTTTATACTTTTGTGTTTAAACATTCTCCCTCATATTTACATTAAGTGTCAGTTTAACACTTAAAATTTGATCAACTACATATTTCATTTAACATTTTTAGACATCTACCCTAATAAATTAAAGCTAAAGGAACTTCTTTAGAAAATAATTTGCCACTCGGCCTCTTGTATGTCTGACATGTGGCTACACCAGGTGCTAACACATGTTTCTAAAATTATAACTACAAAACTTCCTACCAGCCCACTATCCAATTTCCATGGCCGTGTTCTTATATTTTCCTAAAATTAAATATTTTTATTGATTAAAAATATTAAAATTTGCTCCAAAAAAATTAATAAATATAGATGTCATCTAAGTCAACTTATTTAATTATTAATCATTGTTAGGTATGGTAAATTACTAATTAAAAATAGAAGAAGTAAAATTGTTGATTGCATTTAATGTATCGAATATTAATCTTTTCATTCTTTCTCTTTTTTGCGCAATCCAACTTTTTTTTTCTCCTTATATTAAAAAAAAAAAATAGAATAGATACATATGTTAGCTTTTGACCAAGTTAATTTGGGTAGAGTTCATGTTCAATCACTATTAATTATATGATATATATATAAATGTTATCTGATTGTTTATAATCTACTTTTATCAATTCTATTTTCTTATTTAGTGTTGTATTTGCTTATAAATTATATTTTAAATTTCGCATTGCTATATTTTTCTTTGATTATGTTAACTCGTACCTAGTACGGGTGTTACACTAGTTTAATTAAGAGCGAGTTATGAAAATTGTTATTAAAACTTGTTTTTATTTAGAATTTTATTTTCAAACTCTTCATTCATTGGCTAAAAGATGTGGTGAACATTAAATATGTGACAATATTGATGAAAAATGCTAGATTTTAGGTTTAGTTAATTTTTTTTTAAATATTGTGTTCAAATCTAATATAACACTCAATTTGAATTGGAGGTAGTATGTATTATAACTTATAGAAAAGTACTTTTTATACTATTTGAACAAACAGATTAGTGCTAAAACAATACTAAAATTTTAAGCAGTTATTTTACATTTACATGAAGTATGAAAATGTAATGAAAATCCCAAATCCTTGATTTTGTATTTGGTTTAGTGTTTCTAATATACAAGTAGACTAACCAAGTTGAAGGACGAATTAAAAGTCAGTTACTCATCCATTTTGAAACCAAGTTAACAATATGTGAATCATACAACCATTAATATTTTGAATTTCATGTGTGGAAGACTGGAAGGGACCATGTATAAAAAATAAACACAATTTTTTTTTGTAAATAAAACAGTACAAACACATTGAAAAAATAAAAACAAAAGCGTTGCAAACTCTGCCCCAGTAGAATGAGAGAAAAATAAACTGTTACATAGCGTGTGCTAGTGCAATGTGCAAAGCTTACAACAAATAAAGACAAACAAAGAGTAACGTTCGAATTCAAAATTTAAAATTTAAACACACTGACTTCTAATCTCACATTGCTGTGACTCTTTTGCGCCGAACCCTAAACCCCAGCCACCTGATCACTAAGACCGTTGACTTATACTTCTCATCTTATTGGTCTGTCACACTCAATAGGTGACCCACAGTTCTCCAATTCAAATGTGGGCAAAAAGGAAAGAAGAAAAATTTAAAAAGAAAGTGAAATGTGTCAGGTTATACGGTACGCTCCACCCTAACCAACGGACACCATTAGGAGATCAACGGCCAAGATCTGATCTAGTGTTGTACTGAATTCAAAAAACAACATCCGACCCGTATCCGCGCCTTAAAGTACCCATTTAAAGGAAAAGGGAGAAGTTATTGCAGTGACCATCCAAACGCGCCCTTCCAACTCTTCACGTTTGAACATTCAGCGAAAGAAAGAAAAGAAAAGAAGTGATTTTTCGGAGGAGGAAAGAGGAATCCCTTGTTTCTTCCCCCACCAATTTCCATGAATTCTGCGCTCCAATCAAATCAGAGCTAATTGATTTTCCCTATCCATTTATCCTCTTTGGGAAATTCTTGAAACCTTTTTCTTGTAATCTTCTAATTTCCCAGAGAGGCTGATCTTTGATTTTGAGGGTTCGATTTCTTTAGTTTTTGGAAGGTTTAAAGAATGTCGACGACTCAGAGGAGAATGGGGCGGTCTTCTACCGTGGCTGCGAAAAGGCCAACGTCGTCGTCGGAGAATGTTGCCGTCGGCAAGGCGTCTTCCGGAGCGCCGGCTCCGCTCGCGGCGGCGAAGAAGCGGCCGCCGCTTGGTAACTTGACTAATCAGAGGCCATTAGGAACCTCTTCTTCCATGGTGATTGATCTGTTTCTTGTTTCTTATTTCTTTTCTTGGGTCTTAAGTCGAAGAAAACTTTGAACTGAACTCTATATATAGCTTTTTCCGTTGGCTTCTTGTGGTTTTGAGATGAATTCAATTTGATAGAATGTTAGGTATTCTTGTGTTAAAGGTCAAATTATATAACATTTGTGTGTTGTTGGATTAAAGACAAGAAAAAACTCTGTATGCTCACATTAAGTTATCCATGATTTTGTTTGCAGTGTCATACCAACCAATGCATCTTATGTCTACTTGGTAAATTTAATTTTAGTGTACAGTGCAATTGATCAGTGATTTACATTTTATCATAAATAGGTACCTTGTGCTGCTACCAAAATTGTGAAGTCTAATAAGGGATCTTTCACAAACATCCCAAACACAAACCCATCTGGGAATGTAGTGCCGCCTGTGTTACTAAATTCAAAATCAAATTCCTTGATTCTGCAAAATTCTTCTCTACTAATCAAGAGCAATGAGAACCAACTTTCTCAAATTGTCACTCCTGATACATGTGTTGATATGGACATATCTTCGCCGCCATCTCCATCCAGTGGGCGTTCGGTTTCGATGGACGAATCCATGTCCACTACCGACTCTATGAAGAGCCCTGAAGTTGAGTACCTGGATGACAATGATTTGACTGCTCTGGATTCTGTTCAGAGGAAGACTTTTAGTGACCTCCACATAACTGAGCAAATTGCACCATCAGGTTGATTGCACTTAATTTCTGTTATAGTGATCATTTCGTTGTCTGTCTTTCGATTTACTGTGCTCACTCAAATTTGTTGTTGCCTGTTCTGTCAGGGAATTTATGCAAGAGAGATATATTGTCAGATATCAAGACGGTTGATAATGTTGTTAGTATTGATGAAGATTTGGAGGATCCTCAGCTGTGTGCAACCTTTTCTTGTGACATTTACAAGCACTTGCGTGCATCTGAGGTACCCTTAACCTGTCTTTACTAGTTGTAGGCTTACTTCAAATTCCCCCTTCTGTCCCATATTTCATCAATCTTTGATATGTACTCTTATCTACTGAAAAATAAGTAGTTGATTGACTGCAGAACATGTAGAATTCTATGTTGGCTTAAATTTAGTATTGAAAGACTTCAATGTTGGCATAGTATTCATTTGGTCCACTAACTCCTGACCAACTATACTTTGCAATTAACTCTGAGAATTCTGTGACACTGATTTAAGTATGCATATCAGTGTCACCTGAAATAAGTATAATTTGCAACTGCTGCTTGAACACTAACTCAAACTTAATTTCTAAATCGGTTATCTTCAATTGCTGCAATCCCTGCAACATGACTTGGTTTCATAATTGATTTTTTGGTACAGACAAAGAAAAGACCTTCCACAGATTTTATGGAGAAGATTCAGCAAGATATCAATGCTAGCATGAGATCCATTCTGATTGACTGGCTTGTGGAGGTAACTACCTGTCTCTTCAAGGCGAAATTGACCTGTTTTGGTGGGTTGGTTCCATCTTAACTTTCATCTCATTAGTAGAGAATTATGCAATTGTAGGTAGGTGAAGAGTACAGGCTTGTTCCAGACACATTGTACTTAACCGTAAACTACATAGATCGTTATCTTTCCGGTAATTCAGTCAACAGACAACAGTTGCAGTTGCTAGGCGTCGCGTGCATGATGATAGCAGCGTAAGATACAATAGCTCTATCATCCTTATTTCTGCTTTCCTATATATCAAGTACCCCAAATTGGTAGGAGCATAAGTTTTTTTTTAACACAGTTATGACTTCTGTTTACAGTAAATATGAAGAGATTTGTGCACCTCAGGTGGAAGAGTATTGCTATATAACAGATAATACATACTTCAAGGAGGAAGTAAGTGATCTGATTGGATTATTGAGCTTTTCTAAACACCTTATTTTATGATGGGAATATTCAGCAAAAAACTTTTGTTTCTCCCCAGGTTCTACAAATGGAAGGAACAGTTTTGAACTACTTGAAATTTGAGATGACTGCCCCAACAATCAAATGTTTCCTTAGACGCTTTGTCCGTGCTGCTCAAGCATGTAGCGAAGTAAGCAAATTTTGTTATAAGAGTAAACTATGTTGAACTTTGTTTCATGGTCATTCCTCTTCTGCAATTTATCTTATATTCTTTTGACCTTTCTGCAGGAATCTCCAATGCAACTTGAATGCTTGTCCAACTATATAGCAGAATTATCCTTGCTTGAGTACCATATGCTTCAGTATGCACCATCCATTACCGCAGCTTCAGCAATATTTTTGGCCAGATACATACTTTCCCCATCAAAAAGACCTTGGGTATGTATGATTTTCAAAGTGAATCTTGATTAGATAATAAAACACACATTTACCCTGGATAATGTAAAACTAATGATCTGGTGTCACTATGTAGAATTCCACTTTGCAACATTACACCCTTTACCAACCATCTCAACTACAAGATTGTGTTCAAGCTCTTTTTAAACTCTGCTTGAACAACGGCCATAACTCTAGCCTGCCAGCAATCAGAGAGAAATACAGCCAGCATAAGGTGAATTCTCCAACCCTTTTTCTTTCCATTGTTCAATTGTGTACACGTAGTATCACTGGTTCCTAGTGTTTGTGGCATTGGTTTTCTGACTTTGTTTAATTTGGCCTTGGGTTTTGGACAACAGTACAAGTTTGTGGCGAAGAAGTACTGCCCTCCTACAATACCTCCGGAGTACTTCAACAGTTCAAGTAGTTAGGTAAGCTATGCTTCATGATCCAGTTTAGCAAATGGTTGCCACCAATCTACCATAGCCGCCTCGATTCAAAGCTAAGTAATGTGGAGGATGCTCTTCCTTGCCTGCCTTTGTTGCCCAAGAGAAGGCACCAACTTAGGAGACAAAATCATGTCATGAAGCTTTAGTAGCTAAGCACAGGCATCTTTGTACTACTGCCTTGGTAATTGCAGTTGCCTTGTGTAGGCGATTCGCAAAAGCTGATTGGTTTGTGGAGGAATATTGTATAAAAGTAGGCACCCCTTTAGTGGTTTTGCTTCCTAACTTTGTCCCTCAAATCAATCTAGTGAATCTCCAAGTGTGGCTAAACTGAATGTAAACAAATTCGACTCAAAAGACTTGATAACTTCTGACAAGTCTTATTCACATAATGTGTTCATCATAAGTTATCAAGTCTTGACAACACAATGCTCTGTGTTTCATATCTGAGAGCATAAACTCATCTCCAGTAGGACAAAATCTGAAAAATACCCTCAAAATTAAACTTATGGTAAATTAACCCCTTATCTTTTACACGCTCTCTCTCCACCTTTCACCTCCCCCATTTCTCACCTCCTCCATCTCCAAATCTGTCACCCGTGTCCGCGCTCCACCTCCGTTTCCAACCTCGACCTCCGTGGCTCCGTCCTCTCCATCTCCGGCATCAACCTCCTTCGTCCCCCATTTTGTGCTCTTCTAGCTTCTCCACTCTCAAGATCCAACCATCCGCTGCTTCAATTCGACAGATACGTCTTCGACTTCCCTGCCTTTGAGATTCCAACTCCGACGCCGGAGTTTTCATTATCGTTGTCGCTTCCCGGAGGGATGGAACAACGTCAACACCTCCCTCTTTATTTCCTCTACATCGGCGGCGAATTAGGTCCTCACCTGCACCGGGATCCTCGATCGCCGACCAAGCAGCTCCTCGGCCTCATCCTCGTCCAAGAAGGTCTTCAGCTTGGTCAAATTTGTAAGCTACGACGAGGTAGTTCTCTCTTCACTATAAGCTACGACGAGCTCCAACAATGGCGGGAATTTCAGTCCCAATCGCGACCTTGAAACTCTAACGCGCCACCGACTAGCCTCGGTGACGCTTCGAACATGCCACCGAGGCTACGCTTCGAACGCGCCACCGACAAGCCTCGGTGACGCTTCGAACGCGCCACCGAACTAGCCTCAGTGACGCATCGAACGCGTCACCGACTAGTCTCGGTGACGCATCAAACGCGCCACCGACTAGCCTCGGTGACGCTTCGAACGCGCCACCGACTAGCTTCGGTGACACTTTCAAAGTGTCACCACTTACTAGCCTTGATGACACTTTAAAAGCGCAGTCGGTGACGCTTTCAAAGTGTCATCAAGGACCGACTAGTCTCGGTGACACTTTGAAAGTGCCACCAACTAGTCTCGTTGACACTTTGAAAGTGTCACCACTTACTAGTCTTGATGACACTTTGAAAGCGTCATTAATTACTAGTCTTGATGACACTTTGAAAGCGTCACTAATTACTTGTCTTGATGACACTTTGAACATGCACTAACTAGTGGAGATGATACTTTATAAATGCCACCAATTAGTGGAGATGACACTTCGTAAATGCCACTAACTAGTGGTGGTGACATTTCAACGATAATTGTCATCAAAACGAGATTTGTATTGTCATCAACTACTTGTGATGACAGTTTGTGACATTAACTAGTTGCGATGACAATATGTGTCATCAACTAGTTGCGATATCGTTTGTATTTGATGACAATTTGTGTTTTGATGACAATGTGTCATCAACTAGTTGCGATATCGTTTGTATCTGATGACAGTTTGTGTTTTAATGACAGTATGTGTCATCAATTAGTTGCGATACATTTTGTATTTGATGACAGTTTGTGTTTTGACGACCTTATGTGTCATCAACTAGTTGCGATACAGTTTGTATTTGATGATAATTTGTGTTTTGATGACAATATGTGTCATCAACTAGTTGTGATACACTTTGTATTTGATGACAGTTTGTGTTTTGATGACAGTTTGTGTTTTGATGACAGTATGTGTTTTTTATGACAGTTTGTGTTTTGATGACAGTTTGTGTTTTTGATGACAGTTTGTGCTTTTGATGACAATTTTTGTATTTTGATGACGGTTTGTATTTTGATGACGGTTTGTGTTTTTGATGACAGTTTGTATTTTGATGACAATTTGTGTTTGTGATGACAGTTTTTGTATTTTGATGACGGTTTGTATTTTGATGACAGTTTGTATTTTGATAACAGTTTGTGTTTTTGATGACAGTTTGTATTTTGATGACAGTTTGTGTTTTGATGATAGTGACTGTCATCAAAATGATGACAGTTTGTGTTTTGATGGCAGTTACTGTCATCAAGATGATGACGTCATCAAAAATATTTTTTGGCGGGAAAAATTTCACCGGCTGACTGTCGGTCAACGTCGGTCAACACCGGTCAACGACCGTTGACCACCGGTCAACGCCGGTCAACGACCGTTGACCACCGGTCAACGCCAGTCAAATGTGTTAATTTATTTGACTTATGGTGATGTCATCATTACATAATGATGACATCAACATGGGTCATGAGTTTGGATGAAGTTTAATTGGGGATATTTGTCTAATTTTACTATACCAAAGGGGTCATTTAACCTGAACATCGTTTTATATATCGCATATGTATTTGGATATTAATTAAGGGAGGAATTGTTGGAGTATAATTAATATTTTTAAATGGGCTAATATGACTTGGACTAAATCAAAGGAAAAATAATGAGTTTAAATGGATTAAGTCCAAAATAATGGAAGGGAGCCTAGATAGTTGTAGAATTAATTAAGGAGATAGGAGATTAAAGGAGAAGTCTAGAATTGTGGAGGTTATAAATTACTAGGATTACGTGGGTCATTCCAGAATAAGTTAGATATGTGTAAACCTAAAATTTTTTAGGGAATATTGTGTGACTAACAACCAACCTTGTAAGCCTATAAATAGACATGTGTGGTAGCATTTTGGAGCATCGAGCTAGAGAGAGTAGAGTGAGCTCGTGTGAGGTGTGAAGTTGAGTGTGAATGAGGGTTTTCCATATAATAAAGAGTGATATGAGCTACCCGTAAAATATCTCATGTACATTTTCACTATATAATACGAATTGGCTTTTGTGAGTACAATTCGGTTTGTGCAACAAGGTCTTGATCAAGCTTTAGAGGATGAGAAACATGGCTCCATGAATGATAAATAATGGAGCAAAATCCAAAGGAAGTTGGTGAGTACAATCCAGTTGGCACTTTCTCCCGAGATCAAGTTTACTGGGTTGAAGGAGACCATACCGAATGCATTATGGGACAATATCGAGAGCATTTACGCGTTGAAGTTGTTGACGAACCGATTGTGTTTGAAGATGAAGTTGTACTAACTGAAGATGGAAAAAGGTAATTTTCACGACCACATTAACTCGTTTAATCAACTAGTATGCTAGTTACGTTGATGAATGCAAGTGACAATATAAAGGATGATGAGCAAGCGTTGTTGTTGTTAGCGTCATTACTAAAGTCCTAAAAGTCATTGGTGCATATATTACTTGTAGGAAGGGCGACTCACTCTATGACGTTGGTGGCCGCTTTGCGGGAGAGTGAAAGGATGATGAAGAATGACGCTATCAACAAGGGAATGGATGGCATACTAGTTGTGGGGGAGCGTGAGCGAGGAAGGAACCAATTGAGGGGCAAGATGACCCGAAATGGAGAGTAAACTCACACTAATGCCGGAATTTGATTGACGTGGAGTGTTACTACTGCGAGAAGAAGGGTCACATGCAAATGAGGTGTCCTCGGATGAGGAGCGACTTGAAGAAGATGAGAGAGAGAGAGACTTCGTTACAGACGTGTAATGGTGACTCCCGCACTAATGTGGTATGTGATGTTGGTGAAGAGGTTGTTTACTTGACAACAAGTGAGGAGGTTGCCAAATCCTAGTGGGTGATGGATAGCGTCGCCTCGACACATGTGTGTGGAGATCAAGCATTGTTTGACACCTTGAAGAGAGATCAAGAGTTTGGTCACCTCAACTTTGTCGGTGGAGAGAAGTTGAAGGTCGAGGGTACCAGAAGCGTGATGAAGAGGCTTCATAATGGTAAAATCCACACTCTTCATAATGTGAGGTACATGCCTTCAAGCAAAGTTAACATCATCTCGCTGGGTGCGATGATGTCAAAGGGGTACAGGTTTGTCAGCATGTTTAAATGGTGCAAGGTGTTCAAGAGGAGAAGTTTGATCATGCGAGGCCAGAAAAATGAGAAAAACGTTTGTGTTCTAGAAGGACGAGTCATGGTGAAACGATGCGGTAACATTGGAATTGAGAAGCAAAAACAGATGCGTTTTGTTGACCTCCTAAAGGTATCTGGATATTTGAATTAAGGGAGGAATTATTGACACTATAAATCATATTTCCAAATACCTAGAAAATGAACAATAAGAAAGAAGCATAAATAAGTTAGAATGTGGTGAGCTTGGTTAAGGAGATAATGAACTAACTAAGATAGAAATTGGGCCTTAAGAAGAATGGCCCAAAACAAGCCAAAAATAAGGTGAGGTTTTAGGATATCGAGGAGGTATTTGGAAATATTAACTAAGGGAGGGATTGTTGGAGTATAATTAATATTTTCAAATGGACTAATATGGTTTGGACCAAATCAAAGGAAGAATAATGGATTTTGAATGGATTAAGCCCAAAATAATGGAAGGGAGCCTAGATAGTTGGGAGATAAAATGAAAAGTCTAGAATTATGGAGATTATAAATTAGTAGGATTAGTAGGATTATGTGAGTCATTCTAGAATAAGTTAAATATGTGTAAACCTAGAATATTCTAGGGCTGTGTGACTATCAACTAATCTTGTAAACCTATAAATAGGCATGTGTGCTAGCATTTTGGAGCATTGAGCTAGAGAGAGTCGAGTGAGCTCGTGTGAGGTGTGATGTGTTGAGTGTGAGTGAGGGCTTTCCATATAATAAAGAGTGGTGTGAGCTACCCGTAAAGTATATCTTGCATATTTTTACTATATAATACAAAGTCAATTTTATATATTGCATCTTTGTTTCGGTGAGTGTCGGTAAATGTACAAGAATCCTGAGAATGGTCGATTCCCTAACAAGTTTAACCACTTTTATCCCATACATAAGGCCGGTTGCAACGACTCTTCATGTTGTTTTCACGATCGAGCTCTGATAATCATGCTTCAAATCCAAAAATAATTAATTTCCACTACTTATATCATGCAATTAATATGTATCTTTAAGTAGTGTGACCTATTATTAAACCTGCAGGTTTAGGGATCTTTTAAACATAATAAGGATTATACAGAAGTCAAAATCCATGTGAGGTGTACGAGTCAATAAATAAGTCTACAAGTTCATGTCAATTTAAGTTGAGTTATCCAAAGTGATTTAGCTGGGCAGGCTTTAGAAATAACTAATACTTCAAAAATATACCACTTAAAGTACTTGAAACATAGCCTAAACCCCCCTATACACCCAGAACACTGATTGAGTAATTAGATCATAGCCTTTCATTTGTGCTTTTATGGGCATTGGCTTATCACGAAAACATCAACCAAATGTTAATACTTTCAAGCTCAAACACATTTTATCTACCAAATGTTAATACTTTCAAGCTCAAACACAGTTTATCTACAAAGTAAAAAGGTGGAATTGCAAAAGCTATCAACTTTTACAAATCCATTTGCAAAAGTACCGTCACTTTCAAAATATTGCAAAAATACCAAAAAGTTGTAAAACAAAAAGGGTAAATTAAAATTTGAATAAAACCTTTTCAAATAACAAAAAGCTGGTTAATAGAGGTTACTAATTGCAATGAAGAAAAAACCGTTCAAAAAAATTCCTAAACATCTTACCTGCTCAACCGGTTGACATTAACCTCCCCATTGTAGCCCTTTTCCCTTTCTTCCCCAAAATTTTCGATTTGTCAAGAACACTAGAGCACAAAAAGTTCAGAACAAAACTCTGTTTCGTAAAACCCTAAATCGAGCGACAACACCCTAAACCTAAATCCTCAAATCAACAATGGTGAAGACAAGAGGGTTGGAGTCGACGAAGGCCAGAGAAGATAAGGTGAAGTCGGTGAGATTTGCGAAAAGAAAGAGGGTTGAAGACCCAGAAGAACAACCGCGTCCAGAATCCTCAAAAGTGAAGAGTGCAAGAATGAATGGAGCCTACAACTCTTCAGAGGAAGAAGATTGACCCAGTCTAGTCATTTCTATACAGAAGAAGAAAATACGGCGGTCGGAGGCTGAAGAACCCACAACAAAGAGGTCGATGAGGAAGCCATCGAAATCAGTTGGCGAGGCTAGTTCTCTTGAATAAGTCTTTAGTTTCTTGAAAAATGTTAAAGTTTGCCTGAAATTGTTGAGTTGTTGATGCATGCTAGGTTATGTCTAGATAAACTGCATGCTAGGTTTATGCCTGAAATCAATGCTGGTAATGAAAAACATAGCATGAATTACTCTGTAAAAAACAGAGCATGGAGAGTGTTGTTGTATGATATAACCTGAAGAACTTTGTACTTGCCTGAAATTAGGGTAGAGTAAAGAAGCTTGATACAGTTTGATAAAGTTCATAGTAGCTTTAAAATATTTATGAGGAAACTGCCAAATATGGAGAGAGTGTTGTTGTATATCTAAAAAACAGAGCATGGATAGTGTTGTTGTGTGATATAACCTAAAAAACGTAGAAATTGCCTGATAAAATGTTGTGGAGAATGTGATGTTATGACCTCAGAGAGTGTGACTACGTATAAACTACATTATCTGAAATAAGTCTATGTCACCTGACAAACACAAAAGTAGTCTACAAAATATTTATATTCAGATGTTTGATTAGAATGTCATAGTAGCCTGAATGACCTGATAAATCCAAATGTAGGGGTTATGGTGATACATGTTGATACAAAATTGTAGGGGTTACGATAAACTTTGAAGATTGGGACAACGTAGATATCATAGTAGCATGAGTGACCTGATAAAATGTTGTTATGTATACATCTTACCTGAAGAACTTCCATTTCACCTGACAAATCTAAATGTAGTCTGAAAAAGTTTATTTTCTTTACATGATTAGATTGTCATGTATTTGTGATTGCATCCACCTTCAAGAGATAATTGAACGTTTTATGGTGCATTTATAAAGATTGTGACAATGTAGATAGCATAAGTCTTACCTGGAACTATGTTATGTAGTCTGACAAAGTTTTATAAGCCAAATGTAGTCTGAATATGGTGTATAAGTCTTATGTGAAAAACTCCCATTTAGCATGACAAAGCCAAATGTAGTCTGACAAAGTTTTATAAGTCTTACCTGGAACTATGTTATGATAAATTTATAAAGATTGTGACATTGTATTTGTGAATGACATGAGAAAGAGTGTAGTCTGAATAAGTTATATGACTTGAAAAACCTATATCTCACCTGCCATATATATAAATGTAGTCTGAATAAGGTTTATTTTTATGTGAATATGAATGTCATGTATTTGTGAATGTCATTCATTACAGATGAAGTACAAGTGGGATAGAGAGGAGTTGTTTTACGGCCGGATCAATCAGAATTCAAGGTTTCATTATCTTCAATGTATTGAGAACACATTAACTGGTGCAGACTGACAAACAGTTCTATAGGGGCCATTTAGTCCAATTGTAAAAAATATGAAGAACTTGAAACTGTCTGCACAGTTGATTCACCATGTTTTGTTTAGGCAACTAGAGACAAAAAAGAAGTGGGAGACATGTTATGATTTGGGTGGAAAACCATGTAGGTTTTCATCGAAAGAGTTTAGACTTTTAACATGACTGAATTGTGGGATGTCGGATGAAGAGGACACATTGGAGGATAAAAAAGCAGTGTTTGATTTTTTTGGTGTGAAGAGTATTACAATCTCTAACCTTTTAACAAAGTTCATATCGTGTCGGGAGGACAATGTATTCAAGTTGAAGATGGCTTTGTTGTTAATTCTGGAGGGTGTTGTACTGGGGGTGATAAGAAGAGGAAGATCAGACACTTACATGTGAAATTGATCCAAGACTTGGATCGTTTCAATAATTACCCATGGGGTAGGATTGTAGGAGTGCTTATACTGACCTCCATCAAAGTCTGGCTATTGCTTTGGATTCAAGACTAGAGTCAGTGTAGGATGTCCTTGTAGTTTCTTCCAAAGCCAGAGCATGTTACACCATAAGGGGTTTCCCAATGGTGTTTCAGGTAATGTGTTAGTAGTTAAATATGTAAAATTTGAGGTTAATTTATTGGTCATAATTATGGTTTAATTTCAATTATGGTTGTTTTAGATTTGGTTATATGAGGCAGTTCCCCACATTGGCAGCACGTTTACACAAAAGCTTAATAAACATGTTCAGTCCTGAGGTGTAAAGTGGCTGAAAATAAGTAGACCAACCTTGGATTCGGTTAGGGATGCCCTAGAGGGGACGTATGCTGCTAAACAGATCCTTGTTGAGGAGGAAATAGATGAGTTGGGAGAAAGCTGTTACTTCCCAGAGGAGGAAGGAGACAAATTCTTTGATGACATTGTGAAGCAGCTGAAGCCAAAAAGAAAGAGGGTTGGTAAAAAGGATAATGGAGGTGGTAAATGGCAAGCTGCAAACATTGAGGGTTTAGACCATAGGCAAATTATGTATTGTTTGAATGAATTGGTTGAAAGGATGCAAAAAATAGATGAAAAGTATGATCTATTAAGGGAGGATGTCCTTGGGTTAAAGAAAACCATCAGAGACAAAGTTCATACAAAAGTGGCCTCTCATCCAGTGATGAAAAAGATAATAAAAAGATTTTTAATAAATGAATGGCTTAATTTGTTCACAATTGTATACTTGCACAATGAATGTTTAATGTATATATATATGCCTATAGGAGTCAGAGGTTGAGGAGGATCAAAGTGATGATGAACCAAACATGAGAGAACACTAGAAGAGCATGATGAGGAATGTGAAGTCAAAAGATGAGGGTGATGAGTCAGAGTCTGAAGATGATGAGTCACAAGAGGGAGAGTCTGAAGAGAGAGAGAGTATGAAGAGAGAGATTCTGAAGAGGTACGTTCTTCGTTTTCAGTCCATATATGCATCAGTCCATATGTGCACAGTTCATACCATATTTGCAAATTTCAGACCATATGTCATCGTTTTTAGGACACTAATGAAGAAGAGCAAGAAGATGGGGCAATTGTGTCTAATCGTGGAAAATGGTTGATGAAGAAGGTTACATCACCATCAAGAGGAACAATGGACAATGAGGATGTTCAAGATGATGTAGGTTGTCAGGAGAAGGCGGATGAAGATGTTGTTACAATGGTCACTTCTAAAAAACTACCGTGGTTTTAGATGAGCAACAAGTTGAAGGGGATGCAACAAAGCAAGACAATGCACTGTCAATTCTTATTGAGACAGCTACAATACTACAAGAGGTAAGACCTGAGGTTGTGAAAAAAGCAAATGAGGAGGGTGTGAATGAGGTAACACGTGAGTTGGTGATACAACTTGAGGTGGTAAATGAAGTAACACCTGTGGTGGTGACACAAGCTGAGGTGGTGACAAAAGCAATGTTTGAGGAGAGTGTGGATAAGGTACAACCTGAGTTGGTGACACAACCACATGGTATAAGTGAGGTACAAGTTGAGTAGATAACATAGGGAGATGGTGTAGAGGGAGGAAGCAAGGTTGATCAGGGAGGTGTGGAGGATGAGAATGAGGTACAAGCTGATGAGGTAAGACAAGGAGATGGTGTGAAAGGAGGAAGTAAGGTTGATCAGGGAGGTGTAGAGGATGGGACTGAGGTACAAGCTGAGGAGGTAAGACATGGAGATGGTATGAAGGGAGGAAGCAAGTTTGATCAGGGAGGTGTTGAGGATGTGACTGAGTTACAAGTTGAGAAGGTATTACAGGCAGAGTCTATGGCGGTAGGTGAGGAGGAAGGGGAGACAAATAAAGGGAATGGGCCGATGAAGGGAGGAAATGTCAAGGGTACTCAAGTGCAGAAGAGGAAATATCCAACTCGTACTCGCGAGCTAGCTGCGGTGGCAAAATTACCCTTCCGCAATTTGGATGAGAAAAAATTGGCGGGAAAGATTACCAAAAATAGCAAGGTGGAAGGGATGACAGACATGGTGAAGTGGTTGCAATGTGAGAGGTTAGTAAGCCAAACTAATCTACTTAACTTAATATGTGCTATATAGTCGTTAATAATGACCTGAAAACGCTTCTTCATGGATTGAAAAACTAATATATGACATGAGTAACAGTATAATGACCTGAAAATAATGTACCCTGTATATGTATCGTGCTGGCCTGAAATGTTTATGTGTGTCCTGAAAAAGTCTAAAATTTAAAAACTTACATGTTTGCCTTGTTTTTTATTTAAATGAATGTATGTTTGAATATCACACAGTACTGAACCCCGAATTGGACCGACTGGGCATTAAGTGAATAAGGAATTCTTTGAAAAATTATTTGCCCCCAAGGACTGGTTGTAGGGTGAGGTAATATTCCAATGCATCCTTTGAATTTTTTTTGCAATTGTAACATCGTTTTCGATGGATACATTAACATTGTTGCTTCATTTCAGCATCTGGAGCAAATGATGTTCCTTTATCGTCAAATGATTTCAGAGGATCTAACGCGATTCTCAAAGGTGGTAGTGCTTCACACCTTCTGGGCAACCTTGGTCACCGCTGAGTTCAGACGTTTCGAGAACGGCTATCCACGTGTAGGTGAGGATGCACTGATGAAGTACATGAAAGGTCAATGTCCGACATATTTTGGCAAGAGATGGGATGATGCCGAACGCATATATGTGCCCTTAAACATCCTAGACTACCACTAGTTTGCCTTAGAGATTGAACTATCTGACTGGTGTGTGACCGTGTACGACTGCAATGTAGATTTGTACTCATATAAGGAGATTTTTGAGATGATTTAGCCCGTGACTGAGAATGTTCCAAGGTATATCAAGTTGTATGAGCCACTGGCCAAGAGATGTGAAACATTTTTGGACAAGCCAATGTCTATGACTCGTCGGGATAACCTTAAGCAAAACAAGTGCGGGTAAGTATATGTGTATAAATGCAATGATAAATCTTTGTCAAACTACATTTGATATACATTCTAACTTCTTTTGTTCATCTTGCAGAGGAGATTGTGGGGTGTATACACTCAAGCACATTGAGTTGTTGATGCTTGGGATGACAAACCTCGATCTTGCGTCTGACAAATTCATAGATGGACACAGAAACCAAATGGCTCATAGTATTTTTAGATGTTCTTGGGATGGTCTTTAAAGACTGTAGTTTGATTTGTTTAATGTAGCTTGTTTAACTAGTTTAAGTGTTTATTATACCATTAGGCAAAGAAGAATAGTGCTTATTGTACTTTAATGTAGAATCTCATGTTTTTATGATGTTTACAAACTCAGTCTGTTTAAGTCAGGTCATATTGTAGTTTTACATGTCTAAATTTCCGACCACAAATCTCATGATATATTTTGATGAGTGTTTACAAACATTCATCAAACTTATTTGAAAAAAACTAAAATATTCCTGATGCTTTTAAGGAAGACATCTTAGGTTTTTTGTAACAAACTAAAATATTACTCTGTTTTTAACGAAGACATGTTAGGGTCTTTGTCAAGTCAACTTCATTAAAGATATGAAAGATTTTCATGCAAGAGATCTTTTCCCATTGCATCCGATTTGACCCCTATGTTTTTTCATAAATTTTAAATGATCATTAACACTTACTTCCCCAACTACCAGCCATTAAGACTCTCCACTAAGAGATTTTGTGTATAAATATTGGTCTTGCTGGTTGTAAATCACTCACAAATCCTCCCAAAGTCTCTAGCCATCTTCTCTAAAACTCCTCTCTCAAGCTTCCAACTCTCTCTCTCTCTCTCTCTCTCTCTCTCTCTCTCTCTCTCTCTCTCTCTCTCTCTCTCTCTCTCTCTCTCTCTCTCTCTCTCTCTCTCATATGGCAGATTCATATGTCAAAATCTATCTTCAGGTGTACACGGATGGGGACTTAAGCCCAAGCTCCGGACAAATGGAGTTATTGACAACGCATGTGTACACCGGGGGGAGCACGAAACTCTGAAAGGTTCCCAAAAATAGGATGGAAATATGGTACTTGACTAGCGGTTTTATGAACATGTCCAAGTGTGTGGGGAGTAAATCCTTTTTTTTGAACAGGTCCCAGAGTCAGGGCAACGTTACCTTCAGCCATTGTAGACCGATGACGGGCCGATCTCGTTCACCTCGACGAGAAGGTTGCCAATGTGAAAGCGTATGTCGTTCGTGATGCCCGTGATGCCGTGATGCTGTTGTCGTTCTCTTCTATGTACTAGTTTTTATTTTGTTCTTTTTTTTTTCTCTATATACAGATGGGGTAAGTTCTCGTGGAAAATCAATGAATATTAATTCCATCGTTGTTCTTGTTTTTTCAGACCACATTTAACGCTTATCAAGACATATATACATTTTTCAGAACAAAATCTCAACCACCTTGAAAACATTGACTTTGCACACATTTATTGTTTTACAGGCCATATATGATGTTTTCAGAACAAGTGCGCTATTGTTCAGGTCAACACTCTATTATAATTTTGAGCATTAGGAAATCATTAGGCCAATTCGTACTTGGTTGGTTCCCTAATGTCATCAACTTAAATGCTCTGAACCCCCATGAAAACATCGACTTTGCACACTTTGGTTGATTATCAGGTCATATATAACTTTGTTAGACCACATTTATCGTTTTACATGACATTTTTTCGGAGCAGTATTCCCTTTGACGAGACAAGTGTTCCTTATACCAAGCAAATCATTCAGTATAGCTTTGGTTGTTTACAAAAGATAATGCAATAGTTAGACTATACATACTAATTCTTATAACCCAACCAAAAGAGGGAACCCCAACAAAAAGAGGTATGGTTTAAGACTATAGATACTTAAACCATACATCTTTTCAAGCACCCAAAAACAACACGACAATGTTTACCAACATAAACCACCAAAAACACCAACAAGATGATGTTGTTCAACAGAAGTTAACCTAACCCAGTGGATGTCACCCGTCATTCCTTCTCCTTCTATAGTTCTTTTTGTTGTGTCCTCGGATGCCGCAATAAGAACACTGTCTCTTCCTAGAATAATTCATCTCCCACATTGCTCTGAATCAGTTAATACGTGGTCTTCCAGGAGGACGCTTTACCAGTGGTGCAGAGCATGTGACGGATGACACAACTTCAGGAACTGACCATCGGTTTTTTGGAGGAACAAGATGCACAGTTTCCTTGTACACTTTTCTTACTAACTCATTCTTGAACATGGGATGGACGAGATCAGTGAGTAGCACTCTTCTATCACTTGCAACTGCTATGGCATGAGCACATAGAACTTTATCAATCTGGAACATGTTACAATCACATGTACCAACATGTAGGCTCATAGAGTATCTGATAGTTCCTTGCATAACCTCTCCTTCAAACTCGCTAAGCCTTCGCACACTCATCTTAGTTGACTTTCTGTAGTTCACTTCTACCAGCGTGTACACAGAAGGTGGCAATGCTTGGTCCCATTTTTTTGGCTTTTTCCATTCTTTCACAAAACCATTTAGAAATGGTCTCCCGAACAACATCAAATAGGGCAAGAATAAGCCATTGACGCTGGGTTTTCCACAAGCCATTAAGAGACTCAGCGTTGTTGCTCGTCATGATGTTAAATATGTTCCCATGAAATGCACCCTTGCCAGTTGTTAAATCCAACTTCTTTGAGATATTGACCAATCCTTGGAGAAACAGATGTGAGTTGAGCAAACTGATGATTGAACTCAACCACAGTGTAAGCCTTCGTAGCTTTTTTGAAGACGACAAAGAGGTCTGGCCTTCCATACTTCCTCTTGAAGTTTTGGTAGATGTGATAAATGCAAAACCCATGCTTGGCGAAAAAATAGCTATTTCTTAGAGCCTTCCCATTGCTAACATGACGGTCAGACACAAAATACACCTCGGGATGATTTGGAACAACAACCTTCAATTCACTAAAGAAGAGTACGATGTACAACGCTTTCAATTGGAATCTCTTCCTTCATTACGAGGTTGGTATACAACTCAATCTTCCACTCTGCTACATTTTCTCCACTCATGTTCATGTTCATGAACTTGAACGCCTCCAGATCGTCGTCGTCATTTAAAGCGATCGGAGGAAGGTCAGGTAGATAAAGGTATTGTATCTACACTAAGTACTTCTCTTCATCAAATGGGTTCTTCTGAATCCATTTCCTCTGCAGTGTAGCCAAGTCCATGTCCTTTGAAATCAACATGGCTGTTATTGTTGTATCATCATCATACAACCAACTTTTCCCATTAACTTTCCATTGTCCACCACTTATGAACTTTACGTAGACTAACTTCGTACCTACAAATAAACAAGGATATGAACTTTACGTAGACTAACTTCTCACTATTTTAAGTCAAAAATAAAAGGACAAACTAAGTAAAAAACAGAGGGGAAAAACGAAGCTTTGTCAGGAGGAATTACTTACCCATTGAAGCATTAATGGCGATTATCAGGTGCGAACTTAACAGCTTGTACAAGAGGTGGTGCAAACGTTGTCAGGCCGAGTAATTGCTTCTTCAGGAATGTGGTGCACTTTGGCAAGCAGAGTTACGGAGAAGGACATGGTGGAAAGTGTGATTAAGGGAAGGAAGGAGATTACTTTGCTTGTACAGGAGGTCAAACATTTGGAGGGAAAAACAAGCTCCTTGCCCGCCAATTTCTTTTTCATACAATAGTAGGAGGTCATAGCTTCAGAGGATAGCAGGTGATAGGATGGATGATTAAGGGAAGGAAGTCAAACCCTATTTATAGCAAAAATACCCCAAAAAGTACAAAAAGTTGGTAATTTTGTCATTCTTTTTAAATACTGACTTTTTTACCAGCCATCTTTTTTTTTCCTGGTAGTTATGCAATTGTGCCAAATAAAAACTCAACTGCTCCTTAGTCCTTCCTCCAATAAAAGTAAAACCAAGTAATGAATATCCTTTTCTACTACTAGTACAAAAGTTGACCTTATACGCATATTTTCTTCTTAAAAATTTTAAGTCACTCAAATTAATACAAGCTCATCTTAAAAGCTTTAAGTTTTTATCCGCTAGAATGCTATAGTCTGGATGTAAAATAGATTTTGAAATCAGTCTAAGATATATAGTACTTCTTTGATGAGGGGGTTTCAGGTTCTTTTTATTCTAATAGTACAATTTACGAAGCTACCACGGTCGTTAGATGAACGAGCTAGATGGCTAAGATTAAAACCGAAGAAAAATAAAAGAAACTGGTGCGCGTGTCACTTACCCTATTTACAATGGCATTTTTGTAATAAAATTCAAACACTTGTACTATTCCAAATTTCCCCCACTTTTCTTATATGTTAGAATTCCCCCTCCTCTTTAATTAATAAAGCACCGTACCAATGTCCTTATCCTATCTCACCTTTTTTGCATAGAGTGGATCCCATTTCTTTTCTCACTTCCCAATCATTCCATATTTTAATTTTTAAATGAACCTCACTTTTTAAGTTTATACATATTTCCTCAACATAAGCTCATATTTATGTGAATCATAAATTGAGCATCGTATAAACTGAGTTTCATGTGTATTATGTTCAAGTTCATATATATATTTGTTAAGATTCATATTTATTTTCTTGAAATGTTTGTTCTTGTTTTCCATTCTCTTTGTAACATAAGTTCATTTATTATGTGTAAAAGTTCATATATAGTCACATAATATTCATATATATTAGTTTGAGTTGTTCATATTTGTGATTTATTTTTCCTTGATTCATAAAAATACTAAGGGTTCATATATAATCATCTAATGTTCATATT
This sequence comes from Rheum nobile, assembly GCA_027886185.1. Classification (NCBI taxonomy): domain Eukaryota; kingdom Viridiplantae; phylum Streptophyta; class Magnoliopsida; order Caryophyllales; family Polygonaceae; genus Rheum; species Rheum nobile. The sequence goes on along the minus strand of WOAB01000207.1, from coordinate 3,211,777 downwards.
TATTCTTATCAATATTTCACTCCCAATTCTCACACCCTCTAATGTTAATATATTATATGTCAATGTTCATATATAGTCATATAAGTTTGATACTTATTCTTATTGTTTTCAAAATGCAATGTATAAACAAACTAGGGGTTCATATGTAGTCTATTAATGTTCATATGTAGTCATCTCAGGTTCATATATAATAGTGTCGAGGTTCATTAAAAAATCTTCATAACCAAATCTGAACCCTAAAGTTTATCGGGAAAGGGTCTTCGGGCTACTCAAACATGGCTCAAATGGGCTCGTCTGGGTGCCGCTGCAATGTGGCTTGACTCACAAGATGTCATTGAAGCACCAGGCGGAGGATCGATAGAAAGAGGTGACGAGACAACGGCAAACAAAAGCTCTAAAAGTAGTTTTGACTAAGTTGAAATCTGGAAAATCAAGGCAGTGACCAAACGATGATTTGAATTCAATGACTCATTGACGACTCGATCGGAAACCGAACAGCTAGGCATCGATGCGGTTGGACTCATGGGATTTGGACTGGTTGTCGTGACACCTAAACAAAATAATCCTTAAAAACCTAACTAATGTAGTCTGGTAAGTAAGAGTCGAATCCCACAGAGAATCAAGTTATATATCCTGTTTGCAAAATCATTCACCAATTGATAACAAAGACAAATGGGGGGTTTTGTATGAATCTCACTAAGAAAACGATAAATAAAACATAGAAAGCTTGGCTAGACAAATATCCACCTTTAGTTTGGTTGATGAATCATTGATTATCCCTAGTTCTCAATCCTCATGAATGTCCTAATCCCTGTTCTAAATTAACTACCAGGACAAACAGACCTTGATAATCCTAACTATTAAACAATCAAGAAAACATCAAGATAAATCTAACAGCAACATTAGGCTCAGGAACAGATAGGCTCATGCATGTGTAGCAAACAGTCTTACAATTGCATGCAATTAATTCTCTATATAATAAACCAGTCCAAACTGTTCTTAGAATATCGCATTTGCTACTCTGAATTAGGGATGAACACTATTAATCTCAACAAGTTGACCATATTAGGGGAACTAGTGTGATACCCCGTATTTCTGTAAGGATATTTTGGAGTTTTGGGATTATTCCCGAAAGCCTGTTTTGTACGTCAGATTTATTTCGAAGAGTTTAAGACATTCTGTAATGTTCTCAATCTCTGTAATATTTTTCTCAGTGAAATAATATACAGTCGACGTATTTTGGGACTTAATACTTGTTCGTGTACGATTATTTTTATCCCGGTCTAAGCCAAGCTTATCCAAAGCCCAAACGGATAAGAGTTGACTTGGCGGCGACCGCTGCCCCGTGGGGGCGACCGCCGTAAGTCAACTCATCGGCACCTTCGTCTCGCCTTCCTCCTCGCCAGGTGGCCTAGGAAAACGGCGACCGCTGCCCAAAAGTGGCGACCGCCGCTTCAGCAATCCAACCGCGGCAACCAAGGCGGCGACCAGGCGGTGACCGCCGCACCTGTGCAGGCGTAGCCTTGCCAGTTGTCGGCGATCGGACGGTGCTTCGATCTCGGCCCTCCACGTGGTTTTGTTGGCCGATCTTATCCTCTTTGAAGCTGGGCTATAAATTGGAGTGTTTTGGGAGCAGATTGGAGCACATAAACAATCTCAAATCTCTCAAATTCACCTCGCCGGAAAACAGAGCTCTCACCGGAAAGTTTGAAGCCGATCGTCGGAGCTCGTTTTGGTGTCGTTCCAATTGCAAAGGAGAAGCTTTGGAGGCCCTTAGAAGCTTAGAATCCAAAGCAAGGCAAAGGCGAACCAAATCGATCGACATTGGTAAGATTTCTGTTCTCGTAAAATTGCCGATGTTCGTAGCGGCGCCCGCCGTAAGGCCGGCGGCGATCGACGCCACGAACACCGGCGACCGCCGTGCGGGTGGCGGCGCCCGCCGTAAGGCAGGCGGCGACCGCCGCCCTTCAGCTGTTGCATTGTTGTGGCTTTGGCTTCTGTAGCCTTCGATCGGACGTCGTTCCTTTCGATTTCTTTCGTTCGTGCTCGTCTTTGTCGAATCTAACTTAGGGTTTCTTTATGGGTCAATTCAAAGGAATCTGTGTGCCAGATCTGTCCCTGTGTCGAGCCCGGAAACTCGTCGTTAGGCTTCGTTCAAACTCTGCGGATTAAGGCAAGTGGCGGTTCGCTCTTGCTCATCGGTCCATATTTACATTAATTATCAGTAGTTCATCTGAGTAATTAATTTGGAATGATTATTGTGTTTGTCTGGAAATGGTTTTATAAACTGTTTTGGAAACTAAAATATGATATTATAATAGGTTGTATATCTGTTAGAACAACGCTATTATTTATGTTCGCCTTGAGGGCATTTATGTGGATTTATCCTGAGCTATTGTTGTGCTCGAACTGTTAGTTAGCACGAGTATTCGTAGGAACGCCTGGACTCCGTGAGGTCCATTCGTTTCTTTATAACTTGGGGAAAAAGGGCGATCAAGATCCTACGATAGTAGAAGCTTGGACTCTGTGAGGTTTATTCCTTCGATATAAGTCCAGAGGCTTGGATTCTGTGAGGTCCATTCCTTAGTTGTATGTCCTGCGTGACAGAGCATATGTTTAAAAGCTTATAATGTAATGTGGGTTTTGGAATTTAATAAGATAAAGTGCCCGAGTGCACATAATTAATATACCTTTGGCGAGTAGTACAACTAAGTAAATAGTGCAGCTAGGAAAGCTCGTCTCGACTTTTGATCAGAGTACGTTCTCTTTCCAATCTGGATTCACTGTGAGCGGTGAGGTTGGTCGTGAACCGAAACATCTAAGTCAACTTTTAAATCACTGATGTCTGATTCTTTAAACGTTCCAGATTTGTCATATTTCCTTAAAGACTCAATCTCTTGGAGTCTCTTTTCGGGTCAATTTATGTGAAGATTCAGTCTTCCAGAATCTTCTCTTGTGCATACCTCTTGTTTATTCCAGTAGGAGTATGATGGTTGACTATCGTCATCGGTTATTATTCGAGAAGCGATGAGTCTAACCTAATACGACTGCTTCGAACCACTCTGCTTTGTACCCTTGCATAGTCTATTCAGTAGACTAACCAACCGCAATTGTTCTCTGCATGGTTGGCTGGTGTCATCCGTTCGATTCGACACATCAGATAGAGCGAAGATATGAGGAGACTAGATTGACTATGAAGACGACGATTGTTTTTGGATGTTTTTAATAATTTCTTTTAATCAGGTTGAGATCCTTGGGAGATGACCATTGTGGTCAAGATCCTTGTTTGTAATATATTTAAAAGACTTCCGCTGTACCTTGTTTAAAGACTTCCGCTGTACTTTGTTAAACTCTGTGTTTGTCCTATTCGGGATTGTGATGTAATCCCGGGACTCATGTTTTATATGAATAAAGTTATCATTTTGTATCATTGTATTTCATGGTTTGTATTCAAACGGTAAAGCCTTGGGTGATCTCGGTAAGGAACACTGAGGTCACTGGCAGTAATACCTTTCCAAATGGGTTCAGATTTGGGGGTGTTACAACCAGCACTATAGATAATACCAATCTCAACTAGTTTGTCACGCTAGGGAAATCAATACTAATAATACTAATCACAACAATTGATGAACTAGATCAACCAATAGAATTTAAAACCCTAATCCTGCAGTATGAATAATACCAATAAAACTAGGTGATCAGGCTAGAAAAATCAATAAAACTCAATGGGATAAAGCACAAGAGAATCGTAACATTCAAGGATAAAGAAAGGAATAATCTCAATATCAAATTCAAACCAAGGCTTCAATTGTCTAGCCAAAAACAAAACAAAGAACTAAACTAAGAAAAGGAAAAAGATGAAGAAAGGTAGAACCCAACTTGTTAAACTAATATTCTAAAGAAAGAATATATAGACTTAGCTAAACCTAATTTCTAAATATAAGAAATAACAATCTCTAAAAGGAAATAAAATAAACGAACTAAAAGGAAATAACATAAAAGAAATAAAAGAAAATAAAAGATCTCGGATGAAAATCCCCGACGCGCCAGGAAAGGATCCGCGACCGCAGAAAGATTTCCGCGACCGCGGAAAAGCTTCTGCTGTTCTCGTTGTTCGTCTTCAATCCGCGCTCATCCGCGCCCGCGACCAACTCCTTTTGCACCCGCGTCCATCTCCTTCCGCGCCCGCGGCCGACTTTCTACAGCGTCTTCTCCTTTCTGCTGCAGCTCTCTCCTTTGGTACTTCGTCTTTAACTCCTTACTCAACAATAACGCTCTAAACTCATCCAAATGGTACCCAAAACTCCAGTAACAACTCCTAGTTAAACCCTACAAAGTAGCACTGATCAAATTCCCCCATGCTTAAACCTTGCTCGTCCTCGAGTAAGCTAATAGAAACCTACTCCTCCAATCAAATCCCCAAGGTCTCAGGAAGCACAGTAAAACTATCTCCACTAAGAATTGCACCTAATCATGAATCTCCAAGGCACCAACACATCAACACAACACAACACACAAGCTTAAAGGAAAGCAGAGTACTCTCCCCAAGCTTAACCCGAACACCATAGAGTGAATAAACATCTAATTTCGGGCCATCATTGGAGCCCCAATGTAATCGTGTAGCGGGCTCTGGTGTTACTCCTCGTCAACTGTCGAATTTCGAGCCATCATCGATGCCAAATAAAATGTCGGGCTAATGTCTCCTCCTTGGCATCATGATGCGCACCGTCTCTCAAAATAAAACGCAGACAACTGGGCCGTGATCGCGGAAATAAGGCCGCGATCACGGAAAAACGCCGATTTTTTTTTTGATTGACTAACCCTAAAATCGCCGCTGCGGCCGCGATCGCGGAAAAATTTCCACGGTCGCGGATTTTCTTCTGTTGTTCGCCGCAGTCGCGGTTTTTAGGCCGCGGTCGCGGATTTTCTTCTGTTCTTCCTGCGGGTTGGTCGAAAATCGAAACGAAAACACAACAAAGAGGAAAGATAAACAAAAAAGATAGTGTCTTGTTGATCAAATCGGTAAACAAACACAAACAAGAAAATACAAACCTTAGATTCCCCGACAACGGCGCCAATTTGATAGGTGTTGTCATGACACCTAAACAAAATAATCCTTAAAAACCTAACTAATGTAATCTGGTAAGTAAGAGTCGAATCCCACAGAGAATCAAGTTATATATCCTATTTGCAAAATCATTCACCAATTGATAACAAAGACAAATGGGGAGTTTTGTATGAATATCACTAAGAAAACGATAAATAAAACATAGAAAGCTTGGCTAGACAAATATCCACCTTTAGTTTGGTTGATGAATCATTGATTATCCCTAGTTCTCAATCCTCATGAATGTCCTAATCCCTGTTCTAAATTAACTACCAGGACAAACAGACCATGATAATCCTAACTATTAAACAATCAAGAAAACATCAAGATAAATCTAACAGCAGCATTAGGCTCAGGAATAGATAGGCTCATGCAAGTGTAGCAAACAGTCTTACAACTGCATGCAATTAATTCTCTCTATAATAAACCAATCCAAACAGTTCTTAGAATATCGTAGTTGCTACTCTGAATTAGGGATGAACACTATTAATCTCAATAAGTTGACCAGATTAGGGGAACCAACACTATAGATAATACCAATCTCAACTAGTTTATCACGCTAGGGAAATCAATACTAATAATACTAATCACAACAATTGATGAACTAGATCAACCAATAGAATTCAAAACCCTAATCCTGCAGTATGAATAATACCAATAAAACTAGGTGATCAGGCTAGAGAAATCAATAAAACTCAATGGGATGAAGCACAAGAGAATCATAACATTCAAGGATAAAGAAATGAATAATCTCAATATCAAATTCAAACCAAGGCTTCAATTGTTTAGCCAAAAACTAAACAAAGAACTAAACTAAGAAAAAGGAAAATATGAAGAAAGGTAGAACCCAACTTGAGGAGCACCCAACTTGCTAAACTAATGTTCTAAAGAAAGAATATAGAGACTTAGCTAAACCTAATTTCTAAAGATAAGAAATAACAATCTCTAAAAGGAAATAAAATAAACGAACTAAAAGGAAATAACATAAAAGAAATAAAATAAAATAAAAGATCTCGGATGAAAATCCCCGACGCGCCAGGAAAGGATCCGCGACCGCGGAAAAGCTTATGCTTTTCTCGCTGTTCGTCTTCAATCCGCGCCCATCCGCGCCCGCGGCCAGCTCCTTTCGCGCCCGCAACCAGCTCCTTCCGCGCCCGCGGCCGGCTTTCTGCAGCATCTTCTCCGTTCTGCTGCAGCTCTCTCCTTTAGTGCTTCGTCTTTAACTCCTTACTTAACAATAACGCTCTAAACTCATCCAAATGGTACCCAAAACTTCAGTAACAACTCCTAGTTAAACCCTACAAAGTAGCGCTGATTAGGTTCTTTGGAGGTGGTCAGAGGAGGTCAACGGTGACGCACTAGAAGCCAGAAGTGGCTTGATTGTGGCAGTTGTGCTTGCAAACTAAGCAACAACAATTGGGTAGAGTGACTCGGTTGTGGCTCAAACGCAAGAGAAATGGCTCGTTACGGGTATAGTTTGACTCGTGACGTCGAGGGTTATCAATTGAGGTAGGTGATGGTAGTCAATTTTGAAAATCCGGTGAGAAAAATACCACCAATAGTCTAGTCGGAAAAACGAATGTCGAAAATGGATAGTTTTTCAAATTTCAAATCGGGATGGTTCGGGTATGGATTTGGGTGTTTTAGGAGTCAAATCCTATTAATTTGACGGTGATGAACACAATGCTGGGTATGGATTTGATTGATTGAGACTGAAAAGGGAACAAATAACTCTCTTAGTCATGTCCAGCTCACAACATCTCTTAGACATTTCATCAAATACCTTGAGGGCATCTCTCAACTCACCCACCATTATCAAACCCAAGCTTCTCATTTAAGGGATGAATATCGCCACAAAATTATTGGTATACTTGGTTGAAGACTCTAAGATCTAAGAGCCTAACTAATTTCTCAATAGAGGGAGAGATAAACTTTAGAACGATGAAAAGGTCACCATGAAAACTAAAACCTTTTTGGATTTTTCTTGAGACCATTATCTGCAACTAAGCCATCCAGAGATATGGTTGAGATATATAGCACTCTTCGCCTGCAATTTAGGAGCAATCTTTGCATGCTGCCATTGCAACTTCAATCCCACTTGGGCTTTGGCCTACTCTTGATAAAGAGTTTTTTTTTTGAAAAAAGTACTTTTTATACTACTTTTATCAATCCCAATAACACCCAAATTTTAAATTTCAAAAATTATTTTCCCCAAAAAAGCACTTTTTAACCCAAAAAGTCTTTATAAGTACATCATCAAACAAACCCTTAATTCGAAATGCCATTTTGATTAATTTCTTTTTCCAATTTTTTTTATCTCTTAATAAAAATGTTTAGGAAATAATTAAGGAAACCATCATTCTAACATTCAACAGTTTTTAATATTCATCACTTTTACAAGCCTAACACACAAGCCCAATGAAATTTCATTTCAAAAACCAGTTGGTAATAGGAGGAGTAATTCACTAAGCTTATATAATAGTCATTTAATGTCTCAACTTCCGATATGTGATGTTATGTTCCAACATTCCTCCGGGAGTGCAACGTGTGTGGGCATTTCAATCTCTTTATATCCAGACTCAATCAACCCAAAAAGGAACCCAAGACTGAACCTGCTCTAATACCACGTGAAAGTTCTTGGGCCGATAGACTGGGGGAGTGCAGACACGAGCGCATAGGCATAGATAGGACCAATACGTAACTTCAGTGGAGTTTCATTCTAAAACCAATTGACCATATGAGGAGTAGTCCACCAACATATATACTAGGCATTTTATTCTCAACTTTTCAATGTAGGATATTATATTCTAATACGTCCCCGTAAGTGCATCGGGTGGGCAATTGGCCTGGCCTTGTTAACATTTGGACAAACGAGTATGAGTGAGCATCTCAATCTCTTTATAGCCAGACCCAGGGGCAGAGCCACTTAAGGCCCAACTGATTTTTTTTTAAAAAAAGATTAGTATTGTAATAACAAAGTCTTGTAGTCTAGTAGTTGATTTAACTCATTTCCTTTAATGATATGTAATTTCCTTTAATGATATGTAAGTGAACAGATGTTCAAATCTTGAGAGCCCCTTCCTCCCTCTACTTTTCATTTTCACTATTTTAATCAGCACCTCCTTATCCGTTTTTTCCCTTTTTTTCACGTTATATTCATTTTTTTTTGCATGCTATATAAGATTATAGTGTATGCCCTCCATATTTGTTAAATATTTTTATTATCTTTATTCTATAGTTGAAATAGATAGATTAAATTTAATTATTTATAATTAAATAATATCATAATTATTGTATCATATCAATAAATGTATTTAAATTGATTAGTATATAGATGAATAAATATTTTACAAGTAGGTTTACAAAATTCAAAATCACCAACTGTTAGACCAAGTTCTAATCCTAACCCAATGAATCTATTAAGTGTTCTAAATTTGTCTAATTGTGAAGTTGAAGATGATCTTAATGAGTTGTATGTTGATTAAGTGTTAAAAAAATTAATATACTTTTAATATTTTATGTGTTATATTAAAATTAATTTCAACCACGCGAGATTTTAGCCCCCGCTAAGCTCAAATCGCCCCTGGCTAGACCCAATCATCTCAAGAAAGGAACCCAAGACCGAACCCGCTTTGATACTATGTGAAAGTCCGTGGACCAATAGATTGGAGGTCGCGCAAACACGAGCGCATAAGCGCAAATAGGTCTAGTACATAAGCCAGTGAGTAGACCTGAGCAAACTTGGATCTAGGCGGGATCCGGGCCGGGCTTTGACCAAAATTCATGCTCGGATGGGCGGGCCGAATCCGGACAAGCCAAGGAAACAGGTTGAGGAGGCTTTCCAGATCCGCTCGGACATCCGGACCCGGGCAGTCTGCGGGTCCCAAGCCTGCTAGAAATGACAAACATGTAAAAACGAAACATAACAAATCCAATCTAACGCACAAAGTTATTTAATTGTGTGGAAAATTCATAAATAAAATGACAGCTATTTACATCGAAACTTACATATTAAATCAATTTATTTTTTGATTGGAAGAAGTATATAATTTGATCAAAAAGTACTTCTGAATATATTTCAATGGATGTTATCAGAATCAATTAACTTGAAAGTGTACATTCTTAAAGGGTTGTTTAGAAAATGTCTTTACAAAACAATTATTAATATATGTACTTTTTATTAAAAATAATTTAAAAAAAAATTAATTGATATAAGAAAATATGAGAATTAAAAAATATTATATAAATATTAAAGACTTTATAAATAGGTTATCAAACGCTAAGTGGAGGTTATGTCGTGATAAAATAAATGAGTTTAGAAAAAAACTAGTATATGTCCTTGTGCTATGTACGGGTCTGGTTAATAAAATTAAAATTTTATTAAATATGTACAAAAATTAAACTGATAAATTATAAAGTTTTATCTTTCGAACATATGGTGATATGATTTTTCTCTGATTAGAATTGAAAGTATAAAAGCGAATTTGTTTGCAAAAAAGAAAAAATAAAATAAAATTAGATAGTTCATACAAATAACTGAATAAGAAAACATATAAATGGGAATGACTAAAAGAAATAAATGGTTAATATATATCACATAATTATTTTAAATATTTTAATATATGTTACCACTTTTGCATCATAAATCATACATTACCACTTATATTTTCAATTGCATGCTATCAATTATATTAATTTGAGTATTAAAACTATAAGAACATTACGTTTTTAGGCATATAATTTTGAAAAAGTGTATCTTTGACATCAGAAGCGTAGATTTTAATTTTTTGTTTTATATGTTAATTTATATTTTAACATAGTTTTCCATTTTTGTTTTATACATTATAAATCATTTTAATTACATATAAGAAGTAACGTAACTAATTAGGTAAAGTATATATTATAGATAATTTTATTTATAGATAAGAAAAAACTAATAAGGTAAAAATATATAAATTATCTTTGAGAGGATAGTATCTGTATAATTAAGGTAAGTTATTTTAGGTAAAAAATAAATAGATAAGAAATAGAATTGTAAGTATCAAAATTAAAGTAGGATAAAATTGTGATTATACATTGAGATTTGCCTACGTGGCATAGCTCGCGGGATCACACATAGGAGAGATGATTAAGGCTTTAGTATAGTACATAGATAAAGATCAAAAGCTAAAAAAAGCTTTAGTGTATATGTAAGAGAAATAACGTGATATTCTAAAAAATAAATTCTTGACTGAAAGAATAATTATGTGATAACAATGAGACCTAAACATGTGTATTTATACACGTAGAAAATAATTAAAATTTGACAAACACATCTACTAATTTAAATTTGGTTTCTATATCTATATATTATAAGTTAATTTTGGTAAAAATAAATAATAAACATTCGATCATCTAAAAGTTTTAAAGTACCTATATACATAGAATAAGTTAACTTGGAATTAGTATATATATATATATATATATATATATATATATACTTTGGGCTACCAAATCCAAAATTAGTATATAGATACCAAAGTTAACTTAGTCTATGTATACTCTAATCCAAAAACTTTTGGATAGTATTATATGTTCGGATTTGGTATCTTTAAACATATTTTAAAGTTAATTTTGGTTTAAAAAACTTTTGATGGTCAATTGAACATATAATAATATTAAATAAAGAAATTTTACTATATAATATTATTTTAAATTATTATTTTTAATATAATAAACATATTTCAAATTGCAAATGTTTTTTAAGGAAGGTATCTATTATTATATGTAATGAGATATTTAGTTGATCATTAAGGAAATGAACATAATTAAAAGTTGGGATATGCTTAAAGGAAAGTAATATATTATTATATAGGAAAAGTGTCAGGTGCGAAAGATGGTTATAATACAAAATACGAAAGTTTTTTAACCATCCGATTTGCTCCAGCTTTTTGCATTGTTACACGCGCTTTCTAATTCTTTTTTTTTTCGCTCCAGCTTTTCGCTCCCGCCTTCTTTTTTTCGCTCCAGCTTTTCTAATTCTTTTTGTTTGTTTGTTTGATGAATTTCACACACTACTTAAATTTCACACTGTCATTTGATTGTTGTTTAATCCCTTGCACTTTTTATTTATTTATTTGCACTTTCTCTTTAACCACTTGCACTTCTGTTTAACAGCTTACACTTTCGTTCTATTCGCTTGTACTTATTCATTATTCTGATGCACTTTCTGTTCGCTTGCTTGCATTTTAAATATTTTTTAATCTCATATTTGCTTGTACTTTCTGTTCACTTTACTCTGTATTTCCATTCACTTTCTTCATATTGGCTTGCACTTTTCTGTTGTTTAATCCCTTGTACTTTTTTTTTATTCATTTGCACTTCCTCTTTAACCACTTGCACTTCTATTTAACAACTTGCACTTTCGTTCTATTCGCTTGCACTTATTCATTATTCTGATGCACTTTCTGTTCGCTTGCTTGCATTTTAAATATTTTTTAATCTCATATTTGCTTGCACTTTCTGTTCACTTGCTTGCACTTTACTCTGTATTTTCATGCACTTTCTTCCTATTGGCTTGCACTTTTCTGTTGTTTAATCCCTTGTATTTTTTTTAATTCATTTGCACTTCCTCTTTAACCACTTGCACTTCTGTTTAACAGCTTGCACTTTCATTCTATTCGCTTGACCTTATTCATTATTCTGATGCACTTTTTGTTCGCTTGCTTGTATTTTAAATATTTTTTAATTTTATATTTGCTTGCACTTTCTGTTCACTTGCTTGCACTTTATTCTGTATTTCCATGCACTTTCTTCTTATTGGCTTGTACTTTCTGTTGTTTAATCACTTGAACCTATCATAATGTGCAAGGAAATAAACATAAAGTGCAAGCAAATAAACATAAAATGCATTCGAATATACACAATGTGCAAGAAGGAAAACATTGTTGACAAGCATATAAGAATAAAATGCAAGCAAATAAAATGTGCATGCGAATATACACAATATGCAACCAGATAAACAAAAGTGTAAGCAGGAAAACATAAAGTGCAAGCATATAAGAAAAGTGCAAGCATATAAGAAAAGTGTAAGCAAAAAAACATAAAGTGCAAGCAAATAAACTCTAAGTGCAAGCGAACAAAAATAAAGTGCAAGAAAATAAACGTAAAATGCAAGCTTATAAACATAAGGTGCATTTGAAGGCGAGCGAATAACACAAGTAAGCGAATAATACGGTCTGATTGCCTTTTTTTTGAAATTAATAAAGTGTGTGTGAATAAATAAAGCGTATTTTTCCTATTCTCCCCAGCCGTAGATTTAGCCACGGTGGACGGCTGAAAATCTTTCGTATTTTGTATTTTAACAGCCTTTCGCATCCGAACCGCGTCCGTATATATAATGAGAGATATTTAATTTGTATTTAAGGAAATTTGAATAGATAGATTAAAAAATAAGAGAAGGGTGAATAGATAAATGTATATATTTTTTGATAAAGTGGCATACTTGAAAGAGTATGTGTATATAATTGTGAATTTAATATATGTATATAGATAAAGAATAAGGAGATAGAGAGAAACCCGACCCCATGAAACCCTGAAAAACTCCCTTCACCATACCCTGCCCATCTGCAACCCAAAAACCCACCAATCCAATACCTTCTTGTTTGGATTTTCAAGCTCCTCTCTTCAAATCACTTACATGAAACTCTGCTCATCTTCGAAATTGTTTTTCCACCCATTTCGCCTCAAGATCTGTATTCCCTTACATTAACTCTAATCCCTTGTGTTGGGAAGTTCTATATTTTGACCTTCACTGCCAAGATCATGGTTTCCTTTGCGTGCCTGGTGTTGGACCGAGATTTGATTATCCTCACCGGCGGCCCCGAGACTCAAAATCGAATGAATTCCAAATTGAAACATGGGTTACCCCTTTGACAAGAAGCTTGGACTCATCGCGAGCATGGCTTACCGCCAACATACTTGGGTTGGATCTGGTGCGGGTCAAAGCTTGGGCGGTGTGGGATGGTGTTGCCCATGGTTCCTCTGCTCACTACACCCAAACTAAACCTCTGAGCCACAACCAAACGTTGTTCGCTATCCACGACAGCGCACCTACACCACACCGGACCCCGCGTACCCGCTAGCGGTGAGAAACCTCTGATGTGAGCAGTCCGTCTGAGCCAGCCCATGCCCATGAACCATCATCCAGATCTAGAGCGGTAGAGCTTGTCCGTCGCCCACCTACCCCGACTGCCACCGCGCCAGACCGTGTACCCATCCTGATCTCAGATCCGTGCTGACTCAATGTTGTGGATCGCAATCCCGATCTGATTCGAGAGTTCGTTCTTCGGTATGGTTTGAGATTGTTGTTCTGATTTAGAGATCGAGACAGTGGTTATACATGTGATCCCTGATGACTTCTACTAACAAAGTGCCTCTAGATTGTGTCTTGTATTTGCTTCCAGATTACTACGTCAACGTTTTGGGTTATGTTTTGAGCCCTTCTAATCGATCATGCCTCTTCATCTCTCCTTTTGGGTTTTGTTTCTAAGAAATTCAAGTTTGATTTTTCATGAAACCTCAAATTCTTACTCAAAAAGGTAAGTGGAGGCGGCGAATAAAGGCATGCAAATCCCCGTCCTTTTATTGCAGATGCTTAGCTATATATCTTAGCCTATCTAGTATCTAATTATCTATCTACCCATTACTTGATTTACTTACAAAATAGATGACATCATGGAATATTTTGAGTTAAAAAATCCAATTTATATACTCCGTAAATAATATAATGAAGCACCAGCTTTATTTTTTTCAAGTAGTTCAATTACTTCCATCATTTTGATCATACTTGCTTACATTTTATGCATAAGGAGCTTTGAACCTTTACAGTACTTCAAATCATGCGTGTAAAATTGACACGACGTCGCTTTGCAGGTCTCAATGGCCACATAACGTGCTTGTCAAGCGATTTGCATATATGTATTGTAGTGAAGTTAGCAGATTCAAAGCAATGCCATGTTATCCTTTACATAATTGCATTGAGTACTCTAATTTTTAATGTCAATTCTTGATCGAAATGAGGGTCATAAAAGCAATTTTGAATAATCATATTATTCACGACCCTCTATTAATATACCCTATCGAAATTTTACATCTACATAGAGTTAATTAAAAAGTTTATGAATCCTTTATATTTAGTTGGCTCCTAGCATGTGTCCTCGTGCTTTGTACGAGTATAACCATATATTTTAAGAATGAATTTAAATTTGTTTATAATATGTAAAATATTAAAGATAATTATATAGAAAAATTAACATGATGTATTGGAAAGATAATTTCTTGATTGAAATAATTTATAAGGTGTATTGTATGATGAAAATTGAAGGTAGATGTGTAAATTTATATTAATAGAAGAAAATATAAATTAGGAATTTTATATAATTATGAAACATAAAACTATACTAAAATAAAACTACATATTGTATTCTTTATAATGGAGTTTACAGATAATCTATTCACCCTTATTAAATCATGAGCACTAATTAAGTATGATAATAATGTTTTTGGTAAGTACATAATTATATATATGTTGGTGGTTGAACTGTTTAATGTTAACTATTTATGGACCATCTATCTATATACATATATTTATAATGGAGTTTATAGACCATTAATTAACGTATATATATTATATTATGGACACTAATTAAGTGTGATAATAATATTTTTGGTAAGTGCGGAATTATTATGTACAATGGGCTATTTTGGGGTGATAATTTAGAAAATTTGTATGAATAAAAGATAAAATAAATTATAAATAGAATCTACTATATATCTACTAAACGCAAAGGCCCGGCTACACCACGTGGCACTCCTACAATGCACCGATTTTTTTCCTGCCACGTGGCATCTTTACAGCAATTTGTCCACGTGTCATTAATTCCGTTTATTCCGATTATTGCCATTTCTATCTTTCAATTTGAATCTTCCAGAATATGTGTAAATATTATATTTTCCATATTCATAAATTAAGATCTGCTACTCTATTTTTGTGATTATTTTTTTCACAAATCATATTAGAGAATCTCAAAAATATTTTGAAAATCGTCAATATATGAACAACCATACTATAAATGGCTAAAATTGGACCTTAATCATTAACCGGTACTATATGTATGTATAAATTTAAACCATAAGTTTTTCATCCTAATGCAATTAGGGCACCAGTACTATATGTATGTCTAAATTTAAACCTGCAAAATAACATAGGCAACAGTACTATATGTATGTCTAAATTTCATGCAAATCCCTGCAAATGTCTGAATAACCTGCAAAATAATCTTAATAACCCTAATGCAATTAGGACAGGCATAAAAAAAATCCAACCTGCAAAATAATACATGTATACAAACCTGCAATATATGCAAAGAACACAAAAATGACAAAAATTACATCCATGCAAAGAATACAACAATGAAGCTGCTTCTTCAAATGACCTAAAAAACAACATAAGCATACGTACCAAAATTACATCAATGGATAATTATTGCTTAAACCCAAAAAATGAATTGCTTAAACCAAAAATAAAATGCTAATCTGCAAGGCCATACATAGTAAGAAAATGATCTGGGCCCGGTGCATATATTTTTCTGCAATCTGTAATCTGCAAGGCAAGATTTTTTCCAATTTGAAGATGTATACAATACATGTACAGAATAAATTACATCGATTATGGCAGTTTAATATGTGCACAATCAAATAAAATCAACCATTATAATCAATAAAAATTATGGCTTATAAATAGAGAGCATCTTCCTCAATTACATTCTAAAACTTTGTGAGTTCTTGCGCAGGCCTAAACAATATCGATTCTTCCTTTGAGCAGGTATGTTTTTGCAATTCATAATAATAATAATACGATCATGCTACATACATTTTTCCAGGGGTTCGGAAATTCTCCCCATCTCCACTGAGTTTTTGCAATTACAGAATTGATATTCTACTATTGATTTTTCTATGTATTTTGTGCATTTACAGAACAGCACATACTGAAGTGATTTTCCATTACTGATTTTCGTATGTATTTTGTCAATTACTGATTTTCCGTTTACAGAACAGCAAATACTGAACACCAAATATTTTGTGCAATTACAGATATTCCAATACTGAACTGATTTTCCACTACTAAACTGTTATTTGTATATTTTTTTTTATGTACGACCTTTGTAGCAATGTCAAAACAACAACAGGAAATAAAGGATATTTCTATTATGTGGCGCAGTAATGGAAAATCAGTTCAGTATTGGAATATCTGTAATTGCACAAAATAAAAGTGACCTTTGTAGCAGTGTGTTTAAGTATTTCTATTTCACAATTTTTATTTTCCTTCATAGGGTTCATGTATAATATCTAGGTTGCGTCTAGGGTTTATGTTAACTTCTAAAACCCTAACTTATAAGACTATATTTGCCAATCTTCTAACACCAGTTAAGTGTTCATTTATATACTTATATAAATCATATGTGCTTAAAAGTATGAATTCATAATTTATATGAACTTATAGAAATCTTTATCCAGTGTAGTATAATTTAAAGTCCATATATGATTACCTAATTTTTTTGTGGATCTTTGATAAACTAATTTTGATGTAGAATAAATCGGATTTGGAACATGTAGCTCAGAGGTTTTTTTTGTGAAAAAACCAATTTGGATCTGGAAGATTTGAACAAAAACAAAACGAAGGCTTGGACGATATTTCCAGAAAGATGAAATTCAAAGTATCCTAGATCTAGAAAAATTGAAAGAGGAAAGAAACTATGTGGATCGAACTGGAAAGATTGAAAGGAGAAAGAAAACGAGAGCGAAATCGAATGGCGGCGCCGAAGTGAAAAGGAAATGAGGGAGTGAGGTAGGGTTTAGGTTTAGGCGTCTGTAAAATGTCCAAACCACGCGTTATGGGCTTGGCCCAATTCCTCACTCAGATGATGTTATGGGCTTCGTTTATCAAAGAAACGAGGTTAATGTTATGGGCTTGGCCGATTCAATTTTGTTGTTGTTTGTATTTAGGGTATAGTGCACATATAATTAAATAATTATATTAAATGTTAATTTTGTATTTTTATTTATTTTCTTTGTAAAATATAACTGAAAAGTTCCATTGACTATTATATGTATGAATAAAAACAAAAATAATATAATGTTGAGATTTGGTGATATTAGATATACATGATAAGGGAGAAATTATTTTTAATATAAATAATAACTTTTTATATAAATTGGGATTTTATAGTTTGCCGTCTATTTCAGTTATGCATTTATTCTAATTGATCCTTAAAGCACATTAAACCAATTCAAATTTGCATTAATAATTTACAATTTATACAAATATTCTTTGGGCCAATAAGTCCATTTTAGTATTTACAAATATTTTTTTTATAATACTAAAATCAATATTTATAATTGAATTATATTTAAATACTTAAATTAAGTAGCTAAACATGTTTAAGTATTTTTATAAGATTAAAATAAATGTTGGTATGTAGATTGATTTATTTAAATGTTTATATGTTAGTTTGTCAGGTTGATTTTGTTATGGACGAATTAACCCGACATAACAGAAAGTTTAGATTGGCTGTTATTAGAGAGAAACGACAACGTACAAATTCAAATGGATCGGGTCAATATTTGCATTTATTTTTAAGACATTTTTTCTAATAAACATAAATACTTACGTGAATCTACTATACTAATTATGCAGGATCTAGACTTGGAGGTACTCCCAATTCTTTCGTTAATGATCGTATCCCAATGTCCGACATTTCAAATGGTTAGTAATGGTTATTTTAGTAGATTTTCTATTTACTTTGATTTTTTTCATTTTATTGTAATCAGTTTTTGATTTTTAATAATACAATATATGTTTAATTGAATTGTGTCGAAAATAATTAATGTTTAAAATAAAGTTAAATATGTTTATAATTATAACATAAATCTACTATACTAATTATGCAGGATCTAGACTTGGAGGTACTCCCAATTGTTTCGTTAATGATCGTACTCCCAATTGTTTAGTCAATTAATCATTTTTAATTTACATCACTAATCAAATATATATTGAAACAATGCTTATTCGATAATAAAAAGATACGATTTTTACAAATGTATAAATAAATTAGACAAATCCCGTACAAGGCCCGAGTTTTTACAAATGTAAAATAAAATAGAGAAATCCCGTGCAAGGCACGGGTATTACACTAGTAATAGTGAATAGGTAAATCTATGTAATTATTTGATGACGTAACATACTTAAATGAATGACACATAGAGAAGAAATAATTGCGACTTTAATAGTAGTATATAGATATAGATATAGATAGATAGATTAGGGTCCAAGTGTTAAATTAAACAGTAGTGCATTCAGAAGCCAATGAAAGATTCATTTAGAGTTAGATATTATATATAATTTAATGTCACATGTGACATGTCATATATTGAGCAATGATGCTTATTTTAAATTTAGGTTTATATGTGATCGTCTTTTCGAGTGTTTGTAGAGGCGGAGACAATTATCCTACTTAGCATTTTCTATATATAATACCATTTCCATTAATTAAATTGATACATTAATAATGCTTTATAATGTAATTAATAAAATTAACTTTTATAAACGTACACAGATCTCTAGCTAGCTTGATATATATGAAATATCTCTTTTGTAAATGGAGCCTACATAATCAATTATTAGTTAGACTAACAAACCTTTTAATATATATTAAATATATTTTAATATCTCATAGCTTATCCATTTAATTTTTTTAAATACGATATTAAGGGTTCCAAACATTATTTTAATACTAGGTAAAAATGCACGCTCGGCGCGCGAATAATTGTGCAACTTCAATAAGAGTTATATACATTCTAGAATCAAGACGGAAAGCTTATTTCTATATACCATAAATTTCATATCGTGCGACTTTAATTAGAATTATAGACATCCCCGCAGTTTTAGTGCAACTTCCCACAACACAAGGTCATATATAGTCAACATTGTGTATGTTGGGCTAAGATATTGGAGCCCAATCTGATCGACCCACGGTCTCGGAAACAAGGCTAACAGACTCGGCTAAAACAAGGAAAGATAAGCCCAGGGAAAAGAGACGTTGCCGAGGATCTCGGGAGACGGTTCGACGGTTCCCACAAAATCCGGAAGGGAACGGCTAGATTAGATTATTGTGTAAATCATGTATAAGTACAAGATTGATAAGGTTTTTAGAGACACATCGTTATTCCCGCTGAATACAAGCTATAATTCGCTACTCTCTCATTCGTTTTTACAATTATTCTCTAGATCAGCTCTTTATTTCAGTATTGAAGCGACTGGCGATTAAATCATTTGATTCGACCAGTCTCTTATTCAAATGAGATAAGCTTGTCTTTACATCTATTTAATCTTATTTCGTCTAGTTCTTTGCTTGATTTGGATCATTCAGATATAATCAATACTGTCATTGTCTAGTTGCCCTTCTTAAGGCGATTCAGGTCGGTTCAATCTTTTCGCCTCAAAACAATTTGGCTCCCACCGTGGGGCATCTAGCCAATCAACGATCCAATCATCAATCCGATACTCATCCCATCATGGCCGACGCTGGAAATCCTGCAATGCTCGTCGAGAATCAAGCTCAAGGCGATGTCCAAATCGCGAACCAGACAGAGGACGTTAATGGCCAACCAATCGCAAACTCGCAAATGCAAGAACTCGCAAAAGCCATGAGTGTCCTCCAAGAGGAACTGGCCCAACAACGTGCCAGAACCGAAACGCTAAGTACCCAATCTGAATTTGAAATTGCTCGATTAACCCGTGAAAACGAGTTGTTGAAGTCGCAGGTACACTTGGCCGTATCGGCCCCCGGAGGCTCAAGACACATAGTCAACACGGAGGGACTGTCTACTCGACTCAACTTGGATGGAATAGACGCAACACCTGCGACGAAGACTAATGCCTCCCTACCTTCTGGTATGTTCCAAACCCCTCCGATCACTTTCGTTACAACTAACGTACCAAGTTTTGTAGCCGAGCCCCCCGAAGCTCGAGCGATCCATCAGTAGGTAACAATTTCAACCAATCTCCAGGCCCTCATACAACAAGCTATCAACGAACATATGAAGACCCTAGACGATCGCACGAATCCCGAGTGTTCCTCAACCAATCGAGAAAGAAGCAATCGACGGATACAAAGATTCACCTTTCGCAGAAGCGATTGCACGCGTCGAGATTCCTAAAATGTTCCACGTCCCCAACATGCCCAACTACGACGGGACCGGGGACCCCGATGACCACGTCTCAATTTATAAGAAAAAATTAATGACTATTTCGATCCCAAGAGGAAACCGCGAGGCAGTCATGTGCAAAAGCTTTGGCACGAACCTCACGGGACCTGCACTAACTTGGCTTATGCATTTACCACAGGGTTTCATCACTTCCTTTGCCGACTTAATCAATTCGTTCAAATTCCAATTCACTAACAGTCGACGATTAGAAAAGCAGTCAAGCGACCTATACGGGATCGTGCAAAGGTATGGCGAACCTCTAAGAGATTATCTTAACAGGTACAACAAAGAGAAGGTCGCGATCCCGCATTGCGATGTCCCAACATCGATCGAAGCATTTCGCCGAGGCTTGGTTAGAGGTAGTGAACTCTACTGCGAATTAACCAAATACCCATGCCAAAGATTTGAAGACATACAAGCCAAAACCATGGAGCAAGTCAGACTCGAAGAAGACGAGGAACCCTCCAAAGCAAAACAGAGTCCCGATCGAGTCGACTGAAGGGCACCCCTAGATCATCGGCGCGATCAACGACACCAACCTTACCCTAAGGGGCGGAGCGACCTTGGTCAGGTAAACAACTCTTATGACAGGAACCAGGATTGGAGAAACAACCCCGCTCTCCCTCCGAAGCTTCACTCTTACAACTTCAATATTTCCATATCGGAGCTCGTAAAGAGTTTTAACAAATATGGAAAGGAAGTAAGGTGGCCTCGGAAGAGAGAAAAACCAGACGCAAAGAAGGACATGAACCGGTGGTGCGAGTTCCACGGGGACCGCGGACACTCGACGGACGAATGCATAGCCCTTTGCAAGGAAGTCGAGCCTCGCGCATGGGCTATTACGCGACGTCATCTCCAACAGAGCTAAAGCGACCCTCGATTGAAGGGACCAGGTAACATCCGACAAACCGTCCTCTCCGGTTCCCACTAAAATTGTTAACACCAATTCAGCAGGGTCAGACGTGTGTGGGAACACATACTCGGCCGCCAAAAGACACGCCCGAGAAAGCAAAGGTGACAAGCCAGTTCAGACAAAGACGAGACAATTACAGATCTCCGACACTCCCACCATTCGACTAAGAAGCCTTAGAGTTAGGCGACCACCACGACGGTTTGGTAATTTCTCTTTCAATCAACAACTGCCTTATCCATCGTGTTCTAATCGACACAGGTAGCTCCACAAACCTGTTGACACTAGACGCCTTAAAGGGTATGAGTTTAAGCGAGGACGACTTAACTAGAAACTCTACTCCGCTGGTCGGATTCAGCGGGGAAGTTAAATATACCCAAGGCGAGATCGTTTTAACAACGTACGTTGGTGGAGTCAATCAACATGTAAAGTTTTTAATACTCGACTGCCCGTCTCCATACAATGCAATCCTTGGCAGACCCTGGATCCACGCCATGAAAGTTGTACCTTCCACTTACCACCAGACAATAAAGTTCCCTACTAAGTGGGGGTACATGAAATAAGAGGCGACCATCGGGCTGCTAAGGAGTGCTATGTCACTTCAATGAAAGGAGCAGTCGATAAACCTTCCGCATAGCAATCACAGTGTGGCGAAGGAACCACGCGATACATCGAGCCAGAGATGGAGCAACTCGACGAGATCACGCTGGATCCTTCAAAGCCAACACAAACGGTAAAGGTCGGATCAGATCTAAACGATTCGACTAGAACAGATTTGATTTTTTTTTTACGATCCAACCCTGATTGTTTTGCTTGGTCGCACGAAGACATGGTGGGGATCTCCCCAGATATTATTACTCACAAATTGAATGCAGATCCCACATATTCTCCAGTCAAGCAAAAAAAGAGAAAGTTCACGCCAGAGCATAAAAAAATTATGGACGATGAGGTAAAAAATTTACTCGAGACAGGTAAAATAAGAGAAGTCAAGGACCCTGACTGGTTACCAAACGTCATCGTGGTTCAAAAGAAGAATGAGAAATGGAGAGTATGCATCGACTTCACATACCTGAACAAGGCCTATCCAAAAGATTCTTTCCCATTACCACAAAGCGACGCCATGGTTGACGCGACCGCCGGACACGAAAGGCTAACATTCATGGACGCGTTCAGTGGATACAACCAGATTCTCATGGACCCTAACGACCAAGAAAAGACAGCCTTCATAACAAGTCAAGGTACGTACTGCTACAAAATAATGCCTTTTGGACTAAAAAATGCATGGGCCATATATCAGAGGTTGGTAAACAAAATGTTCAAGGACCAGATTGGAGATACCATGGAATTTACATCGACGACATGCTCGTCAAGTCCAATGCAGCAGGGGACCACATCGAACACTTGAAGGAAGCATTTGAGGTATTGAAAATATATAACATGAAACTAAACCCAACTAAACGCTCTTTCAGAGTGTCTTCAGGAAAGGTTTTGGGATACATGGTGACTCAAAGAGGGATCGAAGCCAGTCCAGACCAGATCAAGGCTATCGTCAACCTTAGGTCCCTTCGATGTGTCAAGGACGTCCACAAGTTGACAGGACGGATGGCGGCATTAAACAGATTCATATCAAAGTCCTCGGATAAATGCAAGATCTTCTATGAAGCCCTGAAAAAGAACAAGTCATTCGACTGGACAGCAGCACAGAAACAAGCCTTCCAAGATTTAAAGACGTATCTGGAAAGTCCACTCCTGCTAGCTAAACCAAAAGACGACGAGTCATTACCACTATATCTAGCCGTATCAGAATCAGCCGTCAGTGCAGTCCTAACAAGAGAGGAAGACAGTAAGCAATCACCGGTCTACTATGTAAGTCGTTCCATACTTCCTGCCGAGACAAGGTACACGTCACTTGAAAAATTAGTCTTGGAATTAGTTATGGCCTCGAACAAGTTAAGACCCTATTTCGAATCACATGCTATTATTGTGAGAACTAACCATCCCATGAAATCCGTCATGAGGAAACCCGAATTTACAGGACGAATGGCTATGTAGGCCATACACCTCAGCAGATTTCAGCCCGACACTGGAACAAGAAGCCACGAAGGAGGTCGAACAACTGAAAGACGAAGAAGACAAGGGCACATGGCAACTCCATACAGACGGAGCATCGAACGTAAGAGGAGTCGGCCTAGGTGTCGTACTAAAATCACCACAATGTGACCATATATCCCAAGCTGTGAGATGCGAGTGGGATGCGACCAACAATGAAGCAGAATATAAAGCCCTCGTATTTGGGTTAACACTCGCGCACGATCTCGCAATCCTAAGCATAGAGGTGACATGCGATTCTCTCCTAATCGTCAACCAAGTGCAAGGATTGTACGCTGCTAAAGATGACAGGATGATAGCATATCTGGATATCGTCAAAAAATTGGCAAGCAAATTCCAGAACTTCACCATCCGACAAGTCCCACGTGACCTCAACACACAAGCCGACGCTCTAGCAAATCTTGGCTCCGCCCTACATCCTAACGACTTCCACAACATCCCGTTGGCACATATCACCACACCGGCCGTCCCCAAAATCTTCAAAACAGCTAATCTAGATGATATTCAGACGATGAGCGAATTACCCTTAGAAGAAGTTGTCTCAACAAAAGTAGGCGACCATACAGAAGAAGACTTGGTAGGCGACCAAGACGATTGGACCATGCCTTACATCAAGTGGCTCAAAGATGGAATACTCCCAACACACACGACAAAAGCCAAAAGACTTAAGGTATAAGCCGTAACTTTTGATCTAATAGATAACGTTCTATTCAAACGATCTGTCACAGGTTTATACCTACGCTGCCTCAAAAAAGTCGAAATACAACGCGTCCTACAATCCTTACACGACGGAGAATGTGGAAATCATACCGGAGGACGCAGCATGTCTGGCAAAGCTCTTAGGATGGGTTACTATTGGCCTACAATGAACAAGGATGCGATCGACTACGTCAGAAAATGCGATGCCTGCCAAAGGCACACTCTCATCACTCACCAGCCAACAGATATGCTTCACCCAACTCTAGCACCCTGGCCTTTCATACGATGGGGGATGGACATCGTCGGAAAACTACCACCAGCATCAGGACAACGCGTCTTCTTCTTGGCCATGACCGATTATTTCTCTAAATGGATAGAAGCCGAGGCATATCGAGAGGTAAAAGAAAAACACGTAATCTCATTCATAAACATAATATTCTATGCAGATTTGGCGTCCCTTTAGAAATCGTATGCGACAATGGCTCCCAATTCATCGGTAGCAAGACGCGTTCCTTCTGTAAACAATGGAACATCACACTAGTCACGTCCATGCCGAGATATCCACAATCCAATGGTCAAGCAGAATCCAACAATAAAATCATCATCAACAATCTAAAAAAATGCCTCACAGGGGCAAAAGGCAAGTGGGCCGACGAGCTCCCTTTGATACTATGGTCCGACAGGACGACGCCACAAAATGCAACAGGACAGAGCCCATTCTCTCTAGTCTATGGAAGCGAAGCGATCATCCCCACTGCGTTACTCGTCCCAACTGCCAGATATGGACTCCAAACCCTTGAACAAAATGACGTCGAATTAGCTCACAATCTTGACACAATAAACGAGACCAGAGAGAAAGCCAGAATCCGAATGGTCCAATACCAGCAATAGGTCGCCCGGAGCTATAACAAGAACGTCCGAGCTAAAATCTTTAAGTTAGGAGACTGGGTCATAAGGAAAATGTTCCAGAACACCAGAGATCCAACCGACGGGAAACTAGCACCCAATGGGAAGGACCTTACCTCATCAAAGAAGTCGTCGGACAAGGGGCATATCGACTAGAAACAAAGGACGGACAGCCGATCCCTAGAAGTTGGAATGCGACCCACTTAAAGTTGTATCATTTCTAAACCTTATTTTTCTTTACGTTTTCTATACATCTATTCGATTACATTCGTTTGAATTACGTCACTGACTTAAGCATCAGAGGGCCGTTGGGTCACCCCCTAACGGTCGCCCCAAGACCTTTCTTTTTGGTACTCTTAACGCAATTAGAACAGGAACGAGAGGCCTCGAAGACAAACATGACATTCAAATTCAAAAGGATATCCTTACTATATACAAAACAACGCTTACAACACACAAATCGATCGATACACGGGGAATGGAGGAGACAAAACACTACAAAACATTCTATCTTACAAGACTTGTCCTATCCACGGTACTCGTCTTTACCCTATACTACAAACGACTCTTCCCTGGACAGACAATGCATGCCACATTAACATTCGTAACTACAGGTCGTCATGACCAAACACTTCGCGCCAAGGCCAAGGCGCGATCAACAAATCCACCTGCAAGAAACATACGAAGCAAGAACAAGGTATGCAAACATAAAAGCATCCTACAAAATACGCGACCCACGATGGTGGATGGGTCGTCAAAACATTGTCCATCCCGTCTCTTCGACGGGGTACAACATGTCACTTAAAATCCTAAAAAACAAAATGTTCACAAGATTTCACCTACACAAACTTCATTACATCCAACTAAGATTCACCCGACTTCTCATTGACATCTACAGGAACAAGTTCTTTACTTGTGGTCACTTCAGGGCCACCCGACTTCTCATCGACAACCTCTTTAGTCGCCTCAAGATCGGCTTCCTCCCTTTCGTCTTCTCCTCCCAGGCCAACCAACTTGAAGAGATCATCTCCTGGGTTAC
Source organism: Rheum nobile (assembly GCA_027886185.1). Taxonomy (NCBI): domain Eukaryota; kingdom Viridiplantae; phylum Streptophyta; class Magnoliopsida; order Caryophyllales; family Polygonaceae; genus Rheum; species Rheum nobile. Next base: position 3,185,701 of record WOAB01000207.1, on the reverse strand, counting down.
CATTGGGATAAAGAGGTCCATATCGGCCTTCGCATCTTCAATCTTCCATTCAACATGGGCACAAACAGCATACTCCTCCATCATTTCAATACGAGATTTGAGGCAGTAATACGCCTCCACATCACTAGCAATACGAGCATCCTGCTCATGAAGCTTCTCGGCCTCAGCCTTCATTTCAACCTTCACTTCCTCAAGATAAGCCTTGAAATTCTTCTTGGTCGATGACATCTCACTTTCGAGAGCCTTCACACGGCCCTCAGAAACCTTCAGCTGCTCCTCTGCTCGAGCAATCCGTTTATCCGCCCTGTCGCTTAATTCTTGAATAGTCAAAAGGGCGACCATAGAGTACTAGAAAGCCTACACTCGAAGCATCATGTAATTCAGTTTTTTTTTTAAGAAAAGAAAATAAAAATTCATCTTCTTACTTACTGTTGGGCCTTGATTTTCAGCCCATTAGAACGGCCCACCGGATCAGCCCAAAGATGCCTTATAGAAGATCCGGTCAACAACAACCTCCACAAATCTAGGTCCGGTCAGTTAAAGCCTCCAGAGATCTTGGTCCGGTCAGTTCAGCCTACCAGAGATATCGGGGCGACCAGTGGTTAAAGCGACGACCTCCGCGGATTTCGGAGCGACCAGTACACATCTGAACGTCTCCCGCAGATCTCGGACGATCTTAACTGACCCACAACCTCTTCCATGAATCTCGGCGGATCTGCCAACCGATTGAAGACTAGAAGTAGTATAAATTGTAGAGAAAACTCTCTTGTAAGGCCCCAGATCAATTTTGTAACGACACACAACCACACATGCTCATTATTACTCAATTTAAGCAGCTTTCTATCATTGTTCTACTGTTGTTCTACTCGCATACGAGATCATTCTCGTACTCAGTCCGTTACTCCAACATTAAAGCGACCGACGGCTTAATTTCTGTATTTGATTCGCCTCTCATTCAAGGGAGATAAGTTTATATTATATTCATTTACTCTCATTCTCTTGATTGATTAGTTGATTTGGATTATTTAGATATAATTTGTCTAACAAATTGTCTAGTTGCCCTCCTTAAGGCGATTTGGATTCGTTAGGTCTTTTCGCCCCAAAACAATTTGGCGCCCACCGTGGGGCATCTAGCCAATCAACGATCCGATCGACGATCCAATCTACATTCAATCATGGCCGGTGCTAGAATCCCCATGATCGTCGCTGAAGAACAGGTTCAAGCCAACCTCCCGATCGTAGGTCAAACCGAAGATCTCGCCAACCAACCAATCCTGAACGTCCAGATCCAAAAGCTCGCAAAAGCAATGAGCTTCCTCCAAGAGTAACTGGCTCAGCAATGCCAAAGAACCGAAACCCTAAGCATCCAATATGGGGTTGAAATTATAAGACTAATTCGTGAAAATGAATTTTTGAAATCGCAGGTGAATTCAGATGCATCGGTCCCAGGCGGATCAAGACGAATAGTCAACACCGAAGGACTACAAACACGTTTCAACATGAATGGGGCAATCCCGACGCCCATAGATCTGGTCACTCAGAGCGTCGTTCAACCCATTGGTATGTTTCAAACTCCTCAAGTTAATACTTTCATGACTAACGCTTCAATTCCCGTGACCGAGCCCACAAAAGCTCGAGTAGTCCCTCCACAGGTCACCCCGCCGATGGACCTACAAGTCCTCATACAACAAGCTATCAACAAACATATGAAAGTCTTAGCCTATCGCATCGCTCGGATTCCAGGAGTCCCGCAGCCGATCGAAAAGGAAGAAATGGACGGATACCAAGACTCGCCGTTCGTAGAATCAATCGCGCACGTTGAGATCCCGAAGAAGTTCCATGTCCCCAACATGCCCAACTACGATGGGACCGGGGAACCCCGACGATCATATCTCTATTTACAAACAAAAACTATTGACTATCTCTATTCCAAGAGGGAATCGTGAAGCGGTCATGTGCAAAATCTTTGGCACGACCCTCACGGGACCCGCACTAACTTGGTTCATGCATCTGTCGCAGGGTTCGGTCGCTTCGTTTGCCGATCTGGTCAATTCATTCAAAATCCAGTTCGCCAGCAGTCGAAGACTGGAAAAACAATCAAGCGACCTATACAAGATCGTGCAAGGGTACGATGAGCCCTTAAGGGATTATCTTAACCGGTATAACAAAGAGAAGGTCGCGATCCCACATTGCGACATCCCAACGTCTATTGAAGCCTTCCGTCGAGGCTTGGTCAGGGGCAACGAACTTTATCGCGACCTGACCAAATATCCCTGCCGAAGCTTCGAAGATGTCCAAGCCAAGGCGATGGCACATGTCAGATTGGAAGAAGACGAAGAGTCCATAACAGACGACCAACCAAACTGGGGCACGACCCATTGGGAGTCGTCTTACTTTTGAACACTTATACTTTGTACTTCATTTAGATTCAATCAATTATACTTATCCAACTGTTTAATAAATTCAAGCATCAGAGGACCATTGGGCTCATACCTAACGATCACCCTTCGATCTTTTCTATACTTGTCAAGTGTCTTCAACAGGAACATAACGAGAGGCCTCCAAGACGAAACTCAACGTTCAAACGGATATCCTTATCACATACAAAATAGCGCTTACAATGCACATTACACGATCGATCGGTACACGGGGAGTAGAGGACACGACATACTACAAACTACTTACAAAGACTTGTCCTACCCAGGGCGTTCGTCTTTTCATACATACAACTCCTCCCCCGACACACAAAGCATGCTACATTACAGGTCTACACGACCGACTATATGTCTACACGACTGACTACAGAACTACACGACATGTCACACTCAACTACAGGTCTACACGACCAACATCACACGACTTAACCAGGAAGCGACCGACGAGTCCACCTGCATAACAAAACAAACGACAAACAAGGAGTGGTCTCCTGACCCTTCGTCATCACAAGAAATGCCCTCAGTCGTCTTCACACGATTACTGGCTGTATTAAGCTGAATCTCAGCTTGAGCAACACACACGTCGGCCCTGTCGCCAGAACACATGCAACGAAGTCGAAGTTATAAAATCAAACCGTCTCATCACTTGACGCTCTGACCCAGTTTAATTTAGGGGCAATTGTTAGGCCTTGATTTTCAGCCCATCAGAACGGCCCACCGGATCAGCCCAAAGATGCCTTCTAGAAGATTCGGTCAACAACAACCTCCACAAATCTAGGTCCGGTCAGTTAAAGCCTCCAAAGATCTTGGTCCGGTCAGTTCAGCCTACCAGAGATATCGGGGCGACCAGTGGTTAAAGCGACGACCTCTGCGGATTTCGGAGCGACCAGTACACATCTGAACGTCTCCCGCAGATCTCGGACGATCTTAACCGACCCACAACCTCTTCCATGAATCTCGGCGGATCTGCCAACCGATTGAAGACTAGAAGTAGTATAAATTGTAGAGAAAACTCTCTTGTAAGGCCCCAGATCAATTTTGTAACGACACACAACCACACATGCTCATTATTACTCAATTTAAGCAGCTTTCTATCATTGTTCTACTGTTGTTCTACTCGCATACGAGATCATTCTTGTACTCAGTCCGTTACTCCAACATTAAAGCGACCGACGGCTTAATTTCTGTATTTGATTCGCCTCTCATTCAAAGGAGATAAGTTTATATTATATTCATTTACTCTCATTCTCTTGATTGATTAGTTGATTTGGATTATTTAGATATAATTTGTCTAACAAATTGTCTAGTTGCCCTCCTTAAGGCGATTTGGATTCGTTAGGTCTTTTCGCCCCAAAACAATTTGGCGCCCACCGTGGGGCATCTTGCCAATCAACGATCCGATCGACGATCCAATCTACATTCAATCATGGCCGGTGCTAGAATCCCCATGATCGTCGCTGAAGAACAGGTTCAAGCCAACCTCCCGATCGTAGGTCAAACCGAAGATCTCGCCAACCAACCAATCCTAAACGTCCAGATCCAAAAGCTCGCAAAAGCAATGAGCTTCCTCCAAGAGGAATTGGCTTAGCAACGCCAAAGAACCGAAACCCTAAGCATCCAATATGGGGTTGAAATTACAAGACTAATCCGTGAAAATGAATTTTTGAAATCGCAGGTGAATTCAGATGCATCGGTCCCAGGCGGATCAAGACGAATAGTCAACACCGAAGGACTACAAACACGTTTCAACATGAATGGGGCAATCCCAACGCCCATGGATCTGGTCACTCAGAGCGTCGTTCAACCCATTGGTATGTTTCAAACTCCTCAAGTTAATACTTTCATGACTAACGCTTCAATTCCCATGACCGAGCCCATAAAAGCTCGAGTAGTCCCTCCACAGGTCACCCCGCCGATGGACCTACAAGTCCTCATACAACAAGCTATCAACAAACATATGAAAGTCTTAGCCTATCGCATCGCTCGGATTCCAGGAGTCCCGCAGCCGATCGAAAAGGAAGCAATGGACGGATACCAAGACTCGCCGTTCGTAGAATCAATCGCGCACGTCGAGATCCTGAAGAAGTTCCATGTCCCCAACATGCCCAACTACGATGGGACCGGGGAACCCCGACGATCATATCTCTATTTACAAACAAAAACTATTGACTATCTCTATTCCAAGAGGGAATCGTGAAGCGGTCATGTGCAAAATCTTTGGCACGACCCTCACGGGACCCGCACTAACTTGGTTCATGCATCTGTCGCAGGGTTCGGTCACTTCGTTTGCCGATCTGGTCAATTCATTCAAAATCCAGTTCGCCAGCAGTCGAAGACTGGAAAAACAATCAAGCGACCTATACAAGATCGTGCAAGGGTACGATGAGCCCTTAAGGGATTATCTTAACCGGTATAACAAAGAGAAGGTCACGATCCCACATTGCGACATCCCAACGTCTATTGAAGCCTTCCGTCGAGGCTTGGTCAGGGGCAACGAACTTTATCGCGACTTGACCAAATATCCCTGCCGAAGCTTCGAATATGTCCAAGCCAAGGTGATGGCACATGTCAGATTGGAAGAAGACGAAGAGTCCATAACAGACGACCAACCAAACTGGGGCACAACCCATTGGGAGTCGTCTTACTTTTGAACACTTATACTTTGTACTTCATTTAGATTCAGTCAATTATACTTATCCAACTGTTTAAGAAATTCAAGCATCGGAGGACCATTGGGCTCATACCTAACGATCACCCTTCGATCTTTTCTATACTTGTCAAGTGTCTTCAACAGGAACATAACGAGAGGCCTCCAAGACGAAACTCAACGTTCAAACGGATATCCTTATCACATACAAAATAGCGCTTACAATACACATTACACGATCGATCGGTACACGGGGAGTAGAGGACACGACATACTACAAACTACTTACAAAGACTTGTCCTACCCAGGGCGTTCGTCTTTTCATACATACAACTCCTCCCCCGACACACAAAGCATGCTACATTACAGGTCTACACGATCGACTATATGTCTACACGACCGACTACAGAACTACACGACATGTCACACTCAACTACAGGTCTACACGACCAACATCACACGACTTAACCAGGAAGCGACCGACGAGTCCACCTGCATAACAAAACAAACGACAAACAAGGAGTGGTCTCCTGACCCTTCGTCATCACAAGAAACGCCCTCAGTCGTCTTCACACGATTATTGGCTGTATTAAGCTGACTCTCAGATTGAGCAACACACACGTCGGCCCTGTCGCCAGAACACCTGCAACGAAGTCGAAGTTATAAAATCAAACCGTCTCATCACTTGACGCTCTGACCCAGTTTAATTTAGGGGCAATTGTTGGGCCTTGATTTTCAGCCCATCAGAACGGCCCACCAGATCTGCCCAAAGATGCCTTCTAGAAGATCCGGTCAACAACAACCTCCACAAATCTAGGTCCGGTCAGTTAAAGCCTCCAGAGATCTTGGTCCGGTCAGTTCAGCCTACCAGAGTTATCGGGGCGACTAGTGGTTAAAGCGACGACCTCCGCAGATTTCAGAGCGACCAGTACACATCTGAACGTCTCCCGCAGATCTCGGACGATCTTAACCGACCCACAACCTCTTCCATGAATCTCGGCGGATTTGCCAACCGATTGAAGACTAGAAGTAGTATAAATTGTAGAGAAAACTCTCTTGTAAGGCCCCTGATCAATTTTGTAATGACACACAACCACACATGCTCATTATTACTCAATTTAAGCAGCTTTCTATCATTGTTCTACTGTTGTTCTACTCGCATACGAGATCATTCTTGTACTCAGTCCGTTACTCCAACATTAAAGCGACCGCCGGCTTAATTTCTATATTTGATTCGCCTCTCATTCAAGGGAGATAAGTTTATATTATATTCATTTACTCTCATTCTCTTGATTGATTAGTTGATTTGGATTATTTAGATATAATTTGTCTAACAAATTGTCTAGTTGCCCTCCTTAAGGCGATTTGGATTCGTTAGGTCTTTTCGCCCCAAAACACTTACCTTCCAAGTGCCGATAGCAGCTTCGTCCATACAATCGCTGGGATGAAGGTCGCCAATTTTGTTCTTGGCCTCCGAGTCAACAAAACGGAGTAAGTCACTTGTCGATCTCTCCCTTAACATGCCTGGTGAAGGATTCAAAGCAGCCGTCGCCTTTCTCTTATCCCCAAATGCTTTCGACGAAGGGGAATCCAAAGCAATGACTCCAGTAGATGGAGGGACCCTAGCCGGGGCCTTTGCCGAAGATGACGCCTTAGGAGCGGCCAGCCTTTGTTGCAAAAGGCTCTTCCCAGACAACCGTGCACTAGACCTTCCACCTTTCGATGCTGACAACATGACGCAACAGAATAAGCAAAGAAATACCCCAAAATCCAAACGCATACTTGTAGGAACGAACATGTGCCTTTGGTCACAGACGCAGATGGAGTCGACATGTCAGCAAGCTCAGGTAAAAGGAGATTGACGTTTTTAAAAGATCTTTCTGCTTTAGGAAGAGCAAGTAAAGTAGCGATCACAACTTCGAATCCAACGGGCTCCCCTGGATTAGGTGCTGCAGCAAAACACATGTAAGCAGAATTTTAGAAATCATTCGACGAACAGACCGGAAAAGAGAAACACAATACCTGGTTTCCTCCAGTTGGAGAGAAGAAAAGAGCAATCGAAACCCCTCTCAAGGGACCTACGTTCTACGAAAAAAAACCAGGATCTCCATCCACAGTCGTTAACGTCTAAATTCAAGGCTATGGGAATTTTTACCCCGACGATGACACAATTGGAATCTTGAAGAACCACGACTACTCAAGTAGTACGAATACCATAAGGCATCAAATCGAATTCCAAGTCCCTATTCGCGGTTAAGAGATCAATTACCATAAGCAAGCGCTATGTGTGGGGCATGACTTGGCAAGGTGCAAGCGTTAACACGGCCAATAAATTCTGGACAAGATGAGAAAAAGGGAAGGAATGACCGATTTTGAAGGGATATTCGAAGAAACATTCCCAACCGTCGTTATACCAATACGCTCGCTCACAAGGTAAAGGGAGACGCGCTACAGTGCCCTTGGGAAACCCTCCTACCTCTAAAATCCTCTCAAGTTCAAGCTGGGTTAGGGTTCCATACAAGGAATCTTCAGGGTTTAGAAGTTTCAAAGGGACAAAGGCGTCACCTTCCTCACTCAAATCGCTTATAATGGCTTTGCCCTTTCTCGATCTGGAAGACGCCATGGGAGAAGCAGAGAAGAAGATGGTGAAAACTTGAAGAAGAGAGAGAAGTTACCTTGACAAGACGTGAAACACTGCAATGAAAAGAGAGGTAATCGAGGGTAATTTAAAGAAGCAAACCGCCTTACCCTTGGTCAAACCGCTAAACCAATCACAAGACGCCACGTTCGCTGAAGGATCGGCAGGAAAAGATTCTTGCAGAGGGAAGATCAAACTGTCCAGAAACTGTTCCTCTCCTAGCCCATTTTGATCTTGGGGCAATTGTTGGGCCAAGATATTTGGAGCCCAATCTGATCGGCCCACGGTCTCGGAAACAAGGCTAACAGACTCGGCTAAAGCAAGGAGAGATAAGCCCAGGGAAGGGAGACGTTGGCGAGGATCTCAGGAGACGGTTCGACGGTTCCCACAAAATCCGGAAGGGAACGACTAGATTAGATTATTGTATAAATCATGTATAAGTACAAGATTGATAAGGTTTTTAGAGACACATCGTTATTCCCGTTGAATACAAGCTACATTTCTCCACTCTCTCATTCGTTTTTTACAATTATTCTCTAGCTCAGCTCTTTACTCCAGTATTGAAGCGACCGACGATTAAATCATTTGATTCAACCAGTCTCTTATTCAAAGGAGATAAGCTTGTCTTTACATCTATTTAATCTTATTTCGTCTAGTTTTTTGCTTGATTTGGATCATTCAGATATAATCAATACTTTCATTGTCTAGTTGTCCTTCTTAAGGCGATTCAGGTCAGTTCGATTTTTCTGCCCCAAAACAGTGTATTCATGGCGTAGTCGATTATCATGCACAAAGGCAACATGCATCGTCTTAGTCAACATGGCACTTTCACAATACTGCACACCACATGCGAAGACAATCAACACTACGTATTCTTTTCAACATGTTAAGCGGTTTTCCTTGCCCTGAAATGTACCTTTTTTCAAAAGGCGTTCACCAATAATAGTGCTTCAATTCAAGTATTCATTGCTGTTTTAGTCTTATTTCATGAAGCTACAGAGATTCTACCAGAGAACCATACCAATGCGACCTAACAAGGATTGACAAGAATACCATGCATGTCCGGTTCCATGGGATCAACAAGGTTTCTAATTTCGCCAGCACAAGAAATAGTAGAATCATTGAGGAAGCTGTTTTGGGGCGAAAAGATCGAATCAATCCAAATCTTCTTAGGGAGGACAACTAGACAAAGAATGAATTATAGGAATTCTAATGATCCGAATCGACTTGTGATTTTAATAGTCGGTCGCCTTAAGAATATGAATTGAGATCCAAACTAAAAGAATAACGGAGGAATTGAGAGCAAAAAGCTAGGAAATAGTGTTTGTATTCGAGAGTAAGCGTGTATGTTACAAAGACTTTATAAATCTAGTATTTATACACGGTTTTAGAGCTAAACTAATTGAGCCGTTGTCGTCCGAGATTTCCGGGATCCGTCAGGTCGTCACCCCTTCTTCCGATATTTTCTCCAACCGATACAACGTTCTCCTCCTACCGTTTCTTTCAGATCGTGGTCCAATCTATCCGCACTTGGGCCGGACTTTCCACTTGAGTTAATCCTGGGCCCACAAATTTTCCCCAAGATCAAAGCGGGCCGGAGAAAAAAAGACGGTTTTGAGGGGGCGGTTTGATCTTTATTCTGCAAGATCTTCTCCCGATTCTTCCGCAGACGATGTGCTGATGTGGCGTCTTGTGAGTGGCCCAACGATTTGACTACAGGTTGTTGGGGTCGGAAAATCGACTACTCGTCCAATGGGCATCAACTGTCTGACGCAACCGTCGGACGCATCGGACCCGTCAGACGCATCGAACGTGAGCCATGCGACCGTCGCCTGATTCCTAGACGCAGCGGACCAGCGAGATTTTCTCCTTTATTATAACAACTCCGAGATCTCCAACGGCTATATGCAATATTTCAGCCATCAAGGAAGGAATCAACCATCTTTAAGAGAGGATCAAGGCTTATTAAGAGGAGATCAAGTGTAATTAATGCAGAATCAAAGAGAAGATCAAGAGCATTTAAGGAGAGATCAAGAGCATTTAGGGAGGGATCAAGCAAGTATAAATAAGGCTCTAGGAGAAGCCTCAAAGGACACTCTACGACATTCTACAACACTTCATTCTACTGCAACCACTTGTACTCTCATCATCAAAACTCTCATTTTTATATATTCTATCTTGTCCAACGTTGTTTAGTCCGACCGACGCTTGTAGTCTGGTCCGACCATCTCGTCTTCTTCGACTATTCATGTTGTAACCTTCTTCTTTCTCTCTTGCATCACAAAAACTACCATTTATAATCACTTATTCTCATCAAACGGAGTAGATTTATCACCCTAACTATTGTTATCCCTCAAATCAACGGAAAGAGATCGATTGGTCATTTTCCGTCCAAAACAAGTGAGGCGGTTTACTTCTTTAAATAACCATCAATTACCTTTCTTGTTACTGCAACATTTCACGTCTTATCGAGGTAATTTCTCTTTCTTTTTCAAATTTTTGCCATCTTCTTTCTTGCTCCTTCCATGGCATCTCTGAGATCCAAGAAGAGTAGGATCGCGTCTGAGGATCTTGCCGAAGACGAAGGCGTCTTCACATCTTTAGGACTTCTTAGCCGTGCCGATTCCGTTGGCGGGACTCTAACCCAAACTGAGTTAGATAGGATTCTTGAAGCCGGTCAGTTTCCAGTGGGTACTGTTACGCGTCTTCCTCTTCCCCATGAGCGAGCCGATTGGTACCACGAGGGTTGGGTTTGTTTCTTCGAATACCTCTTTAAGGTTGGCCATTCCTTTCCTTTCTCCAGTTTGGTTAGGAACTTCCTTTCTGTCATAAGGCTTGCCCCTTGTCAGGTCATGCCTTACACTTGGCGTTTGCTTAGGGTAATCGACCTCTTTTCCACTAGCGTTCAGTTTGATTTTGATTTCGACGCCTTGTGGTATTCCTATTACTTGAGTAGTCGTGGTTCTTCTAGGTTCCAATTGCGTCTTCGTCGTGATAGAAAGCCTTAAGCTTTGAATTTAGATGTCAACGATCGTGGGTGGATAACTCATTTTTTTTTTGTAGATCGTGAGTCACTCGAAAGAGGAGTTGACTGTTCCTTTTTGCTTTCTTACTGGAGGAAAACAGGTACTGTATTCTCCCTCTTTGGCTTTTCTTGTTGGAAATCCTCTAAACCCTTACTTACATGTTTTTTATTGCAGTACCTAAGCCGGGAGAAGCTGGAGAATTCGAGACGGTGACTATAACTTTGCTTAAACTTCCGGAGGCAGAGAGATACTTCGGAAATATCAACTTCCTAACGCCTGACCCTGCCGAAATGTCGACTCTATCTGCGTCTATCACCAAAGACACTTGTTCGTTCCTACAGGTATGCATTTGGTTGGTCTTTGGGATCTTTATCTGCTTACTATGTTGTGCTATGTTGTCAGCATCTCGACGTGGAAGGTCCAATGCTCGCTTATCGGGAAAGAGTCTGTTGGAGCACCAATTGTCAGTGGCGAAGGCGTCCGCGTCGGCTAAGGCTTTGACCATAGCTCCTTCTTCGTCCAAGGTCATTGCCGTGGACTCGCCTTCTTTAAAGATTTCTAGTTAAAAGAGAAAGGCGACGACCGTTGCGAAGCCGTCATTTGGTAAATTGAAGGATAGACCTTTGAGTGACCTTCTCCATACCCTGGACTCCGAGGCCAAGAAGGAAATTGGTGACTTGCACCCCATTGACTGTATTGACGAAGTCGGGGTGGCCGCTTGGAAAGTAAGTGTGTAAACAACCTTGTATGTAAAAATCGTTGTTTATTATTTTTCTTTTGCTTTTTACAGAGGCTGACTACATGATTTGATTTGCGTAGGCCCTTCAATATTCGATTATGGCATTCTCGAACGTTCAGGTGTTGAGTGATGAGACCAAGAGGCGGGTCTCCTTGTCCGAGAGTCAGGTAAATGCTGTTGAGGGTCGTGCGAAAGCTGCGGAGAACAAGTTGATGTCAACCGAGAAGAGGCTGAAAGCCTCCCAGGCTAGAGTGGAGAAGCTAGAGGATGATGTTGCGGAGATCCGTGTGAAGGATGCTCATATTGCCAGTGACGTGAGAACGTATTATTGCGTCAAATCTTGTATTGAGATGATGGAAGAGTATGCTGCTGGTACCCACGTCGAATGGAAGGTTGAAGATGCAAAGGCCGACATGGACCTTCTGTTCCCTAATGGCAACCCTGGAGATGATCTGTTCAAGTTGATTGGCCTGGGAGAAGAGCGAAAGGAAAAAGCCGACCCTGAAGTAACCGAGGAGGTCGTCGAAGACGCATCGAAGGCTGACCCTGAAGTGACCAAGGGCAAGGAGGTCGTTCCTGCAGATGCCAATGAAAAGTTGGGTGAATCTTAGTCAAATATAACGAAATTGTGTGTGATGTTTTGTGAACATTCTGTTTTTAGATGTTTTAGTGACATGTTATGCCCCATCATGGGGATGAGATGGATGATGCTTTGGCGACCCGTCCACCATCACGGGTCGCATATTTTGTGAAGTACTTTTGTGTTTGCGTACCTTGTATTTGTTTTGCTTGTCTTTGCAGGTGTACTTGTCAATCACGCCTTGGCCGTGACGCGGAGTAGTTGGTCGAAGCGACCTGTAGTCGTAGGTGCATAGTATGGCATGCCTTGTTTGTCCAGGGAAGAGCTGTTTGTAATGTTAAATAAAGACAAGTACCTTAGATAGGACAAGTCCTGTAAATAAGATGTTTAAGCGTTGTGGCTGACGTGGCCGAAATATGCAATGCAAATATCGTTGAATGGCCTAGTCAAAGTAAAAGTCCTAACAACCTACTAAACAGATGTATAGTAAGCAAGTAAGGGTCAAACCCACAGGGAAGATCTGATGAAGTATGCAATTATGATTAACAAGTAACAAGGAAGGGGGGGGGGGGGGTGGGGGGGGGGGGGGGGTTGGTTATCAAACAGAGCAAAGTGAACAAGTTTAGTTGACTTGAGAATATGATTGGGGAAGAAGTTCCACTAGAACGAGATCCACAATACAGAGATATAATTTGATCACCGAAATCTATTAAATCCAAGTTCTTTATCTATTCTTATAGTTGTTCCCACCCTGATCTTGATTAACTACCAATTCAGACAGTTATTGATAGTACTTAATACAATATCAATGGAAGAAAACCTTACCACTAATAAAGCAATAGCAATGCACACAAGGATATAGGATACATGCAAATAGAAGAAAACCTTACTACTTAACATGCAAATGATTCTCACTCACAATTAAGCACTTGTATTCCACTATATACAACAATTATGTTTGCTACTAGATATGCACTCCTATTCCACTATATGCAAACCCTAGCAATTGATAAATATTACTCAACCTAGTTGATCAGGCTATGAAGAATAACAATGAATCAATATTCAATATAATCAAGAGAATCAAACCAATACATATAAGAATAGGGACAAGGAATATAAATCTCACAAACACATCAACTGTATTGCTTCAAACGTCTAGTAGAACAAAGGGAAATTAGTGCTCCATTCAGATGTAAATGAAACCCTAATGAGAAAAACAACGATAATGATGAAAGTAAAAATGTCAAAAAGTTCTCCGCCTCTTAACCTAGAAAGAGGTCTTAAATAGGCTTAGGAAATAAGTTTAACCTAATTAAAATAGCAAGGGAAATAAAATACTAGAAATAAGAAAGTCCGAAAATGCATAAAAGGAAATAATGTCTTCTGCTGGCCGCGAGGCGTGACGTGCCTACCGCGGGGCGGTGAGATCCACCGCGGGGCATCAGTTCCTTCTCTGAGATCCACCGCCGGGTCGCGGTGGCTCTGGCACGGGGCGGTGACACTCGCCCAGTCCTCTCTTCAACTCTTCTTCTCTTCTGCTCTTCATTACTACCAAGTATTGGTAGTCTTCTCCAATTAATCTCCAGCAGATCCTCATCCATCTTCATCATCTCCATCTAAGCTGTAAATCCCTGGATATCTTCAATTCTCCCCACATCTTCTGGATTACAGACTTAGCCTCAAATCTTATCATAAACTCCTCCAAATAATGCTAATAGTTGCTAGTAAAGGTGCATGAAATGGCACCTATCAAATTCCCCCATACTTAGACCTTTACTCGTCCCGAGTAATCTAATGATAAACCTACTCTCTCAATCAAACACCAAGGTCTCAGGAAGTACAAGAAAATGTGACACCAGCAACTACAACATCTCAACAATCAGCTCCAGACAACCAAAACAAGTGATGCAAAGATTATTCTAATCCTAACTCCAATCTAACTCCTTATCGCTCCAGAGTGGCCTACCCGAGTCCTCCTTATGACTCCTCTTCTTATGACGCCAGCCTCCAGAATGATCCTAAAATCACTCTTTTTTCTTTACGCTCATTTTGCCCAGGCGCCCTCTCGGGTTTTCACCTAGCCACTCATTTCATTTTGCTAGATGTCTCACAAATACTCGCATCACTCCAGTCCAATTTTGCACCGGTCTATACCATTAGGACTACCTGCTTCTTACCTGAACCGCCCTTTCGGGTTTTCAGCTCATCCCAGGATTTTAATTGCCTTTTTCACATCTTTTTGGCTTTTTTTTAAAGGAATACTTGAATGAAAATTACAGAAAACAAAGCTATGTACACTAGCTAGATAGATAGCACAGTCTAAATCCATCCCCCATACTTAAACCGAACATTATCCTCAATGTAGAAAAGAGAACAACAAATGAGATAGGGGAAAGAGAAATAAACTCACTGTGGGCTGGATGGTGGTGGTGGTGGGAACCTCCCAAAGTAGTCCCTCATATGAGCGTCCATAGCGTCCAGACGCTCATCTACATCAGCACGGAACTGGGTCTGCCAAGTCTGCAGACCGGTCTCTACTCGGGTGTTCCAGTGAGTCTGCTGCACCGAGAATGCATCAAATCTTGCGTACAACTCCTGCCAAGGTGTGGCAGGACCATAAGAAGACGAAGGTGCATCATACTGAGTAGGCAGAGGTGCATCCTCACCCACAGAATCAACAGCAGCAGCATCAACACCAGCACTAGGGCCCTCTCCAAACGGACCCGAAGGAGCAGCAGCAGGGGTAGCATCAGCCATAATTCTGCCATCACTGGGAATCCACCAATCCGGAAATGAAGGGGAATAAGTAAAAACCCGAGGAAGAATCAGAATATGACCATCATATGAAGACCAAACTAAATCACCATCCCTGCCCAATGGCTTCAGCATCGAGCACACTCTCATGTGCGCCATGTCATACACACTCTCATGTGCGCCATGTCATACACCGCATGAGCAACAAGCCGATGAATACGATCGGTGGCAATAATCTCAGCACAAAGAAGGGTGATCAAACCACCCCCACAGATATCACGTGGCTCACCATCTCGAATCCTCTTCAAGGAGCTCAGAAACAAACTAGCCCAACACGGGGTGTACGTGACAATAGACAAGATGCTCAAAAACCACTGGAAATCCTTCAAAGGGACCTTACCATCATCAGCATGGCCAAAGAAATCTCTCATCAACACCTTATGGATCAACCTTAAGCAAGGGTGCACCAACTTCAAATTCACTTCCTGACCCTTCTTGAACTTCCTGTGCGTGGCAGCCTCCCAAAACTCCATCATATCCGTCTCAATCAGACCAACAGACCACCCATCATACGGTTCCTGTGTAATGCCCAGGGCACCACGAATCTCCTCAGTAGACAAAGCATACTCTCGACCATTGTACGTGAACGTGATCTTCGTCAACCTCTTTTCGGCGGAACCATCAGAATACCTCTTAACATAGGCAATGAACTGGTAGCATAGCTCGGGGTAAGCGTCAACGGACTTGTTCAGGAAGGTCCCTAGGCCACACTCTGCTAAACAAAGGGATACACACTCCAACATACCAAACTCAATCAACGTCGGCTTGTCAAAGAATTTAGTAGCCAACACCTTCCTCTCCTTCACAACGTTATACACCTCATTCTCATCCTTCGTAGAGACTTGCTTTCTACCTCTAGGTGCCATAAGTAATGAATTGAGATGCTCAAAACAAAGGGCGACCAAAGAGGACTTACAAACGAGCGAAAAACACACAGCCTGGTAGTCTCGCCACGGGGCGGTGAACGAGTCGCCGGGTCGCGGTGAGATAACTAGGCCTTCTCGGCGGGTCGCAGTGGGGGTCGCCGCGGGGCGGTGACTGGCGACGCGAGGCGTTGGGTTGTGTTTGGCTCGATTGTGAGGCTAGACTCCAGATTAGGCAAAGGAACTCAAGGTTTAAAGTTATTGGAGGCTAGAATCGGACCAAGAACGAGAGGAAAGTGTGGGAAAATGGGGGGGGGGGGTTGGCTTGGAGAGCGGAGGCTAGGTTAGGGAAAGTGAAAGGGAAGAAGGGTTGATAGGCCGGTCATGTAATGGGCCCAAAGAGACACTTGGCCCAAAAGGGGGCCCAGTCCGTCAAATCCTTTTGTAACAATTTTTTTTCCTCCCCGTTTAAGGTTTTTTCGGGGCTTTTTTTTTTGGAGTTGAGAAGGGTATACCAGACAGTCGCCGCGGGGCGGTGGACGTCGCCGCGGGGTGGTGAACAAGCTGGGAAAACACGTCTCTTCTCCATTTACTTTCGTACCTGAAATGTTAGTGACAGGCGAACGAAACAAAGCAAACGAAACTACGAAATTAATCTAAGAGAAAAGAAGAATTAAGGAAAACTACCTCGGGTTGCCTCCCAGACAGCGCCTTAGTTAACGTCGTTGGCTCGGCGTACTTCAAATCAATCACCACCTAGAATAGGATCCTTTCGGAATCCTCTTACTTAACTCTTCCTGCTGGAACTTCCCATGGAGAGGATTGGACCTTAGACCATGTTCCCTCTTAGCCAATGACTCCATGATTGCTGCCTTTGGAGCATCTCCCCCATACTTAGAGTGATGTGGGGGCCGATATGGCTCAACCTGATCACGCTGCACCACTAGATGAAGGCTTACAGCCTTGTGTGGTTAGTGCAGGGGGGCAAGTGCCCAAATTAGAAGGAATAGGATCTCCTATGTCATCAAATAAGACATCATACTCAGGCAAATAAAAAGGTTCAACAACAGAGTATACAACTATGGTCTCCACTACACTAGTCTTAACATTTTCCTGAATAGGATCATCAATATCACTAATGCAACAAAGGGAAGGCAATTCGATGGAGTTGACCTTATGAATATTATGCTAAAAAATTATTCCATCGAATTCCATAGTCAAAGTTCCACTATCCACATCAATCTTCGTCATGGATGTTTTCATAAAAGGTCGTCCTAACATAACAGGAGCAACCTGCTCATCATAGTCCATATCCATAACAAAGAAATCAGTAGGGAAATTAAGGGGCCAATTTTAACAAGAATATCTTCCACAACACCCTTAGGAGGCACACAAGAACCATCAGCAAGTTGAATCACAATATTGGTATCATGCAAAGGTCATACTCCTAAATCCTCAATCAATGAATAAGGCAAAACATTAATAGAGGCACCCAAGTCTAACAAGGCTTTCTCAAATCGATGCTCACCTATAGAAATAGGGATAGTGAACGTACCTGGATCCTTGCACTTCTCAGGCATACGCCTTTGAAATACTACCGAGACATGTTCACCAACCAGAACCTTCTTCTGGACCTTCAGCTTTTGTGTCCTTTTAACGGTGCACAACTCCTTCAAAAACTTGGCATATCGAGGAACAACCTTAATAAGCTTGAGAAGGGGGATGTTCACCTCACAGTTTCAGAATGTCTCGAAAAGATCACTGTCATCGGCGACCCTTCTATCCTTTAGCGCCTCGGGAAAAGGCGCTGGTGGCATCTCAGAACCGAGAGGGGGAAAAACCGGACAAACATAATTATCAACACAGACCTCTTCAGCGGAGTTGGGATGTTGGACGCCGGGTCGCGGTGGTCTCACCGCGGGGCGGTGGTCATCGCCGCGGGGCGTCAGATGTGAGGAGGGATTACTGGGACTCACCGCGGGGCGGTGACTGGCACTCTTCTTTACTGGTCTCAGACCCAATTCGCCGCCGGGTCGCGATGGGGTCCACCGTGGGGCGGTCACCGATATTCTCTGTCTCAATTTCGCACTCCTCTTCAGTAATAGGAGGGACGACTAGTTGCTTACCACTTTTGAGGGTGATGGCACTCACATTTTCCCTCGGATTCACCGTAGTCTGAGACGGCAAGGAATTTGATGTTCTCTGGTCAATCTTTGTCACAACATCAGCCAATTGGCCAATCTGCCTCTCCATATTCTTTATGCTTGATTCAGTAGTCTGCACATGAGTGGCGAAGTGCTGAGTCAAGGTTTTGAACATCTCTTCAGTAGTAGCACCAGAGTTTTGGCCTTGGGGCCTCTGTTGGTATGGGACTCTCTACTGGTATTGTTGTTATACGGGCTGTTGACCACCTTGTGGGTCGCTCCATCTGAAACCTGGGTGGTATCGCCCTCTCGGATTATAGTTGGGTTGTCCATCAAAACGCGGTCTAGGGGGTCCGTAACCTCCTACAACATTCACTTCAGCAGTACCTTCTTCTTGTAGCTGAGGACAAGCATCAGAGAGGTGGAATTGATCATAGCAAATCCCACATGCTTTGACTTGTTGAGGAGTGTTTTGGTTCTCCATTCTCTTCACCATCTCCTTCAACTCAGCTAACTCATTCAGCACAGGGCTAGATCCTGCAGGAGTCACAACATTGACTATTTTTCTCTGGTACGTCCTACCAAAGCTCTTGGTACTCTCACTCATCTCCTGAAATCTTGCCATGGATGCGTCCGGTGTCAGATTAAGAATGCTCCCACCGCATGCAGCGTCAACCATCCTTCTCTCTTGATCTAGCAGACCATTGTGTAAGTAGAGAACAAGATCCTGTTTGGCGTAGCCGTGGAACGGACAGCTAGAGCAAAACCTCTTGTACCGCTCAAGATAGTCATATAGCGTCTCATCAGCACCCTGCTCAATGTTAGCAATTGCCTTTTTCAAAGCATTCGCCTTCTTTGTTGGGAAGTACTTGTCAAGAAACGCCTTGTGCAGTTTAGTCCAGGAATCTATGGTCCCTGGCGGCAAGTGATAATACCAGTCGCTAGCAGAGTCTAGCAAAGAAAAACCAAAGGCTCTCATCTTGATTTGATCCTTCGTCACACTCCTTGGCTTCATAGTCATGCAGACATTGTGGAATTTACCCAGATGAGATATTGGGTCCTCTCCACTCAAACCATGGAATTTCGGGAGATAAGCAACAACTCCAGATTTCAGCTCAAAGTTCACCCCTTCGTCAAGTGCAGGGATGACGACAGCCAAGGGGGGTTGTTCCCCAATATTCGGCTCAGTAAGCTCTCTCAGAGTTTCAGCCATTGCAGCAGGAGGGATGTCAACTGGCTCAACTGTTTCAACCTCTTCTTCTTCTTCTCCTTGATCGCGTAGGTTCGCACGGAACGATCTGTCGATTTCTGGATCAAAAGCAGCTAGAGGAGAGTCAGTACTACGGGTGTCGACCATAAGATAGGTCTCCACCAAAATCAATCACAAAAACACACAACAAAACAGAAAACTTCACCGGCAACGACGCCAAATTTGATGTGGCCAAAATATGCAATGCAAATATCGTTGAATGGCCTAGTCAAAGTAAAAGTCCTAACAACCTACTAAACAGATGTATAGTAAGCAAGTAAGGGTTGAACCCACAGGAAAGATCTGATGAAGTATGCAATTATGATTAACAAGTAACAAGGAAGGGGGGGGGGGGGGGGGGGTTATCAAACAGAGCAAAGTGAACATGTTTAGTTGACTTGAGAATATGATTGGGCAAGAAGTTCCACTAGAACGAGATCCACAATACAGAGATATAATTTGATCACCGAAATCTATTAAATCCAAGTTCTTTATCTATTCTTATAGTTATTCCCACCCTGATCTTGATTAACTACCAATTCAGACAGTTGTTGATAGTACTTACTACAATATCAATGGAAGAAAACCTTACCACTAATAAAGCAATAGCAGTGCACACAAGGATATAGGATACATGCAAATAGAAGAAAACCTTACTACTTAACATGCAAATGATTCTCACTCACAATTGCGCACTCGTATTCCACTATATGCAACAATTATGTTTGCTACTAGATATGCACTCATATTCCACTATATACAAACCCTAGCAATTGATAAATATTACTCAACCTAGTTGATCAGGCTATGAAGAATAACAATGAATCAATATTCAATATAACCAAGAGAATCAAACCAACACATATAAGAATAGGAACAAGGAATAGAAATCTCACAAACACATCAACTGTATTGCTTCAAACGTCTAGTAGAACAAAGGGAAATTAGTGCTCCATTCAGATGTAAATGAAACCCTAATGAGAAAAACAACGATAATGATGAAAGTAAAAATGTCAAAAAGTTATCCGCCTCTTAACCTAGAAAGAGGTCTTAAATAGGCTTAGGAAATAAGTTTAACCTAATTAAAATAGCAAGGGAAATAAAATACTAGAAATAAGAAAGTCCGAAAATGCATAAAAGGAAATAATGTCTTCTGCTGGCCGCGAGGCGTGACGTGCCTACCGCGGGGCAGTGAGATCCACCGCGGGACATCAGTTCCTTCTCTGAGATCCACCACCGGGTCGCGGTGGCTCTGGCACGGGGCGGTGACACTCGCCCAGTCCTCTCTTCAACTCTTCTTCTCTTCTGCTCTTCATTACTACCAAGTGTTGGTAGTCTTCTCCAATTAATCTCCAGCAGATCCTCATCCATCTTCATCATCTCCATCTAAGCTGTAAATCCCTGGATATCTTCAATTCTTCCCACATCTTCTGGATTACAGACTTAGCCTCAAATCTTATCATAAACTCCTCCAAATAATGCTAATAGTTGTTAGTAAAGGTGCATGAAATGACACCTATCAGTGGCCCTCAATTCCCCGTGTACCGATCGATCGTGTGTTTATAAGCGCTTTTGTATGAAATAAGATGTCGCCTTGCTTAAGCTTTTGTTCTTGTCTTCGAGGCCTTTTGTCCCTTTTTGAATTGGTTTTAGAACATGAAAGAAGAGATCTATGGGCGACTGTTGGGGGTGAACCTAACGACCCTCCGATGCTTAAGTTAGTAAAGTGATTCAGATAAACGTAATCGAACAAATATAGTAGGAACGTGAAAGGAAAAGGGATTTAGAAATGATACAACTTTAAGTGGGTCGCGTTCCAACTTTGGGGAAGTGGTTGTCCATCTTTAGTCTCCATGTATGCTCATTGTCCGATGATCTCCTTGATGAGGTAAGGTCCTTCCCATTGAGGTGCTAGCTTTCCGTCGGCTGGATCCTTGGTGTTTTGGAATGTCTTTCTTAGGACCCAATCTCCTAACTTGAAGATTTTGACACGGACGTTCTTGTTGTAGCTCCTAGAGACTTGTTGTTGGTACTGGACCATTCGAACTCTGGCTCTTTCTATGACCTCGCTTACGGTGTCAAGATTGTGAGCTAACTCGACGTCGTTTTGTTCTGGGGTTTGTAACCCATATCTAGCAGTTGGGAGGAGTAATTCAGTGGGGATGAATGCCTCGCTCCCGTAGACTAGTGAGAAGGGACTCTGTCCAGTCGCATTCTTCAGCGTGGTCTTGTCGGACCACTAAAAGGGGAGCTCGTCGGCCCACTTGCCTTTTGCCCCTGTAAGGCATTTTTTGAGGTTGTTTATGATGATCTTATTGCTGGATTCTGCTTGACCATTGGATTGTGGATATCTCGGCGTAGACGTGATTAATGTGATGTTTGCAGAAGGATCGCGTCTTGTTACCGATGAATTGGGAGCCATTGTCGCATACGATTTCTGAAGGGACGCCAAATCTGCATATAATGTTACGCTTTATAAATGAGATGACGTGTTTTTCTTTTACCTCTCGATATGCTTCAGCTTCTATCCACTTAGAAAAATAGTCAGTCATAGCAAGGATGAAGACACGTTGTCCCGATGCTGGTGGCAGTTCCCCGACAATGTCCATTCCCCATCGCATGAAGGGCCAAGGTGCTAGAGTCGGGTGGAGCATCTCTGACGGCTGGTGTGTGACAGGTGTGTGCCGTTGGCAGGCGTCGCATTTTCTGACGTAGTCGGTTGCATCCTTATTCATCGTGGGCCAGTAGTAACCTGTCCTGAGGGCTTTTCCGGATAGGCTACGTCCCCCATTATGGTTTCCACATTCTCCATCATGTAAGGATTGTATGACGCTTCTCGCCTCAGTTGTTTTGAGGAAACGTAGGTATAAGCCTGTGACAGATCATTTGAATAGAACGTTATCTTTTAAATCAAATGTTACGGCATGTACCTTGAGTCTTTTGGCTTCTCCTTTGTCTGTTGGGAGTATTTCATCTTTAAGCCACTTGACGTAAGGCATGGTCCAATCATCTTGGTCGCCTACTAGGTCTTCTTCTATGTCGTCGCCTACTTCCGCTGAAATGACCTCTTCTAAGGGCAGTTCGTCTATCATATGAGTGTTGTCCTGACTGGTTGTCTTGAGGATTTTGGGGACTGTCAGAGTGGTAATATGTTCTAGCGGGATGATGCGGAAGTCATCGGGATGTAGGGAGGAGCCAAGATTTGCTATAGCGTCGGCCTGTGTGTTGAGGTCGCGTGGAACTTGTCGGATGGTGAATTTCTGGAATTTGCTTGCTAGGTTTTTAACAACATCCAGATATGCCATCATCCTGTCATCTTTGGCGGCGTATGAGCCTTGTACTTGGTTGACGATCAGAAGGGTGTCACATGTCACTTCTATGCTCAGGATTGCGAGATCATGTGCGAGTGTCAACCCAAATATGAGGGCTTCGTACTCTGCCTCGTTGTTAGTCGCGTCCCATTTGCATCTCATGGCTTGGGCTATATGGTCCCCTTGTGGTGATTTTAGTACGACACCTAGGCCGACTCCTTCTACGTTCGATGCTCCGTCGGTATGGAGTTGCCATGTGCCCCGGTCTTCTTCAGTTTTCAGTTGTTTGGCTTCCTTCGTGGCTTCTTGTTCCAATGTAGGACTGAAATCAGCCACAAAGTCAGCCAAAGATTGAGATTTGATCGATGTTCTTGGCTCGTACTCGATGTCGAATCCACTGAGGTGTATATCCGATTTTGCCATTCGTTCTGTAAATTCTGGTTTCCTCATGATGGCCTTCATAGGATGGTTAATTCTTACAGTAATCACATGCGGTTTGAAGTAAGGTCTCAGTTTGTTCGAGGCCAATACCAGGGCTAGGACTAATTTTTCAAGCGACGTGTACCTCGTTTTGGTAGGGAGTAGGGAATGGCTTACATAATAGACTGGTGATTGCATGTCGTCCTCTTCCCTTGTCAAGACTACGCTGATGGTTGGCTCCGATACGGCCAGGTACAGCGGTAGTGGCTCGTCGTCTTTCGGCTTGGCCAGCAGGAGGGGACTTGCCAGGTACGTTTTTAGGTCTTGGAAGGCCTGCTCGTGTGCTGTTGTCCAATCGAATGACTTGTTTTTTGTAGAGCTTCATAGAAAAGCTTGCACTTATCCGATGGCTTTGATATGAATCTGTTCAGTGCTGCTATCCGTTCTGTCAATTTCTGGACGTCCTTGACGCATTGGGGATACCTTAAGTTGACGATAGCTTTGATCTGGTCTGGACTAGCTTCGATCCCCCTTTGTGTCACCATGTACCCTAAGAATTTCCTTGAAGACACTCCAAAAGAGCATTTAGTCGAATTTAATTTCATGTTATACCTTTTCAGTACCTCGAATGCCTCTTTCAGATGTTTGATATGGTCCTTTGCCGCTTTAGATTTGATGAGGATGTTGTCGATGTAGACCTCCATGGTGTCTTCGATCTGGTCTTTGAACCTCTTGTTCACCAGTCTTTGATATGTGTCCCCTGCGTTTTTCAATCCCAAGGGCATAACTTTGTAACAGTACGTACCTTGACTGGTTATGAAGGCTATTTTTTCTTGGTCGTTAGGGTTCATTAGGATCTGGTTGTACCCGCTGAACGCGTCGATAAATGTTAGCATTTCATGTCCGGCGGTCGCGTCGACCATTGCGTCGATGTGTGGTAATGGGAAATGAGTCTTTTGGACAAGCCTTGTTCAGGTCCGTGAAGTCGATACAGACTCTCCATTTCCCATTCTTTTTCTGAACTACGACGACGTTTGCTAGCTAGTCAGGGTACTTGACTTCCCTTATTTTACCTGTTTCGAGTAAGTTCTTGACCTCGTCGTCCACGATCTTATTGCGCTCTGGTGCGAACTTTCTTCTTTTTTGTTTAACCGAGGATATGTGGGATCTACATTCAATTTGTGAGTAATAATATCGGGGGAGATACCCACCATATCTTCATGTGACCAAGCGAAGCAATCCGAATTAGATCGTAAGAAAGTTATTAAATTTGATCTGATCGAATCGTTTAAATCTGACCCGACCTTTACCGTTTGTGTTGGCTTTGAAGGATCTAGCGCGATCTCATCGAGTTGTTCCATTTCTGGTTCGATGTATCACATGGTTCCTTCTCCGCACTGTGGTTGCTATGCGGAGGATCGATCAACTGCCCCCTCATTGAAGTGACGTAACACTCCTTAGCAGCCCGCTGGTCGCCTTTTATTTCTTGTACCCCCACTTAGTTGGGAATTTTATGGTCTGGTGGTAAGTGGAAGGTACAACTTTCATGGCGTGAATACAGGGCCTGCCAAGGATTGCATTGTATGGGGACGGGCAGTCGAGTATTAAGAACTTTACTTGTTGGTTGACTCCACCAATGTATGTTGTCAACACGATTTCTCCTCGGGTATATTTAACCTCCCCACTAAATCCGACCAACGGGGTGGAGTTTCGTGTTAGGTCGTCCTCGCTTAAACCCATATCCTTTAAGGCTTCGAGTGTTAACAAGTTGGTGGAGCTACTTGTGTCGATTAAAATACGACGAATGAGACAATTACTGATTGATAGAGAGATTACCAAACCATCGTGGTGGTCACCTAACTCTTGGGCTTCCGAGTCATCGAAGGTGATTGCGGGAACATCGGTGGTTTGTGATTGTCTCACCTCTATTCGGATCAACCTGTCACCTTTGCTTTCTCGGGCATACCTTTTGGCGGCCGAATATGTGTTTCCACACACGTCCGACCCTACTAAAATGGTGTTAAATATTTTAGTGGGAACTGGAGAAGATGGTTTATCAGATGTTACCTAGTCCCTTCGATCGAGGGTTGTTTTCGCTTTGTCGGATATGACGTCGCGTAAAAGCCCATGCGCGAGGAGTCTTGCGACTTCCTTACGAAGGGCTATACACTCATCCGTCGAATGGCCATGGTCTCCGTGGAATTCACACCACCGGTTCATGTCCTTCTTGGCATCTGGTTTGTCTCTCTTTCGAGGCCACCTTACTTCTTTTCCATACCTGTTGAAACTTTTGACAAGTTCCGACACAGAAATGTTGAAGTTGTATAAGTGGAGCTTCGGATGGAGAGCGGAATTGTTCTTCCAATCCTGGTTTATGTCATAAGAATTATTGACCTGATTGGGGTCGCTTCGCCCCTTAAGATAAGGTTGATGTCGTCTATCGCGTTGATGATCCAAAGATGTTCTTCAGTCAACTCGATCGGGGATTTTGTTCGCCTTTGAGGGCTCTTCGTCTTTTTCTAGTCTGACTTGAGCCATGGTTTTGGCTTGCACGTCCTCAAAGCTCCGGCATAGGTAATTAGTCAGTTTGCGGTAGAGTTCACTACACCTGATCAAACCCCGACGGAAGGCCTCGATGGACGTTGGAACATAGCAATGTGGGATTGTGACCTTCTCTTTGTTGTACCTGTTGAGATAGTCCCTTAAGGGTTCGCCATACCTTTGCATGATCCTGTATAGATCGCTTGATTGTTTTTTCAATCGGCAGTTGCTGGCGAACTGTACTTTGAATGAATTGATTAAGTCCGCGAAGGAAGTGACGGAGCCCTGCGGCAAATGCATAAGCCATGTTAGTGTAGGTCCCGCGAGAGTCGTGCCGAAGCTTTTTCACATGACTGCCTCGCGGTTCCCTCTTGGGATTGAAATAGTCATTAATTTCTGCTTATAAATTGAAATGTGATCGTCGGGGTCCCCAGTCCCATCGTAGTTGGGCATGTTGGGGACGTGGAATTTCTTAGGGATCTCGATGCATGCAATCGCCTCTACGAAAGGCGAGTCTTCGTATCCATCGATTGATTCCTTTTTGATCGGTTGTGGGACTCCTGGGATTCGAGTAATGCGATCGTCCAAGGCTTTCATATGTTCGCTGATAGCTTGTTGTATGAGGGTCTGGAGATCGGTCAGAGCGGTGGCCTGCGGAGGAATTACTCGAGCTTCGGGGGCTCGGTCACAGAATTTGGCATGTTAGTCGTAACGAAAGTGATTGGAGGAGTGTGAAATATACCAGTGGGTTGAATATCGTTGGTCACTGCCGCGGGCGTTGTGGCTGCTCCGTCCAGGTCGAGTCGCGTTGAAAGTCCCTCTGTTTTGACCATGCGTCTCGAGCCTCCGGGGGCCGACACAGCCGAGTTTACCTGCGATCTTAAAAATTCATTTTCACGGGTTAGTCGAGCGATTTCAGATTCAGATTGAGCACTTAATGTTTCGGTCTTGGCACGTTGTTGAGCTAGTTCCTCCTGGAGGATGCTCATGGTTTTTGCGAGCTCTTGGATTTGAGAGTCCATGACTGGTTGATCGTCGATGTCTCTAGCCTGGTTCACAACTTGAACGTTAGCTCGGACCTGATCTTCGACGAGGACCATGGGGTCTTCAGCGTTGGCCATGGTGAGATGAGAGTTGGATTGGTGATCGGATCGCTAATTGACCCACGGTGGTCGTCAAATTGTTTTGAGGCGAAAAGATCGAATCGATCCAAATCGCCTTAGGGAGGGAAACTAGACAAAGATTGATATATAGGATTCTAATGATTCGAATCGACCTGTGATTTTAATAGTCAGTCGCCTTATAAATATGAATTGAGATCCAAACTAAAAGATTAACGGAGGAATTGAGAGCAAAAAGCTAGGAAATAGTGTTTATAAATCTAGTATTTATACACGATTTTAGAGCTAAACTAATTAAGCCGTTGTCGTCCGAGATTTCCGGGATCCGTCAGGTCGTCACCTCTTCTTCTGATATTCTAACCGATCCAACGTTCTCCTCCTACCATTTCTTTCAGATCGTGGTCCGATCTATCCGCACTTGGGTCGACCTTTCCACCTGAGTTAATCCCGGGCTCAACAGAAGCCAATCAGTACAAAGAATATAGACAAATCAAAATCGTGTTAGGAGCTTCCAAACAAATGTTTCAAAGCATATTGATATCCACATTCACTGAAAGAAATAACTTGTCCAACAAATCACTTTATCTACCCAGTACGTCACCCCAAGAGCATATATGCAGCTAGCTAGACTAAAAGAAAGCATATTGATATCCACATTCACTGAAAGAAATAACTTGTCCAACAGATCACTCTGTAATATATTTGCGATGTCATTCATTAACTAAATGAGGGATGATGTCATTATGTTGGGGCATGCATGTTCCAGAGAGCGGGTAATTTGGTCTTTGATGTCTGCAAGAAAGGAGTTGTGGTATGCCTTCATTTTAGCGAACAATGTTTTGTTCAACGAACTTCTTATAAGGAGGGATACCTTTTTGTGTTGCAAACCGTGGCAGGGATATGACTTTGAAATATTTGTGTCAGTATTTGTAAAATACAAATGGAATGGCCAATTCAAAAGACTATATATATGCGTTTTTTTATCTAAATGTACGCGATTTCGTACGTGTAGCTTAGCAGCATGATTTGGTGCGCATAAGCTACGCGCACATGGATATAATGGGCAATTTTGAAAAGTGAGGGTAAAAGTCATGCACGTAAGAAACCCGCATGAAATGGTACGGACAAAGCTATGCACGTAAGTAACGCACATAGCTTTGTCAGGGGCCGGCTCAACACGTGCGCGTAAGCTATGCGCATGGTTAATGGGCCGGCCCATTAACCATGCGCATAGCTTACTCGCATGGTTTGATGCGCATTAAAATCGTGTGTCGCCTTCTTCTTCCTCGCGACACTAACGTAATAAACCCGATAAGCCCTAAAATTTCTTCCGCCCGATTTCTTCTGATTCGTTGGTTGATTCTTAAAATTGGAAATGGATTCGTCTTCCTTGATTGATTCCGAGCTCGGGAGTGGCAAAAACGATGGAGGGAAACCGCGGCCGGTGGGCGGCAGTGGCGCCGGCGTCGACTCCATAGTGGCGGCCGGTAGCTCTGGTGGCGGTTGCTGCACTGTGGCGGTGGAGGCGGAAGGCGGCGTAGACCCGAGGGTGGCTCCTGTGGTGGCTGCTGGGGTGGTGGAGGAGGAGGTGGTGGCTGGTGGGCAAGAGGTGGTGGCTGTGGTGGAGGAGGGTGATTTGGGGGTTTTGGGCGGAGGGAGACTGCAGATGAGAGCTCAGGCAAACGTACCGATGGTGGAGCCGGAAGAGGCGGAGGCCCCAACCGTGGTTATTCCTACTGGTCTCCAACAGGTTTTTTTTCTTCGAAATCCTAAATTTAAATTTTGTTTCCAACGTAATTGTTTATCTAAATTGAATTGTTTGAATTAAGTTTATAAAACAGATTATGGATTAGTTGTGAATTTGATTTGAAAGTAATTGTGAATTTTGATTATCATGTTTTTGTGTATTTAGACTAGAAATTCTTAATAATGGTGCCCATAGGTTACAATTAGAAATCCTAAATTTAAATTATATTTCCGACGTAGTTGTTTATCTAAATTCATTTGGTTGAAATTCTTAGTTGTGACTTTATTTTGAAATCCTAAATTTAAATTATGTTTCCGACGTAGTTGTCTATGTGAATTGTATTGTTTGAATTTAGTTTATTAGATAAAGTTAAATTTATTTATTATGATTTAGTTGTGAATATGATTTGAAATTAATTGTGAATTTTGATTATCAATTTTGTGTGAAGTTAGACTAGAAATTCTCCATAATAGTGTGCATAGGTTATGATTAGAAATTCTTAGTTGTGATTTTAAAAAAAATAGTTGTGAATTTAGATTTGAAATTAGTTGTAAAACTGGGCCCAAAGTAATGGAGTAGAAATACCCATTTTGATTTTTAGAATATGATTCTTAGAATATAAGATTGTTAGAATCATCCTCTAAGGGTCTGTTTTGATAGAAAAAATAATGCAATTTAATGTATTATCTCCGGGAATCCAAACAGACCCTAACAATCTTATATTCTAATAATCATATTCTTTGAATCGAACCATTGTGATGTAATTAATAAAATGATGTAATGTACTGAAATCTAATGTAATATACTAAAAATTAAATTAATTAAAGAAATAATCATTTGATTTACTTAAATTTTATATAATTTAGAGGTTACGGGGGGTCTTGACCCCTTTGGGCCGGACAAAGCCGACACCAGTGGATGATCGTCGCAGACCACGTATAGGGGCGTTAGATTCTACACGTCGTCGTGCTGCTCTTGTCCATGTGGATATATTAGCTATTTCTGCCCCTCCTTCTCCTCTGACAGTCATTTCTGATGATGTTTATACGGAGCACGCTGACGAACATATGGAGGTAGATTTGCAGCCGACGACGACAGGCATGGCTGATGATACCCACCAACAGATGGATGAGGATGTAGATTATGTTGAGTCATTAGAGTCGTGGTTGAGGACTGAGGATTTGAGCCGTGACGAGTCTCCCCCTACCCGGTCCCCCTTATTCTCCTCTCATGGCCCCACTTTTGTCCCCTCTCCTGAGTTTGGTGTTGGCCAGTTTGTTTTGTCACCTGTACGGCCCTCCACTTCTGCACCTCCACCTCCACCTCCAGTTCCCCCTACGGGTCATGTTGATGATTTTGATCCAAGACTTTCTTCCACTTATGCGCCGTGGATGCTTGGAGGTCCACGGTGCCCGATCCTTCTCCCTAGCTATGCCACGCACATTGCGAAGGCCATTTATGAGCGTCCCCAACCCGATCTCGTTGACCATCTGTTTGTTGATCTTGCACTCCCTCCCGTTAGGCAGAGAAGACGGAGGAGGAGAGTAGAGGAGGCTCTAGAGGATGCTGATGCAGGTCCATCTGCTCCAGAGGTAAATGATGATATTATTGCAGAGCCTGATGCTCTAGAGGTACCTCCTCTTAGAGGCGTCGCCCGCCGACAGGCGATGCATGATTTGGTATGTGAAACTGTTAATATAAATATTTAAGGTTTTAGAATTACGTGATAAATTTTGTTGACTAATGTTATATATTTTATATGCAGAGTCGTAAGATTCTTAGGATCCATTTCCGACCTGCCCAGCTATATCCCCACGAGGCCTTTATTACCGATGATCCCCAGACGTGGTTTAGGATTGCAGAGCGCAACGGTCTTATACATTTACGCACAGTTGGCATCGCCGCCAGTATAGATGCTGCTATGATATCTGCATTTGTGGAGAGATGGCATCCGTAGACTAGTTCATTTCATTTGCCATTCGGAGAGATGACGATCACATTGTTAGATGTTCTCCAGATTCTACGGGTTCCCATTCATGGGAGGAGCTGCACTACAACGTTGACTGATGATGCATTCAAAGGATGTATCGCCACAGATCCATGGGTTGGCGAGGCTCAGGTGAAGCAGTGGTATACATGGGGCGGCATCCCATTAGAGTATCTAGAGCGGACATTGAGGGAGATGATGGCGACACCCGAGAGAGTGGAGAGCGTTATTGCCACCTATTAATTGTTGTTGCTTCTTGGGTCGACTGTCCTGGTGGACAAGTTGACTAAGGCCGTGAAGCATAAGTGGTGTGCCCTTCTGTTTGACCACGAGAGTACTGGAGGTTTTGCATGGGGAGCCGGCATCCTTGCATTTTTGTATCACAATTTGGGAGAGGCGTCTAGGCGTGGAGCGCAGGGGATTGCATCATGCGGGATTCTTATTAGGGTAAGCTATTCGTGTCATATTAGTCAAGTTATAATTGACTTTCTAATTATTTTTTGGCTAATAGTGTTATTTCATCATGTACAGTCATGGATTTGGGCATACTTTCTCCATTTCCTCGGACATTATATTACGAACCCGCTATTTACGGGAGCAGCTGCTAGGGATGGGGTAGAGTTGGCCAACAATAGAGATACTGGACGTTTGGTGGAGATACGTCGGATGCTGGACAACATGAGATATGAGGAGGTAAATAGTGTATAGGTTATTGTCGATACGTTTATAACAAATTACTTTAAATAGATAATTAATAGGGAAATTTGACGTTACAGGTTACTTGGACTCCATGGGTGGGGGTGGACTACAACGCTCCAGAGATTTCCTCATCTCGGTTCCGGGGTGTGCTGCGTATTATGGAGATTACAGAGCCGTATATGCTGGACCGAGTCCTCAGGAAGTTTGGTATTGTACAGACCATCCCAGATCCTCCGATTATGCCCAGCACAATGACACGAAATGAGGAGATCAGAGGTTACACAGTTCAGTTTGATGATGAGCTGCTAGGAGCATGGGATGCAGAACTGAGACCTCTGATCGACTTGGTGGCTCAGTCACGACTCATTTTTGGGACGTTTCTAACAACTATTTGGACTGGTTCAATGAGATGTCTCATCCATTGGTCGATCCCATTTCAATCAGACGAGATCGTCCCATTGGCCCAGTCCATGTCGCCCCTGTAGTGGATTCAGTTGCGGTACGTTTTAATTCTTTTACTTTAATTTATGGTCATTGGTATTTGTAGGTTTTGACTAATATTTCTATTATTTAATACATCACATCCAGTTGGTTGCTGGTGAGGTCCGATCTTATTTGCAGACCCATGAGGAGAGAAGACCGACCTTAGATGATGGTGTTGTTAGAGCATGGTTGGAGATGCTGATTGGGGAGACACCACCAATGGCCCCGCCTCCACTCCACCCCGTTATTCACGGATGTTTCAGGATTCAGTCCACGAGGCTGGTCAAGGGAGTGGCAGTCATCCAGGGCAGGAGGAGTAGTACTAGTTATGTTGACTTATTCGTAGACTTTATGTACATATTTTTGAGTTATTTATGTGGTTTCATGAAGAAATGGTTGAAAAACGCAAAAACTACAAAAAATGGGCCAAAGTAGGGCGCTTAGATGAAATTTTGTAAGAATTGTCGGGAAAACAAAAAAAATACAAAAATGCCCCAAACTAGGCGTTTTAGAAAATATTTAATCTTAAAATGGGCCCAAAACACCAAAAATTACAAATGGGCCTAAACAAGGCCCAATAGTAAGGATTATTCATGAAAGGGGCCCAAAATACCAAAGAAATGCAAAATGGGCCCAAACAAGGTCCAATAGTAAGGATTATTCATGGAATGATACCAAAACACCAAAAATTACAAATGGGCCCAAACAAGGCCCAACAGTAAGGATTATTCATGGAATGGGCCCAAAATACCAAAGAAATGCAAAATGGGACCAAGCAAGGCCCAATAGTAAGGATTATTCATGGAATGGGTCCAAAACACCAAAGAAATGCAAAATGGGCCCAAACAAGGCCCAATAATAAGGATTATTCATGGAATGGGCCCAAAACACCAAAAATTATAAATGGGCCCAAACAAGGCCTAATAGTAAGGATTATTCATGGAATGAGCCCAAAACACCAAAGAAATGCAAAATGGGCCTGAAAAAGGCCCAATAGTAAGGATTATTCATGGAATGGGCCCAAAACACCAAAAATTACAAATATACCCAAACAAGACCCAATAGTTAGGATTATTCATGGAATGGGCACAAAACACCAAAAGCTATATAGTAGAAGCGATAACTTCTTATGAAATCATTAGCATAAGTATAAAGTTCGATATATAACTTCATAAGACTTTGTCATATGACATTAGCATATAGTACAAGCGATAATTTCTTAAGAAATCATTATCCAATTACAGTAGTATAAACTTTAATTACTATATAATACAAGCGATAACTTCTTTAGCGAGAACTTTAATTACTATATAATACATTAGTATAAACTTTAATTACTATATAATACAAGCGATAAGTTCTTAAGCGATAACTTTAATTACTATATAATACATTAGCATAAACTTTAATTACTATATAATACTAGGGCCTCCCATTAGTATGTCTTTCTTTCACTAACTCCGCTTGATCCCTACAAAGGTTCACAAAATTAATTTAATTCATTAGTTTAAAACATTGTTTCTATGGCTTACGATATGTATCGTGTATTGCCTTGAAATTATACCTACAAAGGGCCTCATTTTGCTTCAGAAGTTGCTTTTTTTTCCTTGCACAATTCTCTAATGACTTTGTGTGTTCTTTCATTGTACGGTGGATTCATCCACTTATAGAAAAGACATCCTCCTTTGTTACCCGGTTTGTGGACATCGTAGGTGCCAAAGTCCGAGCATCCCCAATACCTTCTTTCGTAGTTCCACTCAGTTTCACAAGTGTGTATGATTGCCTTTGAATTACAAAAGCAAATTCTATCCCCCGTTGATGAACTTGAACTCGACGAAGACTCCATACTAAATTGTAGACAATGAAAATACTACAAGAGAAGGATGTGGGGGTTGATGATCTCATTATGGGTATTTAAAGGCTGAAAAATAGGCGTTAATGGACATTACCGTTTGGTATGCGTAACACACGCGCACCAAATGGTAAAAACAGCTATGCGCGTAGCTTAAGCGCATACCTGTTTCAATGGGCTAGCCCACGTTAAAATGGGTCGGCCAATAATACATAAGCTTATGCGCATACCCTTATGTATTTATGCGCGTATGTTATGCGCATAAACTGGACTTGCCTTCTCGCGGCTCCGTCTTCCGCGACTGCATCTTCATTGCCGCGCCCGCGGCTTGTTGTTCTCAGCAATACCTTGATCAGGAACCCTAGATGTCTTCTTTGTTTCTGCAGTCAAAAGTAGGCTTGGCTTCACTACCTCCACCCATACCCTTCTTTCTGGTCAAAAGTGGTTGAGCCTTCTTTATGCCCATGCAGACTATTATAGTAGTAGGGTACTACCTATTTCTTTGCACAACTATAGAGGGTAGTTGAGCCTTCTTAAGTAAAAGTGGACTTGTCAAACAAATTTGATTGATTTGAAAGTAGACTTGTCAAACAGATCTAATTCAGATTTAATCTTTTTTTTATCTATCAATTATTACATCACATAATGGTAACATCAATCAATTACATGAATGGATCCGTCTCCAGAATACATGAAAGGATCTGGTGCCCGACCATTTGCAATCCGGTACTCTCGATACAACTTCAAATTCCCCTCATACTGTGTTGCCCATCACAAAATGTTTGGATCCGCATTTCTACGCCACGAACCAGGAGTGTGCGGTATTGGTGACCCATCCTTGAGAACCACCTATATAAACACAAAACATTTTGATTAGCGTAAACAATATAGCCTAATTACATACAACAAAATAATTAAGAAAAAAACTTTACCGGTATGAAGTGGTCATGGTTGCCTACGTGTGCCATGGCCAAAATCCTTTGTGGAGGACCGACACTGGATGTCCTGGCCCTTAACGGTAAGCACAACGTCGGAACTTCCCAAGTTAATAAGACGAGACCAACTTGATATAGTGTGGCAAACACTAGACCCATCAATGGCATATGAAGCCAATATACCGAGGAGCAAGGACTTCTACAATGATTGACTTGGAGAATAAGATCATCCCAAGACCCTTCCCGAAGAAGGCTATGTATCGGCTCGTATAGATCTTGGTTGTCAAGCAACTCCACTACTAGCTCCCGTCAGATGTTGACATATTCTTTCTCTTCCCTTCCCAACAGTACAACCACTAGTACAAAAAAGGTCATAGACCTCGCTATTTTTACCCCGGTTTAATAAAACCGGGGTGACAAAGATATCCGATCCCTGGTTATTAGTAAAATCGGGGTAACAAAGATACTGGACCGCGGTATATAACGAATAACCGCGGTCCGGGTAATTATTTTTTGTTAAATATACCGGACTGCGGTTTTATGAACAACTGGGGTATTGTGAATAACGCGGACCCCGGTTAGTTAAAATAACCGTGGTCCGGGTATACTTTTTTTTTAAAAACAAAAACATACCGAACCACGGTTTATTTGAAAAAACGGGGTCTGTATTATGCCAAAGATAAAAATAGGTACCCGGCTCACGCGCAGTCTCCCTCCCTCGACCATCTTCTTCACGATCCAATTGCCGCTCGCCCTAGCCTTTGCGTCGCCCCTCGCAGTTCTGCTCTGTTTCGCTTCTTGGCCAACTCGCCGCGCGCCCCACTCGCTTCCTCCGGTCCAACCACCAGGAGCGCCAATAATCTTCCTTCATCTGCGACTCGAGGTTGGACTCGATAGCAGGCCACCCTCCACTGATAGATCTTCGCAACGGCGGCGAAATTTGTAAGTTTCTCCCCTCATGTTTCAATAATTGGGAACGACTGGTTAAGGTTCAGATTTGGATGTATTTGTTTGATTGTGAGGTTTGTTAATTTTAGTTCGGTAGGATTAGGGAATTACAGTTTCAATCTCCAGGAATTTGGGGTCTAAGCATATATTGTAACGGTACACGTAAGGTGTTCGATAAAATGCCAAGACGAAATATCTACTTGTTTGGGTTATTTTGATAATTTCTAATGTGCTCAACTCGATATTTGATTTGTTCAATGATGGGAAATTCAAGAATACCAAGTAATCTGTCAAACTTTCGAGAGGGAATTGCTTAATTCTAGGTCTGATTGATCTATAAGCTTGTAATCATGCCAAAAAGGGTGCTTTAGATGTTTTCCCTTTTAACCTTCTCAAATTTTCTTGTGGAATCTCATATACTTGCACTCCCACTTTTGAAAATTTACTTAGGCTATTAATTTTTCCTTTTCAAATTTATTTAGTTTTGGTTGCATTAACTGTTGACTAAGTTCAGTTCAGTAGATGATCTCATTTTGAACTTAAAATGACTTATGTTCAAGTGTTCAACTGATGTGTGTAATTAAACTTAAATGAGTTCAGTTCAATTTCCCAGAACCGCAAATAGCAAAGGCATTGGAATCAGTTAAATTATGAAAACCCATAAGAGAGGTATCTGGTTCATTCATTCTTCTTAACTCTCTTGTCCACATCAGTTTTACTTGCATCTTTCTGTTGAAAATAAGCCTATCAAATTGGTTATCATCTTTCTGTTGACTCCATTTGTTGTATATTAATTTTCTCGATGGATTGATCTGCAGTGCAGGTAGAAAAGATCTCCACATTGTTGAAGGCTGCCAATGTAGAAGTCGAAGCTTGTTGGCCGAGCTTGTTTGCCAAGCTTGTGGAGAAGAAAAACGTGGAAGACCTCATCATGAATGTCGATTCTGGTGGAGGAGCAGCTCCTGTTGCAACTGTTGCTGCACCTGCTACTAGAGGTGCTGCTGCACAACAGGAAAAGGTGGAGAAAAAGGTAATAAAAAAAAGTCTCGTGGTAATGGATTCTCTTCACTAATTGCGGTTTAGTGTTCTTACTGGGAATTAAAATTTTCTTCACAAATCTTACTGGGAATTATGATTACTGACGACTTCCAAATACGTCTGAACTATTCAGGTTGGATCTGTTACGGCTATATGTTGCACCTGCTTTCTCGTAAGATGCTTTGTGGTAAGTTCCTTTCCAATTAGGCTTTTTCTACCCAGATAGCTTCCCATAAACAGATGATCTGAACATTTTATGAAAGAATATTGACCTTGAAATACAATTAGAAAAAGCAAGCAGGGTCTTGTAAAGTCATGTTGTAGGTTCAATAAACTGCACTCTTATAAAATGGTGTCAACCCAAAAAACTTTTGCAGGTCTTCTTATCTGCCTTTGATTCGAATGCATCACTGGATGTATTGGATCATCCAATTTTGGACTTCTTCTACTACATGGTACTACACCAAAAACTGTTGCATCTAGCTATAAATTTCCCATTTGCTTGTATTCTTATTTGTGTTATGAATTTAAACTTTGAATAGCTCGTTGAGATCCTACCTTCAGCGCTTGTTCTGTACATCTTAAGGAAGTTGCCTCCTAAGCGAGTATCTGCACAGTATCACACCTCAGTTATGTATAGTAACATATACTTACAACATTTGTATATATGGTTCTATCTGCATATGTCACTGCTTGTTCTGTGTGTGGAATTGTAACTTGCAACTTTTTCTATCTATAGAGTTTGGAGCAGCAAAAAAAGGTCAATTTTCTAAGTCTATTAGTTTCTGTTATTGTATGATATTTGTATATATGCTTCTATCTGCACGTGAATTTTATTTTATTTTTAAAAAAAGGAATGGGACCCCCCCCCCCGATTTTTCTTTTAAAAAAAAAAAAAAAGATCTCAGACCCCGGTTACAAAAAAACGGGGTCTGGGCTCCGGACCTCGCCGAGAACAACCACGGTTTTCGAACCGCGGTCCGGAGAGGAAAAAAACCGGGGTCCGACCCCTAGTTCTGTACTAGTGCATAGACCGATATCCACAATGACCGTCGGGACGTACATCTCTAACATGCTTGATATACGGAATCGAGAAGTCATCCACATTGTCAACCCCAAAGTTAACCCCCATATGAACAACGGGAATACTGGGCTCTTCAGGCCACTGTGAATCTTCTGGTTGTGATTCTTCTGGTACAGGTTGGGATTGCAATTCCTCAAAACCGATCACCACTGGACTAGGACCACTTGCTTCCTTTATAGGACGACTTGGGCCTCTACCAAAGCTCTCACTTGCCTTCCCCTTTGCCTTTGCCTTTGCCTTTGCCTTTGCCTTTGCCTTTGCCTTTGCCTTTGCCTTTGCCTTTGCCTTTGCCTTTGCCTTTGCCTTTGCCTTCTTCTCCTTCTGCTTCAATTCTTCCTGTTTGTGCTCAAACAAGCACTTCTCCCTCTTCTGCACCTTGTTCAGCTTGTTTCTGGAAGCACTTGGCCTTCCTTTAGCACGGATCCAAGTCGGCTCCAACAATGTACTTTCATCTGGATACTCCAAGTCGTGATACAACTCACCTAGTTGGAATGCCATGCCTTTCTTCAAAGACCTAGTATCCATCCTGGCCCACATTTCTCTAAGCCTCATCTCTGTAATGTTCATTCGAACATTCTGATCAACGGACACGCTTGTTGTAGAAGCATCTTCCCATTCCAAGTCCCTCCAAAATGGGTGAAAGTCCTCCGGAATGAGGGGTGTTCTCATAATGATGGCGTTTGCAAGGACATGTACGCACGGCATCCCTAAGCAGTTTCTCACCCAATGATCAGTGCATTCTTCTTCGTACTGCTCCTTCAATAACCGCTCATACGACGCCAATAACAAATCTAAGCACATGTCTGACACTTGGTAGAAGAGCCTACAAAATATCGCACGTACAGCTGGCAACATCGCTGGATCATCGAAATCTGTTGGTTGTTTAGACAGTGACATGTTCATGCTTGCCCTAATCTGATCAATTTGAAGGATGATGGCATGGTGGATCCTCACGATGACTCTATTGAAACCCCCTCTGCTAGAGCCAATAATATCTTTCAAAACCTTGTGCATCCCCTCAACCCTTTCAAAACACATTAGGATAGTAAGACATTAAGAATTAATGGTAATAAAATAAAATATCATTACAGCAGTGATACTTGTTTGAAGTCCTCGTGAAGAAGTAAAGATGATGATCAGTCCATGCCATTACTATGCTTTTCTTGTAAGGAGTAAGTCATGTGCCCTCCACGTATACGACAAGGCCGCTCTTCCATGATGTCCTCAATGCGGCAAGCCTCTCTTCATAGCTTTGTTCACTAGTTAAGCAAAAAAGTCTCTAGCATTGGTTTGCAAAGACATCGACACTTTCTTTCGTCTTCAGAATGGATGATGCATGTGCCTTAATGTTGTGTCTGATATGCACCCAACACAAGAGGTGTTGAACTTCATTGCCGAAAACATTGTCGATCGCATTAATGAGGGCATGCTCACAGTCTGTGATTACTGTCGTTGGCATCACTCCCAAATCTAAACACAATGCTCGGGTTTTTCTCATTATCCACATGTAATGGTAAATCCTTTCCGCTCGAGTGAATGCATATGCAATGTTGAACGTCTGGTGAGTGTTGGTGAAACCAACAATCTCCACAAGTGGCATACCATATCTGTGACAAACATTTCAATAAACCAACATCAATGAAATTTAATAACTATAAAATTCCATTCATAAACCAACTATTTTTTAAGGACTTACTTATTTGTCTTGTATTTCGCGTCGATGATTACAAGATACAAGAACTTTTTCATCAACCACAAAGACTCCGGGTTAGCAAAAAATAAGATTGCTACCTCGTCCGTCTTCAAATACCTTAGAGGATGAACTACATATTTGTGTTCAACCAGAAATCTAAGCGACCACTGCGTCACAGTTAGTTCTCCACGATCCTCATACTGGAGCTTCTGCAAGAAGTTGGCTACTTGTTTTCGGGATGTAACGTTCCCAAAAAGTTTGCTCTCAATTTAGAAACAATTTGTTTCGGTGTCTTTCGACCATCTCCCCACCTCCTAGCACTTAGCTGCTCCGCCTCGGTCCGATCCATGAATGCATTCCCTTTAAAGCTAGTATGTAGCTTATGGTTGTGCCGACCTTCCATCACACCCAATACCCATTTTTCACCAACCATCCAGGGCTCTTTCTTCATCCGAACACCCATTATCTCAAACCTACACCCACACTTCTTGGATTTCGATTTTCTTAATATAGGATCCGGTAATTCTGGATTCTCCTTGTTCACCTTCAGCCTCCCCGTTCTCCATTCCCCAAACCTATCGCACACTATACTAATTTGATACGGACTTGAGTTGCGCTTCACCAAAGCTATAACAAACTCCTTTCCTCTTTCTTTCGCCCATTCATATAATTCTTCCTTACTATCAAACATTAAGTCCGTAGTAAAGTACTCCGTATAGTCTCTCCCCTATAAATGACGACATTTTTTACAATTACGGATTATAGTCTATAAATACAACTACAAACTAACATATTTAATAATGAACTTAAAATTAGTTTAACACTTCCAACAATTTCGGTATTTACAAAACTATATTAATTCAATACTAATCACGAATCTACTATTTATAAAACTAATTATGATATAACAATAAGATGAAATTTAAATATGAATTAGTTTAACCCTAACCACGAATTCCCTACTAGGGTCCCAATCACCGGTTGCTTCGTCATCTTTGACATCTACGAAAAACCTTGACGCCATCCATGAGTCGTCCTCGTCTTCTTCTTCTTCACTTTGAACCCAATCATTTTCCTCACCACTATGATACATCTTTCAATTTGTAGAGAACAACAATACCGGTTATGATGGGGAAACCAAATTCGTTGGGTATTAATAGGAAGATTTATGGTCGTTGGGAAACAACTGTTTGGTGCGCATAGCTTACGCTCACCAAACGGTCAAATTATAAACCTTATGCGTGTAGCTTATGCACACAGGGTTTATAATTTGACCGTTTTGTGCGCGTAAGCTACGCGCACAGGTTTTTTCCAAGCCTTTCCATAAATGCCCATTTTATCCCTGTGCGCGCAGCTTATGCGCGCGAAACCATGCTGCTAAGCTATGCGCATAGTTTCGCGTACATTTAGACAGAAAATCGCGTGCATATAGTCATTTCCTTCTTTTAATCACGCAGAACTTGAATTTGATTTGTTATACAAAACGAGCTTATAATATGTAGAGCATCGACTAATTAAAGTTGAAAATATATAAAAGTAAATAAAAACTACCCAGACATGCTTCAAATCACCAGTAAGAGTTAAGTGTTGCATGCATTTTGCACCTTTTGCAACATAAAATTTCATTAAGAATCAAATGACAATTTCAACTACCTGACATGCATGAACAAATAAAATTTTATTTGAGCACTTGATCTGCATTAGTACAATATCAACATGTTTTAGGGATAAAACTTAATTTTTTGGGGCGAAAAGATCGAACCGACCTGAATCGCCTTAAGAAGGACAACTAGACAATGATGAGATTAAATATATCTAAAATAATCCAAATCAACTTAACGATTGAATAAATGAGATTAATCGAGTGTAAAACGAGCTTATTCCCTAAGGACGAGAAAGCAATCGAATATAGAAACTTAGTTGACGGTCGCTTCAATACTGGGATGAAGAACTGAGCTAGAGAGTGATTCGTAGTAGCAAGTAAGAAAGTAGTAAATTGTAGTTTGTATTCATTATGAAGAATCGTGTGTTACAAGAGCTTTCCGAATCTAATATTTATGCTTATCCTTAAAACCAAACTGAACTAGCCGTTCATCCGAGATCTCTAAGATTCATTGAACTGTCCACCTGTTTGCCGATATCTTAGCTAACACCTCCAATATCTTGTTCCGCCCCGTACTCTTCTCGTGAAGACGGTTTGGCCCTGTTAACATTTGCATGGGCCAGTCTGATAAGCTAATTAGATCGGGGCCCAATAATTGCCCCAAGATCAAAATGGGCTAGAAAAAGAGCAGTTTGAGGGGGCGGTTTGATTTTCAATCTGCAAAATCTTTCCCCGATTTTCATGCAGGCGTTGGGTTGACGTGGCGCCGTGTGATTGGTTCACCAGATTGACCAAAGGTATGACGGTTTTACATCTTTAAATATACCATCAATTACCCCTCTTTTCACCATCCTTTCCCTGCAAAAAGTCTGCAGTTTTCCAAGGTAAAAGTTTTCGAATTTTTTTACCGTTTCTCCCTTTCTCTGTTTCTCCCATGGCGTCATCAAGATCCAAGAAAGGCAAGATCGTGATTGAGAGTTCCGCCGGAGACGAGGACGTCTTCACCCCTTTAGGACTCCTAAGCCCGGAAGACTCCTTGTGTGGAACCCTAACCCAACCCGAGTTAGATATGATCCTCAAAATTGATCAGTTTCCTGAAGGTATTGTAGCGCGTCTTTGCCTCCCCCATGAACGAGCCAACTGGTGTCACAAAAACTTGGTTTGTTTCTTTGAGTATCCCTTCAAGGTTGGCCATTTTTTCCCCTTTTCTAGTCTCGTTAGGAACTTCCTTGCTGTTTTAAAGCTCGCACCTTGTCAAGTTATGTGATATGCGATATATTGTATAGCGCATCTAGTGGTTATTAGCATGATTTAGGTGATGTTTGGATATGATTTGATGGTAATTCTGTAATCCGGAAGAGAAGACTAGAAGTGAAGAAATCATGGGATTTACAGATGTTTGAAGTGCATTGAAGAGTAGAAGAACAGTGTGATGAATTCAATTGGTTCGTTCTCTTTACTTAGATGTCCAAATTGAGTGATTCCAATTCGAGGAGTTAGATCTTGAAGTCTACTGCAAGTCCTCAAAATATGAGCGCAATCCGAGTGGGGAATCAAAGATTATGGCGTTTTTACGGAAGTGTCGTAGAAGCCGGAGGTGCCACCGCGCCCGCGCCCAAGACCACCGCACCCGCGGTGCTGAGCTGCAGTTTTACGCGGATTTTATATCCGAGATCTTTCTTTCCTTATCTTTTAGTTCGAGATCTTATTTCCATGTTTTATCTTATTTTCCTTTTCTTTATTTCTAAACTATTTGTTTTCCTATTATTTAAGGTTTAACCTAGACTTTGTTTAGGTGAACCTCGTTGCCACCTTTCTTAGTTTTCTCTCACAAACCCTATGGAGAACTAAACTTCCATTGTTGCACTTGACGTTTTGAAGCCAGCAATTGATTGGTTGTGAGTTTTCTACTCTTGTTCGTTTCCTATCTGTGTTGTATTGATTCTCTTGTGCTTGAATGTTTATTGGTTTATGTTGATTTATCTAGAGTAGCTAACTAGATATATTGATATCTTCCTAATTGCTAGGACTTGTCAATTTCGGGTTCGGGTTGCATATCTAGTAGCAAACACGATTTACATAAGCGGGTTGCGAGTGTTCATCGTGAGAGAGAGTTAATTGCATGCTTATAGTAACGTGTTGTTTCTATTGCATGTATCTTGTTGAATCCTTGTTTGAATGCTATTGCTTTATTGAGTCTTGAAGGTTTTCAGATTTGATTCAGTAATAAGTACTATTAGGGCTGGTAGAACTAATAGTTACATATGATCGGGATAAGAACAACCAAAGGAAAGATAAGAACTTGAGAATAATAGAATTCAGTGATCAACCATATCTCTTGTTGTGTGGATCTTTGTCAAGTGTGGCGCCTTTCTCATATCATATTCACATCCTTTGCTTTGCTTTTCTTACTTTAATTAATTGGTTCGAAATACTACAAACACCCCCTAGTTCCTAGTTGGTGACTTGCGAATTACAAGAACTGATAAACTGATTCCCTTGGGTTCGACCCTGACTTGCTTGCTATACTCTGTTTAGTAGGTACATTAGGATTTCTTTGATTAGGCACGACGACTTTAGGCATGTCAAATTTGGCGCCGTTGCCGGGGATTCAAAATTTCTATTTTTGTGGTTTTGTTTGTTACCAACTTTGGTGTGGATCTATCTTATGGTCCACACCCGTGCTATTGATAATCCACTCATTGATTTAGATCCAGAGATCGACAAGACATTCCATAGGAACCGCAGAGAACACACCACACCACAAGTTGCAATGGGTGACCAAACGCTTCGGCAATTGACCGCGCCTAATCTGATGCAACAACCATTAGCTGTGGCTATTCCTACCATAGGAGAAGGCGTCAACTTCGAGTTGAAGCCAGGGCTGATTCATTTGCTCCCGTCATTCCATGGACTAAGTGGTGAAGACCCATTCAAGCATATGGGTAAATTCCACACTGTTTGTATGAGCATGAAACCGGCCAACGTCACTGAGGAGCAAATCAAGATGAGAGCTTTCGGGTTCACCCTCAAGGACGCAGCCGATGATTGGTACTACCATCTACCCACTGGAAGCATAGACACGTGGAACAAGCTTCACAAGGCCTTCCTTGAAAAATACTTTCCCGCCAAAAAGGCGAATAGCTTGAAGAAGGCTATAAGTAACATTGAGCAAGAGACTGACGAGACTCTATACGAGTATTATGAGAGGTTCAAGAGACTTTGCTCAAGCTGTCCATTCCATGGGTACACGAATCAAGATCTAGTGCTTCATCTTTACAATGGTCTGCTGGACAATGAAAGAAGGATTGTTGACGCTGCATGTGGTGGCAACATTCTTAACACAACTCCGGGGGCAGCCATGGAAAAGATTCAGGAGATGGCCGAAGGGACAAGAAATTTCGGTAGAACTTCTACCAAGAGAGGAGTCAATGCTGTGGACTCCAATCGCTCTGGGCTAGTGAGCGAGATTGCTGAATTGAAGGACATGGTGAGGAGACTAACGCTGCAAGGAACTCCTCAACAACTCAAAGCATGTGGGATTTGTGCTGATCAATTCCACCCCACTGATGCATGTCCTCAATTGCAAGATGACCCGAATGCTGAGGTGAACACTGTAGGAGGTTATGGACCGCCAAGACCTCGGAACGATCCCTACTCCAACACTTATAATCCGGGATGGAGAGACCACCCAAATTTCAGATGGAGGGATCAACCGAATCAACAACAACCTGAACTTCTACAAAGGTCACAAGGTCAACAACCCGGTACTTCTGCTTCAACTGAAGATATGCTCCAAACCTTGACTAAGCACTTTACAACTCATGTTCAATCTACGGAGTCAAGCATTAAGAATCTAGAGAAGCAGATGGGACAAATGGTTGAAGCTATCACAAAGATCGATGCAAAGATTTCGGGAAATCTACCATCTCAAACGGTACTTAACCCACGGGCAAATGTTAGTCCTGTGATGCTTCGAAGTGGTAAGCAATTAAACGTCGTTCCTAGTGCTGAAGAGGACAACACCGAAAAAGAGCTCTCTGAACCCACACCACCGCACCCGCGGCAGGATGCCGCACCCCGTG
The DNA here is from genome assembly GCA_027886185.1 of Rheum nobile. Lineage (NCBI taxonomy): Eukaryota > Viridiplantae > Streptophyta > Magnoliopsida > Caryophyllales > Polygonaceae > Rheum > Rheum nobile. The sequence continues at coordinate 3,141,016 of WOAB01000207.1, read as the reverse complement.
GTGCATCTACAGAAGCTCTGGAGAACTCACCGCACCCAACACCCACCTCACCGTACCCATCGCCCACTTCACCGCACCCAGCGCCCACCTCACCACACCCAGCGCCCACTTCACCGCACCCAGCGTCGATCTCACCGCACCCGCGGTGGGATGACCGCACCCGCGGTGAGACTCCAGAAGAGCTGAGCTCTCAGTTGACATCACCGCACCCGCGGTGGGATGACCGCACCCGCGGTGACGGTATCGAGAAAGTTCGAGATTTTTCTGCTGGGACGACCAGACCCGCGGTGGAATCTGACTGCACCCGCGGTGAGTCTTCTGGAAAGGTGAAAGAGCCATACGTGGACAGTACTTTCCCCCTCTCGGTTCAGAGAAGCCACCCGCCCCATTCCCAGAGGCACTTAAGGAGAGGAGAATCATCGACGACAAGGACCTCTTCGAAACTTTTAGCAAGTGCGAGGTAAACATCCCTTTACTCAAACTTGTTAAAAGTATTCCCAAATATGCTCGTTTCTTGAAGGAACTTTGCAAAATCAAGAGGACTGATAGGTGTCATTTCATGCACCTTTACTAGCAATTATTAGCATCATTTGGAGGAGTTTAGGATGAGATTTGAGGCTAAGTCTGTGATCCAGAAGTTGTGGAGAAAAGTGAAGATATCCAGGGATTTACAGCTTAGACGGAGATGGAGATGATGAAGATGGATGAGGTTCTGCTAGAGTTTATTGGAGAAGGCTACCAATACTTGGTAGTAGTGAGGAGCAAAAGAGAAGCTGAAGAAGGAGTGGGCGATTTCACCGCCCCGCGTCAGTTGCCACCGCGACCCGGCGGTGGGTCTCAGAGAAGAGTTGATCGCGCCAGAAGAAGCCACCGCCCCGTGGTGGATCTCACCGCCCCGCGGTGGGCACGTCACGCCTCGCGGCCAGTAGAAGATTTTATTTCCTTTATTTCATTTCGGATTTCCTTATTTCTTTTATTTTATTTCCTTTGTTATTTTGCATTAGGTTAATTTATTTTCCAAAACCTATTTAAGACCTTTTTCTAGGTCTTGAGTGGGCAGCCAGACATCAGAATTCTACATTACGCAATTTAACTTTTCTATTAGGGTTTCATTCACCTTTGATGGAGCACTAATTTCCCTTTGTTCTACTAGACGTTTGAAGCAATACAGTTGATGAGTTTGTGAGATTTCTATTCCTTGTTCTTATTCTTATAAGTGTTGGTTTGATTCTCTTGGTTATATTGAATATTGATTTATTGTTATTCCTCATAGCCTGATCAACTAGGTTGAATACTATTTATCAATTGCTAGGATTTGCATATAGTGGAATACGAGTGCATATCTAGTAGAATACACGATTGTTGCATATAGTGGAATACGAGTGCGCAATCGTGAGTGAGAATCATTTGCATGTTAAGTAGTAAGGTTTTCTTCTATTTGCATGTATTCTATATCCTTGTGTGCATTGCTATTGCTTTATTGGTGGTAAGGTTTTCTTCCATTGATATTGTGATAAGTCTATCAACAACTGTGAGAATTGGTAGTACTTAAGATCAGGGTGGAAACAACCATAAGAATATTGAAAGAACTTGGATTGAATAGATTTCAGTGATCAAATTATATCTCTGTATTATGGATCTCGTTCTAGTGGAACTCTTTTCCCCAATCATATTCTCAACTCAATCAAACTTGTTTGCTTTATTCTCCTTGATAACTAAAACCCCCCTTCCTTGTCACTTGTCCATCATAATTGCATACTTCATCAGATCTTCCCTGTGGGTTCGACCCTTACTTGCTTACTATACATCCATTTAGTAGGTGGAGCGACCCCCAAGGTGGTCAACAGCCAGCACAACAACAATACCAGCAGAGAGTCCCATACCAACAGAGGCCTCAAGGCCAAACCTCTGGTGCTACTACTGAAGAGATGCTAAAGACTCCGACTCAGCATTTCGCCACTCATGTTCAGGCTACTGAGTCAACCATAAAGAATATGGAGAGGCAGATTGGCAAACTGGCTGATGTTGTAACCAAGATTGACCAGAGGACATCTAACTCCCTACCCTCTCAGACTATAGTGAATCCAAGGGAGAATGTGAGTGCCATCACCCTCAGAAGTGGAAAGAAGCTGGTCGTTCCTCCTATTGCTGAAGAGGAGAGTGAGTCTGAGAAGAAGAATATCGGTGACCGCCCCGCGGTGGAGTCCACCGCAACCCGGCGACAAGTTGAGGCTGAGGCCAGGAAAGAAGGATACCTGCCACCGCCCCATGGCGACACTAACCGTGACCCGACGGCAAGTCTCAGTAATCCCACCGCGACCTCACCGCCCCGCGGCGATAACCACCGCCTCGCGGTGAGCCTACTGCGACCCGGCCTCCAAAATCCTTGCTCTGCAGAAGAGATCTGTGTTGATGATTATGTTCATCCGTTTTTTCCCCCTCTTGGTTCCGAGAAGCCACCAGCACCTTTTCCCGAGGCGCTAAAGGCTGGAAGGGTCGCCGACGACAGTGATCTTTTCGAGACGTTCCGAAACTGTGAGGTGAATATTCCTCTTCTCAAGCTTATTAAGGATATCCCTCGATACGCCAAGTTTTTGAAGGAGTTGTGCACCGTCAAGAGGACACAAACGCTGAAGGTGCAGAAGAAGGTTCCGGTTGGTGAACATGTCTCGGCGGTATTTCAAAGGCGTATGCCTGAGAAGTGCAAGGATCCAGGTACGTTTACTATTCCTATTGCTATAGGTGAACATCGATTTGGGAAAGCCTTGCTAGACTTGGGTGCCTCTATTAATGTTTTGCCTTATTCATTGATTGAGGATTTAGGAGTCGGACCCTTGCATGATACCAATATTGTGATACAACTTGTTGATGGTTCTTGTGTGTCTCCTAAGGATATTGTGGAGGATGTTCTTATTAAGATAGATCCTTTGATTTTCCCTGCTGATTTCTTTGTTATGGATATGGACTATGATGAGCAGGTTGCTCCTGTTATGTTAGGTCGACCTTTTATGAAAACAGCCATGAAAAAGATTGATGTAGATAGTGGAACTTTGACTATGGAATTTGATGGAATAATTTTTTAGCATAATATTCATAAGGCCAACTCCATTGAATTGCCTCCCCTTCGCTGCATTAGTGATATTGATAATCCTATTCAGGAAAATGTTAAGCCTAGTGTAGTGGAGACCATAGTTGAACTGTCTGCTATTGTTGAACCTTTTAAGTTGCATGAGTATGATGTCTTAGTCGATGACATAGGAGAGTCTATTCCCTCTAATTTGGGCACTTGCCCCCCTGCACTAACCATACAAGGCTGTGAGCCTTCATCTAGTGTCGTGCAGCATGATCAGGTCAAGCCCTATCGGCCCCCACATCGCTCTAAGTATGGGGGAGATGCTCCAAAGGCAACAATCATGGAGTCATTGGCTAAGAGGGAACATGGTCTAAGGTCCAAGCCTTTCCATGGGAAGTTCCAGCAGGGAGAGTTAAGTACGAGGATTCCAAGGGGATCCTATTTTAGGTGGTGATTGATCTGCAGTACGTCGAGCCAACGACGTTAACTAAGGCACTGTCCGGGAGGCAACCCGATGTAGTTTTCCTAAATTTTCTTTTCTCTTAGATTGATTTCATAATTTCTTTTGCTTTGTTTCATTCGCCTGTCACTAACATTTCAGGTACGAAAGTAAATGGAGAGAGACGGTGTTCCCAACCAATTCTCACCGCCCCGCGGTGGAGGTCTGGTATGCCTTCTCAACTCCGGAAAAAAAAAACGAGAATAAAGGGCCTCGAAAAAACCTTAAACAGGGAGTAAAATTTTTATTTCTTGAGTGGTAACTAAGGATTTGACGGTTTGGGCCCCCTTTTTGGGCCGAGATTTCTCTTTGGGCCATTGTATATAACCGGCCCCATCAACCCATTTTCTTCCTATTTCCTTTCCCTAACCTAGCCCCCACTCTCTCAAACCCTCCATATCTAACACCCCTCTCAAGTTCTTCAAGCCAAATCCCCCATTCTCCCCCCAAACCCTCTCGTTCTTGGTCCGATCCTAGCCTCCAAATACCTTAATCTTGAGTTTCCTTGCCCAATTTGGAGTCTAGCCTCACAAACAAGCCAAACACATAACCCCACCGCATCGCTGTCGTCCACCGCCCCGCGTTGCCCCGCCTCGCGTTGCCCCGCCTCGCGTCGCCAGCCATCGCCCCGCGGCGACCCCCACCACGACCCGGTGTAAAGTTCCAGTTATCTCACCGCGACCCGACGACTCGTCCACCGCCCCGCGTCGAGACTACCAGACTTCGTGTTTTCGCTCGTTTGTAAGTCCTCTTTGGTCGCCCTTTGTTTTGAGCATCTTCATTCATTACTTATGGCACCTAGATGTAGGAAGCAAGTATCTACGAGGGATGAGAATGAGGTCTACAATGTTGTGAAGGAGAGGAAGGTGTTGGCTACTAAATTCTTTGACAAGCCGACGTTGGCTGAGTTTGGTATGTTGGAGTGTGTATCCTTGTGCTTAGCAGAGTGTGGCCTGGGGACTTTGTTGAACAAGGCCGTTGATGCCTATCCCGAGTTGTGTTACCAGTTCATTGCCTCGTTTAAGAGGTCTTCTGATGGCTCCGCTGACAAGAGATTGATGAAGGTCATGTTCACATACAATGGTCGTGATTATACTTTGTCTACTGAGGAGATTCGTGGTGCCCTGGGCATTACAAAGGAGCCATCTGATGGGTGGTCTGGTGGCATCATTGAGACAGATATGATGGAGTTCTGGGAGGCTGTCATGCATAGGACGTTCAAGAAGGGCCATGAGGTGAATTCGAAGTTGGTGAACCCTTGCCTAAGGTTGATCCACAAGGTGTTGATGAGAGATTTCTTTGGCCATGCTGATGATGGTAAGGTCCCTTTGAAGGATTTTCAGTGGTTTTTGAGCATCTTGGAGCTTGTTACGTACACGCCATGTTGGGCTACCCTCTTTCTGGGTTCCCTGAAGAGGATTCGTGATGGTGAGCCACGTGATATTTGTGGGGGTGGTTTCATCACCTTTCTTTGTGTTGACATTATAGCTACCGATCGGATTCCTCAACCTGTTGCTCACGCGGTGTATGATATGGCGCACATGAAAGTGTGCTCGATGCTGAAACCATTGGGCAGGGATGGTGATTTAGTTTGGTCGTCATATGATGGTCATATTCTATTTCTTCCCCGGGTTTTCACTTATTCTCCTTCATTTGCGGATTGGTGGATTCGCAGTGATAGCAGAGTTATGGCCGACGCTACCCCTGCTGCTGCTCATTTGGGTCCGTTTGGAGAGAGCCCTAGTGCTGGTGCTGGTGCTGCTGAGTTTATGGGTGAGGATGCCCCTTTGCCTACCCAGTTTGATGCGCCCTCGTCTTCTTATGCTCCTGCCACACCTTGGCAGGAGTTGTATGCAAGATTTGATGCATTCTCGGTGCAGCAGACGCATTGGAACACCCGAGTAGAGACCGGTCTGGAGACTTGGCAGACCCAGTTCCGAGCTGATGTAGATGAGCGTCTGGACGCTATGGACGCTCATATGAGGGACTACTTCGGGAGGTTCCCACCACCACCGCCATCAGGCCCACAGTGAGTTTATTTCTCCTGCCCCTATTTTATTTGTTGTTCTCTTTTCTACATTGAGGACAATGTTCGGTTTAAGTATGGGGGAGGGATTTAGACTTGCTATCTGTCTATCTTTTGTACATAGCTTTGTTTTTCTGTAATTTCCATTCGAGTATTTTGATTATAAAAAAAAACAAAAAAGCCAAAAAGATGTAAAAAGGCAATCAAAATCCTGGGATGAGCTGAAAACCCGAAAGGGCGGTTCAGGTAAGAAGCAGGTAGTCCGACTGGTATAGACCGGTGCAAAAATGGACTGGAGTGATGCGAGTATTTGGGAGATATCTAGCAAAATGAACCGAGTGGCTAGGTGAAAACCCGAGAGGACGCCTAGGCAAGATGAGCGTAAAAGAAGAAGAGTGATTTTAGGATTTCTCATTATTCTTGGCGAGGCGTCATAAGAAGGGGAGTCATAAGGAGGACTCGGGTAGGCCACACTTGGAGCGATAAGGAGCTAGATTGGAGTTAGGATTAGAATTATCTTTGCATCACTGTTTTGGTTGTCTGGAGCTAATTGTTGATATGTTGTAATTGTTGGTGTCATATTTTCTTGTACTTCCTGAGACCTTGGTGTTTGATTGAGAGAGTAGGTTTATCATTAGCTTACTCGGGACGAGTAAAGGTCTAAGTATGGGGGAATTTGATAGGTGTCATTTCATGCACCTTTACTAGCAATTATTAGCATCATTTGGAGGAGTTTAGGATGAGATTTGAGGCTAAGTCTGTGATCCAGAAGTTGTGGAGAAAAGTGAAGATATCCAGGGATTTACAGCTTAGACGAAGATGGAGATGATGAAGATGGATGAGGTTCTGCTAGAGTTTATTGGAGAAGGCTACCAACACTTGGTAGTAGTAAGGAGCAGAAGAGAAGCTGAAGAAGGAGTGGGCGATTTCACCGCCCCGCGTCAGTTGCCACCGCGACCCGGCGGTGGGTCTCAGAGAAGAGTTGGTCGCGCCAGAAGAAGCCACCGCCCCGCGGTGGATCTCACCGCCCCGCGGTGGGAACGTCACGCCTCGCGGCCAGCAGAAGATTTTATTTCCTTTATTTCATTTCGGATTTCCTTATTTCTTTTATTTTATTTCCTTTGTTATTTTTCATTAGGTTAATTTATTTTCCAAAACCTATTTAAGACCTTTTTCTAGCTCTTGAGTGGGCAGCCAGACATCACAATTCTACATTACGCAATTTAACTTTTCTATTAGGGTTTCATTCACCTTTGATGGAGCACTAATTTCCCTTTGTTCTACTAGACGTTTGAAGCAATACAGTTGATGTGTTTGTGAGATTTCTATTCCTTGTTCTTATTCTTATAAGTGTTGGTTTGATTCTCTTGGTTATATTGAATATTGATTTATTGTTATTCCTCATAGCCTGATCAACTAGGTTGAATACTATTTATCAATTGCTAGGATTTGCATATAGTGGAATACGAGTGCATATCTAGTAGCATACACGATTGTTGCATATAGTGGAATACGAGTGCGCAATCGTGAGTGAAAATCATTTGCATGTTAAGTAGTAAGGTTTTCTTCTATTTGCATGTATCCTATATCCTTGTGTGCATTGCTATTGCTTTATTAGTGGTAAGGTTTTCTTCCATTGATATTGTGATAAGTCTATCAACAACTGTGAGAATTGGTAGTACTTAAGATCAGGGTGGGAACAACCATAAGAATAGTGAAAGAACTTGGATTGAATAGATTTTAGTGATCAAATTATATCTCTGTATTGTGGATCTCGTTCTAGTGGAACTCTTGGAGCGATAAGGTTTAGGGTGAGCGAGCAAGTATCTGCTGTGTTTCAAAGGCGTATGCTTAAGAAGTGCAGTGATCCAGGTATGTTCTCTATCCCTTGTATCATCGGCGAGACAAAGATTGATAAAACTAGATCTTGGTGCAACTATTAATGTCTTATCATTGTCATTATATGAGTCTCTTGGTCTGCCACCATTACAGGACACTAGGATAGTTATTCAATTAGCTGATGGAACCAATGTCTACCCGAAAGGGGTTGTTGAAGATGTCCTTGTTATGGTAGATAAGATGATTTTCCCACTGATTTTTATGTACTTGATATGGGTAGTAGTACAGGTGCACCTATGCTGTTAGGTAGACCATTCATGAAAACTGCGAATACCACAATTGATGTTAAAAGTGGGAAATTAACTATGGAATTTGATGGGGATGGAATTGAATATAACATATATGATGTGAAACCTGTCATTAGCACCTCTTTAAACTTTGTTGATATAATTAGCCTAACCCTTTGGATGAATTGCAACCTATAATAGAGGATCCCATAGTTGACTTGCCTATCGGTATTACTATATCTTCTAATCTGCAGGCAGTCACGGTTTTATTGGATGAGAAGGGTGAGTCTTCTATTTCTCTTTTGGGCAGTTGCCCCACCTTACTGACTCCACATGGCAAGAAGTCGTTCCCTTTTGTTGTGCAGAATGAAAAGGCGGAGGTTAAACACCCCCCTGATATCTAAGTATGGGGGAAAGGAGACTAAGAAGGTCAAGGTGAAAGAGTCGGTTAAGAAGATGAATGGTCTAAGGTTCAAACCTTTCCATGATTGGTTCAGAAAAGAGGTGCTGAATGAGAGGGTTCCAAAGGAACCTGATGCTGTAGGTTGAGGTTGTTTGAGTCTTATGTCAAGCCATGACACTAACTAAGGCGCTGTCCGGGAGGCAACCCGAGGTATGGATTTATTTCCTTGCTTTCTTTCTCTGTTTTTGCATTTGTGTTAGTTATTGCTTTGTTTTTGTTTTTCTTTGTTTCCGACTAACCTGCAGGGAGGAGACCCTATGCGAATTGAAGAAGGTGTTTCCCACACCAATGTAAGTCTTCTATTCCCTGCACTAAATAAAATCCCCAAAAAAACCTTAAACGGGGACCGGAAAAAAAAATCAAAAAAAAAAACTCTACGAAGGCCAGCTGTCCGATTTCCCCATGGAGAAAGTGCACATCATGTTGTTAAGGAGGAGACATTCGCCCCATACATTATTTGACAACGATGATAGCCCTACAATTGACAGCTGAGGAGGAGGAACACCAGGGCCCACACCACGAACACATTTGGGCCCAGTTTTTGTGTTCATTGAAGGCCGTGCAGCCCCGTATTCTTTGCTATACCACTATTCACCAAAGTGGTTTCCTTTTGGTTGCACGGTAGGAGAATATTATGGAGTTGATGAAGACACCCGCACTACACCAGAGACATGTGCGTACATTGTATACCGCCAGCAAAAAAGGAAGTGTCCAAGCCAGCTTGGCAACGGTTGTGAGTTATTTTTTTCTTTTCCCTGTGCCTCTATTATTTTTTGTCTTTCATTACATTGAGGACAATGCAATGTTTAAGCATGTGGGAGGGTTTTATACTTGCTATGTCGTTGAGGAGAAGAATAAAAAGAGAAAAAGGCAAAAATTGAAAAAAGGCAAAAATAGAAATCCTGGGATAAGTCGAAAACCCGAAAGGGCGGCTTAGGTAATAAGCAGGTGGCTTGGACCAACATTAGGCTGGGGTAATGATTGGTCAAGAGTGACGTGAGTATATTGTGAGCCCATCTATTGAAAAATGAAATGAGTGGCTTGGTGAAAACCCGAAAGGGCGCCTTGGCAAAATGAGTGAAAAGAAGAAGAGTGATTTTTTGGATTTCTCATTTTTCCTGGCGTGGCGACATAAGAAGGGGAGTTATAAGGAGGATTCGGGTAGGCCACCATGGAGGAATAAGGTGATTAGATGGGAGTTAGGATTAGATGAGTCTTGCATTGCTTGTTTTGGTTGTCTTAGAGCTTATTGTTGATGTGTTGTAACTACTAGTGTCATGTTTTCTTGTACTTCCTGAGGCCTTGGAGGATGATTGATGGAGTGAGTTCAATTTTTAGCTTACTCAGGACGAGTAAAGGTCTATGTATGGGGGAATTTGATATGCGATATATTGTATAGCGCATCTAGTGGTTATTAGCATGATTTAGGTAATGTTTGGATATGATTTGATGGTAATTCTGTAATCCGGAAGAGAAGACTAGAAGTGAAGAAATCATGGGATTTACAGAGTTTTGAAGTGCATTGAAGAGTAGAAGAACAGTGTACTGAATTCAATTGGTTCGTTCTCTTTACTCAGATGTCCAAATGGAGTGATTCCAATTCGAGGAGTTAGATCTTGAAGTCTACTACAAGTAATCAAAATATGAACGTAATCCGAGTGGGGAATCAAAGGTAATGGCATTTTTACGGAAGTGTCGCAGAAGTCAGAGGTGCCACCGCGCCCGCGCCCAAGACCACCGCACCCGCGGTGAAGTAGCAGAAGACAACTGAAGCCTCTGGAGACCCACCGCACCCGCGGTGGATGTCACCGCACCTGCGGTGCTGAGCTAAAGTCTTACGCGGATTTTATATCCGAGATCTTTTTTTCCTTATCTTTTAGTTCGAGATCTTATTTCCATGTTTTATCTTATTTTCCTTTTCTTTATTTCTAAACTATTTGTTTTCCTATTATTTAAGGTTTAACCTAGACTTTGTTTAGGTGAACCTCGTTGCCACCTTTCTTAGTTTTCTCTCACAAACCCTATGGAGAACTAAACTTCCATTGTTGCACTTGACGTTTTGAAGCCAGTAATTGATTGGTTGTGAGTTTTCTACTCTTGTTCATTTCCTATCTGTGTTATATTGATTCTCTTGTGCTTGAATGTTTATTGGTTTAGGTTGATTTATCTAGAGTAGCTAACTAGATCTATTGATATCTTCCTAATTGCTAGGACTTGTCAATTCCGGGTTCGGGTTGCATATCTAGTAGCAAACACGATTTACATAAGCGGGTTGCGAGTGTTCATCGTGAGAGAGAGTTAATTGCATGCTTATAGTAACGGGTTGTTTCTATTGCATGTATCTTGTTGAATCCTTGTTTGAATGCTATTGCTTTGTCGAGTCTTGAAGGTTTTCGGATTTGATTCAGTAATAAGTACTATTAGGGCTGGTAGAACTAATAGTTACATATGATCGGGATAAGAACAACCAAAGGAAAGATAAGAACTTGAGAATAATAGAATTCAGTGATCAACCATATCTCTTGTTGTGTGGATCTTTGTCAAGTGTGGCGCCTTCCTCGTATCATATTCACATCCTTTGCTTTGCTTTTCTTGCTTTAATTACTTGGTTCGAAATACTACAACCCCCCCCTAGTACATTAGGATTTCTTTGATTAGGCACGACGACTTTAGGCTTGTCATTATGCCCCACATATGACGCTTGCTTAGGGTGGTCAATCTCTTAGTCGCCGGTGTCGATGTCAAGTTTGATTTTGATGCCCTATGGTATTCCTATTACTTGAGCAGTCGTGGTTCATCGAGGTTCCAATTACGCCTCCATCGGGGCAGGAAACCCATAGCTTTGAACTTAGATGTTAATGACCGTGGATGGAGATCCTGGTTTTTCTTTGTAGAGCGTAGGTATCTTGAAATGGGTGTCGATTGTTCTTTCCTACTTTTTATTTAGAGAAAGACAGGTATCGTGTTCACTCTTTTCCGGTCTTTTTGTCAGATATCATCTAAACCTTTGCTTACATGTGGTTTGTTACATCACCTAACCCGGAGGCGCCTGAAGAATTTGAGGCTGAGACCGCCACTCTGCTTGCTCTCCCTGAGGCGGACAAGTCTTTTAAAAACGTTAACCTTTTGTTACATAATTCTGTGGGAATGTCGACCCCTGATGCATCTATCTCCAAAGGCACCTATTCGTTCCTGCATGTATGCGTTTGGTTGGTCTTCGACTGCTATTTGCTTATATTGATGTGCGATCATGACAACATCTCGTGGGGGAAGATCCATTGCTCGCCTATCTGGGAAGAGCCTTATGGAGCATAAGTTGTCGGTTGCTAAGGTGTCCTCCTCGACAAGAGCTCTTGCTAGGGCTCCTTCGCCTACTGGGATCATTGATGTGGACTCTCCATCGTCCAAGACGTCAAGAGCAAAAAGGAAGGCAACGACTGCTCCAGAATCATCGACAGGCGTGTTAAAGGATAGATCGGCGAGTGATTTGCTCCATTTTGTGGATTATGAGGCCAAGAAGGAGATTGGCGACCTGTACCCTATTGATTGTATGGACAAGGCTAGGGTTGCTGCTTGGAAGCTAAGTAATAGTTTCTCCTCTTTTTTCTTACTTGACACTGATTACATGACTCGTCGAATACAGGCCTTTCAATACTCCATGGTTGCTCTCTCGACCATACAGGAGCTGAGCGACAGAGCTGATAGGCGAATTGCCCAAGCAGAGGGCTAACTGAAGGTTGCCCAAGACTGCGTGAAGGCTGTTGAGAACGAGTTGTCGTCGGACAAGAAGAAATTCCAGGCCCGCCTCGAGGAGTTGGAGGGCAATGCTAAAGAACTTCATGTAAAGGATTCTCAAATTGTTAGCGACGTGGGGACATATTTCTATATCAAGTCGCGTGTCGAGATGATGGAGGAATTTGCGGCAGGAAGCCATTCGGCTTGAAAGATTGAAGACAAGAGGGCTAGTCTGGACTACCTCTACCCCAATGGCAATCATGGCAATGAATTGTTCAAGCTCATCGGCCTAGGCGTGGACGAATGGAAGCAGGAAGGGGCTTGAAGCGGCTGAAGAAGTGGTTGAGGACGTGTTGAAGGCGCCGCTTGAAGTGACCAAGGATCAGGAGACTGCCCATATAATTAACAATGAAAGGTCAGTCGAGTCTTAGGTCTACCTGTAATGCGGTGACAATGTTTTATGTGTGTGGTGTTTGTGGACATTTCGATTTAGATGTTTTAATGACGTATTGTGCCCCATCGCGGAGATGGGACGGATAATATTTTGGCGACCCGTCCACTATCGTGGGTCGCGTATTTTGTGAATGTTTCATATTTTACGTACCTTGTGTTTTTTGTTTGTTTGATTCTGTAGGTGGACCTGTCGTTTGCGCCTTGGCCGAGACGCGTGATGACTGGTCGAAGCGACTTGTAGTTTTCGAGCGTTAGTGTAGCATGCCTTGTATTTCCAGGGAAGAGTAGTTGTGATGTTAAGTAAAGAAGAGTACCTTATATAGGACAAGTCTTGTAAATAGGATGTTCAGTGTTTGCCCTTTGTTCCCTGTGTACCGATCAATCGTGTATTTGTAAGCGCTTTTATGTATAAATATGTTCGTCCGCTTGAACGCTATGTCTGTCTTCGAGGCCTCTTGTTTCTGTTTGAGTCGTCTTAAAACACATAAAAGAAAGGTCAAAGGGCGATGCTTAAGTCAGTAAAAGGGAAGAAATGAATGTAATTGAATGGACACAAAGAAAATATTAAAATTTAAGGATTAAAAATGATACAACTTTAGATGGGTCGCGTTCCAACTTCGTGGGAGTGGTTGTCCGTCCTTTGTTTCCAATCGATATGCGCCTTGTCCGACGATCTCCTTGATGAGGTAAGGTCCTTCCCATTGGGGTGCTAGCTTCTCGTCGACTGGATCTTGGGTATTTTGGAATGTCTTCCTCAAGACCCAATCTCCTAACTTGAAGAATTTGACACTGACATTCTTGTTGTAACTCCTGGCGCCTTGTTGTTGGTACTGGACCATTCAGATCATGTCTCTTTCTTTGATCTTGTTTGTTGTGTCGAGATTGTGGGCCAATTTGACATCGTTTTGTTTTGGGGTATGTAACCCATATCTGGCAGTTAGGACGAGTAACTCAGCAGGGATGACTGCCTCACTCCCGTAGACTAGAGAGAAGGGACTATGTCCAATCGCGTACTTTGGGGTGATCCTGGTGGACCACAATATTAAAGGGAGTTCGTCGGCCCATCTTCCTTTTGCCCCTGTGAGGCGTTTCTTGAGATTGTTTATGATGATCTTGTTGCTGGACTCAGCCTGGCCGTTGGATTGTGGATATCGCAGTGTAGACGTGACCAACGTGATGTTCCATTGTTTGACAAATGATCGCATCTTACTACCGATGAATTGGGATCCATTATCGCATATGATTTCTGAGGGGATGCCAAATCTGCATAGAATGTTACATTTTATAAATGAAATGACGTGTTTTTCTTTTACCTCTCGATATGCTTCAGCTTCGATCCATTTAGAAAAATAGTCAGTCATAGCAAGGAAGAAGACGTGTTGTCTTGATGCTGGTGGCAGTTTTCCCACGATGTCCATACCCCATCGCATGAAGGGCCAAAGTGCTAGAGTTGGATGGAGCATTTCTGATGGATGGTGTGTGACAAGTGTGTGCCGTTGGCAGGCATCGCATTTTCTGACGTAGTCGGTCGCGTCCTTGTTCTTTGTCGGCCAGTAGTAACCCGTCCTGAGGACTTTGCCGGATAGGCTACGTCCCCCAATATGGTTTCCACATTCTCCGTCATGTAAGGATTACAGGATGCGTCTTACCTCAGATGTTTTGAGGCAGCGTAGGTATAGGCCTGTGACAGATCGTTTGAATAAAACATTATATTTTAAGTCAAAGGTTATGGCTTGTACCTTGAGTCTTTTGGCTTCTCCTTTGTCTGCTGGGAGTATGCCATCCTTCAACCACTTGATGTAGGGTATGGTCCAATCATCTTGGCCGCTTATGAGGCCGTCTTTTGTGTTGTCACCTACCTCGGCTGAGACGACTTCTTCTAAAGGTAACTCGTCCGCTGCCTCAGTGTTGTCATGACTGGTCGTCTTGAGAGTTTTGGGGACTGTTGGGGTTGTGATGTGTGCTAACGGGATGCTGCAGAAGTCGTCGGGATGTAAGGCGGAGCCGAGGTTTGCTAGGGAGTCGGCATGTGTGTTGAGGTCGCGTGGGACTTGTCGGATAGTAAAGTTTTGGAATTTGCCTACCAGTTTTTTGACGACGTCTAGATAGGCTATCATCTTGTCATCTTTGGCGGCATACGATCCTCGTACTTGATTAACGATCAGGAGAGAATCGCACGTTACTTCAATGTTATGGATTGCGAGATCTTGTGCGAGTGTCAGCCCGAATGCGAGGGCCTCGTACTCTGCTTCATTATTGGTCGCATCTGTTTCGGGGAGAAAAGATCGAACCGACCTGAATCGCCTTAAGAAGGGCAACTAGACAACAATAAGATCAGTAATATCTAAATAATCCAAATCAACTAATCAGTTAGACAAATGAAGCTAAACAAACATAAAGATAAGCGTATCTCCTCCAAGTGGGAGAGTGGTCAAATCAAGAGATTTAATCGTCGGTCGCTTCAATACTAAAATGAAGAACTGAGCTAGAGAATGATTGTAAAAACGAGTAAGACAGTAGCGAATTGTAGCTTGTATTCAGAAGAAATAATAATGTCTCGTTACAAGATAGTTTTCTCTATATTTATACTAGTTTTTGGCTTGATTTGGTTGGCAGATCCGCTTGAGATTCATGGAAGACGTTATCCTGCACGTGGGTCGGTTAAAATCGTTCGAGATCTACGGGAGTCGTCAAGCTGCATATTGGTCGCTCCGAGTTCCGCGGGAGTCGTCAAGCTACGTATTGGTCGCCCCAAAATCTCTGGAGGTCGTCTCTTGGATACTGATTAGATCGAGATCTCTAGAGGTCGTTTTACTTTGTCAGGACCTTCTAGAAGACAGTCTGGTTCAAGCTACGTGGCCCAACAATTGCCCTAAAGTTCAACTGGGCCAGAGCGTCAGTTGATGGGACGGTTTGATTTTATAACTTCTCTCTCTTCTGGCGACGGGGCCGACAGGCGTATTGCTCAAGCTAAGAGTCAGCTTAAAGCAGCCAATAATCATGTGAAGACGGCTGAAGGCGTCTCTTGTGATGGTGAAGGGTCAAGAGATCGCTGCTTGTTTGTTGTTTGGTTTGTTTTGCAGGTGGACTCGTCAGTCGCTTCCTAGTTAAGTCGTGTGACGTTGGCCGACTAGACTTGTAATTGTGTGTGACATGTCGTGTAGTTCTAGGGAAGAGCATTATAGTGTTTGTATAAGACGTGTACCTCAATGGGGACATGTCTTGTAAAAATGTGTCATGTTGTTGTTCCTTTATTCCATGTGTACCGATCCATTGTGTAATGTGTAAGCGCTATGTATGATTGTGTTTTGTGTATGTTGATCAACTTGATTTTGTCTTGAGGCCTCTTGTCGTGTTCCTGTTCAAAAAACTTGAAAAGTATAGAAAATATCAAAGGGTGATCATTGGGTGAGCCCAACGGCCCTCTGATGCTTAACAGTATAAGGGTTGGGTAAGTATAATCGACTGAATCTAAATGAAGTGAAAAGTATAAGTTTTCAAAAGTGATACGACTTCCAATGGGTCGTGTTCCAACTTTGCGGGAGTGGTTGATCGTCTTTTGTGGACTCTTCATCTTCTTATAGTTTGACCTGAGCCATGGCTTTGGCTTGTACATCTTCGAAGCTTCGACACGGGTATTTGGTCAGCTCGCGATAGAGTTCACTGCCCCTGACCAATCTTCGGCGAAAGGATTCAATAGGCATTAGGACGTCACAATGCGGGATCATGACCTTCTCTTTATTGTACCTGTTAAGATAATCTCTTAAGGGCTCACCGTACCCTTGCACGATCTTGTATAGGTCGCTTGATTGATTTTCCAGTCTCCAATTGCTGGTGAACTGGATTTTGAATGAATTGACCAGATCAGCAAATGAAACGATCGAACCCTGCGACAGATGCATGAACCAAGTTAGTACGGGTCCCGCGAGGGTCGTACCAAAGCTCTTGCACATGACCGCTTCGCGATTCCCTCTTGGAATAGAGATAGTCATTAGTTTCTGTTTGTAAATAGAGATATGATCGTCGGGGTCCCCGGTCCCATCGTAGTTGGGCATGTTAGGGATGTGGAACTTCTTTGGGATCTCGACGTGTGTGATTGCTTCCACGAAGGGTGAGTCTTCATATCCATCGATCGCTTCCTTCTCGATCGGTTGTGGGACTCCTGGAATCTGAGCGATGCGATCATCCAAAACTTTCATATGCTCGTTGATGGTTTGTTGTATGAAGGTTTGGAGATCCATAGGTGTGGCAACCTGTGGAGGGGCTACTCAAGTCGTGGTGGGCTCGGTCGCGGAAACTAGAACGTTAGTCACAAAAGTATTGACTGGAGGAGTTTGAAACATACCAATGGGTTGAACGACGCTCTAAGTGATCAGAGCCATCAGCGTTGAGATTGCCCCATTCATGTTGAGACGTGTTTGGAGGCCTTCGATGTTGACTACGTGCCTTGATCCTCCTAGTACCGATGCGGCCGAATTCACCTGTGATTTTAAAAGTTCATTTTCACGTATTAGTGGTGTAATTTCAACTTCAAATTGGGTACTTAGGGTTTCGGTTCTTAGGCGTTGTTGAGCCAGTTCCTCTTGGAGGATGCTCATGCTTTTTGCTAATTCTTGGATTCGGGTGTCCAAGATGAGCGGATTGACGATGTCTTCGGCTTGATTTCCGACCAGGGCATCGGTCCGGACTTGGTCTTCAACAATGATCATGGGATCTCCGGAACCGGTCATGATCGGATGAGGATTGGATCGTTGATCGGATCGCTGATTGGCTAGATGCCCTACGGTGGGCGCCAAATTATTTTGGGGCAAAAAGATCGAACCGACTTGAATTGCCTTAAGAAGGGCAACAAGACAACAATAAGACCAGTAATATCTAAATATTCCAAATCGACTAATCAGTTAGACAAATGAAGCTAAACAAACGTAAAGATAAGCTTATCTCCTCCAAGTGGGAGACTGGTCGAATCAAGAGATTTAATCGTCTGTCGCTTCAATACTGAAATGAAGAACCGAGCTAGAGAATGATTGTAAAAATGAGTAAGAGACTAGCGAATTGTAGCTTGTATTCAGTAGAAATAATAATGTCTCGTTATAAGATAGTTTTCTCTATATTTATACTAGTTTTTTGCTTGAATTGGTTGGCAGATCCGCCCGAGATCTGCGGGAGTCGTCAAGCTGCATACTGGTCACTCCGAGATCCGCAAGAGTCGTCAAGCTACATATTGGTCGCCCCAAAATCTCTAGAGGTCATCTTCTGGATAATGACCGGACCGAGATCTCTGGAGGTCGTTTTACTTTGTCATGACCTTCTAGAAGACAGTTTGGTTCAAGCTATTGGACCGATCCAATGGGCCGAAAAAACGAGGCCCAACAACATCCCACTCACATCTTACAGCTTGGGCTATATGGTCCCCTTGTGGCGATTTTAGTACGACACCTAGCCAGACTCCTCTTACATTTGACGCTCAGTCTGTATGGAGTTGCCATGTGCCCCTGTCCTCTTCGGTTTTCAGTTGTTCGGCTTCTTTCATGGCTTCATGTTCTAGTGTAGGACTGAAATAGGCCATAAAATCAGCCAAGGCTTGAGATTTGATCGTTGTTCTTGGCTCGTATTCGATGTCGAATCCACTCAGGTGTATCGCCCATTTTGCCATTCGTTTTGTGAATTCCGGTCTCCTCATGATGGCCTTCATGGGATGGTTAGTTCTTACAATAATATCATGTGACTCAAAGTAAGGTCTAAGCTTGTTTGAGGCCATTACCAGAGCTAGGACTAACTTCTTGAGCGACGTGTACCTTGTTTCGGCGGGGAGTAGGGATCGACTTACATAGTAGACCGGGGACTGCTTTCCTTCCTCTTCCCTTGTCAGGACTGCGCTGACTACCGACTCTGATACAACCAGGTATAAAGGTAGTGGCTCGTCGTCTTTCGGTTTGGCTAGCAGAAGGGGGCTTGCCAGGTATGCTTTAAGAACTTGGAAGGCCCACTCGTGTGCCGCTGTCCAGTCGAACGACTTGTTTTTCTTCAAAGCTTTATAGAAAAGTTTGTATTTGTCCGATGATTTGGATATGCATCTATTTAATGTTGTTATCCGTCCTGTTAGTTTCTGGACGTCTTTGACGCATCGGGGAGATCTCAGGTTAACGATAGCTCTGATTTGGTCTGGACTAGCTTCGATCCCCCTTTGTGTCACCATGTATCCCAAGAATTTGCCTGAAGACACTCCAAAAGAGCATTTAGTCTGATTCAATTTCATGTTATACCTTTTTAGTACCCTGAATGCGTCTTTGAGGTGCTCAATGTGGTCTCTCGTTGCTTTTGACTTGACGGGCATGTCATCGATGTAGACCTCTATAGTATCTCTGATTTGATCTTTGAACATCTTGTTCACTAGCCTTTGATATGTGACCCCTGCATTTTTTTTCCGAAAGGCATAACTTTGTAGCAGTATGTACCTTGACTGGTTATGAAGGCCATTTTTTCTTGGTCGTATGGGTCCATTAGGATTTGGTTGTATCCGCTAACGGCGTCCATGAATGTTAGCATCTCGTGTCATGTGGTTGCATCGACCATTGCATCGATGTGTGGTAGTAGAAATGAGTCTTTTGGACAGGCTTTGTTTAGATCTGTGAAGTCGATGCAGACTCTCCACTTCCCATTTTTATTTTGGACCACGACGACGTCTGCCAGCCAGTCGGGATATTTAACTTCTCCGATTTTACCTGTTTCAAGTAGATTTTTGACTTCGTCGTCTACGATCATGTTGCGCTTCGGCGCGAATTTCCTCCTTTTTTTCTTGACCGGAGGGTAGGTTGGATATACATTCAATTTGTGAGTAATAATATCGGGGAAATCCCCACCATATCCTCATGCGACTAGGCAAAGCAATTAGAATTAGACCGTAAAAAAGCTATTAGATCTGACTTGGTCAAATCGTTTAAATCTGATCCTTACCATTTGTGTTGGCTTTGAAGGGTCCAACGTGATCTCGTCTAGTTGTTCCATTTCTGATTCGATGTATCGCGCGGTCCCTTCGCCGCACTGTGGTTGCTATGCTGAAGCTCAATCGACTGCCCCCTTCATTGAAGTGACATAGCATTCCTTGGCAGCCCGATGGTCGCCTTTTATTTCATGTACCCCCCACTTAGTCAGGAACTTTATGGTTTGATGATAAGTGGAAGGTACAACATTCATGGTGTGGATCCAGGGCCTACCGAGGATCGCGTTGTATGGGGACGGGCAGTCGAGTATTAAGAATTTTACTTGTTGGTTGACTCCACCAGCGTATGTTGTCAACACTATTTCACCTTGGGTATGTTTGACCTCTCCACTGAATCCAACTAGCGGAGTGGATTTTCGGGTTAAATCGTCCTCGCTTAAACCCATACCTTTTAAGGCGTCAAGTGTTAACAAGTTGGTGGAGCTACATGTGTCGATTAATACTCGAAGAATGAGACAATTACCGATTGATAGAGAGATTACCATACCGTCGTGATGGTCGCCCAACTCTTCGGCATCGAAATCGTCGAAAGTGATGGCAGGTGCACCAGGGGTTTGCGATCGCTTTGCTTCTAATCGGATTGGCCTGTCGCCTTTGCTTTCTCTGGCGTATGTTTTGGCGGCCGAGTATGTGTTTCCACATACGTCCGACCCTCCTAAAAAGGTATTAATGACTTTAGTGTGAATTGGAGAGGATGGTTTTCCAGATGTCACATGGTCCCTTCGATCAAGTGTCGCTTTCGCTTTATCGGATATGATGTCGCGTAATATCCCTTGTGGGAGGAGTCTTGCGACTTCCTTGCGGAGGGCTATACACTCATCTGTGGAGTGACCATGGTCTCCATGGAACTGGCACCATTGGCTCATGTCCTTCTTGGCGTCTGGCTTGTTGCTCTTCTGAGGCCACCTTACTCTTTCCCATACCTGTCGAAACTTTTGACGAGTTCCGGCACAAAGACGTTGAAATTGTAAGAGTGGACCTTCGGAGGGAGAGATGGATTGTTCTTCCAATCTTGGTTCATGTCATAAGAGTTACTTACTTGATTGGGGTCGCTTCATCCCTTGGGATAGGGTTGGTGTCGTCGATCGCATCGATGATCTGAAGATGACCTTCGATCGACTCCATCGGGACTCTTGCTTGCCTTCGAGGGTTTCTCGTCTTCCTCTAATCTGACTTGGGCCATGGTATTTGCATGCACGTCCTCGAAGCTTCGGCACGGGTATTTGGCCAGTTCGCGATAGAGTTCGATGCCCCTTATTAACCCTCGACGGAAGGCTTCGATGGACGTTGGGACGTCGCAATGCAAGATCGCGACCTTCTCCTTGTTGTACATGTTAAGATAGTGTCTTAGAGGTTCACCGTATCTTTGCACGATCCTATATAGATCGATTGATTGCTTTTTCCAGTTTTCGACTGCTAGCGAACTGGATTTTGAATGAATTGACTAGATCTATGAATGAAGCGATGGACCCCTGCGGCAAGTGCATGAGCCATGTTAGCATAGGTCCCGCGAGGGTCGTGCCGAATCTCTTGCACATGACTGGCTCGCGGTTCCCTCTTGGGATCGAAATGGTCATTAATTTTTGCTTATAAATTGAAATGTGATCGTCGGGGTCCCCGGTCCCATCGTAGTTGGACATGTTTGGGACATGGAATTTCTTAGGGATCTCGACGCGTGCAATCGCCTCTATGAAAGGCGAGTCTTCGTATTCGCCGATTGCTCCTTCTCGATTGGCTGCGGGACTCCTGGAATCTGAGCGATGCGATCGTCCAAGGCCTTCATATGCTCGTTGATAGCTTGTTGTATGAGGGCTTGATGATCCGTTGGTGCAGTGACCTATGGAGGGACTACTCGAGCTTCTGGAAGCTCGGTCACGGGAATTGGCACGTTAGTCGTGAGAAGAGTGACTGGTGGAGTTTGAAACATACCAGTAGGTTGGGTGATGTTCTAAGTGGTTGCTGCCATGGGCGTCGAGGATGCTCCATCCATGTTGAGTCGTGTTGAGAGCCCTTCTGTGTTGACCACGTGCCTTGATCCTCCTGGGGCCGATGCGGCCGGATTCACCAATGGTTTTAGAAGTTCATTCTCACGGGTTAGTTGCACAATTTCGGCTTCAGACTGAGCACTTAGAGTTTCGATTTTTTAGCGTTGTTGGGCTAGCTCTTCTTGAAGGATGTTCATGTTCTTCACCAGTTCTTGGATTTGAACATCCAAAATCTGGTTGGCGTGATCTCCGACCTGGTTTGCGACCTGGGTGTCGGCTTGAACTTGGCCTTCAGCGAGGGCCATGGGGTCTGTGGAATTGGCCATGATTGGATAAGGATCGGATCGTTGATTGGCTAATTGCCCCACGGTGGGTGCCAAATTGTTTTGGGGCGAAAAGATTGAACCGACCTGAATCGCCTTAAGAAGGGCAACTAGACAATGATGAGATTAAATATATCTAAAATAATCCAAATCAACTTAACGATTGAATAAATGAGATTAATCGAGTGTAAAACGAGCTTATCTCCTAAGGACGAGAAAGCAATCGAATATAGAAATTTAGTCGATGGTCGCTTCAATACTGGGATGAAGAACTGAGCTAGAGAGTGATTCGTAGTAGCAAGTAAGAAAGTAGTAAATTGTAGTTTGTATTCAGTATGAAGAATCGTGTGTTACAAGAGCTTTCCGAGTCTAATATTTATGCTTATCCTTAAAACCAAACTAAACTAGTCGTTCCTCCGAGATCTCCGAGAGTCGTTGAACTGTCCACCTGTTTGCCGAGATCTTCGCTAACGCCTCCAACATCTTGTTATGCCCCGTACTCCACTCGTGAAGACGGTTTGGCCCTGTTAACATTTGCATGGGCCAGTGAGATAAGCTAAATAGATCAGGGCCCAACACTTACCATTCGAGATCATAGGGTACTCGAGGTTGAAACTCCCAAGGCCAATATCATGTAGGAGACCTGACAAAGAATCCATCAACTAAATTCCAATAGCATGTTTCTCCAAGTAATTTGAAAATGCAATTCAGAGAGCATACCGACAAGCTTCATTCATTGTCTTGAGATTAAATCTATCAATTCCAAGTTCAATATCAAAGCCCTATGTGGATAAGAGGTATAGAATGAGATTAGATAATCTCTATATTACATCTATAATTATGGATATATAAATGAAATACACAGTGCAAGAGAATGACATCAATCAATATCAATAGCTAGAATAAGAACATAAAATTGAATGATAATAATCATAGACAGGGAAAAACATTGAACACCTACAAAAAAGATTGATTTTAAGTGACCAAATTTTCCAGATGAACTAATTGGTTCATATGAAAAATTGACTGTCATTAAACCAGAATTTTCAGAAGAATTTGTCTTACATGGACCACCAAATACTAAACTTAAACATAAGTCTTAGATTTTCAACAACAATCAACAAAATAATGAATCTGTACACAAATAATAATATATTAAACAAAACACGATCATCTGAAGCATAATATTCACGATAACCAATCAAGCCAAACTCAAATAAGCTAAGAGCCCATTTCATTTGAACTTATGAAAACGGTAATGAAAAAGAAATGAATCTTATCCACTTTGACATCATGATACATTGATCAAAATTTTCATTTTGTCTTATAGCTCTAAAATTTATATGCTAAGAGAAGGGAAGAATGGAATGATTTCATCATTTTGAAGATCACCCTACTATTAGGGGAATGATTACCTCCATCATAGTAAGCCACATGCCCGTATTTGTATGGAAAATAAGAAGTTTCAAGTCAAGACTAACATTCTGATCAATGAATAATGACATTCAAGTGAACTAGATTTATTTTCTTTCCACTACCATTTTCATAAATTCAAACCAAATAGACCCTAAAACTGACATGAACTCTGGAGATCACCCAAAAGAGCTAAATATTTTTCATAATATTTTATATGTTTTTTATAATACTTTTGGAGTCATATTCGTGCAAGTGATTTATCCGATCACTTTGAAATCTTAACTGGATCATTAAAGTGCCATACCATACCTTATCTAATTAATTGATCATTGCGAATATTAAAAACGTATTTTATCAAACTAACAAGAGAATTGATGACAATTTATATATTGCATCATGATAATGTCTGTAGACTTCGATCCCAAACCTTTTTCTTCTTCTTTTTAACAGCACAAGCTTTACTGAAGTGGGCGGCCTCCGAAATGAATTGATCGATCTTTTACAAAAGATTGATTTTGCTATGAACATTTTAATTACATCTACATCTAGAACATATTATGTAACACATGTTTAATTTAGTATGAACACAAGTGTTGTATAAGTTTGACAACTTAGGTAGATTATTGGAGGTAAATAGTAATGGTGAATTATTCACCTTCTTTACCTTGATATTAGTCAAGAATTGTATGCTATCATTGGCCTATAAATAGAGGCCTTAATCATTGTGAAATTTGCACCAACAAAATAGCAAGAATACATCTCTAAAGTTCTTGATCTCTCTCCCTCTCTTATAATACTTAAAGTTGTTTTAAGTGTTTCTTTATAAAAGTTTAAGTGATCTTGCCTTAATCACTTCATAACACGTTATCAACACGAGTCTCTAAATACCGCTTGAGCTTCGGGAATCATCAAGTAACTAAATGGCAAGCATCGCAAAGAGGGAATTTGACATCCTCGAGCTATCAGGCCAGAAATACCTCGAATGGAGGGTTGATGCCTTAGGTCACCTCAAGGCAAATGGACTTGAGGGAACGATTGTGGAAAATAATAATACCACACCCTAGGAGAAGGCGAAAGCCATTGTGTTCCTCCGCCACCACATACATGAAAGTCTCAAAACTGAGTACTTGTTTGTGGAAGATCCAAAAAAATTGTGGGAGAGCTTGAATGAACTTTATGGACATCAAAATGAGGTCATGCTCCCACAAGCAATGTACGAATGGAACAATCTAAGGTTCCAGGACTTTAAGTCCATATCTGAGTACAATAGTGCTATACACAGGATCACGTCTCAGTTGAGACTATGTGGTAATGTGATAACTCAACAAGAAATGTTGGAGAGAACTTTCTCCACTATGCATGCCTCTAATGTTGTGTTACAACAATAATATAGAGAGAGAGGCTTCAAGAGATACTCTGACTTATTGAAAGTCTTGTCGGTTGCTGAAAAGAATATTGATCTCTTGATGAAAAACCACAATCTAAGGCCTACTGGCTCCACATCAATTCCAGAAGCAAATGTTGTGGATAAAAGGTTTCCAGATGCGGATGCCAACGAATATGGGCAACAATCACGACGCGATAATGGTCGTGGTCATGGTCGTGGCCGTGGAGGCCGTGGTGGTCGTGGTGGCTATGGTCGTGGTCAAGGCCACAACAAGGGCCATATTAATTATCGTGGTAATTATGTCCACCAGGGGAATGGAAAGCAAAAAGTCCAGAAGGGTCAAACAGGACCCTCCTATAAATCAAAATCCACTTGCTACAGATGTGGCATGACTGGTCACTGGTCAAGGGTGTGTCGTGTAGCTCCACACTTAGTGAAGCTATACCAAAATGAGAAAAATAAAGACAAAGCTACCGAGACCAATCATATTGAAGGTGTGAGTAATTCACACGTGACCAGTCTGGATGTCGAAAATTTCCTCAATTTCGATAATTATGATGAATCTGTCTTAGAGGTTTAAATAATGACCTATAAATATCTATGTTATTTGTTGTTGCATGACATTATGTAATGTCTTCTATTTCCTTGCACTATGTTTTCTCATTCTCTCGTTAGAATTTTGTGTAATATAACTACCCATGTGTAATATATATGAAGTTTTTCTTACTAATGTCTTGATTCATCCTTTCCCTCTTTATCTAGAAAAAAAAGAACTCACCTGAAGTGAAATTTGATGGAAAGGAGCAATGTCTTCTAGACAGTGCAACAACACACACCATTTTGAAGAAGAAAGAGTTCTTTACTCATTTGAAAGCCTATGAAGGCAATGTCACTACAATATCGGGTGTGTCTAAACTCATTGAAGGCTCCGGAAGAGCTATTGTTCTACTCCCAAGAGGAACAAAATTATTGATAAATGATGCACTATATTCGAGTAAATCTCGAAGGAATTTATTGAGTTTTAAGGATGTGCGTCATAATGGGTTTCATATGGAAACCATGAATGAAAATGGGAGAGAATATTTGTGCATCATAAAGTATGAATCTGGCCAAAAACAGATTCTTGAAAGGATGCCAGGGCAAACCTCCGGATTATATCATACATATATTTATCCGTTTGAGGTCAATGCAGCGATACATAAAAGGTCATATGACCAAACTGCATTCACATTATGGCATGACCGTTTGGGTCACCCTGGATCAGTAATGATGCACAAAATCATAAAGAGTTCACTTGGACATCCATTGAAGAACATTAAGGTTCTGTCATCCAATGATTTTAATTGCACTGCTTGCTCATTTGGGAAGCTTATTATAAGGCCTTCAAAAGGCAAAATTGAAAGTGAAATGCTTGCATTCTTGGAAAGAATCCAAAGAGATATATGTGGACCAATTGCTCCACCATGTGGACCATTTCGATATTTTATGGTGCTAATTGATGCATCCACACGTTGGTCACATGTAAGTCTATTATCGACTAGAAATGCAGCATTTGCTAAACTTCTTACTCAAATGATCCGATTAAGGGCGCAGTTCCTGGATTATGCCATAAAGAAAATTTGGCTTGATAATGCAGGAGAATTTACATCCCAAACTTTCAATGATTTTTGTATGTCGATTGGGATTGATGTTGAGCATCCAGTGGCTCATGTTCACACACAGAATGGTCTTGCAGAATCATTGATAAAGCGATTACAATTAATCGCTAGACCATTGTTAATGAAATCCAGATTACCACCATCTGCGTGGGGACATGCTATATTGCATGCTGCAGCCTTGGTTCAGTTGAGACCAAGTGCAAACCATGAACATTCCCCACTGCAATTAGTATCTGGTAAGGAGCCGAACATTTCGCATCTAAAAGTATTTGGATGTGCTGTTTATGTTCCTATTGCTCCACCTCAGCGTACAAAGATGGGTCCACAAAGAAGAATGGGAATTTATGTTGGTTTCGAATCCCCGTCGATTATTAAATATCTCGAACCAACAACTGATGATTTGTTTACAGCAAGATTTGTTGATTGTCATTTTGACGAAAGTACATTCCCTAACTTAGGGGGAGAAAAGAAAAAGGTGGACCCATGTATGAAAGAGGTTACATGGAATGCAACTTTATTATCTCACCTTGATCCAAGAACAAAAATGTGTGAACAAGAAGTTCAACGGATCATTCATTTGCAGAATGTTGCAAATCGGTTACCTGATGCATTCATCGATACAAAAAAGGTAACTAAGTCACATATACCTACAGCAAATGCTCCTGCAAGGATTGAAATACCCGTTGGACAGCCAGAAGCGTCCATTGCAAATGAGTCTATAACACGCCGGAAGCGTGGTAGACCACTAGGTTCAAAGAACTTGAAACCAAAGAAGCCAAAGAACCAAAAGGGTATGGCAAGAGATGCCACAATTTCCCTGGAGAGCAATGATAAAGGCAAAGAGATTGAAAATGAAAACATCTCAAAGGAAAATGATATCTTGGATGAAGATCGAAATATCGATAATTTTGAGATTTCCATAAATTATGTATACACGGGTATACAATGGAATAGAAATGATATCATTGTTGATGATGTATTTGCCTACTCAGTGGCTATAGATATTGTGACTGAGGATGATGACATTGAGCCAAAATTAGTTGATGAATGTCGTCAAAGGAAAGATTGGCTGAGATGGAAAGAAGCCATTCATGCAGAATTAAAATCGCTTGAAAAGCGAGAAGTCTTTGGACCTGTAGTCCATACACCAGAGGGTGTAAAACCAGTCGGATACAAATGGATATTCGTCCGAAAACGAAATGAGAAAAACGAAATTGTCAGATATAAGGCTAGACTTGTAGCCCAAGGTTTCTCTCAAATCCCTGGAATTGATTATGAAGAAACATACTCTCCGATAGTCGATGCAACTACGTTGAGGTTTCTAATTGGCATGACTGTGTTTGAAAAACTACAGATGCGTCTTATGGATGTCGTGACTGCATACTTATATGGGTCACTTGATACAGACATCTACATGAGAGTCCCAGAAGGACTAAAACTGCCTGAGTCCAACATCTCTGAACCTCGAGAAATGTTTTCTATAAAACTGAGGAGGTCGTTGTATGGATTGAAACAATCAGGACGGATGTGGTACAACCGTCTTAGTGAATATCTTATGAAAGAAGGATATAAGAATGATACCACATGCCCATGTGTTTTCATCAAGTGATCCAAGAATGGATTTGCTATTATTGCAGTCTATGTAGACGATTTGAACATCGTCGGAACTTCTCATGAACTTCAAGAGACTGCGAAATATTTGATGAAAGAATTCGAGATGAAAGATCTTGGTATCACCAAGCTTTGTCTTGGCTTACAAATTAAGCACTTGAAGGATGGAATTTTTATCCATCAGTCTAATTATACTGAGAAAGTCTTGAAAAGATTTAATATGGACAAGGATCATCCTTTGAGCTCTCCCGTGGAAGTTCGATCTCTCAATGTATAAATGGATCAATTTCGCCCTCAAGAAGAGGACGAAGATGTTCTTGGTCCAGAAGTACCATATCTAAGTGCAATAGGTTCTCTTATGTATTTAACTAACAATACAAGATCAGATATTGCTTTTGTTGTGAATCTATTGTCCAGGTTTAGTTCTGCGCCTACAAGGAGGCATTGGAACGGGATCAAACATATATTCCGCTATCTTCGCGGCACACATGACCTTGGGTTATTCTATTGCAACCAAAGAGACGCTACCTTGGTCGGATATGCAGATGCAGGGTACTTATTAGACCCACATAAAGCCAATTCACAAAATGACTATGTATTCACATATGGAGGCACAGCTGTCTCATGGATATCAACAAAGCAAACTGTGAATGCCACATCATCAAATCAAGCAGAGTTGATTGCTTTATATGAAGCGGTAAGAGAATGTATAGCACTACGAGCAATGATCAAATTCATCCAGAAAGAATGTGGAATGAGGCCTATCACTGACGACCCAACATTTTTGTATGAAGACAACTTCGCATGTGTTGCTCAGATGAAGAAAGGCTACATCAAGGGAGACCGCACAAAACACATATTGCCTAAGTTCTTCTCTACTCATGATCTAGAAGAAGCTGGGAAGTTGATATCCAACAAATCCGATCGAAGGACAACTTGGCAGATATGTTCACAAAGTCATTGGCTCCTAAGAAATTTGCAGAGCTGGTATCTAAGATTGGAATGTGCAGACTCCGAGACATATGTTGATCTCAGGGGGAGCATCATACGCGTTGCACTCTTTTTCCCTTCTGATCAATGAATAATGACATTCAAGTGAACTAAATTCATTTTCTTTTAACTACCATTTTCATAAATTCAAACCAAATAGACCCTAAAACTGACATGAACGCATGAGATCACCCAAAAGAATGCTAAATATTTTTCATAATATTTTATATGTTTTTTATAATACTTTTGGAGTCATATTCGTGCAAGTGATTTATCCGATCACTTTCAAATCTTAACTGGATCATTAAAGTGCCATACCATACCTTATCTAATTAATTGATCATTGCGAATATTAAAAACGTATTTTATCAAACTAACAAGAGAATTGATGACAATTTATATATTGCATCATGATAATGTCTGTAGACTTCGATCCCAAACCTTTTTCTTCTTCTTTTTAACAGCACAAGCTTTACTGAAGTGGGCGGCTTCCGAAATGAATTGATCGATCTTTTACAAAAGATTGATTTTGTTATGAACATTTTAATTATATCTACACATGTAAAACATGTTATGTAATACATGTTTAATTTAGTATGAATACAAGTGTTGTATAAGTTTAACAATTTAGGTCGATTATTGGAGATAAATAGTAATGGTGAATTATTCACCTTCTTTACCTTGATATTAGTCAAGAATTGTATGCTATCATTGGCCTATAAATAGAGGCCTTAACCATTGTGAAATTTGCACCAACAAAAAAGCAAGAATACATCTCTAAAGTTTTTGATCTCTCTCCCTCTCTTCTAATACTTAAAGTTATTTTAAGTATTTCTTTATAAAGGTTTAAGTGATCTTACCTTAATCACTTTATAACAAATTTCTTATTAATTAACTATTTAGTTTTTAGAAGTCTTTGATTTTTTTACAAAAATTATTAGTTTTAGACATCTCATTAGTTGTTGCTATTCGTTGGAATATCTATCCACATTAACAGATAGAGATTAACCACGTCTAATATATAAAACCGATAATTACTTTTATTATCAATTAACTTTAAAATGGAAATCAACTGAATATATGTATTGACTTTTACTTTGTTTTGTGTACTCTATGTGCACGACTCTCGGTTTATTTATCGGCTTATCGCATTTATCATGGTATCAAAACGAGTTCGATTCTAAATCGCTTTCCTGGATTGTTTGGGCTCGAACACTACTTGACTACTCGCCCATTGTCTATATTTGTCGAAGTTTCAGTTGGGCCAAACCAATTGTAGGACATGTTGGAACATATATCACACATTGAAAGATGACACCTGACTACCCCTAGTATACACCCAAATAGTACTGACAAGTCTGGAATATTTTCATAAACGAAGCGCGCTCATGACCAAAGCGCACTGGTGGTAATCAACCCATTGATAATTATTAAACACTGTCATCTAGTTAATAGTGCATTACTATCGTTCTCTAACAACCATACGAGACGCCAAAAGGATTGTCGCTAAAGCTTATCAAAAGATCCTCCACTAGCGTGTTGTTATACCATGTCCCTATATACTGTAAGACAAGAGTACATAAGCGTTGTAATTGGAAATCCATAAGAAATTAAGCTAATTTCAAACGAACACGATACACTGAAGGCATAACTGAGAGTTAGTGGCAGTCTGGCAGACAACAGAGCCAATTTCCCTTTCTTTAAAACCATGTGGCAAGCATGCAAGTGCATGTGCATAATAAAGGGAAACAAGTGAAAATTGAGAGCTGACAAGTGTCATCGGAAATCGCAATAAAATAGTGATTCCACAAACTAAAAGGAAGTACAATTTTTGGAAAGCAAAGAGAATGCACAAAAAATTCATTGAAGAGATGGAGAAGAGATTCACTAAAGGAAGAACATGAATTAAGCAATGGTGAAAGTAGAAATTAGAGAAAAAGCAAAGTAGAACAACTCGTGACAAACGAGAATAGGATAAGGAAAACGAAGAAGAGAGCAAAGAAATGTACCACTAGACATCGTGAATTGTTGTAAAGAAACAATAATTGAAGAAGAGAACGAACCATGGAAGCTGAAGAAGAAAGTTCAACAATGGCGGCGATCGTGCAATCGAGGGAGAGGATTAACAAAGAAAGAAGAAGCTGAAAAGAAGGTAAACTATCCAAAATACCCCCACCCTTTAGAAAAAATGGGATTTATCTCAACCCTAGGATTTCTTCAATCTAATGGCTGAAATCTAACTCTCCTCATTTTACACAATAACAACCCTCCTCATATGATCCCTTCTTTATAATATATACTAGTTTATACAAGTTAAAAAATCTAAGAAAATATAGTATTCTAGGAGATAATTAATATGTACAAGATAATATTATATCTATCTTTAACAATAATTGTAGTGTTTTACTTGTTTTTTTCAGACAATTCTTGCATTTTATTTTATTTTTAATTAACTACCAATCCACAAATTAAAAATCTCATGGTAGGTGCTTAATCTTTTTAAAACATTAAAGAAGAAGATAAGTCTTTGTTAAAGATTGTGTCACGTGACGAATTTAATATTTGATATTTGTCCTCTTTTTTAATGGACATCTGCTATTTTTACAAATTTAATTATTCTCCCACTCTTTCCCCACTTTGTTACAACCTTCCCTCTAAAAGTATTATTTTTGGGAAATTTAGCGTGGTAGCCACAAGGTATTGTAAGTTCCGTGTGATGCCCAAAGTTTTCAAAAAGTCTGCGTGGTAACCTTAAGGTTTCACAAATTCCGTCCAACAACATCAAACATTATAAAAAGAAAAAATAATTACAAATTATCAACAATTTAAACTTAATTTAATAAAATCATCATATCTTTGTGGCATTTAATTAATCACCTAATTATTATCTTTTATAAAACCATAAAATTTTTAAGGAAAATTTAAGAAACCTTCTCTTATTTACACGTTTTATGACATCATAATTTATTATTGTTTTTAAAAATCTCCCAACATTATATATTCTTAAAACAACCTTTTTTTAAAAAAAAGTAATTTCATGAATTTTTGTGTTCACCCATAAAACGCTATAGAGTAACTTTTGCGAAAATCCCAAATTTCAAATATTTTTTTGAAAGAAAAAAAGGATTTAGTCCAAAAACCATGTACTTTTGATAGTTGAAAAAAAGGTATTATTGAAAATAAAATTTGAATAAAGGTGTAGATTTATACAAATAAATAAATTAGATTAATTTTAAATTTTTTGGTTTGATGCAAAATGTGTAAATAAGAGTAGCTTTTTAAAATTTCTCTACAAAAAATAAAATTTGGTGCTCTTATAAGAAATATGAGGTGTTTTTTTAAATGTCACAAAAATATTATGATTTTATTAAATTATTTTTAATATAAAGATAATCTGTAATGATTTTTTTCTATTTATAATACTTGAGGGTAATGGGCGGAATTCGTAAAACCTCATGGTTATCACGCGGACTTTTTAAAAACTTTTGATACTACACAGAATTCGCAATTTCTACGATGTGAAATTTTCCTAATTTCTTTTATTTAATTTAAATAGTGTAGCGCTAATAATCAAATTTAACTATATTTAGTTGACCATGTAAGATTACTTAGTGTTTTGGATTTTACAACCGATTAATATGACGTTGTTTCTTATCATAGAAGATTACAATTTTCACTTACATAAAGTAATTATATATCCATTAAAATGTACATGTCGAATACTAGGCGAATTTAATAGAGGTATGACAACTTATTTATGTATTAGTTACTTATTAATTGCATGCTTTTCATTACATAAAATTACTAAACATAGTATATTTTCGTGTTGAAAAGATACTGGATTGATAATTTTTTGTTTCAAACCGTACTCTGTACATGGCATCAAGTTTACACCAATTTGTAGGCATACTAGCAAATTTGTTTGGAAAAAAAAAATTGTAGGAACTTTTCAGCAGGAATGTTCAGTTTTTTTACTGAGTTCGAACGTGATAATATTCCATATAGAATTGGGGATATTAAGAATAATAATATTACGAAGCATATATAATATATCATAGCGGAATATATTTAGCAGTAATTCTGAGCTCTCTCTATCATTCTGCCTTTCACTCAATTAAGTAGACCACTTAACCTAACAACGACTTGCATTCCATTTGTTCATACAAAGATATAAAACTTCAATTATTACAATACAACTGATCACTCTCTGTCTTCCACTTAATTAATTCTCTCTTTTTCTTGCTCTATTTTGTACGTCGATCTACATATTCGTTTATCTTATATATCTTCGATCTAAATATTATTCGACGTGGAATATCGAAACTGTTTAATCGACGACGCGACCAACTTAAATGTCCTTTTCCATGGAAATATAATCCATGGCAGTCCACACTCCACATACAATGGGCATTCTGAAATGTTACTTTCTCACTCCTTTTTCAAGCTTCAACGAGCAACAGTACGTTGTGGATATATAGAGAGAGATCGAGGTTGTACTTCTTGAATCATTGCGTTCGATCATCTCTTCGAACATACAAGCTTTTCCGCCGAGATCGAGTTTCTTGACTTGGGCGAGAATGCAGATGACGCGGTGGCAGTCCCAAGTCAAAGCTCGCACTAGTACAAACGACTTATCTAATACCGGAAGGAATGATATCGGTTGCGTAAAACCAGTATGGCACTTGGAAACGAATACTAGTTATTGAACAAAACCGGTATCTGCGAAAAAAACATATTGTATACCGGTAATTAATAAAACCGATATGCATGTGCGGTGTAATAAACAGGCAAACGTATTGTTTTTTAAGCTAAGGCGATAGGAATACGGGGTTTAGTAAACATCGGTATCCTTGTTTATTATTAATCTTTTTTTTTTAAATCTGATATTCAAACTGTACGCTTTTGTTATTAATATTGATTTATTTATTTTACTTCAATAATTTACCAATCCCTAATAAAGGTGTTTAACTTTATTGTTAACTTCTACCCAAACACTAGCTGTTGGATGACAAGATATTGTTGGTCGTGTGAAGGAATTATAGTATTTGCAAGTTGTAACATTTTAATAATCTATTAGGACCCTACAAGATATAATACTAAATTAAACTTCACACACTTGAATATATGGAGTTGGAGTGCTGGACCTCTTACTGGAACACATGGAGCCTAGACAATTCTGTATGGTTTTGAAAGATGGTGAGGTTAGATAGATTAATATTTTAGAAAGAGTCATGAGATTAGGGGTGAGCACGGGCCAGAACCCGACCCGAATCCGAAAAGCCCGAAACCCGAAACCCCAAAAACACGGGACCGAAGACCGAACCGAAGTCTTCGGGATCGGTTCGGGTTTGGTTTAGGTTCGGGTCGGGTTCGGGCTAAACAACCCTCGAAGAAGAAAAAAGGCAAAACTAGGCTAAAACCCGAAACACTAAAAAGGTCAGACCGAAACCCGAACCGAAGTAATGTAGGTTCAGGTTCGGTTCGGGTTTTTTGGGTCGGGTTCGGTTCGGTCGGCCCGTGCTCTGCCCTACATGAGATACACCAAAGCTGTAATAGTTTAAAATTTGGATTATGTTATGGTTAGAATCGTATGAGTAAGCATGTATATGCTTTTGAGTTACTCTTCCAATGTATTTTATTACATCCCATTTGTTTGTCTTCTTAGGTAACAACAAATCTTGAATGTTTCTTTGGTTTTCAATATTGTTTTTTTATTGTTTCTTATGATGTTTATCTATATGTCTATGCATAAAGAAGAAAGTGAACAAAAAAGTTCCTTCCATACAACAAAGGATTATTTAGACAAAACCACCCTTTAAAAGAAGACATTTTCACAAAACCACCCTTTAACTTGGAGTTTATATCAAACCACCCTCTAAACAAAAAAAGTTAACAATGAACCACCCTCTCTTCAAATCACCAATAAATATAATTTGTTAAAAAGATAAATTATCTTTAAACATGTAAAGAAAAGCCATTTAATTTATAAAAAAGAAAAATACAGTATTATCTTCATTAAAACCTCTTTTTGTTCACCATACATGAAAAAAAATTTATAAATGAAGAATATACTTAGATAGTATGGTCGACTCAACAAACTAGACAAATTCACACTGTACTATGGTTTATTTAGATCTACGGGTATATATGAAGCTCATATTTTTTTTAAATAATATAAAATACAAATTATTTACATAAAGACTAAAATAATAATTAAGTTTTCTTTGTTTAATTTCTGTTTAATTTATCATATATATGTTGGAGTAATGATTGGATTTCAACATGGTTGATTAAACACTTAGGTTACAATTTTTGTAATTTTTTTGCAATTGAAATTCACTCATATTTACTTTTATTCAATAAATTACAACTCTTTAACAAAAAAAAATCAGAATTTCATTTAAAAAATAGAGTAAAATATTATTTCTCATTATTTAATTGCCCATCTTGATATCAACCATAAGTTCGTTGCACATGCTAAAAATTTAAACATAATATTATTGGAAAATTTATTCATATTGCTTTCAGTCTATATGCTAATTAGTATTATTTTTTGTTGCTTTAAAAGGTAGGATTATTTTTTGGACTTTAGGTGAAATAAATTTTAGTCATTTCATATACAATCTAATTTTATTTTATTTTATATTTAATACTCATTTGATTGATATAAGATATAGACTTGATTATTTTTTTACACGTACTAAATTAACAAAGGCACATATATGTACGAATTTAATAGGTTCTTGGGCACTAAATTACTAAACAATGAATTTACGTAGTTCTATCTTTTCTCTTTCCACATTGTAAATCCAAATGTCTTTTTTTCTTGTTTTTCCTGTTTAGAAGGTATTTTCATATTTTTCTCAAATATTAGATATAACCAAGGCAAATTATTGTGGGTGGTTGATTGTAAACTTTTTTTGTTTAAAGGATGGTTTTATATAAACTTCAAGTTTAAGGGTGGTTTTGTGTAAAGTCTAGTGTTTAAAGGGTGGTTTTATCTAAAAAACCCTACAACAAAAGGTAAAACTTTCATTTCTCTTTGAATGTGATTTAATTTTATTGTCTAAATCTATAGTGTCCATTATATTGTCTCCAACATTATTCCTCAGATAAGTAAACACGATTAAAGCATTTATGAACAAATAATAGATCGATGCCAACCACATGCAAATCAATATCTATTAGCATCATTAGACCATAATTATAGAGCAGGAACAAGATACTAGTGGTAGCACCCAACTTTTATATAGTAGCATTGGCCGAGAGATGGTCCATCTGTCAAATTTTCTTTGTCTTGTTCCATATATTGTTCATATTGCAGAATTCTTAGCTTAATTATTTAATTTTTTGTCTATAAAATATTGATTGCAATTTTCATGTATTATATCTTGCTTATTGATGTTTATATATTTTAATGATGATATAGTAAATGGATAAAAGTTGGATGTTTGCTAACCATATGACAGAAGAATATGGTAATGGAGTGAAAGAATATATCAATTTTGCTGTACAAAATGCTAAGGATCCTGCAAAAGTACGTTGTCCATGCACAACATGTTTAAATGCAACCCGAAAGGATTATAAAGGTGTAAAAGATGATTTGATTGTCAATGGAATCGATGAAACCTACACATGTTGGAGTAGGCATCTTGAAAAAGAGCATAGAGATAGTACAGTCACCATAGAGGAGCTTGATTTTGATGTTGATCAATTGGAAGAAATGATACAACTAGTTGTTGAGGACTTTAATGATCGTCCTGATATGCTTGATGGAATTTTAAGAGATGCCCGGGAACCTCTGTATCCTTCATGTACCAAGTTCACAAAACTGTCTATTGTTTTGAAGTTGTACAATTTGAAAGCGTCTCATGGGTGGACATGTAGGAGTTTCACAGCTTCGATCCATTTAGAAAAATAGTCAGTCATAGCAAGGAAAAAGACGTGTTGTCTTGATGCTGGTGGCAGTTTTCCCACGATGTCCATTCCCCATCGCATGAAGGGCCAAGGTGCTAGAGTTGGGTGAAGCATTTCTGATGGCTGGTGTGTGACAAGTGTGTGCCGTTGGCAGGCATCGCATTTTCTGACGTAGTCGGTCGCGTCCTTGTTCTTTGTCGGCCAGTAGTAACCCGTCCTGAGGGCTTTGTCGGATAGGCTACGTCCCCCAATATGGTTTCCACATTCTTCGTCATGTAAGGATTGCAGGACGCGTCTTACCTCAGATGTTTTGAGGCAGTGTAGGTATAGGCCTGTGACAGATCGTTTGAATAAAACATTATATTTTAAGTCAAAGGTTATGGCTTGTACCTTGAGTCTTTTGGCTTCTCCTTTGTCTGCTGGGAGTATGCCATCCTTCAACCACTTGATGTAGGGTATGGTCCAATCATCTTGGCCGCTTATGAGGCCGTCTTTTGTGTTGTCACCTACCTCGGCTGAGACGACTTCTTCTAAAGGTAACTCGTCCGCTGCCTCAGTGTTGTCATGACTGGTCGTCTTGAGAGTTTTGGGGACTGTTGGGGTTGTGATGTGTGCTAACGGGATGCTGCGGAAGTCGTCGGGATGTAAGGCGGAGCCGAGGTTTGCTAGGGAGTCGGCATGTGTGTTGAGGTCGCGTGGGACTTGTCGGATAGTAAAGTTTTGGAATTTGCCTACCAGTTTTTTGACGACGTCTAGATAGGCTATCATCTTGTCATCTTTGGCGGCATACGATCCTCGTACTTGATTGACGATCAGGAGAGAATCGCACGTTAATTCAATGTTATGGATTGCGAGATCTTGTGAGAGTGGCAGCCCGAATGCGAGGGCCTCATACTCTGCTTCATTGTTGGTCGCATCTGTTTTAGGGCGAAAAGATCGAACCGACCTGAATCGTCTTAAGAAGGGCAACTAGACAA
This sequence comes from Rheum nobile, assembly GCA_027886185.1. Lineage (NCBI taxonomy): Eukaryota > Viridiplantae > Streptophyta > Magnoliopsida > Caryophyllales > Polygonaceae > Rheum > Rheum nobile. The sequence continues at coordinate 3,103,374 of WOAB01000207.1, read as the reverse complement.
CAATAAGATCAGTAATATCTAAATAATCCAAATCAACTAATCAGTTATACAAATGAAGCTAAACAAACATAAAGATAAGCGTATCTCCTCCAAGTGGGAGAGTGGTCGAATCAAGAGATTTAATCGTCGGTCGCTTCAATACTAAAATGAAGAACTGAGCTAGAGAATGATTGTAAAAACGAGTAAGACAGTAGCGAATTATAGCTTGTATTCAGAAGAAATAATAATGTCTCGTTACAAGATAGTTTTCTCTATATTTATACTAGTTTTTGGCTTGATTTGGTTGGCAGATCCGCCTGAGATTCATGGAAGACGTTATCCTGCACGTGGGTCGGTTAAAATCGTTCGAGATCTACGGGAGTCATCAAGCTGCATATTGGTCGCTCCGAGCTCCGCGGGAGTCGTCAAGCTACGTATTGGTCGCCCCGAAATCTCTGGAGGTCGTCTCCTAGATACTGATCGGACGGAGATCTCTAGAGGTCGTTTTACTTTGTCAGGACCTTCTAGAAGACAGTCTGGTTCAAGCTACGTGGCCCAACAATTGCCCCAAAATTAAACTGGGCCAGAGCGTCAGTTGATGGGATGGTTTGATTTTATAACTTCTCTCTCTTCTGGCGACGGGGCCGACATGCGTATTGCTCAAGCTAAGAGTCAGCTTAAAGCAGCCAATAATCGTGTGAAGATGGCTGAAGGCGTCTCTTGTGATGGTGAAGGGTCAAGAGATCGCTGCTTGTTTGTCGTTTGGTTTGTTTTGCAGGTGGACTCGTCAGTCGCTTCCTGGTTAAGTCGTGTGACGTTGGCCGACTAGACTTGTAATTGTGTGTGACATGTCGTGTAGTTATAGGGAAGAGCATTGTAGTGTTTGTATAAGACGTGTACCTCAATGGGGACATGTCTTGTAAAAATGTGTCATGTTTTTGTTCCTTTATTCCATGTGTACCGATCCATCGTATAATGTGTAAGCGCTATGTATAATTGTGTTTTGTGTATGTTGATCAACTTGATTTTTTCTTGAGGCCTCTTGTCGTGTTCCTGTTCAAGAAACTTGAAAAGTATAGAAAATATCAAAGGGTGATCATTGGGTGTGAGCCCAACGGCCCTCTGATGCTTAACAGTATAAGGGTTGGGTAAGTATAATCGACTGAATCTAAATGAAGTGAAAAGTATAAGTTTTCAAATGTGATACGACTTCCAATGGGTCGTGTTCCAACTTTGCGGGAGTGGTTGATCGTCTTTTGTGGACTCTTCATCTTCTTATAGTCTGACCTGAGCCATGGCTTTGGCTTGTACATCTTCGAAGCTTCGACACGGGTATTTGGTCAGCTCGCGATAGAGTTCACTGCCCCTGACCAATCTCCGGCGAAAGGCTTCAATAGGCATTAGGACGTCGCAATGCGGGATCATGACCTTCTCTTTATTGTACCTGTTAAGATAATCCCTTAAGGGCTCACCGTACCCTTGCACGATCTTGTATAGGTCGCTTGATTGATTTTTCAGTCTCCAATTGCTGGCGAACTGGATTTTGAATGAATTGACCAGATCAGAAAATGAAGCGATCGAACCCTGCGACAGATGCATGAACCAAGTTAGTGTGGGTCCCGCGAGGGTCGTGCCAAAGCTCTTGCACATGACCGCTTCGCGATTCCCTCTTGGAATAGAGATAGTCATTAGTTTCTATTTGTAAATAGAGATATGATCGTCGGGGTCCCCGGTCCCATCGTAGTTGGGCATGTTAGGGATGTGGAACTTCTTCGGGATCTCGACGTGTGTGATTGCTTCCACGAAGGGTGAGTCTTCATATCCATCGATCGCTTCCTTCTCGATCGGTTGTGGGACTCCTGGAATCCGAGCGATGCGATCGTCCAAAACATTCATATGCTCGTTGATGGTTTGTTGTATGAAGGTTTGGAGATCCATAGGTGTGGCAACCTGTGGAGGGGCTACTCAAGTCGTGGTGGGCTCGGTCGCGGAAACTGGAACGTTAGTCACAAAAGTATTGACTGGAGGAGTTTGAAACATACCAATGGGTTGAACGACGCTCTAAGTGATCAGAGCCATCGGCGTTGAGATTGCCCCATTCATGTTGAGACGTGTTTGGAGGCCTTCGGTGTTGACTATGCGCCTTGATCCTCCTAGTACCGATGCGGCCGAATTCACCTGCGATTTTAAAAGTTCATTTTCACGTATTAGTGGTGTAATTTCAACTTCAAATTGGGTACTTAGGGTTTCGGTTCTTAGGCGTTGTTGAGTCAGTTACTCTTGGAGGATGCTCATGGTTTTTGCTAATTCTTGGATTCGGGTGTCCAAGATGAGCGGATTGACGATGTCTTCGGCTTGATTTCCGACCAGGGCGTCGGTCCGGACTTGGTCTTTAACAATGATCATGGGATCTCTGGAACCGGTCATGATCGGATGAGGATTGGATTGTTGATCGGATCGTTGATTGGCTAGATGCCCTACGGTGGGCGCCAAATTGTTTTGGGGCAAAAAGATCGAACCGACTTGAATTGCCTTAAAAAGGGCAACTAGACAACAATAAGATCAGTAATATCTAAATAATCCAAATCAACTAATCAGTTAGACAAATGAAGCTAAACAAACGTAAAGATAAGCTTATCTCCTCCAAGTGGGAGAGTGGTCGAATCAAGAGATTTAATCGTCGGTGGCTTCAATAATGAAATGAAGAACCGAGCTAGAGAATGATTGTAAAAACGAGTAAGAGACTAGAGAATTATAGCTTGTATTCAGTAGAAATAATAATGTCTCGTTACAAGATAATTTTCTCTATATTTATACTAGTTTTTGGCTTGAATTGGTTGGCAGATCCGCCCGAGATCTGCGGGAGTCGTCAAGCTGCATAGTTGTCACTCCGAGATCCGCAAGAGTCGTCAAGCTACGTATTGGTCGCCCCAAAATCTCTAGAGGTCGTCTCCTGGATGATGACCGGATCGAGATCTCTAGAGGTCGTTTTACTTTGTCATGACCTTCTAGAAGACAGTTTGGTTCAAGCTATTGGACCGATCCAATGGGCCGAAAAAACGAGGCCCAACAACATCCCACTCACATCTTACAGCTTGGGCTATATGGTCCCCTTGTGGCAATTTTAGTACGACACCTAGCCAGACTCCTCTTACATTTGACGCTCAGTCTGTATAGAGTTGCCATGTGCCCCTGTCCTCTTCGGTTTTCAGTTGTTCGGCTTCTTTCATGGCTTCATGTTCTAGTGTAGGACTGAAATCGGCTACAAAATCAGCCAAGGCTTGAGATTTGATCGTTGTTCTTGGCTCGTATTCGATGTCGAATCCACTCAGGTGTATCATCCATTTTGCCATTCATTTTGTGAATTCTGGTCTTCTCATGATAGCCTTCATGGGATGGTTAGTTCTTACAATAATAGCATGTGACTCAAAGTAAGGTCTAAGCTTGTTTGAGGCCATTACCAGAGCTAGGACTAACTTCTTGAGCGACATGTACCTTGTTTCGGCGGGGAGTAGGGATCGACTTACATAGTAGACCGGGGACTGCTTTCCTTCCTCTTTCCTTGTCAGGACTGCGCTGACTACCGACTCTGATACAGCCAGGTATAAAGGTAGTGGCTCATCGTCTTTTGGTTTGGCTAGCAGAAGGGGGCTTGCCAGGTATGCTTTAAGAACTTGGAAGGCCCACTCGTGTGCCGCTATCCAGTCGAACGAATTGTTTTTCTTCAAAGCTTTATAGAAAAGTTTGTATTTGTCCGATGATTTGGATATGCATCTGTTTAATGCTGATATCCGTCCTGTCAGTTTCTGGACGTCTTTGACGCATCGGGGAGATCTCAGGTTGACGATAGCTCTGATTTGGTCTGGACTAGCTTCGATCCCCCTTTGTGTCACCATGTATCCCAAGAATTTGCCTGAAGACACTCCAAAAGAGCATTTAGTCTGATTCAATTTCATGTTATACCTTTTTAGTACCCCGAATGCATCTTTGAGGTGCTCAATGTGGTCTCTCGTTGCTTTTGACTTGACGGGCATGTCCTCGATGTAGACCCCTATAGTATCTCTGATTTGATCTTTGAACATCTTGTTCACTAGCCTTTGATATGTGGCCCCTGTATTTTTTTGTCCGAAAGGCATAACTTTGTAGCAGTATGTACCTTGACTGGTTATGAAGGCCGTTTTTTCTTGGTCGTATGGGTCCATTAGGATTTGGTTGTGTCCGCTAACGACATCCATGAATGTTAGCATCTCGTGTCCTGTGGTTGCATCGACCATTGCATCAATGTGTGGTAGTAGAAATGAGTCTTTTGGACAGGCTTTGTTTAGATCTGTGAAGTCGATGCAGACTCTCCACTTCCCATTTTTATTTTGGACCACGACGACGTTTGCCAGTCAGTCGAGATATCTAACTTCTCCGATTTTACCTGTTTCAAGTAGATTTCTGACTTCGTCGTCTACGATCATGTTGCGCTTCGGCGCGAATTTCCTCCTTTTTTGCTTGACCGGAGGGTAGGTTGGATATACATTCAATTTGTGAGTAATAATATAGGGGGAAATCCCCACGATATCCTCATGCGACCAGGCGAAGCAATCAGAATTAGACCGTAAAAAAGCTATTAGTTCTGACTTGGTCAATCATTTAAATCTGATCCTTAACATTTGTGTTGGCTTTGAAGGGTCCAACGCGATCTCGTCTGGTTGTTCCATTTCTGATTCGATAAATCGCGCGGTCCCTTCGCCGCACTGTGGTTGCTATGCTGAAGCTCGATCAACTGCCCCTTTCATTGAAGTGACATAGCATTCCTTGGCAGCCCGATGGTCGCCTTTTAATTCATGTACCCCCCACTTAGTCAGGAACTTTATGGTTTGATGATAAGTGGAAGGTACAACTTTCATGGTGTGGATCCAGGGCCTACCGAGGATCGCGTTGTATGGGGACGGGCAGTCGAGTATTAAGAATTTTACTTGTTGGTTGACTCCACCGGCGTATGTTGTCAACACTATTTCCCCTTGGGTATGTTTGACCTCTCCACTGAATCCGACTAGCGGAGTGGATTTTCGGGTTAAATCGTCCTCGCTTAAACCCATACCTTTTAAGGCGTCAAGTGTTAACAAGTTGGTGGAGCTACCTGTGTCGATTAATACTCGAAGAATGAGACAATTACCGATTGATAGAGAGATTACCATTGTAATACCCCTCATTTTTAGTAAGGGTATTTGGGTATTTTCCCAAACTCTCGTCAATTATTCGGAACGCGTTAGGCGAAGTTCGGAATTTCTGTAGCTCGTGTTTGATCTCTGTATTATTTCCCTGAGAGGTATAAAATACATTCGACGTATTTTCGGGGTTTAAAATATTTGTTTGGGTACAAATATTTAAGATCCGGGGTTTTAATCCCATGCCAAACCTTTTCCCTGGTAAACAGACGTGAAAAGGGCAATTCCGCAACCGCGGAATAATAGCTCCCAGAGGAGCTGGGCTTTGAATTTTCCACGACCGCGACAGAGCCCACCGCGACCGCGGAAATGTGCAGAGGGCACAGTCGGGCATGCGAGCCACGTGCTCGTCATCGCCGTCGATCCCTCGCTCCACCGTTGATCTTGTCAGGCTGCTCTCTCTCCTTGGCCTATAAATGGGAGTCGATTCGGAGGGTTGAGAGCACTCCAAATCCCGATCTCTCTCCCAAGGTGCTTGTCGCCGGAGTTCGAGCTCTCGCCGGAATTCTTGAGGAGTCGTCGGAGCCATCGACGGAGGTGGTGGTGGCCAAGGAGCAGTGCATTGGAGGCGCAAGGTGCCCAGGAGTGGAAGCCGTCGCGAATCGAGCCCTTCCGAGTCGTCGCCGGTGAGTTTTTATCTTTGGGTCGCCGGAGTTCTTAGCCGCGATCGCGGCTATGAACTACCGCGACCGCGGCAGTGACAATGTCGGCCGCGTCCGCGGCCGCTGTCACCAGTGCTTGCGGACATTCGTCCTCGATGACCGCGACCACGACCACGGTAGTGCCCACCGCGACCGCGGATTGCTTTAGCAATCGCGATCGTGACCTTGGGCGATCCGGTCTCGGTCGGGACTTCCATTCCTTCGATTTGGTTCGTTCTTCCTTAGATTCGTATATTTTAGTTGTCGAATCTAACCTAGGGTTTCGTTGTGGGGTCGTTGTCCGTAGGAATCTGTAATCCGGTTCCCGTTCCCATTCCGGACCCAGAAACCCGTCGTCGCTCAATCGTTCGTCTAGTCTAAGGCAAGTGGCGGTTCGCTCTTGCTTAATCATTCCATATTCTATTAATTATCAATTGCTTTTAATTGTTAATTAAATAGGAGTGAACTATTGTTTTCGTTTGGGAACAGATTTGATAAACGTGTTTGATACGATTAAAATGTGAAATTATAATAGGTTGTATATATTGCTAGAAACAATGCTTATATCTGTGATGACCGTAATGGTCTTGTTGTGGATTTAAATGTAAACTTAAATGCTAGATTAGCACGAGTATTCGTAGGAACGTTAATCCTTATGAGGATTAATCGTTTCTTTATAACTCAGTATTAGTATAACATTTCTCTAAGGCTTTCCAGATCATGACCCATTGATTCTTACCCACCTGTAAGGATAAGAAGTGTTCAGCACCTTGCTAGTGCCATTGGGTGGCGTAATGTCACCCTGTGTTAAACTTTCGTAGTCACTCGAGATCATAAACTTTCGTAGTCACTCGATATGGTAAACTTTCATAGTTACTCGAGATGATATATTTATATGATAAAAGCTTATAACGTAAATGTGCGTTTTGGAATTAAATAAGATAAGTGTGATTATGCACATAATTAATTTACCCTCGGGCGAGGAGTACAACTTGGAAACTCGCCTGGACTTCGATTAGAGTAAGTCCTCCTTCCAAATCTGAATTCGCATTACGCGGTGAGGTTGGTCGTGGACCCAAATGGTCAAGTCTTTTTAAACGCTTGTGTGAAATTATAATGTTCCTAAACATTTGTCATACTTTCCCGTAAGACTCAATCTTTTGGAGTCTTCTCTTCATATGTTTCCCTTAATACCCAATTTCTTGGAGTCTTCTTTTAGTACATATCTAAACCTTAATCATTCCGTGAAAGTTCCGGGTTATATATCGTTCCTTCAGTTGTTATTCGAGGGACAATGATAGTAAACGGTTACGATCACTAGAACCATCTGTTTTCACCCTTGCATAGTCTTTCATTAGACTAACCAACCAGGTTTTATTCCTTGCATGGTTGGGTGGTGTCATCCGTCCTGTACGGCACATCAGTGGTCGGTTCCCGGGGACTCGAAGTAAACAAATTGAAGAAGAGACTTGTAGTCGCAGATTTAAGTGCCGGTATTTCAAGATCATTAAGTATTACTTTAATATGTATTTTTATAACCTAGTCATGTATTAGGTTTATTCTTAAAGTCTTCCGCTGTGTAATTTATAAGTTTTCTGCTGGGATTTCACTCTGTTGTAAAACACTCCTCTCGTATTGGGAGAAATCTATTAATAAAAGTATTGAGGTTTATATGAAAATGTCTTCCGATGTTTAATCCTTCGTTGTTTAACATGTTTATTTAAGATTAATTGTTCCGATTAAAGCCTTCGGTGACATCGGACAGTAACGTCTGAGGTCACTGGCGTGTGGCACTACCGATATAAATCGGGGGTGTTACAAATATGGTATCAGAGCAACGGTTTTAAAATTCTTGGTCTATTATTAGGTTTGAGAATTTTCGAAAATTATTTTCGAAACTATTTTCAACCTATCTTCTATTTTGAAATAAATTTCGAGAGTTTTAATGTTAAATTTAAAAGTTTTAATTATTTCTTGGAATTTAATTTAAACTAATGTTTTAGCTATTTGAACTTCAAAAGCTATTTATAACTGGTTTATAAAATGTCGTGATTGAATTAAGTTTATGATTGTAACCTTAAAAGTGCAAAAAAAAAAAATCTTAGTAAGAGTTTTGTGATAATCATATCACTAGTTTGAGGAACTAACTTCATAAATAACTATTTTTATATATAAGGTTTAAAGATATAATGTATGAAGTTGAAAATATAAGATTTAAGAGATTTTTCAAACTTCTGCAAGATTCAAGTTGTTACTTATTCCTTAGAGCCAGTCTTAGGAATATCATTTCTCCTTAGATGGAATGTCATTCAAAGGTTGACATTTCTCCTAGAGTTCCTTTCTAGTAAGTCAGAGAAGAAGTTGTTTTTGCGGTTAGTGGTGATGGGCCAGTCAGACTAATATAAAGTTATTAGTTTGGACCCTTACAATCTGTATCATAACGTATTTGACTAAAGTGTCATGATCAAGTTGGAAAAGTTCTAAATCAACGTTATGGTTCATCAGAAGATGGTGAACACAAGAAACACAGTCCGTGCTGATGCAGGACCGAGTAACAACCCAATGCTGAATCTGAGGAGCGGCGCTAATCAAGGGGAAGAAAGTGAGTCTGTCTCTCACAATAACCCCGCAGGCATTGGCCAAGCACAGGCTAATCCTCCGGTAGTGTTGGATGCCGCAACCAAAGAAGCCATTCATGGGTTTATTGTACAGACGGTCACCGACGTAATTCGGTCAATGGCACCGCAAGCACAAGGTGTTCTGGTTCCTCAGGTTATTCCTGAAGTTGAGGAGCCAGTGGATCACGTACCCCAGGTGGATACCGTCAGGGACAGAGGAACTTACGGTCAAGCCTTGAAGGCCATGAGCTCAATGAGGCCTGACTGCTACGACGGTATTGGAGAACCGGTCAGAGTGGCGTATTGGTTCTCGCATATGGAATGGTTGTTCGGGAACGTGGATTGCACTGAGGCTGAGAAGGTGCACATCGCCTCCCTTCAACTCAAGGATGTGGCTAGCGAATGGTGGGAGAGCACTGGTTTAGCCGATCATCCCGAGTTGAATTGGGGTATGTTCAAAGCAAAGATAACTGACCGTTTCTTTTCCCGTGCTATGAGGGAGGAGAAACACAAGGAATTGCTGTACCCTAAGACCGATGGGTTAAAGGTGACTGAGCTTGCAGCTAAGTTCAATCACTTGTTGCAATATGTTGGGCCAGAAGTGTCGAGCGAGGAACAAAAGATATGGTACTTCCATGGATGGATGAATCCAGAAATCAAACCTCTAATGGTGCATCACGGTTGTTCTACATTAGAGCAATATGTGGATGCGGCCTACAAGGTAGAGGTCACACTGGAAGAATCCGCCCAAAAGCGGAAGAAGCAGGTTAAAGGAAAGGGTGGGCAATAGGATCGCCAGGTTGGTACATTCAAGCGACCGGCATCGCCTACCAAATTTGAGAAATTTGGTCGTGCTAAGACCGAGATGACTTAGTCAGACTCCGCCAGAGGCTCTGGTTGGAGTAGCGGGGTGATTCTGTGCCACAACTGTGGTAAAGTTGGGCATAAAAGTTTTAACTGTCAAAAGGAAAAGCGGGTATGCTACTATTGTGGAAGGGAAGGCCACATGAAATCTTACTGTAGGAAAAAGGGTCAAGGACCAACACAGTCTTATCAAGCCTCAAATGTTGGCATTAGGCAGAACCCAAAGCCAGAGGTATCTACTCCTAGGGAATCTATGGCTCGTAATAAAGGCAAAGCACCTATGGAGTCTTCAGGTCAGGGACAACGACTCTTTGTGATGCGTCAAGCCGACGAGAAGGAACCCTAATTGAGTAATTGTATTTTTGCTAAGCCTTTCCTTAAGAATAGGGAGCGAATACTTGCGGCGATAGTCTCCATAGTTTAGTAATCTGTCTGTTTGACTTTTTGTCAGTAGTAGTAATGAAATGTTTTGAATAAATAAAGAAGTGTGTCCTTGTTTCAAAAATTACTGAATTCATTGCTGTTACAATTAGGACGTCATGCTGTAGGCATTGATATGGATAGTAGATTGTGTGAGGAATATAAGGACCTTAAGTTAGAAATAAGTTATTTGAGACAGATAAACAAACCTTTGGGATATGAGTCAGAAAAAGGGTGGTTGAGCCAAATCTAAGTGGACCAAATGATTGAAATTGGTAGGTTGTACGATCAGGGAATAAGGAGTTATGATACTTGTAAGGTTGCAAGGTTTGATATTGGATTTTATGCAAGTATGTCAGTTATAAGGCTTTTGGTGCAATTCTTTGGAGAAGATTAAGTTGTGAAGTTACTGTGTTAGAAAGAGGCCACTTAAATGGAAATATTACAGTTTGAGGATAGATTATGTTGATGATTCCGATAAATTAAAGGATTTAGTGGAGAGAATTGTCTATGTGCGCCTAAGGAGTAAGGTAGCATGCGTTACTCGTATAAAGTTATTAAAGGATCCGGATAAAAGTGACTGATGCGGTTGATAATGAATCATTTATCAGGATGGTACCTTAAGGATATAGGAGTAATGTCTCATGTGATTCGTTTTGAGGAACATAGGAATAAAAGTATTGTGATTATGTTTGGAGAAAGTTAAGGAACCTTAAAGGTTTAAGTTAGAGATTGAATAAGGAATACGTTAAGTTAATCTTGGATAAATGGTAAATATCCGTAAAGCAAAAGGGTGCTCGATTTGGGATAATAAATCGCATGAGGACAACTGATTGCCTAAGGATTTTTGGGTGAATAGCAAACTCGGCCGGTAAAAGTTGTTACGGTTTTTGAAGGTCGATAGTGTGGCATAAAGTAAGTTTGTAGATGATATCAAGTGTACTTGAGGATTGGATTGTCGAAAGGAAGTTAGTAGAAAGATGTCGTATTCTCCGAATTAAGGACATCAAGGTCTTTAGGAGGAATAAGTCATAACAATGAGGTTATATTGGAGATTGTATTGGATACTCTGAGCGAGACAATGGTAATCTTGTGAATGATCACATCTGTTCTAGTAAGAGAAAGGAAAGCAGGCAGTATGTTGTGAGACGAATCATGATTGAGTAAATAGTTTGATTTTTTTTTGGTGGTACAGGTTTCAGAAACCAAATTTATTTAAGGATATCAACTTAAGGAAGAGAGGTTTTATACTTTGAGAGAAGTTTAGAGAAAGAGGAAAGGGGAATCTGTGTATTCTCATGCTTAAGGTATAACGGGACTAGTGCGATGATTTTGGGAGATGATTATCCTAAGATAATTATGACTTTGAGGATGGTCACGAGTTAGTACAAGAATAGTACGTGGAAGTAGGCTATGCGAGATAGTGGTATGGTTGAGGAAACAGATCGTTTTCCTAGGAAGCAAGTACAAGGATGAGATGTTTAAGGATACTAAGAACAAGTAAGGAGATTATGGTGGAACCGGTCCCTTTAGCTTAGCGATGCTAGTTTCGGGGTCGAAACCTTTTTAAGAGGGTAGTGTTGTAACACCTCTTTTTTTTTTGGTTATTCGGCCAAGTTCCGGGGTCGAAACTTCTTTTTAGGGGGAAGTGATGTAATACCCCTCATTTTTAGTAAGGATATTTGGGTATTTTCCCAAACCCTCGTCAATTATTCGAGACGCGTTAGGCGAAGTTCAGAATTTCTGTAGCTCGTGTTCGATCTCTGTATTATTTCCCTGAGAGGTATAAAATACATTCGACGTATTTTCGGGGCTTAAAATATTTGTTTGGGTACAAATATTTAAGATCCGGGGTTTTAAACCCATGCCAAACCTTTTCCCGGGTAAACAGACGCGAAAAGGGCAATTCCGCGACCGCAGAGGAATTTCCGCGACCGCGGAATAATAGCTCCCAGAGGAGCTGGGCTTTGAATTTTCCGCGACCGCGACAGAGCCCACCGCGACCGTGGAAATGTGCAGAGGGCACAGTTGGGCATGCGAGCCACGTGCTCGTCGTCACCGTCGATCCCTTGCTCTATAGTTGATCTTGTCAGGTTGCTCTCTCTCCTTGGCCTATAAATGGGAGTCGATTCGGAGGGTTGAGAGCACTCCAAATCCCGATCTCTCTCCCAAGGTGCTTGTCGCCGGAGTTCGCGCTCTCGCCGGAATTCTTGAGGAGTCGCCGGAGCCATCGACGGAGGTGGTGGTGGCCAAGGAGCAGTGCATTGGAGGTGCAAGGTGCCCAGGAGTGGAAGCCGCCGCGAATCGAGCCCTTCTGAGTCGTCGCCGGTGAGTTTTTATCATTTTGGGTCGCCGGAGTTCTTAGCCGCGATCGCGGCTATGAACTACCGCGACCGCGGCAGTGACAATGTCGGCCGCGTCCGCGGCCGCTATCACCGGTGCTCGCGGACATTCATCCTCGACGACCGCGACCGCGGTAGTGCCCGCTGCGACCGCAGATTGCTTTAGCAATCGCGATCGTGGCCTTGGGTGATCCGGTCTCGGTCGGGACTTCCATTCCTTCGATTTGGTTCATTCTTCCTTAGATTCGTATATTTTAGTTGTCGAATCTAACCTAGGGTTTCGTTGTGGGGTCATTGTCCGTAGGAATCTGTAATCCGGTTCCCGTTCCCGTTCCGGACCAAGAAACCCGTCGTCGCTCAATCGTTCGTCTAGTCTAAGGCAAGTGGTGGTTTGCTCTTGCTTAATCATTCCATATTCTATTAATTATCAATTGCTTTTAATTGTTAATTAAATAGATGTGAACTGTTGTTTTCGTTTGGGAACAGATTTGATAAACGTGTTTGATACGATTAAAATGTGATATTATAATAGGTTGTATATATTGCTAGAAACAATGCTTATATCTGTGATGACCGTAATGGTTTTGTTGTAGATTTAAATGTAAACTTAAATGCTAGATTAGCACGAGTATTCGTAGGAACGTTAATTCCTTATGAGGATTAATCATTTCGTTATAACTCAGTATTAGTATAACATTTCTCTAACGCTTTCCAGATCATGACACATTGCTTCTTACCCACCTGTAAGGATAAGAAATGTTCAGCACCTTGCTAGTGCCATTGGGTGGCGTAATGTCACCCTGTGTTAAACTTTCGTAGTCACTCGAGATCATAAACTTTCGTAGTCACTCGATATGGTAAACTTTCATAGTTACTCGAGATGATATATTTATATGATAAAAGCTTATAACGTAAATGTGCGTTTTGGAATTAAATAAGATAAGTGCAATTATGCACATAATTAATATACCCTCGGGCGAGGAGTACAACTTGGAAACTCGCCTGGACTTCGATTAGAGTAAGTCCTCCTTCCAAATCTGAATTTGCATTACGCGGTGAGGTTGGTCGTGGACCCAAATGGTCAAGTCTTTTTAAACGCTTGTGTGAAATTATAATGTTCCTAAACATTTGTCATACTTTCCCGTAAGACTCAATCTTTTGGAGTCTTCTCTTCATATGTTTCCCTTAATACCCAATTCCTTAGAGTCTTCTTTTAGTGCATGTCTAAACCTTAATCATTCCGTGAAAGTTTTGGGTTATATATCGTTCCTTCGGTTGTTATTCGAGGGAAAATGATAGTAAACGTTTACGATCACTAGAACCATATGTTTTCACCCTTGCATAGTCTTTCATTAGACTAACCAACCGGGTTTTATTCCTTGCATGGTTGGATGGTGTCATCCATCCTATACGGCACATCAGTGGTCGGTTCTCGAGGACTCAAAGTAAACAAATTGAAGAAGAGACTTCCAGTCGCAGATTTAAGTGCCGGTATTTCAAGATCATGAAGTATTGCTTTAATATGTAATTTTATAACCTAGTCATGTATTAGGTTTATTCTTAAAGTCTTTCGCTGTGTAATTTATAAGTTTTCCGCTGGGACTTCACTCTGTTGTAAAACACTCCTCTCGTATTGGGAGAAATCTATTAATAAAAGTATTGAGGTTTATAGGAAAATGTCTTCCGCTGTTTAATCCTTCGTTGTTTAACATGTTTATTTAAGATTAATTGTTCCGTGTAAAGCCTTGGGTGACATCGGACAGCAACGTCTGAGGTCACTGGCGTGTGGCACTACCGATATAAATCGGGGGTGTTACAACCATACCGTCGTGATGGTCGCCCAACTCTTCGGCCTCGGAATCGTCGAAAGTGATGGCAGGTGCACCAAGGGTTTGCGATCGCTTTGCTTCTAATCGGATTGGCCTGTCGCCTTTGCTTTCTCTGGCGTATGTTTTGGCGGCCGAGTATGTGTTTCCACATACGTCCGACCCTCCTGAAAAGGTATTAATGACTTTAGTGTGAATTGGAGAGGATGGTTTTTCAGATGTCACATGGTCCCTTCGATCAAGTGTCTCTTTCGCTTTATCAGATATGATGTCGCGTAGTATCCCTTGTGGGAGGAGTCTTGCGACTTCCTTGCGGAGGGCTATACACTCATCTGTGGAGTGACCATGGTCTCCATGTAACTGGCACCATCGGCTCATGTCCTTCTTGGCGTCTGGCTTGTTGCTCTTCTGAGGCCACCTTACTTCTTTCACATACCTGTCAAAACTTTTGACGAGTTCTGGCACAGAGACATTGAAATTGTAAGAGTGGACCTTCGGAGGGAGAGCTGGATTGTTCTTCCAATCTTGGTTCATGTCATAAGAGTTACTTACTTGATTGGGGTGCTTCATCCCTTGGGATAGGGTTGGTGTCGTCGATCGCATCGATGATCTGAAGATGACCTTCGATCGACTCCATCGGGACTCTTGCTTGCCTTCGAGGGTTTCTCATCTTCCTCTAATCTGACTTGGTCCATGGTATTTGCATCCACGTCCTCGAAGCTTCGACACAGGTATTTGGCCAGTTCGTGATAGAGTTCAATGCCCCTTATTAACCCTCGACGGAAGGCTTCGATGGACGTTGGGACGTCGCAATGCAAGATCGTGACCTTCTCCTTGTTTTACATGTTAAGATAGTCTCTTAGAGGTTCACCGTATCTTTACACCATCCTATATAGATCGCTTGATTGCTTTTCCAGTTTTCGACTGCTAGCGAACTGGATTTTGAATGAATTGACTAGATCTGTGAATGAAGCGATGGACCCCTACGGCAAGTGCATGAGCCATGTTAGCATAGGTCCCGCGAGGGTCGTGCCGAAGCTCTTGCACATGACTAGCTCGCGGTTCCCTCTTGGGATCGAAATGGTCATTAATTTTTGCTTATAAATTGAAATGTGATCGTCGGGGTCCCCGGTCCCATCATAGTTGGGCATGTTTGGGACATGGAATTTCTTAGGGATCTCGACGCGTGCAATCGCCTCTATGAAAGGCGAGTCTTCGTATCCGTCGATTTCTCCTTCTCGATTGGCTGCGGGACTCCTGGAATCTGAGCGATGCGACCGTCCAAGGCCTTCATATGCTCGTTGATAGCTTGTTGTATGAGGGCTTGGAGATCCGTTGGTGCAGTGACTTATGGAGGGACTACTCGAGCTTCTGGAAGCTCGGTCACGGGAATTGGCACGTTAGTCGTGAGAAGAGTGACTGATGGAGTTTGAAACATACCGGTAGGTTGGGTGATGTTCTGAGTGGTTGCTGCCATGGGCGTCGAGGCTGCTCCATCCATGTTGAGTCGTGTTGAGAGCCCTTCTGTGTTGACCACGCGCCTTGATCCTCCTGGGGCCGATGCGGCGGAATTCACCTACGGTTTTAGAAGTTCATTCTCACGGGTTAGTCGCGCAATTTCGGCTTCAGACTGAGCACTTAGAGTTTCGATTTTTTAGCGTTGTTGGCCTAGCTCTTCTTGAAGGATGCTCATGTTCTCCGCCAGTTCTTGGATTTGAACATCCAAAATCTGGTTGGCGTGATCTCCGACCTGGTTTGCGACCTGGGTGTCGGCTTGAACTTGGCCTTCAGCGAGGGCCATGGGGTCTGTGGAATTGGCCATGATTGGATAAGGATCGGATCGTTGATTGGCTAATTGCCCCACGGTGGGTGCCAAATTGTTTTGGGGCGAAAAGATTGATCTGACCTGAATCGCCTTAAGAAGGGCAACTAGACAATGATGAGATTAAATATATCTAAAATAATCCAAATCAACTTAACGATTGAATAAATGAGATTAATCGAGTGTAAAACGAGCTTATCTCCTAAGGACGAGAAAGCAATCGAATATAGAAATTTAGTCGATGGTCGCTTCAATACTAGGATGAAGAACTGAGCTAGAGAGTGATTCGTAGTAGCAAGTAAGAAAGTAGTAAATTGTAGTTTGTATTCAGTATGAAGAATCGTGTGTTACAAGAGCTTTCCGAGTCTAATATTTATACTTATCCTTAAAACCAAACTAAACTAATCGTTCCTCCGAGATCTCCGAGAGTCGTTGAACTGTCCACCTGTTTGCCGAGATCTTCGCTAACGCCTCCAACATCTTGTTATGCCCCGTACTCCACTCGTGAAGACGGTTTGGCCCTGTTAACATTTGTATGGGCCAGTCAAATAAACTAAATAGATCAGGGCCCAACACTTACCATTCGAGATCATAGGGTACTCGAGGTTGAAACTCCCAAGGCCAATATCATGTAGGAGACCTGACAAAGAATCCATCAACTAAATTCCAATAGCATGTTTCTCCAAGTAATTTGAAAATGCAATTCAGAGAGCATACCGACAAGCTTCATTCATTGTCTTGGAGATTAAATCTATCAATTCCAAGTTCAATATCAAAGCCCTATGTGGATAAGAGGTATAGAATGAGATTAGATAATCTCTATATTACATCTATAATTATGGATATATAAATGAAATACACAGTGCAAGAGAATGACATCAATCAATATCAATAGCTAGAATAAGAACATAAAATTGAATGAAGACAGGGAAAAACATTGAACACCTACAAAAAAGATTGATTTTAAGTGACCAAATTTTCCAGATGAACTAATTGGTTCATATGAAAAATTGACTGTCATTAAACCAGAATTTTCAGAAGAATTTGTCTTACATGGACCACCAAATACTAAACTTAAACATAAGTCTTAGATTTTCAACAACAATCAACAAAATAATGAATCTGTACACAAATAATAATATATTAAACAAAACACGATCATATGAAGCATAGTATTCACGATAACCAATCAAGTCAAACTCAAATAAGCTAAGAGCCCATTTCGTTTGAGCTTATGAAAACGGTAATGAAAAGAAAATGAATCTGATCCACTTTGACATCATGATATATTGATCAAAATTTTCATCTTGTCTTGTGGCTCTAAAATTTATATACCAAGAGAAGGGAATGATTTCATCATTTTGAAGATCACCCTATTATTAGGGGAATGATTACCTTCATCATAATAAGCCACATGTCCGTATTTATATGGAAAATAAGAAGCCTCAAGTCAAGACTAACATTCTGATAAATGAATAATGACATTCAAGTGAACTAGATTCATTTTCTTTCTAAAATTGACATGAACGCAAGAAATCAACCAAAAGAATGCTAAATATTTTTCATAATATTTTATATGTTTTTTATAATACTTTTGGAGTCATATTCGTGCAAGTGATTTATCCGATCACTTTCAAATCTTAACTGGATCATTAAAGTGCCATACCATACCTTATCTAATTAATTGATCATTGCGAATATTAAAAACGTATTTTATCAAACTAACAAGGGAATTGATGACAATTTATATATTGCATCATGATAATGTCTGTAGACTTCGATCCCAAACCTTTTTCTTCTTCTTTTTAACAGCACAAGCTTTACTGAAGTGGGCGGCTTCCGAAATGAATTGATCGATCTCTTATCAAAGATTGATTTTGTTATGAATATTTTAATTACATCTATATCTAAAACATGTAAAACATGTTATGTAACACATGTTTAATTTAGTATGAACACAAGTGTTGTATAAGTTTGACAACTTAGGTTGATTATTGGAGGTAAATAATAATGATGAATTATTCACCTTCTTTACCTTGATATTAGTCAAGAATTGTATGCTACCATTGGCCTATAAATAGAGGCCTTAACCATTGTGAAATTTGCACCAACAAAAAAGCAAGAATACATCTCTAAAGTTCTTGATCTCTCTCCCTCTCTTCTAATACTTAAAGTTATTTTAAGTATTTCTTTATAAAGGTTTAAATGATCTTACCTTAATCACTTCATAACAAATTTCTTATTAATTAACTATTTAGTTTTTAGAAGTCTTTGATTTTTTTACAAAAATTATTAGTTTTAGACATCTCATTAGTTGTTGCTATTCGTTGGAATATCTATCCACATTAACAGATAGAGATTAACCACGTCTAATATATAAAACCGATAATTACTTTTATTATCAATTAACTTTAAAATGGAAATCAACTGAATATATGTATTGACTTTTACTTTGTTTTGTGTACTCTATGTGCACGACTCTCGGTTTATTTATCGGCTTATCGCATTTATCATGGTATCAAAACGAATTCGATTCTAAATCGCTTTCCTGGATTGTTTGGGCTCGAACACTACTTGACTACTCGCCCATTGTCTATATTTGTCGAAGTTTCAGTTGGGCCAAACCAATTGTAGGACATGTTGGAACATATATCACACATTGAAAGATGACACCTGACTACCCCTAGTATACACCCAAATAGTACTGACAAGTCTGGAATATTTTCATAAACGAAGCGTGCTCATGACCAAAGCGCACTGGTGGTAATCAACCCATTGATAATTATTAAACACTGTCATCTAGTTAATAGTGCGTTACTATCGTTCTCTAACAACCATACGAGACGTCAAAAGGATTGTCGCTAAAGCTTATCAAAAGATCCTCCACTAGCGTGTTGTTATACCATGTCCCTATATACTGTAAGACAAGAGTACATAAGCGTTGTAATTGGAAATCCATAAGAAATTAAGCTAATTTCAAACGAACACGATGCACTGAAGGCATAACTGAGAGTTAGTGGCAGTCTGGCAAACAACAGAGCCAATTTCCCTTTCTTTAAAACCATGTGGCAAGCATGCAAGTGCATGTGCATAATAAAGGGAAACAAGTGAAAATTGAGAGCTGACAAGTGTCATCGGAAATCGCAATAAAATAGTGATTCCACAAACTAAAAGGAAGTACAATTTTTGGAAAGCAAAGAGAATGCACAAAAAATTCATTGAAGAGATGGAGAAGAGATTCACTAAAGGAAGAACATGAATTAAGCAATGGTGAAAGTAGAAATTAGAGAAAAAGCAAAGTAGAACAACTCGTGAAAAACGAGAATAGGATAAGGAAAACGAAGAAGAGAGCAAAGAAATGTACCACTAGACATCGTGAATTGTTGTAAAGAAACAATAATTGAAGAAGAGAACGAACCATGGAAGCTGAAGAAGAAAGTTCAACAATGGCGGCGATCGTGCAATCGAGGGAGAGGATTAACAAAGAAAGAAGAAGCTGAAAAGAAGGTAAACTATCCAAAATACCCCCACCCTTTAGAAAAAATGGGATTTATCTCAACCCTAGGATTTCTTTAATCTAATGGCTGAAATCTAGCTCTCATCATTTTACACAATAACAACCCTCCTCATATGATCTCTTCTTTATAATATATACTAGTTTATACAAGTTAAAAAATCTAAGAAAATATAGTATTCTAGGAGATAATTAATATGTACAAGATAATATTATATCTATCTTTAACAATAATTGTAGTGTTTTACTTGTTTTTTTCAGACAATTCTTGCATTTTATTTTATTTTTAATTAACTACCAATCCACAAATTAAAAATCTCATGGTAGGTGCTTAATCTTTTTAAAACATTAAAGAAGAAGATAAGTCTTTGTTAAAGATTGTGCCACGTGACGAATTTAATATTTGATATTTGTCCTCTTTTTTAATGGACATCTGCTATTTTTACAAATTTAATTAGTCTCCCACTCTTTCCCCACTTTGTTACAACCTTCCCTCTAAAAGTATTATTTTTGGGAAATTTAGTCAAAAAGTCTGCGTGGTAACCTTAAGGTTTCACAAATTCCGTCCAACAACATCAAACATTATAAAAAGAAAAAATAATTACAAATTATCAACAATTTAAACTTAATTTAATAAAATCATCATATCTTTGTGGCATTTAATTAATCACCTAATTATTATCTTTTATAAAACCATAAAATTTTTAAGGAAAATTTAAGAAACCTTCTCTTATTTACACGTTTTATGACATCATAATTTATTATTGTTTTTAAAAATCTCCCAACATTATATATTCTTAAAACAACCTTTTTTTAAAAAAAGTAATTTCATGAATTTTTGTGTTCACCCATAAAACGCTATAGAGTAACTTTTGCGAAAATCCCAAATTTCAAATATTTTTTTGAAAGAAAAAAAGGATTTAGTCCAAAAACCATGTACTTTTGATAGTTGAAAAAAAGGTATTATTGAAAATAAAATTTGAATAAAGGTGTAGATTTATACAAATAAATAAATTAGATTAATTTTAATTTTTTTGGTTTGATGCAAAATGTGTAAATAAGAGTAGCTTTTTAAAATTTCTCTACAAAAAATAAAATTTGGTGCTCTTATAAGAAATATGAGGTGTTTTTTTAAATGTCACAAAAATATTATGATTTTATTAAATTATTTTTAATATAAAGATAATCTGTAATGATTTTTTTCTATTTATAATACTTGAGGGTAATGGGAGGAATTCGTAAAACCTCATGGTTATCACGCGGACTTTTTAAAAACTTTTAATACTACACAGAATTCGCAATTTCTACGATGTGAAATTTTCCTAATTTCTTTTATTTAATTTAAATAGTGTAGCGCTAATAATCAAATTTAACTATATTTAGTTGACCATGTAAGATTACTTAGTGTTTTGGATTTTACAACCGATTAATATGACGTTGTTTCTTATCATAGAAGATTACAATTTTCACTTACATAAAGTAATTATATATCCATTAAAATGTACATGTCGAATACTAGGCGAATTTAATAGAGGTATGACAACTTATTTATGTATTAGTTACTTATTAATTGCATGCTTTTCATTACATAAAATTACTAAACATAGTATATTTTCGTGTTGAAAAGATACTGGATTGATAATTTTTTGTTTCAAACCGTACTCTGTACATGGCATCAAGTTTACACCAATTTGTAGGCATACTAGCAAATTTGTTTGGAAAAAAAAAATTGTAGGAACTTTTCAGCAGGAATGTTCAGTTTTTTTACTGAGTTCGAACGTGATAATATTCCATATAGAATTGGGGATATTAAGAATAATAATATTACGAAGCATATATAATATATCATAGCGGAATATATTTAGCAGTAATTCTGAGCTCTCTCTATCATTCTGCCTTTCACTCAATTAAGTAGACCACTTAACCTAACAACGACTTGCATTCCATTTGTTCATACAAAGATATAAAACTTCAATTATTACAATACAACTGATCACTCTCTGTCTTCCACTTAATTAATTCTCTCTTTTTCTTGCTCTATTTTGTACGTCGATCTACATATTCGTTTATCTTATATATCTTCGATCTAAATATTATTCGACGTGGAATATCGAAACTGTTTAATCGACGACGCGACCAACTTAAATGTCCTTTTCCATGGAAATATAATCCATGGCAGTCCACACTCCACATACAATGGGCATTCTGAAATGTTACTTTCTCACTCCTTTTTCAAGCTTCAACGAGCAACAGTACGTTGTGGATATATAGAGAGAGATCGAGGTTGTACTTCTTGAATCATTGCGTTCGATCATCTCTTCGAACATACAAGCTTTTCCGCCGAGATCGAGTTTCTTGACTTGGGCGAGAATGCAGATGACGCGGTGGCAGTCCCAAGTCAAAGCTCGCACTAGTACAAACGACTTATCTAATACCGGAAGGAATGATATCGGTTGCGTAAAACCAGTATGGCACTTGGAAACGAATACTAGTTATTGGACAAAACCGGTATCTGCGAAAAAAACATATTGTATACCGGTAATTAATAAAACCGATATGCATGTGCGGTGTAATAAACAGGCAAACGTATTGTTTTTTAAGCTAAGGCGATAGGAATACGGGGTTTAGTAAACATCGGTATCCTTGTTTATTATTAATCTTTTTTTTTTAAATCTGATATTCAGACTGTACGCTTTTGTTATTAATATTGATTTATTTATTTTACTTCAATAATTTACCAATCCCTAATAAAGGTGTTTAACTTTATTGTTAACTTCTACCCAAACACTAGCTGTTGGATGACAAGATATTGTTGGTCGTGTGAAGGAATTATAGTATTTGCAAGTTGTAACATTTTAATAATCTATTAGGACCCTACAAGATATAATACTAAATTAAACTTCACACACTTGAATATATGGAGTTGGAGTGCTGGACCTCTTACTGGAACACAGGAGCCTAGACAATTCTGTATGGTTTTGAAAGATGGTGAGGTTAGATAGATTAATATTTTAGAAAGAGTCATGAGATTAGGGGTGAGCACGGGCCAGAACCCGACCCGAATCCGAAAAGCCCGAAACCCGAAACCCCAAAAACACGGGACCGAAGACCGAACCGAAGTCTTCGGGATCGGTTCGGGTTTGGTTTAGGTTCGGGTCGGGTTCGGGCTAAACAACCCTCGAAGAAGAAAAAAGGCAAAACTAGGCTAAAACCCGAAACACTAAAAAGGTCAGACCGAAACCCGAACCGAAGTAATGTAGGTTCAGGTTCGGTTCGGGTTTTTTGGGTCGGGTTCGGTTCGGTCGGCCCGTGCTCTGCCCTACATGAGATACACCAAAGCTGTAATAGTTTAAAATTTGGATTATGTTATGGTTAGAATCGTATGAGTAAGCATGTATATGCTTTTGAGTTACTCTTCCAATGTATTTTATTACATCCCATTTGTTTGTCCTCTTAGGTAACAACAAATCTTGAATGTTTCTTTGGTTTTCAATATTGTTTTTTTATTGTTTCTTATGATGTTTATCTATATGTCTATGCATAAAGAAGAAAGTGAACAAAAAAGTTCCTTCCATACAACAAAAGGTAAAACTTTCATTTCTCTTTGAATGTGATTTAATTTGTTGTCTAAATCTGTAGTGTCCATTATATTGTCTCCAACATTATTCCTCAGATAAGTAAACACGATTAAAGCATTTGTGAACAAATAATAGATCGATGCCAACCACATCCCAAATCAATATCTATTATCATCATTAGACCATAATTATAGAGAAGGAACAAGATACTAGTGGTAGCACCCAACTTTTATATAGTAGCATTGGCCGAGAGATGGTCCATCTGTCAAATTTTCTTTGTCTTGTTCCATATATTGTTCATATTGCAGAATTCTTAGCTTAATTATTTACCTTGTTGTCTATAATTTATTATTTCGGTTCACTTTACTTGTTAAAGCTTAATTTCACGAAGGTATGCTAAATATTGATTGCAATTTTCATGTATTATATCTTGCTTATTGATGTTTATATATTTTAATGATGATATAGTAAATGGATAAAAGTTGGATGTTTGCTAACCGTATGACAGAAGAATATGGTAACGGAGTGAAAGAATATATCAATTTTGTTGTACAAAATGCTAAGGATCCTGCAAAAGTACGTTGTCCATGCACACCATGTTTAAATGCAACCCGAAAGGATTATGAAGGTGTAAGAGATGATTTGATTGTGAATGGAATCGATGAAACCTACACATGTTGGAGTAGGCATCTTGAAAAAGAGCATAGAGATAGTACAATCACCATAGAGGAGCTTGATTTTGATGTTGATCAATTGGAAGAAATGATACAAGTAGTTGTTGAGGACTTTAATGATCGTCC
Source organism: Rheum nobile (assembly GCA_027886185.1). Classification (NCBI taxonomy): domain Eukaryota; kingdom Viridiplantae; phylum Streptophyta; class Magnoliopsida; order Caryophyllales; family Polygonaceae; genus Rheum; species Rheum nobile. Next base: position 3,079,754 of record WOAB01000207.1, on the reverse strand, counting down.
TGATATGCTTGATGGAATTTTAAGAGATGCCCGGGAACCTCTATATCCTTCATGTACCAAGTTCACAAAACTGTCTACTGTTTTGAAGTTGTACAATTTGAAAGCGTCTCATGGGTGGACATGTAGGAGTTTCACAGCTTTGCTTCAACTTTTGAAAGATATTCTACCCAATGATAACGTGCTTCCTGATTCCACATATAAGGCCAGGAAAATGGTTCGATCATTGAGTATGGATTATGAGAGAATTCATGCTTGTCCTAATGATTGTGTCTTGTACTGAAATGAATATGCATCACTTCAGCAATGTCTGAATCCTAAATGTGGTGCATCACGGTACAAGAAAGAAGGTGTCCTTGCTAAGGTATTGTGGTATTTTCCTATTATACCTCGATTTAAACAGTTGTTTGCCAATGCTGAAGATGCAAAAAATTTAAGATGGCATGCAGAGAATAGGATTACTGATGGTCAATTAAGGCATCCAGCTGAGCGACTCAGTGGAATAAGTTTGATGATGACTTCCCTTATTTTAGTTGTGATGGGAGAAACTTGCGTCTTGCTCTATCGACTAATGGGGTGAATCCCCATGGTAATCAATCAAGCACTCATAGTACTTGGTCAGTAATGCTTGTGATTTTTAATCTTGATCCGACGTTGTGCATGAAGCGGAAGTATATGATGTTGTCGTTGCTGATTTCTGGACCAAGGCAACCTAGAAATGATATAGATGTGTATTTGGCACCGCTCATTGAAGATTTAAAGCTTTTGTGGGACCATGGTGTGGAAGTTTATGATGCATATGGGAAACAAAAATTTTGTATACGGGCAATGTTGTTTTGCATAATAAATGACTTTCTAGCATATGATAATTTGTCAGGCTATACTGTTAAGGGCAAACTTGCATGTCCTATATGTGAGGATAACACGGCTTCTTGTTGGCTGCATCATAGTAAAAAGACGGTTTATCTCAGACATCATCGATTTTTGCCTATAGGACATAGGTATCGTAAACTCAAGAAAGCCTTCAATGGAGAATCAGAAGAAGACCAACCTCCTCAACCCTTAACTACTCGACAACTTATGACTAAGTTATATGTTCTTGACATGTCATTTGGAAAGAAGCGAGACAAACCTCTTCCATCAAGTGGTTGGAAGAAAAAGTCAATATTCTTTTCCCTTTCCTATTGGGAGACATTACAATTTCGACATTGCTTGGATGTCTTGCATATTGAAAAGAATGTTTGTGATAGCTTGTTGGGAACATTACTCAATATGCAAGGGAAGACTAAGGATAGTGTGAATGCTAGGAAGGATATGGTTGACATGGGCATCAGATTAGAGTTGAAACAACAAAAGGAAACTGTACCATTTTGCCACTTGCATGCTATACTCTTTCTAAAAAAGAAAAAGATGAGTTTTGCAGGTTCTTTCATGAGGTAAAGGTTCCACACGGATTTTCATCAAATCTTACAAGCCTCGTGAATTTGAAAGGTGGAAAGCTTCAGAGAATGAATTCTCATGACTGCCATATAATTATGCAATAATTTTTGCCGATTGCTATACGTGGCATTCTACCAAAGCATGTTCGAAATGCCATTACTCGACTTTGTTTCTTCTTCAAGAAAATTTGCAGTAAGGTCATCAATCCTCATGAGCTGACTTCTATGCAGAATGATATCGTGCTTACTTTGTGTGAACTTGAGATATTTTTCCTCCATCTTTTTTTGATATAAAGGTTCACTTAACAATTCATCTTGTTAGAGAAGTTAGATTATATGGACCGGTGTACCTTGATGGATGTATCCTTTTGAACGATACATGAAAGCACTCAAAGGATACGTGATGAACAAATTCCGTCTTGAAGGTTGTATGGTTGAACGATACATTCTTGAAGAGGCTGTTGAATTTTGTACTCATTATTTATCTGGTGTTGAAGCCATTGGCCTGCCTAGCACAATGATGGATGATGTAATTGAAGGAAGGGGTACAGTTGGGTTTGAAATGAATACGATCACCCAAGAATTATGGGAGTTGGCTCATTTATATGTTCTTCATAATAGTGAAGAAGTAGATCCATATGTGTCGGAACACATGGCTTATTTAAGGACAAAATATCAAACTCGTAAGAGCGATACGTGGATAAGAAATGAGCACAACCGTACATTTTCTCAATGGTTGCGTTCAAGGATAAGTAATTCTAGTGAGCCTATCTCGCCCACCATAACATATTTGTCACGAGGGCCACTTTTTCATGTAGCATCTTTCTCAACATATGAGATTAATGATTACACTTTTTATACTAAAGGCCATGATGATATGAGCACAATGCAAAACAACAGTGTTACTTTGGTAGGTGAATCCGTGCATATAGCTAGTGCAAAAAGCCTTTCATATTATGGAGTTATTGAAGAGATATGGGAGCTGGATTACTTGGAGATCATGGTGCCGATATTTCGTTGCAAATGGGTTGATGTTAAACATGGCGTAAAAGTTGATGAGTTAGGTTTCTCTCTTGTTGATTTGAATCTGGAGGATCATAAGAACGACCCATTCATTTTAGCATCTCAGGAAAAGCAAGTATTTTTTGTCCAAGGAGTAAGCGACCCCAAAAATTCAAAGCTGTCTATTGTGATATCGACTAAAGAGAGATACCGAAATGAGAACGACCAAGGAGTAAGCGAAATGAGTCAAACTTTAATCATAATGCCGCCCCTTGATGCAAGCGTTGATGAAAATCATGTCTACATGCGTGAAGACCATATAGAAGGAATAGTAATTAACAATGCTAAAAGGAAAAGGCAAAACAAGTAAAAGTACGTACATTTAACATATTGGGTGATCATTTAAGATACAAAACAACATTTCCATCACTATCTAAATGATCACCCAATTTAAGATACAAAACAACATTTAACATATTTTTAAGAAAAATTTAAGATACAAAACAACATTTAACATATTGGGTGATCATTTAGCTAACTGATTTATTAATTCACAGATAAATGGCTACTTCCTCTCAAGATCACGTAGATAGTGATGGATCTCATAGTGGTGATGGAAATGATGGTTCTGATTCGCCTTCCATACGTTCCATGACAAACGTGAGAGGAGATGCTCTACTAAAAAAGGTTAGGCGATTTTCAAGGCACAAAGAAGATTCATGTGAAGTTAGACACTCATGGAAAACCGATCAGTTTACATTCAACACTTTTCGAGAACTATGTTTGGTATCTTGCTTGTGACCGTGTTTCTATTGAATATAAGAATTGGAAAGAAGTTCCATATAAGACAAAGGTTGCCATTTATGATCATCTTATGGTAAATGCCATTTATTTTCTCTAGTTATATTATACTTTAGCATACACCCTATATACATACTCATCTCCTTTTCTTTACTGTGCAGATTACCTTTGATATTAATCCTCAAAAGATGACTAAGAAAATGATTCTTGCAAATATTGGTAACAAGTGGAGAACTTTCAAAGTCAATCTTGGCAAGTTGATGAAGGATAAAAAAACTGGAAAATACCTTGTTGAGCCTCCAAAGTTCTATCAATACATTGATAAAGATGCATGGACTGCATTTGTAAAACACCGTTCTACTAAGGAATTTCAGGTAAAAAACATAGTTGATAAGTTTAGTTTGTTGATCATGAATTCCTTTCCCTTTAATCTATTATATGGTTATACATTTGATTTGTTTTTGACATTATGTAGGATATGAGTAATGCTAATCGTGAGCGTGCATTGTTAAAGAAGTACCCATATTTGGCTTCAAGCATGGGATATGCACGCCTGTAGGAAAAATTGGTAATAAACATAAATTAGAGGTATATATACTAATTTGATATAATACACTTCTTTTTTTGTTTCAGTTGACCTTGCTTAACTTGGATCCTGATATTGATTCTCTGAGTAGAGCGGACTTATGGAAAGCTGCAAGGTGTGATGAAGATGGAAATTTTAATGATGTAAAAACTAGCAAAATTGCCAAAAAAAACTGTCAGTCTTCTAAGTCTTATATATATATATATATATAGAGGCACGCTCCGGTAAAACGGAAATTGTGGTAAAACGGAAGTACTAATCTGGAGCGTCGGATTGATGTTGATGGATGGTTGGATTAATGGGTTATAGGAGATATATGGTATAGCCCTAACCACCAAATCTAACCTAATAAGGATATTATTAATAAGAAATAATTAATTTTGGTTGTTACAGGAGAGAGAAAATAATACATTATTCTCTTTCCTAATCGATTTTGCTCTCATTAACGTTCGTGAATATCGTTAATATGTTCACGAATATCAATCATTTGTTAATGAATATCGTTTATGTTTGTTTGAATATCGATTTCTATTTAATAAGTGAAGATTTAATATCTTAAAAATGTGAATATCATCACTTAAATCATGAATTTCACCACTTGATAATATGAATATCACACTAAGTTACATAAATATCTCAATTAATCACATGAATATCAAATTTACTTACACGAATATCACCACTCAATTTATGAATATCACTACTCATTTTGTGAATATCGCCCACCACCCAATTACATTAATATAGTCACTCAAGTACATGAATGTCATCAACTAACTACACGAATATCACCACCCAATATCTTCGAAGCTTTGATTCATGGCGGTAAGGTTTACCAATGATATTGTCGCGTCGATTTTGGGTCGTACAGTCGTTCGATCAACCTGAATATGAACATTATTATAATGAATATCAACAATATTATTATAATGAATATCAACAACATTAAATTGAATATCACATCATAAATTTTGAATATCAATTATTCAACGCATAAAACCTCCTGAATATGAACAACATTATAGTGAATATCACATCAAACAATTTGAATATCAATTGCAAACAGTACAAACAACACCATCAACAAGCAATTTGAATACTATAATAGCGATATTCATTCCATATGTGATGATATTCACGTATTTTATACACATAGTCATACAAGTAAGTAGTCGATATTCATAAAAACAGTGTCAATATTCAGAGTTTAATTCGCACATGATAATTATTCAAAGTTTAGGTGAATATCACATCATAAATATCAAATATTCAATGCATGAGACCTACAAGCATTTGTATGAATATCACATTAAACAATTTGAATATTAATTACAAACAATACCCCAAAACACCAAAACTGAAACTTCCTAGAACAAGCTATCAATTAAACACAATAACACCTTCTTCAGAGTAGTAAGAACTTACATTCATGATTCTCCTTTGATGTTGAAAGTTTCAACCCAGATACCACGGAGTGCCCTGTCGAATTGCACTTCAACTTCTGCAAGAATTGATAGTAGCTTTCCAGAAATTCAGCGTGACTTCAACTTGCTCATCCTCTTTCGTCTGGACTCGGAATTGGGTGATTCCAACTCCCAGAGTTAGATCTAAAAGTCTAATTTCGTCCCTCAAAATTGGAGAATTTTATGAGTTGTAAATCAAAAGATATGGCATTTTAACTGAGAGGTCGCTGAGATTTTCGGGAAGGAATTGACAGCAACTTTCCAGAAATCTAGCGTGACTTCAACTGGCTCGTTCTCTTTCGTCTGGACTCGGAATTAAGTGATTCCAACTCCCAGAGATAGATCTGGAAATCTAATTTCGTCCCTCAAAATTGGAGAATTTTCGGAGTTGTAAATAAAAAGATATGGCGTTTTAACTGAGAGGTCGCTGAGATTTCCGAGAAGAAATTCAGCGAGATGAGTTTATGGGTGAAGGACGTGAAGATGGGGATGGATTGATAGAGGGAGAGAAGTTGAAGACGACGGCGTGTTGAAGCCCTCCTATGTGGCCGATTCAGTCGGAAGTTGAAGATGATTCAGTCAAGGTCGAAGGCGACGGCGGCGTGTTGAAGCCCGGCGGCGTGTTGAAGCCCTCCTCTGTGGCCGATTCCAGTCGGAAGTTGAAGACGATTTCAGTCGAGGTCAAAGAGGATTCCAATCGAGATCGATATTAACTGGGAGGGAGAGAATAAAATAAAAAAGGAAGGGTAGGATCTCTTATAATTTAGGTAAAAAAATCCCTAAATTAATGGGAATCATGCGTGTTCAATTCCACCATATAAACATGCATCCAATTACTTTTAATCACAACCATTCATTTATTTGTAATTCAATGGCCCTTAATAGTACTTCCGTTTTACTCTAAGAAGCCGTTTTACTAGAACCAAATTCTATATATATATATATATATATATATAGAGAGAGAGAGAGAGAGAGAGAGAGAGAGAGAGAGATTTATGCTCTAGTGAAACAGCCTATTAGGGTAAAACGAGTGGACAAATTAAAGCCATTAGATGAGGGTAATATCAACAGACTAGATTTATTCAATGGGGGTCCAAATTTTATACGTAGGTTTGCACACACCAAATTTATCTCCCAAGCAGATTTTTAGGGATACATTTTACCCACTTCCCATATTCACAATCAATTGAAACTGCCCCATTTACGATTTCATCATCTTCTCTCAATCCTCTCTTCCAAAGCTTTGCGCAAACGCCGGAATCGCGAAGGCATGCTCTGATGTTGGCCCAGTAACCCGGATCTGAGACCCGATCCTTGAGCCAACCGGAGTAGTCCTGGAGGTACGTAGTAATCCTCATAGGCGCGGTTGTACATGGGGCGGCCGGAGCCCTTGTCGGTGACGGCGTAGGCGAAGATGACGAATCTGATGAGGGCGGCAAGGATGAAGAACATGGCCCACATGTAGATGTACATGAGGAAGGTGTTGCGGTAGCAGGGGCCGGCGAACCCGGCGGAGGCGCCGATGATGATGAGCGGCCACTGGAGGAAGCGGAGACAGTCGGTAGAGTTGGCGCGGGTGGCCAGCCCGATCCCGCCGCCCAGGATGACGATCGAGAGGAGGAAGGTGAGGAAGTTGACTAAGCCGATGAGGTGGTTGCTTGTCCTCATGGTATTCGATGAAATTCCCCAACGAGCTCTCTGTTCTGTTCCCTGCTCTCCGTTTCATTTAGGATTCTTTGGCTTTTTTATTTCATGATGTTTCATTTAGGGTTTTTTTTCCTGGTGTTCAAATCTATTGAAATATGCCATTAAAACCGATCTTCTTATATCTAAAAATCCATTTGATGCCAGATTTAGGGTTTCTTGAGTTCTTTGATTTAAGGAATTTGGGTTATCCAAATTCTGAGGATGCAGGCTTGTTGGAGGAATCTGGTAGGGCAGGCGAGGAGCGCGGCGGCGACGTGGAGAGGGGTGGTGTGGACATGGAAATGCCAGTCGGTGACGGACTGCTTGAGAACTCCCGCGGTGGCGACGTTGGGCGTTATGATATTCATGTTAACAATATTGTTATTCAGATATACTTGTATGATATGCAATTTGTAATTATAGATTATTTCTTTGGTCGTGAATGTGATATTCATTTGTGTGGATTAGATATGCATTTTTCATATAGTGATATGCAGAATATACTTGGATATGCAATTTGTAATTATGGATTAATTCCTTGGCCGTGAATATGATATTCATTTGTGTGGATGAGATATGCATTTTCCATATATTGATATGCAGAATATATGCAGTATATATGCATTTCTTTGGTCGTGAATGTGATATACTTTAATACAAATATTTAAATTGGAATATCAACTACCACATAGTGCATATCTATTCAGAGTTTATGAATATCAATATGTATACGACTGAACATGATAACGAATAACAGATATTCAAAATTACATAAACGATATTCATGACTAATACACAGTGTATGCATGAATATCAATACTGGAGACATGCATATCAAATACAACGATGCACATATCATTTACAGAGACATGAATATCAATATGTAGCTTTTGGATCAGTTTTTCACATGCGGCTATGGAGGAGTTGAAGGATATGGACGAATCTTCTAAAGAGAGATTTAAGGAATGTAATTTGATTTGATTTCTCTCTCTTCAATATTCAATCTTTTTTTAGCATTTAAAAATTAAAAGCATAATTAAATCTTCCCCATATCTATAACTGCCTTATTTGAGCATGATCTTGTGCATGTAACCACACCCTACCTATTATATATCCTATTAATCCATCCGTCTATTACCTCTCATCCAATGTCCTAGATTTGTCCACTCGTTTTACCACAAGACTCATTTTACCTAAGCACCCCTCTATATATATATATATTGAAAGCTTAAGGTGTGTTTCAAAGATCCTTGTATTGCTTTTTTGTTGATATTTCGTATTAGCTTATGGAATGAAAATATAGTGGGTTATCTTTTCATAAGTTGGTTTATGTATTTCAAATAATATGAATCTGTTCCTGAATGCTAAACCGTCTAGTGTTGTTTTTTGTTAATTCTAATCAATCGTTTTATGGTGTGACACTCAAATCTAATGGAAGTTGAAATGATAAATTGCCATTAAGATTAATCTATTTCTAAAATAAATGAAAACACTACTGTATAAAAATTGTTATAAAAAAATGAAGAAAAAGAAATGTTTGGATAATTGGATGGTATGGTATAAGATTTGACCTCTATTTGTTTCTAATTATTTTTGGGTGAATTATAGTTTATTGATGCCACTAACTTCCTTTTCAATCCTGAAGGTGCACCAAGTCTCGTCCCTCTTTAATTCTTTTGGTCACTGCATTAACAACTTGTCTTTGTTGTAGGATATGCTCAATGAACAAATATTGCAAGGCCTCATAAAACCCGTCGGTAGAGAAGATATTTTGTCATTAGAATTAGAGAAAGATGAACATCCTGGTAGATTGAGGGGTGTAGGCTTCGGTGTTGGTGTTAAGGGATATTTTGGTCCAACTAAGTGTTCAAGCTACCAAGAGGACAACACATTGAGGGATGAATTGGTGCTAGTACGACAAAGATTGGAAATGCTAGAAAAGGAAATGCTAGAAAAGGAAATGCGAGAAAAGAACCAGAATTTGATGGAGAGCCAAGGGTCTGCCAAACGACCACAAGTGTCACCACCAACTAATGAAGAACCGGAGTATGAATCTCTGATTAGAAATCGTGCTTCTTCAAACATAGACTCTTCTCATGTGGATCCATTGAAGGTATCCATTTTTATTGAAAGTATTGCATGTACGTATATGTTGAGGGTGTGTTACATTCTAGTTGAAGCATTACAAATAACCCAATCATAAGTAGATGGCCATACATATTCTAAATAATACATCTTCTAATTGCAAATGTACTTGTTGTGCATAAATTCATGTATTAAGCTGAATTTTGTTTAATGTATAGTTGGCAGAAAATACTAGAAAATGCAGATTAGCTTGTCCCGACCGATCATGTGTGGTGGCCAAAGGTCTTGCTTATATCCATAAAGCAAGCGTCGCAGAAATTCTTCATGGAAAATAATTGGGGGCTAATGTTTTGAGGGTTGGGATTCAGAATGTATTGAAAGAGAATGAAGAGGTTCCATTTCCCACTAAAGAGGTCCCTTATTTGTCAGAGGCGTCACTGGGAAACATCGTCGAATGGCCTAAGGACATGGTCATATTTGAACGGGTAAGGATATGCATGTATTCCTTAATATCAATAAATAGCTATGATTATAATTTAATGAAATAGGTGTATGTATATCAGGATTGTACAAAAGCCTTATTTCCACCGATTGGTCACAAAACCTCTTCTGCTCCACAACCAAAACACCCTGCACTTAATAGGTGTATGTCATTGATGACCTCAATTGATGATTTTGTACTGAGTATTAATATGCTGAAGGATATTGTACAACACTCACATAAGTTGGAACTTTGCAAGGAAGATATGTTGTCATGGCTAGCGCGCGGATAGTTAGATGGAGTGCACATCAGCATGTATATCAAGTAAGCAATTACATATTATTTAATCGATATTTTTTTCTCCTTTTTTTAGTTTGTGGTTCACATCTCATGTATATATATTTATATGTATTTTTCTTAGAGTTACTTGTTATACGAGTATTGAGTTGAGAGACTTATAATGAAAGGTACTTATATGATAAATTCTATAACTCGCAATTCAAGTATCTTTGTCCTTCACGACTAGTCTACCTAGCTCGAAGTTCGGATGATCCAAAACTTGATCACCGAGTAAGATATCTGATTGCTTCCATGAGGGAATCAAGTGGATGTTTGTGGTTTCTTCCATATCATGAAGGGTGAGTTAATTTAATTATGTATCACCTTGAATGCATAAGTATCATTTTGAATATATTTTCATATTAATATTGATTAGGTATCACTGGATGCTAACTGTCATAAATCACGCGCTGAATATGGTTTATTGGCTTGATCCAATGCGACAAGTTGTTAAAGAAAATTTCAAGCAAATGTGTGAAACGTAAGTTTTATTGTAAATAGCATTGCTTACATCTTTGTTATGCATATTATACATATTATAACTATAGCCAATCAATTAATTAACCTTTTTTATTTGTGAAGTGCATTAATCATGTTGAGTACTAAGAGAGGAAATCTCTCCAAAGCAGACAAGCCAAACATAAGTTGGAATGTTATCGAGGTGAGCCTCTAAGTTATATTTATTGATTATTATTTTGACAAATGTTTCAAGTTTAATGGTTATCATAGTAATATTGATATACTTCAATTTTTTATGTGCAAGTGCCCTGAACAACAAGATTATACATCATGTGGATTATATGTATGTCAATTCATGAGAGACACATTGCAAGCAGGTGTAGTGGAAGTTCCAACTTCGGTATGTACAATACTCCTACATTCACATTTATGCACTTCTTATATAAAATTTAGTAGCTAAACCGAGTCACTTACTGGTTAATTGATTGGTAAATACCATTGTTGACAATTATTCAATATGCTTATGAGCTTCTATTCTCTGTTTTTCCTACACAACTTATGTTCATCACAAGTTTATTATCTTGCTATTTTTTTATGCCTATGTATTGTCTTCTTTATTTTCATACATTGTTAAGACAATTATTGCATTTTCATAGTCAGATTCTTAGCTAGTGTATGTGAGTGCTACCTGCTATGTCTTGATGTGTCATTGTTTTCCATTTATAAGATTAATAATGTTGTTTATAATGCTTAATGTAGTACATAGCACATTCACCACGAAGATACAACAAGGAGCATATCTTGGAAGTAATAGAGGAATGTCTTCAATATCTCCAACCTATTTTTGAGTTGGAGTTGAACTTGCCCACAACATAGGAGCTAAAAGCATAGAGTTGGAGTTGAACTTGCATGCCCCCCAGCATAGGAGCTAAAAGCATATATGTATGTATGTTGAGAGGGCTTTTTGACTATCTATAACTAGTATATTTTGTTGGAAGCTATTTTATTAGGTTGTTTTGGTATTTACTCCCTCCGTTTAGTTTTAGTTGACATTCTAGGCTTAAGTCTTTGGTAAGTTTTAATTGTCGTTTTATACTTTTTTACCAACTTTTCCATATTTGCCCTCATGTTAGTAATTCTTTTATTTTTATTTTTTGGTTTTTCAATTATTTATTAACTGCTTCCCCATGATCAATAATAAAGCATTTGATTTTCTGAATCTTTGTGGCAATTCCGAATCTTTGTTTTGGTAATTCAAAATTTTCTTTCCCAGTAAGCGGATGAGATTAGCTTTTGATTTTCTTTATTTTTTGTTAGATTTTATGATCAATAATAAAGTAGCAATTAATCAGTAATCATAAGGGTAATCTCAGAAAAAAATTGGTTTCTTATTTTGTCTGAAATTTGCTAGAACGTCAATTAAAACTAAACGGATGGAGTATAGTTTAAAGAGATATGAAACTCTTAAGTTATTTTGTTATTTATAGCTCAAGGAGCTAAAAACGCTTGTTAATAGTTTATTATATATAATTTATGGATTATTTGATGTGATTTTGTTATACACTGTCGTAGCATTTTGTGTATATGCAGCCTTTTGAAATACAATGACGTAAATAAGTGGTAATATATAGCTGAATGGGTATTGCAAAAAATTATTTAAAAAATAAAAAATAAATATCATACCAATTATTTGACTAACCGATATGTAACAGACAAGGAGGTAGATACCGATTTTTCAAATAACCGGTATCGGCAAGAAATAATGAGAAAAAAAAACAAATATAGGGATACCAGTTTTTTAAATAACCGGTATCCGTGTCCCTGATTCATACCGGTTTTTGAAAAACCGATATACGGAGCAGGATTTTGGCTCATCTTAGACCGGAACCATAACCGGTATCCGTTTCAGTAAAAAAACGGTATTAGATGGTCTTTTTGTACTAGTGTCGGGGGATCTCACCTGTCCTGAAGAGAACGCGGTGGCATCCCCAAGCCAGAGCTTGGGGGATCTCACCCGTCTTGAAGAAAATGTTGTGGCAACCCCAAGCCAGAGCTCAGGGGATCTCACCCATCTTGAAAAGAACGCGGTGGCAGCCCTAAGCCAGCGCTTGGGGGATCTCACCCGTCTTGAAGAGAACGCAGTGGAAGTCTCAAACCAAAGCTCGGGGGATCTTACCTATCCTGAAGAAAACGCAGTGGCAACCCCAAGTTAAAGCTCGGGGGATCTCACCCGTCTTGAAGAGAACACGGTGGCAGCCCCAAGCCAAAGCTCGGGGGATCTCACCCGTCTTGAAGAGAATGCGGATTGACAACAAAAAATGGCCACCGTGCGAAATTTATTCATTATACATGTATACAAATCATTTACCTCTTACATCACGCATGACGCCTCTCTTGATGTGGTATCTTTTATGTCTTGGTGAGGGAACACAACTTTTCTCGTAGTTTCGGCACGTCATCATGAGCTCCCTTGAACAAAATCTCCCGGACTTGACATGGCTCTTGCGTGCGTCCCTCAATGATAGCCAAGTCGTCCTAAAGTGAGAAAATTCCCCACGGTCGGCGCCAGTGATGGTTTCCGCGTTTATAAAGTCAAAAAAATATAAATTTATTTGACATTGGCTATCAAAAGGGCACAACAATCTTCTTCTTTATTGCATCTTGAGAGATTCAACTATAGATTACAAATCAAAGACTTGATTACACGAGAATCAACCACAGACCTTCAATCCCAAACCGACAAATCCGGCCTCGGGTCAAAGATCCTTTCAAATGTAGTGTTGGAGGCCTATTTATAGAAGAAGTTATATGCTTGCATCACCTGCATGCATCAGCTAGTTGCTTGCACCAGCTACTTGTCACCAGCTTGTATGAGCTGTTTATATCACCTGCTTGCATCAGCTAGTTGCTTGCACCAACTACTTGTCACCAGCTTGTATCAGCTACTTGCATCAGTTAGTTACTTGCATCATCTACTTGTCACCAACTTGTATCAGCTGTTTGCATCAGCTAGTTGTTTGCACCAGCTACTTGTCACCAAGTATCAACTGTTTATATCACCTGCTTGCATCATCATCTAGGCTGATCAACTAACTCGAGAGAACGCGATAAAAAAAGACGACGAGTGCTAATTTTGCAAATTAACGTGTCCTAAAAATTAGCGTGTTCCATCAATACTAATTCTAGCTAGCTAGTTCTACTAAGTAATCACTATTTTTCAAAAATATATTGTTATTTTTTCTTTGTTTTCAATTCAGATTATTAATTTATGCAAATTCAACTAGAAAAATGTCATTCTTAGTATATAAGTTAATAATTTCACTATCATATATAAATAACACTATTTTATTCATTTTATTTTTAATACAAAATGACCTAATAAAAGAATCTAAATTCTAAAGATATTGCCAACTCGTAAACGGACATCTTTGAGCTTTTTCGGGTACAAAAGAAGACAAATTTTTGAATGTCTCGATCTTTATACGCCGTCACCAGTCACCACATAATCTGGAATTCCAAGTCGATGAGAATAAGAGAAAAGTTTGTACTGCGCCAAAAAGCTTGTCCGAGTGGTTAGTAAAAAGGTTAAATCAAGTACACGTAAGCTTGTCACCTGGCACTTCTCCCCTTTGCGCGTTACAGTTGTCTCTCACCACCTCAGCGGTGACGTCCGCTTTGTAAACCACACGTAAGACAGTTGACTTGGTCAACCCTGGCAAGACTTGCCAAATTACCACCGTTCAAGTGTTCTACTAGTCTCTATGTATTGTTGTGTGTTATACGGTTAGCTGAATACTGATGATTCTGGATCCATCTTTCATCTTTGCCTTCAGCTAGTTCATGACCTAGCAACTTTTTTTTTTCCTATCTAGAATTTCAAAATTTAAATGATTAGTAATACTGTAATACGGAGTAGTATATATGTATAAGGCTAGAACTACGCAAGTGTTGGAAATTAGAGGAAATCGTGTTGAACAGAGAGGAAAAGGAGCAAATGTTCTTTATGCGTAGCATCTCTATTAAATTTGTTTGTTAGCTTATGTCATTAATTAATACATAGATTAAGAATTTTATTTTAAAAATAATTTATCAAATATTAGTTATTTAGAAAATTTTGAGATTTTTTAAATGATTTAAGCACTCGTTTTCGAGTAACAATTTATTTTAAGATAAAATTGTCGGGAGTTTAGAAAGTTTTTAAAAAGTAGCACTTTCCACATGGAGACTTTGTGCATGTGGTTTTGGGAATAATATATATATAACGGGGTTTACTTGAGACTATTAATTGTGTTAAGAAATATCTTATCTACGCGCGCGCAGCCGCCGCCTAGTTGGGCCGAACTCGAGGCACGTGTGCGGTAGTGCCACATTTTAAGAACTTAGCTAATTTTTTGGGGTTTTAAGATTTAAGATTTGTAATTTTATCTCTTATTCGTAACTTCTTATTTCTATCTCTAGGTTATCTTTTCATATTTGATTTTAGAAATCTTATCTTTGTAACTACTTGAGCCCCAAATTTACCCCATAATCGAACTTTTAACTCATAAAAGGATATCTCTTTGTGGTTTTGAATACACGGAAAATCAACTCTCTAAAAATCGGTTTTTGGTTCTGAGCATACCCGGTGATTCCAATCCTCCTTTGGCGAGTCCACGCGAGCGGTGGGTGTTGTGTGATCCTTGGGGGCGACGCCTTGTCTGACTTTGCACCGCGGGTCAGTGCAAATTCGCTTCTAAGGTAGTGGAAATCATACTACACCACAATAACGTTTTCAAAGCGGCTCTACAACAGTTCTCGAGTAACGTTTCATTTAAGTCTCCTTCTGGTTTTTCTACTAACAATTTAGAAGCGAATTTTGTTAGAATCCAAAATGGCCATGCTTCCCTACACTACAAAAAGCAGAGGTGGTAAAATATATTATGTCACCTAAATCTACAACGTACCCTGGAAGAATTTAGAAACACAGAATACAGAGGTGGTAACGATATTATATCACCTTTGTAGATGACCATTCGAGATACACCAAATTGTACTTACTACAATCCAAAGATGAAGCTGAATATGTGTTCTACATCTATAAAGTTGAAGTAGAGAACCAACTGAACCGGAAAATCAAAAGGAATAGATATGACAGAGGAGGTGAATACATCACCAATTTCTGAAAATAATTATGTGAGAATAATGGTATTATACATGAGTTTACAACTCCCTATAGCCCACAACAGAATGGTATTGTTGAAAGAAAAAAACATAACTTTGAAAGAGATGATGAATGCTTTGCTTGCTAGTTCTGGTTTACCTGATAATATGTTGAGTGAAACTGTTTTGACTGCTAACCATATTCTAAATAGAGTTTCTCATAAAAAGCTAAATAAGACACCCTATGAGTTGTGAAAAGAGCATGCGTCTAATTTGAAATTTTTGAAAGTGTGGGGGTGCTTAGCTAAAGTGGGATTGCCATCTTTCAAGGTTGATGCAATTGGATCTAAAACCTTTGATGTTGTATTTACTGGTTATGCTGAAAATAGCGTAGTTTATCGACTCATGTGTTTGAGTGACCGTTCATTGTGTGAATATTGTGACGTTAAGTTTTTTGAGCACATATTTCCTTTGAAGAAAAATAATGTGCAAACTGATTATGTGCCTATTGTTGTTGGATCTTCGTCTATGTCTTTACCTTACATGCAAGATGATGAAATTGAACCTATGAGGAGTAAAAGACAAAAGAAGGAGCTTATATGTTGATGGCATTATGATTTTTGGGACACACATTAGTTTTAGAAACACGACCAAACTATTCTTGTCCTCTCGGTTTGATATGAAAGACTTCGGTGAAGCTGATGTGACTCTAGGTGTTTAAGTCACTAGAATTGAAAATGGTTTCACTTTGTCTCAACCAAAATATGTAGAGAAAGTACTAAATATATTTAATCAATTTGATGTGGTGCCAGTAAGAACTTCTTATGATTCAGGCATGCAATTAAAGAAGAATTATGGTGATAGTGTATCACAAAATGAATATGCTAAGGTAATAGGGAGTTTGATGTTCTTAGTGAATTGTACTCGGCCTGACATTGCTAATGAAGTTAGTAGACTTAGTCGATATGCTCATAACTCTAGTAAGGATCATTGGTGTGCACCTAATAGATTATTGAGATACCTTAAAGGAACTATTGATTGGGGTTTACATTTTGTTGGTCACCCTCAAGTGTTGGAGGGATATTGTGATGTAAATTGGGTTACTGATAATTATGAAATTAGCTCCAATAGTGGTTATGTCTTTACATTATGTGGTGGTGCTATTTCTTGGACATCTTCTAAACATACTTGTATTGATAGATCTACTTTGGAACTTGAGTTCATTGCTTTAGACTTAGCATGTCAAAAGGTTGAGTGGTTAAGAAGCTTATTTGCTAATTTACCAACGTGGTGGCATCCAGCTCTTCTTATTTCTCTACATTGTGACTCACAATCTACTATTTGTGTAGCAAATAGCAATGCTTGTAATGGCAAGAAGAGAAACATTCGAATTAGACATGAAACTGTGAGACAACTAATTATGAATAGTGTACTACTCAGTTTTGAGTATGTGAGGACAGAGAGGAACATTGCAGATCCTTTGACTAAAGGACTAAACCGGAGATTAGTTCTTGATATATCGAGGGGAAATGAGACTAAAACCCGTGAGATGAGAAATTTGTGGTGGATTCCCTTTGTGGTCAAACAAAGCCATGAAAAGACTCATGAGATTGTACACTTTTTCTCAATTCTTTGACATTGTGTACTTTTAGAGGGTGAGCATTAGCTCTTAATGAATTCATAGCCCATGATATGGATGGTCCTACTAAGACAGACTTTGTGGATTCACCGTTGTAATAATGAGAGGTTGAGTTTTTAAAACTCTTAATGATTTCATAGGCCTAAGTTTGGGTGGTCCTTGTTGAGACGGATTTGATGAAATCACCTACTAGAGTCTAGAGTGTGAAGGGATGGCCTTATTCTATGAAAGAACTCGGATGATCTTTCTCAAGCACTCTATAGCATATCAAGGAAAAACTGGCTATTTTATTTCATATATTATCGAGGAATCACAGGACCTCAAGCGTGTTGTTGAGACTTATCTTGAAGTTTTTGGAGTTCAATACTCGTTCACTCTTTAGACAGAAATGATTACTTGACTTCACTACGTGTTGGTTCAAATCGTAAGATATCTACACTTAAGCTTCAAACCTACAGACATGCTCAGAACTTGTTACATACTGCTTTTGAAAACTATTCCGCACTATGGGGACTGTTGGGAGTGCAAAAACTTTTCAAAAAGTAGCACTTCCCACATCAAGACTTTGTGTGGTTTTAGGAACAATAGTGGGGTTTACTTTGGACTATTAGTTGTGTTAAGAAAGGTCTTCTCAACGTGTGCGACCTTGTCCGTCCGGTCGGGCCAGGCATGTGCACGGTGTAGTGTGGTGGGGCCACATTTTACAAACTTAACTAATTTTTTGGGGTATTAAGATTTCGGATTTGTAATTTTATCTCTTATATGTAACTTCTGATTTCTATCTATGTGTTATCTTTTCAAATTTGATTTTAGAAATCTTGTCTTTGTAACTACTTGAGCCTCAAGTTTATCCCATGACCGAAATTTTAACTCATAAAAGGAGATCTCTTTCTGGTTTTTTAATACACAGAAAATCAACTCTCTAAAAATCGGTTTTTGGTTCTAAGCAAACCCGGTGATTACAACCCTTCTTTGGCGAATGCACGCGGTCGGTGGATGTTGTGTGATCCTTGAGGGGCGACGCCTTATCTGACTTTACACCGCGGGTCAGGGCGAATTCACTTAAAAACAATTGATATCGTACCACGTCACAACAACATTTCAAAGCGACTCTACAACAGTTCGCAAGTAAGATTTTGTTTCACTCTATTTCTGATTTCTACTAACGAAAATTGAACGTGTACAAGTAAAATAACTCTAAAATACGCTATGTACAACTCATGTTCGGTCGACCCAGGCTCCCTTCACTCCCTTGCAATACCTCTATGATTTGAAGTCATTTAGACCATATATAAAGTTGTTCTTCAGGATTAGTGATTAATTATAGTTACATGTCGACCTTAACTTTTAACTTTGGTAGATTGAGACATTTGAGCTCGCCCATTTGCTAGATTCCCTTACCCATTTTTCCATTGGATCTACTATATGAAGTCATTAATTTCGATAATCGAATTATCTCCACCATTCTTTTTAATTAACCACTAAATTGGTAATATACTCCAATTGATGAAGCTAAGCCAACTCCAAATCATGAATCGTGGCACTTGTTCGAGAACAAATTTATAAGCCATTGGACCTAATTAGCGGAAGCAAATGAAAATGCATATATAAGCTTATCAAGCACAAATTCCCTACCTACCTTTCTCCTGATTCCCTTCTGTTTTGACAACCAAACAAAGGGAATAGGGAATAGCTCAATCGTTTTTAATGTAAACTTTTTCAAGTGGCCAGGGGAAGGATGAAGGAATTTCCATTTTTGGTGAATTATGAAATACAGATACTCACTAAAGAAGTTGTCTTTGCTTCATAACCTCTCTTTTTTTTTCTTTGAAAAACAGAATGTGATACCCCCAAAGTGTCCATCTTCATTTAAAGAAGACACAAAAACTCCAATAATTAAGCATATTTATTTCCTTAGCAATTAGGACCACTATAATATTTATACTCCATAAAAAGGAATATTTTGACTCATTTTTAAGTATATGAGTATAATATTCTCACCAAAAACAAATATGAGTATAATATGATACTATATATAATTATGTATTTGTTGGAATTGTGTAAATAAAATATATTATAATTTTAATTGGAGAACCCTATTCCTTCAATAAGGATGGAGCAGAAGCGCCAGAGGAAGAACTTTGAATTGAAAGGTCCTCCTTAAAAGAGATGGATTTCATTTTGATATTCTAAATATTCTATTTTATTTTAATTTTTCAATAAAATATTCTTACTTTCCATTTTAGCCGTGTATATAAGCACTGGCTATGGAGCACAATGAGGCACAGACCAAACTAATATCATCCCTTTGAAGGAGAAAGCATCCAACAAATAATGACGGTATGCAACTTCTCATTAATTATAAGCCTTTTATGCCTATTGTTGAATGTAGCTTATATGAATCACTTACTAATTTGTTGAGCTTATGACTATTTTCTTGTAAAGATGAGTGTATAATTATTTTTGGTATCTATAAATTTTGATAAATAATCTAATATGTTTTTTGTATAGTATTGGATTAAGAGTTTTAAATTTCACATCAAAAAACTTACATGAACTTACTTTCCATTAAGAAAATTTGGATAAAAAATAGATTATAGATGGATTTCTTTAACACAGAAATAATAATGTAAATATTAATATATTATCAAATGGCATCTATTAGTAAGATTGCTACTTATAAATAATAATTTTTTCATCCAAAAAATTTCAACAAAATATCTACTAGGTGGAGATAAAATAAAAGAATCTAACTATTTACAGTAATTCGAATTTGTCACCAGAACTTATCAAAAACGTTGCAAACTATAAAACCAAACTACTAATCAGTCCACATACTGACTTTGTAGGAATTAATTTAGTATGTTTTGAAGTGTGATCTATCAACCCGGTTAACTATTATTCAAACATTAACAAAACTAAAAGCAAGTCAAAATCATCTGAGGTGTGTGAGTCAACAAGGGTATGTCACAAGTCTTGTACTTAATAACCAATTGTAATAATTGTCGTAATGAAGACAAAAAAAAATACATGCTACCAATTTATCTTTGACAAAAATATTTTTTCTAATAATCAATTAAAGAGTAACGAATTTAAAATACCTACCAAACAAACGGAAATATAAATACCGAGTATTGAGAAAAAAGGGGCCCTTTTCTGTATGAGTATGTTAAGTGGGGCATATAAATTCTGCAAGTGCTGAAGAATTTGAATTTGACTTTGACTCCCCGTGTGTAAAGAGTGGCGAGCGCTGTTTATTTTCTGTCACGTTCTTTTTTATTAGAATTTGCCTTTTTCCTTTTTTCTTTTATTAGAACAAGCCCTTAAATATCCACCTCTTTGCATGATTCTTTCCTCAGAATTCAGCTTAAACTCAAACAAAGATAATCTTTGTTGGTCTCTTTCCATCTATCTATATCTATCCACAAGAGGGTAGTTTGAGTGTCTGTTTTGAACTCGTCCCTAAAAAAAAAACTTGAATCCGAAACAGAGTTACCTGAACATACAACAAAGTTTAAAACTTTCCAATAGTTGTGGCCTAATTTAATTCGTTGCTCTTTATATTGCCTTGAAAAGATGGGAGACTCAAAGCAGCAAAACCAAGTCTTCAACCTCGCCATCGACGTGATGCCCGATACAGGCTCCAAGTTCTTCGACGACGATGGCCGAATCAAACGATCTGGTAAACAACCCTCAAAAATATACATATTTCATAATGAGTAGAGCTTGAAAATATTTGCTCTGTTTTTTTGTTAGGGACTGTTTGGACGGCAAGCGCACACATAATCACAGCCGTGATAGGCTCCGGCGTGCTTTCACTGGCGTGGGCGGTGGCTCAGCTGGGCTGGATTGCGGGGCCCACCGTCATGTTCCTCTTCTCCTTCGTCACTTACTACACTTCAAGCCTCCTCTCTGACTGTTATCGCTCCGGTGACCCTCACACTGGCAAGAGGAACTATACTTACATGGATGCTGTCCGGGCCAATCTTGGTAATCACAAACTGATCAATAAGATTGGATTTTTTTTTTTTATTATACCTGAAGAGGGTTTTTTATCATATGGGTTTGTTGTTGTTTTTGTTTTTGAAGGTGGGGTGCAAGTGAAGATTTGTGGGTGGATTCAGTACTTGAATCTGTATGGAGTGGCCATTGGTTACACTATTGCAGCCTCCATAAGCATGATGTAAGTTGAGATTCAAATGGGTTTGTTTTAAGAACTTGTTTGGTTGCTTGCTGTTGGTGTGATGTTGTTTGTTTGGTTGGTTTGCAGGGCAATAAAGAGGTCAAATTGCTTCCATGAGAGTGGCGGGAAGAACCCTTGCCACATGTCAGCCAATGTGTACATGATCATCTTTGGGGTTGCAGAGGTGTTCTTATCTCAGATTCCAGACTTTGATCAGATTTCATGGCTCTCCATTGTGGCTGCTGTTATGTCCTTTACCTACTCCACAATTGGACTTGGACTTGGCATTGCAAAAGTTGCAGGTATGTCCAAAGAGATTTTCCTTATTGGCTGCTAAATCAAGATCTTGCTGCTGAACTCTTTTTTGTTTCTGGGTGTGTTTGATCATCAGAGAATGGAAAGATTGGAGGAAGTTTAACTGGAATTAGTATTGGAACCGTCACACAAACCGACAAGATATGGAGAAGTTTCCAAGCTCTTGGTGACATTGCCTTTGCCTATTCCTACTCCATGATTCTCATTGAGATTCAGGTAATACAGACTTCTGAGCTTGATTCTTATTCATGATTCATTGAGCTTCAATCATAGAATAACTTTTCTTGGGTTTTTTGTGAATATATAGGACACAATTAGATCCCCACCATCAGAGTCAAAGACAATGAAAAAGGCAACATTAGTAAGTGTGTCAGTCACAACCCTGTTCTACATGCTATGTGGGTGCATGGGCTATGCGGCGTTTGGAGACGCGTCACCCGGAAACCTCCTAACCGGGTTCGGATTCTACAACCCGTATTGGCTACTGGACATAGCCAATGCAGCCATTGTGGTCCACCTAGTTGGAGCATACCAAGTCTACTGCCAACCCATATTCGCGTTCATCGAGAAGAACGTGGCTCTAAGGTTCCCAGACTCGGAGTTCATCACCAAGGAGGTCAGGGTCCCAATCCCGGGCTGCAAACCCTACAAACTCAACCTCTTCAGGCTTGTTTGGAGGACACTCTTTGTGATCACAACCACTGTCATATCAATGCTGCTGCCCTTCTTCAATGACATTGTTGGCTTGCTTGGCGCCTTGGGATTCTGGCCTTTGACAGTTTACTACCCAGTTGAGATGTACATCTGCCAGAAGAGAGTACCAAAGTGGGGCACAAAATGGGTGTGCCTTCAGATTCTGAGTCTTGCTTGTCTTGCCATCACTGTGGCTGCAGCTGCAGGATCAGTGGCAGGTGTCATTGGTGATCTCAAGACTTACAAGCCATTTGGGTCTATTTACTGATGTCATGTGCTTCACTAACAAGTTGTTACTTTTTACTCTTGACTCATTTTACTGCTCAACATATAACAAAGGCAATGAAGAGCAGTGGGATGTTTCACTTGCCATCAAGTTTCTTTGTAATTCTTGTTCAGGGTTTTAAAGAAGAAAACCAAGTGGCTGATTTGTAGATTCATGTTGGGTTTTTCTTTTTTATGTGTTTGTAGGTATGTGTTTAATTATGGAAATTGTAGGACTCTTTCCTGTTAAGAGTGCAGTGATAATAATGTGTTATCTATATTTTTCAATGCAAAATTGAAGAAGTTAATTCAGAATATCCAGTGTTACAAGAACTAACCCAAGAACAAATATATTATACAAAGAAAGTCATTGTAACCTAATTTCATAAGTTATGCAACTTGTCCAAGTTAGAAAGGGACCATCAACATCTATGTTTACTGTCCTTTGCAATAAAAGACAAGGGATATGGACAATCTAGGGGCTAAGGCATAAAATGCCACACACAAATAATGGTGGCAACTTTCCTTGATTCTCATCTGACAAGAAATTTAGGGCTTGGAAGTATGTATGATTAGATATTTAGATGGAGTGAGAATACTCATATTAAAGAAATTGGATAGCTTGACAGATAGCCATCTTAAGATTCTTTTTCGTTTGTCTTTGTTTACTGAACTAAGTAACACACACACACCACTCCATGCCAGATTTGAAGACGTACAGGAGAGTATAATTAGTTTTCTGGAGAAAGAAATTTATATTCCAAAATCTATTGATTACCGATTTCTATTTGTCCACATAATTTCTTTTCGACCCACTAAGGTGGCGTTTGGTTGGGTTTTATGAGAAATCAGGACAGGTATAGGTTTTTGCAATCAGATATCAGGTTTTTATTTCAGCTTGGTCATTCTAGATTTAGCTTTGCACATAAAATTTCATTTCTATTGTAGCAAACACTAGATATGTAGATAGGAGTTCCAAACTAATAACGCCACAATCCAATCCCTCGTTCCAACCCGATACCCAAATTTCAACCAAACAGGACCTTCCATAGGGTTGATTATATTTTAGTCTCAACATCAAGAAACAAATTATCTTTATGCACATAGTATTCGAAAGAATGCCCTTTGATTTGCATAATCTTACTACTTTCTAAGAAATAAACTACAAGTCTGCTATTCAATCCTGAGGTTTCTAAGTTGAAGATAGAGGAAAGTAGAAAGCAAGACAGAAGAAGTTAATCAGAATAAGAAACTTTTGATACATAATTTAGCCAAGGTACATGCTGAGTTCAGCATGACGTACATCTATAAAAATATGGCTGAGCATTCACTGAAATCAAAGGCATGAGATAGTCAAGGAACAACCAAAGACTTTGATGATTAAGCTGGTTGGAGATCACAAACATTTAGAGAGCTGCATCTAAGATATCATGTCAACAATGAACTTCTTTTTTCCCTATGTTATACTCTTATTCACATAAATTTCACCTTTGGATTTTCATATATCCATGACACGGACAGACTTCCAAACAGTTAGTAAGATCACTGTTTTTTTCAATTGAGGAGATCATGCCATGCCACCCACCCACCCACATGCTCAAAAGTAGGGTACGTCAATTTTATAATAGAAACAAGAACCAAGAGACCACATATCCTAAAACACTTAGCCATGGTGGAGGTGAAAGTGATGGTGGCGGCGCGTGGCGGGCGGCACTTAGCCACTAAGCTAGGAAGAAGCTCATCTGTCCTCCACCCAATTTGAAAGTTAGTGGGGATTAGCCTCCAAAGATTAAGGGAAAGGTGTAGCCCCATGTTGCTAATTAATGGGCGTGTAATGATGATGTTGAGCACCAGCTTGAGGGGTTTAATGTGATAAAACAGAAATTAAAATTTGTTTAGTATTCCTCCTCTATATCTATTTAAAAGTTTACTTTCTTGACCATTCAATGCTAGCTTTTAAGTAGATAAGTAGGGAAAAACAATTACAAAAGTCACTTTTATTTAGCAAAGTTTTTTTTATAAGAATTTTTAAAATATTTATTAGATTAAAAACAAAATTTAAAATTTCTTTATTATAAAACATGCCTCACTCTATAAAATATTTTAAACTAAGCAATGAGTGCCCTATAGAAAAATATAAAAAATGTCCATAAAATTTTAAATGATCAATTGAATCCTCAATGTTATATTAATGTAAAAATTCAACTATGAAGTTTAAAAATTATTGGTCATATTATGGTATTTATTAAGGAAACTCTTTGGTAGAATTCAAAAACTATATAACAAAAAAATTATATATCGATAAAAGTTAAAATTTAAAAATATAAATAGATATATAAAAAACATAATCATGATTAAAAAATTCTTATTTAAAAAAATCAAGAATTATTCAACTCTACCACTCTTATTGTTTTTCAATTCTATTCAAACTGAACCCTTTAACGACAAATCAACAAATATTATCAAGTTCTCTACACTGTGATCATGACAATCTAATAGGTTAGATTATAAGGATTTGTTTGATGTGGCTATTTATAAAGACTTTTATAGAAATATGTATTTTCTTAATAAAAGTTGCTTTGATAAAATGTATTTATCAATTAAAAAATATATGTAGTATAATTAAGAGAAATGTGTAGAAAATTTTATTTTTACACAACTTTTAAAACGCTGAAAATATTTTTTCTTAACAAATACCTTTGTGAACTCCTCAATTTTCCAAAATTAAAATCAACAAAATTTTGAATTCCTTACTTTCTCAAAACAAAGAACATCTATATCTATATATATTTAAAAGTTAGCATTCGTGTGCATTGAATGCTAGCTTTTAAATACAAAATCAATACAAAACAATGGCAAAATCCACCTTATGTTGAAATGGATCCAAATGCCTATCTAACTTCCTAAAAAATTTTAAAATCAATTTTACACAGGTTGTATATTTATAACACGCTAACTATTATAAAATGAAAAATATATATGAAAAAATAGTTATGTATGATAAACAAATATATATGATATCAAACTATCACCTAAACTAATCAAAATTGTTTATTCTGCTAACTTTTAAAGATGAATTAGTTTTTTCTTTCATTTCATGCCTTATTTATTTAGCACAAAATTTAAATAATTTTTCAAATCCAAAAAGTACTAGAATGACAATTTCATATATTAACAATTATATTAATAATCTATAATTGTCTATATAATATATAAAGTTTTAGATTCACAATTATATACAATTACTACATATTAATCAATTAAAAAGTCCTCATTTTCATATTGTTGTATAATTCTTATATCATCACGTTAAATTTTCAACATAGTTCAATTTATATTTCTATTAAGCATGAAAAATAACCATCTATATCTATATCTATATATTTAAAAGTTAGCATTCTAGGTCATTGAATGCTAACTTTTAAAGATGAATTAGTTTTTTATTTCATTTCATGTCTTATTTATTTAGCACAGAATTTAAATAATTTCTCAAATCCAAAAAGTACTAGAGTGACAATTTCATACATTAACAATTATATTAATAATCTATAATTGTCTATATAATATACAAAGTTTTTTATTCACAATTATATACAATTACTACATATTAATCAATTAAAAAGTTCTCATTTTCATATCGTTGTTGTAATATCTCTTAATTTTAGTAAGGGTATTTGGGTAATTTTCACATCCTTCGTTCAATAAATTTTTTCGCTTTCAGTGGAGTTTGGATTTTCTGTAATATCCATTATCTCCGTAATAATTCCTTGAGTGGTATAAAATACATTCGATGTATTTTCGGGACTTAGAATATTTGTTTGGATACAAATATATAATTTCCAGGGTGTAAAACCCATACCAAACTTTCCCTGTACGAGATATTTATACAAGATATTTGTACAAGATATTTGTACGAGATATTTATACAAGATATTTATACAAATATCTCCAAAATATCTACAAATATCTTGGCTATAAAAGGGAGCCTCTCTCTCCTCTCTCGTTTGGCTTCCCTCTCGTCTTTCTCTCTCTCCCTCTCGGTTTTCTTCTCGCCGGAATCCATGGAGTTCGCCGGCGTTCCTGGGTTCGTTGGAGTGTTGCCAGAGGATCCCTGGAGGTGTGCTTGCTGCGGTGGTTGAAGGCAACCCTCGTCCGAGCCATCGCCGTCGTCGCCAGTCTTGCTCGAGTTCGTCGGAGCTGTTGCGGTTCGTCGGGAGCTGCTGCTCGAGTTCGCCGGTGTGCCCAGGTGGTGGAGGTGCCTCGGAAGCGCCGTGGGGAAAGGAGTTGAAGCCCCGCCGTTGCTACTCTTCCCCGCCGGCGAGTCCTTCCCGGCAACGAAGAGCCCCGCCGCTGTGTGTTGTGTTGTTGTTGTTATGTGGGGGAAGAAGATGAAGGGAGGTGGGGCCCCTCCTTTGCTAACTTATGTTGGGCCGTAAAGCCCAATTAGGCATCCAGTCCAAATTTAACCCAAAATTGATCGGGCGCTATCTAAAGCATAGGCCATATCCTCGGAAAGGATATCTTCAGTAGTCGTCTCGTCTAGATTCATCGCCGAATCTACTCCAGGCAAGTGGCGGTTCGCTCTTGCTTATCATTCCATATTTCATTAATTATCAATTGTTTAGTTGTTAATTAATCTGGAATGATTTACTGTTTCATTGGGTACAGTGTTAATAATGATATGATTAAAACGTGATATTATAATAGGTTGTATAACTGCTAGATCAACTCTATTATAGATATATGTTGCTTGGAGGACTTTAATATGGATTATTATTGTGTTGAACTGTTTAGTTAGCACGAGTATTCGTAGGAACGCTAAGTCCAGATAAGGATTAGTCGTTTCTTTATAATTTAATATTCGTAGGAACGCTAATCCGGTTAAAGATTAGTCGTTTCTTTATAACTTAATGTTCGTAGGAACACTAATCTGGTTAAGGTGTAATATCCCTCATTTTATAAGGATATTTTGGAATTTTTCCAACTCTTGTATTACAAGTCGGATTAATTTTAGAGAGGCTCGGACATTCTGTAAATTGTTTGATCTCTGTAATATTTTTCTGAGTAATATAAAATACAGTTGACGTATGTTCAAGGTTAAATAGTCATTCGTGTACGAATATATTTAACCCGGAGTTAAGATATTTAACCCAAGAGTTAAAACGGACAAGAGGGTGAAAAATGGCCTTGACCGCACCCCGCGGTCAAGTGGCCGCACCCGCGGCGAGGACCAGTTCTGAAGCAATCAGGTGAGGCGGTCACTGAACGCCACCGCACCCTGCCGCACCCCGCGGTGGGATATTTTTCTTCTGCAATGTTATCCTCTTCCCCTGCAAGTGGCGCCGGTTGGCAGGCCTAGCCTCGCCTAGCTCCCTTGCTGGTCTCCTTCTTGTTCCCTGCTGGGGGAGCTCTTGGTTGACTATAAAAGGGGTCGACATCAGAAGGGAAAGAAGCGTCGTCTTTCTCCTCTGTCTTCCTCCTCTGTTTTTCTCCTCTGAAATCTCCATTGAAGCACCAAGCTCTTGAGCTTTGTTGTGAAGGTGTTCGAATCCCTTCGAGTATTGGAAAGAAGTACTCCTAAGTGGTATTCAAGGCTAAGGTGTTGAGGAAGCAAACCAATAATGAATCAAAGTCGAAACGAAGTGATTGGGTGAGTTTTCCCCATTAAAACGCTATCGCGAGCTCGCCACTGTAACCTCACCGCACCTGCGGCGAGCCTTGTCCGAGTGTGTGTTCTTGGGTGTTTGGCTTTGGGCGAGGCTTGATTCCTTTGATTCTTTTCCTATTCTTTTAGATTCAATTATGTAGATATTGAATCTAACTTAGGGTCTCGTTATGGGTCGTTCCATAGGGATTTATTATCCAGGATCTGTCCCAGTTTCAGACTCAGGAACCCGACGTTTCTAAGGTTTGTTCGAGCTCGTCTAATCTAAGGCAAGTGGCGGTTTGCTCTTGCTCATCATTCCATATTTCAATTAATTATCAATTGTTTAGTTGTTAATTAATTTGGGATGATTTACTGATTTATTGTTCGTTGGGAACAACTTTGTTAATAATTGATTAAAAGATGATATTATACTAGGTTGTATATCTGCTAGAACAACGCTAGTATAAATATATGTTTATGATGTTGGCCATGTTGGCTTTGATGTGGACTGTTACTGTGTTGAACTGTTAGTTAGCACGAATATTCGTAGGAACGCTTGGACTTTGCGAGGTCCATTCGTTTCTTTATAACTTGGCAAATAACAGGGCGATCAAGACCATATGCCAAACTTTCTAGTCATGACCAACCGAGATGTGGATATAGAGGCTTGGACTCTGCGATGTGGATATAAAAGCTTATAACGTGATGTGAGTTTTGGAATTAAATAAGATAAGTGCCGTTAGTCGCACATAATTAATATACCTTCGACGAGTAGTGCAGCTAGGAAAACTCGTCTTATCTTTTTAATCGCTCGTATGCGATACTGTGATTCTATGATTATTAATGTTCCCCAACATTTGTCATATTTCCGATAAGACTCAATTCATTGGAGTCTTCTTTTGGGATTGATTGCTGTGAGACTCGGTCTCCAGAATCTTCTCTTGTTCATGTCTTTTCATATATTCTAGTAGAGTATGGTGGTTGACTATCGTACTCGACTGTTATTCGAGGGACGACGAGTCTAACCTAATACGTCTACTTCGAACCACTCTGCTTTGTACCCTTGCTTGGTCTTTCATTAGACTAACCAACCGTAATTGTTCTCTGCATGGTTGGCTGGTGTCATCCGTTCGATTCGGCACATCAGATAAATTGCGGATCTGAGAAGGCTAGAACGACTATAAAGGCGAACGATGTTTTGTTGTTATTTTAAGACTTCCGTTGTGTTAATTATGTTTTGTATTTAAGACTTCCGCTGTAATAATTCTGATAATGTATTTTGATGTATTTGGAATTATGTTGTAATTCCGAGACTTGGTTTTAATGGAAGTTATGATATGTTGCATCATAAATGTGGTTTAATGATTTATATCAATTGGAAAAGCCTTGGGTGACATCGGACAGTACGTCTGAGGTCACTGACGGTAATACTTTCAAGAGGTTATTTGGGAGTGTTACAGACTTGGTATCAGAGCCAAAAAAATTACGGGTCGGGTTTAAAATGTTTTACAGGAACAAAACTTTTATAAACCGATCACTCGTTTGAAACTGAGAAAGGTTTTAGAAGGCTTTGAAATTTTTGAATAAAATTTTTAACCGTTCATAGTCGTGCCTTTTCTTGAAGTCTGATATGGAAGTTCACTCCCATGTCTAGAAAGACTAATTCTCGTCTTGTTACCCCGTAGG
Source organism: Rheum nobile (assembly GCA_027886185.1). Classification (NCBI taxonomy): domain Eukaryota; kingdom Viridiplantae; phylum Streptophyta; class Magnoliopsida; order Caryophyllales; family Polygonaceae; genus Rheum; species Rheum nobile. The sequence continues at coordinate 3,049,850 of WOAB01000207.1, read as the reverse complement.
TTATGGGTGCATGCATTTCCCTTATGAGAGATTTGGAAGATGCCGAGATGGCTCCGCCATCTCCGGCAAGGCTAAATTTCCCTACTCCCCCGAGATGATTTGAGATCGGAGGACCTAGCAACCCACCCGAGGAAGTAAAGCATGTACTTCCTGAGTCAGTGGTACTTACATCCAACGATGTTGTGACTCCAGTAGTGGAACCTGTTGAGCTGCCAAGGTACGCTCAAGGATATTACAACGACGACCTCGAGATTGAGTCGGCACCCGAAGAGGATCTAGAGGAAGATCCCGAAGAGGATCCAGAGGAAGATCCGGAAGAGGATCCAGAGGAAGATCCTGAAGAGAACCAAGAAGAACAGGGGCAAAAGCCCGATAGTTTGAGACACTCATTGGTGGACCATGAGGACACGGGGATGCAATTCCTCTACCCAAGTCCGCCACCCGAACCAGTATGCGCGCCAATGACTGACGCTGACTGGGAAGCACTCTATGTCGAGTATGGCATTAGAGAAAGCGGACCACGAGTTATCTGAGAACTATGAGCCTAATCTTATTCGGAGAAGGCGAAGGTCGAGCCCTGAATTGCGCAGGATACTTCGTCAAAGCCAAGAGATCTATTTTGAAGAGCAGCGGCTGATGGACGAAATGACTGATCATGCTCAAAGGAGGGCAAGGCCAAGAACACCAGAACCAAGGGATGAACCATGTGTTCCAGGGCCGAGTAGGGTCAAGAGTCCGTCACCGGATTCAGATGATGAACCCCGCTCAAAAAAGCCTTGTGTGAGGAGTTTGCCATACAGGAAACATGTTTAGGGCGCCTTGATATGGGCCAACGTTGACTGTAGTAGTTTCTTTTGCGTATATTTTGATGTATATACGGTGAAATTCAAGAAAATCTCCGAGCAATTTTGTTCGAAAGCTCGGGAGATTCCTTTGTAAAATCAGTAGCTCAGTTGAAAGTTCATCTATATAATTAACCAGTTGATCTACTCTGAGTCGACTTTATTACATTAAGTATGATGGAATGATATTAATGTATAGATTACTTGGAATTTGATCGGTAAACAGATGGTGAATACACGGAACACTATCCATACTAGTGCGGGGCCAAGCAATGACCCCAGACCAATTATAAGGAATGTTCCAGACCCTGTGGAGGAAAACGAATCAATTTCCCATAATAACCCTGGAGGCAATGGCCAAGATCAGGCCAACGCTCCGATGGTGTTTGATGCAGCGGCAGTTGCAGCTATTCGGGGAATATTTATGCAAGCGTTCGCCGATGTTATGCAACCTGTTGCACCTCAGGCACAAGGTGTGCCAATTCCGCCAGAAATTCCTAGGTTCGTGGAACCTAATGTTCATGTACACCGTGATGAGACGGCCAGGAATAGGGATAATTATGGTCGAGCACTGAAGACCATTAACTCTATGAGGCCGGACAGTTATGAAGGAAAATGAGAGCCGGTCAGGGTGGCTCATTGGTTTTCCCATATGGAACGGTTGTTCCGCAATATCGAATGCACCGAGGCTGAGAAGGTGCATATAGCTTCTCTTCAGTTGAAAGGAGATGCTAGCGAATGGTGGGAGAACACTGGACTAGCTGATCGGGCTGATTTGAACTGGGGGATGTTCAAAACAAAGATGAATGATGTTTCTTTTCCCAAGCCATGCGGGATGAGAAACACAAGGAATTCCTTTATCCCAAGAATGACGGATTGAAAGTGACCGAGCTAGCGGCCAAGTTCAATCATTTATTACAATACGTTGGGTCTGTTGTGTCCAGCGAGGAGCAGAAGATTTGGCATTTCCATGAGTGGATGAGCCCATACATTAAACCGATGATGTTGCGTCACGGATGCTCTACCTTGGAGCAATACGTGGATGCAGTATATAAGTTGGAGGTGACTCTGGAAGAGTCAACCAAGAGACGGAATCGCCAGAGGTCGATACAAAATCAATCTCAAGCAAGTAGATTTAAACGTCCTGCGCCACCGTCCAACTTCGACAAGTCTGGCAAAGCGAGGACAAAGATGACTCAATGAGGGTCAACACAACAATCAGGCCAGGGCAAGAGTCTGATCCAATGTCACAATTGTGGTACAGCTGGGCATAGAAACTTTGTGTGTTCGAAGGAAAAGAAGACGTGTTTTGGTTATGGGAAGGAAGGGCATATGCAGAGGTTCTGTCCACAGGGAAAGCAGAAGGGAACGGAGTCACAGCAAGGGTCTGTTAACCAGAACAACCGACCTAGGTTCAAACCAATAGAGACTCCTAGTGCTTCGATGCAGACGACTGCACAGAACAAAGGCAAAGCCCCATCTATTTCAGGAGGTCAGGGTCAACGCCTGTACGAGATGCGTGAGGCTGATGGACCGAACGCTCCAGTTGCTCAAGGTACTCTATACCTTCATTCTACTTCAGTGTGCATACTGTTTGATTCGGGTGCTACCCATTCCTTTATTTCAGAGAATTGTGTTAGTAAGTTAGGTTTAGTCTGCAACGAGGTTTGTGAACCTTTCGTTGTGAATCTTCCTAATGGCGACCATTTAGTGGGCACCAAGCGTTTGTCAGAATTTCCGGTTACCATTCAAGGTAAGAAGTTCGAGGCAGATTTAATCTGTATTGCTATGGCTCCATACGACATTATTCTCGGTATGGATTGGCTGACGCGTCATGGGGCGGTGATCGACTTTAGTTCAAGGACTGTAACGGTGTCATCTGGGGGCCAGTGTGTGTGCAAATTCAAGGGTCGGAATGACGCGGATAACGGCAGGCTTATCAATGCGATGGCTGCGTTTAAGCTACTTCGACAAGGTTGTGTCGGGTACCTTTGCTACCTGGAAACGCCCATGAAAGATGAACCAACGATTCTTGATATTCCCGTGATTAATGAATTTCCTGATATTTTTCCGGAAGAGATTCCTGGATTACCCCCGAAGCGTGACGTGGAATTTTCTATCGATCTCGAGCCTAGTACCGCGCCGATTTCTAAAGCACCGTACCGGATGGCTCCTGCAGAGATGAAAGAGTTGAAGAAGCAACTTGAGGATTTTCTCGACAAAGGTTATGTAAGGTCGAGCACATCACCTTGGGGCGCTCCGGTGTTATTTGTCAAGAAGAATGATGGATCGTTTCGACTTTGCATCGACTATCGTGAGTTGAATAAAGTCACGATCAAGAACAAATATCCTTTGCCAAGGATTGATGATCTATTAGATCAACTACAAGGAGCAAAAGTCTTTTCCAAGATCGATCTGAGATCTGGTTATCACCAGCTCAGGATTCGTGAGGAAGATATTCCGAGGACTGCATTCCGGACGAGATATGGTCACTACGAGTTCGTAGTCATGCCATTTGGACTTACCAATGCTCCAACAGTCTTCATGGATCTGATGAACCGATGTTTTTACCAGTACTTGGATAAGTTCGTGGTGGTCTTCATCGACGACAGTTTGATCTACTCCCCGAGCGTGAAAGCTCATGAGGAACATCTTCAGATTATTTTATCAGTCCTTAGACAAAATCAACTATATGCGAAATTGTCTAAGTGCGACTTTTGGATCAAGGAAGTGGCTTTCTTAGGCCATGTGATCAATGAGAATGGGGTGATAGTTGATCCCTAGAAGATTGAAGCAGTAGCCAATTGGAAGCGGCCTCAGAACATGAAAGAGGTGCGTAGTTTTCTAGGACTTGCGGGTTACTACAGACGGTTCATAGAGGGATTTTCTAAGATCGCTCTACCTATGACCGGTCTGCTCCGCAAGGCCCACAAGACGTTTGTCTGGAATGACAAGTACGAGGCCAGTTTTCAGAAGCTGAAGCAATGTCTGACCTCGGCACCAGTGTTAACGCTGCCAGAAGGAACTGATGATTATGCGGTCTATAGCGATGCTTCGAAAAATGGGTTGGGATGTGTGTTGATGCAAAGAGGCAAGGTTATTGCTTACGCATCAAGACAGCTAAAAACCTATGAAGAAAACTATCCGCCGCATGATCTGGAGTTAGCAGCAGTAGTGTTTGCGCTGAAGATTTGGAGGCACTATCTCTATGGTGTGAGGTGCCAAGTCTTCACTGATCATAAGAGTCAAGTATATATTTACTCAGAAGGAGCTGAATATGAGACAACGTCGCTGGTTGGAGCTACTCAAAGACTACGACATCGAATTGTTGTATCATCCGGGCAAGGCTAATGTAGTAGCTGATGCATTAAGCCGGAAGACGCCGCACGAGACTGTAGTGGCTTTGCTTGTCGCTCAGACCAAACTAAACCAAGAATTGTGCGAGATTAAAGTCTTATACGATCAACGTCGTGGATACCTGATTATGCTTGAGATTCAAGCTGCACTTCTTGATCAGATCAAGGAGAAGCAGGTCGATGATGTAAATCTGGTGAAGCTATGCAGCGAAGTAATGGACGGGAAAGCTCCCGATTTCGTGATTCAGGAAGATGGATCACTTTGGTTTCAGGACCGGATTTGTGTGCCTGACGTTGAGGGTCTTCGCCAATTGGTGATGAAAGAAGCCCATTCGTCAGCCTATTATATACATACAGGCTCTAGCAAGATGTACAAGGACCTCAGAATGAAGTTCTGGTGGCCCAATATGAAATGGGATGTGGCAGAGTTTGTGGCGAAATGCTTGACTTGTCAGAAGGTCAAGATAGAACACTGAAGACCCGGTGGAGAATTGCTACCTCTTCCAGTTCCAGAATGGAAGTGGGAGGACATTGCAATGGATTTCGTCACAGGGCTGCCTAAAGCTCGAAGTCAGAAGGATGCTATATGGGTTATCGTTGACAGGCTCACGAAGAGTGCTCACTTCGTGGCTATCAAGACAACGTGGGGAACCCAGAAGCTGTCAGAAGTGTTCTTACACGAGGTTATCCGTTTGCATGGTACTCCAAAGACCATTGTATCGGATCGCGATGGCCGATTCATGTCAAGATTCTGGAAGGAATTGCACAAGGCCATGGGACTGCGTTTCATCCTCAAACGGATGGACAGTCTGAAAGGACCATTCAGACCTTGGAAGATTTGCTAAGAGCTTGTGCACTCGATCGTCCGACTAGCTGGAGGACAACCTGAGTCTGATTGAGTTCACATACAACAATAGCTGGCATGCTACTATCAAGATGGCTCCATTCGAGGCTTTGTATGGTCGAAAGTACAGATCTCCGATTTGTTGGGATGAGAATGCCGACAAGATTATGCTCGGACCAGAGCTAGTCGAAAGGACCGTCTCAGACATTGCCTTGATAAGACAAAGGATGTTGACAGCTCAAAGTCGACAAAAGTCTTACGCTGACCCGAAGCGTAGGAATGTTGAATTCAAGGTGGGTGACAAAGTATTTATCAAGGTGTCACCATCCAAAGGTGTGTTCAGATTTGGTAAGCGTGGGAAGCTTAACCCTCGCTACGTGGGACCATTCGAGATCCTTGATAGGGTGGGATCTCTAGCGTACCGTTTGGCATTGCCGCCATCGGCACATCCAGTGCACAACGTGTTCCACGTATCCTTGTTAAGGAAGTATGTGCCAGATGAATCTCATGTGCTGAGTTATGAAGACATCGAGATCCAGGCAAATGGCACCTACGAGGAGATACATGTGCGTATTCTCGAGCATCGTGAGAAGCAGCTACGCAGCAAGGTGGTACCGTTGGTACGAATTTTGTGGTCCAAGTCAGGAACCGAAGAGGTAACTTGGGAGACTTGGGAAACTGAAGAGGATATGCTTAGACGCTTTCCCGAGTTGTTTTCGGCCTAGAATAGCCAAGTTTTGGGGTCGAAACTTCTTTTAAGGGGGAGGTAATGTAATATCCCTCATTTTATAAGGATATTTTGGAATTTTTCCAACTCATGTATTACAAGTCGGATTAATTTTAGAGAGGTTCGGACATTCTGTAAATTGTTTGATCTCTGTAATATTTTTCTGAGTAATATAAACCAGTTGACGTATGTTCAAGGTTAAATAGTCATTCGTGTACGAATATATTTAACCCGGAGTTAAAATATTTAACCCAAGAGTTAAAACGGACAAGAGGGTGAAAAATGGCCTTGACCGCTCCCCGTGGTCAAGTGGCCACACCCGCGGCGAGGACCAATTCTGAAGCAATCAGGTGAGGCGGTCACTGGACACCACCGCACCCTTCCGCACCCCGCGGTGGGATATTTTTCTTCTGCAACGTTATCCTCTTCCCCTGCAAGTGGCGCCGGTTTTCAGGCCTAGCCTCGCCTAGCTTCCTTATTGGTCTCCTGCTTGTTCCCTGCTGGGGGAGCTCTTGGTTGACTATAAAAGGGGTCGACATCAGAAAGGGAAGGAGCGTCGTCTTTCTCCTCTGAAATCTCCATTAAAACACCAAGCTCTTGAGCTTTGTTGTGAAGGTGTTCGAATCCCTTCGAGTATTGGAAAGAAGTACTCCTAAGTGGTATTCAAGCCTAAGGTGTTGAGGAAGAAAACCAAGAACGAATCAAAGTCGAAACGAAGTGATTGGGTGAGTTTTTCCCATTAAAACGATGTCGCGATCTCGCCACTGTAACCCCACCGCACCCGCGGCAAGCCTCCCACCGCATCCGCGGCGAGCCTTGTCCGAGTGTGTGTTCTTGGGTGTTTGGCTTTGGGCGAGGCTTGATTCCTTTGATTCTTTTCCTATTCTTTTAGATTCAATTATGTAGATATTGAATCTAACTTAGGGTCTCGTTATGGGTCGTTCCATAGGGATTTATTATCCATGATTTGTCCCAGTTTCAGACTCAGGAACCCGATGTTTCTAAGCTTTGTTCGAGCTCGTCTAATCTAAGGCAAGTGGCGGTTCGCTCTTGCTCATCATTCCATATTTCAATTAATTATCAATTGTTTAGTTGTTAATTAATTTGGGATGATTTACTGATTTATTGTTCGTTGGGAACAGCTTTGTTAATAATTGATTAAAAGATGATATTATACTAGGTTGTATATCTGTTAGAACAACGCTAGTATAAATATATGTTTATGATGTTGGCCATGTTGGCTTTGATGTGGACTATTACTGTGTTGTACTGTTAGTTAGCACGAGTATTCGTAGGAACGCTTGGACTTTGCGAGGTCCATTCGTTTCTTTATAACTTGGCAAATAACAGGGCGATCAAGACCCTATGCCAAACTTTCTGGTCATGACCAACCGAGATGTGGATATAGAGGCTTGGACTCTGCGATGTGGATATAAAAGCTTATAACGTGATGTGAGTTTTGGAATTAAATAAGATAAGTGTCGTTAGTCGCACATAATTAATATACCTTCGGCGAGTAGTGCAGCTAGAAAAACTCGTCTTATCTTTTTAATCGCTCGTATGCGATACTGTGATTCTATGATTATTAATGTTCCTCAACATTTGTCATATTTCCGATAAGACTCAATTCATTGGAGTCTTCTTTTGGGATTGATTGCTGTGAGACTCGGTCTCCAGAATCTTCTCTTGTTCATGTCTTTTGATATATTCTAGTAGAGTATATATGGTGGTTGACTATCGTACTCGACTGTTATTCGAAGGATGACGAGTCTAACCTAATACGTCTACTTCGAACCACTCTGCTTTGTACCCTTGCTTGGTCTTTCATTAGACTAACCAACCGTAATTGTTCTCTGCATGGTTGGCTGGTGTCATCCGTTCGATTCGGCACATCAGATAAATTGCGGATCTGAGAAGGCTAGAACGACTATAAAGGCGAACGATGTTTTGTTGTTATTTTAAGACTTCCGCTGTGTTAATTATGTTTTGTATTTAAGACTTCCGCTGTAATAATTCTGATAATGTATTTTGATATATTTGGAATTATGTTGTAATTCCGAGACTTGGTTTTAATGGAAGTTATGATATGTTGCATCATAAATGTGGTTTAATGATTTATATCAACTGGAAAAGCCTTGGGTGACATCGGACAGTACGTTTGAGGTCACTGGCGATAATACTTTCAAGAGGTTATTTGGGGGTGTTACATAAGGATTAGTCGTTTCTTTAAACGTGATACTTCCTACCACCCGCTAAGATAGGAGGGGTATAAGCGCCTTGCTAGCGCCATTGGGTGGACGTAACACCACCCTGTGTATTAAACTTCCGTTGTTACTCGGGTTAATTTAACAGCGGTAAATTAATTAAGCACCTCGCCAGTGTATCGGGGTGGACGTAAGGTCACCCAGTGTATTAAACTTCCGTTGTTACTCGGAATAATAATTAAAAGCCTTAACAGAAGGGTGTGTGTTGTAATAAGATAAGTGTGGTTAAGCACATAATTAATAAGCTTTGGTAGTTGTACTAATTGGGGTGGGCATAATTGTCACCCTGAGGTTTAAAGCTTCGTAGCTGCTAATAATATTAAAAGTCTTAATGTTGATGTGAGTGTTGTAAGTGGTTAAGTTAAGTGTCGTTGTCGCACATAATTAATACACCTTCCTAAACAGTTGTCATAATTTCCTATAAGGCTCATGTCCTTTGGAGTCTTCTCTTCAGTGCATATCTATTAATAATCATTCAGTGAAAGTATCGGGTTATGTATCATTCCGTCGGTTGTTATTCGAGGGACAATGATAGTAAACGGTTACGCTCACTCGAACCACTCTGCTTGTACCCTTGCTTAGTCTTTCATTAGACTAAACAACCGTAATTGTTCTCTGCATGGTTGGCTGGTGTCATCCGTTCGATTCGGCACATCAGAGGTTGATCCACGAAGTCAAAGTAACCTGTTGAAGGATAAGAGGCTTGCAGACGAAGATTTAAGTGATAGTGTTTTAAGTTGTTAAGTGTTTTAAGGTGTTAAGTATTACTTTAATATGTATAAATTATAACCTAGCAATGTACTAGGTTGATAATTAAAAAGTATTCCGCTGTATTATTACTCTGGTGTAAAATCATCTCCTCGTTTGAAGAGAGATCTTTTGATAAAAGGGTTGAGTTTCATGTACTAAAAGTCTTCCGCTGTTTAATCTTTCATTTAATATGTTTATGTATTTAAGTTTAATTGTTCCGACCAAGCCTAGGGTGACATCGGACAGCAACGTCTGAGGTCACTGGCATGTGGCACTACCAGTATAAATCGGGGGTGTTACAGATTTGGTATCAGAGCAATGGTTTTAAAAAATTTGGTTTGTTGTTAGGTTTGAAAATTTTCGAAAAAAAATAATTTTGAAACTATTTTCAACATATTCTCTAGTAAAGAGAACTTTGAAGATTTAACTGTTGATTTAAAAAGTTTCCTTACTCCTTGGAGTTTAAAAATAATGATTTAGCCATTTGAATTTCAAAGGCTATTTATAATTGGTTTATAAAAGGCGTGTTATACGCAGTCAAAATAAGTTCATGGTTGTAACTTTAAAGGTGTGATTTTGGTCTCGGTACAAGTTTTGTGATAGTATAAAGTATAAAGTTTGAAAGTATAAGGTTATTAATAAGTGGTTTCAAACTTCTGCAAGCTTCAAGTGTTACTTATTCCTTAGATCCATTCTTAGGAATATTGTCTCTTCTTAGGATTAATGTCATTTAAAGGTTGACATTTCTCCTAGAATACCTATTCTCAAGTTAAGAGAAGAAGGTCGTTTCTGTGGTTAACAGTAGGGGGTGAGTCAGACTAATATAAAGTTATTAGTTTGGACCCTTAGAATCTGTTTCATAACGTATTTGACTTAAGTGTCAAGATCAAGTTGGAAAAGTTCTAAATTAACGTTATGGTTCATCAGCTGATGGTGAACACAAGAGATACGGTTCATGCTGGTGCAGGAGCAACGACGTGTGTCGATAATCTCCGTAGTTTGGTAATCCGTAAGTGTGACTTCTGTCAGTTGTTTTAATGTAATGTTTTGGGTAAATATAGAAATGTTTCCTTGTGTTGAAAATTTTATGAATTCGTTGTTGTTGCAAATTAATCATTCATACGAAACCACGTGAGTGCCGGAAATAGTATATATCATGTATGGATAAAGGCTGTCGGACTCATAAGGGGAGGAGTATCGTTTGTAGCATAGATGTTCGTTCCCTACATGGTTAACCCCAGGGTCGACTTTATTGCTTAAATTCTAAATCCATCCCTAAGATCCTTCTCCATTTCAGGAGTAACGTCACAGTGGTGACATTAATTGTTGTGAGAGCGTTGTCTCGTAAGCTGAGTCCTGCTGGGATTTCTTAAGGTGTAGGAATAAATATGTGGAGTTAATGTTCTAAGAGATTAAGAGTTATATCTCACTTGTGTAATTGAAATTTTGTTCCATTAGAAGTATATAGAGGTGGACTAGTGCAAAGTCTAAAATGCCTAGTTGTGGAATCATGCTGTAAGCATTAATGAGGATAGAGTGTTGTGAAGGGAATAAATTGATTAAGGGGAATAGTTCAATAAGAACTCGTTTTACCTATTGCGATCTGGAGTAAGGCTGTGAAATCCGGAGTTATGATGGTCGGGATCATAAGTAAGTATGACCCATGTAGGACCAATGGTTAAAGCTTTTGGAAAAGCCAAGTGTACGAAATCATAGGTATCCTTTGGGGAGATCTATTTGAGATTCATTTGAGGTAATATAAGGAAATGATGCGATTAAGTCCTGGATGGATAGTAGATTGTGTGAGGAATATAAGGATTTTAAGTTAGAAATAAGTCATGTAAGATAGTACGAGTCGTTGGACTCGATAAGTGGAATTTCCAGAAGATTAAGAGTTATGACTCTTGGGAATTGTCAAAGATTGACATCTTGTGAGTATGTCATCTATAAGGCTTATAGTATCACTCTCTTGGAGGAAATAGGAGTAATATCTTATGTGATACGTTTCGAGAAACGTAGGAATAAGATATTGTGATTGTTCTTGAATCTTAAAGGAGTTAAGTTAGAAATTGTTTAAAGAGATGTGTTAAACTATTCTTGTAAGGATGTTAAGTTAGAGATGGCGTAAGGCCAGTCTTACTGTAAAGATAAATGATGGAATTGTGTAAAGTACCATTAAGGGAATTAAGAAAGTTATGATTCGAGGTTACTAAGATTTATCTGAGTTATAAGAAGTTAATGTGTAAACCTTGGGTTTGTCTATAAGAGGATTGAAGGAGAAATGTGTGTTCTCCTATTAAAGATGCAGTAATATCGTTATGATGGTTGTGGAAGACCATTATTCTAAGGTAGACATGATCTGGTGGGGGTAGTAAGAGTTATTACCTGGTATGTTGTATGGAGATAAGGTTTGTGAGAAGATGTCATGATTAAGGACATTAAGATCAGGAAGTAAGGTTGATAGAGAAACCATTTCCTCGTTAGTAATGCAAGTTTTGGGGTCGAAACTTTTTTTTAAGGGGGTAGTAATGTAATATCCCTTAATTTTAGTAAGGATATTTGGGTAATTTTCACATCCTTCGTTCAATAAATTTTTTCGCTTTCAGTGGAGTTTGGATTTTCTGTAATATCCATGATCTCCGTAATAATTCCTTGAGTGGTATAAAATACATTCGATGTATTTTCGGGACTTAGAATATTTGTTTGGATACAAATATATAATTTCCAGGGTGTAAAACACATACCAAACTTTCCCTGTACGAGATATTTATACAAGATATTTGTACAAATATCTCCAAAATTTCTACAAATATCTTGGCTATAAAAGGGAGCCTCTCTCTCCTCTCTCGTTTGGCTTCCCTCTCGTCTTTCTCTCTCTCCCTCTCGGTTTTCTTCTCGCCGGAATCCATGGAGTTCGCCGGCGTTCCTGGGTTCGTTGGAGTGTTGCCAGAGGAGCCCTGGAGGTGTGCTTGCTGCGGTGGTTGAAGGCAACCCTCGTCTGAGCCATTGTCGTCGCCGCCGGTCTTGCTCGAGTTCGCCGGAGCTGCTGCGGTTCGTCGGGAGTTGCTGCTCGAGTTCGCCGATGTGCCCAGGTGGTGGAGGTGCCTCGGAAGCGCCGTAGGGAAGGGAGTCGAAGCCCCGCCGTTGCTACTCTTCCCCGCCGGCGAGTCCTTCCCGGCAACGAAGAGCCCCGCCGCTGTGCGTTGTGCTGTTGTTGTTATGTGGGGGAAGAAGATGAAGGGAGGTGGGGCCCCTCCTTTGCTAACTTATGTTGGGCCGTAAAGCCCAATTAGGCATCCGGTCCAGATTTAACCCAAAATTGATCGAGCGCTATCTAAAGCATAGGCCATATCCTCGGAAAGGATATCTTCAGTAGTCGTCTCGTCTAGATTCATCGCCGAATCTACTCCAGGCAAGTGGTGGTTCGCTCTTGCTTATCATTCCATATTTCATTAATTATCAATTGTTTAGTTGTTAATTAATCTGGGTTGATTTACTGTTTCATTGGGTACAGTGTTAATAATGATATGATTAAAACATGATATTATAATAGGTTGTATAACTACTAGATCAACGCTATTATAGATATATGTTGCATGGAGTACTTTAATATGGATTATTACTGTGTTGAACTGTTTAGTTAGCATGAGTATTATGTGTTAATTACCGAGATGGTATTGTTGTGAATTTAATGTGAACTTAATGCTAGAATAGAACGTGGGTTAGTAGGAAAGCTAAGTCCAGATAAGGATTAGCTGTTTCTATTATATCTATGTTTAAGTTGATTGTCAGGATGGATTTGATGTGAATAATTAATGTGTTGAACTGCTTAGTTAGCACGAGTATTCGTAGGAACGCTAAGTCCAGATAAGGATTAGTCGTTTCTTTATAATTTAATATTCGTAGGAACGCTAATCCGGTTAAAGATTAGTCGTTTCTTTATAATTTAATGTTCGTAGGAACACTAATCCGGTTAAGGATTAGTCGTTTCTTTAAACGTGATACTTCCTACCACCCGCTAAGGTAGGAGGGGTATAAGTGCCTTGCTAGCGCCATTGGGTGGACGTAACACCACCCTGTGTATTAAACTTCCGTTGTTACTCAGGTTAATTTAACGGCAGTAAATTAATTAAGCACCTCGCCAGTGTATCGGGGTGGACGTAAGGTCACCCAGTGTATTAAACTTCTGTTGTTACTCGGAATAATAATTAAAAGCCTTAACAGAAGGGTGTGTGTTGTAATAAGATAAGTGCGGTCAAGCACATAATTAATAAGCTTTGGTAGTTGTACTAATTGGGGTGGGCATAATTGTCACCCTGAGGTTTAAAGCTTCGTAGCTGCTAATAATATTAAAAGTCTTAATGTTGATGTGAGTGTTGTAAGTGGTTAAGTTAAGTGTCGTTGTCGCACATAATTAATACACCTTCCCAAACAGTTGTCATAATTTCCTATAAGGCTCATGTCCTTTGGAGTCTTATCTTCAGTGCATATCTATTAATAATCATTCAGTGAAAGTACCGGGTTATGTATCGTTCCGTCGGTTGTTATTCGAGGGACAATGATAGTAAACGATTACGCTCACTCGAACCACTTTGCTTGTACCCTTGCTTAGTCTTTCATTAGACTAACCAACCGTAATTGTTCTTTGCATGATTGGCTGGTGTCATCCGTTCGATTCGGCACATCAGAGGTTGATGCCCGAAGTCAAAGTAACTTGTTGAAGGATAAGAGGCTTGCAGACGAAGATTTAAGTGATAGTGTTTTAAGTTGTTAAGTGTTTTAAGGTGTTAAGTATTACTTTAATATGTATAAATTATAACCTAGCAATGTACTAGGTTGATAATTAAAAAGTATTCCGCTGTATTATTACTCTGGTGTAAAATCATCTCCTCGTTTGAAGAGAGATCTTTTGATAAAAGGGTTGAGTTTCATGTACTAAAAGTCTTCCGCTGTTTAATCTTTCATTTAATATGTTTATGTATTTAAGTTTAATTGTTCCGACCAAGCCTAGGGTGACATCGGACATCAACGTCTGAGGTCACTGGCATGTGGCACTACCGGTATAAATCGGGGGTGTTACAGATTTGGGCACAATTGGTAACAACTGGGCGTTAGGCCGCTTGTTAAAGCGTGAGGTCTCGTATTCGAGACTCACGAACAACCTCTCAGCCATGGGGATTTGGTTGGGATACATGGGTTGCGGCCCATGGATAGAGAAATGGCTGGCCCGATGAGGTCGGAGCCCCTCTCATTCAAAGTGTACTTTTTTGTAATACCTACAACACATTGGGCAGGTCCATCACAGGACTGCAGCCCATACACCCCAACCCATCCCATGTTGGCCCATACCCTTAAGACAGGAAACCACACCATGGAGGTTGTTCGTGAGTCTCGAACTCGAGACCTCACGCTTTAACAAGAAGTCCAACGCCCCCTTGTTACCAATTGTGCTGCAGCGCAATTGGTAACAAGAGGGCGTTGGACTTCTTGTTGAAGCGTGAGGTCTCGAGTTCGAGACTCACGAACAACCTCCATGGTGTGGTTTCCTACCTTAAGGGTATGGGCCAACATGGGATGGGTTGGAGTGTATGGACTGCAGCCCTGTGATGGGCCGGCCCAATGTGGTGTGGGTATTACAGTTGTATAATTCTTATATCTTCACGTTAAATTTTCAACATAGTTCAATTTATATTTCTATTAAGCATGAAAAATAACCATCTATATCTATATATATTTAAAAGTTAGCATTCTATGTCATTGAATGCTAACTTTTAAAGACAAAATCAAAGGCTTAAATAGGCGTAAAGTTATAGTTTGCCTATAGGATTAGTTTATCACCCTTAGTATATAATATGTATATAATATGTTAGATTTTCCGATTGGTTTTTACTATAGGATTTATAAACCAATATAAAATACATACGTATAATTATAGGCAATGTTCTAAAAGTCGCTAGGCGGGAGCTGGGCGGTGAGGGGGAGCCTAGCGGCTAGGCGGGGGCCTAGGCGGACTAAAAATTAATGCATGATCCATGTGATTATTTAATTATGTTCTCCCAAATCCATTAATCTTTATAAAACTATGTTGGGATGAGATTTGATATTATATTATGGGCCTTATTGTACATAGTCTAACCCAAAATTATGTTAATGCATCCGTCATCTTTTAAGATGTTGCGGCTTTCACAACATTTGAAGATTTTTATCGCCTAGGCGAGTCCTAGGCGGAGGGTGACCGCCTAGCGCCTAGCCGGGGCCTAGGCGGGGATTTTTAGAACATTGATTATAGGCTACTTTGTAATTTAAGTAATTTAATTTTTCTTTGTTTATTTTAATATACCATAGCATAATTATGTGTATATATATAAAAATAAGCATTATTTGTAAGTAATTATTCTCTCCCCTCACACACTTTTTCCAGCTAAATCTTGCCTCTACGTACGGACTACTCTTTAGGTTATGACTCATTTTTTAACCTAAATCTCAATTAGTGATAGTTACTACATACTGTATACGTTATATTTTGCTCTCATTTACTCCTATTTTAATATTATCCAATTACTACACGTAACTCCCGTATTTAGTACACAGTGAATGGTTGGAAACAAATTATAATCAAGATGTCTAAACGGTTATATGTCAAAATGGCTTCACTTTCCAAGTAACATTTTCATCTATAAAAGGGCAAAAACGGTAGTATTTCGTTCATTTGCTCTGGGCATCCATCATCTCATTCTTCTACATGGAAATTAGCTTTAGAAAGCCATATAGTGAAGCTTGGGAGATAGTGGGCAACACCTTAACAAGACATGGTCACTGAAGTAAGCATAATTATTAAGTTAAAGATGTGAATGAGGATTCCCGATTGTCGATGATGCAAGTATATATCCACCTCACGGTAAATTATCATTGATTATATGTATTTGGATCTCTTTTGTAGTCTACAATACTTACATATATCGGTTTAAATTTATTAATATAATTGTCTTTTGATCGAGATAGGTTAATTTTATGTGAAGATGTTAGAGAATTGGATAATATAATAGCACTATTGAGACATCGATTGTTTACATCATGCACCAGTAGCTTTCACTAGAAGGAGGACAAAGACAATCGATTTAGGACGACTGATTGTTAGTAAAGAATAAAGCAAACTATTTTATGGACGATGTAAACCCTTCAACTATTGGTAGCATAAATTCAATTAGGTTTGTATTTTTAGTTTCTTTTTTATACTAAATCGTTTTAGGTAGGTGTGTTGTTATTTTGGTTAAGGATGATTTTTATTGTTTTATTTTATACATATTCATTTTACACTCATCATGTATATATACTAAATTTGGCCTTATTGGTGTTGGTCTAGAGGAATTAATCAAGGATGAAAGCCAAAATAATAGACATGTACTCACTCTCACATATGAAATGTACAAGGAAGAAGTTATGAATTATAATTTCGCTAAGAAGAGTAAGCAAGTACCGATAAAATAACTAATGTACTTTTATATAAAATGTAATAAGGTTTAAGAAAATACAGAGTCACCAATTATTTATATTACTCCGTATTTAATAAGAATAGGAACTAATGACTAATATATTTTAATTAAAATGACTAATAAAACGATATATATATTCCAGACCAAATAAATAAAACGATATATTAATGAATATTAATAACTAAAGCATAACAAAAAAGACATTATTAAAATACAATAAATTTGTAAGATAAAGACAAAAAAATAGAAATGTGGAGGGTAGTTAGTGGAGCATGTAAGAAATGAGAGTTGTTGTAGCAAGTTTCTTACAAATACTCGAGTTCAAGGACAACATATAATTAGATAGGCATTTCTAAAATATTTCCCAAATATTTTCAAAGAAAAAAACGCATCCTTACAAAAAACAACTACCACCTTAATTCAAAATTTAAATTGAACTTCTGACCAAAATAAATAAATAAAATTGTACTTCGTACAATCATAGCATTTTATACCTAAAATATTTAGATATTACATTTTTTGTCAAGACTTAGATATTACATTTAAATACATATCAAACAATATATCGTCTAAGATAAAACATGAAACAACAATCAATATATTAGAAACTCAAATTTAAATCGTGATACTACATATACATAAAAGGCCCGTACGAAGCACGGGCTTCGATTTCTAGTATGGTGAAAAACTTGGTCTCTTGAAGCTAATCTAGCCATAACTTTTATGTTTTAAATGATTACTTCATGACTAATTAACAAAAAATCACACAAATGTCTTCTCTTAAGATTTGATCAAGGCACCAGGTTTCCTAATTTGAGTGATTAATCATTACCTGATTTTGGTCAATTTTCTGCTATTGCCGGTTCTTAAGTGAAGGTTGAAATATGAGAGTGAATTACCATACTCTGTTTTGCCTTGATTACTAAATCACACACTTCTTAAATGTCAACTAGAAAGACACTTCTTAAAGTTGCCATCTTTACAGCCTTAATAAACAATGTTTTTGGCAGATTATTTGTGCATTTTGGGATCCAATACAAGTTTCAACTTTAGGTGAAAAGACTTACTTCTAGGGAGGTGCTATTACGGAGGTGCTAGCTACGCTCACTTTTTTTTACTAAATAAACTCAACTAGTCTCGCTCACGCCCTCGCACTCTTTTAATATAAAATAATTTTTAAAAAAATTATTATTATTATTTTATTTATAAATTATTTTGTATTAAATTTAAAAATATATATATATATTCAAGATATGAGATTTAAAATCTTTAAGACTCTGAAAACAAGACAAGACAAGTTATGGACGCTCAATGAGGGCGTGACTCTTCGGATTTAAGGTTTTCAAACCGATTTTATTTTCATACCCTATCATGCTTGTAGCACATAGAGATTTGATGCCAATTTTTGTCTTGTTTTAGGGTTCCAGAATACCTTAAATCTCATACCCTAGAAACCCTAGGGTAAGCAAGGTTTCAGATTTAGGACTTTCAAAACAATATTATTTTCATACCCTATCATGTTTGTAGCACATACGGAGTTGATACATTTTTTGTCTTGTTTCAGGGTTCCGGGATACCCTAAATCTCATAACCTAGAAACTCTAGGGTAAATAAGGTTTCAGATTCAGGACTTTCAAAACAATATTATTTTCATACCCTATCATGCTTGTAGCACATAGGGAGTTGATACTTTTTTGTCTTATTTCGGGGTCCTGGGACACCCTAAATTCCATACCCTATAAACCCTAGGGTAAGTAGGGTTTCAGAATTAGGGTATCAAAACCATGTTATTTATATACCCTATCATTCTTGTAGCACAATGGGAGTTCATGCCCATTTTTTTATCTTGTTTCGGGGTTCCGAAATACCCTAAATCCCATACCATAATAAAACCTAGGGTAAGTAGGGTTTCAGATTTAGAGTTTTCAAAACCATGTTGTTTTCATACCGTATCATGCTTGTAGCACATAGGGAGTTTATACCATTTTTTGTCTTATTTTAGGGTTTCGGGATACCCTAAATCTCATACCCAGAAACCCTAGGGTAAGTAGGGTTTCAGATTTAGGGTTTTTAAAACCATGTTATTTTCATACTCTATCATGCTTGTAGTATATAGGGAGTTCATACTATTTTTTTCTTGTTTTGGGATTTCGAAATACCCTAAATTCCATACCCTAGAAACTTTATGATAAGTAGGGTTCGAATTTAGGATTTTCAAAACCATGTTATTTTCATACCCTATCATTCTTGTAGCACTTAGGGAGATCATACCATTTTTGTCTTATTTTGGGATTCTGGAATACCCTAAATCCCATACCCTAGAAACCTTAGGGTAATCAATATTTGAATAATACGATCGGTAATGAACTTAAGATTAATTATACGTAGTATAACCAATATTTTAATATACTATAATGAAGTTAAAATCACACAATACTTAGTATAACCGATATTCAAACATTACTATAATGAAGTTGTGATTACATTATACTTCGTATAACTGAGATTTGAACAATACGACAATGAATTTTCGATTACATTATATTTAGTATAACTGATATTCGAATAATACGATAATGAAGTCAAAATTACACTATACTTAACTTATTGTTTTCATACTCTTAATCTTGAAACCTATAGAGCGTCCATAACATGTCTTTTCTTGTTTTCGGGGTGCCAAAGACCCTAAATCTCATATATTGAATATAGAATAATTTTTTTAAAATTAAAACAAAATAATTAATAAGTAAAAATTTTGATAATAATAAACAATTATAAATTATTATTTTATTTTTTTTAATATTGCGTGGGCGTGACTTTTTTTTTATTTAAAATATATTTTTTTAATAAAATATTTCGCCCCCGCGTTGCGTACGCGTGACTTTTTTTAACGTAAAAAACAAAATTTTGAGCGTATCTAGCACTCGTGTACTTTTATTGTCACTAATTGGGAAGTGGGGAAACCCAATAAATCAACCCTTTTGAATTTTGATGCATGAACCAGCTGATATATTCTTTAAAGATTGTTATCTGGTATCTCACTCAAATAAGGTGAAGAGCTCTCTACCACCAATTACCATGGAAAGGCAACAACCATCCGATGTGATAACCCAACTATTCTTCCTTTCCGTTCTTGGCAACAAATCACAGGGCCAAAATAAATAAAGATATTGCATAAAAAGGGATGAAGAGAATCCACCACCGCAGTAGTAGTAGCTTCTAGCTTTATCTGGTAAGCAGACAAATTTCAATTGCAATCAAAATGGGGAGTGGGAAAAGGGACAAAAAGGAAGGATATTGGAGAAAGACAAAAAAAATTATTTAAAAACTGCAATGTGCTCCAAGGAATCCCAGAATAGTACTTGAAACTAACTTGATTCTTACCTAAAAAAATCAGGCCCACAATCTTAAAAGCAAGGAATTTGAGATTTGGGATTTGGGATTGGGAAATAGCTGGCCAAATTAGACTTTTCTAGGGTGGACAATTTTCACAAGAGAATGTTTTATTATACACCAACTAATTCAAAACGACAGTCTCACACTGTTTAATGGGTATAGCAAAATACAGAAGATAACACTTGCTAAAATCTGAAGATACATCAACAGACTAACATCATTTAAAATATAAAGGATCATAGTATTGATTGTGATGTACTCAAGCTTCTTGGAGCTGCAAGACTGTATGTAAATGAATGTAAAGGAAGTTTAAAAAAAAATAGAAGAAAAGAGTGCAATATGGTTGTTTTAATTACACACTAATAATTAACAGAGACCAAACAAACAGGTGAACTCAGCCAGTTTTTGGGGGTGGAATCACAAACAGGGAGAGGAAAGAAGAGTAGAAATCAGCCTCCAACCTAATTCTGAGAGATAAACAGTTTCTGGATTGAGTGGAATGAGAAGGCTACCTCCAAATCACAAGTTGAGATACTAAGTGCACAAGCCCCCAACACCGAGAGTTGGATAAACCCCCCTTCAAATGGGTATGATTTACTCGTGTTTGTAGTTTGTAGTTTGGGACACTTCATTTTTTCTATGTGAGATACCGGCAACACCAGCGACAAAAAAAGAACTATCGGAGTTCTTCTTGATTAAATTTGTTCCAAGCTTCCTGCATTTAATTGTCATTGCAGCAAATGAGCAGCTGTCATGTTTAAAATCTATCAACAAGCAACAATTGAAATTTTGTTGCATCAACAGGAGCAACACTGAATATTTGTTATCAAACGTGTCAAAGGAATAGATGAGGATTATATTATATAGAACAATGTTGATGGTGTTCATCTGAATATACATAGACATTTCAAAGAGCGGTACTTCAGTAATTTCCATAAAAAGGTTTCCCCCCTTCCCGTTTATTTTAAACTGGTTTAACCAAATTGACTAACTAATTTATATGTATACTTGTTCAACTATTTATTTTGTCAAATAACAAAATTATACACAAGGGTGCAAGAAAAGGAAGATGTTAAGTCAAGAAATTGGTGTTCAAAAGATATGAAACTGCAAACCAAACATAAAAGTAGAAGATTAAACGCATTACCTTCAGTAAATCAAAAACCTTCTCCGCAACATACTTCTGCTGAGCAGTAGCCCCTTTCTGCTGAACTTTATCTGGATGAACATATAAAGCTGCCTTCTTATATGCAACTTTAACTTGTGCAGAAGTGATTAAGTCGGCCAAAGAGAGTGCCTTCCAACCACATTCAGGCCAAAGCACCTAGATATCAGATGAAAAGAAGAAAGAGTGAATGAAAGCCTTCACAAAGAGACTATATATGCATAGTCCAGCTTGGCAGCTTGATATTATTTCCATTCTCCATGAATATGCAGGCAATTTGATATGCAAAACAGAAGAAGAAAAAAAAAATTACAATCATGTTAATTACAGTCAGTAATCAGTATCTAAACCAAGTACTTAGATATGCTGGTAGTTTCCAGTGAACAATACTAGGATACACTTGAAGCTCTTAGTCGTACTCCTTGGTATTTTTACTCATGTTAATTCTTATTTTCATTCAACTTTGGTTGCAATCATTTGGTGGCAGTGCCTAGAAAGTAGAAAAAATACCCAGGTCATTTATGACCACTCCTACATTTGATATTGACGTCGGATGCACAATAGGAAATACTAACCCCTGAAGACATATCTGATGAATGCGTTCATATAAAAACTGACCACTCTGCGGCTCTGCCCATATTCTTTGTCTAAACTAGTAAATAATCTTGGAGAAGGCATTGACCAGGTCAACGTGATATAATCCTTGAAACTCTATGTGGCCTTTATATTTATATGCTTTACAGATGATGAATAAAAACTCAAATTAAGTGGAAAGGCTGATCTCTCATGGATTTGCACTAACTGAGCTTGTTTGACTAATTAAGTTTTCCAATGTGACAAAAAATCCAGCTACCTGCGTTATAGTATCCGAAACATGCTGTTAACTTAACTCATGGCAAGAAGACCAAGCAAGAGTAATACTTAGCCCAGCCCTGCTTTTTCCACAGCTCTAAGGAAAAGCACCGCCAAATGCATCCGTATGGTCAGAGTCAAATATGACAGATGAGAAAATATATATATTTAGAAGCAATATGAACCTGATCCAAGGATGATAGCAGTGCTCGCAAGTTTCCTTCCTTGCCTGCAGCCCAAAGTTTCATCTCCGAATCCTTAATTTCAGCAATCCTCTGTTGTATGTATAGAGGGGATCAAGAAGACAAGAACAAAATGTCAAGTTCATAATCAAGGAACAAAATGATTCTTTGATTTTAGTGGATTGACTTTATGAGTGCTTAGAACACAATAAACATTGAATCACTCACATGTCGCTCTTCCTGCTCCTGCTGAGCCTGAAATTCACGACTATTCATGTCTGCTAATGCTTGTGCCTGTAAAATGAACATACGAATTCTCTATTAGTGTGAAATAGAAAATAATCTGAAGAGAATGCTAAACCAACTATGGACAACAAACTTCCAGAGACAAAATTATTGTCTATAATTTACATACCATCCGTGCCTCAGTCCTCTGGTAACGCCCAAATCTTGCTCTTCTCCGCTCATCATCTTCTCCTTCAATTTCCTCAAAAGCAGCAGATGCCATAGAGCCTTCCACACAAGAACACGTCAAAGTAATTGATTAGAAAAGAGCAATAGCTCCTTGACAAAATAGAGATAAAGCTGCAGAAGAACAAGCAATTTCATAAATAAGTTACCTCCAAAAAAATCAAATTCATAAGCTGTACTAGAGGATGACAAGTTGTTCCTGGAGTGGGATGATGTCCCATAAGAGAAATCAGGTGCAGTTTCATTCTTCGACTTATTAGTCTGAGTTGGTCAAAACACCTGAACATTTTCAGACAACAACTAGAGCAGAAAGCTCAAACACATATTTTATTTGGCAAAAGAAGCTTACCCTTGTATCTGCACCAATCTTCACATTGGGGGCACTGAAAATGGAATCAATATCAATTCCTGTTTTCTGTACTGGTATCGGTTTTTCACCAACTCTAGTAGTTCTGTTTGGATTTGGAACACTGAAGATGGAATCAATATCAACTTCTGTATTTGGTACCAGTATTGGTTTTTCACCAACTTTAGTAGTTCTGTTTGGATTTGGGACACTGAAGATGGAATCGATATCAACTTCTGTTTTCTGTACTGGTATAGGTTTTTCACCGGCTCTAGTAGTTCTGTTTGGATTCGGGACACTGAAGATGGAATCAATGTCAACCTCAGATGTCGCTGCTGACATTTCTGCACTACTTTTTCCACTGTGGGCAGTGAAGAAGGAATCTAAATCAACTTCTGCATTTGCAGGTGCAGCAGCTTGAAAGTTCCACTCTTTAATTTCATCCTCCTTCGTTCCATATTGACCTCCATTATCTGAGCTGCTCTCTATATCAATAAAACTAGCTTCTTGAGGTTCTTGCTTAGTCACCTTCGGATATTGGTTCATGCTAAAGTTAAATAACGAGTCTAATCAGAGAATGTTTGAAGATCAGTACATCTCCAACAAATAGAAATGTGCCAGAAGAGTCATAAGCAGTAACTTATGTATGTTTGCAAGACAGAAAGCACAATTCACCTTGCCTCTTGTACAATTAAAATTGGAAATAATGTTTTAGACTAATTCAAGAAGTAAGAAGAAAGAAGATGAAACTAGCTCCACCGCAAAGTACATCTTAGTAAACAGTTTGAGCCAAAAGAAATATCTGATAGGAAAAAGTAGCCAACAAGAAATAGGATAGACTGCAAAGGTGACAAAATTTAAAAACCACAGCTCCATAGTTACGAAAAATCACTAGTTAATCAATATACAATAAGACTCTCGACTCAATTGCATTAGATTACAAAATTCACAATTTAGCACATGTTCAATAAGGAAACCATATACAAGTACAGTAACAGATGATTAATTGCAATTGCCAAATGAATGATCAATTGTTTAATACTGAGCTTTTACTTTCAACTTTATTATGTGTATAAAGACTCAATTTGCTACAGAAGTACATAAGTTTGTTCTATGAACAGAGTACTCATTCTGTGAAGTGGTATGTGGAGCATATACCATGAATTATTTGAAGAGGTATCTTCCCCCCCCCCCCCCCCCCCCCCCCCCTCCCCCCAATTAAATGTAGCTTAGTGTATAATTATATGAACTTGTCAAGGATGTGCAATTCACAATTGTTTTTCCCTGTCACTAAATAAGCAGCTACATTAAAATTGAAAGTATAAAACAAGGCAGTGTGAAAACTTGTAGATAGTTTGAAAACAGACTTTCATATTAGATAATCTGGCTACTCTACTACACCTACATCATTTGTGGAAACATCTTAAACATATATTAGCATATGATCATTATATAAGGCAAAACGAGTAATAATCAAAAGGTTCACACTGTCATACCCATTATTGGTGGCAGTGGCACTGCCAAACCCGGGAATCAATTCATCTTCATGATCAAAACTGTTCCTCCTATTTTCATCGCCCGTTCTTGAAACTGAGCCTCTAGTCACTGGACCATTTCCCCCCAAATTTCCAAATAAGTCATCAACTGGGTCAATTTTCTTAGGCGTGGAGGACAATAGATCATCAGTATTAACTGCAGATGTGTTCTTCCCTGGAAACCCAGAAAATAAATCATCATAGTCATTCGAATTGGAAGGCTTTGTCCCTAAATTCATCGAGTCCCTGAACATTGATTCCACATCAAATTTCAATCCACTGCCACCATTACTAGCTCCATTAGCGAATTTATTACTTTCTGGGGGAAACTGAAAGCCAATATCAAAATCCCCAAAGCCTCCAGTGCTCTGTTTTTGGAACCCAGTAGCGGAATTGAATTGAAATGCATCGTCGTGGTCATCAATACTCGATTTACTCCGTGAAGACGAGCCATAAGTCGAACTCCAAAAGTTTCCGGGCTTAGAATTGAGGGTTTTGACACCGGATTTAATCGAAGCCATCGGAGCGGATTTCTGGGGCTTGATCCCGTAGTTCCCAACCAAAACTTCAAACTGATCCATCCCTCAACTACCCCTCAGCTCAAGAACCAAGTTTCCCTCTCAAACTAAGGTTTCCGATTGAGCACCTGACACCCAATTTTATTTTTTAAAAATGCATATGAAACATGTAAATCACAAAATTAGAATCGAATTCAAGAACAGGGATAGAGGAAAGCTACCAATTGATCGTCGAAGGAATTGGGAAACGTACAAGCCCTAATTCGGTGAAGAAAGAAGAAAGCACTTGAAAATGAGCGTCACCGATCAGGGCTTCGTTGTCAAATGGAGAAGAAAGAAAGACACCGACAAACCGATTCTGATTGTGCTCGGTTTGCCAGATGGAGAGACTCCTCCTTACGCGTCTTTATTTTTCTGTTCTTTTTTGACCTATTTCACACGGAAATTCTCATTTTTATTCCGCAAAAGAATTTATAAAATAAAAATTTCTACTTTTTTTTAGCGGAAAATTTCTACTTCATAGTTCATATAAAAACCCGGCAAAAAATACCGGGAAAATAATCCAGCCATATTTTTTTCTCAACTTTGAATCAATCAATTCAAATCTTAACATAATTTACTTTTGCTTAATCATGTTGGAGCAATTCACAATTCTGAGATATGTTCAAAGTTCAGACGAATAGTTCCTCCTAGTACCATTTCATCACTTTCTAAATTTTCAAGTTACTTGATAAATAATACATATGTCGTAATCAAAATAACAAGGTTTAACATTAGAAAAAAATATCGAAGAAGAGACCTTGTAGCACGAGAAGATGATGTATATAGATTTCGCTGTGGCTGCTCCAATCAATATTCACTAGTTGTAATTAGGGGTGAGCAAAAATTACGATCTGACTGACCCGATCCGACAATTCGTCAATCTGAACCCTAAAAGTCCGTATTCAAAAATATCTAATCTTTAAAAAAAATCAAGACGCATCGAAGTCTTTGGGTGAGGCTACCCTCTCCGCCGCAGTATCTACATCATTTGGCCGCGAGTGGAGGCTCACCAAAGAAGTCTGTG
The DNA here is from genome assembly GCA_027886185.1 of Rheum nobile. Classification (NCBI taxonomy): domain Eukaryota; kingdom Viridiplantae; phylum Streptophyta; class Magnoliopsida; order Caryophyllales; family Polygonaceae; genus Rheum; species Rheum nobile. Next base: position 3,024,043 of record WOAB01000207.1, on the reverse strand, counting down.
TACACGGGGTGAAATAGGTAATGTTGGAGTCAATCTCGTCAAACTTCGCCACCGCCTGCCTAACTCCGACCCTTATCTCGTGCTCCCAATGAGGCCCCACCTCGTCTGCCACCTTCGTCTGGTACTCCTCAAAATGCAGTTATTCAGAAACGGCACGCTCAACCCTCTCGCGTTGTCTTTCCGCTTCAAGGCTGGACATGTCACGTTGCGTTTTGAGCTCCATTATCTCCTTGTCCTTCTCAGACACAGTCTTCTGCATGTTCTCAACCTTCTTCTTGAGTATCGCGTTCTCTTCTTGAAGAGCCTTTGCGTTGGCCATGGCTTTGTCGCGTTTTGTCGCAGACTGCTCAGCTTGTTTCGTCAACGTTGCCACCTTCGCACAAGCTTCATTTTCTTCACGAATGCCTTTGCACGTCGCTTCCAGTGCGGTGCAGTATGAGGTTGTGGTCAACATGATGAGAGAGGCCTACAAGATACAACGAATCTTAACAAGGTGAAATAAAGAATTGACACGGTGAAATTTCCAAGACAGTGAGAAAGATAACATATCATCTCCATGTACTTCATTGCCTCAAACTGAAGGAATGGTGCGGGCAAGGACGTTAGCCATTCTTTCTCTCTAGAGCACGCATCCTTTGGGATGGCTAATTTGTGCATGTGTACCACGGAAGGCCCAGGTGAGGCGAATCGCTTCATCACCTCCTTATCAATTCCTCATGCGGAGCGAATGAGATCAGGGTCAACACTACTTTCAGATCTCGCTTTCTTGGCTTCTCGAGTAACATGAGGCGAATCGCTTCATGCCCCGCGACTTTGTTTCAACCCGGCTAGCTGAAGGCCGCGGACTCGTGGTCTCGCCTACTACCATCGCGTCAGGAGTGGGAATGGAGGTTTGCTCTGCCCTAATCGGGTCATCACCCGCTCTAACCGCTAAAGTTGATCGCGATGAAGTCCCCGTAATCTTCTTGGCACGTTTCAACAAGAAATCAGATCCCACCATCCCTGAAAGCACAACAACGAGTTAGCGTGGCACTTAAAAACAAAAGGTGAAGGGGATAAATAGCCACCCGGCTCGACGTGCTCGCTAGAACACGACAAACTCAATCCCGCTTTCTCCAAATTCTCTTGGGTGATTAATCGCTTGAAATCAGGGGCATCCTCTTCGTTGTGAAACTGAGCCTTGCAAGCGTCGACTTCCCTTTGATCTAGTTTGTCAGGACGCATGAATGGCCCAAGAAAAATCTGACAGTTAAAGACCGCGTGTGAAGCGCATCGTGCTAAAAACCACTTATCCTTCCATTTGCCCATGTTGGAAGGTTTTCTTATCAGGTTCAAAGTAGGCAAGCCAAGGTTACAAAAGCCTTTGTCGTACTTCACCGTAAAGAGGCACAACATGTGTTGCGCGTCAGGAATGATGTGTAGCACCGCATCGTGTATCTACTAAGGTATCTCCATGCGTTGGGAAACAGTTGGCCGGGCGAGGCTAAGATTGAGAAGACTTAGAAACTCGTGGTAAAAATCCGGCAAGGGAGGGCGAAACCCCGCCTCAACACTAGCCACGAAGACGACCAAACAGTTCTCGTACCGTGCCATGGAGGTCCCACCCTTTTCTGGAAGACACAACTCTATTCCACACGGCCAAGGAATCGAACGCGCTAAACTTTCTAATGTAGAGAGCGAAACGCTTGTGGTCACTCCAAGACCTCGCATGTCCTTTCCTGAATGGTTTGCTATCATAGGGATCTCGTCTGATATCACCGCGGTGAATGAACGAGGATCGATATTCACGCAATGGCTTGTGAAACTAGTTGTACTCCACGCCCCCTCATCTTGAGGCAGATCTTGATGAAGATTGGCTGCGGAAGTATAGGATACCACACCTGTCCTTTGCTCCCCTAGCCTCCATTACTCGCCCCTTGTAGGAGACCTGGTTTGCGGATTGACACGATGAATCACCAGAGGACGATGACGCTAACTCAAACTCCGGACTTGAAGCTGGTTCACTCTCCCTATACGTGTTCCCAGCCGCCCTACCGAAGGCGTCACCACTCCTATAATTTGTCTCGCTCAACATGGTTAAAAGAGGTTGAAGGACGATTGCGCGCACTAGACAGAACCCCTCTGAAAAGAAGAAGAGATAATTTAGTAACAATGAGGTAGGAAGCGCGCGCAATCGAGATAGAACTAAAGAAAAATTCCCAAATGAAGAACGCGCTCATTAACAAAGGGGCGCTAAGTTAAAAGAACGCGATCAACACAAGATTAGAATTCACAAGATTACGAAAAGATCCAAACCAAGAATTTGAAGAGTCAAAAAGAGGAGAGGAAAAGACCAATCAGGGGTAAAACAGAGGAACGACACTCCACTCTCTCACCTTGAACAGAGGAACGAGGAAAAGACCAATCAGGGGTAAAACAGAGGAATGAGGAGAGTCGATTTACCTGGACGATTTCGAGGAGGAAGACGAAAAGAAGCTTGCAAACAAGATGGCAATGGGGGAATCTCAACCGTCTGAAGGCGCTCTGTTTGAGAAGTTGAAGAGTCAAAAGTAAAGTGAATTCCTCCTGCCCATCTCCCCTTCTTATATAAGAAGCTTAGTGGGTCGAAACAATTAAGGCACAATAGACGAAGCCCATCACCTTTACGTTGAATACCCTGACTTAGAACAATCTAGAAAGTACAATAAATGAACGCGATAATTCAACACACTCTCCATGTGTTGCCTTAATAACTTCACACGCTCATTATTAAGGCAAGGGTTGTGATGGAACGCGCTATTTTGTTCCCAAATAGCCTTGACCGCGTGGATTTATCGCGGTCATTTTCCTCATCCGGATTGTCCAATCAATTTCGGGGGGCTGTGTTAAGAATAAAATATGGCTCTAAAATTATTTTAGTTTAATTAAACACACATTTAATATATAGATGAATATCCATTCCAAAATTTGGATTTGAGTTTACAAAACTGCAAAATACTAAATTAATTTCACATATATTTTGATAACCAAATCCCAAACTGCAAAACACAAGTTTAATTTCAGTTTACAGTGAGATACTCTTTTTTTCTCATAAACAAAAACAAACTTATTTTCACCATGTCAGCAGCAAAACAACATCCAAATTTTAAGAGTTCTTAAGCATTCCGAAAGTGTGCATAAAAAATAGCTAACTTAGCTTGTCCCCTAGTATTTTTGCATCTAACAAATTCTTGCTCGAGTTACTTATAATCAAACTCCCTCCATTTTTTTTTAATGGAACCTAGGACCCAATTTGGCAATTTCTATGTGAATCAGTGAATGCGTACATATTAGAAAAGAGAGAACAAAATCTATCAAATGGAACAAAAATTCTAAATCAACCAAGCAAACCATAAGACCAATATCGAAAACTCCAACAAAAACATACACACAAAAGGGGAATAAGAGAAATTGAAAAGAAAAAACTCACCTTTGTTCTATGTAACTGAAAGCTCCAAGAAAATAATCGGTTTTATCTTTGAGAAAAGAAATAAAGATCAAATAGTGGAAGACATAAGTCCAGAGATGGATATATATTTGTGATGTCATGATGATAATGATGAGTAGTTATGTCATACAATTAGGTGAAATCAGAAAATGCGTTGAAGACAAAGGACTGAAGGAGACAAGCAAATCCATTGAAGAAGATTAGCGGAACATGAAGCGTTTGATTCGTTTGCCAATCTGATTAATGTTATCATCAATGACTCATTTGTTTGCATTGAAACTTGAGAGTGTAAGAACAATGTATGATGAATAAGGTACAGTGTATGTTGAGGCGATTGTTCCCTGTAAGTCTTGATCTTCTCTTGATGTTGACTTCGGCTTCAATAGGGAACGATCAATGAACGCTGTAACTCGGATAAGATTTGAATCGTGAGAACACTTTTCGAAATCAGAATTTTGCCCCTTACTAAGCCTTAGGAAATCCGCAAAATCTGAAGTGAGATAAGACAAATCCTCTAGTTTTCTTCAAGGCTTCTGATGGGAACTAAACTACGTTCAAGTATTTATGGAGTATGACTTCAACTCAGATAGAGAACTCGTATCTATTTTCTGATTTCCCAACACTATCACCGAAATGCCTTTATATAGGCTTTCGGGCAGTTACAGGGAACGATTACGGCAGTTACAAGCAGTTACAAGCGGTTACTAACGGTTACCAACCGTTTCAACTGCCACCAACCGTTTCCAAGGATATCCAACTACTTCTATCAATTATCAACTGATTTAAGGTAGTTAAGAGACGGTTATTTCGACGGTTACCAAGGCGGTTACAACACATTTATCACGTGCTGAAACTTTAATCATGACTCAGGGAACTTGACGTTCCCACCTAGGGAACGACTGATCCCTCCAAGGAACGAGCACTCGTTCAACCTTACGTAACGTCGATCTGTCTTAAAGACACAATTAACCTCTCTGATGCACTGTTCCCATATGGGTAACATCACATATCCTTAATGTCTCCCTCAGAATCTCAAGTATGCTTACACGAGTGTGTACTCCACACCTCCAAACCCGTGATGTAGCTAAGTGAGATCTTATAGTGCCGTATGAATCCCGATCACACTAAATGGCACCGTTCCCTATATGGGAACGGTCTCTTGATGACACTAAAATCACCAACAATCCTCTCCCATTTTAGTGTAATCCTTGATTCACAAAATAAGCAAGTCTTCATCCCAAACTCATGCATAAACACAAATATCAAAACGATTGAATTTATGTCTTAGTGTAATTACACATTTCAAACATCCGGGAATCATGGTGTCCTAAGGATTGAACCAATCAACCTCTTTGGATGCATGAAGATAACACACACATGAATTACTATACAATTCCATAGTCTAACTTGACTCTCTTAATGGCCTTGAGTCCTTATCCATTCGTGAGCGTTTTGAAGTCAACCCAAACTTCATGAAGCGGCCAATCTTCACGCCCATATAGGTAGATCCTTTTAAGGAACGCATCCTCAATCGTGCACCTACAATCTGCACTTTTTCAAAGGAACTATTAAGAAATTGCTTTCAACCTCTAAACTTGTAGGAACAGAGCACATACCTAGGGACTATTCATTTGTGCTCTCAGTTTCTAGGTGCAGGCTTTCCACATTGAATTCGTTCCCAACGTTAATTGGAAAGGAATTGGGTATCCCACCGCTAGAAAACTATATGGGTCTTAATCCCATCCTCTTAGCCGACTTGGAAACCAAGTCCCTAGCCAACCCCTTCCTCAAGTGATCAGCCAAGTTTTGTTGTGATCTAACAAAATCCACTGAAATCACCCCGTGCGTAATGAGCTCTCTTATCGCACTATGTCTCACACCCAAGTGACGTGATTTCCCATTGTATACATGGCTATATGCCTTAGCCAAAGTTGCAGCGCTATCACAATGGATTGATATAGGTGAAATTGGCTTTTCCCATAATGGAATTTCATATATCAAGTTCCTTAGCCATTCCGCTTCTTTCCCAGCAGCGGCTAAGGCAACAAACTCTGATTCCATGGTGGAACTCGAGATGCAAGTTTGTTTCTTGGAAGCCCATGAGATGGCACCCCCACCAACAAGGAACACTCACCCACTAGTGGAAGAATGATCCTCTTCATTTGTGATCCAACTTGCATATGAATATCCCTCTAACACCGAGGGTGATCCACTATAAGTAAGACAAAAGTCCACTGTTCCCTTAAGGTACTGAAGTACCCGTCGAACCGCTTGCCAATGATATGCACTAGGATTACTAGTATAGCGACTAAGCTTCCCTACTGCAAAAGCAATATCTGGCCTAGTACTTGTCATGGCATACATCAAGAACCCAATAACCCTTGAGTACTCAAGTTGCATAACTGATTTTCCCTTGTTAGGGAACAGTTTAACACTCGGATCATATGGTGTTTTCAAAGGAGTGTACTTATCACAATTGAATTTCTCCAATACTTTCTCAATGTAATGAGATTGTGACAACGATAAGCCCTCCGTTCCCCGCCTTATCCTAATCCCTAGGATAACATCGGCCTCCCCCATGTCCTTCATGGAGAATTGTGATGACAAAAATGCCTTTGTAAGGTCTACTTGCCTTTGATCCGTTCCGAAGATCAACATGTCATCCACGTACAAGCAAATTATAACACCGTTCCCATAATTATCAAATTTGCTATATACATACTTGTCGGATTGATTCAGTGTGAATCCATTGGACAACACAACCTCATCAAACTTTTGATGTCATTGTTTTGGTGCTTGCTTCAGCCCATACAAAGATTTGATCAATTTGCACACCTTATGCTCTTGTCCGGGCATAACGAACCCTTCAGGTTGTTTCATATACACTTCTTCCTCAAGGTCCCCATTAAGGAACGTTGTTTTCACATCCATTTGGTGTATAACCAACTTGTGAATAACAACCAAGGCAATCAATAGCCTAATGGTGGTAATCCTAGCAACCGGTGCATAGGTATCAAAGTAGTCGGTTCCATACTTTTGTCTAAAGCCTTGAACAACCAATCGGGCCTTAAACTTATCTATGGTTCCATCCACTTTCATCTTCTTCTTGAAGATCCACTTACTTCCCAATGGCTTACAGCCAGGGGGAAGATCAGCCAAGACCCATGTATTGTTCCCCATGATGGAATCCATCTCATCATTTATGGCCTCTTTCCAAAAGGAAACGTCTTGAGACTTCATTGCCTCAGTAAACGTCTTTGGGTCATCCTCAATATTGTAACAATACAAGTATTGGGATCCAACTTCATCCCTTGTCCCTCTACCAAGTAAACATGGAAGTCAGGACCAAAGGACGTTCCCTTCCTTACTCTTTTACTCTTTCGGATCTCTGGTTCACTGTTCCCAGGTTGGACATCCATATCAATGTTTCCACTTGTACTGGGAACACTATCATTGTCTCCATTATTACTGGGAACAATGACTTTTTGTAAAGGTATCAATGAAAATTGTTTTTCATCAAAGATAGCATCTCTTGACTCTATAACGGAGTGAATCGAAATAGACTTGTTAGGTTCAATAACATAGAACCTATATGCCTTGGAATGCTCAGCATATCCAATAAAGATACATTCAACACCTCTTTCACCCAAAGTCTTTCGCTTGGGTTCGGGTAGTCTTACAACCGCCCTACATCCCCAAACCCGAAGATAATTCAGATTTGGCTTCCTTTGGAACCAAAGCTCATATGGGGTAGTCTTGTTCCTTTTGTTAGAAACCTTATTCAATAGGTAACAAGCCGTCAACATGGCTTCCCCCCAAAATCCGTCATTTAAACCTGAGTAGGAAAGCATGGAATTGACCATTTCCTTAAGAACTCGATTCTTCCTCTCCGACACACCATTTTGTTGTGGTGTATAGGGAGCCGTGGTTTCATGAATGATTCCTACGGATTGGAAGTATTCTGGGTCAAAATACTCATCACCTCTATCGGTGCGCAATCTTTTGATCACCATTCCCAACTGAAGTTCCACTTCAGTTTTATAGATTTTAAATTTTCCAAGGGCCTCGTCCTTAGCATGCAATAGAAATACATAACAATAACGGGAATAATCATCTATGTAAGTAAAAAACATATTTCTTATTTCCCAAGGACGGAGAAGCATGAAAATCACATAAGTCACTATGTATCAAATCAAGCACTACACTATTTCTCTGAACATCAGGGAACGGTTGTCTTGTTATCTTAGTAAGCATGCAAGTTCTACACCTCTCTAAACTCATATCAAATGGAGGAATTAAACCATTTTTAGACATATCAAGCATGCGTTTATAATGAACATGTCCTAGCCGAGCATGCCATATAGAGGAAACGTTTTCCTCCGAGGGAACAACACCCTTTGAAGGGGCCATTCCCACTGAGGGAACCTTGATCACAAGTCATATAAGCTGAATTCATAGCTTTATTAATACTTAGCTTAAACATACCATTACATAGGTAACCACGTCCTACAAATACACCGCCCTTAGATAATATATAGGCGCATTAGCAAATATACCAGATTTGGAAAGACAACTTGCAAAAAACCAAGATTTTGAAAAGTATTGCAAGAATATCAGAATTTTGTACGGATTGTGATACTTTTGCTATTTTTAAGGATCAAATTTATCTTTTCTTTTAAATAGAAAATCCATAAAAGTTGGCTAATATTTTCTCAAAAAATTATAAAAGAAAGGGTTAATCTCTCCTTAATGACTTTGAAGCCGCCGGTCGGTGACAGACCCATCACATCAACCTAGCTATTTTCTGCTTCTTTGAAGTGTGACTAAATTCCTCCTCATTAAAATTGGCGGGCAAGTTTCCCTCCAAAAGAAAACTGGCCTCCTTCAACCTTTAATCCCTCCAGCATAGCTCCCCTGAAAAGTATCCTTGAATATTCCTGGAGAGCTTCAAAACAGCCTGACTGTAGGACTTATTCCATGTGAGATATTGCACACCTGCTATTTAACACCTAACACATGCAATTACAGCTTGAATGGGTGAGTAAACTCTCCTGAAAAACAATCGTTTTTCCCCGTCTGTATACGTGAAGTTCAAAAACCTTCTTTATTTGTAGGTACGAAACTAGTGTATGTGAAGTTCATCAGTGGTGGAGAATGGAAACAAGGGAAAAGGTGGTTGTATGAGGGTGATAGAACAGTGAAAGCCATGTTGCTTTCCCCTGACATGGACTTGGCTACACTGCGCAACAAGTGGACTGAGAAGAATCCATTTGATGAAGAAAAGTTGTTTGTGCAATACGCTTATGAAAATAAACCAGAACTTCCACCCATCTTTATAAATGATGACGACGATCTTGATGCGTTCAAGTTCTTGAACAACTGTGGAGAAAATTCATCAGAGTGGAATATTGAGTTGTACACCAAATTTTAAAGAAGGAAGAGATTCGAAGTGAAAGGGCTGAACATCGTACTCTTCCTTCTCCAACAGCTCCACCACCAACTCAGAGCGAAGATAATAGAGACTTTTTTAGGTCGTTTTTTCAAAAAGACAGAGAACTATACACTGATGTCAGGTCGATTGATGAAATTATTGAAGCTGACAACGAAGCAGAGTTAAGGAGATTAAAAAGGGATGAAGTGAGGGGGAAAGACAAGAGAAATTATCCCATGATACTGGAAGACATTATATCATTGAGTAGCGATGATGAGGACATTGAAGCTGCTATATCAAGAAACAAAGGAAAGGAGAAAATGACTGATTATGCCAACAGTGGAGATTATTTGGAGGATGAAATAGAAGATGGCTTTGACTACGGGGGCAATTATCAATCAGGTGATGATGATCGTGTTGATGGTGGGGATGGGTTAGGATATGCTTCAGGTGATGATGTGAATATTGTTGCTCTAGATGATGTGTGGGAAGAAATAAATGGCATTGAGGGAACACAGAACGAGGAGCAAATAGAGGCGGATAAAGAAGAAGAGATTGATGTTGATGAAGACATGCTTAGAGAGATTGAAAAGAGGTACTATCCAGCGGAGATGGAAATGTTAGTTGAAGATGAGGAAACAAGTGAAAACAAGTCCTCATATCCAACAATGAAGGTTGCTCAACTCTTCAATTCTAAGGAAGAGTTCAAAGCTGCACTCTTCTCCCTGGCAATGGAAAACTTCTATGAGATGCGTGTGAAGAGGTCCGATAAGTCCAATTATGATGTTGAGTGCGTTGACAACAAATGCACCTTTTTGTGTTGTGGCTCATTGTATCGAAAAACGTCGTTGTTTATGGTGCGACAATATGTTGCGGATCATACATGTGGCATGAGAGTAAACCACAATCATCACAAAGGAGCAACTTCTCGGCTGATTGCCGATAAAGTACTTCACAAGTATGTTTTTCTTGCATTTGAACAGTTTTTGTGATCAAAGGCCAATATGAATGCATCTATAGATTCACTTCGTTACATCTCAGGTTTTTAAACGGCCGTAAAGGCCTACTTGCTTCAGAAATTCAGGATTTCATGTTACAGCATGGAATAAGGACAAGCTACTACAAAGCCAATCGAGCGCGGGTCTTTTCCTAGGACACGGCACATGGTACAGCTGTGGATAGCTACAAGGCAATGTACTCTTACATGCACATGTTACAGAAATGTAATCCGGGAACATACACGAGAATAGTCAGAGATGTTGATCAACGCTTCAAGTACGTCTTCTGGACTTTAGGTCCATGGATAAGGGCAGCGCCACATCTGAAAAAGGTAAGTATTCAGTCGTGATGTTGTTACGTCAGGAAATATAGTCATTTTGTCAGGTAAATCTACTATATGACTGCATATGTGACAAACAGAACATGCATCATTTGTCAGGCTATATAACGTAGTTTCAAAGCTTATACATATCTTGTCAGGGCAACATTTGAGAAAATAGTTCTGCGTGTGTAGGTAATATCAGTTGATGGCACTCACCTCACAGCCAAGTTCAAGGGGATACTTCTTTTGGCAACGGCACAAGATGGAAACGGCCAAATATATCCACTTGTTGTTGCCGTTGTTAATAGTGAGAACGATGATGCATGGTTATTTTTCTTCAGTGAATTGAGGCTTGTTGTTCCTGATCATCCCGAGTTGTATTTCGTGTCTGATCGTCATCTTAGCATTGGGAAGGGTCTGAGAAATAGCTATCGTTTTGCCAAGCATGGATATTGCATATATCACATATACCAAAACTTCAAGAGGAAGTTTGGTAGGCAAGACCTCTTCGGCATATTCAAAAAAGCTGCTCATGCTTACACAGTAGCTGAGTTCAATCATCAGTTTGCTCAAATAACAGCTGCATCTCCAAAGATTGGTCAATATCTAAAAGAAGTTGGAGTTGAAAACTGGGCGAGAGCGCATTTTCATGGGAACAGGTTTAACATCATGACAAGAAACAACGCCGAGTGTCTTAATGGCTTGTGGAAAACACAGCGTCAGTGGCCTATTCTTGCTTTGTTTGATGCGATTGTTGAGACCATTTCTAAATGGTTTTGTCAAAGAAGGGAAGCGGCCTCAAACTGGGACCAATACTTGTCACCCTCTGTGTACACGCTGGTAGAGGTGAACTACAGAAGGGCAGCAAAGATGAGTGTTCGAAGACTAAGCCAGTTTGAAGCGGAGGTCATGGTAGGAACTTGTAGATACTCGGTGAACCTTAATGCTCGTACATGTGATTGTAACATGTTCCAGATTGATAAAGTTCATTGTGCTCATGCCATAGCGGTTGCAAGTGATAGGGGAGTGCGACTCACTGATCTCGTCCATCCCATGTTCAAGAACGAGTGCATGAGAGAAGTGTACAAGGAAACTGTGCATCTTGTTCCTCCCACAGGCCGATGGTCAATTCTTGAAGCCGTGTCATCCATTCCATGCTGTCTACCAAATGTAAAACGTCCTCCTGGAAGGCCACGAATTAACCGATACAGGGCAACGTGGGAGGGGAACTATACTAGGAAGAGGCGGTGTTCGTATTGCGGCAACCAAGGCCACAACAAGCAGTACTGTAGGAGGAGAAGGACTGACGAAGGATTATAGGAAGAGAATGGGTTAGTTTAGGTATGTTTAGATTTGTCACCATGTTGGTGTTTTTGGGTGTTTATGCTAGTAAATGTTGGTGTTGGGTGTTTCAGTGAAAAGATGTATGGTTTAAGTCTATATAGTCGTAAACCACACCTCTTTTTTGTGGGGGCTCCCTTTTGGATGATATACAAACTAGATAAATTAAAGCTTTTGCTTAAGATTTACTTGTCATCTTGAACCTTCAGCAACCCTAGAATCAGGTGCGAAGTTGTACTGACAAAGTTCTCAGGTTCTCTGCAAACGTTGCATTTTGTCCTGTCATCATCTTTGCTTAAGAGTTGATTACTTCTCAGCATCAGTCAGTGTTAAACTCCTCACAAGGAGAAACCATAAGACTCTATAACACCCTGTAAAACAACGTATATGTCCTGACATACTCATTTGCTCGAGGAAAACCTAGTACATAAAAATGACCTGTAAAGCCACAATACGTCCTGTAAAACGCTAACATGGTCTGACAAAGGAAAACCTAATACATAAAACGACATGTAAAGCCACAATACGTCCTGTAAAACTCTAACATGGTCTGACAAACATCTGCGAAACCATTTCAGTTGCGAAGTCTATAAATTATTCATAAGAACCCTAGAATCAGGTGCGAAGTTGTACTGACAAAGTTGTACTGACAAACCTAATACATAAACACGACCTGTAAATTCACAATATGTCCTGTAAAACTCCAACATGGTATAAACCTTATAAACACAATCATTATATTACGTTGTTCAACTTTACAAAAAACGTGCCCTTGACATGGCATTCCCACACACAAAATAACAAAAAAAACTAGCATTGCAAAGTTCATACATTAAAAACACTTATCCACACATACTCAGAAACTACCCTGTTATGAAAACATTATCCCATCAAGATAGATATGGGGACTTCAGCTTTCCCTCCAGCGACTGAGCATGGTCCAACACCCTTTTTATGTTGAGCTCAGTGAAGGTGGTGTCCCATTCAATCTGCAAAAACAAAAATTAAGAATCTTAGGCACGTCCCTTGCACATAGGAAGAAAATATACAAGAAAAGCCTTACCAGTCTAAGCTTGAGCTTGATCCGGGCCTTTTCTTCTTCGGTCTGAGCCCCTTCCGAACTCACAGCAGCAAGCTCCTGCCTCAGGCGGCGCAAATCCTTAACTAAACTTACCAACTCCAAATCTCTGGCCACAATGTTGCGATTGTACTCCTGAAAATCGGCCTCGGTCATCTTCCGGCCTCCAACATGATCCTTCACTTCCCGGGTAGATTGAAGCAGTTCATTTACTTCAAAGTATGTCCCAGTGACAAAGTGATGTTCTCCCGCCATGAATTTAGAGTATAGAGAGGGAGTATTTGAAGAACGTGGGAGTGGGAGTATTTGGGAAAGTGGGAGTATTTGAGTTAACAAAAGAACGTGGGAGTTTTTGAAGCACCTTGGTAGACATCGTGGGAGTGTTTTGAGATTCTTGGTAGAGAACTTTGGTAATGGACCGGTGAGTATTTGAAGAGACTTGGTAGAAAAGATTTGGGCAAGTATGGGTGTTTTAGGGAAAATTAAGAGGGGTCAAATCGGATACAAATTTGAAACGAACTCACTTATTTCAATGTTACCTGACAAACCTGAATACGTACTGTAAAAACGTTTATAATTCCTGAGAAACCCGAAAAGGTAAAAACTATCTATGTTGTTATTTATCCGACTTCAATATGACCTGACGCGCGAGTCAGACAAACAATAAGCCCTGAAAAACTACATATATCAGAAACAGAACAAGCATTAATCGTCAGTCGACATATGGTTGTTTGCAAGGCTTATAACTACGTTGTCAGGCCAAATTTTGAGTATGTAGAGAAGCAAGTGAGAGCATCGAAGTTTTTTTAAGAACCTTGCTACAGAGCCTGGGAAAAGCTAATCTCATTATATAATTGAATACTATTAATTATTTTATTCAATAATACTAATTATTTTCATTGAAAATTTTTGATTATTTTTATTGATAATCAAATATATTAAATAAAATTGGCCCCGTTAATTTGTTTAAATAACAAAAACTAATCTCATTATATTATTTTACCTTTTAAAAAACTCATTGGAAATACATAATTAAGTGATAACCTGAAAACTTACCCTAGAAGACTTAATTGGAAGAAGAATTTGGATGACGTCAGGTCAAGATTTGTATACGGTTGCAACAATTTGAAATTTTTTGACTGAAATCCTTCTATAAGAAAAAGATGTTGACCTTCACAGACATCACATCAGCAGAGTAGAAAAAGATTTTGACTGAAATCCTGCAAGTGCAGTTCTCTTTCTTTAATACGAACAACAAAAAACTAGTACGGACACAAGGAAGATCATCTTCTGGAGAGGGCACGAAGCTGGACACAAGGAAGAACAACCGCATCTCCAAATTCGAAAATTTGCACCGAAGAAAAAACAAAGAACAGCGCAGAGTAGAAAGAGGAACACCGTCTTCGAAAATTTGGCCAAAATTTTACGATGACAAACGGCTGGACACAAGGAAGATCATCTGCCAATTCAAATTCGTGGAGGAGAGGGCCGGAAGCTGGTGAATCATCAACTCAAAAATGTTTCCATGGCCTCCCTGCAACAATACAAACTTGCAAACACACTCAAAATTCGGGAAAACAGTTCTATGGCTGTCCATTATGGAAGGTATTGTTGAATGTGAAATTTCGTGCGAAATATGCTTTTCAATTGGGATTTCATTTAGAATTAAATTAGTTGATTGGTTTAATTTTGTATTAAACCTTAGGCAGGGCACGATTGCAAATACTTCAAATGGGTGGATGGTCAAGCTTATAATTTTAGAGCCAATGAGTCCATTGAAAGCGTAAGAGTTGTTGAAGATCACGGGACAACCTCTCGGCCAAATATTTACCCGCATCAATCGATTTCAATGAATGACATTATGAATATCAAAACAAAAAAATTCGTTTTGAAAGTTGTACTTGGTGTGGTGGTACTTGTGGTGTTACTTGTTGTCTTCGTTGTCCAATTTGTAACCTTGTTGGTTAAATTATGATAACTACTCATAACCGTATGTTTAGCAAGACAATGTATTCTGGTTCCTTGTTTATAAAACGAGGGTTTTCTGCAGGTAAAACATGAATATTTCCTGACTTAAGCACCAATTTGCTTGAAAACATCCTTGAAATTGTCAACACAATTTCAAATACAATTACCACATGTTGTTAGTACTCTGACATATGACGCGAATTCTCCTGAATATGTTTCAGTTGTCTTGAATATTCATGTACACATATTCGATGTTATTGCTCTGAAATATTAATCTTTTTGCCCTGAACATTAGTACATTTAGTATGAACATGATAAGTTTTGTCCTGAAATGAAAATAGTCAAAAGTAGTAAATGCGAGAATAAGGGCAAAGGATCTATATTATTATCAGTCGCTAGCATTACATAAGTAAACAACCATCTTCAAACAGCATAAAAAACAAAGCAGCATCATTAAAAAACAACCCCACGGCCATCATCATTGGGGCAGATAAAGATCTGGATCATCCCGCACCACATACACCTTTACTCCGGCGACCCTCTTGCCGAGGCGGGCAAGGTCTGCATAGTCGGCCTGTGTCTGCAGCTGTTGAAGAAACCGCTGGCCGGATGATGGGACCTGTTCAAAAAATAAGGATTTTGAACCGGGAGAGAGCAGGCTTATCATACCATGCACGTACCAGATGTTCATCTTGTTCGCTGGCAGTTTCAGGAGTTTGGTGCTCCCGCCAGTGTACTCGTGGGTAGTCAGGAGGGCCATCACGCCGCTGGATGGCGATAGTTGGCCATCCCAGTAGACTTGCAGGAAAACTTTCTTGCGCGAGTCGGCCATGTTGCAATAGAGTTTTTTGGAAATGAGAGAGGAGTGCGAGGAGTTTCAGAGAGTAAATGAGAGAGGAGTGCGAGGAGTTTGAGAGAGGAAATCTGAGGGGTTGGGACAAGGCAAGAAGGCTATTTATACACAAGGATGAGTGGATAATGAAGTTAATGACGGGTAGTTGAGGGAATACAAGATATTTAATTGAAATTTAAGAGGGGTCAAATCAGATATGCACTGAAAAGGATGACTTTGAATAGGATTTATTCATCATGACCTGACAAAGTACATCACTTACTGTAAGGAAGTAAGGTCACCTGACAAAGCTTATTGCCAAAGCTTTGGTTTGATTCGAAAACTTGTTAACCCCATCTTTTAACTAGCTTATTGCCAAAGCTTCGGTTTCAAAACCTTTTACAAACGTTTTATTTTCCTACGGTTATTTACCATTGTGATGTTTCTTCCAGATCCGCCATAAGTCATTGGATGACTTTGAATAAAAATTCTACAAAATAACCTGACAAAGCTAAATATATACTGTAAACCTTTATTGTGGACTGACGTAAGTAACTATTAGATAACTACGTTGGTCTCAAGAACTAACCCCGCGGTAAAAAACGGTTTAAACCGTTTTTAACTGTTTTTGTGTACTTTCCCCCCTCGTTTTAAAGGCTATTTTTCGATTAAAAAACCCTTTAAATGTAGAAAATATTAGGTGTCAATGTGGGAGTTTTTTCAAAGACAATTGTGATGTTTGTACGATGACAGGACTCATTGGAAAGGATGAATTTGAAAAAGATATATCAAAATAACCTGACAAATGTGAATATTTACTGTAAAGCCGTAATATGGCATGACGTATGTAACAATTAGAAAAAACCTTTGGTTTATTCCAGAACTAAACCCACCTTCGGCCTGTGTCTGCAGCTGTTGAAGAAACCGCTGGCCGGATGATGGGACCTGTTCAAAAAATAAGGATTTTGAACCGGGAGAGAGCAGGCTTATCATACCATGCACGTACCAGATGTTCATCTTGTTCGCTGGCAGTTTCAGGAGTTTGGTGCTCCCGCCAGTGTACTCGTGGGTAGTCAGGAGGGCCATCACGCCGCTGGATGGCGATAGTTGGCCATCCCAGTAGACTTGCAGGAAAACTTTCTTGCGCGAGTCGGCCATGTTGCAATAGAGTTTTTTGGAAATGAGAGAGGAGTGCGAGGAGTTTCAGAGAGTAAATGAGAGAGGAGTGCGAGGAGTTTGAGAGAGGAAATCTGAGGGGTTGGGACAAGGCAAGAAGGCTATTTATACACAAGGATGAGTGGATAATGAAGTTAATGACGGATAGTTGAGGGAATACAAGATATTTAATTGAAATTTAAGAGAGGTCAAATCAGATATGCACTGAAAAGGATGACTTTGAATAGGATTTATTCATCATGACCTGACAAAGTACATCACTTACTGTAAGGAAGTAAGGTCACCTGACAAAGCTTATTGCCAAAGCTTTGGTTTGATTCGAAAACTTGTTAACCCTATCTTTTAACTAGCTTATTGCCAAAGCTTCGGTTTCAAAACCTTTTACAAACGTTTTATTTTCCTACGGTTATTTACCATTGTGATGTTTCTTCCAGATCCGCCATAAGTCATTGGATGACTTTGAATAAAAATTCTACAAAATAACCTGACAAAGCTAAATATATACTGTAAACCTTTATTGTGGACTGACGTAAGTAACTATTAGATAACTACGTTGGTCTCAAGAACTAACCCCGCGGTAAAAAACGGTTTAAACCGTTTTTAACTGTTTTTGTGTACTTTCCCCCCTCGTTTTAAAGGCTATTTTTCGATTAAAAAACCCTTTAAATGTAGAAAATATTAGGTGTCAATGTGGGAGTTTTTTCAAAGACAATTGTGATGTTTGTACGATGACAGGACTCATTGGAAAGGATGAATTTGAAAAAGATATATCAAAATAACCTGACAAATGTGAATATTTACTGTAAAGCCGTAATATGGCCTGACGTATGTAACAATTAGAAAAAACCTTTGGTTTATTCCAGAACTAAACCCACCAATTTAAACGGTTTTTAAACCATTTTTAACCGTTTTTTTACCATTTTTTCCCGGTTTCATAACCGTTGAAATGTAGCACAAATTTAGGTTAATATGTACTTTACCCCCCCCCCCCTTTTTAAAGGCTATTTTTCAATTTAAAAACCCTTTAAATTTAGGAAATATTAGGTTTCAATGTGGGATTTTTTTTCTAGCGTCTTTGACAATTTAGGAAATATTAGGTTTCAATTGTGATGTTTGTACGATGACATGACTCATTGGAAAGGATGAATTTGAAAAAGATATATCAAAACAACCTGACAAATGTGAATATTTACTGTAAATCCGTAATCTGGCCTGACTTAAGTCACATTTTTTCAAAGCTTTGGTTTTATTCGAAAACTAACTCCACCATTTTAAATGAAATTCACCTGACAAACCGGGGTGCCTGCTTGTAAAACCAATATCTTGTCTGACATAAACACCATCACAAGCATGTAAACATGCTAAAAACAGTATCTTTGAAAACAGTATCTTGTCTGACATAAACACCATCACAAGCATGTTCCTAGCCGAATGTTTCCCAACAACACAATACAATTACCACATTACATCAAAAGTATTTAAAGACCATCCCAACAACATCTAAAAATACTATGAGCCATTTGACTTCTATGTGCATCTATGAATTTGTCCGACGCAAGATCCAAGTTTGACATGCCGAGAATCAATAACTCAATGTACTTCAAGGTGTAGACCCCACAATCTCCTCTGCAAGATGTACAAAACACGTTAGAATGTGTATAAATTGCAGTTTGATAAGGATTTATCATTGCATAAATACATGTATACTTACCCGCGCTTGTTCTGCTTAAGGTTATCACGACGGGACACCGACATTGGATTGTCCAAGAACGGTTCACATCTCTTTGCCAGTGGCTCGTACATCTTGACATATCTTGGAACAGTCTCAACGATGGGGCGGATCATATCGAAAATATCCTTGTCTGAGTGCAGGTCCACATTGCATTCATAAACCGTCACACACCAGTCGCATAGATCAATTTCTAAGGCAAACCAGTGGTACTCTGAGATGTTGAAGCACGCATATATGTGTTCCGCATCATCCCATCTCTTGCCATAATCTTGCGGACATGAACCCATCATGTACAGTATCAGTTCATCCTTACCAACAAGTGGGGTATTATTCTGGAAGCGATCGAATTCACCTTTGACATAGTTTTGCCAAAAATGGGTCAAGCACAACCACCTTCGAAAACCGTTGTGGATCCTCTAAAATCCTTTGATGATAGAGGACCATCATTTGCGCCAGATGCTGTAATGGTGCAACAATGTTAATGTATCCACTGGAAACTATTTTACACATGCATACTATTTTGTAAGAATGCATTGGAATATTACCTCACCGCGCAACCAGATCTTTAGGGCAAACAATCTCTCAAAGAACTCATTGTCCAATGATTGCCCACCCGGTCCAGTTCGGGGTTCAATACTGCATGATGGTACATATTCATTTGAATATTATGCAAGGCAATATATGTATTAGTACATATACAGGCTATATACAAGTTAGTCAGTCCACAAAGTATCAATTGCAGGTCAGAATTCTAACAGTCAGGCCAGATAAGATTTTGACATTCAATTCATCAATTCCTTATTAAGTTGAGTATAATGGTTAAGTCACTAACCTCTCACTCTGCATCCACTTTACCAGCTCTGTCATCCCTTCCACCTTGCTATTTTTGGTAATCTTTTTTGCCAATTTCTGCTCATCCATATTGCGGTAGGGTGATTTTGCCTTGGCAGCAAGCTCGCGAGTGCGACTTGGATATGTCTTGTTCGGAACTTGGCTACCCTTCCTTGGTCTGCCCTTCCTCGGCACTTTGGACTCCTTGGTCTCCCCTTCATCACCCCCCACGTCATCAAAATCAGCCTGTGATACCTTCTCACCTTGTATTTCAGTCCTCACCTCAACACCTAGCTCATCAACCTTGGTCCCTCCCTCCACAACATCTCCCATTGATTCCTCCATAACTCCTTCATCAACCGGGTTTAGTCCCTCCACATCTCCCTTCGGTTCCTCCACAACTTGGTCATCAACCTTGGTCCTTCCCTCCACATCAGCTCCATTTGCTACCTCCTCAACATCCACACCTCCGTCATTAACCTTGCTTCCTCCCTTCACAACAGCTTCCTTTAGCTCCTCCACAACTCCGTCATGCATACCCTCATCAGACACTGCTTTTGTTGCCACCTCAACTTGTGTTGCCATCACAGTCCCATCATTAACCAACTCGTCATTAACCAACTCCTTGATGAGTCCCTCCACATCTTGCGGTGTTGCCTCATTAACCAACTTCTCATCTGTATGTAGTATTGTACAAGTTTGGACAAGAACTGACAGTGGATCTATTGCATCCCCTTGCTCTTCGTCCTCATCTACTATTGCGACATCTTCACCCGCCTCTTTCTGACAACCTACATTAACTGCATCATACACAACTATTTCACCAGTATTTTGCTCTCCATCCATTGTCTCGTGAAACAATGATATAAGGTCTGAAATAAGCAAATATTTTTGGAATTGTGCTCAAATTGACTGAAATGTGCATATATGGACTGAATACATATATGGACTGAACTGTTTACTGAAACGATGATATAGGGTCTGAAATGTGCAAAAATGGACTGAAATATGTACATCTGGACTAAACTGTACATATACTAACTGGAAGTTTTGGGCATACATACCTCATCAGTCTCAGTCTCTTCGGACTCTCCCTCTTTGGACTCATTGTCTTCGTCATCTTCAGACTCCATCTTTTCCTCTTCATCATTTGCTTCAGACTCCGTCTTTGCCTCCCTCATGCTCTGCTGGTGTTGGGTGATATTGGGTTCATTATCACTGTTAATCTCCCCAGATGCCCCTGTTCTAGGAGCTTTGCCTCTTATGAACTTGTTTAACTCAATAAATTCCTCCCTTAGAGCATGCATCATTTCATGCAATTCATTCAAACAACACATAAATTACCTTGGGTCGAAACCCTCAATGTTTCCAGCTTGCCCTCCCTTACCAACTCCCTTGGCCTTTTTACCAGCATTTTTCCTTCTGGGCTTCAAGTGCTTAACAATCTCATCCAAGGATTTGTGTCCTTCCTCCTCCGGGAAATAACAACTTTCTCCCAAGTCCTCTCCGTCCTCCTCAACAAGGATCTGTTTAGCAGGGAAATTCCCCTCTAGGGCAGCAGAAATCGCATCCAAGCTTGGCCTACTAGATTTAAGCCACCTCGGGGCTGCACATCTTTATTCAGCTTTTGGGCAAATGTTCTGCCAATATGGGGAACTGCCTCATACAACCATATCTTAAACAAACAGAATTGGAATTAATCCACAATTATGAACAGAGGCATTAACCTTTCTTAGTTTTACATACTCAACTACTAACACATTACCTGAAACACCATCGGGAAACCCCGTATGGTGTATCCTGCTCTGACATTGTCTGAAACTGCAAGTGCAGCCTGAACTGACTCCATTCTTGTGTCCAAAGCAGAAGCCAGACTTTGATGGAGGTCAAGATATGCACTCCTACCCCATGGGAAATTATTGAAACGATCTAAGTCTTCGGTCAATTTCACATGTAAGGGTCTGACCTTCCTCTTCTTATCACCCCCAAGTACAACACCCTCAAGAATTAACAACAAGGCCATCTTCAGCTTATATACATTGTCCTCCCGATAGGATAAGAACTTGGTTAAAAGGTTAGCAATAGTAATACTCCTCACACCAAAAAATTCAAACACTGCATTCTTATCCTGCATACTGTCCTCCTCATCGGGCATCCCACAATTCAGTCCTGTTATTAGCCTAAACTCCTCTATTGAAAACCTACATGGTTTTCCACCAAGATCATACCATGTCTCAAACTGCTTGTTTGTGTCCAGTTGCCTAAACAAGACATGGTGAATCAGTTGTGCAGACAGTTTCATGTTTTTATTATTTTGATTATTGGGCCAAAGGGCCCCTGCATAACTGTCTGCCAGTCTATTCGAGTTAGCGTGTTCTCGATACAAGAAAGATACTGAAGCCTTGAGTTCTGATTTATCCGACCAAAAAACAACTCCTCAGAATGCCACTTGTAACTTATCTGTAATGAATGACATTCACATATACATGACAGGTAAGAATGACTTTCATATTCACATAAAAGAGAGGCACCATCTTACTTTGTCAGGTAAAGATATATGTTTTCAGGATACAAAATAATTTGTCAGACTACATTGCGGTTTGCCAGGACAAATGGAAGTTGTTGAGGATAAGTCTTTACCCTAGAGTATAACTTACACTTTTGTATCAACAAATGAAAGTTGTTGAGGATAAGTCTAACATTCTAACCACAGAACAAATACATGACATTCATATTCACATAAACCCTAAAACTTACTTTGTCAGGTAAGATAATTCATTTCGTCAGAATATAATTTCGTTTGTCAGGCCATATGGATGTAACAGTTTAGGCTACTATAAATTTTGCACATATCTCCGTGCTCTGTTTATCACAGAGCAAATCATGCTCTCATTTTCACATAAGCCTAATTTTAGCATGCATCACATTCAGACAAAATTTTGTTTTTTTTCTCTAGAAAATTAAGAGTTTGAGAAGATCACTAACCCCGCCAACCGACTTCGATGGCTCCTTCCTCAACCTCTTGGCTTTTGGTTCTTCAGCCATTCTCGGTTTCTTCTTCTGAATCGAAACGACTGGACTTGGTGATTTTTCTTCCTCTGACGAACTGTAGACTCTCTTCTTTCGGCCACTCGCCACTGGAGCCGCCTTCGCATTCGCGCTCTCCTCAACCCTTCTCTTCGACTCTGTAGAACCATTCGGCTTCTGCTTCTTCACTCTGGCTTTCGCAGACTGCAAACCTCTAGTCCTCACCATTGTCGATCTAGGGCTTCAAAAAAGGCTGAACAAAGGGCTTCTCGCCTTTGGGGATTTAGGATTTGCTATGAGGAATACGCTTCAAGAGTTCAGGGATGAAAGGAAAAAAGGTTCTTCAGCGGAGAACATTAACTGGGGAAGATGAGAAGTGCTACCGGTTGAACAGGTATATAATTAGGCTTACTCATATAACCGTTTACACTTAACTGCATCTTAAGCACTTTTACTTATTTTCATAAAGGTTTATTCAGATTTTATTTTACCTTTTTAGTTTTCCAAAGTGTTGCAGCTTTATGGCATATTTGCAATACTTTCTAAAATCTGATATTTATGCAAACGGCCCACTAAATTCTGGTAGTTTTTGCAAATCCTTCTAATATATATTTATCGGCTTCAAACACTTGCCGAAAGCCTAACTTGTTAAGGATAGCACTAGAGACTAAATTTTTCCTTATTCTGGGTACATACAACACATTTTTCAGAATTAAAGTCTTCCCAGAAGAGAACTTGTAGGATCGTGATTGTTAGATTAAGAATAAGGGAACTGAGAATACAGATTACAGTTCCCTTCGCAGCGGAAATAAACAATCAAGTATAAATAAACAAGTTCCTTATAGTGGAAACCTTCGATTGCCAACTAGCAATCTAGGATAAAAACCACTACCTTTCTTTCGAAAGGATTTCAAGGTCTACTTCTTGATTTCTTATCACTTCGGTTACAGATTACTCTAGGAACAAACACACAGTTTCTTTGTCTTACACACAGTTAGACAATCCTAGATAAACTTAATAGAAAATATAATCAATCCAAGAAGCAGTCCTAAGCACTAAGGAACTAACTTACTTACAGTCACAGGAACTAGCACACATCTCTCAGATTCCTTGACTGATTCCTCTTGATCTGGGTTTTAGTTGATGATCTGTTTGAGAGCTCACACTATGATGTTCTCTATGAAGTGTGATTCTTGTTGTAGTGCTTGAAGATAACACTGAAGCTTATCTTCCTTATATAGTGTATTCTCGAGGTTGAGTCTTCTCTTGGTTCCCACAGAGCAAGTTTGACCTAGGCTGTGTGGTTATCCTTAATTCACGCTGACTTAAACATGTACCAACAACCTAGGCAACTCAGAATACACATTGGTTGGTCAAAGGCTTGAGACGAATCTGTCATGTCATTGTCCAACGCCTTTCGTCCGAGGTTCAACAACCTAGACACTTTGGAACTATCTTCTGGATGGTGACAGCCTTGTGACATGTCGCTTTCAGCAACCTTTGTCCGAGGTTCAGCGTTCTAGACATCTTGGAGCCTTCCTTTGGATGGTGACAGGCTTTAGAAGCTTTGCTCAAGTCGCTTTCACCATCTTTTGTCCAAGGTTCAGCGTTCCCAGCTTTATCGGGAAAAGCAAAGTCACGTGTTGCACTTTTGGGTTCCTTTGGCTTGCTTGTTTGTTTCTTTATCCTGTTTGGCTTCCATGGTTTCAACAACTGTCATGTGGTTCCTTTAAACACATCTTTGAGATAAAACATTAGTATCAAAGTATTTGTCATCTTCAAAAGTAGAGAAACTGAGGAAGGGAACTCTCATGGGAACTGAGGTTCCTAAGTTCCGTTTCCTAACAATTTCCCCCTTTTTGATGATGACAAATATAAGGAACCTGGCAACATAATAAGGACATGAGATTCATGAGAACAGTTGAGCTACGAGATTTACAACTTTATAAAATAATAAGAGAACATTCAATAGTTGCAAATTCCCCCTAAGCAAATGAACTAAGTTATTCGAGTTCCCCCTCAAAAATAGAACGGGTTCAGATTTCCTATAAGTCCAGTAGTTTCAAGAGTTCAAGGTTCATATCCATTCTTCCCCCTTTTGACATCATCGAAAAGATCAATTAACTTATCAAGTGTAGGATGTCGATGTGAAATAAACAATTGCGTTAAACTCATGACAGTCACCATAATAGAAACTGAAGGCAAAGACAAATGGTGCATTAGAAACATACCCAAAAGAGTTCATTAATCATTAAAGTTAAAACATTGTCCAGAGATGCATAGTGGAAGAAAGACAAACGAGCACAAACAACTTGACATAGACAAAATAAGGATAGAAGAGGGGAGTAGAACCCTAGGGAACTACTAGCACACTGTGATGTTATAGCACTGGGAACTAGGAGAGACATTCCTATGGCAGCGCAGTGGCCTCCTCGTCAACATCCTTCTGTTCCTCTGTTTCCTCTTCTTTGCTCGCTTGAGCTCCTCCATTTGCAGCCTCCAAGGTTTGCTGAAGCGCGCTCACTAGACCGGATATTGCATTCCTGGTCTTCCCCAGTTCTGTCACTTGATCACGGATGGCACCAGAGATAGCAGTGGTTCCTTCCGTGATGGCTTTTTCAATACGACCCAGTGAAGCAAGGATCGCAGAGGAGTCTTGGGTGGGGTAGAGCGGAGGCAGGGAACTTGGAGTGGCTTGGGAACTTGTCTTTTCCTTAGGCAATTCCGCTTTGACATCAGAGGGAACATCCAGGTTGTCTTTTGTTTTGAGCTTCCTCACCGTTGCCATGGTGAGGAACTTGTTGTAGTTGGTTTCATTGAAGTCAGCTGGATATTGGTTAAGCATGGAGAGGAGGTTTTTTATGAGATGAGGAAAGGGCAGGGCATGGGATTCATGAGATTGACATAATTGCATATGGGATAACACCAACTTAGGGAGATCAACATGTTCCCCAAACAGGATCTTATCCATGAGGATTGCATCGGTGATGAGAACTGTGGCTCTGTGCTCTTGCCTGGGAACCAAATTCTTTATGATCCAGAAATGCAGCATCTTGTTGGACAGAGAAAGCCCCTTAGTCAGCAGATTCTTTGGATTATCGCCATCATAGAGCTTGCTTACCACCTCATATTTGGTTTTGTACCCTTTGCCCTTGGGCCATGTCTTCTTTTGATGCAGAATGTCAAAGCATGA
Organism: Rheum nobile; assembly: GCA_027886185.1. Lineage (NCBI taxonomy): Eukaryota > Viridiplantae > Streptophyta > Magnoliopsida > Caryophyllales > Polygonaceae > Rheum > Rheum nobile. Next base: position 2,998,647 of record WOAB01000207.1, on the reverse strand, counting down.
CCTGTGCTCAATCCCTAAAGCTGAGGCGATGATGCTTGGGGACAAAGGAAACATGGTTCCCTTCCATTGAACAATGACATCGTTGCAGGGAGAGTCCGCCTTGGCTGGCACGAAGGTCATGGATTGGTAGAAGAATCGAACTACTTCATCTGAGACGGAGAAGGGTTCCACCAATATCTGGTCCCATCCTTGGAACTGAAGCAGGGAGTGGAATTCGCTGAGGGCGTCGTTGAATTGAGCAACATCTTCCTTCTCAAGGTGTTGGGTCCAAAACTCATCACCAATGATGAGAGGCTTCAGAATCTTCCTTTTGGCAAAAAAGGAGGACACTTTCCCCAGGGTGGAGGTGGAGGTTATGGCTCTGGTGGACAAGGAGGAGGGGGCTGCTATTTTGAGTTTTTTGGAGGGGGCCGGGTTGAAGGGAACCAGGGCCTGGGAAGTCCGCTTGTGAAGCTTGAGCCTGGTTGCAACTGTGTGAACAGACTTGGATTTGAGGCTGACAGGCGAGGGATCGGAGCTGTGAACCTCCAGGGTATCCTTGTCTGGAGATGAATCATGGGAACCGCCCTCAGAGATAGTACGAGTAGCTGATTCAGATACATGATGGAGTTCATTTTCCAACTCTTCTGTTTGCTTGGGTATGGGGTTTTTTGTGGGGGTGAGATCAGGGGATTTGGAGGATGAGACGGCTTTAGCTTCTTCCTCATCTTGAGCAAGGTGAGGGTTGAGGTCTTTGTTGGCCATTTGAGGAGTTTTGTGTTTTGAGAAAAGGAGGTGAGCAACAGAATGAGAGAAAGCAAGGGAAGCAGAGTGCTCGGCTTAATCAAACAAGAGCCCCTAAATAACCCTTGAGCAACGCTTGGAGCCGTTGAGAACAAGCCGTTGGGGAGAGAGATTCTGGGAACTCTGATAATTTGAAACGGCTAATTTTCTTGCAGCTTTTTCAGCTTTGTAACGGTCACAATTTCAAAGATCAAGTATTCAAAAATGGTAACAGTACAGGGCTGAGCAGACGTCTCTGACGCTGTTGATTTGCAATAAATGTTGTCTTGGGAAGGGCGAGTTTCTACCAGCCGTTGGAGAGCTGCCAATACCTAGTTCCTTTTTTGGCGGTTTTTTCAGTGTGCTAGAGGGATATATGGGAACCTTTGATGTGGGGATTGAAGACATAGGATCTGAAAGTACATTCCCATAAGAGAAACGGGGAAGGCCATTTATCGCATCACACACTAATTCCCAGAGAGGGTTAAGAGATGGGTCATAGGGAATTAGATTGTGCAATGAGGAAGGGGAGGGTCATAGTACACAATCATCATTTCGGCTTGTATTGTCGGGTTAGAATATGATCAGATTGTGACTTTTGGGCCAACAAGGAAACTTGGACAATGATTGAATTTTAATGAAAAAGGAACATTCAAGGAGAAGAACTAGAAAAATTTATCAAAGCCTTTCGAGTATCCATTATGGATATGAGGGTCTATTGCAAAAGAGATAACACAAATATTCCAAGAAAGAAATAAGCAAAAGGATCTGAACTAGTCACTCAAGGGAACTGGAGAGAAACTTTAAACTAAAGGAACTGCTAGTTTATATGAATCATTCCCAGTTCTAATAAGAGGTTCTCGAAGGGAACTCTATTCAAGGCTTTGGTGAATATATCTGCAACCTGATCTTCAGTCCTACAAAATTTCATAATGATGTTCCATTTCTCAACATGATCTCTAAGGAAGTGATGCCTTATATCTATGTGTTTGGTCCTAGTATGATGCACAGGATTCTTAGAAATGTTTATAGCACTGGTATTATCACAAAGAATAGTGAGGGGACCATAAGACATACCAAAATCCGCGAGTTGTTGCTTTAGCCATAAGAGTTGGGAACAGCAAGAGGCAGCTGCAATGTATTTTGATTCTGTGGTGGAGAGGGAGACTGAGATTTGTTTCTTTGAGCCCCATGACACAAGGCAAGGGCCTAGGAACTATGCCATTCCAGAGGTACTCTTCCTATCCACCAAGTATCCAGCATAATCAGCATCAGTGAAATCCATCAGCTCAAAGGGACACTATTTGGGATACCAAATACAGAGTGAATCAGTTCCCTTGAGATATCGGAATATCCTTTTCACAGCAGCTAAGTGTGTTTCTCTTGGACATGATTGAAACCTAGCACACAAGCAAACAGTAAACACAATGTCTGGACGACTAGCTGTTAGATACATGAGAGAACCTATCATACCTCTATAGAGTTTTTCTTCCACAAGAGGACTTGAGTGATCTTTGTCCAAATGAGCGATTGTAGAGATAGGAGTTGAGAGGGGCTTGCATGACTCCATTTTAAACTTTTTCAACAGTTCTCTGACATACTTTTGTTGGTGAATTTGTATGCCATCTTTCTTTTGTGATATTTGCAATCCGAGAAAGAAGGTGAGTTCCCCTATGAGACTCATTTCAAATTCACTGCTCATCAAGTCTTTGAACTTATCTATAAGGGACAGGTTAGTGAAACCAAAAATTATATCATCAACATAAATTTGAACCACTAGGATGTTACCTTCTTCTGCTAGAATGAAGAGAGTCTTGTCAATGATTCCACGCCTGTAACCATTAGAGAGTAGGAACTGGGCAAGACGATCATACCAAGCTCTAGGGGCTTGCTTGAGACCATACAAGGCTTTGTCTAGGAAATAGACATGGTCTGGATGATCAATGTCTTCAAAACCGGGTGGTTGCTTGACATAGACTTCCTCTTGAAGAATGCCATTGAGGAAGGCGGTCTTTACATCCATTTGGAATAGTTTGAAGCCCTTGTGTGATGTGAAGGCAATCAATAACCTTATTGCTTCAATCCTTACCACCGGAGCATAGGTTTCATCATAGTCGATTCCTTCTTATTGATTGTATCCTTGAGCAACAAGCTTTGCTTTGTTCCTAATTACAGCTCCTGAGTCATCGAGCTTGTTTCTGAAAACCCATTTGGTTCCTATGATATGCTTATCTTTGGGGCGGGGAACTAGATGCCACACTTTGTTTCTTTCAAACTGATGAAGTTCTTCTTGCATGGCTTGGATCCAGTCTACATCCTTCAGTGCTTCACCTATGTTCTTTGGTTCCACAACAGATAAGAAAGCATTGAAAGCAAAGAAGGTTAGATGTTCGAACCTGACTGGAGGCTTGATGGTTCTTCTTTCTCTGTTGGGAGCTAGAGTATTTGATGTGGATGCATTTTGATTTGAACATTCAGCTTCAACTTCTATGTTGGGATCACCTTCTCCATTTAAGAACATGTGAGAGGATGAATCATTGATGTCTCCACATGTATTATCTTCATGTTCATGGTTCCCAGAAAAGGATTGTTGTTGATTGTCCATGGGAACTGGTGGAGGAACTGGCGGAACAATTTGTGCAGCTGGGTAAGAACTGGGAGGTGTGATGTCTTCATCTGGATCTTCTTGAGGTGGCTTGGGAAATGGATCTTCAAAGGGACTGGTGGTGTTCTGCATATTTCTACCAAGTGATTTCTCATTAAAAACAACATGAACACTTTCTTCTACCTTTTTAGTCCTTTTGTTGAAGACCTTGTATGCTTTGCTGCTTGAGGCATATCCAATGAAGATCCCTTCATCACTCATTGGGTCGAATTTGCCAAGATTATCCTTTCCATTGTTATGCACAAAGCATTTGTATCCGAACACCCTAAGATGTGAAATGTTGGGAACTCTTCCTCTTAGAAGTTCATAGGGTGTCTTCTCTGTGATTGGGCGAAGCATAGCTCGATTGATGATGTAGCAGGCTGTGTTGATTGCCTCAGCCCAGAATGATTGAGAGAGTCCACTTGAGATGAGCATAGTTCGAGCCATGTCTTCTAAGGTTCTATTCTTCATTTCCACTACTCCATTTTGTTGAGGAGTGTATGGTGCAGAGAAGTTGTGATCAATGCCATGCTCACTGCAGAAGGTTAGAAATTCTCTATTTTCAAACTCAGTACCATGGTCAGAACGAATAGAATTGATGGAACAATCGAGAGATTTTTCTAACATGGGAACTAGATCCTCAAATCGTCCAATGACTTCACTTTTAGATTTTATGAATATTGTCCAAGTAAAACGAGAGAAGTCATCGACGAGAACAAAGATATACATGTTTCCTCCTAGGCTTTGAACTCTCATGGGTCCACAAAGGTCCATGTGAATGAGTTCAAGAGGCCTTGAGGAACTTACCATATTCTTGGATTTAAAGGAACTCCGAGCTTGTTTCCCTCTTACACAGTCTGAGCATGGTTCCTCAGATTTGTCACTTATCTTTGGGAGGCCTCTGACTAGCTCCTTTGAGTGTAGCTTTTGGATTAATTTGGTACTAGCATGACCAAGACGTTGATGCCACAAGTCCGTCTGATCATTCACAGTTGAGAGACAAAGCTTCTCCTTGGGAACGAAGGATGGGTCAACAACATACACATTGTTGAACCTTTTACCTTTTAAGATGATTTGTCCCGAGGAGTCAAGGACAGTGCATTCATTTGATTTGAATCTAACTTCATTGTCTCCTTGATCACACAGCTGTGACACACTAATTAGATCAAAAGCAAGATTATCAACAAGGTGAACTTTATTTACCTTAATGTGGTCATTGAGATTCACAGTTCCTATCCCATAAATTTTCCCTTTGCTTTTGTCTCCAAAAGAGATGTTCCCTCCTTGGAGAGGTTGAAAAGAGGTCATTTGATTTCTTCTTCCGGTCATATGGCACGAGCAACCGCTGTCAATGTACCATAGTTGAGGTTGCCTCTCTTCTTTCTGCACACAATAAAACTAAGATTTCTGAACCCAGTGAAGCTTGACTTTACTGGGGGGATTAGCATGTGATTTATCATTTTGAGTCTGTGAATGACAAGGGAACTGATTCCTTTCACAGTAATATGCACTTTTCTCATTATCATAGTTCCTTTTCTTTGGACACTCAGTGTTATAATGACCATTCTTACCACAATAGAAACACAGACGATTGTACACAACATGTCCATATTTTCTCTTTCCTGGCCTAAAAGGTTTTTCATTTTTTCTTCTATTGAAATCAACATTATTTCTAACTTTACCATGAGCCATGTCCACGTACCTTTTGTGAGCGAAGGAATTAGTGAACCACTTATCTTTAGGTGATACTTTCTCTTTTCCCTTAGGTTCCCTTTCAAAGGCCTTAGGGTCCCTCTTTGGACTATTAGAATTTTCTACGAGAAACTTGGCAACCTCAGCCTTGTTCTCAAGAACCATGATCTTCTCTAATAGGAATTGATTCTTATCTCGAGAAGTTGCAAGAGAAGTACTGAGGTTCTCATTCATCTCAACAAGTTCACGTCTAACCTTTTCATTTTCAGCATCATCATTGATCTTGTTGTCAATGTATCCAACTCCATGACGTTGTTTCACAAAGACAGTTTGATTGATCATTTTTTCATTTATAGAATCAGTGAGAGTATCTAACCTATCAATTATATATTGAAGCAAAATATTTCCAGATAGATTATCATGCATAGGAACTGTAACAGATTATATCTTAGACTCACTACAAGATTGGCAAATTTTAAGGGAACTATCATGCACATTCCTAAGTTCCATGAGTTTGGAGTGAGTTTCAGCGAGATCTTTCTCAGTTTCTTCAAGTTTCTTACTCCACACAAAGTTCTCAACAGTTAAACAAGCAATCTCATCTTCACAATCATCAAGTTTTTGTTGAAGATTACTAGTTTCTTTCCCTAGATTTTTTATGATCTTTAGAAGTTGTTTCTTGTCACAATCAACTAGAGTTTTTAAGAAGTCATCAGAAGTTACCTCAAGGTCTTCTGAGTCGCTTGGATCTCCTTTTGCCATGAGACATTTTCCTCCAGAGAATCCACTCAGATCTAGTTCCTCATCTAAGTCTTCTCCCCATGAGGCCACAAGAGCCTTCTTCCTTTGAGGTCTTTCATCTTCTTTGGAGTCTTCTTTGTTGGGACAACTCTTAGCGTAGTGCCCCTTTTCTTTGAACTCATAGCAAGAGACATCTTTGAGATCTCTCCTCGGTCCATTGTGAAAGAAACTGCATTTTTGGAACTTTCCCTTCACAAAGAATTTTTTGATGTTCTTTGTGAAGAGAGCTGTAAGTTCGTCCTCCTCATCTTCTAGGTCTAAGTTCTCCTGCTCCATCTCAAGCCTTGTGAAGGCTTTGGAGATTTTGAGGGCAATTTCTTTCTCCAGTTTCTTGTCAGCATTGACTTTGGTGTGTTCTCCTTATTCAACCTCTAGTTTCCCTATGATTTGAGTTAAGGGAAGAGATTGGATGCCTGGGGTGTTCTTCATGATTCCTTTGATGAGGGTGAACTTAGAGTTAAGTCCATTGATGACCACCAGTGATTTGGAGACTTCATCAAGGGTGACCTCAGCCGTTGTTAACTTTCCAATGAGCCTGTTGAAGCGAGAGTAATACTCAGAGATGGTTTCAGTTTCCATCATTTTGAATATATGATATTCTCCTTCTAAAGCAAACTTTCGGCTTTGCTTTAGTTCCTCTCTTCCTTCATGCATGTCCTTGAGTGCTTGCCACATCTCTTTCGCCGTCTTGATTCTTATGACTTTGTCCATATGTTCTCTATCCAGTCAATTGAGAATGAACTGTCTAGCCTTGGCGTTCTTTTCCAAGATGACATAATGCTCAGGTTCCCAATCTTCTTCCTTTTGGTTGAGATCGACATAGCCATCTCCATTCTCGACTATCCTCCAGCATTGGTAGTCATTGGTCTTTATATGGCTTTGTTAGGAAATGGAACTCAGGAACCTCAGTTCCCATGAGAGTTCCTTTCCTCAGTTTCTCTACTTTTGAAGATGACAAATACTTTGATACTAATGTTTTATCTCAAAGATGTATTTAAAGGAACCACAGGACAGTTGTTGAAACCATGGAAGCCAAACAAGATAACGAAACCAAACAAGCAAGCCAAAGGAACCCAAAAGTGCCCAGAAATGCAACACGTGACTTTGCTCTTCCCGATGAAGCTGGGAACATAGAACCTCGGACAAAAGATGGTGAAAACGACTTGAGCAAAGCTTCTAAAAGTCTTCCACCATCCAAAAGAAAGCTCCAATATGTCTAGAATGTTGAACCTCAGACAAAGGTTGCTGAAAGCGACGTGACACAAGGCTGTCACCATCCAGAGGATAGTTCCAAAGTGTCTAGGTTGCTGAACCTCGGACGAAAGGAGTTGGACAACGACATGACAGACTTGTCTGAAGCATTTGACCAACCAATGTGGATTCTAAGTTGCCTAGGTTGTTGGTACATGTCTAAGTCAGCGTGAATCAAGGATTACCACACAACATAGGTCAAGCTTGCTCTATGGGAACCAAGAGAAGATCCAACCTCGAGGATCCACTATATAAGGAAGATAAGCTCCACTGTTATCTTCAAGCACTACAACAAGAATCACACTTCATAGCAAACATCATAGTGTGAGCTCTCAAACAGATCGTCAACCAAAACCAAGATCAAGAGGAACCAGTCAAGGAATCTGAGAGCTGTGTGCTAGTTCCTGTGACTGTAAGTGAGTTAGTTCCTTAGTTCTTAGGACTGCTTCTTAGATTAATTATACTTTCTGTTAAGTTTATCTAGGATTGTCTAACTGTGTGTAAGACAAAGAAACTGTGTGTTTGTTCCTAGAGTAATCTGTAACCGAAGTGATAAGAAATCAAGAAGTAGACCTTGAAATCCTTTCGAAAGAAAGGTAGTGATTTTTATCCTAGATTGCTAGTTGGCAATCAAAGGTTTCCACTATAAGGAACTTGTTCATTTATATTTGATTGTTTATTTCCGCTGCGAAGGGAACTGTAATCTGTATTTTTAGTTCCCTTGTTCTTAATCTAACAATCACGATCCTATAATTGGTATCAGAGCAGGAAAAGCTCTAGATCTCTGTTTAAGTTTGCAGATCTAAGATGTCTCAGTCAAGCAAGTTTGAGCTCGGAATCTCCACCAACAAACCACATCTCCGAAAGAAGGGAGAAGAAACATGGTGGGCCAAGTGCATGGAAAGCCACATAAAGACCAGTGACTACCAATGCTGGAGGATAGTCGAGAATGGAGATGGCCATGTCGATCTCAACCAAAAGGAAGAAGATTGGAAACTTGAGCACTATATCATCATGGAAAAGAACGCCAAGGCTAGACAGTTCATTCTCAATGGACTGGATAGAGAAGATATGGACAAAGTCATATGAATCAAGACGGCGAAAGAAATATGGCAAGCACTCAAGGACATGCATGAAGGAAGTGAGGAACTAAAGCAAAGCCGGAAGTTTGCTTTAGAAGGAGAATACCACACATTCAAAATGATGGAAACTGAAACCATCTCTGAGTACTACTCTCGCTTCAATAGGCTCATTGGAAAGCTAACAGCGGCTGAGGTCACCCTTGATAAAGTCTCCAAATCACTGGTGGTCATCAATGGACTTAACTCTAAGTTTACCCTCATCAAAGGAATCATGAAGAACACCCCAGGTATCCAATCTCTTCCCTTGACTCAAATCATAGGAAAACTGGAGGTTGAAGAAGGAGAACACACCAAAGTCAATGCTGATAAGAAATTGGAGAAAGGAATTTCCCTCAAAATCTCCAAGGCTTTCTCAAGGCTTGAGATGGAACATGAGAACTCAGACCTAGAAGATGAGGAGGACGAACTTACAGCTCTCTTCACAAAGAACATAAAAAAAATCTTTGTGAAGGGAAAGTTCCAAAATGGCAGTTCCTCTCACAATGGACCGAGGAGAGATCTCAAAGATGTATCTTGCTATGAGTGCAAAGAAAAGGGGCACTACGCTAAGAGTTGTCCCAACAAAGAAGACTCCAAAGAAGATGAAAGACCTCAAAGGAAGAAGGCTCTTGTGGCCTCATGGGGAGAAGACTCAGATGAGAAACTAAATCTGAGTGGATTCTCTGGAGAAAGATGTCTCATGGCAAAAGGAGATTCAAACGACTCAGAAGAACTTGAGAAAGAAGAGAGGCAACCTCAACTATGGTACATTGACAGTGGTTGCTCATGTCATATGACCGGAAGAAGAAATCAAATGACCTCTCTATAACCCCTCCAAGGAGGGAACATCTCCTTTGGAGACAAAAGCAAAGGGAAAATTTGTGGAATAGGAACTATGAAACTCAATGGCCAGATTAAGGTAAACAAAGTCCACCTTGTTGATAATCTTGCTTTTGATCTAATTAGTGTGTCACAGCTGTGTGATCAAGGAGACAACGAAGTTAGATTCAAATCAAATGAATGCACTGTCCTTGACTCCTCGGGACAAATCATCTTAAAAGGTAAAAGGTTCAACAATGTGTATGTTGTTGACCCATCATTTGTTCCCAAGGAGAAACTCTGTCTCTCAACTGTGAATGATCAAACAGACTTGTGGCATCAACGTCTTGGTCATGCAAGCACCAAATTGATCCAAAAGCTACACTCAAATGAGCTAGTCAGAGGCCTTCCAAAGATAAGTGGCACATCTATGGAACTATGCTCAGACTGTGTAAAAGGGAAACAAGCTCGAAGTTCCTTCAAATCCAAAAATATGGTAAGTTCCTCAAGGCCCCTTGAACTCATCCACATGGACCTTTGTGGACCCATGAGAGTTCAAAGCCTAGGAGGAAACAGGTATATTTTTGTTCTTGTCGATGACTTCTCTCGTTTCACTTGGACAATTTTCATAAAATCTAAGAGTGGAGTCATTGGACGATTTAAGGATCTAGTTCCCATGTTAGAAAAATCTCTCGATTGATCCATCAATTCTATTCGTTCTGACCATGGTACTGAGTTCGAAAATGGAGAATTTCTAACCTTTTGCAGTGAGCATGGCATTGATCACAACTTCTATGCACCATACACTCCTCAACAAAATAGAGTAGTGGAAAGGAAGAATAGAACCTTAGAAGACATGGCTCAAACTATGCTCATCTCAAGTGGACTCTCTCAATCATTCTGGGCTGAGGCAATCAACACAGCCTACTACATCATCAATCGAGCTATGCTTCGCCCAATCACAGAGAAGACACCCTATGAACTTCTAAGAGGAAGAGTTCCCAACATTTCACATCTTAGGGTATTCGGATGCAAATGCTTTGTGCATAACAATGGAAAGGATAATCTTGGCAAATTCGACCCAAGGAGTGATGAAGGGATCTTCATTGGATATGCCTCAAGCAGCAAAGCATACAAGGTCTTCAACAAAAGAACTAAAAAGGTAGAAGAAAGTGTCCATATTATTTTTAATGAGAAATCACTTGGTATAAATATGCAGAACACCACCAGTCCCTTTGAAGATCCATTTCCCAAGCCACCTCAAGAAGATCCAGATGAAGACATCACACCTCCTAGTTCCAACCCAGCTGCACAAATTTTTCCGCCAGTTCCTCCACCAGTTCCCATGGACAATCAACAACAATCCATCTATGGGAACCATGAATATGAAGATAATACCTGTGGAGACATCAATGATTCATCCTCTCACATGTTCTTCAATGGAGAAGGTGATCCCAACATAGAAGTTGAAGTTGAATGTTCAAATTAAAATGTCTTCACATCAAATGCTTTAGCCCCCAAGAGAGAAAGAAGAACCATCAAGCCTCCCGTCAGGTTCGAACATCTAACATTCTTTGCTTTCAATGCCTTTTTATCTATTGTAGAACCAAAGAACATAGGTGAAGCACTGAAGGATGTAGACTGGATCCAAGCCATGCAAGAAGAACTTCATCAGTTTGAAAGAAACAAAGTGTGGCATCTAGTTCCCCGCCCCAAGGATAAGCATATCATAGGAACTAGATGGGTTTTCAGAAACAAGCTCGATGACTCAGGAGCTGTAATTAGGAACAAAGCAAGGCTTATTGCTCAGGGATACAATCAACAAGAAGGAATCAACTATGATGAAACATATGCTCTAGTGGCAAGGATTGAAGCAATAAGGTTGTTGATTGCCTTCGCATCACACAAGGGTTTCAAACTATTCCAAATTGATGTAAAGACCGCCTTCCTCAATGGCATTCTTCAAGAGGAAGTCTATGTCAAGCAACCACCTGGATTTGAAGACAGTGATCATCCAGACCATGTCTATTTCCTAGACAAAGCCTTGTATGGTCTCAAGCAAGCCCTTAGAGCTTGGTATGATCGTCTTGCCCAGTTCCTACTCTCCAATGGTTACAGGCGGGGCATCATTGACAAGACTCTCTTCATTCTAGAAGAAGAAGGTAACATCTTAGTGGTTCAAATCTATGTTGATGATATCATTTTTTATTCCACTAACTTGTCCCTTGTAGATAAGTTCAAAGACTTGATGAACAGTGAATTTGAAATGAGTCTAATAGGGGAACTTACCTTCTTCCTCGGATTGCAAATATCCCAAAAGAAAGATGGCATACAAATTCACCAATAAAAGTATGTCAGGGAACTGTTGAAAAAGTTCAAAATGGAGTCCTGCAAGCCTCTCTCCACTCCCATCTCTACCATCTCCCATTTGGACAAAGATCACTCAAGTCCTCTTGTGGAAGAAAAGCTCTATAGAGCTATGATAGGTTCTCTCATGTATCTAACAGCTAGTCGTCCAGACATTGTGTTTGCTGTTTGCTTGTGTGCTAGGTTTCAATCATGTTCAAGAGAAACACACTTAGCTGCTGTGAAAAGGATATTCCGATATCTCAAGGGAACTGACTCGCTCTGCATTTGGTACCCCAAAGAGTGTCCCTTTGAGCTAATGGGTTTCACTGATGCTGATTATGCTGGATACCTGGTGGATATGAAGAGTACTTCTGGAATGGCACAGTTCCTAGGCCCTTGCCTTGTGTCATGGGGCTCAAAGAAACAAATCTCAGTCTCCCTCTCCACCACAGAATCTGAATACATTGTAGCCGCCTCTTGCTGTTCCCAACTCTTATGGCTAAAGCAACAACTCGCGGATTTCGGTATGTCTTATGATCCTCTTACCATTCTTTGTGATAACACGAGTGCTATAAACATTTCTAAGAATCATGTGCATCATACTAGGACCAAACACATAGATATAAGGCATCATTTCCTTAGAGATCACGTTGAGAAAGGGAACATCATTATGAAATTTTATAGAACTGAAGATCAGGTTGCAGACATATTCACCAAAGCCTTGAATAGAGTTCCCTTCGAGAACCTTAGATTAGAACTTGAAATGATTCCTATAAACTAGCAGTTCCTTTAGTTTAAAGTTCCTCTTCAGTTTCCTTGATTGACTAGTTCAGATCTTTTTACTTGTCTTTGTCTTGGAATCTTCGTGTTATTTCTCTTGCGTTAGACCCTCATATCCATAATGGTTACTCAAAAGGCTTTGACAAATTTTTCTAGTTCTTCTCCTTGGATGTTCCTTTTTATTAAAATTCAATCATTGTCCAAGTTTCTTTGTTGGCCCAAAAGTCACAATCTGATCATATTCTAACCCAACAATACAAGCCGAAATGATGATTGTGTACTATGACCCTCCCTTGCCTCATTGCACAATCTAATTCCCTATGATCCTCTTCTTAACCCTCTCTGGGAATTAGTGTGTGATGCGATAAATGGCCTTCCCCGATTTATTTTATGGGAACGTACTTTCAGGTCCTATGTCTTAAAACCCCACATCAAAGGTTCCCATATATCCCTCTAGCACACTGAAAAAATCGCCAAAAAGGAACTAGGTCAGGCTGCTCTTCAAACGGCTAGTAAGAATCTCGCTCTTCCCAAGACAGTATTTATGGCAAATCTCACAGCGTCAGAGATGTCTTCTCAACCTTGAACAGTTGCCATTTTTTAGCATTTGATCTTTGAATTTGTGACCGTTGCAAAGGCGAAAAAGCTGCAAGAAAATTAGCCGTTTCAATTCTTTAGAGTTCCCAGAAATCTCTCCAACAACTTGATTCTCATCGGCTCCACAATTTGCTCAAGGGTCATTTAGGGCCTCCTGTTTGATTGAGCCGAGCACTCTGTTTTCTCTCGATTTCTCTCAATCTCTTGTTCACTTTTTTCTCTCAAAACACAAAGCTCCTCCAATGGCCAACAAAAACCTCAACCTTAACCTTGTCCAAGACGAGGAGGAAGCTGCCCTCCTAAGAGCCTTCAGATAGAAGAAAGCAGCCTCTTCCTCCAAATCCCCTGATCTCACACCCACAAAAGAACCTTTACCCAAGCATACAGAAGAGGTGGAAAAGGAACTCCACCATGGATCTGCATCAGCTACTCATACTGTCTCTGAGGGCGGTTCCCATGACTCTTCTCCAGACAAGGAAACCATGGAGATTCACAGCTCTGACCCATCGCCGATTAGCACCAAATCCAAGGTTGCTCCCTCAGTTGCTACCAGGCTCAAACTCCAAAAGAGGAGTTCCCATGCCCTGGTTCCCTACAACCCTGCCTCCAAAAAGCCGACCCTCTCCAAAAAGGCCAAATCGGTTGTCTTGTCTTCCTTGTCCACCAGAGCCATAACCTCCACTCTGGGGAAAGTGTATTCCTCATTCGCTAAGAGGAAGATACTCAAGCCCCTTATCATTGGTGAGGAGTTATGGACCCAGCCCCTAGAAGAAGAAGATGAAGCTCAATTCGGCGAAGCCCTCAGTGAATTCCATTCTCTGCTCCAGTTTCAAGGGTGGGACCAGCTCTTGGTGGAACCCTTCTCAGTCTCCGACGAAGTGGTACGTCTCTTCTATCAGTCCATGACCTTTGTGCTAGCCAAGGAGAACTCTCCCTGTAATGATGTCATCCTCCAATGGAAGGGAACCATGTTTTCCTTGTCCCCAAGCATCATCGCCTCAGCTCTAGGGATTGAGCACATGTCCGGCTTTGACATTCTGCATCAAAAGAAGACATGGCCCAAAGGCAAAGGGTACAAAACCAAAACTGAGGTGGTCAGCAAGCTCTATGATGGCGACAATCCAAAAAATCTGCTTACTAAGGGGCTTTCTCTGTCCAACAAGCTCCTGCACTTCTGGATCATAAGGAATTTGGTTCCCAGGTAGGAGCACCGAGCCACAGTTCTCATCACCGATGCCATCCTTATGGATAAAATCTTATCTGGTGACCAAGTTGATCTCCCCAAGCTAGTGTTAGCTCATATGCAGTTCTGTCAATCCCATGAATCTCATGCATTGCCCTTCCCTCACCTCATAAAAAAATCTTCTCTCCATGCTTAGCCAGTACCCATCAGACCTCAGGGAAACAACCTACATAAAGTTCCTAACCATGGCCACTGTCAAGAAGCTCAAAACCAAAGATCATATGGATGCTCCTTCTGATGTGCATGCGGAATTGCCTAAGGAAAAGGCAAAATCCCAAGCCACTCCAAGCTCCTTGCCTCCGCTCTACCCCATTCAAGACTCCTCTGCGATCATAGCTTCACTGGGTCGTATTGAAAAAGCCATCACGGAAGGAACCACTGCTATCTCTGGTGCCATCCGTGATCAAGTAACTGAAATGGGAAAGACCAGAAAGGCTATATCTGGTCTAGTGGATGTGATTCAACAGACCTTGGAGGTTGCAATTGGAGGTGATCAGGCCGCTGAGATGGCTACAGGCCAAGGTGAAGGAACTGTAGAAATGAAGGAAACTGAAGAGGAGGCCACTATGCTGCCATAGGAACGTCTCTCCTAGTTCCCAATGCTATAACATCACAGTGTGCTAGTAGTTCCCTAGGGTCCTACTCCCCTCTTCTATCCTTATTTTGTCTTTGTCAAGCTGTTTGTGATCTTTTGTTCCTCTTTCCACTATACATCTCTCGACAATGTATTGACCTTAATGATTAATGAACTCTTTTGGTAATGTTTCTAATGCATCATTTGTCTTTGCCTTAAGTTTCTATTATGGTGACTATCATGGGTTTAACGTAATTGTTTATTTCACATTGATATCCTATACTTGATAAGTAAATTAATATTTTCGATGATGTCAAAAGGGGGAAGAATGGATAGGAACCTTGAACTCTTAGAACTACTGAACTTATAGGAAATCTGAACCCATTCTACTTCTGAGGGGGAACTCGAATAACTTAGTTCATTTGATTAGGGGGAATTTGCAACTATTGAATGTTCTCTCATTATTTTATAAAGTTGTAAATCTCTTAGCTCAACTGTTCTCATGAATCTCATGTCCTTATTATGTTGCCAAGTTCCTTATATTTGTCATCATCAAAAAGGGGAAAATTGTTAGGAAATGGAACTCATGAACCTCAGTTCCCATGAGAGTTCATTTCCTCAGTTTCTCTATTTTTGAAGATGACAAATACTTTGATACTAATGTTTTATCTCAAAGATGTGTTTAAAGAAACCACAGGACAGTTGTTGAAACCATGGAAGCCAAAAAAGATAAAGAAACCAAACAAGCAAGCCAAATGAACCCAGAAGTGCCCAGAAATGCAACACGTGACTTTGCTCTTCCCGATGAAGCTGGGAACACAGAACCTCGGACAAAAGATGGTGAAAACGACTTGAGCAAAGCTTCTAAAAGGCTGTCACCATCCAAAGGAAAGCTCCAAGATGTCTAGAACGCTAAACCTCGGACAAAGGTTGCTGAAAGCGACGTGACACAAGGCTGTCACCATCCAGAGGATAGTTCCAAAGTGTCTAGGTTGTTGAACCTCGGACAAAAGGAGTTGGACAACGACATGACAGACTTGTCTGAAGCAGTTGACACAAGGCTGTCACCATCCAGAGGATAGTTCCAAAGTGTCTAGGAAAGCATGGAATTGACCATTTCCTTAAGAACTCGATTCTTCCTCTCCGACACACCATTTTGTTGTGGTGTATAGGGAGCCGTGGTTTCATGAATGATTCCTACGGATTGGAAGTATTCTGGGTCAAAATACTCACCACCTCTATCGGTGCGTAATCTTTTGATCACCGTTCCCAACTGAAGTTCCACTTCAGTTTTATAGATTTTAAATTTTCCAAGGGCCTCGTCCTTAGCATGCAATAGAAATAAATAACAATAACGGGAATAATCATCTATGTAAATAACAACATATTTCTTATTTCCCAAGGATGGAGAAGCATGAAAATCACATAAGTCACTATGTATCAAATCAAGCACTACACTATTTCTCTTAACATCAGAAAACGGTTGTCTTGTTATCTTAATAAGCATGCAAGTTCTACACCTCTCTAAACTCATATCAAATGGAGGAATTAAACCATTTTTAGACATATCAAGCATGCGTTTATAATGAACATGTCCTAGCCGAGCATGCCATATAGAGGAAACGTTTTCCTCCGAGGGAACAACACCCTTTGAAGGGGCCGTTCCCACTGAGGGAACAACACGTTCAAAAGAAATAGAACCTTGACCATAAGTCATATAAGCTGAATTCATAGCTTTATTAATACTTAGCTTAAACATACCATTACATAGGTAACCACGTCCTACAAATACACCGCCCTTAGATAATATATATTTATCAGCTTCAAACACTTGCCGAAAGCCTAACCTGTTAAGGATAGCACTAGAGACTAAATTTTTCCTTATTCTGGGTACATACAACACATTTTGTCAGAATTAAAGTCTTCCCAGAAGAGAACTTGTAGGATCGTGATTGTTAGATTAAGAACAAGGGAACTGAGAATACAGATTACAGTTCCCTTCGCAGTGGAAATAAACAATCAAATATAAATAAACAAGTTCCTTATAGTGGAAACCTTCGATTGTCAACTAGCAATCTAGGATAAAAACCACTACCTTTCTTTCAAAAGGATTTCAAGGTCTACTTCTTGATTTCTTATCACTTCGGTTACAAATTACTCTAGGAATAAACACACAGTTTCTTTGTTTTACACACAGTTAGACAATCCTAGATAAACTTAACAGAAAGTATAATCAATCCAAGAAGCAGTCCTAAGCACTAAGGAACTAACTTACTTACAGTCACAGGAACTAGCACACAGCTCTCAGATTCCTTGACTGGTTCCTCTTGATCTGGGTTTTAGTTGACGATCTGTTTGAGAGCTCACACTATGATGTTTGCTATGAAGTGTGATTCTTGTTGTAGTGCTTGAAGATAACACTGAAGCTTATCTTCCTTATATAGTGTATTCTCGAGGTTGAGTCTTCTCTTGGTTCCCACAGAGCAAGCTTGACCTAGGTTGTGTGGTTATCCTTAATTCACGCTGACTTAAACATGTACCAACAACCTAGGCAACTCATAATACACATTGGTTGGTCAAAGGCTTGAGACGAATCTGTCATGTCGTTGTCCAACGCCTTTCGTCCGAGGTTCATCAACCTAGACACTTTGGAACTATCTTCTGGATGGTGACAGCCTTGTGACATGTCGCTTTCAGCAACCTTTGTCCGAGGTTCAGCGTTCTAGACATCTTGGAGCCTTCCTTTGGATGGTGGCAGGCTTTAGAAGCTTTGCTCAAGTCGCTTTCACCATCTTTTGTCCAAGGTTCAGTGTTCCCAGCTTTATCGGGAAAAACAAAGTCACGTGTTGCACTTCTGGGTACTTCCGGGTTCCTTTGGCTTGCTTGTTTGGTTTCTTTATCTTGTTTGGCTTCCATGGTTTCAACAACTGTCATGTGGTTCCTTTAAACACATCTTTGAGATAAAACATTAGTATCAAAGTATTTGGCATCTTCAAAAGTAGAGAAACTGAGGAAAGGAACTCTCATGGGAACTGAGGTTCCTGAGTTCCGTTTCCTAACAAAACTCTAACTCCACTTGGCCTTTGCCTAAGACGGAGGCAGTTGACTCGTTTCCCATATGAAGGACACGTCCAACATCCAATGGAACGAAGATCTTGAACATTGAATTGTCCCTACACACGTGTGTGGTAGCACCCGAGTCAACCCACCATGCTATCTCATCATCCTACACAAAGAAGGTCTCAGAAATATTAGGAACAAAGTCCAAACCAGGAAATGTTACTAAAGAGGGAACAGTTCCGTTCGAGGGAACCGTTCCTTTCTGACCTTGATGAGATTTCTGCCCTTGGTCCTTAGAACCTTGAGCAGACTGGTTGGGAGCGTTGCCCTTCTTGCCCTTTCCAGCCCAACAATCCTTCTTAAGATGTCCAGGCTTCCCACAGTTCCAACACCCCTTTTGAGAGAGTTTCTTGTTGGGACCGGTGTTTGTGTTGTTGTGCGGCCTTTTCTTGCCCTTCTTGTTGTTACCCTTATGTGAACCTTCTTCCATCATGTTGATGGTGGAAGAATTGAGTCTCTTTCTCCTTTCCTTTCTCTTGCGAACGAAGGCCCTCTTCAATACGCAAGTGGCTGCCAAGTTCCACAAGGGAAATACCTTCCTTCTTGTGCTTCAACATGTGCTTGAAGTATTTCCATGATGGAGGCAATTTGTCAATAATGCTTGACACAGAAATGGACTCGTCCATATTCAATTTATGTTGAGCAAACTGCCCCAAGATACGGAGTATCTCATGATATTGCTCCATCACCGGTCTTGAGTCAACCATTTTATATGTATTGAAGTTGCTCACAAGGAACTTTACGCTTGAAGCGTCTTCAGCCATGTACTTCAACTCTAAAGATTCCCAAAGTTCCTTGGTGGATTCAACATTTTGGTACACATCAAAAAGTGAGTCGGACATACCGTTTAAGATGTGGCCCCGGCAAATGTAGTCATCGTTCTCCCATTTGCTCCTTTTCCTCACGGCCTCAAGTGGTTCATCATCGACTAACTTCGGCATGGGAGTGAACGTATACCACCTTGAGGGTGGTCAAGAGGAAATGCATCTTCTTTTGCCAACGGCGGAAGTCCATCCCTTCGAATTTTTCCAACTTCTGGAACTTTGTCGTCATCTCACGAACAGTCGTCATTGATTCAAAAATTCTGATTTCGATTGTAAGAACAATGTATGCTGAATAAGAAACAGTGTATGTTGAGGCGACTGTTCCCTATAAGTCTTGATCTTCTCTTGATGTTGACTTCGGCTTCAATAGGGAACGATCAATGAACGCTGTAACTCGGATAAGATTTGAATCGTGAGAACACTTTCCGAAATCATAATTTTGCCCCTTACTAAGCCTTAGGGAATCCGCAAAATCTGAAGTGAGATAAGACAAATCTTCTAGTTCCCTTCAAGGCTTCTGATGGGAACTAAACTACGTTCAAGTATTTATGGAGTATGACTTCAAATCAGATAGAGAACTTGTGTCTATTTTCTGATTTCCCAACACTATCACCGAAATGCCTTTATATAGGTTTTCGGGCAGTCACAAGGAACGGTTACGGCAGTTATAAGCAGTTACAAGCGGTTACTAACGGTTACCAACCGTTCCAACTGCCATCAACCGTTTCCAAGGATATCCAACTACTTCTATCAGTTATCAACTGATTTAAGGTAGTTAAGAGGCGGTTATTTCGACGGTTACCAAGGCGGTTATAACACATTTATCATGTGCTGAAACTTTAACCATGCCTCATGGAACTTGACGTTCCCACCTAGGGAACGGCTGATCCCTCCAAGGAACGAGCACTCGTTTAACCTTACGTAACGTCGATCTGTCTTAAAGACACAATTAACCTCTCTGATGCACTGTTCCCATATGGGTAACGTCACATATCCTTAATGTCTCCCTCAGAATCTCAAGTATGCTTACACGAGTGTGTACTCCACACCTCCAAACCCGTGATGTAACTAAGTGAGATCTTATAGTGTCGTATGAATCCCGATCACACTAAATGGCACCGTTCCCTATATGGGAACGGTCTCTTGATGACACTAAAATCACCAATAGAGAGTGGGCAGATTGGAAAAGTGGGCAGATTAGAAAAGACGAGGGGATTTGCAGAGGCGTTCGGCGAGTGTGACCAAGAGTGTTTGGACAATAATTAAGAAGAAAATAATTAAAAATAAATAAAATATGAGGCCTTGAAATTTTTAGGGAACCGACAAGCAAAATCAAGCCACAACCATCGCGTGGAGTTTTCACAAAGAACACGCTAACCTCACTTGCATGTTGTGATGTCACTCTCCCAATAGGAATGGTCCACGACCCAACCGCCATTGATAGCCGCCTCGCCTACGCACAACACATCATCCGAAGCAATCAACTACAAGCTGACACATCTCTGCTCCTTGACCGCAATCGCAAGCATGACTCGAAGACTATAAATAGGCCTGATATTTCACATTTTAGGGATCTTTTGTTCAATCGCCCTTTTTTTGGGAAGAAATAATAAGAGATTTGTGGTTGGTTCTCATGTAGAGAATTGTCAAAGTGTAATCGCAGGTAGAATCATCATGTTGATTATAATAAAATGTGGGTTCTTCAAAGTTTCTTGTTCATTATTTGAAAGATCACATTATTTTACGGGATAGTCTATGTCGCGATAGATTTATGTTTTAACAACTCAAATACATGGTAACCGCCAATAATAGCCTAATCCGATTACATTCTTTATGATAATTTTTCCTTTATGTATATATATAATCCGTCTCTAAGATAAAGAAACATATCATTGTATGTTTCCACTAAAATGAAAAACAAGCGAGATAAGCTCAAAAAGCCTGACCAAAACTAATAAAAGACAATCCAATGAAAAATGTCATAACATTTTGCACTCAAAGACTAACAGGTCCTATAATCAACTATTGCTATCCTCAAGAAAAAAAAGCTTAATACTATTAAGGGATATCTCTATAAGTTAATAACGTAACAAAATGTCAAGTGATAAGACCAAAAAAATTCAACAATTAATACATATGCTCAGCGCCTTTTCGTCTTTGATTCGGTTCTGGAGATCATTATGTGTGAAAGTATTACACATAATGATCTCCAGAACCGAATACATACTATATATTCGTTGGCATGGGTGTTTAGTCGTGATGAGTGTTCTAGTTTCAGCAAGACTAGCGTAATGCATTCATCACTTTAAGGGGTGGCATGATGCAATACAAAACAATGTCCAAGAACACAACTGTATATACAGACTTCAACTTAGCAGAGTGACATATGCAAGCAATGTAATATGTAATGTTATACATGACAACATCACATTTTCATATGGCTGGCTTGGTGTTCATCATGGCATCCTCTAGGTGCTCTTAATTTTTCTTCTACACCAGTTTCAGAGTTGTCAATTCATACTGATCGAGAGAGATAATGTTGGAGAAAAAATGTCAACAAGGAGATCACATCGATTTAGTCTTCAGAGTATACTTGCTTTTTTAGGAAGTTCGTTTATGATTTCAAGCATATTAAACTTAGAAACCCGCACATGGTCTTCCCATGTCTTGCACCTATGCAATATCTGAATACCCAACTAAAGGATTTCAGGCCTAGCAAGAACGACTACCACACAGAGGTAGCTTTTGTCGTCCACATTCGATCACCGAGCAAGAGGCCTACATTGTCTTTTATTTTTTATGAAGGTTTGGTTTGAACATGCAGTTTCTTTTAGATTAGGCGCTTAATCATGTCAAGAAACATTTCCAATATATATGTGAAAGCTTATTTGAGAAATAACAGAACATACCAGCAGTGGACGAAAATAAGATTGCCAAGTGATGAAGAACACTAGTCTGTTTGCTTGCATTGCTTAGATGAACGGTGTTATATATCCATATAGTACGTTCTTCTATATTTTTCAAGAAGGGAAGGAGATGCGGTAAAGGAAGAATATATGGTGGGTTTACCTGTATCCCAGCTAGTTCGCATGCCACAGTTCTCCTGAAAATTTCCGATGAACTAAAAGAAAGCATCCAAGAGAAGATCATATGCTTGTTGTTAGTGCATCATACTATTAAGAAACACATTGATATAATAACACAGATACATACTGACTTTATGCATAAGAAATGTTTTTCATGTTTCAAATTAAGCACCATAATAGAGTGTTGGGTCAATAGTTTTACCCATAATACTACTTACTAGTTAAAGCTTAAGAGCATTAACGTAATTAATGGACCAACAAAACTCATAAGGGAAAATACGTACAGCTTAAACACCATCATGCCACTGAGTAACTCACCGTAAGTGACAAAAGGAACAAGCTAGAGTGAACTAATAAACCCTCCAAGAATGGTAAATAACTCGAAGGATGCTAACTTCCCTCTATAGATAACTTGAAGAGAGAGCACGACGATGAACATGCTAAACGATAGTAGCATAGAATTTCCCAGCATTGGTCATGTCTTTTGAACTAGTTACAACTTACAAGCTGGCAAGTTCAATTAAAAAGACAAACCCCACACTGAAGAACTGCAAAAATTATATTAACATCACTGCAAAGAACATAGTTTAAAAACCGAGCATGCATGTCATATGAAGAAGAGTTAAATGAGGGTTTGGAAGATATCTCATTGAACTATTCCTAAAATGAGGTATGTTATTGTTTTTCTTATTAAAGATTTATTTTTTATAGATTATTTTATATGTTTCATATTATGTCTTATTTAGGATTTGCAACTAGCAAGTTTTGTTATTTTTCATTCTAAAAGTTCACTTTCTAGGTTTAGATATTTGGAGATATATAAATTAGGTTAAAAGTTTGATTTTTATAAATTATTAATGTAACAAACTCAATTTTTATAGAGTAATTTTAATTTATTCATGTCATGGAAAGTAAGGTTTTAACATTCTTTACAACTTTTGTGATTTGGGCTTTAGCGTTAGGGTTTTGGAAAAAGTTTTGAGTTTAGGGTTAAGATATTGTATTTAGGGTTTGGTATTAAAGGTATAAGAAAGGCTGTATGGTATAGGATTTTTGAATTTTGATTTAGGGTTTATGGTGTCATAATAGGATTTAGAGTCCATTTATTTCGGTCCATTTATTTTTAGTGGACATTTAGTGAACGTCTACTAGTTTATTTCAGTCCATTTATTCGTTATAACTTTGGTGATTTGGGGTTTAACGTTAGGGCTTTGGAAAAAGTTTTGAGTTTAGGGTTAAGATATTGTATTTAGGGTTTAGTATTAAAGGTATAAGAAATGGTGTAGGATATAGGGTTTTTGAATTTTGATTTAGGGTCTAAGGTGTCAGAATAGGGTTTAGGGTCCATTTATTTTTGATGGACATTTAGTGAACGTCTGCTCGTTTTGGACAGACAATGCGTTGAGGTCCACATATTTTGGACGAAAAATATTATATTGTCCATCTTTATGGACAAAGAAAGAGATAATGTTCAATATTGTTTTCAGAAGAACATGTAATCAATTTTCACTCATTCTGGATGTGAGGCTTGGATCTCGTTAGGCGGCTGAGAGGATGATAGAGAAAGATGAAGAGGCGGGCTGTGAGGTCTAGGAGAATACTGGGCGTGGGGGAGAAGAGAAGATAGGAGAGGAGAATGATTATCAAAAGTGACATTTTTTATAATTTTGTAATTTTTGTCTTCTTTTTATATGTGTGTTACATGCAAAATTTTATCATGCGGTAAAAACCAATACCCTTATTTTGCATATACCGCACATATAAATTGTGTTCACTCTCACTTTTTACTTTCCCTCTCTCTCTCTCACTATTCTCTTGTGTATCAATCCCTCTTCCAAGCAACACAACCAACCCACCACAAGCCCTCTCATCCATCTTATGAGCCACCAATCTAACACTACCGGCCCCTCTCCAACCACCTCTACAGCAAGTCGTCGTCACAACAACCATCCACCAACCCCGCACCTCACGCAACAACCCTCTTATCCACCATCCTTGTACGCAGCAACCTCGTCACCACTCCATTGTTGTTGTCAGCTCCCTTTCCGCCACTATTGACAAGTTATACATTTTTTTATTTGTTAGGGTTTGGTTTGGATTAGGGTTTATATCGAATTAATTTTCATAAATGTGTGAATCTTGTGTTGTAAAATGTGTAAGAGTTAAGTTTGTACTAGACCTCAGCAAACGCGGGCCGGCCCGCCCGGCCCGCCAATGAACCGGGTTTGGACAAGGACTTAAGTCCGAACGGGTCGGTTGGCCCGTTCGGGCTGGCGGGCCGGGCCCGATAATAGGGTTCGGCCTGGCCCGCGGCCCGTATAAAAATTTAATTATATAAAAATATATTTTAAAAATATATTTAAAAAATAAATATAACTTAAAAAATATATTTAAAAAAATAATTTAATGGGCCGGCCCGACCCGTTAAATACCAAAAAAATTAAAAAAATAGTAAAAAATAATTTTAAAACATATTATATGCCATACGGGCCGCCCCGCTCTTCCGGACGGGTACGAGTAACACATTGGGCCCGACAAACGGGCTCGGCCCAGCCCGGGCCCGTAAAAACGGGCCCACATTTTGGCTTAGGACCGACCCGGGCCCGTATATGCTCAGGTCTAGTTTGTACCTATTTCAAACCAAAAAAAGTTATTGTTCAATATGAGATGGAAAACTCGTCCAAGATATGATGCTGGTATGAAATTTCTTTAAAAAGTTTGGAAGAATTTCAAGTGTCTTTTTCCATTCGTTTTTTTATATGATGTTGTATATAATGTTCTTTCAATTTGGATGGACAAACGTTTAGCAATTTCTTTTAAGTGCATTGTCCATGCATTTTTAATGGACAATGTGCACAAAACCTACTAACATCATCAATTTGTCTACCCAAAATCAGTGGTATACCATTGTCTGTCCAAAACATGTGGACCTTAACACCACATTTGTCCAAAACCAATGGGTTCACTAATTGTCCATTAAAAATATATGGATAGAAACAAATGGACCTTAAACCCTAAATCAAAATCCTATACCAATACCCTAAATTCAAAACCCTCATATACTCCATTCCCTATACATGTTAAACCCTAAATCCAATATCCTAACCCTAAACCCAAAACCTAATTCCAGATTCCAGATGAACTTTAAATCCCAAATCACAAAAGTTGTCATGATACAAATAAATAAAAAATAACCTATAAAAATGAGCTTGTAACATCAATAATCTATAAAAATCGAACTTTTAACCTTAAACTTGTAAATCTCTAAATATCTAAACCTAAAACATGAACTTTTTATATGAAAATAACAAAACTTGTGATTTGAAATTCCTAAATAAGACATGACATAAAGCATACAAAATAATTTATAAAAATCGAACCTTTAACAACAAACTACTTATTTTTTGTTCTTTTGTCCGTCCATATAAAATGGAAAACACCAATTCGTTTATCTATTTTCGACGGAAGGTTGCACACTGTCCATCCAAAATGAACGGACTATATCATTTCCCGTAAAATCTCATATCCTTTGTCCGTCCATATAAATGGACAATACAAATTTGTCTGTCGATTTTTGACGTATTTTTTTTATAAAGAAAGAATTAGGCTAGCCCTAACACCGGTTAGTCGACCATCCTAGAGCATTCTTGCGGATGAGAACCCGAAATTCTAAATCAGCGAGAAGATCCATCAGAGAACAAGCGTGACCAAGGGCAACAATCCTTGATTTTCAACTTATAATTGCACAATGTCCATCCAAAATACATGAACAATATCATACACAATAAGCATATTTTACCTTTCGGTAACAAAAAATATGTTTCAAAGTGACTACAAAAATGTACTTAGAATGCTTTTTTTAAGGGTGTTGTTAAACACGTCCATAAATTTTTGTTATTTATACTCACTATAGTGGAATGCGCAAGCTTATACATAGTCATATGTATGCGGAAAATGTGTGTGTGTGTATATGCATTAGTAAACCGTACGTATGCGCATTGCGTATGCATACACATATCTATGCGCAATGCGCATGCATAAACATATATGTGCATTGCACATGCATACACATATGTATGCACACTGCGCATACACACTAGTTGAAAATTAAACATTAAGTGCATGATACGTTGCGTATATTGAACAATAAATTTTGGATACAACGTAAATAGTTGAACGGAAAATTTTGAATATTTTTCCTCTAAATTTCTCAATATATACATACTCATCATCTTTGTAGATACATACTCATAGTTATCCAATAATGATTGTTCTGAATTTTTTAATTCGAATGAGGTAAGTTTACTTGTACTATTTTACAAATTCACACATCGAAAACGAAAAAAAAATGATTTTTCATAAATAATAACCGTATGCACTAACATACGAAAAAATTATTTTTCATAAATAATAACCATAGTAACATACTAAACATAATAACATTATGTTGTTATTTACATCTTTTTAATGTCAAAATAATATAATCTTGAAACTCTCAATATGCTATATAGTTAATGTATTAAAACTTTTCAACTTTTAAGTATACAAGGTTGCAAGTCATTATAATTTTGTGCTAGTAACATTCTAAACATTAGATGGAATCATCCACTAGTCTATAATGAAGTTACTAAACATTAATGAAAGCTTAATAGCATACTTAAACACTAATGTAACTATAAAATAATCATGTATGGATGTACTACAAACTATAATCTAACACACTAAACATCAATTAAACATATATGAATCTATCAAGATATCTACATATAAATGCTCTTGTTACAAGTACATAACATACTAAACCTTCATTAGATATATAACATTCTATCAAGCTATATATACTATACGTAATCTAAGTAACTAATCTTATCATAAAAAAGTTGTATAATAGTATAAGGATTAGTAAACTTATCTAAAACATTAATGAAATTTTAAAATGGTCACGTTAAATAAATAACACTCTAAACTTTCAATAAATAAATTAAACACTCTATTAACTATCTATATTATACGTAAAAGTAACTAATCTTTTCATAAAATTGTGTTAGAGCTGACAAAATCAATTATCACTCTAAAAGTAACTAATCTTTTCATAAAGTTATGTTGGAGATAATTGATTTTGTCCATTTATTATAAATAAATATTTGGAGATCATAACACTCTAAACATTTATAATAATTTATTTTGTCCATCAAAAATAAATGGACATTTACAAAATTGTCCATCAAAAATAAATAGACAAATTGTTATAGTTCATCTAAAAAACATGAGACAAATTGAATTTGTCCATACATTTTGGACGAACATGTATCAACTGTCCGTTCATTTTGGACGGACAAATTCAATCGTTAAAAGTAAAAATACGCATGTATTACTCTTACTTACCAACATCTACACCATTAATATGGCCGGTTATTGTCCATAGCAATTGTAATTCTTCCATAACTCTTCCTTAGCTCTTCCATATTATTGTTCATGAAAACAACTAAAGTTTTCCCGCTTCTCTCAAACTTATTGAACTATGTCATATGAAGAAGAGTTGAACAAAGGTTTAGAAGATATATCATTGAACTATTCCCAAAATGAGGCATGTTCTTGTTTTTGTTGTTAAAGGTTCAAGTTTTATAGATTATTTTGTATATATGCTTCATGTTATGTCTTAATAGGGTTTAGGGTGAAAGTTTTGTTCTTTTTTCATTTAAAGTTCATGTTCTAGATTTGAATATTTGGAGATTTACATATAAATATAAGAATAAAGGTTTAGTTTTATAGATTATTGATGTTACAAACTCAATTTTTGTGACTATGTTTTTTGAAATACAACATGATTTAGGGTTAAGCATTTAAGGAATATGAAAGGGTGTAGGGTCCTCAACTTATGAATTGTATATTTTTTTGGTTTTTTGATATTTAGGTTTTAGGGTTTTGTTATAGTTTTTTTGTTGTCCGTGTAATTTTAATGGACAGTTAGCAAATTGTCCACTAGTTTTACACGGACAAAAAGTTGTTGTCCACACATTTTGTGTAGACGGATTCAGATATTCCACACACTTTGGACGGACAGTACTATCCATTTGTTTTGGACGGACAAACTATGTTTTTCCCCTCGATTTCGAACTCATTTGATTAGCTTCTATTTTGTTTGAATCAGGTTGAGCATGATGTTTATATTGGGATTGAGGATAATATGCAGTATCAGCAGCCTACAACAAATATGTCACAAGCTTATGACTACTATTGGGGTGATGATGTTAATCCACATTTGGTTCCCGCATATCCTTTTCGTGGAACAACAATGACCCTATCTAGAGTCAACCTACAGGGGTATTGCCATCTTCATCAGATTTTGACTAGGATAGAATTGATCTTATTGAAACTCAAGAATAATCTTATATTGATTATTTCAAATTATTTGCAATAGATCAAACATTTTGTAGTCGAGATGAAGCAATAAATTTGGTGAAAGTTGTTGGAAGGAAGAATTGTATGTGCATAAAGATACATCATGTAATATAAAATAATGTTTTAAAGCTTGGAATGACATGGTTGACGTGTGAAAGATATGGACATTACACTCCCTTGAAAGGCAAGGAGGAAATTACCAAGACCAAGAAATGTGGGTGTCCTTCCACTTTGAAGTGTTACGAGCATGTATGAGATTCATGAAAAGTTGAAGTTATATGCGACAACCACAACCATAAGATTGGAAAAAGTTTACATGGTCATTCATTTGATGGCAGATTGACCAAGGCAGAGTATGAATTGACAAGGAACCTCACTATCAATCAGTGTGCCATAAAACAGATCATGATTGCACTGAAGAATGATAAGGACAATCTCACCACATATCAGCAAGTGTACAATGCTTGACATAAGATTAAGAATGAGATCATGGATGGACGCACTATGTTACAACACTTTTTCCTTGAGACCACAAGATTGGGCTACTTTCAAATGAACCAAATGAAACCGAGTACAACATTACAAGTGACATTATGTGGGCACATCCAGACTGTAACACCCCCAAATTTTACCCCATTTGAAAGCGTTACTGCCGATGACCCCGGACGTAAACCCCGAAGTCACCTCAGGCTTTTCCGACGTCATAACTGACTTAAAACAGAGTTATAATACTAAAATCATAACTTTTATTAAACCACATGGTCGCGGAATTACACGATTCCTAAAACGACCCAAATTTATCAGAAATACAAAATAGCACAGCGGAAATCTTTTAAATACAAAGCGACAAAACAACTTGTCAAAACACCGTTCATCTTCATAGTCGTTCTAGCCTTCTCGGATCTTCAACACACCTGATGTGCCGAATCGGACGGATGACACCAGCCAACCATGCAAGGAATATAACGGTTGGTCAGTCTAATGAAAGACTACGCAAGGGTACAAAGCTGAGTGGTTCGAAGCAGTCGTATTAGGTTAGACTCATCGTTCCTCGAATAATAACCAAGTACGCTAGTCAACCATCATACTCCTACTAGAATAACAAAAGGTATGCATAAGAGAAGATTCTGGAGATCGAGTCTCACAACAATCAATCCCAAAAGAAGACTCCAAAATGAAATGAGCCTTATAGGAAAATATGACAAATGTTGGGAAACATAAACAAACACATACACACACACACCATCACAATATCGCATACGAGCGATCTACAACTAAGACGAGCTTTTCCTAGCTGCACTAGCGCCTAGCTGCACCACTCGTCAAACATTTTAAAATAAGTGCTACTCATACGGCACTTTATTATTATGGTCAAGGCATTTTCATTATGTGCATACTCATGGCACGTATCTTATTTAAATGACCACACACGCACATCACGTTATAAGCTTTTAACATCTCTCTACAAGAGATAACACGGGGAATAATCCCAGGGAATAAATCTCATCCAGTTGTACTTTAACAAAATAATGGGGAATAAATCCCAGGGAATAAATCCCATCCAGTTGCATTTCTGCGTGCACGTATCCTCTATTAGGATAGGGTCATGACCTGAACAAAACTAACGGGGAATAAATCCCGGGGAATAATCCCAACAATTACGTTACTACACACGGACTGTACTAGCAGTCAAACACACAATCACAACACAGAGAACCATCACGGCTCAACTTGAACAACTAACACCTTAGATTTAATAATCTAAAACACACACAATAAATCACATCAAAGACCCTTACGGCCTTTACCTGCACAACAAATCTATAATATACTAGCGTCGATTCTAGCAGAATATACAACCTAGTATAATAACTTCTTTTAAACACATAAGGTTATCAAAACAATTTCCAACATAATTAACAATCATCCCAAATTATTTAACAACAAAACTATTGATAAATAATCAAATATGGAATGATGAACAAGAGAGAACCGCCACTTGCCTTAGATCCGACAACTTCGAATCAAGCTCAGCAACGTCTAGTTCCTGGATCTGAAACTAGAGTAGATCTTGGATAATAAATCCCTAAGAAATGGCCCATAACAAGACCCTAAGTTAGATTCAATACACTTATATATGAATCTAAAAGAATACAAGAAGAAATCAAAGGAAACGAGCCAAGCCCAAAGCCAACCCACAAAACACACAACTCGGACACACATACCACAATCGCGGCAGGTCGCGGTCGGTCGCGGTTTTCGTGCTGTGACAGTGGCTAGCTCGCGAGACAACAATGGAGAATTTTCTTACCCAAACCGATTTGGTTGCCTTCGATTTGTCTATGGTTCGATCTCCCAACACCTCAAAGCTTCCAACAACACCCAGTAGCACCTTCTCGACTCAAGAGACACTCGAAATCTCCCACACACGAAGCTCACAAGCTCGGCTTTAATGGAGAAAAACAGAGGAAAACAGAGGAGAAGAAGAAGGAAGAAGAAGAGAGCTCTTGGCTTCGGTCTTCACCTCCTTTTATAGCACAAATCCGACCACCTCCAAGGGGACAAGGGGACAAAGGCGAAGGGCCACTTGGCCTGCCCAAAAAAATATCCCAACCGAGCCAAAAACAGAGCTACAGTAACCGCCATGCGAGGAAGACGACCGCCTCTGCAAAAGGCATTATCGCGATCGCGGCCGATCGCGGTGAATCGCGGTTCATCGCGGTCAATCGCGGTGAGTCGCGGTTTTAAGCCGACTTCGTTTATTCTTATCCGAACTTGGTTTGGATTAAATTTCTTAACTCCGGGTTAAATATATTCGTACATTAACGATACATTAACCCCGAAAACACCTCAACTGTATTATATAATGCTCGGAAAATTTTACAGAGCTCAGACCCCTTTTGAGAAGGTCCGAGACTCACTGAATTAAATCCGTCTAGCAAAACGGGCATAAGAAAAATTTAAAAATAATTCAAAATACCCTTAAAAATTACGGGGTGTTACATTACTACCCCCTTATTTTAAGTTTCGACCCCGAAACTTGCATTATCAAGGCCGACAACAAGTAGGGAAAGTATCTAAGTACACCCGTCTCAGTCTCCCAAGTAACCTCTTCGGTTTCTAACTTGGAGCACAAACTCGTACCAAAGGTACCACCTTGCTACGCAACTGCCTCAAAGCCAAAGAGGAACCTTGCCTCAGCACAAAACTTACCACCTGAACTCAACAACCTTAATCACTTTATCCTCTAGATTACTACTAGAGAGATCAGTCAATTTTCCTCAGTGTCTTCCCTCGGCTCCACCTCAGGAACCTTGGTCTTATCAGACACTTAACACTACTGACTCAGAGAGTACAGTCTTCACTTCCCAGGGGAACAACTAGGTCCTACAACCTCAAATCACGACAAGCAAATTGAGAACTCAAGTCTAACTGGAGATGGCGAAACCACCTCGACTTCTTCCGAGTCCTTCAGAAGAGAACAGAATGCA
The DNA here is from genome assembly GCA_027886185.1 of Rheum nobile. Classification (NCBI taxonomy): domain Eukaryota; kingdom Viridiplantae; phylum Streptophyta; class Magnoliopsida; order Caryophyllales; family Polygonaceae; genus Rheum; species Rheum nobile. Next base: position 2,967,088 of record WOAB01000207.1, on the reverse strand, counting down.
CCCTCAACTATGGGTGGCAAACAGAGAGTCTTAGTCTTTCTAGACACAGAAGCAAACTTCCGTATCAGACTTAAGAAGGCACGACTATGAACGGCTTTTTATTTGAAAAATTCAGAGCTCTTGGAAAACATTTTAGCTCTGATACCATTTCTGTAACACCCCCAAATTTTACCCCATTTGAAAGCGTTACTGCCGATGACCCCGGACGTAAACCCCGAAGTCACCCCAGGCTTTTCCGACGTCATAACTGACTTAAAACAGAGTTATAATACTAAAATCATAACTTTTATTAAACCACATGGTCGCGGAATTACACGATTCCTAAAACGACCCAAATTTATCAGAAATACAAAATAGCATAGCGGAAATCTTTTAAATACAAAGCGACAAAACAACTTGTCAAAACACCGTTCATCTTCATAGTCGTTCTAGCCTTCTCGGATCTTCAACACACCTGATGTGCCGAATCGGACGGATGACACCAGCCAACCATGCAAGGAATATAACGGTTGGTCAGTCTAATGAAAGACTACGCAAGGATACAAAGCAGAGTGGTTCGAAGCAGTCGTATTAGGTTAGACTCATCATCCCTCGAATAATAACCGAGTATGCTAGTCAACCATCATACTCCTACTAGAATAACAAAAGGTATGCATAAGAGAAGATTCTGGAGATCGAGTCTCACAGCAATCAATCCCAAAAGAAGACTCCAAAATGAAATGAGCCTTATAGGAAAATATGACAAATGTTGGGGAACATAAACAAACACATACACACACACACCATCACAATATCGCATACGAGCGATCTACAACTAAGACGAGCTTTTCCTAGCTGCACTAGCGCCTAGCTGCACCACTCGTCAAATATTTTAAAATAAGTGCTACTCATATGGCACTTTATTATTATGGTCAAGGCATTTTCATTATGTGCATACTCATGGCACGTATCTTATTTAAATGACCACACACGCACATCACGTTATAAGCTTTTAACATCTCTCTACAAGAGATAACACGGGGAATAATCCCAGGGAATAAATCCCATCCAGTTGTACTTTAACAAAATAACGGGGAATAAATCCCAGGGAATAAATCCCATCCAGTTTGCATTTCTGCGTGCACGTATCCTCTATTAGGATAGGGTCATGACTTGAACAAAACTAACGGGGAATAAATCCCGGGGAATAATCCCAACAATTACGTTACTACACACGGACTGTACTAGCAGTCAAACACACAATCACAACACAGAGAACCATCACGACTCAACCTGAACAACTAACACCTTAGATTTAATAATCTAAAACACACACAATAAATCACATCAAAGACCCTTGCGGCCTTTACCTGCACAACAAATCTATAATATACTAGCGTCGATTCTAGCAGAATATACAACCTAGTATAATAACTTCTTTTAAACACATAAGGTTATCAAAACAATTTCCAACATAATTAACAATCATCCCAAATTATTTAATAACAAAACTATTGATAAATAATCAAATATGGAATGATGAACAAGAGAGAACCGCCACTTGCCTTAGATCCGACAACTTCGAATCAAGCTCAACAACGTCTAGTTCCTGGATCTGAAACTGGAGCAGATCTTGGATAATAAATCCCTAAGAAATGGCCCATAACAAGACCCTAAGTTAGATTCAATACACTTATATATGAATCTAAAAGAATACAAGAAGAAATCAAAGGAAACGAGCCAAGCCCAAAGCCAACCCACAAAACACACAACTCGGACACACATACCACAATCGCGGCAGGTCGCGGTCGGTCGCGGTTTTCGTGCTGTGACAGTGGCTAGCTCGCGAGACAACAATGGAGAATTTCTTACCCAAACCGATTTGTTTGCCTTCGATTTGTCTATGGTTCGATCTCCCAACACCTCAAAGCTTCCAACAACACCCAGGAGCACCTTCTCGACTCAAGAGACACTCGAAATCTCCCACACATGAAGCTCACAAGCTCGGCTTTAATGGAGAAAAACAGAGGAAAACAGAGGAGAAGAAGAAGGAAGAAGAAGAGAGCTCTTGGCTTCGGTCTTCACCTCCTTTTATAGCACAAATCCGACCACCTCCAAGGGGACAAGGGGACAAAGGCGAAGGGCCACTTGGCCTGCCCAAAAAAATATCCCAACCGAGCCAAAAACAGAGCTACAGTAACCGCCATGCGAGGAAGACGACCGCCTCTGCAAAAGGCCGCGATCGCGGTGAATCGCGATTCATCGCGGTGAATCGCGGTGAGTCGCGGTTTTAAGCCGACTTCGTTTATTCTTATCCGAACTTGGTTTGGATTAAATTTCTTAACTCCTGGTTAAATATATTCGTACATTAACGATACATTAACCCCGAAAACACCTCAACTGTATTATATAATGCTCGGAAAATTTTACAGAGCTCAGACCCCTTTTGAGAAGGTCCGAGACTCACTGAATTAAATCCGTCTAGCAAAACGGGCATAAGAAAAATTTAAAAATAATTCAAAATACCCTTAAAAATTACGGGGTGTTACACAGACTCATTTTCTATTTTACATGCATTTCCAAATGTGTTGATTATGGATTCAACCTATAATACAAATATGTATTTTTAATTTATTACTTTCTAAATTTAACATACTTTGTTACAACTTTAGTACATATTTAGTTAACGTAATATATGAATAGGTATCGCATAGTTTGTTACAACTTTAGACATTTATTATAAAGATAAGTAGAACTATAAGCTTATATTAGTTATATTATAGTGTTACCTCTAGTAAGGTGATGCAACCTCAATCTGTTTGCAACCTTTTCGTGATGCCATACCCAACTGTCGATACATGTAACATCATGTTGTTGATCCCCATGACATCGTCGGCACAACCTCATGATCACGAACAACAAAAAAGTATGAAACATGCAGTCGACTCAGAGACTTGTCTGTGAAAATTGTAGACCCAATCAAGTACATCAGAAAAGAATAAGCAATAAGCTCGGATTCACCATCAAGAATCATACTATGACAATGATCCTTCAGCAGAATATGTGTCAGTCCACGTTTTTTCGATTGATCTGCCATGAGAACATAGTCCTTAAAACCGAGGAGATCAACAAATTGTATAACCTCATAATCCCTTGAAAGTTTGGGGCCCTTGTTCACAACTGCATCTCCATTGATTCTCAAACCAAGAATAAAATACACATCATGTAAAGTGATGGTAATCTCACCCCATAACATATGAAATGAATTTGTCTCAGGATGCCATCTTTTGACAAATGCACTGATCAACGGTTGGTTAATATTGTCATACATCATCTCTTGCAAGTGGGTGAGACCACTACGACGAACAATGTCACACCAATCTACATCACTGATAGTCCAAGCTTGCAACTGCCCAGTTCTTTGTTGGGGCGTCAATGGATCTCGCTCCTACAAAATTGAAGCTATATAAATACATAATATAAATTGTAAATATATAAAAATAAATAGAAACGAGTTCGTGCTTACTCACCTTCTTGATACGTTTATCATCTGCAACATGTCCTTCAAAGATGATAAGAAGCTTTGAATTCTCTGGCCCGCCATCAACAACTTTTTTCAAGTGATGTGTAAACAGTCCCGCTTTCTTCTTACCAAGTTCGGAGCCTCACGTTGTAGGTGCAGGGTTTTTCTCAGTTGCATCATCGTCCTCATCCCCATTTGTATCATGGTCCTCAGTCTTAACTAGTGTGGGGATAATTTCAGCTTCCCTTCTCCCCCATCCCTCTGAATATGTTGATCTTGTGTCGATTGACCATCCTCTGCTCTTGCAACGTACTCTGCAACACGATCATAGTCATGTACAGGAGGTGCGATCAATACGGGGGGATCTGGCACATAGTCTGGACCACGAAGAGGATCTGACTTTTTACGACGACTACGCCTATAAACACGATCCGCCGGTTGTTCACCTCGAGCAAATGCAGTGATGTAATTATGCCCTTACAGCCTTGATTTTTTCAACTGCTTTACCCCAAAAAAACATATATAAAATTTGAGAATACATATCTTACGCAAAACAAACTTAATTTGATCAAACTGATTTATCCATCCAAAATCGATGGACACCACTTATTTTGTCCACCCAAAATCAATGGACGAATTTGTCTATCCAAAATCGATGGACTCACTAAATTTGTCCTTTCAAAACCGATGGACATACTGAATTTGTCCATTAAAATAAATGGAGTGACTGTATTTGTCCATCCAAATTCGAATGGACATACATAAATTTTCCTTCAAAATTCGATGGACATACTAAACTTGTCCATTCAAAATCGATGGACACACTGAATTTGTCCATCTAAAATCGTTGGACATACTAAATTTGTCCATCTAAAAATTGATGGACAAATGGAATTTGTCCATAATCAATGGACAAATTGAATTTGTCCACCTAAAATTGATGGACATGCTGAATTTGTACATCTGAAAATGACAAAAATTGATGTAGCACCCAACGAGTTATTCCTAGTATTCCTTGGTAAAGTAGAAATCAACCATAAAGATATCAATAGCATGAGCATAATCATAGAAAACAATTAGGCTAAAAGGGTTTCAATATCTAACCTTTGAAGGAGAATAAGACATGTGGTTGGTTGGTGTTGATGAAACCGACCTAGTGGAGGCTGTTGGGCCACGTTTTGATCAGGCTGGACCGGCCCACAAACGGTCGAAGGATGAAGCCCACCATGCGGAGAAACTGACCTGCTTGTTGGTGCGACCAACGGCTCCTCCAACGTCCAAGCGAAAATCACGGGCATGATCCTATCACTTAAAACGGCTAAATGATCTTCCCAAATCTCGCATTAAATCCCCTCATTATAAATAGATTGTGATCAGGCCACTGTAACGGACGTTCTCTACTATTCCATTGCTGAAATACTAAAACTCCAAATCTCTCGTTATACTAAAAGCTCGTTCAATATATTTGTAAAATTCATCCGATTGTGCTTGGTCTGATTCAGTATTCTCCATTTCGATTCGTCATAGCTAAGCTTTATTGTTACTATTTCGTCTCATCATTTTGATTCTCTGGTTTGTTTGAAGTTATAATTTGATTCGTTCGACTAATAGCACCACATCGAAGGCAATTTAGGTTTGATATCTTTTTGCCCAAAACAATTTGGCGCCCTTCCTCTCCTATACCTGCCAAGATTGTCAACTCCATTTCAGGTGGGTCCGACATATGCGGGATCTCATATTCCGCGGCAAAACGCCACGCCAAAAAAAGCATAGGCGATGTGCCTCCACCTTCTGAGCCAAGACCTAAGGAAACAAGCGACTTGCCCACAATCACCTTCGATGAGACCGATGCTAGTGGATGGGCAGAGCATCACGACAGCCTGGTAATATCTTTGTCCATTGGAAACTGTCTTATACGCAGGGTACTAATCGATACAGGTAGCTCCACCGATTTGATCACTCTCAACACTCTAAAAGAGATGGGTCTTAGTGAGAAAGACGTGAGCAAAAGGAAGTTACCCCTGGTCGGATTCAGCGGTGAAGTTCGATACTCACTTGGTGAAATCACCCTAACCACCTATGCAGGAGGAATCAACCGACAGGTAAAATTCATAGTATTAGACTGTGAATCTCCTTATAATTGCATTATCGACAGGCCTTGGATACATTCGATGAAGGCGATCCCCTCCACTTATCATCAAACGATCAAATTCCCAACCAAGTGGGGAGTCCATAAAGGTATGTATACCAATGTGACAGTACATAACTCATAGTTAATAATGTACATATAGGGAGGATCGACACATAAGTTTGAAATATCAATATAAGTGATTTATCATTAGATTGCATAACTTTAAATCTAACTAATTATAATAACTACATACCTCATATATGATATATCATACATAGTAATGTATTATAAGTGATTTATCATTATATATAAGTGATTTAAGTTTGAAATAACAATATAAGTGATTTATCAATATAATGTGATAGTACATAACTCATAATTATTAATGTACATAACTCATAGTTTTTATGTTTGAAATAACAATATAAGTGATTTATCATTAGATTGCACAACTTTAAATCTAACTTTAATTACAATAACTACATACCTCATATATGATATATCATACTTAGTGATGTATTATTATATTATATACCATATATCCAATATATATACAGTATTCTTCACTCTTCTATATTATGAATGAGTAAACATTATATATAAATGATATTATGAATATAGGACAAAATAAAATCTTAAAGTTCACATAATTTTGCTACTAAAATTTATTATCTTTCTAATCTATCTTTCACTATTTAAATTGTTAGAAATCTGTATAATATTATTCAATATCCAACAACTAAAATTATCAAATACTAATAAAATAACATATTCAATCACAATCATGTAATCTCAAATCTAACAGTTAGAAATTGGATTCATGTGAATTACTTTTGACCAATTACAATTGACTCTCTTTTTTATGGAAAATTCATTTTTTTTCTTGCCACCTTCCAAAAGCAACATTCGTACAACCATCCCCCTTAAAATCGACTAGGTTTTTTCGCTCCTCCCATCGCCGCTTAACAAGATCCCTCGGGCGTTGCTCGCTCCTCCCACTCACCGGCGCTGCCTCCTTCCACCGACGCTCTTCACTCCTTCCACCGGCGCTCTACGCTCCTCCCACCGGTGTTGCCTCCTCCCCCCGCCCCCAACGCTCTTCGCTCCTTTCACCGGTGTTGCTCCTCACACTGGCGTTCTTCGCTCCTCCCACCGACGGTCTTCACTTCTCCCACCAGCAAAAGATTCTCCTCTCACCGGTCCTTTTCTCAGGTTTATTATGCCTCTTCTACCTAGTATTTCATGACAATTCTTCTAATCATTCATCTCTTCAAATCTCCTTTTATGGATTTAACTAATTTAACACCGATCAATTGATCTCTCTGGACACACATCAGTTAATTGGTGCCTAGATGCAATAAGGTTCGTACAAAGACTTTGATGTTCATGTTCTCTTTAAAAAAGCCTTCATTCTAATTGTTTATTTGAAAACACGAAGTAGTTTCTTCTTTTCATAGCTAAACAAGGCACATAATTTTCTCATAATTCTTGGTAACTTTTTTCAGGACAGGTCGTTGGAAAAGCACTCGTCTTTGACGAGATAATCAATTACATTCAGTCATTACAACGACAGGTTGGGGTAATTTGGCTTGACTAGATGTTATTTGTTGCATTTTGAATTTGCTTAGGAGGTCCCTCTGGTAATTTATGTATCCTTCCTTCTTTTTGTTAAATCTGGCATAACAAACTTTAGATTAGTACCTTATAAGCAACTAATGACAAACATGGCCTTGAATTCAGATTGCTCCTGCATAATGGTTGACAATGCATGTGATTCAGAGTAGGAAGCCAACCTCGTGTTCTACTCTCAAGACACGACATATTCAATAGGGGATGAAAAGAGTTTGCTTTGGGCAACTTCTTTGGGCAACTCTTATGATACCATATTGTTCTGCTTTTGTTAAGAATCACTAGTAAAAAATTCTCATAGTCTAATAGATTTGCAGTTGCAGCAATACTGGGTTATTTTTGGCACTTGTTTCTTTTAAGAAAAAGGCATGAGGACCAAGCAAGGAGCCTTCTAGGCCAACTACTCTCATCTCATCTCACTAGGTGTTATCGGCATCTCAGCAGATCTGATGGTTCTAGGAAAATCCTTGAATAAGGTATTCACTTCGTTCAGTTGGTATATTCGTATATCCCTTGCCCTTGGCTTTCCTTCTTGTTTGAAGTTGGCGGATACAATGCCGATTGATGGATTCAGCTTTTGCGTCTAATAATAGGATTGCCTGAAGAAAGCCAAGAGGATCAATTCGATTTCTTTCTTTAAGTACACCAAACCCTTTTGAGTTGGTTTAATGATCTTATGTAAGCCTAGAAAAGGAGCAAGCTACACTATTCTAGTATTTTTAGGCCTTTTGTTTTAGGCCTTTTCTTGTCTTTCAGCTAGAACTCTTTCTAGTAATTTTATGAATATCCAAAATCAGACTTATTGAAGTGTAGTGTTTGATACAGTTACTTGTCTAGAAGATTAGCTGTTACACCCATCGTTGCGTGCTTTGCTTCCAAATGATAACATTTGTTCCATCTGGTTCTTACAACTTTTCTATTTATAAGAAAAAAATATCAAACTTATAATTTTTCTTGTCTTTCAACAAACAGATTTATGGGTTTATCCGATATTCTGCATGATTTAACAAAATCATAGGATACCATAACTTCATAAGTACAACCCATATGTACAATTTTTTAGAGTTTTGTAGTACTGCACATGTTAATTTCATTCCTGATAATGGTTACAGAAACTAAAAATTTTAGCAGCACGTGCACACTTTCTCAAGAAAACAAGCACTGATTCTATTTAGCACAACAAAAGACAACTAGAACCAGAATGTATAATAACCATCTGAATGTAGGAAAACTAAGCATTTTATATCTATATGTAACGAAAGTCTTTGTTGATAATTGACAAAAAAGACACAAAAATATGCATAGTTCAAAAGTTTCGAGCAATTCTTCATGGACTTCATTGAGTACTCCGATTTCCCATGTAATGTTGAAACCAATATGATCCAACTGGCTGCAAACACAACAATTAAAGGCATATATATCTATACATATTTAAAAGTTAGTATTCTAGGTCATTGAATGCTAACTTTTAAAGATGAATTATTATTTTTTTATTTTTTTATTTTTTGCCTTATTTATTTAGCCCAACATTTAAACAATTTCTCAAATCCGAAAAGTATTAAAGTGATAATTTCATATATTAACAATTATATCAATAATATATAATCTTCTATATAATATAAAAAGTTTTTGATTCACAATTATATACAATTATTACATATTAATCAATTAATAAGTCCTCATTTTCATATCGTTGTATAACTCTTATATCTTCACGTTAAATTTTCAACATAGTTCAATTTATATTTCTATTAAACATGAAAAACAATCATCTATATATATATATATATATATATATATATTTAAAACTTAGCATTCTAGGTCATTGAATGCTAATTTTTAAAGATGAATTAGTTTTTTTTTTTCATTTCATGCCTTATTTATTTAGCACAAAATTTAAACAATTTCTCAAATCCAAAAAGTACTAAAGTGACAATTTCATATATTAACAATTATATTAATAATCTATAATTGTCTATATAATATACAAAGTTTTTGATTCACAATTATATACAATTACTACATATTAATCAATTAAAAAGTCCTCATTTTCATATCGTTGTATAATTCGTATATCTTCACGTTAAATTTTCAACATAGTTCAATTTATATTTCTATTAAGCATGAAAAATAACCATCTATATCTATATATATTTCAAAGTTAGCATTCTACGTCATTGAATGCTAACTTTTAAAGACAAAATCAAATGCTTAAATAGGCCTAAAGTTATAGTTTGCATGTAGGATTAGTTTATCACCCTTAGTATATAATATGTATATAATATGTTAGATTTTCCGATCGGTTTTTACTATAGGGTTTATAAACCAATATAAAATACATAAGTATAATTATAGGCTACTTTGTAATTTAAGTAATTAATTTTTTTTTTGTTTATTTTAATATACCATAGCATAATTATATGTATATATATAAAAATGAGCACTATTTGTAAGTAATTATTCCCTCCCCTCACACACTTTTTTCAACTAAATCTTGCCTCTACGCACAAACTACTTTTTAGGTTATGACTCATTTTTTAACCTAAATCTCAATTAGTGATAGTTACTACATACTATATATGTTATATTTTGCTCTCATTTACTCTTACTTTAATATTATCCAATTACTACACGTAACTCTCATATTTAGTACACATTGAATGGTTGGAAACAAATTATAGTCAAGATGTCTAAACGGTTATATGTCAAAATGACATCACTTTCCAAGTAACATTTTCATCTATAAAAGGGAGAAAACGGTGGTATTCCGTTCATTTGCTCTCGGCATCTATCATCTCATTCTTCTACATGAAAATTAGCTTTAGAAAGCCATATAGTGAAGTTTGGGAGATAGTGGGCAACACCTTAAAAAGACATGGTCACTGAAGTAAGCATAATTATTAAGTTAAAGATGTGAATGAGGATTCCCGATTGTCGATGATGCAAGTATATATCCACATCACGATAAACTATCCTTAATTATATGTATTTGGATCTCTTTTATAGTCTACAATACTTATATATATCGGTTTAAATTTACTAATATATTTGTATTTTGATCGAGATAGGTTAATTTTATGTGAATATGTCATAGAATTGGATAATCTAATAGCACTATTGAGGCATCGATTGTTTACATCATGCACCAGTAGCTTTCACTAGACGGAGGACAAAGACAATCGATTTAGGGCGATGTAAACCCTTCAACTATTGGTAGCATTAATTCAATTAGGTTTGTATTTTTAGTTTCTTTTTTGTACTAAATCATTTTAGGTAGGTGTATTGTTATTTTGGTTAAGGATGATTTTTATTGTTCTATTTTATACATAAAAGCCATTATTAAAATGAAATAAATTTGTAAGATAAAGGCAAAAAATTAGAAACGTGGAGTGTAGTGGAGCATGTAAGAAATGAGAATTGTTGTAGCAAGTTTCTTACAAATACTCGAGTTCAAGCACAACATATAATTAGATAGGCATTTCTAAAATATTTTCCAAGGAAAAAACACATCCTTACAAAAAAACAACTACCACCTTAATTCAAAATTTAAATTGAACTTCTGACCAAAATAAATAAATAAAATTATACTTCGTACAATCATAGCATTTTATACCTAAAATATTTAGATATTACATTTTTTGTCAAGACATAGATATTATATTTAAATACATATCAAATAATATATTGTCTAAGATAAAACATGAAACAATAATCCATATATTAGAAACTCAAATTTAAATTGTGACACTACATATACATAAAAGTCCCGTGCGAAGCACGGGCTTCGATTTCTAGTTAGAATAAAAGGTGGACTTCGTAAGTCATAAGTTTTTCATACTCTTACTTTGTTAACTTGGAAGGGTGGGGTGGGGTGGGGTGGGGTGGGGTGGGGTGGGGTGGGGGGGGGGGGGGGGGGGGGGGGGGGGGGGGGGTTAATCATGAAACTGTGACCAAATGGATTTGCTATAATCAATTTAAAGAAATCTTTACAAAAGCAGAACAAATATTGTATTTGATATAATATATACAATTTATGCATACCAGATTGTACATTTGAACATGCGGGGGCAAAGTGGGCGCTACTTGTTTAGATTCTTTTCTCCTACGACGATTGTCGTTATAGTAACCTTTCCTCTTCATTGGAGCTCTACCTTTACCTCTGTAACACCCCCAAATATTTCCTTGAAAGTATTACCGCCAGTGACCTCAGATTTCACATCCGAAGCCATCCAAGGCTTAACCATTCATTCAAAACATAAAACATACTGATAATACGAGATATCATAATCATTATTTAAACCAAAGTCTCGGAATTACATCCGTAAATCCCAAATACAACAGAAATACAGAATATGTTTAATACAGCGGAAGTCTTTTAAATAAATAACATAAGGGTCTTGATCGAAGCGATCACCCGCCTAGGATCTTCAACATGGATAAAAACTCTTAAAACTTCATCTGCCTTCATCGTCAGATTCTAGCCTTCACGGAAAGGAAGTTTACCTGATGTGCCGTATGAGACGGATGACACCAGCCAACCATGCAAGGGAAAATAACCGGTTGGTTAGTCTAATGAAAGACTATACAAGGGTAAAACAGAAAGGTTCTAAGTAGTCGTATTAGGCTAGACCCATTGCTTGAATGAAAGTCGATGACGATAGTAAACCTCAATACTTCTACAGGAATAAACGAAACAGAAAGATCAAGAGAAGACTCCTAAAGATCGAGTCTTAAGGAAACTTCTGAAGAGAAGACTCCAAAAGATTGAGTCTTATCGGAAAGTATGACAAGTGTTCGGGAATATTATAATTTCACACAAGCGTTTAAAAAGACTTGACCATTTGGGTCCACGACCAACCTCACCGCGTAATGCGAATTCAGATTTGGAAGGAGGACTTACTCTAATCGAAGTCCAGGCGAGGTTCCAAGTTGTACTTCTCGCCCAAGGTTCATTAATTATGTGCATATCGGCACTTATCTTTTTTTAGTGACAAAGCGTACATTTACGTTACAAGCTTTTAAGATATATCATCTCATCGCGAGAGATATCGAAGGGAATAAATCCGAATGGCGGCACCAACTGTTGTGCACCTACCCTGAGTAAGGGTACAATCATGACCAGATAAAGTACTAGGGAAAAATCCTCCTAGTACCAATTATAAAGAAACGACTAGACCTCGCAAGACACATAGCGTTCCTACAAATACTCGTTCTAACTAAACAGTTAACATCACACAATAGTCCACATCAATACCATTATGGCAATAATATATATATAATAGCGTTGTTTCTAGCAGTATATACAACCTATTATAATATAACTTTTTAATCGTATCATTTATAAAATCTGTTCCCAAACGAAAACAATAGTTCATCCCAATTTAATTAACAATTAAACAATTGACAAGCAAGAGCGAACCGCCACTTGCCTTTAATCTAGACGAACGATAGAGCGACGACGGGTTTCTAGGTCCGGAACGGGAACGGAAGACGGATTACAGATTCCTACGACGACGAACCATAACGAAACCCTAGGTTAGATTCGATAATAAAATGATACGAATCTAAGAAGGAACGAACGAAATCGAAAGAACGAAGGTCCCGACCGAGACCGGCATGCCCAAGGCCACGATCGCGATTGCCAGAGCAATCCGCGGTCGCGGCTGGGATTCCGCGATCGCGGCCGTCGAGGACAAGGCCACCGCGAGTGTCATGACAGCGGCCGCGGACGCGGCCGACATTGTCACTGCCGCGGTCGCGGCAGTTCATGGCCGCGGTCGCGGCCATGAACTCCGGCGACTCCGAAGGGAGAAAACTCACCGGCGACGATGCGAGAGGGCTTGGTTCGCGAGGGCTTCGACTCCAGCCTTCCTTGCGCCTCCAATGCACCACTCCAAGGCTGCTACTACTCCCGGCGAGGCCTCCGGCGACACTTCAAAGATTTCCGGCGAGAGCTCAAAACTCCGACGAGTATGGAAACGAGAGAGAGTGAGAGGGATCTCAGATTTGGATGCCCCTAAACCTCCCAAATCGACCTCCTTTTATAACCCAAAGGAGGAGCCCTGCCCGCCCAGATCAACGGCGAGTCAAACGATCAACGGCGGCACAGACGACGAGACTCTACAGACGACGCGACGTTGGCGTGTTGGAGTTTTCCGCGGTCGCAGAACCATTTCCGCGGTCGCGGAATATTCCTGTGCCTAGCTCTTCTGAGAGCCATTTTTCCGCGGTCGCGGAATTGCCTTTTCCGCGTCTGTTTGCCCGGGAAAAGGTTTGGCGTGGGTTTAAACCCCGGATTATATATTCTAAGCCCCTAAAATACGTCGAATGTATTTTATATCCCTCAGGGAATTTTACAGAGATAAATCTTGATACAGAAAATCCGAACTTCTCTGAAAGCGACACGATTACAGAATGAGGGTTGGGAAAATTACCCAAATACCCTTACTAAAAATGAGGGGTATTACATCACTTCCCCCTTAAGAGAAGTTTTGACCCCGAAACTTGGCCGAATAAACCAAAAAAACGAGGCGTTACAACACTACCCCCTTAAAAAGGTTTCGACCCCGAAACTAGGCGGAAAACAGCTCGGGAAAACGGCTAAGCATATCCTCCTCAGTCTCCCAGGTTTCCCAAGTAACCTCATCAGATCCAGACTTGGACCAAAGAATCCATACCAATGGTACTACCTTGCTCCGCAACTACTTCTCATGGCGTTCGAGAATACGTACAGGTATCTCCTCGTAGGTACCATTTGCCTGAATCGCAATGTCTTCATAACTCAACACATGAGACGCATCTGGCACGTACTTTCTCAACAAGGATACGTGGAACACGTTATGCACTGGATGTGCCGACGGCGGCAATGCCAAACGATACGCTAGAGACCCCACCATGTCAAGGATCTCAAACGGTCCCACGTAGCGAGGGTTAAGCTTCCCACGCTTGCCGAACCTGAACACACCCTTGGATGGCGACACCCTGACAAACACATTGTCACCAACCTTGAATTCGACATTCCTGCGCTTCTGCGTAGGACTTTTGTCGACTCTGAGCTGTCAACATCCTCTGTCTGATCAAAGCAATGTCTGAGGCAGTCCTTTTGACTAACTCTAGTCCGAGCAGAATCTTGTCGGCATTCTCATCCCAACAAATCAGAGATCTGCACTTTCAATCGTACAATGCCTCGAATGGAGCCATCTTAATGGTACCATGCCAACTATTGTTGTACGTGAACTCAATTAGACTTAGGCTATTCTCCCAGCTAGTCGGACGATCAAGTACGAAAGCTCTCATCATATCTTCCAATGTCTGGATGGTCCTCTCAGACTGTCCATCCGTCTGAGGATGAAACGCAGTACTGAACCTCAACTCGGTTCCCATGGCCTTGTGGAGTTTCTTCCAGAATCTCGACATGAATCGACCATCACGATTCGATACAATGGTCTTTGGTGTACCATGCAAATGGACAATCTCGTGGAGGAACACTTCCGATAGCTTCTGGGTTCCCCATGTTGACTTGATAGACACGAAGTGAGCACTCTTCGTGAGCCTGTCAATGATTACCCATATCGCATCCTTTTGACTCTGAGTCTTTGGCAACCCTATGACGAAATCCATAGCGATATCCTCCCATTTCTACTCTGGCACTGGAAGAGGTAGCAATTCACCACCTGGTCTACGGTGTTCTATCTTGACTTTCTGACAAGTTAAGCATTTCGCCACAATTTCCGCTACATCCCACTTCATGTTGGGCTACCAGAATTTCTTCATGAGGTCCTTGTACATCTTACTAGAGCCTGGATATACAGAATAAGCTGACGAATGTGCCTCCTTCATCACCAACTGGCAAAGACCATCAACGTCAGGCACACAAATCCGGTCCTGAAACCAAAGTGATCCATCCTCCTGAATCACGAATCTGGGAGCTTTCCCGTCCATCACTTCACTGCTTAGCTTTACCAAGACCACGTCGTCAACTTTCTTCTCCCTGATTTGATCAAGTAGCGTAGCTTGAATCTCAAGCATACTCAGGTATCCTCGACGCTGATCGTACAAGACTTCAATCTCGCACAACCCTTGGTTCAGCTTGGTCTGAGCAGTGAGTAGAGCCACTACAGTCTCGTGCGGCGTCTTCCGGCTCAATGCATCAGCTACTACATTAGCCTTGCCCGGATGATACAGCAATTCGATGTCGTAGTCTTTGAGTAGCTCTAACCAGCGACGTTGTCTCATATTTAGCTCATTCTGAGTGAACACGTACTTGAGACTCTTATGATCGGTGAAGACTTGACACCTTACACCATAGAGATAGTGCCTCCAAATCTTCAACGCAAATACTACAGCTGCTAACTTCAGATCATGCGTCGGGTAGTTTGCCTCATAGGTTTTCAATTACCGAGATGCGTACGCAATAACTTTTCCTTTCTGCATCAGTACACATCCTAACCCATGCTTTGAAGCATCACTATAGACCACATAACCATTAGTTCCTTCCGATAGCGCTAACACTGGTGCGGAGGTCAGACACTTCTTCAACTTTTGAAAACTGACCTCGTATTTGTCGTCCCAGACAAACTTCTTGTGGACTTTGCGGAGTAAATCGGTCATAGGTAGGGCGATCTTAGAAAATCCCTCCACGAACCGTCTATAATATCCAGCGAGTCCTAAGAAACTGCGCACCTCCTTCACATTCTGAGGCCGCTTCCAGTCGGCTACCGCTTCAATCTTCTAGGGATCAACCATAACCCCATCCTCATTGATCACATGGCCTAAGAAAGCCACTTATTTGATCCAGAAGTCACACTTAGATAACTTTGCGTACAGCTCATTCTGTCTAAGGACTGACAAGGTGATCCGAAGGTGTTCCTCGTGAGCCTCCTCACTCGGGGAATAGATCAAAATATCGTCGATGAAGACCACTACGAACTTATCCAGGTATTGGTGGAAACATCGATGCATCAGATCCATGAAGACCGCCGGAGCATTGGTAAGGCCAAATGGCATGACTACGAACTCATAGTGGCCATACCTCGTCCGAAAAGCAGTCCTCGAAATGTCTTCCTCACGAATCCTGAGCTGATGGTAACCAGATCTCAGATCGATCTTGGAAAAGACTTTTGCTCCTTGCAATTGATCCAACAGATCATCAATCCTCGGCAACGGATACTTGTTCTTGATCGTGACTTTATTCAACTCTCGATAGTCGATACAAAGTCGGAACGATCCATCCTTCTTCTTGACGAACAAAACTGGAGCGCCCCAAGGTGATGCGCTTGGCCTTATATATCCTTTCTCAAGAAGGTCCTCGAGTTGCTTCTTCAACTCTTGCATCTCCGTTGGAGCCATCCGATACGGTGCCTTGGAGATTGGCGCGGTACCAGGCTCGAGATCAATGGTAAACTCTACGTCACAACTCGGGGGTAAACCGGGAATCTCTTCCGGAAAGACATCCGGAAATTCGTGAATGACCGGAATATCAAGAACTGAAGGCTCATCTTTCTTGGGCTTGTCCAGATAGCACAGGTACCCAACACAACCTTGTCGAAGTAGCTTACACGCAGTCATCGCATTGATGAGCTTGTCGTTATCAGCGTCATTACGACCCTTGAATTTGCATACAAACTGGCCCCCAGATGACACTGTCACAGTCCTTGAGCTAAAATCGATCACCGCCCCATGACGCATCAACCAGTCCATACCGATAATAATGTCGTATGGAGCCATGGCTATACAGATCAAATCTGCTTCGAACTTCCTACCCTGAATGGTAATCGGAAATTCTGACACACCCTTGGTTCCAACTAAATGTTCACCATTGGGAAGGTTCACAACGAAAGTCTCACAAGCCTCATTGCATACTAATCATAGCTTACTTACGCAACTTTCCGAGATGAAAGAATGTGTAGCACCCGAATCAAAAAGCATACACACAGAAGTAGAATAAAGGTATAGAGTACCTTGAGCAGTAGGAGCATTTGGTCCATCAGCCTCACGCATCTCGTAGAGTCGCTGACCTTGACCTCCTGAAGCAGCTGGGGCTTTCCCCTTGTTCTGCGCAGTTGTCTGCGTCGAAGGACTAGGAGCTTCCACTAGTCTGAATCTGGGTCGGTTGTTACGACTAACGGACCCTTGCTGTGACTCAGCTCCCTTCTGCCTCCTCTGCGGACAAAATGTCTGCAAGTGTCCCTCCTTTCCGCAGCCAAAACGTGTCTTCCTCTCCTTCGGACACTCATTGCTGTTGTGCCCGGGTGTACCACAGTAGCACTGGATCGGATTCTTGCCCTGACCTGAACGTTGCGTAGACCCTCCGTGAGTCATCTCTGTTCTAGCTCGGCCAGACTTGGCAAAGTTTGACGGTGGTGCGGGTCGCTTGAACCCACTTGCCTGAGGCTGGCTCTGTGCCGGTCTCTGGCGATTGCGCTTTTTAGCCGACTCTTCCAAAGTCACCTCCAACTTGTAGGCTGTATCCACGTACTGCTCCAGAGTAGAGCATCCATGACGTACCATCAGTGGATTAATGTCCGGATTCATCCACTCATGGAAATGCCAGATTTTATGCTCATCATTGGACACTTCCGGCCCAGCGTACTACAACAAGTGATTGAACTTGGCCGCAAGCTCAGTCACTTTCAATCTATCCGTCCTCGGATAGAGAAACTCCTTATGCTTCTCTTCCCTCATAGCTCGGGAAAAGAATCGATCAGTCATCTTCGCCTTAAACATTCCCCAGTTCAACCCAGGGTGCTCAGCTAGACCGGTGCCTTCCCACCATTCACTAGCCACCTCCTTCAGTTGAAGGGAAGCAATGTGCACCTTCTCCGCTTCAGTGCACTCGACGTTTCTGAACAGTCGTTCCATGTGCGAGAACCAATATGCCACTCTGACTGGCTCTCCTTTCCCGTCATAGCTGCCAGGCCTCATAGAGCTTATGGCCTTCAGCGCTCGGCCATAATTGCCTATGTTCCTGACCGCATCCTCATGGGGTACATGGACAGCTGGCTCCTCGAATCTAGGAACCACAGGAGGAATTGGCACACCTTGTGCCTGATGCGCGATTGGTCGCATAATATCGGTGACTGCTTGCATCACAATCTCCCGAATAGCCTCAATTGCCGCAACATCGAAAATAACTGGAGCGTTGACCGGAAATTGGTCGCTGCCCACTGGATTGTTGTGAGAAACAGACTCGTTCTCATCCAATGGATTCGCGGCATTCCCCAAATTCAGTCAGGGGTTGTTGCTTGGCCCAGCACCAGCACGAATGGTGTTTCTTGTGTTCACCATCTGTTTACCGATCAAATTCCAAGTATTTTGCAACATTAATATCATCTCAACATGCATAACGTATAAAATTGACTCGGAATAGATCAACTGGTAAACCTTCATTGATGAACTGAAACTGAGTTTGAAAGGGTTACATCGGAAATTCTTCCAAGCGACAAGGCAAAACTGCTTGGAGAATACCATGCTATCAAAACTAAACAACCGGAATACTAGAAAAGAAGACTGCTAAACTAAACATTGGCCCCCATCATGGTGCCCTGAAAAACTTCCTATAATCGGGAACTCTCATGCACTGCTTCTTCGCACGTGGTCTATCATCGGGGTCTGGTGTCGGACTTCTGGACCTACTCGGCCCTGGAGCACACGGCTCACCTCTCGGCCTTGGTGCCCTCGACCTTCCCTAGGCGTGGGAACACTTGGTCCAGCCCCATCAGATCATGATGGGTAGCAAAACTCCTCCAGAAATCCTGGTTGGAAGTCTGCCCTATTCACCTCGTACAAAGGGTCAAGTAGCAATCTTGCTTGGCGGTTATACTCCTGGAGTTCGCGGACGTCCACAAGCATTCGGGAGAGACCGAGCTCAGCCTCGTATGTCCTCTCCTCCATGCCGTCTAGGGCGTTCGACCACTCCTCCAGTCGCTCCTCCAACATTTGGAGCCTAGGCCTGGACTGCTGGGTCGGGACCACCCTCGGTGTACCCATCGATTCCCACGGCCTTGCCCTCCTACGAGCATTCTCAATCGCTTCGTCCACCAGGCGACGCGCTTCAGAGGAAGCCATCCGACACTGGCGAAACACCTGTCGCGAGTCAGGACTCATCACTGGCCTCCTCCTCCTGGCGGTACTTTCACCACTAAGTGCCTCCCAAGTGGCAGGGGACAATGACGAATACTCTCGCTCAAGTGGCGACGCCGGACTCGAGAAGATAAATTCCATCTCCGGATATTCCTTCGGATCTTCTTCCGGGTCTTCTTCAGGATCCTCCTCCGGATCTTCTTCCGGATCCTCTTCCGGGTCCTCCTCAGGATCCTCCTCAATTTCGAAGTCGTCGTCATAGTACCCTCTCAAGTACTACGCCGGCTCCTCCTCTTCCTCGGTATCCTCCCTTGGGTCTGCTTCAGGCTCCGCCTCGGGAACCTCAGCCCTGTCAGATACCAATACCACCGACTCTGAGAGTACGGTCTTCACCTCCTCGGGTGGGCAACTGGGCTCCCCTACCTCAAAGCACGGAGAGGGAACCGGGAACTCGAGCCTAACTGGAGATGGCGGGGCCACCTCGGCTTCCTTCGGGTTCCTCCGATGAGAGATGAATGCGCCCATAACCTACGGGGCGACGAGAAAAGAGTTTAGCCTTTCTAAATATAGAAGTGAACTTACTATATCAGACTGGAAAGAAGGCACGACTAGAATGGCAGAGATTTCAAAACAACACATTTTTAGTCAAGTATGGTTTTATTCGGAAATTCAATTTTTTTGAATTTAAACAACTTTCTCAGTTCAAAACGGATAAACGGTTGATAAAATATTTGCTTTCAGTAAGACGATTCGAAACCCAACCCGTTTTTTTTTTAAAAAAAATCGGCTCTAATACCAAATCTGTAACACCCCTAAATATTTCCTTGAAAGTATTACCGCCAGTGACCTCAGATTTCACATATGAAGCCACCCAAGGCTTAACCATTCATTCAAAACATAAAACATACTGATAATACGAGATATCATAATCTTTATTTAAACCAAAGTCTCGGAATTACATCCGTAAATCCCAAATACAATAGAAATACAGAATATGTTTGTGATACCCCGTAATTCTGTAAGAATTATTCTGGAAATTTTTGGAATTTTCCCGAACACCCGTTTAGTACGTCGGATTTAATTCAGAAAGTCGGAGACATTCTGTAATGTGCTCTGTATCTGTAATATTTTTCTCAGTGAAGAATTATACAGTTAAGGCTTGTTGGAAGTCTATACTCGTTCGTGTACGACTTTTGTTATCGCAAGTTAAGATTAATATCAAATCTCTACCCAATTGGTTATTGCCCAAGAGGTGCGAATGGATTAACCATGGGTTAATACTCAATGGCACAATTGGAAGGCTTTTTGGCTCCCAACAAGCCTCATCTTTGCCTATAAATAGAGGGCATGGGTGAAGCTTGAAAGGGTGTGAAAAACGCCATTACGCTGTCCATTTCTCGTCTCTCAAAAACGCTCCCAAAGAAAAACGCTCTCTCTCTCGAAAAGCTCTCGTGGATCGTTGGAGGCTCGTTTGGTGTCGTTCTCGGTGGCCAAAGGAGACTTGGAAGGCCCTTAGAAGCCAAGCAAGGCGAAAGGCGAACCAAATCGAGCGTCGCGGGTAAGATTTCTCGTCCGTTTTTAAGTTTCTGTTCAGCGACGGCGACCGTCGCCAGGGAGACGGCGACCGCCGCCAGGAACGGCGACCGCCGTGTTGGGGACGGCGACCGCCGTGTTGTGGCCGGCGACCGCTGTGAAGTTCTTGGTGCCGCCGTGGAGGAAGCCGATGAGCGGCGCCCGCCGTGCTTGAGACGGCGACCGCCGTGATGGTGGCGGCGACCGCCGTGATGGTGGCGGCGCCCGCCGCAATTGTTTGGTGGCCGGCCGTGAAGGGTTGTTGCCCGGGAGTTGTGTGTTGGCTTCCGAGACCTTCGATCGGTCTCGTATCCTTCGATTTCTTTCGTCCTTTCGTATATTCGTACTATTCTTTGTCGAATCTAACATAGGGTTCCTTTTTGGGTCGAATCGAAGGTGTTTATGCTAGTGGAGCTATACGCGTGTCGAGCCCGAAATCCCATTGTCTCTGCTTTGTTCCAGATCTGCGGACTAAGGCAAGTGGCGGTTCGCTCTTGCTCATCGTTCCATATTTACATTAATTATCAGCTGTTTATCTGAGTAATTAATTTGGAATGATTATATGTGTTTGTCTGGAAAAGGTTTTATAAACTGTTTTGGAAAATCATATAATAGGTTGTATATCTGCTAGAACGACGCTATTATATGTGATCGCCTTCCGGGCATTTATGTGGATTAATAGGAAAACTAATCCAAGTAAGGATTAGCTGTTTCTATTATCTCTTTGTTTAAGTTAATTGCCTGGATGGCTTTAATGTGATTAATTGATGTGTTAGACTGTTTAGTTAATACGAGTGTTTGTAGGAACGCTAATCCAAGTAAGGATTAGTCGTTTCTTTATAACTTAATGTGCGTAGAAACGCTAATCCAAGTAAGGATTAGTCGTTTCTTTATAATTTAATATTCGTGGGAACACTAATCCAAGTAAGGATTTGTCGTTTTTTTAAATCATAATATTCCTCGGGGTTATTGCCGAATAATTTAAGGGTCATGACCTATGCTTCTTATCCACATGTAAGTATCTGAAGTGTTTTAAGCGCCTTGCTAGCGCTAGTGGATAAGCTTAATTGCAGTCCTGTGTTTTAAGCACTTAGCTAGTGCATTGGGATGGACGTAACTGTCACCCTGTAAAATAAACTGTAAGCGCTGTGGCAGTGCAAATCAGGGTGAACGTAAGATCACCCGGTGTCTTAATAACTTCCGTGTTCTCGGAATATTCTTAAAAGCCTCAACACTGTGTGTGTGTGTGTTGTAATTTAATAAGATAAGTGCAGTTAAGCACATAATTAAACTGTAAGCGATGTATAGTGCAATCAGGGTGAACGTAAGGTCACCCGGTGTAATATTAATCGCCGTTGTTTCTCGGCATAATAAAGTTAAGTCCCGCGTGTGGGTTGTGTGTGTTTTAATTTGGGTTGACATGATTGTCACCTTGAGATTTAAGCTGTGTGCCGCTCTTAATAACATTAATGTGTTTCAGTAATGTGTATTTTGTAATTAAATAAGATATGTGCCCGAGTGCACATGATTAATAAACCTTTGGCGAGTAGTGCAGCTAAGTCATAGTGCAGCTAGGAAAGCTCGTCTCGACTTGAATGTAGTACGTTCTCTTTCCGATCTGGATTCGCTGTATGCGATGAGGTTGGTCGTGAACCGAAGCATCTCAGTCAACTTTTAAATCATTGTTGTTTGATTCTGTTAAACATTCCAGATTTGTCATATTTCCTTAAAGACTCAATCTCTTGGAGTCTCTTTTCGAGTCGATTTCTGTGAAGATGAAGTCTTCCAGAATCTTCTCTCATGCATACCTTTGTTGTTATTCCGTGAAAGTGCCGAGTTATGTATCGTCCCTTCGGTTATTATTCGAGGGACAATGATAGTAAACGGTTTCGATCACTCGAACCACTCTGCTTTTTACCCTTGCTAGTCTATTTAAGTAGACTAACCCACGAACTTTGTTCTCCGCATGTGGGCTGGTGTCATCCGTTCGATTCGACACATCAGATGGAGTGTAGATGAGAAGACTAGAAGGACTATGGAGTCGACGGTGGTTTTTCCGACGTTTTTAATAATTTCTTTAATCAGGTTGAGATCCTTGGGCAGGTGATCATTACGATCACACTCCTTTTTGTAATATCTTTTAAAAGTTTTCCGCTATGCCTTGTTTAAGATTTCCGTTGTAATTTATTTAAACTCTGTGTTTGTCCTATTCGGGATTGGGATGTAATCCCGGGACTCGTGTTTTATGTAAATAAGGTTATCATTTTGTATCATTGTATTTATTGATTTGTATTTAAACGGTAAAGCCTTGGGTGATCTCGGTAAGGAACACTGGGGTCACTCGCGGTAATACATTTCCAAAAGGGTTAAGTTTTGGGGGTGTTACAGTTGTGGTATCAGAGCCAAAAGTTGTTTTAAAACGGGTTTGGATTTTTATAAATCATTTATCCGTTTTTGAAAATGCTTTAAGAAGGGCTCTGAATTTTATTTTATTTTCAAAGTGAAAAGAGTTTGAAAACACCGTTCATAGTCCTGTCTTCTATATGGTCTGATATAGTAAGTTTGTTTCTATATCTAGAAAGACTAATTCCTTCCCTGTTACCTCGTATGATATGGGTGTATTCTATTCTCTACAGAGGAACCAGGAGAAGCCAAGGTGGTTTTGCTATATCCAATAAGGCTTGAATTCCCAGTTCTCTCATTTTGAGTTAAGGTTGTAGAACCTAGTAACTCGGTTTGAGTTCATCAATAGAAATTACCAAGTTGATCTATTCTAAGTTGATTTTATTACAATAAGTATATCAGAAGATACTAACGTGATAAAATCCTTGGAATTTGATCGGTAAACAGATGGTGAACACAAGGAACGTTATCCGTGCTGGTGCTGGGCCGAGTAATGACCCTAGACCAAATGCAAGGAATGTTACAGACCCAACAGGAGAGCGTGAGTCTGTCTTTAACAATAACCAGGGAGGCAATGGCCAAGCTCAGGCCAACGCTCCGATGATGTTTGATGCTGCAGCAGTGGAGGCAATTCGAGGAATTGTCATGCAGGCAATCACAGATGTTATACGACCAGTTGCACCACAAGCTCAAGGTGGTCCAGTTCCTCAAGCTACTCCTGAAGTTGAGGAGTCAGTGGAGCAAGTACCTCAGATCAATGTTGTCAGAAACAGAGGAACGTACGGGCAAGCATTAAAAGCCGTGAGTTCAATGAGGCCTGACAGCTATGACGGTACTGGAGAACCAGTCAGGGTGACATATTGGTTCTTGCATATGGAACGGTTGCTCCGGAACATTAATTGCACTGAGGCTGGGAAAGTGCACATCGCATCTCTTCAACTCAAGGATGTGGCTAGCGAATGGTGGGAGAGCATCGGTCTGGCTGAACATCCCGAGCTGAATTGGAGCATGTTCAAAACCAAGATGACCGATCGTTTCTTTTCCCGAGCTATGAGGGAGGAGAAGCATAAGGAATTTCTGTACCCGCAGATTGATGGGTTAAAGGTGACTGAGCTCGCAGCTAAGTTCAATCACTTGATGCAGTACGCTGGACCTGAGGTATCAACCGAGGAGCAGAAGATCTGGTACTTCCATGGATGGATGAATCCAGAGATCAAGCCTCTAATGTTGCGTCATGGCTGTACTACGTTAGAGCAATATGTTGATGCAGCCTACAAGACGAAAGTCACATTGGAGGAGTCTGCCTTTAAGAGGGAGAAGCAAGTTAAGGGAAAGGGTGGGCAACAGGATCGCCAGGTTGGTTCATTCAAACGACCGGCATCGCCTACCAAGTTTGAAAGGTCTGGTCGTGCTAAGACCGAGACAACTCAGTCAGACTCTGCCAGAGGCTCAGGTTGGAGCGGCAGAGCAATTCAGTGTCACAATTGTGGTGAAGAAGGGCATAAAAGTTTTGTTTGCCAAAAGGACAAGAGGATGTGTCATAATTGTGGAAGAGAAGGCCACATAAAAACGTACTGCAGACTGAAGGGTCAGGGACCAATGCAGTCTTATCAGGCGTCAAATGTTGGAGGTGGACAGAACCCAAGGCCAGTGGTATCCACTCCTAAGCAGTCTATGGCTCGTAATAAAGGCAAAGCGCCTATGGGGTCTTCAGGCCAAGGGCAACGACTCTTCATAATGAGTCAAGCCAACGGAGAAGAACCCTGATCCATTAAGTTGTATTTGTGTTAAGACTTTCTTTAAGATTAAGGAGTAACGACGTGTGTCGGTAATCTCCGTGGTGTTAAGATCTGCCTGATCGACTTTTGTCAATTAATGTAATGTTTGGATGTTAATGAAGTGTTTCCCGAAAACCCGTTTAGTACGTCGGATTTAATTCAGAAAGTCGGAGACATTCTGTAATGTGCTCTGTATCTGTAATATTTTTCTCAGTGAAGAATTATACAGTTAAGGCCTGTTGGAAGTCTATACTCGTTCGTGTACGACTTTTGTTATCGCAAGTTAAGATTAATATCAAATCTCCACCCAATTGGTTATTGCCCAAGAGGTGCAAATGGATTAACCATGGGTTAATACCCAAGGGCACAATTGGAAGGCTTTTTGGCTCCCAACAAGCCTCATCTTTGCCTATAAATAGAGGGCATGGGTGAAGCTTGAAAGGGTGTGAAAAACGCCATTACGCTGTCCATTTCTCGTCTCTCAAAAACGCTCCCAAAGAAAAACGCTCTCTCTCTCGGAAAGCTCTCGTGGATCGTTGGAGGCTCGTTTGGTGTCGTTCTCGGTGGCCAAAGGAGACTTGGAAGGCCCTTAGAAGCCTAGAAGCCAAGCAAGGCGAAAGGCGAACCAAATCGAGCGTCGCGGGTAAGATTTCTCATCCGTTTTTAAGTTTCTGTTCAGCGACGGCGACCGTCGCCAGGGAGACGGCGACCGCCGCCAGGGAGACGGCGACCGCCGTGTTGTGGATGGCGACCGCCGTGTTGTGGACGGCGACCACCGTGTTGGGGACGGCGACCGCCGTGTTGTGGCCGGCGACCGCCGTGAAGTTCTTGGTGCCGCCGTGGAGGAAGCCGATGAGCGGCGCCCGCCGTGCTTGAGACGGCGACCGCCGTGATGGTGGCGGCGCCCGCTGCAATTGTTTGGTGGCCGGCCGTGAAGGGTTGTTGCCCGGGAGTTGTGCGTTGGCTTCTGAGACCTTCGATCGGGTCTCGTATCCTTCGATTTCTTTCGTCCTTTCGTATATTCGTACTATTCTTTGTCGAATCTAACCTAGGATTCCTTTTTGGGTCGACTCGAAGGTGTTTATGCTAGTGGAGCTATACGCGTGTCGAGCCCGGAATCCCATTGTCTCTGCTTTGTTCCAGATCTGCGGACTAAGGCAAGTGGCGGTTCGCTCTTGCTCATCGTTCCATATTTACATTAATTATCAGTTGTTTATCTGAGTAATTAATTTGGAATGATTATCTGTGTTTGTCTGGAAAAGGTTTTATAAACTGTTTTGGAAAATCATATAATAGGTTGTATATCTGCTAGAACGACGCTATTATATGTGATCGCCTTCCGGGCATTTATGTGGATTAATAGGAAAACTAATCCAAGTAAGGATTAGTTGTTTCTATTATCTCTTTGTTTAAGTTAATTGCCTGGATGACTTTAATGTGATTAATTGATGTGTTAGACTGTTTAGTTAATACGAGTGTTTGTAGGAACGCTAATCCAAGTAAGGATTAGTCGTTTCTTTATAACTTAATGTGCGTAAGAACGCTAATCCAAGTAAGGATTAGTCGTTTCTTTATAATTTAATATTCGTGGGAACGCTAATCCAAGTAAGGATTTGTCGTTTCTTTAAATCATAATATTCCTCGGGGTTATTGCCGAATAATTTAAGGGTCATGACCTATGCTTCTTATCCACATGTAAGGATCTGAAGTGTTTTAAGCGCCTTGATAGCGCTAGTGGATGAGCTTAATTGCAGTCCTGTGTTTTAAGCACTTAGCTAGTGCATTGAGGTGGACGTAACTGTCACCCTGTAAAATAAACTGTAAGCGATGTGGCAGTGTAAATCAGGGTGAACGTAAGATCACCCGGTGTCTTAATAACTTCCGTGTTCTCAGAATATTCTTAAAAGCCTCAACACTGTGTGTGTGTGTTGTAATTTAATAAGATAAGTGCAGTTAAGCACATAATTAAACTGTAAGCGATGTATAGTGCAATCAGGGTGAACGTAAGGTCACCCGGTGTAATATTAATCACCGTTGTTTCTCGGCATAATAAAGTTAAGTCCCGCGTGTGGGTTGTGTGTGTTTTAATTTGGGTTGACATGATTGTCACCCTGAGATTTAAGCTGTGTGCCGCTCTTAATAACATTAATGTGTTTCAGTAATGTGTGTTTTGTAATTAAATAAGATATGTGCCCGAGTGCACATGATTAATAAACCTTTGGCGAGTAGTGCAGCTAAGTCATAGTGCAGCTAGGAAAGCTCGTCTCGACTTGAATGTAGTACGTTCTCTTTCCGATCTGGATTCGCTGTATGCGATGAGGTTGGTCGTGAACCGAAGCATCTCAGTCAACTTTTAAATCATTGTTGTTTGATTCTGTTAAACATTCCAGATTTGTCATATTTCCTTAAAGACTCAATCTCTTGGAGTCTCTTTTCGAGTCGATTTCTGTGAAGATGAAGTCTTCCAGAATCTTCTCTCATGCATACCTTTGTTGTTATTCCGTGAAAGTGCCGGGTTATGTATCGTCCCTTCGGTTATTATTCGAGGGACAATGATAGTAAACGGTTTCGATCACTCGAACCACTCTGCTTTTTACCCTTGCTAGTCTATTTAAGTAGACTAACCCACAAACTTTGTTCTCCGCATGTGGGCTGGTGTCATCCGTTCGATTCGGCACATCAGATGGAGTGTAGATGAGAAGACTAGAAGGACTATGGAGTCGACGGTGGTTTTTCCGACGTTTTTAGTAATTTCTTTAATCAGGTTGAGATCCTTGGGCAGGTGATCATTACGATCACACCCATTTTTGTAATATCTTTTAAAAGTTTTCCGTTGTGCCTTGTTTAAGATTTCCGTTGTAATTTATTTAAACTCTGTGTTTGTCCTATTCGGGATTGGGATGTAATCCCGGGACTCGTGTTTTATGTAAATAAGGTTATCATTTTGTATCATTGTATTTATTGATTTGTATTTAAACGGTAAAGCCTTGGGTGATCTCGGTAAGGAACACTGGGGTCACTGGCGGTAATACCTTTCCAAAAGGGTTAAGTTTTGGGGGTGTTACAATGTTTAATATAGCGGAAGTCTTTTAAATAAATAACATAAGGGTCTTGATCGAAGCAATCATCCGCCTAGGATCTTCAACCTGGATAAAAACTCTTAAAACTTCACCTGCCTTCATCGTCAGATTCTAGCCTTCACGGAATGGAAGTTTACCTGATGTGCCGTATGAGACGGATGACACCAGCCAACCATGCAAGGGAAAATAACCGGTTGGTTAGTCTAATGAAAGACTATGCAAGGGTAAAACAGAAAGGTTCTAAGTAGTCGTATTAGGCTAGACCCATCGCTTCTCGAATGAAAGCCGATGACGATAGTAAACCTCAATACTTCTACAGGAATAAACGAAAAAGAAAGATCAAGAGAAGACTCCTAAAGATCAAGTCTTAAGGAAACTTATAAAGAGAAGACTCTAAAAGATTGAGTCTTATCGGAAAGTATGACAAGTGTTCGGGAACATTATAATTTCACACAAGCGTTTAAAAAGACTTGACCATTTGGGTCCACGACCAACCTCACCGCGTAATGCGAATTCAGATTTGGAAGGAGGACTTACTCTAATCGAAGTCCAGACGAGGTTCCAAGTTGTACTTCTCGCCCAAGTTTCATTAATTATGTGCATATCGGCACTTATCTTGTTTTAGTGACAAAGCGTACATTTACGTTACAAGCTTTTAAGATATATCATCTCATCGCGAGAGATATCGAAGGGAATAAATCCGAATGGCGGCACCAACTGTTGTGCACCTACCCTGAGTAAGGGTACAGTCATGACCAGAGAAAGTACTAGGGAAAAATCCTCCTAGTACCAGTTATAAAGAAACGACTAGACCTCGCAAGGCACATAACGTTCATACGAATACTCGTTCTAAGTAAACAGTTAAAATCACACAATAGTCCATATTAATACCATTATGGCAATAATATATATATATATATATATATAATAGCGTTGTTTCTAGCAGTATATACAACCTATTATAATATCACTTTTTAATCGTATCATTTATAAAATCTGTTCTCAAACGAAAACAATAGTTCATCCCAATTTAATTAACAATTAAACAATTGATAATTAATGGAAACATGGAATGATAAGCAAGAGCGAACCACCACTTGCCTTTAATCTAGACGAACGATAGAGCGACGACGGGTTTCTGGGTCCGGAACGGGAACGGAAGACGGATTACAGATTCCTACGACGACGACCCATAACGAAACCCTAGGTTAGATTCGACAATAAAATGATACGAATCTAAGAAGGAACGAACGAAATCGAAAGAACGAAGTCCCGACCGAGACCGGCATCCCGAAGGCCACGATCGCGATTGCCAGAGCAATCCGCGGTCGCGGCTGGGATTCCGCGGTCGCGGCCGTCGAGGACAAGGCCACCGCGAGTGTCATGACAGCGGCCGCGGCCGACCTTGTCAATGCCGTGGTTGCGGCCATGAACTCCGGCGACTCTGAAGGGAGAAAACTCACCGGCGACGATGCGAGAGGGCTTGGTTCGCGAGGGCTTCGACTCCAGCCTTCCTTGCGCCTCCAATGCACCACTCCAAGGCTGCTACTACTCCCGGCGAGGCCTCCGACGACACTTTGAAGATTTCCGGCGAGAGCTCGAAACTCCGGTGACTATGGAAACGAGAGAGAGAGTGAGAGGGGTCTCATATTTGGGTGCCTCTAAACCTCCCAAATCGACCTCCTTTTATAGCCCAAAGGAGGAGCCCTCCCCGCCCAGATCAACGGCGAGTCAGACGATCAACGGCGGCACGGACGACGAGACTCTGCAGACAATGCGACGTTGGCGTGTTGGAGTTTTCCGCGATCGCAGAACCATTTCCGCGGTCGCGGAATATTCATGTGCCCAGCTCTTCTGAGAGCCATTTTTCCGCGGTCGCGGCGCGTCTGTTTGCCCGGGAAAAGGTTTGGCGTGGGTTTAAACCCCGGATTATATATATTTGTACCCGAACAAATATTCTAAGCCCCTAAAATACGTCGAATGTATTTTATATCCCTCAGGGAATTTTACAAAGATAAATCTTCGATACAGAAAATCCGAACTTCTCTGAAAGTGACACGATTACAGAACGAGGGTTGGGAAAATTACCCAAATACCCTTACTAAAAATGAGGGGTATTATAACCTCTTTGATCAAGAGGATCCTTGACATGGCAGAATCGTTATCTCGTTCATGGCCATTGTTGCTACGATGGTCTTCCTGATGATGAGTTGCCCGTCTTCCATAAACTTTGCCAATGTTTTCCAAACATTGTGATGTGAGTCTGTCACTGTAACTTCTGATATCATTTGCCTTCACGGTCAAGTCATTTAGAGCGCCCATGACCTCATTAAAATAGCTCTCATTTGTCATTGCCAAATCCGATATCACTTGGAATGAATCTGTCATTTTCTCATACCTCTGCAGTTCCTCTGGCTTCTTCTTTAGTAGAGCATAATAAGGGACTGGAACTTTAAGGTATTCTCCCATGATGTCTTTTCTCCACCTGCTCAAAATATATCTCTCGGGAACACAATCCAACTTTTCTTCATGGAATACACGCAATACATGGCTGCACAAGATCCCCCTAAACTGAAAATTCTTACAATCACATTTCATATCCATTGTGATTTTATCTACTTTGACCATGAATGTAGTGTGACTTGTATGACCATGTTTCAATCTTCTCACCAACATGTCCTAAACACAAGAATCTATGTCATCATGTACCTTTGAAGCACTAGTATATGTCATATCTCTAACTTCTTTCTGACATTCCTTGAACTTCGATGATGTGTATAGCTTCTGATAAACATGCTCAAAGATATGCTCGGTCATACATTGAATGGGAGCATGCAATGATGTAAATGCCGACTTCTCTTCTTCACTTACTCTCTTTGCCAAAGCTAATCCATATTGTTCCACAAATTGCTTTAAGGTAGTATTAATATTGATGAAGCCTTTGAAGAAGAAGTTCACACCTTTACTCCTTTGTGTGCTAGACATGCCCGCCCAAAAATCATACTTGAAGTAAATAGGCACCCATCGGGACCTTTGAGCATACATTTCTAGGCACCCTCTATTACTCTCTAGCCCATAGAATGTGATCATTTCCTTTCAAGAATCTTCAAACTCTATGATTGAGAATGAATCGTGAAGACTATTTTGGAGTGCTCTTTGGATTTTTTTCCCAACTCGGATTTTTGTCTAAATGCTTTTTAGCATTTTGCGTGATATGCCATATGCACCATCGGTGTCGAGACTCTGGGAACACTTGTGCTACTGTACTTCATGTCGTGGCAAAAGTGTTCATTCATATGAGTAATTAAACTATCAATTAATAAGAGTATAAACCAAGAAAATAAACATGCCTATAGATTTACATTGATCAGAGATAATTCCTTGAGGAGCCTTTCCACCCATGCATTTGATCCAAGCACGAAACAACCATACAAAGTTTCCAATTTCTTCACCACATAGCAAAGCACAACCAGACAAGACGGACTGACCGTGATGGTTAATTCCACCAAAAGGAGCAAATGGCATTTTATATATGTTTGATACATAAGTTGTATCAAAAGATAAAACGTTCCCAAATTCCATGTATGCTGCCCTACTCCGCCCATCTGTCCAAAATACATTCCTCAATCTCCCATCCTCATTCATGTCATACATGTAGAAAAAATTGAATTACTAGAGCTCATCTCATCAAAGTAATTTCTCATTGCAACGAAGTCACATTCCTTCAAATGTAACCTTCTAGACTCGCTAATTAAGTTTTGACAATCTCTCTCATCAAAGGGAACCTTATCATGGCCACCATACTGAACAACAAATGCACTGTAGTTTTTTGCAATCGGCACACCAACTCTATCATTATCCAAAATTCTTTTTTCGTTTTGTTCACTAACGAATCTGTAGTTTGGAAAGAACCTGGAACTTTCGAGGACATAAGGATGATTATGTTCCAATAAAACTCTAGTAAGCTTCCAAACTCCATAAGAATAAAAGGATCCATTGACCGTGAATGGGCATCCCCTGATACTAGTTTTAGGTCCTCTACATGGATTCTTTGACCTTGACTCAAACTTCCCTCCCTTTGAGCAAGCCAACCTCAACCTCTTGTACTTGTCTGAATGTAGCGGTTGTGAAATATGTTCATCTACATCATCAACTTTCTCTCTCTCAGAACTCCGAATTTTTATTTGAAATCCCATGTCTTTTCCATATTCATGACAATGACGTATTACTTCGTCTCCCGATACACATGTAATCTCGACAGCTGGGGCAACGACATACTCTCTATCAACAACACTCACACTATCTATTTCAGGAGCAAATACATCAACTTCATCTACACATAAATCATCTTTGGCAACACCATCTTCTAAGTTTTGTTCATCTCCAAGAGAAAGAGGTGAACTATCGTCTAAATTTGAATCAATCTCTTTTTTCGGAATCACCTAAATTAGCAACAACATTATAAAAAAACTTCTAACATATTGATCATTCATAAAAGTGAATATATAACATCTATCACCTTCGGTAACATAGTCCATATTCAGATTGATCGGGATTGAATGATCCATTTGTTCAAGCTAGCTATAGTTCACTACTTTGCAATATTAGCATGCACATTTTGAAATACATGCATATATTAGCACTACTTATCTTAAAAAAATCATGGAAACACATTTTGAATACCCTGTACCGAGCACAAATTTCCAATTTTAAGATCAATATATATTTTGTAATTTACCTCATCCTAACAAGGAAATGCTACCCCTGCTTAATTCTAGTTGTTGCATACAATTAATTATTGATTTCACAATTTATGAGCATAATTAAAGGGCACAAATGACAGAATGATTTTACTACTATTTAAATCATACAAATGAATGTACGTATAATCAATAAAATATCTCCTAAAAAGGGTAAAAAAATGGTCAATTTTAGTTTATAAAAACATATATCACACATTCACACCCCTTTAAATCAAAAGAATTCCTGCTTCATTAAAATTGTGCACAAGGCCCATAAAAATAATAGTCCATTCAAGCCCACAAGATGAATAAAATAACCTTTCTTCAACCTTCCTCTATCTCTATTTCTAAAAATTTCCCATATACTCGTTTACTTCAGGTTTAGTTCTCAGTCAAACGACAAGAGTATTTAAATGGATTCTTAATAAAAAATGGCAAGAGTATTTAAATGGATTCTCAGCCAAAAATCAAAGCAACAGTTAAAATCAACTATTGTTTTTTCGGCAACAACACTACTACTCTAATTTAAATGGATTCTCGTTTAGTTCAGATTTAGTTCTCAGTCAAATGGCAAGAGTATTTACATCGTTGTAAAATGGATTCTCAATCAAAATCAAAGCAATTCCGGCATCAAAGTATTTAAATGGATTTAGTTCAGGTCTACAATTACTAATCTGAGACTTACAAAGAAAACATATGGGGGAAAAGCAGCATCAGACTCAGAAATTAACAAAGAAAAAAATATACTAACCTCAATATACGATAGAAATTCCGGATATAGAGTGGCTGGTAAAACCGAATTTTGGACTCCGATTGTTTCTCAGTGAAATTATTAGGTTTTTGGAGTTATGGATTGAGCATGTATCAAGCTCTTGGAGGTTGGAGGATTTATGGGGGGAAATGTGAAAAAATGGAAGTAATGAGGGGAAGTACCAAGGGAAGGAAGAAGATGAACATTCCCGGTTGATTTAAAAATGGAGGTATTAAACGCACCCATATTTTTTGTTATTCTCACTCAGTATATGTACACGGAATGCGTATGTATATGCATTAGCTAGTAAGACATATGTGTATGCATGTGTAATGCGCATGCATATGCCTATGTATGCACGTTGCGCATGTGTATATGTTTGTATGCGCATTGTACGTGTAAATGTACGTATGTATGCGACATGCGTAGACATATAAAAAGATTTTAAGAAATTGAACGTTAATTAAAATGTTAACTAGTCTTGTTACAAGCTACCAATATAATATGCTAAACCTTTATTAAATATATATAACAATCTATATCAAGCTATCTATACTATGTTAACCTATATAACTAATCTTATCATAAAGTTGTGTAACTATATAACTATTAGTAAACTTACCTAAAACATTAATGAAAATTTTAAATGTTGATCTTGTTACAAGTTACAATATAACATACTAAAAATTCATTCAATCTATAACAATCTATCAAGCTATCTATATATTATATGTAATCTAAGTAAATAATCTTATCATAAATTTGTGTCATACTATAAGCATAGTAAACTTAACTCATTCAAACTAAAAAATCCGAAATAATCATTATCAATAGGGTTCATAGTGGCATGTATGATGAAGAAATTTTTTGAGAAATTTTGATATGTATAACTGATGCATATATATATATATATCAAGACATCACAACATTAAAAACATTCATAATTTTTTACGTTTAGCTATTTACGCATTCGTATATATTGTGCATGTACATTTAACGTGCAATATTTTTAAGTCTTTCATATATCTACGCATGCGCATGCACAATTGTATATGACGTACGTATCCGAATGTACATTGCGCATGCATACACATATGCCTTACTATTGCATATACATATGCATATGTTTTCCACAGACATATGCTTTTCCTGTTTTTTGAAAAAATAATATTTAGAAATTCATATGCTTACACATTCCGTATACACATATTATGTGAGAATAACAAAAAGTTGTGAATGCGTTTAATAACACCCTTTAAAAAAATTGCTTCTAAAGAAATTGAATATATGGAAAAAAAAAAGGAACATAAGCAAGTTGGCAAAACTGATATGATGTGGATGTTCTTAAACATCTAAAACCCCTAATGGAAAACTCTACCCCTAAAAACTCTCCTTCCTCTGCCCTTCCTAATCAGCGCCGCCCCAAAGAAAAACAAAAACCCAGCAACCCCCTGATTCAATCCTCCTCCAGATGCTGCTCTCTTGTCAAAGGAAAGCAATTAGCAAAGCCTTATGGCTTCATTTGCAAAACTCTTCTAGATCTTGGTCCCAAAACAGGGCCCACTACCAAGAATTCATCCTCGTCTCCAAAGCTTTCCTCGACTTTGCTTTGTGGTTTTCAACCTTACCTGGCGGCGCCGACCACGGCCTTTTCTCCTTCCCCGGGCTCGTGGTGGTTGACAAGCCCCTTGCTGGATCTCGAGTCTGCAAAGCTAGATTTCTTTGATCTGAACCAGTCTCGCTCATATCACTGCCATCGAATCCGCTTTGGCACGAGGGTTCCCAAAATTTGCCTTCATCTCTTCGCCAAACAGTCTTCACCAACGAGATCTGCTAAAGCTCGATACACACGCTGATCTACCATCGTTTCCTCTATGATGGGTCATAGGCTTGCATCACCTCCTTACTCCTCGAAGCCGCCTTTTCCAAAGGCCTTGCGGCGATTCCTTCATTCATGGTGCCCTGGAGCGGATGATGGCGCATGGGCAGCGGCCTGGGTCCAGTCCACTTCTCCTCTCCTACGAGATAACTTCTCTAATCCAAGGTGTATATATCCCTTTCCTGAACTTTACCTCCTTATTTACCTCCTAATTTACTCTGTATACCTGCATATTTATTTTGTTTATGCAAACTGGTTGAAACTCTGTCCGCCTTCACGGTTGCCATTGTGTACTAAATCTTTGCTTACTGGCACTCTTTATCGTCTTCTCCCTTACTATCTTATTTGTGTGGAATCTGTATCTTCCTTTGGCCTTGCTTGCATTCATGCTGCAATTCTTGCCATGTCTTACTGCTATTTTCTTAAACTGAATTTGCCTTCAATCTATTTGAATAAAAGGGGTATCTCTGTTTCTACGCCTATATGCTTGAAAAACCCTATATTAAATGCTTCACAAGCATACATCACTAATAAGACTATTGTTATCAACACTGAAACTAAATCTCCATATCTGGATAATGCTACTAACAATATCAACAATAAGGGCTTAACCCCAACTGTTGTTGTGTCTGAAAACTCTTGGTATTTTATGGCCATTTAATTAATCATGTTTGTTGGCGCCTTGATCTATGGCAACCCATCGATTTCATCTGATTTGCACTCTAAACTTTATCAGAAGGATGCTTCACAAGCAAATCCTCCTATTTGTTTTAACGTTGATATCAACAATGATAACACCACATCCTTAACGGATGATATTGCTGCTTTTGCAGAATCTATGGGGCCAAACCCCCCAAAAACTGACCCGAAATCTGTTCCTCACGAAGCTTTGGAAAAGCCTTACTGGCAGAACTACATTTACACCAGTAACTATAAACCCAAAATCGACATCTATAGGTACGATAAACCTACCAAACCTATCATCAAATACAGTAGTACTATCCTGCTTGTAATTAGCTACAATTATTCTTACCATATATACTTACTGATTTGTGTGAAATTCATGCTCACAGCTACAATTGAAATATGGAGGGCTAAACAGTTAAAAGGGCTACTCATCCGGTCGACGTCCAAAACCAAACAAAGATCAACCTCCAAGGATCGGCAATGGTTTGCAATAAAGCCCGGTCTTTGTAGAGTCGTACTCCTTCTCCAGCCTAAAAAGAACAATAGTCAGAATTACTCCAATCACAAGTATACCCCCAGTGATTGCTATAGATGGAACAATTTCTGGTGTTTCAATAACCAGTGTGTAAAACATTTTGAGCTTTTATCCGCTGTGTTTTATGCTAACTGGAATCCACTTGTCTGCTACTCTAACACAGCCATCATATCAAAAATTGGAACCAATATATACTCTATCTTGCCATTCCTCAAGTATCCAAGAATGTATTATAATCATAATCTGAGCCTTGGCTTAATGGGCCTACCAACTATTAGTCAAAGAGATTACTTTGATCTTGACTTCTTGAATAGTAATAAAAAAAATGGGTTTTCTGCGCCCATACCAACCCACCAAAGCCTTTAGAAAGGTTTCTCAAAACAATATACTACAACAAGGAAACCTATATCTAAATAAACTTAACAACGGCAAATGTTATAAAAAGAAACACCAAATTTACCAAAGCAAATACCAATCTTTTGCAAGATCAAATACACTTACAAAATTAATACAATTGTTTTTATGAAGATACGCCTTTGGAACTGTCGAGGTATTGGTCGTAAAAACCTATGGACTGGTATTGATGCTCATTGCAAAATTGAAAAAAATCCAAATCACGACCCTTGTTGAAACAAGAACTAACCAAAAACCTATAAAAGGTCTCTGGCTAAAAGCCGGGTTTGATACTTTCCACTTCTCGCCCGCTACGGGTTTCTTTGGTGGTATATGCGTCATGTGGAAATCTTACCAATTTCAAAACGAACTATGCGAACTAGCACACATCGATAAAAGATTCATAGCTGTCAAATACAAAATCATTGATAAAAAATACTATATGATGATTATTTTTACATATGCTCCACCAAAAGAAAGTGAAAAAAATGAATTATGGAACCGCCTCACAAATTTTGTTCTACAAACTCATATGCCTTGCATCATCGTTGGCGACTTCAACGAAATTGAATCATATTCGGAAAAGATGGGTGATAGCAATAACACCCAATCCAGATTCCAAAGACTCCACAATTTCAGAAATAACTGCGACCTCCTAAATATTCCAACACAAGGTGGTGAATTCACTTGGCGAAAAAACAAAACAGAAATAAATAACATTTATGAAAAATTAGACCGAGTTCTTATTCATATGATCGAATTCTTCAATGGTTCCCCGTAATCTTCACCAAAAATCATGCTTTCACCTCATCAGACCACTGCCCCATCTCAGTGGAACTTGAAAATCCTAACCCTATAAAGGCACAACCTTTCAAATTTGAGAGAATGTGGACAACAAAAAGAGATTTTGAAAATCTAGTTAAACAAGCATGGAGAATCGAAACCCAAGGTTCACATATGTACAATCTTGTTAAAAAAACACTTGCACTTAAAATTAGTGCCAAAAATTGGAATAAAACTACATTTGGCAACATCTTTAACCAAATTAAAGAAATAGAAATATAACTTACTAAGATCCAAAAAGAAATCATCTGCAATCCAAATCAAACCTTAATTAACAAACAAAACAGACTCATTAATAAAAAAGATTGTCTACTATCTTTTCACAAAAAAATATTGGAGTCAAAGAGCCAAAACCAAGCATATTAAATCAATTGACTCAAATACTAACTATTTCCATAGAATTGCGAATGGAAAAAGAAGCCGCAAAATCATACGGGAAATTAGAACACAAGAAGGAACGATCATTATTGGTCTTGAAAATATCCGAAATGAAATCAGATCAGATTTTGAAAAAAGGTTCAAAAAAGGAACAATAGATAACAACCTACAAAACTTGCTAGGTAACATTACAAAAGAGGTTACAAACTCCATAAGAATAAAAGGATCCATTGACCGTGAATGGGCATCCCCTGATACTAGTTTTAGGTCCTCTACATGGATTCTTTGACCTTGACTCAAACTTCCCTCCCTTTGAGCAAGCCAACCTCAACCTCTTGTACTTGTCTGAATGTAGCGGTTGTGAAATATGTTCATCTACATCATCAACTTTCTCTCTCTCAGAACTCCGAATTTTTATTTGAAATCCCATGTCTTTTCCATATTCATGACAATGACGTATTACTTCGTCTCCCGATACACATGTAATCTCGACAGCTGGGGCAACGACATACTCTCTATCAACAACACTCACACTATCTATTTCAGGAGCAAATACATCAACTTCATCTACACATAAATCATCTTTGGCAACACCATCTTCTAAGTTTTGTTCATCTCCAAGAGAAAGAGGTGAACTATCGTCTAAATTTGAATCAATCTCTTTTTTCGGAATCACCTAAATTAGCAACAACATTATAAAAAAACTTCTAACATATTGATCATTCATAAAAGTGAATATATAACATCTATCACCTTCGGTAACATAGTCCATATTCAGATTGATCGGGATTGAATGATCCATTTGTTCAAGCTAGCTATAGTTCACTACTTTGCAATATTAGCATGCACATTTTGAAATACATGCATATATTAGCACTACTTATCTTAAAAAAATCATGGAAACACATTTTGAATACCCTGTACCGAGCACAAATTTCCAATTTTAAGATCAATATATATTTTGTAATTTACCTCATCCTAACAAGGAAATGCTACCCCTGCTTAATTCTAGTTGTTGCATACAATTAATTATTGATTTCACAATTTATGAGCATAATTAAAGGGCACAAATGACAGAATGATTTTACTACTATTTAAATCATACAAATGAATGTACGTATAATCAATAAAATATCTCCTAAAAAGGGTAAAAAAATGGTCAATTTTAGTTTATAAAAACATATATCACACATTCACACCCCTTTAAATCAAAAGAATTCCTGCTTCATTAAAATTGGGCACAAGGCCCATAAAAATAATAGTCCATTCAAGCCCACAAGATGAATAAAATAACCTTTCTTCAACCTTCCTCTATCTCTATTTCTAAAAATTTCCCATATACTCGTTTACTTCAGGTTTAGTTCTCAGTCAAACGACAAGAGTATTTAAATGGATTCTTAATAAAAAATGGCAAGAGTATTTAAATGGATTCTCAGCCAAAAATCAAAGCAACAGTTAAAATCAACTATTGTTTTTTCGGCAACAACACTACTACTCTAATTTAAATGGATTCTCGTTTAGTTCAGATTTAGTTCTCAGTCAAATGGCAAGAGTATTTACATCGTTGTAAAATGGATTCTCAATCAAAATCAAAGCAATTCCGGCATCAAAGTATTTAAATGGATTTAGTTCAGGTCTACAATTACTAATCTGAGACTTACAAAGAAAACATATGGGGGAAAAGCAGCATCAGACTCAGAAATTAACAAAGAAAAAAATATACTAACCTCAATATACGATAGAAATTCCGGATATAGAGTGGCTGGTAAAACCGAATTTTGGACTCCGATTGTTTCTCAGTGAAATTATTAGGTTTTTGGAGTTATGGATTGAGCATGTATCAAGCTCTTGGAGGTTGGAGGATTTATGGGGGGAAATGTGAAAAAATGGAAGTAATGAGGGGAAGTACCAAGGGAAGGAAGAAGATGAACATTCCCGGTTGA
Source organism: Rheum nobile (assembly GCA_027886185.1). Taxonomy (NCBI): domain Eukaryota; kingdom Viridiplantae; phylum Streptophyta; class Magnoliopsida; order Caryophyllales; family Polygonaceae; genus Rheum; species Rheum nobile. The sequence continues at coordinate 2,926,761 of WOAB01000207.1, read as the reverse complement.
TTTAAAAATGGAGGTATTAAACGCACCCATATTTTTTGTTATTCTCACTCAGTATATGTACACGGAATGCGTATGTATATGCATTAGCTAGTAAGACATATGTGTATGCATGTGTAATGCGCATGCATATGCCTATGTATGCACGTTGCGCATGTGTATATGTTTGTATGCGCATTGTACGTGTAAATGTACGTATGTATGCGACATGCGTAGACATATAAAAAGATTTTAAGAAATTGAACGTTAATTAAAATGTTAACTAGTCTTGTTACAAGCTACCAATATAATATGCTAAACCTTTATTAAATATATATAACAATCTATATCAAGCTATCTATACTATGTTAACCTATATAACTAATCTTATCATAAAGTTGTGTAACTATATAACTATTAGTAAACTTACCTAAAACATTAATGAAAATTTTAAATGTTGATCTTGTTACAAGTTACAATATAACATACTAAAAATTCATTCAATCTATAACAATCTATCAAGCTATCTATATATTATATGTAATCTAAGTAAATAATCTTATCATAAATTTGTGTCATACTATAAGCATAGTAAACTTAACTCATTCAAACTAAAAAATCCGAAATAATCATTATCAATAGGGTTCATAGTGGCATGTATGATGAAGAAATTTTTTGAGAAATTTTGATATGTATAACTGATGCATATATATATATATATCAAGACATCACAACATTAAAAACATTCATAATTTTTTACGTTTAGCTATTTACGCATTCGTATATATTGTGCATGTACATTTAACGTGCAATATTTTTAAGTCTTTCATATATCTACGCATGCGCATGCACAATTGTATATGACGTACGTATCCGAATGTACATTGCGCATGCATACACATATGCCTTACTATTGCATATACATATGCATATGTTTTCCACAGACATATGCTTTTCCTGTTTTTTGAAAAAATAATATTTAGAAATTCATATGCTTACACATTCCGTATACACATATTATGTGAGAATAACAAAAAGTTGTGAATGCGTTTAATAACACCCTTTAAAAAAATTGCTTCTAAAGAAATTGAATATATGGAAAAAAAAAAGGAACATAAGCAAGTTGGCAAAACTGATATGATGTGGATGTTCTTAAACATCTAAAACCCCTAATGGAAAACTCTACCCCTAAAAACTCTCCTTCCTCTGCCCTTCCTAATCAGCGCCGCCCCAAAGAAAAACAAAAACCCAGCAACCCCCTGATTCAATCCTCCTCCAGATGCTGCTCTCTTGTCAAAGGAAAGCAATTAGCAAAGCCTTATGGCTTCATTTGCAAAACTCTTCTAGATCTTGGTCCCAAAACAGGGCCCACTACCAAGAATTCATCCTCGTCTCCAAAGCTTTCCTCGACTTTGCTTTGTGGTTTTCAACCTTACCTGGCGGCGCCGACCACGGCCTTTTCTCCTTCCCCGGGCTCGTGGTGGTTGACAAGCCCCTTGCTGGATCTCGAGTCTGTAAAGCTAGATTTCTTTGATCTGAACCAGTCTCGCTCATATCACTGCCATCGAATCCGCTTTGGCACGAGGGTTCCCAAAATTTGCCTTCATCTCTTCGCCAAACAGTCTTCACCAACGAGATCTGCTAAAGCTCGATACACACGCTGATCTACCATCGTTTCCTCTATGATGGGTCATAGGCTTGCATCACCTCCTTACTCCTCGAAGCCGCCTTTTCCAAAGGCCTTGCGGCGATTCCTTCATTCATGGTGCCCTGGAGCGGATGATGGCGCATGGGCAGCGGCCTGGGTCCAGTCCACTTCTCCTCTCCTACGAGATAACTTCTCTAATCCAAGGTGTATATATCCCTTTCCTGAACTTTACCTCCTTATTTACCTCCTAATTTACTCTGTATACCTGCATATTTATTTTGTTTATGCAAACTGGTTGAAACTCTGTCCGCCTTCACGGTTGCCATTGTGTACTAAATCTTTGCTTACTGGCACTCTTTATCGTCTTCTCCCTTACTATCTTATTTGTGTGGAATCTGTATCTTCCTTTGGCCTTGCTTGCATTCATGCTGCAATTCTTGCCATGTCTTACTGCTATTTTCTTAAACTGAATTTGCCTTCAATCTATTTGAATAAAAGGGGTATCTCTGTTTCTACGCCTATATGCTTGAAAAACCCTATATTAAATGCTTCACAAGCATACATCACTAATAAGACTATTGTTATCAACACTGAAACTAAATCTCCATATCTGGATAATGCTACTAACAATATCAACAATAAGGGCTTAACCCCAACTGTTGTTGTGTCTGAAAACTCTTGGTCTTTTATGGCCATTTAATTAATCATGTTTGTTGGCGCCTTGATCTATGGCAACCCATCGATTTCATCTGATTTGCACTCTAAACTTTATCAGAAGGATGCTTCACAAGCAAATCCTCCTATTTGTTTTAACGTTGATATCAACAATGATAACACCACATCCTTAACGGATGATATTGCTGCTTTTGCAGAATCTATGGGGCCAAACCCCCCAAAAACTGACCCGAAATCTGTTCCTCACGAAGCTTTGGAAAAGCCTTACTGGCAGAACTACATTTACACCAGTAACTATAAACCCAAAATCGACATCTATAGGTACGATAAACCTACCAAACCTATCATCAAATACAGTAGTACTATCCTGCTTGTAATTAGCTACAATTATTCTTACCATATATACTTACTGATTTGTGTGAAATTCATGCTCACAGCTACAATTGAAATATGGAGGGCTAAACAGTTAAAAGGGCTACTCATCCGGTCGACGTCCAAAACCAAACAAAGATCAACCTCCAAGGATCGGCAATGGTTTGCAATAAAGCCCGGTCTTTGTAGAGTCGTACTCCTTCTCCAGCCTAAAAAGAACAATAGTCAGAATTACTCCAATCACAAGTATACCCCCAGTGATTGCTATAGATGGAACAATTTCTGGTGTTTCAATAACCAGTGTGTAAAACATTTTGAGCTTTTATCCGCTGTGTTTTATGCTAACTGGAATCCACTTGTCTGCTACTCTAACACAGCCATCATATCAAAAATTGGAACCAATATATACTCTATCTTGCCATTCCTCAAGTATCCAAGAATGTATTATAATCATAATCTGAGCCTTGGCTTAATGGGCCTACCAACTATTAGTCAAAGAGATTACTTTGATCTTGACTTCTTGAATAGTAATAAAAAAAATGGGTTTTCTGCGCCTATACCAACCCACCAAAGCCTTTAGAAAGGTTTCTCAAAACAATATACTACAACAAGGAAACCTATATCTAAATAAACTTAACAACGGCAAATGTTATAAAAAGAAACACCAAATTTACCAAAGCAAATACCAATCTTTTGCAAGATCAAATACACTTACAAAATTAATACAATTGTTTTTATGAAGATACGCCTTTGGAACTGTCGAGGTATTGGTCGTAAAAACCTATGGACTGGTATTGATGCTCATTGCAAAATTGAAAAAATCCAAATCACGGCCCTTGTTGAAACAAGAACTAACCAAAAACCTATAAAAGGTCTCTGGCTAAAAGCCGGGTTTGATACTTTCCACTTCTCGCCCGCTACGGGTTTCTTTGGTGGTATATGCGTCATGTGGAAATCTTACCAATTTCAAAACGAACTATGCGAACTAGCACACATCGATAAAAGATTCATAGCTGTCAAATACAAAATCATTGATAAAAAATACTATATGATGATTATTTTTTACATATGCTCCACCAAAAGAAAGTGAAAAAAATGAATTATGGAACCGCCTCACAAATTTTGTTCTACAAACTCATATGCCTTGCATCATCGTTGGCGACTTCAACGAAATTGAATCATATTCGGAAAAGATGGGTGATAGCAATAACACCCAATCCAGATTCCAAAGACTCCACAATTTTAGAAATAACTGCGACCTCCTAAATATTCCAACACAAGGTGGTGAATTCACTTGGCGAAAAAACAAAACAGAAATAAATAACATTTATGAAAAATTAGACCGAGTTCTTATTCATATGATCGAATTCTTCAATGGTTCCCCGTAATCTTCACCAAAAATCATGCTTTCACCTCATCAGACCACTGCCCCATCTCAGTGGAACTTGAAAATCCTAACCCTATAAAGGCACAACCTTTCAAATTTGAGAGAATGTGGACAACAAAACGAGATTTTGAAAATCTAGTTAAACAAGCATGGAGAATCGAAACCCAAGGTTCACATATGTACAATCTTGTTAAAAAAACACTTGCACTTAAAATTAGTGCCAAAAATTGGAATAAAACTACATTTGGCAACATCTTTAACCAAATTAAAGAAATAGAAATATAACTTACTAAGATCCAAAAAGAAATCATCTGCAATCCAAATCAAACCTTAATTAACAAACAAAACAGACTCATTAATAAAAAAGATTGTCTACTATCTTTTCACAAAAAAATATTGGAGTCAAAGAGCCAAAACCAAGCATATTAAATCAATTGACTCAAATACTAACTATTTCCATAGAATTGCGAATGGAAAAAGAAGCCGCAAAATCATACGGGAAATTAGAACACAAGAAGGAACGATCATTATTGGTCTTGAAAATATCCGAAATGAAATCAGATCAGATTTTGAAAAAAGGTTCAAAAAAGGAACAATAGATAACAACCTACAAAACTTGCTAGTTAAAAATTTCTTTCATTCTGGCAAACTTCTCAAACAGATCAACCACACATTCATTACCCTAATACCCAAATGCGATAATCCTAACTCGACAAACCACTATCAACCAATAAGTCTCTGCTCAACCATCTATAAGGTCATCTCTAAAATCATAACAGAAAGGATAAAACCCATCTTAAATAAACTTATTCACCCCTTACAGGGTGCTTTCGTTGCTGATTGAGCCATCCAAGATAATATCCTGATAGGCCATGAAATCTTTCACACCTTTCGTGCTAAGAAAAGCAAAGTAGGATGGATCACTATCAAACTTGATATGAAAAAAGCATATGACAAAATTGAATGAGAATTCATTCTAATTGTCGTTAACAAATTTGGTTTCTCACCAAAATTCATTGCTTGGATCAAAGAGTGTATTGAAACCGTCTCTTTCTCAGTCCTAGTAAATAACAGCCCAACCGACATTTTTCATCCAAAGAGGGGGCTTCGTCAGGGTGACCCCCTATTCCCCTTTCTTTTTATCCTTGGAGCGGAAGTTCTTGCCAGGAAACTACAACATGAAGCAAACTTGAATACCAACCAACTAGGGTTTAAAATACACCGGTTGGGATCAAATATCCCCTTTCTAGCCTTTGCAGATGATATTCTCATATTTGCTAAAGTTAACCAAACATCCTGCCAAAAGGTTAAATCAATAATTGAAAATTATTGCTCCGTATCAGGACAATGTGTTAACTACCACAAATTTGCTTTTCAAACAACACCCAATACACCAAATAATACAAAGACTTTAATCCAGTCAATACTCAACATCCCTAGCTCTGTAGCTTTAGATAAATACCTGGGATGTCCAATCATTAACGGGAAAGTTAACCAAAATATCTTCTAAGATACTATTCATACAACTACTACACAACTCTCAAAATGGAAAGCTAGTTCTCTTTCCCTTGAAGGAAGAGTAACCCTTATTAAAGCAAAATTGGATGTCAAACCAAATTACATTATGCAATGTTTTATGTTACCAGCATCCACCACAAATTGGATAAAGTTAATAGAAACTTCTTATGGAATAAAGAACAAACGTATAAACCCCTAATCAGTTAGGATAAAATTTGCAAAAACAAATCAAATGGAGGGATTGGAATCCGTAAAACGGAAGACATGAATAAAGCTCTCCAAATGAAACTCATCTGGAAACTCTTTGCTGAACCAAACAACATCTGGATTAAAATCATAAATGAAAAATATCTTAAGAATTCAAATATTCTTAACTATACCAGGAAAACTAACCACTCATGACAATGGGGACAACTCCTTAAACTCCGCAATGAATTTAAATCTGGCCTGCAATATCTTATTGGAGATGATTGCTCTATTAACTTTTGGGAGGATCCCTGGACTCCTAATCTTAAACTCAAAGACTACATCCTTCCGAATACCATCATTAACCCAAATGCCAAAATTAGTGATTTTATCACTAATAAAGAATGGAGCTTCTCTAAACTTAAAGGCGTGCTTCTTGATGAGGCCGTTGATAGTATTAACAATATCCAGTTACCACAAAACAATATCCCCGACTGACTGTATTGGGCTTCCAATAAGAATGGTTGATTTTCTACTAAAACAGCATTTGAACTTATCACTAAACAAACTAACCCAACAATTAATGATCTCTCATGGTTGTGGAAACTTGATACCTACCCAAAAGTGAAGAATTTCGTATGAAAAATTTGCCATGATGGCCTACCCACTAAAGCTAGATTAGCGCAAAAACATGTTGCAGTTCCCCTTGCATGTGACTCTTGCAATAACCCTCATGAAGATCTAGACCACTTTCTTTTTAAGTGTACTAATACACTAAAGCAAATAAAAAACCAAAGTCAACCTATTGAAAACTTCATTAAAAGTTTAAATACTAATAATAAAAAACTAATAGAATTAATCTGGGAACTTCAGTCCTTACTTTCCAAAAGTGAATGGGTCTGTCTAGCTACCACTTGGTGGGGCACCTGAATTAATAAAAACCAAATAATTTTCCAAAAACCAAACCCGGACAAAATAAAAGACCTTACCTTATACATCAAAACCCTTATTCAGAATTGGAACAAAACTAAACAACTAGAAAAAGATGAACCTAAACAACAAAAACCCAATCCAGCGCAAAGACATAAAGTCAAAAACATTAAATGGGACAAACCTCGCTCAGGATTCTGCAAATTAAACTTTGACGGTACTAAAATACCAAATGGAAAACATGTATAAGATTTATTATCAGAAATGAAAATGCTGAAATAATCCATATGTCCAACCAACAATATGGATGCCTCTCTATTCTCATGGCGGAAACTATGGCTTAAAAACAGTATCAAAAAAGCCATATCCCTAAACCTGAACAAAATTGAAATCGAAGGAGACAACATATGCCTTATTAACTCTATTTTAGGCATTTGGACTTGCCATTGGGAAATTGAAATGGTCATTGCTGATATTCTTATCGATCTCCGTTCTTTTTCAGAAAGTCCTCATCAAGCACGTTTTTCGGGAGGTGAACCGTTCTGCTGATCAAATTGCTAAACTCAGCTTCTCACCTTCGAGATATGCCTTGAATTCTAACCCAGAATTTCGTATTCTCATCCATATGCTCTAGACCGAACCTTATACTGTTGTTAGATCTCGTCTAATTCTTTCCTCATTAAAAAAAAAAAAAACTGATATGATGTGGCAGATGGGGTAGGATATATGGGTATATAAATCACTCCCCTAAAAATCAATACCCAAGTTAAATCATTTATTCTTTTCCTGGGCGCTTTCGGCGAACCCACCAATGGCCACCGTGCCGGCGCTCCTCAACCCTTTCTACCGCCCCACAAAGCTACCGTGCTTTCGCCGTAACAGTCTCTCCACCGCCAGACCCACCCTTCTACTTCCCTCGTCTTCCCCTCTTTATTCGTTTTCTTTCTCTCCTGCTCTGCGCCGCAACCATCGCCTCTCTCCCGTTGCTCTTGCCTCTCTGAAAGTCGGTATTTTGATTGCTCATAAGGTGTTTGTCAAAATGCCGCTGCGAAGCCTGTTTCCGTCTAATTCGTTGTTTTGACTTGTGATTTTGTAGGAGGCAATTGGTGCGGTCGAGAAGAAATGGATTGATGTTACTAGTTTGAATTACTGGGTCGTGAGGGACTACTATCGGCTGGTGGATTATGTCAATAAACTGGAGCCTTTGGTGCGGAGTCTTTCGGATGATCAGGTTTGATGATCGTGTTCCATTCCGCTGGATAATTTTAGTTTCTTTTTGAGTTTTTCTTCCCTGATGCATCCTAGGCTCGTGTTTAGTTGAGGGCAAAGACTGGGGAGTTTCGGGATAGGCTGGCGAAAGGCGAGTCGCTTGCTGATATTCAAGCTGGTTGGCGTCTCTCTCCACGAGTTAAATTGAGCTGGTTTTAGTATTATATTTGCTGTAACTGAAAGTCTTCCAATGGTTGATGTTGTAGAGGCGTTCGCTGTTGTTCGTGAAGCTGCAAAAAGAACTCTTGGAATGCGCCATTTTGATGTGCAGGTGCCCTTCTTCCCTCCCGTCTCCAACTTGAGATGATAAATGTTTGTGATTTTGCCCTTAGTTGTTTGCGTTATATTGGACTATATAGTATTATGATATGATTGTAGATTATTGGCGGGGCAGTGCTTCATAATGGTTGCATTGCCGAGATGAAAACGGGTGAAGGGAAAACATTGGTCTCTACACTTGCCGCATATCTTAATGCCTTGACAGGAGAAGGTGTTCATGGTATTACCCACCTCTTCTATTGCTTGTGATGGCTTAAACATTGCAAGTTGCAGTTTTTGATGATTGTTTAAAAGGGCAGTATGAAACCTGTCATGTGTGCATCTTGGTATCATTTATAAAACGGAAGTCTATATATGTGATGACTGATGAGTAATAAATTCTGAGGGCCACTGGAAGGAAACTGTTTCTTTCTTCTTTGTTTCCTTGCATGTAACTGAAAACTATTCGCACATTACAAGCACATGCTCTGCACTTATTAGCCTTTAGGTGAGCTATGGAATTTTTGCTAAAAACATATTTCACTTTTTGGATAGTGGTGACTGTTAACGATTATCTTGCTCATCGTGATGCTGAGTGGATGGGTCGTGTCCATCGTTTCTTGGGTCTTTCAGTTGGCCTTATACAGGTATATATATTTTTTGTATTAATATATTAACAATTCGATATCCTTCTAGTGTACTATTTTTTTAAACTTGAACCATAAATTTTGCCTTCATATCCTATTATTTGGGTTTCGCAGAGAGGAATGAAAACTACAGAAAGGAGATTTAACTACAACTGTGATATAACCTACAGTAATAATTCGGTATGCTGTTTTCTATCTTGCTGCAGCATATATAAAAGTAAACCTGATGTTACAAGGCAATTCTTACTTCATCCTCGCTGTTGCTTATACACCTTGCTGCAGCTGACTTATATTTTATGCTCAACTACTTTTGCCTCTCTCTGATATTCATATATGTGGATGACCCTCAGGAACTTGGTTTTGATTATCTTCGAGATAATCTTGCCAGTGATAGTGGACAACTTGTGATGCGATGGTATGTCACTATGTCCCATGATGTTTAATGGAATTATGTTTTAGGTATGTTTTTTCTGTTATTTTTAAAGATCGTTTATCTTAAAACAGGCCCAAACCTTTCCATTTTGCAATTATTGATGAAGTTGATTCTGTATTGATTGATGAAGGAAGAAACCCTTTACTAATCAGTGGTGAGGTAGGCCAACACTATGTGCCTTAATTTATATTGTGGCAAAAGACGTGAGAATTATACAAAATGGACGTATATCTCTTAAAGAAACCTATCATTCTACCATTTTCAGGCAAGTGAAGATGCTGAAAGGTACCCAGTTGCAGCCAAATTGGCCGAGTTGCTTGTACGAGATATTGTGAGTTCAACGTCTCCATTTGCAATCGTTACTGTTAACATAATACAGCTTATTTTGACAATATATTACTTTCCTTCCAAGCATTATAAAGTGGAGCTCAAGGATAATTCAGTGGAGTTGACAGAGGATGGCATTAATCTGGCAGAGAGAGCTCTTGGAACACACGATTTGTGGGATGAAAATGATCATTGGGCCAGGTAACCCTTGATGTGGTATTTTGAAGAGAACAGGCCTAATTAGATAGAATGAACAAAGGCCATCTAGATAAATGTAAATAAAATTAATGTACTAGTCTAGAACAAAACTCAACCCTCTATCTTGTCTTTAGATTTGGCTTTTGTAAGCATGTGGATTTGTCATGAAATTCCAAATTATTGCAGTTTTGTTATGAATGCTTTGAAAGCGAAGGAGTTCTATCGAAAGGATGTCCAATATATTGTCAGAAATGGGAAAGCTCTTATCATCAATGAGGTCTCGTTCTAAACTTTTTGTTAGCATTTGCATCTTGGTTCATTCGGTTTCTTGTGATTTTTTATTATATTATTTTTGCAAAATCATCTACATCATGGAATTTGGATAAGTGCTTGGCTATTTTTGTTTCTGGGGTTTGGTTAGCTTACACTCTTATGACCTATCCTATACGGCTATACCTTGTATTCCATTTAGTTTACCATTTTTACATTGCTCACTCTACCTGCTCCCCGATCCATGTGATTTTTATGACTGCAGCACCCTGTGCAATCATGTTATCTGTAGTACATGACCTTTGCCAAAAATTGTGGTAGTTGACTGGCAGAGTTGAAGATAAAAGGAGATGGTCAGAGGGAATTCATCAGGCTGTGGAGGCTAAAGAAGGTCTAAAAATTCAGGTAATCAATGATATTATAATCATGGTTTTTGTGTGTATGTGTGTGTGCAGCAGTGATGATTACACTGTTTACTGCTGATATTCTCATGTATAATGCTATTGCTAGGCAGATACAGTAGTTGTGGCACAAATTACATACCAGTCGCTTTTCAAGCTTTATCCGAAACTGTCTGGGATGACTGGGACTGCAAAAACTGAAGTATGGATATCTTGGAATTGTGGATTTCCCCCCTTATTATACATAAAGCCTTCAATTTCCCTGATAGTATTATGTCTGTCTTGGTTCACTGTATAGGAAAAGGAGTTCCTCAAAATGTTCCAGATGCCAGTTATTGAAGTGCCGACAAATCTTCCGAACATCAGGAAGGACTTACCGATCCAAGCATTTGCAGTAAGGAAATTGATGCTCATTAACTAAGTTTGACATAATAATTTCTCAAAGTTGGCTTAATCAATTGTTTTTTCTGTTTCACTTTAGACTGCACGAGGAAAGTTTGAACATGTCACTGATGAAGTGGAAAATATGTTTCAACAGGGCCGTCCTGTTCTTGTTGGGAGTACTAGGTACTTCAGGTTTTATATCATACATATGCTAGGTGTACTTTGCAAGGTATTTTAATGTTTAAAACCGTTATAATGCAGTGTTGAGAACTCAGAATATTTGTCCAAGCTGCTGAAGGAACGAAATATACCACACAATGTCCTGAATGCACGACCCAAGGTTATGCATGAACAATTCAAGCGAATTTGTATATTTCTTGTGGTGATTAGGTATTTTAGTTCATGGGTGCTGGCTTCCCATTTAATCTGTCTTTACATTGCTTTAACCTTCCGTCCAGTATGCTGCTAGGGAAGCTGAAACTGTTGCACAAGCAGGGAGAAAATATGCTATCACCATCTCTACCAATATGGCAGGAAGAGGCACTGATATCATTCTTGGAGGAAATCCAATAGTAGGTGTCAATTTTCTTAAAGACTTACACTTATGTATCTTTTAAAATGTTCGAGTGTTTTGTGCAATTCCAAGTGTTAGATTTCCTGTATGGCTTAAGTTGTGGTGATATTTAAGGTGAGAGCAAGCAAATCTTTTATCATAGCGCTCTGTGACTTTCTACAAAAAACATTATTGTACTGCATGGCTGTGTTTTGCTCCTTGTGAAAACAAAGAAGTTGTATTTCTTTCTTTCTTCTTCATGAGCAGTTGTTTAAGCTTTTTCTTTCTTTGACCCCCATGAAAAGTGGCTAATTCTGTGTATTTATATGTAAAGATGTTTGCAAGAGAAATTATAGAGGACTGCTTGCTCCCATACCTTACTCAAGAAGCTCCTGATATTGAACTTGACGGTGAACCCACCTCACAACAGGTATTTTCCTGTCATGATTATTAATTAAATGTTGTGTCACCTATCTATAGTTGTTGAAGTATGTTGATTTTCTATGTAGGCATTGTCTAAAGTCAAAGTTGGAGCATCATCCTTGGCTCTGCTTGCAAAAGCATCTTTGATGGGTATGTCAAAGTTGGAGCTACAGTCTTCTCATTATTTGGCATCCACTTCACTTATATGGGCATGTCACCTTCAATTCCATAATGTTTTTCATTGGTCTTATTCATGCAGCTAAATATATTGGTAAAAGTGAGGGTAAGAGCTGGACATATAGGAAGGCAAAATCTGTTATTTCAGAGGCTCTTGAAATGAGTCAATCCCATGACTCAGAGGAGCTGCAAGTGCTTGCTAATGAAGAATCTGAAATGTATCCTCTTGGTCCTACCATTGCTCTTACTTATAACTCAGTATTGAAAGACTGTGAACTGCACTGCTCTAAAGAAGGGGCTGAAGTGAAAAGGGTGGGAGGACTTCATGTGATAGGAACATCTTTGCACGAGTCTCGAAGAATCGATAATCAGGTTAGCCATATGTGGCATTTCCCTACCTATTGGGCATAGAGTTGTGGTTTCAACAAATGCTTTTTTGAGTTTTGTAGAACTTAAGGTGAATTTTATCACTTGTAAGTAGTAATATTGCGGGCTCTGTAATCAGTGCCCCTCATCCACTGTTAAGAAAAGATGTAAGAACTGTGACTATTGATGTTATGAACCAAATCTGATCTAAGCATTTGATTGTGTACGTGTTAGAACCCTAGAACTGAAAATAAAGGATAGAAAATCTGAAAAGCAAGCATCTCGCTATTCAGCCAATTTTGAGGAATCCTCACATTTTGTCATTCATTTTAAGTCTCCCAATTACAAGCTGTGCATCCTCCTTTTATGATGGATAAACATATAACTAACTCCTAAAACTAAATAATACTAATAATTTAGATATTGGAAAACATGGAGGAAGTGGGAAGGTGCCTAAAAAATAGGAAGTGGAAATCTGGAAAATTAAACAAACTAACCAGAAAAATGAAAAATGAAATAAATAAATAAAACTAATAAAATGGATAATCTGGGTTTGTATCAGTACGTGATATTGTCATGTTGCCTTAATTTAGGTAACTGTCCACCTAGGCACCTGATTATATGATAAGGACCACTCTAGGCTAACAATAACCAAGAGGAAATTGAGTAGGAACTCCCTACAGACTCTTTTCTTTGATTGATAATCGATAATTACAAAGACTGCTGAAATGGCTTAAATAGACATAGACTAGATTAACTCACCACTAACCCACTAACACTCCTAATGGGCTGGTGCTAACTAACTGCAAACTAGGAAATAGGAATTAATTTGACTATTTCCACAGGACTCTAATAGTCTGCAGAATTTAGGGAAAATCAAATAACTAATATTTCAATTAATAATAACTAACTTGCTGACTTTACCGAACCTTCCTCCTTCTTGCATATGGAATACACTGTTGATTTGCCCATGGTTTAGGAAGGTTCGTATCATTATACTGCATTTGGATAGGATCAAGTGCCTATTGTGGGCTACTGGGCTTTGAGGCTTAACTGAAATAATGTTATGGAGCCTACTTATGTCTACATGAATACGCCTCATTTATATTGCATGGGTTTATGCTCTTTGACTTTTTTCTATATGATAGAAATTTCTACGAATGATGCACTGCTTTTTCACAGCTTCGTGGCAGAGCAGGCAGGCAAGGAGATCCTGGCTCAACAAGGTTTATGATCAGGTATTGTTGCCTTTTAGCCTTACATTTGTATGTTTAAGATTGAGAAAAACTCAATCTTGAGAGTTCTTGACATCTATACGAATCAACATGTTTGAATTCAATGGAGCCATGGGGGACAAGTCCAACAGGTGCAAGTTGCTTCTGCTGCTTGGGGAAATTCTTCATTTTTTTTCGGTACCATGTTGTGTGCTTAGACCTTTCTGCATATTACTTTATTCTTGAACTAGCTTCCTGTTTGTTGAAGGATTGATTGACTTAATGAATATTGAAGCTTTAGATAGAGGCCTTGCAATTGACATTGCAAAAAACTTGTTTGAATAACATATGGTCAGATATGGGCTGCTGGACTTGTATCACCTAATCAGTTTGCCTTCTATCTGGTGGTTTGTATTACTGAAAACATCCCGAACTTGCACTGTTGCATGACTGGGTTTTGAAAATGGACTAGAAATGGCTCTGAATGATTCCCTGTTAGCTCTATGCTTCTATTTGTGCTTTAGGTATGCTTGTCAGAAAGCTGATGTGTTTTCATTGCGAAAGGAATGGCGATTATATGCCTTGTTCATTGCGTGCTAAGGTTTTATTTCAATTGTGAGCTTACTTGATCAGGAGCTTGCACCTTATTGAGTGTTCTTGATGTTATGTGCAAATCAAAGCTATTCCATCAAACCTTTTGACAAGCTGGAAACTGCTGATGGCTTGCGCAGCCTTTGACATTTGATTTTGCCACTGTTCGTTCTTCACTGGAACATTTATGATGGAGGAAGTTGCTAAGATGACATGATTGCCTGTTGATTTATATGTTTCGTATTCTTTGTATTCTGAATGAATTATATTTTCTTGCTACAGCGCAAAAAGGGTTGAGTAACCTAGTTGTTTATTGATCTACTCTTGACAGCCTGCAGGATGAAATGTTTCAAAAGTTCAACTTTGATACTGAATGGGCTGTAAGACTAATTTCCAAGATTACGAATGATGAAGATATACCTATTGAAGGTAGTACAATTGTCAAACAGGTGAGTGTTGAACATGACTTAAGTTTGTCATGTACTGCCATTTGAGCTTGTGCTTTTATGACACTAACCTGCATATTTTGGATGTAGCTTTTGGGCTTGCAGGTTAATGCGGAGAAGTACTTTTTCAATATAAGAAAGAGCTTGGTTGAGTTTGATGAAGTGTTAGAGGTATTTTTAAATGAAAAGATGGTGTTTTAAAAGATGTGTTTAAAATCTATCTTCTCGTTTTTATGTGCCTATAATGCTTTGGGCAGTTGGATTTGTTATTAATTTATTTTCTGCTCCATCAAAGTTAATAGAATTGTAATCTTTATTTCAAAAATTGTTATTAGCAATCATGTCAGTAAAAGTCTGGTCTGAGGGTTAAAATTACTATATAATCCTCCTTATCAGGTTCAGAGGAAGCATGTCTATGATCTGAGGCAATCAGTTTTGATAGGTGGTGCCCAATGTAGTTCACAACATATTTTGCAGTAAGTTCTGCTAGATTCCTCAATTCTATAGTTAGTTACGTTTCACATTACTTTTATATCGTGTAGCATGCATGGATCCATGTAGCATAGGATCTGTTTGGCATGACATTTCTAACTCTATATGAGTGTATGTGCACATCAGCTACCTCGTCAGCTACTTTATTCGCCTTATCTTTAAAATCACCATATCAACTAGTCATGCCAAGCAGACCCATAGTCTTTTGTGATAATGGGCATGTTCTGCTAATTTTTATGATTGCTAAAGTGGAATACATACAGATATATGCAAGCTGTGGTAGACGAAGCTGTCTTAAGCAATGCTGATTCTCAGAAGGTATAGTGTTTAGTTTTCTCCATGGTGCTTGTTCTGTAAAAAGGGAAGATGTACTGGTGGTAGGATGTAGTGATTAATTCGTCATGTTATTCTGAAATGCTGTCAAAGCAAAATGTTATCCTGAGTGCAGAGAATGAAATAAGCTTATGCAGAAGTAAGATAATATTAAAGCGAGTTTGCTTTTAGCCTCTGCACCAACTTTGTGACTCCTGAATTTGGATATTTTGAAAGTCTCAAGGTGTTGATTTACTATAAAATGGCTTTTCAGCATCCTTCTGCCTGGAATCTACAGAAGATCCTGAAGGACTTCCAAATAGTTGGTGGAAAGGTACTAAATGGTGAGCCTCCACGCATTTTTCCATCTAACCTTCTATTTATGCTGGATAAAGAATAGGATAAAGATCCTTCACTATCTCACCAGTTACTCAAAAAGGAAATGTCTTCAGATTCTTTTGCAGAAGTCACAGAGGACGTGTTGCTGAATTCGTTATCCCAGCTGCACATGTTAAACTCTGTAGATATCAGTAATTTCAGTCCTCCACACTTACCAGCACCTCCCAATGCATTGAGAGGGATCCAGAGGAAAACTTCTTCCCTGAAACGTTGGCTTGTAATGAGCAATGATGACTCGGTCATGTTAGTAAAATCACCTCATGTTTGTAATTGTATATGACTCTTCAAATACAAATATACAATCCCTCAATTTTACAACATTTTGGTAATGGTATTCCAAACAGGGATGGCAAGTACCGTGCCACGGTCAATATGCTGCGCAAGTACCTTGGAGATTTTCTTATAGCTTCGTATCTGGAGGCCGTAGAAGAATCTGGATACGATGATACATTCGTTAGGGAAATAGAGGTATGTGACAACTGACAAGGCTCTTCTATAAATAAGGATATGATGCTTGATTGTTTATTGAAGGCACAATGGTGTGAATGCAGAGAGCCGTCCTAATCAAAAGTCTTGATTGTTTCTGGAGAGATCATCTTGTGAACATGAACAGGCTTAGCTCCGCGGTACTCGGTCAAAACTCCTCTTGATTCCAATACTATGGCTATTTTGAATAGAAGGGTAATGCAAACTCAACGCTAAATGCAGGTAAATGTAAGGAGTTTCGGGCACAGAAACCCACTGGAAGAATACAAAATTGATGGTTGCAGATTCTTCATTTCTATGCTGAGTGCTACAAGAAGGCTAACCATAGAATCGCTGCTGCGGTATTGGTCTTCACCCATGGACTCTCAAGAACTATTTGTTTGACTACAGCCCATCACTTATTTTTGTATAGACAGAGAGAGGCCCGTTATTTTAGGGGGTCCAACGAAATACTTGTTGAGTATTTCATATTTGTATATGTTTAAAAATTTAAAGGCTTTTCTAGTGTGTGTATATTCTAATGTTGAAAACTATTTTGAAATTATTTCTTAATTTGATCATAAATAATGTCATAAGATAATTATTCTAAAACAATGTACACTAAATTAAATTGATTGTGATTATATATTAAACTTCAAAATACGTGTCAACGTTCACCTAAAAAACCATTTTAAATCAGCAAAAGTTATTTACAATTATGCACAGATATACTTTTTTTTTGATAGGATGCACAGATATACTTGGTCATGCATTAATTGGAGCGCATTATGAGATATAATTAAGGCCGATAAACCGCGCAGTCGATTTTTTTAGCCGCGCACTTCCTCCTGGGCGGCTCTACATGCCGTCCAGAATACCCTTTCAAAAACCCGGTTTGCACATAGGCGGCATCTAATGCCGCCCATGCAAACCGGTTTTTTATGAACCCGATTTGGACCTGGGCGGCATTATGGGCCGTCCAGTTTTATTGGTTTTTGTAGAACCCGGTTTTATAATTTTATTTATTAAAAAAAAATATGGTTTTCTGGAAATCGGGTTAAACCTCGGCGGGACTGTAAGCCGCCGAGTGTAAACCCTAAATTGTGGGCGGCTCAACAGGCCGCCGAAAGTGGAATTTGAAATTAAAATGTGGGCGGCTTAGTAGGCCGCCCAGACCCTAAACCGCCAAAAATATCGAAACGTCGCCGTTATATAAGGCCGCCCAGGGTCGTCTTCTCCGATGCGATTTCCAGCGTTCGAAATACACAAAAATGGAGCCGGGCGACGAATATTCAGTGGACGACCTATTTGCGATATTAGACGAGCAAGAGGCATTGGAGGCGGCGGCGGGAGTGCTAGGCGGAGACGGCGGCGATTCAACGGCCGATTCGACGTTGGCGGCGACGGTGGCGGCGGGAGTGCTAGGCGGAGACGGCGGCGATTCGACGGCCGATTCGACGTTGGCGGCGGCGGCCAATCTCTGTGTGACGGGGGGAAGCAGCGACGATTCTGGGCCGCTTGCGGAGCCGCCCACTATGGGGGAATCTGGGCTGCCTGCGGAGCCGCCCACTATGGTGGAATCTGGGCCGCCTGCGGAGCCGCCCAAGACCGAGGGCGAGGAGGGCGATATCGCGGCGGAGAATGCCTTCGACGTCGCGTGCGCGGTTGGTCAGGAGGCCATTTCAGACTTGGGTGAAATTCCAGTTCGCGAAAAGCGAAAATATGAACGGAGGGCAACTGAAAAGGTATGGTGCTTTTTAAATTTGTAATCGTTAAATCTAATTTATTTAATTAAATTGTTTCTGCACTTGTAGATTTATATACTTGGATTTTAGATTATTAAATCATTATCTTATAAAAAATAGTATAGGTAATATGCTCAATTATACTGTTAAAAACAGTATAGGTAATATGCTCAATTATACTGTTAAATAATACTTAATATATCATTGTAATGAAAATTGTAATATATTATTTTGTTTGTATGAAAATAATATTTGGACATATGTAAATAGGTTATAGTGGGTAAAATGAATATAGTTATATTTGTAAATTTGGTTTTTATTGTATTTAATCATTATAAAAAATAGTATAGGTAAATTGCGACAATTATACTGTAATATTAAATATGTTATTGTAATGAAAATTTTAATATATTGATTTTGTTTGTAAGAAAACAATTTTCTATATTTTTAATGCAAAAATAGGAAGTGTTGTGTAAGATCGCACGGTCCGATCGAGATAGTCGCCCTACTACTGCATCTGCTCGCAAGAGGAGGGTTGACGGTGTATCGCAGGGCCATAGTGAGGGTGCTAGTGAGGACGATGTTGGTCCCGTCCGCTCAGATGAGGACGTGGTTATGGAGGACCCACCTCAACAGTCACATCAGGAGGACCCACCTCTTGACGACTCGCCTCAGCAGCAGCTACACATGGAGGAGTCACCTGAGCCATCTCAGCAGGCCCCGTCTCAGCCTGAGTCAGCCACATAGGCCCCATCTCCCACTGAGCCACATCAGGAGACTCCATCTCAGCAGGCCCCGTCTCAGCCTGAGCCAGCCACGCAGGACCCACCTCCTCCTGAGCCAGCTGAGTAGTTTCCTTCTTTGTTGAGGAACTTTGACACGCACATTGCAGAGCTGATATGGACGAAGGCGTCGTTGGACCCACCCGAGGACGTTGTTAGGAATTTGAGGGTCCAGACACGCCCTTCGCAGTTTGCATTTTGGAGGGATCGTATTCCCAGAGGGGTCCCTGCGGAGGGGTCCTGGTTTTGGATTGCACAGCAGACGGGGTTGACCGGTTTGCTTGATTTCCAGTTCGGCCATGTTGATCACAACCTCATTTCAGCGTTCGTTGAGAGATGGCATCCAGAGACGAACACCTTCCACTTTCCCTGGGGCGAGATAGGTCCTACGCTACATGACGTGCTGATGATTCTAGGGCTGCCGATCGAGGGATTTGAGGTGACGTCGCCATGGACCGGTCAGGATATCGAGCTGGCGGAGTGTGAGGCTTTGCTCGGCTATTTGTTTGGGATAGATTCAGACTACAGCTTTGATGAGGATGATGCTGACATGGTTAGTAATATTGTTGTCTCGTATAGCATTTTCCCGATTTTTTTCAATTCTCAAAAACAAATGATTAAAAACACAATATACGATCAATCTCAATCAAACTTTCACACAAAAGGAAATACAATATCATATATAAAGTCGATTACAATCCAAAAAACCTAGGTAAGTATGTCAGGTCGCCCATGATATGCTCGCTCCTCTACATAATTCTTGAACCTATCCTTGAAGCGCTCATGACTATCCCATCCATCAACACTTGGATCCTTGTAAATGCGCCACTGTCTTGGAGGCGGTGGAATGGGACAATGGTCATTAACAAGCCAAATCTGTACACGTAAACAATACAGTTACTAAAAAAATTATGAAAGAATAAGTAAATACGAGAGAGTAGGACTCCACGTACCGGTACGTAATGGTCTCTCCTGCCTACATGTGCTATCGCATAAACCTTTGTCGGAGGCTCGGCACCCGGGGGGCCCACAATGGAAGACATGTGTGCGGTCCGAACCATGATAAGACAACAACAACCACTTGGTGTTCCGTTGCAAACGCCAACCCAGTAATAGGCATTATACACCAGAAGTTTGCCGTGCATGGTGAAGGAATATAATTCAATTTCCTAACAAATTCTTCCAACGTCAACGCTTCCTCCGCAAGCATCGCTACGTAGTTCATTCCATGTGCCTGGACGTGCTTCAAAAGCCCTAACCGGACATCAATGTACTCGTCTTCTTGGCGACACAGCAAAACGGCAAGAGAACGGAACCCACAATGACCATCACCTTTGACATTTTGAACTCCAGAAATGTAGGCGAGCATGAAATGATCAATATTCTCGTGCCCCCAGTTGAAGCCGAGATACTTGACCGGCTTGTTTGAACCCGACTTGGACTTGGTTGAAGCAGATTTCGGCTTTGCAGGTTTAGTGGCACTCCCCTTTGCTGTTGAAACTCCACTGTGAGGTCGTCCGCTAGAAGGGCATCCTTTCGATCCCGGGGATCCAACGGACGATTTCACATTGGTCGTCTCTTTCTCTGCAGGCTCATCCTCCTCATCCACTCCCAGCTCCTCATCCTCCATCTTCATCTTATGCTTCTCCTTCTTCATGTTTGCATCCACATGCTCGTCCCAACACATTTTCCTCTTCGTACCGGTCTTTATCGCATTCATCCTAGGCCTCCCCTTCTTGGTCTCACCACGTGGCGGGTCTTGAATATCGCACGATGTAGGGTCCTTTGACTCACGCCACTTTTCCGCCATCTTCTTCAAATCAAATCCCTCAACTGTCCCACATAAGTACTCTTCAACGAAGTCATCCACCGTGACATTGTCCGCTGTCAGTGAAACACCATCATCGACATCAAGATCCTTAGCATCCACCCCTTCCCATCGGATCTGCTTCCAGAAAATATCAACCTCTTCAGGCACTAACGGATAACCCGTCTCCACGTAGACCTTAATTGTGTGTGGGCAAGGCAGCCCCAGTGTGGACCTCCACAAAAAATCAGCACATTTGTTCCCAATTTTCCCCTCCTTTGCTAACACAGCTTGGGCATACAACATCCTCAGGCATTTTTCAAAGCACTTTTCAAGGATGCGCTTGAAGAACACCTTAACCCACTCAGGGCTTTTCACTATCTCCATGGGAAAGGCAGTGCAGTTCTTGGTCATCTCATATCGGATCTTCCGATGCTGATCAACAAACATGTTGTCGATGTGCTGCACAAGTGTGTCGAACCCTCCGACGGATGTCTCAATCATGTCCTTAAGCATAGAGTGCTGACCCTCAACCCTGAAAATAATATATTCGTATACAATTAACTAAATAAATTTTATAACCCAATTTGATTGCAAATGTTTGTATGAAAGTTACCTGTTTGATGTTCTTGTGGAAAAATGGAGAACATCATCACACCATGCCGCAACCAGCTTCTTCTTATGCTCATTAAACCAAGTTTGCTCCACATATCGCACCAAGCCTTCACTCCATATCCCCTTAAAGTGAGCAAGCCGCTCTCTGTACTCCTCCTTTGTGTGAGACCTCATCACCCGACGAACACTTCCCGAGAATTTCTTCTCGTCAATCTTCATCGTCTTAGCATATGCCTTCACATTACGGTCTACATGGACCTGACACAAGTGATGACGAACCTTCGGAAACACCAGTTTGGCATCCTTGATCAGTCCTAGCTCTCGATCAGACATGATGCATACGGGATTTTTCTCCCCGTACAACCACTTCAATCGTCTCAGCGCCCATGCATAGTGGTTTGTCGTCTCCCTTTCCATGAACACAAGAGCAATGCAATATGTGTAGTTGGTGCAAGTAAACCCAATAATCTGGAACAGAGGCATACCGTACCTATAAATGCAACAAAAAAAATTTTAAAACCCGCAGAAAATACCATTATCTACACATAATACAAAAAAGACTAAGGTTTACCTGTTGGTTTTGTAGGTCGAATCCATAATGACGACATTAGGAAACATGCACAACAAATGTCGAGCGTCTGGATGAGAAATAAACAAGCACGCCAAAACCTCATTCCCATCTTCCCTCGTCTTAGTAGCAGTGTCCAACAAATAGCCTTTCTCATTCAAAAATCCCAATGACCATTGTGTCACATTCAGATTGCCCAGGGATTTCAACCTCTCCTTAGCCCTAACAGTGTACACCTGATTCCTCGAACTCGTTGCACTCGAATATTCATTCCTAAGATGTGTAGAAATAACCTTGGGTCTTGCACCCGCCGCAATATCAATCATCACTTTCCTACGCTGCTCCTTCGTAAGTCGGGTAGCAAATGCATGGCCGGTCAAGGTGGTAGAAAGCATATGGTTATGGGATCCACTAACAACGGATAAGGTCCACCCAGGATCTCTAATAACATTTCCTTCCCTAAAAGTACCATGCAGCAAAAAGGGACAACCCTTCTTTTTGACCTAGTTTTATTCACTCGTATCGGGCTGACCTTTATACCATCGACTAACACCTTCTTCTTGCCGGACCTAGGTAACCCGAATCTCTCACAGTGAAGTATAATCTTTTTAGGATTTGATGATTTAGTAGTGATCACCATAAAAAGACTAAAATCTACCCTTTGTACCCAATCTCTCAATCCTTCCTTACTAGGAAATATCTCAATAGTAGTAAAATGGGATGAGAAGTCGATAGCTATAAATCCATCATCACTAGAATCACCCTATTTATATACAAAAATTATCACATTAGAGACTAATTAATAATTAAATTTCTAAAAACTAATATCAACAAATTAAATATTATTTCAAAACAGTTTAACATTTCAAAGATTAAGTACATTTAAGATCTAATTATTTTATACAGTAAAAATTACAATATTACATACCTTGAAGTACTCGGGAGAAATTGGCGCCTGCAAATCACCCTCATCATCTACAGATGTGTTAGCGCTCGAAGAGGACTCCGACAATCCCCTCCAACCAGAACCGCTTGACGACGACATTTATTATGAAAATGAGTTTCTAGATTTGGATACAATACAATACCACCATCCCTAATTTATATAGCTGGCTACACCTGTACTGGGCGGCCCTACGTGCAACCCACATCGACCGTTGGGAGTGAAACGTATACTCACTGGGCGGCACCACGTGCCGTCCATGAACCCTGGGCGGCAGGAAGTGCCGCCTATGAACCCTGTCCCCCCAAAAAACCCGGTTCACTGACCCAGTTTCTTGGGCGGCATTTCGTGCCGCCCACAACCCCGGTTTCAATGAACCGGTTTTTAAAAACACTTTTTTATTTATTTCAAAAAAAAATCCCTAAACTGAACCCATCATGGGCGGCTCGAGGAGCCGCCCATGGAACTCGGGTTTTCTCGGCGGCATGTCGAGCCTCCCATGGGGAAGTGCGCGGCTAAAAAAAAGCGACTGCGCGGTTTTACGCCGTATAATTAAACAGTCATGATACGCATATAGCCACATTTTTTTTTGATATAGGCAAACATAAGAACCCTTTCAAAAAAAAAAGGCTATCTTAAATCGTCCATACAGACGATCTTTACAAACTTGAAACCAAAATTAGCGAAAGTAGAGTTTAAGGATGTGAACTCATTTCTGCGATACACGAGATAATCCATAGGAAGAGCGTGATATAAAAGAGTCAATAGACGCTTAAAAGCTCAAGTGTGGGACTTGGAATGGGGTAAGTTGCAAGGAAATCTGCTGCGCGGTTAGCCTCACGGAGGCAATGACCAACCTGAAAGGAGACAAAGGAAGAGAGAAGACCAGAAATATCGTGGATAATACTGTAAATTTTCCAAGGGACTTTCCATACAGCTCTGATGGAATTAATAACAGTGAGATTGTCACCCTCAATAATTAAGTGTCTAACCCGACAATGAACAACATGTCTGATACCCGAGAGAGGGGCAAGGGCCTCTGCCTGGAGTACATAGGCAGAAGAAATAGTTTGACGATGAAATGAAAGGAGTTTGCCGTGATGGTCACGTAGTAGGTACCCCAGATGACTTGACCCGTCTTGCTTCCTGGACGCATCAAAGTTCAGTTTAACCCAAGCCTGTGGCGATTTCTTCCACCTCGTGTCCTTGGAATACGTACGGGTACGTCTAATAGAGGCTGGCTTGGTTGTACATGCAGTGTTCCAATCCTGGAGATATATGAAGGCTTTTTGTGTCGGACATTGTTGTAGGAATTGGTTATTGTGGAAGATGATGTTATTGAGATGGTTCCAGAGTGACCACCAGAGGAATAACAAAGGGGCTAGGGGAGCATTTGAGTGTCGGTAGTGGTCAAGGTTAAAATAGAAGTCAGACGTGAATTGAAGATCAAATGCGGTTTGTAATTTATGCTCAAATTTGGTAATCATTTGTTGTGTGAAAGGGCAATTGAAGAAGAAGTGATTTAGATCTTCGTTGTTATTCTGGCAGAGACTGCACATTTGTGGGACTCTAGAAAAGTAACGGTTAAGGCGTTATGTAGTCGGCAACCCGTCCGCTAGAGATTTTCAAAGAAAGTTTTTTATTTTGGGAGGAATCTTCAATTTTCAGATCCAGGAGTAAGATGTGTGGGGTGAATTATGTCTGTGGGATTGAAATAACGGACGTGTGGATTTGACGCTAAAGTTTCCGTTTGAGGAGAGCTTCCATACGAGACGATCATGCATAGGTAGGGTTGGAATGTGGATGTCTGTGATTGTGTCTGTAATTTGTGGGGGAAGCAATTGCTGTAGCAACTGTACATTCCACTGATTGGTGTTTGTGATGAAAGATGAGACATATATATTAACTGGGGTAGTATGTGTGAAGTAAGGTAGAAGATTACCTTGAGGAAGCCAATTGTCAGTCCATAATTTTATTATTCGACTATCTCCAAGTTCCCAATGAAGGCCTTTTTGGAAGTCTTTGCGTAGGTGCAGAAGTCTAGAGATTGTCAGGATTGCTTTGGCTTCGAACTGTAAGAGAAAAGATCATTGTGTCAAAGATATTTCTCCGAAATGATCCGGCGCCATAAAGAATCATGATCCGTTGTTAATTTCCAAAGCAGCTTAAGCTGGAATGCTTTGTTCATATCCACCGCCTTGTATAGCCCAAGTCCCCCTCAGATTTAGGTGTACAGATATAATCTCAGCTAATAAGAGGCCGGAAGTTGCGATCCGATTTGTTCCAGAAGAAGTCTCTTTGGATCTTATAGATATCATTGCAGACCGAGAGGGGAAGTAGAAAGCTTTGCATTAGATAATTAGCTTTGGATGCTAGGTTGAATTGGATAAGAAGAACTCGCCCAGCCTGACATAAAGCCACATCTTTAACTAGAGATGCTGAGAAATACCACTATTGATGGATTTAGTTGTGAGGTCGCCATCAAAACAGAATTTGCGCTAAGATTTTGGATGTCAAGTTGAGTTGAAACTTGCTTTGGAGAAGACATGACCATCCACCTGGCCTCATAGGTGGCACGTGAGAAACGCGTGAGAGAGGTGCATGGGAACGTGCATGAGTGTTGTTTCCACGGGTAAGCTGTGCATGGCATGCTCCTCCCACTTTGATGTTCAACTTGAACACATTATATTCTACTCTAACCACTTGGACTCAACTATCGAGCATATGTTGGATTTTCATACCCATCAAACAACTACAACTGTCCGACTCCCGCTCTCCAATTAACTATGATTTACTGAAAATTTCACATGAGTATGTCTGATTTCTTATTAACTAGCTTGTTTGACTTGTCAACTTTTATGACATTGTGCTAGTCATCCGTGTCAAAATAACAGGTACTAGATGAGGCTCGTTGTGCACTTAAGGGCGTATAGAGAGTTTGGAACACATATCCCACATCGACCAAAGAAGATGAAAAATAGTTATATTTCACGGAGAACGAAATCCTACATATAAGCTAAAGCTTCTATGTTAGAAGGTAGATTCCGATCTTATATTAAAAATAAAAGATAAATGTGGATATAACATTTTTGTTTCCCGATTAACTACGACTCACCGGAAATGTCACAGATTATACACGTTTAGTTAGTTAGATGTATATGGAAATTTGGAAGCTAGAAGAGAAAATTACTTAGTTAGACTTAGATGGCATGAGGTTTGGACAATTCTATATAGATTTCATGATATATGGATGTAGTCATATTTTGCTAGTCATATGAAAATTAATTTTGTAATTTCACTCGAATGACAATGACAAATGCATTCTATCAACGTATAATTTACACTTATAAATATAACGGTTATTTATATATTGCGAAAAATCCGACATGTAAAATTATTTTGGGTATACTGGAACATGAATTATTCACTTATTTTAATCCTATAACATTGTAAGTATCAAAATTAGTTAATTTGACTATACGTGTCATTGTTTTTAGCGTAAAATGTTGGTACAATTTAATTGTTTGGTACCTATATATATGAGACAAAACTAAACTTTTTTTTGGTCTTGACAGTCTGGTTTAATCGAACATAGCCGATTTGTATCCAAATTATCTCCATACACGTTTCCAGCAGAAATTGAACTCGAGACTTTCAAATAGAACGCTTAAGGAAGTTTAATACCAAATCACTAGATCTATTGGAACAAAACTCAACTCTCATGTTACTTAAATGAGATTTTTCAAACCTCATAATAAATTAACTAACACTACCCAAGACAGATTTATCACAACAAAAATTGTTCATATAGAATTTATATCTATACTCTCCACACTATGTATTCCAGATACTTGAAAGAAAATTAAAGCACAAAAAGCCCTAGAAATTATCCCAAATACTAGTAAAGAAAAACACAAAAAACCCTAGAAATAATGAACGGTGGAGATTGATCGTAGAATGGAACCAAACAGATTTTTCTCAATGAATTGAAGATCCTATAGCTTCCACAATATATCATTCCTTTGCCCTATATAAATGTGTGTGTTGTGTATCCATGGAAAACATCTCATATCTTCAATTCAATTCAAAACCTCAAGAATTAAGAAACACACTATGGAACCAGTCTTCAGCTTCATCCGCGTTGTTGTCGATGATGAAGAGACCAAACTCTCAAAGCATCTGTGGAGAGAAACATGCCTTGGTGACGGTGATGACGACGATGATGATCGCTGTGACGTGGCACCTGCTGCTTATTCTTGCAATTTCTAGCTTAGCTAGCTAGGTATATGCTTTTTATGATTAAGCATATATTAACCTATACTTTTGATCGAGATGAGATGATCATGAGAGCTAGCTAACCGACTTATAACTAGGCATGGATCGACCATTACCATGACCATATTATGTACCTCTATTGACATTGGAGATATACAATTAATCTATATTATACTACTATATTACTCTCACTGCTTTATAATATGTGTCGGATGCCTTGAATCTCACACTTTACTAATTATTATGAGGTATCGCTGAGTACTATAAGTAGTCTTTTTTGTTCCTAGTCTAGTCATAAACTGAATTCTATCTGCATCGATAATACTACCCGTGGATTTAACTAACACTCTGTTAGTAAACCACGTAAATCTGTATACCGTTTTCTTTTGTCTTTATCATGTAGTATCTTATAACAATATGATTTGTGTTTTGAATAGATAGCAACAAGAACTAATTTATGACAGTTAAAAAAAAATAGATGGGAAGTGAATTTGCCAGGTATTGAGTTTGCATATTCTCCGACCAGTTGAGTGGTTGCAAACTCAGACTTGGACTGGAGTTTCAGACTGTGCAGTGTACACCGTACGGGCCGGTGACATGTTCATGTGATCAACTTAATTTTTTATTATAAATGTACTAGTTTAATTTCCAATTCCATCAATTCTGTAATTAGTTAAGGACCTTGATTATTTAATAAGCTATCCGGATAGGCCGGGAAAAGACACAGTACACACAGCAACGAATAAAAAATGAAGACGGTTGGTGTAGACTAATTATTGAAGGGTTCTAGTTATTGAATTGGTCGAAACTTGCATAAGGTACTGAAGTAGTACTAGTATTTTTCTTTTTTATAACAATCTAATTGATGCCCAAATGTTTATACTAGCCTTTAGCTAAGCTTATATCTGTGAAACATAAAGTATTTTAAACCAATATAAACATGAAAAGGATTTTGACTAGTACGTTAAATTAGTTAGAGCATTCAGAATGGTGGTGTTAAGAGTTTTGTTAATAGATTTTTTTAAAAAGTACACATTAAAAAAATAAGTTTCTTTTTTTGGAGTCAGCACAAGAACTAAGTCTTTTTTTTCTTTCAAAAATCTGATATTTAATTATTTTTTCTTTTTAATTTGTTAAAAAATTCTCAACATTATCATTGTGGATGCTCTTAGATCGACATCTATAAATAAAGTCTTGCACCATTTGTGATCGTCCGGTTTTCCGTGAGAAAGTAGTTGAGAGTCCACACAGAACCAACTACGACTCGTCTCTCCCGGAGACCTCTCTCCCCGCTCCCTGCCGGCTGCCTCCGGTTACGCCAGACGTCGTCCGGTCCCGAGCTCCGACCTGAAAAAGAAGAGGGGCTCGAGGGTGACCCCAGACTTGCCACTCCGACGCTCAAATCAGTGCTCAACTCGCGAATAGGGCATAAAGAACGGTAGAGCATAGAGTACGATGGAGCAACAGTGGCGGAAAGAGTATAGGGTACAGTGGAGCAACAATGGCGGAAAGAGTATAGAGTACGGTGGAACAACAATGGCGAAAATAGTAAAAAGTGCGAGAGTTTTGGTGTTAGCCGATGGGGTGGGAGAGAGAGGCCAACCAGAGAAAGGGTCGAGAATCCTCTTTTCAGTTACAACTTCCCCCTTATATACCTGAGGCCAGATGGCCCTTTTGTTGCGCAACCGGCCTAGGCCAAGAGGAGGGTTCTCAGACCGCGCAGCCGGGCAGGGTCGGGAGGGTAGAGCGGGAAGAGGGGCCGCATACCGTGTAGCCGGATCGAGCTAAGATAGTGCCATTAGGGTCTTGCTTTGAGTTGTGCCGTATTGCTAAATGGGCTTTTCTCCTGTTTGGGCCTATGCACTTGGGTCGGGCTAAATTTGGCTCCCATACAGCCCCTCAAGCCACGCGGTCGAGGTCCTATTTGGCCGGGGGGCTTGATCTTCAAAGGAGCCGGCTGGCTTGGTATGGTCGCGAACTTTCTCAACTGGCCGCGGAGGGGAAGACTGTTTTTTCTCGCCATTATTGTAAGGCAGGCGGTAGGTCCCACACGTCCCATCTAGAGGAGCGACTATAAAAAGGGTGTCGCTTCATTTCCTGCTCAGATATCTCCTTCTCCTTTGCTCAAAACACTTGCTTCAAACACTTGCTCTAGACAATTGCTTTTATTCTTGCTTTGACTCTTGCTTCCTTCCTTGCCGTTTCTTGCTTGCCCGGGTTCCTCAGACCAAACACAAATCCACTTGCTTCTTCTCTTTCCCTTTGCAGATGGCTAGGTCACATGGTGGTCGGAGGGACGGGATCCCCTTCGAGCCGGGAGGACATCGTTACTTTGCGTCCGCGAATTGCGATGCCAGGTTATGCCGACAGCAACGTGTGAAGTCTGTATGAATATGGCTCTGAGCGCTTGCGGGTCATTGCCTCTGATTCTCCTCCTTAATCCCCTCCTCCAGGAGGGACGGGAGCACTTCAGGCATAGGTGCTTCAAGGGAGATGGATTGCGGCCCACGTGCCTCAAGACACTCTTGGCTTTAGAGCGCCGCAACCGCCTAGACGAGAGAGAGAAATCACCTTCCGGCCTAGGGGATGTGGGGCGAGGTGGAGCAGGGGTCGCGAGGGCAGCGTTTTGCTTCCCTGCGAATGGAAGGGCCATTCTTTGCCTTGCCAACTTTCCGGCCGCGGTGCATAGGGTGGTTGTGGTGCTTGAGGCCGAGGGTGGGGGCGTTGGCTAATGGTGTCGCGCGGCTGGCGAGGAGAAGATGCTCTCTGTGGACTCCCCAATCAGAGGGAGTCAAGCTGGCCTATTTCTCCTTCTCCAAGAGATCCCTTTGCATCTTTTCCTCCGCGGGTTTTGCCAACTCTTCGGGCTTGGGGTGGAGCCTGAGGGAACGTGGGTCATGTTCATGTTCGCCTCGAATCCCCATGCTTGTAGCTTCCGTGGGGGCCTCAAAGCTCGTGGTTGGTGACGACGCTCGCCTTCCTTCTCGTCCTCGATCTCCTTCTTTGCTAGATTCTTTTTTGTATACCCGCGACCAAATTAGGCTGGCTAATTGTAATCTCTCTTTGTAATCTTGATTGACATGAATAGAGAATAAGACTCTCTGGCTCATTTCTTGCTCCTGTGTTTATTACTTACTTTCCCTTGTTCGCGTTCGTGTTGTTTCTTTCCCTCTCGCACTTCGCTAAAGTCCGCGGGCATTGTGATTTCGGCTTTTGTGGTATAACTTTGCTATGGTCTATCACTGCTCTACTATCCGCGGACTGACCTGTTGGTCTCGAAAGGTTGCCTTAAACCTTCTCAATTCGTGCTTGCCCATGTCTCGTCGACCTTCTCATCATCCGCGGACTGGCTACCGGGTCCATGATGGCAGTTTGAACGTCGCCTGAGCGGTTTCTGAAGCGGTTGATTTGTGACAGTTTCTCTGCCCCCATAATGATAACTGTCCCGTCACATCGCCGATATAAAAGGGGCTTTCGCCTTCTCTCCGGCGTGCTGCTTCTCTTCCCTCGCTTTCTTTTTCACTTTGCCATTTCCGTTCTCTCTGCTCGAGTTTCTTTGTGGAAGGTACAAGGTGGACCAGGGTTCCTTGTTTTTAGTTAGGTAGGTAAGCAGCCCTCTTTCGCATTTTCTTCCCTTCTCTTTTATGCATTTTTCTTTGCTTTGTCAGTCGAGAGAAAACCCTCGCTTAGGGCGAAACAATCTTGCCCGTAGTGTTCCGTCGTCATTGCCTCTTTTCTTCTAGCTTTGCGGCGATCCCCTCTCTTCTTCACTCTAACACCGGCGAGCTTGCTCATGGTTGAGGAGGGTTGTCTTTTCTCTTCTCTCTTTCTTTCTGCGCGCTTCTCCTCAAGTTGGTTTCCGATTTTCCCCAAAAGTCCCAATTTTTAGAAAAGATGTCTCCGAGTTCTAGCGACAAAGACAACCTCCCGATCAGGCTTGGTGATCGGAGGGTCCCGGTGGTTAACGTGGGGCCATCAAGTGCGGAGCCCCAAGCTCTGGTGCCCTAGGCAGCGGAGCCTCAAATGGCAGAACCCCGGGCGGAAGGGTCTCAAGCGGTGGAGCCGCGTATGGGGGAGCCCGAGGTGGAGGATCCGCGTGCGGTAGAGCCCTAGGTGGTGGAGCCGCGTGCGATGGAGCCCCATGCAACTGAGATACAATCGGAAGTCGGGCGGGATGCCGACAGCGGGTCCGAGGCTCCCTCGGGGTCGCCGTCGGGCAAGTCATCTTCGGGAGGGACGGCCGAGAGCCCCAATGGTAGGGTCATTCCTCCCATCCTGTCTGAGAGGGTCAAGTCGGCCCAAATCGAGGGGGACGGAGACTTTAGGAAGTTCGCACATCAGCACGGCCATTGCTCTTCATTTACCTATGCAGACCTCCAAGCGATCCGGGAGGAGTATGAATTTATTTCCGACGTCTGACTTGCTCTGCCTCTTCCAAGGGGACGTTACTTGTATGCGTACCCTGGCGCGGTGGCGATGAACCTGGAGGCTTTGAAGGCCGACTTTCGCTATCCGGCCCATGGCATAGTGCTCGAATTGCTGAGGGGCTTGGGGGTCGCGCCGATCCAGTTGCACCCGAATGCTTGGCGGTGGGTCGTTGTCTTCTTGGTGAGGTGCCACGAGTTGGGAGTTTGCCCCACCTTTCGGCGATTCGTCACCTTGTTCTCGGCTCGGACTTTCAAGCCCGGGTACTTCACACTGAAGGTGGAGGCCAATAAGAGGATGGTCCTCCCCTCCAAGGTCAAGGGCTGGGAGGCGAAGTGGTTCCTGGTCGTGAGTGACGATGTCGATAGCCTCGGCGTGACGAACGCCCCCATGAAGGGGTCCAAGCTAAAACGTTCCAATGCTCTACCCGCAGATGTCGGGAAGGAGTTTGCCGACCAGTTTTTGGACCCTTCCAAAGAGTTGGTCAAGTGTATCGACTTCCTGACGTTCAAGAGAATGGTTGCTGCGGGGTTGCTTACTCCGCGGTCCAACCCTTATGGCCGACGAAGGGGTAGTAGCCCCCATGCTGCTCCGCGACCCTAGTGATGGCTAGTTATTATGCCTTTTTGTTTCCTTTTCTCTTTGGTTCCCTAATGCCTCTTGCCTTTCTCCTTTTTTTTTGTATTACAAGCGACATGATGGGCCCGGACGACTTCGAGAGTATCGGTCAGTCGGGCGGCGGCTTCAGAGGGGTGCCTGGTCAATAGGTCGATCCAGGGGAGAGGTCAAGCCCCAGTCTGGGGTACGAGGATGGAGCAGGTGATCAGGTCACAAGGCCGGTGTGGGTCGACGTGCAATACCCACAGCTTTTGGCGCGCACCCCTGAGAGGAATACTGTCGGGGCGTTACATGGCAAGTGTTGTCCGCAGGGCCGTCAGCGCCGCCCGTGCATGTTGTGTGTAACACCCCCAAAACTTAACCCTTTTGGAAAGGTATTACCGCCAGTGACCCCAGTGTTCCTTACCGAGATCACCCAAGGCTTTACTGTTTAAATAAAATTTATGAAGTACAAATGATACATAATGATCAAATCATTCAATCCCAAACATAACATTGTTAAAGAAACATGAGTTACGGGATTACAACCCAATCCCGAATAGGCCAACACAGAGTTTAAACCAAACACAACGGAAGTCTTATAAAGCACATTACAACCAAAGTCATTGTCCAAAAGATCTCAACCTGATTAAAGAACGTTCAAAAACTACCGTCGACTCCATAGTCCTTCTAGTCTTCTGAGCTACTTTCGATCTGATGTGCCGAATCGAACGGATGACACTAGCCCACATGCGGAGAACAAAGTTCGTGGGTTAGTCTACTTGAATAGACTAGCAAGGGTAAAAAGCAGAATGGTTCGAAGCAGTCGTATTAGGTTAGACTCATCGCTTCTCGAATAAAAATCGATGACGATAGTCAACCATCATACTCCTACTGGAATAGACAAGAGGTATGCACAAGAGAAGATTCTGGAAGACTGAATCTTCACAGAAATCGACTCGAAAAGAGACTCCAAGAGATTGAGTCCTTAAGGAAATATGACAAATCTAGAATGTTTACAGCATCATACAACAATGATTTAAAAGTTGACTGAGATGCTTCGGTTCACGACCAACCTCATCGCATACAGCGAATCCAGATTGGAAAGAGAACGTACTATGATCAAAGTCGAGACGAGTTTTCCTAGCTGCACTATAACTTAGCTGCACTACTCGCCGAAGGTTTATTAGTTATGTGCGTCGAGTAGCACTTATCTGATTTATGTTTCAAAAACACACATCACATTATTAGACTTTTACATGTGTACCCCATCAATGGGACGACACATCTTAGTATACGTTTCGTCGAGAGTGACGTACACCGGAAGGTTTGTGACACCAGCTAAGTGTCCTGTCTCTACACACTTGTGAAAGAGACCGATCATGATCTTAGAATAGTACTAGATGGAGACGAGCCACCCCGATACCAGATTATAAAGAAACGACCGGACGAAGTCCGAGTATTATATGATTTTCAAAACATTTTATCAAAACCGTTTCCAGACAGACAGAGTATTCATTCCAAATTAATTACTCAGATAAACTACTGATAATTAATGTAAATATGGAACGAATGAGCAAGAGCGAACCGCCACTTGCCTTAATCCGCAGAATAGAAACAAGCCTTACGACAACGACGGGATTCCGGGCTTGACACGGGTATAGCTCCGCTAGCACAAACACCTTCGAGTCGACCCATAAAAGGAACCCTAAGTTAGATCCGACATAACCACAATACGAATCTAAAAACGACGAAAGAGAACGAAAGGAAAGACGCCACAACCATAACCAACCAAGCCAAAGCCACAAAGGCATTCTGGGCACTGGCAACGGTCGCTGTTCTTGGCGGCGGTCGCCGCAGTTCATCACGGCGGTCGCCGTGAAGAACGCGGCGGTCACCGTGAAGAACGCGGCGGTCGCCGTGAAGAACGCGGCGGTCGCCGTGAAGAACTCAGACGACAGAAGCGGTGAGAAAACTCACCCAAATGATGTGCGTTTCGACCCCTTTATGCCTTGCCTGGGTTCTGACCTCCAAAGGCAACCAAAAGGCTTCTAAAGGGCTTCTGGAACACCACCAAACGATACCGACGAGAGCTTTCGAACTCCGGCGAAACACAACTCCGACGATACGAAAATTTGGCAGATGTTCGGTGTTTGGGATGGCTCAAATCCCTTCCCCAACACTTCCTTTTATAGCCAAAGCATCGGGAGTACGAAGATGGGCCTACGAAAGCTAGTTCGGCGCTTGCTAGAACCACCCCGGCGACCATCGGTTAAAGACCTCTGGGTAATCACGGCGGGCGCCGCAACTTTGCCTACGGCGGGCATACGGCGGGCGCCGTAATTACGGCGGTCGCCGTTCCTAGCTCTAGCGAGCCCAGCGTAGGAGACGACGGCCTGGCACATCGGGCCCAGCGACGGCGGGCGCCGTGATTGTACGGCGGTCGCCGTTTTGCCTTTTCCCGCCCATTCAGCTTTTGGATGAGCAAGACATTAACCCGGGATAAAAATTATCGTATGCGAACGCGTATAAACATTCGAAGCACGTCGTCTGTATTTTATTTCACTGAGAAAAATATTACAGATACAGAGCACATTACAGAATGTCTCAATCTACCTGAATTAAATCCGACGTACTAAACGGGTACTCGGGAAAATTCCAAAATTCCCAAAATAACCTTACAAAAATACGGGGTATCACATCTCCTCCCCCTTAAAAGAAGTTTCGACCCCGAAACTTAGGTCGAAAATAACTCGGGAAAACGCCTGAGCATATCTGACTCGGTTTCCCACGTCTCCCAAGTAACTTCTTCGGTCCCTGACTTGGACCACAGCACTCGTACCAACGACACGATCTTGTTGCGCAAACGCTTCTCCCGACGCTCCAAAATGCGCACGGGCAACTCTTCATAAGTACCATTAGCTTGAATCTCGATGTCCTCATAACTAAGCACATGAGACTCATCTGGCACATACTTTCCGAGCAAAGATACGTGGAACACGTTATGTACCGGGTGAGCCGATGGCGGCAACGCCAAGCGGTACGCTAGAGATCCTACTCTATCCAGAATCTCGAATGGTCCCACGTAGCGAGGGTTAAGCTTCCCACACTTACCAAATCTGAAAACTCCTTTGGATGGCGATACCTTGACGAAAACCTTATCACCGACCTCGAACTCGATAGTCCTGCGCTTTCGATCTGCGTAGGACTTCTGTTGACTCTGAGCGGTCAACATCCTTTGTCTGATCAAAGCAATGTCTGAGGCCGTCCTTTCGACCAACTCTGGTCCAAGCAGAATTTTGTCGGCATTATCATCCCAACAAATCGGAGATCTGCATCTGCGACCATTCAAAGCTTCAAACGGAGCCATCTTGATTGTAGCATGCCAGCTATTGTTGTACGTGAACTCAATCCGACTCAAGCTGTCCTCCCAGCTAGTCGGACGATCGAGTACACAAGCTCTAAGCATATCCTCCAGGGTCTGGATGGTCCTTTCAGACTGACCATCTGTCTGAGGATGAAATGCGGTGTTAAACCTCAACTCGGTTCCCATAGCCTTATGAAGTTCCTGCCAGAACCTTGACATGAAACGGCCATCTCGGTCCGATACAATGGTCTTAGGAATGCCATGTAAGCGGACAATCTCCTTCTGGTAGACTTCTGCTAACTTCTGGGTTTCCCATGTGGTCTTGATGGCTATGAAATGAGCACTCTTTGTAAGCCTATCCACAATTACCCAGATAGCATCCCTCTGACTTCGAGTCTTTGGTAGTTGTAGGATCGTGATTGTTAGATAAAAGCTTAAGGAACCCAGAATAACGATTCTCAGTTCCTTTCGCAGCGGAAGATAAAAAATCAAACAAATGACAAGTTCCTTATAGTGGAAACCTTTTATTGCCAACTAGCAATCCAGGATAAAAACCACTACCTTTCTTTCGAAAGGATTTCAAAGTCTACTTCTTGATTTCTTATCTCTTTTGGTTACAGCTTATCCTAGGAACGAACACACAGTTCCTTTGCCTTACACACAGTTAGACAATCCTAGATAACTTAACACAATCAATAATCAATCCAAGAAATAGACTTTCGCACCTAGGAACTATCACTTACAGTGACATGAACTTAGCACTCAGCTCTTCTTCCTTGACTGGTTCCTCTTGATCTCGGTTTGCTTTGATGATCTTTGTTTTGAGGTTCACACTAGATATTTGCTAATGAGTGTGAGTTCTTGTTTTAGTGCATAAAGATAACCCTTGGGTTAGTCTTCCTTTTATAGAGGATTCTTCACAGCTCGATCCTCTCTTGGTTCCCACGGATTGAGCTTGCCCTAGGATTAATGGTTCTCCTTGATCCACGTTGTTCTTGGCATGTGCAAACAACCTAGGCAGCTCAGAATCTCTCTTGGTTGGTCAACTACCTCAGACGAGCCTTGTGGTGTCGTTGTCAAAACGCTTTCGTCCGAGGTTGAGTAAGCTGGCCGCTTGGGAACCGTCTGTTGGACATCGACGTCTTTATATGCTGTTGCTTTCATCGTCTCTGTCCGAGGTAGAGGTTTTCTAGGCATCTTGTTCTTTAGCTCTTGGACCTTGGCAGACTTTTGGAAGCTTCGGACAAGTCGTTTTCGACACCTTTTGTCCGAGGTTGTGTGTCCCCAGATTTCTCGGGAATCGCAATGTCGTAAGCTCCATTTCTGGGCACACCTGGGTTCCTCTGGATTCCTTCAGCTGTCTTGTTCCTTTGGTTCCCTTGTTCTGTTTGGCTTTCCTGCCTTAGGTAATTTCCTGTGGTTCCTTAAAACACATCTTTGAGATAAAACATTAGTATTATAATATTTGTCATCTTCAAAAGTAGAGAAACTGAGGAACGGAACTCTCAGGGGAACCTAAGTTCTAGAGTTCCGTTTCCTAACAGTAGCCCAGTGACGAAGTCCATGGTGATGTCCTCCCATTTCCATTCTGGCACTGGGAGAGGTAGCAACTCACCACCTGGCCTACGGTGTTCGATCTTGACCTTCTGGCAAGTTAAGCACTTTGCCACAAAGTCTGCTACGTCCCACTTCATGTTTGGCCACCAAAACTTCTTCCTGAGGTCCTTGTACATCTTGCTAGAGCCAGGATGCACAGAATAAGCAGATGAATGAGTTTCTCTCATCACCAACTGACGAAGACCTTCTGTGTCAGGCAGATCCGATCCTGAAACCAAAGTGATCCATCATCCTGAACCACAAAACTGGGAGCTTTCCCATCCATCACTTCACTGCTTAACTTCACCAAGATGATGTCATCGACTTGCTTTTCTTTGATCTGATCCAGCAGTGTAGCCTGAATTTCCATCATACTCAGGTACCCTCTACGCTGGTCATACAAGACTTCAATGTCGCATGACTCTTGGTTTAGCTTGGTCTGAGCAGTAAGTAGAGCAACTACAGTCTCGTGCGTTGTCTTCCGGCTTAGTGCATCAGATACTACATTAGCCTTGCCCGGATGATACAGCAACTCCATGTCGTAGTCCTTGAGCAACTCTAGCCAGCGGCGTTGTCTCATATTTAGCTCCTTTTGAGTAAATATATACTTGAGACTTTTGTGGTCAGTGAAGACTTGGCATCTTATACCGTAGAGGTAATGCCTCCAAATCTTTAGCGCAAAGACAACCGCTGCTAACTTAAGATCATGGGTCGGATAGTTTTCTTCGTAAGTCTTGAGTTGTCTAGATGCGTAAGCAATAACTCTGCCTCTCTGCATCAGTACACAACCCAAACCACACTTTGAAGCATCACTATAGACCACATAATCGTCATTCCCTTCTGGGAGTGCTAACACGGGTGCCGAGGTTAGCCGTCGCTTCAACTCCTGGAAACTGGCCTCGCACTTGTCATTCCAGACAAACTTCTTGTGAACCTTGCAGATTAGATTGGTCATAGGTAGAGCGATCTTTGAAAATCCTTCTACGAACCTTCTGTAATACCCGGCAAGTCCAAGAAAATTGCGCACCTCCTTCACGTTCTGGGGCTGTGTCCAATTATCCACCGCTTCAATCTTTTGGGGATCAACCATAACCCCATTTTAATTGATCACGTGGCCTAAGAAAGCCACTTCCTTTATCCAGAATTCACATTTAGACAATTTAGCAAAAAGCTGATGTTGTCTAAGGATTGACAAGGCAATCCGCAAATGTTCCTCGTGGACTTCTTCATTCGGAGAATAGATCAGAATGTCGTCGATGAAGACCACCACGAACTTATCCAAGTACTGGTGAAAACATCGGTTCATCAAATCCATAAAGACAGCTGGAGCATTTATAAGCCCAAAAGGCATCACTACGAACTCGTAATGACCATATCTGGTCCTAAACGCAGTTCTAGGAATGTCCTGCTCACGAATCCTGAGTTGATGATATCCAGATCTCAGATCGATCTTGGAGAAAACCTTTGCTCCATGCAACTGGTCCAACAGGTCATCAATCCTAGGCAAAGGATACTTGTTCTTGATCGTCACCTTGTTCAACTCTCGGTAGTCGATACAAAGTCGGAACGATCCGTCCTTCTTTTTGACGAACAATACCGGAGCACCCCACGACGATGCACTCGGCCTGACATAACCTTTGTCAAGAAGATCTTCAAGTTGATTCTTCAATTCTTGCATCTCAGCTGGAGCCATCCGATACGGTGATTTGGAAATCGGCGACGTACCAGGCTCAAGATCAATTGAAAACTCTACGTCACGGTTCGGGGGTAATCCATGAATTTCTTCCGGAAAGACATCCGAAAACTCCCTAACTACAGGAATATCAAGAACCTCAGGTCCATCCTTCGCAGGCGAATCCAAGTAGCAAAGGTACCCGATACATCCTTGTCGTAGTAGCTTAAACGCAGCCATCGCATTGATCAGCTTGCCGTTATCAGCGTCATTTCGACCTTTGAACTTGCACACGAACTGGCCCCCAGATGACACCGTCACCGTTCTTGAACTGAAGTCGATCACCGCCTTGTGACGCGTCAGCCAATCCATACCGAGAATAATGTCGTATGGAGCCATGGCTATGCAGATTAAATCTGCCTCGAATTCCTTACCCTGAATGGTAATCGGAAAGTCGGACAGATGCTTGGTTCCCACCAAACGTTCTCCATTAGGAAGATTAACGACGAAAGGGTCGCACGAATCGTTGCACACTAAATCTAACTTGCTAACACATTTATCCGAAATAAAGGAATGCGTAGCACCAGAATCAAACAGAATGCACACTGAAGTAGAGTGAAGGTATAGAGTACCTTGAGAAATTGGAGCATTGGGCCCATCTGCTTCACGCATCTCGTACAAGCGTTGGCCCTGACTTCCAGAAACAGCTGGGGCCTTTCCCCTGTTCTGCGCAGTCGTTTGCACTAACGGGCTAGGAGTCTCGGCAGACTTGAACCTAGGTCGGTTACTCTGATGAACTGACCCTTGCTGCGACTCTACTCCCTTCTGCTTCCCCTACTTGCAGAACTTTTGTAGATGACCATCACGTCCACACCCAAAGCACGACCTATTCTCCTTCTGACACTCATTGCTCTTGTGCCCAGCCGTACCACAGTTATAACACTGAACTGAACTCCGGGTCTGCCCTGACTGATGAGTCGATCCTCCTTGCGTCATCTCCGTCTTAGCTCGGCCGGACTTGGCAAAGTTAGACGGTGGTGCAGGGCGCTTAAAACCACCTCCCTGGTTCTGGTTCTGCATCGACTTCTGTCGGTTGCGCCTTTGGTCGACTCCTCTAGATTTACCTCTAGCTTATAGGCACAATCCACATACTGCTCCAAGGTAGAGCATGTGTGGTGCACCATTAACGGCTTGATATCCGGGCTCATCCACTCGTGGAAGTACCAGATCTTTTGGGCCTCGCCGGTGATCTCGGCAAGGGCGTACTGTAAAAGATGATTGAACTTAGACGCCAACTCGGTCACTTTCAGACCATCCGTCTTTGGGTACAAGAACTCTTTATGCTTCTCTTCTCTCATAGCACGAGAGAAAAAGCGATCGACCATCTTGGTCTTGAACATCGACCAAGTCAACACTGGGCTCTCAGCCAAACCTGTGTTCTCCCACCACTCGTTAGCCTCCTCCTTCAGCTGAAGAGAAGCGATATGGACCTTCTCGGCCTCAGTACACCCCACATTCCGAAACAGCCTCTCTATATGGGAGAACCAATGAGTCACTGCTATTGGCTCCCCTTTCCCGTTATAGCAATCGGGCCTCATGGAAGTGATGGTCTTAAGAGCGCGACCATTGCTGTCTCTAGCCCTGACGACATTCTCTTGAACCACAGGGTTTCTGGGCTCCACAACATCTGGAACCGCTGGGTGAGTAGGCACTTCTTGCGCTTGAGGCGCACTGGGTCTCAATACGTCTGCAATTGCCTGCATCACAATCCCGCGAATTGCCTCAACAGCTGCGGCATCAAACAGCGCCGACGCTTGGGTCTGATCTTGACCTTTACGCCTATGCTGGACGCGAGACTCTGACTCGTGCTCATCCTGAACACCTCTTCCTGTTGGCCTGGGATCTTGGCTAGTCCCAGCACCGGCTCGAATCGAGTTCCTCGTGCTTCTTGGGTTCACCATCTGTTTACCGATCCAATTCCAAGCATTCAATACATTAATATTATGCAATATACTTATGCAATATACCAACGTAAAGAAATTACTCAGAATAGATCAACTTGGCATTTTATAGATGAACCTTCAAACTGTTACACAAGCTACACATAAGTCTATCATCCAAGCGCTAGGACAACATTGCTCGAAGATAAAAGTGTTTCCCAGAGTACTTGCCGCAATGCTGAAATATTACACATAGTACAAACTTGGAATACTAAAAAATGAAACTACTGCGATAGGCAACGCCAATTCTCATCAAGGCGTTCCAAAATGTCTCCCATAAGAATGGCTACTCGTGCAAGGTCTCTTCGGACTAGGCTCACCATCGAGCTCTGGCGATGGGTTTCGCATCCGGCTTGACCCTGAAGCACATGGTCCTACCTCAGTCATGGTAAGGTATGGGTCGTCCATGACTGGCCCTCCTATCCCAGCCCTCCTCTGAGTACTGGCGATCAGCTCATCCCTCCGACGCTACTGTTCTGCAGAGATTACCTCGCTTTGGCAGAGGATCTCCTGCAGCTCGGATTCTGACCTTCTTCTTCTTGGAGTAGGGATAGGCTGAGATTCCCTATCACTTCTCCTAATACCGTACTCGGTATACAGTGCCTCCCAATCAGCTTCTGACATGGGTGCGTACTCTGGCACTGGTGACAACTCTTGCATAGGTGGTAACTCTGTACTGGGGTGAATAAATTGTATCCCCGTTTCCTGACTATCCACCAGCAAGTGCCTCAAGTCATCGGACTCCTGGTTTTGTCCGCTGAGGTCCATCTCGGTATCCTCCTCGGGATCATCCTCGATGGGGTCCTCTTCCTCTTTGGGGTCATCCTCTATGGGGTCCTCTTCTTCATCTTCCTCCTCGCTCCCTTCAATAATCACATCCATCAGGTAATCGTCATTGTAGTACCCTCTCGCGTACCTAGACGATTCATCATCTTGCATTGCTTCCTCCCTTGGTGGTTCCACTGGCGTTGTCACATGAACTACAACATTCCTTGCCACCAGAACTACCAACTCAGGAAGCACATGCTTGATCTCCTCAGATGGGCTGCTCGGGCCTCCAACCTCGAAGCACCTCTGGGGTATAGGGAAATCTAGCCTCTCGGTAGACGGTGAATCCATCTCGGCATCTTCCGACCCCTTCTTCAGAGAGAGACATGCACCCATCTCCTATAGGATAACGATGAAGGAATTAGTCTTTCTAGACATAGAAGCAAGCTTACTATATCAGACTATCCAGAAGACATGACTATGAACGGTATTTTTAAATTCTTTTTACTTTGAAAATTCAGAGCCCTTTTTAAAGCATTTTCGAAAACGGATAAATGGTTTATAAAAATCCTAAACCCGTTTTAAAACCTTTGGCTCTGATACCACAACTGTAACACCCTCAAAACTTAACCCTTTTGGAAATGTATTACCGCCAGTGACCCCAGTGTTCCTTACCGAGATCACCCAAGGCCTTACCGTTTAAAGAAACATGAGTTACGGGATTACAACCCAATCCCGAATAGGCCAACACAGAGTTTAAACCAAACACAGCGGAAGTCTTATAAAGCACATTACAACCAAAGTCATTGTCCAAAAGATCTCAACATGATTAAAGAAATAATTAAAACGTTTAAAAATCACCGTCGACTCCATAGTCCTTCTATTCTTCTGAGCTACTTTCGATCTGATGTGCCGAATTGAACGGATGACACCAACCCACATGCGGAGAACAAAGTTCGTGGGTTAGTCTACTTGAATAGACTAGCAAGGGTAAAAAGCAGAATGGTTCGAAGTAGTCGTATTAGGTTAGACTCATCGCTTCTCGAATAAAAATCGATGACGATAGTCAACCATCATACTCCTACTGGAATAGACAAGAGGTATGCACAAGAGAAGATTCTGGAAGACTGAATCTTCACAGAAATCGACTCGAAAAGAGACTCCAAGAGATTGAGTCCTTAAGGAAATGTGACAAATCTGGAATGTTTACAGCATCATACAACAATGATTTAAAAGTTGACTGAGATGCTTCGGTTCACGACCAACCTCATCGCATACAGCGAATCCAGATTGAAAAGAGAACGTACTATGATCAAAGTCGAGACGAGTTTTCCTAGCTGCACTATAACT
Source organism: Rheum nobile (assembly GCA_027886185.1). Lineage (NCBI taxonomy): Eukaryota > Viridiplantae > Streptophyta > Magnoliopsida > Caryophyllales > Polygonaceae > Rheum > Rheum nobile. Next base: position 2,883,934 of record WOAB01000207.1, on the reverse strand, counting down.
TAGCTGCACTACTCGCCGAAGGTTTATTAGTTATGTGCGTCGAGTAGCACTTATCTGATTTATGTTTCAAAAACACACATCACATTATTAGACTTTTACATGTGTACCCCATCAATGGGATGACACATCTTAGTATACGTTTCGTCGAGAGTGACGTACACCGGAAGGTTTGTGACACCAGCTAAGTGTCCTGTCTCTACACACTTGTGAAAGAGACCGATCATGATCTTAGAATAGTACCAGATGGAGACGAGCCACCCCGATACCAGATTATAAAGAAATGACCGGACGAAGTCCGAGTACATTCCTAGCTAACAGTGCTAACCACACAGATACAACACAATAACAGTTACATGATAGATCCACATAAAGGCCCGAAAGGCAATCACACATAATAGCGTTGTTCTAACAGATATACAACCTATTATATGATTTTCAAAACAGTTTATCAAAACCGTTTCCAGACAGACAGAGTATTCATTCCAAATTAATTACTCAGATAAACTACTGATAATTAATGTAAATATGGAACGAATGAGCAAGAGCGAACCACCACTTGCCTTAATCCGCATAATAGAAACAAGCCTTACGACAATGATGGGATTCCGGGCTCGACACGGGTATAGCTCCGCTAGCACAAACACCTTCGAGTCGACCCATAAAAGGAACCCTAAGTTAGATCCGACATAACCACAGTACGAATCTAAAAACGATGAAAGAGAACGAAATGAAAGACGCCACGACCACAACCAACCAAGCCAAAGCCACGAAGGCATTCTGGGCACTGGCGGCGGTCGCTGTTCTTGGCGGCGGTCGCCGCAGTTCATCACGGCGGTCGCCGTGAAGAACGCGGCGGTCGCCGTGAAGAACGCGGCGGTCGCCGTGAAGAACTCAGACGACAGAAGCGGCGAGAAAACTCACCCAAATGATGCGCGTTTCGACCCCTTTATGCCTTGCCTGGGTTCTGACCTCCAAAGGCAACCAAAAGGCTTCTAAAGGGCTTCTGGAACACCACCAAACGATACCGACGAGAGCTTCCGAACTCCGGCGAAACACAACTCCGACGACACGAAAATTTGGCAGAGGTTCGGTGTTTGGTTGGCTCAAATCCCTTCCCCAACACTTCCTTTTATAGCCAAAGCATCGGGAGTACGAAGATGGGCCTACGAAAGCTAGTTCGGCGCTTGCCAGAACCACGCCGGCGACCATCGGTTAAAGACCTCTGGATAATCACGGTGGGCGCCGCAACTTTGCCTATGGTGGGCATACGGCGGGCGCCGTAATTACGGCGGTCGCCGTTCCTAGGTCTGGTGAGCCCAGCGTTGGAGACGACGGCCTGAAACATCGGGCCCAGCGACGGCGGGCACCGTGACTGTACGACGGTCGCCGTTTTGCCTTTTCCTGCCCATTCAGCTTTTGGATGAGCAAGACATTAACCCGGGATAAAAATTATCGTACGCGAACGCGTATAAACATTCGAAGCACGTCGTCTGTATTTTATTTCACTGAGAAAAATATTACAGATATAGAGCACATTACAGAATGTCTCAATCTACCTGAATTAAATCCAACGTACTAAACGGGTACTCGGGAAAATTCCAAAATTCCCAAAATAACCTTACAAAAATATGGGGTATCACATTGTGAACCTTGATGATACCCCGCCGGGAGGCGGAGAAGCCAGTTCTCGCGGTCCGCAGGATCCGGCCCTCTTGATGGGTAGCTTGCCGACCCTTCATGTGCTCCCCATCAACGAAGTGACCAAGGTCTTTCAGACGCTTGTCGGCTTCCCGATGGGAGCAACTTACGTGAGGGGGCTGTCCCTCACCGATGAGGACTTTAACTCGTTGTTGGGTGCATCCTGGTTGACGGTATGCTTCCTTCTCTTTCTTATTTTTCCTTCTTTGTCGGGCGATGCATAGGGTGCTGCAAGGGTGACTTTGTTTCTTGCTTATGGCTTTTTGCAAGCGGGGTTCATGCTCGGGGCACGCAACCAACGTGCCCAGGCTTCGCATGACTCTACGAGGCGGGCGGAGGAGCGGGCATAGCGCACGAAGGAGCTAGGGCGGCAAGCCGAGGAGCGCGTGAGGCAGGCCGAGGAGCAAGTGCACCAGGTTAGGCGGAGGGCCGAGGAAGCGGAGCAAGAAGTCACCATGCTCAACCATCGGCTTGCTGAGGTATCCGCCGAAGAAGGTTCCGTGAAGGCAGGAGCTGAAGATGCCAACCGACGGGCCGAGGAGGCTGGGAGGGAGCTCTCTGGGTTTCTCTTGGAGCTCGAGAGCTTGAAGAGTGTTGTTACCAACTTCGCCGATCAAAGGCAAGCGATCCAGGAAGAGGCGGTGAATGAGTTTGCAAGGGGGTCACGCTATAAACGGAGATGCACGCACTTCTTGCGTCCCTTGTACGAGGCCGGGGGTCAAGACGGTGTGAACCAGATGGATCGTCACGCCGGTGTGGCCCCCATTGTTTTCCACCCGCGTGCGCAACCTATAAAGCCAAAGCGGGCCGAGCCTTTCCGGCCTCTTTCTTATGGCCAAGTGGTGGGCGATTATCCCGGCGTCGCGAAAGCATGGGACGTGTCTACTCTCTTCGAGGGACCGACATTTTCTGGAAGAGATCGGGGCACAAAGAGGGGCCGCGGGGAGCTTTCCTCGCCATCTTTCTTTCCGGGAAGCTCTTCACATCGAGCCATTGCTTCCTATGCGGTCGCGGGAGAGAACTCGCCGCTTCCCTTCACGCTCGTGTTCTCGGACCCGCCAAGTAATCAGGCCCGCAACGACGAGCTCCTGAACAGGATCCTAGATGATGCTTCGAAGGACGGGGGCCCCCAGAATGCCGCGAACCCTGGATTGCCGGGTGCCGATCACTGAGACTTTGGTCGGGTGGCTTTCCTGCTTGCTTTTCTCTCTCTTCTTTCTTCCCCTTGCTAGTTCCCATGCACTTTGATTAGACAGTTTTTCGAACATGTTTTTTTTGCAGATGAACATATATTGCATCCTTCGGGCACCGGGCGGTTAAGGCCAAACCGCTTGCTATATATTGACCTCCTTCTTTTGTTTTTTGCTCACTTGCATCACTTTGCGTATTTCTGCTTCTCTTCTCTGGTATCTCCTTGCTTGTCTTGCTCTTGTGTTTCTTTGCAGCTTGCAGCAGATGAATCATCCTCCCGGCTTTCCTCCCTTGTCGGGTAGTTATGCCGTGGATGATCCTTAAACTTTGGCGATGGTGAGGGTTTACTGGAGAGGGCGTCTGGCTAGGTGCCGGGGAGATTGGGTTATGGCCGCCTCTCATCGCTACATCGGCGGGCTTCGGTGGACATATGCGTTGCTCGCCACCGGCTTCACCCTCGATCCCATCTTGCAACTAGCTGATGTCGGGGATCCCAACTACAATGTTTGGGAGGTTTATTACTTTCCTTACTCAGCCGAGTTTCCTTGCGTTCTTCATCGGGTGGAAGACCAGTCAGATGCCGACGCGTTCTATGCCCTTAGCCGTCGTGATACGGTGTCGTTGTACGTGGTTGGGGATCAATTAGAGCCTTCGGGCCTTTAGGGCTTCTTTGTGACTCACGTTTCCAGGTTGTACGGGGCCCACGACTCACGATGTCAGGTTATGCATCCTGACATGTGCAACCGGGCCAATTTTCCTTTTGGCTCCTTTGCGGTCGGGTTAGGGGCATCCCTTGACTATCCCCGTGAGGGGGCCTTTCTAGGTTCTCTTTTTTAGGCTTAGTAGCTCTTAGCCGAGTGTGCCTTTTGTATGATGCATTTGTAACAACTCGCTATTTCCTGTCAATGAATAAAGTATTTTGTTATCACATTTCTCTTCGACTTCTTTTCTTGCGTTCTTTTACTGTTGTCTGGCTACTCCCATCCCCCTGTCCCGGGGGTTTTTCTTGAGTGCGTTGCGCCAAGGGAAGCCCGCAGGGCAAATAGAGTAGTCGGTCCCTCCTTTTTCGTTGCTAGAAATAAAGGGTCTTTGCATGCTTTGTTCTGCTCGCGTTGCTCCTTTGCTTCTTTCCTTCGACGGGCCTTGTATGGCTTGTGGGTTTGGTTATGGCTTCAATGTTGCTTCGAGGCGGAGCCCCTTGCCCGCTCGCTTGCGCCCGTCCATGGTGACTGTCTTGTTGTGTTCTAAGGGTTGTTCCTGACCTTTCAAGGGCTTTCAATCCCGTGGGCCTTGAGGTGATTTTTCATTGCTTGCCGTCTGTTCTTGCTACGGGTTGGGGCAGTGTTGTAGCTTATTTCCTTGTTGCGTTTATCTTGCTCCGCAATCTTGGTCCTTCTGTCACTTTTCTTGCTTTTTGTTGTATCTACCCGACTATGTGGTCTTGGCGCTTCCGCCACTTTCTTGCCTTTTGTTGTATTTACCTGGCTCCACGTTCTTGGTGCTTCCGCCACTTGTTTGCTTGCCCTCGTCCGGGTCCTCATGTCGCATACTCATCGTGTGCATGTTGCTAGGTACGGCTTGACTTGTCCCGCTGATCATGTATTGCGTGTTTTCCGCGTTGTTGCTTTGTATTGACACATGTTGCCGTCAACCGTTGCTTGGTCCTTCCGCTTTGCTCCCGCTTGCTTGGCATTGCTTTCTCTGCGGGCTTGGTCCTACTTTTTTTATTGTTTTTGTTGCTTTAATATTGCTCTCGCCCCTTCCCGGGCTTAATGTTGTTTTGGTATTGCTTTCGCCCCTCTCCGGGCCTGGTATTGCTTTGATATTGCTTTTGCCCCTCTCTGGGCCCAATATTGCTTGGTATTGCTTTAATATTGCTCTTGACCCTCCCCGGGCCCAGTATTGCTTGGCATTGCCTGATATTGCTTTAATATTGCTCTCGACCCTCCCCGGGCCCAGTATTGCTTTTGCCCCTTACCGGGCCTAGTATTGCTCATTATTGCTCAAAATTGATTTCCTAACTCGTGCTTATGGTGCTTAACATCCATGGGGCTTTGATAAAAATGGCCTAGCTACTAACCAGCCTCGCCGATGCTTACATTACATATGCTGTTAGGGCTTACATAGGTGTTGCTCTTCCTCGGGTGCTCTCGCCGTTCTCTTGCTTACAGGAAGTACTTCTTCATGCGTAAGACATTCCATGTGTTTGGGACCAGGTTGTCTTCCTCTCTCTTTAGCTTGCAGGCTCCTTCAACCACTTTGTGCGAGATGATGTAAGGGCCTTTCCACCTTGGGTCTAGCTTCCCGCCTTCCGTTCTTCTGAGGACCATGTAACACCCCGTAATTTTTAAGGGTATTTTGAATTATTTTCAAATTTTTCTTATGCCCGTTTTGCTAGACGGATTTAATTCAGTGAGTCTCGGACCTTCTCAAAAGGGGTCTGAGCTCTGTAAAATTTTCCGAGCATTATATAATACAGTTGAGGTGTTTTCGGGGTTAATGTATCGTTAATGTACGAATATATTTAACCCGGAGTTAAGAAATTAACCCAAGTTGAGTTTGGATAAGTATTAACGAAGTCGGCCATTAACCGCGAGTCACCGCGACCGGCCGCGATCGCGGTTTCGCTGAAAACAGAGCTGGCTTCGTCTTCCTTGCGCAAGTGGCTTGGGGGAGATATTTTTGGGCTCGCAAGTGGCTCTTTTGCCTTGTCCCCTTGTCCCCTTCTTGTTTCCCATGAGGAGGCTCGGATTTGGGCTATAAAAGGAGGTGAAGACCGAACCCTTTCTTTCTCTTCTTCTTCCTTCTTCCTTCTCCTCTGTTTCTCCTCTGTTTTTCACCATTATTGAGCAGTTTTGGAGCTTCGTGAGAGGGAGATTTCGAGTGGTTATTGAGTCGAGAAGGTGCTCCTGGGTGTTGTTGGAAGCTTTGAGGTGTTGGGAGATCGAACCATAGACAAATCGAAGGCAAACAAATCGGTTTGGGTAAGAAATTCTCCATTGTTGTCTCGCGAGCTAGCCACTGTCACAGCACGAAAACCGCGACCGACCGCGACCTGCCGCGATCGCGGTATGTGTGTCCGAGTGTGTGTTTTGTGTTTTGTGGTTTGGCTTTGGGCTTTGCTCGTTTCCTTTGATTTCTTTTCATATTCTTTTAGATTCATATATGAGTATATTGAATCTAAGTTAGGATCTTGTTATGGGTCGTTTCCTAGGGATTTTTATTCCAGATCTGTTCCAATTTTGGACCCAAGAGCCGTTGTCTCTAAGCTTTGCTTAAGCTTCTGCGGATTCAGGCAAGTGGCGGTTCGCTCTTGCTCATCATTCCATACTTTCATTAATTATCAATTGTTTTATTGTTAATTAATTTGGGATGATTCTTAATTATGTTGGGAACAGTTTTGATAACTTTATGTGATTAAAAGATGATATTATAATAGGTTGTATATTCTGCTAGAACCGACGCTAGTCTATTCTAGATTTGTGCAGGTGAAGGCCGTAAGGGTCTTTGATGTGATTTATCGTGTGTGTTTAGATTATTAAATCTAGGGTGTTAGTTGTTCAGGTTGAGCCGTGATGGTTCTCTGTGTTGTGATTGTGTGTTTGACTGCTAGTACAGTCCGTGTGTAGTAACGTAATTGTTGGGATTATTCCCCGGGATTTATTCCCCGTTAGTTTTGTTCAGGTCATGACCCTATCCTAATAGAGGATACGTGCACGCAGAAATGCAACTGGATGGGATTTATTCCCTGGGATTTATTCCCCGTTATTTTGTTAAAGTACAACTGGATGGGATTTATTCCCTGGGAATTATTCCCCGTTATTTTGTTAAAGTACAACTGGATGAGATTTATTCCCTGGGATTTATTCCCCGTTATTTTATTAAAGTACAACTGGATGGGATTTATTCTCTGGGATTTATTCCCCGTTATTTTGTTAAAGTATAACCGGTTGGGATTTATTCCCTGGGATTATTCCCCGTGTTATCTCTTGTATAGAGATGTTGAAAGCTTATTACGTGATGTGCGTGTGTGGTCATTTAAATAAGATACGTGCCATGAGTATGCACATAATGAAAATGCCTTGACCATAATAATAAAGTGCCGTATGAGTAGCACTTATTTAAAACATTGGCGAGTAGTGCAACGTAGCTCTAGTGCAGCTAGGAAAAGCTCGTCTTTCCAGGCAAGTGGTTTTTAATTAATTTGAGATAATTAAAATCTGATATTATTACTAGGTTGTATATTCTGCTAGAATCAACGCTAATATAAGAGATATACTGTAATCATGTGACTTGAGATTGTGATGTGATTTGTGATATGTGGAACTGCTTATGATGTGACTTGAGATTGTGATGTGACTTGTGATGTGTTTGTGTGAATTATTGGTGAAGCCCTTGCTTAGTCTATTCATTAGACTAACTCTTGTATTTTTATATTTCTGTAACGTCATGGGGGTGTCGTCCGTCCGTTTCGGCACATGCAGATCTAAGAAGGCTAGAGCGACTATGAAGATGAACGGTGTTTTGACAAGTTGTTTTGTCGTTGTATTTTAAAGATTTCCGCTGTGCTATGTGCTATTTTGTCGTTTTGTTAAAGACTTTCGCTGTTGTATTTCTGATTAATTAGGTCGTTTCTGGAATCGTGTAATTCCGCGACCATGTGGTTTAATAAAAGTTATGATTTTAGTATTATAACTATGTTTTAAGTCAGTTATGACGTCGGAAAAGCCTGGGGTGACTTCGGGGTTTACGTCCGGGGTCATCGGCAGTAACGCTTTCAAATATGGTTAAATTTGGGGGTGTTACAGACCAGATCCCCCTTTTTGAAGAATCGGGGGAGGATTTTCTTGTTGTAGTGCGCGACAATCCTTCTCTTGTACTCGGACTCGCGGATCTCAGCCATTTCTCGTACTTCCTCCCTCAATTGTAGTTCCGCGAACATCCTCTCATTGTTGCCCTCCTCGTCATAATGCAAGATCCTCTCATACAGGATAAGGTTCTCTACCGGGACAACCACCTCAACTCCATACGCTAGGCAAAATGGGTTCTCGCCGAATCCTTTTCTTGGTGTGGTTCTATTGGCCTAGAGAACTAGCGGGAGGATCTCCTCCCATCGCCCTTGCGCCTTGTCTAGCCTCTTCTTCAAGCCGGACAAAATCTGCCCGTTCGCGTTCTCTTCATGGCCGTTTGTTCGTGGGTGAGCTACCGAGGCAAAGCGAAGGCGAATGCCCAAGTCATCGCAAAATGTCCTCAGCTTCTCCGTGTTGAATTGGGGTCCTCGGTCGGTGACAATATCCTAGGGGAGTCCAAAGCGACAAATGACATTTTGCCAAAGAAATTTCTTTACCTTCTCGACTATGGTAGTTGCCAAGGTCTCTGCCTCGATCCACTTGGTGTAATAGTCAATGGCCACTAGAATGTATCATAGTTGTTCGGGAGCGCGAGGAAAAGGGTCAAGGAGATCCATCCCCCACATGGCGAACGGGCATGGAGCGCTTAGTATCTTCATCTCTTGTCTAGGTTGTAGGATGGAGGGAGCGTGAACTTGGCAGGGATTGCAGGACCGGGAGACTTCCATAGCATCTTTTCTCATGGTGGGCCAAAAGTAGCCGGCACGTTAGGCTTTGTGGGCAATGGTCCTCCACCCGAAATGGTTGCCGCATGTGCCGTTGTGAATCTCCTCAGTGAGTTGACGGCCTTGCTCCAGTGAGACACACTTGAGGCTCGACGAGTTATAGCCTTTCTTGTATAGTTTGCCTCCTTTCATGTAAAAATGTGAGGCACAGACTTGCGACTTCTGCCTCTCGGCCTTGTCGGAAGGAGAGGCTCCCTTCTCCAAGTATTCCTTCAGGGGTGTCCTTCAATCAGGGGTTTCACTGATTGCCATGACTTGCATTCGAATGACAGGGAGACTCTTGCTTTCCACGCGGGCTACATCCGTAGTGCACCCAACTGATCTGGAACCGAGCTTTGTGAGGGCATCTACCACCGTGTTCTCAGACCTCGGGATGGAGTGTATCTCAAACTGGCATAAAGCTTTGGCCAACGTTTTCACCCTCTCACAGTACTCGGGCAAAGTTCCCGTCTTCGCCTCGTAAATTCCTTGCACTTGGTTAACCACTACCTTGGAGTCGTTGTAACAAGTCAGGCTTTGTGCCCCATTCACTAGGGCTAACTCAATTCTCGCCAAGAGACCCTCATACTCTGCTTCATTATTAGTGGCCTCGAATTCCAGGGCCAGTGCGTACTCCATTGTTTCTCCTCTCGGGGATGTGAGGACCAGGCTGACTCGGCGGCCTCCCTCGTTCACCGCTCTGTCAGAAAATAGTGTCCAACAAGTCAATGCCCATGTTGCTTCCGCGACAACCTCATCCCTGAAGCTGGCCTCGACAAGGAACTCGGCGAGAGATTGCGCCTTGATAGCAGGGCGACTCTTGTACGAGATGTCAAACTCAAAGAGCTCGACTACCCTCCTCGTCATCCTGTCTGAGAGGGTAGGCCGATGGAGCAGGTTCTGCAGGGTAGGCCGAGATGACTTATACGAGATGGCCCTAGAAGTATGGCCTCAACTTACGAGCAGTTGTGACTACTGCGAGAGCCAGCTTTTCCACATGTTTCCACGGGCAGCAAAGTCTTGCTCACAAAGTAGACCGGCACTCGCGCGTCCTTCACAATGACTGCGCTGACTGTGGTATCCCTCACGACGATGTAAAGTTGGAGCTCCTCTCCAGGTGTGGGTGCCGCCAAGGTGGGTAATCGTTTCAAGTAGTTCTTCAATTCCTCGAAGGCTACCACACACTCCAGCGTCCACACAAAGTTGAGGACCTTTCAGAGGGCGTTGAAGAAAGGGATACTTCTCTCCAATAGGCGAGCACAAAATCTACCCAAGTAATTTACTGTGCCCAAGAAGCGTTGTACCTCCTTAACATTCCACGGGGCGGTCATTGCCAAGATCGCTTCAACTCTCTTCGGGTTGACATCGATTCCTCTGGTGCTGACTAGGAAACCTACAAACTTGTCTGCTTGCACTCCAAAGACACACTTCTCGGGGTACAAACTCATTCCATTGCTTCTTAGGGTGTTGAAGACCTTGCGGAGGTCGGCCGCGTGCTCAGAAGCGTATCGACTCTTTAGAACAATATCGTCCACATAGCCTTCCACCGTCTTGCCTCTCAGACCGCGGAAAATGCGGTCTACGAGCCTCTGGAAAGTGGCTCCCGTGTTCCTAAGGCCGAAAGGCATCACGCGATAACAATAAGTCCCCGCTTCCATGATGAAAGTCGTATGCTTCTCGTCTCGGGGGTTCATCTTGATCTGGTTGTAGTCGGAGTATGCATCAAGAAAGCTTAGGGCTTCATGCCTTGTTGTGGAGTCTACTAGGTGGTCAGTGGAGGGGAGCGGATAGCTATCCTTGGGGCAAGTTTGGTTTAGGTCGGTGAAGTCCACACACATTCGCCATTTGCCGCTTGATTTCTTGACCATGACCACATTGGCCAGCCAGGTGGGGTATTGAACTTCACGGATGAATCCAGCCGACAAAAGCTTAAGAATCTCTTCACGGGCTCCCTTGGCCTTGTCCTTGGCTTGCTTTCGCTTTTTCTGCCTCACGGGCTTGGTCCCTTGGATGATGTTCAAGCTATGGGTCATCAACGTCCGAGGGATGTCGATCAGGTCTTTCGGCGTCCAAGCAAACACATCCCTGGACCTCCCCAACAACTCCTCGATCTGCTCCTGATTGTTCACGCCCAGGCGTGTTCCCATGAATAGCCTCTTGTTTTCCTTGCCGAAAGGGCTTATCGCTCTTGTTTCCCCATTCTCGACTATCGGGTGGACTTGCTCTAGTACTTCCAAATTGGCTTGCTCTCGAGCTCCTTCCGAGGATCCTACTTCTGACTCGAGCTCTTGAACTTGCATGACTTGCTCCGCAAAGCTCTTTCCCTTTAGAGTGGTTAAATAGAATGCCCGACTTTCTGCTTTCCGGCCTTTCGATTCTCCTACATCTCCGCGGACTGAAAATTTTACCTTGAGGTGGTATACTAATGCAACAACCTGTAATTTGTTGAGGGACACTCGCCCTAAAATTGAATTGTACGCGAAAGGTATCCTCATGACCATAAAGTCTACTGACTCGAACCTACGCGGGCTTCCCTCATCCCCCAGGATGAGGTCTAGGGTGACGATACCGGAGACGGCGACCCTCTCCTGAGAAACCGACCAACGAGCAATCGGTGGGTTGGAGCTCCGCGGGCGAGATCTCTAGTTGCATAAAGACATCCCAGTATATAATGTCGGCGGAGCTTCCCATGTCAATCAGGATTCGCTTGACCAGCTTGGTCTCGAACTGGGCATGTATAACCAAGGGGTCATAGTGAGGAGTTTCTACTGCCTCCGCGTCTGCCTCTGTGAAGGAGAGATGGTGCCTCACTGGCGAGCTATTGGCTACACTGAGCACTGGCATTGCTGTGAGGTGCCTTCCTCCTCGCGCATACTTGCACATAGTCGACCCGTCCGCCCGGCAGGACAGCATCGCGTACTTATATTTCGAGATGTGGTCTTGGGGATCCCCCTCACCGGCATACTCTCCCATGGTTAGAATCGCGCTAGCGTCAAGCTGAGGGATTGCCATTAGTACTTTGTTTGTAAAAGCGATGGAGTCGTACAGGGCCGGGAGGTCGGTGAGGTCCTGGCGTGCTTCAGGCATGTCCACGGCTGGATGGGGCTCTGCGTGCGAGAAGCTATTTCTTCTTTCACAGTTGTGGTTCCTACCGGGTGCGCTGGCCGCTGGAGCTGGCCGGTTGGGGCCTGCTTGTTGCGCATGTCTAGCTTGCCTCGCTCCTCTTGGGGAAGGAGGGAGGTTTGGAGTAGTTGGTTTGGAATTCGGCATGTATCTGTACCCATAAGGTGGGTATGGCTCTTGTGGGAACCCATAATGAGGGTACGACTCCGTTGGTGCATGAGGGGGTACCCCCTGAGGTGCGTACGGCCCCCTAAAAGTCATGCATGTGTACTGCCACCCTTGGAAATGCTCTTCCTCCACATTCATGAAGAGGTGTTGCGCGCTCGGGGTTTGGGGCTTGTTAAACCCAGTCTGGCTGGTGCGGTTGGTGGACTCAGTGTCTGACATAGTCGAAGGTGTACTAGCTGTGTGAGGAGTCCCCACAATCGACGCCAGTGTGATTGTCAGGTTTTCCGTGAGGAAGTAGTTGGTGGTCCACACAGAACCAGCTTCGGCTCGTCTCTCTCGGAGACCTCTCTCCCCATTCCCCGTCGGCTGCCTTCAGTCACGCCAGACGTCGTTCGGTCCCGAGCACTGACCTGAAAAAGAAGAGGGGGTCGAGGGTGACCCCGGGCTTGCCACTCCGACGCTCAAATCAATGCTCAACTCGCAAATGGGGCATAAAGAGAGGTAAAGTATAGAGTATGGTGGAGCAACAATGGCGGAAAAAGTATAGAGTACGGTGGAGCAACAATGGCGAAGAGAGTAAAAAGGGCAAGAGTTTCGGCGTTAACTGATGGGGAGGGTTCTCGGACCGCGCAGCCGGGCAGGGCCGGCAGGGTAGAGTTGGAAGAGGGGCGGACCGTGTAGCCGGATCGAGCCAAGATAGTGCCATTAGGGTCTTGCTTTGAGTTGGGTCGTATTGCTAAATGAGCTTTTCTTCTGTTTGGGCCTACGCATTTGGGCCGGGCTAAATCCGACTCCCACACCATTAACCTATTCAATTTTTTTTTTTAAATGAACCAATCTAAAAATTGAACTCAAGTAAAAGTAAAAACAAAAGCTATAAGAAATCCGACACAACTGACGCATGTTTTGATATTAAATAGGCGATGTAAGTATACTCCTTTTTTTTTCTATTTGTACTTTTAGAGGTACGCGTACTATTCGAATACTAATACTTTCAAAAAATATTCGAAGATACTGGTAACGTACGTGTCATAAACGCGTAGCTACAAATATTTAAATTTTATTTTTAAAATTCCATTAATTTTTAAAAAATAAAAGAAAAAAGAATTTAGGTGTACCAACTTACAAAATATTTTTTTAGGTAAAATTGAATTTAAATATATTTTTTACAAAATTGTTAGGTAAGAATTTTTGTAAGTATGCGTCATAAACGTGTACCAACCTTTAAAAAATTATGAAAAATAAAAAATGTTTAAACTAAATATTTAAAAAAAAAAGAGGCATCCTAACTTTTCTATTTTTTTAAGAAAAAGAGGCATTATAACTTGTCTATTTTATTAAAAAAACGGTCTAAATATAAAAAAATGACTTCTCAAATTTCAATACTATATATTATCGTATTATTCGAATATTGCTTATACTAAGTATAATGTCATCCTAACTTGGTTATCGTATTATTCTAATATCGGTTATACTAAGTAAAATATAATCCTAAGTTCATTATCATATTATTTAAATATCAGTTAATCGGTTATACTAAGTATAATGTAATCAAAACTTCATTATCGTATTATTTAAACACTAGTTGTATAAGTATAATGTAATCCTTTCTTGGTTATCATATTATTCTAATATCAGTATATTAAGTATAATGTAATTGTAACTTCATTATCGTATTATTCGAACATCGGTTATACTAAGTATAATGTAATCCTAACTTGGTTATCGTATTATTCTAATATCAGCTTTAATGTAATCATAGGTTCATTATCGTATTATTTGAATATTGGTTATACTAAGTATTATTTGATCATAACTTCATTGTCATATTATTCGATCATCGGTTATACTAAGTATAATGTAATCTTAAGTTCATTGTCGTATTATTCGAATATCGGCTATACTAAGGGTATGCTTGGATCGTCACCAGAATACATTGTAATGTATTAAATTGCATTAAATGTCATCATTTAATGCAATTTAATGCATTAAAAGGCATTCTGGGTGGGGATCCAAACGCACCCTAAGTATAATGTAATCATAACTTCATTATCGTGTTATTCGAATATCGGCTATACTACGTATAATGTAATCCTAACTTCATTATCGTATTATTCAAATATCGATTATATTGAGTATAATGTAGGATTTAAGGTTATCGAAACCCAATGATATCCATACCCTACACTACTTTCAACCTATAGGGCGTTCATACCCTGTTTTGTCTTTATTTTGGAGTCTCGGAGACCCTAAATCCCATACCCTAGAAACCCCAAGGTAAGTAGGTTTTGGGATTTTGGTTATTGAAACCCTATGATTTTCATACTCTATAATGTTTATCACACATAGGACGTCCATACCCTGTTTTGTCTTATTTTTGAGTCCCGGGGAACCCTAAATCTCATGCCCTATAAACCCCAGGGTAAATTGGTTTGAGATTTAGGATTATCGAAACCCTGTGATTTTTATACTCTATAATACTTGTAACCCATTGGCGTCCATATCCTGTTTTGTCTTGTTTCAGAGTCCCGGAGAACCCTATATGCCATACCCTAGAAAACTTAGGCTATGATTTGAGATTTATCCATTTAGGGTTGTAGAAACCCTATAATTTTCATACCATATAATATTTTTAATCCATATACGTCCATACCCCGTTTTGTCTTATTTTAGAGTATCAGGGGACCCTAAATTTCATACCCTAGAAACCACAGAGTAAGCAGGGTTTGAGATTCAACATTATCAAAACCCTATGATTTTGTAACCAATAAAGCCTCCATACCCTATTTGATCTTGTTTCGGAGTCCTAGAATATCCTAAATCTCATATCCTAGAAACTCTAAAGTAAGCGGGGTTTGGGATTTAGGGTTATTGAAACCCTATGATTTCCATACCTTATAATACTCGTAATTTCATTATTATGTTATTCTAACATCAGTTATACTAAGTGTAATGTATTCATAACTTCATTATCGTATTGTCTGAACATCGGTTATTTTAAGTGTAATTAATCCTAAGTTGATTATCATATTATTTGAATATCGGTTATACTAAGTATAATGTAATTCTAACTTCATTATCGTATTATTCGAATATCGATTATACTAAGCATAGTGTAATCCTAACTTCATTATCATATTATTCGAATATTAGTTATGCTAGGTATAATGTTATTCATTATCGAACATCGGTTACATTATACTTAGTAAAATCGATATCGATTTTACTACCGCTAGGGGTGTTGTTCGGGATTCCTCTGGCACTTGGTTGGGTGGCTTTGTGAAGAATATTGGGGTTTGCAGTGTTCCTATGGCGGAGCTTTGGGGTATTCATCATGGGCTTCACATAGCTTGAGAGCGGGGTTGCCGTCACGTGATTTTGGAATCGGATTTTGCGCTCGCCATTGGTCTTATCGAGAAGAGGATTGCTGACTCACATCCCCTCGCCAGCCTGGTGTTGTCTTGCAAGAGCTTCATTAGTAGGGATTGGCTTGTTCAATTTCGTCATGTCTTTAGGGAGGAGGCTAATAGGGTCGCTGGCCACTTAGCTAACATTGCTTTTGATTTTCCTGCTGGTTTACATGTTTTGGATGAACCTGTCAGTATTGTTTTGCCTTTTCTTTTGGATGATTTGTGAGGGGTTACTTTACCTCGTATGACTCGTGTGTAATTTGTCCTTTTTATTTGAATAAAGTGTGCGAGGGTACCGTCTCTCCTTCTACCAAAAAAAAAAAAGTAAAGTCGATATCGAATAATACGATAATAATATTAAAATTTGGAAAGCCTTTTTTTTTACTAAGACCATTTTAAAAAATAGACAAATTAGGATGCCTCTTTTTTTTAAAATGGTTATTTTAAATATTTATTTATTTTATATACAAATATTTATTTATTTTTTATAAAAATATTTATTTTAGAGAAAGATATTTTTAAGTTGGTACGCATCAAGATGTGTGCCTAATTGTTTTGTAATTTTTTTTTAAAAATATTTTTAAAAGGAGATACGCATACTTAATCACTATTTTCGAATAGTTTTCAGATTTTTTTGAAAAAAATGATATGCGAAACATATGCATATCTCTTAATTCCAGTACACGTACCTCTAAACATATAAATAGAAAAACAAGAATGTATTTAATAGGGGCGTATTAAATACATGTTCTTTAAAGTTTGTTTAAAATTATTTGTCTTAATAGAATTTTAATTTATCACATAGAAATTATAATTTTTTTTATTGAAATTTGTTTATGTTGATTGTTTCCCTCCATATATTGGTTCTAAAGAGTGGTGGTGAATGATTACGGCTTTGTTTGGCTATCTATATTTATTATTTATAAACACTTTTTTTTAAATATACTTTTATACATTTTGATAAACGTGTAATAAAATTATTTTACTTTATTTCACTACTCACACTTTTTCAATAAACTATACACATTTTCATAAAAATTACATTTTTATCAAACATATTTTTTTATACAACCCTATTTATCAACTAGAGTATTTATAAACACAACATTTTATAAACTCCTCCTAACAAACCCTACATTTAAAAAAAATTCAAAAAACATTTAATGACTTATTTATTATGTGTGTAAAATTTTCTTTAATATGTATGTAAAATTTTAAAACTACAAATAAAAGTGAACAAATAGAGTATAATCAAGTTGAATTAATCGGGTAATGATAGTTATTTGCTTTGGGATGTGCCAAAGATTGTCAAATGGAAATATGGAACCGTGAAAATCAAGGGACAGAAACAGGGGTTGACCATGACAATTGTTAAAATAAGTGATTAAATTAGTTATTACTTAAGAGTATAATATAATGGACTTTGCTTAAACCATAAACTACGCACGCAGTTGAGCTCAATTAGTTAAGTTGTGTGATTACGTGTTCCTACATTTGATTAATTAACCATCTTCCTCTTTTTACAGTTATGCAGTAGTAAGAACCATTTAATTGGAGTACTAATATGTTGATTAATTAAAAATTAACATCGGCATGATGACGCGTCCATCTTCCCTAACCTAAAATTTACGTTTTAAAAAAGTCAAAAAGGGGGAATTCTTTTGGGGGGAATTGCAAGATAAATGTCAACCCTCGGCATTATCAGATACGATATGTCGGCAGGTAACTAATTGATTTTCAAGTTTACTTGTCTTATAATCTCTTCAAATAATATAAGTATTAAACTTTTTTATCTCAATTTGTGACCCAAATAATTGAAGTGACAACCCGATGGATTTGAATCATCTGCTATCATGCATTTTTTTGTTGTGACCTTTTTTAGCTATTATTGTACGGAATATTGTTTTCACTAATAATAGTCGATGGAATTTTAAAGTCGAATTATTGTGATAAGGTTAGGTTTACAATCTTCCATCCATCAATATTTCACCACATAATCTTTGATAGTTTATAATTAATGTTAAACGCCATCTTTTGCATTGTTGAAAGAGGAGTATATTTTTTGAAGTAATGCTTAAAAGTTTTTTTTCCAGTATGTCCATAGACACACTCTAATAACTTTTTTTTAATAATTATTTATTTAATTATTTGTTTAATCTTGTTTATTAAGGATTTATCAATTCTCTATTAAGAAATATTTTAAAAATAAATTTTCTATTTACGTTTGTTAGCATATGTCTATAGGTACACACTAGAAAAACCGATGTTTAAATAGAAAAACATGGCAAATTTAACCCTTGTTTATAGTCAAATGTCCGTGGCCAAAACATCCAATAATCGATTAGAAACGGTAAATAATACGGAGTAGTCTGGAAATCAACTGTTGTATCTATGATCAAAATGACATTTTTTTTCTATTGTTTAATTGTATTTTTTGTTTGTTTGTTTTGTTGTCTTTTTATCATGTCGGTTTGTTCGGCTTCGATTTCTCAATTTATCCAATATTAATCTACTATATAACTACTAAATGTAAAATCCTACTGAGTAGGCACACTCTAATAACTCTTTTTTTGATAATTATTTATTTAATTATTAGTTTAATCTTGTTTACTAAGGATTTATCAATTCTCTATTAAGGAATATTTTAAAAATAAATTTTCTATTTACGTTTGTTAGCATATGCCCATAGGCACACACTAGAAAAACCGATGTTTAAATAGAAAAACATGGCAAATTTAACCCTTGTTTATAGTCAAATGTCCGTGGCCAAAACATCCAAGAATCGATTAGAAACGGTAAATAATACGGAGTAGTCTGGAAATCAACTGTTGTATCTATGAGCAAAATGACATTTTTTTTTCTATTGTTTAATTGTATTTTTTGTTTGTTTGTTTTGTTGTCTTTTTATCACGTCGGTTTGTCCGGCTTCGATTTCTCGATTTATCCAATATCAATCTACTATATAACTACTAAATGTAAAGCCCTACTGAGTCGCATGGCACTCCAAGAATGCACCATTTCGTTTTTGCCACGTGGCACTATATTAGCAATTTGGACACGTGTCAATCAATCCGTAATTTTTGAATCACTGATTTTTTTCCTTAAATCGAAGATATGCCAGTATATTTGCATAATTGATAAGATGAATATTTATCAGATACAGTTTCCCTAAACGTGAATATTTATTTATACTAATTTCATATGATAAAAGATTTGAATAGCCACAAATTAAAACTACAGATTTGTATTGTCACAAATTTTCGAATCACTCCTAATCATGATTTTGCCCCCAACTATCCTAAAATGACTCATCAACTAACTTTAATCCCCCCCTTACCACCTAATTACTATATTACTTAGCACTTGCGTACGTATTTGAATTGTTAAATGAATAAATTTGTATCGTCACTCACTCTAATCTACTATATAACTACTAAATTTTGGATTTGTATATAATTAGAAAATTCTGAATCTATATATAATCAGAAAATATATGGATTTGTAATTTTGTACTTAATTTCTATTTAAATTAGGAAGAGGGATAAACAAATCCAAAATTTCCTATGTCACGTGTCACTCTAAGAATAAACCATGCCATTATATGTCACTTGTCATCATCTCAATTTTTCAAGTAATAAAAATCTTATATTAAAAATCAATAAATATCTTAATTCTTTCCAATAAGGAAATTTGTAATCTTAACAATAATCCACCTAATCTTTTAAAACTTTCCATCATAAGCTAATCTTATATAAACAAATACACTTGGACAAAAAAAATCAATAAAATAAATTTCCATAATTATATAACATTTTTTCATTTTTAATAATCTTATATTGATCTTATTAGGACCTTAATTTGTACATTAGTTTCCTAAATGTTCATAATATGTAGTTAGTAAGTGATTAATTAGTAGCTTATAATAGGTCAATTATGTGCACTTTTTATTTGCACTGTAGAACTGCAAATATTTGCAATAAATAACATTATGCAGAATCTTAGAAATAAAATGTTTTATAAAGATACATTATTACATACTCTATACTTAAATGAAATAAGATATAAATTATTACTTAGTAATGTTAAATTTCTAATTATTAGTTTAGTACGAAAATAAATTATTAATAATAGTTTTCAATATTGAGCTATAAGTGTACTAACATTAATTTCATAAACCTATTTTTGAAAAATCTTATTTATTATATCTATTTTATATGGTCGTGGAAAGAACACATAGAAATATATATATCTAATTTATTTAAGAGATATAATTATAAATACAATTACATTTTTTTGGTCAAAGTATTATATTATAAATAATCTACTATATGTCTACTAAACAAAACTTCAATATGTCACATTGCACCCTCACAATAAAAATGTCACATGATATTTTTTGGGGAATTTCATTTTTTTTTGTAAATCAAAATTTATATAGAAAAAATTATATCTTACACCTTAACTAATTCCTAATTTAGATACAAATCAATCAAAATAATCACTTCCTAATTTAAATACAATTTCCTAATTTAGATACAAATCAATCAAATAAATAAACTAATCACTTCTTAATTTACACACAAAAGAATCACACAAATCAATGACAAAAATTATCAATACAAAATTTCCACAACAATCTACTATGTATACACTAAAGTAAAACCTAACTAAATCACATGACTCTCCCTAATCAAATCACCTTCATTTTCCATGTGTCATTCTCTCATTTTTTTCACTTTGTTTTGATATATTTAATTATAAACTAAAAATCTAATATTTATCTACTAAATCAAAACTCCTCTATGTCATATGGCATCTCTCTATTAATCTCATCTCATCGTTATACCACATGATATCCTCCTATTTTTTCTGTCACATGACATTTTCTCAATTTTTCATTTTTTTAATTTAATATAATAAATATATATCAGATTCTCCTATTTTCTAAACTAAACATGTCAATCATAATAACAATCTTCAAAAATCCTTTTTTTCAAAATTTAATATAATAATTATATATAAGATTATTCTATTTCCAAAACTAAACATCTCAATCAAAAGCATATAGTTTATATATATTATTATATTTCCATAATTAAAAATACTAAATAATAAAGGCAGAAAATTCTAGGCACCACCATTAAGTAGTTTAATGAGGGATTATCAACTACATTTGAAAATATGCAATGGATAATATTTCAATTTAGTTACCATGAAAATATGTTTCTATGAATGTATTCTAACATTTCGGAAATATAAGACTAGGATCTGAAAGTTAGAGTCGCTAAAAGTAAACTTTATACAAAATAAAGGTAAAAACGTGCTATAAGTATAATAGTTTATGACCATGTCAATATATTTTATGAAACATATTATTGGTATGCATAATATTTTTTTAGTCGTTCAAAGCGCGAAGTATAATCTACTATATATCTACTAAACCAAAACCTTATGTGTCGTCACCACGTTTGATTTGCCTACATGTCATCACTCATCTAACCATCATCCACTACATCATCCAATTATAAAATAAAAAAAGATTATCAACTAAAAAAGCTGCAAAAAGTTTCGAAAAGATACAAAAAAATAAAAAATTATTTTCCATGTATAGAATAAGATAAGTTTTGATTATAGTAAGTAATCACAATCAATAAGATAACTTTTTATTATAGAATCTCAATTTATATGCGTAGGGAGTTTTTAACCTTTTATTTTCCTAAGTAATCTTGAATAGATTAAAAAGTCTATTTTTCATATATTTGATTTGATGGTGTAAGTAAATATATATTAACTAATCCTGCTATATCATCTTAAAACACTTATTGTTTTTACAAATCTTCTCTATAATTTTTCTACATATTGAAGCTATACAATTTTTTTTATGATCAAGTCCACAAATTGCTTAAAATCGTAGATTTCTATCAAAAATATAGAAAATATTATTGAAGATATTCTCTTGAAGTCGATTAAGATAAATCCAGTGTTTATGTTGTAGTAGTTTACTTATCAATTTCCATAACTAATGTATTTTGTAGAGTCTATTGAAAGTCATTTAAATCCAATTTATATGAACTAAAGAGCATATAGTATGTTGTATTTATCAATTACATTGTTTATATATGTATTATATTATATTATGATATATATATGCTCTTTTATAATGTATTTTATCTTCAAACGACAACTCTATAAAATAAATAACCCACTTTAACATAATTGTAAATCAAATTTCATATGGGCCTAATCTTCATAACATATTTGTTAAATACAATTTATCATTATCAATATTATTTTTTTAAGTACTTATTGGTCGTAGTTAATATAGTTTGATCATCTTCACAAGTTAGGGTTTTGTTAACTTTACAACTTAAGTTCAGGTACAAAACTATCTGAATTGATTTGTGCTACCAAACTTATTATCTGGGATGAGCTCCGATGACGAATAGATTCTATTTTGAAGCATTAGACATGACTTTAAAAGATATTCTATGGGCTACAAATCCCCTTAGTTCAGTACAACCTTTTGGAGGGAAAATCGTAGTATTTAGTGGAGACTTTAGGCAAATCCTACCCGTTATCACAAAAGGAAGCAAACAAGATATCATTTTTGCCACCATTAATTCCTCTTATTTGTAGGAATATTGAAAAATTCTTAATTTGACAAGAAATATGAGAATTCAACAAGGTACATCTGATTATGATATTCAAGAAGCAAAGGAATTTTCTGAAAGGGTATTAAGCATCGAAGATGGTACTGTAGGTGATGACAAGATGGAGAAGCACAAATACAAATTCCTGATGAACTATTGGTGAAGGATTATGACTTAGATCTGATTCCAACAATTATTAAGTTTGTTTATCCCTCTCTTTTGGACAATCAATTGTCTCTAAAATACTTTGAAGAACGAGCAATTCTTGCACCAACACATGAAGAGGTAGATAGAGTTAATAACTATATATTGTCTTTGTTACCAGGTAATGAGAAAGTGTATCTCAGTTCGGATAGCCTTTGCAAGACAGGTTTTATTGTAGACAATGATGCAAGTGTTTATACTTCTGACTACTTGAAAAGTATTAGATGTTTTGGTGTCCCAAATCATGTATTGAAAACTAAGGTTAAGGTCCCTATTATGTTGCTTTGAAATATTGATCAGTCTTCAAGTTTATGCAATGGGACAAGATTGATAACCACGCAGCTCGACAATCATGTCATACAAGAAAGAATTATTTTAACTACAATATTAGACATACAGTTTTGAATCCTCGCATGCTCATGTCACAGTCAGATACTTCATACCCGTTCAAGTTTCAACGAAGACAACTTCTCTTGAGTGTCTGTTTTGCTATGACGATAAACAATAGCCAGAGTCAATCTCTTACAAATGTCGGTTTGTATCTTCCTTGTCCTGTTTTCACTCATGGTCAGTTTTATGTTGCATTACTCACGGTCAGTTTTATGTTGCATCATCAAGAGTTACTAACAAGAAAGGTTTGAAGATTTTGATATGGGACAAAAACAAAAAAGATCTAATACTACTACTAATGTAATATACAACGAAGTTTTTCATAATTTATAGCAATTTTGAACATCTTACGAGATTTTATGTTTAGGGTTTTATTTTTATTTATTAGATAAACATTTTGATTATGCTTTATCGTTTTAGTAGTATAGATGTTAAGGATATGACTATCCACGTTTCAAAACTACTTAGCCAATTTTACTATTAATAAAGTTATGGAGAGTTTCGTCTTTCTTTCGATAATGTATTTTGTTAATTTCTTCAATATTTTGTATTCAATTAGTCTTTTTTTACATTAGCATTCATCTATTTTTATAATAGTCACTACCTATATATTTCTATATCAATTAAATATATAATTTTTATATACTATTTTTTTTAAATGTAAGAAAAATAAACAAATCCCGTGCCTTATACGGGTATTACACAAGTATATCAATAAATTGATTTACCTTTATAAGAATGACAAATTCCACCTAGAATAATCACAATGCTGACATTACTACGAATATTTATTTGTTTTTGGTGCAAATGCACAATTAGGAAATTCAAGTATATTTAAAAATTAAAGTTAAATAGGCCCCGACGAAACATCCATAACGAGTGTGAAAAAGAAAGGGCTTAGGATGAACCTTGGTGCAAACCTATCTCCACCGAAAAATAATCATAATGTATTGCTTCTCTTAAAAAAATATAGTTTGACTTTTAACCGTCCAAAACCTCACCTTTAAGACTACTACTACTGCAACAGTACTTTATCACCCCGGATAACACCCCATAAACTAAGCTCAAAATATTATTATTTTATCAATTTACATTTTGCCTTTAATGTTGTATCAGTTGACAAACCCAAATTAGCGGGAACGAAACCGCATTATAAATACCGTTTTAACCACCTTGCTCCTCATATACCCAAAACCAACAACAAAACAAGCCTCTTTCAAAAACAGTTGCTTGGGTTCTTCTGTTGTTCATCTCTTCCATGGCAATCCCTGTGATTGATTTCTCGAAGCTGGACGGAGAAGACAGGGCCGAAACGCTGGCCCAGATCCACACTTGCTGTGAACAATGGGGTTTTTTTCAGGCAAGATTTAGTTTCTGCAAATCTAATAAAATTTCACAATCCTTAATTTTCTCATCTTCATTGTTGTTGTTTTTGTTTAATGGGTGCAGCTGGTGAACCACGGGATTCCGGAGGAGCTTCTCGAGAGGGTGAAGAGAGTGTGTTCAGAGTGCTACAAGACGGAGAGGGAAGAGGAGTTTAACAACTCAAAGGCGGTGAGGATGCTGGAGGAGATAATGGAGAAAGGAAGCCAGGAAATGGTGGAAGGAGTTGATTGGGAGGATGTTTTCTTGCTCTTGGATGATAATGACTGCCCTTCTCTTACTCCTGGCTTCAAGTAAGCAAGACTTACTTTTGAGATCTTTGTGTGCGCAAATAAATAAATAACACTCTTGTTGTATTTGCAATCTGGATTTCTATGTGATATCAAAGATACTTTCTTTATAAAAACAACACAATTTATTATTACTTTGCCCAACTGATTAAGTAGCATGCTGAAGTTGATCTTAAGACATGCAAATAAACTTTTTATATAGAAATTTTCCTTGAGTTTTGACTTTCTAGAATTAAATATTGAGTATTATGATTCAGGAAGCCTAATTAGTTTGATTCCTTTGGTAATCCTATGAGTTTCCAGTTTTTAGTTCTAAAGCATTTTCTTATTTTTCTATGTTTATCAATCTACTTGCTTTGAAACGTGTCATATGCTAATAGTCAGCTTAATTCTCAAGACTGCTAACTAAATTTGAAAACCAGAAAAATAAGTTTCCGAAAAGCTGTTTTTAATAGTTACCAAACTACCACCGATTTTATTTAACCTACCAACTTTTTTGTACTAAAAGTTCCCAGTCTTGAAACAAGTGTAGAAGGACCTAAATGATAGATCTTTTGACAATATGAAAATGACAGGGAAACAATGGCAGAGTACAGAGAGGAGCTGAAGAAGGTAGCTCACAGAGTAATGGAAGTGATGGATGAGAACCTGGGCCTGCCCAAGGGCTACATCAAGAGGGCCTTCAGCAACGGGGATGACGAGGAGGAGACCGCCTTCTTCGGCACCAAGGTGAGCCACTACCCGCCATGCCCGCACCCGGATCGGGTCCCGGGCCTCCGCGCCCACACGGATGCGGGCGGCGTCATCCTCCTCTACCAAGATGAGGAGGTCAAGAGCCTCCAAATCCTCAAGGATGGGGAGTGGTTAGACGTGCAACCGATCCCGAACGCGATAGTGATCAACACGGGTGATCAGATCGAGGTCCTGAGCAACGGGGCGTACAAGAGCGTCTGGCACAGGATCTTGGCGACTCAAGACGCCAACAGAATGTCGGTCGCGTCCTTCTATAACCCGTCTTTGAAGGCGACCATTGCACCGGCTCCTGAGCTGGTGGACAAGGAAAGTGCTGCCGATGAGAATGGGAATGTAGAGATTTACCCAAAGTTCTTGTTTGGGGATTATATGTCTGTGTATGCAGAGCAGAAGTTCCTCCCTAAAGAGCCAAGGTTCCAAGCTTTGAGGGCTGTGTAACTGTACATGAAAAGGGCAGGAAATACTATACAAATATCTCTTGGTTATTATTTTTTTTTTTTAAATGTTAAGTGTGTTTTTCACTTTGGGGAGTCAGAGAATTGGATTTGGTCCTCATGAAGTGTAGTAGATGATATAGTGAATAGCCAAGCATCCCAACAAGTGAAAAGGGTGTGGCTTGGCTACCTACTGATGTTAATTTGTCATTGTGACAAGCCTTGTTATAGAAACCTTGTTTGCAGTCTCCTGTTCAATTACAGTTTTTTTTTACCCTTCTCCAACCACAGAAGCCTACATAAAACTCACAACACATACTAAACCTGATATTAGATCAAGCAAACATTTGCCAATCTCAAATATAATTGTCCTAGTCCAAACTTTGAGAAGACAAAGCTAAACTTTATGTTTATTGCAGTTGTTGTGATATTGTTTGCCAAGTCAAACAGTCGATTAATGAAATTAATAATAATCAAAGGGGAAAGTGTAGAGTGTGTCTTCAATGTGATAGGCAAGTTGAGAGGCAAATGAAGGGAATTTGGTATGTTCCTATATGAATATACTATTGGCTTTGATGAACATGTATATGTACAGTGAAATTTACCTACAAACTTCAAAGGGCTTTTTGATCCAACCGTTCGTTCCAATTGAGACATCGTATCAAGCTGTGGAACCAGTCACATGTTTGATCTGACTTGTTGACAGTAGGCAGAGGATGCTGACTCATAAATATCCGAACAGAATCTCCTCTCGAGAGTTGCTGCCTTCTCTTCCCATCAAACGACACCCATGCGTTGCTTCGTGCATCCTCCGGTATCTGATTCACAAGAACAATAAACAAGGGAGCTTCCAGTTACACTCAAGCAAAAACAAAACATACTGCAATGTTTTTTCATCAGCACAATTATGTAAGAGTTTCACCTTCAACTCCAATCTTGCAGAATCTGGAAGTATCACAGGCCTGAACGAGAGAGAATGTGGGCAGATTGGTGTAAACAACATACAAGGAACATTTGGATGCACCTGCATTCGACAACTTTTTTTAATGTATTTTTCTCACTCAAAAACAATATGAATAGAAGATGAGGAAAGACGACATTGTGTCAGCGAAGGAAAGAACTGATAGCTTCACTTGTTTCAGTATGTTGATACACATGATCTTACCATGGAGCCTCCTGCAGATGTAGAATATGCTGTACTCCCAGTTGGTGTGGCTATTATGACTCCATCACCTTGCACCTGAAACGACATTCGCCGTTCAAGGAGCAATAGCATGAGCATAGAAAAGCATACAACTACAATATCAACTGTAGGTATAGTGATATACCATCCAAAATAGGGGAGTCAACATCCTAAAATCCAAACAACGTAGTAGTACCAAAGTAAGTAGTAACAACCAATAGGCATATGTAACATCAAACATGACGGCTTGCATGAACAAACTCTACAGAAGAGCACCAGATTGACGACAAAAGATATCAGGAAGGGACAGAATGAAGCATGAAATGTATGTCACCTTGGTTATAAGGCGGTCATGTTCATAACATTCAATCTTGGACAGATATGGATTGGAACCACGATCAACCACCACCTCGTTCAGCACATCAAATACTTTACCAGGCATCGCTTTTCCGTTCCTATAAATTTCGCATCTGAGGCGCATCCTGAGAGTTATATAAACACCCTCCCTGGTGTTATTTCCATGGATAACTTGTCTAAGGTCCTGTTTGTACCCTTCAAACTGTATGGAACAAGGCAATAAACAGATGCTGATATATGAGAATAAAGAAACATTTGAAAGGATATACGCAGAAACAACATTTGTGCAAAAGCATACCACATGGGATGTGAGAAAGCCAAGAGAGCCAAGATTAAATGACACAACTGGTGGAACTGAACTTCTGAATAAATTTGAAGCATGAAGTATCACTCCATCTCCTCCCAAGCATGCTACAAAGTCCACCTTTTCATGCAGATTGCTGCAAGAGAATAAATGGTTAACTACATCAAGCAACAGAGGAAGGAACAACAAAGTACACAGTCTTATAGTACCTTGTATCTTGAGAATAAAATGTCTGAACAAAACTAAATCCTGGTATTCTTGCGAACATGTCATGAACTTCCAGTTCAACAAGAATATTCATTTTCTCTTCGTGATACAAAAAAGAAGCAACCTGCAACAACACCAAAAATAAGAGTAATCAGGAGAGAGAAGCCAACTCGTAAATTATCATATATTCACTGCTGACACATAAATGAAAGACGGACAATTGATGAAACATGGCACATCAGGGATGACGAGACATAGCATCAGTTTATAAGACGCCAGCCCAATTAAGACTATATCTCAGCAAGCCTGACCTAATATTAATTTATGAGCATCCACAAAATTCACCATAACCACTCGAGAAAGCATCCAATAGAAGAAGCATAGGCTGTAAGAGACGTCATGAATGGAGGACTTTATAGTACGTAGAAGCACTCATCATACCTCTTTAGCCTCTTCCATGAGCTCTTTACCCAACTTCTTTAACAAAAGAACAGTCTTTGGTGTAGACTTCCACAATAGCATCTGCTGCTGTGTGCTTGGATGAGTGAATGCCAAAGAGGATTCAGTGACCTTTTCTCTGGTACAAGAAAATCCATCTGTTCGAACTAAGAACATCTCTGCTTTCCTTCTCGACTGAACCCTCACAACACCAGTTGTAGAAGCACACATGTCTCCACTAAGTAGCTCCACTCCATCCTCTCCCATTACTGGCAATTCAACACTCTTTGTTCTATCCTGCTTCGTGGCATCAAGTATCTTACTTTTTCCCATATTACCATTATCCAAAGCAGTTGATCCATTGTTTGTAATCATGGAATTTTTTCCAGCATCACTGAACTCGTCGACAATATTATCAGAATCTTTTTTGTGCTCATTTATCATATTTTCACTTAAAGAGCGCCCATTAGAAGTTCCTGCTTCCAGGAGTACTGACCCAAGATCTGTATTCACATTTTCACTTCTTCTCTCTTCACTTTCAGGTGCCTCACTTGAAACAGGCATTTGCAGCAACCTTGTCTCATGATTGGAGGGAGGTGAGGTGCTCCTTCTCTTGAAAAACCTACTCATTGTTTTCTTAGAAAAAGCATTCTTGGGTGGAAGTTGAGCCTTTAGAGGATTAATGTGCATACGTTTCACTTCATTCGAGGTTATAGGCCGGCCATTGATGGAGCCATTACAAGCCTCATCGGTTCTCCGATCAAGTTTGTCAGAATAAGTGGAAAATTGATCAAGTGACACACTAGATTTTCCATTTGAATCAGCCCACAAGGACTCATCCTCCTCTTTTAATAATCCATCATTCCTTCCATTTGAAGATGCGTGCGAAAATGGAGCTCCATTTGACACTGGAACTATCTGTGGTTCAAACCGAGCAATGTACTGTCTCCATCTAGAAATCATAGCTGAGGTTCTCCAAACTCCTTCCCGGCTATGAAGATAGATTGGCCTCCTGTTGCTATCACACACCAATGATGCAAACTTCTCAACCTGCTCCACTGATGGTGCCATCCCAATCTCAACTGGAAGCTTGATTAACTCAACTTTGCCAGACTCGATAGCATTTTTCAACTCAGAATGACAAAAACTATCCTTGACAATCTCATCTCTAAGATCAACAATAGTTTTGAAACCTTTCTCCAGTAGCCAGTTCAAACCTTCTTCAGTTAGCTGTCCGCCTTTCCAAAAAGCAACATCAGTATCTCCGGATTTCACGTCTTCTTTCGAAGTAGACAAATAAACAGGAGCCCAGTTCGCAAGCAACGCATGGTCAGGAGAATCATCACCCCTTGGAAAGCCCAAATCATAGCAAATATTTTTCAGCCGTTGCAACTTCCCCCATACATCACGAATCCTATCATCATCACGCGTTAAAAAGTTCTCAAGCGCAACGTGCAAGCTCTCACAACACCTTTTAATCTCACCCCGGAAGATTGCGAGTGGCGGAAGCTTGTCTTCTAACGTATTCAGCGTACTGGAACGTGCAGATGTCATTATAGATGATCTTCCAGAAAGAACATCCTGCCTTCCCTTGTTTAAAAGTGAAACCATACACCCAAGCACAGACACAATTTTATCTTCCAACAATGGTTTCTCTAACGACGAGGATTCATAAGAGACCATACACTCTCCAGTCACTGGATCACACAATGTATCCATTAGTGTGCTATGCAGACTTTCAGCAGCACGAAAGATTCTGCAGTATGCCTCTACCTCAGCAATATCCCCAGGAATAGGACCAATCCAGCGCAGTTCTGATACATCAAGAGAATCCAAGGTCTACAAAGCACCAGATGGTTTATCAGTCTACAAGATTAATATTGTATCTGTGGCAATTTAATGATACAACTTGGTTAAACAAGATTTCATTTTCAGACACTGCTATTGGCTTCTCCAAGAACTCCGATAAAAGCTAAATTAACCAAATTAAACTTTCTCTTCCAGCAAAAGCAGATTAATCAAAGAATATAATACCAGCTGTGAGAGCTGAACAATAGTACTAACAATACAAATCCCGATAAGGCGACAAACATATCGATTAATGGGAGTCCAGAGAAATCGAGATGAACAGCTCCAATTGCACTTCCCAAAAATCAAACAAAGGAAAAAGAGGGCAGAACCACAAAACCCTAACAAAATCCACCAAATTCTTGGAATTAAATCAGAAGGACAAAATCCACAAAATTCTTGGAATCAAATTAGAAGGACAAAAGCACCTGAGAATCCAAGCCGAGATTAAGAGAGAGAGGAGTCGATAGTTCAGCAGCAGCAACTAACTTGAGACCAATTTGCTGCCGTCGTCCTCTCCTCTGCGACATCAACCCCGCCCCATCAGAGAAGAGCTTCTGGTTGTTGTGGGTAGTCAGCCAGGGGCGGAAACGTGTAACTTTAGAGAACCCATAAGGGCAAAACTGGAAAGTAGCGTTTCCGGTCGCCGGTGGAGCGCGATTCATGTCGATCACCACCACCACCGGTAACAATCAAGATGCCACATGACAAAACGAAAGCTTTTTCAGATGCGATTGTGAATTCTTTATTCTCCTCTTCCCCTGTCTTTTCAAATTTTATTACTTTTTCTACTTTTGCAATTAATGGGATTGCAAATGAGTATTGGGAAGTGGCGAAGGAACGAGAAGAAGGAAGCAGTGGACTGTTAACTGGGTAGAAAGAGGTGGATATGGAATATGGATGTAGTAATTTTGCGTGAGATTGTCCAAATTCATATCTCCTCCATCAGAAAGAGCAAAAATTGGATATATATGTGATGAGTTTGGATCATATGCGGAGCACTCTTTTCGTACGGACGTACGGAGCATGCACTTTTGGGTCTTATTTGTGTACTTTTTCAAAAAAAAAAAAAAAATCTTTTTCAAATTTTTTTCCAAGCATTTTTTAAATTTTTTACAAAAGTGCACAAATAAGGCACAAAAGTGCACAAATAAGGCCCTATAGTGCATGTCCGCACGTCCGCACGGGAAGAGTGCTCCGCACCGGAACCGCACTCATATGTGATTCATCATTTCATTAAGCATTTTTTGCCCCCTTCTTCTTCTTCTTCTTCTTTTTTTTTTTTTTTATAAAGTAAGAATTCAAGAATTCAGAACAACCAAATCTGAAAAATCGAGAGACCGATCAAACGGCGAACAAACCAACAACAAACACAACAGCAAAGAGCAAAACAAAAACAAAAAACAACAGACACAACAAAGAACAAAATACAGACACAACCGAACAAGCAAAACAACAAGGCTTAATCAACGAAAAAGTCTTCAAACAGGGGTTGGAAACCACCAACAAGTCGTTTGAAGCAGCCAGAAAGAAGAGACAAGACACAATCTGGAGGCAAATCGTCAGTAAAAACCACCAGGGATCACACGATCACTGTCATATCTCGAACCGAAACAACAATCTCCGATCAAACCTAAAAGAAACCTGCAATAGCCGTGAGAGTAACACAGAGCAACAAGGAAACAATTTTTCAAAACAAGGACGAGGGTCACTCGTAGGACGGGGGACAAGGGAGGCAGGTGGACGGCGGAGAAGGAGGGGATAAGAGGAAGACAAGGAGGAAGGCGGGGGAGGCGCGAAGGGGCAGAGATGGAGGGCGGAGATGGAGGGCGGCGGAGAAGGGCGAGGGTCACTCGCTTCACGGCGGGGGATAGGGGAGGGAGGTGGACGTCGGAGAAGGAGGAGGGGATTGAGAGGAAGACAAGGAGGAAGGCGGGGGAGGCGGCGGCGGGCCGAGATGGAGGGCGGAGAGGAAGAAGATTTGCCAGAGCTCTTCCATGGGACGGGGTGGCGTCGGCGGAGGAGGGGAGGCGGCGGCGTGGTGGCGAGTGGAGTCGGGAGCAACTTTCCGGCGACGAAGTACGGGCTGGACACGGATCTGGGCTTGCCAAATCTGGGAGTTGGTGAACCGATCTAGGCTTGGGAGGGTCGGAGCGAGGGCTCGGTCGGAGCGGGGCTCTTCTGGGAGCATTTGGTTCACGACCGGCTCAACTCCGGTGGCGGTAGCATTGGCTTTTAGGGCCGGCTCCCCAGAAGGGAGCGTTTTACAACTTTTTGAGGGAGAAGAAACTATGTTTTAATTAATTCTTTTCCCCCTTCTTTTTGATTTTATACCCACCTCCGAATAATGTTTTTCGCATGTTTTTCCTGCTATGAGGAGAGGTTATTGGTGCGAACGTTTCGCATAGTACATTTAACATTGTTAGGACGTATATTGGAGAATAATTTATAATATACATAGCCACACTTAATACAATAATAATGTACATATTGATTTAACTATGGAAAACATTTCAGTTAAGTTACGATGTACTAGCCTTTTACACAATGGTGTAATTTAACGCGTGTATTATTTAGATAAAATACGTTTGTGTCATTTTTTTTTGTATTTTTTTGTATATAGAATATATTCGAGTCATTTTTTTACATCACACTAGACGTGCTTCGTAATACACCTTAAATGTGTCCCAAAATATGCCAGTATGCCTTGAATGTCCATCACAGTGTACATAAATGTGTCACGTAAAGTGATCTATTGCAAAATACTTGCTTGTAACGAACATCCAAAAATTATAAAATGCAATTATTATTCGAGTTGAAGATAAGTTCATGCCTCGGGATTGATATTGAGTTCTTCATCTTCCGACATTACCTTATTATGAGATGACATTATTTCTTTGTGATTTCTTGTGTATTAAGTTGTTTGATTAGGGGCTATAAATCGAGAGTGAGTGGTAGTTGTATACGGTGGTGTTATTTTATCAATAAGTTCGTGATCCTAATACAAAGTGTGAAGCCTAAAAAGATTAAACAAAAAAATGAGGCTCAAGAAATGTTTTTTTTTTCCGTCGTGATCTCTTTTATCATCTAGTTACTTGAT
Source organism: Rheum nobile (assembly GCA_027886185.1). Lineage (NCBI taxonomy): Eukaryota > Viridiplantae > Streptophyta > Magnoliopsida > Caryophyllales > Polygonaceae > Rheum > Rheum nobile. Next base: position 2,851,189 of record WOAB01000207.1, on the reverse strand, counting down.
GCGGACATGTGCAATATACTTTATGTTATTTGATGAGCTTTTATCTAATGCCCCATAGTACTTGGCCGGTGTTTCTTATTAGCATGATTAGTTTTGCTTAATAGAGTCTAGTGAAACTTGTTTTGTTTGATGATATTGGTTTACCTTTAAAATTAGTTATATTAAAGAGGTTTTTTTAGTGTGCTCGTGACTTTTTCATATTTAGTAATAATCATTTTTAGTTATTAATTTAACATTTTTTTTAAAGATTTATCATTTCTATTTTAGGGAATATTTCTGAAATAATTTTCAAACTTAACTTATATATAGACACACACTAGAAAAATTAATAAAAAAAATAGTAACTATAGTTTCTATTATCTAATATAATTGAAAAGTTGTAGCAGCATCTGAAAACTGGTTCAAGTTGAAACTTGCACGATTAATATCCAACAATAATTAACGAGCCATAGCCGCATCAACTTTGAGGCAGACTGTGATAACTTGTTGTGAAGCGTAAGTAGATCTTTATCTGAAATAGTAAAAGTAAGCAGGTTTAGCATAGGGTAAAGTTCCGGTGAGGAAGGCCTCTTAGAGAAGGAATAAGGATGGACTCCATCCGTAGGATGGAGTCCATCCAAGGGCCAGAAACTAAGAAGCTAAGTGGGCCGGCCCGCGCGTGTTCACTCTCGCTTTTCGATTGAAAGTTAGCGGGCTCCTAAAACACTGTTCACTCTCGCTTTTCGATTGTCTCCTTCGTTCCCTGAAACCGTTCTCTCTCTCGTTCTTCTTTGCTCTCTTGCTCTCGCTCTCTTCTCGGTTCTCTCTCTCACTTTCACAAGTCGACCATCCGCTGCACAATCAAGCATTTCCCGAGTGATTTCTAGCGATTCGAAACATAAACCCTAGAAAAGGCGATTTTCACCGAATCAACAGAAGAGAAGAAGAATCGTCGCAACAAACTAGAACTCAGAAATACGAAGAATCAACAACAAAAGAAGAACAAAATGAGGTCAAAGATAGCAAGTGGAACACAAAGTATATTTCTCACTAAATACATAATCGCAAAAGGTCGATGTAGATATTTCTCACTAGATACATGCTCTGATTTGAAATATCTTCTATATATTAGACTGAATATAAGTCTGTGCATAATAGATCAGTAAAAATATCTTCTATATATGTCACTCGCTGCTTTTGCTCTAACATGTGTGTGTAGATGCATCACTGAAGAGTGTTAGTGCATGAGTAAGTGTTTCTAGGTGCATGTGATAAGCACTACTTTGTAGGGCTTAGGTAAGAGTCATTAGAGGTTTTATTGGTGTCATTCGGGTAGATTTAGACACATTCATGTGCATGGCGTGTGGGGGCGAAGTTTGGTAATTAATTAAATGTCACGTAATTGATGGGCGAATTGGATGAATTAGGCCCAAGTGGAATTAACAGGCCACGTGATTATCAGATGATAAAGGCCCACGTGAAGATGATAAAGGCCCAAAAAGAGAAACAAGCTGATAAAGGCCCACGTGAAGGCTGTGGCCCACGTGAAATGCCGCGTGAAATTGAAGCAAATTGGAGGTGATGTCATCCACGACATCAGCGTGCAGGTGATTAGCAAATTGGATGGGCCGAGCGAGAGGAATTGGGCCGCGCGTTGCTGATGCTTGGACAAGATGGGCCGTGCTGCTCGCGAGAATTGGAGGCCGAGAGCAGCTGCTCACGCGAGATTGAAGGCCGAGAATACTTGCGGGTTCCCTGTTTTCGGTTGTTTAATTATTATTATTTTATTATTTCATTTTTAGGTTAATTTAGATTTTATTTCCTTTAGTATTTTAGGGTTGAAAAAGGCTTGTTGGCCTATCTTGGATAATCTTCGTTTATCTCTTGGAACCCTAATTTATTTCTACGTACCTCGTTATGAAGAACTAAGCCTCCCTGGCTTAGTCAGACGCTGAAGCTTTCGTTTGGATTAAGTTGTGAGATTCTTGTTCTTAATCTATTGCATGGTTTTTATCTTTCTCTTGCTTAAGTTGTTTATGATTGATATTGATAATCTCTATTTGGACGCATCTAGGGTTTATTGTTATTGATTGATTGCTAGATTTAGATTGTTACTGGTTGAGTATATCTATTTCAGAGTAGCAACTGCATCGTACTAGTAACTGGTTGTGCTAGTCTTATGCAGAAGAGAACTGATTTACATTCTAGGATAATATCTGGTTGTTTTATGCTAGAATTGTATCCAACTATATTCCTATCCGTAAAGCTGCTGTTAAACTGAATCTTGATAGTTTCAGGGTTGTTTAATTAGTTAGTGCTAATAGTATCTGGTTGTGCTATTAGTTATATCTGAAAAGGAATTGGAATCACCATTGCATAAGATTTTGAGTGAGTATCTATGATCAACTTGTCATACGAATAGTGGATGTTGTTTGACTAAGTGCTTTTCCCCATTACTGAATCCATCACATCTAGTTGTTTACTTTTGCATGCTTAGATTAATTAAAACTCACAAAACCCCCCTTTGGTTACTTTAAATTGACATACATATTGCATACTGCGATAGAATTCGCCTCCCTGTGGATTCGACATGTACTTACCTAGGACTACGGTTTAAGGTTTGTTTGGATATTTTGCATAGCAGTTTTTCACACGACAAAAACCTGTTATCAGCATGACTTAGTGTGTGATGGTGTTTGAGTACCTATGTGTGTATATGCAAGACTTCATGAGCCTATTTATATAGGTGCATGACTGAAAACGAATTGGTGCATGAGTAAGTGTTTATAGGTGCATCAGCTAATGAAGATGCATGAATATATATGTGTGCATGAGTCAGACAATGTGAGTGCATGAGTAAGTGTTTCTATATGCATGACTTAGTTTGTGATGGTGTATAAGTAACTATATGTGTATGTGCCTTCCTCTTTCTATGTAGTGTTTATATGTGCATGAGTAATTATGTGAAGGTGCATGAGACAGTGTTTTATAGGTGCATGCCTTGTTATGTGGAAAGTGCATGAGTAATTATGTGTAGGTGCATGAGACAGTGTTTATAGGTGCATGACTTGTTATTTGTATGTGCATCAGCTAATGAAGATGCATGAATATATCTGTGTGCATGAGTTATAGAATATGAATGCATGAGTACATTTGTTTCTAGGTGCATGACTTAGTTTGTGATGGTGTATGAGTAACTATATGTGTATGTGCCTTCCTCTTTCTATGCAGGTGCTTGAGTTAAGAGTGTGTAGATGCATGAGCCTAACATGTGGTTTTGTGAATAGTACTGTCTATTATGAATGATATATATATATATGTGTATAATATGTAGGAAAAGGCAAGCATTGTGATGACAAAAATCCACCCGACATAGTCAAGGAGTTAAGATATGGTACATTAATCATTACTCAAACACAATCACCAAGCAAAACTCAAAACAAATCCAGGTCTCAGGCTAAAACAAACAACTAGATCCAGTTACTACAAACACAACTTTGCCATCACCATCAATAACAAAAAGAGTAACAAGATCACAAAAATATATAGACACTGGTAAGTCAAATAGAAATATAAATGCATGAGTCAGCTAGAAATACAAATGCATGAGTAAAAAATAACTAAACTGTATGAGTTATTTCTTTGTAATTTCTTGTTGGTGCATGAGTTGGTATGTTAGTGCATGACTCACTATCTGATATAGCATGAGTAAATTACTTCTTGGTGCATCAGTATGTTTGTGCACCAATGAACAACCACTCATGCACTTTAACAATATAGTCACAAGCACAAGCACTTATATCTGCAACATTTCAAACATACTTATGCACCAATGAAAAAGCACTCATGCATAAGTATGTTTGCAAAAGGTGCATGAATAACTGGTTGTGCTTGTGTGTTTAAAAATGTGTGTATGAACATATTCTTGTGCACTGTGAATTAACAGACATTGAAGACCAACCAACTGTGCACCCAGCCACAGTTCATGGAGATGCACCCCCTCCCACTCCTATGTTTGGTAAGCTAATGCTCGTTATATCTCTTAAAATTTTCATCGCCATGGATTTGTTAGTCAATATCTAATGCATTTTGAGTTGTGAATGCAGGGAAGAGAAAAAAGAGCATGGCAAAGCGCCCTCAGACATCAAAGAGGCCAAGGGTCTTGGACCAAGATCAGAGCGATAATGACGATATACCCATTGCTGAGATACTGTTGAAGATGGAAAGGAAAGCATCAGAAGAGAGGGAGTCTGCTCGTAAAAAGGCTGCTGCAGACACAAAGGGCAAGGCCAGATTGGAGGAGGGTGAGCAGAACAATACAAAAAAAACACAGAAAAAGGTGAGAGGGGATAAAGAGAGTGTGGACAGTGTGTTTGTTGTAGAGTCCAAGATCCCAAAGTTGGGCAACAAAACGGGTATTAAAGAACTGAGGAAGGACTACCCCATGCTAGTTTGTAGAACACCCCCCTCTGTCATTTCATCCTACGTGCTTTCCCAGACTGATTTCACAACCAATCAGAGAAATGCTCTGATGGAAATTGGCTTTGAGAGTATTGTACACTGGGACATAAAGGACATGCCTATGAGGCTAGGGCATTATGTCTGCAGTAGGTTTCACCCTCTAAACTTTACAATAAAACTCAGCGATGGGAGGAAGATACCCGTCACAGATACTGATGCCTATGATTATCTTGGCATTCCCAAGGGAGAGGTTGAGATTGAGTTGCCTAAGGCACTCACCAATGAGGAGGTTCTACAGCAGTTGAAGGCTGATTTTGAGGGAAAGGAAATCAGAAATTTGACTGCAACCGACATCTTGAAGAAGATGAAAACATATGATGGAGGGATTTGGTTCAAAAGATATTTCATTCTGTTGTTTGTCAACACGATTGTTGAGTCTTATTCGAGTGGGAAAATAAATATGAAGATTCTTCAGTTGCTAGAGAATGTAGATCAAATAAGGAACTTTAACTGGAGCTCATTCCTCTACAAGGCCCTCATCAATTGCTCTGTTACATGGGCAAATAAGAAACAAAAGACTTTTAATGGCAGCTTGCTTCTACTGCAGGTAAACATTCCCATTTTGGTGTTTTCATAACTGCATGAGTTAATGTGTGTAGATGCATGACTGAAAATAGTGTTGGTGCATCACTTGTTGTGTCATAGTGCATGAGTAATTATGTGTGTAGGTGCAAGGGTTAAGAGTATATAGTGCATGAGTAATTATGTGTAGGTGCATGAGCCAGTGTTTATAGGTGCATAATGTTATATGACTGTGTGCATCATATAATATATCTGTGTGCATCTAGGAGCATGATTTAGTTTGTGATGGTGCATGAGTAACTACATGTCTATGTGCCTTGCTCTGTGTATGTAGGTGCTAGAGTTAGCATTGTATAGATGCATGAGCCTACTTGTACAGGTGCATGACTGAAAATGTATTGGTGCATGAGTAAGTGTTTATAGGTGCATAATTTAATGAGTGCATAAGTAAATTTGTTTCTAGGTGCATGAATATATATGTGTGCATGAGTCAGAGAATATGAGTGCATTGGTAAGGGCCGCTGAGTGCATGAGTCAATCATTATCTAGTAATATATGTGTCAGCTATACAAGAATTCTATGACTAATTTCTTTTTGAATTATGTTTTCCAGTTGATTTATGTGGACAGGTTGAAGTGGAAAGGTCTAAATGTCCACAGAAAATTCCACATTATCAAGAACTGGACCACCAAAATGTTAAAAGATATGGAGGATGAGGAAACACTGCATGGTGGGTTCGGGAATGGATTTCTCCTCAGTAGACCAACCTTCAAAGAACCTGCAGAGGCAAGCGCGACCAGGGAGGTTAATGAGCCAGAAGAGGCAGAGCTTGATGTTCCAACTGAACAAGAAAATGTCGTTCAAACGGATGAGCAGGTGAAATCTTTTATGGAGGAATACCTAAAAGATATTGAAGGCATGGCTCATAGTGTTCGAGCCGTTTTGATGAAAAAAAAAGCAAATCCCGGCACAGCTGAAGAAAAATAGTGTCTTGCAGACTGTCAACAACCAGGCCGAAAAAATTATCAATGTCAAGCTTACCTCAACGATTCATGATGAGGTGTCTGAGGAGCAACCAACACAAGACACTGAGTTCTGGGATATAGCTGTGAAATGTATGGAGGAGGTTGAGAAAACACTTACTGAACAAAAAGAACACAGCGGGAACATGTTTATTCCCGGGTTTTCAGATCTCATCCATACAATCACAAAAGAGCATGATGATAATGGTGTGCAATATGAGGAAGTTGACAACATGGATATTGATGAAGAAGTTGTCATTTCTGACAAGGCTGTAGCTGGGGAAGACGTTGAGAAGGACGTTTGTAGAGGAGTGGATGTGGAGGATATTGTTGATAAGGGTAAGGACAAGGACAAAGATAAGCAGGCAGAAAATAGGAGGGTAAGTGACTCTACAAAAATATTTTGTACATGATTCTCCATGAATGACATTAACATTTAGTGTATGATACTGATGCTTTTTCTTAATTATTGCAGATGGGTCCAGAAATCCCTAGTTTTGACTTGGGTCTGTCACCAATACATGTAAAATCTACTTTAAAATTACTGTTGAGGGTGGTTTAGATGCATGAGCCTATTTATATAGGTGCATGACTGGAAGCTGATTGGTGCATGAGTAAGTGTTTATAGGTGCATAAGCTAAAGAATGTTGGTGCATAAGTAAATTTGGTCCTATATGCATGAATGTATCTGTGTGCATGAGGCAATATTAGAGCCCACTAAGTGCATGAGTAAATATGTTATATAATTAACAAAAAATACTATTTTTTGAAGGTGGAATTAGAAGGACAATTGGAGGCTGTTGTTGTAGAGGAACTTAACAAAGAAGTTGATGACAAAGAGGACAAGGAGAAGAAGGACAAGCAAATTGCTGACAAAAAGAACAAGGACAAGGAGGTGGAAGAGAGTGTACAACAACAAGAGGTGGATCAAGTAGACAAGGACATCAAGAGAGCAATAAGGAAGTTGCTGGCAAAGAAGGGATTGTAACTCAAGAGCAAAAGAGTACAAGCATGGAAGATATTGTATGAGTTAATGATTATTAGTGCATGAATGAATAATTATTGGTGCATCAATGAATGCTTGTTAATGAATATTTGTTAATAACTGTCAGTGCATGAATGAATGCTTTTTGGTGCATCTGTGAATAACTAAATTCTGTGTGTATGTGTTGTAGGAGAACATCACCAAGGAAAAAGTGCAGGATGATAATGTAGATAAGCAACCAAAAAAGGTATATAAAACAACATGTTTATCTCTGAATTATACATTGTCTAACTAAGTGTTATCCATTTCAAACAATTTCCTAATTAAAAAACTTGTGAATGTGGGATTTGTCAGGTGAAATTTGTGTGCAGTTCTGAGCCAAAAGGTATATCTGATGCTACACCAGCAGAGAAAAGGAACATTTTTCCTTCTGAAAATACAATTTCACCATTTAAGGAGAGAGAGATAAATATTTCTGAAAGAACAACAACCGATGAGAAGATCATTTACAATTGGATAATTGTTGAAGAAGGAGGGGAAGAGTAAGTACATATTTAATCATATGAATTTGTTTATAACATTTAATAACATGTAGCTAGTTTACAAATTGATTTTTTTTTTGTTGCAGTGAAAAGGTTTTCCAAATGGTAGATACCACTCTCAAGAAAAAGGACTTGATTTCATTGGCTGTAAATGCTCTAGTAGACAGTCTGTGCATTGATGCATTTACAGTCATGTTAAATGAAAATGAAACATATAGGGGTCGTATATCACCGTTGAGATTCTTTCTACCGTCATTGACTATGGTAAGACACAGCTTTGCAACAATATTATGTTAATTTGTGCTCTAATTTATCAATTTCCATTTTTTGTGTTCGCAGACTTTTGCTTGTGATGACACATCATACAGCATGGAGGAGAAATCTAGCCTATTCACAGATACAATGCTAGAAACATTTAATGGTGTCAAGGGTTTTAAGAACAAAAACTACACAATTAAAAATGTTGATGTGGTAATTATCTTAAACTCAGCTTTTACTGGTGCATTAGTATGTTCATCACACTGCACGAGGTTTTTATTATTGGTGCATGAGTTAGTATGTTAAAGTTCATGAGTGATTGTGTGATATTATGTTGGTCCATGAGACAATGTTTTGTATGGTGGTGCATGAGACTTTTTATTATTGGTGCATAAGTTAGTAGGTCAATGTTCATGAGTGATTGTGTGATTGTATGTTGGTGCATGAGACATTGTTTTGTATATTGGTGCATGAGGCAGTGCTCAAAAGTGCATGAACCAATGCTTGCAGGTGCATGAAATATTATTTGTACAGTGCATGAATTATTCTTTCTGGGTAAATCAGTGAGTTAATTTGAAGGAATAGTTGTGAGTGCATGAGGGGGTGGATATATGTGCATGATAACTGCATTAATGTGCATGAGTAAGTCAATATTGATATTAGATAACTTACAATCTGTTTTTCTTTTACTTGTACAGTTCTTTTTCCCAGTTATTAGCCACGGGCATTACTATTTGATGGCAATAAATGTCAAGAACCCAAGTTTCCATATCATAGACAATTCATCAAGTGGGGACGATAACAAATATGGAAAAGTACCATCTATTCTGGTGAGTAGACATTCAGTATAATGATTTTATAACAATTACAACTTTTGATATACAGAAATGTTAATAGAATTTAACCGTTTTATTTATGCAGAGACATTTGATGGTCAGTTTCTTAATGAATAATGATATAGAAGCCAAAGCTAAAGCAATTGAAGACATTGCAGATGTCCCATGTGAAAGGCTGCAAATGAAATGGAGGGATGCTAAAAACAAAGTTGACTGTAGGGTCTTTCTACTAAGACATATGGAGACATATATGGGCAATGGACTCTCAAGCTGGAATCCTAAACTGAATATGGGAGACAAACGCCAGTTGGCAAAGCTTAGGATCAAGTATTGCTACGCCCTCCTAACCAGCGAGTTTAATGAAAGGAAGGCCAGAGTTGAAGAAATTATTCAAGAGAAGAAAGCTGGAAATATAGCAGCTGTGCGTGGTCGTGGGCGTGCGAAAAAGAATGTTTGAATGTAATGTTGGCTAATCTAGTGAACAGTTTAGGTAATGGTTCTACGAATTTAGGTAATATAGCAGATGTTTTCAAGAAACAGTAGGTGTATTTGTAAGTATCAGGTAATCCATCGGGCAGTAGGCATTTGAATAGTTTATGAATGTTTCTCATTGAAAGATCAATGCTCATTCAAGCGTTGCAACAAAGTGCATGAGTTAATATTTAAAAGTGCACGAGTTATTATCTCCGACAGTTCAAGAGTCATTGTTTGTTGGTGCACCAGTTGATATGTAAAAGTGCATGAGTCACTGCATTTTGGTGCATGAGTGAGTATACATAAGTGTTTCTTAATATTGACGACAATATCTGAATACCTAATTTACAGAAAAGAGAAATAAAAGTGCATGAGTCACTGTATTTTGGTGCATGAGTGAGTATACATAAGTGCATTTCTTAATATCTGAATACCTAATTAACATAAAAGAGAAATAACAGTGCATGAGTCACTGTATTTTGGTACATGAGTAATTATGCATAAGTGCATTTCCTACTATCTGAATACATATAAAATTTGAAACACCTAATTAACATATTGAGCACAAGTCGTGATGTTGTGTCCCGACCTTTTACAAAGAGTACATAATCTTGTCTTCTTTTTGGAATTTTCGATTCCAACCTCTTGACCGCTTCTAATGCGCATCTTCCTGAACTTGTTCTTTGCCATTTCCGGAGGATGGACATTCACTTGGTCCGGTAACGGGCCTACAAATTTCTCAAACTTATAGTTGCTAGCTGATGTTGAGGCAGAAGGATCAACTACTTGTGACGTTGTGAGTGCAGCCTTTTGTTCCTTTAAAATAACTAAAAACTCTTTCAATTTGTCCATATCGTCACCAACAATGTCGACACAAGCGTACATTTTTGTCATCACTTCAGCCAGCAGCCTCTTCTTTTCATCGATTTGAACACTCGCATCATACACTGCACCATCCACTTCAAAAATTGGTTGTAGAATCGCTTGCTTTGTCCAGCGAGTGTTGATGAGGGTAGGAGGTAAGACAGTTGCATGAGTATTCTTCAAAGCAAAGAAAATATGTCGGCAGGGAAAGCCCATAGTGAGGAAATTATTGCAAGAACAATGATACTCATTGCTTGCAACAACTTTTTGAACAGCACAAATTCTGCCAAATTCGTCTTCAACCCTAAAGTGATGGATATCAGCATCTTTTTTTAGTTCATCAAGGCTGCAATGATACGTGCCACTAACAAACGCCTCCTGGACATCATAAAATGCATTGATAGTATAAATAGCTGCTAGGTTCTTTTCAAACTGGTAGGGCGTCTTCATCCGTGGAGTGTAGGTAGCGGAATCCATATCACACTTTTTCTGATTATGCCGCTGCGATTCAATTGCACTGCTATACTGCATCATGAACACCACTAGGCTTGATTGAGACCCTATGAAATTTCCAAAAAAACTGTTTTGACTCTCGGACCTTGATGTCGTCCTCAATAAGGACGACATTCTCACATCATGAAAAAATGCAGGGATCCAATAACGTCGTAGCTCAAACATTACTCCTAGCCACTCATGCCCTTGGGAACCAAATTCTTCAAGAACCGAGAACCACTCATTTTCAAACTCAATTGGAGTGAGTTCGTCACTCCAAACAATCTTCTTGAACTTCTTTTGAAACGAATCAATGATAGAAGGATTTGTATTTGGAGGGAACTTAACCTTGTTAGCAACCTTCATCATTATATGCCACATGCACAAACGGTGGACAGAATGAGTAAACACTCGTTCAACAGCAGCCTTGACAGATGCAGCTTGATCAGTTATAATGACATGAGGTTCATGGCCCATCGCCTTCTTGAAATTCTCAAATAACCACACATAAGAGTCAATGTCTTCATGCAAAAGCAAAGCAGCAACAAATGTAATAGACCTCTTATGATTGTCCACTCCAGTAAATGGTATGAACACCATATTATATCTGTAATATGGGGTGCAAGAGTTTGAGCATATTAGTGCATGAATGATTCAGTAAAGGTGCATGAGTCACCAGGTATAGGTGCATGGGTTGATGAGCATAGGTGCATGAGTTACCCATTATAAATGCATGAGCTGATGAGCATAGGTGCATGAGTTATTCATTGCAGGTGCATGAGTTACTCAGGGCACATGGGAAAATCATTTGATCATACATAAATCAGATTACATAAGTAAATGAATGAAAATAAAATTACCTAATCAACTGGTATGTAGCATCAGCCGACACTACATCACCGAAATAAGAGAAACTCTTCCGATTGATAGGATCACACCAAAACAAACGGCATAGCTGGCCCTCCTTGTTTACATCATAATCAAAATAATATGCATTACATCATTCTTTCTTCTTCAAAAAGTCATTGATGACCATTTGAGCATCACTGCCTTCCATGTATGAGTTCAAACCCCTCATAAAGTTCTTGAAGTCAACAATAGTGGCGCCTACGTTAGAATATGAACCCACTAGATTCTTGTACACTTTGTAACTCTTAGTGACACCAATGTTGGATTTAATACAGTTCATCATAATTTCTTGATGAAATGGAGTCACTTGCCTGTTCCCTTTTGAGAAAACCATATGAGACAGCTCCAACATAGCATGTGTATGACCATACTCCAATTTTGTAACACGGTAACCATCATTACCTTCGTACTTGAGCCAACACTTAGCTTCACAACCACATCTATTAGATATTCTCCTCTTTTTCACAACATCTCCATCTGTCGGGATAGCCTGGTTGAACTCGGAATATGGATAGACAACTTTATATCCTTCTCTGTTACAACAAAGGTGCTTCCAAATAACAGTCGGCGGTACATCCTTGTTTTTCTTGGTAGAACAAACACGAACAGTAAAACCACATGCCGCTGCATACGCTTCGTAAAAGGCAATAGCGTCGTTAAGATTCGGGAAAAGTTGCCCAAGATACGGCTTCAATGAATCATTGCACTCCGGAATAATATATTCAGCGGTAATGCTTGGGGAAACAGATATAACATTATGCTTCATTTTATGCTCATCTCCTGACGAAAGAAAGAGTGGAATTAATAATAGAGTATGAGCTAACAAGTGCATGGCCTTATACATAAAGGTGCATGAAAGAGTGAATAAAGGTGCATGACTGATGGAAACAAAGTGCACGAGCTGCATAAACCAATGGAATAAGTGCATGAGCTTATAAGGGGGACTGCTGACTCAAAGAAAGTGCATGACCCAATGAATATAGGTGCATAAACAAATAAAGTAAGGTGCATGAGGTAGTTATTTCTATGCAATATTCACACAATCAACAAGGATAAAGGTGCATGCACCAAGCACATACCTAAAAATACAATACACAGATCTTATTTACAATACCTAAAATTCAAAACTGACAAATTCAACCAAGCACATACCTAAATCCCAATAAACAGAGAAATTCTGTTGAAACACACATACATAAATGCCTAAATACCTAAAAAAACAAATAAATCAACAACAAATTACAGATCTGTACCTGAATCAGTAGAAGGAGTAACCATGTCGACTAAGAATGACGAGACTAAAACGAAAACAGCAAGAAAAAGATAAGGCACACCGGCGGCAAGACGGAAACGATCGGGCGATGAAACGAGCGAACGGATTAGTTTTATCACGAAGAAGGATGCATTACCACAAAGAAGGATGGATTACAAGTAAAAACGAAACAGCAAGCAACCTAGAATCTGGTTTTTTGGAGCGAGCGAAGAGAAGGAATCTGGTTTTTTGGAGTGAGCGAAGAGAAGGAAGGCAGGGAACAGTGAAAATTAGAAGGAAAAAAAAATCACGAACGGCTGCGATTAGATTGTGATGGAAAAGAACGAACGACTGAGAAGCATCCTCATTCCTACCCTAATACCCTATCCTCACGTGATCTTTTTCCGTTTAGCATAGCAGAAGCCAGAAGCTCTTAGCTCTACATTACACTATTTAATATCGGGGTCTTGTTTGCACCAGAAATTTTTGTATTTCATACCGGAAATACTAAACGCAACTATATAGAGTTCAAAACAAATAAAAAAATGTGTAAACGCTATATGGTAGCGTTTGAGTAAATCCGGTTCAAGTTAGACGCTACCATATAGCGTTTATCTTTTTTTGGGGTTCAATTAAATTAAAATTGGAAAAAATATAGCGTTCAAAAACGCTATTAAAACGCGTTTCGTCTCTTCTTCCTCCCTCTTATTCTTTCCCTTTCCATTTCCAGAAACCCTAAACCCTAAAATGTCTAACGGCGGCGGCGACGATCGTGTGGAGGACATCGGCGATCGTGTGGAGGCGGGAGGAGAGACGGCGGTGGTGGAGCTTCTGGCGGAGGTGGACCCAGATCTAGTGGCGGAGGCGGGAGGAGAGACGGTGGTGGAGGAGGCGGCGGCGGCGGAGGTTCTGATGGAGGAGGCGGCGGCGAGGAAGACGATGCCGGAGGAGGTGGGTTTAGGGTCGGGTCCGGTTCGATGGAGGAAGTTGGTCCGGGTCGGGCCGGACCGGACCCGGGTCGAGGCCGGCTGGAGGAGACAATGTGGGGTCGGAAAACGCTCTCTGTGTGGCAGCGGCAGTCGGAGCGGTAGCGGTGGCGCAGTTGTCGACGTGGGATGAGTCGGTGGCGTCTATGATTGAGGTGAGCGGATCGAAGAGTGTTTCAGTGGTTCTAAAGTCGAAACGACGTATTTATGAGGTATTTTATGAATTAATAATTATTTATGTTTAGATATCATTTAAATATATGTAATATATTAATTATTTGTTTATATATGATAATTGAAATGCACTCGTAATTAAATTAGAATAGGGAAATAAAATTTGACGTCCAAATACTAGAGGGATTTTAGGTATAAATTGCTTATGAATGTAAGAAATGATATTAACAAGCAAAAAATAAATGAAAGAATAATTAAAATTTCATAATAAATGTATGTTAATTGATAATTTATACCATGTTAAAATATTAAAGTTGGAAATATAGATTTATTATAATTAAAATCAAAGAAAAAAATTAATGAAAAAAAATATATAAATCAAAGAAAAATAATTAAATAATAATTTAAATTAGCGGAAAAAATAGTTTTATTAAATTAATTAAAAAAGCATAACTAAATTTATCTTATCTTATTCCAGACGATAGTAGAGTCGTACATGCCTGACCGTGTGGCACGCCAGTTTGGACGGATCCAGAGCAGGCCTTTGGACCCGATATTGGGATATACAGTTGAACGCCCTGCAAGTCTAAAAGGGAAGGAGGCTTACAAGCTGGAGATTGATGCCCACTGGGACGGTTGGGATCGCTTGGATGAGCATCTTTGCGCTAAGCTCTTAGCTAGTCCGTTGAATGTTGCTGATTATGATATGGATGAGGAGTATCTCGATTGGTTCCTTCCCATTTCACATCCATATGTCAGACACGACACGACCGAGATACCTCGTCCCAAACGCCATGATGTTCCAGCTTTGGATGCATCTCGGGTATGTTTAGGTTCTAGAATCTATCATATTACGTATTTATAATTTTCTTATAAAGTTTATTCACTTAACACTATACGATAATGAGCACAACGGTTGAACATGGTTAGGGTGCATGTGTAATATCCCAAATATTTTATAAGGATAAATTGGAATTTTTCCAACTCCCGTATTACAAGTCAGATTAAATTCAGAGAAGTTCAGACATTCGGTAATATGTTTGATCTCTGTAATATTTTTCTGAGTAATATAAAATACAGTTGACGTATGTTCAAGGTTAAATAGTCGTTCGAGTACGAATATATTTAACCCGGGGTTAAGAAGATTAACCCAAAGTCAAAACGGTCAAAAAGGATGAAGAATGGCCTTGACCGCACCCCGCGGTCAAGTGGCCGCACCCGCGGCGAAGGCCAAATCTGGGGCGGCAACAGAGATGCCACCGCACCCAGCGGTCACGCCACCGCACCCAGCGGTGGGATATTTCTTCGACGTTATCGTCTTCCCTGTAATATCCCGTATATTTGCACGAATAAAAATTTCGAATTCTTCTTAAGCCATATTGCTAGTCAGATTAATTTTGAAGAGATACGAACATTCTGTGTAATGTTTGGCTTCTGTAATATTTTTCTGAGCAATATAAAATACAGTTAAGGTATTTTTGGCTTAAAAGCTCATTCGTGTACAAATATATTTAACCCGGGGTTAAGTAAAATTACCACTTAAGGTAAAAAAGGACAAATGGGGAATTCGGCCTAATGCCTTAGCCTCCACACAGCTCACGAAATCAACAGCTGGAAGGCCACTTGGGGTAGCTGGAAACTAGCCTTGATGACTTGCCAAAGCTAGGGGGCATAGCTTGTCCACCTCTTGGTACACATGTCTTCATATTGGTCTTCCTTGTTTGCCTATAAAAGAAGAGGACAAGTCGTGAGAAGGGCCAGAAGTTAGCTCCTCAGCACGTTTTTGCTGTCAAAACAGCCCAGAAATCTATTTCATGAGCTGAACTTCGTGATCGATTTCTGATCGATTCACTCATTCGTTTGGCGAGATCAAAGTTGCATATTGAAGGTGAAGTGTTGCTTAAGAGGATGAGAAGAATATCCAAGTTCGAATCGAACCCGAGGTCGATCGAAAGTGGGTAAGAAATCCCTTGAAAGTCATTGTTTTTCCCTTCAAAATCCGTGATTTTGCTGAACTTTGAATCCGTTTTTCGTGGTTGTTCTGGCCTTGTTTTGATCTGTTCTCAGGGGCCTTTTGAAGCTTGTTGGAAGCTTAATAAGGTGGTAGAAACAAACCAAGGAGAATCGAAGCCAAGGGGGTTCGATTTGGGTGAGTTTCCCCCGTTGCCAGCCTTGTCCTCGCCCCTGCCTGTGTGCCGCACCCCGCGCCATGTGCCCGCCGCACCCGCGGTGGCCATGCCGGTTGTGTGTCTTGGTGTTGGGCATGGGCTTTGGCCTTATTCCTTTGTCTCGTATTCCTTTAGATTTGTATATGTAGATATTGAATCTAATTTAGGGTCTTGTTATGGGTCATTCCAGAAGAATTTATTATCCCAGATCTGTCCCAGTTTTGGACTTGGAAACCCTTTAATTCTAAGCGTGCGAAGCTTTCATCGGATCTAAGGCAAGTGGCGGTTCGCTCTTGCTTATCATTCCATATTTCCATTGATTAACAATTGCTTAATTGTTAATTAATTTGGATTGATTATTTTTCATATCTGGGAACAGTTTGGTTAATTAATATGATTAAAATATGATATTATAATAGGTTGTATATCTGCTAGTATCAACGCTATTATAAATAATTATTCTGAATATTGGCCTTGATAGCTTTGATATGAATTATTGATGTGTTGAACTACTTAGTTAGCACTTTGGCTTTGATGTGATTTGTTGATATGTGGAACTGCTTGTTTAGCACTTGTGTGAATTAATTGAGTATGTTTTCCGCCCTTGCTTAGTCTATTCATTAGACTAACCCCTTGTATTCTATTTATCTGCAACGTCATGGTGGTGTCGTCCGTCCGTTTCGGCACATGCAGGTCCAAAAAGGCTAGATCGACTATGAACGTGAACGGTGTTTAAAAATGTTTTAATCAGGCTACGATCTTTGGGCATTGACTACAAAGGTCAATACTCTTGTAAATTATTTTAAGTCTTCCGCTGTATTGTAATGAATATGTATTTTGTCGCATTTGGAATGGTGTTGAAATTCCGCGACTATGTTTTAAATGAAAGTTATGGTAATTTTGTACCATACTTATTGGTTATGATTTGTGTTTAAACCGGTAAAGCCTTGGGTGGCTTCGGTAAGGAACACCGAGGTCACTGGCGGTAATACCTTTCCAAATGGGTTATAAATTTGGGGGTGTTACATTCCCTCTGCAGGAGTAAGTGGCTCCACTTGTGGGTTTTTGTCCCCGGCTTGTTCCCTCCTTGCTTGGGCCTATAAAAGGAAGAGAACTTCGTGGAGAAGGAAGCCACATATCGAGCTTCATCTTCTTCTCCCTCTGTTTTCACCATTGTTGTCTGAGCTTTGAGCTTTGTGTGAGAGCGTTCGGAGTTCCCTTTTGAGTGTTAAGGGTGCTCTTGAGTGTTGTTTGAAGGCCTAAGGTGTTGAGAGATCAAACCAAGAACAAATCGAAGTCGAACGAATCGATTTAAGGGTGAGTTTGCTGAACTTCTGTCGCGAGAGCTCGCTCTGTGTCGTCACCGCACCCCGCGGCAAGCGCTCCACCGCACCCGCGGCGAGCCTTGTCCGAGTGTGTATTCTTGGGTGTTTGGCTTTGGGCGAGGCTCGGCTCCTTCGATTCTTTTCGTATTCTTTTAGATTCAATTATGTGGATATTGAATCTAACTTAGGGTCTCGTTATGGGACATTCCTTAGGGATTTATTATCCAAGATCTGTCCCAGTTTTATACCTAGGAGCCCGTTGTTCAAGTTCGGCGGATCTAAGGCAAGTGGCGGTTCGCTCTTGCTCATCATTTCATATTTCAATTAATTATCAATTGTTTAGTTGTTAATTAATTTGGGATGATTTATGATGAGTGCTATTTTATAGCACATATCTGGGGATTATTACCAGGTTTGAGGCGCCATTTGAATGGATTTAGAGCACAATCGTGGATTATGGAGTTAGAGTGGAGAAGTGAAGAAATCATGGGATTTATAGAGGTTTGAAGTGTATTGAAGAGTAGAAGAACAATGTGCTGAATTCAAATGATTCGTTCTCTCTACTCAGATGTCCAAATGAAGTGATTCCAATTCGAGGAGTTAGATCTTGAAGTCTACTGCAAGTCCTCAAAATATGAGTGCAATCCGAGTTGGGAATCAAAAGTTATGGCGTTTTTACTAAAATGTCGCAGAAGCTGAAAAAGGCACCGCCGCCCCGCGGTGGATCTCACCGCGACCCGACGGTGGATCTCAGAGAAGGCTGACGCCTCGCGGCCATTACGCATAAAGAAAAGCAGCGCTGAATTGAAGCTGGAGAAAGCGGACGATGACGGAGGATGACATCAACGCCTTGATGATTTGTTGAAGATGGGCCGCTGATGTGAAGAGTGGGCCGATCAGCTGGAATTGGAGATGGGCAGACGAGAGGCTTGCACGAGAATTACAGGATTAATTCCCTATTTCGTTTGTTTATTTTTGGCTATTAGTTTTATTATTATTTCCTTTTATTATTTTTATTACTTTTAGATTTAGGTTAAATACTCTTTTGTTAACCTAGTTGCCACAAGTTACAATTCTCCTTGGAGAGACTTAGTTCGTAGTTTTTCATCCCCTTGGATGGAGAGCTAAACACCTTTGTTCTACTAGACATTTGAAGCAATACAGTTGATTCGGTTGTGAGATTTCTATTCCTTGTTCTTATTCTTATGTATGTTGGTTTGATTCTCTTGGATATATTGATTATTGATTTATCGTTATTCTTCATAGTCTGGCCAGCTAGGTTGAATACTATTTATCAATTGCTAGGATTTGCATATAGGGGTTCCGAGTGCTTATCTAGTGGCAAACACGATTGTGCGTATAGGGGTTTCGAGCGTACAATCGTGAGTGAGAATCTTATGCATGTTAAGTAGGGGAGTGAGTACTTGTACGTCTTTCTACTTGCATGTATCCTATATCCTTGTATGCATTGCTATTGCTTTGTTGGTGGTAAAGTACCCCGGTCTGGTACCGCGTGACTGGTGGTATTTTATCATTGGCATAGTAATAAGTCTATCGACAACTGTGAGAATCAATAGTACTTAAGATCAGGGTGGGAACAACCATAAGAATAGTAAAAGAACTTGGATTGAATAGATTTCTGTGATCAACTTATATCTCTGTATTGTGGATCTCATTCTAGAGGAACTACTTTCCCCAACCATATTCTCAAGTCAATTAAACCTGTTTGCTTTGCTCTGCTTGATAATCAAAAACCCCCCTTTGTTACTTTGTATGCTCATAAATACTTAGAAAGATCACTTCCTCCCTATGGATTCGACCCTTGCTTGCCTCTACTACTTGTTTAGGTTTGTTAGGATTATTTTATTTGTTAAGGTATCACGACGACAAACGCCTTATCAATTTACTGTTTGCGTTGGGAACAGTTTTGCTAAATGATATGATTAAAAAGATGATATTATAATAGGTTGTATATCTGTTAGAACAACGCTATTATATATGTGATTAAAACATGATATTATACTAGGTTGTATTCTGTTAGAACAACTCTAGTATAGATATATGTTTTTGATGTTGGCCTTGATGGCTGTGATGTGGATTATTACTGTGTTGAACTGTTTAGTTATAACGAGTATTCGTAGGAACGATATGTACCTTGTGGGGGTTTAGCTGTTTCTTTATAACTAGTACTTGGTGGATTCTTCCCCAGTACTCTCTCAGGTCATGACCATGCCCTTACTCAAGGTGGTGCACTTAGCTAGTGCCAAATCTTTTGGGATTTATTCCCTCTGGTATCTCTTGTGAGAAGATCCGATATCTCTTGTGGGGAGATCCGATATCTCTTGTGGGGAGATTTAAAAGCTTATAACGTGATGATCGTTTTGGAATTAAATGAGATAAGTGCCGTTGTCGCACATAATTAATATACCCTTGGGCGAGTAGTGCAGCTAGGCGATAGTACAACTAGGAAATCTCGTCCTAACTTTTAAATCGCTCGTATGCGATACTGTGATTCTGTGATTAATTAATGTTCCCCAACATTTGTCATGTTTCCGATAAGGCTCATTTCGTTGGAGTCTTCTTTTGGGACTGATTGCTGTGAGACTCAGTCTCCAGAATCTTCTCTTAATCATGCCTTTTCATGTTTTCAGTAGAAGTATGGTGGTTGACTATCGTGATCGACTTTTATTCGAGAGACGATGAGTCTAACCTAATACGACTACTTCGAACCACTCTGCTTTGTACCCTTGCTTAGTCTTTCATTAGACTAACCAACCGAAATTATTCTCTGCATGGTTGGCTGGTGTCATCCGTTCGATTCGGCACATCAGGTATGTTGCTGTTCCGTGAAGGCTAGAACGAATGTGAAGATGAACGGTGTTTTGACAAGTTAATTGTCGCTTTGTTTACAAGACTTCCGCTGTATTAAAAAGGTGATTTTGTGTAAAGACTTCCGCTGTGTTAAATATGTTTTGCTTAAAGACTTCCGCTGTAATGATTCTGATTATGTATTTCTGATGTATTTTGTTGTATTTGGAATTATGTTATAATTCCGAGACTTTGGTTTTAATGAAAGTTATGATATTTTGTATTATGACTGTGGTTTGATGATTTATATCAACTGGAAAAGCCTTGGGTGACATCGGACAGTACGTCTGAGGTCACTGGCGGTAATACTTTCAAGAGGTTATTTGGGGGTGTTACAGCATGTCCGGGAGGTTATTCTGCGAGGAGGTGGAGGGATGGAGGACTGGCAGAGGATTACGGACATTATCGATGTCGACGAGATACTTGTTGCTGATCCACCGGTACGGGCGTCACAACGACAGTCCCAGAGCCAATTTTCGACGGGTGAGTCATCAGCCGCCCCACGGCCTAGATTGTCATCTATATACAAGAGGGGTTCATCATCTAGGTCGGCGGCTGAGCAGGAAGCAGCTGAGCGAGAAGCACGTGATCAGGAGATGGCGGAGCGTATGCAGTCTAGGCTAGAGAGGGGCTCTGATAGCGACGAAGATTAGGCAGTGGATGTTATTATGTCTTTTGTAGTGACATTTCGTATTATATTTGTTCATGCTCATATTCTATTTGCACCGCTTTCATATTAAATTTGTTCGTACTTGTATTTTATTAGTTTTCCGGTGATGGCCCGTTTTCAAATTAGCCCAATATGGTCGTCTTCAAAAAGGCACGTCCCAGACCCTAAACTCGTCTATAAAAAGGCACGCCCCAAACCCTAATACTCACATCAAGCGGCGCTGCCCAAAACTCGACCCCCACCATAGTGAAATCAGATTTCCGGTAATGATAATCATATTTTTGTGCTTTACTTTTTTCAAAAGTTTATAGCTTGTAATACAATAATTCATAGTCTAGATCTGAGAATACCAAGGATTACAGGAGAGGATGGCTTCGTCGTCCAGCAGCGCACAGGCTCCGATTACAATGTGCAAGTGTAATTTCCCAGTCGTCATGTACACTGTAGACAAACCCTATCACTACAAACGAAGGTATCTTGCATGCAAGGATTACATCCCAATAGAGCGAGATGGTACAATGAGAGGATGTCATACCTTTAGATGGCTTGATCCACCGTATGAAGAAAATATTGCCAAGATTATCAGAGATTTGGTGTTGGAAAGAAATGAGCTTAAACAGCTAAACCAGACCCTTTCAGATTCAAATGTGAAGTTAAGAAAGCAGATATATTTTCGGGGTTTTCAAATTGATTAATGTTATAAGTAAGGACCTTAGTTCAGTGATTATTTCTATTGTATGTTTATTTTGAGTTTTATGCAAGTGTATTTCCAATTATCTTTATTCTGAAGATAAGAAAGCAGAAATGGGCAGTGCCATTTTGTATTATATTTGTTCGTTTTCATATTCTATTTAACACTAAGAAATCCATATTTAACACTAAGATACACCCTATAGTTTTCGTATTCTATTTAACAATAAGGAAAACTATAGAATATAAGATACATCCTATAGATTACCAAAAGCCTAAACGCCACACTGTAGCGTTTACAACTTAAACGCTACAGTGTGGCGTTTAAGAGGTAAACGCTACAGTGTGGCGTGTAAGCCTTAAACGCCACACTGTAGCATTTAGTGTTATGTGAGAGGGTTTATGGTAGGGTTTTTTAGAGTATAAGGTTTAGGGTTTAGGGTTATAGTGGCTATGGTCCATTCATCATGGTTTAAGGTTTGGGGTGTTCAAATTTGTTTCGGTAAAAATATATTGCCTAGGTATATTTTTGGCCGGATATTTATTAGTTTTATTCGTAACCCTAAATGTGCTTCTGAAGCTCTTCTACTGAAGGACCATCAGAGAATCTCAAATAATCCCAAACAAATTTGGACATCTCAAACCTCAACCCTAAACCCTCGACCCTAAATCTTAAAAAACCCTACCCTAAACCCTAAACTAATAGAAAGACCATTTCTAACCCTAAACAATATCAATGCTTATACTATCAAAGATCCAAAAATCTCAAACACCCTAAACCTTAAACTCTTGCTTTAACATAGATCCTAAACCATAATAGTAATGTATAAACATGCATACCTCGAAACAATATAACGTTTGGATTTGAGGTTTAGGATGAAAAAAACACAAATCAAAACCCAATATCCTAAACCCTAAACAATATCAATGCTTATACTATCAAAGATCCAAAAATCTCAAACACTCTAACCCTTAAACCCTTGCTTTAACATAGACCCTAAACCATAATAGTAATGTATAAACATGCATACCTCGAAACAATATAACGTTTGGATTTGAGGTTTAGGATGAAAAAAACACAAATCAAAACCCAATATCCTAAACCCTAAAAACCCCAAGTTTATTTTAGCCACCCTACACGCCATCAAGTGGCGTCCAAAAGTAGCCCAAACCCCAAACCCAAGCCAGAGCACAATGTGGCGTTTGATAAACGCCACTGGGTGAGAGCTTCTGTTTTTCGGCACGGTAAGGTGCACGGTCTGGCACAGACCGTGCATGAATATAAATGTTTATTTTTTGAATGAAAATGATTATTTCGGCACGATAAGGTGCACGCTATTGAATATAAATGATTATTTTATATTTAATTTTTTAGTGTTGGATAAATGTTTATTTTTTGGAAACAATTGAATGGATTCACATTTATAAAATATAAATACCAGGGTAATTGAACGTTCATATATTGCTAATTCATATTACAAAGTGGAAAAGGAGTGGATCCACATGTGATCCTAATTTATCCAATCCCCCTCTCGAAACTACATAACCAAACCGCCACGACCTTGGTTTCCACGTTTGACGAGATATTCATTCATCATTTCCCTAAATGGTACATCCCACCCTTCAACACTAGTATGCTTCCAATTGTTCCAAACTACGGGCGGGGGTAGGATAGGACAACGGTCATCAACTAGCCAAACCTGTAAAAAATGAGCTAAAATGAGTATTACATAATTCACAAGGTAAAGCGCGGATGTATAAGTATGCTTACCGGGACAATATGATCATGATTTCCTACTAGTGCTACCGTATGCACCGTTGTGAGAGGTCGGGCACCCGGACGAGCAAACATGGGGAGACATGTATGAGGTCCACTCCATGAGAGAAAGACAAGAGCCACCTGGAATCTGGTTGCAAATTCTAACCCAACCATCGGCATTTTCATCCAGTGATCCTCCCAGCAAGGTCATGTATGATCAACCATCTTGATAAGATGGTCAATGTCAGTTACCATACTCGCTGGTCGGTAGAGATCTCGATGCAATTGCAGTTCCTTTGAAAGTTCATGTCGCACGTAGTCGTAACTCTGTTCCCCCAACCCTAATAGTACAGACAAGGAACGGTACCCACAATGACCGTCACCTTGTACGTCTTCTACTCGGGTGATGTAGTTGAACATGAAAGGGTCAACATTTCGTACGCCCCAATTAAAGTCGAGGTGACAAACATTTTTCCCGTTTCTTGGATCAACTTCAATTTTGGGCGGGATCGGACCAGTGCCACTCTCTTTGCCGTCTGAAACTCTTTTGGTGTCTCCATCAGGCATCGGAGAAGGTTCCGATCCAACAGACGATTGAATGCTATCTGACTTCCTCTTCTTCTTTTGCAAATCCTTCTTCTTCTTTTCCTCCTCCTTCTTCCTCTTCTTTTCCTCATCCTTCTTTTTTTCCTCCTCCTTCTTCTTCTTTAGCTCGTCCTTCTTCTTTTGGTCCTCCTCCTTTTTTTGTTCCTTCTTCTTTTGCTCCTTCTGCTTGTGCTCCAACCAAGTGGGGTCCCTCTTGGTCGAGTCCTTCTTAGGTCTCCCCTTACTAGTATCTCCGCATGGGGGCTCTCCCAAGGTAGAAGTGCTCGGGTTATGGAAGTCATCGTACCTTGTTGTGAGAATGCATAACAGCTCGTCGGGCATTTCCTTTCCTTCCCAGTCTTGGATCAACTTCTTCATTAAGACATCTTGTCTTGAAATATGCTCAGTATCATCACTTCCGATATCTTCATGGCATACTCCTTCCCACTTTATTTGTTTCCAAAATAAATGGATTTCACTTGGCAATATTGGGATACCAGCCTCTACATATCTCTTGATCGTGTGTGGGCAATGCAACCCAAGCGAGTATCTCCACCATACATCGCGGCATTCTTCATCAGGTATCTTTCCCTCCTTTGCCCGAATAACTTGTTTGTATAGTAATCTTATGCACTCGTCCGATATCTTGTACTCAAGGCGACTGAACAAAATCTTCACCCATTGGGGCCCATCCTTTATGACAGTGGCCAACTTAAAACTGCTATGCTCCATAGACCCCTTAATGACACGTATCTGATCATTCATAAATTTCACTTCATATTATTTTTCACATAGGCACAAATTAGTACAAATGAAAATAATACAACGAGCCCAAAAGATTACACGCACCTGATCCGTGAACATATTGTCGATGTGTACTACGATCGTGTCAAACCCTCCAATAGATGATTTTAGGGTGTCCTTGAGCATAGAGTGCTGAGGCTCGACCCTAACAAATAATACTCATGTTATACTTCATAAAAAATAATACGTATCTAACGAGAAAATATGTTATATAATTTACCTGTTTGATGATCTTGTGGCGAAATGAAGAATATGATTAGACCATGCATCAACTAACTTCTTTTTGTGCTCGTTAAGCCAAACTTCCTCGACGTACTTCATAAACGTACATTTCTTCCACTTGTCCCTCAAATACTTAAGTCGTGACTCGTACACATCCTCTGTGGGTGACCTCAACAACCAACGGATATTCCCCGTAAAATGCTTAACACTTTTGTTGCACATATTCCCGGTGACCTTTGCTTCAACATTGCGGTTCACATGGACCCTACACAACAAATGGTGTGCATTGGGAAAGACTATTGGTACAACCTTCACAACTGCCAAATCTCGGTCTGACATGATCGCCGTAGGTTCTTTTTTACCGAACAAGGATTCCAAACGCCGCAGGGCTCATACGTAGTGCTCCGTTGTCTCATTTCGCATGAATACGATGGCAATATAGTAGTTAAGGTTTGTGTAAGTGAACCCAACAAACTCCAAACACGGCATACCGTACCTATACATGTACATTAAAAAAGAAAATAAGATGCAATTAGATAGTGCAAATCTACTATATAACAACTAAAGCAGAATGACAATTAAGCAGCACGCGCCCCGAGACTGCACCCGATTTTTTCGGTTTCACGTGTCACAACGTACTGATTTTGCCACGTGGCGTCAGAGCATTATTTCTTTGTTGAATTGTTTTATATTTTTTTGTGCTCGGATTTGGCAGTTATTGATTTATGAGCAATCAACATTTTTGAATTTGGCAGGTAATTATTTGTACTCCATCAATATAGTAAATATTACAAAAACAAATGATATATAAATATTAACTTACCCAAAATTTATGTACACGATAAAACCAAGGTTGGTTTCAAGAAAAAAATAGAATGTTTAGAATAGAGCATGTTACGAAATAAAAACCATTACCTAAATAATGTTAGATATATGTTATATGATAAATTATGCATTCAAAACCAGCATAAAAATTGCACAAAACCAAGCATAAAACCAATAGAATGCACCAAAACCTACCCAGCTATTACATAATTGCATAAAACCAAGCATAAAAAACCAGCATAAAAATTACATAAGCTTTACATAATTGCACAAAACTCATAACAAAGCGAGCCACAAATATGATCAAATAATGCACAAAACCTGCATAAAAATTACAAAACCTTTTTCACAGACCATGGACTGAATCAAGCCTGCACAGAAAATACAAAACCATATTTTTAGCATATAATTTATTCAATTGCCTAGACAAAATAAACATGAATCGTATATATACACATAGGCATGCACAACAGATTACAAAACAAATGCACAAAACTCTCAACCCTGCGCAGAAATTACCAAACCACATTTTGACCATACAATTTATGAAAATGCATGGACAAAAAATAAACACAACCAACCAGAACTTGCATGTCTGGTCAAAACATGCCCTACTATTACAAAGCTTGCATAACAGATTACAAAACAATGCTAAAAACTCACAGAACTTACAATACCACATACATAAATAATCATGCACAACATATTACATATAAAATTGCACAACTTTTAAATCATCCAAGTAAATCGGCCTATATTGTAATCTATATTATAATCTAAGAAAAAAATAATGTGCTGTCTGTTTCCCAAAGACAGAAATTTGGCATATCATAAAACATCCTTAAAAAGCTAAACTTATTATAAGATCTATGCCTTCCAAAAAAACAAGACCACCATCTCTTTCACATAGTCGACTCTCAAACTATATATTCGCAGTCATTGTAAAACCCTAAACCACAGCAGAAAAGAGACATTCAAGAGGTAATGCTTAACTAAAGCATAGCTCAGTTATTTAATGTATATTCTCAGTCATAAGCATAACATTTAAAACCGTACTGATTTTGATTTTTTTATACTTTGTTTCAGTTGTATTCAGGATTTCCAGAACACAGTAACAAGGTAACAATTCATTTACTATATACTTTGTGCAACATTGAATATGTATTTTTCATGTTCCTATCAATGTTAGTATAGTATCCGTACCTTTAGGTTTTCTTTTTGAGATATTTGAATCCCATTAGTTGCCAGAATATCATCCCCTTCCATATCTCTTCACCAAACTACAGATATGTTCATATGAAAAGAATTGTCTCAGTTTATGTACAAAGTAATGCTCCATGACATAAATTAAACTGCATATCTGCATAGAAAGTGATACAGATAGAAAGAGATAGATACAGAAAGATAGATTGTGCTTACATTGATCACTTTGGAACTGGGCAGGACATCTTTCTTCCATATCTGTGCTCAACCTCCAGACATCCTCATCAAGAGAAAAAAATAAAACAAAAATGTTTTCAGAAAAAGACAGTAGATTAAAAGAGAGAGACAGAGAAATAGATCATGCATAAGTAGGAAATAAATTATTGTTTTTGTTCTTTACTGAGGCATGTTTACCTAAGTCGGTGCAGATTATGCTCCGAGAGACTATTACATTAGTACTTTTACCAATGAAACAAATACTCTCTCGGAGCATAATCTACACCGACTAATAATACACCCTCTATTTTCAACAATGTCATTTGAAAAAGATGTCTTTCATATATACATCGGAGCCAAGAGAAAAATAGATATATAGACAAAGACCTTACGTTTATTATTTCTTTGATGAGGGTATGTATATAGACAAATAGATATGTGCAATCCTCAGCAATCTCGAGATATTTACACCATGACAAAATATTCTGCAACACAGCATAGCTATTAAAGAATTCAAAATTTTCCAGTAAATGCATAAATCATATACAGAGTTTAAAACTGAAAGTATACCAATTATTTTCAGATGGGGTTTAAATTTTGTTGTATTAAAAACTGATTCTATTTCATAAATTCATTTTTTGTTGTAATTCATATTTTATGTTCATGTTAATATAAATACTGAATTGTTTATTCTGAATTGTAGATGTCAAAAATTATACAGCACGTGAAGGATATTATAGGTACCCGAGGTAATCATGAACTTAAGGTTCGTGTAACCCGTTTATTTAAAGTTCCAAAGAAAGACGATCCAACTCAATACGGAACGACTGAACTAATTCTAATGGATGAGCAGGTACATATTAGCAGTTTATATGTTAACAGATTGCTTTGTGTATTTACAAAATTGTATGCCTAATCTTGCAATTAAATTCAATTCTGTGATTTTAATTCTGTGATATCATTTTTCAGGGTGACAAAATCCATGCAGTAATTAAAGAAGCTTTCATGGTTAGCTTATCTTTATTAAAAGAAGGAGGTGCTTATTTGATTTCAAATTTCGGAGTTGCCCTATATGATATACCATTTAAGTTTTCTGATCACAAGTATAAGGTCATATTTTATCGGAACACTACCGTTAAACTATGTTCGACCATTTCTATTCATGTTCATGGATTCAACTTTACTGCATTTGAAAAAATCCTCGACGAGTCACTGGATAAAGGATTTCTTTATGGTAAGTTGTTTTTGAATATTTTCATATTAAAATCATTCAACTATTTTGTTTGTGTATAATATGCTTCATTAATATTTTACATTTTATATGTAGATGTTATTGGTCAATTGGTTGGAATTGGTGATCAAATAGTGACCTTTACTAAAAGCAATGGTAAAGATGGTAAAAGAATTAATTTGCAATTAATGGATGCAAGGTATTAAATAGTTATCATTTTTTATTAATATTTAATATCATTAGACACAATATACATTTTCTGTTAAGCAAAATGATGATTTCTAACTTTTTTTTTGTTCACATTACAGTAACAATATCATTAATTGTACTCTATGGGATGATTTTGCTGAGTTATGTCGTCCATTTATTGGCGTATCAAATCAAAATACGGTCCTTGTTATAGTTCAGTTCGCAAAGCTTGGGAAATGGAATAATTCACCTAATGTGTCAAATGGATATTATGGCACAAGGGTGTATTTTGACGATGAAAGTATTAGCGAGATTTCAAAGTTCAAGGAAAGGTATATTCTTATTTGGTATTTTTACATATCTGTTTATGAAATTGTTTTGATATTTTGTTATATTAATTGTAAATAATTTACTATATTGTTTCTTAAACTTTAGTATATCAAAACAATCTGCTTCAAAAGGTGGTAATAGTTGTGTACAACTATCAAGTGAGCGATCATATTCTTCTGTTGATATTTTCTTGGATGTGAGTTCAAGAAAAATCTTGGATGAACTTTATGAACATCTTCATGAGCGTGGAACGGTAAGTTAAGAATAGTTTATTTTTTAATCATTTTGTATATAAATATTAAGTTTTCTGGATTCCTTATGAGATTTTAAGGTTATTTAATTTTTATTACATTTATCATTATTACAGGTTCTCCAGGCTATTGATCTTGCCACCATTGACCATATTGAAGATTCATTTGGATGTTACTATAATTCATGCAAACGGTGTAAAAGCAAAGTGCAAGCACAAGAAGAACAATTTTGGTGCAGGAAATGTGATGCATTAGTGAACTATGCAATTCCTAGGTAATGAATTTCTAGATAAATTTGTTTATACTGTTTGATGTTTATTGAGTTATTTATATATGTTTTATTCTGTGCATATTTTGTATTCAAGTTAATGTTATAGATGGATCTGGGACTGCTCAACTAACTATCTTTGATAGAGAAGCTACTAATTTTTTAAAGAAATCAGTCACAAGCATTATTGAGTCAATAGATAAGGTAATTTTTTTTGGTTTAAAATTAAGTTTATAAAATGCGAAGTGATCAAGTATAAAATGATTCTGACTTCATTAATTCTTTTGTTTTCATTTTTATTTTCAGGATGAGGACATTAGTATCATCCCAGACGATCTAAATGTGTTGTTAAATAAAAAAATGTTGTTTAGGGTTCTGATTTCCCAATTTAATATTAGTAGACTTCCATCTGCTACAGCATACACGGTAACAAACATGACGGATGATTTGACTTTGATTGAAAAGTTTGAACAATGCAGTTTAGAATCAGAGGTATGCATTCTTCATTTTATTTGTTGTTCATTTCAAATTTGGGTTCTTGAATTGATCCAAGTTTTTTTGCTTATTATAGGAAAATCAGGCATCACTCGATGTGGAGACTGATGAGGTGTCAAAAGTGTCGTCAAATGAAATGGCGACACCCCGAAAACGCGAGTATATAAACATTAATGATGAGGAAGAAAATAGCAAATCTGAGGAGGAGTGCGCTAAATCTGAAGATAGTCATATTACAAATCATGGCAATGGATCAACCACAAAGAGGAGGGTTACTCTAAAGAAAGTGAAGAAGGAAAAGTTAGACTAACTTATGTTGTTTTTTCTATTATTTGAGCCAGTACACTATTTAGTTTTTCAGAGATTTCATGTGTTTTGTTTCAGTTTTTACATTGGTATGATGTTGCTAAACCATTGAATGAATTTATGTTGGATTTTTACTTTCATTGTGTTATACTTGTGTGTGGTGAATGTGTTTTGTGCTAAACCATTGAATGAAAGTCAATTCAGTCTCATAAATACCTATGGTATTAAATTAGTTGATTAACAATCTGTTTTGCATCAGTTCTGTAAATTTTTTTATTAACATTCAGTTTTGTTTTAAACACTTAGATTATTGAAAAACAGAACTGAACATGGAAAAAATTAAACACTTTTTCATGCTGAGTATTCACATTAAATGATATAGCAGCTATGCAATATTATTATTAACATTAAGTTATTGAACATTACATAAGTATTCAGAAAAAATGATTAGACTGAAATAACTCGATGCAGAATATGCTTTGAGATGGTAGTAGAAGAGTGGTTGCTCTTAATACCCTCGAACAGCATACTCTGCATCGAGCAGACTCTGCATAATATGCTTAGGGTGTTTTAACAGGTTGTTGTTATTATGAAAGACATTAGGGTTGTTTGTAAAATCCTTCAAGGAATGTATTAAATTAATGTGATAAAATATAACAGAATATGGAAATAACTGAATGTTATTATATACATATTGCCAATATGTCTCCTTAAATTTGATTTCATGCCTGAAAACCTAAAAAAATGTATCTTTAATTTAAAGTATAACTTTTCAATATGCACATATGTACGAATTTTAACACATTATATCTTAAAATATATACTTTGCTACATGTGTCTATAATTGTGATAAGATCTTTTAATTCTTTCTCAAATTTATAACCACAAGTATAATGTATCTTTAAATGTGATAAGATCTTTAATTATTTCTAAAAATTGAATACGAGTACTCTATAAAACATAGCCTCTTACTTTGTTTCACACAAACGTTTAGAATCTCATTTTACCATTTATTTGCTTTCTAAGAATCAGTTATGGTTCATCCTATTGCTCATGACATCTCAATTCATACTGATGTTGTTTTTTCTTTCCGACATGTTACCGGAAAGCCACTTTTTCAGATTTCCACGTATGGCTAATAACTTCCACATGAGAATTTCATTACCTATTGATCTATCTGACGAGGTGAAGTACATCAAGTGTTCGATTTCTATGCCAAATGGTCTTGCAATTGCTACAGAAAGGTACTATTTTATTTAATATAGGTTTAATACATTATTCCTATAAAAAAAAATTATTAATCATGTTTAACTTTAATATAATGTTTTAAAAATTCTTTACATGAAGTTAAGCAATATTTTTTTCATAACCTATCAATGTATTGAATGTATTTGTTACAGGTTTAAACATGCTTTAGACGAAGTTAATAAGAGATTTTGTCCCTTCATATATGAGAGAGACCCTATTTTGTTCCCGAACAAACAACTAAACTGTGCAGTCAGGAATGTCGCTGGCTATTTCGGTCCAACTGAAGAGGCTGATTTTCATTCAACGTTTAGTTCCTATAATCCTATGATTATTATTCTTACACACGATGAATTGAACGAAACTGGGCTTGAAGAAATGTTTATGCAATATGGCCATGATCGTTATTTACGTATCGATTCATTGTCTAATGAAGAACATAATTACATTACATGGCGCAACAGTGATGTGAATATATGGATTGAAGGTGAAGGGAGAGATTATTTCCTGAAATTCAGTAGTAAATGTGTTTTAGCATGGCAACTTTCGTGTATTTTAGATATGGAGTATGAAATATCCGGACTTCAACTTTGGGCTGTATTGGATGAATTTGCAAAGATTAATCGTCTACCTTGGCAGCACTTGAATGGGAGGCAGATTGTTATTAATTTGTCAGATGAAGAAGGGGAAGAAGAGCCTTTTGAAGATGGTGAATAATAAATTGCTAAGAATTTGTCATGTTTTAAATTAATTTGAAGTTATTTAGATTATTTAGAATTATTCTATGCCATTTCTTATCATGTTTGGAATTAGTTTAAAGTTATTTGGAATATTTAGAATTATTCTATGTTATTTTGTTTTGAGGACAAGTGATTGTTTGTTATATAGCATTTCTTAAATACATTTACTAAACCAAATAATTTTGTTTTAAAACCAATCATGATAATAATGAGCAAGAGATTTTTTTTATTTATACGAATCTAAAGCAGTGCAAAATTATAATCTAGATATATTAAACATTATGAAGATCGTTTCATATCCAAGTTAAACTGAATTTTATTGTCCCAATAAGAAAAAAATACTTAGGTTATTATTTGTCTGAATTCGGGTAAGGATATTATGGTTGTAAAACCCTGTCTACAAGAAATCTGTATAAACAAATAAGGAAATAAATATGTTCTATATATGTGAATGTTATATGTTTGTTCTATATATGTGAATGTTATATGTTAAGTTTTAAAAGAATACAGCATTAAAAAAAATCAATTTGCATATATTTGTAAGTTTATAAGACTGCACATCCGAAAAGATTATAACCTAGCAGATTGCAAAAGTATTACAGTATTTAATATGGGCAAGATATTTTGAAGATCATATATTAATGTATTGAATATTAATATTAAAAAATAATTATAACATATATATAACCTAGCAGATTGCAGAAGTATTCCAGTTCGTGTTTTGAAGAGAACAAGTTCGGTTGTTGTGAAGAGGAAAGGGATATAACTTGTGAGAGAAAGATTTAGACAAATCATTTTCAACTCATCGACAGTAACAGGTAATCTATTTTCAATGAATACTGTTCTATTTATTTGGTTTAAAGTGACAGAGAAATTAAGAATTAGATCTAGATGTGTTAAGTTTGTTGATTTAGGGTTACTATATGTTTTTTATAGAATTATAATACTAAAAACTACATGCAAAACATGATTACACACTCTGATTATAAGTAAATCTATAGATTATTGATGCTGGGTTACCTGTATGTCTCTCATTTTACAAAAATCAGAGTTTGTCTCCAATGCTCATTAGGAGTCCAATCCGAGATCTCATATACAAAGAATATACAGGAATATATTAGTACTGAACATATTATATAAAATTTAAAATAATTTGGTGTACAAAATTGAAAAGATTAAGTCTGACCTTACTGTAAACGATAATGCAGTATATGTGTTGTAAGTGTTGTATGTTGTTGTTTTAGTGTTGATGCCTGTAATTGGAAAAAAATGAATTCAGTAAACATAATAGCAATTAAAACAAGAAAAACTATAAATAAAATGTCTACCATTCAGTATGAGTGAATTGCAATCAGACAGTTTAATTGTTGTATGAAATATGAAGATATATAAATTGTTTTATAAGCATTTACCATGCATTAGAATGAAATTAAAGTTTACTATATGTGTATATAATAAGCATTATAGACATTTTGCTTATCATCTTTAGGTGAAGGCATCTTATGCAATCAAACAGTGAAAAACAATTTTGTTTCAAATCTACTCAAAAGGGTCATTTATATATAATATTGTTCTGAATCTGTATGTATGAATAGGTGTATACAATAGATATTAATGATTATAGCATTTCAAATTTACTTGAAATATAAATGAACCTTTTGTCAGTATTAACTCTATTAAAGTTACCACAGATTGATTTAATACATTGCACATTCACTATCAATATTGCATTTTAAATATTGCATTTAATATTAATATTAAAAAATAAATATAACATATATATAACCTAGCAGATTGCAAAAGTATTCCAGTTCGTGTTTTGAAGAGAACAAGTTATCTATAATGGGTATTATGTATTGCAGGAATCGGTTGTTGTGAAGAGAAAGGGCTTTAACTTGTGAGAGAAAGATTTAGACTAATCATTTTAAACTCATCGACAGTAACAGGTAATCTATTTTGAATGAATAATGTTCTATTTATTTCGTTTAAAGTGACAGAGAAATTAAGAATTAGATCTAGATGTGTTAAGTTTGTTGATTTAAGGTTACTAGATGTTTTTGATAGAATTATAATACTAAATGGCAGAATTTCAGTAAACCACCCCTTAAATAGGGCACTTTGCCCACAACCACCCCTTATACACGAAATTACTTACAACCACCCATTAAACACATTCTGTTAGCAACGAGCCACCCATTTACTGTTCTGTCCATTTTCTACCGTTAACTCATGTAAATGTACCAAAAAGCCCTTATTCAACCGGTTTTGCCAATTTTTTTTGATTTTTTTGGTTTTTGACCAGTTTTGCAAAAACAAAATTTGAATAAAATAAAAAACCGGTTTTGCAAAAAAATGGATTTATTTTTTGATTTTTTAAACCGATAATTTTTTTTTATAAAATCGATAACTTTTTTTTTGCAAAACCGATAAAATGCGATAAAAACCGGTAAATTTTTTTTTAAACCGATAAAATATTTTTTTTAAATTTTTTTTAAAACCGATAAAAAATCAAAAACCAGTTTAAAAATAAATCCGGTTTAAAAATTCGGATTAAAAATTTTAAAAAGTTTTATTTTATCGGTTTTTTTTAAAAAATATTTTCTCGGTTTTAAAATATTATCGGTTTAAAAATTTTAGAAATTTTATCGGTTTTAAAAAATCAAAAAATAAATCTGGTTTTTTGCAAAACCGGTTTTTTATTTTATTCAATTTTTTTTTGCAAAACCGGTCAAAAAACAAAAAAAAATCAATTTTTTTGACAAAACCGGTAAACAACAGGTTGAATAAGGGCTTTTGGTAAATTTACATGAGATAACGGTAGAAAATGGACGGAACAGTAAATGGGTGGCTCGTTGCTAACAGAATGTGTTTAATGGGTGGTTGTAATTAATTTCGTGTATAAGGGGTGGTTGTGGGCAAAGTGCTCTATTTAAGGGGTGGTTTACTGAAATTCTGCCATACTAAATACTACATGCAAAACATGATTACACACTCTGATTATAAGTAAATCTATAGATTATAGATCCTGAGGTACCTTTATGTTTCTAATTTTAAAAATTTCAGAAGTTGACTCCAATGCTCATTATGAGTCCCATCCGAGATCTCCTATACAAAGAATATGCAGGAATATATTAGTACTCAACATAGCAATTAAAACAGAAAAACAATTAAAAAAATGTCTTACCATTCAGTATGAGTGAATTGCAATCAGAATAAGATATGTAACTTGAATACCATACCAGAAATCCTGTGATTGAAAATTATTTTAACTCAGTCAACAAAATTGTTGTATGAAATATGAATATTATATATAAATTGCAAAGTGTTATAAGCATTGACCATGCAGTATGAATGAAATTAAAGTTTACTATCTATGTATATAATAAGCATTGTAGTCATTATTCTTATCATCTCTAGGTGAAGGCATCTTATGCAATCAGATAGTGAAAAACAAATTCAATTTTAGTCTCAGAAACTATATTACAACATATCTAATCTCTACTCAAAAGGGTCATTTATATATGATATTGTTATGAATCTTTATGTATGAATAGGTGTATATATTACATATTAATGATTAAATCACTTCAAATTTACTTGAAATATAAATCCTAAATATCATTATTAAATCTATTAAAGATAGCACAGATTGATTTAATACATTTCACATTCACTATCAATATTGCATTTGATCAAAATTATTTATTTCATGTCCACTAAAAAAGCAATCAAACAAATGAACAACTTGAACAGCAAACATGGTTATCTTTCTAAAATAACCCAAGTATGATGATCAAAATTATTTGTATCTGACATTGTTTGGTTGTGGAAATTGCATTTGATTGAATCCTCGAAAACAAAAAAAATAGAATACAATGAAATGTGTAAATTCATTGACACATAGAAAAAGGAGAAAAAGAGATTGAAATATGTGTAGAGAGTGAGAGAGAAGGAGGTTGGGAGAAATAGAGTTAGACTTCTTACATTTATGTGCTTTGGATCTCATTCTATTATCTGCCATGGATCCTTATAAGGGAGTTTCATGTTGTTTGAATGCTAACAAAGATAAATACAAACACAAGGTTAGTTTGCAGGATATTGGTTGTAATCGAAGTAAGAAGTCTAGGATATGGTTTTGAGAAGTATGTAAAAAATAATTATATACTGACAAGTTGGAGGGAGAGGGAGAGGGAGAGGGAGAGAGAGAGAGAGAGAGAGAGAGAGAGAGAGAGAGAGAGAGAGAGAGAGAGAGAGAGAGAGAGAGAGAGTAATATTAAAGTTTTAACCTTGGGCCACGAAGTCTATCTAAGATAAAATTTCATTTATAACTAACTGGGCCTAAAGTCAATTTTGGGCCGGCCCATGTAAAAACAAATCGATGTTTTCAGAGAATAATATTAAAGTTTAACAAGTTTAGTTTCATTAAACATTTTTTGTTTTTTTGCTACATTTATATATCTGATTTCAAATATTATAGTATTAAGATTATAAATTATAAAATTAAACAAATAGCATAAGTCATTCCGGTTTCATATAATGTCATTGTTTTCATAGATTAACATTCTTCATTTACCTAAACTGATATCAGTATCCAAAGTACTAACAGTATGAAACAAGAAGAAAATGATTAACGCTACATTTTTCGCACTTTATTAAATTATTAGGTTTTAGGCTTTCAAACATGAGGAAATTGGGTATATACAGCGATATAGAGAGATTAAGACACAGTGATTTACAGATCTACACATTTATGGATTTCTAGAATGGGAGAAATTTTGAGAGAGAGAGAGAGAGAGAGAGAGAGAGAGAGAGCTTACATGGTCAGGCAGCTAAATTTATCTTCTTCATCAAAGTCCATTATACAGTGAATGATCTCCTCATATAATCAGAGAAAAGTACTGATGTCAGTATTTAAGAAAGAATTTATAAAAGAACGAAAGATGTAGACAGCGCATATACAGATGGATTAAGAGCAACAACAATCTCTATATTCTTTTTTGTAATTTATAGTAAGAGGGAGACAAATTTTGGAGGTAGAGAGTTTGTTTATTGGAGACGAAAATGGTTAAGTAAGGGTATGAAGAACAGCAAGAGAGAGAAGAAATGAAAGCGGCAAACTAAGAAATTTCTTAATGTGGTAGGGTTTCTTAAAATGTGAACGATAAAAAAAAATATCAGGCCTACATACCAGAACAATATATGTATATAACCAATAACGAGACCCAAATGAAATGGGCCTATAATAAGCCCATCGACTTCTAGGCCCATCTCTTAATGTTTTTTAATGCCATTAATTGTTTCCGTTAGTTAAAATTTGGACCACTAAGTCGAACAAAAATTAAATTGGGCCATAATTGGATACACATTTTGGGCCGTTGTTAATGAAGCACATACACAAATTGGGCCACAGCCGTTAAATCAAATATTGAAAGATAAACATAAATGACTGGACCCAAAGTCATCATTTACTCAAGCCCAATTAAAAAATTTCCACTAACCCGTTACAGCAAATCAGTAAAATAAATCTGAATCCAATTGATTTCTTATCAAATATAAATTTAATATTTATTTTATTAGTGTACCCGGTTTATATATTATTATTACTTAACCCATTACAAATATAACAGATATAATGTACAGAATCAACCAGAAGATTCTAGATATTCAGAATGAACATCGAAACACGGTAAATTGATGAATGCAGACATGAAAAAAAAAACAGCATTGAAACAGATCTTTAATGATTCATGGAAGAAGTTGATTATTTAGGTTTTATTTCGAAGTAAGGTAACATAGCATATCAAACGAATCGAGAGTAGACGAAGAACAAGCATGAATAATATTTAAACAAAGCATTGAAACAAATTGTTGATGAGTTTTAAATCGAAAGGGAAATCCAGAGAATAAAAAAAATTGATAATTACAGAGAGAGACGAAGGTGCGAGAGAGACAGAGATCTCAGACTTCTGTAATATTGAGCTCTCCAGAAACTCCGACTTTGAGATACCTAGCAAAATTTGAGTTAGAAGATCCAGACAATCAAAAAAACAGAGAGAGAGAGAGAGAGAGAGAGAGAGAGAGAGAGAGAGAGAGAGAGAGAGAGAGAGAGAGAGAGAGAGAGAGAGAGAGAGAGAGAGAGAGAGAGAGAGAGAGAGAGAGAGAGAGAGAGAGAGAGAGAGAGAGAGAGAGAGAGAGAGAGAATACCTTAGTGAAATTGTTTGGATCTCAAGCAGATCGAATCTGGGAGGGAGAGTTGTACACTAGAACAGGAAAGAAATGCATTTACTTGTCATTCTTTTGAAAAAAAATGAAACAATTTGGACGGGATTTGTTGAGAAAAGGAAGGAAAGTGACAAAGTTTGAAGAAGAGAACGAGAACGCCATAGATCTGTAAAGAAGAGAAATGGAGATGGAAGGAGATGGAAGGGTTTCTGACAGAGAGAGATGAAGAGAGAACCACATGAAGCGGCGAAATGATAAGCCGGAAATGGAAAGAATTAGGGTTAGGTAAGAACGAGCAGCTGGAATTGTTTTGGGCTTAATTGGGCCGGGTGGTTCCAATTACAGAAATGGCCCAAGCCAGGTCAGTCGGCCCAAAACACAAGCGTTAACATACTCCAAGTGTCCAAATTGTTTTATAGTATAAAGTGTATTAAATTTATGTATTCTTATGTGACTTATTCGATTTTTTTAGGAATATTAAAAAATTATACATTAATTGTTTTAGTTCAACCCAACATAATATAATGTTTATATTAGTTGTTATTATATATAAACGACAACTAACAAATATTTTTTAAACAATTAATATATTGTTACATAAAACGATCTTTTAGAATTGGCCCTCTATTTCACTTTCTGATTTTTCATACTTCAGCCTATATACCGATAAACATGTTTAATGTTGCATGCAAATAGTTATAACCTATAAAAAAATTGAATATATGTCCATTGATAAGTACATACTATTTTTTTATAAGTACATGCAAATAGTTATTATATAGTAGATTACAATTTTTTTATAAATACATAATATTTTTTTTTGTATGTATTAGGCCTATACGTATTCCTATCATGCGAAACCATGCCAATGATGTTTTTTTTTTTGCATATAAGTCCATGTAACAAAAGAATATAAACATGTCCTTTAGTTTTTTACATTTATTTGTACAAAATTATTCATAAATATATTTTATTCAATTTATGTATTAAATGTGATTACAATAAATAAATAAATATAAAAGTTTTAATTTGAAAGTATAAGCAGATTTTGCAGGTTAATTTTGTTATGGACGAATTAAGTCGACATAATAGAGCGTTGAGATTGGCTGTTATTAGAGATAAACGGCAACGCACGAATTCAAATCGATCAGGTCAAAAGATCTTTTCAGTTCTTTAAAACTTTTCCCAATAAATTCAAATGTTATTGTTGAGAATAAATATTCATACTGCAGGATATATTCATGGAGTTAGCGACAATTCTTTTGTTAGTGGTCGTATCCCCATGTCCGATATTTCAAATGGTTAGTAATTGTTAATCTATAAAGTCGTTATTTTATTTGATTCTACAAGCTATATTGTAATAAGTGCTTCATGTTGTAAATTATAATATATCTTTAATTGTATGATTGTAAAAAGACTATTTTAAACTAACTATTTTATAACTATGAATTCATATCATTATTGTTTCATTTTTTTTTATTCTTAAGCTTACACTTTTGAACTCATATTGATGTATTTATGCAGTGCAACAAAATATTACAGCGCCGGCTTTGCATTTATCTCGAAGTGATCAAAACGGTCATAATTCATTTTTTTCTACAAGTGTTCCAGATCAAGAGAACTACGGTATAAATTTTTTTTGTCTTAATCTCCATTTTTGTCCGTATTAATATTTTGTTGGTTTAGTAAAAATAATAAGTACATTATGATATAAATATTTATTTGTAGTTCAATTGCACAATGTCATTCTTACATCACAGAATTAAATTCACAATGTTGAACAAGGAATTATATTCTTAAAAGTGGTATACAAAAAGGGATGTATGTAAGTATAATATTTGATTATTATTTTCATTCACACATTATCTCCACAAAGGAAGAAATTGAGAATGAATATGATAAGACATAAGACGGATGGACCACCGCTAAACATGGATATTAGAACAAATTTTTTTTTAATTACAATATAAAAGTAATTTACGGCTTGCTTAACCAAAAAAAGTTATGCATGCAATATAATTATAAATGATAGCACGTCTATATTGTTTCCAGGCTAATTTATTATCTTTTCCAGTTTAAGTTCTTAAGTTTGAGGAAATTACTAATGTATTATTATTTAATACTTTAATGTTCAGGTTCAAGTAATTCAGGTGTATTGACAGAATGTTCTAATACTCTATCACATATAAGCGATGGTATTAATCTGTTTATGCAATATTAAAATTTAGTTTGTGTCATACTCATAATAAGTTGCTTATAATAGTATACGATTATGTTAACAGTTGAAGTGTACAATTCAATGTTGACAAAACAAATTCATTTGCAAAATATTGAACAAGGTATGTTATTTGTAAAATTTATATGATTTTAGTTATTTTGTTATGTATACTAATTTTTTTTAAATTTCATGCACAACATAGCTCGGCATAGGAGGAAGTTGAGAATGAATGCCATACGACATAAGCGACATGGCACATCACTAAACGCATCAGGTAAGCAAAAGAAAATTGTTAATATTTTAAATTAATAAATAATGTTATACAATGCTTGACAAAACTTTGTGCAGGCAATGTAAATGGAAATATCACAAACTCTATACTTACTCAAACTACACCATTATCTGTTACGTGTAATGGTTAGTTATTAATGAAATATATTATGTAATATACTTTTATGTATGCATTGTCTTAAGTTATATGTTTTGAAAACATATAATCATGTAATACTTAAATGTGAAGGTACACGGAATTCATCTATATTGGCAGGATGTTCATCTTCTATACCACAAATAGGTAATGGTAATGTTCGAATGTAGTTATAATTGTTCAAAACTTATTTTTTATTTTATACTCTTTTATTACGTGTATTTGTATAAGAAAAAATAATATCTGTGTATTTATGAATTGTCCGTTAATGTTACACCGACGGATT
The DNA here is from genome assembly GCA_027886185.1 of Rheum nobile. NCBI lineage: Eukaryota > Viridiplantae > Streptophyta > Magnoliopsida > Caryophyllales > Polygonaceae > Rheum > Rheum nobile. The sequence goes on along the minus strand of WOAB01000207.1, from coordinate 2,809,830 downwards.
TACATTTACCAATAGCGGATCAAATGACTACGATCTCAGTTCAACCTTTAAGCATAAATGACAAGGAAAACCACGGTACAAAATTATTTTTTTATTAAATGTTGTTATTAAGTATTATATTATGTTTTGTCTTACCTTGCTATTTGTAGTATGATATATGTATTTATTTGCAGCTCCTGTACAAAACGCAAGCCTTACTAATCAAGTTGACATAGCAAATGTTGAACAAGGTATGATTGTAATGAGTACATATTAATTGATTGATTTATTACATTTGAATAATTGTAATTATTTGTCATTGACAAATTAGCTCGACATAAGAGGATGTTGAATAAAAGAATGTGCTTAGACATAAGAGGCATGGAAAACCACTAATTGAACTTGGTTAGCCAAAACCCCTTAATTTAATTATGTGTATTTGTATAAGAAAAATTTGTCATTGTGTATTTATGAATTGTCCGCTAATGTTACGCCAACTGATCTACATTTACCAATAGCGGATCAAATCACTACGAACTCAGTTCAACCATTAAGCATAAATGACACGGAAAACCTTGGTACAAAATTACTGTTTTATTAAATGTTGTTATTAAGTATTATATTATGTTTTTTCTTATATCACTATGTGTATTATGATATATGTATTTATTTGCAGCTCCTGTACAAAACGCAAGTCTTACTAATCAAGTTGAGATAACAAATGTTGAACAAGGTATGATAGTAATGAGTAAATATTAATTGATTGAGTTATTGCATTTGAATAATTGTAATTATTTTACATTGACAAATTAGCTCGACGTAAGAGGATGTTGAGAATGAACGTGCTTAGACATAAGAGGCATGGAACACCACTAATTGAACCAGGTTAGTAAAAACCCCTTAATTCGTGAAGCTAAATACTTAATGAAGTTACGCTGTCATCTATTTGGATATTCATATATGTAATAAATTATTTCATTGTTCAAAAGATATGACCACTTACATATCTCAATTTCAGCAACCACTAATTCAGCTGCTTTGCCAGAGTGTTCATCTACATTGCAAAACATAGGTAATTTTTTTAATTAATATCATATTTTTTGTATGCATAGAAGGATACTATTTTTCGTTACATTAGGATTGTTACAAATAGTATATGAACATCAAATACGTTAAAATAAGCACATTTTAATATATTTAATATATATGTTACAGTTTATTTGTTCAACCTTTATTCTCTATATAACAATGATCAACGGTACAAATCCTGTTACAGTGACGAATAGAAGAACAAGAAATCATACTGGTAACCCGGGTAAGTCTGTTGTATTTTTTTTCTAAAATTTTATAATATTTTTGTTTATTCTATAACACTCATTACTATGTTATAGTTCAATACATCGATCACGGTGAACCAGTGTATGAATGTCTGCATTGTGGGGCATTGTTATGGCATGCTGAAAGAATAAACACACAAAACTCTTCAAGCGAAGATATATGTCATATATCTTCATTATGTTGCATGAAAGGAAAAATTGAGCTCCCATTGCTACAAGAGCCACCGCCGTTGTTGAAAAAACTTTTGACAAATAAGCATCCAAAAAGCAAACAATTTTGTGAGAACATTATAGCTTACAATATGATATTTGCTTTCACCTCTTTGGGAGGAACTGTGTCACCCATCACGAAAGGTCGTGGAACTTATTGTTACCGAATGCATGGTCAGATGTTTCACAGAATATGGAGTTTGTTACCAGTGTCGGGCACAAAACCAAAGTTTTCCCAACTATATATATATGATACTGAAAACGATGATTCAAACAGAATCAATGCGATAAGGTATGTCAATTACATATATTTTTTTGTTACCGCTTATAGTTATATAACGTTATGCTTTAATATTAATATTTTACGTTGATCTTTATTTATTGCAGCTCTAGAGTCAAAAAAGTTGATGAATCGCTTGTGATTGAGTTGAGAAAGATGATAGATCAACACAACCCCCATGCAAAAGCATTTAGAATGGCCAGAGATCGTTTTAAGGATGAAGGTGTTAGAGATATGAAGTTACGACTGCTTATCAATAGAAATACTGATGGTCGGAGATATAATCTCCCAACGAGTTCAGAGGTTGCTGCTATTATTATTGGTGATAGTGATACAAATTATCAGCCCAGGGACATTATACTTCATACAAGGTCTGGTCAGTTACAACGGATTCACGAATTACATCCTTCGTATCTTGCGCTTCAATATCCGTTGGCATTCCCTTATGGTGAGGACGGGTATCGGCCTGATATTGATTTAAGTGAAAGGTGCAACACTTCTGCAAGGAAGAGGTCAAGGGTTACGTTAAAAGAATTCTGTCAGTTTCGAATTCACGAGCGTCGAGGCGAAGCCGGAATGTTGAGGTCATATAGAAAGTTGTTTCAGCAATTTTTGGTTGATGTTTACACAATGGTTGAATCAGAAAGGTTGAACTATCATCGATTTCATCAGAAGAACATACGTGCTGATTTATATACAAATCTTGCTTCAGCAACGAGCAAGGGTCATACAGCACCGACATCATCTGGAAAGTGAATAGTGTTGCCATCTTCATTTACGGGTGGTCCGAGATATATGCAGCAGAACTATCAAGATGCAATGGCAATATGCAAACACCATGGTTATCCAGATCTATTCATAACATTCACATGCAATTCAAAATGGCCTGAAATTGTCAAATTTTGTGAAGAAAGGGGTCTACAACCAGAGGATCGACCAGGCATTATATGTAGAGTATTCCACATGAAATTGGAGTCCATGATCAAAGATTTCAAAGTAAACAAAATTTTTGGCAAGGTTACTTCAGGTAATGTCTATTTTACTGTCCTCATTTAAGTTATTGTTTACATGTGTATAAAATATTTTATTTTCCCGACATGTTTATTTTCTATTAAATGTATTATTTTTTGCTTTGTTTAAATGTATTCATTAAGTTCAACGTATATCTTTGACTTATGAATATTTTGCAGTTATTTACACAATTGAATTCCAAAAACGTGGTCTACCTCATGCACATATTTTATTATTTCTGGATAAGGAATCTAAGTTGCCAACTACTACAAATATAGATTCAGTCATTTCTGCTGAAATTCCACACCCAACCGAGGATGCTGCTTTATTTCATGTCGTGAAAAATTTCATGATGCATGGTCCTTGCGGAGCTTCAAAACCATCGTCTCCTTGTATGACTGATGGAAAGTGTAGAAAGTACTTTCCAAAAAAATTTGTTGAGCAAACTTTTGTTGATGACGATGGCTACCATGTGTACAGAAGACGTGACGATGGTAGAACGATAGAAAAAAGTGGAGTTCCCCTTGATAATCGGTATGTGGTTCCTTACAATGCATTTCTTCTACTAAAATACAATGCACATATAAATGTTGAATGGTGCAACCGATCGGGCTCTATCAAGTATCTGTTCAAGTACATAAACAAAGGCCATGATTGCATCACTGTTGCAATTACAAACTCTGATGCAAACAATGTCGGTGATAATTGCATGGACGAAATAAAAAACTACTACACCGCTCGGTATGTATCTGCGTGTGAAGCGGCTTGGAGGATATTTGGATTTGATATTCATTACAGGACTCCTACTGTTCAACGTTTGAATTTGCATCTTCCCGGTGAGGAAAGCGTTTTGTTTAATGATGATGATCCTATTGATGTTGTCTTAAATGATCATGAAAGTGATAAATCAATGTTTCTGCAATGGATGGAGGCTAACAAAAAGTTTCCAGAAGCTAAAGATTTGACTTATTCTGAATTTCCCGATAAATTTGTTTGGGTAGCTTCATCTAGGCATTGGAAAAAATGTGTCAGGCGTGGTTCAGTTGGAAGGATTTATCACGTAGTTCCTGGTACTGGAGAGAAGTACTATCTTAGAATTTTGTTGAATCATATAAAAGGACCAACATGCTACGAAGATTTAAGGACTGTTGAAGGTTCAATTTATAGTACATTTAAAGAAGCTTGCTATGCATTGGGGTTGTTAGATGATGACAGAGAATATGTTGACGGTATAACTGAAGCAAGTTATTGGGGATCAGTAAACTATATTAGGAGTCTATTTGTATTTCTTTTGGTGTCTGATTGTATGGCAAAACCAGAGTTTGTTTGGCAACAAACATGGAGACTTTTAGCAGATGACATTGCCGATAAACAGAGGAGAATTCTACAAATTAAGGGTATGTATTTATTTAAGGTTTTGTACTTTATCATAATATTTGATATAGTTTTTGGCAAAATATATTTTACTCATCCAATTGTAATGACATGTGAATTATATTTATATGCAGATTTGCATGTTACTGATGAGCAGTTACAAAACTACGCTCTTGCCGAAATTGACAAGTTATTACGACGAAATGGAAGTAGTTTGAGTCACTATAAAACCATGCCTTCTGTAGATTCAAGCCTCATATCTGAAGGTTTCAACAAGCTTATACAATATGAACATCGATATGATAAATCATGTCTAGCCGAGGAACATTCACAATTACTCTCTAGATTTACAATGGAGCAAAAAGGGGTGTACGATGAGATTATGAATGCTGTTTTATCAAATAACGGGGGTGTCTTCTTTTTATATGGTTATGGTGGTACAGGCAAAACCTATATATGGAGGGCACTTTCGGCGGCTATAAGGTCAAAAGGTGAAATAGTGCTTACCGTTGCTTCAAGTGGAAATGCAGCTCTCCTAATACCCGGCAGCAGAACTGCTCATTCGAGGTTCAAAATACCTTTGCAAGTTAATGAGGATTCAACGTGTCATATATGTTCAGGTACGGAACTTTCTGAGTTGATATGTGCCGCCAAACTTATTATCTGGGATGAAGCAGTCATGACGAATAGGTACTGTTTTGAAGCTTTAGACAGGACGTTACGAGATATTTTACGAGCTACAAATCCTCTTAGTTTAGAACAGCCATTTGGAGGAAAAGTCATAGTATTTGGTGGAGACTTTAGGCAAATCCTACCCGTTATCTCAAAAGGGAGCAGGGAAGATGTTGTTTTTGCTACAATTAATTCCTCTTATTTGTGGCATCATTGCAAAGTTCTTACGCTGACAAGGAACATGAGGATTCAACAAGGTACATCTGAATCTCAGATCCAAGAGGCAAAAGAATTTTCGGAATGGATATTAAGCATTGGAGATGGGACTGCAGGTGTTGATAATGATGGAGAAGCGGAAATAGAAATCTCCGATGAACTATTGGTCAAGGATTATGATTTAGATCTGATTCCAGCAGTTGTTAAATCTGTCTATCCCTCTCTAATGGAAGATCAGTTGTCTCCTGCATACTTTGAAGAACGAGCCATTCTTGCTCCAACACACGAAGAGGTAGATAAAGTTAATGAATATATATTGTCTTCTTTGCCTGGTGATGAAAAGATATATCTCAGCTCTGATAGTCTGTGCAAGGCAGGTTCTGTTAAAGACGATGATGCGAGTATTTATACGTCTGATTTTTTGAACAGTCTCAGATGTTCTGGTCTGCCAAATCATGTCCTCAAACTAAAGGTTGGTGTGCCTATTATGCTGCTCCGAAATATTGATCAATATTTAGGTTTATGCAATGGGACGAGACTGATCACCACGCAACTTGGCAGTCATGTTATACAAGGGAGAATTATCTCAGGCAACAATATCGGACATACGGTGTTGATTCCTCGCATGATAATGTCACCATCAGACACATCATTCCCTTTCAAGTTTCAACGAAGACAATTTCCCTTGAGTGTATGTTTTGCTATGACCATAAACAAAAGCCAAGGCCAATCTCTTGCAAATGTTGGTTTGTATCTTCCACGCCCTGTTTTCAGTCATGGTCAGTTTTATGTTGCATCGTCAAGGGTAACTAGCAAGAAAGGTTTGAAGATATTGATTTGCGACAAAGAAAAGAAGAGGTATAATACTACAACCAATGTAGTATACAAGGAAGTTTTTAATAATTTGTAGTCATTTTGAACATCGTTCCACATTTAATGTTTTTTGTTTCATTCTGATGTGTTTTATGATCATTTTTAGTATTTTTGCTGCTTTTAGTAGTATTGATGTAAGTGGTGTGACTATATCTATTTGAAACACTAATTAGCCAATTTTAGTATTAATAAAGTTATGGAGAGTGCCGTCTCTCTTTATATAATTAGTCTTTTGTATATCTTGATGACAGTTTTAATGTTCGGTTAATCATGTTTTATTCAAATAACTAATAAAAAAAATATTCAACAAATGACTCATCCATAATTTAAAAAATATCTTTATTACAAATAAAAAAATAAACAAATCCCGTACAAGGCACGGGTATTACACTAGTGTAGTGAAAAGTTAAAACTAAAGATTACTTGTTGGTCTTGTAGGTTGTATCCATAATGACGACGTGGGGGAACAAACCCAACAAGTGCTTGGAGTCGGGGTGACTAATAAAAAGATCACACACAACCTCCTTCACCACATACTTCCTCTTTTCTTTCATCTTAACCTTAACCCTTTCAACGTCCGCATAATATTCTTTAGACCTTAGAAATTCCAACGTGAATTGCGTCACCGTCAAATGGCCCCTGGATTTCTTCCTCTCCCTAGCCTTGCAAGTGTACACTTGACTCCTTGATGTCAAGCATTTCGGGTCTACTCTGACAAAAAAGAGAAATAATGTTCTCCGGCATCGAGCCGGTGGCAGACAACAACTTCACCGCCTCGATTTGATCTGCATCAAGGCGTCTAGCAAAAGCATGCCCTTTTAAGGATGTTGGGATGTCATGGGTGTGTCATCCACAGATGACCTTAAGCTCCACTTACTCTCTTTTGATAACAACTCGTGCATCTTAAACGGGCACTCACTCTTCCTTGTCCTCGTTGACTGGTTTGATTTAGGGGTTGGCTCGCAACCTTCGACCGCCTTATTCTTTACCGGTCTGTATGATCCAGACTTTTCACATGATAGTATTACCTTTCGATCCCGTGATTTTTGTATGACAATCAAAATGTTCAGTTCCTTGCCCACTGAACGAACCCATTGAATCATACTCTGTCTATCACCTCATTCCTCATCCGTAGTAAAATGCGAAGAAAAATCGGCACTCACAAAGTTGGTGCCACTAGAATCATCCCATTTATTTCACAAACATTGGTATTCATTATAAATCTACACCAACAAAGTGTTCTATACCTAACCTAATGGTCTATCCTAAAAATCATGGTGCAAATATGATACACGTAGAAAATTAATACATTTGTCCGTTCTCCTCATTTACCTAAATTTAAATACGAAGCGTTTCCAATTCTACGCTAATTACATAATTTATCACATTTCTATAGTAACATGATGTTCTAATGTAAATAACATAGTCAATATAATTTATTACTAATATTCTATACTAATAAACATACAATATCTCTAGCATAGAATTATTACTAAAAAGAATATGTTAACATATAACTTACCACTAATAATGTGCACTAACATACATATAATATCTATAAAATATAATTACTACACTAACATAATAATATTAAATCCATAGTATAGATACCAGTACATTATTTTCACTAATCGATTCAAGACCGGGTCCATCGACTATGCTTGAAAACGACATTCTCTCTCTTACTATTGTGCTTTGAAATTGTGTACATGTAAAGAAGGCATATGAAAGAAACAAATATATACAAGTGTGAGAAATTCGACCGTTGGAAAAAAAAAAAAAAAAAATTGTAAACGCTACTACGTAACGTTCATAATTCAAACGGTAACTTTTAAACGCTACGACATACCGTTTACAATAAACCCAGTTTAATCGAACTGATTTTTTTTTTATTAAATCTCATTAATTCTTAAAAAATACATAAACAGTAGTATGGCGTTTAAAAAAAAAAAAATTAAACACTACCAGATTGCGTTTATAACCTGGTGTGAAATCAAAAAAAGCCGGTGCAAAACGGAACCCCCCTTTAATATCGACAAGCAAGTTAAATATCAACTACAAGCGATTAGAAAGAAACAAAAGAAGTCATATTTACAGAAAGGGCAACTAACTGCTCAAGACAACAAACAGAGAAAATGTAACCCCACTACACTCTAGTAATACATCTAATGGGTCTAGACTCCGGATACCTGAACCACTATCATGTCAGCTGTTTAAAACTGGGCAGAATATTCGATGGAGAACTCGAATTTTGGGGTTGCTGCTTATGAGACTTGTGTCTATCTAGTGAAGGCTTCTCGGGCCGAGCAGGGTTTGACTCTGACTTCCTCTTAACTTTCTTCTTCACCAGTGTGCCATCTGGCCCCCTGATTTCAATGTATAAGCTGTTAGCTAACCTTTTTATCTTCTCATGTTTTGGCCGCTCGTAGTTTTGAGCATTCGACGAAGGGGCAGGTAAACCAAGAGTCAAGCTTGCTGGGTTTGCTGTGGTGGTGCTTGTAGCCACACGAGATGCGGACTTGTTAGGGTTTGTGACATGGATGCCAAAATCAGAAAATCCTCTCTCTTGGATATTCTGTGGCTGCATAGAAGAAGTGGATTCAGCTCGGGTCTCTTCCATCTTTACTGCCACTAACTTCTTCCTTTTCATACTTCCACGCTCCTTCAACACAATATAAAATTACCAACATTTTAGTGAGAGTAAATCAAGGAGGATATCTGCTTGGTTGGAAGATATTTTCAATCTACTTTTACTTCGAATAATAATACTAAGCACTACATTACTTGATGAATACCAAAGAGGTGTCACTCATCACAGTTTGTGATAAGGTGGCTCTTTCCCCATTACCTACCTTTGCTCATCCAACTTCAAGCCTCATAGGCTGCCAAGCTAACAATGGTATCGAAAAATCTACATGCATGTACAAATTTCAGAGCAAGTAGACATGTCACTCAACCTTATTTCTGTCATGGAGAGTCCGACGCCGCTCTTTTGAATGGCAGATTGCACGCTTTATCCCATGGTTGTCCATCACTCCTTTGGGCCATAGTTCAGCAAGCTAAAAATATAGATGAAAGGATACTTGTTTTATATAGCTTATACAAAAGTACACAAAGCCACCAAGTGTTTTAATACCTCAGAGAATACAAGTTATGTGAAATGCGAAACAAGCTAGCTGGGTAAAAGGTTAGTATGGAAAACGATAGCAGCCTAAAACATTGTCCCAATGCCATGAAGTATTACTAATAACTTGTCATGTGACTATACAACCACTTCACTCATTAGGTGCAAAAAGTATGCCAATAGGAATGTTAATGAGGTATATAGTGTCACATAGAGGCCAATTAGAAGACAGTCAAACATGCAAAATAAGACAGTCACGACTACCCGCAGCATGAATGATAGAGAAAATCTCAAGTTTCTCAGCCATTGCACTGAATGTGGATTACTCTAAATCCCCTCTAATGCCAAGATCTACATTCAGACAAACCACTCTCTAATGCAAGGTGTCATATGTATGAGAGAAAAAACAAAGGGAAGGATCAAGCCAATAATGTACCACTGCTCATCATATAAAGATATGCAACAGTGAACATGTCATGCTGACAAAATTTGCACTGTTGTTTACATGATATACAGACTCAAAAACGAATTGAAGGTTAAACAACAGGCCTCATAAGTGGAAAGAACAGAGAAAGCATACCTCAGCATATAATTTCCTGGCTTGTGGAGCCACATCATCATCAAGCCCCTGCTACCAACAAAGTAAGACATCAAATCAAATGGTATGAATCAGAAATAAGGCTTCCTCATACCATGAAAATAGGACAAAATTTCTTTAGAGGAAATAAAGTGTAATCAGAGTAATACATCTACAAAGATGTCATAGAGATCACAAATCTTGTCTTCAAGTACATGATCCATAGTATATTTCACTTTCATCAATCCTTTCTCTTCAAGACAAGATTCTTGAACACTTTCAGCGCCTCCAGGACGTTGTTCAGCTGCCTGTCAAAACATATAAAATCTCATATGGTACAGAAAAAGGATTCTACTATAAGAAATACTCGGATCGTTAAAGCTCATCACCCAGAAAACTACCATAATTGGCTATCACTAGAACAGATATAATTTAGAGAACTGTGTAATTCATGAATGACATGATAAAATCTCACAAGGAGTTTGCTAACCAAATTGGCTATCACTAGAATAGATATAATTTAGAAAACTGTGTAATTCATGAATGACATGATAAAAGCTCACAAGGAGTTTGCTAACCAAACACTCCGTAAACAGAGTAACTTAATTATTACAAAGACAGCTTTCCTTTAAGACATAAATAGTAGCAGTAACTCAGTAAGTATTAAGAAAGACCATGTAAGAACAAAGCACTGTATTACCTTACTGATTAGTGGAGGACAATGTGTTTTGATCATCTCAACAACCTCCCTCTTTATCTGCTGAAACTTGTCATCTTTCTCTTGATTCACTGGCAAACTTGAACTGATCATTGTTTTCAAGTTTCTCTGTACAAATTGGAAAGGCATGATGAAGTTAATTAATAGTTCCGAACTGAATGTATATGCAACTGCAAAGAACAAATGATGAATATATGTATCCCTACAAATTGCAAAATGACATGAACCCACAGAACAATAATGATGGCTGACCACACATTGATTATGATACCCAAGCTAAATAGTAAATACTATCCTCTACAAGCACAGATAAGAAAGTAGAACCACTCAATAGGGATATTATGTATTCATACTTCAATAAACTGATTCAGTACCTTCAATGATCTGACATTTATTAAATGACCAAGAATATTCATTAGTCGACTTAACAGTTCCTTTGACACCTTGCCATGGCTCACCTGCTGAAAGCATGAAGGAAAAAAACGTGACTATCCATACCATATCATACCTAGCAAACTGAGGCTTCCAACAATCTCAACCACGTAAACATCAATTAAAATATTCTGATGATAATAATAACTGCTTCACATACTCCTATTCTAGCAACTTTAGCAAGCTTCTGTTTTATTTCTCGAGACAATCTTCTTTTTACTGCCTGAGAAGTAGCATCAGCATCTTGAAGGTCCATAGCAGGTGGTCTAGCTGCAATTTTGACAAACAATGATTAGCAGACGGGAGGAAGAATCCACAAACTTTTTGCAAATGACAAGAACTAATACCAAGACAATCACAGGCAAGAACTAATACCAAGATAATCACAATACTTACATTCTGCAACCACCTTCTCCAACTCCCTGATTGCCTTGTCAAGCATAGTACTTTTAGGCTTAAAGCTAGAGCCTTCTCTTTTATGAACTAGAGATGTTTTCTGCATAATATCAAGCGCATTATGACACTACAATATTATTTGCTTTTTAAAATATAAGAGGAGGGCAGCACACAAGGACTCAAATGGCTGAAATCAAGGGGGGAAAGGGCTAAGCTAACTACTCACTACGGGATGCTTGATAGCAGCAACATTGAGGTCTATTAGCTCACGATTTCCATTCTTTTCTCGGTGCTGGAAGGAAATTTCTGACTGTTTGTTTGCTTTCCCGAAGATATTTTTTAAATGTCCAGACCCACTTTTTCCCTGATACTTTATATATCCTGAATCTGAAAATCCACATGCTTCTTTTAACTTGTTAGGCACTTCTACCAGTATCACTATATAATTCACTTCCAAAGATGTAAAGATAGACCAAAGGCTTACCATCTGCACTCAATCTCTGGCCACTAGCATCAGTACATTTTACCGTTTCTTTCCTCCTCCTTTTCTTCAGTTGCTCATTCGGTGGCAAGGAAGACTCTCTGCATAATAGATGAAACAATAAAAAAATACATGAGTCTGCTTGCATTACTACACTATCCAGAAAAAGCGTGTACAATAGATAACTGAAGTCAGAATGGTAAAAAAAAGGCAGTAAAAAGAGGTTGCATTAACCAGCACAACAACTCACATGCTTTCCAGCTTCCCCCTGTTCACAAAGAACCCATCATGCTTTGTTTTTGACTTATCAACTTCAAAATACTCATCCTGAAGAAGAACAATTAATCACAAGAATTTTAGGAGACATTCTATCATGATAACGGTTCCCTAGAAACTCGTCAGAGGTGATAATCTTACTTTAGAGAAAAATAACAAACAAAGAGATAACAAGGCTAATCATAGTGAGAATATAAACCAGCTCAGCATCATCAATAAAGGAGTCTTCAGTATCGTATTGATCATCATCTGGAATATCACCAAGATCTTCATCACTACTATCCTTGCCCTACAATGAAAGCCTAGCAATATCAGAATGCAATTGCAATTGCAAACGACAGCATTGCAAATCCTCAAAGAGATGTAGTTGTACACAAACAGCCAGCATTGAGGCACTGAATTTGAGAATCTTGGAAGTATGACAAAAATAGAATTACTAGATAGTCTAAATTACTTACCATGTAAAGGCGTTCAATCTTCTCAATAACAGAATTGAAACGATTAGGACCAGCTGCATCCTTCAGTTCATTCGAATCAGGTTGTCCCTAAGAATAAAAGTTGCAAAACTACTTCATCACTAGCAATCCCTCATGTTGACCCCAAATATATGTACATTAGAACCCGCATTTCTCAACACCCTTCGAGAATTAACAGACAAATTATGAAGGACAGAGAGTGAATTAACATCAGAATCATCACATGAAACTTACAGGAACGAGTCGAGACTCTAGAGCAGGATGGACCCCGGCGGCGGAAGGCTCAGGCGCCGAAGCAGCGGCGGCGGAGGGATGGGAAGAGGAAGGAACTAGATCATTAGGCTTAGGAACGTCCTTCGTAAGCTTCTTCCAAGAAACAATAGTGGTCTCTCCAGGCCTGAGCTCGACGGTGAACCTGGTCCGCTCGCCGCTCTTCTCGTACGAGGACGCAACCCTCGACGACGAATCGCCGCCGGCGCCGAAACTCCTATCTCGATCCATCTAAGAGAGAGAGAGAGAGAGAGAGAAAAAGAGAAACCCTAGCGGCTGAGTACCGGAAGAGGAGATCGAAGGCGAAACGGATACAGAACGAGAGTAAACCCTAGACGGAGAGCTGTCCGACGGGGTGATAATGGCGGGATGAGAAACGTTTCGTAGAGAGAAAGTCGCGGGCTTTTTTTGTTTAATTTTTTTAACCCCTGCGAATAAGCGAAGCCATGATCGACCTTCCACCGCTGCTGTGGCTCGCCATTTGCAGTCCCGTCCGAGTTTGGACTCTCGCTTACGCCACAGCCACCACCACAAAACACACAAATTGGTGATTTTTTTCGTTGTTTTACAAGTGAATTTGGCGATTGGGGAATTTGGGAGATGATTGGAGTTTTGGACAAATTGGGGTGTTTGATAATTGATTTGGCAATGTGACACAAATGGGGATCGGAAAGGGTTACCTGTATTTGGGGTATTTTTTGGGCCGAAAAGACGAATGGATATATTAAGTGAATTTTTCGGGATAAATTGGTATTTTAAAAAATTCTGGAGACAATTGGGTATTTAAAATATATTTCGGTGTACAAATTGGTATTTCGTCTCGTCTGAGGTTATTCGATCCGATTTATTATTTTTTAAATCGGTTTAGATTTTAATAAATCGGTTAAATAAAAACAAAACTAAACCCATACAATTATAAACAAAATCAAGAATTATAAACCCTCATTTACCTGTTGATGATCGACTTAACCCTTCTTCCCCTCCTGCTGATTCCTCACATGTGATGTTCACATGACAATAGTGTTCCTTGAGTATTGTCATATACTATTGTCATCTGAGAAAAGAAGTGTGTCTTGACTTGCAAAATTCCTGAAAAGAACCTCCCTTTACTTGCTATCAGTAGGAGGGGGAAGAAGGGTTAAGTCGATCATCAACAGGTAAATGAGGGTTTATAATTCTTGATTTTGTTTATAATTGTATGGGTTTGGTTTTGTTTTTATTTAACCGGTTCATTAAAATCTAAACCGGTTTAAAAAATAATAAATCGGATCAAATAACCTCAGACGAGATGAATTACCAATTTGTACACCAAAATATATTTTAAATACCCAATTGTCTCCGGAGTTTTTTAAAATATCAATTTGTCCCGAAAAATTCACTTAATATACTCATTCGTCTTTTCGGCGTGCATTTTGGTTTTGAACGATTCTTACTTTCTTAGCCATCCTACATTTGGGCAGAGTAAAAGAAATATTTTTTTTGAAGGCTTTTTTGGTAAAGGGCTTCGATTCCATTAGAACTATTGCCCTCAAGGTGAATAAAAATGACTTCTTGCCCTTTGATGAAAAAAAAACTAATGGTGGAGATTACACTATTAATTAAAATTTTGACTATGAAATATGATCAATCAAATCACTCATTGGTTGTTAACAGTCAATTTTCTGTGTCGATTGATTAGTTTTTTCTGACCAATATTTTTATTATTTATTTTGGATCAATTTGTTTCTCGTGAATTTTTTCCCTAGCAAAATTTGTAGACGTATATGCATATAATTTGTAGTATGTATATTTATTTATTATTATTTTGCATATGAACATACAAACAAAATATTTATGAACACACGGTAAAACACATACACACATAGTTGATAATAAATGAACATGCAAACAATTATTTATGCACACAATACAAAACATACGAACACATAAGTAATAATAGATTAACATACTTGTAAATATCTATGGACATACAATGTGAAATATACACACATCAATGATAATAAATGAACAATAGATTAACATACTTGTAAATATCTATGGACATACAATGTGAAATATACACACATCAATGATAATAAATGAACACTGAAACAAACATTTATGCAAAAAATAATAAGTTTGTATTAGTGTGTCTTTGATTTTTTGTTTCATAAGAAGTCGTCTACTTTTTTCCTAAGATTTATGATTAGGTAATTTATCTTGCAATTGTAATTAATATTGAAGAATTGATCTTGCAATTGTAACTAATATTGAAGAGAGTGTTAAATTTTGTTTATTAAAAAGTAGTTTATTTTATAGCAATGACTTTCTAATAATTTTGTTAAAGTATTTATGTTATGTATTTCAAATAAGGAGTAATTTTATTTTATTGTACAATAAAAGACATTAAGAGTTGAACTTTTTATAGTACCAAATTAGAATAACAAAATTTATTAATTTGACAATAGTTTATTTTATGACAAATACTTAAATAAAATAAAGATGAAAATATATGACCATTTTTTAATTATATGAAAATGATTTTTTCTACTGAATGTAAACATTTATTAATAATAATTGCATTAATTATGTTATTCTGGATGGATAAAAAACATATAAAATATTACTTTATATTTAGGATATTCGTTATACCTCAATAAATAAAAAACATTTATTGAGGTAAAAAAGCTATGTTGCACCTAGTCGCATACGTCCAATGTTATATTGTAAGTTTGAGTTGCGACAAGAATAAGTTATACGCCACAATATGATTATGGGCGTATTTGGTAAATGTATGTAATTTAAATACACCATTTCTATTTAGCGCACCAGTAAAATTTATATTTAACGTCCTGATTCATCTGTGACGGACGAAACATGTTCATCCGTGACAGACGAAACATGTTCATGTCACGGACGAAACATGTTCGTCCGTCACGGATGAATATGTTGATATTTAATCCGCGACACGATTTTGGAATCGCCATAACTTTTGATTCTCTAGTCCAAACGTGCTGAAATTTGGAGGAGTTATAGTTGACATCTTGATCTTTAATCTGACGTTGGAATCACTTAATTTGGAGTTACGTAGAAAAAGTTATACTTCTCCAAAGACGGGACAAAAAACAGAGCTCTCTTAAGCGCCAAGGCGAGTACAATAGCATTTAAGTCGGCTTACAATATCATTGCAATCATGGATCACAATAGCATTACAATGTGCGAGTACAATAGCATTTAAGTCGGCTTGTGACCTCGTCTCTTTCTTGTGCAAGAAGGTCTGAATGCCATCAGCTGAGAAACGAATGGATCATATAGACAAGCAACAGAGGCATCATGTGCATGCTCTCACATGACAAATACTGGAGGCAATGGTGACGCCTCTGATAGGAAAATCTACAAAAGAATGGAGAACGTACTCAGTTGCCTAGTTCATGGGTTCAAATAATTAATATAAAATGATTAATATCATACCGAAATGAAATGTCTCTCCTTCTCAACATGGCAGATGCAGATCGTCTTAAGCTTATACGGCTCAAAGTCTGTAATGAAGGATTGTGGAGGCATATAAGGTGGTGGAAACATTTGACCCATTGGATTCTTGGGAGTTCTAACCTGAGATGGCATCAAAGGAGTAGTAGGAGCTTTAGGGTTTCGTGAAGGTGTGTTAGTGGGCATTGGTGGCCTACCTCGTTGCTTTTTGGGAGGTGTCCCTTCCGTATCTTTGTCTGTGTACTCCCATGAAGAAGGATGTCTTTTAGTGATATCTTTGTTTAGAGCTCTCATTGGTCGCCCTTTATGCCTCACAATAGCCGGCTTTTGCATACTAGTCCCCTCGGGGCGAGCTATGTCGTAAAGTCGCAAAACACATTTTTCTTGATCATCTGCTGACATATTAAGGAAATGATCCGTATAAAATTGATCCATCAAAGATCTCATGACTCTGCGCTTTACCTCAACCTCACCTTCGTCTTGCACTTCTGACAAACTCAATCGTCTCCAAAACGGATGCAACGGTGAAGGCTTAATAGGGAGTGAACTCATCACATTTCTAGCGATGTCATGCACACACGGTAATCCATCTCTCACCCTCATCTGGCATCTGCAGATCTTGTCACAAAATGGATTTTCCCCTTTTTTGTATTCCTCCGTCAAGCACTCAAGTGCAACCTTAGATACTTTGTACTTCAACCGCTTGAAAAAATCTGCTCATGTCACAACAGTCATCGTGTTTTGTACACTCTCGTTGAAGGTCCCCTTGATGTTCTTTACTTTGTTACCCATCTTTGAATGATATTGACCAAATATCGTGTCTAGACTACCATGTGGAATAGTCAATATGTCTTTCAAACTAGAGTGTGCTCCTTCAACCATATAGTTTAGTACAAAAGAGTTTAAAGTTTGATCATACGCAAACAATCTGTTTTCTGCATAAATTGTTCGTCACATATGGATGTAATTCATACGTGACGGACAAAACACTGTCATCTGTCACGTGTGGATGGAATCCACACGTGACGTATGAAACACCTTCGTCCGTCACGTGTGGACATAAACCATACATGACGGACAGAGAATGCAGAGAACAGAATGCAATGAAAATTTAGCAAATGCAGTGAATACAGATTGGACAATCCAAGCGTGAAAACAATATTTGTCCAAGCTGGCACGAGTCTTTCCTTATACGGGATCAGCCAACAATCGTTTTATTATTTTATATTTATTATTTGAACCCATGAACTAGGCAACTGAGTACGTTCTCCATTCTTTTGTCGATGACCCTATCAGAGGCGTCACCATTGCCTCCAGTATTTGTCATGTGGGAGAATGCACATGATTCCTCTACTGCTTGTCTGTATGATCCATTCGTTTCTCAACTGATGGCGTTCGAACCTTCTTCCACAAGAAAGAGACGAGGTCGCAAGCCGACTTAAATGCTATTATACTCGCACATTGTAATGCTATTGTGATCCATGATTGCAATGCTATTGTAATCCGACTTAAATGCTATTGTACTCGCCTTGGCGCTTAAGAAATCTCTATTTTTTATCCCGTCTTTAAAGAAGTATAACTTTTTCTACGTAACTCCAAATTGAGTGATTCCAACGTCAGATTAAAGATCAAGATGTCAACTATAACTCCTCCAAATTCCAGTGTGTTTAGATCAGAGAATCAAAAGTTATGACGATTCCAAAATCGTGTCGCAGTTTTGTAAAACAACTCTGTCACGGACGAAACGTATCCATCCGTCACGGACGGGTCATATTCGTCTGTGACGGACGGCCCAGTGCGCTAAAAAGCAATTTACCTGGTGCGCTAAATAGCAATGGCCTTTAAATTAATTTCATAACTTACAAAGTGGTAATTATTATGAGAAAATCCTTCTTAGGCCATTAACAATGGTGGTTCCATAATATGGGTTTCATAACTCATTTTCTACTTTTCTTTCTCTTCCACATCATCTAAGAAATACATCTTACTTTTTCTCTACACTCATTCTTTCATAAATCGGTTTCATATCTTCATATTTATTTACCAATCATACATTTATAAATATGAAATCATACATAGAATTATTAATTTCTATTATATTGTTGTAATATGTTAAATATCATATAGAATTAATAATTTCTATTATATTGTTGTAATACGTTAAATATCATGTCTAATGTATTTTAATATATTAATTTTCATTATAAGATCCTTACAATATATTATTTTAGTTCATTTTAATAAAAATAAACATTCAGATAAACATATGTAATATTTCATGTATTATGTTATAACACAAACAATTTAATCATAATAAAGAATAAAACCATGCTTATATAACTACATTGCTTATCTTAATTCATTTTAATAAAAATAAAATTTAAGATAAATATATGCAATATGGGTGTCTATTGGTAAATAAAAAATAATTATGAATATTAAAATTATTTTTTATCATTTTTATAATTTATATAAGCTTGAAATTTGGTTTAAAGGCAAAATAATCCAACCTAAACGAGAATTTATGAGAGCCGTCCGATCTTGATTGATCAATGACTAAAAATAGCTTCCCTCTCCTTGCACCAGAATGTGCCACGTGTCCCTAAAGGGTTGTTTGGATAAGCTCATTTTTTCACACAAAAGCACAACATTTCTTGAATAAATTTCCCCCAAACCAAACATGGCATTGGTTTCTTTGATTTTTTGTGGGTTACATAGAATGAAACCCATGCCCCAGTTTCATCTTAAAAATTATACTATTGTTATGGAATCAAGTATATTTAAATGCTATGGAACCCCCATTGTAAGTGGCCTTAGAAGACAATAGCACATAATCAATTTGTGTTTAAATCTGAAAAGAGCAGTACTTTTTTAGTTGTTGATCACAAGGCCATTAATATTAATGTGTGAGGACAGTCTCACATATGAGAGACTTTGAAGAAGAATCTCTCAATCAAAAATGATTTTTTTATAAGTTAAAAATTAAGTGGATTTCTCATGAATATTTATGCTATAAGGTGCTCACCTCACTCTAGTCCTAAGATGAGTCAGCCATTAAAATCCGTGTTCATTAATTTCGGGTTAAGGAAAATAATGCTATTATCCATCAAATCGTTGAAATTTTATCTAAATGATCATCCATAGAGGTACTGAAGGTCATCCAAGGATATTTAGTTAGGCTTCATCAATAAAGCATGGATGGTGACTACAATTTGATTCTGATTCATTAGTGCATCGGGTTTTCAAACATCGTTATTATAAGCATGAATCTTTTGTTGATGCATCTTTGGGTTACAATCCCAGCTTCTCTTGGCGTACTATTTGGGGAGCTAAATCGCTTCTACTTGAGGGATTAGGTTGGCGGGTTGGTATGAAAGAAATATTAATGTTTGGATGGATGCTTGGGTTTCAGTGTCAATGGGGGATACAATTAGTCGTCCAAGTTCATATGGGGAACCTCATTTAACTCTTGTCGTCTCTGATCTCATAGACGAAAGCAATTCATGTTGGAATTTGTCCCTAATTGGTCAAATTTCTCATGCAGATAATCCTGCCAGGATTTTTAGTATTCCACTTAGTAGACAATTTTCAAGTGATTTACGTGTTTGGTGTCCAAATCGAGATGATAACTTTTCAGTTCAGAGTGCATATTGGTTGGTTTGTTGTAGTCATGAAGTTGAGTGGACTGTAAAGCTGAATGGGTCTAGGTAAGATGTTTGAGCAGTGGTAAGGAAATTGAATCTCCCCCTAAACTACTTTTGTTTGTTTGGCGCTTCTGCACCAACTTCCCCAGTGACATAACTTACGTCTTCGTCATGTGGTTGATTCCCCTATTTGTGACAGTTGTGGCCTTGAAAATGAATTAATAATTCACGTTATATATGATGACATGTCCTGCCATCTCAACAATTTAGGAGGGTTTTATATCTCTTTCATTTTGGTAGCCCCTGTTATTATTGCACTCTAATGACTTGGTTTGTCAATTACACGATTTAGGTGGACTTGTAGTTGTTAAAGAACTTTTTGTCTCTGCATGGATCACTTGGATCTGCAGAAATAAGTTTCCATTTGAAGATTCTCCTCACAATGTGCCTTTACTTAGGGATGGATTTCGAAGAATGGTTCATGAGTTTAAAGAAGTTAACCACAAGCATCCATCTAATAGGGCAACAATTGGTGTGTTGGTGGGTGGTTCGGAATGGGAAGCTCCGCCAGTTGGGGTTGTGAAGATCAATTCTGATGCCACAATTCTACAGGACATGGGGTCGGTATCATAATAGTGCTACGTAATCATCTAGGGTATGTACTAGGAGAAAAAGTTAAGTGTTTCGATTTTGAATGATCAACTGGCATTGCATAGGTTTTGGTTGTAAAGTTAGGTGTGTAGGAAGCCATTCGCCGGGGTCTTGATCGTGTTATTTTAAAAATCGATGCGTTGCTTGTTGTGACTGATTTCTAAATGTCTAATGCAACTATTTCTTATGCTAAATAACCAACCCAGTATAATCCCACCGAAGCAGGGTCTAGGGGTCCAGATGTACGCATCCATACACCAAAATAAATTTGAGAGGATGTTTCCTAAGGGACCCAAAAGAGGCTGATACAAAAATCAGAACAAAAACTAAAAGCACAAACAGAAGCAAGATAGTTGCCATAGGTCCATCATCTGACTATCGCTCATCTATCCTAATATTTTCCCGTTTCTATTCTGAGCCATGTTCTCTGTCAGTGTCAGGTGGGTCAAATCATGTTTGATCACCTCTTTCCAGCTCTTTTTCGATCGACCTCTACCTCAACGAAGCTCACCGAATACTAGCCCTTCACACCTATGAACTGGTGTATCAGGTCGCCTCCTCTGCACATGCCCAAACCAACAGAGTCTATATTCATGCAACTTGTCTCTAACATTCGCCACTCCGACCTTCTCTCTAATTACTTCATTTCGGACCTTGTCCAACCTGGTATGACCGCACATCCAGCGTAGCATCCTCATCTCTGCCACCATCAGCTTCTGCTCTTGTGCTTTTTTCACCGGCCAACACTCTACACCATACAATAACACGAGCCTAAATACCACTTTGTAGAACTTACCTTTTAGTTTTAATGGAACTTTCTTGTCACATAAAACGCTTGACGTACCTATCCATTTTTGTCAGCCCATCTGTATCCGTGTTTAATAACTGCATCCTTTCCACCATCGCTTTGCATTACTGACCCCAGATGTCTGAAAGTCTCCTTCCTCGAAACGACCTCCCCACCAAGTTGCACTACTGTCCCAGTCTCCACATCTCCACCAAGTCTGAACTCAACATACTCTGTCTTTTGTCCTACTTTACTTAAATCCCTTTGACTCAAGCTGCTCCCTCTAGAGTTCCAGCTTAGTGTTAACACCACACCTAGTCTCATCCACTAGCACAATGTCATCGACAAACAACATACACCGTGGATTGTCCCTGCCAGCACATTCATCACTATTGTAAAAAGGAACGGACTTAAAACCGACCCTTAATGCAAACCTACCTCGACCCGAAAGTACTTTGCGTCTCCTTCTGGGGTACACACGTTGGTCAAAGCACCCTCGATGCAAACCTACGTCCATTAGTACCCTTGATACAACTATTTCTTATGCTGATTTACTTTTAGAAGATGTTAGAGCACTAACTTTTTTGAACTCAAACATGTCAAAAGGGAAGGGAACTCTATTACCCATTCCCATGCTCGTATTGTTCTTGATGTAGGTGAGGAACAAATTTTTAACTGTAATGTTACATCGTAGTATTGTAAATCTAATGAACGCATTCTTTCTTAATATATAAATACGGAGGTTAATACGTTTACACTGCGTGTGTAAAATGAATATTTTACACCAGTTGGTACGTGGTTTAATTTTTACTTTTTTTTTGTCAGAAAAAGAGAGGGCATGAAACGCCTTTCTCACTCCTTAATCCTTCTTTTTGCAGCTCCATCTTACTTTTTTGCAGATGTAGGGTTCTATTTCAACAGAGTATGCTACTATTTTGCAGATGTAGGCTTATTTATCTTTCTTCATTTTCCTATGCAACTCTACAATTCCCGACTTCTCCTTTCTCAAACCCCCACCTATTTTCCGATGGTCGTCCAACTCAGCCGCTTCGTCCTCCTTCGTCTATGCACCCATGTGGTCAACCATCACTTTGGCTTCCTCCTCGGAAACATAATCATCTTTGCTTTCTTCGTCAAATCTGGACATTCTAGTCATAAACGGAGATTGTCCACCGTCGCCGGAAACTATTAGAGAATATAAAACACGTGTGTGCTCGATTGATTTCTTATCAATTACTTGTGCTTTCGATCAATTTCGTGTTGCCTGATTGTGATTTGATCGATTTCTCGTTTGCCTCTGTTTTGAGAGATTTCTTGATGATCTCCTTGATTAACAACTATGGTGAACATCGCTCCTACCATCTGGTGAGCGATTTCTTGATGATCCTTCTCAACTTCGATCGCTTATGGGATCCTTCTCGATACGCTACCTTCTCATTGGCGGTGCTCTGACCATCTGGTTGGTGGTGGCTTGAGGAGGTTAGTGGTTGCGGTGGATTTCTGATGTCGTAGAAGGAGCAATGCTGCATGTGCCGACCTTCGCTCCAGAGACAAGAAAAAAAAAACTTTGATATGGGGAAGGCAATTAATGAAGATTTAAATAGAAATAAAATATTAATATTTTTAACAATCTTGAAAATGATATCCACAATTAATGGGGTGTAGGTTTTTTTTTCTACACGTGTGTAATTGCCTATGGTTCTGTTTTGTGATAGATGAAACCTCATGGACACGGTGAATCGGTGATGTGCACTCACTTTTGTACTCTAGTGGCACTCTAAGTTCATGGCATGTAATTCACTCTGATCTAGAAGAACCTGCTAAATCAAAGCCTTTCTGCTTGATATTTGGTGTGGATCTTGCAACATGCATGATGCTAGTGTGAAATATGTTCTGTTCATCCAAGATACAAGGTTGGTTCTTTTTTGGTGCTTGGTTTTATCCTTATTTTGACAAGTACAAAAGGACCTCAAAAACTTACTAATCTTCATAATTGACTATTTTGTTGCACTTGTATGTATAGGCAATTCCAACAGCTTTGGGTGTTAGCACCATTAAGCAATACCATGTTAAAAATACTCACGGTTCCTCGCAAAGCAAACGAAGCTAATGGAGGCATTACCAAGCTTACTCATGCTGATGGTACTTCTTCAATCACACATAAAATGGCATTTCCACTTTGATTTTTTTTGTTTTGTTTTGTTTTGTTTTCTTCGTCACTTTAGGTTTCACATAAGACCCCGGAAGTCTTGCATGAAAGTTTATTTTGCATGATGTATTTGACCTGTTAAATGTCAAACACAAGCAAGTATTTGGAGATTGTATATGGTGCAAGCCTGGAATTATCACTGAGTAGTCACGGTAGAATTAGATTGAGGATTTTAAGTACATTTTCATGTTTATTATATTAATCGTTTCTGAAAGTAGAATGAACCTCAGGAAGGACAATGGTAATCAATGTTGAGTACAATCAACTCGATCCACTACTCCGAGCAACTATAAATCCCGACGGTGATGCCAATTGTGAGACAGGATATTCACCTTTCCCTGGCAATATCAATCAGGTATTTTCTGGGTCCCTTTCGAGGCAGCTTAATGCCTTAAACATCGTGAAGGAACTTGCCCTGTGCTGGCTCCATTTCCTAGTAGGTTAGTGGTACTACACATAGCCTTTTTTTGAAATCATGAAATGATGCTTTTGGGACATAGGATTCCTTGATTCTGAAAACTTTGTAAAGCGGTTGTCTGAGCCTGATTTGATTTTGATTTTCTTCTAGACTAGTTATTGTTTGTGATGTTGGCATGTAGTTGATTTTGGAGCTCAAGAAAACAGGAGGAGCAACAAAGGAATTTGCTAACCCAAAGTAATTTTCTTGCTTAATTTCTCATATAGTCCAGAATTTATACACCGTTGTTACTTGTGAGGTCCCTATTCTTTGTGGTTGCAGTCTAACAAGGGTGTAGATCAAAGGTTGTTGGGATTAGAATAAACCCTCTCCCTGAAAAGGACGTCTCAAGTTATAAAAAATACTATATAGCTTTTCTCTACATTGTGTTTTCATCAAAGAGTATTTCTGAATTAGCATTTTTCACTTGTGTTTCTTTGGTTAGTCTTTTTATTGCTGGACTTTCTCATGTTATTTGTACCTCTATATTTTTTTTCTGTGACATAACAGTGTTCAGGTTTCAAATGGTCCACATCATACACTTCAAGAAGCAAAGTTATATTGCTTCTGTTTTAATCTTAAAGCTTGTATGATGTATATTAATCCTAATTCTTTCATCTTTCTCAGATACAAGGATGCTAGCAGAACTGCATTTAAGTCCTCAACTCGACTAGAGTGTATGATGCAAGATTATCCCAAGACATTGCAACCTACAGCAAGGAAATCTCTATTTTACTTTATCATTCAACCTGTCTATTTATTCATCCAAATTTCAATTTCTCAGGTAAGTGGATCCATGGTTGGCTTATGCACCAGTAAAGAATAATCCTGATGATGCTGCAAAGGTGGATGCTCTAGTTAAATTGATCATAATGGTTAGTTGGATCTTGCTTTTTCTTCATGTCATTAGACTCCTACTTTATAAAAGTGACCAAACTATTATGACATTCCATCCATTTTGTGCCTAGCTTGTCATGAAACAAAACAAAAACAGAGAATGAAAAGAGTGTCAATAACCTAGGCATAGTATGAATTAATCAGGTAGCTCAAATTGCTGCCACAAGACCTCTCTCTGTCAACCTTCAATTTGTTGTACTTATCATTGGATTTGGATGTTCAAGTTCTCCTTAAGAATACAATTTTGTATGCATGTGACCGAAACTGTCCTTATTGATCGAAGGTTCCAAAGGGTAATACCATGTATGAAGGTTCCAAAGGCAAAGTCTCTTCTATCGAGACTTTGCCTCAGTTCAATTATCTTCACAGAGATGTGACAAATCTGAAGCTTCCTATGAACTTACTTGGTTGAGCCATACTTTCAACCTGAAATAGGAAAACATATAATAGATTTGTAATACATTTTATTTATTTTTTATTATTCTTGTAAAGAACATCATTGAAATCTTTCTCACTCGTTATAAAAGATACTTTTTTTATTATTTGATTTTTGGATATGGAAATAAATTATACAAATTATAAATTAAATCTATATAAAACAAGAAATTTAAATCATTCTCGCTCGAACGGGAATCTCCCTTAAATACTTAAAGTTGAAGGAAGGTATGTAGAAAAAAATTAGCCACATGGCTTCACATTTTTTTTACACTTGGCTTTCTATCTATTTAACATGTGCTTTTAATTTTGTTATACAATTTTTGTTTTCCCATCCTACCATGCCCACTATCTCCACTTTCTGTTTGTTTGGATTAACTGCCAAATTTTACACAACAACAGAGCAAGATATTGATGCAGCAGAATGTTTTGAACACTCCTATTAATGTTCGTGTCTATGTAAAGTTAGAAACAACTAATACATTGATGAATACGTAAATAATAGAGATAAAATATTAATTAATTGAACCCACGAAGTTAATTTTTTCGATGTGCAACTACCAAATCTATTAAAAAAATCTAAATTAAATTATGACAAATAGGTAAGAGAAATTCCATAGTAAATATGAAAGTATTTTTTTTAGATGGTAAATATAAAATCGGTTTTTTCGCCTGATACCCCTGAGGTACGGCGAAATTCGCGAAATATCCCAAAGTTTGACTCATTTCGCATGGTACCCTCGAGTTTTGTTTTTTTCCGCCAAATACCCTTTATGTCAAATATAGTAACAGAACCGTTAATTTTTATTTATTTTTTTAAAAAAGAAGGAAAAACCTTAAAAAAAAACAGATCTCTCTCGCGTTTCTCCTCGCGTTACCTCTCGTCTCCTCCGGCGGCGGCTCAAGCCCGGCCTCCACCAATCCGCCTTGCTCGCCTCCCGTTCGTCCGCCTTCGAGCCCGCCGTCCACCGCTTCGCGTTGCTCGCCTCCCGTCTTCGAGCCTGCCTTCGAGACCGCTGCCCTTCGACGACTCCCTCCGCCTTCGAGACCGCTGCCTTCGACGACTTCCTCCTCCTTTGAGCTCGCCTGGCCAGGTAAGATTTGTTTCGATTAGAGATTACTGGGTTAAGATTTGTTTGCTTGACATGTTGAATGGATGTCTTGAATTTTCTATGACATTTTTACTGAACAATTATTGAGCAACTAATATGTTTCATCACTTACTATGATTGGCTCTTAATTGACCTTGATTAACAGGCAAATGTTGTGCAAGTCAAGTTTGAGGAGCTTGACTATACTGAAATTGTAGCTTTTGAATTAGTTTCTTGAGCTTGTCTAATTAACTCGGTTGGTTTTGGATGTCTGTGGATTTTAACAAAAATGACTGTTGTGACTACTACTGACTATTGGGCGTGCTTGCTGCCATTTAACTACTGACTGCTAGTTTCCTTATGAACATGCCAAACAACATCTTAGGGGGGCAGGATAACTGAATCAAGATAAACAACTTGGTAATTAGTTTTAGGAGTTTTAGCTGTATGTGAAATTTGTGTTCGCGTGTGTAGTACTTTTAGGAGTTTTAGCAGGTCAGAAAGATAAACAACTTGGTAATTAGTTTTTATAACTGACTATAATAAATAGATCTGAGCAAGTGATGAGATTTTGTTCAGGTTGTAAGTGTTGTCTTGCCAAATATTGACTGTACAGACTTTGTTAAAGGGCAGCTTTTGGCATCTAATTAGTCAAGTTGTGTGATTGAGTGATGAAATCACCTCCTGAGCTTCTGAGTTGAGATGCTTACATACCATCTTTAAAAGAGGTCAAGAACTTCGTCACTAGAAATTTGGCTAGATCTCTGCAAAACCTGTTGGACATATATGTCAAATAGGCTCGTTTAAGTTGCCATCAATTAGTATTTAGAACAAGCTAGAACTACAAGAACCTCCCCCATTTGTTGTTGGGGTTACCAATCTTTGCTTATGATACTTTGAATGATCATTATTGAAACTACATACTTGTTAAAACTAAGTACCAACCTTAGTTTGGAAGGTCTGAAACAAGTTTTGCCTCTGAATATCACCGATCTTTCTTGATTCTTATGCTTAGGTAAAATGTTCATCTGAATGAGGGCAGCTGGAAATTAAGCTCATGTACTACTATACCTAAAAACATTATTTATGCTACCATTATTGTATGTTGTTGGAGTTGGTTTTGCATATAACACTTTTGAAGCCTATTAGCTCAAATGGTAGAGCAACGTGCTTAAGCATGTGGATGTGGGTTCGAGTCCCACATAGGCTATCCTAGCAAAGCTGATTTAAACAAATTGTTTTGCAAAGCTGATTTAGATAGTTTCAATTCTTACATAGATAAGCATGTGTGTATCTTGATCTTACTCATGTAGCAGAACCCACATCTTTGTATTAGCCTATGTAGGAGTCGAACCCACATCTTGTGCATAAAGCACATACTCTACCATTTGAGCTAATAGGCTTTAAAACAAGCCTGAAGATCATGCTTAAAATCTCATCATACAGCCTACAAGATAATTATACAAAAATTGATGCTTCAATAAGCTTATACTTGAAATTATCACTATATAGTGGCTGAGATGCTTTATCAGCATGATTGGAACAATTATGATTCATGTATGGCAGAAAAGCTTTTGACATGGAGTGACCATAGACTGGTGGAGGACCAGCAGTTGAATAAAATGCAAATGTATTAGGATTGTCCCCACTGCTTCCATGGCTACTGCTAAAAGCTGGACAATCACCATAACTACCATAACTTCCTATACTGCCATAGCTACTGCCGAATGAATATGGTACCATTTGAAAAAGTGAACTGTTTTGCATGTTTATGTTCCTTCCTAAAATCTGAACAATAGCGTATTATGAAGTTGAAAAAGAATGCAATTTTCAAAAGATCTAGAAAGTTTATAAATGTAACTAAATGTAAACCAAGAAGAATCAGCAAGCTCACATTTGGAGAGAGACCCGCTGCAAACCAATGGCCCCCACCCGGATGATGGTCCACCTTAAAATTGTGTGAAACAGGCTGTACAATCAAGTCAATACGAGAACCAAAATCAGACAAATAAGATAAAGGAAGCGTTATGAACCTCATCTATTGCACTGTCCATCACCAATGACCCAAGAATAGGCAACCATGCATTGAATTCCACTGGTATGGTACATTTTAGAATCACAAGACATAAGCAGAAGGGGTACAGATATAATAGACAAACAATAATAGAGCTAGAGAATCTTTTGGTAGCATCCATTATGTAGTAGGCTAGATTCTCTTCATACAAATTTATTCTATACCACAGATCCAAAATGGTAAGGCCATTGTTGTACGCCCCATAGCACCAAACTGAATGTTCATAGCAGCTTAAGTGCTTGCTTATTCTTCTATTCAAATTAAATGGTTCATTGATTGATATTTTAGCTTAATAGAGCAAAATACAGAGGAAAATATGAGTCATTGAATCAACCATCTTTGGATCTTAGTGAAAGACATATTTGAAAGTTCACACCCTTACAAGTTCACCAAGGAGACCCTTATTAAAATGATTGCTCTCTATTCCTTCTGAGATAGGGCATTTCCTGAACGTTCTTGGCATTCGTTGGCATCAAAGCAGTGCATATTTGATAGTTGCAGAGATTAGTTTGCAAGAAGTTTGAACACCAAATTAAACATCTTCAATATCAAGTTTATCAACCAATACATTTATCATATATGGAGTCTCTCATGGGGGATTGTAAGGACCTGTGAATGGCTCCCCTATAAGAAAAGGATGTTTTGAGGCCTGCAAGTAAGCAATAATAATTAGAACCCTCCAAACACCAAAGTTATTTGCACAAGCACAAACGAATAATAAAGAAAAAGGAAAACTTGGTGTACTTAGAACAATGAAAAGAAACCTGTAACGGTGACCACCTTTTTGCAGGCGAGCTCGAAGGAGGAGGGAGTCGTCGAAGGCGGAGGGAGTCGTCGGAGGGTAGTGGTCTCGAAAGCGGACGGGAGGCGAGCGGTGGAGGGCGGGCGGGCTCGAAGGCGGACGGGAGGCGAGCGAGCAAGGCGGATTGGAAGGGCGGGCTCGAGCCGCCGCCGGAGGAGACGAGAGGGAAACGCCAGAGAGATCTGTTTTTTTTAGGTTTTTCCTTCTTCTTTTTTTTTTAAAAAATTAACGGTTCTGTTACTATATTTGACGGAAAGGGTATTTTGCGGAAGAAAAAAAAACTCGAGGGTACCACGCAAAATGAGTCAAACTTTGGGGTATTTCGCGAATTTTACCGTACCTCAGGGGTACCAGGCGAAAAAACCGATATAAAATTGAGGCCTATATAAAATTTTAACTATCAAGAATCATCTACATATTTTTTTTTTTAATCTTGAGGTAAGTTAAGTTTAATAATCTTTTTTTATATAAACATAAGATTCTTAAATTTCGAAAAGATATTATGTAAATTTTTGAAAAGATATGATTTTATATAAAAAATACCTATATAAAATTTAAACCATCAAGGATCATCTCCGTAATTATCTGTTATTTTTTATCTTAAGGTAAGTTAAGTTTAATAATGTTTTTCTATATAAACACTAATAAAAGTTTATTTAAAACTTTTGATAGATTGATTAGTTAAGAAGTAAATTGATATAATTTTATATAAAATAGTTTGAAATATTCACAATGTCAATTTACACATTCTTATTAGTGTATCTTTAAATTAGATTTTGAAACAATACAATATCTTTTAAGATAAGGTTTTAGCCTATCAAGCACAAATTAACACAACAAGAATCCATAAATTCTGTATATATATTGAAATTTTCTAATATTATTACCTTGTGTTGTACGGAACACCCTAGACAAATAGTGCGATAAGAACAAGTGATAGAGTATATATCTTTGTAGGAGAAACTGAATGAAGTAAATTTATTATTTGTTAGCCCTTTATGTATTATCGGTCTCACATTCAATTCGACCACGTGTTGTCACCAATTCGTCTACGTGTCGGCCTCTAAGCTATGTCATCTCATCTACCACGTCATCTGATATCTTATCGTATTGTTTATTTTCATAACTATTTAAAAATAAATAATATTTATATCATTTCTTATCTTATTTTTGAATTTTTACCATAACTATTTATCTTATCTAATTGTTTAATTCCATAACTATTTAAAACTAAATAATAATTATATATTTTTTATCTTATTTCTGAATTTTTACCATTACTATTTAAAACTAAATAATATCGACAATACAAAAACTTTATTCTATTATTTCAAATTAAAAATAGTAAAATCAATTTTTTTTAATAAACAATATGTATGATTTAAAAACTAATATATCCATAACCATATATTTATACTAATTTAAAACTAAATAATAATTATATAACAACTAACTTATTTGTAATTTCATAAATTGTATTGTGTTACACTAGTTAAGCTAATCTACTATATATCTACTAAAGTACAATACCTACTACGCCATGTGGCGCCCCCAAAATGAACCAAAATTTTCTGATGTCACTTGGCATCACAGTATTGAATTTGCCACGTGTAAAGCTCTCATTTTTTTCGTTGGTTTTTCAAAAATCAAAGAAAATAAAATTTCTGCCCATATTAGCCGGATATGCATACAATATGAATATTCTGTATAATCTATTCTTTCCAAAAACGTAGCAAACAATATTGTCAGTCATATATTTTTTGTACGTAATCTACTATATATCTATTAAAGTAGAATACATACTAGGTCACATGGCGCCCCCAAAATGAACCAAAATTTTCTACTGCCACGTGGCATCACGGTATTGAATTTGTCACGTGTCAAGCTCTCATTTTTTTTGTTGGTTTTTTGAAAATCAAATATAATCAAATAAAATAAAATCTCTGCCCATATTAGCCGAATATGCATACAATATGAATATTCTGTATAATCTATTCTTTCCAAAAACATAGCAAACAATATTTTCAGCCATATATTTTTTGTACGTAATCTACTATATATCTACTAAAGTAGAATACCTACTACGCCACGTGGTGCCCCCAAAATGAACCAAAATTTTATGCTGCCACGTGACATCACGGTATTGATTTTGCCACGTGTAAAGCTCTCATTTTTTTCGTTGGTTTTTCGAAAATCTAAGAAAATAAAATCTATGTCCATATTAGCCGGATATGCATACAATATGAATATTTTGTATAATCTATTCTTTCCAAAAACATAGCAAACAATATTCTTAGCCATAAATTTAAAGAACCAACTTGTACTCCGCTAAGCTAAGAAATTAGTTAAAGACAAGAAATATTTCACTTTGATTAAAACTATTATGTAGTATCATATAGATTTTTATATAAAATTAGTTTTTTGTAAAATTTATCATAGAAACAGTTGAATTTTTTTTTCCGCTCGGATAACATAATATGACTTCTATTTAACATTCAACTTTGGTTTGGAGAACTATAGTGGTTCAATACTGGTTTTGATTGTTATTTTTTTCCTATAGTATGATGTTTTTTATGAGTATTGATGTATAAAAATTAATCATCTATAAGTACCACCATATTTGACTCTATAAACTCTAATGCCATGTTACTATTTTTTTTATATTTCGCCACCATTAATTCCTCTTATTTGTGGGAATATTGTAAAGTTCTTAATTTGACAAGAAACACGCAGATTCAATATGGTACATCTGATTATGATATCCAAGAAGCAAATGAATTTTTTGAATATGTATTAAGCATGTGTGATGGTATTGTAGGTGATGACAATGATGGAGAAGCACAAATACAAATTCATGATGAACTATTGGTGAATGATTGTGACTTAGATCTGATTCCAGCAATTGTTAAGTGTGTTTTTTCCTCTCTTTTGGACAATCAGTTGTTTTTGAAATACTTTGAAGAACGGGCAATTCTTGCATCAACACATGAAGATGTAGATAGAGTTAATGACTATATATTATATTTGTTACATGGTGATGAGAAAGTTTATCTCAATTTGGATAATCTGTGCAAGACAGGTTTTATTGTCGACAACGATACAAGTGTTTATACATCCGACTACTTGAACAATATTAGATGTTCTGTTGTCCCAAATCATGTACTTAAACTTAAGGTTGGAGTCCTTATTATGTTGCTTCGAAATATTGACCAATCCTCAGGTTTATGTAATAGGACAAGATTGATAATCATGCAGCTCGACAGTCATGTCAAACAAGGAAGAATATTTCAGGCAACAATATCGGACAAGTTTTGATTCCTCGCGTGCTCATGTCACCATCATACACTTTATACCCGTTCAAGTTTCAATGAAGTCAATTTTCCTTGAGTGTTTGTTTTGCTATGACGATAAACAAGAGTCGGGGCCAATCACTTGCAAATGTCGGTTTGTATCTTTCACGCCCAGTTTTCACTCATGGTCAGTTTTATGTTGCATCATCAAGAGTTACCAGCAAGAAAGGTTTGGAGATTTTAATATGTGACAAAAAAACAAAAAAAGATCTAATACTACAACCAATGTAGTATACAATGAAGTTTTTCATAATTTGTAGCAATTTTGAACATCTTACGAGATTTTATGTTTAGGGTTTCATTTTCATGTATTAAATGAACACTTTGATTATGCTTTATCGTTTTAGTAGTATTAATGTTAGGGATGTGGCTATCCCCGCTTCAAAATTAATTAGCCAATTTTTACTATATATAAAGTTTATGGACAGTTTCACCTCTCTTTCGATATTTTTTTGTCAATCTCTTTAGTATTTTTTATTCAATTAGTTCTTTTTTATATTATTATTTATCTACTTCTATAACAGTTATATTATCGATGAAATATATAATTTTAATATACTATTTTTTAAATGTAAGGAAAAATAAACAAATCCCGTGCAAGACACGTGTACTACACTAGTATAAAATAAAAGGCGAAAAAACTGTGCACTCTTTTTTTTTAACCTTGCACTCCACATTGTGCTGCACCAGGTGCCGTACAAAAAAGTGCCCAAAAACCCGGTTCAAGGCTTGGATGGCACGTCGTGCAGCCCAGAAAAGACGGGTTTTTGAAAAACCAAGTTCAGACTTTGTGCTGCACGTAATGACGCACAAAATGGTCCATTTTTTTTTGCGAACCCGGTTTACTACAAAAAATAAAATAAATTAGATAAAAAATCATTTTCAAACCCAGTTTACAATTTGGACGGCACCCCTTGCCGCAAAAAAAGAAGAAATTTTAAATAAAAAAAGTTGTACGGCAGCCCTTGCCGCACAAAAAAAAAACTTGTGTTGCACGACGGTTTTTATTGTTGCCAAAGCTTCGTCTTCCCCATTCAATCAAAAAACGACAATGGCGGATTCCGGCGAGAATGGTGCACACTCGGCGGCTCAGACGGTGGAGGCTTTACCGGAGACCTGGGCGAAGGAGCAGATCTGGGCAGAGGTTGATAGGGAGGAGCGAGAGAGTGTAATATCCCACATTTTGTACGGGTAAATTTTGAATTTTCTTAAGCCATATTGCGAGTCAGATTTATTTCAGGGAAAGATGAACATTCTGTGTAATGTTTAATCTCTGTAATATTTTTCTGACCAATATAAAATACAGTTAACGTATTTTCGGGCTAAAAGATCGTTCGCGTACAAATATATTTAACCTAGAGTTAAAAACATTTTACCACTTAAGGTAAAAACGACAAACGAGTCGGAGGGGGACAGATCTGGCCTTGACCGCACCCCGCGGTGAAGGGCGTGCCGCACCCCGCGGCAAAGGCCATCAGCGAAGACGAAGCAGCTTCATCCCCGCACCCATGCCGCACCCCTGCCGCACCCCCACCGCACCCCGCGGTGGCCTATGTCACTCGACAGTTGCAGGGCAACTTGGCAAGGCTACTTCGTAGCCTTGGTGACTTGCCTTGGCTACGTTTCTGAGGCTGGGACACCTCCTCCTTGCCTCCTCCAGCTAGTGTGCAGCATGTTTGGGATATTTATAGAGGAGAGGCGGGTGAGAATCGAGCCACAAGAGGTCTCCTTCACCATCTCCAACATCAGAAAACCTCCATTGAAGCAAGTTGAAGCTTCGTTTGAGAGCTAATCCGAACCCTTTTGAGAGCGATAAGAGGTGATCCTTAGAGGAGGTATAAGGCTTAAGAAGGTGGGAAAACAAACCAAGAACAAATCGAAGTCGAATCGATCGATTTGGGTAAGTAATTCTTCCCGAAAACTTGTTGAACTTTGCCTCTGTTGTCACCACCGCACCCCGCGGCAGCCACTACCGCACCCCGCGGTGAGATCTGGCGCGCCCGCGGCGAGCTGCGTTCGTGATGTGTTCTTGGGTGTTGGTTGGCCGAGGCTTGGTTCTTTTGAACCCCTTTGATTCTTATTCCTTTAGATTCAAATATGTAGATATTGAATCTAACTTAGGGTCTCATTATGGGTCGTTCCTTAGGGATTTGTTATCTAGGATCTGTCCTAGTTTCGGACCCAGGAAATCGTCGTCTCTAAAGCTTGTTCAAACTTTCGTCTGATCTAAGGCAAGTGGCGGTTCGCTCTTGCTTATCATTCCATATTTCTATTGATTATCAATTGCTTAATTGTTAATTAATTTAGAATGATTTATTGAATTATTGGGAACAGTTTTACTAAATGATATAAAAGGAATATGATATTATAATAGGTTGTATATCTGTTAGAACAACGCTATTATAAATATATATTTTGGCCTGAGGGCTTTGATATGATTATTACTGTGTTGAACTGTTTAGTTAGCACGAGTA
The DNA here is from genome assembly GCA_027886185.1 of Rheum nobile. Lineage (NCBI taxonomy): Eukaryota > Viridiplantae > Streptophyta > Magnoliopsida > Caryophyllales > Polygonaceae > Rheum > Rheum nobile. Next base: position 2,774,789 of record WOAB01000207.1, on the reverse strand, counting down.
TTCGTAGGAGCGATGGACTAATTGAGGTCTAGTCGTTTCTTGATAATGGAAATGGTGCTAAGAGTTCTAAACTCAAAGACCATTTGGTGGGTCATGACCTTTCTCTATACTCAGGTATAGAGATGGTGGCACGAAGCTGGTGCTACAAACTTGGGATTCGTCCCTATCAGAAGTATGTCCCGCTGTCGGCAGGCATATAATTAAAAGCCTATAACGTGGTGCGCGTTTTGGAATTAAATAAGATAAGTGTCCGAGCGCACATGATTAATAAACCTCAGACGAGTAGTGCAGCTAGGGAATAGTGTAGCTAGGTGTAACACCCCCAAATTTAACCCCATTTGGAAGCGCTACTGCCGATGACCCCGGACGTAAACCCCGAAGTCACCCCAGGCTTTTCCGACGTCATAACTGACTTAAAACACAGTTACGATACTAAAATCATAACTTTTATTAAACCACATGGTCGCGGAATTACACGATTCCTAAAACGACCCAAATACATCAGAAATACAAAAATAGCACAGCGGAAATCGTTTAAAACACAAAGCGACAAGACAAGTTGTCGAAAACAAAATACCGTTCATCTTCATAGTCGTTCTAGCCTTCTCTGAACAGCAACATATCTGCATGTGCCGAAACGGACGGACGACACCCCCATGACGTTACAGATAAATAAAATACAAGCGTTAGTCTAATAAATAGACTAAGCAAGGACGGAAAACATACTCCAGTAATTCACACAAATGCTAAACAAGCAGTTCCACATATCACAAATCATATCAAAGCAGTTCCACATATCACAAATCACATCACAATCTCAAGTCACATGATTACAGTATATCTTTTATATTAGCGTTGATTCTAGTAGAAATACAACCTAATATAATATCAGATTTCAATTATCTCAAATTAATTAAAAACCACTTGCCAACGTTCATTAATTAGGTGCGACAAGCACTTATCTGTATTAAATGACCACACACACACATATCACGTTATAAACTTTTAACTGGACCTCACAGGATCCAATTCTCTAACTATCGCATTGGGTCTTAATTGCCCTTATAAAGAATGAACCTCACAGAGTCCAAACTTTCACTATCGCATTGGGTCTTGATTGCCCTTATAAAGAATGAACCTCACAGAGTCCAAACTTTCACTATCGCATTGGGTCTTAATTGCCCTTATAAAGAATGAATCTCGCAGAGTCCAAACTTTCACTATCGCATTGGGTCTTGATTGCCCTTATAAAGAATGAACCTCACAGAGTCCAAACTTTCTACTATCGCATTGGGTTTTTAATTACCCTTAACAGTTATAAAGAAACGCCCATGGAACACACCGGATCCAGGCGCTCCTACGAATACTCGTGCTAACTAACAGTTAAACACGCAAACACATCACACAGAGAACCATCACGGCTCAACCTGAACAACTATCATCCTAGATTTAATAATCTAAGCCACACACAATAAATCATATCAAGGACCCTTACGGCCTTCACCTGCACAAATCTAGAATAGACTAGCGTCGGTTCTAGCAAAATATACAACCTAGTATAATATCTTCTTTTAAACACATAACGTTATCAAAACAATTCCCAACATAATTAACAACAAAACAATTGATAATTAATGAAACATGATTAAGCAAGAGCGAACCGCCACTTGCCTAAATCCGCAGAAGCTTAAGCAAAGCTTAGAGACAACGGGCTCTTGGATCTGAAACTGGAGCAAATCTTGGATAATAAATCCCTAAGAAATGGCCCATAACAAGACCCTAAGTTAGATTCAATACACCTATATATGAATCTAAAAGAATACAAAAAGAAATCAAAGGAAACGAGCAAAGCCCAAAGCCAAACCACAAAACACACAACTCGGACGCCAATACCGCGATCGCGGTAAGTCGCGGCCAGTCGCGGTTTTCGTGTGGCATGACAGTGGCGAAGCTCGACAGCTCCCATGGAGAATTTCTTACCCAAACCGATTTGTTTGCCTTCGATTTGTCTATGGTTCGATCTCCCAACACCACAAAGCTTCACACAACACTCAAGAGCACCTTCTCAACTCAAGAGACACTCGAAATCTCCCACACACGAAGCTCACAAGCTCGGTTTTAATGGAGAAAACAGAGGAAAACATAGGAGAAGAAGAAGGAAGAAGAAGAGAGCTTAAGCTTCGGTCTTCACCTCCTTTTATAGCCCAATCCGAGTCTCCATCAAGGGAACAAGTCGGGGACAAGGGGACACAAGCCAAGCCAGCTGGATCGAGCCACTTGCCTGCCCCAAAAACAGAGAAAAAAATCAGAGTGCTACAATAACCGCCTTCGAGGAAGACGACACTGCTCAGCAAAAGGCATTACCGCGATCGCGGCCGATCGCGGTGAGTCGCGGTTCATCGCGGTCAATCGCGGTTGATCGCGGTTTCTGGCCGACTTCATTTATTCTTATCCGAACTTAGTTTGGATTAAATTTCTTAACTCCGGGTTAAATATATTCGTACTTTAACGATATATTAACCCCGAAAATACCTCAACTGTATTATATAATGCTCGGAAAATTCTACAGAGCTTAGACCCCTCTTCAGAAGGTCCGAGACTCACTGAATTAAATCCGTCTAGCAAAACGGGCATAAGAAAAATTTAAAACAATTCAAAATACCTTTAAAAATTACGGGGTGTTACACTAGGAAAGCTCGTCTTGACTTTGATCAGAGTACCGTTATCTTTCCAATATGGATTCGCATTAAGCGGTGAGGTTGGTCGTGAACCGAAACATCAAGTCGTTTTTGAACGCTTGTATAATTAATTAATGTTCCCCAACATTTGTCATATTTCCGATAAGACTCAATTCGTTGGAGTCTTCTTTGGGATTGATTGCTGTAAGACCCGGTCTTCCAGAATCTTATCTTGTTCATGCTGCTTAATATATTCCAGTGGGAGTATGATGGTTGACTATCGTCATCGGTTATTATTCGAGAAGCGATGAGTCTAACCTAATATGACTGCTTCGAACCACTCTGCTTTGTATCCTTGCGTAGTCTTTCATTAGACTAACCAACCGTATTTATTCTCTGCATGGTTGGCTGGTGTCATTCGTTCGATTCGGCACATCAGATAAGCACCCGAGGAATAGAGGCTAGAATGACTATAGAAGTAAATGGTGTTTTAACGGTTTATCAGGCTACGATCCTTGGCGGGTGATCTTTTATGATCAAGACCCATGTATTTTTATAAAGACTTCCGCTAGATACTCTGTTTTGTCCTATGGGGATTGGGATGTAATCCCCAGACATATGTTTTAATTAAAGGTTTTGATGTTTATATCTTAACCATTGTTTATGAATGGTGTTTAGTCCGGAAAAGCCTGGGGTGGATTCGGTGTGGAAACCGAGGTCACTGGTGGTAATACCTTTCCAATCGGATTGAAATTTGGGGGTGTTACAGAGAGGGCGGCGGCAAGAGATCTTGACGGCGGCGGAACCTTTGAGTTGACGACGGAAAGCTTCTGTCAGCTAGAGGAGTGGCGGGGTACTGTTGGCGGAGCGGACTCGGCGGATGGCGAAGCGGATTGGAGGCTGGGAGATCTCGCCGGAGAGGATTTAGAGGAGACGGCCAGAGATCTAGGCGACACAAGGGCGGAGGATGAGACGACGAGTATTCTTGCGACGATATCTGTGCTGCACGACATGCCGCCCAGATCCGGAGATGAGGGGGAATCTGGGCTGCATGACGTGCCACCCAGATCTGGAGAGGAGGGGGTTTCCGGCGAGGTTTCCGGCACTGGCGGCAGCGAGGTTTCCGGCGAGGAGGAGAGGTTACCGGCTAGGACCGAGGAGGTGGATATCGGGGCGGACAATGCTTTGGACGTGGCATTGTCGGTCGCTATGGAGGCGGTGGATGGGTTGGCCGGAAATCATGTTCATCAAAAGCGGAAATATGAACGGAGGGCGACCGAAAAGGTATGTTTTATCATTTGTTTTAATTTGTTAAAATTAATTTATTTAATAAATTTTAGACTATATTTGGATGCATAATTATTTTTGTCTTTAATCATAATGAAATATGACATTACAGGAAGAAAGATAATAAATCATAATCGAAATATAAGGATAAAATGTTATGTATAATAAAACGATTATTAATTTATTTAGAAATAAAAAAATTAAAGATTGAATTAGTATAATCAGTGGAGAAACTAGAAAAGTTATTTAGAATAGTTAGTTACGGACGCGGATCAGAGAATAGGGCAACCTATTGAAAATAATTTTTATTAAGTCCTACACCTAACCATATAACTAAAATGTACTATTGATAATATACATTAACATACTATAGTTAATGTATGTAATAGACATGTAAAATACAAATAAAAAATTAAAGCGCGTGTAAAATAATTAATTCGTATTCATATAATTAACCTAATTTACGTATCTTTTAATAAAAGATTATATAGGTTATTTGATAATTAATAGAAAGTAGTTAAATGTGGAAATATATCTTAAATTATATTAATCCAATTTAATCATATGAATATGAATATTTTTAATATATTGATTATATTTATCATAAATTTTTATAGTAATGGAAATGTAAAATAGTTATATTTACTTTATAAAATAGGATGTATTGGTTAAAATCAAACAGTCGGATCGAGAAAGTCGGCGTACTACTGCATCTGCTCGCAAGAGGAGGGTTGTGGGTGTCTCGCAGGAGACGGAGATGGCCAGTGAGGATGATATTGGTTCCGTTCGTTCAGATGAGGACGTGGTTATGGAGGATGCCCCTACCACTACAGCTACAGAGGATCCGGACTTTACTACCGTCCCTTCTACTCTCCCGGAGGATCCATTGCCTACCTCCGCCAGCATAGATGTTGATCCACATGCTTCCACCTCTCAGGGCAAGCCTATTGCTTCCACATCAGGGGCACCAGATCAGCAGCACCCACCTGAGCATCACGCACCTCAGCATGTCCCATCTCCGCCGGAGCCACCTCACCAGTATCCTCCTGTGTTGAGGAACTTTGATACTCACATTGCGGAGCTGATATGGAGGAGGGTGTCACTGGACCCTCATGAGGACGTTGTTAGGACTTTGAGGGTTCAGACACGCCCGACACAATTTGGGTTTTGGAGGGATTGTATTCCCAGAGGGGAACCTGAGAAGGGCTCATGGATTTGGATTGCTCAGCAGATGGGATTGACAGGTTTACTTGATTTTCAGTTCGGCAATGCTGATCATACCCTTATTTCAGCGTTCGTCGAGCGCTGGCATCTAGAGACGAACACCTTCCACTTTCCCTTCGGCGAGATATGTCCTACTTTACATGACGTTATGATGATTCTAGGGTTGCCTATTGATGGATTTGCAGTGACGTCACCATGGACCGGTCATGATCGCGAGGTGGCGGAGTGTGAGGTGTTGTTTGACTATCTTTTTGGCATTGATTCTGAGTTCAGTCTGGATGATGATGATGCTGACATGGTCCGTGAGCTTAGGAAGGGTCGGGTCAAGCAATTTCAGTTAGAGAGGCATGTGCTGAGGATGATTGAGGAGGGTGCATATCCAGAGGATATAGCAGCTGGTTTCTTGTGGCACACCATGTCGGCTAGTATTTTCGTGGACAAGACCACGAACGAGCTGAGGACTCAGTTGTTACCTCTTTTTATGGATTGGGAGCATGTCGTTTATACAGCTTGGGGCACCGGGGTTCTAACTTTGCTTTTTAGAAACCTCGGAGAGGCTTCTCGACGCGGAGCTGCACAGTTGGCCGGTTGCGCCCGTCTCCTAGAGGTAGACCTTTATTATAGATCAATCGTGTTTTAAATCATTAATATAAGGTATTTAATTGTTTATAGCTAAAGTATGTATTCCTCCATACATAGGTTTGGATTTGGACATACTTCGTATACTTCCCGGACAACCCTAACCTCAAGGAAGGTGCGGACGACGACCTTCGACGCGCTACACGATATTGCGTTGGCCGGACCCCTCTCCGGTTAAGTGGCAACCAGTTGCACTATAGACGGATACTGGACGAGTACAGGCTAGAGGATGTACGTATTCTAATTCCCTTTTAATATACTATAAGATAGGCTTAAAGAATTATTAATATAGGTTTTGTATTTTTATATTAATTGCAGATACGGTGGATGCCGTATGAGGGTCTTGATTTCCGAGGTGCTCATAGGGCCTCCACATATCGAGGGATTATTCGTTTTCTCGATGTAAAGGAGCCCTACATGCCGTATAGGCTTACCCGCTAGTTCGGCTATCGACAAAGCAGACCCTCGATATCATAGAGCATCGGGTTGCAGTGCATCCTTTTGATTTTAAGGGGAGTAGGCGATACAACTTGTACTTTGACTCGCATTGGCACAGGTGGGACCAGCTTGAGCATCATCTTTGCCCTTACATCTTGATGAGTCCACCTGCCACGATGGCTTGGGATGTGGACGACGCGTACTTGGAATGATATCTACAGGTGTCGCATCCTTATGTGAGTCCTCATGCGCCAGTCCAGCCTCGTATTTCTAGAAGCCCACCTCCGGCTATCAATGCGAATAGGGTATGTTTCTTGTCCCATTATTTGTTCTTAATAATTATTTTAGGGAAATCCATGTATTTAAAATATTTATTTTCATTTGCAGTGTGTGACGATGGACAAGGCGTATGTTCAGGAGATTATAGAGGCAAGTGGTGGAGGTTTGCTACACTGTTGGCAACATATACATGACATACTTGCCAGTGACGTCATCCATGTAGCTCCTCTGCTTGTACATGCATCACAGATGCCTTCTCAGCCCTCTAGTACAGCCAAGTCTTCTAGTGTAGCCGAGGCACGAGCGCGTTGGCAGCATGTGCATTCTATATTTGATAGAGAGAAGGCCGAATCGTCTAGGATGGCAGAAGAGCGTGCATCAGCTCATCAGGCAGCGTCTCAACCTATACGGGCGGCTCCTCCAGATTGGGCAGACAACGTGGATTTGGACGACGACGTTGGTTTGAGTAGTGATTCCGACAGTTGAGATGGAGTTGTTTTTGTAAAACGTTTAATTAGATATGTTGTAGATTTTCGTTCGGTTTTCATTCAATATGAATCGGAAACAACAAGAAATTGATAACAAATTACTTCTATAAAACCATAGAATACAATCCAACATTCGGAATAAAAAAACACATAATGTTTTTATACATTTGCAACCTTACGTAATAAAAAAAGACATCAAACTTATAAGTTGCAAAAATCATAACCAAAATATATTGCATTATAAATCCACACGATTACATGCCTACAAATAGATGTCAAGTCCTACAAACAAAGTACAAAAAACTAACAACATCCAAATAACTACAAGATTGAGTTGGTGTCGCGTTGTGCAGATTATGTCGTTGACCGACTGAAGATTCCTAAAGGAGGGTGAGCCTACGATGACCAAGTCGAACTCGTCGAACATTCTGATTTGCTCCTTTTCTGGCAACAACACATAAATACTTGGAATCCACAAACCCCAGTTCAGTATCATATAAGAAGCTCCTTATAATACTGAACCGGAGTTTGTGGATTCCAAGTATTTTTGTGCTGCTGCTAGAAAAAAAGGGGCAAATCAGAAACGACGGGTTCGACTTGGTCATCGAAGGCTCACCCTTCTTTAGAAATCTTGAGGCGGTGAACGGGATAATGGCCACAAGGCAATGACTCCAACTCAATGTTGTAATTATAACATTATTCATACATTTGCAGACTTATGTAATCAAAAGACATAATAAACTTATTGCTTGTAATCATAACCCCGATAATATATCTTTTTCCTCAACTTCACGTTTGAATATGAAAGGGTGTCGCACAACTTTTTAAGCTCATTTCTTTCCAGCACCAATTCTCTAATAATCTTGGCAGCATTGTCGTCATACGGTGGATCAAGCCACTTAAAGGTACGACACCCTCTCATCTCCCCATCCCGCTCCATTGAGATGTAATCCTTGCATGCGAGGTACCTTTTTTTGTAGTGAATGGGTCTGTCACACGTGTACAAGACGATCGGGAAATTGCATTGGCATATTGTAACCGGAGCTTGTGCACTGCTGGACGTGCTGGACGATGAAGCCATACTATCCAACGATCTTGATATCCCGGATCTGGAATATGATTTTTTTTATCACAAGCTATAAACTCTTAAAAAAAAGCCAAAGAAAGATGAATAACGTTACCGAGGAACTGAATAATCCCTGGTGCAGCACAAAGGCACCCTTTTGGTTATATACTATGGTTATATCCAATTTGGTTAAATCATATCGTTATATCCTATGGTTATATCAAATTTGGTTATATCATATCGTTATATCCTATAGTTATATCCAATTTGGTTATATCATATCGTTATATCCAATTTGGTTATATCTTATGGTTATATTCTATAGTTATATACTATGGTTATATTCTATAGTTATATACTATGGTTATATCATATAGTTATATACTATGATTTATATATTATTGTTATATAATATAGTTATATACTATGATTATATCTTATAGTTATATCCAATTTGGTTATATCATATGGTTATATCCAATTTGGTTATATATTATATTTATATTATATAGTTATATACTTTGGTTATATACTATGGTTATATCTTATAGTTATATCCAATTTGGTTATATCATATCGTTATATCCTATGGTTATATCCAATTTGGTTATATCATATCGTTATATCCTATGGTTATATATTATATTTATATTCTATAGTTATATACTATGGTTATATCATATAGTTATATACTATGATTATATCTTATAGTTATATCCAATTTGGTTATATCCTATGGTTATATCCCATTTGGTTATATCATATCGTTATATCCAATTTGGTTATATCATATCGTTATATCCAATTTGGTTATATCTTATGGCTATATTCTATAGTTATATACTATGGTTATATCATATAGTTATATATTATGATTTATATACTATGGTTATATAATATAGTTATATACTTTGATTATATCTTATAGTTATATCCAATTTGGTTATATCATATGGTTATCCAATTTGGTTATATATTATATTTATATTCTATAGTTATATACTTTGGTTATATATTATAGTTATATACTATGGTTATATCTTATAGTTATATCCAATTTGGTTATATCATATCGTTATATCCTATGGTTATATCCAATTTGGTTATATAATATTGTTATGTCCTATGGTTATATTCAATTTGGTTATATCTTATGGTTATATTCTATAGTTATATACTATGGTTATATCATATAGTTATATACTATGATTTATATACTATGGTTATATAATATAGTTATTAACTATGATTATATCTTATAGTTATATTCAATTTGGTTATATCTTATGGTTATATTCTATAGTTATATACTATGGTTATATCATATAGTTATATACTATGATTTATATACTATGGTTATATAATATAGTTATTAACTATGATTATATCTTATAGTTATATCCAATTTGGTTATATATTATATTTATATTCTATAGTTATATACTTTGGTTATATACTATAGTTATATACTATAGTTATATCTTATAGTTATATCATATCGTTATATCCTATGGTTATATCCAATTTGGTTATATCTTATGGTTATATTCTATAGTTATATACTATGGTTATATCATATAGTTATATACTATGATTTATATACTATGGTTATATAATATAGTTATATACTATGATTATATCTTATAGTTATATCCAATTTGGTTATATCATATGGTTATATCCAATTTGATTATATATTATATTTATATTCTATAGTTATATACTTTGGTTATATACTATAGTTATATACTATGGTTATATCTTATAGTTATATCCAATTTGATTATATCATATCGTTATATCCTATGGTTATATCCAATTTGGTTATATCCAATTTGGTTATATCATATGGTTATATCCAATTTGATTATATATTATATTTATATTCTATAGTCATATACTTTGGTTATATACTATAGTTATATACTTTGGTTATATACTATAGTTATATACTATGGTTATATCTTATAGTTATATCCAATTTGATTATATCATATCGTTATATCCTATGATTATATCCAATTTGGTTATATATTATATTATATTCTATAGTTATATACTATGGTTATATCATATAGTTATATAATATGATTATATCTTATAGTTATATCCATATTTTCTCAAATTTCGAAATTAATGTTTATGTTGGGCGGCACCTGGTGCAGCACAAAGTGGTACAGAAATCACCCAAAAGTCCCATTTCACAGAGTTGTGCGACACCTGGTGCAGCACAAAGGCACCCTTTTGGACGACACCTGGTGCAGCACAAGTAAAACACCCCGTGCTGCACTATGTGCCGCCCAAAACGGTCATATTTTGCCATTCTTAACGGTCATATGAACCCATTATAAATAGAAACCGAAATCATCTACTCATTCACACAATTCCCACTCCATAACTTCTCACAATCTTCTCGTATGTTCTATTCGTTCTAATGGCGCCTTTGGTTCTCAAAGTTTACCAAAATGGGCGAATCACCTACAATCGAATGATACGCTAACGAAGTGGGATAGACACGTTTTTCCATGGCTACGAAGGTGGCGAGGTCCGCATGTTAGATATGGGGGATGCCTCGCCTGGAGCTGGGGGGTTATCATTGGGTTACTTGTTTATGGCGTTATTTTACAATCCAACAACCGGGTTCACCCTGGGCGGATTTTTTACTTCCCACCGGGTGTGGATCCCCCCCGACTCCGTGAGGTGGTAGATGAGGATCACGTAGCTAAACTTATAGCACTTTACAGACCTGGTGTAATTAAGTGGTGGTTCATTAGAGACTAATTAGTAATTACATTTATAAAAAAAATCTAATTTAATCATTATTTCTAAACATTCTACATACATACATCTATGTTATTTCTAAACATTATACATACATGCATATAGTTTATTATGAAAAAACAATCATTTTATTTCTACATTTATCTAAATATTATATATACATGTAATATCTTTATACTGTAAAAAATTAAAAAGATTACGTACCCCGAAGTATTGAGAAGAAACCGGTGACTGAAAATCAACTTCATCATCTAGAGAGGTGTGCGCGCTCGAAGACGACTCGGACCGCCCCCTCCAACACGAATCGCTTGACGACGACATGTATATAGCCGGAAAATTACAATCCTGTATTTTTTTGTTGTAATTCAGTGGTGGTTCAACTACTAATACATATCCCATATATATAGCCGACCACATTGGCATAAATTAAGCGGTCAAATTGTGTTGCACATAGTGTCGCACAAAATGACCGTTTAATTTAAAACGAAAACATTTCGGGTGACACTATGTGCAGCACAAAGTGACCGTTTAATTTCAAATGGACACTTTCTGGACTGCACCTAATGCCGTTCAGGAACCAATTTTCACCATGAACCGATTTTTTTGGACTGCACTACATGTTGTCCAAAAAATTGATTCAATGAACCGTGACCAACCATGTGCTGTACCTGATGCCGCACAAAAAACCCGGTTTATTTCGGCGGCACCAGATGCAGCACAATTTGGAGTATGGTGTTGAAAAAATTAGAGTGTGCGGTTTTTCGAAAAAATAAAAGGGAAAATTTGGGCCAACATGGAGAATCCACCACGTGTCGTTAATTGACGGAGTTTTGTTGACTATCGAAATGAGACCCGCATGTGGGACCAACTTCCTTGTTCCACGTCACTGAAAAAGAGAGCGGAGAATCCGGAGATCAAAGAAGAAGCCAAAGGGATTCATCTTACATGTGGGGATGCCTAAACAAATCCACGTGTTGTTGAAAGTCTACGGCTATCACACTACAGATTCAACGTTCAATGTCTCCTCCTTTCTCAGTATATTTTTTTACTTCCTAATTTACGTTTACATCAAACAAAAGGGTTTAAGAAGTGATAACAATGTTTCTAAATCAATAAACTATTTTTTGAATATGTGTCCATGTTAATAAATTAAATTTAAAAATTATTTAAAACTATTTTCTAATATAAAATTAGTATACTTTTTAAAATAAATAAATTAATAACTAAAAAATATTATTATTTTTAAATCGTTTTTTTTTTAATGTGTATATATGGACATGTTAAAAGTCAAAATTTGAAAATTATTTTCAAAATATTTTTTAAGTAGAAAGGACGAATCCCTAAAAAAAAAGTTAAACTAATAACAAAAATAGATTATTACTAAATAAAAAATTTATTTTATATCCATAGTAACACACTAAAAAAATCTGTTAAATATAAGAAACCTATTGTGTGACTCACGGATACACATAAAAAAAATCGCTAATATATACACACTTGGACTAAAGATCAATAGCTAAACAAACACGCAAGCGAGCATGATGATCAAATATTTTTTGTTAGATTTCTTAAGTAAAAATGAAGTACCGGTAATATTAACGAGTTCGTAATTTAATTTTAGATTATATACATATAAATTTGTCTATCAAGATTAGTTGACAAGTCAAACCCTATAATTATAAGGTTACTAGTTTAAATCTTCATTCCTTCGTTTTTCATTCCTTTATTGTAATGGTTAAATGTCTCATATAAATAGGAAAAAAGTACTTATAAAATAATGGTTTTTTCTCTGATATCATTTAATACTTTAATTCGCATGTTACACCAAGTTTAACATATTTTATGTGATAACCCTAAAGTTTTGATTTTTTTTCTCAAAATATTTAAATCGTTAATATTCATAATTTTCGTTATTTTAAAATAAAAATAAAAGATTGCACAAAGCCAGTGCCCCCACCAGACCAAATCCCCCTCCATTCATCATCATCATCATCTTCTTCAACCAAATTCCTCCCATACTTTGCTTTTTCTCTCCTCTCTGAGTCGTCTATTAATTAGAGATGGACAAGCTAGATTCATAGATACACAGAGGAATACTAATCTACACCGCTTACCCTGTATATTAACAACATACTCCAAACTAATTTAAATCCATCCATCCACATGAAAATTCAATGCGACGTCAGCGAATCCCAGCCGGCCACCGTCTACGCTGTGACGAGGCCGCCCTCTTCCACCTCTGCGACCGTCGCGTCCAGCACGGTAACAAGCTCGCCGACAAGCACCTCCGATTCTCCTCTCTACGATATCTACCAAGTTCACTTTATTTGTCCTTCAGTTCCATTTGATGGGTTTAATGGGCTTTTGGGAATTTAGGGTTTGGAGATTTAGGGCTTTTGGAAATTTAGGGATTTTTATGAATGTGAGAGTTTATGGCTTTTGAAAATTTAGGGATTTTGATTTGTTCAAGCTCTATATCAATTACTTAACTACAGTAACTTTTTCAGTTCATATCAATTTATAACTTGTTATGGTTGTTGCTCTAAAAACGCAACATTCAAGAGTATTTTGTTTTGACATTGTAGTTTATATACTTTAATATGTTATGGGGACTATGTTGATTTTTGTGTGTAACAACAGTACTTTTCTTGAGTAATAAAAAAAAACAGTATTTTTCATGAACTAGCAGTAGCTATTGTGAATCAACAATTTGGTTGAAGAAGATGATGATGATGAATGGAGGGGGCTGGTGGGGTCACTCGCTTTGTGATTTTTTTTTTTAAATTTAACGAAAAATGTGAATATTAATGATTTAGATATTTTGCGAAAAAAATCCAAACTTTAAGGTTATCACGCGAAATATGTCAAACTTTGATGTACCGTGCGAATTACGCGATATTTTAGGGTTATCACGCGAAAAAACCATAAAAATTTATCATACTTCTTCCGATCTAAAAGAAGTGTCGTTTTGCCTTGGACACAATATTTAAGAAAAATATTAAGTATACATAGAATCTACTCTCTAGGGGTGGACATGAAAAACCGAAACTGGAAAATCGAACAAAAAACCGAAAAAAACGATCAATTTTTTGGTTAACCTTACCGAAGAAAAACCGACTTCCGGTTAACCGATGAACTAACTTTTGGTTATTTGGCATGGTAATGGTTAGTGATTATTTTGGTCTCGATTAACTGACTAACCGATATTATAAAAAATATATTTTTAGAATTATAACAAGATAACTAGTATGGTCTACTAGTAGTGGACACATTCTAAAATGAAAGGGGTGTTTTGCCTTGGTTCGAATGTCTCTAGACGCAACCACCCATTTCTCTTTTTATTATGTATAAATGAAATAGTGATTGTGATACATAGGTACAAGACAATGAAATAGAGAGAGATTTAGAATACTAATTAATATTGAAAGAGGATCAAGTAATTTTATTAAGTGGAATGAACAAAACTCATGACAATATACTAGTGATTGATTTCATATTCAAATGGCTTAGTTTTTTACCCATTTCATTTAGGAAAAAGATATATACACACGAAAAATTGTCTAAATGCAAACCAAAATATGCGTTAAGCCTTAACGTACGGGTGGGGTGTGATATGTCTTAACGCACAAGGGACAGAAGAGGCATTTTCGGAAAATTCGGGGGTACCACCTGTGCGTTAAGGCATAACGCACAGGTTGAAATGGGCCAAGAGAGACAGGCCCAAAATGACACTGTATCTGTGCGTTAAGCCTTAACGTATGGCATTGTAGTTGTGCGTTAAGGCTTAACGCACATACAAAAAAAAAATGGCCCCATAATCATGTAGAAAATTTCAATACGAGTTCGTACATATAAAATTCGTCCAAAACGGACATCGTTTGCCCCTCCAAAAGCCCAAAAAACGGACATATAAAATTCTGGCTAATACGGCGACCGGAGGTGGGTAATCGGCGGTGAGAGCTTGGGGCTTTGGAAGCTAACTTCCAGACGCAACTTTTGGTGGTAGCGGCGACTCCAACGGTGGATGGTGGTCGACGAATTTCTTCGATGAACAGACACGGCCGCGGAGCTAGGGTTCTTGAGCTTTTGGGATTAAATTGAATACCGAAAACTCATTGAAAGGTGCCCTATTTATAGGGGTTGGAAATGTCTCGGGAAGAGCTTCGAAGAGTGGGGTAGGGTGGTACGTGTTGGACGGAGATGGATATCGAATTGGCCCAGATCTAATGGACGGAGAGTGGGATAAGTATACTAAATTTAATTAAACACTATAATATATAAGTCTAGGTATACTAGATTTAATGAAATACTATAGTACATAAGCGTAACTATATGAAATACAATGAAATATTATAATACATAAGTGTGACTATATGAAATATAATGAAATACTATAGTTTATAAGTCTAAGTATACTAGATTTCATGAAATAATATAGTACATAAGTCTAAGTATATTAGATTTCATGAAATACTATAGTACATAAGTGTGACTATATGAAATATAATGAAATACTATAGTATATAAGTGTAACTATATGAAATATAATGAAATACTATAGTTTATAAGTCTAAGTATACTAGATTTCATGAAATACTATAGTACATAAGTGTAATTATATGAAATTTAATGAAATACTATAGTATATAAGTGTAACTATATGAAATATAATAAAATACTATAGTATATAAGTCTAAGTATACTAAATTTAATGAAACACTATAATATATAAGTCTAGGTATACTAGATTTAATGAAATACTATAGTACATAAGCGTAACTATATGAAAAATAATGAAATACTATAGTACATAAGTGTAACTATATGAAATTTAATGAAATACTATAGTACATAAGTGTAACTATATGAAATTTAATGAAATACTATAGTACATAAGTGTAACTATATGAAATTTAATGAAATACTATAATATATAAGTCTAAGTATACTAGATTTAATGAAACACTATAATATATAAGTCTAAGTATACTAGATTTAATGAAATAATATAGTACATAAGTGTAACTATATGAAATATAATGAAATACTATAGTACATAAGTGTAACTATATGAAATTTAATGAAATATTATAGTACATAAGTGTAATTATATGAAATTTAATGAAATATTATAGTATATAAGTATAAGTATACTAGATTTAATGAAACACTATAATATATAAGCGTAACTATATGAAATATAATGAAATACTATAGTACATAAGTTTAATTATATGAAATATAATGAAATACTATAGTTTATAAGTCTAAGTATACTAGATGTAATGAAATACTATAATACATAAGTATAACTATATGAAATATAATAAAATACTATAGTATATAAGTCTAAGTATACTAGATTTAATGAAATATTATAGTACATAAGTGTAACTATATGAAATACTATATTACATAAGTGTAACTATATAAAATATAATGAAATACTATAGTATATAAGTCTAAGTATACTAGATTTAATGAAATACTATAGTATTTCATTAAATCTAGTATACTATAGTATATAAGTCTAGTATACTTAGACTTATATACTATAGTATTTCATTAAATATAGTATACTTAGACTTACATACTATAATATTTCATTAAATTTCATATAGTTACACTTATGTACTATAGTATTTTATTATATTTCATATAGTTACGCTTATATAATATAGTATTTCATTAAATCTAGTATACTTAGACTTATATACTATAGTATTTTATTATATTTCATATAGTTACACTTATATACTATAGTATTTCATTATATTTTATATGTACGGACTCGTATTAAAATTTATACAAAATTATAGTAGAAAAATGCAAAAAAAAACCAAAAAAATTCACTATACTATATGCCCGGCACCAAATTGTAAAAAAAATGGGTAGGAAGGCTTTGTTTTTTGGGCTTTTGGAGGGGCAAACGATGTCCGTTTTGGACGAATTTTATATGTACGGACTCATATTAAAATTCTCTACATGATTATGGGGCAAAAAAAAGTTTTCTTTTTTTGTATGTGCGTTAAGCCTTAACGCACAACTACAGTGCCATACGTTAAGGCTTAACGCATAGCTACAGTGTCATTCTGGATATTTTTTCCACTTTTATTCCAGTTTTGTCCCTTGTACGTTAAGCCTAAACGCACCAGCCTGTACGTTTAGCCTTAACGCACAAAACAGTTTGCATATAGGCGGCGTTTCGTTTGCATATAGACTGACCCTTCATTTACTTATTCGTTAGCATATTTAATATATCAGCAGAATATATAATATAACGGATATACTTAGATTTAAAACTTGAGGAATAAGAGCAAAAGCACAGTTTATCAACACAGGATATTGGAATTGAGGGAGATTTAGGCTAGGCTACTAATTAATATTGAACGGAGATTAAAATAATTTGATGTTATGATGTTAATCTTGTTTTAATTATATAGATGCCAAACACCAACCTAGTGGAGATAAGTCATATAAGAGATGAAAGTAAGGAAGATAGTGTTGAAAGGGTCACTGGGTTGAACAAGTTTATTCGTCCTTCGACTTTAGTATTAAATTATTTTGTTTCGTATCAAAATTATGGGGTGGTAAACTAAATAACTCGATTTTCATTTTATGATTGACATTTTTATTTTACTTTTATGCGTTGTACAACAAGTTGTAATATTAAGAAAGTTGAAGAAATAACTAATAATAGTAAGTTTCACTAGAGCACTAAAATACCTTTATTTTTTAATATTATGATTTTTTGGTAAACCCGAATAACCATACCGAAACCGTTGGTTAACCGATATATGGTTAACCGGTGTTAACGGTATGGTAATGGTATGATGAATGCACTAACCGAAATCTCGGTTAATTGAAGTCCGGTTAACCGAACATGCCCACCTCCCTCCATATAATATTACATGTCTCTTTAGAGTTTGACATAATATTTCAAAAACTAAAAACTAGTCTAATATGTCCCTATTAAAATGTTTAAAAGCGACTCTATATTTCTTGGATGAATAAACCACATTAACAATTAAGGGTAAAGTTGAAAAAGAGGTAGTCAAAATAGCTTAAAACAACTATTTCTAAACAAAAGTTTAAGGCTAAAATGATATGTACGTAATTTTAGAAGGAGGGAGTAACATTTTTCCTCAATCTTCCCACATAATAAATAATCAATACACTCTTGAGCCCGTGAATGGAAAGTTTAGAAAAAAAATGTTAACAAAAATAAATTCCAACAACAATTTATATAATTCACTCGTAATTAATTACATAGATATCCTAAAACGCATATAAAGATTATCAAAATTCAAGTGTTGAAACGACACTTAATTTAGAACGGAGGGAGTAGTAATAAGTTGTTTCTATTTTGGATTAGTTGTTCGTTCTTTTAAATAATCCACCCTAATACAATATAAGGGAGAGTCCATGTTTTCACAAAATATTGCTTCACGTGACACCTTCTACAATCACCATTTATCCCACTATCTCCATCCAAAAAAAATTACTATTAAAAAAAAGTTCAAAATTTTGTGAAACTTTCTTCTTGCCACTATTTATTTATTTTATCATTTCTTTTTAACCATACAAAGTGTCATTAAAAATTACCCACTTTAATTTTTTTTTTTAAAACCGGCCTATAAAATAATTGGCATTATAAATAGAATAATAAATTGATATTAGGGTACAATTGTACCATGCAATCCAATTTAATATATGTTACACATTATATATAGATATTTTATTATTCAATATATAATATATAAATAGTATATTGATTTATCATAATAAATTTATTGGAAAATAATAATTAAATCCATCATACACGTCCTAATTAATTTCATATTGTATTAAACATTATATATATTTTCATAAATAATTCTTTCTGAGCTTTGATTTATTACTATCATCTTATATAGATGAATAACTATTGTATTTAAAAATGTTTATAATACTATCATCTTATATAAATTAATAAAAAAATTGGTGGATTAAACAATATTTTTATTATCTCGATATTCATTAACCAGAATATCATTTAAAAAATTGTTTATTTTAGAAAGGTAGTCATGATTTTAATTTAGACAGATTTGGTTGGATATTATATAAATTAAAATTAATTAATTTTTGATAGGTTTAAGCGTTTCCTTGTAGGGTAACAGTTTTCTTAAAATGAACTATTTAATCAATACGGCTATGTCATTAGGACATAGGTTAGAAAGGCAGTTTGACAAATAATTCGCTTTAATTTATGTTTATATATATAGACGATGATAGTGAAAATTTTCATCATCGTTTGCGGACTAGAGGTTTGTACTGATTGTAGTTGACCATGTTATTTCATCTCCTTTCTTCATCGTTTGTAGTAACCTCTTCTCCTCTCCACCTCTTTGTTCAAAAAAATTTTTATGTCATTTTTCTTAATAAAGGTGCATCAAGTATAATAACTATAAAAGGATCAATTTATAATTTATTTAGTGTTATATAAAATCAATTTTTTCTTTAGAAATTTAATTAATTTAATCCCACTTCCTTCTATTTGGAAAGGACTTAAACAAATTGTTTTTCGTATAAGTTTAGTATCTTTTCTATTTTTCTAATATCTTTCGAAGTATTTATTTGTCAACTTAGACTGCAAGAAAATTGAGTAACACAAGTTGTACGTCTTTGGAATAAATTGCACTTGAAAATTTGGTGACATGTTCAATCATGATTTCTTAGCACATTTAGAGTGAAATCTTTTTATCTCTGTAATGTTTATATTTATCAATTCACCCACCTCATTTCCATTGATTTATCTATGCTTGAGAATAATCTAACATAGCTACATTGATTTGTAATTATGTAACATTCATTCGCATACAAAATTTCTCTTTCATTTGATGTCTAATATAATCTCAAAATAGTCGACTCGTGCATGGCACGAGGTTTAAACTAGTTGATCAAATAAAAGAGTAGTAAATACATAGAGGAGGTCAGTAGTAGAGCCATAAATTTTCGTACGGGCGAGCTAAAATGTGTAACAAAAACTCAATATTTTGCTTATTCGAAGCATTCACACTTATATCGACATTTTGCTTATTCGGTCCATCCACGCTTATATCAACAATTTAAGACTCGTTATTTGAAATTGACTTCCTCTTACTCCGAGTAACAGACTTATCCATTATCCTAAGTATAAAAAAAATAAAATAACCCATTTCAAACAAAATAAATTATAATATTCAACATTTAATTTATTTAATTAATTAATCAAAGACTTAATTTAAACAAAACATTTCAAGCTCATCAATTACTATATGCTAAAGCAGTAGCAATTTCTGCCACATGTCGCCCGTTGAATAGCGCCACATCACTCCATATTAAAATAATTGATTGGTTGAAATTTTACTTGACCCCACTTATTTACAAATTTAATTAATTAATAATTATTTAGTTTATTTATACCGTAGAAAATAGCAATTGAAAATCTATCCCAACTAAATGTTGCAATTAATTATATATTTTTATCATAATCTTGATTCTCTTTTTTTTTTAACGGAATAATCTTGAATTTGTTATTTACTAAGGCATAATCTACAAAATCTTTTATAAAATATAAACTAATACAAAATCCTGAATGTTGCAACTAATGGTTTTCCCTCAGTGATAGCTCTCTCCATGGTCAACCTCCAAATACGTATCCAGTTAAAATATCCACTTTTAGTATAAAATCTTTAGAAATCTTATAGTAGTTAAAAACAAATATTCAGTTAAAATTTGATTCTCCCTCAATCAACCTCCCATCAATCTATAAGTAGCTTATATGCAACACTATAGACTGTACTCACACTTGTCCTCAATTTGATCAGCCATTTGCAGAGATATAATATTCAACGTAAGTTTTGTTTATGCTAAACATGAATTTAGTATGTATGTTACATTGTATTTGCTAATTTTTATTTATTATTGCAGACTATGGAGATGAATATCCATCTTTTTCATGAACTTCTTAACCTCGAGAAAAATGTTAAGTGTACTATTTTTTGTCGCCTTAGTATTTTCACATCTTTAATAGTTTTAACAAGCCTTTTGATTTTTTTTAAATAGCTTTTCTTATGATATTGTTAAATGATGCACAACTCTTAATTATTCATAATATGTTTTCTTCTTACATGGATGCGTGTTGATGAAGCGTTGCTTGGAAGGACTCCATGCCTTATTAGCTTAGATGTGTAGTTTTCATATTTTCTTTTGTTACATTTTGTCCAGAATTATGGAATGTTGACAACTTAGGCTATTAATACCATGAACTTGTGAATCCTACCAA
The DNA here is from genome assembly GCA_027886185.1 of Rheum nobile. Classification (NCBI taxonomy): domain Eukaryota; kingdom Viridiplantae; phylum Streptophyta; class Magnoliopsida; order Caryophyllales; family Polygonaceae; genus Rheum; species Rheum nobile. The sequence continues at coordinate 2,753,603 of WOAB01000207.1, read as the reverse complement.
GTATTGTTCTAAACTTTTGCAAACAATTTAATGTGGTGTAGCAGGTTGTCCCCGTCGATTCACTTCATGATGCAAATGGAGCTTCTTGTGTTTGGTTTTAAATTTGACTTTTCATGCTTTTTTAGCTGAGATGTATATTTTTTGTGTTACTTTTGCTAAAATTTATCATGAATTACCAAAATTCCATATAGAGATTGATATTTTATAACTACTTAAGTTTCATACATGGAGTTGATGTTATTGACTTTTCTTAAACTTTTGCAAACAATTTTCCAATATTAAATATAATAATATTTACTTAAGTAGTTGATGTTATTGACTTTTCTTAAATTTCATTGCTATTGGAAAATTGATTTGATTATGTATAAACATGATTAGTAAATATTATTATATTTAATATATATGACAATCACACATTGAAAATAATGCCCCTGGCAGGGCACGAGTCTTCAACTAGTACTCAATATAATCCGTACTCAAGTTTTTTTAGAGAAAAAAGACACAAAATACATATTTTTTGTATTTTCTAAAAAAGAGTCGATAAATTATTACTTTTTGTTTTCACAAGTTACAATGCAAAAATCACTAGATCAATATATTTTTTTCTTATAATATTTTCTTTGTTTATCTTATACGGAGTATTATAAAACTAAAGAATTTAAAAGACCAAAATCAACAAGCCTAATAAGAGACGGAGAAAGGAACTTCGAAGATAACAATGAAAATGCTCCCTCACCCCCAAACCCAACCCTAAACCCTAAACTGGAACCCGCCGCCGCCCATAACCACCCCTGTCACCAATAAGATCAAACTCAAACACTTCCACACCAACATAATCACCCAACGAAATCTCTCGATTCAGTGGATCCTCGCTTCCCTTGAAACCCAGATCTCCCACAGTGATGGAGCGGAGAAAAAGATATGTCTAAAGGGCAAAACCAAACTCGACTCCTTCGACAAACCGAATGGAATCATCTATGGGCATGGACGATGGCGCGGTGGTGGGTTCTAGCTTTCCTTGTCGAGGCTCACCTCCTTCCTCCGGGTTGTGGGGTGTCTGCATCGGTTGTCTCCCTCGTCCTTTGCTTCTGGAATGGGGGTCGGAAAGTGTCTATGTTCCATCCGGAGCTTTTGATTCTTCTTTGGTTACTGTTCCCGAAATCCTGTGCCAGTTTAGAAGACGCTCCCCACCGACTTCCAGAGCTCGACGCCTATGGAGTTTTCCTTCACCGATTTGGTGAGGAATCGAGATGACTTGCCCAACCCGGCACTGCTCAACATTTGTTCTCTGCCTTGCGTCCTCTTCATCGTGATTCAAGGTGTTTCCAATCTGATCTTCCCTCTTCTGGTCCTTTCCTTGGTATTTTTTTAATGGTTGAACCTTGGATCTTTGTGTTTGCTATTTGGTTCTATTTGTTGCAAGCCACATATCTGCATAAGTTGAACCCTAAATTGAAATCTTACTACCTACCGCATTTGCTAACCTTTGACTATGTTGTTCTGGATCTGTTTAACTATGACTATGTTGTTGTTTGCCGGATCCAGATCCCTTTTGAAAAGAGGTGTAAGTACTTGTTGTACTTTGTTCTTTTATGCTTTGTCAATGATCTTCGTAAATCTAAAAATATTTTCCCTAGAATCATGCATAAGGTGCTGGTGACCTTATGGTGTGAAGTGAAATTGGATATCTGGATTTTTGGGCATTTTTTGTGCTCTTTTGTCCTTGCACCTATGAACATGTTGCATTTATGCTTGAACTACTATTACCTTTATTACCACAAATTTGATACCCTTATCTCTGTCATTAGTTTGATATCGGATGTTTGGCTGGAAATGGTGTTGAAATGGTGGATTATTTGGTACTTTTGCTACTGGACTGATTTCCTTCTCCATTATCATTTTTCAACTCTTATTGATTTTGAACATTTGCTTAAGATGCAGTAGAATAGTTATTGTGTCTGTCTCAACTATCTTTTGATCTGTGTTCAGGTAACCCCTGACTTCTTTATCAAGAGCTCAAACAAGGAAGAACATTGTCAGTCTACATACTTAACTGCTAGGTTGAACATTTGGCAACTTCTGAACAAATATTATCAGAACAATCTTATCTACACATTATACTCTATGCCTTCTGAACAAATGCTCTTAGTGCTACCAATTGCTAAGAGTATACTCTCCCTGAGGAAGGGCTCCCACAATCTTAAAAAAGTTTTCTCCTTGAGGAAGGGCTCCCACAATCTTAAAAATGTCTTCTCCACTGTCATAAATGTTCTGTTAGTTCAGGGAACTTGCTTCTGGATGTTTATATGGTGTGAACTCATGAAAACTATGTACCTCTTCTTTAAGTTGGTCATTGACAAAATAAAGCATTATATTGTACTTTTACAATATAACCAGAATAATGTGTGTAGCGTGAATATATTTTTGGTGGTTGACCCACCAGAGTCATCAACTATGACAAAAAATAAATTTCAACACTTTTATTTACAAGAGATTACATGCGAACAATTGTTTGAATTGTAAAGGATTATAATATGTATATTGGATTTTTACAATCCAAAGTACAATGCTATCTTATATTACTTTACCAAGTGTGACAACAATGTCGGAAATGAAATGACAATTATAAGTATTTATTCCCTCAAAATGTTAACAAAACATCTAATCCCTTGGAAAATTGAAATTCAAAGTCAAAGAGTGTTAGAAAATTGGATGCGAAGCCACTGTATGCAGAAAGGAAATTCTTTTGAGGTCTATCAATACAATGAACTCTGGGATGATCATCACGAATCTTTGACGGTTTGTACTCGTCATAACTGTCATTACTATGAACCACATAACAAGACCCCTAACTGTCATTGGATATGGGGCAATCACTCAATCGGTTTTTTATGAAGATTACAACATGGAATTGCCGTGGAATCTGGAAAAAAACTTTTTGGATGGATGTTGAATCTTTTTGCAAAATTGAACGAATTCAATTAATTGCACTCTTTGAAACAAGAACAAACAAAGAACCAAGTGAAAAAGTGTGGAAAAAGCGGGATTTGATCAATTCTACTGTGTCCCGGCTACGGGTTGCTTGGGTGACATTTGTGTAATGTGGAAAACCTATCAACTTACAAATGAAATCCTTGAAATTGACCAAATTAAAGCAAGATTTATTAGTATCAAGTATACAAACCAGCTCACGAACATAAAACTTATGTTAATCATAACTTATGCTCCACCAAATGAATCTGCAAAGAATGTGTTCTGGGATGGACTCATCTCTTTTGATAAAAAATGTTCTCTTCCGTGCATTATTATGGGAGATCTAAACGAAATACAAGACCCTTTTAAAAAATTAGGTGGTTTAATACCACCTTTGACCAAATTTGCAAGATTACGACATTTTAAGAATGAATGTGAACTACTGGAGATCCCTATTCAAGGAAACATCTATACCTGGCGAAAGAACATTACAGAATTAGATAACATATATGAAAAACTGGATAGGGTACTCATTCATCACCAGATCCTTCAATGGTACCCTGATATCTGTACTAAACACTTTGGTTTTACCAGCTCAGACCACGGTCCCATCTCTATCGAGCTTGACTCAGCAATAACTTTTAAAAATCAACCGTTTAAATCTGAAAAAACCTGGATGACCAGAAAGGATTTTAGAAATGTTGTCAAACAAGCTTGGAGAACTAACTATCATGGATCGAGACTGTATAATCTTGTATCCAAAACAAAATTACTTAAGAAACATGCCAAGATCTAGAACAAAAATACTTTTGGCAATGTATTTACTCAATTACAAACTATAGAAAAACAACTCTCTGAAATCCAAACTGAGATCTGTACTTACCCTACAAATGATCTCATTAAAAAACAAATAAGAATCATAGAAAAAAAGAAAAACTTCTGTGTTTCCAGAAAATTTACTGGAACCAAATAACTAAAGTTAAACACATCAAATTAACTGATACGAATACTAGCTATTTTCACAAAATAGCAAGTGGAAGAAGAGATAGAAAAATCATAAAAGAAATTAAAACACAAGAATGAACAAGTATTACTGGAGAAGAAAATATTAGAAATGAAATCAGAAATGATTTCATTAAAAGATTCAAAAGTGAGAATATGAACCAGAGACTATTCCAAGAAAATCTTGAATTAATTCAGTCTGAAATCTCTACAGAGGACAATTTAGAATTAATAAGAAACGTATCCAATGAAGCTTTAACATTGGCTCAGATAAATCACCGGGGCCTGATGGTATGACAGCATAATTCTACCAAAAATATTGGGACATTGTAGGTCCTTCTGTTATTCAAGCAGTTAAAAGCTTTTTTCTTTCCGGGAAATTGCTCAAACAAATAAAGCACACATTCATCTCCTTGATTCCAAAATATGACAATCCGAACTCTACTAATCACTATAGATCCATAAGTCTATGCTCTACAATTTATAAAATTATTTCAAAGATCATAACAACAAGACTTAAATGAACCATGGAAAAATTAATCCACCCCCTACAGGGTGCCTTTGTTGCTAACGGAGCCATTCAAGATAATATTTTGATTGCCCATGAAATCTTTCACTCATTTAAATCGAAAAAAGGAACTGAAGGTTTCATTGCCCTAAAATTAGATATGGAAAAAGCTTATGATAGAATTGAATGAAACTTCATCATTAAAATTATGGAAAAGTTTGGATTCCATGAAAAATTTATCAACTAGATAAAAGAATGCATTACAATGGTATCTTTCTCGGAGCTTGTAAACAACGGACCCACATAAATATTTAAACCATCAAGAGAACTTCGATAGGGTGACCCCCTTTTCCCTTTCTTGTTTATTTTAGGGTCTGAAATCCTTACTAGAAAACTCCAAAAAGCTTCAGAAAGACTTCGTAATCCTCTAGGATTTCAAATCACTCAACAAGGATCAATAATTCCGTTTCTGGCGTTTGCGGATGACATTGTGATCTTCTCAAAAGCTAAACAGGAACACTGCAAGGAAATCAAGGATATTATTGATGAATATTGCAAAATCTCAGGACAAAAAGTAAATTTTTATAAATCGGTTTTTCAAGTCACAAAAAAGGTTATCAACCAAAAAAAATTAGCAATACAAGGTATTCTCACAATCACAAATATGATATCTCTCAAAAAATACCTTGGTTGCCTTATCATTAATGGTAGAGTCAACTCGAATACCTTTGCTGATCTCTTAATTAGCACCCAACAACAACTGTCTAAATGGAAAGCAAAACCTCTTTCCCAAGCAGGAATAACAACACTAATAAAAACCAATCTGGCATCAAGACCAAACTATCTTATGCAAAGTTTTATGTTATCTACACACACACAATGAACTTGACAAGTTAAATAGATCATTTTTTTGGAACAAAGACAGCTCCTATAAACCTCTTATAGGCTGGGAAAAATCATGTAAACCGACACAACAAGGAGGTCTTGGATTGAGAAAATCAAAGGACATGAATGAAGCCCTACAACTCAAATTACTATGGAAAATCTTAGCAGAACCGAATAACTATTGGGTCAGAGTTGTTACTGAAAAATACTTGAAAAGAATCCATATATTTCATTACGAGAAAAAAGGAAATTGCTCTTGACAATGGTCCAAAATGATCGAACTCATGGATGAATTCAAGTATGGACTAATTTGGCAAGTTGGTAATGGAAGAACAATCAAATTTTGGCCGAATAATTGGGTCTTGAACACCCCTTTATGTGATATCATAAACACACAATCAATCCTGAATAAAGATGTCTTGGTAGCTGATTTTATGTTACTAAATAAAACCTGAAATAAGGACCTAATTGAACAATGCTTACTACATGATTTAGCCAAAAAATAACCTCTATCCTGATACCTTTAAATGGTATTCATGATAGAATGTACTGGGAAACTAGCAAAAATGGTTGGTTTTCTACGAACTCTGCTATGGAATTAATTAACAGAAACAAAAGATATACTGTCTATGATTCTTCATGGATCTGGAAGATGGACACATATCCCAAAGTTTAAAACTTTGTCTGGAAAATAATGAAAAACGGACTACCAACAAAAGCTAGATTAGCAGAAAAAGGTGTACTAATCCCCTAGGGTTGTATCAGCTGTAATACTCAATTCGAGGATTTGAATCATCTCCTATTCCAATGTAATCACACCATAAAAACAATAGATAAAATGAATTATCATACATATGGTATCATTACATCCCTAAACATAGGAAACAAAAAAATCAATGAAATCATTGAAGAAATTCGACAAAAAACTGATAGATCACAATTTATAGAATTAATGGTCTCTTGGTGGGGAATTTGGTTTTATAAAAACTAACAAAGTTTTGGAAGAACAAACGATGATGCCGACTCCATAAAGGATGTACCAATTTATATTAAAAAACAAATTGAGAACTGGAATAAGACGAAGAGTTGGAACCATGACTGCTTAGCAGAGGACATACTAAAAACACATAGAATGAACAATGTCAGACGACCAATAAAGAAATGGAAAAAACCACCGGATAACATTATTAAAATCAATACAGATGGATCTACCAAAACTAATGGTGAATCTAGCTTTGGCTATATTTTCAGGAACAACACGGGTAAATCAATCTTCCTCTTTGGGAATATATGTGGTATCCCAACCCCTTTTTAAAAACAGAAACACTTGCAGTAAGAAATGCCCTGATAAAGGTCTATGAATTAGGCATTACCGACATTCAACTTGAATGCGATAACCTTACCATTGTGAATGTTCTTAATCAAATCTGGCACTGTCTATGGGATATTGAAATGTTAATTTCTGATATCCTGTGTGTTTTATAATTGTTCTCTTCGGTGCAGATTTTTCATGTCTTCCGAAAAACAAACGTGGTGGCCGACTTCATCGCAAAGAAGGTCCAGCAGAGTTTCTTGAAAGATTTTTGAGCTAGTCTAGAATTTGTAATTCTCATTCAAAAAAATGCTATAGACTGAGAAACCGTCTCTTCTGTGATTTTCGGTCTAATAAAAAAAGCCTAATAAGAGTTTCATCGGAAGGGAGCCAGTCAGCCAGAGCCCCCCTTATCCGCCCCTGGAGGAGATTACTGTAGTAAACCGTGGGTCCCACAATAGTCAGATGGTGGTGGGACCCCTCTTTATTGGAGTATATGGTTGGTTTGGCACTTTGACTGGTGTAAACAAGAAAGAATGGGAGAAAAAGAACCTGGAGAATGTCTTGACCAGATCGTGATAAAAGGTAAATTCTACTGCATTAGCACTCCAGCAGCTGTTAATTCCATCTGTTCCTTTCTTATTAAGCAAACTCTGATTGTCTGACCTTTTTGATTCAGAAGTTGAATGATGAATGAAGCTCATATATTATTTGAAATCAATGCTTCATTTATTTGCCTAAAATAGCTGTAAATGAGCAATATATTTAGATTTTTTGTTTGAAAGTCATTTGTGATTTCCTGCCTGTCAATTTGTAGATTTTTCCACACACGGGAAAAATCTAGTTTCCTGATTCATCATTATGTGAAAGCAATCTACGGCCGCCGGCAATCGATCTGGATTTCGTCGAAATTGATTTCTGAGAAGGAAGACAGTTCAAAGTTCCGACGACGGGTGATCGGAAAAACGAAACTTTCCTGGGAATTTGACTAGTTTTACTGAAGACAAGTACCCAAATCTTCATACATATCAAAACCGTGATAAAAATGCCAAGAACCGGGGAAGCCAGAATCCAGATGTTTGATCTTCTTTTTTTCTTCACTTGATTCGAAACAGAAACTATGTTACAGGAAAACTATAATACAAACAGAAATCCTTTTTAAGACTACAAATGGGGATTCAAAGGAAACTATGAAACATAAAAAACAGGGGATCTTCTAAGAAGCGTTCTGACGAGGTACGATCTTACCGCTTCGCTTCTCCGACGGCGGCGGAGGATGCCGGTGGTGGAAGAGTGAGGAAACAGAGTGGGAAATGGCCTCCAACATCATCGTCTTCACAAGCTTCCTCTTGCAGGGAATAACTCCTCCTCCTCCTCCTCCTCCAGTTTCCAGCGCCTTTGATACTTTCACTTCCTCCTCCATCTCCATCTGCTTATCCTTGCCCTCCATTTTCTTGTCTCTCTTCGCCGAATTCACAGTTCTTCCTCCCTCTCTTGAACTTATGGTGGTTAGAACTTGATGGGGGTGTGTGAAACATATAAACAAGCTTGGAAAGAGGGCAACTCTAAACTTGGACAAGCTTCCGATTCAAATACGGGTTCGGTTGACATTCGGGTCTGGGTCAAGACTTCATATTAATTTCTCGGTTTGGGGTGGGGTGACTTGTTTGTAATTTGTATTGTAGAGTCAAGAGTGAGACACGTGGAGCAAGCAAATTGAAAGAGACCCCACATAGTGTGAACAGCTACAAAACTACAAAAGTTTAGAAATTGAGAAGGCTGTAAAAAGGGGGTCCCACTTGGCAGACTCATATAAAGGCTCTACTAAACTAAACATGTATAATGAAAATACTTTGTCATCATAGCATCCGTTTAGCATAGGTTAATTATTCATAAATATGATATTTTAATATTAATTATTAATATCTATCAAGTTGTTACGTTAGTTAAGATACTCTGTATATGACATATGCTAGATGTGTAATAAATCAAGTTAAAACAAATTGTTAATATCGGTGGTGAAAAGCGAAAGTCATAGACCATAATGAAAAACAATACTAAAAGTGTACTTTCGAAACAAAAAAAAATTGCTTAATTTCGGGTAAATCTACCCGTACACCTTCTGTAAAATTACATTTTACATTTATACTTTATAAAAAGAATATAATTGGTAATTTTATCTAAAAGCATTAAAAAACGTTACGGCTAAATATATTGGTTAAATATACACTGCATAGGTACATATATTTAGCCCGTGTCCGTGCCATTTAAATATCCGTCGGGTATTTGATTTTGACATGATCACGCTATACTTGTAGGTGCCTAATTTTTTTAAGCTAACTTTAAAAAAATTAATTATAAAATTATTGTAGCACGGGCAAGGGAAACTAAGTATAATGTAATCCTAACTTCATTATCGTGTTATTCAAAGAACGGTTATATTAAGTGTTATAAAATCTTAACTTCATTATCATATTATTCAAATAACGGCTATACTAAATATAATGTAATCTTAACTTCATTATCGTATTAATCGAATAACGTTTATACTAAGTGTAATGTAATCCTAATTTCATTATCGTATTATTCGAATATGAAGTTAGGATTGCATTACACTTAGATTAACCAATATTCAAATAATAGGATAATCAAATTAGGATTGCCCGACTACCGAGCCTAGCTTGTTCTCTCAATCTATTAGAATATGTATGATATGTCGAATTTTTTCCATATAAAAAAAACTTTGATCATTGTGCCAACTCTTTTTTTTAAAATTTTTGTTTTTCTTTTAAAAAATTGCATGTGAACAACTTTTTAAATTCTTTTGTTTTGTTAAGCAAAATATTTCATATAGATATAAAATAAGAAACTTTATATAGGTTTTTTGATTGTGAGAAAAAACAGGATAGAATTTCTTAAGCTGATATGACGAAAATATAAAGCTAAAAAGTGAAATAAGAAACTTTAAATAAGTTTTTGGGATGTCGATGTTTTTATATCTTTGCATTTTCATATCCTAGTGTTGTTTTATGGTATCTAAATTAAATGTTATCCCTCCATCAAACTTTAATTGTCTTTCTAGCGATTTACATACATATTAAGAAAATTTTATTCTTTATTAAATATCCTTATTCAATTGCATTGAGAGTTAATGTATAAATTAAATAATATCTACTCCCTCCTATCTACTTTAATTATCGTTTTAGAAAATTTCACACAAATTAAGATAAAATTAATTAAACCTCTATTTAGCCCATAAAATCAGGAGAAGTTAGTTTTGCATTAAATATACATGGAAAGAAATACTCATACGTGGATGTAGTTGTTTTTTCATTGGAAGAAAAGGAAAAGATGAAGGAGAAACACATTTAATTTGTAAGTTCAACCGGCTAAAATTTAATGAAAAAGAATTGGTAAAAGAGAGTAATAATTGTAAGAGTGTCAAACGTCAAATAATTTAGATCGAAAAAGAAAGGCTAAAACATCAATTAAAAAGGCTCATACTATATACACGACAAAATTTTGCTGTACGCACGACATTCTGTACGTCAGAAATTGGCGTACGCAATGTCTTGGCGTACAATATATTTTATGATTTTTTTTTGAATTTCTGATTTTTTTTGAATTTCTGTACTTTTACCTGTACGCTGTATTGTAGCGTACGCTAAAATACAGCGTACAGGAAAATAGCCGTTGAAAATGGCCTGTACGCCAGCCCATTGCGTACGCTAGACCATGGCATACAGAATTAGCCATTATTCCAACGGCTATTTTATGTCCTATAAATAGCAAGCCAAATCCCTCGTTTTCTAAAAATCCAAAACAACAAATCTTACAATAAATGGCATATAATGAAAACACATCGAGTAGTGGAGAAGAGAATGAAGAATACGACGATCAAGATTTCGACGATGAAGATTTCGACGATGACAATTTCGAGGTTAGTAATTATGGAATGATTAAGATTGAAATTAGTTATAATTAATATAGCTTAATTACGTATAGTTAATAATGGAATGATTAGAATTAAAATTAATGGAGAAGATGATGACGATGTTGCGGTAGAGGCCTATATTTATTATGTTAAAAGATAGATTAGTATTTAGTTGTAGTGGATAAGATGATGACGATTTAGCGATAGAGGCCTATATTTGTTTTGATATATGTTAAAAGATTAGTATTTAGTAGTAGTAGTAGTAGTAGAGAAGTTGATAATTGTTGTGAATTTGATATATGTTAAAAGTCCTATGTTTATTTTCAAAAGCGTTAAAAGAATATGGTAATGAAGAAGATGATGATGATGATTTAGTGAGATAAGCTATCAATTTGTTTTTCTTTAGTTTAGTTATGTATTACAATTATAGTTTTGTTTTATAGTTAATATTGGTTAGCTACAAACATATAAATTTCACAAATCGCAATCCATATATTGTAACATTATTGATTATGTAAACATGTATAAGGGAAAGATTATGGAGATGAATTTCGTAACAATCTGAAGTGGGATAGCCGAGAGGAATTGATTGAGTGGGTTAAGAATAGGGGCAAAGATTTGATGATGGTTTTAGTCACTCGTAACTCAAATGTCAGAAGTGTTAGTTTGACATGCGAGCATTTTGGTGAATATAGACCGAGGAGAAAGAAAGGTAGTGACTCAGAAGAGGAAGTTGAGATAATTCGTAAAACAAAGTCGAAGAAGTCCGGATGCACATTTGAGTTGTGTGGTGTTATATTGAAGAAGAAGCCATGGGAAGTGACTCAAAAATGGATCATGAATGTGGTAGATGGATGCCACAACCATAAGCTTCCGACTAGCTTTCTTGGGCATGCATACATTGGCAGAATGACCCCAGATGAGGAGCGCCTTGCCAAAAGTTTGGGCGAGGCGTTCGTGACGCCTAGGACTATTGTTGCGGAGTTGAGGAACTTCTTCCCCGGAAATGTTACATCCATGAAACAAGTTTCCAACTTTCTGCAGAAGATGCATTACGAAGATCGTGGGGAATTGACGGTTACGCAATGGACTCTAAACTTTTTGCAACAAAATAGTTACCGAGTATTTCCGCTTAGAAAGTTGTCTACGAAAGAGACTGATATCCTATTTTTTGCTCACCCAGACTCGCTCCACCTATTGAAGATGTTCCCGTACGTGGTAATTATCGACGCCACATACAAGACAAATAGGTATGTGATGGATTTGTGTTACAATTTCAACACAATTTAATAGTAGTGATTTATATCATCGATTTGAATTATATCTTATATTCTATGACTTCTTACATTCATTTGTTTTCTTACATTCATCCACAGGTATAACATGCCATTGGTGGAGATTGTCGGTTTCACTTGCACGCACAAGACTTTCAACATTGCGTATGCATTTACACGACAAGAAGAAGTTGTGCATTACAAGTTCATAATGGAGAAACTTTTGCGCTTGTTTAAAGATGCGGGTGTTATGCCGACCGCCATAATGACTAATCGAGAGAAGGCTCTCATTAATGCAATTCGGATAGTTTTCAAAGATGAAGTAAAACACCTATTGTGTTGGGTGCATATTAAGCACAACATAGAAGCATATGCCTCCCCAATATTGAAGGATAAAAAACAAGTGAAAAGGTTTTTCGGTCAATGTTGGGCACTTTGGTGTTCTGTAATACCCCGTATTTTATGAGGTTATTTTGGAAATTTTTGGAAATTTCCCGAACACCCGTTTAGTACGTCGGATTTAATTCAGAAGGTTGGAGGCATTCTGTAATGTGCTCTGTATCTGTAATATTTTTCGCAGTAAAATAAAATACAGACGACGTACTTTGGATGTTAATTACTCGTTCGCGTACGATAATTTTATCCCGGGTTAACATCGTTTCGTCTAAGAGCAAAAGAAGCGGCCGAGCCAAGGGGCGACGCCCGCCGTGAGATTGGCGGCGCCCGCCGTCGCAAGGCCCAAGGGCGGCGCCCGCCATGGGTATGGCGGCGCCCGCCGTCACAAGGCTCGAGGAGCAGCCGAGTCTCCTCCTAACTGGGGATGCCAGGTCTATAGCGGCGCCCGCCGTATTAATGGCGGCGCCCGCCGCATTGATGGCGGCGCCCGCCGCAGTTATGACGGCGCCCGCCGTCAATGTTGTCCGGAGGTCCTTGCCTGAAGGTCACCGACGAACGTCTGATGTCGCCGTTTTAGCCCCGCCACGATGCCCTCCTAGCCATCATTGTGCTCCCTCAGTCTGTGGCTATAAAAGGAGAGGCTTGGGGGTCGAATTCGAGCAAAAATCAGAAGCTCCATCTCAGAATCTCTCTCGCCGGAGTTTGGTGCCCTCGCCGGATTTCTGAAGCAATCGCCGGTGTCATTTGGTGGTGTTTCCAGAAGCCCTTTTTAAGCCTTTTGGTTGCCCTTAGAGGTCAGAACCCAAGCAAGGCAAAAAGGGGTCGAAACCCGCATCGTTTTGGTGAGTCTTCTCGCCATTCTGTTGTCGGAGGTTCTTCACGGCGACCGCCGTTCATCACGGCGCCCGCCGTGATGAACACGGCGCCCGCCGGGATGAACACGGCGATCGCCGCCAGTGGCCAGAAGCCCCTTTGTTGGCTTGGTCTTGGTGGTCGTCGTTGTAGAGTCGTTCCTTTCGATTTCTTTCGTCTTTCCTTAGATTCGTACTAGTTTATGTCAGATCTAACTTATGGTTTCCTTATGGGTCGACTCGAAGGTCGTTGTGCTGTCGGAGCTATACCTGTGTCGAGCCCGAAATCCCGTTGCTTCTGCTTTGTTCCAGATCTGCGGATTAAGGCAAGTGGCGGTTCGCTCTTGCTTAATCATTCCATGTTTATTTAATTATCAATTGTTTAATTGTTAATTAAATTGGATTGAACTGTTGTTTCGTTTGGGAACTAAGTTCATAAATAAACGTGATTAAAATAATGTTATAATAGGTTGTATATCTGTTAGTACGACGCTATTATATGTGATAATTACCGTGATGGTATCGGGTGGTTTAATGTTAATCTTTAATGCTTAATCTCGTGTGTGTTCGTAGGAACGCTAATCCAAGTAAGGATTAGTCGTTTCTTAATAACTTAATGTTCGTAGGAACGCTAATCCAAGTAAGGATTTGTCGTTTCTTTAAATCATAATATTCCTCGGATTAATTCCGAATAATTTAAGGGTCATGACCTATGCTTCTTATCCACATGTAAGGATCTGAAGTGTTTTAAGCGCCTTGCAAGCGCCATTGGATGATCTTAATTGCAGTCCTGTGTATTAAGCACTTAGCTAGTGCATTGGGGTGGACGTAACTGTCACCCTGTAAATTAAATTGTAAGCACTGTGGCAGTGCAATCAGGGTGAACGTAAGGTCACCCGGTGTAATAATAACTTCCGTGTTCTCGGAATAATATTAAAAGCCTCAACAGTGTGTGTGTGTATGTGTTGTAATTTATTAAGATAAGTGCAGTTAAGCACATAAATAATCAGTGTAAGCACTGTAATAGTGCAATCAGGGTGAACGTGAGGTCACCCGGTGTAATAATAACGCCGTTGTTACTCGGCATAATAATGTTAAGTCCCGCGTGTGTGTTTTAATTTGGGTTGACGTAATGGTCACCTTAAGATTTAAGCCTTGTTGTCGCTCTTAATAACATTAACGTGTTTCAGTAATGTGTGTTTTGTAATTAAATAAGATATGTGCCCGAGTGCACATGATTAATAAACCTTTGGCGAGTAGTGCAGCTAAGTTATAGTGCAGCTAGGAAAACTCGTATCGACTTTGATCATAGTACGTTCTCTTTTCAATCTGGATTCGCTGTATGCGATGAGGTTGGTTGTGAACTGAAGCATCTCAGTCAACTTTTAAATCATTGGTGTGTGTAACTTTAATGTTCCCTCGGTTGTCATAATTTCCTTTAAGGCTCATTTCAGTTGGAGTCTTCTCTTCAGTGCATATCTTAATTGTTAAATCATTCCGTGAAAGTGTTGGGTTATATATCGTTCCTTCGGTTATTATTCGAGGGACAATGATAGTAAACGGTCACGATCACTCGAACCACTCTGCTTTGTGCCCTTGCTAGTCTATTCAGTAGACTAACCCGCTGTATTTTTGTTATCTGCATCGTCATGGTTGGTGCCGTCCGCCCGTTTCGGCACATCAGGAGTTGATTCCCGGAGTTTAAGTAACCTATTGAAGGATAAGAAGCTTGCAGACGAAGGTTTAAAAGTCAATGTTTTAAGCTGTTAAGTGTTTTAAGATTGTTAAAGTATTACTTCAATGTATCTTCATAATTTAGCCATGTTATAAGTTGGCTCTTTAAAGTCTTCCGCTGTGTAATTTAAAGTCTTCCGTTGTGTAATCTTTTCATTATTATGTAATTATGTTATGTATTTAAGCTTAACTGTTCTGGAAAAGCCTGGGGTGACTTTGGACGGTAAAAGTCTGAGGTCACTGGCATGTAATATCTCCGGCATAAATTGGGGGTGTTACATGTTCAACCACGGAGGAAAGCTACGAAGAGAGGCTTGCGAAATTGAGGACATCGTGGAAGAGTGGCCTCGTTCGATACATTGAGAAGACGTGGACTAATCCTCACAAGGAAAGCATAGTGAGAGCGTGGACTGATCATCATCTTCACTTCTTCACGAGGACTACAAACTGGTAACCCTTGTACAATGTTCAGTAGTTTCAATGTGGGACTAACGCAATGTTTTTCATGTGTTTTGATAGGGTTGAGGGTATGCATCACGTGTTGAAGAAAATTCTGAATTCTAGCGTTGGTGGTTTTAATAGAATGGTAGTGAGGATACACCATGTGATCGAGGGTCAAATTGGGCAGGTGCGTGCGACCATGGAGATGTCACGGAACAAAACACCAACAATGTTTGATGGTGTGCCGCCAGAAATAAGAGTGTTGTTTTCAAGGCTATTCTTCAAAGTGTCTGATAGGTGCTTGGGAATATTGTTTGATCTGTATAAGTAGATAGAGGAGGAGGATTTCCCTGATGATTGTGATGATCATTGGATGAGAGACTGCTTCGGCCTGCCGTGTGTCCACAGAATCGCAAATGCCATCATTAATAAGACGCCGATCATGCCGAGTGAGATACACCGCTTCTGGAAGCAATTGCAATGGGATAGGGTTTACACGAAAGAAGATCCAGTTGAGGACACAACACAGATGTGTGTTCAAGAGTTGAGATGGAAGCTAATGGATGACATGTGGCACGCTAAAACATTGAGCAAGGACCAAATAGACCAAATCACCGAGTTGTTCTGGGACACGCAGCACCCGCATGAAACTTCGATGCAGGAGCCCACGGGAATCATTTCAAAAGGAAGGCCAAAGGGTTCGACAAAGTACGACACCAAGAGGGAGCCGAGCTTGTTTGAGCATCGGAGGGCTGAGTTAGAAGAGATAGAGAAGAATAAGGCCAGTGGAAGCCAATGTAGAGGTCGGGGTCGTGGCAAGAAGGGACCAAGTAGAGCTTCGCTGGGCATTGGGACCCAAGGGAGCCAATCCGAAGGGACAGGATCGCAGCAACTCCCTGAATAACCCATGATTTATATGGGGGTGAACT
This sequence comes from Rheum nobile, assembly GCA_027886185.1. NCBI lineage: Eukaryota > Viridiplantae > Streptophyta > Magnoliopsida > Caryophyllales > Polygonaceae > Rheum > Rheum nobile. The sequence goes on along the minus strand of WOAB01000207.1, from coordinate 2,737,364 downwards.
TTGGGGTTAAGAATGTGGATTTCTTAAGGTTTCCGTACATTAACGGGGCCAGAGATGTATGTCCAGACGGGCATTGTGGATATCGGACACTGGCTGTATTGTTGGGATAAGAGGAGACTGTATACCCCATGGTTCGAATGCAGGTGGCGGGCGAGTTGTTTGACAACAGAGATGTGTACATGTCCATCTTGCCCGTACTACACCCGGGGATCACTTACGAGGACCTTATATTTCGGGTCAACTATGTCATCAGTCCTTGCAGCGAGGAGTACTGGCTCGACATGCTGATGATTGGTTTAGTGTTTGCCACGCTATACCAAGTTGCTATTGTCCTATTATCCTGGGATGGCCCATGCTTGTGCTTACCAATGAGGGCCTCTGACGAAAGCCTCGGCCCTCCAACACAGATATTGACGATGGCCCTCGTAGGAAACCGAAACCACTTCCTACCGGTATAGTTATTGTTTTTAAATAGCTAGTAATGTTTGTGCTTATCCTAAAACACAAAGCTCGATCATATTTTGTGTTTTCTATGTAGGTGTCGCTGAAGGATGGTTGTCCACTACCTCCCCCTCCATACGCTTGGCGTCGATTCAAACACCCAAGTGTCCATGGTTGGGACTCTCAATTTCAGTCGAGGATTCAACTATTTCGGGATTATCGCATTAGATATAACCGTCCTCCAGATCCCCCGGTGTAGTTTAAGATGTAGATTATATTTCAAATGTAATTTTAGATATAATTTCAGATGTAATTTATTTTAAGAGCAGATATCAACTTCACATTTGGGTCTGATTTACTTGTGTAATCTCAATTTGAAAATCCTGATAATATATCTGTTTTCTTAACATACATAAAATCCAAAACAAATTACAAGAGCGATACAAATATTACATCAACTTATTTACGCCCTTGTATCTCTCTTAATAACTTCTCATACTTAGATTTGCCCATTGCTAACTTCCCTTGTTCCTTAAGGCGCATCAACCTTGTGTGAATGGGAATCAACTTAACAAGTTCTTCATTTTCCTTAACAAGTTCTTCATTTTTGTTACCAAGCTCTTCATTTCGGTTAGCAAGTTGTTGTTTTTCGTTCCACAGTTGTGCTATAACCCTATGTGTCCTCTCATCGTAGCATGGATCAATCCACTTCATGAAGCGACACCCCCCTTCCATAGTCGGACATCCCCAATACCTCCTTCTATAGTTGAACTGCATATGCCACTCACGGATAATCGCAGATCTCTTACAATTGCATAGCCAACCAGCGTTTGTTGACGATGAAGATGTCATTATGCGATGTAGTGCTTGATTTTCCTATCAATATCATAAATCCATTAATAAATGTTTCATAAACATAAAACTCAAACAAGATCTAAGTTGAGAGGATAACCTTACCGAATAATGGTGATGAACAACAGAGCTTCAGTTGGAATTGTGAGAACTCAGTAACCCTAGGGGTAACACTATTTATACAAGTGAAGAGTTGTGCATAACAACTAGCACACAGCTGTAAAACACTGAAGTTGTGCAGAAATGCGAATAATAGCTGTAAAACACTCAGATTGTGCATAACAGCTATGACACAACTGTAATACACTGAAGATGTAATTGGAAGGATTATATAAGAAACGGGTGAAAAACTGAAAATTTCGAAATTGGGCCCAAATAGGAAGTATTGTAGAAGAAACGGGTGAAAAACTGAAAAAATGAGAAATTGGGCCCAAATAGGCCCAATAGGAAGGATTGTAGAAGAAACGGGTAAAAAACTGAAAATTTGAGAAATTGGGCCCAAATAGGCCCAATAGGAAGGATTGTAGAAGAAACGGGTGAAAAACTGAAAAATTTCGAAATTGGGCCCAAATAGGCCCAATAGGAAGGATTGTAGAAGAAACGGGTGAAAAACTAAAAATTTCGAAATTGGGCCCAATATGTAGTTAGACTTATATACTATAGTATTTCGTTATATTTCATGTAGTTATATTTATATATTATAGTATTTCGTTATATTTCATGTAGTTATACTTATATACTATAGTATTTCGTTATATTTCATGTAGTTACACTTATATATTATAATATTTCTTTATATTTCATGTAATTACACTTGTATACTATAGTATTTCATTATATTTCATGTAGTTACACTTCTATACTATAGTATTTCGTTATATTTCATGTAGTTATACTTATATACTATAGTATTTCGTTATATTTCATTTAGTTATACTTATATACTATAGTATTTCGTTATATTTCATGTAGTTATACTTATATACTATAGTATTTCATTATATTTCATGTAGTTACACTTATATACTATAGTATTTCTTTATATTTCATGTAGTTAGACTTATATACTATAGTATTTCGTTATATTTCATGTAGTTACACTTCTATACTATAGTATTTCGTTATATTTCATGTAGTTATACTATAGTATTTCGTTATATTTCATGTAGTTATACTTATATACTATAGTATTTCGTTATATTTCATGTAGTTATACTTATATACTATAGTATTTCGTTATATTTCATGTAGTTATACTTATATACTATAGTATTTCCTTATATTTCATGTAGTTACACTTATATACTATAGTATTTCCTTATATTTTATGTAGTTACACTTATATACTATATAGTTAGACTTATATACTATAGTATTTCGTTATATTTCATGTAGTTAGACTTATATGCTATAGTATTTCGTTATATTTCATGTAGTTACACTTATATACTATAGTATTTCATTATATTTCATGTAGTTACACTTATATACTATAGTATTTCGTTATATTTCATGTAGTTACACTTATATACTATAGTATTTCGTTATATTTCATTTAGTTACACTTATATACTATAGTATTTCCTTATATTTCATGTAGTTACACTTATATATTATAGTATTTCGTTATATTTCATGTAGTTACACTTATATACTATGGTATTTCGGTATATTTCATTTAGTTATACTTATATACTATAGTATTTCATTATATTTCATGTAGTTACACTTATATACTATAGTATTTCGTTATATTTCATGTAGTTATACTTATATACTATAGTATTTCGTTATATTTCATATAGTTACACTTATATACTATAGTATTTCGTTATATTTCATGTAGTTACACTTATATACTATAGTATTTCCTTATATTTGATGTAGTTACACTTATATACTATAGTATTTCGTTATATTTCATATAGTTACACTTATATACTATATAGTTACACTTATATAGTATAGTATTTCGTTATATTTCATGTAGTTAGACTTATATACTATAGTATTTCTTTATATTTCATGTAGTTACACTTATATACTATAGTATTTCGTTATATTTCATGTAGTTACACTTATATAATATAGTATTTCATTATATTTCATGTAATTACACTTATATACTATATAGTTACACTTATATACTATAGTATTTCGTTATATTTCATGTAGTTACACTTATATACTATAGTATTTCGTTATATTTCATGTAGTTAGACTTATATACTATAGGATTTCGTTATATTTCATGTAGTTACACTTATATACTATAGTATTTCATTATATTTCATGTAGTTAGACTTATATACTATAGGATTTCGTTATATTTCATGTAGTTACACTTATATACTATAGTATTTCGTTATATTTCATGTAGTTACACTTATATACTATAGTATTTCATTATATTTCATGTAGTTATACTTATATACTATAGTATTTCATTATATTTCATATAGTTACACTTATATACTATAGTATTTCATTATATTTCATATAGTTACACTTATATATTATAGTATTTCGTTATATTTCATGTAGTTATACTTATATACTATAGTATTTCATTATATTTCATGTAGTTACACTTATATACTATAGTATTTCTCATTAAATTTCATGTAATTACACTTATATACTATAGTATTTCATTATATTTCATGTAGTTACACTTATATACTATAGTATTTCGTCATGATCCAAAACACAACTATCTAATCGACATAAATACATGATCCTACAATCTAGTCATCGTCAGGGACTCTACCGCTGCCCTCTCCTCTCTCGTGCTGTGAATTAGTAAATCTCTAGGAAGCACGCGGTAAGGGATCAGCCATGGGCGTCTCGTGACCTATCAAATCCTGAATCCACGAAATAATCGTAGCGGTAACATCTGGTGGAAGCCCGTCCCTCTCTTCCAAAAAATGCCGCATCCGACCGGCGAGAATCTGGATCCGCTGAATACAGGACACAGATTTCCATTACAACTAAACCGATTTTAAGCACGTAAAAATGATAAGCGATAAATAAAATGTTTCATACCATGAGAGTAGACATCGGTGGAGATGGAGGGACGACAGGAGCCAGACCTGGACGATCCTGTCTAGGGGACCGTGCGTCCACATACGGATGTGACATCTGCTCCAGCCAATCGATGTACGCATCGTCAGTGTCCCAAGCGAAGGTGGTATGGACCATGTCCTGAAGCTCGATCGTTGGTCTAGGGTCGGCATCCCATGTGCACTGCTCGTCGTCGTATTTCAAAACGTACGACCTCAAGTCGACCCGCCTCTTCACCTCGCGTGGCGCTGGTGGATCCTCAGGAACCCCCTGCCTGTAACCGAACTGGCGGAGGACTCGGTCTGGCATGTACGGCTCATGTATCTCGAGGCACTCAATAATGCCTCGGTACAAAGAAGGAGCGTCCTGAGGGGTGGTAAAGTCTAACGGACCCCACGGTGTCCAGGCAACCTAAAATGTCAAAATATATAATTTTCATTTCGTAAATTCAAAACGTATATTTATAATTTTAATTTCCTAAATTCAAAACGTATATTCATAATTTTAATTTCCTAAACGAAACGCAATAAAGCAGTAAAGTATTACCTCATCAAATCTCACGACGTCTAAAATGCGGCGAATAGTAATCAGCCGCTCCGGATTCCGTCCCTGAGGAGCCTCCCTCCCGTCTCTCCGAGCGGCCCTCGTATCCGCCATGGCCTCCAGGTCAAGGACAGCATGACCTCGGAAAGTAGGAAAGTACGCCCAAATCCAGGCCTACATATATATAAAAATCCGTTAGCATATAATATCATATATTACAAAAATAAATTAAATTAATAATTACCCTCAGAAGAAGTGTACAGCCTGCAATGCCCTTCGCCCTGGCCCTTGACGCCTCACCCAAATTTCGATACATGACAACCAATACGCCGACTCCCCAGACATAACAACCGGTGCGGTCGTGGTCAACGACTAGCGCCATGTACTTGTACTTGACGGCGTTCGTCGACTTGTCCGGGAAAATGGTACAGCCGAGGAGCATCATCAAGTACATGGACGCTATGCGCCGGTCATCCCTCTCTAGACTGGACAACTGCTCACAGGACCTCAGCAAGAGGGCCTCTATCGGGATACCGCCACCACCGAACCACTGGGCCACCAACTCCAGGTTCGCCCCAGTAATGGCGCAAACGTGATCTCTAACGACGGGGTCCGCCATATCACTGGTGACGCTCAACCCGTCGATGGGGATCTCCAGGATGCGCGCAACATTGTGGAGCGTGATAGTGATCTCGCCCCACGGGAAATGGAACGAGCTCGTCTCCGGATGCCAGCGCTCGTCGAACGCAGAAATAAGCACGTCGTCGATCCTCCTGAAGTCCACCTCCCTCATAGAGGTGATACGGCTCCGCTGCGCAAAATCCCACCAGGTGTCCAGAGCCGCTGCAATGTGCTCGTTCATCTCCCAATGCCATGGCTTCCTGGTGTACGTCTTCAGAACCTTCCTCATCTGAAAAAAAAATAACAAAATTAGTACTATACTTATAACATTTTCATATTTTTATTTAAAAATCTTAAACTAAATCAAAGACGTACTGTATCATCCACGCGCGCAACGGGTGGTGGGGGATCCGAAAGTGTCAACGCCAATGTCATGTCCCATAGGACCCTGACGACGTGGGTCGTATACGTACCGAGGAGGTGAGGAACGAGGGGCCCTCCTGGCATCCAAGGCTCTGCGGGGCCCGCCTGCTCGGGAACCGGATCCGCCTGCGGCGGAGCCGGATCCGCCTGCTGCGGAGCTGGATCCGCCTGCTGGGGAGCCTCGTCCATCCCCAAGTCCGCTGCGGGTCCGGGAGACTCCTCAAATCCCTCATAATAGTCGTGGTGGAGGGACGCGTCAAGTGCCTCCTCGTCCAACTCCATGGACGAGGCCGATGACGAAGACAGCGATGGGTCAACCGCGCCCTCCTGCACTCTCGTCGCGACGTCCTGTAGGACGGGAAGCAAATCCACCGAAGCGGCCCGACGAGCCGATGCTGTGACCGGATTCCTCCGTGCCAGCTGACGGGACCCACGTCGGGGCCGTCTCATAGACAGCATCGAGGCTTGTAAAGCCTTTTTATAACATATTAACCAAAATTTTAAATTCATAAACAACTACAACATTATAATATAAATTGTATAATTCAATACCTATATTATTTGCCAATTTCAAATATAGACCTAATTTGCTAATTTCAAATATAATTCTTTAAATTCAATCCCAATTTAATAAAAACATAAATTTCTTAATTTTAATTTTAATATCTAAAATTTTCAAATTTAGTTTCATATCCTAAATTCAACGTGAAAGAGTAGACATGAGTATAACTTTTGCATTTTGGCAAAACACTTACTATTTTTAATTAAATTACACTTCTTCATATCTGTTTTTTCCCTTTTCCGTCCACAAATGCACCAAACATATAATTTTCAGAGGTCTGGCAATCCGAGAAAGTAAAATACACTGAGTTAGATAATATATTAAGAAACTCCTTAACAATTGACAAGTTTATTTTTCTTGGTCGAACAATTAACAAGTTATTAATCGTACGAGTCGGCCATAAATTAAAGGATGTAGAAGTAAAAAAAGTAAAAACACAACGGAAGGAGTAGTATTTTCATAAGTTTTAAAATATGAAATGTAGTAGCGGCATTCTCTGGCGATAATGATTTCAGTGCTCCAAATTTGACATCATTCAGATGATGTCAGATATTTACGTAATATTGCGATTCTTGCACAACACTCTTTTTTTTTCTCTTTTTTTCTCTTTTTTGTGGTCGGATGCGAAATTGATCATATTTTATTGATCCGAAGAAGGGGAAATAAATAATCCACTCTTTATAGGGCTTAGTTTTTGCATCTTTCGAGCTTTGAAAAAGTGAAAATAAAAAAGAATAAAGAAAAGAGGGAGTGGATAATTTAACAGTTGGTGGAGTAAATTATCTGAACTGCACCACCAACTGTTAAATTCACAACCCTATAAAATCTGGATTACGTTCATCAAACCCATAGTTCATTAATCGAAAGTCTTAATCAAATATGAATGTGACAGTTGTCATGTTTAATTACTGTTTAGATGAGGAAGCAGTAGTAAGAAAAGGCTTCAGTGATTTCCTGTAAATTGGTTGGATTTCCCACACATGTGACATGACCAATAATTCTTTTTATCAATTTCGTTGTGAAACCGATCTCCGGCCAATTTCAATTGGATTTCGCGGACTAAATTGGCGATGATGAGTCTGAACACTGAAGCCGATTCCAATCTTCCGTCGAATGATCGAAAAGACAAAACTTATGCGAATTTTACCGAATGATTTGGGTCATCACAGATTCCAAATCTTCACAATTCAAGCAAACTGAAGAAAAAAGAGAGCCAAAAAACAGGGGAAATTCGCAGATGCTCTTCTCAAAACAGGGGAATCCGAGCATAGAAAGCATATATCCAAATATGTTATACCTTCATTTGATTGATGATCTACAAGCCATTAACACTAGAGATTGGAAGCAAAATTACAAGTAGATATTACTTTACGGGAAAGCTTAATTACAACCATAAATCCTTCTTACGCCATTAACACACTACAAACGGGAGAAGAAGTAATGGAACAAACAAAAAAACAGAGTATCATCTGAAGACAGATCTAGTGGGCACTATCTTATTGCTGCGCTTCTCCAGCCGGCAGATTGAAGGTGGTGACGGCGGAGCTGTGGTGGTGGAAAAGTGAGGAAACAGAGTGTGATATAGTCTTCAACATCATCTTCTTGACAAGCTTCCTCTTGCAGGGAATAACTCCTCCCGTTTTCATCACAACTTCCACTTCCTCTTCCTTCTGCTTACTCTTGTCCTCCATTTTTACTAAGCTTCTCCAAACTTTTGGTGCTGTATTGATTTGATGGGGTGTGTGGAACTGGAAGTTGAGGGGTATAATTGTATAAATAGGAACTGGGATCCTTGGAGGGTAAGCTTCCAATCCAAACCAAGAGGCTCCGGTTCGGATTCGGGTCCGGACTAGACTTTCATCATCGTTCCTTTGCCGGTTTCGCTATGTGGCTCACACGTGGGAGAAGGTAATTGGATGAGTTGCGTTAATTGAATCTTGTAGTGTGAAAGATTGAGAATGTTATATGTGGTCCCAATTTCATGCTACTAAGTACTAAGCTAATATATTAGATTTTACATATTATAAAAATTATTAATATTCGACAGTTTACTCCTTTCACGTCAAGTTTCATTTCTCCATTTCAAATATAAAAGAAAAGGTTTCGAGAAGCAAAGCAGGCCAAGAAACAGAAAAGTGTGAAGACTCAACCATGACGTGATAATTTGCTCAATGCATCTCCTAAGATCTAACTACAAGTTATTCTAGTGATTTCTGCTCCCTTTTAACGGTGGACTTTTTGCCATCAACGGTCTTTTCTCCTTTACACGTGTGAACACAGACATGTTTTTCTTTTTTCAAGTCTTGCTAGGAGGCCATGTTCATTACGTCTTTATCCTTCCTTCCATCACACAAATTACATCAAGTAGGTTTCTTCTTATTCTTAGAACATCATTAATGGAGGGCTTAATTGAAGGGATTTATTAGAGATTTTTTGTCAATAAGTCTTATTTATTTTTTTTACTTTAGTAGGGAGCTTATTAGATGAGTTTATTAGAGTATATTAAATTATAATTATATTATTTTATTTATATCAATATATCTTTTATATTAAATATTTAATATATTCTTTATATTAAATTATTAAATTTTAAAAATTAATTTTTTTATTAAATATATTTATTTCAAGTATTTTGTATATTTAGTGTATATTTATATTAAGTTAGTGTATATTTATATTTTAAACCACCATAAATAATATTAAAATGATTTGTTTTCAATTAATAATATACAAATTATAATAAAAAAATTCAAAAATATTTGAAACATAATCATAATGGATGTCTATGGATAGAGAAAAATGTAATTAGAATTATAGTAATTTTTATTTTTATTTTTAATGTAAGAAAATAAAAAAAAAACATTTTAAAAAAAAATTAACGGATGACCATAAATTTTTTCTAACCGTCCGATCGACGCCATGTGTCGCGCACTGGGTGCACAAACGCAACCCAGTAATCAAGCGCCATGTGGCGCTGAGCTTTACAATAAGCCCCAAGTGAAGGGCTTATTTTTTGTCTAATTTTTAAGCCCCAAGTGAGGGGCTTATTGAGAGCTTTTTATTTTTTAATCAAAAGAATTCAATAAGTCTCCCCAATAAGCCTCCATTAAAGATGCTCTTATATAAATTACGGGACCATATAAAATTGGATACTGGATATGGTACTTATTCAACATCATATCCTTCAATGGTACTCTGATATCTATATCAAATACTTTATTTTTATTAGCTCGGATCACTATTCTATTTTTATTGAGCTTGCTTCTAAAGTACCCTTCAAAAATTAACCCTTTAAATTTGAAAAAAAATTGAATGACTAGAAATGATTTTAGAAATGTTGTTAAACAAGCTTGAAGAACTAATTATCATGGATCTAGAATGTATAATCTAGTTTTCAAACAAAATTACTTAAGAAACATGTCAAGATCTGGAATAAGAGTATCTTTAGTAATGTGTTTACCCAACTTCAAACCATAGAACAACAATTTTCTGAAATTCAAACTGAGATCTGTATAAACCCTAATAACGATCTCTTTAAAAAACAAAACAGACTCATAGAAAAAAAAGGAAAAACTTTTTTGTTTCCAAAAGATATTTTGGAATCAAAGAACTAAAGTTAAACACATAAAATATAATGACACTAATGCCAGCTATTTTCACAAAATAGCAAGTGAGAGAAGAAATAGAAAAATTATAAAAGAAATCAAAACCCAAGAACATACGAGCATTATTGGAGAAGAGAACATTAGAAATGAAATCAGAAATGATTTTATTAAAAGGTTCAGAAGTGAGGATATGGATTATGGATTACTTTAGGAAAACCTAGAACTAATTAACTCTGAAATCTCTACAAAGGATAATATAGAATTAATAAGGAACGTATCTAATGAAGAAATTAAGAAGGTTGTTTTTGACATCGGTTCGGGCAAATCATCGGGTCCTGATGGTATGACAGCAGAATTCTATCAAAAATATTGGGACATTGTAGGTCCATCTGTAATTCAAGCAGTAAAAAGCTTTTTCCTCTCTGGGAAATTGCTTAAACAAATAAATCATACATTTATCTCATTGATTCCAAAATGTGACAATCCAAACTCAACTAATCACTATAGACCCATAAGCCTATGTTCTACAATTTATAAAATTATATCGAAAATCCTAACAACAAGACTTAAAAGAACCATGGAAAAATTAATTCATCCCTTGTAGGGTGCCTTTGTTGCAAATAGAGCCATCCAAGATAATATCTTAATTGCTCATGAAATTTTTCACTCATTCAAATCGAAAAAAGGAACAGAAGGATTCATTGCCCTAAAATTAGATATGGAAAAAGCCTATGACAAAATTGAATGGAATTTCATTATTAAAATTAAGGAGAAGCTTGGATTTTATGAAAAAAATTATCAATTGGATAAAAGAATGTATCACGACGGTCTCCTTTTCGGTGCTAGTGAACAACAGACCCACAAAAATATTTAAACCAACCAGAGGACTCCGACAGGGTGATCCCCTATCACCTTTTCTGTTCATTCTAGGATCAGAAATCCTTGCCCGAAAACTTCAACAAGCTGCTGAAAGACCACAAAAACCCTTAGGTTTTTAAATCACTCAACAAGGAACGCGAATTCCTTTCTTGGCATTTGCGGATGACATTGTGATCTTCTCAAAAGCAAAATAGGAAAACTGTAAGAAAATCAAGAATATTGTAGATGAGTATTGCAAAATTTCTAGACAAAAAGTAAATTTTCATAAATCTGCTTTTCAAGTCACAAAAAGATTTCCAACCAATTTTTTTTAGCAATTCAAGGTACTCTCACAATCACTAACATGATATCTCTTGAAAAATATATAGGTTGCCCTATCATTAATGGTAGAGTCAATTCGAATACATTGCTGATCTTTTAATCAGCACACAACAACAACTTTCTAAATGGAAAGCGAACTATCTTTCTCAAGCAGGAAGAACAACACTAATAAAAGTTAATCTGGCTTCAAGACCAAACTATCTTATGCAAAGCTTCATGCTACATACACATACACATAATGAACTTGATAAACTAAATAGATCCTTTTTCTGGAACAAAGACAATTCCTATAAACCTCTTATAGGATGGGATAAAATATGTAAACCACCACAACAAGGAGGTCTTGGATTGAGAAAATCGAAGGATGTGAACAAAGCTTTACAATTAAAATTATTATGGAAAATTTTAGTTGAGCCTAATAATCTTTGGGTTAAAGTTGTTACCGAAAAATACCTGAAAACACACCATATGTTCCAATATGAGAAAAAAAGAAATTGTTCTTGACAGTGGTCCAAAATGATTGAACATCTGGATGAATTCAAATCTGAACTAATTTGGCAAGTTGGAAATGGCAGAACAGTCAAATTTTGGTTTGATAACTGGGTTTCTAAAACCCCTTTATGTGATATCATTAATACAGATTCAATTCTGAATAAGGATGCTTTGGTAGCGGATTTTATTTTGCCAAACAAAACCTGAAACAAGGACTTGATAGAACAATGTTTACCCCAAGACTTAGCCAAACAAATAATCTCTATCCCAATACCTTTGAATAATATTCATGACAGAATGTACTGGAAGCCAGTAAAAACGGATGGTTCTCTACAAACTCTGCTATGGATATGATCAACAGAAACAAAAGATACTCTTCCTATGATTCTTCCTGGATTTGGAAGATGGATACATATCCCAAAGTCAAAAACTTTATCTGGAAAATAATAAAAAATGGACTTCCAACCAAAGCAAGATTAGCAGAAATAGGAGTAGCAACCCCCCAGGGTTGTATCTGTTGCAATGCACAATTGGAGGATTTGAATCAACTCCTCTTCTAATGTAATCATACCATGAAAACAATAGAGAAGATGAATTATCACACATATGGTATAATTAGATCTATAAATATAGGGAACAAGATAACATATGAAATCATTGAGGAAATTCGACAAAAAGCTGATAAATCACAATTTATAGAATTAGTGGTCTCTTGGTGGGGAATCTGATTCTATAGAAACCAATAAAGTTTTGGAAGAACAAATAATGACACATATAGAATAAAGGATGTACCAATGTATATCAACAAACAAATTGAGAATTGGAAACAGACAATAAACTAGAACCCAGACTGCTTAGCAGATGGTAAACCAAAAACACATAGAATTAATACTCTAAGACGACCGAATAAGAAATGGAAAAAACCATCAGAAAACATAATTAAAATTAATACTGATGGATATACCAAAACTAATGGTGACTCTAATTTTGGTTATATTTTCAGAAATAGCACAGGTAAACCTATTTTCCTCTTTGGGAAACAATGTGGTTTCTCAACCCCTTTGAAAACAGAAACTCTTGCAATCAGAAATGCTCTGGTTAAGGCTTATGAATTAGGCATTACCAACATTTATCTTGAATGCGACAACCTTACTATTGTGAACGTTCTTAATAAAATCTGGCACTGCCCTTGTGATATTGAAATTTTAATTTCTGATATCATTTGTGTTTTACAACTGTTTTCTTCAGTGCAGATTTGTCATGTCTTTCGAGAAACAAACATGATGGCCGACTTCATTGCTAAGTTGCGCCAGCGGAATTCCTTGGAAAATATACGAGCTAATCTAGAACTTGTAGTTCTCATCCGTAAGGATGCTATAGACTGAGAAACCGATTCTTCTGTGATTTCCAGTCTAATTTTTACGTTATAAAAAAAAACATACAAATTCATATTTATAAGAGCACTTGAAAAAAGCAAACAAGTGCGTTTAAATGGTCAAATAGTCACGTTTTGCTTGCAAGCTAGAGTTGGGAATTAGACGAGCTATTATTGCTTATGACCTGACCTGATTCATTAGTATATAAATTTGGACTGTTAATAGTTTCTATTTTCTACATTCCACACATGATGAAAATTCGGAAAATTGGTGGGTGATTGAATAGAGTGAGTCATGAAATAACCCTCCATTTTGCTTTCCGGCTTTTCATTTTTATGCATATAGGATGCGAGTCAAGACCACTATAGTTTATTTTAGTGTTACTAGTTGTCGGCCCGTGCGAATAGAAATCTAAAAATTGACTATTTTTTAAAACCAATTTGATGATTGTATATTTGTATTGTAAAACAACTTGTATTTTTTTATGAATTATTAACTATATATACGTGTATAAATACTGAAATAATCTAATTTATTCCATGGCAATTATCAAAGGTTCGCAGGAAAAAAAGTCTTACTTATTGGAGTGTCATTTATCAAAGTATTTGTTTATTATAGTTCGTATGCATATATTCTTGAAGTCTAAAACATGTTTTTGGTCTTTATAGACCGACAAACAAATTGAATTTTGTTATAACCGCACATAGTTTGTGTTATGGCCATACATTTCTTTGTTTATTTCACTTCCTTTTATATTATGTTTAAAGCTTTTCTTTATACAAGTATTTCTTAGTTTATTTTTTTATTGGAATTAATCAGATTATTTACTTTATTTTTTTCCCAAAAATTTGTAATTTTATGACGCTTATTGATCAACTTGTTAGGAGTCCAATGATACACGCTTTATATAGCTGCATTGGTGAACAAAACTGCATGATTCATATACATAAAAATTAAACTGAAAACTTAGACCCATATCCTAGCCATTTGGTTGGAAGGGTTGTGTATTCTCGACCTTATAATTTACATCCACACACACATAAGACACATTTGAGTCCTATAAATATTGCTTTTTACACTGAGGTCCAACTGTAGTTGATTACAATAGGGAGAAAGGAAAATATTTGAATAAACATCCAAGGATTCGAACGGATCAAACGTGATTCAAGTGTACAATCTTATCCTCGATTTGATGGGTTCTACGCAGAGGACACGTGAGACCTCAAATAAATGCACAATGCTAGAATAGGTCTTCTCTAAGGTCAAAACAACATTATTCCCAAAAAGGTCGGAAAATATCTTTTTACCCATGGGTTGGACCAGCAAGAGAACAATCTCATCACATATACAAGATGAATATATTCTCACTTGCTTGCTTAAGTTTTGTTGAAGTATCTTTGACCAATTGCCCAATATGTAATCTCGTCTTGTGCCTAGAAAAGGATATAGCAAGAGTTATAAAGAGGAATGGTTCAGAACGGATTGGCATAAACAGGAGGTGAAGATGTAACAAGCAAACATTGAGTAGATCATAGGTTCAAATCCAGACAAGATGGAGATATAAATATGAACCAATAAGCATGCATGATTGTGAGCAAAAATGTTATTCTATCCTCGAAGACGCCAAAATCAAAGGCATGTTACACTGATGATCGATCATGATAATAACACACAACAGTGACCAATCTTTAAAAAATATGATATATGAATTTACTACACACTTCAAATAGAAAAGACAAAGAATCATTGCTTATTTTATCCAAGTAAACAAAAAATGAACAGTAGGTCCATTCAAAATTAATATGAAAATTACAACAACGGGCACTATAACACATCTGGGAGTTCGAACCTCAACAAATCAAATTGCATAGAGCAAAAGGAAAATAGAATCACAATTATCTGATTTCTTGGTTTGAAATTAAACCCTGCTTTCAGAAATGAAGATGACTATTGATAGGCATAAATATATCACTAAACTGAATCAATAAATACATGAGAAAATATTAACATATGGTGCTTGTCAAAATCAAGACACAAACGTTTCAGAACATAAGGATTTTCCTTCTAATATTCCCTAGACACCTAAGGGGAAAACCAAAAGCACTTCAAACAACAATCATGCATCAAAATATGTCCCAAACTCCAAGATTACCAAAATACAGGCAACAACAGTAAAAGCTATATATATATATATATAATGTAAAATAGAATCTTAAGCAATCAATGTCCATCTCATTTATTATAGAATTAGAATAACTTTGTTATTAAACTTTATTATGTATTTGCTTTGATTTTTTTTAAATCTATCATATATGCAAATCAATCACTAATTGTATAATATATTATAAAAATATAAAAAAACTTTTATTGTATAATATATTAAAAACTAATACATAATATATATATATATATTATATCTATATATTTATATATCTATGAATAAATGAAGTAGAGTCTAACGTAATTACTTACCCATAATATTTGAGATGAACATGCACATGCAATTGCAAGTAAGACATTTTTTCTACATACATAATATTAAGGTCCAGTTTTTTCCCATCCATATACATATATATATATAGTATAACTCCTAACCATACAAATGATTTTCAATGTTGTTTTCGTTTGATTAATTAGCAGCCCAAGGGAAAAAGTTGTGTCATCAACAATTCAAAACTACATTATATTTAAGCGAGTCGTTATCCCTTTTTGGCCTTTCTACATACCCAAATAAAATAAAAATTACAAATTTCCAGAGTATATATTTAGTGTGTTGTAAGAGAGTTTTTTTTATGAAAAGGTGTTGCAAGAGAGTAAATGTGAAATAATCCACTATTAAAACTCGATGGTTCATTTTTCCTACATAAATACTCCGTATAATTTATGGAGACATTCATGTAATAAAACGTAAACCATCCAAAAGGTTAAAACCGTTACACTCAAACCAGTCAAAAAGTCATTGAATGAATTTCAAAATCATTATAAATTATAAATGAGTATTATGCAAAAGTATAACCGTTGCATGTTCCAATAAAAAAGTTAATTTTCTAATCCTAAATTAAAACAATCATGC
Source organism: Rheum nobile (assembly GCA_027886185.1). Classification (NCBI taxonomy): domain Eukaryota; kingdom Viridiplantae; phylum Streptophyta; class Magnoliopsida; order Caryophyllales; family Polygonaceae; genus Rheum; species Rheum nobile. Next base: position 2,721,113 of record WOAB01000207.1, on the reverse strand, counting down.
ATTATAATTACAACTCCATATAAAGAGGTTGAAGTATGCATCAACGCATAACAACCCGCAAAAATCCATCGCATCTCACTCATTTGAAGCATGCAACATATGAACTCACCCATCACCAATCGAATCGCCACTCAATTTATGTTTTTCCAAGCTCCATATATTACGTACTTCGCAAAATCAAGAGCCAACAAAATCAATAAAATTCAATAGTGAGTTCCCTACCATGCAGTATCCTCACTGTAAGTATATTTACTTTAACATATTGTATATGCATAAATCTTATTGTGAATTTATCATGATACCAGGCCAACATGTGTAATTGATTAAAATATTTCAATTTACTAATTTTTTATAGGATACTTAGTTTCATATATGAGCTTTAAAATACCGAAGACAAGTAACAAATGAGATGGTTGAATAACCTAACGAGAAAACATATTAAGAATCTTGATTTACAAAAGAATTAGAAGGCATCACTTCTCTCCGCCTCTACCATAGCATCATAAAATTTGGCTCAGTCAATAAAATGAGAAATTTTCTAGCTGCATGGGTAAATTAAAATCAATTTGTTAGTTGTTCAATTTATCTTTTTAAACTGTTAACATTTCTCATAGTGTTGTATATTAGTGTAACATTCCTTGAAGTCGTTATATATAATTGTAATAGCATTTTTTTCCAAATATAATTTTTGTTGTGAAAATCAAATCAAATAATTGTGTAAAACTTAGTAGTTAGAGTGTCACATAAGGATCTATAGGTCATTGGTTCAATTTTCCTTAAGAGCTTTTTAGCTATTTTTCCCTTCTAATACATACACACTAATTAAAAGAGAATAATCTCTACATTAAACAAAATAATTTTGTAATTGTATGTTATGTACAGATTATTTAAATGAAAGTAGTGGTGATGTAAATAGATTCTTACCGTTTCAAAGTATTAATAAGAAGTTTGATCGTCTAAAACTTATTACATTAAAATGTTGTACGAACCTCATATTGTGACTAAGATGTTATAAAACTTAATGTGTTATAGAATACATAAATTAAATTGTCGTGTGCACAAAATATTTTAAATTATTAATGAGTTGATTCTAAGTTTAAATCTCAAGTAATTAACTTCAAAATATTATGAAATTAGTTTGCACCAGAAAAGAGATCCTACTTTCATATATTTTCATAGATAGTTAATTTAGTCACAATAATCATATTTATATCTCATGTTGAAAGATTTATTCTACACAATTCTACATTACGTAAACTAAAGGTAACATTTGTATTATGTTAGTTTAACGTATAACAAATGCCATCTTAGATATCATTTTAAGTGACCAACTCAATAATAGTAGTATAAAGTTATGAATCTTCGCTAAATTAAGGTTATGAAAGATAAACAACTATTATAAATTTAAATGTCATTAAATGCACTGAGAAAATATTTCAAAGTGTTTAAAAAAAATAAGAATAATAGGACATCCAATAGATATATATACATATACATGCACTTGGAAGACAATAAGGATTTTCAAGCAACTTTTACAAAGTAGCACTTGAAGTGAGATAATAGAAAGTTTCACTTCATTAGATTTTTAAATATTATGTGCATTATTTTTGAAGTTTAAATTCAATATTTATTTACATTATTTGAACAAGTTTATAATATTTTTTTTATCATATAAATGATTATTGATATATCTATTGGACTTAGGATTTTAGTGATATTGAATCCATGTAAACTTAAAAAGATCTAGGGGAGGAGCAAGAAAGCAAGAAAAAAATGTAGGAACATGACTTATGTTATTTTTTTAAGATGGTTTTGATAGATTGAATATTCATTTTTTTAGATTGAATGTTCATTTTTTAAGGCATTTGGTATTTACAACATATCACCACATTTTCATAATAATTATCTTTACAATATACATGAAACCAATTTCTATTTAAATCTCTAAATAATTTAAAGGTCTTTCAAATGAATACATTGAATAGTATTTTTACAAGATAAGATGTACTTACTAAGCTAAATGAATAAAATTTACTAAGAAAAGAAGACCCATGCATAGCACGAGCATAATCACTAGTATAACCAAAAGGAGGAAACGTAGAGATAATGATGAATAAAAAACTAAGCTAATTGCCCAACAATATATTCGATGGTTAGGAAAGCAATTACCAATATATGCCAACTATTAAACTGATGCAGGAAGCAACCAAGCTAATTACCCAGCAATATAGCAGAACACGGCTGAATTAAAAGTAATGAGATGAGTCCAACAATCCACCCATTGAAAAATTCAAACCGAAACAAGAATGGATGTGCAAATACATGAAACATATAATCAAAAGGAGGAGGAACAGTAGAGAAGAAACACACACCTTGAAAGCGAGAGAATCAGGGGAATTGGCAAGGGCCGACTCGTCAAATTTGGCAAAGCACCGGAGAAGGGAAGGGAAGGGAGGAGTTGTCGGGGACGATGTTGATGTTGATGGTGTGGTGGTGACCGATTTGTAAGCAATCAGTTGCTAGTTTTATATGGGCGGAAGAGAAGAGGCGGTAAGGCGGTGAGTCGGTGAAGTTGTGGACACGCGTCAGAAAATAGAAATAGGGTATACACGTGGTAATGCTATGTGGAGCAGGGTAGAATTGTTAATAGAGATCAAAGTGAAGGGTTAAAAATATACTGTTCATTTTAAGAGTTTAGGATTTTAGTATAGTAAAGATTACATATTATAGTTAAAATGCGCTTTGGATTGATATTCGTTTTCGTTTTTAGATGACCTGACGAGTTAAAAAATCAGAGCGGTATGCGATCCAGAGATAATAAGGCATAAGAAGCCTAAAAAAGGTGGATTTTGTACATTTGTAGTTGATTTCTGATTCTAGAGTAACCATTATTCTCATATGGGTTTTCCCCGATCGAGATATATATCCTTCTCTTCGTCCAAGAAAGATTGATTGAATCATCAAAAATTTGGAGCGCCAAGTCCAACTAGATCCATTTGTAGGGGATTCAGACTAATAATATCAATTAGAATACTTATGGTTGGCTTGGTTCAACCAATAAAATGACATGAAGTATCTAGGTTTCGCTTAAACAAATCTCAATTGTTAATATGTCGATAATTATTGCTTGTATGAAATCCTATTTATCAAAATTAGAAATGGAATAGGTAAAGGACTCATCTGAACCTTAATCATTGGAATTTCACACATATTATGAACAATCATGGTGATTTTTTTAAATAAAATGAACAGATTCGAATTTTATGCTTTTAATATATGGATATAACTTATCTCACATTAGAAAATTGAGACTAAATAAGACTAACATATAAATAAGTAAACTATTTTTTTATTGTCAAATAATTTTAGGATGAAATCTTACTAGACTTATATATCGAGCTTATATTTGTATAGGCTGACACATTCTCTTATTTTATCACCGAACATAATTATCATAATACTTGGTTTAGGAAAAACATTTGTACAAATATATAAATGAGAGTTGTACATTTAGAGTTGTAACATGTTACAAGTGAGAAATCATTAACTACGCCATTTTCTTTTTTACCAAAAAAAAAAAAACTACCTTAGTTTGCTTTCCTTTTTTGACTAGTAGACATACCCGTGTTACGCACGAGATATGTTTTGAATTTGGTTAATGAATTGTAGTAAACCTAGTGATGAATTTGTAAATTGTTCTCAATATTTTTTGTTTTAAATATTTATTTTAGTATGAGTTTATTTTGATTTGAAGTTGTAATTTGTGTATGCATATTTGTACCATGTAATCAACACTGTGCATTTATATTTTGATTTTATCATGCGAATTTGTAATTTGATACTATGTTTCGTTCATTCCATTGGTGATTGGTTAAATTATTAATATATGTAATGCTTTGTTTGTTTGCCCTTATTTACAACATTGTATGATAATAATTTTTTATAACAATTTATCATGTGCGTTCTTTTATATTTATATATTATATACTATAAAATTATCACATAATTTTCTTTTAGAACACTAATAGTTGTAAGGAATTATGGAAAAGTAATGATTAACCAACTTAACAAATTTAATTAGTAAATTTTGCTATCCCTTAACAATTTAAATTTTAAGAAATGTGATTTTGGTTCTATTTTTCTTACTCACCTTTAAGGTACAATATTACAAATTTTATTAATAGTATTATATATTTATTATGTCTTAAATGTTTAAATATAAATATGAGCTACTTTTTTATGCTATGAAATAATATTTATCTTGTATGATTATATCATCTTTTATTAGAACTAAATAAAAATATATTATGATATTATATATAGATACTACATTATTATTTTGTTAAAATTATTTCAATGTTTTTTTGTCAAAAAAAATATTTCAGTGTTAGTACTTAGTAGTCAGTGCTTAATTTTATAGTTTCATTCCTGGATTCAAACGTTTTATAACTAAGCATGAATAACTTTCACATTTGATTATGTATAGTAATATTGCACAACTACTATACATACTCTATTGTCGAAACTATTCATTATTTATATTCCTTACACATGATTTTATTTCATTACACTTTTCAAATTGAGGATTATATTTTCTAATATATAATATAAGGTATCATTAATTATAATTATGTTAGGAGAGGAGGGCTGTATAGCTTTTTTTTATCTTTTAATCATATTGACAAATTTTCAAACGTTTATCTTCTTTGAGGGTTAATTTAGGTTATACGATTGTTAATCGACTGAATCTCATCGAAATTTGGACGGAAATCCAGAAAGGGTGAGGTTTTTTGGTTGGAAGATGAACGATAATTCCAGTACTCACCTCAGCTCGTTTTAGTTGCTTTTAGTCTCAAGTAACTCGACATGTAACTTTTTTGAAGCTCTTTCTTAACTTTGTTGTGAATTGAACATCTAGGGTACAACTGTTGACCCTAATTTTTATCTAACTTATAAATTTTTTCGTCTGTAACTCCATATCTTTGGTTGTTCGTGGTGATTTTGTTATATCCATCTGTTAAGCAATCAAAGTAGATATTAATTGGAAGTTAAATTCATCACCCATAAGTCTTGTAATATGCAAACCATATTCTTGAACAAATAGCTAAAAATTTCCAATTTGGAGTAGCTATTTTAGAATGACTTATTAAAAAAAATCAATTTATTTTCAATTATGTATTTAACAGTATATTAATGATTTTCCTATCATGGGTGGTTCTTAGTTACCCAAAAAAAATATGGGATGGTTCTTTGTAAACTTGGCATTTTAAAATCGTTTTTTTTTTTACATTTTCTTGTTTTTTTTTTTGTAAAACTTGCCCTTTAATGGGTAATTTTATGCAGTTTACCATATAATTACACAGTGAATGCGACTTTGATACTATATTATCATTTCAATAGTTTTTTGTTAACTGGAATTTATTCATTCCTCTATTATTAGTTGGATTCACAATGGTTTTTTGTTAACCATTAGAGTTGATTGCCAATTATTATGTCTTGGTTATAGTGGAAACTAGACTTGCATTTGGCTACTAATATTGACTTATAATATGCAAATTAACCATATTATTGAAGAGATACTGGTTGAAATATTCCTACATTGAGAATTTATAATTTTGTTTGTAAGAAATTGAATGTGGATGAAATATCAAACTTAAATACCTCATGGAAATCTTCACTATTAATTAACAATACACTCTTTATACTTCAAAATAATGTTAGAATACTATATAATTTAGTATACAAAATTCTTGGACTATAATGCATTTTTTTTCATTTTCTTTGTACTTATATTTTTTGTGTGAAAGTCTGAAACGCATAGCCTAAAAAGTCAAATATAAAAACACCAAACACCATAGATTCTATAACATTTTGTCACCAGAATTATGAATCCTGAAGTTTAAGGTATTAACCATATAGTCTATATTATTGAGATTAATAATTTTTTATTTCCTCGTCTAATGACCAAGAATATAAAAATAGGCTAAAATAAGATGTAATTAACCAAAATGGTGAATGTCTTTACCATATTAACTGAGGTGACAACACTAAACATGCAATTCTTGTAAATTTACATATTTTTAAATGTTTGGTGTTTGGAGGCCTCAAATTATGAAATTATCCCATATATATTTGCAGGTATGAATATAAGCAGAAAAGCACAAAAACTAAGTCGTACAAACTTAAATGTCACTCCCAAACAAATTAAACAGACCATTAGTGTCCAAAACAAAGACTCCAAAAAAAAAACTATGTACCTTATATGTCTGAAATTTGAAGAATAACATTGAAATCTATAACTTATTTATATAGTTCACCGGCCTACTTTATTTCTAGAGGTCATGTGAAAGTTAATAAATGAAATATGTTCATTGTATTCTTAAACATATACATATACAAATCAACATTAAAATAATAAATACTTGAAAATTAAAATTATTGATGTACCATATAATCTGGTAGAAGGAGATATGAGGACTTGTATGTCCCGAGCCAATCAAAAACATCTCATTTGCGAAAAAATCATTACTTTAATCTCAGAGTTTACATCTTCAAGCAATTAGTTAAGTGTAATGCATCCTCTTTCCCATGTTGTATTTCCATCCATGATTTCAATGATTGTGCAGGGAGAAGTGAGAAAGATAAGAGAGATCAATTGTAGTAGTGACACACCAAGTGAATAGATGGGAAGAGCTAGTATTTATTGGTATATTTGAGTTAAGAGAGAAAACCGTTTGTGCATTTTTTTAACCTAATTGATTGCCTTATTTTCAACAGCCGTTTGAGTGTAAATTATATATGGAGTATCTTTTGAGTTAAGAGAGACAAATGTTTAAATGTTATGCGTTTTCTCTAGCCATGGTCATTAAATCTGTTCAATCTCACAATTGAAACAATCATAGTCTGTTTTTTTCTTCTTCTTTTTTTTGTTTTGATGAATGTGAGTTTCAGGATGGATTATGGAGGTGGGCATTTATTGCCAAGTCTGTATTTTGAAACAGTCGGTTGCTGGTGTTTTAATCTTTTTGACTGTTGATTGTCATGAATGTAAGTTTACCCAGAATTACGCATATGCACATTAAGTATCATGGTTGTATCCTATATTTAGGAAATGGAAGAGTCTTTATTTTTAAACTGTCGTTTGAGTATGTGTTAATTTTTTTGTATGTTTTGAATGTGAGTTTTAGGGGATTGTCATTTATTGTCTATATTATATTTTATCTTATACGGAGTATATAGATTAAGATGAGATGAAAGTAAAAAATTAGGGAAAAAGTATATTAATTAGTTGTAGGGAATTAATGGACAAAAGTCTATTTTATATATTTATAGATAGATAGATAAATAGATAGATATATTTATAGATAGATAGATAGATATAAAGATTTGAGTAACTAATTAATATAAACAAAAATATAATGAAAGATAAAATAGTTAAACCAAGTTGTTAAGAAGGGGGATTGAACCATAGACCTCTTATATTATGAGAGTGTCTTTAACCATTGAACTATATTAGAAGATATAGTTTGTAATAAAAAATCAACAAAAAAATAAGAGATGATTTCTCATATTTATTAGGCATTAATTATACCCTTAGTCTACTTTATATATTTATAGATACCAACAAATGAAAGCCTTAAATGGAGCTTTCTGACTATTTCGGAATTTATGTAAAGGATTGCACAAACCCTGAGTTTATAAGTTATGGTAACCATAAATTCTTGAATCATTGTACTTTATCCCCTACAGGAGTATAGTTTATTTGTTTTTAATGATAGCCTAACTTCATACTTAAAAAATTACTTTTTGGGAGTCGGAAGAATGGTTACCTAACTTTAACATGGTAAATAAATATCCGACACACATATGAACTCATATATAGTTAAACGATAACGCATTATTCCATCCGTTTGTATCATTTTAGCTCATATTTTATGTTAAGAAAAGTTCCTAAATTTTAGCTCATATTTTATGTTAAGAAAAGTTCATAAATTTCAGGATTTAGATAGTAACTAGTGTAGTATCCGTGTCTTGTACGAGATTTGTTTAATTTTTTTATATTTAAAAAAATAGTATATCAAAATTATATATTTAATCGATATAGAACTGTTATAGAAGTAGATGAATGATAATATAAAAAAGAACTAACTGAATAAAAAAATATTAAAGAGATTGATAAAATATTATCAAAAGAGAGACGAAACTATCAATAAACTTTATATATAGTAAAAATTGGATAATTAATTTTGAAAGGGGGATAGCTACATCCCTGACATTAATACTACTAAAACGATAAAGCATAATCAAATGTTCATCTAATACATGAAAATGAAACCCTAAACATAAAATATCGTAAGATGTTCAAAATTGCTACAAATTATGAAAAACTTCCTTGTATACTACATTGGTTGTAGTATTAGATCTTTTTTTTTTGTTTTTTGTCGCATATTAAAATCTCCAAACCTTTCTTGCTGGTAACTCTTAATGATGCAACATAAAACTGACCATGAGTGAAAACAGGGTGTGAAAGACACAAACAGACATTTGCAAGTGATTGGCCCCGACTCTTGTTTATCGTCATAGCAAAACAGACACTCAAGGAAAATTGACTTCATTGAAACATGAACGGATATAAAGTGTCTGATGGTGACATGAGCACGTGAGGAATCAAAACTTGTCTGATATTGTTGCCTGAAATATTCTTCCTTGTTTGACATGACTGTCGAGCTGCATGATTATCAATCTTGTCCTATTACATAAACTTGAGGACTGATCAGTATTTCGAAGCAACATAATAAGGACTCCAACCTTAAGTTTAAGTACATGATTTGGGACACTAGAACATCTAATATTGTTCAAGTAGTCAGATGTATAAACACTTGTATCGTTGTCTGTAATAAAACCCGTCTTGCACATGATATCCAAATTGAGATAAACTTTCTCATCACCAAGTAACAAAGACAATATATAGTCATTAACTCTATCTACATCTTCATGTGTTGGTGCAAAAATTACCCGTTCTTCAAAGTATTTCGAAAACAACTTATTGTCCAAAAGAGAGGAATAAACACACTTAACAATTGCTGGAATCAGATCTAAGTCATAATCATTTACCAATAGTTCATCAGGAATTTGTATGTGCTTCTCCATCATTGTCATCACCTACAATACCATCACCCATGCTTAATATCTATTCAAAAAATTCATTTGCTTCTTGGATATCATAATCAGATGTATCTTATTGAATCAGCGTGTTTCTTGTCAAATTAAGAACTTTACAATATTTTCACAAATAAGAGGAATTAATGGTGGCAAAATATTAATTTTTTTAGTAACATGGCATTAGAGTTTATAGAGTCAAATATGGTGGTACTTATAGATGATTAATTTGTCTACATCAATACTCATAAAAAAACATCATACAATAGGAAAAAAATAACAATCAAAACCAGTATTGAACCATTATAGTTCTCCAAACAAAAGTTGAATGTTAAATAGAAGTTATATTATGTTATCCGAGCGAGAGAAAAAAAAGAACTGTTACTATGATAAATTTTACAAAAAACTAATTTTATATAAAAATCTATATGATACTATATAATAGTTTTAATCAAAGTGAAATGTTTCTTGTCTTTAACTAACTTAGCTTAGCGGAGTACAAGTTGGTTCTTTAAATTTATGGCTAAGAATATTGTTTGCTACATTTTTGAAAGAATAGATTATACAAAATATTCATATTGTATGCATATCCGGCTAATATCGACAGAGATTTTTATTTCTTTGATTTTATTTGATTTTCAAAAAACCAACAAAAAAATGAGAGCTTGACACGTGACAAATTCAATACCGTGATGCCATGTGGCAACAGATAATTTTGGTTCATTTTAGGGGCGCCACGTGGTGTAATAGGTATTCTACTTTAGTAGATATATAGTAGATTACGTACAAAAAATATATGGGCGAGAATATTGTTTGCTACGATTTTGGAAATAATAGATTATACAAAATATTCATATTGTATGCATATCCGGCTAATATGGGCAGAGATTTTATTTGATTTTCGAAAAACAACGAAAAAATGAGAGCTTGCCATGTGGCAAATTCAATATCGTGATGCCACGTGACAACAAAGAATTTTGGTTCATTTTGGGGGCGCCATGTGGCGTAGTAGCTATTCTACTTTAGTAGATACATAGTAGATTACGTACAAAAAATATATGGCCGAGATTATTGTTTGCTACGTTTTTGGAAATAATACATTATACAAAATATTCATATTGTATGCATATCCGGCTAATATGAGCATAGATTTTATTTTATTTTATTTTATTTTCGAAAACCAACGAAAAAAATGAGAGCTTGACATGTGGCAAATTCAATACCGTGATGCCACATGGCAGCAGAAAATTTTGGTTCATTTTGGGGGCGTCATGTGGCGTAGTAGGTGTTCTACTTTAGTAGATATATATTAGATTACGTACAAAATTTATATGGCCGAGAATATTGTTTGCTACGTTTTTGGAAAGAATGGATTATACAAAATATTCATATTGTATGCATATCCGGCTAATATGGGCAGATATTTTATTTTCTTTGATTTTATTTGATTTTCGAAAAACCAACGAAAAAAATGAGAGCTTGACACGTGGAAAATTCAATACCGTGATGCCATATGGCAGTAGAAAATTTTGGTTCATTTTGAGGCGCCACATGGCGTAGTAGGTATTCTACTTTAGTAGATATATAGTAGATTACATACAAAAAATATATGGTGGCCGAGAATATTATTTGCTACGTTTTTGGAAAGAATAGATTATACAAAGTATTAATATTGTATGCATATTCGACTAATATAGGAAGAATTTTTTTTCTTTGATTTTCGAAAAACCAACGAAAAAATGAGAGCTTGACACGTGGGAAATTCAATACCGTGATGCCACGTGGCAGCATGAAATTTTGGTTCATTTTGGAGGCACCACGTGTCGTAGTAGGTATTCTACTTTAGTAGATATATTATATATAGTAGATTACGTACAAAAAATATATGGCCGAGAATATTGTTTGCTACGTTTTTGGAAAGAATAGATTATACAAAATATTCATATTGTATGCATATCCGGCTAATATGGGTAGATATTTTATTTTCTTTGATTTTATTTGATTTTCTAAAAACCAACAAAAAATATGAGAGCTTGACACGTGGGAAATTAAATACCGTGATGTCACATGGCAGCAAAAAAATTTGGTTCATTTTGGGGGCGCCACGTGGCGTAGTAGGTATTATACTTTAGTAGATATATAGTAGATTTGTTGATAGCTATCGAAAATTGTATTTTTTTATTCTTTTTACGTAATTTTTTTTTGTTGATTAGGTAAAAATGAGGTGAGTTACTAATTGGTTGTGAATTTTAGAAAAAAATAGATATATAGAATTATAGTGTAATTATTACCTTATTTAATAGTTCTGCCAAAATCTAAAAATGTCAATCTTTACTACACGGATGTAGTATTTAACAGAAAAGAGAGTTTTAACGATATTACGTACATATGCATATTGTTGAGCGTGTTAGTTCAAAACTGATCGGATGGCGCGCCATATGTACCCACAGAGAATCAAGCTATTTATTCTGTTTGCAGAAATCGTTTACCAATCATCAACAGTAACAAAGGGGGGGTTTGGTTTGAGTTCTAAAGCTACAAAATTAACTAATAGAAGTAACAAAGATGTAAACAGATATTGACGAAAGAGCTCAGCTAGACAGATATCCACACTTTAGTTTGATTGGTTGATCATTTATTATCTCCAGTTCTTTAACACAATGAATGTTCCAATTCATTTTCTTAAGTTAATTAACAGGACAACCAGACCCTGATAATGCTAACTATCAAACAATCAGGAAACTATCGAGATTTAATTCAATAGCAGCAGTAAGTTCCAGGAATTTTAGCAGATACATGCAACATAAAACAACTAGTTTTATTTAGCATGCAAATCAATTCTCTTCTACAATAAACTATCACAACTAGTTCTAGAATATCGTAGTTGCTACTCTGAATCAGATATTTCAACTAGAAATAATCCAACTCTAGCATAAGAGTAATACCAATGGCCAATTAGCAAAACTCAAAGGGATTAAGTTCAAGAGAATCAATAACATTCAAAGAAGTAGAACAAGAGTTATAATCTTACAACCAAATCACAACGAATGCTTCAATCGTCTGACTAAGCAAAGGAACTTATTTTTTCATAGTCTTGCAAAAACTCCAAAAACAATAGAAACAGTCATTCTCCAAGAAAAACAACATAATGAAAACTAGGTTTAGCAAAGTATTTATATCATAGGCTAAAGATAACAGTTTCCATAAAAACGTAATTAAAACAATTAATAAAAACTGATAAAATAACTAAGAAAATCCGAAACAGTAACTTTGCTGATTTTTCTTCAATGGCCGCGATCGCTGCCTTGTTGGCCGCGATCGCGGCTTTGCTTGTCTTTGATTCATCATTTTCTTCAATGGCCGCGATCGCTGCCTTGTTGGCCGCGATCGTGGCTTCTTCTTCTGGACATCTCAGCGAGTTCTTCCAAGGCCGCGCCTGCTGCTTCTAGGCCGCGGTTACGGCTTATCCTTCTCAGCACCACTGACGCTCCAAAATTCCCTAAAATCCAGCCTTTCTTGTACTAGTATTCCCAACTCCATAATCACAAATTAGCTCCTAAACTAGTACAAACATCCACAATAGTGTACTAATGATTCCTAGTAATGCACTACAAAGTAGAACGTATCACTAGTCGGGTTACATTGGTCAAATCGGCCGATTGCATGTGTGCCTAACTAAGCTATGCAAACTGCATACCTACCCCTCTACATTTGTGATGAAGTGGAAAAACGAATTAGAGGATTTGTGTGGGGTTCAACTAAGGAGAGGCAAAAAATGCATCTCTTGAAATGGGATGAAGTTCGCCGTGATAAAGATGTTGTCGGTTTAGGTACGATAAGCATGAGACAATACAACTCTGCATTCGTTGCGATCAAGACTTCATTGTGCGCCTCTAATCTATAGAATGGTATGGTGAAGGCTAAATAAACGTTGTTGACGGGTTTGCATACTGCTATTGGTAATGGTCATCACACTTTTTTCCTGGACTCACCACTGGACCTTTGATGTTTCGCTTGAAGACTTGGCGGTGTTGCCACTCACCACTGGGAAATGGGATGAATTCAGTCATTTTTTTCCTAGCAATGTGCTCAACCAAATTGCTGAAATAGAAGTCATAGAAGAGGAGATTTCTGATAACTTTTATTGACACGCTACTAAAAATGGTCAGTTCATTGTTAAATGTGCGCTCCAGATTATCGGACGTGAGGACGATAATATTGCTGATGAAATATGGAAGAACGTTTGGATGATTGTCCCTTTGGAACGAGTTAATTTTTTTTCTGGCTGTTCATTAATGAATGCATCCTTTCCAATGAAAATCGGGTCAAGCATCAAGTGGGAAACTCGACTACCTGTCCTGAGTGCAACGCTGATGTGGAGTCTACTTTACGCCTCCTACGTGACTGCCCCACTGCTGTTGAGGTCTGGGAAATGGCGATGACGTAACATGAGGGTACGTGTTTGGAAGAGCGACTTATATTCCTGATCAAAAGGTTGATTTCATCAATTAAAGAGCTAAAGGAATTTCCCCAAGCAATAAAATCCGAAGATAACTATATCTTGTGTATCGAACAAAACCTAAAACGCCAAGTGCTTCTCTATTTGATCTTGCCTTGATCGATAGAGGTTTGCGTTGTCTTATCCCTAATCAAATTTCGTGTAACCCTAAAGCTACAAGAGTAGGGTCGAAATATTGGTTTTGGAAAGTGCCCAAGCACGATTCAATTGCTATCCAAGACGAACCGAAGTTTGATCAACGTTACACCCTGATTACAACATTCAAAACCAATATTTTGCGTAGTTGATCAATGGTGGTTGCATCAGTGAACGAGATGACTTCCAAGTTTGGGAAGTTGGAGATGTTCAAGGGCGTAGACTTTCGGATATGGCAAATGAAGATGCATTTTCCCCTCACGACGCTCAAGGAGGTGTACGTTCTAAGCATGCCAATGCCCCCTGTGCTGAAAGATGCGGAGAACGAACCCTTGGAGGAGACAAGGAGGCGCAACAAGTGGAAAATGACAAGATCAGACGATTGGTTGTCATGTGCGGTTGTGGTTGGCTATCAGATTTATTTGAGAAGCCACACATCCTAATCACGATAAAGGCTAATGCTAATAAAGCATGAATGATGGTGATATGGGGCCGCGGAAATGGAGGTTTCATACCTCTATGTTATTTATGTAATGGGAATATACATATATATATATAAGACCGGTCTCTATATGGTATTGGATGTGGTATTAAATGTGTAAAGTGGATTTAAATTTTATTCATGTGCGGTTATGCGAAGACCGTGATATTTAAGCCATGTAGATGATCTTGGGATATGTGCAAGAGGTTGTGTAATCTCTGGACATGTATACATATAATATATATTTATATGTACGGATAAGGATTAAATTCTTGTTGGTGTCATGCATTGTATGCTAACCGCATATGGTGGTAGTTGAAATCTCGTACGTGGATGTTCATATGCATAATACATGTAAGTACATGTACGAAATTTTAATAGAGGAGGAAGTGTTCAAACCTCTCTATATATATATGAAATATGTGTGATTATGTACCATGAAATTGGTGGAAGCACATGTGTATGACCATGGAAAAACTTTGGTCACGATATGATCATGGTTGGAAAATCTAATTCCTCGGATTCATTCCATATAATTGGGTGATGGAGGTGTATGGTGTATAATCTACATATAAGTATAATACGTATGACCATGATAAAAGTCACATTAGTTCAAATTCCCATTTTATGTGACATGATGATCAAAATAATGATCATGATATTTTAACTGAAATAGTTAACTTAAGTCTCAAGAGACTAAGGACAAGTATCTCATGAGTTAGATGAGGTCTTGTGTGTTTTTATGAGTCTACTATGCTATGCATAGACTACTCATGTTTCTAGATTACTTGATTCGGGTCTACTGTATTTAATACAGATTACTTGATGATAAGTCTACTAGGTTGACCAGATTACTTTTTAGTCTACTGGTCATGATATTAGCCAATCAGTAGACTATGCTATGCATAGTCTACTGATTGGCTAAAACTTGACTCTACTGTTTCCAAATAGATTAGTCATTATAGACCCTACTATACTCTGCATAGACTGGTCGATTATTTATATTTTGTATATATGTGATGCGATTTATGGTGTGCGTTTTATTAACCAGATTATTCTCATTATTGTTATGTGTATTTATTACATGCTATAGACGAGGCCCATGATAAGTTTAAGGTTTATAAAACCGAGGTTGAATTGCAACAAAATGACTTGATTAAGAAACTATGCACCGATAGAGGTGGAGAATATAATGATCCTGCATATTTCCAATCCGTAGGCATTATACATGAGACTACGACTCCCTATACACCACAACAAAATGGTGTGTCAGAGAGAAAGAATCGAGTCCTAAAAGAGATGGTTAATTCCATGTTATCCTACTCGGGATTGAGTGACGGATTTTGGGGTGAAACCATGTTAACGGCGTGCTATTTACTAAATAAGATTCCTAACAAAAGGAACAAGGTCACCTCTTATGAACTTTGGTATAAAAAGAAACCGAGCTTGAATTACCTTCAAGTTTGGGGATGTAAGGCGATCGTTAGACTACCCTAACCCAAGATTAAAACCTTGGGAGAAAGAGGTATTGATTGCATCTTTATTAAATATGCTGAGCATTCCAAGGCTTATAGGTTCTATGTAATAAAGCCTAATGATTCTATTTCGGTAAACATCGTGATTGAGTCAAGAGATGCGATATTTGATGAGAATCGGTTCTCGTCCATATCTAGACCAAAGGATTTGGTTCCTAGCACTAGTGGAATTAAAGAAGGAGATGGCTCAACCGTACCTCCTAACGAGTCACCTATGCTCAAGCAAGGGAGGATTGAAAAGTCTTTTGGTCCAGATTTCCAAATTTATTTGGTGGAAGGATCTAGAGATGAAGTTGGGTTCCAATACTCGTATTGTTATCATGTTGATGAGGATCCTAGGACTTTTGGTGAGGCAATGAGGTCTCAAGATGTGGCTTTCTGGAAAGAAGCAATAAATGATGAGATTGATTCCATCATGGAAAATAATATGTGGGCCTTATCGGATCTCCTACCGGGTTGCAAGCCTTTGGGCTACAAGTGGATCTTCAAGAAGAAGATGAAAGTCGATGGTACTATCGATAAGTTTAAGGCCTGATTGGTCATCCAAGGCTTTAGACAAAGGGAATGTATTGATTATTTCGATACCTATGCTCCGGTTGCTCGAATCTCAACCATTAGGTTATTGATTGCCTTGGCAACTATTAACAATCTTGTGATTCAACAGATGGATGTCAAAAATGCATTCTTGAATGGTGATTTGGAGGAGGAGATGTACATGAAGCAACCTCAAGGGTTCGTTATGCCCGGTAATGAGCATAAGGTGTGTAAGTTGGCAAAGTCATTGTATGGGCTAAAGCAAGCACCAAAGCAGTGACATCAAAAGTTTGATGAGGTTGTATTGTCAAGCGGATTCGAGTTAAATCAGTTGGAGAAGTGTGTATACAACAAATTTGATAAGTCCGGTAATAGAGTAATCATTTGCTTGTATGTTGATGACATGCTGATCTTTGGTACGGACCAAAGACAAGTAGACTTTACAAAGGCTTTTTGTCATCAAGTTTTGCCATGAATGACATAGGGGAGGCGGATGTGATCCTCGGTATTAGAATTAAACGTGAGAACAATGGACTATCTTTGTCACAATCTCATTACATTGAGAAAGTGCTTAAGAAGTTCAATTGTGAGACTTGTTCTCCGGTGAGCACTCCCATGGATCCGGGTGTGAAGCTTATGTCTAATACGGGTAAAGCGGTATCACAACTCGAGTACTCACAAGTGATTGGTTGCTTAATGTATGCCATGACGAGCACAAGGCTGAATATTGCTTATGTGGTAGGAAGGTTGAGTAGGTACACTAGTAATTCTAGTACTCACCATTGGCAAGCAATAAGACGGGTGCTCAAATACTTAAAAGGAACCATGAATTATAGTTTGTCATATGTCGGATTTCCTTCGGTTCCAGAAGGGTATTCGGATGCGAGTTGGATCACTAATGTGGAAGATCATTCTTCTACAAGTGGTTGGGTATTCTTGCTTGGGGGAGGTGCCATTTCATGGGCTTCTAAGAAGCAAACTTGCATTACAAGTTCGACTATGGAATCATAATTCATAGTATTAGCGGCTACCGGTAGAGAGGTGGAATGGCTAAGAAACTTAGTCTACGAGATTCTTTTGTGGCCGAAACCGGTGTCACACATATCTATCCATTGCGATAGTCAAACTACTTTGTCTAAGGCTTATAGCCAAGTGTATAATGGTAAGTCGCGACACCTGGGCGTTAGACATAGCGTGGTACGTGAGTTGATCACTCATGGGGTGATCACTATTGAGTTTGTTCAGTTTCAACAAAATTTGGCGGACCACTTGACGAAGGGGTTAACTAGGGACTTGGTGATCAGGTCGTCTATCGGGATGGGTTTAAATCCCGTTTGAAATCTCTAATGGTGGGATACCCAATTCCCCTCTAATATGACGTTAGAGGCTGAATTCAATGTGGAAAGCCTACACTTAGAGTTTGGAGCACATGTTCAATATCATCCCAATATATGTGCTCAGACCTGCGAGAAAAGTTAGGTTGAAGTTTATCTTCTTAATGGATCTTTTGAAAAAATGTGTTTGCAGGTGCATGATTGAAAAGAGTCCACCTATGTGAGTGTGAAGTGTTGCCACTTCAATTAGCCCAGGCTTGGCTTTGTATACGCTCATGAATGGATAAGGACACATGGTTATAATAGTGTCAAGTTAGCACTTGGAGTAGTGTAGAAACTTATGTGTGTTGTATCTTCAAGTTTTCAAATGGGTACTACACTAATGTGAAAAGTCAATCCAAAGGACATTTTCATTTATGCATGAGTTTGTGTTTGATGTATGTTTTTAAGTGAATCAAGGATTACACTAGATTGGGGGAGAAATGTTGGTGATTTTAGTGTCATCGGCCATTTGGTGTAGTCAGGATTCGCTCAAGACTTAAGGAGTTCGTTCGGTGCATAACGAGTTTCAGGGGTGCGGAGTGCACACTCGTGTGCGTGGATTCAGACTCGGGATTACGGAGCTTGTTGGTTACGGTTGAGTAGTTTGGCGGTTTTTGTAACCAATTTTGGCAGTTTTTTAACCAATTTTAAACCGCCATACAACCTCCTAACCACCATGTAACCGCCTAACTACTTATGCCCTATATAAGGGTGAGGTTGGTGCAAGTCTTGGAATATCCAAAGAGAGCTATCTCTTGTGTATCGAACAAAACCTAAAACACCAAGTGCTTCTCTATTTGATCTTGCCTTGATCGATAGAGGTTTGCGTTGTCTTATCCCGAATCAAATTTCGTGTAACCCTAAGTCTACAAGAGTAGGGTCAAAATATTGGTTTTGGAAAGTGCCCAAGCACGATTCAATTGCTATCCAAGACGAACCAAAGTTTGATCAACGTTACACCCTGATTACAACATAATGCGCACTCTGCTGCGAAGCCAAGACCGATGGGCGATTCAAGTGAATGGAATTGCCCTCCTAAAGACTGGTATAAACTCAACATTGTCGGCTCATTCCAAGCCGGCGGAGACACCGTTGATGCTGGCGGTGCATTCCGAGATCACAACGGCATGTTCATCGAAGTTTTAATGGACAAAAATAGGGGTGAAATGCCTCTCGGGTTGTTTATCTAGGTCTTTTTCAAGGTCTTAGTAGCCAAGAATCTTGGTATTGAGAGATTGTTGATTGAAGTCAATGCCTCAGAGGTTGTCGAGGCAATGAAGGCAGAGACTAATGACCCTCAACCTTAACGGCGAAGGACGAAGAGGAGATGGAAAGAGTCAGATCAACCAGACTGGTGACCAGGGAGTGCACTCGTGCCACACAGTCGTTGGTCACACAGACTCTCGCTAGCCATGGCACTCCCACAGTGGCACCACCCTTGATCACCCTCTTGACCATAGATGACCTGCCCTTGGCTTGAGCGTTTGCGTGGAATCGCCACGCCAATGGCACACACCCCTCTGTGCACCCCTGTGTTGGCCTCGCCAATGCGCGCGCCTCTGTGATGGCTCATATGGTGTCGAGGCGCTGAATGTCTATGTTTAGTATGTTTTTCTGTTTTGAGGTTATTTTAATGTCATGTTTCCGTTATTAGACATTTTCCTCTAGTGGTTGGTCTGGCCGTTGAGTAGGATGTGGTTTGTCTACCGGTGGAAGTGACATACAAAATAGGGTTTGAGCGAGTAAATGAACCTACCGTTGCAAATTGGTCTGATTTTGATGAACCAGAATCAAACCATTCCTCTTGTCCGCTACATAGTAGCCGACAAATTGACCTGAATCTGGTTTTAGTCCCTTCCTTTGGAACAAAAAAAATCGATTAAAAAATTAAATTCAATCTTGTGATATGGCGTATAACACCTTCATTTACCTTTGCCAATTTTCTTCTTCTTACGAGTCAAGTGCTAATGAGGTAGTTTTATTTTGGGTGATTTTGGTAAGTAACCATTTTAAGGGTGTAAAATTAAGATAATAATCCCAATAATAAATATATTAAGTCCATGATTCGTGATGACACTTTGATCAAGGGTCAACGGTCGTTGACCGGATGAAACATAACGGTCAATAAATAAAATTAAAACTTAGGAAGACTAGCAAAATAAATAATTCTAAAGGGCTAAAATATTTCTTTTATTTTCTTATAAGCAATATTTTTCACAAGAATTCTTTATTTCTCCAGCCCACTTTATAAAAGGGTATTGTTAAACACACCCGTAATTTTTTATTATTTATACCCACGTATGCGGAATGCATATACATATGTTTACGCATTCGAAAACCATACGCATATGTATGCGCACTGCGCATACATACACGTGCGCATGCGCAATGCACATACATACGCATGTGCATGTGCACTGCACATACATACGCGTATGTATGCGCATTCCGTATGCGCACACATTCAAAATCAAACGTTAACGACGAGATTCTCATTGAACGATAAAGTTTGGATATGACGCCTTGAACGGGATATATATATAGAATATTTTTATCGTTTTTCTTTCTATATATATACATACTAGCTCATCTTCTCTCATTCATTATCATCAAAATTTTTCTAAATTTATGTTCTTCATCATACGCATTCATCATGAACCCTACTAATAATGATTGTTCCGAATTTTTTTATTCGAATGAGGTATATTTTCTATACGTATACTATTATCAAAACAAAGTACTTAACATATACATCTAAAGCATATATTCGAAAAAATGTATTTATAATTATTGTTAAAATTAATTAGTTTGAACTTCAAGATTTGACCAAGTGTTGTTTAGTTCGTCAAGTTAAAATAAATTGTTTAAAGGTCTCACTAGACTTCATTTGTAGCGACTTGGAGAAACAAAATTGTCATATCCATACTTGAATGGCATATTGGCATGTATTATGCAATGATTTATTTCATAATTTATATTGCTCATTATAAGTTATTTTTTTAATAATTTTATATGTAATAAATACATTTATAACGATATGTGATGACTTAAAAAGGTGACAAATGCATGGGACATGGATGACGAATGCATAAACTCGTTTAGGCCCCGAGTCATCCTTACTTGCGTCAGAATGTCGAACAACAACCTCATTGGGATACTCGTCTAGCTCTGGCTCATGTTGATTCTTCTCGGGTAAGTTAATTTTGTATTCTTGATATGGTGTTGTTTTGTAACATTGTTTATTTATTATTTTCTATCACAACGTCTGAATATAATTGTTTGGAGGATACGATAGTTTATTGACCGGGGTCTCCCGGCATATGAAGATGATTTGCGAGCCTTTCTAGCCATTGGGACAAGTGATGATCATCCCGTCGTTCCTCTGTCTATTCGAACGTCTCAAACAGAATAAGTTGGCCCAAGTAACCATTAGATTTAGATCCATACATTTTATGTATTTTGCCAAAACTTGGTGGCGTCTACCTAAACTCTTTTTTTTGAGTTCCCGATGGAATTTCCCTTTTTGAGTTCATGATGGAATTTTTTGTATGTTTGGATTAGTGTGAGTATTTAGGGCATACATATATATCAAAGAATGACTTTATTGCACATAGTTGGAGCAAGGTTTCAAAGAATGACTTTATTGCACATAATTAGAGCAAGGTTGGGGCTCCTTTGTAATAAGCCAAATATGCGTTTTGGATTTTGGCAAGTTTGAATGTTAATTTATGAAGCTTTTCTGCTTTTCTGCTTTTCTTAGTGTTTGATGACGATGATGATAATGATGGTGGTTGGTTATCCAACATGTTGTGTTTTGAGTTTTCTAATTTATAACTACATTCTTTCCAACAGGTTCACTCTACTAGTAATGACATTATAGAAGGCATCTTAGTATTTATATACATATGAAGAATAGTCAGCGTCGAAGTCTTCATGTCAGCAGTCAAAGATGGCTAATAGAAAAGTAGTAGTGTTTTTTTTTTATATATATATTATCCTTATGTGTTTGACGATTATGTACAACACTGAATTACATACATACCCATATCATAAGAGATTTCTCAACAGCACCAGACAACAAGCACAAGCCCAATTTTCGTGACATGCACTAGCTTCGTTAATAAACCTTTGAATTGAAATATTAAATAATATTTTTAAAAACCGATATGGTAAAGTGTATACTCAATTTTTGACATTTATATGATTTGAATTGAAAAAAATATTCGCAAATTTGTACACAAAAATGGAGAGTAAACTAAGAATTTCATGCAAATAATTGAATAACAAACATACAAATTTAATTTTAGTAATGAAGACTATTAATTGTATAACTAATCAAAAGAAAAAAGTGGTTAAAGTATATCACATATTTATTTCAAATATTTTTATTATGTATATTCCCACTTTTGCGTCATGAATCATATATTACTAATTATACCAACTATATAAATTGAAGTGTTAAAACTATAAGAACATTACGATTTTAGGTATATTAATTTTGAAAAACATACCTTTGATATGGTTGAAATATAAATTTTAGTATTTTGCCCTATATTTTAATTTATAAATAATTTTAACGTAGTTTTTAATTTATAGTTTTACGCACATATATTATAAATAATTTTAATTATAAATAAAAAATAAAATAACTAAAAAGGTAAAAAAAAATATAAATAACTTTGAAATAACTAATTAGCACGTACACATGAGCACACACTAGAAAAACTGTTAAATATATAACAAACTATCAAGTTAACCATATTATATATAGAAGTAACTAATTTACCATAAAATTATATAATAATAAACATAGTAAACTTAACTCATTCGAATTAAAAAAATCTAAAACATTCATATTCAGGATCGTTAACATTAATTAACAGCAGGATACTATCTGTGCATGCGGAACGCGCATACATACTCGTATGTGTATGCGTAATTCTTATGTATGCGCATATGCGTATGTATGCGCAATGCGCATGCACACGTATGTGTATGCATGCGCATGCGTACACGCGTATGTATGCGCATTACATATGCGTATAATTTTTTAATGCATAAATATATATACGCATTTCGCGTGTGTATAAATAACAAAAAATTATGTGTGTTTAATACCCCAATACAAAATGGCCCAACACATACAAAAAGTACTTAAATAGGCAGGAGCCCAAATGACCTCCGCATGTCACAGAAACCGCCACGTCATCAACTCTATCCACAAGTTATCAAAACCTCATAAAAGATGATGACGTGGCAGAGTCTTTCCACTGACGGACCAATCAGAAAAGGCCTCAAGAAATCCCCAAGAAAGTGTATGGGAACAAAAAACGAACATGAAGAACGAGTGGTGGAGGCTTGAGGGGCACGTAAACACTGACCCAGTTGTATCCAAATCCCACTTTGATTTCCATTTCCACATCTCCCTTCTTCTTCGTCTTCTTCTGGATCTTCGTTTCTATGCCGAGATTTTGAGAATGGTGGGGTGTGAAACATGAAGAAGAACAATCCACGGGGGGCTTGGATGTGCTGCTTCCATGGCTACTAGTAGTTGCGCCTGTTCATACTCTCTCTCCAAGTCGCCGCTGAGGAATTCCAGTTTCCTCAGAGGGACTCGCTACCGAACTGTGCTTCTTTCTTCCGTGGCTAACGGCCGAGCTACGACCCCCTACAAAAATACTCTCATCTTCGAGGTGAGGTGATTTTACTTCGCAAGTTTCGTTTCTGAAATTTTCTGCTACCGAGGTGAAATTGACTTTGAATTAAAGCAGGTTGTTGTCATGCTGATTGCTAATGTGGGATCAGAACTAAGGGGTTCCGAATTTCAATTGCTAATTGGTAGAAAGAATAGAAAATTTCAGAATTTCACCTACTGTGTTTTGTGTTTCTGTTACCCAGATAAAGTAGGCATGAATTAGGGTTAGTTTAGCAATTGATAATGTGGAATCAGGTTAATAGAAACTTAGAAGTTCTCTGAAGTTAATTGTGTTAAAAATTTGGAATTATGGATATTGGCAACTGCAGCAGAATTAAAATGCCTCCTTGTATACTAGAAAGTAGAAACTCATGATTCCTGAAGGTATCTTCTTAATATGGAAGATGCTAAATGAAGTCTAATTTTGTCAAATGGAAACTGATAGGCGACAAGGCTTTTGGGTCCTCCAGCTAGATTTGAAGCATCAAAACTCAAAGTAGATTTCAGGGGGGAGGAGGTTGATAAGTATTCAAAGATTGTCCCCAGAATCTACACTTTATCTCATTGCGACTTCACGGCTAATTTGACCCTAACCATTTCCAATATTCTTGGCATTGATCAGGTATCTATCTTGTGCTACATGTCCTTGGTTTATTTTTCCACTACCAGAGCTGCAAGTTGTGAATTGTCATGATGATGTAGATTCATGAGTTGTTTTTTTCTGATCTAGTTGAAATGTTGAATGATCATCTATCTGTTTTCACAACATTGTGCTTCAGCTTATAAGTTACAAAGATCCCAAATTAGTTTGCAATGTTTTCTGTCCACCTCCAGCTTCTAAAATTATGAGTTCATTCCAACATCAATAACAGGTAAACTGAACAAGAGAATGTTATGTCTGCTGAAATGAAAGGTCTAAACGGTGGAAATTTGGTATGCTATATTATTGCTATGAAGATGGGCATGATTAAATTGATCATTATCGAAAAAGTATTGATTTCTGGAGGGTGTTAGCTTTCTTTGCTTGTGTCATATCCATAGTTTGGCGCATTGTAAATTTAGTTTTTTGTTAAGGCCTCAAGGGTGTGGGTGTGTTTGGCAACATACAATTTACATGATAAGGCTTTCGTATCAGCACATTATCACTTAATTAGTTATTTTATCAGTCCTTGTCAAGTACTTTATCCACACCATTTGCAAAACACACCATAAGTAACCCAATTATTTCAAGTGTGATATTCATGCTGTGATTGTAGCTAAGAGGGTGGTACAACAAAGATGATGTGGTTGCAGAATGGAAAGAGGTAAAAGGGAATATGTGCATGCATGTCCACTGCTACGTCAGCGGTCCAAATCTCTTATTTGATCTGGCTGCTGAGTTCAGATACCACATTTTCTCCAAGGAACTGCCTTTGGTAAGTTCTTCTACTGTTAACACTTTTTGGAAGCGTATGGAGCTGAAGTTATATACTTGATGAACAACTCCATGTCCATAACTTGTTTTTATAAAAACAAACTTAGGTGCTCCAAGCTGTGTTACATGGAGATTCAGACCTCTTCAAGGCGCATCCAGAGCTAATGGATTCAATAGTGTGGGTTTACTTCCATTCAAGTTCACCTAAATACAACCGTGTGGAATGTTGGGGGCCGCTGAAAGATGCTGCACAGGTGATTTTGATCTCAAATCATTTCTCACAAATCACATTCATTGGATTATGCATTATTTTCCCCTAAAAGACAACCTGAAATTGATTTGATCCACATAAGTTCTAATTGCTTGGATTATGCATTATTTTCCCCTTAAAGTTCTATACTGCATTGTCAGAAAAAACAGGAAGACCAACTTCAGAATTTGCTGGATACAAACAACAAGAAATGGGGAAGCCCCAAATCCTTCTTCCAAGCCTTGCTTACTTTTCTTCTATGAGGTGCTTCCAGACCCGATTTCAGACTTTCAAATTGGTTAATGATAGAGTTTTAGCTGTAAAAATTCTTGCAGAAACACGAGGATCCTATGTTCGTCTTCTTCTTTACGCTGTTGGGAATCCATTGTTTTTGACAATCTGCACATTGATTCATTCATTGATCAATATTTGATTGTCAGGAATCACATCTTTGTACATCATTTCACTCTCATCGCGCCATCTTAAAAAGGCACAAATCCAATGAAGTTGAGTCTTGCTTATCTCAAGCTTTACATTCTTACATATCACATTCACAAAGCTAATTATAGTCCATTTAAGGGGGTTCGGTTTTGCACGACTCTTTTTTTGTTTTCGCACCGCAAGTTAAACGCTACGAGATAACATTTAACTTTTTTTTTAAACGCTATTATATGGCGTGAGAGTTTTTTTTTGTTTTTTTTGGATTTATTGAGATTAAAAAAAGAAACGAAATCGGCTCGATTAAACCGGGTCAAATTATAAAGGTTTTGTTTGAATATATGTAGCAATCGGTGATTTGCACTGTCGTTCCATCATGTAATGTGTAATACAAGGTTGTGACGTTATATATCAATTGAAAGATTTTTGTATGCTTATATTTGAGTATTATATATGTATACAAAAATTAAGAGAAATTTTTTGTCGTAGTTATATGTATAAATTTCGTACGTAGTAAGTTTGAAACCTTAGTAATGCATAATTGTTCGTTAAAGATTATAGTGAATGTAATATTCGTTAAAGATTATAATGAATCTAATATTTGTATAATTATAATTGTTCAGGGTTATTTTGGATGAAATGCTTGAAAATGGAACCAATGTGGATATTTCTTAATTATATACTATGGTTATATCGTATGGTTATATACTATACTTATATCGTATTGTTATATACTATTGTTATATCATATATTTATACACTATAATTATATATTATGATTCTAACGAATAGTTATATACTATAGCTATATACTATAGTTATATACTATGGTTATACCGTATAGTTATATACTATTGGTATATCGTATAGTTATATACTATTGCTATATCGTTCATTTATATACTATAGCTATATACTATGGTTGTATCATATAGTTATATACTATAATTATATATTATGGTTCTATCGTATAGTTATATACTTTAGCTATATACTATTGTTATATTGTAGAGTTATATACTATTGCTATATCGTTCATTTATATACTATAGCTATATACTATGGTTATATCGTATAGTTATATACTATAATTATATATTATGGTTCTATCGTATAGTTATATACTATAGCTATATACTATTGTTATATCGTATAGTTATATACTATTGTTATATCGTATAGTTATATACTATAGCTATATACTATTGTTATATCGTATAGTTATATACTATTGTTATATCGTATAGTTATATACTATTGCTATATCGTTCATTTATATACTATAGTTATATACCATGGTTATATCGTATAGTTATATACTATAATTATATATTATGGTTCTAACGTATAGTTATATATAAATTTTATATCATATAGTTATATACTATAGCTATATACTATTGTTATATCGTATAATTATATACTATGGTTATATCGTATAGTTATATACTATTGTTATATCGTATAGTTATATACTATTGCTATATCGTTCATTTATATACTATAGTTATATACCATGGTTATATCGTATAGTTATATACTATAATTATATATTATGGTTCTAACGTATAGTTATATACAAATTTTATATTGTATAGTGAGTTTGGATCATATGCGGAGTACTCTTCCCGTGCGGACGTGCGGAGCATGCACTTTTGGGTCTTATTTGTGCACTTTAACGTTTTATTTGTGCACTTTTTCAAAAAAAAAAAAAAAAAATCAAATTTTTTTCCAAGCATTTTTCAAAATTTTTGCAAAAGTGCACAAATAAGGCCCTATAGTGCATGTCCGCACGTCCGCACGGAAAGAGTGCTCCGCACCGGAACCGCACTCATTGTATAGTTATATACTATTGTTATATAATATAGTTATATCGTATAATTATATATTATGATTCTAACATATAGTATATATTATTGTTCTATCGTATAGTTATATACTATTGTTATATTGTATAGTTATATACTATGGTTCTAAAAAAATGATGATTTGTTTAACACTTTCATCTTTCTCTCTTTTTTTTTCCGTCCATTTAAGGGGAAAAAGAGAGAAAGATGAAAGTATTAAACAAATCATCTATTTTTTGGGTGGATTGGATTTGGGTCTTAGTGACGTTTTGGGTTCACCAATCACCAACGTCATTATGCAATGATCAGATGAATGATCCATGATCCATGAGAATCCTTTAAATGTCAACATAAGATGATGTGCTACCACTATATTCACAAAAGAGGCTTCTTTTCAGCTTCCTGTGTGATTAAAATATTAAATAATGGTATTAAGTTTCCATTACAAGAAGTCAAGAAGGCTTCCAGAAGGCAGATTTGTCCACATCAAAACAACTCCTTAGGCAGAAGAAGCTTCACATTCTCTTCCATGATTCAGCACAAGTTTGCATAATAACTTGGCTGCTTCTTATATCTCATTCCTAAACATAATTTATGTTGAATTGAACAAGTAATTTAGTAACGGAAACATCTCCAAACTTTGCTACTAAACATATTGATATCCAAATACGTTTCTGTTGTGTTTCCCTCCTATATTTGGAGAAAGAATTCATTATTTTTAATGAGCTATTAATGCCATTTGGAAGGTCCAAATGATGCCCCATTTGTGGGAAATTTTATCCAAATTGGCTCTCATGTTTAAGGGAAAGAAAGTGACTTTTAGAGGTAAGAAAGAGAAATCAAAAAGAGACGCAAAAAAGAGAGCTGTAAAGCAGAGGAGAAAAGAGTGAGTTTGAAACTCGTAGGTGTTGATGTACCCAAATTTGATCTGTCCCGATCGACGTTAAGATCATCTTCGATTGGGACGAAATTTCAGAGTGTTGTTCCTGCCATCAAGACCTTCACATCCAACGGTTGGATTGTGTTTTGGTGCCCTCTAAATCAGGTTCTTAAGAAGTTGTCTCCTTGTTCTTCTTCTTGTTGTTCCACATTGTTGGGTAAAGATTGTAACCAAGGTTGTAGCCTTGATGTTTGTGTATTTCTCTAGTGTTATCTAGAGAGATTGTACCCACTTGTAATCCTTGTTGATAGTGGAAGTTTGGTACCCAAAGGGTCCCGTGGTTTTTCCCCTAGTTTGGGGTTTTCCAAGTAAAATTCTAGTGTTCGGTTATCGTTGCTTTTATTTCCTGAAGTTTGGATATTTATCTTGAAATATCTCATTGCTTCCTGACATTGTTGTTGGTAGCCCATTTGATCATGTCGGGACTGTTTGTGGACAGCTATTTGTTTGTCTGTTTTTTTGACTTCTGCACTACAGACCGGTATCAGAGCCTAAAGTTTCGATAGATGAAAAGAACAGTAGCTTTCAGGAATGATTGTGTTGAACTCCAGTAACTATACAGACTAGAAGATTAAGATGAAAGATCTCTTGTATGTGAAAGATCTTTATGAGCCAATTGCAAGAAAGGAAATACCGACGAGAGCAATAGATTTAGAGTGGAAGATTCTGAATAGAAAAGTTGTCATGACGATGAGACAATTTGTTGATGTGAGTGTACTTCAACATGTGGCCAATAACACAAATGCTTATGAGTTGTGGCATAAGCTTGCGGGTATGTATGAGCGAAAGAATGCCCTGAACAAGGCGTCATTGATGAGAAAGCTTGTGAGGTTGAAGTACTCAGATGGTGAGAGCATTGTGGAGCACATCAGTACGTTTATGGGCTTGATGAATCAGTTAGCCGCAGCTAAGATGACATTAGATGATATGAGTTGCAGGCCCTGCTGTTACTTTCCTCCATGCCAGACAGTTGGGAAACTCTTGTTGTGTCACTGAGTAATTCTTGTCAGGAGGACAAGTTGTCCTTAGAGGCGGTAAAAGAAAGTCTTTTGAATGAAGAGACAAGAAGAAAGGAGATGGGTTCCTCCTTACAGTCTCAGTCAGAAGCAAATGTGGCACAAGATTCCAATAGAGGAAGGATGAGGCAGAGGGGTTCTCAGAACCAAGACAAGTCCAAGGGGAGATCGAAGTTCAGAGGTAAACTCACGTGCTTCTATTGTGGGAAACCGGGTCACTTCCAAAAGAATTGCCGAAAGTTCAAGAAGGAAAAGGGCAATTGTAATAATTCAGAGATTCAAAGAAAACCTCAAGAGGAAAGGGACACCATTGCTATTATGACTAGTGATGAGAAGTTGTTTGAACCTTGCTAGTGATGAGTGCACTTGGGTGATTGATTTTGGTGCATCGTTCCACTTGACACCGAGAAGAGAATACTTCTCATCCTACACATCTGGTGACTATGGCTATGTTAGGATGGGGGATGATGGTTCACGTAATATTATGGGCATGGGCAATGTCTGTTTGATGACATCCACTGGTTACAGATTGATCTTGAGAGATGTTCGTCATGTTCTTGATGTTGGGTTGAATCTGATATCTACTGGAAAACTTGATGATGAGGGCTATCATGGTAGCTTCTATGGTGGTGTATGGAAGGTCTCTATGGGAAGTTTGATTCTTGCCCGAGCAAAGAAGCAGAACTCGTTGTACGTGATGCAAGCAAAGTTGTGCAGAGATGAAGCAAATGTGGTGGCTGACTCAGCTGGCGAGTTATGGCACAAGAGGCTTGGTCTCATGAGTGAGAAGGGGCTGCAGACGCTAGCCAAAAAGGACATCCTCTCAGAAGTGAAAGGTATAAGTCTAAAACCTTGTGTTGATTGCTTAGCTGGAAAGCAAAACAGAGCATCCTTTCATTCTCGTCCTCCAGTTAGGAGAAGACATGCATTAGATCGTGTTCATACTGATGTGTGTTTTATGAATACCAAGTCACATCGTGGTGCACAATACTTTGTCACATTTATTGATGATTACTCCTGAAAATTGTGGGATTTTGTGTTGAAAAGCAAAGACCAAGTATTGTCGGTGTTCAAGGAATTTCATGCCAGATCTGAGAGAGAGTCAGGGCAGAAATTAAAGGCTGTCATGTCAGATAATGGTGGAGAGTATAGGGGTCTGTTTGAGGAATATTGCAAGAGTCAGGGAATCAAGCTTGAGTATACAGTTTCCAAGACACCTCAGCTGAATGGGCTTGCAGAGAGGATGAACAGAACCATAGCAGAGAGAGTGAGAAGCATGTTGTCGCATGCTAAGCTGCCAAAGTCATATTGGGCGGAGGCAATGTTGACTGTTGTGTATCTCATCAACAGATCTCCTTCAGTTCCTTTGGATGGTGATGTTCCACAGAGGGTTTGGACTGGAAGAGATGTTTCCTACAAGCATTTGAGGGTATTTGGATGCTTGGCATACATGCATATTGCTAGATATCAGAGAGCAAAGCTTGACAGTAAGACGAAGCTATGCATCTTCCTAGGGTATTCAGAGGATGAGTTTGGGTACATATTGTGGGATTTGCTAGACAAGAAAGTGGTCAGAAGCAAAGATGTTGTGTTCATGGAAGATATGACGATTGATGACTAGAAGCAGGAACAACCAGAGTCGTCTTCCAAGCCTGCTAATGTCACTTATCCAGTGTTTCCTGACAGCAGTCGTGTACATCCTGACAATGTACAACAGTCAGATGAAGTTCAACATGAAGATGTGCATGATGTTGGTGATGTTGATCTGCCAGAAACTGTTGAGACTGAATTGTAAGAACCCCCTGAAGAGCCAATTGTTGAGTTGAGGAGATCCACCAGACAGAGACAAAGTTCCTCAAGGTATCCAATTAGTGAGTATGTGTTGTTGACTGATGAAGGAGAGCTAGAGGGATATGAAGAAGCTATGACAGATGCACACCAGAAGGAGTGGTATAGTGTCATGCAAGATGAGATGAACTCCTTGCGTGAGAACCACACCTATGACTTAATGAAGTTGCTTGAGGGTAAGAGAGCTCTTAGGAACAAATGAGTTTTCAAACTGAAAACTGGAGAAGATGGTTGTCCACCCAGATACAAGGCCCGGATAGTGGTGAAGGGCTTCCAGCAGAAGAAGGGTGTTGACTTTGATGAGATTTTCTCTCCAGTTGTGAAGATGTTGTCCATCCGGGTTGTTTTAAGCATAGCTACAAGCATGAATCTAGAGATTGAGCATCTAGATGTGAAGACTACATTCCTTCATGGTGATCTTGAAGAAGAGATATATATGGAGCAACTTGAGGGTTTTGAGATCAAGGGAAAAGAGAAGTTTGTATGTCGATTGAGAAAGAGCTTGTATGGCTTGAAGCAAGCTCCACGACAATGGTACAAGAAGTTTGAGTCCTTCATGATTGAGCATGAATTTCACAAGACACAAGCTGATCATTGTGTGTTTGTGAAGAACTTCCATGAAGGTGATTTCCTCATTCTCTTGCTATATGTGGATGATATGTTGATTGTTGGTCGTGATACCAACAAGATTGCTAGCTTGAAGAAAGCTCTGAGCAAGTCCTTTGCTATGAAGGACTTAGGCCCTGCAAGATAGATTTTGGATATGCACATAGCACGTGACAGGAAGAAAAACATGTTGTGGTTGTCATAAGAGAGTTACGTGACAAGAGTACTGCAGAGGTTCAACATGGACAAGGCTAAACCCGTTTGCTCTCCACTGCCTGCGAACATGAAGCTGAGTTCCAGTCAGTGTCCGAAAAGTGAGAAAGAAAAGATAGAGATGAAGAATGTGCCTTATGCTTCAACTGTGGGTAGTTTGATGTACGCCATGGTTTGCAGTTAGGCCATATATTGCTTTTGCAATAGGGGTTGTTAGCAGGTTCATGAGTAATCCTGAAAAGGAGCATTGGGCTGCAGTTAAGTGGATCCTCAGGTATCTCAAATGCACTTCGAGTGTGTGCTTACTCTTTGGTCCTGGAAAGCCGATGCTTGATGGCTTTACAGATGCTGACATGTCGGGTGATGTTGATTCCAGCCGATCTATGTCAGGTTATTTGATGACATTTGCAGGGGGAGCTGTATCATGGCAATCGAGACTACATAAATGTGTGGCTTTGTCAACCACAGAGGCTGAGTACATGGCTGCAGTTGAGGCCGATAAGGAGCTGATATGGATGAGAGATTTCTTGGCTGGGTTAGGAGTGGAACAAGAGACGTTCCCACTTCATTGTGACAACCAGAGTGCCATCCATCTTGCCAAGAATGTCGCCTATCATTCTCGAACCAAACATATACAAATGAGGTATCATTGGTTGAGAGAGGGTAAAAGATGGAGATTTTGATTTGGTGAAGATCCACACCAATGACAACAGGTCAGATATGCTGACGAAGACCTTGCCTAAGGAGAAGCTTGTAGCTTGTCGCTTGAGAGCGGGCTTGGTTGATTTCCCCATATAGGAGTGAAGGGGGAGTTTGTTGTGTTTCCCTCTTATATTTGGAGGAAGAATCCATTACTTTTAATGGGCTTTTAATGTCATTTGAAAGGCCCAAATGATGTCCCACTTGTGGGATGTCTTACCC
This sequence comes from Rheum nobile, assembly GCA_027886185.1. Taxonomy (NCBI): domain Eukaryota; kingdom Viridiplantae; phylum Streptophyta; class Magnoliopsida; order Caryophyllales; family Polygonaceae; genus Rheum; species Rheum nobile. The sequence continues at coordinate 2,688,186 of WOAB01000207.1, read as the reverse complement.
AAATTGGCTCTCATATTTAAGGAAAATAAAGTGACTTATAGAGGTAAGAGAGAGAAATCAAAAAGAGACACAAAAAACAGAGTTGGAAAGCAGAAGAGAAAAGAGTGAGGGGGCGTTTGGTAAAAAATGGGTATCGGGTTGGGCTGAGATATCGGGTTGAAAATGTATGGATTTGTAAAGTGATAGATGAATTTAAGTGTTTGGTTAGTATTTTAAGAAAAATTAGGTATATGCTTTTTTCTAGACTTTCAACCCAAAATCACATACCCACCTCTCATCCCCATTCCTTCTTTTCAACCCCAAAGAAATTTAGGGGTTTCAAAAATTGGGTTTGAGTGGGTCTAGGGAATAGGTTTGATTCCAAAAAAACACATACCAAACATTAAATTTTGGGTTATGATTCCTCAACCCCTCCCAACCTCATACCTTAGCCCTCAACCCCAACAACCAAACACACCCTGAGTTTGGAACTCGTAGGTGTTGATTTACCCAAATCTGATCTGCCCCGATCGACATTAAGATCATCTCCGATTGGGACGAAATTTCAGAGTGTTGTTCCTGCCATTAAGACATTCACATCCAACGGTTGGATTGTGTTTTGGTGCCCTCTAAATCAGGTTGTTAAGAAGTTGTTTCCTTGTTCTTCTTCTTGTTGTTCCACTTTGTTGGATGAAGATTGTAACAAAGGTTGTAGCCTTGATGTTTGTATATTTCTTGTTATCTAGAGAGATTGTACCCACTTGTAATCCTTGTTGATAGTGGAAGTTTGGTACCCAAAGGGTCCCGTGGTTTTTCCCCTCGTTTGGGGTTTTCCACGTAAAATTCTGGTGTTCGGCTCTCGTCGCTTTTATTTCCTGAAGTTTGGATATTTATCCTGAAATATCTCATTGCTTCCTGACATTGTTGTTGGTAGCCCATTTGATCATGTCGAGACTTTTTGTGGACAATTATTTATTTGTCTTTTTTTTTGACTTCTGCACTACAGTTTCAACTTTCAACAAACTTATTGATAAAAATCAGATAGTTACATTTTCAGCCAAAATAAATGCAACAAATTTGTCATAATCAGATATGAGTTTGTGTACATGCAGCTGTACCCACATTTAATAAGAACAAACCCACTTAGGTTACTTTTATTAGAAAAAAATAACGATAAAAAATAATCCTCAGGCTTATCCTCATTCATTCACTCACTATCTAACAAAAGTCAGCCGAAATGTTTGAGAAAAACACGGAAGAAAGTGTCTTGTGTTACTCATCCAAGAACAATGCACCAAATGATTCTGCATGCTTAAATCAAATACCTTTCCTTTAAAACTTAATTCACTCACATTTTTCTCGTGGTATAAAGTTGTTAGTCAAGTGGTCATCATTGAATCCATTACTCAAACATTTAAGTTCACTTTTTACTAAAAAAAAGGGACCTAATTAGTTAGCTAAGCATCATTCACTTTTAGGAAATAACTTGAATAAACAATTATTACAAGGTGTTGATAACTGATAGAGCTACATTTCTCCATAATGATAATGTAATGTGATGCTTTATCTGTTTGGATATAGACATATATCCCCATGAAAGTAGAAAATGAGACAGACTAAGCAGCCGTTAGAAAGAAGCTTGTGACTACCAAAGATACAGAAGCTGCTGGGAAAGTTCCTTATACCGTCACAGCTTCTTCCATTTTGGGGAAGGATTTGCATCAACCCATGGAAAAATACAATTTAAAAATAAGAGAAAAACAAACATTCCAAATTGCATGTCCAAGTATAAATGCCAACTCCCCCACGCCTTCCCCTTGCTTTCATTTAAGGCACAAAACTAACTGATACTTCTTTTTCTCATTCTCAGTCAAATAGATCAGCCATGAAAGTTTATGCTGCAGAGAAGATGGCGGTTAAAGTTGAGAGCGAGATATTACTTAAGAAGGTGAGAATGGCGAGTGTGTTTGAGGGCGAAGGACGGATTCCACCCGTGAGAGGGATGATCAAGAGAAGGATCTTTGCAGGGGTTTTCAAGGTTTTGAAGATGGGTATCTGTGAAATTATCAACTCTGTACTTATACAAGGATAGTTGAATAGGTTTTAGTTTCTTATCCCCAAGTCTCCTTACATGATCCTAATTGGGTGTCCACTTTGTGTATGGTTACATCTTTGCAGTTGCCATTCTCACCACTTATAGTTTGTTTCATTCGTTGTTGTACAATTTTGGCATGTAAAGTTCAGGATTATCAATGACATATACTACTCTAAATCTACAGCTATCACAAATTATATCCTATTTTTACTTTATGATACTAAGAGAACTTTGCACAAATGCTCTCTTTTACTTTCTTGATTGGTGTTCATGATCAGTTGATAATTAATGGGACCCAGAAGCTGGATAATGCTGTGTGACACATCTGTCATCTGGGTTTTGCACAGATTCAAATTTGAAACGGCTGTGAACATCAATGTGCTTCTATCTACACCAGAAGAAAAGAAGTGCATGATTTTATTGGAATTTTAGTGAGGGAAGCCACTTGATCTTGACAAACAAACTTGGATTATACTGCATACAGAATACATAGTAACCGTACAATGCCCCAAAAGGGGAAAGTAGGAAGATAAGAACCCAATAATGACTATATGTAGTATACATCAATCTCTAACTAAACATACCAATCTAATGCTCCAGACCTGAACAACTCTTCAAAAATGACTCGGAAATTTATTTACCCAAACTCACATACATATAAGAAAGCATCTCAGCATCAGTATAACACTAAAAGATATCTTACTATGATCAGACCAATAATCAAGATGTGCTAGCATTGGCTTTTGATGGGGAGTTCCTGGTTCTCACGAAATCCACCAGATCCTTGAAAAGGGCGTCTTCCTGCTTCGGTTTTGTTCGTGTTGGTGAATTCAGAGCAAGATTGTGAGTCTGTCCCACCATGCTGTCATAAGACGAAGCAGAACCGCTGCTAGAATGGTTGCCTCCAAAAGAAGTATGTTGTTCAAAGAATTGCTGTCTTTGTGTGTATCTGCCAGGCGGCGGTGGCAAGTTCCCAGCAGTGGGAGAGTCCCAAGGCGGTGAAGGCAACTTCTCTGTCACGTCTGTTGGAGTCGATTCATCATATATAGGGCTGGCAGAGAATTTGGATGGCGAGTTAGTATAGGATGCATATGAAGGAGGGGGTGAAGGGCTGAATAGTGACCCGGAATTTGAGTTGTTATGGCTTGAAACAGGGTGCAACGGACGCTCGGTGGTTTTGGAAGATCTCCCGTAGTTATAGGCAGCTTCACCACTGAGATAGTCAGTCATGCCAGTGTCAGTGATAACTGGCCTTTTTGATGAAGGTGGAGGCGGAAGAAGAGGGCTGACTTGTGCAGATTCAGCCCTTCCATTGAATGATAGTCCATTCTGCAGCTGCATATTGCTGGGTGATTGCCCAGAATCAGATTTCGGAGTACGTGTCCTCCTGCTCATTATTCCTTGTACCCCATTTCTACCTGGCCTGCAATTGTAGAATCCAATTCAATTATGTCAACATGGATAGAAAGAGCTCAGCCTGTAAGGCCAATAGAAAAATTGACAAAATTAATCAGATTTTGCAATGCCCGAGTGGCAGTCACTGTAGAGAACGATAGGTGCCAGGATTCACGAGTTAAAACATAGCAGAGTGCTAAAAGAATTACCCAGTTGTATCAAACATATGATGAGATAAAAAAAGGCAGAAGGGAGGTAAAAAATAATGACAGAGATCTTATTATGACAACATATCACAGTAGGGTCTAGAAAAATTCATCAAGTGAGTTTTTCAGGGTACGCTAAATTATGACAATTCCCCGATCCAGTGGCAAGATATAAGAAAGAGAAACAATAAATGCTAGCACATAAGTTTGAGGTTCTAGTTAATCCCATGACAAAGAAAAGATTCAAAGTAGAAGAGGAAGCAAACAGTCACCTGTGAGCAAGCTGAGCAAATTCATCCTCTGACTCGTCATCCTCGTAGTTGACATTTGTAATAGGTGCAAGTGGTGCTACTTTGGTTCCTTCACCAGGACTTGTAACTCCTTTAGCAATATCATCGTGCCGTTGAAGCACACGCTCCAGACAATCATGCAAGCCCAATCCTTGACACAGAAGCTCCTCATCCCTGACCAAAAGAGTAATGAACTCATAAGATCACAAAAATTACGAGTATATATCAAGTAAAAAAGGCTATATACTTACTCTGTACTATTCACAAGTGTCATAACACGTGTTTGGTAATCACGGCACTGCTCAACAAGTTCGACAATAACTTCTTGTTTCAGCCCCTACAAATATTTCCAAAAGTATAAGTCTTATTCATCTGAAGGATTATTTGGGGAGATAGTGCATAAAGATTCAGTTAGCCTATCAATTCTCATATGTGCCCTCACGATTTCATTCCCTACTGAACATTGGGGAATCAAGTCAAAACAGCTTAAGATCATTATTTCCAACACCCCATCAATCTATCATAATGAAAACAATATTCCCTTTACTACGCTGCAACACCCCATCCACCAAAGCTTTATAGTTTTGGTTCCTACATCGTGTGAAAATTGTAGCATAAATAGATAACAGTTCATGTTACTAAAGCATGAGATAAAAATTTCTGTTGCAGAATATATTGTAATCTTGGATTTCATTAGAATCTTTCCAACTGGAAAATAGATCTGGATACATGGTGGAACTTAAGGTCAAAGTCCCCAATTTTCATCCAGAATTGCAAATATAAGACAATAGAGAACCATTTTGTTCCAAAAGAATGAAGCCTGAGGTCAATTACAGTAGAAAATGGTTGAAACCAACCTGAATCAGGCAAAATATTCAGGATGGAACAAGTAAAGCAAAAAAAGATACCTCAGAATTTTTGGGATCCAGAGCATCAAGCATCTCATTCAGCACATCAGCAAGTCCCTTGGCATTTCTAACCTCTGACAAGCTGCGTCAAGCATTGAACAATAATCAGCATCATCTTATAATTCATTAAAATGTATAACAACACTAGGAACAACAGGAGCTCGAAGAATAGGACAGCACAGCAAAAATAAGCAGAAGCATTACAACACCTTGGAGCATGTATATATCACCATTTTTTGCTTTGTTATTTCTCATTTATTTTGAATTTAAGAATATAATTTCACATAATGTCAACATCATTTTCTAAGACGTTTGTACATATAACATTGCTCTTCCTCTCTTTCTGTAAAATACAGTAAGTAATAGTTGATGCTATCACATAAACTTAACTGTAAAAAAATTGACTGTAAACTCTTCATACTAATCGTGTTTATTTCCCATGTCATGTCTTAGGTTTTGTAACTTCTGTTTGACATTTCATGCCAGTACAGTATTTTTTCCATCCACAGACCCTTAGTTCCTATAAAAACAACAAAATAGTAACCGAGTAGAAGCTCCAAAATCAAGCAAACAGTGACACTTTTTAATTATGATTAGATTAAACATCAAACATATTGTATGAGACAACAATCTTCACTTCTCAAAGTGATGCTCCCAGTGATGAAAAAGGCGCGCCTAGGCGCGCTTGGCCAAGGCCAGCGCCCACCTAGGGTGAGGCGCAGCCTGTGTGGCTGGGCGCCCCTCAGGCGCCCTAGGCAGGGCCTAGGCGCCAAGGCGCGCCTAAGGCTCAGGCGCGCGCCTCTTCCAGCCTGCAGGGATTCCAACAGATTTTTGGTTTTTTGAATTTTTAAATTGATTTTTTTACAAGATTCTATCTTTAAATAAACAGATTTATATTTTATTTTCCTTAATTATCTAGGAAATAGCAGATTTCTTAATTATCCTAGGAAATAGCATATCTTTATTATCTTCTTTTCCTAAGTAAACACCCTAAATAACCATCAGATCTTCTATATTACCTAGTATGTTCTCTCTATCTCTTCCTCCCTCTCTATTCTCTTCTTCCTCTCTTCTGTACGTGTGATCTGCAAGTGGCAAAGTGCTACTGCTGAGTGTACTGTTGAAGGCTTGACTCACATCCTCTTCATCCGTTGTCATCAATTACTTCCAGCTTCCAATTTTTTATGCTTCAGACATGATTTTCCTAATTGCTTATTAGTTTAAACTTGATTTTATAACATTATAATGTTTTAAAAGTGATTTTATTTCATCTTAAACATGTTTTATATGCTTTTATAACATAAGGGGGATAAAAAATGCATTTTTGAAGAATTTTATGGCTAGGCGCGCCTAGGCGCCTAGGGGCTCCCACTCCCAGCGCCTGGGTGCGCCTAACGCCTTTTTCATCACTGGATGCTCCAGTGGAACGTCATTAGGTCCTACATTTTACAAGTCAATCAAACCACAACACATCCTGGCATGTACCTATGTGTGCTCCATTATGTATCCTCTTCTTCAAGGTTTTGAACAGGGTATAATTAACAGATAAAACTAATTAATGTTGAGCATTACGTTAAAATAAAATAAAAGGAATTCGAAAGATATCAAGTTCTTGATTAAAGAACAAACGATTATTGGTAAAAGCCATATTGTACCTAAGCCCAGAAGGACCGGATTGTAGAGAAGCCTGAATAGCCGCCTCTTCATCCATAGGATAGGATATACTTACGGAATGAGTTTGTGGTGGAGTAAATAACGGTACACTATTTACTTCTCTTGGTGGAAATTCTACACCAGCAGACTGTCAATTACAATAACAGGATACTGCAGGTGAATAAAACTTCTGACCATAAAGAATCAAATGAAGGAAACTAACCTAACATATCTTTAAGGCAACATAAAACAAGAATGCCATTTACATGTATAGAAAATTGCACATTTAATTCACCTTCAAGAATATGAAGATAATTAGTAGACGCCTAGAAGGTTACCAAAACTAGAAAAAGAGGGGGAAAGGTGATCCAAAGTTTAACTAGAAAGATGTAATTAAAATCACAAGAACATCTACAAAAGGTGTTAAGAACTTCAAGTACCCAACCTTGACAAGAATGCATTCAAAAGGTGTTAAGACATAATTAAAAGGTATTTTCAGAATGCATTTAAATCAGAAAATCAATCTGGGAACGAAATGAAACAAAATAAAATAAATATTCTAGATCACTTGTAGAAATGGAAGATAGTGGGAGATAAAAAAATTACTCTTAATTCGTTATATGCAGCATAGTATTTCGGATGTCTTCCACCTGGTCCACCCAAAGCCTCTTGCCATGTGTCTATCAAGATCAGTATATTTTCCCTCACACTTAAGTCCGGCTGCAAGTGAAGTTTCAAACCATGAGTCATCCCTGAGCTCAAAACAAGAAATACTTGCAAAGAGAAGTTCCTCAGTCATGTACTTATTAGAAGCAAATACCTTCTTCTTTACTATCTTGACCATGTCACTCAAGATACTACGTTCAATAATTGCCTGAAATATATTTTCCCCACAGTTCTTCCCAAGGGTGTCCAATACCTGAAACCGGAAAGGGCCACTAGAGGGAGTCAGAGCATTTTCATATATACATTAGCAGCAAAATATATAATTCAAAAAATCATTGTATATTTGAACATTAATATGTAATATAGATCGTGATTGCAGAGGTAACCTAATGAATCTGGGAACTCAATTTGAAATTTTGAAGCTAAAGCTTCTATTTCGCTTATGCACAGTTCTAAAGTTTACTGTGTTTGTTCATGAAGTAGACGAGAACTTTTTACGTAAACCTTCTCAGAAAAATAATAAACTTCGATTTATTTTTCTCATCATATATCACCAAGGCAGGGAGACTATTCCGATCAATCTTTTTTTTTCCTTTTCCTCCTGATTTTCTTTATCATCACATTGTCTGATTGCACTATATGAAAGTGTCCATGACACTGAACAAGGTACAAAACCTAGTTTTACGCTACATGAGCAAAATTACATAGTATAACTCAAATATCTAATCAAAGAAACAAACAATTCAAAGGTTGCAAGCCCATGTACAGAAAAAAAAAGGCACTAACAGAAAGAGCGAGAAGTTGGACTTTCGGACTTTTACTGCCAAGACGCTTCTTTATAACCTTGAGAGCATCCTTTGCTTGCCTGCAATGTTTCCAGAAACAATCACTAGATCAAGTAAAAGGAAATAAAATATTTCGAGTACTATATATTCAGTGCAAACTGAAAACAAAACTCGGAGTCGATAAGATTAACTCAAGGCACCGATGGCAAAACAAGAAGGCTTGAGAGAAAGGGTTTTCATTGTATGGATCATAAAAAGAAGCTCACATACTATTTAAAAAAACTCTAGAAATATTCCAAAATCTCATTTAGTGATATTCACTGGATGATTTCACCTACATTAACTCTACATTAATTTTCCAATTGTCCAACATTAGAATTCATATGAAACATTAGGCTGCAACATATGTCTATGTAATTCTCCAGAACTTGAAAAACTTTGTCATGTATTTAGGAAAACAATGAAATGATTTTATTCATGTGATAAAACCTTAGCAGTTACTATATACAAACTTTTCTAATTCAAGTACCATTCTTTTTTCAGAGAGTTATACAGTACTACTTAACTTCACCAATCAGTGTAAGACCTAATAAGGGAATCCAAACTTAGATCCGATAATTAATTAGCCAGCCAACATTCCACATATTAGATCGCAACTCTATGAGACTAGTACTCACAAAGAAATTGCTAACGATCTAAAATCTCAAGGGCCTTTTTTCTTAGGCATTGTCAACTTGGTTGCAGCAAATAGCTACAGTAAAAATCAAACTGCAATGTGAAGCAATGCTGCCAAAGACAGTTATGCGTCAGCATTTTAATAGGAGAGCTTCTTAAGACACATTATAATTAGTGTGCAACTGTGCATATATCCTCAATGAAATGAGTTGCCAAAACTTTTCAACTCAATCAGTTATTGTTCAAGGGACAGGCCTGTACAGAATCTTCATCTACATAAACTACAAACTATTAGACAGAAATGATTCAGTTACACAAAGATCAAAAGTACAGATTGATACCCTGGATAAATGCTGAGAATATCACAGAGCTCCAGGTTCACTTGCCAATCGGGACCAATCAACAAATCGTTGGTCGCCCTTTCAGCACATGCTGCTGCATTGACAGCCATTCCAGCCTAGTTCACAATCTAAATTGCCCAAGCCAAATTCGTCTTCCTGCATCCATATATTGCCAGCATCAGTCAGAAATCCAAATCAATAGCACGAAAACAAAGCAAAATGCCAAATCACCAGAACAATAGAACACAAAAAAAATAAGAAGATTTAACTCCTAGAGTCAAACTAGTACAAAAGTAAAGCAAATTAGAACCTCGGAAATAACACCATGATCCAACGAACAGTCAAATTGATTCCCGAAACAAACCTAAAATCCCCACCACCAACATTCAAACTCCAGCAATCTCAATAAAAGGCACGAAATCAAACCAAATTAATCAGAAAAGCCATTCCAGACGCCAATAGAGACGAAAAGTGACGGCAGTGATTGTGAAGAAGCAAAGATGGCAGAAATCAGATGAGAAATCATAAGAAATTAGGGTAAATGGAAGTCCGATGGCTTACCGATCAAGTGGACGGACAAAACGATGGTAAAAGAGAGAGAATTGTTTGTTGCGGAAGCAAAGGAGAGAGGAAGAAGAGGCTTTTGGGAATGGATTAAATTACTCTGAGTTGCGCTTTTGTGTGTTCGATTGATCAGAAGAAGAAGAGAAAGCGAGAGGGAGGGAGAAAGAGAAGGAGAGTTTCTTTTTTCTTTTTTCGTTTTTCGTTTTTCTTTCTTTTTTAATTTGAAGGGGTTTGCTTATAAATCGGTAGCGCTTGCTCTTCCCACTTACTTGTTACCCAAAACGCGCTTTCATACGCTTCCCCGTCACACACTCTTCATTCTACGTGTGTGAACTGAATCCCCAAACCTCCATTTTTAACCTCTTTCTATTTCTATATACTACTTGTTATTATCTGTCTTTTGTACTATACTTCATCCACATTGATTCTTTGATATTACACCAAAATTGTTCAGATTATAAGTTTATTTAGTGAATACGTTTTAGTTTAAATCTCAAGTTAATATTATTGTAAAGCGCATAATCCAACTAAAACAAATTAGTTTTAGGATTGGGCATTTTTCAATCCTACTACAAATTAAATGTCTATCTAAAACCTAACCTAACCCATATATTATTATTCAATATTATCTGAGCGAGTATGGTCTGTCCAACCCAAACCAACTAACAGCTCTATGAAAAAGATACCTAACCAACAAGTTAACCTAAACCAAATTGAGAGACAAATAGTGATTGCTCTTTTACTTATTTAATTAAGAATTATAATTATAGTCCTAACTCCTAATTGATCTAATGGTATTTCTAGTCCAAGAGTAATTTGATTCCATCTTGACTTCGATTTAGCTAGGTTCATAAATTTGAGGACATTTTGGTGGTAATATTCCAATGCTTGTTGGAGTTTGCCACCTTTTTCCTCAAGCTCCAAAACACACGATTTGACAAAAGGGATGAAAGGAAGCATGGAAATTGGAGCCACATACATTTCAGCTCTAAAATGAATGCAATGTATCACTCAAATCAAAATGTGAAAGATAATTCTTAACTATCTCCAAACACCAAATCCTCAAGTAGATAAAGTGGTGTTAGACTCCTTAAATACTGTTCAAAAAAATCAAATTAATAAAACTTTGAGCGACATACATGTATGTATGGAGAAATTGATACTCAGAGGGTCTCTCTAAAAATATGGTCAAGTACCTAGTGCAAACGTATAACGACACTGACGGATCGAATCGGATGAGCCAATGCAAGACAAATAACAAACTAGTTTTCCAAGCGCGAGCTAATTAAACCATTTAACTTGAAAATAACCCGAACTCGAAATTACAAGATCACATCGATTGATCTAGATAATAACCAATGGAGAAGTTTTGATTCATAATAATTCATATAATCTTCTTAAAATAAGAAACTAACTACAAGTTACAACAAGTAATGTAAAAAAAAATTAAAAAATTGCGCTCTACAGTTAGAAAAATCTCTAGTGGAAAGTTTGTAAATTACATTTTCTTGATTGAAACGGGGGTAGGCAAAAAAAGAACTCATCTATACATGAAAGAAGGATAACGTTATTGAGGGGCGGAATAAGTGTGAACTTGGGGTTTTATTTGGCAATGGAGAACCATTACGTCATTGATGACGCACCCACACGTATAAGACTTGACCCGGGTGTATTCTATAGCCCTGGAAAGATGTTCATCGTCTCGTCGTGCAACAAGCGCACACCACGCGTTCTCATCTGATGCAATCTTCCCAATCCTGAAATTGATTTACAGCCATTGATCTTCTGTCCTCCGAAACCGAAGTGGGAAAACTTTGCACATTCTGTACAACAAATTAACTGTTTGTTGTTGCTGAAAAGACAGTACAATCTTCTAATTTAGGCATGGAACTTGAAAAAATATTTATATCTATCATCAATTCATCACATTCTAGAGGGCTTTTTTGATCATTTCTTAGACTTCATCTTCTTTTCATTGAAGAAGGAACAGCAGCTAGGAAGAAATCTAGTATTATGCTTGTGCCTGCATCAAACATGAACGTAACTTAAATTAGAAATCCCTTAGCAAAAAGCCCGGCCAATCTCCCCTGTTTTTCCTATAAAGTTATGTTCTTTAAGGAAGAAGACGTTATACCTGCTGACAATGCTGCTGCTGCGGCTGGTGCTAGTGCTCTCGGCGTCGTTGGAAACCCGCGCTTTTCTGACCCACCAATGCTTGTCGGCGCCTTTGGGGTTCGTCTTCGGAGCCACCTTGAAGCTAGGAACGGCGCTCAAGCTCCTCTTCTTCTTCTTTGACCTGAACGGGATCGGAAAAACCGTGGTCTTAAGAAGGAAGCCTCCGTTGTCGACGCTTCGGTTCTTCATCATCTTCTTCTTGCTCTCGCTCTTCCCAACCTTCTTCTTCTTTTTATCCTTTGGAGCCTCTTCTTGGGGAGGCTTTTTCGCTACAACTTCCACTTTTTTACCCTTCTGCGGTGGAGGAGGAGCTGGTGATGATTTGTGGTCTACTATGTCTCTCAACGAGAGCTCATAGTAGGACTCAGGCATGCCCTTGATCATGTCCATGAGCTCCCTCCTGCCCCGGGCTATGGCCTGGGTGCGGGAGTTTGGAGACATGGACTCGGGATTCTGGTGATGTTGTTGATGACTATGATTTTGTAGTTGATGTGGAGGAGGAGATGTTGTGAATCTAGGACTTGTAGGTGGGCTAGTGTTACCATTAGGGTTCCAAAGGCGGGGAGAGGAGCCGCCTGAGTCGCTATCGGCCGCCTTGGGCTCCACCGTGAGCCTCAACCCTCCTCCGGCGGCATTGGTGGTGGCGTGCCTTGGCCGGGCCCCGTAGTTTGCGTACTTTTCGTTTATAAGCCCGACCGGATCGAATAAATGGATCCGGTTTTCGGGTGTCTTTAGCCCCGAATCGATCATGGCGTGGAGGATGAGAGGCTGGTGTAGGAGATTTTTGGTGATGTTGGGTTAGTGTGGAGGAGGTTTAGGGGATGGGCAAGTGATATTGTGTTATATGTAATAAATAGGCCACAGTCAATATGTGTTCTAGATGGTTAGAACTTAGAAAATGAGAACGTAATTCAATGCTTGTCCTCTGGTTTTTGTGATGGGTTTGTTGGTGTGTGAGATTGTAATGGGCTTTCATTGAAATTCATGTGTTTAGGAGGTTTTCAAGGGTGTGAAAAGTCTTGGGGATTTTATTGGGGGAGTCGCTTTCTGTAGGGATATATCACAATTTTTATTGGCATGATTTGCTGGCAATTTGCTTGCTTAACGGATTCTTTGTATAATAATGCTGCCCACTATGTGAAATCTTGGACATTTTTGTCTCCTTTTCTTAAAAAATATTAAATTTTATTTAAAGAAAATGAAAACACATATTTCCGGAAGGAAAAAGCGTGTATTTAAAAAAAAACTTTAAAAATACGTGTGCACATCTAAGGTAAATGTGCATGTGTATGAATATTTACTTGTATTATATATACATCTAAATTATATCGGGTGTATAACATTTTTCTAGAGAAAAAAATGTGCATGAATTTTAAACTTTATATGCATAATTTTTTAAGTGCGTATGTTTTTGTTTGTATGTTCAAATTGTATTATAAATTTTTAAAAAGAATTTATAGTATTTTAGTTTAATAATTGTATTTCTTAATATTTATGATATATGTTAATATGATATTTCTTAATAAAAGGAGTTATAAATTAATAATGACTCCTCCATGAAGAGTGTCCTAAGTTTGGGATGCAAGAGAGGAGAAATAAGTCCCAACTTGTAGAGAGAATGTGAACACCAGTTAAGAGTTCATCAAATTTCAAAACACTTTCTTTTTCATATTAGATACTTTTCAACGTTCATTTTTTTCTCCGTGTAATAATGAATGAATATTTTAGGTTAGTATAATTAATAAAGACACCATTATTTTTATCTTATAATATAATATTTTTATATGTTAATACGTGTGGGCAATTATGAGTAGTCTTCATTGGACTGATGTGGCAGACGTGAACGAGATGATACATTCGACAACTTGCAGTGTATTAAAACAAAATGAAAGAAGAAATTGAGAGGCCCGCACGGGTGTGCTTTTCTTGTATTTTTGTGCGTTTGGATGGTCATGAAAAGTTGTATGAAAAAATATTACAGAAATTTTATATGATATCCTTAAAATTTAGCAAATTTCTTATGATATCCTTAAGTAAATTTCGCAGGATATTTAGAGATTTAATAAAGTTTGATTGGTATCCTTAAACTTTATATTTCTTTTGTCAAATGCACATCCGTTAAGGTTGGGTCAATGAAGTGTTAAACCCATTTGCATCAATATATTGAGTTATGTTTTAAAAGAGGGAATATATAGCACAAGGTGTAATTTACCTCCCAATTTCTTAAGGAAACCAATCGTTCCTTGAAACTCTGGACTTTTGGTTGAACGAAATCTCTACCTATATGTTTGATATAATCACTCTACAATTAGCAGCCTTTGTATCACTATATTGAGCTAGGTTTTACAAGAGTACATAACACAGTCGATGTCATCACTTCAAGCTTACTTCTTCAACTATTAATGTAATATATAGTCTTTACTTACATTACGAACTTCTAGTTTTAATGCTAGTCCAAACATCAATGCAATACTACCAAATATGATTAGAGTGGCAACAACAGAGGCCTTTCCAACTACAAGATATTAATCACCCGAAATCAAGTTCATTGCTCAATTATTCAACCCTAAATTAGAACATTGTACTAGTTGAATCGGCCATCACAATCCAACCCTAAATCAGAACATTGCTAAAGGAAAGATCCAAGGACCGAAAATCATTTAAATTATCCATATATAATGTGGAAGTGTCATGTATGTTACAAATGGAAATTTGGGGGGGTTAATTGTGTAATTCTTGAGAATTGAGTGTCATTGATGTAATTAGGCAGTTGAGCCTTATATCGGCCTAGGAGCCAGCAGTGGAAGCACTGGAAGGTAACAAATTCCATAACAGAATTTCCAATCTCTCTTTTCTTCCTTCTTTTCTCTCTTCTTCTTCCCTCTCTATCTCTCGGCTATGGCAGATTGAGGTCGAGTCCTCACAAATTGGTATCAGAGCAGCTACGAATTCGGGAATGGCGGACGACACCATGATAAAGACGCTTGAAGAAGGACTCAAGAAGCTTGAAGTGATTCATCAACAACACGCGGCGATGGTGACTCAGTGGATTGGATCTTCGAAGGAGAACTTGGCGGTGGTGAGTCAACAACTCAAGGAGCAGAGGATTCAATCGGAATCATTGAAGGACAGGATCGAAGGAGTCGATCAAAGAGTGGAGAATTTCCAAAAGAATATCGAGCAAAGGTTCGAGAATCTGAGCGACATGGTGAGGAATATTTCATGAGCAATTGATCAAGATCCAGTCAACAATGGTGGAACAAGCAACAATCAGCAAAATTCGACCAATCTTGGAGTCAACTCGGTTCCAAGACATTCTAATACAAGAGAAATTTTCATTCCGAGAATTCCGACTCCAGATCATGCGTCGTTGGGCAGTCTACCGGGAAGATTGAGGCGAGAAGTCATCGATCGGAGCTCTCCCACCGGAACTGAAGCATCAAGAGGTAATTGTAGACTCCCTAAACTAGAATTTCCTATGTTTGATGGCACTAAACCGCGTAGTTGGGTGCGAAAGAGTGAGAAGTATTTCTGTATATTTAGGATTGTAGAGGAACAGAAAATTGAGATTGCTTTGATGTATATGAATGGGAAAGGCGATGTATGGGCTCAGGGGTTTGTGATTCAGAATCCTGGTGTGAGTTGGATTACATTATGTGAGGCGATCTGTGTAAGGTTTGGTGAGAAACAGCGCTCAGAGATTGTTGAGGAGTTTAACAAACTGTCTCAAACTGGTGATATTGAGGAGTATACAGAGATTTTTGAGGAGCTCAAATCGTATATATTGGCCTTGAATCCAGCCTTGCCCGAGAGTTATTTTGTATCCAGTTACATTTAGGGATGGGCAAAACTAGACCGGACCGGACCGGACCGTAAATTTACGGTCCGGTCCACGGTCCGGAGATTTTACGTTTCCGGTCTTACGGTCCGGTCTGGACCGTAATTTTTACGGTCCGGACCGTAAAAATTTAAAAAAAGGTTAAAAATATTTTTAGGGGTAATTTTTACGGTCCGGTCCATAATTTTTACGATCCGGTCCGGACCGTAATCAAACCCTTTAAATGCCGAAAAATATAAAATCCGGTCTTACCGGACCGTAAAGGACCGGACCGTTACGGTCCGGTCCACGGTCCATACTTTAAAAAGTTTACGGACCGGACCGGATGCCCATCCTTAGTTACATTAGTGGTTTGAAAGAGGAGATTAAGTCCATGGTGAAACTTAATCATCCTAAAAGTTTGGCCATAGCCTATGAACAGGCTCGTCTGCACCAGGGAGCCATTCAAGCCATCTTGAAGTTGAGCAGGAACCAAGGTTCTTGGAAGCCTAATCCCAATCCTGTCAATTTTAACTCTCATAAGCCTTCTTTCTTTTCCCAAAGAACATGTTTCAAACCACAGCCACTCACTTCCCTTCATGTGAATCAATCATCTCCCTCTAACCCAGTTAAGCCTCATTCACTGACTTCTACCAATTCAAATCAAGAACACAAAAGAACTCCTAGACTTTGCTACAGGTGTGGGGACAAATATTTTGTGGGCCACAGATGCAAGACTCAGTCTATTCACAGCTTGTTAGTGGATGAAGTAGAGGAAGTGTGTTCAGCTAAATGTGGAGAGTTAGAGGTGGAGAATAGCAAGGAAGAATTTGATGAGCAACCTGAGGTGTATGTTCATACTCTCACAGTCAGTAGCCCCTTGAATACTATCAAGATTAAGTGGTTAGTGAAGGGGAGAACTATTACCATTTTAGTTGACAGTGGTAGCACCCATAACTTCTTAGATCACAGGGTAGCCTTGGAGGCTGGTTTCAATTTGCAAGAAACTGGAGTAATGGCTATTGCAGTAGCTAATGAGAACAAAATGTCTAGCCATCAGTTGTGCAAGCAGTTTCACTGGAGTATGCAAGGCAGTTCTTTCAATTTTGATATAAGAATTTTGAAATTAGGAGGCTGTAATATGGTGTTAGGGGTAGACTGGTTGTGTGAGTTTAGTCCTCTAAGTTTTGACTTCAAGGAGCTTAAACTGACCTTTGTCAAGGATGGGAAAAGGATTGAGTTGTCTGGAGTTAAAGAACAAGCTTCCTTGAAGATGATGTCAGGACAAAAGTTGCAGAAGTTGCTCAGAAAGAAGGTACCTACATTTGTTACACATGTGGCTCAATGTTTTCAGTTGGAAAGTCAATATGTGACTCTTCCTGTTGAGATTGAGATAGTATTACAGTTGTTTGAAGATATTTTTACAGAACCTAAAGGGCTACCTCCTGTGAGAGGTCATGAGCATTTTATTCACTTGAAACCTGGAGCTCAGCCAGTTTGCAGCAAACCTTATAGATATCCCTTTCTGCAGAAGAATGAGATAGAGAAACAAGTCAGTGAAATGTTACAGAGTGCTATTATTAGGCCAAGCCATAGCCCCTTTGCTTCTCCAACCTTGTTGGTTAAGAAGAAAGATGGCTCATGGAGGTTTTGTATTGATTACAGGCACCTTAATGATATCACCATTAAGGATAAATTTCCCATTCCTCATATAGAAGAGTTACTTGATGAACTGCATGGAGTTTGTGTCTTTTCTAAGCTTTATTTGAGGGATGGCTATCACCAGGTGAGGATGGATGAGGATGATGTTGCAAAGACTGCTTTTAGAACTCATCATGGTTACTTTGAGTTTAGAGTGATGCCCTTTGGTTTAACCAATGCACCAGCTACATTTCAATCATTGATAAATGAGGTTTTTGGTCCCTATTTGAGAAAGTTTGTACTGTTTTTTTTTTATGATATACTAGTGTATAGCAACAGTTTGGAGTCTCATGTGCAACACTTAACTCAGGTCTTGGAGCTATTCAGACAGCATAAATTGTTTGCCAAGAAGTCAAAATGTGTCTTTGCTCAATCACATATTGAGTATCTAGGCCATATTATCTCTGGTGCTGATGTGGCTACTGATCCTTCAAAGGTAGAGGCAATGCTTTCTTGGAAATCACCTAAGAACATTAAGGAGCTTTGTGGGTTCTTAGGCTTATCTGGCTATTATAGGAGATTTATCCAAGGTTATGGAGTGATTTGCATGCCATTGATTGAGTTATTGAAGATAGATGCCTTTAAGTGGACTACATAAGTTGAGACTGCATTTCAAAAGCTGAAATCCCTTCTAGCAGCTCCACTAGTGTTGGGGTTACCTGATTTCTCTCCGTGCCATTTGAGTTGGAAACTGATGCTTGTGACACTGGCATTGGTGATGTGTTGATGTAGAATGGCAGGCCACTTCATGGACAACATTTGCTTTTGTCCACTTATGAGAAGGAGTTATTAGCTATTTTGTTGGCTATTGAGAAATGGATGCATTATCTTGAACCTGCTCACTTTCTTATTCATACTGACCATCAGTCCTTGAAGCATCTTCTCGAGCAACAAGTCACTACACACTTACAGAGAAAGGCAGTTAGACGTCTATTGGGTCTTTCTTATTCAATTGCTTACAAGAAGGGTAAGGAGAACAGGGCAGTTGATGCTTTATCTCATCGGTTTGAGGACACTCCATCAGAATGTGCTACAATTCTTATAGTGGAACCTGCTTGGATGAAACAAGTTGCTTCTAGCTATGAGGGTGATTTGGTTGCGCGTGAGCTCAATGCCAAGTGTGTGTTAGATGACTCATCGGTTTATAAGTTTGTTCATGGTGTTTTGAGATACAAAGGCCGGATTTACATTGGAGATACAGCTGAGTTGCAGCAGAAATTGATTGAAGCAATGCACTCAGATGCCTTGGGTGGTCATTCAAGTATTAATGCCACTTATCAAAGACTCAAACCTCTTTTCTATTGGCCTGGAATGCGTAAGATGGTGGAAGTGTTTGTTAGAGAATGTGATGTTTGTCAATAACACAAATCTGAGCATGTTTCTAGCCCAGGGTTGTTACAATCATTGCATATTCCCACACATGCCTGGACTCGGATTGGCATGGATTTTGTTGAGGGCTTGCCTAAATCTCAAGGCAAGGATACTATCATGGTGGTGGTTGATCATTTTACCAAATACGCACATTTTATTCCTCTCTCTCACCCATTTACAGCTACCAAAGTGGCTCAGGAATTTATGGTTCATATATACAAGCCCATGAGTTGCCTTAATGTATTGTGACAGATCGTGACAAACTGTTTCTTAGCAATTTCCGACAAGAATTTTTTAAGGCATTGGGCACTTCTCTTCACTTTACTTCTGCATACCACCCTCAGTCCGATGGGCAGATATAGAGAGTTAATCAATGCTTAGAAAGTTACTTGAGATGCATGTCTTCGGCCAAGCCAACTCAGTGGGTCAACTGGCTGCATCTTGCAGAGTGGTGGTATAATACAAACTTTCATACTTCCTTAGGTATGACACCATTTCAAGCCATGTATGGGTTTCTTCCTCCTCAATTGGGAGTTAGTTCTTTGACTATGCAGAATGCTTTAGTGGATGAGTGGCTTCATGAGCGTGAGTTTATTCTGCAACAGTGCAAGTGGAATCTTCAACAAGCTAAGGCCAGAATGAAACAGTATGCAAATAAGCACAGGACTGAGAGATCATTTGTTGTAGGGGATTGGGTGTATCTTAAGCTGTAACCTTACCATCAAACATTTGTGGCTTTAAGGCAAAATTTGAAGCTTAGTGCTCGTTTTTATGGTCCTTTTCAGGTTTTGGCTAAGGTAGGGGCAGTGGCTTATAAGCTAGCCTTGCCAGCTCAGGAAAAAATTCACCCAGTGTTTCATGTATCGCAGTTCAAGCTCATGGTTGGTCCTCATGTTGTTGTATCCTCTATTCCACCTTCTACTATTTCGTCTGGCGAGATTAATGTCTATTGTAACACCCCCGATTTATACTGGTAGTGCCACATGCCAGTGACCTCAGACATTGTTGTCCGATGTCACCCTAGGCTTGGTCAAAACAATTAAACAGCGAAAGACTTTAAATTACACAGCGGAAGACTTTTAAGAATCTTAATAACTTAAAACACTTAACAACTTAAAACACTGACACTTAAATCTTCGTCTGCAAGCCTCTTATCCTTCAACATGTTACTTTGACTTCGGGCATCAACCTCTAATGTGCCGAATCGAACGGATGACACCAGCCAACCATACAGAGAACAATTACGGTTGGTTAGTCTAATGAAAGACTATGCAATGGCACAAGCAGAGAGGTTCGAGTGAGCGTAACCATTTACTATCCTTGTCCATCGAATAACAACCGACGGAACGATACATAACCCGATACTTTCACTGAATGATTATTATTAGATATGCACTGAAGAGAATACTCCAAAGGACATGAGCCTTATAGGAAATTATGACAACTGTT
The DNA here is from genome assembly GCA_027886185.1 of Rheum nobile. Taxonomy (NCBI): domain Eukaryota; kingdom Viridiplantae; phylum Streptophyta; class Magnoliopsida; order Caryophyllales; family Polygonaceae; genus Rheum; species Rheum nobile. The sequence continues at coordinate 2,668,116 of WOAB01000207.1, read as the reverse complement.
TGGGAAGGTGTATTAATTATGTGCGACAACGGCACTTAACTTAACCACTTACAACACTCACATCAGCATTAAGACTTTTAATATTGGCTACGAAGCTTTAAACCTTAGGGTGACAATTATGCTCACCCCAATTAGTACAACTACCAAAGCTTATTAATTATGTGCTTAACCACACTTATCTTATTAAATTACAACACACAAGTTTATTACACAGGGTGACCTTACGTCCACCCAGATTGCACTTACAAGGTGCTTAACCTTATTAATTATGTGATTAACTGTACTTATCTTATTAAATTTCAACACACACACTAATGTTAAGGCTTTTAATATTATTCCGAGTAACCACGGAAGTTTAAGACACAGGGTGACCTTACGTCCACCCAGATTGCACTTACAAGGTGCTTACACTTAACTCACAGGGTGACAATTATGTCCACCCAGATTGCACTAGCTAGGTGCTTAATACACAGGATGGCAATTATGCCTATCCAATTGCGCTAGCAAGGCGCTTAAAATACCTCCTACCTTAACGGGGGTAGGAAGCATAGGTCATGACCCTTAAATTATTCAAAAATTATCCCGAGGAGTACCAAGTTATAAAGAAACGACTAATCCTTAATTGGATTAGCGTTCCTACGAATATTAAGTTATAAAGAAATGACTAATCCTTATCTGGACCTAGCGTTCCTACGAACATTAAGTTATAAAGAAACGACTAATCCTTATCTGGACTTAGCGTTCCTACGAACCCACGTGCTATTCTAGCATTAAGTTCACATTAAATTCACAACAATACCATCACGGTAATTAACACACAATACTCGTGCTAACTAAACAGTTCAACACAGTAATAATCCACATTAAAGCCCTCCAGGCCATTATCATAATCATATATTTATAATAGCGTTGATCTAGCAAATATACAACATATTATAACATCACCTTTTTAATTACGTTATTTATGAATTTAGTTCCCAAACGAAACCAATAGTTCACTCCAATTTAATTAACAATTAAACAATTGATAATTAATGGAACATGGAATGATTAAGCAAGAGCAAACCGCCACTTGCCTGGAGTAGATTCGGCGATGAATCGAGACGAGACGACTACTGATGATATCCTTTCCGAGGATATGGCCTAAGCTTCATATAGCTCCAACAGATTACGAGTCCACACACGATCCAACACATGACATATTAATTAATATCAATTAATTTGTCTGGACAAACTCAAGGAATTAAATTTAATACATTTTTATGATTTTAAATCATAAAAATATTAATTAAATTTTCGTAAAGAAAATACGGATGAAAGAGGGTCGAAATTATACCGCTCGATCGATCTCGGGTTAAAATTGGACTGGATGCCTAATTGGGCTTTACGGCCCAACAGAAGTTAGCAAAGGAGGGACCCCACCTCCCTTCATCTTCTTCCCCCACATAACAACAACAGCACAACGCACAGCGACGGGGCTCTTCGTTGCCGGGAAGGACTCGCCGGCGGGGAAGAGTAGCAACGGCGGGGCAGTCAGCGGCTCCAACGACGACGACGCGCAACCTCAGCAGTAGCCCACGACTGCAGCCACCACGCACAGCAGCTCCAGGCGGCGGCGTCTCTTCCGGTCGCGTCGAAGAACCGAGCTCGTCGCTGGGCTTCGCCGGGGGAGCTTCGTCGCCGGGAAGGGACAGCCACCAGCAGGGCAGCACAGCAACAACAACAATAACAGTGGACAGAGGCACAAACCAGAGGAGGCGGTGCACAGGGGAGCGGTACACAGGGGAGCTCACGAGAGAAAAACCAGAGAGGAGAGAGAGGCTCCCTTTTATAGCCATGATATTGTAGGAACGCAAATTCGATATGTAAACTGCAAGGAAAAATCGCACAAGAATTAAACGAAATAATACCGAACAAAGATTGGATGCAGAGTCGAGAATGAAATCTCTCTCCTTAATTCTGAAAATGCCCCGTATTGCGACGGTTCGATGACGTTTCGAATCCCAGGATACAACTGCAAGACGACTCCGGATTTGCACAACCAAAATTCCCGAAGGCTACGAACCACTTATGTATAGTACTCTCAGACTCGATTTAATCGAAAAACAGAGAAGAGGGAGGAAGACTGTTGTTTTTGTGTGTTCGAATGAGAGGTTGACAACTCCTTTTAAGGAGCTTCGAAAGAGACCGTTGTAGATCTGCAATTTAACGTTGCTAATCTTCTGACATCAATGGAGGAGGTTTCAGATCTTTCGATATTTAATGGAGGAAGATTTGATCTGCAGCCCATATCTCTCCATGTACCAGATCAAGGCCCAAATGCCAAAGCCCACTAATGGGCTTCCGGATTGGCCCAAAAAGATAGGTGACAAGCCCAAGCCCGGCCCGACTCGACTCGCTCGCTCGCTCGCCCGGCCCGACTCGACTCGACTTGATGAGCTAGGTCCTCTCCCCATTAAAAATGGATAATGACCCAAGGCCACAACCTTAGGTCCATTTTCCCTCTATATATACTAGGAGATTTATCTCCAAACTTCCAATGTGGGACAAGAATTTTGCCCCCACATTTCCCAAGTTTTGCACTTCATGTAAGCTAATTTGGGCCTCCATTTCTCATTCAAATGGAAATCATTTTCGTCGTATGAGTACATTACGAGAGTGTGCTCGCGTAGACGAAGCCAATGCTTCCATTTCCCGGTGTTGACATTGGTCGGAGCCCACCGGAATTGTGCCCGGAAAAGTTATCGATGCCACATTTAAAAATGAGTTCCAACAATCCCTCACATGAATAGAAATGATTCTAAAACATATGTAGAAAGACATAAAGACTTTTGAGAGTACAGTCGAAAAATCACTGCATCTGGGCTGGTGGCATGTTTCAGCCTTGAACCACCCATAGTGACTAGCTATCGGATTTACTCGACCAGGTAGTGAGCATGATGTCTTGAACCACCCGGGCTTTGATGTAAACCGAGACAATAACTATCACACAGTTTCGTCTTCTCACAGAACTAGGTTCTCTTGTTGTGTTCATTTTGGCCTTGAACATCCCTGGTTATTCATGAGTGAACTTGGAGAATTTAGCCTTTCTTAATTCTCCTAGAAACGACCCCATTTCACACTCATAAGGTGATTTCCATGAAGAGTATCCTGTCATACCCCACTTTTATTTCAAAGCTATGGAATCATTAAAAGATAAGCTTAACCTCAACTCATACAGGTAGCAGTGTTCATTATCCTAGGAACTTAGATGAGACTTAAGTCTCCTAGTGCTCATCTTGATTTAGCTTGATTTAGTTGTCCCTTTGAACCTACTTCTTGGGATCTCCAGTCAGGTAGGTAGGGTTCGCCATCAAGCATCCTCTTTAGTCATAGGCTGTAAACCCATTCCTCTTGATGATTTAACAACTTGATCTCGTGACAAACCTTTAGTAAACGGATCCGCTAGGTTGTCAGCCGACTTGATATAATCTATTGAGATTATACCATGCGAGAGTAGTTGTCTAATGGTTTTATGTCGTCTTCGTATATGACGTGACTTACCATTGTACAAACAACTCAGTGCCCAAGCTATAGCTGATTGACTATCACAGTGTACACCTACTGCTGGCACTGGTTTTTCCCACATCGGGATATCTTCCAACAAATTCCGAAGCCATTCAGCTTCCTCTGCTGCTTTGTCTAAAGCAATGAACTCAGACTCCATAGTGGATCTGGCCAATAGTGTTTGTTTGGAAGATTTCCATGATACCGCTGCACCACCAAGTGTAAACACATATCCACTTGTGGACTTGGAGTTTCTGGAATCTGATATCCAGTTTGCATCACTGTATCCTTCCAGAACTGCTGGGTATTTACCATAGTGCAGCCCATAACTTTGAGTATAACGCAAGTAATTTAATACTCTAGTTATCCCTTTCCAGTGTTTGTGTCCTGGATTACTTGTGTAGCGACTCAGTACATTGACTGAGTGTGACAAGTCAGGTCTTGTGCAATTGGTCAAGTACATGAGACTTCCAATCACACGTGCGTACTCCAACTGTGACACTGCATCCCCCGAGTTCTTAGTCGAATGAAGATGGGGGTCCACGGGACTCTTTGTAGTCCCGCTTGAGTAGTTCTTGAATCTCTCAAGTACTTTTTCAGCATAATGTGCTTGAGACAGGATAATTCCTTCAGAATGTCTAGTGATTTTAATCCCTAGTATGACATCTGCTAATCCCAAGTCTTTCATGTCGAACTTCCCACTAAGCATGTTCTTAGTGCGGTTGATCATGTCCTTATTGCTTCCAATAATGAGCATGTCATCTACGTACAAACACAACAAAATGTAACCATTTGGAGTGTCCTTGACGTAGATGCATTTGTCACATTCATTGATGCTGAAGCCATTTGACATCATGACATTGTCAAATTTTTCATGCCACTGCTTTGGAGCTTGTTTGAGTCCATATAGAGACTTGACAAGTCTGCACACCTTGTGTTCCTGTCCAGGAACCACATAACCCTCAGGTTGTTTCATGTATATCTCCTCTTCTAATTCTCCGTTTAGAAAGGCAGTTTTTACATCCATTTGATGGATTTCAAGGTTTCGTAATGCTGCTATTGCTATTAGCATTCTTATTGAGGTTATTCTCGTAACTGGAGAATAAGTGTCAAAGAAATCCAGGCCTTCTTTTTGCCGGAATCCTTGCACCACAAGCCTCGCCTTGTGCTTATCTACTGAGCCATCGGTTTTCAATTTGGTTTTGAAGATCCATTTGCACCCAAGTGCTTTACACCCTTGTGGCAAATCAACTAACTCCCATGTATGATTCTGCATAATGGAGTCGATTTCGCTTTTAACTGCTTCCTTCCATGAAGGCGCATCAGGTGTAGACATGGCTTCTTTGAAAGTTCTAGGCTCATTCTCCAAGAGAAAGGCCGTTATGAACTCTTGCCCAAAGGTTTTCTCCTTTCGAGTTCTTTTGCTTCGTCTAGGTTCAGCTTCTGGTTCATTTCGAGCTTTCTTGCTCTGTCTAGGTTCATCTTCTGTTTCATTTACAGAAGTACATGCTTCACTTTGTTCACGTGTTCGTTTTAGATGTTCTTTATCCTTGCACGGAAACACGTTTTCAAAGAAGGACGCATTCCTTAATTCCATTATTGTATTGACATGTATATCTGGTATGTCAGATTTATGTACCAGAAACCGATAAGCACTACTGTTATGTGCATATCCTATGAAAATACAATCAACGGTTTTAGGTCCAATTGTGACCTTTTTAGGAGGTGGTACTGCCACTTTTGCTAGGCACCCCCACACTTTGAGGTATTTGTACGAAGGTACGTTACCTTTCCAAAGTTCATATGGCGTCTTGCCAGTAACTTTATGCGGTATCTTATTCAGGATATAGTTGGTGGTAAGCAGCGCTTCCGCCCATATGTTCTGGGGTAACCCAGATTCCTGCAATATTGCATTCATCATCTCTTTCAGAGTCCGGTTCTTTCGTTCCGCAACTCCGTTAGATTCTGGTGAGTAGGGAGCAGTTGTTTGATGAATAATCCCGTGTTCTCTACAGAACGCGTTGAAAGGTTCATCATACTTGCATCCTCTATCACTTCAGATAATCTTTATGGTTTTACTAAGTTGGTTTTCAACTTCCAACTTGTATTCCTTAAACTTTTCCAAGGCCTCATCCTTGCTTCTTAGCAAGTATACATAGCAGTATTTTGTGCAATCATCAATAAAGGTTACGAAATACTTTTTACCGCCTCTAGTTTGCACATATTTTAAATCATACAAATCTGTGTGTATTAAACCTAGAGGTTCAGTTGTTCTCTCAACATGTGGGGATGACGTTTTTGTGAGTTTGGCATGTACGCATACTTCACATTTGTCTTTACTTGATTTGCATTTCGGAATCAGGTTCATGTTCATTAGTCTTTGAATAGACTTGTTATTCACATGCCCTAATCGTTCATGCCAAATATTAAAAGACTCAACAACATAAGCAATAGGATTAGTCTTATTCATTGAAACCTTAGTTACAATAGTTTTTGGGATGACTGTCATTACATTCATTTTGACCAGTCCATCCTTTACATATCCTTTGCCCAAAAATACCCCATTCTTTGAGAGAACCGGCTTGTCAGACACGAAATTCGTTTCGAATCCGTTCTTGCTCAGCAGAGTGCCGGAGATCAGATTCTTCCTTATATCAGGCACATGCATGACGTTGGTGAGAGTCAACTCCTTTCCTGAAGTCAGCTTCAACACCACTTTCCCGTAACCTTCCACCTTGGATGTGGACGAGTTCCCCATAAACAGATGCTCGTTCGTCTTGCTCTGCTAATAGGTGGTGAAGCATCCCTTGTCAGAGCAGATATGTCTGGTAGCACCTGTGTCGTACCACCATTCCCTAGGGTTGCTTCCAGCCATGTTGACTTCAGACGTCACAGCGCACAGATCAGAATCCGAGAGCTTGCCTTCAGTCATGTTGGCTTGGGATTTCCCATTGTCCTTGCGCGGATCAGCCTTGCTACGACATTCGTCAGCCTTGTGACCCATTTTTCCACACTTGTGGCACTTCCCACTGAACTTCTTAGCTGGATGCTTCTTGAAGTTGTTGGAGCTTTGGGGTTGGAACTTTCGTTTCTTCCCCTTGTCTTTGTGTTCAGCTAGATTAGCCTTTTGTTCAGCAGGCTCAACCCCTTCTGCTTTGCGGTTGGTTGACTCAATCCGCAGCTTGACTATCAAGTCTTCCACAGTCATTGCCTTTCGCTTGTGCTTCAGGTAGCTTTTGAACTCCTTCTAGCCTAGAGGAAGTTTCTCAATGAATGCAACAACATGGAATGTCTCACAGATAGACATCCCCTCAAAAATGATTTCATGAGTTAGGAGCTGCAGCTCTTCCACCTGTTTCATGATGGGCTTATTATCCACCATCTTGTAGTCCAGAAACTTCGCCACTGCGAACTTCTTCGAGCCTGCATCCTCAGACTTGTACTTCTTCTCCAAAGCAGTCCAGAGCTCTTTGGAGGTCTTGACCTTGCTATACACATTGTACAGTGGATCAATCAGGCGGCTTTGAACCCAACCTTTGCACATGAAGTCTGCATGAGTCCATGCCTCAACACTGGCTAGCAGGTATGCATCTGTATTATGAGGCGACAGCACAGGCTTCTCCTCATTCAGATACTTCTCAAGCTTCAACGTGGTCAGGAAGAAGAACATCTTCTGCTGCCATGTATTGAAGCCAGTTTCATCAAACTTTTCCGACATCAAGCCAACGTTCACAGCGCCAGGCATATGGACTGTCGGAACAACAGTCTGAAGAGCAGATTGGTGGACCGTCTGACGAACCTCAGAAGTCCCAACCACTGCGGCTTGCAGATTAGCTGCTGTCAGGTGTGCATCTTGCAGATTCACTGCTTGCACATTTCCTGTTGGCAGAGTTACCGCTGGCAGACCATTCCCAAACTGAATTTGGGATGTCGACTCAGTCGGGTTTCCGTTTCCGGCCCCAGCAACCTCGATGTTATCACCCATGAGAACTGAATCTGTTCACAGAAACGCAACCAAAAGTCAGTAATTTAAATCTCGAATTAATTTGTAAATTCGAAATAATATTTAGAAATAAATTCGAATTTAATTTGAAATGGCCAATCAGATTTCGAAATTGAATTCGAACGAAATTTCGGATGTGATTAATTCCTGCAAGACACGTTAGTAAATGCAGATACAGAAATTAAATAACGTAATCTCAATAATTTCCTGCAAAAGATACGGAGAAACTGCACAGAATACAGATGCGAAAAATTTTCATGCACATAAATTACACAGAACTGCACAGAAATACAGATTTGAAAAATTTTCCTGCACAGAAATTACACAGAACTGCACAGAGATTCGGAAAGACAATCTGCAAAACTGAAACTGCACAGAAATGTAAACAGAAACTGCACAGAAACAAGTTAGTATGCGCAGAATAATGTTGAAAAAATTTTCTGTACAGATACAAAACTGAAACTGCACAGAAACGTAAACAGAAACTGCACAGAAGCGTAAACGAGAACTGCACAAAAAAAATTCGAAAATAAACTTTGCAATTGTTCCTGCAAGAGCGGAGACAAAAACTCGAAAAGAAATTTCGTTAGTGCGATTAGAGTAGTTTAAACGTTTTTTAGAATTAAGACTGTAGGAACGCAAATTCGATATGTAAACTGCAAGGAAAAATCGCACAAGAATTAAACGAAATAATACCGAACAGAGATTGGATGCAGAGTCGAGAACGAAATCTCTCTCCTTAATTCTGAAAACGCCCCGTATTGCGACGGTTCGATGACGTTCTGAATCCCAGGATACAACTGCAAGATGACTCCGGATTTGCGCAACCAAAATTCCCGAAGGCTACGAACCACTTCTGCGTAGTACTCTCAGACTCGATTTAATCGGAAAACAGAGAAGAGAGAGGAAGACTGTTGTTTCTGTGTGTTCGAATGAGAGGTTGACAACTCCTTTTAAGGAGCTTCGAAAGAGACCGTTGCAGATCTGCAATTTAACGTTGCAAATCTTCTGACATCAATGGAGGAAGATTTCGGCATTAATGGAGGAGGTTTCAGATCTTTCGGTATTTAATGGAGGAAGATTTGGTCTGCAACCCATATCTCTCCATGTACCAGATCAAGGCCCAAATGCCAAAGCCCACTAATGGGCTTCCGGATTGGCCCAAAAAGATAGGTGACAAGCCCAAGCCCAAGCCCAAGCCCAAGCCCGGCCCGACTCGCTCGCCGGGCCCGACTCGGCTCGGCGCGCGTGTGGGCTTGATGAGCTAGGTCCTCTCCCCATTGAAAATGGGTAATGACCCAAGGCCACAACCTTAGGTCCATTTTTCCTCTATATATACTAGGAGATTTATCTCCAAACTTTTAATGTGAGACAAGAATTTTGCCCCCACATTTCCCAAGTTTTGCACTTCATGCAAGCTACTTTGGGCCTTCATTTCTCATTCAAACGGAAATCATTTTCGTCGTATGAGTACATTACGAGAGTGTGCTCGCATAGACGAAGCCAATGCTTCCATTTTCCGGTGTTGACATTGGTCGGAGCCCACCGGAATTGTGCCCGGAAAAGTTACCGGTGCCACATTTAAAAATGAGTTCCAACAGATATTTGTAGATATTTTGGAGATATTTGTACAAATATCTTGTATAAATATCTCATACAAATATCTTGTACAAATATGTCGTACTGGAAAAGTTTGGTATGGGTTTTACACTGTGGAAATTATATATTTGTATTCAAACAAATATTCTAAGTCCCGAAAATACATCGAATGTATTTTATACCACTCAAGGAATTATTACGGAGATCATGGATATTACAGAAAATCCAAACTCCACTGAAAGCGAAAAATTTATTGAACGAAGGATGAGAAAATTACCCAAATACCCTTACTAAAATTAAGGGGTATTACATCTATCCTGAGCCCATTTTGGATACTCGCCTTCACCGGTTGGCCAATGGAGAACCTGTAACCGAATTGTTAGTGCAGTGGCAAAATTTACCTCCAGAAGATGCTACTTGGGAAGCTGCTGGGCATCTCTTACATCAGTTTCCAGATTTTCAATTGGAACCTTGAGGACAAGGTTCTTTAGAAGGGGTGCTTTGTCATGTATGTTACAAATGGAAAATTGGGGGGTTAATTGTGTAATTCTTGAGAATTGAGTGCCACTGATGTAATTAGGCAGTTGAGCCTTATATCGGCCTAGGAGCCAGCTGTGGAAGGTAACGAATTCCATAACAGGATTTCCAATCTCTCTCTTCTTCCTTCTTTTCTCTCTTCTTCTTCCCTCTCTATCTCTCGGCTATGGCAGATTGAGGCCGAGTCCTCACAGGAAGCTGCACAATCATTGCCAAGGCCTCAATTAAATGTGCTATGGAGGGGCGGACGCAAGACTTTAGTTCAGTTGGGGCTAATTTTTTTTAAAAAACAATATACAAACGCTCACTAAATATCACTATATAAAATTAATTTGTACAACGATACTATTGAGCTAAATGCAAAATCCCTAAAGCGATAATGGAAAAAAATTATTATCAAGCCCAACTCGCACGATGAAAATCTGTATAATCTTGAATTTAGATAATGTAAATAAAAAGTTGCATCAATTTTATATTTTTCTTATAAATGGGATATTTTAAACCGTGGCTAAAAGGTTGTTGTTTATCCTAAGTCTACCATCTAACTTACACAAACAACCCTACTTTCAAACAAAAAACCCTATATTCAAACCCTAGAGAAATTTCGCTCAAAAAATTGATCAAAAAATTACACAATTTAAACAAATTTCATCATTAATTACTATTATCTCTGCGTAATTTCAGCAGAGTTGTATAAAAAAATAATTTCAAATTTCTCAAACCCATAAACCTAAGTTTCAAAAACTCTAAACAAATAAGAATAGATATAGAAGAGGTAGTGCTTTTTTTTAATAACAAACTGTGTGCAGTTTCAGGTAAAATTGTATTTTCGTAGTATTTTTTAGGATTATACATAATAAATCGCTAAATAATAATTTTTATTTACACAAATTTATAAATACATTTAGTAAATTTTATGAAAAGATAATTTAATTTAATTTTTTAAACATTTATTTTATTTTTACAGCCCCCACTGGACCTTAGCTAGCTTCGTCGTTACACGCCAACATTATCTTAGTTAAACGATTACTGCTACAAAAATGGGCTTAATTAGACTTTGAATAATTTGTCAAATTTGAACTAGTTGGATTATGTTATACACTTATCATTGTAATTCATGTTTCATGCTATTCAATATTCATATTATAATGTTTAAACCTCAAAATTAAAACCCTAAATTCATCCCCAAATAAGTTCCATCCATCCCCAAATTTCGTTCATTCCCAAATTTTAGCAAAAATCATAAATTTAATTTCATCCCCAATTCTCAATGTTGGGATTTTAGATGCGTAAAGCGGAATTTCAGGAAACGATTTCCTAACATCTAACCAAGGATCTCATGCATAAACCAAATAGATCATAGATAGGAAGAATCAAATACCTTTTGATGCGTGTTTCAATCTGCTAGAATGGAGAGAATAGAGTCTCACGTGTGACTCCTCTATTTGGTCCACCCGAGCTTGGATCTGGATCACCTAGGACTCGGTTGCTAGAGCGAGGAACGAAGGCGAACGAGGAGAGCTCCAGGGAGAAGGAGGCATCCGTTCTTCTTAAAGTCAAATTAGGGTTATGGGCTTTTCCTAAAAGCCCTCCTTTTATATTGCCATGTGTAGATCTCTTATTTCCTAAATAAGTATATCTTTTATTATTAATAATAACTCTTTATTATTAACAAACCTTATCTCCCAAGTTATATCATATATAACTTTATATCATATACCTTATATAATATGTCTCCCATTAAACTGATCCAGCCCAAACTCTAAGGGTGTGACCTCGTAGGACCCGGTAATAATAGCAATAGACTTTATGACATACTTTATAACATATAGTCTATAAATCATAGTTGGCTTCTAGCAAAGCACTATGACTACCTAAAATCACCGGATTAAATATCTCCATAAACGATCCCACTTCATAATCAGTAATTGCACATTTGATTAAAGGACACAATTTCTCCAATCTCTCACTTGTCCTTAAAACAAGTGTGCAATGTTAAAATTCCTTTGTCACAAAGTGTCTTATCTGACTATATGATGAAACTCATCTTTACCGCCAAATACGTTTCTTGAACTCTTGAGATCAAACTATCAGTACGGGTGATTACTAATAATCCATCCGAGCATGGCCATGCGTTTTCACAGTTCTCTCTCTCTTCAAGTGGCCGAGACACCAATCCTTTCCAAATGTATCGTTGTATACATGGAATAGGAGGACATATTCAATCTTGTAAGACTACAGCTCCCACTCAACTTTTGGCAATTCCAATCACTGCCTTTATAACTGCCTGTTACGGTCAGCGTTTGACAGCGTCAAAGACATACTAGCAGTCAAATGATAATTGTATCATACTCATGTCTAAGGAACTCACTAATCATGAATAATCCTAGAACTCCGCAGTAAAGTCCCGAGGAGTCCTAAGATCGGTCTGTCCGATGTGTATCAGTATACACATCTATGTAATCGATTAGACATCTCTATGTCCCTATAACACATGAAACCCGGTGTTATCAATCAATCTCACATATGGTCTTTTGATTAAGTCATTTGTATCCAAGTTAACAACTTAGACCATGGATTTCTAACAATTTTATAATTTCAGTTCACTTAATGGGGTTTCATTCACCAAAACAGTTTTGATGAGCCCATTTGATAACTATTATATTGTTTGGATACTTTATCTAATCCCAAGCAATGATTAAATAATAATATGAAACTCATATATAAGTCAAGCATAAATGTCTGTGATAACAATAAACAAGGTTTATCATAAAACAAACAATGTCTCAAAAGAACTCTCTAATGTGCTTGAGTCCTTTGGCCCGAGTGTGACTGTCATGCTTGGGCCTAGACATGGGCTTGGTCAAAAGGATCTGCAATGTTGTCGTTTGTGTGCACTTTGCACATCCTCACATCTCCACTATCAACATAGTGTCTGATCATGTGGTACTTCCGTAGAACATGTCTGGATTTGGAACTCTTCCAACTGACGGCTCCTCCATTCAGAATGAAGACATATTCAGACTGAGATTCAAAATCATTTCCGTCTGTCTGAAAACTTGCATTAGTATAGCCATTGACGACCAACTCGTCATCACCTCCAAATATCAAGAGATCATCCCTAGTCCTTCGTAAGTACTCCAGGATGTTCTTGGCTGCACACCAATGTACATCACCCGGGTTTGATTGGTACCTTCTACACATACTCAAAGCATATGAAATATCTGGGCGAGTACAAGTCATTGCATACATGATGGATCCTATGTCTGAGGCATAGGGAATCCTGCTCATCCTTTCAGCCTCACCAGGTGTCTTAGAACACTGGCTCTTGCTGAGATATAATCCATGCTGCATAGGCAGGAACCCTTTCTTAGAGTTCATCATATTGAATCTATCAAGGACCTTATCTACATAATTTCCCTAACTTAGACCATTGTCTCTTAGATCTATCTCTATAGATCTTAATGCCTAGTATGTACTCAGCCTCTCCCAAGTCCTTTATTGAAAAATACTTCTTAAGCCACTCCTTAACTGTCTCCATCATAGGAATGTCATTCCCAATGAGTAATATGTCATCCACATATAGAACTAGGAAGGCCAATTTGCTCCCACTAAACTTCTTGTAGACACAGGGCTCTTCTTCGCATCTGACGAAATCAAACTTTTTGACCACTTCATCAAAACAAAGATTCCAACTCCTGGATGTTTGCTTAAGTCCATAGATGGACTTCTTAAGCTTGCATATTCTCCTAGGATTTGCCAAATCTCATAATCATAATAAGTGACAATCGCTAGGAGTATCCTAATGGACCTGATCATAACGACCGTGCAAACGTTTCATCATAGTCAGTACCATGAACCTGTCTAAATCCTTTGGCAACTAGTCTTGCCTTATAGACAGAAACGTTTCCATCCTTGTCTGTCTTGATCTCAAAGACTCATTTGTATCCAATAGGTTTTACCCCATCAGGTAAATCTATCAAGTCCCATACTTGATTCTCAGACATGGATTCTATTTCGGATTTCATGACAACCAGCCATTTCTCGGAGTCGGGGTCCGCCATCACTTGCTTATAGGTCGCAGGCTCGCCATTCTCTAAAAGTAGAACGTCAATGTTAGCAGTCAAGACGTAATCCTCATAAGTCTAGGTTGCTGCCTTAGCCTGTCTGATCTCCAAAGTGGTCCAACAATAGGAGAGACTTCAGCTGCTGGGTTGACCACATCTGTATGCGGGACCTCAGGTGCTTCATCAACTTGAGGAATTGCATCTTGGATCTGGACGGTTTCCCTTTGAGAAGGTACGCCTCCAAAGTCAAGTTCCTTAGTGACATCGTCTATGTCCTCATGTTGTTGGGTTTGTTGCTCAACTTGAATCTCATCAAGCTGAACATTTCTCACACTTGGCTTCTTGGAAAAGAAATCTTTTTTTTTCAAAAAGACACTATCCCGAGCAACAAACACTTTGTTCTCAACGGGATTGCCCTTGTTTCCTTGGGATAACCTATAAAGAAGCATTTGTCTGACTTGGGTGCTAGCTTATCAGATAGTAAACGCTTTACATAAGCCTCGCATCCCCAGACCTTCAGAAATGACAAGCTAGGAACCTTTCCATACCATATCTCATGTGGTGTCTTGTCAACTGATCGTGACGGAGTCCTGTTTAGTGTGAACCCAACAGTGGTGATGGCATATCCCCAAAAAGATGTAGGAAGATCAGCAAAACTCATTATTGAGCGGACCATGTCTAACAATGTCCTGTTCCTCCTTTCAGAGACGCCATTCAATTGTGGCGTGCCTGGTGGAGTCAGTTGTGTCAAAATGCCACAATTCCTCAAGTGATGGTCGAATTCTTGGCTCATATATTCGCCCCCTCGATCTGATCGGAGTGCCTTTATCTTCTTGTCAGTCTGTGTCTCAACTTCATTTTGGAATTCTTTGAACTTTTCAAAGGACTCAGATTTATGCTTCATTAAGTAGATATACCCATATCTACTAAAATCATCAGTAGATGTAATGAAGTATTGATAGCCTCTCCTAGCTTCTGTGCTCATAGGTCCACATACATCGGTATGTATGAGAGCTAAGAGCTCAGTAGTCCTCTCACTCGTACTAGTGAAAGGTGACCTTGTCATCTTGCCCATCAGACATGACTCACATGTTTCAAATGATTCTAAATCAAATGACTTTAGGCTACCAACTGTTTGGAGTTCCTTCATGCGTTTGATGCTAATGTGACCCAAGCGACAGTGCCATAGATTGGCTTCACTTATATTCGACTTTTGCCTCTTTGTATCAACGTTATAAATTTCAGATTTGAGGTCCAACATGTATAGTCCACTACTACTCACATGGGCTCGAGCATAGAAAGTGTCATTCTTATAAATGAAAAAACAATCCTTAATGAAAAATTCATAACCCTCAAGGTTCAAAACTGAAATTGAAATCAAATTCTTAGTAATAGATGGAACAAAATAACAATTATAAAGTTCTAAAACTAAGCCAGAAGGTAGAGGTAGACTATAATCTCCAATGGCAAGTGCAGCAACTCTTGCTCCATTTCCAACACGGAGATCTATCTCACCCTTCTGCAACCGTCTCCTATTTCTTAGTCCTTGCACATTCGAAATAATGTGAGAACCACATCCTGAATCTAATATCCAAGAATGAGACTTGGTTGATAAGATTTCAGTAACGTAAATACATGAAGTGGAGACTATTCCCCTATTCTTTTCTTCCAGGTTTTTGTGACTTGCCTTATCCTCATCAGATGAGGTGGCAGTCAACTCTAGGATGAGGATTTCAAGGACATCCTCCTGTCCCTCAGACTTGAGACTAACTCTCATATGTCTTTCCCAATCAAGGAAATTTGTGTCATTCAATCGGTTTTTCTCAACAATTGAGCGGAGAGTGAATTTGAGGTGGTCAGAAGACATAGTAACTACAAAACGGAATAAAATATGCAGATAAATTATGCTTGACATGTAAGAACTTAAAATTTAGACCAGCTATAAACAATAAGTTATTGCACATTCTACTCAAATATATTGTCCCTTGTGAGTAAAATGATTCCAAGATCCTATCTTAGATGAAACTCGAGCGTACTAGGGCACTTCCCCAAGTCTCATGTAATCAAGGTAAGTAAACCCGTTACTAATTATAACACCTTATAATTCTTGGTTGATGACCACATCTTATGTAAGACTCATCCTTATGCCTCAAGATCCAAAACTGAGCATTTTGGTCTCTTGTTGAGTGTAACCATACCAAGGCAGCATGCCCCTATTAGACATACCCGCACTATCCCAAGGTCAAGGAAGGACACCTCGCTAGGGAGAAAACTATCCAACGAATCCCAAGGGCCTCATGGTTATGATATGGAAAGGCATGATCTCAATATTCTGTTAAGGGACTTAAGCATGCAATGGTTGTTTATTTACTAGTGAACAAAATAGCATAAACAAACAAGCAAGCATGCAAAGTGGGAAATAAAGCATTCAAGTAATGCAGTAATTAAATGTGATCCTAGTATGGCCCCTAAAAACCAAAATTAAAGATCTAATCTTCATGGCTCTTGTTACTCTTGGATCTCCATTCTTAGTATCCTCCATGGATCTCCATCATTTGGTCTTCTTAGGATCTTCTTCTTCTTGTCTTACATATAATTGAAATAAACTCTCTTGCAGAAATTTAAATTACAAAAATACATAACGATACGCAGATCGTGTACAAGAAAAATATAACGGTACGCAGACCGTATTTATCTATCCTAATGTGGGCCATACTAGTCACCTCATGCAAGCAATAATATCATAATATCATAAAACATGCATGCAATAATAATATCAAATATTACCAATAATATTAATGTAATTAATAACATTAACTAATTTAACTAAAAATATATCAAATTAAATAAATCATCTCATGACATAAATAATTTAATATCAAATTCTAAATTCAAATTAAAAAAGTATATAAATATAGAATTAATCATAATTAATCATTAAAATGCATTGTTGGATAAGATATGTATAAACAAGATAAGATATCAAATATCCTTATCTAAATCTAGTGAGAATCTATCCTAACAACTTTTAGGAAATTATATAATTTAGATGATATCAAATATTATCCAATTAAGTAAATAAGATCTTATCTTATAATTTATGAAATTATCCTAAAATGTCAAATCTATCCAACCGGACCGAGTCGCGTCCGAGTCAAACCCGGATCGACCCGCTCCTACCTGAACCACGCAGCCCCTACGGGCCGACCCGGGTCCGACCCGAACCAGCCATCGCAGGACCGTGAGCTGAACAATTTTAAGCCGAACAATTTGTTAAAATTCTTTAACAATTTTAAATCAGCCACTGAACAATTTGTTTAGGGGATTATTATTTGCACCCGCAATTTCTTGTGGCGCACCCCAGTTTGGGCGCATTCGGGATGCGCCCAAACTGGGGGTTTTTTTTTTATAAAAAAAAAACAATTCCTTGGGCACAACCAGGGTGCGCCCAAGGTCTGGGTAGATTATTTTTATTTTGAAAAATAATTTTTTTAAGATTATTGAACCGGTTTGGGTCTGAACCGGTTGATCTTGGGCACATCGTGGTTGCGCCCAAATTTGTTTATATCCAATTTGGATGTCTTGTAGTTATATCCAATTTGGTTATTACTATGGTTATATACTATGATTATATCTTATAGTTATATCTATGGTTATATCATATAGTTATATACTATGATTATATCTTATAGTTATATACAATTTGGTTATATCTCATGATTATATTCTATATTTATATACTATGGTTATATCATATAGTTATATGCTATGATTATATCTTATAGTTATATCCAATTTTGTTATTACTATATAATATAATCATAAGGATATAGCCAAATTGGATATAGCTATAAGGATATAACCAAATCACATATAACTATAAGATATAGTCATATTATATAAGTATATGATATAACCATAGTATATAACTATATGATATAATATATGATTAAGCATACTATATAACTATAAGATATAATCATAGTATATAATTATAAGATATAACCATAGTATATAACTTTAGAATGTAATATAGGATATAACCATAGTATATAACTATATAATATAACCATAAGATATAATCATAAGATATAACTATATAATATAACTATATAATATAACGATATGATATAACCAAATTTGATATAAGACATATAACTATAAGATATATTCATTATATAGAACTATATGATATAACCATAGTATATCTATATGATGTAATATAAGATATAATCATAATATATATCTATGAAATATAACCATAAGATATACCCATAGTATATAACTATAGAATATAACCGTAGTATATGACCATAAGACATAACCAAATTGGATATAACCATATTTATATGTGATTTTCAAAGGATATAATCATAGTATATAACTATAGGATATAACGATATGATATAACCAAATTGGATATAACTATAACATATAATCATAGTATATAACTATAGGATATAACGATATGATATAACCAAATTGGATATAACATATAATCATGGTATATAACTATAGAATATAACGATATGATATAACCAAATTGGATATAAGTCATATAAGTATAAGATATAATCATAGTATATAACTATAGAATATAACCGTAGTATATGACCATAAGACATAACCAAATTGGATATAACCATAGTTATATGTGATTTTCAAATGATATAATCATAATATATAACTATAAGATATAACGATATGATATAACCAAATTGGATATAACGATATGATATAACCAAATTGGATATAACGATAACATATAATCATGGTATATAACTATAGGATATAACGATATGATATAACCAAATTGGATATAACTATAACATATAATCATTTTATATAACTATAGAATATAACGATATGATATAACCAAATTGAATATAATGATAACATATAATCATGGTATATAACTATAGGATATAACGATATGATATAACCAAATTGGATATAACTATAACATATAATCATTTTATATAACTATAGAATATAACGATATGATATAACCAAATTGGATATAACTATAACATATAATCATTGTATATAACTATAGAATATAACGATATGATATAACCAAATTGGATATAAGTCATATAAGTATAAGATATAATTATTGTATATAACTATATGATATAAGCATAGTATATAACTATATAATATAACCATAAACCCCAAACACCAAGACCTAACCCTAAACCCCAAGACCTAACCCTAAACCCTAAAAAACGCTACAAACCCCTTGGGCGCAACCTAGTTGCGCCCATAATTCTGGACGCAATCTAGTTGCGCCCAAAGGGTGTGTGGGGTTTAGGGGTTTGTACTCGAATGGACGAAAACCCCAAACCCTAAAACACACTAAAAAACCCTTGGGCGCAACCTGGTTGCGTCCAAAAATCCTAAATCACAAACTCTAAAAAATAATAGAAACCTTTTGGGCGCATCCACGTTGCGCCCATTTTTTTTTAAAAAAATAATAATTAATTAATAGTTTTTTTTTTAAAAAAAAAATTCCCTTCTGGACGCAACGTGGATGCGCCCAAGGTGAACCAGATATTTTTTTAAAAACAAAAACAAAATTGGCCATGAACCGGGTTTTTTTTAAAACTCGATTCTTTCACTTAGGCGCACCCTGATTGCGCCCAAGGAATTGTTTTTTTTTTTTGAAAACAAAAATCCTGTTTTTGGGCGCAACCAGGATGCGCCCAAAAACAGGTGCGTCACCAAAAAATCCGGGTGCGAACATTCTACCCGTTTGTTTACTGCGTTAACAATTATTGTTGAATTTGATATCATATTAAAACCGCATATATGAGGGCATATTACAACACTGCGTTAAACAATTTCGTCATATGAACAAGATTACACAACTTTTCTAATCCAATCACCGAACAGTCACCGAACAATTCTAATATCATATTCAAATGTTGAACAGTCACCGAACAGACCACACAACTTGTCTGATGAACAATTTCATCACAATTCACCGAACAATTCGGAAACAGGTCACCGGATATTTCATAAAAATTCAGAATTTGGGTAGTTGATTTATCTTATGAAAATCAAATTTTCATCTAATGATTTAAAATATGCCAAAAATCATATGTCTTGCACAATTAAATCACATAAAATCAAGTATGGGTAGAATAATTTTACATGTATATTTGATCATAAAATTCTTCAATTTTACTAATCCAATCAATTAAAATCATAATTTTAATCATGCAAATTAACCTATATATCAATGTTCCACTTAATTTGAATCAAGACAATCATGAATATGCATCAAAGTTTAAAACTTTAAATTTGATCTAATCAATTTATGCAAGAGGCAACTGATACCACTGTTGGGATTTTAGATGCGTAAAGCGGAATTTCAGGAAACGATTTCTTAACATCTAACCAAGGATCTCATGCATAAACCAAATAGATCATAGATAGGAAGAATCAAATATATTTTGATGCGTGTTTCAATCTGCTGGAATGGAGAGAATAGAGTCTCACGTGTAACTCCTCTATTTGGTCCACCCGAGCTTGGATCTGGATCACCTAGGACTCGGTTGCTAGAGCGAGGAACGAAGGCGAACGAGGAGAGCTCCAAGGAGAAGGAGGCAACCGTTCTTCTTAAAGTCAAATTAGGGTTATGGGATTTTCCTAAAAGCCCTCCTTTTATATTGCCATGTGTAGATCTCTTATTTCCTAAATAAGTATATCTTTTATTATTAATAATAACTCTTTATTATTAACAAACCTTATCTCCCAAGTTATATCATATATAACTTTATATCATATACCTTATATAATATGTCTCCCATTAAACTGATCCAGTCCAAACTCTAAGGGTGTGACCTCGTAGGACCCGGTAATAATAACAATAGACTTTATGACATACTTTATAACATATAGTCTATAAATCATAGTTGGCTTCTAGCAAAAAACTATGACTACCTAAAATCACCGGATTAAATATCTCCATAAACGGTCCCACTTCATAATCAGTAATTACACCTTTGATTAAAGGACACAATTCCTTTACTCAATCCATTCAAAAATCTATAAATTCAAACCCCTAGATCTTAAAAGTTGTGAGAGGGATTGAAATAAATTTTACATGAATGGACAAGCATTCTTCATTGTCCACCGCACCGCCGCTTCCACCATGGTTGGTCTCCCTCGTTGGTCACGTTCACACGGCCTTGTCACCCAACCACCGCCTTCAAGCTTTGTCGTCCACCGCTGCCAAGCTTCATCGTCCACCGCCATGTCTTCCCGTGAAACGCCCAACCAACAATCTCACCTCGCGGAAATCTCCATCGTTAGCATCCTTCAAAAGCTTTAAGTTCCAGAACGATGATATGTCGGGGTGAAGAGTGTGTTTCTCAAAAAAAAAATGGTTTTTCAAATAATTAATGGAATTGTTACAATATTACTAACGGAAGGGTATTTAAAAAAAACTCAAAAAATTCAAGGATACCATACAAAATATACCGTACCTTTGAATATTGCGCGAAAATTGCACAATCTTAGGTACACTACACGAAATTTCCGAAAATATAATTTATATTCTGCTTGCCTACCACTCTTCTAGAACTAGAAGTTAAATTATTTATTTTATTTTCCATGCATCCACTAATTTGAAAATATTATCCTACTCCGTAATTTTTTAGGTTGAGCTATACATAAACACATAATGAGTTAATTATGACATCGATCTATGGATTGATTTTATTCATCAATTATATAATCTTACACTTAATTCAAAGCTCTTTAGTGTTGTGGACTAACAAAAGGGTAATCATATATGGGCATATAATCTACAAATAATCGACATTAAGTATTATACAATGAGGCCCGTTCTGGTACTCTTATGTCTTAAGATAAACCATGAGTACTAATCTCTACCATATGATGGAGAGAATTAACGGTCGAGATGAAACAACTATAAAGAAAAAAAATAAAAAGTCTGAGCGCTGGCTAGAAAAACACGATGGCAATTTTGAAATTTTAAAGAAAAATAGGAATGAAAGACGATTATACCTCCTACAACCCTCTCACTTCCTGCTTCTTCCTCTCTGTGCAACTCTACGCAGATCTGGCAATTTTTCGTCTCCCTCCTCACCTGGCAAGGATCTTCCGCTTCGTGGAGCTTTTCACCGCCATGGCTCTCCTCACCTGGCTCTCAGCTCGCGCGCCGCTCGCCGTCAAGGCCTCCGTCGACTATCTGCCGCCGTCGCCAGCCCTGTCTTCGTTTTCTTCCTCGGAAACGCGATTGTCGTCGCTCTCTTCGTCAAGTCCGACCACATCACTCGCTCCTCCGGCGCCGCCAATGCCGAGAGCGAGATCCACGAGGAGTTGAGCTCCAACACCGCGGCGGAGTTGCAAGCCTCGCCGGAGAAGGCGATCGTGTTTCAGGACAAGAAAATCATATGCGAGGAGGTAGTGAAGCTCAAGGCGCCGGAAGAAGATGCGATTGAGAATAGGAATCTTAGGGTTTCTGATTCCGAGCCCCGCCTCATCGACGAGCCCCCTTTCGAGTCCGAGGAAGAAATCGGCAACGCCTACGAGGAGCTTTATGGACCGGCTTACAGTGGCAAGAGTTATATGGGAAAAGACGTGTATGTGATGGACTCTAAGGTCAAGAAGAGTAGCGGATTCAGAACGAGGAAGGAGAAGACTCGTGATGGCTTCGATGAGCGCGTTATTCAGGTTTGCAAACCCTTGTCGAAATTTACCTAATTGATTGTACTGGTTCTGTTTTCTTCGTGATAAATTGATCAAATTGGATTGTTTTTTGGAGGAATTGGCAATGAAATTCGGTGTATTGTTATGCTTAACATTCTGAATGAGTAGCTTTTGGGATTGCAATTTTGCAAGAAATGAGCGTGGAGGTATGAAATTTAGGTGTTTGGAAGTCGAAATTTGAAATTTCTACTATGTGGCGCCTGGATAAATTGGGAATTCTTTCAGTAATATAACTGGTATTTTGGACTTTGGTGCTTGTATTGATAGTCTTCAATCATATTGATTGTCCTTTTAGAAAGACTGTGTCTTTATATTCAGAAGTGCTTTATGTAGATACCTAGTTTTGGGGCAATTGGAATTGGTGATAAGCTGAAAGGTTTAATATGGGTTTCAAGTGAGGAGGGTAACGAAAGTGGTGAAAGGAGGGAAGCAAATGCGGTTCAGGGCAATCGTGGTGGTTGGTGACAAGAAGGGCCAAGTCGGTGTTGGACATGGCAAGGCTAAGGAGGTTATTGAAGTTGTTCAGAAGGCAGCAACTGATGCTCGTCGTAATATAATCACAATTCCGCTAATCAAGTACTCGACGTTTCCTCACAAGTACTTTAGTTCAATTTTCACTCTAATGCTAACATTAAGATGATGTCGGTTGGGTCTGTATGACTCATGGTTGGGCAAAAAGTTTGGTTGTTTATGAGTTAGCTTAAATTGAAACAGGAGTTTTCCCTGCCAAAGTTGTTGTTCTTAAATTAATGGTTTTATTCGCTAGATTTGCAAACATGTAGACTTAGGACAACTTTTCTTCATCAATTTTTTTAGTTTGTATTTTCCAAACTGTATTTACTGCTGTTTTCTTGGTGTTCTTCCTACCAAAGTCGTTGTTCATGTTTTTTTGCTTGCTTTACAGCTGCAGTAGGCATTTCATACATTCAGTTCACAAACCACAACTCCATGAGAAACAATTGTGTATTGGTTGTCATAGACTCATAGCCTATTAGCTCAAATGGTAGAGCAATGTGTTTATTCACATGGATGTGGGTTCAAATCCCTCATAGGCTACATTTTAGAGGTTGTTAAACCCTACAAGAGAAGTTTAAGCCGATAATCTTGCAGGTTCAATAGTTTTTCCTTGCACGTTCATGCATTTGAACTTGTAGGTTCATGAGTTTTAACTTGTAGGTTCATGAGTTATGGCGTATAGGTTCATGAGTTTTATTTTACAAGTTTATGAGGTTTTTCTAAGGTTCATGAGTTTTAACTAGCAGGTTCATGAGTTTTGTCTTACAGGTTCATTAATTTTGTTTTACAGGTTCATGGGTGTTTTCTAAGGTCTCTTGAGTTTTTTTATCTTGCAGGTTCATGAGTTTTTGAAATGCGAGTTGCGTGATAAGTTTGGACTTTGGAGGGATTGGCGGATCATTCGCCAAATTTAACCATTTGGTAGTTTTGGAACCAACGGTGGAAGGGGTTTGGTTCATTGTCACTTATAGGCCGTGCTTTTTGTAGTCTTTGTTTCTCTTCTCTCGTTTTGTCAAGTTAATTAGAAAAACTTATGCATTGCATCTGAATAATTGTATCTAGCTACTTTAATGTTTTAAACTTTCTCTCATTTTATTATCTGAGCAACATTTTAGCTTCTTTTGCCACTCTTATTACCTTGAAATCCAAGCTTAGAGAAAGAGAATTTCATAATTCCATGAAAATCAATAGTATGTGGAATAAAAGTTTGTAAACTCCAGTTTTCTTGTAGGTTCGTATATTTTACTTTGCAGGTTCATGAACTTGGAATAAAAGTTCGTAAACTTGATAAGTTCATGCCTTTATCTTGGAGGTTCACGAGTTTTCCGTTGCAAGTTCATGAGTTTTATCTTATAGGTTCATGAGTTTTCCCTTCCAGGTTCATGAGTTTTCCCTTACAGGTTCATCAGTTTTTCTTGTAGGTTCATCAGTGCTTTCTGTTAGGTTCATGTCGATAACCTTACAGGTTCATCAGTGCTTTCTGTTAGGTTCATGTCGATAACCTTACAGGTTCATTAGTGCTTTCTGTTAGGTTCATGTCGATAACCTTACAGGTTCATCAGTGCTTTCTGTTAGGTTCACATCGATAAGTTCATGCATTTATCTTGCTGGTTCACGAGTTATCTCTTGTAGGTTCATGAATTTAATCTTTCAGGTTCATGAGTTTTTTTTTCTTATAGGTTCATATATTTTACTTTGCAGGTTCATGAACATGGAATAAAAGTTCATAAACTTGATAAGTTTTTCCTTGCAGGTTCATGCATTTGAACTTGTTGGTTCATGAGTTTTTTAGAGGTTGATAAACCCTACAAGAGAAGTTTAAGCCGATAATCTTGCAGGTTTATGAGTTTTTCCTTGCAGGTTCATGCATTTGAACTTGTAGGTTTATGAGTTTTAACTTGTAGGTTCATGAGTTTTATTTTACTATTTTATGGGATTTTTCTAAGGTTCATGAGTTTTAACTAGCAGGTTCATGAGTTTTAACTAGCAGGTTCTTGTCGATAACCTTACAGGTTCATCAGTGTTTCTGTTAGGTTCATGTCGATAAGTTCATGCCTTTATCTTGTTGTTCATGAGTTATCTCTTGTAGGTTCATGAATTTAATCTTTCAGGTTCATGAGTTTTTTTCTTGTAGGTTCATATATTTTACTTTGCAGGTTCATGAACTTGGAATAAAAGTTGGTAAACTTGATAAGCTCATGCCTTTATCTTGGAGATTCATGAGTTTTCTGTTGTAAGTTCATGAGTTTTATCTTATAGGTTCATGAGTTTGCACTTTCAGGTTCATGACTTTTCCCTTACAGGTTCATGAGTTTTTCTTGTAGGTTCATGTTGATAACCTTACAGGTTTATGGATTTTTTCTTGTAGAGCAATGTGTTTATTCACATGGATGTGGGTTCAAATCCCTCATAGGCTACATTTTAGAGGTTGATAAACCCTACGAGAAGTTTAAGCCAATAATCTTGCAAGTTCATGAGTTTTTCCTTGTAGGTTCATGCATTTGAAATTGTAGGTTCATGAGTTTTAACTTGTAGGCTCATGAGTTATGACGTATAGGTTCATGAGTTTTATTTTACAAGTTTATGATATTTTTCTAAGGTTCATGAGTTTTGTCTTACAGGTTCATTAGTTTTGTTTTATATGTTCATGGGTTTTTTCTAAGGTTCTTGAGTTTTTATTTTGCAGGTTCATGAGTTTTTTATCTTGTAGTTTAATAAGTTTTATCTTATAAGTTCATGAGTTTTAACTTGCAGATTCATGAGTTTTGTCTTATAGGTTCATTAGTTTTGTTTTATAGGTTCATGGATTTTTTCTGAGGTTCTTGAGTTTTTTTATCTTGTAGGTTCATGAGTTTTTTATCTCGTAGTTTAATAAGTTTTATCTTATAGGTTCATGAGTTTTTTATAGGTCCATGAGTTTTTCTTGTAGGTTCATCAATGTTTTCTATTAGGTTCATATCGATAACCTTACAGGTTCATCAGTGTTTTCTGTTAGGTTCATGTCGATAAGTTCATGCCTTTATCTTGCTGTTCATGAGTTATCTCTTGTAGGTTCATGAATTTAATCTTTCAGGTTCATGAGTTTTTTTCTTGTAGGTTCATATATTTTACTTTGCAGGTTCATGAACTTGGAATAAAAGTTGGTAAACTTGATAAGCTCATGCCTTTATCTTGGAGATTCATGAGTTTTCTGTTGCAAGTTCATGAGTTTTATCTTATAGGTTCATGACTTTTCCCTTACAGGTTCATGAGTTTTTCTTGTAGGTTCATGTCGATAACCTTACAGGTTTATGGATTTTTTCTTGTAGGTTTATAGGGTTTTTCTTGGTGGTTCATGAGTTTTTTTGGTAAGTTCATGATGATAGTCTTACAAGTTCATGGACTTTTTCTTGTAGGTTCATAGATTTTTTTTGTTGATTCATAAGTTTTTTGGCGGGTTCATGCCGATAGCCTTACATGTTCATGAATTTTTCCTTTTAGGTTCATGATAATAGCTTTGTTGGTGAGTTCATACCAATACATGACATTACCCACCCCTTATAAAAGCTTTGTCCTCAAAGCTTACTACAAAAATTCTAG
Source organism: Rheum nobile (assembly GCA_027886185.1). Lineage (NCBI taxonomy): Eukaryota > Viridiplantae > Streptophyta > Magnoliopsida > Caryophyllales > Polygonaceae > Rheum > Rheum nobile. Next base: position 2,641,527 of record WOAB01000207.1, on the reverse strand, counting down.
AATTGACAAGCTTAAGCACCCACAAGTCAATAGTACAAAGATTCAGTTGAAGCCAAAGAATAGCACTGGTGGTAGGTCATCCATGGTCAAAGCAAGATCACATGGCACATTTCCCGCTAAAGGTGTGCCACAATTTCAAGTGCACAAAACAGCAAATTCCTTGTTCACTTGTTCAGCAACAAAACAGCAAATTCCTACTTGAACACTTGTTCAGCAAATTCCTTTAGTGAAGCCCAAAAGTGCAGCAAAAGAGCTGCTTCCCTCTCACCAAATTTGCAGCACCAAATGTGCAGCAACAACACCACAAGTTTCAGTACAACAGCACAAATGCAATGATCAGCAGCAAAAATGTGTAATTTGAGTTGTGTGCACACGAACTTTGTTCAGCACACTTCCCTCTCACCCCAAGTAGCACTCTACGCATGCAGCAATACAAGCCATTCAGCAACAACAACTTGATTGAAAAAATCCATCCCATATTTTGCACCTTTCAGCAAAACAAATTCCAGCACCAATTTGCAGCACAAAAAATCAGCAAGCAATTGCACTTCAGTACCAATAACTCCAAAAAATCAGCAAACACTCTTGCCATCCAACAAAAATTCAACAAATCCAGCTTTTCAATTGGAAATATGAGTGCCCATGTACAAGTACCAAAGTCTTGGACCTGAATAGTAGCTCATTCAGCACAACACACATCCAATGCGAGCCATGTACACACTCCCATTTCTTACAAAATCTGGCACTAGCTCAAGTTACTCCAAGAATTCCTATTCAGCCCTTGTTATGTCCACAAACTACATAGCAAAATCTGAGGTATTTCACTCAAGTTACTCAGGTGACAAAATTTCTGAATATCTTCTACAAACCATTCAACAAAACCACCGGGATCAAAAACCCAATTTTCATCCTCAATGGTAGCCTCAATAAAACTCGACCGCAATTTCGATCCATTATCAGACAAACCAAGAGCTCCTCCCGGGTCGAAAATTAGAAATTTGTTGTTAACCCTCACAATACAAGAACCAACTGGTGCTTGTGTCATCAAGGCATGAACAATTGAAGCACATAACTCCTTGATATTTGCCTCAGTTTCCCTCTTTGGCATTCTGTCAAACACCTTGTGTGCACTAACAATTCCAAAAAAATTAGTTGAACTCATTTGAACATCACTCAAGCCAATATCAATCGGTTTCACATGATCAGCAACCAATTTACTCATTTCCTCATATTTAAACTCGAAGGCCACAATATCTAAAGAAGAACAAGAAATTATTTTCAAAGGCTTACTCGGGTTTTCTTCTATGGCTTCGTCCAACTTGACAGGTTCACTTCTATTTCTTGATCTTTAGATTCTTCCATAAAGATGTTGTTCAGTTGATTATCCAGCACCTTCCGAAGAAGAAATTGATGATTGATTCACTTACATTGCAATCACTTGGTTTGAGTTCGTCTTCTTCTCCACGCCTTCATCATAGACGAAGATTGAAATCGAAAAGCACCGGATCGACAGATTTGATGACATAGTTCGTATCTTAAGTCTTTCTACAAACTTCGCTCTTCCTCATTACGTCGACGACGAGGCGGACTCCAAACAGATCTCGGAGCATGAGCTTTCTCCGGCGGTAGTTGACATCTTTAATGGCGTCGCCGAGAAAGATGATTGTTCAGGTGTGAAGAGAGAGAGAGAGAGAGAGAGAGAGAGAGAGAGAGAGAGAGAGAGAGAGAGAAGACGGGTTTGTGGAGATTCAAGCGATGGCGATTTTGGGACGCCTTTTGCCACAGAGGGTTTGCTGGAGCTGGGAGAAGAAAGGTAAAAGACAAATTACCCTTATATCCCTCCATTTTTTTTAAAAAAAATTGTGGCACAATTTTGGACCGTTGGATGAGAATAGCTGGACGGTCCAAATACGTGCGCACAACTTATTATAGTAGCCACGTGCATTTGATCCTCTCTCATTATACAATTTCAAATTTAGATCAAATTAGTGGTAACAAATCTTGTGAGATCGTGCACTAGATTGTGTTTTTCTTAATTGATTACTGAATCCGGAGTACTAATGATGAAATATCGGAATCTTTAAAAGACATGAAAACAACTTGTGCATTTTTTTTTTAATTTGGTCGGGAACTTGTTAATTTATACTACCTCCAGTACCTATCTCCACCGATCGATCTCCATAATTTCTTTTTTTTTTTTAAAAAAAAGTAGTTTAAACGACGGGCTCATTTGGGCTTCTAATTAGCCTGGGGAAGTGCTCATTTAGTGTGCTCCCTAAACACGCAATTGTGACAATTTGTATATATATAAGGGTATTTTTCTCAAGATAAAGAAATATAAATTTGATGGCACTTTTGGATTTGAAAGTTTTTGAGCATCTATTGAGCAGGGGAAATAGTTTAGTTGACATTTAAATCTATAGGCTCATATTTCACTCCAATCCTGCTTAGTGCTTTTTTTTTTATGGAAACTGCAAATATATATTAATTAACAAGAGCAAGAATTACATGCCAGACAACAGACATCAGATTGACAATAAACAGGAATACCATTATCAGAAGGAGGCAAGGAACTACCAAAGAAAGCAAAACAATCAAAAGAAGCAAACTGCAAGTCCCAACCTAGAGTCACTGCGTCCAACAGATTCACAACAGTACTTGGTTTTAAAGATTTACTCCCAAGAAATGCAATGAATCCATCAGAAAGAGACAGAAGAGACTCCAGGACCAAAAGGACCCAAAATGCTTGAAAACAACCACCACAAGCAAAACTAAAAGACTCAAAAACCATCAAACCCAACCTGCAAACAGAAACAACCAAAAGTAATAAAACACAAAAACCTACAATCGAGAAAGATAAAATCAACGGAGCAGCCCCCAACTTAAGCCAACAAAATTCGGCCAAACTGAGTCTCCAATCAGCCAGCAGACATAGGGCATAGGAAAACCCTCGACCTGGATCAGCATATCGGTCATGACGAAGCGGCGGCGGCGGCGATCTGAATCTGGATCTGCAATTGGAGAGGCAGCGGCGACCGACGCAAATCCACAAAACCACAAACCGACTGGAACTCAGAGAGGAATCCGAGCAGGCGGAGCGGCGGTGGATCTCGGCGACCAAAGGAGGGCGTGACTACGGCGAGGGAGGAGGAAGAAGAGCGGTGGCGGCGCGGAAGGGAGAACATGTACAAGAGCAGTGCAAGGGCGGTGGAGGCGGCGAACTAGCACAAGGCTAGAGAAGAACCCCCACAGAGGGGGGAAAGGGAGTTTCCCTCATCAGAAGGGTAACCCCAACTGTATATCCTGCTTAGTGCTTATCCATACTGTAGGATCGTGATTGTTAGATAAAAACTTAAGGAACTCAGAATATCAATTCTCAGTTCCTTTCGCAGCGGAAATAAACAATCAAACAAATGACCAGTTCCTTATAGTGGAAACCTTTGATTGCCAACTAGCAATCCAGGATAAAAACCACTACCTTTCTTTCGAAAGGATTTCAAAGTCTACTTCTTGATTTCTTATCTCTTTTGGTTACAGCTTATCCTAAGAACGAACACACAGTTCCTTTGCCTTACACACAGTTAGACAATCCTAGATAACTTAACACAATCAATAATCAATCCAAGAAACAGACTTTCGCACCTAGGAACTATCACTTACAATCACAGGAACTTAGCACTCAACTCTTCTTCCTTGACTGGTTCCTCTTGATCTCGGTTTGCTTTGATGATCTTGTTTGGAGGTTCACACTAGATATTTGCTAATGAGTATGAGTCGTGTTTCAGTGCTTGAAGATAACCCTTGGGTTAGTCTTCCTTTTATAGAGGATTCTTCGCAGCTCGATCCTCTCTGGGTTCCCACAGATTGAGCTTGCCCTAGGATGAGTGGTTCTCCTTGATCCACGTTGTTCTTGGCATATGCAAACAACCTAGGCAGCTCAGAATCTCTCTTGGTTGGTCAACTACCTCAGACGAGCCTTGCTATGTCGTTGTCCAAATACTTTCGTTCGAGGTTGAACAAGCTGGCCGCTTGGGAACTGTCTTTTGGACATCGACGTCTCTATGTCCTGTCGCTTTCACCTTCTCTGTCCGAGGTTGAGCGTTTTTGGGTATGTTGTTGTTTTGCTCTGGGTATTGGCAGTCTTTTGGAAGCTTCAGACAAGTCGATTTTAACACCTTTTGTCCGAGGTTGTGTGTCCCCAGATTTCTCGGTTTCTGGGCACACCTGGGTTCCTCTGGTTTCCTTCATCTGTCTTGTTCCTTTGGTTCCCTTGTCCTGTTTGGCTTTCTTGCCTTCGGTATATTCATGTGGTTCCTTAAAACACATCTTTGAGATAAAACATTAGTATCATAATATTTGTCATCGTCAAAAGTAGAGAAACTGAGGAAATGAACTCTCAGGGGAACCTAAGTTCCAGAGTTCCGTTTCCTAACAATTTTCCCCTTTTTGATGATGACAAATACAAGGAACTTGGCAACATAATAGGACTTTGAATTTCATGAGACCAGTTGAGATTAAGGGAGTTACAACATTACAAATTAATGATAGAACATTCAATGGTTGCAAATTCCCCCTAAGCAAATGAACGAGTTTATTTCAAATTCCCCCCTTAGAAGTAGAACTAGTTCAGGGTTCCTATTAGTTCAGTAGTCTCCAAAGTTCAAGGTTCCTATCCTTTTCTTCCCCCTTTTGACATCATCGAAAAGATTAAGTACTAGTTAAGAACATGATGTCCAAGTGAATATACAATTACATCAAACCCATAGCAGAAACATAATGGAAACTTTAAGGCAAAAAACAGATTGATCATTGGAACGAAACCAAAAGATAATCATTAGAGCTTAAACTGAACATTGTTCAAAGACGGGTAAGACCAACCACAAAACATCATAAACAACAACCAACAAGGACTAACAACAGGACAACAAACGACAAAGATAACAACAAAAGCAATCTTAGGAGGGACAACAAGTGGATAGACGAGGGGAGTAGGATCCTAAGGGAAACTACTAGCACGCTGTGGTGGTACAGCACTGGGAACCAGAACAAGCGTTCCTATGGCATAGCAGCGGCCTCCTTGTCTTCAGCTTTGTTGTCAGTTCCTACGTTTTGGCCCGTGGCCTGATGAGCACTGATTTCACCTTGCCAATCCTTCTGAAGGACTTCTACCAGATCCACAACAGCAGAACTTATGCGCCCCAACTCTTTTACTTGATCATGGAGGGCGACCGGTATGACAGTCAAGCCTTCCATGATTGCCGTTTCAATACGATCCAGAGCAGCAAGGATCGCAGAGGAGTCTAAAGAGGGGTTGAGCTGTGGTCGGGAACTAGAAGGGTCCTGGGAACTCGCCTTTTCCTTAGGCGGAATTTCTTGAGCTTCAGAAGGGTTGGGCAGTTGTTCCTTAGTCTTCAACTTCCGAACTGTGGCCATGGTAAGACACTTGCTGTAGGCTGTCTCAGACAGATCGTCTGGGTACTGGTGAAGGTTAGAGAGGATATTCTTGATGATATGGGGGAAGGGTAAAGCATGGGAGTCATGAGATGCACAAAACTGCATGTGAGCCAACACAATACGAGGGAGATCCAATTGAACACCAGAGAGTACTTTGTCCATATAAATGGCGTCTGTGATGAGAACATCGTTCCTGTGCTCTTGTCTGGGAACCAGATTATGGGTGATCCAGAAGTGTAACAACCTGTTTGCGATGGAGAGATCCTTTGTCTCCAAAGATAAAGGGGAGGCGCCGTCGTAGATTTTCTTGACCACTACTCCCTTGGATTTGTAGCCCTTTCCCTTGGGCCATCCCTTTTTCTGAGGGAGAATGCCAAACCCATACCTTGACTCAATCCCTAGAGCAGACGCAATTAGGTTGGCGGACAGGGGATAGCTGGTTCCCTTCCATATGAGAATGACTTCGTTACAGGGACAGTTCTCCTTTGACAAACTCCATGGACTGGTAAAACAGGCGGACGACCTCATCAGAAGCAGAGAAGGGCTCAGTCAACATCTCGTCCCAGCCTTGAAACTATAGCAGAGAATGGAGCTCGTCCAGGGCCTCTCCAAACATTTCCTCATCTTCTTCTGCCAGCTCTTGGGTCCAGAATTCCTTGCCGATTATGAGAGGCTTAAGGATCTTCCTCTTAGAGAAGAGAGAAGAGACGTGACCCAGGGAGGAAGAGGCAAAGAGGGTGGTGATTTTGGCTCTTTTTGTGGATTTGGTTTCTTTTGTGGATTTGGCCTCATAGGAAACTATAGCTTGGGAGCTCCTCTTTCTTTGTTTCATTCTAGTGGCGACTGAGGGATCAGGGTTAGAGGTGGTTTTAGATTTGAGGCTTACTGGTGAGGGTTGAGGGCTGAGGAGCTCTTGGAGAGACTTGTCAGGCGAGGAGTCATGAGAGCCACCTTCGGAGGCGGATTTGGTGGCCGATTCAGAGGCCAGAGTGATGGCCATGGCTTTCTCCTCAGCCTGTTCCTTTGGTGACTCCTCAAGTTTCTCTTCGGGTTACTCCACTGGTTTCTCCACAGGGTTCTCCACTGCTTTCTCTTTAGGTTGGGATTTTTTAGAGGAGGTGGCAGAAATGGGCTTAGAAGATGAAGCTGCCTTCTTTTCTCGAAAGAATCTGAGAATGGCAGCCTCTTCCTCATCCAGGATAAAATTAGGGTTTTGGTTGGCCATTTTTGAGGATTTAAGGATTTCTGTGTTTGAGAGAAGGAGAAGCAGAAGATCAGAGAAATGGCGAGTTGTGGGATTAGCTTGGATGAACAGGGCCACTCTTTAAAGGCGGTGAGGGCTGAAGAGACCGTTGAAGCAAATCTAGCCGTTGAGAGGATTGGGGAGAATCCGGAGCATTGAAGGCTAATTGCAGCTTTTTGGAACGGATCAAAACAATTCAAAACTTGCCCATTCAGAGAAGAGGGGAGCCTGCTAACTGATAAGACCGGTCTGAGCTTTTGAGATTTTCCATAAATAACTTCTGGGAGGTGCCAATCTAGCCGTTGGAGAAGCATTGCATTCTGGTTCCTTTCTGGCGATATATTCAGCGTGCTAGAGGGATGTATGGGAACATTTGATGTGGGTCAAACATTGGAACCAAAAGATACGTTCCTATACGCGAAATCAGGGTAGGCCATTTATCGCATTGCACATTAATTCTCAGAGAGGGTTTAGAGATGGATCATAGAGAATTGAATTGAGCAATGAGGCAAGGGTAGGTCTTAGTACACAATCATTATTTCGGCTTGTATTGTTGGGATAGAAATATGATCAGATTGTGACTTTTGGGCCATCAAAGAAATTTGAACAATGAGGAGTTGAAAGAATAATGAGGACCAAAAGGAAACGAACCAGAAAAATTTATCTAAGCCTTTGTAAGAAACCATTATGACAAAAAGGGTTTGTAACAAAAGATATAACACAAGGATATCAAGACTCAACAAGTTAAATAACTTAAACTAGTCAATCAGGGGAACTGGAAGGAATTCTTTAAACTAAGGTAACTACTGAGTAATAGGAATCATTCCTAGTTCCAATCTAAGGTTCTCGAAAGGAACTCTATTCAATGCCTTGGTGAAAATATCTGCAACCTGATCTTCAGTTCTACAAAAATTCATAATGATGTTTCCCTTCTCAACATGATCTCTAAGAAAATGATGTCTTATGTCAATATGCTTGGTCCTAGTATGATGCACAGGATTTTTAGAGATGTTTATGGCACTAGTGTTATCACAAAGAATAGTGAGAGGGCCATAAGACATACCAAAGTCCGCGAGTTGTTGCTTTAGCCAGAGAAGTTGGGAACAGCAGGAGGCGGCTGCAATGTACTCGGATTCTGTGGTGGAGAGGGAGACTGAAACTTGTTTCTTTGATCCCCATGACACAAGGCAAGGGCCTAGGAACTGTGCCATTCCAGAAGTGCTTTTTCTATCCACCAAATATCCAGCATAATCAGCATCAGTGAAACCCATGAGCTCAAAGGGACATTCTTTGGGGTACCAAATGCAGATATCATCAGTTCCCTTGAGATATCGAAGTATTCTCTTCACAGCAGCCAAGTGGGTTTCTCTCGGACAAGATTGGAACCTAGCACACAAGCCAACAGCAAAGACAATGTCTGGTCGACTAGCGGTTATGTACATGAGTGAGCCTATCATACCTCTATAGAGATTCTCCTCCACTAGAGGACTCGAGTGGTCCTTATCCAGATGGGCAATGGTGGATATGGGAGTGGAGAGAGGCTTGCATGAATCCATTTTGAACTTCTTCAGTAGTTTCCTGACATACTTCTGTTGGTGGATTTGAATATCATCTTCCTTTTGAGTGATTTGTAATCCGAGGAAGAATGTGAGTTCCCCAATTAAACTCATTTCAAATTCACTGCTCATCAAGTCTTTGAACTTGTCTACAAGGGACATGTTAGTGGAACCAAAAATGATATCATCAACATAGATTTGAACCACTAAGATGTTACCTTCTTCTTCTAGGATGAAGAGAGTCTTATCAATAACTCCACGCCTGTAACCATTTGAGAGTAGGAACTAGGCAAGATGATCATACCAAGCTCTGGGAGCTTGCTTGAGGCCATAGAGTGCCTTGTCTAGAAAGTAGACATGATCTGGATGATCATCGTCTTCAAAACCTGGAGGTTGCTTCACATAGACTTCTTCTCGAAGAATTCCATTGAGGAAGGCCGTCTTTACATCCATTTGGAACAACTTGAACCCTTTGTGTGATGCGAAGGCAATCAACAATCTTATTGCCTCAATCCTTGCCACTGGAGAATAGGTTTCATCATAGTCGATTCCTTCTTGTTGATTGTATCCTTGAGCTACAAGTCTCGCTTTGTTCCTTATCACAGCTCCTGTATCATCCAGCTTGTTTCTGAAAACCCATATGGTTCCTATGATGTGTTTATCCTTGGGATGAGGAACTAGATGCCATACTTTATTCCTTTCAAACTGATAAAGCTCTTCTTGCATAGCTTGGATCCAGTCCGCGTCCTTCAGTGCCTCACCTATGTTCTTTGGTTCCACAATAGACAGAAAGGCATTGAAGGCAAAGAAGGTTAGATGTTCATACCTGACTGGAGGCTTGACGACTCTTCTTTCTCTGTTGGGGGCTAGAGCATTTGATGTGGAGACATTCTGAGTTGAGCATTCAGCTTACTAGTTGGGATCACCTTCTCCATTGAAGATCATGTGGGAAGATGAGTCATTGAGGTCTCCACAGATATTGTCGTCATGCTCATGATTCCCAGAAATGGATTTTTGTTCATTGTTCATGGGAACTGGTGGAGGAGCCATTGGAGGGTTCCGAGCAGCAGTGCAGGAACTGGGTAGAGTGACATCTTCATCTGGATTTTCTTGATATGACTTGGGAAACGGGTCTTTAAAGGAATTGGTGGTGTTCTGCACAATCTTTCCAAGTGATTTTTCATTAAAAATAACATGAACACTTTCTTCTACCTTTTTAGTCCTTTTGTTGGAGACTTTGTACGCCTTGCTACCCGAGGCGTATCCAATGAAGATTCCTTCATCACTTCTTGGTTCGAATTTGCCAAGATTGTCCTTCCCATTGTTGTGCACAAAGCACTTGCATCCGAACACTCTCAGATGTGAGATGTTGGGAACTCTTCCTCTTAGGAGCTCATAGGGTGTCTTTTCTGTGATTGGGCGAAGCATGGCTCGATTGATGATGTAGCAAGCTGTATTGATCGCCTCAGCCCAAAATGATTGAGAGAGTCCACTTGAGATCAGCATAGTCCGAGCCATGTCTTCCAAAGTTCTGTTCTTTCTTTCCACTACTCCATTTTGTTGAGGAGTGTATGGTGCATAGAAGTTGTGATCAATTCCATGCTCACTGCAAAAGGTTAGAAATTCTCCATTTTCGAATTCGGTACCATGATCAGACCGAATAGCATTGAGTGAACAATCAAGAGATTTTTCTAACAAGGGAACCAGATCTTTAAAGCGGTCAATAACTTCACTCTTAGATTTAATAAAGATGGTCCAAGTAAAGCGAGAGAAGTCATCGACAAGAACAAAGATATACATGTTCCCTCCTAGGCTCTGAACTCTCATGGGTCCACACAGATCCATGTGGATGAGTTCAAGAGGCCTTGAGGTGCTTACCATGTTTTTGGACTTGAAGGAACTATGAGCCTGTTTCCCTTTTACACAGTCAGAGCACAGTTCCTTAGATGTGCCACTTAGCTTTGGCAGTCCTCTGACTAGCTCCTTTGAGTGTAGCTTTTGAATCAGCTTGGTGCTAGCATGACCGAGGCGTTGATGCCACAAATCAGCTTGGTCATTCACAGTTGAGAGACAAAGTTTCTCCTTGGGAACAAAGGATGGATCAATTATGTAGACATTGTTGAATCTTTTCCCTTTTAGGATGATTTGTCCCTAGGAGTCAAGGAATGAACATTCGTTTGATCTGAATCTAACTTCATTGTCTCCTTGATCACACAGCTGTGACACACTTATTAGGTCAAACCAAGATTATCAACAAGGTGAACTTTGTTTACCTGAATGTGATCGTTGAGTTTCACAGTTCCTATTCCACAGATTTTCCCTTTGCTTTTGTCTCCAAAGGATATGTTCCCTCCTTGGAGAGGTTGAAGAGAGGTCATTTGATTTCTTCTTCCAGTCATATGGCATGAGCACCCACTGTCGATGTACCATAGTTGAGGTTGCCTCTCTTCTTTCTGCACATAAGGGAACTAAGATTTCTGAACCCAGCGAAGCTTGGCTTTACTGGGGGGATTAGCATTGTGAGTCTGTGAATAACCAGGGAACTGGTTCCTTTCATGGTAATGAGTACTTTTCTCCTTTTCAAAGTTCCTTTTATTAGCACAATCAGTATTGTAATGGCCATTCTTACCACAATAGGTACACAAACGATTGTAAACAACATGTCCATATTTTCCTTTTCCTGGCCTAAAAGATTTTTCAGTTTTCCTTTTGTTAAAATCAACATTGTTTCTAACCTTGCTATGGGCCATTTCAATATATCTTTTGTGAGCAAAGGAATTGGTGAACCATTGGTTTTCAGGAACCATCTTTTCTTTTCCCTTTGGTTCCTTCTTAGGACTTTGAGAGCCTTCATTGAGACGTTTGGCAACCTCAGCCTTGTTCTCAAGAACCATGATCTTCTCTGATAGGAATTGATTCTTATCACGAGAAGTGGCAAGAGCAATACTGAGATTCTCATTCATCTCAACAAGTTCTCGCCTAGCCTTTTCTTCTTCAGCATCATTGTTCCCTTTATTATTGACATATCCTATTCCATGGCGTTGTCTCACAAAAATAGTTTGATTTATCGTTTTTTCATTAATGGAATTAGTGAGAATGTCTAACCTATCAATTATGGATTGAAGCATGTCATTTCCAGGTGGGTTAGCATGCAAGGGAACTTTGATAGAATCTATGCTAGTTTCATCACAAGATTTGTAAGTTTTAAGGTGACTAGCATGCACATTCCTAATATCAATGAGTTTGGAGTGAGTTTCAGCTAGGTCTTTCTCAGTTTCATCAAGTTTCTTACTCCAAACAGAATTCTCAACAGTCAAGCAAGCAATTTCATCTTCACAATCATCTAGTTTCTGTTGAAGGGAATTGGTTTCCTTTTCTAGTTTCTTTATGATCTTAAGAAGTTGTTTCTTATCACAATCAACTAGGGATTTTAAGAGATCGTCAGAAGTTACCTCAAGGTCTTCTGAGTCGCTTGAGTCTACTTTTGCCATGAGACATCTTCCTCCAGAGAAGCCACTGAGATCCAGTTCCTCATCTGAGTCTTCTCCCCATGAGGCTACGAGAGCCTTCTTTCTCTGAGGTCTTTCTTCTTCCTTTGAGTCTTCCTTGTTGGGACAATTCTTAGCATAGTGTCCCTTTTCCTTGCACTCGTAACAGGAGACTTCCTTGAGATCTCTTCTGGGTCCATTGTGGGATGAACTGCCCTTTTGGAACCTTCCCTTCACAAAGAATTTTTTGATGTTCTTTGTGAAGAGGGTCGTAAGTTCGTCCTCCTCTTCTTTTAAGTCTGAGTTCTCTTCCTCCATCTCGAGCCTAGAGAAGGCTTTGGAGATCTTGAGGGCAATTCTTTTCTCAAGTTTCTTGTCGGCATTGGCCTTGGTGTGCTCTCCTTCTTCAACCTCCAGTTTCCCTATGACTTGGGTCAAGGGAAGGGATTGGATGCCTGGAGTGTTCTTCATGATTCCCTTGAGAAGGGTGAACTTGGAGTTGAGTCCATTGATGACCACTAGGGACTTGGAAACTTCATCCAGATCGACTCCCGCCGCTGTCAACTTTCCAATCAATCTGTTGAAGCGGGAGTAGTACTCTGAGATGGTCTCAGTTTCCATCATTTTGAAGGTGTGGTATTCTCCTTCCAAAGCAAACTTTCTGCTTTGCTTTAGTTCCTCACTTCCTTCATGCATCTCCTTGAGAGCTTTCCACATCTCCTTCGCTGCCTTGATGCCTATGACCTTGTCCATGTCTTCTCTGTCCAATCCATTGAGGATGAACTGCCTGGCCTTGGCATTCTTCTCCATGATGACATAGTGTTCTGGTTTCCAATCTTCTTCCTTCATGGTAAGATCGACATAGCCATCTCCATTTTCGACTATCCTCCAGCATTGGTAGTCGTTGGTCTTGATGTGGCTTTCCATGCACTTTTCCCACCATGTTTCTTCTCCTTTCTTTCGGAGATGTGGCTTGTTGGTGGAGATTCCGAGCTCAAACTTGCTTGGTTGAGACATGATCTGCAAACTTAACAAAGATCTAGAGCTTTTCCTGCTCTGATACCAATTGTAGGATCGTGATTGTTAGATAAAAACTTAAGGAACTCAGAATATCAATTCTCAGTTCCTTTCGCAGCGGAAATAAACAATCAAACAAATGACCAGTTCCTTATAGTGGAAACCTTTGATTGTCAACTAGCAATCCAAGATAAAAACCACTACATTTCTTTCGAAAGGATTTCAAAGTCTACTTCTTGATTTCTTATCTCTTTTGGTTACAGCTTATCCTAGGAACGAACACACAGTTCATTTGCCTTACACACAGTTAGACAATCCTAGATAACTTAACACAATCAATAATCAATCCAAGAAACAGACTTTCGCACCTAGGAACTATCACTTACAGTCACATGAACTTAGCACTCAGCTCTTCTTCCTTGACTGGTTCCTCTTGATCTCGGTTTGCTTTGATGATCTTGTTTGGAGGTTCACACTAGATATTTGCTAATGAGTGTGAGTCGTGTTCCAGTGCTTGAAGATAACCCTTGGGTTAGTCTTCCTTTTATAGAGGATTCTTCGCAGCTCGATCCTCTCTGGGTTCCCACAGATTGAGCTTGCCCTAGGATGAGTGGTTCTCCTTGATCCACGTTGTTCTTGGCATGTGCAAACAACCTAGGCAGCTCAGAATCTCTCTTGGTTGGTCAACTACCTCAGACGAGCCTTGCTATGTCGTTGTCCAAATACTTTCGTCCGAGGTTGAACAAGCTGGCCGCTTGGGAACTGTCTTCTGGACATCGACGTCTCTATGTCCTGTCGCTTTCACCTTCTCTGTCCGAGGTTGAGCGTTTCTGGGTATGTTGTTGTTTTGTTCTGGGTATTGGCAGTCTTTTGGAAGCTTCGGACAAGTCGATTTTAACACCTTTTGTCCGAGGTTGTGTGTCCCCAGATTTCTCGGTTTCTGGGCACACCTGGGTTCCTCTGGTTTCCTTCATCTGTCTTGTTCCTTTGGTTTCCTTGTCTTGTTTGGCTTTCTTGCCTTCGGTATATTCCTGTGGTTCCTTAAAACACATCTTTGAGATAAAACATTAGTATCATAATATTTGTCATCGTCAAAAGTAGAGAAACTGAGGAAATGAACTCTCAGGGGAACCTAAGTTCCAGAGTTCCGTTTCCTAACACATACCCTAAAGCCGTCAACATTAATTATCTGTAAATTTAAATTTGTAATTTGTTTTTATAGGTGTGTATGGGACATTGGGAATCAATCATTGTTAAAGACTTAAAGTCCGTGGGCCAGTTAAGGGAGAGACGTGTACGTCCGTGTACAAGTCCACCATACAAGCCCATATGGTTTCATCTTAAAACTAATTGGCAATAGGAGGAGTAGTCCATGATATTATATAATGGTCTTAGTTTTTTTATATTTCCGATGTGGATTCTCCCATCTTATCTTCCACAATAATATCATATTGTTCGATTAAATGCCTGAACGAGATATTGTCACTTGAATTCATTTTTTTTTTGGTCAAAGTTGTCGCTTGAATACAATGATATCAGTGTTTGCTTCAAAGGTGTGTGGACAGTGCGATGAAGTGCTTTCATAGATAGGGTTTAATACAAACTAGTTATTCTAGGCAGAAAATAAAATGAAAGTAAAGATGGACTTTCGGATCAAGGTATCCAGACTAATAAAACAGGTTCAGCAGCTTGGTTTAAGGAATTAATTTGTGAATTGATGCTTCAGAAGGGAAAAGCTATTTGTACCAAATTAAAAGGGGCATATTTCAATACACTGTACCTAGTTCAGATAAACAGACAGCTACTCCACTGTTTCATCACCATTAGTGTAAGATTCCAATATATTTTATGAGTAAGGTTTCGGTGCGGAGCACTCTTACGGTGCGGACGTACAGACGTGCATTATAAGGCCTTATTTGTGCACTTTAGGGCCTTATTTGTGCACTTTTCCAAAAATTGAGAAAAATGCTTGAAATAAATTTTATTTTATTTTTACAAAAGTGCACATTTAAAACGTTAAAGTGCACAAATAAGGCCCTAAAGTACATGCTCCGCACGTCCGCACCGTAAGAGTGCTCCGCATATGATCCAAACTCTATATTTTAGTCCTAATAATAAAATTCATCAATTAAAATTACAGTTATTATTGAACGCAATGAGTAAGAAATATAATAAAATATTATATTTTAAAATACGTATCTTAAGCATCATTATTTTTTGTTAGATACTTAGTTAAATTGTTAAACTTTATATTATTTTATTTAAATTGTCGCTCAGTTAGGTTAAAATATTCAAAATGTAATATTTTTTCTATAATTATACAAAATATTCGAATTATACTCATACAAATTCGTAAGAGACACAATAACACTCCAATTCTTCCATGCCCCATGTGGTACCATTATAGAGTAACTAGAATTGAGAACCAAAATCGTATATTTCTATGCATGATATTTTTTTTTAGCAGCAAACTAATCACTTCATTAAGCTAAATCGGTCAATAGCAGATTGTTTAATTCAATTGAAAATGCAATATGAAAGGAACGAGAAAGGGAAACAAAAGGCCTCAACTTGAGCTAGCTACTTTTGTATTGGCATGCCAAATAAAGGGCAAGCACCCCACTCTCAATGGGAGTCGGGGAGCCGGCCCTAGCTTTTGGCTGGGCTGACGAAGAGTACCCTAACCCTGCCGCTCCGACCGAGCCCAAATACCCTTTGGTTGCAGCCATGAGAAAACCCTAACCCATGCCGCTTCGACCGAGCCCCCGCTCCGCACCGAGCCCCGCCGCTGCCGCCGAAGACAGCGATGGTCCGAGTGCACCAAGCACAGATCCCGCCATGGTTCGAACCATTCCCACCCGCTCCGACCGAGCCCCCGCTCCGCACTGAGTCCCCGCTCCGACCGAGCCCCCGCTGACGCCGCCGAAGACTGCGAGGAGTTGGCGAAGGATGGAGGCGGCGCCGTTCTTGCTTTCTCTGTTTTTTTTAGCTTTTTGTTCTTTTAGTTTTTTTATCTTCTTTCGTTTCCAGATTTGGTTTTTGTGCTAGTGTCAACTAGATCATTTGTCTGTGTGGTTTCCGTTGGTCATGAGTTGCATTATTTGGTTAAGGGAACTTCCTAGACGGTGAATCGAGTTGTAGTTTCGGACTAGGTCAATGATGATCATTCTTCCGGCGACGCAGCTTTCGTCTGTGTTTTAGTCACCTCTTCTTTGGGTTCTTTAGCTTTCTTCTACAAGTGTGTTTCTCTTGTTTTGTTTTATTTTCTGTTTGTTGGTGGTTTGTGTTTGTTTGTTGTTTATTGGTCTTTCTGACCGTCGTTGTTTTCGATCTTTCAAAGTTTGTAACTTTGAATTGTTTCCTTATCAAAAAAAGAAGAAGAAAAAGGCCTCAACTTGGCCAAGAAATGAGCAGTTTGGTTGCCGAGTCTACTTGACAATAAGAGAAAGTCCGCTGAAGATGGAAGAATTGCAATAGTATCGATCCGAGTGAACCCTTCCAATCGCATTCCTACAATATGTCATATTCTTGATTTTAGGACAAAGGTACATTGGTGTAACACTTTCGAGAAAGGAAAAGAACATATATATAATTTGTCATTCGTTGGAAATAGTAATAATTAAAGTAATTAGTAATTATGCCCGTGCGTAGCACAGACATAATTATGTATTTTAGTTTTTTTAAACAATATTAATAGATATTATATCTATTTTTATTTATAAATGGAAATTAGGTTATGTATATTTAATATTATATTACATGTGCAAAGTTACATTGAATTCCTCTAACAATACCAAAATGTAGATATAAGTGAATAATTGTATTTGTTTTGTGCAAGAAGTTTAATATCAACTGCATATTATATGAACATCAAATAAAATTATTTATATTTTTCAATGTTGTCCAAAAATAACTCTTTTTCAGTTTTATATTAATTAAATGCTAGAAGAAAATAAAAATTAATGAAGTAAAAATACAATAGAATACTCATTTCTATAAAAAAATATTTTTATGCAATTGTTCATCTTTGAAGGGTGTGTATAGATCGAAAAAACAACATATTAAGTTTGTCCATGCAATAGAAAAATTTCTTATACGGAGTACTCTTTATCAATGTAGGAATAGGACAGTAGGTTACATGCTTCTAATGTTAAAGGAGAGACAAATAATCATGTTGTCTTCTTCATTTTGTAAAAACAATATGGTTAATATGACGTAATCAAACTATCTCATTTGTAACTCTTTCTAAAGTTAACTATATGTTATTAAAATTAACAATTATTTTCACAAAACTCAAGATCTATACTAAGAAAAAGAGTATGAAAGTTATTAATTGACAATTTTTCATTTTATAAAATCAAATATTTTGTAATACCTCAGCCACTTGGGCCGGTCCATCACAGGGCTGCAACCCATACACCCCAACCTTTCCTTGGGGGCTGCAGCGCAATTGGTGACAAGAGAGCGTTAAACTTCTTGTTAAAGCGTGAGGTCTCGAGTTCGACACTCACGAACAACCTCTTGGCAATGGCTGTCTGTTATAGGTGGAGCCCCCAAGGAAGGGTTGGGATCAAGACCGGCCCAGAGGGGGGGGGGGGCAGCATGGGCGACCGCCCAGGGCCCCCAAATTTTTGGGGCCTCAAAATTTTTTTTTAGGTATGTATATATGTGTTAAATATGGGTAACAAAAAGTCAGCATAGTCTAGTGGTCTTAGAGCACACCTTTCTCCAATAGGTCATCGGTTCGATTCCAGAATTTTGCATCTTTGTCTTATTTTTTTTTTAAATAAGAGCTTATATAAGGGCCCCTAATTAAATTTCGCCCCGGGCCTTGAAAATGTTAGGACCGGCACTGGTTAGGGTGTATGGGCTGCAGCCCTGTGATGGGCCGGCCCATAGTGGTGTGGGTATTACATAAAAAGTATACTTTTATGCGAGTGCTCAAGCCACGGGCCTAGCCCCACATGAGACACTCCATGAGCTGTAGCCCATGTACCCCAACCCTTCCCCCTCACCTGGGTAGGTGCAACACAATTGGTATCAAAGCGCTCTTCGGAGGCTTGATAAAGCGGGAGGTCTCGAGTTCGAGCCTTGCGAACAACCTACCCAGGTGAGGGGGAAGGGTTGGGGTACATGGGATGCGGCTCATGGAGTGTCTCATGTAGGGCTTGGCCCATGGCTTGAGCACTCGCATAAAAGTGTACTTTTATGTAATACCCACACCACTATGGGCCGACCCATCACAGGAACTCGAGACTCACGAACAACCTCTTGGCAATGGCTGTCTGTTATAGGTGGAGCCCCCAAGGAATGATTGGGGTGTATGGGCTGCAGTCCTGTGATGGGCCGGCCCATAGTGGTGTGGGTATTACATATTCATTTGATTCAAGTCTCTATTTGTATTATACAATGGCGAGCTTATATGAAAATTGACAATACATCCTAAAAATCTCATTAATAATCTACTCCATAAGTAATGGTTTCAAGTTTTTTCTTCTAATGTTTATTTTGTATATGTTTATGGTGTTTATTATATATAAATTTGACTTACATCTTTTAAAATTTACTTTTTTATTTACATTAGCAAACTACATATGTATAATGTAGGCAAACTAACATGATTATTACAATTGTAAGATTCATATTTGTGTAAATATACTATCCGATTAACATGCATTATAGTATTTTGAATTGATTTACTACCAATTATAATTATCATTAATTCTTAAACATATCATATGGTTTAACATACTGTATATAAACTATATATAGATCAAATGTAGGTCTTTTATTGGAAAGTATGCATTGTATTATTTTATTTGTTTAAATAAGAATTGTAATTACCATTTTTGTTCTTAGATATATTAGATGGGATATTAATTATCTAAAAATCTTTCATATAGAATGAACATTAATTGTGAAGTACCTATTCCATAATATATATACTACGTGTTGCACGAAACTAAATTTCCAATCTTCTACATTTATTAAATATGCGAATAATATTATTTTCTTTGGTGGAGTGTAGTAAATTTTATACTCCATATGGTTAAAGTGAAATGTATTTTATATTTATCAAATAATTAGTTTTTGTTGTAAAATGGTTGAGAATTGGTAATAACATAATTTCTATAATCTAGGTTGAGTTGTATATATATGTTACATGCATTTAATTCATCACAATAATTGAATTGATAGTATACAATGATGATAATAGTATAGAAATAAAAAAAAACTACAAAATACCAAATGTGAAGTATACCTCTTCAGACTGTTTAAAAGGCAAAGGTAATACGCCATAATACTCTAGCTACATGAATAAATCCAGCCATGTAGCTTTACATATAAACTTTTTTAAGCTCTCTCTTTTGTCTTTTCTTTCATGCAAACGTATCTATTTTGTATTTTAACACAATGCCTCATTTATAGGAAGCTCATATATACAACGTAGGAACATCCAATTCAATTCAATTACTCATCGATTAATGGTTTCACGGTTACAATTCTATTTAAATGCTTATGTCGATTCATTTCCAAGTAGTTTAAACTAAACGACAAAAATCATTATCATCATATATTTAGCAGCTAATATTCCCAGTAGAGTTCTTACAAAATTTGATCATTAATACAAATCGACCCTTCCATTCTACTAAAAGAATACATGCTTTGTTACAATTCTTATAGATATGGTGTATATGTCCATGCCTTTAAACTATGATGTATAATTTCACATGTTAATGCTTTTATTATACAATACTTCGTGTTGTTTATTTTATAGTCTAGTCTAGATAAGCTAAAAGTTGAGAGGACGTTTCAATTAATGTGAATTTCATACTTCATTGTTTGATATCTTGATAATGTTGACACTAATTTAGCAGTCTCATAAATGGTCATTGCCGCTAAAAAAAAGGCCATGAACTCATACAATCAATCGTCTTTCTCTCATATAATTGAACAGTCGAAATTGTGAATGTGTGTTTTAGCTACTTTTATTCCATGGATGCACGTTTACTGCCAATTCAGCCTTTTTCATTTCATGGCTATTTATTGTGTGTTATTTGTAAGAGAAAGCAATAACCGAAATTCAAGAGGTCTTGGTGTTTTTTTTAAATAATTTTTTATTGCTTGCTTTTAAATGTGAATTGCATGCAATGAAAAATCAGTATAAATATGGTCATTAATTAGTAAGTTTTAATGTATATTAGTAGATATTATGATTTATAAAGGAAACACACTACGTTGCGCCTACTTGACATTTAATATTTTTCTCAAAATTTTAATCGATTTTCTATAATTTTAGGTTAAAATTTTCTCAAAATCTCAATTGGTTTTATTTATTATTTTAAAAAGTCAAAATTGTATTTAAGTTTCTTTAATTTTAGGTCAAAGTTTTCTCAAAATCTCAATTGCCTTTTTAAAAATATATATTGCTAAATGTATGAACAAAATTGCTAAATAATTTTACTCTATATGTTTATAGAATTATCAAAATTATTAATTCTAATTTCAATGACAAATTTATGAGTTAGCATTCAATGACATAGAATGCTAACTTTTAAATATATATAGATATTTCCCATGTTTAATAAAATAAAATTAATGTATATTCTCATACCTTGTACGGTATTGCTGACATTTTCTTTACTATAAATAACATATTTTCATTCCGCATACATTATATGGATATAACATCAAGTTGTTTTTGTAAGTAATTGGAAAGTGGTATTGGAAAAAAAACTATTTTTCTCATTAGAAGTAAAAGTATTATTGAAAAATAAGAGTTATTTTTCAAAAAAAATAAACATAAGGTTTAATGAGTCAATTTTTTTATATCTCTCATAAGAAGTTATAAAAAATTATAATGTTAAGCTATTTGTTTTTTAACCTCATAGGTCTTATAATGTATAGTACTTACAGGTGGTTAATTAAAAAAACTGAATATCTTTACATCTGGATATATTAGTAAACCTAAAGTTGTCTTAAACACATAAAGTAAGACCACTTATCGAAAAAGACATCAAATTATTCTTGTCAATTTACATTAATTAGCACACTTATACTTTCAGATAAGGTAGTATGGTTGCACTCAGTGTTAAACTTAAATTCACCTAATAAGAAAATCACAATATTCATTTTCTTTTGACTTTGCTGAATTTTAAAAATTATCCACTTTTAAAAGCATATTTATAAGGTTTTATTAGACATTATTTTGATATATTGTAATAATAACAATAAAGAAAAAAATGGTTAAAAGCGGTTGTAAATAAAGTGGTGGGGATATGAGAGAGTGGAAGATATATAGAAATTAGAAAAATTAAATTAAATACACATCACAAGCAGAATTGGCCAAGTGGCTCAATTTTTTTGTGAAGACTTACTTCTCAATTAATGTATTAGGGAGATAGTTTTTTTAATTATTTTTTCTGCATTCTTCTTCCCCATCTTCATGTTCCTCTTCATATGTCTCATGATGCAAAACGCCTCCGCGGGAAGGCGCTCCGAGTGTGTTGGCTCGGACCGTGGCTCAAGCAAGGGTTTTCCTTATCTTCTTGGTTGAACTTCTTCTTTGGGACTTCTCTGGATGCAAAGCTGGAAATAACCTCAAAATGAGGTTCTACGGGGGCACGCCTCCAGGGGGCGCGACGGCCAGATAACCTCAAAGTGAGGTTATCTAAGTGCGAGCTACAATGGAGCGTGGCGACGCCTGGGCTCAGACACGAGGCGCGCCTGAGCTGGGAGCGATGGGAGCATGAGGTCCTTGGAGTGTGATTGAGAGAGATTGATGGAAGCAAGAGAACCCAATAATAAATTATTATTTATATATTGTCTTAGTGTAAAAGTATATTTGTCGTATTTTTCTTGACTTTTTAGTCGATTTGAATAAAAAACTATTATTTATATAAAATGAGCGTTTGTAATCCTATTGAATTTTGAATATTGAGATGTTTCACCCGAAAAAAAAAATTATTGAGATGTTCCACGTAAAGTTTAAGCCACTATAGTTAGCATGTTAATGACTTTGGTCAGTTGGGTTTTGGCCCTGTCGAGTGTACAATTTCAATAAACTTTGGCTATGGTGGGTTTAAGGGAGTCGGATTTCTTGGTTCGGATATTGTTGTTCGTCGGGTATGAAACCACTATTCACCATCAAAATCTAAAATTTTATCCAAAGGGGTTCTCTTGCCATTTTTTCTCTCTGTCTCTTTGTTCAACATCTTGAAATGAAACCTAAATTTCTTTTCGTGGATTAATTGAAACTTTCTCGTCGATGGTGAGTTGCCTTCTTGTACACTCACAATAAAGGGGATTTGGCCATTTTCTATGGAAAAACTATCGAACAACACCAATTTGACTAATGGAGAAATTTCATAGGGAACCAAGATAGAGAAGCGATTTTAATGATTGGATTTGAGGCATGGGGTTAGGGATCTAGAGTTTTAGGTGTCAATAATACTTATCAAATTATACAACACTATCAAGCTAATAATCTTTATGTAATAAAATGAATATAACTTATCCTAAACCATTTGAATTTGTATAATAATCAAGTTTTGTAAACATATCTTGTTTGAAAGTAAACAAGGATTGATATGCCGAAAATCCTAAATCCTACCCCATAAACCTTAAGCCTTAAACTTTTTAAAACCCCAAAAAATCCATAAAAAATTAAAACCCATAAAACCCTAGATTCTATAAACCTTAAATCCTAAATCTTAAAAAACCTAAAAAACATTTTTGTATACATTCTTCCAAGAAAAAAAAAAACTAAACTCGCGAAGCTCTAAACCCTTAAATTTTAAAAATCTTACAAAAATCATTTTTCATATACTCTTCTAAAAATCCTAAACCCTTTACATATAAACCTGATAATTCCCACACACCCTAACTCTTTAAACCCAAACTATGGAAACACATTCATATAAACCCTATTTATATATATAGTAAAACCCTACACACTCTAAACCTAGAAACCCTTCACTCTAGAAACCCCACACACTTGATCTATCCTAAAAAGCCTACAACCCTATCACTAGTAGAAAAAAATGCCTTTTACCACGGTTCATTTGTAAAGAATACCACAGTTATCAACCGTGGTAAACTTGGCCGTGGTAAACATGTTTACCTCGGTTTCATGTTTACCACAGTTACATATTGACCATGGTTAATGAACCGTGGTAATTCAGCCAACCGTGGTAAAAGTGCAACTATTTAAAGTATTTTCAACCGTAGTAATATTGTTTAACCCGCGGTAAAGTTGAACCATAATAAACTTGTTTAAACCGTGATAAATTGGTTTTACCCGTGGTAAACTTGCATCCCTATAAGTTTGATCAAACCGGGGTAAATGTGCACCTTTTTTAAGTACCTAAATGATAATATAAATTATAGCATACGCATAACCATAATTATCTAAATTGCACGAATTCAAAAGACGTCAAGTATAAAGATGGATTAAATATTAAAATGGCACACATCAATGTATTGTTATAAATGCAACAACTGAAATGTCACTAAAAATAATGTTGAGCTAGCTAAAGTACGAAACAATTGTACAAATGTTGTTTAGCTAGCTAAAGTATGAAACACTTGCACAAATGTTCCACGTACGTACTAACTAATCTATGAAGGTATGCACAAATGTTGCCCAATGATCTTGAATCTCATGTACCAAATGCTCTAGGCCTTGTAACTAGCTTACTGAGGTACAAGTACTTGACACATGAAAATAATATATCAGAAACCAAATTAGATCCCCAATGCAAGTCAATTCAAATTGGCAGAATATTAATAGCTTTTGTCATAACAGGAAACTTAGCAAGAAAATCAAGGTACTTGTAATTCAGCATGTATACAAACACAATTACTAACATGGTATGTTCATTCTTCAATCAGAGGTGAAATGATAGCAGATACACAACAAGAAGCATATGACAAAGAAACACACGTGCCTTGCAAATTCCAGCATATAGTTCCACTGAATCATTCTCATCACATTACTTTATCATAAAGAATATGAAGCTGCAAGTCTATAGAGATGGTCAATCCCATATATGGTCAACCCCATATATTCTGCATATAGACCATTGAAAACAGGAAATAGGAGGTTGAAAACTAAATCATGGACATAAATGTCAAAATATTTTATATAGAAACTTCAAACCAGAACCAACTTAGGCACAAATGTCAATCTATTCATTCTCAATGCAAAGAATACGGCTTAATAACTGCAAAATCAAGGAACTCTAACAATTATTTGAACTCAAGATAAAAAGAGCCTCAAAATATAGTTGTAATCCAATTTAATATCAACTGATCAAAATTTACAAGGAGTAAGGCTGTAAGGGGCGGTGGATGGTCGGGATGGAGAAAGCCAAAAAAGGAGATGGATTGATGGAGGTAGAGGGTAAGAGAGATTTAGATTTTAGGGTTGAAAGATTAAAAGAAAAAAATGGAAGCAACACGAAGAAGAATAGAAGGCTGATGGGCGACGAACTGACTTGCGTTGGTGGAGCAACGATTGATATTCAGTTATAGAACCATAGTCGTCTAACTGGTTGAAACCGTAATTTCCAGATTGAAGACGATGAAAATGGGCTATTTCACCCAGCACTCATATTTACCTCAAAAAAAGACGGCCCCACAATTTTATACTAATGCTAATTTACTACGGTTATTTGTCAACTGTGGTAACTTCACGTACAAAAAGCAACTGTGGTATTTTTGTTGTTACATTACTACGGTTATTTGATCAACCTTGGTATTAATACGGTTATTTGACCAACCGTGGTAATCCTACGTAGCAAAAAAATTTACCACGAAAAAAACACAACCGTGGTATTATGGTTGTTAAATTAATACGGTTATTTGATGAACCATGGTAATTTCACCTATTTAACATATTTAAAAAAAAAAAAACGCAACCGTGGTAAATTAACCGTAGCCAAAAGCCATTCACCATAACAATTGAAACTATAATTTTATAAGCAATTAAACTTTAAACTATAAATTTCACAAAGTTGTATGTCTAAAGTTAGGCTTTTTTGAAGTTGTTTATTATGAAATTAAAGTTTTAATTTTGATTTTTTTTTTCTAAGTTAAATTTTAAGTTTGAATTTTTTAAAGTTAATATTTGTTAAGTTACAAAAATTAAGTTTAATATTTATAAGTTAAACTTGCAATTTAATATTTTTATTTAGTTAAAAGTTTAGTTATTGGTGTTTAATGTTATTTTTTATTGATAATTTTGTTAAGTTAGAATCTTTTCTAAAAAATATGCATATTACTACACAATGAGTAATAGTATGGTGACAAATTTAGCATTTTTGACAAAATTTCATTTTTATAAAAAACAGTCTTACACGTACACAATGCGTATGCCACGTTTAAAAAGTATAATATCAAAAAAATATGGGTATAAATATCATCACCTATTATCAATCAAAAAATCCATTTAATCCTAAAATTTAACCAAACAATGTACAAGATTAAAGAATCCGAGTCAAACCGAAATCTAATTCTTGTAAATTTTGCCAAATGTCCTCATAGGCACATTTTATAGTATATAAAGTTCCTATCTCAAACATTTATACACATAAATTATGCTTTCTAAATTCTATGCTAGACTAGTATCCGATTTTAATTATACTATATTCATTTCATAGTATTTGACTTTTTTAACTATGATTTTTGGTTCATATTATTCGACATTCGATATGTATAGATCTAACTTAAAATGTTTTTTTTTTCTTTAACTTTAGTTGTTCATATTTTTTTTATTAATTACTCATAAAACTTCATCTATTTCTCATTTATAACTTATCTTAAAAAGTGTGATATGAATAAAAAGGTCAAATATTGTATAATGGATGGAGTTGGAGTATCATTTTGGTGAGTCACTAGTATCTAGTACCATTAGGCCGGCCTTAAGAGTGTACGTTTTTCCCTTTGATCATGTTGCAAGGTCGAGATTTGTTGATGAAGAAAATCACACATGTTGATAAGGTTTAATTTGGAATTCGATTCTGTTTCTCTGGCGTTAAACAAACGGGCATGCAAATTAAGGAATTTCACATCAAACTTTATCAAATGCTGAATTCTTGATTCCCACCTACCACTAAACCATCTAACGAATTGGAGCATATAATTGATCTCATTATTCTCATAATACTAGCTATAGGCTATAACTTTAAGTCGATCGATATTGGAATCAACACACACAACAAAGAACCCAAACAAACAAAAAATAGAAATTTTATTTATTTTTGGATGAAAATCACAAATTTTATGAGCTGAAAAAATATCAAAGCATGATGATTGGAGGAGGGCCCCACTTAACCGCCATTAACATCGATCACGACACCAACCGTAACTAACCTCTGCCTCCCAGTTTCCACGCGCCATATCCCGGCACGTTCAATCACGCTTCACAAAAATTAATCATCAGACACTGTAGGTTTATATGCTCACTTTACTCAATTAATCAAAGATGATCGACCTCTCTATAAATACAAATTGATAAAGGTAGATAATTTAGGGTATTTCGACCAATTTTTTTTAGGGTGATGTAGATCACTTATCCATGAATGGCAATAATCAAGATGATAAATATACTATTTTTTATGTCTTGTTTATGCCTAGTTCGATTGACCAGTTTCGTTCTAATTTAGACAAGGCCTTTTGTGACCTCATTTTCGAGAGAGTTTCTCCTAGACAACATTTAAATAAGAAAGGTTTGAAAGGTATCATGAGTTTGCTATTAAAGGTCTGTTTGAATTTCCTAATATATTACATTATGAGTATGAATTCGGTGAGAATGAACATTAGGGTAAGAATTGAGAATACATCATAGTTTTTTGGATTTTTAAATTCAAAGGCTAGGATTAGACTATCATTTAAGTGGTCATGTGCCTTAAGATAAGTAACCGGCCAAATTGGTCACCAGCCGGAGCTCCGGCGTTGACCGGTAAAAGTTTTTTTTTTTTTCGGGGCCACTTTTTTACTTAAGATGACATGTGCATATATTTTGACTTGTGTATGCACCTATATTGTCCTATATGTGCATCAAAATTTTATAAGGCGTTGTCCGACCTAAGTTTTTTTTTCCTGACCCATTTTTGCCGGGTCTACTTTTTACTTGCGCTGTCATGTGCACCATTTTTTACTTGTGTGTACATCAATATTGACTTGTATGTGCATTAAAATTTTATAAGGTGTTGTCCGACCATTTTTTTCCATTCAATTTTTCGTAGCCCAACTTTTTTCCAAAACTATTTTTTTGCTTGAGATGGCATGTGCATGCATTTTGGCTTGTATGTACATCAATATTGACATGTATGTGCATCAATAGGTGAACATCATGCCCAATATTTTTTATATGGTCAGTTATACATATTAATTTTATGAAATCATTTTAAATTATAGTAATATATTTATCTATATATGAAAAAATTGTGTACAAAAGATCAAAAACATTTATTGCACATGTTTAGTTCACCATATTAGTCTTATTTGTTTTTCTATATTTCATTTAATCTCACTATTATATTCTTAACACAATGGATACAATGGTTGTTTATGTGATAAAATGAAGCTTTAGGTTCAAATCTTATAGAGAGCATTTTGGGCAACAAAATTACTTTTCTCATCAATATTTAATCACATTTATATTATTATTATCATCTATATTTTAGACTATTCTTATGTCTATATCATAAATTTGGTTTAGTAATTTCAAAGATAAAATGCACATGTTATTGATGTTTATTCTAAGATTTATACAGCACCATTCTATATTTGTATTATCTATACGTTCTTTCATTAAAAAAACGACAGCCAAATTTTGTTAAAATACTTCAACATCATATTTTAACGCATTGAAATTTTTTATCACTTAATGAAAAAAGTTGTAGTTGATTATTTATAACTTAGGTTATAAGTTTGATTCTCACCTCTTCAAATATTTTGGTTATTTATCCACTTCACATTTTCACCACAAAACAAACCGGTATAATATCATTATACACTTTTACCTATAAAATTTAATGAGTTAGTTATATATATATATATTTTTTGGTCATAAACGGGCCAAGCCCGGAAATTTTAATAGGCTAAACAAAAGAAACCTCCAAGGAGGAACACAAATCCATGTGGTACAAATTAAAAAGACTAGCAGGAAGTTCAGAGTAAATTATGTAATCGACATCAATAGAAAACGAAAGTTGTGCCAAACCATTAGCAACCTCGTTGCGTTTCCGATGAGTGTGCTCAATCTTCACCCGCCACAGATGCTCATCAATTAACTTCCAGCAACCCAGAATGACGAAGTAATCAGGGTGAGTAAGCAGCGATGGAGACCTGAGAAGGCGACAAGCCTCAGTAGAGTCGGATTCGAGAATCAGTCGAGCCACACCCATGTCTCGCGCCATCTGGAGCCCATGGCGAATAGCTTGCAATTCCGCAGCGATTGCACATCCCGAACCTCTGCTGAATGCGAAAGCCGACTGAAACACCCCCTCAGCGTCACGCAAGATGCCGCCGCCACCCATCAGACCCGGATTCCCTTTCGAGGCACCGTCCGTGTTCAATTTAACCCATCCAGGAGGAGGCCGAACCCAACCCTGCGCAACATTGGCATGGTCCAGAATTGGAGTTGACGAGGGCGACATACCAAACTTCTTCCGACGGACAGCTGCTGCATAAAATTGCTGCTGTGTCACCACATTCAAAGACAGGGAGTTCACCTTATCTACACCATTAAAGACAAGATAATTTCTTGTTTTCCATGTGTACTACAACATGACAGAAAAAAGAGCTCCCCAGTTGGCATATTTCCTAATGTTACTGTCCAACCATTCCCGAACATCAGTGGCCGTGAAAAAATTGGGGGAAAGGGCATTACCCGCCAGGGCTCTCCACACTTGCTTGATATCATTGCAGTCACGAAGCAGGTGCAACAACGATTCCTCCAGACCACATCTTGGACAGCATGGGTCATTCAAAATATGTCGACGAACACGGTTCGCGTTACACAAAACACCATTTTGGGCCACCATGTACATGAAATGGCGAGCGCGTTGCTGAGCCTGCACCTTCCATAACTCATTCCAAAAGGCGGAGGAGTCGACTTCAGGCACACCACGGAGAAGACGCAAAGCCGACTTAGCCGAGAAAATACCAGAAGAAGAGAGACCCCAGTAATACTTATCTATAGCATCAGCCCGCCCTTCCAGCCAAATCCTTGCCAAACGATGACAGATAGAGGGGGGGAGCCGTTGACTGAGAACTTGTCAATTCCAACCTGCGTCCAGCCACATCTCAGACACCGTAGCCCCTTCAATCTCAGCTGGAACAGGCAGCACCACTAAATCAATAAGAGGCTTCTCATCTAGCCAAGGATGCAACCAGAACAGTGTAGAGGTCCCATTGCCCACTACCTTGCGCAGACCCCTGTTTAGCAAATGAGCTCCATGAACTACCCCCTTCTAAGTTCGTGAGGCCCCATTTTTATTGATGAACATATCAACATCACACCGTCCAGAGCAATACTTTCCATGGATAACCCGAGATCAAAGAGCCGCTGGCTCTTGCAAAGTGCGCCATCCCAGTTTAGCCAAAAGAACAGTGTTCATTTGCCTCATGGGTCGGATCCCCAAGCCACCCTCATCCCTCGGCTTGGCGATAGTCTCCCAAGAAATCAGATGAATGCGACGCCGCTCCGACGTAGATCCCCACACAAAACCACGGATAACACGATCAATCGAATCACAAACAGCACAAGGTAGATAATTCGACTGTATCATGTACAGCGGGAGGCTCGAGAGGACCGATTTAGCCAGAGTAATCCTTCCCGCGACCGAAAGGGACTTATCCTTCCATCCGCTAAGCCGCGTCGACACTTTATCCAGCAAGTATTGATACATATCCTTGGTCATACGCCCAATGGCAGTAGGCACTCCCAAGTAATTGCCAAAGTCATTAGATAGTGGCATGGCAAGTACACTACTGATGTCACTTTGCATTTGCGGACTCACCCCTCTAGAGCAAAGAATGCTACTTTTATGGTAGTTCACCTGTTCCCCAGACATTTCACAGAACTTGTGAAGACACTCCTTGATGACCATAGCTTGCCCCGCATTAGCCTCCGCAAATAACACCAAATCATCCGCGAAAAAAAGATGAGACAGTCGAACGTTGCCCACAGTGATTGGCCTCCAATGTCCCACTTCCACGGCATCCTGGATAATATGGGAAAGACGCTCCATACATAACACAAACAAATACGAAGAGAGCGGATCACCCTGTCGAATACCGCAAGAGGCCTTAAAACTTCCAGCCTTGGCACCATTCCATAACAGATTCGTAGCACCCTGCGTCTGACAGAGCATGATGACTCCGACAAGGTGATGGGGAATACCAGCCTGAATCAAAACAGCCCGCAAGAAATCCCAACAAACCCGATCATAGGCTTTAGCAAGATCAATTTTCAACACCATCCATTTATTAGAAGGAGACGCATTCAAAGAGTGGAGCACTTCCTGCACGATCACCACGTTGTCGATAATTTGGCGTCCCGGTATGAATGCTGCTTGGGCCGGAGACACCACCAAAGGGAGGATAGGTTTAAGCTTATTAACTATTGCCTTCGTCGCCGCTTTGAAAACGACATTGAGTAACGAAATCGGACGAAGATGAGAGGCATGAGCTGGGTTAGGCACTTTTCGCAAGAGAACCAAATAAGCATCTCCCAACCCATCAGTGAGGATTCCGTTGTTCAGTAAATCCAGAATGGTAGCCGTAACCTTTGGACCAACGACACCCTAATTTTTCTGATAGAAAATAGCGTGGAAACCATCCGGGCCGAATGAGTTAGTTATATTGTCTTACGAGCCTGATTTGAATCTTGCTAAAATCGCATTAAGAATTTATTATTAGTTTATGATTTTCCACTCCGTAGACCATGCATCTTTTTTTTATAGCTTAATAGATTAGATTTTGAATAATATCAAATTGAAAATGGTTTAGTCATTTATTAACAACATTAATATCCTCATAAATGCATTAAATTTTCATAAAAATAAATAAGAAGACAATTGAGAAAAAAATGTAACTGTAGTAGGCATTGAATATTTGAAATCAATGAGATTTGACCATTATTATATCAAAATAATGAATTTAAATTAAATGAGATTACATGTTATTTATCTTTTTGATTGAGGAGAATCCTTCAATATTTCCTCTTGCATTGCTCTTTGAAATCAATAATATAAATAAAGTAGTTTGAAAATTTTAGTGCGGGCAAGAGGGAAGCTCACGGAAAATTGCTTAGGTACGTAAAAATGTCATTTTTCTTTTTCTAAGATTTTTCCTAAAATATTTGATTTATTGTTGTGCGTGAGCACATGCCAAGATCCGTACAGTACAAGACGAAGGGCTCCAAGACTTTGGTTTTGCAATTTCTTGGCTAAGCTCTCTTAGATAGGACATTTGATGTGTTTGATTGTGACTCTAAACAATAGCTTGATGGAGATTTGACTCAAAACGGGAAATGGATATAACTCTCATGAAGAGGTTCATGAAAAGTTTGGGATAAGTATCTATCGACCCTTGGATGCGACTCACCAAGAACCTTGAGACAAGGTTGAACACTCATGGATACGACACACCACGATCACTCAACCGCCTTCGGATATGACACACCAAAGGGCGTTTCGGATACGACTCACCGAAACAAGACTAAGGGTTCGAGGATAGGTACCACCTCGGAAACCATCGTCATGAAGCTTAAAATGAGCAAACACTCTCGTTTTATATTCTCCAAATCAAGCTTAAACATTACAATGGTTACAACCACCATTATATAGGTGCCAAGTGAAAATAAAGAAATTACAAAATTGAATCCACTAACTAGTCACTAACTTAGAGCACTAAGGCCACTAACTTAGAGCACTAACTTAACAACAACTAACTAGTAACTACCTAATTAATTACGCAAATAACAAATAACAAAACAAACAAAACACAATTCAAATATCTTCCAAATAGTTCTCACGTCCTTGCATGGCTTGTTTGATCTTCATGGTGACAAGGTTGGACGTGTGCATGAGGCTCCACCGGTCTTTGGACGATCTCGTCTTCACCACCAAATATCGAGCCTATTGTAACGGCTAAAAAAAATTACTATAGGGCCAAAATCCATTACAATAGACCTACTGTAATGGTTTACACATGGTTACTATAGAGGCCATTGCCCTAGATTTAGGGTAACGGTTGTTTAATCTATTGTAACAGATGTATAAATTCGGCTACAACCATTACATTAGATATAACATCCATTACACTATGCATCCATTACATTATATATACAACCATTACGTTTGGTTCAAGCATTACATTAGTTATTGAAGCATTACCTTAGTTATAACCATTACCATTTCATATACCCATTACCTTAGTCATCTACTGTAACAGATTTTACGAAAGAAAGAGTTGTTACATTAGATAATATATCTATTACAATATATACAATATATATAGAATATATATATATATGAATTATCTATGATTAATTTAAATATTGATACCTATTGTAAATATATTCAAGAGATTAATATCTAGAAACATGTATTAACAAACTTAAAATAAAGTTTTATATTAATACTTAAAGTGAAGTTAATTACAAAATGATCATATATAGCTAAATATATACCCAAAAAGTATCCATAACCCATATACAAAATATATCCAAAAGTAGTTTAATGTTTAGCTAATTGTGTGATACTAGCTAAATATAAACCCAAAAAATAGTCTCTTGTAATCAAGGCTGTCATAATCAATTATCATCCTCCACATCTTCATTCTGCAATTAAAAAAACTAAAGATTAGATCTATGTTTTTGCTAATATTAATTAGAAATTTATAGAAATAATTGTTAAATGTCAAAAGATCCTTAATTTTTAAATCACAGCAAAACATTCATATGATTTGTATGGCCAAGATAAAGAAACTAATAATGAAGCAGCATCAATTTACAAAATCCCAAAGCTAATCAATTTACAAAGCTAATCAATTTACAAAATTCCATACCTACCTCAAAGCTACCTCAAAGCTAATCAAACTACCTCAAAGCTAATCAATTTGCAAAATCTCATATAACTAGACTAAATCCAAGCTCAGTTGATTGAAGAAACTAGTTGTCTTCCCCAATTGATCAATCCAATCGAGCATCAAATTCCATACCAACTAAAATCGTAAAACACAGTACATTCATATAGTCTCAAGTCAATTTAGGCCATTCACATCACTTTAAACTAAAAACCCATCAAATGGCACCATTAGTAAAATCAAAGGATTAGAATAAAGAAAAAGAGAAGTTTGTACCTGTGGTGAAGGATGAATTTCAACATCATTATGCAGATTTGTCTCTTCAATTACTTGATTTGAAAATTCTGGTGTAGTTGTGAAATCCGGAATGACCAAATTCATATGAGGATTAGCAACTTTCAATTGAGATAGAATTTGTGATGCTAATGTCAGAATTAATTCTTCAGCCCATTCTGCTTTCATATTTTGGAAGAAATCCTTGTCAAGTATGTAACCTCCCTTTTTATCCTTGCCTTTCAAAGTAGATATTTTCAGTCCTCGCCCTTGCAAAAATGCCCGCCCACTATGCTCCTTGCTGATCACTTCAGAATATGGGTCTAGGTTGTTGCCTTTTTCTCCACTTTCAATTTGTACTTGTATATCATTCATTTTCTCCTGCATAAAGAAGCAAAATGTATATATAGTTGCTTCCTCAGTGATATAATTAGAAGTAATACATTACACAAAGTCACTTTCTGCTGCATTTAAAAGAAAAATGTACATATTAAGTGCTTGAAACATTTAGGAACTTACGATATTTTCTTTGGTCTTACAACCATTTGTCTTGTATGCACGTGTAGGATCTCTTTTCCTAGACAGTTTGTAGACCATTGAATCTGATGGAGGCTCTTTGTTTGTATTTTTTTGCTCCTGGTAAGAAATAATAAAATGAATTAGAAAATAAATTTTGCTCTTATCTATGCTAACTATCTTTGTTTGGTTTTCTTTGTTATGTTTAATTAAGTTCTATGATCTGAAAATAAATAGATTACATTACCAGCTCATGGCGTAACCTTGCAATTGAGTGAGGACCCATGGTGTGCACATCTTCATGCTTTTGTCGGTTAGTTGCACTAACACGAGCAATTTCCTGTATTTTATTTACATAAGTGCTATGATGAAGCATAAAAGTTTGATTAATTTATGAAATCAAGATGATGAAAAATACCTTGCCTACTGAACTATCCCAATAATCCAGGAGTTCTCTGAATTGATTTTCAGGAATTGTGGAAGGACGATTATTCCACCTCTCTTCATCAGTTGCATATGCCTTGTAGTGTTTCGTCTTCAACCTTGATTTGTAAACACGCCAATCATCATTGACGGTTTCCAGTACATATTTTTTCCCGTGTTCTAAAATTTTGTATTTTTCCTTCACATCACATCCAAGTTTAACTAGCATTGTTAGCAAATAGCAATGACGGGAAAGAAAAACAAAGACATAAATTCATTTATACCTTGACATAACTCCAAATATCCTCCTTTGTGGGCATACTTTTCCAATCAAGAATATTAATTGGCGCAAGTGTAGGATCTTTTGCTATTGTCCCTAAGAAGCCAGCAAGTTCAGTAACAAGAGACGGTGGTCCTATTGGTTGGCCTTTTGCATTAAGGACAATGGGTTGATGTTCTTGAAATGTACGTTGATGCACCTTTACCATTAGTGTTGGTCCTCGATGCTTTTTTTTTTCAGCAACTATAATAGTTATAAAATCCAAACAATGAGTGGAAAGAAAAAAAAATGCATAAGTGAACCAAATGATAGGAGTAATTACCTCTTGAAGTGCTACCCTGGTTTTCTACATTGCATTCAAGCCCCATTTCATTTTGGTCATCAACTAAATTTTCAGGGAGGACTGTACGGCTTGGTGAGCCTTGCATAGACTGATCTTGCTGGGTGAAATTCAGCATACTTTCATGAGTTTCATCTTGTACCAGAGTAGTTGGAGGTAGTTCAACACTAGAAAGATGCCCAGCACTCTTCTCTAGTTGCTTCTGCCGCAAATTTCTATAAACATTCAATGACCCAGGAGAGCAACATTGGTCACGATGCAACCTTTTCCTTTTTAGACGTTGTTCTTGCAGCATTTTCTTGTTCTCCAACACTTGTTGTGTGCTTTGTTGTTGTAGTTTTTGTGGTTGGAGCTTGCTATTATGTTGAGATGGAACTTGTTGGAGGTCGAGATGTCGTGGTAATTGTTTTTGAGAATTTTTATTGTGTTCGGCTGGCTGCACTCTTGGTTGGTGTTGAATGTTTTGTGGTACTTTTTGCATTGGTTGCAAAAAAGGAATGAGTGAGCCCAAATTTAGGGCTCATTTTCTGCCACACGATTTGACTTAGAGGCTTGACATCAAACATGTTGAATTTGGGAGCCAAAATTAGTTAAAAATTAATGAATAATTCCATTGCATAAATTGGTGTTTTCAGTCATTTTCTAGTCTTCCTAGACATGCACTAAAATACATAGACATGAGTTCAACTCTTATTTTATTTTAGTTTAAAAATTGCTGAAACTTATATAGCCTAAATGCTGAAACTTATATAGCCTAAATGAGTTCAATTCCATTGCATAAATTGGTGTTTTATTTTAGTGTGCAAAATATTTCAGTAACCAATGCTGAAACTTATATAGCCTAATGTCTTACAATTTTAGAAGATACCTTTCCAGCGAGTGCCAAATTGGGGACAAGATCCATTTCATCTTCGTTACCATCTTCCTCTAGATACGGTTGATAATCTCTATCTTCATTTAACATGTCTTCTGAATCCATCTCTTCTGAAACCAATAACGATAGCAACATTTTTCGCATGGGCAAGATATTTGTTCTCCTTGGGCTCTAGTCGCAAATGCATCAGCAATGTATTCGTCCAATCCTTTTTCATATTCATCTCTCCATCGAGGATACTCATACCAATTACCCATTGTTGTAATTAAAACAAAGTTGACTAAGCAAACTAGTTGGTTGCCAATTATCTCTACATCAAGCTAAACCCTGCTCAACAAAAGATAAGATAATTTTCAATCTAAAAAAGAAACTTAAACACATATTAAGAAGTATAAATCATGCATAAGCTAATATCAAAAGTGATTGAGATAAGATTTGCCAGGAACTCCATAGTGCTAAATGAGAATTGAATTTTTTTTTTATTTTTTTTTACTTGTTAACAACAAATAATTAGAATTAGAAAAAAAAAAATCAATCCTAATTCTTACACGACATCAATCTGAAAAAGAAACCTTTTTTCCCTCTTTTGTCTTGGATAATTTTTCTTGGATTTGATTTTGATTTTTTCCCACTTCATCTACTTCTTTGAATGGAAGAGGACAAGGTTAATTTTATTAAGTACCTTGCTGGAAAATGAATTAAATGAAGAGAAAGACATGCAAGTGGTTTCCAACCGAATTCACTTGCATATTTAACTGACCTTGTAGAAAACCTAAAATGCATAGTCTTTTTCTTTGCAGTTATTAAGCACCTTGTTGGAAAATAAATTAAATACCAAATAACCAATCCACAACACCACAAGGAAAAAAGATATATATATATATATTCCATTTTGATTAGTGCATCGTAATTCAATTATTAATATATCACACCATGTGGAAGAATGCATTACACTTGACCCTATTAATCAAGTTACTGATATTATTAGATATAGCACACAAACCATGTTTGCCTGGATAAGAATCTCATAGTAGAACATAGTGAAGAAAATCTTTACTTTTGCGTCATCCCTCTATAAAGGGCAGTAAAGTGAAGCAAGTAATGAAATATAACAATGGTATACTAGATAAATAGACAGATAGATAGAACGTAGGGATTGCATAGATATAAATATCATTGTATATAGATTACAGACAAACTGATTGAATCACAGACAACAAAATACAGAAATCCAAAAAAAAGAAAAACTTGGGGCAGCTTCAAAACTTAGATGAAGAAGACTGCAGAATAATCTCCATTGCACAGTTGCACGCATAAATTAACATATTCAGCTAACTTCCTTTTAATGATCGATCCAATAATTTTTAGCACAATAATTAGGTCCAGTAGTTAAAATGTTAAATGTGTGATTGTAAAATAAAAAAAATGAAATTTAGTATCAGCAAACAAATGAAATTTAGTATCAGCAAACAAATGAAATTTAGTATCAACAGAAACAGAGGAGCTTGATCAGCACAACACTTAACATCAGCACAACACAACACTTAACATCTAAAATAAACAAATGAAATTTAATCAACCTATATATGCTTTACTTTGTACTGTAAGATCCATGACCTACCTAATCACCAAGATAAATTGATAAATTTTAGCCCAATAATTAGGATCCAGTATTTAAATGTGTGATTATGCAGGTATGTATTTTAAATCGACATATATACTTATCAGTAATATCACAAGTCATTCTATGCTTTGCAAAAAGGTTAATTGGTGTTGGAGATTGGCCTCAAATCACACATTGTTTACTTAAACAAGCTATTAAGTATCAACAAACAACCATTGTTCAAATGCAGTAACAACCATTCAGCAAACACCATTGTTCAAACGCAGAAACAGAGGAGAATTAGCCATAGTCATTTTCTTTCCAGTTATGAAGTACTAGCATAAACATCCATTCAGAAATAGAGGAGAATTTATTAAGTATCAATAAAAACATAGTCCTTCATCTGCAAGCCCTAATTTTGGCAGCCTTGTTCAAACACAGTTCTTTCTCTTAGGTTTAGCACAATCATATCTATAAGCCCTAATTTTCGAAGAAGAAAGTAAGATGACTAACCAACACGATCGAGTTATTGTCTCTTCCCGGATGAGTGTGAGCCACCACCGCCTTCACGGCCGAGTTGCTATCTCCTCCCGGATGAAAGTGAGCCACGACCACCACACTGGACCGCTGCTACTGTTGAGCCACCACCGACAAATGTTGTTGAGCAACGCCGATCCACTGCTGTTGAGCCACTATCGCGCGCCTCTTAGGTTAATTAGCAGGTTAGGGGTGCACGATAATTAAGCAAGATGAAATCAATTGGAGAGCCACCACCGAGATGAAGTTGGAGATCCACCGTACCACCGCACCACCGCTTGACGAAATGGAAGAACCAAATTAGGGATTTTGGTATTTCTTTGCTGCAATTACATATAATTACTTAATTAGATAAGACCCTCTATTTTAGATCAGTCCCCGCCAAATTTTTATTTTTGCGCCAATTTTTTATCAACGTTACATTTGTTATACATGAGCCATTACCCTAGGTGTTTTATTTTTTATTTTTCACAACCATTACATTTGTTATAACAACTGTTACCTTTGAAAATATCCGTTACGTACAACCATTACAATAGGTCCTACTATTACATTTTAACATGAGCCATTGCATTTGACTATCTACGGTAACACACTAAAAAACCATTACAATTTTTGTGTTACATTAAGCCAAATATTTCGTAGTGCTTTTGTGAGGTTCTCGATGGGATCCGTGATCACATCATTTATTGTCTGAAGAAAATATCGTCCTTCATTATACATTAGTTCGACATTAAGTTGGATAATACAGTGTCCTATTTAAATTGTTTCTTTTTCAAATGTATTTGAATTTTTTTCATCGTATATACTTGTATAAAAAATTACATAAGTAATAATCCAAATAAATTATAGTACGCAAGGTGAATATATTTACAAATCCTGGAAAAAATAGTTATAAATATGATGGATTTAAACTTTAGAATTGGGTTTAAAAAGTGTGCAATTCATCCAAGAAGATGGAGATAATTGGTTCATATACGACATCATAAGTTTTGATATAGTTGATTTTGATAATTAACTTTAGAGGTAAATAACATATAATTAATAATTATTCCATTAAGATATTTTTGAAAGTAATAACATTATCCATAAAGAGTTATGAGATATTTTGAAAGCTTAATCGACTGAAATTCTTTTTCTTTACAAAATTTTCCAAAGCTGTATATTTTCCCATGGTAAAAATTTAAAATTCATACAAGAAACTATATTTCACAACTTTATTATTCTATATAGATTATAAATGATTAAATAATCTTATCTTATTACGGAGTATAGAAAAAAAATCCAATACTGGCTACATATTTTCACAAGTTACGTGACTTTAAGTTGCAAATTAACATAATATAATGTTCAAAATGATTATTTTGATATGTCAAGAGTAAACATGGACTTATCATGAAAATTCAATATGCATAGACATGACCATATAAGAAATTTCATGAATAACCAATAAAATGATTTTAAGTATATAATTCTTATTGTATATAAAATAAATCAAATGATAGTCAACTTTTTTTAACAAAATAACAACTGAATATTGAAGGGTGAGTAAAGTGTGATCGAGAAACATAGCAGTTTAAAACAAATTGTCATCGAGAATCATAGCAACCTGAGTAAGGCGTCTAAATTATACATTAGTGAGTGTACTACACAATCCTTTTTACATCTATGTCCGACCACCCCATCATTTCTTATCAGATTTGGAAGTCAAATTGAGTGTGTACCATTATAATCACCTTAGCAACATATATAATGACATAAATATAAAAGAAATAAAAACATGTAACCAACACCAAGACAAAACACATGAAAGTATAGATGGAAATCATTGTAAAATACATGCCCATGCGTAGCACGGGTCTGTCCTTCTAGTAAAAAATAAAAAAATCATTCTAATTTGTAGCTAGGGCTGTGCATCCGGTCCATACCGAAATTTTTATAATCCTTGGACCGGAGACTGGACCGGTATGATTCGGTCCGGTCCGGTCCGGTCTTGGACCGGTAAACATATGTTTTTATTTTTTAGTTTTATATAAATGAAAAATTAATTATTTTTTCTATTTTTATAACTATTGTGCATAATATTAGACAATATATTTTGTTATTTATTTATATTTATAGTAAAAACTAGTTTTTAATAGTGTTATTAGATATTAATATATAAAATTAAATTAAAAATAATAAAAAATCGGTCCATTCGATTCAGACCGGAAATCAGCCGGATTTGGACCGGACCGGAACCGAAATTTTAAAAATATGTGGACCGGGGACCGGACCGTAATTCCCCCGGTCCGGTCCAGGCATTTTCGGTCCGATTTTCCGGTCCGGTCCGAATCTGCAGAACCCTATTTGTAGCACTATTAATTGAGTGATGAGTATTGGATTGATGTCACAAAACACCTATATTAAGTCTCCTCCATTATTTCTTGTAACAAAAGGTGTTTCTATTGTTTTTTAGTGGAATTTTATTTTCTAAGTTAAAGTCTTCTCAACTTAGATCACCAATTCGATTATCACTCTCATATTATAAATTATAATGACTCAATTATTTTGTAGGAAGCAAAGGAGAAGTTTACCCCTAAAGATGAGGTCAATTTCAATAATCTTTGAAGTTTCAACCTTTACCCATTTGTTGACAACAATTTTCAGTATCACTATTTCATCTCAAAAAAGAGGGCAAAGGGACCACGCTGTCTTCCTCCTCATGTTGTCTTCTTCCCGGCCGTTGAGGCGCCCCTTCTCAAATCCATACAAATACAGGCATAGAGCCAGATTTCCTCACCATCTACATCTAGAGAGATAAAGTTTGATACTTTGATAGATAGAGAAAGAGTGGTTATCGCTATCAGCACAGCACTCACCATTAGCACCAACTAGGCCCTAGCTTGCGATACTCGCCACAGTTTTCATTCCAAAGTGCCTTTTCGACGTCGAAAGCAACAACCCAGTAAGATTTTGCTGTACCCGTATCGGAATCCATTCCCTTTCGCTTTTTCGCTAATTCTGCTCGGGTATTTGTGGGGGATTTTTCGCTTTCCTGTTTTACAGTGCTGAAATTCGTCTCTTTCCTAACATTTTTCTATGAATAATTTCTCTTCTTCTCCGTGTCCTGTGCAGTGTGAGATTTCCATGCCTCCGTAGCAAATCCCTAGCTCCACAATTCCAACGATATCTGCACCACTGTAAGCCTACTTCACACATATTTCTCACTATTACCATAAAATTCAGCTCGCCAGTTAAAATTTCACAATTGTTTGGGTTTGGGGTTGTGGGGAAGAGAGCAGGTATCTATTTGGGTTTGCAGAATTTCATTTTATTCTTGTTGGGTTAGCTTTAAATTAAGGCATAGTGATCACTTTCGGGTTGAAATGAAATTGAATATGGACTTCTCAACTTTTATGCAATGATTGAGTTAGCTCCTGATTGGTACTTGTGCATGAATGTGTGGGGGTTTAAACCTCGTTTTCTGCATATTATCTCTTTGATTCTTTGTATGGTGGTCCTGGAATTACCTCTGCGAAAGTGTGTGGTTATTAAGGATGCTGAATTACATGGTTGAATCATTCCCTCTGTGGCTATTAAGGATGCTGAACAGGCCAACCTGAAAACAAAGCTTTGTACTATTATAGCTTTTACAGTATTTCTTTTGGCAATGAAAATTTTATGACAAGTTTTTTTCCTCAATTTGGTTGATTTTTCTACTTGTCTAGAAGAATTTTCTTTTGAATTGAGTTAGAAAGAAATTTCACTAAAAAATGACAATATATTGCTTCCTTTAGTTTTGGCAGCTAGGCATTAGACCGTCTAGATCCTAATATGTAGTTGCATT
This sequence comes from Rheum nobile, assembly GCA_027886185.1. Lineage (NCBI taxonomy): Eukaryota > Viridiplantae > Streptophyta > Magnoliopsida > Caryophyllales > Polygonaceae > Rheum > Rheum nobile. Next base: position 2,599,994 of record WOAB01000207.1, on the reverse strand, counting down.
TTAGTAGATCCTATTCTGTATGACAAAGATCAAGTTTCTACACATCATATGTCTTCATACAAGCAAATTAGTGTCTATGAAATTTTTTCTGCATCAAGCCACCTTTTTTCAGGGAGAGTGTATGTTTGTGTTTTGCCGGGACAGGGGAATCGTAACATGTGAACCTATTTCCATACAATTATGTCAAATTGAAGTTGGAAGGTAAAAGAGAATTTTCGTTCCAGCATAATCTCTTTCTCAAAGCTTGTATTTTATTTCTGTTAACTCAGAAGAAAAAAAATCTCTGCATTCACTTTCTTCTTTTTTCCTTTATTCTTTATGGAGAACTCTCAGCCATATAGTTTGGTGCTTTCAACTTGGTTGATCTTGAAAATGTCACAAAATCTGCCCTCATCTTTGGCTGCCTAGTGGCTAATTATCATATGTGGACTGGATTAGGATTGCCACTCAGAACTTAATACAGATATTCTTCTTTGTCTTGTGCTATACAGAATAAGATTGGTCTAGACTTATTTTCTGGCTGCAGAGGGTTCCACTGAAATGGGCTCACCTTACTTTGATCCCGAGTATGAAAACTTAAGTATAAGGATCAATCCCCCCAGGTTCTTACCCTATCCATGCTTTCTATCAGCTTTTCATGAAATTGTGATACCTCAAATACTCAGTCTCTCTCATTTGCAGGGTTTCTCTGGATAACACCACTTGCAATGACTGCACATTAGTTAAGGTAATATGTCCAAGCAAAGTATTACTACCTCCGATCTAAATTAAGTGTCGTTTTAGCATTTGAATTTTCATCAACTTTAAATTTCGTTTTAGGATTTTTAGGCAATTAATTAAGAGAGAGTTATGTAAATAGTTGTTGGAATTTGTTTTTGTTGACTTCTTTTATATAAAATTCTCTATTCATTGGCTCAAAAGGATTGTGATTATTTATTATGTGGGAAGATTGAGTAAAAATGTAAGATTCTAGGTGTACTTAATATTTTTCTTAACTATTGTGTTCAAAGCTAAAACGACACTTTTTTAGATCAGAGGGAATATATGTAAGGAATATACCCAGTGATATACAGCAAGTGTCAGAACGAGAATAAACTTTATAGCATGCTTTCCCCTTCCAATCATTGTACACATTGCAGCTTGCGTCATATGAAACAAGTAACTCGATTGTTTATGAAGTAGTTTACATCCTAGACAGATGGCTTATTATTTGATTCAGCCCCATTCATTACCCTTTCTATTATCTTGTCAAAAGACTGCAATTTTGCTAATTAATATAGCTCTATGTTCAGGTTGACAGCATGAACAAACCAGGGATACTCCTGGAAGTGGTGCAAATCCTGACAGATCTGGATCTCACCATTAGCAAAGCGTACATATCATCCGACGGTGGATGGTTCATGGATGGTATGCATGATTCATATGCTTATATTCTTGCCTTTGATATGCCCCAATAGTTCCAACAATTTCATTTCCATGTCTAGAAATGTTAACATCATTTCATATGTAAAGGATAATGTAAGGTCCATGCATCTTTAATGTTGTTATCTAGTTCCACTAAATTCCATGGTTATCATCTTCAAATGTATTATAGAATAATTAGCATTTGCCAGCATGCTCTTTTTTTTTCCACATCCTAACGTCCCTTTGTGTCTCTTTGCAAACATAACTTAACTTACACATTGTTTTTTGGAAATCAGTTTTTCATGTCACCGATCAGCAAGGGAACAAAGTTAGAGATAGCAAGACCATTGGGTATATAGAAAAGGTATGAGCTTTCCTTGCAAATTGTCACCCAACATCTGTTTCAGCTTCATTAAGCAGTGCCTTCTAGATTTTTCTTGAAAAATTAATTAAGAAGCAGAGGAAGTGGTGTTAAATTGTCTTACTCTCAAAACCGACTAGATTTACTTGGTATACCATAAGCCAGTTATTGGGGTCTATTTCATGGGAGATTCAGCAACCAATTCGCTAGAGTTGTCAGCTGTCTAATGCAATCTTTATCTTTTTACCAGGGATGGAACTAGCTGTTTTTACCCGAGGTAATAACATTAAAAGCTAGAAAGATGTAGCCTATGAGCTTGATGTTCTTGAACTTTCATCCATAAAGTTCATTTTTCAAATGCTAAATTTACACATACAGGTGGCCTCTTATTCCAATTACTCGAGTATTTGTTGAGATGATGAAGAAATTTTGTGTACATACACAACTGAAGTTTTTTTTTTGAATAGGTTAGCAGTTAGCACAGGTATTGCACTTTTGTGCTCTACAAACTATAAGTTGAATCATGAACATATGTGCAAATAGCTTCCCACTATAAAATAATTTCAATTTAGACTTACTGGATATAATTAAGGTACAGACTACAGACTTCGTAGTATCATACTGGCTCTCGAGAAGAAATTGATCGTATAATACCTTGTTAAGTAATCTGTAGTCTATATAACCTATAGGTATTTTCCCCTTAAATAGAAACATTGTAAAATATATATTCCTTTTCATTTTATATCTAGGCTCTCGGACCTAAGTGCAAGGGAGTAGATGGGATGATTTCCTTGCCAGGAAAGAGGATAGGAGTGCACACTGTGGGTGAACATATGGCTATTGAGCTCATTGGCTCAGACCGTCCTGGTCTGTTGTCTGAGATCTCTGCTATCCTTGCTAACCTTCATTTTAACGTGATCGCTGCTGAAAGTTGGACACACAACGGGCGAATAGCCTGCGTTGTCTATGTCAACGACGATACCAAAAGTGCTTTACACGAACCCAAACGCTTGTGTGTGATGGAAGAGCAGCTCAACTACATACTTGGGGCTTCAGACAAGGATGAGAAATCAGCTCGTACCTGCTTTTCTATGGGCTTTACGCATGTTGATAGGCGCCTTCACCAGATGCTATTTGCTGACAGGGATTACGAAGGTGTCACAATCGCTGATGTAGTCGACTCTTCACCTACTTTCAAGCCGAGGGTTACAGTTGAGCACTGCAGAGAAAAGGGTTACTCGGTAGTGAATGTGCAGTGTAAAGACCGCCCAAAACTCATGTTTGACATTGTTTGCACACTCACAGATATGCAATATGTGGTTTTCCATGCCCTTATCTCTTCTGATGGCCCTCGGGCTTCACAAGTAAGACTGATCTAATCTCATTTCATTTTTGCTCCTTCATTATGTACATTACAGTTTAGTTTGCTTGGGCTGGACTGATAAATTGCTCCGTTTTCAGGAGTATTTTATCCGTCATATGGATGGCTGCACGCTTGACACCGAAGGGGAGAAGGAAAGAGTCGTCAAATGTCTTGAAGCTGCTATCAAGCGAAGAGTAAGCGAGGTCAGTACACTGTGAAGCCATTTATATTTTCCTTTTTTCTATAAATTAGCTCGTGCAAACGTACTTGACTATGTCTCCTTTTCTCTCGTATGTACTGATCTCAATTTTGTTGTCTTACTTTTCACAAAAGAATCTGCCAAGTACTGCTAAACAGCCTCTAAAATATTCGATTTACTAGTTAATTTTTATGTTTCAGCTTTCCTTCTACACAGAAAGGTGTTCTAAAATCCATCTGGTATCTCTATGTTTTTGCAAATGTCATGACAAAAAATAATCAACTACACATCATTAGTTGTTAATAAAAGCTAGTCATTACTAAGGGAGTGATTTTCTGCTAGTTGGATATTGAAAAAAGCTTGTCCACCAAATGTGCAAATCCCTTTTATAAAGAACAGCATCAGGGCAATTTAAGGTCTCATGATTTATAACTAAAGCTATTAAACCAATTTATACAGCATCATAGCTGCTTATTCAGTACTGAAACAAGATATTTATGCAGGGCCTAAGCCTGGAGCTATGTGCAAAGGATAGGGTGGGTCTCCTATCAGAGGTGACAAGGCTTCTCCGCGAGCACGGATTATCCGTGACGAGGGCCGGGGTAACAACTGTGGGGGAGCAGGCCTTGAACGTCTTCTACGTGACCGACTCCTCGGGAAACCCGGTCGACTCGAACACCATTGAAGCTCTGCGCAAGGAGATTGGACACACCATGATGGTGAGTGTAAAGAAAGCCCCTGCAACTTCAAAGGCTGAGGTTAACAGTGACAATGGATGGGCTAAAACAAGCTTCTCCTTTGGCAGCCTATTTGACAAGTTCTTGGCTTAAAATAATTTGTCTCACACACCAAAAAAAAAAAACTATCTGAATTGCACAGTCCAAATAATTTGTGAGCCCAAAAGCAAGTTTTGGGTTTTGTTGTACTTTATTATGTGAATTTAATGCAATGTTTATGGTGACTGATGAGGCTGGAAATGTTATTCCAGCCGGTGGATCATATGATCCCAGTTTGATGGGTTAGCTTAGTTTGACATGCTGTACAATTATCTGGCAAGGAATAAGAATTGAAGAAGTACAAAAAGTGAGAAATAATCTTCATTTTTTAGGCAATTATATGTTTTATATTTACGCATGAAAGTTGTGAGACTCGGCAAATGCGGATTGTGTACATACCCATGAACCATAAAATGTGTGTTAAAGAAGAAAAGTAAACTTTGTGCTTCTTAATTATTAATTGTATATCTGCCGACAATATGTGTTGGGTTTTTTTAAAAATATTTTGCTTAATACTCTGTATTGAAGGATGGTGTCAAGCTAATCTAAGCCAATTATGTGTTTATTCATTGGAGGAATTATTTAGAAATTTTTTGTAGAGATAATGAATACTCCTATAAAAAAATATTATAGTAGTAGTGCGTCAGCTTAATTACAATCCAAGAAGAAGATAAGATGAACAAGTTGCTGTTAATCAGGGTTATCTTCTTAATTCTTGGTCAATGGGATTTGACACTCTGGAGATGAGTGGAATTAGGTTCAGAATATCAGTTTAGTCGTGTACGATTTCCCAATTTTACGTGTTCCTGTGGGATTGCCCATTTGCCCTTGCTTAATTAATCATTTAATTGAATGAATTGGACAATTTCATCGAAATCAAATTATCTTTCACGGCCTTTCAAAAAAAATATAAATTTATCTTTCACTATTGCATTTCAATAGTGTCTTTTTCCCTTTTAGTTGATAATAGACCAATTGTTTCACTACGTCAGCGATCCACTATCACCTTTCTATTCATTTTAGGAGAAGAAATACTAGCTAGACGATTACAACATGTATCAGAACGACAAAGGAAACTTCTAGGTTTCCAACTCACTCGTAGTGGAACAAAAACTCCTTTTCTGATCTTTGCAGACAATATCATGATATTTTCCAAAGCAACACACCAGAATTGTAAAGAAATTAAACAAATAATTGATGAGTACTATGAGATTTCAGGACAAAAGGTCAATTTCAACAAAGCAGCTTTTCAAGTTACAAAAAAGTACCAAACACACAAAAACAACAGATCCAAGAAATCCTCACTATTACAAACATAACGTCATTGGAAAAATACCTCGGTTGCCCAATTATTAATGGAAGGGTGAACTACAATACTTTCGAAAAAGTCATAACGAATCTAGAGCACAATTGACCAATTGGAAAATGAACTCTCTCTCCCAAGCATGTAAAACAACTTTGATCAAATAAAATCTGGCAGCCAAACCAAATTTCCTAATGCAAAGTTTTATGTTACCCTATAAGTACACATAATGAACTAGATAGAATTAACAGATCTTTTTTTCTAGAACAAATACTATATATTCTTACAAACCTTTAGTATAATGGAACAAAATTTGCCAGCCTACACATGATATATTGGGCATAGAAAAATCCAAAGATATGAACTGTGCATTGTAGTGTAAATGTATCTGGAAAATTCTTGTAGAACCAAGTAACCTATGAGTTAAAATTATCTCAGAAAAATACCTGAAAGATGAACAAATCCTAAATTATAACAAAAAAAAGAATTGCTCCCGACAATGGTCTAAAACGATTGAGATTAGAAATGATTTTCAAAAAGGTTTGATTTGGCAAGTGGGGATGGTAGAACAATCAGATTCTAGACAGAAAGATGGATTCTCAAGGAACCACTATGCGATATTGTGACCATGACCGCGATACAACCATGAGACTCATGTTGAAGAATCCTTGGATGCCAATAAGAAGTGGAATAAAAATAAACTTTGTCAAACACTACCACATGACATTGCCTCTATGATTATAGCCATCCCTATTCCCAATAATCATATTACAAACATAATATATTGGAAACCTGACAGAAATGGTTGGTTCTCAACAAAATTTGCAATAAATCTGACAACAAAGAATTCACGATATAGTGATATGACCCGTTTTGGATTTGAAAAATTAAAACTTATCCTAAAGTTAAAAAAAATTCAATGGAAAAGAATAAAGAATGGTTTATCGACGAAAACTAGATTGGGGGAAAAGGGATTGCTATCCCTCTAGGATGCATCTCGTGCAATTCACAAACTGAAGATACAATTTGTATTATACTAAAATGCATACATTTCATACAATTAGTACTATAGATAAAGAAACAAGTGTCTACATTCACACTCTAAACTCAACAAATAAAAGAATGGAAGATATTATTGATGAAATTAGAAACAAAATGACACACAATTCTCACAATAATTTGGTGGAGTATATGATATTACAAAACCATAAAACTTTCTCTAATGAGAGTACATACTCAAATATCACAAAGATTTGACGAAATACAAAAAACCTAATCTAGATATGGAGTAAAACAAAAACTTGGAACTCTGAGTGCACCTTTACTCACACAACCACAAAACGTAAAAACATAAATAAAAGAAAAATGAAAAGCCTAAGATGGAAAAAAACACCGGATATATAGAGTCATAAAATTCAATTTGGATGGTTCGATCAAATCAAATGGGGATTCATCATTTGGATTTATCTTATGAAATGAAACAAATGTGGAAAATCCTCGCCATTACAAGAGAGGCCCTGTCACTCCGGAATGCACTTTTACAAGCAAAAGAATTGAATATTGAAAATATTTAAATCGAAAGCGACCATCTGACAATTGTGAATGTTCATAAAAGAATCTGGGTCTGTCCATGAGAAATCGAGATTATCATCTCTGATATCCTTATTGAAAAATTTCGCCAGACAAACTCAATAAATGAAATACAAACAAACTTAGAACTTCAAATTCTTATCCACAAGGATATTATAAGTTCGTTTTCAAGTAAATCTTGATATCAGTATAATTTTACCTTGTAAAACAAATCTTTCATTATCAAGATATTAGTTATAAACTTATAATTGGTAGATTTTTTTAATATGAAATGTACAAGTCGATATATGTAGCTAGGTTTGGACCTTCAATTTTATAGCTCTCATACAACCGGGTTCAATTACCTACTAATTTTGAGTATATTTGTTGAACAAAGTTGGATTTGAAAATTGGTTCTTCGTTATATGTTTATGCATGAACATTAAATGCTATATTGTATGACCTTGTCATACCCATCCATGTATGTCTTGTATGACATGAGTGTTGATGTGGTCCAAAAATTGAAACAGATTCTCTCTCTCTCTATTCTCTCTTCTCTCTGTTCTTCTTCTCTATCTTCTCTTCTCTCATTCTATCTTCTTGTTCATTAGATCCTTTGATCTTTATCCAGTTTGGTTTGGAAATGCTTTAGTCCCAGCTAGGGTATAACAATTGGTATCAGATTCATCGATCCTCAGGAAGCTCTCTACGATGGCTGAAGGTACTCGTTTGAAGCAGATGGAAGAAAGCATCAGGCGAACGGATGCGCAATTGCAAGAATTCAAGGTATTCATATCGTCTACTCAACATTTGTGGTGGAATCCAGTCAACAACAGGAAGACAATAAGTGAATGATTGCGGAGGTCGAAAAGAATGTCGAAAAGAATGCCGATTGCATGTTTGATCAGTTGGCAGAGTTAATGAGGTAGCTTCTTCCTAGAGCAGTGACAGAATCACCTCGCCGTGAGGAAGTTCCAGTTCAGGTAGCTCCGGAGGTTCACGTGCAGCAGGAGCACAGTGTATTGGGACCTGGATTGCCTCAGGCGCGAATTCACGAAGGGGTTGTTGATCGCGGAGCACAGGGAACATCAGCTGTGCATTCACCTCAAGATAATAGAGGTAATATTAGTTCTTGGGGTGGCGATTACAAAGGTACCTTGAATCGTCCTCCCAAGTTAGATTTTTCTGTTTTTGATGGTTCGAAGCCACATTCTTGTATTTGTAAGAGCGAAAGGTATTTTGTCATTTTTGCCATCCCGGAGTGGCAGAAGATGGAAATTGCGAGCATGTATGTTACTGGTAAGGCTGATACTTGGTTTCAAGGATTCTTGATGCAGAATCCACGAATTCTTGGATTCAATTCAAGGATGCAGTCTGTGATCGCTTCGGTGATCAACAAGAGTCAGATATTGTGGAGCAATTCAACAAATTGTCTCTGCGAGATGATCTGGATGAGTACACTAAGACGTTTGAAGAATTAAGAGCAGGAATATTGGCTATTGATCCAAGACTACCTGAGTCTTACTTTGTTTCTAGCTTTGTCAGTGGGTTGAAGAATGAGATTAAGTCATTTGTGAAGTTAAGTAGGCCGACTTCCTTGGCTATGGTCTATGAGCAAGCTCGACTCCACAATAAAGTTGTTCAAGCAATTGTCAATCTCAGTAAGCCAGAATGGAGACTAGGTTATGCAGCTACACACAATCGCGCGATTGTGGATCACAAGAATTCTTCCAAACCTCCTAGTTCAGGTACACATCTAGTTCTTTTTCTTCTAAGCCAGTTTCTGCACAGAATGGTGAAATGCGAGAGCATAGGCATACTGTAGGATTGTGTTATAAATGTGGTGAGAAGTACTTTGTGGGGCATTGTTGCAAAACCCAAACATTGCATAGTCTTTTGGCTTCTCAGGTGGATGATTTACAAAATGCAGAGGTTCAAGGCTTGGAAACTGATGTGACCCTGCCTCCCATGAAGGCCCAAGACGAGGACGAAGCCATGGCCATGGGCTCAGAAGAGCCAAGTACGAAGACCGCGTTCTTCGTCATACTCCTCGCCACCATCGGATCAACGCGTTCTTCTGAAGACGGCGACACTTCGTCGTCAGCTCACGCGATGATTGATTTTAGCCCTTCACCGTGCTAGAAGTGTCACACGTTCTTTTTAAGACATTATCTATATTTGGTATTTCCAGCTTGCTTTAGATAGTTTCCTTATTTATAGCGTTTTAGATAGTTTCCTTATTTATAACGTTTTAGATAGTTTCCTTTCAGTCATTCTATCTTTTAGGGTTTGTGCCTTTTGCATGCTTGTATGGGCTAGCCATTAGGTTCTTTTCGACTCAAGCCCATTAGGTCTTGGTCGAGATACCTTGGCTATTTAAAGCCTCCTTTGTTATTGTTATTTCTCACGTTCAAGTTACAGTTCAAGGTTTTAAGTCGAGTGTTAAATTCCTCATTCCCTTGATCGGACGTCACCCTTATCCCTCTCATCCCCATTCACTCCGCCGCCGACGCTACGGCAACCACTCGATCTTCATCGAGATTATCCCCTTCGCAGTCGACGCTACGACACCCAAACGACTTGTCCCTTCAAGTCGCTTACCCCCCATTCAACCGCTTCCGCCATCGCTATCCATCTCCCATCAACTCGCTTCCATCACCACCATTCATCGCGTTCTTCTGTTCGCGATCAACTACGTCATCACGTTCCACATCAGAATCACCACACCGAGTGACTTCCCAACCAAGACTAGATCCAAAGGCATCACCTTTGACAATTCGACTTGTCACAAGAGGCAAGGACACATCAACTGGCATCAGAGCCCAGCAGTCTTGTAAGTCATGAACTCAAGTTTCAATTTTGTTCACAATTTTTCTTGACCCCCATCGTTTGCTTTCCTAAAAGATCACGAAAAATCATAAAATTTCCATATTTTGCTCATCCTTCGGTTTCTACAAGGTCCCACCTTGGCCGAATTTTTTTCTTGTTCCCCAAGTTTTGGTGTGTTAGGTAATTTTGTTATCTTGCATGCTAGAATATTTTGTTTCCTTATTTCATGCGTGGATAGAATTTCCTTGTTGGCTAGATATTACTTTTTAGGTTGTTAAACCGAATTTCCATATATAAGATATCATCAAATCTTATCTTCTCTCTCTTATCTCTAATCATCACACTTGTGATATTCTAGTTACTTAGACCTTTTTTATTTGTTTCCTTTTGCAATCCGAAAAGATCAAAAGATAAGATCTCAGATATATAAAAAAAAAAGATATCGAAAAGATATTCAAAAAAAAAAAGTTTCCAAAGTTAGGGAAAGCCAAAATAAGGCAGCCCTAACCCACATCGGTCTAAGCTCATCTTCTATATCTCTCCACCGTCTAGGTCAAGCTTCCTAGAAGGTACTTTCTTGCTAATTAGGTTACTTTGTTTACGTTTGTTTTAGGGTTTTAATTTGTTCTTGTTTGTTTGATTGCAACTTGCTTGATACACCATCTCTTGTTCAAGCCTAGCCGCCCTCACGGCAAGACAAACAAGCCCTACCTACGTGAACTTTGTGACTTGACTAGTGATTTGCTTGGTTGTTGTTCTTTGTTGTCTTTTGGTTCGTTTTTACTCCCATGTCTGGTCGTCTTGTTATAGGCACCATGCAGATTGGACACAGTGGAGACGACCGCGACAATAACACCACCAACCCACAACCTCCACAGTTGGGTCTCCCTCAAGACCAACCCCGCGATCCCATCATGGGGTTGTCCGAAGATCAAATATTGATCCAGGCTCTTCGACAAGAGAACGCGACTCTCAGAGCCAACCAACAAGAGGCACCCATTGTGCCAACCCCAACACCACCTAGTGGTCTGGACGCGCCGCCTCCCACTGGAGCAACCGACGCGGTCCCATCCCAGACACGCGTGGACAAAGGCAAAGGAATTATGCCATCCACTTCTCAACATCAACCACAACTCAACAGAATGCAGAGTGTCATTGAGAGCCGCCAAGGCTTCGTTCCCAGGACGGATCGCTACGTGCCCAGAGCCACCCCCGGTGGCCACGACACCGGCTCCGACCGCAATGCCGACGACTTTCGAGGTGAGTACTCTGAACCTTACAACTTTGATTATAGGTATGCCTCTCGGAGAAACCAGAAACGCGTGCCAGATTCCACACCACGCGATGGCCGATGTCGTCAAGCCGCCCAGGCAGACGCGGCGCCGAGAAGACCAAGCCGCCGCGACACTGGACATCCGCGACGCGATGATCACTTGAGGACACCACCTACCCAACAACGCATCCATGATGTACGCGATCATCTTCGACACCAGAGTGTTCGAACACCGCGTTACGGATCTGATGGCTACGCGTCGATCACACCCAATGTCCAAGATGACTTCGACGAGTACGATGACGAAGAGATCGAGGACTCAGGTATGATCTGTAACACCCCCGACTTATTGTCGGAAATTCCACACGCCAGTGACCTCAGACATTGCTGTCCGATGCCACCCAAGGCTTTAATCGGAATAATTAATCTTAAATAGACACAATTAAATAACGAAAGGTTAAACAACGGAAGACATTTGTATATGAAACTCAATCCTTTTATATTAACAGATCCCTCATCAAACGAGAGTAGTGTTTTTACAACAGAGTGAAATCACAGCGGAAAACTTATAAATTACACAGCGAAAAACTTGAAGAATAAATCTATTACATGACTTAGTGGTAAAAATAAATAATACTTGACAACCTTTCAAAATACTAATACTTGAATCTCCAACTGCAAGTTTCTTCTTCAATGGTTACTTCGGACTCCGGGGACCAACCACTGATGTGCCGTATAGGACGGATGACACCAGCCAACCATGCAAGGAATAAAACCCGGTTGGTTAGTCTAATAAAAGACTATGCAAGGGTGAAAACAGAATGGTCCTGGTGATCGTAACCGTTTACTATCTTTGTCCCTCGAATAACAACCGAAGGAACGATATATAACCCGGAACTTTCACGGAATGATTAAAGTTTAGACATGCACTAAAAAGGAAATGAGCCTTATGGGAAACGTATGAAGAGAAGACTCCAAAAGATTGAGTCTTACGGGAAAGTATGACAAATGTTTGGGAACATTACAATTTCACACAAGCGTTTAAAAAGACTTGACCATTTGGGTCCACGACCAACCTCACCGCGTAATGCGAATTCAGATTTGGAAGGAGGACTTACTCTAATCGAAGTCCGAGCGGTTTCCACGTTGTACTCCTCGCCCGAGGGTATATTAATTATGTGCATAATCGCACTTATCTTGTTTAATTCCGAAACGTATATTTACGTTATAAGCTTTTATCATATATCATCTCGATACGAGAGATATCTTGGGAATAAATCCCGATTGTTTGGCACCAGCTGTGTGCACCTATCCTGAGTAAGGGTATAGTCATGACCAGAGAGAGTATTAGGGAAAAATCCTCCTAATACCAGTTATAAAGAAACGACTAGACCTCGCAAGGTACATAGTGTTCCTACGAATACTCGTTCTAACTATAATGTATAAGTTCACACATAAAATCCACACCAATACCATCATGGTAATAACATATATAATAACGTTGTTTTTAACAATATATACAACCTATTATAATATCACATTTTAATCGTGTCATTTATAAAATCTGTTCCCAAACGAAAATAATAGTTCATCCCAATTTAATTAACAATTAATAACAATTGATAATTAATGGAAACATGAAATGATAAGCAAGAGCGAACCGCCACTTGCCTTAAGTAGATTCGACGATGAATCTAGATGAGACGACTACTGTTGATATCCTTTCCGGGGGTATGGCCTATGCTTCAGATAACTCTAGCAAGATTACGAGTCCACACGCGATCCAGCAAATAACGTTATAACTGACAAATTAATTAATATCAATTAATTTATCTTGACGAACTCAAGTAATTAAATTCAATAAATTTTTATGATTTTAAATCATAAAAATATTGATTGAATTTTCCTAAAGACATATACGGATAAAAGTGGGTCGAAATTATACCGCTCGATTGATCTTGGGTTAAATTTGGACAGAAAGGCTAATGGGCTTCTCGGCCCAAACTAGGAGCTGGCTAAGGCCCCCCCTCCTTTCTTCCTCCTACGAACAGCGGAACCAACAACAATGAGCGGCACCGAGCTTGACCACGATGGCGGAGACCGGCGACGGCGGTGACGAGCTCGGGTTCTCGCTCCCGGACACTTGCGCAGCACCACACCCCTCCTGGCTGTACACGGCGGTGACCCAGAACTCCGGCGAGGCTCGCAAGCTCCGACGACAACAAGAACTCCGGCGAACACACAACCGAAAGGGAGAGAGAGAGAGCTGTGGTCTGTTGAGGCTGCCCACGACCTCCTTGCTCCGGACGAGGACCCCTCCTTACAACCACCACCACAGCACACCGCCAAGGCACCTCCGGCGACTCGAGCAACTCCGACAACGACGGAACGAGAGAGGGAGAGCTTGAGCTCGGAATGGATGAAGGATCTGAGGGTTGGGCCTCCTTTTATAGCCAAGAAAGATCACCCCCCGACCAGATCGACGGTAGCACCGAAGATCGACAGCGGAACGCTCAACGAGACGTGTGCTGGGCATTTTTCCACGGTCGCGGTGGGTTCTGCCGCGGTCGCGGAATTGCATTTTCTGCGTCTGTTTGTCCGGGGAAAGGTTTGGCATGGGTTTAACTCCCGTAAAGTAAATATTTGTACCCAAACAATTATTCTAAGCTTCTAAAATACATCGAACGTATATTCCAAGGCTCAGGGAATTTTTACAGAGATCATACACGTTATAGAAATTCCGAATTTTGCCAAACGCATCTTGCTTTCCCAACGAGAGTTGAGAATTTATCCAAATACCCTTACTAAAAATGAGGGGTATTACATCACTATCCCCTTAAAAGAAGTTTCAACCCTGAAACTTGGCTGATAACAACTCGGAGATGCAACCTCATTCTAACTTACCCAACTGTATAAGTTTAACCACGCCTAATCCATTTAACACTTCGTAAGTTGGTTCAAGTATTTCTAGTTAGAACCTATCACCCTTCACAGCTTAAGGAAATTCTATAATCTGTTTACAGAAACATCCATTCTACCATGCTATCCCTATGGTAACATGAAGATTATTACATTACTACCCCCTAAAAAAATATAGTTTCGACCCCGAAACTAGCATCGCTAACTAATGGAACCGGTTTTACCATAATCTTACAATCTGAATTCAATATCCTTAATCATTGCATCCATATGCTTGTTCCTGGAAACGATCTGTTTCCTCAACCATACCACTATCTCGCATATCCTACTTCCATGTACTATCTTTGTATTAACTCGTGACCATCCTCAAAGTCATAATTATCTTAGGATAATTGTCTCCTAAAATCATCGCACTAGTCTCGCTATACCTTAAGCATGAGAACACACATTTCTCATTCACCTTTCTCTAAGCCTCTCTCAGAGTACATGCCTTATGTTCCTTAAGTTGATATCCTTGAATAAATTTGGTTTCCGAAACCTGAACCACCAAAAATCGAACTATTTACTCGATCATGGTATCCACTTACTACATACTGCCTACATTCCTTACTCTTGCTAGAACAGATATGATCATTCACAAGATTACCATTGTCTCGCTCAGAGTATCCATTATAATCTCCAATATAACCTCATTGTTATGACCTATTCCTCCTAAAGACCTTGATGTCCTTAATTAGGAGAATACAACATCTTTCTACTAACTTCCTTTCGACAATCCAATCCTCAAGTACATACATAGAATTCCACTATACCTCAACTTAGTACCTCTCTTGTCATATAGACCTTACTCCTTACATACACGACTCACCTATTACATTGGTTACCTTACTCACATTTGGCCCTTGTGCCATATCTTTAACTCAAAATCTTCACTCCTGTGATCCCACAATTACTCACACCACAACCTATGTCCGATTACCTCAACATGATTTACTAATCCTCTCCATAGGATTATACTCTCGTCTTACCCAAACGTGTCATACGATCACCTTAATAAACGTGGGTCACCTTTTCCTCAAGTCCACTTGATATCATCTACATACTTACTTTATGCCACACTATTGACCTTTAAAACCGTAACAACTTTTACCGGTTGAGTTTGCTATTCACCCAAAAATCCTTAGGCAATCAGTTGTCCTCATGCGATTTATTATCCCAAATCGAGCACCCTTTTGCTTTACGGATATTTACCATTTATCCAAGGTTAACTTAACGTATTCCTTATTCAATCTCTAACTTAAACCTTTAAAGTTCCTTAACTTTCTCCAAACATAATCACAATACCTTTATTCCTATGTTCCTCAAACGAATCACATGAGACATTACTCCTATATCCTTAAGGTACCATCCTGATAAATGATTCATTATCAACCGCATCAGTCACTTCTATCAGGATCCTTTAATAACTTTATACGATTAACGCTTGCTACCTTACTCCTTAGGCGCACATAGACAATTCTCTCCACTAAATCCTTTTAATTTATCGGAATCATCAACATAACCTATCCTTAAACTGTAATCTTTCCATTTAAGTGGCCTCCTTCTAACACAGTAACTTCACAACTTAGTCTTCTCCAAAGAATTGCACCATAAGCCTTCTAACTGACAAACTCACATAAAATCCAAATATCAAACCTTACAACCTTACAAGTATCATAACTCCTTATTCCCTGATCGTACAACCTACCAATTTCAATCATTTGGTCCACTTAGATTTGGCTCAGCCGCCCTTTTCCTGACTCACATCCCAAAGGTTTGTTTAACTGTCTCAAATAACTTATTTCTAACTTAAGATCCTTATATTCCTCACACAATCTACTATCCATCCAAGACTTAATCATATCATTTCCTTATAGAACCTCAAAACGAACCTCGAATAGATCTTCCAATATGATACCTATGATTTCGTACACTTGGTTGCTCCACAAGCTTTCACCACTGGTCCTACACTATAACTCTTAAATTTTGAAGTGGGCTTTCTCCCAATACAATCGTTCACAACTTAATTTCCAGAAAGTGTTATATCATCGGCCTTATAGACGTCACACTCTCTAACAATCCACATCTCAGACCTTGTAAATATCCAGATATCATATCTCTATATCCCTTGAAGGTACAATTCACTGATTCAGTTCCTTAGCCCAAATAAGTTTGGCCCTAAAGCTCACTTCCAACTCAACCTTTAGTTTTCTCAAAACAATGCCGTGATAAATCCATTAGCACAATTATGACCAATCACTTGATTTTCCCCCAAAACGTGACATCAAATCGCATTAACAGGCATTGATCACTCTACGCCAATCCTTATGTCGTTTCTCTTAAGGAAGCCTCATAACGAAACCTCAGATAAATCTTCCAAAATAATACTTATGGCTTCACACCTTTATCCTTTCCGAAAGTCTAATCCTTTGGTCCACAATGAACATACTTACTTACAACTTCCATAGCCAAAATCCTTGGGTTCTAAAGTTCTACTCAAGGTCGTAATAGAGTACGATCCGCTTAGAGAAACTGGATTCCCTATGAACTATCTCTTATATACATTTATTCTCTTCTCAACAATCTATCCATATAGACGACTACAGTATGACCTCACAACGAGGCATTCTGAACTTCATGTAGTTCATTCCTATGTGCTTTGACCAGAACAAATGTTTAGGGTACCCATATGAGAAGAAAAATTCTTAATCCCATAGAGCATTAACCACATATATTTGTTTCCTCAACATTAAGGAATTTTGGTAAAACTCAAATCACGAGATACCGCTCGTCCGATCAACGGAGGGAGTAATTAATGTCATACCGTTGTGACATTACTCCAAGAACAAAGAGAGATTCCCAATAATGGATCTAGTAATTCAGTAATGGAGTCGCCCCTGGTGTTAACCATGTAGGGAACGAACACCTCGGTTCCATACGTTACCCCTCCTTTGTGAGTCCTAACAGCCCTTATCCATCTGTGACATAACTGTTTTTGGCACTCACGGAGTCTCGTATGAACAAACAATTTGCAATAGTAACGAATTTAGAAATTTCCGGAACAAGGAAACACTTCTTTATTGTTCGAAACATTACATAAAACAATTGATAGAAAGTCGAATAGACAAATTACTAAACTATGGAGACTAACGACACAAGTCATCGCCCCTTATTCTAAAAAGCCTTACAAAATACTACCACTTGTACAAAGCTTCCCTCTCATCGGGGTGACGTATCACAAAGAGTCGCTGCTCTTGACCCAAAAATTCCATAGGTGCCTTGCTTTTATCACGAGCAACAGATTGCTCCAGAGCAGATACTTCCGCCTGTGGGTTCTGTCCACTGCCAACTTTTGAGCCCTGATTATCTTGAGTTGGCCTTAGGCCCTTCTTCCTACAGTATGCCTTCATGTGGCATTCCCTTCCACAATAGTAGCATACCCTCTTATCCTTCTGGCTGTACTACCCCTCATTTTAGTAAGGGCATTTTTGTAATTTTCCAAACACTCGTACTGAAGTTGAATTAATTTCAGAGAAGTTTAGATATTCTGTTAAATGCTTGATCTCTGTAATAATTCCCTGAGTGGAATAAAATACATTCGACGTATTTTTGGGATTTATAATATTTGTTCGGATACGAATATATTTAATCCGGGGTTAAGACCCATACCCATAATTCTTCCCGGACGAAAGAGGGTGAAAGAGGCAGGATTTGGCCTCCACCACGCCCGCGGTCATACCCACCGCACCCGCAGTCAGAAATGGCCTTCACCGTACCCCGCGGTGAGACCCACCGCACCCGCGCCGTCATCATTACTTTTCTGCTTCGCCGAACTTTGACCGTCGTGCGCCTGAGCTGCTTCGCCCCTGTCGGAGCTGAGGCGGTGGGGGAGTTGGTTGCTTGAGCTCCTTGCTTGGCCTATATAAGGAGGGGACTTGGAGGAGGAAGCCATCTCAATCTCTCTCTCTCTCTCAAATCTCTCTCTCGTTCCATTGTCGCCGGATTTGCAAGCTTTCGCCGGAGTTGTCGCCGGAGCTACCATAGGAGGAGGAGGTACTCTCAAGGTGGTGTTTGGTGACCCAAGGAGTTTGGAAGTCAAAGCCCATCCAGATCGAACCCCGTCATGTCGATTCCGGTGAGTTTCTTCTCCGTTGTGTCACCGCTGTAGCTCGACCGCACCCGCGGCAGAGCCGCCGCACCCGCGGTGTGCCTGGGCACTCGTGGTTGTGGCTTGGGCTTTGTGATCTCGTTTGGGATTTCCGTTCTTTCGATTTCGTTCGTCTTTCCCTAGATTCGTATATTTTATTATCGAATCTAACTTAGGGTTTCGTTATGGGTCATTCCGTAGGGATCTGAAATCCGAGTTCTGTCCTCGTTCCGGACCCGGAAACCCGATGTCTTTGAGCTTCGTCTAAATCTAAGGCAAGTGGCGGTTCGCTCTTGCTTATCATTCCATATTTCTATTAATTATCAATTGTTTAATTGTTAATTAAATTGGGATGAATTACTGGTTTCGTTGGGAACAGTTTTCTTAAAATGATACGATTAAAAATGAATATCATAATAGGTTGTATATATTGCTAGAAACAATGCTATTATATCTGTTATTACCGTGATGGTATTGTTGTGGATTTTTATGCGAACTTGAATTATAGTTAGCAGTGGATTTTATGTGCACTTGAGATATAGTTAGTACGGGTATTCATAGGAGCGCTGCTTACCTTGAGAGGTAGACGTTTCTTTATAACCCGGTGGATAGGATGTTCAAGCCCTAACACCGTTTCTCTAGTCATGACTATCCCCTATCCGAATATAGGGGAGGTGCGCTTAGCCGGCGTCAAACCTTTAGGGATTTATTCCCGACTATATATCTCTATATCCTGAGGGATGAGATGATTATGATAAAAGCTTATAACGTGAATATACATTTTGGAATTAAATATGATAAGTGCCGTTATGCACATAATTAATAAACCTTAGGGCGAGAAGTACAACTTGGAAACTCGTCTGGGACTTCGATTAGAGTAAGTCCACCTTCCAAATCTGAATTCGCATTATGCGGTGAGGTTGGTCGTGGACCCAAATAGTCAAGTCAGTTTTAAAACGCTTGTGTGAATTATAATGTTCCCAAACATTGTCATACTTTCCGATAAGACTCAATTCGTTGGAGTCTTCTCTTCATATGTGTCCTTAAGACTCAATCTTTCAGAGTCTTCTCTTGATCATACCTTTTCGTATTTTTCAGTAGGAGTATGGTGGTTGATTATCGTCATCGACTTTTATTCGAGAAGCGATGAGTCTAACCTAATACGACTACTTAGAACCTTTCTGTTTTACCCTTGCATAGTCGTTCATTAGACTAACCAACCGGTTATATTCCCTTGTATGGTTGGCTGGTGTCATCCGTCTCATACGACACATCAGATAAACGTCCGTTCCATGAAGGCTAGAAACGACGATGGAGGTAAATGGAATTTTGAAGAGTTTTTATCAAGGTTAAGATCCTAGGCGTGTGATCGCTAGATCAAGACTTTTGTGTCATTTATTTTAAAAAGACTTCCGCTGTATTAAAGACTTCCGCTGTAATAGATTTTGGTTGTATTTGGATTATGGATGTAATTCCGAAACTTTGATTTAATCCAATACTATGACATTTCGTATTATAAATGTTGTTTTATGATTTGTATAAACTAGTTAAGCCTTGGGTGGCTTCGGATGTGGAATCTGAGGTCACTGGCGGTAATACCTTTCAAGGATATATTTGGGGGTGTTACAGATTTGGTATCAGAGCCGAAAAAATTTTCGGGTAGGGATTTCAAAAACTTTTATAAACTGTTTACTCGCTTTGGACTGAAAAATGTTTTCAAAGGATTGGAATTTCCAAATAAAATTTTCTTGACTAAAACGTGTCTGCTGTTCAAGTCGTGCCTTCTTTAGTCTGATATGAAAACAAACTTTTATATTTAGAAAGACTAAACTCTCTTCTCGTCACCCACAGATTATGGGTGCATGTTTGTCTCTTCAGAGGGACTCGGAAGAAGCCGAGGTGGCTCCGCCATCTCCAATGAGGCTTGAGTCTCCAGATCCCATGCGATGCTTTGAGATCGGAGAATCTAGTAGTCCACCCGAGGAGGTGAAGACCGTACTCCCTGAGTCGGTAGTGCTAGTGTCCAATAAAACTGAGGTTCTTGTGGTAGAGCCCGAAGAGGAGCCAAGGGAGGACACTGAGGAAGATGGTTATCCGTCAGAGTACGCAAGAGGGTACTACGACGATGACCTTATGATCGAGTCGATTCCCGAGGAGGATCCAGAGGAAGAGGATCCCGAAGAAGATCCAGAGGAGGATCCAGAGGAGGACCCCGAAGAGGACCTTGAGGATCAGGGCCACGAGTCCGATAGCTTAGAGCGCTTATTGGTGGGCAGCGAGGACCCGGGGATGGAGTTTATCTATCCAAGTCCGGAGTTGCCGCCTGAGCGAGAGTACTCGCCATTGACTCCGACCGATTGGGAGACACTCTATGCTGAGTTTGGCATCAGAAGAAGGAGTGATCCACAAAATGCATCTGAGGACTCACAACCTATTCCTGCTCAGAGGAGGCTGAGGTTGAGCCCTGACTCGCGAGAGGCACTTCGCCTGAGTCAGATGATTTCTCCTGAAGAGCGCCGTCAGATGGATGAGGCGATTGAGCATGCTCGAAGAAGGGCAAGGCCAAGGAATGAGCCATGTGCTCCAGGACCGAGCAGGGTGAGAAGTCCATCACCAGATTCCGATGGTAAACCCCGTTCGAAGAAGCCATATATGAGGAGCTGCGATTACAGAAAATGTTTCAGGGCGCCATGATTGGGCCAATGCTGATTAGTAGTTTCTTTTCTTATAATTCAGTGTTCGTTTTGTTAAGAACCTAAGTCTCCGAGCAATTTTGTCTTGACGCTCGGGAGATCCCTTTTGTAGAACTTATTAGCTCAGTTTGAGCTTATCAATGAAAATTACCAAGTTTGATCTATTCTAAGTGATTTTATTACATTGAGTACATTGGAATGATATTAATGTTATAAAATACTTGGAATTTGATTGGTAAACAGATAATGAACACAAGGAACACCATTCGTGCTGGTGCTGGGCCAAGCAATGACCCCAGACCAAATGTGAGGAATACTGCGAACCCTGTGGATGAACACGAGACTGCTTCTAATAACAATCCAGTGGGCAATGACCAAGTTCCGCCTAACGCTCCAGTAGTGTTTAACGCTGCAGCAATAGAGGCTATTCGGGGAATTGTGATGCAAGCATTCACCGATATCATGTGACCAATTGCGCCTCAAGCACAAGGCGTGCCAGTTCCTCCAGCGGTTCCTAGATTCGAGGAGCCAGATATCCATGTACCCCGAGAAGATGCGGTCAGGAATAGAGGCGACTATGGCCGAGCACTGAAGGCCATAAGCTCTATGAGGCCTGATAGCTATGACGGGAAAGGAGAGCCAGTTAGGGTGGTATATTGGTTCTCACACATGGAAAGATTATTCAGAAACGTTGAGTGCACTGAAGCTGAAAAGGTGCACATTGCTTCCCTTCAGCTGAAGGAAGTAGCCAGTGAATGGTGGGAAGGTACAGGTCTTGCTGATCACCCTGGTTTGAACTGAGGGATGTTCAAGGCCAAGATGACAAATCGTTTCTTCTCACGAGCTATGAGGGAAGAAGAACACAAGGAATTCCTCTATCCGAAGACGGATGGATTAAAAGTGACCGAGCTTGCGACCAAGTTCAATCATCTATTGCAGTATGCTGGGCCGGAGGTGTCCAACGAAGAGCAAAAGATCTGGCATTTCCATGAGTGGATGAAACCAGATATTAAGCCACTAATGGTATGTCATGGATGCTCTACTTTGGAGCAGTACGTGGATGCTGCCTACAAACTGGAAGTGACTCTAGAGGAGTCAACGAAGAAGCGCAATCGCCAGAGGTCAATGTAGAACCAATCTCAGGCGAGTGGATTCAAGCGTCCCGCGCCACCGTCTAATTTTGCCAAGTCTGGCAAAGCAAAAACGGATATGACTCATGGAGGGTCTATGCAACAGTCGGGTCAAGGTAAGAATCCGATCCAGTGCTACAATTGTGGTACACCCGGGCACAAGAGCAATGCGTGTCCAAAGGAGAAGAAGACGTGCTATGGCTGTGGAAAGGAGGGCCATGTACAGACGTTCTGTCCGCAGAGAATGCAGAAAGGGGTTGAATCACAACAAGGGTCTGTTAGTCAGAACAATCGACCCAGGTTTAGACTAGTGGAGACTCTTAGTCCTTCAGCGCAGACGACTGCACAAAACAAGGGGAAAGCCCCAGCTGCTTCTAGAGGTCAAGGTAAACGACTTTACGAGATGCGTGAGGCGGATGGACCCAATGCTCCAATTGCTCAAGGTACTCTATACCTTCATTCTACTTCTGTATGTATGCTGTTTGATTTGGGTGCTACTCATTCCTTTATTTCGGAGAGTTGTGTAAGTAAGTTAGGGCTAGTATGCAACGAGGTTTGTGAACCTTTCGTTGTGAATCTTCCTAATGGTGAACATTTAGTGGGCACCAAGCGTCTGTCAGAATTTCCGATTACCATCCAGGGTAAGAAATTTGAAGCAGATTTGATTTGTATAGCCATGGCTCCATACGACATTATTCTCGGTATGGATTGGCTGACGCGTCATGGGGCGGTAATCGATTTTAGCTCAAGGACTGTGACGGTGTCATCTGGGGGCCAGTATGTATACAAGTTCAAGGGTCGGAATGACGCTGATAACGGCATGCTTATCAATGCGATGGCTGTGTTTAAGCTACTTCGACAAGGATGTGTCGGGTACCTATGATATCTGGGCAAGCCCAAGAAAAATGAACCTTCAATTCCTGATATTCCGGTCATCCGTGAGTTTCCGAATGTCTTTCCGGAGGAGATTCCTGGTTTACCCCTATATCGTGACGTAGAATTTACCATTGATCTCGAGCCTGGTACCGCGCCGATCTCTAAGGCACCGTATCGGATGGCTCCTCCTGAGATGCAAGAGTTGAAGAAGCAACTCGAGGATCTTCTTGAGAAAGGTTATATAAGGCCGAGTGCATCACCTTGGGGCGCTCCAGTCTTGTTCGTCAAGAAGAAGGATGGATCGTTTCGACTTTGTATCGACTATCGAGAGTTGAATAAAGTCACGATCAAGAATAAGTATCCGTTGCCGAGGATTGATGATCTGTTGGATCAAATGCAGGGAGCAACGGTCTTTTCCAAAATCGATATGAGGTCTGGTTATCATCAGCTCAGGATTCGTGAGGAGGATATTCCGAGGACTGCGTTCCGAACGAGATATGGTCACTACGAGTTCGTAGTCATGTCATTTGGACTTACTAATGCTCCAGCAGTCTTCATGGATCTAATGCATCAATGTTTCCACTAATACTTGGATAAGTTCGTAGTGGTCTTCATCGATGACATTTTGATCTATTCCCCGAGCGAGGAAGCTCACGAGGAACATCTTCGGATTACTTTGTCAGTCCTTAGATAGAATCAGCTATATGCAAAGTTGTCTAAGTGTGACTTTTGGATAAAAGAAGTGGCTTTCTTAGGCCACGTGATTAATAAGAATGGGGTGATGGTTGATCCCCAGAAGATTGAAGCGGTAGCCAATTGGAAGCGGCCTCAGAATGTGAAGGAGGTGCGCAGTTTTCTAGGACTCGCTGGATATTACAGACGATTCGTGGAGGGATTTTCTAAGATTGCTCTACCCATGACCGGTCTGCTCCGCAAAGTCCATAAGAAGTTTGTCTGGGATGACAAGTGCGATTCCAGTTTTCAAAAGTTGAAGCAATGTCTGACCTCCGCATCAGTATTAGCGCTACCGGAAGGGATTGATGGTTATGTGGTCTATAGTGATGCTTCGAAGAGTGGTTTGGGATGTGTGTTGATGCAAAGAGGCAGGGTTATTGCATACGCATCTAGACAATTGAAGACTTATGAAGCAAACTATTCGACGCATGATCTGGAATTAGCAGTCGTTGTTTTTGCACTGAAGATTTGGAGGCACTATCTCTATGGTGTGAGGTGCCAAGTCTTCACTGATCACAAGAGTCTCAAGTACGTGTTCACTCAGAAGGAGTTGAATATGAGACATCGTCGCTGGTTAGAGCTACTCAAAGACTACGATATCGAGTTGCTGTATCATCCGGGCAAAGCTAATGTAGTAGCCGATGCATTGAGCCGGAAGACGCCGCACGAGACTGTAACACCCCCAAATATATATCCTTGAAATGTATTACCGCCAGTGACCCCAGATTCCACATCCGAAGCCACTCAGGCTTGACCAGTTTATATAAATCATAAAACAACAATTATAATACAAAATATCATAACTTTAAAGCAAACGCTTTGGAATTTCATCCATGATTCAAAATACATAATTAAATAGATTACATCGGAAGTCTTGAAAGTAAAAACATAAAGGTCTTGATCGAAATCGATCACCCGCCAAGGAATCTCAACCTGGTAAAACTCTTTGAAATCCCAACTGCCTTCGTCGTCGTTTCTAGCCTTCATCGGAACTACAGTTTATCTGATGTGCCGTATGAGACGGATGACACCATCCAACCATGCAAGAGAATATAATCGGTTGGTTAGTCTAATGAAAGACTATGCAAGGGAAAATCAGATAGGTTCTAAGTAGTCGTATTAGGTTAGACTCATCGTTTCCCGAATAATAGTCGATGACGATAGTCAACCACCATACTCCTACTGAAAAATATGAAAAAGCATGATCAAGAGAAAAGACTCTGAAAGATTGAGTCTTAAGGAAACATATGAAGAGAAGACTCCAACGAATTGAGTCTTATCGGAAAGTATGACAAATGTCTGGAACATTATAATTACACACAAGCGTTTAAAACGACTTGATGTTTCGGTTCACGACCAACCTCACCGCGTAATGCGAATTCAGATTGGAAAGAGAACTTTACTCTGATCAAAGTCTAGACGAGTTTTCCTAGTTGCACTATTTTCTAGCTGTACTACTCGCCAAAGGGTATATTAATTATGTGCACCACAACACTTATTTTGTTTAATTCCAAAACGAACATTCACGTTACAAGATTTTAAGATCTCATCACAAGAGATATCGGATCTCCATACCAGAGATGTCATGGGGAATAGATCCCAGGGAATAAATCCCAAATGGCTGCACCAGCTGTGTGCACGTACCCTGAGTAAGGGTATGGTCATGACTGGAAAAGTACTAGAGGAATAATCCTCCTAGCACCTAGTTATAAAGAAACCACTAAACCTCGCAAGGTACATAGTGTTCATACGAATACTCGTGCTAACTAAACAGTTCAACACAGTAATAATTCACATCAAAGCCACCGGGGCCAAACACAGATAAAATAGCGTTGTTCTAGCAATATACAACCTATCGTAATATCCGTATTTAATCATATATATATATATAATAGCGTTGTTCTAGCAATATACAACCTATTATAATATCTTTTTTAAAATCACATACATTTATCAAAACTGTTCCCAGACAAAAACAACAATTCATCCCAAATTAATTAATAATTAAACAATTGATAATCAATATAAATATGGAATGATAAGCAAGAGCGAACCACCACTTGCCTTAGATTTAGACGAAGCTCAACGAAGCTCGAGATGACGGATTTCCGGGTCCGAAACGAGGAAGAACCTGGATTATGGTTTCCTACGGAACGACCCATAACGAAACCCTAAGTTAGATTCGACAATAAATAGTACGAATCTAAAGAAAAACGAACGAAATCGAAGGAACAAAAGTCCCAAACGAGATTACAAAGCCCAAGCCACCACCACACTGGCCCAGGCCCACCGCGGGTGCGGTGGCCTTGACCGCGGGTGCGGCGAGGCTACAGAGGCAAGACGCCGACAACGAAAACTCACCGGGGAAGACGATGGGGCTCGACTTGGGTTGGTTTCGACTTCCAAACTCCTTGTGTCACTAACCACCACCTTGAGGGCACCTCCTCCTTTTATGGCAACTCCGGCGACGACCTTGAAGAACTCCAGCGACGCTTGCAACTCCGGCGACAATGGCAGTGAAAGAAATAGAGATTTGAGGGAGAGAGAGAGAGAGAGTGGAATGGCCTCCTCCTCTTAGCCTCCTCCTTTTATAGGCCATCAAGGAGCCAGAAGGAGTCCAGCTGGCCCCCTCTCGCCTCACCGAAGACAAGATCGACAAGCTGCTCAGACGAGTTCGGCGGAGCAGAGAAGTCATCATCACGGCGCGGGTGCGGTGGGTCTCACCGCGGGGTGCGATGGCAACCAGTTCTTGACCGCGGGGTGCGGTGGGTATGGCCGCGGGTGCGGTCAAGGCCAATTTTGTGCCTTTTGCCCATTTTTGACCGGGAAGCCCATTTTTGACCGAGAAGAATCTTGGATATGAGTTTTAATCCCGGGTTAAATATATTCGTACCCTAACAAATATTCTAAACCCCCAAAAATACGTCGAATGTATTTTATTCTACTCAGAGAATTATTACGGAAATCAAGTATTTAATAGAAAGTCCGAACTCTTCTGAAAATAATTTGACTACAATACGAGTGTTTGGAAATCTTACCAACATACTCTTTACTAAAATGAGGGGTATTACATCCCCTCCCCCTTACAAAAAGTTTTGACCCCGAAACTTGGCCGAATAACCCAAAGAAAAGCGAGGCGTTACAACACTACCCCCTTAAAAAGGTTTCGACCCCGAAACTAGGCCGAAAACAGTTCGGGAAAACGTCTAAGCATATCCGCCTCCGTTTCCCAGGTTTTCCAAGTAACTTCTTCAGTTCCTGACTTGGACCACAAAATCCGTACCAATGGTACCACCTTGTTCCGTAACTGCTTCTTACGGCTTTCGAGAATACGCATCGGTATCTCCTCGTAGGTACCATTTGTCTGAATCTCGATGTCGTCATAACTCAGCACATGAGACTCATCTGGCACGTACTTCCTCAAAAAAGATATATGGAACACGTTATGCACTGGATGTGCCGATGGCGATAATGCCAAACGATACGCTAGAGACCCCACTCTATCAAGGATCTCAAACGGTCCCACGTAGCGAGGGTTAAGCTTCCCACGCTTACCAAACCTAAACACACCTTTGGATGGCGACACTCTGACAAACACTTTGTCACCAACTTTAAACTCAACATTTCTACGCTTGAGATCTGCATAAGACTTTTGTCGACTTTGAGCTGTCAACATCCTTTGTCTTATCAAAGCAATGTCCGAGGTAGTCCTTTCGACTAACTCTTGTCGGCATTCTCATCCCAACAAATCGGAGATCTACACCTTCGACCGTATAGAGCCTCGAATGGAGCCATCTTAATGGTAGCATGCCAACTGTTATTGTATGTGAATTCAATCAGACTCAGGCTGTTCTCCCAGCTAGTCGGACGATCGAGTGAACAAGCTCTTAGCATATCTTTCAAGGTCTGGATAGTCCTCTCAGACTGTCCATCTGTCTGAGGATGAAATGCAGTGCTGAACCTCAACTCGGTTCCCATGGCCTTATGTAATTTTTTCCAGAATCTTGACATGAATCGACCATCACGATCCGATACAATGGTCTTTGGAGTACCATGAAAACGGACAATCTCATGTAAAAACACTTCTGATAACTTCTGGGTTCCCCATGTTGACTTGATAGCCACAAAGTGAGCACTCTTCGTGAGCCTGTCAATGATCACCCATATAGCATTTTTCTGGCTTTGAGTCTTTGGCAGCCCCATGACGAAATCCATAGTAATATCTTCCCATTTCCATTCTGGTACTGGGGGAGGTAGCAATTCACCACCTGGTCTGCGATGTTCTATCTTGACCTTCTGACAAGTCAAACATTTTTCCACAAATTCTGCTATATCCCACTTCATGTTGGACCACCAGAACTTCTTCCTGAGGTCCTTGTACATCTTGCTAGAGCCTGGATGTACAGAATAAGCTAACGAATGGGCCTCATTCATCACCAACTGGCGAAGACCATCAACGTCAGGCACACAAATCCGGTCTTGAAACCAGAGTGATCCATCTTCCTGAATCATGAAACCGAGAGCTTTCCCGTCTATCACTTCACTGCTTAGCTTCACCAAGACCACATCATCAACCTGTTTCTCTCTGATTTGATCAAGTAGCGTGGCCTGAATCTCTAACATACTCAGATATCCTCTACGCTGATCGTACAAGACTTCAATCTTACACAACCCTTGGTTCAGCTTAGCCTGAGCAGTAAGTAAAGCCACTACAGTCTCGTGCAGTGTCTTCCGACTCAATGCATCGGCTACTACATTAGCCTTGCCCGAATGATATAACAATTCAAGATCGTAGTCTTTGAGTAGCTCTAACCAGCGACGTTGTCTCATATTTAGCTCTTTCTGAGTGAATATATATTTGATACTCTTGTGATCGGTGAAGACTTGACATCTTACACCATAGAGATAGTGTCTCCAAATCTTCAGCGCAAGCACTACAACTGCTAGTTCCAGATCATGCGTCGGATAGTTTGCCTCATAAGTCTTCAACTGTCGGGATGCGTATGCAATAACCTTGCCTTTCTGCATCAGTACACATCCCAAACCACTCTTCGAAGCATCACTATAGACCACATAACCATCATTTCCTTCCGGTAGCGCTAACACTGGTACAGAGGTCAGACATTGCTTCAACTTTTGAAAATTGGCCTCGCACTTGTCATCCCAGACAAATTTCTTATGGACTTTGCGGAGCAGACCGATCATGGGTAGAGCGATCTTAGAGAATCCCTCTATGAACCGTCTATAATAACCAGCGAGTCCTAGAAAACTGCACACCTTCTTCACATTCTGAGGCCGCTTCTAATTGGCTACTGCTTCAATCTTCTGGGGATCAACCATAACCCCATTCTCATTAATCACATGGCCTAAGAAAGCCACTTCCTTGATCCAAAAATCACACTTAGACAGCTTTGCATATAACTGATTTTGTCTAAGAATTGACAAAGTAATCCGAAGATGTTCCTCGTGAGCCTCCTCACTCGGGGAATAAATCAAAATATCGTCGATGAAGACCACTACGAACTTATCCAAGTATTGGTGGAAACATCGATGCATCAGATCCATGAAGATTGTCGGAGCATTGGTAAGTCCAAATGGCATGACTATGAACTCGTAGTGACCATATCTCGTCCGGAATGCAGTCCTCGGAATATCCTCCTCACGAATCCTGAGCTGATGGTAACCATACCTCAGATCGATTTTGGAAAAGACCTTTGCTCCCTGCAATTGATCCAACAGATCATCAATCCTCGGCAATTGATACTTATTCTTGATCGTGACCTTATTCAACTCACGATAGTCGATATAAAGTCGGAACGATCCATCCTTCTTCTTGACGAACAAGACTGGAGCACCCCAAGGCGATGCACTCGGCCTTATACAACCCTTCTCAAGAAGATCTTCGAGTTGCTTCTTCAACTCTTGCATCTCAAGAGGAGCCATCCGGTATGGTGTCTTAGAGATTGGCGCGGTACCAAGCTCGAGATCAATAGTAAATTCTACGTCACGATGCAGGGGTAAACCAAGAATCTCCTCCGGAAAGACATCCAGAAATTCACAAACAACCGGAATATCAGGAATTGAAGGTTCATCTTTCTTGGGCTCGTCTAGATAGCACAGGTACCCGACACAACCTTGTCGAAGTAGCTTGAACGCAGCCATCGCATTGATAAGCTTGCCGTTATCAGCGTCATTCCGACCCTTAAATTTGCATACATACTGGCCCCGAGATGACACCGTCACAGTCCTTGAGCTAAAATTGATTACCGCCCCATGACGCGTCAGCCAATCCATACCGAGAATAATGTCGTATGGAGTCATGGCTATACAGATCAAATCCACTTCGAACTTCTTACCTTGGATGGTAATCGAAAATTCTGACAGACGTTTGGTTCCAACCAAATGTTCACCATTAGGAAGATTCACAACGAAAGGTTCACAACCCTCGTTGCATACTAACCCTAACTTACTGACACAACTTTCCGAAATAAAAGAATGGGTAGCACCCGAATCAAATAACATACATACAGAAATAGAATGAAGGTATAGAGTACCTTGAGCAATTGGAGCATTAGGTCCATCAGCCTCACGCATCTCGTAAAGGCGTTGACCTTGACCTCCAGAAGCAGTTGAGGCTTTCCCCTTGTTCTGTACAAAGAAGAGACCAATTCAACCAAAACACAACTTTAGCCCAAAAGCGTATCAAGTTATTAAATAACACCAAAATATTCATAATTAATCGTTTGAGGTTCATAGTCTGTGCATTTTTGAAAACCAACTGAACTATCAAGCATTCGTCTATTTTATCCAACTGCAAGAAATCCTTGATACAAACATTAGTTTTAATGCAAAACATCAACAAGTTTCGAACTAAAAAGGGGTGAATATCACTCTCAAACATGCAATGTTCTAAAAGTCGCTAGGCGGTGGGGTGGGGGAGGGGGGGGGGGGTGGGGGGGGGGGGGGGGTGGGGGGGCTAGTGCCTAGGCGGATTAAAAATCGATGCCTGATCCATATGATTGATTTACTATGTTCTTTCAAATCCATTAATGAAAAACTATGTTGGGATGAAGTTTGATACTTTATTATGGGCCTTATTTTACAAAGCATAACCCAAAACTATGGTCTATGCATCTGTCATCTCCTAAGATGTTGTTGCTTCTACAACATTGAAAGCTTCTTCTCGCCTAGGCGGCCCTAGGGGGGTCCTAGGTGAGGGATGACCGCCTAGCACCCAGGTAAGGATGGGAAAAAGTAGCCCGGACCATAAATTTACGATCCGGTCCAAGACCGGGTCACGGTCCGGGAATTTTACATTTCCGGTCTTACGGTCCGATCTAGATTGTAATATTTACGGTCCGGACCGGTCGGACCGTAAAAATAAAAAAAGGTTTAAAATATTTTTGGGCGTAATTTTTACGGTTCGGTCCGTAATTTTTAGGATCCGGACCGGATGCCCATCTTTACACCCAGGCGAGGCCTAGGCGGGGATTTTTAGACATTGCAAACATGTCCTCCTACTCACATCATCTCTATAAGACATTTCATTGCACACCTTGCGGGCATCTTTCAACTCGCCTTCATAATTAAACCTAAGCTTCTCAATTTGGGTTTAAACCATCTCCACATTACCACATTGAAAAGGAACACCATGAAGAGCTAATTTCATAAAGCAAAAAAAGATTCTCGATTATAAATCATCTCGACATTGAAAAGCTTCTCGATTATGATGGAATCCATAAGATGTTGATGATAACCATGAAGAGCAATTTTTAGAGAGCAAAGAGAGGGAGGATGATAGATTTTCATATTGAAACAATCCACAAAGCAAAGCAAATTATGAAAAGCAGCGAACATAACCATTGTGATGGAGATAACGAACTCATAAGAGAAGGAACACTTTTAAATGGTAAAATTATAAAAATTGCCTTGAAATTAATTAGAAATTGAAAGACACGGTTAAACACGAATCGCACAATTAAGTTAATCCAACGGTCAAAAAAGCTTTGCACTTTTGACGTTAATACGACTTTTTACCTGATCCTACATCCATATTTATATTTGTAGAGTACTTAATGCAAAAGTTAGTTCCATACCGAAAGGCCGGAAAATTGAAGATATCTTGTCCTCGGATTATATATCATAACAAATTTCCTTATCGTGGATTAGTGTGATTTACAGTCACTAAGAAAACAAGTAAATAACACACAAATAAACACCCAAAATCTGGATTTGGTGTTGTCGTCCAAATTGAATGGCCCCCAAAATCTGGGGTCCCACTTTCTTTTTCCACGCACACTTGTCTTCTAAAGCCATGAAATTGAATCCCACAGAGCGGTTTCGATTTTCAGCATTTCATTTTTTTTCTTTCTCAGTGGAATCATTCTCATCTCCTTTCACCTCTTATTCATATGTTTTGCATTGTGATGTGATATGATTTTAATTACCTTGTTTTTTCTATAGAGTTCAACGTATATAAAAATTGAGTTTAATTTAAAATTGCTTGCTTTACATTCGTAATTACAAGATTTTGTTTATTATTCATCTTCCAAGTATAATGTATTTCTTACTTTTTATAATAACAAAACAACGAAAAATACCGTGTATAAAATAATTTGTTGATAATTTTATCCACTCAGAGACATTTTATTTTACTCTTAAAAAAGTCAATAATTGTTCAAAGAATTGTTTTTTTTTCACGAGATTCTTATAAAATACGAATTGACTTTTATATATAATATCTAAAGATAGAAGTAAATGAGGATAGATGCTTATGTGAGAAGTGTCGAAGATTTCTAGCTCTTGGATGGGTTTAGAATTAATGATTAGGAATATAAATTATTTGAAAGGTCAATTGTGATGCACATAATCTAATTTAAGGTGTTTAAATCTGTTAAAGTTTTTTTGTTCCAATTTTCTTTCTATTTTTCATGCCCATTTTTTTTCGTGTTCATGAAACTTGTACCGTATATTCATAAAACTTGTACTATGTGTTCATAAACTTTAACTATGAGTTCTTCAACTTATTGAAAAAAATCATGTTTTGGTTTGTTAAAAAAAGTATGAACACATAGTTGTAATCGCATGGACACACAATTGAAAAGACATAAAAATATAGATGAAAAGACCATGAACACATAGATGAATGTACACATGAGCTAGTTATATATGAAGACATAGGTAAAATAATCATGTCATACATACAAACACACAAGCATATCAATATGAATACATAGACCATTTAATATGAACATGTATGAACACATGGACACAGATTTGATATGTGTTATAGTGTTTGTAATGCACATTCATGTCAAACATGTGAACACATGCAAACATGTATGAACACATTAACAAACATGCATGGGCATATAAACACAGTGACAAACATTTACGTACGTGTTCATAAAACTCTTGTACTTTGTGTGCATAAAACTTTTATTGTGTGTTCATACAACTTTTACCTTGTTTTCTTCAACTTATTGAAAATGCGTATTCATAAATTTGTGCTTGTGTTTTCATTTTTTATCATTTATGTGTTCTTATATTTATATTGTGTGTGCATAAATATTTTCTTGTGTGTGCATTTATTGTCACTTGTGTGTGTCTATGTTTTATAGTATGTATATGCATTTATTATCACTTGTGTGTTCATAAAACTTGTAGTGTGTGCTCATAAAACTTGTACAATGTAAATATGGTCACTTGATGAGAATAAAATATATGAACTCATGTACGTGTATTTTATGTGTACATAAAACTTGTTCTGTGTGTTCATAACACTTGTGATGTGTGTTCATAACACTTTGTACTATGTGTTCATAAAATTTATACGCAGTGTTCATTAAACACAATGCACGTATAGTACAAAATATATGAACACACATTACAAAATTTTTGAACACATAATATAGAAATTTTGATCCTTGAAAAAAATTGGCAAAAAAGAAGTTTGAAAAAAAAAATTAACCGGTCAACGCACCAATTATGATTACTAGTTTAACCAGCCATATACTCTTAACAAATTATTTAAGAGATCATATACCATGCACATGACCACTTAACTTCAATAACACTTTAATCCTAATCTTTGGATTTTCTTAATTCAAAGACTAGAATCATTCTCATTACTCATGTGAGTAGCCATCTTCATATGAACCTAACCTTAATATCTAATGTCGTAAGTCTATGTTAGTTAAGTTAATATATTAAATCTAATCATTTTTTTTTAAATTTTAAAATGATCTTTTAAGGTGATTCAATCCAATTAGAAATACTTTAAATATAACTTATAATTTTAGATTATTTGAGGACACAATAACAAACACTAGAAATACCCTTAAAACTATGCACTAAATTTCGTACAACTAAATGAAAAGTTTGCCATATAATATAAGCCATGAGATGAGTATTCACTCACATTAACAATGAGTGTTTTGTACAACTTTACACACAGTGAAATGTTACGTGTCTATATAAAGTGAATCATACGAGAATTATTAGTTAAGAGAAAAGTATGAATGACTTATGGTCGTCCAAATTTGCGAAATAAGTGATTCGTACCAGAGTTTTATAAGAAAGAAAAAATAATGACACGGCCGAATTTTTGTCGTATTATTTACGTTTTTTGGGAAAAATCGCATGCGCCTCACTGTAAACATATTTTCGATATTCCTTGACCACTTTTATGCCCTCACCACTTTTGTACTTATATGTTCATCAACTTTTTTTATATATGCATGTATGTTCATCGCTTTTCTCTTATATATATTAATCACTTTTGTACCTATATGCCCTCATCATTTTTGTACCTATATTTTCGATGTTCAACACTTCTTTTTTTAATTAGATGTTCACCATTTTTATACCTAGATGTTCATCACTCTTTTATGCATGCATGCATGTTCATCGTTTTTCTCCTATACGTTCATCACTTTATGATGTGAATATGTTTTCGATGTTCATCACTTTCATGCCCATATATTTACTACTTTTATGACCAAATGTTTATCATTTTTATACCTAGATATTCATCACTTTTTTTTTATGTATTTATGTTCATCGCTTTTTCTTATATGTTTTCATCACTTTTCGTTGTGAACATGTCTTAGATGTTTATCATTATTGTGCATAGATGTTGACTATTTCTATGCCCATATTTATGTCTAAATATTCATCATATTTTAGGCATACATATTTATCACTATTACATTCATCACTTTTCATTTTTCATGACTATATATATGTGCATCACTTGTCTAAGCATATATGTATATCACTTTTATACCTATTTTTGATTTGCTTTGGACTTGATTTAATATCACATATTATCAATTTGTATTATATAAATATATAATGAATATTAAATCATTATTTTTATAAGATTTGAGAGTACATATAAAAAAATTATCGAATTTTATTTATTTTTAATTATAAGACGTTATAAACCTCCACTAGTAACATAGCAGTTCGTATGCATTCTCAATTATCTTGAGTAATGGTACCCACTGTCTATTATTCAATCATGACTCGTGAGTTTTAACTGGACGGTAAAAACTCAATCAGCATTTCTATGTAAGGGCCCCAGTTTCACTGTTTGGGTAAGTGGGACCCACTTTTGGCCTATCACCTCTCACATCATCCGCTCACGTGGCTTCATCCACACCGTTCCTTTTTGTTAAAGCCATGCTCAGTCTCTTGTACGTTTCTTCTTCCTCCATCCATCACCCGTATTTTCCAGCAATTTCCTCAATTCTTCTATTTCTTCTCTGCAATTCCTTCCGCTGACCTTCTCTTGATATCTCCTCATCTCGCCTCTTGATATCGTGCTCTGCCTTCCATTGCAAAAAATGCCTGGATACAAGCAGAGCAGATAAATAACTCTTAAAAAAGAGGGGCTTTTTTTTCTGAGGTAACACTCACTTCTTGCCCCGCGGTTTCCATTTTGTTTCTGCTTTTTCTAGGGTATATTGAACCCATTATGCATCTGATTCTGATCAATTTCATCATTGAGCTAACTTATTGCGGGTTTTGTTTTGTTTGAATTGAATTGGCGTTTGATTGACCAGTCAACTGCTTTCCAAATGTGAAAATCAAAGCTCAGAACTGTACTTGCAATTACTCATCTTTGATCGGATTCTGTTTCTGTCTGTCTATTTCAATAGGATTAAATAAAATCAGTCTTCCCCTCTTTCACCGAGCGATCAGATAAGCTCAAGTGAACTCTGTTTCTGGAAGTTTCGAGATAATCTAGGCTTTAATTAATTCCTATTTTCTGAATGCGTTATTTGGGTGTCTTTTTTAGGGTAAAGTTGATTTTTTTTTTATAACTTTTCTTGCGTAGATGACTCACGGCTCAAAACCTGCCCATTTCCTCTGTTGTTGCCACATGGGTGGCTCTTGATTTACCAAAATTTGTCCTTTTCCCCATCAGAACTCTGCTAAATTCTTAATTTCCGTTTCTTTATTAGTTGCGTTGGGGACCAGAGCTGAAGAACCCATTTTGGATTATCACTACCTTCGGATTTCCAATAGGCGGTTGTGTAAAAATGGTGGGTAAGGAGACACTAAGAAGTGAGGAGTTGGACTGTTGCTTTGAGAAGCTCATGGTGTTCAGCGGAGCTGATTATATGGTTGTACCGGCGAACACGGATTGGAAAGACATCCCCATGGAGCTTCTGCTGCGGATTCTATCGCTTGTTGATGATCAGACTGTGATTAAGGCTTCTGGAGTCTGCAGTGGGTGGAGAGAAGCCATTTGCTTGGGGCTAACTCACCTCTGTCTTTCATGGTATAACACTTTCTGTAACTCTTGCCTTTTGGGCTGAAAAAGATGCTTTCTTTGCCGTTTAGTTTTGGTGTGTTGTTGCTTGTTGTTAGGTTTTAGGCTTCTTATCCTTCTGATTGACAATTTTGTGGATGATGATGATGATGATCTTTGCTTATGGTTAATGTTTTTGTATTCCTGATGTGGTTTTTTTATATGCTTGAATCTGGGGCACTTCAAACTTTGGTGAATGTACAAAGACATTAAGAAGTTAAGAGTTGGTATTTATTAAACTTCTTCTCATTTTTTATTTTTTTGTGTGCTTAAATGAAGGATAAAATTTTCAGCTAGTATTAGTTTCTGTTGCAATTTTCTGAACTCATGAGCTGAACTATGAACAATGAACAAGTGGACCAAGTAGGAGATTTCTCTGTTTATCAGCAGTTAAGCTTATCTTTCATGTTGTTTAGTCATGATTTAGAAGTTGATTATGGATTTTTATTGTTGTATCCTTGAATTTTCTTCATCTCAAGTACTTTCATAGTCTTGCTTAGCTTCTGAACTACCTGAAAAGCTTTCTGTAGTACTTTCTGTAATCTTTCTTGGGCTGATGAAAAAGTTGTTTTCTTTGCCATTTTAGTTTTGGTGTGTGTTGTTGCTTGTTGTTAGGTTTTAGGCTTCTTATCTTTTTGATTGCCAATTTTGTGGATGTTGATGTCTTGATGATGATGATGACGATTTGCTTAGGGTTTTCTAATACATAGTTTTTGTATTCCTGATGTTCTTTACTTATATGCTTGAGTCTGGTGTAGTTGAAACTCTGATGAATGTACCAAAACATTAAGAAATCAAGATGGTTTGGTACTTATTAAACTTCTTCTCAATTTTTAATTTTGCTATTGTGCTTAAATGAAGGGTATAGTTTTCAGCAAGTGTTGGTTTCTGTGGCACATGAGCTGAACAGGTGGACAAAATTAAGCGTATCATTTCATTTTGATTAGCCATGATTTTTAGGAATTGGTTATGGATTTTTTATGTTGTGTCCTTCAATTTTCTTCTCCTCAAGTATTTTTCATAGTCTTGCTTAGCTTCTGAACTATCTGTTTTTTGGGTTTTTGATCTTGGTACCATGCTACCATGTGTATGTTTCTTGCGTATGCAAATGACAGTTTCTTTTCATAGTTTTGACAACATCTGCACAATCATCATTTTAGTCCTCAATTTCGAAGCTCTTCAGTTGTTGATTTCCAGATTTTCTTTATTTCTTGCAGGTGCAAGAACAACATGAACAACTTGGTCCTCTCTCTTGCTCCCAAATTCACAAAGTTGCACACTCTTATACTGCGCCAAGATAAGCCACAGCTCGAGGACGACGGTGTTGAGGCCATAGCAAATTTCTGCCATGAGTTGCTGGAGCTTGACCTCAGTAAAAGCTTCAAGCTCACCGATCGCTCTCTATACGCCTTGGCCCATGGATGCCCTAATCTCACAAAACTCAACATCAGCGGTTGCTCGGCTTTCAGCGATGCCGCCTTTGCGTACCTAACTAGCTTTTGTACAAAGCTCAAGTTTGTAAACCTTTGTGGATGTGTCAAGGCTGCAACAGATAGGGCACTGCAGGTTCATGGATACGTTTCTCTACGTGCATTTATCGACTTCAATCCAGTACTAATATGTGCCTAATATTTATCTGTTGGATCTCAATACCAGGCTATTGCATATAACTGTAGCCAACTGCAGTCTCTTAATCTTGGTTGGTGTGAGAATGTGGGCGACTTGGGTGTGACGAGCTTAGCATATGGGTGCCCTGAGCTTAGGGCCCTTGATTTGTGTGGCTGTGTCCTCATAACGGGTAATTTCTTTCATCTTCTTTAGATGTGAACTAGTGTTTTTATTCTGCATCAGTTAATGATGACTAAGCTGGTGGGCTATTTTGCAAATGACTCTTGAGATGCTCAAGAGGTTATTTAGATTGATGTGACTTATCTTATGCTTAAACCATTTTACTTAATTTCTTAAGTGCTTATGTGGTGAACCGCTGATTATAGATGAGAGTGTGATAGCACTAGCAAGCAGATGCCACCATCTTCGATCACTTGGCCTATACTACTGCCAGAACATTACGGATAAAGCCATGTACTCGTTGGCTCAAAGCCGTGCAAAGAACAAGCACGAGCCTTCATGGCAAACGGTGAAAAAGAGCAAACAAGAAGACGAAGGGCTCAAGAACCTCAACATAAGCCAGTGCACCGCGTTAACTCCACCAGCTGTGCAGGCCGTGTGTGACTCTTTCCCTGCACTTCACACCTGCCCGGGAAGGCACTCACTCATCATAAGCGGTTGCCTGAGCCTAACGTCTGTCCACTGTGCTTGTTCTGTTCAAGCACACCGCGCCACCAGCACTCCAGCTCACTGAAACTCGAGAGATAACAGCGTTCTTGCAACTGCTGAGTAGTTGTATATATAGTTATGGAGTTTGTTATGGGCTTTTCCTTTTGGATGTAACAAGACTTAGACGAAGCGTGCTTGCCCTTAAACAGAGATAATTGAGGAAAGGAGAGAAGTATCAGGAGATTTGTGAGATGTGTTGTGAATGTAAGCTTGTGACAGGGTTATGCATCTGATAATGAAATGTAAAATTCTTGAGCATCATTGTGTGCAGATTTTCAGGTCTTTGAATAATTGACAAAAACCAAACATTTTAAAGGTAATGTTCTTTTTTCTGTCAAGACCAAGTGATTTAGGGACATGGGTAAAATGAGATAGATATATTAGTGGTAAATGGCAACAACATTTTAAAAGGTAAGTCAAAACAAAGAGGCTAGAAAGATTTCTTTATTTGTCCTCCTCATATGTGTGAGAGGTCCATCATCTCATAGTACTAGTAGTATGTATAGTGGTAGCTAGCAGCAGCAGCATACTAATTAGCAGTGACAGCAATCTTCATCCCACCTTGGCAGTGGCCAGGGAAGTTGCAGATGAAGAAGTTCTGGCCCTTTGCAAGCCTCACTCTGTCATTCCCACTTTGCAGGACGTTGGATCCTTTCGGACTCGTGCAGCTCGAGTAACCCCTTCTGTCCACTTTCACCACATTGTGCTGTGTTTTGGCATAGTTGAACACTGCATCATACACAATCAAATCCATTCATGAGAAATTTGAAGATCAAAGTTAACCATTTAGGGCTTGTTTGGTAGCCCTGCGAGTTTCCAGTTTTTCTCAAAACTAAAAACGGATTTCTGGAAACTCTTTCTCCTGGTTCTCAAATTTTAGTTTGCAGTTTTGAGAAATAACGTGACTACTAAAATATGACTTGTTTTACAGCAATTAGATTGATAATCATTATTAAAATGAAAATGCTTCTAAACTATAAACTGGAAACACACATGGTTATCAAACGAACCATTATACTGTGAGTTTGAGTTTTCACTTTGAACAGCCCAACAAGGGTCTGTGTTAATAAGCTTTCTAAGTCGACTGTTGCTTAAAATTGGTAGGATATTCCCTGATTAACCCATTTAATAAGGACATTAGCAAAATAACCCTTTTCAAAACTCCATTCCACATATGTTAACATGGCATATCACATATACTTACTAATGGGCTAGTTTTGCAGATTGATCCATTAAATGGATTAACTTGTATAGTATGAAAATCTGCAAGACGGAAACGTCTGGAATTTTGAGTACTAGCAGAGTTGATAAAATAGAATATTGACCAACTCACCAAGCACATCACCAGCCTTGAAAGTCTTGCCCTTGGGCCAAGCGGCGGTGTTAAAGGTCCAGCCGGGACGACCTCCAACAGTGTAGATTGCGGCTTGGGCAGGCTGGCTCTCAAACACAAGGCACACCAGCACTATCACTGCAAGCACCACAGCCATGGCTGGCTTTGCACTGCCTCTCCCCATCTTATCACTTGCAGAAAAAAAGAGCTGACCACAACAAGAAGAGAGCAAGTAAAGTAGTCAGTTGATAGTTGTTTGCAGTGGTGAATTTAAGGGAAGTTTGATGTCGGTATTTATAGGACATTGGAGTAGTGGCATGTTCAAGTGTGGAAACAAGAAAATAAAAAAAGTGGGTGCAGTGTTTTTGGATCTGTTTGTTGTAGTCAGAAGAGATTCTATAAAAATCACTCTGGGGTTTGGACTTTAGTGTCTTTTAGTGTTATCAGTATGAATGCACTGAAAAAACAAGTGGGTGGAGGTGGAAAAAGTGATTTAGCAGTGAAGAGTACATTATGAAGTAGGGACTCAGCCACTTTGGACTTTAATTTCTTCTGCCTGTTAATAAGGATGCAAATTTGGTCAATACAAGGGGACTCAGATTTTGATGCCCATCCACCCACAGTCTAAGATTGTCAAAGGTCCAGAGAAACATAGTAAGAGGAGCGTGTTAGATCTGGTAGGACCAGCATTTTTACTTTTGTTTTAGTTTTCTCAAGCTAAGCATTGCTAAGTATCTTCAATTACAGAGCTCATACATCACAAATGAACCTAAACAAAGGGCAAACACACTACTTGAAGTTGTATACACAAAATAGTATAGCAGAAGCAGAGGCGGAATTTGGGTACCTAACCTGACCCATCTCACACTTCAGCATAAAGAACAATCATTTTCAATTGGATTTGGGAACGGATGATTTTAAATTACGCAAGCTTTTGGCAACCACTGTGTGACTTTCCTGTTTCAGCAGATACATCAGCAGAAAAGAGAATTACATCAGCAGGAATTAATTAACAAAGTGCAGTGAGCGGATTTTTCTGTTTGATCCATAAAGATCTAAAATTGTGCCGACATCACCGTAAGACTCTTGGGCCACTTACATATTGTATTGGGGAAAACTTGTAGTCAGACCTGACAATTGGATCGGGCGGGTCGGGTTCGAGTTTTGATTAACTGGGTTTCGGTTAAAATCGGATTCTGGTCAATCAGGTCGTTAACAATTACGGGTTATTTGGGTCGGGTCCTGCCGGGTTTAGTGTCGGTTCAGGTCGACCCAACGGGTCCAAAGTGTCAGTTTTTTTACAATAAATTTTATAATAAGATCATAATTTTAAGGCCTTGACTCCAGAATAAATATAAAAAAGCTGAAAACCCTAGAGAAGAAATTGTTGAACAATCCGGATACTAATCCGTCGGAGAAGGCGCCGTATGATACGGCAAGATAAAGATCCTTTGATTCTCCATCTGTGAGCATGCTATTTTGTTTGTGGTTGAAAAACAACAGCAAGTAAATAGGAAGATGTAATTTGTTATCGGTGAAAACAAAACCTTAACAATAGGAGATTTCTATTTTAGTTAACGGTGATTAAAGCTACCAACTTTCCTATATAAGAGAGAAAAGAGAAGAAGGAAAAATCATCTTCAGAAACACAAAAACACAAAGGAGAGAAAAAAGGTTTCATCTGCGAGAGAAGAGTAAAACACAAAGAGAGGTTTATATTTCTTTGTAAGGGTATACACTCTTCTACGACAAGCTTGTGGTTTGTACAAGTTGTCGGATTCTTCCTTCATATAGTAACAAGCGTATCACCCCGAGGACGTAGGCAATTTGCCGAACCTCGTTAAATTCTTGTGTGTTCATACTACTTTTACTATTTCCTATTAGTAGAATCTTCCGCAACTACTCAACAATTGGTATCAGAGCCAAAACAAGATCTAAGGCGGTGAAAGTCTGATTTTGAGATCAATGGCTTCTAGCAGTGGAATTGTGAAAGTTGGAAAGTATGAGATCGAGAAATTCAATGGGAAAAATGATTTCTCTTATTGGAGGATGCAAATGAAAAATTTGCTAATTTCTCAAAAATTGCACAAGGCATTGTTGGGTAAAGACAAGAAACCTGAAAATATGAAGGATGTTGACTGGGATGAGCTCGATATAGAAGCATGCGTTGCTATAATCTTATGTCTCGAAAGAGATGTCGCATTCATGGTGGATGACGAGGAAACCGCGTCAGGTGTTTGGGCAAAGTTAGAGGGAAACTTCATGACGAAGACTCTAACAAATCGAATTTATCTCAAGTCTAAGTTGTATACTTGCAAGATGGAGGAAGAGATTTCACTACGTGATTACATCAACAAATTTGATAGGATAATTTCAAATTTGAAGGATATTGATGTGAAGGTTGAAGATGAAGATCAAGCTCTTATGCTTTTGCTTTCTTTGCCGAAATCATATGAGAATCTTGTGCAAACATTGATGCTTGTGGGTGATACACTGACCATGGACGAGACTAGAACGGCGCTTCTGGTAGATGATCTACGGAAAGTGGCAACTAGCGGTATGAGTGTTGGTGCGAGCAATGAACAAGCACAAGGTTTGTTTGTGAGGGGAAGGGGTAATGACAGAGGAAATAGCAAGAGGGGAAAGTCTAGATCAAAATCTAGATCTCTGGCAGAAACTCGTTGTTACAAGTGTGGTGAGCTTGGGCATTGGAAGAAAGATTGTCCTAATAAGAGGGTACAATGGAAGAACAAGAACAACAAGAATAAGGGAGATCAAGATGTGAAGCACGAAGCTAGTGTAGCTTCGGATGAGTGGGGAGCAGAATGTTATTCCGTTACATATGAAAATTCAAGCAATTGGATTCTGGATACTGGATGCTCGTATCATATGTGCCCAAACAGGAAGTGGTTCACTTCCTATAAGGCCATAGATGGTGGAACCGTTTTGATGGGTAACGACCATGGTTGTAAGACGGTGGGCATTTGTACAATTAGAATCAAGATGCATGATGGCATTGTCAGGACATTAATGGATGTAAGGCACGTCCCTGATTTAAGAAAAAAATTGATTTCTCTGGGTGTATTAGAATCAAGAGGTTGTAAGCTAATTGGTGAGAACGAGGTTCTAAAAGTTTGTTAGTGGTTCTTTGATAGTAATGAAGGGAATTCGTCATAGGAACTTGTATCATCTTGTTGGTAATACAGTTACAGGTGATGTAGCAGTTGGAACTTGTATCATATGCGCCTTGGACATATGTCAGAAAAAGGGTCTAAATTTGCTTGGTAGGAAGGGCTTGTGAAGTACATGAAGAAGCCTTGCATGGAGTTTTGTGAGCATTGTGTGTATGGAAAAGCACACAGGGTTTCATTCTCAACAAGCAACCATAAAAGCAGAGGGATATTAGACTATGTGCATACAGATGTTTGGGGTCCGACTAAAGTTGCTTCCAAAGGTGGTTCTAGGTACTTTGTCTCGTTTGTAGATGACTACTCAAGGTATGCTTGGGTGTATTTCCTTAAGCATAATAATGAGGTATTCGAGACATTCAAACAGTGGAGAG
This sequence comes from Rheum nobile, assembly GCA_027886185.1. Taxonomy (NCBI): domain Eukaryota; kingdom Viridiplantae; phylum Streptophyta; class Magnoliopsida; order Caryophyllales; family Polygonaceae; genus Rheum; species Rheum nobile. The sequence goes on along the minus strand of WOAB01000207.1, from coordinate 2,556,326 downwards.
CAATGGTCGAGAACAGAACGGATAGGAAGCTGAAAACTCTGAGGTCTGATAATGGTACAGAGTACACAGATGGCGCTTTCAAGAAGTTTTGTGATGAAGAAGGCATTGTTCGAAATTGGACAGTTAGAGACACACCACAACAGAATGGAGTCGTTGAAAGACTGAACCGTACACTACTTGAGAAGGCTAGATGTATGCGCTCCAATTTTGGGTTGGGTCGAGAATGGTGGGCGGAGTCGGTTGCTACAGCTGCTTATATTGTGAACCGTTCTCCACATTCGACATTGGATGGAGACACTCCTTTTAAGGTGTGGTCAGGAGAACATGCAAATTATGGAAGACTTAGAGTGTTTGGATGCATCGCTTATTATCATGTCAAGGATAACAAGCTTGATAATAGGGCCAAGAAGGCAATTTTCTTGGGATATGCAAGAGGAGTCAAGGGCTATCGTCTTTGGTGTTTAGAGGATTCTAAGTTTGTAATCAGTAGGGATGTTACTTTTGATGAGAAATCCATGGCAGCTTTATCAAAAGCGGATGTGACCAAAGGTGGTGATGTTGCAACGTTAAAATCTCAAGTAGTTGAGATAGAAGAATCTGAAGACCAACCAGATTCTAGTCATGATCAAGAGGTATCTCATGGTGACACATATTGTCAAGAAAATGATGAGCTTGAACATGAGGAGGTTCAGCAAGAAAATGCACAAGTACTACAACAACAACAGCATGAGACCTTGGCTACCACTAGGCCAAGGCGAAATTATAAACCAGTTCAGAGGTATGGATCCGATGAGCCTCTACAACATTACGAGCAGGTAAACTTGTTAGAATATGCTCTCTCGGTGGAGGATGATGAGCCGCTCACCTTCAAACAAGCTATCAAAGATGTTGATAGAGAGAGATGGTTGGTTGCTATGGAGGAAGAGATGGAATCTCTCCATAAGAACAAGACATGAGAGGTAGTCCCATTGCCTATGGGAAAGACTGCTATTGGTTGTAAGTGGGTGTATAAAAGAAAAGCAGATTCATCTGAGTTCGGTGGTACAAGATACAAGGCAAGATTAGTGGCCAAGGGTTTTGCACAGAAAGAAGGTGTGGATTACAATGAGATCTTTTCTCCTGTGGTAAAACATACTTCTATTCGGGTGCTTTTGAGCAATGTTGCTCATGGTGATCTTGAGTTAGAACAACTCGATGTCAAAACAGCCTTCTTGCATGGAGACTTGGATGAGGAAATCTACATGGATCAACCTGAGGGATACAAGGTTGAGGGAAAGGAGGGTCGGGTATATCGCTTGAGGAAGTCCGTATATGGATTGAAACAGTCGCCTCGACAGTGGTACAAGCGATTTGACTCTTTCATGCTAAAGAATGGGTTCTCCAGAAGTGATTATGATTGTTGTGTCTACATTCAAAAGCTTCATGGAGGTGATCTTATTTATCTCTTATTGTATGTGGATGACATGATTATTGCTTCAAGAAGCATGGTGGAGATAGATAAGCTGAAGGTCGAACTTGGTAAAGAGTTTGACATGAAGGACATGGGCGCTGCTAGAAAGATACTGGGTATGGAGATCAGAAGAGAGCGGAAAACTTGTCAATTATTCTTGAGTCAGAAAAGTTACATTGAGAAGGTTATTGATCGGTTTGGAATGCAAAATGCTAAGTCAGTGGTGACTCCATTGGCACAACATTTCAAACTCTCTGGTAAGCAATCTCCTGTTACAACACAAGAAAAGGCACACATGAATGGTGTACCTTATGCTAGTGCAGTTGGAAGTTTGATGTACGCAATGGTGTGTACACGTCCAGATATTTCACAAGCAGTCAGTGTTGTCAGTAGGTTCATGGCGAATCCTGGTAAGGCACATTGGGAAGCAGTAAAATGGTTATTGAGGTACTTGAAGGGTACTACTAATACCGGATTATGTTTTAGAGGAAATACATGTCAAGTTAGCGGGTTTGTGGACTCAGACTATGCAAGTGATATAGACAAACGACGATCTACCACTGGTTATGTTTTCAAGATATATGGTGCTCCGATAAGTTGGAGATCAATGCTACAAGCTACAGTTGCACTCTTAACTACAAAGTCTGAATATATGGCTATGACAGAGGGAGTGAAGGAAGCATTGTGGTTAAAAGGTCTTTTGTATGACTTGGGAATAACGCAGGATAGTGTGGATCTATGGTGTGATAGTAAGAGTGCGATTCACTTGGCTAAAAACCAGGTCCATCATGCTCGTACCAAGCATATCGATGTCAGGTATCATTTTGTTCGAGATGTCATAGAGGATGGTGATATTTCTCTTATGAAGGTACATACAAACGATAATCCCGCAGACATGTTAACCAAAGTTGTGACAGGAAGTAAGTTCCAACACTGCTTGGAATTGCTTCAGATTGGCCCTTGTTAAATTGCCCAAGAGGGACATAGTCCTTCAGGACGGTTACGGGTGAGGTGGAGACTATGTGGAGGACAGGTAGAACTACAATTGGCTTGATCCCGGTCAAAGGGTACGTAGGCAGTCATGGTTACAATGATGCAGCCCAGATGATGAAGTCTATTACGCATGCGGGTTATTCTCGTATTCGTCCAAAATTTGAGGTTTTCAAATTATGTACGAGGTGTAGAATTGTGAGCATTCTATTTTGTTTGTGGTTGAAAAGCAACAGCAAGTAAATAGGAAGATGTAATTTGTTATCGGTGAAAACAAAACCTTAACAATAGGAGATTTCTATTTTAGTTAACGGTGATTAAAGCTACCAACTTTCCTATACAAGAGAGAAAAGAGAAGAAGGAAAAATCATCTTCAGAAACACAAAAACACAAAGGAGAGAAAAAAGGTTTCATCTGCGAGAGAAGAGTAAAACACAAAGAGAGGTTTATATTTCTTTGTAAGGGTATACACTCTTCTACGACAAGCTTGTGGTTTGTACAAGTTGTCGGATTCTTCCTTCATATAGTAACAAGCGTATCACCCCGAGGACGTAGGCAATTTGCCAAACCACGTTAAATTCGTGTGTGTTCATACTACTTTTACTATTCCCTATTAGTCGAATCTTCCGCAACTACTCAACACCATCAATTGATATATCATTCTCACCATCGTAACAATTCGGGTAAATTTGGTGTCTACGTTCAGGTGCTACTTCAAGTGATTCAATATTTAGGGTGCGGAAACAAAAACTTGGCCGCTTCCTCCACCAGAAGCATCGAAAGTGAACGATTGTCGCCGGAGAAAGGCGATGACTGCAGCGTGAGGTCCGGGGAAAGCGATGAGTTGGTTATTGGCGGTAGGATTTTGCCGCTGCATTTCTGGGCCGTCCAAAATTTAGGTAGTTGGGCCAGAGGCCCATTTGGTTTGATCGTTGTGATGGGATTTTTTCTTAGTTTCATCTAATATAGTTTAATAAAGTAACTATAGTGATCACTACAAAATCAAAATTGATATCAGTTAACAAATAAAATTTGTAGGAATTTAGATGCATATAGCGGAATTGCAGAAAATGCTTTTTTAATATCTAACATAGGATCTTATGTAAGCTAATATGATTCATATCGGCAACATACATCTTGATGCGTGAATCTCCCTGCTATGAACAACTATGTAGAATAGAACTTCAAGCATGTTTCCTTTATTTGGTCCACACGAGTACGAATTTAAATCTCCATACGTATGTCGGCTAGAATGGGAAGAAACTTTAAAACTTTAAAACTTCGTCTCTTAGTTAGGACACATAATGTGTTAGGGTTGTGGTTTATCCTCTCATGGCAGAACAAAGTTTGCTTGTATGTTTGGAGTTATGGTTGACCAATTTGTGTTAGGTGTTGTGTGTGGGCATATGTATGTGTTGTGTTGGGTGTGTGTGTTGTGTTGTGTATTTATCAGGTTGTGATTTTGTGGTGTTCGTTTTACTATCTTAGTAAATTTTCTACTTTTATTGCGTTTGAACTTTGGTTAAACTTTGTTTGTAATTTTCCAGTTTAGTTTCTTGCATTGTGATTTAATTGTGGGTTCTTTGTTGAGATCCCAATTGCTAACACATGTTACTCTTGGGGTTTTCTGTTTGGTCTCTATTTGTTTTAGCTTACATGTTTTAGCTCTGCACATATTGAAAACCTACATGGAGGAGTTGAAGGTGCTCGATAGTGGTGCTAGTTTAGCCTTTGGACTTTCTTTTGTTTTCTGTTGTGTACTTTGATATTATCGTTGAGTCTAGTTGACCTTCGTTCATTTCATTTTCACAATTAATTTTATTAAGTATAGTCTTATATCGCTTCTACCGTCGTTGTTATTGCATTTGTTCTCCTTCGCCTAGTGAGTTCCAGATGAAATTCACGTCGTTGTGACACCCTTGGTTTAGGGATGTTACAATTTAAATCTTTCAAGCCAATATGCCATCCAAAATTGAAAATATTTTGCCTTTAGAAAAAGGTAGGTGAGTCTTTAGTAAAAGGTAGACCTGGGCAAACTCGGGCTGGCCCGCCCGGCCCGACCCTCTCGTCCGCATAAATGGACGGGTATGGACAGATTCGTAAGCCCTAAAGGGCCGAAAATACCCGGCCCGAGTACCGGGAGGGCCGAGTATGGACAATGCATCAAGCCCTGTAGGGCCGGTAAGCCCGGCCCGTATATAATATATAAATAATTAATATTAAATTAATTAAATTATTATTCTCTTAAAAAAAAATTAAAACCAGTTTTTTTAATTCTCTTTTTTAAAAAAAGATTTTAGGGTTTACCCTAAAATCCCTAATCCAATAATGTATCTAATCTGAGATCTCTCACACCGCCTACTTCACCCTCTTTGTCTCGCCTCCTTCCCAAATCCAAATCACCAGATCAACTTCTCGCTCACCTCTCCAGCCCGCCTCCTTCAACTTCTCGCTCACCTCTCCTCCACCTTCGGTCCTCACTCCGCCTCCAGCCTGCAGTCGGAGCATCTCTCGGAGTCTCTCCTTCACTTCGCAGCATCTCTCGGTTCTCGCAGGTCTCCTCCAGCCTCTCGAAGTCTCTCCTTCACAGGTCTCCTCCAGCCTCTCGGAGCATCTCTCGGAGTCTCTCATTCACTTCGCAGCATCTCTCGGCTCTCGCAGGTCTCCTCCAGCATCTAAGGCCTTCGGTCCTCACTCCGCCTCCCTTCGGTAAGTCCCCTGAACGTACGGCTGAACCTCTGTTTGCTGACTGGTTTAGGCCTTTTGGGTTATCAGAAATGTTATTGAAAGGATTGGATTCGAGTCTACTGTTTTATTGGTTGAACATCTAAGGCCTCTAGGTTTGTTGGCTGAACATCTGTTTAGTTGGATTAGGGTTGCAAAAATAGATTGGATTCAGGATATTAGGAAAGGAAAGTCAGAATACAGATTTTTTTAGGATTACGACCTAAATCGGGTCCCGACGGGCTATCCGAGCCTGGGAATGCGGACGGGCTTGGACAATTGTCCAAGCCCTAATCCCGGGCTTAGCCCGGCCCGAGTCCGGATAAACGGACAAAAATATTAACTTAGGCCCGGACCGTATCCGGCCCGAGCCCGAAAATGCCCAGGTCTAGTAAAAGGTAGAAATAGCCGAGATGTTTTTTTTTTCCATGTTTCCAAATTAATTTGAAATTCCAAATTATAATTGAGTTGGTGGATATGAAAATCATGCTTTAGTGTGTCTTTTTCCATTAATGCCAAATAAATAAATATAGAGAGGTGATATAGAAATTCATTTCCACGCTATACTTGACAAATTTCTTATATCATCTATATATAATCAAGGCATAGGTAAATAAGGATCAATATTGACCAGCCAAATATCCATTAATCAAATTTATCTATAATATTTAATCAAAAGGCTTAACGCCACAAGTGGTAATTTTATGGCCTCTACATCAACCGATAATTACCCCGAATAAAAAAATAAAATAATTGATAGCCATCATCTCCATGTTCAACTCTATAGCTAGCTTCTCTTAACCGCTCCCAACAATGAAAAAACCGCTTCCTATATTCTTTAACTCTCTCAATCGTTGTCAACCATTCTCAACCACTCTCGACAATCTTATTTAAAACTCTTATGTTGGCATCTCCTTACTTTGCAACTACTCACTGCTCGCACTTTCTCTCTTTCTCCCACTTCTCACGGTGATTGACATTGATGAGATAGGTGGCCTATTACAGTCTCACGTGGTACTAATTATTTATCTTCAATTCAATGACCTTGAATTTGATAAGTTTATGCTGAAATTGAACTTCATAGTTTTCTAATATTTGTTTCATGCATGGTCATGAACTCTAGCAAGATTAGAATTTCTAACTGTTGAACTTGAATTAATCATTAGAATGATTTGGATCGCTGTGATATTTTTAAAGGAAAGATGAGATTTAGATAATTCTTTTTTTAGGAAATTTAATTTCAAGGATGAGAGTTTGTTGATTAAGTACGAAATTAATTAGGTGATCAGTTTTCCATTTGATTATACTCCTCGTGTCATTTCTATAGGTTTCAAATACAACTAAAAATTACTTTTGATTAATAGAAGGGGTGTGGTGAATGGTTATTTTGTACTTATGTTACATTTTTTGAGAAGTAAAGTCTACATGAGCTTAATTCAAGGATTGTAAAAGTGGTCTTCTTTTGTGTACCTTTAATTGTTGAGAAGGTAAATATAACCATGAAAGGCACATATTATTCAGGCAGAATTGAAGGTTATTTTTTATAAACAAATAATCAATTTTATAATAATGACATATAATAATTTCTTAAAATGTTTACCGTAAATCCGTAAATGTAAGGGCAAGTATACTAGTTATAAAATAAATATTAGGAGATCGAGTTGGAAATTTGAGAAGTCAAATTTTCGACCATTAAGATTTTGATAGTTTGTTTAAGTTTTATTTTTTTCATGGAAAAAAACAACAACAAAAGCCTATGACAATGAGTGTATGATGAACATTCCAAAATGAACCAAAAATTTGAAGGTAACTAAAACCAATGACAACCAAAGCTAGTGATAAGTGGATTATAATCAAGGTCAATTAAGTCACTAGTATAAAAAGGGACATACATTTCGCAATTTTTACCTCGTCTTTATTAAATCGGGGTAACAAAGATATTCGATCTATGGTTATTAATAAAAGTGGGTTAGACGATCAATTATTTAATAATTATATAATATCGGACTACGACTTTTAACAAATAACCACGGTTTAGGTATATGTTTTTTATTTTTTATATCTCGGACCACGGTTTATATGGATAACTGTGGTGTCGTTTAATATTTCGGACCTCGATTTGAATCGTAACCGCGGTCCCGTTTAATTTTTCCCAAAAAAATCCCAGACGCCTCAGTACTGCTCTCTTCGATTTCTGGTTCATGCCGCAGTTGCTTCATCCACACAAAAAACTCCCAGACACCTCACTGTTCCTCACTCTCCGTCTCGCCTTACTAGCTTCAACAGCCCCGTCGTCCGCCGTCCAACCACCAGACGCTCCGACCACTCGAAGGTATATGCTTTTGGTAACGAATTGTATCCTCTAAGTTTTTATTGCTCTCAACAACTAAATAAGTATATACGGCTTTGGATTGTACCAGGGTGGTTTTCACAGCGGCCTATTCGTTGTCTCTTTCATTGGCTTCTATGAATTGATGCAGCGATGATTAATGACTCGGTTTGCTTTTCGTCCTCCTCTCTTCTTTCTCGCTCTTCCAAATTTGCAAAATTAGGGTTTTCTCGGCGGTGTGGGTGAGTAGATCTTGGTGGTTACCTGAATCATTTAATTGTGGAGTTTGTTGCTTTGTTCAAATTGTCTCTATACTTGTGGCATGTTTGTAATTTCAAATGCAATTGTTAGCTGGGCTAAATGTAAGGAAGACACCTTAACTTATCAGTTTTGCATATATATGACAGTGGTGTACATCTCCCCCCTTTCTTACTATATTTGATATGCATTCATGAAATTGTAAGCAAAGAGCGGAGCATGATTTTGCCTCCAGAAAATCATGTTGAGCTTCTCATTCGATTTTGAAGGAATCTTTCAGGCTTACTAGTGCGTTTGAACATGATTTAGATTTTATTCTCTTATAAACATGCTATTGGTTTGATAACTATTATGCTTAATTATAAAGACTCTACAATTACAACTGCATTTATATATATGATGCCCAGCCATTTGGGATTCAATTTATGTGCTTCAAGAGATGCTTTTATCCTTATGTTAAGACGCATGCTAGTTTTTCCTATTTCCTTGAGCCTTTGAGTAACTATATAGCTAGGCCATTATTTGGTTTCTCATTACAAATGCGATATTGATGTGACCATGCCTCCCATGACGGCCCAAGACGAGGAAGAAGCCATGAGCCTACGCTCAGAGGACCCAGTGACAAGGTCTAGGTCCAAGGCCATCGCCGCCGCCGTCGCGTCACTTATCGCACGCGCCGTCGCCAACCAAGGAAGCTCAGACGACAATCCAAGACTCGTCGTCCTTGCCACCATCGGAAGTGAAACAACGCGTTCTTCTGAAGACTTTGACACTTCGTCGTCTCTCGCGATGATCTCTTCAAAGCCTTCACCGCGCTAGAAGTGTCACGCGTTCTTTTTAAGATATTATCTATATTTGGTATTTCCAGCATGTTTAGATAATTTCCTTTGATAACTTTACATAGTTTCCTTTTATAGCATTTTAGATAGTTTCCTTTCAGTCGTTATATCTTCTAGGGTTTGTGCCTTTTGCATGCTTGCATGGGATAGCCCACGAGGTTCGACTCGGCCCATCCGACGTCTCACCTCCCCTATTTATACCCTACTTTGCTAATGTTATTTGGCACGTTCAAGTTAAAGTTCAAGGTTTTAAGTCGAGTGTTAATTCCTTCTTCCCTTGATCGGACGTCACCCATATCCCTCTCATCCCCATTCATTCCGCCGCCGACGCTACGACAACCACTCGATCTCCATCGAGTTTATCTCCTCCGCAGTCGACGATACGACACCAACGACTTGTCTCTTCAAGTCGCCTAGTCTTCATCAAACCGCTTCCGCCACCGCTACCATCTTTCCACCAAATCGCTTCCATCGCCGCCGAGATCCATTCATCGCGTTCTTCCGTTCGCGATCAACTACATCATCACGTTCCACAACAGAATCACCACACCGAGTGACTTCCCAACCAAGACTAGATCCAAAGGCGTCTCCTTTGACAATTTGGCTTGTCATCGGAGGCAAGGACACATCAACTAGCATCAGAGCCCAGCAGTCTTGTAAGTCACGCACTCAAGTTTCACTCTTGTTCACGAATTTTTTTTCTTGCCCCCATCGTTTGCTTTACCAAAAGATCACGAAAAAAATCATAACTTTCCATATACGCCGACCACCTATTCGGTTTCTACAAGGTAATACATTGGCTGAAAAATTTTCTTGTTCCCCAAGTTTTGGTGTGTTAGGTACTTTTGTTATCTTGCATGCTAGAATATTTTGTTTCCTTATTTCATGCGTGGATAGAATTTCCTTGTTTGTTAGATATTACTTTTTAGGTTGTTAAACCGAATTTCCATATATAAGATATCATCCAATCTTATCTTCTCTCTCTTATCTCTAACATCACACTTGTGATATTCTTGTTACTTAGACCTTTTTATTTTATTTCCTTTTACAACTCCGAAAATATCAAAAGATAAGATCTCGGATATTAAAAAAAAAAGATATCGAAAATATATTAAAAAAAGAAAAAAAAGTTTCCAAAGTTAGGAAAAGCCAAAATAAGGCAACTCTAACCCACATCGGTCTAAGCTCATCTTTTATATCTCTCCACCGTCTAGGTCAAGCTTCCTAGAAGTACTTTCTTGCTAATTAGGTTACTTTGTTTACGTTTGTTTTAGGGTTTCAATTTGTTCTTGTTTGTTTGATTGCAACTTGCTTGATACACCATAACTTGTTCAATCCAAGCCGCCCTCACGGCAAGCCAAACAAGCCCTACCTATGTGACCTTTGTGACTTGACTAGTGATTTGCTTGGTTGTTGTTCTTTGTTGTCTTTTGGTTCGTTTTTACTCCCATGTCTGGTCGTCTTGTTATAGGCACCATGCAGATTGGACACAGTGGAGACGACCGCGAAGATAACACCACCAACCCACTACCTCCACAATTGGGTCTCCCTCAAGACCAACCCCCACAAGACCAACCCCGCGATCCCATCATGTGGTTGTCTGAAGATCAAATCTTGATCCAGGCTCTTCGACAAGAGAACGCCACTCTCAGAGCCAACCAACAAGAGGCACCCATTGTGCCAACCCCAACACCACCTAGTGGTCTGGACGCGCCGCCTCCCACTGGAGCAACCGACGCGGTCCCATCTAAGACACGCGTGGACAAATGCAAGGGAATTATGCCGTCTACTTCTCAACATCAACCACAACTCAACAGAATGCGGAGTGTCATTGAGAGCCGCCAAGGCTTCGTTCCCAGTACGGATCGCTACGTGCCCAGAGCCACCCCCGGTGGCCACGACACCGGCTCCGACCGCGACGATGACGACTTTCGAGGTGAGTACTCTGAACCTTACAACTTTGATGATAGGTATGCCTCTCGGAGAACCCAACGCCGTGTGCCAAAGTCCACACCCCGCGATGGCCGACGTCGTCAAGCCGCCCAAGCCGACGCGACGCCAAGAAGACCAAGCCGCCGCGACACTGGGCATACGTGACGCGATGATCAATTGAGGACACCCCCTACCCAACAATGCAGCCATGATGTACGTGATCATCTTCGACACCAGAGTGTTCGAACACCGCGTTATGGATCTGATGGCTACGCGTCGATCACACCCAATGTCCAAGACGACTTCGACGAGTATGATGACGAAGAGATCGAGGACTCAGGTATGGTCAACCCAATTTTTTTTCACCCCCCTCTTGGAGATCTACTTGAATTGCAGGATCACCCATCGGATTGGATCCCTTCACCGCGTCTCCGGCCCCAAGGAGAACGCATTCAAAACATTGGCGGCGAGCGCCGCGATGGTTTCCAAAGAGACAATCGACGCGACAACTATGATGCCCAACCATGAAGACGTCAACGCGATGACGCCTACGCGCCCAGGGATGAGTTTGTCCGTGAAGATCGCGAACAACGCGATAGACACTAGGTTGGACGCGATAGACCACATGGATTGCGCGCCTTTGAGAACCCTCTCTACGACGCCGCGCCAAACAACGCGTTCAACCAAGCAACTGACCAGCCTCGATACCCGCGACATCAAGTCAAGGTAAAAATCGAGCAATTTCATGGTGAATACAACCCCTCTGTTTTTCTTGAATGGGTGCAGGCTACAGAGTACACCATTCGCTATAATCGAGTGCCACCTGAGGATCATGTCGATGCCGCGACGCTTAACTTCCGAGGAGCCGCCCACGTGTGGTGGCATAGATTCGAAGATGACTGCATTCGTCACCACAGGACACGAGTCACAGAATAACATCAACTAGTCTATGTGATGACAAAGAAATACGTGCCTCCAGACTACATGAATCAAATGCGATTGGAGATTGCCATGGCTCGCCAAGGGTCGTTGACTCCACTCGAGTTCTTTTCCAAGCTTGAAGACATGTATTACAAGGCCAACATCTTTGTTGCACCATCTACCTTGAGGACAAAATTCTTGAGTGGCTTGAACACCAACATACGTGATCAACTAGAGATCTTGCCAATCAAGGATTTGAACACACTCACACACACGATGATGCAAATTCATGCACAATTATCTCGCCGAAAGTCTTACACATATTCCACTAGCCAACAAAGGTATTCTTCTAACACTAGTGGATTACCTTATACTAATGTTCGCCCTAGTGCCTCTACCACAGCCGTGTCTAGCCAAGCCTCCAAATCAAAGCCCGCGACGCCGACCACCGCGCCGCGCCAGAACATGCCAAGACAGGCTCCAGTGAGCAACGATCGCGCGCATGATATTGAGTGTTACAAATGTGGTGGAAGAGGCCACTACAAGAAAGATTGCCCCAATGCTCGCAAGGTGTTGTTCTCCACGGCCGTCGCTGGCTACGAGTCTTATGACGATGAGGAGGCCACACTTGACGCGATCACTGAAGGCAACGAAGAAGAGGACGAAGACGCGTATGATTGCGAACCCGCTTCTCTGCACGCGGGCACACCATTGAGCTTGGTGACGTGTCGTCTCCTCACCGTCAAGGAAGCCAGCTTACGCGATCAACGAGAGAACTTGTTCCACACAAGGGCTCTAGTCCAAACAGCTTCCTTGAGTGTTATTATTGATGGAGGATCTTGTGCAAATATTGTGAATGAGAAGGTCGTCAACCACTTCAAATTGCCTACGACGCCTCATCCCCAACCTTATGCCCTCCAATGGATTTCTTCAAGTCCAGGTAACACAGTATCTCGCCAATGTTTAATTTCTTTTTTCATAGGGCAATACTGTGATTCTATTCTTTGTGATGTCATTGCAATGGACGCCACCCATATTTTGCTTGGGCGCCCATGGCAATTCGACAGGCGCGTGCTCCATGATGGCTATTTGAACACTTATGTGTTCAATTACCACGGGAAGCGCGTCACTTTGCATCCAATGTCTCCCCATGAGATCTTGCAGGACCAGGTCGAACGCGATCGCCAGAGGGCCATCGAGGCCGCGTCAACTAGGTCACACGAGTGTCCAGAGGCAATACCGAGGCAAAACTCCTCCAAATCTGGAAATACTTCGTCTTCTCCAGGAACTGGCAAGAAGAAACACAACGCCACAGCTGGGACACCAAGTGCCCCACATAATTCGAGCAGTGCCTTCCCCTCACCACAATTGGCCACTCCGTTGCCACCACCGTGTCCTTTGCAAGGCACCTGTGAGCAACACGTTCTTTTAGCCAGGCCTAGTGATCTCACTGCGTGTGTGACTGGGAAGATTCCATGTTTTCTACTTGTGCCAATTCCATGCATCCCCTGAGTTGTCGAAGAACGCGTCCGTTCCACCCGTCATCGCGACCTTGCTTGCCGCGTTCAACGATGTCTTCCCTGATGAGTTGCCACAAGGTTTACCTCCACTGAGGGGCATTGAGCATCAGATTGACCTTGTGCCAGGTGCCTCTTTGCCCAATCGCACTGCGTATAGAGCTGGCCCAGAAGAGACCCAAGAGCTACAACGCCAAGTGCAAGAATTATTGGATCGAGGCTACGTAAGGGAATCTCTCTCCCCTTGTGCTGTGCATGTGATCCTAGTGCCCAAGAAAGATGGTATATGGAGAATGTGTGTTGATTGTCGCGCGATAAACCAGATCACAGTCAAGTATCGGCATCCTATCCCACGCCTTGATGATATGCTTGATGAACTTCATGGCGCCACGCTATTCTCCAAGATTGATTTGAAGAGTGGTTATCACCAGATCAGAATGAAAGAAGGTGATGAGTGGAAGACCGCATTCAAGACAAAGTATGAGCTCTACGAGTGGCTTGTCATGCCCTTTGGGCTCACGAACGCGCCCAGCACCTTCATGCGCGTGATGAACCACGTGTTGAGATCTTTCCTTGGCAAGTTTGTTGTCGTTTATTTCGATGACATCCTTGTGTATTCACGGAGCCTAGAAGACCATGTCGATCACCTTCGCCAAGTGCTCGAGTGCCTTCGACGCGAAAGCCTATTCGCCAATTTGGCAAAGTGTTCTTTCTGCTCCGCGTCCACCAACTTTCTAGGCTACGTTGTGAGTAGTGATGGGTTACGCGTTGACGAGGACAAGATCGCGGCCATCAAAGACTGGCCCACGCCTACTACACCGACACAAGTGCGAAGCTTTCTAGGCCTCGCAGGCTTTTATAGGCATTTTGTACGCGACTTCTCCTCCATTGCCGCGCCACTACACGAGCTCACCAAGAAAGAAAGCACAGTTTTGTGGCTTGAGCCCCATGAACGCGCTTTCTCAGCTTTGAAGAAAGCCTTGTGCCAAGCACCTTTGCTCCAGCTTCCAGATTTCACCAAACACTTCGAAGTGGAGTGTGATGCCTCTAACATAGGCATTGGTGGTGTACTACACCAAGAGAAGAGGCCAATTGCCTACTTCAGTGAGAAGCTCACAGGGGCCACGCTCAACTACCCCACCTACGACAAAGAGCTTTATGCTTTAGTACGCGTGTTGAAGACATGGCAACATTATCTTTGGCCGCGTGAGTTCGTCATCCATAGCGACCACGCCGCGTTGAGCTACTTGAAGAGCCAAGCTCACCTCAATCGACGCCATGCTCGCTGGGTGGAGTTTCTAGAGACTTTTCCTTATGTCGTGGTCCACAAAAAGGGAAAGGACAACATTGTCGCCGATGTGCTCTCTCGCAGGTATGTCCTCTTGACTCAAGTGCAAACTAAAATTCTAGGTTTTGATTGATTAAGGATTTATATGCTAGTGACCCTTTCTTTGCCCCTATTCTTGAGCATTGCCTGAGATCGCGTGAGTTTGAGACCTTTTTCCTTTCTGAGGGTTATTTATACAAGGCTAGTCGTCTTTGCATTCCTAGATCCTCCATTAGGCTCCTATTGATTGAGGAAGCACACGCGAGTCGTGGACATTTTGGGATTAGGAAGACCTTAGACGCGCCTAGAGAATATTTCTTTTGGCCTAAGATGACTCACCAAGTGACTAGGTTTTGTAGAAGTTGTATGACTTGCCAGAGAGCCAAAGCTAAGTCTAGTCCTCACGGCCTCTACACTCCTTTGCCCATTCCGAGTGCCCCCTGGGAAGATTTATCTATGGATTTCATCACGGGTTTGCCCCTCTCTAGACGAGGTAAAGACTCCATTTTTGTGGTCGTAGATAGATTTTCTAAGATGGCACATTTTATAGCTTGTAAGACCACCCATAGTGCTAGTGAGATTGCTGATCTATTCTTTGAGCATGTGGTGCGTCTTCATGGAGTCCCGCGTACCATAGTGAGTGATAGAGATTCTAAGTTTGTTGGTCATTTTTGGAGAACTCTTTGGGGTAAGTTAGGCACTAAACTCCTATTTTCCACTAGCTACCACCCCCAAACTGATGGCCAAACGGAGGTCACGAATAGAACTCTAGGAGCCCTCCTTCGCACGATGCTTAAAGCCAACCCTAAGCGTTGGGAGGACTTACTATCACTTGTCGAGTTTTATTACAATAGATGCAGGCACACGGCGACCAAGTTGACACCATTCGAAGTGGTTTATGGCATAAACCCCTTGACACCACTGGATTTGTCACCGCGTCCTCTCCGAGACCCAGTACATGTCTCCGCCGCCAATCGCGCTGAGCAGGTCCAAGAGCTTCATCGACACACCAAGGAGCAGTTGGAACGGAGGGCCATGCAGTATGCCTCGCAGAAGAATTCAGGCCGCCGCCGCATCGTCTTTGCCCCCGAAGACCTTGTCTGGGTGCATCTACGAAAAGAGAGGTTCCCCTCGCGGCGAAAACACAAACTGGCACCACGTGGAGATGGCTCTTTCCGCGTGATCAAAGCCATAGGAGACAATGCTTATCAACTCGAGCTCCCACCAGATTTTGGAGTCCACGCGTCCTTCAACGTGGCAGACTTGACTCCATATGTTGAGCCCGAGTTTGATGATGGTGAAGCGGGGATGCTTCACAGCCAAGTGGGGGAGGGTGATGTGACCCTGCCTCCCATGACGGCCCAAGACGAGGAAGAAGCCATGAGCCTACTTTCAGAGGGCCCAGTGACAAGGTCTAGGTCCAAGGCCATCGCCGCCGCCGTCGCGTCACTTATCGCACGCGTCGTCGCCAGCCAAGGACGCCCAGACGACAATCCAAGACTCGTCGTCCTCGCCACCATCGGAAGTGAAACAACGCGTTCTTCTGAAGAATTTGACACTTCGTCGTCTCTCGCGATGATCTCTTCAAAGCCTTCACCGCGCTAGAAGTGTCACACGTTCTTTTTAAGATATTATCTATATTTGGTATTTCCAGCATGTTTAGATAATTTCCTTTGATAACTTTACATAGTTTTCTTTTATAGCGTTTTAGATAGTTTCCTTTCAGTCGTTATATCTTTTAGGGTTTGTGCCTTTTGCATGCTTGCATGGGCTATCCCACGGGGTTCGACTCGGCCCATCCGACGTCTCACCTCCCCTATTTATACCCCTTTGCTAATGTTATTTGGCACGTTCAAGTTAAAGTTTAAGGTTTTAAGTCGAGTGTTAATTCCCCATTCCCTTGATCGGACGTCACCCATATCCCTCTCATCCCCATTCACTCTGCCGCCGACGCTACGGCAACCACTCGATCTCCATCGAGTTTATCCCCTCCGCAATCGACGCTACGACACCAACGACTTGTCTCTTCAAGTCGCCTAGTCTTCATCAAACCGCTTCCGCCACCGCTACCATCTTTCCACCAAATCGCTTCCATCACCGCCGAGATCCATTCATCGCGTTCTTCCGTTCGCGATCAACTACATCATCACGTTCCACAGCAGAATCACCACACCGAGTGACTTTCCAACCAAGACTAGATCCAAAGGCGTCTCCTTCGATAATTTTGCTTGTCATCGGAGGCAAGGACACATCAGATATGAACATGAAAAGTTTAGATTTGAAAGACCTTGTGTGTGATGCTTGTATAATCTAACAATGAAATTGTCTTTCACAACTAAATAGCTAGCTTTCTCTCTTATCATTAAATAGTTGTAAAAATTTTGTTTTTCTTGGTTTTTACATCTAACTCCTTAGTTATTATATCTTTTATGTTTATGTTATACTAATACATAGAAAATGATGTAGTATTTGCTTAGAAAATGCATTAGCACCACTTGATTCTAACCTCTCATAAATATGTGACAACTTATTCTTGGATTTTAGGGGACAAAACAAGCGATTGGGAGCTGATTGCTGAGGTACGATGCATTTTGTTTTCCTGATTTTGCTATATATACTAGATTTTGAGAGGATTTACATAATGGTTCACTGTAGACCAAAAAATGAACAAAGCAAGTGACAAAAGGAAGTCATAAAGAGACCCTTTGAGGTAAGGACACCTAAAATAATATTACATATTACAATATGATGTCAAGGAGGGAGAATCAATGTTCAGCAAAATGGCAACTAGCTTCCGCTAACTGGGTATCTTTCACTTGGTGCTTGACGACAAAAGACAATCTAAAGTGACTTTCAATGTATGAGTCAACTTTGATGTGTCTTGCCCATTTCCATTTTCTGAATTTCATTCAATTCCACATGATGGCTTCAACTAATGCATCCACAATAACTTTCAATGTATGAGTCAACTTAGCCAAGGCCGCAAAGTGTTGTCTACGCTAGACATGATATCAAAGTTGGTGCAAAGGGTAATTTACTATTCACTTTTATAGTGAAACTTAAATGAAGTTTGGTTAAAACAAATGGTACGTTGCTTCCATTTTGTCATTTAATTGTTGATGTGCTTATTCCCTGCTCACTTTTGTAATTATCCATACCTTCTCTGGATTAGACATTGACTTTTAGCTACACTTGTGACACACGTGCTTGGTGAATATGCTCACTTGTGATGCAAGAAGAATCAATATCAGTTGTCATCACATTTGTTGTAAACTTGGTTGGTTCCTCAAGTTTGTTATTTTTTATTCCTAAGTTACTTGGGCAGAGTATAAAAGAAATTAGAAATTGTAATCTCTTTGGCAGTTCAATATTTAGTCTCATGGAAATATATGTACTATTTATATTCAAACTTTGATTTCTTTTAATAAAACATTGATTTCTTGTTGTGATATTTAAAGGAGATACCTTCTTGAAGAAAGAGCAGTTGTTTGATGTAGAAGATGGAGGATGTTTCTCCCTATTTTTTAGAAGGTTTCTAATGTGTTGGTTGATTTTCTATTTCTGAGGTTCAAGTAACCTGTTTACTGAAAGTTCATGACCACTAATTTTTCTTATTTCTTGATATGATATTTGCAGGCTGAGAACATGATTGAGCACAAGGATGAAATATAATTTCACACCCTAAAAGAAGATGGTTTGTTACTGAGAAAGAAAAGAAGGAGATGGCCAAAGATGCAAAGGCGAGCAGGATGTTTTGATATAACACTTGGTAAAGTTACACTTGTCATTTTGATAACTACTCAATGGATCCATATGTTGTGTCTTGTATCTTCTTACCCATATATATTTCCTCCTATTTAGATTATTTAGTTTTTTATATACCTTGATGTATGTATACACCAGAGTTATTTTGCTATGATAGTCATTTCTTGACACTTTAACTTATTTCATGTGAACATAAGGGTAATTTAAAGGCCGTGGATTCATTTGATGTTCATGGGCACTCATGCGTTCGACCCAAGCTTGACGAATACTTACTCCAGATAGCTGGTCTAATTTTCGTGGTGGATGTTGTAGTTTTCTTGTATAGTTGTCACGAAGTTGCTCATTATACCACCTCCCAAATCCCCAAATAAGAAGGTTGGTGTGCTTAAATATCGTGTACATGCATGCAATATAGTAAAGAACTGATGCAGATTAACCTTTATCTTGCAAGGTACTTGTATGATATTGTTATTAAAGCAGTGTTGTGAAGGGGAAAGTTTCTCATTCTCATTCTATGTAACAAAACAGAGGACGTGAGTGGACACTCCAAGGATTTTAGCCGTAAACATGTGGAGAAAGAGATGTAAGATTTCATTTTAGTTTCTTCTACGTACGTGGTTCTAGAATTTCAACACAATGAAGTTCACATCTTTATGAAATTAGCATTTCAGTACAATTTAGTATGCTAAATTAGCACTTCAATGTTTTTTTTTTGCATATTTAGTTTTGAGGAATCGAATTAGATGGAAATTCATAGCTAAATTCAAGTAAGTATTGTAGCCATGGTTCTTTAAAAACTGTTACATTGTCATGAATGGAAATAGATCAAATAAATGGAGTAGGAGGGAAAATAGGAGATATGTTATGATATGAGAGAGCAGAGAGTAGGGAATGAGAATAGTGAGAGCATGAAATATTTTACCAATTTCTGATCTAAGTACTAAGTCACTGTTTTTTGTGTATAGCATTTCCCTATGATATAGAGGGGAATAAAACAACTGCGGTTCGAACCGTGGTTCTGTACTAGTGAGTATGGTTCTCCTTTTTGTAAGTTTTTATTTATTTTAATATTTCAAAAAAGAAAAAAAGATGTTATAGAAACATTTGTAGGCATGGGTATTTAACTAGTTACTCTATATTTTAAATACTCTTGTTTGATGGAAACATGCATTTTGAAGTTTGATGCCTCTTTTTGTGCAAGTGTACGTTAGAACTACGAAAGTGCATAGTTCACCTTTAAAAAAGCTTGTGGGCATTGTTGATTGGCTTTGTTCTCAAAATTGCATGAGCTAAAAACAGTAGCTCAAAAAATCTGTGTAGCCTATATCAGAATCCTGCTTTGCTTTTGCTTTTGCTTTTGCTTTGCTTTTGCTGCTAGCTCCATCGGCACTAATTGGAAATATAAAGTTGTTTTGCAGTGGTTCACGTAGGAGTTGTCTGCAGCATGGTGAATGCAGGGCCCAATACCAATGGAAGCCAGTTCTTCATATGCACTGTGAAGGTAATTCTGTTCTTCATATGCACACGACTACTTGATTAATTAAGAGGCATAAAATAAGTATTATATGATGCTCTTTTGATTACTTCTTCTAGCTCACTAATATTTGGCTACTCAAACTGTGTCCTACTGAATTGCATTGCAGTTAGATCATCATCCCTAATTGGGCATGGCTTCCCTTCAGATCTAGCTAGGCTTCATCACAAGTTCAAGGACCCTAATTTATCCCAACTCTCAGGTTTATTAATTATTTCTTCTTCCTTTAATTTCCTACCCGCCCAGCTTCTTAGTTATATATAATACTTGTTTCCCATTAAAAACTCATTTATCAATCTAATTGGCCGATGAATCTTCATCACAACCACACTTCCCTTCCATCTACTTTGTATACTCTTGTAGTATTATTACCCAGCTGGGAGTCTTTTTATAATTCAAAAAGGTTGCCATCTAATGGTTACTCAATCCCGTTTTTATCTTTTTGTTTGTTTCATTTAAATTGAATTAGGATCAAGTGCATATTAACCTTACATACTTTATAGTAAATAGTGAGGACTAATTAGAGCCATTAAATTAGTTTGATCTAACGGTTGATATTTGCTAATTTTTTTCATTTGTGCACATGCATACAGGAAAGTAAATTTCAAAAAAAAAATGTATCATTCTGATTTTGTTATTTTTAGTTACGTTTTGACTCTATTTTTCAATTGTGTGATTTTATCCCGTGAACAACTCCTATAATAGATCTATGTGTTACCTTGTATGTTATTCATATGATAGAAAAATCAACGGTCTATAATACTTCTCATTATTTATCTCTATATAGAGAGTCTCGTCACTAGAACCCAACCCTATATAGAATTAGAATTTGATCTTTGTTTGTGTCCATGGAGCAGACTATATATATAGTTGCACCGACGTCATTATTCAAGCTGGTCATCCTAGCTAGCCTCTTGTAAGATTGTGAGTATCCACTCCTGTAAGTGCTACTCGTTTGAATATACATGGCTTTTAAGCTCATCATCATCATATATCTTTTAGTACAAAATGGGCTACCTAATTAATACTCATGTAGCTTGTACTTAGGTAGTACAGTTGACTAAATACAATTACGTATTCATCAAAAAACAAATGCCCCATGATTAATACTCATGTAGAATTTGATCAACCTTCTATTTGTATATGGAAATGCCCCATGATTAGTCCTAACAATAAGATCCTCACTAATCTAATCACAATCATTGCACTGAATACTGTTGCGTAACGCATCTTTCACAATCAATAACAATACATGAATCATTAATATAATTTCTTATAACTTAAACTATGACTTTTTGCTTGTTATGCTAAATGGAATTTAGCCCTTAACGGCAAAGAAAATGACTTTAAATTCAGCAGTTTTCAGAGGATTTGTTTGCATTATCTTCGTATAGAGCTTCACCTCCCCAAAAAATAGGATCTCTTTGCATAATGTTTCTTCCCTCGTATAGAGCTTCACCTCCCTAGAGAACAAGGTATGAGTTGTTAGCTATCTAAACATATGCATTAGAAGGCCTTCCCTTTTAATTTTCTTGTCAAATGCTGTTTGATTTTAGATCGAACTTTGACCTAATTCGCGATCTAAAATCGAACAATACTAGACAAGAAAATATATTAAAAGGGATGGCTCTCTAATGCATATGTTTAGATAGCTAACAACTTATACCTTGTTGGGGAGGTGAAGCTCTATACGAGGGAAGAAAGATTATGCTCTATATGAAGATTATGCAAACAAATGCTCTGAAAACTGCTCAATTTAAAGTCATTTTGTTTGTCGTTTGGGGCTAAATTCGATTTACCATAACAAGCAAAAAGTCATAGCTTAAGTTATAAGAAATATGTATGATTTATGTACTGCAATTGACTGTGAAAGATGCGTTACGCAACAATATTCAGTACATTGATTGTGATTAGATTAGTGAGGATCTAAATGTTAGGACTAATCAAGGGGCATTTCCATATACAAATAGAGGGTTGTCATTTAATTGCAGAATGTCTTGCAGGCTTGGAGAGTTGTCCATGTCCCAGAAAATAACAAATTTGATGCAGCACCCGAGAAGCTGAATGCATTAGATTCTAGATAGAAGTCGGTGGCATGATTTTGCATATCTTATATTTACTTCCGTGTATATATGCACCATTTTAACCTATATATACGTTCTATATTTTAATTGACTAGTTTAGTATGAACATAATTATAATAACTTATAGTATCTCATAAATTAACTATCAGAGGAAATACAATAATTTTAATCAATTGTATGGTAGCATTACAGCCAAATAGCCATATATATATATATATATATATATCTGCTTTTTATTTAATACATGCTTTTCTTTTCAACTTCTTATCGCACTATTTTTTTCAACTTCTTATTGCTAGCTATCTAGGAAATTGTTGAAATAAATCTAGCTAGATCGAGAACGTTAATCAATTACAATACACATATATTCGAAGTCGATAAGTTCCATTTTCTTACACTTCAACTTAAATACTTAATAATATACTCTGTATACTACACGTCGTAACTCGTAATAAACAATTTACCTTAGAAGTTAAAATTATTTAACTAGTTTTTAATTAAAAATCTTAAAATCAGACCATGTACACGCATGAATTTAAAGTACTGCTTGTGAAGGCTTATGATCGAGTGGAATGGTATTTTTTGAATATGTATCTTTCTCATCCCACAAATCACGTTCGGCCCCAATCGAACCATCGGCTCTGATACTACTTGTTGTTGGGAGATGTACTTTTGAGCCCAATTGCCAAGCTCATCACATAAGCATAACGAGGTTCCATCCTAAAATCAATTGATAATAGGAGTAGTTCATCTACTTATATACTAGACTTAAATACCTCACAATTCCGATGTGGAACTCTCAATTGATTCTCAACAATCTTTCCTAACTTAAAGGTCCCACAAATCACGTCCGGCCCCAGCTGAACCATCGGATCTGATACCATTTGTTGCGGGGAGATGTACTTTTGAGTCCAACTGCCAAACCCATCATATAACCCCAACGGGGTTCCATCATAAAACCAATTGACAATAGGAGTAGTTCATCTACTTATATACTAAACTTGTATACCTCACAATTTCGATATGAGACTCTCAATTGACTATCAACAATCTCCTCCTAACTTGAGGGTCCCACAAACCACGTCCGGCCCCAACCGAACCTTCAGCTCTGATACCAACTGTCAAACCCAGCACATAAGCCCAACGAGATTTCATTCTAAAACCAATTGGCAATAAGAGGAGTATCTCATCTACTTATATACTAAACTTGGATACCTAACAATTTCGAAGTGGGACTCTCAAATGACTCTCAACACAAATTTTCAAATCAAATCAATAGAGGAGACGAGAGGGGTAGATACAAGAACGAATAAACAAGAACCACACTTCCCATTAAAAATCACCTCCAATGTTTTATTTCCCATTAAAAAATCATTAATCAATCTAATTGGCTGATGAATATCATAACCACACTTCCCTTCCATCTAATTTGTATGAACACCATAAACAAACACCTACACTTATAGTATTACCCAGTTGGAAGTCTTTTTTATAATTTAAGAAGTTTTCCATTTAATGGTTAATAAATAAATATATAGGATCCGATTCTGGTGTGAAATGAATTTTATGAGAGAACTGAGAACGCACCAGAGGCGTTCCCGTCCTCGCGCGTGTTTCTGTTCTCAGTTAACACGGATGTTCATTGTTTTGTTCGTAGATGTCATCGCAGTATACAACGATGTTCACCACTTTACACTAAAATATAGTGAATTTGCTAGTTTTTTTACTCTTTTTTTTTTTCCTTTTCAAACTCTCAAATCTTTATAAAAATGATCATTTAATGTTCATTATATGTTTATAAGACGCAATATTAGTAATATTTAATATAAAATCAAGTTTAAAGTAAATAAAATGTAATTTTTTCCTTATATGTGTTTTGTAATGCACATGTAGGCATAGTTGTTCACATGTATCCTTAAAACATTTTTCTTTAACATAAAATCAAGTCTCGTGTTCGATTCTCCCTAAAAGAAAAGTAAACTATCAGATTTACTTTTATAATAAAAGTCAATTAATTGAACCATTTTGCCACCACAACTGGTGTAATCATTGCCATTGAGACATGATGGTATCTTAATGAATATTTGATTGCCCGTACGAAGCACGGGGTAATATTTTACAGTTTTTGAAATTTATATTAAGAATCTATTTGAATTCTGTTGATAACACATTAAATTATATTATAATAATTTAATTTTCAATAAATTCTAGGATGGTCCAAAAGAACTCAAAACATTATTAAAAATATCATAATTTTTAAACTATGTAAATTATATGATGTTAAATAAATTCATAATGATATAATAAATTGTGTATAATTTGACTTATATAGTTATTTTGTAATCCAAAAATTGATACACATTAAATATTAAATTGTATAATTTTGTAATACTATTATGAATGGATTAGTTATAATTCCGTCATAATATACAAATTACGATACATTAATATAATAATAAGAACAATTATTGTTGAATAAAAATAACATGAAACTTTGTTAATATATTTTCAATATACAAAACTAAGAGATAGTAAAAATATTATAATTTTTTTTTATCGTTTACGGATTGTAGAAAAGTAAAATAGGAAAATATGTATATAATATTGGGGGAATTTGTTGAAATTATAAATTCAAATATAAATTGTCCGGGATTGTTAAAATGCATTTGGTAAAATATTGGTCAAATTGCAACTTTTAGATAGAATATCTATGTATACTAATAATATTTATATATCAATATTTTTCAATACCTTTTAGTAACTTTGAATAACTTTTAGTAAAAAATAAAGAAAGAATTCTGAGATGCTAGATTAGATTGCTAATAATATAGACGTGAATTGAAGAAAGTCTTTAAGTAGAATTAATATCATTAGTATATCTTTTAAAAAACTATTTCAGATATTAGTATTAGTTAATTATAACAACAATTAATTCAAATTTAAAATGTATAACAATATGCACGCTCATTATAAAAATTAACAATATATATAATATTTTTTTAAGATTAGTTGGGATTTGAATTGTAATCTTACAAATAATTTGATTCACCTAATATTTATCTCTTATCTTTTGGATGGATGATATTATAAAGTTGATGGCACCCCATATAGGCAAAATATATAGCCCAAAAGCAATGCCGTCAATTTAAACATGTAGAAAATAAAAACTATTGCTATCATCGTAAACCGACAGTACACCAATTAAGTAAAACAATGTAATAACAAATCTATATTACCTTTGAGTGGAGAAACGTTATACGAAGAAGTAGAATATCCAATTGTTTAGATATAAGTGCATAGAGTTGGGTTCTGGTGAGGAGAGTTTCTATAGTAAATAGTAGGGAGTTATATGGAGCGTTTATGTTTTTGATCATATGTATAATATACTAGCGTTCATGTAGATTACAATAGAACTTGTTTACAGGATAAAACTGTAACAAAATATATAAAAAAAAGTAAATAAGTTGTTTCCTAAAATCTCTACCCTCAATTTCTAGTGAAAAGATTTGGTGAATTTATTTTGGGAATTCGATCCACAGCGAAACGCTTGATTCTTAATTCGTCCATTGTTGCTCGATTTCTAAGGCTGATTTGTTATAAGTTGTTCATATTTTTTATGTTCATAACTGTCGTAGATTTGGTGATTTATCTATTCGCTCGACTCTTTATTTTTCCTTTATTTTCAAGTTTTAAATGTGAACAATTGTTCATCCAGTTGTAATTGTTGTACATGTGTTGTTCATCCAATTGTTCATCCATTTCTACGTCTTGTGTTGTTCATATATGTTGTTCGAGTGAACACTTATTCATTGTAACAATTGTTCATTTATGTTGTTGCACACTTGTTCATGGGAACAATTGTTCACGGTGTGCTCTCTTCATCTTCTGTGTGTTAATCGCAATTTCAACCCAAATATATTTTATTTACACCGAAAATATTTTTTTATTCAAAACCTTCTTGTTTTTATTTTAACTCATCATTTCTCTTTTCCTTAATTATATACACAATTGTGCATTAATCACAATGTCTACCCAAATATTTTTATTTTCACCCAAAAATACTTTTTTGTTTAAAATGCACATAATGTACCATCCAAATGAACATAGTGTACAATTTAAATGCATATATAGTTCAGTCGAAACTTTTACCCCCGACTAACTTGTGATTCGTCTTGGAATTCAAAATGCACATAATGTACATTCCAAGTACACATAGTGTACAATTCAAATGCACATATAGTTTGATCAAGAGTTTTATCCTAACTGAATAGTGTTTTTCTTATAAATGCACATACGGTGCACAATAAAAATGCACATATTGTCCAACCGAGACTTTTATACCCGTCCAACTTGTGTTTATCTTAGAAATATAGATACGATACACTCCAAATGCACATATTGTACAATGCAAATGTACATATACTAGATGTACATTTGGTTATAAGGTGATGTACATTTGGATATAATGTGATGTGTATTTTAGATATAACATTAAAAGTATTTGAATATACTATAGTGTATTTGGATATAACATGATGTGCATTGTGAATTGTGAGATATTCAATTGAATTTAGTGAGTGTACATTATTAACTATACCGATTTGCAGGAATACCCCAAATGCATTAGTGACTTGCAAAAATATCACTTTGACTTTTTTTTTTGCATTGATATACCATTTGGGGTATTTTTGCAAAATATTAATTTTTTTTTAATTCAGAAATTAAGTAAAAGCAAAAAAAATCATGAAAAGAAAAAGGAAACAAAAAACACAAAATAGGAAAATATCATTTTTTAATATTTCCCTCCAAAACCCCAAATTTTATCCCGCCCCTTTCTTCATTTCTCCCGCCCACTTCCCTCCCATTTCCCGGCCATCCCGCCTTCCTCCATCCCGTCAGTCGGTGAATGAACAGTTGGAAGTGAAAGATCCAAACCCATTCTCCCTCCCCTCCCTCTCCCTCCCATTCTGCAGACGTGTTGAACCTCAGGAATGGCGAACTGTGTAACTGTTAAACATGAATGACGATTGGCGATTAACTGTGTAACAGAAGTGTTGAACCTCAACAGATGAACCCGAAGAACTGTTGAACTCAGCAGATTGATTCACAAGCGGTTTTCCAGGTTAGGGCTAAATTATGTAAAACCAAATATTCAGAAGGGAGAAAATGTAAAACCGAAGCTACCCAAGCGACCAGATGAACTGGTAGTTTTCTGAAGTAAAGAAATGATTCACAAGACTTTTGTTAACCAGATGAACTGGTAGTTTTCTGAAGTAGACAAATATTCAGAAGGTTTTTTACCTGCTATAATAGAAAGTTCTTGTCGGCCTTAGTAAAACAATTGTCATACTTAATAATAAAACTGTCATAACTACAACGTTTAAATTGGATATATGTCATACCAAATATTCATAGAATAATGTCATAACTACAACTAAAAGTTTTTAGTCATTAAACCATATTACATGGTTGCCTATTTCCTAATTTGGGTAGGACGTGTGATATCTGGCATATTACATGGTTGCCTATTTCCTAATTTGGGTAGGACGTGTGACATCTGGCTGAATAGTTCTACTCAGAAGCTGGATAGTTCATCTCAGAGATCCAATAAATACAAGATGTCTTAATTGGATATCCCTTTCCCGATGCTCTGCCTCTTTGACAATTTTACTTTACATAGATATTAATTGCACTTCATCTCACCAATCTACTTTACAGATATCTTAATTAGAAAATGCTCCATGTTTGAGTATTTTTAGGTACATGGTGCCACTCGTAGTGCTGGTGATTTCAAAACCATGACATTGTAAATTGCTATTGTGACATATTGTTTATCCTATTTTCACAGAGTAAGAGTCTATGACTGAAAAATATGGCCGTATTCAGACTGATTTACTTCACAGAGATCTTACTTTACAGAGATCTTAATGGCACTTCATCTACCCCATCTCATTGGAGTGTGTGTTGTTTGACTATCCCAACTGTACATGCTCTTTGTTTCACTTCATCTCACCCATCTCTTTCTACTCTTCATCTCTTTCATCTCCTTAGAGCAGCTCGTGTGGTTGTGTTCTTTTCTTGTGGACTCACGAACTTCTGTTGGATTTTAATTGAGTGGAAAATAGGTATAGATGATGAATACTCCACCATTGGAGACAAGGGAGAGGTTGGCTTCA
Organism: Rheum nobile; assembly: GCA_027886185.1. Classification (NCBI taxonomy): domain Eukaryota; kingdom Viridiplantae; phylum Streptophyta; class Magnoliopsida; order Caryophyllales; family Polygonaceae; genus Rheum; species Rheum nobile. Next base: position 2,528,480 of record WOAB01000207.1, on the reverse strand, counting down.
TCGATGTTCCTTCAGTCACAACTTCCACTCCTACTGAGGAGGGTCATGTCATGGTGTCTGTGCCGTTTCCATTTGCTGGAGGAAAGCCTCAATCGGTTCCTGTGAACGAGGTTGCCGTGGCGTCATTCATAATAGAAAACACCACTGATGAATATATTTTACTTTTGGGTGTGAAGATTAATGCTTCAATTCCTGAAGATTCATTTGTGTTGTCATTGATGAAACCTCCATCTGGCCAGCCAGATGACATACCCGAGGAAGATTTTATCCGTTCTTTTCATATGGAGAAACGAAATTTGATGCCACATGGTTGCCTGACTATATGGATGTCTTGTGTGCACAAGGAGATTGGCGTTTTCACATCTATAGTGCATATCCAAACTGATGTTGTGACTATTGAACGACTTGTCTTCCTCTTGGCTGAAGATGAGGTATCCAAAGCTTTGGCACCTCAGAGACCATATAACATACCACCACAGATCAGGAAAGCGATAGAGTTTGAGGAAATCCCTGAAGTAGTCTTACAAGGCTTAACAGAGGAAAATTATGCGTCGTATTTCAATGAGTTGTTAGGGATGGAGGAACTTCTGATTATGGTAAGTGTTATATTTTCTCTGTATGGGGGTTGGGGAACTGAGGGGATAGCTAGATGGCATCGTTCTCTCGTAGTACCAAGTTGTTGAATGATTTTTTTTATATTTGTTTACAGGAGTACGTGAAAGCTTATAATATGAAGTCTGTTACTTTGAGACAAAGGTATAATGTCAGGCTTGTAGCACTTAAAGTGTCAGGACTAGGTGAAAGAAGGCCCTCAGTTGTCAGTGGAGATGTGGTGAATGTTTATGGAGAATATTCTCTCCATCAGGTATGTGGATAATGTTAGGTATCTTACGATTTTTATCAAAGTGTTATATACTATGAAATTGCACGAATTATCGTTGTCAATGTTATGTTCTCATGTTGAACTTGCCAATGTTCTTTGAACAGGGCTTGATCCACCGTGTTGAGGCTGATGAATTATTATTACAATTTAATGATGAATTTTACCAAAGGCATATAGATAGAAATGTGTATGAAATCTGTTTTGTGTTCAACGGGGAAAATTTCCGTAAGCTTCATGAAGCCATTCTATCTGCAGAGGCATTACACGAAAAACTTCCTCTTTCCCCATGAGTATCATTCAAAGCGGAGGATTACAACAAACAATTTTGTGCCTATCTCACTTCTTCTTGATGAGGACTAAAAAAATGTTGTTCGCTTAATTTTAGGCTGCAGAGGAGGAGCTCCTTATGTGATTTATGGACCTCCGGGAACAGGAAAGACAAAAACACTGGTGCAAGTGATCCTACAACTCTATACAACTAGACGTAATTCTCATATACTGGTATGTGCTTCTTCAAATTGCGCGGCAGATCACATATTAGAGAAAATCCTTTGTGAGGGGATGAAACTTAGGGAGGAAGATATTTATAGGTTGAATGCCATACATCGTCCCTTATAAAAAATGAACGCTTCATTGTTGAGGTTCTGCACCTACAGTGCAGGTTTCTTCACTTGCCCTTCTCGAGATGCACTCTGCAGGTACAAGATAATAATAACGACATACACGAGTGCATCTTACCTCTATCATGCTGAAGGGGTTAACCGTGGCCACTTCTCCCACATCATCTTAGATGATGCAAGCCAAGTTTCAGAGCCAGAGACAATGATCCCCGTATCAACCCTCTTAGAAAAGAACACAATTATTGTTCTTTGTGGTGATCCCAAACAACTTGGGCCTGATATTTATTCAAAGCAAGCTGAGGCTTATGGTTTGGGAAGATCTTTTCTGGAGAGGTTGTTGGACTTTGAAGTTTACAGATCAGGGGATCGCAATTATGTCACAATGTTGTTGAACAATTACCGGAGCCACCCTGCAATTGTTTGTGTTCCTTCAAGACTATTTTATAGTGGAGCATTGATTCCATATCGAGAAGACAGTAACACATCTTCCTTACCTTGGGCTGATATGCTTCCCAATGGGAACTTCCCTTTCACGTTTTGTGGCATCCAAGGCTTTGATGAGAGGGAAAAGGGCAGCCCATCATGGTTTAATAGGATTGAAGCTAGCAAGGTGGTTGAGCTCGTACAGAAGCTGATAAAAAGGAATGTGCATGAGCAAGACATCGAGATTATTACCCCTTTTCCACAACAAGTACTAAAGATAAGAAAGGCTCTCATGTCTCTACGTATGAGGCATATTGAGATTGGCGGGGTTGAGCAGTTTCTGGGTAAAGAAAAGGAAGTGATCATCCTGTCAACCGTAAGATCGACCTCTAACCACGATGAATATGACAGGACTTTCCGCATGGGATATCTGAGCAACCCGAAGAAGTTTAATTTTGCCCTGACTCGTGCCCGATCATTGCTTATTATTGTTGGAAACCCTTATATTATAGAAAAGGTAATTGCCGGTAAAAAAACTTACATTGTTGGTCATTGTTGTTGGTCATTGACAGGATTAAAAAGGTTGATTAACTAACCGTGTTTTTGGTCATTGGCAGGATTGGCACTGGCAAGAAATCCTAAAGGATTGTGTTTTAAATAGCGCCTATGAAGGCTGTGCATTCCGCGTGAAGGATGAGGTTGACAATAGGTAGTTGTGATAAACTGCGATCCCCCGCGATCGCGGTTGGTCGCGGTTTTCTGAGCGACTGAACAACTTCCAATTTTCTCCAAACTGCTGGGTTGTTTCGTTTTGTTTAATTGAGCATGTATTTAAGGGGCTCGGATTAGGGTTTAAAATGACGGACGGGAGAGCTAGCATGGGGGCTAATCTTCCTTTTTTTTTTTACTCTCAAGAACACTTAGATTTCTTTTTCTCTCTTTTGGATTGGAATTGGTTGTGAAGAACTAATTTCCTGTTTTGCCTAGCGTGGAAGCACAAAGTTAACCCGGTTGTAAGGTTCATTTCTCTTGTTCATCCCTTGTTGGATTTGATATTAATTTCCTTGAGCATATTTCAAATTTCTATATTTTTGACTAGATTGATCTCCTGGTTTAAATCTATAGTAATCTAAGTGCTAGAATTGGGATAGACGGTGGAATCCCTAATCACTTGTAGCGATCACAATTGCATGAAATTGGTAAATTGAATTCAATTGTGAAAAGGAAATTGATTTGCATTGCATACTTGCGTTGTTGAGTCTTTGCATGCAATCCATACAATCTTACACTTTATGCTACTAATTGAACCAACCTTAGAAGGTCTTCTAGGTTATCAGTTAGTAAGTGTTAGCAGGACCGGTTGGCTTGTTAATATAAATAAGATCAGAAGGGGAACAAATCAAAAGGGTGAATATGAACATGAGAGGAATCAATGATCAACTTGGTTAACTGCTGTGTGGAAACTTGCTAGGTGAAACTCCCTTTCTTCTTATTTTCTTTAGCTTGATTTTGGTGTTATTTCATTTGTGTAGTCTTAGTAGAAAACCATTCTCCCCCCATTTGTTCTTTAAAGTTGATAAATTAGTAATTACATAGAAATTGACGCGTTGATTCCCTTGGGTTCGACTCCTTACTTGCATGCTATACTCTAGTTGCATATTAGGATTACTTTGATAGCGCGCACGACTGAAAATACGTTATCAGCTTACATGAAAGTGAATAAGATATCCTCCACTAGTCAAACCAGTTCATATCGAAAATACTAACGGCTATCCTTTTTCTGTACTCATCCACAAATTTGTCACCCACGTTCACGATGTTTTGACGTCCGGAACTTAGCATTTCTATGTACTTGATCATGAAGACGCCACAATCGCCCCTGCACACAAGTAAAAAATATAGTTGGTTTGCTGATATTATAACCAATTTCACACAAGAAACAAAACAATTTATGTAAACAACTTACCCTCTCTTGTTTCTCTCCAATGTAGGAACACGAGTCACACTTAGGGGATTTCCCCCGCTATCTTCATAAATTATTGCCAAGGGCTCATATTGTGCTATCATGACAGGAAGAATATATGTCAACCCTGCAAGGAGCCTATGGACTTTCGACAATTTGAACAAATTGACGTCGGGATCGTATACAGTGACACACCATTTACTTAGTTGTATCTCCAGAGCTACCCAATGTTTCTCCTTAAAATTGAAGGGGAGGTATATACGATCCACATCCTTCCAATCCTTCCCATAAAGTGCAGGCATTTTTCCACGTAGGTATCTCATCTTAGATCGATCAACAACATAACTTTGCTTATCTGAAAACCATCTATTCATTTCCTTGTCCAAATTATGCTGAAACCAGGTGTCCAATATTACAACTGGTTTGTCACGCACACGACAACCAAGATAATACATACATTCGTCCAAGTGCTACAAACCAAAAATATATGTCATACCAGAAATTTGCTGCATGCCACGATAATTTATATAAATAATGAAAGGAGCTTACCTGAGAACTCAGCCACGCCTTTGGTTGCAACAATTTCTCAAAAAACTTCCTCTGCAGATGTTCTCCAGTTGGAGAATCAATTTCCTCACTGCATCATAACATGGTTTAATTAATATCTCAAACACGCGTTCATATCATCAAGACAAGTTCATATCATCAAGACAGGAGGGACAACTTCCTAACCTTTTTTTCGAGTCTAACCAACGACACAATTTATTCATGATTGAAATTCCTTTGGACGTTGAAACCTTGCATCGTTTGGGATTATCGGCTTCTCTGGACAGTCCTCTCTTCCTGACATGATGGTCCTTCAGTTCACCAGTTGTATTAATTGTTTTTTTGACCTGCTTTTTCTTGTTGAGACTCCAATTGATTCTTTGGTAGACTCTCCTTCCACCTCAGCTTCTTTTAGCGTCTGCAAATAAGTTTTTTCATAAATAAGATGTTGGTGATCTGAGGGACTATCCTGTCAGGAAGATTTATTGATGCATACCTCAACTCCTTTTGTCCTCCCTTTTTTATTTCCCCCCTCATTCTGAACTGCACCATCTTCATCACCCATCTTCTTTTTTGAGCGAGTCTTCCTTGCAAATACTTTTCCTTCCTTGCAAATACTTTTCCCCTCATCCTGTATTGCACCCTCAACATCATCTCTTTGAACTGCACCATATTTATCATCCTTCTTTTTTTTTGAACGAGTCTTCCTTGCAACTTGCTTTCCTTCTTTCTTATCGTCTTCTTCTTTTGTCATCGTTTCTCCATTTTTCCCCTCATCTTCTACTGCACCCTCAACATCATCTCTCTGAACTGCACCATCTTCATCATCCTTTTGCTCTCGATAAACAACCATATATCCTAAATTTCCATTGTCGACTTTAATGGCACCTTCATCATCGTCATCCTGTAGGGGATTTGAATCAGACCCCCCCATTCTATCCATTTCGACATCCTCATCACGACCATGTATAACATTCTGCTTCAATAAATTACAAATTAGATTTAACTCAAAAGAATAATAAGTAAGTGTATCATTCTATAATGTTTGTCAAAAACAGAGCTTTATGCATCCATCCAACTTATAAAACTACCTTTTTCTATTAACTAACTATGACATTCCTGTTATAATGTTTGTCAAAAAAAGGCTTTAACTGACAATAAATATAAGTAACTGTCAATCTCAAGTTTAAAACAGTGACATTTTACCTTTTTAAAATGACATTACTATTCTACATTCCGACAAGTAAAAATGCTTGAGCTTCCACGAAATAAAAATCTAAGTTCCCAAACAAAACTTAATAACGATTGTTGACAGTTATCTTACATCCCCTTCCTCTTGTTCATCATTTGTTGAACCTGAGTTGTTGAATACCCTCTTCTTGATCATCTGTTCCATTATGCCCAAGGTTTTATTCATAGCACTAAATCATGCGTCCACTTGGTTTTCCAAATTAATCATATGCTCATGAAGCTATTTCATAGCGCACATCATCTGTCTTGCATCCAGGCCTGAGGACTTCGCAGCAGGGGCAGGGTCCGAATCACTCTTTCCTTTTCTTCTATCATTGATAGACCTCTTATTACTTACCTCAAATTTCTCAACTGCCTTGTCAAAGTAAGTGTCCTTTACTTCCCCATCAAATTTGCATTCTTTTAAGACCTCCACCTCAGCTTCTTCCTCTATCAACACCACATTTGGAATAAAACGGGATGTGGCCTTCCCCAAGAAAGACTCCATAGCCTTCGCATCAGGTTGTGAATCTGATGACCATCGTAGACCGCATGGGTAGGCCTCCTTATCCACCAAATGTGCAAACGCTGAAGCAATTGGTTTAACAGCTTCAAACAGCCAAACCTGAACCGCAGTTTTTCTTGTCAGTATGATACTTAAACCATCAATATATTGTAACTATAATACCAACTTCAAAACAATATACATTACATCCTGTCATGTTACCTGAAAGGCCATTGGCAACCCCTTGAGTTTGTAACCCAACCTTGCACTTGAGTCTCTGCTTGTTTCAACCGTTTCCAATCTATTCTTCACCGTTGAACTCAATCCCTGGTGAGTTTCAATGTAGCTAACCCTGCCCCATGGGAATTTCGTGAATCGATTGATATCAGTCAATAATTTGACATGACCCGTGCTTATGCGAACCTTTTTCTCAATCCCAAGAATGACGCCCTTTAATATAATCAATAATGCCATCTTATATTTCAAAGGGCTATCAAGCTGTGTACGCATAAATAATGACTCTAGCTCACCCAACGTCAAATTATGTACATCAAATAACTCTTTCACGACATTTTTATCCGGGTTCAGCTCATTATCATTCATTCTGCGACAGCATAACCCTGTCACAAGTGCAAATTCCTTCATTGAAAAACGCAGCAGCTGTCCTTGCATGTCATACCACGTCTCCCACAACTTTCTCGTTTCTACTTGACGGAATAAAACATAATGTACAAGCTGGCATGAAAAGGTTTGTCGACGAACCATCTTCACAGTAGGTCCAAATGGACCATCTATTATCCTCTGCCAGTCCATAGGGGAGAGGCATTTCTCAATAAGTTTCAGCAATTCACGCCGACAGTTTTGGTTGACTCTGCCGATGAATTTTTCCCCTTCAAATCTCAATAAATGACCCTAAAAAATACAAATTATACAAGGTCAATAAATACAAAAGGAACATATACTTAAAAACTACATGACAGGATGTGAACTATGGAAAACTACACACAATGAGCTAACCAAAATTTACCTTTTTATCCATTTCCATTTCCTCCGTTTCAATATGGAAAACTACACCACTTCAGCTGCACTGGGGGAGATAGACAAACAACAAAAAATATCAACATTTAAGCTTTTTCTAAGCACCTAACTCAACATACTCAAATGTAGAAATCACACGAGAAGACAAGGAAGTTACAAGAGTAAGAGAGCTATAATGTCAGGCAAATAAAAACATTTAAATTTCAAAACACAACAATGTTTGACAAAACTGACAATCTAATTGATCATTTCAACAATAAAACTATACGATGTGACAAATATTTCATCAACGCTGACAAGAAATGTTCAAACAATGGTAATTCCTGCAATTGTGACAAAAACAAACATAATCTGACATTCTCATTTTACAAACACGGATTTCACAGGTTGATATAATTCGCTGCATTCAACCTCACTTCATTTCAGCTCAAACGAACAACAGTGAATCAACCCTAAAAACCAAATGAACAGCAACGTAACAACCCTAAAATGGCGTTAAATGGCTGGAACTCTGAAAAACTTGACATACCTACAAGGCTCGAAGGAGATAGACAGAAGAGGAAGATGAATCGGAATCGCGACCGAATCGGGACGTCGGTCCAAGACCTGCACTTTGTCGCGCGTCTTCGGCAAGGGCCTTACTCAGCAGAGCTCAAGCGGCGATGAAGGGCTCCGTCTGTGGAAAACCTTCGCGATGAAAGAAGGGTTTAAGCTACCTCGAACGGCGAAGAAGGGTTTCAAGCAAAAAACAAAGCTGGAGATTATGGAGTTTGAATCGATATCATACCTGAAAGAGAAACCTTCTCGCCTGAATTGGTGAAATTCGTCGGACAAAACAAACATGGATCCGCCGGAGAAGATGGAGACACCTCGAGCTGGGAGAGAGACCTCGGCCGGCGAGGTTGTTTTTTTTCTGTAGCAAATTTCACATTTCATTTTGAAATTGAATTATGTTTTAATATATTTTTTCATGAAATCAGTGCCATGTCATATTTTATTTTCCAAAACAAAAAGAAAATTCAATTTTCAATTTACCTTTTTATTTGTAGGGTATTTTTGTAAAAAAAAAAAGAAAAAAAAAGTCAATGGGGTATATTTACAAAAAAACAAAAAGAGTAGGATAAAAGTGCAAATGCATTAGTAAAGAGGGGTATTGGGTGCTATTATTCTATTAACTATGTGCATTTGGAAATGACAAGATGTATATTTTGAAATGACTAGATGTGAATTTCGAAATTAGGTAAATAAGAATTGACCTATATAAAAAATATGGTCCGAAAAAATACACAAAATACACTTTTTTTGGTTCTCAACTTAATATTATCCTTATCGAATCCTTGCCCTGTATATGTTTTTCATTTTCATACAAGGTTTTCTTTTCAACTTCATATCATATTATTTGTTAAATTTTATATTGCTAGCTATCTAGAAAATTGTTGTAAAATAGCTAGCTAGATAGAGAACGTTAATCACTTACCATTAGAGTTTTAAAATATGACTGAATCTGTTTTATCAACTTGATCGATTTGTATTTGGACTCTAGCCGAGTTGACATAATTTTTTAGTAATCGAGAATTACCAAACCTAAATCTAACCCAAAAATATATGATCCATCCAACCAACTCGACCTGACCTAATAAACAAATAAATGTGAAGTATTAGTAAAATATAATATAAAATATATAAGATAAACGACATATAAATAATGTTAATATGCTAAAGTATCTTAAAAAAGAGCATGGTTGTACTTATATTTTTTTTTGTAAATTCAGCAATTTATAAGTTAATATAATATAAATAAAAAGTAAAAAATATGATTTTGGTCTACTAATCTCAATTATGTATAAAATAACTAATAATTAATATTAATTTTTAATTTATTGTAACACATTTTGACATATTTAAATTACTTTCTAACTATTTAAAAGTATTTTAATAGTGAACAAAATATTTGAAAAATAATGCTCTTGATTCGTTGGTCAACCCGAACCATCGGCTGACATGTAATGTCCCAACCCTACCCAAATTGATGCAACCCATTCTCAACTCAAACCCGAAATTATTGGTTATTTTAGAAATTAGAAAGTATGAATAGAAAGTATGAATAGAAATTAGATTATGTAATCAAAAGAAAATACAACTTATCTCCACAGATGAGCTTAGAGATCGATACCGATCACACACAACTCAAGATGCCAATATCGCTTAGGAAACTTAGTATCGAGTAATTGCCTTCGTTCTTTTTGATAGCCAGAATATATGTCCCGCGTTAAGCTATATATCAATATACTTATCGAAAATCTTCAACGGTCTTCTTTGCATAATTACATCATTTTCGCCTATTAAATTCCAGCTCTTTAAACTCGCCATCCGTGGGATCTTGTCATCGGAGTTAATCCCCTGATCACATGACCGTTGGCGTCGTACCATTGAGTCGCTAAGATCGTCTTATACAGTTGATTTTTTAATAATCCTTAATTTTGGTAAGGGTATTTATGTAATTTACCCAACTCTATTTTTATAAAGGAAATTTTGGTATTTATTTCATAATTCCAAAAATATAAATGAAATGGAGATTCTTAAAATAAGTTGTTACAACTTTAAAGTTGTGAGCTATTTAAATTTTTGGGTAACATTATGTTGATCCTAAATTTAAATAAAACTTATAAAATTTAACCTAGAATATTTAAATCAAGTTTAACAATTTTTGTTAAAGGATTTAAATATGGTTAAAGCCATAGGAATTGTAACTTAAGCTTGTCTTAGCCTAAGTTAAGCTTGTTTTAGCCTAAGTTAATTTTTCTAAATATTAATTTTGGGCTAAAATAATATAAGAAACATAGAATTATTAAAATAATTAAGTTTGGGAAAGTTTGGGGAATTTTCGTAATTTTTCTGGAACTTTTAAGGGCGTTTTTACCCAAACTTGAAAAGTTGGGGCCAAAAGTGTAAATATGACAAATGTGGGCTGGGCACTGTTCATCATCCCCTCCAATGTGCCCAGCCGAGCTTCCTTGCTCGATTACTTTGAATAATTCATGGGATTTTTAATGGAGGATCAAACGCACATCAGCCAAGTGGAATCGAAAGGAAACGATACAAAATAAGATCGAATTTGAGCAAATAAGGCAAGAAAAATATTCGGTTGACACCATCCGTAAATTGGACAAATTGGAATCAATTCGTAATCTTTTTTAGCCAAATTTGAGCCCATTGTGGAGTGTTTTTCAAGCTCTTTCAAGCCCCTATAAATACGACACCAATCGTTGAGGTTTAGGCACTCAATAAATTCATCAAAGCTCTACAGCCCCAATTTCCGGCCGCGCCTGTTCATCGACGAAATTCGACGACCACCGTCCACCATTGGCGTCGCCACCACCACCATTAGTTGCGCCCTGGAGTCCTCTTCCAAAGCCCTAAGGCCCCGCCGCCGAACAAATTCATGAAAGGGCTGACCGAAGGAAGAAGGGTGGATATGCTTCCATGAGTATCCTTTCAGAATCGATCATACTTTTCCCTTCTCTTTGCTAGTTAGAAACTTTTTAAACACTTTCCAGTTAGCACCTTCAGCCATGAAAGGGCTGACTGAAAGAAGAAGGGGTGAAATCGAAAGCAAACGATTAAAAATAAGATCGAATTTGAGCAAGGCAAGAAAAATATTCGGTTGGCACCATCCGTAAATTGGACAAATTGGGATCAATTCGTAATCTTTTTTAGCCAAATTTGAGCCCATTGTGGAGTGTTTTCCAAACTCTTTCAAACCCATATAAATACGACACCAATCGTTGAGGTTTAGGCACCCAAGAAAATTCATCAAAGCTCTATAGCCCCAATTTCCGGCCGCGCATGTTCATCGACGAAATTCGACGATCACCGTCCACCATTGGCGTCGCCACAACCACCATTAGTTGCACCTTGGAGTCCTCCTCCAAAGCCCTAACGCCCTGCCACTGGACAACCACCTCCGAGCCTCCAATTCTGTCGATCTCCACCACGTTTCCACCGCGCGACTTGGGTAATTTCGGCCCTCGTCCGATTTTCAATTTTTTATATTCTTTGTTATTATTTGGCTTGATTAAGGTTAAATAAATTAATCTTAATTACTGAATAATAAGATGGAATTAATATGATTTTAATAAAAATAAAATAAAATAAATTAAAATTACTTTGGGTATTATCTTAGACTATGAATGGTTAAAAAAATAACTTTTCATTGGGATAATATTTTGGAGTGAAATTTCTGAACTAATAAATAAATTTTGAGATTTATTTATTTATAAAAAGATTATTTAGAATATGTGATTAATTGAAGTTTAATCGTATAGATATTCATCTTACCGATTTAGCCTTGAGAATTGAATTAATTGGAGATAAATTAATTCAATTTCAATCTTGAGACATATACCCTTCAAAATTCAGTTTTAAAATAATTATCTAATTATAATTTATTTTGTGTGTGATTTTGGTACGTCTCAGATTCGCTTCTGGAACGGAAATAGAGCAGGGATTCAAGTTGCTACTCGGAAACAACCATCCCCGTGATGCCGCTCATCTCTTTGTGATTCAAGGCAAGTGGCAGTTCGCTCTTGCATATTTATTCCATTTTTATCTTAATTGCCAATGAATCGGTTGTGCTATTAAGTTGGGATAAATAATTCTATTTGTTGTTTGGGAATTTGTGTGAATAAATGGTGTGATTAATTGAACCTTATTACTAGGTTGTATAATATACTAGCAACGACCCTTATATATATATATTATTATTATTATAGGGTGTTAGTTATAATTGGTGTGGACTTAGTTTCAGTGAGAGTATCTGGTTTTGTATCGTCTATCGGTTTTCATCCGAGAGACAATGATAGTAACTAGATACAATCACCAGAACCATTTTGTTTGAGCCCTTGTTTAGTCTTTCATTAGACTAACCAATCTCTTTTTTTCTTTGCATGGTTGACTGATGTCATCCGTCCTATACGGCACATCAGGTACAACTTCCCAGATCGAAGCCACGGATCGAAGACGTTGAAGGCAGCTGCATTTTCTTGTTATTTAATTAATTCGAACAAGGTTTAGATCATGTTTGTGTTTTGAATATTTAAGTCTTCCGCTGATATTTTGATATACATTATTGGAATGTCATTTTTACAACGTCATTTATAATACAATCTTGTTTTCGATTCTCATATATGTTATTGTTTGTTTTCAATTATTATTTTGCGATCAAAACTGTAACCCTTGGGTGATTTCGGATATGCGTTTCGAGGTCACTGGCGGTAATACTCCTAAGGTAATTTAGGGGTGTTATAAGTATGGTATCAGAGCGAGGTTTTAAGATTCTTGGCCTATTGTTAGGTTTGAGAATTTTTAAAATTATTTTCAATACTATTTTGTTTTAAAACTAATTTCAAGTTATTTTATGTAATAAAGAAATTTTGAGAATTTAACTAGTCAGTACTAAATTTAGGGTTAAGAGTTTCTTAATGTCTAAAAAGAAATCTTAAGAAGTAATAGTTTAGTTATTAAAATACTAATACAAATTTTTATAGTTCTTTTATAAAATGGTGTTATAAAGAATTAAAATTAAGTTTTTGTTATAATTCTAAAGGTGTGGTTTTGAGTTTTTGTAAGAGTTTATGAAGAAATAATATTGTCACTAGTTTAAGACACTAACTATATAAATAATTATTTTATTAAGTTAAGTATATAAAGTTTAAATGTATGGTTTTTGGTTTAGTAAGGTTTCTAAAGAAATAATCATGTCATTAGTTAAGGAATTTACTATATAGGTAATTATTTCATTAAGTTAAATATAAGATTTGAAAGTATAAGTTTTGATAATAAGGGTTTCAAACTTCGGCAAGCTTCGATTCAGTTACCTATTCTGTAGGTCCATTCATTAGGACATCTCCATTCTTAGGTTTAATGTCATGCGAAGGTTGACATTTCTCCTATTTGCCTTATTCTCAAGTAAGAGGATAAGATCGTTTACGAATAATGGTGGTGGGTGAGTCAATTTAAAATCAGCAATTAGTTTGGATCCTTACAATTCGTATCATAACGTAGTGATTTAAATATCACATGTAAGTTGGAAAATTCTAAATTGGCATTATGGTTCATCAACAGATGGTGAACACCCGATCCACCAACCAAGCGATCGATGAAGGTTCTAGCAATGGTTCCCGAATTTAGCTGAGGAGTGTTGCTCAACAAGGGGATGACGTAGGATCTGGCTCGCACAACAATAACCCACCCCTGCAAGAAGATGTTCGTCAGGAACAGATGGACCCTCAAGTTGCGGGGGAAGTTCCACTTAATCCACCTCATGCCCCGATCGTGTTGGATGCTACGGTCATAGGGCAAATAATGAGTCAGGTTGTCGAGATATTGACAGCCCAGGGGATACCGCAATCTCAAGCGGCTCCCGTTCCTCAGGTCTAAGTTGATTTTAGGGGACACAAAGATCTTACACCTCCAGTGATTCCCGAGAGAAATGAAGGGAATTATAACCCAGCATTGAAGACGATTAATTCAATGCGCCCGGATAGCTATGATGGAACCGGGGAACCAGTCAAGGTTGCCTATTGGTTCTCTCATATGGAGCGACTATTTCGGAATGTGGTCTGCACCGAGGCTGAACAGGTGCACATAGCTTCGTTACATTTGAAAGACGGAGCAAGTGAGTAGTGGGAAGGAACTGGATTGGAGGACCACCCACATCTGAGTTGAGCAATGTTCAAGGCCAAACTCACTGATCGATTCTTCTCTCGTACTATGAGAGAAGAGAAGATGAAAGAATTCCTCTACCCAGAGACGGAGGGACTAAAGGTGACCGAGTTGGCGGCAAAGTTCAATCATTTGCTAAATTATGCTGGCTCAGACGTGCATTCAGAGGAACAACAGAACTGGTACTTCCATGGATGGATGAGCCCATAAATCAAACCTTTAATGATGCAGCATGGCTGATCTACCTTGGAGCAGTATATGGATGCGGCCTATAAGACAGAGATTACGCTGGAAGAATCCACCCGAAAGCGGGAGGAACAGAATAAGGCCAAAGGTGGGCAACAGAACCAGAAGTTTAATGCATTTAAGCGGCCTGCATCACCTACCAAGTTTAAGAAGTCTGGTCGTTCAAAGTCCGAGACGACTCAGTCTAACTCCACCAAAGGTTCAGGTTGGAGTAGCGATGCAATTAAATGCCATAACTGTGGTAAAGTCGGGCATAAGAATTTTAATTGCCATAAATAGAAGCGGGTATGCCATAACTGTGGGAAGGAAGGCCACATGCAAGCATATTGTCGACAGAAAGTCCAAGGGTTGGCACCACAATACCAGGCATCAAGTGCTGGTAGTAGGCAGAACCCAATGCCGAATGTGTCCGCTTCTAATCAATCTACTGCTATGAGTAAAGGCAAGGCGCCTATTGAATCTTCGAGTCAAGGGCAACGACTCTTTGTGGTGTGTCAGTTCGACGAGCTGGACACCCCAGACAATTAGTTATCCCTAAGTCTACCTTAGAATGAGGAGCTATGCTGTGTGTGTCTATTGTCTCTGTAGTTGTTAAATTGGTTCATTTGAACATTTCTTCTGTTGGTGTTAATTCAAGTTTTGAATAATAAAGAAGTATTTCCTCGTTTCAGAATATACTAAATTTGTTACTATTGTGAGTTATGCGTTTATACGAGATTCCTTGAGTGCTAGAAACAGTACATGTCACGTGTTGATAAGGACTGACTGGACTCATAAAGGATAATGTTACGTTTGGGACTTGAGTGACTGTTCCCTACTTGGTTAGCGCTAGGGTCAATTTCGTTCCTTACCCTTAGATCCATTAATAAGAATCTCTCTATATTCTTAGAATAATGTCAAGTTGGGTATTGACATTATTTGCTTCTCTGGTCACGTTGACGAGCGTTGTCTCGTGAGTTTAGTTTTGTCAAAATTCCTTATTTATAAGGAATTGTGTGTGTGTGTGTGTGTGGTTAATGCTCTATGGAGTTGAGAATTATTTCTCATGTGTATACTCCGAGCATTTGTTGTGGTAAAGTTCGTGTAGTGAGCTAATATAAAGCTTAAAATACTTAATTATGAGTTTTATAATTTATTCATTTAAGTGGATAAATTGTTGAGAAAACTATAAATCATACAGAGTTGTCTCTCCCTAAAGAATAGTAATCTAACGCGGTTGAAGTTTTAAAATATAAAACGTGTAGCGATTTACATGTAAGGATTTAAGTGAGTGTGTCGTTTATAAGGCTGGTGGCATAACACTTTATGGGAAGATTAAGTTGTGAAGCTATTGTATTGGGAGAAAGCTCGCTTAAATTCAAAGGTTGTAGTATAAGGATAGGTTATTTTGAGGAATTCGATAAACTAAAGGATTTAGTAAAGAGATTTGTCTTATGTGCGCTTAAGTAGTAAGGTAACAAATGTTACTTGTATATATCTATTGAAGGATTAGGATATAAGTGATTGATTTTGTTGGTAATGAATCATTTATCAATATGATACTTTGAGGAAATAAGAGTAATATCTTATGTGGTTCGTTTTGGGAAAAACTAAGGAATATTAAAGGTTTTAAGTTAGAGATTGATTAATGGAATGAGTTAAATCATTATTGGAAAGATTTTAGGTTAGAGATGGCAAAAGGGCCAAATCTGATTAAAGATAACTAATGGAATTGTGGGGTGTACCTTTAAGGAATTAGATGATGTAATGTTTCAAGGTTGCTAAGATTTGATATTTGGGTTATAAGGAGTTAATGTATGAACTTTGGGATTGATTATATAAGGAAATTGGAAGGGAAATGTGTGTTCTCATGTTTAAGGTCGTTATGATGATTTTGGAGACTATTATTCTAAGGTAGTCATGATCTTGTGGATATAGTAAGAGTTATTACATGGTATAATATATGGAGACAAGGTTTACGAGATGATGTCATGGTTGAGGAAACAGATCGACTTTCCTAGCCCCTAGGAGTAATTTCGAGGATGAAATGAATAAGGATACTAAGTTCAAGAAGTGAGGTTAATGTGGAAACCGATTCCTCTACTTTGGTAGTGTTAGTTTCGGGGTCAAAACTATTTTAAGGGGTAGTAATGTAATAACCCTCAATTTTGGTAAGGGTGTTTATGTAATTTACCAAACTCTATTTCTAATAAAGGAATTTTTGGTATTTAATTCATAATTCCAAAAATAGAAATGAAATGGAGATTCTTAATATAAGTTGTTACAACTTTAAAGTTGTGAGCTATTTCAATTTTTGGGTAACATTATATTGATCCTAATTTAAATAAAACTTATAAAATTTAACCTAGAATATTTAAATCAAGTTTAACAATTTTTATTAAAGGATTTAAATATGGTTAAAGCCATAGAAATTATAACTTAAGCTTGTCTTAGTCTAAGTTAAACTTATTTTAGCCTAAGTTAATTTTTATAAATATTAATTTTGGGCTAAAATAATATAAGAAACATAGAATTATTAAAATAATTAAGTTTGAAAAAGTTTGGAGAATTTTTGTAATTTTTCAAAAATTTTAAAAGGCATTTTTACCCCAACTTGAAAAGTTGGGGCCAAAAGTGTAAATATGCCAAAAATGGGCTGGGCGCTGTTCATCACTTCATCATCCCCTCCAAAGTGCCCAGCCGAGCTTCCTTGCTCATCAATGGCGGTTGGCCATAAAATCCGGCCCCGTTTGGGCTCGATTACTTCGAATAATTCATGGGCTTTTTAATGGAGGATCAAACGCACATCACCCGAGTGAAATCGAAAGGAAACGATAAAAAATAAGATCGAATTTGAGCAAATAAGGCAAGAAAAATATTCGGTTGGCACCATCCGTAAATTGGACAAATTGGGATCAATTCGTAATCTTTTTTAGCCAAATTTGAGCCCATTGTGGAGTGCTTTTCAAGCTCTTTCAAGCCCCGATAAATACGACACCAATCGTTGAGGTTTAGGCACTCAATAAATTCATCAAAGCTCTACAGCCCCAATTTCCGGCCGCGCCTGTTCATCAACGAAATTCGACGACCACCGTCCACCATTGGCGTCGCCACCACCACCATTGGTTGCGCCTTAGAGTCCTCTTCCAAAGCCCTAAGGCCCCGCCGCCGGACAAATTCATGAAAGGGCTGACTGAAGGAAGAAGGGGTGGGTATGCTTCCATAGTTCCATGAGTATCCTTTCAAGATCGATCATACTTTTCCCTTCTCTTTGCTAGTTAGAAACTTTTTAAACACCTTCCAGTTAGCACCTTGCCAGGTGATGCCCCAGGCTTGGCATTTGCTGACAATTATCGAATTACGGTCGACGAGGTTGGAAATTGATTTTGATATGGAGGATCTCCGACATACTTATTATTTGGCCATCCGGGGTTCTTCCCACTTCCAGTTGCATAAATGTCCAGATCGGGAACCGATAGTGACTCAAGTTTATGTCCACGATCGTGGTTGGGGTTTGTGCTTCTTCTACATGGATCGTGAGTCATTGGAGAATGAAATCGATTGCTCGTTCCTCTTTTATGACTGACGTACGACCGGTAATGTACATTTTCATGATACCTATTTTTTTTATCACTTCATTAATTTTTTTCTCACATTTTCTATTGTGTAGTGCCTGCTTTAGATCATATAGTAGAAGGCTCAAATTCAAATGAGGTCACAACTCTATTATTGGCGATTCCAGAGCAAGAGAGGGTATTTGTGAACGTAAATTGTCTTGTCGAGACCCCTGTGACTCCTATCACGGTGAAGACTCCTTTTTTCGCCATGTCTCAAGGCACTTGCTCCTTTTCTCAGGTTTGCTTCTAGCCTGTCGCTTTTGTCATGGTCTTTTTACTGTGTTGTGCGGTATTGGAAGTTCCCTGATAAGGAAGATCGAGTGTTCGTCTGTCTGGCAAGGAGATGATCGAGCAAAAGCTCCTGGCAATGGGTTCCAAATCGTGTGCTCCAAACAAAATTGGATATGTCGGTTCTCTGGTCTCTCAATCATCGGAGATGAAGAGAAAGGTGGTTGTACTCGACGTGCCAACGGAAATAAGTTCTCCAAAGTTATTTCCTGATTTGGATTTTGCTCAAGACGCGTCAATGAAACATTTGTTGGGAAAATTACCTTTGGCTGAGCTTGTTCACGATGGTGATATCTTTGCATGGAAGGTATAGGTCATATCTCTTCATATTGTTTCAGTTGTTTACATTTTTTCCAATCGGTATAGAAGTCTCTTTTTTTCTTTTGTCGACTGATATTTCTTTTTCTGATATAGAAACTTCAGTATGCCATGTCGGTTGTGGATCGCATGTAAGTTAACCATTCGGCTGAAGTGAAACGATTGATGGGACATATCGTCTATGCGGTTGAAATTGAGTGAGGAGCAACTATCTAAGGCTAATAAGAAAGCCGTCAAGTGGGAGAACGCCGAAGGACATTGTACCGAGTTAGAGGGGGAGATCAAATCATTGAAGGAAGCTCATGATCGTCATGCACAGTGTGCAGGAGAACTGGGTACATATTTGTCACTACAAGCCTGTAATGAGGCGATGAAGGAATTCAACCGTGGTCATAATTCTTCGTGGGATATGGAGGAGGAGAAAAAGAAGAATGCCATGTTATTTCCTCCAGAGGCTGGTGAACCCGGGGAAGAATTGTTGTAGTTGGATGGTCTGTTTAAGGAGGTTCCAGAGGAAGAAGAAGAGGATGCCATTGTCGATGGGGAAACATTGCCTGATGTTGCCCTAAGTGTTCTTCCCGTCCCTGCTCCTCTTGATGTTGTGGAAAAGTCAGAAGAGTATTAGTCTCATGTGTCTCAGTATATGAAATATATTTCGATGTTATTTTGGGTGGATTTGGCCATCATGTTGACGGTTTAGAAATTTGGTACTTTGTTCCTGCGTATGGACATGTTTAGATGCTTGGTTGTCCCGTCGTGATGACAGATGGATAATGTTTTGGCGATCGGTCCATCATCACAGATCGCATATTATAGGCTTTGATGTTACGTGTTCGAATACCTTGTTGTTTATTGCAGGTTGCCCTAGCTAACGTGGAGTGTCGTATATCGTGTTCCTGGCGTTTGGTCGCTTGGACCTGTAGGTGTGTTCATGTGCTTGTCAGTTGTACAACTTGTAATGTGTTTTAGAGAGGCGTTTGTTTGTAAAAGTAGTAGATTCGTACCTTGAAGGTCCGATCTTTGTAATAATGTATTGGTTGTGTCTCGACTCTCTTTGTACCGATCGATCGTGTAATGTTAGCACTTTAAGTAATGATTGATTTGTTGCTCGAACTTGTTTCGTCTCTTCAACCTGCTTGCTTAGTAACGAAAAAGACTGATGAGGAGTTGGTCGTCGGCTTCTCTAATGGCCCTCTGATGCTTAAGGCAATACACTTTTGTTGATTTAATCAGTTGAATAAGCGATAATCGTGGAAGGTAAAACAATCATAAAAAGTGTTAATAACAAACAAGGGTTTAGAAGTGATACAGGTTTAGGTGTGTAGCGTTCCAGCTTCTTGGGATTGGTAACATGTCGTGTGTTTCTAACCGATATGCTCCTTGCCTAACTACTTCTTTGATCAAATAGGGTCCTTCCCATTGCGGGGCTGGCTTGCCGTCATCTTGGTTTCTGGTATTGGCGAACATCTTTCTTAGTACCCAATCTCATATTTTGAACACCTTGACCCTGACATTTTTTATAACTCCTCGCGGCTTGCTGTTGGTATCTCACCGTGCTTGCTCTTGCTTGTTCTCGGAATTCGTCGAGATTGTGTGACAACTCAATCTTATTCTGATCTTTTGTTTGTAGGCCGTATCGATCCGTCCAAATTAGGATTTCAGTTGGAATGAATGCTTCTGATCTGTACACTAGTGAGAAAGGGGATTGCCATGTGGCCATTTTGGGAGTGGTCCTATCGGACCACAATATGAGAGGTAGCTCATCGGCCTACCTCCCTTTTGCTCCTACGGGTCTTTTTTTAAGGTTATTGATGATAATTTCCTTTCTTGACTCTGCTTGTCCATTGGATTGTGGGTAAGTGGGTAACTTGGGATCGACGTGACCATTAATATTCCATTGTTTGCAAAATGATCTTGTCTTATGGATAATAAATTGGAAGCCATTGTCGCATACGATTTCTGAAGGCATGCCGAATCTTCACAAGATGTTACGCTTTATGAATGATACAACATGTTTTTCTTTTACCTCTTGATATGCTTCAGCTTCGATCAATTTCGAAAAATAATATGTCATGGCTAGGAAGAACACGAATTGTCCTGATGTCGGTGGCAGCTTTTCAATGATATCCATTCCACATCTCATAAATGGCCAATGAGATAGTGTCGGGTGTAGGAATTCCGACGGTTGATGAGGAATTGGAGTGTGTCGTTGGCAAGCATCACACTTCTTGACGTACTGTGTTGCATCGCGATTCATTGTTGGCCAATAATAGCTAGTTCTTAATTCTTTGCTTAACAAGCTACGTCCTCCTGTGTGGTTGCCACATTCTCCGTCGTGTAGGGATTTTAGGATGGACTGCACTTGGCTTCTTTTCATGCATCGTGCAGTAGGCATGTGAAAGATTTTTTGAATAGTTCAACATCTATCAAGTCAAAAGATAGGGATTGTACCTTGATTAGATTGGCTTCAGTTTTGTCAGTTGCAAGCACGCCATCTTTGAGCCATCTGATGTAGGGAAGCGTCCAGTCATCTTCGTTCGAGATGAGGTCGTCTTCCGTGTTGTCTCCTACTTTTGCTTACACTACTTCTTCTAGGGATAGATTTTTTGTTTTTGTAGGTAGGTCGGCATTAATAGGGTGTTTTTGCAGTTTGGGAACTACAGGGGGTCATGATAAGAGCTAGTGGGATTGTGGGAATGTCATCCGGAATGACAGTCAATCCCAGATTTGCTAGGGCGTCTGCTCTGGCATTGGAGTCGTGATGGACTTGTTTGATGTTGAAGCTCTTGAATTTTTCCACTAGGTCCCTCGCGATCTATAGGTATGCCACCATCCTGTCGTCTTTAGTTGCACATAGACCTTGTACTTGATTAACGATCAGGAGCGAATCGCATATCACTTCAATGTTTTGTATTGATAAGTCTTGTGATAACATGAGTCCGAAAATGAGAGCTTTATATTATGCTTCGTTATTCATGGCTTCCCATTCACAGCGAACGGCTTGAGCTATCTTGTCCCCTTGTGGTGACTTTAGTACGATGCCGAGTCCTACTCCTCCTGCGTTTAATGCTCCATGTGTGTGTAATTCACAAGTTCCTTCGTCTGAGTGCTAGATAACTGCAATGTCTCTTTGGCAGCTTTCTACTCTAGTGTCGGACTGAAGTCAACCAAAAAACAAGCAAAGCTTGAGACTTTATGGACGTTCTTACTTCGTAATATTTGGATATCGTATCCACTCAAAATTATCGCCCACTTCACCATTCGACTTGTAAACTCTGGTTTCCTCATGAATGTCTTCATGGGATAGTTAGTACGTATAATGATATTATGGGACTCAAAATATGGTCGTAACTTGTTTGAAGACATGACTAATGCGAGTAGAATTTTTCCAAGCGACGAATAGCGTGTTTCAGCTGGCAACAAGGATTTACTTACGTAATAGACTGGTAATTGCTTAGCTTGTTCTTATATTATCAGGACAACACTTATCATCGCGTCGGATACCGCTAAGTACAATGGCAGTGGCTCATCGTCTTTTGGCTTGGATAGTGATCCGCTCTACTTTATAGTGCGTAACTAGGAGCTGTTACTAGTATTTGGGGTGCCATTTATGTGTGTTTAGGACACAATATAGGAGAATGGAGTTTTGGAGAAGAAGTGTTGATTTGGTGGTTTTGAGTGCTTAAATGAAGACTTAAGAAGACGAAGGCGAAGCCACAACAGAAGACCACAAGCGGGAAGGCGAAGGAGCGCTACAGAAGATAATCCGCGGGCGCGGAAGCTCCGCCGCAGTCGCGGAAAATACACAGAAGACAGCGAAGCTACAGAGACTTTTCCGCGGTCGCATAATTCTTTTCGCGGTCGAGGTTACTGTTAACGCACGCGGAGCCGGGATTTCGTTTTGTCCGAGTTTTGTTTATTTTCTTTTCTTTTTCTTTTTATTTCTTTTCTTTTATTTCCGTTCATTTCCTTTTAGGATATTATTTCCTATCTTTTGGAAACTAGGTTTGCTAGGTTATTTTACATCTTTTAGTAGCAGCCTTTTCATTATCGGAGTTATCACTATTATCGTTCAGTTTTTCCCTTAGAGTTTTATGCTTTGAAGACTATGAAGAACTAAGCAACCTTTGCTTAGTCCGACGATTAAAGCATTCGTTTGTATTTGGTTGTGAGATTATAACTCTATTTCCTTTCCTTTGATTATATCAATTCTCTTTGTGCTTCATCCCATGATTCTTGCTGATTTGACTAGTCTGATCATCTAGTTGATATTAGAGATTGTCTATTGCTAGGGTTTGGATATTTCTGGTTGAAATCCCTTATCTTTTGTAGCAACCGCAATTTACACTTCCTGGTTGTGAATGTTTATTGTGAAAAGAATTGATTACATGTCGAGTACTGACGGGTTGTTAAGTATTGCATGTATCCTGGTTAATTCCTATGCTTATTGCTGCCTTTAGATTGAATCTTGATTGTTTAATGGTAAGTATTTTCAGGGCTGGTTGACCTGTCTATATACATAAGATTGGGACAAGAATATTCATTGGTAGGAATTGGAGATAATCTAGGATCAATCAATCAAACTGAAGTGTGGATATTTGTCTAGCTAAGTTACTTCTCACCCATTGATTACACCTTTTGCTTTGATTTACTTTATTACTTGATTACAAAACCAAAACCCCCCTTTTGTTACTATTGGCATACAACCTTTGCACTTAGGAAGATTGCTTACCTCCCTGTGGGATCGATCATTATTTACCCTACTACATTAGTTAGGTTTTTGAGGTTTACTTTGATAGGCATTACGACTTTAGCCTCATCAAATTTGGCGTCGTTGCCGGGGAGGCATAGTTTCAATTTTTCTTTGTGTTTGTTTGTGTGCCAACTTTTGTGTGGACCTATCTTATGGTCCATACTCGTGCTACTGACTCTCCAATTTTAGATCTTGATACAGAAATCGAAAGGACACTTTCCAGGAACCGTATAGCAGCCCGCACGCAACTCGAGATGGCTGAGGAACAAACTTTGAGGCATTTGACTGCACCGAATCTAGAGCAGCAACCGCTCGCTGTGTAGTTTCCAAAGTTGGTAGATGGCGTGAATTTTGAGCTCAAATCTGGGCTGATTCACTTATTACCCCACTTCCATGTGATGAGTGGAGAAGACTCCAACAAACATCTTTCTGAATTCCACGCTGTCTACAGCAGCATGAAGCCAAGGAACATTACTGAGGACCAGATCAAGCTGAGGGCCTTTCCTTTCTCTCTGAAGGATTTGGCCAATGATTGGTTCTACTATTTGGCCCCAGGAAGCATAGACACATGGGCAAAGATGAAGAAAGCCTTCCTGGAGAAGTACTTCCCTGCAACAAAGCTCAATAGCTTGAAGAGGAACATTAGCAACATTGAACAGCATGCTACTGAGACGTTGTACGAGTACTATGAGAGGTTCAAGAGGTTGATATCAAGCTGTCCATACCATGGTTATTCTGACCAAGACCTCGTGCTATATTTGTATGGTGGACTTCTTGATGATGAGCGTCGGATGGTAAATGCAGCTTGTGGCGGTAACATCCTCAACAAGATGCCAGCTGCATCATTTGTGATATTCTTTGAGCTATCTGAGGGCTCTAGACAGTTTAGCAAGAGAGCGAGCGCTCAAGCAGTGAAGGCCGCAGACTCTCAGCCATCGTCCTCAATACTTTCTGAGATGGCTGAGATGAAGGAGATGATGAGGAGGTTTATGATGAAGGGCAACCAGCAGCAAGTCAAGTCATGTGGAATATGCTACGACACGATGCACCCTACTGATACGTGTCCCACGCTGCAGGAGCCCACTGTTGAAGTAAACGCTATAGGAGGTTTCGGCCCTCCTAGACCGAGATATGACTCGTACTCCAACACCTACAATCCAGGGTGGAGAGATCACCCCAATTTCAGATACGGGAACCGGCGAAACCCTCCACAGATCCGAGATGAGCACGAGTTCCACCAGAGGCCGCCACAGTTCTTACAGCAGCAACAACAATTTCAGCGCCCTGGAGGTCAACAACAACAATTTAGAGCTCAATATGACCCTAGACCTCAAGGCCAAAGTGCAAGTTCGTCTACGTCCAGTGATGACATGATCAAGTCTCTCGCTCAGAGTGTATTGATGTTGGCAACCACTATGGTCCAAAAAAATCAAGAGATGAAGTCTAGTATTCAGAACTTGGAAAAGCAAGTGGCGCAAATTTCTCTCGTAGGGAGCAAATTGGAGGCCCGGGATTCGGGAAAACTACCATCTCAAACGGTAGAAAACCCGAGGGAGAATGTATGCGCGATCACGCTGAGGAGTGGAACACAAATGAAAGAAGTGACGGATGTTGTAGAGGAAGAACCGCGACCGCAGCCCGAAATCCGCGACCGCAGAGCCATCACTGAAGGCGAAGAAAACTTAGAAGGAATTCCGCGACCGCAGAAATGTTTCTTGAACCGAAGGGATTATCGAAGAAATTCCGTGACCGCGGAATGACATCCGCGACCGCGGAAAAGTCGTTGGCGCCCTCGGAACTCCAGATATTGAACCGCGACCGCGGGTCCCAAACCACGACCACAGTTTTCCTGCTGATGTCGAAGACGATTACGTTCGCCCCTACTCTCCTCCGCTCGACTCGCTGAAGCCACCCGCACCCTTCCCTGAGGCACTGAAGGATACTAGAAGGCCGAAAAACGACAAGGAGATCTTTGAAACCTTCAGTAATTGTGAGGTAAACATTCCTTTGATCACGCTGGTTAAGAGCATTCCTCGTTATGTAAAATTTTGGAAGGAATTGTGCAAGATAAAGAGGAAGACAAAAGAGAAAGTGAAGAAGAAGGTCCAGGTGAATGAGAATGTTTTCGCTATGCTGCAAAAGCGGTTGCCCAGGAAGTGTAGTGACCTAGGCATGTTCAGTATTCCTTGCAAGATAGGTGACACCACGTTCGATAAAGCCATGCTGGATTTGGGTGCATCTATAAATGTACTGCCTCTCTCACTGTACGAATCTTTGGAGCTTGGGCCATTACAGAGGACAGGGACAGTGATTCAATTGGCGGATATATCATATATGTATCCCAAAGGAGTCGTGCAGGATGTTCTGATACAGGTCGATAAGTTGATTTTTTCCCTGCGGATTTCTTTGTGATAGATACGGGACAAGACAAACATGCAGTCCATGTGATGTTGGGTAGGCCGTTCATGAAAACGGCGAATACGGAGATTGATGTGAGTAGTGGTTCGCTTACCATGGAGTTTGATGGGGTGAGGGTCGGATTCAACATAGATGATGCAAAGAGACACCCCCCTGATTGTGACCCCAAGTGTTCGGTTGATGTGAGCAACCCAAGCTGAATTGAATGGCACTATGTCGAGCCACGACAATAACCAAGGCGCTGCTCGGGAGACAACCCGAGGTATGTAATTCTTTTCGTGTCTTTTCGTTTCAAGTTTTTAATTGTGTTGTTTCTTGTTTAGACTAACCTACAGGTAGGAGACTCGAAGAGAGAGTCAGCAGAGCAACATACGCGAAACCGCAACCGCGGAAACTTTTCCGTGACCGCGGTTTGTCCACTGTAAGTCCCCCTATCTGGGAAAAAAAATCTGACATTTTTCCGCGACCGCGGCCTCAAAACCGCGATCGCGGCCCAACTGTCCGAGCTTTTCTGCGTGAGATGGTACGCATCATGCTGTCAAGGAGGAGACATTGCCCGACATTTTTATTTGGCATAGATGAAGGCCCGACATTCGACAGCTGATGAGGAGGAACACCAGAGCCCGCTACACGATTACATTAGGGCTCCACTTCTGTGTTCATTCAAGGCTCGTGCAACCCCGTTTCTTTGATGTACCACTTCACCTTACAGTGGATCTATTTGGTTGCCCGTGGAGTTTGTTTGAGTAGGACCGCCGCAACACCAGAGACTTGTGCTTGCACTAATGTACCGCCAGCACCGACATCCACATCCAGGTCACCTCGGCGACGGTCGTGAGTACTTTTCTACTTTTCCATGTGCTTCATTTTTTTGTCTTTCATTACATTGAGGACAATGCAATATTTAAGCATGGGGGTGTGATCTCTACTTGCTAGTCGTTTGAGAAAGAAAAAAAATTGAAAAAGTCAAAAATATGAGAAAAAGATAAAAGAAGAAAATCCTGGGATAAGATGAAAACCCACAAGGGCGGCTTAGGCAATAAGCATGTGGCTTGGACCAGCATTAGGCTGGGGTATTAAGAGGTCAAGAGTGATGTGAGTTTTTGTGAGCCCGTCTATTGAAAAATGAAATGAGTGGCTTGGTGAAAACCCGAAAGGGCGCCTTGGCAAAATGAGTGAAAAGAAGAAGAGTGATTATTAGGATTCCTTATTTTTCCTGGCGTGGTGACATAAGAAGAGGTGATATAAGGAGGATTCGGGTAGGTCACTCTGGGAGGTATAAGAAGATAGATGGAGCTAGGATTAGATATTTTTATTCACTCTATGGTGTTCGGGTTAAGCTTGGGGGAAGTACTCTGCTTTCCTTTAAGCTTGTGTGTTATGTTGATGCGTTGGTGCCTTGGAGATTCATGATTAAGTGCAGTTCTTAGTGGTGATAGTTTTGTTGTGCTTCTTGAGACCTTGGATATTTCATTGGAGGAGTAGGTTTCTATTAGCTTACTCGAGGACGAGCAAGGTCTAAGCATGAGGGAGTTTGATCCGCTCTACTTTATAGTGCGTAACTAGGAGTTGTTACAAGTATTTGGGGTGCCATTTATGTATGTTTAGGACACAATATAGGAGAATGGAGTTTTGGAGAAGAAGTGTTGATTTGGTGGTTTTGAGTGCTTAAATGAAGACTTAAGAAGATGAAGGTGAAGCCATAAGAGAAGACCACAAGCGGGAAGGCGAATGAGCACTACAGAAGACAATCCGCGGTCGCGGAAAATACACAAAAGACAGCGAAGCTACAGAGACTTCTCCGCGGTCGCGAAATTCTTTCCGCGGTCGCGGTTACTGTTCACCCACGCGGAGCCGGGATTTCGTTTCGTCCGAGTTTTGTTTATTTTATTTTGTTTCTTTTATTTCTGTTTATTTCCTTTTAGGATATTATTTCCTATCTTTTGGAAACTAGGTTTGCTAGGTTATTTTACATCTTTTAGTAGCAGCCTTTTCATTATCGGAGTTATCACTATTATCGTTCAGTTTTTCCCTTAGAGTTTTATGCTTTGAAGACTATGACGAACTAAGCAACCTTTGATTAGTCCGACGATTGAAGCCTTCGTTTGTATTTGGTTGTGAGATTATAACTCTATTTCCTTTCCTTTGATTATATCAATTCTCTTTGTGCTTCATCTCATGATTCTTGCTGATTTGACTAGTCTGATCATCTAGTTGATATTAGTGATTGTCTATTGCTAGGGTTTGGATATTTCTGGTTGAAATCCCTTATCTTGTGTAGCAACCGCAATTTACACTTCCTGGTTGTGAATGTTTATTGTGAAGAGAATTGATTACATGTCGAGTACTGACGGATTGTTAAGTATTGCATGTATCCTGGTTAATTCATATGCTTACTGCTGCCTTTAGATTGAATCTTGATAGTTTCTTAATTGTTTAATGGTAAGTATTTTCAGGGCTGGTTGACCTATCTATATACATAATATCGGGACATGAATATTCATTGGTTGGAATTGGAGATAATCTAGGATCAACCAATCAAACTGAAGTGTGGATATTTGTCTGGCTAAGTTACTTCTCACCCATTGATTACACCTTTTGCTTTGATTTACTTTATTACTTGATTACAAAACCAAAACCCCCCTTTTGTTACTATTGGCATACAACCTTTGCACTTAGGAAGATTGCTTACCTCCCTGTGGGATCGATCCTTATTTATCCTATTACATTAGTTAGGTTTTTGAGGTTTACTTTGATAGGCATTACGACTTTAGCCTAATCAGATAGTAATAGTGGGTCAGCTAGATAAGCTTTCAAAACATGGAATGCTTTTTCATGTTCCCCCGTCCATTCTAAAGTTCTGTTCTTTTTGAGGACATCATAAAATAATTTGCACTTGTTAGTGTAACACCTCCGACTTACATCGGTAGTGCCATACGCCAGTGGTCTCAGACTGTAAAGTCCAAATTCACCATAGGCTTTAATCGGAATAATTATGCTTAAATAAATAAATAAACGTTGAGTAATAACAGAGTAAATAGCGGAAGACTTTTGAAATAAATACTTAACCTTTATTAAATATTTCCTCGTAAATTGAGGAGATAAGTTTACAACTCGAAATTACAATACAACGGAAGACTCTTAAAATAAACCCTAACTCATGTCTAACTTAAATACGTCCTACATTTATTTAGGAGGAATAAATTAATACTAGACAATTTTTATAAAAATATTACTTTAAATCACAATCTTTAACTATAAACCTTCGTCTTCGATTTGTTACTTCAAGGCGTCTAAGACCAACCATTAATGTATATGACTACTATACTCCTACTGAAACAAAAGAAAAGACATGCTTGAAGAGAAGACTCCAACGAATTGAGTCTTATGAGAAATAAATGAGTTTCTTTGGGAATATTATATTTATCACACAAAGTTTTGAAAACGCCTCATTGAATATTTGGGTCATCGACCAACCTCACCGCATAATACGAATCCATATTGGAAAGGGGACTTACTTTAGACAAGAGATCGGGCGGGTTTCACGTTGTACTTCTCACCCGAGGGTATATTAATTATGTGCAAAATGACATTTATCTTATTTAATTCCAAAACATGCATTTACGTTTAAGCTTCTACTTCTAATCCACACCAATCTCACAATGAGATATATATCATGGGACGAATCCCGAATTTTGACACTAGCTAAGTGCACCATCACTTATATTCGAATAAGGGTAGGTCATGACCAAAAGTATTAGGGCAATAATCTTCCTAATATCAAGTTATAAGTAAACAATTAAACTTCGCAAGGTAAATAGCGTTCCTACCAATACTCGTGCTAATTAGCATATAAGTCTACACCAAATGCATAACAAATCCACACCAAAGTTCATCTAGCACCCTACAATAATATATATATATATATATGAGGGTCATTGCTAGCAAATATACAACCTAATAATAAGGTTCATTTACACACCAATTTAACACACAAGTTTCCAAACGAAAATTAAGAATATTTATCCCAACTTAATAGCACAATTGATTCATTTTCAATTAAAATGAATATGGAATAAATTGCAAGAGCGAACCTTCACTTGCCTTGAATCACGAAGAACTTGAACGGCGTAACGGAAATGGTTTCTTTCGAAAAGCAAATTGGCTCCCTGCTTTATTTCTGTTCCAAACGCGATTCCGGGGTATACCCATATCACACAACATAAATAAATTATTATTATATAATTTATTCAATAACAACATTTGAAGGATACAAGTCTCGATTTTTAATTGAATTTATTTAACTCTAAATAAATCAATTTCAAGGATTTTCGATAAAACTATTATTTATACGATAATAAAAATCAATTAGTCATATATTCTAAATAATCATATCAAAAATAAATAAATTACTCAATTTATTTATCATCTCAAATAACCCAACACATCACCCAATTATAGTGTTATTCCTTAACAACTTACAGTTTAAGATAATATCATAAGATATAATTAATATAATATTTATACTTCTAAAATTAAATCAATCTAGTATGTATCTAATTAACTCCAATTAACATTCATAATCATGATTAATTGGATCAAAAACCGAATAGAGGTACGAATTAGTCATTGCCGGTTCATTCTTGTCGACACCCTGTCGTTGTTTGCTTTGTATCTTCCTCATCCGAACTCCAAATGATGTGTGGTTTGCGGATCTGGAAACTAGACTTCAAGAAGAAGATTTTGATACCTAACCCCTAATTAGAGGTGCCGAGTTGACAGAGAAAACGCTTCTGCAAGTGCACAAACGTTTTGGGGTCTGTTGAAAACTTAGGGCTTGAAATTGGATAAATCTACTCAATGGGTGAAGGGGTATTTATAGGGGTTAGATATCTTTCAAAACCCCTCAGATTGATATAAATTTTGGCCCAAATCGAGCTCTAATCGGATCTCAATTTCCTAATATACAAAAAATGTGTTTTTGGAGCCCTAGTTGCCTTACTGTGTAAAATCCACCCAATTCATGTGTCGATATGCAAGATATGGTGTTCCTAATATAGCCCAATGATTTATTGTACCAAATCCGAAATTTTTGTAACAAAATCCTCTATGGAAGCTTGAGTTTCCATGTATAGAGGTGGGAGGTTGAAGACAACCCCCTTTATACATAATTATGGTCGTCACCCCCCCCTCCCCCCAAAAAAAAAAAACTAAAAATTGGCTTAATTGGGCATTTTTGCCCAACTTTCTAAAGTTGTGGCAAAAATGCCCTTATTTCACTTTTTAAAAATTATAATATTTACCAAAACTTATTTATTATACTAAGCTTACATAATTATTTTAACCCAAAATTAAAATGTAGAAAAATTAACTTAGGTTAAAATGAAACTTAAGTTACCATTCCTTATAAATTTAACCGTACTTAAACCCTTATTAACACTTTGTTGATCTTGATTATTTTATTTAAATTAATATTAACATAAGTTAACATAATTTAAATATTTCATGACTTAAAAATGTAACCTACTTAGGTTAAGTGTTATTTTATCCCTTCATGGATAAACATAATAACTCTTATCACATTTATTATTATATCTCAAAATTCCCAAAACCACATTCATAATTATACTTAATTATTTATTTCTACCCATAGTATTATAACACATTTGATAATTTGTACAAAAATGGATTTAACCTAACTTTTGAAGTTACAAATTTAATTTACTCCTTTAAAAGAAATAAAAATATTTTAAACATTTATTATTATCAAAATAAAATTAAAAGTATAGAATTTCCATCATTACCCTTATGATAAAATGAGGGTTATTACAATTAGATGATTTAGAAATAAACTTGTTAAGGGCTGCTACTCGACTTGTTAAGCGTTGCACGTCTTTTGCACATCGAGGCGATTTCAGATCCATGATCGCCTTGACTTGGTCAGGAGTAGCTTCTATTTCTCTTTGCATTACCATGTATCCCAATTTTTTTTCACGATGATACTCCAAAGGAACATTTGGTCGGGTTGAGCTTCATGTTGTGTTGTCTGAGCACTACAAATGCATCTTTTAAGTGTTTGATGTGATATAAGGTGATTTTCGACTTCACCAGCATGTCATCTGTAACACCCCCAAATCTTAACCCATTTGGAAAGGTATTACCGTCAGTGACCCCAGTGTTCCTTACCGAGATCACCCAAGGCTTTACCGGTTTAAATACAATTCATGGAATACAATTGATACATAATGATCAAAGTATTCAAATCAAAACATCAATCAAATGAAACATTAGTCCCGGGATTACATCCCAATCCCGATTAGGACAAATACAGAGTTTAAACAAAGTACAGCGGAAGTCTCTTTTTAAATATATAACAGAGTAAATAAGTTACAGCGGAAGTCTTATAAAAGATATTACAAAAAGGGTTGTGATCGTAATGATCACCTGCCCAAGGATCTCAACCCGATTAAAAGAAATTATTAAAACATCCAAAAACAACCGTCGTCTTCATAGTCAATCTAGTCTCCTCATATCTTCGCTCTATCTGATGTGCCGAATCGAACGGATGACACCAGCCCATATGCGGAGAACAATGTTCGTGGGTTAGTCTACTTGAATAGACTAGCAAGGGTAAAAAGCATAATGGTTCGAGTGATCGTAATTGTTTACTATCATTGTCCCTCGAATAATAACTGAAGGAACGATACATAACCCGACACTTTCACGGAATAACAACAAGAGGTATGCACAAGAGAAGATTGGAAGACTGAATCTTCACAGAAATCGACTCGAAAAGAGACTCTAAGAGATTGAGTCTTTAAGGAAATATGACAAATCTGGAATGTTTAGGAATCAAACAACAATGATTTAAAAGCTGATTGAGATGCTTCGGTTCACGACCAACCTCACCGCTTACAGCGAATCCAGATCGGAAATAGAACGTACTATGATCAAAGTCTAGATCATATAATGATTTAAAAGCTGACTGAGATGCTTCGGTTCACAACCAACCTCATCGCTTACAGCGAATCCAGATCGGAAAGATAACGTAATATGATCAAAGTCAAGACGAGCTTTCCTAGCTGCACTATTTACTTAACTCCACTACTCGCCGAAGGTTTATTAATTAAGTGCTCTCGGGCACCTTATCTTATTTAATTCCAAAACGATTAACACGTTGTAAGCTTTTAATTATACATGCCCTATTACACAGAACACATATCTAAGGAATGAACTTCTCAGAGTCCAAACCACCACTATCGTTGGGTCTTGCTTGCCCTTTAAAAGAATGAACCTCATAGAATTCAAACTTCAACTATCGTTGGGTCTTCATCGCCCTTACAGTTATAAAAAAACGCGCATGGAACTCTCAGGATCCAGGCGTTCCTACAAATACTCGTGTTAACTAACAGTTACAACACAACCATAGTACAAGATAAATCCACATAAATGCCCGGAAGGCGATCACAGATAATAGCGTCGTTCTAGCAGATATACAACCTATTATATGATTTTCCAAAACAGTTTATAAAACCATTTCCAGACAAACATAGTAATCATTCCAAATTAATTACTCAGATAAACAGCTGATAATTAATGTAAATATGGAACGATGAGCAAGAGCGAACCGCCACTTGCCTGGAATAGATTCGGCGATGAATCTGGACGAGACGACTACCGAAAATATCCTTTCCGAGGATATGGCTTAAACTTCAGAATATTCCTACCAGAGTATGAGTCCATACGCAATCCAGCCGATCACGTTCTAACTGACAAATTAATTATCTATCAATTAATATGACTGGACGAATTTAAGGAATTATATTTAATAAATTTCTATGATATTAAATCATAAAATATTTATTAAATTTTCCTAAGAAAAATATGGACGAAAGGGGATCGAAATTATACCGCTCGAATAATTTCGGGTTGAATTTGGACTGGATGGCTAAATGGGCCTTCGGCCCATCAGAACAAAACAAAGGAAAGGGGGCCCCACTCTCTACTGTTCACCACCTTCACCAATTCGAACTAAACAGAGGAGCAACAGGGGGTCTCGCCGGGCTTTCTCGCTGATGCCAGGGAGGAAGGCAACGCCGGCGGTGACAAGGTTCCAACAGTGAGGCTTCGACTCCCTTCCCCACGGCGCTTCCGCGGCACCTCCACCACCTGGGCACACCGGCGAACTCGGAGAAGCAGCTCCCGATGAACCCGAGCAGGACCGGTGACGACGGCGATGGCGAGCTCGGCGGGAGAGACGAAGCACAGAGGTGAACAGGGGTCGGAGTAGGGGAGACCTCGACGGAGAGCAGGAAGCTCGGAGGTCGCGTTCGTCGGGAAGCAAGCGGCGGAGCTCGGAGGTGGGAGAGATGCCAGCGGGAATGGATTGAGAGAAAGACGAGAGCAAGAGGAGTGAGGCGGGAGAGATGAGGCATGGTGATGCTGCACCCATCGAGCTCCATTTATAGCCATGGAAGGGGCATAGATCCGACCAACACGGGGCTCGAGCCAGCGACAACCTTCCGGCGCATTTTCGGGGAGTGCTTTCGGCGAGCTTTCGGCAGCTGCTTTCGGCGGTGCGTGAAGAATTGGTTTTTGGTATGGGTATTAAACCCCGAAAATTATATGTTTGTATCCAAACAAATATTCTAAGTCCCGAAAATACATTGAATGTATTTTATACCACTCAAGGAATTATTTCGGATATCATGGATATTTCAGAAAATCCAAATTTCACTGAAAGCGAAATAATTAATTAGTGAAGGTTGGGAAAAATTACCCGAATATCCTTACTAAAAATTGAGGGATATTACATTATCTCCCCCTTAAAAGAAGTTTCGACCCCGAAACTTGGTCGAAAACAACTTGGGAAGGCGTCTAAGCATATCCGCCTCAGTCTTCCAAGTTTCCCAAGTCTCCTCTTCGATTCCTGACTTGGACTACAGAATCCGTACAAACGGTACCACTTTATTGCGCAAGTGCTTCTCACGGCGCTCGATGATACGCACATGTATCTCTTCATAAGTACCATTTGCTTGAATCTCAATATCCTTATAGCTTAGCACATGAGACTCATCTGGCACGTATTTCCTTAGCAAATGATACGTGGAATACATTATGCACTGGGTGTGCCAATGGAGGCAATGCCAAGCGGTACGCTAGAGATCCCACTCTTTCCAGAATCTCGAATGGTCCCACGTAGCGAGGATTAAGCTTTCCACGCTTACCAAACCTGAAAACATCCTTAGGTGGCGATACTCTGACAAGTACCTTGTCACCAACCTCGAACTCAACACTTTAACGTTTCTGATCTGCGTAAAACTTTTGCCGACTCTGAGCGGTCAACATCTTCTGTCTAATCAAAGCAATGACTAAAACTGTCCTTTCGACCAACTCTGGTCCAAGCAGAATCTTGTCGGCCTTCTCATCCCAACAAGTCGGAGATCTGCATCTGAGACTAAACAAAGCTTCGAACGGAGCCATCTTGATCTGATACAATGGTCTTAGGAATGCCATGTAAACGGACAGTCTTCTGGTGGAAAACTTTTGCTGACCTCTGGGTCACCCAAGTAACCTCAGCTTCCAATGCAAACACTATTGTTGCTAGTTCTAGGTCATGTGTTGGTTAGTTTGCTTCATAGGTTTTCAATTGTCTAGATGTGTATGCAATAACCTTGCCCCTCTGCATCAAAGACATATCCTAACCCATTTCTCGAAGTATTACTATAGACCATATAACCATCATTCCTTCCGACAACGCCAAAACTGATGCATAAGTCAGACATTGTTTCAACTTCTTGAAAACTGGTCTTGCACTTGTCATCCCAGCCAACTTCTTGTTGACCTTGCGGAACAGACTGGTCATAGGTGGAGTGATCTTAGAAAAATCCTTCCATGAACCGTCTATAATGCTCAGTAAGCTCTGGGAAACTGCGCACCTCGCTCACACCCTGAGGCCACTTCCAAACAACTACTGATTCACTCTTCTGGGGAATAACCATAAACTCATTCTTATTGATCACATGGCCTAAGAAAGCCACTTCTAGATCCAACTATCGCACTTAGCCTACTTTGCGTACAACCGACTTGGTCTAAGGATTGATAAAGCAATCCGCAGATGTTCCTTGTGAGCTTTCTTGCTCGGGAAAATATCAAAATGCCATCGATGGAGACAACTATGAACTTATCCAAGTACTGGTCTAAAACATCGATGCACTAGGTTCAAGAAAACTGATGGAGCACTCGTAGATCCAGATGGCATGACTACAAACTCGTAGTGACCATCTCTTGTCCGAAATGCAATCCTCGAAATATCATCCTCACGAATCCTGAGCTGATAAAAACCAGATCTCCGGTCGATCTTGGAGAAAACTTTTGCTCCCTGTAGTTGATCCAACAAATCATCACTCCTTGGCAACAGATACTTGCTCTTGATCGTGACTTTATTCAACTCTCAAAAGTCAAAACAAAGTCGAAACGGTCCATCTTTTATTTTGACAAATAAAACTAGGGCACTCCTACTTAAGGTGATGCACTCAGCTTTATATAACTTTTGTCAAGAAGATCCTTGAGTTGCTTCTGCAACTCTTGCATCTCAACAGGAGCCATCCGGTACGGTGCCTCAGAGATCGGCGTGGTACTCGGCTCGAGATCAACGGCAAACTCCACGACACGATTCGGGGTATCTAGGAATATCTTTTGGAAAGACACCCGAAAATCCTCTAACCACAGGAATATCAAAAACTGAAGTCGATCACTGCCTTATGACGCTTCCGTCAATCCATACCGAGAATAATTATCGTATGGGACCATGGTTATTTAGGTCAAATCGCTTTGAATTTCTTACCCTTGATGGTAATCGACAATCTCGACAGACGATTTGTTCTAACCAAATATTTCATATTAATAATATTTATAACCAAAGATTCACAAACTTAGCCGCATACAGAACTTAACTTACAACCATCCAAAATGAAAGACTGGGTAGCACCCACATCAACAACACAACAACAAAAGTAGAACGCAGATACAAAGTACTCTAAGCATTAGGAGCATAGGGTCCATCCGCCTCACGCATCACATAAAGGCGTTGACTCTGATTTCCAGAAGCCACTGGGGCTTTCCCCTTGTCCTGAGCAGTTGTCTGCATTGAAGGGCTAAGAGCTTCCACTGGACTGAACCTGGGTCGGTTGTTCTGATTAACAGACCCTTGCTGTGATTCAGCTCCTTTCTGCATTCCCTGACAACAGAACCTTTGCATATGCCCTTCCTTCCCACAACCAAAACAAGTCTTATTCTCATTCTGACATGCAAAACTCTTGTGCCCAGATGCACCACAATTGTGACACTGAATCACTCCGCTGCTCCAACCTAAGCCCCTGGCAGAGTCAGACTGAGTTGTCTCGGTCTTAGCACAACCAGACTTCTCAAACTTGGTAGGCGATGCCGGTCATTTGAATGAACCAACCTGGTGATCCTGTTGCCCACCCTTTCCCTTAACTTGATTCTCCCGCTTATGAGCGGACTCCTCCAGTGTGACCTCCAACTTGTAGGCTGCATCCACGTACTGCTCCAGAGTAGAGCATGTGTGGTG
Organism: Rheum nobile; assembly: GCA_027886185.1. NCBI lineage: Eukaryota > Viridiplantae > Streptophyta > Magnoliopsida > Caryophyllales > Polygonaceae > Rheum > Rheum nobile. The sequence continues at coordinate 2,491,337 of WOAB01000207.1, read as the reverse complement.
CACCATCCATGGCTTAATATCTGGGTTTATCCATTCATGGAAGTACCATATCTTTTATGTCTCACTAGATATCTCTGGTTCAGCATACTGTAGCAAATGATTGAATTTAGTGGCCAACTCGGTCACCTTCAATCCATCCGTCTTAGGATACAAGAACTCCTTGTGTTTCTCCTCTCTCATAGCTCGAGAGAAGAAACGATCCATCATCTTGGTCTTAAACATTGACTAGTTTAAAACCGGGCTATCAGCTAAGCCGGTACTCTCCCACCATTCACTGGCTTCTTCCTTCAACTGTAGAGAAGCTATGTGCACTTTCTTCGCTTCAGTGCACTCAATATTATGAAAAAACCGTTCCATATGGGAAAACCAATGAGCCACTCTGACTGACTCTCCCTTTCCATCGTAGCTATCAGGTCTCATAGAGTTAATGGCCTTCAGTGCTCAGCCATAGTCACCTCTATTCCTGACCTCTTCTCCTTGGTGTTCATAGACAGTTGGCTCCTCATATCTAGGAACCACTGGAGGAATTGGCACACCTTGTGCCTGTGGTGCGGCAGGTTGCCTAGCATCGACGATTGCTTGCATCACAATTCCTCGAATAGCTGTAACAGTTGTTGTATCGAGCACTACTGGAGCGTCGGCATGAGCTTGGCCATTGCCTCCTGGATTATTATTGAAGACAGACTCACGCTCTCCTGATGGGTCTGCAACATTCCTCGGATTTGGTCTGGGGTCATTACTCGGCCCAGCACCAGCACGGATAACGCTCCTCGTGTTCACCATCTGTTTACCGATCAAATTCCAAGGATTTTATCACATTAGTATCATTCTGATATACTTATTGTAATAAAATCAACTTAGAATAGATCAACTTGGTAATTTCTATTGATGAACTCAAACCGAGTAACTAGGTTCTACAACCTCAACTCACAACGAGCGAACTGGGAATCAAGCCTAACTAGAGATGGCGAAACCACCTCGGCTTCTCCCGGGTTCCTCTGAAGAAAATAGAATGCACCCATATCTAGCGGGGCAACGGGGAATGAATTAGTCTTTCTAGACATAGAAGTAAGCTTACTATATCAGACTATACAGAAGACATGACTATGAACGGTTGAAAATGAAAACACCGTTTTTTATTTTTAAACTCATAGCCTTTTGAAAATACCTTTCAATCGAAAACGAGTAAATGGTTTTCAAATACCCAACCCGTTTTAAAAACTTTAGCTCTGATACCACAACTGTTACACCCCCAAATCTTAACCCATTTGGAAAGGTATTACCGCCAGTGACCTCAGTGTTCCTTACCGAGATCACCCAAGGCTTTACCGGTTTAAATACAATTCATGGAATACAATTGATACATAATGATCAAAGTATTCAAATCAAAACATCAATCAAATGAAACATTAGTCCCGAGATTACATCCCAATCCCGATTAGGACAAATACAGAGTTTAAACAAAGTACATCGGAAGTCTCTTTTTAAATATATAACAGAGTAAATAAGTTACAGCGAAAGTCTTATAAAAGATATTACAAAAAGGGTTGTGATCGTAATGATCACCTGCCCAAGGATCTCAACCTGATTAAAAGAAATTATTAAAACATCCAAAAACAACCGTCGTCTTCATAGTCAATCTAGTATCCTCATATCTTCGCTCTATCTGATGTGCCGAATCGAACGGATGACACCAGCCCACATGCGGAGAACAATGTTCGTGGGTTAGTCTACTTGAATAGACTAGCAAGGGTAAAAAGCAGAATGGTTCGAGTGATCGTAACTGTTTACTATAATTGTCCCTCGAATAATAACCGAAGGAACAATACATAACCCTGCACTTTCACGGAATAACAACAAGAGGTATGCACAAGAGAAGATTCTGGAAGACTGAATCTTCACAGAAATCGACTCGAAAAGAGACTCCAAGAGATTGAGTCTGTAAGGAAATATGACAAATCTGGAATGTTTAGGAATCAAACAACAATGATTTAAAAGCTGATTGAGATGCTTCGGTTCACGACCAACCTCACCGCTTACAGCGAATCTAGATCGGAAAGAGAACGTACTATGATCAAAGTCTAGATCATATAATGATTTAAAAGCTGACTGAGATGCTTCGGTTCACAACCAACCTCACCGCTTACAGCGAATCCAGATCGGAAAGATAACGTACTATGATCAAAGTCGAGACGAGCTTTCCTAGCTGCACTATTTACTTAACTTCACTACTCGCCGAAGGTTTATTAATTAAGTGCTCTCGGGAACCTTATCTTATTTAATTCCAAAACGATTAACACGTTGTAAGCTTTTAATTATACATGCCTTGTTACATAGAACACATATCTAAGGAATGAACTTCTCAGAGTCCAAACCACCACTATCGCTGGGTCTTGCTTGCCCTTTAAAAGAATGAACCTCACAGAATTCAAACTTCAACTATCGTTGGGTCTTGATCGCCCTTACAGTTATAAAGAAACGCGCATGGAACTCTCAGGATCCAGGCGTTCCTACAAATACTCGTGCTAACTAACAGTTACAACACAACCACAGTACAGGATAAATCCATATAAATGTCCGGAAGGCGATCACAGATAATAGCGTCGTTCTAGCAGATATACAACCTATTATATGATTTTCCAAAACAGTTTATAAAACCATTTCCAGACAAACACAGTAATCATTCCAAATTAATTACTCAGATAAACAGCAGATAATTAATGTAAATATGGAACGATGAGCAAGAGCGAACCGCCACTTGCCTGGAATAGATTCGGCGATGAATCTGGACGAGACGACTACCGAAAATATCCTTTCCGATGATATGGCTTAAGCTTCAGAATATTCCTACCAGAGTACGAGTCCACACGCAATCCAGCCGATCACGTTCTAACTGACAAATTAATTATCTATCAATTAATATGACTGGACGAATTTAAGGAATTATATTTAATAAATTTCTATGATATTAAATCATAAAATATTTATTAAATTTTCCTAAGAAAAATACGGACGAAAGGGGATCGAAATTATACCGCTCGAATAATTTCGGGTTGAATTTGGACTGTATGGCTAAATGGGCCTTCGGCCCATCAAAACAAAACAAAGGAAATGGGGCCCCACTCTCTACTGTTCACCACCTTCACCAATTCGAACTAAACAGAGGAGCAACAGGGGGGTCTCGCCGGGCTTTCTCGCTGACGCCGGGTAGGAAGGCAACGCCGGCGGTGACAAGTTTCCAACAGCGAGGCTTCGACTCCCTTCCCCATGGCGCTTCCGCGGCACCTCCACCACCTGGGCACACCGGCGAACTCGGAGAAGCAGCTGTCGATGAACCCGAGCAGGACCGGTGACGACGGCGATGGCGAGCTCGGCAGGAGAGACGAAGCACAGAGGCGAACAGGGGTCGGAGCAGGGGAGACCTCGGCGGAGAGCAGGAAGCTCGGAGGTCGCGTTCGCCGGGAAGCAAGCGGCGGAGCTCGGAGGTGGGAGCGATGCCAGCGGGAGTGGACTGAGAGAAAGACGAGAGCAAGCGGAGTGAGGCGGGAGAGATGAGGCGTGGTGATGCTGCACCCATCGAGCTCCATTTATAGCCATGGAAGGGGCAGAGATTCGACCAACACGGGGCTCGAGCCAGCGACAACCTTCCGACGCATTTTCGGGGAGTGCTTTCGGTGAGCTTTCGACAGCTGCTTTCGGCGGTGCGTGAAGAATTATATGTATTTTATACCACTCAAGGAATTATTTCGGATATCATGGATATTTCAAAAAATCCAAATTTCACTGAAAGTGAAATAATTAATTAGTGAAGGTTGGGAAAAATTACCCGAATATCCTTACTAAAAATTGAGGGATATTACATCATCGATGTACACCTTCATGGTGTCTCGAATCTGGTCTTTGAACATCTTGTTTACGAGTCGTTGATATGTTGCCCATGTAGTTTTTAATCCGAAAGGCATAACTTTGTAACAATATGTACCTTGGCTTGTGATGAACGTGGTTTTTTTTTCTGGTTGTCGGGATCCATTAGGATCTTATTATAGCCGCTGAAGGCATCCATAAATGTGAGCATTTCATTTTTTGTCATTGCGTCTATGTTGGGCAAAGGAAATGAGTCTTTTAGGCATGCTTTATTTAGATTCGTGAAGTCGGTGCAATCTCTCCACTTGTCGTTCTTTTTCTGTACCACAACAACATTAGCAAGCCATTCTACATATTTGACTTCTTTGATTTTATCTGTCTCAAGAATATTTTGAACTTCGTTGTCAATAATCTTGTTTCATTCAGGCACAAACTTGCGTCTTTTTTGCTTCACGGGTGTGTATGTTGGATCAACGTTTAATTTGTGAGTGATCACGTTTGGGCTTATTCTGACCATATCTTCATGTGATCGACCACGCAAAGCAACTGATATTTTGGCGTAAGAATTCAACCAAACGTGACCTATTTTCGTTACTCAAGTCTGATCTGATCCTTATATCCCGTGTTGGCTTCGAGGGGTCAAACACGATCTCGTCTAAAGATTCTACTTCGGGCTCGATGTATCACGTAGACCTTTCATTATCCTCTAATTGCTATGCCTATCATGTCTCCATTGATTCCTTCATCAACGTGACATAACACTCCTTGGCAGATCGTTGATCGCCCTTGATTTTCTGTACTTCACACTTTGTTGGGAACTTAATCGACTGGTGGTATGTGGATGGTATAGATTTCATGGCGTGTATACACGGTATGCCAAGGATGACATTGTATGGGGATGGACAGTCGAAAACTAGAAATTTTACATGTAGGTTGATATCCTGGCGTACGTTGTTAACACACTCTCGCCTAGAGTGTGCTTAATTAACTTCTCCACTGAACCTGGCCAATGGGGTCGATTTCTTGAGGAGGTCGTCCTCATTGAGTGCCATGCTCATCAAGGCATCTAGTGTTTACAAATTCGTCGAGTGCCAATGTCGATTAGTACTCTACGAGTTAAAAAATTCCCAATAGATAAAGAAATGACCAAATCATCGTAATGAGGACCAAGTTCATCGGCTATTGAGTCGTAAAAGGTGATGGTTGGTGTTTTCATTGTCAGCTTCTCGTTTCACTGATGTTGTGGGTCGATCTCATTTTCTTTCTTTAGCGTGGCGTTTGGCAGCGGAATACGTGTTTCCACATATGTCTGATCCTCCTACAATTGTATTAATAATTTTTGCATGTATAGGAGAATGGGGTTTGTCTGTGGTTGCCTGATCCCTTCACTCAAGCGTCGAATTAGCTTTGTCTGATATCACGTCATGTAGGAGTCGTTGTGCAAGCAAGCGTGCAACTTCTTTGTGCAATACTATGCACTCATTTGTTCCTTGATTGTGATCTCCGTGGAACTCGCACCATTTGGACATGTCTTCTCTTTAAATCTGGCTTGTCTCTCTTTCGAGGCCACTGGACTTCTTTTCCGTACTTGTCGAAACTCTTAACAACTTCTTGTACGGATATGTTGAAGTTGTAAGAGTGAATCTTTGGAAGTAATGATGGATGGTTTTTCCAGCATTGGTTCCTGTCATGTGAATTGTTTACCTGAAGGTTGTCGTTTTGGCTCTTTAGATACGACTGATGTCTCCTATCTCGTCGATTATCGGGACCGGATCTCCTATCGACACAATCTGGACTTTTATCGACCTTTCCCGATTCTTTGTCTTCTTCGAGGCAAACCTGAGCTATCGTCTTAGCTTGAACATCTTTGAAGAGTCTACAAGGGTACTTAGTGAGTTCCCTATAGAGTTCGCTTCCTCGAATTAACCCTCGGTAGAAGGCCTCGATCGACGTTGCAATGTCGCAATATGGGATTGTGACCTTTTCCCTATAGTACCTATTCAGATACAATCTCAAAGACATTCTCCAATGCGCTCGAGGCCCTTGGCCCTGGTGTGACCCTCACGTTTGGGCCTAGGCATAAGCTTGGTTAGTGGATCTGCAATACCGTCATCTGTGTGTACTTTGCACATTCTGACATCTCCTTTATCCTCACATCCTTGAACGACTAATTCATCATCACCCCCACACACCAAGAAGTCATCATTGGTTCTTCTTAAGTACTTCATGATGTTCTTGGCTGCACATCAATGTGCCTCTCCGGGTGCCACACATGCTCAGAGCAATCGTAACATCAGGGCGTGTACATATCATGACATACATGATAGAAACCCTTTCTTAGAGTCCTGCATTTTGAATTTGTCAATAACCTTATCTATGTAAGTTCATTGACTCAATCTTAGCAGCCTCCCAGATCTATCTCTATAGATCTTGATACTCAATGTGTACTTCGCCTCTCCTAAGTCCTTCATTGAGAGACATTTCTTCAGCCATCCCTTAACGGACTCTAGCATCGGAATGTCATTTCCAATGAGTAGTATGTCATCCAAATACAAGACTAAGAAGACCACTTTACTCCCACTAAACTTCTTGTAAACACAAGGTTTTTCTTCACATCTAATGAAGTCAAACTCTTTGACAGCTTCATCAAAGCGAATATTCAAGCTTTGAGATGCTTGCTTAAGTCCATAGATAGACTTCTTAAGCTTGCATACTTTCTCAACGCCTACTGGATCCTCAAAAACCCTCAGGATGTGTCATGTACACATCCTCTTCTAAATATCCATTTAGAAAGGCGGTTTTGACATCCATTTGCCAAATCTCATAATCATAATAAGCGGCAATGGCTAAGAGTATTCTAATGGATCTGATCATTACGACCGGTGCAAATGTCTCTTCATAGTCTTGACCATGAATCTGTTTAAAACCTTTGGCAACCAACCTTGCCTTGTAAACAAATACATTTCCATCCTTGTCTGTTTTGAGTTTAAAAACCCATTTGCATCCTATGGGTTTTATCCCATCTGGCAAATCTATCAAGTCCCATACTTGATTCTCAGACATGGAATCCATTTCAGAATACAAGGCTTGAAGTCATTTCTCAGAGTCTGGACCAGTCATTGCTTGCTTATAGGTTTCAAGCTCTCCGCTTTCTAAAACCAGGACGTCAGGGCTTACATTTAAGACGAAATCATCATATCGCCTTGGTTGCATCCTCGGCCTGTTTGATCTACGTGTGGGTTCAACAACTGGATCCTCAAAACCCTCATTTGGTTCTTGAGGTGCAGGTGCTGGTTCCTGGATAACTTCCTCTTGGGAATGTACGTCTCCAGGTACCAATATTTCCTCATCGACATCATCTATGTCGATTTGTTGTTGGGTTTGTTGCTCTTCTTGAACTTCTTCAAGATGAACATTTCTCCCACTTGACTTCTTGGAAATGAATTCTCTTTCCAAGAAGGCACTATCCCTTGCAACAAACACTTTGTGCTCAGTAGGGTTGTAGAAGTAGTATCCCTTGGTTTATTTGGGATATCCTATGAAGAAGCATTTATCTGATCTGGGTGCAAACTTATCTGTCAGTAAACGTTTTACATAAGCTTCACACCCCCAGATCTTCATGAAGGACAAGCTTGGAACTCTTCCAGTCCATATCTCATATGGTGTCTTGTCTACAGTCCTAGACGGGGTTCTGTTTAGTGTGAATGCAGCAGTTGTGAGGGCGTATCCCCATAAGGATGTGGAAGACTAGCAAAACTCACCATTGACCTGACCATGTCCAACAAGGTCCTATTTCTCGTTTCAGACACACCATTTAGTTGAGGTGTGCCTGGTGGGGTCAGTTGTGTGACTATCCCACAACGTCTTAAATGATGATCGAATTCCTGGCTTAGATATTCACCACCCCGATCAGATCGAAGGGCTTTAATCTTCTTGCCAGTCTGAGTTTCTACTTCATTCTGAAACTCCTTGAACTTTTCAAAAGATTCAGATTTATGACTCATTAAGTAAATATACCCATATCTACTTAAATCGTCATTAAACGTTATGAAGTATCTATAGCCTCCTCTAGATTATGTGCTCATTGGTCCACATACATCTGTATGTATTAGCGCCAATAGCTCAGTAGCTCTTTCACTTTTCCCGGTGAAAGGTGACCTTGTCATCTTGCCCATTAGGCATGATTCACATGTTTCAAATGATTCACAATCAATTGATTTCAGAATTCCATCTTTATGGAGTTTATTCATGCGGTTCAAGCCAATGTGACCTAAGCGACAATGCCACAAATAGGCTTCACTCATGTCATTCGTATTTTGCTTCTTTGTATCAATGTTATAGATTTCGGATTTAAGTTCAACCACATAGAGTCCATTACTCAAGGGTGCTCGGGCATAGAAAATACCATTCTTATAAATAGAAAACCAATTGTTCTTAACAATAAAATCATAGCCCTCAGAATCCAAAACCGAAAACGAAACACGGTTCTTAAAAATTTCAGGAACGTAATAACAATTATTAAGTTCTAAAATCAAACCAGAAGGTAAAACTAAATCATAGACTCCTACAGCAAGCACAGCAATAGTCGCCTTGTTTGCAACATGTAGGTCTATTTCTCCCTTGTCCACTTGCCTCCTACTTCTTAGCCACTGCACATTCGAAGTAATGTGAGCACAACATCCGGTATCTAATACCCAAGTAGTGGCAGTGGTTGTTAAGATTTCAATAACATTAATACCTGAAGTGGGATTCACAGTCCCATTCTTCTTGTCTTTCAGGTATTTGGGACAGTTTCTCTTCCAGTGTCCCTTGGCCTTGCAGTAGAAACACTCATGATCATCAGGTACCTTTGACTTCTTAGTCGTCTTGGGTTGAGCAACTGGCTTTCCCTTCCCTTGGTGTTGTTTGTGCTTCCCACTGGCCGCCTTCTTGAACCCTTTTCCCTTTGTTGACCATGAGAACTTCCTTTTTAGGTTCAACCATGATGTTCTGCTCAGCTGTCTTGAGCATGCCATGGAGCTCATTGAGGGTCTTGCCTATCCCATGCATATGGTAGTTCAATATAAATTGAGTAAATCCATCATGCATGGAGTGCAAGATGATATCAGTGGCCAACTCAAGCCCAATTGAGCCATCTGCTCAAAGAGACCAATCATGTCAAATACATGGTTGCTCACTGGCTTCCCTTTCTCCAATTTCTTCTCAAGTATGGCCTTGTGAGTCTCATACCTCTCAATCCTAGCTTGTTCCTGAAATAACACTTTCAGGTTAGCCATGATTGTATGAGCATCCATGCGTTCAAACCTCTTTTGAAGGCCTGGTTCCATGGCAGCGAGCATCAGGCAGGTGACAGGCACCGACTTAGCTCTTATCTCCTTTTCTTTTGCTTTCTCCTCATTAGTGGAAGCATCGGTCAGGACAGGGATGGGTGTTTCCAGAACGTCCTTCGGATCTGAGAACAATTCTCAAGTTCCTTTCCCAATCGATATAGTTCGTACCGTTGAGCTTGTTTTTGTCAACAATTGACCGCAGGGTGAATTTCAAATCGCTACTAGACATGATTGCTACAAAAGAAAGTAACATGCAGATAAGTTTATGCTTGACATGCAAAAGCTTAAATTTTAAACATGCTTCAAAAATTAAGCAAATGCACATTTTATTCAAACAAGTTTGTCCCAGTGAATAAAATGATTCCAAGATCCTATTTCAGATAAGACCTTAGCGTACTTTGGCACTGCCCTAAGTCTCATGTGATCTAGGTAAGTAATATTTACTAATTATAACCCTTTATAATTCTTGGTTGATGGACCACATCCTATGTGAACTCATCCTTATGCCTCAAGATCCAAAACTTTGCCTTTTGGTCTTTTGTTGAGTATAACCATATCAAGGTTTATGAATCCCTTATATAGATCCACCCTCACTATCCCAAGGTCAAAGAAGGACACCTTGCTTTGGCAAAACCTATCCAACTTATTCCTAGGGCATCATGGGTTATGACATGAGAAGGCATTATCTCAATATTCCTTTAGGGACTTAAGCATGCAATGATTGTCTATTTACTAGTGAACAAAATAGCATAAGTAAACAATCATGCAATGCTTAAAATAATAAGGCATTCAAAATGCAACAATTAAATGTGATCCTAGTATGGCCCCTAAAACCAAAAAACAAAGATCTAATCTTCATGGGTCTTCTCTCCATGGATCTCCATCCTTGGTACCCTTCATGGATCTTCTTGGTCTTCTTGGGATCTTCTTGTAATATAAAATTTCTAATAATCTAATTACTGAAATTTAAATTACAAAAATACATAACGATACGCAGATCGTGTACAAAAATACATAACGATATGCATATCGTATTTTCTATCCTAAGATGTGGGCCATACTAGTCACCTTATGCAAGCAATAATATCATAATATTATAAAACATGCATGCATTCATAATATCAAATATTATTAATCAAAATAATAATGGAACATTATAATAATGATAAAACATGTAACAATATATTCAAACATATCCATATATAGAATTAATCTTATTAATAATTAAATTGCATCATTGGATAAAATATGCATAAATAAGGTAAGATATCAATATCCTTATCTTAATCAAGTGGGAATCTATCCTAACAACTTTTAGGAAATTATATTGTAGATAATATCAAATATTATCCAATTAGGCAAATAAGATCTTATCTTATTCTTTTTAGGAAAATATCCTAAAATCCCAAAATCTATCCAATCGGACCGAGTCGCGCCCGAGTCAAACCCGGACCGACCCGTTCCCACTGAACCGCGCAGTCACTGCAGACCGAGCACAGTTCGTACAGTCCGAACCATGGCTCCCACTGCGAACCACACCCGAGCCACCGCACGGACCAGACCAAGCCCGGGTCCACCACGCCAAGCCGCGCAGGCCCACGAACAGTTCGCGGCCTGCTGGGTGGTGCGACCCACTGTGGGTTGTTCCAGCCGCGCGTCTGAGCCACGGTCCACACCGTTGGACCCTTGCGCGCGAGCCGGGGTGCGTCGGTTCAGTTTTTTTTTTTTAAATCATAATTTCAGAAATTAAATTTCAAAATCAAATTTCAAAAAAAATATTTTGGGTATTGATTCATCTTTTGAAAATCAAAATTTTCACTTGATGGTTTAAACATGCAAAAAATCATATTTCTAGCATAGTCAAGCCTTATGAATCAAAATTTTGGGTAGAGAAAATTGTATAAAAGTTCTAAACTTTTTCATGCATATTAGATGCAAAGTTCTCAACTTGCATATCCAGTCAATTAAAATCTCAATTTTAATCATACAATTTAACCTATATATCAATATTACATGAAGTTTGAATATTAACATGCATCAAAAATAACTCTTTTGATAATTGATCCTATCAAATCATGCAAGAGGCTATGATACCACTAAAGGTAATTTAGATGCTTAAAGCGGAATTTCAGGAAACTATTTCCTAACATCTAACAAGGATCTCATGCATGAACTAATATGAATCTAATATAGTTAGAGTTACATACCGTTTGATGCGAGCCTGAAACGTTCCTGCAGGATTTCAACGGAGATCGAAAGCCCCAAGTGTGACTTCTCTAATTAGTCCACACGAGTCTGGAATCTGGATCGCCTTTAATCTCGTCTGCTAGAACGACGGACGAAGGAAAACGAACGTGGCTTGAATTAGGGTGTCTCGGCCGTGCGTTGATTTGGAGGCAAAAGAGAGATATGTATCACATATTCTCTACGTGCATTATCATCTCTTATCTAATATTAATATATCATATATATATATTATATTTAGTTATGAATACAATATATTTATATTGTTTCCATATATCTTCTAATAAGATACCTCCTTATCAAGTAATTATAAATGGTAACTTTTACCCATTAATAATAAAAGCCTATCTCCCAATTAAAGCCAATGGGCCGAAATCCATGTCCCACATGGGCTTTCGGTTCGATTTGATCCATCCCGATAACTCTATGTGTGTGACCTCATAGGATCCGGTTATTATAGCCATGGGCCTAACCCGATTAAGCCCATTGATCGTAGTTGGCTTCTAGCAAAGCACTACGACCCCTAAAATTCCCGGATTGTAAATCTCCATTAATTGTGCTATTTCATATTTGGTAATTACGCCTTGATTAAAGGACAACGAATATTGGATTGAAGAGTACTGAAGGTAAAATTACACCCCAAAAGTCAGAAGGCTAATTAAGAGTGTAATATGAAAGCTTGGATGAACATCCATGGAGGAAAATGAGAGGAAAACAGAGAGGAAGAAGAAGTGAGTGTATATTATGTGTTCTGATTACAAGATTGAATCAGTCGTTTTTAACTCTTAAAAAGTTTGCTACAACAGAGCTAATTATCTCGATCAACATGTCCCGAACAACTTTTTTTAGAGCTAATCCTCTACTTTACTGTTTCATGTGCACACGCATTTGTATAAAAAAATATTACTAAGGAGCTCATTTTATAATTTAATAACTAATTATCTTTTTTTAACTAATAAATAAGTATCATTTGTATAAAAATATTACTAAGGTACAATTTTTAATAACATATATTTTAATTTTTTAATTTTTTTAAAAAGAATAACAAATGTTTTTAATAAAAATTAAAAATTAAAACAACATTTATTATTAAACGGATGGAGGAATATATTAGCGATTTAAGTAGATATGGAGCAAATCTGCTAAATAATCAAATCTGTCGAAAACTTTTTCAGCATAACGTGTCAAAAAAAACAAGACTTTGTCAATATCTCAATTGCGAATAATTTCACCAAAATAATCTTTTTAGGCCATGGCTATATGTACGCGGTTTTGCGTCTAAATGGACGCGAAACCGCGCGCATAGCTTAGGCGCACAGTTTTGTGCGCCTAAGCTACGCGCACAGGGGTAAAACAGGCATTTTTGAAAATGTCTGTGACAAACCCGTGCGCGTAGCTTAGGCGCACGAAAAAAAAATTCATTTATCCATGCGCCTAAGCTACGCGCACCCAAAAAAAAAATTGTACATTTTTTTCCCCATAATCATGTAGAGAATTTCCATACGAGTCCGTACATATAAAATGCGTTCAAAACGGACATCGTTTGCCCCTCCAAAAGCCCAAAAAACGAAGTCTTCCTACCCATTTTTTTACAATTTGGTGCCCGATATATATAGCGCATTATAGTGAATTTTTTTGGTATTTTTTTCATTTTTAAACTATAATTTTGTATAAAATTTTAATACGAGTCCGTACATAGACCTGTCAAAAACCGACCCAACCCGAAAGGACCCGAACGTCACTGGGTCAAGAAGGACCCGAACCCGACTCGACCCGAACGCAAATTCGAGCTCGCAAATCCCCTTTATTTTATATATTTTATTTTAGTTATATTAAATATTTTAATATACTTTATTAAATAATAATATAATATTAATTATATTATTATAATTATTTTATTAAAGTTAAATAACATAATAATAATCATAAGAAAAGGAAATGTTCGATCCCGGGTCAACCCGAACCCGAACTCGTCCGACCCAAAAATTTTACCAACCCGACCCAGTTGACAGGTCTATCCGTACATATAAAATTCATATAGTTACACTTATGTATTATAGTATTTCATTAAATTTTGTATAGTTATGCTTATATATTATAGTATTTCATTATATTTCATATAGTTACACTTATGTACTGTTATAATTCATTATATTTCATATAGTTATACTTATGTACTATATTATTTCATTAAATCTAGTATACTTAGACTTATATACTATAGTACTTTATTATATTTCATATAGTTACACTTATATACTATAGTATTTCATTAAATTTTATATAGTTCCACTTATGTACTATAATATTTCATTAATTCTAGTATACTTAGACTTATATACTATAGTATTTCATTATATTTCATATAGTTACACTTATATACTATAGTATTTCATTATATTTCATATAGTTACACATATGTACTATAGTATTTCATTAAATCTAGTATAGTTATACTTATATACTATAGTATTTCATTATATTTCATATAGTTATACTTATATACTATAGTATTTCATTAAATCCAGTATACTTAGACTTATATACTATAGTATTTCATTATATTTCATATAGTTCCACTTATGTACTATAATATTTCATTAAATCTAGTATACTTAGACTTATATACTATAGTATTTCATTAAATTTCGTATAGTTACACTTATATACTATAGTATTTCATTATGTTTCATATAGTTACACTTATGTACTATAGTATTTCAATAAATCTAGTATACTTATACTTATATACTATAGTATTTCATTATATTTCATATAGTTACACTTATATACTATAGTATTTCATTAATTTCATATAGTTACACTTATGTACTATAGTATTTCATTATGGCTAGTATACTTAGACTTATATACTATAGTATTTCATTATATTTCATATAGTTACACTTATACACTATAGTATTTCATTATATTTCATATAGTTACACTTATGTACTATAGTATTTTATTAAATCTAGTATACTTAGACTTATATACTATAGTATTTTATTATATTTCATATAGTTATACTTATATACTATAGTATTTCATTAAATCTAGTATACTTAGACTTATATACTAGTATTTCATTATATTTCATATAGTTCACTTATGTACTATAATATTTCATTTTGTTTCATATAGTTACACTTATGTACTATAGTATTTCATTAAATCTAGTATACTTAGACTTATATACTATAGTATTTCATTAAGTCTAGTATAGTTACACTTATATACTATAGTATTTCATTAAGTCTAGTATACTTAAACTTATATACTATAGTATTTTATTATATTTCATATAGTTACACTTATATACTATAGTATTTCATTATATTTCATATAGTTACACTTATATACTATAGTATTTCATTATATTTCATATAGTTACACTTATAAAATACTATAGTACATAAGTGTAACTATATGAAATATAATGAAATACTATAGTATATAAGTCAAAGTATACTAGACTTAATGAAATACTATAGTACATAAGTGTAACTATATGAAATTTAATGAAATACTATAGTATATAAGTGTAACTATATGAAATATAATGAAATACTATAGTATATAAGTCTAAATATACTAGATTTAATGAAATATTATAGTACATAAATAGAACTATATGAAATATAATGAAATACTATAGTATATAAGTCTAAGTATACTAGATTTAATGAAATACTATAGTACATAAGTGTAACTATATGAAATATAATGAAATACTATAGTATATAAGTGTAACTATACTAGACTTAATGAAATACTATAGTACATAAGTGTAACTATATGAAATATAATGAAATACTATAATATATAATGTAACTATATGAAATATAATAAAATACTATAGTATATACTATATTCTATAAAGTTTTTATTCTCGGGTTCGGGTCGATCGTGTTGGTAAAATTTTCGGGTCGGGCGGATTCGGGTTGACCCGGCGGGTCGAACATGTCCTTTTCTTATGATTATTATTATGATTTTTAACTTTAATAAAATAATTATAATAATATAATTAATATTATATTATTATTTAATAAAGTATATTAAAATATTTAATATAACTGAAATAAAATATATAAAATAAAGGGGATCCACGAGCTCGCGATCGAATTTGCGTTCGGGTCAAGTCGGGTTCGGGTCCTTCTTGACCCAGTGACGTTCGGGTCCTTTCGGGTTGGGTCGGTTTTTGACAGGTCTATGTACGTACTCGTATTAAAGTTTTATACAAAATTATAGTTTAAAAATGAAAAAAATACCAAAAAAATTCACTACAATGCGCTATATATCGGACACCAAATTGTAAAAAATGGGTAGAAAGATTTCGTTTTTTGGGCTTTTGGAGGGGCAAACGATGTCCGTTTTGGACGCATTTTATATGTACGGACTCGTATTGAAATTCTCTACATGATTATGGGGGGAAAAAAATTTGCAAATTTTTTTATTTTTGGATGCGCGTAGCTTAGGCGCATGGGTAAATGCACTTTTTTTTTCGTGCGCCTAAGCTACGCGCACGGGTTTGTTACAAGCATTTTTAAAAATGCCTGTTTTACCCCTGTGCACGTAGCTTAGGCGCACGAAACTGTGCGCCTAAGCTACGCGCGCGGTTTCGCGTCCATTTAGACGCAAAACCGCGTACATATAGCATTTTCGTCTTTTTATTGATTGTAGTACTTTCTCTCATATTAGTCATATAAAATAATGGATGTCAGAACTTTTATGCATCAAATGGATGAGTGAAGAAGGGCTCGATACAAAGTATTCTTATTATTTTATTTCGATCTCTTTCTTTTTGCATATCTAAATAATTATGTTTTTTCATAGTAAACAAACTACAGTACATAATTTAATTAATGTGCATTAATACTCATTATAAGCCCACAAAATTTGACCATTTGATAATTAAACTGACACGCTACTCGGTATATCCGAAATTATCAATCTCCCTTTCCATATTATATTTTCCGTAATGATAAAAAACATCGTTGACAAGCAAAGAACAAAAATGTAAAAACAACACGATGCAGTCGCCTATATGTAATTTAGATTATTAAATTGATATCAGAAATCAAGCATTTTAATGCAGATTTGGTTAAATAAAACTGGGATATTAAATTATAATTTAGGGTATAGAGGTATGGATCTATATTTTATGTGGTTGCTTAAATTTGAGGAACGAACATAAGGATTCTAACAACCACAACAACACACTTTAACAAGAAAGAACACATCGAAACGTGGCCAACATCACAAATCTCTACGCCTAATTCTCTCTACTCCTTCATTCGCTAGCTTGTCTTCATCGCCCACTCCGTTGCCGCCTTCGGCCTTCATTTGGCACCACTTCCCTCATCTTTGTCGAACGAAACACCCATTAGTGAAGTATGATAGAATAATTGAGTGAATTATTATTGATGTCATATAGAGTACGTATACAAGATATTGTAATCACTAAAAGATAAGTTACTATCAAATTTAATAATCACACATAATAATAGTCCAAAAGATATCTTAAGCATTCAAATAAATGTGAGTGTGTTGTCAACGACTGTCAAATGTACATACAAATGAGTCGTTTTATATACCGATAGTTGATTATAAAAGCAGTCGTTCTTATGTATGTTTATTAGCTAACAACTAATTGTCATCATTTACAAAAAAAATTAACCGAGTGATCAATGAGGGGTTTGAAATATAGTTCCTCTCTATTTATACATAACTTGAAGTGAAGATTACGGATAGTCAGATATTTTAACGAGCGACGAACAACGGAGTTGGGTAGCACTCCTGCTTAATTATCAGGTTGGGAGGACCCACATCTAGCTCTCCATTCTCCAACTACAACAATCCAATTAACTTTCAAAGATGACAAACTAATTTGGTTCCCCTCCAGCGATGACACCTTTTCAGTTAAGAGTGCTCGTACATACTTAATCATAGTACTAACCCTTGGTTTTGGAAAATGGATATTCCACCAAAGATAAAAAAAAATTCATATGGAAATGCTTTTCTGACTCCTTACCTACAACAGAGAGACTTAATAGACACTACTCAAGAGTCTCATCTCCATATGTCATTTGCCATTTTCCACTGAAAGACACTAACCATGTGTTTTTTGGATGCACTTTTACTTCTAATGCAATTGAGCAATTACAAAGAATTATTGGTCAAACTTTCAATTTTCATTTCAATGATGATTTTTACACAAATATGGAATGCTTTCACCAAACAAACAAAGACATTACACCTATTCTCTTCCTTTGGTGGCATATCTGGAAGGATCAGAATGATTCCATTTTCAAACATGCTCCTATCCAATTTCAGCAAACAGTTAACCGTACATACGTCTCTTACACATATTGGAATTTTAGCTTATCAGAAGCCCGATGCTCTATCCCAAAAAAAGAAGATATAAGCGTTCTACAGAATGGAAAAAAACACCACAAGACTTTATAAAACTTAATTTCGATGCATCAGTTAAACCTAACGGTTGCACAAGAATCAGATACGTCTTTCGAAACCATAGGGGTGAGGTGATCTTCTTAGATCACATGCAGATTCTCTGCTGCTCACCCATTAAAGCGGAAGCACTTGCCGCTCTAGAATGCCTTCGCAGAGCTATTTCGCATGGCTATAAGCGAATAGTTCTTGAAGGAGATAACATCTCTGTTATTAATGCTATTCGGGACATTTGGAAAATTCCTTGGGAAATTTCCACTATAGTTCGCGAAATTTGTAGTTTGTTATCTGGATTGGATTTGTTTCAGGTTCATCATTGTTTCCGCGAATCCAACAAAGCAGCTGACTTTCTCGCAAAGTCTGATATTCCACCAACTATTTTACGGATCAGTATTCTCGAGTGCCTCCGGCATCATCAAGACGACGCACAATTACAACGATCTCGAATGCGTTATTTCAATTTGAGCTCTAGTATTTCATTAGCTTGTAAATCTTTTATAAAAGTCATCCGTTGTGATGATTTGGGTATGCCTTCTGGTTTGTAAGGATACCCTCTGTTTGCCTGTATAAAAAAAAAACAATCCAATTAACTTTATGACAATTAGCTCACTTCTCAGAATAGGAGTCATATTTTTGATGATAACCTAATCAGAGATACAATCACGATGAACTTGCGTACAGATCGTTTTAAATCCTCTAATTATGCTCCCTTAATAGCTGACGCTTTCAGTATTATACCCCCTTTGATTCCGATCACAATAATATTCTATTATGCCATCCACCAACTTCTTCTCAGATCAAAAAAACTATTTTCGGAATGCCTGCGAACAAAACTCCAGGCCCAGACGGATTTACTGCTGAGTTTTACCAAAAAATTTGGAATGTAGTTGGGAACTATCTTTCTTCAGATATTCAATACTTTTTCCATTCCCGACATCTACTTCAAGACACCTCTTAGTCATTCATTACTCTAATTCCTAAAATATATAAACCAACATCTATTAATCACTACAGACCTATTACCCTTTGTAATACAGTTTATAAAATCATAACTAAAATCATGGCAAATCGACTATCACCAATTCTCCATAAGTTAATTATTCCTCTTCAAGGTGCATTGGTTAGTCTAATGAAAGACTATGCAAGGGTACAAGCAGAGTGGTTTGAAGTAGTCGTATTAGGTTAGACTCATCGCTTCTCGAATAACAACCGATGACGATAGTCAACCATCATACTTCTACTGGAATATATGAAAAGGCATGAACAAGAGAAGATTCTGAAAGACCGAGTCTTACAGCAATCAACCCAGAGAAGACTCCAACGAAATGAGTCTTATCGGAAGTATGACAATGTTGGGGAACATTAATTACACTCAAGCGTTCAAAATGACTTGATGTTTCGGTTCACGACCAATCTCACCGCATAGTGCGAATTCATATTGGAAAGAGAACTTTACTCTGATCAAAGTCAAGACGAGTTTTCCTAGCTGCACTACTCGCCCAAGGGTATATTAATTATGTGCACTAAAGCACTTATCTCATTTTAATTCCAAAACGCACATTCACGTTATAGGCTTTTAAATCATCTCATCCCTTAGGATATTGAGATACAAAGTCGGGAAATAAATCCCTAAAAGTCGAGTCGGGAACTAAATCCCTAAAAGCGGCACCAACTGTGTGCACAAACCCTAAGTAAGGGTATGGTCATGACCGGAGAAGGATGGTATAAACTAAATCCTAACCACCAGGTTATAAAGAAATGACTAGTACTCACAATGAGATACCCAGTAGTGTTCCTACGAATACTCGTTCTAACTAAACAGTTACAAACGCAGTAATAATCCACATCAATGCCATCCTGGCAATCATCATAAACATATATCTATAATAGTGTTGTTCTAGCAGATATACAACCTATTATAATATCATTTTTTAAATATATCATTTAACAAAACTGTTCACCAACGGAGCTCCGACGAAGACTTAGAATTTTCCGACGAAAGCTTCAAATTTTCCGGTGAGGTTTTAATGGAGGTTTGAGCTCGGATTATCTCTGATCTCCTCTAGATCTTCACCTTAAATAGGCCAAGCAAGGAGGTGGAGCAGCAAGGTGAGTCATCCGACCGAGGGTAGGCTAGGGGTGATGACTCAGGCGAGCTATGCCTGAGTCTGGATATTTGCCGCGGTCGCGGTTTATGGCCACGGTTGCGGTTTTGCCATTTTGCCTAAACCGCGGTCGCAGCCTAGCCGCTTGTCAGACCTGTCTGCCTTTTAACTTCCGCCTTTTACCGGGGGTCGCGGTTTAGGCCATTTTTGGCTCCTTTTGTCCGAGAAAGACAAAACCTTAAGGGGTTAAATTTCCAGGTTAAATATATTCGTACCCGAACGACGAACGAATATTTAAGCCTGGAAATACATCAACTGTATTTTATACTACCCGGAAAAATATTACAGAGATCAAACATATTATAGAATGTCCAAACTCCTCTTAATTTAATCCGACTTGTAGTACGGGAGTTAGAAAATTTCAAAATTATCCTTATAAAATGAGGGATATTTACACAATCCTTGATGACTTTTCTCTTAAATCAGGACTTTCTATAAACTTTAATAAAAGCATCTTTCAAACATCTTGCAACATTTCTAGGGAACAATCTCTTTCTCTAGCAAGTATTTTAAACTTACAAGTTACTTGTTCTATGGAAAAGTATTTAGGTATTCCAATAATTAGGGGACGCGTCAAAAATGAAATGTTCTCTGACGCAATTTGTAAATTAAATAAACAACTTTCTAAATGGAAATCAAATTCTATGTCTCAGGCAGGTCGTTGTGTCCTATTTCAATCAAATTTACAATCTCAATCAAATTACCTTATGCAAAGTTTTCTTCTTCCAAAGGGAGTTTGCCAAGAGATTGATAGAGTCAACAGAAAATTCTTTTGGAATAATTCAAATCCGCATTTTCATTCACTTATTAAATGGGGGAGTATTTGTCAGCCAAAAATGTATGGTGGTCTGGATCTTGAACTTTCTCAGAACATCAATAGTGCGATACAGAGGAAACTGCTATGGAAATTGATATCTGACCCTGAGTCCGTCTGGACTCGACTAATATCATAAAAATATCTATGCAACTCCAATATTTTCTCGTACAAAAAAGGCCCTCGGACTCCTGGCAATTCCCTAGACTTCTCCAACTTCGAGAGCTATTCAAGAAAGGATTGTTCTGGCAAGTTGGTGATGGTACTCAAATCAACTTCTGGGAAGATCAATGGATCCCTCAATGTCTTCTTTCGCAATTCACATGAGATAATGACAGAAGCATCACAGTTTCTCAATACATTACCTCCGACAAAAAATGGGATCTGGGTGCCCTTCAGCGTGTTCTTCCTTCTCATTTAATCTCGAACATTTTGAACATTTTTATACCTACAACTTCCATCCCTGATAAACTAATTTGGTACCTATCTACGGATGGAGACTTTTCAGTTAAAAGTGCTCGAATGTTAACTACTGCTCCGACAGTCTCTTCAGGTTTCCCAACTTGGTTCTGGAAATTGAAGATTCCACCAAAAATTTAAAACTTCCTATGAAAATGCTTCAGCGATTCCTTACCAACTACGGAACGTCTGAATAGATTCTTCAATAGGGTTCCTTATAGTTGTACGCTTTGTAACTCTCCGATCGAGGACTCCAACCACTTGTTTTTTAATTGCCCTTTCAGTTTACGAGCATTACAAATGCTTCAGGATCTCTTGGGGGTCAATTTTAGCACTGGTTTTGAGAGTGATTTCTACACCAATTTGGAATGTTTTCATTCGAGAAACAAAAATATCATTCCAGCCCTTTTTCTTTGGTGGACAATTTGGAAAGATCGTAATGCATCAATATTTAGAAATATCCCAATCAATTTGGATACCACAGTCAACAGTGCTTTCATTTCTTACAAGGATTGGATGTGGTCTTTTTTGGAAGAAGATTCCTCTTCTTGCATAAATAAGAGACCAAGACATTTTTCAAGATGGAGAAAACCACCTCTAAATTGTATTAAATTGAATTTTGATGCCTATGTCAAACAAAATGGTTCTACACATATTGGATACGTATTCCGTAACCATTCTGGTGAGGTGGTCTTCTTAGATTACAAGCAGATTCTCTGCTCCTCACCTATTAAGGTGGAGGCTTTGGCCGCTCTTGAAAGCCTTCGTAGGGAAATTTCTCATCGTTTTACGAGATTTTTTCTCGAGGGAGATAATCTTTCTGTCATTAATTTCATCCGTGGTGTTTGGAAAATCCCTTGGGAAATCTATCCCATTATCATAGAAATTAGATCTCTGTTATTTGGTTTAGAATATTTTCAGGTTCATCACTGCTATCGAGAGTCAAACAAAGCAGCTGACTTCCTAACTTCATCTACCATCCCTTCAACTATTCTCCGTAGTATAATCTCAGAGTTCCTTTCAAACAATCAAGATCATACACAACGGCTTCACGCTCGAAGAAACTTTCTAAATTCGAGATTCAGCGTCCCGTTAGCTTGTAAATCCTTTGTAAAAATCATCTGTTGTAATGATTTAGGTATGTCTTCTTGTTTGTAAGGATACCTTCTGTTTGCATGTATAAAAAACACTCCAATTAACTTATCAACTAGTATGTGTATCCATGCCTTGCACGTGTATGGTAATATATTTTAAAAATGAATTTAAATTTGTATATAGTATGTAAAATATAAAAGAGAATTGTATAGGAAAATTACCATGATGTTTTGGAAATATAATTTCTTGATTGGAAGAATTTAAAAGGTGTATTGTATGATGAAAATTAAAGGTAGATGTGTGAATTTATATTAATAGAAGAAAATATAAATTAGAAATTTTATATAATTATTAAAAATAAAACTACACTAAAATAAAACTACACGTTGTATTCTTTATAATTAGTTTACGGACAATCTATTCACCCTTATTAAATCATGAATACTAATTAAGTATGATAATAATATTTTTGGTAAGTGCATAATTATATGTATGTTGGTGGATAAACCGTATAACGTTAACTATTTAAGGACCATCTATCTATATACATATCTTTATAATGGAGTTTACGGACCATTAACGTACATTTATAATATTATGGGCACTAATTAAGTATGATAATAATGTTTTTGGTAAGTGCATAATTATCATATACAATGGAAAATATTTTAGCCTGGTAATTTAGGAAATTTTTATAAATAAAAGATAAAATAAATTATAAATAAAATAAGGATGAATAGGTAAATGTACATAATTATTTGATGACGTGGCATACTTAGATGAACGACATGTATGAGAAATAATTACAGCTTTAGTAGTAATGTATAGATGTATAGATATATAGATAGATAATCTACTATATAATTACTAAATCAGAATACTGACTGCGTCACGTGGCGCCCGCAGAATGAGCCCAAAATTTACGTTGCCACATGGCGCCTCTGTATTCAATTTGCCACGTGTTACCCTCATTTCTTTTCGGCAGATATGTCAAAAAACTAATAAAATCAAACAAAATAAAATTACAACCTATAATAGTCGGATTTTCACACGCTCCCCAATTATTTTGATCTACTTTTTTCCATAAATAATTTGAAAATATAATTTTATCTTTTAAAATATGAAATATATATAATAAATATTTGATCATTCTCTAATATACTATACATATTGGTTGCCTGGTTGGTGATCTTATGAAGATCAAGACTTCTGAAAATGGAGTGGATCAAAATCTTATTTTTTTTTCCCTTACATAGATTATGAAGGATCAAATAAATCTCACAATTTTCTTCCATAAATACTTTGAAGATAAAATTTACCTTTTTAAGTATTTAAATAATAATTCGATAAACAAATTCCGTGATAAACCAATTCGTGCAGGGCACGAGAATTAAACTAGTTAGATATATATAGATGAATCATACTAGTAAAGGATTTGAGGCACATTCATAACAAAAAAAAAGGATTTGAGGCTCATGTTTGGGCCGGTTGATGGGCCTACTTTTTGTTTATCTAGGGTTGAGGGGAAGCCCAAGTCCATCAAACAAGTAGTCTATCAATGGGGGCGGGACTACCTTCCCTTTATAATAACTAATGCAGTATTCGTATCTTGTACGAGTGAACGTAAATTTATAAAATTATTAATAATTATTTATAATTGAATTAAATTATGTTTCTTATAATTAGTTTTAAGAAAAAATATCTTATTGAGATTGTTTTAAGAATTTAATAAATGGAAAACTAAAATAACATAAATTTGTTATTTAAAAACAATATGTTCAATATTTTATTATAAATTATATAACTTGTATAAATATATTATATAATATTAATACATATTCTCATACATTTATCTTATTTATTTTTAATTATGTACTTATTGTCATGCATGCACGAGATATTTTTGTTGAAGTCGTGTATTATTCCACTACCATTTATCGTGTATTTTCAATATGCTATATTTTATTAACATAAAATATTTCAAATTATGTCAATATTTTAATTCTATAAATTATAAGTCACAATATCAATTGAACATAAATATATGTACTTATAACAAAATTCTAGTTTTAAAAGTGATATGTTGAAATATTATATTAATAATATATTGTTTAAATATATATTATTCAAATAGATGAAAATATCAACCCTATTAACTATATATTATTGATAGACTTAATGGTTAAAGGGTGATGATACTTCTTGTGATAAAGATTGAGATGTATAAATTATAAAGTAGTTTATCTTAAATTTTGGTTCAAGATTGTTTTTTGGTCGACTCAGTTTAAGATGTAAACATAGCAGAAAATGTAATGTACAAAATTAGTTTAAGCCTTAGTAAACTCAAACCAAATAATTTTAGATTTTAATTTCCTTTATTTTTTAAATTTAGTAAAAAGTTATTTATACAAAATTACTATAAGGTTTAGAAAGTTGCAAATTGGTTAAGACCTTATAAAATCTAAAGGTTCAAAGTAAGATTTTATTTGGAGATTTATAATAGTTTTTTATTTGAATTTGACAAAGTTGGTAAAGTGTTACCTACCCGCAAAATCAATAGCAAATGTGATATCGCTTAATCACTAAAATATAATGCAAAATAATTTTGATGAAGATTAAAAAAAGGGTTTTCAATTTATTGACTACAATGTATTAATTCCTTAATCAATCTTTTACAAGATTATTTGGAATAAAAAGTATTGACTTTTTAATGTATGTCGACTTCATCCATACTATTACACTTTCCATCCTTACCAAAACCATATTGATGATGCTCATCTTCAATCAAGTTGGACGAAACACGTTGTCGTAGTATGACTTAACACACATTACATACTTATCTGGTTTAAAATCAATATATATAGAGAGAATGCAATACAATTTGCTTCAAAAATTTAAATTTTTAATAATGGGTATAATTTATGCTATTTATGATGCCGAATTGGTGAGTTATTATTTATCTAGTCGAATTAGATAAATAGATATATATAATGATATTTAATGCAAAGTAATAATGAAATAATTATTTAAATGAAAATCCTAATCAAACAACAGTTGGTAGAAAAATATAGTAAATTTGAATTGATGAAGTCATAAATATAGTTCGATCAAACCAAAGAAAATCTTAACAACAAAATTATATTAAAAATTATCTTATAAAAAGTGATTAATATGTAATAAATACAAGATAAAATAACAAATTATGGTCAAAATTATTTAGTTTAACTGACCAAAATTAATTTACTTAGATCAAATGAAAATAAAAATTTAATATTATAATAATAAATCCTAACAACAAAGGACTTCAAAATTTACATCTTTTCTCGTAAGAGTTTTTTTTCTAAATAATTGATGTTTTTAGGATTTTTATTAAGATGACTGATCGTTTCTTTTCCCAAGCCATGCGGGATGAGAAACACAAGAAATTCCTTTATCCCAAGAACGATGGATTGAAAGTGACCGAGATGGCGGCCAAGTTCAATCATTTGTTACCTTATGCTGGGTCAGATGTGTCCAGCGAAAGCCAGAAGATTTGGCACTTCTATGAGTGGATGAGCCCAGACATCAAACCAATGATGTTGCGTCACGGATGCTCCACCTTAGAGCAATACGTTGATGCAGCATACAAGTTAGAGGTGACTTTGGAGGAGTCAGCCAAAAGACGGAACTGCCAGAGGTCAATTCAAAATCAATCTCAGACGAGTGGATTTAAACGTCATGCGCCACCGTCTAATTTTGACAAGTCTGGCAGGGCGAGGACAGAAATGACTCAGGGAGGGTCAACTCAATAGTCGGGTCAGAGCAAGAGTCTGATCCAGTGTCACAACTGTGGTGCCAGTGGGCACAAGAGCACTACATGTCTGAAGGAGAGGAAGACATGTTATGGTTGTGGAAAGGAAGGGCACTTGCAGAAGTTCTGTCGTCAGGGAAGGCAGAATGGGACGGAGTCACATCAGGGGTCAGTTAATCCGAACAACCGACCTAGGTTCAAGCCGACTGAGACTCCCAGTCCTTCAATGCAAACTACTGCACAGAATAAAGGCAAAGCCCCAGCTGCTTCAAGAGGTCAGCGCCTATATGAGATGCGTGAGGCAGATGGACCTAACCCTCCAGTTGCTCAAGGTACTCTATACCTTCATTCTACTTCAGTATGTATACTGTTTGATTCGGGTGCTACCCATTCCTTTATTTCGGATAATTGTGTTAATAAGTTAGGATTAGTTTGCAATGAGGTTTGTGAACCCTTCGTTGTCAATCTTCCTAATGGTGACCATTTAGTGGGCACCAAGCGTTTGTCAGAGTTTCCGGTTACCATTCAGGGTAAGAAGTTTGAGGCAGATTTGATCTGTATTGTTATGGCCCATACGACATTATTCTCGGTATGGATTGGCTGACGCGTCACGGGGCAGTAATCGATTTTAGTTCAAGAACTATAACGGTATCATCCGGGGGCTAGTATGTGTGCAAGTTCAAGGGTCGGAATGACGCTGATAACGGCAGGCTTATCAATTCGATGGCTGCGTTTAAGCTATTGCCATAGGGATGTGTCGGGTACCTTTGCTACCTGGATTCGCCCATGGATGATGAACCAACAATTCTTGATATTCCTATAATTAATGAGTTTTCTGATGTCTTTCCAGAAGAAATTCATGGATTACCCCCGAAGCGTGACGTGGAATTTTCTATAGATCTCGAGCCTGGTACTGCGCCAATTTCCAAGGCACCGTACCGGATGGCTCCTGCAGAGATGAAAGAATTGAAGAAGCAACTTGAGGATTTGCTTGACAAAGGATATGTAAGACCGAGCACATCGCCTTGGGGCGCTCCGGTTCTGTTTGTTAAGAAGAAGGATGGATCGTTCCGACTTTGTATCGACTATCGTGAGTTAAATAAAGTCACGATCAAGAACAAATATCTTTTACCTAGGATTGATGATTTGTTGGACCAACTACATGGAGCAAAAGTCTTTTCCAAGACCGACCTGAGATCTGGTTATCATCAGCTCAGAATTCGTGAGGAAGATATTCCGAGGACTGCATTCCGGACGAGGTATGGTCACTACGAGTTCGTAGTCATGCCATTTGGACTTACCAACGCTCCAGCGGTTTTCATGGATCTGATGAACCGATGTTTTCACCAATACTTGGACAAGTTTGTGGTGGTCTTCATCGACGACATTTTGATCTATTCTCCGAGCGTGGAAGCTCATGAAGAACATCTCCGAATTATTTTATCAGTCCTTAGACAAAATGAGCTATATGCAAAGTTGTCTAAGTGTGACTTTTGGATCAAGGAAGTGGCTTTCTTAGGCCACGTGATCAATGAGAATGGGGTGATGGTTGATCCCCAGAAGATTGAGGCAGTAGTCAGTTGGAAGTGGCCTCAGAATGTGAAGGAGGTGCGCAGTTTCCTAGGACTTGCTGGATACTACAGACGGTTTGTGGAGGGATTTTCGAAGATCGCTCTACCTATGATCGGTCTGCTCCGCAAGGTCCACAAGACGTTTGTCTGGAGTGACAAGTACGAGGCCAGTTTTCAAAAGCTGAAGCAGTGCCTGACCTATGCACCAGTGTTGACACTGCCCGAAGGTAATGATGATTATGCGGTCTACAGTGATGCTTCGAAAAATGGGTTGGGATGTGTGTTGATGCAAAGAGGCAAGGTGATTGCTTATGCATCAAGACAGCTGAAAACCTATGAAGAAAATTATCCGACGCATGATCTGGAGTTAGCAGCAGTAGTGTTTGCGCTGAAGATTTGGAGGCACTATCTCTATGGTGTGAGATGCCAAGTCTTCACGGATCACAAGAGTCTCAAATACATATTTACTCAGAAGGAGCTGAATATGAGACAACGTCACTGGTTGGAGCTACTCAAAGACTACGACATCGAATTGTTGTATCATCCGGGCAAGGCTAATGTGGTAGCAGATGCATTGAGCCGGAAGACGCCGCACGAGACCGTAGTAGCTTTGCTTGTTGCTCAGACCAAGCTGAACCAAGGATTGTGCGAGATCGAAGTCTTGTACGATCAACGTCGTGGATATCTGAGTATGCTTGAGATTTAAGCTACGCTTCTTGATCAGATCAAAGAGAAGCAAGTTGATGATGTGATCTTGGTGAAGCTTTGTAGCGAAGTGATAGACGGGAAGTCTCCCGGTTTCGTGATTCAGGATGATGGATCACTCTGGTTTCAAGACCGGATCTGTGTGCCTGACGTCGATGGTCTTCGCCAGTTGGTGATGAGAGAAGCTCATTCGTCAGCCTATTCTGTACATCCAGGTTCTAACAAGATGTACAAGGACCTCAGAATTAAATTATGGTGGCCCAACATGAAGTGGGATGTGACAGAGTTCGTGGCGAAATGCTTGACTTGTCAGAAGGTCAAGATTGAACATCGAAGACCTGGTGGAGAATTGCTACCTCTTCCAGTGCCCGAATGGAAGTGGGAAGACATTGCAATGGATTTCGTCACGGGACTGCCAAAGACTCGAAGTCAGAAAGATGCTATATGGGTTATCGTTGACAGGCTCACGAAGAGTGCTCACTTCATGGCTATTAAAACAACGTGGGGAACCCAGAAGTTGGCAAAAGTGTTTTTACACGAGGTTATTCGTTTGCATGGTACTCCAAGGACCATTGTATCAGATCGTGATGGAAGATTTATGTCAAGATTCTAGAAGGAATTGCACAAGGCAATGGGAACCGAGTTAAGGTTCAGTACTGCATTTCATCCTCAAACGGATGGACAATCTGAGAGGACCATCCAGACCCTAGAGGATATGCTAAGAGCATGTGTACTCGATCGTCCGACTAGCTAGGAAGACAACTTGAGTCTAATTGAGTTCACGTACAACAATAGCGGGCATGCTACTATCAAGATGGCTCCGTTCGAAGCTTTATACGGTCGTAAGTGCAGATCTCCCATTTGTTGGGATGAGAGTGCTGACAAAATTCTGCTCGGACCAGAGCTAGTTGAAAGGACTGCCTCGGATATTGCGCTGATAAGACAAAGGATGTTGACAGCTCAGAGTCGACAAAAGTCTTACGCCGATCCGAAGCGTAGGAATGTTGAGTTTGAAGTTGGTGACAAAGTGTTTGTCAAAGTATCGCCATCCAAAGGTGTGTTCAGATTTGGTAAGCGTGGAAAGCGTAACCCTCGCTACGTGAGACCTTTTGAGATCCTTGATAGAGTGGGATCTCTAGCGTACCGTTTGGCATTGCCGCCATCAGCACATCCAGTGCATAATGTGTTCCACGTATCCTTGTTAAGGAAGTATGTGCCAGATGAATCTCATGTGCTAAGCTAAGAAGACATCGAGATCCGGGCAAATGGTACTTACGAGGAGATACCTGTGCGTATTCTCGAGCGTCGTGAGAAGCAACTACACAGTAGGGTGGTACCTTTGGTACGAATTTTGTGGTCCAAGTCAGGAACCGAAGAGGTTACTTGGGAGACTTAGGAGACTGAAGAGGATATGCTTAGACGCTTTCCCGAGTTGTTTTCGACCTAGAATAGCCAAGTTTCGGGGTCGAAACTTCTTTTAAGGGGGAGGTAATGTAATATCCCTCATTTTATAAGGATATTTTGGAATTTTTCCAACTCCCGAATTACTAGTCGGATTAATTTTAGAAGAGTTTCGGACATTCTGTAAATGGTCTGAACTCTGTAAATTTTTCTGAGTAATATATAATACAGTTGAAGTATTTTCGGGGTTAATATATCGTTAATGTACGAATATATTTAACCCGGAGTTAAGAAATTTAACCCCAAGGTGATTCGGATAAGACGAAGCATTTTAGCCTTCACCGCACCCAGCGGCAGACGCCACCGCACCCGCGGCGAAGGCCAAAAAAACAGGGTCGTCGTCTTTGCGATAAGGCCGGTCTGACACGGCCGTTTGGAGGGCCAAGTGGACAGCCAAGTGGGCTCTTTTCCTTGTCCCCTTGTTCCCGGTTGTCCCCTTGCTTGTTCCCTTTGAGGAAACTAGGATTTGAGCTATAAAAGGGGTCGGATCAGAGGATGAAGAAGCTCTTCATCTCCTTCCCCTGTCTCCTCTATTTTTTCCTCTGAAATTCACCATTTTCGAGCTGTTCCGAGCTCCCTTCGAGTTGTTTCTTTAGTTGTGAAGGGTACCTCAAGTGTTATTTGAAGGTTTAAGGTGTTGGGAGATCAAACCATAAGCAAATCGAAGCATACAAACGATTTGGGTAAGATTTTTCTCCATTGAAGCTGTCGCGAGAAGCTCGCCACTGTCTGTCCACCGCACCCCGCGGCAAGCTCCCACCGCACCCGCGGCGAGCCTTGTCCGAGTGTGTGTTTTTGGATTTTGGCTTTGGGCGAGGCTCGTTTCCTTTGATTCCTTTTCCGATTCTTTTAGATTCATATATAAGTGTATTGAATCTAACTTAGGGTCTCGTTTTGGATCGTTCCATTGGGATTTTTATCCAGGATTCATTCCAGTTTCCAGATTCAGGACCCATTTCTAAGCTTTGTCGTAGTACTCGTCTAATCTAAGGCAAGTGGCGGTTCACTCTTGCTCATCATTTCATATTTCAATTAATTATCAATTGTTTAGTTGTTATATAATTTGGGATGATTTCTTGTGCATGTTGGGAATAGTTTTGTTAATTGAGATAATTAAAATCTGATATTATAATAGGTTGTATATCTGCTAGTATCAACGCTATTATAGATATTATTCTGGATATTGGCCTTGATGGCTTTACTGTGATTCTTTGCTGTGTTGAACTGTTTAGTTAGCACGAGTATTCGTAGGGACGTTTGGGCTCTGCTAGGTCCAAGTCGTTTCTTTATAACTAATGGTAGAACGGGTGGTTAGTAACCCTAATACCAATTTATGGTCATGACCAATACCTCTATTCGAACATAGAGGCGGTGCACTTAGCTAGTGCCACAACTGCGGGATTCATTCCCTTTAATAAAAGCTTACAACGTGATGTCGGTTTTGGAATTAATTCAGATAAGTGCCCCGTCGCACATGTTAATAAACTCTCAGCGAGTAGTGCAGCTAGGCGCTAGTGCAGCTAGGAAAAACTCGTCTTACTTTCCAATTGCTCGTATGCGACTTTGATTGTGTGATTATTTAAGTTTCCCAACATTTGTCATATTTCCGATAAGACTTAATTCATTGAAGTCTTATGTGGGATTGATTTCTGTAAGATTCAGTCTTCCAAAAACATCTCTTAAATCATGCCTTTTCATTCATTCCTGTAAAAGTATGAAGGTTGACTAGCGTACTCGGTTATTATTCAAGGGACGATGAGTCTAACCCTAATACGACTACTTCGAACCAATCTGCTTTGTGTCCTTGCATAGTCTTTCATTAGACTAACCCACGGAAATTGTTCTCCGCATGTGGGCTGGTGTCATCCGTTCGATTCGGCACATCAGATAAATTGAGGATCCGAGAAGGCTAGAGCGACTATAAGGATGGACAGTGTTTTGTTGAACTATTTTGTTTTAAAGACTTCCGTTGTAATAATTCTGATTATGTATTTCGTTATGTCTGGAATCATGTGTAATTCCGAGACTGTGGTTTTATAAAAGTTATGATATTTGGTATTGTAACTATGGTTTGATGGTTTATATCAACTGGAAAAGCCTGGGGTGACTTCTGGATGTTATATCTGGAGTCATCGGCAGTGATTCTTTCAAAAGAGATATGGGGGCGTTACAGAAGTGGTGTCAGAGCCTAAATTTTTTAAATGGGTTGGGAATTTCATAAACCATTTACTCCTTTAAAATTAAAGATGTTTTTGAAGGCTCTGAAGTCTCAAGATTTTTTTTTTTTTTTTACCGTTCATAGTCGCGCCTTTCTCTTAGAAGTCTGATATGGAAGTTCACTCCAATATCTAGAAAGACTAACTCTCTTCTTGTTGTCCCGTAGGTCATGGGTATCTGCTTTTCTCTAGCAAAGGATAAGGGGGAGGTAGTAGCGACTCCACCCTCCCCTATGGAGCTGGATTTTCCGATTCCGCTTCATTGTTTCGAGGTGGGAGAACCGAGTGAACCACCAGAGGAAGTAAAGTATGTACTTCCAGAGTCAGTGGTGCTGAGATCCAATGCTGTGGTAGCACCGGTTGTAGCGCCAGTTGAGCCGTCGAGGTACGCTCTAGGCCACTACAGTAATGATTATTCGATGGGAGTGATCCCTGAAGAAGGAGAAGAAGAAGAAGATGAAGAATCATCTGACCAGTATATCGATATCAACCTCGAAGTTGAGTCAGTTCCTGAGGAGGATCTCGAGGAGGATCTAGAAGAAGAGGATCCCGAGAAAGATCCTGTGGAGGATGAGGACACTGAGGAACAGGAATAAGAGCCCGATAGTTTGAGGCACTTGTTGGTGGATAGTGAGGACCCGGGAATGCAATTTCTCTACCCTAGTCCGCCACCTGGACTAGTATGTCTGCTAATCACTGAAGCTGATTGGGAAGCGCTCTCTATCGAGTACGGCATCAGAGAGACAGGCGACCCTCAGCCTGATCTTGTTCAGAGAAGGAGAAGGTCGAGCCCAAAATTATCCGAGATCTTTCGTCAGGGCCAAGAAGTCTCTTTTGAAGAGCACCGGCTGATGGACGAGATTACAGATCATGCTCAGAGGAGGGCAAGGCCGAGAACTCCTGAGCTAAGGGACGAACCCAGTGTTCCAGGGCCGAGTAGGGCCAGGAGTCCGTCGTTGGGTCTTGATGAAGAACCCCGTCCGAAGAGATCCTGTATGGGCAGTTTGCCATATAGAAAGCGTTTCGGGGGACTTTGATTATGACCGACGTTAGATGTTGTAGTTTTCTTTTGCTGATGTTTTGATGTGTATATTCAGTGTAGTGTTTAATCTCTGAGAGCTGTTGTTGGAAAGCTCGGGAGATTCCGCATGTACAAACATTAGTTTTGTTAAGAAGTTCACCTTTATATATATATAAATTACCCAGTTGATCTATTCCGAGCTGACTTTTATCACATTAAGTATTGTGGAAAGATATTAATGTATAAAATACTTGGGATTTGATCGGTAAACAGATGGTGAATACAAGAAACACTGTTCGTACTAGTGCTGGGCCTAGCAATGACCCGAGGCTGGATGCAAGAGTCATTCCCGAACAAGTGGAGGAACATGAGTCTATGTCCCACAATCAACCTGGAGGCAGTGGCCATGCTAAGGTCGACGCTCCAATAGTTTTTGATGCAGCAGCTGTTGCAGCTATTAAGGGAATATTCATGCAAGCATTCGCTGAGGTTATGCGACCTCATGCACCATAGGCACAGGGTGTGCCAATTCAGCCAGAAGTTCATAGGTTCGAGGAACCTAATGTTCAAGTTCACCGAGATGAGATGGTCAGGAATAGGGGTGATTATGGTCGAGCTTTGAAGACCATTACCTCTATGAGGACGGACAGTTATGACGGTACAGGAGAGCCGGTCAGAGTGGCTCATTGGTTCTCTCATATGGAATGGTTGTTCCGCAACATCGAATGCACAGAGGCAAAGAAAGTGCATATAGCTTCTCTACAGCTGAAAGGAGATGCTAGTGAATGGTGGGAGAACACTGGACTAGCTGATCGGGCTGATTTGAGCTGGTTAATGTTCAAAACTAAGATGACTGATCGTTTATTTTCCCAAGCCATGCGGGATGAGAAACACAAGGAATTCCTTTATCCCAAGAACGATGGATTGAAAGTGACCGAGATGGCGGCCAAGTTCAATCATTTGTTACCTTATGTTGGGTCAGATGTGTCCAGCGAAAGTCAGAAGATTTGGCACTTCCATGAGTGGATGAGCCCAGACATCAAACCAATGATGTTGCATCACGGATGCTCCACCTTAGAGCAATACGTTGATGCAGCATATAAGTTAGAAGTGACTTTGGAGGAGTTAGCCAAAAGACGGAACCGCCAGAGGTCAATTCAAAATCAATCTCAGGCGAGTGGATTTAAACGTCCTGCGCCATCGTCTAATTTTGACAAGTCTGGCAGGGCGAGGACAGAAATGACTCAGGGAGGGTCAACTCAATAGTCGGGTCAGAGCAAGAGTCTGATCTAGTGTCACAACTGTGGTGCCAGTGGGCACAAGAGCACTACATGTCTGAAGGAGAGGAAGACATGTTATGGTTGTGGAAAGGAAGGGCACTTGCAGAAGTTCTGTCGTCAGGGAAGGCAGAAGGGGACGGAGTCACATCAGGGGTCAGTTAATCCGAACAACCGACCTGG
The DNA here is from genome assembly GCA_027886185.1 of Rheum nobile. Classification (NCBI taxonomy): domain Eukaryota; kingdom Viridiplantae; phylum Streptophyta; class Magnoliopsida; order Caryophyllales; family Polygonaceae; genus Rheum; species Rheum nobile. The sequence goes on along the minus strand of WOAB01000207.1, from coordinate 2,456,671 downwards.
GTTCAAGCCGACTGAGACTCCTAGTCCTTCAATGCAAACTACTGCACAGAATAAAGGCAAAGCCCCAGCTGCTTCAGGAGGTCAGCGCCTATATGAGATACGTGAGGCAGATGGACCTAACGCTCCAGTTGCTCAAGGTACTCTATACCTTCATTCTACTTCAGTATGCATACTGTTTGATTCGGGTGCTACCCATTCCTTTATTTCGGATAATTGTGTTAATAAGTTAGGATTAGTTTGCAATGAGGTTTGTGAACCCTTCGTTGTCAATCTTCCTAATGGTGACCATTTAGTGGGCACCAAGCGTTTGTCAGAGTTTCCGGTTACCATTCAGGGTAAGAAGTTTGAGGCAGATTTGATCTGTATTGCTATGGCCCCATACGACATTATTCTCGGTATGGATTGGCTGACGCATCACGGGGCAGTAATTGATTTTAGTTCAAGAACTGTAATGGTATCATCCGGGGGCCAGTATGTGTGCAAGTTCAAGGGTCGGAATGACGCTAATAACGGCAGGCTTATCAATTCGATGGTTGCGTTTAAGCTACTGCGACAGGGATGTGTCGGGTACCTTTGCTACCTGGATTCGCCCATGGATGATGAACCAACAATTCTTGATATTCCTGTAATTAATGAGTTTCCTGATGTCTTTCCGAAAGAAATTCCTGGATTACCCCCGAAGCGTGACGTGGAATTTTCTATAGATCTCGATCCTGGTACTGCGCCAATTTCCAAGGCACCGTACCGGATGGCTCCTGCAGAGATGAAAGAATTGAAGAAGCAACTTGAGGATTTGCTCGACAAAGGATATGTAAGACCGAGCGCATCGCCTTGGGGCGCTCCGGCTGTTTGTTAAGAAGAAGGATGGATCGTTCCGACTTTGTATCGACTATCGTGAGTTGAATAAACTCACGATCAAGAACAAATATCCTTTACCTAGGATTGATGATTTGTTGGACCAACTGTAGGGAGCAAACGTCTTTTCCAAGATCGACCTGAGATCTGGTTATCATCAGCTCAGAATTCGTGAGGAAGATATTCCGATGACTGCATTCCGGACGAGGTATGGTCACTACGAGTTCGTAGTCATGCCATTTGGACTTACCAACGCTCCAGCGGTTTTCATGGATCTGATGAACCGATGTTTTCACCAATACTTGGACAAGTTTGTGGTGGTCTTCATCGACGACATTTTGATCTATTCTCCGAGCGTGGAAGCTCATGAAGAACATCTCTGGATTATTTTATCAGTCCTTAGACAAAATGAGCTATATGCAAAGTTGTCTAAGTATGACTTTTGGATCAAGGAAGTGGCTTTCTTAGGCCACATGATCAATGAGAATGGGGTGATGGTTGATCCTCATAAGATTAAAGCAGTAGCCAGTTGGAAGCGGCCTCAGAATGTGAAGGAGGTACGCAGTTTCCTAGGACTTGCTGGATACTACAGACGGTTTGTGGAGGGATTTTCGAAGATCGCTCTACCTATGACCGGTCTGCTCCGCAAGGTGCACAAGACGTTTGTCTGGAGTGACAAGTGCGAGGCCAGTTTTCAAAAGATGAAGCAGTGCCTGACCTATGCACCAGTGTTGACACTGCCCGAAGGTAATGATGATTATGCGGTCTACAGTGATGCTTTGAAAAATGGGTTGGGATGTGTGTTGATGCAAAGAGGCAAGGTGATTGCTTATGCATCAAGACAGCTGAAAACCTATGAAGAAAATTATCCGACGCATGATCTGGAGTTAGCAGTAGTAGTGTTTGCGCTGAAGATTTGGAGGCACTATCTCTATGGTGTGAGATGCCAAGTCTTCACGGATCACAAGAGTCTCAAATACATATTTCCTCAGAAGGAGCTGAATATGAGACAACGTCGCTGGTTGGAGCTACTCAAAGACTACGACATCGAATTGATGTATCATCCGGGCAAGGCTAATGTGGTAGCAGATGCATTGAGCCAGAAGACGCCGCACGAGACCATAGTAGCTTTGCTTGTTGCTCAGACCAAGCTGAACCAAGGATTGTGCGAGATCGAAGTCTTGTACGATCAACGTCGTGGATATCTGAGTATGCTTGAGATTTAAGCTACGCTTCTTGATCAGATCAAAGAGAAGCAAGTTGATGATGTGATCTTGGTGAAGCTTTGTAGCAAAGTGATAGACGGGAAGGCTCCCGGTTTTGTGATTCAGGATGATGGATCACTTTGGTTTCAAGACCGGATCTGTGTGCCTGAAGTCGATGGTCTTCGCCAGTTGGTGATGAGAGAAGCTCATTCGTCAGCCTATTCTGTACATCCAGGTTCTAACAAGATGTACAAGGACCTCAGAATTAAATTATGGTGGCCCAACATGAAGTGGGATGTGGCAGAGTTCGTGGCGAAATGCTTGACTTGTCAGAAGGTCAAGATTGAACATCGAAGACCCGGTGGAGAATTGCTACCTCTTCCAGTGCCCGAATGGAAGTGGGAAGACATTGCAATGGATTTCGTCACGGGACTGCCAAAGACTCGAAGTCAGAAAGATGCTATATGGGTTATCGTTGACAGGCTCACGAAGAGTGCTCACTTCATGGCTATTAAAACAACGTGGGGAACCCAGAAGTTGGCAGAAGTGTTTTTACACGAGGTTATTCATTTGCATGGTACTCCAAGGACCATTGTATCAGATCGTGATGGCAGATTTATGTCAAGATTCTGGAAGGAATTGCACAAGGCAATGGGAACCGAGTTAAGGTTCAGTACTGTATTTCATCCTCAAACGGATGGACAATCTGAGAGGACCATCCAGACCCTAGAGGATATGCTAAGAGCATGTGTACTCGATCGTCCGACTAGATGGAAAGACAGCTTGAGTCTAATTGAGTTCACGTACAACAATAGATGGCATGCTACTATCAAGATGGCTCCGTTCGAAGCTTTATACGGTCGTAAGTGCAGATCTCCAATTTGTTGGGATGAGAGTGCCGACAAAATTCTGCTCGGACCAAAGCTAGTTGAAAGGACTGCCTCGGATATTGCACTGATAAGACAAAGGATGTTGACAGCTCAGAGTCGACAAAAGTCTTACGCCGATCCGAAGCGTAGGAATGTTGAGTTTGAAGTTGGTGACAAAGTGTTTGTCAAAGTATCGCCATCCAAAGGTGTGTTCAGATTTGGTAAGTGTGGAAAGCTTAACCCTCGCTACGTGGGACCTTTTGAGATCCTTGATAGAGTGGGATCTCTAGCGTACCGTATGGCATTGCCGCCATCAGCACATCCAGTGCACAATGTGTTCCACGTATCCTTGTTAAGGAAGTATGTGCCAGATGAATCTCATGTGCTAAGCTATGAAGACATCGAGATCCGGGCAAATGGTACTTACGAGGAGATACATGTGCGTATTCTCGAGCGTCGTGAGAAGCAACTACACAACAGGGTGGTACCTTTGGTATAAATTTTGTGGTCCAAGTCAGGAACCGAAGAGGTTACTTGGGAGACTTAGGAGACTGAAGAGGATATGCTTATTCGCTTTCCCGAGTTGTTTTTGACCTAGAATAGCCAAGTTTCGGGGTCGAAACTTCTTTTAAGGGGGAGGTAATGTAATATCCCTCATTTTATAAGGATATTTTGGAATTTTTCCAACTCCCGAATTACTAGTCGGATTAATTTTAGAAGAGTTTCGGACATTCTGTAAATTGTTTGAACTCTGTAAATTTTTCTGAGTAATATATAATACAGTTGAAGTGTTTTCGGGGTTAATATGTCGTTAATGTACGAATATATTTAACCCGGAGTTGAGAAATTTAACCCCAAGGTGATTCGGATAAGACGAAGCATTTTAGCCTTCACCGCACCCAGCGGCAGACGCCACCGCACCCGCGGTGAAGGCCAAAAAAACAGGGTTGTCGTCTTCGCGATAAGGCCGGTCTGACACGGCCGTTTGGAGGGCCAAGTGGACAGCCAAGTGGGCTCTTTTCCTTGTCCCCTTGTTCCCGGTTGTCCCCTTCGAGTTGTTTCTTGAGTTGTGAAGGGTACCTCAAGTGTTATTTGAAGGTTTAAGGTGTTGGGAGATCAAACCATAAGCAAATCGAAGCATACAAACGATTTGGGTAAGATTTTTCTCCATTGAAGCTGTCGCGAGAAGCTCGCCACTGTTTGTCCACCGCACCCCGCGGCAAGCTCCCACCGCACCCGCGGCGAGCCTTGTCCGAGTGTGTGTTTTTGGATTTTGGCTTTGGGCGAGGCTCGTTTCCTTTGATTCCTTTTCCGATTCTTTTAGATTCATATATAAGTGTATTGAATCTAACTTAGGGTCTCGTTTTGGATCGTTCCATTGGGATTTTTATCCAGGATTCATTCCAGTTTCCAGATTCAGGACCCGTTTCTAAGCTTTGTCGTAGTACTCGTCTAATCTAAGGCAAGTGGCGGTTCGCTCTTGCTCATCATTCCATATTTCAATTAATTATCAATTGTTTAGTTATTAATTAATTTGGGATGATTTCTTGTGCATGTTGGGAATAGTTTTGTTAATTGAGATAATTAAAATCTGATATTATAATAGGTTGTATATCTGCTAGTATCAACGCTATTATAGATATTATTCTGGATATTGGCCTTGATGGCTTTACTGTGATTCTTTGCTGTGTTGAACTGTTTAGTTAGCACGAGTATTCATAGGGACGTTTGGGCTCTGCTAGTCCAAGTCGTTTATTTATAACTAATGGTAGAACGGGTGGTTAGTAACCCTAATACCAATTTACGGTCATGACCAATACCTCTATTCGAACATAGAGGCGGTGCACTTAGCTAGTGCCACAACTGCGGGATTCATTCCCTTTAATAAAAGCTTACAACGTGATGTCGGTTTCAGAATTAATTCAAATAAGTGCCCCGTCGCACATGTTAATAAACTCTCGGCGAGTAGTGCAGCTAGGCGCTAGTGCATCTAGGAAAAACTCGTCTTACTTTCTAATCGCTCGTATGCGACTTTGATTGTGTGATTATTTAAGTTTCCCAACATTTGTCATATTTCCGATAAGACTTAATTCATTGAAGTCTTCTGTGGGATTGATTTCTGTAAGATTCAGTCTTCCAAAAACATCTCTTAAATCATGCCTTTTCATTCATTCATGTAAAAGTATGAAGGTTGACTAGCGTACTCGGTTATTATTCGAGGGACGATGAGTCTAACCCTAATACGACTACTTCGAACCAATCTGCTTTGTGTCCTTGCATAGTCTTTCATTAGACTAACCCACGGAAATTGTTCTCCGCATGTGGGCTGGTGTCATCCGTTCGATTCGGCACATTAGATAAATTGAGGATCCGAGAAGGCTAGAGCGACTATAAGGATGGACGGTGTTTTGTTGAACTATTTTGTTTTAAAGACTTCCGCTGTAATAATTCTGATTATGTATTTCGTTATGTCTGGAATCATGTGTAATTCTGAGACTGTGGTTTTATAAAAGTTATGATATTTGGTATTGTAACTGTGGTTTGATGGTTTATATCAACTGGAAAAGCCTGGGGTGACTTCGGGATGTTATATCTGGAGTCATCGACAGTGATGCTTTCAAAAGAGATTTGGGGGCGTTACAATTTTTGTTATAAATAAAACCTTAGAGTATAAATTATTTATTTTAGTGTTTTTAGGATGAACATATAATTAAGTGAGTTAATAAAATTAAGTATAAAAGATTTAAATTAGTGTTGCGATACAAACATAAATCTTTAAAATATAATTAAACAATTAAGATATAATATTAAGATTATGTGTATATTAGTGAGGATATTTAATTCTATAAAATCAAGTTTAAAAATTAAATTTTATTTTAAAATGATAATCAAGATGAGACTCATTGTTTGATTTTTTTATAAAACTTGATGTTTCGATATTATCTAGAAGCTAACATATAAGCCAAATGAATGTGATACTGGCACGTTGATCGAAACTTATTCTCATTTATTTGATCTTTACAACCATCTTGAAAATTACAAAGAATGCTTAACAAATGAACAAACATGCGTAGCTCATAATAAATAAAGAGCGATAAACATAAGCCTTTTTGAAATTTGGATGGAGATATTAAAAATGTACACATGGGTTAATCTTGTGCATTATATAACATGTAATCTCATTAATTCCAAAATCTTAAAATTCATTAAAGGATCGTAAATATGTACTTATTGCTAAAAATTAATAAAAATATGTTTAATTTGCTTTTGTAAAGTGGATACATAAGATTTTAGATTCACCCAATGGTTTTATATATGAATCATATTCGAAGTCTCTCGATATATTGTATTGTCAAATCTTCCCAACTGTTTTATATATGAATCATATTCAAAGTCTCCAGATATATCGTTAAGAAATATTTTATTAAAAAATCAAGAGAATATGAAGATCGCGAAAACTAATTTTAAGTTGTATAATAATAAATATTTTATTAAAAAAGTAAAAGTATTTTAAATATATGAAAAGTAGAGCGTATTGTTTTTCAAATAAAAATATGTGTATTAACTAATTTTCTAAACGCTATGGAGTCTATTCTTCACATGATCATAGCTATCAATTGTGATTAACAAAATAACCTATAGGGAATGATTAAATATCAAAAAAAAATTGAAGTAATAAAGTTAGGGATAGTTAGAATATACCAAAGGTTATTCCTGTTTGTTATGATGGGTTTATTTAGATGTTTATTTATATTTAAAGAAAAAAGAAATAAGTTTTTAGATTGAAAATGTTTGGGATAATTAAAATATACATTAAATAGTTAATGATAAACGCTATGGAGTCTATTCTTCACATGATCATAGCTATCAATTGTGATTAACAAAATAACCTATAGGGAATGATTAAATATCAAAAAAAAAATTGAAGTAATAAAGTTAGGGATAGTTAGAATATACCAAAGGTTATTTCTGTTTGTTATGATGGGTTTATTTAGATGTTTCTTTATATTTAAAGAAAAAAAAAGTTTTTAGATTGAAAATGTTTGGGATAATTAAAATATACATTAAATAGTTAATGATAATAGTTTTTATATCGGTTTTTCTAACATATGCCGCAAGATCACATGTTAAGAATTCTTGTTTTATAAAATGTTCCCTAAAATGGGATGCTTAAACCCTTTTATAAAATATTAAATCCCTAATACGATTACACCTAACAAAATCCTTCTAAAAAATTAAGTGCTTAACCTATGCCTTAGGCATAGGTTAGAAAAATCGTTTTTGTGTATAGCATGTTCTTAACTATTTTATGGTGTACAAATTATCATTGGAATAGTAACATAATTAATACTATGATTTATATCGAAAATAATAGTTAAACTATGATAAAAATAAGTCATGTTATTAGAAATAAGATTAAATTGCAATGTTCTAAGAAATAAGATTTGCTAAAAAAAATAGTGAAACTATGATTTATATTCTTTTAATAACAAATAAATATTATATAAAACGGAAATTGTTTTATTTAACAATAAAAAACATCACTATCGTACATTAAATCGAGAATTTTGGTTGGTCAAAATTGTCTCATTTAACAATAAATGAAAATTGTTTCGTTTTTGAACTTATTGTTTGCTTATGGCGTATGACGTGTTTGAATAAGTGTATACATCTCTACCTGACTTCAGTTACATACTACTAGCAACATTATAGGAATATCTGCTTCAGTTACATATGACTCTACCTGACCTGAAGAACACACACAGACCAAAATCAATTTCCTTGACTGCTGCATTTCCCTTCTTGTTGGCAAACCAAAAGTTTATTGAATATGTAACCAAAAGTTTAAGTTTACAAGCATGTTCTACTAGCAACATTCAAGATCTGCTTCAATTACATTCATTTACTGGTATAAAAAAATCATCTGACTGAAATAAAAATTAATAATTCCTCATCTCCTCTCCTTATTGTAATTTGTTTACAGTTAAGTAGTGATTTTGTTTACTAGTACACTCATAAGACGAACTGTAATTTTTTTGTTATGACAATCTTCCATGAAATTTGTAATTTCGTGATGACAATGTTCCTTGAAATATGTAATTTATTCGTGATGACAATCTTCCATGAATTCTATTTAATGGTATACTAGTGCATAGATTTATGTTTACTGACTATTGGTTCATTTTTTCTTTGACATTTAGGGCGTCGAGTTTGCTTAAGTGAAGTTGGCTGGTGAATTTGAAAGGTATATCCACAAACCCTAATTAATATTTAATGCATTGTGTAGGAGTGTATATTCCTTGTTTGAATTAGAACTAGTGTCCATGGCTGAAAAAGTGAAGGGAAAAGGAAAAGAGAAGGGCATTGTTTGGACTGAACCGATGACTATGATATTACTAAAGGACTTCAAAGAGTATCAACGGTCACATGGCTATAATTAACCTTTAATTGGCCCGAAATTATGATGAATTTGAGAGAGAAAAAACGGGGATAAAACTCTCCAAAAATTGTGCAAAAAACAAATTGGAACATATGAAAAAACTATGGAGGTCGTGGTCTGACCTACGGTACAAGGTGACGGGTGATGGGTGAGATTCAAAGACTGGAATGGTCACATGTGATGATGAATGGTGGGAAAGACAAAAGAAGGTATTGATTCTTGTTCCTTTCAAAATAAGTATTGGTTGTTCTTGTTTCCTTGCATTATAGTTTAATGGTTATGATCTCTTATATACTATTTCATATTATAGGAAAAATATGACAAGTACATTCAATTTAGAAAGAAAGGAGTCGCACCGGAGTTAAGTGATTTGTGGGACGACGTCTTCAACCAAATTGTTGCAACGGGAAAACACGTCGTTTCACCAAGTATGGACCCCAATTTTGTTCCTATTTGCATTGATGATGATGATTATGGCAATGAAGGGGGTTCAACAAGTAAGGATTCTCTTAAGCGCGAAATGGAGAATGATCGCATTGAAGACGCACAAGACCTTCAGACCATTGTTGCTAGGGTTAATCTTGATCTACCATATAAAGAATGCCCCGCAAGTATACATAACACATTAAATACTCCTACTCCTAACAAATTTGTTGGGGAATCACAATCGAAGGGGAAGAGCACTAGGATAACAACATCATCCCAAGCTGTGAGCACCAAGCGTTGGAGAAAGCAAGCACCCTCAACTATTGCATTCAACGAACACATGGCTTTGGTGGGGGAGACTAGTAGGAATATGCTATCATTGATTAAAGGTGATCTTGGTAGTACAATTGATGCACACGAAGCCAAAAAGTACGAATACACATATATTCTTGTTATGCTGGAATGAATTGTACGTGCTGATCTGCTCGAAGAGGAGTCTAAGATCTGGTGCTTTGTAGTTAGTCAACTTGCGTTGGAACACACACGTGAGGTGTTTATGTCTCTGCCAAAAGATTCCAACATGATGAAGTGGCTCCAGTACGAGTACGACCTCGCGTACAAAATTATATCAACTGTAGAGATTTGTATTTCACCTTTGCATCTGTATCGAACTATTTGCAGAATTCTAAGTACTTATGTTGTGTTTTTTTCGGTTGGCAAGTTGGATGTAATGGTTTATGTAGTTTGAAGAGACGTGACTTCTTAATTTGTAATAACTTATGGTGTGAGCTATAGTTTAATGGTTTTATATTTCGGTGTACTTGTATTTATGATTTCATTAATTTTAATGCAGTCGAGCATGTTCTAATAGTGTTGTTTATATATCAGAATTGAAGGTTGCACCAATGGATCGATTTCGGTCTCTAGCTGCTAGACGAAAGATAAGACATGAGAAAAGAAAGAAGTGGATCCCCAGATGCCATATGTGGCTGGCCTCATGTGCACACATGTCGACGACATATCATCAAAGGTTTATCCACAAGGTACCTTGTTTTGATTCAGAATTGACATGGTATTTGTGGATGCGATAGATTCTAGACTCTGAATCGGACGTCAGATGTATGATTGTATTTTGAATGGAGAGACATATCCTACAAAATCCGTGCGACAAGTTAGAGTCCAACTACGGGCTTAAAGCTTCACGCAATACGTCGGTTTTAGAGAAGGTTGGAATCTTCCTACACGCGATTGTATTAGGGATCTCCAACAGAGCTATATGTGAGCAGTTCTATCGGGAGACACAATCAGTCGTGTGATTCACCAGGTAGATGTGTTGGTTGGGAGGACAAACCGGGTTCAACAGGCTTGTACATAAACTTGTACAACCCCGTGACTGAAATCTCACAAATATTCCAAACAAAGTTTTAAGCGAGGGCAAATATAGCCTATTTAAGGTATTAGTTTTTATTGATTCTGTTTTACCTTACAAGCATATATGATGGTTTCCAAGTTAATTGTTGTTACTGAAATAGGGTGCTATTGGATGCATTGATGGGGTGCACATGGAATGTTCAATCCCTGAGGAAGATCAATTCCAATATCGAGGTTGTAAGGGATTCACGTTGTTTAACGTAATGGCGGTGTGCGACTTTGATATGTATTTCACATTCATTTTCGTTGGGTGGGAAGGAAGTGCCCATGACACTAGGGTGTTGGACCACGCTCTAAACACTCCGCATATGAACTTTCCTCATTCCCTGAAAGATAATCTATCACATTCATTCATTTACTTACTAAGAATGAATGAATATATATTATGTCATCAGTGCAGCGAAATAAGGGAGATTGACAAGTTGGTGATAGTCTAATTCATTACTCATTAAGCTTGGTTGGTTAGTTTTCACCCTAAGGTGTGGAAAATAATAAGGGCTTGAACTTTGGTTTGGAGAATGTGGGGGATAGAATAGTGGTACTCAAGAGTGATTAAGGGACTACCTATACTTTTGTTTTGGATTTTTATGAGTATTCATCTCTCTGGAAAACCAGATGTATTTGATTTAGGCACTATGAACTTGTTATTATTGGATAACTTTCAATGAGCATATTTGATCACTATATGTTATCCACAACTGAGTAAGTGGTAGTTGTTTACAAAGCTTTATGTGGAGGATATGTTATATTTTTAGCACACTATTCAGTATTTGCTTATCGACCAATTTTCCATAAAGGGCAAATGAGTTAATCTGCCTAATGTTTAACTCATATGATGTAATATAAAAAACCAAGCGTTTATTTTGAAAAACATATTATATGTATAACTAGTTTGATGTCACATGAATGTTCTCTAACTTAGATCATATATAAGTATCTCACAGAGCATCAGATAGGTAAAGCACGTTAGTTGGCTGGTTTCTGAGACTTCAAGCTGCTATTAAGGAGTATATGAACATGTACTAAGCATAAGCAGCATTAGGAATTAGATTTTTTTGTAAGCCATGCATATCCCTTTGTGGTTCAGTCTGGACTGGAGTTTTGTCAAAAAAAAAGTAAGATGATTACTTCAGGATCAATAGTTTAGTATATGAACATGTGTTTGTTTTTATATGTTCTCTTTATCTCCAGTACCAACAGTTTAGATACAAACTTTTGATCTATTTTCCACATTATTGAAGGCAATGGATCAAGACCTTGAAAAAGATGTGATGGTCAAGGGGGGTTATTCTCAAGCTATGCAGATTGATCCAAAGAGAGCCCGCTTTCGGGGTTCTTAATGCATATTGAATACTTACATTTGTTATAATTATTTGTTTATAGGTAGATACTATTTAGTTGACAAGGGATATCCTGACAGACTGGGATACATGGTGCCCTACTCTAAAGTCAAATATCCTCAATCATAGTTCCAGCGAGCGGCAAAAAAAACATTCGCAAAGGATTCAACCGAGTGCATTCTTCGTTGAGAACGACAATAGAACGATGCTCCGGGGTTCTTAAGAAGAGATGGAATATCTTAAAGAGCATGCCAACCTACTCAGTTGAGACGCAAATTGACATAATTATGGCTTGTTTTGCGCTGCATAATTACATTCTGGAGCACAAGCATAGCGATGCAATCCTTGATTATGACAAGGAAGTGGAATATCAGAGATTTGGGCCCAAAGATGAAGGCGAAGATAACAATCCCAAAGGCACGGTTATCGTCCGAGATGCCATAGAAAAACAGATATGGGACAACAAAAGGAGATATTTGGGAGCAATGTAATTCCACATAGCCAGTTAAACTTCTTTTTTGGACAGATTGATGCCAACACTTGCATTTACTTGTGATTTGCTCCAGTGAAAAAATTGCATCAGTTTGTGTAAAATATGTTGTTTGTCTGCAATTTTTGGAAAACCGCATCAGTCTGTTGCTTACATAGATATTGAAGGAACATTGTATCCTTAATTGTTGTCAGTCTGTTTGAATTAAGTATAAAACCAGCTCCATTTCTAGATGGTTGTAGTATGGATGATATGATTGTGGATAATTGTTCAAGTATTAGTGTGATGATAATTGGTGCTCATTTGAGATAAGACTGAACCATTTTCTAAGTTCCAGTATAGATGTTGGTGCCAAAAGGTTCCTATCATTTGCATTTGTATTGTCATATTCCTTTGAAAGAAACTGAAGAGTTTGGTGAATTACTGCTTGCCTCTTAATTTCAGGAACCTACAAAACAACAAGTATTTGTCCCAGCTATAAAGAAAGTCAAATTTAGAGATGTCTTCAACTTGTGCTTTTTGATAGACTTTGTTCTATCTAACATCATAGAAGTTTATTTTTTTATAAGCTCATTAGAGGATTGGAAGTTTATGTTTGCTTGTCAGTGGTTCACATTGTATTTGACCCTTTTGTGAAATCTAATTTATGATGATCAATGAGAACATCAGAAAATATGAGGAAAATGATAGGCTATAGTTGGATTCACATCATACACTGTAAAGAGGTTAACTACAATGTCTTTGGTTAATCCTTCAAATAACATTTTTACATGTTATTTGTTCAAAATGTTATATCATATGCTTTTTTAGATGATTTGTTTGATGCATGTTCAGGCCAACCAACACATTAATTTCGATGGTTTAAGCACATATGTACTTCTTTTTTGGACAGATTATCACTTGGGTCATAACATTGACAATACAATATATTTCGATACTCAACATAATTATACATAAAAAGGATCATAATATAGGTTCATTTGCAAAACCACAATTACAAGTAATGGCGGTTAACAATGCATTTATTAACACAACTACACCATTGTGCTTCGAACCATAAAGCAAACTAGATACACAACACATTTAAACTTAAAATTGTGTCCTCATAGCATACGAAAACAACGACAAAGGATTTCACATTTATTCATCACTTCCAGAAGTACTCCTTATGGGAAGAAGAGTCGAGCACACAAAAACTTGATGGTCAGATTCAACGGCCTAGCACGAAACATTTTGAAACTTGGGTCCACCTACAAAAAATGTATTCACAAGAAGCTTGAGTGCACAAAATGCAATTCTTTATTGAACACTACTAGAAATCTCGAATGTGGTAACTCACCATCGATTTGTTCTCCCACCAATCGCCATCCCCTATGATAGCACCAATTATCGGGTCGCATTGAACGTCGCCTGACCATTCAAGGGTCTTCCATACCTTCCAAGTCTTCTTCAAAAACTCAAACTTATTCTTCAACATACTTTTAATAGCCTCTCTACCAGTAGCACGGCGAAACTTATCATTTATGGTACCCCAGTGGAGAGGCATGATCGTCCCATTTTCAACCTGATATTGCATGCACACCTCGAGAAACTATACTTTGTCATCATTATTCCAAGTCCAAGACATCTTCGACGCTCCTTTTGGCAACCATAGAGACAATATCAATACAATTAAGAAATGAGTTAACTATATATATAAACATATTTATCAATAGAAAAGTAAAGGGCCTAACCTTTTCCCTTCTTCTAGCTCGCTAGTATAGTTGTCTTCTGACGTGGCCGAAATATGCAATGCAAATATCGTTGAATGGCCTAGTCAAAGTAAATGTCCTAACAGACCTACTAAACAGGTGTATAGTAAGCAAGTAAGGGTCGAACCCATAGGGAAGATCTGATAAAGTATGCAATTATGATTAACAAGTAACAATGAAAGGGGGGTTTTAGTTATCAAGCAGAGCAAAACAAACAAGTTTAGTTGATTTGAGAATATGATGGGGGAAAGTAGTTCCACTAGAACGAGATCCACAATACAGAGATATAATTTGATCACTGAAATCTATTAAATCCAAGTTCTTTCACTATTCTTATGGTTGTTCCCATCCTGATCTTAAGTAACTACCAATTCTCACATTTGTTGATAGTACTTATCACAATATCAATGGAAGAAAACCTTACCACTAACAAAGCAATAGCAATGCACACAAGGATATATGATACATGCAAATAGAAGAAAACCTTACTATTCAACATGCAAATGATTCTCACTCACGATTGCGCACTTGTATTCCACTATATGCAACAATCGTGTATGCTACTAGATATGCACTCGTATTCCACTATATGCAAATCCTAGCAATTGATAGATATTACTCAACCTAGTTGATTAGGCTAAGAAGAATAACAATGAATCAATATTCAATATAACCAAGAGAATCAAACCAACACTTATAAGAATAGGAACAAGGAATAGAAATCTCACAAACACATTAACTGTATTGCTTCAAACGTCTAGTAGAACAAAGAAAAATTAGTGCTCCATTAAAGGTGAATGAAATAGAAAAGTAAATTGCGTAATGTAAAAGTGTCTGCCTCTTAACCTAGAAGGAGGTCTTAAATAGGTTTAGGAAATAAGTTAACCTAATGCAAATAACAAAGGAAATAAAATAATAAAACTAAGGAAATCCAAAAATGCATAAAAGGAAATAAGTCTGTGCTGGCCGCGAGGCGTTACGTGCCCACCGCGGGGCGGTGAGGTCCACCGCGGGGCGGTGGATTCTCCACTGGCGCGACCTTCATTTTTCTCTGAGACCCACCGCCGGGTCACGGTGGCTCTGGCGTGGGGCGGTGAATGTTGCCCGCCTTCTCTCTTCAGCTCTTCTTCTTCTTCTCGTCTGCTCTTCATTACTACCAAGTGTTGGTAGCCTTCTCCAATAAACTCTAGCAGATCCTTCTCCATCTTCATCATCTCCATCTAAGCTGTAAATCCCTGGATATCTTCACTTCTCTCCACAACTTCTGGATTACAGACTTAGCCACAAATCTCATCCTAAACTCCTCTAAATAATGCTAATAATTGCTAGTAAAGGTGCATGAAATGACACCTATCATATTCCCTTAAGAAGAGTTGTGTCTTGCTTTGTGTGTGATGAAAGACAAAGGGAGGATAGGCATATATATATAATAAAATAAAAATTAAAGGACCTAACCATATACAAAATGAAATAAATAGGTGAATAGTTGACATACTCAATGCAAAACTATTCACATATTTCGTAGGAAAATACAAATATGATAATTTATAATAGCTACATCATGGGACATATATATACACATAATGTTGCACAAGAAGCTTGAGTGTCTTAAACAACAAACATTAGTATTTAGTACATTACAAAGGTCATCCTAGTAGGTCATTGCGATAACGTCCAAAAAGAGGGTCGCCCCAAAATACGCAACAAACATTAGTCTTTAGTACATTACAAAGGTCATCCTAGTAGGTTATTGCGATAACGTCCAATACATAGCGTACGCTTATAATACATAGCGTCCAATACATAGCGTTGCCCCAAAATAACCACATAATCACTTCAGACAAACATACAGATGATAGCAAATATAATAATTAAGGCAAGGAGAACAATAACCACCCAACCGTAATATAACCTCCCCCTTGAAACATCCAGAAGAGAAATGTTTAGAGTGAGGAGGTTGTCACGATCCAACGCCAATTGGACGTTTGAAGTGGCTAGTGCAAACACTTGTTCAACCAATTGTTGGTTCATATCATCCAAGTAACCCACATTCCCAAGCTCTTGTTGAACTTTACGGGTAAGATCTTTAATTTTGTTTCTGCCCTAGCTAACATCCATTTCAAGCTCCACGACATGCTGACGCAACCCCCTAGCAGCCTCTTGCATCATCCGTACACACGGAGAGGTTTCGACCCTATCAATGAGGTAATCAAACCTTGTAGTGTCATATTTCTATGAAAGAAATATGTCGGTTGTGCAGATTGCAAGAAAAAAAAACAATATATATTAGTCACTAGTTTGTTAAGTTGTAAAATAGAAATTGATGTAAAATCACATGTAAAATCACATGCAATGGATCCATGATGACAATGCAATGACAATCACATGGTTATAGTAAAATATGACTCCTCTATTTCGCAACAGTACAAATCTAGCTCAATCACATGGTAAAATCTGGCTAAAATTTGTAAAATCACATGGTAATAGTAAAATCTGACTAAAATCTGTAAAATCACATGGTTATAGTAGAATCTGGCTGAAATCTATAAAATCACATTGTTATAGTAAAATATGGCTGAAATCAATAAAATCACATGGTTAAGTAAAATCTGGCTTTAATCTTAAAATCACATGGTTATAGTAAAATCTGGCTGAAATATGTAAAAGCACATGTAAAATCACATGGTTTTAGTACAAATCTATAAAATATGACTCCTCTACCATGACAATGCAATGACAGTCACACAGTTATAGTAAAATCTGGCTCAATCACATGGTTATATTAATGTTTGTATAACATGATTCAAATACAAGGATAGGGGCCTAAGAGACAATTCATTACCCGCCACCAGGGATCAATGAGTGGGCTATCCGAGCTATAGTCGAATAATCATTCTCGAACATCGCTTGACAACAGTACATATTCATCTGGATACACACCGCTCTTCCCATCACTAGAGGACGACGACATTGAAATACGGTCCTCTTACTTATAATTACAGTAGGAAAAAATATGATCCTCTTACGATTAATATGTCAAGTGTTCCAACTATAAAAACAATATAGGCCGAAAATGTCAAGTAACCAAATCTAAAATGTCAGATTATCTCAGCATAACATTCTGGCTACAACATTCAATCTTTATCTCAGCATAACATATTGGCTACAACATTCAATCTCAGCATAACATATTGGCTACAACATTCAATCTACCATTTAGAAATTTAATTTAGGTTACATAGATTTAAGGCTATATATCTTAGTGGATATTATTAAGGAGGTTACTTATTTCCCTTTCCTGAAACCAATGCATGAAAGTGGATCTATTTATTATCTGTGATTTGTTCATGCATAGATTTAAGGCTATATATCTTAGTGCATAGATTTAAGGCTATATATCTTAGTGCAGCCTCCATTCTGGCGATCAGTTTAAAACTCTATGGAGTAACAACAATTATTCTATGAAAGTAAATCTATTTATTTTCTGTGATTTGTTCGTTAACATCATTTTTTTGGATTGTCTGGAAGTACTTCTTACTATATAGGTAGCTATAAGAACATAAAATGATATACAGAGTAGATGGTTTAGTGGTCTTATTAAGGAGGTTAATTATTCCCCTTTCCTGAAACCAATGAAACTTGTGTGTTTTGGTGGCCTAGGATGTCACAAACCAAACATCCAATTTCTTTTTAAACTCCTCTTAACTCTTGTTTGTGTTCATCTAGGAACAACTTTTATTTCCCTTTCCTAAAACCAATGCATGAAACAACAAAAATCATTGTAATATTAACTCAAATTAAATTAAGCATCAAAATAAAATAAATTTCGCAAGATTTGATACCCAGTTTTAACCAAATGTATGTAACTACTAGTAGCAAAATTATGGAGATAGAAAATCAATTGATTGACCTTTACATTTTCAATTAACCTTCATTATTTCTGCCCTGGACACAATCAGTATAGTATCATCAATGCAAAGACATCAATTCAAGCAAGACATCAATGCAAAGACATCAATAGCTCTGAATTAACCTTCATTAGTTATTACCCCAATAGTTCTGCAAAGACATCAAACAAGACATCAATGCAAAGACATCAATTAACCATCTTTATGTATAATAGATACAATTCAAGCAAGACAAATATCAAGCAAGATAAATATCAAGCAAGACAGTTATTACCCCCTAAATTAGTAGTTGTCAAGTAATTCACAGAATTTACAGGGTTGTTCATACAACTTACAGGGATTTCAACTACATGTTTTGAATTTGGCAACATAACTCGTTATGCGTATTCTAGTTCAGATTTGTTTACAGATCATGTTAATGTTATTAACAACATAACTCATTATGCGTATCTATATCTATTTAAAAGTTGGCTTTCTCGACAGTCAATGCTAGCTTTTAAGTAGATAAGTAGGGAAAAACAATGGCAAAAGTCACATTTATTTAGCAAAAAAATAATTATAAGAATTTATAAAATACTTATTAGATTAAAAACAAAATTTTAAAATTTCTTTATCATAGCCCCTACTCTATAAAATATTTTAAACTAAGAAATGAGTGCCCTATAGAAAAATACAAAAAATATCCATAAAATTTTAAATGATCAATTGAATCCTCAATGTTATATTGTGTAAAAATTCAACTATGAAATTTAAAAATTATTGGTCATATTATGGTATTTATTAAGGAAACTCTTTGATAGAATTCAAAAACTATATAACAAAAAAGTTATATGTCGATAAAAGTTAAAATTAAAAAATATAAATAGATATATAAAAAAGATAATCATGATTAAAAAATTCTTATTTAACAATCAAGAATTCAAGATTTATTCAACTCTACCTCTCTTATTTTTTTCAATTCTATTCAAACTGAACCATTTAACTACAAATCAACAAATATTATCAAGTTCTCTACACCGTGATCATGACAATCTAATAGGTTAGATTATAAGGATTTGTTTGATGTGACTATTTATAAAGGCTTTTATACAAATATGTATTTTCTTAATAAAAGTTGCTTGGATAAAATGCATTTATCAATTGAAAAATATATGTAGTACAATTAAGAGAAATTTGTAGAAAATTTTACTTTTACACAACTTTTAAAACACTGAAAATATTTTTTCTTAACAAATACCTTTGTGAACTCCTCCGTTTTTCAAAATTAAAAGCAACAAAATTTTGAATTCCTTACTTTCTCAAAACAAAGAACAAACTAGAACACACTTTAGATAACGTTATTATTTTTAATTTCATTTTACAAATAATCCGGTATAGATTTTTTCTCCTATTGAGAGTTCTTCTTTGATATTTATATCCCCTGTCTTTTCCGTTAATTGTTACCTTTTTAGGGTTTGTATCATTTCCTCCGAAGATTTTTTGTTCAATAGATCGTAGCAGAACAAAAAGCCTGATGGGGAAACATTCACGGTTGCTCCACCCGCTAGAGCCAGAGCCGATTTAATACTTTCAAAATTGTATGGTATTGAATGAACACACTTAATGCACAAAAATGCAAACTTTATATTAGATATAGAAGATTTCTAATATATTCACAAACACTTTCATCAAAATATAAACACATCTCTACAAAACAAACTTCCACTTTAATTCAAAATTAAAATTATACTTCTAACCAAAATTATAAAAAATAAATAACCCGTTTTTTATGTACAATCACAACATTTTATACCTAACATACTTACATTTAAATAAATATCAAAATATACATTTATAACATAAAAACCAGAACAACGATCCATGTATTATAAACTTATTTTGTATATCGTGACACTACATATACACAAATGGCCCGTGTGAAGCACGGGCTTCGATTTCTAGTTCTAGTTCTAAATTTGGCAACATAACTCATAAATGCATCATACTTTAAATCATGCTATTCATACAGCTTGCAGTACACTTGATTCAAACTAAGAAAATAAAAACACAAGTTTTCAGTAGTTCGTACTAATTGATTAATCTTGATCCAAACTACCAGTTCAATACAAAACGTGTTTCTAGTTACTGCTTTACTACAGCCTTGCAAATCCATAATTCAGGTAAATTTAAACTGAGGAAATTAGGGTTCTTCATAAGTGCTAAGTGAAATAGGGTTATAAACTGAAATCATACAAACTAAAATCATACATACTAATCATTCGGATTTAAGAGTGTACAAACTGAAATTAATGTCAGATACATTGGGGTTTTTGATCGTTGTTATCAAATTTGCAATCCCTAAACATCAAAATCCCTAAATACTAACCACAAATTTGATTACTTACCCTAACCTTAACTGAACAATTTCTTTCGGTTATTCAGAGGAGAAAAATCTATAATTTGAAGAACACGTACCTGGGTTTATTCGCAGTTCTGTAGAGGGAGGAACAATGAAGCGGGAGGACGATGACCTAAACCCAAACCAAGATCGACGGCGGTTTCAGAGGAGGAGCAATGAAGATCGAGAAGGTTGGCGAGCTCTCGACGAGGGCACTTTTCTCCTCCTTGAAATAATGTCAGGATGAATCGTGAGCCAGGGATCTGGGTTGATGAAAAGGTACAACTCCAGGGGCAAATATCGTAATCTTGTTCTCCTTCAACTAGGCGATAATTCTTATAACCCCCCTAACATTAAGCAATCACTTAATCTTCATCTCCCTTCCTGCTTCAACTGACAAGTTTATCTCCGACCTCTCCAATTTACCGAACGGGATATATACTAGATGAAGGGGGTTGAAGGAGAAGGTTCAGCTTCCTTCAACTCATGGTTAATGCCCACCGAACGAGCCCTTACAATGCTAAACTCTCGCGACAATGCTCCTCAACTCGAGCAAAGGGAACAAATAATGTCAATATCCAACTTGACATTATTTCAAGAATATAGAGATTCCTATGAATGGATCTAAGGAATATGTAATGGATCATACAATCTTACCACCTTCTTGGTATCTAGATCATACAATCGGTAACCCTTCTATTGACTTGGATATCCTAGCAACACACTCTTTTTTCCCTTGTCATCAAATTTAGCATGGCCTTTCTTGATCACAACTCCATAGCATAGAGAACCTAGTACTCTAAGATTGTCATACCGAGGTTTCTTGTGGGAAAAAAAAATCCTCAAAGGATGTCTTCCATCCAATGTTGATCAATGGCATCTTATTGATCAAATAAGTTGCAGTCAAAACACATTGGCCCCAAAATTATTTTGGTAAGTTCGCATCCCTTGCTATTTCAATGAGTTGTTTGTGCTTTCTTTCAACTACCCCATTTTGTTGTAGTTTGTATGGCATGCTTCTTTGATGTGTTGATCCCAAACCAGAAAAGTAACCAATCATTTCCTTATTCAACAACTCAATTTCATTGTATGATCTTATCTCCTTAGGTGTTACACTAAGCTGATTTCTCACCATGGAAATAAAATTCTATATGATAGTAGCAACTTGCTGCTTATTATGGATAAGAGAGGTCCATGTAGCCCTGCTAAAACCATCCACTATTGTGTAAAAAATAGTGTTCACCGGTTAAACTAGCAATATAATACGGTCCCCAGAAATTCATGTGCAACAATTCAAAACATCGAGTAATCTTGATTTCACTTTTTGGAAAGGGTAAGTGATGCATCTTATCAAGCCTACAAGTATCACAAAATACATCTAATGTGCTCCCAGTAGTACATCTTGGCACATGCTTCAGCCTAGAAAAGAAAATGTGTCATCACATCATGCATAACATGACTACTATCTTCAACATTGGAAGAATAACAAACTTTATTGCTAATGGCATCCTTATTCTATTGTCGTTGTAATTTGTATAAACCTCCATCCTTCTTTCCAATAACTATCACTGACTTACTCAGACGGTCTTGTAAAGCACATTGAGATGAATCAAAGTAGGCCAACAAAATTTTCAAAGCAACAATTCTACTCACATAAAGCATATTAAATTTGAAGTATACAATATGCAAAATCTCCTCAATCACAAATCCCAGCCCTATGCAAACATCTCCAACCTGAATAACCTTCTTAGTTGTCCCACCTAGTAGCTTTACTAGGATAGGTATAGCCAATTTCTTGAAATTGATCAATAAGTTATGATGAAGGGTCATATGATCAGTAGCTCCTATATCTAGAATCCACCCATACTTGTTAAATTTATGAGTAACTAGATTAATGTAAGAGTTACCTGCAAAATTGGCAACTGAGGACAACACCATCTTTCCTTTGAAAGCCTTTAGCATTTCTTGGGAAATAGCTTGCACAAAATCTGTTTCAATCTAATTACTCTTCCCATTCTTGGCTCCTATTTTGCCTCAAGTGGACTCAATTGATGTCCTCCTTCAACATGTGCAGCTACCTTGAATAAATGACCTTGCACATGTTTGTTCTTCTGATACGGGGTTAGCCGTGTAGGAGATGGATCTAGGCAACGGATCTCAAAACAAAAGAAAACACAAGATTAGAACAATAGCGGAAGTGAAACTAATGGATAGGATAATAGATAGAACCAATAGAAACGACGAGAAAACCCGCTTGCTTGATAGCAAGGAACCTTGTCGAACGATCTACCAACCCAATCTCTACAACGCCACACAACCAAGAATCGCTGACGAACTTGGAGCACGGAGAGGATTGCTTATGAAGTACGAAATCACCAACTCCAGAGGGACTTGACAAAGACGAAAACAACTAAGCAGGAAAGAACAATCGATTGAGACTCTCACGGGGAGCCGAGTTTTCAAAGCAAAAACCAAGCTCTGTTTTTGTGTTTCAACAATGTGAGAAATCTGCCTAATGAAGAAGACAAGGGAGCCTTAAATACCCATAGAGGGCCGGCCCTAGCTTCCCAAAAAACGTCTAAAGCTAATTTTCTATTATCCGGAAATAGAAGGCTTAAAACAATTAAATAATAATCCTAAAATAACTAATGCAGAAATTGATAAGATTATTAAACATAGGTAACGTTGACCAATAAAGTCAACGCCTTGACTTTGGACTTGTCATCTTCGTCATGTGATACATCATGTGCCATAAACGTCTCCATCTCTTGACATAGTTCATTCAATCTTGACCTAGTAATCGGTCCATCAAAGGTTGGCACTAATGGCGAGGATGATTCCTCATCATTCTCCCCTTCTTGAAAAGGACTCGTCCTCGAGTCATCAACATCAGCGGCTGCATAAGGGGTAAGATCACCGACATTGAATATCGGGCTCACGCCATAGTCATCGGGCAGCTCCAACACATAGGCATTGTCGCCTACTCTCTTCAGCACCTTGAACGGTCCATCACCTCTGGGAGACAGCTTCGATTTCCTCTGCTCCGGGAACCGCTCCTTGCACGGGTGTAGCCACACCAAGTCGCCGGGCTCGAACAACACTTGACGCCGGCCGTGATTAGCTCGGGCTGCGTTCTTCGCTGCAGTAGCTTCCAAACGAGCCTTGGTCCGCTCGTGCAGCTCCTTCATGAACTCAACCTGTCTATCAGCATCAAAGTCTGCTCGTTCCGGTAAAGGCAACGGCTTAAGATCCAAAGGGGTTAGGGGATTCAAACCATACACACATTCAAAAGGGGACATATTAGTAGAAGAATGAATAGTCCTATTATAAGCAAACTCAACATGTGGTAAGGCTTCTTCCCAACTTTTCAGATTAGATTTAATAACAGCCCTAAGGATAGTACCCAATGTACGGTTAGTGACCTCAGTTTGTCCATCTGTCTGGGGGTGACTAGCAGTAGAGAACAACAACTTAGTACCAAGTTTACCCCACAAAGTCTTCCAAAAGTAACTCAGAAATTTGACATCCCTATCACTCACAATAGTACGAGGTACACCATGCAATCGTACAATCTCTCTAAAGAACAAATCAGCAACATTCCTAGCATCATCAGTTTTATGGCATGCAATAAAGTGAGCCATCTTAGAGAACCTATCAACAACCACAAATATAGAATCTCTCCCCTTCTTAGTCCTAGGCAATCCAACAATAAAATCCATACTAATATCAACCCAAGGAAAGCAAGGAATAGGCAAGGGAGTATAAAGACCATGCGGTTTTGCCTTAGATTTAGCCTGTAAGCACTCAACACAGCGTTTGATAAAATTCTCGATATCCCTAAGCATGTATGGCCAATAGAAATGAGTATGCAACATGTTATAAGCCTTATCTCTACCAAAATGACCCATCAATCCACCTCTATGGGACTCATCAACAAGTAACAACCGTAGAGAACAAACATGAATGCACACCTTATCAACTCGAAACAAGAATCCATCAAACAAGAAAAACTTATCAAATGAACCCTTTTCCACACAATGCTTATAAATCACTCCAAAATCAGCATCCAAAGCATACAACTCTTTAATATAAACGAATCCAAGGACCCGAGCATCCAAAGTAGTCAAGAGTGTATGTCTCCTAGAAAGGGCATCAGCTACAACATTATCTTTTCCTTTCTTATACTTAATCACATAGGGAAATGTTTCTATGAATTCCATTCACCTACCATGCCTCCTATCCAACTTATCTTGACTCCTAAAATGCTTTATGGACTCATGATCAGTTTTAAGCACAAATTCTCTAGGCCAAAGGTAGTGTTGCCAAGTTTTCAGCACTCTAAACAAGGCATATAATTCCCTATCATAAGTAGAATAATTCAAGCATGCACCTTTCAACTTCTCAGAAAAGAAGGCAATAGGCTTACCTTCCTGCATGAGGACTCCTCCAATACCAATGCCAGAGGCGTCACACTCTACTTCAAAGGGGCGAGTGAAGTCAGGCAGAACCAGCAATGGCGCGTGTGTCAAACGATCCTTGAGAGTCTGGAACGCCTTTTCTTGAGCTTCACCCCAACGGAATGGAGTATTCTTCTTTGTGATCTCTGTCAGCGGGGCTGCAATGGTGCTAAAATCTCGAACGAACCTCCTGTAGAAGCCAGCCAGGCCGTGGAAACTGCGCACGTCACCTAGGTTCTTCGGGGTCGGCCAGTCACGGATGGCTTGCACCTTCTCTTGATCCACTTGCAGTCCATGAGCACTCACTACAAAACCAAGAAACACAACTCTGTCAGTGCAAAAATCACACTTCTTCAGATTTCCATACAACTGTACAGCTCTGAGAGTGGATAAAACTTCCCTGAGGTGCTCTGCATGTGCTTCCAAAGATTTGTTGTAGATCAGAATATCATCAAAGTAAACTACAACAAATCTACCAATAAAAGACCTCAAGACATGATTCATAAGACGCATAAAAGTAGAGGGGGCATTAGTCAAACCGAAAGGCATAACAAGCCACTCATACAAACCAAACTTCGTCTTGAATGTTGTCTTCCATTCGTCTTCTTCCTTCATCCGGATTTGATGGTATCCACTGCGAAGATCGATCTTGGAGAAGGTGGAGGCGCCATGGAGCTCATCCAACATGTCATCGAGCCTGGGGATCGGATGCCTGTACTTGATCGTGATGTTATTAATAGCCATGCAATCAACACACATACGCCAAGTATTGTCCTTTTTGGGGACGAGTAAGATAGGCACAGCACACTGGGATCGGCTCTCTCTAACATATCCTTTATCTAGAAGGTCCTGGACTTGGTTTTGGATTTCCTGGGTCTCAGTAGGGTTCATCCTATAGGCAGGCCGGTTGGGTAGGGTAGCACCGGGAATCAGGTCAATCTGGTGCTCAATGCCTCTAATAGGGGGTAGACCAGGGGGTATCTCGTCCGGGAAGACATCAAGGAACTCATCTAAAAGGGTCCGGATAGAAGCTGGGAGTGTAGCTCGGTCGTCGTCACCTAACAGGGTATAGGCCTGACAAAGGGACATGAGGGCGACGTCCGGGGGAAGGTAATCTACCAGGTGGTTGCGGCTGGAGGCTAGGAGCACTCGGCTAGGGGCAGAGGCAAGGGTAAGGTCATTCCGTGGGGTGCTAGTGGATGGGTCTGTTGGGGGCTTACCCTTACGCTCGGCCTCTCTTTTCTTATCATAAGCCTCAGCCACCTGAAGCGGCGTCATCGGTTTCAACACCACTTTCCTACCACGAAACTCAAAGGCATGTTGGTTAGTACGTCCATCATGAATAACATGTCTATCAAATTGCCAAGGATGACCTAACAAAATATGACAAGCTTGCATAGGAACAATATCACATAAAATTTCATCCTCATAAGTTCCTAGCTTAAGTGTAATCTTAGCTTGCTTATTCACCTTGAGTTCACCACAATCATTCATCCAATGAAGTCTATAAGGTCTAGGATGCAAAAAAGTAGAGAGTTGCAGTTTATTAACTAATTCAACACTAGCAATATTACAACAACTACCACCATCAATAATCATGTTGCAAACTTTCCCTTTAACAAGACATCTTGTATGAAACAAATTCTCACGCTGATTATCATCACAAGGAGCCTGATTAACATACAAAGTCCTCCTAACAATCAATGAATCACCATGCTCATATTCAATAAAATCCAAATCATCATCATTGGCATGCTCATTCATATCATGGCTAGCAACTAAATTTTCAGGCTCAGTGTCAGACTCAGACTCTAATTCACCCAAATGATTAATCATCAAAACACGAGTATTAGGACAATCCTTCATGTAATGACCCTTTTCTTGACATTTAAAGCAAGTGATATCTCTAGCTCTAGGAGGAGGGTCATCAGGGTTACCTCGTGTAACTGCAGGGGCGGGCCGTGTGGGCTGCTGTGGTGCGGTGGAGGTAGAGGGGTGCGCACCACGGGAATTCTGCTCATGGCCGCGAGGCGGACCGGTTGCTGGGCGGGATCTCTAGTGTCCGGTGCGGCCCTGCTGTTGGTCGGGACGCCATCTTTGGCGTTGTGGCACCGTGCGGTGATGTTGGGTATAGCTGGACTTGAATTGTCTCTCCACTTTAATTGCTTGGTGTAGCAAATCTGTCATGGTAGAATAGGGATACAATTCTATAGTGTCAGCTAAATGAGGATGCAAGATACGTAGATACCTGGACATAGTGGCCTCTTCATCTTCGACGACGTTGCCGCGTGCCATGGCTATCTGCATATTGTTGTAGACCTCTTCAACACCTAAAGAGCCTTGCCTCATAGTCTTCAAACGGTTTCGGAGAACTCTATTGTGGTGGTGGGGCACGAAGCGGGCCCTCATCATAGCTCGCATCTGGTTCCATGTGGCGACTGGAGGGTCCATGGCTTGTCTTCGAGCCTTCACAACAGAATCCCACCAAACCAAAGCATAACCAGTAAACTCAAGAGCAGCGAGTTGTATCTTTTTATTTTCAGGAAAATTGTGACAACTCCAAATCTGCTCAATCTTCGTCTCCCATTCAAGGTAGACGTCTGGATCACACTTTCCATCAAAAGCCGGGATCTTCACTTTGATCCGTCCAATGCCGTCTTGTTCGGCTTCACGGCGGCGGGGCTGTCCGCGGTCATTCCGAGGGCGGTAAGGACGCCACTCATTACGCTCCTCGCACTCATAGTCCTGCATATCATCATCACCCCATAAACTAGAACGTATCGACATAGGAGGGGACTCAGACCTATCACGAGGTGCGGGATGCCGAATCGGGCGTATGCGGTCGGTGCCAGTGGCTCGCGGTTGGCGACGCTCGTCCATCGCCGCTTGGTAGGCCGTGGCTTGGTCGACCAAGGGCTCGGTGGCGGGAAGCGGTGCGCTATGCGATGGACCAATGTGTTCCTGCGCAGCCGGGAGTGGGTTGGAGCGGGTTTCCAACGAGTCAAACTTCGCAGACAACTGCGCGACTGTAGAAGCCAACTGTTGTAGCATCGCCTGCATATCGACATGGGAACCATTTGTAGTAACCTGTTCATCACCGGAACCTGTCATGATCACCACTTAGACGAACACAGAAAGACGTTAAGGTTAGGAAAACCAAAAAAACTCTCAGGTGTTTGCACTCGGTGATTGTACAACCTGCGAAGTTAGGCTCGTAAATGACAAGTTCTCTATGTGCTCAAGATACGCAGCAAATCAAGGTCAAGCAGAGATGTAGTAGACAAGGCAAGTAGATGTACGACGAAAAATGACTCAAACAAAAGCGAGACTAGAGAACGACTCAACAAGGAAAGCGACACAACTATAGTCACAAGAACGAAATGCAACTAAGGATGGGGCTATATATGTGTTTCGAACTCAAGAAATGCGAATTGCAAGTCAGAAAGACGTACCTTTGTCGACTCGGAACGAAGCCAATTGGAGCCGAGAGTGACCCGAGGGAACGGAAGGGAGCAGGGGTTCGGGCAAGAGGGGGTAGTGCTCGACTGAGGGCAACCCGGGGTGGGACCCGGTCGGGTTGGGGTCGGGTGGGGGTGGACTGAGAGCAACCCGGGGTGGGCCCGGTCGGGTTGGGGTCGGGTGGGGTGGACTGAGAGCAACCCGGGGTGGGACCCGGTCGGGTTGGGGTCGGGTGGGGTGGACTGAGAGCAACCCGGGGTGGGACCCGGTCGGGTTGGGGTCGGGTGGGGACAGGCCGGGTGGGGCTCGACTGAGCGGAACCCGGGCAGGACCCGGTCGGGTGGAGGCCGGGTGGTGGCGACTGAGCGCAACCCGGGGTGGGACCCGGTCGGGTTGGGGCCGCGTCGGTGGCAGGTACGTGAGGGCTGGGTTAACTGAGGCTCACCCGATCTGGACCCGGTCGGGTTGTGGCCGGGTACTGTTGCGGCGACAAAGAGGTCCGAAAAAAAAAATTCCTGAAAATTTCTCAAAAATCCCAGATGCCTTTTCCTCTTTCTTTCTTTTTGAATTTCGATAATGCTTTTTTTTTGTTTTGTTTTTTGTTTTTTGTTTGATATAATTTCCTTTTAGGCAACTTATTTTTCCTGGGATATTACACCATAAAGATAAAATAAAACCTCTAGAAAATCAAGCAAGTATCTTGAAGATTACCAAAATTGAACAACCGGATCTCTGGCGCGCACGAACCTGGACGCCGTCGTGTCTTGCTCGCCAAGCTAGGGTTCGAACAACAATGGTGGAAGGGGGGGGGCGAAATTTTTTGCTGATTTTTGGACGGTTTTGGTATGTTTTTGTGGATCCTCGTAGTCACAATCAACCGCAACGAACTCCTTTCCAAGACAAACAAGAGCAAACAATCAGTCAGACTAACAATTCACTAATGTGACTCAAACAAAGAAATTCAATTGACGATTGAAAACAGGAAGATCCAATTTTTGATGATGAATCTGGAACCGTCAAAGGCGATTCGAAGCCGCAAAGCTCTGATACCAATTGATACGGGGTTAGCCGTGTAGGAGATGGATCTAGGCAACGGATCTCAAAACAAAAGAAAACACAAGATTAGAACAATAGCGGAAGTGAAACTAATGGATAGGATAATAGATAGAACCAATAGAAACGACGAGAAAACCCGCTTGCTTGATAGCAAGGAACCTTGTCGAACGATCTACCAACCCAATCTCTACAACGCCACACAACCAAGAATCGCTGACGAACTTGGAGCACGGAGAGGATTGCTTATGAAGTACGAAATCACCAACTCCAGAGGGACTTGACAAAGACGAAAACAACTAAGCAGGAAAGAACAATCGATTGAGACTCTCACGGGGAGCCGAGTTTTCAAAGCAAAAACCAAGCTCTGTTTTTGTGTTTCAACAATGTGAGAAATCTGCCTAATGAAGAAGACAAGGGAGCCTTAAATACCCATAGAGGGCCGGCCCTAGCTTCCCAAAAAACGTCTAAAGCTAATTTTCTATTATCCGGAAATAGAAGGCTTAAAACAATTAAATAATAATCCTAAAATAACCAATGCAGAAATTAATAAGATTATTAAACATAGGTAACGTTGACCAATAAAGTCAACGCCTTGACTTTGGACTTGTCCTCTTCGTCATGTGATACATCATGTGCCATAAACGTCTCCAGCTCTTGACGTAGTTCCTTCAATCTTGACCTAGTAATCGGTCCATCAAAGGTTGGCACTAATGGCGGGGATGATTCTTCATCATCTTCTTTCCCTTGTACCAATCCGGGTAGCTTATTATCTTAAAGCACTCTTCAAGACAATGACCAATTTTATTGCAATGGTTGCACACCTTCTTTTCTTCTTATTTGCCTTTGCCACTTTCCTTTTTGTCAATTGTACTACTCTTTTGATTGTTGTTCCTTTGTCCATTAAAACCAGCCATAAATGTTGTTGAGTTAGCGACAGAAGTTGCAATCTCCTTTTGCTTCTCAACTTGCATCAATGTGTAGTATGCTTTGTTAACACTAAGAAGTGGAGCAGTGTATATGATTTGACTTTTTATCGACTTATAATCATTGTTTAGGTTAGCCAAGAATATCATCAACTTATCATGACTCTCCAGTTCATATACTCGTTCAAGAACCTTACAGGAACATTTTCCTAATGCACCACAACTACAAGTAGGCACTCCATTCATGAACTGCAACTCGTCCAAACACTTCTTGAGCTTCGAGTAATATGCAGTCACTGAGAGATTCCCCTGCATCGCCTGCATCACTTCTAGTTTCAATTGTAGCACCATAGGTGCAATATCTTGGCTATATCTCTCAATGATCTCTGTCCAGATACCATAGGCCAATCCTGAGTATATGAATGTGTTTGATATCTCTGGAATCATTAAGTTTAATAACTCACAAGCTACCATTCCATCTACACGACTCCATCTCACAAGATCTGGTGAATCTTCTCTTGGATTCACAATCAATCCATCAAGAAATCCAAGCTTTAGCTTCTTACCTAATGCCATTTAAATTTGCCTGCTCTTGGCAAAGAAATTTCTTTCGTCGAACTGCACAATCATAAGCAATGTTCTTGAACTATCAGAACTCGCCAAATTCAATGTATCATTTTTTGAATTATTGTGATTCTGAGCAAATTGGGCAAATTGAGCAAGCAATTGCATTCCTGCCCCTCCTTCCATCACTAAGAAATCTAGATCTCTCAAAGAAAATTGGAAAAAACGAAGATCAAATCTCTTACAACTCTATGCTCAATTTGATTGTGGAAAACGAAGTAAGCCTCTCTCCTCACTCAACTGAATAACATTTGCTCTGATACCATCTAGAAAAACGATTGAATGAGAAATCTTATAGTAAGAGATTCAGAGAGAAAGAAAATCTAGAAACTCTCTACAATTGATTGTGTTCAGTTAATATTTAAAGGAAGCTGCCAATGAGCTTAAGTTACCTCGGGTTTGTTATGAGTTTAACCCAAGCTAACAACCCTGCTAACCACTAACTATGGATAAGTAACTCAGATCAAGTTTTAGCCACTTACAACAAATTTAACAAACTTTCAACTTGCAGCCTAATTCTCTATAAGAAAAATACAAGATAATTTTCTAAAAAGTAATACGTATACTAAGAAAGAACACATTGGCAACGACATGATTTCTTGTTAAGGATGGGGTGGGGATCCTATTCATTTCCATTCACAATGAAAATCTCATTGATATTCTTGTAAAAACAAGCCACAACCACCATCATGAGTTAAGAGTAGGCGATAGCATTCGAAAGTCCAATTATAACTATTGGTGTGAAAATACCATTTACAATGATGATTTTTTTACCCTAGCTTATTACAAACGTACGTATTCCGAACACCCGAAGGTACTAATTAAGATTATCAAACCATGACCACGTACATAAGAATTTGAAGATTAATATATATGTAGCAATTAGCAAGTATTGCACACCCCGTACCTCCATGTGCATATCCTTAACACCTAAAGATGGGAGTTGGGTTCCTTTCAAATTTGCATGCACATGCCTAACGTTGTATAGGCTACTTGTTTCCATATGTCCTATTCTGATTATGTGTCTACTTTATAGGCTTTTGTTGGGTATTGTCAGCACTTCTATTTATGGTTTGAAGTTTTTGTTGGTTTACCAAGTTTCAAGAGTAGGTTTTCATGTGTTAATAGTGAAATGCAGGGGTATCCACCGCCTTTGTCCACGTTCCTCCTCCCAAAATGATTTTGTGGCTATAAAATCTGCTCACTAGCTTCATTCGTTGACACAATTTTGAGCTCCAGCCACCGATGTTGAGATTTGTGTGTTCGTGTTTTGCTTCGATTCGGTTTTATTTGCTTGTTTTTATTGATTGTGTTCTCTCTCAGATTCATATTCCTCTCACAATGCTGAAGAAGAGTTGGCAAATTACTTAACTTTCTCTCCCTCTCTTTCTATCTCTCGTCTTCGCTTACGTGCTCGATCGAGTTGAGATTTGAGGTTTATCTGTTGGTTTCTTGTCTTGATCTTATTTCGAATGCTTTATGTGTGACGAATTTAAGCTATCCCGCCCCGAGCTCCTCTCCCGCATGCTTCTCCTCCACCGCTTCAATTCCATCCCATAGCCTCCGAAAATACAATGAACATGTGTGTAATTGAAAAAGGAGCTTTCGATCTTATCAAGTGTGCTTGATTTGAGGGCTTGAGATATATTTAGTATTGTGACTCTGTGTATTGTTCTTATCTCCTCGAGCCAATTTATTTTGTAGACATATTTCATATTGTATAATTTTTATCTGGTTTAGATCTTTGTTCATACACATGTAAGTTTTATATGAAAAATATAATTGGAGTTTCTTAATGTCCAATGTTGTACTTTTTTGCATCAAGGGGCTGGAAATTTAAGGATGAGTTCTTACCTGCTGGGCGGAAAGGCTTGGTACCAGAGGCGGATCTAGGGGGGCGGCCGCCCCCGCTCACCTCCGGCGAGAAGCCTACGGACCGGCGCCGAGCCCCCCCCCCCCCCGACTCCATTGAAGAGAACTAGAGAAGCGACCTGCACAGATCTGGAAAAGGCGAGAAGACAATCTGATTTTTGTTTGATTTTTTTTTTTTAATTCAATTGTCAAAACGATGCGTTTCTTTATAAAAAATTAAGCAGCAGTGCCTTTTTATTTATTAAAAAAAGTTAATTTAATGAGAAAAGTAGCAAAAGTCAGCAACTTTTGCTGAAGCTTCCAAAGCACTGCAACATAACTTTCGAACAAACAAAGAAGCAGCGCCGACCTCCGCCTCTGACAGTGGTCCATGCTGCACGCCACGCCAGCTCCGACCTCCGGCGAAATTCTGGTAGTTTGATCGCAACCGGCCACCGTCATTCCGTCAATCAGTCCGTCCCGCGCCCACCGCCTCTAATTTAGTCCAAATTTGTGAGTTTTAGTTGTTTTAGGATTTAAGTAAAAATTTGTATGAATTATATTTATATTTGTTTAAAGATTACATTAATAACTTAAAGAATCTATAATGATATTGGATACTACTTACTAATTTGGAATGTTTGTTTATAGATATTTTATGGGGAATTGATTGAAAGGTTAAACATTGGAGTATTGGACCATTAGTTGAATATTTAATATTTTAATTAATGTTGTTTATATTTAGGGAAATGGATAAATATATTATTCGTACTAAGAGGACGACAATTTCAAGTACGAATGTGGGTGGATTAAATAAATTTCAAGTTGATTATATGAATGTGGGTGGAGAGCCTCAAGTTGATACGAATGTGGATGGATCGAATGAGGCTCGAATTGATATTAATGTGGGTGGACCGAGCGGGCCTCAAGTTGATATGAATTTGGGTGGATCGAGTGAGAACCCGCAAGATGGATTTACCCCCTTTGTAGTTTGAAAAGTCATAAGTGACAATATTTTGTAATGAACTTATTATGTCGCTATTTTTGTAAAAATCAACTAATTGTATTTAAAAAAATCTATAAGACTTTGAGCCCCCCTTATGATATATTCTAAATCCGTCACTGTTTGGTACCTCTAGATATTTTTTCTTGCAAAAGATCTCTAATATATGCATGTTTGGTTGCTACAAACTACAAAGATATAGTAGTTTTGTCTTTCACGGGGAATCAGCGTGTTATTTCCTTTCAATCCTTATTTGTGCAGGTTTCTGGTGCATCTGAACAAATGAAGTCGGACCTTAAGTTTCATAAAGCTGGAAAAAGATGCTTATACTCCTGATATTATAGTTACCTCAGATTATATGCTTGGTCAGCACTGTTAATAGCTGAATTTATATTATACAAATAATTAAGAAATGTTAAAACAGAGGAATTTATCTTCATGTCTCCTTTTTCAGGAAAAAAATTTGGATATGGAACAGCAAGTGAACCCCTTGCATTACCAATACCCTCTTGGTCTAGTGGTTGTTGGCGCTAGATCGCTTAAACATTTGTTTAGATGTCACAAGTTCGAGACTTTCTGACAGCAACAAGGGAGATTGGAAGGAGCGAACACCCCTAATGGGGCCCATTCACACTTCGGTCTGGACTTAGGGGTAACCCGAACCGGGCGAGGGCCGAGCCCACCCAAAAAAAAAAAGTGAAGCCCTTGCATACAAACTGCCCTGCCTTCATTTTTCTTCGAAGGGATTATTTTAAGGAGGAGCATTTCTTGAAAAACCTTGTAGAGGTATCATGTGCGACTTTTCAATTCTTTTGAGACTTCTTAGTTGCTTTTTTTTTTGATTTTTTTTGATAAGGTAAAAATTAGACTGGAAACCACACATAAGACGGTTTCTCAGTCTATGGCATCCTTGCGGATGAGAATTACAAGTTCTGAACAAGCTCGAACATCTTCCAAGGAGCGCCGCTGGACCGTCTTAGCAATGAAATCGGCCACCGCATTACTTTCTCGGAAGACGTGGGAAATCTGCACTGAAGAGAACATTTGTAGAACACATAGGATGTCAGAAATTAAGATTTCTATCTCCCATGGACAGTGCCCGATTTTATTGAGGACATTAACGATGGTCAGGTTGTCGCATTCAAGATGAATGTCAGTAATGCCTAAACCCGTGGCTTTAACCAGCGCATCTCTCACCGCAAGTGTTTCTGTTTTTAGGGCGGTTGAATATCCGCATTTTTCTCCGAAGAGGAAGGTTGGTTTACCCGAGTTATTTCTGAAGATATAGCCAAAGCTAGATTCTCCATTGGATTTTGTCGATCCATCTGTATTTATTTTAATTGTGTTGTGTGGAGGTTTCTTCCATTTCTTTATTAGTGTACGCGCATTTTTCATTGGTCTTTGTTTATGTTTGCCATCTTCCAAACAGTCGGGACTCCAGTTCTTTGTTTTGTTCCAGTTTTCAATTTGATTTTTAATGTAGCTTGGTACATCCTTTATTGTGTTGGTATCATCACTTGTTCTTCCAAAGCTTTGTTGGTTTCTGTAAAACCAAATTCCCCACCAGGAGACCAAGAGGTGTGTGAATTGCGTTTTCTCAGTTTTTTGTCGGATTTCCTCAAATATTTCAGTAATTTTTTTATCTCCAATGTGAATGGATCTAATTATAGCACATGTCTTAGGGTTCATTTTCTCGATTGTTTTTTAGTGTATGGTTACATTGTAGCAGTACGTGGTATAAGTCTTCAGCATGAGCATTGCATCGGATGCAGCCCTGGGGGAGTGAGACTCCCTTTTCTGCTAGTCTGGCTTTGGTTGGTAATCCATTTTTTATGATTTTTCAGATAAAGTTTTTAACTTTAGGGTATGTGTCTATTTTCCAAATCCAAGAAGAATCATAAGCAATATATCTCTTGTTTTTGTTGATTAATTCCATGGCAGAATTTGTTGAGAACCATCCATTTTTGCTTGACTCCCAGTAAAGTCTGTCATGAATATCATTCAGAGGTATAGGAGTAGAGGTTATTTGTTTCGTCAGTTCGTGTGGCAAGTATTGTTCTATTAGGTCCTTATTCCATGTTTTGTTTGGTAGCATAAAGTCTGCTACTAAGGCATCCTTATTGGGGATTAACTGTGTGGTTATGGTATTGCATAATGGAATTTTAGAAATCCAGTTATCCGTCCAGAATTTTATTGTTCGGCCATTGTCAACTTGCCAGATTAGTCCAGATTTAAACTCATCTAGCAGTTCGATCATATTGGACCATTGCCAAGAGCAATTTCCTTTTCTTTCATAATGAAATAAATGTTTTGTTTTCAGGTATTTTTCAGAGACTACTTTGTCCCAAAAGTTGTTTGGGTCTGCCAGTAGTTTCCATAAAAGTTTGAATTGTAATGCTTTATTCATATCTTTAGACTTCCTTAGTCCAAGGCCACCTTGTCGTGTTGGTTTACAAATCTTCTCCCACCCTATAAGTGGTTTGTAGGAGTTATCTTTGTTCCAAAAGAAG
The DNA here is from genome assembly GCA_027886185.1 of Rheum nobile. Taxonomy (NCBI): domain Eukaryota; kingdom Viridiplantae; phylum Streptophyta; class Magnoliopsida; order Caryophyllales; family Polygonaceae; genus Rheum; species Rheum nobile. The sequence goes on along the minus strand of WOAB01000207.1, from coordinate 2,420,696 downwards.
GATCTGTTTATCTTATCCAATTCATTGTGAGTGTGGGTGGGTAACATGAAGCTTTGCATAAGGTAGTTTGGTCTTGAAGCTAGATTAGCTTTTATTAGTGTTGTTCTTTCTGCTTGGGAGAGAGAGTTTGCTTTCCATTTAGCTAATTGTTGTTGTGTGCTGGTGAGTATATCACCAAAGGTATTTGAGTTGACTCTACCATTGATGATTGGGCAGCCAAGGTATTTGTCAAGGGAGATCATGTTTGTGATTGTGAGAGTTCCTTGTATCGCTAATTTCCTTTGGTTGGTAACTTTTTTCGTGACTTGAAAAGCCGATTTATGGAAATTGACTTTCTGTCCTAATATTTCGCAATATTCGTCTACAATATCCTTAATTTCCTTGCAGTTTTCTTGTTTAGATTTTGAAAAGATAACAATGTCGTCTGCAAAAGCTAGGAAAGGTATTCTTGTTCCTTGTTGTGTGATTTTGAAACCTAGGGGATTTCGAGGTCTTTCAGATGCTTGTTGTAGTTTTCTTGCAAGTATTTTAGATCCTAGGATAAATAGGAAAGGGGAAAGGGGATCACCCTGTCTGAGTCCTCTAGAGGGAGTAAATATTTTTGTTGGTTCGTTATTAACAAGGACTGAGAAGGATACCGTTGTAACACATTCTTTGATCCAGTTGATGAATTTGTCATGGAACCCAAATTTGTGCATGGTTTGAAAAATGAAGTTCCATTCAATTCTATCGTAAGCTTTTTCCATATCTAATTTTAGGGCAATAAACCCTTCCTTTCCTTTTTTCGATTTGAAAGAGTGAAAGATTTCATGCGCAATCAAGATGTTGTCCTGAATGGCTCTATGTGCAACGAAAGCACCCTGAAGGGGGTGTATTAATTTCTCCATTGTTTGTTTAAGTCTATTTGTTAAAATTTTTGAAATGATCTTATAAATTGTGGAGCACAGACTAATCGGTCTGTAGTGGTTTGTAGAGTTTGGATTGTCACATTTTGGGATTAGAGAGATAAATGTGTGATTTACTTGTTTGAGCAACTTCCCTAAGAGGAAAAAAACTTTTTACTGCTTGAATTACAGAGGGGCCTACAATGTCCCAATATTTCTGGTAGAATTTTGCTGTCATACCATCAGGGCTCGGTGATTTATCAGAGCCTATGTTGAAAACAACCTTTTTAATTTCTTCGTTGGAAACACTCTTTGTTAATTCTAAATTGTCCTTTGTCGAGATTTCTGAGTGGATTAGACTCAGATTGTCTTGTAATACACTTTGATTTAGATTTTCACTTTTAAATCTTTTCATAAAATCATTTCTGATTTCGTTTCTAATGTTTTCTTCTCCGGTTATAATTGTTCATTCTTGGGTTCTAATTTCTTTTATGATTTTTCTGTTTCTTCTTCCACTTGCTATTTTGTGAAAATAGCTCGCATTCATATCAGTCAACTTAATATGTTTGACTTTAGCTCTTTGGTTCCAGAACACCTTGTGGAAACAAAGTAGTTTCTCTTTTTTTTCAATTATTCGTAGTTGTTTTTTAATGAGGTCATTAGTAGGGTGAGTACAGATCTTGGTTTGGATTTCCGAAAGTTGTTTTTCTATATTTTGTAATTGAGTGAAAACATTATCGAAGGTGTTTTTATTCCAGATTTTGGCATGTTTTTTGAGCAGTTTTGTTTTGGATATCAGATTATATAATCTGGAACCATGATAGTTTGTTCTCCAAGCCTGTTTAACCACATTTCTAAAGTCTTTTCTGGTCATCCAGATTTTTTCAAATTTAAACGGTTGATTTTTGAAGGAAGTTGCGTTGCTAAGCTCAATAGAGATAGGGCAGTGATCAGAGGTTGTAAATGCAAAGTGTTTAGTACAAATGTCAGGGTACCATTGAAGGATCTGGTGATGAATGAGTGTTTTGTCTAGTTTTTCATATATATTGTCTATTTCTGTAGCATTTTTTCGCCAGGTAAAGGGGTTTCCTTGGAAGGGGGTGTCCAGAAGTTCGCATTCATTTTTAAAATGTCGAAGTCTTGTAAATTTGGTTAGGGTTGGTATTGCACCTCCCATTTTTTCAGTTGGGTCTTGTATTTCATTGAGGTCTCCCATCACAACGCATGGAAGGGTACAATTTTTAATGAACAAAATAAGTTCGTCCCAGAACGTATTTTTTCCAGATTCATTTGGTGGAGCATATGTAATAATAAGCACGAGTTTAAACTTTGTGAGCAGGTTTGTGTACTTGATACTAACAAATCTAGTATCAATGTGGTCTATTTCTAGGATTTCATTTATAAGTTGGTAGGTTTTCCACATCACACAGATGCCACCCGAGAAACCTATAGCCGGGACACAAACGAATTGATCAAATCCCGCTTTTCTCCAGGTTTTTTCACTTGGTTCTCTATTTGTTCTGGTTTCAAGGAGTGCAATTAATTGAATACGTTCAATTTTACAGAAAGATTCAACATCCTCCCATAATGATTTCTTTCCAATACCACGGCAGTTCCATGTTGTGATCTTCATAAAAAACCACATTTTATTTTGCCCCATATCCAAAGACATTTAGGGGACTTCTTATTATATGTAATTTGGTTGCTGCGATTGATAGGCACAGACCTTAGTCGATCTTTAGAGTCCTCTTTTTTGTTGGTTTCATAGTGGTTTAATTTTTGTTCGCTTTTCCAGAACTTTGTTCCTAAATAACAGGACGTGAAACAAAGATGGATCTGTTTTTGATTGAGTAGATACATGATTAATGGAGGTTTGAAGTCCTCTATTTTAGTCAAATCATTTAGGTATATCCAAGAAGGACTCCATATGTGATCGGCCATTTGATGGCAAGTGTTTTTGCTGGTGTATCCATAAAGGATTCCAGATATAACTTTGATGATTTCAAACTGCTGGTGTATCCTAAAAGGACTCCAGATGTAACAGGCCAGTATATGGCAAGAATTATTCCAAAAAATATCATACATAGAATCAAACTTGTATACAACACACTTGTAGTTCTTACAATGAATTTTTGTGGATTTAACACTCCAAAATGCCTTGTAAGCATGCTGCTGAAATTCTTCATTGACTGAGTTCTTGGTTTGTAAGGCGAAACAGCACAGGAGAACCTGGAGACAGATCATGGAATACCAGTAATTATGAGCAAAATATTGAAAGTAAGTGTTCAGTAAGGGGTAGACAACCACCTCAATAAGGCTGTTAGGCCAAATGTGGGTTTTAGAAACCAAATACCTTCTAGTTATCTGTTGTGCAACCACAGATAGGACTAGACAGATAAAGGGTTTCCAAGAGTCAAGGTTGTTCCATTGGCCCTGGAAATTGTAATTCATATCCATGTGCTCATGCCATTTCAAGAAGCAGTCAGTATGTGGTATGAAAAACCTTTCCCATAATCGTTTGTACAAATAACAAAGTTTCAAATTGTATATTTTAAACATCCAGTAAAGAAGATCTGCAATATTGGTTTTCACCACAGCATGAGGGTTCACCTCAGAAGAATAAATAGAGGTAGGAGCCAAGAGATAGAGACTGTGAGTCTTAAGGCAGATTTGAGGGTTCACCTCAGAGGAATCCTGAAAGAATTTATTCAAAGTATGAGGGTTAAACTCGTTATTATTGTAAGAATTCTTATCAGTAACTAGAAATCGAAGCCTGTGCTTCGCACGGGCCATTTCTATAGAATTTTATATTTTAGTTAAATTATCATATTTCTTAAAATTTATTTTAAACGTTAAAATTACAAGTATTATCAAACACGTGGAGTTAAATTATCCAAAAACAAACATTGTTTTGTAAACATTTTCAGATCAGAAACTGGATCATGCCAATAAACCAGAAGTACAACTTGAACTTGCTCCTAGGGACACTTCGAGAAGAATTGCGTCACAAACACAAGTACAAAGGTTTGTTTGAATATGTAATGCTTTTGGGAGTGAACGACAGGTGAGTTTCCTTGCCCCTAAAAATCTGTGGCATTTTTTATTTGTATTCATTTCAACTTAATTGTTCATCATCAATATTGTGCAGCATGGACGATGCAAAAAGAATCATTGATCTTGTTCAGGAAATCCCTTGCAAAATCAACCTTATATCATTCAATCCCCACAGCGGATCGCTCTTCAAATCGACAAGTGAAGAGAAGATGATTGAGATCCGAAATATATTAGCTGCAGCCGGCATCACAGTCTTGCTGAGACCAAGCAGAGGAGATGATAAAATGGCTGCTTGTGGGCAGCTAGGAAAGCCTGGTGATATTCAAGCACCTTTGCTTCGAATTCCTGCTCAATTTCAATCTGCGGTAAAAGCCTTACTACAATCAGCATCACTCTGAAAACTCCATTGGCTTCAGATCAATCAGAATGGTTAAAGTGTACATGAGTTTCCTGGAAAAAGGCGACCTCATGAGTAATGATGCAAGTTTGAGTGGTAACAGGTTTGTCTACACTGTTGGGAACAAGAGCTGCAAAGACTGCTGCTTCTAGTCTTGCATAAGTGCACATGTAGATATCACTATATAAAGTCGTTTATATCATTTACGTATACTAAAAATGCAATTTCAGCAGCATACATCAGAATTCATTTGAAACTTTAAGCTTGTTAATATAACATACCAGTTTTAGGGAAGGCGTCAATAAACATCATCATCTCCTCTCCTGTAAGACCTGAAAGAAAGCAGATTCAGGGCATTGATTTTGCAATCTGCAAAAGTTACAACAAATTTGTTTTGTTTTTTTATTAAACTAAATGAAACTTCTTGAAGGATTATAGTACACAATGAATTGAAGACCGAATGAAGTAAAATCATCGAATGCATTTCCACCTGCAAATCTTCCGCACGTTGTTGTTTTGTGTTCATTGCATCCCATAGTGAACGACGTCTCCCAGCTCCTTAAACTCAAAGTCCTGCATTTAACAGATTGCTCAAGTTACCTAGTACTATTTAGAAAAGCCATTGATACAAGATACTTCAAAAACTTGATAACTAATTTCTTCCTTTTTGATACTATAATGCATAGAATGATGGTGATTTACGACAAATCCAATTACGCAGAGATGCAAGCAGTTGAAGCTTTGTCATCAGAAAAGTGAAGATTAGCGTAAGTTAAACAATAATTTTCTAGCGATAACAACTAACAAGTGCACAACAACTTGAACAACTGAAGAGTCGGAGAAGTATAAGAAAGTGTTAATTGTATAAGAAATCGAATAGACAAATTGTTACCTTCTGAAAACTCAGGCATGTATTTGGCAATTCAATATTTCTGCATAGCAAACAGTAATGGGTGATTTAGAGAAGAACCTGTTACCTTTACCAGTCTATAGATTTCAAGTTATCAAATACAATCAATACCTGCAAATGACTCTTGACGTGGAAGATTGGCAGTCCTTCCGAGTTCATCAACTTCAGTATCGCCTTTGGTGTAGCCTCTAAAGTTGAGAAACAGAAATGACAATCAATTCTCAGTGCTACTAAAAGTAGATCAGAAACTAAAATAAGATAATAACAAAACTTACTATCTGCACCGCCTAGGCGATTTACACATTCTACGAATTTCTCATGAAGGTCAGGTGTCCATCTAATTCGTGTTTTACTCGACAAAGAAGCTCCGGATGAAACTGAATTACCCACACCTAAAGAAGTGTTGCCTGGTATTCTTGAATCATGCTTCTCTTTTTGAGAAGAGAAATTCAACTGACCTTGTGGAGAATCAAAGGAACTATTTAAAATCTACAGAGACACGCACAATAAATCAATACAAATTAACTTGATGAATAAAGTCCAAGAAAAAAAAATATACCATAAGTACGTGATTAAAAAAAAATACTCAATACATGTCAAATATTGAGGAAAGCTTACTTCAACATTTTGTTTTCCACTTGAAGAAAATGAGTAGGTTCTTCCATCTGATAGAGAAAAATCAGCAACCAGCTTGCTCTTCAACTGCTGAAGGTGCTCGTGTCCAGGATAGGTGATGCATGAACTACTATACAGCTTTTCAGATGTATAGAATGGATCGCTGTACAATAAAGCCATGTTTGTTAATTGCAAGCTAATTCTAGATTGGAAGTTCCGACCATCTTGCTCAGCCAATCCAACAACAGAGAAGCCATCTGAGCGTGGATATAATCGAACATCTGTATCATAGCTCTTTGCCATCTGGGATGACATAACACGATTTTCCTGCTGAAAACCAGTGAAAACCAGTCCACCTATCTCAGCCAAAAAACTATTTGAAAAGAATTTTCCATCTATTCTTCAGTGATTCACATAAAAAGAAGAGGAACAAGAATACACATAAAATCAGAAAGATACAGATAGATGGATAAGCAACAAAAATGTTGAAATCACACTGTACCATCAAAATTCTTTCCTTATATTCTACAAGACTTGAAAGACAAGCTATGAAACAATGTTCCAAACACCGTATCCTAAATACAAAGCTAATGAAAGAGAGTCTTTGATATTGACCAAGACAAACCCCATGGAATTAAAGGTAAAAATAAGTCACTAAACACAACAACATTTATATAATAGAACCAAGACTCCAAATATAAAAGTAGTAGTTTTCGTTGTGCTTCCAAGTCCTTCATAATCAACAATAAAAAATTATATAAATACATTTATATGAATAAATAAGTGAGGCTAGGAATATGGGTCCACATGAGGATGAACTAGGTCTTTAGCATTTCCAGGTTGAAGAATATTTCTAAGGCCATCAATAGATTGACAGTGTCAAGTGAGATTCTGGCATTAATTCACACTCACAGACCATCTTTTAAATGATTCCTCACATGGATAAGTATGCAATTTACCATGATGCATCGCAGTGATTTGAGATTGTATGCATGAATATATGCATATTCTTCCCAAATTGGGCAATTGCTCTTTCAAGGAGCTCGGCATCTAGGAAAAGAGGCATGACCGTAAGATGAAGTTTTCTGGAAAAAAAAAAGAAACGACAATATGATTACTAATTTAAGATTCAAAGTACAGCTTAAGAGCTATGATATATCAATTAGAGACATTTATATACTTGAATGCAGAAATAGCATTATCCATTCACCTGCTTATAAAGTCCATGCCTCGATGATATCAAGCTAGTTAGAGATCCTATGAATAAAAAACGTCACCCTTTATCTCTACCTTTTAATAACTTGCAATAAACATAGATGCAACTATTCTGAGATATTTGTATACAAAAGCTGGATTTTGTGTGAAGTAAACTAGTTTGCAATTGTTGCTAACTTCCTATTGGTGATATGTGATAGAGAGAGTGACCAAACCTGAGCAACGTATGGTAGTCGTCATGCCTTGCTGGCAAGAAATCTCTGTCAAGAAGTTTCTGACGCAAGTCAAACACAACATTTTGCTCTTTTGCATCTCGTATTTCCTCAATCGAAAGTGAAGTTTCTGGCTATCTTCATACTTCTGATCCTTCTCAGATCTGCAATCAAATTAAGCAAAAGTGTTTACTGTTTTTGCACCACAAATGACAAAACAGAAGGCTTAGAAACCCAAACAATTAAGTACCTCAATGAAACAACTTCATTTCGTAGGTCATTAATGTTAGCTCGTAACTTCTCATTTTCACCAGTTAATTGGTCAATATAGGCATCTGCAGCTACAAGCAAACAAGAAAAAAAAAAGAGATAAAGATAACAACAAACGTGTAGCCATTTCTTTATATACACAGCTATAGTTCACAAGGCAAACGCCAAATCCAGCAAAAAGGAAAGAGCGGAGAAGCGAATAAGTACCAGTGAGATAGTCTTGGAAATTCTTTTCTAGGTCATTGTTGACCTGATCCAACTGAGAAATCCTTTTGCCCTGCAAGCACGCAAATATGTGATCAGCTGTATTAACCGTATTTTGAATCCCTTTTCCCCAAAGGATAATTGTTCATACCACATCTAGGAAAAACTAATGCAACCGCATTAGAATTTAGAACCTATCGAGGGTTCTCCTTCTAAATTTTCTGATGCTACAGTGTTAATCTTCAGTTTCGAAACCATACCTTCGCAAACAATGAGCACCGAAATTGATCGAGGGATGTGAGAATTAAAACTCATACCTTCAAAGTATTGTACTTGTCGTAGAGCCTCTTGTACAGCACCTCCATCTGAAATCAAAAGGAGCAAAAAACCCTAATTCATTACGAAGTGTCAACGAATAACTGTCACAAGAAAAGAACAGATGAACCTCCACCAAATTCGTGGAGAAATTCGACTTCCTAACCAGTCGAATTGAGGAAGAAAAATCAGCAAGAGTAGCGACGAAGACAAAATCCAGAAGCACTGTGCTCAAACGAAATCTGAATTTTGAAATCGGAGGCCGTGCGAGGGAGTGAGGGGGAGAGTGAAAGACCGAGAGAGTGATTTTTGAAGATGAAGGATCAACATGCAAAGCGATCTTCGACATTTTCAAAGGATCGAACGATTTCTTCCTGCTCTGCAACATAAAACAACAGGCAAAGCGCAATTCAATTCAACAAAAAATCGGCCCGTAAGATGCAAGAGGGAGAAACAAACAAAAGAACCCTAATTCTGGAAATTGATGGAGAGAACCTTGAGTATCGATCGAACGGGAATCATCTGAAGTGTGGAGAGAACTTGTCATCGTCGTCGCAGGAAGATTTCTTCAATTTTCTAGCAAACTTCTTCATCGTCGACATTAGGTGGCGGCGGCAGAGTTATCTTTGGGAGCTCCGCCAACACGAACGACGAATTATCCCCTTCAATTTCCGCTATCCACCTTCGACCGCCATTAACCGAACCAACTGTAGCAGGGAAAAAAAGCTCGGATTTTTTGACAGGGAAACGGAAAAAAGAAGAGGAAGGAAGAACGTACCTGAAGAAGTAGCAAATTGTAGCGGGTGATCAGGCGAAGCGGCGGCAATGGAAGGTAAGAGGAAGGAAGGTGCGGCGACAGAGAAGAAGAATATGAGGAAAGTTAGAGTAATAGGTGTAATGATGAGGAACACTATTGATGGAGGAGTAGGTGAAAGATCAGTCGTTTACTTTTTTATGCCTCTTCATTCTTCCTACAGTAATGATTAGTACATGCTTGTTGGGCCAAATGTTACAATTAAGGCCAAGTCTCATATTATTTTTCTTAATCTTGTTGGGCCTAAAATGTTAATCCAATTGACCCATATATATATATGTTTGAGGATTGAGTGTTTGAAAAAGAGCATTAAAGTGGGCATGAAGCCAACTTTTAAATATATATTGATATAAGTGCTAGGGATACCACTATCCAGACAAACCACACACACAGCAAGGAGCAACCAAAGTGTTGAAACCCGATTCAACCATACGTGAAGATGCTAAGGGTCAACACACCCTCAGCTCGGATTTGTTGAGGATTTGTTTGTTTCGGGGGCGTCCTCAGCAACTTCCCAGTCTCTAGCTTCGCATAGGGCGGGACCTCCGGCTCCACGGTTCAGTTCTGATGTTGATATCATTCCTTCACACCTCTCCAGATTGTGTGTAGTTGTTCTCGAGCTCCAGCAACTTTCTCATACGCGAGATTCACCTGAAAATACCCCGGAGATGGCTTTCCCCGGGGCGGGCTCTCCGACGCTCAAGTCAGTTTTCTATGCGAAGAGCATATATATATATGTAGAAAAGCTAAGGTTGAGAGGTTTTACTAACCCGTCGAATTACCTTGACCGAGTATACTCACTCTTCATTTCACTAGTCGGGCATTGTGCTTTTCAGTGGTAATTATTCCACCACAAGCACAGTAATGAGCTAACATACTTTCTAGCATTCAAACAAGACATCGAGCACGTATAGATGACCTCAGAAGCTATGTAATCATCCCATATATCAAGCAAAGTACTAAAGTCACTAGCCTCCCGCGACCCGCCTAGATGCAATTGTAATCCGAGCTAGGTCGGCGATGCTAAGTTGCAGTAATATTGTCCAAACCTAAGTCTCTGGATACATCAGTTATCAAGTGCTATTTTATATTATCATGCTAGTTGCATTCTACCAAGGTTCTCTTCATATCTTTGGCTAATTAATTAGAGTTCAATACCAGCTTAGCCCCTTCTTTCTCGTGTTTCTAGCTAATTAATTAGAACTTAGTCTTGTCAAGACAAAACACGCACATAAACACATTGCACATTGCACAGAGAAGCAATTAGGAGCAGAAAATGACCTTGCACATCAAGCATTGCACAGAGAAGCAATATTATCAGATCAAGCAAGAGATAGGGATCGAAATCGGACACGCACCTTAGTAGCTCAACCGATGAGATCGGCTAGAGAAAGAGGGCCAGGGAAGGAGAAGCGGGCTTCGAGATCCATCGACCGCTTAAGGTAGCCACCGACGGGCACCACCAACTGCGCGGAGGAGAGGGCTGCTGGCCATTATTGGTTTGCAGAATGTTGGAGGATGAGAGAGAGTGACGGAGGTGATGAAGATAGGCGGTGAAGAAGTTGAAGACGGCGATGGAACAGTGGTGGAGCTTCGTCCTCGTTTCCATGGCGGATTCGGTCGAACCTCAGAGAAGTCCCACGTATTGCTTCCCTTTCTCCCTCCTCTCTCTCGAATCGCAGTCATGGTGTCTGAGAGATCAGGGATTCATCTCTCCAGCTCCTCCTTTCTGTCGTCTCCCTCTCGCCTCCACGAGAGATCTCTCTGGTGCTCCTCCATTAGAGCCACCAAGTGAAGCTTTCGAGAGCCTATGCCATCTCTTCCTAGTCTCGCTTTTTCCCATTGTTCATGGTCGAGCTTCCGAAATCAGCTCTCTCTCCTGTCGCCGAATAATAGCAACCTCTCCTCCTGCTGCCCTCTTCCTTGTTGCCCCCCTGTACCCTCCATTTTTAGCTTCAGAGAGCTTCCCAGCCTTTTCCCACTTGCGGCCCCCATCTGCTGAAGTCTCGCCCCTTTTCATCCCCTCTGAATTGCCCTATTACCCTTTCCTCTTCTACTTGGGCCTTAGCTCTTTAAATGGGCCTTTGGCCCAATCCGATTTCAGCCCCCCAAGCTCTTCGACTTCGCATAGCGAAGGTGAAGGCTTGGTTCACTGGTGGCCTCGCGAGAGCTTGCAATCGTCCAGGTTCCTCGCGAATCTTTCTTGCAAGTTATCTTCTCTTTTCTCTTTCATTTCGAGGAGTGACTAAGCTAATCGTTGTCTTACGGTTAGGTTCTCTCTTATTTTGCTCGTTTTCCGCGTCATCTCTTATTTCGTATTGATTTTTGAACCATCTCTATGGTTGGATGGAGCACATGTTAAAGTGCAAGCTTGTGAGTGAACTGGTAAGAGTGGCACAGAGCCTCGAGATATTGCACTTTGAGTTTGCGAGGGAACTCGTCGAGTGGGGCACGAAGCCCCGAGACATTGCTTTTAGAGTTCGCGAGGGAACTCGTCGAGTGGGCCTCAAGCCCCGAGACATAGCTTTTAGAGTTCGCGAGGGAACTCGTCGAGTGGGTGCGAAGCCCCGAGACATTGCTTTTAGAGTTCGCGAGGGAACTCGTCGAGTGGGCGTCAAGCCCCGAGACATAGCTTTTAGAGTTCGCGAGGGAACTCGTCGAGTGGGCGCGAAGCCCCGAGACATTGCTTTTAGAGTTCGCGAGGGAACTCGTCGAGTGGGCGTCAAGCCCCGAGACATAGCTTTTAGAGTTCACGAGGGAACTCGTCGAGTGGGCACGAAGCCCCGAGACATTGCTTTTAGAGTTCGCGAGGGAACTCGTCGAGTGGGCGTCAAGCCCCGAGACATAGCTTTTAGAGTTCGCAAGGGAACTCGTCGAGTGGGCGCGAAGCCCCAAGACATAGCTTTTCGAGGAGCATGGCTCCACTCTAGTTAAGTCGCTTTTCGGTGCGCTTTGCACTCTACTTTTAATTGTTGACTCGTATTTGTTTTATTCTTGCTCTATCACTTTCTTGTTAATAGTGCAAGCATGAACCTTGTATCTGAAGGAAAATGCGAGTTTCCCATTGAGGGCCTACAGACTTGCGCGTAGAGAAGCACATGCATGTGCGTCATAGAAAAGAGACTCGTGAAGGGGGGATGTGTTTGTGCACAAAGGACCCGCCAAGCGTCGGAGAGAGTGACCCCATAGAGGGTATAAGGGAGGGAGTGATTTCACTAGCTTGCTCGTGTTGCTCAGCTTGCTTTTTTTGTTTTACTTCAGTTACTTGCTTTCTCATGTTGCCTATACATTTGTCTTCTTGTATTTCCTTTTTACTCGCTTTCTCTAAGTCCATGGAGGGTGCATGGTTGGGTAGTTATGAGCGAAGGGAAACCTTTGTGAAGGGGAGCTCTCGTGAAGGACGTGCCTTCATGAAGAATGGATTACGTGAAGCATTGCCTTCGTGAAGGGACATAGGCACGAGCCGGGAAGCCACGACTATGGGCTACGAGTACCACACGAGGGTCAATAAGGCCTTCATGAAGGGACTTCACTAGATTTCTCGCGTTGTTGTTCAACTTGCTTTCTCATATTGTTTTTCTTGTATTGCTTTCTTGCATTGCGTTTGTACTTGCTCTCTCACATTGCCTTTTCGTATTACTTTTGCGTAATACTTTTCACACTCACGCACTTTTTGTAAGTCTTTTCAAGACTTGCATTTCACACGTCGCGTTCACTAATTGCTTTGTTTTTGCTTGTTTCATGCATCGTCTTGGTTTTAATTTACATCTCGTTTGTTATTCGGATCTAGAGTTATGAAAGCTTGTTATGACGGGTTAAAAACTCATCGTCCTAATTTTATAGTTTACGAATGGAACATGAACTACAAGACCAGAGTATCGTCTTCTAGCGAGCACAGTCGTGTCCCTAGAAGACAACTTTATCGGAGACTCGCTTGGGATGAGGCTGGTCACCTTTGCCAGAGAGATGCCCTAGAAGACGTCTCGTTCTCCAGAGAATCGTTACAAGGCCAGGCACGATCGTGCCCCTCGATGTAGTGGGGAAAGCCTTTCTGAAGAGGACTTGCCCCATTGTGTTACCCTTTTCATGCTTTCATAATGTGGTTGTTATTGAGCAAAGTTCTTTGATGGATAACAACGTTTGGCCCAATGGATTCAACATTCTGTTTTAAGTTTCCCTTACTTGTTTTGCATGTGTTGCTAGTTGTTTTTAGCATATGAATTATGTGCATGTAACTCTTCGCGTAGCTCACTCGCGAGGCTGACTATGTCGTGCGCACTATTTTTTGGACATGGCTTAATCGATCTTGGCTTAGTAATCATGACAACTACTCGAATAGACCGCACATTTTTCACTTTGTTCGTGTACAACCCCCTTCTCTCCCCCCATCCCTCCTACAGTTTGCGAACTGTAGGGGGGGATTAAAGAAGGGGTTGTGAGGGAGATTAGCTCGTTGTTTTTAGTATCCGCCATGGTGCTTGGCCTTGGGGCCACCTTGTATGTTTTGGACACGCGCAAAGAATGAAAGCATGGTAAATGCAATGAAGCTTTGCATTGGGCAAAACAATGTATCTACAACTCTCGTTGTATCCTCGCGAAGGTGTACCTCATCGCCACTTAAATTCTTGCAAGCGATAGTTGCCCTTTTAACTTGTTGAGTTTTTCTCGTACCAATTATTCTCGCGCGTGTTTTGCATTTTGCCACTGTAATACTTTCTCAAAAACCTGCTTGACACTTGCTCAAGACTTGTTTTCTGGTTTTCTCATCTATATTCTTGCATTGTTTTTCCTTGTTTGCTTATATGTCGCAGATTATATTACTTTTTGAGTATTGTTGCATATTTTGCGTTGCTCAACTGTGTTGCTCTTCTCGCGTATCACTTTCACATATTGCTTCGCACGTTGTTTTTTCTCGACATGCTTTTCAAGACTTACGCACTTTCTATTATCGCTTCTCTACTTGTCATTTCGTATTTATTTTATTCTCGAGTACGAATTGTTTTAACACTTACATTGCTTTTTCTCGCGCATATTGCTTCTCAAGGGTGTTGCTACGCGCACTGGCTAATTCGCCAAGCCAGTACCGTCTGGTATTGCTACACGTATTGGATCGATGTGGCTAAGCCCAATACTGTCTGGTGTTGCTATGCGTATTGGTCGACTCATCGAGCCAGCATCGTTGGATGTTGCTACGCGTACCGCCGACCCTCGGCCGATACCATTTGGGTGTTGCTACGCGCACTGGCTAATCCTTGCCAAGCCAGTGTCGTTTGGGTATTGCTACGCATACCGTCGACTCTCGGCCGGTACCATTTGGATGTTGCTATGCGCACTGGCTAATCCTTGCCAAGCCAGTGCCGTTTGGGTATTGCTATGCGTACCGCCGACTCTCGGCCGGTATTGTTTGGGTGTTGCTACGCGCACTAGCTAATCCTTGCCAAGCCAGTGCCGTCTGGATATTGCTACGCGTACCGCCGACTCTCAACCAATACCGTTTAGGTGTTGCTATGCGTATTGGCTCGATGTGGCTGAGCCCAATACCATCTGGTGTCGCTTTCACTTTGTTCAAACTCGCTTTACTTGCACATACTCACTTTTTCTTGCATATATTTGCTTTTTCTTGCGCATACTTGCTTTTTCTTGCACATATTTGCTTTTTCTTGTGCATACTTGCTTTTTCTTGCACATATTTGCTTTTTCTTGCACATAGTTGATTTTAACTCGCACTTGCACAGAAGAAGATAGCTTAGGATTTTTGTTTGTTTATCGTATTGCAGACTACGTATTGCTTTTATCGTATCGCCTTTATAATTTACTTTCTTTAAGCCCGTGGAGGGCATGTGGCTGGGAAGCCATGCGTGAAGGGAAGCCTTTGTGAAGGCTATGAAGCTAAGGCCTTCGCGAAGTGGAGACCTTCGCGAAGGATGGACCTTCTTGAAAGGGTGTCTTCGTGAAGACAATAGGCTTAAGCTGGGGAGCGACGAGCACATGTCGTGAGTTCTTCGCGAAGGCCGGGAAAGGCCAAGCGAAGAACGGGGAAGCCAAGGGCAAGGGCCGGGGAGGCCTTCGCGGAGGATGCCTCGCCAGTTTTTCTTACGATGTTGCTCCATTCGCTCTAAAGTGCAGTGTCTCTTCCTTTTCGACCTCATATTGCTTTTCTTCTTTCAGCCTTGTAAAAGGCATGAGTGGTGGCGAGCGGAGTGGTGGCGAGCGGAGTGGTGGTGAGCGGAGTGGTGGCGAGCGGAGTGATACCATGGATGGCGTCGGCTTGAGGGACATACGAGTCTCAACCGTTGTAAGATGTTGTAAAGCCTACGCGAAAACAAAGGTAAAGTAGTAAGAGCTACGCGAAGTATGAGTAGAGAGGAGAAGGCTAACTGAAACCGAAGTGGAGTGTAGTGGAGCTTGGTTGCCGGAGGTTCTTCGTAGAGCAGGCATTTCGTCATGGCAAGAGCGTCTCTAGTGCGTGAGGACATCCCCACGGTCGGCGCCAGTGTTGAAACCCGATTCAACCATACGTGAAGATGTTAAGGGTCAACACACCCTCAGCTCGGATTTGTTGAGGATTTGTTTGTTTCAGGGGCGTCCTCAGCAACTTCCCAGTCTCTGGCTTTGCGTAGGGCGGGGCCTCCGGCTCCACGGTTCAGTTCTGATGTTGATATCATTCCTTCACACATCTCCAGATTGCGTGTAGTTGTTCTCGAGCTCCAGCAACTTTCTCATACGCGAGATTCACCTGAAAACACCCCGGAGATGGCTTTCCCCGGGGCGGGATCTCCGACGCTCAAGTCAGTTTTCTATGCGAAGAGCATATATATATATGTAGAAAAGCTAAGGTTGAGAGGTTTTACTAACCCGTCGAATTACCTTGACCGAGTATACTCACTCTTTATTTCACTAGTCGGGCATTGTGCTTTTCAGTGGTAATTATTCCACCACAAACACAGTAATGAGCTAACATACTTTCTAGCATTCAAACAAGACATCGAGCACGTATAGATGACCTCAGAAGCTATGTAATCATCCCATATATCAAGCAAAGTACTAAAGTCACTAGCCTCCCGCGACCCGCCTAGATGCAATTGTAATCCGAGCTAGGTCGGCGATGCTAAGTTGCAGTAATATTGTCCAAACCTAAGTCTCTGGATACATCAGTTATCAAGTGCTGTTTTATATTAGCATGCTAGTTGCATTCTACCAAGGTTCTCTTCATATCTTTGGCTAATTAATTAGAGTTCAATACCAGCTTAGCCCCTTCTTTCTCGTGTTTCTAGCTAATTAATTAGAACTTAGTCTTGTCAAGACAAAACACGCACATAAACACATTGCACAGAGAAGCAATTAGGAGCAGAAAATGACCTTGCACATCAAGCATTGCACAGAGAAGCAATATTATCAGATCAAGCAAGAGAGATAGGGATCGAGATCGGACACGCACCTTAGTAGCTCAACCGATGAGATCGGCTAGAGAAAGAGGGCCAGGGAAGGAGAAGCGGGCTTCGAGAGCCATCGACCGCTTAAGGTAGCCACCGACGGGCACCACCAACTGCGCGGAGGAGAGGGCTGCTGGCCACTATTGATTTGCAGAATGTTGGAGGATGAGAGAGAGCGACGGAGGTGATGAAGATAGGCGGTGAAGAAGTTGAAGACAGCGATGGAACAGTGGTGGAGCTTCGTCCTCGTTTCCATGGCGGATCCGGTCGAACCTCAGAGAAGTCCCACGTATTGCTTCCCTTTCTCCCTCCTCTCTCTCGAATCGCAGTCATGGTGTCTGAGAGATCAGGGATTCATCTCTCCAGCTCCTCCTTTCTGTCGTCTCCCTCTCGCCTCCACGAGAGATCTCTCTGGTGCTCCTCCATTAGAGCCACCAAGTGAAGCTTTCGAGAGCCTATGTCATCTCTCCCTAGTCTCGCTTTTTCCCATTGTTCATGGTCGAGCTTCCGAAATCAGCTCTCTCTCCTGTCGCCGAATAATAGCAACCTCTCCTCCTGCTGCCCTCTTCCTTGCTGCCCCCCTATACCCTCCATTTTTAGCTTCAGAGAGCTTCCCAGCCTTTTCCCACTTGCGGCCCCCCTCTACTGAAGTCTTGCCCCTTTCCATCCCCTCTGAATTGCCCTATTACCCTTTCCTCTTCTACTTGGGCCTTAGCTCTTTAAACGGGCCTTTGGCCCAATCCGATTTCAGCCCCCCACACAAAGGAAGCACCAACCTAATGTAGTAGTAATTCTAGAGCACGCAAGCATCAACATAGAACCAGCGACAGGGTTTAAAGATTCAGAGGTCACTTTTGGAGGATCGAAAGTAACAACAAATAGAGCGAGAATAGAAGCAAGGAAACAGGAAAGCAGCAAAACTAAAACAGGAAGCAAGAGACAGGAATCAGAAAGAAGCAAAGAGCAAGAAGGATCAGAACACAACAACCTGGTAATCCTAGACACGAAAGGAGGCGACCTCGCGGATCTCGCTTCACCGAGACAGAGAAACTCCGGACGGCAGGCTGAGAGCGAAAGACCACCGAAATACTCCCGTCGACCACCACCACCGAAAGTCTCCCGTCGACCACCAGATTCCTCGCCGAGCGCAGACCAACCCGCCTTTAAACTCGGGTCCCAGATCGGCGCCAGGAACCTCCTTCTGTCACCGCAGGGAGTGCAGATCTGAAGCGGCCACCACCTCAGAGAAGGACACGGAAGCGGGAGCCGGGCAGCATCCACACCGAAACGCGGAGAAGCGACCCGATTCCGACGGATCTGGAGGCGGAGCTTGGGCCTCTCGGCACTAGGGTTTGTAGCCGTGAACTCAGCTTCAGGGTTGCCATTGCCATCACCGGCGGTTTTGGGGAAGATGATCTTCGGTCCAGAGGCATCCGAGTGCAGGTTTCGAAGGTGGGGTTTGATAGGAGCGGCGGCGAGGCTACGGTTGGCGGCGGTGGCCGAAAGGAAGCTAGGGTTTTTCTGGTTTTTAGAGAGTTTTTTCTCTTTCTTCATGGTTAGTCGACTTCTTAGTTGCTTGTTTTAACTTCATGGTCCCTAGATTTCTTTTCTCACGTGAGCATGAATGTGAATTTAATTTTAGTACTATCAGTGTGGCATTGAGATGATATGTAGAGTCGTATATTGAACGTGCAATAGGCTTGAAACCATCCTATAAAGGTGGAGTCAATGGTGGTGAGGAATATTTTTCTCATTTCTTTCTTGTGTTAGTTGATGAAGATATCTTATTGCAAGAATCATTATGTCTGCGGAATCAAATGTATAAACAAGGCCCTCTCTTATGATTTTTAGTTCTTGTTCCCTTTTTCCTATTGGTTTTCTTCTTCCCCTTACTCGTCTTCCTTCTTTAGGAAAGGAGGTCAACACCCCATTAACCACGATGATTATTACCTCCTTTTGATGCATACCTAAACGATTCTTGAAGAGATGGCGGGATGCGAATCTCCAAAGGACTCTTAGGGCTGTATTTTAAGACGATGATCTGGCAATGTTCTCCTTGGGGACAAAGCAGTGGCTCGCCATGGAAGAAGAAGAGTTCGAGCTTTGGTAGAAGCTCATCTGATGCAGGAGAGCGCGGAGGAACAAACACAATCGGCCTCCAAAGTTGTCCACTATGACCCGGGTTTTTAATTAATAAAAATCTAACCTTAAAAAAAATAGAAGAACCGCTTAAAAATTATTTAATGGTTTGAGGGTCAGTAAACCCGGTTTTTAATAACCAAAAACCTAACCCAAAAAAAATGGAAGAATCGCCCCCAAAACCGGATAAATGAAGGGTATAATGGTAATTGGACACTACATATCAGAGGAATTAAACGGATTTGGGGTATGGGTGGTTCGTCGCTAACGGAATGCATTTAAAGGGTGGGCTCAAGTAATTACGCGTATAACGGGTGGTTGTGGACAAATATGCCTATTTAACGGGTGATTCTCTGCAAATCCCTCTACAAATAAAGTAACTGTTTTTTCGCCCGATAACCCCGAGGTATGGTAAAATTCGCGAGGTACCCCACTTTTTAGCATATTTCGCCAGGTAACCCTGAGGTTTGATTTTTTTTTCCCAAATACCCTACCATGACTTTTTTACCAATTTTGTTTATTTTTATAAAAAACAAACACAAAAGCAAAAAAAAACGACTTGTTCACCATCTCTCTGTCGTTCCCAAACCGCATGTTCGTTCCCTTTGCCAGAGAAGCTTCGCCTCTAGTTCTCGACACAAGTGAGCTCCTGGTTCCCGACTCCAACGAGCAAGGCGGCGGGCGGCGGCGAGAGTGGGGCTCGTCGGCTTTAGTCTCGTTCCATTTAGTCTTGTTCCCAATGGTTTGTCGAAGCAAGCGAAGGGGCTCGTCGGCTTTCAACAATCAATGGGGCCCTAATCTAAAGGTGTGTAATCTAGCTCTATATTTTAGATCGATGGATTTAGAGGGTTAGGGTTATTTTGGAATTTTGGGATTATGGAATTTAGGGTTTTACTAGTTCGTTCAAGCTTGCTTGGAAAGGTTTAGGGATTTAAAGGTCAATTAACAACACCTTGAAATTTTGTAGGATTTGTGTTTGTGTGTAACAACAGAATATGGGGATGCATCATTCTTCTCAAATTATAACTTGAAAACTTTAGGATAAAGAACTGAACTCAAATTTACGATGTTTATCGTCTTTCTGTTTTTCTATAGTTTGTTCTCCATTATAGTAGTATGTAGATATGTAAATTTTGAGTTTTATACTCAACTAGTAAAATTTGAGTTTAATTAATGTCCTCTCTTTGTGTATGTCTGTATTGTCAGCAGTTTTAAAGAACATTACCTTTGCTTGAGCTTCAGTTTTGAGTTTTACCTAAAAAACTAAAGAAATGAGAATGAAATTCAACTTGATAGCTAGATGTCGGATTGTAGTTGGAGCTCGAAAGCACCTATGTTGTAGCTATAAGTCCCAATTAAACAAAAGTAACTTATCTAATCCTTCAAAATGGATACATCAGCTTGGCTAGTGAATTCATTCTATACATTGGTCTTACGATTCTTATCATGCTCATATGTTCAGTATTTGATTATTACACATTTGAGTGTCAACTACTCAGTTGTCTTTGAACTTGTATCTAATAGTTTTGAAATTTTTCTGCACACAAAATCCAATAAGAAGAGGTATTGTGAGGCATACTTTTAGGGTAGAGGAGATAGGGCGTCGAAGAATTAACAATGGCATAAGCCTTCAAATGTTAGGTTATACTATGCCAGCCAGTTTGCAAAATAATAGAGCTTATTAAGGGAGCAGTAAACCTTATAATCTTAGCTCAAATGATATAACCTTATATATAGTCTATTAGCTCAAATGGCAGAGCATTGTGTTTATACACACAAATGGGTTCAAATCCCACATAGGCTATCAAGATATTTCATTGCTCTTGTTTGTAGAACTTTATTAGTGTGGTTTGTGGGGAAAAAGATTTACAATGTCATAGCAGAAATATAATGAAGACACCCACCAACACAAGGGACAAGTAGAAAATTGTGTAGCCTATGTGGAATTCGAACCCACACCTATGTGTATATACACATCGCTCTACCAATTGAACTAATAGGCTAGAAATTTTAGATAAAGTTCAGGACTTAGTAGAGGTATATTCAGTTGTGGGAGCATTTTATATGAATTCAATTCCACAAGATTATAATATACTATTCTCCCTGAGGTTATAGTTATGTTTAGACTATCTAACTTGAAAAATACTCAAAACATTGAACAACTCATGACTATGTATAGGTATACTATGATCTAGACACTAGAATGGTCCAATCTCAACAATCTAACATAAAACATGCATATAGAACAATAAACAGCTCAAAAAACAAAGAACCTAAAAAGCACATTGCAAGTTTCGTCTAAAATGATGACAGTATCGACTGCCAGTTGAGCAAAATGCTACTTGTCTTGAGAGAGGATTTTAGAACTCAATGTTGTCATTGCAATTTACAACAAGTCTGTTTTAAACTTATCTTTATAATCAAGAAAAAATGCACTACTATAAGCATTATTGATGTGATCCGAAGGGTTCGGACCACGCTTGACGTCGGATCTAGGCAGGAAGCGGCCTCAAATCCTTCTTTTTAGTAACCGGGATAGGTAGCAACCAAGCGTAGGCTCAGTTATCGGCTCTCTTGCTCTCGGCGAGACCGAGTTGGTGCGAGAGGATCTCGCACGCGGAAGCTAGTGATGAAGGGATAGATTGTGTTTGTGAACCGTGACGTGGTTCAATCAGGTCTAACTAGTTTTGTGACGCCGAGCTTAAGGGAGGAGATGATCTCAACTGAGGCTTAAACTTTAATTTCAACGTGATTAGAAATGAAGTACAAGGTGGCTACTTATAGCCAAAGAGCTCAGCCAAAAACCCTAATGGGTTTGGGCCTTATTCTAACTAATGGGCCGACCCTCTTAAGCATAAGAGGAGCGTACACCCGAAATAGAAAATGCATAAAATAGAAAATGCTTAAAAAGGAAACATACTAAAACGAGAAATAACTAATAATAGGGAAATATATAATAAACTATGCTAAGTCCGACTCCAGGGAGGACGCCATGGTCTTAGTCGTCCCGGACTCTTAGTGGACCATTTGATGGCGGGACAAGACCGCATCAATTATCATCTAATGGCAGAAGGCATTAATGACAACAAACAATATAGATATTATGAACAAGCATATTTAGATCATATCAACTAAAAGTGTTCGACAATCAGTACCTCCATCTTCTTTGTTAATTATCCATCACCCTCTTCAACCAAAAGTGCACCGATTAACCAGAATCTTCTCCACGAACATCTACAACTCATTCAAACTGAAATCACTCACGAGGATAACCAAGAACTCACCCAACCAGTAACAAATGAAGAAGTAAAAAAAGCTACCTTTGTGACCGGTCAGGATAAATCTCCTGGACCTGATGGCATGACAACTGAATTTTACCAAAAATACTAGGACATTGTTGGACCATCTGTCATCCAAGCAGTGAAAAGCTTTTTCCTTTTCGGGAAATCCTGAAACAAATCAATCATACCTTCATAACATTAATAGTCAAATGTGATAACCCAAATTCGACCAATCACTACAGACCTATTAGTCTATGTTCGACTATCTACAAAATAATCTCAAAGATACTAACAGAACGGCTTAAGAACAAAATGAGAAAAATAACTCACCCACTTCAAGGAGCCTTTATCTCAAACAGATCGATCCAAGACAATATCTTAATAGCCCATGAAATCTTTCATTCCTCCAAAGCTAAAAAAGGCGCTGAAGGATACCTTGTGGTTAAACTTGACATGGAAAAAGCATATGATAGGATTGAATGGAACTTCATTATTGAGGTCATGCAAAAATTTGGATTTTGCCCAACCTTTATCAACTGGATCAAAGAATGCATGTCCACTGTATCCTTCTCGGTACTCGTGAATAACGGACCTACTAAAATCTTTGTACCTGAACGCAGATTGAGACAAGGTGACCCCCTCTCACCCTTTCTCTTTATATTTGGTGCATAAATACTTGCTAGGAAATTACAAAGAGCTACAAATCGACCTAAAAACCCACTTGGGTTCCAAATCACTAAAAATGGAACAAGTATACCCTTCTTGGCCTTTGCGGATGATATTATAATCTTCACCAAAGCAAAGCATGACAACTATAAGGAAATCAAGAAAATCATCGATGATTATTGTCAGATCTCAGGACAAAGTGTGAACTTCCATAAATTAGCCTTTCAAGTAACAAAGAAAGTTTCGACCACTCGAAAACAACAAATTCAAGGTATCCTTACGATCACCAACATGATCTCGCTGGATAAATACCTTGGATGCCCGATCATTAATGGAAGGGTCAACTCAAATACCTTAGCAGATATGATCACTAAATCCAAAACACAATTAACCAAATGGAAAGCGAACTTCTTATCTCAAGCAGGAAGAACAACTCTTATAAGATCCAACATTGCTACTAAACCAAACTTTATCATGCAAAGCTTCATGCTTCCAAACTCAACTCATAATTAACTTGACAGGATCAATAGAACTTTCTTCTGGAATAAAGACTCATCCTATAAACCCCTTATCGGATGGGAAAAAGTATATCAACCTCTTTCAAAAGGGGGCCTTGGCATTCGAAAAACAAAAGATATGAACCATGCTCTCTAGTACAAACTACTCTGGAAAATTTTAGCTGAGCTTGACAACTGCTGGGTAAGAATAATCAATGAAAAATACCTTAAAAACATACACCTCCTATCTAATGACTACAGCGAAAATGGCTCTTGGCAATGTTCCAAGATGATGAGCATCAAAAAAGAATTCCAACAAGGACTTATTTGGTAACTTGGCGATGGAAAAACAATTAAGTTATGGACAGATAAATGGACACTAAACGAACCTCTCTACAACATCATCAATCCCGCGCTAAGAACAAACTTAGACTGCAAAGTCCATGAATTCCTCGACCAAAATATGAACTGGAACAAAACAAAACTCCAACAAATGCTACCAAATGATATGGTGGACAGGATTATGAGTATCCCAATCCCCGTAAACCATATTACTGATATGATGTACTGGGAACCAAGAAGAAATGGTTGGTTCTCTACGAAATCAGCCATGGAACTCATTAACAAAAATAAACATGTCTCAGCTTACGACTCCTCCTGGATCTGGATCGAAAATGAACACATATCCCAAAGTCAAAAAAATTCTCTGTAAAATTCTAAAAAATGGACTACCAACAAAATCAAGACTACAAGAAAAAGGAGTGTCGATCCCCCAGGTTGCATCTCCTGCACCCACCCTATGGAGGATACAAATCATGTCCTATTCCACTGCGAACATACTTTAAAGACAATCTCAACAATTAATATAACAACTAGCCTCTACCTCAGAACAATCGACCCCACAAACAAGCACATTGGACAAATCCTTCATGAAATAAAACTCAAACTCTCTCGCATTGAGCTGACAGAGCTTTATGTGGCCTGGTGGGGCATCTGGTTCTCGAGGAACCAGAAAACTTTCTCAAATGACAACCCTGATAGGGATATCATTAAAGATATTCCTAACTATATTCAAAATCTTATCACAGCTTGGAATAAAAAACGCAGATGGAACCCAGATTGCACCTTCGAACAATGCCCCGCGGTGAAAAAAACAACAACTATGACGAAACACCAAAAACTTAAACGGAAAAAACCACTTGATAAATTTATTAAAATTAATATAGATGGATCTACCAAATCTAATGGTCTGTCTACCATTGGCCTCATATGTAGAAATAACATGGGAAACCTGATCTTCATCCATGCAGAAAAATATGGCATATCAACTCCCCTCATCACTGAAACCATTGCTCTCAGAAATGCGCTTATTAAAGCAAAAGAAAGGGAATTCGACCAAATACAAATAAAAACTGATAACCTTACTATTGCAAATTGATAAGTGCTATTTTGGAGCACATATCTAGGGATTATTACCAGGTTTGAGGCGCCATTTGGTTGGATTTAGAGCACAATCGTGGATTATGGAGTTAAAGTGGAGAAGTAAAGAAATCATGGGATTTATAGAGGTTTGAAGTGTATTGAAGAGTAGAAGAACAATGTGCTGAATTCAAATGGTTCGTTCTCTCTACTCAGACGTCCAAATGAAGTGATTCCAATTCGAGGAGTTAGATCTTGAAGTCTACTGCAAGTCCTCAAAATATGAGCGCAATTCGAGTTGGGAATCAAAAGTTATGGCATTTTTACTAAAGTGTCGCAGAAGTTGAAAAGTCACCGCCCCGCGCCAGAAGCCACCGCGACCCGGCGGTGGGTTTCAGATAAAGATGCCGCACCGCGTGAAATCCGGAAATTGGAAGCGGGAGAATTGGAAGATGATGCGGGTGATGATGTCAGCGAAGATGATTTGTTGAAGAGTGGGCCGAGCGAGCTGCTGATGCAATTGAAGATTGGACCGAGAATGTACCGAGATTAATTCCCCGATTTTCTTTGTTTTGTTTTTGGTTATTATTTTATTGTTATTTTCTTTTATTATTTTTATTACTTTTAGATTTAGGTTAAATACTCTTTTGTTAACCTAGTTGCCACAAGTTACAATTCTCCTTCGGGAGACTTAGTTCGTTTTTCATTCTGCCTCTAGGGTTTCCAACCCATGGAGAACTAAACACCTTTGTTCTGCTAGACGTTTGAAGCAATACAGTTGATTCGATTGTGAGATTTCTATTCCTTGTTCTTATCTTATAAGTGTTGGTTTGATTCTCTTGGTTATATTGTCTATTGATTTATGTTGGTTTATCTAGAGTTGCTAACTAGGCTTATCGACATCTATCATAGTGCTAGGATTGCATATAGGGGTTCCGAGTGCATATCTAGTGGCAAACACAATTGTGCGTATAGGGGTTTCGAGCGTACAATCGTGAGTGAGAATCTTATGCATGTTAAGTAGGGGAGTGAGTACTTGTACGTCTTTCTACTTGCATGTATCTTATATCCTTGTGTGCATTGCTATTGCTTTGTTGGTGGTAATGTACCCCGGTCTGGTACCGCGTGACAGGCGTGACTGATGTATTTTACCATTGACATAGTAATAAGTCTATTGACAAATGTGAGAATCAATAGTACTTAAGATCAGGGTGGGAACGACCATAAGAATAATGAAAGAACTTGGATTTATAAGATTTCAGTGATCGACTTTTATCTCTGTATTGTGGATCTCGTTCTAGTGGAACTACTTTCCCCAACCATATTCTCAAGTCAATTAAACTTGTTTGCTTTGCTCTGCTTGATAATCAAAACCCCCCTTTGTTACTTTGCATGCTCATAAATACTTAGAAAGATCACTTCCTCCCTGTGGATTCGACCCTTGCTTGCCTCTACTACTTGTTTAGGTTTGTTAGGATTATTTTGTTTAAGGTGTCACGACAACGCCCTACCAAATTGGCGTCGTTGCCGGGGAGGCAAGATTTGATTTTTCTGTGTGTTTGTTTGTGTGTGTGTTACTTTGGTGTGGACCTATCTTACGGTCCACACCCGTGCTACTAATTTTTGTTTTTCTCTTTTGCTTTTGATACAGATATGGAGTTCGGGGGAGAACCGCACGAAAGACCATGCCCCTACTCATTCTCGCCAGAGAGGGGACACTACCCAACTCCTAGTGCAGTAAGGCCAGCTAGTGCCTGCAGAATCTGTCGTGATACGCTGCACACCACTGACGATTGTCCAGGACTTCCTGCATTCAGAGCAACAGTAAATGCACGTCGAGGTGTGAACTCACAGGGACCGAGGCAGGAGCACTATCCGGACACCTACAACTCAGGGTGGAGTGAGAACCATAACCCAACTCCGTATGGAAATCAACCACAGTTCTCGCCTACACCCAATACCGATGTGCTCAGCGCTCTGATTCAAAGTATGACAACCATGGCCCAGACTGTGTCATCAATGCAAACAACCATGGCCCAGACCGTGTCATCAATGCAAACAACCATGGCCTAGACCGTGTCCTCAATGAAAACAACCATAGCCCAGAATGTGTCCACACTGCAAATAACCATGGCTCAGAATGACTACCAACAGCAAGAGGCGATTTCTAATCTCCAAAGCCAAGTTAACCAACTGAGTCAAGCGTTGATTGAGTCGAAGTCAGCTAAAAAAGAGAGCGACCGTGAGATGGAGAACATCGCCCACCGCCCCGCGTCACCTCTCACCGCGACCCGGCGTGAAGTCCCAGTTATCTCACCGCCCCGCGGCGAGACTGACCGTGACCCGGCGGCGTGCCTCAGTATCTCCACCGCGACCTCACCTCCTTGCGGCAATGACTACCGCCCTGCGGTGGACAGAGTGCCTCCTAGTGATTTACCACCGCGACCCGATATCCAAAATTTCAGATATGCTGGTGAGGTTTGGGTAGATCCTTACGGGGTTGCACGACAGGTGCTTTCTGAGGAGGAGAACTTCTTTGGAGAGGAGTGGAGCGACGATGAGGAGGAGTGCCATGTTCGTGAAAATACTCCAAAGATGCTCGTTCCCCCCATGAACGCCCTAGCATCCCCCGACCCTCTGGAGGCTGTCTATGATGAGTTTATGCGTCTCAACTCCTTCCCGCTCGTTGCGCTGAAACCCGTTATACCCTTCCCTGAGGCTCTGATGGACACCCAAAAGGTGGAGAGCAACAAAGGCTTATTTGACACCTTCAGTGACTGCATAAAAACCGTTCCCTTGGTCACACTGGCGGACAGCACCCCTCGCAGCAAGGAAATGTTAAAGGTGCTGGGCATAATCAAGAAGAAGCCGAAGGGGAAGCACAAGAAGGATGCCTTGATGCAGGTGGTGATTTCTTACATGCTGGATACGGGGCATGACATACATGTAGCCCCTGAGATGTTGGATAGGCCATTTTTGAAGATGGCAAGTGCGTTCATGGGTATGCACAATGGTCTACCCATAAAGAAGTATGAGAGACTGGGGGTCGCGCTCAACAAGGAGTATATAAAGAGGCACCCCCCTGACATTGACCCCAGGAGTTTAGTTGCTTTGAGCAACCCAAGTTGATAGTTTGGAGTAGGATGGCCATGAAAATAACTAAGGCACTGTCCGGGAGGCAACCCGAGGTATGTTTTTCTTTCTTTGCTTTTCATTCTTTGTTTTTGCATTTTCTTTAGTGTGTTTTTGCCTTGTTTTTGTCTCTTCCTTCCTTGTACTAAGTCGCTCCCCGAAAAAACCTTAAACGGGGAGGCAAAAAAAAAAAAAAAAAAAGTTCTACCGAAGGCCAGCTGTCCAGAGATCCCCATGGAGATGGTGCGCATCATATTGTCAAGGAGGAAACCTTAGTCCCACACATTATTTGGCAACGATGATGGCCCTACATTCGACAGCTGAGGAGGAGGAACACTAGAGCCCCCACCATGATTACATCTGGGCTTCACCATGTGTTCCTAGAAGGCCATGCAACCCTACTATCATTATTTTATCACTATTCACCAAAGTGGTTCTCTTTTGGTTGCACGGTAGAAGAAGATTACAGAGTTGATGAAGACACCCGCCTAACACCAGAGACCTGGGCTTTTATTGAGAAGACCGCCAGCAACAACGGAAGTGTCCAAGCAGCTTGGCGACGTTTGTGAGTTATTTTTTGCTTTTCTCTCTGCTTCTATTCTTTTGTCTTTCATTACATTGAGGACAATGCAATGTTTAAGCATGGGGGAGAGTTCTATACTTGCTACGTCGCTGAGGAGAAAAATGAATATAAAGAGAAAAATCCAAAAATTGAAAAAAGGCATACATTTAAAAATCCTGGGATAGATCGAAAACCCGAAAGGGCAGCCTAGGTAATAAGCAGGTGGCTTGGACCAGCATTAGGCTGGGGTAATATGTGGTCAAGAGTGACGTGAGCTTATGTGAGTACATCTATTGGAAAATGAAATGAGTGGCTAGGTGAAAACCCGAAAGGGTGCCTTGGCAAAATGAGCGAAAAAGAAGAAGAGTGATTTTAGGATTTCTCATTATTCTTGGTGAGGCGTCATAAGAAGAGGAGTTATAAGGAGGATTCAGGTAGGTCACTCTGGAGAGATAAGAAGATAGATGGGAGATAGGATTAGATTTTTTTCACTCTATGGTGTTTGGGATAAGCTTGGGGGAAGTACTCTGCTTTTCTTTTAGCTTGGTTGTGTGGGGTGTTGAGATTTTTGATTTGATGTTGTAGTATTGTGCTGAGCTTATTTGTATGGTTGCTTAGAGTTTATTTTTGGGTATGATTCTTGGAGGTTGAGTTTTCTATGCTTCCTGAAGCCTTGGGGATTGATTGAAGGAGTAGGTTTACTTTAGCTTACTCGAGGACGAGCAAGGTTTAAGCATGGGGGATTTGATAAGTGCTATTTTGGAGCACATATCTAAGGATTATTACCAGGTTTGAGGCGCCATTTGGTTGGATTTAGAGCACAATCGTGGATTATGGAGTTAGAGTGGAGAAGTGAAGAAATCATGGGATTTATAGAGGTTTGAAGTGTATTGAAGAGTAGAAGAACAATGTGCTGAATTCAAATGGTTCGATCTCTCTACTCAGACGTCCAAATGAAGTGATTCTAATTCGAGGAGTTAGATCTTGAAGTCTACTGCATGTCCTCAAAATATGAGCGCAATCCGAATTGGGAATCAAAAGTTATGGCATTTTTACTAAAGTGTCGCAGAAGCTGAAAAGTCACCGCCCCGCGCCAGAAGCCACCGCGACCCGGCGGTGGATCTCAGATAAAGATGCCGCGCCGCGTGAAATCCGGAAATTGGAAGCGGGAGAATTGGAAGATGATGCGGGCGATGATGTCAGCGAAGATGATTTGTTGAAGAGTGGGCCGAGCGAGCTGCTGATGCAATTGAAGATTGGACCGAGAATGTACCGAGATTAATTCCCCGATTTTCTTTGTTTTGTTTTTGGTTATTATTTTATTCTTATTTCCTTTTATTATTTTTATTACTTTTAGATTTAGGTTAAATACTCTTTTGTTAACCTAGTTGCCACAAGTTACAATTCTCCTTCGGGAGACTTAGTTCGTTTTTCATTCTGCCTCTAGGGTTTCCAACCCATGGAGAACTAAACACCTTTGTTCTGCTAGACATTTGAAGCAATACAGTTGATTCGGTTGTGAGATTTCTATTCCTTGTTCTTATCTTATAAGTGTTGGTTTGATTCTCTTGGTTATATTGTCTATTGATTTATGTTGGTTTATCTAGAGTTGCTAACTAGGCTTATCGACATCTATCATAGTGCTAGGATTGCATATAGGGGTTCCGAGTGCATATCTAGTGGCAAACACAATTGTGCGTATAGGGGTTCCGAGCGTACAATCGTGAGTGAGAATCTTATGCATGTTAAGTAGGGGAGTGAGTACTTGTACGTCTTTCTACTTGCATGTATCATATATCCTTGTGTGCATTGCTATTGCTTTGTTGGTGGTAATGTACCCCGGTCTGGTACCACGTGACAAGCATGACTGGTGTATTTTACCATTGGCATAGTAATAAGTCTATTGACAACTGTGAGAATCAATTGTACTTAAGATCAGGGTGGGAACGACCATAAGAATAATGAAAGAACTTGGATTTATAAGATTTCAGTGATAGACTTTTATCTCTGTATTGTGGATCTCGTTCTAGTGGAACTATTTTCCCCAACCATATTCTCAAGTCAATTAAACTTGTTTGCTTTGCTCTGCTTGATAATCAAAACCCATCTTTGTTACTTTGCATGCTCATAAATACTTAGAAAGATCACTTCTTCCTTGTGGATTCGACCCTTGCTTGTCTCTACTACTTGTTTAGGTTTATTAGGATTATTTTGTTTGAGGTGTCACGACAACGCCCTACCATAAATGTTATCAACAAAATCTGGCACTGTCCATGGGAAATCGAGATTCTTATCTCTGGTATCCTATGTTTATTAAACTCTTTCCAGACAGTGCAGATTTTCCATATCTTTCGAGAATTGAACTCGGTGGCCGACCACATTGCTAAACTTGGTCACAACTGTTCTCTGAACGATATCATGAACAACTCAGAGCTCAAAACTCAAAGCTCTCACCCGCAAGGATGCTATAGGCTGAGTGTTAAGTTCTCTTGACACTAGTCTAATTCTTACCTTATCAAAAAAAATCACGAACAAATTCAGTTGCCATCCTATAAGTCTATAACCTAACAAAGAAAAATGATCAAATAATGAATTTATTGAAGAGAAAACAACAATCAAACAAGAGGACTGGGAATTTAGTTTTTTTTTTTCTAGAATGACTTCAAGATAATTAAAAGAAAAAACAAGTGGTAACATAATAACTCATTGGTTAACAAGAATTGGATGTCTTAAATATAAGGATAACATACTTTATTTAACATTCCACTTTTAGAATCTTTTGCCTAAAGACTTCGTGAAGTATTTTGAACTTGGAGCATAATTTGCTTGACAATTGAAACATCAATTATCTATATCAAGTCATTAATTATAGGATTTGTAACTATAGCATCAGGTCATCAATTATATATTACTTGTAGTATTAGATCTTTTTTTTTATTTTTTGTCATACATTAAAATCTACAAACCTTTTTTGCTAGTAATTCTGGATGATACAACAAAAAACTAATCATGAGTGAAAACAGGGCATGAAAGATACAAACTGGCATTTGCAATCGAATGGTCTTAGCTTTTGTTTATCATTATAGCAAAACAGACACTCAAGGGAAATTATCTTTATTGAAACTTAAACGGGTATGAAGTGTCTGATGATGACATAATCATGTGAGGGATCAAAATTGTATATCCAATATTGTTGCATGTAATATTCTTCCTTGTTTGACATGAATGCCGAGCTGCATGGTTATCAGTATTTTTCCTAATTCTGTTTTTGTAATCTTTGTGATTAACTTGTAATCTTTTTGCTTGATTTGTACTTAAATTAAGAAAAAATTAGTGATAGGTTTAATATAATAATATTTTATTTATAATTAGATTTATTTTTATTTTTTTTTAAAAAGCAAAAAATGACATATGACGATTTTAATGATGAAGTGTCATGTGGAGGTTTTAATGAGGGATTGTCGTGTGGCGTAATTAGGTTCTAGTTTAGTAGATTAAAAAAATTAGATTTATATATAATTAGGAAATTTAAGACTTGTAATCTTTGTGTTTGTTTTGTATTTAAATTAGAAAAAAATGAGTGACAAATTTAGGATAATAATATTTTATTCATATTTAGATTTATTTAAAATTTGAAAAAACAAAAAATAACATATAACGGTTTTAATAAGGGAGTGTCATATGGCGTAATTAGGTTATAGTTTAGTATATATATTGTAGGTTAGGAAATTTTAGATTTGTTTATAATTATGAATTTTTTTATTTATAATCTTTATGACTAACTTGTAATCTTTGTGCTTGATTTAAATTTAAATTAGGAAAAAAGAGTAATAGATTTAGGATAATAATCTTTGATTTATAATAAGATTTATTTAAAAAAAATGAATAAATTAGAAAATATCATGTGGCGGTTTTAATAAGGGAGTGTCATGTGACGGATTTAATGAGGGAGTGTCATCTGACGTAATTAGGTTATACTCTAGTGTATATAGTAATTAGAAAATTCTGGATTTGTATATAATTAAGAAATTTTGAATTTGTAATCTTTGTGATTACAAATTCATACACTGCTTCACCGTGATCGAGGTATGCCATAACAATGCTCCACAATGCAGACATTCATACACTAATTCACCGCGATCGAGGTATTGCACTATAACATATTAATAAATGTTAAACAATAAACAAACATATCATACAATTTTAGCAAATAATACAACAGACTTACCTGGTTTACCAATATGATTTCTTGTTGTTCTATTCATTTCTACGACAGGATCTATACAATATAATATTGTTATAAACATATTAAAGGTCGAACAAATAAATTGTAACCAATATTAAATATGTTAAAAGGTGCTTATTTTAACATATATTATGGACATTTCAACATGTTAAACAATCTTAATGTAATGGAAAACATGATCATATTATGGATACAAACAAAAAAAGGATATTAATTATAACATTATCAATATTTGGTAACGTAGATGAACACCCTCGCAACACAGATGAATTAGTAGTTTTTGAAATTCAAATATGTAAGTGATTATATATTTTGAATAAAGTCGGAATGTATACCATATATGCATATCAAATTGGATAACATATTTATAAAGTATTTATGTTTTATATGTGTTTATTTTTCAAATTGTATTATACAGATCTTACGTTATCATTTATAATATCTATACGGACAAACTAAATACACGCGAGAATGAAGCTAAATGGACGCGAAACTACACGCTTAAGCTAAGCGCCCGGTTTTATACGCTTAGCTTAAGCGTGTAGGGGTATTATTGGTATTTTAAAAAAACAGCCCACAGTTCTTACACGCTTAAGCTAAGCGTGTAGTTTTTTTTTTTTTTTTACAAGTTTAAAAGCACACGCTTATCTTAGGCGTACAGTACAAAAAAAAAATCCCAAAATTGCATTTTTTTCCATAATCATGTAGAGATTTCAATACGAGTCCGTACATATAAAATTCGTCCAAAACGGACATCGTTTTCCCCTCCAAAAGCCCAAAAAACGAACCCTTCAACCCGCGCGTATCTTCTTCGAACAGCCCATCCGTAAGATTTTATAAGCTTCAATGGAGGATTTGGTAATTTTCTTGGATCCGATTGAAGCCATTAACTATTGGGCATTTAAGAGGACCTTATCATACACGTAATTCCACATTTAATCGGATTGAATGTCGATTAAAATCGTAGAATTTTATCCCCAAAGCCACCGTGTCGTCCAAGGGGCCGATTTGAACAAATTCAAAATTGGACCAAATCATCTTCAATTGGAGGGCATGAACCATAGGGCCTTGTTGAGGGTGTCCTAAGATTCAAAATGCCTATAAAATCCCCTTCAATCGTTGCCCCAATGCATCCAATTTCGAAGTCAAAACTCATGAATCCTAAATCCCGTTACCGGTTGTGTCTTAACCGAAATTCGAGCACATGGAAGCTTTATTCTTGCAATTGTTGGTACTACTAGCCTTGAAAATTGGTCCTTTTTCAAAGCCCTCTCTTTACATCGCCGGAAAAAGACCACTTCCATTCAATTTGGAGTTTTTCCGACGAGGTGTCAAGAAGGTATTCCGGCGGGATTGAATTTGTGCCCATTTTGCGATTTTGGGGGTATTTTTCATTTGTTTTGTCTTAATCTTGGTTTAATTAATTAATCTAGATTAGTGAAAAAATATTTTAGGATCAATTTGGTGCCCGGCATATAATATATAAGTAATAAATTTATAATATTTAACCATAATGTGTAACTATAGTATGTAAGCAATAAGTTCATAATATTTAACTATAATACATAGTATATAAGTAATAAATTCATAAATATATAACCATAATGTT
Source organism: Rheum nobile (assembly GCA_027886185.1). NCBI lineage: Eukaryota > Viridiplantae > Streptophyta > Magnoliopsida > Caryophyllales > Polygonaceae > Rheum > Rheum nobile. The sequence continues at coordinate 2,386,822 of WOAB01000207.1, read as the reverse complement.
TAACTATAGTATATAAGTAATAAGTACGTAATACTTAATTATAATGCATAACTATACTTTATAACTAATATATTTTGTAATACTTACTATAATACATAACTATAGTATATAAGTAATAAGTTCATAATACTTAACCACAATGTATAACTATAGTATATAAGTAATAAGTTCGTAATACTTAATTATAATGAAATACTATAGTAAATAAGTGTAACTATATAAAATTTCATGAAGTATTATAGTAAATAAGTCCAAGTATACTAGATTTAATGAAATATTATAGTAAATAAGTATAACTATATGAAATTTCATAAAGTACTATAGTAAATAAGTCTAAGTATACTAGATTTAATGAAATACTATAGTATATAAGTCTAAGTATACTAGATTTAATGAAATACTATAATATATAAGTCTAAGTATACTAGATTTAATGAAATACTATACTATATAAGTGTAACTATATGAAATGTAATGAAATATACTATAGTACATAAGTGTAACTATATAAAATACTATAATTTCATTAAATCTAGTATACTTAGACTTATATACTATAGTATTTCATTTAATTTCATATAGTTACACATATATACTATAGTATTTCATTATATTTCATATAGTTACGCTTATGTACTATAGTATTTCATTACATTTCATATAATTACACTTATATAGTATAGTATTTCATTAAATATAGTATACTTAAACTTATATATTATAGTATTTTATTAAATTTCATATAGTTACACTTATATAGTATATAGTATTTCATTAAATCTAGTATACTTAAACTTATATACTATAGTATTTCATTAAATCTAGTATACTTAGACTTATATACTATAGTATTTTATTATATTTCATATAGTTACACTTATATACTATAGTATTTCATTATATATCATATAGTTACACTTATGTACTATTGTAATTCATTATATTTCATATAGTTACACTTATATACTATAGTATTTTATTAAATCTAGTATACTTCGACTTATATACTATAGTATTTTATTATATTTCATATAGTTACACTTATATACTATAGTATTTCATGAAATTTCATATAGTTACACTTATATACTATAGTATTTCATTATATATCATATAGTTACACTTATGTACTATTGTAATTCATTATATTTCATATAGTTACACTTATGTACTATAATATTTCATTAAATCTAGTATACTTAGACTTATATACTATAGTATTTCATTATATTTCATATAGTTACACGTATATACTATAGTATTTCATTATATTTCATATAGTTACACGTATATACTATAGTATTTCATATAGTTATACTTATATACTATAGTATTTCATTAAATCTAGTATACTTAGACTTATATACTATAGTATTTTATTATATTTCATATAGTTACACTTATATACTATTGTATTTCATTATATATCATATAGTTACACTTATGTACTATTGTAATTCATTATATTTCATATAGTTACACTTAAACTTATATATTATAGTATTTTATTATATTTCATATAGTTACACTTATATAGTATAGTATTTCATTAAATCTAGTATGCTTAAACTTATATATTATAGTATTTTATTATATTTCATATAGTTACACTTATATACTATAGTATTTCATTAAATCCAGTATACTTAGACTTATATACTATAGTATTTCATTAAATCTAGTATAATTAGACTTATATACTATAGTATAGTTATGCATTATAATTAAGTATTATATACTTATTACTTATATACTATAGTTAAACATTATAGTTAAATATTATAAACTTATTACTTACATATTATATGTCGGGCACCAAATTGATCCTAAAATATTTTTCACTAATCTAGATTAATTAATTAAACCAAGATTAAGACAAAACAAATGAAAAATACCCCAAAAACCGCAAAATGTGCACAAATTCAATCCCGCCGGAATACCTTCTTGACACCTCGTCGGAAAAACTCCAAATTGAATGGAAGTGGTCTTTTTCCGGCGATGTAAAGAGAGGGCTTTGAAAAAGGACCAATTTTCAAGGCTAGTAGTACCAACAATTGCAAGAATAAAGCTTCCATGTGCTCGAATTTCGGTGAAGACACAACCGGTAACGGGATTTAGGATTCATGAGTTTTGACTTCGAAATTGGATGCATTGGGGCAACGATTGAAGGGGATTTTATAGGCATTTTGAATCTTAGGACACCCTCAACAAGGCCCTATGGTTCATGCCCTCCAATTGAAGATGATTTGGTCCAATTTTGAATTTGTTCAAATCGGCCCCTTGGACGACACGGTGGCTTTGGGGATAAAATTCTACGATTTTAATCGACATTCAATCCGATTAAATGTGGAATTACGTGTATGATAAGGTCCTCTTAAATGTCCAATAGTTAATGGCTTCAATCGGATCCAAGAAATTTGCCAAATCCTCCATTGAAGCTTATAAAATCTTACGGATGGGCTATTCGAAGAAGATACGCGCGCGGGTTGAAGGGTTCGTTTTTTGGGCTTTTGGAGGGGCAAACGATGTCCGTTTTGGACGAATTTTATATGTACGGACTCGTATTGAAATTATCTACATGATTATGGGAAAAAATGCAATTTTGGGGGAAAAAAATTTGTACTGTACGCCTAAGATAAGCGTGTTCTTTTAAACTTGAAAAAAAAAAAAAACTACACGCTTAGCTTAAGCGTGTAAGAATTGTGGGCTGTTTTTTTAAAATACCAATAATACCCCTATACGCTTAAGCTAAGCGTGTAAAACCGGACGCTTAGCTTAAGCGTGTAGTTTCGCGTCCATTTAGCTCCATTCTCGCATGTATTTAGCCATTGCCTTTTTTTTCAGTGTAATAATTTTATGTGTTTATGTTGTCTTTTGCTGAGCCCGATTTTTGACCCAAAAAAGAATTTTTTTTATGTCTCTATCTCCTTTAAACTCCCTTTCTTTCACCCTATATCGTTAGGCAATGGCTAAATACACGCTGAAAAATTGCTAAATGGACGCTATTCTATACGCTTAAGCTAGGCATGTGGTTTTACACGCTTAATCTAGGTGTATAGGGGTATTATTGGTATTTTGAAAAGACTGACAGCAGATCCCACGAGAGAACAAAAAACACACGCTTAGCTTAGGCGTCTGGTTACACGCCTAAGCTAGGCATCTGGTTACACGCCTAAGGTAGGCGTCTCGTTACACGCCTAATCTAAGCGTGTATATGTAGCCGTTGTACTAACGACTATAATATAAACGCTTAGCTTAGGCGTGTATTTATAGCTGTTGCTTAACGATTATATTTCTTTCTATTTATAGTCGAAGGTCCATTTCATTTCCCAGAAACTGAAATTGTGTACTCCTAAATTTTAAAGATGTATCATAGTGGTGAGAATAGTAGTGACGAACAAAACGAGTGGGTTCAAAGTGAAGAAGAAGAGGAGGAGGGCGATGAATGGATGCAGTCGAAATTTGTGTTAGACGAGGAAGACGAGGAAGCGGAAGGCGATTGGGACCCTAGCGGCGAATTTGTGGTTAGTGTTTAAAAAATTATTCTTTCGTTCATCGGTAATTTAATTCGTAATTAGTGTGTTAAATATTATACTTAATTAGATAGTCAATATTTAGCATGAATTTGTAGTTATATAATTGGAAATCATATGTAGTGTAATGATGTAGTCCTTAAAAAATTGAGCTCATTCGTTCATCGTTATTTTAATTCGTAATTAGTATCTTAAATATTGCACTTAATTAGGTAGCCAATATTTAGCATGAATTCGTAGTTATATAATTGGAAATCATATGTAGTGTATAACATAGTTAACATAAACCGCTACATTTATAGGGGAAATACTATAAAGAGCATTTTACTACGGACCTAGTGTGGAATAGTAAGGAAGAATTGTACAAATGGGTGAAAGAAAAAGGAAAGGAGCTTGTGATAGCTTTGGTGAAGCGTAACTCAAGTCCGTACCAAATTAGTATAGTGTGCGATAGGTTTGGGCCCTGGAGATCGGGGAGGCCGAAGGTGAACAAAGAGAATCCAGAGTTGCCGGTTCCTAAAATCCGAAAGTCGAGATCCAAAAAGTGTGGGTGTAAGTTTGAGATAATGGGTGTTCGCAAGAAGAAAGAGGCATGGACGGTTGGTGAAAAGTGGATGTTGGGTGTGATTGAAGGTCGGCATAACCATAAGCTACGAACTAGCTTTGAAGGTCATGCATTCATGGGTCGAATGACCGAGGCGGAGCAGGTGTGCGCTAGGAGGTGGGGAGACGGTCGCAAGACGCCGAATCAAATTGTTTCGGAATTGAGGCAAAACTTCCCGGGAAATGTGACTTCCAGGAAGCAAGTGGCCAACTTCTTGCAGAAGCTGCAGTACGAGGATTTGTGAGACTTAACGGTTACACAGTGGTCCATAAGGTTTATGGTTGAGCAGAATTACATAGTTCATCCTTTGAGGGATGCAAAGACTGATGAGGTTGCAATATTATTTTTTGCTAATCCAGAGTCGCTGCGGTTGTTGAAGAAGTTCCCGTACGTGATAATCATTGACGCGACATACAAGACAAACAAGTAAGTCATTAATTGTAATAATGTGTAGTTTATTATGACATAAATTGTTATAGTATTTCATTTAAAAATGTGTATTGTATTTTGAAATGTTTTCCGTAGATATGGAATGCCACTTGTGGAGATTGTTGGTTTCACCAACACTTATAAGACGTTCAACATTGCTTATGCATTCACCCGGGCGGAACAGATTTACCATTACACGTGGATAATGAGGGAAGTTCGAGCATTGTGTTTGGATTTGGGAGTGATGCCTACTGCAATAATGACAGATTGTGAGAAGGCCCTCATAACTGCTATCCGGAGTGTTTTCGGCACCGAAGTTCAACACCTCTTGTGCTGGGTGCATATAAAGCACAACATCGAGGCACGTGCCTCGTCCATCTTGAAGAGGAAGGAAAGTGTGGATGCCTTTGCAAACCAATGTTGGGCACTTTTTTGCTCAGCTAGTGAAGAGAGGCTTGCCGTATTACGGACATCGTGGAAGAAAGGCCTTGTCGGATACGTGGAGGGCACATGGCTTATTCCGTACAAGACGAGCATAGTAAGGGCGTGGACGGATCATCATCTTCACTTCTTCACGAGGACTTCAAACAGGTATGACGTGCACAATATGTTGTTTTTTGTACTCATAGTTGTTAATGTCGTACTAACGTCATGTGATTTGACAAGGTTGAGGGGATGCACAAGGTTTTGAAAGATATTATTGGCTCTAGCAGAGGGGGCTTCAACAGAGTGATCGTGAGAATTCACCATGCCATCATCCTTCAAGTAGATCAGATTAGGGGGAGCATGAACCTTTCACTTTCCAAACGACCAACGGATTTCGATGATACATCGATGCCGGCAGTTGTACGAGCTACTTTTTTCTAGGCTCTTCTACCAAGTGTCTGATAGATGCTTTGATATGTTGTTGGGATATTACGATATGTTGAAGAAGGGGGAGTTCTCAAAAGAATGCAACGACCATTGGGTGAGAGATTGCCTCGGGTTGCCTTGCGTGCACAGTATTGCAAGAGCCATCATTTCAAGAACACCTCTCATTCCGTCAGACGTTCACGAGTTCTGGAGGGACTTGGAATGGGAAGAGACTCCAACCACAACACTTGGCCCTTCTGCCTATGTTCGAATGGACATTACAGAGATTAGACTTCGTGAAATGTTTGCCAAGTTAGAGGTTGGGACATTGAAGAAAGGCACGGCATTCCTACTAGGTGAGTTGTACGACGACTTGGAGCATCCAGAAGAGAGTACTTTGTTGGAGCCGACGGGAATCAAGTCAAAAGGAAGGCCAAGTGGTGCTAGGAACAAGGAGAAGGTGGATGAGAAGGCGGAGAATAGGGATAAGTGCTTGTTTGAGCATAGACGGGATGAGCTCCATGAGAATGAGAAGAAGGCGGGGCCGATGACAAAGGGGAAGGCAAGTGCGAGCACTGGTAGAGGCCCAAGTCGACCTAAAAACCAAGCAGGTGCATCTACTGCAGTAGTGATGGACTTTGACGACTTGCAATCCCAACCCATACTAGAAGAATCACAACCAGAAGATTTGCAGTGGCCTCAAGAACCAATTTTTCCCCTTGTTCATATGGGGGTGAACTTTGGAATTGACAATGTGGATGACTTCTGGATTCCGTACATCAAGAATGTTAGAGATGTACGCCCCGACGGACATTGTGGATATCGGTCGATGGCTGTATTGTTGGGGAGGCAAGAGCATGAATATGCCAACATCCGACGCGAGATGGTAACAGAGTTGCTTGACAATCGAGAGCTATACGAGCCGATACGTTGCCGTCTTCGACAAGGGTCTTGGGAGGATCTTATCTTGCAAGTGAACCATTGCAGAAGCCCTTGCTCAGAATTATACTGGCTTCACATGCCATTGATGGGTTTAGTGTTTGCCACACTCTATCAGGTTGGTCTCGTCTTATTAACGTGGGAAGTTCCGACGTTTTGCTTACCGTTGAGGAATAGGACATCAAGCATGGGACCTCCAGACAAGATTCTCGCCATGGCACATGTAGGCAATCATGATCACTTCATACCGGTAAAGGTTTTTTCTAATAAAAATATTTATGAAATTAGGTTACATTGTTTTCACTACTAAAATAGTTTGTGTGTGTATATGTAGGTGGTGCTTAAGGAAGGGTCGCCAATACCGTACACACCTGGTGCGTGGCGTAGAAACGCAGATCGAAACATTCTGTGGTGGACAACAAAGTTTGAGTTGAATTTGAAGATGTATCGAGATTACCGCATTGTATATTGTCGGGCACCAGATCCTTTTATGTATGTGGGAGACGGATCCGTTCATGTACTTGATTGATTACACGATTATGTAATGTAATATTTAGACAGCTTTGACGTGTTCATATCATTAATTTGATGTGTTTTTATTTAAGTTCGAAGTAGTTCAAACTCGCTTTTTTATCTCGATTTAATGGGCCTATACTGGCGCAAAGTAGTACAAAACATAACAAATCACATCCCTTGTTTCGTTAATTCTGATTGATTCATTTTGGAGCTAATTCTGCTTGATTCATTATCGATCCCCTCTTTCGCTAATTCCGCTTGCTTCCTACAAAACATGACAAATAGTTACTTCTATCTTTCTAACACCTACAACGTTTATTTGTTAATTTTCGGAAATAATACCTACAAAGACCCTCATTCTGCTTTATAAGTTGTTTTCTTTCCTTCCACAACTCCATAATGACCTCGTATGCCCTCGCGTCGTATGGTGGATCGAACCACGCAAAGAAATCACATCCCCCTTTATTATCAGGTTTGTGGACATCGTACATCCCCAATTCTAGGCATCCCCAATACCTTCTTCCGTATTGCCACTGTCGGTCACAAGTGTGTATGACCGCCTTAAAATTACAGAAGCAAAATCCCTCTCCTGTACTTGAACTCGAACTCAACGAAGATGCCATACTAACATGTAACGAGTTTTTTGTAGGGATAGAGAAGGGTGTACAAGGCTTAGGACGACATTGTATGTTGGTATTTGTAGGATGAAATAGAGTCGTTGGACGGTTAGCCGTTGAAGAATGACCGTTACCAGACTACACGTATAAGCTAAGCATGTATCTACACGTATAAGCTAAGCGTGTAGATACACGTATAACCTAAGCGTGTATCTACACGCTTAGCTTATACGTGTATCTACACGCTTAGCTTATACGTGTAGATACACGCTTAGCTTATACAAACACTTAGACCTTGTCTTAGCTAATCTAATTTTGTGTTTTAACTAGGCCCAATGTTACAAAAACAATCTAAACCCTAAGTATACTAGATAAGTCTAAGTGTACTAGATATAATGAAATACTATAGTACATAAGTCTAAGTGTACTAGATATAATGAAATACTATAGTACATAAGTCTAAGTGTACTAGATATAATGAAATACTATAGTACATAAGTCTAAGTGTACTAGATATAATGAAATACTATAGTACATAAGTCTAAGTGTATTAGATATAATGAAATACTATAGTACATAAGTCTAAGTGTACTAGATATAATGAAATACTATAGTACATAAGTGTAACTATACTAGATATAATGAAATACTATAGTACATAAGTCTAAGTGTACTAGATATAATGAAATACTATAGTATATAAGTGTAACTATATGAAATATAATGAAATACTATAGTACATAAGTCTAAGTGTACTAGATATAATGAAATACTATAGTATATAAGTGTAACTATATGAAATATAATGAAATACTATAGTACATAAGTCTAAGTGTACTAGATATAATGAAATACTATAGTACATAAGTGTAACTATACTAGATATAAGAAATACTATAGTATATAAGTGTAACTATATGAAATATAATGAAATACTATAGTACATAAGTCTAACTGTACTAGATATAATGAAATACTATAGTACATAAGTCTAAGTGTACTAGATATAATGAAATACTATACTACATAAGTCTAAGTGTACTAGATATAATGAAATACTATAGTACATAAGTCTAAGTGTATTAGATATAATGAAATACTATAGTACATAAGTCTAAGTGTACTAGATATAATGAAATAATATAGTATATAAGTGTAACTATATGAAATATAATGAAATACTATAGTACATAAGTCTAAGTGTACTAGATATAATGAAATATTATAGTACATAAGTGTAACTATACTAGATATAATGAAATACTATAGTATATAAGTGTAACTATATGAAATGTAATGAAATACTATAGTACATAAGTCTAAGTGTACTAGATATAATGAAATACTATAGTACATAAGTCTAAGTGTACTAGATATAATGAAATACTATAGTACATAAGTGTAACTATACTAGATATAATGAAATACTATAGTATATAAGTGTAACTATATGAAATATAATGAAATATTATAGTACATAAGTCTAAGTATACTAGATATAATGAAATATTATAGTACATAAGTCTAAGTATACTAGATATAATGAAATACTATAGTACATAAGTCTAAGTGTACTAGATATAATGAAATACTATAGTACATAAGTCTAAGTGTACTAGATATAATGAAATACTATAGTATATAAGTCTAAGTGTACTAGATATAATGAAATACTATAGTATATAAGTGTAACTATATGAAATATAATGAAATACTATAGTACATAAGTCTAAGTGTACTAGATATAATGAAATACTATAGTACATGTATAAGCTAAGCGTGTAACTATACTAGATTGTTAGGGTATTGGGTTCTTAGGGTTTAGACATCACGCGCTTAAGCTAAGCTTGTTCATCACACGCTTAAGCTAAGCTTGTGACTACACGCTTAAGCTATGCGTCTAGGAACACGCTTAGCTTAAGCGTGTTATTATGCATGGTGATTCATGGGACTGCCATGCATTCCCCATGCAGGTACGTTCAGAACGACTGGAATTAATGAGCTCCCAACCACCGTACGTTGTCCTTCTATTTTATGGTTCGATAATGTTATGTTGCTCTCTCGTACACGTAGGTAAGCATCAAACCACATAATAAACATGAACAAACATAGTAAACCAAATAAGATAAATACATAACTTTTACATAAATACTATGTACATATGAATCCTGTCTAATCCAAAACATAAAAAACTACTATGGCTGCGAGCCACTACCTTCGCCAGGTTCCGTGACAGAATCACGAAACATCTGGGACTGGCGAGGTGGGGGTGAGGCCATGGGGGGAGGCTGCCCAGTCAGCATATGCAGCCATAACGCCGCGTGTTGCTCGAACGTCCGTGTCGCCGCCTCAGGTGTGTGTAAATAAGTGCGGATATCACCGGCAACCACTTGAATGCGCTGTATAGAAAGCAAGTAATATTTGTCAAAATATTGCAAAATATAAAATTATAGATAAATCATTCAAATAATTCGACAAAAGTTAGCGTACCGCGACTGCGTCAACGCCTGGAGGGACGTGGATAAGGCCGATCGGACGATCACGTCTGACTGAACCGGGATCGACCAATGGATGAGAACACTCATCATACCAATCTAAATAATCGGCAGACATGTCCCACCCATGTGTCGCAACCGATCCCTGGAGGTCAATCAGGGGTCTCGGGTCTGCATCCCAAGCCAGTAGAAGCTCATCCGCAAAACTCACCTCGTATCCCTTGATTTCCTCTTTCCTGACGACCTTGGCCGGCTGAATGGGCAGAACTGGGATAGGCTGCATCATCCCAAACTGCCTGAGGACTCTGTCCGGGTGGTACGGCTCCTGAACATCTACAATGCGCAGTATACCGCGAAACCTGGTAGGAGCTACCTCAGGAGCCTGGAAGTCCAACCCCACCCAGGGGGTCCAGGTAATCTGTAAAGTCAAAAAGGCAAAGTGAATACATATATACTAAAATAAATTAAAGACTAAGATATCGAAAATTACGTGTACTATTCTACCTCCTCGTATCTCATGCGGTCCAACATGCGGCGTATGGCGATCAAACGACCGGTGTCTCTACTGTTCGGCACCTTCGCGGCACCAGAAACAGCTCCTCCAAAGGCCTGAGGGTTCGTGACATATTGTTCCCGAAAATGTGGAAAATATGCCCAAACCCAGCACTGTAAATGAATAACTAAGGACATTAATGACCAAAATATTAAAACGTAACTTAATATTTGAGTAATCTATCTAATATCTTACCCTGATCAGAATCCCACACGATGCAATGCCCTGTGCTCCACGCCTAGACGCCTGTCCCAAGTTGCGGTAGACGTATGCTAGAATCCCAGCTCCCCATGCAGTGTCGCATGTGACATCGTGGTCAAACAAAAGCGCCAACCACTTCTGCTTCGCGGCGTTAGTGGACTTGTCCACCAGTACAGTCGAGCCGAGAAGCAAGAAGAGGTAGTACGTAGCAATAACGCCCTCGTCACGAACCTCACTCCTCATCCAGGCCTCCAGTACTGTAGTCTCTAAATGCCCCAAAGGAATACCACCAGCTGTGTGCCATCTCCTCACCTCCTCCTCAGCAACGCCCAGATCAGCACATATGCGTTGTCTCACTGTCGGCTCATCGAGGTCTGAAGTGCAGCTCCTCCCACGTATGGGAACCTGTAAGATTTGGTGAATATCAGCAAGGGTGATGGTCATCTCTCCGAAGGGCATATGAAATGTGTTCGTCTTGGGATGCCATCTCTCCACAAATGCCGAAATCAATGCCGCATCCATGTTGCATGCTATGCCTAGTGTGCGTAGACCGGTAAGCCCGCTCCGCTCCGCCAGCCTAAACCACGTATGTGGCTCAGGGCTAATGTAATGCTCGTGTGTAGAACAATGGGTTGTGCGGAAATGGATCCTCAGAATCTTACGACTCTGAATTAACGGTATTTAAAATTAGTATACAATTTCGAATAAAAAACATTTATAGGTAAAACACATAAACTAAAAAACCTAAAACATACCAGGTCCTGCTCCGCCTGACGACGGGCTACCCTGCTACGACGAGGCTCTGCCTGCTCGGCAATCTGAGGAACAGGAGCATCCTCAACAACTGCAACGTCTCCTCTATGTCTCCGTCTCCTCTGCTGTACATGAGGCGGCATCTGCGGAAGTGCCTCAGGAGCGGGCTGAGGTATAGGACGGTCAAATATGGCCCGAGCAATGTGTATCTCGTAGCTAGAGAGAAGAATCGGACACCTTGGGCCTCCAGGCATCCAAGGATGGTAAGTATGTACAACAAATGGACCGGGAGGAGGTGGAGAAGAAGGACCAACATGAGGTGGAGAAGAAGGACCAGCATGAGGTGGAGAAGAAGGACCAGCAGAAAGTGGAGAAGAAATATCGGCAGAAGGTGTAGAAGAAGGATCAACATGGGATGGAGAGGGGACAGGAGTAGGTATCGACCCAAAAAAAGGCGGGGAATGAAAAAATGGAATGTCGTCCGTACTCAACTCCTGTGTCGGTAATGTAGGCTCCACAGACTCAACAAAGTCATACCCTGCCCCATGACGCGACTGCTCCTCAACAGCCTCATCATCAACTGTCATGGGCTCAGCTACCAAGTCCTCGGCGTCCTCCAAATAGTCATCATCAGCGGTGCCGGTCATAGGCGGCTGCGAAGATACCGCACTAGACGACAATATATCAGTACTCATAGTAGCGGCGCGGCGACGAATAGACTCCGATATACCAACACGCCGGGTGCGGTCAGCAACAACAGGTGTCGGCTCCGTCCGCCCAGTAGGGGTGATGACTGCAAATATACTCTAATTTTTTAGATACTATTTTAATTAGGGACTAATTAATACATTTAGGAACTTAAATGATTAATTTTAGAATTTATTATACTTGTTATTTTCTAAATATACTATACGAGCCAATAATTCTAATCTATAACTACCTAATTTATGAAAATTAGTGACTAATTATTTACTAAATTTTTCTATTTCAAATTAACAACATTATTTACTAAATTAATTTTAGAATTTACTAAATTATTTAATAAATTATTTGCTAAATTGGAGACTAATTATTTACAAAAACAATTACGATAATAATGATCAATTTAAAATTTAAAATAATACCGCTCGTAGACCGATTTGACTCGATCCAGGCGTCATCGGAGTTGTATCCGCTAGGTCCCTAGCTCGACCTCCCCTTCCACCACGGGTCCGAGCTCCGTCGGAAACCACCAAGCCCTCCTCCTCCTCCTCCTCCTCCTCCTCCTCTACCGCCATCCACGCAGACATTCCGCCGGAGCTCGCACCACCGGCGCCGGAACTACCTCCGCCTCCTCCAGCAGCCTCCGCGTCTCTCGGCGTCGCGCCCCCGGTCGCCCCTTGCTCCAGATTTCCGGCTGCCGCTCCGCCGCCGCTTTTGGACCTCTCTCCGCCGCCAATGAACTCGCCCAAACCATCCCAATCATAATCCATGCCTAATTTCAAACAATCGAAGCAAATGGAGGAGAGATTTCGTCGAAATCGTTTTCGAATTTTTTAGGTTTTGAACGCGTCGGGAGGAAGAAGACGAAGTGGAAACTTAAGCGTCTAAAACAAGACGCCTAACTTAGGCGTATGGTTTTACTAGGGAATGGGCAAAGGCGGCCGGCCCAATAACCCATATATCCATACGCCTAGATTAGGCGTCTGGGTTTACTGGGGAATGGGCAAAGGCTATTGGGCCGGCCCAATAACCCATATAACCAGATGCCTAATCTAGGCGTGTGGTTAAACGCCTAAGCTAAGCGTGTGGTTCATACATGTTTTCGAAAATGGCAAGAATACCCCTCCACGCTTAGATTAGGCGTGTAAAATCAGACGCTTACCTTAAGCGTTTAGAATAGCGTCCATTTAGATAATTTTCCGCGTGTATTTAGCATGTCCGTATCGTTATTGTCACAGAGGAAGCCATGGCCGCCACAAGTCCACCACCATCCTTGGACACCCAATCAACCACCACTCCACCAATCAAGTCCCCACACTGTCTCTTGATCTCTGTCTTACTCTATCCTTCTCCTCTGTACATCACTAGAGAAATCACTTCGTCACTATCGATTTAACGTTGAGGAAGCCATGGCCTCTTTTCCTCCGTTTTTGCAAATCTCTTCGTCACTATCGATTTCCTTGAGAACCACCGCCGCCTTTGACAACCACCAGCCACCAAATCTCCATTTTGCAAGGGCGAAAGTTCCTAAACCCTAATTTTGGCATCTACATGACCATAGAGCTGAAGAGGTTAATGCCCTTCAAATTGGTTCTAGATCTAGTTGTTTCTCATATGGTTGTTGTTGCCAAGGCAACCAATTCTTCGATCCAATTGGGGATTGATGTCGGCGAGCACAATAAGGTACACTATTGTCTATCTCCCTCCCTTCTCAACCCCTAACACTTTAATTTCTTCCCCTTTTCTTGTAGTTGTAATCTTGATTCAAAGAAAAAGAAAGAATTGGGGTAGAAAGAAACGACCAACATCGGAGCCGCCAAGAGCTGGGCGGCGAAAGGCGGTCGGTAGGTGGACAGGAAAGGTGGGTAGCACGATGTAGTTGTGGGAGAAAATAAAGGCATTATTATTTCAGAAATACAATAATATATTAATTTTTGACATCCAAACAGACATTCTGAAAATATATATTAGAATTAATGATGAATATTTTATAAAACATTACCAAGCGGCCATATAGGTGTTTTGGGCCGTTTCTGTGTTTGGAACCAAACGGCCAGATCAGGCACACGCCCATCATTCATGTCGGATCAGGCCCAAGCCCATTACTACGTTATTCAGCATATATAAACCAACCTCGAAACCCTAGCCCATTTCCTTTATTTCTTTGCGTCGTGTTTCTCTTATGTCCTTCTTCAAAACTTTCATTTACAGATTCACCTCTTTGAAATTTTCCAGATCCAACTTTTGACCATTTCTTCCCCGATTTCAATTTTCCATTTTTATCGTTATGTAGATGGCGTCTGTGTTTGTTGATCTATGCTTGTTTAAACCTTATTATTGTTATTACAGATCTAAAATTCATCGTTTTTATTCTTCTTTTTCAAGATGGAAATTTAAACGACACTATGTTCTCTTGTTTTCTTCTTCTAAATCTTCAAAATCCTAGTTTTTTCGTTCTAAAAACCTATTAAGATTTCGGTTGACGATCGCAGTTTTTTTCTAATATTTGATGGATCTTTCAGCTAAACAAAAGTCAAATTGGAAATTCGATTTCACGCAAGTGATAATTAAAAGGTAACTTTTCGATTCAATATATTTCCATCTTGTTTCTCTCTAAGATAGAAATTTACCGTTAAAATTGTTTTTTTTTCTGTAACATGCAACTAGAAAATCGTGGAAAATCGTGTAACATTCCGCTCTCGTTTCTTCGTCGGCGACTTGCGAACTCCGATTCTGATTTTCTCGCCGGTGATGCCTCCCGTTGTACCGGAAGGGGGCGTGATGACTCGAAATTCTCGGAAACAGTCAAGGAATCCTTTGAATCATACGGGAGGTGATGCTGAAACTCCAATTGATCTCAATCCGCCGAATGCAGATAACTTGGAGAACACAATGAAAACGACTTTGGAATCTGGAAATGAAACTGCGAAATCTCTTCCCACTGTTGTTGATGTTTCGATTGCTAAGGAGCGGAATCCTTCAGAATGGATGAATCCGAACTCAATGAAGCCTGTTGATGAGAATTTTGTGCAAATCTCTAAATCAAAACCTTCGTTCTTGGAGGCGCTCACTGGAAACAGGATTTTCTCCATTGATACTAAACTGGAGCATATTGAGCTCACAAATAGGGAGATCTATACTTTCTCTATGGAGGAAGTTCAGCAGGAATCTGATCAATGGAAGTTTGTTATGATAGGAGCAGTTATTGGTGATCCTATCACTACTGGAGTCATGGAGGCTTTTGTGAAGAAATTCTGGTTGATTCCCTTCCCTAAGATCCAGGTTAAAGCTAATGGGATCTGGATCTTTCAATTACAAGAGCGGGAGCATATCGATTGGGTTTTGGATCACGGACCATGGCTAGTTGATGGTGGTAAGCCTCTAGCTCTCCAACGATGGACCACTGGAATGGCCATGACTTGGTCAAGTTTTCAAAGAGTTCCTGTGTGGATTACCTTGCCTGATTTGGATCCTATCTTCTTCTCCACACATATGCTTAGTGTCATTGGAAGTATGATCGGTATTCCTGTTTGTATGGACAACATCACAGCGACTAAAAGAAGACTCTCATATGCTAGACTTTTGATTGAGATCTTTGCTCAAGAAGCAGCTACAACTGAGGTATGTTTGCAAGGGCCTAACAGCAAGATCTACAAGCAGAAAATTGAGTATGAATGGCTGCCCTGGTGCTATAGTGAATGTAGAGTCTATGGTCACACTATTAAGTATTGTAGCAAAAGTAACAAGAGTCGAATTCATGCACAGAAGCCTGAGGCTAAAGCTAACAGAATTGCTCCTTCTGATAAGACTTGGGTCCCAAAGAATAGCTCTGAAGCAGTTCCAAGAACTGCAGCCAACATTGCTAATAATATTGATTCTAGTCTTATTGTTCAAGCCACATCTTCTCAATAGACTATTGCTAGTACTCAACCAGCTGATAAGATTGTTGACAGAGGTAGAATTTCTGTTCCTCTCAAGAGAAGATGATTAGTGTTAATTCTCAACAAACAGGCACCTATCCTAATAAGAGCACTACTGCTAAAGGTAAAGGGGTCAATCTATCACAGAATAAGACTAATAGTCTTGTTGCTTCTTCTCCTCCCTCAAATAATCTCTCTAAGAGTTGTAACAGCTCTAAAAGCAAAGCTAATGGATGATTGTAAATGTTGTTTCTGGAATACTAGGGGGCTAAGCTCTCTCCCTAGGATCAAGCTTGTTAGAGCTTTTATTAGAAGAAATAAGATTAGTCTTGCTGGTCTTCTGGAAACCAAGGTTGCCTCCAACAAGGAATTTGTTATCAAAAATTCTTTAGAGGCCTCTTGGAAGTATATTGCTAATGCTACCTCCTCTTCCAAGGGTAGAATTTGGCTTATGTGGGATCCTA
Organism: Rheum nobile; assembly: GCA_027886185.1. Lineage (NCBI taxonomy): Eukaryota > Viridiplantae > Streptophyta > Magnoliopsida > Caryophyllales > Polygonaceae > Rheum > Rheum nobile. The sequence goes on along the minus strand of WOAB01000207.1, from coordinate 2,370,244 downwards.
CAGTGATCAATGTGGATGTTCTGTTTGTATCTAGTCAGATTATTCATGGTAAAGTGACTGTTATTCAGAACAAAATCAGTTTCTATTATCACTAGAGCTGATATGTGGAGGGATCTTTGTGCTTTAAAACCTGGTGCTGCTGATGCATGGCTTTGTGCTGGTGATGTTAATTGTATCTTTGACTCCACTGAGAAGATTCATTTCAGGAATTACCTTGATAGGCCATCTACTGAACTTGCTGATGCTATACATTCTCTTTGTCTCACTGATCATCCTTTCTCTGGAGCTCATTTTACTTGGAGTAATCAACAAGCTGGTTTGGACATAATTGCTTTCAAGCTTGACAGAGTCATGGTTAGCTATGCTTGGCATAATTACTTTCCTTCCTCTACTGTTTTCTTTGTTGATCCTTTGTGTTCTGATCATTCCCCTGGAATTGTTAACCTTCATCCTGCTCAATCCTTTAAGAATGCTCCTTTTAAGTTTCATATTTTTTGGACTGAGGAAGATGACTATATGGAGGTGATTTCTAATGCTTGGAATATTCATGTGGATGGTTTTGCTCAATTTGCCCTTGTTACTAAGCTGAAAAATGTCAAAAATGCTCTTAAACAGTGGCAGCATGGAAGGTTTAGGAAGCTTGAGTTGCTTGTTGATAAGTGTGTTAAAAAGCTCAGTGAAGCTCATAATGTTCTCCAGGCTGATTTCTCTAATATTGCTAAGCAAAACATTGTTGCTGAAGCTAAGGATGAACTTGACCGTAGGAATGCTCAACTTCAGAGTTATGTTACTCAGAAGGCAAAAATTGATTGGTTAAAATTTAGTGAGGAGACCTCTAGCTTCTTCTATAACAGTATCAAGGTCAGGAAAGCTAAGTGCTCTATTTTTGCTCTTAAAGACAGCAATGGTAACATTATTGATCAGCAAGATGATATTGTGAATGAAGTGCTTGACTTCTACATAAATCTCTTTGGGACTGTTGTTAATGATTGCACATGTTCTTTTTCCTCTCTTAAAGGACCTTTACTAGGTGTTGATAATAGTAAAGACCTATGATGCATCCCTTCTTATGCAGAAATTAAACATGCTATTTTTGATATTGGGAATACCAAATCCCCTGGCCCAGATGGATTTGGAAGTTGGTTTTTCAAGCATGGATGGAGTTTAATTGGTAATGCAATGTGTGAGGCTATTTGTGAGTTCTTTAGAAGAGGGAAACTCCTTAAATAACTCAATACAACTTTCATATGCCTTGTTCCAAAAGTGGAAGATCCTTTCTTTGTAAAGGAGTACAGGCCCATTGCTTGTTGTAACACTGCACTAAAAATCATCTATAAGATCCTTGTTGATAAAGTGAGACTCCTCCTTGATAAAGTCATTGCTCCCTCCCAAAGTCCCTTCATTCCGGGAAGATCTATTAGCCATAATGTTGTTGTTGCTCAAGAGCTGGTTAGGGGGTATGGCAGAGCTGGTATCTCTCCTAGATGCATGATAAATCTTGACATCCAAAAGGCCTATGATTGTGTTAGCTGGACTTTCTTGCAAGATGCTATGATTTTTCTGAACTTCCCAAGACAACTGGTTTTGTGGATCATGGAACTTGTCACTACTCCTTATTATTCAGTCATTATTAATGGAGAATCTAAGGGTTTTTTCCCTGGGAAAAGAGGCCTGAGGCAAGGTGATCTCCTCTCTCCCTTCCTCTTTGTTATTGTTATGGAGATGCTTGATAGAAGATTTAAGATGCTCAGTACTACTAAAGGTTTCCATTTCCATCCTGAATGCAAAAAAGCTCAGATTATTTCCCTTGCTTTTGCTGATGATCTTCTGATTTTTTGCAAACCTTCTAAGTCTACTCTTCTCCTTATCAAGAATTGTCTTGAATGTTTTGGGGATGAGTCTAGGCTCAAAGCTAACCAGGCCAAGACCACAGTTAATTTTGGTGGCCTTAGTGAAGCTGACAAGAATGAATGCATCAGTATCCTTGGATATGCTATTGGCACTTTTCCTATCAGGTACCTTGGTACTCCTCTTCACTCTAAGAAGCTCGGAGTCTGTGATTACATTCCTTTGTTTAATAGACTTAAGAGCACTATTCAATCTAAGATGGCCAAGAAGATGTCCTATGCATGCAGAGCTCAGGTTATTCGATCTGTCATTGAGGGTGTGCTTACTTTCTGGATGTAGTCTTTACTTCTTCCTATCAAAGGGATTAAGCAGATTGAAAGTATTTGTAGATCTTTCTTATGGTCAGGAGAGATTAGTGGGAAAAGAAGCCTTGTGGCTTGGAAGAATGTTTGCTGTGATTTTGATAAAGGGGGACTTAACTTCAAGGAGCTGCTTTCATGGAATAAAACTCTTCTTAGTAAACTCTTGTTTGATTTTACTCTGAATAAGAGCAACATCTGGACTATATGGGCCAATCACTATGTACTGAAGGGGAGGTCTGTGTGGGATGTGTCTCCCAAGCTTTCTGATTCTTGGCTTTGGAAGACACTTCTTCTTCTTAAAAACCAGCTTCTTCCTTTGACACATAATATTTATCAATTGTAACTCATCAAAACTAATGGTAATCTGGACTGCTCCAAGCTCTATGGTCTCTTTAAGTCTCCCAGGCCTGCTATTCCCTGGTGTGGCTTATTATGGTCATGGACTCAGTCAAAAAACGGGTCTTTCACGTGATGGCTTGCAACTCTAAAGAGACTCCCTACTGCTCAGAAACTTTTTACCCGGGGTATTATCAGAGATAACAAGTGTGTATTGTGTGGATCAAGTGAAGAGTCAGAGGAGCACCTTTGGTTTGAATGCAATGTTTCTCGGCAAATTCTTGGCAAAGTCTTGTGTTGGCAAGGTATTGGGGTCACTAAAGAGAATTTGGTAGATTGGTGGAATTGGTTTGTTGCTTTCCAAAGAAGAGATAACAACATTTTTAAGTGCAAACTGATGTCCATTATCTGTACAGTCTACTATACTTGGAAGCTCAGAAACAAGATCATTTTTCAAGAGGGAGTTGTGGACATTGATGGTTGTGCTTCAGACATTATTCATGCTTGCAAATTCACGATCATACATAAGCTCAAGCTGAGAGGTAGGCGTGGCATGGCAATGAGGAGGAGATTACATGTTTGATTTCCTTGTTCTCTTTCCCTTCTTCTAGCCTACCTTGTATTGTATTTCATTTCTAGTTTGTTTTGTTCTGTTTCTGGATTGGTGTTTGTGTATCTTTATTTCTTATTGTTGTTTGTTTGATTGGTTGGTTGTTTGTTGTCTACTTGCTTAGTAAGCAAGCGTGTAACAAGGACGTTAGGCCTTTTTCCTAATACTATTAATAAAATTTAACCTTTGCTAAAAAATATCGTGGATCTGGAACATTTCTCTGTAACATTGATGGTTCTTCTGAAGAAACAGATCTGGTGTTCAAGAGATGTTCGATGCATAAAAAAGTAAGTTTCTCTCTATTTCAATTTTTCTGTAAGTATTTTCGACATCATATTTTTTTTTGTAATTTACTAATTATTAATATTTGATTCGTTTTTGACATGTCGAAATTTGTATGTTGTGGAAGCACATTCAAGAATGAGCCCAATGGATCTATCAACCTTCATCGATGGCCTAAAACATGTGAGAAATCTATCCTTTCTCTAGTTAACCCATTCTATATAACCAAAATTTGATAAATAAATCAAAATCGAACGAATAAAATACTATTTCATAATATTTTAATCAAACAAAAACGGATATTTACCATTAACTAATATATATTATATAGTAATATTGATAATTCAATGGCTTAGAATATAATGTTTTTGTTTTTCCAAAGAATATATTTTTAACACCTAAATATTTTCTGTAATATTTATACTTTCAACTAACTTACACATATTTGCATATGATGATATGAATAATTAAATATGCATTTATTTAAAATCGATTTAATACACATATAGGCTTAATGACCTTAAATATTGGGCTAATGGGATGATTGGGCCAAAATGATTTATACCTAATTCATTAATGGAATTACAGGCCCAATATATATATATAATGTACATTTATATGGTTAATGGGCTTTAATATGCGGCTAATTAACTTCTGGTCTCCAAAATTTAAAAAGCCCAGTTTCTATCTTTGGCCCAAATAGCAAGAAACGAAAGAAAGAAAAAAGGTACTTTCTTAATCTGTCTAGAGTGTTCGTTTCAGATTCCCGATGTAAAAAATCAATTAAATAGATAAACTTTCACGATGCTTTCTCTCTGTCACTGCAAAATAAAGTCTATCGTTTCTATTTCTCTTTGTCTTCTCTCTATTCTCTTTCTATTTCTCTCTCTTTCTTTGTCTCTGTATTACATATCCAGATCCATAACAATAAAACTTCTACAAAGTCACACCCTTGTCTTTCTATTTCTCTCTCTTTCTTTATGTTTCAAATTCAAACCACAACAACTCCGCTGATGAGGAGATCGATCTAACCTCAAACATCTGAAGCATGTAAAAGATGTAAGCTGTTGTCCATTTCTCTACCTCTATTTTGGTCTCTCTCAGTCTGTCGCTGACACTCTCTCTCCAACTGCATGTATGTATTTATATCACTTATACTTCTATCTCTCTAAAATCTGTAACTTGTAATAATTTTTGTTCTATGCAGATCGACCATGGACTTTCAGATCCAAGGAGATTTTCTACGTAGATACAAAGTTATTACATGTAAGTTCTCTCTCTCTCTCTCTCTCTCTCTCTCTCTCTCTCTCTCTCTCTCACTGTATATCTCTATATCTCTTCATTTTTAGCTATTTCTCTAAATTTTTTATATCTATTTGTATGAGTTGTTCAGATCTATTAATTTGAAATCTCTTGTTTGCGAGGGTTAAACCAAAGACACCAATGATGGGCTTCAATTGAAAAAAATGACCATCAAGGAGGAAGTTGTTTGATTCTGTAATGATGTAAGTATGATATCAATTTTAGGCATTATTTTATTTAAGTGATATTGAAATAAAAGTATAGATTAGATACATTAATTTTGAGAACCTAATTAGACAATATGTTAATTTTGAGAACCTAATTAGGCCATTTAGAAAAAAATGACCCTTTATATTAGACTAAGCCCTAACATTTACCTTAGAGGCTTTTCCTTATCAATTTTAATATGTTATTTTGAGAACCTAATTTTGAGAACCTAATTAGACAATATTTCTAAATGACCTTTTATATTAAACCCTAAGCCCTAACCTTTACTTTATAGGCTTACTCTAAACCCTATAACATAATTATCAAGTTGAGAACCTAATTGTTAATAATCTAAATCCTAACACCTACATAATGACCCTTTAGAATAAACCCTAAGCCCTAACTTATAAAAAGTGTTCATTTCTAATATTGAATTTATTATTTTAAATTGGTAATATGCATATTTTTTGTATTGAATATGTTATTTTACATTAATTATTTTAAATTCAAAATATTGCAAAATGACCCTTTATATTAAACCCTAAGCCCTAACATTACCTTATAGGCTTACCCTAAACCCTTTGAAATAATTATCAATTTTTATGTTATTTTGAGAATCTAATTTTGAGAACCTAATTAGACAATATTTTAAAATGACCATTTATATTAAATCCTAAGCCCTAACCTTTACCTTAGAAGCTTATCCTAAACCCTATAACATAATTATCAATTTGAGAACCTAATTTTAAAGTGTTCATTTCTAATATTGAATTTTTTATTCTAAATTGATAATATTCATATTTTCTATACTGAATATATTATTTTATATTAATTATTTTAATTTCAAAATACTTTGAGAACCTAATTGTTAAACCCTAAACCCTAACATTTATCATGCATTGATTAAAGAAGGCTTTATATTAAACCCTATGCATTCTTTAATTAGACAATATTTCTAAATGACCCTTTATATTAAACCCTAAGCCCTAACCTTTACTTTATAGGCTTAGCCTAAACCCTATAACATAATTATCAATTTGAGAACCTTATTATTAATAATCTAAATCCTAACACATACATAATGACCCTAAATCCTTAACCCTAACCTATAAAAAGTATTCATTTGTAATATTGAATTTATTATTCTAAATTGATAATATTCATGTCTTTTGTACTGAATATGTTATTTTATATAGTAGATTATTTTATTTTCAAAATATTTCTAAATGACCCTTTATATTAAAACCTTTTATCCAATACAGGACTTATGAAATGGAATCAATTTGCATTAAATGAACCAGTAGTTTTTAATACTAGGAAACTTGCCCGTGCTATGCATCGAATGGGTAAATTTTTTATATTTAAGTTGGATTTAGAGTGTTTTGATTTATAATGTTGTAATTTTGGATAATGAATTGGTATGATGGGAAAAAACTCATTCAAATAATGTTTAATTTTAACTGAACTTGATGATGAAAATACTCTAGCTTTCTCGGTGATGAATTTCACTCCCCACCATGCAAGTATCCTTCCTCCCTTGTGGTTTTGTATAGTTTGTTTAATTTGTATTATACAACGACAACAATCAACCCAGTAAAATCCCACCACGGCAGGGTCTGGGGGATCCAGATGTACGCATCCATACCCCGAAGAAACTCGAGAGGATGTTTCCTGATAGACCCAAACGAGACTGACACACAGGCAGAAAAATAAGCAGATAATAACCACAAACAAACAAACCAAGTCAAAGAAACACTCCCTGTCCAAGTCAATCCTCTACCCTAATCTTTGTATTATAAATCTCAATATTATCTATAACCTTTACCATGAACCCTACTCTAAAATCAAAAATAAACTTTTCATTTCTAATAACCATGATATCACCACTTTGGATGTTGATCTTTACTCACCATTATTTCATGCTTGCGTGCGTGTGTAGAAATGGTTTTAGTTTCATTAGTGATATAGTGGTTTGTGTATTGTATTTATTTATTTATTTATAAAGTGTGATGATTTGTCAGTTGGTTAAAATGAATTGGAAACTTATTGTGTTCATATATATATATGAACTATTAATACTGGTTTATCAATTTGTGCATAAGTTAAATGGTGTTATATTAATTTTAGTCTTGCTTCAAACGTTTGTAGTACTAACATAGATTTCAAACAAAATTTGATGCTTTACTTGTGCGTTATATATAAGTTTGTAAGCATGTATTAAGACGCCATGAATTAAAAAGTAAGTATATATATAAATTATTTTGGTTGGACAATGTATTTACTATTTTGCTAATTATATTTTCATTAGTTTTTCAAGTGTTTTTAGTATTTAAGATGTATCATGTATTGTTTTTTGCGTGTTTGGTGATCTTTTATGTCTATATGTAAATAGTGACATTTTTAGTTGCATGTACCACATTTGATATAGTAAATAATATTATAGTTTTAATTTTTAAGTTATTTTAGTTTCTAGATACTTCATGATTTCTATAATTGAATGTATTTTGTAAGTGAACATAGTATATATTTCTTGACATAAGTGCGAGTATAAAATGCAAAGTAATTATAATGAGTTGTTTGTATCAACGTAAAATTTAAAAATATGTAATAACGTGGAGGAGTTAGTTTAATAAAACTCTTTTTCCCATTTATCTATCTCAAAATAATAAATGATATAAAAGTGGAGGAGTTAAGGATGAGTTGAATTAAGACAACTCACTTTCCCTAATCTGTACCTTTACCCTATGTGAGGCTGCCTCTTTGTTCCCACAACCTTAACCCTCTACGATATTCCACAACCCCCAACCTGACTCCATACCCTCCACCTATCGAGATGCTGTATATATGCAGCAGGTTAACCGACACTCCAGTCAGAGCACATCAACGAGAGAGAATGAGCGGAACGGGAAAAAGATGTGTGCGTTATCGGCGCTTTAGGCTTCATTGCGTCGTGGATCGTCTAGGCTCTTCTTCAACGTGGCTACACCGTCAAGGCCTTTGTTCGCGATCCCGATTAGTTTCTCGATTTTACATATCTTCATGCTTTACAACTCCTTTTGCGGACAATTTCTCGTTACAGTCGCTTTTTGTGGTAAAATCGCCCATTTTCGATTTTTTAGGGTTTCATGACAGAGTTATCGGAGAAATTTATATGTCTAGGTTTTTTCCATTTCCTTCTCTCCCTTGTGAAACTCACGATTTGAATGCTCTTTATTTTAGTATACATGTAATTTATCGATTATCTATTTTCCTTTGAAGATGATCCTAAGAAATGTGGGCACTTGGTTGCACTTGATGGAGCTAAAGAGAGGCTACATTTATTCAAGGCCAATGTATTCGAGGATGGCTCCTTCGATTTTGGCATTGTTGGGTGTGATGGTGTTTTTCATACTGCTTCTCTCTTTTACCATGATGTCAAAGATCCACAGGTTAATGTCTCCTTCCTATCTCTTTTCATCACATTTTTAGGTATAATAACATTGCTCCTCTTGAGGTACTATGGAGTTTTTTTAGACAATGAGTTGTTGTTACCTGATTGAGTGTTTGATGTAATGTATCGTGTTCTACGACACTCACAATTGCTCAACTTGCATATTTCAAGTAATGCTAATTGATCCAGCGACCAAAGAACTTACTTTAATTTATGGCGTCTTAATACAGGCTTACAAACTTATATATAACGCAAAAGTAAACCATCAAATTTTGATTGAAATATATATTACAGATGCATTTCTTCCGAACAATTACCTTAAAATTGGATATAAGATGCATTTCTAATGACTGATGTACACAGCGTAGGCATTGGATAGAAAAGATGCTCAAGCTTCGAACTTCTTGATTGGCGAATTGAATCCCAGGGTTCCCACTTGGTTGTCATCAAATAACCGTAGTATATTGCACTAGGGAACAGTAGGGCAACCTTGCTGAAGAGGAGAGAAACCTTGAGCATCCTTTTTCAAATATTTTCAACTACCAAGGATAACGTTCTCAATCCTCTTCTTTCCTTTTCTTTCCAAAGATCACAACCAAGAAAATATATTCCAAAACTAAATATTGTGGAAGATTGCATCCATGTACATCAAAGCCCACAAGATCTCTTTCAAATCACAACGTCTTGTAGCCATCAAGTCATCCCTGAATGCACCACATCTTTTCCCATGCAGTTGCATGCCATCATTGCAACGTCGCTCTGCCTGATTCAACTGCTCATCTCGATGCTCAGTTATGTGACATGATTCTGCATTGATCGAATGCGCTCGACGCTCCCCTGTTTGGGACCGGGATCGATGTCGTCTACCCCCTATGCTCAGGCGGGGATCAGGTCCGCTCTCTGCCCCGGTATCGAACCTCCCTTGACACCGAGCGACGTCTGCTTGTTGTACAACCTGTTGCACTAAGAAGGTTGATGTGTTTGTGCATTGTTAAATAAAATACAAGTGCAAAATTTATGATGCACTTTTCAACAGACTTTGGTGCATATGATATAACTTGGTGTACAAGAGTTATTTTTTGCCCAATAAATTTTATTATTTGAATTATACGAATAAAATTTGATCGTGTCATTCTTTAACCATTTTTTGATATATCTCTCTATTTTTGGGGCATGGGACAACCGCATGAGGTACATCAGGGTAAACCAGCTTGTGTGACTCGTTTTGATCGTTGAGGGTGTCAATGAGAAGGGGCGGGGCAAACTGAACCGTGCCTTGGTGTTTCTCTGAGTCCTGGCAGAACTAGAGAATGATGGTGTCGATCGACCAAAAGAGCGTTGCCACCACGTAACCGAGGCCCCAACACACCTGTCAAAGTATACAGGTGATCAGCAAAGGAATGCAATGGTAAGTCTTAAAAAACAAGACTTGTTGTATTTGAAATACTTACCAATACAGGGAAGAGTGGAGAAGAGATCTTGTTATGTGAAGATATGTACTTGTGAGTGTCCAACATCAGCAACGCAAACAACGCGCTCGATAATCCGACACACATTTTCCCAAGAGACAGAACAACATCTCCAACAACATTCACTTTTCCTATCCTCATGATGTTGCTCATGATCAACTTTGTGGACATAGCAGAAGACTTGAAGAAGCCCTTCCCGGTTATAGCAATCTACAATCACAACTATTCAGGCGCGTTATGTCCAAACATATACGCGTACGTACACAGATGACAAGAATCCGGCTTTCATTACCAGTATGTAGGCGTTTCGGTTTATAGACTTGATGGTCCATTCAATGCACTTGAGTGAGCCTCTAGAGCAATCATATGCCACCTTCCCAATCCAGCCTTCGACGCTTGTGAATCGTTTCAGTTTAAGTTTCCGATGGATCGTCTCGAGAATATAGCGGATTGACTCGGTGAAAGACAGCACCAGAGACCCGAGAGTGACAGATCCGAGGTTGTACCTCAATAACCGTCTCATCATGGTAGTTTTAAGGAATTTAAAAATGCCGAAAATTCACAAATAAATCTAATCCTAAGCAACTCCTAAAAACACATAAAAGACATCATTGTACCGTCTTGGCTCATCATTGGTGCACCGGTCTTGACATAACCTTGAGGTAATCCATGGTCACATCAGATAAGAAATGGAATATGAGTTCCACTAGTCGAATTCCACACTTAGCATCAGGACGTTGAGCTTCTTGTGCAAGTGAGCGAGCTAGGAATTCCATTGCTAACACAAAAATATAAAGACCCATAGGGTCCCTTTGTCTAATGACACATTTAGGTTTCATAATTTTTCCTGGTACATTTTTAACTAGCATAGAGAATGTTGAGGAGGTAATACATGCCATATTAAGTTTCACAAATTTGTCATGGAAGCCAAACTAAAGGGTTCTTTTTTCTATGAAGTCCCACTTTATTTTGCCATAGGCTTTTTCCATGTCAATTTTAATTGTCATACATCCTTCTTTCGGACTTCTTTTTGTGGAAGGGATGGAATATTTCATGCGCAATTAGAATGTTATCTTGTTTGAGTCTTCCTTCAACAAAATCACCCTGAAGTGTGTGACTTATATTTGGTAATAGAGGTTTAGCGTTATTTTCTATGAGCTTTGTGATATTTTATATGTCGTGTTGCAAAGGCTAATTGGTCTGTAATGGTTTATGGTATTCAGTGAGTCTACTTTGGGAATGAGCGCAATGAAAGCATGATTCGTTTCTTTTAGCATTTATGTTGAGTGAAAAAAGGTTGTGGTGGCATTGACAACAAACCCACCAACAAGTCACCAATATTGTTTGAAGAAATCTACGAGAAATCCATCAGGATCCGGTGTCTTATCATTTGGGAGTTCAAGGACCGCCGCATGGATTTCACGCGAAGTTGGAATTTTGAATAGGGCATTGTTATCAATTTCATGTATTTTAGCATGAATAAGGGGAAATGGGCCTTGGGAAGGCATCTTTCAATTTAATTTACTGAACTCCATACCAATTTGAGAATTTACCATTCTTTTTCACTGTAGAGGTTATATACCACCGATGCCTTTCAATGCCGGAGTCACCACTGCCGCATCCTCCACCCATCTCTCTTGAAAACAACCCAATTCCTCCTCCCTAGACAAGACCGCGAGTTGTCCTTGCAATAGAACTTTTTCAAATCTTGATTTATAAATGATAGATCTTCAAGCTAATGCATTCGATCAAGCTACTAAATCCAATTCAGACTTAATTTACTAAAAAGGGTTATGAAATCAATAAGCCTATGTAGGATTCGAACCCACATCTTTGTGAATGAACACATTGCTCTTCCATTTGAGCTAATAGGCTAAAAAACATATAATGATCAAATATGCCAAATCAGATTCTTTCATAGTACTATAGCAAGCAAAGTGGCAAACAAGATAAAATCAACTTCTTAATTCTCACCCTTGTTCAAAGGGTTGGCGGGTTGACTCTCCAAGCTGTCCAAGGGTCATGTTCATCAACAACAACAATCGACCCAGTATAGTCCCACCGACGACAGGGTTTGAGAAGTCCAGATATACGCACCCATACCTGAAGCAATTCGAGAGGATGTTTTCCGACAGATCCAAAAAAGGCTGACACACAAGCAGAAAATAACCAAAACAATCCAAAGAAACACTCCATGAAAAAAACAAAAAGCAAAGAGCAAAAACAGAAACCAGGAAAGCGGGAACCAAGAGACAAGCTAAACGTCAAAATGATCTTGAATCATCATTTTCATGGACTAGAATCTTCATCCTTATTCTCCTTGTATCATTAGGCTCCATTATACTAGTTCTATCAAGGCAAATCACAACAAAGCACAAGTTAGAAAGACTAATCACCGTATATCTTATCAAAGTATTCATAAGTTGATTAAATAGCTTACTCAAAAAGGAGTGCCACCAGAAATGCTCTTCTTTAGTCCCAAGACAAGATTCTGTCTTTCAATTTTAGATATTCCCTCACCCTCATGATAAAATTTGAATGCATAATTCAAGTCTACATTCCAAACTTGTGCAACATTTTGGACAGAATACAGTGAACGACGAACCTAACTCTACTAATAAATTTTGAAATAGCATATGAACCAGCAACTAAACAGGGCTCTCTATAGTACAAAGAATCAATGCACAAAACAATCATTCATACGATTTTGACAAGTCAAAATTAATTCAATGAAACCGACTTATGAAATATACAAAAATTAAGCCAGCCAATGTTCATCATTAAAGTAGTAAATCAAGTCCCAATTGCAACTTCTAGGACATAGTAGCTTGACAATCACAACCAAATGCCGCATCATGTATGGGATGATAAAATAATCTGTGCAGATGAGGCAAACTACATTGTTCTTTTTAGTTTACTATTATAAATACCTATTCAAGACACAAAACAACTCAATCTGCCTGTTTGCATCCTTTAAACCTTCTTTCCAGAAAATGGCTAGATTAGGATGCTTTTATTAAATTTCTTGATTTCAATCAGCCATAAAGCAAAACCCATGCACCATTATGCTAAATCTTCTGATTTTAAAAATATGCACTGCATTCAACAACAAAATCCATGATACGTCCCCTTAGCCTACCAAATTCATAAATACATCCCTAAAATCCCTAAATCCCAAAAACCCTAAATCCCTAATTGTAAAATATCAAGATTAGAACTACATACATGTCTCGTCGTCGATTTCAGACCAAGGCTCGTCGGCATCGCCAACTTCAAGTCAGGGAAGGAAAAGCGATTTCAGGACGAGGAAGGAGACGCGATTTTTGCTCGCTGGGAGGGAGAGGTCGAAGGGAGGAAGGAGAAAACATCTTTGCTCTGCATGTTTTGTTTCCAGAATAGGTTTTCTTTTTTCTTTCATTTTTACAGTAAAATTAACGGTGCTAGTTAGAATGAACGGTCTTGGGTATTTGCCGAAAAAAGTATAAACGTCGGGGTTACCTCGCGAAATATGACAAAGTTTGGAGTATTCGGGGTTATCGGATAAAAAAATCATTTTTTTATTTGACACACAAAAATAAAAGTGAGACATTTCCCACACGAACTTATGAGCAACTTCAGTACACACATTTGTTTTCAAAGCTGTTGTTTCACATGCATATATGCTACTGGTTTACTCAATTGAATTCAACCTCATGGAATCAATGAAAAATATTTGAACCTAAGACACAATGAAATGATAATTTCCATGAAAACCGAAAGAGTAATCCTGAAAGAGTTTACTAGAAAAATCTTACACAGTCATTTTTACCCTATTTATTTGGACATGATAGGATTCCGATCCTATTTTATTTTATTAATAGTTTACTTAATTATTAGTCTATCTTATTTAGGAGTTAGTCTATCTTATTTAGGAGTTAGTTAGCGTAAAAGCCTATTTAAGGACCTCATATCCTTTGTTTTGAGATGAAACAATCAATAAAAGTATTTATCTTTGATAGTTGAATCTCTAATTAAAAGATTCTTGGTTGTTAGATCTCTAATTAAAAGCCAATTTAAGGACCTCATATTCTTGGTTGTTAGACCTCATATCCTTTGTTTTGAGGTGGTCATTTGTGCTGTGATGGATTGGGGTGTATGGCCTGCAAGCCTTGTTAGGAATGGGCAGGATAGCGTCCTGTAGCGTCCTAGGCCCCTTGGGGAGGGATGAAGCCCTTGGCCCATCGGGCCAGGCTTGGCAGACTAGGTAGGCTTGACATGGGCCCTTGCAAGCAGCACTTAGGGGTGGCTTGCCTCCTAGCACTTATTGTTAGGGCAGGGTAATACCAATTCTACCTAGCATGTCAAGCCTGACCCAGTGGGCTCGGCTCCCTGGCCTCCCCAAAGGGTCCAGGTCGTTGCAAATGACCCATCCTAACAAGGCCTGCATACCATAAACCCCAACCCATCACAGCACAAGGGTTGGTAATCCTTGCTTGCAGGTTATTGGAGGTGGGATTTGAACCCACAACCTCCCTTTTACATGTGGTGGCTTCACCACTTGCTAACCGATTACACTATTAGGAGGCAAGCCACCCCTAGGTGCTGCTTGCAAGGGCCCAGGTCAAGCCTACCTATTCTGCCAAGCCTGGCCCGATGCACCAAGGGCTTCATCCCTCCCCAAGGGGCCTAGAACGCTGCAGGGCGCTACCCTGCCCACTCCTAACAAGGCCTGTATGCCATACACCCCAACCCATCACAGCACAATGGCCACCCCTAGGTGTTGCTTTGCTGCAGTATAGTTGGTTAGCAAGTGGTGAAGCCACCACTTGTTAAAGGGAGGTTGTGGGTTCGAATCTCACCTCTAACATCTTGCAGGCAAGGCAACATCTAGGGGTGACCTTTGTGCTGTGATGGGTTGGGGTGTATGGCATACAGGCCTTGTTAGGAGTGGGCAGGGTAGCGCACTGCGGCAGGATAGCGCATTGCAGCGTCTTGGGCCCCTTGGGGAGGGATGAAGTCCTTGGCCCATCGGGCCAGGCTTGGCAAACTAGGTAGGCTTGACCTGGGCCCTTGCAAGCAACACCTAGGGGTGACTTGTCTCCTAACAATAAAAGTGCACTTTTATTGTTAGGGCAGGGTAATACCAAGCCTACCTAGCCTGCCAAACCTGACCCAGTGGGCTCGGCTCCCTGGCCTCCCCAAAGGGCCCAGGTCGCTGCAAATGACCCACCCTAACAAGGCTTGCAGACCATACACCGCAACCCATCACAGCACAAGGGTTAATAATCATTGCCTGCAGGTTGTTGGAGGTGGGATTTGAAGCCACAACATCCCTTTAACAAGTGGTGGCTTCACCACTTGCTAACCAATTACACTGTTAGGAGGCAAGCCACCCCTAGGTGCTGCTTGCAAGGGCCAGGTCAAGCCTACCTAGCCTGGTTCGATGGGCCAAGGGCTTCATCCCTCCCCAAGGGGCCCAGGACACTGCAGGGCACCCTGCCCACTCCAAACAATGCCTGCAGGCCATACACCCCGACCCATCACAGGAAGCCCTCCCCAAGGGGCCCAAGACGCCGCAGGGCGCTACCCTGCCCACTCCAAACAAGGTCTGCAGGCCTTGTTAGGAGTGGGCAAGGTAGCGTCCTGCAGCGTCCTAGGCCTCTTGGGGAGGATGAAGCCCTTGGCCCATCGGGCCAGGCTAGGTAGGCTTGATCTGGGCCCTTGCAAGCAGCGCCTAGGGGTGGCTTGCCTCCTAACACAACACACCCTCCAGCAGCACACCACCCTCTTAACCGAAATCCAAGCAACTATGCAGTGGGTTCTTGCTCGTCTTGAGGCAGCCGAACAACCACCTTCACAAACGAACCCTAACCTTCGCCAACCACCTCAACATCCCCAACCGCACCAGCAACACATCCATGGACGACCAATTCGTCTTGATTTCCCCCGATTTGAAGGTGTCGAACCAAATAGTTAGCTCTTTCAAGCCAAACAATTTTTTACCCTGAACCCGATGCCTGCAGAACAACGGGTCACCATGGCATCAATCCACCTTCGCGGCGATGCAGTAGGTATCGATGGTTAAACCAATCCATGGGAGAAGAGTTGACATGGCGTCAATTTTCAATATCTCTTTGTAAGCGATTTGGCTCCCATAAGAATTTAGACCCCATGAGTGTATTATCTAAACTTACACAAAAAGGTACGGTTTCTTCCTATATTACTGAGTTCGAGACAATGATCAACTTGGTTTACGGGTTCGACGATCCACACCAAGTCAGTCTATTCTTGTCGGGATTACGGGTTGATATTCAAGCTGGAGTCCGCCTTCTCAGCCCAACAGGGTTATCTCATGCGTTTGAATTAGCTTTGTGTCAAGAGGATGCAATTACAGCCACGAAGGCGTTCGATGTTGCTTCCAGCAGCTCTCGCTCTTCGTCTCGCCCTACCACTTCCATCCATGCAAGTCCAATGTCCACTGCTTCTTCCAGCCATCCTACTCCTCATACGAGTCCAAGTTCTACATCAATTCCAGGCAATCCGACGCTACCTACATGCGTCAAGCGTCTTACTTGGGATGAGCAGCAGAAACGCAGGGAGAAAGGCCTTTGTTTTAATTGTGATGATATCTACAAACCAGGGCATCGTTGTGCAGCCCCGTAGTTACTACTAATGGATGCCTCCTCTACTGCAATCGATAATGGGTAACGGCTTGTGGTCAAGCCTTGTCTCCAGGGCGCGGGGATGATAGGATTCCGATCTTATCTATATATATACTAAAGCAGAAGCCTAAATCCTACGTGTCGGCCTCACGTTTAATTTGCATACGTATCATCATCATATTTAATTCGCATATGTGTCGGCCTCTGAGCTATGACAACTCATCCGCCACCCCATCCGATATCTTATCTTATTGTTTATTTCCATAACTAATATCTTATTTATTGTTTATTTCTATAACTATTTAAAACTAAATAATAATTATATCATTCTTATCTTATTTCTGAAAGATTACCATAACTATTTTAAACTAAATAATATTTACAATATAAAAATTTGATCTTATTATTTCACTTTAAAATAGTAATTTTAAATTTTTAAAATAATAATCATTTATTATTTAAAAACCAATAAATTCATAAATGTCTATATATATACTAATTTAAAACTAAATAATAATTATTTTTACCAAAATAATTATTATTACCAAAACTAATAAATCCATAACTATATATACTAATTTAAAACTAAATAATAAATATTTTTACCATAACTATTTAAAACTAATTTAACTTTGACAATATAAAAGTTTTATCTTATTATTTCACTTCAAAAATAGTAAATTCGAATTATTAGAGATAATAATTATTAGAGATAAAAATAGAAAATTGTTTTAGAGATAATTTAACTAAGAAGATATTATCTTCTTAGTTAATCTACAATAATAATTATTATTAGAGAGATAGATATATATATCTTCTTTTTACCAAAAAAGATATAATTTGCATAAATATTAATAACACTAATATCTTCTTAGTTAATCTACAATAATAATAATTATTATTAGAGAGATAGATATAGATATCTTCTTTTTACCAAAAAAAATATAATTTGCATAAATATTAATAACACTTTCCTTACGTATAAGGAAAGTGTTATAATTGGTAAATATTTCTAATGTACAATATCTAATGTACGATATTTTTAGTACGATAATCTACAATATTTTTTATCTCTAACAATAAGTTTATTTAAAATGTCTAATGTACGATATTTATGTTAATAAAAATATCTCCCTAAATTTTGATAAAAATAAGATAATATATTCTAATGTTAATAAAAATATCTTTTTTTTATTAGAGATATTTATCTAATGTACGATATTTTTATCAAAATGTGAATAAACATAAATTATATCTTCTAATGTACGATATTTATCTCTAATATTTATGTTAATAAAAATCTCTCCCTAATTTTGATAAATATAAGATAATTTAAATTATTTATCTCCAACAATAATATTTTTTAGTACGATATTTACCTAATAAAAAAAATATTTTAGAAATTTTTAACCCTAATCCGTACATGGCACGGGCACTATGCTAGATATTTCTAATGTACAATATCTACTTAAGAATTATACTTATAATTGGTAAATATTAACTTTAATTGATTTACACTTTATAGAAAGTTTAATCCACATACGTGTTTAAGCCCACGTTCAATTCACATGTGTTATCACTACGTTCAATTCGCCTATGTGTCGGCCTCTGAGCTATGTCACCTCATCCAACCCACTAAAAGTCTATTATAATAATGAATCCTTAATTATTATACATTAAATAAGAAGATAATATCTAATAATAATAATAATTTCGATAATGTCGTATATCTTCATTTTTGGTAAAAGGAATATAATCTTTTTTGATAAAAAGAAGATAACCTATATCTATCTCTAATAATAATAATAATTATTATTATATATTAATTAAGAATATAATATCTAATAATCATGATAAAAATAATAATTTTGTTAATTTCATATATCTCCATAATTTTAGGTAAAAGAAGATAATTTATAATATTTATCTCTAAAAAAGTTTAGTACGATATTTACCTAATAAAAATTTATTTTTGAAAATTTATAACCCTAACCAGTGCATGGCACGGGCACTATACTAGTTTTATTATTAGTTTACTTAATTATTAGTCTATCTTATTTAGGAGTTAGTCTATCTTATTAGCATATCTTTTATTTTGAAATAAAGCAATCAATAAAAGTATTTATTTTTGTAGTTGAATCTCTAATCAAAAGATTTTTGGTTGTTAGATCTCAAATCAAAAGATCAAAACTCTAATATTGAGTCTTGAAAATAATTTGCTGCAACAAATTTTTTTAAAGTGTATTTTTAGTTTGCAATTTCTATTTTTTCTTTCTTTAAGCTTTGGGTCGAAAATAAAAGAGTTGTTTGAATAAAAAATTCACACACAAAAGGGGGGTTTATGGCCATCAAGTCTCATCAGGATGAAATATAAGATAGGAATATACCTGAACATCCGCTACTTCAGATGTTTCATTGAAGCCATCTCATTGTTCCAAGGAATAGGAATGTATGCAGACGTCTCTATACCACACAAATTTACGCCCTTAGCCATCCATATATAGCCACCATCTCCCCACTCTTCACCCCAACTGTTTAGGACAATTCAATAATTGTTATAGGTTTATTCATTCTTGTGGGTTTCGCATATTCTATCATATCCCATAAGCATAGCATAATGATTGGGTCGACCGTCCTAATATATGGAGTAAATTTTCGGACGCCAGTAACAAGATCCAACGCTCCACTCTTCGACATCCCTGATCGTTGATGTAACGCAGCTATATGGCAAGCAAAATCAAGTCAAACGCACAAATTTTGCAACTGTCACTCTTTCGCCCTTTTCTCTTGCAACTCTTGCTTTCTCTCTGTAATCATCTTCTTCCCATTCTATTTGATTTTTGCTAATCTGTCTCCATTTTGTTTCTTTTTGATGATTGTCTTCCACTTTCTACTGAAATGTTAGGGTTGACTTGGTCTTAGTCCGTTCTGCTTTGCAAAATTTGTGCGTTTGATGTGATTTTGCTTGCTATATAGCTGCGTTACATCAACGATGAGGGATGTCGAAGAGTGGAGCGTTGGATCTTGCTACTGGCGTCGGAGGGAAGATCGATAAGGAAGAAGTTCTCTCCGTTGTTGACCAGTGAGCTCTTACGATCGATTTAATCGTTTGAATTTATTTATTTTTGTTCAGAGAAGTTTTGGTAATTTCATCGCAGTTTTGTCTGAATTTATGTCAGTCAACTAGTCATGCATAATGTAAGCTATCAGATGTGGATTCAATTTGAGTCAGAACTGACATTGCTTGTAGAAGTGATTTATTTTCCTATATAACGGAGGAATCGATAAGAACGATTATTTAGGGGTTTGAATCTGTTGATGTGCATGATTCAAGTCTTGTTGGGATACAAATCAACTTGAAAAGCTTGTGTTAACCTCTGAAGTAAAATGGTAGAACCTGTTATTACATAAGAATTATGTTGTTGAGAGTGAATATTTGGTGTCAGTGATCTGCTTGCATTAAATTGTTTGCTGGTTGCTTTTTTTGCTTTTGGTTGAATCTTTGATAAAGTTGTGGTTGATATGCTTTAAAGAACTTCCATATGGACCACTTCATGTTTGTGGTGTGGATATATTCTCTTTTCACCATAATGTTTGGATCAGCTCAATCTATTTCCATAGATTTTGCACGGCTGTACTTGAAACATAGATGGACACAATTCAGAACAGATTATCTGTCATAAATGTGCCTGGATTGTATATAATCTTGGAATATAAATAGACCTTCATATTTAAGTTGCAGGGGAGCCTTGGCAACTAGTTTTACATGAGTGCTATGTATATCCCTGAATTTGTGACTAGTTTTACATGAGTACTATCGTATACCTCCGCAAAGCCCCAACTCCGGCGCTCGCCTGATGGCGCTCCTCAGTGCACCTGCGAGCACCCCTTTCCCTCTGATGCAGGAGTCTTCCGGTGTTTCAGTGCTTCTCGTGCCGGTATTACCTACTGTGCAGCCCGGTCACGCTATAACTGCTGCGATCTCCCAGCCTCCGCCGCTGCGAATGCCTAGTAGTAAGATTCCTAGAGGGAGGTATTTGACACGTGAGCGTGTGGTTTATGATGTGGATGTTAGATTGCAAGGGGAAGTGCAGCCTCAGCTCGAGGTTACTCCCATTACAAAGTATGTTTCAGATCCTGGACTCATCCTCGGCCACCAGATTGCTGTAAACAAGACTTATATTTGTTATGGCCTTAAATTGGGAGCTATAAATGTACTTAATATAAACACTGCATGGCGATCGTTGCTTCGAGGTCACACGCAGGTATATACTCTCTAAAGACTCTCACTTCAACCGTGCGGATTGTTGTATTTTGTTAGCTATGTCTTATTTGTCATTGCAAAAATTTTGGAGTTTGGATGACATGGAGAAACAGGTCACCTATTGTTTACTCGGTGTTCTTTGAGTGTGACTAGGACTAGCCAGAAAACTACACGACCTGAAAAGTTTGTGTTTGATAACTGTATTGTTAGTTGTAATGCTCATCAAAAGAAAACTTCGTTTTTAGTACCCTCATAAGTAATAAGTCATAGGAAAGCAACTCTTGTAATGTGTGAACTATAAGGCTTTAAGCTCTGATGCCAAAAAAACATATATATTAAATTCCATGAATCTCCCTTAATGTGCATGAATACCCGCTTGGTGAGTTGAACAGACAACTATTTTGGCTACGCAGTTGTATTTACTATAGTTTAGTGCGAGGATTAGCTATGGCAATAAAAGCTTATTGATCAATGGGTGTTCATCCTTACCACCATTCTATTTACCTTTTGGTTACTCAAACTTATCATGACTGACTTCCTTTCCTCTTTCCAGAGGGTCACTGACATGGCCTTTTTCGCTGAGGATGTTCATCTTTTAGCCAGGTATTAATCTAATATGGTGAACTTTTGCGTAATTGTTTGTCTTTCGGTTTGCTTATAGAATCTTCTGTAGTGCAAGCATAGATGGACGGATTTATGTGTGGAGGATTTCAGAAGGTCCAGATGAGGAGGATAAGCAACAGATTTCAGGAAATGTAGTGATTGCTATACATATAGCTGGGGAGGAAGGATCTGTACATCCGCGAGTTTGTTGGCATTGTCACAAACAAGTAAGCAGTTTTTCTCAGTTCTCAATCTGATAGAACTTTGAAGAGATACCCTTGTATAGTGTATATTTATATTCTATCTTATTGTCATACCTTTGTCATCTTCATGGTTTCCCGCACTTTTCATTTTTTTGCAGGAAATTTTGGTTGTTGCTGTTGGTGAAAAAATTCTGAGGATTGATACCACAAAAGTTGGCAAATGTGAAGTATTTACTGCAGAGGAGCCTCTTAAATGCCCCCTTGAGAAGCTGATTAATGGGGTTCAGTTTGTTGGTAAACATGATGGAGAAGTGACTGATTTGTCTGTGTGTCAGTGGATGACAACTCGCTTGGTTTCGGCCTCAAAAGACGGCACGGTATGTCATGATCTCATGTTCTCTTTTTATAGAATCGGTCACGAGTTCATGACTATAATAAAACTGTTTAATTACAATCTCAAAGTGGGACTTACTTGTAGTTAAAGTATTTTAACTATAAGCGTAATAGTTATATAACATGTAGAAGTTAAGTTTTGCATAGTATCCAAAAAAGGGAAGATCTCTTGCTGCCTATGAAGCAGGCCTTTCTTTCCAAATTTGAGTTGGAAAGCACTAACTAGCCTAAGGAAGTCCAGAGACTATTACTTGATGATTAATAAAACCAATTAGGTCGCTCAATGCTGTTAATTTCTATTCAGGGGAATGTCAGTGATATTAAATTTACATATTTTTTGGGGGCATGTCAGTCGAGAGTGCTATAGTGTGATATTCAGATTTAAGCTTACAATCACATGTAAATAATTGTTCGACATCCCCAATTATTACCTTTTAGCTTTAGTACATCGTAGACTTATAGTTAGCCTATTAAACTAATGCTTTTGTGTGTTCAGATCATATTTACATTTCTGGATACGCTTATTCTCAGATTGCATTCTACTAAACTGTCTAGCAGTTTCCTATCCAATCTTCTGGTGGTGAGGTTTGTCATTGATATTGCTTATATTCTCTGCTCTTCAGATAAAGATTTGGGATGACCGAAAATCACAGCCACTTCTAGTTTTGAAGCCCCATGATGGCCAGCAAGTTGATGCAGCCATGTTTTTGGTTGCCCCACATAAACCTGATCACATCATCCTTATCACTGCAGTATGTTCATCTTAATCCATCATTCTTGTATTATGCCGTTCTGTGGTACATGTTAGTTTAGTGGATGCACATCAGATATCATTTCCCACATAGTTAAATTACAAGGTGCTTTATTTTGGATCTGCAAAAGCTTTTCTTTTCATCTTATTGCTTCGAGATGGGCTTTTGCTTGTTTCCATTTGATAATATCTGCATCGTTGTACAGGGTCCACAGAATCGAGAAGTTAAGTTGTGGGTTTCATCGAGTGATGAGGGCTGGCTGCTGCCTAGTGATTCTGAATCATGGAGGTGTATTCAAACACTTGAATTGAATAGTTCTGCTGAAACTCGAATTGAGGAGGCATTCTTCAACCAAGTTGTAGGATTGTCGCAAGCGGGCCTTGTTTTACTCGCAAATGCTAAAAAGAATGCTATATATGCTATACACCTTGAGTATGGTGATAACCCAGCTGTTACCCGCATGGACTACTTATCAGAGTTTACTGTGACAATGCCCATTTTAAGTTTCACTGGGACCAGTGATGTATTAACCCATGGAGAGCACGTGGTTCAAGTTTATTGTGTTCAAACACAAGCCATACAGCAGTATGCTTTGGACCTATCTCAGTGTTTCCCTCCTATGGATAAATTTGGACTAGAGAAGTCAGACTCCATTGGTTCTCATGCCACTGAAGGGATCTCTAATTTAGAGTCATCAGGAAGTAAAGCTTTTGACATGGCCATGGCCAGCTCTGAACCCAAACATAGCATCCCTGACAGCACATCTGAGATTACGCGGGCAGTGAGCTCTGCTTCTGACTTGGTAGGTCTGCAAGAAACTAATGCTCTAAATAGAGATTATGATCCTGCTGTCCCATTATCTGGAACTGATCACACTGATGCGCCTGTTGGATCATCGTCTGTTTTGAGTTCAAGGCTATCTCGGAAACTTAGTGATCGTCTTGTTGATCAAGCAGTTACTGACTATTCAGTTGATAGGCAGATAGATAATACTCAAACAGCTCTGCATAACTCACCTTTATTGGCTATGACCTTGAGGGTATGAATGCATTTGCTCTCTATTTTTACCAATCTTTTTTTTGTAGGGAGTTTAGTAATTCATATGAATCGCTCCTAAACATTCTGTATACACTCTATAAACCATAAAATCTTATGCTTTTGCTTCAAATTATGCAATTGAATACAATACTCGTGTTTTACTGGGTAGGAGACGAGTGGCATGTTGAATCGAGGTGTATTGGTTTTTGGATAAGGGAATATTACTCTCTAACTGTAATTTTCTTTTGCACATTCTATCTTTTGGTAAACAGGAAACCATTAACTCGACATCATCAATTAGTCAATCTTTGAGTGGGGAGTTGGCTGAGAGGAGAAGGCTATTGGCTCTTGCAGCTGCTGGATCTGAATCAGGATTGCCTTTGCCCCTGCAAATTGATGGACCTTTAGGTGGTCTACATGATAAGGTAAGTTTTTGATAGCTGGGGTTCTTCAATTGGTATCATCTAGATTCTAGATCTATAGCTATATTGACTGGTCAATCTGTTTCCACAATAAGTTGAACAACAACCATTTGATCCCAAAAAAGAGCTATCTAGACTGATATCAGAACACAAATATGAAGAAGCTTTCATAACAGCACTGCAGAGGAGTGACGTCTCCATTGTATCCTGGTTCTGTTCTCAGGCATCAGATCTTGGATTTGATATGAGTAGAGAGTGCTCTGCATTACCAAATAAAGCTTCTATCATTGAAGAAGCACAAAGTGGCATCATTGAGGCTCCAGAACAAGCTTCAAATGCTGGTGAAGAAGCCGATGAAACCATGAATGGTATCTCTGGAACATCTGTTGATGTTGGTGTGTCAGCCTCAGTTTCTCCTTCACCAGCTTCAACTTCCAGAGGTAAGAAACAAAAAGGAAAAGATTCTCAAGCATCTGGTCCAGAGGTAAGTGCCTTGAACTAAGCAAATAACTTAATTTCGTTACTTTCTTACAGCCTAATTGAAGATAACTTAATTTCGTTACTTTCTTACAGCCTTCGAGGACGTCTCACGGAACTTATGTATTTGACTGGCGGAGCGAGGGATTTTGTCCTCGTGTGAGAGATCAAAATAGAAGTAAGTTTTTTTCCCCCAATGTACATTTTTTCTATAAAAGCTACAATTAAATAGTAAGCTGAAAATTGATTTTTCTTTTAAATCAAATTTTCCTTTATTACAGGTAAATATTGTAGTAGGTGCGCATCGGCAGTGGTCCTTGCTGGAATGGAATATTCCAGGTCGAGGAAGAATTTGGATTTGTCGGAACAACACCTGATAGATGTCTACGGAATAGGTCCAAACGGAGTTAAGATACAGGTTTATTGCAAGGATAAGGGAATGGAGTTGGTAGATGCTTATGAATATGGTAAACTTGGGGTCAAAAGAAAGCAGTTTCAGCAGTATTTTCGGGATTATCCATGCTGCGTGACGACAACAACGAATTATCCTCTCAGTTTGAAAGATGAAGTTGGATACAGTTCACAAGATTATAAAGATTATCAGGTGAAAAGTTCGAATGTGTGTTTCCAGGGATGGGAAAAAGTTACTCCCATTGGCGACGAGAGTATGGAAGACGCCATGATGAGAGCTGTTCGCAAACAGCCTATTCTTGTAGAATTCGTAGTCGGTCATGATTTTGAGTATTGGCAGGACATGGTAAGATCTCCTGTTTCCCCTTTTTATGCTGCGCTTATGGGATATGGTAGAATGTGCGAAACCCACAAGAACAAACAAACCTACAAGAATTATTGAATTGTCCTAAACAGCTGGGGTGAAGAGTGGGGAGATGGTGGCTATATATGGATGGCCAAGGGCGTAAATTTGTGTGGTATAGAGACGTCTGCATACATTCCTATTCCTTGGAACAATGAGATGACCTCAATGAAGCATTTGAAGTAGCGGATGTTCAGGTAAAAGGAATATAATCTTTTTTGATAAAAAGATGATAACCTATATCTATCTCTAATAATAATAATAATAATTATTATATATTAATTAAGAATATAATATCTAATAATCATGATAAAAATAATAATTTTGTTAATTTCATATATCTCCATAATTTTAGGTAAAAGAAGATAATTTATAATATTTATCTCTACAAAAATTTAGTACGATATTTACCTAATAATTTTTTTTTTTTGAAAATTTACAACCCTAACCCGTGCATGGCACGGGCACTATACTAGTTTTATTATTAGTTTACTTAATTATTAGTCTATCTTATTTAGGAGTTAGTCTATCTTTATTAGTCTATCTTATTAGCATATCCTTTGTTTTGAAATGAAGCAATCAATAAAAGTATTTATTTTGGTAGTTGAATCTCTAATCAAAAGATTTTTGGTTGTTAGATCTCAAATCAAAAGATCAAAACTCTAATATTGAGTCTTGAAAATAATTTGCTGTAACAAAATTTTTTGAAGTGTATTTCTAGTTTGCAATTTCTATTTTTTCTTTCTTTACGCTTTGGGTCGAAAATAAAAGAGTTGCTTGAATAAAAAATTCACACACAAAAGGGGGTTTATGGCCATCAAGTCTCATCAGGATGAAATATAAGATAGGAATATACCTGAACATCTGCTACTTCAGATGCTTCATTGAGGCCATCTCATTGTTCCAAGGAATAAGAATGTATGCAGACGTCTCTATACCACACAAATTTACGCCCTTAGCCATCCACATATAGCCACCATCTCCCCACTCTTCACCCCAGCTGTTTAGGACAATCCAATAATTCTTGTAGGTTTGTTTGTTCTTGTGGGTTTCGCACATTCTACCATATCCCATAAACGTAGCATAATGATTGGGTCGGCCGTCCTGATGTATGGAGTAAATTTTTTGACGCCAGTAGCAAGATCCAACGCAGCTATATAGCAAGCAAAATCACGTCAAACGCACAAATTTTGCAAAGCAGAACGGATTAAGACCAAGTCAACCCTAACATTTCAGTAGAAAGTGGAAGACAATCATCAAAAAGAAACAAAATGGAGACAGATTAGCAAAAATCAAATAGAATGGGAAGAAGATGATTACATAGAGAAAGCAAGAGTTGCAAGAGAAAAGGGTGAAAGAAGATGATTACAGAGAGAAAGCAAAATCACGTCAAACGCACAAATTTTGCAAAACAGAACGGATTAAGACCAAGTCAACCCTAACATTTCAGTAGAAAGTGGAAGACAATCATCAAAAAGAAACAAAATGGAGAAAAATTAGCAAAAATCAAACAGAATGGGAAGAAGATGATTACAGAGAGAAAGCAAGAGTTGCAAGAGAAAAGGGCGAAAGAGTGGCAGTTGCAAAATTTGTGCGTTTGACGTGATTTTGCTTGTCATATAGCTGCGTTACATCAACGATCAGGGATGTCGAAGAGTGGAGCGTTGGATCTTGCTACTGGCGTCAGAAAATTTACTCCATATATCAGGACGGCCGACCCAATCATTATGCTGCGCTTATGGGATATGGTAGAATGTGCGAAACCCACAAGAACTAACAAACCTACAAGAATTATTGGATTGTCCTAAACAGCTGGGGTGAAGAGTGGGGAGATGGTGGCTATATATGGATGGATAAGGGCGTAAATTTGTGTGGTATAGAGACGTCTGCATACATTCCTATTCCTTGGAACAATGAGATGGCCTCAATGAAGCATCTGAAGTAGCGGATGTTCAGGTATATTCCTATCTTATATTTTATCCTGATAAGACTTGATGGCCATGAACCCCCCTTTTGTGTGTGAATTTTTTATTCAAGCAACTCTTTTATTTTCGACCCAAAACGTAAAGAAAGAAAAAATAGAAATTGCAAACTAGAAATACACTTCAAAAAATTTTGTTGCAGCAAATTATTTTCAAGACTCAATATTAGAGTTTTGATCTTTTGATTTGAGATCTAACAACCAAAAATCTTTTGATTAGAGATTCAACTACCAAAATAAATACTTTTATTGATTGCTTCATTTCAAAACAAAGGATATGCTAATAAGATAGACTAACTCCTAAATAAGATAGACTAATAATTAAGTAAACTAATAATAAAACTAGTATAGTGTCCGTGCCATGCACGGGTTAGGGTTATAAATTTTCAAAAATAAATTTTTATTAGGTAAATATCGTACTAAATTTTTGTAGAGATAAATATTATAAATTATCTTCTTTTACCTAAAATTATGGAGATATATGAAATTAACAAAATTATTATTTTTATCATGATTATTAGATATTATATTCTTAATTAATATATAATAATAATAATTATTATTATTAGAGATAGATATAGGTTATCATCTTTTTATCAAAAAAGATTATATTCCTTTTACCAAAAATGAAGATATACGACATTATCGAAATTATTATTATTATTAGATATTATCTTCTTATTTAATATATAATAATTAAGGATTTATTATTATAATAGACTTTTAGTGGGTTGGATGAGGTGACATAGCTAAGAGGCCGACACATAGGCGAATTGAACGTAGTGATAACACATGCGAATTGAACGTGGGCTTAAACACGTATGTGGATTAAACTTTCTATAAAGTGTAAATCAATTAAAGTTAATATTTACCAATTATAAGTATAATTTCTTAAGTAGATATTGTACATTAGAAATATCTAGCATAGTGCCCGTGCCATGCACGGATTATGGTTAAAAATGTCTAAAATATTTTTTTTATTAGCTAAATATCGTACTAAAAAATATTATTGTTGGAGATAAATATTTTAAATTTTCTTTTATTTATCAAAATTAGGGAGATATTTTTATTAACATAAATATTAGAGATAAATATCGTACATTAGAAGATATAATTTATGTTTATTCATATTTTGATAAAAATATCGTACATTAGATAAATATCTCTAATAAAAATAAGATATTTTATTAACATTAGAATATATTATCTTATTTTTATCAAAATTTAGGGAGATATTTTTATTAACATAAATATCGTACATTAGACATTTTAAATAAACTTATTGTTAGAGATAAAAGATATTGTAGATTATCGTACTAAAAATATCATACATTAGATATTGTACATTAGAAATGTTTACCAATTATAACACTTTCCTTATACGTAAGGAAAGTGTTATTAATATTTATGTAAATTATATTTTTTTTTGGTAAAAAGAAGATATCTATATCTATCTCTCTAATAATAATAATAATTATTATTGTAGATTAACTAAGAAGATATTAGTGTTATTAATATTTATGCAAATTATATTTTTTTTTGGTAAAAAGAAGATATATATATATATATCTCTCTAATAATAATTATTATTGTAGATTAACTAAGAAGATAATATCTTCTTAGTTAAATTATCTCTAAAACAATTTTCTATTTTTATCTCTAATAATTATTATCTCTATTAATTCGAATTTACTATTTTTGAAGTGAAATAATAAGATAAAACTTTTATATTGTCAAAGTTAAATTAGTTTTAAATAGTTACGGTAAAAATATTTATTATTTAGTTTTAAATTAGTATATATAGTTATGGATTTATTAGTTTTGGTAATAATAATTATTTTGGTAAACATAATTATTATTTAGTTTTAAATTAGTATATATATAGACATTTATGAATTTATTGGTTTTTAAATAATAAATGATTATTATTTTAAAAATTCAAAATTACTATTTTTAAAGTGAAATAATTAGATCAAATTTTTATATTGTAAATATTATTTAGTTTAAAATAGTTATGGTAATCTTTCAGAAATAAGATAAGAATGATATAATTATTATTTAGTTTTAAATAGTTATAGAAATAAACAATAAATAAGATATTAGTTATGGAAATAAACAATAAGATAAGATATCGGATGGGGTGGCGGATGAGTTGTCATAGCTCAGAGGCCGACACATATGCGAATTAAATATGATGATGATACGTATGCAAATTAAACGTGAGGCCGACACGTAGGATTTAGGCTTCTGCTTTAGTATATATATAGATAAGATCGGAATCCTATCATCCCCGCGCCCTGGAGACAAGGCTTGACCACAAGCCGTTACCCATTATCGATTGCAGTAGAGGAGGCATCCATTAGTAGTAACTGCGGGGCTGCACAACGATGCCCTGGTTTGTAGATATCATCACAATTAAAACAAAGGCCTTTCTCCCTGCGTTTCTGCTGCTCATCCCAAGTAAGACGCTTGACGCATGTAGGTAGCGTCGGATTGCCTGGAATTGATGTAGAACTTGGACTCGTATGAGGAGTAGGATGGCTAGAAGAAGCAGTGGACATTGGACTTGCATGGATGGAAGTGGTAGGGCGAGACGAAGAGCGAGAGTTGCTGGAAGCAACATCGAACGCCTTCGTGGCTGTAATTGCATCCTCTTGACACAAAGCTAATTCAAACGCATGAGATAACCCTGTTGGGCTGAGAAGGCGGACTCCAGCTTGAATATCAACCCGTAATCCCGACAAGAATAGACTGACTTGGTGTGGATCATCGAACCCGTAAACCAAGTTGATCATTGTCTCGAACTCAGTAATATAGGAAGAAACCGTATCTTTTTGTGTAAGTTTAGATAATACACTCATGGGGTCTAAATTCTTACGGAAGCCAAATCGCTTACAAAGAGATATTGAAAATTGACGCCATGTCAACTCATCTCCCATGGATTGGTTTAACCATCGATACCTACTGCATCGCCGCGAAGGTGGATTGATGCCATGGTGACCCGTTGTTCTGCAGGCATCGGGTTCAGGGTACAAAATTGTTTGGCTTGAAAGAGCTAACTATTTGGTTCGACACCTTCAAATCGGGGGAAATCAAGACGAATTGGTCGTCCATGGATGTGTTGCTGGTGCGGTTGGGGATGTTGAGGTGGTTGGCGAAGGTTAGGGTTCGTTTGTGAAGGTGGTTGTTCGGCTGCCTCAAGACGAGCAAGAACCCGCTGCATAGTAGCTTGGATTTCGGTTAAGAGGGTGGTGTGCTGCTGGAGGGTGTGCTGTGTTAGGAGGCAAGCCACCCCTAGGCGCTGCTTGCAAGGGCCCAGATCAAGCCTACCTAGTCTGGCCCGATGGGCCAAGGGCTTCATCCTCCCCAAGAGGCCTAGGACGCTATCCTGCCCACTCCTAACAAGGCCTACAGGCCATACACCCTAATCCATCACAGCACAAAGGACACCCCTAGGTGCTGCCTTGCCTGCAGGATGTTAGAAGTGGGATTCGAACCCACAACCTCCCTTTAACAAGTGGTTAACGCCCCAAAATTTAAACTTTGGGGAGCTACAGCGCCAAGAAATTTCTTTGCAGAAATTCCCTCAGGCTCTTTAACAGAAACTCACCTCGATAAATTTTCTCAATCAACAATAGTCCTTGGTAATAATCATCCTAGTTTAGCATCATATCACATGTCCTCTCTCCACCATGCTTCTGCTGCACTACTCTGATTTTCGGGCCTGTAACCATAACGGTTTCCCCACAACGGGATTAATCCTTGAACGGACTAAACAAATCATAAGCGAATCGAGTATATGCAATAGCATAAATAAATAATACATATATGCATACACCATAATAACCTATATATCCCAAAATACAATTATCTATACCTGAATCAACAGATTACCTAAATGTCTCAATACTGTATAACTCAATATCATAATCACTCTTCATCTCATATATATCTCTACCTATCATATGAATACACTCATCATTACTCTTCATCTCAATACATTAATCATATCAAGCAATCACTCTTCATCTCATATTTTTCAAATAACTTTACAGGTTTTCACTCAGATATACCTCAAATGCCTAGTAGGTTCAAATACGTGACTATGCCTCAAATATCAATGAATCCACTTATCCAAATAAATCATTTCAATATCCGCAAATTACACAAATATCATAACCAACCATAATCTTCTTGATATACTCAATCCACAGTCTCTCATACATGACTACCTATTACCCTAATACTCTTCTCAATACTAAATACCGAATATATCTCATCACATACTCAATCCTCAAAACCCATATTTAACTTATCTCCTTAACTCACATAATAACGCCTATCATATTAAGTACCCAATCCATACTTGATATCACTTATCACAATCTCATAGAATCTCATATATGGATTCTCAAAAGTCATCTTAATTTTATAACCTCAATATATACCGTTAATCATCATCTTATAGCTTATAACCCCAACAAGTATCATCACTATGACTTATATTCCCAAATCTCAGTGACTAACATTAATATCATACTTAACTTTAGATCTGATCATCATAACATTTAACCACATAACCTCAACAAAGTCATCATAAGCTCGATTGAATCATAAATCATCGAGATCATTAATCATCATTATTTAAAAACCATACCCGGGTATATTTCTATAAAAGAAAACACTTATCGAAACTATTTATAAAACACATAATTATAATGTCGGAAACATACACGATAACATTGAAAACATGTCCAATAACTTTTGGACACGAAGGTACCTTCTTACACAACCCTATATGGCCCCTTACAATGGGCATACCCATCTCTGCCGGAGGGTACAATTTTGTTAGCTAGACGAACACCCTCCTCATGCCACAGACAACGGGTATCTCCTTCACTTGTCGGAGGGTACAACATCATTAGCCAGACGAGCGACCCTCCTCATGCCACAGGCAAAACACCTCCCATGACCCACTCACCTGGGTAGCCAAACCCAAGATGAGCCATAATCGGGGGAGGAACTACCACACAGGCTTAACAACAAAACCTTGCCAAATCTGGCCAGTAGAACACATTGCCAATCAAGCTAAAATCATACTTGCCACACAGGCTAAAATCAAACATATGCCACACAAGCAAAAACATCAACACATATGCCAAACTAGCAAAAGCATCAACAAGCTTTCAAAACATATTAGAAGACAAAATAGAAATCAATCCCGATGATCAACAATTCAGTCATCCTATCCCAAGCCAGACAAACCCACATCTACTCAACATATCAACATGGCCTAACTTAGGCCTAACTCATTCACTACCATACTCATAACCACTCTAAGCACATATTACTTATATCTAATAACTCATTATCAACTCTTATACCAATCACAACATTTAGTCTATAAACCTTGTTATCACATCATATCAATTTCTAACCTTATCTTGAACCTCGACATAACATCTTACTTTATAACATCAATATATATATATAATATTTAATCCTATAGCCTCAACGCATAATCATATTTATACCCTTAAGCATAGATCATATAACCTATTCCTCGACAATATAATCTCATCATACCCTCGACATATACCTTGTCTAGTCTCAATATAATCTCATCATACCCTTTAACAAGTGGTGGCCACTTGTTAAAGGGAGGTTGTGGGTTCGAATCCCACCTTTAACATCCTGCAGGCAAGGCAACACCTAGGGATGACCTTTGTGCTGTGATGGGTTGGGGTGTATGACCTGCAGACCTTGTTTGGAGTGGGCAGGGTAGCGCCCTGCAACGTCTTGGGCCCCTTGGGGAGGGCTTCCTGTGATGGGTTGGGGTGTATGGCTTGCAGGCATTGTTTGGAGTGGGCAGGCTGCCCTGCAGCGTCCTGGGCCCCTTAGGGAGGGATGAAGCCCTTGGCCCATCGGACCAGGCTAGGTAGGCTTGACCTGGCCCTTGCAAGCAGCACCTAGGGGTGGCTTGCCTCCTAACAGTGTAATTGGTTAGCAAGTGGTGAAGCCACCACTTGTTAAAGGGATGTTGTGGCTTCAAATCCCACCTCCAACAACCTGCAGGCAATGATTATTAACCCTTGTGCTGTGATGGGTTGCGGTGTATGGTCTGCAAGCCTTGTTAGGGTGGGTCATTTGCAGCGACCTGGGCCCTTTGGGGAGGCCAGGGAGCCGAGCCCACTGGGTCAGGTTTGGCAGGCTAGGTAGGCTTGGTATTACCCTGCCCTAACAATAAAAGTGCACTTTTATTGTTAGGAGGCAAGTCACCCCTAGGTGTTGCTTGCAAGGGCCCAGGTCAAGCCTACCTAGTTTGCCAAGCCTGGCCCGATGGGCCAAGGACTTCATCCCTCCCCAAGGGGCCCAGGACGCTGTAATGCGCTATCCTGCCGCAGTGCACTACCCTGCCCACTCCTAACAAGGCCTGTATGCCATACACCCCAACCCATCACAGCACAAAGGTCACCCCTAGATGTTGCCTTGCCTGCAAGATGTTAGAGGTGAGATTCGAACCCACAACCTCCCTTTAACAAGTGGTGGCTTCACCACTTGCTAACCAACTACACTGCAGCAAAGCAACACCTAGGGGTGGCTATTGTGCTGTGATGGGTTGGGGTGTATGGCATACAAGCCTTGTTAGGAGTGGGCAGGGTAGCGCCCTGCAGCGTTCTAGGCCCCTTGGGGAGGGATGAAGCCCTTGGTGCATCGGGCCAGGCTTGGCAGAATAGGTAGGCTTGACCTGGGCCCTTGCAAGCAGCACCTAGGGGTGGCTTGCCTCCTAATAGTGTAATCGGTTAGCAAGTGGTGAAGCCACCACATGTAAAAGGGAGGTTGTGGGTTCAAATCCCACCTCCAATAACCTGCAAGCAAGGATTACCAACCCTTGTGCTGTGATGGGTTGGGGTTTATGGTATGCAGGCCTTGTTAGGATGGGTCATTTGCAACGACCTGGACCCTTTGGGGAGGCCAGGGAGCCGAGCCCACTGGGTCAGGCTTGACATGCTAGGTAGAATTGGTATTACCCTGCCCTAACAATAAGTGCTAGGAGGCAAGCCACCCCTAGGTGCTGCTTGCAAGGGCCCATGTCAAGCCTACCTAGTCTGCCAAGCCTGGCCCGATGGGCCAAGGGCTTCATCCCTCCCCAAGGGGCCTAGGACGCTACAGGACGCTACCCTGCCCACTCCTAACAAGGCTTGCAGGCCATACACCCCAATCCATCACAGCACAAATGACCACCTCAAAACAAAGGATATGAGGTCTAACAACCAAGAATATGAGGTCCTTAAATTGGCTTTTAATTAGAGATCTAACAACCAAGAATCTTTTAATTAGAGATTCAACTATCAAAGATAAATACTTTTATTGATTGTTTCATCTCAAAACAAAGGATATGAGGTCCTTAAATAGGCTTTTACGCTAACTAACTCCTAAATAAGATAGACTAACTCCTAAATAAGATAGACTAATAATTAAGTAAACTATTAATAAAATAAAATAGGATCGGAATCCTATCATGTCCAAATAAATAGGGTAAAAATGACTGTGTAAGATTTTTCTAGTAAACTCTTTCAGGATTACTCTTTCGGTTTTCATGGAAATTATCATTTCATTGTGTCTTAGGTTCAAATATTTTTCATTGATTCCATGAGGTTGAATTCAATTGAGTAAACCAGTAGCATATATGCATGTGAAACAACAGCTTTGAAAACAAATGTGTGTACTGAAGTTGCTCATAAGTTCGTGTGGGAAATGTCTCACTTTTATTTTTGTGTGTCAAATAAAAAAATGATTTTTTTATCCGATAACCCCGAGATATTGCTTAATTCGTGTAATACTCCAAACTTTGTCATATTTCGCGAGGTAACCCCGACGTTTATACTTTTTTCGGCAAATACCCAAGACCGTTCATTCTAACTAGCACCGTTAATTTTACTGTAAAAATGAAAGAAAAAAGAAAACCTATTCTGGAAACAAAACATGCAGAGCAAAGATGTTTTCTCCTTCCTCCCTTCGACCTCTCCCTCCCAGCGAGCAAAAATCGCGTCTCCTTCCTCGTCCTGAAATCGCTTTTCCTTCCCTGACTTGAAGTTGGCGATGCCGACGAGCCTTGGTCTGAAATCGACGACGAGACATGTATGTAGTTCTAATCTTGATATTTTACAATTAGGGATTTAGGGTTTTTGGGATTTAGGGATTTTAGGGATGTATTTATGAATTTGGTAGGCTAAGGGGACGTATCATGGATTTTGTTGTTGAATGCAGTGCATATTTTTAAAATCAGAAGATTTAGCATAATGGTGCATGGGTTTTGCTTTATGGCTGATTGAAATCAAGAAATTTAATAAAAGCATCCTAATCTAGCCATTTTCTGGAAAGAAGGTTTAAAGGATGCAAACAGGCAGATTGAGTTGTTTTGTGTCTTGAATAGGTATTTATAATAGTAAACTAAAAAGAACAATGTAGTTTGCCTCATCTGCACAGATTATTTTATCATCCCATACATGATGCGGCATTTGGTTGTGATTGTCAAGCTACTATGTCCTAGAAGTTGCAATTGGGACTTGATTTACTACTTTAATGATGAACATTGGCTGGCTTAATTTTTGTATATTTCATAAGTCGGTTTCATTGAATTAATTTTGACTTGTCAAAATCGTATGAATGATTGTTTTGTGCATTGATTCTTTGTACTATAGAGAGCCCTGTTTAGTTGCTGGTTCATATGCTATTTCAAAATTTATTAGTAGAGTTAGGTTCGTCGTTCACTGTATTCTGTCCAAAATGTTGCACAAGTTTGGAATGTAGACTTGAATTATGCATTCAAATTTTATCATGAGGGTGAGGGAATATCTAAAATTGAAAGACAGAATCTTGTCTTGGGACTAAAGAAGAGCATTTCTGGTGGCACTCCTTTTTGAGTAAGCTATTTAATCAACTTATGAATACTTTGATAAGATATACGGTGATTAGTCTTTCTAACTTGTGCTTTGTTGTGATTTGCCTTGATAGAACTAGTATAATGGAGCCTAATGATACAAGGAGAATAAGGATGAAGATTCTAGTCCATGAAAATGATGATTCAAGATCATTTTGACGTTTAGCTTGTCTCTTGGTTCCCGCTTTCCTGGTTTCTGTTTTTGCTCTTTGCTTTTTGTTTTTTTCATGGAGTGTTTCTTTGGATTGTTTTGGTTATTTTCTGCTTGTGTGTCAGCCTTTTTTGGATCTGTCGGAAAACATCCTCTCGAATTGCTTCAGGTATGGGTGCGTATATCTGGACTTCTCAAACCCTGTCGTCGGTGGGACTATACTGGGTCGATTGTTGTTGTTGATGAACATGACCCTTGGACAGCTTGGAGAGTCAACCCGCCAACCCTTTGAACAAGGGTGAGAATTAAGAAGTTGATTTTATCTTGTTTGCCACTTTGCTTGCTATAGTACTATGAAAGAATCTGATTTGGCATATTTGATCATTATATGTTTTTTAGCCTATTAGCTCAAATGGAAGAGCAATGTGTTCATTCACAAAGATGTGGGTTCGAATCCTACATAGGCTTATTGATTTCATAACCCTTTTTAGTAAATTAAGTCTGAATTGGATTTAGTAGCTTGATCGAATGCATTAGCTTGAAGATCTATCATTTATAAATCAAGATTTGAAAAAGTTCTATTGCAAGGACAACTCGCGGTCTTGTCTAGGGAGGAGGAATTGGGTTGTTTTCAAGAGAGATGGGTGGAGGATGCGGCAGTGGTGACTCCGGCATTGAAAGGCATCGGTGGTATATAACCTCTACAGTGAAAAAGAATGGTAAATTCTCAAATTGGTATGGAGTTCAGTAAATTAAATTGAAAGATGCCTTCCCAAGGCCCATTTCCCCTTATTCATGCTAAAATACATGAAATTGATAACAATGCCCTATTCAAAATTCCAACTTCGCGTGAAATCCATGCGGCGGTCCTTGAACTCCCAAATGATAAGACACCGGATCCTGATGGATTTCTCGTAGATTTCTTCAAACAATATTGGTGACTTGTTGGTGGGTTTGTTGTCAATGCCACCACAACCTTTTTTCACTCAACATAAATGCTAAAAGAAACGAATCATGCTTTCATTGCGCTCATTCCCAAAGTAGACTCACTGAATACCATAAACCATTACAGACCAATTAGCCTTTGCAACACGACATATAAAATATCACAAAGCTCATAGAAAATAACGCTAAACCTCTATTACCAAATATAAGTCACACACTTCAGGGTGATTTTGTTGAAGGAAGACTCAAACAAGATAACATTCTAATTGCGCATGAAATATTCCATCCCTTCCACAAAAAGAAGTCCGAAAGAAGGATGTATGACAATTAAAATTGACATGGAAAAAGCCTATGGCAAAATAAAGTGGGACTTCATAGAAAAAAGAACCCTTTAGTTTGGCTTCCATGACAAATTTGTGAAACTTAATATGGCATGTATTACCTCCTCAACATTCTCTATGCTAGTTAAAAATGTACCAGGAAAAATTATGAAACCTAAATGTGTCATTAGACAAAGGGACCCTATGGGTCCCTATATTTTTGTGTTAGCAATGGAATTCCTAGCTCGCTCACTTGCACAAGAAGCTCAACGTCCTGATGCTAAGTGTGGAATTCGACTAGTGGAACTCATATTCCATTTCTTATTTGATGTGACCATGGATTACCTCAAGGTTATGTCAAGACCGGTGCACCAATGATGAGCCAAGACGGTACAATGATGTCTTTTATGTGTTTTTAGGAGTTGCTTAGGATTAGATTTATTTGTGAATTTTCGGCATTTTTAAATTCCTTAAAACTACCATGATGAGACGGTTATTGAGGTACAACCTCGGATCTGTCGCTCTCGGGTCTCTGGTGCTGTCTTTCACCGAGTCAATCCGCTATATTCTCGAGACGATCCATCGGAAACTTAAACTGAAACGATTCACAAGCGTCGAAGGCTGGATTGGGAAGGTGGCATATGATTGCTCTAGAGGCTCACTCAAGTGCATTGAATGGACCATCAAGTCTATAAACCGAAACGCCTACATACTGGTAATGAAAGCCGGATTCTTGTCATCTGTGTACGTACGCGTATATGTTTGGACATAACGCGCCTGAATAGTTGTGATTGTAGATTGCTATAACCGGGAAGGGCTTCTTCAAGTCTTCTGCTATGTCCACAAAGTTGATCATGAGCAACATCATGAGGATAGGAAAAGTGAATGTTGTTGGAGATGTTGTTCTGTCTCTTGGGAAAATGTGTGTCGGATTATCGAGCGCGTTGTTTGCGTTGCTGATGTTGGACACTCACAAGTACAGATCTTTACATAACAAGATCTCTTCTCCACTCTTCCCTGTATTGGTAAGTATTTCAAATACAACAAGTCTTGTTTTTTAAGACTTACCATTGCATTCCTTTGCTGATCACCTGTATACTTTGACAGGTGTGTTGGGGCCTCGGTTACGTGGTGGCAACGCTCTTTTGGTCGATCGACACCATCATTCTCTAGTTCTGCCAGGACTCAGAGAAACACCAAGGCACGGTTCAGTTTGCCCCGCCCCTTCTCATTGACACCCTCAACGATCAAAACGAGTCACACAAGCTGGTTTACCCTGATGTACCTCATGCGGTTGTCCCATGCCCCAAAAATAGAGAGATATATCAAAAAATGGTTAAAGAATGACACGATCAAATTTTATTCGTATAATTCAAATAATAAAATTTATTGGGCAAAAAATAACTCTTGTACACCAAGTTATATCATATGCACCAAAGTCTGTTGAAAAGTGCATCATAAATTTTGCACTTGTATTTTATTTAACAATGCACAAACACATCAACCTTCTTAGTGCAACAGGTTGTACAACAAGCAGACGTCGCTCAGTGTCAAGGGAGGTTCGATACCGGGGCAGAGAGCGGACTTGATCCCCGCCTGAGCATAGGGGGTAGACGACATCGATCCCGGTCCCGAACAAGGGAGCGTCGAGCGCATTCGATCAATGCAGAATCATGTCACATAACTGAGCGTCGAGATGAGCAGTTGAATCAGGCAGAGCGACGTTGCAATGATGGCATGCAACTGCATGGGAAAAGATGTGGTGCATTCAGGGATGACTTGATGGCTACAAGACGTTGTGATTTGAAAGAGATCTTGTGGGCTTTGATGTACATGGATGCAATCTTCCACAATATTTAGTTTTGGAATATATTTTCTTGGTTGTGATCTTTGGAAAGAAGAGGATTGAGAACGTTATCCTTGGTAGTTGAAAATATTTGAAAAAGGATGCTCAAGGTTTCTCTCCTCTTCAGCAAGGTTGCCATACTGTTCCCTAGTGCAATATACTACGGTTATTTGATGACAACCAAGTGGGAACCCTGGGATTCAATTCGCCAATCAAGAAGTTCGAAGCTTGAGCATCTTTTCTATCCAATGCCTACGCTGTGTACATCAGTCATTAGAAATGCATCTTATATCCAATTTTAAGGTAATTGTTCGGAAGAAATGCATCTGTAATATATATTTCAATCAAAATTTGATGGTTTACTTTTGCGTTATATATAAGTTTGTAAGCCTATATTAAGACGCCATAAATTAAAGTAAGTTCTTTGGTCGCTGGATCAATTAGCATTACTTGAAATATGCAAGTTGAGCAATTGTGAGTGTCGTAGAACACGATATATTACATCAAACACTCAATCAGGTAACAATAACTCATTGTCTAAAAAAACTCCATAGTACCTCAAGAGGAGCAATGTTATTATACCTAAAAATGTGATGAAAAGAGATAGGAAGGAGACATTAACCTGTGGATCTTTGACATCATGGTAAAAGAGAGAAGCAGTATGAAAAACACCATCACACCCAACAATGCCAAAATCGAAGGAGCCATCCTCGAATACATTGGCCTTGAATAAATGTAGCCTTGAATAAATGTAGCCTCTCTTTAGCTCCATCAAGTGCAACCAAGTGCCCACATTTCTTAGGATCATCTTCAAAGGAAAATAGATAATCGATAAATTACATGTATACTAAAATAAAGAGCATTCAAATCGTGAGTTTCACAAGGGAGAGAAGGAAATGGAAAAAACCTAGACATATAAATTTCTCCGATAACTCTGTCATGAAACCCTAAAAAATCGAAAATGGGCGATTTTACCACAAAAAGTGACTGTAACGAGAAATTGTCCGCAAAAGGAGTTGTAAAGCATGAAGATATGTAAAATCGAGAAACTAATCGGGATCGCGAACAAAGGCCTTGACGGTGTAGCCACGTTGAAGAAGAGCCTAGACGATCCACGACGCAATGAAGCCTAAAGCGCCGATAACGCACACATCTTTTTCCCGTTCCGCTCATTCTCTCTCGTTGATGTGCTCTGACTGGAGTGTCGGTTAACCTGCTGCATATATACAGCATCTCGATAGGTGGAGGGTATGGAGTCAGGTTGGGGGTTGTGGAATATCGTAGAGGGTTAAGGTTGTGGGAACAAAGAGGCAGCCTCACATAGGGTAAAGGTACAGATTAGGGAAAGTGAGTTGTCTTAATTCAACTCATCCTTAACTCCTCCACTTTAATATCATTTATTATTTTGAGATAGATAAATGGGAAAAATAGTTTTATTAAACTAACTCCTCCACGTTATTACATATTTTTAAATTTTACGTTGATACAAACAACTCATTATAATTACTTTGCATTTTATACTCGCACTTATGTCAAGAAATATATACTATGTTCACTTACAAAATACATTCAATTATAGAAATCATGAAGTATCTAGAAACTAAAATAACTTAAAAATTAAAACTGTAATATTATTTACTATATCAAATGTGGTACATGCAACTAAAAATGTCACTATTTACATATAGACATAAAAGATCACCAAACACGCAAAAAACAATACATGATACATCTTAAATACTAAAAACACTTGAAAAACTAATGAAAATATAATTAGCAAAATAGTAAATACATTGTCCAACCAAAATAATTTATATATATACTTACTTTTTAATTCATGGTGTCTTAATACATGCTTACAAACTTATATATAACGCACAAGTAAAGCATCAAATTTTGTTTGAAATCTACGTTAGTACTACAAACGTTTGAAGCAAGACTAAAATTAATATAACACCATTTAACTTATGCACAAATTGATAAACCAGTATTAATAGTTCATATATATATATGAACACAATAAGTTTCCAATTCATTTTAACCAACTGACAAATCATCACACTTTATAAATAAATAAATACAATACACAAACCACTATATCACTAATGAAACTAAAACCATTTCTACACACGCACGCAAGCATGAAATAATGGTGAGTAAAGATCAACATCCAAAGTGGTGATATCATGGTTATTAGAAATGAAAAGTTTATTTTTGATTTTAGAGTAGGGTTCATGGTAAAGGTTATAGATAATATTGAGATTTATAATACAAAGATTAGGGTAGAGGATTGACTTGGACAGAGAGTGTTTCTTTGACTTGGTTTGTTTGTGGTTATTATCTGCTTATTTTTCTGCCTGTGTGTCAGTCTCGTTTGGGTCTATCAGGAAACATCCTCTCGAGTTTCTTCGGGGTATGGATGCGTACATCTGGATCCCCCAGACCCTGCCGTGGTGGGATTTTACTGGGTTGATTGTTGTCGTTGTATAATACAAATTAAACAAACTATACAAAACCACAAGGGAGGAAGGATACTTGCATGGTGGGGAGTGAAATTCATCACCGAGAAAGCTAGAGTATTTTCATCATCAAGTTCAGTTAAAATTAAACATTATTTGAATGAGTTTTTTCCCATCATACCAATTCATTATCCAAAATTACAACATTATAAATCAAAACACTCTAAATCCAACTTAAATATAAAAAAATTACCCATTCGATGCATAGCACGGGCAAGTTTCCTAGTATTAAAAACTATTGGTTCATTTAATGCAAATTGATTCCATTTCATAAGTCCTGTATTGGATAAAAGGTTTTAATATAAAGGGTCATTTAGAAATATTTTGAAAATAAAATAATCTACTATATAAAATAACATATTCAGTACAAAAAATATGAATATTATCAATTTAGAATAATAAATTCAATATTACAAATGAATACTTTTTATAGGTTAGGGTTAAGGATTTAGGGTCATTATGTATGTGTTAGGATTTAGATTATTAATAATAAGGTTCTCAAATTGATAATTATGTTATAGGGTTTAGGCTAAGCCTATAAAGTAAAGGTTAGGGCTTAGGGTTTAATATAAAGGGTCATTTAGAAATATTGTCTAATTAAAGAATGCATAGGGTTTAATATAAAGCCTTCTTTAATCACTGCATGATAAAGGTTAGGGTTTAGGGTTTAACAATTAGGTTCTCAAAGTATTTTGAAATTAAAATAATTAATATAAAATAACATATTCAGTATAGAAAATATGAATATTATCAATTTAGAATAAAAAATTCAATATTAGAAATGAACACTTTAAAATTAGGTTCTTAAATTGATAATTATGTTATAGGGTTTAGGATAAGCTTCTAAGGTAAAGGTTAGGGCTTAGGATTTAATATAAATGGTCATTTTAAAATATTGTCTAATTAGGTTCTCAAAATTAGATTCTCAAAATAACATAAAAATTGATAATTATTTCAAAGGGTTTAGGGTAAGCCTATAAGGTAATGTTAGGGCTTAGGGTTTAATATAAAGGGTCATTTTGCAATATTTTGAATTTAAAATAATTAATGTAAAATAACATATTCAATACAAAAAAATATGCATATTACCAATTTAGAATAATAAATTCAATATTAGAAATGAACACTTTTTATAAGTTAGGGCTTAGGGTTTATTATAAAGGGTCATTATGTAGGTGTTAGGATTTAGATTATTAACAATTAGGTTCTCAAATTGATAATTATGTTATAGGGTTTAGAGTAAGCCTATAAAGTAAAGGTTAGGGCTTAGGGTTTAATATAAAAGGTTATTTAGAAATATTGTCTAATTAGGTTCTCAAAATTAGGTTCTCAAAATAACATATTAAAATTGATAACGATAAGCCTCTAAGGTAAATGTTAGGGCTTAGTCTAATATAAAGGGTCATTTTTTTCTTCTAAATGGCCTAATTAGGTTCTCAAAATTAACATATTGTCTAATTAGGTTCTCAAAATTAATGTATCTAATCTATACTTTTATTTCAATATCACTTAAATAAAATAATGCCTAAAACTGATATCATACTTACATCATTACAGAATCAAACAACTTCCTCCTTGATGGTCATTTTTTTCAATTGAAGCCCATCATTGGTGTCTTTGGTTTAACCCTCGCAAACAAGAGATTTCAAATTAATAGATCTGAACAACTCATACAAATAGATATAAAAAATTTAGAGAAATAGCTAAAAATGAAGAGATATACAGTGAGAGAGAGAGAGAGAGAGAGAGAGAGAGAGAGAGAGAGAGAGAGAGAGAGAGAGAGAGAGAGAGAGAGAGAGAACTTACATGTAATAACTTTGTATCTACGTAGAAAATCTCCTTGGATCTGAAAGTCCATGGTCGATCTGCATAGAACAAAAATTATTACAAGTTACAGATTTTAGAGAGATAGAAGTATAAGTGATATAAATACATACATGTAGTTGGAGAGAGAGTGTCAGCGACAGACTGAGAGAGACCAAAATAGAGGTAGAGAAATGGACAATAGCTTACATCTTTTACATGCTTCAGATGTTTGAGGTTAGATCGACCTCCT
This sequence comes from Rheum nobile, assembly GCA_027886185.1. NCBI lineage: Eukaryota > Viridiplantae > Streptophyta > Magnoliopsida > Caryophyllales > Polygonaceae > Rheum > Rheum nobile. The sequence continues at coordinate 2,326,029 of WOAB01000207.1, read as the reverse complement.
CATCAGCGGAGTTGTTGTGGTTTGAATTTGAAACATAAAGAAAGAGAGAGAAATAGAAAGACAAGGGTGTGACTTTGTAGAAGTTTTATTGTTATGGATCTGGATCTGTAATACAGAGACAAAGAAAGAGAGAGAAATAGAAAGAGAATAGAGAGAAGACAAAGAGAAATAGAAACGATAGACTTTATTTTGCAGTGACAGAGAGAAAGCATCGTGAGAGTTTATCTATTTAATTGATTTTTTACATCGGGAATCTGAAACGAACACTCTAGACAGATTAAGAAAGTACCTTTTTTCTTTCTTTCGTTTCTTGCTATTTGGGCCAAGATAGAAACTGGGCTTTTTAAATTTCGGAGACCAGAAGTTAATTAGCCGCATATTAAAGCTCATTAACCATATAAATGTACATTATATATATATATATTGGGCCTGTAATTCCATTAATGAATTAGGTATAAATCATTTTGGCCCAATCATCCCATTAGCCCAATATTTAAGGTCATTAAGCCTATATGTGTATTAAATCGATTTTAAATAAATGCATATTTAATTATTCATATCATCATATGCAAATATGTGTAAGTTAGTTGAAAGTATAAATATTACAGAAAATATTTAGGTGTTAAAAATATATTCTTTGGAAAAACAAAAACATTATATTCTAAGCCATTGAATTATCAATATTACTATATAATATATATTAGTTAATGGTAAATATCCGTTTTTGTTTGATTAAAATATTATGAAATAGTATTTTATTCGTTCGATTTTGATTTATTTATCAAATTTTGGTTATATAGAATGGGTTAACTAGAGAAAGGATAGATTTCTCACATGTTTTAGGCCATCGATGAAGGTTGATAGATCCATTGGGCTCATTCTTGAATGTGCTTCCACAACATACAAATTTCGACATGCCAAAAACGAATCAAATATTAATAATTAGTAAATTACAAAAAAAAATATGATGTCGAAAATACTTACAGAAAAATTGAAATAGAGAGAAACTTACTTTTTTATGCATCGAACATCTCTTGAACACCAGATCTGTTTCTTCAGAAGAACCATCAATGTTACAGAGAAATGTTCCAGATCCACGATATTTTTTAGCAAAGGTTAAATTTTATTAATAGTATTAGGAAAAAGGCCTAACGTCCTTGTTACACGCTTGCTTACTAAGCAAGTAGACAACAAACAACCAACCAATCAAACAAACAACAATAAGAAATAAAGATACACAAACACCAATCCAGAAACAGAACAAAACAAACTAGAAACGAAATACAATACAAGGTAGGCTAGAAGAAGGGAAAGAGAACAAGGAAATCAAACATGTAATCTCCTCCTCATTGCCATGCCACGCCTACCTCTCAGCTTGAGCTTATGTATGATCCTGAATTTGCAAGAATGAATAATGTCTGAAGCACAACCATCAATGTCCACAACTCCCTCTTGAAAAATGATCTTGTTTCTGAGCTTCCAAGTATAGTAGACTGTACAGATAATGGACATCAGTTTGCACTTAAAAATGTTGTTATCTCTTCTTTGGCAAGCAACAAACCAATTCCACCAATCTACCAAATTCTCTTTAGTGACCCCAATACCTTGCCAACACAGGACTTTGCCAAGAATTTGCCGAGAAACATTGCATTCAAACCAAAGGTGCTCCTCTAACTCTTCACTTGATCCACACAATACACACTTGTTATCTCTGATAATACCCCGGGTAAAAAGTTTCTGAGCAGTAGGGAGTCTCTTTAGAGTTGCAAGCCATCACGTGAAAGACCAGTTTTTTGACTGAGTCCATGACCATAATAAGCCACACCAGGGAATAGCAGGCCTGGGAGACTTAAAGAGACCATAGAGCTTGGAGCAGTCCAGATTACCATTAGTTTTGATGAGTTGCAATTGATCAATATTCCGTGTCAAAGGAAGAAGCTGGTTTTTAAGAAGAAGAAGTGTCTTCCAAAGCCAAGAATCAGAAAGCTTGGGAGACACATCCCACACAGACCTCCCCTTCAGTACATAGTAATTGGCCCATATAGTCCAGATGTTGCTCTTATTCAGAGTAAAATCAAACAAGAGTTTACTAAGAAGAGTTTTATTCCATGAAAGCAGCTCCTTGAAGTTAAGTCCCCCTTTATCAAAATCACAGCAAACATTCTTCCAAGCCACAAGGCTTCTTTTCCCACTAATCTCTCCTGACCATAAGAAAGATCTACAAATACTTTCAATCTGCTTAATCACTTTGATAGGAAGAAGTAAAGACTACATCCAGAAAGTAAGCACACCCTCAATGACAGATCGAATAACCTGAGCTCTGCATGCATAGGACATCTTCTTGGCCATCTTAGATTGAATAGTGCTCTTAAGTCTATTAAACAAATGAATGTAATCACAGACTCCGAGCTTCTTAGAGTGAAGAGGAGTACCAAGGTACCTGATAGGAAAAGTGCCAATAGCATATCCAAGGATACTGATGCATTCATTCTTGTCAGCTTCACTAAGGCCACCAAAATTAACTGTGGTCTTGGCCTGGTTAGCTTTGAGCCTAGACTCATCCCCAAAACATTCAAGACAATTCTTGATAAGGAGAAGAGTAGACTTAGAAGGTTTGCAAAAAATCAGAAGATCATCAGCAAAAGCAAGGGAAATAATCTGAGCTTTTTTGCATTTAGGATGGAAATGGAAACCTTTAGTAGTACTGAGCATCTTAAATCTTCTATCAAGCATCTCCATAACAATAACAAAGAGGAAGGGAGAGAGGGGATCACCTTGCCTCAGGCCTCTTTTCCCAGGGAAAAAACCCTTAGATTCTCCATTAATAATGACTGAATAATAAGGAGTAGTGACAAGTTCCATGATCCATAAAACCAGTTGTCTTGGGAAGTTCAGAAAAATCATAGCATCTTGCAAGAAAGTCCAGCTAACACAATCATAGGCCTTTTGGATGTCAAGATTTATCATGCATCTAGGAGAGATACCAGCTTTGCCATACCCCCTAACCAACTCTTGAGCAACAACAACATTATGGCTAATAGATCTTCCCGGAATGAAGGGACTTTGGGAGGGAGCAATGACTTTATCAAGGAGGAGTCTCACTTTATCAACAAGGATCTTATAGATGATTTTTAGTGCAGTGTTACAACAAGCAATGGGCCTGTACTCCTTTACAAAGAAAGGATCTTCCACTTTTGGAACAAGGCATATGAAAGTTGTATTGAGTTGTTTAAGGAGTTTCCCTCTTCTAAAGAACTCACAAACAGCCTCACACATTGCATTACCAATCAAACTCCATCCATGCTTGAAAAACCAACTTCCAAATCCATCTGGGCCAGGGGATTTGGTATTCCCAATATCAAAAACAGCATGTTTAATTTCTGCATAAGAAGGGATGCATCATAGGTCTTTACTATTATCAACACCTAGTAAAGGTCCTTTAAGAGAGGAAAAAGAACCTGGGCAATCATTAACAGCAGTCCCAAAGAGATTTCTGTAGAAGTCAAGCACTTCATTCACAATATCATCTTGCTGATCAATAATGTTACCATTGCTGTATTTAAGAGCAAAAATAGAGAACTTAGCTTTCCTGACCTTGATACTGTTATAGAAGAAGCTAGAGGTCTCCTCACTAAATTTTAACCAATCAATTTTTGCCTTCTGAGTAACATAACTCTGAAGTTGAGCATTCCTACGGTCAAGTTCATCATTAGCTTCAGCAACAATGTTTTGCTTAGCAATATTAGAGAAATCAGCCTGGAGAACATTATGAGCTTCACTGAGCTTTTTAACACACTTATCAACAAGCAACTCAAGCTTCCTAAACCTGCCATGCTGCCACTGTTTAAGAGCATTTTTGACATTTTTCAGCTTAGTAACAAGGGCAAACTGAGCAAAACCATCCACATGAATATTCCAAGCATTAGAAATCACCTCCATATAGTCATCTTCCTCAGTCCAAAAATTATGAAACTTAAAAGGAGCATTCTTAAAGGATTGAGCAGGATGAAGGTTAACAATTCCAAGGGAATGATCAGAACACAAAGGATCAACAAAGAAAACAGTAGAGGAAGGAAAGTAATTATGCCAAGCATAGCTAACCATGACTCTGTCAAGCTTGAAAGCAATTCTGTCCAGACCAGCTTGTTGATTACTCCAAGTAAAATGAGCTCCAGAGAAAGGATGATCAGTGAGACAAAGAGAATGTATAGCATCAGCAAGTTCAGTAGATGGCCTATCAAGGTAATTCCTGAAATGAATCTTCTCAGTGGAGTCAAAGATACAATTAACATCACCAGCACAAAGCCATGCATCAGCAGCACCAGGTTTTAAAGCACAAAGATCCCTCCACATATCAGCTCTAGTGATAATAGAAACTGATTTTGTTCTGAATAACAGTCACTTTACCATGAATAATCTGACTAGATACAAACAGAACATCCACATTGATCAGTGTAGGATCCCACATAAGCCAAATTCTACCCTTGGAAGAGGAGGTAGCATTAGCAATATACTTCCAGGAGACCTCTAAAGAATTTCTGATAACAAATTCCTTGTTGGAGGCAACCTTGGTTTCCAGAAGACCAACAAGACTAATCTTATTTCTTCTAATAAAAGCTCTAACAAGCTTGATCCTAGGGAGAGAGCTTAGCCCCCTAGTATTCCAGAAACAACATTTACAATCATCCATTAGCTTTGCTTTTAGAGCTGCTATAACTCTTAGAGAGATTATTTGAGGGAGGAGAAGAAGCAACAAGACTATTAGTCTTATTCTGTGATAGATTGACCCCTTTACCTTTAGCAGTAGTGCTCTTATTAGGATAGATGCCTGTTTGTTGAGAATTAGCACTAATCATCTTCTCTTGAGAGGAAACATAAATTATACCTCTGTCAACAATCTTATCAGCTGGTTGAGTACTAGCAATAGTCTATTGAGAAGATGTGGCTTGAACAATAAGACTAGAATCAATATTATTAGCAATGTTGGCTGCAGTTCCTGGAACTGCTTCAGAGCTATTCTTTGGGACCCAAGTCTTATCAGAAGGAGCAATTCTGTTAGCTTTAGCCTCAGGCTTCTGTGCATGAATTCGACTCTTGTTACTTTTGCTGCAATACTTAATAGTGTGACCATAGACTCTACATTCACTATAGCACCAGGGCAGCCATTCATACTCAATTTTCTGCTTGTAGATCTTGATGTTAGGCCCTTGCAAACATACCTCAGTTCTAGCTGCTTCTTGAGCAAAGATCTCAATCAAAAGTCTAGCATATGAGAGTCTTCTTTTAGTCGCTGTGATGTTGTCCATACAAACAGGAATACCGATCATACTTCCAATGACACTAAGCATATGTGTGGAGAAGAAGATAGGATCCAAATCAGGCAAGGTAATCCACACAGGAATTCTTTGAAAACTTGACCAAGTCATGGCCATTCCAGTGGTCCATCGTTGGAGAGCTAGAGGCTACCATCACCAACTAGCCATGGTCCGTGATCCAAAACCCAATCGATATGCTCCCGCTCTTGGAATTGAAAGATCCAGATCCCATTAGCTTTAACCTGGATCTTAGGGAAGGAAATCAACCAGAATTTCTTCACAAAAGCCTCCATGACTCCAGTAGTGATAGGATCACCAATAACTGCTCCTATCATAACAAACTTCCATTGATCAGATTCCTGCTGAACTTCCTCCATAGAGAAAGTATAGATCTCCCTATTTGTGAGCTCAATATGCTCCAGTTTAGTATCAACGGAGAAAATCCTGTTTCCAGTGAGCGCCTCCAAGAACGAAGGTTTTGATTTAGAGATTTGCACAAAATTCTCATCAACAGGCTTCATTGAGTTCAGATTCATCCATTTTGTCAACAATTGACCGCATGGTGAATTTCAAATCGCTACTAGACATGATTGCTACAAAAGGAAGTAACATGTAGATAAGTTTATGCTTGACATGTAAAAGCTTAAATTTTAAACATGCTTCAAAAATTAAGCAAATGCACATTTTATTCAAACAAGTTTGTCCCCAGTGAATAAAATGATTCCAAGATCCTATTTCAGATAATACCTTAGCGTACTTTGGCACTGCCCTAAGTCTCATGTGATCTAGGTAAGTAATATTTACTAATTATAACCCTTTATAATTCTTGGTTGATGGACCACATCCTATGTGGACTCATCCTTATGCCTCAAGATCCAAAACTTTGCCTTTTGGTCTCTTGTTGAGTATAACCATATCAAGGTTTATGAATCCCTTATATAGATCCACCCTCACTATCCCAAGGTCAAAGAAGGACACCTTGCTTTGGCAAAACCTATCCAACTTATTCCTAGGGCATCATGGGTTATGTCATAAAAAGGCATTATCTCAATATTCCTTTAGGGACTTAAGCATGCAATGGTTGTCTATTTACTAGTGAACAAAATAACATAAGTAAACAATCATGCAAAGCTTAAAATAATAAGGCATTCAAAATGCAATAATTAAATGTGATCCTAGTATGACCCCTAAAACCAAAAACCAAAAATCTAATCTTCATGGGTCTTCTCTCCATGGATCTCCATCCTTGGCAACCTTTATTGATCTTCTTGGTCTTCTTGGGATCTTCTTGTAATACAAAATTTCTAATAATCTAATTACTGAAATTTAAAATTACAAAAATACACAACGATACGCAGATCATGTACAAAAATACATAACGATACACATATCGTATTTTCTATCCTAAGATGTGGGCCATACTAGTCACCTCATGCAAGCAATAATATCATAATATTATAAAATATGCATGTATTAATAATATCAAATATTATTAATCAAAATAATAATGGAACATTATAATGATGATAAAACATGTAACAAGATATTCAAACATATCCATATATAGAATTAATCATATTAATAATTAAATTGCATCATTGGATAAAATATGCATAAACAAGGTAAGATATCAAATATCCTTATCTTAATCAAGTGGGAATCTATCCTAACAACTTTTAGGAAATTATATTGTAGATAATATCAAATATTATCCAATTAGGCAAATAAGATCTTATCTTATTCTTTTTAGGAAAATATCCTAAAACCCAAAATCTATCCAACCGGACCGAGTCGCGCCCGAGTCAAACTCGGACCGACCCGTGCCCACTGAACCACGCAGCCATTGCGTAGACCGAGCCCAGTTCGTACAGTCCAAACCACGGCTCCCACTGTAGACCACACCCGAGCTTACGCACGGATCGGACCAATCCAGGTCTACCGCGTCAAGCCGCGCAGGCCCGTGAATAGTTCGCAGTCTGCTGGGTGGTGCGACCCACTATTGGCCGCTCTAGTCGCGCGTGCTGAGCCGCGGTCCACACCGCTGGACCCTTGCATACGAGCCAGGGTGCGTGTAGAACCAGATCCAATCCGGTTCGGTTCGGTACTGTTCAGTTTTTTTTTCTTCGAATTTTCATAAATTAATTTCAAAAATCAGATTTCAGAAAAAAACATAATTTTGGGTATTGATTCATCTTTTGAAAATTAAAATTTTCACTTAATGGTTTAAACATGCAAAAATCATATTTCTAGCATAATCAAACCTTATGAATCAAAATATTTGGGTAGATTAACATTGTTTAAAAGTTCTAAACTTTTTCATGCATATTAGAAGCAAAGTTCTCAACTTCCATATCCAATCAATCAAAATCTCAATTTTAATCATGCAATTTAACCTATATATCAATATTACATGAAGTTTGAATATTAACATGCATCAAAAATAACTCTTTTGATAATTGATCCTATCAAATCATGCAAGAGGCTCTGATACCACTGTAGGGAATTTATATGCTTAAAGCGGAATTTCAGGAAACTATTTTCTAACATCTAACAAGGATCTCATGCATGAACTAATAGGAATATAGTATAGTTAGAGTTACATACCGTTTGATACGAGCCTGAAATGTTCCTGCAGGATTTCAGCGGAGATCGAAAGCCCCAAGTGTGGCTTCTCTAATTAGTCCACACGAGTCTGGAATCTGGATCGCCTTTGATCTCGTCTGCTAGAATGACGAACGAAGGACAAATGAACGAAAGTGTGAATTTGGGAGTTCGGCCGTGTACAGATTTGGAGGATGAGAAGCCAATCTCACGTGTCTTCTCATTAGGAGAATCTTATTCTCTTTTTATATAGAAGATCATATCTTCTAATTTATATATTATCTATATAGATATATATATATATATCTTATTTTCATATATCTTCCAATAAGATATCTCCTTATCCAGTAATTATCAATGGTAACTTTTTACCCATTAATAATAAAAGTCTATCTCTCAATTAAAGCCAATGGGCCGAAATCCATGTCCCACATGAGCTTTCGGTTCGGTTTGATCCAGCCCGATAACTCTATGTGTGTGACCTCATAGGACCCGGTTATTATAGCCATGGGCCTAACCCGATTAAGCCCATTGATCGTAGTTGGCTTCTAGCAAAGCACTACGACCCCTAAAATTCCCGGATTGTAAATCTCCATTAATTGTCCTATTCCATATTTGGTAATTGCGCCTTGATTAAAGGACACTATTCCTTCAATCTCTCACTTGTCCTTGAAACAAGTGTGCAATGTCAAATTCCTTTATCACTTAGTGTCTTATTTGATGATATGGTGACATTCATATCTCTTATCAAATGTTTCTTGAACTCCGAGTTTGAACTGTCAAATAACGGATGATTACACATAATCCATCCGAGCATGGCCATGCATTTTTCAGTTCTCGCTCTTAAAGTGGCCGAGACACCATTCTTGTTCATGCATCACAGTATACATGAAGCAGGAGGACTTCTTCAATCTTGCATGACAACGGCTCCCACTCAACTTCTAGCAATCCCAATCACTGCCTGTTACGGTCAGCGTTTGACAGCGTCAAAGACATACCATTCATCAAGCAAAACCATACCATGCTCATGTATGAGGAATCCACCAATTATGGTTCAACTTAAAGATTTTTCAAATCTTTTATGAAAACCTTTAAGGTAGGTCAGTCCCATACGTATCATCCATACATATCTATGTAATCGACTAGACATTTCAATGTCCCTATAGCCCATGAAACGTGGCGCTATCAGTCAAGTTACAATGTGGTCTTTAACAGTAGTCATTTATGTCCAAGTTAATGAATAAGACCATGGACCTTAAGTAACTCATGACTTTAGTTCACTTAATGGGGTTTCATTCACCACAACACTTATGATGAGCCCATTTGCGAATCATGAATTATTTGAACATTTTATTCAATACCAAGCAAACGATTGAATAAGAATGACAGTGTATATCATATAATCAAGCATAAAATATGTTTAACATACATGAAACAAGGTTTATTATGTAAGACAATGCAATCTCAAAGCCATTCTCCAATGCGCTTGAGGCCCTTGGTCCTAGTGTGACCCTCATGTTTGGGCCTAGGCATAAGCTTGGTTAGTGGATCTGCAATACCGTCATCTGTGTGTACTTTGCACATTCTGACATCTCCTCTATCCTCACATCCTTGAATGACTAATTCACCATCACCCCCACACACCAAGAAGTCATCATTGGTTCTTCTTAAGTACTTCATGATGTTCTTGGCTGCACATCAATGTGCCTCTCCGGGTGCCACACATGCTCAGAGCAAATGTAACATCAGGGCGTGTACATATCATGACATACATGATAGAAACCCTTTCTTAGAGTCCTGCATTTTGAATTTGTCAATAACCTTATCTATGTAAGTTCATTGACTCAATCTTAGCAGCCTCCCAGATCTATCTCTATAGATCTTGATACTCAATGTGTACTTCGCCTCTCCTAAGTCCTTCATTGAGAGACATTTCTTCAGCCATCCCCTAACAGACTCTAGCATCGGAATGTCATTTCTAATGAGCAGTATGTCATCCACATACAAGACTAAGACGACCACTTTACTCCCACTAAACTTCTTGTAGACACAAGGTTCTTCTTCGCATCTAATGAAGTCAAACTCTTTGACAGCTTCATCAAAGCGAATATTCCAGCTCTGAGATGCTTGCTTAAGTCCATAGATAGACTTCTTAAGCTTGCATACTTTCTTAGAGCCTACTGGATCCTCAAAACCCTCAGGCTGTGCCATGTACACATCCTCTTCTAAATATCCATTTAGAAAGGCGATTTTGACATCCATTTGCCAAATCTCATAATCATAATAGGCGGCAATGGCTAAGAGTATTCTGATGGATCTGATCATTACGACCGGTGCAAATATCTCTTCATAGTCTTGACCATGAATCTGTTTAAAACCTTTGGCAACCAACCTTGCCTTGTAAACAGATACATTTCCATCCTTGTCTGTTTTGAGTTTAAAAACCCATTTGCATCCTATGGGTTTTATCCCATCTGGCAAATCTATCAAGTCTCATACTTGATTCTCAGACATGGAATCCATTTCAGAATGCATGGCTTGCAGCCATTTCTCAGAGTCTGGACCCGTCATTGCTTGCTTATAGGTTTCAAGCTCTCCGCTTTCTAAAAGCAGGACGTCAAAGCTTACATTTAAGACGAAATCATCATATCGCCTTGGTTGTATCCTCGGCCTGTTTGATCTATGTGTGGGTTCAACAACTGGAGCATTTTTCACAACTGTTTGTGGTTCCTCATTTGGTTCTTGAGGTGCTGGTGTCGATTCTTGGATAGCTTCCTCTTGGGAATGTACGTCTCCAGGTACCAATATCTCCTCATCGACATCATCTATGTCGGTTTGTTGTTGGGTTTGTTGCTCTTCTTGAACTTCTTCAAGATGAACATTTCTCCCACTTGACTTCTTGGAAATGAATTCTCTTTCCAAGATGGCACTATCCCTTGCAACAAACACTTTGTGCTCAGTGGGGTTGTAGAAGTAGTATCCTTTGGTTTCTTTGGGATATCCTATGAAGAAGCATTTATCTGATCTGGGTGCAAGCTTATCTGACAGTAAACGTTTTACATAAGCTTCACACCCCCAGATCTTCATGAAGAACAAGCTTGGAACTCTTCCAGTCCATATCTCATATGGTATCTTGTCTACAGTCCTAGACGAAGTTCTGTTTAGTGTGAACGCAACGGTTGTGAGGGCGTATCCCCAGAAGGATGTTGGAAGGCTAGCAAAACTCATCATTGACCTGACCATGTCCAACAAGGTCCTGTTTCTCCTTTCAGACACACCATTTAGTTGAGGTGTACTTGGTGGAGTCAGTTGTGTGACTATCCCACAACGTCTTAAATGATGATCGAATTCCTGGCTCAGATATTCACCACCACGATCAGATCGAAGGGCTTTAATCTTCTTCCCAGTTTGAGTTTCTACTTCATTCTGAAACTCCTTGAACTTTTCAAAGGTTTCAGATTTATGACTCATTAAGTAAATATACCCATATCTACTTAAATCATCAGTAAACGTTATGAAGTATCTATAGCCTCCTCTAGCTTATGTTCTCATTGGTACACATACATCTATATGTATGATTGCCAATAGCTCAGTAGCTCTTTCACTTTTCCCAGTGAAAGGTGACCTTGTCATCTTACCCATTAGGCATGACTCACATGTGTCAAATGATTCACAATCAATTGATTTCAGAATTCCATCTTTATGGAGTTTCTTCATGCGGTTCAAGCCAATGTGACCTAAGCGACAATGCCACAAATAGGCTTCACTCATGGAATTCGTCTTTTGCTTCTTTGTATCAATGTTATAGATTTCAGATTTAAGTTCAACCACATAGAGTCCATTACTCAAGGGTGCTCGGGCATAGAAAATACCATTCTTATAAATAGAAAAACAATTGTTCTTAATAATAAAATCATAGCCCTCAGAATCCAAAACCGAAAACGAAACAAGGTTCTTAGAAATTTCAAGAACGTTATAACAGTTATTAAGTTCTAAAATCAAACCAGAAGGTAAAACTAAGTCATAGACTCCTACAGCAAGCGCAACAACAGTCGCCTTGTTTGCAACACGTAGGTATATCTCTCCCTTCTCCACTTGCCTCCTACTTCTTAGCCCCTGTACATTCGAAGTAATGTGAGCACAACATCTGATATCTAATACCCAAGTAGTGGCAGTGGTTGTTAAGATTTCAATAACATTAATACCTGAAGTGGGATTCATAGTCCCATTCTTCTTGTCTTCCAGGTTGGGCCTTCAATGTGTCGCACTAGGACATGTGGGTGATGAGATTTATGGGCAATTTCTCCTTGATGTTCTGCGTGATGAGGGAATTGATATGGTTGGGATGAATGACGAGCTTGAGTATGTTAATTGCTCGGGTGTTGATTACGAGACGCTTCTATGCTGGGTTCGGATGGATCCTTTCCAGAGACATGGTTTCTGCAGGTGATGACATGTGGGTGATGAGATTATGGGCAATTTCTCCTTGATGTTCTGCGTGATGAGGGAATTGATATGGTTGGGATGAATGACGAGCTTGAGTATGTTAATTGCTCGGGTGTTGATTACGAGACGCTTCTATGCTGGGTTCAGGTGGATCCTTTCCAGAGACATGGTTTCTGTAGGTGATGACATTTTTTTTGAATAATGGATCATCAACTTTCTTGATTACTTAACTTTGTTCTTCTGTTTCTTTTGTCTTAGTTTTGTTAATGAATAGGAATTTGTATGCTTTTGTTTGTTTTGATCTAGCATTTGATTTTTCCTGCTACATTTTACCAGTCGACTTGATTTTACCGAGAAGCCTGCATTCAGTTGGATGGATTCACTGACTGGAGAAGTAAAGACGGCTATCCAAAGAGCAAATATATTATTTGTTAATGGCTATGGCTTTGATGAATTGTCCCCTGGGTTGATTGTCTCTGCTCTAAACTATGCGGCTACAGTTGGTACATGTGTCTTCTTTGATCCTGGACCACGTGGAAAATCACTCTCTAATATGTGATTCTAGCTCCACATATGGAAAGGTTTTTTGTCACCTTAAGTAGCAGTTGTGAAGTGTTAAGGATGTCGCAGACAGTGATATAGTTCATACCAAGATTTTATTGGACATCTTCATACTTGACCAAACTAGGAAAATAAATTTTGCTACCTTTCTGAGTCGCTGTTCTTTTAGAGATTGCATTATTCTGACAGTGCTCTCTCTATCCAAAGGCTGACATGCTCAAAGGTGATGATTTGAATTTTCTTATGGTCTGTACATTGAGCACTGCTGGTAATGAATATATGCATATAGGATCCCTAAGGGCATGTCTTTGAGGCATTTCATGAAATAGATTTTAGGTTCAGCTATCAGGATTATTTGGTGAATTGTTGCCATTAAAAGAATAATATTGAAGTCTAAACTTTGGAATATAAAACATACTATGTTGGTATGTATAACTTCCACCTTGATCCCTCTTGGCCTTATATTTTTTTGGCAGTTATCACCATAGGATCAGCTCATGTGTTTTTTGTGTATCAGCTTTGAACACATGTTTCTTACTTGTCAGGCTCATACATTCTTGTTATCAAATGAGTCAATTTAGTTGTTTTTTTCAATGGGTTGACATGCATTCTTCCTCTGAACTTCACTCCCTGCCAAACACAGGAAGTTTCAATGGGTTGACATCATCTGCAAAGAAGCAGGCCAAAACTAGATTGTGCAAATCTAATGCTCCTCAAGAGGGTAAATTGTGGGAGACGTCTAAAAAGATGTTAAATGCTCTTAGTAATAGCAACCTTTGTATCAAGTCAATTTCTGCTCTCTACCGGAAGCACAAGTCTCTGGGCATTTGGAAAAACGGTTCCAATGAATGCAAAGTATTCCTGCCACTTTGTAAGAGGTATGATATACTATTATTTAGTAACATATGTTCTATGTATATCAGAATTGTTTCTATGGTTTGCCTTTGTTGCTCTAACTGGGAATATTAGGTGAATACGTAGATTTGGCCTGATTCTGGAGAACAAATACGTCCAGGATTCAAAGCTCTCTTGAATTCAAACATATTTAGATCCAGCATTCCTACGTTCATCCTATTAGTTGCTTGAAAGTTCAGGCCTTGGCTGTGTTTTCATAATTTTGAAGAATATGTTAAGCGAAGTAGGATACTTTGTGTATAATGTAGTGTTCTGTTTGTGTATTTTGCTTATGATCGGATGATTTAATAGGTTAACGTCACTGAACTACCGTCATTTGCTTTAGAATAAATCAGTTTCAACCCGTCGCCCTAATCTGATGTAAATGTCCATATCTAAAACTGGCACGTCTTTTAATGTGTAAATTACCCTAATATGAAGTGTTTACCTAGAGTATGAAACACTTGACATGCTTGACATCTATAGTGATGATACATCTCCTGCAAAAAAAGGAGATACTCTCATCAGTACACTTTTCCTAATGCATTATGTTTATCTTATTCTTATAATTGTTTTACTATTGATATTTAACTAGAATTTCAAATGTAAGCTGAATTATTTTTGATATTAGGCCTTTGTGAAAGATCAAAAATCAAAAGCCTACTTCAAGAGGTATCAAGTTAAGTACAAGAGAAGGAGGGGTATGTCTCATTTGTTTCTTCATTTCTTCCTCTTTCAATCTTGAAAGCAATGTCATAGCACAAATTACTTATGTGACCATTGCTAGGGATATGATCCTTGCATCTGCTTATGCCCATGAATTGCCTCATTATGGACTTGAAGTGGGCCTCACCAACTATGCTGTAGGTATTTTTTAATTCTTTTCTATCCATTTAATCCTATTTATAATTCTTCCTAACTCTCAAGTCCCTGGCTTTAGCTTATTGCACTAGGCTTTTGTTGGCCCGTTGAGTTCTGAAGATGCTGGAAATGGATGAAGAGTATGAGGTTAATGTTGAAGCAACTGGTGAGGATTTCTCTGTTGAGCCTGGTGAGAGCAGGAGACCTTTCCGTGCTCTCCTCGATGTTGGGCTTCTCAGAACCACAACTGGAAATCGTATTATTGGTGCACTCAAGGTACCCTTAGATTACAGCCTGTTGTGATATGCTTGTCTAACTTTGGGTGACATTTTTGTACAACTTTCCCTATTATTCCGGTTTTGTAAGATACTTTGGCTACTGTTATGAATTAGTTATTTATTTCCCTAGTCATTGGTTACTCTTTCTTCAGGGTGCCCTTGATGGTGGACTTGATATTGCTCACAATGACAAGCGTTTTGCTGGATTCAGCAAGGACAATAAGCAACTCGATGCTGAGGTCCACCGCAAGTACATCTATGGTGGACACGTTGCCGATTACATGAGGGTGAGTAAAGCTATTACACAATGCCGGTGGTTTCAAATTTGTGTTTATGTAATTAAGTCTCAAGTTCCAATTGTCTAATCAAAACTACACATTTTCTATCACCACCCTATTTGGCTTGGCGGTTGGAAACTTGCTTTTCTATTTAATTATGATTTTTGAATACTTGTATCCAGTGCTGATTTTTATCCATCCATCGTTATAATTATGATGCTGAGAAATCATGCGTGATCAGGAACCTTGTTGGTATATTGTGTCATGGATATGATTTATATTTTGTTGTGAAATTGCATTGTAATAAGTTTTCTCCCAACATTTGTATAATTGCAGACATTAACTGAAGATGAGCCCGAAAACTAAAAGTACCAATCTCACTTTAGTGAGTACATAAAGAAGGGAGTTGAAGTTGATGGTCTTGAGGAGTTGTACAAGAAGGTTCATGCCGCAATCAGGGAAGACCCAACTACAAAGAAATCTGACAAGGAACCTCCAAAGCAACACAAGAGGTATTACACTGCAAAATATGAACAATTTGTTGTATTTCCCCCCTACTTTTGTACCTATTGATGTTCTGAGCTACCACTGTTTTCTGTGTTGTGCAGTATAAATCATACTACTTGATGGCCTCTTTGAGATAAGAAATTATTTGTTAGCATTGTCTCACTGCTAAATTTGGGACAATGATGCAATTTATAATCTCATAAGCCAGAAAAGATTGCATCTTTCTCTGTGATCTGCAGCTTCTTAAGTAAATGCTGCTGCTAAATTAAGGACAGTGATGCATTTTGTTCCCTTTTGCTCTGCGGTTTTGTTTTTAGGATATCTGTAAAATTGGCTTTGTCTGATTATTAACTACCATGTGGAGTTGGCTGCAACTATAACCCAACAAAAAGCTCTCGGGTAATTTCATAATTATCTCGAACTTTCTTTCAGCCGTTTGGTTCCGTACGCAGCAAGCTAGGGCTTCCGCCGTGCTTCCCGGCGGTGATCGGCGGGGATGTCTTCGCCGATGGCTTCTAGGGGACGTGGGGTGACGACAAGGTCCACTAGTAGAGGAGGCGGCCGGAATTGCGATCGAAAAGGAAATCGGGGGGGGAGGAAACCCTCGCGTAATGGAGTCGATTGAGGAGGAGAAAAAGGAAACTGAGATTTCCGGGGAAATAGGAGAGCCTAAGGAGAGTGTCTACGTGCAACCCCCTGTGAAATCTCCGGTGGAGTTGGAAGCACCATCTGGTCCAGATCTTGGGAGAAATGACTCTGGATCTGAGCAAAACACTGTTCCATTGGACCAAGGGGAAAAAGTGATTACTAGATCCTTTGCTGAAGTGGTCCAGAACAAAGGAATCCGGGGAGGAATGGAGAAACTGGAGTTTTTTCCGGGCATCGACAAAGAGAAATATAGATTCAGCAAAGAGGAGGTCAAGGAGAAGGAACTCGAATGGGAAGCAACGTTGATTGGAATCATTGTGGGAGATGGTTGGTCTTTCTCCTCTGTCCTGGCCTTCATCAGATCTCACTGGAAGGTTGCAGAACCAAAGCTTCACCTTAAGGGGAATGGGGTGTGGCTGATTCAATTTAAAAGTAAAGATGATATGGAATGGGTGCTAGAGCATGGACCCTGGATGATCGCTGATGCTAATCCGTTTGTACTCAAGCAATGGATCCCAGGGATGAGAGTAGAATGGGAGAGCTTTGACACTATTCCGGTATGGGTGAGAATTCATGACATAGCTCCTATACTATTCTCTAATCATATGTTAAGTGTGATGGGGAGCATGATTGGTGTGCCTTTGTGCTTAGATGAGATTTCAAGCTCGCAGAAAAGAATGTCGTATGCTAGAATGCTGGTGGATGTTTCTGTTCTGGATACAAAGAGAAGAGAAGTGATCCTTGAGGGGTATGATGGGAAAGTGTACGTTCATAGAGTGGAGTTTGAATGGCTTCCTAGGAGATGTTTTAAATGCAATGTGTTTGGTCATGCTTATGATAAATGCGGTGAGAAAATCCAGCAGAAGGAGAAGAAAGTAAATGAAGATCCTGATCATAAGAATGATAAGGTTGAAGGGAAGAAATTGAATGAGGATGCTAGGGATGATGAGGATTGCACAAGAAATGTTTAGGGGAAGAATAAGACAGGGGAGAAGAAAGAGCTTCTGGGTAAAGGGAAATATATTGTGCAGGGCAATAGAGTTGAGTGGAGGCAGATTCACAATAGGAAAAGTAGATCTGCTTCTCCTAACAGTATGAGAACACATCAGCATGAGGTGGGGGTCAATGTGGTCCATGAGGCAGCTAGTCTGAACCCTCAAGGCATTGTATCTCCAAATCAATTTGAAGTACTGTTGAGAGAAGAAGGGAGTTATAGCAGCTCCATGAAGGAGAAGAATGGATAAGGTTAAAATCTGTTCTTGGAACTCCAGAGGTTGTAATGGAGTTCAAGCAATAAGAAGAATAAATAGATATGTGGCCAATATGAAGATTGTTGTTATTGGTTTGCTTGAAACTAAAATTGAGAAGGGGAAGGAGAATCAAATTTCAGAAAAGCTCTTGAGTAAGTGGGATTTCCAGACTAATGCTACTTTTGATAAGAGAGGAAGAATTTTGATGAGCTGGAACCCTGGAGTTGTCCAGGTCAATTGTATAGAATGGGGTGATCAGTATATACAATGTAAGCTTAAAGTTTGTGGTTTGTCACAACAGTTTTCTCTGACTTTTGTGTATGCTAGTAATCAAAGGAGTGAGAGAAGGAGATTATGGCAGAAATTAGGAGAGATTGCTTGTAGTTGCTCACTCCCCTGGGTGGTTATGGGGGATTTCAATTGTGTTCTAGAAGAAGCTGAACGAATCTCTTTGAATAGATTACCCCAATCAAGTTTTGAGGAACTTGAAAACCTGCTCAGTACTTATAACCTGTCTGATTTGGAGTATGCTGGGGTGGTTTTTACTTGGGATAATCAGAGGAAGGGTGATGAAAGGGTGGCTTATAAGTTGGATAGAATTCTTGTTAGTGACAATTGGAGGAGTATGTTCGGAGGATCTAATGCTGTTTTTGATGAACCTGATGAATCAGATCACTCTCCGGCCTTGCTTCTGATAGAACTCAGATCACCTATCAGGAAAATTCCCTTTCGTTTTAAGAATGCCTGGTGTTTTGATGAGGAGTTTAAAAGGATAGTGAGGGATGAATGAGAAGGGAGGATTGCAGGTTCTTTACAATTTCAGATTGCGCAAAAGCTGAAGAAAGTAAAGATAAGGCTGAAAGAATGGAGTAAGAGGAAATATGGTGATATGGAAGAACTGTTAGCTCAGAGTGAAGCTGAGTTTGAGGAAAAATTTCATGATATGCAGGCTGATTACTTCTGTGAGAATAAACAGAATGCAGTCAAAGAAGCAAAGGAGCAAATGATTCTAAGAAGAAAACAAAGAGATGAAATCCTGTTGCAAAGATCCAAGGTTGACTGGGTGCAACTTGGTGAGGAGACCTCTTCTTTGTTTTATAGAAGTATCAAAGCCAGGAAATCCATGAATGCAATCCACATGCTCTATAGTGCTACTGGTGATGTTTTGGAGAGTCAAGAAGACATTGCTGCTGAAATCATTGATTTCTATGTTAACTTGTTTGGGAAGAGTGTAGTTACTACTATTCCGAACTTCAGTAACTATGAGGGTGGGGTATTGCAGGCTGATTGTGCTATGGATCAGTGTAGAATTCCTTCATGTGCTGAAGTTAAGAGTGCTCTCCACGAAATTCACAACTCTAAGTCACCGGGTCCAGATGGATTTGGTAGCAAATTCTTCAAGGAGGCTTGGGAAATCATTTCTGATGATGTGTGTGGTGCAGTCAAATACTTCTTCATCTCAGGGAAACTTCTAAGGCAGCTCAATACTACCTTTGTGTCTATTATTCCTAAAGTTGAGAAGCCATTACTTGTGAAGGATTTTAGGCCGATTTCTTGCTGCAATGTTATATTCAAAATGATAACTAAGATTCTGGCTGCTAGAATCAGAGACAAATTGAATGAGGTGATATCATTGGGTCAGGGGGCCTTTGTTCCTGGGAGAAGCCTTGTGCACAATTCAGTTATTGCTCAAGATCTTATTCACTCTTATTTGCAGGCTGATATTTCTCCAAGATGCATGATCAAAGTGGATGTTATGAAAGCTTATGACTGTGTGAGCTGGGAGTTCCTTGAATATGCATTGATTTACCTGAATTTTCCTACACAACTGATTGCTTGGGTTATGACCTGTGTTAGGACTCCTAAATTTTCGTTTCTTGTAAATGGAGAGCCTAAAGGATTTATTTCTGGTGCTAGAGGGTTAAGGCAGGGCGATCCTATGTCCCCATTTCTGTTTGTAATAGTAATGGAAATGCTGAGTAGAAAGCTAAGGAGGGAGAGTAAATCTGCTGAATTTAAGTTTCATCCAAAATGCAAGAAACTGAAGATGGTTGATCTTGCTTTTGCTGATGATTTATTGATCTTTTGCAAAGATGAGCTCCCTTCTATTTGTGTGATTAAGAGAGTGCTAGATGAGTTTGGTGATGAATTTGGTCTTAAGATCAATGCCCAAAAGAGTGATGTTTTCTTTGGAGGTGTCTCAGAGGCTGTGAAGTTTGAACGATTAAGAGTCCTTTGTTTTAGCCAAGGGACTCTTCCTATTAAGTATCTGGGAATCCCTCTGCATGCTAAGAAAATTCAGATTGGAGATTATGCTTCTATGATTAACAAGATTGTTGGAAGAGTGCAGAGTTGGACGTGCAAGAAGCTCTCATATGCTGGTAGATTACAGATTATAAAGGCTGTAATTGGTGGATTGCTGAGTTTCTGGTCTCAAGCTTTGTTATTTCCTGAAGAAGTGGTGAATAGAATAACAGTCGTCTGCAGGTCTTTTCTATGGTCAGGGAAGAGTGAAGGGAGGAGGAACCTTGTGGCATGGAGCAAGGTTTGCAAACCTTATGAAGAAGGTGGTGTGGGAATTAAAGAAATTTTAGCCTGGAACAAAACCTTGTTGTTTAAACTGGTTTTTGAAATACAGGATAGGAAGGAGAACTGTTGGACCACTTGGGTGAAAGAGATGCTGTTGAAAATGTGTGATTTGTGGCAAAGAGAGGAGAAACAAAGTGATTCTTGGATATGGAGAGTGTTGCTGAGAATAAAGAACGAGCTGAAGCAGTTTCTGGTTAGGCAGGATTCTAATCCTTTGAGCTCTGAAGATATTACTGAAGATCATATTGACATTTCTAAGATCAGGAAAAGAGGGGGTAGAATGAACTGCCAAATGGTCTATGATTTGCTCAGAAATCCAGGTGATGTGGAAGGGAAATGGAAGATGTTGTGGAAAAGCTTTCAACTAAGGAAATGGTCCTTCATTTCCTGGTTAGCTATGCTTGGGAGACTGCCAACTAAGGATAAGCTACAAAGGTGGGGCTTGATCAACAATTCTTCTTGTGTGCTGTGTGGAAATGCAACAGAATCTGGTGATCATATATGGTGGCAATGTAGCATTTCCAGTGCTATACTGAGAAAGGTTATGGATTGGCAGCATATCAGTGCCTGGAGACAGTCCCTTGATGACTGGATGCAATGGCTGTCAAGGAGTAGAAATCCTAATTCTCTCAGGCTGCAAGGTGTGGTTCTCGCCATTAATGATGCGGTTTATACCATATGGAGACATAGAAATGATATTATCTTCAATCATAGAAAGGTGAGTATTGAGAGGTGTATGGAAGAGATTGTTTCCAGCTGTAAATTGCGTTTAAAGATTAAATGTAAAGGGGAAAGTAGGAGGGTAAGAGACCTTAGTCGTCTTCTTATGGTCTAATTTTTGTTGATGTTGTTGATATAGAGTTTCTTGGTATAGGGTGTTGGGTGTGAGAGGTGATGAGGAGTTCCTTTGGACTTGCTCTTGGGTGTATATCTCCCTTTTTTGTTAATATACTTACCATTAACAAAAAAAAAATTACCATGTGGAGAAAATATAAAATTGGATGACTGTAAATGAGAATTTAACTAGACATCATCTGCTTTTTACTACACCTTGCATTTTTTAGAATGAAGGTTGAATGCATTGATAAACTGGGTTCATTTTCAGATGTGCTTATTAGCAAAGTCATAACATTCTCCGCAATGGGTGCTCCCAAGCAGAAGTGGACAGCAGAAGAAGAAGAAGCACTGAAAGCAGGAGTGCGAAAGCATGGGACTGGAAAATGGCAGACCATACTCAAAGATCCTGAGTTCAGCCATGTTTTAAGCTCACGTTCAAATATGGATCTTAAAGTATGCTTTGACATCTTCACTTGCATCATTTCTGAGAATTCATTTAACGACTGAAGTGATTAATTATGCTTAAAAGGAATGTTTTATTGTTTCTTATGTTGCTTCAACTAAACCCTTGTGGTTCTTTTGAATAATTATAAAGATCATGCTTAGTCATTTATTATGTATGGCTTAAATGGTTGAAAGGATAAATGGAGGAACATCAATGTGATAGCAAGTGGACTTGGCTCACGAGAAAAGGCTAGACTTGTGTTGAAAAGAAATCCTGAATCAAAGCCTCATTCAGTTCCTCCGTCTGGGGACAAAGGTCAGGCATCAGTGTCAAAGAGATCTTTTACAAGGTGGTAATCATTTTCCTTCTACAAGCTTCTGAAGTTTTAGATCTTCATTATATCTTCACCTTTAGAGAATATGTTATGTTATAAACTGGAATTTTGCATCCTATATTTAGAAGGCAATTTAAATCTAGCTTTATTCTGGGAGTTATAGCTGCATTCAGAGGATGTCTTGTCTCATCAACTGAGATTGATTTTCTTGATGACAATAGGTTGGAGAGTGTTATATTGGAGGCAACAACTACATTGAATGAACCCGAAGGTTATGACAAGAAATCTATTGCCACATATATAGAGGTATCATTCTTACCTGTTATATTGTCTGGAAGAAAGGATTGCTTTTCCAGGGAAGCATTTCATAGGAGAATTGTGTTACCACCAGAAGGAGATTATTCTCTTAACTCAAACCAATATGAATACTTTAGCTTTATATGAAGGCTACTGTATGTTTTTAAATAATTTTCATAACTAAAAATTATCTAGATGAAAAAAACACTCAAGATTTGGTATCGAAGGAGCTTCTTATTCTTATCACTTGATACTTGATAGGACACCTACTGGGAGCCTCCAGACTTCAAGAAGCTTGTGTCTACAAAATTGAAGTGTATGACCTCAAGTGGAAAGCTTGTAAAGGTAACTGTATTGAACTTGTCCTGATACCATCATACAATGCGATTTAACTATCCATGAAATCAAAGGGCCTGAAAGATAAACCTGCTAATTTATTTGAATTTTTGTTCTTGCTTTCCTATATCTTTGTCATAATTTGGTAGATTCCTCCATGTTGATGTTCATTTTTATTGACCTATAGAGCACTTCATTGTTAAATCAAAGTCTAAATATGCAGGAGTTTAGCATACCCCTTTTAGCCTTTGCAACTTACAATAGGCACAAAACGTCGATTTTTTTGCCATGTTGTCATACTGAAATGCCACTAAAGAGGATTTACGTTCATGTTTTGGTTCAGTAATTATCTGCGTCCATGTCTTCACAATTGGATTGAGTTTGGCTACTCTTTAAGATATGTCTTTGCTCTTAATGTTTTGCCATTACATATCCTGTTTGATGTAGAATTTATCAACCGACATTGGTTTCTTGAATGTTGGCAAATTTGGTTTCTTTTCATAATCTTTTCTTCTCCTTCCTATCAGGCAAATCACAGGTATAAACTTGCACCAAGTTCGTCCCCATCCCAATCAAGAGCAGAGTCCTTGAATGGCAAGCATAAAGATGTTTTTAAGGTGGAGAAGAATGGGGTGAGAACTTTTACACAGCCAGAGGTGGATGCAGAACTAAACAAGATGAGGAGTATGCCAGCTCATGAAGCTGCTGCCGCTGCAGCCCGAGCAGTTGTGGAGGCAGAGGCCGCCCTTGCAGAGGCTGAGAAGGCAGCAAGGGAGGCAGAAGCAGCTAAAGCAGAAGCCGAGGTAGCTCAAATTTTTGCTCAAATTGATCATACTAATTATCTTCCAAACATATATGTTCTATATATGTCCTTAATTTCAAATAATTATTATATTTGGCCAAAGAATATATAAATATGATCCCCTTTTCATGGGTCACTTCCAACATCTTGATTATTGGTGAGTCGTATTTCTTTGTTGCCTATAGAGATTGATAATGCTATGAGATGCCAATTTTGAGCAAAATAATTCCCTGTATACATTGATAATGCTATGAGATATCAACTCTAACTGTTTGAATAAAAATAGTTTAGATATTATTCATAGCCCTTCTTCCCTTAGCCCAAAAAAAATTTAGAAAGTGCAATCATTCTTGAATTCAAATATTTAAATAATCAACTCAATTTAAATATTTAAAATATTCCACATCTAAGGAGTATCATTTACATGCAAACATAAAAGTAGAAGCGCGTATTACAAATAGTATATGTCTAACATAAAACAACGAATCATTTCATTGCATATCACATAATATATGTCTAACATTAAACAACGATTCATATATTACAAACTCATATTTATACCGTAAAACTACAAATACACAAATGGCCCGTGCGAAGCACGGGCTTCGATTTCTAGTATATTTAAAAGTTAGCATTTTAGGTCATTGAATGCTAACTTTTAAAGATGAATTAATTTTTTTATTTCTTGCCTTATTTATTTAGCCCAAAATTCTAATAATTTTCAAATCCAAAAAGTACTAAAGTGACAATTTCATATATTAACAATTATATCAATAATATATAATCTTCTATATAATATAAAAAGTTTTTGATTCACAATTATATACAATTACTACATATTAATCAATTAATAAGTCATCATTTTCATATAGTTGTATAACTCTTATATCTTTACGTTAATATATTTAAAAGTTAGCATTTTAGGTCATTGAATGCTAACTTTTAAAGAAGTATTAATTTTTTTTAAAACTTGCCTTATTTATTTAGCCTAAAATTCTAACAATTTTTCAAATCCAAAAAGTACTAAAGTGACAATTTCATATATTAACAATTATATCAATAATATATAATCTTCTATATAATATAAAAAGTTTTTGATTCACAATTATATACAATTACTACATATTAATCAATTAATAAGTCATCATTTTCATATAGTTGTATAACTCTTATATCTTCACGTTAAATTTTCAACATAATTCAATTTATATTTCTATTAAGCATGAAAAACAACCATCTATATATATTTAAAAGTTAGCATTCTAGGTCATTGAATGCTAACTTTTAAAGATGAATTAGTTTTTTATTTATTTCATGCCTTATTTATTTAGCACAAAATTTAAACAATTTCTCAAATCCAAAAAGTACTAAAGTGACAATTTCATATATTAACAATTATATTAATAATCTATAATTGTCTATACAATATACACAATTTTTTTATTCACAATTATATACAGTTACTACATATTAATCAATTAAACATTCCTCATTTTTATATCGTTGTATAATTCTTATATCTTCACATAAAATTTTCAACATAGTTCAATTTATATATTTATTAAGCATGAAAATAACCATATATATCTATATATATTTAAAAGTTAACATTCTAGGTCATTGAATGCTAATTGTTAAAGACAAAATCAAAGGCTTAAATATGCCTAAAGTTATAGTTTGCATGTAAGATTAGTTTATCACCCTTAATATATAACATGTATATAATATGTTTGATTTTCCGATCGGTTTTTACTATAAGGTTTATAAACCAATATAAAATACATAAGTATAATTATAGGCTACTTTGTAATTTAAGTAATTATTTTTTCTTTGTTTATTTTAATATACCATAGCATAATTATGTGTATATATAAAAATGAGCACTATTTGTAAGTAATTATTTCCTCCCCTCACACACTTTTTTCAGCTAAATCTTGCATCTACATACAGACTACTCTTTAGGTTATGACTCATTTTTTAACCTAAATCTCAATTAGTGATAGTTATTACATATTGTATACGTTATATTTTGCTCTCATTTACTTCTATTTTATTATTATCCAATTATTACACGTAACTCCCGTATTTAGTACACGGAGAATGGTTGAAAACAAATTATAGTCAAGATGTCTAAACGGTTATATGTCAAAATGACTTCACTTTCCAAGTAACATTTTCATCTATAAAAGGGCAAAAACGGTGGTATTCCGTTCATTTGCTCTGGCCATCCATCATCTCATTCTTCTACATGGAAATTAGCTTTAGAAAACCATATAGTGAAGCTTGGGAGATAGTGGGCAACACCTTAAAAAGATATGGTCACTGAAGTAAGCATAATTATTAACTTAAAGATGTGAATGAAGATTCCCGATTGTCGATGATGCAAGTATATATCTATCTCACGGTAAACTATCCTTGATTATATGTATTTGGATCTCTTTTGTAGTCTATAATACTTACATATATCGGTTTAAATTTATTAATATAATTGTCTTTGATCGAGATAGGTTAATTTTATGTGAATATGTCAGTGAATTGATCTAATAGAAATGTTGAGGCATCAATTGTTTACATCATGCACCAGTAGCTTTCACTAGAAGGAGGACAAAGACAATCGATTTAGGACGACTAATTGTTAGTAAAGAATAAAGCAATCTATTTTATGGACGATGTAAACCCTTCAACTATTGGTAGCATAAATTCAATTAGGTTTGTATTTTTAGTTTCTTTTTTGTACTAAATTGTTATAGGTAGGTGTGTTGTTATTTTGGTTTAGGATGATTTTTATTGTTCTATTTTATACATATTCATTTTACACTCATCATGTATATATACTAAATTTGCCTCATTGGTGTTGGTCTAGAGGAATTAATCAAGGATGTAAGATGAAATAATAGACATGTACTCACTCTGACATATGAAATGCATAAGGAAGAAGTTATGAATTATAATTTCGCTAAGAAGAGTAAGCAAGTACCGATAAAATAATTAATGTACCTTTATATAAAATGTAACAATGTTCTAAGAAAATGCAGAGTCAACAATTATTTATATTACTCCGTATTTAATAAGAATAGGAACTAATGACTAATATATTTTAATTAAAATGATATTAATGTCTAGGAATATGTAAAGTCAATGTGACTAATAAAACGATATATATTCCAGAGCAAATAAATAAAATGATATATTAATGAATATTAATAACTAAAGCATAACAAAAAAGACATTATTAAAATACAATAAATTTGTAAGATAAAAGCAAAAAATAGGAAATGTGGAGGGTAGTGGAGCATGTAAGAAATGAGAGTTGTTATAGCAAGTTTCTTACAAATACTCGAGTTCAAGCACAACATATAATTAGATAGGCATTTCTAAAATATTTTCCAAATATTTTCAAAGGAAAAAACGCATCCTTACAAAAAACAACTATCACCTTAATTCAAGATTTAAATTGAACTTCTGACCAAAATAAATAAATAAAATTGTACTTCGTATAATTATTGTAATTTATACCTAAAATACTTAGATATTACGTTTTTTTGTCAAGACTTAGATATTACATTTAAATGCATATCAAACAATATATCGTCTAAGATAAAACATGAAATAACAATCCATATATTAGAAACTCAAATTCAAATCGTGATACTACATATACATAAAAGGCACGTGCTTCGATTTCTCGTCTCTATAATAGCTTGGAGGGTAGCTATGCAATCAGCCAATCAATGCAATGCACGTTTCCTAGACTTGCAAAGCCTGATGTATTTTGTTGTTGTTTAGCTTATACTCTAATAAAGTAATTGTTTATAAACTTATTCTGAGTATGTTCAGTTTTTAAATTATATGACTTGATAGATTTTGCATTGTAATTCAAAACAAAAACCTAGATAAACTGGTTTTTGAAAAGAAAAACATTTATTAGAGTCTGTTAATAGTACATAACTACTATATGTCCATGTGTCATGTACATGTTTGGATAAATATAAACTATATATTTAACGGTATATCAATTGATAATATAAGATGCTATTGACTAACAAAAAATATTATAATAATTATATTGTTTTAGCATGCTAAAAAATTAGAGTAGGATTATGTAGCTCAAGTAAATCATATGTTATTAAAATAAGAATCAGACGATTAAACAAATTAAGTTTCTTTTATAAATATGCATGAGAATGATTTATTGCATAAAGGTAACAAAACTTTAAGTAATATATTCATGAAATAATACAAAATATATTTTATTTTATATATTTTATGTATATATATTGCAAAAAATACTATATGACAGTTTAATTAGTGGCTTAATAAATCTAAAAGTATAGTGCAAGTAATATACACACCGACATTAAAATGAACTATGTTTGGCCAAATTAGAGTCTTGATAATGCTTATAATTTCAATAAGATTGGCCATACATAAAGATAATAGAAAGCTTATTCCATCTCGATTGTCAAATGTTTCTCATTTGTTTTGAAGCAATCGTATTTCTTCTTTCTAATAGTTTGAGATATCTCTACTCGTCTTGACTCTTAAGAGATCTCTATTTCTCTGTCCCATCTTTGGAGAAGTATAACTTTTTCTACGTAACTCCGAATTGAGTAATTCTAACGTCAGATTAAAGATCAAGATGTCAACTATACCTCCTCCAAATTTCAGCGCGTTTGGACTAGGGAATCAAAAGTTATGGCGATTCCAAAATTGTGTCGCGGATCAAAATGTTCATCTGTGACGCACGGATGGGGTTGGTGCGTCACGGACGGTTTACTATGGTCCGTCACGGACGGAGTGCTTTCGTTCGTCACGGGCGGCTTCATTTGATACGTCACGTACGAAACAGTGCATGAAATAGAAAATTTACCCATGCGTGAAATAGCAAGGGCCATGCCATTTTGAATTGTTAAAACAAGCAATTTTGGCTATACTAGGTGAAAGGTCCTGTGCGAAAATGAATTTAAAAAAATTAATATCTCTTAAAATATAAAAAGTAAATTTATTGTAAAGTAATATGTAATTAGTGTCGAATAGTTAATGCTATATGTTTGTGTTATGTGTTGTAGTGGTGATATTTTAAAAGGGATATTACATGAAATTACATATACTTATATCTCATAGTAAATATAATGCTAATACAAATAATTAGATGAGCAATTGTAATTTTTTAGTGTCACTACATCATCAGCAAACATTCTTCTTATGAAATAATTTTTATTTGTTTGGACGGTTTTGTCTCCAACCAAGCATTAACTAATTTTCATTAGTTATGGATGTATACTCACGGTTCCTCTATGAAAAAAATATTTGTGAATTTCTCATTTTAGGTGAATATGATAGGAGTAATAAAAACAAAGAAGGGAGAACTGAACACTTAAAATTACATATTTCCATTAAATTTCTATTAGAACATATAACTATAACAACAAGATTCTGCTTGATTAAAAATCTGGGGTATTTTAAATTAACGATACAAATGTTTTGATAAAGACACAAACAAATCGTACGTAATCTCGCTTATATGAGCTTCTCAAGAGTTCTGGAAAAACCGATTTACTTGCTTAAACTTACGGGTCAATTAGATAGTAGATGGTACTGATCGAGGAATCTCAAAACCAACCGATACCACATTTATAGTATGTAGGGGATCAACGTTGCGAACACTGTGCTTTAGGAGCATTCCAACCTATCAACAAAACAATATGCATCCACCGAGGAAGTACAATTCTTATGAAGTTAATTCCCATGAATTGTATTTCCATGGTATTGTAATTATTATGAAGATAATTCCCATGAATTGATCGAGGAATCTCAAAACCAATCGATACCACATTTATAGTATGTAGGGGATCAACGTTGCGAACACTGTGCTTTAGGAGCATTCCAGCCTATCAACAAAACAATATGCACCCACCGAGGAAGTACAATTCTTATGAAGTTAATTCCCATGAATTGTATTTCCATGGTATTGTAATTCCTAGGATTTTGAGAAATGTGTTTGGTTAAAATTTAATTCTCATCAATTAAATTACTATATATATTTTGTTTGGTTACAAGTCAAAATTCATGGGAATTTATATAAAATTACTCTTATAACCCTTATCCATTAAAATATAATAATTTGAGTCATGGGTAAATAAGAGATTTGTAATGGAAAAAGAAAAATATATTTGAAATAAAAAATGGAGAAAATGTATCTTACCCACCCCGCCCTATCATGGTAAGTGCAATTCTCCCATTTTGGATGAAGTACAAATCATGGGAATTTAACTTCCTGGATTTTTCCAATATAAAAAACACAACCAAACACATATATTGAAACAAACTTCCTAGGATTTTCAAATTCATGGGTTTTTTACTGACAACCAAACAAGCACCAAATCAAAATATGATATAAAAATGGAGGTTTTCATGGAAAGTAGCTAATAATACCATCTCAGGTCTCTCATTTTTTGGTCGGAACCATATCAAATCTCTTAATACATTGTTTTATCAATTTTTCTCAAAGTTCATCATTCTGCATACTTACAAATTATATGGCCTGCAACCAAGCATACATATAGACAAGGCTTGATAAAGACTTACAAATGGATTAAGTCTTGCATTATGCAATGCTCATTGTCAAATTATGTAGATAGATAAACCTATATTAATTTCCATGTCACTACTTTCTGATTGGGATTGTTTATTGACTCCAAATGAAGGTTGGATTGAATGGACAAAAAATCAAAAGCATATTTAGATCAAGAAGCAACAATTGCAGTGAGGAAATTTTACCTTAAGTAATCAACCTCTTACTTGGTACAAGGTGATTATAGCTTTAAGCTATCTAGTAAATTTTGACAATACAACATGATTATTCGATCTTTGAATAATGATAGAAATTTGCATTCAATCAAGGCATTGGAATATGAATAAGAACACATGCCACTTTGCAAGCTAATATGCCACCAAGAATAAAAGTGTACGGAATAACTCAAGATGGCGATCTGCTGAACAATCTTTATTTCAGTGTGCCTAACTTGCCATAACTTCTTACTCTGACAAACGACCATCGAGAGTGGAAAAAAAGATGGAATACCAAGAGTAAGTGCAACGACACTGAAAGCCTTGGCAATGGTATTTCTCACATATTCACCATTTATCAATGTATGGCCTCATCAAAGCAATTATAGTAGCCAAACCAACATCCTTCCTCGAATCGATATGATCTCTCTCCCCTCAACACGGGCATAGCAAACCTTAAGAAAAAAATGATCCTCGTCCTCCAAAGTGGGCATGGCAATAAGCAAGAGGTTCAAAATCTTCCTCTCCTTTTGCTCATCAGCGACTACTAACACACAATTAACCACTAAACAAAACTGATTTTTATGGTTGCTATGATTTTTTTTCTATCTAATAATATTTTGTTCTTATATAACATAGAAAAATATCTAAATTTTTACATATTTAATTATTTAGTATAAGTATAATTGTTATTATAATATACATAAGTCATAGATCGATGTGAGTTAAAATTATTATTTTTTTCTCTATGGTTTTGATTTATAGTTAAGTATGACTTTAAGTTTTATATTTTTTAACTTTTACTAAATATTTTCTTAATAAAAAAAGTATTATACAAATATTTTATTATAATTGTTTTATAAAAAATTATAATAAAATATTAACTTCATATTTTTACTACATCTATATTTTATTTGCTTCATTGTTGTGGCCTAATGTTTGTAAATTAGAATACTAAAATTTATAGATATTATTATATTTTATTCTATAACAAAAACTTGTATATAATAGATATAATAATATATGAAGAGTTTCTTAATTCAATAAAAATGGTATGCCATATTTTGTTGAATATTATGGGCATATATTGGTGAAAAAACATACTTTTACATGTAAATTATACTAAATTCATTCTATAATTAACATAAATTATATATACTAAATATGTTAATATGTAAACATTTCTATATTCCTAGAAATGTTCTACCTGTTCAACTATTGCATTTATTGCTTAAAAATGCTAACTTTTTATGTATATTATTGATATTAATAATTAATATTATTATATTATAGACTATATCCACTCTTAATATAGTCTTCAGCCTAAAAAGTTCCATGATTTCATTCCATTGCACAAAAATAATAATATCATTTTTTATTGTTGTAACCATAACTGCACTTTGAGAAATCCAGCTAAAGAGGCTGACTTGAAACATAGAGGATAAATACATGCTAATCAAATATTTCTCATGTAACAGGATGCAGAAGCAAGTGGAGATTTCCCTAATTGCATTATTATGTGTCAAGCATTCAACCTAGGATTAGATTGAGCAGATGAGAAACCAATATGTTTTCTTACCTTGGTGGAAGATAGATGTGAGTAGCAATCATACTTTCAACCGATTGACCATCTCATACACTATTATTATTTTTCCTCAAACTCTAAAAGCAACATCAATCTATCAATACAAAGGTGTAACTATGAGGTGAGCTCCAACCAATCTTTTTCATTACTTTATTGGTTTTTTCGACTAGTAATTCTGAGATATTGTAAAATTCGCGAGGTATCCAACTCTTTAATATATTTCACGTGATATACTCCAGATTTAATTTTTTTTCACAATATACCCAAACCGCTAACTTCATGCTTTAAACGTTAAGTTTTATAAAAAACCTAATGAAAAAAAACAAAGAATGCCAACGTAGCCCCTTCTCTGTGTTCGCTCTCCACTCGATGACGCCGACAGCCTCGTCTCTTGTTCTACTCTCGTTCCCCTAAAGTTGGCCATTGGACCCTTTGCTCTTCTCTCGTTCTCCTCTCAATTGATAACACCGGCAGTCTCACCTCCCTTCTCCGGAAGTCGACGGCGACCCATCTTCTCTGAACAAAGAATTGCATCATTTATGTATATCTAATTTTGGTACTTCAAAATTTAGGCCTTATACATTCTGTTAGCAATTCAGATTTAGGTTTATGATTTAGAAATGTAGGGATTGGATTTTGGGCATTTGAACGGAAGATTTTCTAGCTCCTGTATTGTGTGTTCATGAGTTCATCCAATAATTGTCTAGTTGGTTTGGATGATGAGGGTTGTTGTTATATAAGCAATCTAATATCAAAAACCTGTTGAATTTATAATACACAATACATATGTTCATCTGAATACAAATAAGACAAACTTCAAATTGTATAAGATATATAACAAGTCGTTTATACTGAGTACTTGAGTAGTTTATAGTGAGTATCAAACTGTTTAACACATATATGTACTAATCAGTACAATACAATGCTATTAAGAAGAAAATACACGAAAATATTTCTGGTGGTGCTCATCACTAATATATATGCAATAGCATAAATAAATAATATATATATGCATACACCATAATAACCTATATATCTCAAAATACAATTATCTATACTTGAATCAACATATTACCTAAATGTCTTAATACTGTATAACTCAATATCATAATCACTTTTCATCTCATATATATCTCTACCTATCATATGAATACACTCATCATTACTCTTCATCTCAATACACTAATCATTAGGGGTGTTCATTATCGGATATCCGATCCGATCCGGCTTATCGGACCGGATATCCTCAAATGAAAATTTCCAAAATCGATATCCGTATTCGGAAATCCCAGATATCCAATCCGAAAACCTCGGATCAGATCGGATATCCATCTCGGATATTCTAAATATCCAACCTACATATAAATCAATATAAAAAAAATATTTTTTATTAAAAATATTATCATAAATTTAGAATTCATCAACTAGATTAGCTACATGTTGAACATATAAATTAAAACAAACTACTTAGTAGTTTAACCAATATACAATTTCAAACAAACCACCGAAAAACAACAAAAATATTTTCAAAGTCCACTAATTCGAGCTCAAAACATATATATTTAATTGTCTAAACTTCAATATTTTCATCCCTAATGAAAATATTAATGTTTATACATTTATAAAAATAGGAAAATCATTGGCCTATTTAATTTTCAAATAATATATATTGATTTTAATATAAATATTATAATAGTGGCATACCCCCGGATATCTAGTCCCGATCCGTATCCGATCCGGTGATCCAAAAAATTCCCCCGGATCGGATTCGGATAGAATTCCACTGAACTCAGATATTTTAGAATCGGATCGGCGGATCAGTTGATCGAATCGACCGAATCGGATAATTACGATAATTACGAACACCCCTACATTCCACTACGTTGCCTTCCTCCACTATATATATGTACCGGGAGAGTGAGTTGCTGAGTTAGGATCTGTCCTAAACCCTTAGTAAAAGTAATAAGTTATTCTTAAAAGAAGATTTATGTATTTAATGACACAAAAAATCATGTTTTTTCTTGGAAAATGATAATATTTTGAATTTTCAAATTAATTTCGTTAATAAACTCTTCATAATAATATACTTTTTGCAACAATAGTTGTGTCCTTGGACAATTACACATTTTTTAAAAATTATATCAAATATACAAATTTGTCAATATTTATTGATATACTTTATTACTTTTTTTAATACCACTACTAATAATTATTCCATTATTTATTAAAAATTATATATATCTATAAATAGACGTCGGATCACGTACATATCTATCTTATTGTGAGAAATACAAAGCATTCTTATCCATTGATGTAAGTTCATCCAACAGTCCTCAATAAACGCGTGTCCTTTCTTTTTTATTTGACTGAGAGATTTTCTAGTAATTTGACCTCTTATAAGAGCTTCTTCTCCAAATTTTCCACTGTGACTTTTCAAAAGTTTTCTTATACGGTGGTGAACTTTGAGATTTTCTTTGTTGTTTGCTCGCCAATCTTGTACGCATGAATTTCTCTTTATCAATTTGTCATTGTCATTTTCGTCCTACTGGATCTCCCCTCGTCATTTCGTGTTGCTCAATTTTGTTTTGTTTTTATGGTTCCATTTTTATGTGAATGTATGATTTATGCTTGTTTTTGTGTGTAAAAATCCGATTTCTTGCCTTTTCTTTCCACTTTTGGGGATGATTTTATGATTGTTATTCATATAGATGATTCATCTCAAATCTGAGAAGCTTGGGTTTGATTAGGATGGATGAGTTGGAAAAAGCCCACAAGGTGTTCGATGAAATGCCTAAGAGATATTGTGAGATGCACATTGATGAAATGTCTTCTAAAGTGGAAAATTATGTTTGTTTTTGACATTTTGTAGACTTTTTGCATGAAAAATATGAAATAATCATGATAAAGGCAAAAACGAAACGAAACACAATGGGCTTAATATGAACATTAATGTTATTATATATGAATCCTAGATAATTATATATGAACATTGACATATAATATATAAACATTGACATTGTGAACTGTACATGAATGAAATGCCTTCTAGGGTAGATAATTCGGTTTCATTTTGACATGAATAATATGAAAAAATCATGATAAAGGCAAAAACTAAAATGAAACACACTGGACTTATATAAATAAGAATATAAATAAGAATAAACATTCAATAACTATATATATGAACATTAAGATGTAATATGTGAACTAATGATTCTGTGATTCCATAAACATTCAATAACATTAATATGTAATATGTGAACTAATGATTCTGTGATTCCATGAGTGTAGGAAACAAGATGAAATTTTAAAACAATAAGTATGAACCTTAGATAACAATAGATGAACTATGACACATATGATATGAACTGTGACACATAACATAAAAACTCGTATGATTTTAATGATTCATACATCA
This sequence comes from Rheum nobile, assembly GCA_027886185.1. Classification (NCBI taxonomy): domain Eukaryota; kingdom Viridiplantae; phylum Streptophyta; class Magnoliopsida; order Caryophyllales; family Polygonaceae; genus Rheum; species Rheum nobile. Next base: position 2,290,958 of record WOAB01000207.1, on the reverse strand, counting down.
AGAAAAAATAATCTTAAACATGAGTGTGCTCAGTTAAATATATAACATTAGGGGTTTGTATATGAATATTTACACGCAATGTTCTAAAAATCGTTAGGCGGGAGCTGGGCGGTGAGGGGGGGGGGGGGCTAGCGCTTAGGCGGCTAGGCGGGGGCCTAGGCCGACTAAAATTTAATGCATGATTCATGTGATTATATGATTATGTTCTCCCAAATCAATTAATCTTTATTAAACTATGTTGGAATGAGATTTGATGTTATATTATGGGCCTTATTCTACAAAGCCTAACCCAAAATCATGTTATATGCATCCGTCATCTTCTAAGATATTACTGCTTCCACAACATTTGTGGATTCTTCTCGCCTAGGCGGATTTAGGCGGAGGGTGACCGCCTAGCACCTAACCGGGGCCTAGGCGGGGATTTTTAGAACATTATTTACACGCAATAGATGAACCTATAGGCTATATCAGACATAAAATGGGAAAAATGAACAATTTTTTCAGGATAGAGAATATGAACCTTAAGAAAATTTGTATGAACATATACATGACACAAGAACCCAACCGTATAAAAAATAAAATTATTCGTCCTATATTTTTTTAAAAAATAATATTATAATAAGAAAATAAAAAATATACAGTAGTTCTTGAAAAAAACTAAAAGTTTACGATAATTGATGCGATCCAACCCTCACCCAAGCCGGGCTCTGACGAGCCCGAGGCGCCCAAGACCATGGCGTCCTCCATGGTTGAAGATTTAGTCTAGTTTTGTCATTTCTATGTTATTTCCAGTTTTAGTATGTTTCCTCTTTTAGTATTTCTATTTCAGGCGTGTGTCCACTATTGCATAGTGGGCTAGCCCATTGCTTTGTTTTGGCCCATCCGAGGTTGCATGCCTATATAAGGCCAACTCCTCCTTTGTAACAAGGTTATGCTAAATTAATCTAAGACTTGTTGAGAGCCAAATCGCCTCCTCTCTTAGACCGGCGTCACCCCAAATTCTAACTTCGCATCCCCCTTCCTTCGCCGCCGACGCTACGGCACCAACTCGAAGCCCCCTTCGAGTATATCCTCCGCCGCCGACGCTACGGCACCAACTCGAAGCCCCCTTCGAGTATATCCTCCGCCGCCGACGCTACGGCATCAACTCGAAGCCCCCTTCGAGTATATCATCCGCTACCGACGCTATGACCCCACTCGAGCCCCCTTGAGCCCAGTCCATCCGTTGCCGATGCTACGGCCCTTCTCCCCATCGTATCTGCTTCGTCATCACCGCCGCCGTCCCTCAAAGCCATTCGTGCAATTCATCAAGGCCGGAGCCAAGGTTTCCACGGCCGGTCCTTGAGGATCAGCGAAGCGACTCAGTACAAGGTCTAGATCCTTGCCATCACAACACTCGTGCCGGCATTCAGAGATAGGGATGCATCAACTGGCATCAGAGCCAAATATCTAATAAGTCGCTTGTCAAGTTGTCATTGTTCACGATTTTTTTCACCACCACTACACCTTCCGCCACCACAAAACAAAAAAATCTTCCCAATCCATCAAATCCTTACCTTGCCTTTCCGAGATCTCTCAAATCTCGGCTTTCCCAAATTTCCCCATACAAAATCCAATCAAATCCCATCATATCTGACTTTCCTTATCCAAGCCAATCAAATTTCCCAAAATCCAAACTTGCCATATCTTGATTGATCTTGTTTTTGAATTTCAAATTCAAATTCAAAATCAATCATATCTTTCCTTATTCAAAATCAATCATATCTTTCCTTATCCAAAATCCAATCAAATCCCACCAAATCCACCAATTCTCTCTCCAATCCAAGATTCCCAAATCCAACCATATCTTGTTTTTGAATTTTAAAATTCAAATTCAAAATATATCCAAATCTTTCCTTAACCGCAAGATTCCATCTTATCCTTTTCCCCAACCAATCCCTTAACTCTAGGGATCTCATATATCCCCCAATTCCCTTCCCCAACCAACCTTCTCCTCACGGCTACACCCCGGACCCGCTCGTTTGAGCCCAGCCGCACCCAGACCCGGACCCATGCCCTAGCCTTTGTCAAACCCACTTCATGGCCTACTGGTCGGACCATGACTTCGAAGACGATGAGGAGGGTTGGTCCGACTACTACTCCGAGCTACGTCGAGAGGATGACCCAGGTTGGATCCCGCCGCCTCGCACCCATGCACCCTCAGCGCCGCACCCACGCTCCTACCCGCCTCAGACGTGACGCCACATCCACTACGACGCCCGCGCCTTCGACTATGCCGACATCGACTATGCTCGCTACCGGACCCATGGCATCGGCTACGACCGGACCCGATACCGCACCCGCGACCGGACCCGGTACAACACCCACGACATCAACACGCGTCGAGATGCCCCCGTCTTGGAGCTTCCGGCTGAGCAAATGGAAATTCAGTCCCTTCGACGACAAGTGGCTCAACTCCAAGCCATGCGAAGAGTCGCCCCTGTCATGCCTGTGGTCAGACCCGCTCCAGTGCCCGCTGCCGTGACGGCTCTTGCAAGTCCGGGTCCTACGTGCCCAACAACGACCACACCCGCCGGCGCACCCACTGTCGCGATGTCGCCGATCATGAAGGTGCCCACTGACGTGCCCGGTGTCACGCCGCTGCCGACTCTTAGCGCACCCATTGGTGTGCCCGTTGCTGCGAGTACGTGCCTGAGCGAGCCCACTGATGTGCCCACTGTCGCACCTATATTGCCGATTTTCAGCGAGCCCGCTCTTGCGCACATTCCTACACCCGACGTCATGCCCACTCCTGAACCCGATCCGTACTTGGTCATCATGGAGGTTCCACGAGCCGGATCCAAGCTCGACGTCATTTTCCCTCTGATCATCCAGCATCGACTCCCCCTGGCCCCACCAAGCTCGAAGCGTAATCTAAGGGGAGGAGAATGATACGATCCAGCCCTCACCCAAGCCGGGCTCCGACGAGCCCGAGGCGCCCAAGACCATGTCGTCCTCCATGGTTGAAGATTTAGTCTAGTTTTTCCATTTCTATGTTATTTTCAGTTTTAGTATGTTTCATGTTTTATTATTTCTATTTCAGTCATTTCTATTTCAGGCGTGTGCCCACTATTGCATAGTGGGCTAGCCCATTGCTTTGTTTTGGCCCATCCGAGGCTGCATGCCTATATAAGGCCAACTCCTCCTTTGTAACAAGGTTACGCTAAATTAATCTAAGACTTATTGAGAGCCAAATCGCCTCCTCTCTTAGACCGGCATCACCCTAAATTCTAACTTCGCATCCCCCTTCCTCCGCCGCCGATGCTACGGCACCAACTCGAAGCCCCATTCGAGTATATCCTCCGCCGTCGATGCTACGTCACCAACTCGAAGCCCCCTTCGAGTATATCCTCCGCCGCCGACGCTACGGCATCAACTTGAAGCCCACTTCAAGTATATCATCCGATGTCGACGCTACGGCCCCACTCGAGCCCCCTCGAGCCTAGTCCATCCGCTGCCGACGCTACGGCCCTTCGCCCCATCGCATCCGCTCCGTCGTCACCGCCGCCGTCCCTCAAAGCCATTCGTGCAATTCATCAAGGCCGGAGCCAAGGCTTCCGCGGCCGGTCCTTGAGGATCAGCGAAGCAACTCAGTACAAGGTCTAGATCCTTGCTATCACGACACTCGTACTGGCATTCGAAGATAGGGACGCATCAGTAATGAATAAAACCAAAAGGAATAGGATTGTTGGGAAGTGGAAAAAGTTGTGGAAACCACTGCATCATAAAGAGAAGATAGAGGATGGGGGTATAGTGATATACTAGTTGATGACCCGTGCAATGCACGGGGTTGGGTTTATTAAATATTTTTTATAGTATGATATTAAAATCTTTACGTAATGTGACACTAAAAGATTAATACTTTTATATGTTAATATTTATTATAAATATGAAATACCACAATAATTGAAAGTATTACCATAGCTATTCAATCTAAATTTGTATGTCAAGTAAAAAATTACATACCTAGTCATATCAGGTTTTGAAAAACTTCCTTATATACAACATTTGTAGTGGTGTTCTGAGGACAACCTTGAAGATCATCAATTAAGATCTTCAACCCACTTCTACTTGTAACTCTAGAAAATGCAACGTAAAGTTGTCTATGAGTAAAAACAGGTTTTTGCAGAAACAAACCCACTTGAGATAGTGATTGTCCTTGACTTTTGTTGATGGTCATAGAAAAACAAACAACCAATGGAAACTGCCTCCTTTGAAATCTGAATGAGAATCGAGTGTCTGATGGTGTAAGTACCATGCATGGAATACATACTCTATGTCCAATATTGCTTCCAGAAATAATTTCAGCTTCTACAATATGACTCCCAAGTCGAGTGACTATCAATCTGGTACCATTACATAGCCCTGCAGATTGGTCAATGTTCCTGAGTAGCATAATGGGAACATCTACCTTCAACTTCAACACATGACTTGGTATACCAGAAGATCGAATGCCATTGAGGAATTCAACTGAATAAACACTGACATCATCAAAGCCACTTTCATCTGTTTTGCAAATACTATTTGAGCTAAGATACACTCTTTCATCCCCTTGTAGTAGAGACAACATGTATTCATTCACCTTATCAACAATCTCATAGATGGGTGCAAGAATAGCCCTCTCTCGATAATACTGAGCAGGATCTTCGATATCCAGAATAGAAGGATATGTGGCTTTAACAATTGTTGGAATTGGTTCACAGCACAAAGGCCACCCCTAGGTGCTGCCTTGCCTGCATGATGTTAGAGGTGGGATTCGAACCCACAACCTCCTTTTAACAAGTGGTCACCACTTGTTAAAGGGTATGATGAGATTATATTAAGACTAGACAAGGTATATGTCGAGGTATGATGAGATTATATTGTCGAGGAATAGGTTATATGATCTATGCTTAAGGGTATAAATATGATTATGCGTTGAGGCTATAGGATTAAAGATTATATATATATTGATGTTATAAAGTAAGATGTTATGTCGAGGTTCAAGATAAGGTTAGAAATTGATATGATGTTATATCAAGGTTTATAGACTAAATGTTATGATTGGTATAAGAGTTGATAATGAGTTATTAGATATAAGTGATATGTCCTTAGAGTGGTTATGAGTACGGTAGTGAATGAGTTAGGCCTAAGTTAGGCCATGTTGATATGTTGAGTAGATATGGGTTTGTCTGGCTTGGGATAGGATGACTGATTGTTGATCATCAGGATTGATTTCTATGTTGTCTTCTAATGTGTTTTGAAAGCTTGTTGATGCTTTTGCCAGTTTGGCATATGTGTTGATGTTTTTGCCTGTGTGGCATATGTTTGATTTTAGCCTGTGTGGCAAGTATGATTTTAGCTTGATTGGCAATGTGTTCTATTGGCCAGATTTGGCAAGGTTTTGTTGTTAAGCCCGTGTGGTAGTTCCTCTCCTGATTATGGCTCATCTTGGGTTTGGCCACCCGGGTGAGTGGGTCGTGGGAGGTGTTTTGCCTGTGGCATGAGGAGGGTCGCTCGTCTGGCTAACGATGTTGTACCCTCCGGCAGGTGAAGGAGATACTCGTTGACTGTGGCATGAGGAGGGTGTTCGTCTTGCTAACGGAATTGTACCCTCCGACAGAGATGGGTATGCCCATTGTATGGGGCCACATAGGGTTACGTGTAAGAAGGTACCTTCGTGTCCAAAAGTTCTCATTATAATTATGTGTTTTATAAATAGTTTCGATAAGTGTTTTCTTTTATAGAAATATACCCGGGTATGGTTTTTAAATAATGATGATTAATGATCTCGATGATTTATGATTCAATCGAGCTTATGATGACTTTGTTGAGGTTATGTGGTTAAATGTTATGATGATCAGATCTAAAGTTAAGTATAATATTAATGTTAGTCACTGAGATTTGGGAATATAAGTCATAGTGATGATACTTGTTGGGGTTATAAGCTATAAGATGATGATTAACGGTATATATTGAGGTTATAAAATTAAGATGACTTTTGAGAATCCATATATGAGATTCTATGAGATTGTGATAAGTGATATCAAGTATGGATTGGGTACTTAATATGATAGGCGTTATTATGTGAGTTAAGGAGATAAGTTAAATATGGGTTTTGAGGATTGAGTATGTGATGAGATATATTCGGTATTTAGTATTGAGAAGAGTATTAGGGTAATAGGTAGTCATGTATGAGAGACTGTGGATTGAGTATATCAAGAAGATTAAGGTTGGTTATGATATTTGTGTAATTTGCGGATATTGAAATGATTTATTTGGATAAGTGGATTCATTGATATTTGAGGCATAGTCACGTATTTGAACCCACTAGGCATTTGAGGTATATCTGAGTGAAAACCTGTAAAGTTATTTGAAAAATATGAGATGAAGAGTGATTGCTTGATATGATTAATGTATTGAGATGAAGAGTAATGATGAGTGTATTCATATGATAGGTAGAGATATATATGATGAAGAGTGATTATGATATTGAGTTATACAGTATTGAGACATTTAGGTAATCTGTTGATTCAGGTATAGATACTTGTATTTTGGGATATATAGGTTATTATGGTGTATGCATATATGTATTATTTATTTATGCTATTGCATATACTCGATTCGCTTATGATTTGTTTAGTCCGTTCAAGGATTAACCCCGTTGTGGGGAAACAATTATGGTTACAGGCCCGAAAATCAGAGTAGTACAGCAGAAGCATGGTGGAGAAAGGATGACCCAGGTTGGATCCCGCTGCCTCGCACCCATGCACCCTCGGCGCCGCACCCACGCTCCTACCCGCCTCAGACGTGATGCCACATCCACTACGACGCCCGCGCCTTCGACTATGCCGACGTCGACTATGCCCGCTACCGGACCCATGGCATCGGCTACGACCGGACCCGATACCGCACCCGCGACCGGACCCGGTACAACACCCACGACATCAACACGCGTCGAGATGCCCCCGTCTTGGAGCTTTCGGCTGAGCAAATGGAAATTCAGTCCCTTCGACGACAAGTGGCTCAACTCCAAGCCATGCGAAGAGTCGCCCCTGTCATGCATATGGTCAGACCCGCTCCAGTGCCCGCTGCCGTGACGGCTCCTGCAAGTCCGGGTCCTGCGTGCCCAACAACGACCACACCCGCCAGCGCACCCACTGTCGCGATGTCGCCGATCATGAAGGTGCCCACTGACGTGCCCGGTGTCACGCCGCTGCCGACTCTCAGCGCACCCATTGGTGTGCCCGTTGTTGCGAGTACGTGCTTGAGCGAGCCCACTGATGTGCCCACTGTCGCACCTACATTGCCGATTTTCAGCGAGCCCGCTCTTGCGCACATTCCTACATCCGACGTCGTGCCCACTCCTGAACCCGATCCGTACTTGGTCATCATGGAGGTTCCACGAGCCGGATCCAAGCTCGACGTCATTTTCCCTCTGATCACCCAGCGTCGACTCCCCCTGGCCCCACCAAGCTCGAAGCGTAATCTAAGGGGAGGAGAATGATGCGATCCAGCCCTCACCCAAGCCGGGCTCCGACGAGCCCGAGGCGCCCAAGACCATGGCGTCCTCCATGGTTGAAGATTTAGTCTAGTTTTTCCATTTCTATGTTATTTCCAATTTTAGTATGTTTCATGTTTTATTATTTCTATTTCAGTCATTTCTATTTCAGGCGTGTGCCCACTATTGCATAGTGGGCTAGCCCATTGCTTTGTTTTGGCCCATCCGAGGCTGTATGCCTATATAAGGCCAACTCCTCCTTTGTAACAAGGTTACGCTAAATTAATCTAAGACTTATTGAGAGCCAAATCGCCTCCTCTCTTAGACCGGCGTCACCCTAAATTTTAACTTCGCATCCCCCTTCCTCCGCCGCCGATGCTACGGCACCAACTCGAAGCCCCCTTCGAGTATATCCTCCGCCGCCGACGCTACGTCACCAATTCGAAGCCCCTTCGAGTATATCCTCCGCCGCCGACGCTACGGCATCAACTCGAAGCCCCATTCGAGTATAAGATGATGATTAACGGTATATATTGAGGTTATAAAATTAAGATGACTTTTGAGAATCCATATATGAGATTCTATGAGATTGTGATAAGTGATATCAAGTATGGATTGGGTACTTAATATGATAGGCGTTATTATGTGAGTTAAGGAGATAAGTTAAATATGGGTTTTGAGGATTGAGTATGTGATGAGATATATTCGGTATTTAGTATTGAGAAGAGTATTAGGGTAATAGGTAGTCATGTATGAGAGACTGTGGATTGAGTATATCAAGAAGATTAAGGTTGGTTATGATATTTGTGTAATTTGCGGATATTGAAATGATTTATTTGGATAAGTGGATTCATTGATATTTGAGGCATAGTCACGTATTTGAACCCACTAGGCATTTGAGGTATATCTGAGTGAAAACCTGTAAAGTTATTTGAAAAATATGAGATGAAGAGTGATTGCTTGATATGATTAATGTATTGAGATGAAGAGTAATGATGAGTGTATTCATATGATAGGTAGAGATATATATGATGAAGAGTGATTATGATATTGATGCTACGGCCCCACTCGAGCCCCCTCGAGCCCAGTCCATCCGTTGCCGACGCTACGGCCCTTCGCCCCATCGCATCCGCTCCGTCGTCACCGCCGCCGTCCCTCAAAGCCATTCGTGCAATTCATCAAGGCCGGAGCCAAGGTTTCCGCGGCCGGTCCTTGAGGATCAGCGAAGCAACTCAGTACAAGGTCTAGATCCTTGCCATCACGACACTCGTGCTAGCATTCGAAGATAGGGACGCATCAGTAATGAATAAAACCAAAAGGAATAGGATTGTTGGGAAGTGGAAAAAGTTGTGGAAACCACTGCATCATAAAGAGAAGATAGAGGATGGGGGTATAGTGATATACTAGTTGATAACCCGTGCCATGCACGGGGTTGGGTTTATTAAATATTTTTTATAGTATGATATTAAAATCTTTACGTAATGTGACACTAAAAGATTAATACTTTTATATGTTAATATTTATTATAAATATGAAATACCACAATAATTGAAAGTATTACCATAGCTATTCAATCTAAATTTGTATGTCAAGTAAAAAATTACATACCTAGTCATATCAGGTTTTGAAAAACTTCCTTATATACAACATTTGTAGTGGTGTTCTGAGGACAACCTTGAAGATCACCAATTAAGATCTTCAACCCACTTCTACTTGTAACTCTAGAAAATGCAACGTAAAGTTGTCCATGAGTAAAAACAGGTTTTGGCAGAAACAAACCCACTTGAGATAGTGATTGTCCTTGACTTTTATTGATGGTCATAGAAAAACAAACAACCAATGGAAACTGCCTCCTTTGAAATCTGAATGAGAATCGAGTGTCTGATGGTGTAAGTACCATGCATGGAATACATACTCTATGTCCAATATTGCTTCCAGAAATAACTTCTGCTTCTACTATATGACTCCCAAGTCGAGTGACTATCAATCTAGTACCATTACATAGCCCTGCAGATTGGTCAATGTTCCTGAGTAGCATAATGGGAACATCTACCTTCAACTTCAAGAAGATTATTCCGGCGAGGTTCCGGTAGCAATTCGGAACAAATCGTTCATAGCAATGAGAACATGTATAGTCTTGACCCTGACAATATTCAAGACTGGACTATTCCAGACAATCCTTAGTCTATTTATAGATCTGGGATCTTGGACTTGTTCCATGCCAATTGCATCAAACACCAAGAATCAACCATCTGCCTTACTAAAGAGCAGCAGTCTCTTAGGCTCCTCAACCCTACAACCATTCAAAGTTATCTTAGAAAAGGTTATAGATTTTTGCATCTTGGGTTAATCCAAATTGCATTAAAACCTCTTCATAGAAAAGGTATTGATTCCCCTGTCTTCCTAGCCCTTAGGGATGACCGGTTTCTCTCATACAAAGACTCTATCCTTGCTTTAGTCCAATCCAACATCTGCAATGGACCTTTGTTCTTCAATTGTTCTCCAAACTTCTCAGTCGACTTGACTGACCCTAGGATTTGTCAAACCGTCATCCTAGACATCAAAATGCTGAATAACAACTGCAAACAGTTCACTAAGAACTTTGCTGTTATTTATAGACTGCATTTCAAACTCATGAGTTCTTTAACAGATCCAAAGTGCACCATTACCCCTCTAGCTCATGGAGAGACTGTTCTTCTTCAATTAGAAGCAGAAAAGTCTTGCACTTTTACTCCCAAGACCATCAAGTGGAAAGACATTACTATTCCTGAAACCCTAGAGGTCGACAACGACAACCCTCCTAGAAACCTGGAACAGCAAGAGATCTCTTAGATCATAGAAGAGTCTGATGGTAGAATTCTCATCAGGTTCAATTCGGTCAGAGAACATTCAACCAACCAACCTAGCTTTGCCCCTGCTCGGAATTCTATTAATGACCCCTTCTACTCCATGACTAGTGAGTTCTCTAGAAATAGTTCTCTTAGAAGAGATCATATAGACTTTGCCCATCCTCTTCCAAGAATCATTCCTCAGAATGAGGAAGAGTCTGTTGGAAACCATTCTCCTACCTCTACCAACATGCATAACTATTCTACTATCAATGTCTTAACCAAAGAAGGTTTTACCATTGATAAAGAGTATCTTAGAAAAGATTTCTATGGCTCCAGCAACAACAAGAAAAGGAAATGGTTCATGCAACTAGACAAAGATTGCAGAGATAGAATGCAAGAGGAATATTATGAAGAGATGAACAATCTCCAAACTAATATTCTTTTCTTTAGATGGTTCTCTATTTATCTGTCTAAAAAAGACATTGATGACCCATTCCATCTTCCTTCCTTAGAGGTGCAAAATAGGATTTCTAGAACCTGGAATCTTTTTCCCTCAGGAACCAGTACCTCTGTTCATCCTCCGCTCAAGAGTATCATTGTTAAACATGACAATGAAGATATTTGTGCTGATCCCTTTAAGAAAGGGAGACCTGAGCAGGATAACAGTCAGACCAATTTGGGAGATATCAAGAAGATCTACTCCCAAAACAACTACAGCAATCAAATCCTTCATACCATCTCTGAACAAATAGATCAGATTCATCTTGGTATGGATAAAGGATTGAGTTCCCCGAAGTTTCCTAGAGATATTAGTAGGCCTCACTTTCAAGCTGAAAGTATTCCTAACAATCTCTTAAGCAACATCAGCCTTAGCCCTCCCTCTATCCTTGATAGAATCAATCAAATGATGGATTCCTTCCACCTAGCCATGAACCAAAGGATGGATAATATCCAGGCTTCCTCCTCAAAACGCGTCACCTCTCCAGCGGCAAATATCAACTGCCTAAAGATAAAGGCAACTGTAGCAGTAAGTCTAAGAAGGATTCTGAAAACTCTATAAGTAGCTCTAGCAAGACGAGCCACTCCATCAGCAAAATTGCTTTTCTAGGATCTGAATCCCCAGAGATTAATAAACTCAGGAGAAGAGGAAACGGATCTCAGCATTACTCCAAAAGATTTGGAGCACATACTGATACTAGAAATTACTACAATCGTCCAACTCCTCCTGATCTTCAGTATGAAGAAAGAGCTAAATTCAGGACCACGGATTACAATGGAACATCCATCTATGAATGGAACATAGATGGCAAATCAGAAGGAGAAATCATGAATACTCTCCAAGAAATGGGAATGGCTAAAGCAGCCTATAGAACCCATGATCAAACGGATAAGACAACAGCATGTCTTATAATTCAAGGCTTCACTGGTCAGCTTAAATACTGGTGGGATAATGCCTTGAACTTACAACAACAATTAGATATCCTAAATGCCACCGTCTCTACAGAAGACGATCAGGGAAGGATCTCTACAGATCAAAATGCAACCAACCAACTTATATATGTTATAAGTATGTATTTCGTTGGCAACCCGCATGAAGAACTTCAAGCCAACAAGATCACCCTAACAGAACTTAGATGCCCAACTCTAAGTGATTATAGGTGGTACAAGGACGTCTTCATCACCTATGTCCTTAAAAGACCAGACTGTAACAAATCTTTTTGGAAAGAAAGATTTGTTTCAGGATTACCATCCCTCTTCGCAAAAAGAATCGTTACCAAGCTTAAAGAAAACATAGGTAAGGAAGAAATCCCTTGGAAGGATATCACCTATGGGCAGCTTGGAGCATTCATCAAGAAAGAAGGATTAGCATTATGCACTGAATTAAAAATTCAAGCAAAATACGGGGGAGAAAAGGGTAAATCTAGAAGAGAAATGGGAAACTTCTGTGAAGCCTTTGGCATGGAAAAAATCCAAGCCCCCTCCAGAGCTAGAAAAGAGAAGACTCATAGACCTAAAAGAGAATTCTCTAGGCGCTCTAAACAGAGATCTAACAGGTATGATAAACCTATCCACACCAGAGATAGCAAGCTCAATAGACCCAGCTACGGCAAAAAGATTATCTGCTACAAGTGTTGTAAGCCAGGTCACAAGGCCAACAGCTGTCCAATGAAGCAGAAGATCAACGAGCTTCTCAAAGATGAACCAGATCTTAAAGAAAAGATTGGTGAACTGCTCTGCCTAGACACTAAATCCTCTGACAATGAAGGATTATATGAGATCAACTATGATTCTTCAAGCTCTGACCAGAATCAACCTCAGCATTACTGCAATGTCATTACCAAAGCAGAAAGAGAAGAAGCTCTTTTTGACCTCATCAATCAGATCCCAGATCCTCAAACTAAGCATGATTATTTCATGAAACTTAAGGATCTTATCTTCAACGAGCAAAGACCAGCTCTCAATAAACCCTTCAGCATCTCCAAACTCTTTGAAGATCAACCTAGTAATAATATTCTAGGTTCCAAAGTCACCATCAAAGACCTTCAATCCGAAGTCAATACTCTCAAGAAAGAAGTCAAAGGACTTCAAGAGTATGTTAGACTAAGAGACTCTATGGATGATCTCATAGAAATCAGAATTAACAGACTAGAATCTAAAAATGAATCTAGCTGTAGTTCTGAGATAAGATCATCTAACAGATCCAGCCAAGGCTCTGTTAAAATAAAAACCTCTTCCTCTACCAGCAAAAAACCCCTCATCTCGCACAATGAATCATTTGACCCCTCTTTCCAGCAAGACAATCTCTTTCTTTAAGCTCTTAACAAAGTAGAATGCCAAAAATGGTATTGTCCTGTTAAGATCAAGATTGAAGATTCCACCTTCAAAATTGTCGCCCTCATTGACAGCGGAGCTGATCTCAACTGTATCAGAGAAGGCCTTGTCAATTCCAAGTATTTTGTCAAGACCAATGAAAGACTTCTTAATGCCAGCGGCATTAAAATGCAGTTAAACTACAAAATTCCTGAAGCCTCCGTCTGCAGCAATGGATGGTGTCTCCTAAACTCTTTTGTCCTGGTCAAGGATCTTCAGCAAGAAGTCATCCTAGGATCCCCGTTCCTAACCCAGCTTTATCCCTTCTCAGTTGATAAAGACGGCATTCATGCCAAGGTCCTAGGAAAAAACCTAGACTTCCCCTTCCTTTCCCCAATCAAGAGCAGAGATCTTGATCTCCTTCAAAATGCTTCTATCAAAAGACAGCTTAACAGCATTCAGCACAAGAAAACCCTCATTAGAGATTTAACTAATGAAATTGGGTTTTTAAAAATTGAAGAAAGGCTGCAAGGCCCTCTTTGGCAAACCAAGGCCCTAGACTTCGAGAATCTCTTCAAAGAGCAAGTCTGTGCAGACATCCCCAATGCCTTCTGGGACAAAAAGAAGCATCATGTTTATCTCCCCTATGAAAAAGACTTTCATGAAAGAGATATCCTAACTAAAGCTAGACCTATTCAAATGAACAAGGAACTCTTAGAAACCTGCAAGAAAGAAATTGAGACCTTGTTAGTTAAGAAACTAATTAGAAAATCTCAATCTCCCTGGAGTTGCGCGGCTTTCTATGTCATGAATGCAACCGAAAAAGAAAGAGGCGTTCCTAGGCTGGTTATCAACTACAAACCTCTCAACAAAGCTTTACAATGGATCAGGTATCCTATCCCCAATAAGAGAGACCTCCTCAACAGACTTTTCGAAGCAAAAGTCTTCTCTAAGTTTGACATGAAGAGCGGTTACTGGCAAATCCAGATTGTCGAAGAAGACAGATACAAAACCGCCTTCACTATACCATTTGGGCATTACGAATGGAATGTCATGCCCTTTGGTCTCAAAAATGCCCCTTCAGAATATCAAAGGATTATGAATGATATTCTGAATCCCTTCTCTGACTTCCTCATCGTCTACATCGACGATATCCTCATTTATTCCCTAACCTTAGAAGAACATTCTAAGCATCTCAATACCTTTCTGCATGTCATCAAAAAGAATGGATTAGTTTTATCTGCCACTAAGATAAAACTCTTTCAGACCAAGATTAGATTTCTTGGCCATGACATTCATCAACAAACCATCAAACCTATCCAAAGGAGCATTGAGTTTACAGATAGATTTCCCGACGAAATCAAAGACAAAACTCAATTACAAAGATTCCTTGGTTGCCTCAATTATATTTCTGATTTCTTTCCCGATCTCAGAAAACTCTGCATTCCCTTATTCTCTAGACTCAAAAAGAATCCTGCTCCTTGGGGTTCTGATCAAACCAAAGTCGTCCAGATCATCAAAAGCAAGATTAAATCTCTTCCTTGCCTAGGCCTTCCTCAACCCAATGCTTTTATGATTGTTGAAACTGATGCCTCCAACATTGGTTTTGGTGGCATTCTTAAACAAAGGATCAATCCAGAAAGCAAAGAGCAACTGGTTAGATTCTACTCTGGTTGCTGGGCTGGGCCTCAGTTAAACTATAGCACGATTAAAAAGGAAATCCTTTCCATTGTCGCTTGCATTTCCAAATTTCAAGATGATTTATACAACAAATCTTTTCTTCTTAGAGTTGATTGCAAATCCGCAAAAGAGATACTTCAAAAAGATGTCCAGAACATTGTCTCAAAACAAATTTTTGCTCGATGGCAAGCCATTTTATATGTCTTTGATTTTGAAATTGAATTTATCAAAGGAGAAAGCAATTCTTTGCCAGATTTTCTGACAAGAGAATTTCTGCAGGGAAAACCCTAAAATACATGGCCCCCTTTCCCTATTTCAAAACCCTCCAAAACAAACAAAAGGCCTACTACTCCTATTTCCGTGTCTTTGAAGCCCAAAAAACCGTTCGCAAAACTGCTCAAGAATCATTTCACTCCAAGAAGATCAAACATATCATTCTCTCCAGTGAAATCAAAATCCTCAACATTCGCCAACAAACTGCTGACAGGATCATCAGAGATCGCATTCTTTCTAATGTTCCTTTTTAAATCTTGTTTAAACAGGTTCTCAAGAATGGCGGGGAGGGGAAACCCTCGCAAGCAAACCCCACAGGATTATGCCTCAGCAAGCACGTCTCCAGCAAAAAGCGTTGTCCAAACGCAAAACCAATTTCAATCATTATCCCAATTCCCAGCTCTCTCAAACAGTCCTCTAAACCCAAGGACTCCACAAAAAACTGACAAACAAAAATCCACCAAGCATTTCCACAGATACGTCCTCAAGCAATCATCCCTACAAAATATCTGCCTCACAAAAGAATTCAATCCCCCTGACCAAAAGGACTTTGGACCCTTCATAAAAAATCTCTTCTCCAAAGACTTCCAGTGGTTTCCTTCTGACCCGGCGAAAACCCAGAAGTTCTATGAATTCGTTTTGGTAGATTCTGAATCTGCCGAAATCTCGCATACCAGAGACGATAATGATCCTAACCTCATTGTCTTCTCAAAATGCAAAATTCTCAAAGTCATCTCCAGAGAATCTTGGGGAGAACCTAGCACACAAAAAGCATTCTCAATCCCTTTCTGGCCGAAAGGCTATTCCTATTATGACTACAGAGATGCTTGGACCAAGGCTTTTCTTATCCGAGCATTCAACCATTCCTGGTTCTTTTTCTTCGCAAAAACATGCAACATCAATCTACCAGTCTGGTTCTTTGATTGGTGGAACTACTTTGGGCCAATCCCTGAAATCTACCCTGAAGAAGCTAGGCAATCCTACGACTTCTTTGTCAAACATTGTCCGGTCCAAAACTACATAAAACCAATACAATTCCATAGGTGCACTGGTGTATCTTGGATACTCTGCTGGATTTATGAATTACAGCAAGCATTACCCTCTCCATGTCCCCTTTCTCTCTGCCGCAAGTTCAAAGTTCGATGGTGGGAAAAGGTTGATCCAGAGTCCTACTCACTCAACAACATCCAGGCAATAATCAAATCTAAAGGATCACAAGCCTCTCCTGCCCCCTCAAAGGAGATTGTCATTCACCCGTCAGGAGTCCCGGTGGCAACTGCGTCACCCTCGCAAATTCAAGACCAAGACTGGCTCGACTACCAAGAATGGAAGAAATACAAGAATCTCAAATCTAAGCAAAACTCTGTAACAATTGTTGACATCTCGGACGAGAAGCCCAAGTCTTGGGCTGATAAAGTCCAAGAAGAAGAAGACCAAGCCAGCTCGGCAAACTTAGCCCAGCAAACTGATTATGACCCATTTGATCAGTTTGCACAAGACCCTTACGCCCAGTAAGGTTGCAAGCCCAAAAGGCCCAGACTCTCTTTAAGCCCAAAAGGAAGTCCTTGGCCCATCAAAAATCTTTCAGACCAAAGATGTCGGCAAAACAATCAGACAAAATACAATCAGATCAATCTCATCAAAACAAAAACAAAGAACTTCTACAGCAAAAGCAGAAGTCCACTCTGAACAGTACCAACGCACTTATTTAGGCACTATTCATATGAACAGTTGTACGGCGCCTTAATAGTGCCCTCAAATAGCAATTTTTCCTTTCTCTATTTAAGCTGGTAAGCCCTCACTTGTTAGAGGCACGCTAAAAATCTCCCTCTCTTTCTCTCCTTGATATTTTTAGTTTCTTGCTTGGCTGCTCTTCAGCTACTTATAAGTTTTTTGTACAGCTTTCTTTCTTTTGCAATTTATTTATATCAAGCACAATAGTCCAGTATTGTGTTATTGTCTTGCTTATCATTTCTAGCATATTTTCATTGCTTTTTGATCCTTTTGGCCAACCTGGTATCAGAGCCTTGTTATTTTAATCTCCTTGATATTTTTAGTTTCTTGCTTGGCTGCTCTTCAGCTACTTGTAAGTTTTTTGTACAACTTTCTTTCTTTTGCAATTTATTTATATCAAGCACAATAGTCCAGTATTGTGTTATTGTCTTGCTTTTCATTTCTAGCATATTTTCATTGCTTTTTGATCCTTTTGGCCAACCTGGAGGTTCCGGTAATGAAATGAGTGTTGAACAGATATTGGAGCACATACTGATACTAGAAATTACTACAATCGTCCAACTCCTCCTGATCTTCAGTATGAAGAAAGAGCTAAATTCAGGACCACGGATTACAATGGAACATCCATCTATGAATGGAACATAGATGGCAAATCAGAAGGAGAAATCATGAATACTCTCCAAGAAATGGGAATGGCTAAAGCAGCCTATAGAACCCATGATCAAACGGATAAGACAGCAGCATGTCTTATAATTCAAGGCTTCACTGGTCAGCTTAAATACTGGTGGGATAATGCCTTGAACTTACAACAACAATTAGATATCCTAAATGCCACTGTCTCTACAGAAGACGATCAGGGAAGGATCTCTACAGATCAAAATGCAACCAACCAACTTATATATGCTATAAGTATGTATTTCGTTGGCAACCCGCAATAAGAACTTCAAGCCAACAAGATCACCCTAACAGAACTTAGATGCCCAACTCTAAGTGATTATAGGTGGTACAAGGACGTCTTCATCACCTATGTCCTTAAAAGACCAGACTATAACGAATCTTTTTGGAAAGAAAGATTTGTTTCAGGATTACCATCCCTCTTCGCAAAAAGAATCGTTACCAAGCTTAAAGAAAACATAGGTAAGGAAGAAATCCCTTGGAAGGATATCACCTATGGGCAGCTTGGAGCATTCATCAAGAAAGAAGGATTAGCATTATGCACTGAATTAAAAATTCAAGCAAAATACGGGGGAGAAAAGGGTAAATCCAGAAGAGAAATGGGAAACTTCTGTGAAGCCTTTGGCATGGAAAAAATCCAAGCCCCCTCCAGAGCTAGAAAAGAGAAGACTCATAGACCTAAAAGAGAATTCTCTAGGCGCTCTAAACAGAGA
Source organism: Rheum nobile (assembly GCA_027886185.1). NCBI lineage: Eukaryota > Viridiplantae > Streptophyta > Magnoliopsida > Caryophyllales > Polygonaceae > Rheum > Rheum nobile. The sequence goes on along the minus strand of WOAB01000207.1, from coordinate 2,272,722 downwards.
TCTAACAGGTATGATAAACCTGTCCACACCAGAGATAGCAAGCTCAATAGACCCAGCTACGGCAAAAAGATTATCTGCTACAAGTGTCGTAAGCCAGGTCACAAGGCCAACAGCTGTCCAATGAAGCAGAAGATCAACGAGCTTCTCAAAGATGAACCAGATCTTAAAGAAAAGATTGGTGAACTGCTCTGCCTAGACACTAAATCCTCTGACAATGAAGGATTATATGAGATCAACTATGATTCTTCAAGCTCTGACCAGAATCAACCTCAGCATTACTGCAATGTCATTACCAAAGCAGAAAGAGAAGAAGCTCTTTTTGACCTCATCAATCAGATCCCAGATCCTCAAACTAAGCATGATTATTTCATGAAACTTAAGGATCTTATCTTCAACGAGCAAAGACCAGCTCTCAATAAACCCTTCAGCATCTCCAAACTCTTTGAAGATCAACCTAGTAATAATATTCTAGGTTCCAAAGTCACCATCAAAGACCTTTAATCCGAAGTCAATACTCTCAAGAAAGAAGTCAAAGGACTTCAAGAGTATGTTAGACTAAGAGACTCTATGGATGATCTCATAGAAATCAGAATTAACAGACTAGAATCTAAAAATGAATCTAGCTGTAGTTCTGAGATAAGATCATCTAATAGATCCAGCCAAGGCTCTGTTAAAATAAAAACCTCTTCCTCTACCAGCAAAAAACCCCTCATCTCGCACAATGAATCATTTGACCCCTCTTTCCAGCAAGACAATCTCTTTCTTTCAGCTCTTAACAAAGTAGAATGCCAAAAATGGTATTGTCCTGTTAAGATCAAGATTGAAGATTCCACCTTCAAAATTGTCGCCCTCATTGACAGCGGAGCTGATCTCAACTGTATCAGAGAAGGCCTTGTCAATTCCAAGTATTTTGTCAAGACCAATGAAAGACTTCTTAATGCCAGTGGCATTAAAATGCAGTTAAACTACAAAATTCATGAAGCCTCCGTCTGCAGCAATGGATGGTGTCTCCTAAACTCTTTTGTCCTGGTCAAGGATCTTCAGCAAGAAGTCATCCTAGGATCCCCGTTCCTAACCCAGCTTTATCCCTTCTCAGTTGATAAAGACGGCATTCATGCCAAGGTCCTAGGAAAAAACCTAGACTTCCCCTTCCTTTCCCCAATCAAGAGCAGAGATCTTGATCTCCTTCAAAATGCTTCTATCAAAAGACAACTTAACAGCATTCAGCACAAGAAAACCCTCATTAGAGATTTAACTAATGAAATTGGGTTTTTAAAAATTGAAGAAAGGCTACAAGGCCCTCTTTGGCAAACCAAGGCCCTAGACTTCGAGAATCTCTTCAAAGAGCAAGTCTGTGCAGACATCCCCAATGCCTTCTGGGACAGAAAGAAGCATCATGTTTATCTCCCCTATGAAAAAGACTTTCATGAAAGAGATATCCCAACCAAAGCTAGACCTATTCAAATGAACAAGGAACTCTTAGAAACCTGCAAGAAAGAAATTGAGACCTTGTTAGTTAAGAAACTAATTAGAAAATCTCAATCTCCCTGGAGTTACGCGGCTTTCTATGTCATGAACGCAGCCGAAAAAGAAAGAGGCGTTCCTAGGCTGGTTATCAACTACAAACCTCTCAACAAAGCTTTACAATGGATCAGGTATCCTATCCCCAATAAGAGAGACCTCCTCAACAGACTTTTCGAAGCAAAAGTCTTCTCTAAGTTTGACATGAAGAGCGATTACTGGCAAATCCAGATTGTCGAAGAAGACAGATACAAAACCGCCTTCACTGTACCATTTGGGCATTACGAATGGAATGTCATGCCCTTTGGTCTCAAAAATGCCCCTTCAGAATATCAAAGGATTATGAATGATATTCTGAATCCCTTCTCTGACTTCCTCATCGTCTACATCGACGATATCCTCATTTATTCCCTAACCTTAGAAGAACACTCTAAGCATCTCAATACCTTTCTGCATGTCATCAAAAAGAATGAATTAGTTTTATCTGCCACTAAGATAAAACTCTTTCAGACCAAGATTAGATTTCTTGGCCATGACATTCATCAACAAACCATCAAACCTATCCAAAGGAGCATTGAGTTTACAGATAGATTTCCCGACGAAATCAAAGACAAAACTCAATTACAAAGATTCCTTGGTTGCCTCAATTATATTTCTGATTTCTTTCCCGATCTTAGAAAACTCTGCATTCCCTTATTCTCTAGACTCAAAAAGAATCCTGCTCCTTGGGGTTCTGATCAAACCAAAGCCGTCCAGATCATCAAAAGCAAGATTAAATCTCTTCCTTGCCTAGGCCTTCCTCAGCCCAATGCTTTTATGATTGTTGAAACTGATGCCTCCAACATTGGTTTTGGTGGCATTCTTAAACAAATGATCAATCCAGAAAGCAAAGAGCAACTGGTTAGATTCTACTCTGGTTGCTGGGCTGGGCCTCAGTTAAACTATAGCACGATTAAAAAGGAAATCCTTTCCATCGTCGCTTGCATTTCCAAATTTCAAGATGATTTATACAATAAATCTTTTCTTCTTAGAGTTGATTGCAAATCCGCAAAAGAGATACTTCAAAAAGATGTCCAGAACATTGTCTCAAAACAAATTTTTGCTCGATGGCAAGCCATTTTATCTGTCTTTGATTTTGAAATTGAATTTATCAAAGGAGAAAGCAATCCTTTACCAGATTTTCTGACAAGAGAATTTCTGCAGGGAAAACCCTAAAACACATGGCCCCCTTTCCCTATTTCAAAACCCTCCAAGACAAACAAAAGGCCTACTACTCCTATTTCCGTGTCTTTGAAACCCAAAAAACCGTTCGCAAAACTGCTCAAGAATCATTTCACTCCAAGAAGATCAAACATATCATTCTCTCCAGTGAAATCAAAATCCTCAACATTCGCCAACAAACTGCTGACAGGATCATCAGAGATCGCATTCTTTCTAACGTTCCTTTTTAAATCTTGTTTAAACAGGTTCTCAAGAATGGCGGGGAGGGGAAACCCTCGCAAGCAAACCCCACAGGATTAATGCCTCAGCAAGCACGTCTCCAGCAAAAAGCGTTGTCCAAACGCAAAACCAATTTCAATCATTATCCCAATTCCCAGCTCTCTCAAACAGTCCTCTAAACCCAAGGACTCCACAAAAAACTGACAAACAAAAATCCACCAAGCATTTCCACAGATACGTCCTCAAGCAATCATCCCTACAAAATATCTGCCTCACAAAAGAATTCAATCCCCCTGACCAAAAGGACTTTGGACCCTTCATAAAAAATCTCTTCTCCAAAGACTTCCAGTGGTTTCCTTCTGACCCGGTGAAAACCCATAAGTTCTATGAATTCGTTTTGGTAGATTCTGAATCTGCCGAAATCTCGCATACCAGAGACGATAATGATCCTAACCTCATTGTCTTCTCAAAATGCAAAATTCTCAAAGTCATCTCCAGAGAATCTTGGGGAGAACCTAGCACACAAAAAGCATTCTCAATCCCTTTCTGGCCGAAAGGCTATTCCTATTATGACTACAGAGATGCTTGGACCAAGGCTTTTCTTATCCGAGCATTCAACCATTCATGGTTCTTTTTCTTCGCAAAAACATGCAACAGTAATCTACCAGTCTGGTTCTTTGATTGGTGGAACTACTTTGGGCCAATCCCTGAAATCTACCCTGAAGAAGCTAGGCAATCCTACGACTTCTTTGTCAAACATTGTCCGGTCCAAAACTACATAAAACCAATACAATTCCATAGGTGCACTGGTGTATCTTGGATACTCTGGTGGATTTATGAATTACAGCAAGCATTACCCTCTCCATGTCCCCTTTCTCTCTGCCGCAAGTTCAAAGTTCGGTGGTGGGAAAAGGTTGATCCAGAGTCCTACTCACTCAACAACATCCAGGCAATAATCAAATCTAAAGGATCACAAGCCTCTCCTGCCCCCTCAAAGGAGATTGTCATTCACCCGTCAGGAGTCCCGGTGGCAACTGCGTCACCCTCGCAAATTCAAGACCAAGACTGGCTCGACTACCAAGAATGGAAGAAATACAAGAATCTCAAATCTAAGCAAAACTCTGTAACAATTGTTGACATCTCGGACGAGAAGCCCAAGTCTTGGGCTGATAAAGTCCAAGAAGAAGAAGACCAAGCCAGCTCGACAAACTTAGCCCAGCAAACTGATTATGACCCATTTGATCAGTTTGCACAAGACCCTTACGCCCAGTAAGGTTGCAAGCCCAAAAGGCCCAGACTCTCTTTAAGCCCAAAAGGAAGTCCTTGGCCCATCAAAAATCTTTCAGACCAAAGATGTCGGCAAAACAATCAGACAAAATACAATCAGATCAATCTCATCAAAACAAAAACAAAGAACTTCTACAGCAAAAGCAGAAGTCCACTCTGAACAGTACCAACGCACTTATTTAGGCACTATTCATATGAACAGTTGTACGGCGCCTTAATAGTGCCCTCAAATAGCAATTTTTCCTTTCTCTATTTAAGCTGGTAAGCCCTCACTTGTTAGAGGCACGCTAAAAATCTCCCTTTCTTTCTCTCCTTGATATTTTTAGTTTCTTGCTTGGCTTCTCTTTAGCTACTTGTAAGTTTTTTGTACAGCTTTCTTTCTTTTGCAATTTATTTATATCAAGCACAATAGTCCAGTATTGTGTTATTGTCTTGCTTATCATTTCTAGCATATTTTCATTGCTTTTTGATCCTTTTGGCCAACCTGGTATCAGAGCCTTGTTATTTTAATCTCCTTATCCTCTTCATCGTTTTAAAAATTTAAGTTTCAGTCTTTCTATTTTAAGTGCTTATCTAGGCTTTGGGCACAACGCTTGGTTTAGTCCCGTAAGATCCGTTTGGTCAGCCTTGATGATAGGTGGTCCCGGTGGACGGTCCCGTTGTTATAAGCCTTAGATAAAACCTTGTTTTAGAAAAACTTTACTTTGTTTTAAAAAACATGTCGATGGCAAGAAGATTATTCCGGCGAGGTTCCGGTAGCAATTCGGAACAAATCGTTCATAGCAATGAGAACATGTATAGTCTTGACCCTGACAATATTCAAGACTGGACTATTCCAGACAATCCTCAGTCTATTTATAGATCTGGGATCTTGGACTTGTTCCATGCCAATTGCATCAAACACCAAGAATCAACCATCTGCCTTACTAAAGAGCAGCAGTCTCTTAGGCTCCTCAACCCTACAACCATTCAAAGTTATCTTAGAAAAGGTTATAGATTTTTGCATCTTGGGTTAATCCAAATTGCATTAAAACCTCTTCATAGAAAAGGTATTGATTCCCCTGTCTTCCTAGCCCTTAGGGATGACCGGTTTCTCTCATACAAAGACTCTATCCTTGCTTTAGTCCAATCCAACATCTGCAATGGACCTTTGTTCTTAAATTGTTCTCCAAACTTCTCAGTCGACTTGACTGACCCTAGGATTTGTCAAACCGTCATCCTAGACATCAAAATGCTGAATAACAACTGCAAACAGTTCACTAAGAACTTTGCTGTTATTTATAGACTGCATTTCAAACTCATGAGTTCTTTAACAGATCCAAAGTGCACCATTACCCCTCTAGCTCATGGAGAGACTGTTCTTCTTCAATTAGAAGCAGAAAAGTCTTGCACTTTTACTCCCAAGACCATCAAGTGGAAAGACATTACTATTCCTGAAACCCTAGAGGTCGACAACGACAACCCTCCTAGAAACCTGGAACAGCAAGAGATCTCTTAGATCATAGAAGAGTCTGATGGTAGAATTCTCATCAGGTTCAATTCGGTCAGAGAACATTCAACCAACCAACCTAGCTTTGCCCCTGCTCGGAATTCTATTAATGACCCCTTCTACTCCATGACTAGTGAGTTCTCTAGAAATAGTTCTCTTAGAAGAGATCATATAGACTTTGCCCATCCTCTTCCAAGAATCATTCCTCAGAATGAGGAAGAGTCTGTTGGAAACCATTCTCCTACCTCTACCAACATGCATAACTATTCTACTATCAATGTCTTAACCAAAGAAGGTTTTACCATTGATAAAGAGTATCTTAGAAAAGATTTCTATGGCTCCAGCAACAACAAGAAAAGGAAATGGTTCATGCAACTAGACAAAGATTGCAGAGATAGAATCCAAGAGGAATATTATGAAGAGATGAACAATCTCCAAACTAATATTCTTTTCTTTAGATGGTTCTCTATTTATCTGTCTAAAAAAGACATTGATGACCCATTCCATCTTCCTTCCTTAGAGGTGCAAAATAGGATTTCTAGAACCTGGAATCTTTTTCCCTCAGGAACCAGTACCTCTGTTCATCCTCCGCTCAAGAGTATCATTGTTAAACATGACAATGAAGATATTCGTGCTGATCCCTTTAAGAAAGGGAGACCTGAGCAGGATAACAGTCAGACCAATTTGGGAGATATCAAGAAGATCTACTCCCAAAACAACTACAGCAATCAAATCCTTCATACCATCTCTGAACAAATAGATCAGATTCATCTTGGTATGGATAAAGGATTGAGTTCCCCAAAGTTTCCTAGAGATATTAGTAGGCCTCACTTTCAAGCTGAAAGTATTCCTAACAATCTCTTAAGCAACATCATCCTTAGCCCTCCCTCTATCCTTGATAGAATCAATCAAAGGATGGATTCCTTCCACCTAGCCATTAACCAAAGGATGGATAATATCCAGGCTTCCTCCTCAAAACGCGTCACCTCTCCAGCTGCAAATATCAACTGCCTAAAGAATAAAGGCAACTATAGCAGTAAGTCTAAGAAGGATTCTGAAAACTCTATAAGTAGCTCTAGCAAGACGAGCCACTCCATCAGCAAAATCGCTTTTCTAGGATCTGAATCCCCAGAGATTAATAAACTCAGGAGAAGAGGAAACGGATCTCAGCATTACTCCAAAAGATTTGGAGCACATACTGATACTAGAAATTACTACAATCGTCCAACTCCTCCTGATCTTCAGTATGAAGAAAGAGCTAAATTCAGGAGGAGTTGGACGATTGTAGTAATTTCTAGTATCAGTATGTGCTCCAAATCTCTTGGAGTAATGCTGAGATCCGTTTCCTCTTCTCCTGAGTTTATTAATCTCTGGGGATTCAGATCCTAGAAAAGCGATTTTGCTGATGGAGTGGCTCGTCTTGCTAGAGCTACTTATAGAGTTTTCAGAATCCTTCTTAGACTTACTGCTACAGAGTGGACTTCTGCTTTTGCTGTAGAAGTTCTTTGTTTTTGTTTTGATGAGATTGATCTGATTGTATTTTGTCTGATTGTTTTGCCGACATCTTTGGTCTGAAAGATTTTTGATGGGCCAAGGACTTCCTTTTGGGCTTAAAGAGAGTCTGGGCCTTTTGGGCTTGCAACCTTACTGGGCATAAGGGTCTTGTGCAAACTGATCAAATGGGTCATAATCAGTTTGCTGGGCTAAGTTTGCCGAGCTGGCTTGGTCTTCTTCTTCTTGGACTTTATCAGCCCAAGACTTGGGCTTCTCGTCCGAGATGTCAACAATTGTTACAGAGTTTTGCTTAGATTTGAGATTCTTGTATTTCTTCCATTCTTGGTAGTCGAGCCAGTCTTGGTCTTGAATTTGCGAGGGTGACGCAGTTGCCACCGGGACTCCTGACGGGTGAATGACAATCTCCTTTGAGGGGGCAGGAGAGGCTTGTGATCCTTTAGATTTGATTATTGCCTGGATGTTGTTGAGTGAGTAGGACTCTGGATCAACCTTTTCCCACCATCGAACTTTGAACTTGCGGCAGAGAGAAAGGGGACATGGAGAGGGTAATGCTTGCTGTAATTCATAAATCCAGCAGAGTATCCAAGATACACCAGTGCACCTATGGAATTGTATTGGTTTTATGTAGTTTTGGACCGGACAATGTTTGACAAAGAAGTCGTAGGATTGCCTAGCTTCTTCAGGGTAGATTTCAGGGATTGGCCCAAAGTAGTTCCACCAATCAAAGAACCAGACTGGTAGATTGCTGTTGCATGTTTTTGCGAAGAAAAAGAACCAGGAATGGTTGAATGCTCGGATAAGAAAAGCCTTGGTCCAAGCATCTCTGTAGTCATAATAGGAATAGCCTTTCGGCCAGAAAGGGATTGAGAATGCTTTTTGTGTGCTAGGTTCTCCCCAAGATTCTCTGGAGATGACTTTGAGAATTTTGCATTTTGAGAAGACAATGAGGTTAGGATCATTATCGTCTCTGGTATGCGAGATTTCGGCAGATTCAGAATCTACCAAAACGAATTCATAGAACTTCTGGGTTTTCGCCGGGTCAGAAGGAAACCACTGGAAGTCTTTGGAGAAGAGATTTTTTATGAAGGGTCCAAAGTCCTTTTGGTCAGGGGGATTGAATTCTTTTGTGAGGCAGATATTTTGTAGGGATGATTGCTTGAGGACGTATCTGTGGAAATGCTTGGTGGATTTTTGTTTGTCAGTTTTTTGTGGAGTCCTTGGGTTTAGAGGACTGTTTGAGAGAGCTGGGAATTGGGATAATGATTGAAATTGGTTTTGCGTTTGGACAACGCTTTTTGCTGGAGACGTGCTTGCTGAGGCATAATCCTGTGGGGTTTGCTTGCGAGGGTTTCCCCTCCCCGCCATTCTTGAGAACCTGTTTAAACAAGATTTAAAAAGGAACGTTAGAAAGAATGCAATCTCTGATGATCCTGTCAGCAGTTTGTTGGCGAATGTTGAGGATTTTGATTTCATTGGAGAGAATGATATGTTTGATCTTCTTGGAGTGAAATGATTCTTGAGCAGTTTTGCGAACGGTTTTTTGGGCTTCAAAGACACGGAAATAGGAGTAGTAGGCCTTTTGTTTGTCTTGGAGGGTTTTGAAATAGGGAAAGGGGGCCATGTGTTTTAGGGTTTTCCCTGCAGAAATTCTCTTGTCAGAAAATCTGGTAAAGAATTGCTTTCTCCTTTGATAAATTCAATTTCAAAATCAAAGACAGATAAAATGGCTTGCCATCGAGCAAAAATTTGTTTTGAGACAATGTTCTGGACATCTTTTTGAAGTATCTCTTTTGCGAATTTGCAATCAACTCTAAGAAGAAAAGATTTGTTGTATAAATCATCTTGAAATTTGGAAATGCAAGCGACGATGGAAAGGATTTCCTTTTTAATCGTGCTATAGTTTAACTGAGGCCCAGCCCAGCAACCAGAGTAGAATCTAACCAGTTGCTCTTTGCTTTCTGGATTGATCCTTTGTTTAAGAATGCCACCAAAACCAATGTTGGAGGCATCAGTTTCAATAATCATAAAAGCATTGGGCTGAGGAAGGCCTAGGCAAGGAAGAGATTTAATCTTGCTTTTGATGATTTGGACGGCTTTGGTTTGATCAGAACCCCAAGGAGCAGGATTCTTTTTGAGTCTAGAGAATAAGGGAATGCAGAGTTTTCTGAGATCGGGAAAGAAATCAGAAATATAATTGAGGCAACCAAGGAATCTTTGTAATTGAGTTTTGTCTTTGATTTCGTCGGGAAATCTATCTGTAAACTCAATGCTCCTTTGGATAGGTTTGATGGTTTGTTGATGAATGTCATGGCCAAGAAATCTAATCTTGGTCTGAAAGAGTTTTATCTTAGTGGCAGATAAAACTAATCCATTCTTTTTGATGACATGCAGAAAGGTATTGAGATGCTTAGAGTGTTCTTCTAAGGTTAGGGAATAAATGAGGATATCGTCGATGTAGACGATGAGGAAGTCAGAGAAGGGATTCAGAATATCATTCATAATCCTTTGATATTCTGAAGGGGCATTTTTGAGACCAAAGGGCATGACATTCCATTCGTAATGCCCAAATGGTACAGTGAAGGCGGTTTTGTATCTGTCTTCTTCGACAATCTGGATTTGCCAGTAACCGCTCTTCATGTCAAACTTAGAGAAGACTTTTGCTTCGAAAAGTCTGTTGAGGAGGTCTCTCTTATTGGGGATATGATACCTGATCCATTGTAAAGCTTTGTTGAGAGGTTTGTAGTTGATAACCAGCCTAGGAACGCCTCTTTCTTTTTCGGCTGCGTTCATGACATAGAAAGCCGCGCAACTCCAGGGAGATTGAGATTTTCTAATTAGTTTCTTAACTAACAAGGTCTCAATTTCTTTCTTGCAGGTTTCTAAGAGTTCCTTGTTCATTTGAATAGGTCTAGCTTTGGTTGGGATATCTCTTTCATGAAAGTCTTTTTCATAGGGGAGATAAACATGATGCTTCTTTCTGTCCCAGAAGGCATTGGGGATGTCTGCACAGACTTGCTCTTTGAAGAGATTCTCAAAGTCTAGGGCCTTGGTTTGCCAAAGAGGGCCTTGCAGCCTTTCTTCAATTTTTAAAAACCCAATTTCATTAGTTAAATCTCTAATGAGGGTTTTCTTGTGCTGAATGCTGTTAAGCTGTCTTTTGATAGAAGCATTTTGAAGGAGATCAAGATCTCTGCTCTTGATTGGGGAAAGGAAGGGGAAGTCTAGGTTTCTTCCTAGGACCTTGGCATGAATGCCGTCTTTATCAACTGAGAAGGGCTAAAGCAGCCTATAGAATCCATGATCAAACGGATAAGACAGCAGCATGTCTTATAATTCAAGGCTTCACTGGTCAGCTTAAATACTGGTGGGATAATGCCTTGAACTTACAACAACAATTAGATATCCTAAATGCCACCGTCTCTACAGAAGACGATCAGGGAAGGATCTCTACAGATCAAAATGCAACCAACCAACTTATATATGCTATAAGTATGTATTTCGTTGGCAACCCGCATGAAGAACTTCAAGCCAACAAGATCACCCTAACAGAACTTAGATGCCCAACTCTAAGTGCTTATAGGTGGTACAAGGACGTCTTCATCACCTATGTCCTTAAAAGACCAGACTGTAACGAATCTTTTTGGAAAGAAAGATTTGTTTCAGGATTACCATCCCTCTTCGCAAAAAGAATCGTTACCAAGCTTAAAGAAAACATAGGTAAGGAACAAATCCCTTGGAAGGATATCACCTATGGGCAGCTTGGAGCATTCATCAAGAAAGAAGGATTAGCATTATGCACTGAATTAAAAATTCAAGCAAAATACGGGGGAGAAAAGGGTAAATCCAGAAGAGAAATGGGAAACTTTTGTGAAGCCTTTGGCATGGAAAAAATCTCCCTCTCTTTCTCTCCTTGATATTTTTAGTTTCTTGCTTGGCTGCTCTTCAGCTACTTGTAAGTTTTTTGTACAGCTTTCTTTCTTTTGCAATTTATTTATATCAAGCACAATAGTCCAGTATTGTGTTATTGTCTTGCTTATCATTTCTAGCATATTTTCATTGCTTTTTGATCCTTTTGGCCAACCTGGTATCAGAGCCTTGTTATTTTAATCTCCTTATCCTCTTCATCGTTTTAAAATTTTAAGTTTCAGTCTTTCTATTTTAAGTGCTTATCTAGGCTTTGGGCACAACGCTTGGTTTAGTCCCGTAAGATCCGTTTGGTCAGCCTTGATGATAGGTGGTCCCGGTGGACGGTCCCGTTGTTATAAGCCTTAGATAAAACCTTGTTTTAGAAAAACTTTACTTTGTTTTAAAAAACATGTCGATGGCAAGAAGATTATTCCGGCGAGGTTCCGGTAGCAATTCGGAACAAATCGTTCATAGCAATGAGAACATGTATAGTCTTGACCCTGACAATATTCAAGACTGGACTATTCCAGACAATCCTCAGTCTATTTATAGATCTGGGATCTTGGACTTGTTCCATGCCAATTGCATCAAACACCAAGAATCAACCATCTGCCTTACTAAAGAGCAGCAGTCTCTTAGGCTCCTCAACCCTACAACCATTCAAAGTTATCTTAGAAAAGGTTATAGATTTTTACATCTTGGGTTAATCCAAATTGCATTAAAACCTCTTCATAGAAAAGGTATTGATTCCCCTGTCTTCCTAGCCCTTAGGGATGACCGGTTTCTCTCATACAAAGACTCTATCCTTGCTTTAGTCCAATCCAACATCTGCAATGGACCTTTGTTCTTCAATTGTTCTCCAAACTTCTCAGTCGACTTGACTGACCCTAGGATTTGTCAAACCGTCATCCTAGACATCAAAATGCTGAATAACAATTGCAAACAGTTCACTAAGAACTTTGCTGTTATTTATAGACTGCATTTCAAACTCATGAGTTCTTTAACAGATCCAAAGTGCACCATTACCCCTCTAGCTCATGGAGAGACTGTTCTTCTTCAATTAGAAGCAGAAAAGTCTTGCACTTTTACTCCCAAGACCATCAAGTGGAAAGACATTACTATTCCTGAAACCCTAGAGGTCGACAACGACAACCCTCCTAGAAACCTGGAACAGCAAGAGATCTCTCAGATCATAGAAGAGTCTGATGGTAGAATTCTCATCAGGTTCAATTCGGTCAGAGAACATTCAACCAACCAACCTAGCTTTGCCCCTGCTCGGAATTCTATTAATGACCCCTTCTACTCCATGACTAGTGAGTTCTCTAGAAATAGTTCTCTTAGAAGAGATCATATAGACTTTGCCCATCCTCTTCCAAGAATCATTCCTCAGAATGAGGAAGAGTCTGTTGGAAACCATTCTCCTACCTCTACCAACATGCATAACTATTCTACTATCAATGTCTTAACCAAAGAAGGTTTTACCATTGATAAAGAGTATCTTAGAAAAGATTTCTATGGCTCCAGCAACAACAAGAAAAGGAAATGGTTCATGCAACTAGACAAAGATTGCAGAGATAGAATCCAAGAGGAATATTTTGAAGAGATGAACAATCTCCAAACTAATATTCTTTTCTTTAGATGGTTCTCTATTTATCTGTCTAAAAAAGACATTGATGACCCATTCCATCTTCCTTCCTTAGAGGTGCAAAATAGGATTTCTAGAACCTGGAATCTTTTTCCCTCAGGAACCAGTACCTCTGTTCATCCTCCGCTCAAGAGTATCATTGTTAAACATGACAATGAAGATATTCGTGCTGATCCCTTTAAGAAAGGGAGACTTGAGCAGGATTGTTTAGTCCGTTCAAGGATTAACCCCGTTGTGGGGAAACAATTATGGTTACAGGCCCGAAAATCAGAGTAGTACAGCAGAAGCATGGTGGAGAAAGGATGACCCAGGTTGGATCCCGCTGCCTCGCACCCATGCACCCTCGGCGCCGCACCCACGCTCCTACCCGCCTCAGACGTGATGCCACATCCACTACGACGCCCGCACCTTCGACTATGCCGACGTCGACTATGCCCGCTACCGGACCCATGGCATCGGCTACGACCGGACCCGATACCGTACCCGCGACCGGACCCGGTACAACACCCACGACATCAACACGCGTCGAGATGCCCCCGTCTTGGAGCTTTCGGCTGAGCAAATGGAAATTCAGTCCCTTCGACGACAAGTCGCTCAACTCCAAGCCATGCGAAGAGTCGCCCCTGTCATGCATATGGTCAGACCCGCTCCAGTGCCCGCTGCCGTGACGGCTCCTGCAAGTCCGGGTCCTGCGTGCCCAACAACGACCACACCCGCCAGCGCACCCACTGTCGCGATGTCGCCGATCATGAAGGTGCCCACTGACGTGCCCGGTGTCACGCCGCTGCCGACTCTCAGCGCACCCATTGGTGTGCCCGTTGCTGCGAGTACGTGCTTGAGCGAGCCCACTGATGTGCCCACTGTCGCACCTACATTGCCGATTTTCAGCGAGCCCGCTCTTGCGCACATTCCTACATCCGACGTCGTGCCCACTCCTGAACCCGATCCGTACTTGGTCATCATGGAGGTTCCACGAGCCGGATCCAAGCTCGACGTCATTTTCCCTCTGATCACCCAACGTCGACTCCCCCTGGCCCCACCAAGCTCGAAGCGTAATCTAAGGGGAGGAGAATGATGCGATCCAGCCCTCACCCAAGCCGGGCTCCGACGAGCCCGAGGCGCCCAAGACCATGGCGTCCTCCATGGTTGAAGATTTAGTCTAGTTTTTCCATTTCTATGTTATTTCCAGTTTTAGTATGTTTTATGTTTTATTATTTCTATTTCAGTCATTTCTATTTCAGGCGTGTGCCCACTATTGCATAGTGGGCTAGCCCATTGCTTTGTTTTGGCCCATCCGAGGCTGTATGCCTATATAAGGCCAACTCCTCCTTTGTAACAAGGTTACGCTAAATTAATCTAAGACTTATTGAGAGCCAAATCGCCTCCTCTCTTAGACCGGCGTCACCCTAAATTTTAACTTCGCATCCCCCTTCCTCCGCCGCCGATGCTACGGCACCAACTCGAAGCCCCCTTCGAGTATATCCTCCGCCGCCGACGCTACGTCACCAATTCGAAGCCCCTTCGAGTATATCCTCCGCCGCCGACGCTACGGCATCAACTTGAAGCCCACTTCAAGTATATCATCCGATGTCGACGCTACGGCCCCACTCGAGCCCCCTCGAGCCCAGTCCATCCGTTGCCGATGCTACGGCCCTTCGCCCCATCGCATCCGCTCCGTCGTCACCGCCGCCGTCCCTCAAAGCCATTCGTGCAATTCATCAAGGCCGGAGCCAAGGTTTCCGCGGCCGGTCCTTGAGGATCAGCGAAGCAACTCAGTACAAGGTCTAGATCCTTGCCATCACGACACTCGTTCTAGCATTCGAAGATAGGGACGCATCAGTAATGAATAAAACCAAAAGGAATAGGATTGTTGGGAAGTGGAAAAAGTTGTGGAAACCACTGCATCATAAAGAGAAGATAGAGGATGGGGGTATAGTGATATACTAGTTGATAACCCGTGCCATGCACGGGGTTGGGTTTATTAAATATTTTTTATAGTATGATATTAAAATCTTTACGTAATGTGACACTAAAAGATTAATACTTTTATATGTTAATATTTATTATAAATATGAAATACCACAATAATTGAAAGTATTACCATAGCTATTCAATCTAAATTTGTATGTCAAGTAAAAAATTACATACCTAGTCATATCAGGTTTTGAAAAACTTCCTTATATACAACATTTGTAGTGGTGTTCTGAGGACAACCTTGAAGATCACCAATTAAGATCTTCAACCCACTTCTACTTGTAACTCTAGAAAATGCAACGTAAAGTTGTCCATGAGTAAAAACAGGTTTTGGCAGAAACAAACCCACTTGAGATAGTGATTGTCCTTGACTTTTATTGATGGTCATAGAAAAACAAACAACCAATGGAAACTGCCTCCTTTGAAATATGAATGGGAATCGAGTGTCTGATGGTGTAAGTACCATGCATGGAATATATACTCTATGTCCAATATTGCTTCCAGAAATAATTTCAGCTTCTACTATATGACTCCCAAGTCGAGTGACTATCAATCTGGTACCATTACATAGCCCTGCAGATTGGTCAATGTTCCTGAGTAGCATAATGGGAACATCTACCTTCAACTTCAACACATGACTTGGTATACCAGAAGATCGAATGCCATTGAGGAATTCAACTGAATAAACACTGACATCATCAAAGCCGCTTTCATCTGTTTTGCAAATACTATTTGAGCTAAGATACACTCTTTCATCCCATTGTAGTAGAGACAACATGTATTCATTCACCTTATCAACAATCTCATAGGTGGGTGCAAGAATATCCCTCTCTCTCTATAATACTGAGCAGAATCTTCGATATCCAGAATAGAAGGATATGTGGCTTTAATAATTGTTGGAATTGGTTCACAGCACAAAGCCCACCCCTAGGTGCTGCCTTGCCTGCAGGATGTTAGAGGTGAGATTCGAACCCACAACCTCCCTTTAACAAGTGGTCACCACTTGTTAAAGGGTATGATGAGATTATATTAAGACTAGACAAGGTATATGTCGAGGGTATGCTGAGATTATATTGTCGAGGAATAGGTTATATGATCTATGCTTAAGGGTATAAATATGATTATGCGTTGAGGCTATAGGATTAAAGATTATATATATATTGATGTTATAAAGTAAGATGTTATGTCGAGGTTCAAGATAAGGTTAGAAATTGATATGATGTTATATCAAGGTTTATAGACTAAATGTTGTGATTGGTATAAGAGTTGATAATGAGTTATTAGATATAAGTGATATGTCCTTAGAGTGGTTATGAGTATGGTAGTGAATGAGTTAGGCCTAAGTTAGGCCATGTTGATATGTTGAGTAGATGTGGGTTTGTCTGGCTTGGGATAGGATGACTGATTGTTGATCATCGGGATTGATTTCTATGTTGTCTTCTAATGTGTTTTGAAAGCTTGTTGATGCTTTTGCCAGTTTGGCATATGTGTTGATGTTTTTGCATGTGTGGCATATGTTTGATTTTAGCCTGTATGGCAAGTATGAATTTAGCTTGATTGGCAATGTGTTCTATTGGCCAGATTTGGCAAGGTTTTGTTGTTAAGCCCGTGTGGTAGTTCCTCTCCCGATTATGGCTCATCTTGGGTTTGGCCACCCGGGTGAGTGGGTCGTGGGAGGTGTTTTGCCTGTGGCATGAGGAGGGTCGCTCGTCTGGCTAACGATGTTGTACCCTCCGGCAGGTGAAGGAGATACTCGTTGTCTGTGGCATGAGGAGGGTGTTCGTCTTGCTAACGAAATTGTACCCTCCGACAGAGATGGGTATGCCCATTGTATGGGGCCACATAGGGTTACGTGTAAGAAGGTACCTTCGTGTCCAAAAGTTCTCATTATAATTATGTGTTTTATAAATAGTTTCGATAAGTGTTTTCTTTTATAGAAATATACCCGGGTATGGTTTTTAAATAATGATGATTAATGATCTCGATGATTTATGATTCAATCGAGCTTATGATGACTTTGTTGAGGTTATGTGGTTAAATGTTATGATGATCAGATCTAAAGTTAAGTATGATATTAATGTTAGTCACTGAGATTTGGGAATATAAGTCATAGTGATGATACTTGTTGGGGTTATAAGCTATAAGATGATGATTAACGGTATATATTGAGGTTATAAAATTAAGATGACTTTTGAGAATCCATATATGAGATTCTATGAGATTGTGATAAGTGATATCAAGTATGGATTGGGTACTTAATATGATAGGCGTTATTATGTGAGTTAAGGAGTTCAGTTAAATATGGGTTTTGAGGATTGAGTATGTGATGAGATATATTCGGTATTTAGTATTGAGAAGAGTATTAGGGTAATAGGTAGTCATGTATGAGAGACTGTGGATTGAGTATATCAAGAAGATTAAGGTTGGTTATGATATTTGTGTAATTTACGGATATTGAAATGATTTATTTGGATAAGTGGATTCATTGATATTTGAGGCATAGTCACGTATTTGAACCCACTAGGCATTTGAGGTATATCTGAGTGAAAACCTGTAAAGTTCTTTGGAAAATATGAGATGAAGAGTGATTGCTTGATATGATTAGTGTATTGAGATGAAGAGTAATGATGAGTATATTCATATGATAGGTAGAGATATATATATGAGATGAAAAGTGATTATGATATTGAGTTATACAGTTTTAAGACATTTAGGTAATATGTTGATTCAAGTATAGATAATTGTATTTTGAGATATATAGGTTATTATGGTGTATGCATATATATATTATTTATTTATGCTATTGCATATATATTAGTGATGAGCACCACCAGAAATATTTTCGTGTATTTTCTTCTTAATAGCATTGTATTGTACTGATTAGTACATATATGTGTTAAACAGTTTGATACTCACTATAAACTACTCAAGTACTCAGTATAAACGACTTGTTATATATCTTATACAATTTGAAGTTTGTCTTATTTGTATTCAGATGAACATATGTATTGTGTATTATAAATTCAACAGGTTTTTGATATTAGATTGCTTATATAACAACAACCCTCATCATCCAAACCAACTAGACAATTATTGGATGAACTCATGAACACACAATACAGGAGCTAGAAAATCTTCCGTTCAAATGCCCAAAATCCAATCCCTAAATTTCTAAATCATAAACCTAAATCTGAATTGCTAACAGAATGTATAAGGCCTAAATTTTGAAGTACCAAAATTAGATATACATAAATGATGCAATTCTTTGTTCAGAGAAGATGGGTCGCCGTCGACTTCCGGAGAAGGGAGGTGAGACTGCCGGTGTTATCAATTGAGAGGAGAACGAGAGAAGAGCAAAGGGTCCAATGGCCAACTTTAGGGGAACGAGAGTAGAACAAGAGACGAGGCTGTCGGCGTCATCGAGTGGAGAGCGAACACAGAGAAGGGGCTACGTTGGCATTCTTTGTTTTTTTTCATTAGGTTTTTTATAAAACTTAACGTTTAAAGCATGAAGTTAGCGGTTTGGGTATATTGTGAAAAAAAATTAAATCTGGAGTATATCACGTGAAATATATTAAAGAGTTGGATACCTCGCGAATTTTACAATATCTCAGAATTACTAGTCGAAAAAACCAATAAAGTAATGAAAAAGATTGGTTGGAGCTCACCTCATAGTTACACCTTTGTATTGATAGATTGATGTTGCTTTTAGAGTTTGAGGAAAAATAATAATAGTGTATGATTGCTACTCACATCTATCTTCCACCAAGGTAAGAAAACATATTGGTTTCTCATCTGCTCAATCTAATCCTAGGTTGAATGCTTGACACATAATAATGCAATTAGGGAAATCTCCACTTGCTTCTGCATCCTGTTACATGAGAAATATTTGATTAGCATGTATTTATCCTCTATGTTTCAAGTCAGCCTCTTTAGCTGGATTTCTCAAAGTACAGTTATGCTTACAACAATAAAAAATGATATTATTATTTTTTAGCAATGGAATGAAATCATGGAACTTTGGAGGACGAGGATCATTTTTTTCTTAAGGTTTGCTATGCCCGTGTTGAGGGGAGAGAGATCATATCGATTCGAGGAAGGATGTTGGTTTGGCTACTATAATTGCTTTGATGAGGCCATACATTGATAAATGGTGAATATGTGAGAAATACCATTGCCAAGGCTTTCAGTGTCGTTGCACTTACTCTTGGTATTCCATCTTTTTTTCCACTCTCGATGGTCGTTTGTCAGAGTAAGAAGTTATGGCAAGTTTGGCACACTGAAATAAAGATTGTTCAGCAGATCGCCATCTTGGGTTATTCCGTACACTTTTATTCTTGGTGGCATATTAGCTTGCAAAGTGGCATGTGTTCTTATTCATATTCCAATGCCTTGATTGAATGCAAATTTCTATCATTATTCAAAGATCGAATAATCATGTTGTATTGTCAAAATTTACTAGATAGCTTAAAGCTATAATCACCTTGTACCAAGTAAGAGGTTGATTACTTAAGGTAAAATTTCCTCACTGCAATTGTTGCTTCTTGATCTAAATATGCTTTTGATTTTTTGTCCATTCAATCCAACCTTCATTTGGAGTCAATAAACAATTCCAATCAGAAAGTAGTGACATGCAAATTAATATAGGTTTATCTATCTACATAATTTGACAATGAGCATTGCATAATGCAAGACTTAATCCATTTGTAAGTCTTTATCAAGCCTTGTCTATATGTATGCTTGGTTGCAGGCCATATAATTTGTAAGTATGCAGAATGATGAACTTTGAGAAAAATTGATAAAACAATGTATTAAGAGATTTGATATGGTTCCGACCAAAAAAGGAGAGACCTGAGATGGTATTATTAGCTACTTTCCATGAAAACCTCCATTTTTATATCATATTTTGACTTGGTGCTTGTTTGGTTGTCAGTCAAAACCCATGAATTTGAAAATCCTAGGAAGTTTGTTTCAATATATGTGTTTGGTTGTGTTTTTTATATTGGAAAAACCCAGGAAGTTAAATTCCCATGATTTGTACTTCATCCAAAATGGGAGAATTGCACTTACCATGATAGGGCGGGGTGGGTAAGATACATTTTCTCCATTTTTTATTTCAAATATATTTTTTCTTTTTCCATTACAAATCTCTTATTTACCCATGACTCAAATTATTATATTTTAATGGATAAGGGTTATAAGAGTAATTTTATATAAATTCCCATGAATTTTGACTTGTAACCAAACAAAATATATATAGTAATTTAATTGATGAGAATTAAATTTTAACCAAACACATTTCTCAAAATCCTAGGAATTACAATACCATGGAAATACAATTCATGGGAATTAACTTCATAAGAATTGTACTTCCTCGGTGGGTGCATATTGTTTTGTTGATAGGCTGGAATGCTCCTAAAGCACAGTGTTCGCAACGTTGATCCCCTACATACTATAAATGTGGTATCGGTTGGTTTTGAGATTCCTCGATCAATTCATGGGAATTAACTTCATAAGAATTACAATACCATGGAAATACAATTCATGGGAATTAACTTCATAAGAATTGTACTTCCTCGGTGGGTGCATATTGTTTTGTTGATAGGTTGGAATGCTCCTAAAGCACAATGTTCGCAACGTTGATCCCCTACATACTATAAATGTGGTATCGGTTGGTTTTGAGATTCCTCGATCAGTACCATCTACTATCTAATTGACCCGTAAGTTTAAGCAAGTAAATCGGTTTCTCCAGAACTCTTGAGAAGCTCATATAAGCGAGATTACGTAGATTTGTTTGTGTCTTTATCAAAACATTTGTATCGTTAATTTAAAATACCCCAGATTTTTAATCAAGCATAATCCTGTTGTTATAGTTATATGTTCTAATAGAAATTTAATTGAAATATGTAATTTTAAGTGTTCAGTTCTCCCTTCTTTGTTTTTATTACTCCTATCATATTCACCTAAAATGAGAAATTCACAAATATTTTTTTCATAGAGGAACCGTGAGTATACATCCATAACTAATGAAAATTAGTTAATGCTTGGTTGGAGACAAAACCGTCCAAACAAATAAAAATTACTTCATAAGAAGAATGTTTGCTGATGATGTAGTGACACTAAAAAATTACAATTGCTCATCTAATTATTTGTATTAGCATTATATTTACTATGAGATATAAGTATATGTAATTTCATGTAATATCCCTTTTAAAATATCACCACTACAACACATAACACAAACATATAGCATTAACTATTCGACACTAATTACATATTACTTTACAATAAATTTACTTTTTATATTTTAAGAGATATTAATTTTTTAAAATTCATTTTCGCACAGGACCTTTCACCTAGTATAGCCAAAATTGCTTGTTTTAACAATTCAAAATGGCATGGCCCTTGCTATTTCACGCATGGGTAAATTTTCTATTTCACGCACTGTTTCATACGTGACGTATCAAATGAAGTCGCCCGTGACGAACGAAAGCACTCCGTCCGTGACAGACCATAGTAAACCGTCCGTGACACACCAACCCCATCCGTGCGTCACAGATGAACATTTTGATCCGCGACACAATTTTGGAATCACCATAACTTTTGATTCCCTAGTCCAAACGCACTGAAATTTGGAGGAGGTATAGTTGACATATTGATCTTTAATCTGACGTTAGAATTACTCAATTCGGAGTTACGTAGAAAAAGTTATACTTCTCCAAAGATGGGACAAAGAAATAGAGATCTCTTAAGCGTCAAGACAAGTAGAGATATCTCAAACTATTAGAAAGAAGAAATACGATTGCTTCAAAACAAATGAGAAACATTTGACAATCGAGATGGAATAAGCTTTCTATTATCTTTATGTATGGCCAATCTTATTGAAATTATAAGCATTATCAAGATTCTAATTTGGCCAAACATAGTTCATTTTAATGTCGGTGTGTATATTACTTGCACTATACTTTTAGATTTATTAAGCCACTAATTAAACTGTCACATAGTATTTTTTGCAATATATATACATAAAATATATAAAATAAAATATATTTTGTATTATTTCATGAATATATTACTTAAAGTTTTGTTACCTTTATGGAATAAATCATTCTCATGCATATTTATAAAAGCAACTTAATTTGTTTAATCGTCTGATTCTTATTTTAATAACATATGATTTACTTGAGCTACATAATCCTACTCTAATTTTTTAGCATGCTAAAACAATATAATTATTATAATATTTTTTGTTAGTCAATAGCATCTTATATTATCAATTGATATACCGTTAAATATATAGTTTATATTTATCCAAACATGTACATGACACATGGACATATAGTAGTTATGTACTATTAACAGACTCTAATAAATGTTTTTCTTTTCAAAAACCAGTTTATCTAGATTTTTGTTTTGAATTACAATGCAAAATCTATCAAGTCATATAATTTAAAAACTGAACATACTCAGAATAAGTTTATAAACAATTACTTTATTAGAGTATAAGCTAAACAACAACAAAATACATCAGGCTTTGCAAGTCTAGGAAACGTGCATTGCATTGATTGGCTGATTGCACAACTACCCTCCAAGCTATTATAGAGACGAGAAATCGAAGCACGGGCCTTTTATGTATATGTAGTATCACGATTTGAATTTGAGTTTCTAATATATGGATTGTTATTTCATGTTTTATCTTAGACGATATATTGTTTGATATGTATTTAAATGTAATATTTAAGTCTTGACAAAAAAATATAATATCTAAGTATTTTAGGTATAAATTACAATAATTATATGAAGTACAATTTTATTTATTTATTTTGGTCAGAAGTTCAATTTAAATCTTGAATTAAGGTGATAGTTATTTTTTGTAAGGATGCGTTTTTTCCTTTGAAAATATTTGGAAAATATTTTAGAAATGCCTATCTAATTATATGCTGTGCTTGAACTCGAGTATTTGTAAGAAACTTGCTACAACAACTCTCATTTCTTACATGCTCCACTACCCTCCACATTTCTAATTTTTTGCCTTTATCTTACAAATTTATTGTATTTTAATAATGTCTTTTTTGTTATGCTTTAGTTATTAATATTCATTAATATATCATTTTATTTATTTGCTCTGGAATATATATCGTTTTATTAGTCACATTGACTTTACATATTCCTAGACATTAATATCATTTTAATTAAAATATATTAGTCATTAGTTCCTATTCTTATTAAATACGGAGTAATATAAATAATTGTTGACTCTGCAATTTCTTAAAACATTGTTACATTTTATATAAAGGTACATTAGTTATTTTATCGGTACTTGCTTACTCTTCTTAGCGAAATTATAATTCATAACTTCTTCCTTATGCATTTCATATGTCAGAGTGAGTACATGTCTATTATTTCGTCTTACATCCTTGATTAATTCCTCTAGACCAACACCAATGAGGCAAAATTTAGTATATATACATGATGAGTGTAAAATGAATATGTATAAAATAGAACAATAAAAATCATCCTAAACCAAAATAACAACACACCTACCTATAACGATTTAGTACAAAAAAGAAACTAAAAATACAAACCTAATTGAATTTATGCTACCAATAGTTGAAGGGTTTACATCGTCCATAAAATAGATTGCTTTATTCTTTACTAACAATTAGTCGTCCTAAATCGATTGTCTTTGTCCTCCTTCTAGTGAAAGCTACTGGTGCATGATGTAAACAATTGATGCCTCAACATTTCTATTAGATCAATTCACTGACATATTCACATAAAATTAACCTATCTCGATCAAAGACAATTATATTAATAAATTTAAACCGATATATGTAAGTATTATAGACTACAAAAGAGATCCAAATACATATAATCAAGGATAGTTTAGCGTGAGATGGATATATACTTGCATCATCGACAATCGGGAATCTTCATTCACATCTTTAAGTTAATAATTATGCTTACTTCATTGACCATATCTTTTTAAGGTGTTGCCCACTATCTCCCAAGCTTCACTATATGATTTTCTAAAGCTAATTTCCATGTAGAAGAATGAGATGATGGATGGCCAGAGCAAATGAACGGAATACCACCGTTTTTGCCCTTTTATAGATGAAAATGTTACTTGGAAAGTGAAGTCATTTTGACATATAACCGTTTAGATATCTTGACTATAATTTGTTTTCAACCATTCTCCGTGTACTAAATACGGGAGTTACGTGTAATAATTGGATAATAATAAAATAGAAGTAAATGAGAGCAAAATATAACGTATACAATATGTAATAACTATCACTAATTGAGATTTAGGTTAAAAAATGAGTCATAACCTAAAGAGTAGTCTGTACGTAGATGCAAGATTTAACTGAAAAAAGTGTGTGAGGGGAGGAAATAATTACTTACAAATAGTGCTCATTTTTATATATACACATAATTATGCTATGGTATATTAAAATAAACAAAGAAAAAATAATTACTTAAATTACAAAGTAGCCTATAATTATACTTATGTATTTTATATTGGTTTATAAACCTTATAGTAAAAACCGATCGGAAAATCAAACATATTATATACATGTTATATATTAAGGGTGATAAACTAATCTTACATGCAAACTATAACTTTAGGCATATTTAAGCCTTTGATTTTGTCTTTAACAATTAGCATTCAATGACCTAGAATGTTAACTTTTAAACATATATAGATATATATATGGTTATTTTCATGCTTAATAAATATATAAATTGAACTATGTTGAAAATTTTATGTGAAGATATAAGAATTATACAACGATATGAAAATGATAAATTTTTAATTGATTAATATGTAGTAGCTATATAATTGTGAATAAAAAATTGTGTATATTATATAGACAATTATAGATTATTAATATAATTGTTAATATATGAAATTGTCACTTTAGTACTTTTTGGATTTGAGAAATTGTTTAAATTTTGTGCTAAATAAATAAGGCATGAAATAAAAAAAACTAATTCATCTTTAAAAGTTAGCATTCAATGACCTAGAATGCTAACTTTTAAATATATATAGATGGTTGTTTTTCATGCTTAATAGAAATATAAATTGAATTATGTTGAAAATTTAACGTGAAGATATAAGAGTTATACAACTATATGAAAATGATGACTTATTAATTGATTAATATGTAGTAATTGTATATAATTGTGAATCAAAAACTTTTTATATTATATAGAAGATTATATATTATTGATATAATTGTTAATATATGAAATTGTCACTTTAGTACTTTTTGGATTTGAAAAATTGTTAGAATTTTAGGCTAAATAAATAAGGCAAGTTTTTTTTAAAAAAATTAATACTTCTTTAAAAGTTAGCATTCAATGACCTAAAATGCAAACTTTTAAATATATTAACGTAAAGATATAAGAGTTATACAACTATATGAAAATGATGACTTATTAATTGATTAATATGTAGTAATTGTATATAATTGTGAATCAAAAGCTTTTTATATTATATAGAAGATTATATATTATTGATATAATTGTTAATATATGAAATTGTCACTTTAGTACTTTTTGGATTTGAAAATTATTAGAATTTTGGGCTAAATAAATAAGGCAAGAAATAAAAAAATTAATTCATCTTTAAAAGTTAGCATTCAATGACCTAAAATACTGAGCAGAATCTTCGATATCCAGAATAGAAGGATATGTGGCTTTAATAATTGTTGGAATTGGTTCACAGCACAAAGCCCATCCCTAGGTGCTGCCTTGCCTGCAGGATGTTAGAGGTGAGATTCGAACCCACAACCTCCCTTTAACAAGTGGTCACCACTTGTTAAAGGGTATGATGAGATTATATTAAGACTAGACAAGGTATATGTCGAGGGTATGCTGAGATTATATTGTCGAGGAATAGGTTATATGATCTATGCTTAAGGGTATAAATATGATTATGCGTTGAGGCTATAGGATTAAAGATTATATATATATTGATGTTATAAAGTAAGATGTTATGTCGAGGTTCAAGATAAGGTTAGAAATTGATATGATGTTATATCAAGGTTTATAGACTAAATGTTGTGATTGGTATAAGAGTTGATAATGAGTTATTAGATATAAGTGATATGTCCTTAGAGTGGTTATGAGTATGGTAGTGAATGAGTTAGGCCTAAGTTAGGCCATGTTGATATGTTGAGTAGATGTGGGTTTGTCTGGCTTGGGATAGGATGACTGATTGTTGATCATCGGGATTGATTTCTATGTTGTCTTCTAATGTGTTTTGAAAGCTTGTTGATGCTTTTGCCAGTTTGGCATATGTGTTGATGTTTTTGCATGTGTGGCATATGTTTGATTTTAGCCTGTATGGCAAGTATGAATTTAGCTTGATTGGCAATGTGTTCTATTGGCCAGATTTGGCAAGGTTTTGTTGTTAAGCCCGTGTGGTAGTTCCTCTCCCGATTATGGCTCATCTTGGGTTTGGCCACCCGGGTGAGTGGGTCGTGGGAGGTGTTTTGCCTGTGGCATGAGGAGGGTCGCTCGTCTGGCTAACGATGTTGTACCCTCCGGCAGGTGAAGGAGATACTCGTTGTCTGTGGCATGAGGAGGGTGTTCGTCTTGCTAACGAAATTGTACCCTCCGACAGAGATGGGTATGCCCATTGTATGGGGCCACATAGGGTTACGTGTAAGAAGGTACCTTCGTGTCCAAAAGTTCTCATTATAATTATGTGTTTTATAAATAGTTTCGATAAGTGTTTTCTTTTATAGAAATATACCCGGGTATGGTTTTTAAATAATGATGATTAATGATCTCGATGATTTATGATTCAATCGAGCTTATGATGACTTTGTTGAGGTTATGTGGTTAAATGTTATGATGATCAGATCTAAAGTTAAGTATGATATTAATGTTAGTCACTGAGATTTGGGAATATAAGTCATAGTGATGATACTTGTTGGGGTTATAAGCTATAAGATGATGATTAACGGTATATATTGAGGTTATAAAATTAAGATGACTTTTGAGAATCCATATATGAGATTCTATGAGATTGTGATAAGTGATATCAAGTATGGATTGGGTACTTAATATGATAGGCGTTATTATGTGAGTTAAGGAGTTCAGTTAAATATGGGTTTTGAGGATTGAGTATGTGATGAGATATATTCGGTATTTAGTATTGAGAAGAGTATTAGGGTAATAGGTAGTCATGTATGAGAGACTGTGGATTGAGTATATCAAGAAGATTAAGGTTGGTTATGATATTTGTGTAATTTACGGATATTGAAATGATTTATTTGGATAAGTGGATTCATTGATATTTGAGGCATAGTCACGTATTTGAACCCACTAGGCATTTGAGGTATATCTGAGTGAAAACCTGTAAAGTTCTTTGGAAAATATGAGATGAAGAGTGATTGCTTGATATGATTAGTGTATTGAGATGAAGAGTAATGATGAGTATATTCATATGATAGGTAGAGATATATATATGAGATGAAAAGTGATTATGATATTGAGTTATACAGTTTTAAGACATTTAGGTAATATGTTGATTCAAGTATAGATAATTGTATTTTGAGATATATAGGTTATTATGGTGTATGCATATATATATTATTTATTTATGCTATTGCATATATATTAGTGATGAGCACCACCAGAAATATTTTCGTGTATTTTCTTCTTAATAGCATTGTATTGTACTGATTAGTACATATATGTGTTAAACAGTTTGATACTCACTATAAACTACTCAAGTACTCAGTATAAACGACTTGTTATATATCTTATACAATTTGAAGTTTGTCTTATTTGTATTCAGATGAACATATGTATTGTGTATTATAAATTCAACAGGTTTTTGATATTAGATTGCTTATATAACAACAACCCTCATCATCCAAACCAACTAGACAATTATTGGATGAACTCATGAACACACAATACAGGAGCTAGAAAATCTTTCGTTCAAATGCCCAAAATCCAATCCCTAAATTTCTAAATCATAAACCTAAATCTGAATTGCTAACAGAATGTATAAGGCCTAAATTTTGAAGTACCAAAATTAGATATACATAAATGATGCAATTCTTTGTTCAGAGAAGATGGGTCGCCGTCGACTTCCGGAGAAGGGAGGTGAGACTGCCGGTGTTATCAATTGAGAGGAGAACGAGAGAAGAGCAAAGGGTCCAATGGCCAACTTTAGGGGAACGAGAGTAGAACAAGAGACGAGGCTGTCGGCGTCATCGAGTGGAGAGCGAACACAGAGAAGGGGCTACGTTGGCATTCTTTGTTTTTTTTCATTAGGTTTTTTATAAAACTTAACGTTTAAAGCATGAAGTTAGCGGTTTGGGTATATTGTGAAAAAAAATTAAATCTGGAGTATATCACGTGAAATATATTAAAGAGTTGGATACCTCGCGAATTTTACAATATCTCAGAATTACTAGTCGAAAAAACCAATAAAGTAATGAAAAAGATTGGTTGGAGCTCACCTCATAGTTACACCTTTGTATTGATAGATTGATGTTGCTTTTAGAGTTTGAGGAAAAATAATAATAGTGCATGAGATGGTCAATCGGTTGAAAGTATGATTGCTACTCACATCTATCTTCCACCAAGGTAAGAAAACATATTGGTTTCTCATCTGCTCAATCTAATCCTAGGTTGAATGCTTGACACATAATAATGCAATTAGGGAAATCTCCACTTGCTTCTGCATCCTGTTACATGAGAAATATTTGATTAGCATGTATTTATCCTCTATGTTTCAAGTCAGCCTCTTTAGCTGGATTTCTCAAAGTACAGTTATGCTTACAACAATAAAAAATGATATTATTATTTTTTAGCAATGGAATGAAATCATGGAACTTTGGAGGACGAGGATCATTTTTTTCTTAAGGTTTGCTATGCCCGTGTTGAGGGGAGAGAGATCATATCGATTCGAGGAAGGATGTTGGTTTGGCTACTATAATTGCTTTGATGAGGCCATACATTGATAAATGGTGAATATGTGAGAAATACCATTGCCAAGGCTTTCAGTGTCGTTGCACTTACTCTTGGTATTCCATCTTTTTTTCCACTCTCGATGGTCGTTTGTCAGAGTAAGAAGTTATGGCAGGTTTGGCACACTGAAATAAAGATTGTTCAGCAGATCGCCATCTTGGGTTATTCCGTACACTTTTATTCTTGGTGGCATATTAGCTTGCAAAGTGGCATGTGTTCTTATTCATATTCCAATGCCTTGATTGAATGCAAATTTCTATCATTATTCAAAGATCGAATAATCATGTTGTATTGTCAAAATTTACTAGATAGCTTAAAGCTATAATCACCTTGTACCAAGTAAGAGGTTGATTACTTAAGGTAAAATTTCCTCATTGCAATTGTTGCTTCTTGATCTAAATATGCTTTTGATTTTTTGTCCATTCAATCCAACCTTCATTTGGAGTCAATAAACAATTCCAATCAGAAAGTAGTGACATGCAAATTAATATAGGTTTATCTATCTACATAATTTGACAATGAGCATTGCATAATGCAAGACTTAATCCATTTGTAAGTCTTTATCAAGCCTTGTCTATATGTATGCTTGGTTGCAGGCCATATAATTTGTAAGTATGCAGAATGATGAACTTTGAGAAAAATTGATAAAACAATGTATTAAGAGATTTGATATGGTTCCGACCAAAAAAGGAGAGACCTGAGATGGTATTATTAGCTACTTTCCATGAAAACCTCCATTTTTATATCATATTTTGACTTGGTGCTTGTTTGGTTGTCAGTCAAAAACCCATGAATTTGAAAATCCTAGGAAGTTTGTTTCAATATATGTGTTTGGTTGTGTTTTTTATATTGGAAAAACCCAGGAAGTTAAATTCCCATGATTTGTACTTCATCCAAAATGGGAGAATTGCACTTACCATGATAGGGCGGGGTGGGTAAGATACATTTTCTCCATTTTTTATTTCAAATATATTTTTTCTTTTTCCATTACAAATCTCTTATTTACCCATGACTCAAATTATTATATTTTAATGGATAAGGGTTATAAGAGTAATTTTATATAAATTCCCATGAATTTTGACTTGTAACCAAACAAAATATATATAGTAATTTAATTGATGAGAATTAAATTTTAACCAAACACATTTCTCAAAATCCTAGGAATTACAATACCATGGAAATACAATTCATGGGAATTAACTTCATAAGAATTGTACTTCCTCGGTGGGTGCATATTGTTTTGTTGATAGGCTGGAATGCTCCTAAAGCACAGTGTTCGCAACGTTGATCCCCTACATACTATAAATGTGGTATTGGTTGGTTTTGAGATTCCTCGATCAATTCATGGGAATTAACTTCATAAGAATTACAATACCATGGAAATACAATTCATGGGAATTAACTTCATAAGAATTGTACTTCCTCGGTGGGTGCATATTGTTTTGTTGATAGGTTGGAATGCTCCTAAAGCACAATGTTCGCAACGTTGATCCCCTACATACTATAAATGTGGTATCGGTTGGTTTTGAGATTCCTCGATCAGTACCATCTACTATCTAATTGACCCGTAAGTTTAAGCAAGTAAATCGGTTTCTCCAGAACTCTTGAGAAGCTCATATAAGCGAGATTACGTAGATTTGTTTGTGTCTTTATCAAAACATTTGTATCGTTAATTTAAAATACCCCAGATTTTTAATCAAGCATAATCCTGTTGTTATAGTTATATGTTCTAATAGAAATTTAATTGAAATATGTAATTTTAAGTGTTCAGTTCTCCCTTCTTTGTTTTTATTACTCCTATCATATTCACCTAAAATGAGAAATTCACAAATATTTTTTTCATAGAGGAACCGTGAGTATACATCCATAACTAATGAAAATTAGTTAATGCTTGGTTGGAGACAAAACCGTCCAAACAAATAAAAATTACTTCATAAGAAGAATGTTTGCTGATGATGTAGTGACACTAAAAAATTACAATTGCTCATCTAATTATTTGTATTAGCATTATATTTACTATGAGATATAAGTATATGTAATTTCATGTAATATCCCTTTTAAAATATCACCACTACAACACATAACACAAACATATAGCATTAACTATTCGACTCTAATTACATATTACTTTACAATAAATTTACTTTTTATATTTTAAGAGATATTAATTTTTTAAAATTCATTTTCGCACAGGACCTTTCACCTAGTATAGCCAAAATTGCTTGTTTTAACAATTCAAAATGGCATGGCCCTTGCTATTTCACGTATGGGTAAATTTTCTATTTCACGCATTGTTTCGTACGTGACGTATCAAATGAAGCCGCCCGTGACGAACGAAAGCACTCCGTCCGTGACAGACCATAGTAAACCGTCCGTGACACACCAACCCCATCTGTGCGTCACAGATGAACATTTTGATCCGCGACACAATTTTGGAATCACCATAACTTTTGATTTCCTAGTCCAAACGCACTGAAATTTGGAGGAGGTATAGTTGACATATTGATCTTTAATCTGACGTTAGAATTACTCAATTCGGAGTTACGTAGAAAAAGTTATACTTCTCCAAAGATGGGACAAAGAAATAGAGATCTCTTAAGCGTCAAGACGAGTAGAGATATCTCAAACTATTAGAAAGAAGAAATACGATTGCTTCAAAACAAATGAGAAACATTTGACAATCGAGATGGAATAAGCTTTCTATTATCTTTATGTATGTCCAATCTTATTGAAATTATAAGCATTATCAAGATTCTAATTTGGCCAAACATAGTTCATTTTAATGTCGGTGTGTATATTACTTGCACTATACTTTTAGATTTATTAAGCCACTAATTAAACTGTCACATAGTATTTTTTGCAATATATATACATAAAATATATAAAATAAAATATATTTTGTATTATTTCATGAATATATTACTTAAAGTTTTGTTACCTTTATGGAATAAATCATTCTCATGCATATTTATAAAAGCAACTTAATTTGTTTAATCGTCTGATTCTTATTTTAATAACATATGATTTACTTGAGCTACATAATCCTACTCTAATTTTTTAGCATGCTAAAACAATATAATTATTATAATATTTTTTGTTAGTCAATAGCATCTTATATTATCAATTGATATACCGTTAAATATATAGTTTATATTTATCCAAACATGTACATGACACATGGACATATAGTAGTTATGTACTATTAACAGACTCTAATAAATGTTTTTCTTTTCAAAAACCAGTTTATCTAGGTTTTTGTTTTGAATTACAATGCAAAATCTATCAAGTCATATAATTTAAAAACTGAACATACTCAGAATAAGTTTATAAACAATTACTTTATTAGAGTATAAGCTAAACAACAACAAAATACATCAGGCTTTGCAAGTCTAGGAAACGTGCATTGCATTGATTGGCTGATTGCACAACTACCCTCCAAGCTATTATAGAGACGAGAAATCGAAGCACGGGACTTTTATGTATATGTAGTATCACGATTTGAATTTGAGTTTCTAATATATGGATTGTTATTTCATGTTTTATCTTAGACGATATATTGTTTGATATGTATTTAAATGTAATATTTAAGTCTTGACAAAAAAATATAATATCTAAGTATTTTAGGTATAAATTACAATAATTATATGAAGTACAATTTTATTTATTTATTTTGGTCAGAAGTTCAATTTAAATCTTGAATTAAGGTGATAGTTATTTTTTGTAAGGATGCGTTTTTTCCTTTGAAAATATTTGGAAAATATTTTAGAAATGCCTATCTAATTATATGCTGTGCTTGAACTCGAGTATTTGTAAGAAACTTGCTACAACAACTCTCATTTCTTACATGCTCCACTACCCTCCACATTTCTAATTTTTTGCCTTTATCTTACAAATTTATTGTATTTTAATAATGTCTTTTTTGTTATGCTTTAGTTATTAATATTCATTAATATATCATTTTATTTATTTGCTCTGGAATATATATCGTTTTATTAGTCACATTGACTTTACATATTCCTAGACATTAATATCATTTTAATTAAAATATATTAGTCATTAGTTCCTATTCTTATTAAATACGGAGTAATATAAATAATTGTTGACTCTGCATTTTCTTAGAACATTGTTACATTTTATATAAATGTACATTAGTTATTTTATCGGTACTTGCTTACTCTTCTTAGCGAAATTATAATTCATAACTTCTTCCTTATGCATTTCATATGTCAGAGTGAGTACATGTCTATTATTTCGTCTTACATCCTTGATTAATTCCTCTAGACCAACACCAATGAGGCAAAATTTAGTATATATACATGATGAGTGTAAAATGAATATGTATAAAATAGAACAATAAAAATCATCCTAAACCAAAATAACAACACACCTACCTATAACGATTTAGTACAAAAAAGAAACTAAAAATACAAACCTAATTGAATTTATGCTACCAATAGTTGAAGGGTTTACATCGTCCATAAAATAGATTGCTTTATTCTTTACTAACAATTAGTCGTCCTAAATCGATTGTCTTTGTCCTCCTTCTAGTGAAAGCTACTGGTGCATGATGTAAACAATTGATGCCTCAACATTTCTATTAGATCAATTCACTGACATATTCACATAAAATTAACCTATCTCGATCAAAGACAATTATATTAATAAATTTAAACCGATATATGTAAGTATTATAGACTACAAAAGAGATCCAAATACATATAATCAAGGATAGTTTAGCGTGAGATGGATATATACTTGCATCATCGACAATCGGGAATCTTCATTCACATCTTTAAGTTAATAATTATGCTTACTTCAGTGACCATATCTTTTTAAGGTGTTGCCCACTATCTCCCAAGCTTCACTATATGGTTTTCTAAAGCTAATTTCCATGTAGAAGAATGAGATGATGGATGGCCAGAGCAAATGAACGGAATACCACCGTTTTTGCCCTTTTATAGATGAAAATGTTACTTGGAAAGTGAAGTCATTTTGACATATAACCGTTTAGACATCTTGACTATAATTTGTTTTCAACCATTCTCCGTGTACTAAATACGGGAGTTACGTGTAATAATTGGATAATAATAAAATAGAAGTAAATGAGAGCAAAATATAACGTATACAATATGTAATAACTATCACTAATTGAGATTTAGGTTAAAAAATGAGTCATAACCTAAAGAGTAGTCTGTACGTAGATGCAAGATTTAACTGAAAAAAGTGTGTGAGGGGAGGAAATAATTACTTACAAATAGTGCTCATTTTTATATATACACATAATTATGCTATGGTATATTAAAATAAACAAAGAAAAAATAATTACTTAAATTACAAAGTAGCCTATAATTATACTTATGTATTTTATATTGGTTTATAAACCTTATAGTAAAAACCGATCGGAAAATCAAACATATTATATACATGTTATATATTAAGGGTGATAAACTAATCTTACATGCAAACTATAACTTTAGGCATATTTAAGCCTTTGATTTTGTCTTTAACAATTAGCATTCAATGACCTAGAATGTTAACTTTTAAACATATATAGATATATATGGTTATTTTCATGCTTAATAAATATATAAATTGAACTATGTTGAAAATTTTATGTGAAGATATAAGAATTATACAACGATATGAAAATGAGGAATTTTTAATTGATTAATATGTAGTAACTATATAATTGTGAATAAAAAATTGTGTATATTATATAGACAATTATAGATTATTAATATAATTGTTAATATATGAAATTGTCACTTTAGTACTTTTTGGATTTGAGAAATTGTTTAAATTTTGTGCTAAATAAATAAGGCATGAAATAAAAAAAACTAATTCATCTTTAAAAGTTAGCATTCAATGACCTAGAATGCTAACTTTTAAATATATATAGATGGTTGTTTTTCATGCTTAATAGAAATATAAATTGAATTATGTTGAAAATTTAACGTGAAGATATAAGAGTTATACAACTATATGAAAATGATGACTTATTAATTGATTAATATGTAGTAATTGTATATAATTGTGAATCAAAAACTTTTTATATTATATAGAAGATTATATATTATTGATATAATTGTTAATATATGAAATTGTCACTTTAGTACTTTTTGGATTTGAAAAATTGTTAGAATTTTAGGCTAAATAAATAAGGCAAGTTTTTTTTTAAAAATTAATACTTCTTTAAAAGTTAGCATTCAATGACCTAAAATGCTAACTTTTAAATATATTAACGTAAAGATATAAGAGTTATACAACTATATGAAAATGATGACTTATTAATTGATTAATATGTAGTAATTGTATATAATTGTGAATCAAAAACTTTTTATATTATATAGAAGATTATATATTATTGATATAATTGTTAATATATGAAATTGTCACTTTAGTACTTTTTGGATTTGAAAATTATTAGAATTTTGGGCTAAATAAATAAGGCAAGAAATAAAAAAATTAATTCATCTTTAAAAGTTAGCATTCAATGACCTAAAATACTAACTTTTAAATATACTAGAAATCGAAGCCCGTGCTTCGCACGGGCCATTTGTGTATTTGTAGTTTTACGGTATAAATATGAGTTTGTAATATATGAATCGTTGTTTAATGTTAGACATATATTATGTGATATGCAATGAAATGATTCTTTGTTTTATGTTAGACATATACTATTTGTAATACACGCTTCTACTTTTATGTTTGCATGTAAATGATACTCCTTAGATGTGGAATATTTTAAATATTTAAATTGAGTTGATTATTTAAATATTTGAATTCAAGAATGATTGCACTTTCTAAATTTTTTTGGGCTAAGGGAAGAAGGGCTATGAATAATATCTAAACTATTTTTATTCAAACAGTTCGAGTTGATATCTCATAGCATTATCAATGTATACAGGGAATTATTTTGCTCAAAATTGGCATCTCATAGCATTATCAATCTCTATAGGCAACAAAGAAATACGACTCACCAATAATCAAGATGTTGGAAGTGACCCATGAAAAGGGGATCATATTTATATATTCTTTGGCCAAATATAATAATTATTTGAAATTAAGGACATATATAGAACATATATGTTTGGAAGATAATTAGTATGATCAATTTGAGCAAAAATTTGAGCTGCCTCGGCTTCTGCTTCAGTTGCTTCTGCCTCCCTTGCTGCCTTCTCAGCCTCTGCAAGGGCGGCCTCTGCCTCCACAACTGCTCGGGCTGCAGCGGCAGCAGCTTCATGAGCTGGCATACTCCTCATCTTGTTTAGTTCTGCATCCACCTCTGGCTGTGTAAAAGTTCTCACCCCATTCTTCTCCACCTTAAAAACATCTTTATGCTTGCCATTCAAGGACTCTGCTCTTGATTGGGATGGGGACGAACTTGGTGCAAGTTTATACCTGTGATTTGCCTGATAGGAAGGAGAAGAAAAGATTATGAAAAGAAACCAAATTTGCCAACATTCAAGAAACCAATGTCGGTTGATAAATTCTACATCAAACAGGATATGTAATGGCAAAACATTAAGAGCAAAGACATATCTTAAAGAGTAGCCAAACTCAATCCAATTGTGAAGACATGGATGCAGATAATTACTGAACCAAAACATGAACGTAAATCCTCTTTAGTGGCATTTCAGTATGACAACATGGCAAAAAAATCAAAGTTTTGTGCCTATTGTAAGTTGCAAAGGCTAAAAGGGGTATGCTAAACTCCTGCATATTTAGACTTTGATTTAACAATGAAGTGCTCTATAGGTCAATAAAAATGAACATCAACATGGAGGAATCTACCAAATTATGACAAAGATATAGGAAAGCAAGAACAAAAATTCAAATAAATTAGCAGGTTTATCTTTTAGGCCCTTTGATTTCATGGATAGTTAAATCGCATTGTATGATGGTATCAGGACAAGTTCAATACAGTTACCTTTACAAGCTTTCCACTTGAGGTCATAAACTTCAATTTTGTAGACACAAGCTTCTTGAAGTCTGGAGGCTCCTAGTAGGTGTCCTATCAAGTATCAAGTGATAAGAATAAGAAGCTCCTTCGATACCAAATCTTGAGTGCTTTTTTCATCTAGATAATTTTTAGTTATGAAAATTATTTAAAAACATACAGTAGCCTTCATATAAAGCTAAAGTATTCATATTGGTTTGAGTTAAGAGAATAATCTCCTTCTGGTGGTAACACAATTCTCCTATGAAATGCTTCCCTGGAAAAGCAATCCTTTCTTCCAGACAATATAACAGGTAAGAATGATACCTCTATATATATGGCAATAGATTTCTTGTCATAACCTTCGGGTTCATTCAATGTAGTTGTTTCCTCCAATATAACACTCTCCAACCTATTGTCATCAAGAAAATCAATCTCAGTTGATGAGACAAGACATCCTCTGAATGCAGCTATAACTCCTAGAATAAAGCTAGATTTAAATTACCTTCTAAATATAGGATGCAGAATTCCAGTTTATAACATAACATATTCTCCAAAGGTGAAGATATAATGAAGATCTAAAACTTCAGAAGCTTGTAGAAGGAAAATGATTACCACCTTGTAAAAGATCTCTTTGACACTGATGCCTGACCTTTGTCCCCAGACGGAGGAACTAAATGAGGCTTTGATTCAGGATTTCTTTTCAACACAAGTCTAGCCTTTTCTCGTGAGCCAAGTCCACTTGCTGTCACATTGATGTTCCTCCATTTATCCTTTCAACCATTTAAGCCATACATAATAAATGACTAAGCATGATCTTTATAATTATTCAAAAGAACCACAAGGGTTTAGTTGAAGCAACATATGAAACAATAAAACATTCCTTTTAAGCATAATTAATCACTTCAGTCGTTAAATGAATTCTCAGAAATGATGCAAGTGAAGATGTCAAAGCAAACTTTAAGATCCACATTTGAACGTGAGCTTAAAACATGGCTGAACTCAGGATCTTTGAGTATGGTCTGCCATTTTCCAGTCCCATGCTTTCGCACTCCTGCTTGCAGTGCTTCTTCTTCTTCTGCTGTCCACTTCTGCTTGGGAGCACCCATTGCGGAGAATGTTATGACTTTGCTAATAAGCACATCTGAAAATGAACCCAGTTTATCAATGCATTCAACCTTCATTCTAAAAAATGCAAGGTGTAGTAAAAAGCAGATGATGTCCAGTTAAATTCTCATTTACAGTCATCCAATTTTATCATTTCTCCACATGGTAGTTAATAATCAGACAAAGCCAATTTTACAGATATCCTAAAAACAAAACCGCAGAGCAAAAGGGAACAGAATGCATCACTGTCCTTAATTTAGCAGCATCATTTATTTAAGAAGCTGCAGATCACAGAGAAAGATGCAATCTTTTCTGGCTTATGAGATTATAAATTGCATCATTGTCCCGAATTTAGCAGTGAGACAATGCTATAATTTCTTATCTCAAAGAGGCCATCAAGTAGTATGATTTATACTGCACAACACAGAAAACAGTGGTAGCTCAGAACATCAATAGGTACAAAAGTAGGGGGGAAAATACAACAAATTGTTCATATTTTGCAGTGTAATACCTCTTGTGTTGCTTTGGATGTTCCTTGTCAGATTTCTTTGCAGTTGGGTCTTCCCTGATTGCGGCATGAACCTTCTTGTACAACTCCTCAAGACCATCAACTTCAACTCCCTTCTTTATGTACTCATTAAAGTGAGATTGGTACTTTTAGTTTTCGGGCTCATCTTCAGTTAATGTCTGCAATTATACAAATGTTGGGAGAAAACTTATTACAATGCAATTTCACAACAAAATATAAATCATATCCATGAAACAATATACCAACAAGGTTCCTGATCACACATGATTTCTCAGCATCATAATTATAACGATGGATGGATAAAAATCAGCACTTGGATACAAGTATTCAAAAATCATAATTAAATAGAAAAGCAAGTTTCCAACCGCCAAGCCAAATAGGGTGGTGATAGAAATGTGTAGTTTTGATTAGACAATTGGAACTTGAGACTTAATTACATAAACACAAATTTGAAACCACCGACATTGTGTA
This sequence comes from Rheum nobile, assembly GCA_027886185.1. Lineage (NCBI taxonomy): Eukaryota > Viridiplantae > Streptophyta > Magnoliopsida > Caryophyllales > Polygonaceae > Rheum > Rheum nobile. The sequence goes on along the minus strand of WOAB01000207.1, from coordinate 2,233,901 downwards.
ATAGCTTTACTCACCCTCATGTAATCGGCAACGTGTCCACCATAGATGTACTTGCGGTGGACCTCAGCATCGAGTTGCTTATTGTCCTTGCTGAATCCAACAAAACGCTTGTCATTGTGAGCAATATCAAGTCCACCATCAAGGGCACCCTGAAGAAAGAGTAACCAGTGACTAGGGAAATAAATAACTAATTCAGAACAGTAGCCAAAGTATCTTACAAAATCGGAATAATAGGGAAAGTTGTACAAAAATGTCACCCAAAGTTAGACAAGCATATCACAACAGGCTGTAATCTAAGGGTACCTTGAGTGCACCAATAATACGATTTCCAGTTGTGGTTCTGAGAAGCCCAACATCGAGGAGAGCACGGAAAGGTCTCCTGCTCTCACCAGGCTCAACAGAGAAATCCTCCCCAGTTACTTCAACATTAACCTCGTACTCTTCATCCATTTCCAGCATCTTCAGAACTCAATGGGCCAACAAAAGCCCAGTGCAATAAGCTAAAGCTAGGGACTTGAGAGTTAGGAAGAATTATAAATAGGATTAAATGGATAGAAAAGAATTAAAAAATACCTGCAGCATAGTTGGTGAGGCCCACTTCAAGTCCATAATGAGGCAATTCATGGGCATAAGCAGATGCAAGGATCATATCCCTAGCAATGGTCGCATAAGTAATTTGTGCTATGACATTGCTTTCAAGATTGAAAGAGGAAGAAATGAAGAAACAAATGAGACATACCCCCCCTTCTCTTGTATTTAACTTGATACCTCTTGAAGTAGGCTTTTGATTTTTGAGCTTTCACAAAGGCCTAATATCAAAAATAATTCAGCTTACATTTGAAATTCTAGCTAAATATCAATAGTAAAACAATTATAAGAATAAGATAAACATAATGCATTAGAAAAAGTGTACTGATGAGAGTATCTCCTTTTTTTGCAGGAGATGTATCATCACTATAGATGTCAAGCATGTCAAGTGTTTCATACTCTAGGTAAACACTTCATATTAGGGTAATTTACACATTAAAAGACGTGCCAATTTTAGATATGGACATTTACATCAGATTAGGGCGACGGGTTGAAACTGATTTATTCTAAAGCAAATGACGGTAGTTCAGTGACGTTAACCTATTAAATCATCCGATCAGAAGCAAAATACACAAACAGAACACTACATTATACACAAAGTATCCTACTTCGCTTAACATATTCTTCAAAATTATGAAAACACAGCCAAGGCCTGAACTTTCAAGCAACTAATAGGATGAACGTAGGAATGCTGGATCTAAATATGTTTGAATTCAAGAGAGCTTTGAATCCTGGACGTATTTGTTCTCCAGAATCAGGCCAAATCTACGTATTCACCTAATATTCCCAGTTAGAGCAACAAAGGCAAACCATAGAAACAATTCTGATATACATAGAACATATGTTACTAAATAATAGTATATCATACCTCTTACAAAGTGGCAGGAATACTTTGCATTCATTGGAACCATTTTTCCAAATGCCCAGAGACTTGTGCTTCCGGTAGAGAGCAGAAATTGACTTGATACAGAGGTTGCTATTACTAAGAGCATTTAACATCTTTTTAGACGTCTCCCACAATTTACCCTCTTGAGGAGCATTAGATTTGCACAATCTAGTTTTGGCCTGCTTCTCTGCAGATGATGTCAACCCATTGAAACTTCCTGTGTTTGGCAGGGAGTGAAGTTCAGAGGAAGAATGCATGTCAACCCATTGAAAAAAACAACTAAATTGACTCATTTGATAACAAGAATGTATGAGCCTGACAAGTAAGAAACATGTGTTCAAAGCTGATACACAAAAAACACATGAGCTGATCCTATGGTGATAACTGCCAAAAAAAATATAAGGCCAAGAGGGATCAAGGTGGAAGTTATACATACCAACATAGTATGTTTTATATTCCAAAGTTTAGACTTCAATATTATTCTTTTAATGGCAACAATTCACCAAATAATCCTGATAGCTGAACCTAAAATCTATTTCATGAAATGCCTCAAAGACATGCCCTTAGGGATCCTATATGCATATATTCATTACCAGCAGTGCTCAATGTACAGACCATAAGAAAATTCAAATCATCACCTTTGAGCATGTCAGCCTTTGGATAGAGAGAGCACTGTCAGAATAATGCAATCTCTAAGAGAACAGCGACTCAGAAAGGTAGCAAAATTTATTTTCCTAGTTTGGTCAAGTATGAAGATGTCCAATAAAATCTTGGTATGAACTATATCACTGTCTGTGACATCCTTAACACTTCCCAACTGCTACTAAAGGTGACAAAAAACCTTTCCATATGTGGAGCTAGAATCACATATTAGAGAGTGATTTTCCACGTGGTCCAGGATCAAAGAAGACACATGTACCAACTGTAGCCGCATAGTTTAGAGCAGAGACAATCAACCCAGGGGACAATTCATCAAAGCCATATCCATTAACAAATAATATATTTGCTCTTTGGATAGCCGTCTTTACTTCTCCAGTCAGTGAATCCATCCAACTGAATGCAGGCTTCTCGGTAAAATCAAGTCGACTGGTAAAATGTAGCAGGAAAAATCAAATGCTAGATCAAAACAAACAAAAGCATACAAATTCCTATTCATTAACAAAACTAAGACAAAAGAAACAGAAGAACAAAGTTAAGTAATCAAGAAAGTTGATGATCCATTATTCAAAAAAAATGTCATCACCTGCAGAAACCATGTCTCTAGAAAGGATCCACCCGGACCCAGCATAGAAGCGTCTCGTAATCAACACCCGAGCAATTAACATACTCAAGCTCGTCATTCATCTCAACCATATCAATTCCCTCATCACGCAGAACATCAAGGAGAAATTGCCCATAAATCTCATCACCCACATGTCCTAGTGCGACACATTGAAGGCCCAACCTAGCAGCTGTAACGCCCCAATTTAACATACGTTGGGGAGCTACAACGCTAGAAATTTCCTATGAAAATTCCCTCAGGCTAATTAAATTTATTTATTTATTTATTATTATTTATTTTTTTTACAAAACCTTCCCCCTTTAAAAAGCATTTTATATCCAAACCTGTTCAACAAGATTTTAACAGAATCAAATTATTCAACGTGGACCGACGTACACCGACGCCTGCTAGTCCAACCCAAAAGAAAATAAGGGCCGACGCTCACATACGCCTCCTAGCCCATCATAACAACAACACAACCATTATAATTGTCAACACAAGTAAGTTACATAAGTTACTAATTTCTAGAAGTCTTGTCAACATGTATATAAACATTACAACTACAACTAGACATAACACCCAACCTACGCAGCATCACCTCATTCGGTTTCTTCCAAGCACGGGTCATACCTGTGAATCTAATTCCCCAAACAACACGGGGTTAGTCTAAAATAGACTAAGCAAGCTATAAACGAATAGAATATATGCTGTAGCATAAACCAAGAATCATTCATATACAGTCATTGTAACAAATTTTTTTCCAGTAATTCATATAAGTATTTAACTTACATGCATAAGTATTTTGCACAATTCATCGAAATACTTTACATGTATTCGACTACAGAATATACCACATACTACTAAGGTTTCCATAAGTACTTATCAGATCTATATTTTCCATTATAAATAGTATCATGATTATTCTCTTAAATATCTCACTAGATCCCTTTTTTTTTTTTATCACATATATCATATCAGTAAGTTTCTACACACGTCGAACCGAACCACACAAGATGTTATAATCTAACCAATTAAACATTCAATTGATTAATTTATTACTTAAAAATCATACTTCATATTACATGGCACTTCACAACAATTTCTTTAAGTATCTTACTGGATCACGTAGCATCAGAACACGATATACTATAATACATAACACTTCACAACTATTTCCACAGGAACCCACTTGAATTACATGTTGCATTATAATCCACATCTTAGTAATCCCAATCCATATCCAATTCTTCATAGCTCACACGAATGACAGTCCAATATCTAATTTCATTACCAAATATATTACGTTAGATTAAATGAATCATGATATAACTAATTTATACTCATTTATGTAACATATAAGTAAAAATACATAGGAATAGTCATCAACAATTAGTATGCAGTCATCACACATACATAATCATCAACAGTTGCCACACATGCATAGCCACACATGCATCACTATCAGTAACTATCGCACAAACACGGCCACATAGGCATAATCATCAATATTTGCCATGCAGATATAGCCACACATGCATAAATATCAATATTTGCCACACAGGCATCACATAGTTGCCACACAGGCCACACACAATTTCCACACATGCCTCGGATAATTGCCACATAGGCCACATACAATTGCCACACAGGCATCATATAATCAATTTACTCAATTATTGTCATACAAGCTTCATCATCAACATACATCACATCTTGGCCACACAGACACTTAAAGCATTTCAAATAACAATAAACAGAATAGCGTATGAAAATATTTTTGGAAACGTTTGAAAACATGCCCAAGTACTTTTGGACACGAAGGTACCTTCTAAATGTATCTTCACCCCTACCAACGGTTCGGAAATGGCGCACTGCTCAGGTGGCCGACCTCCCCTAGAAAGGTAGAGCACTCTCTCGAACCTCCCATCCGGAAAGGGACCCAATGTCGAGGAGCGGATCAATAAAAAACATTTTCTTTAAAAACCAATCACAAATATTTGCCCACAAAGATATAATCATAATTGTAACAACACATACATCAATCATCACAATTTCACATGATCCATAACCCAACACATCATTGACACACCATCAATAATTCATTCTTGAAATCCGAATAACCTTATTTGTCAACTCATTCTATATCACAGTTTTCACATCAGTACAATTACAATATCACAGTTTTCACATCAGTACAATTACTATATCACAGTTTTCACATCAGTACAATTACAATATCAGTAATTCATAGCAATCCTGCCCCACCACTTATATCATACAACCATGAATACATCATATATACAAGAAGGAATTCACTTCCAACACTTATAAATATCAACCATATAAACACTGATATAAAAGAATATAAATTTACTTCACATTAATACATGACATCAAAGTTCAATATTCACATATTAACACTTAACCTATAACTTTTATTCTCATATCACAATGCTTTAATTCAAATTATTCATTCATTACATTAGATATCCATGATCATCTCAAATATTCATTTATTCATTCATTTGAGTACAACCAAATGACGACGTATAGATATGTATATGTATATATAAGTATATAAGCGCAAGCTATAAACATAGTCAACCACAACACAATTCCTAACTCAAACAACCTTACAACACATTATATTAAAATCAACCATAATAATTCATATTAAGTCCATAATATCACTAAACTTTATAATCATGAATAAACATAACATGTATTCACCAATTAAATATTTTCACTTGTATCTATATATGTATTCATATCAAAAACATATATATATATATATGATTCATAACTAAGCTACGAAATTCAATTACTATCCAATATTCATATTTATTTCTATTTATAGTATTCCTGTATAATCTGATATCCTGAATTTATACTTAATCATATAAGCATTCGTAAATAACTTGCCTTAGCAACTCTTTATGTTACGAATTCCTCACGGGAAATTTACTCGAACGGTCCAACGTCGTCCTAATTCCTGAAGACGCGGTAATCCCGAATCTGCATAACAAAATGGATTTGGACATAACTTTTGATATATGTATCGGAATTAGGATCTGTAAAGTCCCGGATACTCGTAAGGAAATTCTTCACATTATAGGATTGGTACCAACTTTCCAGAAATTACGAAAATGGCCCATAATTCCCGGATGTGTTCTGTTTTGCCCTGGTTTTTCCAATCTTTCAATTCCAAACTCCAATTTCACTTCATCTACACCTTCCACCACACTAATTTATCCTCTTATTATCATGACTTATACCTCAAACTGAAGGAATAGTGTCCTTTAATCAAGGCGCAATTGCCAAATATGGAATATGACAATTAATGGAGATTTACAATCCGAGAATTTTAGGGATCGTAGTGCTTTGCTAGAAATCAACTACGATCAATGGGCTTAATCGGGTTAGGCCCATGGCTATAATAACCGGGTCCTATGAGGTCACACACATAGAGTTATCGGGCTGGATCAAACCGAACCGAAAGCCCATGTGGGACATGGATTTCGGCCCATTGGCTTTAATTGGGAGATAGACTTTTATTATTAATGGGTAAAAAGTTACCATTAATAATTACTGGATAAGGAGATATCTTATTGGAAGATATATGGAAATAAGATATATATATCTATATAGATAATATATAAATTAGAAGATATGATCTTCTATATAAAAAGAGAATAAGATTCTCCTAATGAGAAGACACGTGAGATTGGCTTCTCATCCTCCAAATCTGTACACGGCCGAACTCCCAAATTCACACTTTCGTTCGTTTGTCCTTCGTTCGTCGTTCTAGCAGACGAGATCAAAGGCGATTCAGATTCCAGACTCGTGTGGACTAATTAGAGAAGCCACACTTGGGGCTTTCGATCTCCGCTGAAATCCTGCAGGAACGTTTCAGGCTCGCATCAAACGGTATGTAACTCTAACTATACTATATTCCTATTAGTTCATGCATGAGATCCTTGTTAGATGTTAGGAAATAGTTTCCTGAAATTCCGCTTTAAGCATCTAAATTCCCTACAGTGGTATCAGAGCCTCTTGCATGATTTGATAGGATCAATTATCAAAAGAGTTATTTTTGATGCATGTTAATATTCAAACTTCATGTAATATTGATATATAGGTTAAATTGCATGATTAAAATTGAGATTTTGATTGATTGGATATGAAAGTTGAGAACTTTGCTTCTAATATGCATGGAAAAGTTTAGAACTTTTAAACAATGTTAATCTACCCAAATATTTTGATTCATAAGGTTTGATTATGCTAGAAATATGATTTTTGCATGTTTAAACCATTAAGTGAAAATTTTGATTTTCAAAAGATGAATCAATAACCAAAATTATGTTTTTTTTCTGAAATCTGATTTTTGAAATTAATTTATGAAAATTCGGAAAAAAAAAACTGAATAGTACCGAACCGGATTGGATCCGGTTCGACACGCACCCTAGCTCGTGTGCAGGGGTCCAGCGGTGTGGACCGCGGCTCAGCACGCGCGGCTAGAGCGGCCAACAGTGGGTCGCACCACCCAGCAGACCGCAAACTGTTCGCGGGCCTGCGCGGCTTGACGCGGTAGACCCGGGTTGGTCTGATCCGTGCGTAGGCTCGGGTGTGGTCTGCAGTGGGAGCCGTGGTTCGGACTGTACGAACTGGGCTCGGTCTGCGCAATGGTTGCGTGGTTTAGTGGGCACGGGTCGGTCCGAGTTTGACTCGGGCGCGACTCGGTCCGGTTGGGTAGATTTTGGGTTTTAGGATATTTTCCTAAAAAGAATAAGATAAGATCTTATTTGCCTAATTGGATAATATTTGATATAATCTACAATATAATTTCCTAAAAATTGTTAGGATAGATTCCCACTTGATTAAGATAAGGATATTTGATATCTTACCTTATTTATGCATATTTTATCCAATGATGCAATTTAATTATTAATATGATTAATTCTATATATGGATATGTTTGAATATCTTGTTACATGTTTTATCATCATTATAATGTTCCATTATTATTTTGATTAATAATATTTGATATTATGAATGCATGCATGTTTTATAATATTATGATATTATTGCTTGCATGAGGTGACTAGTATGGCCCACATCTTAGGATAGAAAATACGATATGCGTATCGTTATTTATTTTTGTACACGATCTGCGTATTGTTGTGTATTTTTGTAATTTTAAATTTCAGTAATTAGATTATTAGAAATTTTGTATTACAAGAAGATCCCAAGAAGACCAAGAAGATCCATGAAGGGTACCAAGGATGGAGATCCATGGAGAGAAGACCCATGAAGATTAGATTTTTGGTTTTTGGTTTTAGGGGCCATACTAGGATCACATTTAATTATTGCATTTTGAATGCCTTATTATTTTAAGCTTTGCATGATTGTTTACTTATGCTATTTTGTTCACTAGTAAATAGACAACCATTGCATGCTTAAGTCCCTAAAGGAATATTGAGATAATGCCTTTCCATGTCATAACCCATGATGCCCTAAGAATAAGTTGGATAGGTTTTGCCAAAGCAAGGTGTCCTTCTTTGACCTTGGGATAGTGAGGGTGGATCTATATAAGGGATTCATAAACCTTGATATGGTTATACTCAACAAGAGACCAAAAGGCAAAGTTTTGGATCTTGAGGCATAAGGATGAGTCCACATAGGATGTGGTCCATCAACCAAGAATTATAAAGGGTTATAATTAGTAAATGTTACTTACCTAGATCACATGAGACTTAGGGCAGTGCCAAAGTACGCTAAGGTCTTATCTGAAATAGGATCTTGGAATCATTTTATTCACTAGGGACAAACTTGTTTGAATAAAATGTGCATTTGCTTAATTTTTGAAGCATGTTTAAAATTTAAGCTTTTGCATGTCAAGCATAAACTTATCTGCATGTTACTTCCTTTTGTAGCAATCATGTCTAGTAGCGATTTTAAATTCACCATGCGGTCAATTGTTGACAAAAACAAGCTCAACGGTACAAACTATATCGATTGGGAAAGGAACTTGAGAATTGTTCTCAGATCCGAAGGACGTGAGGATGTTCTGGAAACACCCATCCCTGTCCTGACCGATGCTTCCACTAATGAGGAAAAAGCAAAGGAAAAGGAGATAAGAGCTAAGTCGGTGCCTGTCACCTGCTTGATGCTCGCTGCCATGGAACCAGGCCTTCAAAAGAAGTTTGAACGCATGGATGCTCATACAATCATGGCTAACCTGAAAGTGTTGTTTCAGGAACAAGCTAGGATTGAAAGGTATGAGACTCACAAGGCCATACTTGAGAAGAAATTGGAGAAAGGGAAACTAGTGAGCAACCATGTATTTGACATGATTGGTCTCTTTGAGCAGATGGTTCAATTGGGCTTTCCTTACAATGATGAGTTGGCCACTGATATCATCTTGCACTCCCTGCATGATGGATTTGCTCAATTCATATTGAACTACCATATGCATGGGATAGGCAAGACCCTCAATGAGCTCCATGACATGCTCAAGACAGTTGAGCAGAACATCATGGTTGAACCTAAGAAGGAAGTTCTCATGGTCAACAAAGGGAAAGGGTTCAAGAAGGCGGACAATGGGAAGCACAAACAGCACCAAGGGAAGGGCAAGCCAGTTGCTCAACCCAAGACGACTAAGAAGTCTAAGGTACCTGCTGATCATGAGTGCTTCTACTGCAAGGCCAAGGGACACTGGAAGAGAAACTGTCCCAAATACCTAGAAGACAAGAAGAATGGGACTATGAATCCCACTTCAGGTATTAATGTTATTGAAATCTTAACAACCACTACCACTACTTGGGTATTAGATACCGGATGTTGTGCTCACATTACTTCGAATGTACAGGGGCTAAGAAGTAGGAGGCAAGTGGAGAAGGGAGAGATAGACCTACGTGTTGCAAACAAGGCGACTGTTGCTGCGCTTGCTGTAGGAGTCTATGACTTAGTTTTACCTTCTGGTTTGATTTTAGAACTTAATAACTGTTATAATGTTCTTGAAATTTCTAAGAACCTTGTTTCGTTTTCGGTTTTGGATTCTGAGGGCTATGATTTTATTATTAAGAACAATTGTTTTTCTATTTATAAGAATGGTATTTTCTATGCCCGAGCACCCTTGAGTAATGGACTCTATGAGTTGAACTTAAATCCGAAATCTATAACATTGATACAAAGAAGCAAAAGACGAATTCCATGAGTGAAGCCTATTTGTGGCATTGTCGCTTAGGTCACATTGGCTTGAATCACATGAAGAAACTCCATAAAGATGGAATTCTGAAATCAATTGATTGTGAATCATTTGACACATGTGAGTCATGCCTAATGGGTAAGATGACAAGGTCACCTTTCACTGGGAAAAGTGAAAGAGCTACTGAGCTATTGGCAATCATACATACAGATGTATGTGTACCAATGAGCACAGAAGCTAGAGGAGGCTATAGATACTTCATAATGTTTACTGATGATTTAAGTAGATATGGGTATATTTACTTAATGAGTCATAAATCTGAAACCTTTGAAAAGTTCAAGGAGTTTCAGAATGAAGTAGAAACTCAGACTGGGAAGAAGATTAAAGCCCTTCGATCTGATCGTGGTGGTGAATATCTGAGCCATGAATTCGATCATCATTTAAGACGTTGTGGGATAGTCACACAACTGACTCCACCAGGTACACCTCAACTAAATGGTGTGTCTGAAAGGAGAAACAGGACCTTGTTGGACATGGTCAGGTCAATGATGAGTTTTGCTAGCCTTCCAACATCCTTCTGGGGATACGCCCTCACAACCGCTGCGTTCACACTAAACAGAACCTCGTCTAGGACTGTAGACAAGATACCATATGAGATATGGACTGAAAGAGTTCCAAGCTTGTTCTTCATGAAGATCTGGGGGTGTGAAGCTTATGTAAAACGTTTACTGTCAGATAAGCTTGCACCCAGATCAGATAAATGCTTCTTCATAGGATATCCCAAAGAAACCAAGGGATACTACTTCTACAACCCCACTGAGCACAAAGTGTTTGTTGCAAGGGATAGTGCCATCTTGGAAAGAGAATTCATTTCCAAGAAGTCAAGTGGGAGAAATGTTCATCTTGAAGAAGTTCAAGAAGAGCAACAAACTCAACAACAAACCGACATAGATGATGTCGATGAGGAGATATTGGTACCTAGAGACGTACATTCCCAAGAGGAAGCTATCCAGGAATCGGCACCAGCACCTCAAGAACCAAATGAGGAACCACAAACAGTTGTGGAAAATGCTCCAGTTGTTGAACCCACACGTAGATCAAACAGGCCGAGGATACAACCCAGGCGATATGATGATTTCGTCTTAAATGTAAGCCTTGACGTCTTGCTTTTAGAAAGCGGAGAGCCTGAAACCTATAAGCAAGCAATGACGGGTCCAGACACTGAGAAATGGCTGTAAGCCATGCATTCTGAAATGGATTCCATGTCTGAGAATCAAGTATGAGACTTGATAGATTTGCCAGATGGGATAAAACCCATAGGATGCAAATGGGTTTTTAAACTCAAACCAGACAAGGATGGAAATGTATCTGTTTACAAGGCAAGGTTGGTTGCCAAAGGTTTTAAACAGATTCATGGTCAAGACTATGAAGAGATATTTGCACCGGTCGTAATGATCAGATCCATCAGAATACTCTTAGCCATTGCCGCCTATTATGATTATGAGATTTGGCAAATGGATGTCAAAATCGCCTTTCTAAATGGATATTTAGAAGAGGATGTGTACATGACACAGCCTGAGGGTTTTGAGGATCCAGTAGGCTCTAAGAAAGTATGCAAGCTTAAGAAGTCTATCTATGGACTTAAGCAAGCATCTCAGAGCTGGAATATTCGCTTTGATGAAGTTGTCAAAGAGTTTGACTTCATTAGATGCGAAGAAGAACCTTGTGTCTACAAGAAGTTTAGTGGGAGTAAAGTGGTCTTCTTAGTCTTGTATGTGGATGACATACTGCTCATTGGAAATGACATTCCGATGCTAGAGTCCGTTAGGGGATGGCTGAAGAAATGTCTCTCAATGAAGGACTTAGGAGAGGCGAAGTACACATTGAGTATCAAGATCTATAGAGATAGATCTGGGAGGCTGCTAAGATTGAGTCAATGAACTTACATAGATAAGGTTATTGACAAATTCAAAATGCAGGACTCTAAGAAAGGGTTTCTATCATGTATGTCATGATATGTACACGCCCTGATGTTACATTTGCTCTGAGCATGTGTGGCACCCGGAGAGGCACATTGATGTGCAGCCAAGAACATCATGAAGTACTTAAGAAGAACCAATGATGACTTTTTGGTGTGTGGGGTGATGGTGAATTAGTCGTTCAAGGATGTGAGGATAGAGGAGATGTCAGAATGTGCAAAGTACACACAGATGACGGTTTTGCAGATCCACTAACCAAGCTTATGCCTAGGCCCAAACATGAGGGTCACACTAGGGCCAAGGGCCTCAAGTGCATTGGAGAATGGCTTTGAGATTGCATTGTCTTACATAATAAACCTTGTTTCATGTATGTTAAACATGTTTTATGCTTGATTATATGATATACACTGTCATTCTTATTCAATCGTTTGCTTGGTATTGAATAAAATGTTCAAATAATTCATGATTCGCAAATGGGCTCATCATAAGTGTTGTGGTGAATGAAACCCCATTAAGTGAACTAAAGTCATGAGTTACTTAAGGTCCATGGTCTTATTCATTAACTTGGACATAAATGACTACTTTTAAAGACCACATTGTAACTTGACTGATAGCGCCACGTTTCATGGGCTATAGGGACATTGAAATGTCTAGTCGATTACATAGATATGTATGGATGATACGTATGGGACTGACCTACCATAAAGGTTTTCATAAAAGATTTGAAAACTCTTTAAGTTGAACCATAATTGGTGGATTCCTCATACATGAGCATGATATGGTTTTGCTTGATGAATGGTATGTCTTTGACGCTGTCAAACGCTGACCGTAACAGGCAGTTATAAATGCAGTGATTGAGATTGCCAGAAGTTGAATGGGAGCCGTTGTCATGCAAGATTTAAGAAGTCCTCCTGCTTCATGTATATTGTGATGCATGAACAAGAATGGTGTCTCGGCCACTTTAAGAGCGAGAACTGAAAAATGCATGGCCATGCTCGGATGGATTATGTGTAATCATCCGTTATTTGACAGTTCAAACTCGGAGTTCAAGAAACATTTGATAAGAGATATGAATGTCACCATATCATCAAATAAGACACTAAGTGACAAAGGAATTTGACATTGCACACTTGTTTCAAGGACAAGTGAGAGATTGAAGGAATAGTGTCCTTTAATCAAGGCGCAATTACCAAATATGGAAAAGGACAATTAATGGAGATTTACAATCCGGAAATTTTAGGGGTCGCAGTGCTTTGCTAGAAGCCAACTACGATCAATGGGCTTAATCGGGTTAGGCCCATGGCTATAATAACCGGGTCCTATGAGGTCACACACATAGAGTTATCGGGCTGGATCAAACCGAACCGAAAGCTCATGTGGGACATGGATTTCGGCCCATTGGCTTTAATTGAGAGATATACTTTTATTATTAATGGGTAAAAAGTTACCATTGATAATTACTGGATAAGGAGATATCTTATTGGAAGATATATGAAAATAAGATATATATATCTATATAGATAATATATAAATTAGAAGATATGATCTTCTATATAAAAAGAGAATAAGATTCTCCTAATGAGAAGACACGTGAGATTGGATTCTCATCCTCCAAATCTGTACACGGCCGAACTCCCAAATTCACACTTTCGTTCGTTTGTCCTTCGTTCATCATTCTAGCAGACGAGATCAAAGACGATCCAAATTCCAGACTCGTGTGGACTAATTAGAGAAGCCACACTTGGGTTTTCGATCTCCGCTGAAATCCTACAGGAACATTTCAGGCTCGTATCAAACGGTATGTAACTCTAACTATACTATATTCCTATTAGTTCATGCATGAGATCCTTGTTAGATGTTAGAAAATAGTTTCCTGAAATTCCGCTTTAAGCATATAAATTTCCTACAGTGGTATCAGAGCCTCTTGCATGATTTGATAGGATCAATTATCAAAATAGTTATTTTTGATGCATGTTAATATTCAAACTTCATGTAATATTGATATATAGGTTAAATTGCATGATTAAAATTGAGATTTTGATTGATTGGATATGGAAGTTGAGAACTTTGCTTCTAATATGCATGGAAAAGTTTAGAACTTTTAAACAATGTTAATCTACCCAAATATTTTGATTCATAAGGTTTGATTATGCTAGAAATATGATTTTTGCATGTTTAAACCATTAAGTGAAAATTTTGATTTTCAAAAGATGAATCAATACCCAAAATTATGTTTTTTCTGAAATCTTATTTTTGAAATTACTTTATGATAATTCAAAAAAAAAAAAAAAAAAAACTGAACAGTACTGAACCGGATTGGATCCGGTTCGACACGCATCCTGGCTCGTGTGCAGGGGTCCAGCGGTGTGGACCGCGGCTCAGCACGCGCGGCTAGAGCGGCCAATAGTGGGTCGCACCACCCAGCAGACCGCGAACTGTTCGCGGGCCTGTGCGGCTTGACGCGGTAGACCCGGGTTGGTCTGATCCGTGCGTAGGCTCGGGTGTGGTCTGCAGTGGGAGCCGTGGTTCGGACTGTATGAACTAGGCTCGGTCTGCGCAATGGCTGCGTGGTTCAGTGGGCACGGGTCGGTCCGAGTTTGACTCGGGCGCGACTCGGTCCGGTTGGGTAGATTTTGGGTTTTAGGATATTTTCCTCAAAAGAATAAGATAAGATCTTATTTGCCTAATTGGATAATATTTGATATTATCTAGAATATAATTTCCTAAAAGTTGTTAGGATAGATTCTCTCTTGATTAAGATAAGGATATTTGATATCTTACCTTGTTTATGCATATTTTATCCAATGATGCAATTTAATTATTAATATGATTAATTCTATATATGGATATGTTTGAATATCTTGTTACATGTTTTATCATCATTATAATGTTCCATTATTATTTTGATTAATAATATTTGATATTATGAATGCATGCATGTTTTATAATATTATGATATTATTGCTTGCATGAGGTGACTAGTATGACCCACATCTTAGGATAGAAAATACGATCTGCGTATCGTTATGTATTTTTGTACACGATCTGCGTATCGTTGTGTATTTTTGTAATTTTAAATTTCAGTAATTAGATTATTAGAAATTTTGTATTACAAGAAGATCCCAAGAAGACCAAGAAGATCCATGAAGGGTACCAAGGATGGAGATCCATGGAGAGAAGACCCATGAAGATTAAATTTTTGGTTTTTGGTTTTAGGGGCCATACTAGGATCACATTTAATTATTGCATTTTGAATGCCTTATTATTTTAAGCTTTGCATGATTGTTTACTTATGCTATTTTGTTCACTAGTAAATAGACAACCATTGCATGCTTAAGTCCCTAAAGGAATATTGAGATAATGCATTTCCATGTCATAACCCATGATGCCCTAGGAATAAGTTGGATAGGTTTTGCCAAAGCAAGGTGTCCTTCTTTGACCTTGGGATAGTGAGGGTGGATCTATATAAGGGATTCATAAACCTTGATATGGTTATACTCAACAAGAGACCAAAAGGCAAAGTTTTGGATCTTGAGACATAAGGATGAGTCCACATAGGATGTGGTCCATCAACCAAGAATTATAAAGGGTTATAATTAGTAAATGTTACTTACCTATATCACATGAGACTTAGGGCAGTGCCAAAGTACACTAAGGTCTTATCTGAAATAGGATCTTGGAATCATTTTATTCACTGGGGACAAACTTGTTTGAATAAAATGTACATTTGCTTAATTTTTGAAGCATGTTTAAAATTTAAGCTTTTGCATGTCAAGCATAAACTTATCTGCATGTTACTTCCTTTTGTAGCAATCATGTCTAGTAGCGATTTGAAATTCACCCTGCGGTCAATTGTTGACAAAAACAAGCTCAGCGGTACGAACTATATCGATTAGGAAAGGAACTTGAGAATTGTTCTCAGATCCGAAGGACGTGAGGACGTTCTGGAAACACCCATCCCTGTCCTGACCGATGCTTCCACTAATGAGGAAAAAGCAAAGGAAAAGGAGATAAGAGCTAAATCGGTGCCTGTCACCTGCCTGATTCTCGCTGCCATGGAACCAGGCCTTCAAAAGAGGTTTGAACGCATGGATGCTCATAAAATCATGGCTAATAAAGTGTTGTTTCAGGAACAAGCTAGGATTGAGAGGTATGAGACTCACAAGGCTATACTTGAGAAGAAATTGGAGAAAGGGAAGCTAGTGAGCAACCATGTATTTGACATGATTGGTCTCTTTGAGCAGATGGCTCAATTGGGCTTTCCTTACAATGATGAGTTGGCCACTGATATCATCTTACACTCCCTACATGATGGATTTGCTCAATTCATATTGAACTACCATATGCATGGGATAGGCAAGACCCTCAATGAGCTCCATGGCATGCTCAAGACAGCTGAGCAGAACATCATGGTTGAACCTAAGAAGGAAGTTCTCATGGTCAACAAAGGAAAAGGGTTCAAGAAGGCGGCCAATGGGAAGAACAAACAGCACCAAGGGAAGGGCAAGCCAGTTGCTCAACCCAAGACGACTAAGAAGTCTAAGGTACCTGCTGATCATGAGTGCTTCTACTGCAAGGCCAAGGGACACTGGAAGAGAAACTGTCCCAAATACCTGGAAGACAAGAAGAATAGGACTATGAATCCCACTTCAGGTATTAATGTTATTGAAATCTTAACAACCACTGCCACTACTTGGGTATTAGATACCGGATGTTGTGCTCACATTACTTCGAATGTGTAGGGGCTAAGAAGTAGGAGGCAAGTGGAGAAGGGAGAGATAGACCTACGTGTTGCAAACAAGGCGACTGTTGTTGCGCTTGCTGTAGGAGTCTATGACTTAGTTTTACCTTCTGGTTTGATTTTAGAACTTAATAACTGTTATTACGTTCCTGAAATTTCTAAGAACCTTGTTTCGTTTTCGGTTTTGAATTCTGAGGGCTATGATTTTATTATTAAGAACAATTGTTTTTCTATTTATAAGAATGGTATTTTCTATGCCCGAGCACCCTTGAGTAATGGACTCTATGTGGTTGAACTTAAATCCGAAATCTATAACATTGATACAAAGAAGCAAAAGACGAATGACATGAATGAAGCCTATTTGTGGCACTGTCGCTTAGGTCACATTGGCTTGAACCGCATGAAGAAACTCCATAAAGATGGAATTCTGAAATCAATTGATTGTGAATCATTTGACACATGTGAGTCATGCCTAATGGGTAAGATGACAAGGTCACCTTTCACTGGAAAAAGTGAAAGAGCTATTGGGCTATTGGCAATCATACATACAGATGTATGTGGACCAATGAGCACAGAAGCTAGAGGAGGCTATAGATACTTCATAACGTTTACTGATGATTTAAGTAGATATGGGTATATTTACTTAATGAGTCATAAATCTGAAACCTTTGAAAAGTTCAAGGAGTTTCAGAATGAAGTAGAAACTCAGACTGGGAAGAAGATTAAAGCCCTTCGATCTGATCGTGGTGGTGAATATCTAAGCCAGGAATTCGATCATCATTTAAGACGTTGTGGGATAGTCACACAACTGACCCCACCAGGTACACCTCAACTAAATGGTGTGTCTGAAAGGAGAAACGGGACCTTGTTGGACATGGTCAGGTCAATGATGAGTTTTGCTAGCCTTCCAACATCCTTCTGGGGATACGCCCTCACAACCTCTGCGTTCACACTAAACAGAACCCCGTCTAGGACTGTAGATAAGACACCATATGAGATATGGACTGGAAGAGTTCCAAGCTTGTCCTTCATGAAGATCTGGGGGTGTGAAGCTTATGTAAAATGTTTACTGTCAGATAAGCTTGCACCCAGATCAGATAAATGCTTCTTTATAGGATATCCCAAAGAAACCAAGGGATAATACTTCTACAACCCCACTGAGCACAAAGTGTTTGTTGCAAGGGATAGTGCCTTCTTGGAAAGAGAATTCATTTCCAAGAAGTCAAGTGAGAGAAATGTTCATCTTGAAGAAGTTCAAGAAGAGCAACAAACCCAATAACAAACCGACATAGATGATGTCGATGAGAAGATATTGGTACCTAGAGACGTACATTCCCAAGAGGAAGCTATCTAGGAATCGGCACCAGCACCTCAAGAACCAAATGAGGAACCACAAACAGTTGTGGAAAATGCTCCAGTTGTTGAACCCACACGTAGATCAAACAGGCCGAGGATACAACCAAGGCGATATGATGATTTTGTCTTAAATGTAAGCCTTGACGTCCTGCTTTTAGAAAGCGGAGAGCCTGAAACCTATAAGCAAGCAATGACGGGTCCAGACTCTGAGAAATGGCTACAAGCCATGCATTCTGAAATGGATTCCATGTCTGAGAATCAAGTATGGGATAAAACCCATAGGATGCAAATGGGTTTTTAAACTCAAAACAGACAAGGATGAAAATGTATCTGTTTACAAGGCAAGCTTGGTTGCCAAAGGTTTTAAACAGATTCATGGTCAAGACTATGAAGAGATATTTGCACCGGTCGTAATGATCAGATCCATCAGAATACTCTTAGCCATTGCCGCCTATTATGATTATGAGATTTGGCAAATGGATGTCAAAACCGCCTTTCTAAATGGATATTTAGAAGAGGATGTGTACATGACACAGCCTGAGGGTTTTGAGGATCCAGTAGGCTCTAAGAAAGTATGCAAGCTTAAGAAGTCTATCTATGGACTTAAGCAAGCATCTCAGAGCTGGAATATTCGCTTTGATGAAGTTGTCAAAGAGTTTGACTTCATTAGATGCGAAGAAGAACCTTGTGTCTACAAGAAGTTTAGTGGGAGTAAAGTGGTCTTCTTAGTCTTGTATGTGGATGACATACTGCTCATTGGAAATGACATTCCGATGCTAGAGTCCGTTAGGGGATGGCTGAAGAAATGTCTCTCAATGAAGGACTTAGGAGAGGCGAAGTACACATTGAGTATCAAGATCTATAGAGGTAGATCTGGGAGGCTGCTAAGATTGAGTCAATGAACTTACATAAATAAGGTTATTGACAAATTCAAAATGCAGGACTCTAAGAAAGGGTTTCTATCATGTATGTCATGATATGTACACGCCCTGATGTTACATTTGCTCTGAGCATGTGTGGCACCCGGAGAGGCACATTGATGTGCAGCCAAGAACATCATGAAGTACTTAAGAAGAACCAATGATGACTTCTTGGTGTGTGGGGGTGATGGTGAATTAGTCGTTCAAGGATGTGAGGATAGAGGAGATGTCAGAATGTGCAATGTACACACAGATGACGGTATTGTAGATCCACTAACCAAGCTTATGCCTAGGCCCAAACGTGAGGGTCACACTAGGGCCAAGGGCCTCAAGCGCATTGGAGAATGGCTTTGAGATTGCATTGTCTTACATAATAAACCTTGTTTCATGTATGTTAAACATGTTTTATGCTTGATTATATGATATACACTGTCTTTCGTATTCAATCGTTTGCTTGGTATTGAATAAAATGTCCAAATAATTCATGATTCGCAAATGAGCTCATCATAAGTGTTGTGGTGAATGAAACCCCATTAAGTGAACTAAAGTCATGAGTTACTTACGGTTCATGGTCTTAGTCATTAACTTGGACATAAATGACTACTTTTAAATACCACATTATAAGTTGACTGATAGCGCCACGTTTCATGGGCTATAGGGACATTGAAATGTCTAGTCGATTACATAGATATGTATGGATGATACGTATGGGACTGACCTACCTTAAAGGTTTTCATAAAAGATTTGAAAAATCTTTAAGTTGAACCATAATTGGTGGATTCCTCATACATGAGCATGATATGGTTTTGCTTGATGAATGGTATGTCTTTGACGCTGTCAAACGCTGACCGTAACAAACAGTTATAAAGGCAGTGATTGGGATTGCCAGAAGTTGAGTGGGAGCCGTTGTCATGCAAGATTGAAGAAGTACTCCTGCTTCATGTATACTGTGATGTGATAAGCACTACTTTGTAGGGCTTAACTAAGAGTCATTAGAGGGTTTATTGGTGTCATTCGGGTAGATTTAGACACATTCATGTGCATGGTGTTTGGGGGCGATATTGGTGTATTTGGAGGTGTTTGAGCGGTTTTGGAGATCATATGAGACGCCAAGGGAGTGCAATGAAGAGTAGAAGAACGGTAGGCTGAATTCAATTGGTTCGTTCTCTCTACTCAGATGTCCAAATGGGGTGATTCCAATTCGAGGAGTTAGATCTTGAAGTCTACTACAAGTCTTCAAACTATGAGCACAATCCGAGTTGGGAATCAAAAGTTATGGCATTTCTACGGAAGTGTCGTAGGAGCTGAACCGAAGAACAGCGACGACGCCCGCCGTTTAAATGCGGCGCCCGCCGCGATTACGGCACCCGCCGTGAAGGTTGAAGCGACCGCCGTGAACGTCTGAAGTCTGCCGAGCCGATTTTCCTTATATGTTATTTTCGCATTATTTTATTACGTTTTTATTATTTCGTTTTAGGTTAACTTAGCTTTATTTCCTTTAGTATTTAAGGGAAAAGAGAGGCATATTATCATCATCATCATCTTCTAATCTCTCTCGAACCCTAATTCTCATTCTATGTATTGGCTATGAAGAACTAAGCCTCCCTGACTTAGTCAGACGTTGAAGCTTTCGTTTTGATTCAGTTGTGAGATTCTTGATCTTAATCTATTGCATGGTTTTTATCTTTCTCTTGCTTAAGTTGCTTATGATTGATATTGATAATCTCTATTTGGACGCAACTAGGGTTTGTCGTTATTGATCTATTGCTAGATCTAGATTGTTACTGGTTGAGCATATCTATTTCAGAGTAGCAACTGCATCGTACTAGTAACTAGTTGTGCTAGTCGTATGCAGAAGAGAACTGATTTACATTCTAGGATAATATCTGGTTGTTTTATGCTAGAATTGTATCCAACTATATTCCTATCCGTAAAGTTGCTGTTAAACTGAATCTTGATAGTTTCAGGATTGTTTAATTAGTTAGTGCTAATAGTATCTGGTTGTGCTATTAGTTATATCTGAAAAGGAATTGGAATTTCCATTGTATGAGATTTTGAATGAGTATCTAGGATCAACTTGTCATACGAATAGTGGATGTTGTTTGACTAAGTGCTTTTCCCATCACTGATTTCACAACTCTTTAGTTTGTTTACCTTTTGCATGTTTAGAACTTACAAAACTCACAAAACCCCCCTTGGTTACGTTTGATTGACATACGAATTGCATATTTAGATAGAATTCGCCTCCCTGTGGATTCGACCTTTACTTACCTAGGACTACGGTTTAGGGTTTGTTCGGATATTTTGCATAGCAGTTTTTACACGACGAAAACGTGTTATCAAATTGGCGCCGTTGCCGGGGAGGCACTATCTATTTTGTGTGCGATTTGTGTGTCAACTTTTGTGTGGACCTATCTTACGGTCCACACCCGTGCTACTGATTTTTCCCTTTCTTTATTTTTGATTTTGATACAGAGATGGAGAGATTTCTCCACTTCCATCAGGAGCCGCAACATGACCCATACTCCTACGCATATACTCCAGGGTGGGGATATCACCCCAATTCGAGTTATGAGTACCATCAATACCCTCCTTATGGTCATGGCTACCAGGAGTTCTACCCAGAGCCACAGTCGTTCTATCCGCAGGATACTCCACACCAGTATTATCCAGCCAATGAGCAGAGCTCATCGATGTCTGATTCAAGTGCCTCCAGGTCTGATTGGGAGCTGCTCCAGAACTTGCAGCATTCGATGGAGCAAATGGCTCAAGCAGTGAGCAGATTGGAGGCCATGACATCGCCGCTATCTCACCCAGTAGTACACCAGGAGGAGAATGCCTTTTCAATGGCCATACAAAGTACTGAGCAGCTGCATGTCGCCCCCTTAGCTGAAAGGGAAGAACAAATTTATGAGTCGGGTGCAGAATACAACAAGATATCTGCAGAAGAGGACCCGAGACCGCGGGAGGTATACCTCGATCTCGGTTCACCCACTGAGGAGATGGGTATTCCAGACGATATTTTGGACCGCGTTTTGCTTTATGAAGAAGTTTATTTTTTGGGACTGGAGGAATTCAGCGACCAAGAGGAGGAGAGCCGCGATCGCGGAAATGATCCTACGACGCTCGTTCCTCTCGAAAACGCCCCGGCAGCCCCCGACCCTCTCGAGGCTGCCTATGATGAGTATGTGCGTCTAAACTCCTCCCCGCTTGTCTCGTTGCACCCCGTCACGCCCCTCCCTGAGGCAGTACAAGATACTCAAAGGCTGAAGAACGACAAAGAGCTATATGAAACCTTCAGTATCTGCGAGGCAACCATTCCCTTGATCGAACTGGCAAATTGCATCCCTCGCTACACAGAGTTTTTAAGGGCACTGGGCAATATAAAGAAGAAACCAAAGGGGAAGCACAAGAAGGAGGCCTTAATTCAGGTGGCAGATTTTTACATGCTGGATACGGGGCAGGACATACATGCAGCCCCTGAGATGCTGGGTAGACCATTTCTGAAGATGGCAAGTGCATTCATAGATATGAACAACGGTCCAACCATCATGAAGAGCACAAGCATGGGGGAAAGGCTCAACATGGAGCACACAAAGCGGCATCCCCCTGATATAGACCTCAGGAGTTCAAGTGATAGGAGCAACCCGAGTTGAAGAGGTTGAGCACTATGTCGAGCCACGACATTAACTAAGGCGCTGCTCGGGAGGCAACCCGATGTTAGGTAGTTTATTTCCTTTCCCTTAGTCAATTTCTATTGTTTTTCTTTTAGTTTTTGTGTTGAACTAACCTGCAGGAAGCGCAAAAAAGTGAAGAAGGAGTTCACGGCGCCCGCCGCTAACCTTACGGCGACCGCCGTAAATGCCTCGCCAAGAAAGTTGGCCACGACTTGAGAACGGTGACCGCCATTTAATCGCGGCGCCCGCCACCCTCCTTACGGCGACCGCCGCAATTTCTCAGGTAAAAAAAAAAACTTCCCGAAAAAACCTTAAATGGGGAGCAAAAAAAAAAAAAAAAGTTCCACCGGAGGCCAGCTGCCCAGCGTTTCCTATGGAGAGATGGTGCGCATCATGTTGTCAAGGAGGAGACATTAGCCCCACTTTGTATTTGACAACGATGATGGCCCTATAATTGGCAGTTGGAGAGTAGAAGTTGATAGAGTTGAAGGCCGTGCTGCCCTGATTTCCTGAATAACCATCACACTTCACAGTGGTTTCCTATGGTTGCACGGTATATGAAGGTTATAGCGTTGATGCAGACATCCAGGACATGAACTTTCATGAGTACACCGCCAGCGACAAGGAAGTGTCCAAGCCAACTCGGCAACGTTGTGAGTTATTTTTTGCTTTTCCGTGTGCTTTATTCTTTTGTCTTTCATTACATTGAGGACAATGCAATGTTTAAGCATGGGGTGAGGTTTTATACTTGCTACGTTGCTGAGGAGAAAAATGAATATAAAGAAAAAGCCGAAAATCTGAAAAAAGGCGTACATTAAAAATCCTGGGATAGGTCAAAAACCCGAAAGGGCGGCCTAGGTAATAAGCAGGTGGCTTGGATCAGCATTAGGCTGGGGTAATATGTGGTCAAGAGTGACGTGAGCTTATGTGAGCACATCTATTGAAAAATGAAACGAGTGGCTTGGTGAAAACCCGAAAGGGCGCCTTGGCAAAATGAGCAAAAAAGAAGAAGAGTGATTTTAGGATTTCTCATTATTCTTGGCGAGGCGTCATAAGAAGAGGAGTCAAAGAAGGATTGTCGGGTAGGTCACTCTGGGAGACATAAGGAGCAATAGATGGAGGCTAGGATTAGAGGTTACTCGCACCATTGGATGTCCGGGTTTAGCTTGGGGAAGTACTCTGCTTGCCCCTTAAGCTTGTTGAGTTGTGGATGTGTTGTGAATGAGATTGGTGCCAGGAGCTTGGCATGGGTTAGGTGACTCTTAGTTGGAGGATATGCTTCCTGAGACCTTGGATGCTATATTGGAGGAGTAGACTCTTTATTAGTTTACTCGAGGACGAGCAAAGGTCTAAGCATGGGGTGGTTTGATAAACACTACTTTGTAGGGCTTAACTAAGGGTCATTAGAGGGTTTATTGGTGCCATTCGGGTAGATTTAGACACATTCATGTGCATGGCGTTTGGGGGCGATGTTGGTGTATTTGGAGGTGTTTGAGCGGTTTTGGAGATCATATGAGACGCCAAGGGAGTGCAATGAAGAGTAGAAAAACGGTAGGCTGAATTCAATTGGTTCGTTCTCTCTACTCAGATGTCCAAATGGAGTGATTCCAATTCGAGGAGTTAGATCTTGAAGTCTACTGCAAGTCCTCAAAATATGAGCGCAATCCGAGTTGGGAATCAAAAGTTATGGCATTTCTAAGAAAGTGTTGCAGGAGCTGAACCGAAGAACAGCGACGGCGCCCGCCGTTTAAATGCGGCGCCCGCCGTGAAGGTTGCAGCGACCGCCGTGAACGTCTGAAGTCTGCCGAGCCGATTTTCCTTATATGTTATTTTCGCATTATTTTATTACGTTTTTATTATTTCGTTTTAGGTTAACTTAGCTTTATTTCCTTTAGTATTTAAGGGAAAAGAGAGGCATATTATCATCATCATCTTCTAATCTCTCTCGAACCCTAATTCTCATTCTACGTATTGGCTATGAAGAACTAAGTCTCCCTGGCTTAGTCAGACACTGAAGCTTTCGTTTTGATTCAGTTGTGAGATTCTTGTTCTTAATCTATTGCATGGTTTTTATCTTTCTCTTGCTTAAGTTGCTTATGATTGATATTGATAATCTCTATTTGGACGCAACTAGGGTTTGTCGTTATTGATCTATTGCTAGATCTAGATTGTTACTGGTTGAGCATATCTATTTCAGAGTAGCAACTGCATCGTACTAGTAACTGGTTGTACTAGTCTTATGCAGAAGAGAACTGATTTACATTCTAGGATAATATCTGGTTGTTTTATGCTAGAATTGTATCCAACTATATCCATATCCGTAAAGCTGCTGTTAAACTGAATCTTGATAGTTTTAGGGTTGTTTAATTAGTTAGTGCTAATAGTATCTGGTTGTGCTATTAGTTATATCTGAAAAGGAATTGGAATTTCCATTGCATGAGATTTTGAATGAGTATCTAGGATCAACTTGTCATACGAATAGTGGATGTTGTTTGACTAAGTGCTTTTCCCATCACTGATTTCACAACTCTTTAGTTTGTTTACCTTTTGCATGTTTAGAACTTACAAAACTCACAAAACCCCCCTTGGTTACGTTTGATTGACATACGAATTGCATATTTAGATAGAATTCGTCTCCCTGTGGATTCGACCTTTACTTACCTAGGACTACGGTTTAGGGTTTGTTTGGATATTTTGCATAGCAGTTTTTACACGACGAAAACCTGTTATCATGATGCATGAACAGGAATGGTGTCTCGGCCACTTGAAGAGAGAGAACTGAAAAATGCATGGCCATGCTCGGATGGATTATGTGTAATCATCCGTTATTTGACAGTTCAAACTCGGAGTTCAAGAAACATTTGATAAGAGATATAAATGTCATCATATCATCAAATAAGACACTAAGTGACAAAGGAATTTGACATTGCACACTTGTTTCAAGGACAAGTGAGAGATTGAAGGAATAGTGTCCTTTAATCAAGGCGCAATTACCAAATATGGAATAGGACAATTAATGGAGATTTACAATCCGGGAATTTTAGGGGTCGTAGTGTTTTGCTAGAAGCCAACTACGATCAATGGGCTTAATCGGGTTAGGCCCATGGCTATAAGGGCATCTTTAATGGAGTCCCATAGAATGGGTCTCATAGGGATTTTTTGAGAGAATTATTTGCTATAAGACTCATGGTGTATTGGAGGTTTTTATTGGGGTCTTTTAGATGGGTCTTTTAGATTTAGTTTAAATTACAATTTATATACAATGTAATTTTCATATTAAATAAATTAAATTGCTATTTAATTTATTTAAACCCCCAATAATAATAATAAAATGATTTATTTTCACTTCCTTAAACCTATAATACAAAAAAAATATTAAATTTTACCAAATATATCCAAAATGGATGTCTATGGATAGAGAAAAATGTAATTAGAATTATGGTATTTTTTTTAACGAACCAATTTTAAAATAAATCACTTTTTTAAAAAATAAAAGGAATGCCAGCGCGCACCAATGAAATGGCGCCACATGGCACTTTATTGGGGGCTGATGTAATGGGGCGCGTTTGGTTGAGCTGCTCCAAGATGTGTTTTGGCTTAAATTCTGGGCAAATTTTTTTAAGTAACCAAACAACCCTTTATTTGTAAATGTATTGGACGGTCCCTTAAAATCAAAATTTTTGGGACTCTTGATAGGGTCTTTTAGCAAAGTTGGAATATTTTAATGAAAAATATTTAAGAGACCCTCTAAAAGTCTACCGTTAACAATGCTCTAATAACCGGGTCCTATGAGGTCACACACATAGAGTTATCGGGCTGGATCAAACCGAACCGAAAACCCATGTGGGACATGGATTTCGTCCTATTGGCTTTAATTGGGAGATAGACTTTTATTATTAATGGATAAAAAGTTATCATTGATAATTACTGAATAAGGAGATATCTTATTGAAAGATATATGAAAATAAGATATATATATCTATATAGATAAGATGTGCTTGCTTTCATGCCAAAACCTTCAACTATGGCAGCCTTCCTTCCTTCTATTTTCACGGCTAGCCCAAGAGGAGGTCCGGTGGTGGTGGTGTGGTGTTTGTTTTGGTAGAGAGGGAAAGGAAAATCAAGAAAAAGTGTTGGTTGTGCTAGGGCGGTGGAGAGACAACCATGGAGGGGAGAAGCTAGATGATGATCGGTTGAATGATGCTTCAAGAAGGGACAAGAAAATGGGTATGGCAATTTTTGAGAAGGGAGCCGAACTTAGGGGGTGTGAAAGGCTTTAGAGCATTTTTTATGGGGGCTTATTCATGGGGCTTAAACAATTTATTTTATTAAAATATTAACACTTTAGTTTAAGTCTCCCCCTTGGGACTTAAAAAAGGGCAAAAGTTTAAGCCCCAACCCATGGGGCTTAAACTAAAGTGAGCGCCACATGTCGCTCCGTTATTGGAGCCGCGTTTCTTAATGGGCTTTTTAAAAGAAAAAAATTATTTATTTAAAATTTTAAACATTAAAATAAAAAATAAAAAATATCATAATTCTAGTTTCATTTTTCTCTATCTATAGACATCCATTTTAGATATATTTAATATAAATATAAATTGGGTTCAAAAGCCACTCCAAAAGCCCCTCCATTAAAATGCTCTTTTGACATGGGACTTAAATAAAGGCTTAAACTCAAAAAACCTCTATTTAAGCCTCTCATTTGAGCCCCATAAGGGGTTCTCTTAGAGAAATCTAGAAAGGCTTAGGTGCTAAAATATCTATTAAAGTAGGCTTTGACTTAGTCAAAGGATTTATTTGATTTATTTTGTCTTGTCGTGATTCTAATATATGTAATATCATTTATGCGGGTATGAAATTAAATACCCGATTGATTTCAGTAATTCCTGTGGCGAATGAAAGCGGTATTTACTAAGCTCGTTAATATTCTCGCTACGTCCTACCGTAAGAAATTACGCTTAAACTACTAACTGAAATAAAATACTAATACACAGTTTGTTGTGATATTACAGCAGCTGCTATGGCTGTATTGCAGTTGCCACCAGCTTCCCAATATTTCTACATGTCAAAAAAGAAAAATTAGCAAAATTCAGCCAAGCAAATCAACAGTATGCAATCAAAACACTATTGTTGTGTACCTCAAATTAAAGGAGTTAGCTTGGATGCTTTTCTGATTAAAAAGAAACAAGACAAAGACAACTCTTGGACTGAATTCAACTATGAAGAAAAAAGGAAATCACAGAAACCTTAGAATACCAACTCAAATTCAATGTTCTTATGCGATATGCAAACACTGTTTTGATGCAGGATCACAATCTACAAGTTATAAGCTCTAGTAAACCAACCAACATTCAGATTCTTACAGAAATTTGATCTCTTTTAATCGCAAACTTTCTTCCCTTACTTTAATCTGAATCAGCATAAACCCTAAACCCGATCAAAACACAAATAACTCATCTGATATACTCTATAACTCAAAAAACAACAACTGAATTTTACCTCCTTCTTTATCATAATAGAATCTGTTCTCGCAAGTCACTGATAAGAAAGAATTAACAAACAAATATTAGCTAAACATTCAAATTTACAAAGGGCAGTAAAACATGAAATCAAAAAACCTTATTAGGAGGATAAGCGGCCAATTTATCCATGTAAGCCTTCCTTTCGGGCTTCGACGGAGGAGGGATGCGATGTTATGATCGTGTAGCAAATCGACGCGGCGGAGATAGGTTTAGCAAATCGATCGACGCATTGAGGTTCTTCCGACAGAAGGGTTTGTGTGAAGTTTGTGTAAGCAAATCGATGCGTTGAGGTTACTAAAGGCGATGTTGTGATCGCCTTTAGTAAATCTTCCGACAGAAGGGTTTAGCAAATCGACACGTCGATGACGAAGATGATGGTCTTCCCAGAGGAGCCGCGAGTAGAAGAACGCGAGCCTTCCACTTGATTTTCCGCAGCGGCACAGAGGAGCCATCTCCGTTGAAGATTGAGTTTTTGCTTTGAATTTTCAAAGTCGGAAATTGAAACCGGGAATTTGGGTGTAACCAAATTGGTCCAAATATTAAGAGCGTGAATTGGAATCGAGTAGAAGAACGCGTTAGGGTGAGTCGAAGAAGGAAGCGCAACAGGGTTTGAAGCCACCGAATGAGGGCGGAGATGTAAGAGGTCGATGGAGACAAAACCTACTGAGACCGCGTTGAATGCCGAGGAGTGGGACGGACAGGTCATGGCTGGTTCAATGAGGGAGAAAATTAGGGTTAAAGATTGTAAGTCATTTTATTTGTGGAAGGAGAGATTAGGGGAAACAAATTGGCCCATATATGCATTTTATAAAGCTCGTTAGGCTCAATGTTGCTTATAAAAAATTTAAAAATTAGCATTCATTACACCATGAAGCTAACTTTTAAATATATATTGATATAGATAAGTAAAATTACTACACGTATATACTTGTTCTAAAAATTCAAGTTTACATATATTGTAATTTAAAATGTATTCCGTGTATTGTTTTAAGTATTCAATTTTACATGTATTGTTGAAAATCGGTGGTACCAATGATGTATGAGATTTTTGGATAGTTGATCGAATTGTATGGGTGCTTAAGAGTATTTTAACTTGATACAAATCGTGGGTTATACGAAATTCTTTCAAAGATAAGATAAAGTAAAGATTTCTCTTTTTGTGTTAGGCTTAATTTATAAGAAATACACTTGGACTCCTTGTATTTTTGTTGAATGTCATTACAAAGATTATTAAACATTTTAGGAGACCAAAACCTACCCTAGCATACCCTATATATACATAAGGGGTCGATCAATCAGTTAATTAACATGGTATTTAAGTCGGTTAAATACAAATAAAAATGTGCTAATAATAACTGAGGGATTGTACAGACCTTGTGTTCCTTCTCACCAACAATTTCTTACTTAATAGATTCAACTGCATGGTGCGTGCACTCAAAATGCACGGGGCATAATGTATTACAGAGAACATTGAACAGTCCGTGCAAAAACGCACGAGCTACAACACGTTACAGATGCAAATGCTCAGTCCGTGCATTTTGCCAGATTTTCACGTTTTTTGTGTGCCAAAGATTGCATTATGTAAACCTGATCACAAGATCGAGTATGACATTTATAGCACTGTTTTCGAATCCACCAAGTATGCACCCATACCTCCAAATCAGAATTTAGTTTATCAAACCCTATATACTTTAAGTGACCATAAATACATACCAATAACACTAAAATCAACAACTTATATTACAATCCTTAGAATCCAAACTTCATATTTCATTCTCCCTCCAAACCAGTACGGACTTCCAATCCAATTTTGAATACTTCCGTAACACTAGTTCTAACCCCATTCCCCTATTGTTTCTTTGGTGGTCCTTGTGGAATCATCGCAATAACCTTATCTTCCGTCAAGATACCACCATCATCAATGAACGCCCCTCTGACCAAGCTTGGCATCTCCTTTATGACTAGACAACAACCAATTCTAATATCAACCCACTACCAATAAGACGCAACTGTACTCTATACACAAACCGAATTTGGAAGAAACCTCCTCCCGATTCGATTAAATTAAATTTTGATGGCTCCGTGAAAAATGCTAACTCTTTCCATTATGGTTTCCTTCTCATAGACCAGAACAGAAAGATCGTCTCTTTTCATCGTGAACAAATACCATATCACTTTGTTTTCCGTAAGCGTTGGCTGCTTTTGCAGGTATTTGAGCTGTGATATCACTTAATATTAAACAATTAGTTATTGAAGGAGATAACCTAGTAGTAATTAATTCAATACGAGGAACCTGGAAAATTCCTTGAGAATATACTCCATTATTGTGGATATTTGTTCTCTATTTTCTGTCTTTTGAGTCCTTTCAGGTCTTCCACTGCTTTTGGGAGACCAACCGTGCTGTTGATTTCTTGGTCACTCATCCAATCCTCCTATCAGCTCTACGTCAATTTCAGTTACTTCTCTCATCGCGCTCTTCTGATCAAGTTGCTAATTCCGTTGTGTTAGATAGATATGAGTTCATTCAATTAAACTCTATTTTTAATTCGTTTAGAACACAATTTATAAAAATTAATTATTTGAATGATTTAGGATAATAGCCTTCTTTCTAAAATGGTACTAATGTTTGCCTATTTTCAAAAAAAATAAAAACATATTACAATCATATAAATGAAGATACGTACAAGTAAATATTAATCAACGAAAATAGACAAATTAAATTGGGCAAAGTCTACGAGCAGTCGAGCACCACAAAAACATACACACATGACACATGCCTTGCGGTCCATTCAAGTTTCCATGTGACAAGGGCTACGCTAAGAGGAAACCAATCATAGAGCCACCAACCGTTTGATTAATCCATCAGTGTTCACAATAGAGGATCGAAGCCGTAGATCGCGAAAGCGAGGGAGGAATCAATGGCCGTGATCTGGTATAGGGAAAAACGTAGAGTCCCCACGGTTTTCCCGACGGCATAGCAGATCGCAGCTGCTCTCCGACTCCCGCCTTTGACTTTTGCTGTAAACCTTCGTGCAGCTATACATTATGCGCTAACCTTCACCGCCAAGCAATTAATTATGGCATAGTCTATATACAAACCAATTTCTGTCTATTTGCAAATCAAATTGTGCGCTTAATGTAAGCGTACGATTTTTGTGCGCTTACATTAAGCGCATAATGACATAATGGTATTAAAAAAAAATATGAAGGGATAAGGGGATACCTTGTGCGCTTAGTATAAGTACACAAGGCCAAACCTTGTACTATCTTGTGCGCTTAAACTAAGCGCACAAGGTAATACGATCCGACCGTTGGTACGCTTACACTAAGCGCACAAATGGCCTGATTGCAACGGCCAGATTTTTACTCTATAAATTGGCACACTATCCACACCATCATCTTCCATCCACACCATATTCTTCCACATCATCACAACATTGAAATGGATTTGCAAATTGATGATGAGGTGCGAGATTGGATACAAGCTCGAGAAGACGAAGAAGTGGACGAAGAATGGAGCGACTCGGACTCCGAAGACGGAGGAGATGATTGCGATTTGTTCAAGGTTAGTGTTTAATTCATAACCTATAGGTTCTATTTTAAAGTATATAAATTTGCTATGAATTAGTGTCTTTGCAAATTTGTTGTATTATTAGTTTGTTCTAATTATAGACAGTATAATAAATCATAAATTAAAAATAAATATAGGGTGAAGATTATACGAGACATTTTCAAAGTGGCCTAATTTGGGAGAGTATGGATGAAATGATTCAATGGGCGAGAGCTAGAGCAAAAGAGTTCATGATAGTTTTGGTGAAACGTGCCTCAACTGCGTATTTAGTTAGTTTGACATGCGATAGATATGGTGAGCCTAGATCTGGGAGGCCGAAAGTTAATGTAGAAAATCCGGAGTTGTCGGTTTCAAGGATTCGAAAACGCTGATCGAAGAAGTGCGGTTGTAAGTTCGAGTTGTATGGGTGTCATTTGAAAAGCGATCATAGGTTTCTTACATCAAGCTGGGTATTGGATGTTATACATGGCACCCACAACCACAAGCTTTAGACTAGCTTTCATGGGAATGCATTCATGGGTCGAATGACCGAGGAAGAGAAGGCCATAGCTAGGAAATTTGGCGATTCTCGGAAGACTCTGAAAGAGATTGTTTCGCATTTTAGAAAAGACTTTCCGGGGAATGTAACATCAATGAAGCAGGTTGCCAACTTTTTGCAGAAGCTCCATTTCGAGGATCGTGGTGAATTGACGGTTACTCAATGGTCCCTTCAATTTTTGAAAGACAACGGGTATCTTTTCTATCCTCTTAGGAATGTGAAGAAAGGGGACGAGGTAGAGATTTTGTTTTTTGCTCACCCGGAATCGATACAGTTGTTGAAGAAGTTCCCGCACATTGTGATCATTGATGCCACATACAAGACAAATAAGTATGTAATACATTTTAATAGTAGTTAGATATTTTGGTATGTGCTACAATTTGATTAGTTATATTCACTAAATATTGCTATTTTAATTTCTTATGTCTATGAATAGATATGAAATGCCATTGGTGGAGATTGTTGGTTTTACGTGCACTCACAAGACGTTCAACATTGCGTACGCATTCACCAGAGCGGAAAAAGTTTTCCATTACCATTAGATATTGAGGGCCCTTCGGAACTTGTTTGACGAGTTGGGGGTAATGACAAAGGCTATAATGAGCGATTATGAAAAGGCTCTCATAAAAGCTGTTAAGATAGTTTTCAAAGACGTTCCGGTAATACATCTCTTGTGTTGGGTCCATATTAGAAACAACATCAAGGCACATGCCGACAAGGTTATAAAAAACAGTACTAGAGTCGATACATTTACAAACCAGTGCTGGAGTCTTTTTTTCTCGACCACCGAGGAAAGCTACGAGGAGAGGCTCAGAGCATTGAGGACGTCGTGGAAGAGCGGCCTTGTTGGATACGTCGAGAGGGAATGGCTCACTCCTTACAAGGAAAACATAGTAAGAGCTTGGACGGATTCCACCCTTCACATCTTCACGAGGACTTCAAACAGGTATCTTTTGAACAATGTGTAGTTGATTGTTTGTACTTATGAGTTCCAAGGTCGTGCTAAGGCAATAAATGTTTTTTGTTTTGATAGGGTTGAGGGGATGCATCGTGTCTTGAAAGGTATTGTGGGGTCTAGCAGAGGCGGCTTTAACAGAGTGATCGTGAGGATCCACCATGCAATCATTCTTCAAATCGACACGAATAAGGCGACCATGAACAAGTCACTGTCTACAAGACCAATGGAGTTCAACGATCCAGGGTTTCCGGCGCTTGCCCAAATGGTCTTTTCAAGACTCTTCTATAGAGTGTCAGATAAGTGCTTTGATTTGTTGTTGGCTATGTATGATAAGTTAGTCAAGGAGGACTATTCAGAAGTATGTGATGATCCTTGGGTGAGAGATTGCCTTGGATTGCCGTGCGTACACGATATTGCAAACGCCATCATTACGAGGACAACTCTCACTCCAGACGACATTCACGACTTCTGGAAGTACTTGCATTGGGAAGAGGATCCGACAACATTTGCGCTTGCTGACGACAGTGTTCCGATGTCCGTTCCAGAGTTGAGATTGCGTGAGATGTTGTAACACCCCCAAATTTCACACTATTTGAAAGTATTACTGTCGATGACCCCGGACGAAAACCCCGAAGTCACCCCAAGCTTTTCCAAACGATATAACTATCAAACCACAGTTACAATACCAAATATCATAACTTTTATTAAACCACAGTCTCAGAATTACACATGATTCCAGACAAAACAAAATACATCATCAGATTTTATTACACAGCGGAAGTCTTTATATCAAAGCATTATTAACTCAGTGGAAGTCTTAAAATAAAATAACTCTTCAAAACACCGTTCATCCTCATAGTCGCTCTAGCCTTCTCAAATCGTCAATATACCTGATGTGCCGAATCAAACGGATGACACCAACCCACATGCGGAGAACAAAGTTCGTGGGTTAGTCTAATGAAAGACTATGCAAGGGTACAAAGCAGAAGGTTTTAAGTAGACATATTAGGTTAGACTCGTCGTCCCTCGAATAATAACCGAGTACGACAGTCAACCACCATACTCTACTGGAATACAACAAAAGGCATGATAAAGATTCTGGAGACCAAGCCTCACAGAAATCGAACACAAAAGAGACTCCAAAGAAATGAGTCTTAACGGAAATAATGACAAATGTTGGGGAACTTAAACAAACACACAAACACAACATCACAGTATCGCATACGAGCGATTTACAACTAAGACGAGTTTTTCCTAGCTGCACTAGCACTTAGCTGCACTACTCGCCAAGGTATATTAATTATGTGCATACTCATCGGCACTTATCTTATTAAATTATCACACACACATCACGTTATAAACTTTTAACATATATGTCTCGCCACTCGCGGGACATATATCGAACCGGGTTTGTGACACCTGCAGAGTGCACCACTTCTACACTCCACCTGAGTATAGAAGTTAGTCATGACTCACCAATTGTTATAAAGAAACGACTGGACCTCACGTCCATCGTCCCTACGAATACTCGTGCTAACTACATAGTTAAACACACAAACAAATCACACAGAGCCATCACGGCCCACACCTACACAGTAATCCATATCTATGCCCATCTGGCAATCACCATAGATTTAACAATCTACACACATATATATAATAGCACACAATAAAATCACATCAAAGCCATCACGGCCTACACCTGCACAATATATCTATAATAGCGTCGGTTCTAGCAGAATATACAACCTATTATAATATCAGATTTTAATCACATATGGTTATCAAAAATGTTCCCAACATAATTAAGAATCATCCCAAATTATTTAACAACTAAACTATTGATAAATAATTGAAATATGGAATGATGAACAAGAGCGAACCGCCACTTGCCTTAGATCCGACAAGTTCGAACAAGGCTTAGCAACGTCTAGTTCCTGGATCTGAAACTGGGCAGATCTTGGATAATAAATCCCTTAGAAACGACCCATAACAAGACCCTAAGTTAGATTCAATACACTTATATATGAATCTAAAAGAATACGAAAAGAAATCAAAGGAATCGAGCCATGCCCCAAGCCAAACCACAAGAACACACACTCGGATAAGACTTGCCGCGGGTGCGGTGAGAGTCATACTGCGGGGTGCGGTGGTCAGACAGTGGCGAAGCTTCGACAGAGCATCAATGGAGAATTTCTTATCCAAATCGTTTGTATGCTTCGATTTGTCTATGGTTTGATCTCCCAACACCTTAAACCTTCACACAACACTCAAGAGCTCCTTCTCAACTCAAGAAACACTCGATCTCTCCCACACACGAAGCTCAAAAGCTCGGTTTTAATGGAGAAAAACAGAGGAAAACAGAGGAGAGCAAAGGAGGAAGAAAAGTGAGCTTGGCCTTCTGATTTCGACCCCTTTTATAGCTCCAATCCGAGCCTCCTCAAAGGGAACAAGCTAGGGGACAAGGGGACAAAGACGCAAGCCAAGTGGAGCAAGTGGCCAAACGGATAGAACTTCTGAAATTCTATCGCGAAGACGAAGCTATCAGCGCTCGCCGCGGGTGCGGTGGACGACATACCGCGGGGTGCGGTCAAGGCTAAAAATCACCCTTTGTCCGTTTTCACTTTTGGGTTAATTTCCTTAACCCCGGGTTAAATATATTCATACTCTAATGACAAATTAACCCCGAAAACACTTCAACTGTATTATATATTACTCAGAAAAATTTACAGAGCTCAAACATACTACAGAATGTCCGATCTTCTCTGAATTTAATCCGTCTAGTAATACGGGCATAAGAAAAATTCAAAATTACCCTTATAAAATGCGGGGTATTACATTACTACCCCCTTAAGAAAAGTTTCGACCCCGAAACTTGCATTAAGCCAATGAGGATCCTACCTCAGTCTCCCGAGTAACCTCTTCGGTTCTGACTTGGATCACAAAATTCGTGCCAAAGGTACCACCTTGCTGCGCAACTGCTTCAATCTTCTGAGGGTTAACCATCACCCCATTCTTATTGATCACATGGCTTAAGAAAGCCACTTCTTTGATCTAAAAGTCACACTTAGACAATTTTGCATACAGCTCGATCTGTCTAAGGACTGACAAGATTATCCAAAGATGTCCCTTGTGAGCCTTCTTGCTCGGGGAATAGATCAAAAATGCCTCAAACTTCTTACCCTGAATGGTAATCGAGACATCGGACTAACGCTTGGTTCCAACCAAATATTTATATTAGCAAGAATATTTACAACAAAAGGTTTACAAACCTTGCTGCATACTTAAACTTACTAACACAACTGTTCAAACCAAAAGACTGGGTAACACCCACATCCACAACCTACAAAAAAAAGTAGAAAACTTTAAGCAAATGGAGCATCAGGTCCATCCGCCTCACGCATCACGTAAAGACGTTGACCTTGACTTCCAGAAGCAATTAGGGCTTTGCCTTTGTTCTATGCAGTTGTCTGCATCGAAGGACTAGGAGCCTCCACCGGTTTATACTCAGGCCGGTTGTTCTGGTTAACAGTCCTTTGCTGTGACTCCGCTCCTTTTTGCTTTTCCTGCCAACAGAACTTCTGCATGTGCCCAAACTTCCCACAGCCAAAGCATGCCCTCCTTTCCTTTTGACACGCAATGCCTTTGTGCCCAGCGGCACCACAATTGTAACACTGGATTAGACTCTGGTCCTGACCCGATCGTTGTGTTGACCCTCCATGAGTCATTTCTGTCTTTGCTTTGCTTGACTTAGCAAAGTTAGACGGTGGCGCAGGACGTTTAAATCCACTCGCCTGAGATTGGTCTTGTACCGACCTCTGGTGATTCCTTTTCTTGGTTGACTCTTCCAGAGTCACCTCCAGCTTATAGGCTGCATCCACGTATTGCTCCAAGGTAGAGCATCCGTGACGCACCATCAGTGGCTTAATATCTGGACCCATCCACTCATGGAAGTGCCAGATCTTCTGTTCCTCGCTGGTCACATCCGACCCAGCGTACTGCAACAAGTGA
Organism: Rheum nobile; assembly: GCA_027886185.1. Classification (NCBI taxonomy): domain Eukaryota; kingdom Viridiplantae; phylum Streptophyta; class Magnoliopsida; order Caryophyllales; family Polygonaceae; genus Rheum; species Rheum nobile. The sequence goes on along the minus strand of WOAB01000207.1, from coordinate 2,196,686 downwards.
TTGAACTTTGTCGCAAGCTCAGTTACTTTTAATCCCTCCGTCTCTGGATGCATAAACTCCTTGTGTTTCTCGTCCCTCATAGCCCGGGAAAAGAAACGGTCCATCATCTTCGTCTTGAACATTCCCCAGTTCAAATCAGCCCGATCAGCCAACCTAGTGTTCTCCCACCATTCACTAGCTTCTTCTTTCAACTGAAGAGAAGCTATTTGCACCTTCTCAGCCTTGGTGCACTCAACATTGCGGAACAACCGCTCCATGTGGGAAAACCAATGAGCCGCTTTGACTGGTTCTCCTTTTCCATCATAATGGTCAGGTCTCAAAGAGTTAATGGTCTTCAACACTCGACCATAATCACCTCTATTCCTGACCTCCTCATCTCGGTGCACATAAACAGCTGGCTCCTCAAATCTAGGAACCACTGGAGGAATTGGCACAGCTTGTGCCTGTGGTACGGCAGGTTGCCTAGCCTCGGCGAGTACTTGCATCATTATCTCCCGAATAGCTGCAACAGCTGCTGCATCAAAAACCACTGGAGCGTTGGCCGAAGCTTGGCCATTGCCTCCAGGATTATTCTGAGACATAGACTCGTGTTCCTCCACAGAGTCTGGAACAATTCTTGCATCTGGTCTCGGGTCATTGCTCGGCCCAGCATCAGTGCGAATAATATCCCTTGTGTTCACTATCTAATTACCGATCAAAGTCCAAGTATTTTACACATTAATATCTATCCAAAATACTTAATGTAATAAAAGTCAACTCAGAGTAGATCGATTTGGTAAACTTTCATAGATGAACTTCAAACCGGAATACTAGGTTCTACAACCTCAAATCATAACGAGAGAACTGGGAATTCAAGCCTTACTGAAGATGGTGAACCACCTCAGCTTTATCTGAGTCCCTCAGAAGAGAACAGAATGCACCCATAACTACGGGCGACGAACAGAGAGTCTTAGTACTTCTAGATATAGAAGCGAACTTCCATATCAGACTCAAGAAAAGGCGCGACTATGAACGGTTAAAAATTCTCAAGGAAAATTCAAAGCCTTCGAAAATATTTCAAACGAGTGATCGTTTGGTGGTGTTTCCAGAAGCCCTTGTGAAGCCTTTTGGTTGCCTTTGGAGGTTGGAACCCAGGCAAGGCAAAAAGGGGTCGAAACGCGCATCATTTGGGTGAGTTTTTCTCTCGTTCTGTCATCGGAGTTCTTCACGGCGCCCGCCGTGATGAATGCGGCGACCGCCGTGTTCTTTACGGCACCCGCCGTGATGAATGCGGCGACCGCCGCCAGTGCCCAGAATGCCTTTGTGTCTTTGGCTTGGTTGGTTGTCGTCGTGGCGTCGTTTCTTTCGTATTTCCTTAGATTCGTACTAGTTTATGTCGAATCTAACTTGGGGTTTCCTTATGGGTCGACTCGAAGGTCGTTGTGCTGTCAGAGCTATACCTGTGTCGAGCCCGGAATCCCGTTGCCTATGCTTTGTTCCAGATCTGCGGACTAAGGCAAGTGGCGGTTCGCTCTTGCTCATCGTTCCATATTTACATTAATTATCAGTAGTTTATCTGAGTAATTAATTTGGAATGATTCCTGTGTTTGTCTGGAAATGGTTTTATAAACTATTTTGGAAACTGTAATTATGACATTATCGTAGGTTGTATATCTGTTAGAACAACGCCATATATGTGATAATTACCGTGATGGTATTGTTGTGAATTAATCTTAATGCTAGAATAGCATGTGGGTTAATAGGAAAACTAATCCAAGTAAGGATTAGCCGTTTCTATTATCTCTATGTTTAAGTCGTTTGCCTGAATGGCTTTAATGTGAATAATTGATGTGTTAGACTATTTAGTTAGCACGAGTGTTCGTATGAATGCTAATCCAAGTAAAGATTAGTCGTTTCTTTATAACTTAATGTTCGTAGGAACGCTGATCCAAGTAAGGATTTGTCGTTTCTTTAAATCGTAATATTCCTCGGGATAATTTCCGAATAATAATTTAAGGGTCATGACCTATGCTTCTTATCCACCTTTAAGGATCTGAAGTGTTTAAGCGCCTTGCTAGCGCCAGTGGATGAGCTTAATAGCAGTCATGTGTATTAAGCACCTAGCTAGTGCAATTGGGGTGGACGTAACTGTCACCCTGTAAATTAAAGTGTAAGCGCTGTGGCAGTGCAATCTGGGTGAACATAAGATCACCCTGTGTAACAATAACTTCCGTTGTTCTCGGAATAATATTAAGCCTCGTGTGTGCGTGTGTGTGTGTGTGTGTGTTTGTGTGTTGTATTAATTTGGGTCGACATAATTGTTACCCTGTGATTTAAACTTTGTGCCGCGCTTAATAATATTAATATACTTCAGTAATGTGTGTTTTATAATTAAATAAGATATGTGCCCGAGTGCACATAATTAATAAACTTTTGGCGTGTAGTGTAGCTAAGTAAATAGTGCAGCTAGGAAAGCTCGTCTCGACTTTGATCATAGTACGTTCTCTTTCCAATCTGGAATCGCTGTAAGCGGTGAGGTTGGTCGTGAACTGAAGCATCTTAGTCAGTTTTTAAATCATCGTTATGTGGTTCTGTAAGATCTAGACTTTGATCATAGTACGTTCTCTTTCCGATCTGGATTCGCTGTAAGCGGTGAGGTTGGTCGTGAACCGAAGCATCTCAATCAGCTTTTAAATCATTTTTGTTTGATTCTTAAACATTCCAGATTTGTCATATTTCCTTAAAGACTCATTTCTTTTGGAGTCTTCTTTCGGGTCGATTTCTGTGAAGATTAAGTCTTTCAGAATCTTCTCTTGTGCATACCTCTTGTTGTTATTCCGTGAAAGTGCCGGGTTATGTATCGTTCCTTCGGTTATTATTCGAGGGACAATGATAGTAAACGGTTACGATCACTCGAACCATTCTGCTTTTTACCCTTGCTAGTCTATTCAAGTAGACTAACCCACGAAAATTGTTCTCCGCATGTGGGCTGGCGTCATCCGTTCGATTCGGCACATCAGATAGAGTGTAGATGAGAAGACTAGAAGGACTATGGAGTCGACGGTGGTTTTTCGACGTTTTTAATAATTTCTTTTAATCAGGTTGAGATCCTTGGGAGATGACCATTGTGGTCAAGATCCTTGTTTGTAATACATTTAAAAGACTTCCGTTGTAACTTATTTACTCTATTATATATTTTCTAAGACTTTCGCGTACTTTGTTTAAGACTTCCGCTGTAATTTATTTAAACTCTGTGTTTGTCCTATTCGGGATTGGGATGTAATCCCGGGACTCATGTTTTATATAAATAAGGTTATCATTTTGTATCATTGTATTTCATGATTTGTATTTAAACGGTAAAGCCTTGGGTGATCTCGGTAAGGAATACTGAGGTCACTGGCGGTAATACATTTCCAAATGGGTTAAGATTTGGGGGTATTACAACATGCGGAGAACAAAGTTCGTGGGTTAGTCTAATGAAAGACTATGCAAGGGTACAAAGCAGAAGGTTCTAAGTAGACATATTAGGTTAGACTCATCGTCCCTCGTTCTTCACAAACTTAGAAATCCTAAGACAAAATAAATGACATCGCCTAGTTGCGTTTGAAGAAATTAGGATAGTCTCCGGTAAAAGTTTGCTTGCTATCATGTCTCTGCTCTGAATATGGTTACAAGATATATGATTTGGGGACGCTGACCTATTAGTTCAAACACTAATACATCATTGATTTTCACTTTATGCCATAATACAAAACCCCGCCAGCCGTTATGAAATCGGAATCGATTCCCACTCGTTGCGATCGATGCCCCTAAATTTGCATTTCCACAATCCAAAGTCACTTCCGTTGCTCTTCTCAAGAATCTCAGAGCATGCTCCCTTGGGATACTCTGCACATAAGTAAGTGCATTTAAAGTTTATATTATGAAGTCTTATGAATAAAAAATTTACGTAATGAAGGATGCGGTTCTTACCACACGAAATTCAGGGTGGAGCATGGTTTGATTTATTACAATAATGAAGCTCCTCTCAGGATCACGCGGCATGGCTTGAGCTCTGTCTAATTCCGAACCTCCAACATTTCCATCATCATCAGAGGAGGAGCTGATTTCTTGTACAGAAACAGAGGAACTTGATATTCCGTCATTTCCACCATCATCAGAGGAGGAGTCGCCGCTGAGTTCTATAACATTTCTCGACGTGGAAGCCATAAACTTGATATTTCGGATCTGAAATGGATTTACAATTTGTGTGTGGATGAGAAAGAGAATGAAATGGGATATTTATAGCCACCTTTAATAAGATTGAATAAATCTGACCGTTTGTGTGCTTACATTAAGCGCATAAACGGTCGGATTTATTCCCTTTGTAGTCGACCGTTATACAGGCATTAGGCCTAATATGTGCGCTTACTCTAGGCGCATTGGTGCGCTTAATATAGGCGCATTGGTGCGCTTACTCTAGGTGCACAAATGTTGGGCCTAATTTTGGGCCAATGCCAGCACTCTTAATATGGTTACATTAAGCCCTTTTAGTAGAATTTATATGAAATAATAGAATACTATAGTATATAAGTCTAAGTGTACTAGATTTAATGAAATACTATATTACATAAGTGGAACTATATGAAATTTAATGAAATACTACGGTGTATAAGTCTAAGTATACTAGATTTAATGAAATACTATAGTATATAAGTGTAACTATATGAAATTTAATGAAATACTATAGTATATAAGTCTAAGTGTACTAGATTTAATGAAATACTATAGTACATAAGTGGAACTATATGAAATTTAATGAAATACTACGGTGTATAAGTCTAAGTGTACTAGATTTAATGAAATACTATAATACATAAGTGAAACTATATGAAATTTAATGAAATACTACGGTGTATAAGTCTAAGTATACTAGATTTAATGAAATACTACGGTGTATAAGTCTAAGTATACTAGATTTAATGAAATACTATAGTATATAAGTCTAAGTATGAAATACTATAGTACATAAGTGTAACTATATGAAATATAATGAAATACTATAGTATATGTGTAACTATATGAAATATAATGAAATATTATGGGGTATAAGTCTAAGTATACTAGATTTAATGAAATACTACGGTGTATAAGTCTAAGTATACTAGATTTAATGAAATACTATAGTATATAAGTCTAAGTATGAAATACTATAGTACATAAGTGTAACTATATGAAATTTAATGAAATACTATAGTATATAAGTGTAACTATATGAAATATAATGAAATACTATAGCATATAAGTGTAACTATATGAAATATAATTAAAAACTTGGCATATTTGAGCCTAATTTCTCGTATTTCACCCGTTTCTTTAATAATCCTTCCTATTTGGGCCCAATTTTTCATTTTTTCACTTTTTCATCCGTTTCTTCTACAATCCTTCCTACTGGGCCTATTTGGGCCCAATTTCTCGTATTTTAGTTTTTCACTCGTTTCTTCTATAATCCTTCGTTTTTACGTTTTTGGCCTACTACGCTCGTATTTGGCATACGCCAACATCTGGCGTAGTAAAACGTAGTGCGAAAAGGCAAAAAACGTAGTGCGAATAACATCAGCCAATAATATACAACTGTAACCCGAAAATCTTGATTTGTGGAAAACCGACATAAATTACGATAAGTCATCCAGGAAAAGTATCAAATAATATAAAATGTACATAATTTAGAAGTGCTACATAACAGTTTGCGACCATACATAAGAACCCTAATTGCCACCCGGCTGACTACCACTAACCTCCCCAGCCTCGTGTTTAGAATCCGTAAAAAGTTGTGACTGAGACGCACAAGGTGGAGGGGCGGCCATCGGAGGAGTGTCATGAGTCAACATATGCTATAGACGCCCCATGAATGTCCGAACCTCCTCGACGGTAATAACGCTCATATCCATCGGCCTGGCTAAATATGCACGGAGCTCACCTGCAACCAACTGGTTCCGCTGCATTCGTAATGACATTACCCATTAGAATGTATATATAATATTTAATAATAATAATAAACATTTATTGAATTAAGCAAATTAAACATACCGCAAGAGTGTCCACAGTAGGTGTGAGATGGACAAGGTCGGTGGGACGATCCTGTCTAGTGGATCTGGGATCCACCAACACGTGAGAATACTCGTCCAGCCAATCGAGGTAGTCATCTGTCACATCCCAATACTGCGTGGCTGGTGGATCGTCTATCCGGATCAGAGGCCTTGAATCCTCATCCCACGCCCCCAATAGATCAGCATGGAATGTGACGTCATAATGACGAAGGTTGAACGCACGGGTGACTGCTATGGGCTGCGGAGGTAAGACTGGGATCCCCTGCACGTGCCTGAACTGTCGCAGGACGCGGTCCGGCAAATAAGGCTCATGTACGTCACAGACCTGGATGATACCTCTGAACATGGAAGGAGCGTAGTCCGGCCGGTCGAATGATACCCGAGCGAAAGGAAACCACTGAACCTGTAACATGTAATTTATATGATATTAGTATTTTACGTTATTATATATTATAAAATAAACTATTAGTTTAAAGAAACAGATTACCTCCTCATATCTGATGTTGTCTAGAATTTGGCGCATACATACCAAACGACCAGGGTTCTTGCCCTGTGGAACCTCCTGGCCCTCTCTGAAAGCAGCAGCATCAGCGCCAATGGCAGCAGGATCCATGACATAATGTCCACGGAAATGGGGAAAATACGCCCATATCCATGACTGTAAATCAGGACAAACGAATTTATAACATTACAATAAAAACGATAAGAATAAAATGACATTACTTACCCTCAACAGTATGCCAGAACTGGCAATGTCCTGTGCATCTCGTCTGGAAGCCTGGCCTAAGTTCCTGTATAGCAAGGCCAATATACCAGCTCCCCATGCGTACCGGTCGGTGGTCGAGTGGTCAAACATCAACGCCAACCACTTGTGCTTGATCGCCGACGTAGACTTGTCCACCATCACTGTATTGCCGAGCAGGAGGAACAGATACAGTGTAGCTATGGTGCTCTGGTCCTCCTGCGGCGCCCTCATCCTCCGCTCCAGCTCCGTCTGAATCCAGTCCAATGGAATGCCGCCGTCCTTGTACCATCTCTGCACCTGTGTCATGTCAGGATGCCCAAAGAACTGCGCGACCCTCGCCATCAGATCTATACCAAGCAGACCCGTGCAGCTCCTCCCGACAATTGGCACCCTGAGAATCTCATAAACGTCATGCAATGTAATGGTCATCTCGCCCCATGGAAAATGGAACGAGGATGTCTCAGGGTGCCATCTCTCGACAAAAGCAGACACCAATACAGGATCCACTGCCCCAGTGCCTAGAGTGCATAGATGGGTGAGACCGCTACGCTATGCCAGCTGAAACCATGTGTCTGGCCCATGTCTGATAAACTCCTCGAGGGGAGAGGTTCCAGCCGACGTGAAAGTGGACCTTCAAGACCTTGCGGTCCTGAAAATTCAACCAAGCAGTATAAGTTATCTATAAAAATTAAAATTTCAATTAAAACGGGACTACACACTAAATACGTACCAAATCCTTGCGGCGCTGAGCCCCCGGTGCAGCCTCCTCTGGAGCAGCCTCCTCCGGAGCAGCCTCCTCCGGAGCATCCTCCTCTGGAGCATCATCTCCTCGACGTCCTCTACCTCCTCTACCTCCTCCACCTCTCCTGCGTCGGTTTCTCGGGAGGATGGGGGCAGCAATATGGCCAGGAGGGGTCACGTCCCAAATTGCCCTGGAAATGTGGGTCATGTAACCCTGTAGGAGGATAGGGACTCGTGGCCCTCCTGGCATCCACGCAGCCTGGCCTAAAACGGGCGCACCGGGAGGAGGAGGTGCATAGCTAGGAGCGGGTGGAGGGGAACCAACTGGAGAGCGGACAAAATCATCGGCCTCGACCGGGGATGGACCAACAGGAGAGGGGGCAAAAAGAGGGGAAAGAGGGGGTGCGGCTGGAGGGTCGACCTCATCCGTCGACAAAATCGGCTCAAAAGAGACCCTGAACTCTCCCTCGATGTCATCGATGCCCTCGTCGTCATCTGACATCTCCTGCGTCTCATGCGCCTCCTCATCAACTGGTGCATCCTCAGCACACACATCCTCCATGGTATCATCCTCAGTCTGAACAGGAGGCTGAGAAACCGCGGGTGCGTCACCTATGATATCGGCTCGTACCATAGTAGCGCGTCGACGGACGGTGTCTGATATATGTTTCCGAGGAACGACACGTCGGTCCGCTACCGGAGCCGGATGTGTCATCCCCTCGGAACCTCCTAAAGACTCTCGTACCAACTGCATTATATTTCATATTTTCAAATCGAATTAGAATGACATAAATTATATTTCATATTAACGGCGTATTTGTTTGAAAACATTATTATTCAATCGAATTAGAATGACATAAATTAAATTATATTTCATATTTTCAAATTCTAATCAAATCTAATTCCTAATAATCTAAATTCAATGCTGCGTATCTTCAATAAAATTTTACGTACGGTAATAATAAAATTTTCATTTGCACAACATTATTCAATCTAAATAGATGGCATAATTCTAACAACATTATCAATCTAAATTCACATCTAAAATCTAACAAATATATAATTTCAATTCTAAAATCCTGTATTTTCAATTCTAAATTTCCTAAAATACTGTATTTCATAATTCAAATTATATATTTTAAATTCTAACAAATCTATATATTTTTTCTTTCTAAAATCAATAATCTAATGAAATTAAATTTTAATGAAATCTAATTAAATTAAAATTATACCTGATGGACGCCTATCGGTGTGGGAGTGACGGTAACGTCTACCGACACGTCTGGAAAGGGTGTCGATCGGGCTGTCGGTCGTCTGCCACCACCCCTCATTCGTCGTCTGATTGTGGAGTCCTCGTCATCGTCGTCCTCCTCCATCGCCACCCATACACCGCCGAGACCGCCACCACCGCCACCAATCGGGCCACCACCACCGCCACCAACCCCTGGCCGCACATCACCACCATCTACCACCATCACTGTCCGCGCATCACCGGCCTCCTCTGCCAGGCCGCCAGACCTCGCCGCCGCCGCTGGAGTCGCCACGAGCTCGCCACCGCCGCCGCTGGAGTCACGGATTGGGCCGCCAAGTGGAGGGGAAGAAGATTCCATCGTCAGATTTGGGATTAATTGAGAAGAAAAGAGGGAGGGAGGTTTCGTCGCCGCCGCCGCTGGTTCGAGAGGAGGGAGGGAGGTTTAGGGTTGAACGAATGGGGGGGAAGAGGAAGAAGAGGCGCGTCGTCAAATACAATAGGCGCACAGCTATGCGCCTATTGTAGGCGCACCGCTTTCTCCCCTATTTTGCCCCTTATCCCTTCATTTTTTTTTAAATATCATTATGCCCCTGTGCGCTTAATGTAAGCGCACAAAAGTCGTACGCTTACATTAAGCGCACAATTTGGTTTGCAAATAGACAGAAATTGGTTTGCATATAGCTTTTGCCTTAATTATTGTCTCAATTCATATTAATTTTCTTCACCTTAATTATTAATGGACCGATCAAAGCTAGTTATTTTAAGTACAGGCTGGTCCAAGTAGATTTTATACATGAGTAGAATCGATCAAAGCTAGTTAATCGATTAACTAATCATCAATATCTAATATAAAGTTGTCCTGCTGAAAAAGATTAGGAGCAATTTATTGCAAACCAAAGCACTCAATTGGGAGTGAAATTCAGGCAATTGGGAGCAATTGATTACATGGGCCGTTATAGCCCATTCGCTGTTTTAAACCAAATGTAACGGGCCCAAATTAATATCCCACGTTACATTTCTCAAGCTGGCAGCTACCTCCCTATAAACGTGACTAACGTTGCATTCGAGACATTTTTTCAGCTCCATTGCCCCAGATACAACAGAAAATGGCTTCGTCTTCCTCCTCGAAAAAAAAGAACAGCTCGAGCTCCTCCAATAACAGCTGGAGCTGCAAATTTTTACCCGCTCAAGAACATAGGTTTGCTCCATGGCTGTGGCTTTGAACTGGCAAGCCAGTGTTTTGTAATCAGGGTCGTGCTCTACGTGCTCCATCTCTGAATGTACGACAGAGAATTATCAAGTTCGTGCTACATATGAAAATAGTTGCATTAAGGGCGATATCAAATAGCCAATGACCTACCAGATTTTGTCATGTCAAGAGGAGAAATTATTACAGTGTAATAAGTTCCTTTGGTACTAAGTTCCTGGTCATTGAACCTGCATAGGCTTTCAAGAACAACAGTATAGGTGACCCTACCACTCGGCTTCTCCACCCCTCTTGACAGATGTAAGGCTCGAGCAGCAACTCCCCTGGAATTCAATAGGTCAAGGCTTCTAAAATGTATTGCCTCATGCATATATTTGCAATTTTGGTGTTCTAATACAAATGATTTGTTATCCTTGCCAAAGATATTGCATGCACATAATAATGCATAAAACAAAATCCAAAGGGGAGAGACAAGCCCATTGGCAGTTCAGAAATGGAAAACAAGTAATAGAGATAGAAGTAGTGTTCTATTGGACTTACTAAACAAACCTAAGAAATATATGACGATATCATACCAAAATAACATAATGAAAAAAAGTAGTTGTTATGCTAGTGAATAACCTCCTACTGATTTTCCCCATCAATCTTTGGAGAAGCTGAAGACACCATTTGTTTTTTCATACTATTTGAACCAGAATCTGTCGCTGCAAACATAATGTAAATGCATATCACGTCTATGTTGATAGGGAAAGTCCTTGACGTCCAATCGAATCAGACCTACCGATAATTCATTAAATAAGGGCATTTCCCCTAAATTTCTGAAATATAGTAGTCCACAAATTGGTGAATCATCAACCTCCCTGAGCAGATTGCCTGATCCGCCAGTGTGCTAAATCCGTGATGCATCCCTCGAAATTACTAATTCATCGGATGTCGTCTCCTGCATAATTTAAGCAGTTTCAGTGCAAACTAACCAAGCATCAAGCTATGAGATTTTACACCATCAGTGAACTATAATATGTAACAATATTTAGAAACTTACTCCAATTTCACAATTTTTAGAGACTTTATATCCATCTATATGAGTTTTGTAACATACACAATGCATCCTTCTATGAACAGAACTGCCCCCCCCCCCCCCCCCCCCCCCCCCACACATGTTTTCTAAAGCTTCTTGAATGACTATCAAGTAGTGAAATGGATTAAAAAGTGTTCAACTCACCTTTACAGATAATGATTTCTTTGTTTCAACCACTTTTTCTTCAATTTCGATCACCAGTTAAAAAACAATCCAAATGATGATCTCAATATTTCCCACACTAGAGTTCACTGAAGAGTGATTTGTCAATAGCACCATCGGATTTCCCCATTTTACTTACACTTCCTTCACCACCCAAGCACCCACAAAAGAACAGAAACGGGAAGGAAAAAATGGCATGTGAGGAAATGTATGATGAATTAATAAGTGTGAATAAAAAATGCTAAACCTCACACCCCTCTCAGATTTTCCTTTTTTCTTAGAAAGTACTAACGGACTTGTGCAACTTCCTATACAGATTTGATTTCATTTATGTGAAGCATAGATGTAACAACTATCATGCTGAAATGTGTAGTCTCAACTAAGTTTTGCTCAATGATTGCACTAAACAAACAAAATTGTTGCTAAGCTAATCATCCATATGACTGATAGGAATTAAAGTGAGCTAAATGACAACTTGAAGAGCCGAAATATTACGTAGTACATAGGAAAACACAAAAAAAATAGCACACCACCGAAATAATAGTGCATTTAACCACTCCAATGAAAAAAAGTAACCCCCAAAATAATAGTGTATTTAACTTTCAGGGAAAAAACAGCAGTGGTTTAAATGAGCTCTGAACTAAAGACTTTACTGTTTAACAAAGGCATTCAAGCTTCACCTTAAATAGACATTCAGGGCAATTCTAACTTTCATGCAACCTACAGCACGCCCATGCCTATAGAGCTCTGATTTTCTAGCCAACAATGGATACAACTACTGCCCAACATAGCTCAAGTAATCAGGTAAGGGTTTTAGCTCAAGTAAAGCTTGATTTTGCAACATTAGTTTCAACAATGACGGAAGTAGTTTAACCCCTAGGTAATGATAAAATTGTAACCACCGCATTAATAGTGCAATAAATCCCCCTAAAAGAAAACAGCAAATGGTTTAACTAGCCAACTAGGTGTTGAATTTTTTTTTTGCTGTTACAAAAAAACACTCATTATCCGCCTTAAATAGTCGTCCTAGCCAAGCTAAACTTCCGCGGAATTTACATTACATACCTATTACCTCTGCTGCCTCCAGCCTTTGGCGTCGTCTTCATTCCACGTTCCGCTACGTCCAGGGCAACGCTCCTATATGAATGGCCAGGGAAAAGAGCAACAAGAATGGAGGTCAGATTATCTATTCCTTTTCGGGTTGAATGATATCTTTTACTTGAAATGTTTATGTTTTTATATGCCTATTCTTAGATCGTTGTTGATAGCAAAGTAAGCTTTGTATATCCGTGCATCTTAGAAAGATCGAATATGCTATTGACCCCCTTCTTGAACAAATGATCTTTGCCTATAATATAAAAAACATTTTGGATGCCATGCATCACTTCACAGACAACTTATTAACTTCATACGGAAAAAAAAACAAGTATAACTTCCCTTAAAGTGCACTTATTCCCATCAAGCAAAATCAAGCAGCCAAAATAATAGAAAAAATCCTGAATAAAGTACAGGGAAATCAATCTTACCATCGTATTCCAATCTATATGTCCAAAGAACCCTCCTCCAAGATATGCTTATTCGAGTTTAACTCCTAACTCCAAATATTCAATGAAATAGTAAAATGCCAACTCATGTCAAATTACAGCTTTTAATCAAAGCACTGAAAGCATCAGTTTCCCACCCCCCCAATATTTCATCGGTGCACATCTCAGCCTTACAAATCACCTCTAATTGAAAGAGTTAGCCCTACGACATTGACTAAATCTCCTCCAAAATATGAGTCAAGTTACCAAAACCCAATTCCTTTTAAAATAACTAAAAGGGCCAGTTAGTTTTCACTTTTAAACTCAAAATTTACCTGAAATTAAAATGGGAGGCAAGTGTGAGACTACATCAAACGGGACCTCATACCAATTTCCCTTTTTCAATTTACTAAAGAGTTAAAGAACATGGCACAGTTTAAATTTCACAAACAACAAGCTAAACCTGCTGTCAACAACAGAGCCCCCAAAAAACACATAAGGGAATCAGAAAAAACCAATTCTCCCTTTTCAATTTACTAAATAGTTTAAGCATATGGTACAGTTAAAATTGCACAAACAACAAGCTATAAAACCAATTAGCATGTAAACTACCTCTAAGTGAAACAAGGATCTGTTTAAGGAGTCTTAATGTAGGAAACACATGCCAGAATCACAACAAGCCAAAGTAGAAATTACCATAAAAAGTTTAAACCCAAAATTAAATGGAATTACCTTGAAGTGAACTTGCATCCATCATGACCTGCACACAAATTCCAATCAAACCATCCAAAATTGATCGTAAAATAAGCAATATTTAGAAATGCAGATTGGCCAGCTGCAAACAAAACCCTCATAATCGCCAGATCCGGCCCCATCATTTCACTCATCTCTTCCCCTGAACTCTCACTCTAGGAGTGCGCAACCACCGCCATTCTAAACCTCTCGGCCTACAACGAGAGCGAAGATCTGATGGCCGATTGTGGCGCGAACATGCCGCTGGCTAGGGCACTCCGGGCGGGGAATCGGGGATGGCAACCGCGAAGGAAAAGGCGGCGTGCACTCGCTCCAGCTCTCGAAGATCGCCGACAACAAGGTCACAATCGGACCATGAGGTCCATGGTTTCCTTGCCCGCCCTATTCTCCTTCTTCAGCCATTCAAGCACCCCGAAACCAGCCATGGTTGAGCTTTGCGTAGGGTTTTGACGCAGAATTTGAATTACGCACCAGGAAGACCAAACCAATTACTCCGAGATTGAGATTGAGGGAATTTGTCCCTTTGCCACCGTGGGAAGAGAGGGGCAGATTGAGTTCCCCTTTTTTTTAACTCTCTTTCTTTTCTGTAGTGCAAGGGCGAGATTTCAAACAGTGGGTCGGGTTCGTAACCTACCGGTGTATCCAATATAGTAGACAATTAATGTAGTAGTCTAATGGTATACCAAGTATAGTTGAAAATAAACATTAAGTTGTAAATTGGGCTTCCCAGTGCAAGAATTAATATATATTATGTTAAAAGAAAATAATTTGATTAACGTGTTTAATACTATTACTTGTGACATGGGTCGGGTTCGGTTGGATTAAGTCGATTTCGGATCAAACGTGTTCGAGTCGATCAGATATGCTAACATGTTAGCGTCGGGTGGGACAAGTCTGGATTGACTAGCGGCGCACAAGTAATGAGCTTTATAAACTCTTTTCCCTAATTGTATATTAATTGTGCACTTTAAGAGAAGTTATGCTTGTGTTTATGTAGCTGTATATTTATCTAGAAATTTAAAGTGTCAAAAGATATGTATATGAATGTATATAATATAAAGAATAATGAATAATTTAATTGTATTGTAATCATATAATAATATAAATTTATTAATATACTAATCACTAATAATAAGTATAGAATAAATGTGTTATGAAACTTAGTTTATATTCTCTAATATAAGAAAAATGATGTACTATATCGATATTCAACTTTGAGATGTAAAGATATGTACATGAATGTATATAATATAATGTATTGTGCAAGAAGATAAGATATTCTACATCGGCCAATGCACTACGTGACAATACGTGCATAGGAAATAAAGTCCTAATTCCTAGGATAACACTAAACGCCACCCAATCTAAATGGCCATTCGTCATGAAGCGTCGTCAATTCCCACTAAAAGCTTGTTATGCTACGACTATCAATAAAAGTCAGGGGCAATCACTCAAGCATGTGGGGTTGTATTTACCAAGGCCAATTTTCTGTCACGACCAGCTCTATGTGGCAGTTTCTCGAGTTACACACCCACAAGGATTCAGTGTCCTGTTACTACCAACGGGGAAAGAGCCAGCTAACTACACACGAAATATAGTTTTCAAAGAAGCATTCAATCACTTGGCCACCAAAATGAATGTAAGTACTACAACCCACTATGTAAAATATGTCTGGACCCACTAAAATCTATAAACCTGGCGGAAATGATCAGCACATAGGATTATAATGTTACACAACACATACTTGGTGCGCACTATATTCATCATAATATAACGCTTTCACCATAGCTGGCTCAAATATATTTACTCATGTCTCAGGTCTAGCACCGTATGATACAACACATTTGTCACCATTAGATAGCATGGAACGCATATCAACCAATCTGGCAAACATGAGGTACGTGAATGCAATGTTTTATTCAAATATGCGCTTTGAGAATCTTTTTATGCTCAAACATTTAAATAGCTTTAGAAGAATAAATCCGCTGGCTTAACCAGACGAGCTTCTATTGTCGCAGGTTTGGGGCATCGTAGGCTCCTCAGTTGCTTCATTTGCAAGCTCTCACGCTGAGCGACCCACTCATTCAACAGAGTGCATTGTTGCATAACATTCCAATATTAGGTATCACGCATACAACTTCTCCCGTTGTCCCCAACATGAAACTTTTAATACAAGCAAAGTTTGACACAAGACAACACCTTTTAGGCTCTCAAACCAAATACATATAATCAAGCATCATACTATTACGCGTATAACCAAACTTTAAACATTCGGATGCAAAACCAGGCAAATCCCCACCATAAACTCAACAAGACATTAGTTTAAGTCATTCTACATACCCCCTAACGATAATGCTTCACCGCACACCCAAGCACCAGCTCAATACGTCCTCAACAAAAGTAACAAACGGGGCTCTGATTTCTAATTACCAATGAAAGATGTAAGGGGCCAAATTAATACTTACGGAGAATATATTTTACGATTTACAGATACTTATTATTAGTACGTAATTTTATTACAAAAACATGATATTGTATATATAAAAAATGTCATTACAAGGATTAAGGGAAATTCTGAGGTCCGGCAATTCGCATTGTACACAACGTTTTCAGAAAGTATACATATAACTATAGGGTTTTACAAATTCTATATATAAACTACGAAACATAATATAACCAAAATATATTTGTAAAGTAATCACATTCCAAACTAAATTACATAAAATTATCATATATACTTTTGGGTATATTTTTAAACAAACACCTACGTTTCTTTTAGAAACTACATAATTTTTTATTTGTTTTGATAAATTGTAGAAAATTAATTTGATTTACAATTTTTCAATAATCGACATCATAATTATTATTATTTTCAGATAGTATCTATTTTTTCTATTTAAAAGAAAAAAAATTTAAAAATCACATCCACCATATTTTTAACTTCTTTCAAAACGATATCATACTTTATATTTATAAAGGTAATATTATAAGGGTGATTTTTTTTAAAAAAAAGTGGACGTTGTTTTAAAAATATTGTTGTATAAAAATAATTAAATTTGGTTTTTTTTATGTGAAAAAATGACATAAAAATGTACATAAAGAGTAGTGTTTTATTTTTTCCTAAGAAAAAAAACTAGGTGATTTTCTACAAAACACAAGAATAGGTGATTTAAAAAAAACTAAAATAAGATAATTTTATATAATTAAGTTAAAATTCAAACTAATTTACAATAATAATACTTTGTAATATCTCGTGAATAGCACATCGATATTTCATGGTTATCGCGCAAAATTCTATTATTCATTTTTTTACCATACCTCATAACTGTTACACATTATTTTTCAAAAATTAAATAAGAATATCCATTCAAATGAGATATAACTATCAAAAAGAGGATATGAAATGTAAATAAGGATATACTGTATTGAATTTTGTTATGTTCTTCATTTGATATTTTGTTTAATTAGAGAACATTATACAATATGTTGATTATGCATCTCTAGAAAACTCGATCCCCTCCAAAACCCACAATTAAAGCCCTCTAAGTTAGGCTTCCCCTTAAATTATGAAATAGTCCATATTAATTGTCTTCCCATCAAATCTTATTAATCTAATTAACAAGATTTAAAAAATTCAGCCTTTCCTTACACGTACTTTTCTATATAATACACACCACACATTCATGCATGAGCAAAACACAAAAATGGCTTCCCTTTTCCATTACACCACCCTTCTCTCCCTCCTCCTGATCGTCCTCCTCCACCACCCTCCCGCCACCGTAGCCTCCTTCTCCTCCCACCTCGTCGAGGAGTACACCATCGACGACGTCGTCTCTCCTCACGCCCATTCCCCCGTAAAGACGACACAAAGCCGGTTTTTGAAGAAGATAAAGAAAGGGACACTACCACGTATAAGCCTTAATGAAACGGCTCAGTTTTATATAATGAAACGATTTATTGAAATAGTCAAACCTAATGAAACGGTTTAAGAAACGGTTAAAGGAAATTTTATTCTTGCAACACTAGAATGAAACGGTTATTATAATTTTGGAAACGGTTTTTCGTCCGTTTCAATATTAATTAAATTAACATATCAAATTCCTAGCTTTCCTCTTTAGTAGGAAAGCTCTCTTTCCCTCCTTCGGTGCGGGTCTTCTCTCCCTCTTTCGGTGAGGGTCTTCTAGCCTTGTGCTAGTCCGCCGCCGGTGTTTCGTGGGTGTGATCCTTGGCTGTCTGGTGACCTTCGTTCCTCCGTTCTCCTCTCACTCTCCCTGGCGCTGGTTTTCTGTTTTTCCCCCTTGGTTTTGCTTTCATGTGGTCTGCTCCTGCTGCTGTGGGCAAGGGCGGCAATTCCTCTTTTGCATCGCCGCTTGCTCCCCTCGTTTCTTCATTTTATTGCCTTCTGTCTGCTGGTTTCTTGTTTGGAGTTTGCCGGTGTGCTTTCCGCTCGGTTTTCCCTGTCCGAGGCCATGGAGTAGGTTCTCAAATCCCTAGACTTGTCTTCCTCTTTGAAAAGTCTGGAGCGATTCTAAATCCCTAGACCTGTATTCCTCTTCGAAAAATCTGGAGCGAAGGGAGGACGAGTGGGGCGGAACCTCGTTGAACAGAAATTTGGGTACAATCGCAGGGAGGAACAAGAAGGTCGACGCTTGGACTGCACTCTTCACAACGTGGAGGACGATCGAAGCTTCAACCAACTAAGGTTACTTTTCTTCTCTGCCGTTTAACTTCTCTTTTGATGCTTAAATTTCACAACATCTACTTAAAATTCAACTTGCTGCAAATGATTGGAAATTATGAGGGTGGAATTCGTTGCCCAGTACTGTTGTATATGGATTACAACCTAATTTTTAACTTGGAGATTCTCGCACATGAACAAGCTAGGCATGTAGCCAGTATTTTGGTAGATTTATTCCAACTCCAAAATTCAAGTTTTTTTCTTGTATTTCCTTGTGGATGATGTAATATTAGCACTTTTTCTAGTTTCTTCTAATGTCAAATTTGGCTCCTCTCGGCTGCATTCTCAATTGATTGTTTTTGGGTTTCTTTGTCTAGGTTTTTAAGCATTTTCTTTTATGTTTTGTGTTTCTGCTAATGAATTGGAGGCCTTTCATTTTGATTGAATTAAATCCCATGGGGGTTTAGTGGTATGGAAGGTTTTAGTTTTTTTTGTATAAACATTTAAGAAGAAGAGTTTAATCATTCAACCATGTGGCCACCTCAGCTGGGTAATGATGTGATGATCTTACCAAAATTGCTTTGTTTATAAAAAGTGGAATGTAGCTTATTTGGTGTTGGGTGCTTCTTTACCAAATTCCAAGCATGAAAATCTAAAATGTTGAGAAAAGAGAGCAAGTTCCTGTTTTAGTTAGAAAGAAAACATAAAGTGGAATGGAGAAAGTTATGACGAATCCTAATGTTGGGTTCTACATGAACGTGATGTCTTTGGAGCAGGAGGATATTTTATAACCTCTCCTGAAGTTAGCCAGATGTTTGGGGAGGTAGCTAAATGGACTTTGGTTCTTGCAATATAAGTCTCCTCCAGATTTCTCATTCATATTTTCTCTGCTTGTTACTTCTAAGTTACCTTCTTGCTTTTTTGTCGCAAGATGATTGGCGTATGGGTTGTGTGTCATTGGGAGATCATGGGGAAACCTAACGAAGTTAATATAGTTGAGCTTGGTCCTGACCGAGGAACACTCATGGCTGATTTTTTATGTGTAAGAAAATTGCTATTTCTTGTTGGTAGATTCTAGCTTATGCACTGCCACATTGGATATGAGAATTCTGAAACATGTCATCTTTCTGTTCAGTGTATTCACTTGTTAATTTATACAAATAATTTGTATCTCATGATACATCAAAGTTGAAAAATTTCACAAACTTGCTACTTGTATAGCTCGTCGAATGCAGTCATGTTTTGCGGAAGCTCCAACATTCGACATTGATATGGGGGAGGAAGACGATGCCATCAGTGCATTAGCTTGACATGATGTGTCATGGCACTCTATACTAGATCGGGTTCCATCAGGTTGTATGTTCAGAACTTTTGGTGTAATGTGCAATTTTAAATTGGTGCTCATTGCTTGCATTACATACATCTCTCACTTTTGAGCCATGTGTTTGACAAAGGAGATGTATGCGTCATGTTCTCTCTTCTCTAGTTAACTTCCTCTTTTGTTTCTTATAATATCTTGCAATGCAAGTTGACAAGTTCTTAGTTATAAACTGAAATTGAATAGGAACTTTTATTGTCAATTTATTTCGATGTGTTTTGCTAGGTGGGAACTTGTTGTGTGCTTTACTTTGAGTTAACAAATAATATATCTGAATTGTTTTATCGTTCATAGGTGCAAATATGCTAGGGACACATTTATACAGTGAGAGTAATTAGAATTGTTTGAACACTTAAGATGAGATATAGTGAGTAGTCTCCTTCAATTTCATAGATGACATGATAGCTTTGAAACTTATGAAAAAGAATACATCTTTATGGTAGCGAATTGCATGAAGGAAAAAAGCATGGGAAATAATTTCCTTCTCCTATTGGCAAGGAAGAGAATGATGTGATCTCTTTCAGAAATCATTAACACTAAAATCCTAGGGGAATCACTATTTATGTCTAAAAAATTCTTGATATGGGCAATTCTTAGATCCAAACTATAGGCTTTAATTTATTTCAGATCATACTTTTGTTGATTTTTTTCAAAATAGGGTTTTTCTTTCTTACCTAGGAGATCTCATGCTAAAGTTTATGGTAGGGATGATTACTAATGTCTTTAGTTGCTGTGTTGCTTCATTTTGACAGATTCTGATGATTCATTTTGTTGGCTGGAATGCTGGAGTATTGCCTCATTTTGTTGATGTCTTGTGCTGGAATGCTAAAGTTACGATTACTGATGTCTTCCCTAATGAGTGTTGATGTCTTGTGTTAGAGTATTGCCTCATTTTGCTGATGTCTTGTGATGGAGGATGCTTGCTATGTCTTGAGCTGGTGTTGCATGATTTTGACAGATCGTGATGATTCCATTGGGCAAGATTTGCTGAATTTTGCTACGTACTCATGCAACTTCATCAATTCGGCTTGTTTAGTATCTATGTACATAGGTGCATTAGGTCAAAACTTATCCCTTTTGGCCATTTTTTTAGTCATTGCACCATGTTCATTTGTTCTAGAAATATTTGGATAAATTAATCTTGTATGCTTAAGATACTTCATATTTTGCACTTATATGCTTAAGTATTGTAAATACTCTATTTTCTCCATTTAATATATTTACTAATTTAACACAATCTCATATTTTTATTCCTCATTTAATTTATATACATTATGCAACTGAAAAAGAATAAATATAATATTTTATTCTATATTTTCTATAAATGTAGTGAGCATTAAAACCGTTTCATTATCTATAATTATCTGTTTCAGTAAATGCATGAAACCGTTTCATTAGCAATCGTACATGTTGCTTTAATCATAAAAACCGTTTCAATAGCTATTTAAAAGAGTTGCATTAGCTAATACTCAAATGAAACGGTTGTTTTATCTAATGAAACGCTTTGTTAAGGCTTTCTTACAACCGTTTCATTAGCCTACATTAACCGTTTCATTAGATCTAATGCAATGGCAGTAACTGAAACGGTCAAAAACCGTTTCATTAGGCCTAAAGAAATGGTTTTTCGACTTTAGAAAACGATTTTCGACCGTTTCATTAGGGCTTATATGTGGTAGTGGGATGCGTTGCACAACGGCATACAACAACCATTACAACATATGTAACGGGGTTTCGACTAACAACGGGACCAGCATTATCCACTGCTGCAAGAAGCATTGTCGCAACGTTTTGAGCGACAAGAACAACTGCGGCGCCTGCCGCCACAAGTGCCGCTTCGGTCAGTGTTGTTGCGGCGGCGCCTCCACTGACGTCATGCGTAACCCTAGGCATTGTGGCAAGTGCAACTGCAGGTGTCCACGTGGGGTTGCGTGCGGGTACGGCGTTTGTGGCTACGCTTAATTAGTTTGTGTTAATTGAACTTAATCAATATTTAATTGAGTACAAACATATACGATGTGATTGTTGGTTATACATGTAAGGTTTTTGAATCATTGGTTCTATAAGTTATACTCCTTCAGTCCTAGATAGAACATCCCATTTGGGGTGGGCACGTTTGTCGAGCGGTGTTTTGTACCGTTAATATATCTAATTACATAATCTTAAAAATTATAATTTTTGTATATTATTAAAATACTCGTTGAGACAAATCAAACAAGACTCCACATGACTATGTTTTTTCTTATATATTGAAAGAAATATTAAAAATTCTCTTCAACTATAAATAGTATAAGAAAAAATAATGGGAAAAACTTAATGGGATGTAGGGAATAGTATATATAAGACTGCGATCTCGGTTGTTCAGTGCACTGATTGTATATGCGGTGATTATATATTATTCAGTTCCTTATATATTTCGATCTGATTAACTTGTTAAATTTGATTTCAATCAAATGCATATGTTTCCGGATCTGCAAAACTACGTATCTCATTGCATTTTACGGAGTAATTAATTCATAGAAATCAATTACATTGAATCAACACCGAACTCTGTAATTATATACTTAATTAATTTTGAGATCTGATCAAATTTAGGTAGTACTCCCTCCCATCTGGAATAGATGTCGCTTTAGAATGGGTGTATTGATTTGGAATAGATGTCGTAGTACAGTGGGAATGAGTAAAGGAATTAAATTGGGAAGTGGGAAATGTAAACACTTTAATGGGTCAACTTTTTATTTTTTTGGTTTTAAATTCGGAAGGAGTGGGAACCGTGAAATGGAAACACTTTTTAATGGGTCATCTTCTTCCAGGGGTATTTTTCTTGCAATAAAAAAATGGCGTAAAATCGCGCAGTCGCTTTTTTTTAGCCGTGCACTTTCCCATGGGCGGCTCGACATGCCGCCGAGAAAACTCGAGTTTCATGGACGGCTTCTCGAGCCGCCCATGATGGGTTCAGTTTAGGGATTTTTTTTTGAAATAAATAAAAATGTGTTTTTAAAAACCGGTTCATTGAAACCGGGGTTGTAGGCGGCACGAAATGCCGCCCAAGAAACTGGGTCAGTGAACCGGGTTTTTTGGGGGGACAGGGTTCATAGGCGGCACTTCCTGCCGCCCAGGGTTCATGGACGGCACGTGGTGCCGCCCAGTGAGTATACGTTTCACTCCCAACGGTCGATGTGGGCTGTACGTAGGGCCGCCCAGTACAGGTGTAGCCGGCTATATAAATTAGGGATGGTGGTATTGTATTGTATCCAAATCTAGAAACTCATTTTCATAATAAATGTCGTCGTCAAGCGATTCTGGTTGGAGGGGATTGTCGGAGTCCTCTTCGAGCGCTAACACATCTGTAGATGATGAGGGCGATTTGCAGGCGCCAATTTCTCCCGAGTACTTCAAGGTATGTAATATTGTAATTTTTACTGTATAAAATAATTAGATCTTAAATGTACGTAGTCTTTGAAATGTTAAACTGTTTTGAAATAATATTTAATTTGTTGATATTAGTTTTTAGAAATTTAATTATTAATTAGTCTCTAATGTGGTAATTTTTGTATATAAATAGGATGATTCTAGTGATGATGGATTTATAGCTATCGACTTCTCATCCCATTTTACTACTACTGAGATATTTCCTAGTAAGGAAGGATTGAGAGATTGGGTGCAAAGGGTAGGTTTTAGTCTTTTTATGGTGATCACTACTAAATCATCAAATCCTAAAAAGATTATACTTCACTGTGAGAGATCCGGGTTACCTAGGTCCGGCAAGAAGAAGGTGTTAGTCGATGGTATAAAGGTCAGCCCGATACGAGTGAATAAAACTAGGTCAAAAAAGAAGGGTTGTCCCTTTTTGCTGCATGGTACTTTTAGGGAAGGAAATGTTATTAGAGATCCTGGGTGGACCTTATCGGTTGTTAGTGGATCCCATAACCATATGCTTTCTACCACCTTGACCGGCCATGCATTTGCTACCCGACTTACGAAGGAGCAGCGTAGGAAAGTGATGATTGATACTGCGGCGGGTGCAAGACCCAAGGTTATTTCTACACATCTTAGGAATGAATATTCGAGTGCAACGAGTTCGAGGAATCAGGTGTACACTGTTAGGGCTAAGGAGAGGTTGAAATCCCTGGGCAATCTGAATGTGACACAATGGTCATTGGGATTTTTGAATGAGAAAGGCTATTTGTTGGACACTGCTACTAAGACGAGGGAAGATGGGAAGGAGGTTTTGGCGTGCTTGTTTATTTCTCATCCAGACGCTCGACATTTGTTGTGCATGTTTCCTAATGTCGTCATTATGGATTCGACCTACAAAACCAACAGATAAACCTTAGTCTTTTTTGTATTATGTGTAGATAATGGTATTTTCTGCGGGTTTTAATTTTTTTTTGTATTGCATTTATAGGTACGGTATGCCTCTGTTCCAGATTGTTGGGTTTACTTGCACCAACTACACATATTGCATTGCTCTTGTGTTCATGGAAAGGGAGACGACAAACCACTATGCATGGGCGCTGAGACGATTGAAGTGGTTGTACGGGGAGAAAAATCATGTATGCATCATGTCTGATCGAGAGCTAGGACTGATCAAGGCTGCTAAACTGGTGTTTCCGAAGGTTCGTCATCACTTGTGTCAGGTCCATGTAGACCGTAATGTGAAGGCATATGCTAAGACGATGAAGATTGACGAAAAAAAATTCTCGGGAAGTGTTCGTCGGGTGATGAGGTCTCACACAAAGGAGGAGTACAGAGAGCGGCTTGCTCACTTTAAGGGGATATGGAGTGAAGGCTTGGTGCGATATGTGGAGCAAACTTGGTTTAATGAGCATAAGAAGAAGCTGGTTGCGGCATGGTGTGATGATGTTCTCCATTTTGCCACAAGAACATCAAACAGGTAACTTTCATATAAACATTTGCAATCAAATTGGGCTATAAAATTTATTTAGTTAATTGTATACGAATATATTATTTTCAGGGTTGAGGGTCAGCACTCTATGCTTAAGGACATGATTGAGACATCCGTCGGAGGGTTCGACACACTTGTGCAGCACATCGACAACATGTTTGTTGATCAGCATCGGAAGATCCGATATGAGATGACCAAGAACTGCACTGCCTTTCCCATGGAGATAGTGAAAGGCCATGAGTGGGTTAAGGTGTTCTTCAAGCGCATCCTTGAAAAGTGCTCTGAAAAATGCCTGAGGATGTTGTATGCCCAAGCTATGTTAGCAAAGGAGGGGAAAATTGGGAACAAATGTGCTGATTTTTGGTGGAGGTCCACACTGGGGCTGCCTTGCCCACACACAATTAAGGTCTACGTGGAGACGGGTTATCCGTTAGTGCCTGAAGAGGTTGATATTTTCTGGAAGCAGATCCGATGGGAAGGGGTGGATGCTAAGGATCTTGATGTCGATGATGGTGTTTCACTGACAGCGGACAATGTCACGGTGGATGACTTCGTTGAAGAGTACTTATGTGGGACAGTTGAGGGATTTGATTTGAAGAAGATGGCGGAAAAGTGGCGTGAGTCAAAGGACCCTACATCGTGCGATATTCAAGACCCGCCACGTGGTGAGACCAAGAAGGGGAGGCCTAGGATGAATGCGAGAAAGACCGGTATGAAGAGGAAAATGTGTTGGGACGAGCATGTGGATGCAAACATGAAGAAGGAGAAGCAGAAGCAGAAGATGAAGATGGAGGATGAGGAGCTGGGAGTGGATGAGGAGGATGAGCCTGCAGAGAAAGAGACGACCAATGTGAAACCGTCCGTTGGATCCCCGGGATCGAAAGGATGCCCTTCTAGCGGACGACCTCACAGTGGAGTTTCAACAGCAAAGGGGAGTGCCACTAAACCTGCAAAGCCGAAATCTGCTTCAACCAAGTCCAAGTCGGGTTCAAACAAGCCGGTCAAGTATCTCGGCTTCAACTGGGGGCACGAGAATATTGATCATTTCATGCTCGCCTACATTTCTGGAGTTCAAAATGTCAAAGGTGATGGTCATTGTGGGTTCCGTTCTCTTGCCATTTTGCTTTGTCGCCAAGAAGACGAGTACATTGATGTCCGATTAGGGCTTTCGAAGCACGTCCAGGCACATGGAGCGAACTACATAGCGATGCTTGCGGAGGAAGCGTTGACGTTGGAAGAATTTGTTAGGAAATTGAATTATATTCCTTCACCGTGCATGGCAAACTTCTGGTGTATAATGCCTATTACTGGGTTGGCGTTTGCAACGGAACACCAAGTGGCTGTTGTTGTCTTATCATGGTTCGGACCGCACACATGTCTTCCATTGTGGGCCCCCCCGGGTGCCGAGCCTCCGACAAAGGTTTATGCGATAGCACATGTAGGCAGGAGAGACCATTACGTACCGGTATGTGGAGTCCTACTCTCTCGTATTTACTTATTCTTTCATAATTTTTTTAGTAACTGTATTGTTTACGTGTACAGATTTGGCTTGTTAATGACCATTGTCCCATTCCACCGCCTCCAAGACAGTGGCGCATTTACAAGGATCCAAGTGTTGATGGATGGGATAGTCATGAGCGCTTCAAGGATAGGTTCAAGAATTATGTAGAGGAGCGAGCATATCATGGGCGACCTGACATACTTACCTAGGTTTTTTGGATTGTAATCGACTTTATATATGATATTGTATTTCCTTTTGTGTGAAAGTTTGATTGAGATTGATCGTATATTGTGTTTTTAATCATTTGTTTTTTAGAATTGAAAAAAATCGGGAAAATGCTATACGAGACAACAATATTACTAATCATTAACAAAAACACATTCACGAAAACATTAAAGCGTACACTAGTTTAACATGAAACATAAAAAAGCTATCTAATCCTCGTCCGAATCGGCCTCCCCGCCATCATCATAGCTGCCGTTGTCCACCACAGATTTCGGATCTTCTAAAAGACCGGGGATATGGCGTCTCGGGTGTGCAGACTCTGTGTAAATGGGAACTGGAACACCAGGTCTGTAAAGAGCCATAATTTTAGCTATCTGATCCTCGTGTACCACCTCACAGAGTCGTGGACGATCCACGCCTGCTGGAAAGTAAAAAATCCGACCAGGGGGAACCCCGTCTCCAGGCTCGAGATGGTAAAATAACGCCAAGTACAAGAAACCTAATGACAACCCCCCCTCTCCAGGCTCGAGATCCCCCATCCGCAACGTGCGGACCTCGCCACCTTCGTAGCCATGGAAAAACATGTCCATCCCACTTCGTTGGCGTATCATTCGATTGTAGGTGATTCGCCCATTTTCGTAAACTTTGAGAACCAAAGGCGCCATTACCTTAAATAGAACCGAAGAAAAGTTTGTGAGGAGTGGAAATTGTGTGTATTTCGAGGGGTTTTGGGGCCGTATTTATAGGCTAAAATAGGACCGTTGTGGGCGGCCCACAGAGCAGCCCATGAGGGTTCACTGGGCGACACACAGAGCAGCCCATGAGGGTACTGGGCGGCACTGTGTGCCGCCCAGTAGGGTACTTGTGAAATTCTGGACCCTTTGGGCGACACTATGAGCCGCCTAGACAGCTTTTTTACTATATAAGGAGAACTTTTGTTGATAGATTCATTACATTCGTAGGAAACCAAACACTATAACAAATAATGGCATCTTCTTCTGAATCATCAACAAACCCCCCACATCAACTATGCGAGTATAATTTGAAACCCGTTGTCTGTACTTGGGATTTGCAGTGGAACTACGGAAGGAGGTATTGGGGATGCCCGAGGAAGCAGTGTTTATACATGAAGTATATTGATCCTATGTACGAGGATAGGGCACACGCGGTTATTCGACAACAGTGGCGGGAAAAACAAGATCTTGTTAAGGAGAAACAAGATCTTGTTAAGCAAAATCAAAAACTTTTACAAGATCTGGGTAAGATGCGTAGGTATAACCGCAAACTATATAATGATGTACATCGTATACTGCCTTAATGTCGTATCTTTTGTATAATGTTCTTTACGTACTATCAAACTTTGTAGGGAGCAAGCCATTTTATCAAAGCAGAGATACGATATGCCGCAAACTTTTACCAGAGACTATCCTAATTTTTTCAAACGCAACTAGCCGATAAAATGGCTAGTTGCGAAAGAAAGAACTCTGATGGTATTCATCCGGCGAAGAATATGAATGTACGGTTATATAACGTTCTGTATTGTTTTGGGTCATTAATTAATACTAAAAACAACCAATAATTTTGTCATATGTTGAATATCACTATTATAACACAAAAAAATATTGTATTAGCATGGGCGGCGTGACACGCCGCCCATATCATTTCATCACCACAACTCTGGGCGGTACGCTGTACAGCCCATGGGCGGCACAGTGTGCAGCCCATGGGCTGTACAGCGTGCCGCCCAAGATGCCTATAAATAGGCCATACGGGGTCCCCTTTCTACCAAGCTTGTCTCACCCAAAGAGGCAAGCTTCCACATCCAAGAGGAAGGGATGTGTTTGATCGCGGTAAGAAAAATAAATATATGTATTTTATTGATTATTTACGCTATTAGGTTGTAGTATTCGTTGGAATCTAATTAAATAATATTTTATTTCAGATACAAGAATTCAATATCGTGGGTTTCGTCGTCTAGCATTTTCAGAACTTCGGTCCCGGAGGAACACAGTCAATCGCCTTTTCCACCTTCACTTGTGAGCTTAAACTGAACTGTCTTGTATTCATTGTAGACTCACGTCATGTTGTGGTCATTTCCAACAGTGCGTTAAGATGGATGCGATTGCCTTGTGGTCATTATCCTCTTGACCGAGTCAAGAGTCCTAGGACGAACCTCCTTCGGCCATGTCGTGCATGCTGATCTGTTCTTTTTTCCTCGCAGCAGCACAGAAAAACATGGGATCTTCAAATTTCGGTATTTGTAGGATTTCAAGTTTTTCTGTGATGCAGCAAGAAAAAAAGAGCAGATCAGCATGAACGACATGGCCCAAGGAGGTTCGTCCTAGGACTCTTGACTCGGTCAAGAGGATAATGTCCACAAGGCAATCGCATCCATCTTAACACACTGTTGAAAATGACCACAACATGACGTGAGTCTACAATGAATACAAGACAGTTCGGTTTAAGCTCACTAGTGAAGGTGAAAAAGGCGGTTGTTTGTGT
The DNA here is from genome assembly GCA_027886185.1 of Rheum nobile. Taxonomy (NCBI): domain Eukaryota; kingdom Viridiplantae; phylum Streptophyta; class Magnoliopsida; order Caryophyllales; family Polygonaceae; genus Rheum; species Rheum nobile. The sequence continues at coordinate 2,167,967 of WOAB01000207.1, read as the reverse complement.
TCCTCTTGACCAAGTCAAGAGTCCTAGGACGAACCTCCTTGGGCCATGGCGTACATGCTGATCTGCTCTTTTTTCCTGGCTGCAGCACAGAAAAACATGGGATCTCCATATTTCAGTATTTGTAGGATTTCAAGTTTTTCTGTGATGCAGCTAGGAGAAGGAGCATATCAGCATGAACGCCGTGGTCCTAGGAGGTTCATCCTGGGCTCTTGAGTGAATGTATATGTATAGTGCAAGAGTTGTGTATGTCATTTGTTCCAGTGTGTATGTATTTTTTTTAAGTGTGTAAGCCATTAGTGAATGTATATGTGTTTTTAGAATTTATACGTGTTTTTAGTATATGTATGTAATTTAAGCCATCGGTGAATGTATATGTGTTTTTAGAATTTGTACGTGTTTTTAGTATGTGTATGTAATTTAAGAATATACATGTGTTTTTTAGAAATAACGCACGAAAATCCAACAAACCAATAAGCAAAGAACTAAAACTAGAAACGACGGAACAAATTAGAAACGACGGAACAAATATCTAAATACGAAACCAATAAAGCCAAAAGTCATACTTAATTTACTGGAATTTCAATCTCCAAAAATGTACAAACACAAAAGTCAAAAGTCATACTACGAACTCTCCGTCTCACTATCAGATGAGTCATCTAGATGTGGAGTGGAAGCACTAGCTAAGGACACACCTACACCCGAACCCACGCCCGGTGCCCATACTGGAGGAACAGAAGAGGTCGGCTGAGACGATGCATGCTGAGCTGTTGCACGCTCTTCCGCCATCCTAGATGATTCGGCTCTCTCAAATATAGTAGCGTCTGCACTATATGCATGGGAAGGCATCTGTGAAGCCCGTACAAGCGGTGGAGCTACAGGAATGACGTCACTGAAAAGGATGTCATGCAAATGCTGAAAGTGCTCCCTACACCCTAAACAACCTCCTCCAGACATAAGCTCCTGAAGATAGGCCTGGCTCATCGCATGACGCTGCAAATGAAAACAAACATTTTAAAAACATAGACTTTCATAAAATAATTTAAAAGAATAAAATGGGAAAAAAAACATACCCTTTGCAAGTTGATAGCCGGAGGTGGTCCTCTACTGATACGAGGCTGGACTGGCGCATGCGGACTCACGTAAGGATGCGACACCTGTAGATACCAGTCCAGGTACGCGTCGTGGACATCCCAAGCCATCGTCGCAGGAGGACTCGCCAAGATGTGGGGGCAAAGATGATGCTCACGCTGGTCCCACCTGTGCCAACGCGGGTCAAAGTGCAACTGGTATCGCCTCGTCCCCCTGAAATTAAGAGGACGCACTGCAACCAGAGGCTCTATGATATCCATCGGCCTGCTCTGTCGATAACCGAACTGGCGTGTAAGCCGATCTGGCATGTAGGCCTCCTCTACACCGAGAAAACGAATAGTCCCTCGATAAGTGGAGGACCTGTGACGACCTCGAAAATCAAGACCCTCGTACGGAATCCACCGTATCTGCAATTAACAAAACACGATGGACCATAAATTAATTCATTACGCTTTCTTACTGTAAATTAAAATTGAAAAAGAATATGTACATCCTCTGGCCTATACTCGTCTAGAATTCGTCTGTAGCGTGACTGGTCACGGAGCGACCGGAGAGGTGTCCGGCCAATGCAGTATCGTCCAGCGCGTCGTATGTCGTCGTCCGCACCTTCCTTGAGGTTAGGGTTGCCCGGGAAGTATACAAAGTACGTCCAAATCCAAACCTGCGTACAGAGAAAGACAACCACTAGTTATAAACAATTCAATAATGTATATTAATAATCTAAATTATAAGTTAACTATATTAAAGGCCTACCTCCAAAAGACGTGCGCAGCCGGCGAACTGTGCAGCTCCGGCCCGAGAACCCTCTCCGAGGTTCCTATAAAGGAGAGCCAGAATCCCGGTACCCCAAGCAGTATGAACGACACGCTCCCAGTCCACAAAAAGAGGTAGCAGTGTGGTCTTCAGCTCGTTCGTTGACTTGTCAACGAAGATGCTAGCCGACATGGCGTGCCATAAGAAACCGACTGCTATATCCTCTGGGTGGGCACCCTCCTCAATCATCCTTATCACATGCCTCCCAAGCTGGAATTGCTTGACCCAACCCTTCCTAAGGTCGCAGACCATGTCAGCATCATCCTCATCAAAGTTATAGTCTGAATCTATCCCAAACAAATAGCCGAACAAAGCCTCACACTCCGCCAACTCGATATCCTGACCGGTCCATGGCGACGTCACCTCAAATCCCTCGATCGGCAGCCCTAGAATCATCAGCACGTCATGTAGCGTAGGACCTATCTCGCCCTAGGGAAAGTGGAAGGTGTTCGTCTCTGGATGCCATCTCTCAAAGAACGCTGAAATGAGGTTGTGATCAACATGGCCGAACTGGAAATCAAGTAAACCGGTCAACCCCGTCTGCTGCGCAATCCAAAATCAGGACCCCTCCGCAGGGACCCCTCTGGGAATACGATCCCTCCAAAATGCAAACTGCGAAGGGCGTGTCTGGACCCTCAAATTCCTAACAACGTCCTCAGGTCGGTCCAACGACGCCTTCGTCCATATCAGCTCTGCAATGTGCGTGTCAAAGTTCCTCAACAAAGAAGGAAACTGCTCAGCTGGCTCAGGAGGAGGTGGGTCCTGCGTGGCTGGCTCAGGCTGAGACGGGGCCTGCTGAGATGGAGTCTCCTGATGTGGCTCAGTGGGAGATGGGGCCTGTGTGGCTGACTCAGGCTGAGACGGGGCCTGCTGAGATGGCTCAGGTGACTCCTCCATGTGTAGCTGCTGCTGAGGCGAGTCCTCAAGAGGTGGGTCCTCCTGATGTGACTGCTGAGGTGGGTCCTCCATAACCACGTCCTCATCTGAGCGGACGGGACCAACATCGTCCTCACTAGCACCCTCACTATGGCCCTGCGATACACCGTCAACCCTCCTCTTGCGAGCAGATGCAGTAGTAGGGCGACTATCTCGATCGGACCGTGCGATCTTACACAACACTTCCTATTTTTGCATTAAAAATATAGAAAATTGTTTTCTTACAAACAAAATCAATATATTAAAATTTTCATTACAATAACATATTTAATATTATAGTATAATTGTCGCAATTTACCTATACTATTTTTTACAATGATTAAATACAATAAAAACCAAATTTACAAATATAACTATATTCATTTTACCCACTATAACCTATTTACATATGTCCAAATATTATTTTCATACAAACAAAATAATATATTACAATTTTCATTACAATGATATATTAAATATTATTTAATAGTATAATTGAGCATATTACCTATACTATTTTTAACAGTATAATTGAGCATATTACCTATACTATTTTTTATAAGATAATGATTTAATAATCTAAAATCCAAGTATATAAATCTACAAGTGCAGAAACAATTTAATTAAATAAATTAGATTTAACGATTACAAATTTAAAAAACACCATACCTTTTCAGTTGCCCTCCGTTCATATTTTTGCTTTTCGCGAACTGGAATTTCACCCAAGTTTGAAATGGCCTCCTGACCAACCGCGCACGTGACGTCGAAAGCATTCTCCGTCGCGATATCGCCCTCCTCGCCCTCGGTCCTGGGCGGCTCCGCAGGCGGCCCAGATTCCACCATAGTGGGTGGCTCCGCAGGCAGCCCAGATTCCCCCATAGTGGGCGGCTCCGCAAGCGGCCCAGAATCGTCGCTGCTTCCCCCCGTCACACAGAGATTGGCCGCCGCCGCCAACGTCAAATCGGCCGTCGAATCGCCGCCGTCTCCGCCTAGCACTCCCGCCGCCGCCTCCAACGCCTCTTGCTCGTCCAATATCGCAAATAGGCCGTCCACTGAATATTCGTCGCCCGACTCCATTTTTGTGTATTTCGAACGCTGGAAATCGCATCGGAGAAGACGACCCTGGGCGGCCTTATATAACGGCGACGTTTCGAATTTTTTGGCGGTTTAGGGTCTGGGCGGCCTACTAAGCCGCCCACATTTTAATTTCAAATTCCACTTTCGGCGGCCTGTTGAGCCGCCCACAATTTAGGGTTTACACTCGGCGGCTTACAGTCCCGCAGAGGTTTAACCCGGTTTCCAGAAAATCATATTTTTTTTAATAAATAAATAAATTAAATTATAAAACCGGGTTCTACAAAAACCAATAAAACTGAGCGGCCCATAATGTCGCCCAGGTCCAAATCAGGTTCATAAAAAAACGGTTTGCATGGGCGGCATTAGGTGCCGCCTATGTGCAAACCGGGTTTTTGGAAGGGTATTCTGGGCGGCATGTAGAGCCGCCCAGGAGGAAGTGCGCGGCTAAAAAAAATCGACTGCGCGGTTTATCGGCCTAAAAAAAGATACTCAAATGCATACGGCCGGAGTGGCTATCCAGATCCCACGTTAATACAGCTAGTATTGTTAATCGGGTCGGTCAAGTCGGGTTCGGTTATTTCGGATTCGAGTTAAAAACAGGCTGGGTTATTTTAGATAATACTCCATAGGTTAAGCTTGTCGGGTCATTACAGGTCAGTGGACGATTCGGGTTAACTAATAGGTCAAAAACATCATTTTTCAAATATTTTGTTCACTATTTAAAAATTATTAAATAGTTAAAAATTAATTTAAATATGTCAAAATAAGTTGAAATGAATTAAACTAATAATAATATTATTAATTATTTTAATGTAATTGATATTAGTAGACCAAAATCATATTTTATTTTTATTTTAAACTTTTATTATATTAATTTATAAATTTTTACATTATACAAAATTATATAAGTACAACAATGTTTTTGTAGGATATTAAGCATATTATCATTATTTATATGTCATTTATCATATATATTTTATGTTATATTTTATTAATACTCCACATTTATTTGTTAATCAGGTCGGGTTCGGGTTGGTCGGGTTCGGTCTTGGTAAATCCGGGTTCGATAACTTTAGATTATCAAAATTTCGGTCAGGTCGGGTCCTAAAGCGGGGCGACCAGGTCAGTAAAACGGGTTCGGTCACTTTTTGATAACTCTACACATTAAAAATAACAATTAATATATGAATAGAATTTTTTTTATATGTGCTCATGAACACATAATAAAAATCTCATATTTAATAATAATTCTTTTTAGTCATTTTTGTGCTCATCCATTAATGTTAATTTTTGTCCTATAATTTTCATAATGTTAGACGGTACATTATACTAGAATGAGATATTCCATTATAACAGTAGTACAGTACGTTGAGAATCTTACACCGACACTTCTGCATGATGAGATTTTTTTTTTAATTAGGAAAGAATTAGGCGGAACCTAACTGCGGTGTAAGATCCGGCCTAAAACATTCCGAAGGATGAGAACTTTCAGTTCTTGATTGGATTCTAAGGCAGTTTTCGAGGTTGAGAAGCTGAGTTTGACAAAGTAGTCAGCAAATCTGTTAACTTTCCGAAAAATGTGCCTTATGAGGACTTCCTGGAAAGAACGGAGATCGAAGAGGATATTAGCGATTACTATTTCAATTTCCCAAGGACAAGTCCAAATGCCTAAAACAGAGTTAATAAGGCAAATATTATCTCCTTCTATTTCGATTTTGTTGAGGTTAAGTGATATAGCTTTTTTGATGTTGTTTCTTAATGTTATGGTTTCAACCATGAGTGTTGAGTGACATCCATATTTTTGGTTGGACATATGGATAGTTTCAGCATGATCATTTCTGATAATATGCCCTGTTCCTATTGGTCCGTTTGGTAGTTTAGATCTATCAAAGTTTATTTTGCAGAATCCAGGTCGAGGTTTATCCCACTTAATGTTTTTGGTTTTGCGCCGTTGAGCTGAGGTAGTTCTTTGGTGTGTTGAGTCATCTGTTTCGAGTTTTTTTGTTTTGTTTCAGTTGAGTATAATTGTTTCTATGTAAAGAGTTAGATCTTTTATGTTACTTGGCCCTTTAGTTTGGAAGATTTTTGGTTTCTGTGGATCCAAGTGCTCCACCATGTCGTTGCAAGGCAGACCCATTCTTGCTTAGTTAGTGCCGATTGTAGATCACATATAATGTCAATTGGTTTCCTTCCGTTGGTGTTTAGTCTTTTAATGTGGTTATTTTGGTTTCTTATTTGTTTGAGAGTGTTAGGGCATTCGAACAGGAAATGGTTTAGGTCTTCATGCGGGTTGTTACATGAGTCACATGTAAGTGGCACCGCCACATGTTTTTGGGCTAGTCTAGCTTTAGTGGGTAGGCCGTCATGGAAAATTTTCCATAAGAAGTTTTTAACTTTGGGGTAGGTATCTATATTCCAAAGCCAAGAAAATTTGTTGTTGTTTGGGTTAGTCTGTTTGGTTATGAGTTCGAAGGCGGTCTTGGTGGAAAACCAACCGCTTCTATTGGGAGCCCAATAGAGGTTGTAACACCCCTGATTTACATCGATAGTGCTACACGCCAGTGACCTCAGACGTTCTGTCCGATGTCACCCAAGGCTTTGATAAGAACAATTAACTTAAATAAAAATAATAAATAGCGAAAGATTAAACAGCGGAAGACGTTTTTAAATGAAACTCAATCATTTATATTAAAGATTTATCGTCAAACGATGAGATGATTTTACAACAAAGTGATAATACAGCGAAATACTTTTAAGAATTAACCTATAACATGGTTAGGTGATAAAAATACATATTAAAGTAATACTTTGACACTTAAATCTTGATTCGATTGCCGATTCAAAGAGTTTAAGAATTAGAGTCTCGTGCACAATTCTCTTGAACCTTAAACCACCGGTTTATGAATCGGCCCGACACTAAAACATAATACTCCTTCACTTTCTTTTGCGTTTATACAAAATCTTCGTCAAAAATATCTACCTGCATGTAATGTTGTTTGAATTAATATGCATTTAATTTATGCATCGATTGTGTAGCCTTACTTCCCCACGCCCACTATAGAAAAAAAGTTTTTTTGATCAAAACTATAGAATAAAAGTTTGTATCATATTTCATATCCCATAAACTTGTATGAAAACTTTATGGGTACATATACTTTGTTCCTTGAGCTCTAATTAGTGCAAAAATAACGGAACTTTACTTTTGTGCTTAAGAATTTGTTTATCTAACCTATTTATAATTAGGTCTGAATTTTTTTATATCTAATAAATATGTTTGACATGATAAACATTTCTCCAAAATAATAACATTATTTACAGTTTTACACCCACTTTTCCACTTTTGGGGAAACTAGCATGGTTTCTCATGCCTTGTACGGTTATGACCATATATTTTAAGAATGAATATAAATTTGTTTATAATATGTAAAATATTAAAGAAAAATTATGTAGAAAAATTAACATGATGTATCGGAAAGATAATTTATTGATTGAAATAATTTATAAGGTGTATTGTATGATGAAAATTGAAGATAGATGTGTGAATTTATATTAATAGAAGAAAATATAAATTAGGAATTTTATATAATTATTAAATATAAAATTGCACTAAAATAAAAATTGCATATTGTATTCTTTATGCAGTTTACGGACAATCTATTCACCCTTATTAAATCATGAACACTAATTAAGTATGATAATAATATTTTTGATAAGTGCATAATTATATGTATGTTTGTGGATGAACCGTATAATATTAACTATTTACGAACCATCTATCTATATGCATATCTTTATAATGGAGTTTACGGACCATTAGCGTACATATTATATTATGGACACTAATTAAGTATGATAATAATATTTTTGGTAAGTGCAAAATTATTATGTACAAATGTACAATGGAAAATATTTTGGGGTGGTAATTTAAGAAATTTGTATAAATAAAGATAAAATAAATTGTAAATAGAATAAGGGTGAATAGGTAAATATACATAATTATTTAATGACGTGACATACTTATATGAACGACATGTATGATAGATAATTGCAGTTTTAGTAGTATTATATAGATAGATAATTTGTTTTAATTTTATTTTTCTTATACGTCTTCCATAGTTTTATAACTCCAACTATAACTAAAAAGTCATTATAATTAAAAATGTATTTATAATGACAACAAATAAACAAATCCTAATTGTTTGTAGAGACTAGAGAGTGGTAAATAGTTCAATTTTTTTGATCAAATCGTGGCTTTTGTATTTATTGGAATATAAAGTGCAATATTTAGTATAAAAGGTTGATGACATGTTTTTTATTTGTCAAATGTTTTAGAATGCAACCTCACCAGACTTATGTATTGACTTATCTGTGTATATGCGCTCGTACGTGCACGATCCTATCATCCTATAGACCTTCACATGATATTAGAGCAAGTTCAGTTGTAGGTTCTTTTCTTTGGTTGATTAGGTTTGACTGTAGAGAGATTGAGATGCCCACTCATACATGATTCATCGGGTTTGGCTATAAAGAGATTAAGATACACACATATGCTCGTTCGTCCAAGTGCGTGTTGGAATCTAAAATTCATACCACATTAAAAGCTAGTGAACAATGCATAGTATATAAGATTGGTGAGATACCCGATCCATGGTTATTAAAATCTAGATCCGCATCTTAAAATTCTAAGATTTTACGATCCAAGGTAGGGTGTTTGATCCGGATCTATTATTAAAATCTATTCATGTCAAAATCTAACTCTGGATCTTACAGGATCTCAAAGAATCAGTAGAATCTTACGATTCTAAGATCCGAGTAAGATCCTAACGTTGAACTTCTACGAGCTACTAACACCCCGTTTGAGAGCCCAATTTTTCCAAATTTCCACCTCTGTCATACTTACGCTCTCCATATATACGTCTCTCCCTTGTAGTCACGCTCGAAATCCCAAAATTTCACTCATGCGTGATAAAAAACCAAAGCAACCTTAATAATGATTGTTCAAAATCTTCATGTCTCATTTACCCATGTCCTAGATCCAATTAGTTTTGACAATGTAGTGTATATGGCTGGAGTTTTAGTGAGTCAATGGTCCATTGTATCAATGTTCTAAAGTATTATATTTAAAATTTTAAATAATTATTTGTTTTTTTGTTAAATGACTTTCATATTTTATTATTAAATTAATTTTTATTTGTTTACAAAATCTTACGACTTTACGATCCGATTTTACGATCCGATCCAGAGGGTCCTCTATGATCCGATCCTAAAATCCCGATTTTAATAACCTTGACCCGATCTATTGCTAATTGATTTTAAGATAGAATCTCATCAAACTTATATACTAGACTTATTTTTACATATGCGCTCATACGTATACGACCCTGAGTCTGGCCTCCTTACTTTCACGCAGTATTATAGCTTCGGCTTGTACGTTTACATAGAATGAAATGTGGGCCGAATTAGGAAATGGGCTTCCTCGTTTAGAGGTTGTGGAAACAACGATGTTTGGGCTCCCAGTTTTGCAAGAGACCCGTCTATAAGGGTCCACTCACAATTTATTATATAATTTTTGGTGAGTCAAGTAAATAATTTTTTAATAATTTTTTTTTTTTTAAATTAATGGATTTTTAATAAAAATGGACCCTTATCTCTAAATTCTATTTCCTACCCCTAAATCCTAAATACTCAAAAATAATATTTTAGAGAGAGAAAAAACAAAAAAAGATGAAAGAAAAATAATAATAAAATAAGCTAATAGAAGGTAGAAAAAATACATAAAAACTAATAAGGGTCTATTTTATCTTGGACTTTAACACATAGTCTCTTAACACAAAATTAATTTTTAAATGCCAAGGAAAAGTGAAAACAGCGTCGTATTAACGCTCTTAAACACGTGCTAAACCCAACCGGACCAATCCACCTACCCCCACGGCGACTCTCCAGTCTCACTCTCACCCTCACATCCAGCAGCGCAGCTTCAACCCAAATACAACAATGGCAGAAGGGCAAGAACTACGATTCCCCAGGGTCAAATTGGGAAACCAAGGTCTTGAGGTAGCTATTGCTCTGTCCTAGCTATACATGTCAATAGAGCTGTGATAACTCTTATGCTCTAATCTGTTGTTACTTAGCGTATTATCCCTAATTAAAAGTGTCTTATAGATAATACGTACTCCTCTTTCAACAATAAGAAAAGTGTCTTAATATCAGGTGTCTAGGCTGGGATTCGGATGCACAGGTTTAAATTCCTTTTACGAAGCGTCAACCTCTCAAGACGATGGAATCGCCATCATCAAAGACGCTTTCAACAAAGGAATCACTTTCTTTGACACATCTAACATATTTGAAGCCACCGAGATTCTTCTTGGTCAGGTAAATCAACCTCATTTTCTTCAGGATCTAATCAAACTTGTTACACAAAACCCAACTCCATTCCGGCCTATTCGTCAGGCATTCAAGGAGTTCCCAAGAGAAAGTTTCCAGGTGGCAACAAAATTTGGCATAGCTAGCATGACACCTGAGATGACAGTGAAGGGAACTCCCGAGTATGTACGTTCATGTTGCGAAGCAAGCTTGAAACGCCTCGGACTAGATTATATTGATCTCTACTATCAACAACGAGTGGACACGTCGATTTCCATAGAGGAAACAGTATGTTTAATTTCAATCACTAGCATTCAAAATTAATCAACTATACTTATATGTTGTATGTATATAAGTAGATGGGCGAGCTTAAGAAGTTGGTGGAAGAAGGGAAGATCAAGTATGTAGGATTGTCAGAGGCGAGCGTTGACACCATAAGAAGAGCCAACGCGGTTCATCCTATTACCGCGGTGCAGATGGAATGGTCCCTCTGGACTCGAGAAATTGAGGATGAGATTGTCCCACTTTGCAGGTTTGCAGTCTTGTAGCTATGTTTCATGGCTTCTTTTAAACTTTGCTAAGGATATATGTTGACATCTAATTGACCCACAATTATGTTAAAAACACATTCGTCACCTGTAACAAGTTGAGTGATTGGATTCCTTGACAGAGAGCTTGGGATTGGCATTGTACCTTATAGTCCTCTTGGCCGCGGATTCTTTGGTGGGAAGGCGGTTTTGGATTCATTACCCGAAAATAGTTTGTTGGTATGAATTTCTATTTTCTATCACAAATATTCTTAACAAACTAATATTAGGAAAAATGTTCATGTGAGAATGCCGAATCTGCACGAATTTATGACTGTATAGTCTGTATGTACTTGACTTTAGTTGATGGAAATTCATGCACATACAAACAAAAATTCGTGCACACTTTAAGATGTATATGAATTTTTGCATGTATGTGCATAAATTTGTTACTATATACGGCGATTATATTAAGTGAAAATTCATACACATCACAATAAGTGCATATATTTTTTTACCAAGTGTAAGTTATAGCTCATACACATACAAGCAAAAATTCATGCATACCTTAAGATGTGTATGGATTTTTGCTTATATGTGATATATTTTTGAACTATATATTTGAGTCATGTTAAGTGACTCATGCACATACAAAGTTTTATGCACATCGTATTCTCATGTTCTCATCTAAAGGTCATTTCTCACCGGATTCGTATCCTAATTATTATTATTAGTTTTATTACTACGGCTAGCAAAACCTCGGATTTTTATTATTGTTTTCTAATAACTAGGACTAATTCTGTTTCTGGTGTAAGAATATAGTTTTTTAAGTATATAAACGTTGCTCTATTGTTAGGCTTCCTATCCGAGATTTAGAGGTGAAAACTTAGACAAGAACAAGAAGATTTATGGTCGATTGGAAGTTGTTTCCAAGAAGCATGGTTGCGGTTGCGCCCCATCACAACTCGCGCTTTCATGGCTTATGCATCAAGGGGAAAGTGTTGTTCCTATCCCCGGTAATCACGCGCCAAACTTGATGAATGTGGTGATGATGAATTAAGTTTTAGGAAGTGATTCGTTTTTATGATGAACTGCTGCAGGCACAACCAGGATCAAGAACTTGGATTCGAATATTGGGGCGGTAAAGTTGAAGCTCACAAGAGAAGATCTCAACGAAATTGCCGAGTGTGTGCCTGTGGACGAGGTTGCTGGTGAAAGAACGCTTGAGAAGTTCCTCCATAACTCGTGGAAGTTTGCAGATACTCCACCAAAACGCTGAGTTTCACTCCCACGGTGGTGTACCATATATGCTTGCCATAAATGGCTAACTAGAACTAGAAGCCCTGTTTTGCTTACAACTGCAACAATTTGTGTCAATTTTTTTAAAAAAATTTGATTGTATGGTTAAGATATTATGATCTAATATGAACTATGTTAGATTTGTTTTTTTGTCAACCACCGTTTGTTACAGGAATCGAGTTGGCTTTTAAAAGCAAGATTTGTCGGCAAAATACTAGTCACATTTTCAGATGAATATGTATTTTAGTGTATTACTATGATCTATAAATTTGAAATTTGAAAAATCACGAGAGAGCTAAACGCTTCGTTTCATGCAAGCTTAAGCGGGATTACAAAGTGAAACGCTTAGCATTGACATTAGCACGTGCTGTTTCATCCCACACGGCCACACCACTTCGTCGACGCCTCTCGTGTTCCCATCACGCACCCCACTGCTCAGGAGCTTCTTCAGCACAGAGATAATCGATGGCAGAATGGCAAGATTCCGGAGTTCCGAAGGTCAAATTGGGAAATCAATCTTGTATTCACAATTTGCAATCAATTTAGTTTTTCTTCTTCTTCTTCTTAGAACATAAATAAATATATACTATCTGGTAATTCTGTAAAGGCATTGAAGGAGTTTCCAAGAGAAAAAGTTCAGGTGGCGACAAAGTTTGGCATTGTTAATGCGACGCCTGAAATGAATGTGAAAGGAACGCCTGAGTATGTGCGTTCTTGTTGCGAAGCGAGTTTGGACCGCCTGGGACTAGACTATATTGATTTATACTATCAACATCGAGTTGACACGTCGATACCCATAGAGGAAACAGTATGTTTTTGATCATTCATTATCAGTATTACTCAATCAAAATTGAATCTTTTCTTATGCTTAAATGTGTGCATACAACTGTTATAACATATTTAGATGAGTGAGGTTAAGAAGCTGGTGGAAGAAGGGAAGATCAAGTATGTGGGACTATCGGAGGCGAGTGCTGACACGATAAGGAGAGCCCACGCGATTCATCCAATCTCCGCCGTACAGATGGAATGGTCTCTTTGGACTCGAGAAATTGAGGATGAGATTGTTCCACTTTGCAGGTTGTAATTTGTATTTGTGTCTTTCCCTATCTTCATCATCTTTATTTAACTTGTTTATTTTACCCTAAATTCTAAATTCTAAAATATAAATCCTACATCCTAAATTTTATATTCTAGACCCTATATCCTAAAATCTAAAATTTTTACTACCTAAATCTTAAACTCTAAACCCTAAATTTTAATTATTAATCACAGATATAAAAAAAAGCAAGTAAAAACTAAAGAAAACATAAAAATGAGCACAATTAGGGAGCATGAAATTTGAAGTGGTCAAAGGCGCGCCCGTTATGTCAGTCATATCCACATTTGTGTTTAGTATAATCTTGATATCGATATTAGTTTAATATACATTGTTTAATATATATATTGGATATTGATATCAATATCGGGTATCAATATTGATACGAAATATTGATACCCGATATCTCATATATTTAGTATTGATATCAAACAAATCCTAAGTTGATGGATTGATTTCTCTTTGATTGATGGGAAGAGTTGTTTACTTAACTTGACAGAGAGCTCGGGATTGGCATTGTGCCCTATTGTCCTCTTGGCCGCGGATTCTTTGGTGGCAAAGGAATTTTGGATTCATTACCCGAAAATAGTTTGTTGGTTTGTCATCTCCATCGATTCGGTTTACTATTCTTTGTACATGTCTAGTTACTGATCGAAGAATACCTTATGGCTATATATAGGCTTCTTTTCCTCGATTCAGAGCTGCAAACTTGGACAAGAACAAGAAGATCTACACTCGATTAGATGACGTGTCGAAGAAGCATGGCTGCACTCCTCCACAACTTGCATTGTCATGGCTTATGCATCAAGGAGACGACGTCGTCCCCATTCCTGGTGAGTTTGTCAAACCCTGAATTCAACCTGATCTCAAAACATATGTAAGACTATGGTGATAATAATGATCAAAGCTAATGTAAGTTTACTATCTTTAATTTGTGTTGGATTGCATAAACATTAGCTTGTCATGAAGTAAGTTTAATTAAGATATCTGTGTATGCAACAAGCATCCATAAATTATCTTTTGTTTTTAATCTTTTTTAAAGGTATCCAAAATTTATTAAGGATAGAGTTTTGTACATAAAATAAATTGTAACGTAGATGCATGCGGCAAAAAAACTCTTGCTTCCGTACGTACCTAGTACGTAGGACATTACCAAAATGAGTAGCTGAATTATTCACTCGTCATCACTACTCGCTAGGACTACGTCTAAAGTATTCTTCGAATCTCATATAACGACAAATTACTTTATACTCTATGTGATTACATCTTGCAATTGGCTCTTGGGGCTTCCCGCGTTTAATATACGGGTAGAATGTTTGTACCCGAAATTTCTGATGGCGCACCCCTTTTTGGGCGCAATCAGGATGCGCCCAATTGGGGGTAATTTTTTTTTTTTTGAAACAGGTTTAATCTTGGGCGCATTCATGATGCGCCCAAGAGCTGGACCCGGCTTACTTCCGGGTTAAGGTTGAGTCGGTTCAGCTTTCGAAATTATTTAAAAAAATAAAATATCTAAACCGGTTGAATATTATTTTTTAAAATTAATAAATAATTTAAAATAAAAATTTCACTATATATTTAAATATTTTAAAAAAATAATATCAGTACGTTGCGCCCATGTAAATATAGTGTTTTACTTGGGCGCAACCAGGATGCGCCCAAGTAAAATCCTATATTTACCTAGGCACGACTTCATTGCGCCGTCTCGCTGTCTTTTACCTCTCGCTCACCGTCTTCTTCCTCTCGTCTTCTTCCTCTTCCTTCTTCCTACCTCTTCAATGGAGTTTCCAGATCCGGCGACATGTAGCAGTGGAGGCGACAACGGCGGCGGCGAAGAATTCCAGACTTCGACCGAGATTCTGACGGCGGCGGAGGTGGCTTCGTCCGAGATTCCGACGGCGGCGGAGGTGGCTTCGATCGAAGAGGCCGCCGGCGATGCAAAGCGGCGAAGGGTCGAGGTTCCGGCGGCGGCGACGACTGCTGCAGAGGCGGCGGCTGGTGGGGAGGCGGCGTCGGAGTTCAATGCGGATTGGGCTGCATGGGTGGCGGCGGTTGATGCAGAGGACGCCGCGCTGGCGGAGGACGACGCCGTGCTAGCGGCGGCGACGGCCGAATCTCCGGCAGCGGCGACGACGGAGGCGAGCATTCCGATGGGGTCGGAAAATGCGCTTGAGGTTGCCGCGGCCGTGGGTGTCGAGGCGGTGGCCCAGGTTGGAGAGGCAAGCCGACCTAGACGAAAATATATTCGTCGCGAACGACATGAGGTACGTATTTTATCGTTTTAATTTATATATATTATTATTAGAATTGTTTAAGAAAAGTTTATTAATATATATAATTAATTTATAGAAATATTTAGATTTGTTAGAAAATATTAGAATTGTGTTAAAAAATTCAATAAATTAGTGTAATTATATTATTAGAATAAATATTCAATAGAAATGGAAAACTTCACAATTTGATACAAATTTATTTAATATATTAGTTATATTTAATATATTGGATTTACGTAAAAAGAAAAGTTAGTATATTATATTTAGAATATGTGAATTGCATATAATATAGTAGGATAACATTATTTGGAAATGTATTGTAGCTTTATAGCAATTAGATATTTGTTTAAATTAGACATTATTTGGAAAAAAATCAGGATGTAGTCGAGAGAATCAAACGACAAATGCAGGGGGGTCAAATGGTGGAATATCGACCAGTGACTGCTTCCGGTCGCAAGAACCGAAACCTCGAAACCCCTCCCAAGCGCAAACGCAAGAGTAGAGTCGTCATCACGGATACCGTTCCAATAGCAGAATTTGTTATTGGGACGTTATCCGATCCGATAGCTGATCCTCGTCCTCACGTGTGTTCGCCTCCGGCTTCGCAGAGTCCCGTCCTAGACACGGAGGAGGCGGTTGACGACACATAGGAGTATGTGAGATTGGACGACATTGTTATGGAGGAGCCCGCACTCTAGGAGCCCGTCCCCCCTCCCGCACCCCAGGAGCCCGTCCCCCCTCCCACACCCCAGGATGCTCCACCTGCCGTAGAGGCCCCCCCCCATACGGGCTTGAGTTGCCTGATGTGCTACAGAGCTTCACGACTCACGTTGCGCACCGGATTTGGCACGCTCCTCCTCCGCCTGTACCGTCCCTCGTACGACGTTTGAGGGATTATACTCGCCCGACCGAGTTTAGTGAGTGGGGTTTATATATTCCAAACGAGGTTGTTGAGGGCAGTTGGTATTGGATGGTTCAGCAGTCCGGGTTGGCCGCTCTCCGAGATTTTCAGTTTGGTAGGGTCGACCACATGATTATATCAGCGTTCGTCGAGAGGTGGCACCTTGAGACGAGCAACTTTCATTTTCCGTGGGGTGAGATTACGATCACGCTTCATGACGTTGAGAGGATATTGGGACTGAGGATAGAGGGGTTTCCATGCCGCGATCCTACAGTTTCTATGGACGCCGACCCCAAGGAGATTGACAAGGCGCTGGGGGCGGAGATTTTCGGGTACATGTTTGGCATTGGGGTGAGATGGATAGGGATGCCCGTAGCGGTCGAGTTTCGGCCTTTGATTTTGCTGAGCACCTGCTGCACATGATACGGGATGAGGACGAGGCCCACTCGATAACGGCTGGATTCCTGTGGCACATTCTCTCCTGCAGCATTTTCGTGGACAAGTCCACGAACCAGCTGATGGTGAAGATGTTGTCGTTATTCTATGATTGGGACCGAGTGGTTGGCACGACTTGGGGGACGAGAGTGCTTGCACTATTGTATCGGCATCTGGGCGAGGCTTCCCGGGGAGAGGTAGCAGGCATAGCGGGGTGCACCTATCTGCTTCAGGTAAATGAACTTTGTTTTTTATTTCGTTGCAGTAATTATTTCATTATTTAAGTTATTATTAACCAAACATATTATTTATTTTGCATGTAGATGTGGATATGGATGTACTTTATATATTTTCCGGGGAACCCTAACTCCCTCCCAGGAATGGGCGACGACGACCAACGCGCTGCTCGGTATTATATCCAACGCTCTGCGCTGCGCGATATCGACACTAGTCGACATTACCGGCGTATTTTGGACGAGTATCGGCCCGAGGACGTAAGCACCCTAATGTTGTTATTACTTATTGGTCATCTATGATTAAATTGCTATTTCATTGTACTTTTTTTTCGTTGCAAGTACGTTGGATGCCGTATGGTAGTCTAGATTTTGCCGGAGCTTATAGGGCGTCCACTTACCGAGGGACGATCGCGTTCATGGACGTCGAGGAGCCGTACATGCCTGATCGGGCGGTGCGACAGTTTGGACGTCGGCAGAGCAGGCCATTGGATGTCATAGAGCCGTCGTCCGCTTACCGGCCAGCCAGGTTTAGGGGGAAAGATACATATAAGCTTTCATTTCCTCGTGCATGCGACGGCTGGGAGCACCTCGACGAGCATATGTGTCCATATATTTTGGAGAGCCCGATGGCCGTCCCGGCGTGGGACGTGGACGAGGAGTACTTAGACTGGTTTTTACAGATCTCACATCCGTATGTGAGCCCCTTGTCACGACTCCATCCTCGTATTCGAGCTTCTTCTCCCGCTGTGGATGCTTACAGAGTACGTTTTTCCACAATCCTTGTTCTAAATGTTTGTTTTGGTTATTCTTGACACTTGTGTTGTTGTTTTACAGCGTTTGGCCATGGCGACAACATTCGCTCGGGAGATCGCTCAGAGTCTGGGCGGCGATCCGAATTGGGACCATATGTTGACCATTTTATGCGGCGACGAGCTTCCTGAAGCTGCATCGCTTATCCACGCGTCGCAACTATCATCACAGTCGTCGGGCGGTGGTGCCGAGTCGTCCTCAGCCGCAGAGCATCGAGCCCGAGCGGGGCGTGTCCAGTCTATATACGAGAGAGAAGAGTCCTCCAAGGCCGTGGCTGCGTCGAGCGATGACGAGGTGTAGCTACTGGCATTGTTGCATGTTTACGGTTTGATTTCGTAGGGACAATATGGATTATGTATTGACATTTTGTGTATATATACACGTTTACTTTTCAATGCATATGCAATTTTAAGAAATTGTTCATTAGGGTTCTTGACTACAATGGAGTCGTATATAGCCTTGTTACAACGGTAAGATGTTGGGCGCATCCCAGATGCGCCCAATGGCCTTTGATTTACGAGGCAATTTTTCAATAAAGTCGTGTATTTAGCTTAAATAGAACACCTCATATACAACTTGGAAAAGAAGTGGATTTACATTGACTAATTTATCCAACTCCATCCCGTTCCAACATTTGTCAACTCTAAGTACAAGGTCTAAAGAAATATGTCACCGTTACCACTCATCCTTCTTTGGATAACGTAATCTTGCATCCTAGCCTGAAATGGTTGCTCCCATCCTTCAACGCTTGCATCTTTCCATCGGGTCCAAACTCCGGGCGGGGGTGGAATCGGACATAGGTCATCAACTAGCCAAACCTTTACAAATAAGGATGATTAGAATACATCACAAAGAAATAAAGGTTAATGATGATCGAATGTGGAAATGCTTACCGGTACAAAATGGTCATGGTTGCCTACAAGGGCTATTGCATGCACTTTTGTGGGAGGTTGTGCGCCTAGGGGAGCCCACATTGGGAGGCATGTGTGAAGTCCAAAATATGATAGCACAACAAGAGCCACCTGGAATCGTGTGGCAAATGCCAATCCAACAATGGGTACTTCCATCCAGTGATCCCTCGTACACACCCCAGTAAAATTCACAGACCTGATGAGGTCAGATATGGGGGTTACAACACAAGCCGGGGTGTACAACGCTCGACGTTGTTGCAACTCCTTCGAAAGCTCAAATCGGACGTACATATACTGGTCTTCGACATCCGCTTGTAGTACAGCAAGCGAACGGTACCCACAGTGACCATCGCCCATTACATTTTGTACTCCTCTAATGTAGGCTAACATAAACGAATCAATATTATCTCGGCCCCAATCGAAGTCGAGGTAATTAATGCCCGTGTTGGCCTTAGGTGGCCCACAATTGCTTTCCTTGCCAGGCGAGATTCCGCTGCGCCCCTTACCTTTACAAATTCAAGGGTTAGAATAAATTACAAAGAAATAACGATTAATGATGATCGAATGTGAAAATGCTAACCGCTTGGAGGACGTCCTTTAGATCCCACTGAGGAATTTTTCCGATCCTCGGCCTTCTTCTTCTTTTCCTCGTCCTTCTTCCTTTTTTCTTCCGCCATGTGCTCAAACCAACTAGGGTCCCTCTTTGTATCGTTCTTCTTCTTTTTAGGTCTCCCCTTCTTGGTCGAAGCGGCCGGGGGCTCTTCTGCGGTACACGATCTAGAGTCATGGAAAACTCTGTATTTGCATGCAAAGT
The DNA here is from genome assembly GCA_027886185.1 of Rheum nobile. Taxonomy (NCBI): domain Eukaryota; kingdom Viridiplantae; phylum Streptophyta; class Magnoliopsida; order Caryophyllales; family Polygonaceae; genus Rheum; species Rheum nobile. The sequence continues at coordinate 2,148,408 of WOAB01000207.1, read as the reverse complement.
GAGTCTTCAGCTCTGGGTGCAATTCTTCGTTGCTCCACTCTCCAAAGATGGCACCTAAGACGATATCTTCTTCTGAGATCAATACGCCATCATTCGGTGCGGGATCAACATGCCCAACCCCTTCCCACTTGATTTGCTTCCAATAATTGTGGATTTCACTTGGCCTCAACGGGAAACCGGTCTTTATATATTCTTTGATCGTGTGTGGGCAAGGCAGGCCTAGAGTGGCTCTCCAAAACACATCACGACATTCTTCATCAGGAATTTTTCCTTGTATGGCCCTAACAACTTGGGCGTATAAAATTCTTAAGCACTTTTCTGACACCTTATAAAGAATGCGCCTGAAAAATATCTTCACCGCAGGCGGGCCGGTTACGATCTCTGTGGGCGCCTTAAAAGCACTCTGCTCCATATCACCCCTGACTTCCCGAATCTGATCAACATACATATTGTTGATTTTATGCACGAGGGTCTCCAAGCCTCCAACCGACGATTCAATCCCGTCCTTCAGCATAGAGTGCTGACTCTCGACCCTGAAATTAAATACTCAAGTTAAGCTTAGTTGCATATATCAATTTAGATTTTAGATGATCGCTTGTGAATTTACCTGTTTGATGATCTTGTGCCGAAATGGAGTACCGTGTCACACCATGCACAGACTAACATCTCCTTATAGTCCCTAAGCCATACCCTCTTCACGTATTCCATCAGCCAGGGTAGCTTCTTCCACTTCTCCGTCAAGTACTCAAGTCGCTCATTATACACATCCTCAGTCGGCGACCTTAACAACCAACGAATATTACCACTAAAATGGTCAACATTGGGGACCCATTTCATGGCAAAACCCTCCACGTTGCGATTCACATGGACCCTACACAACAGATGCTTCGTGTTGGGAAAGACTATATCGACGGATTTCGTCAGACCGAGTTCTCGATCTGACATGATCGCCGCCGATTCCCGTCCCCCGAGAATGATCTTTAGGCGGTCCAACGCCCATGTGTAGTGCTCTGTCGTCTCATCATACATGAATACGATCGCAATACAAAATGTACGGTTGGTGCAAGTGAATCCAACAAACTCCAACAAAGGCATACCATACCTGTACATGTATGAATGATAAGAAATAAGGTATGCAATTATAAGAAATAAGGTATGCAATTAAATATTCATAATAACTGCTCCATAATTAAACATATTCATACCTGTTCGTCTTGTAGGTCGTATCCATGATGACGATGGAGGAGAACAAACTCAACAAATGCATTGCTCCGGGGTGAGAAATAAAAATATCACTCAAAACCTCCCTCCCTTCTTCATTGCGACGCGTCTCATAGCTTGTATAATAACGCCTCGCCTCTAGAAAATCCAGCATGTACTGCGGCACCGTCATATTGCCCATACATTTCAGCCTCTCCCGACTCTTGTAATTGTAGAGTTGGTTCCTTGATGTCAAGCATTTGGGATCCTCACGTAGAAATAGACTCATAATAGCCTTCGACTTTATTTCGGAGGCTGACAAACTTTTCACACGCTCTCGTTGATCATGCGAAAGCCTCCCAGCAAATGCATGACCGATCAAACTACTAGAAAGCTCATGGTCATGCGATCCACAAGCGACAGATAATCTCCAACGGTCAGATTTCAGCCAATCACCCTTCACAATCACCCCATGCAACTGAAACGGACACTCACTTTTCTTTGTCCTCGCATTGTATTTCTGTTTAGGGGTTGCCTCGGTACCGTCACCCGTCTTCTTCTTCGCCGCTCTATATGGCCCAGCCTTCTCACACGACAGTATGACCTTTCGGTTAGGCCATGACTTACTTATTACAATCACCATATGCAACTCCAAACCTAAGTTCTTAGCCCAACTGATCATACTATCTCTATCACTTCATTCTTTATCCATAGTAAAATAAGAAGAATAATCCACTAGCGAATAGTCGCTATCACTAGAGTCCTCCTATTTATGATAAATAATAAATTAAAACATTTTAAATTATAAATTATCGTAAACATTTTAATCAAAGTTCTAAACTACAACACACTACTGTAAAACTACATTTCAAATAAACTTATAAACTACAACAAATTATTGTAACTTGCTACATTTAACTTGCTACTGTAAATTAATATATTCAAATACACTTTGTAGTAAATATATACTTACTCGTAAATTATCAAGACCGGGTGCGTCATCCAAGTGCTCAACTGGACTAAGTGCAGCATCCATCCTTGACAAAGACATATTCTTGAATGGAAAAACTCCAACAATGGATAAACCCCAAGCAATAGTTGCATATATATAGCAACAAGATGGATAAATCACAAGAAGTTACCCTAAATCACAAGAAGTTACCGTTTTACAACAGTAACTTTTTGGGCGCATCTGGGTTGCGCCCAAAAACTACCGTTAACTTCTTGGACGCATCCCGGATGCGTCCAAAATGTCACATTTTAAATTTCGAATTAATACTTTTTAAATATTTTTTAAAACTATTTTTATATTTTTTTTAAAAATTTTGGAAAACTGGTTTTAACAAACCGAGTTCAGATTTTTTCACTAAACCGGTTTTTTATTAATTTCTCGAATTTTACAAAACCGGGTACCAGCCCTTGGGCGCATCATTGATGCGCCCAATGTTAAAACTTTTTTTAAAAAAAATTTGCCCAGTTTGGACGCATCCGAGATGCGCCCAAACTGGAGTGCGCCGCAAGATTTTGCGGGTGCGAACATGAATCCCCTTGATATATGACAATAAAAAACCTCACGTTTTTATTAGAAGAATATTTTGGCGTTTGGTAGGACACATTCAAGTATAATGCAAATTTGTTTGTATTGTAATTACATTTGTTTATATCTATCGTAATGAATATCGCTAAAATATATGTGTATTATATTGCAATACACATTAGTTAATATAATTGGTTATACTTTGGTCAGTTGCGGTCAACTACGATCAACGATAGTCAACATCAGACATCGGTTATTAAGGTTATATGTTATTGTGGTGCACAATTCGGTTTTCATGTTCATAATAAATGTGCATCACAATTACAACACTTGTCATATGCATACCTTTAGGGCCTTACTATTCGGCGCATAGACAAAATTGTTCTTCAGCGCATAGAGTCGCCACGTTACGTGTAGAGTGGCTCCATACGTACCGTGGGATAATTTTTTTTTTTTAATCCACACGTAACGTGTGGAGCCACTCCACACGTAACGTGTGGTATTTTTTTTAAACATCACGTAAAAAAAAGTCTAAAACTTATATTTTTTTTATCAATGTTAAAATGTTAGGAAATTAGTCCTAACTGGATGGAGGATGCTGGTTTGAGAACGTGAGATGATTTTTTTTGTCTCCATGAAGGTTCAAGCTAGCGTACTTTTTTATCTGACATTTGATCATTTCAAGGCTTAATACATCATTGCTTATACGCCCTGCTTATTGCTGTGTACATTTTCAAGACTTTTTTAATCCACACGTAACGTGTGGAGCCACTCCACACGTAACGTGTGGTATTTTTTTTAAACATCACGTAAAAAAAAGTCTAAAACTTATATTTTTTTTATCAATGTTAAAATGTTAGGAAATTAGTCCTAACTGGATGGAGGATGCTGGTTTGAGAACATGAGATGATTTTTTTTGTCTCCATGAAGGTTCAAGCTAGCGTACTTTTTTATCTGATATTTGATCATTTCAAGGCTTAATACATCATTGCTTATACGCCCTGCTTATTGCTGTGTACATCTTAAGCATTCATTTTTTGTTCATGTATGTAGTATTGGGTAAGTCTGACACTAGTCAAGCTTGGAGTATTAAAAATTTGAGGTTATAGAAAGAAAACTTCTTAGTAAAATATATATATTTTTGTTTAGAATTGACTCTTAATTTTCCAGCTAAGATACTTCATATTACAATCATTGCTTATACCACTTTTTGTCTTTTTTGGGGTCCTGTGACACCCTAAATCGCATGCCCTAGAAAACCCTAAGGTAAGTAGGGTTTCGGATTTAGGGTTTTCAAAACCATATTATTTTCATACCCTATCATGCTTGTAGCACATAGGGAGTTCATACCACATTTTGTCTTTTTTGGGGTCCTGTGACACCCTAAATCCCATGCCTTAGAAAACCCTAGGGTAAGTAGGGTTTCAGATTTAGGGTTTTTAAAACCATATTATTTTCATACCCTATCATGCTTGTAGCACATAGGGAGTTCATACCACTTTTTGTCTTTTTTGGAGTCATGTGACACCCTAAATCCCATGCCCTAGAAAACCCTAGGGTAAGTAGGGTTTCGGATTTAGGGTTTTCAAAACCATATTATTTTCATACCCTATCATACTTGTAGCACATAGGGAGTTCATACCACTTTTTGTCTTTTTTGGATCTTGTGACACCCTAAATCCCATGCCCTAGAAAACCCTAGGGTAAGTAGGGTTTCGAATTTAGGGTGTCACAACTCGGCATTGCCAAATTAATTAATTCCGAGCTAGAGTATTCCTGATATTGAGATTTTTGCCCCCCTATAATCAAAGTATTTTTTTAAAAACCTCTTTTAACGTTCACTAAACTATTGAACCAAAGTATATATGGCTTGCGGTTCGGCGGAACCGGAGAATCTCCGGTTTCGGAATCGAAAAAAACCGAAACCGGAACTGACTCGAACCAAAATCGAATAAACCTCCTATATCTAATTTCGATTCCGGTTTGGCAAAATCCAAAATCGGAGAACCGGAGGTTCGAATCGAATAAACCTTTGGTTCTGTACAGGGTAAACCTCATGTTCTCAAGTTATATATATATATATATATATATATATATTATTTTTATTTTTTTGCCAATTTATTTTATAAGTCAAATCAAGTTAAATTTTAAGTTTAAGTCTTAAAGTATAAATATTTTAAGTTTAATGAAACGTCTACTTTATCATTATTTTAAAAAATATCTTTTATCTTTTTTTTTTTTACAATTTTTGTTTTCTTATATATAGAAAGTGTATTTTTCTGGTTCTGGAACCCAAACCGGAACCGGATAAAATCGAAATCAAACGGAATCGAAACCTCCGATTTCAGATTAATTCGGTTTTAGTTTTCATTTTTTCGGTTTTGGAACCGGAATCTCTAAACCAAAGAAGCTTAGTTGGTCCCCTATAATAAAGTATAATGGTAATTGCAGAGTACAAGACGGTGCAAAACTTGTAAATTTGCATTGTTGTATTTGCATCAACACTAGACTACACTAGAGTCGACTAGAATACAGTCGATCTACAGGCTGTAAATCAATAACAATTTTGCTTATGCAGCCGACACGCACTTCATCATATCTGAGACTCAGACTACACTCAGCCCCCATCTTCTTCATCCTTTACCCCCATCCCATTTTTACCCCATAATTAATTTATAAATTAAGAATTATTTACCAAAATCCTGTAAATTAGGCATAATGATAAACTAGGGGTTTTCAATCACATTAGAAACTATAAAAATCCGCCTAAGTTTGGAGATTTTTCTGAAAGAAATATATTTATAGAATAATTCAATAATGTCATACTACATGATTATTATAAAACATTTTTAATGTTATTATATAAAAAATGAATCCAGTAACAATTTGGTTATGATTTATAAGCAAACCTCTCACGTGAGAATGAATTTTACCGTGAGAATTTAAAAACGTTGTACATCTATATATCTATATATCTATATATTATTACTAAAGTTGGAGGGGGTGTGGTGAAACCATTTTTAGAGAACAATAACGCAATAGAAAAGATAATCTACTATATAACTACTAAATGCAAAGTCCGACTGTGTCACATGTCATTACCATATTGATTTTGCCACATGTTGATAATTTTCTATTTTTTTTCCAATAAAACAACTAAAACTAAAAATTATATACCAACTATAATCTACTTTTCTAATTAATATATATACACATATACTGATATACCTACCTTATTTATAAATTACAATCAATAGTTACCAAAACTAAGTAATAATATTACACAACTTTCATATTTGATTACGATACAATTAGTTTTCACCAAAACAATCAATAATTACCAAAATTAAGCAATAGTATTACACAATTTTTATATTTGATTACGACACTATTAGTTTTCACCAAAACAATCAATAATCACCAAAACCTATTAAGCATAGCAATTGAATCTTGATAATGATTGTTCAACCTACACAACAAAACAACACATTGATAAGAACAATATTGCAAATCTCATAATTAATTCCAAAAATTAGTATGACCAGAATTTACCCTAAAGAAAGACTTCAATAAGAACAATGCTTGCAAATCTCAAATATGTTGCAAATCTCAGCATTGGTAGAGCAATCCTGCAAATCTTTTGTTTCATTAGTTTTGTTGTTTTGACTTAGACATATTTTTACGGTTTATCATTATCTATATTTTAATGTTGGATGTGGCTATTCCGGTTTCATAACTATTTATCCATTTTTAATATAAATAAAGTAATAGAGAGTGTCACATCTCTTTTGATAATTTATTCTATTGTTCTTTTTTAATACTTGCTATTAAATTACAGTTTATAAAGCTTATTAGTATTATTAATTATGTAATGGCCCAATAAGCCCTATAATTAATTTATTTTAGTTTTTATATATAATATTTACTAAAACATATTGTATGTTGTGAGCGAAGGTGGAGAATTAATTTAAAGTTGGGCCTATAAGCCGATTAAAACTATTCAAAGTTGCATTCAATATTGACGTTATAAACATTTAGTAGTTATAAATATAAACTATATTATATTTTTTATAATACTAAATTAAATATTTACCGTGGACCTTTTGTAATTTTTTTTGATTACTTATATTATTGGTTACATATGTTTATGTATTTTTTATAATATTAGGACAAAAACATTAGTAGTATGTACAATTTTTTTTTACTTTGAATATATTTTAGATTTTCAGGGTGATTTTGTTATGGACGAATTAACCCGACATAACAGAACGTTGAAATTGCCTATTATTAGAGAGAAACAACAATGGACAAATTCAAATCGATCAGGTTAATAAATTGCATTTAATTCTTTGACATTATTTTTCGATTAATTAAAATATAAATTTTAATATAAATACTAAATATGCAGGCTTTATTCTTGGAATTAGTCCAAATTCTTCAGTTAGTGAACATATCCCTTGACCGACATTTCAAATGGTTAGTGATTGTTATTCTATAAAGTCTCTATTTATTTTTATAATACTAAATTAAACCACACAACTTGGCAGTCATGTCATACAAGGGAGAATTATTTCAGGCAACAATATTGGACATACGGTTTTGATTCATCGCATAATCATGTCACCGTCAGACACTTCAATTTCTTGCAAATGTCGGTTTGTATCTTCCACGTCCTGTTTTCAATCATGGTCAGTTTTATGTTGCTTCATCAATGGTGACTAACAAGAAAGGTTTGAAGATATTGATTTGCGATAAAGACAAGATGAGATAGTACTACAACCAATGTAGTATACAATGAAGTTTTTGATAATTTAAAACATCGTGTCATATTTTATGTTTAGCGTGTCATTTTCATGTATTAGAGTTAGATGAACATTTTTATTATGTTTTATCGTTTTAGTAGTATTGATGTAAAGAGGTGTGACTATCCCTGTTTCTAAGACTACTTAGTCAATTTTTATTATTAATAAAGTTATGGAGAGTTCTGTATCTCTTTATATAATGTAATTTTTTATATCTTTAATTTGTTTAGTCAATTAGTCATTTTTAATTTAAATAACTAATCAAATATATATTAAAACATTAATTCATCGATAATTAAATATACTATTTTTACAAATATAAGAAAAAATAAACAATTCCATGCAAGGCACGGGTATTACACTAGTTATTACTAAAGTCATTGTAACAACCCCAAATTTAGGTATTACAGTGCCGTGAATCCCAAAGGATCCACAAGGCATTTAGGAATGAAATATCAAAATAGTATCCAATAAAAGATAAATCAGATATATAAAACATAAATGTGATGTCATGCATAAAACACCATGTGTAAATCCTTCACGGTCAATTTTTAATCATATAGGTACAACTTTAAAAGAATAAAATTCTATCGTGGTTAAGACATTAAAGCTGATAAATGGATTCTCGCGTATAAAACAGTTTAACACGGACAACATTTACCCAAATCGTTTGAAATCGAGTTGACTATAGATCACCCACATAGTTAGCCCTAGTATCGTGTCCACCCTGTTTGACGTCCACGCTGATCCTGAATGAAAGAATACTTGACCATGTACAAGACATAGCCAGCCCCCACGACAATGGGGGTTAGTCTCCAACCAGACTAGCAAGTTATATAAGCAATTTAATACGTGTAATAGTACAAGCAAGGAATCCCAAATACACATGCAAAGACATAGATGTACATGTTACAACAAGAATGAATAATACACACACATACAACATGCAGAAAATATTACAGCTAGACATAATACATTGCTAAAGTATTCTCTACATATATGCGGATATGCGAGACTAATGACAGTAAAACATGATAAGGAAGTTACAAACAATCATGACATACAAGAGAGTGTTATTTCACATACACACAGATATGTAGGAGAAGTCACAGCGAGAATAGTTGCAATATGAGATCTTCCACGCACACATATCATACTCACACAGGATACAACAATAGATCACATGAACTTCACTCAATTTCTAATCAACCATAAGTTCCAAAAACGAAAACATTTCGAAAACCTGTCCAAGTCTGTCTTGGACACGAAGGTACCTTCTGAACCCATATAACGGGTATAACCACTCCTACCAACGGGTCGGGAACGACGTCACTGATCGGGTGACCCGGCCTCCCCTAGAAAGGTAGGCACTCTCTCGAACCGCTCCACCCGGGTAGAGCCCTCTGTCAAGGAGCGTATCAGAAGAAAACGTTTTAAAAACGATTCAGGATCGAAACAATCCTTACCCGCGAGTTGTACATTTCAACAATATATTCTCATTAAGATACATCCAAGCCAAGACACCAAACAAGGCTCAACCATGTCATCGACCTCTCAAAGAATTACCGTTCTAACGCATTTATCACACACCAAATTATGTAATACGATGTATCTCCCAATATACATTTGTACTCCCATGCTCAAAATGCAACAATCAACTCGACGTTTATGCACAATCACATTTCAATATACATTCAATCATGGAAAACACATCAACTAAGACAAATTACATGCACATGTTTAAGACACGACCAATTCTATAATCATTCATCCATAATTCGAAACTCAAATACTCAAGTACGATCTAAGACTCGATAAATATGCATATTCCAAGTATATATATATATATATTCATGCAAAATTTCATATTGGATACTCATGCACAAACTAGGATATAATACTCAAGCTCTAAACCTAAACAACAACACATAAGTCTCAAATAACCAACAAGATTCATACATATCATCACTTCTCTAGAAAAAACTATCATAATTACAATCATTTACCAACACATCATAACTATATAATAAATATGAGTAATTCAATTTAGATAAACTCATGCTTGAAACACGATTAAACAATCCAATACTCATGCGACATTAAGACTCCTAAACTTATACTATAACACGTAAACGCTCACAAATAACTTGCCTTAATGACGCTCAACGTCAAGCAACTCGTTCAAGCATCTACGAAAAGTCGGAAACTGTCGAACTTCTTAAACCTTCACAAAACACAAAAACGCGCATAACTTTTCACATATGCATCCAAATCGAAATCCGTAAAATTCCCCGTGCTCGTGGAAGGAAACCTCACCTCAAGAACTCAGCCATAACTTCTCAGAAATTACAGAATCTGCCCAGAAATTTCAGCAAGTGCGAGAAATGCCCCAAATCTCAATCTAACCACTCCAATCTCCAAATTTGATCAACCTAATCATCCAAAGCATCCATTAACATCTAATTAAGAACCAATTGCTCCTGAATTCCTCGATTAAACATAAACACCCAAATCTACCAAAGCTAGGGTTTTAGAAATTGGGGAAAAAAATGTTACCAACACAAATTGGACGGATTGGAGGTGTAAGGAGCTTGAAGAAGGTTCAAGGGAGCTCCACCGGCTACCGGGGTGGCGGAGTCGACGGCCTGAGTTGGCCATGGTGGAGGAAGAAGGTTCGCAGCTGTGCGCAGCAAGGCGCGCGAGATGCCATGGCAAACTTAACGGGGCGTGGTGGAGCTGTGCCGAGGTGGTGGCTCTTGCTTGCTCCGACCATGGCCCTCCAACGGGGAAGAGGGGTGTTGTGAGAGGGGGCTGCGAGAGGAGGTGAGGAGGAGTGCACAACTGCTGTGTATTACGGGGAGGGGTTTTAGAGTTTGAGGGAGGAGAGATGATGTGACCTTGTCCGGGGAAAGACCACGATTCGCTGTCATGGGATCGATTGAATGCGTAGTAGGGCGTTCAACTCGTCGGAAAGGGGAGTAGGGGCGGCGGATTGTGGTGGAGCGAGCGGCGGAGCGGTGGTTATGGTGGTGGTGATCGACGACAACCCTAGGGTTAGGGTTTGTGTTTGGTGGGGAGGCAAGAACTAGGGTTAGTTCTTGTCTCGGGATTGCATATAGTAACTGGATAAGTGGTAACCGAGTTAACGCGCCAGGATAATTCACTTAGAAATGCGTTAACTGAATCGATGCGCCAGGATAGTTCGACTAGGAACGCAAAGATGGTTGACGTCGGGGCCCGGGGTTTAAGGAGTTTACTCGACTTGAAACTTAGGCTTAATTTGACGTAACTGAAATGAACTACAAGAGTTCCTATTTATACTAGAGAGTTGACCTAATGGGCCAAATTGACCTAATGGGCCAAACTCTCTAGTTACTAAATCTGGCGGCCCATTTAACATAAACGGAAACCACCCAGAAATAGCAGCTACTAAAAATAGAAATAATTGTAAATAGAAAATTACTAAGAAGTAATGTCTAAACATAGTAAGAACTAGAAATAGCAAGTCTCCTAAATCTAGCTCGGAATAGCTGTAGCTGTAGAGGAGTCTCAATGCGGATGTCTCATGGTGTCTACCTCCTCTCCAGCTGATATGGGGGACAGGGTCACATCACCCTCCCCCACTTGGTTGTGAAGCGTCCCCGCTTCACGCTCACCAGGCTCGGTTTCAACATATGGGGCAGAGTCAGCGACGTAGAACGTCTGATGCACCCCATACTTGTCCGGGAGCTCGAGCTGGTAGGTGCTCTTGCCAATTGCCATGACGACTCTGAAGGGACTACCACCCCGTCGGTCGAGCGTAGACTTGCGGACGGAAGAGATAGGCTCCTTCCGCAAGTGAAGCCAAACCAAGTCGCCCAGGGCGAAGATCAAGCGTCGCCTGTCCATGTTCAGTTGGGCTGAGTACGGCAGCGCACGCCGCCCCAACGAAGTGCGTGCCCATGTGTACAGCTCCTGAATATGGTCAGCCAACTTGTCAACAACAATGTTCCCCTGGTCTTGCAGCGGGTAGGGTGGCATGTCCCAAGGCGTCAACGGGTTCCTTGCATATATGACCTCGAATGATGTCAGCTTCGTCGTAGGTTGTCGGGGCGTGGTAACACATAGTGCTGCAGGAGAGGCTCCATTTCCATCACGGTGCGGCAGAGAAACGTCGAGAATGTAGTCTATATGTTCCTCAATAACATGCGCTGGTGGCAGACCGGGTGGCAGCTCGTCTGGCAGAATGTCCTCAAAGACCTGCAAAACAGACAAAATAGCAGGCGGGAGTGCGGGCTCTACTGTAATAGTGGCACAAAGGCTAGGAATAAGAAGGAAACATGAGGACTTGCCGTGAAGTGTCGATGTGTGGTCCCCGTGTTTCGCCAGAAGCACTCTAGGTTCACAGGTGCCCCGCAAGGTAGATGCAGAAGCGGCTGACGATGCAGAAGGCCCTCCTGATAACGCAGAAGGCGAAAACGCAGGAAGAGAAGCTGACTCGGCCGGGTTGTGGACGCAACCCCTGACTCGGGCCACAACTCGGTCGGGTTTCTGACCGAGTGGCTGGATGTTGGACTGACTCGGCGTAGAACTCGGCCCAGAACTCGGCCGAGTGACTGGCCGAGTTACTGGCTGCTGTAACACCCCCAAATTTTAACCCATTTGGAAAGGTATTACCGCTAGTGACCTCGGTTTCCACACCGAAGCCACCCCAGGCTTTACCATTGAAACACAATTCATAAAGAACAATTATGATACAAAATTACCATAACTTTCATTTAAAACATAGTCGCGGAATTTCAACACAATTCCAAATGCGACAAAATACAGAGTTATTACAATACAGCGGAAGACTTAAAATAATTTACAAGAGTATTGACTTCAGTAGTCAACGCCCAAAGATCGTAGCCTGATTAAAACATTTTCAAACACCGTTCATGTTCGTAGTCGATCTAGCCTTCATGGATCCTCAACTCATCTGATGTGCCGAAACGGGCGGACGGCACCAACCATGACGATGCAGATAACAAAAATACCGTGGGTTAGTCTACTGAATAGACTAGCAAGGGCACAAAGCAGAAGGTTCAAAGTAGTCGTATTAGGTTAGACTCATCGCTTCTCGAATAATAACCGATGACGATAGTCAACCATCATACTCTTACTGGAATAACAAGAGGTATGCACAAGAGAAGATTCTGGAGACCGAGTCTCACAGCAATCAATCCCAAAAGAAGACTCTAAATGAAATGAGCCTTATAGGAAACATGACAAATGTTGGGGAACATTAATTAATTACACACAATCACAGAATTACAGTATCGCATTCGAGCGACTAAAAGTTAAGACGAGCTTTCCTAGCTGCACTACTCGCCCAAGATATATTAATTATGTGCGACAACGACACTTATCTTATTAAATTCCAAAACACACATCGCGTTATAAGATTTTATTATGATCATCTCGTCCCGAGACGAGAGATCCTTTGGGAGCAACTCCCGAGATTTGTGACACTGGCTAAGTGCACCACCTCTATACCCGAGTATAGAGGTTAGTCATGACCTTCCAAAATGGTGTTAGGTTCTCCTAACCTTCATGATTATAAAGAAACGACTGGACCCCAGGGTCCCAGTAACGTTCCTACGAATACTCGTGCTAACTAAACAATTTAACACAGTAATAATCCACATCACAACCATCATGGCCAACACCTACACAATATAACTATAATAGCGTCGATTCTAGCAGAATATACAACCTATTATAATATCATATTCTTTTCATATTGTTGCCCTCCCGACAATCCTCATAAAATATATATCTATAATAGCGTTGTTCTAACAGATATATAACCTATTATAATATCATATTTTTAATCCATATCATTCATCAAAACTGTTCCCAACAAAACAGTAAATCATTTCAAATTAATTAACAATCAAACCATTGATAGTTAATGGAAATATGGAATGATGAGCAAGAGCGAACCGCCACTTGCCTGGAATAGATTCGGCGATGAATCTAGACGAGACGACTACTGATTATATCCTTTCCGAGGATATGGCCTAAGCTTCAGATAGCTCCAACGGATTACGAGTCCACACGCGATCCAGCACGTGACAAATTAGTTAATATCAATTAATTTGTCTAGACGAACTCAAGGAATTATATTTAATAAATTTTCTGATTTTAAATCATAAAAATATTTATTAAATTTTCCTAAAGAAAATACGGATTAAAGGGAATCAAAATTATACCGCTCGAATAATTTCGGGTTAAATCTGGACAGGAATTGAATTGGGCTAGTCGGCCCAACACATATATAACAAGGAGGGGGCCCACTCCAATTCTTTCCTTAGTCTTCCTCCCAGAACAACAACACCGAACAGGGACAACAACGGCAACAACCACGCGGGGGCTTCGCCGGGGCTTCTCGACGCCGGAGATCTGACGCCAGGGATGGAGTCGTGCCGGGGAGGAGGAGCAGCACCACAGTGGTGGCTCGGACAACAGTGGTGGCGGAGCACAGTAGCTCAGCGCGAGCAGCGGCTCGGCTCCGTCTTCGCCGGGAAGGAGGCTGGGACGGGCGTCGACAACAGGGAGGCGGCACAGCTGGCCGGGAGAAGGCCAGGAGACGACTTTGTCGCCGGCGGGAACAAGGCCGAACTAGAGGAAGCTCGGGGAGACAACGATGGCGGGAGGAAGCTCGGAAGGAGCTTCACCAACGGTGATGGCGAGAGACGAGAAAGAGATCGGAGGGAGAGAGAGACGAGTGATGGTGTTCGGGAGAGAGAGAGATCGGCTTTTATAGCCTAGATATTTTGGAGATATTTTTGTATAAATATCTCGTACAAATATCTTATATAAATATCTTGTACAAATATCTTGTATAAATATCTTATATAAATATCTTGCATAAATATCTTATATAAATATCTTGCACAAATATCTTGTATAAATATCTTGTACAAATATCTTGTGTAAATATCTTACACAAATATCTTGCGTAAATATCTTACACAAATATCTTAGCCCCGAAATTACATTGAATGTAATTTATTCCACTCAGAGAATTATTACGGAGAGCAAGGATTTTACCGAAAATCCAACTCCACTGAAAGAGAAAAAATTAATTATCGAACGAAGGATGGGAAAATTACCCAAATATCCTTACTAAAAATTGAGGGATATTACAGCTGCGGCGCTGACTCGGCCCACAACTCAGTCGAGTTGTTGGCCGAGTTTCTGGCTGTGGTCTCGACTCGGTTGGTGACTCGGTCGAGTTGGCGCCTGGAGTTGTCCGGGGCGGGTTTCGTCGCAGGCGGAGTTCTGGCGGCCGCAATAGACTTCTGGCGTTGTCGCTTAGCCCGGTCCTGTAATAGTTTCTGCGGGATCATGGGTAAGAGAGTCACGCGCCTCCCGCGGTATTTGAACATGTCAATGTTCAAATACGCGTCATGAAGCACGCGACGATCATATTGCCATGAACATCCCAAAAGCAGATGGATAGCGTCCATGGCGGTAACATCACAAAGCACAGTGGCTCGACAGGGACCAATGGAAAAAGATATAAGACACTGAAGTGATACTGTGTTACTTGGTCCGTCAGAGATCCACTGAAGTCCATATGGAGCCGGATGCGGTGTCGGTGGGAGGTTGAAGTGGCGGACAACCTCCTCATGGATAGTGTTGTAGCATGAATCCCCTTCAATGATCACACTCGGCGATGCATCCGGAAAGTTGCACCCTGCATGAATCAAGTTCTCCCGTTCTTCAGTAAGGTCTCCCTCTTGACGCTCAGCACTCGTCTAGTAACCAAGGCAGAGTTGTATGCCTGGTCATCATGGTGATCGGAAGTACCGACCATATCGTCTTCAGCATCGGTTGTAAAGACGCAGGCATGGTCAACCTCGACGTCGTTAGCAT
Source organism: Rheum nobile (assembly GCA_027886185.1). Classification (NCBI taxonomy): domain Eukaryota; kingdom Viridiplantae; phylum Streptophyta; class Magnoliopsida; order Caryophyllales; family Polygonaceae; genus Rheum; species Rheum nobile. The sequence goes on along the minus strand of WOAB01000207.1, from coordinate 2,132,967 downwards.
ATGCCTCTACAACGGCAGGGTCTTTAATTCGTCTCGGATCACTACCTTGTCCGTTGTGGAGGGAAGCATCACAGCTGTACCCTTCGCCGTTTCCAGGGCTAGGGCGCTCAATTCTGTGGCCTGTTGGTGACCTTGGTCCGAAGCGAGCGTAGTGACCGGGACCGGTTGCTGGCGAGCGACGATTTCTGCTAACGTCCGCTTCATTTCGGCTAGCGACGCTTCTTGGGCTTTGCCGGTAGCAAGCAACTCGCGTATCATCTGCTGGCGATTGTACGCGTCAATCAGACGCTGGAATTCGGCGAATTGGGCGGCCAATACTTGGTTGGTAGCATGCATCTCTCGAAGCATTTTCTATTTATCAGTCTCTGTGCCAGTCTCTTGGATGATATCTTCGCCTGACATGGTACCTGAAAGCAAGAAATGGCAAACCACAGGATCAAAGCGAACAACAACAGCAGCAGAGAATCAATCAAAAAGGTAAGCAGAACCGAACTGAACAAACAATCACTCGGGAAACTACTCTAGCTGGCCGTGAGGGCGGTTACGAGCAGACTTAAGGTAACTCACACAACAATCAACAAAATCCAGGCAATGCTCAGCCAAGAAAATGTCGAAAGTAGATATGCAAGGATATAAGCACAAAAGTAAGCACAACACAGTCAACCAAGATATGCAACCCAGACAGTGAGAGATTAAGAAGATGGTAAATGAATCACTGTGAAAGCGGGCTTGAAGGTGCCAGAATCAAGACTGGGTTCTCCCTTCCTGAACTGCAAAGAGACACACTTGCCTTATTTTGGCTTGTGTGGTCTCGATTTTTTTTATTTTTTTTTATATAACCGCGAACAGCCCAGATTTTTTTTTGTAATTCTGGGGCTGTTGTTACTACAGAAACAGAAACTTCAGCAAACCAACACAGAAAAAATTCAGCAAAGCAAACTTCTCCAACTACGTACAGCAGGAGTGCAGCAGAAACTCACAGAAAGTTCAGCACAGTGAACAAACAGCATCAGTTCAGCAAAAGAAAAAAATATTCTGGGTGCAGTGAAACAAGTTTGAATTAGAAGGGGATTGCGAAGATGTAGATTTTTGGCGCACACAAGGCAAACAAAGTTGCAACGAACTATCTAGGCCTATATGCAAGCAAATTTTCAATCAACACAATCAAAAAACCAAGCAAAAACAAGAAAATGCAGAAAATTGGGTGAGATGGGTTCGGCGAAATCTAGGGTTTCGACGGTAGACAGTTCGTATTTTGGCCTTTTGAGGGGTCAAACGATGACCGTTTTGGGAGAAGTTTATATGCCCGGACTCGTCTCGAGATTCTCTACAGGAATATATAAGAAAATTGCGGAAAGGGAAAAAAATTTGGACGAAATCTGGGTAGAAAGGTTCGTCTTTTTTTTTTTGATATGCAGAAAGTGATTTGCGGAAGCGAATGAGTGATTTGGATGAAGAGTTTGAACGACTTACGCGATTCGAAAGCTCTGATGCCAGTTGATGTGACCTTGTCCGGGGAAAGACCACGATTCGCTGTTACGGGATCGATTGAATGCGTAGTAGGGCGTTCAACTCGTCGGAAAGGGGAGTAGGGGCGGCAGACTGTGGTGGAGCAAGCGGCGGAGCGGTGGTTGTGGTGGTGGTGATCGGCGGCAGCCCTAGGGTTAGGGTTTGTGTTTGGTGGGGAGGCAAGAACTAGGATTAGTTCTTGTCTCGGGATTGCGGATAGTAACTAGATAGGTGGTAACCGAGTTAACGCGCCAGGATAATTCACTTAGAAACGCGTTAACTGAATCGATGCGCCAGGATAGTTCGACTAGGAACGCAAAGATGGTTGACGTCGGGGCCCGGGGTTTAAGGAGTTTACTCGACTTGAAACTTAGGCTTAATTTGACGTAACTGAAATGAACTACAAGAGTTCCTATTTATACTAGAGAGTTGACCTAATGGGACAGATTGACCTAATGGGCCAAACTCTCTAGTTACTAAATCTGGCGGCCCATTTAACATAAATGGAAACCACCCAGAAATAGCAGCTACTAAAAATAGATATAATTGTAAATAGAAAAGTACTACAGAAGTAATGTCTAAACATAGTAAGAACTAGAAATATCAAGTCTCCTAAATCTAGCTCGGAATAGCTATAGCTGTAGAGGAGTCTCAAGGCGGATGTCTCATGGTGTCTACCTTCTCTCCAGCTGACATGGGAGACAGGGTCACATCAAGAGAGAAGAGAGGGGTAGAGGGAAAAAGAAAGAAAAAAAATAAAATGGGTATATATATCATAAAGGCTAAAAAGAAGAATCTAGAAATGGGTAGAAACTTATAATTATGAATGGGTAAAAATTATAGTTTAAAAGGGATTAATTTTAGGGTATAAATATACGTAGAAAAAAAAATCTCTGGTATTACAGTCATAAGTATCTCTCCTATGTGTCAACCATCTAAATATGTCAAATCATCAACTTAAATATCTTAATTACCAATTTGCCCTTTCAATTTTCTAAAAATTAAAGTCTAATTATCAACCTAAAATAGCTATATCTTTCTTATCATATAAATTATAAATAATTTATATAATATATCTAGATGATACCATTGTTCATGAATAAGAAAAGCTAGATCTATTCATTTTACATATATAATTCACCTTTTATATCTATATACTATTTTACAAATTATATCATCTTATTATTACTTAAATTTTTGGCTAATTTACGTCATCGTTTTTAGCAACACAAATTCCATTATGTTTTTATTAGTTAAAGTTTTGGTTAATCCAATTCTAATTTATAAAATATAATCTCATTTATACGTGTTCCATATAAAATTGCACAATCAAGTTTCATATATATGTAATAATTACCAATCATATAAGATTCCCATAATCAAATTTTATATATAAGGATATATAATTAATCTGATTTAGTGGTGGACGTACGTGTTTCATGTATAATAACATAATTACGTTTCGTATCTATCTGTATATACTAAAACTATTGTTTATTTTTTTATGTGATGGCCTAAAAACTATAACCTATTAATCAGTTTTAATGTCAATTTAAAACTTTATCATTTAAAATTTTCCAATTTTACATTAATTTTTTTCTAAATCATTTTTCTTCTTTACCAAATATTACTTATCATATATGAAAAATATATCTCTATACTTCCTTTAATATAGGTTAATAACTTAATATTATTGTTCTTTCCATATTTTAATATTAAATTTATATTTGCTTTTATTTATCTATTATCTTTTATAAATTCGAAGTCTTGAAATATCTAATTTTCCATTGTACATGATAATTCCGCACTTACCAAAAACATTATTATCATACTTAATTAGTATCTATAATATAATATGTACGTTAATGATCCGTAAACTTCATTATAAAGATATGTATATAGATAGATGATCCGTAAATAGTTAACGTTATACGGTTCATCCACCAATATACATATAATTATGCACTTACCAAAAACATTATTATCATACTTAATTAGTGTTCATGATTTGATAAGGGTGAAAGATTGTTCGTAAACTCCATTATAAAGAATACAATATGCAGATTTATTTTAGTTTATTTTTATTCTTAATAATTACATTAAATATAATTTATATTTTCTTCTAATAGTATAAATTCACACATCTATTTTCAATTTTCATCAACAATATACACCTTATAAATTATCACGGATTTGCATATATACCCCAAATCCATTAGTGATTTGCACAAATATCACTTTGATTTTTTTTTTGCATATATACCCCATTTGGGATATTTTTGCAAAATATTAAATTTTTTCTTTTAATTCAAAAATTAAGTAAAATCAAAAAAAATCATGAAAAGAAAAAGAAAACAAAAAGCAAAAAAATATTGTTTATTATTTCTCTCTCAAATTTCCCTCCCAAAACCCCCTCCCAAATTTCCCTCTCAAAATTCCCTCCCAAATTTCCCTCCCAAATACACAACTTTTCCCAAATTTCCCTCCCAAAGCACAAAATCTGGTTTTAGGTTTTCTAGACCAGATTTGGCGAGACTTGGCTCAGACGAACGAAGCGGTGGTAGTGGTGGTGGTGGGGTTGCTTTCGGCTAGAGCGGTGGTAGCGGTGGCGGTGGGGCCAGGTCTCAATTTGGCGGTGATGGAGTCAAATTCAGTGCTCTGTCGAAGCATTCTGCGTGAAATCCTCCCATTTGAACGCCAGAATCCAGCTCGGCTGGTCCCGATCTCCTAATTTCAACTTCTTCCTCCTCTTCAGCTCCTCATCGCCGTCAAGCTCTGTTTCCGATCTCCTAATTTCAACTTCTTCCTCCTCCTCATCGCCGTCAATCTCTGCGTGATGGAGTCAACTTCTTCCTCCTCTCCCGCGGGCAATCTCTGTTTCCGATCCTCTGGCGATTGCGAGCTTCCTTGTAATTTCTGATCAGATCGTAGAACTTCTCCATCTTATCCTCCTCCGTGAGTTGATCGGCGGCGGAAGCGGCTCCCTTGGACCGATCTCCGGTGCCGCCGTTGCCACCGCAACCTAGATTGCAATCTGCTTCCATTCTGGATCCGCTTCCATTCTGGCCGGGAATCGATCGATCGGAGCAAAGTAGAACGAATCCTAAAGAAGAAAACCATAAGCGTATACTGAAATGGAGATTTCTAGGAATTAGCGTTTGCTGAGTTTGAAGTTGCGAAGAAATGAATGATGTCAGGTAGGCGGTTTCAGGTTTGGGTGTTGGTTTAAATTGGTTTAAGTGTTGATGTGTGAAAATTCTGATTTTGAGTAGTGACATGAATGTTGTAAGCTGATGATAGAAGATTTGTATCAAAGTATGAGAATTTTCTTGTTTGAGATGCTTTTACTTGCTTGTTTATTATATATCTACCAGTGCTTTTACAAGGACAACTAAAGACAAAAGTTTTAACAATGTTGTCACATGGTATATTTGTGTGTTGCAAGGACAACTAAAGACTGTGTTGTAGTGATTAGTTTTAACAATTTTGTCATATGGTATATTTGTATAGTTGGAATGAACAATTACAATGCCAGAAAAGTTTATATTTTCATACTATCAATCTTAAACTCTTGTCATTCATTAGAAATATCATTAACGAAGAAAGTTACATTAACTATTTTTGATTAAATATCAATTAAATCAATTCCAACAACACAAATTACATTAACTACTTTGAAACCATATCGACCATGACTTGCTTCTGTCTTCGAAGAAAAGAAAGTTCACAATAAAAAGCCATAAGCAAATTACATTAAACTTTATGATAATATGTATAATATCTAGTACTTTATGAAGCATGTTATGTATTTTCATTTTATATAATATAGTACTTTATGATAATGCTGCGTAATTTCAAACCATATTAAAGATGACAATCCTGTCATGATTCAATATATATCATGACATGTTCAATATGGTTTGAAATAATCCTACCGACCAACATGAGTGGCAGTCCAGATCACACGAGAAGAAGAAAAGAATGATTAAAATAGGAAGAAAATACATAACCAATCTTGTCATACTCACCGAATTCTCCTGTCATCTTTAATATGGTTTGAAATTATGCGACATTATCATAAAGTATTATATTATATAAAACGAAAACAAATAACATGCTTCATAAAGTACTAGATATTACACACATTATCATACAGTTTAATGTAATTTGCTTATGACTTTTTCTTGTGAACTTTCTTTTCTTCGAAGACAGAAGCAAGTCATGGTCAATATGGTCTCAAAGTAGTTAATGTAATTTGTGTTGTTGGAATTGGTTTGGTTGAATTGATATTTAGTCGAAAGTAGTTAATGTAATTTTCTTCGTTAAAGATATTTCGCATATTTGTTTTTGCGCATTCATATAATTTAACACAATCCTGTCATGATTCCATATATATCTTGACGGGTTCAATGTGGACTAGTTTGGGTTAAATTGATATGACACAATCATGTCATGATTACATATATATCATGACAGGTTCAATATGGTTTGAGATAATCCTACCGAGCAATATGAGTGTCGGTCCGTATCACATAGGAAGAAGAAGAGAATGATTAAAATAGGAAGAAAATGCATAACCATTTCCGTCATACTCACTGACATGTCCTATCGTCTTTAATATGGTTTGAAATTACGCGACATTATCATAAAGTACTATATTACATAAAATGAAAATAAGTAACATGCTTTATAAAGTACTAGATATTTGTATATTACACATATTACCATAAAGTTTAATGTAATTTGCTTATGACTTTTTTTGCGAGCTTTCTTTTTTCTTCGAAGACAGAAGCAAGTCATGGTCAATATGGTGTCAAAGTAGTTAACATAATTTGTGTGGTTGAAATTGGTTTGGTTGAATTGATATTTAGTCGAAAGTAGTTAATGTAATTTTCTTCGTTAATGATATTTTGCATATTTGTTTTTGCGCATTCATAGAATTTAACACAATCCTGTCATGATTCCATATATATCCTGACGGGTTCAATGTGGACTAGTTTGGGTTAAATTGATATGACACAATCCTGTCATGATTACATATATATCATGACAGGTTCAATATGGTTTGAGATAATCCTACCGACCAATATGAGTGTCGGTCCGTATCACATAGGAAGAAGAAGAGAATGATTAAAATAGGAAGAAAATGCATAACCATTTCCGTCATACTCACTGACATGTCCTATCGCCTTTAATATGGTTTGAAATTATGCGACATTATCATAAAGTACTATATTACATAAAATGAAAATAAGTAACATGCTTTATAAAGTACTAGATATTTGTATATTACACATATTACCATAAAGTTTAATGTAATTTGCTTATGAATTTTTTTACGAGCTTTCTTTTTTCTTCGAAGACAGAAGCAAGTCATGGTCAATATGGTTTCAAAGTAGTTAACATAATTTGTGTGGTTGGAATTGGTTTGGTTGAATTGATATTTAGTCGAAAGTAGTTAATGTAATTTTCTTCGTTAATGATATTTCGCATATTTGTTTTTGCACATTCATAGAATTTAACACAATCATGTCATGATTCCATATATATCCTGACGGGTTCAATGTGGACTAGTTTGGGTTAAATTGATATGACACAATCCTGTCATGATTACATATATATCATGACAGGTTCAATATGGTTTGAGATAATCCTACCGACCAATATGAGTGTCGGTCCGTATCACATAGGAAGAAGAAGAGAACGATTAAAATAGGAAGAAAATGCATAACCATTTCCGTCATACTCACTGACCTGTCCTGTCGTCTTTAATATGGTTTGAAATTATGCGACTTTATCATAAAGTACTATATTACATAAAATGAAAATAAGTAACATGCTTTATAAAGTACTAGATATTTGTATATTACACATATTACCATAAAGTTTAATGTAATTTGCTTATGACTTTTTTTGCGAGCTTTCTTTTTTCTTCGAAGACAGAAGCAAGTCATGGTCAATATGGTTTCAAAGTAGTTAACATAATTTGTGTGGTTGGAATTGGTTTGGTTGAATTGATATTTAGTCGAAAATAGTTAATGTAATTTTCTTCGTTAATGATATTTCGCATATTTGTTTTTGCGCATTCATAGAATTTAACACAATCCTGTCATGATTCCATATATATCCTGACGGGTTCAATATGGACTAGTTTGGGTTAAATTGATATGACACAATCCTGTCATAATTCCATATATATCATGACAGATTCAATATGGTTTGAGATATTCCTACCGACCAATATGAGTGTCGGTCTGTATCACATAGGAAGAAGAAGAGAATGATTAAAATAGGAAGAAAATGCATAACCATTTCCGTCATACTCACTGACCTGTCCTGTCGTCTTTAATATGGTTTGAAATTACGCGACATTATCATAAAGTACTATATTACATAAAATGAAAATAAGTAACATGCTTTATAAAGTACTAGATATTTGTATATTACACATATTACCATAAAGTTTAATGTAATTTGCTTATGACTTTTTTTGCGAGCTTTCTTCTTTCTTCGAAGACAGAAGCAAGTCATGGTCAATATGGTTTCAAGTAGTTAACATAATTTGTGTGGTTGGAATTGGTTTGGTTGAATTGATATTTAGTCGAAAATAGTTAATGTAATTTTCTTCGTTAATGATATTTCAGATATTCGTGTTCGCGCATTCATAGAACTTAACACAATCATGTCATGATTCCATATATATCCTGACGGGTTCAATATGGACTAGTTTGGGTTAAATTGATATGACACAATCCTGTCATAATTCCATATATATCATGACAGATTCAATATGGTTTGAGATAATCCTACCGACCAATATGAGTGTCGGTCCGTATCACATATGAAGAAGAAGAGAATGATTAAAATAGGAAGAAAATGCATAACCATTTTCGTCATACTCACTGACCTGTCCTGTCGTCTTTAATATGGTTTGAAATTACGCGACATTATCATAAAGTACTATATTACATAAAATGAAAATAAGTAACATGCTTTATAAAGTACTAGATATTTGTATATTACACATATTACCATAAAGTTTAATGTAATTTGCTTATGACTTTTTTTGCGAGCTTTCTTTTTTCTTCGAAGACAGAAGCAAGTCATGGTCAATATGGTTTCAAAGTAGTTAACATAATTTGTGTGGTTGGAATTGGTTTGGTTGAATTGATATTTAGTCGAAAATAGTTAATGTAATTTTCTTCGTTAATGATATTTCATATATTCGTGTTCGCACATTCATAGAATTTAACACAATCCTGTCATGATTCCATATATATCCTGACGGGTTCAATATGGACTAGTTTGGGTTAAATTGATATGACACAATCCTGTCATAATTCCATATATATCATGACAGGTTCAATATGGTTTGAGATAATCCTACCGACCAATATGAGTGCCGGTCCGTATCACATAGGAAGAAGAAGAGAATGATTAAAATAGGAAGAAAATGCATTACCATTTCCGTCATACTCACTGACCTGTCCTGTCGTCTTTAATATGGTTTGAAATTACGCGACATTATCATAAAGTACTATATTACATAAAATGAAAATAAGTAACATGCTTTATAAAGTACTAGATATTTGTATATTACACATATTACCATAAAGTTTAATGTAATTTGCTTATGACTTTTTTTGCGAGCTTTCTTTTTTCTTCGAAGACAGAAGCAAGTCATGGTCAATATGGTTTCAAAGTAGTTAACATAATTTGTGTGGTTGGAATTGGTTTGGTTGAATTGATATTTAGTCGAAAATAGTTAATGTAATTTTCTTCGTTAATGACATTTCAGATATTCGTGTTCGCGCATTCATAGAATTTAACACAATCCTGTCATGATTCCATATATATCCTGACGGGTTCAATATGGACTAGTTTGGGTTAAATTGATATGACACAATCCTGTCATAATTCCATATATATCATGACAGATTCAATATGGTTTGAGATAATCCTACCGACCAATATGAGTGCCGGTCCGTATCACATAGGAAGAAGAAGAGAATGATTAAAATAGGAAGAAAATGCATTACCATTTCCGTCATACTCACTGACCTGTCCTGTCGTCTTTAATATGGTTTGAAATTACGCGACATTATCATAAAGTACTATATTACATAAAATGAAAATAAGTAACATGCTTTATAAAGTACTAGATATTTGTATATTACACATATTACCATAAATTTTAATGTAATTTGCTTATGACTTTTTTTGCGAGCTTTCTTTTTTCTTCGAAGACAGAAGCAAGTCATGGTCAATATGGTTTCAAAGTAGTTAACATAATTTGTGTGGTTGGAATTGGTTTGGTTGAATTGATATTTAGTCGAAAATAGTTAATGTAATTTTCTTCGTTAATGATATTTCAGATATGCGTGTTCGCGTATTCATAGAATTTAACACAATCCTGTCATGATTCCATATATGTCCTGACGGCTTCAATACAGACTAGTTTGGGTTAAATTGATATGATATAATCTTGTCATGATTTCATATATATCATGATAGGTTCAATATGGTTTGAAATAATCATGTCAAAGTTCTTTATATATCTTGTCAAGGATGTACTTGTCATCGTAAATATCAGAAAATTCCCCATGTCAGTACTTTAACTGACATCCCACACCCCTCTTACATTCATTTTGTCATGCTTAACTGCCATGTAACTTCCATTTAACTGCCTTTTAAATATTCCTCCCATTTTTAACACAATTTCCTAACTGTCATTTAATTGCTTAACTGTCATGTAACTTCCATTTAACTGCCTTTTAAATGCCATGTAACTTTCATTTAACTTGCACGCACATAACTGCCATTTATAAAGACCTTAACATCTTTATTGATCGAGTATGAAATGGTACGTATCATGTCATGCTATATAGGTAAGCTTGTCACGTATGCTTGGTGACTAGAACTTAACTACCATATGTTGTTTATAGGTATTATACATTTTGACAAAAAAACCCTATCACTTATATGTTGATATAATACATAAGTTCTTTGATAGTTAATTTGCTTAGTAGGTCATGCTTAGATTTCATTCTTTTGACATATGTTGTGTATAGGTAGAATGAATTTCATTGGTGACATTTATTTCGTTAAAATTGACAATAAAATTTTTAATGGATGACAAGAGTTTAATGTTGATAGTATGAAAGATATAAATTTCTCTAACATTTTAATTGCTCATTCCAACAGTACAAATATACCATGTGACAAAAATATGAACACCAGTGATAAGAAATATTCGTCCAATGATGATTCATGCAATTGTACCATGTGACAAAAATATAAAATTTTGCAGCTAAACCATATAATGAAATTAACCATCAAGAAAGCAAGTTTGAACAAGGCAGTTTTGGTCTTATTAGCATCCGGTTCATAACCGGCTAGCAATACACAAACACAACCAACGGCACACCAAATCACAAGATTCAGGCATGCAAAATGTAAGTTGCAACATATTTACAAACACCCAGTTTGCTTCTCATTATCCAAAGAAAAAAGGAAAACAAGTGGTTTTCATAGTCTTCATCATCATCTTAGTAGCCTCCTTGAATGAAGGCGTTCAAGCGATTCAACTCCTCCCTATGCTCGCTAACCACAACACGAACCACGTCTCCAATGGACACCATACCTATCATGCCCTTGTCATTGATCACTGGGATGTGTCTAATGCGGTTATCTGCCATAGAAACACATAGTAGTTTCATATGTGTACAAGTTTGTTTTTCAAGCTAGATAAGTTGTTAGTGAAAGAAACAAACCTGTCATCAACTGCATTGCCTTAAGAACCTTAGTGCTTGGCGACACTGTAATCAGATTGTTCTGCCGTCATGGATTTGCAGAAGGTAATTTATTAGAAACATAGCTAACTAATAAGGATACATCTAAGTACAGCCAAATCACATATCAAAACAGACGTACCTCTTCAGTCATGATATCCCCAACCTTGGTTGATTTGGATGATCTTCCCTGCATTATGATCTTTCGAAGATAATCTGGAGTGCAGGAAGAACATGTATTAAAACAAGAGCCAAATGCTTCTAAATTATGGTCTTTCGAAGATAATCTGCTCCAACCTGCATTTTGACTTTCCATTAATGAAAGTGTCTGAAAAGCTATTTTGAAGTTAAATGCAAGGTTCATGAATGGTGACAGGATAATTCTCATTATATGACAGGATAGTTCTATATGCTTAATTACTTCATTAATGAAATTGTTCTAATTCACTAAAATTGTCCACCCTGAAAAATTGTGACATGATAGTTATCATTATATGACAGGATAGTTCTAGATCCTTGGAGGTCAAATTCTAGAATAAAGACAATTGAAACTAGTGTGCTAGATACTTACGTGGACTCAGAGAGATCTTCTGGGAGGGACATAAGCCCCTTGATTCCACTACAAGCACTGTGTCCAATCACACCAATGTTCTCAACCTGTAACAATCATGATTTGCTGCTGGTTCAACCAGATGCTTCTAACAACTAATTAGGAAATGTAGGATCTACAAGGCCATGTATATGTAGTGCACCTTGAGATGCAAGACGGTGTACTCAATGGCCGCTCCAACACCAGAGTACCTTGTCTGTTCAATACCAAAAACACAACTCAGCTGATTCTGACAGTGGATGATGAAAATTATGCTTAGTATACATATTTTAAAGCAAAGAAACATGTTAAATCATAGATGACTACCTGCTGCACTATTTTCATTTTGTGTTGGTGTAATATGGATTAAGAATTACTAGTATGAGCTGCAGATCCTACTGACAGCATGATGGTGTGCTGAATGGACGAACAATATCCAAGAATATGCTAATCAAGAGTTAAATCTAAACACAGACAAGAACAAGAGCTAGTCACTAACAAGAACACTTTCCCAGTTGGCGTCCAAGAACAAGTAAACAGCAAATAGCATAGATAAATATAGATGTAAGAAATATAAATAAGAGGCTTACTTCTATCTACTTGCAAATCAGTCTCAAGCTACATATTCAAAAATTCAAATAACTCCTCTGTAAGAACAACAAACAAATTCAACACAAGTGACCCTGTAACAAAAGGATATCCAATACAAAATGCCCTAGAACTGAGCATAAATCAAAGCAAGCCACCTCCATTACACCAACTTGTAACAAATTATAGCCCAAATTCGAAAAATAAAACAAAATTAAACCTAGAATACAAGCTGGAAGGAGGACGAATTCATACCTTGCGCTCAGATATCGCCGGACGAAGCTCCTTGGTGAGAACCAATCATACGACCTGAGCGCCACCGCCAACGGATAACTAATCGCAAACCCTCCCCCGCCAAACGCTCCAGACGGCGCCTCTCATGCCGGACTCCGGCTTGTACCAGATTTTTAGGTATTCTCTCCGCTTCGACCAGAGCTTGAAGGAGGCGGCAATGCCGAATACAAGGTGTGAGATGTTCGTCGGCGGTGGAATCGGAGGGTCCAGAAGCTTCTCCGGTGGCGGAGGAGGCATGAGGGGGAGCGAATTCGTCTCTCCGTCGGCCGCTCGTTGGATTGGGAGGCAATTTCGGAAGCGGCGGAAGATGAATTGAGGATTTGAGGAGATGGAGTCGTGAGAGGAGGCGGAAATTGTAGAAAAGCTGTAGAAAATTTGATAGGGCTCGTGCTTGAGATGAAAAATTTTAGGGTTCTAAATCAATTGAAAAGAGAACCAGATAAACATTTTGAAAAATGAAAATTTTAGATTTTGAAATTTTAATCAAATTTTATTTAAGTTTAAATTTTTAAAATTGAAACTGTTTTATTATTTTATTGTTATGTTATATTTATTTTTTCAAAAGAAAAAGAAAATTCGGATTTTAGTTTATCTTTTTATTTGTGGGGTATAATTGCAAAAAACAAGGGAAAAAAAGTCTTTGGGGTAGATTTGCAAAAACCAAAAGGGGTAGGGTAGTTTTACAAAGCCTATATGAAAATGGGGTATTGGGTGCTATTTCCCATAAATTATTCAATCAAGAAATTATCTTTCTGATACATTATATTAATTTTTCTTTATAAATCTCTTTTATATTTTACATAATATAAATAAATTTAAATTAATTCTAAAATATATGTCCATACCCGTGCAAGGTGCAAGGCACGGGTACAAATACTAGTTTATAATAAAATTTGTACACTTTTAGAAAATTTTATTTTTATATTTTTTAAATTACAGAAACGTATGTACATACATTTAAAAAGTCATGCACTTTTTAAAACTCATGCACATATAAGTAAAAACTAATGCACTTTAGTTTTTACTTGTATGTGTATAAGATTATTTACTCTATGTGTGTGATTTGTGAAGTGCATAAATTATTGCTTATATTATATGTGTATGAGTTATGAAAGTTCATAAAAACTTTACTTATATGTGCATAAATTTGATTTTGATACATAAAATTGTGCTTATATGTGCATAATTTTCATGTTTTTATGGGGAAAAAATCATTCTCACCTTATCTCTTCACATCTCTTGATATATCATTTTTCAAATTCCACATGCAATTTTTGCGAATATTACGTGCGTTTTGTGAGTTCTCATCATTTTTCAAAACATACCATAGATTTTTGAAAATTATAAGATTTGCAATCACTTCAAAAAGAACGCGTTCATTTCATAGTTGAGAGAAGAACGACATAGAACGTGAAATACCCCAAATAAGTTGATAATGGCAATTTGGTAAATTAATTAAGGTTTTTGCTTATAAAGGGAGAAAGGGGAATTTGGGGATTTTAAATTCCAAAACTTCGGTTGTCTCTCTCCCGTGTGAGTCTTCAGCCGAGTAGCCAGCCCCTTCTCCTCCGGCGAGCTGTTCTTCTCCGGTGCCCAGCCGAGCTGTCTTCTCTGGCGAGCCGACTTGGACCGCGCTCTCCCTCCTCCTCCTCCCCTGCTGCTGTTGTCCGTGCTGCTGCCTGGCTGTGCTGTTGTGCTGTTGTGCAGTCCGTGGCTGTGCTGTTGTTGTGCTCATGTGGTGGCTGAGCTCCAGCGACGAGGAGCCTCCCCAATGGCTACGTAGTGGTCAACGACGAGGTAAGCTTCGATCTGTTTCGGTAGGGGCTTTGGATGGCTGATATCTTTGAACATATATATATATATACGTATATGTTGCTGAATTTTTTGGCTAGATTTGGCTGATTTCGGTTTTGTGCAGCAGCTTGCTGAATTTGAGTGGGATTGATTATTGTGTGGGGTTTGCTTGATTGGAATTTTGAAGGTATGAATTAGGGTTTGAATTTGGGGGTTTTTCTAGTTGTGGTTTGATTTGAATTAACGCCAGGGTTTTGCTCGGATTGTTGTCTCAGGTTCGTTCGAGTAATTTGGAGACCTCTGGGGTCATTATGGTTCGACTTGAGGCAAGAGGATCCTTGCTAACTTATATATTTTTATAAACTGATTATGTTTAATTTTACCGTTGCTTGAGCTATTATTTTATTTGGTTTGTTTGACTATATAATGGCTTGGATGAGATGTGTGATAATGTGTGATGAGGTGTGATAATGTGTTGGATTGAATGTGTGTGTGTGTGTGTGTGTGTGGGTGTTGGATCGTGTGTGTGTGTTGGATTGAATGTGTGTGTGTGTGTGTTGGATTGAATGTGTGTGTGCGTGTGTTGGATCGTGTGTGTGCGTGTGTTGGATTGAATGTGTGTGTGTGTGTATTGGATTGAGTTTGTGTGTGTGTGTTGGATTGTGTGTGTGTATGTGATATTTGATTGGTTGTCGTATGAAGTGTTTGAATTGGTATCGGTGTAGTGGTGGAATATGTTGTTAGTTGGTGAAAGTCCTTATATTTAGGGCCTCGGTGGGTATGAACCCCCGAAGGTCGAAGGGTCAGGTGATGATAGTCTCACCAAACCGCGTAGGGTGCACGCCTACGTCGTTAAGGGCCAAGGGTTGGATGGTGAAAGTCCCATCCGGAAAGTGTGTGTTGATTGTCTCACCCGGTGATGTGGTGGTGGAGACGGAGGTTGGATTGGAGGTGTTGGTGGTTGTGTGTGTTGATTGTCTCACCCGGTGATGTAGTGGTGGAGACGGAGGTTGGATTGGAGGTGTTGGTGGTTGTGTGTGTTGATTGTCTCACCCGGTGATGTGGTGGTGGAGACGGAGGTTGGATTGGAGGTGTTGGTGGTGTGTGTGTTGGTTATGTGTTGAATGTTGGTTGTGTACTTGATTAAGTGGTTGTGTTCATGATATTGGTTGTGTACCTGAATACGTGGATTTGTGATGAATGTTGATTATGTACTTGATTAAGTGGTTGTGTTGGTAATTTGGTTGTATGTTTGATAATTGGTTTATGTTGGACGTTGATTGTTATTAGTTGTGGTTGTGGGTCATTGTTGGCCATTGGTTGTGAATTTCGTGTGTTATATTGTTAATTGTAACTAGTCAAAGTTGTGAATCTCTGTTGATGTGGATGCTGGTATTAGCTAGTTTCGGATAAAAGGGTATGTTGATTGATTATGAAGGTCGATTGTGTGGATGTTGTGAAGGTTGGTTTCCCATCTTGAGGGTGTGGGCCACATGGTTTGAATTTGAGTGTATGAGTTACAGTCTATGTTAACGAACAGGCGACACCAGAAGGGTGGCTGGCCTGGATCGTTATTTTGTTATGTTTATATGTGATGATTATCTCGTTGATGCTTATGTGTTTGTTGATGTGAAGGTTAATTGATTTTGTTGTGTTAGTGCAGTAGTGAGTTTAGTATAATTGGTTAGCTTTGGTTGTAAGTCAGTAGTAAGAGATGTGTATGTGCATAGAGTTGTTGATTGAGGTATTAGTAATAGAGAGAAGGATGGATTGGACGTGTCAGTGAAGTTGGATTGGATCGTTTTAATCGTTTATGCTTGTGATGAGTTTGAGGATGGATTGATTGAGGTTAGTATAGTGAAGAGTTGGATAAGGATGTATAATGAATGGTATGTGATAGAATGTGTATATGTTTTGACGTGTGGTTGGCATTGGTTGGTTGATATGATTAAGTATAGTTATGATATTATATATTGTGTGGCGTGTTGTCGTTGTTGTGAGTTGATTGGTGATATATGTATGTGTTTTGAAATGTTTTGGCTAGGCTAGTCTTGCCATAGTCTTTCGTGAGACTGACCAACTTCGGTTTACGTATCGTGGTTGGCTGGGGTTTCGGGTCCCCCAGTCAATCAGGCTTTACAGGTTCAGCGCCAGCAAGGAGGATCCTGATCACCGTCGGTTTGGAGTCGAAGGCTTTACTCTTTTGGTTTTGGACTTTGACTAGTTGTATGTATCATTTTGGTTTTGGACCTTGAAGTGGTCAAACTTGTTGTTGGCTTTTGGTTTTAGGTTGTTGGCTTTTGGTTGTAAATTATTGTAGTACTTTCTGTGTGTTAAGTTTGATTATGGTTTCAAACTCTGAACAGGTTTTACAGGTTTCCGCTGTGTTGCTTTATATATATATGGGTTATGTTTTGCAAATTTTTTTATTTTACCCGCCTTATAATCCTTTGGATTATGGCACTGTAGCACCACTGGCCTGGGGGTGTTACAGAAGTTGGTATCAGAGCTCTTTTCAAAAAAATGTGTTCTTTCCAAGTTTTCAACTTGAGAATTTTTATACGTTGTTGTTATGAACGATCGGGTGATCAAGAATCCTTGCTGTCAACCGTAGTGAGTTGTGTTGGTAAGTATTGGTTGTTTGTGATGTTTTGTGCTAATGTTTGATATATTTATATGTGATGTTGAGTATTGATGATTAATTTCATATGCGATGTTTAATGTTGTTAAGTAAATTTTATGGTGCGTTCCCTGGTAAGTGGGACGTGCTAGAGGTTTAAAGAGTATGAGTATGGTAGAGGATGAGGCCGTTGGGCTTATCGTCAAGAGGTTGATGCAGGTAGTTTAGTGGTGATGATTCTGTATGAATTATTGTGCTACTGTTATTGTTAGGGTTGAGCAGGACAGATTAAGCGCATTCAGATATGGTTGTGTTCTGAGATGAACTTTGATGGTAAGGCATAGCTGTACAATCCTTGAGTACTGATGAGTGCTGATCAGGGAGACTGCTACAGTTGATTTTGATCAGGCTATTGATGTTGGAAGTAGTAAGGAACAGAGAACTCAGTTGCATCTGAAAAAGTAGAATTTCGCGACTATGGGATTCGGCTGAGCTGAGAAGTAGAATGCGCAGGTCGCAACTAGTGTGTCAGTGTTGGTTATTCCGCAGGGAACAGAAAGGTTTGTCATCTACAGTGATGTGTCTAAGCAGGGTCAGGGTTACATCTTGATGCAGAATGGGAAAGTCATTGCGTATGTCTTTTTGTCAGCTCAATTGTATAAGAGAGAGTTGAACATGAGACAAGATGGTTACTAGAATTGATTGAAGATTGTGGAAAAGATATTGTGTATCAATCAGAAAGGGCTAATGTGGTAGTTGATGTTTTGAGTAGGAAGTTGACTCTCGAGTATACGGTGGCGTGCTTATCAGTTCTGCCGGAGTTGCAACAAGAATTGTGCGGGGTGAGATTGAGATTGGTCTGAGAAGGAAATGATGCTGAATGTGATGGAAATTCAACCGACATTAGTAGAGTTGATCCAAGAGAAACACTCGCAAGATTCTGTGAGGAACAAGTTATGCAGTGGAGTTTCTCAAGGAAGGGAACCCGAAATTCTCATTCATGAGGATGGAGTTTTGTGACTTCATAATCGGTTATATGTGACAGCTGATAAGAGATTAGAATATTGATTCTCAAGGAAAGTCATTCTTCGGCAATAGTAGTTGATATGCGTTGATTCAGATGACACCTTATGAGGCTTTTTATGATAGTCGCGGTAAATCGCCTTTGTGTTGGGATGATTTGACTGATGTTGTGTTAGTTGCTCCTGAGCTTCTGCAGAAAACTAAGGATGACCTTGATGTGATTCGTCTGAGGTTGTTGACAGCTCAGAGCAGACAGAAATCGTATGCGGATGTTCGTAGACGTCCTTTGGAGTTCAGTGTGGGAGATCATGTATTTATTAAAGTTTCGTCGACCAAAGGAGTATTCAGAATTGGGAAACGAGGCAAGTTGAGTCCTAGGTACGTTGATCCCTTTGAGATTCTGAAAAGAGTTGGTGTCGTAGCTTACCAAGTGGCATTGCCGCCAGAGATGAGTGGAATGCATGACGTATTTCGTGTGTCTCGACTGAGGAAATATGTGTATCATCCGTTATGGGCTAGGCATGGAACCGAAGAAGAGACGTGGGAATTAGAGTCGGTTATGCGACGCAGTTATCCGAACTTGTTTGACTCTAGTTTCGAGGACGAAACTATTATAAGGGGGGGAGAATGAAATACCCCAAATAAGTTGATAATGGTAATTTGGTAAATTAATTAAGGTTTTTGCTTATAAAGGGAGAAAGGGGAATTTGGGGATTTTAAATTCCAAAACTTCGGTTGTCTCTCTCCCGTGTGAGTCTTCAGCCGAGTAGCCAGCCCCTTCTCCTCCGGCGAGCTGTTCTTCTCCGGTGCCTAGCCGAGCTATCTTCTCCGGCGAGCCGACTTGGACCGCGCTCTCCCTCCTCCTCCCTTGCTGCTGCTGCCCATGCTGCTGCCTGGCTGTATTGTTGTGCAGTCCGTGGCTGTGCTGTTGTTGTGCTCATGTGGTGGCTGAGCTCCGGCGACGAGGAGCCTCCCCGGTGGCTACGTAGTGGTCAACGACGAGGTAAGCTTCGATCTGTTTCGGTAGGGGCTTTGGATGGCTGATATCTTTGAACATATATATACGTATATGTTGCTGAATTTTTTGGCTAGATTTGGCTGATTTCGGTTTTGTGCAGCAGCTTGCTGAATTTGAGTGGGATTGATTATTGTGTGGGGTTTGCTTGATTGGAATTTTGAAGGTATGAATTAGGGTTTGAATTTGGGGGTTTTTCTAGTTGTGGTTTGATTTGAATTAACGCCAGGGTTTTGCTCGGATTGTTGTCTCAGGTTCGTTCGAGTGATTTGGAGACCTCTGGGGTCGTTGTGGTTCGACTTGAGGCAAGAGGATCCTTGCTAACTTATATATTTTTATAAACTGATTATGTTTAATTTTACCGTTGCTTGAGCTATTATTTTAATTGGTTTGTTTGACTATATAATGGCTTGGATGAGATGTGTGATAATGTGTGATGAGGTGTGATAATGTGTTGGATTGAATGTGTGTGTGTGTGGGTGTTGGATCGTGTGTGTGTGTTGGATTGAATGTGTGTGTGTACGTGTGTTGGATCGTGTGTGTGTGTTGGATTGAATGTGTGTGTGTGTGTGCGTGTGTTGGATCGTGTGTGTGCGTGTGTTGGATTGAATGTGTGTGTGTGTGTGTTGGATTGAGTTTGTGTGTGTGTGTTGGATTGTGTGTGTGTATGTGATTATGTGATATTTGATTGGTTGTCGTATGAAGTGTTTGAATTGGTGTCGGTGTAGTGGTGGAATATGTTGTTGGTTGGTGAAAGTCCTTATATTTAGGGCCTCGGTGGGTATGAACCCCCGAAGGTCGAAGGGTCAGGTGATGATAGTCTCACCAAACCACGTAGGGTGCACGCCTACGTCGTTAAGGGCCAAGGGTTGGATGATGAAAGTCCCATCCGGAAAGTGTGTGTTGATTGTCTCACCCGGTGATGTGGTGGTGGAGACGGAGGTTGGATTGGAGGTGTTGGTGGTTGTGTGTGTTGATTGTCTCACCCAGTGATGTGGTGGTGGAGACGGAGGTTGGATTGGAGGTGTTGGTGGTTGTGTGTGTTGATTGTCTCACCCGGTGATGTGGTGGTGGAGACGGAGGTTGGATTGGAGGTGTTGGTGGTTGTGTGTGTTGGTTATGTGTTGAATGTTGGTTGTGTACTTGATTAAGTGGTTGTGTTCATGATATTGGTTGTGTACCTGAATACGTGGATTTGTGATGAATGTTGATTATGTACTTGATTAAGTGGTTGTGTTGGTAATTTGGTTGTATGTTTGATAATTGGTTTATGTTGGACGTTGATTGTTATTAGTTGTGGTTGTGGGTCATTGTTGGCCATTGGTTGTGGTTGTGAATTTCGTGTGTTATATTGTTAATTGTAACTAGTCAAAGTTGTGAATCTCTGTTGATGTGGATGCTGGTATTAGCTAGTTTCGGATAAAAGGGTATGTTGATTGATTATGAAGGTCGATTGTGTGGATGTTGTGAAGGTTGGTTTCCCATCTTGAGGGTGTGGGCCACATGGTTTGAATTTGAGTGTATGAGTTACAGTCTATGTTAACGAACAGGCGGCACCAGAAGGGTGGCTGGCCTGGATCGTTATTTTGTTATGTTTATATGTGATGATTATCTCGTTGATGCTTATGTGTTTGTTGATGTGAAGGTTAATTGATTTTGTTGTGTTAGTGTAGTAGTGAGTTCAGTATAATTGGTTAGCTTTGGTTATAAGTCAGTAGTAAGAGATGTGTATGTGCATAGAGTTGTTGATTGAGGTATTAGTAATAGAGAGAAGGATGGATTGGACGTGTCAGTGAAGTTGGATTGGATCGTTTTATTCGTTTATGCTTGTGATGAGTTTGAGGATGGATTGATTGAGGTTAGTATAGTGAAGAGTTGGATAAGGATGTGTAATGAATGGTATGTGATAGAGTGTGTATATATTTTGACGTGTGGTTGGCATTGGTTGGTTGATATGATTAAGTATAGTTATGATATTATATATTGTGTGGCGTGTTGTCGTTGTTGTGAGTTGATTGGTGATATATGTATGTGTTTTGAAATGTTTTGGCTAGGCTAGTCTTGCCATAGTCTTTCGTGAGACTGACCAACTTCGGTTTACGTACCGTGGTTGGCTGGTGTTTCGGGTCCCCCAGTCAATCAGGCTTTGCAGGTTCAGCGCCAGCAAGGAGGATCCTGATCACCGTCGGTTTGGAGTCGAAGGCTTTACTCTTTTGGTTTTGGACTTTGACTAGTTGTATGTATCATTTTGGTTTTGGACCTTGAAGTGGTCAAACTTGTTGTTGGCTTTTGGTTTTAGGTTGTTGGCTTTTGGTTGTAAATTATTGTGGTACTTTCTGTGTGTTAAGTTTGATTATGGTTTCAAACTCTGAAAAGGTTTTATAGGTTTTACAGGTTTCCGCTGTGTTGCTTTATATATATATATATATGGGTTATGTTTTGCAAATTTTTTTATTTTACCCGCCTTATAATCCTTTGGATTATGGCACTGTAGCACCACTGGCCTGGGGGTGTTACAGAACGCGTTCTCTGGGCTTTGTTGAAGACGCTTCAGGGAGAACGCAGTCTTTTGTGTGCCTTGGCCGGCGACGACGCGAGTAACCAAAGATTGTGTCGCGTTGGCGATGGCTTTAGCGCGTGATCTAGTGATTGGGCCTTCTAAGCGAATGCTCATAGCTTCTTCCTCCTCAGTGGTTGTCATGGTGGGTAGGGGCGCATCAAGAACTTTACTCTGATCAAAGTCAAGACGAGTTTTCCTAGCTGCATTATTTTCTAGCTGCACTACTCGTCTGTGGTATATTAATTATGTGCACCAACGACACTTATCTCATTTAATTCCAAAAGCGCGCATCACGTTATAAGCTTTTAAATATATGTTTCGCCATGAGGGACATATATAGGATATATGTTTCTCCATGAGGGACATACATCGAAGGGAATAAATCCCAAGATTTATGACACTGGCTAAGTGTACACCACCTCTATACTCGAGTATAGAGGAAGGTCATGACCAACAAAATGGTATTAGGGGTTTTATCGCCCTCTCTACCAGGTTATCAAGAAACGACTGGACCTTGCAGGGCCCATCGTTCCTACGAATACTCGTGCTAACTAAACAGTTCAAGCACGCAATAATTCACATCAATGCCCTCCAAGCAATCATCATAATATATATATAATAGCGTTGTTCTAGCAGATATACAACCTATTATAATATCGTATTCTTTTCCACATCATTTATCAAACTGTTCCCAACAAAACAGTAAATCATCCCAAATTAATTAACAATTAAACAATTGATAATTAATGGAAATATGGAATGATAAGGAAGAGCGAACCGCCACTTGCCTTAGATCAGACGAAGCTTAAACAAGCTCAGAGACAACGATTTCCTGGGTCTGAAACTGGGACAGATCCTGGATAATAAATCCCTCTGGAATGACCCATAACGAGACCCTACATTAGATTCAATATCTACATATATGAATAAAAAAGAATAGGAAAAGAATCAAAGGAGTCAAGCCTCGCCCAAACCCACACACCCAAGAACACACATCCGGGCGCAGCTCACCGCGGGTGCGGTGGAGCCCTTGCCGCGGGTGCGGTCAGGCGCCAGTGGCGAGCTTTTTGACAGCTTCAATGGCGAACTCACCCAATTCGATTCGTTCGCCTTTGATTCGATTGTGGTTCAATCTCCAACCTTCTTAGGCCTTTGAATAACACTCAAGAGTACCTTTTTATCACTCAAATGGATTTCGATTCCTTTCCAAACAAAGCTCAAAGCTTTGGACAACAATGGAGAATTTGAGAGGAAGGAGATGGAGTTGCAGCTGAGTTATGGCTCTTCTCCTCAGCTTCCTCTCTCCTTTTATAGGCTAACCAAGTAGCTCACAAGCAGAAGACACCAAGGAGGTGTTGGCCCGACCATCAGGCGTAGCTTAGGTGACTCACAAGGCCTACTCTTGCAGTTGACCAAGTTGCACTGCAACTTGTCGAGGCGACAGCGGCTCACCGCGGGGTGCGGCAGGGTTCGTTGGCCGCCCAGCGACCGCCTCTAGAAATGGCCTCCACCGCTGGGTACGGTGGCCTGACCGCGGGTGCGGTCAAGGCCATTTCTGGGCCTTTTGTCCTTTTCACCCTTTGTCCGATTTTGACTTTTGTATTTTCTTACAAGTAGTGAAATATTTTTAACCCCGGGTTAAATATATTTGTACACAAACAACTTTTTAACCCAAAAATACATTAACTGTATTTTATATTACTCAGAAAAATGTTACAGAGATCAAACATCTTACAGAATGTCTGCACTTCTCTGAATTTAATCTGACTTGTAATACGGGGTTAGAAATTTTCAAAAATTATCCTTACGAAATGAGGGATATTACACATCCCTGCACTAATGAGCATGCACCTTGCCTTTTCAAGCAAAGTTCTGTTCATTCTCTCAACAGTTCCATTCTGCTCAAGTGTGCTTGGTACAGTTAAGTGTCTCTTAATACCATTAACATGACATAAATGATCAAAATCACGATTGCAGAATTCTAGACCATTATCTGTTCGAAGACATTTCACTTTGAAATCAGTTTCACCCTCAACCTTAGTTTTCCAAAACTTAAAGTTGTCAAATGTGTCACTTTTGGCCTTTAATAAGTACACCCAAACCTTTCTTGAATAATGATCTATAATTAAAAGAAAATATTTTCTTCCACCTATAGTATCCACTTGGGCCGGACCCCAGAGGTCTGCATGTACATATTCTAAAGGCTTTTGAGCAACAAAAGATGACTTACCAAAGCTGGATTTCACTTGTTTTCCAAAAATGCAATTTTCACAAATTTTTAAATTCGAGGGCTTTTGATCAAAGTGATCATGTTTGAACATATAATGAAGTCCTTTGTTTCCTTCATGTCCTAGCCTAGCATGCCACATTTTAGTATGATGCATACTCATGCAAACATTCAATTAAGCAGAAGAGCTAGACAAAACAGGATTACCAACAACATGATATAAGCCATTTTTTCACACTTTTAATTAAGATTTTTTCATTTTCCGAAAACATTTCTAACACCATTATGAGTGTGAATGTGACAGTCAAGATCATCAAACATGCTTTCAGATAATAAATTCCTCCTAAGCTCAGGTACCCACCTGACCTGTTGGAGCACCCTAACCTTCCCATCATGCATCAAAAAAGGAATGTTACCTATGCCTTTGATTTTTTTTGTTCATTTGCCTGGTTCGACCGGTCGAAACCACTCTACGTCCAGACCGGGGTTCTATTGGCACACGAATTGGTAGACCCCTCCCAACATCAATATCTCCATACACGCCTCCAGCAGGACTCGAACTCGAGACCTCTGGATATAACGCTTAAGGGAGTCTAGTGCCAAACCACTAGACCAACTGAGTGTTGGTATATGCCTTTGATTTTTAAAGAGGAATGGTCGCCCAACCTTACCTTTCCCTCATTACATTCATGCAGAAAATCAAAATGATGCTTATGAGGTGTAACATGCATAGTGCAACCAGAATCCAATATCCAAGAATCACACATAAGAAGTTCATCAGAATAGAAAGGGTGTGATTCTAAAACAGCAGTTGTACCATTCTGTGATTTACTTGATTCATCTTTCTTCCTTTTGAAACATTCAGTGATATAATGACCAAGTTTACCACAGTAATGACACTTAACATTTTTCTTATCAATTTAGTTTTAGAATCACCAGAGCCAGAGTTGGAATTAGAAGAGTCAGAAGCCTTATCTTTCTTCTTCTTATTCTGGTTTTTGGATTTTCCTTTAGAAAACAGAACCTCAGATTTAGTCAAGTCACAGATCGAGGGAGCACAATGATGGCTAGGAGGGCGTCGTGGCGGGGCTAAAACGGCATTGTCAGACGTTCGCCGGCGACCTTCGGGCAAGGACCTCCGGACAACAACGACGACGGGCGCCGTCATAAATGCGGCGGGCGCCGCCATAGACCTGGCGTCCCCAGCTAGGAGGAGACTCGGCTGCTCCTCGAGCCTTGCGACGGCGGGCGCCGCCACCCTGGCTTCGCCGCCTTCATCAGCTCTTAGATGAAAACGATGTTAACCCGGGATAAAATTATCGTACGCGAACGAGTAATTAACATCCAAAGTACGTCGTCTGTATTTTATTTCACTGAGAAAAATAATACAGAGATATAGCACATTACAGAATGTCTTAAACTCTCTGTATTAAATCCGACGTACAAAACAAGTGTTCAGGAAAATTCCAAAAATTCCCAAATAATCTTACAAAAATACGGGGTATCACAGTTCTAGCCTTTGGTGTTTTGCCATGACTGAGTTGGACAAGGAAAATAGATGGTGGATCACATCTTTAAGATTATTAAATCGGGAAGGTATTTATTCAATTTCTGAACAATCGATTCAACAATCCTCTTTTTAGTCAAGTCCTCAGTACCAAATTGGATCACATCTTTAAAATTATTAAATCGGGAAGGTAATGAATTAAGTAAAATCACAGCTTGGTGAGTATCCACAATTTTATCATCACACCTTTATAGTTCCTGAGTCATGCGAAGAAATCTATCTAAGATATCATTCAGAGACACAGAAACATCCATTTTGAAATTAAATATGCGACACAACAAGCTAATACGAGAAGGGAGAGATTTCACCAGAAAGAGGTCTTTTAACGCCTTCCAAAGATTCTTGGAAGAGTCAATAGTGACCACTTGACGAGCTACTTCATCAGATAAGTGGATCATAATTTCAGAATGAGCAATCTGATCCATTTCCTTTTTAGTAGCAGCATCAAAGTCAGTAGGATAATCTTCTTTAATAGCACGCCAACATTTCTCCTTAATCAAAATAGCTTTCATCTTGACTTGCCACATTACAAAGTCGGAGTTTCCATCAAATGGCTTGATAAGAACAGAGGATTCAGACATGAGGATTTAGTGAAGAGAAAAAAATAGAATGAGATTAGAAGAGCAGGAATACGAACTATTGAGCTTCAAATTAATTTTGAGGCACTAATTCGAGAGTGGAGAGACAAAGAGAAGACCCAAATTTATTTTGGACTCCTACTTCGAATCAGCGAGCTGAAAAAGAACACGAAATAGAAATTTCGCAATCTCAAGAAGATGTCCACACCCTTTACAAATTCGAATCCAAGGCTATTAAGGCCTGTCGGGATCTCGAGTTTGTTCTTAGGGATGAACAAGACAACGGAGAAGACTGGAAAAAAAATCTAAGATGGTGAGCTACTCAAGCTACACTCATAGATTGAAGTTCAGAAACCTTTAGGAAAAATGTAAAGACTTTCATGAGATTAATAATACATATAAATCCTCTAGAGGAAAGCTAAAGTTGCCTTCCAATTTGGCGCCAACATCCTCATCTTAATAATATATATAAATCCTCTAGAGGAAGTTGACTCGGAAAATTTCCAATTCTTTTGTTTTGTTTTCTTTTTAAATTGGTTTGAAGAATTTAAGACTTTCATGAGATTAAATTTATATCTCTGACTTCAACGGCCAGGCAAACTATAGTCTACTTGAATCTAACTATTATAGCAAGTTTTTTTGTCTTATATCTAACTCGCATGGCCAAGTATACTTGGGGTCATGGTTATTAAAATCTAGATCCGGATCTTAAAATCCTAAGATTTTACGATCCAAGGTAGGGTGTTTGATCCGGATCTATTACTAAAATCTATTAATGTCAAAATCTAACTCTGGATCTTACAGGATCTCAAAGGATCAGTAGAAACTTACGATTCTAAGATCCGAGTAAGATCCTAACGTTGAACTTCTACGAGCTACTAACACCCCGTTTGAGAGCCCAATTTGTCCAAATTCCCACCTCTCTCATACTTACGCTCTCTATATATATGTCTCTCCCATGTAGTCACGCTCGAAATCCCAAAATTTCACTCATGCGTGATAAAAACTAAAGCAACCCTTATAATGTTTGTTCAAAATCTTCATGTCTCATTTATGCATGTCCTAAATCCAATTAGTTTTGACAATGTATATGGCTTGAGTTTCGGTGAATCAATGGTCCATTATATCAATGTTCTAAGTTTAATATTTAAAATATTAAATATCTATTTATATTTTTGTTAAATGACGTTCATATTTTATTATTAATTTAACTTTTATTTGTTTACAAAATCTTACGACTTTACGATCCGATCCAGAGGGTCCCTGTGATCCGATCCTAAAATCCCGATTTTAATAACCTTGCTTGGGGTCTGTTTGGATTCCAAAATAGAATGCATTAAAGTGTATTATCTTGTATTAAATTGATGATTTAATGTAATTTAATACAAGATAATGCATTCTAGTGTGGAATCCAAACAAACCCTTGATTGTTTTTTTTCTATCATATCCTCTGCCCTAAGAATATCCTATGCCCTAAAAGTACATAATATGAATTTAAATTTAGAAAGTAAAACCATAAAATAGGAAAAGTAAAGCCATAAAAAATTAGAGAATTTTTCCAAGTTTGGATCCCTATCATATGGCCAAGGATAGAAAAACTGATGCTTGTTTATGGTGTTTCGAATATAGTAGCTACTATACACAATTACACATGGTGAAGAAACCGTTTTCCTTAATTTCTTTAGACGAGTGGACACAGACGAATCAACTTTAGCTTTTAGGCGTCAACCCAATGAACCGTCTAGATGAGTGTGGATAAATTGGACCTATGTGGGCCCAATTATTCCAATAAATTTTAGAACAAATGAGGCCCATTGTCCCATTTATTATTCAATATTAGAAAATCATCTTAACAAAATTTTCGTTTAGGAATTTGACCCCAACTTCGTACTCACACTACCCTCACGCTCTCTCTCCTCCCAAATCACTCCACCTCCAGATCTGGCCACATCCCGACATCCATCATCCATGCATGTCATTCCTTCGAGCTCACCAACGATATCTCCCCCTTGTTTCTTCGAGCTCGCCGACGACATCTCCTCTTCATCACCGACCACTCCACCGTCTTCCTTCCTTCCTTCAAGCTTGCCGTCTCTTTCCCTAATGACTGCTGACGCCTCGAGCTCTGCCTCGACCTGGACAAGGCCGGTTGCAAGCTCATTGCTGCATGTCGCCAAATCGAGAGCCTCAATTCCCTCTGTGAACAAATCAACAAGAGAACTAATGATTCGTCGGTTCTAGCGGTGGCCGTCGAGCTTGATGTCTCCACCGACGGAAAGTTCATTGAGGCGTCCGTTCAAAGAGCATGGGAAGCTTCGGCCGAGTCGACGCCCTAATTAGGAATGCATGCATTAGAGGTGAAAATTTGCTAATTGCTATGTCCTCGTTTCCTTGTTAATTAGCATTCTTTGTTCATCAATTAAGGATATCAACTATAAGCTATTAGCGGGACGATGCTGGAATGATTGAGAATTGGGGGAAGAAATGAAGTTTGGTTTTGGTGAATGATATTGCCATTGTCGGACTGAATAAGAAGAAATTACTATATAATTTGTTGTTTGTTTATGAAATAGCTGAGTTGGTCTTGCTGATATCATTGCTCTTATGATGATAATATGCTTGATAAATCTCAAACAAGCCTCGAATAATGCAGGAACGGTGAAATCTCTCTAGATCTATTTGAGGATGAATGGAATAGTACAATAAGAAGGAATTTAATAAGAAGGAGTTTAACTAAGAACATGGTTGATCACAAAGCATTTAAGTCAAACAAATTCAATTTGCATTACTTTCATATCCCGTCAGAGCAATGGAAGACAATACTGCTTGTTTACTGACAAAAAAAAGATACATTGAATTTTATGCAAGTTAGTGGAACATAGGCTCTATTTAACCTGATGAGTTTTCAAAGTGTAGAAATCTATGGAGCATTACTAGGAAACCACCTTTAGATATTGATTATATTTAGGTGACGTTTGGTTGTGAAGTAGGGAAGGAAAATAGAAAGGTAATTGTTAAGATGAGGGAAAGGAAATGGAAATGGTTATACTCTATTTATGTTTGGTTTATTTAGGGAATGGAAAGAATGAAAATAGTTACTCTTCATTTATGTTTGGTTTATTTAGGGAAAGGAAAACTCAAAGTACTACATCAAAATTAAAATTCCCTTCTAATAACCTTGTACCAACTAATATCTGGACAATTGTAACTAGGGGTGAGCATTCGGATCGATCCGATCCGATCTGTTATACCGGATATCCGGTTATTTTTTTAGTGAAACATCGATCTGTATCCGATCCGTTACAAGCCGGATATCCGGATTTTTCGGATCGAATTATTATACCGGATATCCAAAATATCCGGATTGTACAATTTTAAATTAATTAACTATTTAAATGTGATCTTGTGACTGAAATTAAACCAAATACCTGTTTAATCCACTTCTAAAACAACTAATTCAACATCATTCATAAATCATAATACACAATACATGTTTAATCCACTTCATATTACAAAATACAAATCATATATTCTTAAGTTGCTGCCAAAACAGTTGCCAAAGGCCCAAAACACATACATAAAGACCAATCTCATCCTGAATTTCATATGAAACTTAATGGCAGTAGGAAAAAGCTATATCACTCATGATCACGCCCATGACAGCAAACTATGCCACATAAAATTTAGCACTTGGCCCTTCCATGAAATTCTAACACTATTTCCACCAGGGATCTCTCAGCAATGGTGTTCCAACAAGGAGATTTTGGCATCATTAAACATTTAGGATCATCAAGTAAGTACCTTCTGACTTTAATAACGCTTGTAGTGATAGGTAACAGTCATAATTGTCTATAAACTGATCAACTGAAGGCCCATTATTAGATACTCATACATTATTCAGTATTCTGCACTAGCTGTTAAGTGTTAACTATAGCAATCACAGGCTAAATCAGACTCAACCTCCATTGTTACATGTAACTGGTGCAGCTGAACTCCCCGAAAAAATATGGGTCATTATCATACTTGATTGACCACAAAACCAGCAAATTCGACATCGAAAGTAAAAAAGGGAATTCAAAACATGAAAAAGCTATCATCAATTTTCCCATACAAAACTAGGAACAACATAAACAAATCAAAAAAGAGCGGATAGAGGTGTAAGAATTTCTTACTAATAAGTGGTTAGATAGTATAAGTCCTATTCCTCTTCCTAGGCGAGGCAGTCTTAGGATCTTAAGAGGAAAACGAAAAAAGCGGCGGAGGAAAAGTGAGGACTGAGGAGAATCATGAGATTAGGTTTAAGTTGTGTATATTGTATAATTGCAATTGGTATATCAGTAGATTCAGTACATGGGCTGATAAGCCTGATAGGACTGTAATTGGGACCGTTGGGTTGTAGTGCTTGGGTTGGGCTCGGGTGAAATTGAATAAATACAAATCAGTAACTAAATAATGTTATTACTGATTTGCATTTATTCAATTCAAAATATTAGCTAATAAAACACTTATATGTATCATTCTAATTTTCAAAAAAATATTTATTATATGTAATATTTTTGGATCGCGAATATCCGGTTAAATATTCGTATCCGGTCCGAATATCCAAAAAAATGACCCGGATCGGATACAGATAAAAATTAACCGGATTTTTTAGAATACGGATTTTTCGGATTCGGGTTGGCGGATTATCGGATCGGAGCGGCCATATCGGATTTTTTTGCTCACCCCTAATTGTAACATGCACAAAATTACCGCATGTACAAAATTACCACCACCTGTAATCCTCACAAGGCTCTAAAATCATATATGAGATAAATAATCAACATCTGTAATCTTAACTAGTTTGATAGACAATGAAACTAACTTCCATTCTCACACATTATTTTAGATTCTCATAAAGATGAGTACAATGCTGTAAGATATGTCATAGTAGACAAAAGTATTCCAAAATGTGAATGTTTAAGTCAATAAGTTTTACTGACACTGAAAACCAAACAAGTAAGAAGATGGAACTCAAAAGCTTAACATATCACTTTTTTCTGAGCAGATCAGACACGTATTGTTTTTTCAATGATGTAGCTGCTTGATAGAACACGCGAAGCTTGTGCTCCTCGACCATTAGAATTGTTTCTACCTAACAATTTCACAAAAACATCAAGATGAATCACATATTTGTAACATATATTAATCAAGTAGTTAGACAATTCACTAAAATAATCATGAGATTATCTCTAAAGAATCAGAAGGAGAAAGTATATCCAATTTCATCACTTCCTCCAATATTTTGTTGCTCTCATTGTCAAGTTTTTTCTTCCTCTATTCTTCACTACCCCATACCTCAGCCATTGCACCCAAGTGTGCATTCATCTCTTGAAAAACCTTTCCAAACTCTGTACTAACTGAATTTAGGGAAGAAGACAAGTCAGAAACTGCATCACTTTTCCTCTTCAAAGTCTTTTGTTTTTTTTCCTTTTGTCATAAGAGATTGAAAATCCTTCCTCTTCCTTGACCCACTTGCCCCACTTGAACCACTTCCAGAGTGCATCGACTTAGTTTCCGTTTCAGCATTAAAAGTGTCGTCATCACTATCGAGTGTAACAGATTCATGTGTCGTCTCAACATCGATATTTTGAGTAGCTAGAACGAAAGACTCGTTGGCTTCTCCCGTAGCTCTATATTTTCCATATATTTAAGCTAGAATGTCAAAGTGTGGGAACAGAACTCCATATAAACTCTTTTCCTTCTTATGGTTCTATAAAGATAAACAAGAGTTAGAATAAAAAGCTATAAGCAACAAACAACCATGTAAGTACAAAATTACCTTAGTCCATTCATCAAACACACTTATTTCTACTTGCAAAATTTTCTTCTCATCATCCCAACCAAAACTAGAAATGCATAACATCTCAGCCATTGCATAGTACTTCTCAGTCCAATGCTTCAACCTTGACTCAATGTGTGGCTCAGCCTTGAATCCACAATTAGGAAGTCTTGAGGAAATCACCTCCTCCAACTTGTTCATGTGACCACTCTTAAAGCCATTCTCACTTTTGGATTTTGGATTTTTAGCTAACTCCAGCAAAAATTGAAGTAGTGTCTCATCTTCTTGGGCAGTCCAGAATCTCTTGTTTCTTCCTCTTTCTCGAATACAACCATCCATCCTGAAATTTAAAGTGCAGATGTAGGACCTATAGGTTCAGTAAATTTCAATAAATAGTAGAGAAACACAAGCAAGAATAATAAAATGAAATAAATAGAAGATCTGACATGCACAAAGGGAAAAAGAAAGACATTATACATAAGAGAAACAACTAACTACACATGCATCTGTAATCATTCAACAAGGTAAACAGTTAATTAGTTCATGTAATGAACCAAAAACTGAAGAACTAAACCTTACCTTTTAAATCAACCTTCCAAGACCTTAAAATGGACAAAAATCAAAACATTTCGATGCAAACCCACAACTCAAAAATCAAGACAACTTTTATAATAACTGAAATTTATCCAAGGTTTACAACACCACATGAGAGCTCAAAATTTCTAAACCTAAACTTAATAGTGCATTTTGTAATAAACTTGATAGTTGCTAAGTATGTCGGGCTCTCCAACTATTGTCATGTTTTGTGCTAGAGTATTTCTAAAATTAGTCCAATAATCCGAAGTTTCAATAGTTGTAATGAACTCCCTTTCTTCTTCTTCTTCATCCTCCTCCTCTTCATCTTCCTCCTCCTCTTCATCTTCATCTTCAACTTCGTCTTCATCAGTAGGCATAAGTCTTCTAATTAAGTTGTGTAGGAGACAACATGCTAGTACAAGACGGTTTTGTGTTTGAATTGGAAAAAATGATGGGCTCCTAAGTACAGTCCATCTGCCTTTAAGCATTCCAAAACATCTCTCAATCACATTCCTAGCTCTAGCATGTTTCATATTGAAATATTCCTCGTCACTATAAGTGTCCAAAACATATAGCAAGGAGACACCAACAGACTATAAGCGGCAAACAACCCAGACTCAACAAAAAGCATGGCAGGAGCAGGAAAGCAACAATGGGTTGTAGCGAAGTAGTCACAAGTAATCAAGAAAATAAAATAAAATTGCATACTTAAATGAAAGTTTGCTTGCTAAATGCTAGTTCACAAGAACCAAAAATAAAACTAGTTATCCCCACAATAATACACCTTGGTGTAGATCAATCTGTAGCTCTTATACATCTATGTATACCTGATGAGATCATCTAGCTAGCTAGAAGCAACAACAAGGAGTTCAGGTCCTTAATTTACTACTGCATAACAACAATTGAAGGTATTCAGACATTTGCAGTTGTGAACAACAATCAAATTTTAGCAAATTTTTTTACAAGGATTGAAGCAACCAATTTTAGTAATTTTCATCAACAAGCACAAATTACAGGTATCATTCTCAATTTCACTACTAACCCTTCACCCATCACTCAATTAAACCAGTTGCGTAATCTAGTAATCTCAAAAATTATGAGCAATTTATCAGTAAAATTCAAAACCCAACCAGAAAACCCCCAAAAAAAGGCTAAAGACATGAAATAAACATGTAATTTATAAGGAAAAACATGACATTTAGAATCAAAAGACATACAAAACAAACGGGATACATGCAACACCGTACCTAAATACAAAATCATGCATCTCATGTATCTGGGTTAATTCTAGTGTGAATGTTATACTTGATATAGATGAAGCCACTGGAAATTTAAAGGGTTCAAAGTCACTAAAATTGGCTGGTAAATGCAAGGAACAAAGACACTAAACACTATACATTAATAGACAAAACCCACATTAAAGAAAGCTGGAAATTTCTAGTTCTAGCATCTGAAAATCCCTTATTTGCTTACAAGCTCAGGTCACTCTTATAAAACATAATGTAAGATCTTTGCAGAGAGAAAATTGGTTCAACGTAAATGAGTAAAAGAATTAGCACAAAGATTTGTGTCCAAATTAAAGTTACATAAACATGCAATAAGTAGTAGGCTAGTGCCTAGAAAGCACTTTGACTATCGAACAAAATGTCAAAAACCTCTTTTGTAAGTTTCTCCAAAGGCTAGAAGTTGTCCAAAACAGAACACTAGAAAAGGCTGGCATATAACAACCACACACATCAAATGCAAATCCTTTGAATTGGCTACTACAACTCACACCCACACAACCCCAACTCCATCCTCAATCCCACTTGTCAAAAACTATGTCCACAAATCCACAAGGACCTCAAACAGGAAATTTGTTTCACGATTTCAAGCATACAAAACCAACACACCATCAAATCCACAAGAAAGAGAGAATTTGAGATCAAATCTGAATCAGGTAAATTGACAAACACTTGGTGTGCTAACACAATGAAATGTGATGACAGGTTACCTAAGTGAGATTGCAATCGGAAGTGGAAGAAGTCAACCCTGCTGCGTTTTTTTCAACAACTACACAGCAAAAAAAAAGACAATTACAAATAACAACCAAAGAGAAATTTGAGATTGCGTTGTAACGCCCCCAAATTTCACCTCTTTGAAAGCATTACTGCCAGTGACCTCGGATATAACATCCTGAAGTCACCTCAGGCTTTTCCAAACGATATAACCATCAACAAACAATAATTATGATACAAAATATCATAACCTTCGATTAAAACCATAGTCGCGGAATTTCAACACAATTCCAATACGACCAAATACATTAGAAATACATAATCAGAATCTTTACAGCGAAAGTCTTAATGTCAAACACAAATAACACAGCGGAAGTCTATACACAAAATCACCTTTTTAACACAGCGGAAGTCTTGTAAACAAAGCGACAAAATAACTTGTCAAAACATCGTTCATCTTCATAGTCGTTCTAGCCTTCACGGAACAACAACATACATGATGTGCCGAATCGAACGGATGACACCAGCCAACCATGCAAGGGAATTATCAGTTGGTTAGTCTAATGAAAGACCATGCAAGGGAATAAAGCAGAGTGGTTCAAAGCAGTCGTATTAGGTTAGACTCATCGCTTCTCGAATAATAACCGATGACGATAGTCAACCATCATACTCCTACTGGAATAACAAGAGGTATGCACAAGAGAAGATTCTGGAGACCGAGTCTCACAGCAATCAATCCCAAAAGAAGACTCCAAATGAAATGAGCCTTAAAGGAAGCATGACAAATGTTGGGGAACATTAATTAATTACACACAATCACAGTATCGCATTCGAGCGACTAAAAGTTAAGACGAGCTTTCCTAGCTACACTAGCGCCTAGCTGCACTACTCGTCCAAGGTATATTAATTGTGTGCGTCAACAGCACTTATCTTATTTAATTCCAAAATCAAACCACATCACGTTATAAGCTTTTAAATATTTGTTTCGCCGTGAGGGACATATATTGACGGGAATCTTTCCCAACGGTTGTGACACTGGCTAAGTGCACCACCTCTATACTCAGATAGAGGACGATCATGATCCTTGGTTTGGCTTGAGGGTTTCCGCCACCCCCTCCACCATAATTATCAAGAAACGACTGGACCACAACGAGCCCAGTGTTCCTAACTACCAGTATTAACATAACAGGAAACGACTGGACCACAACGAGTCCAGTGTTCCTAACTACCAGTGCTAACATAACAGTTCAAGCACACGGTAAATTCACGTCAAAGCCAACATGGCCCACATCATAAACATATATCTATACTAGCGTCGTTCTAGCAGATATACAACCTAGTATAATATCATATACTAATCACATATATATAATAGCGTTGATTCTAGCAGAAATACAACCTATTAATATCATCTTTTAATCATTTTATCCTTTTAACAAAACTGTTCCCAACATAAACAATAAATCATCCCAAATTAATTAACAACAAAACAATTGATAATTAATTGAAGTATGGAATGATGAGCAAGAGAGAACCGCCACTTGCCTTAGATCCGACGAAAGCTTTAGCAAAGCTTAGAGACAACGGGCTCCTGGGTCTGAAACTGGGACAAATCTTGGATAATAAATCCCTAAGAAACGCCCCATAACGAGATCCTAAGTTAGATTCAATATCCACATAATTGAATCTAAAAGAATACGAAAAGAATCGAAGGATCCGAGCCTCGCCCAAAGCCAAACACCCAAGAACACACACTCGGACAAGGCTCGCCGCGGGTGCGGTGGAGCCTCTGCCGCGGGTGCGGCCAGGTTACAGTGGCGAAGGTCGTGACAGATTTTCGATGGAGAACTCACCCAAATCAATTCGTTCGACTTTGATTCGTTCTTGGTTTGATCTCCCAACACCTTAAACCTTCAAACAACACTCAAGAGCACCCTTATCACTCAAAAGGGAACTCCGAACACTCTCACACGAAGCTCAAAGCTCAGACAACAATGGTGAAAACAGAGAAAACAGAGGGAGAAGAAGATGAAGCTTGGACTTCGGATTTCGATCCCTTTTATAGCCCCAAATCGAGCTTCCTCAGGGGGAACAAGCAAGGGGACAAGCCGAGAACAAGGGAACAAGGAGACAACAAGTGGAGCCACTTGCTTCTGCAGAGGGAAGACGATAACGTCGAAGAAAATATCCGACCGCGGGGTGCAGTGGCGTAGCCGCTGGGTGCGGTGGCGACTCTGTTGCCGCCTCCAAATTTGGCCTTCGCCGCGGGTGCGGCCACTTGACCACGGGGTACGGTCAAGGCCATTCTTTACCCCTTTTGACCGTTTTGACTTTGGGTTAATCTTCTTAACCCCGGGTTAAATATATTCGTACACGAACGACTATTTAACCCCGAAAATACATCAACTGTATTTTATATTACTCAGAAAAAATATTACAGAGATCAAACATATTACCGAATGTCTGAACTTCTCTGAATTTAATCCGACTTGTAATCCGGTAGTTGGAAAAATTCCAAATTATCCTTATAAAATGAGGGATATTACATTACCCCCCTTAAAAGAAGTTTCGACCCCGAAACTTGGCCGAATACCACTTGGGAAAACGTCTAAGTATAACCGCCTCAGTTTCCCAGGTTCTCCAAGT
Source organism: Rheum nobile (assembly GCA_027886185.1). Lineage (NCBI taxonomy): Eukaryota > Viridiplantae > Streptophyta > Magnoliopsida > Caryophyllales > Polygonaceae > Rheum > Rheum nobile. The sequence continues at coordinate 2,095,772 of WOAB01000207.1, read as the reverse complement.
AACCTCAATTTCCAACGCAAACACTTTTGCTCCTCGTAGTTGATCCAACAGATCATCATTCCTTAACAACGGATATTTATTCTTGATCGTGACTTTATTCAACTCACAATAGTCGAAACGAAGTCAGGACGATTCATCTTTCTTTTTGACAAATCAAAACCGGGGCATCTCTCGAGGCGATGCACTCGGCCTTGTCAAGAAAATCCTTGAGTTGTTTCTTCAACTCTTGCATCTCAATCAGGAGCCATCCGATACGGTGCCTCGGAAATCGGCGCGATACCAGGCTCAGAATCAATTATAAACTCCACGTCACGCTATGGATTAACCGGGAATATCTTCTGAAAAGACATCCGAAAATTCACTAATCACAGGAATATCAAGAATTGATGGTTCATCTCTCATGGGCGGATCCAGGTGGCAAAGGTACCCGACACAACCTTGTCGAAGTAGCTTAAACGCAGCCATCACATTGATGAGCCTGCCGTTATCAGTGCCATTCCGACCCTTAAATTTGCATACACACTGACCCCAGATCATACCGTCACAGTTCTTGAATTAAATCGATGACCGCCCCATGACGCGTCAACTAATCCATATCGAGAAATTATCGTATGGAGCCATGGCTAATCAAATTAAATCCGCCTCGAACTCCTTACCCTAAATGGTAATCGGAATTTCCAAAAAAGTGCTTGGTTCCAACTAAATGGTCGCCATCTTGGACCAGCCCACTACATGGTTCACAGACGGCCCACTAGTGGCTCCGAGCCCAGGCCCAGCCATTACCAGTGTCCACTGTTGCCATGAGTTGTTGTCCATACATCTCAACCCATCCTTGGTAGCTCCACCTAATTAATAGGCAGCCATCTCCAAGAGGTTGTTGGTGAGCCTTGAACACGAGACCTCACCCCATACCAAGCAACGAAACACTAACTTGGTATCAAACCAAAAGTTTATATATATAAGAAGAGTTTCAACAAAAGGTTCGTAACCTCGTTGCACACACAACTTAACTTACTACACAACTATCCAAAACAAAAGACTGGGTAGCACCCAAATCAACAACATACCAACAAAAGGTATAAACACTTTAAGCATTTGGAGCGTCGTGTCCATCCGCCTCACGCATCTCGTAAAGACGTTGACGTTGACTTCCAAAAGCTATTGGGGCTTTCTCCCTGTTTTGTGCAGCTGTCTGCATCGAAGGACTAGGAGTCTCTGCTGGTTTAAACCTGGGTCGGTTGTTCTGATTAACAGACCCTTGCCGTGACTCCGCTCCTTCCTGCTTTCCCTGCCAACAGAACCTCTGCAAATGTCCTTCTCTTCCACAACCAAAACACGTCTTCCTTTCTTGCAGACACGTAAAGCTTTTGTGCCCAGTTTTACCACAATTGTGACATTGGATCGGACTCTTGCCCTGACTCAATTGTTGTGCTGACCCTTCTTGAGTCATATCCGTCTTTGCCTTACTAGACTTGGCAAAGTTGGACGGTGGCGCAGGACATTTGAATCCACTCCCTTGATTCTGCATTGTCCTCTGTTGATTACGTTTCTCAATAGACTCCTCTAGAGTCACCTCCAACTTATAGGCTGCATCCACGTACTGCTCCATAGTAGAGCATCCATGACGCACCATCATTGGCTTAATATCTGGACTCATCCACTCATGGAAGTGCCAGATCTTTTGTTCTTCACTGGATATCTCTGATCCCGCATACTGTAACAAACGATTGAACTTGGTTGCCAGCTCGGCCACCTTCAATCCATCATTCTTTGGGTATAGAAATTCTTTGCGCTTTTCTTCCCTCATAGCCCGAGAGAAGAATCGATCCGTCATCTTGGTTTTGAACATTGCCCAATTCAAATCAGGGCTATCAGCAAGACCGGTGTTCTCCCACCAATCACTAGCATCTTCCTTTAATTGAAGGGAAGCTATATGCACTTTCTCAGCTTCTGTGCACTCCACATTGCGGAACAACCGCTCCATGTGGGAAAACCAATGCGCCACTCTAACTGGCTCTCCTTTTCCGTCGTAGCAATCAGGCCTCATAAAACTTATTGCTTTTAGTGCTCGGCCATAGATGCCTTTATCCCTGATCGCTCCTCCTTGAGGTACATTGACAGCTGGCTCCACAAATCTAGGAATCGCTGGAGGAATTGGCACAACTTGTGCCTGTGGTGCGTTTGGTTGCATAATATCGGCGAATGCTTGCATCACGATTCCCCGAATAGCTGCGACTGCCACTTCATCGAAAACCATTGGAGCGTTGGCCTGTGCTTGGCCATTGCCTCCCGGATTATTGTTAGAAGCAGTCTCATGTTCATCCACTGGGTTTGCAACATTCCTTGCGTTTGGTCTGGGGTCATTGCTCGGCCCATCACCATCACGGATAGTATTCCTCATGTTCACCATCTGTTTACTGATCAAATTCCAAGGGTTCTATCACATAATCATCATCCGATATACTTATCGTAATAAAATCCACTTAGACTAGACCAGACTTGAGAACTTTCATTGATGAACTCAACCCGAGCTACTAGGTTCTACAACCTTAAATCATAACGAGGGAACTGGGAATTCAAGCCTCACTGGAGATTATAGAATCATCTCGGCACCTTCCGAGTCCTTTCAAAAGAATAGACAAACACCTATGTCTTACAACAACAAGAAGAAATCAGTCTTTCTAGATATGGAAGTCTGTTTCCATATCAGACTAAAGAAAAAGGCACGACTATGAACGGTTATAATTTTTCATTCGAAAATTCAGAGCCTTTGAAAATATTTCAAACGAGTGAAAATATTTCAAACGAGTGAAAATATTTCAAACCGGATCTGTAACATCCCCAGGCCAAGCTACCCCAGCCACATCACACACCCAGCCACCCAACGGTGCCGGTACTGGTGCCGCCCGTGAGTTCACAAGAGCCGTTTGAAAACATTTTCAAACAAAACGAGTAAATGGTTCATGAAATCCCAAACCCGTTTAAAAAAAACTTTCGGCTCTGATACCAAATCTGTAACGCCCCCAAATTTCACCTCTTTGAAAGCATTACTGCCAGTGACCTCGGATATAACATCCTGAAGTCACCCCAGGCTTTTCCAAACGATATAACCATCAACAAACGACAATTATGATACAAAATATCATAACCTTCGATTAAAACCATAGTCACGAAATTTCAACACAATTCCAATACGACCAAATACATAAGAAATACATAATCAGAATCTTTACAGCGAAAGTCTTAATGTCAAACACAAATAACACAGCGAAAGTCTTTACAGAAAATCACCTTTTTAACACAGCGGAAGTCTTGTAAACAAAGCGACAAAATAACTTGTCAAAACACCGTTCATCTTCATAGTCGTTCTAGCCTTCATGGAACAGCAACATACCTGATGTGCCGAATCGAACAGATGACACCAGCCAACCATGCAAGGGAATTATCGGTTGGTTAGTCTAATGAAAGACCATGCAAGGGAATAAAGCAGAGTGGTTCAAAGCAGTCGTATTAGGTTAGACTCATCGCTTCTCGAATAATAACCGATGACAATAGTCAACCATCATACTCCTACTGGAATAACAAGAGGTATGCACAAGAGAAGATTCTGGAGACCGAGTCTCACAACAATCAATCCCAAAAGAAGACTCCAAATGAAATGAGCCTTAAAGGAAGCATGACAAATGTTGGGGAACATTAATTAATTACACACAATCACAGAATCACAGTATCGCATTCGAGCGACTAAAAGTTAAGACGAGCTTTCCTAGCTGCACTAGCGCCTAGTTGCACTACTCGTCCAAGGTATATTAATTGTGTGCGTCAACAACACTTATCTTATTTAATTCCAAAATCAAACCACATCACGTTATAAGCTTTTAAATATATGTTTCGCCATGAGGGACATATATTGACGGGAATCTTTCCCAATGGTTGTGACACTGGCTAAGTGCACCACCTCTATACTCGGATAGAGGACGATCATGATCCTTGGTTTGGCTTGAGGGTTTCCGCCACCCCCTCCACCATAATTATCAAGAAACGACTGGACCACAACGAGCACAGTGTTCCTAACTACCAGTATTAACATAATAGGAAACGATTGGACCACAACGAGTCCAGTGTTCCTAACTACCAGTGCTAACATAACAGTTCAAGCACACGGTAAATTCACGTCAAAGCCAACATGGCCCACATCATAAACATATATCTATACTAGCGTCGTTCTAGCAGATATACAACCTAGTATAATATCATATACTAATCACATATATAATAGCGTTGATTCTAGCAGAAATACAACCTATTAATATCATCTTTTAATCATTTTATCCTTTTAACAAAACTGTTCCCAACATAAACAAGAAATCAACCCAAATTAATTAACAACAAAACAATTGATAATTAATTGAAGTATGGAATGATGAGCAAGAGAGAACCGCCACTTGCCTTAGATCCGACGAAAGCTTTAGCAAAGCTTAGAGACAACGGGCTCCTGGGTCTGAAACTGGGACATATCTTGGATAATAAATCCCTAAGAAACGCCCCATAACGAGATCCTAAGTTAGATTCAATATCCACATAATTGAATCTAAAAGAATACGAAAAGAATCGAAGGATCCGAGCCTCGCCCAAAGCCAAACACCCAAGAACACACACTCGGACAAGGCTCGCCGCGGGTGCGGTGGAGCCTCTGCCGCGGGTGCGGCCAGGTTACAGTGGCGAAGGTCGTGACAGATTTTCGATGGAGAACTCACCCAAATCAATTCGTTCGACTTTGATTCGTTCTTGGTTTGATCTCCCAACACCTTAAACCTTCAAACAACACTCAAGAGCACCCTTATCACTCAAAAGGGAATTCCGAACACTCTCACACGAAGCTCAAAGTTCAGACAACAATGGTGAAAACAGAGAAAACAGAGGGAGAAGAAGATGAAGCTTGGACTTCGGATTTCGATCCCTTTTATAGCCCCAAATCGAGCTTCCTCAGGGGGAACAAGCAAGGGGACAAGCCGGGAACAAGGGAACAAGGAGACAACAAGTGGAGCCACTTGCTTCTGCAGAGGGAAGACGATAACGTCGAAGAAAATATCCCACCGCGGGGTGCGGTGGCGTAGCCGCTGGATGCGGTGGTGACTCTGTTGCCGCCTCCAAATTTGGCCTTCGCCGCGGGTGCGGCCACTTGACCGCGGGGTGCGGTCAAGGCCATTCTTTACCCCTTTTGACCGTTTTGGCTTTGGGTTAATCTTCTTAACCCCGGGTTAAATATATTCGTACACGAACGACTATTTAACCCCAAAAATACGTCAAGTGTATTTTATATTACTCAGAAAAAATATTACAGAGATCAAACATATTACCGAATGTCTGAACTTCTCTGAATTTAATCCGACTTGTAATCCGGTAGTTGGAAAAATTCCAAATTATCCTTATAAAATGAGGGATATTACATGCGTAGAATTTCTTTTACCTGAAATAGCAACGAGCAAATTGGCGTTGAAGGTGCGGAGCGGATCAGCTGCCGCGAAAGAGAGAGGAGAAAAGTTGGGGGAGATTGCACATAGAGAAAGAGTTAAGATTGGGGGGAGAGAGAAGAGAAGCCTTGACATTAAGACTCGGCCAAGAACTCGACCGAGTTCCTGCCCGCGTCAGCGATCTCAATTTTCGTCATTTTGCTGAACAATTTATTATTTTATTATTATCTTTTGTCGCTATTTAAACACCGGAAACCCTAGTTTGTAATCTTTATGTTGAATTTGAGTAGTAAAGTTGAGTACGCTCCTTCCCTTGAGTTCCAATATCAATCCCTTCGATCCCACGGATCAAACTATCTCGTAGCTCGCCGCTTTGAGCAATTCTACACCATCTCTTCGGTGTTCACGATCATCTCTTTGATCTATTCGTCATCTCTTTGACGCGTTTGAAGGCTATCTCTTTAGCCCTAGGAAAGCCATCACTTTGGCTACGGAAGAGAATGATTCAATCACAAGCTTGAGGAACCCAAGATCCTGCGTTGCAGACAACACTTCAGGGGTTGTTCGCATCAACTGGTATCAGAGCCTATCCAAGCTAAGTTTGTTTCTTCTCTCTTATTGTGATTCTTGAAAATTTTCCGCTTCCAAACCCTAGAATTTTTTTTTTCTCACCACCACCATTACCAGATTTCCCCCCACCACTCCACCACCACCGTTCGCCACCACCACCACCGTCCGCCACCACCACTCCATCCGCCACTCTCTCTCCCTCTCACGGCTGAAACCCTAATTTCCCTTAGGTTTTGATTACTTTCCCAACAGCCCTAAAATCTATCCTCTAGCAAATCTTGTTTCCTTAATTGCATATTTGATTTCCTTGTTTCTTGTTGCTTAAGTCTTGCTTCATCTTTGGATTAATTGCTAGATTAGTTGTTCGATTTTTTTCCCTCATAGTTGCTTTGTCTCTTCTTTCTTTTCCTGCATTTGTTTGTGTGGTTCTTTCTTCTTTGATTCACAATCAAATAAATAAAAAACACAGGTGTGACCGTACAAGATAAAAAAAACCAGATGAAAACAAACATACAATTCTCACCTTCCATCAAACAAAAAAGGTTTGGGAAGACGAAAGCCTCAAAAACAAAGAAAACAAAAGAAAAGGCAGAGAACGCACCATACGGTCATACTCTATCTTCTCTTTTTTCATGTCTCTATGCAACTCTCATTGAAAAGGGCAACAAAATTTTCAACTCTCTTGTGATTAATTCTGAGAAACTTGATTTGAACTACTTGCACTTGGAAATTTGTGTGTTGTTTGGGACGTGTTTTGCTAGTTCTTGCTTTCTTGCCTTCCGTTCAAGCCTCTCCCTCCTCACGAGCAACCAAAATTAGTACGCCCAACGGAAAATTTCTTGGTTCACTTTTGAGACAAGGACTTGGCTTGAATTTGTTCTTTTGCTTGGTGCAACTTACTTCTTATGTCGTATGCTTCGTATAGATACTATGGAATTTCCTACGACAAGCTACTCTCCTTCTATGGGCCACCGCAGCCCCCGACACATGGCCTCCGTCTGTGCGCGTCTTGACCAACTTACACAAATTTCCAAGTACAAGCAAATCAAATCTAGTTTCTCAGAATTAATTACAAGAGAGTTGAAAATTTTGTTGCCCTTTTCAATGAGAGTTGCATAGAGACATGAAAGAAGAGAAGATGGAGTATGACCGTATGGTGCGTTCTCTGCCCTTTCTTTTGTTTTTGAGGCTTCCGTCTTCCCAAACCTTGTTTGTTTGATGGAAGGTGAGAATAGTATGTTTGTTTTCGTATGTTTTTTTTTGTTGTACGGTCACACCTTTTTTTTATTTGATTGTGAATCAAAGAATGAAGAACCACACAAGCAAGTGCAGGAAAAGAAAGAAGAGACAAAGCAACTATGAGGGAAAAAAATCGAACAACTAATCTAGCAATTAATCCAAATATGAAGCAAGACTTAAGCAACAAGAAACAAGGAAATCAAATATGCAATTAAGGAAACAAGATTTGCTAGAGGATAGATTTTACTATTTTAGGGCTGTTGAAAGTCAAGGATTACTTTAGCTTGAAAGTAACCAAAACCTAAGGGAAAAGTAGGGTTTCAGTCGTGAGGGGTGGTAGAACGGGGTGGTGGTGGTGGCGGACGGTGGTGGTGGGGAGGTAGTGGTACGTGGTGATTCTGGCGATTGGGTGAGAGAAAAAAATTTCTAGGGTTTGTAAGAGGAAAATTACAAGGAATCACAATAAGTGAGAAGAAACAAACTTAGCTTGGATAGGATCTGATGTCAGTTGATGCGAACAACCCCTGAAGTGTTATCTGCAACGCAGGATCTTGGGTTCTTCAAGCTTGTGATTGAATCCTTCTCTTCCATAGCCAAAGTGATGGCTTTCCTAGGGCTAAATAGATAGCCTTCAACCGCATCAAAGAGATGACGAATAGATCAAAGAGACGATCGTGAACACCGAAGAGACGGTGTAGAACTGCTCGAAGCAACGAGCTAAAAGATAGTTTGATCTGTGGGATCGAAGGGATTGATGTTAACTCAAGGGAAAGAGCGTACTCAACTTTACTACTCAAATTCAACATAAAGATTACAAACTAGGGTTTCTGGTGTTTAAATAGCGAAAAAAGATAATAATAAAATAATAAATTGTTCACCAAAATGACGAAAATTGAGATCGCTGACGCGGGCAGGAACTCGGTCGAGTTTCGATCTGGAACCAGAACTCGGTCCAGAACTCGGTCGAGTTCTGGGTCGAGTTCTTGGCTGCTTTGCTCTGCTTCCACGATCTCGTCGTCTTCGTCCTCTTAGTCCTTCACCGTCATCGAGAGGGTCATGGAGCTATCAAACCCCCAATTGAACTTGTAACCCAGATTGCCAAGCCTTGCGACAAGCTGCTTGAGAAGACACATTGTTGATATTAGGATTCAATATTAGGTGATTTATCATTCATGGACGTTGATAAGATCCTTCCATTTAGCTTAGCAGCACCTTAGGATGGCATAGACTTCAAGTTAAGGGCGAGGTTCAAACGAGGAAAGGCTTACGGTGGATACCTAGGCACCGACATACACAAAGATATTGAATTGTTACTAACATGTCAACAAGAATGCAAACTTTTATGTGATCTTACATATCATTCGTATAATAACTAGAATTTGATAGATAAATTTCTAAACACAAGTTCACAACTACACAAAAGAGATACAAGAGAGACTATAAATGTTCATGAAGACACAAGAGAAGTAAGGAAAGAGTGTAAATAGCTAGCAAGGGAAAGACAATTTTCACATATGTAAAATTTAGTCCTTTGTTTGTGGTTGAACTAAAAAATATATGCATGGCAAATTCAAATTGTGTGAACTCCAGCCAACAGTTGAGATGTAAAACCTCCATTTTTCTGTCATTAATATAACAAGTAATCTTCTTCAGTTGTAAGTATTGGAACTGCACTTTTTCTCTTCCAGCAGTTGGCGGGGATAAATGTTATAGTGTGTTACTCCACATCAGTCTTTTGCGATGCTAGTATAACATCTGATGTTACAACTAGTGCTTTTGTTAGGGCATCAAATGTTGTTGGGTAAGCGACATTGATGTTTGATGATTGGTAAGCAGATCTTGGGATCTTATATATATGATTATGAATGATGAAATTAATTTTGCACAGGAAGGAAGAAAGAGTCTCCTTATGACAAGTTTCTCTGGAATGGTATGGTCTTTTCTCTCCTTTTCGTGTTACATTTCCGCGCCACCGATTAGCCTGTCACCTTCGAACGCGCCACTGACTAGCCTCGTTGACGCCTTGAATGCGCCACCGACTCGCATCAGTGACGCTTCGAACACGCCACATACCGACTAGCCTCAGTGACGCTTCGAACGCCCCACTAACTAGCCTCGGTGACGATTCGAACACCCTAACGACTAGCCTCGATGACACTTTAAATGCCCTACCGACTAGCCCGATGACGCTTCGAATGCGCCACCGAACTAGCCTCGGTGATGCTTTGAACGCGCCATCGACTAGCCTCGATGATACTTCGAATATGCCACCGACTAGCTGTAAGATCGTGATTGTTAGATAAATAACTAAGGAACTAAGAATAACAATTCTCTGTTCCCTTCGCAGCGGAAATTTGTAATATCCCTCATTTTATAAGGGTATTTTGGAATTTTTCCAACTCCTGTATTACTAGACGGATTAAATTCAGAGAAGATCGGACATTCTGTAATATGTTTGAGCTCTGTAAATTTTTCTGAGTAATATAAAATACAGTTGAAGTGTTTTCGGGGTTAACTTGTCGTTAGAGTACGAATATATTTAACCTGGGGTTAAGGAAATTAACCCAAAAGTGAAAACGGACAAGAGGGTGATTTTGGCCTTGACCGCACCCTGCGGTATGTCGTCCACCGCACCCCGCGGCAAGCCTCTCACCGCACCCGCGGCGAGACTTGTCCGAGTGTGTGTTCTTGGAGGTTTGACTTGGGGCGTGGCCCGATTCCTTCGATTCCTTTTGTATTCTTTTAGATTCATATATAAGTGTATTGAATCTAACTTAGGATCTCGCTATGGGTCGTTTCTAAGGGATTTATTATTCCAGATCTGTCCCCGTTTTGGACTCAGGAACCCGTTGTTCTAAGCCTTGTTTGATCTCGTCGGATCTAAGGCAAGTGGCGGTTCGCTCTTGCTCATCATTCCACACTTCAATTAATTATCAATTGTTTAGTTGTTAATTAATTTGGGATGATTCTTAATTATGTTGGGAACAGTTTTGTTAACTGATATGATTAAAATATGATATTATTAATAGGTTGTATTTCTGCTAGAATCAACGCTATTATAGATATATGTTGTAGATATGTGGCTTGAGGGCTTTGATATGATTTGTTGATGTGTTGAACTGTTTAAGTTAGCACTTGAGGTTTGATGTGATTTGTTGATGTGTTGAACTGCTTAGTTTGCACTTGTTTGAATTGTTTGAATGTTTCCCAACATTTGTCATATTTCCGTTAAGACTCATTTCATTGGAGTCTCTCTTGTGTTCGATTGCTGTGAGGCTTGGTCTCCAGAATCTTTTCTAATCATGCCTTTTCATTCATTCCAGTAGAGTATGGTGGTTGACTGTCGTACTCGGTTATTATTCGAGGGACGATGAGTCTAACCTAATATGTCTACTTAGAACCATCTGCTTTGTGCCCTTGCACAGTCTTTCATTAGACTGACCCACGTAAATTGTTCTCCGCATGTGGGCTGGTGTCATCCGTTTGATTCGGCACATCAGATAAGTTGCAGATCCGAGGAGGCTAGAGCGACTATGAGGATGAACGGTGTTTTCGACAAGTTGTTCTATTGTTGTATTTAAAAGACTTCCGCTGTGCTATATTCATTGCTTTAAAAGACTTCCGCTGTATTAAATTCTGATGATGTATTTTAATGTATTTGGAATTTGTTGAAATTCCGAGACTTGGTTTTAATAAAAGTTATGATATTTGGTATTGTAACTGTGGTTTGATAGTTATATCGTTTGGAAAAGCCTAGGGTGACGTCGGTGTGGAACCCGAGGTCATCGGCAGTAATGCTTTCAAAGAGGAGTTTTTGGGGGTGTTACAGATTTGGTATCAGAGCCGAAAGTTTTTAAAACGGGTTTGGGATTTCATGAACCATTTACTCATTTTGTTTGAAAATGTTTTCAACGGCTCTTGTGGACTCACAAGCGGCACCAGTACCGGCACCGTTGGGTGGCTGGGTGTGTGATGTGGCTAGGGTAGCTTGGCCTGGGGAGTGTTACATATCCAGTTGGAAATATTTTCATTCGTTTGAAATATTTTCGAAGGCTCTGAATTTTCAAATGAAAATTTTAACCGTTCATAGTCGTGCCTTTTCTCTTAAGTCTGTTATGGCGAACCTCTAGTTAGACTTGAGTTCCCGGTTTCCTTGTTATGCTTTGAGGTTATAGGACCTTTGGTTAAAGCTTTTAAGGTATTTGAGGTTATAAGACAGTACGAGTTGTTGGACTCGATAAGTGGAATTTCCAGAGGATGAAGAGTTAGGACTCTTGGGAATTGTTAAAGATGGACATCTTGTGAGTATGTCATCTATAAGACTTATGGTATCACTCTTTTTGAGGAAATAGGAGTAGTATCATGTGTGGTACATTTCGAGGAACGTAGGATTAAGATATTGTGATTGTTCTTGAAGTGATTAAGGATATTAAGTTCAGGTAGTAAGATTGGTGCTGAGGCAGGATCCTCATTGGCTTAATGCAAGTTTCGGGGTCGAAACTTTTCTTAAGGGGGTAGTAATGTAATATCCCTTATTTTATAAGGGTAGTTTGGAATTTTTCCAACTCCCGTATTACTAGACGGATTAAATTCAGAGAAGATCGGACATTCTGTAATATGTTTGAACTCTGTAAATTTTTTTGAGTAATATAAAATACAGTTGAAGTGTTTTCGGGGTTAACTTGTCGTTAGAGTACGAATATATTTAACCCGGGGTTAAGGGAATTAACCCAAAAGTGAAAACGGACAAGAGGGTGATTTTGGCCTTGACCGCACCCCGCGGTATGTCGTACACCGCACCCCGCGGCAAGCCTCTCACCGCACCCGCGGTGAGACTTGTCCGAGTGTGTGTTCTTGGAGGTTTGACTTGGGGCGTGGCCCGATTCCTTTCGTATTCTTTTAGATTCATATATAAGTGTATTGAATCTAACTTAGGATCTCGCTATGGGTCATTTCTAAGGGATTTATTATTCCAGATCTGTCCCCGTTTTGGACTCAGGAACCCGTTGTTCTAAGCCTTGTTTGATCTCGTCGGATCTAAGGCAAGTGGCGGTTCGCTCTTGCTCATCATTCCAGACTTCAATTAATTATCAATTGTTTAGTTGTTAATTAATTTGGGATGATTCTTAATTATGTTGGGAACAGTTTTGTTAACTGATATGATTAAAATATGATATTATTAGTAGGTTGTATTTCTGCTAGAATCAACGCTATTACAGATATATGTTGTAGATATGTGGCTTGAGGGCTTTGATATGATTTGTTGATGTGTTGAACTGTTTAAGTTAGCACTTGAGGTTTGATGTGATTTGTTGATGTGTTGAACTGCTTAGTTAGCACTTGTTTGAATTGTTTGAATGTTTCCCAACATTTGTCATATTTCCGTTAAGACTCATTTCATTGGAGTCTCTCTTGTGTTCGATTACTGTGAGGCTTGGTCTCCAGAATCTTTTCTAATCATGCCTTTTCATTCATTCCAGTAGAGTATGGTGGTTGACTGTCGTACTCGGTTATTATTCGAGGGACGATGAGTCTAACCTAATATGTCTACTTAGAACCATCTGCTTTGTGCCCTTGCACATTCTTTCATTAGACTGACCCACGTAAATTGTTCTCCGCATGTGGGCTGGTGTCATCCGTTTGATTCGGCACATTAGATAAGTTGCAGATCCGAGGAGGCTAGAGCGACTATGAGGATGAACGGTGTTTTCGACAAGTTGTTCTGTTGTTGTATTTAAAAGACTTCCGATGTGCTATATTCATTGCTTTAAAAGACTTTCGCTGTATTAAATTCTGATGATGTATTTTAATGTATTTGGAATTTGTTGAAATTCCGAGACTTGGTTTTAATAAAAGTTATGATATTTGGTATTGTAACTGTGGTTTGATAGTTATATCGTTTGGAAAAGCCTGGGGTGACGTCGGTGTGGAACCCGAGGTCATCGGCAGTAATGCTTTCAAAGAGGAGTTTTTGGGGGTGTTACAAAATTAAACAATCAAAACAAATGAACAAGTTCCTTATAGTGGAAACCTTTGATTGTCAACTAGCAATCCAGGATAAAAACCACTACATTTCTTTCGAAAGGATTTCAATGTCTACTTCTTGATTTATTATCTCTTTGGTTACAGCTATCCTAGGAACAAACACACAGTTTCTTTGCCTTACACACAGTTAGGCAATCCTAGATAACTTAACACAAATTATAATCAATCCAAGAAACAGACCTTAGTACCTAGGAACTATCTCACTTACAATCACAGGAACTAGCACGCAGCTCTCAGGTTCCTTGACTGGTTCCTCTTGATCTTAGTTTGCTTTTATGATCTTGTTTGAGAGTTCACACTTTGATGTTTGCTATGGAGTGTGATTCATGTTGAAGTGCTTGAAGATAACGACAGAGCTTATCTTCCTTATATAGTGGATTCTCGAGGTTGGATCTTCTCTTGGTTCCCACAGATCAAGCTTGCCCTAGGATGTGTGGTGATCCTTGATTTACGCTATCCTTTACATGTACCAATAACCTAGGCAGCTCAGAATCCACATTGGTTGGTCAACTCCTTAGGACAAGTCATTGTCCAACTCCTTTCGTCTGAGGTTCATCAACCTAGACACTTTGGAACTGTCTTCTTGATGGTGACAGCTTTATGACATGTCGCTTTCAATGACCTTTGTCCGAGCTTCGGCATTCTAGACATCTTGGAGCTTTCCTCTGGATGGTAGCAGGCTTTTAGAAGCTTAGCTCAAGTCGCTTTCACCTCCTTTTGTCTGAGGTTTGGTGTTCCCAGATTTCTCAGGAAACGCAAGATCACGTGTTGCATTTCTGGGCACACCTGGGTTCCTTTGGCTTACTGCTTGGTTATTTTGTCCTGTTTGGCTTCCATGGTTTCGACAATTGTCATGTGGTTACTTAACACACATCTTTGAGATGAAACATTAGTATCAAAATATTTTTCATCTTCAAAAGTAGAGAAACTGAGGAAAGGAACTCTTTTGGGAATTGAAGTTCGCGAGTTCCATTTCCTAACCATTTCCCCCTTTTTGATGATGACAAATACAAGGAACCTGGCAACATAATAAGGACGTGATTTTCATGAGACCAGTTGAGTTAAGAGATTTACAACTTTATAAAATTATGAGAGAACATTTAATAGTTGTAAATTCCCCCTAAGCAGATAAACTAAGTTATTCAAATTCCCCCTTAGAAGTAGAACAGGTTCAGAGTTCCTATAAGTCCAGTAGTTTCAATAGTTCAAGGTTCCTATCCATTCTTCCCCCTTTTAACATCATTGAAAAGATCAGTTAACTTGTTAAGAACAGGATATCAAAGGAAAATAAACAATTGTGCCAAATCCATGACAGAAACCATAATAGAAACTTAAGGCAGAGACAAATAATTCATAGAAACGTAGCCAAAAGGGTCCATTAAACATTAAAACTTAAACATTGTTCAGTAGTAGGGTAAGACAGACACAAACATCATAACACAACTTCAAGGAAGACAACATAGAGGATAGAAGAGGGGAGTAGGATCCTAGAGAACTAGTAGCACACTGTGACGTTATAGCACTGGGAACTAGGAGAAACGTTCATATGGTATGGCAGTGGCCTCCTCTTCATCATTCGGCTTGTCGTCAGTTCCTTCATCCTGGCCTTTGGCCTGATTTGCTCCAGTTGCATCCTCCCAGGTTTTCTGAAGCACCTCTACCAGACTTGAAACAGCAGCGCTCATTTTCCCCAGCTCATTTACTTGATCACGAAGAGCGACCGTGATGGCAGATGAGCCTTCCGTGATAGCTTTTTCAATACGACCCAGAGAGGAGAGGATCACAGAGGAGTCTTGAGGGGGGTTGAGCGGTGGTAGGGAGCTTGAAGGAGCTTGGGAACTGGCCTTTTCCTTAGGCGGATCAACTTGAGTTTCAGAGGGAGTGGCTTGGTGATCTTTGGTTTTGAGTTTCCTTACGGTGACTATGGTAAGGAACTTGCTATAGGCGGTTTCAGGGAGATCATCTAGATATTGGTGGAGCAAGGAGAGGATGTTCTTAATGAGGTGAGGGAAGGGAAGGGCATGGGATTCATGAGTCTTATAGAACTGCAAATGGGCCAGCACGATTCTGGGGAGATCAACTTGTGCACCAGACAGCACCTTGTCCATGAGAATAACATCCGTGATGAGAACCGTGGCCCTATGCTCCTGCATGGGAACCACGTTTCTGATGATCCAGAAGTGCAAAAGCTTGTTGGAGATGGAGAGTCCCTTAGTCTGCAGGCTTGTTGGATAGTCGTCATCATAGAGATTTCTCACCACTTCAGCCTTTGTTTTGTAACCCTTTTCTTTGGGCCAGGTCTTCTTCTGATGCAAGATGTCGAAGCCGGATATGGGCTCAATCCCTAGAGCAGAGGCAATGAAGCTGGGAGACAGGGGATACATAGTTCCCTTCCATTGAAAGATGGCGTCGTTGCAGGGAGAGTTGTCTTTGGCCGGCACAAAGGTTAAGGACTGATAGAAGAGGTGGACGACTTCGTGAGAGACGGAGAAGGGTTCCACCAAGAGCTGATCTCATCCTTGGTACTGAAGCAGGGAATGGAACTAACTGAGAGCTTCACTGAACAGATCCTCATCTTCGTCCTCTAGGGTTTGGGTCCAGAATTTTGTGCCGATATTGAGGGGCTTGAGTATCTTCCTCTTAGAGAATGAGAAAGACACTTGGCCCAAAGAGGAGGAGGAGAGGGTGACGGATTTGGTCTTTTTGGAGGATTTGGGCTCTTTTGAGGAAGGGTTGTATGGAACCAGGGCTTGGGAATTGCGTTTACGAAGCTTGAGTCTTGTGGCAACTGAAGGATCAGGGTGAGAGGCTGGTTTAGACTTGAGGCTTGCAGGCGATGGCTCTGAGCTTAGGATCTCCTGGGTGGTCTTGTCTGGAGAGGAGTCGTGGGATCCTCCTTCCGAGACAGATTGAGTAGCAGATGCAGGAGTGAGTTCCTTTGCTTTCTCTTTCCTTTCTCCTCAGCTTGCTGGGCTTATGGGTTTTGAGAGGGGGTGATCTCAAGAGATTTTGTAGACGAGGCTGCTTTCTTTTCTCTGAAAGCTTTGAGAAGAGCAACTTCTTCTTCGTCTTGAACAAGGTTAGGGTTAGGGTTAGGGTTCTTGTCAGCCATTTGAGGAGCTAGGGTTTTTGAGAGGAGAGAGAGACAGAAATGGGAGCAATAGAGATGGAGAAAATTTGAAGGAAGCAAATCTGGGTTCTTAGTCCGATCAACAGGACCCCTTTAATACTTGTGGAGAGCTGAAGAGACTATTTGGGGAGATATGGTCGTTGAGAAGAATCGTGGAAGATCTGAAGCATTGAAGCGGCTTCCAAGGAGTTGTAGCTTTTTTGAACGGTCAAAAATTCAAACTTCACCCATTCAGAGAAGAAAGCTGTTCCAGCTGACAAGACGCGTCTGATTTCTGAAATTATGCCATAAATGTCGTCTTGGAAGGATCAAGTGCCTAACTAGCTGTTTGGAGATCATTCCATCCTAGTTCCTTTCTGGCGATTTATTCAGTGTGCTAGAGGGATATATGGGAACTTTAATTTGGGTTTTCAAACATGGAACCTGAAAGTACGTTCCCATACAACGAATCAAAGAGGCTATTTATCGCATTGCATAATAATTCCCAGAGAGGGTTAAGAAATGGATCATAGGGAATTAGATTGAGCAATGAGGCAAAGGAGGGTCACAGTACACAATCATCATTTCGGCTTGTATTGTTGGGTTAGAATATGATCAGATTGTGACTTTTGGGTCAGCAAAGAAACTTGAACAATGATTGAGTTGAAAGATTAATGAAGACTCAGGGACACGAACTAGAAAAATTTATCAAAGCCTTTTTAGTAACCATTATGGAAATGAGGGTTTATTGTAAAGGATATAACACAGAAATTCCAAGACTGAGCAAGTAAGAGATCTAAACTAGTCAATCAAGGGAACTGGAGAGAAGCCTTTAAACAAAAGTTACTGCTATGTTATATGAATCATTCCCAGTTCTAATCTAAGGTTCTCGAAGGGAACTCTATTCAAGGTTTTGGTGAATATATCTGTAACTTGATCTTCAGTTCTACAAAATTTCATAATAATGTTCCCTTTTTCAACATGATCTCTAAGAAAATGATGTCTTATGTCAATATGTTTGGTCCTAGTATGATGCACGAGATTTTTAGAAATGTTTATAGCACTGGTGTTATCACAAAGAATAGTGAGAGGACCATAAGACATACCGAAATCCGCAAGTTGTTGCTTTAACTAGAGGAGTTGGGAATAGCAGGAGGCAGCCGCGATGTACTCGGATTCTGTGGTGGAGAGAGAGACTGAGACTTGTTTCTTTGAGCCCCATGACACAAGGAAAGGGCCTAGCAACTGTGCCATTCCAGAGGTGCTCTTCCTATCCAGCATAATCAGCATCAGTGAAACCCATCAGCTCAAATGGACACTCCTTTGGGTACCAAATGCAGAGTGAATCAGTTCCCTTGAGATATCGGAGTATCCTTTTCACAGCAGCCATGTGGGTTTCTCTTGGACAGGATTGGAACCTAGCACACAGGCCAACAACAAACACAATGTCTGGGCGACTAGCGATTAGATACATGAGAGAGCCTATCATACCTCTATAGAGTTTCTCTTCCACAAGAGGGCTTGAATGATCCTTGTCCAAATGAGCAATGGTGGAGATAGGAGTTGAGAGAGGCTTGCATGAATCCATTTTGAACTTTTTCAGTAGTTTCCTAACATACTTCTGTTGGTGAATTTGTATACCATCTTTATTTTGAGTGATTTGCAATCCGAGGAAGAAGGTGAGTTCCCCTATTAGGCTCATTTCAAATTCACTGCTCATCAAGTCTTTGAACTTTTCTACAAGGGACAGGTTAGTGGAACAAAAAATGATATCATCAACATAAATTTGAACCACTAAGATGTTACCTTCTTCTTCTAGGATGAAGAGAGTTTTGTCAATAACTCCACGCTTGTAGCCATTGGAGAGTAGGAACTGGGCAAGACGATCATACCAAGCTCTGGGAGCTTGCTTGAGGCCATACAATGCTTTTTCTAGAAAATAGACATGGTCTGGATGATCATCGTCTTCGAAGCCAGGTGGTTGTTTGACATAGACTCCCTCTTGAAGAATTCCATTGAGGAATACGGTCTTTACATCCATTTGGAACAGCTTGAACCCTTTGTGTGATGCAAAAGCAATCAACAGTCTTATTGCTTCAATCTTTGCCACCGGAGCATAGGTTTCATCATAGTCGATGCCTTCTTGTTGATTATATCCTTGAGCAACAAGTCTTGCTTTGTTCCTTATCATAGCTACTGAATCATCTAGCTTGTTTCTGAAGACCCATCTAGTTCCTATGATATGCTTATCCTTGGGGCGGGGAACTAAATGCCATACTTTGTTCCTTTCAAACTGATAAAGTTCTTCTTGCATGGCTTGGATCCAGTCTACATCCTTCAGTGTCTCACCTATGTTCTTTGGTTCCACAATAGACAAGAAAGCATTGAATGCAAAGAAGGTTAGTTCTTCGAACCTGACTGGAGGCTTGATGGTTCTTCTTTCTCTATTGGGAGCTAGAGCATTTGATGTGGAGACATTTTGAGTTGAGCATTCAGCTTCAGCTTCCTGGTTGGGATCACTTTCTCCATTGAAGATCATGTGAGAGGATGAATCATTGATGCCTCCGCAGATGTTGTCTTCATGTTCATGGTTCCCAGAAATGGATTGTTGTTGATTATCCATGGGAACTGGTGGAGGAGCTAGTGGGGGATTCTGTGCAGCAGGGTAGGAACTGGGTAGAGTGATATCTTCATCTGGATCTTCTTGAGATGACTTGGGAAACGGGTCTTCAAAGGGAGTGGTGGTGTTCTGCACAATTCTACCAAGTGATTTTTCATTAAAGATAACATGAACACTTTCTTCTACCTTTTTAGTCCTTTTGTTGAAGACTTTGTATGCCTTGCTGCCTGAGGCATAACCAATGAAGATCCCTTCATCAATCCTTGGATCGAACTTGCCAAGATTGTCCTTCCCATTATTATGAACAAAGCATTTGCATCCGAACACCCTCAGATGTGAAATGTTGGGAACTCTTCCTCTTAGGAGTTCATAAGGAGTCTTCTCTGTGATTGGCCGAAGCATGGCTCGATTGATGATGTAGCAAGCTGTGTTGATTGTCTTAGCCCAGAATGATTGAGAGAGTCCACTTGAGATCAGCATAGTTCGAGCCATGTCCTCTAAGGTTCTGTTCTTCCTTTCTACTACTCCATTCTGTTGAGGAGTGTATGGTGCAGAGAAGTTGTGATCAATGCCATGCTCACTGCAAAAGGTTAGACATTCTCCATTTTCGAAGTCTGTACCATGGTCAGACCGAATAGAATTGATGGAACAATCGAGAGATTTTTCTAACAAGGGAACCAAATCCTTAAATTGTCCAAGTGAAACGAGAGAAATCATCAACAAGAACAAAGATATACCTGTTTCCTCCTAGGCTTTGAACTCTCATGGGTCCATAAAGGTCCATGTGGATGAGTTCAAGGGGCCTTGAGGAACTTACCATATTTTTGGATTTGAAGGAACTTCGAGCTTGTTTCCCTTTTACACAGTCTGAGCACAGTTCTGTAGATGTGTCACTTAGTTTTGGAAGCCCTCTGACTAGCTCTTTTGAGTGTAGCTTTTGAATCAGTTTGATGCTAGCATGACCAAGACGTTGATGCCATAAGTCCGCTTGATCATTCATAGTTGAGAGACAGAGTTTCTCCTTGAGAACAAAGGATGGGTCAACAATATACACATTGTTGAACATCTTTCCTTTTAGGATTATTTGTCCCGAGGAGTCAAGGATCGTGCATTCATTTGATCTGAATCTAACTTCATTGTTTCCTTGATCACACAGCTGTGACACACTTATTAGATCAAAACCAAGATTATCAACAAGATGAACTTTGTTTACCTTAATGTGATCGTTGAGTTTCACAGTTCCTATTCCACAGATTTTCCCTTTGCTTTTGTCTCCAAAAGAAATGTTCCCTCCTTGGAGGGGTTGAAGTGAGGTCATTTGATTTCTTCTTCCAGTCATATGGCATGAACAACCACTGTCAATGTACCATAGTTGAGGTTGCCTCTCTTCTTTCTCAAGGTCTTCTGAGTCGCTTGAATCTCCTTTTGCCATGAAACATCTTCCTCCAGAGAAACCACTCAGATCTAGTTCCTCATCTGAGTCTTCTCCCCATGAGGCCATAAGAGTCTTCTTCCTCTGAGGTCTTTCATCTTCTTTGGAGTCTTCCTTGTTGGGACAGTTCTTAGCGTAGTGCCCCTTTTCTTTGCACTCGTAACAAGAGACTTTCTTGAGATCTCTTCTTTGACCATTGTGGGAGGAACTGCCTTTTTGGAACCTTCCCTTCACAAAGAATTTTTTGATATTCTTCGTGAAGAGGGCTGTTAGTTCGTCCTCCTCTTCTTCTAGGTCTGAGTTCTCTTGCTCCATCTCAAGCCTTGAGAAGGTTTTGGAGATCTTGAGAGCAATTCCTTTCTCCAGTTTCTTATCGGTATTGGCTTTGGTGTGCTCTCCTTCTTCAACCTCCAGTTTCCCTATGACTTGAGTCAATGGAAGAGATTGGATGCCTGGAGTGTTCTTCATGATTCCTTTGAGAAGGGTGAACTTGGAGTTAAGTCCATTGATGACCACCAGGGACTTGGAAACCTCATCAAGGTTGACTCCCGCCGCTGTTAGCTTTCCAATCAGTCTGTTGAAGCAAGAGTAGTATTCTGAGATGGTTTCAGTTTCCATCATTTTGAAGGTGTGGTATTCTCCTTCCAAAGTAAACTTTCTGCTTTGCTTCAGTTCGTCACTTCTTTCATGCATCTCCTTGAGTGCTTTCCACATCTCCTTTGCCGTTTTGATTCCTATGACCTTGTCTATGTCTTCTCTATCCAGTCCATTGAGGATGAACTGTATAGCCTTGGCATTCTTTTCCATGATGACATAGTACTCAGGTTTCCAGTCTTCTTCCTTTTGGTTAAGATCGACATGTCCATCTCCATTTTCGACTATCCTCCAACATTGATAGTCGTTGGTCTTTAGGTGGCTTTCCATGCACTTTTCCCACCATGTTTCTTCTCCCTTCTTTCGGATATGTGGCTTGTTGGTGGAGATTCCAAGCTCAAACTTGCTTGGTTGAGACATGATCTGCAAACTTAACAAAGATCTAGAGCTTTTCCTGCTCTGATACCAATTGTAGGATCGTGATTGTTAGATAAATAACTAAGGAACTAAGAATAATAATTCTCTGTTCCCTTCGCAACGGAAATTAAACAATCAAAACAAATGAATAAGTTCTGTATAGTGGAAACATTTGATTGCCAACTAGCAATCCAGGATAAAAACCACTACCTTTCTTTCGAAAGGATTTCAAGGTCTACTTCTTGATTTCTTATCTCTTTGGTTACAGCTTATCCTAGGAACAAACACACAGTTTCTTTGCCTTACACACAGTTAGGCAATCCTATATAACTTAACACAAATTATAACCAATCCAAGAAACAGACCTTAGCACCTAGGCACTATCTCACTTACAGTCACAGGAACTAGGACGCAGCTCTCAGGTTCCTTGATTGGTTCCTCTTGATCTTAGTTTTCTTTTATGATCTTGTTTGAGAGTTCACACTTTGATGTTTGCTATGGAGTGTGATTCGTGTTGAAGTGCTTGAAGATAACGGCAGAGCTTATCTTCCTTATATAGTGGATTCTCGAGGTTGGATCTTCTCTTGGTTCCCACAGACCAAGCTTGTCCTAGGATGTGTGGTGATCCTTGATTTACGCTGTCCTTGACATGTACCAACAACCTAGGCAGCTCAGAATCCACATTGGTTGGTCAACTCCTTAGGACAAGTCGTTGTCCAACTCCTTTCGTCCGAGGTTCATCAACCTAGACACTTTGGAACTGTCTTCTTGATGGTGACAACTTTATGACATGTCGCTTTCAACGACCTTTGTCTGAGGTTCGGCATTCTAGACATCTTGGAGCTTTCCTCTAGATGGTAGCAGGCTTTTAGAAGCTTAGCTCAAGTCGCTTTCACCTCTTTTTGTCCGAGGTTTGGTGTTCCCAGATTTCTCGGGAAACGCAAGATCACTTGTTGCATTTCTGGGCACACCTGGGTTCCTTTGGCTTGCTGCTTGGTTCTTTTGTCCTATTTGGCTTCCATGGTTTCGACAATTGTCATGTGGTTCCTTAACACACATCTTTGAGATGAAACATTAGTATCAAAATATTTGTCATCTTCAAAAGTAGAGAAACTGAGGAAAGGAACTCTTCTGGGAACTGAAGTTCCCGAGTTCCGTTTCCTAACACTAGCCTCAATGACTCTTCGGATGTGCCACCAAACTAGCCTCGGTGAGGCTTCGAATGTGCCACCAACTAGCCTCGGTGATGCTTCGAATGTGCCACTGACTAGCCTCGGTGAGGCTTCGAACGCGCCACCGACTAGCCTCGGTGACGCTTCGAACGTGCCACCGACTAGCCTCGGTGACACTTCGAACGCGCCGCCAACTAGCCTCGGTGACACTTTTAATGTGCCACCGACTAGCCTCAGTGACGCTTTGAACGCGCCACCGAATAGACTTAGTGACGCTTCGAACATGCCACTGACTAGCCTCGGTGACGCTTCGAATGTGCCACCAACTAGCCTCGGTGACGCTTCGAATGCGCCACCTACTAGCCTTGGTGACACTTTGAAAGTGTCACCACTTACTAGCCTTTTGAAAGCGCCACCAACTAGCCTCGGTTACACTTTGAAAGTGTCACCACTTACTAGCCTTTTGAAAGCGCCACCGACTAGCCTCGGTGACACTTTGAAAGTTTCACCAACTAGTCTCGGTGACACTTTGAAAGTAACACCACTTACTAGCCTTGATGACACTTTGAAAGCGCCATTAATTATTAGTCTTGATGACACTTTGAAAGCGTCATTAATTATTAGTCTTGATAACACTTTGAACGCACACTAACTAGTGGATGTGACACTTTGTAAATGCCACCAACTAGTGGTGGTGACATTTCAACGATAATTATCATCAAAACGAGATTTGTATTGTCATCAACTAGTTGTTATGGCAGTTTATGACATTAACTAGTTGTGATGACAATACGTGTTATCAACTAGTTGCGATATCGTTTGTATTTGATGACAGTTTGTGTTTTGATGACAATATGTGGCATCAACTGGTTGCGATATAGTTTGTATTTGATGACAGTTTGTGTTTTGATGACAGTATGTGTCATCAACTAGTTGTTATGCAGTTTGTATTTGATGACAGTTTGTGTTTTTGATGACAATTTATGCTTTGATGATAGTTTGTGTTTTGATGACAGTTTGTATTTTAATGACAGTGACTGTCATCAAGAAGATGACAGTTTGTATTTTGATGACAATTAATGTCGTCAAGATGATGATGTCACCAAAAATACTTTTTTGACGGGAAAAATTTCAACGGCCAACGGCCGTTGACCGGTCAATGATCAATTTTGTTAGTTTGATTGACTTATGGTGATGTCATCATTATATAATGATGACATCACCATGGGTCATGGTTTTAGAATAAGTTTATTGGAGGACATTTGTCTAATATCACTAGACTTAAAGGGTCATTTAACTTGAACAAAGTAAATTTTACAGTTCTATGGGCTTGACACAAGCCATCATGCATTAGGGGGTCTATCGTTGGTGAAATGTTGCCCAATCGATGGTGGTTCATTGTTATTTGTAAGCATTTTTACCTTTTAAAATAGGTAAAATTACCGAAAATAATAATAACTATTGTTTATTTACCTAAAATAATATAACCTTTAAGATAATCAATTTTTATGCCAACTTTCATTCTATTTATCGGAAATAATACATTAGTTTTTCCAATGAAAAATCCGGTGATTTTTTATGACATGACAATCAGAATTTGCTGATTGGATTTTTAAGATGAATGTGACATAGCACTTAATATTAAAAAAGTCAAATAAAAAGAAATAAGCAAGGTATTGCCTAGCAAGCCATTTGGATGTAAGTAGATGGTTTCTTTAACTGCATATCTCTTACACACAATGTTCTTAAACAAACACTTTTCACAAGCAAACAACCCTCATTGTCATGCCATGATACATAAACTTTGAATGCACACCTTTCTTATAGACTATCCCAATCTTTTTCTTCCTTTTGTCACACACTCCAAATTTCAAGCTAAACCAATGTCATACATTGTTGCAACTTTCTTGAACATATCCATATTTGGAAATCTCAACCCGATTTTCCAATCCAATTTCTTGTAATCAGTTTTCCCAGTAATAATCATGTTACTCATCCTTCTTTTCATCTTTATAATGCCATCATCTTCATTTCCAGAAATAATTTTCATATCGCCACCCTAATCTTCGTATTCACTTAATTATCCTTCAATATGCTTCTCTATTTCAGCTCTATATGTCCTAACTTTTTCTCTTGCTATTTCAAACTCCTCATCAGACGTGTCCATTTCTAGTGCATTAAAGTTATTCTCATCAATATCCTCATCAGAAGACATCTCTTCAAGTTCATATTAAACATGTTTTTCTTTCATATTATAAGATTCCTTCCTCATCCAAAAGCACACTTGCTAAATCATCATCATCATTTGTAGGGTATTCATTAGGGACATTATCAAATTCACTCGACCCATCAACAAATTCACCCCAATTCATGGTAACTTCATCATTGTCTGCTTCTCATGCCATCTAATCAACCCTAACATGAAATTGAAATAAAAGTAAACACTAACATGAAATTCCACAATCTGAGCAACTAGTGAATAGACAAAAATATTAATGACAAAAAGTATGTTAACAAAAGAGCACAAATTAAATCCCTAACATGAAATTCTACTAGTGTAACAATTCACAAACAACAAACAGGTTGACAAAGGAAAGCAAACTTAAAACTCAAAATATTAAATTGACAATACGTTTAATACGTTCCAATTGTAAATAGAGTGTCTTTCTTGGGCACATGTTGTGTTGTTCAAAACATATATGATTGTCGGGAGTTTGTCATCAATAAAAAGTGGGAAATTGTTGGAAAATGACTTTGTGGACCTCAGTTCCTTTGAAAGTTGAATTTCTGGAACGCAATTCCTATAAAAGTTCATTTCCTGCGTTTCTTCTAATTTGACGATGACAAACACATATACTTCTAATGTTTGTATGAGTTTAACATTGCAGTACCATTAGCTTGATGAATCAAGTGAAGAATATACTTACCATGGAATTGAAGAAGGAACTGAAGTGAGGAATTGGAGAAGCAGAGTTAACACAATACATAATAGGGGAACCAGATCAATTTGGTGCCCTTGAAGTGTGCTTCACATGATAACAATGAAGATTAAGTTCAGATTTGTTATAAAAGTTGTTGTGAATATTTTGTTTGTTATGATTCTAAATCTGCTATTATCCCATTGTGTAAGGAAGTGAACCTCTCTAAGGCTTAGTTCCTTTGATTCTAACACATCTCATATCTTGTGTCAACAATTGTGGGAAGTTAAGACAAAGCATATGTACCTTACTACCTTACACTTTTATTACAATAACTCCCTCTAAGCTTTGACCAAAAAAAACTCCCTCTAAGCCAGTAAATTGGCCGGGTTTTACCTCTTTAAGAGAACAATTATTAATGGAGCTCGATGAATCATTCACCGCTGGCCATAGTCTATTGACTCTATTCCAAGGGATGGCAACTTTAATGAAGGGTAGGATTCAGAAAAGTGGAAATTAGGGTGGTAAATAAACTAATTACTTTGAAACAGGAGATTAATTGAGACATTAATTATGAAAAACAGGCACATTTCTTACGCTGACGCTCGCATCTCAGTTGTCCCCAATATACATATATATTGTGTCTCCACTCCTCACCTTCCTTACATCCCACCCACAATCTTTGCATTAATACTTCCTTCTCCCCAATATAATGAATCTACTAAATTTAATAATGTGCGCGTATTTTAATTTAATCATCACCATTATAAAGAAACAGAAAGAAAAACCAAATTAACTACGCCTTCCGCAACAATTCCTCGCCCATCCACATCAAACCAAGAAAAAAGAGAGATTGAAGAAATCGACATACATTATTTATAGAAACCTGTTGTATCAATATATTGATCAAGCAAGACAAAGACAATGCTGGCGAAGACGGATTCAGATGCAAGCAGCAACCCCGGGTCGTCCCCCACCCGTCGGGGCGCGAGCGGGCCTGTGTACTACGTCCAGAGCCCCTCCCATGACGGGGAGAAGACCACCAACTCCTTCCGCTCCACTCCGGCGGCCCTAAGCCCAGTGGGCTCCCCACTCCCACTCGTCCTCCACCCGGCGGGCCCCCTCCAAGGTCGACCATCCCCCTCCGCGGTTCGACGCGATCGAGGAGGAGGAGTGCCTGTTGGGGATGGAAGAAGAGGGCCCGGTGGTGCCCTGGCGGTGCTTGTACGTAGTGGGCTTCTTCGTCGCCTTTTCTGTCCTCTTCACTTTCTTCTCCCTGGTGCTGTGGGGAGCTAGTAGATCCTAAAAACCAATTATCACCATGAAGGTACGTAGTACGTTACATATAATTCACTCCATCTTCTTCTAAGCATAAATTAACGCCGCGGCTAAATACATTTTCTATTGTATAATACAATAAAGAAGCACGAACACATAATCCATTAATGTGTCATATTATACAAGATAATTTATTTAACACGTGTACATATAATATATACGTGCCTCATGTAAAATTAACATACCGGCACGTACACGTATACTATGTACGTGCCCCTCATAAAAATTGGTATATAGGCATGTGTACGCATGTAGCGTGCGTGACTCAGCAGTAGTAAATTTTGAAATGAATTAAATTGTTGATGTGCAGTAATTATTAAAGTTTGACCATTTACCAAAGCATCACACTATTCCTGCAAAAAGTTGTCTACACATGTATAGCTTCAAGAGCTAGGGCATGCAAACCAATACATACTATTTGACACGTATAAAATGTGATACCCCGTAATTCTGTAAGGTTATTTTGGGAATTTTGGAATTTTCCCGAACACCGGTTTTGTACGTCGGATTTATTTCAGAGAGTTTAAGACATTCTGTAATGTGCTCAACCTCTGTAATATTTTTCTCAGTGAAATAAAATACAGACGACGTACTTTGGATCTTACTACTCGTTCGTGTACGATTATTTTTATCCCGGGTTAAGCCAACGTCATCCAAAAGCAAATTGGACGAGGCTGACCTGGCGGCGCCCGCCGTGGGTACGGCGGCGACCGCCGCCAGTAGCTTCTTGGAAATGTCTTCTCGACAACTAGCTGGGCACCAGGTCTAGGAAGCGGCGATCGCCGCAAAGTGCGGCGACCGCCGCCATTAGCCCGCCGCCACTGTTTTTCAAAGCGGCGACCTGTGGAGCGACGCAGCGCCCGCCGCAAGCTAGCGGAAGGCTAGCCCTGTGCTCGCCGGCGACGTCTGACGACGCCGAATTTAGCCTCGTCACGCCTCCTTCTAGCCATCATTGTGCTCCCTGGATCTTTGGCTATAAATTGAGAGGGTTTGGGATCAGATTAAGCATCATATTCAAGCTTAAATCCCTCAAATCTTATCGCCGGAGTTTGGAGCCCTCGCCGGAATTGTCGAAGCGATCGCCGGGGCTTTGGTTGGTGTTGTTTCCAGTGCCAAAGTGAGCCTTTGGAAGCCATTTGAAGCTTAGAATCCAAAGCAAGGCAAAAGGGGGACAATTCGCTTGTGTTTTGGTGAGTTTCGTTCTCGTTCAGTTTTCTGGTGTTCTTCACGGCACCTGCCGTAAGGCTGCGGCGACTGCCGTGATGAACAGCGGCGACCGCCGCCATAAGGTTGTTGGCCTATTTTGGCCTCGGCCTTGGTGGTCGTCTTTCGGGCGTCGTTCCTTTCGATTTCTTTCGTTCTCCTTTAGATTCGTACTAGTTTATGTCGAATCTAACTCAGGGTTTCTTTTTGGGTCGATCCGAAGGAATCTGTGTTGTCGGGGCTGACCCTGTGTCGAGCCCGAAAACTCTTCGTCTAGCTTTGTTCCAGTTCTGCGGACTAAGGCAAGTGGCGGTTCGCTCTTGCTCATCGTTCCATATTTACATTAATTATCAGTTATTTCAATTGAGTAATTAATTTTGAACAATTATTGTGGTTGTTTGGAAATGGTTTTATAAACTATTTTGGAAAATCATATAATAGGTTGTATATTTGTTAGAACAACGCTATTATTTATGATCGCCTGGCGGGCATTTATGTGGATTTATCCGTACTGTTGTTGTGCTGTAACTGCTTAGTTAGCACTGGTAGATAGGAACGTTACTAGGACTCCGTCCAGTCGTTTCTTTATAATCGGGTAGAGGGGTGGCTCGTCCCCATCCAATACCATTTTAAGGTCATGACCGGTCTCTTTCACAAGTGTGTAGAGGCAGGACACTTAGTTGGTGTCACAAACCCTTTCGGTGTGCGTCACTCTCAAGAAACGCATACTAAGATGTGTCGTTCCAATGGTGGGGTACACATGTAAAGTTCTGTAACGTGGTGTGTGTTTTGGAATTTAATCAGATAAGTGTTCTTGACGCACATAATTAATGAACCCTCGGCGAGTAGTGCAGCTAAGTAATAGTGCAGCTAGGAAAACTCGTCTCGACTTTGATCATAGTACGTTCTCTTTCCAATCTGGATTCGTTGTATGCGGTGAGGTTGTTCGTGAACCGAAGCATCTCAGTCAGTTTTTAAATCATTGTTATATGATTCTATAGAGTTCCAGACTTTGTCATTCTTTCCGAAAGACTCATTTCCGTTGGAGTCTTCTCTTGTTCATGCCTCTTGTCATATTTCAGTAGAAGTATGGTGGTTGACTATCGTACTCGGTTGTCATTCGAGGGATGATGAGTCTAACCTAATACGACTACTTCAAAACTTCTGCTTTGTTCCCTTGCATAGTCTATTCAGTAGACTAACCCACGAACATTGTTCTCTGTATGTGGGCTGGTGTCATCCGTTCGATTCGGCACATCAGATAGAGTGTAGTTAAGAAGACTAGAAGGACTATGGAGTCGACGGTGGCTTTTCAAATGTTTTAATAATTTCTTTAATCAGGTTGAGATCTTTTGGGCAATGACTTTTGTCTGTAATATGTTTTGTAAGACTTCCGTTGTACTCTGTTTATATCTTCTAAGACTTCCGCTGTATTTGTTTAAACTCTGTGATTGGCCTATTCGGGATTGGGTTGTAATCCCGTAACTCATGTTTTATCTGAACAATATTATGTTTTGAATTGAATGCTTTGATCATTATGTATCAATTGTATTTCATGATTTGTATTTAAACGGTAAAGCCTTGGGTGATCTCGGTAAGGAACACTGGGGTCACTAGCGGTAATACATTTCCAAATGGGTTAAGATTTGGGGGTGTTACAGTTGTGGTATCAGAGCCTAAGGTTTTAAAATGGGTTTGGGGATTTTATAAATCATTTTCCCGTTTTTGAAAATGCTTTAAAAGGGCTCTGAATTTTCAAAGTGAAAAGAATTTGAAAACACCGTTCATAGTCATGTCTTCTATATAGTCTGATGTAGTAAGCTTGCTTCTATGTCTAGAAAGACTAATTCCTTCCTCGTTGTCCTGTAGGATGGGTGTGTGCTTTTCTCTTAGGAAGGGGTCGGAGGAGGCCAAGACGGACCCGTCGTCTCCAAGCAGGCTAGACTTCCCGATTCCCCAACGATGCTTCGAGGTTGGAGGCCCGAGCAGCCCGCCCAAGGACATCAAGTACGTTCTTCCTGAGTCAGTTGTCCTGACACCTAGGGATGTTGTGGTCCCTGCGGCTGCACTTGTAGAGCCGCCAAGGGTGGAGGAAGTGCAGGAGGCAGATGATAGGCGTTGTCGTGACACCTAAACAAAATAATCCTAACAAACCTAAACAAGTAGTAGAGGCAAGCAAGGGTCGAACCCACAGGGAGGAAGTAATCAATCTATGTGTCTATAAGCATGCAAAGTAACAAGAAATGGTTTTTTGGTTATCAAGCAAAGTAACAAGGATGCAAACTTTAGAGAAAGAATAAGAATAATGGGTGGATATTTTCCACTAGACAAATATCCACACTGCAAAGGAAACAGGTTGATCACTGATAACTATTGTTCCAAGTTCTTTTCACAATCTTATAATTGTTCTCATCCTGATCTTAAGTACTACCGATTCTCACAGTTGTCGATAGACTTATTACTATGTCAATGATAAAGTACCACCGATTCTCACAGTTGTCGGTATACTGTACCACTAACAAAGCAATAGCAATGCACACAAGGATATATGATACATGCAAACAGAAGGTGCTACCTTACTACTTAACATGCTAATAATTCTCACTCACGATTGCGCGCTCGGAACCCCTATACGCAACAATCGTGTGTGCCACTAGATATGCACTCGGAACCCCTATATGCAAACCCTAGCACTATGATAGATGTCGAAAAACCTAGTTAGCTACGCTAGAAGAATCAACATAAACCAATAACAATATGCTCAAGAGAATTAAACCAACTCAATAAGATATAGAACAAGGAATAGAAATCTCACAACCAATCCATTGCAATGCTTCAATTGTCTAGCGAAATAAAGGTGTTTAGCTCTCCATGGGTTTCAACCTAGAGGCAGAATGGAAACGAACTCTAAAACTGAATTCTGAATTATGGCAACTAGGTTAACTAAAGGGTTTTTAACCTAATTCTAAAAGTGATAAAAATAATAAAAGAAAAATAACAATAAAATAACGGAAAGGCTAAATGCACGCGGTTTCGCGTCTAAATGGATGCGAAACCGTGCGCGTAGCTTAGCAGCACGGTTTCGTGCTGCTAAGCTACGCGCACAGGGGTAAAACGGGCATAAACTTGTGCGCGTAGCTTACGCGCACAGGGGGAAAATGCCATTTATCCATGCGCGTAAGCTACGCGCAGAAAAAAAAAATCGATATTTTTTTTTCTTTACATAATCATGTAGAGAATTTCAATACGAGTCTGTGCATATAAAATGCGTCCAAAACGGACATCGTTTGCCCCTCCAAAAGCCCAAAAAACGAAGTCTTCCTACCCATTTTTTTTACAATTTGGTGCCCGGCATATAGCGCATTATTGTAGTAAAATTTTTTGGTATTTTTTGCATTTTTCTACTATAATTTTGTATAAAACTTTAATATGAGTCCGTACATAGACCTGTCAAAAACCGACCCTACCCGAAAGGAGCCGAGCCCGACCCGAACGTCACTGGGTCAAGAAGGACCCGAACCCGAAGGACCCGAACGCAAATTCGAGCTCGCGGGTCCCCTTTAATTTATATTTTTTATTTCATTTATATTAAATATTTTAATATACTTTATTAAATAATAATATAATATTAATTATATTATTATAATTATTTTATTAAAGTTAAAAATCATAATAATAATCATAAGAAAAGGACATGTTCGACCTGCCGGGTCAACCCGAACCTGCCCGACCCGAAAATTTTACCAACCCGATATGACCCGAACCCGACCAACCCGACCCAGTTGACAGGTCTATCTGTACATATAAAATTCATCCAAAATAGATATCGTTTTCCCCTCCAAAAAGCCAAAAATTGAGAATAAAAAATTTATATAATATAGTATATAATATAGTATTTCATTATATTTCATATAGTTATACTTATGTACTATAGTATTTCATTAAATTTCGTATAGTTACACTTATATACTATAGTGTTTCATTATATTTCATATAGTTACACTTATGTACTATAGAGTTTCATTATATTTCATAAAGTTACACTTATATACTATAGTATTTCATTAAATTTCATATAGTTACACTTATGTACTATAGTATTTCATTAAGTCTAGTATACTTAGACTTATATACAATAGTATTTCATTAAATTTCATATAGTTACACTTATGTACTATAGTATTTCATTAAATCTAGTATACTTAGACTTATATACTATAGTATTTCATATAGTTACACTTATGTACTATAGTATTTCATTAAGTCTAGTATACTTAGACTTATATACTATAGTATTTCATTATATTTCATATAGTTACACTTATGTACTATAGTATTTCATTAAATTTCATATAGTTACACTTATGTACTATAGTATTTCATTAAATCTAGTATACTTAGACTTATATACTATAGTATTTCATTATATTTCATATAGTTACACTTATGTACTATAGTATTTCATTAAGTCTAGTATACTTAGACTTATATACTATAGTATTTCATATAGTTACACTTATGTACTATAGTATTTCATTAAGTCTAGTATACTTAGACTTATATACTATAGTATTTCATTATATTTCATATAGTTATACTTATATACTATAGTATTTCATTAAATTTCATATAATTACACTTATGTACTATAGTATTTCATTAAGTCTAGTATACTTAGACTTATATACTATAGTATTTCATTATATTTCATATAGTTATACTTATGTACTATAGTATTTTATAAAGTCTAGTATACTTAGACTTATATACTATAGTATTTCATATAGTTACACTTATGTACTATAGTATTTCATTAAGTCTAGTATACTTAGACTTATATACTATAGTATTTCATTATAAGTCATATAGTTACACTTATATACTATAGTATTTCATTATATTTCATATAGTTACACTTATGTACTATAGTATTTCATTAAGTCTAGTATACTTAGACTTATATACTATAGTATTTCATTATATTTCATATAGTTACACTTATGTACTATAGTATTTTATAAGTGTAACTATATGAAATATAATGAAATACTATAGTATATAAGTGTAACTATATGAAATATAATGAAATACTATAGTATATAAGTCTAAGTATACTAGACTTAATGAAATACTCTAGTACATAAGTGTAACTATATGAAATTTAATGAAATACTATAATATACAAGTGTAACTGTATGAAATATAATGAAATACTATAGTATATAAGTCTAAGTATACTAGATTTAATGAAATACTATAGTACATAAGTTTAACTATATGAAACATAATGAAATACTATAGTATATAAGTGTAACTATACGAAATTTAATGAAATACTATAGTACATAAGTATAACTATATGAAATTTAATGAATTACAATAGTACATAAGTGTAACTATATGAAATATAATGAAATACTATAGTATATAAGTCTAATTATACTAGACTTAATAAAATACTATAGTACATAAGTGTAACTATATGAAATTTAATGAAATACTATAATATACAAGTCCGTGCATATAAAATGTGCATATAAAACGCATAGTATATACTATAGTATATAAATCAATTTTTCTTTTTCGCTCATTTTGCCAAGGCGCCCTTTCGGGTTTTCACCAAGCCACTCATTTCATTTTCCAATAGATGTACTCACATAAGCTCACATCACTCTTGATCACATATTACCCCAGCCTAATGCTGGTCCAAGCCACCTGCTTATTACGTAGGCCGTCCTTTCGGGTTTTCGACCTATCCCAGGATTTTAATTTTTGCCTTTTTTCAAATTTTTGGCTTTTTCATTTTTTTTCCTCCTCAACAACGTAGCATGTATAGAACTCTCCATCATGCTTAAACATTGCATTGTCCTCAATGTAATGAAAGACAAAAGAATAGAAGCATATGGAAAAGCAAAAAATAACTCACAAACGTCGCCAAACTGCTTGGACACTTCTTGTGTTGATGGCGGTCTTCTCAATAAATGCCCAGATCTCTGGTGTTGGGCGAGTGTCTTCATAAATTCTATAATCTTCTCCTACCGTGCAACCAAAAGAAGCCACTTTGGTGAATAGTGGTAAAACAATGATATCGGGGTTGCACGGCCTTCTAGGAACACATGGTGGAGCCCAAATATGATCTTGATGGGGGTTCTAGTGTTCCTCCTCCTCAGCTGTCGAATATAGGGCCATCATCGTTGCCAAATAATGTGTAGGGCAATGTATCCTCCTTGACAACATGATGCGCACCATCTCCATGGGGAACTCTGGACAGCTGGCCTTCGGTAGAACCTCCCTTTTTTTTATCTTTTCACTTCGAATTTTTTTTTTTGATTTTTTTTTTTGCACCCCTGTTTAAGGTTTTTTCGGGGGTGACTTAGTGTAGGGAAGGAAGAGACTTACATTGGTGGTAAACACCTTCTTCAATAGGCATGGGTCTCTTCCCTGCAGATTAGTCGGAAACAAAAAAAACAAGAGCAAAAACACACTAAAGAGAATGCAAAAACCAAGAATGAAAAGCAAGGGAAAAGAAAAACATACCTCGAGTTGCCTCCCGGACAGCGTCTTAGTTATTGTCATGGCTTGACATATTACTCCAACTTCTCAACTCGGGTTGCTTATAGCAACTGAACACCTGGGATCTGGGTCTGGGGGGTGTGTAACACTCCCCAGGCCAAGCTACCACAGCCACCAATCCGCCCAGCCACCCAACGGTGCCGGCGCCGGTACTGGTGCCGCCTGTGAGTCCACAAGGCAGCGCAATTGGTGATACAAGTGGTAAGGCTTTGCCTTTGTATCAAAGGTCCCGGGTTCGATCCCCGCGGGCAACAACCTACCCATTTATTGGGGGAAGGGTTGGGTGGTAGGCCTGTAGGCCTTGTGGACTCACAGGCGGCACCAGTACCGGCGCCAGCACCGTTGGGTGGCTGGGCGGCTTGGTGGCTGGGGTAGCTTGGCCTGGGGAGTGTTACAAAAAAATACACTTTTATGTTGGTGCCTGACCTTGCCGACAACTGGTAACAAGTGGGCGCTAAGCCACTTGTTAAAGCGTGAGGTCTCGAGTTCGAGACTCACGAACAACCTGCTGGGCGCCATTTAATTTGGGCCAGTGAGGGGTTGGGGTACACGGCCTGCAAGCCTGTTAAGGATGGCAGTGTCGGAGTGTCTGTCAGGCCCGTTGTCGGCAAGGTCAGGCACCAACATAAAAGTGTATTTTTTTTGTAACACTCCCCAAGCCAAGCTACCCCAGCCACCCAACGGTGCCGGCGTCGGTACTGGTGCCGCCTGTGAGTCCACAAGGCCTGCATGCCTACCACCCAACCCTTCCCCCAATAAATGGGTAGGTTGTTGCCCACGGGGATCGAACCCGAGACCTTTGATACAAAGGCAAAGCCTTACCACTTGTATCACCAATTACGCTGTAACTCATTTATTGGGGGAAGGGTTGGGTGGTAGGCATGCGGGCCTTGTGGACTCACAGGCGGCACCAGTATCGGCGTCGGCACCGTTGGGTGGCTGGGCGGCTTGGTGGCTGGGGTAGCTTGGCCTGGGGAGTGTTACAGGGTGCCTCTTTGTATGCTCTGTGTTGAGCGTGACCCTTAATCTCCTGCATTTTTTTGTGGGTGGACCATTGTGCATACCCATAAACACACTTGCCATCTTCAGAAATGGCCTACCCAGCATCTCAGGGCCCGTATGCTTATCTTGCCCCTTAACCAGCATGAAAAAATTAGCCACCTGTATCAAGGCCTCCTTCTTGTGCTTCCCCTTTGGTTTCTTTTTTATCATGCCCAACACCTTTAACATTTCCTTGCAGCGAGGGGTGTTGTCTGCCAGATGGACCAAAGGGATGGTTGCTGCGTAGTTACTAAAGGCCTCATAGATATTCTCGTTGTTCTTTAGCCTTTGAGTGACTCGGGAAGCCTCAAGGAAAGGTGCGACAGGGTGCAACGCGACGAGCGGGAAGGAGTTGAGACGCACAAACTCATCATAGGCAGCCTCCAGAGGGTCGGGGACTGCTGGGGCATTTTCGAGAGAAATGATTGTCTCTGGAGTATATTCGTGATCGCGGCACTCCTCCTCATCGTCGCTCCACTCCTCTTCAAATCTCAAAAAGTACTCCTCCTCAGTCAGCAACTCTAGACGATGATAAGGATCAACCCAAACCTCATCAGCATAACTAGAATTTTGGACGTCGGGTTGTTCTGAACTCACCGCGGGTCGCGGCGAAATCTCGCTAGGATGCACTCCGTCCACCGCGGAGCGGTGGTCATTGCCGCGGGGCGGTAAGGTCGCGGTGGAGTTAATGAGGCTCGCCGCCGGGTCACGGTCAGTGTCGCCGCGGGGCGGTGAGATAACTGGGACTTCACGCCGGGTCGCGGTAAGAGGTGACGCGGGGTGGTGGGTGATGTCCTCCATCTCATACTCATCCTACTCTTCAGCACTAGGAGGAACGTTTTCCCTCGGGTTTAGTACCGTTTGAGATGGCAGGGAGTTTGATGTCCTCTGGTCATACTTTGTCACAACATCAACCTGCTGGCCCATCTGCCTCTCCATATCCTTCATGCTTGTATGCTGGACAGTAATCGACTCCACCATCTGGTCCACCAGCCTTTCTATATTCTTGATGCTTGACTCCCTGGTTTGAGCACGAGTGGCGAAGTGCTGAGTCAAGGTCTTGAGCATCCCTTCAGTGGCGATATTTGGATTGGACACAGGCGGACTATGCTCATAGGATGGATTGTAATGCCTTGGAGTACCCTGTTGGTAGAACGATTGTGGCTCCGGATAGAACTCCTGGTAGTCATAACCATATGGATGGTATTGCTGGTACCCATAACTCGAATTGGGGTGATCTCTCCACCCTGGAGTGTATGCGTAGGAGTATGGGTCATATCGCGGCTCTCCTCGGGAATCCATATCTGTAACAAAAAACAAAAAGGGAGAACAAAAGTCAGTAGCACAGGTGTGGACCGTAAGATAGGTCCACACCAAAGTAACACGCACACAAACAAACACACAGAAAAATCAAAACTTGCCTCCCCGGCAACGGCGCCAATCTGATAGGCGTTGTCGTGACACCTAAACAAAATAATCCTAACAAACCTACACAAGTAGTAGAGGCAAGCAAGGGTCGAACCCACAGGGAGGAAGTAATCAATCTATGTGTCTATAAGCATGCAAAGTAACAAGAAAGGGTTTTTTGGTTATCAAGCAAAGTAACAAGGATTCAAACTTTAGAGAAAGAATAAGAATAATGGGTGGAAGTATTCCACTAGACAAATATCCACACTGCAAAGGAAATAAGTTGATCACTGATAACTATTATTCCAAGTTCTTTTCACAATCTTATAATTGTTCTCATCCTGATCTTAAGTACTACCGATTCTCACAGTTGTCGGTATACTTTACCACTAACAAAGCAATAACAATGCACACAAGGATATATGATACATGCAAACAGAAGGTGCTACCTTACTACTTAACATGCAAATAATTCTCACTCACGATTGCGCGCTCGAAACCCCTATATGCAACAATCGTGTGTGCCACTAGATATGCACTCGGATCCCCTATATGCAAACCCTAGCACTATGATAGATGTCGAAAAACCTAGTTAGCTACGCTAGAAGAATCAACATAAACCAATAGACAATATGCTCAAGAGAATTAAACCAACTCAATAAGATATAAAACAAGGAATAAAAATCTCACAACCAATCCATTGCAATGCTTTAATTGTCTAGCGAAATAAAGGTGTTTAGCTCTCCATGAGTTGAAACCCTAGAGGCAGAATGGAAACGAACTCTAAAACTGAATTCTGAATTGTGACAACTAGGTTAACTAAAGGGTTTTTTAACCTAATTCTAAAAGTGATAAAATTAATAAAAGAAAAATAACAATAAAATAATAACTAAAAATAATACAAACGAACGACGGAACTTAATCCAGGTGCATCATTCTCGGCAAACTCCAATTCAACTTCTCGGCCCATCTCACGAAGCAGCTCACTCCAGGCAAACATCTCGGCCCAATACCAATTTCAGCAAATCGCTGACGTGACGTGATGTCATCATTCCGCTTCAAATCCGCTGCATCATCTGTCTAATCTTCCGCTTCAACATTTCACGCGCGCGGCCGAGTCTTCATTCAATTTGGGCCTTTCTTAAACTTCACCAACTTGGGCCTAATTTCCTTCCAAATTCCAGCATCAGCACGCATGTTTAATTAATTGCTTCGCCCAGCATATGGCCGCGTCGCGTCAGTCTTCTCTGAGATCCACCGCCGGGTCGCGGTGGCTCTGGCGCGGGGCAGTGACTTCTCCACCGCCGGGTCGCGGTGGCTCTGGCGCGGGGCAGTGACTTCTCCAATGTGGTTTCTTTATAGATTTTCCTTGTCTTTTCAGGTGATCAACTCTTCTTTCTCTGGATGTTTTCAATTAGCTCATTCAGACCATCAAAACCACACTTTTCTACTCCAACTCCATAATCTCCAATTGTGCTCTAAATCTAACCAAATGGCGCCTCAAACCTGGTAATAACCCTTAGATATGTGC
Organism: Rheum nobile; assembly: GCA_027886185.1. Lineage (NCBI taxonomy): Eukaryota > Viridiplantae > Streptophyta > Magnoliopsida > Caryophyllales > Polygonaceae > Rheum > Rheum nobile. The sequence goes on along the minus strand of WOAB01000207.1, from coordinate 2,057,089 downwards.
TACAAAATAGCACTTATCAGCAGAGCAGGAAGAAGAGGAGTTGTCGAGGTACGAGCAAGGGTACTACAACGACGATTTTCTGCTTGGACCAATCCCAGATGAGTTCGGGGGCGAGGACGAGGAAGAAGAGATGCTAGAGATAGATCAAAGTTGAGGATGAGGATATGATCGAGATCGATCCTGAGGATGATCCCGAGGAGGAGGATCCCATTGAGGATGATCCCGATGAGGAGGATCCCATTGAGGATGATCCAGAGGAGGACCCTGAGATGGACCTCGAAGGACAGGATCGGGAGCCCGGTTCAGATTTGCCGTGTGTGGTTGAGCTGTCACCAGTACCGGTTTATGCTCTTATGACTGATGCTGATTGGGAGACACTATACACTGAGTACGGTATTGGGAGGAGTGGCCCGACCATGATCTATGAGGACTATCCGCCTACTCCACCTCGAAGGAGGAGGAGATCAGAGGCTGAGTTGAGGGAGATCCTTCGCCAGAGCGAGATGATCTCTCATATGGAGTAGCATCAACAGATGGATGAGATGATTGCTAGCGCTTAGAGGAGGGCTGGGATAGGAGGACCACTCATGGACGATCCCTACTTCTCTATGACTGAGATTGGGTCAGGATCACCAGAGCCATGTCATCCAGGGCCGAGCAGGGTGCGAAGTTCGTCACCAGAGCTCGATGGTGAGCCGAGCCCGAAGAGACCCTGCACAGGAAGCCTGTCTGACAGGAGACGTTCTGGAGCGCTTTGATGTGGATCGGCGTTGCCTAGTGTTGTAGTTTCCTTTCTTAAGTATTCCAATCTGTACTATGTGTAATATTTTAGTATTGCGGCAAAGTACTCTGTGAAATGCTTAAATCTTCGAGCATTTTGTCTAGACGCTCGGATGATTGACTCATGTGTAGTTTGTATAATAGTTCCAGTTCATCTATAAAATACCTAGTTGATCTATTCTGAGTGATTTTGTTACATTAAGTATATTGCATAATATTAATGTATGAAATACTTGGAATTGGATCGGTAAACAGATGGTGAACGCAAGGAACACAAGGAACTCAATTCGAGCTGGTGTTGGGACTAGTCAGGATCCCAGACCAACCGAAAGAGAAGTGGCACAAGACAAGCACGAGTCTGAATCCCGCAATCATCCTAGAGGCGAAGGTCAAGGTCAGACCCACGCACCGATGATATTTGATGCTGCAGCAGTAGAGGCAATTCGAGGAATTGTCATGCAGGCTATTACTGATGTTTTGCGACCCAGTGCGCCGCAAGCGCAAGATGTACCGAATCCCCCACCGGTTCCTAGGTTTGTGGAGCCAGAAAACCATGTTATCTAGGAGAATGCCGTCAGGGCCAAGGACAACTATGGTCGTGCTCTGAAGACCATAAACTCGATGAGGCCTGACAGCTACAATGGAAAAGGGGAGCCAGTCAAGGTGACCCATTGGTTCTCTCACATGGAGCGGCTGTTCCGCAATGTGGATTGTACCGAGGCTGAGAAGGTCCACATCACTTCTCTTCAGCTGAAGGAGGAGGCTAGTGAATGGTGGGAGAGTACTGGCTTAGCTGAGAGCCCTGTGTTGACCTGGTCGATGTTTAAGACTAAGATGACTGATCGTTTCTTCTCTCGTGCTATGAGAGAGGAGAAACACAAGGAGTTTTTGTACCCGAAGACTGATGGTTTGAAGGTGACCGAGCTGGCAACCAAATTCAACCATCTTCTACAGTATGCTGGACCCGAGATATCCAACGAGGCTCAAAAGATCTGGTACTTTCACGAGTGGATGAACCCAGATATCAAGCCGATGATGGTGCACCACACATGCTCTACTTTGGAGCAGTATGTGGATGCAGCCTACAAGCTGGAGGTGACTCTAGAGGAGTCGACCAAGAGGCGCAATCGGTAGAGGTCGATGCAGAACCAAGGGAGTGGATTCTGTTTGATTCTGGTGCTACGCATTCCTTTATTTCGGATAGATGTGTTAGCAAGTTAGGTTTAGTTTACAACGAAACTTGTGAGCCTTTCGTTATGAATCTTCCTAGTGGTGAACGTTTGGTGGGAACCAAGCGCATGTTCGAATTTCCGATTACTATCCAAGGCAAGAAGTTTGAAGCAGATCTGATCTGTATAGCCATGGCTCCATACGACATCATTCTCGGTATGGATTGGCTGACGCGTCACAAGGCGGTGATCGACTTCAGTTCAAGAACAGTGACGGTGTCATCTAAGGGCCAGTTTGTGTGCAAGTTCAAAGGTCGGAATGACGCCGATAACGGCAAGCTGATCAATGCGATGACTATGTTTAAGCTACTACGATAAGGATGTGTCGGGTACCTTTGCTACTTAGATGCGCCCGCAAAATATGGACCTACAATTCTTGATATTCCAGTGGTTTGGGAATTCTCGGATGTTTTTCCAGAGGAGATTCTTGGATTACCTCCGCACCGTGACATGGAGTTTACCATTGATCTTGAGCCTGGTACTGCGCCAATCTCTAAGGCACCGTATCGGATGGCTCCTGCAGAGATGCAAGAGTTGAAGAATCAGCTTGAAGATCTTCTTGACAAGGGTTATATCAGGCCGAGTGCATCGCCTTGGGGTGCTCCGGTATTGTTCATCAAAAAGAAGGACGGATCGTTCCGACTTTGTATCGACTACCGAGAGTTGAACAAAGTGACGATCAAGAACAAGTATCCGTTGCCTAGGATTGACGATCTGTTGGACCAGTTGCAAGGAGCAAAAGTTTTCTCCAAGATCGACCTGAGATCTGGATATCATCAACTCAGAATTCGTGAGCAGGACATTCCAAGAACTGCGTTCAGGACCTTCCTAGAACCGCGTTTAGGACCAGATTTGTTCATTACGAGTTCGTAGTGATGCCTTTTGGACTTACGAATTCTCCAACAGTCTTTATGGATCTGATGAATCGATGTTTTCACCAGTACTTGGACAAGTTCGTGGTGGTCTTCATCAACGACATTCTGATCTATTCTCCGAATGAAGAAGTGCACGAGGAACATCTGCGGATTACTTTCTCAGTCCTTAGACAACATCAGCTGTATGCTTAACTGTCCAAGTGTGATTTCTGGATGAAGGAGGTGGCTTTCTTAGGCCATGTGATCAATGAGAATGGGGTTATGGTTGATCCCTAGAAGATTAAAGCAGTGGCTAATTGGAAGCAGCCCCAGAACGTGAAGGAGGTACGCAGTTTTCTTGGACTTGTCGGGTATTACAAACGGTTTGTAGAGGGGTTTTCAAAGACCGCTCTGCCTATGACCAATCTGCTCCGCAAAGTTCACAAGAAGTTTGTCTGGAATGACAAGTGCTAGGCCAGTTTTCAGGAGCTGAAGCGGCGTCTGACCTCTGCACCAGTGTTAGCACTTCCAGAAGGGAACGGCGATTATGTGGTCTATAGTGATGCTTCAAAGAGTGGTTTGGGTTGTGTACTGATGCAGAGAGGCAGAGTCATTGCTTATGCATCCAGACAGCTCAAGACTTATGAAGAAAACTATCCGACACATGATCTGGAGTTAGCAGCGGTAGTTTTTGCACTGATGATTTGGAGGCATTATCTCTATGGTATAAGATGCCAAGTCTTCACTGATCACAAGAGTCTCAAGTATATATTTACTCAGAAGAAGCTTAATATGAGACAACGCCGATGGCTAGAGTTGCTTAAGGACTACGACATTGAGTTATTGTACCATCCGGGCAAGGCTAATGTGGTAGCTGATGCACTGAGCCGGAAGTCAACGCACGAGACTGTAGTTGCTTTACTTACTGCCTAGACCAAGCTGAATCGCGAATCATGCGACATTGAAGTTCTGTATGATCAGCGCAGAGGTTTCCTGAGTATGCTAGAAATTCAGGCTACGCTACTAGATCATATTAAAGAAAAGCAAGTCGATGACATCATCTTGGTGAAGTTAAGCAGTGAAGTGATGGACGGGAAAGCTCTCAGTTTTGTGGTTTAGGATGATGGATCGCTTTGGTTTCAGGACAGGATCTGTGTGCCTGACATAGAAGGCCTTCGTCAATTGGTGATGAGATAAGCTCATTCTTTAGCGTATTTTGTACATCATGGCTCCAACAAGATGTACAAGGATCTTCGGAATAAGTTTTGGTGGCCAAACATGAAGTGGGATGTAGCAGACTTTGTGGCAAAGTGCTTGACTTGTCAGAAGGTCAAGATCGAACACCGCAGGCCAGGTGGTGAGCTGCTACCTCTCCCCGTGCCAGAATGGAAATGGGAGGACATTGCCATGGACTTCGTCACTGGGCTACCAAAGACTCGAAGTCAGAAAGATGCTATCTGGGTAATTGTGGACATGCTTATGAAGAGTGCTCATTTCATAGCCATCAAGACCACATGGGAAACCCAGAAGTTAGTAAAAGTCTACCAGCAGGAGATTGTCCATTTACATGGTATCCCTAAGACCATTGTATCGGATCGAGATGGCCGTTTCATGTCAAGGTTCTGGCAGGAACTTCATAAGGCCATGGGAACCGAGCTGAGGTTCAGCACAACGTTTCATCCTCAGACAGATGGTCAGTCTGAAAGGACCATCCAGACCCTGTAGGATATTCTAAGAGCTTGTGTACTCGATCGTCCGACTAGTTGGGAAGACAGCCTGAGTCTGATTGAGTTCACATACAACAACAGCTAGCATGCTACAATCAAGATGGCTCCGTTTGAGGCTTTGTACGGTCGCAGATGCAGATCTCCGATTTGTTGGGATGATAATGCCGACAAGATTCTGCTTGGACCAGAGTTGGTCGAAAGGACAGCTTCAGACATTGCTTTGATCAGACAGAGAATGTTGACCGCCCAGAGTCGACAGAAGTCTTACGCAGATCGGAAGCATAGAAATGTCGAGTTCGAGGTTGGTGACAAGGTTTTTGTCAAAGTATCGTCATCCAAAGGAGTTTTCAGGTTTGGTAAGCGTGGGAAGCTTAACCCTCGCTACGTGGGACCATTCGAGATTCTGGATAGAGTGGGATCTCTAGCGTACCGCTTGGCATTGCCGCCATCGGCTCACCCAGTGCATAATGTGTTCCACGTATCTCTGCTCAGAAAGTACGTACCAGATGAGTCTCATGTGCTGAGCTATGAGGACATCGAGATTCAAGCAAATGGTACCTACGAGGAGATGCATGTGCGCATTCTGGAGCGTCGTGAGAAGCAAATTCGCAACAAGATCATACCGTTGGTACGAATTCTGTGGTCCAAGTCAGGGACAGAAGAAGTTACTTGGGAAACGTGGGAAACCGAGTCAGATATGCTCAAGCGTTTTCCCGAGTTATTTTCGACCTAAGTTTCGGGGTCGAAACTTCTTTTAAGGGGGAGGTGATGTGATACCCCATAATTCTGTAAGGTTATTTTGGGAATTTTGGGATTTTTCCCGAACACCCGTTTTGTACGTCGGATTTATTTCAGAGAGTTTAAGACATTCTGTAATGTGCTCAACCTCTGTAATATTTTTCTCAGTGAAATAAAATAAAGACGACGTACTTTGGATCTTAATACTCGTTCGTGTACGATTACTTTTATCCCGGGTTAAGCCAACATCATCCAAAAGCAAATTGGACGAGGTTGACCTGGCGGCGCCCGCCGTGGGTACGGCGGCGACCGCCGCCAGTAGCTTCTTGGAAATGTCTTCTCGACACTAGGTGGGCACCAGGTCTAGGAAGCGGCGACCGCCGCACAGTGCGGTGACCGCCGCCATTAGCCCGCCGCTGCTGTTTTTCAAAGCGGCGACCTGTGGAGCGACGCGGCGCCCGCCGCAAGCTAGCGGGAGGCTAGCCCTGTGCTCGCCGGCGACGTCTGACGATGCCGAATTTAGCCTCGCCACGCCTCCTTCTAGCCATCATTGTGCTCCTTGGATCTTTGGCTATAAATTGAGAGGGTTTGGGGTCAGATTAAGCATCAGATTCAAGCTTAAATCCCTCAAATCTTCTCGCCGGAGTTTGGAGCCCTCGCCGGAGTTGTCGAAGCGATCGTCGGGGCTTTGGTTGGTGTTGTTTCCAGTGCCAAAGTGAGCCTTTGGAAGCCATTTGAAGCTTAGAATCCAAAGAAAGGCAAAAGGGGGACAATTCGCTTGTGTTTTGGTGAGTTTCGTTCTCGTTCAGTTTTCTGGTGTTCTTCACGGCGCCTGCCGTAAGGCTGCGGCGACCGCCGTGATGAACAGCGGCGCACGTTGCCAAGAACAGCGGCGATCTCCGCCAGAAGGCTGTTGGCCTATTTTGGCCTCGGCCTTGGTGGCCGTCTTTCAGGCGTCGTTCCTTTCGATTTCTTTCGTTCTCCTATAGATTCGTACTAGTTTATGTCGAATCTAACTCAGGGTTTCTTTTTGGGTCGACCCGAAGGAATTTGTGCTGTCGGAGCTGTCCCTGTGTCGAGCCCGGAAACTCTTCGTCTAGCTTTGTTCCAGTTCTGCGGACTAAGGCAAGTGGCGGTTCGCTCTTGCTCATCGTTCCATATTTACATTAATTATCAGTTATTTCAATTGAGTAATTAATTTGGAACGATTATTGTGGTTGTTTGAAAATGGTTTTATAAACTGTTTTGGAAAATCATATAATAGGTTGTATATCTGTTAGAACAACGCTATTATTTATGATCGCCTTACGGGCATTTATGTGGATTTATCCGTACTATTGTTGTGTTGTAACTGCTTAGTTAGCACTGGTAGATAGGAACGTTTGCACTCTTCTTTTTCTTATGTTTTTTCTTATGTGTGTGTGTGTTTGTGGTGGGTTTGTGATGTAAAGAGGTGATGGTTTATAAGCCAGTGTGTGGGGAGGAGTTGTTTAAACCAATGCAATTGAGAAGATTTGAATAATACGTTACATTTGTAATTTGAATTAATTAAAAACTACATTTGCTTTGTGACGTACTCATGTTATATGGCTACGCTTTGAATGTGGCGTCGTTGGCTTTTGCTGGTCTAAGTGAACTTACTATTAATCTAATGAACCCAAAACCAGAGCCAAAAGGATTTACTATTTTTTTATAATAAAATGTAGTTCAAAACTTTTCAGCTCGTATATATTCGATTTAAAATAATTTAACCTAATATAATTCAAAATTTTGAAATGTTAAAATCTGCCCAGCATGTAAGCTGAAAATACTATTTTTCATGATTTCATCCAAAATATCAATTTATCAATCCTTAAATTGTTGGCATCAACTCTGAATTACTTAATGGATCTAAATGGTTTACCCTGATATCATATCTACAAATTAACCATGATAGCACTTGCTCATATATTTTGCTATACTAAATTTAAACTTGTCTTAAATTTGGGATAATGAAAGCAAATTGTAAATAAATAAACTAAAGTAGTTCAAATATTGATGTAATTGTGGTTGCGTTGCTCTGGTGTTGCAGTAGTTGGAATTGTCTTTTGATCTTCAAAGAACATAGAACTTCGTTTTCTTTCTTTCTCTCTCTTTTGTTTTGGATGTCCAGACTTCATTAACTTGTAAAGTAAATATATTTTGATTTACAATATTAGTATATTACCTTATAAAATGCCAACATTTATAAGTACATGCCACTATAATATTTATAGATAAATAACACTTAAGTATTTTAGTGCGTCATATCTTACACATACTTTATCATAGAAAATCAAGTGAATGGAAAAAGATCATCCATGTTTGATTATAAACATGAATTCTTTGTTTTTGGGGTCAAAACATGAATTTTTAATTTACAGCTACATATTTTGGTCCTAAAAGAAGAATTTATCAAAACCTTCAAAAAATGTTCAAATAGTCATCCATAAGTTGTAGGTATATATATGAAGTTATGATTATGACATGATAATTTGATCAACATTGTTTGATCCCGTCAACTAAAATATTCGTCTTAAAAACTCCAAAAAAACCTCGATATAATTGGTTAACTATTATTCAAAAAATATAAAGTGGGTGAATGATCATATCATGGCGTATTTGAGAGGTGCGTAGCGCGAGGAGGGGGGTGTGGTTACCTACCAAAGGAAGACAATGTATGTAGTATATAGCATGTATCATATAACCGCTCAACTATATACGACTACATGTATAAATATATGCAGCTTCATTACACTATCCTAATTAATATATCTTTAAATCTGTGTCGCATTTTACCCAGATGCAAAATCGCAGACTATCCCCACAATTTGTACCGAGATGTTCAGCACGCGGAAGTTCGTCTCGACGAAGTTCTACGATCGACCGACACTGCAACAACTCAGTTTGGAGGACTGTATGCTACAGCTGCTGAGCCACAAGGGCTCGGCAACTTCATTGACTTGTCTGCCTCGTCTTCCAAAGAGCTGACCCTGGAGTTCCTGGCCACGTTGGAACGCCACGACGACGGGATCACGTTCAACCTGCTGGGGCGGCAAAGGAGGATGTCCTACCAAGGTCTGCGAGACCTTTTTGGCATTACTGAGGAACCCACCGAGGATTGGGAAGCTGTAGGCACCTTGCCAGAGTTCTTCCGGCAGGATGCGACCCGGGATGTGGTCAACCCCAGCACCGGCGAATACAACTACAAGCTGACGCACCCCTGTCTGAGGCTGGCTCATAAGGTGCTAGCCATGACCTTCCTTGGGCAGGGGGAGGTGAACAAGGTCTCCATGCAGGACCTTACAGTGCTCTGGTGTTTGACACCGGAGAGCCACAACATCCCTGACTGGGTCGAGCTGTTTCTCTCCAACTGTCTGCGACTAAGGGAGAAGACGGGCGGCAAGATCTCCATGGGGGGCATGGTGACGCTTATCGCCCAACAGTATGAGATCCTCGCGGACCATTGGGATTTCCCTGACGAGATCTACACATACACCGTCAGGCTTATGCGGAGAACCCATCTGCTGGAGGCCCGCGACGGAGAGTACACCTGGCTCTCCAAGAAGGACAACACCCACCGAATGAGGTTGCCTCGTCCGATGCCTTATGGGCCCCGGGCAAGGGATTTCTACCTTTATGCCGACGGGGAGCAGGGGTCGTCGTCCGAAGACGAAGGGGACGACGACGACGACGAGGAGGAAGAGACTGCGGTGATGGACATGGAGAGAGATGTTCCATCCCCGCCAGGTTCCAGGGGGCCCCCTGTATATCCTGACTATACCTAACAGGCATCTGGGTCTGGTAGTGGATCTGGAGGGGCGCCTTGAGATCAGCTCCTGGACAGAATGGCCAACCTGCAGCTAAGGCAAGCCGAGCATACGAGGAGGAGTGCCGAGTGGGAATGCGACATCTCCCAGAGGCTAGAGGAGCATGAAAGGAGAAGCGCTGAGTGGGAGCGCCAAATCTCCACCCGCCTAGATGAGCACGACAGGCGGAGCGCTGAGTGGCAGCGCAACATGGAGGTCAACCTTGCCTACCACGCCAACCGCCTGGACAGTCACCTCACCACTGTTGAGGACCAGGTGGTTCAGCTGCAGAGGAGAGTTGAGGCATTCTTCAACGTATATGGGTATTGGCCTCCAATCCAGTGAGCCCTTCTATTTTCCCCCTTATCTTTTATTTGTCTTTCATACATTGAGGACAATGCATGATTTAAGCATGGGGGAGTAGAAGTATTCACTATCTATCTTGTACATATTTCTTTTCCAGCATTGTACTTTGATTTTTAGCATTTCTTATTTAAAAAAAAATCGAAAATCCTGGGACAAGCTGAAAACCTGAAAAGGCGGCTTGGGTAAAAAGCAGGTGGCCCGGACCAGCGCTAGGCTGGGGTAATAAGGTGTCTGAGTGACGTGAGCTTATGTGAGCACATCTATGAGAAAAATATGAGTGACTAGGATGAAAACCCGAAAGGGCTCCTAGGCAAAATGAGTGAAAAGAAGAGGAGTGTTTCTAGGATCTCATTTTACCGACGGGGTGGCATAAGAAGAGGAGTTGAAGAAGGATTGTCGGGTAGATCACTCTAGGAGGCATAAGGAGTCATAGATGGAGGCTAGGATTAGAGGTTACTCACGCTATTGGATGTCCGGGTTAGGCTTGGGGGGAGTACTCTGCTTGCCCTTAAGCTTGTTGAGTTGTGGATGTGTTGTAGATGAGATTGGTTCCAAGAGCTTGGCATGGGTTAGGTGACTCTTAGTTGGAGAAAATGCTTCCTGAGACCTTGGGTGCTAGATTTAATGAAATACTATAGTATATAAGTATAACTATATGAAATATAATGAAATACAATAGTACATAAGTGTAACTGTATGAAATGTAATGAAATACTATAGTATATAAGTCTAAGTATACTAGATTTAATGAAATACTATAGTATATAAGTGTAACTATATGAAATATAATAAAATACTATAATATATAAGTTTAAATATACTAGATTTAATAAAATACTATATTATATAAGTGTAACTAAAATGTAATGAAATACTATAATACATAAGTGTAACTATATGAAATTTAATGAAATACTATAGTACATAAGTAACTATATGAAATGTAATGAAATGCTATAGTATATAAGTTTAAGTATACTAGATTTAATAAAATACCATAGTATATAAGTCTAAGTATACTAGATTTAATGATTTTGTTTTGGATGTACTGACTTCATTAACTTGTAAAGTAAACATATTTTGATTTACAATATTAGTATATTACCTTACAAAATGCCAACATTTATAAGTACAGGCCACTATAATATTTATAGATAAATAACACTTAAGTATTTTAGTACGCCATATCTTACACATACTTTATCATAGAAAATCAAGTGAATGGAAAAAGATCATCCATGTTTGATTATAAACATGAATTCTTTGTTTTTGGGGTCAAAACATGAACTTTTAATTTACAGCTACATATTTTGGTCCTAAAAGAAGAATTTATCAAAACCTTCAAAAAATGTTCAAATAGTCATCCATAAGTTGTAGGTATATATGAAGTTATGATTATGACATGATAATTTGATCAACATTGTTTGATCCCGTCAACTAAAATATTCGTCTTAAAAACTCCAAAAATACCTCGATATAATTGGTTAACTATTATTCAAAAAATATAAAGTGGGTGAATGATCATATCATGGCGTATTTGAGAGGTGCGTAGCGCGAGGAGGGGGGTGTGGTTACCTACCAAAGGAAGACAATGTATGTAGTATATAGCATGTATCATATAACCGCTCAACTATATACGACTACATGTATAAATATATGCAGCTTCATTACACTATCCTAATTAATATATCTTTAAATCTGTGTCGCATTTTACCCAGATGCAAAATCGCAGACTATCCCCACAATTTGTACCGAGATGTTCAGCACGCGGAAGTTCGTCTCGACGAAGTTCTACGATCGACCGACACTGCAACAACTCAGTTTGGAGGACTGTATGCTACAGCTGCTGAGCCACAAGGGCTCGGCAACTTCATTGACTTGTCTGCCTCGTCTTCCAAAGAGCTGACCCTGGAGTTCCTGGCCACGCTGGAACGCCACGACGACGGGATCACGTTCAACCTGCTGGGGCGGCAAAGGAGGATGTCCTACCAAGGTCTGCGAGACCTTTTTGGCATTACTGAGGAACCCACCGAGGATTGGGAAGCTGTAGGCACCTTGCCAGAGTTCTTCCGGCAGGATGCGACCCGGGATGTGGTCAACCCCAGCACCGGCGAATACAACTACAAGCTGACGCACCCCTGTCTGAGGCTGGCTCATAAGGTGCTAGCCATGACCTTCCTTGGGCAGGGGGAGGTGAACAAGGTCTCCATGCAGGACCTTACAGTGCTCTGGTGTTTGACACCGGAGAGCCACAACATCCCTGACTGGGTCGAGCTGTTTCTCTCCAACTGTCTGCGACTAAGGGAGAAGACGGGCGGCAAGATCTCCATGGGGGGCATGGTGACGCTTATCGCCCAACAGTATGAGATCCTCGCGGACCATTGGGATTTCCCTGACGAGATCTACACATACACCGTCAGGCTTATGCGGAGAACCCATCTGCTGGAGGCCCGCGACGGAGAGTACACCTGGCTCTCCAAGAAGGACAACACCCACCGAATGAGGTTGCCTCGTCCGATGCCTTATGGGCCCCGGGCAAGGGATTTCTACCTTTATGCCGACGGGGAGCAGGGGTCGTCGTCCGAAGACGAAGGGGACGACGACGACGACGAGGAGGAAGAGACTGCGGTGATGGACATGGAGAGAGATGTTCCATCCCCGCCAGGTTCCAGGGGGCCCCCTGTATATCCTGACTATACCTAACAGGCATCTGGGTCTGGTAGTGGATCTGGAGGGGCGCCTTGAGATCAGCTCCTGGACAGAATGGCCAACCTGCAGCTAAGGCAAGCCGAGCATACGAGGAGGAGTGCCGAGTGGGAATGCGACATCTCCCAGAGGCTAGAGGAGCATGAAAGGAGAAGCGCTGAGTGGGAGCGCCAAATCTCCACCCGCCTAGATGAGCACGACAGGCGGAGCGCTGAGTGGCAGCGCAACATGGAGGTCAACCTTGCCTACCACGCCAACCGCCTGGACAGTCACCTCACCACTGTTGAGGACCAGGTGGTTCAGCTGCAGAGGAGAATTGAGGCATTCTTCAACGTATATGGGTATTGGCCTCCAATCCAGTGAGCCCTTCTATTTTCCCCCTTATCTTTTATTTGTCTTTCATACATTGAGGACAATGCATGATTTAAGCATGGGGGAGTAGAAGTATTCACTATCTATCTTGTACATATTTCTTTTCCAGCATTGTACTTTGATTTTTAGCATTTCTTATTTAAAAAAAAATCGAAAATCCTGGGACAAGCTGAAAACCTGAAAAGGCGGCTTGGGTAAAAAGCAGGTGGCCCGGACCAGCGCTAGGCTGGGGTAATAAGGTGTCTGAGTGACGTGAGCTTATGTGAGCACATCTATGAGAAAAATATGAGTGACTAGGATGAAAACCCGAAAGGGCTCCTAGGCAAAATGAGTGAAAAGAAGAGGAGTGTTTCTAGGATCTCATTTTACCGACGGGGTGGCATAAGAAGAGGAGTTGAAGAAGGATTGTCGGGTAGATCACTCTAGGAGGCATAAGGAGTCATAGATGGAGGCTAGGATTAGAGGTTACTCACGCTATTGGATGTCCGGGTTAGGCTTGGGGGGAGTACTCTGCTTGCCCTTAAGCTTGTTGAGTTGTGGATGTGTTGTAGATGAGATTGGTTCCAAGAGCTTGGCATGGGTTAGGTGACTCTTAGTTGGAGAAAATGCTTCCTGAGACCTTGGGTGCTAGATTTAATGAAATACTATAGTATATAAGTATAACTATATGAAATATAATGAAATACAATAGTACATAAGTGTAACTGTATGAAATGTAATGAAATATTATAGTATATAAGTCTAAGTATACTAGATTTAATGAAATACTATAGTATATAAGTGTAACTATATGAAATATAATAAAATACTATAATATATAAGTTTAAATATACTAGATTTAATAAAATACTATATTATATAAGTGTAACTAAAATGTAATGAAATACTATAATACATAAGTGTAACTATATGAAATTTAATGAAATACTATAGTACATAAGTAACTATATGAAATATAATGAAATGCTATAGTATATAAGTTTAAGTATACTAGATTTAATAAAATACCATAGTATATAAGTCTAAGTATACTAGATTTAATGATTTTGTTTTGGATGTACTGACTTCATTAACTTGTAAAGTAAACATATTTTGATTTACAATATTAGTATATTACCTTACAAAATGCCAACATTTATAAGTACAGGCCACTATAATATTTATAGATAAATAACACTTAAGTATTTTAGTACGCCATATCTTACACATACTTTATCATAGAAAATCAAGTGAATGGAAAAAGATCATCCATGTTTGATTATAAACATGAATTCTTTGTTTTTGGGGTCAAAACATGAACTTTTAATTTACAGCTACATATTTTGGTCCTAAAAGAAGAATTTATCAAAACCTTCAAAAAATGTTCAAATAGTCATCCATAAGTTGTAGGTATATATATGAAGTTATGATTATGACATGATAATTTGATCAACATTGTTTGATCCCGTCAACTAAAATATTCGTCTTAAAAACTCCAAAAAAACCTCGATATAATTGGTTAACTATTATTCAAAAAATATAAAGTGGGTGAATGATCATATCATGGCGTATTTGAGAGGTGCGTAGCGCGAGGAGGGGGGTGTGGTTACCTACCAAAGGAAGACAATGTATGTAGTATATAGCATGTATCATATAACCGCTCAACTATATACGACTACATGTATAAATATATGCAGCTTCATTACACTATCCTAATTAATATATCTTTAAATCTGTGTCGCATTTTACCCAGATGCAAAATCGCAGACTATCCCCACAATTTGTACCGGGATTTTCTACGTTGCCGTGCTGATAATTTGCAATAGCATGCTGTCAAAGAGAAGGCTATAATAATCACATATGCACACATCACGTTCTAACACAATAAAAAGGATGCTACTATATGCACTAAATTTTTCGCCCTTTCGCACTACATTTCCCTACGCAACATTTTTGCGTACGCCATATACCGGCGTAGAAGGCAAATTCCAGGGAAATACATAGGAAATTTCAAAATATATATATATAAAACCTCTACGCAGGTATCTTGCGTACGCAAGATACCTACGTAGAGCTAAAATATGATTATTTGAGATATGAAACTTGGGGGAATTTTTAAAATTTGTCTTCTGTGCCAGAATCTGGCGTACGCAAAAAAAAAAAAAAAAAAACTAGAAAGTCTCCATAATCATGTAGAGAATTTCAATACGAGTCCGTACATATAAAATTCGTCCAAAACGGACATCATTTGCCTCTCTAGGGATGTTCATCGGCCCAGAACCGAACCGAACCGAACAAAACCGAAACCGAACAAGCAAAATTCCCGAACCGAATATAATCGGTTCGGCTCGGGTTCGGTTCGGTTGTGTTCGGTTCGGTTTCGGTTAAAACCGAAAAATGATAAAACCCTAAACCGATTCTAAACCGAAAACCGAAAAGGCCAAAAAAGTCAAACAAAATCGAACCGAACCGAACAAAACCGAACTTCTATTGGTAAAAAGTAAAAAACTAAATATTTTTTTAAAGTTCGGTTTCAACCGAACCCGAACCGAAAACCGAAATGTGATTTTTTTAAAACCGAAAACCGAACGGAATTAAATAGGTTCGGTTTCGGTTTATTCGGTTCGGTTCGGTCCAAAACCGAAAAAACCGAACCCGATGAGCAACCCTATGCCTCTCCAAAAGCCCAAAAAATTATGGTTTCCCCATGGCCGCGATTGCGGCTTTGCCTATCTTGATTCTCAGCCAAGTTTTTATAGGCCGCGATGGCTGCCCCCATGGCCGCGATCGTTGCCTATCCTGCTTCCTGACAACTTCTTCCTTGCGCCTTGCTCTCCTAGCCGCGGTTGTGGCTCTCCTTCCTAGCTCCTACACTTCACTCAAGTGTAACTATATGAAATATTATAATGCCGGTGCTTCAGAATGATACAGGAAAGGCTTCTCATTCTTGAGTACTTGAGATTTGAGAAGGAATCAAGGAACTAGAACTAGCACTTTCTGAGACATAGGAACGTAAGGGATTGCCATTTTCCACAGCTCTAGGAAGCACCAATTCACCTCCACTTCTTACTATTTTAGCTCTTCTGTACAACACAATGCAGGTAATGCTATCTGAGAATAGTATGCATATTTTCATATATATCAACACTGAAACTTTATTTTTTTTAATGGAAATGATATTCCTTGGAGAATATATCCACACCAAGAATACCAAATTATTTTTTAAAACAAAGAGAATGGGAAAATAAAAATCAGTTAGCATTTAGGAATGAAAACACAGAAGAAAATGAATTTCCACAGGTAAGCAATTCAGCAGTGTTAACATAGTAATTCACAGAAAGACTCTATTAGGCTTTAGACTTGAGCACCATTTTAATACAAGTAGGACAATACAGACAAAATTTCGTTCATACCTGATAATCCTTTGCTTTCCAGTAGCTACTCTTCGCTTCAAAATCCCTTCACAAACAAAATATCTAGAACTTTAGATGCGATTACAGCATGACTATATCATCTCGCTGAAAATACTGAAATCAAACAAAAAAAAAACCAAGGGAAAGAATATGAAAGATTCACCATACCAGATTTTAGTGCCAAAGAAGATAAATGGGGCTTGTTGACACCCCTTTCTGCCTTTATGGATGCAATAACAACATCACCAGCAGTCCCTAAACCCTTTCTGCCTACCAACTTCACTCCTAGTTTTTCACCAAGAAAATTTAACCTCATATCATCACCACATCTCACCTCTCTTAACTCAAGTGCTTGTTCTTTTGTTAGCAATGTGTAAACATGTATCTATTGTTGCTGATTAAAATGTGCCTGCAGTTGCTGAAAGAGTAATTTATTTGAATGCTGAACGCCTGAACCCTCTTGATTCTGTCTTCGGGGCTCAGAGAAAGTCACTCTCAGAATAGCAGTTGACTTTGGATCAACATTGTTCTTACTGAAAATAATTGAAAAATTCACAAATTCCAAATCAGGTTCCCTAAATAGATATGCAAGAAGGGATGCGCAAGTGATAAGCACTACTTTGTAGGGCTTAACTAAGAGTCATTAGAGGGTTTATTGGTGCCATTCGGGTAGATTTAGACACATTCATGTATATGGCGTTTGGGGGCGAAGTTGGTGTTTTTGGAGGTGTTTGAGCTGACTTGGATATCATTGTAGACACTGAGGAAGAAAGCCACCAGGAGAAGACGCCAAGGAAGTGAAGAGGAGAGAGTTGGAGGTGAAGCCAAGGAGTAGAAGGCCGAGCACCAACCGCGACCGCGGGCAAGGGTGCCGCGATCACGGCCCTCGGGGCAAGTCGAAGAGTTTCTGCAGGCGCGGAGAAATTGAAGAGCGCGGAGCCACAATGGGCCGTGATCAAGGTCCATGGACCGCGATCGCGGGTCGTCGACGCCAGAAGTTCGGACTTATCCCGATTTTATCTTTTCAGATTTCTTTTCCCTTTTTCTCATTTTATTTCGGTTATTTTCTTAATGGGATAGGTCATTTGTTAGAGCCCTATAAATACTCTCTTTAGCATTAGGTTAGAGAGTTCGCACAGTTCCACTTTTTAGAGTTTTTATTCATCGTTGCCACTTTTCTACTTTGAAGTTTACCATGTCTATGAGGAGCTAAGCCTCTTTTGCTTAGTCCGGTAATGGAAGCATATGTTTGTTCATCTGGTTGTGAGGTTTTGTTCCTATCTATCCCTCCTATTGAGTTATATCTCTTCTTTAAGCAAATTCATATTTGGATGTTTGTTGGTTTATCTAGATTGATCACCTAGGTTTATTGCTTTCATTCATATTGCTAATACTAGGGAACTGTTGGGCTAATGCTCTAGTATAAGTAGCAAGCATTGATTGTTATCTGCATCTGTGGATTATATCTTTGTAGAGAATTGATTACATATTGAATGCTTCTAGTGAGTGTTATGTGTATCCTGGTTAATTCTTATATGCATTGCTGCCTTTGAGTTGAATCACTAGTGATGCTAGGGTTATTCATTGGTAAGGGTTCTTAGGGATGGTTTCCCTTTGAATCTACATAAGATCGGGACAGGAATAACCGAATAGGAAGATAGGACTTAATCGATGAATAACCTTTGAATGACTTATATGGATATTACTTGGCTAAGTGTTTTCTCTCTTGAACTTTACTCAATCTACTTTGCTTTGTTTGACTACTTGTGACCAACCAACCTACAATCCCCCTCTTTGTTACCATTGCATGCGACCACCATTAGTTCCCTCCTTCCCTGTGGGATCGACCCTTACTTATTGACTATACTAGTTTGTTTGTGAGGTTCTTATTTTGGACAGCTTGACGACAGCTCCGTCAAATTTTGGCGTTGTTGCCGGGGAAGGCAAGTTGTGATTTTTGGTGTTTTTGCATGCTTTGGTGTTTCAAAATTTCTTGTGTGATTTTCGTGAGTTTGAGTCTTGCGAATTGTTGGATTTTCGTGTGACTTTTGTGTGTTTGCTTGTGTGTGTGGACCTATCTTATGGTCCACACCCGTACTGCTGACTCCCCACCTTTAGCTTTTGATTCAGAGATTGAGAGAACTCTCTCCCAGGGTCGCAGAATAAATCGTGCTTTGGTTTTTGAGAATCCTGCATTCGAGATGGCTGACAATCCACCACCCACGTTGAGGCAGCTGACTGCTCCTAACTTGGCGCAACAGCCACTGGCCATAGAGTTCCCTGAGCTAGGTACGGGAGTGAACTTTGAGCTCAAGTCTGGACTTATCCACCTTTTGCCTCAGTTCCATGGGCTAAGTGGAGAGGACCGAAACAAGCACCTCTCGGAGTTTCACGCCGTGTCTAGTTCCATGAAGCCACGGAACGTCACTGAGGACCAAATCACGTTGAGGGCTTTTTCTTTCTCACTTAAGGACTCAGCCAACGACTGGTTTTACTACCTCACCCCAGGAAGCATCAATACCTGGGAAAAGATGAAGAAGGCATTTCTGGAAAAGTACTTTCCAGCAACGAAGCTGAACAGTCTCAAGCGCAACCTGAGCAACATAGAGCAGCATGAGACGGAGACGCTCCACGAATACTATGAGCGTTCCAAGATATTGTGCTCCAGCTGTCCCTACCACGGGTATTCAGACCAGGATTTGGTCTTATATCTATATGGGGGATTGCTGGATGAAGAGAGACGAATGGTGAACGCGGCATGTGGGGGAAACATACTGAACAAGACCCCCACCGCTGCATTTGAGATATTCAGCGAGTTGTCGGAAGGCTCAAGGCAATTCAGCAAGAGGGCGAGCGCCCAAGCAGTGAAAGCGACCTCAAGTGATCATGCTCCCCCATCTATGGTGAAAGACATGAGCGAAATGAAGGAGATGATCAAGGTCTTGATGAGGAAGGAAGGATCCCAGAGGGTCAAGGAGTGCGAGTTTTGCTATGCTACTTTGCATGCAACTGACGCATGTCCTACACTCCATGAGGAGTCCACTGAGCAAGTCAACGCTGTTGGGGGGTATCAACCAAGACCACGGTATGACCCCTACTCCAGTACCTACAATCCCGGGTGGAGAGATCACCCGAATTTAAGGTACGGGAACACGCAGAATGTGGAGAACCCCCCTGAGTTCCGACCAAGACCTCCTCAGCAATACCAGTAGCAACAGCAGCAGTACCCCCAGAGACCATTTCAAGGAGGCCAGCAGTTCAGATGCCAATCAGAGCAAAGACCGCCAGGACAAGGAGCTCCCCGCACCATGAATCTAGAGGACCAGGTCAATACACTGGCACAACATATGACTACGCTGACGCAGACCGTGGGAACCATGCAGCAAAATATGGTGCAGTTCCAACACGAGACCAAGTCCAGCATACAGAATTTGGAGAAACAAGTAGGGCAGATCTCCCAGGCGGTCAGCAAGCTTGAAGCTAGAGAATCACGAGCACTCCCATCTCAAACTGAGATTAATCTGAGGCAAAACATCAACTCCATGACGTCAAGGCCAAAATGGGAGCATGAAGAAGAAAAGCTGAAAGCCGAGAAGTGCGAAGAAGAACCGCGATCGCGGGCAATTTGCCGTGATCACGGGTTTACGGAGCGAGAAACCGAGAACAAGTCGCCAATTAAGCGCGATCGCGAGCAGGATAGCTACGATCGCGGGCCCCAGTGCACGAACCGCGATCGCGGGGTGACAACCGCGATCAACTCTCGAAAAGCGGGCCGCCTCCAAAGACTTTTATGATGAAATATGACTACCCTGAGGGATATTTTGACATCCCAGTACTATTCCCTGCAGCATTAGAAGATGATGGACCCATTGAGGGGTTGAAGGGAATATACGAGACATTTAGAAACTACAAAGTGACTCCTCAGTTGAGCAAAACAATGCCTCGCTTCGCAAACTTCTTGAGGGAGCTATGCAAACTCAAGAAGGAGCAAAAGGAGTGATCCAAGAAGAAGAAGGTCAAGAAGGATGTCTCGGCTGTGATGCAGAAGAGGATTCCAAAGAAGTGTGAGGATCCCGGGATGTTTAGCGTGCCCTGCAAGATTGGGAAGACTGAATTCAGCGAGACATTGCTGGATTTGGGAGCTTCGATCAATGTCCTACCGCTGTCCGTCTATAACAACCTCAATGTCGGACCCCTAGAGAGCACGGAAATCGTCATCCAACTGGCTGACAACTCCGTCATCATTCCTGAGGGCGTTGTGAAGGACGTATTGGTGAGCGTCGATACCCTCGTTTTCCCTGCAGACTTCTTTTTCATGAACACAGGGGAACGAGGAGGACGAGTAATGCTAGGGGCCTTTCATGAAGACCTCCAACACAAAGATCGACGTGGGCAGAGGCACGGTCAGCATGGAGTTTGACCAGAGAAAGACAGAACACAGGCTGGAGACCATTCCGGAACACACCCCAGACTCAAGGGTGAAGAGTGCGGTTGCAGGAGGCAACCCAGGATGAGAAGTACAGCAGGACGTCGTGCCGCGACGATAACTATTGCGCTGCTCGGGAGGCAACCCGAGGTATGAGTTGTTGAACTCATTTATGTTTTTTTCCTTCTAAGACTTAGATTTTTATTTTTCTTTACCTTTTTCTTTGCACTAGTTTTTCTTTTCTGTGGGCCACTAGAACTAACCTTGCAGCGGAGCCCTAACCCCAGCAACCCGCGACCGCGGTCTCAAACCCGCGATCGCGGCCCCACCACGGCATTCCATGGAGTTTAGTTCTAGCAAAAAACAAAAAAAAAAACAAAAAAAAAAAGGAATCAAAAAAAAAAAATTGCCCACAGTTTTCAATAAAATTGGCGCGTTTTTCGAGGCAGTCAATGCCTCGTAACTCGTGCCAGCCGTTACGGATACAGGGGCATTAACCCCGCGATCGCGGCCCCCTCAGCCCCGCGATCGCGGGTCTTCATCGCGGCGCCTATAAAGACGAGGCGTGGCAGAGGCATTTTTACAACACCTCCACCACATCCTCCCACTCTCAAACGCTCGGATCTCCGACTCCGACCACCGCGACGAGCCCTTGCAGCCCCGCGACCATCGTTCCGCCACCGCGACGTCGTTTGGGTGAGATCTCCAATTCCATTTTTGGATTTCTCATAGCCTCACGAGCCGCGATCGCCGGACCCACGCCAAAACCCCGCGACCACCGTAGCGCCACCGAGGACCACCGGAGCCATTTTCTGTGTAGTTTTTTCTGCGAAGCCCAGAACCGCGATCGCCGTTGTGAGCCCCGCGATCGCGGCCCTCCTTCTCCAGAGAATTTCATTCGAGCAAAAACCGCGACCGCGGCCCCACACCCCGCGATCGCGGGCCTCTCCGGTGCTCCCTGTTGTGTTTCTCGACTTCTTTTCCCACCATGTCCGCTTTCGTAGCAAACATGAGGAGCTCGAGGCACCGGCGCTACTACGAGATGTTCAGCACGCGGAAGTTCGTCTCGACGAAGTTCTACGATCGACCGACACTGCAACAACTCAGTTTGGAGGACTGTATGCTACAGCTGCTGAGCCACAAGGGCTCGGCAACTTCATTGACTTGTCTGCCTCGTCTTCCAAAGAGCTGACCCTGGAGTTCCTGGCCACGCTGGAACGCCACGACGACGGGATCACGTTCAACCTGCTGGGGCGGCAAAGGAGGATGTCCTACCAAGGTCTGCGAGACCTTTTTGGCATTACTGAGGAACCCACCGAGGATTGGGAAGCTGTAGGCACCTTGCCAGAGTTCTTCCGGCAGGATGCGACCCGGGATGTGGTCAACCCCAGCACCGGCGAATACAACTACAAGCTGACGCACCCCTGTCTGAGGTTGGCTCATAAGGTGCTAGCCATGACCTTCCTTGGGCAGGGGGAGGTGAACAAGGTCTCCATGCAGGACCTTACAGTGCTCTGGTGTTTGACACCGGAGAGCCACAACATCCCTGACTGGGTCGAGCTGTTTCTCTCCAACTGCCTGCGACTAAGGGAGAAGACGGGCGGCAAGATCTCCATGGGGGGCATGGTGACGCTTATCGCCCAACAGTATGAGATCCTCGCGGACCATTGGGATTTCCCTGACGAGATCTACACATACACCGTCAGGCTTATGCGGAGAACCCATCTGCTGGAGGCCCGCGACGGAGAGTACACCTGGCTCTCCAAGAAGGACAACACCCACCGAATGAGGTTGCCTCGTCCGATGCCTTATGGGCCCCGGGCAAGGGATTTCTACCTTTATGCCGACGGGGAGCAAGGGTCGTCGTCCGAAGACGAAGGGGACGACGACGATGACGAGGAGGAAGAGACTGCGGTGATGGACATGGAGAGAGATGTTCCATCCCCGCCAGGTTCCAGGGGGCCCCCTGTATACCCTGACTATACCTACCAGGCATCTGGGTCTGGTAGTGGATCTGGAGGGGCGCCCTGAGACCAGCTCCTGGACAGAATGGCCAACCTGCAGCTAAGGCAGGCCGAGCATACGAGGAGGAGTGCCGAGTGGGAACGCGACATCTCCCAGAGGCTAGAGGAGCATGAAAGGAGAAGCGCTGAGTGGGAGCGCCAAATCTCCACCCGCCTAGATGAGCACGACAGGCGGAGCGCTGAGTGGCAGCGCAACATGGAGGTCAACCTTGCCTACCACGCCAACCGCCTGGACAGTCACCTCACCACTGTTGAGGACCAGGTGGTTCAGCTGCAGAGGAGAGTTGAGGCATTCTTCAACGTATATGAGTATTGGCCTCCACCCCAGTGAGCCCTTCTATTTTCCCCCTTATCTTTTATTTGTCTTTCATACATTGAGGACAATGCATGATTTAAGCATGGGGGAGTAGAAGTATTCACTATCTATCTTGTACATATTTCTTTTCCAGCATTGTACTTTGATTTTTAGCATTTCTTATTTAAAAAAAAAATCAAAAATCCTGGGACAAGCTGAAAACCTGAAAAGGCGGCTTGGGTAAAAAGCAGGTGGCCCGGACCAGCGCTAGGCTGGGGTAATAAGGTGTCTGAGTGACGTGAGCTTATGTGAGCACATCTATGAGAAAAATATGAGTGGCTAGGATGAAAACCCGAAAGGGCTCCTAGGCAAAATGAGTGAAAAGAAGAGGAGTGTTTCTAGGATCTCATTTTACCGACGGGGTGGCATAAGAAGAGGAGTTGAAGAAGGATTGTCGGGTAGATCACTCTAGGAGGCATAAGGAGTCATAGATGGAGGCTAGGATTAGAGGTTACTCACGCTATTGGATGTCCGGGTTAGGCTTGGGGGGAGTACTCTGCTTGCCCTTAAGCTTGTTGAGTTGTGGATGTGTTGTAGATGAGATTGGTTCCAAGAGCTTGGCATGGGTTAGGTGACTCTTAGTTGGAGAAAATGCTTCCTGAGACCTTGGGTGCTAGATTTAATGAAATACTATAGTATATAAGTATAACTATATGAAATATAATGAAATACAATAGTACATAAGTGTAACTGTATGAAATGTAATGAAATACTATAGTATATAAGTCTAAGTATACTAGATTTAATGAAATACTATAGTATATAAGTGTAAGTATATGAAATATAATAAAATACTATAATATATAAGTTTAAATATACTAGATTTAATAAAATACTATATTATATAAGTGTAACTAAAATGTAATGAAATACTATAATACATAAGTGTAACTATATGAAATTTAATGAAATACTATAGTACATAAGTAACTATATGAAATGTAATGAAATGCTATAGTATATAAGTTTAAGTATACTAGATTTAATAAAATACCATAGTATATAAGTCTAAATATACTAGATTTAATGATTTTGTTTTGGATGTACTGACTTCATTAACTTGTAAAGTAAACATATTTTGATTTACAATATTAGTATATTACCTTACAAAATGCCAACATTTATAAGTACAGGCCACTATAATATTTATAGATAAATAACACTTAAGTATTTTAGTACGCCATATCTTACACATACTTTATCATAGAAAATCAAGTGAATGGAAAAAGATCATCCATGTTTGATTATAAACATGAATTCTTTGTTTTTGGGGTCAAAACATGAACTTTTAATTTACAGCTACATATTTTGGTCCTAAAAGAAGAATTTATCAAAACCTTCAAAAAATGTTCAAATAGTCATCCATAAGTTGTAGGTATATATATGAAGTTATGATTATGACATGATAATTTGATCAACATTGTTTGATCCCGTCAACTAAAATATTCGTCTTAAAAACTCCAAAAAAACCTCGATATAATTGGTTAACTATTATTCAAAAAATATAAAGTGGGTGAATGATCATATCATGGCGTATTTGAGAGGTGCGTAGCGCGAGGAGGGGGGTGTGGTTACCTACCAAAGGAAGACAATGTATGTAGTATATAGCATGTATCATATAACCGCTCAACTATATACGACTACATGTATAAATATATGCAGCTTCATTACACTATCCTAATTAATATATCTTTAAATCTGTGTCGCATTTTACCCAGATGCAAAATCGCAGACTATCCCCACAATTTGTACCGGGATTTTCTACGTTGCCGTGCTGATAATTTGCAATAGCATGCTG
This sequence comes from Rheum nobile, assembly GCA_027886185.1. NCBI lineage: Eukaryota > Viridiplantae > Streptophyta > Magnoliopsida > Caryophyllales > Polygonaceae > Rheum > Rheum nobile. Next base: position 2,032,495 of record WOAB01000207.1, on the reverse strand, counting down.
TCAAAGAGAAGGCTATAATAGCCACATATGCACACATCACGTTCTACCAGAATAAAAATCATCCATTTAACAACTTATAGATTTCCTAAAAGTACAATTTCCATCCCTCAACAATAGTTTCATAGCAGTCTCACTTCTTTCTTCAACAAGCTACATAGACAATCTAGCTTTATCGATCAGTACAAGATTACAAGATACATCCCTATCCTAGTTGAATTCATCTACTTTTGTATGTGTTTACCTCACATCATTTGAAATCAATCATTGGCTTTCCAGGACATAAGGGGCTGTTAAATAGTAAGGGAGTGAAAGGCTTGCTCATTTGATTTTTGTGGATATCTACAACTCAATATGAACCAAGGACCAACTATGAGACCACAATCATACAAAATGAAGATGGCGTTGAGTACCTGACCAAAGTCAAACTATGAATCCGGCTTCTGTTGTAACAACTCATTTGGGGAGCAGCTGGCTACAGGTGGAGGATAAGGAGAAGTCAACCGACTGTTATCTCTCTGATCCGGTGCCGGAGTTTTTTCTATGTCCACATCAGATGAAGGTAATAATGCTGGTGCTTCAGAATGATACAGGAAAGGCTTCTCATTCTTGAGTACTTGAGATTTGAGAAGTGTTGAAACCCGATTCAACCGTTCGTGAAGACGTCGAGGGTCAACACACCCTCGACTCAGATTTGTTGAGGATTTGTTTGTTTGGGGGACGTCCTCAGCAACTTCCTGGTCATTTGCTTCGCGTAGGGCGGGACCTCCGGCTCCACGGTTCGGTTCTGATGTTGATATTATTTCTTCACACCTCTTCAGATTGCGTGTAGTTGTTCCCGAACTCCAGCAACCTTCTCATATGCGAGATTCACCTGAAAACACCCCGGAGATGGCTTTCCCCGGGGCGGGCTCTCCGACGCTCAAGTCAGTTATTTATACAAGAAGCATATATATGTACAAAGAGAGAGAAGTTAAGGTTGAGAGGTTTACTAACCCATTAAACTACCTTGGTCGAGCTTCCTCGCATATGGCTGATTAATTAGTGTTCGATGCCGGCTTAGTACCGCTCTCGTGCTTCAAGCTAACTAATTAATGTTCATCAGTGGTTTGACCCCACCTTTTCTACTCTTACGGCTTAGATCCAATTAATTAGCTAGCGGGTACGAGGTTGAGCTTCGCGACGGGGGTTTCGTGAGGCGAGCGGGTTCGTGAAAGGAGAGAGAGCTCGCGAAAGGAGACAGGTCCGCGAAGGAGACGGGTCCGCGAAGGAGACGGGTCCGCGAAGGAGACGGGTCCGCGAAGGAGGCGGGTCCGCAAAGGAGACGGGTCCGCAAAGGAGGCGGGTCCGCGAAGGAGGCGGGTCCGCGAAGGGAGACGAGTCCGCGAAGCTACGTGAAAGAGAAAGCTCGTGGTCTTCCTCAAGGAAGAGATGCTTCCGTACTCTAGAAGGCGCCGGCAAGGCGGAATCGCTGATGATTACGAGTCGAATTCGGATCCGACCGGCGAAGTGATTGGAAATGTCAAGGATTACAAGCGGATGGAGCTCAAAGGTCAGACCGTTGCAGAGATCGGAGCTTGGCAATGGCGTCATCTCTGGCGAGAATCGGAGCTTGGCAATGGCGTCGTCTCTAGCGAGAATCGGAGCTTTACCGATGATGCCATATCTGCAATCGAGTGTCAGAGAGCCGTGTGGGTACTTGGGTCTGACCTGGTTAGGATCGCGGATCGACAAGCAAGCCCAGATTCGAGCTCAGACCGAGGACTCTCCAGGAGACGACGAGGTCGGAGAGGGAGTTGGAGATGACGGAGGTGGCTGAATGCTTCGACTCCGAGACCGTCAAACCGAGGACACTGCGGGGAAGTGAGATCACGATTAGGGGCTTTGCGCATAGACAGACGCGCGCCTTCCTTTTTGCTGAAATCCTTCTCTCCTGAGAGATTTCTCTGGTGTTCCCACCATTAGAGCCACCAAGAGACGCTCTCTCTCCTCCATTGTTGCCTCCTTTCTTCCACTTCAGAGAGCTTCCCTGTGCTCTCTAAATTGCGGCCTCTCCCTGAAATTGCTCCCTCCTGCTAATTAATGGCCACCGATCCCTTTTGTCTCTTCTTTTCTCTTTCACCCTAGGGCTTTGGGCCTTGAATTTAGTGGACCTTTTGGCCCAGCCAATTTCAGCCCCCACAGCCAGCCCCCCAAGCTCTTCGACTTCGCATAGCGAAGATGAAGGCTTGGTTCACTGGTGGCTTCGCAAGGGCTTGCATTCGTCCATGTTCCTCGCAAATCTGTCTTGCAAGTTGTCTTCTATTTTCTATTTCTTTTCGAAGAACGACTTAGCCAAGTTATGTGTGTAACTTGTTCGTTTTTATTCATCATCTCTTGTTTTATATTGATTTTTGAACCATCCCTATGGTTGGATGGAGCACAGGTTAAAGCGCGAGACATTGCTTTTCGAGGGGCATGGCTCCACTCTAGTTAGGTTGCTTCTTGGTGTGCCTTGCACTCTACTTTTAATCGTTTACTCGTACTTTTTTTATTCTTGCTCTATCACTTTCTTGTCCATAGTGTAAGCATGAACCTCGTATCTGAAGAAAAATGCGAGTTTCCCATTGAGGGCCTACAGTCTTGTGCATAGAGAAACACATGCGTGTGCGTTATAGAAAAGAGACTCGTGAAGGGGGGATGCGTTTGTGCACACAGGACCCGCCAAGCGTCGGAGAGAGTGATCCCATAGAGGGTATAAGGGAGTGATTTCACTAGCTTGTCGGGTTGTTGTTCAACTCGCTTTCTCATATTGTTTTCTTGTATTACTTTCTTGCATTGCGTTTGTACTTGCTCTCTCACATTGTCTTTTCGTATTGCTTTTGCGTAATGCTTTTCATACTTGCGGACTTTTTATAAGACTCGTATTTCACATGCCGTGTTCACTAATTGCTTTGTTTTTGCTTGTTTCATGCATCGTCTTGGTTTTAATTTACATCTCGTTTGTTATTCGGCTCTAGAGTTATGAAAGCTTGTTACGAATGGAACAAGAACTACAAGACCAGAATATCGTCTTCTAGTGAGCATAGTCGTGCCCCTAGAAGACGTCTTTACTGGAGACTTGCTTGGGATGAGGTCGGTCACCTTCGCTGGAGATATGCCCTAGAGGACGTCTCGTTCTCCGAGAGAATCGTTACAAGGCCAGGCACGATCGTGTCCCTCGCTACAGTGGGGAAAGCCTTTCTGAGGAGGACTCGCCCCCTTGTGTTACCCTTGTCATGCTTTCATAATGTGGTTGCTTTTTGAGCAAGGTTATTTGATGGATAACGACGTTTGGCCCGACGGATTCAATATTCTGTTTTAGGTTTCCCTTACTTGTTTCGTATGTGTTGCTGGCTGCATTTAGCATATGAATTATGTGTGCATGTAGCTCTTCGCATAGCTCACTCGCGAGGCTGACTATGCCGTGTACGCTGTTCTTTGGACATGGCTTAATTGATCTTGGTTTACTAGTCATGACAACTACTCGAATAGACCGCGCATTTCTTACTTTGTTCGCGTACAACCCCCTTCTCTCCCCCCATCCCTCCTACCAGTTTGCGAACTGGAGGAGGGATTAAAGAAGGGGTTGTGAGGGGGATTAGCTCGTTGTTTTTAGTATCCGCCATGATGCCTGCCCTTGGGGCCACCTTGTATGTTTCGGATATGCGCCAAGAATGCAAGCATGGTAAATGCAATGAAGCTTTGCATTGGGCAAAACAATGTATCTACAACTCTCGTTGTATTCTCGCAAAGGCGTGCCTCATCGCTACTTAGGTTCTTGCAGACGATAGTTGCCCTTTTAACTTGTTTTCTCGAGTACGAATTCACCTGTATCGCTTTTTCTCGCGCATATTGCTTCTCAAGGGTGTTGCTTTTCGCGATTTGCTTATACAATATTGTTCGATGGTTATTGGTTTTCCACGTGTATTGCCTTTGGTTATTGCTTTTGACGCTTGCTCTTAACAATTGCTTCAACTCGCGCATATTGCTGGTGTTGCTATGCGCACTGGCCAATGCTTGCCAGGCCCAATGTCGTCTGGTATTGCTATGCGTATCGCCGACTCTCGGCCGATACCGTTTGGGTGTTGCTACGCATACCGCCGACCCTCGGCCGATACCGTTTGGGGTGTTGCTACACGTATCGCCGACTCTCGGCCGATACCGTTTGGGGTGTTGCTACGCATACCGCCGACCCTCGGCCGATACCGTTTGGGGTGTTGCTACGCGTATCGCCGACTCTCGGCCAATACCGTTTGGGGTATTGCTACGCGTATCGCCGACTCTCGGCCGATACCATTTGGGGTGTTGCTACGCGTATCGCCGACTCTCGGCCGATACCGTTTGGGGTATTGCTACGCGTATCGCCGACTCGGCCGATACCGTTTGGGGTGTTGCTATACGTATCGCCGACTCTCGGCCGATACCGTTTGGGGTGTTGCTACGCGTATCGCCGACTCTCGGCCGATACCGTTTGGGTATTGCTACGTGTATTGGCTCGATGTGGCTGAGCCCAATACCGTCTGGTGTTGCTTTCACTTGCTCAGGCTCGCTTGTACTTGCAGATACATTGCTTTTACTCGTGCATACTTGCTTTTACTTGCACATACTTGCTTTCAACTCGCACTTGCACATAAGAAAATAGCTTAGGATTTTTGTTTGTCTTTCGTATTATGGATTGCAATTTTTAATGATTCGCACGCGTATTTCTGGGGGTACTTTGCGTTGTGTACCTTATTGTTACGTATTGCTCTTACCGTATCGCATTTGTAATTTGCTTTCTTTAAGCTCATGGAGGGCATGTGGTTAGGAAACCACGCGTGAAGGGAAGCCTTTGTGAAGGCTATGAAGCGAAGTCCCTCGCGAAGGGGAGACCTTCGCGAAGGATGAACCTTCTTCAAGGGGTGTTTTCGTGAAGACAATAAGCTCAAGCTGGGGAGCAACGAGCACATGTCGTGAGTTCTTCGCAAAGGCTAGGAAAGGCCAAGCGAAGAGCGGGGAAGCCAAGGGCAAAGGCCGGGGAGGCCAAAGGCAAAGGCCGGGGAGGCCAAAGGCAAAGGCCGGGGAGGCCTTTGCGAAATATGTCTTGCTAGTTTTTCTTACGATGTTGCTTCATTCACTCTAAAGTGCGGTATCTCTTTCTTTTCGGCCTCACATTGCTTTTCTTCTTGCCTCTTTGTAAAAGGCCTGAGTGGTGGTAAGCAGAGTGATGTTGTAGATCACGTCGGCTTTGAGGGACGTATGAGCCCCAGCCGTTGTAAGATGTCGTAAAGCCTACGCGAAGACAAAGGTAAGGTAGTGAGAGCTACACGAAGTGTAAGTAGAGAGGAGTGAAGGCTAACCGAAACCGAGGTGGAGTGTAGTGGAGCTTGGTTGCCGGAGGTTCTTTGTAGAGCGGGTGTTTTGTCATGGCCAGAGCATTTCTAGTGCGTGAGGACATCCCCACGGTCGGCGCCAGTGTTGAAACCCGATTCAACCGTTCGTGAAGACGTCGAGGGTCAACACACCCTTGGCTCAGATTTGTTGAGGATTTGTTTGTTTGGGGGACGTCCTCAGCAACTTCCTGGTCACTTGCTTCGCGTAGGGCGGGAACTCCGGCTCCACGGTTCGGTTCTGATGTTGATATTATTTCTTCACACCTCTTCAGATTGCGTGTAGTTGTTTCCGAGCTCGAGCAACCTTCTCATACGCGAGATTCACCTGAAAACACCCCGGAGATGGCTTTCCCCGGGGCGGGCTCTCCGACGCTCTAGTCAGTTATTTATACAAGAAGCATATATATGTACAAAGAGAGAGAAGTTAAGGTTGAGAGGTTTACTAACCCATTAAACTACCTTGGTCGAGCTTCCTCGCATATGGCTGATTAATTAGTGTTCGATGCCGGCTTAGTACAGCTCTCGTGCTTCAAGCTAACTAATTAATGTTCATCAGTGGTTTGACCCCACCTTTTCTACTCTTACGGCTTAGATCCAATTAATTAGCTAGCGGGTACGAGGTTGAGCTTCGCGACGGGGGTTTCGCGAGGCGAGAGGGTTCGCGAAAGGAGAGAGAGCTCGCGAAAGGAGAGAGAGCTCGCGAAAGGAGACAGGTCCGCGAAGGAGACGGGTCCGCGAAGGAGACGGGTCTGCGAAGGAGGCGGGTCCGCGAAGGAGACGGGTCCGCGAAGGAGGCGGGTCCGCGAAGGAGATTGGTCCGCGAAGGAGGCGAGTCCGCGAAGGAGGCGGGTCCGCAAAGGAGGCGGGTCCGCGAAGGGAGACGAGTCCGCGAAGCTACGTGAAAGAGAAAGCTCGTGGTCTTCCTCAAGGAAGAGATGCTTCCGTACTCTAGAAGGCGCCGGCAAGGCGGAATCGCTGCTGATTACGAGTCGAATTCGGATCCGACCGGCGAAGTGATTGGAAATGTCAAGGATTACAAGCGGATGGAGCTCAAAGGTCAGACCGTTGCAGAGATCGGAGCTTGGCAATGGCGTCGTCTCTGGCGAGAATCGAAGCTTGGCAATGGCGTCGTCTCTAGCGAGAATCAGAGCTTTACCGATGACGCCATATCTGCAATCGAGTGTCATAGAGCCGTATGGGTACTTGGGTCTGACCTGGTTAGGATCACGGATCGACAAGCAAGCCCAGATTCGAGCTCAGACCGAGGACTCTCCAGGAGACGACGAGGTCGGAGAAGGAGTTGGAGATGACGGAGGTGGCTGAATGCTTCAACTCCGAGACCGTCAAACCGAGGACACTGTGGGGAAGTGAGATCACGATTAGGGGCTTTGCGCATAGACAGACGCGCGCCTTCCTTTTTGCTGAAATCCTTCTCTCCTGAGAGATTTCTCTGGTGTTCCCACCATTAGAGCCACCAAGAGACGCTCTCTCTCCTCCATTGTTGCCTCCTTTCTTCCACTTCAGAGAGCTTCCATGTGCTCTCTAAATTGCGGCCTCTCCCTGAAATTGCTCCCTCCTGCTAATTAATGGCCACCGATCCCTTTTGTCTCTTCTTTTCTCTTTCACCCTAGGGCTTTGGACCTTGAATTTAGTGGGCCTTTTGGCCCAGCCAATTTCAACCCCCACAAGAAGGAATCAAGGAACTAGAACTAGCACTTTCTGAGACATAGGAACGTAAGGGATTGCCATTTTCCACATCTCTAGGAAGCACCAATTCACCTCCACTTCTTACTATTTTAGCTCTTTTGTACAACACAATGCAGGTAATGCTATCTGAGAATAGTATGCATATTTTCATATATATCAACACTGAAACTTTATTTTTTTTAATGGAAATGATATCCTTGGAGAATATATCCACACCAAGAATACCAAATTATTTTTTAAAACAAAGAGAATGGGAAAATAAAAATCAGTTAGCATTTAGGAATGAAAACACAGAAGAAAATGAATTTCCGCAGGTAAGCAATTCAGCAGTGTTAACACAGTAATTCACAGAAAGACTCTATTAGGCTTTAGACTTGAGCACCATTTTAATACAAGTAGGACAATACAGACAAAATTTTGTTCGTACCTGATAATCCTTTGCTTTCCAGTAGCTACTCTTCGCTTCAAAATCCCTTCACAAACAAAATATCTAGAACTTTAGATGCGATTACAGCATGACTATATCATCTCGCTGAAAAATACTGAAATCAAACAAAAAAAAACAAGGGAAAGAATATGAAAGATTGACCATACCAGATTTTAGTGCCAAAGAAGATAAATGGGGCTTGTTGACACCCATTTCTGCCTTTATGGATGCAATAGAAACATCACCAGCAGTCCCTAAACCCTTTCTGCCTACCAACTTCACTCCTAGTTTTTCACCAAGAAAATTTAACCTCATATCATCACCACCTCTCACCTCTCTTAACTCAAGTGCTTGTTCTTTTGTTAGCAATGTGTAAACAAGTATCTACTGTTGTTGATTAAAATGTGCCTGTAGTTGCTGAAAGAGTAATTTATTTGAATGTTGAACGCCTGAACCCTCTTGATTCTGTCTTCGGGGCTCAGAGAAAGTCACTCTCAGAATAGCAGTTGACTTTGGATCAACATTGTTCTTACTGAAAATAATTGAAAAATTCGCAAATTCCAAATCAGGTTCCCTAAATAGATCTGCAAGAAGGGATACGCAAGTGATAAGCACTACTTTGTAGGGCTTAACTAAGAGTCATTAGAGGGTTTATTGGTGTCATTCGGGTAGATTTAGACACATTCATGTGTATGGCGTTTGGGGGCGAAGTTGGTGTTTTTGAAGGTGTTTGAGCTGAATTGGATATCATTGGAGACACTGAGGAAGAAAGCCACCAGGAGAAGACGCCAAGGAAGTGAAGAGGAGAGAGTTGGAGGCGAAGCCAAGGAGTAGAAGGCCGAGCACCAACCGCGACCGCGAGCAAGGGTGCCGCGATCGCGGCCCTCGGGGCAAGTCGAAGAGTTTCTGCAGGCGCGGAGAAATTGAAGAGCGCGGAGCCACAATGGGCCGCGATCAAGGTCCATGGACCGCGATCGCGGGTCGTCGACGCCAGAAGTTCGGACTTATCCCGATTTTATCTTTTCAGATTTCTTTTCCCTTTTTCTCATTTTATTTCGGTTATTTTCTTAATGGGCTAGGTCATTTGTTAGAGCCCTATAAATACTCTCTTTAGCATTAGGTTAGAGAGTTCGCACAGTTCCACTTTTTAGAGTTTTTATTCATCGTTGCCACTTTTCTACTTTGAAGTTTACCATGTCTATGAGGAGCTAAGCCTCTTTTGCTTAGTCCGGTAATGGAAGCATAAGTTTGTTCATCTGGTTGTGAGGTTTTGTTCCTATCTATCCCTTCTATTGAGTTATATCTCTTCTTTGAGAAATTCATATGTGGATGTTTGTTGGTTTATCTAGATTGATCACCTAGGTTTATTGCTTTCATTCATATTGCTAATACTAGAAAACTGTTGGGCTAACGTTCTAGTATAAGTAGCAAGCATTGATTGTTATCTGCATCTGTGGATTATATCTTTGTAGAGAATTGATTACATGTTGAATGCTTCTAGTGAGTGTTATGTGTATCCTGGTTAATTCTTATATGCATTGCTACCTTTGAGTTGAATCACTAGTGGTGCTAGGGTTATTCATTGGTAAGGGTTCTTAGGGATGGTTTCCCTTTGAATCTACATAAGATCGGGATAGGAATAACTGAATAAGAAGATAGGACTTAATCGATGAACAACCTTTGAATGACTTATGTGGATATTACTTGGCTAAGTGTTTTCTCTCTTGAACTTTACTCAATCTACTTTGCTTTGTTTGACTACTTGTGACCAACCAACCTACAATCCCCCTCTTTGTTACCATTGCATGCGACCACCATTAGTTCCCTCCTTCCCTGTGGGATCAACCCTTACTTATTGACTATACTAGTTTGTTTGTGAGGTTCTTATTTTTGACAGCTTGACGACAGCTCCGTCAGCAAGTATGAGCATTTTTAGAGGGGTTCCTTTGAACTCTAAGTTTCAAGGCTCTTGCACTAGCATAATGAGTCATGTTGGCTGCTTCCCGAAGCCCAGTTAAAAAAGCCTCGTGCATAGTTGCGGGATACCGCCTAGTTGTGGCCTCCCCTGCAAAAAATAGCATTCCATCTCCAACACATTCTGCTAGTATGTCATAGTCATCGCCAGAAGCACCGACTGCCACATTAGAGTAAGAACCAAGACAAAAGGGGTCACTGCCCCATCTAGTGCAAACAGTTTGAATAGGTTCTGGAACACTAATTCCTTGTGGTTCATAAATTCCTGCAAGAATAATTCAAGTTTAGACTCTTTAGTTTCCCATTTTTGAACAAGAAACCACAATTGGCGCACAAGCTTCTGCCACATCAGTGTCTCTTTCTCTGTTTTGTTATATTACCAGTTACGAATATTGGGAGGACAAAATTATTTAGTTCTTCAAGCAAGTGCCTACATCAGTTTCTTAACAGCATATCAACCTAAAGCAGGCTGGCTTTAACAATATCAAGGGAAGCAGAATGATAAATTAAGTGCAACAAAGCATAAATCTTAATATTGAAATATCAATGGTAAGAAATAACCTCATTAAGAGAAGAGCACAAGTGATCAAAGAAGAAATTGAAGTTTACTTGCTGTTTTCTATTAAGTTGGGGAAATGAAGAAGAGAATATTGGAAGGGAAGAGCCGAAGAGGCTGTAGAGATAACTAGATAAGTATCAGGAAACAAAAAAAGTACCCCTGAGAATTTGAAGAACATGGGCCACGGCATCTGTGGGAGGCATGTTTTCAAACTTATGTGCAGCTTCTCCAGCCACTAAAGCTATCAATAGGGGACCACCAGCAACAGTTGCGTAGCTGTAGAAGATAAAGAATTCCCCACGACTACTTGAATTTTCACAAAGATGCCCAAAGGTATCAAGATCAGTGCCCCAAAATACATGAGGAAAGAGCATTGCAACTTTGTTCAGCAACCCAAAACCCAACCTTTTTATGCCATCAAGCTTTTTTTGAGGCAGCTCTGGGATAAACCTGATGGAACCATTCTTCAAAACTCCTAGTGGAACAGTACAAAGCACCATATCACCCTCAAAGACCTGGTTCCCAGCAGTCACCTGAACCCCATCACTTCCATAGCGGATGGTATTTACTGTTTTTTCATACAAAATTGGAACATTTTCAGCTAGGGCGTGTATCAGCCTCCCATTTCCACCAGACAAAAAGCAATGATCACCACCCATATCAAAAGGGTCATCCTGATCCCAAAACGCAAGTGACGGCTTAGAGAGCAGGCCAACATTTGCATACTCCAAATTAGCAAGATGCCACTTAAAAAGCCTGATCTCCTCATCAGTCACTGACTCCCCATACACATCTCGAAATGTATCCATTGCTGCCCCTAGAGAAAGATCCATTGAAACATCCCCCATTAACTGCCTCAACGTACTTGATCTCTGTAGAAGTTTATTAAAAGCAATCTCCACTTTGGAGTCTAAGTTTGGGTCAACCGGTGATCCATCAACACTATAAATTGGGCATTTGTCCCTAATCTTATGAAGTGAATAAGATAACTGTCGGGCCAATATACCAAGAGGATTCCCCAGCGTACCTGTCAAAACACTGCCTCCTAGATCTGCAGCTGCAATCCTATTGGCACCCTCCATTTTCTTAGTATAAACCCTGCCTCCCACGCGCTTCCTTCCCTCCAAGACAGTCACCTTAAAACCAAATCGCATCAGTTGCCTTGCAGCACCCAAACCTGCCATCCCTGCCCCATAATAATAACAGTAGGCTTACAAGGCTCTGCCGGGATCTTATCCTTAATAGATGGTGCAACCCCAAAATTCACATATCCTTGTGACAACAAGTAATCATAAGCATTGTCCAAAAGCGGATGACAGTGTTCAGGCACCACATTAAGAAACATCTCTTTTGTAACCCAATGGGACACATTCTCTCTCCACTTCGTTATAATGTGATTTCTAATAAGAATGTAATTGACCTGTTCAATCCCACCAACAACCTTCACAACCCCAGCATCAATCTCCTCATCAGTAAGAGAATCCGCCGGAAACCCAGATGTCAGGGCAGTCAGAGCTTCAGCCGTAGCTTCCTTATTAATAACAATAATCTCGTCGGATATATCAGGGGCCCTTACAGACGACGAGGAACTCAAATTGCTATTATTATTATAACTATAATTCACACTAGGGTTAACAATCTGAGACGAATTCGAGCTCGAAACGGAAGCAGCATTGGGAAAGTGAGCAGAGGAGGCATTAGCATTAGCCGAATTACGAGAGAATTGAGGGATAGAGAGAACCTGCAAGCGAGACGGAATGGAGGAGGTGGTACTTCGCGGCCGGCCATGCCTCCTCTTTCTGGGGATAGTGACGGTGAGAAGATCGATGGAGGTAGGGTGAGGATTGAAGTTGAGACTCGAAATTGGATCGGAAAAAGAAGAGCTCGGTTCCTGAATCGAATCAAAGGTAGGGTTAGGGTTAGAAGTCTGGGAAACGAAGCGGTCGAATTCGAGAAGATTGTCGGCGATGGAAGGAAAGAAATTGGGATTCTCCGCCATTTTTACGGACGGTAGAGGAGCAAGGTAATTGATCGTTGGTAGGGATTTGGCGATAGAGAGGAGGAATTCAGAGTTCAGGGTCGCGGCATTCGCGCACCAGAGCTACAGTTGGAAAAGCCGACTCAAATAGTCACGTCAATTAACCGATTTAGCGTCTGTTCGGATGACCCCCATTTTTTAATTTTTTTTACTTCCTCTACTCCAGTATCCTCCTTTCTCCATAATTAGGTGTAGGAGTCTCGTGCGAATGTCGTAGTATATTTATGGACGGTAAAATCTATGGTGATTCGTAGAGATAAGATGAACACGTTGTATGTTAATGTTGTTGTCTTTCTATAAGTAAGCGAAGAAATGGTATTTTTTTTAAAATAATATGTGTTGGTTAAGATGAGAAATATATGGAGGTGTTGACGTACATTAAATTGTATCACTTCAAGAATTTTTTTTGTAAATATAAAGTTCATTATCATTTTGATATAACCTCGGTTTAATAATTCCTTACGCAATTACTGGTACCACAATGTAAACCACTACAAGTTTACATACAAAACATGGATGGAGTATAACATGTGAAATCGTAATATTCTTGTATAAAATATTATGTGACAAATCACAAATTACTCAAAACTAAAAACATGTTGTAGAATGACAAATGTTTTTTTGTGTGTAAGATTTGGCGTGGTGAAAATTAGAATCTATAGCATGATTGCATCCAATGTGTGGTAAGTACTAAAGCTATCAACATTAGTGTCATGTTAAATATAAAAATGATGAGTTTGGAAGACTAAATTTATGAGGGTGGTTTTCAATTGAGCAGGGGATAATACAAGTGTAGTATGCTGAAAGGATGCACGGCTAGAAAGCATGTAGAGAGGCTGAATGAAGAGCTGCTTTAGTAGCCAAAATTTCAGCCTCATCAACACCATTAATGAGCATGTCATCGACATATACCAAATCCACAATAATAGACCCATCATGATCTTTGACAAACATAGAATAATTATGTCTAGACTGAACATAACCAAGAGAAAGAAGCAGTTTGGTAAGCTGCAAATTCCATTGTCGAGAGGCTTGTTTAAGCCCATATAAAGACCTCTTAAGTCTACATACCTGACCTAGATCAGTCTTAGAATAGCCTTGAAGAGTTTGCATATATACCTCATCTTCTAAGAAGCCATGCAAAAACGCATTGTTTATATCCAATTGATGGATCGGCCAGGAATAAGATGTAGCCACAGCCAGAAAAGTCCTTACTGAAGCAAATTTAGCAACAAGTGAGAAGGTATGTTTATAGTCATTCCCTTCAATTTGGTTGTATCCTTTTGCCACAAGGCGAGCTTTATACCTTTCTACAAAACCATCAGGCCGAAACTTGACCTTAAACACCCACTTACAACCAATAGGTGAGTGAGAGGAAGGCAAAGAAACGAGATCTTAAGTATGATTGGCACTACAATGTTCTTGTATTCAGTATTTTTCAGGTCCATGGAATTGATCTTTTTTTGTTGTTATTGTTGCAAATATAAGGTGTTTTAATAGTTGATTATGGTGTGAAGTTAGGTTACTTATAAGTACTAACTCCTCTAGTTTTATTGGTTTATTAGATTTGTAATGTATGTTTATATATTTTATACTATACAGGTTCTCTAAACTCTAGCTCTATGTGCTTGAGGTCTCATTAACAATTATATATTGTGGAACAATTTATGAAAATGTATCTAAACAAGTTGTAAGCTGTATTCACTTGCGATTCTAGCAAACCTTTTTTCGAAGACGAGTAGTGGAAATTGGTGAAATGGTCTTGGAGTGACTTTCTCTATATTGTCATGTTCTTGTTTTTTTACAGTTCTATCCCACAAATTAAAAAGGGTAATGAAATCAGTTGGAGTAGTGTATAAGGTGGTAGGTCAATGTTTTGATGTTATTGGTGATTGGAATCTAATTAGTGCCTCTTACTTGAGTCTCATCCCTCAATTTATATCTTTCATTGTTGGATATATTTTTTAAATCATATTTCAGTCTTTGGGAGCTTCTTTTGCTAGATGTAGTTAGAAAGATGAATCGGGAACCACCAAACAAAAGTCATATTCATACCTAGAGAAGATCAAAAAGCCAAATTCGGAGTGCGTGTTTGGGGTCGAAATAAGGTTGAAGAGAGACCGGGGAAATGGCGGCGAAATAGGAGAATGGAAGGAGAGACTCTTTTAGAGAGTCTAGAGACATCATGTGCACCTCATCATTGCCGGAGCTAGAAAATCCAACATCAAGTTTCGTACCTTTACCTCGGTCAGAGTCTGTGTCATCATGCTCTAACACATTGCCCGGTATTTCATTAAGGTCTTTACAGTATGAAACAAGATGCAATTGGTGGGTGTGCCAGATGAGGTCTTGATAAGTGTTATTTTGTAGCACATATCTAAGGGTTATTACCAGGTTTGAGGCGTCATTTAGTTGGATTTAGTGCACAATTGGAGATTATGGAGTTGGAGCAGAGAAGTGTGGTTTTGGTGGTCTGGAGGAGCTAATTGAAGACATCCAGAGGAAGAGGAGTTGACCACCTGAGGAGACGACGAAGATCCATGAAGGAACCACAATAAAGAGCTGAAGGAGAGAGTGGGCGAGTTTCACCGCCCCGCGGTGGAAATCACCGCCCCGCGATGGGAGAGTTACCGCCATGCGGTCAATACACAAGGCGAAGCAAATAAATTGAAGAAGCCCGCGTGGTGATTGCTGGAATTGGAAGGAAGATAGGCCCGGGAGGAAATTAGGCACAAGTTGATATCGGCCCATGAAGAATTGCGCCCCGCGTTGAAGCCGAAGAATTGAAAGCGGGAATTGAAGAATTGAAAGTGAGCTGAAGAATTGGAGTGACGTCATGGCGACGTCAGCGCTGTGGCATGTATTGATGTGGGCCGCTGCTGCTTGCTTGGATGAATTGGGCCGAGTTTGCTGCTGGAATGGAGGCCGATGTTTTGTTGTTCGTTTGCACGGGATTAATTTCCTATTTCGATAGTTTATATTTGGTTATTATCTTGATTGTTATTTTCTTTTATTATTTTTATCACTTTTAGAATTAGGTTAAATACTCTTTGTTAACCTAGAATTCAGAATTCAGTTTTGAAGTTCTTTTCGTTTTGCCTCCAGGGTTTCAACCCATGGAGAACTAAACACCTTTGTTCTACTAGACGTTTGAAGCAATACAGTTGATTCGGTTGTGAGATTTCTATTCCTTATTCTTATTCTTATGTGTGTTGGTTTGATTCTCTTGGTTATATTGATTATTGATTCATTGTTATTCTTCATAGTCTGGCCAGCTAGGTTGAGTAATATTTATCAATTGCTAGGATTTGCATATAGGGGTTCCGAGTGCATATCTAGTGGCAAACACGATTGTGCGTATAGGGATTCCGAGCGTATAATCGTGAGTGAGGATCTTATGCATGTTAGTAGTAAGGTAGCACCTTCTGCTTGCATGTATCCTATATCCTTGTGTGTATTACTATTGCTTTGTTGGTGGTAAAGTACACCAACAACTGTGAGAATCGGAGGTGCTTTACCATTTGCATAGTAATAAGTCTATTGACAACTGTGAGAATCAATAGTACTTAAGATCAGGGTGGGAACAACCATAAGAATAGTTAAAGAACTTGGATTTATAAGATTTCAGTGATCGAATTATATCTCTGTATTGTGGATCTCGTTCTAGTGGAACTACTTTCCCCATTCATATTTTCTCATAAACCAAACTTGTTTGCTTTGCTCTGCTTGATAACCAAAACCCCCTTTCTTGTTACTTTGCATGCTTATGAACACATAGATTGATCACTTCCTCCCTGTGGATTCGACCCTTGCTTGCCTCTACTACTTGTTTAGGTTTGTTTAGAATTATTTTGTTTAGGTGTCACGACAACGCATATCAGATCTATATCATAAGTTGGGACAAAAAAGTGCTTTACTGACTTCTCCTTGTTTCTCTTGATTATATATAGAATCTTTTATATCTGGCAATAACTTCTTGAAAGAAGAGTGTATCACTCATATAGGGTCTTGATACCTATAAAGACACTCAATTAAAATAGAAGAATACAAAAATCTCTTGATTATATATAGAACCCTTTATATCTGGCAATAACTTCTTGAAGAAAGAGTGTATCACTCATATAGGGTCTTGATACCTATAAAGACACTCAATTAAAATAGAAGAATACAGAAACTATGAAACAGAAAAATGAAATCAGCAAAACTATGATTAAATTATTCACCACCACTCCTGAATCATGATATATGGTCACAAGCCATTTTCTGTATCTATGTTCCTCTACAGTTTTTTATACTGTCTATTTCCTTCCTTGTTTCTTTGTAATGGTTTGAACACAAGTATTGTCTAAAATTGATGCTTCCTCATGTCCTTATCTTCTCCATCTTTGTCTCCATATTTGTGAATTGTGCTAACTTAAGTACTTTGGTGTATATATCACTCATCATTTCCCACCTGCTAGCATTCCCTGATATCCATGGAATCTCAATTACTGTTTCTTTTTTTTGATGTGGAAATACCTTACTGTAAAGGGAAGTCAGACAGTCATTTGGCTTATTCCACCTGTTTCAAGTTGGGTTCCAAATGATTCTTGAAATTACTGTTTGGTTGTGACAACATAAGGTTTGCTTATACGTGACGTGATATGTTATAAACCGAACAAATCTAACTATATATAAACTCGTTCAGTCATAATGAAATATATGGGACATGGAAAATATTTATTTTTCGCGGTTGCAACCTTTCATGAAGTACATGGAAAATAATTATATTTTGTTTTGTCAAAAAATATATGGGACATGTAAGATTTTCTCCACATTCTCTTAATTTCTCGTAATAGTTATTTTAAATAATTTTAAACAAAATTCTCACATAAAACCACGAAAACGATGACGTTTTAGGTCCAGTCGCATTATTTAAATACTTCTGTAATTAGATAAAAATGGGCTATAATATTTATAATGGGCTGAAATAAGTTCTTAAGGCATCCTAGGCCTAGATCACGCAAATGGCGGCGTTTTCAGTTTCCTTATGGAGATTGCCTCATGCCTACTAACTACATACTATATTCTAATTATCTGATATTTTTATTTTTTCATATCATTTAATAAAACTACTTGTCTTTTCAGTAGCCAAACAACATGGCTTATCTACTTGAAATTCTAATTAATTTCGATATCTGACCTTACATCCATTATTGACAATCTTTGTATAATTAAAAGGGGCACTGCATATCCTCCCAGATAACAACCAAGCCAACCATCTTGACTCCCATTGAGATTTTTTTGGTCGTATTCTCTCAATCTGATGAATTTGAATTTACATTCACAATCTCTTTTTGCGACTGATCTAATATGGCCCAACAAACAAAAATTGTTGAAAGAAGACTATAATTTTACGAATTGCACATTCATGAAAACATAAATAATAAATAAGTTTCTTATACAAAATCACAGAGATTGTGTTGCTCCAAATAACAACAAAAACACAAAGCAAGAGAAGCAAAATAGAAGGGGTCATGAACGATCATAAGCCATGACCCTAAAAAAGAACAGGCCAGAGCAGAGCCTAGAACTGACATCAAAGGTAAAGAAGAAAATGAAAGGAACCTCAAAACAAAACAACTCTGTGTACATGTTGCCTAGCACCAAAATCTTGTGCCTTATATACTGTCGTAAAATATGACCACACGAGATTATAAATTGAGCATCCAATGACACCTATATACACTCAAAGATAACTAACTTAAGCTCTGGGGGAAGACATGAAAGAGGTAAACAATGTAGGATGCTAATTCCTCCATATGCACGCTACAAGAATCAATTTGCAGAGCTTTTAAGAAGACCCAAACAACAGAATGCCCTGCATGATGACGATTTCGTTCGTTACAAAAGCATGACACTTTTTTCACTCTTTGTAATACCCCTCATTTTGTAAGGGCATTTTAGTAATTTTCCAACCCCCGTACTCTAGTCGGACCATTTTCAGAGAAGTTCAGACATTTTATAAAATGCTTGATGACGTGCTGTCGTTCGTAACTGTCAAATATAAAAACCTCACAAATAAACTAGTATAGTCGATAAGCAAGGGTCGATCCCACAGGGAAGGAGCGAAACTAATGGTGGTTGCATGCAAGTCACTAAAGGGGGGAGATTGTAGGTTGGTTGGTCACAAATGAGTCTAACACAGCAAAACAGATGATGAAATATCAAAGAGAGAAAACACTTAGCCAAGTAATATCCACATGAGTCATTCAAAGGTTGTTCCTTGATTATGCTCTATCTTCCTATTCGGTTATTCATGTCCTGATCTTAGGTAGATTCATAAGTCAACCAGACCTAAGAACCCTTACCAATGAATAATCCTAGAACCACTAGTGATTCAATCCAAGGGCAGCAATGCACATAAGAATTAACCAGGATACACATAACACCTCAGCCAGAAGCATTCAATATGTAATCAATTCTCTACATAGATAAATTCCACAGTGGCAGATAAAATCCATGCTTGCTACTCGAACTAGAGCGTTAGCCCAACAGTTCCCTAGTATTAGCAATATGAATGAAAGTAATAAACCTAGGTGATCAATCTAGATAAACCAACAAATATTCAAATAAGAATTTGCTCAAGAGAAAAGATATAACTCAATAGGATAAGATAGATATGAACAAAACCTCACAACCAGATGAATAAACTCATGCTTCTATTACCGGACTAAAGCAAAGATGCTTAGCTTCTCATAAACATGGTGAACTACAAAAGTCTCAAAAGTGGCAACGATGAAATGAAAACCTAAAACTAACTTTAACTTGACGACTCCCTTAACCTAATGCTAAAGAGAGTATATATAGGGCTTCTAACAAATGACCTAGCCCAATAAGAAAAGAAACGGAATAAAATGGAAAAATATAAAAAGAAATCAGAAAAGATAGATTCGGGATAAGTCCGAACTTCCTGCGTCGATGACTCGCGATCGCGGCCCATGGACCACGATCGCAGCCTCTTGTGGCTCCGCGCTCTTCATATTCCTCCGCGCCTGCAGATAATTCTCGACTTGCCCCGAGGAACCGCGATCGCGGCACCCTTGCTCGCGGTCGCGGTTAGTGCTCAGCATTCACTTCTTGGCTTTGCCTCCTAACCTCTCCTTTTCACTTCCTTGGCGTCTTCTCATGGTGGCTTCCTTCCTCAGTGTCTCATATGATATCCAAAACAGCTCAAACACCTCCAAAAATACCAAACTTCGCCCCCAAACGTCATGCACATGAATGTGTCTAAATCTACCCGCATGGCACCAATAAACCCTCTAATGACTCTTAGTTAAGCCCTACAAAGTAGTGCTTATCACTTGATCTCTGTAATATTTTTCCGAGTGGTATAAAATACATTCGACATATTTTCGGGATTAGAATATTCCTTCGGGTACAAATATATTTAACCTGGGGTTAAAAACCCATGCCCATACTCTTCTCGGGCAAAAAGGCACGAATTTGGCCTCCATCGCGACCGCGGTAAGGCCATCGCGATCGCGGTAAAAGACCATCTTCAACCTTTTGTCCAGTAGCGCCACCACGATGGCGGTTCAGGAACCATGATCGCGGTAAATATTGAGCACCACAGGCTTTTTCTGTTTGTCGGACTTCGATCGTCGCGCTACCGTAGCCGCCTGCGTCGATGTCCCATCCGGTCGGGGGTGAGGCGGTTGAACTCCTGCTTGCTTGGCCTATTTAAGGAGAGGATCTGGAGGCTTGGAAGGCATCTCGATCTGAATCAAATCTCTCAAATCTCTCTCACTGAAATTTTGGAGCTCTCGCCGGAATTGTTGCCGGAGTTTTTGTGAAGGAAGTGGTGCTTGTAAGAAGGTCCTTTGGAAGTGCAAGGAGCCCAGAAGTCGACTCCCATCCAAACTGAACCCAAACGCATCGATCCCGGTGAGATTTCCTTCTCGTTGATCGTCGGAGTTCATCGACCGCGATCGCGGTCATGAACACCGCGATCGCGGCCATGACACTGTTGCCAAGCTTGCTGCCACCATTGCCTTGGCTCGCGGGGCACTTGTCCCTGACGACCGTGACCGCGGCGGAGCCACCGCGATCGCGGGTGCCTGGGCACTTTGCGATTGTGGCATTTGGCTTCATGGTCTTGGTCCGGGTCTTCGTTCCTTCATTTTGGTTTGTTCTTTCTTTAGATTCGTATATTATATGTCGAATCTAAGTTAGGGTTTTGTTATGGGTCGATCCATAAGAATCTGTAATCCGAGTTCTATCCCCGTTTCGGACCCAGAAACCCATTGTCTTGAGCTTCATCAAGCTTCGTCTAATCTAAGGCAAGTGGCGGTTCGCTCTTGCTTATCATTCCATATTTATATTAATTATCAATTGTTTAATTGTTAATTAAATTGGAATGCATTACTGTTTTCGTTGGGAACAGTTTTGATAAATGAAATAATTAAAAGGAATATTATAATAGGTTGTATATATTTCTAGAAACAACGCTATTATATCTGTTATTATCGTGATGGTATTGGTGTGGATTTTATGTGAACTTGAAATATAGTTAGCACGAGTATTTGTAGGAACGCTACTATGTACCATGCGAGGTCTAGTCGTTTCTTGATAATCCGGCGGATAGGATGTCCAAGCCCTAACACCATTTCTCTGGTCATGACTGTTGGGCCCAACATTCTCCAAAGAAGACAGACGAGCGAACTGGGCCCAGATCCAAACAAAATCGAAGTCTAAGAGGAAACATAAAGAAGCGTTAGACCCCCTATGGTCGAGTAGCTCCCGACCAACTGCGAAGATCACGCTGGGGCATTAAATGCTTAATTAAGGCAACGACAACAGCATTCAAACACCAAAATAATGATGGTAATAAAGATCAAATCCCAGCAATCAAGAGCTAATCCCTAAGATCTCTCCCATAATTAATAGGAGATATTTGCAAGAAAATAGTAACGGACACAAGATAAGCTTACCATAAATAGTCCACAAAGAAGACATCGGAGGGACATCTACATTCGGCATCCGAATACTTGCTCTGAAAGAACTTGAGAAGCACCCCTAGTCTAGCTCAGTCTCCTCGGAATATCGCCCAATCACCACCGGTCGAGTCACAGAATCACCGGTCGAACGGGATCCGACATGTTATCCTCCAAGGATAAGTTGTATTTCGATCTGATTCAATCATCAATAGATCAATAAAATTACATTGCTATTCCGTATCTATTCTTTAATTGTTGATTGTCTATTCGGTTTGGATTGATTTCTCTTACTCGATTGACTCGTTACCCCGTCTAAGGCGATTTAGGTCGTCTGATCTTTTCACCCCAAAACAATTTGGCGCCCACCGTGGGGCAACTTGCCGATCACCCTCCTGGAACCTTCCAACCATGACTATCAACCCACCTACCAATACCGAAGAGCCAAGCCTTGAAGACAACACCCAAGCTCAAGGAAACACGACCCCTATGAAAAATCCTACTCTGACCCAATTCCAAGAGCTTGCCCAGAAAATGACTGCCCTCCAAGAGGAACTAGCCCAGCAATGCCAAAAGACCGAAGCCTTAGCCACCCTATCCACCCAGTCTGAAGCCGAGATCGCACAGCTAACCCGTGAAAATGAGTCTCTTAAGTCGCAGATACAATCGATGGCTTCTGGATCTAGGCGCATGCCCATCCACAGCAGCGTCCAGACGCATCTCGACATGGATGGCGTTGAACTAACCCCTCCGAGCATACGACGACACTGACACACAGAGGGTACATCTCGAACTCCATTTGTTAATCCATTTTCGACTAACAATGTCACTTTCTCCACACGGATCGGGTCGGCAGGGGCCTAAATCGATGAACCACAGGTTACCAATCCTCCCGATATCCTAGCTCTCGTCCAGCAGACGCTCAATCAACACATGAAGATGCTCGACGATCGCATCGCAAGGATTCCGGGAGTCCCACAACCGATCGAGAAGGAAGCATCGGGTGGATTTGAAGAATCCCCATTCGCCGAAGAAATCGCTAGGGTCGAGATCCCTAAGAAGTTCCATCTCCCCACCATGGCGACATTCGACGGCACCAATGACCCAGATGACCACATCTCTCTCTATAAATAAAAATTAATGACTACATCCGTTCCAAGGGAGAGCCGTGAGGCTGTCATGTGCAAAAGCTTTGGCACGACCCTCGTAGGCCCCACACTGAATTGGTTTATGTGTTTGCCTCAGGGGATGATCGCATCGTTCGCAGATCTGGTCAATTCCTTCAAAAGCCAATTCGTCAGCAGTCGGAGGCTCGAAAGGCAATCAAGTTACCTCTATCGGATCACCCAAAGGTATAACGAACCTCTCCGAAGTTATCTTAACAGGTACAATAAGCAGAAAGTCATGATCCCCCATTACGACGTCACCACCTCCATTGAAGCCTTCCGACAAGGATTGATCAAGGATAACAACCTCTACAATGAGATCACCAAGTACCCGTGTAGAAGTTTCGAAGACGTCCAGGCCAAAACCATGGTCGAGGTAAGATTGGAAGAAGACCGTGAGTCGCGAAAAGCCTCTTACGGACCTGATCCATCCGATTGCAAACCCTCTCCGACAACCGTCGAGACAGACGCCATCATCCCTATCCTCATAATCGAAATGAGCCAAATTAGGTAAACTCTTTTCAAGACAGGTCACAAGACTGGAGAGACGGCCCGACGTTGCCTCCTAGAGTCCAATCTTACAACTTCAACGTTTCCATGTCGGAGCTCGTCAAGAGTTTCGACAAGTATAGAAAGGAGGTAAGATGGCCCCGAAAGAGCGACCGACCGAACGTCAAGAAGGACATGAGCCGATGGTGCAACTTCCACAGCGACCATGGTCACTCAACAGACGAATGCATCGCCCTGCGAAAGGAGGTCGCTAGATTGCTCGCACAGGGGCTCTTGCATGACATAATCTCGTAGTGGGCCAAAGCCACCATGGAACGACGAGATCAGGTAAAACAAGACAACCCTCCGTCTCCTATTCATACAAAAATTGTCAACACTATTTCGGGTGGTTCGGACGTATGTGGAAACACATATTCCACGGCCAAGCGACATGCAAAGGAAAGCAAAGGTGACAAGCCCGAAGCATCAGAATTCAAGCCAAGGAAAGTCTCTGACCTCCCGACGGTCACGTTCGACGAGTCTGATGACGATGGGTCGGAGAGTCACCACGACGGTCTGGTAATCTCTTTATCTATCGGAAATTGCTTAATACATCGAGTACTAATCGATACAGGGAGCTCGACCAATCTCTTAACCCTTGACACCCTCAAAGGGATGGGTCCGAGTAAGGACAACCTAATCAAAAAGTCGACTCCACTGGTCGGATTTAGTGGCGAAGTTAAGCATACGACCGGTGAAATCGTTCTCACAACGTACGTCGGGGAAGTCAACCAACAGGTGAAATTCCTAGTCCTAGATTGTCCATCTCCCTATAATTGCATTTTTGGCAGGCCATGGATACATGCTATGAAGGCAGTGCCCTCGACATACCATCAAATCATCAAGTTCCCTACCAAGTGGGGAGTCCAAGAAATCAAGGGAGATCAAAGAGCAGCTAAGGAGTGCTACGTCGCCTCCATGAAAAGCGCCGTCGAGCACAAGATCGCATAGCAACTGTTTTGGGGCGAAAAGATCGGACGACCTAAATCGCTTTATACGGGGTAACTAGTCGATCGGACGATGGGAAATAATCCAAACCAAGCAAATAATAGGTAAACAAGAAATAAATATATAATAGCAAGATGATTTTATTAGATATCGTGTGAATTGGATTAAATCACAATACAACTTATCGTAATAAAATCAGAGATCGAGTGGGACTCGACCGGTGACTTGTGAGTGGCGACCGGCAGGGGTCAGGCATAGGCAGCCGTTTGGAGAGCTAGATGGAGAGCGAGAGTGCTATTCTGGTGGTTTGCTAAGTGAGAATGCGTGTGTTTTGCGTAGTTGTGAGTTCCATGATCTTATCTTCTTCGTCGTTCCAAATATGGTAAGTCCCTTTACTCTTGTGGCCGTTACACCGTTTTTATGTTTTTATCTTCAATACCGAGTGTAATGGCAAGGATTTCGCCGTTGAATTACTGGCAATTAAGGTGTTTGAACGTTGCAGATATTGCATGATCTAAGCATTAAATGTGTGGCAAGATCTCTGCGATCTTGTCGGATGACTCTTAACTGGAGAGGTTTTGTCGGGTGTCGCTCGACCAGAGAAGCCTTGTCGACTCTTCTGAACTCGTCTGCCATTATCCCGATTTGCAGTGGGCTTGGGCTCGGTCCTCTCGATCTGTCTTCTCTGGAGAATCCAGGCCCAACAGCAACCACAGAGCGGCGAAGGACCTAGTCGATACGTCGAACCAGAGATGGAAAAACTCGACGAGATCGCACTAGATCTTTCAAATCCGAATCAAACGGTAAGGGTCGGGTCGGACTTGGACGACTCGACCAGAAAATAAATCCTTGATTTTCTCAGATCCAATACTGACTGTTTTGCATGGTCACATGAGGACATGGTCGGTATATCTCCAAACATTATTACGCATAAATTAAATGTAGATCCATCTCATCCCCTGTTAAGCAAAAACGCAGGAAATTCGCCCCCGAGCGGAACAAGATAGTCGACGATGAAGTCAAAAGCTTGTTAGAAACAGGCAAGATAAGGGAAGTCCACTACCCCGAGTGGCTGGCCAACGTAGTCGTAGTCCAAAAAAAGAATGGCAATTGGAGAGTCTGCATCGATTTCACCAACCTCAACAAAGCTTGTCCTAAGGACTCGTTTCCACTCCCCCACATCGATGCCATGGTCGACGCGACAGCAGGACACAAAATGCTAACCTTCATGGACGCGTTCAGTGGCTACAATCAAATCCTCATGGAGCCAGAAGACCAAGAAAAAACAGCATTCATCACAATCCAAGGTATCTATTGCTACAAAGTAATGCCCTTTGGTCTAAAAAATGCAGGGGCTACATATCAACGACTAGTCAACAAGATGTTTAAGGACCAGATCGGGGACACGATGGAAGTCTATATAGACGATATGTTGGTGAAGTCAAAAAAGAAAGAAGATCGTATCGACCACCTCCGCGATAGCTTTTAGGTACTAAAAAGATATAACATGAAACTGAATCCTACTAAATGTTCCTTCAGAGTGTCGTCAGGAAAATTCTTGGGGTACATGGTAACACAAAGAGGAATAGAAGCCATCCCAGAACAGGTCAAGGCTCTCATCAACCTCCGATCCCCTCGCTGCGTCAAGGACGTGCAAAAGCTGACAGGTCGGATAGCAGCTCTAAACAGATTCATCTCAAAATCATCCAACAAATGTAAACCCTCTCACGACGCTCTCAAGAAGAACAAATCCTTTCAATGGACGGAAGAACACGAAGCCGCATTCCAAAACTTAAAGGAATATCTTGCCAGTCCCATGTTGTTGACCAAGCCCAAAGACGACGAGCCACTATTGTTGTACCTAGCAGTGTCAGAGTCAGTCGTAAGCGCGGTATTAGTCAGAGAGGAAGACGACAAGCAGTCGCCAATATATTATGTCAGTCAGACGCTACTGGCAGCAGAAACAAGGTACTCGTCACTTGAAAAACGTGTACTATCATTGGTAATGGCTTCGAACAAACTCAAACCTTATTTCGAATCCCATACTATAATTGCCCGCACTAATCATCCCATGAGAGAGATCATGAGGAAACCCGAGTTCACAGGACAGATGACCAAATGGGTCATACATCTTAGCGGTTACGACATCGAATACGAACCCAGGACAGCAATCAAGTCGCAGGCCTTGGCAGACTTTGTGACAGACTTCAGCCCAACCCTAGAACAAGAAGGCTCCAAAGAAGCAGCACAATTGCTCGCGACGGAAGAAACATGTAAATGGGAACTCCATACAGATGGCGCATCGAGGATCGGGGCTAGGAGTCGTGCTGAAATCGCCACAAGGGGACAAGATATCCCAAGCCATAAGATGTGAATGGAACGCGACCAACAACGAAGCTGAATACGAGGCACTCATATTCGGACTCATCCTGTCTCGTGACCTAGGAATCCGAGAGATCGAAGTCATTTGCGACTCTCTGCTAGTCGTAAATCAAGTACAAGGGTCGTACAGTGCAAAGGACGCCAAAATGATAGCCTACCTAGAAGTAGCCTAGAAGCTGATCGACCAATTCCAAACATTCAACATCAGACAGGTACCAAGAGATCTTAATTCTCAAGCTGACGCACTCGCCAATCTAGGATCCGTCTTGGATCCAAAAGAATTTCCATACATCCCATTGGAACACATCATGACGTCAGCCGTCCCAAGAACACCCACCGAACCAACCACACCATCGAAAGAACTTGTCACAATGGAGATAGGCGATCAACCAGAAGAAAACGCCGTCAACGCCTATGACGATTGGACACTGTCTTACATCAAATGGCTAAAAGACGGCATCCTACCCGATGACAAAACGGAAGCAAAATGGCTCAAGGTACAAGCACTCTCTTTCGATATCATAGATAACATCTTGTACAAAAGGTATGTCATAGGGATACCCCTACGATGCCCCAAGACTCCAGAAGTCGGACGTATCTTGCAATCGTTACACGAAGGAAAATGCGGAAACCATACCGGTGGACGAAGCCTCTCAGGGAAAGCCTTGCGGAATGGGTACTACTGGCCCACAATGAATAAAGACGCTATGAAATACACCAAGAAGTGTGGCGCTTGTCAACGACATGCGCCTGTTCCTCACCAACCTCCAGAGCTCCTCCATCCGACTCTAGCGCCATGGCCCTTTATGAGGTGGGAAATGGACATCGTCGGGAAGCTCCCGCCTGCGTCGGGTCAAAGAGTCTTCTTCCTTGCCATGACAGACTACTTCTCCAAATGGATCGAAGCCGAAGCCTACAAAGAGGTAAAAGATCAACACGTCATTTCGTTTATAAAACGCAATATCTTGTGCAGATTTGGCGTCCCATCAGAAATCATGTGCGACAATGGCTCCCAGTTCATCAGTCATAAGACTCGAGCCTTCTATGACCAATGGAACATCAAGTTGGTCACCTCCACACCTCGGTATCCATAATCCAACGGACAGGCTGAATCCAGCAACAAAATCATCATCAACAACCTCAAGAAATGCCTCACAGGGGCTAAATGTGAATGGGCAGATGAACTCTCATTCATTCTCTGGTCCGACATGACTACTCCAAAGAACACGACCGGACAGTCGCCTTTCTCTCTCGTCTACGAAAGTGAGGCGGTCATCCCTGCTGAGTTATTGGTTCCGACCGCTCGTTGTAACCTCCAGACAAATTAGCAGAACGACGTTGGACTAGCACACAACCTGGATACATCGGACAAAACTAGAGAAAAAGCTCGGATCAGGATGGTCAAGTTCCAACAACAAGTCACGAGAAGCTACAACAAGAACGTCTGGGCCAAAGTCTTTAAAGTCGGAGACTGGGTCCTCAGAAAAACATTCCAGAATACCAAGAACCCGACCGACGGAAAGCTTGCACCACAATGGACCCTACCTAATCACTGAAGTAGTCGGACAAGGAGCATACCAATTAGAAGACAAGGACGGACAACCACTCCTAAGGAGTTGGAACATGACACACTTGAAATTATATCATTTCTGAACCAACGAGGTAAGACACTAACGTCTCTTCACATGTCATACACTAATTGTCGTATGCACAACTCTATATCTTGAATTTGAACATTTGACATCAAGTGAGGACTTTCTCCTCGCAAAACATAAGTACATGACGACATTGACATACACACTAGATCCAGTCATAAACAAAAGCGCTTACACTACATTTACACGATCGATCGGAACACGGGGAGATGAACAAACATAGGCACGTCGGTACACCGTCTGTCTTACACAATACATAAGGTTAAGACACCTTATTACATTTACGCAATAGAAACATATTGCTTACCTCTCCGGCATAAAGTCATGACTAAACATAAACACATACATAAGGCCTCTTTCTTTACATACATACGGCAAGCCCTACTCGACGGAGCACACGGGCAAACCCGACACACAAATCAAAGGCATCAACGACAATCTTCTCTAGAAGAATCCAACGAAACATACGAACACAAGACAAGCTTGACCCTTTGTAAAACAGATTACGTCAATAAAAGTTTAAAGCTTTTTACATACATACGACCCGCGATGGTCGACAGGTCGCCAAAACAGAGAGTATTTCACCCACACACAGGTGGGGTCACAAATCAACTTACGAAAAACAATCAAGGGTCAGGATTTGCAACGTCACCTCCAATAGGGGCCAAGTCGGGAGAAGGCTGGGGCTCAAGCGACACGGAGTCACCAGAATGGACCTCACTTTCGACCAAAGATTTATATCCGACGCTGGCCAGATGGGAAAGCTCTGAGCCTAGATTCCCCTTCGGAAACAAGATATCCATGGTCTCCTTCTCCGTCTTCAAATCCCAAGTCCCCTACTTGCCCTCTTCAAACTCTTCCATCATCTCGACACACGACTTCAACGCGTAAAAAGCGCCTACGTCACCTACAACTCGACCAGCCGGAGACGCTGTCACGATAGACAATACATAGATCACAAGCAAACAAAGAGAAACTGCATACTATAAACTACAGACAAGACTTGTCCTATCCAAGGCACTCGTCTTTTCCTACAATACATACAACTCCTCCCCGGACAGACAAAGCATGCTACATTATAGGTCATCACGACCAAACATTTCGCATCACGGCTAAGGCGCGATTGACAAAAAACAAGTTGATCAAACACACACAAATCACACATATCGCTTATACATTACACGATCGATCGGTACACAGGAAATAGAGGAACAAAAACACGACACATTTTTACAAGACCTGTCCCACTTGAGGTACACGTCTTATACAAACACTACAATACTCTTCTCTGGAATTACACGACATGTCACACACAATTACAGGTCTACTCGACCAACGTCACACGACTTGACCAGGAAGCGACTGACGAGTCCACCTGCAAAACAAAGCAAATGACAAACAAGGAGCGGTCTCCTGGCCCTTCGTCATCACAAGAAACACCCTCAATCGTCTTCACACGATTATTGGTTGTATTAAGCTGACTCTCAATTTGAGCAAAACACATGTCGGTCCCGTCTTCAGAACACCTATAACAAAATCAAGATCACGCCAGAAGAAAGAGAAGTTATAAAATCAAACCGTCCCATCATGCCACACGATTCCGCCACATAGCCCTGGTCTGACGCGCCAAAATCGGAAGGTGGAGATCGTGCGATAAGAAGTTGTTTGGACTCCATACTTTAGCAACCTTGAGCCCAAAACAACTTGGGGCTATTGTTGGGCCCAACATTCTCCAAAGAAGACAGACGAGCGAACTGGGCCCAGATCTAAACAAAATTGAAGTCTAAGAGGAAATAGAAAGAAGCGTCGGACCCCCTGCGGTCGAATAGCTCCCAGGAAAAGCTCGAACGACCTTCAACAAAGGGGTACCTATACTCGAAACCGACACAGGTGGGTAGGTAGAGAATATCGAGGGGCGCGAGACAACTCTCTCTAAGAAACTCGGTAAAATAGCCCCGTAACTTCGGGAGAAGGGGTGCCTCCTCACAAAGGGGGTCGAAGTGACCAGGCCCGGGCGACTGTTTACCAAAAACATGTAACACCCCCAAAACTTAACCCTTTTGGAAAGGTATTACCGCCAGTGACCCCAGTGTTCCTTACCGAGATCACCCAAGGCTTTACCGTCTAAATACAATTTATGAAATACAAATGATACATAATGATCAAAGCATTCAATTCCAAAATATAACATTGTCAAAGAAACATGAGTTACGGGATTACAACCCAATCCCGAATAGGCTAACACAGAGTTTAAACCAAATATAGCGGAAGTCTTATAAAGTAAGGTACAACGGAAGTCTTATAAAACACATTACAACCAAAGTCATTGTCCAAAAGATCTCAACCTGATTAAAGAAATAACTAAAATGTTCGAAAACCACCGTCGACTCCATAGTCCTTCTGTTCTTCTGAACTACTTCCTATCTGATGTGCCGAATCGAACGGATGACACCAGCCAACAATGCAGATAACAAATGCGGTTGGTTAGTCTAAATGAATAGACCATGCAAGGGTACAAAGCAGAAGGTTATAAGCAGTCGTATTAGGTTAGACTCCTCGTCTCTCGAATAATAATCGAGTACACTTGTCAACCACCATACTCTACTTAAATATGACAAAAGGCATGCACAAGAGAATATTCCAACTGAAGCGAATCTTATCGGAATATCCAAGAGAAGACTCCAACAGAATGAGTCTTTAACGAAGTATGACAAAGTCTGGAATATTAAAGAATCACAGTATCGCATTCGAGCGATTTAAAATAGCTGACTTAGATGTTTCGGTTCACGACCAACCTCACCGCATACAGCGAATTCAGATTGGAAAGAGAACGTAATCTGATCAAAAGTCGAGACGAGCTTTCCTAGTTGCACTATTCGCTTAGTTGCACTACTCGCCAAAGGTTTATTAATTATGTGCGTCGAGTAGCACTTATCTGAATTATATTACAAAGCACAGATCACACTATAGACTTTTACATGTGTACCCCACCGTTGGGATGACACATCTTAGTATACGTTTTGTCGAGAGTGACGCACACCGGAAGGTTTGTGACACCAGCTAAGTGTCTTGCCTCTACACACTTGTGAAAGAGACCGATCATGATCTTAGAATAGTACCAGATGGAGACGAGCCACCCCGATACCAGATTATAAAGAAACAGTCGGACGAAGTCCGAGTACGTTCCTAACTAACAGTGCTAACCACACAAATACAGCACAACAACAGTTACAAAATAAATCCACATAAAGGCCCGAAAGGCGATTACAGATAATAGTGCTGTTCTAACAGATATACAACCTATTATAATATCAATATTTTGTTTTCCAAAACAGTTACCAAAACCATTTCCAGACAAACAGAGTATTCATTCCAAATTAATTACTCAGATAAACTACTGATAATTAATGTAAATATGGAACGAATGAGCAAGAGCGAACCGCCACTTGCCTTAATCCGCAGAATAGAAACAAGCCTAACGACAACGACGAGATTCCGGGCTCGATACGGGTATAGCTCCACTAGCACAAACACCTTCGAGTCGACCCATAAAAGGAACCCTAAGTTAGATCCGACATAATAACAGTACGAATCTAAAAACGGTGAAAGAAATCGAAAGGAAAGACGCCACGACGACAACCAACCAAGCCAAAGCCACGAAGGCATTCTGGGCACTGGCGGCGGTCGCCGTTCTTGGCGGCGGTCGCCGCATTCATCACGGCGGGCGCCGTAAAGAACACGGCGGTCACCGTGAAGAACTCCGACGACAAAACGAGAGAAAAACTCACCCAAATGATGCGCGTTTCGACCCCTTTTTGCCTTGCCTGGGTTCCAACCTCCAAAGGCAACGAAAAGGCTTCACAAGGGCTTCCCTTTGGGCGAGTAGTGCAGCTAGGAACACTCGTCTTGACTTTGATCAGAGTACCGTTCTCTTTCCAATATGAATTCGCATGATGCGGTGAGGTTGGTCGTGAACCGAAACATCAAGTCAGTTTTTAAACGATTGTATGAAAGTATAATGTTCCAGACATTTGTCATGCTTCCGATAAGACTCAATCTCTTGGAGTCTTCTCTTGGATTTTCCCATAAGACTCAATTCCGTTGGAGTCTTCTCTTGATCATGTATTTTGATATATTCCATTAGGAGTATGGTGGTCGACTATCGTCATCGGTTTTGATTCGAGAAACGATGAGTCTAACCTAATACGACTACTTCGAACCACTCTGCTTTGTACCCTTGCATAGTCTTTCATTAGACTAACCAACCGGATTTGTTCTTTGCAGTTCCGTTCGATTCGGCACATCAGATAAGTTGCAGTTCCGCGAAGGCTAAGAACGACTATGACGGGTGGTGTTTTTGATAAGTTTATTCAGGTTGAGATCCTTGGCGTTGATCGCAATGATCAAGACTTGTTATCTATTTTAAAAGACTTCCGCTGATTACTCTGTATTTCATCCTATTTGGAATTGGGATGTAATTCCGAGACTTATGTTTTAATCAAAGATTATGATGTTTATATCATAAATGTTGCTTTTATGATTTGTGTAAACCGGTAAAGCCTGGGGTGGCTTCGGATATGGAATCTGAGGTCACTGGCGGTAATACTTTTCCAAGGAACTATTTTGGGGGTGTTACAGATTTGGTATCAGAGCCTAAAGTTTTCTAAAAACGGATTGGGTATTTTCAAAAACCAATTACTCGTTTGAAATTGAAACGTTTTCAAGGGCTCTGAGTTTTCAAAACAAAAATGGTGTTATTTCATATCGTTCATAGTTGTGCCTTTTCTTTGGTCTTATATGGAAAACAAACTTCTATATTTAGAAAGAGTAATTTCATTCTCGTCGCCTGTAGGATATGGGTGCCTGTCTGTCCCTTCGAAGAGATACGGAGGAGGTCGAGATGGCTTCACCCTCTCCTGATAGGTTCGACTTCCCAGTTCCGCAACGATGCTTTGAGGTCGGAGGATCTAGCAACCCACCCGAGGACGTAAAGTACGTACTTCCCGAGTCGGTAGTGCTGAGATCCGACGATGTAGTAGTTCCAGTAGTAGAACCCATTGTACAACCAAGGGAGAATCTGGACGCTGACAATGAGTTGTCAAGGTACGCTCAAGGATATTACAACAATGATTATACGATCGAGACGATCCCTGAAGGAGATGAAGATGAGAATCTTGAAGAAGAAGAAGAGAAAGAGGAAGAATTGATTGAGGTAGACCTTGAAGAAGAGGAAGACCCCGAAGAAGAAGAAGAAGATCCGGAAAAGGAAGAGGATCCAGAAGAAGATCCTGACGAAAACCTCAAGGGACAGGATCAAGAGCCCGACGAGCTGAGACACTTGTTGGTAAGCCAAGAGGACACGGGAATGCAGTTCATATACCCAAGTCCGCCACTCGGACAAGTATACTCACCATTGACCGGTGCTGACTGGGAGAACCTCTACGTCAAATATGGCATTAGGGAAAGGAATGATCCACGGAGTGCATCTGAGGACCCACAGTCCCTTCGAGTTCGAAGAAGGCGAAGGTCGAGTCCTGAGCTGCGATAAATACTCCGTCAAAGTCAGTTAATCTCTCTTGAGGAGCAGCGTCAGTTGGATGAGATGAATGAGCATACTCAGAGATGGGCAAGGTCAGGAAGGACAGATGAGAACGACCAAGATAATCTCGTGCCTAGTATAAGGCCGAGGACACAAGGGTCACGGGATGAGCCTTGTGTTCCCGGGCCGAGCAGGGTCAGAAGTTCATCACTTGACTCCGATGAAGAACCCCGCTCGAAGAAGCCCTGTATGAGCAGTTTGCCTTACAGGAAATGTTTCAGGGGACTTTGAAAAGGATCAATGTTAACTACCGTAGTTTCCATTTGTAAAATATTCTGATGTTTATGCGGTGAAGACGTGAAGTAGTGAATTCTCCGAGCAATTTTGTCAGGAAGCTCAGAAGAATTCCTTTTGTAAACTTTATGACTAAGTTGAAAGTTCATCTAATGAAATTACCTAGTTTGATCTCTTCTGAGTTTATTTTTATTACATTAAGTATGTTGGAAAGATATTAATGTATGAAATCCTTGGAATTTGATCGATAAACAGATAGTGAACACAAGAAACAATACTCGTACCGGTGTTGGGCCGAGCAATAATCCTAGACCAATTGAGAGGAATGTTGTAAACCCAGAAGATGTACATGAGTCTGGTTCCAATAATAATCCCGGAGGCAATAGCCAAGCTCTGGTCAACGCCCCATTGGTTTTTGATGTTGTTGTAGTTGAAGCAATTCGAGGAATTGTTATGCAAGCAATGATTGATATACTGCGACCAACTGCGCCTCAAGCACAAGGTGCGCCGGTACCTCCAGCAGTTCCTAGGTTTGAGGAACAGGAAACCCATGCAATCGTACCTCAGGAGGATGTAGTCAGGAATAGAGGTGATTATGGCCGAGCACTGAAGGCTATAAACTCTATGAGGCCTGACAGTTACGATGGAAAAGGTGAGTCAGTCCGAGTGACTCATTGGTTTTCCCATATGGAAAGGTTATTCCGTAACGTGGAATGCACTGAGACTAAAAAGGTGCATATAGCTTCCCTTCAATTGAAGGAAGATGCTAGTGAATGGTGGGGGAACATCGGTCTTACTGATAACCCTGATCTGAACTGGGCAATGTTCAAGACCAAGATGATTGATCGATTCTTCTCTCGGGCCATGAGGGAAGAAAAACGTAAATAATTTCTCTATCCGAAGATTGATGGATTGAAGGTGACCGAGCTGGCAACCAAATTCAACCACCTATTGCAGTATGCTGGATTGGAGGTATCCAGTGAGGAACAAAAGATCTAGCACTTCCATGAATGGATGAGTCCAGATATTAAGCCAATGATGGTGCACCACACATGCTCTACTTTGGAGCAATATGTGGATGCAGCCTATAAATTAGAAGTAACTCTAGAGGAGTCGACTAAGAGACGTAATCGCCAGAGGTCTATGCAGAACCAATCTCAGGCAAGTGGTTTCAAACGTCCTACACCGCCATCGAACTTCGCAAAGTCTGGTCGGGCAAAGACTGGTATGACTCAAGGTGGGTCTACACAGCAATCGGGTCAGGGCAAGAGTCCGATACAATGTTACAATTGTGGTGCAACCGGGCACAAGAGCAGTGCGTGTCAGAAGGAAAGAAAGACATGCTTTGGTTGTGGGCATGAAGGGCATATGCAGAAATTCTGTTGGCAAGGAAAGCAGAAGGGTGCTGAAATGCAACAAGGGTCAGTTAACCAGAGTAACCGACCAAGATTCAAACCAGTGGAGGCTCCTAGTCCTTCAACTCAGACAACTGCTCAAAACAAGGGGAAAGCCCCAGTTGTTTCTGGAGGTCAAGGTCAACGCTTTTATGAGATGCATGAGGCGGATGGACCCAATGCTCCGATTACTCAATGTACTTTATACCTTCATTCTACTCCAGTATGCATGTTGTTTGATTCGGGTGCTACCCATTCCTTTATTTTTGCGAGTGACCACGAAGCCGGGCAGTGAGACGACGCCGGCAACCACTGTATCAGCGGTGACCAAGAAGCCGACGACCACGAAGTTGGGCGACGCTTGTCTTGGCGGCGACTACAAAGGTTGCGTCTTCTCCCTAGCTAGACGACGGCATGAAGGCGGCGATAGATTGGACGACGAGCGGAGGTGGGGCTTTGAGGTACAAATCTCATTACTCCACTTCTGAAATTTAGTGTTTAATTGCACAATTTTTAGGATTCAAACACTTTGGGTTTTGATTTGGGAGTTTTAGAAATTTAGGGATTTCATTCAAAATTAGGGTTTATGGGATTTTGATATGGGGCTAATTGAATTAGTTAGAGTGGTGGTTTTATTAGAGATCCAATTTTATATTGGTTGGTTCATATTGGATTTTTTCGCTGAAGTGAACTTTAGTTTCTTGTAGACAGAAAAGGTTGATTTGGAGAATACTGTTGTTGACGAGAGTCAAAAACATTCAAAACAGATGGGTGCTTCTTCTAGTTCTAAGCAAGACAAAGACAGTGGTAAGCGTCTTGCCAGTGTTCAATCAAATCTCATTCATCTATTTGTCAATTTCCAGTCATCCTACGAAAATCAGGGACTATGTCATTGTTTAATTCTCTAGTTTCTCACGAGCATGTCTGTATGTCACATGATGCCTATTTGCATATATCCACTTCATGTGTATGACAAAAGGATTCTTTTATATTCGTGTTGCCCTTAAAATTTATGTAGAAGAATTGGCACTGAATTAGCTGAATTTTGGATGCTCAGATTAATTTCATTTTTGCATCAAATTGATGAAAATTGCAGGATGCAATTGGATAGTATGTAATGGTCTACAAAGTTTTTGCATTAGGATTTTAAACTGCTGCCACATTCCAGACATTTCACACATGAGAATTGCAGGAAGCAATTGCCTAGTATTTAGTGGTCTACAAAGTTCCTACATTGGATTTTAAGCTGTTGCCACATGCCATACATACCACATATGTCACTTTTTCATTTCAATGCCTTCTGCTTTATGCAAAAAAAATTGGCACTTGATCAATTTATGCTATGTGCCTGCAGCAGAAGTAACAACTAGTGATTCTGATGAAGATATTGAAAGATTTGATGCTGTAGAGGATGAAACAGATGAAGAAGAGAATGGTAAATATTCTATATTAGTACACAACATGATGTGTAGAT
Organism: Rheum nobile; assembly: GCA_027886185.1. NCBI lineage: Eukaryota > Viridiplantae > Streptophyta > Magnoliopsida > Caryophyllales > Polygonaceae > Rheum > Rheum nobile. Next base: position 1,996,024 of record WOAB01000207.1, on the reverse strand, counting down.
TCAAGTAATGAGCTAGTTAGTTCAGCACCACGTAGGGAAATGAAATCTCTAGAGCTTGAGAAAATCTGTAGGGCAATTCCTATAATTCCAATACAACCTAGGCTTATATATAGTAGCTTGCATGCAATTGTAAATATTCTATAGTAGTTACATTTAAGCCTATTAGCTCAATGGTAGAGCAACGTGTTTTAAGTACGTTGATGTGGGTTCGAGTCCCATATAGGCTAATCTATTTTGCGACACTAAGTTACACTATTTTGACTCTAGTTGTTCCACAATCTTATGCTAGTTGATCTCTTTCATTACCATACTTCATGCATATAAGTCAATTTATCTTTCACAATCATAAGTTGAAGAAGCTCTTCTTTATAATTTATATGAGCAAGTCCAAAACATGACAAGCATGCTTCTATTAACAAATTAATATTTGTAGTAGTCTATGCGGGAGTCGAACCCACATCTTGTACATAAGTACATGCTCTATCATTTGAGTTAATAGGCTTTAAAATAATTTCCATCCAAAGTCATAGCATAAAGTAGTTTTATGCCTTATTATAAATACATCATAATATACTTCGGGCAAGGCATGACCACCTTGGCCATCTAAAAATTTCCAATCCAATCATTTCTATCTAAATTGTCAATGTGCAAGGAAATAAGAACAAAATTGTAATATTGCAATACATTACTTGATCTATTTTGTTTACTGCAGACCCAAACCCCCACCAACAAAAAAATAATACTATGATATACAATTTCAAAAGGATGCGTACAACTAAGTCAAATGCTTCCATGCTTATTTACTAATTAGCTTAAATTGAATGTGGTGATTTGTCCATTTTTATTCCGTACATAATGTTGAACAAAAATGTGCATAATTGCAAAACATATTTTATTTGATTTGATAAATTTGAGTTCGACCCTTTCTTGTTACCCTCTTGATTAAAAGTTATACAAGTACCATAAATTGAAAGGTTTTAGTGATTTGGGCTGCATCCGGGTTTTAACGGGTTGCCTACGTATCTCGTGGAAGAGAATCAAGCCTTACGTAGTTCAGAGTGTTTTATTTACGTACATCAGAAGAACGAGACTAAACCCACCTTCTAGGAAGGGTTGTCTAGACTCGGTCCAACTATCATTTGTACGTCGTGAATAAGATCAAACTCACCTTCTAGGAAGGGTTGTCTAACATTTTCACTATATGTGTTGATTTTGGTTTAATTTTATTTTTAATTTAATATTTGCGACTGTACCCAATATATAATATATTTAATATAGGGTTCCTACGTAGTCTTTGAAGGCGTCAAGTCTTTACGTAGTTCTTAATATCCATTTAATATGGGTTGTGATTGAATTCGACACGTTAATATTTTATGTCAAATTTTCTACATATCCACTTATATATAGTGGAATCAAGTCATCGTAGTTCAAAAGAACTATCTTAAATTTTTATATATGATTGATTTGGAAATGACCCACTAATTTATTGACAATTGAATATTCTTTGTATTTTGAAGAAACCCATGTCAAAATTTACTACAAAATAGTGGATAGCTTTTGTAAATAAGCAAAATTGTGCTGTGCTTTTACATGGAATGTTACGAATGGCTTGTAGTATTTCCATGCTTTTGCTCATTTTTTTATTTCCAGTATTTCCATGTTTATTTTTTAAACCTGTGCTTTTCTTTTGGGCTTGTACCGAGTCCATGTATTTGGCCCATAATTTTAAATGGATGCCACTTACTTAATGGGCCTTCTTAGTCCATATTTTCTAGTAGTATTCATCTTTCACAAATTTGGCCTAATATATGTTGTACGTAGCCTACAAATCTCATGTGGAAATTTTTGGTTGGATTTGTATAGTGATGCACTGAAGGTAATTTGAATTTGCATTTGATGTGAAAGCATTAGACCCCCTATGTCTAGACTTTGCAGAATACACCTTTGAATAGACAAGACCCTGCAATTTGCTTTTTATGACTCTTGCTATGCATCTAGCATAATTAAATTTTATTTAATTTGACCCCATAGGATACCACTTTCTCTTACCTTCATATATATATTTTTTTAATGAAGGATATTAGGCATTTGCAGCATCTCGAGTGCCAGTGCAAATGCCAAATGGAAGTTGCTTAATTTGAATCATAGCAGTTATAGAGATATTATAACCTTCTTCTGTTTTCTTCATGAGATCATGTAATTGAACTCAATTATGTTGCAATTTTTTTATTTGTTTTTGTTAACAGTAAAGCATTTAAGCAATACTTTTGTCTGATTTCAGATCTTATGTTCATAATATTTTTTTGAATTATTTCAATTTACCGACTCTTTGTTCGCTGTTTTGAACATGTGACCCAATTTGATCAAGAAATCAGAATAATCATCGAACATTATAACGGCTAAAAAAAAAGCCTTCTTTTGATTTTTGGATCCATTTGGTTCCAATGGTGTGGTGTTCAGATCCAATCGGTTCCTCCCAGACCACAAGATTTGAAAATTTGAGTGTAATTACACTCGTTTGTGTGGTGTTCGGAACCATTTGGTTCCTCCCAGGCCACAAGATCTAAAATTTTGAGTCCATTCGGACTAATTTTGGTGGTGTTCGAAACCATTTGGTTTCTCCCAGGCCACAAATTTTGCTTTGATTTTGAATTTAAAGGATGAAAAAGAAATAAGAAGGAGATGAAACAATCTCCATTTTACCTTCTGCACTTGACTCCTCCTGGTAATTTAATGTACAATTCTTCCTTTGGTTTCTCTTTCCTCTTTCTTTGTTTTCTTTCCTTTTGATTTCTGCAGGTTTTTTCGTCTCCAGCGTAGGCATTTGGATTGCAGCACTATTATATATAGAGCAATTAAGGAAGTTTTACAATAACTTCCCATTAAGCCCACTAACATCGTGTGCTTATTTATTTATTTAATTATTTATTTTTTTAGAAGTCCACTCAGTGCAGAAGTGGAATGTGACGGTTGGTTACTTATATTTTAAACCACCAAACAAGTACTTTGATTTGTTTTTTTGATTTTTTTTTTGTCTTTGCTGCACTTTTGGTGCAAAATTTTTGTACGTGGACTCTCATTTGATGGACCAAGGTTAGCCCAATTTCCACTTTAATTTTGGGCTTATTAATAACTTTATTTTAAAAGCATAATCCGTATTTTTTGAATTTCGGCTTCTAATAACAACATACACGGGCTTATACACGGGCTTTGAAGATTTTACGGGCCCATTATGAATTTTTAGCCCAATAGGGTTTGGATATAAATACAAGAAATTATTATATAATTTAATGGAATTTTTTATGTATCATGAATTATCAATATTCATGAAAATTTACCCTCCAACACATAAATTTAAGCTTCGGAAATTGCACTCTAAGGACCTTTTTAATAAGGCTGATGCTATACGCACTACGTTTCTGAGACATTCGCACTACAAATCACTACGTCAGATTCTGGCGTACATCACATACATGCGTAGAAGGCAAAAACAGTATAAATACATAGGAATTTAAAAAAAAAAAAAACTTCTACGCCAGAATCTTGCGTACGCAAGATTCTGGCGTAGCTCTTTTATGGGGACTTGGGTGAATTTTTAAAATTGGCCTTCTGTGTCAGAATCTGGCATATGCAAGATTTTGGCACAGCAAAAAAAAATTTGTCCCATAATCATGTAGAGAATTTCAATACGAGTCCGTACATATAAAATTTGTCCAAAACGGACATTGTTTGCCCCTCCAAAAGCCCAAAATACGATGACTGCCCTCATGGTCCTATTTGCGCCTATTTTGGCCCAATTTCTCGTATTTCAGTTGTTCACTCGTTTCTTCTATAATCCTTCTTATTGGGCCTATTGGAATGATTATAAAAGAAACAGATGAAAAACTGAAATACGAGAAATTGGGTCCAAATAGGCCCATTAGGAAAGATTATAGAAGAAACGGGTGAAAAAATAAAAAAATGAAAAATTGGGCCCAAATAGGCCCAATAGTAAGAATTATAGAAAAAACGAGTGAAAAACTAAAATACGAGAAATTGGGCCCAAATAGGCCCAGTAATAAGGATTGTAGAAGAAACGGATGAAAAACTGAAAAAACGAAAAGTTGGGCCCAAATAGGCCAAATAAGAAGGATTATTGAAGAAACGAGTAAAATACGAGAAATTGGGCTCAAATATGCACAGTTTTTCATTATATTTCATATAGTTACACTTATATGCTATAGTATTTCATTATATTTCATATAGTTACACTTATATACTATAGTACTTCATTATATTTCATATAATTACACTTATGTACTATAATATTTCATACTTAGACTTATATACTATAGTATTTTATTAAATTTCATATAGTTACACTTATATACTATATTATTTCATTATATTTCATATAGTTATACTTATATACTATAGTATTTCATTAAATCTAGTATACTTAGACTTATATACTATAGTATTTCATATAGTTACACTTATGTAATATAGTATTTCATTAAATCTAGTATACTTAGACTTATATACTATAGTATTTTATTAAATTTCATATAGTTACACTTATGTACTATAGTATTTCATTATAGTTCATATAGTTAAACTTATATATTATAGTATTTCATTAAATCTAGTATACTTAGACTTATACCCCATAGTATTTCATTAAATTTCATATAGTTACACTTATGTACTATAATATTTCATTAAATCTAGTATATTTAGACTTATATACTATAGTATTTCATTATATTTCATATAGTTACACTTATGTACTATATATTTCATTAAATCTAGTATACTTAGACTTATATACTATAGTATTTTATTAAATTTCATATAGTTATACTTATGTACTATATTATTTCATTATATTTCATATAGTTACACTTATATACTATAGTATTTCATTAAATCTATTATACTTATACTTATACACCATAGTATTTCTTTAAATTTTATATAGTTACACTTATATAATATAGTATTTCATTAAATCTAGTATACTTAGACTTCTATACTATAGTACTTTATTAAATCTCATGTAGTTACACTTATATACTATAGTATTTCATTAAATCTAGTATACTTAGACTTATATACAATAGTATTTCATTATATTTTCTATAGTTACATGTATATACTATAGTATTTCATTAAATCTAGTATACTTAGACTTATACCCCATAGTATTTCATTAAATTTTATATAGTTACACTTATGTACTATAGTATTTCATTAAATCTATTATACTTAGACTTATATACTATAGTATTTCATTATATTTCATATAGTTACACTTATGTATTATAGTATTTCATTAAATCTAGTATACTTAGACTTATATACTATAGTATTCTATTAATTTCATATAGTTATACTTATGTACTATAGTATTTCATTATATTTCATATAGTTACACTTATATACTATAATATTTCATTAAATCTAGTATACTTAGACTTATACCCCATAATATTTCATTAAATTTTATATAGTTACACTTATGTACTATAGTATTTAATTATATTTCATATAGTTACACTTATATACTATAGTACTTCATTATATTTCATATAATTATACTTATATACTATAGTATTTCATACTTACACTTATATACTATAGTATTTCATTATATTTCATATAGTTACACTTATGTAATATAGTATTTCATAAAATCTAGTATACTTAGACTTATATACTATAGTATTTTAATAAATTTCATATAGTTACACTTATGTACTATAGTATTTCATTATATTTCATATAGTTAAACTTATATACTATAGTATTTCATTAAATCTAGTATACTTAGACTTATACCCCATATTATTTCATTAAATTTCATATATTTAGACTTATATACTATAGTATTTTATTAAATTTCATATAGTTACACTTATATACTATAGTATTTCATTATATTTCATATAGTTACAATTATGTACTATAATATTTCATTAAATCAAGTATACTTAGACTTATATACTATAGTATTCTATTAAATTTCATATAGTTACACTTATGTACTATATTATTTCATTATATTTCATATAGTTACACTTATATACTATAGTATTTCATTAAATCTAGTATAATTTGACTTATACACCATAGTATTTCATTAAATTTCATATAGTTATACTTATATACTATAGTATTTCATTAAATCTAATATACTTAGACTTCTATACTATAGTATTTTATTAAATCTCATGTAGTTACACTTATATACTATAGTATTTCATTAAATCTAGTATACTTAGACTTATATACTATAGTATTTCATTATATTTTCTATAGTTACACGTATATACTATAGTATTTCATTAAATCTAGTATACTTAGACTTATACGTCATAGTATTTCATTAAATTTCATATAGTTACACTTATGTATTATAGTATTTCATTAAATCTAGTATACTTAGACTTATATACTGTAACACCCCCAAATCTTAACCCATTTGGAAATGTATTACCGCTAGTGACCCCAGTGTTCCTTACCGAGATCACCCCAGGCTTTACCGTTTAAATACAAATCATGAAATACAAATGATGCAAAAGCACAATATTAATCCATTAAAACATAAGTCTCGAGATTACGTCCCAATCCCGAATATGATAGACACAGAGTTTAACAAATACAACGAAAGTCTTAAACAATGTACATCGGAAGTCTTATAAAATGTATTACAGACAAAAGTCTTGACCACACTGGTCATTGCCCAAAGATCTCAACCTGATTAAAAGAAATTATTAAAAACATCTAAAAATATCGAAAACCACCGTCGTCTTCATAGTTAATCTAGTCTTCTCAAATCCACACTTTATCTGATGTGCCGAAACAAACGGATGACACCAGCCCACATGCGGAGAACAAAGTTCGTGGGTTAGTCTAATGAAAGACTAGCATGGGTACAAAGCAGAAGGTTCGAAGTAGTTGTGTTAGGTTAGACTCATCGTCCTCGAATAATAACCGACAACGATGGTCAACCTTCACACTTCTACAGAATAACAACAAGAGATGTACACAAGAGAAGATTCTAGAAGATCGAGTCTTCACAGAAATCGACCCAAAAGAAGACTCCAACGGAAATGAGTCTTAAGGAAAGATGACAAGATCTGGAACATTTTAAGAATTACACATCAGCGATTGAAAAGCTGACTAGATGTTTCGGTTCACGACCAACCTCACCGCATAACGCGAGTCCAGATTGGAAAGAGAACGTACTCTGATCAAAGTTAGGGCGAGTGTTCCTAGCTGCACTATAACCTAGTTGCACTACTCGCCAAAGGTATATTAATCATGTGCACTCGGGCACTTATCTTATTTAATTCCAAAACGAGCATTACGTTATAAGCTTTTACATCTCCGCACAAGAGGTATCATATCTCCTCTCAAGAGATATCAGATCTCCTCACAAGAGTTATAGAAGGGATGAACCCTGGAAGATTTGGCACTAGCGAAGTGCGCCAACCCTGTGAAAGGGTATGGTCATGACCAGAGAGAAAGTACTGGGGATGATCCACCAAGTACCAGTTATAAAGAAACAGCTAAACCCCCTCAAGGTACATAGTGTTCCTAGCCACTAGTGCTAACTAAACAGTATAAGCACAACAATAGTTCAAGATAAATCCACATAAATGCCATCAAGGCGAACAAGAGCGAACCACCACTTGCTTGGAGTAGATTCGGCGATGAATCTGGACGAGACGACTACCGAAAATATCCTTTCCAAGGATATGGCTTAAGCTTCAGAATAATCCTAGCAGAGTACGAGTCCACACGCGACCCAGCAGATCACGTTCTAACTGACAAATTAATTATCTATCAGTTAATTTGATTGGACGAATTTAAGGAATTATATTTAATAAATTTTTATGATATTAATTCATAAAAATATTTATTAAATTTTCCTAAAGAAAAAAATGGACGAAAGGGAATCGAAATTATACCGCTCGAATAATTTCGGATCGAATCTGGACTGGATGGCTAAATGGGCTTTCGGCCCAATGGAACAAAACAAAGGAAGGGGGCCCCACTCTCTACTGTTCACCACCTTCACCAATTCGAACTAAACAGAGGAGCAACAGGGGGGTCTCGTCGGGCTTTCTCGCTGACGCCGGGGAGGAAGACAACGCCGGCGGTGAGAAGGTTCCAACAGTGAGGCTTCGACTCCCTTCCCCACGGCGCTTACGCGTCACCTCCACCACCTGGGCACACCGACGAACTCAGAGAAGCAGCTCCCGATGAACCCGAGCAGGACCAGTGACGACGGCGATGGCGAGCTCGGCGGGAGAGACGAAGCACAGAGGCGAACAGGGGTCGGAGCATGGGAGACCTCGGTGGAGAGCAGGAAGCTCGAAGGTCGCGTTCGCCGGGAAGCAAGCGGCGGAGCTCGGAGGTGGGAGCGATGCCAGCGGGAGTGGACTGAGAGAAAGACGAGAGCAAGAGGAGTGAGGCGGGAGAGATGAGGCGTGGTGATGCTGCACCCATCGAGCTCCATTTATAGCCATGGAAGGGGCAGAGATCCGACCAACACGGGGCTTGAGCCAGCGACAACCTTCCGGCGCATTTTCGGGGAGTGCTTTCGGCAGCTGCTTTCGGCGGTGCGTGAAGAATTAGTTTTTGGTATGTGTATTAAACCCCGAAAATTGTATGTTTGTATCCAAACAAATATTCTAAGTCCCGAAAATACATTGAATGCATTTTATACCACTCAAGGAATTATTTCGGATATCATGGATATTTCATAAAATCCAAATTTCACTGAAAGCGAAATAATTAATTAGTGAAGGTTGGAAAAAATTACCCGAATATCCTTACTAAAAATTGAGGGATATTACATTATCTCCCCCTTAAAAGAAGTTTTGACCCCGAAACTTGGTCGAAAACAACTCGGGAAGGCGTCTGAGCATATCCGCCTCAGTCTTCCAAGTTTCCCAAGTCTCCTCTTCGATTCCTGACTTGGACTACAGAATCCGTACTAACGGTACCACTTTATTGTGCAAGTGCTTCTCACGGCGCTCGATGATACGCACATGTATCTCTTCATAAGTATCATTTGCTTGAATCTCAATATCCTTATAGCTTAGCACATGAGACTCATCTGGCACGTATTTCCTTAGCAAATGATATGTGGAACACATTATGCACTGGGTGTGCCGATGGCGGCAATGCCAAGCGGTACGCTAGAGATCCCACTCTTTCCAGAATCTCGAATGGTCCAACATAGCGAGGATTAAGCTTTCCACGGTTACCAAACCTGAAAACTCTTTTCGAGGGCGACACCTTGACAAACACCTTGTCACCGACCTTGAACTCGACACTTCTACGCTTCCGATCTGCGTAAGACTTCTGTCGACTCTGAGCGGTCAACATTCTCTGTCTAATCAAAGCAATGTCTGAAGCTGTCCTTTCGACCAACTATGGTCCAAGAAGAATCTTGTCGGCATTCTCATCCCAACAAATCAGAGATCTGCATCTGCGACCATACAAAGCTTCAAACAGAGTCATCTTGATAGTAGCATGCCAACTATTATCGTATGTGAACTCAATCAGACTTATGCTGTCTTCCCAGCTAGTCGGGCGATCGAGTACACATGCTCTTAGCATATCATTCCAGAGTTTGGATGGTCCTTTCAGACTGTCCATCTGTCTGAGGATGAAATGTTGTACTGAATTTCAATTCAATTCCCATGGCCTTGCGAAGTTCTTGCCAAAATCTTGACATGAATCGGCCATCTCGATCCGATACAATGGTCTTGGGGGTACCATGTAAACGGACAATCTCCTGGTGGTAAACTTCTGTTGACCTCTGGGTTTCTTAAGTAACCTTAGTGTCACAACTGTTGCAGAGGTCATACACTGTTTTTGCTTCTAAAAACTGGTCTCGCACTTGTCATTCCAGACAAACTTCTTGTGGACCTTGCGGAATAGACCGGTCATAGGTAGAGCGATCTAAAAAAAAATATCCTTCCATGAACCGTCTGAATATCCAGCAAACCCTAGGAAACTGCGCACCTCGCTCACACTCTGAGGCCGCTTCCAAACAACTACTGATTCACTCTTCTAGGGATTAACCATAACCCCATTCTCATTGATCACGTGACCTAAGAAAGCCACTTCTAGATCCAAAAGTCGCACTTAGACCACTTTGCGTACAGCCGACTTGGTCTAAGGACCGATAAAGCAATCCACAGATGTCCCCTGTGAGCTTCTTGTAGTTGATCCAACAGATCATCAATCCTTGGCAACATATACTGCTCTTGATCGTGACTTTATTCAACTCCCGAAAGTCAAAACAAAGTCGAAACGGTCCATCTTTCTTTTTGACAAATAAAATCAGGGCATCCCTGCTCAAGGTGATGCACTCAGCTTTATAACTCTTGTCAAGAAGACTCTCGAGTTGCTTCCTCAACTCTTGCATCTCATCAAGAGCCATCCGGTACGGTGCCTCTGAGATCGGCGCGGTACTTGGCTCGAGATCAACGGCAAACTCCACGACACGATTCGGGGTAACCAGGAATATCTTCTGGAAAGACATCCGGAAATTCTCTAACCACATGAATATCATGAACTGAAGTCGGTCACCGCCCTATGACGCGTCAGTCAATCCACACCGAGAATAATTATCGTATGGAACCATGGTTATTTTGGTCAAATCGCTTTGTATTTCTTACCTTGATGGAAATTGACAATTCCGATAGACGATTTGTTCTAACCAAATATTATCATTAAGAACATATACAACCAAAGGTTCACAAACTTAGCCGCAAACAGAACTTAACATACCAACACAATTATCCAAAACGAAAGACTGGGTAGCACACACATCAACAACACACCAACAAAAGTAGAATATAGATACAAAGTACTCTAAGCATTTGGAGCATAGGGTCCATCCGCCTCACGCATCTCGTAAAGGTGCTGACTCTGACTTCTAGAAGCCACTGGGGCTTTCCCCTTATTCTGCGCAGTTGTCTGCATTGAAGGGCTAGGAGCTTCCACCGGACTGAACCTGGGTCGGTTGTTCTGAGTAACAGACCCTTGCCGTGATATAATTATCGTAATAAAATCAACTTAGAGTAGATCAACTTGGAAATTTTCTATTTATGAACTTAAACCGAGTAACTAGATTCTACAACCTCAAATCATAGCGAGGGAATTGGGAATTCAAGCCTTATTGGGTATGACGAAACCACCTTGGCTCCTCCCGGATTCCTCTGAAGAGAACAGAATGCGCCCAAATCTTACGGGGCAATGGGGAAGGAATTAGTCTTTCTAGACATAGAAGCAAGCTTACTATATCAGACTGTACGTAAGACATGACTATGAACGGTGTTTTCAAATTCTTTTCACTTTGAAAATTCAGAGCCCTTCTTAAAGCATTTTCAAAAACGGATAAATAATTTATAAAAATCCCAAACCCGTTTTAAAACCTTTGGCTCTGATACCACAACTGTAACACCCCCAAATCTTAACCCATTTGGAAATGTATTACCGCCAGTGACCCCAGTGTTCCTTACCGAGATCATCCCAGGCTTTACCGTTTAAATACAAATCATGAAATACAAATGATGCAAAAGCACAATATTAATCCATTAAAACATAAGTCCCGGGATTACATCCCAATCCCGAATAGGATAGACACAGAGTTTAACAAATACAACGGAAGTCTTAAACAATGTACATCGGAAGTCTTATAAAATGTATTATAGACAAAAGTCTTGACCACACTGGTCATTGCCCAAAGATCTCAACCTGATTAAAATAAATTATTAAAAACATCTAAAAACATCGAAAACCACCATCGTCTTCATAGTTAATCTAGTCTTCTCAAATCCACACTTTATCTGATTTGCCGAAACAAACGGATGACACCAGCCCACATGCGGAGAACAAAGTTTGTGGGTTAGTCTAATGAAAGACTAGCATGGGTACAAAGCAGAAGGTTCAAAGTAGTTGTGTTAGGTTAGACTCATCGTCCTCGAATAATAACCGACAACGATGGTCAACCTTCACACTTCTACATAATAACAACAAGAGATATGCACAAGAGAAGATTCTGGAAGATCGAGTCTTCACAGAAATCGACCCGAAAGAAGACTCCAACGGAAATGAGTCTTAAGGAAAGATGACAAGATCTGGAACATTTTAAGAATTACACATCAGCGATTGAAAAGCTGACTAGATGTTTCGGTTCACGACCAACCTCACCGCATAGCACGAGTCCAGATTGGAAAGAGAACGTACTCTGATCAAAGTCATGGCGAGTGTTCCTAGCTGCACTACTCGCCAAAGGTATATTAATCATGTGCACTCGGGCACTTATCTTATTTAATTCCAAAATGAGCATTACGTTATAAGCTTTTACATCTCCGCACAAGAGGTATCATATCTCCTCTCAAGAGATATCAGATCTCCTCACAAGAGTTATAGAAGGGATGAACCCTGGAAGATTTGGCACTAGCAAAGTGCGCCAACCCTGTGAAAGGGTATGGTCATGACCAGAGAGAAAGTACTGGGGATGATCCACCAAGTACCAGTTATAAAGAAACACCTAAACCCCCTCAAGGTACATAGCGTTCCTAGCCACTAGTGCTAACTAAACAGTATAAGCACAACAATAGTTCAAGATAAATCCACATAAATGCCATCAAGGCGAACATAAATAATAGCGTTGCTCTAACAGATATACAACCTATTATAATATCATATTTTAGTTTTCCAAAACAGTTACAAAACCGTTTCCAGACAAACACAATAATCATTCCAAATTAATTACTCAGATAAGCTACTGATAATTAATGTAAATATGGAACGATGAGCAAGAGCGAACCGCCACTTGCCTGGAGTAGATTCGGCGAGGAATCTGGACGAGACGACTACCGAAAATATCCTTTCCAAGGATATGGCTTAAGCTTCAGAATAATCCTAGCAGAGTACGAGTCCACACGCGACCCAACAGACACGTTCTAACTGACAAATTAATTATTTATCAATTAATTTGACTGGACGAATTTAAGGAATTATATTTAATAAATTTTTATGATATTAATTCATAAAAATATTTATTAAATTTTCCTAAAGAAAAAAAATGGACGAAAGGGAATCGAAATTATACCGCTCGAATAATTTCGGGTCGAATCTGGACTGGATGGCTAAATGAGCTTTCGGCCCAATGGAACAAAACAAAGGAAGGGGGCCCCACTCTCTACTGTTCACCACCTTCACCAATTCTAACTAAACAGAGGAGCAACAGGGGGGTCTCGCCGGGCTTTCTCGCTGACGCTGGGGAGGAAGGCAACGCCGGCGGTGACAAGGTTCCAACAGCGAGGCTTCGACTCCCTTCCCCACGGCGCTTCCGCGGCACCTCCACCACATGGGCACACTGGCGAACTCGGAGAAGCAGCTCCCGATGAACCCGAGCAGGACCGGTGACGACGGCGATGGCGAGCTCGGCGGGAGAGACGAAGCACAGAGGCGAATAGGGGTCGGAGCAGGGGAGACCTCGGCGGAGAGCAGGAAGCTCGGAGGTCGCGTTCGTCGGGAAGCAAGCGGCGGAGCTCGGAGGTGGGAGCGATGCCAGCGGGAGTGGACTGAGAGAAAGACGAGAGCAAGAGGAGTGAGGCAGGAGAGATGAAGTGTGGTGATGCTGCACCCATCGAGCTCCATTTATAGCCATGGAAGTTGCACAGATCCGACCAACACGGGGCTTGAGCCAGCGACAACCTTTCGGCGCATTTTCGGGGAGTGCTTTCGGCGAGCTTTCAGCAGCTGCTTTCGGCGGTGCGTGAAGAATTGGTTTTTGGTATGGGTATTAAACCCCGAAAATTATATGTTTGTATCCAAACAAATATTCTAAGTCCCCAAATTACATTGAATGTATTTTATACCACTCAAGGAATTATTTCGGATATCATGGATATTTCAGAAAATCCAAATTTCACTGAAAGCGAAATAATTAATTAGTGAAGGTTGGAAAAATTACCCGAATATCCTTACTAAAAATTGAGGGATATTACATATACTATAGTATTTCATTATATTTCATATAGTTACACTTATGTACTATAGTATTTCATTAAATCTAGTATACTTAGACTTATATACTATAGTATTCTATTAATTTTATATAGTTACACTTATATACTATAGTATTTCATTATATTTCATATAGTTATACTTATATACTATAGTATTCCATTAAATTTAGTATACTTAGACTTATACCCCATAATATTTCATTAAATTTTATATAGTTACACTTATGTACTATAGTATTTCATTATATTTCATATAGTTATACTTATATACTATAGTACTTCATTATATTTCATATAATTATACTTATGTACTATAATATTTCATACTTAGACTTATATACTATAGTATTTTATTAAATTTCATATAGTTACACTTATATACTATATTATTTTATTATATTTCATATAGTTACACTTATATACTATAGTATTTTATTAAATTTAGTAAACTTAGACTTATATACTATAGTATTTCATTATATTTCATATAGTTACACTTATGTACTATAGTATTTTATTAATTCTAGTATACTTAGACTTATATACTATAGTATTTTATTAAAGTTCATATAGTTACACTGATGTACTATAGTATTTCATTATATTTCATATAGTTAAACTTATATACTATAGTATTTCATTAAATCTAGTATACTTAGACTTATACCCCATAGTATTTCATTAAATTTCATATATTTAGACTTATATACTATAGTATTTTATTAAATTTCATATAGTTATACTTATATACTATAGTATTTCATTATATTTCATATAGTTACACTTATGTACTATAATATTTCATTAAATCTAGTATACTTAGACTTATATACTATAGCATTCTATTAAATTTCATATAGTTACAGTTATGTACTATAGTATTTCATAGTATTTCATATAGTTACACTTATATAATATAGTATTTCATTAAATCTAGTATACTTAGACTTATACACCATAGTATTTTATTAAATTTTATATAGTTACACTTATGTAATATAGTATTTCATTAAATCTAGTATACTTAGACTTATATACTATAGTATTTTATTAAATCTCATATAGTTACACTTATATACTATAGTATTTCATTAAATCTAGTATACTTAGACTTATATACTATAGTATTTCATTATATTTTCTATAGTTACACGTATATACTATAGTAATTCATTAAATTTAGTATACTTAGACTTATACCCCATAGTATTTCATTAAATTTCATATAGTTACACTTATGTATTATAGTATTTCATTAAATCTAGTATACTTAGACTTATATACTATAGTATTTCATTATATTTCATATAGTTACACTTATGTACTATAGTATTTCATTAAATCTAGTATACTTAGACTTATATACTATAGTATTCTATTTATATTTATATAGTTACACTTATATACTATAGTATTTTATTATATTTCATATAGTTACACTTATATACTATAGTATTTCATTAAATCTAGTATACTTAGACTTATACCCCATAATATTTCATTAAATTTTATATAGTTACACTTATGTACTATAGTATTTCATTAAATCTAGTATACTTAGACTTATATACTATAGTATATAAGTGTAATTATAGGAAATATAATGAAATACTATAGTATATAAGTGTAACTATATGAAATATAATGAAATACTATAGTATATAAGTGTAACTATATGAAATTTAATAAAATACTATAGTATATAAGTCTAAGTATACTAGATTTAATGAAATATTATAGTATATAAGTGTAACTATATGAAATATAATGAAATACTATAGTATATAAGTGTAACTATATAAAATTTAATAAAATAGTATAGTATATAAGTCTAAGTATGAAATACTATAGTACATAAGTGTAATTATATGAAATATAATGAAGTACTATAGTATATAAGTGTAACTATATGAAATATAATGAAATACTATAGCATATAAGTGTAACTATATGAAATATAATGAAAAACTGGGCATATTTGAGCCCAATTTCTCGTATTTCACCCATTTCTTCAATAATCCTTCCTATTGGGCCTATTTGGGCCCAATTTTTCGTTTTTTCAGTTTTTCATCCGTTTCTTCTATAATCCTTCCTACTAGGCCTATTTGGGCCTAATTTCTCGTATTTTAGTGTTTCATTCGTTTCTTCTATAATCCTTCCTATTGGGCCTATTTGGGCCCATTTTTTTGTTTTTTCAGTTTGTCACCCGTTTCTTCTACAATCCTTCCTACTAGGCCTATTTGGACCCAATTTCTCATATTTCAGTTTTTCACCCGTTTCTCTATAATCCTTCTAATAGGCCCAATAGGAAGGACTATAGAAGAAATGAGTGAAAAACTAAAATACGAGAAATTGGGCCAAAATAGGATCATGGGGGCAACCATCGTATTTTGGGCTTTTGGAGGGCCAAATGATGTCCGTTTTGGACAAATTTTATATGTACGGACTCATATTGAAATTCTCTACATGATTATGGGGCAAATTTTTTTTTTGCTGCGCCAGAATCTTGCGTACGCCGGATTATGGCACAGAAGGCCAATTTCAAAAATTCTCCCAAGTCCCCATAAAGGAGCTACGCCAGAATCTGGCGTAGCTCTTTTATACTTTTTTTTATAAAAAAATTCCCACGTATTTATACGTTTTTTGCCTACTACGCTCGTATTTGGCGTACGCCAACATCTGGCGTAGTGAAACGTAGTGCGAAAGTGCCAAAAAGGTAGTGCGTCTAGCGTGAGCGTTTAATAAGCATCAAGTCTTTGCCAACTTAAAATGAAGTAAATATTGAAAGAGCTGTTCAGAAATTGCACTCTAAGGACCATTTTTTCAACACAGGTAAGCAATCCCATTAACCCTAGCAATTTACACTTCAATTTTCAGTTTCAATTCATTTCATAGCAATTTACAGTTCCAATTTCGTGGCCAAAGCCCTAAATTTCTACCACCCAAATCCAAATCCCATTAACCCTAATTTTGAGTCAAATCCCTAAACCTAAATTTCTAAAATCCCAAATCTAAACGAAATTTCAGAAGTGGAGACGTACCTCGAAGCTTCAAACCGTCGGTGACTCCGCCGGTGGTCGTCCCTTCTCGGCATCGTCAGAACTGAGGGTGGCTTTCAGAGGAAGAAGCAACCTCGGGTTTGGCTGGAAGACGATAAAGCAGCTTTCAGAGGAAGAAGCAGCCTCGCGCCGTCGTCCAGCCGTCGTCGGTGGTGCCGATGTCGTCCAAGCTGTCCAAGCTGAAAGTTGCTTTCAATGGAAACTGAAGAAAGACGAGTCGGACTGGGGAAGAACAGGGAAGAAAGAAACACATGTTTTGAATATATTTCTTTACCCATTTTTACCTTCTTTTTTTTATTTATTTTAAAAAAACGGATTTGTAACGGAATAAGAACAGAAGGGCATTTGGCAAAATGTGTCAAAACTTGAGGGTTATCAGGCGAAAATGTTAAAATTTGAGGGAATTTCGCAAAAAAAACAAAAATTGAGACGAAATTTCCGTAAAAAATTTAAACCGAAATTTCGGTTAACTGATATTCTGTTAATCATCCGTGCCCACCCCTAATATATATACCGATTATTGACATGCCTGCCGACCCTATCTTCAACCTCTCTTCGTGTAATTCTGTTCGGCGTCTCTGGTCGTTTCGGCCGCGCTGGTATTTCGCTTCTCTTTCCTTATTGGAAACGGCATCTGCCTTTTTTCTGATTTCAATTTCCTTGCAATTCCTCTGGTAGTTGTGTTTATTCTATTATTGAGATCCGAGTTCGTGCGATTCAGGTTAGGGTTTCTTTTGTTTGATCACGTTGTTCGTTTTTTTGTAGTCAATTCCTCTGGTAGTTGAGTTTCTTTTCGGTTGAAATCAATCTCAATTACCCTATTTACTGCTGATTTAGTTGCTTCTTGTTGTGTTGGGACTCTAGAAATATTCCTTCTATGGAAAACGCTTGTTCTTCAAGTGGAACAAATGGGAAAAGTCGCAGACGCAACAAAAAGTGGTACTACAAACCTCGAAGTGATCAGGGAGTAAAGTGCTCCAAACCGCCAAGTGAGCCTAAAGAGGGTCGGTAGTACATCTTGTTCCCCTCTCTCAATGTTTAGTTTATTTCTTCTTTATTATTATTTCCTGAATGTTTGACACCATGATTTTTAGAGTCACATGAAATAGCTTAAGCATAGTCTAATTATAAGGTATATAGAAATTGAATATGATACACATAGGGTTATATGAAATATGTCATGGTTCCATATTGAGGACAAATGATTCAAAATTGGAAGTGTTATTGGCTAAGTGCAAAGAGTTTGGCTATTAACTCTGCCTACACTTGCTTTACATGCAATAAGGCAGTGTATCACACTTTGATTTGTTTGCCTCCGCCTATTACTATTAGTGGGTACAGCCTATGTAAATGAATAAGATTCAAAAGGAGTTCTCTGGGCTGTATTTGAAATGAAATTCTAATTAGAAAAAAAAGGTAGTACAGATTGGAAAAAAGTTTTGATTCAGATGTAATTTATTGTCACTAACCAAGTTGTTTAGGTTGTTTGTTTTTCTTTTTATCTAAATGAAATTAATGATTGTTAATAGTCCATTAACCATATGAATAAAAGGATATTCTGAAGATTATAGTAATTTGTTTGTTGTATGTAGATAATCTGGAAGTGACAAAGGAGGTTTTGAAATCGGAGACTGCATTGTTGGCCCTATACGATAAATGGTTCCTTAAAGTCAAACCATTTCAGTCGGAAGAGGCCAAGAAGATGAGGTTTCAGTACTTCAAACAGTCTTGCAAAACGATCGTAAAACTTAATCAAGAGCACCCCGGAGGAATGTTTGGCCTAACTTCCAAGGCTAATCAATCACCTGAAGAGCTTCAATATCCTGGCTTGTAATCTCTCCGCACCTCTTTTTCTTCTTTTTCCTTTCATGTTACAACACTTCTTTGAGTATATCTTTCTTCCAAAAGCTAGCTGGGATGATGACTAATGTGGACTTGTGTTGTGCAGGGACCCTACTAGTGAGTAGTGATGATGAAGAAGATTACATCCTTTCTCCCTTGAAATAATTTGGCAATGACAATGTCTGCAGCAATTCTTCATCTACTGCACTATGTTATGTTTTTCATTTACTATGACTTGTGCTTTCATGCATATGATGCATATGAAACAACTCTTTTCTCTGCTGCACTATCCTAGCAAACTTTGGTGTGTATGTAAACACCCTTTGTTCATCATATCAGAGATGCATGTGGACAATGATGTTAATAATTTGTGAATTGATTTTGTGGTGCTTTATCTTTGTGAAACATCGTTGCATTTAGGTTTCATTTGCTTTAGGTTTATTGACGACTTTGGATTGAGGATATTCTTCATTATGCATGTCAATTTGAATCTGTTTGTTTTCTTTCAATTGCTTGTTGCGCACTTGATTACTAGACCACTTAGGCAAACCGTCTTAGTAAGATTAAGAAATAGCACAATATGGATAACTGAACTCTAAGGGTATGTTTGGATTTCCGGTTAAAATGCATTAAATTGTATTATTTTATATTAAATTATATTAAATTATCAATTTAATATAAGATAATGCAATTCAATGCATTTTATAGGCCATCTAAACGAACCCTAAGCCTCATTATGTCTATTCTTTGTTTCTTACATAAGATTTTAGGGGTCAATTTAATTGTACGAGAGCCATGTAGGCACGCATATAATTAACCACAATCTTCTTTTTGATTAGTTCTTCATACGATTTTAGGACAGTTTAGCTTTACCAAGTAGGAAATTCCATTTCAAAGTTGTTAAAACATACACGCAAGAAAAAGGTGTATGTGTCAAGTCTTCCTAGCTTAGCTGGCAAGCATGACACCCCGTGATCATGAGGTCACGGGTTCGAATCCCCCCTCTCCCGTTTTAATGGGGTAAGTGCCACCTATGGACCAAAAAAAAAAAGAAAAAAAGAAAAAGGTGTATGTAATGAGGTGTACGCTCCGAATTTTAATTGTTAATCTTGAAATAGAACACTTACACTTTCGAAACTAGATGGATTTTGGTAATGCTTACATTAATGATCGATTGGTCATTATGTTCTTTTATTGAGTTTTGGTTATATTGATTAGCATAATCCATTTAACACAGATGATTGCCAATAATGTAAGAAAACATGTTCACATAGTTCGCCCAACGTTAGCAAAACTAGGCACAATTTCAGTTTATCATGAAGGGAAAATATGTACATATGTTTTCCTAAACCCTCTTCGACGCCGAACAAACCGCCAACAACACTCCCAAGTCCCACCGCATACTCAGTCACCCTCTTCCACACTTTCAATGTCGCCCCCTTTCTCCAAATTCGTCGCCGCCACCATAAGATCCACCAAGACCTCCACCTTCACCACCCCGCCACCATCAGATCAACAAACACCCCAACCACCACCAATACCCTTTATCAGTGCGACTTCGCTAGACATAGTGTGGACAGATCCATCTACGCCCTTGTGCAAATCACGGCCGAATAAGCATAAATCTGATAACTCCTTCAAACACCATCGACACTCCTTCAAACACCACCGACGCCGCTCACTCGCGACCGTGACTCCGTTGATTTGTTCCCCGCCACTGCTTATTCAATTACTGTATCCAAATTCACCTGGACATTGATTCAATTCGTCTCGAACAACAACCCGACCAAGACTGTAACCCGATTAATGCCTTCGAATTTCACTCAAATTCGCACACGACACAATAAATATGTTGTTGGAAGATGTAAAAAAGTGACTAAATCAAACCTCTATAATTGAAATAGTGGATGAGGATATTTTTAAATTATTTTAGATTTTTTATATAAAATAAGGATATTATGTAGGATTTTAATATTTGTTATAGTGATATTTAGCATCGCTCTATATATTTTGATCAATCTCGAGTTTTTTTTAATATAATAATGATTTCAAAAAAATAACTAATGACTCTTTTTTCCAAAAAGGTTTATGTTTTGTGTATTAATTAAGATTACTTATGTCATAAAATCTTAACGTTTATAGAGATTGCTGTAAGGTAAAATTATAAAAGTAGATTACTGAATAGGTTAAAATTACAAGGTCTAGGGATGAATTCTTAAAATTACAAGGTCTAGGGAAGTACAGTTCGTCATCTGGGGAAGGGTTGAGGGAGTTGAAGATTGAGATAAGAAGTTATCAGAGACATCTATTTGAGAAACTGCAGGATATAGTTTCTCAGAAGAAAGAGTGGGCATTAGGTGGCACAGGAGAACTATTTCAGCTGTTTGTTAAACAAGTGAAAACCCAGAAGAGGGAGTTGTTAACAGTAGAAGGCTTTAGGCACATGGAGGGCAATTCTACTAATCATATGCCACTTGATCCTTTGCTGCGAACTGGTGTAGCCTCAGAAAGCAATAATAAATCTAACTCGTCTATGCGGAAGTCAAGTTTTGATTTTCTTGTGCAGATTATGGAGCCACTGTTGCTTGAGATTAAACTCTACGTACAGTCTGATTTTGGAATGGAAACTTCACTTGTGAATGCTCAGAGCATACTCAGATCTTTAAACTTGATGTTATATGGTATAATTTGTGAAAAGATCTATGTAAGAACAGAAGATATATGTGAAGGGGCCTGCATTAATTTTTTTAAAGGTGATCTATGATTTGATAATATCATTTTTTGCCAAAGTTATAGAACTGTTGCTATCTTCATGTGATTCTAATGAGATGGAGCAGAAGGGTATATTGTCTGTAATAGCTGAAGAGCTTGTTAAAGCAGTGGGTTATATCTTGGAAATTGAACATAAGGTTATTGGAGAAGGATTGGTTGATTTATGGCTTATGATTCTAGCTTTCCTGGCAGCAGGGCAGCATTTTAACAAGAAGTCAGAAGTTTACCCATTAATCTCAAGGACCGTTGTGTTAAGTTGCCAAGTTGTTAATCTTTTTAAGGAGCTTCGTGAGGTAAGTGTAACCGTTATAAACACCATAGGTAGCTTGTCACCTTTCGTGCAAGTGCTTCAATAAGTTTTTTATGACTTCATTCTTCTTCTTGCTGCTGTATCATTTTAAACAACTTACTTTATGACTTATAAGTAGGCATCCCGTCTAAATATACTTAACAAATATTATCAGCAGAACTAGCTCTTTGATGCTCTACTTTTGTAAGAATAGTCAATTAGATTAATTTGCTTGCCTTAATGTATTGGCTTGTTGGTTGTTACTGAGAAAGTCAATTGTTGGACGTGTAGCGATCATTAACTGCCGTAAATACCATATGTTAATCTGAGCTTTTTTTTATTCTTCAGTAATTAGATATCTTACCTGCCTTTATCTTGTAAGACCGTGCTGGACTGGACTTGAGATACGCCTTCTAAATTGAATGGTTGTTCCCACATGGGCGGACATACATATTGTGTGGTGCTTATATTAAAATTTGTAGTGCTTTGGTCAAATTGATTCAAGGTGAACATGACAAAGATGTTGTCTTCCTTATTCTTTTATTTATAAATCTAGTTTACATTTATTTATTTTAAAGGTCATAACTAGACAGAGAAAGGCATAGACGAATTCTACTTCCAAATATGGATGTATCCAACTTAAAACAACATTTGACCACCTTTAAATTTGTGATACCTGAATCTGGAAAATTGCAAGTCTATACATTATTAGTTTTCTGCTCCAATGGGCAAATTTGGAATACCATTTTTTATAATAGTTATTACCAATTTGGTTGACCTTAACTCAAATAAAGCTTGGAATCCTGGACCATGAATGCATGGCATTTGGACTTTTGATATGGTTGAAATTTAGGTCATGACCAGAGCTAGATCATGTTTAATTGTATCTCGTGGATGTATGCAGTAAATATAGAAATCAAGTAAGATTTTCAGGTGCCGAGGACTTTGTGGTAAGTTATGCGGAGTCTACTTGGGAAATTCTTTGCTTTGATACATGGGATTTATTTATGCCAATCTCCTGTAAGATTGATAGGCATTCCTGTAAGATTGATAGGCATTTCATGTAATCTTTTTCATTAGGCCTTTCTGTTGCCTTACCTGATATTGTTTTTCACTGACATTGCATAATATTTAATTATAGTATTTTTCTATGATTCTTCTGCATGCTTTCATGCTTATGTTCATGAATTGTTCATGTTGGAACTCATTATTTGAACGTGGCACCGGGCACTTTTCCGGGCACAATTCCGGTGGGCTCCGGCCATTGTCAATACCGGAAAGTGGAAGCATTGGCTTCCTCTACGCGAGCACACTCTCATAGTGTACTCATACGACAAAAATGATTTCCGTTTGAATGAGAAATGGAGGCCCAAAGTAGCTTGCATGAAGTGCAAGACTTGGGGAAAATGTTGGGAACAAAATGTGTCCCACATTGGAAGTTTGGAGGTAGAAATACCACCATATATAAGGGAGAAATGGACTCAAGGTTTTGGCCTTGGGTCATTATCCATTTTCAATGGGGAGATGACCTAGCTCATCAAGCCCACACGCGCCGGGCCGGGCCAGGCTCGGGCTCGGGCTGGATTGGGTTGGACTCAAGGTTGTGGCCTTGGGTCATTACCCATTTTCAATGGGGAGAGGACCTAACTCATCAAGCCCACACGCGCCGGGCCGGGCCGGGCTCGGGCTGGATTGGGTTGGACTCAAGGTTGTGGCCTTGGGTCATTACCCATTTTCAATGGGGAGAGGACCTAGCTCATCAAGCCCACACGCGCCGGGCCGGGCCGGGCTCGGGCTGGATTGGGTTGGACTCAAGGTTGTGGCCTTGGGTCATTACCCATTTTCAATGGGGAGAGGACCTAGCTCATCAAGCCCACACGCGCCGGGCCGGGATTGGGTTGGATCGGGCTGGATTGGGCTTGGGCTGGCCAGCCAACGCCCTATCTTTTTGGGCCGATCCAGAAGGCCCATTAGTGGGCTTTGACCCAACCTACAGTTTTACAACGTTCAAACCGGTTCTGTAACGTCTGAATCTGGTTTCGTAACGTCCAGATCTGTAACTTTCAAATCCGAATCTGTAACGTTCTCCTCTCCTCCACTTCCGAAGCTCTTTAAAGGGTGGTATGCCTCTCATTCGAAGACACAGAACACACAACGATCTTCCTCCCTCTTTTCTGTTTTTTTTCGAAAATCTGAGTCTGAGAGTACTACACAGATTGGTTCGTAGCCTTCTGAATTCTTTGGTTGCGCAAATCAGAAGTCGTCTTGCAGTTGTATCCTGGGATTCGGAACGTCGAAGAACCGTCGCAATACGGGACGTTTTCAGAATTAAGGAGAGAGATCTAATCTCGACTCTGCATCCGTTCGAAGTTTGGTATAAATTCCGTTCATTCGTTTGTAATTTCTGTGCGTTTATTCCTTTGCAGTTTAATTCTGTTCGTGCTTCAAATTGCGTTCCTACAGTCTTAATTCTGAACTCGCTTAAACTGCTTATCGCACTAACGGAATTGTGTTTCTTAGCGCAGACGATTTTTCTTTTCTAACGTTCTGTTGCAGGGATTTATTTATTTTTTCGGAAATTCTTCCGGTTTCAAGTCGAATTTTGTGCAGATTTTTTTTTCCCTGTCTTCGGTTCTGTACGTTATTTCTGTGCAGGAAATTAATTTACGAATTATATTAGTTTCTGTATCTGCGCATACTAACTTGTTTCTCGCAGGGAAAATAGCAGATTTTATTTCCGAATTTCTGTGCAGTTTTACTGCTTCCGGTTCTGCACAGGAATTTTTTCGATTTTGCATAGAAAATTCATTCCGAATTTTATTTTATGAATCTGTATACCTGCGTGTTTACTAACATTCTGTGTTGTTTCGATTATGTGTTTACTACTTCCGATTCTGCACAGGACAGTTAATTTGGTTCTGCAGTTCGTGATTTAAATCTGCTGTTCGTAATTTTTATGTTCTGCTGTTCGTGGATTATTTTCTGCAGATCGTAAATTTAATTTACTGTTTCGTGGAGTTGCTTCTTTTTGCTGTTTTCTGTCTAACTCGTTTTTTGCAGGATTTATTTCAAATTAATTCGGATCTATTTCTGTGCAATTTCTAACGTGTTTTGCAGGAAAAATCGCATTGGGATTTTGTTCGAATTAATTTTTGAATCTGATTTGGCCATTCGAATTTATTTCGAATTCATATATGAAAATATATTATTTCGAATTTGCAATTTAATTCGAGATTCAAATTGTATTCCGTACTGATTTCTGCGTTGTATTTATTGTGAACAGATTCTGATATCATGGGTGATAACATCGAGAAATCTGTTGCTGATGTTACTGGAGCTAGAAATGGAAACCAGACTGAGTCGACGCCCTAAATTCAGTTTGGGAGTGGTCTGCCAGCGGTGAATTTGCCAATGGGGAATGTGCAAACAGTGAATCTGCAAGATGCAAACCTCTCAGCGGCTAATCTGCAAGCCGCAGTGGTCGAAACTTCTGAGGTTCGTCAGACTGTCCACCCAGCCGCTTTTCAGACTGTCCAACCGACAGTCCATATGCCTGGCGCTGTGAACGCATGCTTGATGCCAGAGAAGTTCGATGGAACTGGCTTCAAGACATGGCAGCAGAAGATGTTCTTCTTCCTGACCACGTTGAAGCTTGAGAAGTATCTGAATGAGGACAAGCCTGTGCTGTCGCCTCACAATACAGATGCATACCTCCTAGCGAGCGTTGAGGCCTGGACTCACGCGGACTTTCTGTGCAAAGGTTGGGTTCAAAGCCGCCTGATAGATCCACTGTACAATGTGTACAACAAGATCAAGACCTCCAAGGAGCTCTGGACTGCTTTGGAGAAGAAGTACAAGTCTGAGGATGCAGGCTCAAAGAAGTTCGCAGTGGCAAAGTTTCTGGACTTCAAGATGGTGGACACTAAGCCCATCATAAAACAGGTCGAAGAGTTGCAACTCCTTACGCATGAGATTATTGCTGAAGGGATGTCTATCTGTGAGACGTTCCAGGTGGCTGCTTTCATTGAGAAGCTCCCTCCAGGCTGGAAGGAGTTCAAGAGCTACCTGAAGCACAAGCGAAAGGCAATGACCGTGGAAGACTTGATAGTCAAGCTGCGGATTGAGTCAACCAACCGCAAAGCAGATGGGGTTCAGCCTGTTGAACAGAAGGCTAATCTGGCTGAACACAAGGACAAGGACAAAGGGAAGAAACGAAAGTTCCAACCCCAAAGCTCCAACAACTTCAAGAAGAAACCAGCTAAGAAGTTCAGTGGGAAGTGCCACAAGTGTGGCAAAATGGGTCACAAGGCTGACGAGTGTCATAGCAAGGCTAATCCGCGCAAGGACAAGGGGAAATCCCAAGCCAACATGACTGAAGGCAGGCTCTCGGATTCTGATTTGTGTGCTGTAGTGTCTGAAGTCAACATGGTTGGAGACAACCCAAGGGAATTGTGGTACGATACAGGTGCTACCAGACACATCTGCTCTGACAAGGGAATGTTCTCCACCTATCAGCAGAGCAAGAGCGACGAGCATCTGTTTATGGGGAACTCGTCCACATCCAAGGTGGAAGGTTACGAGAAAGTGGTGCTGAAGCTGACTTCAGAAAAGGAGCTGACTCTCACCAATGTTATGCATGTGCCAGACATTAGGAAGAATCTGATCTCCGACACTTTGTTGAGCAAGAACGGCTTCGCTGTGAAGTTCGTGTCTGACAAGCTAGTTCTCTCTAAGAATGGGGTTTATTTGGGCAAGGGTTATATAAAGGATGGACTGGTCAAAATGAATGTAATGACAGTCATCCCAAAAACTATTGTAACTGCTGTTTCAATGAATAAGACTAATCCTATTGCTTATGTTGTTGAGTCTTTTAATATTTGGCATGAACGATTAGGGCATGTGAATAACAAGTCTATTCAAAGACTAATGAACATGAACCTGATTCCAAAATGCAAATCAAGTAAAGACAAATGTGAAGTATACGTACATGCCAAACTCACAAAAACGCCATCGCCACATGTAGAGAGAATAACCGAACCTCTAGGTTTAATTCACACAGATTTGTGTGATTTAAAATATGTGCAAACTAGAGGCGGTAAAAAGTATTTCGTAACCTTTATTGATTATTGCACAAAATACTGTTATGTATACTTGCTAAGAAGCAATGATGAGACCTTGGAAAAGTTTAAGGAATACAAGTTGGAAGTTGAAAACCAACTTAGTAAAACCATAAAAATAATCTGAAGTGATAGAGGAGGCGAGTATGATGAACCTTTCAACGCGTTCTGTAGAGAACACGAGATTATTCATCAAACAACTGCTCCCTACTCACCAGAATCTAACGGAGTTGCGGAACGAAAGAGCCGAACTCTGAAAGAGATGATGAATGCAATGTTGTAGGAATCTGGGTTACCCCAGAACATGTGGGGGGAAGCGCTGCTTACCACCAATTATATCCTCAACAAGATACCACATAAAGTTACTGGCAAGACGCCATATGAACTTTGGAAAGGTAACGTACCTTCGTACAAATACCTCAAAGTGTGGGGGTGCCTAGCAAAAGTGGCAGTGCCTGATAAGCACTACTTTGTAGGGCTTAACTAAGAGTTATTAGAGGTTTTATTGGTGCCATTCGGGTAGATTTAGACACATTCTTGTGTAGGGCGTTTAGAGGCGAAGTTGGTGTTTTTGGAGGTGTTTGAGCTACTTTGGAGATCATGAAGACACTGAGGAAGGAAGCCATCAAGAGAGGACGCCAAGGAGTGAAGAGGAGACGGGTTGATGCAAGGCAAAGGACAAGAGTTCCGAGCATTAACCGCGATCGCGGGCATGGGTGCCGCGATCGTGGGCCTCGGAGCATGTCGAGAGTTTTCTGCGGGCGCGGAGAAATTGAAGGGCGCGGAGCCACATGGGCCGCGATCAAGGTCCACCTCCCGCGATCGCGGGTCTGACACGGCAGAGGCTCGGACTTATTCCGAATTATCTTTTTAGTTTTCTTTTCCCTTTTTCTTATTTCTATTTCAGTTATTTTTTCTTAATGGGCTAGGTCATTTGTTAGGGCCCTATAAATACTCTCCTTATGCATTAGGGTTAAGACACTCATTCCAGACTTTAGTTGCAATTTCAATTCATCGTTGTTTATTCCTTTGGAGTTTCTACCATGTCTATGAGGAGCTAAGCCTCTTTGGCTTAGTCCGATAATGGAAGCATGAGTTTGTTCATCTGGTTGTGAGGTTTTGTTCCTATCTATCTATCCTATTGAGTTATATCTTTTCTCTCAGCAAATTCATACTTGAATGTTTGTTGGTTTATCTAGACTGATCACCTAGGTTTATTGCTTTCATTCTTATTGTTAATACTAGGGAACTGTTGGGCTAACGCTCTAGTATAAGTAGCACGCATTGATTGTTATCTGCATCTGTGGATTATATCTATGTGGGAATTGATTACATGGTAAATGCATCTGAGCGAGCGTTCTATATATCCTGGTTAATTCTTATATGCATTGCTGCCTTTGGGTTGAACCTTTAGTGGTACTAGGGTTATTCATTGGTAAGGGTTCTTTGTGGAAGGTTTCCCTCTGAATTTACATAAGATCGGGACAGGAATAACCGAATAGGAAGATAGGACTTAATCTATGAATAACTTTTGAATGACTTGTGTGGACATTACTTGGCTAAGTGTTTTTCTTTCTTGATATTTCATCCATTCTACTTTGCTTTGTTTGTTTCGTTTGTGACCAACCATACAACCCCCCTTTGTGACATTGCATGCTACCATCATTGAATTCCTTCCTTCTCTGTGGGATCGACCCTGACTTGCTTACTATACTTTATTTAGTGAGGATTTTAGGATTTACTTTTGATTAGGGGTACGACGACTATTTCCACCCGATCAAATTTTGGCGCCGTTGCCGGGGAAGGCAATTGTGAATTTTTGGTGTTTTGCATGCTTTGTGTGTTCGCGAATTTTTTTCTTCTGTGTGATTTTCGTGTGTTTGCTTGTGTGTGTGGACCTATCTTATGGTCCACACCCGTACTGCTGACTCTCCACCTTTAGATCTTGATCCAGAGATTGAGAGAACTTTCTCCCAAGGACGCAGAGTGAATCGAGCTTTGGTCTTTGAGAATCCCACTTTTGAGATGGCGGACGAGGTACCACCACCTACGTTGAGGCAGCTGAATGCACCTAACTTGACGCAACAGCCATTGGCCATACAATTCCCTGAGCTAGGCACGGGAGTGAACTTTGAGCTCAAGTCTGGTCTTATCCATCTTTTTCCTCAGTTCCATGGGCTAGCTGGAGAGGACCCAAACAAGCACCTCTCGGAGTTCCACGCCGTGTGCAGCTCCATGAAGCCACGAAATGTCACTGAGGATCAAATCACGTTGAGGGCTTTTCCTTTTTCACTTAAGGATTCATCCAACGACTGGTTTTACTACCTCACCCCAGGAAGCATCAACACCTGGGAGAAAATGAAGAAGGTGTTCCTGGAAAAGTACTTTCCTGCAACGAAGCTGAACAATCTCAAGCGCAACCTGAGCAACATTGAGCAGCATGGGACAGAGACGCTCTACGAGTACTACGAGCGTTTCAAGAGGTTGTGCTCTAGCTGTCCCTATCACGGGTATTCAGACCAGGATTTGGTCTTATATCTGTACAGGGGGATTGCTGGATGAAGAGCGACGAATGGTGAACGCGGCATGTGGGGGAAACATACTGAACAAAACCCCTACCGCGGCATTTGAGATATTCAGCGAGTTGTCAGAAGGCTCAAGGCAATTCAGCAAGAGGGCGAGCGCCCAGGCTGTGAAAGCCACTTCAAGTGAGAATGTTCCCCCATCTATGGCGAGGAAAGTGAGCGAAATGAAGGAGATGATCAAGGTTTTGATGAGGAAGGAAGGACCCCAGAGGGTCAAGGAGTGCGAATTTTGCTATGCCACCACGCATGCAACTGACGCATGTCCTATAATTCCATAAGGAGCCCACTGAGCAAGTCAACGTTGTTGGGGGTACCAACAAAGACAACGGTACGACCCCTACTCCAGTACCTATAATCCGGGGTGGAGAGACCATCCTAACTTGAGGTACGGGAACACACACAATGTGGAGAACCCCCCTGAGTTCCGACCAAGACCCCCTCAGCAATACCAGCAGCAGCAGCAGTATCCCCAGCGACCATTCCAAGGAGGCCAGCAGTTCAGAGGCCCAGCAGAGCAGAGACCGCAAGGACAAGGAGCTCCCCGCGCTATGAATCTAGAGGACCAGGTCAATACACTGGCGCAGCAGATGACCATGCTGACGCAGACAGTAGGAACCATACAGCAAAACATGGTTCAATTCCAACAAGAGACCAAGTCCAGTATCCAGAACCTGGAGAAGCAGGTAGGGCAGATCTCCCAGGCGGTTAGCAAGCTCGAAGCTAGAGAGTCACAAGCACTCCCATCTCAAACTGAGATTAATCCAAGGCAAAACGTCAACTACATGACGTCAAGGCCAAGATGGGAGAATGAAGAAGAAAAGCTGGACTTAAAAGAGAAGTATGAGGCAAAACCGCGATCGCAGGGCGACAGCCGCGATCGCGGGTTTACAGACCCAAAAGCCGAGAAAAACTCGAGCAAAAATTCGAGCATTAACCGCGACCGCGGGCATGACAGCCGCAATCGCGGGGAACCAGTGCGAGAACCGCAATCGCGGGTTGACACCCGCGATCAACTCTCGGAAAGCGCTCTGCCTCGCAAGACATTTATGAACAAGTATGACTATCCGGAGGGATGTTTTGACATCCCGGTGCCATTCCCTGCAGCATTAGAAGATGAAGGGAATACATAAATATACTGCAAGATATACCAGGACTACCCGGATAGCCCCTTCTTGAGAGAGCTACGCAAGACCATAGCGGAGCAAAAGGAGCGATCTAAGAAGAAGCCAAAGGTCAAGAAGGATATCTCGGCTGTGGTGCAGAAGAGGATTCCCAAGAAGTGTGAGGATCCTGGAATGTTCAGCATGCCCTGCACGATTGGGGAGACTGAATTCAGCAAGACATTGTTGGATTTGGGAGCTTCAATCAATGTCTTGCCACTATCCGTCTACAACAACCTCGACGTTGGACCATTAGAGAGCACGGAAATCGTCATCCAACTGGCTGACAACTCCGTCATCACTCATGAGGGCGTTGTGAAGGACGTACTGGTAAGCGTCGATACCCTTGTTTTCCCTGCAGACTTCTTTGTCATGAACACAGGGGAACGAGGAGGACGAGTAATGCTAGGGAGGCCCTTCATGAAGACCTCCAACACAAAGATCGACGTGGGCAGAGGCACAATCAGCATGGAGTTCGACAAAAGGAAGACAGAGTATAGGCTGGAGAACATTCCGGAGCATCCTCCAGATACAAGAGCAAGGAGTACGGTCGCATGAGGCAACCCCGGATGAGAAGTACTGTAGGACGTCGTGCCGCGACGATAACTATGGCGCTGCTCGGGAGGCAACCCGAGGTATGAGTCGTTGAACTCATTTATGTTTTTATCTTTCCTAGGACTTAGATTTTTTTTTCTTTGCACTTGTTTTTCTTTTTCTGTGGGCACTAGAACTGACTATGCAGCGGAGGCCAGAATCCAGCACCCGCGATCGCAGTATCACACCCGCGATCGCGGTTTCCCTTCGGCGATCCATGGCGAGTTCTAGCAAAAAAAAAACAAAAAACAAAAACAAAAAAAAATTGGCCCACAGTTTAATAAAACCGGTGCGTTTTTTGAGGCAGTCAGCACCTCGTAACTCGCGCCAACTGCTACGGATGCAGGGGCATTAACCCCGCGATCACGGGGCTGAGGTCCCGCGATCGCGGGTGTTCATCGCGGCAATTATAAATGGCGAGAGGCGGTGGAGGCATTTTACAACACCTCCACCACCACCTCTCACTCTCACCAGATCGGATCTCCGACCCCGACCACCGCGACACCCCCTGCCGCCCCACGACGTCGTTTGGGTGAGATCTCCATTTTCCAACTCTTGGATTTCTCATAGCCTCACGAGCCGCGATCGCCGGACCCACGCCAAACCCCTCGACCACCGCAGCGCCACCGCAAAGCACCGGAGCCATTTTTTCTCGAAGTTCGCTGCAAACCCAGAAACCGCGATCGCCGGCATCAACCCCGCGATCGCTGCCCATCTTCTCCAGCGAGCTTCGAGTCGAGCATAAACCGCGACCGCGCCCCACACCCCGCGATCGCGGGTCCCTCCGGTACTCTTTCTGTTGTGCTTTCTCGCCCTTTTTCCCACCATGGCAGCCTTCGTAGGCAACATGAGGAGCCAGAGGCATAGGCGCTACTACGAGACGTTCAGCGCGCAGAAGTTTGTCCAGACGAAGTTCTTCGATCGGCCGACGCTGCAACGACTCGGACTGGAGGACTGCACACAACAGTTGCTGAGCCACGGAGGGCTCGACAACTTCATTGACCTAGCCGCCCCGTCCTCGCATGAGCTAACCCTGGAGTTCTTGGCCACGCTGGAGCGCCACGACGACGGGATCACGTTCAACCTGCTGGGGCAGCAGAGGATGATGTCCTACCAAGGTCTGCGGGACCTGTTTGGCATTACTAAGGCTCCCGTCGAGGATTGGGAGGCCACAGGCTCCTTGCCAGAGCTCTTCTGGCATGATGCGACCCGGGAGGTACTCAACCCCAGCCCCGGCGAGTATAACTACAAGCTGACGCACCCTTGTCTGAGGCTGGCGCACAAGGTGCTCGCCATGTCCTTCCTGGGACAGGGGGAAGTGAACAAGGTTCCGACGCTGGACCTTACAGTGCTCTGGTGTTTGACACCGGAGAGCCACAACACCCTCGACTGGGTCGATTTGTTCCTCTCCAGCTGTCTCGGGCTGAGGGAGAAGACCGGCGGCAAGATCTCCATGGGGGGCATGGTGACGCTTATCGCCCAGCAATACGAGAACATCGCGGACCATTGGGATTTCCCCGCCAACATCTACACCTACAACATCACACTGCTGTGGAGATCCCATCTACTGGAGGTCCGTGGTGGAGAGTACACCTGGCTCTCCAAGAAGGAAAGGACCCACCGAATGAGGCTGCCTCGTCCGATGCCTTATGGGCCCCGGGCGAGGGATTTTTACCTCTATGCCGATGGAGAGCAGGGGTCATCGTCCGAAGACGAAGGGGACGACGATGACAACGAGGAGGAGGAAGCAACTGCAGCGGTGGACATAGAGAGAGATGTGCCATCCCCGCTGCGTTCCAGGGGCCCACCTGTTTACCCTGACTATACCTACCAGGCATCTGGGTCTGGTAGTGGATCTGGAGGGGCGCCCTGGGACTAGCTCCTGGACAGAATGGCCAACCTGCAGCTGCGGCAGGCCGAGCATACACGACGGAGTGTCGAGTGGGAACGCGGCATCTCCCAGAGGCTAGAGGAGCATGAGAGGAGAAGCGTTCAGTGGGAACGCCAAGTCTCCACCCGCCTGGATGAGTAGGAGCGGCGGAGCGCTGAGTGGCAGCGCAACATGGAGGTCAACCTTACATATCACGCCAACCGCCTGGACAGTCACCTCACCACTGTTGAGGACCAGGTGGTTCAGATGCAGAGGAGAGCTGAGGCTTTCTTCAACGCTTATGGGTATTGGCCTCCACCCCAGTGAGTATTTCTATTTTTCCCCTTATCTTTTTCTTGTCTTCCATACATTGAGGACAATGCATGATTTAAGCATGGTGGAGTAGAGTATTCACTATCTATCTTGTACATATTTCTTTTCCAGCATTGTACTTTAATTTTTAGCATTTCGAATTTCAGCATTTCGTTCAAAAAAAATAAAAATAAAAATCGAAAATCCTGGGACAAGCTGAAAACCTGAAAGGGCGGCTTGGGTAAAAAGCAGGTGACTCGGACCAGCGCTAGGCTGGGGTAAAAAGGTGTCTGAGTGACGTGAGCATATGTGAGCACATCTATGAAAAAAATATGAGTGGCTAGGATGAAAACCCGAAAGGGCTCCTAGGCAAAATGAGTGAAAAGAAGAGGAGTGATTTTAGGATCTCATTTTACCTGGAGGGGCGACATAAGAAAAGGAGACAAAGAAGGATTATCGGGTAGGTCACTCTGGGAGACATAAGAAGTCATAGATGGAGGCTAGGATTAGAGGTCACTTTACACTATTGGATGTCCGGGTTGAGCTTTGGGGGGAGTACTCTGCTTGCCCTCAAGTTTATTGAGTTGTGGATGTGTTGTAAATGAGATTGGTGCTAGGAGCTTTGGCATGGGTTAGGTAACTCTTAGTTGGAGGATATGCTTCCTGAGACCTTGGGTGCTACATTAGAGGAGTAAACTTTCTTTTAGTTTACTCGAGGACGAGCAAAGGTCTAAGCATGGGGGAGTTTGATAAGCACTACTTTGTAGGGCTTAACTAAGAGTTATTAGAGGTTTTATTGGTGCCATTCGGGTAGATTTAGACACATTCTTGTGTAGGGTGTTTGGAGGCGAAGTTGGTGTTTTTGGAGGTGTTTGAGCTACTTTGGAGATCATGAAGACACTGAGGAAGGAAGCCATCAAGAGAGGACGCCAAGGAGTGAAGAGGAGACGGGTTGATGCAAGGCAAAGGACAAGAGTGCCGAGCATTAACCGCGATCGCGGGCATGGGTGCCGCGATCGCGGGCCTCGGAGCATGTCGAGAGTTTTCTACGGGCGCGGAGAAATTGAAGGGCGCGGAGCCACATGGGCCGCGATCAAGGTCCACCTCCCGCAATCGCGGGTCTGACACGGCAGAGGCTCGGACTTATTCCGAATTATCTTTTTAGTTTTCTTTTCCCTTTTTCTTATTTCTATTTCAGTTATTTTTTCTTAATGGGCTAGGTCATTTGTTAGGGCCCTATAAATACTCTCCTTATGAATTAGGGTTAAGACACTCATTCCAGACTTTAGTTGCAATTTCAATTCATCGTTGTTTATTCCTTTGGAGCGTTCTGTGTATCCTGGTTAATCCTTTGGAGCGTTCTGTTTATTCCTTTGGAGCGTTCTGTTTATTCCTTTGGAGCAATTTCAATTCATTCCAGACTTTAGTTGCAATTTCAATTCATCTAGTATAAGTAGCAAGCATTGATTGTTATCTGCATCTGTGGATTATATCTATGTGGGAATTGATTACATGGTAAATGCATCTGAGCGAGCGTTCTGTGTATCCTGGTTAATTCTTATATGCATTGCTGCCTTTGGGTTGAACCTTTAGTGGTACTAGGGTTATTCATTGGTAAGGGTTCTTTGTGGAAGGTTTCCCTCTGAATTTACATAAGATTGGGACAGGAATAACCGAATACGAAGATAGGACTTAATCTATGAACAACTTTTGAATGACTTGTGTGGACATTACTTGGCTAAGTGTTTTTCTTTCTTGATATTTCATCCATTCTACTTTGCTTTGTTTGTTTCGTTTGTGACCAACCATACAACCCCCCTTTGTGACATTGCATGCTACCACCATTGAATTCCTTCCTTCTCTGTGGGATCGACCCTGACTTGCTTACTATACTTTGTTTAGTGAGGATTTTAGGATTTACTTTTGATTAGGGGTACGATGACTATTTCCACCCGATCAGTGCCACCTCCTAAAAAGGTCACGATTGGACCTAAGACCGTTGATTGTATTTTCATAGGATATACACACAACAGTAGTGCTTATCGGTTTCTGGTACATAAGTCTGACATACCAGATATACATGCAAATACAATAATGGAATCAAGGAATGCGTCCTTCTTTGAAAACGTGTTTCCGTGCAAGGATAAAGAACATCCGAAACGAACTCGTGAGCAAAGTGAAGCAGGCACTTCTATAAATGAAACAGAAGATGAACCTAGACAAAGCAAAAGAGCTCGAAAGGAAACAGAAGCTGAACCTAGACGAAGCAAAAGAGCTCGAAAGGAAAGAACCTTTGGGCATGAGTTCATCACGGCCTTTCTTTTGGAGAATGAGCCTAGAACTTTCAAAGAAGCCATGTCCACACCTGATGCACCTTCATGGAAGGAAGCAGTTAAAAGCGAAATCGACTCCATTATGCAGAATCATACATGGGAGTTAGTTGATTTGCCACAAGGGTGTAAAGCACTTGGGTGCAAATGGATTTTCAAAACCAAATTGAAAACCGATGGCTCAGTAGATAAGCACAAGGCGAGGCTTGTGGTGCAAGGATTCCGGCAAAAAGAGGGCTTGGATTTCTTTGACACTTATTCTCTAGTTACGAGAATAACTTCAATAAGAATGCTAATAGCAATAGCTGCATTACGAAACCTCGAAATCCATCAAATGGATGTGAAAACTGCCTTTTTCTAAACGGAGAATTAGAAGAGGAGATATACATGAAACAACCTGAGGGTTATGTTGTTCCTGGACAGGAACACAAAGTGTGCAGACTTGTGAAGTCTCTATATGGACTCAAACAAGCTCCAAAGCAGTGGCATGAAAAGTTTGACAATGTCATGATGTCAAATGGCTTCAGCATCAATGAATGTGACAAATGCATCTACTTCAAAGACACTCCAAATGGTTACATTTTGTTGTGCCTGTACGTAGATGACATGCTCATTATTGGAAGCAATAAAGACATAATCAACCGAACTAAGAACATGCTTAGTGGGAAGTTTGACATGAAAGACTTGGGATTAGCAGATGTCATACTAGGGATTAAAATCACTAGACATTATGAAAGAATTATCCTGTCTCAAGCACATTATGCCGAAAAAGTACTTGAGAGATTCAAGAACTACTCAAGCGGGACTGCAAAGAGTCCCGTGGACCCTCATCTTCATCTGACTAAGAACACGGGGGATGCAGTGTCACAATTGGAGTATGCACGTGTGATTGGAAGTCTCATGTACTTGACCAATTGCACAAGACCAGACTTGACACACTCAGTCAATGTATTGAGTCGCTACACAAGTAATCCAGAACACAAACACTGGAAAGGGATAGCTAGAGTATTGAACTACTTGCGACATACTCAAAGCTATGGGCTGCACTATGGTAAATACCCAGCAGTTTTGGAAGGATACAGTGACACAAACTGGATATCAGATTCTAGAAACTCAAAATCTACAAGTGGATATGTGTTTACACTTGGTGGTGCAGCAATATCATGGAAATCTTCCAAACAAACACTATTGGCCAGATCCACTATGGAGTCTGAGTTCATTGCTTTAGACAAAGCAGCAGAGGAAGCTGAATGGCTTCAGAATTTGTTGGAAGATATCCCGATGTGGGACAAACCAATGCCAGTAGTAGGTGTACACTGTGATAGTCAATCGGCTATAGCTCAGGCACTGAGTCGTTTGTACAATGGTAAGTCACGTCATATTAGAAGACGACATAAAACCATTAGACAACTACTCTCGCATGGTATAATCTCAATAGATTATATCAAATCGACTGACAACCTATCGGATCCGTTTACCAAAGGTTTGTCACAAGATCAAGTTGTTAAATCATCAAGAGGAATGGGTTTAAAGCCTATGACTAAAGAGGATGCTTGATGGCAAACCCTACCTACCTGACTGGAGATCCCAAGAAATAGGTTCAAAGGGACAACTAAATCAAGCTAAATCAAGATGAGCACTGGGAGACTTAAGTCTCCTCCCAGTTCCTAGGATGATGAACAGTGCTACCTGAATGAGTTAAGGTTAAGCTTGGCTTTTAATGATTCCATAGCTTTGAAATAAAAGTGGGGTATGACAGGATACTATTTATGGCAATCACCTTATGAGTGTGAAATAGGGCCGTTTCTAGGAGAATCAAGAGAGGCTAAATTCTCCAAGTTCACTCATGAATAACCAGGGATGTTCAAGGCCAAAATGAACACAACAAGAGAACCTAGTTCTGTGAGAAGATGAAACTGTGTGATAGTTATTGTCTCGGTTTACATCAAAGCCCGGGTGGTTCAAGACATCATGTTCACTACTTGGTCGAGTAAATCTGATAGCTACTCACTATGGGTGGTTTAAGGCTTAAACACGCTACCAGCCCAGATGCAGTGATTTTTCGACTGTACTCTCAAAAGTCTTTCTGTTTTTTAACCAATGTTTAGAATCATTTCTATTCACGTGGGGGATTGTTGGAACTCATTATTTGAATGTGGCACCGGGCACTTTTCCGGGCAAAATTCCGGTGGGCTCCGACCATTGTCAACACCGGAAAGTGGAAGCATTGGCTTCCTCTACGCGAGCACACTCTCGTAGTGTACTCATACGACAAAAATGATTTCCGTTTGAATGAGAAATGGAGGCCCAAAGTAGCTTGCATGAAGTGCAAGACTTGGGGAAAATGTTGGGAACAAAATGTGTCCCACATTGGAAGTTTGGAGGTAGAAATACCACCATATATAAGGGAGAAATGGACTCAAGGTTGTGGCCTTGGGTCATTACCCATTTTCAATGGGGAGAGGACCTAGCTCATCAAGCCCACACGCGCGCCGAGCCGAGCCGAGTCGGGCGAGCGAGCGAGCCGGGTCGGGTTGGGTCGGATCGAGCTTGGGCTTTGGCTGGCCAGCCAACGCCCTATCTTTTTGGGCCGATCCAGAAGGCCCATTAGTGGGCTTTGACCCAACCTACAGTTTTGCAACGTTCAAACCGGTTCTGTAACGTCCGAATCTGGTTTCGTAACATCCGAATCTGTAACGTTCTCCTCTCCTCCACTTTCGAAGCTCTTTAAAGGGCGGTATGCCTCTCATTCGAAGACACAGAACACACAACGATCTTCCTCCCTATTTTCTGTTTTTTCCAAAAATCTGAGTCTGAGAGTACTACACAGATTGGTTCGTAGCCTTCTGAAATCTTTGGTTGCGCAAATCAGAAGTCGTCTTACAGTTGTATCCTGGGATTTGGAACGTCGAAGAACCGTCGTAATACGGGACGTTTTCAGAATTAAGGAGAGAGATCTAATCTCGACTTTGCATCCGTTCGAAGTTTGGTATAAATTTCGTTCATTCGTTTGTAATTTCTGTGCGTTTATTCCTTTGCAGTTTAATTCTGTTCGTGCTTCAAATTGCGTTCCTACAGTTCATTCGTGTTCTCCAAATTTCTGTTCTCATACTTATATTTTGCAGGCAAACATTGCTGTATTTGCACTGTGTAGAGGGTTGAGACACTTATATTTATCCGAAAGCAAGGCCGAGACAAAATTTTCCGCTATTATGTCTGTGTCCTTACTTCATAACGAAATGATTTCAAAGTCAGCAGAATTGTTGATGCACTCACGAAAGTTTAGAATGAATGTCAATGAAGCACTAAAAACTATTCCTGAAGGGCAAGCAAGTGATTGTGTTCATACATTAATAGATATATCAAAATCCTTAGATTGGACACAAGTTGGATTTTCAACAATCTTGGAAACGGAACCTAGAGAAGGGAACTCTAACAGGTTCAGTGTGCACGCTGCACTATTGGGCAAGGTTTTCTCAGAAATATATGTCCTGGTTCTTGATTCCATTCCCGTCACTGCTGGGAATAGCTGTAGTATTGGAGATGCTCTAAATGGGCTTATAACTTTCATGAAGCATATCATGAGTGGCTTAATTGCATCAGCACAATACCAAACTGATGGCCGTGTTTTACCTTTGATGCAATCAACCTCAAAAATTAACATGCCCGATGCATGTCATTGGATCTTCTTGTTTTTGTTTCGTTTGTATGTCTCTTTCAGAAGCTTATTTCGACAGGTAATTAGCCTTTTGCCTCCACGTTCATCTTTAAAAAAGTCGGATGTTATGGGGGATGGGTTTACTGGATACTCGGGAATGGATTGGATGAAGAGTGATGATTTTAGAAGAGAAGGCTATATCTCTTGTATTTCCCAGTCTTCCACTTCTCTTCTTGTTTTAGTCCAGTCTATTAGACAGAATATTGGTAAAGCAAGTTCAACAGATTCTTCTTCTTTGGTTTATATGTTGCATCCCATGATTATCCAAAGGCTTGTTGATCTGAATAGGCAAATGAATTTTTTTCAGTACCTAATGCAAGAAAACAGTAGTCTTTCTCTAGCAAAGGTGATGGCTGATGATCGTTTAGCACTTTTTGTCAAGAAAGACAAAAATTAGAAGCTAATTTTGTCAGACTTGGAGGAAGAAGCATCAAGACTTACTGCATTTATGATGAAATCGCTTTCATTGGTCGATCAGGAGGAATTACTTAATGCTAAGAGTTGTGACGAAGCTTCAAATGGTTCATGGGATATGTGTGTTTGTTCATTAGATGAGAAAACATTACCAACAGCCGTTTGGTGGATTGTTTGTCAAAATGTTGTTGTCTGGGGCAGCCATGCTACCGAAGAGGATTCAGAGATATTCCTGTCTATTTTAATCCGCAGTGCTCTTTGTTATGGTTGCTCTTCAAAGGAGACTGGGAACAGTTGCACCGTTGACTCTACTGATCTGGTGAAAGTCACTGTGCAACAGATCTCGCTAGGCCTTCTTCAAGACACTAGTTTCTATGAGCTAACCGTAAGTTGAAATCATACCTTTGCTGCTAATAGTTCTCCTGATGTTCAATTGCATGTTATGTTGCATTTAGTGAAGAGGCTCATAAGTTTTTTTGGAGTTCTTTCAGTTTACACCAAGGTCTTGTTTCCATATATTTCCTGTTAAAGATTTGCTCAGGGAGATGCTAGTTTCAAGAATTACGTTCTGACTACTCTTGGGACATTCTCATAACTTTTCTGCTAATTGTTTTTCTGACGTTCAATTGCATGTTATGTTGCATTCAGTGAAGAGGCTGACAACCTATTTTAGATTTCTTTCAGTTTAAACCAAGGTGTCCTCTCAAAGAATGCTCTTTGAGATGCTAGTTTCTTCGTCCCCTCTTTGAGGATTACATTATGACTCTTCTTGTTTCACTTTTTAATATTTGTACAACTAATAATTGCATGATTTTAAGTGCACTTAAATAAGAGAAATGCTCTCTTTAGCTCTCTGTTATTTCTATCTCTCTTAAGAAATGCATCTAATCACTCTGTTTTCAAGGAAAAAGGTTCTTTCTTTGATCTTCTTTCAATGATAGTCCTCTCTCTATTTTGTCCTAGTTTGTGCGTAGGTATTTGGCATCAAACATTTGTCATGCTCTTCTGAAATTCAATTCATTTCCTGAGTGGGTGAAGTTCTTGGGTACACTTAAAATCTCATACATTGATGAAGAAAAAGGAACCGTCTCTTTCTTAGACAATGACACGATGGAAGAATTCTTCGAAGGTGGAGGATTGTTTCCTCTGACAAGTTTTCAGTTCATAGTTTGCCAGAATTTGCTTAATCTTTTGATTCACATGCCTAAACGATCATTAAGCACTGAATCTTTCCTGCTTTGCACGAGATTGGTGCTCAATCTTGAAAGGTATACTATTTGTTTGTCTTTTCTGTATCAATCACCAAAAGTGGTTCTATATTTCATATGTTACGTCAGTTTAGAAATCGTGTAACCAATCTTGTAGGAAACGTTTCAAGTTTCTACATCCAACTGTGACACTTGTGTGGTGATTTCTCCTTTGATCCATTTACTTCTCAATTCAGAGTTTCTGAAAGAAGATGGACCCAATCTGGCAGCTTTTTAGTAGTAGATTGTATTTTTCTTCTTATTTTTAAGATAACTCTTAGCTGGAAAATCATGTTAACTTACTAAAGATCTCTTATCAATTGCTTGTAATTATCTATTGGTTCAACAAACAATTGAATGTAGCGATGAAAATAAAGCAATAATTGTACATATCCGAGGCAACTTGTATCACTCATTATTTTTCATTTGTCTTGTGACTCTTGTATCTTCCTGCAATTATGTGGTATTAAGGATTGATTGCTCACTTTGTTCTTTTCAGCTTGTTTTTTGGTATCTTTCATTTGCTGTTAACTTGATGTGATTTTTTTTATTGTTTATGGTTTCAGTGTTGTAGTCAGGAGTTTCATGGAGACCCATGGAAGTTCACAATTGCATAGTCAATGTGAGCTTATCAGATTATTGGTGTGCTGCCGTAGGGCCTTGAAATGTTTGACCATCGCTTCCAGTGAGGAGAAAGAAGAAGAATCCTGGGGTATCGGGCTTTTTGGTGAGAGTTCGTCCCATGTTTTATGGTTAGTGAAATCTGCGGCTCTGGTAGTTGAGAGGGTGAACAATTGCTCCAACAGTGGCGACATGCACACCAACAGTATGATTTTCTCATTGTTGGATTACACTTCAGGTGTGTTCACTACATTAGCAAAGAATTGTCATAGTGTTTCTGTTAAAGCTCATAAATCTGGTCTTGACTACAAAGGAAAAGCATCGAGCAACTCCACTGAAGGCGTCAATGCATGCATAATTATAAACATGATTGCCGAGTTACTGAGGGATCAGTTGAATGATACTGTTAAAAGTGAAAGTACAGAAGACAGTTTTAGATTGATTGAACTGAATAAGATATCCTCATTGTTGTCCTGCATTCAGGGTTTCTTGTGGGGTCTGGCTGCCACATTAAATGACATAGATGCAGGAAACTGCAGTTTATCTGTAAAAGTTAGTGGTGAATGTAAAAATATTTCCAAGATAAATCAATTTATAGACATAGCTTCAGAATTTATGGATTCTACCTTTAAGAAGTTTCTGATTGCTAAAGGACTGGTGGAGGTAGATGGGGATAAAAGCTTTTGTAGGGTGGAGTCATCAATACTGAGTTCCTGTAATGATAGCAATACCTCCGAACATTTCGATTCAGACACGGGAAAAGTGTTCCTCATGCTACCTGAATTTGATCCAGCCAGTGAAGGAGGCATCTGGAAGAACCTACAGGGATTTTTGGGCTGTCAAAATCTTAATTATTTCTTTTTTATATGAGAACTATTCATTGCTTCTTCAGCTATTCTGAGGCTGCGTATCCGAACAAGATGTTCTCCCTTACCATTAAGTTTGATAAAATTTTTGCTTGGTCTCGCGCAAGAAATATTGCTGGACTTTGCAAACATGGATCAGATGCCAAAAGAATTTTGGTTTGTGTTAGATGGTGCTCTCCAGTTCGTGGAAGTATTAGGGCATCAATATGCATCGAGTTATCTGACTATGACTAGATATGTCATTGTCGAACTGGTAAGATTGCACTTCAAGGCTATTGGAAAATGCATTTTCTTGCAGTAGAAAATAGCAAAATTAGCTTCTCATGAAATGGAGTCAAGTACAAAATCATTAAGCTCTCAGTTGGAAGGGTTTGCAGTCTGTGGTGTGGAGGAACTCAAGGCTAGGCTGAGAATGTCTTTCAAGATGCTAATAAGAAATTCATCACATCTAGGATCTGTTATACAGGCTCTAGAAAGAGCGTTGGTTGGTGTACAGGAAGGTTGTACTATGATCTATGACATAACTATCGGGAAAGATGATGGCGAAATGGTTTCTTCTACTGTGGCAGCTGGGATTGACTGTCTGGACTTGGTTCTTGAGTGTGTTGAAGGTATCTCCTCATACCTCATGATAGTGATAAATTCATCTTCTTCACTCTATAAAACAATGTTCATCATTTTTTTTGTCAGAATTGTGCTTCTAATTTATCTGGAGAACATAGTCATTGTATTTTCTTTCCTATATAGTAATAAATATCATTCTCTTATTTCTTAATATTAAACCCTTTCTTTTATATCTTTCTATAGCTACACCATCATTTC
Source organism: Rheum nobile (assembly GCA_027886185.1). NCBI lineage: Eukaryota > Viridiplantae > Streptophyta > Magnoliopsida > Caryophyllales > Polygonaceae > Rheum > Rheum nobile. The sequence continues at coordinate 1,952,358 of WOAB01000207.1, read as the reverse complement.
AATTATCCTTGTACCTTGCCTGTTACACTCCCTATCACACTCATAATTTGACCATTGATGATGGTGGGCCCATATAGTAATCAAGGGTCAGTTTGTGAATGTAACGAGCAGTGTGACGAATTTGGGCTGCTACACGTGTAAAAGTACATATAACTGACATCTTGATTAACAGATTGTTCTCTTTAAGTAAAACAATATGGATTCAAAGATTATCATTTGTGTTTTTTAATCAACATTGTACAAGAGCATTGAGAGCTATCTGACAGCCTTATTACATCATTGAATTGTTTCCCCTTTCCCTGTTCCCCATTGTTTGCTACCTTTCTAGTGTATCAGTGCTTAATTTGTTGATGATCTTGTCATACGGTGTCTGTGCTCTAAATTATTGTACGTTACAGAAAGGTTCTTCATACCTTTGCACGATCCTATAAAGGTCGCTAGACTACTTTTCGATTCGTTTGGTTCTAACTAGAGAATTGAACTTTGAAGAAGCTAACCAACCCCGCGAAGGAGGCGATTGATCCTTGAGGAAAATGCATAAACCAAGTTAGTGCGGATCCTATGAGTGTCGTGCCAAAACTTTTGCACATGACAGCCTCACAATTCCCTCTCGGGATCGAGCTAGTCATAAGTTATGCTTGTAAATAGATATGTGATCGTCTGGTTCATCAGTCCCATCATAGTTGGGCATATTAGGAACATGGAGCTTCTTAGGGATTTTGATTTGCGCGATCATATCCACGAACGGCGAATCCTCAAAGCCATCAACGACTTCCTTCTCGATTGGTTGCGGGATATCGGATATTTTGGCGATCTTGTTGTCTAAAGGCCTGAGTTATTCTTGAATCTTCCGCTCACTAAGTTCTTCCATACTTGTAGGAATGTTGTTATCCTGATCAACCTGCATTGGTGCTACTCGAGCCGAGATCGGTTCAGTGGCATTCAACTATGGCGAAACGACAGTGTTAGTCACAAAAGAATTGATCTGCAGGGTGTGAAATATATCGTCATTCGTAGGGATGTTGTTGCCTTGCATCGGCAGAACTAGTGGCATGATCGTCTCACTGTCCAAGTTGAGATGTACTTGAATACCTTCGGTTTTCATGGGGCGTCTGGTATTTCCTAGGACATATGTGACTTATTGTACATTGCGATTTAAAAATCTCATTCTCATGGATTAGTCGTGAAACCTCCACATCATATTGGGTTCTCTGGTGGCTAAGGGTTTCAGTACGGATACATTGCTGGTCGAGCTCATTCCAAAGAGTTTCCATCATGCTCATAACCTATTAGACTTATCTTGATCTGCAGTATTGATTTGGATGTGGTTTTTGGTTTGAGTTTCAACAACAAGATTGGGATTAGTTGTTTCAGCCATCATCACAGGATGGAGAGGATCAATTTAATAACATGCTAGTTGGCCCACAGTGGACGCCAAATTGTTTTGGGCAAAAAAGAGCAATCGATCTCAATTTGCTGAATTGAGGAACAACTAGTTGAAGCAATTGCCCTGGTTCTTTTTGATAGCCATAATATCTGACCCCCCGTTAAGCTATACATCAGTATACTTATAGAGAATCTTTAACGGTCTTCTTTGCGTAATCCTATCATTTTTTCCTATTAAATTCTAGCTCCTTAGATCTCGCCATTCGCATGATCTTCTCATCGGAGTTAATCCCCTGATCGCATTACCATTGGCTTCTTATCATCGAGTCACTAAGATTGTCTTATATAATTAGTTTGGGTTCCTTTCAAGATTTGGGCCGCCTGATGGCTTCGGCCTTCGCAGGATCGCTTCGGGGTAGGTAGAACGCCATGTCTCGCTTACCGACTCTACAAAGAAGTACACGTCCGAATGGAATGCTCCAGAAATGGTTGAAGATGACAACACAATAATTTGATGTTGGGTAGGCGTGTAGAGGGTGACAACGTAACCGGGATAAGCGAACAACGTCGTCTTGGAGTCCACCGAGACGACTTGCACGACTTGCTCTTCTCGTGGAGTCCACCAAAAGTCAAACAAGGTTTGAATCCTTGAATGATGGAGTCCACCAACACTCTTGAACTTGGGTTGAGATTTGCTAGATTCGGGATCTAGCAAAATAAGCAAAACTCGCGATTGAATCAAATTCGAATCCTCAAAACTTGAACAATCAATATTCTAATCTAGTAATGAAGTAAACAATGTGTTTTCTCAAATTAATCAAAGCTGAAAAACTGAAATGCCAAAACCAACATATAAATAGTCTAAGAATGTCACGTGCTATAAACAGAAAGTAAATAAAAGCCTTCAAAGTCTTCTAGTGGGCCAGCCCATCAAGGACCTCTTCCTTGCCAAGTACTTCCTTCCTCCGAGCCCTCTCCAAGTCCAAGTCCACGTCCACAGCACGAACTTCCAGCCACTACGTCTTGACCGCGCCTCCCCACGCCTAGGCCACGCCTCCCCCGAGCCGCTGTCGAGCCACCGATGCCACGCCTTCACTGAGCTGCCTCCACGCCTCCTGAGCCAAAGTTATGCTTTCACCAAGCCGGCATCGATTCTCCTTGGCCTTGCTTGTATCATCCTCCCCTTCTTGGGAAAGATTCAACCTCGAATCTTCATGTGGACCGTCCATGAATACAAAATAGCCATGACTCGCAAACATCCCAACCAACCTAAGCCCGGACATAGCAATTCTTCCATCACTCTCACGCTCGGTATGTATAAAAATAAGCTTGAGGGGACTCACCTTCTTAGATCTCACCCAATCCCTCTTAGGGCTACACGCATACACAAGCTTAGAATACATCCTTAAAGTCTCACAAAACAGTAAGAGATAAGCCCTATAATTCTCAAAATGCAAGAATAGAGTAGTACTAGAACCCGAGGGCACAAAAGAGATAGACTTAGCTTTCTTGGGAGGGTTGATCATCTCATGAGGTAGCTTCCACTTCCGAGTAGGATGAGGTTGCCCCTGGAGGAGTAATGTGCGCGCATGTGCCCTATCTTGACCTAATTCATTCTTGCCCATAGGCTCAAAGTTGTACCACACCCCTTCATGGATGACATGATGCAGATTGCGCCGACCATCATGGATAACAAAATAATCAAACTGCCACGGCCGACCAAGGATAAGAGCAAACTCCTTGATCGGAAGCACATAATATTGCACCACATCTGAGAAATCCCTCATCAGAAAAGTCACGTCAACACCCGTGGTCACCTGGACTCTATGTTGTTTGTTGATCCATCCCATGGTCATCGTTTGACCTAGAGGATAAGTAGGGAGCTGGAGCTTCTGTACAACAAACTCTACCAAGATATTCTTCTCACTGTCGTTGTCCACCAACACAATGATAGCATGTGTGGTAGAAACTGAGCTCTCTCTGTAGCTGATCAACTGGCGGTCTGGGAACCTGCTCAGGTATCTCCTCCATGATCCAATCAACCAAAGTATCCATGGGAGCTAAATCAGCTTGCTCCCCACTGTCCCCGGTACCCTCTACAGGCGGCTCTACATAAGTGGGCTCAACTTTAATTCCTAAGAAGTTCTCACCTTGAGTGTCATAAGCGCCGCACTTGGTGTCTTCCACCTTAGCCGAGACGTCCATCTCATCCTTCTCATCCTTAGACTCGTACTCTCCAAAAGCATTAAGCAACACTTGCTTCTTGGTAGGGCAATCCCGAGCAACATGGCCACGACCCAAGTAGCGGTAACACTAAACATCTCTGGTGCGCGGAGTATCTTCCTTAGCAGCGTTGGGTTGGACTTTAGGCGAGGCCTGGGCAGCCTCCTCCTTGGACACATCCGGCTTAGATTGGCTAGCAGAAGCCGGAGTTCCCCACGTTCACGCCCCACTGGATTGCCTTCTCTTAGGCAACCCCTCATAGACCTATTGGGCATAGTGCAACACGCTCTCTATAGGAGGGTCTGGTCCAAAGTGCTAAGCTCAAACAAGACTGCCTATATCTTCATTGAGACCATTAGCAAATTTAGAGACTATGTACCTCTCAAGGAAGTTAACCCCAGACCTTGCCATAAGTTGCTTCAGGTTGTTGAAGTACTCAAATGGTGAACTGTTGCCCGGTCTCAATCTCTCCAACTGACCTTGCACAAGGTCCAAATAGTTGGCAGGCACAAACCGCCGCCTCATAGTCACCTTGAGATCATGCCACGTGCGGATTGACTCAATCCCATCTATGTCTCGCTCGATCTTGTCTGCTCTCCACCAAGACAAAGCGAACTCAGTAAAGTGCATGGTGTCCATGGCTACCCGAACATGATCTGAAGGATCATAGTAGTCAAAGATAGCCCCAGTCCTTGACTCCTATTCTAGGTAGGCCTCAACATCAGCAGTTCCGGCAAACTTATCAATCGACACCTTAGCATGGTGGTGCACAGGTGGTTCCCGACGATCCTCATCATACTGCCGCTCATAGTCTCGACTAAACTCCCGCAGCCCGGGAACATTACGGTGCGGCTGCATGTTAGGAACAAACTGCCCCGGCTGCTCACGAGGGCCCGGGAATGCCGGCCTCCCCCGCGCACCGTCCGTCTTCCGCCCCGCCGCTGCCGGAGGCTGAAGTCGCGACGATTGATGCACTGCCTCCTCTTCCTCTATCTCCGCCTTCGCAGCCCATCACTGATATGGGGTTTGCCCACGGCGTTGGTAGACTCCTCGGCCTCTAGACGTGTCAGGGCCACCCAAGTCGTTGAGACGGACGGAAATAGTGGCTTCGGCCGTGCCCTGTGTCTGGCCACCCTCCGGCTGCCTCTCCAATCTCCTCTCCAAAGCCTCAGTAAACTCAACACGCAGATGCGCATTGTTCTGGTGAAGGAGCTCCCGGATAGCGTCAATGATAGCAGGAGACACTGGAGAAGAAGGATCCTCACGTCTTGAATCCGAACCCACCATGGTGACGTGCGAACAATCTGTGTTTGACTAGGAAAGTGCTACAACACGCAAACTTGTGTTATTAGCCTCAACTGAAAGCACGAGAGAAGGATAACGTACCCTAGGAGAATTAGGGTTTATAGAATTTCGGCCCCCTTTGCTTGCCTTGGAGCCCAAGTAGTTCAACCTCCAAATCTGAAAATTTAGGAAAAGATATCTCCAAAAAGATAATAGAGATTTTCTTGAATTAATTTTAACAAATAAAATCAACACAAGATAAGATACTTCCTTATTTCTCTAGTGAAGATCTCGGCTGCCTTATGGGAAGATTGGGCCGCACTTTTGGGGATATGGCAAGATCTTGACTTGCCAAAATTTCGGCCAAGAGGATAAAAGGAAGGCCACCAAATATCCTTCAATATATCCTAACCAACCAAGATAACAATTTCCAAAAGAGCAAGATTTGTTTCCAAAAATTATCACCTCCCTTGGAAAAAAAAATCTCACACTGCTAGAAGGCTTAGGAAAGGGCCGAATTTGTTTGGGAAAATTTACCAGATATGGAATGTTTGTTAAGAAAAATCATATCTTGAAAAAGCAATTTATTTTTCTCCAAAGAAATTCAAATATTTGTTTAAAATCCAAAAATGCCCCTACTTTTAGAGAAAAGACGCCCGGGCGGGGTCTTCTCAAGCCCTTTGGGCCGGGACCACTTGACGTATGCCCTTGGACTTCTCAAGGCTTTGCCAGGGTCCACTACAACCTTTTTGACAAAAGTGACAAGGGCTACTAGCCCGCCTTTTTCCTTCCTTCTTTTCTTTGCTCTTTTCTTCATTTTTTTTACACTAAAATGCTGGCACGAAATTGAAAAACAAAAGAAGAAAAAACATCCATTCTCGCAAGCAGGAAATATCCGATTCAAACAAATATAACAATTTCCTTTTTGAAAAAAACGAAATTGATTTTAGCAACATACAATCTTCCACAACAAGATCTTCCCACGATCTTAGGAGAAATGGCTGAAAATGAATGGGAGAATGGGATTAGGGTTTCACCTCGGCAACCGCCGCCCACGGCCAGGCCGCCGCCGCTCCCCTCTCGGTTTTGCTCTCTCCTCGTCGGCACTCAACTTTCTTGGGTGGGTTTGGCTAGGCACTCGCTTCGATCGGCTCTGGGACATGTTTAAACAAAGCCCGTGAGAACTTAAGAAGACAAATACAAGCAAATTGGAACGTTCTACCTTGATTTGGCTCTGATACCAAATGATGGCTTCCGCCTTCGCAGGATCGCTTCAGGGTAGGTAGAACGCCACATCTCCCTTACTGACACTCCAAAGAAGTGCACGGCCGAATGGAATGCTCTAGAAATGGTTGAAGATGACGACACAAGAAGTTGATGTTGGGTAGGCTTGTAGAGGGTGATAACGTAACCGGGATAAGCGAACAACGTCGTCTTGGAGTCCACCGAGACGACTTGCACGACTTGCTCTTCTCGTGGAGTCCACCAAGAGTCGAACAAGGTTTGAATCCTTGAATGATGGAATCTACCAACACTCTTAAACTCCGGTTGAGATTTGCTAGATTCGGAATCCACCAAAACAAGCAAAACTCGCGATTAAATCAAATTCGAATCCTCAAAACTTGAACAATCAATTATCCAATCCAGGAATGAAGTAAACAATGTGATTCTCAAATTAATCAAAGCTGAAAAACTGAAATGCCAAAACCAACATATAAATAGTCTAAGAATGTCACATGCTATAAACGGAAAGTAAATAAAAGCCTTCAAAGTCTTCTAGTGGGCCGGCCAATCAAGGCCCTCTTCCTTGCCAAGTACTTCCTTCCTACGAGCCCCCTCCAAGTCCAGGTCCACAGCACAAACCTCCAGCCATGACGTCTTGACCGCGCCTCTCCACGCCTCCCCCGAGCCGCTACCGAGCCACTGAGGCCACGCCTCCACTGAGCTTCCACTGCGCCTCCTGAGCCAAAGCCATGCCTTCACCGAGCCGGCGCCGAGTCTCCTTGGCCTTGAAGCCAATTGATGGCTTCCGCCTTCGCAGAATCGCTTCGAGGTAGGTAGAATGCCACGTCTCGCTTACCGACTCTTCAAAGATGTGCACGGCCGAATAGAATGCTCCAGAAATGGTTGAAGATGACGGTACAAGAAGTTGATGTTGGGTAGGCTTGTAGAGGGTGACAATGTAACCGGGATAAGCGAACAACGTCGTCTTAGAGTCCACTGAGATGACTTGCACGACTTGCACTTCTCGTGGAGTCCACCAAGAGTCGAACAAGGTTTGAATCCTTGAATGATGGAGTCCACCAACACTCTTGAACTCGGGTTGAGATTTGCTAGATCTGGAATCCACCAAAACAAGCAAAACTCGCGATTGAATCAAATTCGAATCCTCGAAACTTGAGCCATCAATATTCCAATCCAGGAATGAAGTAAACAATGTGTTTTCTCAAATTAATCAAAGCTGGAAAACTGAAATGCCAAAACCAACATATAAATAGTCTAAGAATGTCACGTGCTAAAAACGAAAAGTAAATAAAAGCCTTCAAAGTCTTCTAGTAGGCCGGCCCATCAAGGCCCTCTTCCTTGCCAAGTACTTCCTTCCTCTGAGCCCTCTCCAAGTCCACGTCCACAACACGAACCTCTGACGGAGGCTAAATATGCACAGCAAATGTCGTTGACTAGCCCTATCAAAGTAATTATCCTAACCAACCTACTAAACAGAGTATAGCAGACAAGTAAGGGTCGAATCCCACAGAGAAGGTATGATGTAGTATGCAAACGTGAATGACAAGTAACAAGTAACTGGGGGGTTTGTAATCAAGAGAACACAAAGCAAGCAAGCAAGTAGATTGAGTAAAATCGAGAAAATAATATGAGGGAAAGTAGTCCTATTAGAGCGAAATCCACAGTACAAAGATAGAGTTTGATCACTGAAATCTATTCAATCCAAGTTCAATTATTTATCCTTATAGTCGTTCCCACCCTGCTCGTAAGTACTATTGATTCTCACAGTTGTCAATAGACTTATTATTATGACAATGATAAAGCACAACTGATTCTCACAGTTGTCAGCGTACTTTACCACCAGCACAACAATAGCAATGCACACAAGGATATAGGATACATGCAAGTAGAAAGACGTACAAGTACTCACTCCCCTACTTAACACGCAATTGATTCTCACACACAATTGTACGCTCGGAACCCCTATATGCACAATTGTGTTTGCCACTAGATATGCACTCGGAACCCCTATATGCAATCCTAGCAATTGATAAAACGTATTCAACCTAGTTGATCAGGCTAAGAAGAACAACAAGAAATCAAGTTCGATATAATCAAGAGAATCAATCCAACATTTATAAGGATAAGAACAAGGAATAGAAATCTCACAAACACATCAATGCACGGCTTCAATCGTCTAACAGAACAAAGGGAAGTTAGTTCTCCATCAACGGGGATGAAAAAACTCTAATTAGAAAACTACGTCTGAAACAATAGTGCATCTGATGATGATGATTTGGAGGCTGTGGGAAAAGAGGTTAAATAGAGTTACCCTAAATCCCCAAGATCACAAACCATATCTTACAAGGAAATAAAATAATAAAATAAAGGAAATCTGACTAATGCATAAAAGAAAATAAAGTAAAATAAAATAACTCTGGCCGCGAGGTCATTAAGCGCAGCCACCGCGGGGCGGTGAAGATCCACCGCGGGGCGTCGAACTCTCCACCACTGGGCGGTGGCTTCCTCTCACGCGGGCTCCATCCTTCACTGGGAGTCATCGCCGGGCCGCGACATTGCTGACGCGGGGCGGTGAACTCCAGACTTCAGCTCTCGTCTTCTTCTCTTCTTCTGCTGCTCTTCCAAATACTACCAAGTGTTAGTAGCCTTTTCCATAAATACTCCAGCAGCTCCATCTTCATCTCTAAACTCCATCTGAGCTGCAAATCCTTGGATTTCTTCACTTCTCTCCATAACATCTGGATTGCAGACTTAGCACCAAAACACATCCAAAACTCCTCCAAATCATGCTAATAGATGCTAGAAAAGGTGTATGAAATAACACCTATCAAATTCCCCCATACTTAGACCTTCACTCGTCCCGAGTAAGCTAAAGAAAAGCTCACCCTCTCAATCAACACCAAGGTCTCAGGAAGTACAAGAAAACGTGACACCAGCAAACTACAACATATCAACAATACGCCCAAGACAGCCAAAACAAGTGATGCAAAAAATAATCTAACCTAACTCCAATCTAGCTCCTTATCGCTCCATGAGTGGCCTACCCGACAGTCCTTCTATGACTCCCTTCTTACGACGCCTCCACCAAGATATAAAGAGAAATCCTAGAATCACTCTTATTCTCTTACGCTCATCTTGCCTAGGCGCCCTTTCGGGTTTTCACCTAGCCACTCATTTCACTTTGCTAGATATCTCACCAATACTCACATCACTCCAGTCCACTTTTGCCCTGGTCTATACCAGCCGGACTACCTGCTTTTTACCTGAACCGTCCTTTCGGGTTTTCAGTCCATCCCAGGATTTTGATTGCCTTTTTACTTCTTTTTGGCTTTTTCGATTTTTTTTTTTTAAATATGAAAACAGAAACGGAAACAATAATGCAGAAAACGAATGCAGAAATAAACTATGTACACTAGCTAGCAAGAAAGCAAGTCTATATCCATCCCCCATACTTAAACTGAACATTGTCCTCAATGTATAAAAGAGAACATCAAATGATAGGGGAAAGAAGAAATAAACTCACTATGGACCGGAAGGTGGTGGTGGGTACAACCCAAAGTAGTCCCTCATATGAGTGTCTATAGTGTCCAGACGCTCATCTATCTCTGCGTGGAGCTGGGTCTGCCAAGTCTGCAGACTGGTCTCTACTCTGGAAGTCCACTGATCCTGGCGCGTAGAGAAAGTATCCCATCTAGAGTACATCTCCTGCCAAGGTGCGACAGGTCCGTACACAGATGAATGCTCCTCGAATTGTGAAGAACCGAGGTCGTCCCCCTCTACAGGATCAACAACAAAACCACCACTAGGGCCATCTCCTTCACAATGTCGTACAGCTCACTCTCATCCCTACTCGTTGACGCTTTCTTCTTGCCTTTCGAAGCCATAAGTGAAGAATGGGAATGCTCAAATCAAAAGGCAGCAAAGAATACTCACAATCAAGCAAACACAATGTTCTGGAGAGACTCAGCACGGGGCGGCGGCATCGCGGTGAGAAACTGAGAACAGGCACCGGGTCGCGGCGAGGTCAGCGCGGGAAGGTAGCAACAGGAACGCGAAGCGATGGCAGCGCGAGGCGGAGCTAAAGCGAGGCGGGACTACAGCAGCGCGGTGGGGTTGTGTTTGGGCTTGGTTGTGAGGCTAGACTCCAAATGGGGGATTTGGGGCTAGAGTATGCTCAAGGTCGAGAGGGGAAAGTAGAATAGGAGTTTGAGGGGGCGCTGAGAATTATAAGTGTGGGGTGAAGTGGGGTTAGGTCAAGGAAGGGTAAGGTGAAGAGAAAGGGATGATGGGCCGGTCATGTACCATGGCCCATAAGGGAAATCTTGGCTCATAAAGAAGCCCAATCCGTCAAAACCTTAGTGACCTCTTAAGAATAAAGCTTTTACTCACCCGTTTAAGGTTTTTTCGGGGCCCATAATTTTTGCTTTTTTTTTTTTTTTTAAAGTTGAGAATCGATACCTGACCTTCACCGCGGGGCGGTGAGCTTCACCGCGAGGCGGTAGGAAGGCGCCGCGGGGCGGTGAGAATGGTTGGGCACCTCATCTCTTCTCAGTTTACTTTCGTACCTGAAATGTGAGTAATAGGCGAACAAAACAAAGCAAAATAAACTACGAAAATAATCTAATAAAAAGAAAAATCAAAGAAAAACTAACACGGGTTGCCTCCCGGACAACGCCTTGGTTATCGTTGTTGGCTCGACGTACTGCAGATCAACTACCATCTCGAATAGGATCCTTTCGGAATCCTCCAACTCGTCTCTTCCTGTGGAGACCTCTCATGGAAAGGTTTGAACCTTAGATCATGTTCCTTCTTCGCCACCCACTCCATGTTCATTCTCTTTGGAGTGTCGCCCCCATACTTAGAACGATACGGGGGCCGATATGGCTCAACATGGATATGCTGCACATCACTAGATAAAGGCTTGCTGCCTTGTATGGTTAGTGCAGGGGGGCAAGTGCCCAAAGCAGAGGAAATGAGGTCTCCTATATCATCTAGCAAGACATTATCAATATGCAATTCATGCAAATCATGCAACTCAATAGGTCCATCAGGAGTGGGACACTCAACTACGGTCTCTACGGCATCAATTTTAACATTTCCATGCACAGAATTATCAATATCATTAATGCAGAGAGGAGCGGGTAATTCAATGGAATTGGTATTATGAATATCATGTCGGAAAATTATTCCATCAAATTCCATAGTCAGGGTACCACTATCAACATCAATCTTAGTCATGGAAATTTTCATAAAAGGTCGTCCTAGCATAATAGGGGCAACTTGTTCATCATAATCCATATCCATAACAAAGAAATCAGCAGGGAATATCAGGGGACCTATCCTAACAAGGACATCTTCTACAATACCCTTAGGGGGTACACAAGAACCATCAGCAAGTTGTATAACGCAAGGGTCCTAATTCCAATTTCTCAAGTAAAGAATAAGGTAAGACATTAATTGAGGCACCCAAATCAAGCAGGGCCTTCTCAAAAACATGCTCACCTATAGTGATAGGAATAGTAAATGTACCTGGATCCTTGCACTTTGCAGGTAGACGCTTCTGAACTATCACTGACACTTGTTCACCCACTGGACTCTTCTTTTGAGTCTTTTGCCTTTGGACCTTCTTCACCGTGCATAGCTCCTTTAAGAATTTGGCATATCGCGGGATAGCCTTAATAAGCTTCAGCAGGGGGATGTTCACCTCACAGTTTTGGAATGTCTCGAACAAGTCTTTGTCGTCGACAACTCTCCTAGCCTTTAGCGCCTCAGGAAAAGGTGCCGGGGGCTTCTCTAAACCTAGAGGAGGGAACACTGGACGAACGTAGTTATCAATATAGGTGTTGTCAGTGGCAACAAATTTTCGAGGATCAGGTCGCGGCGAGCCCACCGCGGGGCGTAAGTGATTGCCGCGGGGCGGTGGGGTCGCGGTGTCTTTCCTGAGCACAGACACCGGGTCGCGGCGAGGGTCGTCGCGGGGCGGTGGGGTCGCGGTGATATCGACGCGGGGCGTGTCGGTGATTTCCTTTTTCTCGGGAATTTCATTCTCCTCTTCAGCAATGGGAGAAATAACCTTCTTACCACTTCTCAGCGTGATAGCACTCACATTTTCTCTGGGATTCACAGTGGTCTGGGATGGCAGGGAGTTTGAGGCCCTCTGGTTGATTTTGGTCACCTCATCAACTAACTAGCCAATCTGCCTCTCCATGTTCTTGATACTCGACTCAGTAGCCTGCACATGTGTAGCAAAGTGCTGAGTCAAAGTCTTCAGTATATCCTCAGTAGAGGCTCTAGAAGTTTGGCCCTGAGGCCTCTGTTGGTACTGAGCTCGTTGCTGGTACTATTGTTGCTGAGCCGGCTGATTATGCTGTTGTGCTGGCTGCTGACCACCCTGAGGGTCACTCCATCTGAATCCTGGGTGATCACGGCCTCTCTGGTTGTAATTCGGCTGTCCACCATACTGTTGTCTAGGAGCGCCGTAGCCTCCTACAGCATTGACTTCGGCAACACCGTCCTCTTGCAGCTGAGGACAAGCCTCGGTGTGATGGGCCTGATTAGAGCAAAGACCGCATGCTCTGGCGTGTTGAGGGGCATTCTGATTTGCTATCTTCATAACTATCTCCTTCAACTCGGCCAACTCAGTCAACACTGGGCTTGGTCCTGCAGGGGTCACAGCATTGACCGCCTTCCTCTGGTATGTCTTCCCGAAATTCCGGGTGCTCTCACTCATTTCCTGGAGTCTATTCATGGCGTCATCCGGTGTCAGGTTCAGAATACTTCCACCGCATGCAGCATCAACCATTCTTCTTTCTTGATCCAGCAGACCATTGTGCAAATAGAGAACAAGATCTTGCTTGGCATACCCGTGGAATGGGCAGCTGGAACAAAGCCTCTTGTACCTCTCCAAATAATCATAAAGTGTTTCATCACCAGCCTGCTCGATGTTGGCAATTGCCTTTTTCAAAGCATTTGCCTTCTTCGTGGGAAAATATTTGTCCAGGAATGCTTTGTGAAGCTTCGTCCATGTATCTATGGTTCCTGGCGGCAGGTGATAATACCAATCGCTCGCAGAGTCGAGGAGAGAAAAACCAAAAGCTCTCATCTTGATTTGATCTTCGGTCACGTTCCTGGGCTTCATGGTCATGCAGACATTGTGGAACTTGCCCAGGTGAGAAATCGGATCCTCTCCACTTAGACCGTGGAATTTAGGGAGGTAAGCAACAACTCCTGACTTCAATTCAAAGTTCACCCCTTCTGCTAGTGCAGGGATGATGACAGCTAGGGGTTGAGCCCCAATATTCGGCTCAGTAAGCTCTCTCAGAGTTCCAGTTCCAGCCATTACAACAGCTGGGGTAGTAGCAGTCTCAACGGTCTCGGTCTCAGCGGTTTCGACCTCTTCTTCCTCTCCACTTCGATTGCGCAGGCTTCCAAGAAAGGATATTTCAATCTCTGGATCCAAAGCTAGAAGGGGAGAGTCAGTACTACGGGTGTCGACCATAAGATAGGTCTCCACCAACAATCAATCACGAAAACACACAACAAACAAAAACCTTCCCCGGCAATGGCGCCAAATTTGACGGAGGCTAAATATGCACAGCAAATGTCGTTGACTAGCCCTATCAAAGTAATTATCCTAACCAACCTACTAAACAGAGTATAGCAGACAAGTAAGGGTCGAATCCCACAGAGAAGGTATGATGTAGTATGCAAACGTGAATGACAAGTAACAAGTAACTGGGGGGTTTGTAATCAAGAGAACACAAAGCAAGCAAGCAAGTAGATTGAGTAAAATCGAGAAAATAATATGAGGGAAAGTAGTCCTATTAGAGCGAAATCCACAGTACAAAGATAGAGTTTGATCACTAAAATCTATTCAATCCAAGTTCAACTATTTATCCTTATAGTCGTTCCCACCCTGCTCGTAAGTACTATTGATTCTCACAGTTGTCAAAAGACTTATTATTATGCCAATGATAAAGCATAACTGATTCTCACAATTGTCAGCGTACTTTACCACCAACACAGCAATAGCAATGCACACAAGGATATAAGATACATGCAAGTAGAAAGACGTACAAGTACTCACTCCCCTACTTAACACGCAATTGATTCTCACACACAATTGTACGCTCGGAACCCCTATACGCACAATTGTGTTTGCCACTAGATATGCACTCGGAATCCCTATATGCAATCCTAGCAATTGATAAAACGTATTCAACCTAGTTGATCAGGCTAAGAAGAACAACAAGAAATCAAGTTCGATATAATCAAGAGAATCAATCCAACATTTATAAGGATAAGAACAAGGAATAGAAATCTCACAAACACATCAATGCACTGCTTCAATCGTCTAACAGAACAAAGGGAAGTTAGTTCTCCATCAACGGGGATGAAAAAACTCTAATTAGAAAACTACGTCTGAAACAATAGTGCGTCTGATGATGATGATTTGGAGGCTATGGGAAAAGCGGTTAAATAGAGTTAACCTAAATCCCCAAGATCACAAACCATATCTTACAAGGAAATAAAATAATAAAATAAAGGAAATCTGACTAATGCATAAAAGGAAATAAAGTAAAATAAAATAACCCTGGCCACGAGGTCATTAAGCGCAGCCACCGCGGGGCGGTGAAGATCCACCGCGGGGCGTCGAACTCTCCACCGCGGGGCATCGAACTCTCCACCGCTGGGCGGTGGCTTCCTCTCACGCGGGCTCCATCCTTCACTGGGAGTCATCGTCGGGCTGTGGCATTGCTGACGCGGGGCGGTGAACTCCAGACTTCAGCTCTCGTCTTCTTCTCTTCTTCTGCTGCTCTTCCAAATACTACCAAGTGTTGGTAGCCTTTTCCATAAATACTCCAACAGCTCCATCTTCATCTCTAAACTCCATCTGAGCTGCAAATCCTTGGATTTCTTCACTTCTCTCCATAACATCTGGATTGCAGACTTAGCACCAAAACACATCCAAAACTCCTCCAAATCATGCTAATAGATGCTAGAAAAGGTGTATGAAATAACACCTATCAACCTCCAGCCACGACGTCTTGACCGCGCCTCCCCACGCCTGGGCCATGCCTCCCTCGAGTCGCTGCCGAGCCATCGAGGCCACGCCTCCACTGAGCTGCCACCGCGCCTCCTAAGCCAAAGCCACGCCTTCACCGAGCCGGTGCCGAGTCTCCTTGGCCTTGCTTGTATCACCGCCGGCCCAAGGCATTCTTCGTAGACTTTGACTTAGAAAAACTGAGGTTAAAAAATGACCGAACCCGACCTGACTAGCCAATTTGACAAATCTAATCACCATACACTTATATTTGAAGTGGATATATTCCATTTTCTTATACAACTTATTAATATACTTCATATATTGCAACTGGTGAACAAAATTTTCTTTCGAGCTTGAAATTATTAGATTAGTTATTAAGAATCTTAATACCAGGCCACAAACATGCATCAAATTTAGAGCATTTGTCCCGTTAATTATCGTTTTATTTTGATCTAAATATATATTATATGAAATAGGATCATATGCGGACGTCCTCTACAGTGTTAAATGCGGACCACTTCCAAGTCGCTGATCCATCCTCATTCTATGACTCACATGCGACAAAGATCTTCCTATTTAAACCTGCACGGAGGGGCCAAATGGTCTTTTTGCGCACCATTCTCTTGCCCCGACCGTGGTCTCCCTCTCTCTCGCGGCGCTCTTCCCCCAAAATCGCCATTGTTGGGTTCTCGATTTCTGCTTGAATTCCCTCTTTTCATCTTCATTCAGTTCTCGATTCCTCTTAAAAACTATTAGTTAGTGTGTTTTATTTGCATTCCGCTCGTCGATTATGTCAAACGGCTTGGATTCGAGTAAGGGGATTATCGTTTTGACCTAGATTTGTTTTTGCTTGAATTTTTGATCCATCCTTCCATTTAATTCTTCTTCCTTCTTCTGAATCTTATTCTCCTGTGATTGTGAATGATTTCTCGCTTCGATTTCTCCCAAAATAAACCAACCGATGTTGAATCTGTTGAAAAATCTAGGTTTTGTTCTTCGTTTGACTGTGTTCACTCTGTTGTGATTGATCTCTGCATTGTATTGTTTTTCATCCTCTTCTTGTGTTGGTTCAATGTGTTTGTGCTACATTATTTCGTGTCTTATTTGGTTGTGCCATTAAGTTTCATTGTTTTGAGATTCACATTAAAATTTCAAGATCAGTGTTGTCATCCCGTGAACCTAGTGCTCACTACTAATGCACCTCATTCAACTTCTTATGTACCTATTACAATCATTTTTGCCTCTTGTTTGGTTGTGCTACTTGATTTCATTGTTGTTAGATTCACACAATCAATTCATTATCAGTGTTTTCAATGCATGAACCTAGTGTTGATTAGCGATGAACATGTATTTAGTATCTTATGTACCTAATACTAACATGTTGTCTCTCTGTTTTCAATGTCTACATTTGTCCCTGTTGAACCTGGATGTGAAGCATCTTATGGATCTAATTGCCCTAGTCTTGAAGAAATTCCATTAGATGAGGGTGATTGACAACCACACTACGAGTATCATTTATCTCAAGGCGGTTCGATATACTATGTTCCAATTTGCTCCGCCTCTATCAAACCAGTGGCAGGAATGAAATTTGGTACGATAGAGGAAGGCGTTGCGTTTTACAAGCAATACACTTTTGAGTGCGGATTTGATGTTTGCCATGGATGTTCGCACAACAAAGATGAAGTTATTTTGCTGAAGTATCTATTATGCAGCAGGGAAGGTTTCAATCAAGGATAAAACAACAAACGTCTCCGTACAAGGATGTCGAATAGGGTCGGTTGTAAGGCCAAGTTCACCCTTCATTTGGCTAGCAGCCTGGGGTTCAAAGTAGTTGCTTTCAAAGTAAGTCACACTCACAAACTCATCGTCGACAACCATAGGAAGTTTATGAAGATGCGTAGGAAGATGGATGAGGGGCACAAGAAGTTTGTTATGAACTGCGAAAAAGCGAGCCTTGGTCCCTGATAGGACAAAAACCTACCACAAGCGTATGGGTTCAGTTGTAGCTTTTCAAGTGTCGTTCCCAATGAGGACTATGTAGTACATTTTGTAAACTTAAACTAGTAAGCTAAGCCATAAGAAGGAAAATTTGTTTGTTTAATATCTAAGAAAACAAGAAGCAAGAATTACAAAAGATGGTTGTAAACAATTAGAGAGAAGATCCTAGGACCAGGGATTCCCACAACAATGTCTTGGTAAACATACAGATATCTGCCTGAAATTAGTCTGAACTTGTCTGAAGGTAAGCTATCTAATGTCTCTACTAACTCCTTTCAGACGATAATAGATCTGCCAAAATTATAACTAACAATCCTGTCGCGCAGAGCTAATCAAATCTAGACCCTTTGGGTACTTAGAATTTAGGATCAAATTGGGTTAACATTCGTTGTCGCGCTCTGCCATGTCCAGGCAAACCTAGGATTTCTATGATAGCTTAGGATTCCACAAGAGTAGTTAAGTTGTTGTTGCACAAATAACACTCAGGTTCAATACCTAGTAATCTGATAAAGTAATATCATTTCAGGCTCATACCCTATCTGAGTTATCTATTAAGGATATCTCCTTTCATACTCAAACCTAATAGAAACCTTATTAACATGCATCAATTGCATTAAGAACTCTAGGATTGAATCAGACAAGGTTCCAGATTTCAATTCAGGCAAATACCATATAAATGTCTACCAATCCATTGTTGGGATCACCCCAACCCTAGAATTGAGAGATTTAGCCAGACATGTTTGGAGAAACAATCAAAAACATTATATGAACAATAGAAATCATTCAACTAGATTAGAAGAAGAGAAATACTTGATCAAATCCAGGGAAACAATCTTCAATCTTCAGAAGTTTTCAAAGAAACTCCAAAACACAACTAGGGCTAGAGAGAGAGTGGGCAAAAGTGGCAAAAGAGACGTGCCAAAAAGGCCCTAGAAAGTATTTATACTGTCCTAAAATAAAAGGGGTCGAAAAAATAATGTTTCGAGTCCGCGGGAGGAGCGCACGGTTTGTGACAAAACCTGCACAGTTTGTCACAAACCGTGCCTCTATATAGAATGCGTCTTCCTTTATTCTGGAGGCCCGCATGGTTTGCAGCATCCGGCACGGTTTGTCGCAAACCGTGTAGAACTGTGACACGACTTTGTAATCGTCATAACTTTTGATTATCTGGTCCAAACGCACTAAAATTTGGAGGAGTTGTAGTTGACATCGTGATCTTTAATCTGGCGTTGGAATCACTCAATTCTGATTTACGTATAAAAAGTTATACTTCTTCAAAGACGGGACAAAAAACAGAGATCTCTTGCGCGCCAAGGCGAGTTCTTTGTCGTCGTTCATCTTTGTGTTCGACCATGTACATCTCCTATGACGTCCATGCCTCATAATGCACCTCATTTGCCCGCTAAAGTACATGAAAACATGCAAAGACTCATGTAGACCTCTAAACTAAAGAAATTCATGCAACTACCTAAAAATGCAAGATAATAAACGTGGAAATGCCTAAACTAAAGCCTAAATGCAAGTCCTAAATATGTATAAAATGGATGTCATCAAATTCTCCCAAGCTTAACCCTTGCTTGTCCTCAAGCAAGTACACAATCTATAAATCCACAAGACGTGTCAAGGTTGTTTTTACCCAAGAGACAAGTGAACAATGATCATGAGAGTCCAAACATAAGACAAGTGGAGTCATATCATGCTTTGCAACCAATGATAGAGATGTAGATAGTTCCTCTACTCCAAACCTTACAAGGATAAAGAAATGAAGTCACTCCACTCATGTGTTTAGGTTTGTGTTTCGCTCAATTCTCTACTTTGAATACTAAACTACCATAGGCTTGCAACAGTGTCCTAAATCACCACTACGGATGACCATGTACATAACAAAAATCATGAGGACTTTACAGGGTTGTAATGGGGCCAAGGTATAGGATTAAGGTAAGGATATACTTAGGCCATGTGGTGCTAAATCCGGGGAAGAGAATTATGACGGCGGCTAAAAGATGCACAAGCAAATGTCGTTGATTAGCCTTATCAAAGTAAATTATCCTAACAAACCCACTAAACAGAAGTATAGCAGACAAGTAAGGGTCGATCCCACAGAGAAGGTTTGATGTAGTATGCAACCGTGAATGACAAGTAACACAAACGGGGGGTTTAGTTATCAAGAGAACAAAGCAAACAAAGCAACTGAATTGAGTTGAGTTTAGAAAATATAATAAGGGAAATTAGTTCTACTAGAGCGAAATCCACAAGTACAGAGATAGAGTTTGATCACGGAAATCTATTCAATCCAAGTTCTTTAATTATCCTAATAGTCGTTCCCACCCTGATCTTAAGCACTACCGATTCTCACAGTTGTCGATAGACTTATTACTATGCCAATGATAAAGTACCATTGATTCTCACAGTTGTCAGCGTACCTTAGCACCAACACAGCAATAGCAATGCACACAAGGATATAGGATACATGCAAGTAGAAAGACGTACAAGTACTCACTCCCCTACTTAACATGCAACTGATTCTCACTCACAATTGTACGCTTGGAACCCATATACGCACAATTGTGTTTGCCACTAGATATGCACTCGGAACCCCTATATGCAATCCTAGCAATTGATAAAAAGCATTCAACCTAGTTGATCAGGCTAAGAAGAACAACAAGAAATCAATATCAATATAACCAAGAGAATCAATCCAACACTATAAGGATAAGAACAAGGAATAGAAATCTCACAAACACATCAACTGTACTACTTCAATCGTCTAGCAGAACAAGGGTGAAGTTAGTTCTCCATCAAAGGGGATGAAAAACTCTACAGAAAATAACGTCTGAAAACGGAAGCAATCAAGTGATGATAAGTCTCTGTGTGTTCGTATGTTAACCTAGAAAGAGGACTTAAATAGTCTTAGGAAACTAGGTTAAACTAACGCAAACAATAAAGGAAACAGAATAATAATAAAATAAAGTCTCAAACATAAAAGGAAACTAAATCGTTTCTGGCGCGAGGTCATTAAGCACAGCCACCGCGGGGCGGTGAATTCCACCGCGAGGCGTCGAACTTCCACCGCTGGGCGGTGGCATCCTCTGGCGCGGGCTTCATCTTCACTGAGAGTCACCGCCGGGTCGCGGTACTTCTGATGCGGGGCGGTGAGCTCATTTCTCCAGCTCTCTTCTTCTCTGCTTCTGCTGCTCTTCAATCCTACCAAGTGTTGGTAGTCTTCTCCATAGATGCTCCAGCAGCTCCATCCATCCTCATGCTCCATCTAAGCTGCAAAACCTTGGATTTCTTCACTTCTCTCCAAAACATCTGGATTGCAGACTTAGCACCAAAACTCATCCAAAACCTCTCCAGATCATGCTAATAATTGCTAGTAAAGGTGTATGAAATAACACCTATCAAATTCCCCCGTACTTAGACCTTTACTCGTCCCGAGTAAACTAAAGAAAAGCTCACTCTCTCAATCAACACCAAGGCCTCAGGAAGTATAAGACAATATGACACTAGCAACTACAGTATATCAACAATAAGCTCCAGACAACCAAAACAAGTGATGTAAAGATAACCTAATCCTAACTCCAATCTATCTCCTTATCGCTCCAAGAGTGGCCTACCCGAGTCCTCCTTATGACTCCCCTTCTTATGACGCCTCCACCAAGAGATAAAGAGAAATCCTAGAATCACTCTTCTTCTTTTACGCTCATCTTGCCTAGGCGCCCTTTTGGGTTTTCACCTAGCCACTCATTTCATTTTGCTAGATATCTCACATATACTCGCATCACTCCAGTCCAATTTTGCCTTGGTCTATACCAGCCAGACTACCTGCTTTTTACCTGAACTGCCCTTTCGGGTTTTCAGTCCATCTCAGGATTTTGGTTGCCTTTTTACCTCTTTTTGGCTTTTTCGAATTTTTTTTTTGAAAAAAAAAAAAATCAAATCCGAATGCAAAAGTACAAAACAGAAATGCAGAAAACAAAAATGCAGAATCAAAGCTATGTACACTAGCTAGATCGATAGCAAGATAGCAAGTCTATATCCCTCCCCCATACTTAAACCGAACATTGTCCTCAATGTAGAAAAGAGAACATCAAATGATATAGGGGAAGAAGAAAATAGACTCACTGCGGGTCCGATGGTGGTGGTGGGTACATCCCAAAATAGTCTCTCATATGAGCATCCATGGTGTCCAGACGCTCATCTACATCAGCACGGAACTGGGTCTGTCAAGTCTGCAGACCGGTCTCTACCTGGGAGTTCCACTGATCCTGGCGCACTGAGAATGTGTCCCATCTAGAATACAACTCCTGCCAGGGTGCGACAGGACCGTATGAAGATGAAGGCGTCTCAAACTGGGTAGACATGGGGTCGTCCCCACCCACAGAATCAGCAGCAACAACATCAAAACCACCACTAGGGCCCTCCCCAAACGGACCTGAAGGAGCAACAGCAGGGGCATCATCGGTCGGCATCCGGCTATCACTGGGAATCCACCAACCCGCATAAGAAGGCGAATAAGCAAAATCCCGGGGAACAATCAGAATGTGGCCCTCATAGGATGACCAGACCAAATCACCATCCTTCCCCAGTGGCTTCAGCATCGAGCACATCTTCATGTGTGCTAAATCATACACAGCGTAGGCAACAAGCCGAGGAATCTGATCGCAAGCAATCACTCCAGCACAAAGAAGGGTAATCAGACCACCCCCACAAATATCACGTGGCTCGCCATCACGAATCCTCACCAAGGAACCCAAGAAAAGGGTAGCCCAACACGGCGTATACTCAACAGTCCCCAAGATGCTCATAAACCACTGGAAGTCCTTCATAGGCACCTTCCCATCGTCCGCATGGCCGAAGAAGTCTCGCATCATCACCTTGTGGATCAACCGCAGACACGGGTTCACCAACTTGGAATTCACCTCCTGACCCTTCGTGAAACTCCTGCCCGTAGTAGCCCGCCAGAACTCCATCATCTCGGAATCGTGAATATCACCAGGCCACCCATCAGTTGGGTCCTTTGTAATACCCAGGGCTCCATGCACCAACTTCAAAGATAAGGAGTAATCACGCCCATTGTAGGTGAACATGATCTTGCGCAGATGCCTATCGTCCGAGTCATTGGTGAGCCTCCTGAAAGAGGCAATAAACTGGTAGCACAGTTCTGGATACGCAGGGGCATCCTTTTCCAAAAACTTCCCTAACCCACATTGTGTCAAGCACATGGACACACATGCCAACATTCTCAATTGCTCCAAAGTCGGCTTATGGAAAAACTTCGAGGCCAGCACCTTCCTCTCCTTCACCACATTATAAACCTCACTCCCATCCCTAGTCGACACTTTCTTCTTGCCTCTAAATGCCATAAGTAGGGGATTGAAGTGCTCAAAGCAAGGCAATCTAGAGAACTTACAAGCAAACAGACACGCAGCTTGGAGAGTCTCAGCGCAGGGCGGTAGGGTCGCGGTGAGAAACTGGGAGCTGTGGCCGGGTTGCGGCGAAGTCAGCGCGGGGTGGTGGCAGCAGCGACGCGAAGCGGGGGCAGCGCGAGGCGGAGCGACGGCGAGGCAGGACTAACGCGACGTGGTGGGTTTGTGTTTGGGCTTGTTTGTGAGGTTAGACTCCAAATTGGGGATTTGGGGCTAGATTTGGCTCAAGATCGACAGGGATATAGATGTGGGAGCTTGAGGGGGGAGTTGGAATGAGAGGTAAAAGATAGTGGGGTTAGGTCAGGGAAAGGGAAAGGAAAAAGGGATGATGGGTCGGTCATGTACCATGGCCCAAAAGAGAAATCTTTGCCCACCAGAGGGAACCCTATCCGTCAAAACCTTAGTTATCACTGAAGAAATAAGCTTTTACTCACCCGTTTAAGGTTTTTTCGGGGCTCATTATTCTTGCTTTTTCTTTTTTTTAAGAAGAGTCGAGAGGTTATACCTGACCTTCACCGCGGGGCGGTAGGGAACGCCGCGGGGGGGTGAGACTGGTTGGGTACCACATCTCTTCTCGGGTTTACTTTCGTACCTGAAATGTGAGTAACAGGCGAACGAAACAAAGCAAAATAAACTATGAAAATAATCTAATGAAAGGAAAAAAAAATCAAAGAAGGACTAACACGGGTTGCCTCCCGGACAGCGCCTTGGTTATCGTCGTTGGCTCGACGTAGTGCAGATCCATCACCATTTAGAGTAGGATCCCCTTTGAAATCCTCCTACTCGTCTCTTCATGTGGATACCTCTCATGGAAAGGTTTAAACCTTAGACCATGTTCCCTCTTTGCCATTGACTCCATTTGTACTTCCTTTGGAGTGTCTCCCCCATACTTAGAACGATGTGGGGGCTGATATGGCTTAACCTGAATATGATACACGTCACTAGATAAAGGCTTACAGCCTTGTATGGTTAGTGCAGGGGGGCTAGTGCCCAAAGTAGAGGGAATAGAACTTCCTACATCATCTAGCAGGACATCACCAACACGCACTTTATGCAACTCAATAGATCTTTCATTAGTGGAACACTCAACTACGGTCTCCACTGCATCAGTTTTAACATTTTCATGCACAGAATTATCAATATCACTAATGCAGAGAGGGGTGGACAATTCAATGGAGTTGGCTTTATGAATATTATGTTCAAATATAATTCCATCAAATTCCATAGTCAGAGTTCCACTATCTAAATCAATCTTTGTCATGGAAGTTTTCATAAAAGGCCGTCCTAGCATAACAAGAGCAACTTGTTCATCATAATCCATGTCCATAACAAAGAAATCAGCAGGGAAAATCAAAGAACCTATCCTGACAAGAACATCTTCCACTATACCCTTAGGGGGCACACATGATCCATCAGTAAGTTGTATGACAATGTTAGAATCATGCAAGGGTCCTAATTCCAATTTTTCAATCAATGAATAGGGTAGAACATTAATTGAGGGACCCAAGTCTAGCAGTGCTTTCTCAAAAAGATGTCCACCTATAGTGATAGGAATAGTAAAAGTACTTGGATCCCTGCATTTTGTGGGCAGATGCTTCTGAACTACCACTGAAACTTGCGCACCCACTGGACTCTTCTTTTGGGTCTTCTGCTTTTGAGCCCTCTTCACCGTGCATAGATCCTTTAAGAACTTGGCATATCTCGGGATATCCTTTATAAGCTTGAGTAGGGGAATGTTCACCTCACAGTTCTGAAATGTCTCGAACAGGTCACTGTCGTTAGCTACTCTCTTAGCCTTCAGCGCCTCAGAAAAAGGTGTTGGGGGCTTCTCAGAACCTAGAGGAGGGAACGCGGGGCAAACGTAATCATCATAGGTCTCTTCAGCGGAGACAGAGTTTTGTGGACCAGGTTGTGGCAAGCTCACCGCAGGGCGTGAGTCAGCGCCGCGGGGCGGTGGGGTCGCGGTGTCTTTACTGGGTTCAGGCGCCGGGTCGCGGCGAGGGTCGCCGCGGGGCGGTGTCAATGAAACTCCTTTACTGGCTCCTCCCCTAGTTTCTGGCCGGGCCGCGGTGGGGTCTGCCGCGGGGCGGTCGGTGATTTCTTCCTTCTCGAACTCGTTCTCCTCTTCAGCATTAGGAGCAACGATCAACTTTTTACCACTTCTGAGCATGATAGCACTCACGTTCTCTCTGGGATTCACAGTGGTCTGGGATGGTAGGGAATTTGATGCCCTTTGGTTAATCTTGGTCACCTCATCGGCTAACTGACCAATCTGCCTCTCCATGTTCTTGATACTCGACTCAGTAGCCTGCACATGTGTGGCAAAGTGCTGAGTGAGAGTCTTTAGCATATCCTCAGTAGAAGCTCCAGATGTTTGGCCCTGGGGCCTCTGTTGATAAGGGGCTCTCTGCTGGTACTGTTGTTGTTGCACTGGTTGTTGACCACCTTGAGGGTCACTCCATCTAAAGCCTGGGTGGTCACGCCCTCTCTGATTGTAATTGGGTTGTCCACCATATTGTGGTCTAGGGGGTCCGTAACCTCCTATAGCGTTTACTTCAGCAATACCTTCCTCTTGCAGCTGGGGACAGGTATCGGTATGGTGGGACTGGTTAGAGCAAAGTCCACACGCTTTAACTTGTTGAGGGGCATTCTGATTTGCCATCCTCAGCACCAACTCTTTCAGCTCGGCCAACTCAGTCAACACCGGGCTTGGTCCTGCAGGGGTCACAGCATTGACCGCCTTTCTATGGTATGTCTTCCCGAAGCTCCTGGTACTCTCACTCATCTCCTGGAGTCTCACCATAGCCTCATCCGGTGTTAGGTTCAGAATACTTCCACCGCATGCAGCATCAACCATTCTCCTCTCTTGGTCCAGCAGACCGTTGTGCAAATAAAGGACAAGGTCCTGCTTGGCATATCCGTGGAATGGGCAGCTGGAACAGAGCCTCTTGTACCTCTCCAGATAATCATACAGTGTCTCATCACCATCCTGCTCAATGTTGGCAATTGCCTTTTTCAAAGCATTTGCCTTCTTCGTGGGAAAGTACTTATCCAGGAATGCTTTGTGCAGTTTAGTCCATGTATCTATGGTTCCTGGCGGCAGGTGGTAATACCAATCGCTCACAGAGTCGAGTAGGGAGAAACCAAAAGCTCTCATCTTGATCTGGTCTTCCGTCACATTCCTGGGCTTCATCGTCATACAGACATTGTGGAATTTGCCCAGGTGAGAGATCGGATCCTCTCCACTCAGCCCGTGGAATTTAGGGAGATAAGCAACAACTCCCGACTTCAATTCAAAGTTCACCCCTTCTCCTAGCACAGGGATGATGATAGCTAGGGGTTGCGCCCCTATATTTGGCTCAGTAAGCTCTCTCAGGGTTCCAGTTCCAGCCATTGCAACGGCTGGGGTATTGGCAGTCTCAACGGTTTCTGTCTCGATAGTTGCAGTCTCAACGGTCTCAACTGTCTCTATTCCTTCTTCTCCGTCTTCCCTTTGATTGCGCAGGTTCCTAAGGAAAGATCTGTCAACCTCTGGATCGAAAGGAGCTAGAATAGGGTCAGTACTATGGGTGTCGACCATAAGATAGGTCTCCACCAAAAATCAATCACAAAAACACACAACAAACAAAAGACTTCCCCGGCAACGGCGCCAAATTTGACGGCGGCTAAAAGATGCACAAGCAAATGTCGTTGATTAGCCTTATCAAAGTAAATTATCCTAACAAACCCACTAAACAGAAGTATAGCAGACAAGTAAGGGTCGATCCCACAGAGAAGGTTTGATGTAGTATGCAACCGTGAATGACAAGTAACACAAACAGGGGGTTTAGTTATCAAGAGAACAAAGCAAACAAAGCAACTGAATTGAGTTGAGTTTAGAAAATATAATAAGGGAAAGTAGTTCTACTAGAGCGAAATCCACAAGTACAGAGATAGAGTTTGATCACGGAAATCTATTCAATCCAAGTTCTTTAATTATCCTAATAGTCGTTCCCACCCTGATCTTAAGCACTACCGATTCTCACAGTTGTCGATAGACTTATTACTATGCCAATGATAAAGCACCACTGATTCTCACAGTTGTCAGCATACCTTAGCACCAACACAGCAATAGCAATGCACATAAGGATATAGGATACATGCAAGTAGAAAGACGTACAAGTACTCACTCCCCTACTTAACATGCAACTGATTCTCACTCACAATTGTACGCTCGGAACCCCTATACGCACAATTGTGTTTGCCACTAGATTTGCACTCTGAACCCCTATATGCAATCCTAGCAATTGATAAAAAGCATTCAACCTAGTTGATCGGGCTAAGAAGAACAACAAGAAATCAATATCAATATAACCAAGAGAATCAATCCAACACTATAAGGATAAGAACAAGGAATAGAAATCTCACAAACACATCAACTATACTGCTTCAATCGTCTAGCAGAACAAGGGTGAAGTTAGTTCTCCATCAAAGGGGATGAAAAACTCTATAGAAAATAACGTCTGAAAACGGAAGCAATCAAGTGATGATAAGTCTCTGTGTGTTCGTATGTTAACCTAGAAAGAGGACTTAAATAGTCTTAGGAAACTAGGTTAAACTAATGCAAACAATAAAGGAAACAGAATAATAATAAAATAAAGTCTCAAACATAAAAGGAAACTAAATCATTTCTGACGCGAGGTCATTAAGCACAGCCACCGCGGGGCGGTGAATTCCACCGCGAGGCGTCGAACTTCCACCGCTGGGCGGTGGCATCCTCTGGCGCGGGCTTCATCTTCACTGAGAGTCACCATCGGGTCGCGGTACTTCTGACGCGGGGCGGTGAGCTCATTTCTCCAGCTCTCTTCTTCTCTGCTTCTGCTGCTCTTCAATCCTACCAAGTGTTGGTAGTCTTCTCCATAGATGCTCCAGCAGCTCCATCCATCCTCATGCTCCATCTAAGCTGCAAAACTTTGGATTTCTTCACTTCTCTCCAAAACATCTGGATTGCAGACTTAGCACCAAAACTCATCCAAAACCTCTCTAGATCATGCTAATAATTGCTAGTAAAGGTCTATGAAATAACACCTATCAAATTACCAGGACGACACCATGCTTGTAACGATCCTTCACATCCAATTTTATTCTTTAAACCCATACAACAAAACCATTTTGATGATAATTTATCTCCTTTCTTTGCTCATTCTTCCTTGTCTTATTTATCTCTTTTTTTCTTTCTTTTTCATTTTTTTTAGACAAGGAAGAAAGAGAGGAGAACATTACAAAGCTTAATTAAATCCAACCACTACCATATGCAACCTCCCCCAAGCTTGGCTCAAGTCCACACTAGTAAGACAAATAGAGTATCCTAATCCCCGGATGGGTAAAATAAGAAGAATATACAGGCTTGGTATGCTTTTGTGGAGCTTCCAAAGAAAAGTCAATTAAGGCACAAAGGGGCTTCAAGCAGAGGAAAACATATATAGGGTGGCCAAGGAACAAGGGTTTAAATGAAACATTGCCTCAATCATGTTAATGTCATGTACATAAATCATAGATATAGCCTTGAAAGAGGTATTAATGCAAGTTATGGAGTTAGCAATCAGAGAGAGATTCACACACATAGAGAAAAAGAGAGGACTTGCACAGAAATAGTCCTAAAAGGCCAAAATCTCACCGGCGTTTTGTCTAGAGTATCGGTCCTAACACATCCCAATCAAAGATCACATGCTCAAGCCAATTGTCTAAAGTTCAAACCCTCATAGTCATGCTCATAATGCAATTTCAATATCAACAACCAAAACATATTAAGAGGATTCATAACTCATGCATTACAAGAAAAACAACCAGAGGGAATCAAGCAAAAAGGGTCAAATCCAACATCCATAATGCAATGCATGGAAACAAGTTCATAATGATGAAAAAAAATGCAAAGACAACTAAATCTTGGATGAACTAAGATGATCATGCAAGTCTACATGTGAATTGCTCCCCCAATCTAAACCCTACAGTGTCCCAATGTAGAAAAAGAACAAAAGAAGAGGAAACTCACATCTAGAGTCTTAGGTTGCCTCCCAAACAACGTATCTTTTGGGTCATTAGCTTGACCTCCCATCACTTTCAAGTACTCGAATCGGGAGGGTCGGTGGTACCCTGCTTGATCAGATCAGGTGTGACAACAGGCTTCAGTCGATGACTTTGCACTTTGAACTTTTCTGAGTTTTTATGCCATAACTCAACCGTCCCACCTCTTAGAACTCGAGTCACCCAATATGGTCCAGACCATCTTGTTCCTTTAGTTCCTGGAAACATGGCAGATTTCTCATGAAATAACAAAACTGTATTTCCACACTTGAACTCAACCTTTGTTCTGACTTTCTTCCTTGTCTTGGGAGTTTGCCTTTCATTGCTTTAGCAGTTTCACAACCATCCGGGTCCGGATCTCCCAAAGACAAATCCATCAGACAAGCAATGTCAGATTAGATCTCATCTTGCCCGGGATCAACTTCAATCTTACAGCAGACACCTGTGATAGGAGTTGGTAGAGTGTCTTTGTACATCTCAAGGAAGTAATCCTTGAAATATTTATGCTTAATCTTCTCTTCCCCTATTGTGAATGAAAGCTTCCCATTCTTGACATCAATATTAGCCTCAGCAATGGCTAAAAATGGTCTCCCAAGGATGATGGGAGTTTTATCACTAACCTCCATGTCAAGTATCAAAAAATCTCCTGGTTTGAAGAACTTTCCCACTTTCACAGGGACATTTTCTATTATGCCAATAGGATGAGTAACAGACCTATCATTCATAAGGAGACGCATCTTGGATGGAACAGGCTCACCCAATTTCAGTTCTTTGTAGATTGACAAAGGCATAACATTAACACTAGACCCGAGATCACAAAGACAATTATAAGTCACATTGTCAAATATGCAGGGATAAAAAATTCACCCGGATCTTGTAGTTTCTTTGGCATCTTCTCAGCACAATCCATTGTCAAGGCCACAGTCTCATAGTCCTCCAGCCTTCTCTTCTTGATCAGAATCTCTTCCAGGAACTTAGCATACGCATGCATTTTAGTGAGGACATCTGTGAAAGGTATGTCAACATACAACTTCTTCATCATCTCCTTAAACTTCACAAATTGGTGCTATAGCTGTATCTGAATCCTTCTCTGAGGAAAAGGCAGAGGTGGCTTGTATGGCGGGGGATCAATATACTTGGGTTCTTATTCTTGTGGCTTCTCCACATGCTCTTTTGTCGCTTCTTTTTCTCTTGGACTGTTCTCCTCCAACTGTTTTTCTTTACTCAGAGAGACATCCCTGCAATACTCCCTAGGGTTGACTTCAGGTTGACCATGAAGTTGACCAGCAGGCCTAAGAACATTCATAGCAATTTGGGCCAACTGACTCTCCAATTGGTCCATCCTCTTAAGCAAGCTCTCGAAGTTGTCAACCTTCTTTGATAGGGCTTCCAACTGAGAAGCCATGGTCCCCTGAATCTTATCCATTTCCCTCAACACTGACTCAAGTGCGGAGCTATCAGAAGTCTGAGCGGGGGCTTGATTATGCGGTTGAGAGACTCTCGGTTGGAACCCAAGAGGTGGTCTTTGTTGAGCATCGTCATTCTTGTAGGAGAAGTTTGGATGATTCCTCCATCCAGGATTATAGGTATTAGAATACGGATCATTCCTAGGGCCTCTGTTGAAGTTATTCATGTAGTTCACTTCTCCCTGAGACTCGTTCTGGGAAGTGAAGAGTTGACAAGATGATATAGTATGGTCACCCTCTCCACAAAACTGACAAGCTACACCAGAAACAACTTGTATGGATTGCCCTGCACCTTGTGCTTGAGACTTTTACACTAATAGATTCAGCCTCTTGATCTCTTATGCCATAGCATCTATTTGAGCTTGTTGGTGCATCTCAGAGCTAACCTCAAACATCCCTGCATGTTTCTTAGAACTTGAAGTAGAGCGAGGATAGCTGTAATAATGAGAATGTTGAGCAGTACTCTCTATCAAGTCACAAGCATCATCAACTTCCATACTCATGATTCTACCACCCGTTGAAGCATAAATGATTAGCCTGATAGAACTGTCAATAGCGTTGTAGAAGACATGCAGTAAAGTCCATTTTTGTTGCCCACGGTGGGGGCACAGCATCAGCAATTCATTGAATCTTTCCCACCCCTCATAGAGAGACTCTTCATCCTTCATCTTGAAAGCAAGAATTTGATTCCTCATCTCAGCAGTCTTCTTTGGTGGATAGTATTTGTTGATGAATGCCTTTTTTAACTCATCCCAAGTTGTTATCGAGCCAAAAGGTATGGCCTTGAACCAAGCTTTGGCCTTGTCTCGTAGAGAGAATGAAAAGGCTCGCAGGAAAAGTGCACCTTGGGACACTTCATGGATCTTCACTGTATCCATCAGCTCAATTTCATGTGTCATACAACTGAAAGTGCAAAACTCAACATTTTCATGTCTTTGTGCACTTACCGTCCTACCTATTGTGTATGCGTACCACTCCATGCTTCAGTCGTTGTGTACATTGTCCAGAACATGGATTGTGGCATTCTTTATGTCAAACGAGATGACATAGAAGTGATCATTGTTCGCCAGTATTGACATGATAACCTACAAAAACGTAGTTTCAGAACAAAAATATACACTTGAC
The DNA here is from genome assembly GCA_027886185.1 of Rheum nobile. NCBI lineage: Eukaryota > Viridiplantae > Streptophyta > Magnoliopsida > Caryophyllales > Polygonaceae > Rheum > Rheum nobile. The sequence continues at coordinate 1,921,093 of WOAB01000207.1, read as the reverse complement.
ACTGAAATAGATTTTTCGTTTTTGTAGTTTCAATGATTACCATGTCAACATCTCTCATTTGTCGTCCATGCACCGTTTTCACAGCAAAATCCAGGTTTCTCACGAAGTCGTGTAACTCATTCTTCCAGTGCAATTCTTGTGTTATAATGGACACATTTTATTATATTTTTTTGTAATATCTCACTTAAATTAGAACGGTAATATGGTAATTTTAATCTGATAAAAATAAAAGTTATGAAATTTATTTTATTTCGTTTAGAGGAGTAACTTAAAATTTTCATTAACTTAAGTTCACAAGTTAGTTCAAGATAATTATGTACAATTATCAAATGGGCTATAATAGTATTTTATTTCGTTTAGAGGAGTAACTTAAAATTTCCATACACCGCCTAGGGCTGCATAGGCGAGAAGAAGTCTCAAATGTTGTGAAATCAGCAACATCTTAGAAGATGGTGGATGCATAAAATATAGTTTTGGGTGAGATTGTGTAAAATAAGACTCATAGTTAAATATCAAACATCATCCAAACATAGTTTTATAAACATTAATGGATTTGAGAGAGCATCCTCTCTGAATATTATTTTGTTTGCTGGTGAACCTGTTGTAAAATGATGTGAACCTACAAGCATTATTTCATGAACCTTATGATGTCACTTGTCTGTTAGTTGTTGTTTTCATTTTACTTGTCCATGAACTTGAGACATAAACGTATGAACTATTTCCCCTAGTGTGTATGCACATATCTCTCATAGATGTGAACTCGTTTGTCTACTATTGATTTTGAATTCATCTGCAAGCTACAGGTATAATATGATGTTCATTCCTTTCACCAGCGTCGATAACCACAAGACGAGTGTTACGTTTGGTGTTGGATTAATATTCAGAGAGGATGCAGGATCGTATGTGTGGTTGTTGGAGAAGTTCAAGGAAGCTATGGTTCAAGAGCCGAAGATTATTTTGAGAGACTAAGACCCATCCATGAAACTTGTGATTGAGCAGGTTTTTCGACACTCTCGCCATCGCCTGTGTATGTGGCATATCATGAGCAAAGTATTGGGGAAGACGAAATATGATACTGAGATAGGTGAGGTGTTTTGGAGCATGCTAAACAGCATTGTTTGGAGCCATTATTTGGATGTCGTTGTTAGACGAATATTCCTTGCTTAATCGAAGGTGGTTCGATGACATGTTTGCTATTCGGAAGTACTGGATTTCGACTGACTTCATAGACATTCTCTTTGGTGGTTTGCTCCATACTACATCCATTTCTGAGTCGGCCAATAGTTATTTTGGACATTTTAATGACAAATATTACTGCCTTGTCGAGCTTGTTATGCATTTTGACATTGCTATGGACACTTAGAGACACCATCAAGCAAAGTTGAATCACGAATGCTTGACGATGGTTCCAGAGTTGAAGAAGCCTCTAAGTTTAAAGAAACACACCTCTGAGTGTACATAATGTCTATGTTTCTAAGTCTTCAGAAGAAAATTTGTGATGCTTGCTATTCGTGTTGCATGGTCTCCATGTCGGACATCAATGGTACGAAAGTATATGTCATTAAGGAAGGCAACCTAAAAACAGTGGAGGTGGAACATCTGGTTACGGAGGACGTCTTCATATGTAGTTGCAGGATGTTTCAACGTATGGGATTGCCTTGTCGGCATATGATTTTCGTCTTCAAGAACTTGTGTTTGGATAGGATCCCGGCCAAATACGTCCTTATGCGGTGGACAAAGGATGCCACCATAAACCCGATCTTCACAATTGATGATACCGTCGACAATCAGTGCGTGGCTATTGAAGAAATGGAGTTGCTTATGAATGATGGTATTTCCGACTTTTATAGTTGCGTGGGGTTACTAGAAGACAAGCCGGATTTGTTGAAACAATTTTTATCCCTTTTGAAGGAGAAAAGGGCCTCCTTATTGAGTATTGGTGGGGACTCTTCTAGCGGTGCTACTTCGAACCTACAGCATTTGGAGACATACGCGGTTGTTGAAATACCCTCTAAGGTTAACATTCTGCCACCGAAGCAAGCTAAGACAAAAGGAAGTGGAAAGCGTATTCGTAGTGGCAGAGAGATATCCATGGTTGCTAGCCGCATGTTCCGGACAAAGGCGTTGCAGGAGATGCAAGAATTATACCACTCACAACAGCCACACTTGTAACAAAGTGCTAGATTCTTAGACGTTTTCTGAAGTTAAATCACTTTTAACAAGCACATTCAGTAGTTTGTGTGGAACATTGTTATCTTGTTTGTTACTGTTTTTCTCTAATGAATTATAAATGTTGCTTTTAGTCGTTCTTCATAATTTCAGCTTATTCATCCTTCGCTTGAACTCACAGCCCACACATTTTAAATCCTATGAATCTTTAGCTTATCATTCATGAACCTGCAACATAACACCTATGAACCTGCCACAATATCTAATTTGAACCCACACATTGTATTATATGAACGTACATGAAAAGGAATATGAATCTCAAGACCAGAAACTTGAACTTCATACACCATCTTCATGAACCCCCTAAATTTGTTACTTGGACTCACATTTTTCACATGTAGATTATATGAACCTGTAAGTTCAACTTCATGAACCACCCAACTAGAAACTATGAACCTACCATAATATATACTTGAACATGTATATTACATTATATGAACTTCTTTTGTTAAATGAACTTACATTAGCTAACGCATGAACTTGAATATGAAAACACATGAACCTCGTACAGTAACTTGATGAACCTTCTAATGCATGTACTTGAATCTAGTTCCCAGTTTCTAAAGTATATGAACCTTAAAGTTCATGTTCATGAACCAGCAACTCAAAATTAACTTCTACTACGATTTAAAGCATTTTACGTGTTTAACTGAACATGGCTTCCCTTTTTTTCACCCATTTTGTTATTGGTTTTGATCGTAATGCTTTTTTTGTTCCCTTTGTCCTCTTTCATTACACTTGATGTCATTCTAGTGTATTTATCCCTTTTTGTTGTGTTCTACTGATGATGTTATGTTATTTTTTCGTTAGGATCACGATCTTTCATAACTAGAATCACAACATAATGAACAAGGTTCATACCGTGAATTTATTTTTGTCGTATGAACCTACATGAGTTAACAATAAACTTGCTATCCAAAACATTACTTGAAATCATTTGTGAGCATAGCTCACATAAAGTTGTCTTAACACCTTACTTACATGTTCTTGTCTGTCACAAGTTTCATTACTTCAAAAACACAATCCAATTTCTTAGAAAACACCTAATGTCTTGCATTTTCAGAACACCTAGAAAAATCCTTACAAATTAACAACCTAGTGCTCTTTACTGCCTTCCTTTTCAACACTCTTTGCATATGTGATCCTCTTCATCACCTCAACCTTTAATTTGTTGACATCCGAGGTAATGATGGCATGCACATACTTGATCCTCAACGCTTGGAGGCACTTTTTCCTATTTCTCTTATTCATTTCAACTTCCCAGTGCTCATTTGGTGATCCCGTGTACATCTCCATATGCCTTATGGAATACATTGAAGAGTTGAGTTTGTCTCCGGGTTCTTCCCAAGGCAAAGGCACAGTTGAGGCTTTTTTTCTTGGCAGCTTGGAGCGCTTTATACCTTTTGTGCAACTTTGCGGTGGACATGTATTATGCAAGTAGCTTGGTCTGTATAAACAATAGAAGAGAAATTGTTTTTCGTTATTACAATTTCATGTGTCATACAACTGAAAGTGCAAAACTCAACATTTTCATGTCTTTGTGCACTTACCGTCCTACCTATTGTGTCTGCGTACCACTCCATGCTTCAGTCGTTGTGTACATTGTCCAGAACATGGATTGTGGCATTCTTATGTCAAACGAGATGACATAGAAGTGATCATTGTTCGCCAGTATTGGCATGATAACCTATAAAAACGTAGTTTCAGAACAAAAATATACACTTGACACTGAAATAGATTTTTCGTTTTTGTAGTTTCAATGATTACCATGTCAACATCTCTCATTTGTCGTCCATGCACCGTTTTCACAGCAAAATCCAGGTTTCTCATGAAGTCATGTAACTCATTCTTCCAGTGCAATTCTTGTGTTGTAATGGACACATTTTATTATCTTTTTTGTAATATCTCACTTAAATTAGAACGGTAATATGGTAATTTTAATCTGATAAAAATAAAAGTTATGAAATTTATTTTATTTCGTTTAGAGGAGTAACTTAAAATTTTCATTAACTTAAGTTCACAAGTTAGTTCAAGATAATTATGTACAATTATCAAATGGGCTATAATAGTATTTTATTTCGTTTAGAGGAGTAACTTAAAATTTTCATACACCGCCTAGGGCTGCATAGGCGAGAAGAAGTCTCAAATGTTGTGAAAGCAGCAACATCTTAGAAGATGGTGGATGCATAAAATATAGTTTTGGGTGAGATTGTGTAAAATAAGACTCATAGTTAAATATCAAACATCATTCAAACATAATTTTATAAACATTAATGGATTTGAGAGAGCATATATAGTCAAATAATCACATGGATCACGCATTAATTTTTAATCTGCCTAGCCCCCCCCCCCCCCCCCCCCCCTCTCACTGCCTAACGACTTTTAGAACATTGAGTATAACAATGAATGTAGTTTTTAAAATTTAAATATAGTAATAAAGGTTATATGATTTATTATGTTTATCCATGAAGGGATAAAATAATAAATATCCTAAGTATGTTATCCCTTTAAGTTATGAATGGTCTAAATTATGATTACCCTTATGTTAATTATAATTTAGATAAACTTATCAATCTTAACCTAGATTATTTGCGTTAAGATTAACAAAGTATTAATCAAGATTTAAATAAGGTTGGTTTTATAAAGAGATATAACTTAAGCTTCATTTTAACCTAAATTAATTTTTATATACTTTATTTTAGGTTAAATAATTATATAAACTTAGTATATTAAAATAAATAAGTTTGGGTAATTTTTATAATTATTAGAAAGTTAAATAAGGGTATTTTTGCCACAACTTACAACGTTGAGCAAATATGTGTAAATAAACTAAAACTGGGGGAGGCCGATCGCGAAGTGAGCCATCTTCTTCAACCTCCAGCTGCCGCGCGCTCAAGCTCTCGTCAATGGCGGAATTGGCTCCATTTCAAGCGCGATTGGACGAATTCGTTCATGGGAAATTAAGAGGACGATCTTGCGTATTAAACCATCGATCAATCGGAATTAAAAGGGACGAAATCGCCGGAATTTTGTCCGAGAATCAAATATATTCGTTCGTATGAACCGAATTGAATTCTTCAAAATTCGATCTTATCTGATTGAATTAGAAGGAGAAAATTACGGGATTGTGTCTAGGGTTGTAAAGGCTTCAAAATCCTTATAAATACCCCTTCGATCCATCCTGCAACCCATCCAATTTCAACTGAATTCCCAAGAACCCTAAATCCCGATTTCGCTTGTTCTTCATAAAAATCCGAGCACCACGGAGCTTTGTTTTCGCAATAACCACCACAATTAGCTCCGCCCCTAAGCCCTCTTGTCCCAACGACGGAGACGAACCGACGAGCCCCAATTTCGCCCAAGAACCGGCGGTGCCACCAAGCGACTCCGGTGAAGTTCTTTTGTCTGATCTCGGTTTTGTTTTATTTTATTTTTATTTTATTTTGCCTAATCATGATTAAATTGGTTAATCTAGATTATTGGAAAATAAGTTTGGATTAAGTTAATTTTATGAATATTAAAATTAAACTAATTATATTTATTTTTAGTATTATATTATATTATGACTGATTAAATTATAACTCTTCATTTAGATAATATTTTGAGTTAGCAGTTTTTAGGATTATAAATAAATTATTGGATCAATTTATTTATGATATGATTATTTATAATATACGACTACTTGATTTTTAGAAACGTATAAATAATCGTTTTATCAAAAAGCCTTGAAATTGATTTATTTAAGAATTAAATAAATTCAATTAGAAACTGAGACCTTTAGAGCTGTTAAAAAATTACCGAACCCGTTTTACCGACCTGACCGACCCGCTTTTGGACCCGACCCGACCTGACCGAAATTTTTGATAACCCGAAGTTACCGAACCCGAATTTACCGAGACCGAACCCGACCAACCCGAACCTGACCCGATTAACGAATAAATGTAGAGTATTAATAAAATATATATGATAAATGACATATAAATAATGATAACATGCTTAATATCCTAAAAAAAAGAACATTGTTGTACTTATATAATTTTTTATAATGTAGAAATTTATAAATTAATATAATAAAAAATAAAAACAAAAATAAAAATTGATTTTGGTCTACTAATATCAATTACATTAAAATAATTAATAATATTATTATTATTTTAATTCATTTCAAATTATTTTGACATATTTAAATTAGTTTATAACTATTTAATAATATTTAAATAGTGAACAAAATATTTAAAAAATGACGCTCTTGACCCGTTGGTTAACCCGAACCGCCCGCTGACCTGTAATGACCCGACCGGCTTGACCTGTTATCCGAAATGACCCGACCCATTCTCAACCCAAATCCGAAATAATCGAACCGAACCCGACTTGACCGACCCGATTGACAGCTCTAGAGACCTTGTATCCTTGAAACTTCTATATTGAATAAATTATCTGATTATAATTTATTTATTGTGTGTGATTTGGGTACGTTTCGGAATTGTGTTTGGAACGAAAATAAAGCAGGAAACCAATTTGCTTTTTGCGAGCAACCATCTCCGATACGCCGTTCATCTTCTTCGTGATTCAAGGCAAGTTGTTCACTCTTGCAATTTATTCCATTTTTTCTTTATTGACAATTAATCTATTATCATAATTAAGTTGAGATAAATATTCTTAAATTTCATTTGTAAACTTATGTGTTAAATTGATGTGTAAATAAACCTTATTATTAGGTTATATTTGCTAGCAACGACCCTTATATATATTATTATTATAGGGTACTAGATGGACTTTGGTGTGGATTTATATGCTTAGTTAGCACGAGTATTCGTAGGAACGCTAATTACCTTGGGAGGTTTAGTTTTTTCGTTATAACTTGGTATTAGAAGGATTATCGTCCTAATACTTTTGGTCATGATCAACCCTTATTTGAATATAAGTGGTGGTGCACTTAGCTAGTGCCGAAATTCGGGATTCATCCCATGATATATATCTCATTACGAGATTAGTGTGGATTAAAAGCTTGTGTCATCCGTCCTATACGGCACATCAGTGGTTGGTTTTAGACAACCTTGAAGTAACAAATCGAAGACGAAGGCTTGCAGTTGAAGATTTAAAGTGATATTATTTTTAAGGTTGTTTAGTATTAATTTAGTTTTCTTAAATAAATGTAATACTTAGATGAGTTAGTCATGTGATAAGGGTTTATTTAAAAGTCTTAAGCTGTAATTTCACATTGTTTGTATTACTGTCCTTCTCAATTTACGAGAGAAATTTTAATAAATGAATTGAGTATTCGTTATACAAGTCTTCCGCTACTCTTTTATTATTTAATGTATCTTTATTTAGTTAAGCATAATTGTTCTGATTAAAGCCTAGAGTGACTTTGGACATTAAAGTCTGAGTTCACTGGCGTGTGGCACTACCGACGTAAGTCGGAGGTGTTACATTTTTTACCACATTTTCACTTGTATTCTATCATCCATGAACCTCATAGGTTCATGGACCTTCAAGTTCAAGCTTCATGAACCACAAAAAATAAAACCTATGAACCTACCAAAATATCCACTCGAACCTGTATATTACATATATGACCCCCTCTAGTTAAATAAACCTACAGTAATTAACTTATGAACTTAAATATGAAAACTCATGAACCTCTTATAGTAACTACATGAACTTTCTAATGCACCTACGTTTATTCTATCATTCATGAACCTCACATGTGTATTCCAATCCACATGCACAAAAATGACTTTATGAACCTAAAGTTTAATCTGTATGAACCTTACGTCATAGATTCCTGAAGCACATACTCAAACATATATCCCCAATCCAACACCTTAAGCAAACAACAACATATATGTTTCCTATTCAATATGTCACATTTCATTCACTTTCATCATACCAACACACGCAACATGAATTCATTTATCTGAATCTAACAAACAAAATTAAATATTTCTTAAATGAATTCGCTAAAAGAACTCTTACGATATTGAGTGTATATACGAAGAACCTGTTAGGCTTGTTGTTTTTTCTATCTCGTTCATTGTAATTCAAAACAGAACTCCAAGCACCAACAACCTTGTAGAGTTGTAGTGGACATCCAGTTCCATCCTACTAAACTCAATCCTTGTAGTTTTCCGTATATGGTCTTTAAACACCAGCTCACTATTCAACGAGTAAAAAAACTCATTTTATATCTTTTAAAAGTCCTAGATCATAGATTCCTGAAGCACATACTCAAACATATATCCCCAATCCAATACCATAAGCAAACAACAACATATATGTTTCCTATTCAATATGTCACATTTCATTCACTTTCATCATACAAACACACGCAACATGAATTCATTTATCGGAATCTAACAAAGAAAATTAAATATTTCTTAAATGAATTCACTAAAAGAACTCTTACGATATTGAGTGTATATACGAAGAACTTGTTAGGCTTGTTGTTTTTTCTATCTCGTTCATTGTAGTTCAAAACAGAACTCCAAGCACCAACAACCTTGTAGTGGTCATCTAGTTCAATCCTATTAAATTAAATCCTTGTGGTTTTCCGTATATGGTCTTTAAACACCAGCTCACTATTCAACGAGTAAAAAAAAAACTCATTTTATATCTTTTAAAAGTCCTAGATCATAGATTCCTAAAGCACATACTCAAACATATATCCCTAATCCAACACCATAAGCAAACAACAATATATATGTTTCCTATTCAATATGTCACATTTCATTCACTTTCATCATACAAACACACGCAACATGAATTCATTTATCTGAATCTAACAAAGAAAATTAAATATTTCTTAAATGAATTCGCTAAAAGAACTCTTACGATATTGAGTGTATATACGAAGAACATGTTAGGCTTGTTGAATTTTCTATCTCATTCATTGTAGTTCAAAACAGAACTCTAAGCACCAACAACCTTGTAGTGGACATCCAGTTCTATCCTACTAAACTAAATCCTTATGGTTTTCCGTATATGGTCTTTAAACACCAGCTCACTATTCAACGAGTAAAAAAACTCATTTTATATCTTTTAAAAGTCCTAAACAGTAGATTGTTTTGTTTTCATTAAAATTGAGACAAACACTTTTTCTAAAAAAACAAGAAAAAAAACTTACCAATCGTTGATTGCTTTTATGTCCACGTACTCCCAAACATTCTTTTGCTCCTTACTTGGCTTTGCCAAGATTTCCACTGTTTTGTTCTTGTACGGGCTCTTTAGTGTCTCAGCTGGCTTCTTATGCCTCGGCCTATAAACATGTGTCTATGTAATTGTGAGTGTGCCCTTCTTTTTGTCCTGCGTCAACTTCTATGTTAAAATCCTATAAGATTGTTGTTTCAAACAAATAATAACATATAGTTCAGTTTTTCTTCTTCACCAACCTTTTGTCCCTCGGCCTTCTGTATTGGTTGGTTGTCCTTTTCATCCACCTTCTTCTTGCCCTTGCTAATTTCTTTTTTTTCAGTTTAAGATAGGAAGAAATTAAACAATGTAGTGTGATATTGTAAATTCAAACAAAAAAACCAATAGCAAAAAACCTTACTTCATCGTTTTTTGGTTCTTCTCTTTCTTCTGTTTGTTTATGTCCCTCCTTGTCTCCTTTTGCGACACCTATCTCATGTGTTTATTGTGGTGCCTCCTTGTATTGTGCTGCAACGTTTTCCTCTTGTGTCACCATCTCTATATCCATATTATTTGTCTCCTCCGAGCTAATGAGCTTGAAACTTGGAGGTGTGAAATATCCACATTTCTTGCCCTTTTTATCCTTTTTTCCTTTTGTTGCTTAGTTTTTCCTTGATTCACATCACTTCCAGCTTCCTTTGTGCTTTCTTCAGCAACCACCTCTTCTTCATTTCCGTTGATGTTCTCCTATTGTGTTTTTTTCGGTGTCTCAGTTTCTCCCGTCAGATCTCCCGTTTCATTGTGTTGTGGATTTCATTCCATATCAGTTGCTTGATCTTGTCCTTCCACATGTGTGTCCTCTTGATGCTTTTGTGTTTCAACATCAGTTCCTTCTCTCTCAGTCACTTATATCCTTTCACCGCCATACTCCCTTGCAATCTCACCCACACCCTCCCAATTATCTGTATTTACGGATTTGTTGAATGGTGTAGAGACACCAGCAAAAAACCTAACCTTGGCCTTTGATGCTTCAGTTTTTTCTATTTGTTTGAGGCACTCAATTAGCTGCGGGTCAAACCAAAAAGGATGTTCTGAGTCCTTCCATACGGTCTCAAAGTCCGCCTCGAGCTCCTCTTGTTCTTCCTTCTTCCCGATGAGTACATGCAATGTCTTAAGCATGCTCTTAACCACCGGATTTTCCTTTGAATTCTTTTGGCATCTTCTTCACCATAGTAGAAATCTCAAGGATCGTGGTTGCTACGTTCATTGACTTTTCAGCAAAAAAGGTTTGCAACCACTTCTTCATTCATGAAAACAATACAGCGTGTTAGTCACGCGAACAAGTCAACAGTTATAAGTAAGATCATGTTATTATTTTCAAACTTTTAAATAATACAACACATGAACCCTATTCAATACAAATATGATCCTACTATTAAGAACATAACCCACATTCAAAATCGTGTCGCACCTTATTGCACATGAACCTTTTACCATTGTCAGTTGAAGCATTGTCTTAGAATATGTGTGAACCCCTAGGTAAAGTTACATGAACCCACACATTATAAAATATATGAAACTTAAATTGAGGTTCATGCACCAGCAACTTAAAACCTATGGACCTACCACGGTAGCTACTTGAAGCAAGACATAACATTTACGAACCTTAAGTGACATGAACCCACAATTAAAAGCACATGAATTTGAAATCTAAAAAACATGTACTTTATACATTAACTATATGAACCTTCTAAGACACCTACTTGATTCCAGTCCCCACATGTTAAATTATGTGAACCTTTACTTTAGTTTCATGAACCATCAACCCAAAACATATGAACCTAGAATAGTATCTACTTGAACCCACAACTTATAGCATATGAACCTTTTATTTTCATGAACCAACAGTTATAAGAACATAAACCTAAATGTCAATAACCATGAACTTGCTAATTAAGCACATGAAACAAAAAAAAAACTTTATGAAATGTTTTCATTTAGTTGTGACAGTATTTGATATTACATGTAGCATACTTGCTTCAAATCTTTGCTCCTTTTTCTCCTCCTTGTTCTTATCTTCAATTGCTTGTTCATGTAGTAGCCTTGTCCTTCTTTTCTATTATTTTCCCTTGGCAAAAACATCCCACCTTCATCCCATCCTTTTGCCTCTCAATCAATGTCTTATCTTCCCATTCCAAGAAGACCGGGGTAGTGCTTGGTTTCGGCTTTCCTAGAATGGATACTCTGTCAACATAGAGTAGTTGTTTTACACGGAAAACACATGCAGTTAGTACAATTATATGAAAATATTAAGGAATATTAAAGCAGTTTGTAGATGGCGGTACTTACCACCAAGAATAGAATAGGTCCCCTAAAGAACATCTCCTTCTTTTCACTCCATTCGAGCTTGGTTTGTATCAAGATGTCCACTACAAACTGGCACCAATTTATGTCTTGCACATTGCTGACATCGTTCATCATCAAACTTTGCGTCACAGTGCCCTTCTGGTTGCTCTCAACAAGCACAGACATGAAGAGAATCAAGAAAGGCCTCTTGAACCACGGCTCAGATGTGCACTCCATCACCATCTCTAAGACACTCGTTGGCCTTATTTGTTTGTATTTATGGAAGAAATTATTCCAGTCGTCAATGATAATGTCGTTATTTTCCTCCTTCCCTCTCTTGACAAATGGTATATCTCCCCTAGGAATCCCAAGAACCCAATGGACCTCCTCCTCATTCACCTCTATACACCCTCTGTCTCCCATCTTTATTGCACACTTGACTGGATCAAAATGGTCAACCACCCAATAGGCGAGCTGTTTAGGTACTTCCGTCAACTTCAAGTCGAGTAGACTACAAAACCCATGCTTATGATGCAATCTTTCTTGTTTTGAGGGAGCTTTTCATGCGTCTCCACAAACAAAACTGGCACGTTCCTCGTGTTCAAGCTCTCAAACTTGCATTGCTTTCTTCCTTGCTTGGTTGACTTTTCTTTCTCTTTGCAGGGACTAACTGTATATTTTCCTTCTTCTTCGGACTCGGGAGCTTCTCCTTCTCCTTTTTCTTTGAAATCACCAGCTTTATGCTGCCCTTTTCCTTGCAAGTCAGTGCCTTGCTCCTCCCCTTTTCCTTTTCAGCGTTGTCCTGTTTACGTATCATAACCTCTTTCCCTTTTCTCCTTGCGCATTTTCCCTTTTGAAGTTGATGCTTTAGCTATTGTCTTTAACCTAATGTTACGCTTCTTCGGAGCAGGTTTTTCAACCTCAACTGAGCTTCCGTCTCCAGTCGGTCATTGCTCTACAGCTCTCTTGCGCATTCCTTTCCTCGGCGACAACTTTCTCTTTTTTGCCTGAGGCTGTGCTGTCACCTGTCTCCTTACTTCACAAGATTTTTTTGGTCCCATCCTTATTAAATGCCCACACTCTCATTCCCTGAACTCTCACCCTCCTCCTCATCATTGTAGTTGTTGCTCGGATCATCATCATCATCGCCTGCTAGATCCTCTGAAATAGTCTTTTTAGGGGATTCCTCCTCATCAACTTCAGTCGCCTCAAATGACGCCTTCTTCTGTGTGTCCTCCCACACAGGCTTGTTGCACAGGCTTCTCTGTCTTTTCCCAATAGACTTTGTTTCATCTCGTACTCGGTTTTTAGGATTCAACTTAGCTTTTTTCAAAGCTAGTGTAGCTAGTTGTATGTCTTTTGTAAACATTTTTTATATAAGATTGTTAGATTTGAAATCTGCACATGAACTAGATATATAAAGAATATGAACCTCATAATAAAAGACATGAACCTAGTGTTAAGTACACATGAATCCATATTGTTAACCCCATGAACCACAAGTTAATAACTTAAGTAAACATAAGTAAACACATAGATGAACCACAACTTCAAATACCATGAACTTTACACACAAAATACATGAATGTCATAACACAAGGTTCAAATACATTATGCTACTGTAAGAACCTTTTATATACTACACATGAAGCTAATTCATACTACACATATCTATAGAATGGTTTTAGATGAGAACTTTGCACATGAACTTGATATATAAAGCATATGAACCTAATAACAAGAGGTTCACAATCACTAACCATATGCATGAACCTAGTGTCAGGTACATATGAACTCATATTGTTAACCCCATGAACCACAAGTTAATAACATGAGTAAACACACAGATGAACCACACCTTAAAACACAATGAACTTTACACACAAAATACATGAACCTCATAACACAAGTTTCAAATACCTTACGAAACTGTATGAACCTTTTATACACTACACATGAACCTAACATATAATACACGTGAACCTAATATAATTTACACATTCAACTCTGTTGTTGTTGTACTCATGCACATGAAAACCTAGATTTTGTTGTTTCCCAAACTCATTCATGTATCATCTGACCCTAGGAACATCGATTATTTCATATGTGAACTCAATCATGACTGTTCATGTCATACTAATCGATCTAGTAAACCTTAAATTTGGTGGACATTTAACCAAAAATCTTCTTTTTTGTTAAAATTCGAAAGTTGAAGTGATAGAAGGCAAGAAATTGGAGTGTTACTACCTTCTGACTGGGATTCGTTGTTGCTCGTTTGCTTGCTTTCTTCATTGTTTGACATTTTTACTTCGATTGTGTTTTGGATTGTTTCTTTCACGAACGACGTTTGGTCTCTGCCTCTTCAATGTTATCAGAATCGCAAAATTGTTCTTCCGATTGCTTTTGCAAGTTGTGTCCACTCCGATTTGTGTCGTTTGTTTGGTTGATTTTTGGAGTATGAACACGCGATTGTGGTTGAAGTTTTTCGAATTCAATCGTCTGCAGAGTGTTTAGATGGAGTTGTTGTTGAAGCGTCTTGTGTTTTAAGCGTTGAAGGACAGACGCGTCTTTGTTTTGCCACTTTTTCTCAAATCTATGAGAATGCAACGCTTGGTTTGATCTGCCGCGCGCGCCTCTACTTACGCCCAGTGGATTCCTCTAATCTAGATCGTTGGAAGGCTTCATCCAACAGTTGGCGAAAGGTCTGTATTTCTCATGTTAATGCCGGTCCGTACCAGAACCGGACTGGCTTCTGGAGTATATTAATTAACCTTCTTCTTCGACGTGCTAAAAATAAATACAGATTAGGGACGTACTACATTATTGTAGTTTACTCTAAAGTGAGATCAAACGCACATCCACCTCTGCAACGTACAATACTATTTTTTTTATAAAAACAATATATATACGTAGCTATTAATTTGGCGCCAATGAAAAGGTATATAATTATTTATTTTGAAAGCGGTATGTAATTATTGGATTCATCATATACGATAATAATTTAATTAGACATAAAAATAGAAACCTATAGCACACCGTACGTACGTGCATAATACAAATTTAAGCTAGTTAGGTATATATATCAAATAAAAAGAAGGTATATATTGCTATCTAAGTAAAGTCAGTACGTATATAGATATATAACATCTGAAAATGTATGATGAATTAGATTCTCATCGAGACGAAACCCCAACGCCAAGGAAATCTATAAACTGAATCTCTTTCTTTGCTGGGCCCATGTTTTCATCCCGACCTTGTTCTTGTTCACTAGATTTAGAGGAGGCATCTTCCGGCAGTAGCACAACTCGCCCGTGCTCATGAACACGAAGATACCCAAGCGGACATCTTGGGTGGTACGAGGAACCGAACATGCTTCCGTTGATCATCATCATCATAGAGGGATGCGAGGAACCGAATCCGAAACCAGTTCTATTCCTCCTCCTTTTGTGATCCACATTCGAGTTGTTCGGGTCGGATGATTCGTATGTGGAACTGGTTTTAGGACTACTAGTAGTGGTGGTGTAGCGCTTGGATCGCTCCCTCTGCTTCCTGGCCATGATAACGTGCCAATGATTCTTGACGGCGTTATCGGTCCGTCCGGGGAATAGACGGGAAATGAGGGCCCACTTGTTGCCGTGGATACGGTGCGCCGTTAGTAGCCTCTCTTCTTCTTCCTCCGTGAAGGCTTTTCTGTTTATTCTTGGATCCAGTTGATTGAACCACCTCAGTCTGCAGCTTTTGCCTGATCCACAATTAATATTATGCGCATGCATCATTCAGAGTTATTTAAACTACATACGTACGTATAGCAGATTACTCTTTTGTTAATTATTCGTTCATTTATATATATATGTGCAGATTTGCTTATAATATAACTAGGTAATTAACATCAACTACTCTTTTAATTATAATCAATATATACTAGAATACAATTAAAATTTATTTACGTTCGTACTTGGATCATGAACATGACCTTGTTATTCAACGTGTTAATTTTTCTAGCTAGTTGCAGCTTCAATATATACTTCCTCCTTAAAAATATAAATCATTTAAGGGTATAAATTTTAATCTAAAATATAACGTTTTAAATTTTATAGACAATTAATTAATTTAAATTTTTTTTGTTAAAATTTGTGGTCTAAACACTTCATTCATTTGTTTGCAAGAGTGATTGTAATCTGCTTAATTCTTTCCTAAAATATTATGCTAAGAGCTAAATCGACAAACTTTTCCGATCAGATCGGGGAAGTATAGTATTGGGAAAAGAAAGTAATAGGAGGAAAATTAAAGGTTTAGAAATTCAGCTGATAAATTAATTAATTAATTACAGAATTCATCAAACTAGGTAAAGAACTATTTAATCAAAGCCTAAAATTAAGAAAAAGTAAAAAAAAATACCAGATCGGCCTTGAAGTTTCTCAGCGATGGAGTTCCAATTCTGAGGGCCAAATTGGTGAACAAGTTTTGTTAGCTTCTCATCTTCAGCTGGTCTCCAGTGTCCTCTTGGGCATGACGTTGATGCTTTCGTCACCTCGTCGCAGCTCCAAACTCCTCTTCCTCCCGAATCCTCCATAACTCTTTGCTCGATATTAATTCGATGATAGAGCGCTATATATATATATATATATAAGCTTCAACTTAATTGATGATTATCACTTCATTAATGGATGGTCGATCTAGAATCTTTTTTATAAAGATTGAAGTTTCAATTGAAGCAAGTAGTCCCCGGCCGTACCAAAGAGAAGTATAGAGCTATCTAGAGAGAGAGAGAGAGAGAGAGATGAGAGCTGAATAAAGTTTATAGTTAGCAAATAGAGGAATTGAAGAAATTAGATGATGATAATTAAGGGTAGGTTTGAGGGTTATTTAGGGTTGTGGATGGCCAGTCACTTTTGTTGATTCTTCACGATACTTTCTCTGTCTTTCCCTTCCTTTTTTTCAATTGGTATATGAGATGTATATATATAGTTGTTAGTTGTTACAGTTGTACGTACTTCTATATATATATCCGCGCACTTGTTGGTATACTAATGCAATCACAACCTAATAAGAAACCGGATTCCCTTATTTTTTTGATAATGTTCGTGAACCGATAGATAGCTATACAAACTGGGGTCGTGCACCTAGGAACACGTAGCATAGACAAACTCAATATATAAATTTAATAAGATTTTATCCCAAAATTAATTAGTAATAGAAAAATGCTCACCAACCTTATATATGTATATATAATAGGCTTATATATATATAAATAGCTCAATCACAACTTTCAATATAGGATATATATTCTAACAATTTTATACGCCAAATAACTTCATGATAAATTCAATATATATGCGTTTCTTGGCCCACTTTATTTGCTAAGACCCTATGGTGAGATTTGAAATGACGAAACAATATTGTGTTTAATAATTTGTCTCCCTTAATTTGCATACTCCGTTGATCTTATTCTCCGTCAAGTACATGATTTCGAGCTTGCTTCTCGATTTGTTGGAGCCCAATTGTCGATACCTAAAAAACAAGAGATGTGCATTTCTTGGATTCTTCCAACATCGGGCTGGATTGAGGTGAACACTACACTAATGGGGCTTATTGTACGTTGACTGGAAGGTTTTGCTGCATATATTGGTTTTTGTTTTGCCCCCTCGTTGAGTTTTATGGTCTGGGAGGCAAGCCATTGTCAAGTAGTTGTTGAGCTTGACTCTCGTAGCTTAGCTTGTTATGTAATATAATCCAAGTTGTTGTAATTAGAACATAGAATGGTCTTTTGCAAGCATTACAGATTGAGTAGACTAGGGATTCAATGTAGAGACTAAGAGGGTTAACAGGCTGGCTTAGCCATAGAGGCTCATGTTGGCTCGAGTGACTTGACCATCCTTGGTCCTAGTCCTTTGCAGCTGCAAATGGCTTTGGCTAAGTGTTTAGGCCCTGTTTTGTCTCTTGGTCTCATCTTTCACTTGTAATTGGGCATGTTCTTCTTATGGGCCTCCTATGCCTTCTGGGCTTGGCCGATTTGTGAGCTAATAGCCTCCACTGGTGAAACGCTGCGTTTGGGCTAAATAAGTAGAGGTATATAACCCTCCACTGTAGCTCCCAGATCGGAAGTGACTGATAGTTGCTCCTCTTCTCTGCTCCGATGGAAACCCTAGAGAGCTCTCTTCTCTGAGAGCAGAACTCTGGCTCCACCATTGCCGCTCGAAGTTGCAGCTTGAAGGTCTGAGAGAAGTCACAAGAAAGAGAGAAAGAGAGATCGAAGAGCTGCTTGTGTGCTAGCTCTGTGGTTGCCCTTCCAGGGGACACTTCTTATCTCGTCTTCTTCTTTTGGCCTGTGTGCCGCTTCTTCTCTTGCCTTGTCTCCTTTGTGTTTGCTCTCTATATGCTTGCTTGTAACCAAACTTGGTCTTGGCCTTGAGTTGCCTAGTGAAAGGGTGAGCCTCCCCTCCTGAGGACTCCGCAGACGTAGGACTTAGTCCAAACTGCGTAAACAACTCTATGTGTTCAAGTTTGTTTTTGTTTGTCTTTACAGTCCGAGCTTGATTTTGAACGATTGAGGAGAGATTCGAGCGGATCTGGTTTTACATAGCTTGTAGTGGAGCTCATCAAGAAGGGTGTTATTGCTTCTCACCCTCTAGCTCAATCTCCCCTTGTGCTTAGATGTGATGGTTATCTTTCGCGGGATTGAATACTTCGATTCCATCATGTGTATCGTGAAGCTAATCGGATAGTCGATTGGCTAGTGATCGAATTATGTTTTTTCTTTGTCTTTAGGTGTCCATACTTTGCTTGAACCTCATGTTATGGTCTTTTGTTTTGTTGTTCAGGATTGCAGGAGTTGGTCTTCTCATTTTTTAATTACTTCATTTTTTTTTAATAAATTTCGGAGAGTATTGTCTCTCCTTTTAAAAAAATCAAAATATGTGTATTTATGATTTTTTTTTCTCATGATACTAAGGCTTCATTTAGCGAAAGTCATTATAAAGATATTTTATTTATATATTTTTTTTTTTTGAGAAGCAATTTTAAAATTTGAGTGATATAGGAAAGCATGTAGAGGAAGAAATTTATTTTTTTTAAATAAAATTTTATCCATATTGTACCAAACAAACCCTAACTTATTAGTATAGAAGGGCGCTTTTTGAAAATGAATATTTTTTCAGTTTTTATGTGAAATGTTGATAATAAAGAAATATATTAAGAATCAAAAGTAATGTGAAATGTTTTTTTCCGTCAACAGAAGTATACATTGAATTTTTATTTTTTTTGTAAGTTGTGGAAATTCATACCCATTTTACTTGTTTTTTTTTTCAACTAATCCATTTTACTTTTCATCCAAGTATAAATGTATTAGGGACATCCCGGTTTGTGCAATTTTACTTCTCGTATGCTTTTTATGTTTTTTGTGTGTGCAATTTTTATTCTTTTTGCAGCATCAAGGATAGCTTGTTCCAGAAAATAGGAAAATATCCTCTAGGAAGAACAAGAAAATTAAAAGGGTAACCCGTCAACTCTTCCTTATGCTTAGCTCTGGCGGAACCAGGAAAGTTTGAAAGAGGGGCACATTAGTTTTAGCAACGGGCCGATCAAGTACGGACAAATAATAAAATCTTATTATTAATATTAACTAATGAATTTAAATTGTATAATTAATTTTATATCCAGTCTAAATTATTACATACTGAAATCATTTTATATATATACATTCAAGATTTATTTATTTTATATTATGTATAATTATTCTCATAATAATTAATATCATAACATACTAATGCTATTTTTTATATACATATGCTAGAGTTAAGAGTTAAGACATATGCCATTTGATACTTTTCAAATTTTATAATATTCATATCACATACAATTTATTAATCTTGAATTTCTTATCCTAACAGTCTTTTCATTGCTCTTCCTTAAATAAATATTACCTTTAATAATAGATAACCAATCTATTTTTTGTAAATAAAATAATTGTAGTAAAATAAAAACTAGTTAGATATGAAAATATATCCTAGTCAATTATATATCTATGTCTAACCAACTTAATTAGGTAACAAAAAAAATCAATATAAAACAAAATTAATTATGAACAACATTGTAAAAAAAAAAAGAGAAATATGCTTTACAAGGATCGAACACAAGTTCATTGGACAACAACATGGAGTGTACTAAGCAATCAACTGGACTATGTTTTATTTATGTACTATTTACACTAATAAAAATGTATATTGGACTAGAGGAAAAGAGGGGGCCCGGGCCCCTCCCTGGTTCCGCCTGTGCTTAGCTCCATGCAGATGGCCAGTCAACAATAATAAGCACACACGTACACACTCAGAACATTACCATCAATGTACAACATATATATATATGTACAACATATATATATATATATAGGTTTCCTAGGTGATTGAGATTTCATACCAATTTTTTAATAGTCTTTTTTTCTAATTAATCAATACCGTATGCTTAGGAGCCGATCCAAATAGTTCGTTCATGAAAATCCAAGTTTCAATTTTCGGTGCTAGATGAAAGTCAGAATTCGTAAAACCAAATAATTGTATATAACCCTAATCAATTAACGTACGCAATCAATTTACATACATACTTGTTCAATATATGTAGCGATATAGAATGATGATTGGATAAGTACTCGCTCAAACCTCCGGTGGATGATTTGTTGATTGTTTGAGTGGAGATAATTTATCGAAATTGAGACTAAAAAGACTAGTATATATAATTTCTATAAACTTTTTCTCATCGTTATTTAGTTTTAGAATGAAATTTTGTTAAACCTATGTGTTAGTTTATATGCGCATATTGCACATAGACTGATACATCCCTCGTGTTTATTGGCACACTGGAATTTATCATTCAAACAGAGTGTGGTCTGGTCTGAGTTTGTTTCCTTATTTGTTTGGGCATATCCCATCACTATAGCAATGATATAAATTAGTTGGTACGTTGGGCTTGTCGATCATAAGACATGATGTCAAGTTGGAACTAAAAAAAACTAATATATAAGTTTGGTGGACTAGTCTTCTTATTGTCGGAAGTGGTAGTAACATATCCACATCAGCACAAATTAGTAATATATATGATTTTTTTTCTAAATTAGGCACTTTTTAAAATTAAATTATGAAAGTAGGCTCGTTTATAAAGAAATTCTCGAAATAGGCTGGTTGTCCTGCTTCGGACTAAGAATCGCTATATAATTCAGCGACTTATGTTTTATTTTTAAAAAAATATTATATTAGAAAATCGCTGCATAAAGCAACGATGTGATGACCTCGTTTTGATTTTTTTCAAAAGCAATATACTTTATAATTTTATTTTTATTTGTTCTTCTTCCTCCAGCTTTCCTTTCCTCTGTTCAACAAGAGGTTGTAATTGTGGGTAAATTCAAATTTATTATTTAAGAATACTTAACTCAAACTGAGATTATGATATCCAAATTCAAAGTAAATTGGTTTATTGGCTTGAATTTTTGTATCCAACGACGACAAGCGGTGGGTGGTGCCGGAACAGAAGTCGGTGGGTATTGTTGGAACTGAAGTCGCTTGGCAGCGGCGGTGCCAAATCTGAAGTCGATGGGTGGCGGTGTCGATCCCGGAACTGAAATCAGTGGGAATAGAAGGTGTCGAAAGCCATTTTGAGCTTCAAATCTGATTGTGGGGATGGGTTGCATAATGGAAGATGATGTAGATAAGATTATAATACTTATGTCCCCATTTTGACAGATATGGGAATTGAGGTGGTCGGAAGTGGATAACGGCTATGGTTACGGTGGATTTTGCGGTGCATACTGTAAAGAGGAGAAGCATAGGAGGGTAAGGTTGAAGGAGGAGTAAGAGAAAGAAAATTGGAATGGGAGCAAGTTAATTTAAAAAATAAAAGATGTCGCTGCATAAAACAACGATTTTTAAATTTTTTATATAAAAAACACATGAGTTGTTGGACCCTATAGCGACTCATGAGGTTTTTGTTTTATTTTTTTAAAATCCACTTCTTTAGTATAAGTCGTTATATTGAATAGCGGTTCTTTGAAGAAGAGTCGCCGTGACATACAACGACTTAGGCCGAAGCTAGACGACGTCCAGCCTATTCTCATAATTTGTTCTTATCCGAGTCTATATCTGGAATAAAGTTTGAAAAAATGCCTAATTTAGAAAAAAAAAATCCAATATATATACGTATTGTTAGTAACACCCTAGCCTTAACAGAAAACCCGGACTGTTTTTTTACTCCCTTAAACTGATGAACCCGCTCTTCTCGATCAACCTATAAGGCTATAATAATTAAAAGGAAAAACAGGTAAAGATGCCCATTTTTGTGATGAAAACAGATCGCCATCTTTCCTATGTACGTGAAGATGGGTGAAAGTTGCTTCTGCATATCTTGCATGCATAAACAGAAAGGTTCCAATATAGCTTTCCCAGCAGTAAATGCTGAGCTTTTCTCTTCAACAATGAAGTAATTTGTTACTAAATTAATTACCGGCCCCGATATATCCTCGGTAATTTCATGCAGCCCATCCATATACGTACATGAATATATGCATGCTGTTTGAACTCTTCTTCCAATTGTCAATTCCAGGACATAAATTCAACAAATTTCATCCTAAAATGAATTGACCATAAAAGCGATAATCTATTTACTTATACACACTATGCCGATATAGGAATCACAAATGACTCTCAACATATACTCATAAATTTCTTTAATTTCCGGGATATATTCATTACTTTCTCAAGAAACAAATTAACACGTCGTGCAAGCAAATTGCACCGGCAAATTAATAGCTAGCTAGATAACCCTAGAATTAAGAGAATGAAAAATAAATCACACCTGGAAATGCTTGTTCCTCATTTGCATCATCTTAATTTCTTAATTTAATCATGCAACATATATAATCAATGCTAGCCTGCTTCTTGTTACATGCATGGCAGTTATGGATGATGGAAGCTTCATTTATTTCTTGTCATTATTTCAGGAACATTTGCCCATTCATATATATAGCTACCTAATTAAGCATGCATTTAAGTTTGTTAACTTTTTTTCCTCCATATATGTAAGTAGTAAGATCGAACATGTTTTATAGGACTTACAAATTTTGACCAAAAAATTAATAGGACTTACAAATTTCATAAACTGTTATATATTCACTTGATGAGGACTGATTTATCACATCTTAATTGCAAGCCAATTTAAATGCCTAATTAAGAAGCTGTTGTGTTTATCTATAATAGGCAGATCGCCATACTGTTACGTGTGAGAAATTACAAAGTGCCAATATGTATATTGAAGTGTTCCACAAGAGAGAAGTACGTATTGTAGCTCAAGTGCCTTTTTCATATCTTAAATTCATGTTCCACGCCTTGCTCTCAGAACTAACCCTAATTAATTATTCTTTCCTAATTCTAAATCCTGTTACTGTTTCTTAATTATATCCGTAATTTATACATGATCAAATTTGATCCAACACATGCCAAACACGTACGTATGATTGAGTCTGGCTAAAAATCCACGTACACAAATTGATAACTAGTTTTTAGTCCAGTTTCTCTTATGCGACAAATATAATATATGAATTTTATCATGTACTGTTTTAGTGGTGGAGCCAAAGAAAAATGGAAGGGAGTTATATATATAAAAGCATTGCGGATATTTAGTGGGCAAGGATGAAAGCGTATGATGTTGGCCTACCACCTACAATCTCCGTTTTCCATTTAAGCTGTTGAAGTGAAGTTTTGGTTTATCTAAGGATTCGCAAAATAAACTTGTATTACATTTTTTTTTACAGATGACTGGGGACTAAAATAATGTAGTCTTAGTCTCAAAATTTTATCAATCTTTATTATTATATTTTTTTTATTATTTTAATAAAATCAGTAATTATGTGAAACAAATATAGCATATACAAAAAAAAAAGCAAAAATTATTCATGGCATAATTCTATATTAATTTCCTATAAGGAAATAGTGTTGGATTGGTTGGTGGAATTTTACTATATTGCATTGATTCAACATTTATCAAAGGAAAAATAACCAAATATAATCTCAACTTTTACTATTAGACCAAAAATAATCCCAACTTTCAAGCCAACAAAAATAATCTTAACTTTCAACCCATGAACCAAAATAATACTTCGTATAGATGATTTTTTTCATTGATATTCCGGCTAAATCGATGACAACATGACATCTAATAGGAGATCTTGTACAAAGGATAATCATTTACCACATTCAACCACAAAGAGACATCGAGTACACGTCATCGAATTAACCGGAATTTCAACCAAAAACTCATTTGTATTTTTTTAATCATGGATTAAAAGTTTAATTTTTTTTTGGTTGACTTGAAAGTTGAGATTATTTTTTATCTACTTGGTAAAAGTTGAGATTATTTTTAGTGATTTTGGTGGATTTGTTTTTTAGGCTGCGTTTGTCAAAAAAAAATTGATTAATGGAACTTGACTTTATTTTTAATCTACTTCATGAGTATTCGATAAAAACATCAATCTAGTTTAAGGAGTATGTAGTAGCTTGATTTTGTCAATTTTTTTAATATGACCCCCAAGATTGTTAAAGATAAAGACGGATTTTACTTTTCACACATTTCATCTTGTAATACCAAATACAATTTATTTTTTTAGATTAAGCAAATAAATTTAGTTACAACTTTAACTAAGCATTCAGGAACTCATTCAGCTTTAGCTTCTATTTCAGTTGATATATCAAAAGAACCTTAGTAAATTTCTTTTATATTTATCTATATTTCTAGACAAAATAGAATACATGAATCTCGAACATGATCGAATTGCAACATAGATCAAGTATCAGGTATATAGTAGTATTAAATATTTCATTTTAATTTGGATTGCTTGAGCCTGAGAGTGTTGTCTTAATTCGAAGGAAGTGATGTTATTGTTATGGGTCGTATTTGGGGGCTAAAGAGAGAGATGTGTCAACTGTGGATTGGTGTTTTACATTTCTTTTAGTAAAATTGTGGAATGAGATAATGACAGTTTAGCTACCTCGATTGTTTTTTCTACTGGAAAAGCAACAATTTTTGTGGTATGTTATGATTATCTTTTAAGATTAAGGTAAGTAATGATAACAATGTATGACCATTGTGTCAAGATATGCCCTTGCTATCAATCACAAATCGTTGAGGTAAAGTACAACACCACAACAATCTAGATGGAGACCCATATATATATATGTATATTTTAACCGTAAATTGCTTAAGTTGGTAATCAACTAATTTCTTTTATTTCATTTTATGGTAAATAAGTCAAAATCAAAGTTCTCTTGTACTCTACCTTCCATATCTAATACTCCGGGGTATCAAATTTGTTACATGTATATACTTAATCATGGCTATGGACCTATAAATAACGTACTTGGGCCGGGCTTGAAATGAATTTAACAGATCCGAACTTTCCAAACTACTATGTTCGTGGGCCCACATAATTAATTTGGCAGGTAATTTCCGAAAATAGAAAGTGTTTTTTTTTTATTTGGATAAGGTCACTCCTATTCATCATTTTAGACTTTTTAGATGAGATTTAGAAGTTCCTGAAAATTGTATATTTTTTATTGAATAGATATTTTTATGGATTAGGTTAACATGTTTATCAACCATTCTATTTGCTTCTCTAAAATAATATTGTATTTTTGTGCTCGAAAAGTTGGTAAGAACCCATTTAATGTCGAATATAATAACTTATGGTGATAACTCAAAAATCGTCACAAATTTTATTTGATTATTGATAATTTTACATGCTACACTAGATACTAGCTAGGTAATAGTGGTTCTACGTTGAAAGGTTTGGTTATAAAGACTTTCTGTAAAAAAGTCTTTCTGTAAAATCAGTATGATGTGTCAAAAGGTTTGGTTATAAAGACTTTCTGTGAGAGAGAGAGAGTATATGATACAGATCTGATAAAATTAAAGATTAAGAAATATAATATAATATCTATAGCGTATACTTCTCAAATAAACTAAAACTCATATAAATCATGTGTTTTTTAAAATTAATATTTATTTGTCAGCACAATATCCAAATCAAAATTTATTTTTGTTGTTTCAATTTTTATTCTACATTTAAAATTGAATCTAATCATAAATATGAAATATCTCATCTAAATGATATATTATATACACTAGGATAATTTAAATGTTGCTATAATTAAAAGTATTCAAATGTCTCAAAACATTTAAGTAGATATTTATTGTTTGTGGAACAACATTATTTCAAAATTAATTTAAATTAATTTAAGGGAATACGTATTATCATACCTTTTAACTAATTTGTCACACCTTTATATTTCTAAACTTACAATGTTACCCATTTATATGATCGGTTCGAAGCTTTATTGTCTAATCTACTATATAATACTAAAAGTAAAATCTAGCTAAGATCACGTGTTGTTTTGGCATTGTGCCACATCATTTTTATTTTATTTTTTTGATGAGGAAAGAATTCGAAGTACCCGACATAACAATGTCGAGTAGATCGAGAGGCCTATAAATCGGCGCCGGTCAAAATCGGACACGAAGAACAATACAACAAGTATGAAAATTTCAACCAAGCAAAAATAGAGCTAAAACGACCTAAAACGAGTGGTGAGCAAGCACGGTCAGACGAAAGCGCCACCGGCAGATGAGTCAGACAGGAGAACTCCTGTGAAAGTGTTGAACGGACTACCATGACGTTGCCCTCTCTTCAAAGAGGGATCTTCAGGAGCATCAACCATGACGTTGCCCTCGTACAAGAGGGGTCTTCATTGAGCCACAGACACGACCACGACCACTATCGAACACTCAGACATCACCCTAGATCAGCTCCATAATAGCAGCGAGAAATTTGCCACCCATTTATTCTCACTTGTCTATATTGTGCCACATCACTAAATTATCTTATTATTATTA
This sequence comes from Rheum nobile, assembly GCA_027886185.1. Taxonomy (NCBI): domain Eukaryota; kingdom Viridiplantae; phylum Streptophyta; class Magnoliopsida; order Caryophyllales; family Polygonaceae; genus Rheum; species Rheum nobile. The sequence goes on along the minus strand of WOAB01000207.1, from coordinate 1,894,459 downwards.
TTATTATTATATAAAGTATTATAGATATGATCCTGATTTCTTTTTCAACATATAAATTATTTACATTTGATCCTGATTTCTTATTGAATAGAATATATTAGGTGCTTTTCAAATATTTTGTTTTTTATTTTTCCATTTAATTATTCACATTTTAATCAAATTTCCTTTTAATTTATTTATTTCTAAGTATAGGACTTGATTCAACGTATTTTTTTTTATAAGGGTAAAGATTCGAGTAACCGACAAAAAAGTCGGACCACTCGAGAGGCCGATAAATCGGCAACTGGAAAAACCAATTAGTACAACACAGACAAGCAAATGAAAATACAACAAAGCAAAAGCGAGCTACAAGATTAGTGAGAGAAGTGAGTCCACCACCAGACGACGGGTCAAACAGGAAAACAATCCTGGGAAATGTTGAATGGACAACCATGACGTTGCCCCCACTCAAGATGAGAGATTTTCAGGAATCTCGACCACCCTGACGTTGCCGTTTGGATCTTCAGGAGCCTCAACACAACCACGACCACAACTGGAACAACTCGCTCTCCACACAAATCAGCTCAACAGAAGCAAAAAAGTACAACACACAAGCTTGAATACACACAAAAACAAAACAAAAAACAAAAACAAAAAAAGAAACAAGACAAAACAGAAGCAGAACGGAGAGGAGGAAGGGCGGCGGCGGGGCCTCCAATCTGCACGGGGGGACAGAGGCAGAGAAGGAGGGCAGAGAGGAGGAGGGCGGCGGCGGGGCAGAGATGGAGGGCGGAGAGGAGGAAGGCGACGGCGGGGGGACAGGGGAGGGAGGTGGACGGCGGCGAAGGAGGAGGAGACGAGCTGTGGGGGAGAGGTGGTCGAAGAGGACGAGCCTACATCAGCCAAGGATCAGGATCCAGATTCGGATATGGATCTGGTCGAAGAGGCAGAAGGAGGCGGCGGGGTAGGGGGGTTGGAGAGGAGAGGGAGGCGGTGGGGGGAGAGGTGGTGGCGGCGGGAGGCCAGGAGCGAGAGCCGGTGAGGCGGGGATGCTGGCGACGCGGGTCGGTGAGGTGGGTGCCGGTGAGGCGGGTGCCATGGAAGCGGCGGTGGCTCGTCGGGAGCGGTGGCTCATCGGAGGCGGTGGCCAAAGGATTTCAAAGCCCGCTAGGGCCGGCTCCCCCGAAGGGGAGCGTTTTGAGAAGTTTTTTTTGTTCTTCTAATTCAACGTATTATGTATGTACGGAATTACATTGTTTTTTTTTAATTGATTATTAGTAGATATTTCATATTTTATTATACTTATGTTAATTTCATTTATATTATCACGAATTAGATATTTGTTATTTTTTTAAATATAATATATTTTTAATAATTAAAAAATATCAATATAAAATTTTGGATAAAATTATTTTACCCAAACTCGGTGCACGACACGTTACTAAACTAGTTAAATTAATAAATAATTATATTTCTTGCTAAACATGGAAGCGTTTGCCCATGGTGTTTGGATTCTCTTACTTTGTTAAGAATGCTTGCATAGTTGGAAAATTTTCAACTTCCAATTGTTGCATGGTTTTTTATCTTCTATTTACTCCTATTATTATTTCACAAACATGGGGCTTGAATTGCTTCATATATGCGTGTTGAATTTCTTGTTAAAAAATTATTGATCAACCACCCAATGTTATCAAAATTGAGATTTTAGGAACGAATCACAGGGTTCTTCCGGATCGGATCGTAAAATTGTAACATTTTGTAAGTAAATAAAACTTATTTTAATAATAAAATATGAACGTCATATAATAAAAATACAAATAAATATTTAAAATTTTAATATAAAACTTTAGAACATTGATTCAAGGGCCACTTACCGAAACTCTAGTCATGTACACTAAATTGTACTAGTTGGATTTACGACATGCGTAAATGAGACTTGAAGATTTTGAACAACCGCTATTAGGGTTGCTTTGGTTTTTTATCACGCATGAGTGAAATTTGGGGATTTCGAGCATGGCTACATGAAAGAGACGTATATATGGAAAGCGTATGTGTGAGAGAGGTGAAAATTTGGACAAATTGAGCTCTCAAACGGGATGTTAGTAGCTCGTAAAAGTTTAACGTTAGGATCTCACTCGGATATTAGATTCGTGAGATCCAACTGATCCTATGAGATCTAGAGTTAGATTTTGATATGAATAGATTTTAGTAATAGATCCTTATCAGATACCCTACTTTGAATTGTAAAATCTCAGGATTTTAAGATCCTATTGGAGACTATATATCGAAGTCAAAGATCACAATCTCTTATTATTAGAAACATTATCACAATATATCTCCCTTTGGTTATTAGGTAACTACAGGCTATTCTTTCCTTGTAAATATCCCTAATTTCCTGCACTATTTTGCTCCCAACCGTTGCTCTCTTCTATGTACAAAAGGCAAAGCCTTCTCTGTAATTCTACAATCAATTCAATTGATCGATTCCTCTTGTCAAAAGCCTTGTCACAATTCTTCATGGTATCAGTTTTCTAAGGTTATACACAAGATCCTACACACTCATTCTCCATGCCGGACAACACAACCCAACCCGAGCCATGGAAGGACTCAAACCATCCACTTTTTCTCCACCATTCGGACCAACCGGGTGCCATCTTGGTGTCCCAACCGCTGGTGGAAGACAACTACCCTACATGGCAAGCGTCCATGACGATGGCACTCACCATCAAAAATAAGGCGGGCTTCATCACCGGCTCCTTGCCAAAACCGGCCAACAAACCAACCGAGGCGCTCCAATGGGAGCGCTGCAATATACTAGTGAAGACATGGCTTCTTGGATCCATGTCCAAGGAGATCTCCAAGAGTGTTATACACTGCAAAACGGCAAGGGACGTTTGGCTCGACCTCTTCGAGCGCTTCTCGCAATCCAACATCGTCTCTCTATTCAACATCGAGAAGGCGATCCATGCCTGTTCGCAAGGCGACGACTCCGTCAACACCTACTTCACCAAACTCAAAGCTCTTTGGGATGAGAAAGAAGCTCTCACAGGGTTTCCTGTTTGCTCGTGTAGTGCTGCTCCTGAATTCAAGGCATTCCTCACAAATCAAAAGACTATGCAATTCCTCATGGGCCTCACTTCCGCATATGAACAAATACGAGGAGCCATCATAGGCTTGGATCCCTTCCCTGAGCCCAACAAGGCGTACTCTATGGTCCTTTGCCAAGAGCAACAAGCAAAGATCAATGTACCCACACCCACGCAGGACATTGATGCTTCGGCCTTCTCTGTCAAAAGGTCGACCAATGCCCAGCCTCCTGGTGATACCAAACACTGCACCAAGTGTAATTTAAACAACCATTCCACCAAACACTGTCGTGCTCATTTGCAATGTAGTTTTTGCAAGAACAAAGGCCACTCGGTCGACTATTGCAGGAAGCGGAAGCGCCTCATGGAAGGCGGACAACAGTCCTCTCCTGCTCTTCATACTGCTGCTTCTACTCGGCCTCCTGCACCAGCAACAACTGCCCAACATCAGCTGTCTGCTGCCGAGTACCAACAGGTTGTGTCCCTGCTAAGCCGTCTTCAACTACCAGACCACAACTCACACCAACAGCAAGCAACCGGTTCCAGCGACTCCGTCTATCGCTCCTCCGCCAACCAAGTCGGTAACGCGTCTACTTTTGATCACTTCTCAGGTAGTCTTTCCAACACCACTTCTCCTTTAATTAGCACATCTTGGATCCTTGATAGCGGGGCTAGTGATCATATAACTCATGATACTCGATTCCTAGACTCATTTAAGCCTGCTACTAATCATTTTGTTCACCTTCCAGATGGTAAGTCTTACAAGGTTTCTCATGTCGGAACAGTCTCTTTCTCTACCTCTTTACAACTCTCTAACGTGCTATGTGTACCTGATTTTACTGTCAATTTAATAGCTATAAGCAGGCTCGTAAATGATCATTCTTTTGCCACTGTTTTCTTAAAGAAAGTGTGTGCCATCCAGGACCTTCAAACGGGGAAGACGATTGGGACGGGATATGAACGAGATGGCTTGTTTCTGCTCCACAATAAACCGCCACACACCACTGTTTGCAACCTCACCGTCTCGGACTCCCTTTGGCACCAACGGATCGGCCACCCTTCATCGCAAGTATCGTCCTTTATTTCTGTTTTCAAACATAATGGTATTTTGAAACAACCTTGTTCGATTTGCCCTTTAGCGAAACAAACTCGTATTACATTTCCTACTCGTCTTAATTCGAGCTCTTCTTGTTTTGATGTTGTGCACATGGACATTTGGGGAGGTTATAAAACTCCTTCCTTAACAGGCGCTCGTTACTTTCTCACCATTGTTGATGATTGTTCAAAGTTTACATGGATTTATCTCATGAAATGCAAAACAGAGGCTCGACCCCTTGTGATTCACTTTCTCAATCTTGTTGAAAACCAATTTGATAAGCGTGTTAAAATTGTCCGCAGCGACAATGGACCCGAGTTTAAATGCGTTGATTTTTACTCTTCCAAAGGAATTTTGCACCAAACTAGTTGCGTTAATACGCCTCAACAAAATGGGGTCGCCGAACGCAAACACCGTCACTTGCTAAATGTTGCTCGTGCTCTTCTATTCCAATCTCATTTATCGAAAATCTTTTGGGGTGATGCAATCCTAACCGCCGCTTATTTAATTAATCGTACACCTAGTCGTATTTTACATAACCAAACTCCTTTTGAAAAACTTTTTTGCAAGCCTCCTACATACTCGCATCTACGAGTCTTCGGTTGTCGATGCTTTGCTTCTACGCATCATCTCCGTCCAAGCAAATTTGAGGCTCGCTCTATTGAATGCGTTTTCATAGGTTACCCACCCGGTACCAAAGGATATAAACTTTATGATTTTTCAACTAAGAAAACATTCATCTCTCGTGATGTAATTTTTTTTGAGTCCGACTTCCCTTACTCCAATTTGAAGGAACCGTCACCTTCCTCACCTCGTTTACCTCTGCCAAATTTTCAACCAACAACCATCATTTATGATGAGCCATAGCTCCAACTTCCACCTACACAACCACTCTCACATTCCCTTACCCAGCCCACTAATGACTCACCACCTTTTGTACCTCACACCATGCCTTCACCCCAAACCTTAAACCAACCAACAGACCCCATTTCAACACTTCCCAGCCCTGTTGTCGATCACATAACACAGCCATCACCACCACCTATGCCACCCGTCCCGACCCGTCGCATTTCACGTGCCACTAAACCATCACACTTACTCCGTGACTTCCATGTTGAAGCCACATTACCGTCCCGCTCGTCGGCACCGTCGTCTTCCTCCCATTGCATCAAGTCAGGTAAGCCGTATTCTCTAGCAAATGTCATATCTTACGAAAGACTTTCCCCTTCATACAAACATTTTGCATCTAACATAATGCTCGAGAGAGAACCTAGGACTTTCTTGCAGGCGAACCGACATCGGCATTGGCGTGACGCCATGACGACAGAACTTCGCGCTCTAGAGGAGAACAAGACATGGAGCCTCGTCCCACTACCACCGGATAAGCGTCCTATAGGGTGCAAATGGGTTTTTAAAATCAAACACAATCCCGATGGTACGGTCGAGAGATACAAAGCACGCCTCGTTGCTAAAGGGTACAACCAAATTGAAGGCACTACCGCGAAACATTCGCACCCGTTGCCAAACTCACCACCGTCCGCGTTCTCCTTAGTCTTGCTTCCATCCACGGATGGGTTATACATCAACTCGACGTCAACAACGCCTTTCTTAACGGCGACTTAATGGAAGACGTCTACATGAAGTTGCCCCCCGGGTTCCATGGTAAGGGGGAGACGCGCGTGTGCAAGCTTCACAAATCTTTATATGGGCTCAAACAATCCTCTCGCCAATGGTTCATTAAGCTCACCACTGCCCTTAAGCAAGCCGGCTTCTGCCACTCTTGGGCCGACTACTCGCTCTTCATCCGAAGCCACCAAGGTACGTTCACTGCCATACTTGTCTACGTTGATGACGTCATTATTACGGGTACTAATTTGCAGGTCATCGAGGACACCAAGCTCTTCCTAGCTACACAATTCAAACTCAAGGACATGGGACAACTCAAGTACTTTCTGGGAATCGAGGTCGCCCGCTCCAGACAAGGCCTCGCCCTTTGCCAACGCAAGTACGCCCTTGAAATATTGGATGACGTAGGCTTTCTTGGTGCCAAAGTTGCCTCCGTCCCGCTTGATCAGAACATTGCTCTCACGGCTGATGAAGGCAGCCCTCTCCCCGATCCTTCAGTGTACCGTCGATTGGTCGGTCGACTCATCTACCTTACAATCACACGGCCTGACCTTGTCTATGTCGTGCACATACTTAGCCAATTTATGGCAACCCCACGACAACCTCATTTGGATGCAGCACATCATGTCCTTCGCTACATCAAAGGAAGCCCCGGCCAAGGGATCCTTCTCCTTGCTAAAGGTCCCCTACACCTAACCGCTTATTGCGATGCCGATTGGGCTCGATGTCGGGACACCAGACGCTCCACCACTGGCTACATTATATTCCTAGGTGGCGCTCCCATCTCTTGGAAGAGCAAGAAACAAGGTACCGTCTCCCGCTCTAGCGCTGAGGCGGAATACCGCTCCATGGCATCCACATGTTGTGAACTCACCTGGCTGCGCACTCTCCTCAACGACCTACAAGTAGCTCATGTCCAGCCGTGCACACTCTATTGTGACAACAAATCCGCTATCCACATCGCCTCCAATCCCGTCTTTCATGAGCGTACTAAACACATCGAGATCGATTGCCATGTCATACGGGAGAAAATTCAACGAGGAGAAGTCAAGACCCGCCACATCAACACCAAAGATCAACCTGCAGACATATTCACGAAGCCACTCGGACCAAGCGCTTTCACTTCCTTACTAATCAAGTTGAGTGTCACCAACATACACTCTACTTGAGGGGGAGTATTGGAGACTATATATCGAAGTCAAAGATCACAATCTCTTATTATTAGAAACATTATCACAATATATCTCCCTTTGGTTATTAGGTAACTACAGGCTATTCTTTCCTTGTAAATATCCCTAATTTCCTGCACTATTTTGCTCCCAACCGTTGCTCTCTTCTATGTACAAAAGGCAAAGCCTTCTCTGTAATTCTACAATCAATTCAATTGATCGATTCCTCTTGTTAAAAGCCTTGTCACAATTCTTCAGATCCGGATCTAAATTTTAATAACCATGCACCCACCAAGCAATAATCATTGTTTTCTTGCCCATTACTTTTCTATACTTAAATTGAATTACAGGTGTGTTCCACATAAACTTGTAGTTTGGCTGATATAGGAACTGATTTGCTTTATTTTGCCAATGTCAGCACTTTTGGTTTGCTTTGTTATTATCTTTTGTTGCAATTGTGAGTCCTTATTTGTATACGGTTCATGTTCTTGTCATGAATGCTTCTTCATTTTGGGAGAGCATTTGTAGCTAAATACAACAATTTTAGGCTGACGCAGTTCAAAGATGTATGTCAATGTATCATTGAGAAGAGCTCTATCTTAGTTGTGCAATGGCAAATGAGTGTGAAATGCAACTATGCAAGCATTCATCAAAGTTTGATGTTCTTGTTACTTTATCCGATTAGGAGGAGTTGCTTGCTTTTTTTATGTTTTTATAATTTGTTTGTTAGTTTTAATTTTCAGTACATTAAGCATACCAAAGTTTGACCCAATCAAGAATCTCTTTCATGATAGATTGACCCAACTAAGAAAAAAAAAGCACTAAAATGTACTCCCTCTATATAAAAAAGATTGTCATTTTAAAATTTAACACATTTATTAAAAAATACAATGATTGTCCTATATTCTCATAATTTTTTTTAAAATTTACAATTATTTAATAACTCAATTGTAGCCAATAAACATAGAAATTTTGTATAAAAAGAGCCAAAAAATGTAATTTTCGATGTCAAACCTCGTAACTCACCAATAAATTATTATCTAAACGCCTAAAATGACAATCTTTTCTTTACAAAAAATTTAGGTTAAAATGACAATCTTTTCTATATGGAGGAAGTATTTTATTGATCAATTTGAATTCTAGACAGCATATAGCCATATACTGTCTTGTTGGATTAAAAATCATTGCAAGTTCAAAGCTGGATAGTGCTAGTTTGGCATATTGCTAGTAGTTTAGAAATTTGAAGTACTTTTTCTTTGAATAAAAAACTTTACAACGTGTCTAGTACTGTATAAAAAAAGACTTATTTGCTGCACTCTTATTATCCTCCCTTTCTTCTTTCGACCAGGTACATTGCATCCTGAAAAGTGCGTGCTAAATGCAAGCTGGCGTGACCGACAAGGCGACAAGTGTATTCGGATCCAAGGCTTACATGTGTACCAATCATTAGCTGACCAAGTCAAGATCACTGTCATAACCCCAGAAGCAGCTATTCTGTAGAGTTGAGTCTGATGAAGAGAAGGTGAGAATGGAGGTTCAAGACTTAGAACATGTACTTCTTGATGATGATGATGGTTTTGCACTTGATTTTGATAGCATCATGGAGTTTGATGGGGAGTGGGCCCACAATTGCTCTTTGAATGTGCATCTGCAATGTCACAAGGAAGCCATGATAGATGAGCTTAGGCAGATGGTGTCATTACAGGGAGAGCCTCCTCAGAGGATTGCAGCCTACATGGTTGAAGGCCTTGCTGCAAGATTGGCTTCCTCTCTACAAGCTAGGCTCTGAAATGCGAAGAGCCTCCTTCAACCCAACGCCTTGCAGCTATGCAGAGGGCTGCCCCTGTTTCATGGAGGCAATGAGGTCAGAAAACAAGGTTGATTTCGACATCAACCGAGGAAGCCAGTTCACAACTCTGATACAGTCACTTGCCTCGAATCAGGCTCACCGGGATTGATGATCCAGAGTCAGTTCAGCGGTCCATAGGATAGGAGGACTCAGAGATGCTGGAGTGCCAGCAAGGGGAGGCTCTGATAGTCAACTTTGCCTTCCAGCTTCACCACATGCCGTCTCCATGGTGAACGAGTGGTGAAGGGTTTGAAGCCGAAGCTGGTGACGGTTGTTGAGCAAGATGTGAATACTAACACTTCGCCATTTCTGCAGAGGTTTGCTGAAGCTTACAGTTACTACTCTGCTGTTTTCGAGTCCCTGGATGTGACTCTCCCCAGGGGAAGCCAGGACCGTGTGAAGCAGTGTTTGGCGCGGGATATTGTGAACATAGTGGCGTGTGAAGGAGAGGACAGGATTGAGAGGTATGATGATGGCTGGGTTCACATCAAGGCCGATTAGCGGTATTGTGAGAGGTACAAGGTCTGTTTTGGGTGGGAGGAGAAGAATCTGATCGTTGCTTCAGCTTGGAGTTGATATATGCACTGCAAGAAGTTAGGATGCTTGTATTATCTAAATAAATTGATGAATCTATTACAAATGAGTACAAGTAATGTTAATCTCTCTTTTTACAAGAAACAAAGAATTCCCATTGAATTCAGAATGGAAGATTACATCAACTCAGGAAATACAGTGGACCCACCGATGAGAAGGCTACGTTGCTCATTTGTCGGTTGCTACAGAATATGATGCAAGTAGTATCAGAGCAAGTTCAAGGCCTTGTAGGAAGGGGTATACCATAATTATCCGAGTACGTTGCCATGACTTGACTCGGATCACTGCTTGATGCCCACAAAACACAAGCCAACTTCAGCTTCGGCCTGAAGTTCTTCCAACACTTTGACCAGCTTTTCTCGGCATAATGTGGTTTCTGATTTTTCATTTAGAATCTTCCTCAATCTTTAGAATACATATCAGCATCAGAAACAGTGGAAATGTACATGTTAAATGGTGAATATTTAAGTTAGATAATGAGCTAAAAATGCACAAGTTCTTTACATCTACTAACTACCAATAGAGTAAAATATAAATTCTAGGTAAGTAGGAGGGGTCACATTTATATACAAAACACAGCAGTTCATGCAAAAGTCAAGCATAGCTACTCTGGAGTCTGGACAAAGTCCCTCACTCTCAAGCATACCTTATATTTTGTTTCATATAGCTTCCACAAAAAGTATTAGCATACTGCCCAGCGTAACTATTTGGTAACTGGATAACTCAAATCAATTCAATGAAGCAGCAGAGATAAATGAAGTATGCAATTGACCATATTGTTGAAAGGAAAACATACTTGCACGTGGATGCAGTGTCCCCGTGACCAGTATAGACAATAAGCATAGAGTTCAATGGCAGGTGTTTGTAAACATTGCCAATTCGATCATCCATTCGACTCAGTATCTTTTTAAGTTCAGAAGTTAGAGAACGCTTCTTTCTGCTAGAAGATTCTTTTTTGCATGTGATCAATGATATTAGCGCTGCTAGTCTTGCATTGAACTTTTCTGTGTCCTCAGCCTGCTTCTTCAAGTAGGAGTTTAATTCGGAAAATTGTGTCCAGATGAAATGTACCTTGTTATTTTTAACCTGTACAATCATAGTGTTATATCATAGTTCCGTCAACAGTAATAGAAAAAGCCTTTGAGAGCAAATAATACCTCCTTTTGGATTTTTAATGAAGCATCATCATCAGAAAATACAGGGATTGCATTGGATGTCCCAGAAGCATAGCGCTTAATTATGGCAGATTCATCAATGATAGACGATGTTTTTCCCGCCTCACTTAGGATAGTAAGAAGTTTCTTCCTTGTAAATTTTGGAGAACCGTAGTCAGGCCCTGAACAGAAAACGAATCTCAAGAGAGACGGATAAGGTCAACAAGTTCCTACTGCATCTAAAACCGAATGAAAATTCTGTAATTTGATGCAAGAATAATGTGTATGTCATCCAAGAAATACCAAAATCAACAACAAAATGTAAACTTGCAACAAAATGAAAATCGACATGCTAAACTCTTTGAAAAGCTCATAAATCATGCTTGTTAATAATATTTGTACTGGACAAAATGGAAAAGGATTTACTTATTAGTGAAATCAAATAAAATCAAATACATTAAGCTCTTACTTGAAAGCTGACAAAATCATATCATTCTTGAATACCCTAAATTGACAGCATAAAAGATAGACTTAACCACATACCATTTCTTATTTTTAGTAGTGCTAGTTCCATAGCAGTCCTTGCATCCTCTATACTATCATGTCCATTTACTGAATCTTGTATCTCCTTAGAAAGAAATTTTCTTGCAAGAACTCTAAGAGCTGATTTATAAGTTCTACCCCAAGGATGCTGGTACAATACTGCAGTGTCAATCACTAGACTGTGATTAATTTTTAACGCCAGTAAGTCATTCTCCAATGAGTGCCCGACCAAGATAGTCTCTTTGGAAACCAGCTTACAAAATTCTTTCTGAGCAGGGAAAACAAATGAAGGCAAACCACTTCAGAGATGTAAGAATATTATGTTAGGGAAAAGGAAATAGATGGACATGCACCAGCTGAGCATGATACATAAGACTTGCAGTTACACCTTTCAGCAATAAAGAAAAATGGAAAATTATGGAACCTGAATATCTTCCAGACTTGTAGTCACGCCCTCTAGCATCTCGAATGTGATTCCACTATATCTGCAAAAAAAATTATACAAGTTGCCTCTAATCAATTGGACATCTCACGATTCTTTACAGTTTCAGTAGAAAGCTTAAATTTCAGGAATATTCATATCACATTGCAATGGAGGGAAGTTTATGAACATTTTAGAAGAAAATTTTTAGATGAGGACGCCATTAAAATAACTGTCAAATGTATCATCATTATAAATTACGAGTGAACGCAAGTATTTCTGTTCTTTTCCTTTCACCCCACACAGTGCATAATATTAGCCTATCCAAACAAAGTATTCAGAGGACTTAGATTTCCCAGCATATCAAAGTCTTCTTCATTTTTTGTTACATATCAAAAAGGTTCAACGTATTTTCCAGGATACAAGGAAAGATATGAACAGGAAACATTAATTGCAAATAATTTTCAATGGAAGACTAGAGTCAACTCAACAATATATCAGCATACAACTTCAAGGAACTAAGATTATGCACCTGGTATTGTAATCAGTGATAGGGTTGAATGGCTTAACTAGTTTGTCCAACAAAACCTGGAAAATACCAAATCAATACTTCATCACGTCATATTTTCTAGATTCTAAAAACAAAGAGTACATAAATATATGGAGTGAAACTACATACAGGCTCAACGAATCTCACAATATAATTTTTACTAATTATTATACACTTGGGAGGGGGCAAAATAATACAAAGGGCTCAAAAGATTCAATATATAAAACTGGCCTTCGTCCGTCTTGTCAACTACAGACTTCACCAAGAGAGAATTTATTTAAGCATCAGCTGGCAAGACTGGCAGGACCATCAGTCAGCCAAAAACAAGGCCAGTGACTTCAGATTCAAGTAGGAGTAAATTACTTAAAATTTCAGGGAGAGGTCCAGTCAGCTATTTGGTGATCACATGATGCCTTAATATGAAGTGCATTTATCAAAATTGATAATATCCAGTGCAAATATGACAGGAAAGGCTGAATAAAAACATAGCACAGACTGGATTCATTCCCATCTCTTCTATTATAAAAGGCTTCCAAAAGAAAACTAGTTTATAAAGAAGTGGCTGGCATAGTCATACATAAGTTACAATTAAATTTAAGAACTAACGGTACCTTCAACCTCATTCACATAGTAAGGGATATAACATATAAAAAACACAGACAATCACTAACCCATGGTTAATGTGGGCAGAGGTTGTCAAGCAAAGAGGAAAAGGTGCTACAAGGACATACCTGACCTTCTATGTCTACAATTGTTATACGCGTGAGCTCAAATCCATTGCAGGTGATACACTGTGTGTTAGAGAAAAGATTCACCAAAGTTATAATGAGAGAGAAAAAAGCTAAGCTCACATGGAAGATCCAGAGACCAATACACTAAGATTGCTTCATGTGAACACCTAAAGAACTAACAGAAAAGTAACAAAGCATAAAATAGATTCCGGAAAAAAAAGCATCACGAGTGTCAAGAGATTTACCATTTCACAATCAAGAGCCAATAATTCATGTGGGGCAGAACCAGGAATTGCAGGACACGTGGGAAGAAAGCCTTCATCAGTTTATAAGAAGCAAACTCTTGAGACAATGGCAAATTATCCACCAATAAGTACAAATAACAAGATTACCGTGTAACATGTTCGGACCTGGTTGGTTGTGACAATATCCGTTGTCTTGCAATTGCTTGGATGTAAGAGTATAATATGTGATTGGGAATGGTATTTCCTTCTTAATTTCAACCAAAGAACAGGACCCTGTGGCAGAAGAACTCAATAATGCAGAAAGAAGGCATCATACCCACACAAGGAATGCAGGAAAAATGTCACAGACCTTTCTCAGATGGCTGCCCATTTTTCTTTGCTAATGAATCAGCTTCAACCCGTTTTCTTTTAAACTTGCATGTCAAGAGTGCATCTATTGTCTGCATCCCATCTGATACACAGCTAGCATAAAAGGCACACAGAAGATAAAATAATCACAAAATAAAATTTAAAAGTACATAACATACTATAAGCAGATAATCTATAAACTTGAGGCATATCTATTACCAACCTTAGTGCCAAAACTGCCCTTGGATTGCCACATGACTGATTCAAACCTGCAAACCGTTTCAACTGTGACATATATAATGCTGCATCCAGGCCAGGGACATAAAGAAGAACAACCTTCGGAATGAGGGGCTTGTTCTGCAAAACATGTGAACAACACAATAGGTAAATATTAAAAGCGAACTATTACCTTCTAAGATCTTCTCTACCATCCATGCTAGGAAAATTAAAACATATAATCATATGGAACCAACTAAACGAAAACTTTCCAAAGTGGAAGTTTATACCAAAAATGGTGTAAGTGAAAAGTTTCAGCTAAGAAGCTCCACAACTGTACCTTGATAAATACCCATGATGGCATGTAGCCATCAGCAAGAACCCATGTGACAAGCCCTTGAACATCCTGCAATTGAAACAAGCAACAAGAGACGTTGTGATAATGACAGAATGCAGGTCAATTAAATATCCATTACATTATGATGAAACACACTTGAACATTCAAGGTTGAATTGGATTCTGGAGTCTTCAAAACCGCCTCTGCTCTAGCCTGGGGAATTTTTTGGGGATCTATTAGTTGCTATTGAAGTCATGGTAAGAAAATAATGAAATAGAAAAATTGTACTCAATTTGCGTAACAGAATTTAGCTGCTCATACATTCTTCAGCAACTAATATAAAGTAAGAAATTTGCGGCACCACGTCAGCGTATCCAATCATGAATCATAAGTATAATCCCTTTCCGCAACAAGCACACTTGAAAAACAAGGCGATATACAGCTCGGTAGACAGAGAAAGTATAGAGCATATACCTCAGGGCCATAAATGTCAAAGTAGGGCTTAATGTTGTCGTCGGCGGAATTATGTTCGCCGGTAGCTAGGGCTTCCATGTCGTCTTCTGAAAAAGTTCTTGTGATTTTGTCAGATTAGGGTTTATGATTAGAGCGGAAGAGAATAAAAGAGGCGCGAAAGAGAAACAACTGCGGTGGGCTCTTCTGTCTCGAAACAGGGGCGAGTAGGACTCAACTGACTCTTAACATATTTTCGTATCCAGTGAGAAGAATCCTCCAATAATCCATTTTTATAATTTCTTTTCAAAAATATTTTTTTTTTATTTTAATTTAAAATTAAATTATTTACTTTTTAATGATTAAATTATCTTTAATCTAATTATCCTAGTATCAACTTAAATATTTCCATCTTTTCACGTTAATGTTGTCACTCCTCTGCCGTTTTCTCCGCTGTTTGCCCATAATTGTCTGTCGTTTTTCCATCGCTGCCACCAACCCACCGCAGCCATCGACGTCTCCACTCTCTGCCCACCACATTCATCGTTCGCGTATCCACCATCTGCCCACCGCTGCCATCGACGGACCACCGCAACAGTCTACCGTCGGCCTTCACGCTATAACGTCGGCCTTCACGCTACCGCAAGAGTCTACCGTCGGTAAATGAACATAATTGTTTTCTTCACGAGAGCCATACATGTTTGCTTTCTCCTATCTCTAAAAATCTCCCCATTTTGAGATTTGTAAATGAACAGAATTGTAAATGGAGTTCATAATTTTGTATATTTAAGTGGAAATCATCTAATATGTGAATTAAACTGTCATGTTCCTCATTTATCAGTGATCGAAGTTGCCGTTTGCTTCTACAAAATAAGTTCGTATAGGCTTTCGTGTATGCTATTGTATAAGTTCCGTGTATGCTATTGTATAAGTTCGTATAGGCTTCTACATGATATTTGTGTAGGCTACTATATAATTTCGTGTAGGTTACTGCAAAATTTTTGTGTATGCTATAACATAAGTTTTGTGTAGGCTATATTATAAGTTCGTGTAGGCTTCTGCATAGTATTTGTGTGGACTATTATATAATTTTGTGTAGGTTACTATAAAATTTTCGTGTATACTATTATATAAGTTCGTGTAATCTATTATTTAAGTTCGTGTAGGCTTCTATGTGATACCCCGTATTTTTGTAAGGTTATTTTGGGAATTTTGGAATTTTCCCGAGTACCCGTTTAGTACGTCGGATTTAATTCAGGTAGCTTGAGACATTCTGTAATGTGCTCTGTATCTGTAATATTTTTCTCAGTGAAATAATATACAGATAACATGCCTTGGATTTTAATTGTCGTTCGCATACGATAATTGTTATCCCGGCTTAATGTCATGTTCGTTCAAAGCTGAACGGGCGGAAAAAAGGTGTCACGGCGACCGCCGTAAAGTCGCGGCGACCGCCGTCGTGAGACCCAAGCACGGCGACCGCCGTAAAGTCACAGCGCCCGCCGTCCCAACGCTCGAGGAGGCAGCTGGTGTGTCATGCCACGGCGACCGCCGTAAATTACGGTGCCCGCCGTAATGGCAGTCATCGTTGTCCGGCAGTCCTTGCCCGATGGTCGTCGGCGCGATTTCCGGCGAGCGCCGAACTAGCTGTAGGCCCATCTTCTTCGTGCTCCAGACGCTTTGGCTATAAAAGGGGGTGTTGGGGGAGAGATTTGAGCCATCCCAAACACCGAACCTCTGCCAAAATTGCCTCTCGCCGGAGTTGTGCCTTCGCCGGAATTTTTGAAGGTCTCGTCGGTGTTGCTTTGGTGTGGTTCCTGAGTGCCTTTGTGAAGCTTTTGATTAGCCTTGGAGGTTAGAAGCCAAAGCTAGTCGAAGGAGGCTGAACCGCTCGTGTTTTTGGGTGAGTTTTCTCTCGTTTCAGTCGGCCGTGTTCTTCACGGCGACCGCCGCCAAGAACAACGACTGCCGCCAGTGCCCAGAACGCCTTCGTGGCTTTGGCTTGGTCGGTTGTCGTCGTGGCGTCTTTCCTTTCGTGTTCTTTCGCCGTGTTTAGATTCGTACTATTTATGTCAGATCTAACTTAGGGTTCCTTTTATGGGTCGACTCGAAGGTCGTTGTGCTGTCAGAGCTATACCGTGTCGAGCCCGGAATCCAGTGACGTCTTTAGACTATTCTGCGGAGTAAGGCAAGTGGCGGTTCGCTCTTGCTCTTTCGTACCATATTTACATTAATTATCAGTAGTTTATCTGAGTAATTAATTTGGAATGAATATTCTGTTTGTCTGGAAACGGTTTTGATAAACTGTTTTGAAAATCATATAATAGGTTGTATATCTGTTAGAACAACGCTATTATCTGTGATCGCCTTTCGGGCCTTTATGTGGATTTATCCTGTAAATGTTGTGGTGCTGTAACTGTTTAGTTAGCACTGTTAGATAGGAAAGTTACTCGGACTCTGTCCAGTCGTTTCTTTATAATCTGGTATCGGGATGGCTCGTCCCCATCTGGTACTATTCTATGATCATGATCGGTCTCTTACACATGTGTGTAGAGACAGGACACTTAGCTGGTGTCACAAACCTTTCGGTATACGTCACTCTCGACGAAACGTATACTAAGATGTGTCGTCCCACTGGTGGGGTACACATGTAAAAGTCTATAACGTGATGTGTGTTTTTGAAACATAAATCAGATAAGTGCTACCTTGACGCACATAATTAATACACCTTGGGCGAGTAGTGCAGCTAAGTTCAGTGCAGCTAGGAAAACTCGTCTTGACTTGAATGTAGTACGTTCTCTTTCCAATCTGGATTCGCTGTAGGCGATGAGGTTGGTCGTGAACCGAAGCATCTCAGTCAGTTTTAAATCATTGTTGAATGATTCTGTAATATTCCAGATTTGTCATTACTTCCTTAAAGACTCATTTCCGTTGGAGTCTTCTTTCGAGTCGATTTCTGTGAAGATTCAGTCTTCCAGAATCTTCTCTTGTGCATATCTCTTGTTTATTCCAGTAGGAATATGATGGTTGACTACCGTTATCGGTTATTATCCGAGAAGCGATGAGTCTAACCTAATATGACTGCTTCGAACCAGTCTGCTTTGTACCCTTGCTAGTCTATTCAGTTAGACTAACCAACCAATGTTTTCCCTTGCATGGTTGGCTGGTGTCATCCGTTTGATTCGGCACATCAGTTAAGAAGTAGCTCAGAAGATTAGAAGGACTATGGAGTCGGCGGTGGTTTTTGAATGTTTTAATTATTTCTTTAATCAGGTTATGATCCTTTGGACAATAACTCCGATTGTAACTTACTTTCTTAGTCTTCCGCTGTGTTTGGTTTAAACTATGTTTTGACCTATTCGGGATTGGGTTGTAATCCCGTAACTCTTATATTCCTCGACAATGTTATGTTTTGGAATTTAATGCTTGATCTTTGTGTATCAATTGCATTTCATAAATTGTATTTATTTGGTAAAGCCTTGGGTGATCTCGGTAAGGAACACTGGGGTCACTGGCGGTAATACCTTTCCAAAATGGTTAAGTTTTGGGGGTGTTACAGTTGTGGTATCAGAGCAAAAAGTTTTTAAAACGGGTTTGGGATTTTATAAATCATTTATCCGTTTTCGAAATGCTTTAAAGAGGCCTCTGAATTTTCAAAGTGAAAAGAATTTTAAAAACACCGTTCATAGTCGTGTCTTCTTTATAGTCTGATATAGTAAGCTTGCTTCTATGTCTAGAAAGACTAATTCCTTCCTTATTGTTCGATAGGATGGGTGTCTGCTTTTCTATTGGTAGGGGGTCGGAAGACGCCAAGTCGGATCAGCCGAGGCTAGATTTTCCGTTACCTCAGCGATGTTTCGAGGTTGGAGGCCCGAGTAGCCCACCCGAAGACGTCAAGCACGTTCTCCCCGAGTCAGTTGTCCTTGTAGCCAGGAATGCTATGGTCCCTAGACCTGCACCTGTGCCGCCACCAAGGGTGGAGGGAGTACAGGAATGGGAGCAGGAAGACGAGTTGTCAAGGTATGAACAAGGGGTTTACCAAGACGACTTTCTGCTGGGACCAATTCCAGAGGAGATCGAGTACGAGGACGAGGAAGAGGAGATGCTTGAGCAAGATCCTGTCGAGGACGAGGATATGATCGAGGATGATTCCGAGGATGAGGATCTCATCGAGGATGATCCCGAGGATGAGGATCCCATCGAGGATGATCCCGAGGAAGAGGATCCCATAGAGGATGATCTAGAAGAGGATCCAGAGTTGGACCTTGGAGGGCAGAATCAGGAGCCCGGTACAGGATTGTCACCAGTGCCAGAGTACGCACCCATGTCAGAAGCTGATTGGGATGCACTGTATACCGAGTACGGTATTGGGAGAAGTGACAAGGAATCTCAACCTATCCCTACTCCAAGGAGATGGAGGTCGGAATCCGAGCTGCAGGAGATTCTCCGCCAGAGCGAGGTAATCTCCGCAGAACAGCAGCGTCAGAGGGATGAGCTGATCGCCAGTACTCAGAGGAGGGCTGGAATAGGAGGACCAGTCATGGACGACCCATACTTTACCATGACTGAGCTAGGACTATGTGCTTCAGGGTCAAGCAGGGTGCGAAACCCATCGCCAGAGCTCGATGGTGAGCCTAGCCCGAAGAGACCATGCACGAGTAGCCAGTCGTATGGGAGACGTTTTGGAACGCCTTGAGGAGGAGTGGCGTTGCCTATCATAGTAGTTTCGTTTCTTAGTATTCCAAGTTGTACTTTGTGTAATATTTCAGTATTGCGGCAAGTACTCTGAGAAACACTTATATCTTCGAGCAGTGTTGTCCTAACGCTCGAATGATAAACTTATGCGTAACTTGTGTAAGAATTCGAAGGTTCATCTATAAAATACCAAGTTGATCTATTCTGAGTAATTTATTTACGTTGGTATATTGCATAAGTATATTGCATAAGTATATTGCATAATATTAATGTATTGAATGCTTGGAATTTGATCGGTAAATAGATGGTGAACCCAAGAAGCACGAGGAATTCGACTCGAGCCGGTGCTGGGACTAGCCAAAACCCCAAACCAGCAGGAAGAAGTGTTCAGGATGAACACGAGTCTGAGTCTCGCATCTAGCAGAGGCGTGAAGGTCAGGATCAGACCCAGACGCCGACGCTGTTTGACGCCGCAGCTGTTGAGGCAATCCGTGGGATCGTGATGCAGGCTATTACAGATGTCTTGAGACCAAGTGTGCCTCAAGCACAAGAAGTGCCTATTCACGCAGCGGTTCCTGATGTTGTGGAACCCAGAAACCCTGTGATTCAGGAGACTGCCGTTAGGGCAAGGGACAGCTATGGTCGCGCTCTTAAGACCATTACTTCCATGAGACCCGACTGCTATAACGGGAAAGGGGAGCCAGTGGCAGTGACTCATTGGTTCTCCCATATGGAGAGGCTGTTCAGGAACGTGGAGTGTACGGAGGCCGAGAAGATCCATATCGCGTCTTTTCAGCTGAAGGAGGAGGCTAGCGAGTGGTGGGAGAGCACTGGTTTGGCTGAGAGCCCAGTGTTGACTTGGTCGATGTTCAAGACCAAGATGGTTGATCGCTTTTTCTCTCGTGCTATGAGAGAGGAGAAGCATAAAGAGTTCTTGTACCCTCAGACTGATGGTCTGAGAGTGACCGAGTTGGCATCTAAGTTCAACCATCTTCTACAGTACGCCACTGCCGAGATCACCAGCGAGGCTCAAAAGATCTGGTACTTCCACGAGTGGATGAACCCGGATATCAAGCCATTAATGGTGTACCACACATGCTCTACCTTGGAGCAGTATGTGGATTGTGCCTATAAGCTGGAGGTAACTCTCGAGGAATCAACCAAGAGGCGCAACCGACAGAAGTCGATGCAGAATCAGAACCAGGGAGGTGGTTTTAAGCGCCCTGCGCCACCGTCTAACTTCGCCAAATCCGGAAGAGCTAAGACGGAGATGACGCAAGGAGGATCGACTCAGCAGTCAGGGCAGACCCGGAGTACAGTTCAGTGTTATAATTGCGGTACTGCTGGGCACAAGAGCACTGAGTGTCGAAAGGAGAGGAGGCCATGCTTTGGGTGTGGACGTGATGGTCATCTGCAAAAGTTCTGTAAGCAGGGGAAGAAGAAGGGAGTAGAGTCGCAACAAGGGTCAGTTCATCAGAGCAACCGACCTAGGTTTAAGCCTGCCGAGACTCCTAGCCCTTCAGTGCAGACGAATGCTCAGAACAGGGGAAAGGCCCCAGCTGCTTCTGGAAGTCAGGGCCAACGCTTGTACGAGATACGTGAGGCAGATGGACCCAACGCTCCAATTGCTCAAGGTACTCTATACCTTCACTCTACTTCAGTGTGCATTCTGTTTGATTCTGGTGCTACGCATTCCTTTATTTCGGATAACTGTGTTAGCAAGTTAGACTTAGTATGCAATGATTCGTGCGACCCTTTCGTCGTCAATCTTCCTAATGGAGAACGTTTGGTGGGAACCAAGCATTTGTCCGACTTTTCGATTACCATTCAGGGTAAGGAATTCGAGGCAGATTTAATCTGCATAGCCATGGCTCCATACGACATTATTCTCGGTATGGATTGGCTGACGCGTCACAAGGCGGTGATCGACTTCAGTTCAAGAACGGTGACGGTGTCATCCGGGGGCCAATTCGTGTGCAAGTTCAAAGGTCGAAATGACGCTGATAACGGCAAGCTGATCAATGCGATGGCTGCGTTTAAGCTACTACGACAAGGATGTGTCGGGTACCTTTGCTACTTGGATTCGCCCGAGAGGGATGGACCTGAGGTTCTTGATATTCCTATGGTTAGGGAATTTTCGGATGTCTTTCCGGAATAAATTCCTGGATTACCCCCGAACCGCGACGTAGAGTTTTCAATTGATCTCGAGCCTGGTACGGCGCCGATTTCCAAATCACCGTATCGGATGGCTCCAGCTGAGATGCAAGAGTTGAAGAATCAACTTGAAGATCTTCTTGATAAAGGTTATGTCAGGCCGAGTGCATCGTCATGGGGTGCCCCGGTTTTATTCGTCAAAAAGAAGGACGGATCGTTCCGACTTTGTATCGACTATCGAGAGTTGAATAAGGTGACGATCAAGAACAAGTATCCTTTGCCTAGGATTGATGACTTGTTGGACCAATTGCAGGGAGCAAAGGTTTTCTCCAAGATCGACTTAAGATCTGGATATCATCAACTCAGGATTCGTGAGCAGGACATTCCTAGAACTGCGTTTAGGACTAGATATGGTCATTACGAGTTCGTAGTGATGCTTTTTGGGCTTACAAATGCTCCAGCTGTCTTTATGGATTTGATGAACCGATGTTTTCACCAGTACTTGGATAAGTTCGTGGTGGTTTTCATCGACGACATTCTGATCTACTCTCCGAGTGAAGAAGCCCACGAGGAACATCTGCGGATTTCCTTGTCAATCCTTAGACAACATCAGCTTTATGCTAAATTGTCTAAATGTGAATTCTGGATAAAGAAAGTGGCTTTCTTAGGCCACATGATCAATAAAAATGGGGTTATGGTTGATCCCCAAAAGATTGAAGTTGTGGCTAAGTGGACACAGCCCCAGAGCGTGAAAGAGGTGCGCAGTTTTTTTGGACTTGCCGGGTATTATAGAAGGTTCGTAGAAGGATTTTCAAAGATCGCTCTACCTATGACCAATCTACTCCGCAAAGTCCACAAGAAGTTTGTCTGGAATGACAAGTGCGAGGTCAGTTTCCAGGAGTTGAAGCGACGGTTGACCTCGGCACCCGTGTTAGCACTCCCAGAGGGGAATGACGATTATGTGGTCTATAGTGATGCTTCAAAGTGTGGTCTTGGTTGTGTTTTGATGCAAAGGGGCAGAGTCATTGCTTACGCATCTAGACAACTCAAGACTTACGAAGAAAACTATCCGACCCACGATCTTGAGTTAGCAGCGGTCGTATTTGCGTTGAAGATTTGGAGGCATTACCTCTACGGTATAAGATGCCAAGTCTTCACTGACCACAAAAGTCTCAAGTATATATTTACTCATAAGGAGTTAAATATGAGACAACGCCGCTGGCTAGAGTTGCTCAAGGACTACGACATGGAGTTGTTGTATCATCCGGGCAAGGCTAATGTAGTAGCTGATGCGCTAAGCCGGAAGACAACGCACGAGACTGTGGTTGCGTTGCTTACTGCTCAGACCAAGCTAAACCAAGAGTCATGCGACATTGAAGTCTTGTATGACCAGCGTAGAGGGTACCTGAGTATGATGGAAATTCAGGCTACACTGCTGGATCAAATCAAAGAAAAGCAAGTCGATGACATCATCTTGGTAAAGTTAAGCAGTGAAGTGATGGATGGGAAAGCTCCCAGTTTTATGGTTCAGGATGATGGATCACTTTGGTTTCAGGATCGGATCTGTGTGCCTGACACAGAAAGTCTTCGTCAGTTGGTGATGAGAGAAGCTCATTCATCTGCTTATTCTGTGCATCCTGACTCTAGCACGATGTACAAGGATCTCAGGAAGAAGTTTTGGTGGCCAAACATGAAGTGAGACGTAGCAGACTTTGTGGCAAAGTGCTTAACTTGCCAGAAGGTCAAGATCGAACACCGCAGGCCAGGTGGTGAGATGTTACCTCTCCCCGTACCAGAATGGAAATGGGAGGACATTTCCATGGACTTCGTCACTCGGCTACCAAAGACTCGAAGTCAGAGAGATGCTATCTGGGTAATTGTGGATAGGCTTACGAAGAGTGCTCATTTCATAGCCATCAAGACCACATGGGAAACCCAGAAGCTAGCCGAAGTTTACCAGAAGGAGATTGTCCGCTTACATGGCATTCCTAAGACCATTGTATCGGACCGAGATGGCCGTTTCATGTCAAGATTCTGGAAGGAACTTCATAAGGCTATGAGAACCGAGTTGAGGTTCAGTACAGCGTTTCATCCTCAGACAGATGGCCAGTCTGAAAGGACCATCCAGACTCTGGAGGATATGCTTAGAGCTTGTGTGCTCGATCGTCCGACTAGCTGGGAGGACAGCTTGAGTCTGATTGAGTTCACATACAACAATAGCTGACATGCTACAATCAAGATGGCTCCGTTTGAAGCTTTGTATGGTCGCAGATGCAGATCTCCGATTTGTTGGGACGATAATGTCGACAAAATTCTGCTTGGACCAGAGTTGGTCGAAAGGACGGCTTCAGACATTGCTTTGATCAGACAAAGAATGTTGACCGCTCAGAGTCGACAGAAGTCCTACGCAGATCGGAAGCGCAGGACTGTCGAGTTCGAGGTCGGTGACAAGGTTTTTGTCAAGGTGTCGCCTTCCAAAGGAGTTTTCAGATTTGGTAAGCATGGGAAGCTTAACCCTCGCTACGTGGGACCATTCGAGATTCTGGATAGAGTGGGATCTCTAGCGTACCGTTTGGCGTTGCCACCATCGGCTCACCCGGTGCATAATGTGTTCCACGTGTCTTTACTCAGAAAGTATGTACCAGATGAGTCTCATATACTTAGCTACGAGGACATCGAGATCCAAGCTAATGGTACTTATGAAGAGTTGCCCGTGCGCATTTTGGAGCGTCGGGAGAAGCATTTGCGCAACAAGATCGTACCTTTGGTACGAGTGTTGTGGTCCAAGTCAGGGACCGAAGAAGTTACTTGGGAGACGTGGGAAACCGAGTCAGATATGCTCAGGCGTTTTCCCGAGTTATTCTCGACCTAAGTTTCGGGGTCGAAACTTCTTGTAAGGGGGAGGAGATGTGATACCCCGTATTTTTGTAAGGTTATTTTGGGAATTTTGGAATTTTCCCGAGTACCCGTTTAGTACGTCGGATTTAATTCAGGTAGCTTGAGACATTCTGTAATGTGCTCTGTATCTGTAATATTTTTCTCAGTGAAATAATATACAGATAACATGCCTTGGATTTTAATTGTCGTTCACATACGATAATTGTTATCCCGGCTTAATGTCATGTTCGTTCAAAGCTGAACGGGCGGGAAAAAGGTGTCACGGCGACCGCCGTAAAGTCGCGGCGACCGCTGTCGTGAGACCCAAGCACGGCGACCGCCATAAAGTCACGGCGCCCGCCGTCCCAACGCTCGAGGAGGCAGCTGGTGTGTCATGCCACGGCGACCGCTGTAAATTACGGCGCCCGCCGTAATGGCAGTCATCGTTGTCCGGCAGTCCTTGCCCGATGGTCGTCGGTGCGATTTCCGGTGAGCGCCGAACTAGCTGTAGGCCCATCTTCTTCGTGCTCCAGACGCTTTGGCTATAAAAGGGGGTGTTGGGGGAGAGATTTGAGCCATCCCAAACACCGAACCTCTGCCAAAATTGCCTCTCGCCGGAGTTGTGCCTTCGCCGGAATTTTTGAAGGTCTCGCCGGTGTTGCTTTGGTGTGGTTCCTGAGTGCCTTTGTGAAGCTTTTGGTTAGCCTTGGAGGTTAGAAGCCAAAGCTAGTCGAAGGAGGCCGAACCGCTCGTGTTTTTGGGTGAGTTTTCTCTCGTTTCAGTCGGCCGTGTTCTTCACGGCGACCGCCGCCAAGAACAGCGACCGCCGCCAGTACCCAGAACGCCTTCGTGGCTTTGGCTTGGTCGGTTGTCGTCGTGGCGTCTTTCCTTTCGTGTTCTTTCGCCGTGTTTAGATTCGTACTATTTATGTCGGATCTAACTTAGGGTTCCTTTTATGGGTCGACTCGAAGGTCGTTGTGCTGTCAGAGCTATACCGTGTCGAGCCCAGAATCCAGTGACGTCTTTAGACTATTCTGCGGAGTAAGGCAAGTGGCGGTTCGCTCTTGCTCTTTCGTTCCATATTTACATTAATTATCAGTAGTTTATCTGAGTAATTAATTTGGAATGAATATTCTGTTTGTCTGGAAACGGTTTTGATAAACTGTTTTGAAAATCATATAATAGGTTGTATATCTGTTAGAACAACGTTATTATCTGTGATCACCTTTCGGGCCTTTATGTGGATTTATCCTGTAAATGTTGTGGTGTTGTAACTGTTTAGTTAGCACTGTTAGATAGGAACGTTACTCGGACTCTGTCCAGTCGTTTCTTTATAATCTGGTATCGGGATGGCTCGTCCCCATCTGGTACTATTCTATGATCATGATCGGTCTCTTACACATGTGTGTAGAGACAGGATACTTAGCTGGTGTCACAAACCTTTCGGTATACGTCACTCTCGACGAAACGTATACTAAGATGTGTCGTCCCACTGGTGGGGTACACATGTAAAAGTCTATAACGTGATGTGTGTTTTTGAAACATAAATCAGATAAGTGCTACCTTGACGCACATAATTAATACACCTTGGGCGAGTAGTGCAGCTAAGTTCAGTGCAGCTAGGAAAACTCGTCTTGACTTGAATGTAGTACGTTCTCTTTCCAATCTGGATTCGCTGTAGGCGATGAGGTTGGTCGTGAACCGAAGCATCTCAGTCAGTTTTAAATCATTGTTGAATGATTCTGTAATATTCCAGATTTGTCATTACTTCCTTAAAGACTCATTTCCGTTGGAGTCTTCTTTCGAGTCGATTTCTGTGAAGATTCAGTCTTCCAGAATCTTCTCTTGTGCATATCTCTTGTTTATTCTAGTAGGAATATGATGGTTGACTACCGTTATCGGTTATTATCCGAGAAGCGATGAGTCTAACCTAATATGACTGCTTCGAACCAGTCTGCTTTGTACTCTTGCTAGTCTATTCAGTTAGACTAACCAACCAATGTTTTCCCTTGCATGGTTGGCTGATGTCATCCGTTTGATTCGGCACATCAGTTAAGAAGTAGCTCAGAAGATTAGAAGGACTATGGAGTCAGCGGTGGTTTTTGAATGTTTTAATTATTTCTTTAATCAGGTTATGATCCTTTGGACAATAACTCCGATTGTAACTTACTTTCTTAGTCTTCCGCTGTGTTTGGTTTAAACTATGTTTTGACCTATTCGGGATTGGGTTATAATCCCGTAACTCTTATATTCCTCGACAATGTTATGTTTTGGAATTTAATGCTTGATCTTTGTGTATCAATTGCATTTCATAAATTGTATTTATTTGGTAAAGCCTTGGGTGATCTCGGTAAGGAACACTGGGGTCACTGGCGATAATATCTTTCCAAAAGGGTTAAGTTTTGGGGGTGTTACATTCTATATAATATTCGTGTATACTATTATACAAGTTTCGTGTAAGCTACGTACTATATAAGCTCGTGTAGGCTTTCACATAATATTCGTGTAGGCTACTACATAATTTCGTGTAGGCTACTACAAAATTTTCGTGTATGCTATTATATAAGTTTTGTGTAGGCTATTTTATAAGTTCGTGTAGGCTTCTACATAATACGGAGTATTCATGTGGGCTACTACAAAATTTTCGTGTATACTATTATATAAGTTCGTGTAATCTACTATTTAAGTTCGTATAGGCTTATATATAATATTCGTGTATACCATTATACAAGTTTCGTGTAAGCTACTATATAAGCTCGTGTAGGCTTCCACATAATATTCGTGTAGGCTACCACATAATTTCGTGTAGGCTACTATAAAATTTCCATATATGTTATTATATAAGTTCATGTAGGCTTCCACATAATATTAGCGTAGGCTACTACATAATTTCTTATAGGTTACTACAAAATTTTCGTGTATGCTATTATATAAGTTTTGTGTAGGCTATATTATAAGTTCGTGTAGGCTTTTACATAATATTCGTGTATACTATTATACAAGTTACGTGTAAGCTACTATATAAGCTCGTGTAGGCTTCCACATAATATTCGTGTAGGCTACTACGTAATTTCGTGTAGGCTACTACAAAATTTCCATGTATGTTATTATATAAGTTTCGTATAAGCTATTATATAAGTTCATGTAGGCTTCTACATAATATTAGCGTAAAGTACTACATAATTTCGTATAGGTTACTACAAAATTTCTTGTAGGTTACTACAAAATTTTTGTGTATGCTATTATATAAGTTTTGTGTAGGCTATTATATAAGTTCTTGTAGGCTTCTACATAATTTTGTGTAGGCTATTATAAAGTTTTCGTGTAGGCTTCTACGTAATTGAGGATTTCCCTATTTTTTGTGAAGGAATAAATGTAAAGAGGATAATTTAGTCCAATTATAATAGAGATGGGTTACTAATTTCCTATTTTTATAATGGGGTATATTTTTGGAACTTTTTATTGAAATTGATACACTTAAGTCTTTTTCCCGTATCGTATTTATTTAATTTGAAGGAAAAGGTAAACAGTGAATTAAAAGGCGTACCCGGGCGTGCCTAGGTGAACAAAAATCACAAGAAATTCTGTTGAAGCTTAATAAATTGTCTGATTTTGTGAAATATTTTTAAATTTTTGATATTTTCTGAAAAGATTTAGTTATATCTCAAAGTAAACAATTTATCTTTCTTAATTACTTTTAAAAACACTAAAGATCTTCAACTTGTTCCGTTAAAAAAGTATTGATGTTGAAGATCATCTTATTGATATTCACGACCTAATGATTAAATATTGAGTTATAAGGATTGATATTGAAAATTATATATAATGATTTTTTTATTAAATTTTTATTTACTATAAATGAGGTGTGTAATTAATAAATTTTAAATTTTTAAAAAAATATAATAATAATAAATTTTTTAATAATTTTTTCAAAAAATAAAATTAGAGTAATTTTTATTTTTATTTTATTTTTGAATTTTCGTGGGAGGTTCAGGGGCACCACCGTCGAGGCCCTCCCCCTACTCCCCCACGGGCCCAGCGGAGCAATCGAGACCACGTTATAACTGTGTCAGGTCAAAGACCTTCACGGTGCCCCCTGTGGCCATCCGAGAGACTCGAACTGGCGACCTATGGGGTCCTTTGGACCATCTCATAGGCTTTTTACCAGTTGAGCCATCGCGAGATGGTTAACACATAGGGAGTATTATTGGTCCTTTAAATTTCATATACTCGTAACTGGCTTCTTAGTCTTATATATTTGTGATATATGTTCATGTTTGAGGATCAAAGCCAGGGAAAAAACTAATGGATTATAGAGAGGATGAAAACTTTACAGCAGTAAGAAAACCCTATAGAGAATAGACATGATGGGTGGTTGTTGTTGCTCATCCAAGCTTGTCTATGAAGATGGCTTTCCTATCATTGCTGAACACAAGACCCAGTCAAGTTTTGACATCATCATCATCGTCATCATAAGGACTGCTGGTTTCTGCCTGTTGGTGTTGAGCAGATGAAGCACTCGGCCTCCCGTTAAGCGTCGCAAAGCTTTCTTCTGCAAATGTTGTTTTGAAAGAGTTACACCACCTCCACAAAATATCAATTAATAGTGCTAAAGCTTTTACCTATTGGTCCAGCCCCTGTAGCCCAGCAAAAATCCATCACTTCCTCCATACTCATATGCTCCAGCACCCCAGTAATCTGCTGCATATATATGTAGAAATGTTTATACACGGCGTCGTCCTTATAGAATACTAATGGGCTTGTTGTAGTGTACCTTAAGGCTTAAGACATATCTCTTGCTATAGCCGAACTCATCCAGCAGCGGACCTTTCAATCTTTCGGCTACTTCTCTAGCTGATGTCACAAACCTGAAATACCATTGGCATTGCTCAGTAGAATGTAATCAATATTAGCTAAGATCTCCAATATAAGGTATCATTACATGTTGCATGTACTCTCTAACTCTGCACCGGACAAATTGGATGACGTCTTCTGTGTACAGGCTAGGTACTTTTGAGCAGTTTTTGCAAGCTGTCTCACCTGCACAATTAAAGAAAGTTGGGAGATCAACATATATTTTTTCAGCACAAGTTCCTATTATCTCAACACTTCAAATTTGATATCACAACATTGAAACAAAAAGAACCATCTTTACTTGATACATATATTAACCAGCCTGACAGAAAAAAGTTAAAGATTAGACTTAACGGATCCTTTTTAGATTAGATTACAGTCACAGAAGATGGCTTAATATTGATCATGAAGATACTACCTGTGGTGTCAATAGTCTTCTAGGGACTAACTCTTCATGACGTATAGCACAAAACTCCCAAGAATGTATCTATCAAAGAGTATAAGGGAAAAAATCAATTGCCAAAAACAAATTAAGAACCTTAAAATTCTCCATGGCAAGGAATTTTGAGATGCAAAACCTTCAGGTCTGGAGTGAACAATATCCGAAGCCGGCCTTCTCTAACAACACGAAGTTGCTCATAAATAGTATGCTGAATTGCCTTGTCATAGGTCAGGGCAATTCTTCCAGAAGGTTTAAAATAAGTCCCACGAGGCAGATCAACATAGAGAAGTTCTTCTATAATTCCAGTCTCATACTTAATCTCAAAAAGCCTTGGTAAGAGTTCAAATTTGGCCTCTGGAGATGAAAATAAGAGACTTTAGAAACATTCCACTAAACAACACAGCTAAGCTGAATCACCCATAAAAAGACACCAGGAAAGATAATGGATGTATAGAAGAGAACATAACATACCAAAACCCCGTCCTGGTTTGTGATTACATATTTCACAGTGCCATGCATCCTGAATAAGTTAGAAGATGTTTCAATAGAAGTGATAGAAAAGCCTAGCACATCACAAGGAAACTCTTACTTGTGCTAAAAACAGTATTTAAGGTTAGATATGCGATGGCATATCAAATGTGAACTTAACCAAGGGCGCATTCATCTTAGTGACATATGAGCACCAGAAGCAGCCAAAAGGATAAACAAAGCAGAAACTTGCCTCGGGAATAGCAACTCCATTTGCTAGTTGGAACTTCCCATACAATGATACACACCATTTCTTCTTGGCATTTGGAGTGAAGAATTCAGCAACAAACATTCTCCAATACCCAATATTGTTGTCCTGCCATAAATCACAAAAAAATGAATTATACATCAAACCAGATTAGACTCATAAACTGAGATAGGACTAAAGACATGGGAAAAACCTACTCGAGGTCTGGTATTTTGGCAAAATATGTACTGAGCGATCCGGTTTGTACACAACGTTACTACATTCAATTTTATGACTGGGGATCTCCTTGGCAGAAGCTGCTGCTGCATTTGATATCTTTGTTGCTGTGGATGCTGCTGCTGTTGTATCTGAAGCAGTCTTTGACGTTGCAATGCGTTGGTCTGGGCAGCTGCAGCATTAAGCAAAGCCTGCCTTTGCATTTGGAGGAGCTGTTGTTGTTGCTGCAAAAGCATAGACTCCTCCAGAGGTTGTTGAGGCCCATAGTTCATCGGATCAACACCTCCTAAACCGCCTTGGATGGATTGGAACTGCTGTTGCTGATTACACAGAGCAGCATTGAACTGCTGCAAATGCGACAGATGTTGCTGATCTGTCAGCATCTGGTTCAATTCTGTTCCATAACCAATTCCAGAATGAAAAGGATGTTCCCTTCCCATATCCATCTCATCATGGGTACCATTCCCAAAGGACTGATGCGCATTCACATCATTGTACCGAGTGTGAGGCGACAGAAGCGATGTAACCGCCGCCTGTGAAGGCTCCTGGTCACTTTGTCCTCCTGACATTCCTAAATTTGAACTCAAATGGGCACAGTTACTCATTAGATTTAAAGGCATACTGCACCAAGATTTAAAAGGAGCATTCAAGCTCAAATATCTATGGCGGATTCAGTAAGCATTTTCCCTCCAATTCAAGGCATGATACTCTAGAGTAGTTTCTGCAAAACAGAGCATCAGATGAGTAAAATTCTTCTACCAGACCTGAAAATCTTTACTAATTCCCTCATAATCTCAACCGGAAACTTTGACAGACAGACATAAGTGACTACTAAATTCTCCCAAGATAAGGAAATTAAAGTTCTGCAACCCTCAGATATCCATCTCAAAAATTCAAGAAACAAAGAAACCGGCTAAAGGAAACAAAAAGATGCTTATTCTACTCAACTTTAGAGCTTCAGTTTCCATCTCTGCTGCGCCCAGTTATACCAGAACTCAATTTAAACAACAAACAACATCCCAAAACCGCAAAACGGACTTGAAAATTTCTCAAAGAAGACAAATACACTACAATACAAGAAACCAGCGTAAAACAAAAGGGGAAGAAGAAGAAGAAAAACAGAGAGAACCCAAACTGACCTGGAAAGACAAATTCAATTCTCCCAATGAAAGCTGCGCTTCAACTGAATTTAACCACACAGAATGAAACCCGTATAAATCAACACAATTGCCCACGCCAGAACTTGGAATCCGAATGCCGGGGCTTGAAAAAGAATGTGGTGATATGACGACAGTATTCCCCTGCTTTCTTCTCCCAACTCTCTTCTTGTAACTGTTTTCTTCCTTGGATGCTGATGCTCGTCAATATATATAGGGAGGATACAGAACTTTCCGAGCGGATTGGTTTCTCTCATTTATCATAAACCGTTTGCGAGGGCAGAATTATCATCAATTAATTATCTTTATTAATTGCATCTTATCAATTAAAATATCTTCCAATAAAATATAGTATTAAATTAAATATATTAAATAACAATTACGAGGTAGCCCCTAACTGAACAGAAAATCAACATATTAAATTAGCAGTCAGTTCGATTGCCCTCGCTAATTGCCAATGGGGAGATTTATCAGGCGCTCTCTCAAACCCATGGGATTAGTTGGGCCAAAAATCATTAAAAAATAACGGAATTTTTATAATTTTCGCGAGATATCTAAAGATTTGAAGTAATTTCCGTGGTATCCCTGAGGTTTTGAAAAAATCTGTTAAATTTCTAATTTACAGCTTTTGAAATTGAGTAGAATTTGGGGGTGAAATTGAATTTAGGGTTTATGAACCAAAAGACAAATCTCATTTTCAAGTTAACATAACCAACAAAGGGTTGTGTTTGAGTTATTGTAAGATCAAGTATTAGGTTGTAAGGCCATTTGCTTTGCCAGTGTCATTTAAATCATTTTCTTGTGGCTGTTCTGCAGACTCGGTGGCCTTAACAAGAATCAGGAAACTGAAACTCCATCTTGTTTGCCAGATGGAACTGAAAAGGTATCTGTGGTATGTAGATTCTGTAAATGGATGCATAACAGTATAAAATATATGCTACAAAGGCTTCTCTGATTTGCTACTGGATAAATTATTCATTCTGCATACTTAGTGTTCACATTTGGAGATTTACTTGCAGAAAATTTTGCTTTGGAACCTTTTCTATTCATACATTTACAATATACTAAATTCTCAATCATCTGAGATGAAAGCAACATGAGATAGATTTATATAACAAATTGAGCTACTTTTCTGCAATTATTGAGGTTCTTCTAGATATTGTAGAGATTGATTAAGAGTGTTTCTTTATTTTGAAATCCTATTTTGGGCCAGAAGCACTAGCCGTAAGAAGGCAAAGCGGAGGTGGCTACAAGCTCATCGTCTTGCTGAAAAAGAACAGGTATTGTGATGTTTGTTTTGGGTATCGTTCTAATCTGAATGGTGTTTTCATTTTGTCTGGATGATTTATGCTAATAAAACTTCTTTTCCAGTAAGTATGTGATACAAGATTCTTTTGGTTTTATTGCAAGTTATCCAGAAGCATTTACAACAAGTAGAAGATCTCAGTGCAGATGTAGCATTTTAAGACTAGAACCTGGATTTTTACCATCTCCAAATGCTTGGTCAAGAGCACAAAAATGAGAAGCAGAGTTATAAACTCTGCATTTTGGTAGACGATGTACAAAGGGCAAAACCTTTATGTTACTACTTTGATCCATATTGTGCAGAATAGACAGCTTGCTGTTTTTTATTGCTTTTGCTATTGCCCAGTGGATTGTTTTGAAACCAGTTCTAAGGAAAGGTTGATGATAAGTGTTATGCTCTGATACATCTCTTTATATTTGATTTGAGATTGAAAGTGTACTTTGAAATACAAGGAGCTAATATAGTCTACATAATCTATAGTAGGCTTTCTTGTATACATAATTCTATAGATGAGCCATAAACAAGAGATCTCTTAGCATCAGACAAGTGTCTTAGCAATTAATTCAGTTTGTTTGGCCCTTGGAAGAGAAATTATTCTGCACTTCCAGAGTTCCCTTACCCTCTATTCCCTGCTTCAGTCAGCTGTACACGGCGGCGAGTGAAAGGTTTGCTTCATACATCATACAAAATCATCTATTCTTCACCTTGTCTGATGATCTGTTTTTAATTCAAACCAAAAGTTAGCAAACCAATCAAAATGGCATTCAAGGTCTAAAGACAAAAACAATAGTTTCACACACATGAAAAACCATATTTTGCTCAGCAAGTTCAGTTCACCGGTTATTGAGAGAAGCCACAATGGGAAGTTCACTTAACCAGTTATCTGCTTCAGAGTTTTATAAGTTCAGTTTTACAGTTAGCCAAATTTATGATTGATATAATAATGCCATTTTCATCACGCGGAAAAACTGATTTTAGCTGAAACATACATTTCCTAGTTCAGTTTTATAGTTAGCCAAATTTATGATGGATGCATAAGATCACACAGATTTACAGCACAACAGGTACCCTACACAAAATTTGGATGTTTGAGAGAACAAGAGGTTTACTTGTACAGTAGTACTTGGTGGCAAAGACATCTCCTTCAGGAAGTTGTGTCCCTTGAAGAGATAACCAACAAAGGGTTCACTTGTTGGTTATGTTAGCTTGAAAATGAGATTTGTCTTTTGGTTCATAAACCCTAAAATCAATTTCACCCCCAAATTCCACTCAATTCCAAAAGCTGTAAATTGGAACCCTAAATTCAATTTCACCAGCAAATATCAATCCAACCCAAAATTCAACCCAAATTAAACTTGTTCGGATCTTACCTCGTCACCGCTCGCCAAGCTCCAGCCGACGTGGTCGCGCTCGCCAAACTCCAGCCGTCGTGGTCGCGCTCGCCAAGCTCCAGGCGCCGTGGTCGCGCTCTTCGCCGGCTGTCGCCTACCGTCGACAAGCCACGGGAAGAAGACAAGATGGAGGTTGAGGGAGTATCGGGGAGGGGAGTAGCCGTGGTCGCGCTCCACCGTCAACAAGCCCAGCCGCCGTGGTCGCGCTTGCCGTAGAGGGTGAGAAGGAGGTTGAGGGAGTATCGGGGAGGGGAGCAGGAGACCCAAAAAATATCAGGTAACTTTTTTCTTTTCTTTTTTTGCCTTTTTCTCTTTTATTTTTTGAAGTTAACGGCTGAAGTTGAAAAAATTTAACAGATTCTAACGTAAGGGCATTTGGCAAAAAATTTAAAACCTCAGGGATACCACGCGAAATATTTCAAACCTTTGGATATCTCGCGAAAATTGCAAAAACTCAAGGATACCACGCGAAAATTCCAAAAAAACAATAAATATATTAGAAATTTGTTATGCTCAGTACATCCATAATGTATGCCGTTTCATATGATGATCATACGTGTGATATTATGATCATTTATAGTTTTTTGTTCATTTACTTCACCGTTACTTAACAGGGCAAGAAAAAGGCAACAGAGTAAATAATGACGGATGTTTAAAAGCTAATAGTTGGAATTGCAAAAGCACAATTTCCCCCCCTGAAGCTGCAGTAATTAAAAAGGCACAAATGATGAGATTTCTTCTGTTTCAAATCCAATTGAAAACATACAAAACAAGTCATTAATATGACATCAGCAATGGAGTTACAAAATGACATTCCTTTACAGCAATGGAGTTATAATTGGGTGTGAAGCAGGAAACGAGTCACACAATTTACATCAGGTACCCTATCTGCAACTTCTATTCCATTTTGCTATGAAAACTAGTAATCTGAATACAAATGCAAGTCATCTCCTCGTAGATCAGTTGGCATGAATGCATAAAAACACAAACCTCTGTGCAGAATCAAGGCAAGGGAACAGGAGGTTTCCAGTCAGGAAAAGGCACCATATTTCTATTTACAACAACTCTGTTGTGCAGCCAGAATGTTTCTGCTGACTGATGGAAGTGTCTTACTTTCCTCTGAAGCTCCCAGAAGATTCCGTGGATCGCTGAACACGGCTGGGATTCGTGCGCATACACGAATAAACATCTCACTTGTCGACCATGGTCGATCATTCTCTCTACATCTTCATCTGAACAAATACTAGACTCAGAGCCAATGCATATGCAAAAAGCAATTGATCCCGAGCAACCGTCTGAACGAATCTAACCTGGGATGGATTCTAAGTAGTCCAGGAGTTGGGGACCAATCCAGGTGGATGGCAATTTAATTGATACTTGGAAATAGTCGATAACGTCCTGGAAGGGTAGTTCTACTTCATCAGATAACATAACTGGGACGCACTCCTGCCAAAGAAACCCGTATTCGTTAGATGATGACGCATTGATGTTTTGTAATGCGGGACGGGATGGGATGGGAAGAAGGGAGGGAGAAAGAGACCGCAAAGAAAGCCTCGTAAACACGAAGGGTCCATGATGATAATCCTCTAGGGGCAAGACAGAACTTGCCATTCCTCAGGTGCTCAAAGTACTCTTGCTTCTCCAGTTTGTCGGTACGGAAGTTCAAATTTGGAGCTTCCAACTGAACATGAAATCATCATGTGGTCAAAATAGAGTACTTCATTGGTGATGTGGAGCTGATTAACTGGTTGAAGATTTGAAATGAACATACCTTAGTAGGATACTGCTTGCCAAGCTGAACTAGTTGAAGGCGACCGGCTTTTCCTTGTGCGCGCCCCAGGTAATTTGCCAAGTACTTGCGCTCTGATAACGGCAAAGGCTGAACCAAAGTAGTTTCTCCGGTCATTCCTTCATCAACATTGCCAGGGATAATGATATCTTTCCATGTGTTAAAGGCACTTGTGCCTTGATTATCAGTTCGATCCCCCTGTTATAACCATGTTTTAGTGAGAATAAGTCAAAATGTTACACATTTTGCATGATTTGTGTGTCTAAGATTTGCCAAGAAGAAGCGTGAATGGCAGGGAGTGAAGTACCTCTGGCGTGAGAAATATTGAGCGGTTTAAGAATGTTCCCCAGGATTTGAAGAAGTGAGCCCCATTTCCGCTGTTAAATAAGTGCGCATACGAGCCATCAAAGACGACAATGATAGAAAAGCAGCAATGTTCAGGAAACTTCTGAAATAACTGAACTTTTATGGCGTTTTGGCGCTAAAGAATCAATTGATGGGAATGGAGCTGGGAATGTATTACCATGTGGGGTTTAGGTATGCAAGAATAAATTACTAGAGAAAACAAAACGAGTGGAAATGACATTTTTAGGCTCTTTCTGGGGCACATGTACTCATATTTTCTTAATACTTCCAAGGAAAATTGCATCCCTTACCACTCCAAACAAGGTCTTATGGAAGAGTAAGTTCAAACAAAACTCCTTCAAAAACATAACATTACCTTGGAAAGACGAAGACATGGTCACGACCACCAGATCGTCTGAAATATGGCATTTGACTCAGCACCTGAAGACAAATACCAATCTGTATATGTGACTTAACAGCACCAATTGATTATTAACAGCATCACTACTAATCATGACAATAGTATGAGTAAATAGGATTAATAGCAATTATTATTACAGAATACAAAGTAGGACATACTACAATCTTACGTTGACAAATGTTTGGTTGATCTCGTTATCAGTTAGACCACCCTTCATATGAACACATTTTACATATGTTGGGACGAAAAAGAGATCTGCCTCATCCTTGTTCATTGTTCGGAACTTAGATTCCAGGAACAGTCTGTGGATTTTAACCTGCAACAAGCATTGTAAATAAAAGTGCACGAATGAAGAATTATCATTCAGAAGAAAAGACATGATGTGCAGTGTATTCAATTAGGCTTATTAAGGAGAAAACAAAGTGTGATATGAACAGCAGTACAAAATAACAAGTCACAACTTGGCTTAAACCCTATTCTGATTCAAGCAAAAGACAGCAGAATGGCTCAAATAAACTGTGGTCTGAAATCATGAAAGAGTTCATTACAAATCATTTTCTGGAGTTGGATAATCAACTTCTTGAGCTCCAAGTATCAACGGCAAGGTTGAAATTAGGTTTTGAGAGCATAACACCAAGCCTTCATGGTATACTCAGAACTGATTATCAACTTTTAATTCAGCAAATCGACAGGAATTTTACACTCAGAACTAATAATTGTCAACTTTTAATTCATCAAAACAAGAGGACTTTTACACCTTGATCAATGATCATGATCTCGATAACCGCAATTGCACTTTGAAGACACATTAGCTAGAAATTTTGTAAAAATCACCTGAGTGCCCCATTGACCCTGGGTACAATCATCGGCGGTGATGGAGCCGTTACCGCCGTACATCAACGCCTTTAAGCCGTCGATCTCGTTCTCATCGTATACATAAATCTTCAGATTCAGGTAGGAGCCGAACCCTCTCTCCGGCCATGAAATCGAACCGTCGGAGTGAAATCCGACGGTGACATCGGACAATACGTCACCGTAGGGAGGCTGCGAAGGGCTACAAGAAGAGAAGCTCTGGTGGAGCAATCGAGAGAGGAAGAAAGTGGTGACGACCAGGACCAGTGCTCCGGTGAGGTGTGCGCGGGTGCAGGAAACTGGTTGGTGGGGTAACACGAAGGGTCTACTTTTGTTGACTGTCCCACTCATCGGACGGCGGCGCATTGGCGGCGGTTACAAGGGTAGATGATCCACAGTAGAGAAATCAAAGCCGGTGCTTAGACCGAAGCGCAGAGTTAACGAATTTGGGGTTTATATGGTGGCGTTTTAACGGGTACCGGTGACTTTACTTATCATCCGACGGCGGCGATTCGGCAGCAGTTTTCGCGGGGCTTTGCCACAAAGAGATCAAAGGCGGCTCCTACAAAGTACAAACGAAGCGTGGGACTTGCGCAGCGATTTATACGGTGCCGTTTTAAATTCATGGAAAATGCCATTTTCCATTATTAAAAACTGTCATCAGAAGATTCACGCGTATTGAATGAGATAATTATTTACTCGGTTAAAAATGTTGGGGATTCTTCTTTGTATCCGTAATATCATGTCGCGCACTCTAGGATGCGCCCAAGCTGGTGATAATTTTTTTTTTAAAAAAGTTTTAATCTTGGACGCATCAATGATGCACCCAAGGTCTGATACCCGATTTTGTAAAATCCGAAAAATTAATTTAAAACCGGTTTACTGACAAACCGGGTTCGCTAAAAAAATAAAAAAAAATTCTCTAAAAAAAAATTTGAAAATTTTAATTTTTTTCCAAGAAGTTATCATTGGTAACCTCTTGGTCGCATCCTGGATGCGTCCAAGAAGTTACCGTTATACAACGGTAACTTCTTGGGCGCATCCAAGATGCGACCAAGATGTTACCATCGGTAACTTCTTGGGCTTACAACGGTAACTTCATTGTGGTTTATCCATGTTGTTGCTATATATATGCAACTATTGCTTGAGGTTTATCAATTGTTGGGGTTTATCAATTCAAGATTATGTCTTTGTCAAGGATGGATGCTGCACTTAGGCCAGTTGAGCACTTGGATGACGCACCCGGTCTTGATGATTTAGGAGTAAGTATATATTTACTTCAAATATAATTTACTTGTTGTAGTTTATAAGTTTATTTGAAATGTAGTAATTAACAGTAGTTTGTTGTAGTTTTTAAGTTTGATTAAAATATTTATGATAATTTATAATCTAAAATGTTTACCGTAGTATGTTGTAGTTTATAAGTTTATTTGAAATGTAGTATTTACAGTAGTGTGTTGTAGTTTAGAACTTTGATTAAAATGTTTATGATTATTTATAATATGAAATATTTACAGTAGTTTTATGTATTTATCATAAATAGGAGGACTCTAGTGATAGCGAATTTTTGCCAGTGGATTATTCTGCTCATTTTACTACGGATAAAGAATGGAGTGATAGAGATAGTATGATCAGTTGGGCTAAAAACGTAGGTTTGGAGTTGCGTATGGTTATTGTAATAAGTAAGTCATGGCCTAACCGAAAGGTCATACTGTCGTGTGAGAAGTCTGGGCCATATAGAGCGCCGAAGAAGAAGGCGGGTGACAGTACCGAGGCAACCCCTAAACGGAAATACAATGCGAGGACAAAGAAGAGTAAGTGTCCGTTTCAGTTGCATGGGGTGATTGTGAAGGGAGATTGGCTGAAATCTGACCATTGGAGATTATCTGTCGCTTGTGGATCGCATGACCATGAGCTTGCTAGTAGTTTGATCGGTCATGCATTTGCTGGGAGGCTTTGTAAGGATCAACGAGAGCGTGTGAAAAGTTTGTCAGCCTCCGGAATAAAGCCGAAGGCTATTATGAGTCTATTTCTATACGAGGATCCCAAGTGCTTAACATCAAGGAACCAACTCTACAATTACAAGAGTCGGGAGAGGCTGAAAGTTAGGGGCAATATGACGGTGCCGCAGTACATGCTGGAATTTCTAGAGGCGAGACGATATTATACAAGCTATCAGACGCGTCGCAATGAAGAAGGGAGAGAGGTTATGAGTGATATTTTTATTTCTCACCCTGGAGCTAGACATTTGTTGAGTTTGTTCTCCTCTATCGTCATCATGGATACGACCTACAAGACGAACATGTATGAATATGTTTAATTATCGCTATTATTAAATCTAAAATATGTAATTACATACCTTATTGAATATATAATTGCATACCTTATTTCGTATAATTTATACATGTACAGGTACGGTATGCCTTTGTTGGAGTTTGTTGGATTCACTTGCACCAACCGCACATTTTGTATTGCGATCGTATTCATGTATGATGAGACGACG
Source organism: Rheum nobile (assembly GCA_027886185.1). Taxonomy (NCBI): domain Eukaryota; kingdom Viridiplantae; phylum Streptophyta; class Magnoliopsida; order Caryophyllales; family Polygonaceae; genus Rheum; species Rheum nobile. The sequence goes on along the minus strand of WOAB01000207.1, from coordinate 1,854,327 downwards.
GAGCACTACACATGGGCGTTGGACCGCCTAAAGATCATTTTCGAGGGACGGGAACTGGCGGCGATCATGTCAGATCGAGAGCTCGGTTTGACGAAAGCCGTCGATATAGTCTTTCCCAACACGAAGCATCTATTGTGTAGGGTCCATGTGAACCGCAATGTGGAGGGTTTTTCCATGAAATGGATCCCCAATGTTGACCATTTTAGTGGTAATATTCGTTGGTTGTTAAGGTCGCCGACTGAGGATGTCTATAATGAGCGACTTGAGTACTTGACGGAGAAGTGGAAAAAACTACCCTGGCTGATGGAATACGTGAAGAGGGTATGGCTTAGGGACTACAAGGAGATGCTAGTTTGTGCATGGTGCGACACGGTACTCCATTTCGGCACAAGATCATCAAATAGGTAAATTTACAAGTGATCATCTAAAAACGAAATTGAAATATGCAACTAAGCTTAACTTGAGTTTTTAATTTCAGAGTCGAGAGTCAACATTCTATGCTGAAGGACGGGATTGAATCGTCGGTTGGAGGCTTGGAGACCCTCGTGCAACAAATCGACAATATGTTTGTTGATCAGATTCGGGAAGTCAGAGGTGATATGGAGCAGAGTGCCTTTAAGGCGCCCACAGAGATCGTAATTGGCCCGCCTGCGGTGAAGACATTTTTCAGGCGCATTCTTTATAAGGTCTCGGAAAAGTGCTTAAGAATGTTATACGTCCAAGTTGTTAGGGCCATGCAAGGAAAAATTCCCGATGAAGAATGTCGTGATGTGTTTTGGAGAGCCACCCTAGGCCTGCCTTACCCACACACGATCAAAGAATATGTAAAGACCGGTTTCCCGTTGAGGCCAAGTGAAATCCACAATTATTGGAAGCAAATCAAGTGGGAAGGGGTTTGTTTGGTTGATCCCGCACCGAATGATGGCGCATTGATCTCAGAAGAAGATATCGTCTTAGGTGCCTGATAGGTGTTATTTCATACACCTTTTCTAGCATCTATTAGCATGATTTGGAGGAGTTTTGGATGTGTTTTGGTGCTAAGTCTGCAATCCAGATGTTATGGAGAGAAGTGAAGAAATCCAAGGATTTGCAGCTTTGATGGAGTTCAGAGATGAAGATGGAGCTGCTGGAGTATTTATGGAGAAGGCTACCAACACTTGGTAGTATTTGGAGAGCAGCAGAAGAAGAGAAGAAGACGAGAGCTGATGTCTGGAGTTCACCGCCCCGTGTCAGCAATGCCGCGGCCCGACGATGACTCCCAGTGAAGGATGGAGCCCGCGTGAGAGGAGACCACCGCCCAGCGGTGGAGAGCTGAAGCCCCGCGGTGGATCTTCACCGCCCCGCGGTGGATGTGTTTATTGCCTCGCGGCCAGAGTTATTTTATTTTACTTTATTTCCTTTTATGCATTAGTCAGATTTCCTTTATTTTATTTCCTTACAAGATATGGTTTGTGATCTTGGGGATTTAGGTTAACTCTATTTAACCTCTTTTCCCACAGCCTCCAAATCATCATCATCAGACGCACTATTGTTTCAGACGTAGTTTTCTAATTAGAGTTTTTCATCCCCGTTGATGGAGAGCTAACTCCCCTTTGTTCTGTTAGACGATTGAAGCAGTACAGTTGATGTGTTTGTGAGATTTCTATTCCTTGTTCTTATCCTTATAAAGTGTTGGATTGATTCTCTTGATTATATCGAACTTGATTTCTTGTTGTTCTTCTTAGCCTGATCACCTAGGTTGAATGCTTGTTATCAATTGCTAGGATTGCATATAGGGGTTCCGAGTGCATATCTAGTGGAAAACACAATTGTGCGTATAGGGGTTCCGAGCGTACAATTGTGTGTGAGAATCAATTGCATGTTAAGTAGGGGAGTGAGTACTTGTACGTCTTTCTACTTGCATGTATCCTATATCCTTGTGTGCATTGCTATTGTTGTATTGGTGCTAAAGTACGCTGACAACTGTGAGAATCAGTTGTACTTTATCATTGGCATAGTGATAAGTCTATTGACAACTGTGAGAATCAATAGTACTTACGAGCAGGGTGGGAACGACTGTAAGGATAAATAATTGAACTTGGATTGAATAGATTTCAGTGATCAAACTCTATCTTTGTACTGTGGATTTCGCTCTAACAGGACTACTTTCCCTCATATTATTTTCTCGATTTTACTCAATCTACTTGCTTGCTTTGTGTTCTATTGATTACAAACCCCCCAGTTACTTGTTACTTGTCATTCACGTTTGCATACTACATCATACCTTCTCTGTGGGATTCGACCCTTACTTGTCTGCTATACTCTGTTTAGTAGGTTGGTTAGGATAATTACTTTGATAGGGCTAGTCAACGACATTTGCTGTGCATCTTTAGCCTCCGTCAAATTTGGCGCCGTTGCCGGGGAAGGTTTTTGTTTGTTGTGTGTTTTCGTGATTGATTGTTGGTGGAGACCTATCTTATGGTCGACACCCGTAGTACTGACTCTCCCCTTCTAGCTTTGGATCCAGAGATTGAAAGATCTTTTCTTGGAAGCCTGCGCAATCAAAGAGGAGAGGAAGAAGAGGTCGAAACCGCTGCGACCGAGACTGTTGAGACTGCTACTACCCCAACTGTTGCAATGGCTGGAACATGAACTCTGAGAGAGCTTACTGAGCCGAATATTGGGGCTCAACCCCTAGCTGTCATCATCCCTGCACTAGGAGAAGGGGTGAACTTTGAATTGAAGTCAGGAGTTGTTGCTTACCTCCCTAAATTCTACGGTCTGAGTGGAGAGGATCCGATTTCTCACCTGGGCAAGTTCCACAATGTCTGCATGACCATGAAGCCCAGGAACGTGACCGAAGATCAAATCAAGATGAGAGCTTTTGGTTTTTCTCTACTCGACTCTACGAGCGATTGGTACTATCACCTGCCGCCAGGAACCATAGATACATGGACGAAGCTGCACAAAGCGTTCCTGGATAAATATTTTCCCACGAAGAAGGCGAATGCTTTGAAAAAGGCAATTGCCAACATCGAGCAGGCTGGTGATGAAACACTTTATGATTATTTGGAGAGGTACAAGAGGCTTTGTTCCAGTTGCCCATTCCACGGGTATGCCAAGCAAGATCTTGTTCTCTATTTGCACAATGGTCTGCTGGATCAAGAAAGAAGAATGGTTGATGCTGCATGCGGTGGAAGTATTCTGAACCTGACACCGGATGACGCCATGAATAGACTCCAGGAAATGAGTGAGAGCACCCGAAATTTCGGGAAGACATACCAGAGGAAGGCGGTCAATGCTATGACCCCTACAGGACCAAGCCCGGTGTTGTCTGAGTTGGCCGAGTTGAAGGAGATAGTTATGAAGATAGCAAATCAGAATGCCCCTCAACACGCCAGAGCATGCGGTCTTTGCTCTAATCAGGCCCACCACACCGAGGCTTATCCTCAGCTGCAAGAGGACGGTGTTGCCGAAGTCAATGCTGTAGGAGGCTACGGCGCTCCTAGACAACAGTATGGTGGACAGCCGAATTACAACCAGAGAGGCCGTGATCACCCAGGATTCAGATGGAGTGACCCTCAGGGTGGTCAGCAGCCGACACAACAGCAATATCAACCGGCTCAGCAACAATAATACCAGCAACGAGCTCAGTACCAACAGAGGCCTCAAGGCCAAACTTTTGGAGCCTCTACTGAGGATATGCTGAAGACTTTGACTCAGCACTTTGCTACACATGTACAGGCTATTGAGTCGAGTATCAAGAACATGGAGAGACAGATTGGCCAGTTAGCTGATGAGGTGACCAAAATCAACCAGAGGGCCTCAAACTCCCTGTCATCCCAGACCACTGTGAATCCCAGAGAAAACGTGAGTGCTATCACGCTGAGAAGTGGTAAGAAGGTTATTTCTCCCATTGCTGAAGAGGAGAACGAAATTCCCGAGAAAAAGGAAATCACCGACACGCCCTGCGGCGACCCTCGCCGCGACCCGATGTCTGTGCTCAAGAAAGACACCGCGATCCCACCGCCCCGCGGCGATCACTTATGCCCCGCGGTGGGCTCGCCGCGACCTGATCCTCAAAAATCTATCCCCGCTGAAGACACCTATGTTGATAATTACATTCGGCCCATGTTCCCTCCTCTAGGTTCATAGAAGCCCCCATCACCTTTTCCTGAGGCGCTAAAGGCTAGGAGAGTTGTCGATGACAGAGACTTGTTCGAGACATTCCAAAACTGTGAGGTGAACTCCAAGTTGGTGAATCCGTGTCTGCGGTTGATCCACAAGGTGATGATGAGGGATTTCTTTGGCCATGCTGACGATGGGAAGGTGCCCATGAAGGACTTCCAGTGGTTTATGAGCATCCTGGGGACGATAGAGCTTACGCCGTGTTGGGCAACTCTTTTCTTGAGTTCCCTGCGGAGGATTCGTGATGGCGAGCCGAGAGATATTTGTGGGGGTGGTCTTATTACACTCCTCTGTGCCAGCGTGATTGATTGCGATCAGATTCCTCGGCCGGTCCCCTGCGCCGTATATGATTTAGCACACATGAGGGTGTGCTCCATGATGAAGCCACTGGGGCAGGATGGTGATTTGGTTTGGGCGTCTTATGAAGGCCATATTGTAACACCCCCAAAACTTAACCCTTTTGGAAAGGTATTACCGCCAGTGACCTCAGTGTTCCTTACCGAGATCACCCAAGGCTTTACCAAATAAATACAATTTATGAAATGCAATTGATACACAAAGATCAAGCAATAAATTCCAAAACATAACATTGTCGAGGAAACAAGAGTTACGGGATTACAACCCAATCCCGAATAGGCCAAACACAGAGTTCAAACAAAGTACAGCGGAAGACAAATAAAAGATTTTACAAACGGGGTTGTGATCGTGATGATCACCTGCCCAAGGATCTCAACCTGATTAAAAGCAATTATTAAAACATCCAAAAACAACCGTCGTCTTCATAGTCAATCTAGTCTCCTCAAATCTTCACTCTATCTGATGTGCCGAATCGAACGGATGACACCAGCCCACATGCGGAGAACAAAGTTCGTGGGTTAGTCTACTTGAATAGACTAGCAAGGGTAAAAAGCAGAATGGTTCGAGTGATCGTAACCGTTTACTATCATTGTCCCTCGAATAATAACCGAAGGGACGATACATAACCCGGCACTTTCATGGAATAACAACAAGAGGTATGCATGAGAGAAGATTCTGGAAGACTTCATCTTCACAGAAATCGACTCGAAAAGAAGACTCCAACTGAAATGAGTCTTTAAGGAAAATGACAAATCTGGAATGATTACAGGATCATACAACGATGATTTAAAAGTTGACTGAAATGCTTCGGTTCACGACCAACCTCATCGCCTACAGCGAATCCAGATTGGAAAGAGAACGTACTACATTCAAGTCTAGATCTTACAGAACCACATAACGATTTAAAAACTGACTAAGATATTTCGGTTCACGACCAACCTCATCACTTACCACGAATCCAGATTGGAAAGAGAACGTACTCTGATCAAAAGTCAAGACGAGCTTTCCTAGCTGCACTAAAGCTTAGCTGCACTACTCGCCCAAGGTATATTAATCATGTGCACTCGGGCACTTATCTTATTTAATTCCAAAACGAGCATTACGTTATAAGCTTTTACATCTCCACACAAGAGATATCGGATCTCCTCACAAGAGATATCGGATCTCCTCACAAGAGATATCAGATCTCCTCACAAGAGATATCGAAGGGATGAACCCTGGAAGATTTGGCACTAGCGAAGTACGCCTACCCTGTGAAAGGGTATGGTCATGACCAAAGAGAAAGTACTGGGGATGAACCACCAAGTACCAGTTATAAAGAAACAGCTAAACCCCCTCAAGGTACATAGCGTTCCTAGCCACTAGTGCTAACTAAACAGTATAGCACAACAACAGTTACTGGATAAATCCACATAAAGGCCCGAAAGGCGATCACAGATAATAGCGTTGTTCTAATAGATATACAACCTATTATATGATTTTCAAAACAGTTTAACAAAACCGTTTCCAGACAAACAGAATATTCATTACAAATTAATTACTCAGATAACTACTGATAATTAATGTAAATATGGAACGAATGAGCAAGAGCGAACCGCCACTTGCCTTAATCCGCAGAATAGTCTAACGACGTCAGCTGGATTCCGGGCTCGACACAGTATAGTTCCGACAGCACAATAACCTTCGAGTCGACCCATAAAAGGAACCCTAAGTTAGATCCGACATAAACAGTACGAATCTAAACACGGCGAAAGAATACGAAAGGAAAGACGCCACGACGACAACCAACCAAGCCAAAGCCACGAAGGCATTCTGGGCTCTGGCGGCGGTCGCCGTTCTTGGCGGCGGTCGCCGTGAAGAACACGGCCGACTGAAACGAGAGAAAACTCACCCCAAAACACGAGCGGTTCGGCCTCCTTCGACTTGCTTTGGCTTCTAACCTCCAAGGCTAACCAAAAGCTTCACAAAGGCACTCAGGAACCACACCAAAGCAACACCGGCGAGACCTTCGAATTCCGGTGAAAACACAACTCCGGCGAGAGGCGAATTTGGCAGCGATTCGGGGTTGTAGATGACCCAAAACCCATGCCCAAGCTCATCTATTTATAGGCAAACCCCAAGGAGTGTTCTGCAAACCCTCAAATGCGGCAAATGACGCAACAGCGCGCCTCGAACGACGCCGGCGACCGACGGGCAATGCCCACTGGACAATCACGGCGGTCGCCGTAATTTTGCCTGCGGCGGGCACGCGGCGATCGCCGTAAATGCGGCGGTCGCCGTTGCTAGGCCTGTCGCGGCCAGCTAGAAGCTGACACATTGACTCTTCCGGCCCAACCACGGCGGTCGCCGTTTCCCCCTTTTCCCGCCCATTCGGCTTTGAACGAGCTAGACGTTAAACCGGGATAAAAATTATCGTACGCGAACAACAATTAAAATCTAAGGCACCTTGTCTGTATATTATTTCACGGAGAAAAATATTACAGATACAGAGCACATTACAGAATGTCTCAAGCTATCTGAATTAAATCCGACGTACACAACAGGTACTCGGGAAAATTCCATAATTCCCAAAATAACCTTACAAAATTACGGGGTATCACACATATTTTGGTTGTTCCGTGAGAGTTCGCTTACTCGCCTTCATACGCGGGTTGGTGGATTGATAGCGATAGCCGGATGCCGATCGATGATGCCCCTGTCGTTACTCCTTCGGGTCCGTATGGAGAGGGCCCTAGTGATGGTTTTGCTGTTGATCCTGTAGAGGGGGACGACCCCGGTTCTTCACAGTTTGAGGAGTCTTTGTCTGTGTACGGACCTGTCACACCTTGGCAGGAGATGTACTCTAGATGGGATACTTTCTCTACGCGCCAGGATCAGTGGACTTCCAAAGTAGAGACCAGTCTGCAGACTTGGCAGACCCAGCTCCACGCAGAGATAAATGAGCGTTTGGACACTATAGACACTCATATGAGGGACTACTTTGGGTTGTACCCACCACCACCTTCCAGTCCATAGTGAGTTTATTTCTTCTTTCCCCTATCATTTGATGTTCTCTTTTCCACATTGAGGACAATGTTCGGTTTAAGTATGGGGGAGGGATATAGACTTGCTTTCTTGCTAGCTAGTGTACATAGCTTTATTTCTGCATTCGTTTTCTGCATTGTTGTTTCCGTTTCTGTTTTCAGATTATAAAAAAAAAAAAGTCAAAAAAGCCAAAAAGAAGTAAAAAGGCAATCAAAATCCTGGGATGGACTGAAAACCCGAAAGGGCGGTTCAGGTAAAAAGCAGGTAGTCCGGCTGGTATTAGACCAGGGCAAGATTGGACTGGAGTGATGTGAGTATTTGTGAGATATCTAGCAAAATGAAATGAGTGGCTAGGTGAAAACCCGAAAGGGCACCTAGGCAAGATGAGCGTAAAAGAATAAGAGTGATTCTAGGATTTCTCTTTATATCTTGGTGGAGGCGTCATAAGAAGGGAGTCATAGAAGGACTGTCGGGTAGGCCACTCATGGAGCGATAAGGAGCTAGATTGGAGTTAGGTTAGATTATTTTTTGCATCACTTGTTTTGGTTGTCTTGGGCGTATTGTTGATATGTTGTAGTTTGCTGGTGTCACGTTTTCTTGTACTTCCTGAGACCTTGGTGTTGATTGAGAGGGTGAGCTTTTCTTTAGCTTACTCGGGACGAGTAAAGGTCTAAGTATGGGGGAATTTGATAGGTGTTATTTCATACACCTTTTCTAGCATCTATTAGCATGATTTGGAGGAGTTTTGGATGTGTTTTGGTGCTAAGTCTACAATCCAGATGTTATGGAGAGAAGTGAAGAAATCCAAGGATTTGCAGCTTTGATGGAGTTTAGAGATGAAGATGGAGCTGCTGGAGTATTTATGGAGAAGGCTACCAACACTTGGTAGTATTTGGAGAGCAGCAGAAGAAGAGAAGAAGACGAGAGCTAAAGTCTGGAGTTCACCGCCCCGTGTCAGCAATGCCGCGGCCCGGCGATGACTCCCAGTGAAGGATGGAGCCCGCGTGAGAGGAGACCACCGCCCAGCGGTGGAGAGCTGAAGCCCCGCGGTGGATCTTCACCGCCCCGCGGTGGATGTGTTTATTGCCTCGCGGCCAGAGTTATTTTATTTTACTTTATTTCCTTTTATGCATTAGTCAGATTTCCTTTATTTTATTATTTTATTTCCTTGCAAGATATGGTTTGTGATCTTGGGGATTTAGGTTAACTCTATTTAACCTCTTTTCCCACAGCCTCCAAATCATCATCATCAGACGCACTATTGTTTCAGACGTAGTTTTCTAATTAGAGTTTTTCATCCCCGTTGATGGAGAGCTAACTCCCCTTTGTTCTGTTAGACGATTGAAGCAGTACAGTTGATGTGTTTGTGAGATTTCTATTCCTTGTTCTTATCCTTATAAAGTGTTGGATTGATTCTCTTGATTATATCGAACTTGATTTCTTGTTGTTGTTCTTAGCCTGATCACCTAGGTTGAATGCTTGTTATCAATTGCTAGGATTGCATATAGGGGTTCCGAGTGCATATCTAGTGGCAAACACAATTGTGCGTATAGGGGTTCCGAGCGTATAATTGTGTGTGAGAATCAATTGCATGTTAAGTAGGGGAGTGAGTACTTGTACGTCTTTCTACTTGCATGTATCCTATATCCTTGTGTGCATTGCTATTGTTGTGTTGGTGCTAAAGTACGCTGACAACTGTGAGAATCAGTTGTACTTTATCATTGGCATAGTGATAAGTCTATTGACAACTGTGAGAATCAATAGTACTTACGAGCAGGGTGGGAACGACTATAAGGATAAATAATTGAACTTGGATTGAATAGATTTCAGTGATCAAACTCTATCTTTATACTGTGGATTTCGCTCTAACAGGACTACTTTCCCTCATATTATTTTCTCGATTTTACTCAATCTACTTGCTTGCTTGCTTTGTGTTCTCTTGATTACAAACCCCCCAGTTACTTGTTACTTGTCATTCACGTTTGCATACTACATCATACCTTCTCTGTGGGATTCGACCCTTACTTGTCTGCTATACTCTGTTTAGTAGGTTGGTTAGGATAATTACTTTGATAGGGCTAGTCAACGACATTTGCTGTGCATCTTTAGCCTCCGTCAGTGCCATGTTTGGAGAGTGGAGCAACGATGAATTGCACCCAGAGTTGAAGACCGATTTTGTACGCAGATACAAAATTTTCCATGACTCTAGATCGTGTACCGCAGAAGAGCCCCCGGCCGCTTCGACCAAGAAGGGGAGACCTAAAAAGAAGAAGAACGATACAAAGAGGGACCCTAGTTGGTTTGAGCACATGGCGGAAGAAAAAAGGAAGAAGGACGAGGAAAAGAAGAAGAAGGCCGAGGATCGGAAAAATTCCTCAATGAGATCTAAAGGACGTCCTCCAAACGGTTAGCATTTTCACATTCGATCATCATTAATCATTATTTCTTTATAATTTATTCTAACCCTTGAATTTATAAAGGTAAGCGGCACAACGGAATCTCGACTGGCAAGGAAAGCACTAGTAGGCCACCTCAGGCCGACACGGGCATTAATTACCTCGGCATTGATTGGGGCCGAGATAATATTGATTTGTTTATGTTAGCCTACATTGTAGGAGTACATAATGTAATGGGCGATGGTCACTGTGGGTACCGTTCGCTTGCTGTACTACAAACGGGTGTCGAAGACCAGTATATGTACGCCCGATTTGAGCTTTCAAAGGAGTTGCAACAACGTCGAGCGTTGTACACCCCAGCTTGTGGTGTAACCCCTATATCGGACCTCATCAGGTCTGTGAATTTTACTGGGGTGTGTACGAGGGATCACTGGATGGAAGTTCCCATTGTTGGCTTGGCATTTGCCACACGATTCCAAGTGGCTCTTGTTGTGCTATCATATTCTGGACCTCACACATGCCTCCCAATGTGGGCTCCCCCAAGCGCACAACCTCCCACAAAAGTGCATGCGATAGCCCTTTTAGGCAACCATGACCATTTTGTGCCAGTAAGCATTTCCACATTGGATCATCATTAACCTTTATTTCATTGTGATGTATTCTAATCATCCTTATTTGTAAAAGATTTGGCTAGTTGATGACCTATGTCCGATTCCGCCCCCGTCCGGAGTTTGGACCCGATGGAAAGATGCAAGCGTTGAAGGATGGGAGCAACCATTTCAGGCTAGGATGCAAGATTACGTTGTCCAAAGAAGGATGAGTGGTAACGGTGAAATATTTTTGTAGACGTAGGACTTAGAGTGGACAAAATACACGACTTCATTGTATATGAGGTGTTCTATTTAAGCTAAATACACGACTTCATTGACAAATTGCCTCGTACAAGCCTTGTTTGGATAATTGACAAATAAATCAAAACTAAAATAAACCAAAACAGGATCAGAAAGCCCGCATTCGGGATACGCCCAACATCTGTTACGCGCATTATGGATGCGCCCAAGTGATTGTGAGAGGGTTTAGGGTTTAGGGTTTTTGTAGGGTTTACGCGCATTATGGATGCGCCCAAGTGATTGTGACAGGATTTTGAAGTTTTTTTCGTGAATGGAGTGACATTAATCTATACAGGATACCCTAAACCCCAAGCCCTCCTAAACCCTAAAATAAATCAAAGGCAGTTGGGATGCCCAATGGCAAGATGGTGGGCGCATCCTGGATGCGCCCAAAAAGTTACCGTTGTCTAAAGGCAAGATCTTGGGCGCATCCAGGATGCGCCCAAGAAGTTACCGTTGTCCAAAGGCAAGATGTTGGGCGCATCCAGGATACGCCCAAGAAGTTACCGTTGTCCAAAGGCAAGATGTTGGGCGCATCCTGGATGCGCCCAAGAAGTTACCGTTGTAACAAGGCTATATAAGGGGTTTATGCCACCCTAAACCAATACAACAACAAATAATGGCATCTTCATCCGAATCATCAACAAACCCAAATAGGCACCATCAACAAATAAGTGCTCCACAATGCGAGTGTAATTTGAAAACCATTGTCCGTACTTGGGATTTGCAGTGGAACTACGGAAGGAGGTATTGGGGATGCCCAAGAATGGGGTGTTTATACAGGAAGTATATTGATTCTACGTACGAGGACAGGGCACACGCAGTTATTCGACAACAATGGCGGGAAAAAAAAGATCTTGTTAAGGAGAATCAAGATCTTGTTAAGCAAAATCAAGATCTTGTTAAGCAAAATCAACAACTTTTACAAGATATGGATACCATGCGTAGGTATAACCTTAACCTATATAATGATGTACATCGTATACTGCCTTGATGTCGTATCTTTTATGTAATGTTGTTTACATACTCTCAACCTTTGTAGGGAGCAAGCAATTTTATCAAAGCAGAGACATGATATGAAGCGATCTTTTACCAGAGACTATCGTAATTTCTTCAAACGCAAGTAGGCGATGTCATTTTTTTTGTCTTAGGGTTTGTAAGCGATGTCATTATTTCATGTATTGTGAGCTAAATGTCGTTGTAGTCATCAAATGTAAAATTGCATATGCATTGAAAAGTAAAAGTGTCAAAATGTCAATAAATAACTACACATCGTCATTGCCCGACGAAGCCGCGGCCCTAGAGGACTCTCCTCGCTCGTATATAGACGGGACCCGCCCCACTCGGGATCGGTGCTCTGCGGCAGATGAAGACTCGACACCACCACCCGACGACTGGGATGATAGTTGTGACACGCGGATAAGTGGTGCAGCTTCAGGAAGCTCGTCGCCGCATAAAATGGCCAACATATGGTGCCAATCCGGATCGCCGCCTCGACTATGGGTGATCTCCTGAGCGAATGCTGTCGCCATGGCCAAACACTGTAAAATAACAACACAAGTATCAATAATAATCAAAACAAACATTTAGAACAAGGATTGAGTGGTAACGTACTCTGTAAGCATCCACAGCGGGAGGAGAAGCACGAATACGAGGCTATAGTCGTGACGAGGGGCTCACATACGGATGTGAGATCTGTAAAAACCAGTCTAAGTACTCCTCGTCCACGTCCCACGCCGGGATGGCCATCGGGCTCTCCAAGATGTATGGACACAGATGCTCGTCGAGGTGCTCCCAGCCGTCGCATGCACGGGGAAATGAAACCTTATATGAATCTTTCCCCCTAAACCTGGCTGGCCGGTGAGCGGACGACGGCTCTATGACATCCAATGGCCTGCTCTGTCGACGGCCAAACTGCCGCACCACCCGATCAGGCATGTACGGCTCCTCGACGTCCATGAACGTGATCGTCCCTCGATAAGTGGACGCCCTATAAGCTCCGGCAAAATCTAGACTACCATACGACATCCAGCGTACCTGCAACGAAAAAATATGTACAATGAAATAGCAATTTAATCATAGATGACCAATAATAACAACATTAGGATGCTTACGTCCTCGGGCCGATACTCATCCAAAATACGCCGGTATTGCCGACCGGCGTCGATAATGCGCAACACGGAGCGTTGGATAAAATATCGTGCAGCGCGTCGGTCGTCGTCCCCCATTCCGGGGAGGGGGTTAGGGTTCCCCGGAAAATATATAAAGTACATCCATATCCACATCTACATGAAAAATAAATAATTTGTTTGGTTAATAATATTTTAAATAATGTAATAATTACTGCAACGAAATAAAAACAAAGTTCGTTTACCTGAAGCAGATAGGTGCACCCCGCTATGCCTGCTACCTCTCCCCGTGAAGCCTCGCCCAGATGTCGATACAATAGTGCAAGCACTCCCGTCCCCCAAGACGTGCCAACCACTCGGTCCCAGTCCTAGAATAACGACAACATCTTCACCATCAGCTGGTTCGTGGACTTGTCCACAAAAATGCTACAGGAGAGAATGTGCCATAGGAATCCAGCCGCTATCGAGTGGGGCTCGTCCTCGTCCCGTATCATGTGAAGCAGGTGCTCAGCAAAATCAAAGGCCGAAACTCGACCTCTACGGGCATCCCTACCCATGTCACCCCCAATGCCGAACATGTAACCGAAAATCTCCGCCCCCAGCGCCTTAATCGCCTTGTCAATCTCCTTGGGGTCGCCGTCCATGGAAACAGTAGGATCGCGGCATGCAAACCCCTCTATCCTCAGTCCTAAAATCCTCTCAACGTCGTGAAGCGTGATCGTAATCTCGCCCCACGGAAAATGAAAGATGCTCGTCTCAGGGTGCCACCTCTTGACGAACGCTGATATAAGCATGTGGTCGACCCTACCAAACTGAAAATCTCGGAGGGCGGCCAACCCAGACTGCTGCACCATCCAATACCAGCTGCCCTCGATAACCTCGTCCGGAATATATAAACCCCACTCACTAAACTCGGTCGGGCGAGTATAAGCCCTCAAACATCGTACGAGGGACGGTACAGGCGGAGGAGGAGCGTGCCAAATCCGATGCGCAACGTGAGTGGTGAAGCTCCGTAGCACATTAGGCAACTCAAGCCCGTACGGGGGGGCCTCTACGACAGGTGGATCATCCTGGGGTGCGGGAGGGGGGACGGGTCCCTGGGGTGCGGGAGGGGGGGCCCCATCCTAGGGTACGGGCTCCTCCATAACAATGTCGTCCAATCTCGCACACTCCTCTGTGTCGTCAACCGCCTCCTCTGTGTCTAGAACAGGACTCTGCGAAGCCGGAGGTGAACACACGTGAGGACGAGGATCCGCTAACGGATCGGATAATGTTCCAATAACGGGTTCCGTTATTGGAACCGTATCCGTGAGGATGACCCTACAACTAAGTTGGCGCTTGCGCTTGGGGGGCTTCGGGGGGTATCGGTTCATGCGACTGGAAGCAGTCACGTGTCGAGATTGCACCATACGACCCCCCGCATCCGCCGTCTGATTCTCTCGACTACATCCTGTTTTTTCCAAATAATGTGGGGGACTAACTTAAAATTCTAATTATACAACTGAAATTGTACAACTGAACCATATCCGTGAGGACGACCCTACAACTGAAATTGTCTAATTTACACAAATTTCTAATTATTGCTATAAACCTACAATATTATAGGCAATTCTGCAATATTATATGAGATTCACCTATATGCAATTCTACAATATTATATCCATTTTATTCAATTTATTCCAGTATATATTAAATATATTCAAATACTATAATTAGAATAATTTATTCAATACTTTTACACAATTCTAATATTTTCTAACAAATCTAAATATTTTATAAATTAATTATATACATTATAAATTTTGGTAAAACAATTCTAATAATATAATTACAATAATTAAATACGAATTTTAAATCGATAAAATACATACCTCAGCTCGTTCGCGACGAATATATTGTCGCCTACGTGGGGTTCGTATGCGTGGGCTCGCCTGGGCCACTGCCTCGACACCAACGGCCGCGGCAACCTCAAGCGCATTTTCCGACCCCACCGGAATGCTCGCCGCCGTCGTCGCCGCTTCATCCACCGCCGCCAGCGCGGTGTCCTCCGCATCAACCGCCGCCACCCATGCATCAAAATCCGCACTGAACTCCATCGCTCTAGGCTCTATCGTCGCCGCCCCAGTCGTCGTCGGCGCCGCCGCCCCAGTCGTCGCCGCCGCCGCCGGAATCTCGACCCTTCGCCGCTTTGGATCACCGCCGGCTTCTTCGATGCTCGTCGCCGCCGCCGTCGTCGAAATCGCCGTGGAAGGAACCGACGCCGCCACTGCCGCTGGGATCTGGATTTCTTCTTCGCCGCTGCCGCCACCGCAGCAGTCGCCTCCACTGCCACTCGCCGGATCTGGAAACTCCATTGAAGAAGGAAGAGGATGAAGGAAGAAGAAGAAGGAAGAGGAAGAAGAGGAGAGGGATGCCGCCGTCGTCGAGAGAGAGGAAGAAGGAAGACGATGAAGATGGCGTCAATCAGGCGCGCCGAATAAATATAGGTTTTACCTGGGCGCGTCCTGGATGCGCCCAAGTAAAACCTATATTTTACCTTGGGCGCATCCCGGATGCGCCCAAGGTCTGATATATTGTTTTAATTTTTTTTAATATGCAATTTTTAATTTTTTAATTAATTTCAAAATAATATTAAACCGATTTAGTTATTTAATTTTTTTAAATAAATCTGAAGCCTGAACCGATCAACCCTAAACCCGGTAGAAAGTCGGGTCCAGATATTGGGCGCATCCTGGATGCGCCCAATATTAAATTTTTTTCAAAAAAAAAAATTACACCCTCTATTGGGCGCATCCTGGATGCGCCCAAACCTGGGTGCACCGCAAGAAATTGCGGGTGCGAACATTCTACCCGAAAATGTTGATGTAGATTGTAGACGTGAAATTATTGATGGCAATTACATCTACTTCACCATAATTTATAGAGGGTCATACTATTCGGCGCATACCCAAAATTGCCATTCAGCGCATATGCATTCCATGTTACGCCGGGCGTTGCTCCACACGTAACGCGGCTTCAACCTCCACACGTAACGCGGGCGCTGTCTTCACCCGTAACGTGCTGTGCCGACCAGGTTTAAATACCTTCATCTCCTCCTTCCTTCCTTATTCCGCCGCTGCACACATTCTAAACCCTCAAACCTCGCGCGTTACGCACCTCCGACGATGCCCCGTTACGAATCAAAAAGTTTTGCGCGTTACGTAGATCCACGAATCAAGAAGGTTAGTATTCCATCGTTTGTTTTTAAAAATTATGAAGTTTTTTTTTGTATATTAGATCCACAAGGTTTTGTAGTTAGATTTGTATGAAATAGTGGTGTTTTAGGATTTTTTTGGTAGTTAGATTTGAATTTTGTAGTTAGATTTGCATTTGTAAGATTTTTTTAAAGGGTAATCGGATTCTGCAGTCGTCGGAATGTGCAGTCGTCGCCGGCGAATTGGCAAGGGCACTGCGCGTAACGGATTCTTGATCAAAGATGTGTCACCCGAAGGCTTTGCTGCAAGCGTCTTTGGTGGTCTTCCTTTTTGCTTTTTCGGAGGCGTTTCGTCCATCTGTTGGTCAGTGTACTCCCATGATGACGGTTGTCTTTTGGTGGCAAAGTTTAGAGCTCCTTGAGGCCGACCCTTATGCCTGACTTTAGCTGGCTCTTGTAGAGCAGTCCGCTCTGGATGCGCAATACTTGTTAGTGTTGAGACTGCTCTTTGTTGAACATGCACTAGCAATGTGGGGAAGACGCTTTCGTATCTCATGCATGATGTTGTACACTTGCTTCATCTTGGTCAAATTGCCAAGGGACGAATGGATTGTAGTATGAATCTTTTAAGGCTTGCAATGATTGACTGTCATCACCCTAATAATCTCCTTCTCTTCAGCGCTTGGCCGCCCAGCTAATGCACTACCATACAAATAATATGCTATGACATGATTGTGAGTTCCATGTTGTACAATGATCCTCCACAATCCCTTCGGCCCTTCTTTCAGCCTCAACATGAAGGGATACCCACACTTCTTCGACCTTGTGATGTCTCTCACTTGGTCAGCTTGTTTAGGCACGTTTTGTCCATGCCTATCACACGGTAACCAAGTCCCCCCAAGGGTCGAAGGGGTGGAAGGTTTATTCCTCCACTTTTTGATGCAGAAGTGTTTACACTTAGCCATATCCCGCGCCCACAAAAATGCTTCTTCTCTAGACTCCCAGCTTTGATCAGTTGTAAAGAACCTTGAGTAATCAACAGAGACGCAAACATCCTCCTCCGGTGGTACACTAAACTGAGGCTGTGTGTGTAGTGATGGAAAACAAAATTGTGGGGTAGCATGAGATGAAGATGCTTCTGGAGGAAACGGTATCCCAAGTGAGAAGGATGGTATCTCAATATTTGGTTGAGGCGTGTTCCAATCCTGCAACTTTTGAGTCGTTTTCCAAACCGCAAATGTCTTCTGTGGGGTGCTCCAGTCATTGAGGGAGATATTGTTTAACCCCTCGTATAAATAATAGTTCGTCTACATACACATGAAATCATCTCATCAAGTAGTGCACAAATTATAAACCTAAATTCAAATTTTTCTTTGAAAGAGCAGATTCTGTAAAATGACCTATGAGTGACGTTTTTATTAAGAAACTATCTCTCTAGGAAACTAATCCCATTCTCTAAATTTTTATATTATTATAATATTAAAATAAACCAATGACATCTGCGCGACTTCTTCTCCACGACACCGCACGCCAGGGCCAGGAGGTTGTCGCCGATCGACGCTCGCCACCGATCGACGCTCGCCATCGCACGCCAGCGACTACAGGTGGGCTGGTTTTTCTTTTTCGCCGGGAAATTAAATGAAATTCGTGGACGAGTTTGAGACGAAAGTGTCATCGAAAATCTTGTTCTACTCGTCGGGAAATCTACTGAAAAGCTCTCGTCGATAATAGTGTCATTACTCGAACAAGTAATTTTCTAACAAACCCCTTATTGCAGCTGTGATTTTATGAGTTTGGATCATATGCGGAGCACTCTTCCCGTGCGGACGTGCGGAGCATGCACTTTTGGGTCTTATTTGTGCACTTTAACGTCTTATTTGTGCACTTTTTCAAAAAAAAAAATTTCTTTTTCAAATTTTTTTCCAAGCATTTTTCAATTTTTTTGCAAAAGTGCACAAATAAGGCCCAAAAGTGCACAAATAAGGCCCTATAGTGCATGTCCGCACGTCCGCACGGGAAGAGTGCTCCGCACCGGAACCGCACTCGTGATTTTATTATTGAAATAGTGTCATTAGTGTTTTCCAATAAGTGTCATTAGAACAATTTTGAGCATAATCGAGAAATAGGTTCATTGATTAACAAATCTGAATATGAAATATGGAATGTCATTAGATTTTTCTGAGTGTCACTGATTTTGAATGACACTTTTTTGGTTGTTGTGTTTATAGTGTTCAAAAAATGTCATTAGATTGATTATATGCACAGTCTAGAAACAATTTCTTTGTTTAACAAATTTGAAAATGAAATAAAGAATGAAACAAGTGAGAAAACAAGAATGTTATTGGAATTTTCTTGAGGGCTGAATTTCTAATGACACTTTTTTGGATGTTGTGTTTACGGTGTTGAAAAAGTGTCATTGAATTGATTATGTGCATAATCCATAAATATTGTCATTGATTAAAAAATTTGAATATGAAATAAGGGATGAAAAAAGTGAGAAAAGAAGAATGTCATTAGAATTTTATGTGTTTCTGGATTTGCAATGACACTTTTTCAGGATATGGTGTTGACAGTGTTGAAATAGTGTCATTGGATTCATTAATCTTATATGCATATCTGGAATTGTAGTGACACTTTGAAATTCTGTAATTTACAAAATTGTCATTACAATTATCCGCATTTATGGATTTGTAGTGACACTTTTAAAATCACATGTAAAAAAGTGTCATTAGAATTATTCTGTGCATAATTGAAATAGTTTTATTGGAAATCAAATTGGCATAGATCAATAAGGTTTATAATAAGAGTTTTTAGGATAGTGAAAAGACTGTCATTAAAGTTGTTGTGTTTGAATTAATAAAAGTGTCATTAAGACAATTTTGTGGATTTGATATTATACAGATGCAGATGAGAATTCTAACAGTGTTCTTTGGAGGGGAATGGAAAGTAAAAGAGGGATGTTGTGCTTATATTGGAGATGCCATATCCAAAGCTTTTATGGTTAATGACAGTTTGCAGTTTGAAGATCTTAAAAAAATTATTATAGACATGTTCAAGATAAAATCAACATCATCTGACCTTGTCTTAGGTCATTTGCATCATTTCCAGCAGCTAACAAGTCCATATGTAGTTGATACAGATGAGGATTATAGTTTATTTGTTAGTATTAATGAGTGCCCACAAGTATCATGGACGCTGCCATTATATGTGTCGTCAACTGGGTCATCTACTGGTTCGTCTACTAATTTGTTGACAAGCGGTGAAATCCAAAACACGTTGACAGTTGAAAAGAATAGCATGGTGACGGTTAAATCCCCAAACATGGTGGCGCTTGTTGAAAAGAATAGCATGGTGGCAATTAAACCTACAAACAAGGTGGCGCTTGTTGAAAAGAATAGCATGCAGATGGTGGATGCTCAAGAGGATTTGCCTTTGGATTTTAATGTTCATTGTGACAACATAGTGTCATTGGAGATAGGGCAATCTTCCAAGGTAAATGATCATGCTCTGCCAACAGGAAATGATTTTCTGCATGTAGGGCAGATGTTTAAGACAAAAGAAGATTTGAAAACTGCTATAAAAAATGGCGATGTGTGAGAACTTTGGATACAAAATTTATAAGTCAAGTGCAGAACTATATAAGGTGTTATGTGTGGATGCTGACTGCAAATGGAGAATGTGAGCTGCAAAATTGAAGGGTTCTGAATACTTTGAGATAAGGAAACTCAATGATGAACATTCTTGCTCGTTTGATTCAAGATGTGCAAAACACTCTAAACCTACATATAAAACTGTTGCTCAACAGATAAAGACAAGGAAAGATATCTTGTAATGACAATATATAATTGAATATGTTATTGCTTTAGATTCCATAAGAAATTAACGTGTTTGTTCTTGTAAAATATAGGTTCATAGGTGTTAAGAAAGGACTGAATGCTGGCATGATTCGGAATGATATGAGGGAGGAGTGGTATCAGGATGTCAGCTACTGGAAAGCTTGGAAAGCGCAGGAATGGGCACAAAACTTGATAAGAGGTACACCGGAAGCAAACTATGCAATGATACCTTCATATTGCTATATGTTGAAGAGTGTCAACCCTGGCACATATACGTGCTTTGAGACTGATGACGAAAACCGGTTCAAGTACGTATTCATTCCAATCGGAGCATCAATAAGAGGTTTTACTGCAATGAGAAAGGTACACTTCTAACGTTTATTGTCATTAGCAAACAATGTCATTAAAACACTGCAAAAAGTGTCATTAGCATGTAAGAAATGTGAATATTCTAGAAGTGTCATTATTTCAAGTATGCTCAAATGATAGTGTCATTAGCATCTTAAACAGTTCATCATTGATGTCTAAAAGTGTCATTAATGTTTCTCTTCTGCATTGAAAATAAGTGTCATTATCCAAAGTCAAAGTGTCATTGATGTTTGTCTCTTAAACTGTCATTAATGTTTCTGTTCTGATTTTTTTGGGGTTGGTCATAGGTGATCATGGTGGATGGTACATTTCTTCATGGGAAGTTTGAGGGTAATCTAATGATAGAAACTGCGCAGGATGCAAACAACCAGATCTATCCTCTTGGATATGCCGTAGTTGACTCAGAAAACGACAAATCATGGACTTGGTTTTTCCAACAACTGCATACTGTCATCCCATCGTCATCTGATTTAGTGATTATCTCTGATCGACATTTTAGCATTGCAAAAGCTGTAGAGACAGTGTACAGTTCAACAAAGCATGTGGTTTGCATGCGACACCTAAAATCGAATCTGAAAACAAGGTTCAAGGAAAAAGGTGTGCTTGGATTGTTCTCGAATGTAGCTAATGCCTATACAATCACTGAGTTTGAGCAATGGTTTAAGCAAATATGTGCAATCAACCCAGAAATTGGGGAGTACCTCACTAATGCAAATTTCCAGAAGTGGGCTCGAGCTCACTGTCGAGGTGATAGATACAATATAATGACAACAAACAACTCAGAAAGCATAAACTCAGGTATATATTAGAATACTTCTAGAATTTTCAGAGTTTTTGGCATTTTAATGACACTTTTTTCTGGATGTGTTTAAGGTGTTGAAAAAGTGTCATTAGAATGATTATGTACATTATCAAGAAATAGTGTCATTGTTTAACAGATTTGAATATGAAATAAGGGATGAAAAAAGTGAGAAAACAAGAATGTCATTAGAATTTCTGTCTTTCTGGATTTGGAATGACACTTTTTCTGGTTGTATTTACAGTGTTGAAAAGTGTCATTAGATTGATTATGTGCATAATCCAGAAATAGTGTCATTGATTAACAAATTTGAATATGAAATAAGGGATTTAAAAGGTGAGAAAACAAGAATGTCATTAGAATTTTCCGAGTTTCTAAATTTCTAATGACACTTTTTCTGGATGTTGTGTTTACAGTGTTGAGGGATGCTAGATCATACCAAATAGTTGCTCTACTGGCTTACATTAGAGCTTTGCTTTCAAGTTGGTTTAACAAGCGTCGGGAACTTACAATATGCCACAATAAAGAATTACCACCACATGTGAAGGAAGTTATTGAGGCAAGATATAAGGAGTCTAAAAGATATGAAGCAAAGCAACTAAATAGAGTTCAGTTTGAGGTATCTGGTGGGAGCTTCACTGGAGTTGTTGATCTGTCTAGAAGAACGTGCAACTACAGGGTTTTTGACTTGGATAAAATACCATGTTCACATGCCATGACTTCCATTCAAAAGGTTAATGGTATGATTACTGAATTTATAAGTCCATACTATCAGTTTGAGAGTTGGCAGATGACGTACAAGGAAACTGTATATCTGGTGCCTATGAAATCTCAATGGACTGTTCCTGAGTGTATTAGCAACATAGTAATTCTCCCACCAGATTATACAAAGAAGGTTGGAAGGCGAAGAAAGCGAAGGCTGCCATCGGAAGGAGAATTTAGGGAAAAAATCATCAAGAAATCAAGAAAGAAGACGGTCAAGTGTGGATTATGTGGGATAGTTGGACATAACAAGAAGACATGCATGAACATATCATCAAGCAACAACGGAGCATCATCAAGCAACATCGGAAGTTTTATGCAAATGGATTAAGCAAAATAGTCGTTTTGTTTAATCATTATAAAAAAGTTACATTAATATAGAAAAGTGCCATTAAAATAGTTTTAAGGATTTCTCTTGATAATGACAGATTTATGTATTTCTGGGAAAGTGTCATTAGAATCAGTCTGGCAATGCACAAAATAGTGTCATTAAAAGTTTCATTAATACAAAGTGTCAATAAAGTGTCACTGATATGAAGTGTCATTAGCAAGTGAAAGTGTCATTTAAATTACCAGGGGCAAAAAAGTGTCATGAAATTTAAAGTGTCATTAAAATGTGAGTGTCATTAAAATTACCAGAGATAAAAAAATGTCATTAAAACACTCTGAAATGTTATTACACTGTAATTCTTGTCTTAATACTTCTAAAAAGTCACTAAAAAGTGTCACTGAGAAATCCTTAAAACTGTTTTTGTCTTAATACCATTAGTATGTGAGAGTGTCATTAAAATTACCAGAGACAAAAAAGTGTCATTAAAACACTCTGAAATGTCATTACAATGTAATTCTTGTCTTAATACTTCTAAAATGTTTATTACACTGTAATTCTTGTCTTAATACCATTACAAACTAAAAAGTCATCTAAAATTACAGGTCAAACTATCATCCTAATTCTAAAACGTCATCACTATTTTTCTGGTAAAGCTTCCCATATCCAAGTATGCTTGAACAGGTCAATCGCCATCTTCTCCCGATGTGCTCTCATATGTTCGTCATCTAAATCATCCAAACTTGATCCAAAAACCAATGCTTCAATATACTTGATAGTATAAATTCCACAATTGCCACTGTAAGATTAAAAACAAATAGGAAAATGAGTGTTATAAATTGTAATCTAATAATCTGTCATTAACTAATACAGTGGGGTGGGGAAGTGATTTACCTTGCTCTGTCTACCGGGAGAGATAGATCTCTGTACCAGGTAAAAGATTGTTCAAATGTTCCAAGGTGAGTGAATCGCCCAGAAGAACGTAGCAAATGAGGAAGGAAATCTAGAAGAGGTTGAAGAAAAGCTTCAAGTTCTTTGTCTTTGTACAAATGAGGAGCACAATCCAATACTTTGACTTCGGATTTAGGCAAGTTGATCTCTAATCCAATCCAATGATTATCTTCCAGATTAAATGGTGTATATACCTTTGTCACACCATAGTACCAAGATTTCCCAAAATGTTTGGGAAAAGAACTATTGAAATACAAACTGAACGACTGTGGGATCTTATTTATACCAGATATGTACCTTTCTACTTGTTCGGGAGCAAACATATTGTACCAAAGCCAATCCAGAATGACATTTTCCTTGTAAAAATCAGGATTGGCATGAATATGCTTGCGGAAGAGAAAAAGAACCTCACTAATATGCTGAAAAACTAAGATCATATAAACACATCATTAAAGGAAAGTGTCATTGAATGCAAACAGAAAATGAAAAAAAAGTATTATTACCAAACTGTGTCATTACAACAAAGTGTCATTACCAAAAAGTGTCATTGCAACAAAGTGTCATTAAAACAGTTCATTAGTATCCAGCAACATGTGTTCTTGTTCAATTGCCACAAAGTGTCATTAAAACATGTGTTCTTGTTCAATTGCCACAAAGTGTCATTAAAACATGTGTTCTTGTTCAATTGCCACAAAGTGTCATTATCAAAAAGTGTCATTGAAACAAAGTGTCATTAAAAGTTCATCAGTAATTGAATCTAACAACTACAACAAAACTTACCTCATCCCCTATCCAACATCCATTTTTCACAAGCCTCTCCCAGAAATCAGCCTTATGACCCACATCATGTCCACACCAAGTATCTTCTGGATTCTCACTATGATAAAAAAAGAGAAAGTTATTAGTCAAATATTTTAATGAGCAGCTTCATGTCATAATCCTAATGATATTTAGTAGAGAACAGTTTACTTACTTATTTTTATACCAGTCATGGAGTTCTTTACGAGCCGTATTTTTATAGTAGGAGTAACGCGGTCTCCTTGGAAGCGGTATATACTTACGCTTCTTGGGCTTCTTTTTCTTTTCAGTGGTAAATGGAGTGACCACATTGCGACTTTCTTTTACAACTCTAGTGGACTTCCTTACAATAGGAGAATTTGGCAGATCACTCTCCTCCAATGACTCCTCATTTTTCTCTTCCTGCTTCCCATCATTTTCCTCTTCTTTGACATTATTTTTCAGATCATTCTCTTATTTTCCCTCATTCTACAGATCAGTCTCCTTAACTGACTCCTCATTTTTCTCTTCTTCCTTCCCATCATTTCCAAACAAGGAATTATAAAGTTGATCACGTTAAGCGTTGGTGGAGGAAGAACCGTTAATATCTTCTATAACACAACGCAACACATCATCTTGAACACCACCGCCTTCAGCAATGAAAGTCGTTGCTTTCTCTTGAACGTCATTGCCTTCAGCAATGACAGTAAATGCTTTCTCTTGACCATCTTTAGGTGCTACAGAATCTAGAAAGTGAATCACAGTAGATTCTTTATCTTGAACATCTTCAGCTTCTGCAATGACAGTAGATGCTTTCTCTTGAACTTGTTCATGTACTACAGAATCTACAGTGTCAACCATCTTTTCATCAGCCGCCTCAGGTGCAATGTCGACCATTACTTCATCAGCCGCCTCAGGTGCTACGGAGTTATCATGATCAACCACTGTTTCATCAGCCACAAGTGCTCCAGAATCAACATTTTCATCAACAAAGTTGCTTGCTTTGTCTTGGTCTCCTTTAGATGTTAGATCATTTGTAGGATTCGCTTCCATCATTACATCATCATCATCTTCTTCATCACTAGAAGGTTGGTTTCTACCCAAGAGCAGGGTTATAATACTTTTAACATTCTTTTGCAGCTTCTCAATCTGGCCTTGGGTGTCATGAACACTAAATTGAATATCTCTCACTGCCGTCTGCTGAACCTTCATACTATCAAGAAGCTCTTGTCTCCATTTTGGAATATGTTCATTCTCCTCTTCTTTCTTATCAGCACGGCGTTTCTTCTCTTCATTTGGTAGAGTAGGATGACTACTTCCAGCAACATCAGCAGAAGTGTCATTAACAACAGGGGGTATGAATTTCACCTTAACTGGACGGATAGTAGGTGATGATTTCTGCACACAAACACATAAAGCTTAGCAGAAGATACTGTTGTAACAAAGTGTCATTACAACATTGTAAAACTATCATTAGAAAATAGTATCATTAGAACATCATAAAAGTGTCACTAAAATAATAGCAGATTCTTTTTTGTAAGTGTCATTAGGAAACAAATATGTCATTAGCAAACAAAAGTGTCATTAGGAAACAAAAGTGTCATTAGAACATCAAAAAAGTGTCATTACAATATTAGTAGCTTCTGTTTTTAAAGTGTCATTAAAAAACAAATATGTCAATAAAAAATACAGTAGGTTAACAGAAAAGTGTCAACACACCTTTTCTTTCTTTTCCTTCATCTCCTTCTGTTCCTTCATTTTTCATCTTTTCCTTCTTGCACTCTACCTCGAACTTGATTTTATTAGCAGTGGTCTTCCTACGAAGTTGAAGTCTTTCACCATATACATGTTTTCCTTTTCCAGAATCTAGTGTATCAGTTTTAGGAAACTCTATGCACAGCCTCTTTGTTGGTGGTGATACAAAATCATCATCATCATCATATTCAGTATCTTCAGAATCAAGATCAAATACACCTTTTTTCACAACACCCTCTTGATCAGAAATCCAACTTTAAACTATTGCATCAAAGGTAGGGGTGTTAAAAAATGGCCCGGACCGGAAAAGACCGGACCGGACTGGACTGGTGAAATTTCGGTCCGGTCTCCGGTCCATGATTTCCCCTTAATCCGGGTCCGGTCCGGTTCGGTCCAAACCCGAAAAAAAACCGGTCCGGACCGGTGGATCGGGTTTTTTAATAAAAAAAATAAAAAAATAAAAAAGGAGTTTAAATGTTTTTTTTATAGATATTTTTTAAATTTAATAAGTTAGGAGTATAAATGTTTTTTATATATTTCTTTTAGATATTTTTTTAAGATATTAAATAAGAATTTAATTTATTTATTTTTAAATAAGGACCGGTCCGGTCTCCGGTCCGACCTTTTGAAAAAATCCGGTCCGGACCGGATGAACACCCCTAATCAAAGGTGTCATCAGGCATTTCCAATTTAAAACGAGCAGATTTGAATTGTTCTAACTCATCAGACAACGGATGAACAAAACTCTGAAAAGACAAAACAAAGGAAAAAAGTGTCATAAACTATATTAGTCATCAAAGTAGTGAATTGAAATTCTTTAAAATATACAAATGCATAAAAGGATACATACAAATCATGGATCGTTGGCGGCATTAATAACCTGCATCTTTGTCGTAAGCTTTTCTTCAGCTATACTGCTCCAATGAAGACAATATGACACAGTTTTTTCAGGTTTGCATGAGACATGAGCAACATCAATAAATTTTGGGAATGTCTCCAATATCCACACTTGTAAGCAATTTTAAAAAGTGTCATTGAAAAAGTAAATAAAGTGTCATTACACTGAAAGATAACTGGCTACTTGAAATGTAAATAAAGTGTCATTAAAACTAAAAAATGGCTACTAGAAATGCCAGATAAGTGTCATTAAACTGAAAGAATAAACAAGCTGAAGCAACAAAAAGTGTCATTACAAAAAAAAAAACAGGAGACAAAGAAAATTAAAGTGTCATTAGTAGTACATGAAGAGTGTCATTATAAATGAAATAGTCTTATTAGTAGTACCTGAAAAGCAAGTGGATAGCCTAATAGATTATATCCAAATCTCACTGCTGGATCTATTTCACGGTTTTCATGATTGACAAACCAAAGAGACTTAAGTAATAAGACATAGGCCTCCCTGCCCCATAGATTTCTCTGAAAAACATCCATATCAAACGAAAGAGCGAACCACTGTGGGTCAATTTGATGACCTCGTTGCCTAGAAAACAACACTCTTTCAAGGATCAAGACATGAGCAAAACTCAGCTTTCTCGCTAGATCCTTCTCTTGCAAAAACATAACTAGAAGTTTCTCATAAGTGCACTTCTTCATACCAAGCTCCGCCACCATATCAAAATCAGGAGTCGGTGTTGTAGGGTAATCAGAAGCATCACAGTTTAATCCAGTTATAGCAGCAAACTCTACTAATGAGAAACGAGCGATAAAGCCACGAACCAAAAACCACATTTCTTTCTTCTTCTCATTTTCGATCTCATTCAACAGGACATAGTGAATTAGCTGAGCATTCAACTTCAATTTGTTCTCAACTTTCACTATTGGACCAAAACAGCCATTGCACAGATATTCCCAATCAGACGGTAGGAGATTAGGTTTTATAACGTCGAAGATCTCCGTGCGATGGTAAAAGTTAATCCTCGCAGCAAAACGATCTCCCGGAGAACACAAATATTTGCACTTGATTGAATCCATATTTAAACCTTCATTTATGTAGAGAGTATCATTAGAAACATATCAACTATGTATAAAAAAGTGTCATTAGAAGATTTGCAGGTAGTAAAAGTGTCATTAAACACATTATCTAATCCATTTGAGGTATGTAAAAGTGTCATTAGTATTAAAAAGTGTCATTATAAGCATTGCAGGTATTAAAAAGTGTCATTGATATAAAAAACTGTATTAAAAAGTGTCATTAGAAGATTTGCAGGTAGTGAAAGTGTCATTAAACACATTATCTAATCCATTTGAGGTATGTAAAAGTATCATTGGTATTAAAAAGTGTATAAAAAGTGTCATTATAGGCATTGTAGGTATTAAAAAGTGTCATTAGAAGAATTGCATGTATTAACAGTGTCATTAAACACATTATCTAATCCATTTGAAGTATGTAAAAATGTCATTGGTATAAAAAACTGTATTAAGAAGTGTCATTAGAAGCATTGCAGGTATTAAAAGTGTCATTAAACACATTATCAAATCCATTTGAGGCATAAAAAAATGTCATTGATAATAAAAATTGAATTAAAAAGTGTCATTAGAAGCATTGCATGTATAAAAAAGTGTCATTGGTATAAAAATATGAAATCACTATCTCATGATAAACTGTAATTATAAAAACAACAACATCCAAGTGAGTTTCCATTGCAGTATTTCCATATATCTATCTAACATACTCAACAAACAAAAACAACAAGATACAGAAAACACGAATCATGATGCGAAAATGATGATTGCAATACCTGATATGCAGTAACTATCTTCCTCCAAAGGATGATTGATCTCTCGCCTTGTGCAGAGGCCGTGGATAATCTCTGCTCTCTCGCCCCAATTCCTTCTTGCTCGAGCGTGCTGCAAAATCAGGGATACAAAACCCTAAAATCAGAAACGAACAAAACAAAACCAGAACAAACGAGAAAGGAAGAGACGAGAAGAAACTGAGCAAGCGAGAGACCAGAGAAGCAGGAAAGACAGGCCAGAGACAAGAAAAACCGCCGACGAGCGTGAAGAAAGGAGAGGAAGACGAAGGCGAACCGCCGACGATCGGGAAGAGAGGAGAGCGTGTTTTTAGAGAGAAAAAAAACAAAGAAGAGAGATGAAAAAAAATAATAAAATAACCTATATATTAGGGGTAGAAAAAACATATTGAAACTAGTAAGGGTAGGAAAAATACATAAAAACTAATAGGGGATAGTTTTGTTATTTGAAAACTATTAAAGGGCCAATGGGACACATTCCATACTCTTGAAGAAGGTTCATTTTGGGATCAATAAAGAAGTCCTTTAATTAGTCTATTTTGGGTTTCTGATTAATATTTGTGTTGATGCACTCTATGTGTTCGACGAATTGATTCAATCAGATTTTTTGTTTTTAGATTTATGGCTGATTGATCCATTTCTGGTTTTCAACGAAACAAGAGGGCAATCTCACAATCTATTGCATGAGAAAGAGATGTTGATTCACAGATTGAGAATCTCTTGTACATCCCATAAGCAAAATACATAGAAACATCTTGCGTTTATTACATTCAGAACATGGAAATTTAGCAGGGCATCTCTTTATTTATTGATGATGTTGCTGGAAACTTTCAAGAATCCATACGGATGATGCATCGGAGACCCTCCCCCTTGAGCATCAAATCGAACGCCTTGTTGATCTCCTCAAAGGTGACTTCATGGGTGATGAACTTCTCCAGCTCTAGCTCCTGCACAAATTAGAATGACATTAATCAGCTTCAGTTTTCCCCATTTGATTGTGTACTAAGCTGAGCTGCATTCTTACATTGTTCAGGTACTTCTCCACGACTCCTGGAATGTCGGTGCGGGTCCTATAGTTGCCGTAGAAGGTGCCCTTGAGCGTCCTCTCCGCCAAGAAGTTGACAGGGTGAGTTTGGAAGCAATCATCTTTGCTTGGAACACCAACCAGCACACAAACACCCCATCCCTATAACAACCAAATAAAGATTGTTTCTTTTGTGTTACTTTACGAGTCTAATTAATAATTATCATGCTTTCTTAGTTAGTATCTGAATCTGAACAAGGTTTATGTTCTTACATCATGAACGCATTCGAATGCAGATATCATGGCTTGGATGCTTCCAGTGCACTCGACGCTGCGGTCTACTCCTCCATCAGTCATCTCAGCAATCACCTGCAGATTCAAGTGGACAGGTTACTTCACAATTTCTGTGTTCTGAAATCTATTTTCTTAAGTAGATCTGTGTTAGTATAGCAACCTCTTGAACAGGCTTGTTATAGTCTTTTGGGTTGACAAACTCTGTGCAACCAAACTTCTTAGCTGCAAGAAAGCATTGGACAAATGTAAGAATATGCAAAAGCCTGACAAATAAAGAGTGACATTAACCATTTCAAAAACAAGAGGGAAATGTTAATTCAAACCTGCTTCGAACCGGCTTGGGTTTAAATCAACTCCGATGATTCTTGAAGCTCCAGAAACTCTCGCCCCTTCAGCAGCCTACAATTTCATAGTTATCCCATTAACATTGTTCAAGAGGGATAAGAAAACATAAACAGACAAGTTGAGTACTCACAGCAAGGCCAACAGCTCCCAATCCAAATATAGCAACAGTTGAGCCCTTTGGAGGTTTTGCAACATTGACAGTAGCACCAAAACCTGAGCAACCCAGAATCAACAAATTAAACTTGAGTAGAACACAGAACAATGGATTGGAGAGAGAATCAGGATACGGAGAATCGAGTGCTAATAACTAACCAGTGGCGAATCCGCAGCTAACAATACAGACTTTGTCAAGAGGGGCAGAAGGGTTGATCTTGGCAACACACCCTTTATGGACAACAGTGTACTCACTGAATGTGGAAGTGCCAAGGAAGTGATGGATTGGCTTTCCTTTGATGGAGAACCTTGAGTTGCCATCACTGATCATGGTCACCCTCTCTGTGTTGATCCTCAGGAGATCACACATGTTGCTCTCCTCTGATTTGCAGTGGCGACACTCCCCGCATTCGCCTGTGAAAACCGGCAGCACATGGTCTCCTGGCTTCAGATCTGTCACACCTTCACCCACACTCTCAACAATTCTGTCCAAACAAACATGGATTTTGAGATACATATAACACAACAATCTTGTATATCACAAGCTTATTTCAACATACCCTGCACCTTCATGACCAAAAATCCTAGGGAAAAGAGGTGTTTGACCCTGCAAAACAGATCAACTACGTTAATGATCATCATAGGTGAATAGATTAATGAAATGAAATGCATAGTATAGTATAGTATAGTATAGTATAGTATAGTGCCTTGGCCTCCCAGAAGTAGACATCAGTGTGGCAGAGAGATGTGAAGAGGATCTTCATACGGACTTCGTCCTTCTGCGGTGGGGCGACATCAACCGCCTCCATCACCAGCGGCTTCCCCGCTTCCCATGCCACCGCAGCTGCAGTAGTTTACATGAACATTCATCAAACTTGACTATTTTGAATCACTACAAGTAGCATGTGGATAAGGATTTACCTTTGCAACGAATAACCTGACCAGCAGTTGAAGACATTTTAGTTGTTTTTGTGTATGAGAACTTCAATGGATTGATGGTTGGAGTGTGTAGCAATTAGCCTGTATTTATATACACCAGAGGAGCTGTTTAGGGAAGTTTTCCTCTGCTGGTTTATTTGTAATTTAACTATGCCCAAAACTGTTGCTGGTTTCTGTGTGCAGTTGCTATCTTTGAAATTCGCCTGTTTTGATTTTTGGCAACATATTATTCATCCCATCACTGCTATTTGTGTCGCTATTGCTACCAAAAAAAAGTATTTGTGTCGTTACTAGTGAGTAGTGAGCAATTAACATTATACTATTCTTGACTATATTGAGAGTAATGATGTGATCTTATGTGGAATGAAAAATCTGAATGAGTGGCAAAATTCTTTGTATCTTTTTTTTTTTTTGAGAGGGAAAAAATTATTTGTATCTGGAGGGCTGGAAATTTTGAAAATCAGGGGTCCCATTTAAAAAGTGGGCTAATTGGATTGAGTGGACTTTTGTCTAATGTGTCATATCTGGTTTAGTCTTTATGATATTTTTGCAGCGATAAGATTTGAAATACTGCATATAAATTCAAGAAATTGACAATTGTGTATATTATACTGCAAGTCTAGATAGATGCTGCTATAAAATTTGAAGGGAAACAAAGATAGGTTACAGGTTGACTTGTCTGATTGTTATTATTATTTGTATAATCAAAGATAAATAGTCCATAGTATTCTGCCGCTAACAGGAAGCAATCAAGCAAGCCGGCCCACGCAGGTGGTTTCGTGAAGATGGTTTCATCAAAACTGCCCATTTCACCTTCTTCCTCAAATCTCTCGTTTGACGAATGGAAAAATGGATTTCAATAACCATAAGTCCATAACCACATGACTACCAAAAAAATAACCATAACTAAATTAAACCATTCATATAATTATATTTCATATTTCTTAAGTTCAACAAACCAATTTCCTGTCAAATCAATTTTATTTTTCACTTTTCATTTTTGGGTAAATCAAAAGAAACCATTTTATATTATAAAAATTAACTTCACTTGATGTTTTCAGCGAATATAAAGAGAAATATAGTAATTTATATGTTGAGAATTTACATGAAAAAGGGCGTTTTTGACTTGCATATTACAAAACTACCCATTCTGGCAAGCAATTAGCAAAAACTACCCATTTTGATTTTTTGTCCCCATTTTACCCCTCAGTTGAATTTCCGAAAAAGATAAATTTTATTTCATTAACTTTTTTCTTATAATTGACTTAGAATTTTATATTCTAAACAAAATAATAAAATAAACTACATCTTCATTTTCTTATAACTTGTGTCAATTACTTTTGAAAAAAAAAACAAATTAAAATCTGAAACAAAAAACCCATTAACTTCCCTCCATTAATCTACATCTTCATTTGCTTTCCTACAGAAAACGCAATCAAAGCAGTGCAACTGAAGTTATCCGCCCCAAACTGCTCAAGCCATTGTTGCAACTGAAGGTTTCCGCCATTGTTGCAACTGAAGGTTTCTTCATCATTGCTTGTTGTTTTCCCTTATTTGATTCTGTCTGAAAACCCTAGAAATGAAGCTAAGAGGCGATAAAAGGAAGAGGAAAGACGATGAGGGGCAAAATCAGAATAAGAAAAAGGCTAGGGAAGAGACTCCGGCGAAGGAAGTGAAGAAGAAAAAGGGCAAGAATGCGATTCCGGCGAACGCAGGGAAGAACAAAGTTGTGAAACCTAGTCCGGAGAAGGCTCCGTTGAAGGAGAAATTAGGTAAAACCAGTCCGACGAAGGCGGCAGTGAAGGAGAAAAAAGGTAAAACCAGTCCGGTGAAGGCGGGGAAGGTTGTAAAGAAAAAATGTGTAAAACCTAAACCAGCGAAGGATTTACCCAATTCAAGTCTGGCGAAGGAGGAACCAACGAAGGATGTGAAAGACAGTACGTCGAAGGAAGCGAAGACGAAATAATCTGTGAAATTGAAGAAGGATAAAGGGAAGAAGGAGGAACCAGCCAAGGTTGTGAAGGCCAGTCTGGTGAAAGGGATGAAGAAGAAAGAGTCTGTGAAATTGAAGAAGAGTAAAGGCAAGGAGGAACCAATGACTTTCAAAAAAATGTAAGTTTTCTAATTTCCAGATCCTGTCAATCTTGTGAAATTGTTTCCTTCAGTATCCAAATTAGGGTTTGTTTATTTGTATAGATGATGATCCTGTCAACCATCGCTGGGTGTCCTTACGGTTTAATTGTTCTCGTTATTTGCATGTTATGTACAATTATTACAGAGGTGAAGCATTTTATGGGAGAGTAAACATAAACTGTAGGATACAGTTTATTCGTGATATTGAGAACAATATCACACCTGCTGATTGGCAACGTATATTGGATGGCCCGTTTGGCAATATAATGAGGATGTTCCAGCAGGTATCTTTTTCTTCACAGACATTGCATGCAGTTCTTTTCAAACAACTGAAAACAAAGAAGAAGTGAAAGTCTTGGTATGAGGTGGGTGGAAAAGAGTTGAGGTTTTCAATTCAGGAGTTTGGTATTATCACGGGATTGAATTGTGGAGAATTACCTCATGTTGATTCAAAAGGAGACAGTTTAGTGACTAGAAGATTCTTTGGAACTCCAGCAAGCCCTAAAACAACTGTACAAGATTTGTACAACAGATTCAAAGAGCATCGAGTCTTAGATAATTACAAAATGAAGTTGGCTCTTTTATTGATAGTGGAGGGCATTCTGCTTGGAGGTGACAAGAAGAGGCTAGTTAAGGCTGAGCATGTGAGGCTATTGGAGAACATGGATAGGTTTTGGGAGTATCCATGGGGAAGGGTTGCTTATGAAGAGCTTCACAAGTCTTTGACAACATCATTGGACAAAAGAATGCTAACAGTGGAGAAGGCAAGGGCATTGTCTAACTAACCAAGAATTCCTTATTCAATTCAAGGAATGCCAATTGTCTTTCAGGTACCTGAAGTATTTTTATGATGTTGACTGGTTCTGAATTGTATGTTGCCAGGATATTGTGTAGATAAAAATCATGATTATAAATTGAGAAATAAACCTGACTTGGATTGTTGTTAGGTTGATTGAAATTCTTTTTGGATGTTTAGACTAATTGATATGATAGGATGTAGGATTTAATTGTGACAGGATGTGTTGTATCTGGCTGTATACTAAACATGATTAAAACTCATTTTTTATGTTTAGAGTAAATCTTTTGACATGATGTGTTGTATCTGACTGTATACTCTCATGATTATAAATTGAAATAAACCTTACTTGTATTGTTGTTTAGGTTGATTCCAACTTTTTTTGGATGTTTAGGGTAATTCATTTGACAGGATGTTGTATTGAAGTGTGACAGGATGTATTTTATCTGGATGTATAGTATCATCTACATAATTTTTTTTCCCACTTATTTCAGATCTGGATATGGGAATCTATGCCAAGTTTAGGCAGGGCATATGCCTCAAAGTTGAGGGAATCTGCAATGCCTCATGGACTTCGATGGTTTTCAGAGCACCTACCTAAACATGGAATATTGGAGGAGGCATTTGCTGATCCTACAAATAAGGTTATTCCCATTCTTATCCCGGATGAAGATGAGGTGGAAATTTCCTATGCTGATGAGGTTGAAGACATGCATTTTGATAAGATTGTGAAGCAAGCTTATGAGAAAATCAAAGGAAAGCAGGAGCAGAAGAGCAAAGGTAAGGAGGTGGGAAAAGTTGAAGGTTCTGGTGAGAAATATGAGAAATTGTTTAGAATAATACAGAGGATGGAGAAAGGCATGTTAGAAAGGTTTGATAGGCTGGAAAAGATAAAAGTTAGAGGAGGGGGAAGGAAATTAGAGGTTGCAAAGAGAGAAGTTGGTGGAGGAAGAAAAAATAAGGGGAACCAGAAGAAGAAGAATAAGGTTGAGTCTGAAGAAGAGGTATTTGAGTCTGATGAGGAATCAGAAGAAGAAATGGAAGAAGATGATGTTGTGGATGATGATTCAGATGATGCTGAAGATGATGATGAGGATGATGCTGAGGATATGAGTAACAATCATGTCACCATGCCAGACTTTTCTTGTAAAACATATAAACTCCCATCAGACACTAGAAATCTTGTCACCTCGTACAAATAATAATGTCATAGTAGTAATGATAATATGATAATTTTCATATGAGCATATTCATACCTCTTTGCCTTCAGCCTCTACCTTCTCCACCTCAGCCTCCTGAACCTCAACCTCTACCTTCTCCACCTCAGCCTCCTAAACCTCAACCTCTTTGTCACCACCCTCACCATCACTCTCATTATCCTGATCAGCATCACCAACTTCATTATCCTCATCAGAAACTTCATCATCATCATCATGACTTGCAACCTCAGCGTCTACCTTGTCCTCCTCCTTCGGTTTGTCACCACCCTGGCGAAGCTCTTCATTGTCATTACCCTCATCACCATCACCAAATTCATCATCATCATCATTATTATCCTCACTCTCAACCTCCTCACCCTCAACCTCATCACTCTCAAACTCCTCACCCTCAACCTCCTTATCCTCCACCTCCTCATCCTCTGTTTCCTGGTCATCCTTATAAACTTCCTCCTCTTCCTCATCAGACTCATCATAGGATTAAAAATCATCCTCATTCGAATAACTCTTTGGTTTCCCCTTACTCTTGATCTTAGGCACCTCCCCCTGTTTTGATACCCTCTTTTCCAGCCTTTTCATCCTGTCAAGCACTCCTTTTTCCATCCTCTTCATCATTCTGAACATCTGACTTATCACCTCTGATGAATGCACAGATGCATCACTCGGACTCGCTCCATCTTTTCCTTGCTTCCCCTTCCCCTTCTTTTTCAAACCCTTCATTGCTTCCTTCACAATCTTGTCAAAATGCGGGTCATCATCTTCAACAACATAGTAGCAGTCGGACAACCTATCCACCTCATCCTCATCGGGAATAAGAATGGGCTTAACCACATGTGTAGGATCAACCAAAGACAACTCCAACACTCCATGTTCAAGGGCTTCATTTGAAAACCAACGAAGACCTCGAGGCATTGCAGATTCACTCAACTTTGATGCAAATTGGAGACCATATGTTGGCACAGCTTCCCATACACATATCTACAATAACAAGCGGTTTGAGAATTAACAAATTAAGATACATTAAATCATTATATCCTGTCACCCTATAATTTAAATCAGGTCACCATAAAACTATCTGGAATGCAAATAAAACTATGTTGGAAAACTAGTATGTTGTGTCAACCAAACAATAAATAACATCATGCATATTCACCATGATCCTGTCACCCTGTACTCAAACATCCGGTCATAGTATAGCATAAAGTATACTATTATGCTGCAAATAAAACACACTCAGTAATTCATATTTGAACCATTAAAAATTTAAATCAGGTCACCATAAAACTATCTGGAATGCAAATAAAACTATGTTGGAAAACTAGTATGTTGTGTCAATCAAACAACAAACAACATCCCGTATATTCACCATGATCCTGTCACCCTGTACTCAAACATCCGGTCATAGTATAGCATAAAGTATACTACTATGCTGCAAATAAAAAACACTCAGTAATTCATATTTGAACCATTAAAAATTTAAATCGGGTCACCATAAAACTATCTGGAATGCAAAAAAAAAACTATGTTGGAAAACTAGTATGTTGTGTCAATCAAACAACAAACAACATCCTGTATATTCACCATGATCCTGTCACCCTGTACTCAAACATCCGGTCATAGTATAGCATAAAGTATACTACTATGCTGCAAATAAAACACACTCAGTAATTCATATTTGAACCATTAAAATTTTAAATCAGGTTACCATAAAACTATCTGGAATGCAAATAAAACTATGTTGGAAAACTAGTATGTTGTGTCAATCAAACAACAAACAACATCTTGCATATTCACCATGATCTTGTCACCATGTACTCAAACATCCGGTCATAGTATAACATAAAGTATACTACTATGCTACAAATAAAACACACTCAGTAATTCATATTTGAACCATTTAAAATTTAAATCAGGTCACCATAAAACTATCTGGAATGCAAATAAAATTATGTTGGAAAACTAGTATGTTGTGTCAATCAAACAACAAATAACATCTTGCATATTCACCATGATCTTGTCACCCTGTATTCAAACATCCGGTCATAATATAGCATAAAGTAATTCATATTTCAACCATTAAAAATTTATAATATAACTACCTGAAACACAACTGGCATGCCTTGAATGGAATATGGAATTCTTGGTGCGTTGGAGAGTAGCTTTGCCTTCTCTACTGTTTGCATCTATTTGGCCAATGCTGTGGTCAATGACTTGTGAAGCTCTTCATAAGCAACCCTTTCCCATGGATAATCCCAAAAGTTATCCATATTCTCCAGCAGCCTAACATGCAGCGGCTTCACTAGCCTCTTCTTATCCCCTCCCAGTAACAGACCCTCAACTATCAACAACAGTGCCAACTTGAGTTTGTAGTTGTCCAACTCACGATGTTCTTTGAATCTGTTGTAAATATCTTGTATTGTGGTCTTAGGACCACCAAGACTACCAAAAAATCGCTCCATTACTAGCCCGTCAGCTTTAGTATCCACAAATGGAAGTTCACCACAATTCAGTCCAGTTATGAGAGAGAACTCCTTGATCGAAAACCTCAACTCTTTCCCTGCCACCTCATACCAAGACTCCCACTTCTTTTTTGTTTCAAGTTGCTTAAACAGAACTGCATGCAATGTCTGTGAAGAAAATGATACATGCTGCAACATTTTCAAAACTTTTCCAAACGGGCCATCCAAAACCCGTTGCCAATCCGCATGTGTCAACTTGTTTTCAATCTCACGAACAAAGTGCACCCTACAGTTGATGTTAATTCTTCCGTAGAAAGGTTCACCTCTGAAATAACTGTACCTAATCTGCAAACCAAATGAAAATAACCATAAGCAAACGAAATCGAACCATTTGAGAAGCCTCGGACGACAGATGAAACAAAAAACCCTAAACAAACACTCCCGATACAAATTAAACCATTTCAGACGGGTGACAGGACAATTAAAAAAATACCCGAAACAAATTGAAACCATTTCAGAAGGCTGACAGGATAATTGAAAAATACCCTAAGCCCTAAACAGAAAATGTAGACAACTTACATCCCCTTTAAAGATTACGGGTTTTTTCGCCTTTAATGTTTTCGCTTTTGGCCTCGACCTGCCCCTCTCGGATTTTTTTGCTATGGTACTGTCACAAGTTTTTTCCCCTTTCACCTGCACTTCGTCTCTCTGCTTCTTCTTCTTCTTTCGAACCTGCATGTCGTCTTCTTTTCTCTCCACTCTTCTTTGGGCTCGATTCTTTACCGTCTCTAAGCACTGCCATTTTCTAGGGTTTTTTTTGTAACGCGCTTCAGAGGTTAAGGAAAAGTTCAGGGAGGGGCGAGTAAGTAAAAATGGAGTTGCAGAGTCGCGTTAATGGAGAAAGATGGAGGGAGTAAGTAAGAAAATGTGGAGATGGGCTTGGTAAGAAAAAATGGACTTCAAGAGTAAGCAAAAATCGAGTCTAGCGTTAATAGGGAAAGATGGAGGAGTTGAAGAGTCGCCTTCTGGGGAAGAAGAAAATGTCTGATAACAATGATGGATGTTTGCAAAGTCGCCTTCTGGGGAAGAAGAAATTGTCTGATAATAATGATGGGTGTTTGCAAAGTTACCTTTTGGGGAAGAAGAAAATATCTTCTTTTGGAGGGAATTTTGGAAGGTAAACAGGGAGGGCCTTTTGCGAGCATTCGAACTTCGAAGAAAGGTAAATAGGGTTATATCTTACCCTTTTTATTTCAAATTAAATATTATAAAAAATGTCAACAAAATGGTAAACACAAACAAATAATATTAAAAAATTATTTTTTACCCCAAAACAACAAAAACAAAAGGATAATTCCGACAATAGGATTATACAATGTGATAAAAAAACATATGTACGCAAAATATAAAGAAACTTCACTGACAGGAATTATGAACAACACTGATAGGAAGTATGCATCTACAACGAAGTAGCAAAGAAGAAATGCACCAACCAATTTTGCTAGATTTCCAAAATAATTTAAACCCAAGTTATTGTCAACAAGACAAGTCAATTCTAGCAAAAACCACCCAAGAAGGAATCATACAACACTATCCCAACTACAGTGAAGCTTACATGAAAGTGAATAAGATATCCTCCACTAGTCAAACCACTTCATATCGAAAATACTAACGGCTATCCTTTTTCTGTACTGATCCACAAATTTGTCACCCACGTTCACGATGTTTTGACGTCCGGAACTTAACATTTCTATGTACTTGATCGTGAAGACGCCATAATCGCCCCTGCACACAAGTGAAAAATGTAGTTGGTTTCCTGATATTATAACCAATTTCACACCAAAAAATTAACAATTGATGTAAACAACTTACCCTCTCTTGTTTCTCTCCAATGTAGGAACACGAGTCACATTTAGGGGATTTTTTCCCCTATCTTCATAAATTGTTGCCAAGGGCTCATATTGTGCTATCATGACAGGAAAAATATATGTCAACCCTGCAAGGAACCTATGGACTTCCGACAATTTGAACAAATTGACGTCGAGATCGTATACAGTGACACACCATTTACTTAGTTGTATCTCCAGAGCTACCCAATGTTTCTCCTTGAAATTGAAAGGGAGGTATATACGATCCACGTCCTTCCAATCCTTCCCATAAAGTGCATGCAGTTCCCCACGCATGTATCTCATCTTAGATCGATCAGCAACATAACTTTGCTTATCTGAAAACCATCTATTCATTTCCTTGTCCAACTTATGTTGAAAAAATGTGTCCAATATTGCCACTGGTTTGTCATGCACACGACAGCCAAGATAATACATACATTCGTCCAAGTGCTACAAACCAAAAATATAATATGTCATACCAGAAATTTAAGACTTGCTGCACGCCATGATAATTTATATAAATAATGAAAGATGCTTACCTGAGAACTCAGCCACCCCATTGGTTGCAATAATTTCTCAAAAAACTTCTTCTGTAGATGTTCTCCAGTTGGAGAAACAATTTCCTCACTACATCATAAGATGGTTTAATTAACATCTCAAACATGCGTTCATATCATCAAGACAGGAGGGACAACTTCCTAGCCTTTCCTTCGAGTCTAACCAACGGCACAATCTATTCGTGTCTGAAATACCTTTGGACGTTGAAACCTTGCATCGTTTGAGATTATCAGCTTCTTTGGACAGTCCTCTCTTCCTGACAGGATGGTCCCTCAGTTCACCAGTTGTATTAATTATTTTTTTTGAGCTGGTTTTTCTTGTTGAGACTCCAATTGATTATTTGGTAGAGTCTCCTTCCACCTCAACTTCTTTTGTTGCTACCGCTAGCGTCTGTAAATAAGTTTTTTCATAAATAAGATGTTGGTGAACTGAGGGACCATCATATCAGGAAGATTTATTGATGCATACCTCAACTCCTTTTGTCCTCCCTTTTTTATTTTCCCCTCCATTCTGAACTGTACCATCTTCATCACCCTTCTTCTTTTCTAAACGAGTCTTCCTTGCAAATACTTTTCCTTCTTTTGTCATCGTTTCTCCATATTTCCCCTCATCATGTACTGCACCCTCAACATCATCACTCTGAACTGCACCATCTTCATCACCCTTCTTCTTTTTTGAACGAGTCTTCCTTGCAAATACGTTTCCTTCTTTCTTATCTTTTTCTTCTTTTGTCATCGTTTCTCCATATTTCCTTTCATCTTGTACTGCACCCTCAACATCATCTCTCTGAACTGCACCATCTTCATCATCCTTTTGCTTTCGATAAACAACCATATATCCTAAATTGCATTGTCGACTTTAATGGCACCTTCATCATCGTCATCCTGTAGGGGATTTGAATCAGACCCCCCCCCTCCCCCCCCCCCCCCCCCATTCTATCCATTTCGACATCCTCATCACGACCATGTACAACTTTCTGCTTCAATAAATAACAAATTAGATTTAACTAACAAGAATAATAAGTAAGTGCATCATTCTATAATGTTTGTCAAAAACAGAGCTTTATGCATCCATCCAACTTATAAATATTGACTTTCTATTAACTAACTATGATATTCCTGTTATAATGTTTGTCAAAAAAACAGGCTTTAACTTACAATAAATATAAGTAACTGTCAATCTCAAGTTGAAAACAATGACATTTTAACTTTTTAATATGACATTACTATTTTACATTCCGACAAGAAAAATTGCTTAAGCTTCCACGAAATAAAAATCTAAGTTCCCAAACAAAACTTAATAACGATTGTTGACAGTTATCTTACCTCCCCTTCCTCTTGTTCAATGTCCTCTTCTTCATCATTTGTTGAACCTGAGTTGTTGAATGCACTCTTCTTGATCATCTGTTCCATTATGCCCAAGGTTTTATTCATAGCACTAAATATTGCGTCCATTTGGTTTTCCAAATTAATCATACGCTCATGAAGCTCTTTTATAGCGCACATCATTTGTCTTGCATCCAGGCTTGAGGACTTCGCAACAGGGGCAGGGTCCGAATCACTCTTTTCTTTTCTTCTACCATTGATAGACCTCTTATTACTTAGCTCGAATTTCTCAACAGCCTTGTCAAAGTAAGTGTCATTCACTTCCCCATCAAATTTGCATTCTTTTAAGACCTCCACCTCAACTTCTTCCTCTATTAACACCACATTTGGAATAAAATGGGATGTGGCCTTCCCCAAGAAAGACTCCACAGCCGTCGCATCAGGTTGTGAATCTGATGACCATTGTAGACCGCATGGGTAGGCCTCCTTATCCACCAAATGTGCAAACGCTGAAGCAATTGGTTTAACAACTTCAAATAGCCAAACCTGAACCGCAGTTTTTCTTGTCAATATGATACTTATTTCTTGTAAGAAACCATCAATATACTGTAACTACAATACCAACTTCAAAACAATATACATTACATCCTGTCATGTTACATGAAAGGCCATTGGCAACCCCTTGAGTTTGTAACCCAACCTTGCACTTGAGTCTCTGCTTGTTTCAACCGTTTGCAATCTATTCTTCACCGTTGAACTCAATCCCTGGTGAGTTTCAATGTAGCTAACCCTGCCCCATGGGAATTTCGTGAATCGATCGATATCAGTCAATAATTTTACATGACCCGTGCTTATGCGAACCTTTTTCTCAACCCCAAGAATGACGCCCTCTAATATAATCAATAATGACATCTTATATTTCAAAGGGCTATCAGGCTGTGTACGCATAAATAATGACTCTAGCTCACCCAACCTCAAATTCTGTACATCAAATAACTCTTTCACGGCATTTTTATCCGGGTTCAGCTCATTATCATTCATTCTGCGATAGCATAACCCCGTCACAAGTGCAAATTCTTTCATTGAAAAACACAGCAGTTGTCCTTGCAGGTCATACCACGTCTCCCACAACTTCCTCGTTTCTACTTGACGGAATAAAACGTATCGTACAAGCTGGCATGAAAAGGTTTGTCGACGAACCATCTTCACAGTAGGTCCAAATGGACCATCTATTAATTTTTTTTCTTCATAAAATCAGTGCCATGTCATATTTTATTTTCCAAAACAAAAAGGAAATTCAATTTTCAATTTACCTTTTTATTTGGGGGGTATTTTTGCAAAAACATAAGGATTTTTTTTTGATGGGGTATATTTGCAAAAAACAAAAGGGGTAGGATAAAATCGCAAATGCATTAGTATTGTGTAATTTTTGGTCAATTTTAAGTAAATTTTCATTTGAGGTTCGGATATAGAGTTTGTTGTTTGAAATTGAGGTTGTTTATATAAAATAGATGATAGACTTAAAAATTATAATTTAGGTTTTGTGTAAGGTAGACGGTAATATATTACTCTTGAGGATTTTAGTCTGGACTAAAATCCTCCGTCCGCCACTAATAACCATAGTATACAACTATAGAATATAATATATGATATAACCATAGTATATAACTATAAGATATAACAATTATAACTATAAAATTATAACCATAGTATATAACTATAAAATTATACTATGGTTATATCATATAGTTATATACTATGATTATATCTTATAGTTATATCCAATTTGGTTATATCCTTATAGTTATATCCAATTTGGTTATATCATATAGTTATATAACTATAAGATGTATGATATAACCATAATATATAATTATAGAATATAACCAAATTGGATATAATTATAAGGATATAACCAAATTGGATATAACTATAAGATATAATCATAGTAT
The DNA here is from genome assembly GCA_027886185.1 of Rheum nobile. Taxonomy (NCBI): domain Eukaryota; kingdom Viridiplantae; phylum Streptophyta; class Magnoliopsida; order Caryophyllales; family Polygonaceae; genus Rheum; species Rheum nobile. Next base: position 1,810,757 of record WOAB01000207.1, on the reverse strand, counting down.
ATAACTATATGATATAACCATAGTATAATTTTATAGTTATATACTATGGTTATATCATATAGTTATATACTATGATTATATCTTACAGTTATATCCAATTTGGTTATATCTTATGGTTATATTCTATAGTTATATACTATGGTTATATCCAATTTGGTTACATCATATTATTATATCCTATAGTTATATACTATGGTTATATCCTATATTACATCATATAGTTATATACTATGGTTATATCATATAGTTATATATTATTATTATATCTTATAGTTATATCCAACTTGGTTATATCATATAGTTATATAACTATAAGATATATATAACTATATGATATAACCAAATTGGATATAACTATAAGATATAATCATAGTATATACTATGGTTATATCTTATAATTATATATTATGGTTATAGTTATATACTATGGTTATATCATATATTATATTTTATAGCTATATACTATGATTATATCTTATAATTATATCCAATTTGGTTATATCTTTATAGTTATATCAAATTTGGTTATATCATATACTTATATAGCTATAAGATATATGATATAACTATAGTATATAACTATAGAATATAACCAAATTGGACTCTCTTTTATACCCTTTTCGTTTCCAGACAGTTCAGAGGTATAAAGGAGGGGAGAACTGAAACTGTATACATGTCTGATTCTCTTTAAGTACAATTGTGTCAATACAGCACACAAAGGGTGATTTGAGACTTGCAGATGCATCATGTTATTGATTTTACCATAGTGCCATGAAACAGTACGTGTGAAGTAATTGTGTCCTTTAATCAAAGGTGCAATTACTGATTATGAAGTGGAACCATTTATGGAGATATTTAATCTAGTGATTTTAGGTAGTCATAGTGCTTTGCTAGAAGCCAACTATGATTTATAGACTATATGTTATAAAGTATGTCATAAAGTCTATTGCTATTATTACCGGGTCCTACGAGGTCACACCCTTAGAGTTTGGACTGGATCAGTTTAATGGGGGACATATTATATAAGGTATATGATATAAAGTTATATATGATATAACTTGGGAGATAAGGTTTGTTAATAATAAAGAGTTATTATTAATAATAAAAGACATACTTATTTAGGAAATAAGATATCTACACCTGATATTATAAAAGGAGGGCTTTTAGGAAAAGCCCATAACCCTAATTCACTTGAGAAGTACGGCTGCCTCCTTCTCCCTCTCTCTCCCTTCGTTCGCCTTCGATCCTCGCTCTAGCAACCGAGTCCTAGGTGATCCAGATTCAAGCTCGGGTGGACCAAATAGAGGAGTCACACGTGAGGCTCTTTCTCTCCATTCCAGTAGATTGAAACACGCATCAAGAAGTATTTGATTCTTCCCATCTATGATCTATTTGGTTTATGCATGAGATCCTTGGTTAGATATTAGGAAATCGTTTCCTGAAATTCCGCTTTACGCATCTAAAATCCCTACAGTGGTATCAGTTGCCTCTTGCATAAATTGATTAGATCAAATTTAAAGTTTTAAATTTTGAGGCATGTTCATGCTTTTCTTGGTTCAAATTAAGTGGAAAATTGATATATAGGTTAATTTGCATGATTAAAATTCTGATTTTAATTGATTGGATTAGTAAAGTTGAAGAACTTTATGAACATATACATGTAAAATTATTTTACCCATACTTGATTCATGTGATTTAATTATGCAAGAGATATGATTTTTTGACATGTTTTAAATCATTAGATGAAAATTTGATTTTCATAAGATGAATCAACTACCCAAATTCTATTATAAATTGTTAACGAATTGTTCAAGAATTGTTAACAAATTGATTATGCGGCATGTTAACGAATTAATTATATATAATATGATGTTCGGCTGATTTAGATTATGCGGCATGTTAACGAATTAATTATATATAATATGATGTTCAGCTGATTTAGAATATGCGGCATGTTAACGAATTAATTATATATAATATGATGTTCGGCTGATTTAGAATTATTAAGGAATTTCATATGATGTAATTCTGACACCGTTCGGCATGTTCGGCTGATTTAGAATTGTTAACGAATTTCATATGATGTAATTCTGGCACCTTGCGGCATGTTCGGCTCACGGTTTTAAATTGTTAACACTCGGTTGGAATCGGCTACGGTCCTGCGGTGGCTGGTTCAGGCCGGACCCGGGTTGGCCTGCAGGAGCTGCATGGTTCGGTGGGAGCGGGTTGGTCCGGGTTTGACTCGGGCGCGACTCGATCCGGTTGGATAGATTTTGTATTTTAGGATAATTTCCTAAACTATAAGATAAGATCTTATTTCTTTAATTGGATAATATTTGATATCATCTAAATTATATAATTTCCTAAAAGTTGTTAGGATAGATTCCCACTAGATTTAGATAAGATATTTGATATCTCATCTTGTTTATGCATATCTTATCCAATAATGCATTTTAATGATTAATTCTATATATTATTTTTAATTTGAATTAAGAATTTGATATTAAATTATTTATGTCATGAGATGATTTATTTAATTTAATATGGGTTTATTTAAATTAGTTAAGTTGGTCATTACTATTAATTAGATTAATATCATTGATAATATTTGATATTATTATTGCATGCATGTGTTATTATATTATGATATTATTGCTTGCATGAGGTGACTAGTATGGCCCACACTAGGATAGATAAATACGATATGCGTATCGTTATGTTTTTCTTGTACACGATCTGCGTATCGTTATGTATTTTTGTAATTTAAATTTCTGCAAGAGAGTTTATTTCAATTATATGTAAGACAAGAAGAAGAAGATCCTAAGAAGACCAAAGGATGGAGATCCATGGAGAATACTAAGGATGGAGATCCAAGAGTAACAAGAGCCATGAAGATTAGATCTTTAATTTTGGTTTTTAGGGGCCATACTAGGATCACATTTAATTACTGCATTACTTGAATGCTTTATTTCCCACTTTGCATGCTTGCTTGTTTGTTTATGCTATTTTGTTCACTAGTAAATAAACAACCATTGCATGCTTAAGTCCCTTAACAGAATATTGAGATCATGCCTTTCCATATCATAACCATGAGGCCCTTGGGATTCGTTGGATAGTTTTCGCCCTAGCGAGGTGTCCTTCCTTGACCTTGGGATAGTGCGGGTATGTCTAATAGGGGCATGCTGCCTTGGTATGGTTACACTCAACAAGAGACCAAAAGGCTCAGTTTTGAATCTTGAGGCATAAGGATGAGTCTTACATAAGATGTGACCATCAACCAAGAGTTATAAGGTGTTATAATTAGTAAATGAGTTTACTTACCTTGATTACATGAGACTTGGGGAAGTGCCCTAGTACGCTCGAGTTTCATCTAAGATAGGATCTTGGAATCATTTTACTCACAAGGGACAATTTAATTGAGTAGAATGTGCAATAACTTATTGTTTATAGTTTGTCTAAATTTTAAAGTTCTTGCATGTCAAGCATAATTTATCTGCATGTTTTATTCCGTTTTGTAGTTACCATGTCTTCTGAACACCTCAAATTCACTCTCCGCTCAATAGTTGAGAAAAACCGTTTGAACGACAAGAATTTCCTTGATTGGGAAAGGAATCTGAGAATTATTCTCAGGTCTGAGGGACAAGAGGATGTCCTTGAAACCCCCATCCCAGAGCTGACTGCCACCTCATCTGATGAGGAAAAGGCATGTCACAAGAAAATATGCGAACGGGCAATACAAGTCACTTGCATGATGCTGGCTGCTATGGAACCTGCTCTTCAACAAAGGTTTGAAGCACAGGATGCCCATACCATTATGAAGAATCTTAGAGATCTCTTCAAGGAGCAAGCCAGAATTGAGAGGTACTTGACCCTCAAATCCATATTGCAATGCAAGCTCGAGAAAGGGAAACCAGTTGGGCCACATGTTTACAACATGATAGGCTTGTTTGACAAGATGGCTCGACTGGGTAACCCTTATAATGTTGAGACAGCTACAGATATGATCTTATACTCCCTGCATGATGGATTTTCCCATTTTAGGCAGATGTATCACATGGGAGCTATGAGCAAGACTCTCAACGAGCTGCACGTGATGCTCAAAACAGCTGATCAAAACGTCATGGTTGACCCATTGAAGGAAGTTCTAATGGTCAAGGGAAAAGGGTTTAAGAAAGGGCCCCAGATGAAGCAACAACACCAACGGAAGGGCAAGCAAGCTGCCCAACCCCAAGGGAACACCCCTAAGGTGAAAGTGGCTGCTGAGCACGAATGCTTCTACTGCAAGGCTAAGGGGCACTGGAAGAGAAATTGCCCCAAGTACCTAGAAGACAAGAAGAGGGGAACAGTCTCCACTTCAGGTATTCCTGTTACTGAAATCTTATCAACTAAGTCTCATTCTTGGGTATTAGATACCGGATGTGGCTCTCACATTATTTCGAATGTGCAGGGACCAACAAATAGGAGACGGTTGCAGAAGGATGAGATAGATCTGCGCGTTGGAAATGGAGCAAGGGTTGCTGCACTTGCCATTGAAGATTATAGTCTACCTCCACTTTCTGGCTTAGTTTTAGAACTTTATAATTGTTATTTTGTTCCTTCTATTACTAAGTATTTGATTTCAATTTCAGTTTTGAACCTTGAGGGTTATGATTTTGTCATTAAGAATTGATTTTTCATTTATAAGAATGACATTTTCTATGCTCAAGCCCATATGAGTAGTAATGGACTATACATACTGGATATCAAATCTGAAAATTATAACGTTGATCTTCCTACATCCTTTTGGGGATATGCCCTCACCACTAATGCGTTCACACTAAATAAAACTCCGTCACGATCAGTTGACAAGACAGCACATGAGATATGGTATGGAAAAGTTCCTAGCTTATCACTTCTGAAGGTCTGGGGATGCAAGGCTTATGTAAAACGTTTACTACCTGATAAGCTAGTATCCAAATCAGACAAATGCTTCTTTATAGGTTATCCCAAGAAAACAAGGGGATATTAATTCTACAATTCCGCTGAGAATAAATTGTTTGTTGCTCGGGATAGTGTCTTTTTGGAAAAGGATTTATTTTCCAAGAAGCCAAGTGGGAGAAATGTTCAGCTTGATGAGATTCAAGCTGAACAACAAACCCAACAACACGAGGACATAGATGATGTCACTGAGGAACTTGACTTTGGAGGCATACCTTCTCAAAGGAAAACCGCCCAGATTCAAGATGCAATTCTTCAAGTTGATGAAGCACCTGAGGTCCCGCATACAGATGTGGTCAACCCAGCAACTGAAGTCTCTCCTATTGTTGGACCACTTTGGAGATCAGACAAGCTAAGGAAGTAGCCTAGACGTTATGAGGATTACGTCTTGACTGCTAGCATTGACGTTCTACTTTTAGAGAACGGTGAGTCTGCGACCTATAAGCAAATGATGGCGGACCCCGACTCCGAGAAATGGCTGGTAGCCATGAAATCGGAAATGGAATCCATGTCTGAGAATCAAGTATGTGACTTGATAGATTTGCATGATGGGATAAAACCTATTGGATGCAAATGGGTCTTTGAGATCAAGACTGACAAGGATGGAAACGTTTCTGTCTATAAGGCAAGACTAGTTGCAAAAGAATTTAGACAGGTTCATGGTACTGACTATGATGAAACGTTCGCATCGGTCGTTATGATTAGGTCCATTAGGATACTCCTAGCGATTGCCGCTTATTATGATTATGAGATTTGGCAAATCCTAGGAGAATATGCAAGCTTAAGAAGTCCATCTATGGACTTAAACAAGCATCCAGGAGTTGGAATCTTCGTTTTGATGAAGTGGTCAAAAAGTTTGATTTCATCAGATGCGAAAAAGAGTCCTGTGTCTACAAGAAGTTTAGTGGGAGCAAAGTGGCCTTCCTAGTTCTGTATGTGGATGACATACTACTCATTGGGAATGACATTCCTATGCTGGAGACAGTTAAGAAGTGGCTTAAGAAGTACTTCTCAATGAATGACTTGGGAAAGGCTGAGTACATATTAGGCATTAAGATCTATAGAGATAGATCTAAGAGACTTATTGATCTGAGTCAGGGAACTTATGTAGATAAGGTCCTTGAGAGATTCAATATGCTGGACTCTAAGAAAGGGTTCCTGCCTATGCAGCATGACTTATATCTTAGCAAGAGCCAGTGTTCTGAGACACCTGGTGAGGCTGAAAGGATGAGCAGGATTCCCTATGCCTCAACCATAGGATCCATCATGTATGAAGTGACTTGTACTCACCCAGATGTTGCATATGCTTTGAGTATGTGTAGAAGATACCAATCAAACCCGGGTGATGCACATTAGTGTGCAGCCAAGAACATCCTGGAGTACTTACGAAGGACTAGGGATGATCTCTTGATATTTGGAGGTGATAACGAGCTGGTCGTCAATGGCTATATTGATGCAAGTTTTCAGACAGACATAAATGATTTTGAATCTTAGTCTGGATATGTCTTCATTCTGAATGAAGGAGCCATCAGTTGGAAGAGTTTCAAATCCAGACATGTTCTACGGAAGTACCACATGATCAAACACTATTTTGATAGTGGAGATGTGAGGATGTGCAAAGTGCACACAAACGACAACATTGCATATCCTTTTGATCAAGACCATGTCTAGGCCCAAGTATGATAGTCATACTAGGGCTAAAGGACTCAAACACACTAGAGAGTTCTTTTGAGACATTGTTTGTTTTATGATAAACCTTGTTTATTATTACAAACATTTATGCTTGACTTATTTATGAGTTTCATATTATTATTTAATCATTGCTTGGGATTAGATAAAGTATCCAAACAATTTAATAGTTATCAAATGGGCTCATCAAAACTGTTTTGGTGAATGAAACCCCATTAAGTGAACTGAAATTATAAAATTGTTAGAAGTCCATGGTCTAGGTTGTTAACTTGGATACAAATGACTTGATCAAAAGCCCATATGTGAGATTGATTGATAACACCGGGTTTCATGTGTTATAGGGACATGGAGATGTCTAATCGATTACATAGATGTGTATACTGATACACATCGGACAGACCGATCTTAGGACTTCTCGGGACTTTACTGCGGAGTTCTAGGATTATTCATGATTAGTGAGTTCCTTAGACATGAGTATGATATAGTTATCATTTGACTGCTGGTATGTCTTTGACGCTGTCAAACGCTGACCGTAACAGACAGTTATAAAGGCAGTGATTGGGATTGCCAAAAGTTGAGTGGGAGCTGTAGTCTTACAAGATTGAATATGTCCTCCTATTCCGTGTATACCATGATACATTTGGAAAGGATTGGTGTCTCGGCCACTTGAAGAGTGAGAACTGTGAAAACGCATGGCCATGCTCGGATGGATTATTAGTAATCATCCGTACTGACAGTTTGATCTCAAGAGTTCAAGAAACATATTTGACGGTAAAGATGAGTTTTATCATATAGTCAGATAAGACACTAAGTGACAAAGGAATTTTAACATTGCACACTTGTTTTAAGGACAAGTGGGAGATTGAAGAAATTGTGTCCTTTAATCAAAGGTGCAATTACTGATTATGAAGTGGGACCATTTATGGAGATATTTAATCTGGTGATTTTAGGTAGTCATAGTGCTTTGCTAGAAGCCAACTATGATTTATAGACTATATGTTATAAAGTATGTCATAAAGTCTATTGCTATTATTACCGGGTCCTACGAGGTCACACCCTTAGAGTTTGGACTGGATCAGTTTAATGGGGGACATATTATATAAGGTATATGATATAAAGTTATATATGATATAACTTGGGAGATAAGGTTTGTTAATAATAAAGAGTTATTATTAATAATAAAAGACATACTTATTTAGGAAATAAGATATCTACACCTGATATTATAAAAGGAGGGCTTTTAGGAAAAGCCCATAACCCTAATTCACTTGAGAAGTATGGCTGCCTCCTTCTCCCTCTCTCTCCCTTCGTTCGCCTTCGATCCTCGCTCTAGCAACCGAGTCCTAGGTGATCCAGATTCAAGCTCGGGTGGACCAAATAGAGGAGTCACACGTGAGGCTCTTTCTCTCCATTCCAGCAGATTGAAACACGCATCAATAGGTATTTGATTCTTCCCATCTATGATCTATTTGGTTTATGCATGAGATCCTTGGTTAGATGTTAGGAAATCGTTTCCTGAAATTCCGCTTTACGCATCTAAAATCCCTACAACGTGATCACCTCCTGTATGTTATATTGCATCGATCCTCAATCAACTGTAACACCAAAGAAAACCAACCAAACACCAATGTCAAAAACTTGCCCTTTCGCTTGCATCAAGCTCTCAAGGTGCTCATTCAAAACCTAAAAGCATTGAAAGAATTGAGGTTGTACAAATCAGGTCAATCTGTGTGGGCGCTAGGAGAACAGAGATCCAAAATTGACAATAAGGTTTCTCCTACCCTCAAATTGTTGTGACAAATTTATACGGAGATCGTGTCTTTCAAATCTATTGAAGTGTAGTTGACAATGATCAGTTAATTTACGTATTTTCACATTTGTCCTACCTTTAAAATGCATATCGTCCTCCCTGGGTAATTTATGAAGGTTTTTTCTAATTAAAAATGCATATTTCTAGTATCCAAGATTTGAGAAAATTCACCTACACAAGCTCCAAATGCAGACCAAAAGTTGCCATGATTGTTTTTCCTATTGCCATGACGGTTGTTTGTAGTTTAACATGTCTGTGCCCCAGCCTCCTTCAGGTTCCTTTCTTTTCAAGACATCACCGGGAACTTGATAACTCCTAGCTTGCTCATCCATCAGGGCCTGAGAATTGACAGCAGGAAGTTGTCTTGATGCAATAAGCAGAGCCTCATCTTTCCCTTCAACATTTATTCCTAGTGGACCGGAATTGAGATGCAAACCATGCCTACCCCACTTCTAACTACTCTCAACAACACCATTATTACTAACATCTGGAAGACTAACAACACATGGACGAAGATACTGAAGAAATTGTATCATTTAATCAAAGGTGCAATTACCGAACCTGGAATAAGACCATTAATTGAGATTTACAATCCGGGTATTTTAGGGATCGCAGTGCTTTGCTAGAAGCCAATTACGATTAATGAGCTTAATCGGGTTAGGCCCATGGCTATAATAACCGGGTCCTATGAGGTCACACACCTAGAGTTATCGGACTAGATCAAACTGAACCGAAAGCCCATGTTGGACATGGAATTTCGGCCCAATGGCTTATGTTGGGAGATTGGCTTTATTATTAATAGATAAAGAGTTATTATTAATAATAACTAGATAAGGAGATATCTTATTAGAAGATATAGATACAATATAAAGATATTATATCTATTACCAAAGATAAGATATGATCTTATAAGTAATCGTTACCAAAAGGAAAACGAATACTCTCCTCCTCTATGACAACCACACGGCCGAACCTCCCAAGAAAAAGCCAAGCTCGTGCTTTTCATCGTTCGTTCTAGCAGATTCCAAACTCGTGTGGACCAAGTAGAGAAGCCACACTTGGGGCTTTCGATCTCCGCTGAAACTCTGCCGGACCGTTTTGACTCGCATCAAAAGGTATGTAACTCTACTTCTAATTGATTTGTATCAATTCATGCATGAGATCCTTGTTAGATGTAAGAAAATAGTTTTATGCAATTCCGCTTATACGCATCTAATCCCAACAGTGGTATCATGAGCCTCTTGCATAAATTGATAGGATCAAAATTAAAAGAGTTTATTTTGATGCATGTCTTGATTCAAACTAAGTGGTAAATTGATATATAGGTTAATTTGCATGATTAAAATTCTGATTTTAATTTATTGGATTAGTAAAGTTGAAGAACTTTATAAATAAATATGCATGTAAAATTATTCTATCCATACTTGATTCATGTGATTTAATTATGCAAGAGATATGATTTTGGCATGTTTTAAATCATTAGATGAAAATTTTGATTTTCATAAGATGGATCAATCCCCCTAATTTTTTTTTCCACGGTTCTGATTTTTTTATGAAATTGTTTCATACAAAAAAAAATCTGAAAAAACAAAAACAAAATGGGACCAAACCGGATCGGATTCGGTTCGGCACGCACCCCGGCTCATGCGGGATGGGTCCAGGAGGTGCAGACCGCGGCTGGTGCATGCGGGTTCACGCGGGTCTGCGCGACAGAACCACGACTCAGGTGCGGCTCGGTAGGCCCGACTTAGTCCGGTCCGTGCGTGGGCTCGGGGTTGATCCGCAGTGGGAGCCGCGGTTCGGCCTGCACGACCTGGTTTGGGCTAGGCTCGGGGTCGGTCTACAGAGGTGGATGCGCGGTTCGGTGGGCGCGGGCTGGTCCGGGCGCGGCTCAGGCGCGGCTTGGTCCATTGGGGTAGATTTTGCATTTTAGGATAATTTCCTAAAAGATTAAGATAAGATCTTATTTGCCCAATTGGATAATATTTGATAGTATCTACAATATAATTTCCTAAAAGGTTGTTAGAAAAGAATCCCACTAGATTAAGATAAGGATATTTGATATCCTATCTTGTTTATGCATATCTTATCCAATAATGCATTTTAATGATTAATTCTATATACTGATTTTATTTGAATTAAGATATTGATATTGAATTATTTATCTCATGAGATGATTTATTTAATTTAATAGTATTTGTTTAATATTATTTAAATTGATTGTTGTTATTAATTAGATTAATATTATTGATAATATTTGATATTATTATTGCATGCATGATTTAATATTATGATATTATTGCTTGCATGAGGTGACTAGTATGGCCCATTTTAGGATAGAAAATACAATTTGCGTATCGTTATGTTTTATTGTACACGATCTGCGTATCGTTATGTATTTTTGTAATTTAATTTTCAGTAATTAGATTATTTAGAAAATTATGTAATACAAGAAGAGAAGATCCTAAGAAGACCAAGGATGGAGAGATCCATTAAGGGTACCAAGGATGGAGTTCCATGGAGAACAAGACCCATGAAGATTAGATCTTTAATTTCGGTTTTTAGGGGCCATACTAGGATCACATTTAATTATTGCATTTTGAATGCTTTATTATTTTAAGCCTTGCATGATTGTTTGTTTATGCTATTTTATTCACTAGTAAATAGACAATCATTGCATGCTTAAGTCCCTAAAAGAATATTGAGGTATTGCCTTTCCATGTCATAACCCATGAGGCCCTTGGAATTCGTTGGATAGGTTTCGCCAAAGCGAGGTGTCATTCTTTGACCTTGGGATAGTGAGGATGGATCTATATAAGGGATTCAAAAACCTTGATGTGGTTATACTCAACAAGAGACCAAAAGGCAAAGTTTTGGATCTTGAGGCATAGAGATGAGTCTAACATGGGATGTGGGCCATCAACCAAGAATTATAAGGAGTTATAATTAGTAAATGTTACTTACCTTGATCACATAAGACTTAAGGAAGTGCCAAAGTACGCTTGGGTCTTATCTGAGATAGGGTCTTGGAATCATTTTATTCACTAGGGACAAACTTAACTTGAATAATATGTGCATTTGCTTAAATTTTAAAGCATGTTTAATTTTGAGCTTTTGCATGTCAAGCATAAACTTATATGCATATTACTTCCTTTGTAGATATCATGTCTAGCAACGATAACTTGAAATTCACTATGCGCTCAATTTTTGAGAAGAACAAACTCAATGGAACAAATTTCCTCGATTGGGAACGGAACTTGAGAATTGTTCTCAGGTCTGAAGGACGTGAGGACGTCCTAGATATCCCTATCCCTACCTTGACTGACGCTTCTACTGCTGAGGAGAAGGCGAAAGAAAAGGAGATAAGAGCTAACTCGGTGCCTGTCACTTGTCTTATGCTCGTTGCTATGGAACCTGACCTTCAAAAGAGGTTTGAACGTCAGGATGCTCATACAATCATTGGAAACCTGAAAATGTTGTTTCAGGAACAGGCCAGGATTGAGAGATATGAGACACACAAGGCCATATTAGAGAGCAAACTTGAGAGGGGAAAACCAGTAAGTACCCATGTATTTGACATGATTGGTCTCTTTGACCAAATGGCAGCACTGGGCTCCCCATACAGCCAAGAGTTGGCTACTGACATCATACTGCACTCCTTGCATGATGGATTCGCCCAATTCAAGATGAACTACCATATGCATGGAATTGGCAAAACTCTAAATAAACTCCATGGCATGCTCAAAACAGCTGAGCAAAATATCCAAGTTGACAATAAAAAAGTTCTTTTGATCAACAGAGGGAAAGGCTTCAAGAAGGGGCCTAAAGGGAAGCAACAAAACCAAGGGAAAGGCAAGAAAGTTGCCAAACCCAAGGCATCTGAGAAGCCAAAGGTGGTTGTTGAGCATGACTGCTTGTACTGCAAGGCCAAGGGGCACTGGAAAAGAAACTGCCCCAAGTACTTGGAAGACAAGAAGAATGGGACTGTGAGCTCCACTTCAGGTATTTTTGTTATTGAAGTCTTAACAACCAAAGCTACTACTTGGGTATTAGATACCGGATGTGGTTCTCACATTATTTCGAATGTGCAGGGACTAAGAAGTAGGCAGCAGTTGGAGAAGGGATAGATAGACTTGCGCGTTGGAAATGGAGCAAGAGTTGATGCACTTGCCGTAGGAGATTGTAATACTCGGGGTTTTTAGGAGACGAGTTTGGGGCCGTTTAGAATTTTGCCGTCTTAATTGATTTTTGAGGAGTCAATATATTTTATGAATTGATGGCATGACTTGAAAATTTTGGGTTTTTGCCGTTTTGTAGAATAGCGGCATTTGATCATCTTGGGTGTTATAAGTTTCGTTTAGGATTGTCCAGTATATATGGATGAGTACACATAAATAGGCTTAGATATTTTGAAATATCACCCGGAGGTACGTATTAACATTTTACTTTGGGTTAGTAATTCTAAGATATTTTCTTAATACTAGTTGTAGTATGAAAGTCGACGGGTGATACGGATACGAAAACCGTATCATTGCTAGATATAGTTTCGGGTAACCCGTAGGGTATTTCAATTTTATATACATATATATATTATATTATGATTAAAATAATAATTATCATAAAAAGACAAATTAAGAGTCCAAATCCTAATTTAACTCTTCCATTACTCATGTTTATCTCTTAAATTCTAGAAATCTCTCTCCTCTTTTTTAAGACCACAACCGACCTCCCATGGCTGCCCTCCTCCTCCATATTCCTATTTTCCATAATTATCTTTTCATTTTTTTCTAGAAATTTCCATGCTTATCATATAAATATCATGCTTATCTTTAATTAACTAGAAACTTCTTCTAGCTTTATATAAATATCTTCCTACTTACCTTCTTTTGGGGTTTTTTGGTTTGACCGGCCACCATGGCCACCTATCCCTCCTTCACGGCCACACCCCATGGCCATCACCTCCATCTCCTCCCATCACCACCTCTTCCGGCCACCACCCAAGGCCACCTTCACGACCACCCATGACAACCTCCTCACGGCCACCACCAATCATCCTCCTCCAAGTCCACCACCACCACATCTCCTTCCATCACCCTCCTCCCTTCATGTTCCTCCATGGATTATCCTACAAAGGAGCTTCCATCTCTTCCATCTCCTTCAAGATCTTGTGCATCCATCCTTGATTAGGCTTTGTAAGGTAAGATTTCTCCATAGAGTTCTTAAATGTAATTCCATGATTTGGGAAGTCTTTGTTCAAAAGAGGTATTTAAGGTGTATATGATGATTAATAAGAGATTAATTGATGTTGAGAAAGGCTTAGATGAATTGGATTTGGAGTTTGAAAGTGAAAGTTTGGAATTTGGGTATATTTGTACAATTCTGGAAAATTCTGGGCAATTTTCGTAAATACTAGAAATTGGGGGTCGATATTATAAAATGAAGAATTTTCTTACGAGTATGAGGAACCTTATAGATCTTGATTTGGATATGTATATCAAAAGTTATGTACAAATCTGCGTTGTAATGCAGATTCGGAAACTCGCTGCAACTTCGCGAGTCGCGGGATGTCGGGCCCAGGAATGATTATACCGCGAAATTGTTTGAAGAAGAACTCCTCTAAGGCAAGTTATTTGCGAATGTTTATGTGCCTAGCATAAATTCAGGTTATCGTGATATGCATGAATACCGTAAATAGGATTATATATGAATGATTGATGGTAATTGCATTCGTAGGTTAGATAAGAATTTCATGTTATATAGGGGTTTTGATATGTCTCTATATGACGAAGTTTATTTAATATATGATATGATCACTCATATTGATGAATAAATGTGATGGTATGAACTTGGTATGAATCATAGTAGTTGATTTCATATGGACGTAAAGTTGTGTTGGTAATCGTCGTCATGTATAGATTCTATAATAAATATTTGGAAGTATATACTTGTTAGAATTCATATCATCTATGAGTACGTACTATGGTTGTTCATAGTCTTGAATTGAGGATATGGTGGGTTGGTGTGGGCCTTTGTGATTGATTAATATGATGATGAGTTGTTGTAAATCATTGGGATTGATCCATGTAATGATGCATTTTTTATTTTTTTTACTTTTATGCGTTTATGACTTATGATTTTTGCGGGTAAGGATGTTCTGAGCCCCGCCTAATATGGAAATGATTTTTATGCTCTTGCGGATAAGGATGTTCCGAGTTCCGCTTGATTTGAGAATGATTTTTAATGAATCATCCCGTGTTACTCTTCCCGGAGTCCGGGTTGAGTAGGTTATGGGAGGTGCTTTACCTGTGTTGGGAAGAGTCGGGTTGCCTAGCTAACGATGCCGTTGGCTTCCCGCGGGTAAATGGCGTACCCACTGTGTGGGTTAGAAGGTACCTTCGTGTCCAAAAGTGCTTGAGCATGTTTTCGAACGTTTTCGTAAATGTTTTTCGAATGTTTTCGTAATTGTTTATTTTACACTAAGTTTTCTTTAAAAAGAAAAGTATACCCGTGTATAGGTTTTGAATAATGAATTGTAATCCAGATGATCTATAATTCAGTAAGATATTAAGGAGAATTACTGTGATAGGATGAATTGTGGTTCAATTGGATGTTTAATGGAATGACTGTATCGTGATCTGTAATGTAAAATAAATATGACGTGAATATTGAGTATTTATGAGAATTAAGGTGATAAGATCTGAAATATGATATGAGGTTCAATTGGATATTTATAGGAATTATTATGATATGATTTGTAATGTTATATGTGGATAAGTTGGATGCTTATGGGAATCTGTGTGATGTGATTTATAATGTAGGATGTGGCCCAGTGGGATATTTTGGGAATTACTGTGATGTGGTCTGTAGTGTAATATGTGGTCTGATTGGGTGTTTGTTGAAATTACTGTGATAAGATCTGTGATGGAAATCTATGCTCAGATGGATACGTATTATAGAATCTGGGTTATCTGTTCTTGCATATGTAGTCAATTATAATATTAGGTTGTACGGTATTATGGTATTCGGGTTAATTGTTCATGAAGGTTTAGTTATTTATAGCATTGGGTTGTAGGATGTTGTGGTATCTGCATATGAGTGATTCCTTTATTTATGCTACGGTATGTAATCGATTCACTTATAACTTGCTTAGTCTGAATATAAACTAACCCCGTTATTTGGGGGACTGGTTGTATTTCAGGTAGAGCAGCGATAGCTTGGAGGAGGTCATGCGACATGATGCGAAAATAGGATGGGTTTATATCAAGGAATTATAATTGTTGGGTTTTAAATTTACCAGGGTGAGTTTCTTTTTTTTAAAAGCCTGAGGGAATTTCTATAGGAAATTCTACAGAAATTCCTGGCGTTGTGACTCCCCAATAGTGGTAAATTTGGAGCGTTATAGAGATTATAGTCTATCTTTACATTCTGGCTTAGTTTTAGAATTGAATAATTGTTATTTTGTTCCTTCAATTACTAAGAACCTTGTTTTGATTTCAGTTTTGCATCTTGAGGGTTTTGAATTTATCATTAAGAACGGAGGTCTTTCTATTTTTAAGAATGATATTTTCTATGTCAATGCTCCCATGAGTAATGGACTCTTTGTGTTGGACCTCAAGTCTGAACTTTATAACATTAATACTAAGAGGCAAAAGTCGAATGATTTGAGTGAAGCTTATCTATGGCACTGTCGCTTGGGTCACATTAGCTTGAACCGCATGAAGAAACTCCATAAAGATGGAATTCTCAAATCAATTGATTGTGAATCACTTGAGACATGTGAGTCATGCCTAATGGGCAAGGTCACCGTTCACTAGGACAAGTGAAAGGGCTACTGAGCTACTGGCCCTAATACATACTGATGTCTGTGGACCAATGAGCACAGAAGCTAGGGGAGGATATTGATACTTCATTACATTTACTGACGACATGAGTAGATATGGGTATATTTATTTAATGATGCATAAATCTGAATCCTTTGAAAAGTTCAAAGAGTTTCAAAATGAAGTAGAAACTCAAACTGGCAAGAAGATAAATACACTTCGATCAGATCGCGGTGGTGAATATCTAACCCAGGAGTTCGATCATTGTTTTGGAGCGAAAAGATCGGACGACCTAAATCGCCTTAGACGGGGTAACTAGTCGATCGGGTAATAAAAATCAATCCAAACCAAGTAGACAATCGACAAATAAATGGGAAATAAGAGATAGTGAAGTAATTTTATTAGATATCGTGACAATCAGATCAGAGTAAAATACACCTTGTCGTAGCAAGAAAGAGGGTTCTGCTAGATTCGACCGACGGTTTTTGGGACTCGATCGGTGAAGAATAAGCGGAGTTGCCCTCGATGGACCAAATTGGTGCAAGTGTATTTCTTAGCCTTGTTCGGAGTGAGATTGATAGAGAGCGTATCATAATTGTCTATAGATGTCCCCTCCCTTTACTTCGTCGTCATTCATATATGGCAATTATCCCTTTGTGACCGTTACTCACCGATGACAATCTTCCTCTTTAATCCTTGGAGTGATTTCTGGGATTCTGCTTCTTAATGCCACCATTACTCTAGGTGCTTGAATGCATTTTATCGTTTCGTCGATCCAGCATTTAATGCTCTGCGAGATCTTCGCGATCTGTCGGATAGCGTTCGACTAGGGAAGCTTCGACGGCTCCTCTGCGTTTTCCCCTGTTCTTCCGACTTGTCTTGGGCCCGTGCCTGTTCTGTTCGATCTGTCTTCCAAGGGGGATGCTAGGCCCACTTGGTCATTCGTCCTGTGAACTCGGGCTTCCTCATGATCGCTCTCATGGGATGATTAGTGCGGACAATAATAGTATGGAATTCGAAATAGGGTTTGAGTTTGTTCGAGGCCATTACCAATGATAGTACGAGCTTTCAAGCGACGAATACCTTGTTTCTGCCGGTAATAGTGTCCGACTGACGTAGTATATCGGTGACTGCTTGCCGTCTTCTTCTCTGACCAGTACTGCGCTTACGGCCGATTCTGACACTGCTATGTATAGAAATAAAGGCTCGTCGCCTTTAGGTTTGGTCAATAACACGGGACTGGCCAAGTACTCCTTCAAGTTCTGGAATGTTGCTTCGTGTTCTTCCGTCCATTGAAAGGATGTGTTCTTCTTGAGAGCGTCGTGGAAGGGTTTGCACTTGTCGGACGACTTTGAGATGAATCTATTCAGGGCTGCTATCCGACCCGTAAGTTTCTGTATGTCCTTGATGCATCGGGGGGATCGAAGGTTGATGAGAGCCTTGATCTGTTCTGGGTTGGCTTCTATTCCTCTTTGTGTCACCATGTACCCCAAGAAATTTCCTGACGACACTCCGAAAGAACACTTAGTAGGGTTTAGTTCCATATTATACCTTTTTAGCACCTCGAAGCTATCACGAAGGTGGTCTATATGATCTTATTTTCTTTTTGACTTGACCAACATGTCGTCTATGTAGACTTCCATCGTGTCCCCAATCTGGTCTTTGAACATTTTGTTGACTAGTCGTTGATACGTAGCCCCTTGTATTTTTTAGACCAAATGGAATTACTTTGTAACAATAGATACCTTGGCTAGTGACGAACGCTGTCTTTTCTTGGTCTTCTGGTTCCATGAGGATTTGGTTGTAGCCACTGAAAGCGTCCATGAAGGTAAGCATTTCGTGTCCCGCCGTAGCGTCGACCATGGCGTTGATGTGGGGTAGCGGGAACGAGTCTTTAGGACAAGCTTTGTTGAGATCTGTGAAGTCGATGCAAACTCTCCACTTGCCATTCTTCTTCTGGACTACGACTACGTTGGTCAGCCACTCGGGGTAGTGGACCTCCCTTATCTTCCCTGTTTCTAATAAGCTTTTGACTTCGCCGTCGACTATCTTGTTCCGCTCGGGGGCGAACTTCCTGCGTTTCTGCTTGACAGGGGGATGAGATGGATCTACATTTAATTTATGAGTAATAATATTTGGAGATATTCCGACCATGTCCTCATGCGACCATGCAAAACAGTCGGCATTGGTCTTGAGAAAATCGAGGAGTTGTTGTCTGGTCGAGTCGTCCAGGTCCGACCCGACCCTTACCGTTTGGTTTGGCTTTGAAGGATCTAGTACGATCTTGTCGAGCTTTTCCATTTCTGGTTCGACGTACCGACTAGGTCCTTCGCCGCTTTGTGGTTGCTATGCGGTCTTGTGTTCGACGGCGCTTTTCATAGAGGCGACGTAGCACTCCTTAGCGGTCCTTTGATCTCCCTTGATTTCTTGGACTCCCCATTCAGTGGGGAATTTGATGACTTGATGGTACGTCGAGGGTACCGCCTTCATAGCGTGTATCCATGGCCTGCCAAGAATACAATTATAGGGAGATGGATAATCTAGGACTAAGAATTTCACCTGTTGGTTGATTCCCCCAGCGTATGTGGTTAGGATGATTTCGCCAGTCGTATGTTTAACCTCATCGCTGAACCCGACCAATGGAGTTGATTTTTTGACTAGGTCGTTTTCAGTCAGACCCATTTCTTTAAGGGCGTCGAGGGTTAAAAGATTGGTTGAACTCCCTGTATCGATTAGTACTCTCCGTATTAAGCAATTGCCAATGGACAAAGAGATTACCAAACCGTCCTGATGACCTTCTGATCCGTCGGAGTCGGACTCATCGAATGTGACCGTTGGGAGGTCGGAGACCTTTCTTGGCTTGAATTTCAACGCTTCGGGCTTATCGCCCTTGCTTTCCTTTGCATGCCGCTTAGCCGCGGAGTATGTGTTTCCACATATATCCGAACCACCTGAAATAGTGTTGACAACTTTCATATGGACAGGAGATGGGGGTTTGTTTTGCTTTACCTGATCTCGCCGTTCCATGGTGGTTTTTGCTCGCTCCGAGATTACGTCGCGCAAGAGCCCCTGCGCGAGTAGTCTAGCTAGCGACCTCCTTTCGTAGGGCGATGCACTCGTCGGTCGAATGACCGTGGTCGCCATGGAATTCGCACCATCGGCTCATGTCCTTCTTGATGTCCGGTCGGTCGCTCTTTCGGGGCCATCTTACCCCTTTCCCATATTTGTCGAAACTCTTGACGAGCTCCGACACGGAAACATTGAAGTTATAAGATTGGACCCTGGGAGGCAACGCCGGACCGTCTCTCCAATCCTGTGATCTGTCATAGAAAGAGTTTACCTGGTTCGACTCGTTTCGATTACGAGAATAGGGATGATGACGTCTGTCTCAACGGTTGTTGGATGGGTTTTTACGATTGGATGGATCGGATCCGTGTGAGGCTTTCCGTGACTCACGGTCCTCTTCCAATCTTACCTCGGCCATGGTTTTGGCTTGGACATCTTCGAAACTTCTACACGGGTACTTGGTGATCTTGTTATAGAGATTGTTGTCTTTGATCAGACCTTGTCGGAAGGCTTCGATGGAGGTGGTGACGTCGCAATGGGGGATCACCACTTTCTCTTTATTGTACCTGTTGAGGTAATTTCGGAGAGGTTCGTTATACCTTTGTGTGACTCGATAGAGGTCACTTGATTGTCTCTCGAGCCTCCGACTGCTGGTGAACTGACTCTTGAAAGAGTTGACCAGATCTGCGAACGATGCAATCATTCCCTGAGGCAAACGCATAAACAAAGTTAGTGCGGGACCCGCGAGGGTTGTGCCAAAGCTTTTACACATGACAGCCTCGCGGCTCTCCCTTGAAACGGATGCAGCCATTAGTTTTTGTTTATAGAGAGAGATATGGTCATCTGGGTCGCTGGTGCCGTCGAATGTCGCCATGTTGGGGAGATGAAACTTCTTGGGAATCTCGACCCTAGCGATTTCTTCGGCGAACGGGGATTCTTCGAATCCGCCGGACGCTTCCTTCTCGATTGGTTGCGGGACCCCTGGAAGCCTGGTGAAGCGATCGTCGATCGTCTTCATGTGTCAGTCGAGTGTCTGCTGGACAAGAGCGAGGATGTCTGGCGGATTGGTAACCTGCGGCTCATCGATTCGGGTCCCTGCCGACCCGATCGGTGTGGAAAAAGTGACATTGTTAGTCGAAAGCGGATTAGCAAAATGAGTTCGAGATGTACCCTCTGGGTATCCGGATCGACGTATGCTCGGAGGTGTCGGCTCGATGCTATCCATATCGAGGCGCGTTCGGACGCTGCTATGGATAGGCATGTTCCTAAACCCTGAGGCCATTGATTGTACATGCGACTTAAGAGACTCATTTTCACGGGTTAGTTGTGCGATCTCGGCTTCGGATTGGGCCGACAAGGTGGCTAGGGTTTCGGTCTTTTGGCGTTGCTGGGCTAGTTCCTCTTGGAGGGCGGTCATTTTCTGGGAAAGCTCTTGGAATTGGGTTGGAGTAGGATTTCCGGTAGGGGTCATGTTTCCTTGAGCTTGGATGTTGTCCCCGAGGCTTGGCTCTTCGGTGTTGGTAGGTGGGTCGATAGTCATGTTTGAAAGGTTTCAAGAGAGTGATCGGCAAGTGGCCCCACGGTGGGCGCCAAATTGTTTTGGAGCGAAAAGATCGGACGACCTAAATCGCCTTAGACGGGGTAACTAGTCGATCGGGTAATAAAAATCAATCCAAACCAAGTAGACAATCGACAAATAAAGAGGAAATAAGAGATAGTGAATTAATTTTATTAGATATCGTGACAATCAGATCAGAGTAAAATACACCTTGTCGTAGCAAGAAAAAGGGTTCTGCTAGATCCGACCGACGGTTTCTGGGACTCGATCGGTGAAGAATAAGCGGAGTTGCCCTCGATGGACCAAATTGGTGCAAGTGTATTTCTTAGCCTTGTTCGTAGTGAGATTGATAGAGAGCGTATCATAATTGTCTATAGCTGTCCCCTCCCTTTACTTCGTCGTCATTCATATATGGCAATTATCCCTTTGTGACCGTTACTCACCGATGACAATCTTCCTCTTTAATCCTTGGAGTGATTTCTAGGATTCTGCTTCTTAATGCCACCATTACTCTAGGTGCTTGAATGCATTTTATCGTTTCGTCGATCCAACATTTAATGCTCTGCGAGATCTTCGCGATCTGTCGGATAACGTTCGACTAGGGAAGCTTTGACGGCTCCTCTGCGTTTTCCCCTGTTCTTCCGACTTGTCTTGGGCCTGGGCCTGTTCTGTTCGATCCGTCTTCCAAGGGGGATGCTAGGCCCAACAATCATCATTTGAGAAGTTGTGGGATCATAACACAACTGACTCCACTAGGCATGCCACAACTGAATGGTGTATCTGAAAGGAGAAATAGGACCTTGTTAGACATGGTCCGATCAATGATGAGTTTTGTTAACCTTCCAGTATCCTTCTGGGGATATGCACTCACAATCGATGCGTTCACACTAAACAAGACTTTGTCTATGACTATAGACAAGATACCATATGAGATATGAACTGGACGAGTTCTAAGTCTGTCTTTTCTGAAAATTTGGGGATGTGAAGCTTATGTAAAGCATTTACTATCAGATAAGCTTGCACCCAAATCAGATAAATGCTTCTTTATAGGGTATCCTAAGGAAACTAAGAGATACTACTTCTACAATTCCACTGAGCATAAAGTGTTTGTTGCAAGGGATAATGTCTTTTTGGAAAAAGAATTTATTTTCAAGAAGCCAAGTGGGAGAAATGTTCATCTTGAAGAAGTTCAAGATAAGCAACAAACCCAACAACAAGTCGACATGGACGATATCGACGAGGAGATGCCAGTATCTGGAGGCATAAATTCCCAAAAGCAAGTCGTCCAGGTACCGAAACCAATACCTCAAGAATCGGATTCAAATGAGGACCCACAAACAGTTGTGGAAAATGCTCCAGTTGTTGAACCCACACGCAGATCAAACAGGCCAAGGGCACAACCAATACGATATGATGATTTCATCTTGACTGCAAGCCTTGATATTCTGCTTTTAGAAAGCGGAGAGCCTGCCACCTATTAGCAAGCAACGACGGGTCCAGACTCCGAGAAATGGCTTAAGGCCATGAAATCTTAAATGGATTCTATGTCTGAGAAGCAAGTCTGGGACTTGATAGATTTGCTAGATAGGGCAAAACCCATCGGATGCAAATGTGTTTTCAAACTCAAGACAGACAAAGATGGAAATGTATATGTTTACAAGGCAAGGCTAGTTGCCAAGGGTTTTAAACAGATTCATGGTATTGACTATGACGAGACATTTTCACCGGTCGTTATGATTAGGTCCATTAGGATACTCCTAGCTATTGCCGCTTATTATGATTATGAGATTTGGCAAATAAATATCAAGACCGCTTTTCTAAATGGATATTTAGAAGAGGATGTGTACATGACACAACCAGAGGGTTTTGAAGATCCAACAGACCCTAGAAAAGTATGCAAACTTAAGAAGTCCATTTATGGACTTAAGCAAGCATCCAGAAGTTGGAACATTTGATTTGATGAAGCTGTAAAAGAGTTTAACTTCATCAAATGCAAAGAAGAACCTTGTGTTTAGAAGAAATTTAGTGGGAGCAAAGTGGTCTTCTTAGTCCTATATGTGGATGACATACTGCTCATTGGAAATGACATTCCGATGCTAGAGTCAGTTAAGGAATGGCTGAAGAAATGTTTTTCAATGAAGGACCTAGGAGAAGCGGAGTACATACTGGGTATCAAGATCTACAGAGATAGATCTAGGAGACTGCTTGGATTAAATCAAGGAATTTATATAGATAAGGTTCTTGACAGGTTCAAAATACAGGATTCCAAGAAAGGGTTTCTACCCATACAGCATGACATATACCTCTGCAAGAAGCAGTGTTCTAAGACACCTGCTGAGCTTGAGAAGATGAGCAAGGTCCCTTATGCTTCTGCTATAGGATCTATCATGTATGCCATGATGTGTACATGCCCTGATGTTGCATTTGCTCTGAGCATGTGTAACAGATACCAATCGAATCCCGGAGATGCACATTAGTGTACAGCCAAGAACATCCTAAAGTACTTGATAAGAACCAAGGATGACTTCTTGGTATATGGGGTGATGACAAGTTAGTCGTTCAAGGATATACTGATGCAAGCTTCCAGACAAACCGAGATGACTTTGAGTCCTAGTCAAGATATGTCTTCATCTTAAATTGAGGAGCTATGAGCTGGAAGAGCTCCAAGCAGGACACAGTAGCTGACTCTATGACAGAGGCAGAGTACATCGCCGCTAGTGAAGCGGCGAAAGAGGTTGTCTGGATTAGGCAGTTCATTGATGAGCTCGGCGTTGTTCCTAGCATATCAGGGGCAATTGACGTCTATTGTGACAACAATGGCGCCATAGCCCAAGCCAAGGAACCGAGCTCAAGCTCCAAATCTAGACACGTACTTGTTTTGGACGGGAAATGACCAATCGATCTCTTTCCGTTGATTTGAGGGGTAACAATAGTTAGGGTGATAAATCTACTCCGTTTGATGAGAATAAGTGATTACAAATGGTAGTTTTTGTGATGCAAGAGGGGAAGAAGAAGGTTACAACATGAATAGTCGAAGAAGACGAGATGGTCAGACCAGACTACAAGCGTCGGTCGGACTAAACAACGTTGGACAAGATAGAATATATAAAAATAAGAGTTCGATGATGAGAGTACAAATGGTTGTTGCTGAAATGGAGTGTTGTAGAATGGAGTGTTGTTGAATGGTGTAGAGTGTCCTTTGAGGCTTCTCCTAGAGCCTTATTTATACTTGCTTGATCCCTCCCTAAATGCTCTTGATCTCTCCTTAAATGCTCTTGATCTCTCCTTAAATGCTCTTGATCTTCTCTTTGATTCTGCATTAATTACACTTGATCTCCTCTTAATAAGCCTTGATCCTCTCTTAAAGATGGTTGTTCCTTCCTTGATGGCTGAAATAATGCATATAGTCGTTGGAGATCTTGGAGTTGTTATACTTAAAGGAGAAAATCTCGCTGGTCCGTTGCGTCCAGGAATCAGGCGACGGTCGCATGGCTCACGTCCGACAGGTCTAATGCGTCCGACGGTTGCGTCAGACATTTGATGCCCATTGGACGAGTAGTCGATTTTTCGACCCCAACAATTGCCCCAAATTCATCTTAGTCATCGATGCAAGGCGATGGATGAGATGAATTTCAAGTCTTCAAGGGAATCGTCCTTCAGCAATTTCGATTTGTCCGAACTCGTCCTGCTATGTAGATAGTTGTGATGTGACGTTGCTTGTGTAAAAGCTCTTGTCTTTGAAAGTGTTGAGTTGAAGTTTTTAGCCATCGGGCGTTAACTCCGTAAATGTATATTGTATTGTACCACCGTTTGCGTAAAAGCTTTTGTTGGTGGGTCGTGTGTAAGTTGTAGCCGTGTGAGGCGTTAACTTTGTAAATGTGTACTGCGCAAGTTTGTGTATTTGTAGGTACCGTATGTAGGGTTTGTCACCCGTAATGTGTGTTAGTCATGACTCTATGCCGGGGAGGTAAGCAATATGTTTCTATTGCGTAAATGTAATAAGGTGTCTTAACCTTATGTAATGTGTAAGGCAGACGGTGTGTCGACGTGCCTGTGTTATTCATCTCACCCGTGTTCCGATCGATCGTGTAAATGTAGTGTAAGCGCTTTTTTGTGGATGACTGGATCCAATGTATGTTAAGGGTCGTCACCCGTATGTATGTAAATGTAACGCGACATGTCAAGTCGATTTGTTTGTAGTTGATTTTGATGTTGTCTTGTATGCGTTGGACTGAGTAGAGTCGTCATGTACCTTGTAGGATCAAGAAGACATGGTAGGATTTGGTGCTCGAGTTTATCGACAATCCTCATGTTAGCAATCAAGTTCATGTAATAATATCTAGCGAGAATATATATATTTAGACTTGAAATGATATGTACGTAATCGTAGGTCGACATGTAAAAGTCAAATTATTTTGTAATTCGAAAAGCGATAATCCAAAGATGCGATGAGTGCAAATAGTAAATGATAATGATAATACGTAATAAATTACTTAGAAATGATATGGATGAAACCTATTGTCCCTTCGATGATGCATCGTCCTTTCGGGTGCGTCTTCTTCGAGTCGAATTTGAGCCGTTGCCTTAGCTTGGGCGTCTTCAAAGGTCTTACATGGGTACCTTGTGAGATCTTCGTAGAGATCGCCTTCTTTATCGAGTCCTTGGCGGAACGCTTCTATGGAGGTCGGGACGTCGCAATTGAGGATCCCAATTTTCTCCCGGTTAAACCGCTTCAAGTAGTCCCTTGTCGTTTCGTCGTGCCCCTGTATGATCCGGTACAAGTCACTAGACTGTTTTTTGGGACGTCGGCCGCTAATGAACTGGATCTTGAAGGTGTTGACCAAGTCAGCGAATGACGAGATAGACCCGTTCGGTAGATTGACGAACCATGTAAGGGCTGGTCCGACCAAAGTCGACCCAAATCCCTTGCACATGATAGCCTCACGCGTCTCATGAGGGATTGGACATGCCATCAAATTTTGTTTGTAAATGGACACGTGGTCTTCTGGATCGCCTGAACCATCGTAGTAAGTCATGTTTGAGGTGACAACTTTCTCGGCATTTCGACTGCATCGATTGCTTCCACGAAGGGTGAATCTTCAAAGCAGTTGTCGGCTTTTTTTGAATGGGTCGAGGGGCGCCGGGGATTCTAGAGATCCTTTCGTCCACAACCTTAAAGTGCTCCTCAATTTGTTGCTTGATGAGATCATATAGGCTGGACTGGTCCGTCAGACACGGTCGTGTCGTTTGGTCTGATTGCGTCGTTGGATCCTGTCGTCTTGTCAGATCCGGTCGCATCGTCAGGTCAGGTCGCCTCGTCAGATCTGGTCGCCTTGCTTGGTCGCCTATATTAAGGAGTCGACCTTGTCTTGAGTTTGAGACGTTAGACCTGATTTTTTCTTGTAGGGACTCGTTTTGAAGAGTCAACTGTGCTATCTTGGCATCGGTTTGAGCTTTTTGGGCAGTCATCTCGATGATCTGGGCCTTTTGGAGATCTAGTGTTCTCCTCAATGAGTCGATCCCTTTCGAGAGGTCATCCATGGTGACTTGTCCCTGTCCTCCTTGCATGGCCACGAATTGGATGTGTTTGGATTAGGAAGTAGATGAATCAGGATTATCTAACTATCGGCCCCACGGTGGGCGCCAAATTGTTTTGGACGGAAAATGACCAATCGATCTCTTTCCGTTGATTTGAGGGGTAACAATAGTTAGGGTGATAAATCTACTCCGTTTGATGAGAATAAGTGATTACAAATGGTAGTTTTTTTGATGCAAGAGGGGAAGAAGAAGGTTACAACATGAATAGTCGAAGAAGACGAGATGGTCGGACCAGACTACAAGCGTCGGTCGGACTAAACAACGTTGGACAAGATAGAATATATAAAAATAAGAGTTCGGTGATGAGAGTACAAATGGTTGTTGCTAAAATGAAGTGTTGTAGAATGGAGTGTTGTTGAATGTCGTAGAGTGTCCTTTGAGGCTTCTCCTAGAGCCTTATTTATACTTGCTTGATCCCTCCCTAAATGCTCTTGATCTCTCCTTAAATGCTCTTGATCTCTCCTTAAATGCTCTTGATCTTCTCTTTGATTCTGCATTAATTACGCTTGATCTCCTCTTAATAAGCCTTGATCCTCTCTTAAAGATGGTTGATTCCTTCCTTGATGGCTGAAATAATGCATATAGCCGTTGGAGATCTCGGAGTTGTTATACTTAAAGGAGAAAATCTCGATGGTCTGTTGCGTCCATGAATTAGGCGACGGTCGCATGGCTCACGTCCGACAGGTCTGATGCGTCCGACGGTTGCGTCAGAC
This sequence comes from Rheum nobile, assembly GCA_027886185.1. NCBI lineage: Eukaryota > Viridiplantae > Streptophyta > Magnoliopsida > Caryophyllales > Polygonaceae > Rheum > Rheum nobile. Next base: position 1,783,526 of record WOAB01000207.1, on the reverse strand, counting down.
AGTTGATGCCCATTGGACGAGTAGTCGATTTTTCGACCCCAACAGTACTGAGGAAGTATCACCTTATTCGACACATCGTCGATAGAGGAGACGTCAGGATGTGTAAAGTACACACAGATGACAACATTGCAGATCCATTGACCAAGCCTATGCATAGGCCCAAGCATGAGAGTCACACTAGGGCCAAGGGCCTCAAGCACATTGGAGAATGGCTTTGAGATTGTATTGTCTTACATTATGAAGTTTGTTTTATGTATGTCAGACACGTTTTATGCTTGATTATATGATATACATCTTTCATTCTTATTTAATCATTGCTTGGAATTAAATAAAATGTCCAAATAATTTATAATTTGCAAATGGGCTCATCATTAGTGTTTTGGTGAATTAAACCCCATTAAGTGAACTGGAGTTATGAATTATTCAAAGTCCATAGTCTAAGTCATCAACTAGGACATAGATGATTTCATTAAAGACTATATTGTAAGTTGACTGATAGCGCCAGGTTTCATGGGCTATAGGGACATAGAGATGTCTAGTCAATTACATAGATATGTATGGATGATACATATAGGACTGACCCACCTTAAGACTCTTCAAAAGGGATTGAAGAGTTTTAAGTCAAACCATGATTGATAGATTCCTCAGACATGAGTATGATATGGTTTCTCTTGATGATTGGTATGTCTTTGACGCTGTTAAACGCTGACTGTAACAGGCAGGTATAAAGGCAGTTGGGATTGCCAAAAGTTGAGTGGGAGCTGTAGTCATACAAGACTCGAGAAGTCCTCATTCTTCATGTATACTGTGATGCATGGACATGAATGGTGTCTCGGCCACTTGAAGAGTGAGAACTGAAAAATGCATGGCCATGCTCGGATGGATTATTTGTAATCATCCGTTATTTGACAGTTCAAACTCGAGAGTTCAAGAAACGAATTTGATAAGAGATATGAATGTCATCTTATCATCAAATAAGACATTAAGAGACAAAGGGATTTAACATTGCATACTTGTTTTAAGGACAAGTGGGAGATTGAAGGAATTGTGTCCTTTAATTAAAGGTGCAATTACCGAACATGGAATATGACCATTAATGGAGATTTACAATCCGGGTATTTTAGGGATCATAATGCTTTGCTAGAAGCCAACTACGATTAATGGGCTTAATCGGGTTAGGCCCATTGCTATAATAACCGGGTCCTATGAGATCACACACATAGAGTTATCGGGCTGGATCAAACTGAACTGAAAGCCCATGTTGGACATGGAATTTCGGCCCAATGGCTTATGTTGGGAGATTGGCTTTATTATTAATAGATAAAGAGTTATTATTATTAATAACTAGATAATGAGATATCTTATTAGAAGATATAGATACAATATAAAGATATTATATCTATTATCAAAGATAAGATATGATCTTATAAGTAATCATTACCAAAAGGAAAACGAATACTCTCCTCCTCTATGACAACCACACGACCGAACCTCCCAAGAAGAAGCCAAGCTCATGCTTTTCGTCGTTCGTTCTAGGAGACGAGACCAAAGGCGATCCAGATTCCAGACTCGTGTGGACCAAGTAGAGAAGCCACACTTGGGGCTTTCGATCTTCGCTAAAACTCTACCGGAGCGTTTTGACTCGCATCAAAAGGTATGTAACTCTACTTCTAATTGATTTGTATCAATTCATGCATGAGATCCTTGTTAGATGTAAGAAAATAGTTTTCTGCAATTCCACTTATACGCATCTAATCCCAACAGTGGTATCATGAGCCTCTTGCATAAATTGATAGGATCAAAATTAAAAGAGTTTATTTTGATGCATGTCTTGATTCAAACTAAGTGGTAAAATGATATATAGGTTAATTTGCATGATTAAAATTTTAATTTTAATTGATTGGATTAGTAAAGTTGAAGGGAGCGGATGGTGTTTTCTTTGTTTTTGGTTTAGTTTTTTTTTTTAAAAAAAGGAAATCGTTAATTAATTAACGGTGGGGTATATGGGTAAAAAACAAACCTCGGGGTTACCGGGCGAAATATACTATACCATACCTCGGGGTTATCGGGCGAAAAAACCGTATATTATACTTTATAGTTATATACTATGGTTATATCATATAGTTATATACTACGGTTATATCCAATTTGGTTATATCATATCGTTATATCCTATAGTTATATACTGTGGTTATATCATATATTATATTTTATAGTTATATACTATGGTTATATCATATAGTTATATACTATGATTATATCTTATAGTTATATCCAATTTGGTTATATCATATAGTTATATACTATGATTATATCTTATAGTTATATCCAATTTGGTTATAGCATATAGTTATATACTATGATTATATCTTATGGTTATATTCTATAGTTATATACTATGGTTATATCCTATATTTTTATTCTATAGTTATATATTATGGTTATATCATATAGTTATATACTATGATTATATCTTATAGTTATATTCAATTTGGTTATTGGTTATATTCTATAGTTATATACTATGGTTATATCTAATTTGGTTATATCATATCGTTATATTCTATAGTTATATATTTTATGGTTATATGCTATATTATATTATATAGTTATATACTATGGTTATATCATATAGTTATATACTATGATTATATAGTATAGTTATATCCTTATAGTTATATCCTTATAGTTATATCATATAGTTGTATTGTTAATTTTAACGCAAAAAAAAATGTGCGTTAACATTAACAGTACAGATTTTTTTTTGTTGCGCCCAAGCTGTGCGTTAAAATTAAACGCACAAGCCAGCTTGGGCTGTGCTTTTTTCCTTTTTTCCCGATTTTGCCCTTTGGACTGCTAATTTAAACGCACAGACATGTACTGCTATTCTTAACGCACGATTTTGTGTGCATATAGGCGAATTTTCGTGTGCATATAGCTTTTTCGAAAAAATATAGTCTCAACAACCTCCTAAAAACATTCTCATGACTCTAAAGAGGAGAGCTTTAATATATGAATTTTGCTATTTATCGCCCTCGGGACGATGAATAAGATGTAAAAAATAGAAACATATTTTTATGATGGGTTTATAATTTTCATTTTAGGGTTTTAGTTTCTAATAAATTTTACCAATGTTTAGATACAGTGAGTTGTTTGTTAAGGAAAAATATACTTATAGAAACTAAAAAAAAAAAGTAATAAAACTTTTATTTTTTATTTAGATAATTTTTTTAAATTTAGCATATTATTCATCTCCCCAACGACAAATAGCAGAACCCAAAAAGATACAACTTACATTATACGTTGATATTTCATACATAAGCTAACATGAAAGTCTCGATCTTAACCTTAAACAATAAAAAGTAGATTAAATAAATATTTTTAAAGCTATCCTAATCACTTTTCTGTATGAAAAAAAAAAACCAGCTAGTCTTCACATGTAAATTGAAGTGAAATGTGAATTTAGCCGTAGTAGCACAATTACTTGCTTGGATTGAGTTAACCGTATCTACATAACACTAACACATTTCAGCAAAATTCCCTCATTTGGATTTAAAAGTGTAAATTTTGTGCATAATTTTCAATGTTACATAACCATGTTTTTAGAAAAAAGTATATTATTTGTTATAATGGCTTTATAAATGGTAGTAACAAACAAACTTTATCCATGTAAAACATAAGTTTATTACGGTTTTTCTAGTGTGTGTCCATGGACACATGCGAACAAGTTAAAATATGAAATTATATTCAAAATAATCCCTAATGAATAAATCTTTAGCAAAAGAAATTAAACTAATAACTAAAAAATTATTTTAAAAAATAAAATTTTATTATATAAACAAATTATTATAGTGTGTACATGCATACACATTTTTTTAAAAAAAAACGTTTTTCTTAATCATTTTTTTGGGCCTGTTTACTCCAGGCGGGAAGAATTTAAATCCGGGGATCGCATTTTGACTCCGGATTTGACCACCCACCTATTGTCGAGTTGTCGTCGTCTTCTTCTTGTTGTTCAATCCACACACCTGCAGAACAAGAATTCAAGCGCCCATCATTCCTAGTATAAATGCGGCCTCTGCGTTCCCCCTTCGGCTCAATAGCAATTCAAATTCAAATAGGTATCCAGAGATCACATAATAGCGAGTATGACATCAAGGATCAGCCATGTCTGCTGCCCAACTCATCAAATGCAAAGGTAGTTCCCCTGATTCTAAGGGTTAATTTTGACTATGGATTTGAAACAGCCAAAGCCACCATTTTTACCCTAGCTAGGTCAAGATTTTACCCAAATTGCGTGTGGGGGTTTTCTGCTAATCAGATTAGGGTTTATGAATGCGCTGATTTTGTAGCCGCTGTGGCATGGGAAGCTGGGAAACCACTGGTTATGGAGGAGGTGGAGGTGGCCCCACCTCAGAAAGGTGAAGTTCGTGTGAAGATCCTCTTTACATCTCTTTGTCACACTGATATTACCAATTTTACCCTTCAGTTCTCACTGTAATGCGCTTGTTTGCTTTCAATTTTATTCTCATTAGTATTACTGGTCAGGTTATAAACTTTCAAGTAGTAGATTAATCTACCTAGGCTGATCAGGACTCATTCCGTGGTTAGTATACGGCGTTCCTAATGTTAAACATGCCTACAATTTCATATGAAATGCAGCCTGCATAATCACAAAGAAAGCTCAGAGCTTGATACATTATGCAACTTTTAGGTCTCTTCATTGTACATTAAGTAGATTTAGAAAGAAAAAAAATCATTTGAATTGGTTTCAAAGTTTTGAATGTCCTCACTCTGCAGAGCAAACACGGCTTGTTCCTCGGATATCTTAGCCATGAAGGAGCAGGGTATGAATTAATAACACTATGTTGAGGGTTTTAGCTTGTACATTTTTTTACTGAACCATGGATATCTTCTTGATCAGAATTGTTGAAAGTGTGGGCGAAGGGGTAACTGCACTCAAGCATGGAGACCACGTTCTCCCTGTCTCCACAGGAGAATGTGGCGATTTCAGTGACCATATTCAGTTTCTGCATAATTATTCTAGGATATGTAGTGATGTTACCTATGTTTTGGTGCTTGCAAAACCGAAGAAAGGTTCGACTGTAGCTATATTCGGATTGGGAGCCGCTGGACTTGCTGTGAGTGACTCTTCTATACAATTAAAGTGTATGATGGCTCTTTTTCTTTCAAGAGTCAATTAGGACTAGTGTTTTGGGGGCTTCGAGGATTATTGGTGTTGATTTGAACCAGGAAGACTTTATACTGAAATTGCTTTGCTTCAGTCAGATAAGTTTTCAACAAACCAGCGCAACAGGCTGATTTTATTTGATTGCTGCCATAAACAAATAAAGTGAATGATGCACTTTTCAATTGGCTTTATAGGTGATTGCTGAAATGAAGGATGGAGGAGTAGACCGGAGCATTGAATGTAGCGGAAGCATCCAAGCCATGATATCTGCTTTTGAATGTGTTCATGATGTCAATTCCTTGAGTATCCTACACCATTTCATATCAAAACCTGAGATCATCACGTTCGACTTGATGCTTGAAGGAGAGGGTCTTAGGTGCATCATCAAAATGGAAGATTGAACATATCCAAAAAATCCGTGTGTTTTTCATTCTTGATTTGTTAGGGTTAAGTTGTTGTTTATTCAGGTTTGCTGTATGTGTAGTGGTGTGTCATGCTTCTTGTTGTCTGTTTTTGAGGTATCCATTTGGCAGTATCAAAAGATTAAACTTTCTTTGAGCTTTGGTTGTACAGATCTACTAGCACGTATGATTACAAAAAATCATCATCTGAACATCACTTATCCTCTCTTGATCTACTGCTGATAATCAATCTAATGATAAGTCCTCTCCTCCTAACACCCTATATAAATGATCACAATGTATATCACATTTTTTTAAATAATTATTGTTTATAGCAAAAATCATTATTTTACAATTTCTTTACAATGAAAATGATTTTTTTATTTTCTACAACTAGGATCACATGTAGAATTTTCACTTTTGTATTTGTTAACTATGTATATTTTTGTTTTTAGAATCATTGCAAAGATAATCTTTTACAATGAACGATTTTTTTTTCTTTCAAAACCAATCAAATCTATTGTGATTTGTGATCCAAATACACTAGTGCTGCGACTACTGGCACATAACATCCTACTGTTAATTGGAGGCAATGAAGACGAATTAACCTCATATAATATTAATATAATATTAATATGATGTAGCCAAATTAAGAAAGCAAATGATCCTTTTATCTACCTTTCACATTCGAAAAGCCTATATGCACACGATATTTTACCTAAATGCACTCGAATTTGTGCGCTTACAATAAGCGCACAGGTTTTGTGCGCTTAATGTAAGCGCATAAGGGTAAAAGCGGAAATATTAAAAGTTGTATCAGTGTGCTATGCGCTTACAATAAGTGCATAGCTCTCAGGGGCTCTAGGGGCCTATGCACTTAAAATAAGCACATAGTTATGCGCTTACAATAAGGGCATAGGTATGCGCTTATTTTAAACAGCGCTTCTTCCTCCTCCTTCCGCCCCTTTCTGCAACCCTAATTTCCCGAGAATTTCGGTGCCCCCCGACTTACCTCCTTCCTCCATCTTTTCTTCTCCTTTAATTAAAAAATCAAGGATGGCATCTTCTTCATCTCGAGTCGGCGACCCAAACCGCACAAACAAGGCGGTCGGCGGAGCATCTGGTGGCGGCAGTGGCGACATCGTGCGCCCGACGACGGTTCCGGCGGCGGTTGGTGGACTATCCGGCGACGGCGCTGCGGAGGAGATGCGCAGAGGAGAGGCTGCCGGTCCCGAGGTTGTGGTCGGTGTTGGTGGTGGTCCAGTTGGTGGAGGGTCGGTCGGTGGTGGTGGTGGTTTGATCGGTGGTGTTTGGGTGGCGATGGAGGAGGAGGACGACACAATTAGACGACGGGTGAGGGGTGGTGCCAGACGACCGGTAACCCGATCGACACCCGTGCCAGATGTGTCGGTCGACGTTACCGTCACTCCCGCACCGATAGGCGTCCACCAGGTATACTGCTTTTAAAATCATTATATTTTGGATTTCATTAAATTTTAGTTTCATTAGATTATGGATTTTAGGATTTTAGAAATTGAAAATATAGATTTGTTAGATTTTAGAATTTGAAATTAGAATTACCAAATAGATTTCATTAGATATCGGATTTTAGAATTGAAAATACAGGATTTTAGATTTTGGATTTTGAATTGAAATTATATATTTGTTAGATTTTAGATATGAATTTAGATTCATTAGAATTTATAATCGAAATGAAATTGTTAAAATTATGTAATTTATTTCAATTTTATTTTATATTGAATACTGTTGTATAAATGAGTATTTTATTGTTGCATAATGTAATTGTATATTCAAAATGCGATTTGAATTTAGATGATTAGGAATTTAGATTATTAGGAATTAGATTTGATTAGAATTTGAAAATATGAATTATAATTTAATTATATGTCATTCTAATTCGATTAAAATGCAATTGGCCGATTGGGCCCAATAAGCAGTAATCGGCCCAAAAAACGCCTTATTGGGATGGCCCCAATAAGGTATTATATGCCCAATTAAGCGTTATAGGCCTCTTTAGGCGTTGTAGGCCTTAATGGGCCTGACTGGGCCAAAAACGCCTAATAAGGACGTATCGGGCCCAACAAGGAGCAATGGGCCCAAAAACGCCTTATTGGGCCCAAAATTCAACTGCTCCTTATTAGACCCAATACGCCTAATAAGGTCGTATTTGGCCCAATAAGGAGCAATCTGCCCAAAATACCTTATTGGGCCTTAAAGGGCGTAATAAGATGTTATAGGACCTTTTAGGGCCGAATAAGGCCCATTCGGTCCTCAAAGGGCGGAATGTGCCTTATTGGTCCCAATAAGTCCGTATTGGTCCCAATAAGTCCGTATTGGGTCCAATAAGGTCCATTCCGTCCTTTGAAAGCCGAATGGGCCTTAATGGGCCCAATAAATTTAGTTATCAAACATCTTCAGATTAAATTTCAGTTAAAGAAATATAAATACGTTTATAGTAAAGTAACAAATAAAAAATGTAGGCGGTACGAGACGCCTTAGAAGGTTTCGAGGGGCTGACACATCCGACGTCAGTAGCGGACCGACATGTCGTGCCTCGGAGGCATATCTCAGACACCATATGTCGGCGCGCTGCTCTGCTAGGAGCGGATTTTTCAGGTGCAACATCACCAGTTCCCCAGCCTTAGACAGAGGATGATATCATGGAGGACGTGTCTGTTGACGATATGGCGGTTGATGAGGAGGCGTAGTGATAACAGCAATTTGTCGTGCTAATTACTGCTATGCAAGTAATCCAAACAAACCTAATACGTAGTCTTAAGTAAGTAAGGGTCGAGTCCACATTGAGACAAATTCTATCTTTATGTATAATTTCTATGCCAATCTTTAAGTAGCCAGAGGGGGGTTTTGTGTGTTTTAGAGGGGGGTTTTGTGTGTTTTAGAAGATCTAAGCATGCAAAGGCAAACAAACTAAAGATTATGAATTCAGTAATTGGGGAAAGAGCTCAGCCAAACAAACATCCACTATTCGTATGACAAGTTGATCCTAGACAGTCATTCAATATCTCATGCAATGGAAATTCCTATTCTTTTTCTAAAGTAACTACAAGCACAACCAGATACTTATAGCACTAACTAGTTAAACAACCATGAAACCATCAAGATTCAGTTTAACAGCAGCATTAAGCCTAGGAATATAATTAGGATACAATCTAGCATAAAACAATCAGCTTTTATCCTAGAATGTAAATCAATTCTCTTCTACATAAGACTAGCACAACCAGATACTAGTACGATGTAGTTGCTACTCCGATAAAGATATGCTCAACCAGTAACAATCTAAATCTAGCAATCAATCAATAGAGACAATACCTAGTTGCGCAGGCTAGAAACTGTCAATATTAATCATAAGCAATTCAAGCAAGAGAATAGATAAAATTCATGCGATAAATAAGGAACGAATATCTCACAACTTTATCAAAACAAAAGCTTCAGTTGTCTGACTAAGCCAAGAAGGCTTAGTTCTTCATAACAAAGTACGTAGAATAGAGAAAAGATGAAAAACGATGATAAGGGAGGCCAAGCTCTCTTCTAACCCTAAATACTAGAAAATAATAAAAAGTCTTAAAAAGTAAATCAAAAATGAAATAATAAAAACACTAATAATAATCCAAAATAACAAAATAAGGAAAAGTGGTTCGGTTCCGCATCCGACGCGGCGGCGGTCGCCGCCAGAACACTTGTTGAGATTTCTTCGGTTCAGCTCCTGCGACATCTCCGTAAAAACGCCATAACTTTTGATTCCCAACTCGGATTGCACTCATATTTTTAAGACTTGCAGTAAACTTCAAGAGCTAACTCCTCGAATTGGAATCACTCCATTTGGACGTCTGAGTAAAGAGAATGAATCAATTGAATTCAGCACATTGTTTTTCTACTCTCGTGTGGACTCTCTCCTTGGTTCTTCTTCGTCTCCTCAGTGGTCAACTCCTCTTCCTCTGGATATCTTCAATTTGCTTCTCCAGACCACCAAATCCACACTTCTCTTTAACTCTATAATCCACAGTTGTGCACTAAATCCATCCAAATAACACCTCAAACCTGGTAACAACCCCTAGAAATGCACTACAAAATAGTGCCGATCACATAGCAGATGTCAGATGATGACGAGGGCTTGGAGGCATAGTACATGGTTTCTTTTGAGCCAATTTTGTCGACGGATTAGACCGACCCTCCAGCCGCAGCCGCTCATTCTGCCCCCTCTTATGTGCCCTTTCCCGTTCTGTCCCCGGTCTAGGCCGATCCTTTTGTCCCCTCCCCAGTTGCTTCCCCGCCACCCCCTCCTTGCCATGCACCTCCTTCTCCCGGCGCGCCCGTTCTAGGCCAGGCTCCTTGGATGCCAGGAGGGCCATGCATCCCTATCCTCCTTCAGAGCTACACGACCCACATCGCCAGGGCGATTTGGGACCTGACCCCTCTTGGCCCTCCTATCCATATTGTTGCCCCCATCCTTCCGCGAACCGACGCATGAGAGGTCGAGGAGCGGCCGCTCCAGAGGCTGGTGCAGAGGCTGCTCCAGAGGAGGTTGCATCGGTTGCTCAGCGTCAGTGCCGCCAGTCGACTCAGGAATTGGTACGTATTTAGGGTACAGTCCTGTTTTAGTTGAAATAGAAATTTTAATTTTTATAACTAATATTAATTATCAAACATTCAAACCCGCAAGGTCTTGAAGGTCCACTTTCACGTCGACTGGACCTCTCAGCTCGAGTATTACATCAGACCTGGGCCAGACACATGGTTTCGGCTGGAGGAGTGTAGCGGTCTCACCCATCTACGCAGTCTAGGCATCGGGGCAATGGATCATGTGTTGGTGTCTGCTTTTGTCGAGAGATGGCACCTGAGACATCCTCGTTCCATTTTCCATGGGGCGAGATGACCATTACATTGCATGATGTTTATGAGATTCTCAGGGTGCCGATTGCCGGGGGGAGTTGCACGGGTAGCATGGGTATAGATCTGACTCAGCGAGTCGCGCGCTTATTTGGGCATGATGACACCACACAGGTGCACAGATGGTACAGCAGCGGCGACATTCCATTGGCTTGGGTACAGAGTGAGCTCTTGCAGATGATGAGTGCGCCGCAGAGGGACGAGAGCACCGTCGCTACATTGTATATGTTCCTGCTGCTCGGCAGTACAGTATTGGTCGACAAGTCTACGAAAGCGATCAAGCACAAGTGGTTGTCATTGCTTTTCGACCACGGACCGGTACGCATGGGGAGCGAGGATATTGGCGTTACTGTACAGGAACTTAGGTCAAGCGTCCAGACGAGATGCATAGGGCATTGCCAGTTCTGGCATACTTTTGAGGGTAAGAACTGTCATTTTAATTAATAAATTTAAAATATAAGTTATAAATTTGTTTTTTATTCTTATCGTTTAATCTTGATCTGCAGTCCTGGATATGGGCGTATTTTCTCCATTTCCGTGGACATTATGTCATGGACCATGCTGTCATTGGTGTTGATGATGTTGCTTTCAGAGACGGCCAGTAGGTTCCACGGGGCAAGAATCCTGGTCGTCTGGTATGTATGCGCCAAATTCTAGACAACATCAGATATGAGGAGGTAATCGGTTTCGTTATATTAATATTTTATTTTATAATATATATTAACACAAAATACTAACTTCATATAAATTATTTGTTATAGGTTCATTGGTTCCCTTTTGCTCGGGTATCATTCGACCGGCCGGAGTACGCTCCTTCTATGTTCAGAGGTATAATCCAGATGTTGGATATAAAAGAGTTGTATCTGCCGGACCGCGTCCTCCGGCAGTTCAGGCATGTATAGGGGATTCCGGACTTACCTCCAGAGCCTAAATCAGTCACCCGCGCGAACAACCTGACCCACTATGACGTCACATTCGTGGATGATCTCTTGGGAGCGTGGGATGAGGATCCAAGGCCTCTGATCCAGATTAAGGATCCACCAGCCACGCGTTATTGGGATGTGATAGAAGACTATCTGGATTGGTTGGACGATTATTCTCATGTGTTGGTGGATCCCAGATCCACTAGACAGGATCGTCCTGCGGGCCCTGTCCATCCCACACCTTCGGTGGACACTCTTGCGGTATGTTTAATTCGTTTAATTCAATAAATGTTTATTATTAAATTGTCATATATAAATTCTAATGGATATTATCATTATGAATACAACGGAACCAGTTGGTTGCAGGTGAGTTCCGTGCATATTTAGAGACGCTGATGGATAGGAGCGTTATTCCCGCTGAGGAGGTTCAGGTGTTCATGAGTCGTCTATTGCATATGTTGATTGATGACACTCCTCCGATGGCCGCCCCTCCACCTCGTGCGTCACAGATTGTTAGGGATTCTATACACGGGGATGGGGAGGGTAGTGAGAGTCAGTCGGGTGAAGATTAGGGATGTTATGTATGGTGTGGATTTGTTATGTATGTGTTTTTTGTTATGTATATATTTTATGTTATTTTTCATACTTTTAATAGATTAGTTCCGAAATGTGCCAAAAAGCCCAAAAAATGCAAAATCGGTCCAAACTAGGCCCAATAACACTTATTAGTCATGAAATAGGCCAAAAACCCAAGAAATGCGAAATGGGCCCAAACTCGGCCCAATAGCACTTATTAGTCATGAAATAGGCCAAAAATATAAGAAATGCAAAATGGGCACAAAGTAGGACCAATAGTACTTATTAGTCGTGAAATAGGCCCAAAACCCAAGAAATGCAAAATGGGCCCAAATTAGGCCCAATAATACTTATTAGTCCCGAAATGTGCCAAAAACACAAGATATGCAAAATGGGTCCAAACTAGGCCCAATAGGAGCCATGAAATAGGCAAAAAACACAAGAAATGCAAAATGGGCCTAAAGTAGGCCCAATAGTACTTATTGTCCTGAAATGGGCCAAAAACACAAGACATGTAAAATGGGCCCAAACTAGGTCCAATAGCACTTATTAGTCATGAAATAGGCAAAAAAAACACAAGACATGCAAAATGGGCCCAAACTAGGCCAAATAGGGATGAGTTGGGTAAATGACCTATGTGCGACATTTTTATTAAGAAACTAACCCCCTAGAAAACTAACCCCCTCCCCCTAAACCCCAAAAAACAATATTTTAGAGAGAGAAAAAACAAAGAAGAGAGAGGAAAAAAAATAATAAAATAAGCTAGTATGGGATAGGAAAAATACATAAAAACTAGTATGAGTAGTTTTGTTAATTGAAAACTCTTAAAGGGTCAATGGGCCCAAAACCCTCCATGAAATAGGCCAAAAACCCAAGAAATGCAAATTGGGCCCAATAAGACCCAATAGTACTTATTAGTCTCGAAATGGGCCAAACACACAAGACATGCAAAATGGGCCCAAACTAGGCTCAATAGGAGCCATGAAATAGGCCAAAAATACAAGAAATGCAAAATGGGCCCAAAGTAGGCATAATAGTACTTATTAGTCCCGAAATGGGCCAAAAACACAAGACATGCAAAATGGGCCCAAACTAGGCCCAATAGCACTTATTGGTCATGAAATAGGCCAAAAGCCCAAGAAATGCAAAATAGGCCCAAACTAGGTCCAATACCACTTATTAGTCATGAAATAGGCCAAAACCCCAAGAAATGCAAATTGGACCCAATAAGACCCCATAGTACTTATTAGTCTCGAAATGGGCCAAAAACACAAGACATGTAAAATAGGCCCAAACTAGGCCCAATAGCACTTATTAGTCATGAAATAGGCCAAAAAGCCCAAGAAATGCAAAATAGGTCCAAACTAGGCCCAATAACACTTATTAGTCCTGAAATAGGCCAAAAGCCCAAGAAATACAAAATGGGCCCACACTAGGCCCAATAGTATTTATTAGTCATGAAATAGGCCAAAAGCCCAAGAAATGCAAAATAGGCCCAAAGTAGGCCCAATAGTACTTAATAGTCATGAAATAGGCCAAAACCCCAAGAAATGCAAAATGGGCCCAAACTAGGCCCAGTAGTACTTATTAGTCCCGAAATGTGCCAAAAACTCGGGGTGAGCAAAAATATCTGATCCGACCGACCCGATCCGATAACCCGCCAATCCGAACCCTAAAAGTCTGTATCCGGAAATATCCGTTTAATTTTTATTCGAATCTGATTCGGGTGATTTTTCCGGATACGGATCGGGATATTTTGCTTAGCGGATATCCGAGAATCCGGTACTATTAATATATAATATATATGTTTTTATAACTAGTATACAATGTTTAATTAGTTTAGATGATCTCAAAATGGTGCTTGTACATTTTTAAGTAATTAAACTCACTTCAATTTTCCAATACAACATTCCTTATTTTATTCCTTTTAATAAAAAAACAATCTTGATTATTATTCTTATAAAATTAAAACCCTAAATCAATAATTCATGTACTAATTTTTGCCTCACTAAACAGAACAAATATGTTTTTTTGTCAAGACTGAGTACTCATCGTTGAATTGAATTTTGATTATATAAGTTAAAGTTATAACTTTATATATACTTGTCAATTCCTCTTGTTATATAATATATACATTTATGGTTCTCAATTTGAAAAAAATTGACAAGTTTAATTATTTGAAAAAATTACAGGGAGTTGCAAATGGTGTTATTGTTTGCACTTTGCGGATTGTTAGTTTTGATTGAATTAGAAAAAGTAACACTTAGATTTAATTTTTAATAGGTTTTCTAGTAACCGGATAATTTGGATATCCGAGTCGAATATCCGATCCGGATAATATTTACCGGATACGGATAGGAGTTTTGTGAATATTTTTTACCGGATATCCGACATACCGGACCGGATCGGATATATCCGTTTGCTCACCCCTACCAAAAATACAAAACATGCAAAATGGGCCCAAACTAGGCCTAATAGCACTTATTAGCCATGAAATAGGCCAAAAACACAAGAAATGCAAAATAGGCCCAATAGTACTTATTACTCCCGAAATGGGCCAAAAACACAAGACATGCAAAATGGGCCCAAACTAGGCCCAATAGCACTTATTAGTCATGAAATAGGCCAAAAAACACAAGACATGCAAAATGGGCCCAAATTAGGCCCAATAACACTTATTAGTAATGAAATAGGCCAAAAGCCCAAGAAATGCAAATTGAGCCCAAACTAGGCCCAATAACACTTATTAATCATGAAATAGGCCAAAAACCCAAGAATTGCAAATTGGGCCCAATAAGGCACAATAGTACTTATTAGTCATGAAATAGGCCAAAAGTCAAAGAAATGCAAAATGGGCCCAATAGTACTTATTAGTCATGAAATAGGCCAAAAACCCAAAAAATGCAAAATGGGCCCAAACTAGGCTCAATAGTACTTATTAGTCCTGAAATGTGCCAAAAACACAAGACATGCAAAATGGGTCTAAACTAGGCCCAATAAATAGGACTTATTAGTCATGAAATAGGCCAAAAACACAAAAAATGTAAAATGAGCCCAAAGTAGACCCAATAGTACTTATTAGTCCCGAAATGGGCAAAAAACACAAGACATGCAAAATGGGCCCAAACTAGGCCCACTAGCACTTATTAGTCATAAAATAAGCCAAAAGCCCAAGAAATGCAAAATGGGCCCAAACTAGGCCCAATAACACTTATTAGTCCCGAAATAGGCCAAAAGCCTAAGAAATACAAAATGGGTCCACACTAGGCCCAATAGTACTTATTAGTCATGAAATAGGCTAAAAAGCCTAAGAAATGCAAAATGGACTCAAATTAGGCCCAATAGCACTTATTAGTCATGAAATAGGCCAAAAGCCCAAGAAATACAAAATGGGCCCACACTAGGCCCAATAGTACTTATTAGTCATGAAATAGGCCAAAAGCCCAAGAAATGCAAAATGGCCCCCTCCCCCTTTCATGACTAATAGGTACTATTAGTCATGAAATAGGCCAAAAACCCAAGAAATGCAAAATAGGCCCAAACTAGGCTCAATAGTACTTATTAGTCGTGAAATGTGCCAAAAACACAAGACATGCAAAATGGGCCCAAAGTAGGCCCAATAGGACTTATTAGCCATGAAATAGGCCAAAAACACAAGAAATGTAAAATGGGCCCAAAGTAGGCCCAATAGTACTTATTAGTCCCGAAATGGGTCAAAAATACAAGACATGTAAAATAGGCCCAAACTAGGCCCAATAGCACTTATTAGTCGTGAAATAGGACAAAAAGCCCAAGAAATGCAAAATGGGCCCAAACTAGGCCCAATAGCACTTATTAGTCCCGAAATAGGCCAAAAGCCCAAGAAATGCAAAATGGACCCAATAGTACTTATTAGTCCTGAAATTGGCAAAAAAAGAGAAAAACGGGCCCAATAGTACTTATTAGTCCTGAAATGGGCCAAAAAACAGAAAAACGGGCCCAATAAGGCCGAATTAGCATTTTTAAGGTACAATAGGCCAATAAAGCAAAACTACTAAAGTATAAATTTCATAAAACATCATGAAAGTAATAATTAGATAAGAAATCATAATAATTTATTAGTATAAACTATAATTCTTCGACATCTTCATCTTATAACTTAAAATTTTCGAGTTCTTCATGCTATAGCGTAAGTATAAAGTTCAATATATAACTTCATAAGACTTCGTCATATCATATGACTATATAGTACAATTAATAACTTCTTAAAAAATCATTATTTTACATGGTATAGCGTAAGTATAAAGTTCAAGTATAAAATCATAAGACTTCGTCATATCACATTAGTATATAATACAAGTGATAACTTCTTAAGAAATAATATTAATACATTAGTAAAAACTATAAAATTGGACCTTTTTCATACTACATGCTATGGCGTAAATATAAAGTTCAAGTTATAACTTATTAAGATTTTGTAATATCACATTACTATATAGTACAAGTGATATTTTCTAAAGAAATGATTATATTATATTATTATAAACTATAATTAGCGACTTCATAAGACTTCATATATAACATAAGTATGAAGTTCAATATATAACTTTAGGTTCGTAACTTCATGACATAAGACTTCTTCATATCACATTACTGTATAGTACAACTACTACTTGCTTAAGAATTCATTATATCACATTAGTATAAATTAAAATTGATGAATATTGTATAAGTATAAAGTATTAAAATCTTAAAATAACAATTAATATTATCATAAAGTTATCTTATGAATGCATTTAATCACGAAAATTAAATTTTAAGTAGTGTGCGCTTATTGTAAGCGCACAAAGCTATGCTCAATGTTTAATCGTCGTGTTGGGCCAATACGGTACTGGGCCCAAATATAGGCCCAGGTGTTGTGCGCTTACAATAAGCGCACAAGTCTGTGCGGTTACAATAAGCGCACAACACCCGGGCCTAGTACTATATAACGGCCGATTGTAACGGATAAAAATGTGACCGTTTGTGCGCTTAATGTAAGCGCACAAACGGTAATTTTTATAATCGAAATATTTTCCACCTATAAATACCATAGTCAATTTCATTCTCTTCCACATCCAAACACAACATTCAACTCACATTCGGTGGCTTCAATTATCAACGGTCGTTTTTTGTGCGTTCCCGAGCTCAAGATCCGTCGTGCAGAGGAAAAAACTCGACCCGCGAGGGATTATTCAGTTTCTCGGTAACGTTATTCATCTTTCTTTGGCTTTAATTTTTTTTTAGAGTTTATAGCTTGTGATAACAAAATTCATATTCCAAATCCGGGATACCAAGATCGTTGGATAGTATGGATTCATCGTCCAGCAGTGCACATGCTCCAGTTACAATGTGCCAATGCAATTTCCCGGTCGTCTTGTACACTTGCGACAGACCCGTTCACTACAGAAGAAGGTACCTCGCATGCAAGGATTACATCCCAATGGAGCGGGATGGGGAGATGAGAGGGTGTCGTACCTTTTAGTGGCTTGATCCACCGTACGACGACAATGCTGCCAAGATTATCAGAGAATTGGTGCTGGAAAGAAATGAGCTTAAAAAGCTTTGCGACACCCTTTCAGATTCAAACGTGGAGTTGAGGAAGAAGATATATTATCGGGGTTATAATTACAAGCAATAAGTTTATTATGTCTTTTGATTACATAAGTCTGTAAATGTATGAATAATGTTATTATTACAGCATTGAGTTTGAGTCATTGCCTTGTGGCCATTATCTCGTTCACCACCTCAAGAATTCTAAAGGAGGGTGAGCCTTCGATGACCAAGTAGAACCCGTCGAACTTTCTGATTTGCCCATTTTTCTGGCAGCAACACATAAATATTTAGAATCCACAAACTCCGGTTCAGTATCATAAGGAGCTTCTTATATGATACTGAACCGGGGTTTGTGGATTCCAAGTATTTATGTGCTGCTGCCAGAAAAGGGGCAAATCAGAATGTTCGACGAGTTCGACTTGGTCATTGTAGGGTCACCCTCCTTTAGGATTCTTCAGTCGGTCAACGGGATAATCTACACAATGCAATGACACCAACTCTGTAACACCCCCAAATTTCCTTTTTGAAAGTATTACTCCAGTGACCTCGGATATAACATCCCGAAGTCACCCCAGGCTTTTCCAAAAGATATAACCATCAACAAACAACAATTATGATACAAAATATCATAACATTTGATTAAAACCATAGTCGCGGAATTTCAACACAATTCCAAATATGACCAAATACATCATCTTTACATCGGAAGTCTTTACACAAAACATAATAACAACCGGGTCTTGATCGCAATGATCACCCGCCAAGGATCCTTAACCTGGATAAAACTCTTCAAAACACCGTTTGCCTTCATAGTCGTTCTAGCCTTTTTGGACCTGCAACCTATCTGATGTGCCGAATCGAACGGATGACACCAGTCAACAAAGCAGATAACAAATGCGGTTGGTTAGTCTAAATGAATAGACCATGCAAGGGCACAAAGTAGAGTGGTTCGAAGTAGTCGTATTAGGTTAGACTCGTCGTCACTCGAATAGCAGTCGAGTACGATAGTCAACCACCATACTTCTACTGAAATCTATGAAAAGACATAATCAAGAGAAGATTCTGGAGACCGAGTCTCACATCAATCAATTCCAAAAGAAGACTCCAACGAAATGAGCCTTATCGGAAACATGACAAATGTTGGGGAACATTAATACACACAAACATAAAAAAACAAGTTGGTGTTTCAGTTCATAACCGACCTCACCGCTTAACGCAAATTTAGATTAGAAAGAGAACTTTACTCTGACCCAATTCAAGACGAGTTCTCCTAACTGCACTACTCTAAGCTGCACCACTCTTAGCTGCACTAATATTAGCTGCACTAATATTAGCTGCACTACTCTTAGCTGCACCACTCTCCCAAGAGTATACTAAAATATGTGCATCACCGCACTTAACTTATTAATACAAACACACAACACTCTTAACTTAAAATAGGAGAACGCACATTTCTCATTTCCTTAAATGAGAAATCCCGAGCTCACACATTACTTCTTATAATCAGACATTAACCTTAATAACCTCGAATCTTACAATCTCAATTTCCTTAAAGATACTTCTCACAATTCCATTACTCATTCTCATCGAATTTGGCCCTTATGCCAAATTCTAACTTAAATCCTTTAAAATTCAAGAACAATCACAATATCTTGTTCCTACGTTCCTCGAAACATATCTCATGAGATATTACTCTTAATTCCTTAAGGTATCATTCTGAAAATGATTAATCTACTATAATGCTTATAACACAAGCTCACTTATAAGAGATAACTCTTAATCTCTTAGAACATTAACTCCACACATTTATCCTTAATCACTTCATCATCTCACAACCTTATCTCCATACTACACATCATGTAATAATTCTTACTGAATTCTTATTACCTCAGGATCATCAACATATCCTATCCTTAAACTGTAACCTTTCTATTTAAGTGGTCACCTCTTAACACAATAACTTTACAACTTAATCTTCTTCAAAGAGTTGCACCTTAAGCCTTATAGATGACATACTCACAAGATGTCCATCCTTAACAGTTCCTAAGAGTCATAACTCTTCATCCTTTGGAAATTCCACTTATCGAGTCCAACGACTCGTACTGTCTTTAAACGACTTATTTCTATCTTAAAATCCTTATATTCACATGCCAACTACTATCCATCCTGGACTCAATCGCAACATTTCCTTATATTACCTCAAACGAATCTCAAATAGATCTCCCCAAAGGATACCTATGATTTCGTACACTTGGCTTTTCCAAAAGCTTTAACCATTGGTCCTACATGGGTCATACTTTACTTATGATCCTGACCATCCTAACTCTGGATTTCACAGTCTTACTCAAGACCACAATAAGGAAAACGAGTTCCTGAAGAATTATTCCCTTAATCAATTATTCCTTCACAATACTTTATCCACACTAATGCATACAACATGATTAAGAACAGATACAAAGCTTTAAACCTTAGGGTGACAACTATGTCCACCCAATTAGTACAACTACCGAAGCTTATTAATTATGTGCGACAACGACACTTATCTTATTTAATTCAAAAACCCACATCACGTTATAAGTTTTTAAATATCCACATCACGATTATATCCACATCTTATTTATATCCACATCTCATTTATATCCACATCTCATTTATATCCACATCCGTTGGTGTCAGGGTCTCCACTGCCCTTTAATCAATAATTATCAAGAAACGACTGGACCGCACATAGAGCCCAACCACATCCGTTGTATCCACATCCGTTGGGGTTAGGGTCTCCACTGCCCTCTCACCCAATAATTATTAAGAAACGACTGGACCGCACATAGAGCCCATCGTTCCTACGAATACTCGTGCTAATTAAACAGTTTGCGCACAACAATATTATAACTACTAGTGCTAACTAAACAGTTCAACACAGTAATTACTCACATCAAAGTCATCCTGGCAATCAATTTAACATAGACTATCTACTAGTGCTAACTAAGCAGTTCAAGCACAACAATATTATAACTACTAGTGCTAACTAAACAGTTCAACACAGTAATTATTCACATCAAAGTCATCCTGGCAATCAATTTAAACATAGATATAATAGAAACGGCTAATCCTTACCTGGACTTAGCGTTCCTGCAAATCCACGTGCTATTTTAGCATTAAGTCAACATTAAATTCACAACAATACCATCACGGTAATTAACACACAGTACTCGAGCTAATTAAACAGTTCACTTTAATTGCCCTAGCCCAAATCCGAACAGCAGAATATTCCCGAATCTGCATTCAATATGGTTTTGGCCATAACTTTAGTTATACAACTCGGAATCCAATTTCGCAAAGTTCCAGCCGCTCGTATGAAAGTCTACTATTTACTGAGCTTAACCCCAACTTTACCAAAATTACAGAACTGGCCCGGTATTTCCGGCAGTGCACGAACAAGTCCTTCATGCAACATATGTCTATAATAGCGTTGATCTAACAGATATACAACCTATTATAACATCATATTCTTTTAATCAATTATTAACAAAGCTGTTCCCAACGAACAATAAATTAGTAAATCATCCCAAATTAATTAACAACTAAACAATTGATAATTAATTGAAATATGGAATGATGAGCAAGAGTGAACCGCCACTTGCCTTAGATCCGACGAAAGCTTAGCCAGGCTTGGAGACAATTATGGGTTTCCGGGCTCGACGCAGGGACAGATCTGAGACCACAGATTCCTCTGGATCGACCCAAAATGAAACCCTAAGTTAGATTCGATATCTACATATACGAATCTAAAAGAATACGAAAGGAATCGAAGGAACAAAGTCCTGATCGAGACCACAAAGCCCAAGCCACACCACGACTGCCCAGCCATACCGCGGGTGCGGTGGCATCTAGCCGCGGGTGCGGTGGCGTTTCAGTGGTGAGACGATCTCAACGACTCACCGGGGAAGATGACGGGGCGACGTGTCGGGGCTCGGTTCGTGGTGGCTCCAACTTATGGACATCTAACACCACCTTGAGAGCACCACCAATACCAACACCAACCAATCTCTGGCGACAACACCGGCGAGAGCTTCGAAACTCCGGCAAGATTCGAGCTTTCCGGCGAAGGCCTTGGGAAAGAGAGAGCTCAAAGAGAGAGAGAGCCGTGAGGGAGAGAGAGAAAAAATGAGAGAGAGATGGCTTATATAGCCTAGATATTTTGTACAAAATATCTCAACAAATATCTCACAAATATCTCAACAAATATCTTGCGTAAATATCTTACACAAATATCTTGCGTAAATATCTTACACAAATATCTTGCGTAAATATATTACACAAATATCTTGCGTAAATATCTTACACAAATATCTTGCGTAAATATCTTACACAACTATCTTGCGTAAATATCTTACACAAATATCTTGTGTAAATATCTAAGCCCTGAAATTACATCGAATGTAATTTATTCCACTCAAGGAATTATTTCGGAAATCATGGATTCTACCAAAAATCCAACTCCACTGAAAGCGAAAAATTAATCGAACGAAAGATGGGAAAATTATCCAAATACCCTTACTAAAAATTAAGGGATATTACAAACTCAATCTTGTCGTTATTTGGATTCTAGGACAAACGGCCATCTATTTGTAAGCATGTAATCGTGTGGATTTGTAGTGTGATATATTTTGGTTATGATAATTTGCGACTCTATAAGTTTGATGTCTTTTGTTATTACCTTATAAATGTATAAATTTCATAGTTGTGATTGCATAAGTTTGATGTCTTTTTGATTACATAAGCCTTACTATGAAACCCACCAAAGCAAAATCATGAGCTAATAACCAAAAGAGACTCACATCTAAAATTATATTGCATTACAAATCGGCTTAGAGTTTTACATCAAGTACTGATAATGTGGATCAACTACGCCAAATAATCTGGATTCTGACCGACTGCCTTGCGGCATTCCCTAAACTCTTGCAATTTCGAATCATACACTCCCTCCCACCACATGATTCTTGGATCGCAATGTTTTTGCCACGCATACATAACGGGTGGTAATGGAGAGTCGGTACTGAGCGTCACCTATACGAATACAAACAAAAAATACGCAATTAGTATACATGATATTGCAATTGAAACATCGAAGTACAAGTAGAGATACAAAACATTACCGGTATCCAGTGGTTGTGATCCCATACGTGTGCTATCCCCGACATTTGTAAGGGAGGTGTGAGGCATGGTCCAGACGGCCTTATTGGTAAGCACAATGAAGGATACTGAGATATGACGATGACAATAACATTATACACCGTGGCAAACACTAAACCCGTGAATGTCATGTCAAGCCAATAATCCGGGCCGCAAGGGGTCTTCACATAGTTAATTTGAACCATTAGATCGTCCCATGACCCTGGTCGTGTAGCTTCTCGTATCGGCTCCCACATTTGTCGGTTGGCACGCAACTCATTTGCCATCGTGCTACGGATCAAGGGATATTGACCCTGACTCATCCCCATAAGCACAACCAAAGACCGATAACCACAATGTCCGTCTGAACGTACATCCATAGCACCGTTAATGTACCCAAACCAGAAGTAATCGATATTCTGAACCCCAAAGTCCACCCCAAAATGAAGCATGGGTTCTTCAGGCCACTCCGATAGACGGACTCCAACATGGTCGGTCTGGACGTACATCTTCTCAAATTGTGATTCTTCTGCTTGCGGTTGAGATTACATGTCCTCTGGGTCGAGCACTACGAAACTTGCTTGCTTTCTGGGACGGCCTGGCCCTTTCACCTTCTCCTTTGCCTTGTCCTTTCCCTTTCCTTTTGCCTTCTCAGACTTCAGTAAGTCTTCTCTTACGTGCTCATGCAAGCTCTTTTCCCTAGTCGGCGACCCCTTTGGCTTGTTCTTCGCACCACTTGGCCTTCCCTTTCTACATATATCCGTCGGCTCCATAAATGTACTATGTTCCGGATGCTCCAAGGCAATGTACAGATCACTCACTTGCCATAACGTGGCTTGGCTCAAAGTTCGGTCTTGCACTCTCGACCACATCTCATGCAATCTCAACTCTGGAACGGACATCAGAACATTGTCGTCGGCAAGCGCAAATGTTGTTGGATCCTCTTCCCAATACAAGTCCTTCCAGAAGTCGTGAATGTCGTCTGGAGTGAGAGTTGTCCTCATAATGATGGCTTCTGCAATATCGTGGACGCACGGCAACCCAAGGCTGTCTCTCACCCAATGATCGTCGCATACTTCTGAATAGTCCTCCTTGACTAACTTATCATACATGGCCAATAACAAATCAAAACACTTATCTGACACTCTACAGAAGAGCCTTGAAGAGACCATTCGGGCAAGCTTCGGAACCTTGGATCGTTGAACTCCATTGGTCGTGTAGACAGTGAGTTGTTCATGGTCGCCCTAATCGTGTCGATTTGAATAATGATTGCATGGTGGATCCTCACAATCACTCTGTTAAAGCCGCCTTTGTAATACCCCTTAATTTTAGTAAGGGTATTTGAGTAATTTTCCCAACCTTCGTTCAAATTAATTATTTCGCTTTCAGTGGAGTTCGGATTTTCCGTAACATCCATGATGTCCGAAATAATTTCGTGAGTGGTATAAAATACATTCGATGTATTTTCGGGACTTAGAATATTTGTTTGGATACAAACATATAATTTCCGGGGTTTAAAAACCCATACCAAAACTTTCCCCAAAATTTTGCACGTCATTCCTCTCGTGTATGGTCGGGGAAGTTACACGCAGCTTCGTTTCTCCCGCATACGTGTTGTTGGATGCCCCTCTTGATTTTTGTGTGGTCAGGGGAAGAGACACGTCTTCTTCCTTGGGCTAGGAATAGAGGTGGTCTTAAAATCTTGAGGTACACCAACACCAAACCTTTCCATCTCTCTCGTGGATTTGCTCGCCGGAGTCAAGCTCGCCAGAGTCGTCAAGAGGCCGCACCGAGCTACTGTGAGGAGCCACAAAGGGCTGCCGTCGCCAC
Source organism: Rheum nobile (assembly GCA_027886185.1). Taxonomy (NCBI): domain Eukaryota; kingdom Viridiplantae; phylum Streptophyta; class Magnoliopsida; order Caryophyllales; family Polygonaceae; genus Rheum; species Rheum nobile. The sequence goes on along the minus strand of WOAB01000207.1, from coordinate 1,758,930 downwards.
CGTTGGCTGCTGCTCCTCCCCGGCGACAAGGCAAACCACTGACGAGGCGCCGCGAGTCGGAGCTATCCGCTGATGCTACCGTCGTTGCGCGTTGCTGCTCCCTCCCGGCGTCGACGCTGCTGTTGCTTCACCGATGCTGGTTGCTGCTGGTGGCTGTGCTCCCGGCGATGCGAACCAGCCCGGCGGCGAGGAGCTTCTTCCCGGCGAGCCGATCGCTGCGTTCGGTGGCTGATGTTGTTGTTGCATCTGTTCGTGAATTGGGAGGTTGAAGAAGGGTATGGGTCCTACCCCCCTTAATCAATTCTTAGTGGGCCGTAAAGCCCAAATTCAATCCAGTCCAGATTTAACCCGAAATTATACGAGCGAACGTGATTCGCTGGATCGTGTGTGGACTCGTAATCTGTTGGAGCTATCTGAAGCATAGACCATATCCTTGGAAAAGATATCATCAGTAATCGTCTCGTCTAGATTCATCGCCGAATCTACTCTAGGCAAGTGGCGGTTCGCTCTTGCTCATCATTCCATATTTCCATTAATTATCAATGGTTTGATTGTTAATTAATTTGGAATGATTTACTGTTTTGTTGGGAACAGTTTTGATAAATGATATGGATTAAAATATGATATTATAATAGGTTGTATATCTGTTAGAACAACGCTATTATAGATATATATTTTATGAGGATTGCCAGGAGGGCAACAATATGAAAAGAATATGATATTATAAATAGGTTGTATGTCTGCTAGAACAACGCTATTATAGATATATATTTTGGCCTGAGGGCTTTGATATGATTATTGTTGTGCTTGGACTGTTTAGTTAGCACGAGTATTCGTAGGAGCGATGGACTAATTGCGGTCTAGTCGTTTCTTGATAATGAAAATGGTGCTAAGGGTTCTAAACTCAAAGACCATTTGGTGGGTCAAGACCGATCTCTATACTCGGGTATAGAGATGGTGGCACGAAGCTGGTGCTACAAATCTTGGGATTCGTCCCATTCAGGAGTATGTCCCTCATGGCGAAACATATGTCCTATATGTCCCTCATGGCGAAACATATATTCAATATATGTCCCTCATGGCGATACATATATTTAAAAGCCTATAACGTGATGCGCGTTTTGGAATTAAATAAGATAAGTGCCATCGTAGCACATGATTAATATACCTTGGGCGAGTAGTGCAGCTAAGTGTAGTGCAGCTAGGAAAGCTCGTCTTGACTTTGATCAGAGTACCGTTCTCTTTCGAATCTGGATTCGCGTTAAGCGGTGAGGTTGGTCGTGAACCGAAACATCAAGTCGTTTTTGAACGCTTGTATGAAATTATTTATGTTCCCCAACATTGTCATACTTCCGATAAGACTCAATTCATTGGAGTCTTCTTTTGGGTTGATTGCTACGAGACTCGGTCTCCAGGATCTTCTCTTGTTCATGCCTTTTGATATCTTCCAGTAGAAGTATGGTGGTTGACTATCGTCGTCGGTTATTATTCGAGGAGCGATGAGTCTAACCTAATACGACTACTCGAACCATCTGCTTTGTACCCTTGTATAGTCTTTCATTAGACTAACCAACCGTAATTGTTCTCTACATGGTTGGCTGGTGTCATCCGTTCGATTCGGCACATCAGATGAGTCGAGAACCCATGAAGGCTAGATCGACTATGAACATGAACAGTATTTGAAAATGTTTTAATCAGGCTACGATCTTTGGGAGTTGACTACTGAGGTCAATACTCTGGTAAATTATTTTAAGTCTTCCGCTGTATTGTAATAACTCTGTATTTTGTCGCATTTGGAATTGTGTTGAAATTCCGCGACTATGTTTTAAATGAAAGTTATGGTAATTTTGTATCATAATTGTTCTTTATGAATTGTGTTTCAATGGTAAAGCCTGGGGTGACTTCGGTGTGGAAACCGAGGTCATTGGCGGTAATACCTTTCCAAATGGGCTAAAGATTTGGGGGTGTTACAGCCTTTGCTAGACCCCACAATATCTTTCAAGACACGGTGCATCTCCTCAACTCTATATAAAAAAAAAATTGCATTAGCACGACTTTGGAACTCAATATAAAAAACAATCAACTACACAATGTTCAAACGATACATGTTTGAAGTCCTCAATGCTCTGAGCCTCTCCTCGTAGCTTTCCTCGGTGGTCGAGCAAAAAAGTCCTCAGCACTAGTTTGTAAACATATCGACTCTTGCACTGTCTTTTATAACCTTGTTGGCATGTGCTTTGATGTTGTTTCTAATATGGACCCAGCACAAGAGGTGTCTTATCGGGACGTCTTCGAAAACTACCTTAATGGCTTTGATGAGAGCCTTTTCACAATCGATCATTATAGCCTTTGGCATTACTCCCAATTGCTCAAACAAGTTTCGAAGGGCCCTCACTATCCACTGGTAATGGAAAAAACTTTTCCGCTTGGGTTAATGCGTATGCAATGTTGAACATCTTGTGAGTGCACGTAAAACCAACAATCTCCACCAAAGACATATCATATCTATTCATAGGCATAAGAAATAAAAGTACCAATATTTAGTGAATATAACTAATCAAATTGTAGCACATAGCAAAATATCTAACTATTATTAAAATGTATTACATACTTATTTGTCTTGTATGTGGCGTCAATGATCACAACGTGCGGAAACTTCTTCAACAACCGTAGCGACTCTGGGTGAGCAAAAAACAGGATCTCCACCTCGTCCCCTTTCTTCACATTCCTAAGAGGATAAAAAAGATACTCGTTCTCTTTCAAAAAATGAAGAGACCACTGGGTAACCGTCAATTCCCCACGATCCTCGTACTGGAGCTTCTGCAAGAAGTTGGAAACCTGCTTCGTTGATGTTACGTTTCCTGAAAAGTTTTTCCTCAAGTCTGAAACAATCTCCTTCGGAGTCTTTCGACAATCGCCCCATCTCCTAGCCATGGCCTCCTCCTCCTGGGTCATTCGACCCATGAATGCATTCCCATGAAAGCTAGTGTGAAGCTTGTGGTTGTGGGTGCCATGTATAACATCCAAGACCCATCTTTCAATAACATACCCTAGCTCGTTTTTCAAACGATACGCATACAACTCGAATCTACAATCGCACTTCTTCGATATGCGTTTTCGACTCCTCGGAACCGACAACTCCGGATTTTTTACATTAACTTTCTGCCTCCCAGATTTTGGTTCACCATATCTATCGCATGTCAAACTAACTACATACGTATTTGAGGTACGTGTCACCAAAACTATCATCAACTCTTTTGCTATATCTCTCGCCCACTCAACCATTTCAATCACTCTCCCAAACTAGGCCAGTACGAAATCGTTCTCCATAATCTTCCCCCTATAATTATTTTTTATTTATGAATTATTATACTGTCTACAATTAGAACAAACTAATAATACAACAAATTTACAAAGTCATTAATTCATAACAAATTCACCTACTACAATAGAAGCTATAATCTATATATAAACTGTGTATAAAATAGAACAATGAAAAGATAGCATATTTTTGTTCATTTCTATCCATACATACTTCATAAAAATACATATTTACATTCTGACTACTAAGTTTCTATTAAATGAACAATCAAATGGAGCGACTTTTACTACATCACAATTTAATACAATCTACATATATTTGCATAGCTTTAATTAAAGGAAATAAAAAGCCCTTAATTATTTAAACACTAACCATGAACAAATCGCCGCTCGGATCACAATCATTTCCTTCGTCTTCGCAAGCCGACAACCAAGAGTCGCTCCATTCTTCGTCTACTTCTTCATCTTCTCGAGCTTGTACCAATCTCGTTCCTCATCTTCACTTTGTATCAAATTGTTTTCCTCACTTTCATCATTAGAATACATGTTGAATGTTGTGATTTGGTGTGAAAGAAGAAGAAAATTGTGGTGTGTATTTATAGGCTGAAAATTCGACCGTTAGAAATATGATCGTTTGTGCGCTAATTTTTAAAAGTATAATCTGTGTGCTTACAATAAGCGCACAGGAGGTTGTGTTGTACGCTTACAATAAGCGCACAACTAATCCTATTTTTTTCTTTCAATTTTACCCTTATGCGAGAGATTCGTATACAAAAATATTGTGTGCATATAGGTAGACCCTTTACTGAAGTTACAAACTAAGAAAACATTTACCCACAAAACAACAGAGATAAGCAAAATAGAGAAAGGCCTAAACGGCGCAGCTAGCTCAGCCAAATAGCCGCCGCCAAAACACTAGACAGTGAGCTCCTTATTAAAGATCCAGCTGAACTTAGCCGCGAACGGCTTCATCTTCTTGGCTCGCTGTTCGGCTCTCTCCTGAAGCCGCCTAATCCTGGGGGCCAAGCCGCACACGAACTCCTGCGCCTCCCTCCCCTCCGGCGTCAGCCCCTCCACCTTCTCCAGCCTCCACCGCCCCACCAGGTGCTCCAATATATCGGCGTAGTCCGAAGCCGTGTACACGCCGAGCCGCTGCGCCACGGCGGCGTAGTGGTCGAAGAGCTGCGGATCCCGTCCGTCGTACATGAGGTGGGCCGGCATGGTTATGTTCTTCCTCATCATGTCGCCGATTGCCAGCATGGCGCCGCTGGGGTCCACCTCCAGGACCTTCTCGACAATCCGCTGGTAGGCGTGCTCGTGACGCTTCTCGTCGGCGGCGATCGTGCCGCAAATGCGCGCCAGCACGTCGTCGCCGCGCTGCTTCGCGAGCCGAGCCGTGTTGCCGTGGGAGACGGCGGTGGCGCGCTCCTGGAACGATGTGTAGATAAACCCTAAGTAAGGGTTTTTGTCTGTACCTGGCTCCTGCACGTGCCGATTTCCCGGTTTAGTTCTCCCTTATAATACAAGTCACGTGACTCTAAACCCGGTTTTTAGCCTCTCTTTTAACAACCCGACTTTCTAGTTACACTAGCCCATTCTCAACATAAAAGATGAAGTTCAATTTTAACTCCATTGCCTATTTCAATTTGTCATACCAGCCTTGACAATTCACATTGAACACGTAGCAAAATTTTCAGACCCGAAAATAAAAAAATATTTTTTCTAACCGCACCAGCCTAATATGGGCCCCACTAACCAGCTTTTCGTCAGAAGTTTAGCAAATCTGTTTTGACAGATTTTTCCCAAGCAAGCACAACACAAAGGAAAACAAAAATTATGTTAAACTCTTCTTTCTACTAAATTGTATCAATTATTATTATATTATTGTAAGAAGATAAACTCTTGTTTCTACTAAATTGTATCAATTATTATATTATTGTAAGAAGATAATGTGATAACCAGCTAGAATTAACCAGACGCAACAACAAAATATTCATGCAGGCAGAAATGCAAGATGAAAGATTAATGTGTGAGGGGATTTGAATTTAATAAAAATAAAAAATTACCATGCCCGAACCGATCAAGTACTGAACCGTGCGCTCGACCATGCGCATATCAACCCGGCCGGTTAAATACAAATAAGAGCGGAGCAGATCCCCATGGCGGTTCTCCTCGGCGGTCCAGCAGCGGATCCAAGTAGCCCAGGGACCCGGATCCGTGCCCGAATCGGGGTGGACCCCATCCAAGGAGTTAAGCATGGACTGATAAGTGGGCAGAGCGTCTTCTGTGATCATATCCCCCACCAACACCACAAAGTAGTCATCGGAGAGCTCCGATGACCGCTCGCGTAGGGCCCGCACTTCCTCATGGAACTCATCCAACGGCCGAGATGAGTCGGGCAGGAAATCCTGCGGCTGCCAGCACTCCTCCACCGGCTTCAGCAGCGGCATCACGTGCTCCCCTGCCCACCCCTCGATCGCCTTGATCACCTCCGACTGCCCCGGCGGCAATGTCGGTAGCACCGGCGGGCGCTTCTTCGCCGGCGCCACCGCCACGGCGGAGATCCGGGCGGCGGGGAGGCGGGAGCGTTGGGTCAAGGTGTAGGGAGATGGAAGAGATACTGAGTGAGAAGCCATGAGTTTTTTTTGTTTAGGGTCAATTTGTGAAGTTGTTTGGAAAGTGGGTTTATTTATAGTGGGGGATTTTTTATCTTTTTTTTGTTTATAATGTTTTGGTTGGGAAAATTGGATTAATTACAGAGCTTACAAATGAATGCTGTGGGTCACGTGTGCAAAACAAGGGGTGGGTGCAGTGGTTTTGGGAGTTCAGTGGGAGAAGAAAAAGGCAGGAGATCGAGTAAAAAATGTACTGTATAATGAATGCTGTGGGTTTAACACTGATCAGTTGATTTACCGCTAAAATGGTGTTATTACTTGTGTAGTACCTACTATTTGCACGAGAATTTTTTTTTTAATTTAAAAAAAAATAGTATATAAAAAATATATATTTAATTGATATAGAAATATGTAGGTAGTGACTATTATAAAAGTAGATGAACGCTAATATAAAAAATGACTAATTGAATAAAAAATATTGAAGAGATTAACAAAATACATTATCGAAAGATAGGCGAAACTCTCCATAACTTTATTAATAGTAAAATTGGCTAAGTAGTTTTGAAACGTGGATAGTTATATCTCTAACATTTATACTACTAAAACGATAAAGAATAATCAAAATATTATCTAATACATGAAAATGAAACCCTAAACATAAAATCTCGTAAGATATTTAAAATTGCTACAAATTATGAAAACTTCATTGTATACTACATTGGTAGTAGTATTAGATCTTTTTTTTGTTTTTGTCCCATATCAAAATCTTCAAACCTTTCTTCAAAGTAACTCTTGATGATGCAACATAAAACTGACCATGAGTGATGCAACATAAAACTTACCACGAGTAAAAACAGGACGTGAAAGATACAAATCGATATTTGTAAGAGCTTGGCCTTGGCTATTGTTTATCGTCATAGCAAAACAGACACTCTAAGAGAAATTGTCTTCGTTGAAACTTGAACGGGTATGAAGTGTCCGACGGTGACATGAGCATGCGAGGATTCAAAACTGTATGTTTAATATTGTAGTTAAAATAATTCTTCCTTGTATAACATGAATGCCGAGTTGCGTGGTTATCAATCTTGTCCCATTGCATAAACTTGAAGACTGATCAATATTTCAAAGCAGCATAATAAGGACCTTAACCTTAGTTTTCAATACATGATTTGGGACACCAAAACATCTAATACTTTTCAAGTAGTCAGAAGTATAAACACTTGCATCATTGTCTGCAATAAAACCTGTCTTGCGAAGGCTAGAGGGTTTTGGGCCCATTGGCCCTTTAAGAGTTTTCAATTAACAAAACTACCCCTTACTAGTTTTTATGTATTTTTCATACCCCCTACTAGCTTATTTTATTATTATTTTCCCTCCTTCTTCTTTGTTTTTTCTCTCTCTAAAATATTGTTTTTTTGGGGTTTAAGGTTTAGGGTGTAGGGTTTAGGGTTTAGGGGGAGGGGGTTAGTTCTTAATAAAAATGTCGCACATAGGTCATTTACCCAACTCATCCCAAAGGTTATCTGAACTGAGATAGACTTTCTCATTACCTGGTAACAAAGACAATATATAATTATTAACTCTATAATTGCTGAGATAGACTTCATGTGTTGGTGCAAGAATTGCTCGTTCTTCAAAGTATTTTGGAGACAATTGATTGTCCAAAAGAGAGGGATAAACAAACTTAATAATTGCTGAAATCATATCTAAGTCATAATCCTTCACCAATAGTTCATTAGGAATTTGTATTTGTGCTTCTCCATCTTGTCATCACCTACAGTATCATCTCCGATACTTAACACCCTTTCAGAAAATTTCTTTGCTTCTTGAATATCATAATCAGATGTACCTTGTTGAATCCTCATATTTCTTGTCAAATTAAGAATTTTGCAATATTCCCACAAATAAGAGGAATTAATGGTGGAAAAAAATAATATCTTGCTTTCTTCCTTTTGTGATAACGGGTAGGATTTGCCTAAAGTCTCCACCAAATACTACGACTTTCCCTCTAAAAGGTTGTACTGAACTAAGGGGATTTGTAGCCCATAGAATATCTTTTAAAGTCATGTCTAATGCTTCAAAATAGAATCTATTCGTCATTGGAACTCATCCCAGATAATAAGTTTGGTAGCACAAATCAATTCAGATAGTTTTGTATCTGAACTTAAGTTGTAAAGTTAACAAAACTCTAACTTGTGAAGATGATCAAACTATATTAACTACGACCAATAAGTACTTTAAAAATAATATTAATAATGATAAATTATATTTAACAAATACGTTGTGAAGATTAGGCCCATATGAAATTTGGTTTACAATTATGTTAAAGTGGATTATTTATTTTATAGAGTTGTCGTTTGAAGATAAAAATACATTATGAAAGTGCATATATATATATCATATTATAATATAATACATATATAAACAATGTAATTGATAAATAAAACATACTATATGCTCTTTAGTTCGTATAAATTGGATTTAATAGACTATACGAAATACATTAGTTATGGAAATTGGTAAGTAAACTACTACAACATAAATACTGGATTTATCTTAATCGACTTCGAGAGAACCTCTTCAATAATATTTTATATATTCTTGATAGAAATCTACGGTTTCAAGCAATTTGTGGACTTGATCATAAAAATATTGTATAGCTTCAATCTGTAGAAAAATTATAGAGAAGATTTGTAAAAATAATAAGTGTTTTAAGATGATATAGCAAGATTAGTTGATGTAGAATTACTTACACCATCAAATAAGATATATGAAAAATAGACTTTTCTATCTATTCATGATTAATTAGGAAAATAAAGGGTTAAAAACTCCCTATGCATATAAATTGAGATTCTATAATAAAAACTTTTCTTATTAATGATTGTGGTTACTTACTATAATCAAAACTTATCTTATTTTATACATGGAATAATTTTTTATTTTTTTTGTATCTTTTCAGAACTTTTTACAGCTCTTTTAGTTGATAATCTTTTATTTTTATTTTTTTCCTAATAGTTGTATGATGTAGTGGATGATGGTTAGATGAGTGATGATATGTAGGCAAATCAAACGTGGTGACGACACCTAAGGTTTTGGTTTAGTAGATATATAGTAGATTACACTCTGCGCTTTGAATGACTTTAGAAAAAAGATTATGCATACCAATAATATGTTTCATAAAATATATTGACATGGTCATAAACCATTATACTTATAGCATGTTTTCACCTTTGTTTTGTATAAAGTTTACTTTTAACGACTCTAACTTTCGGATCCTAGTCTTATCTTTCCGGAATGTTAGAATACATTCATAGAAACATATTTTCATGGTAACTAAATTGAAATATTATCCATTGCATATTTCCAAATGTAGTTGATAATCCCTCATTAAACTACTTATTGGTGGTGTCTAGAATTTTTTGCCTTTATTATTTAGTATTATTATATGGAAATATAATATTATATATAAACTATATGCTTTTGATTGAGATGTTTAGTTTTGGAAATAGAATAACCTTATATATAATTACACGATTTCTATTTAACGCCCCGACAAATTTCTATTTAACGCTTCGGTCCATCCGTGACGGACGAAATATGTTCATCCGTGACAGACGAAACATGTTCATCCGTGACGGACGAAACATGTTCATCCGTGACGGATGAACATTTTGATCTTAATCCGCGACATGATTTTGGAATCGCCATAACTTTTGATTCCCTAGTCCAAACGCGCTGAAATTTGGAGGAGTTATAGTTGACATCTTGATCTTTAATCTGACATTGGAATCACTCAATTCAGGATTACGTAGAAAAAGTTATACTTCTCCAAAGGCGGGACAAAAAAACAGAGATCTCTTAAGCGCCAAAGCGAGTACAGTAGCATTAAGTCGGCTTACAATATTATTGCAATCATGGATCACAATAGCATTACAATGTGCGAGTACAATAGCCTTTAAGTCGACTTACGACCTCGTCTCTTTCTTGTGCAAGAAGGTCCCAATGCCATTAGCTGAGAAATGAATGGATCATACAGACAAGAATCAGAGGCATCATGTGCATGCTCCCACATGACAAATACTGGAGGCAATGGTGACGCCTATGATAGGACCATCTACAAAAGAATGGAGAACGTACTCAGTTGCCTAGTTCATGGGTTCAAGTAATTAAATGACTAGTACCATACTGACATGAAATGTCTCTCCTTCTCAACATGGCAGATGCAAATCGTCTTAAGCTTATACAACTCAAAGTCGTTAATGAAGGATTGTGAAGGCATATAAGGTGGTGGAAACATTTGACCCACTGGATTCTTGGGAGCTCTAACCTGAGATGGCCTCAAAGGAGTGGTAAGAGCTTTAGGGTTTCGTGAAGGTGTGCTAGTGGGGATTGGTGGCCTACCTCGTTGCTTCTTGGGAGGTGTCCCTTCCGTATCTTTGTCTGTGCACTCCCATGAAAAAGGATGTCTTTTAGTGGTATCTTTGTTTAGAGCTCCCATTGGCCGTCCTTTATGCCTCATAATAGCCGGCTTTTGCAGACTAGTCCCCTCAGGGCGAGCTATGTCGTAAAGTCGCGAGACACATTTTTCTTGATCATCTGCTGACAGATTGAGGAAATGATCCGTATAAAATTGATCCATCAAAGATCTTGCGACTTTGCGCTTCACCTCAACCTCACCTTCGTCTTGCACTTCTGACAAACTCAATCATCTCCAAAACAGATGTAACGCTGAAGGCTTAATAGGGATTAAACTCGTCACATTTCTAGTGATGTCATGCACACACGACAATCCATCTCTCACCCTCATCTGGCATCTGCAGATCTTGTCACAAAATGGATTTCCCCCTTTTTTGTATTCCTCCGTCAAGCAGTCAAGTGCAACCTTAGATACTTTGTACTCCAACCGCTTGAAAACATCAGCTCATGTCACAAGAGTCATCGTGTTTTGTACACTCTCGTTGAAGGTCCCCTTGATGTCATTTACTTGGTTACCCATCTTTGAATGATATTGACCAAATATCGTGTCTAGACTACCATGTGGAATAGTCAAGAAGTCTCTCAAACTAGAGTGTGTTCCTTCAACCCTATAGTTTAGTACAAAAGAGTTTAAAGTTTGATCATACGCAAGCAATATATTTTCTGCATAAACTGTCCATCACATATGGATGGAATTCATACGTGATGGACGAAACACTGTCATCTGTCACATGTGGATGGAATCCACACGTGACGTATGAAACACCTTCGTCCGTCATGTGTGGACATAAACCATACGTGACGGATAGAGAATGCAGAGAACATAATGCAATGAAAAATTAGCAAATGCAGTGAATACAGATTGGACAATCCAAGCGTGAAAACAGTATCTGTCCAAGCTGACACGAGTCTTTCCCTATACGGGATCAACCAGCAATCATTTAATTATTTTATATTTATTATTTGAACCCATGAACTAGACAACTGAGTACGTTCTCCATTCTTTTGTAGATGGCCATATCAAAGGCGTCACCATTGCCTCCAGTATTTGTCATGTGGGAGCATGCACATGATTCCTCTGCTGCTTGTCTGTATGATCCATTCGTTTCTCAGCTGATGGCGTTCGAACCTTCTTTCACAAGAAAGAGACGAGGTTGTAAGCCGACTTAAATGATATTGTACTCGCACATTGTAATGCTATTGTGATCCATGATTGCAATGCTATTGTAATCCGACTTAAATGCTATTGTACTCGCCTTGGCGCTTAAGAGATCTCTATTTTTTGTACCGTCTTTGGAGAAATATAACTTTTTCTATGTAACTTTGAATTGAGTGATTCCAACGTCAGATTAAAGATCAAGATGTCAACTATAACACCTCTAAATTTCAGCATGTTTGGACTAGAGAATCAAAAGTTATGGCGATTCCAAAATCGTATCGCATTTTTGTAAAACAACTATGTCCGTGACGGATGGTATTCGTCCGTCACAGACGGGTCATGTGACGGACGGCCCAGGGCGCTAAAAAGCAATTTACCTCGGGCGGTAAATAGCAACGACCTATAATTATTATATTAAATTTTGAAAAAAAGGATTTTTGAAGATTGTTATTATGATTGTCATGCTTAGTTTAGGAAATAGGAGAATCTGATATATATTTATTATATTAAATTAAAAAAATGAGAAATTGAAAAAATGTCATGTGACAAAAAGAATAGGAGGATGTCATGTGGTATAATGATGAGATGGACTTAATAGGGGGGATGCCATGTGGCATAGAAGAGTTTTGATTTAGTAGTAAAATATTAGATTTTTAGTTTGTAATTAAATATATCAAAACAAAGTGAAAAAAAATGAGAGAATGACACATGACAAATGAAGGTGATTTGATTAGGGAGAGTCATGTGATTTTGTTAGGTTTTAGTTTAGTGTATATATACATAGTATAGTAGATTGTTGTGGAAGTTTTGTATTGATAATCTTTGTTATTGATTTGTGTGATTCTTTTGTGTGTAAATTAGGAAGTGATTAGTTTATTTATGTGATTGCTTTGTATCTAAATTAGGAAATTATATGTAAATTAGGAAGTGATTATTTTGATTGATTTGTATCTAAATTAGGAATTAGTTAAGGTGTAAGATATAAATTGTTTTCTATATAAATTTAGATTTACAAAAAAAAAATGAAATTCTCAAAGAATAGCATGTGACATTTTTATTATGAGGGTGCAATGTGCTATATTAAAGTTTTGTTTTAGTAGACATATAGTAGATTATTTATAATATAATACTTTTGACCAAAAAATTGTAATTGTGTTTTATGATTATCTATTAAATAAATTAGATATATATTTCTATGCATCCTTTCCCAGACCACGACCATATAAAATAGATACAATAAATAAGATTTTTCAAAAATAGGTTTATGAAATTAATGTTAGTACACTTATAGCTCAATATTGAAAACTACCCTTAATAATTTATTTTTGTACTAAATTAATAATTAGAAATTTAACATTACTAAGTAATAATTTATCACTTATTTAATTTAAGTATAGAGTATGTAATAATGTATCCTTACATTATTTCTAAGATTCTGTATAATATTTTTTATTGCAAATATTTGTAGTTGTAAAGTGCAAATAAAAAGTGCACATAATTGACCTATTATAAGCTACTAATTAATCACTTACTAACTATATATTTATGAACATTTAGGAAATGAATGTACAAATTAAGGTCCTAATAAGATCAATATATAAATTATTAAAAATGAAAAAATGTTTTATAATTATGGAAATTTAATTTATTGATTTTTTTGGTCCAAGTGTATTTGTTTATATAAGATTAGCTTATGATGGAAAGATGTAAAAGATTAGGTGGATTATTGTTAAGATTACAATATTCCTTATTGGAAAGAATTAAGATTTATATATTGATTTTTAAAATAAAATTTTTATTACTTGAAAAATTGAGATGATGACAAGTGGCATATAATGACATGGTTTATTCTTAGAGTGACACGTGGCATAGGAAATTTTGGATTTGTTTATCCCTCTTCCTAATTTAAATAGAAATCAAGCACAAAGATTGTAAATCCAAATATTTTCTAATTATATGTAGATTCAGAATTTCCTAATTATATACAAATCCAAAATTTCCTAATTATATGGACGATTGATATATGAAATTATGATCCAAATATGATTTTGATATTAATATTATGTAGATCTATTTTTTTAATACATAGATTAATTTTAATAATTATTAATATCTTTTATTCAACAAATATGACATAAAAACCCGTCTGACATGGGAATTTCGATAGTTAAGTACTAAATTTACAAACTTTCCTGAGAATTGCCACTGATGCATATTTGCATATAATCGGAGGTGTCTGTTTACTCAATTCAAGTAGATAAATTATTACATACTTAAAATGCTAATTAATATGTAATTAGCCAGTAGTATAGTAATACATAAACCAAATATAAACACGTGCACTATATAATCCTCCGAGTCCTCCTCCATATTCTTATGTCACTGATTTGTAAGCAAATCTGCAGGTTCAGTTTTTGGAAATAAATTATTTGTTTGGTATGAATTTATTATTGCACTACAGGTTTATTGAATATTTTGTGGTCCATTTTAAATAGAATTAATGTTAAAAATATTGCAAATTTATTTTCCTAAATCCATATAAACATCACATGATTTTGGATTTCATCATAGATGAAGAGACTTGATATATAGCAAAGTAATAAATGCGATCAAAATGTAAACAAAAAACATCGTAACTAAGCTAGATTAAATATATAGAGAAATTTGAAAAATATTGCCTACAAAATCTGAAAAAATACTACTCCTTCCGATTTAATTTGACAGTTTTTGCATTTTATTTTTTATCAAAATTATTTGTCGTTCCAACCACTCTTAATTACTATTTTCATTTTTCGATTACTTTGGTGGGTGCTTATTTTGATATCCAAACCAGTTGGTGTGTAGTACTCTTCTTTAATTAATGAGGAAACAATATATATGTGTATGCGTCTGATCTGATATCTTCCAAATTGAATTTAATGCAAATTTAAATGCATATGAATTTATTGCTTAATGGATGCGTTTAAATAAATAATAAATTGTTTTTTAATTTGTGTGTAATTGGATAAAACGTCAATTGAATATTGAGTAACAAAATCAAAAGCCTAAAAAGGCAAATTAAAAAAGATTTTTTGTGGTCCATTTTGGAAAGAATTAATGTTAAAAATATTGCAGAATTATTTTTGCATAGTGCATAAACAAATATTACAGAATATTTTGTGGTCAATATTGGAAAAAAATAATCAAATATTACATAATATTTTGTTGTACATTTTGGAAAGATTTTATTGTAAATAAAATTCGTATGGCAAGTGTAGGGTTCTATTACTACAAATTTTTTATTTTAAAAATAAATCTAAAAAAACTACAGGCTGTCACGTGTCCAATTCAATACCATGACGCCACGTGACAACGTAAAATTTGGGCTCATTCTGGGAGCGCCACATGGCACAGTGGGTATTCTGTTTTAGTATATATATAGTAGATTTGAGAGATTTGAATTATAATTTTTTTCGACTATTTGGAGGGTCATTTTGGAAATGGGTCATACATTATGTAGTCCAGCTGTCCAGGTGAGTGAATAAAAAAAATGAATTATGTGGTGATATCGTATTTTCGACCTTAGAGTTGAGAGATCAAGCCATCGCAAACCAATCGAAGTCAAGCAACAAACATGTAACGAACAAAAATAGTAAAGACATTAGATATGTTCACGCAGTTTGGTTGCCCTACATTCGCGGAGCCTCGAGACGGGAGACTCAATCCAAATGCACTAAAGATCGAATAAACACGAAGTGTTGGTTATGTGAGAGCAATCAGAAAACCCTAGAAGAACAACTAGAGAACAATAGAAAGACAAACAAGAAAATGAAGAAGAACAGAGGAGACTGTAGAAAGGGTTTCGGCCCCCTTTCAAGGTTGTTGAAGCTGTAGACACACGCTTCAAAGGAAGTGACCAAGGTGGACACCAGTAGCGTCGGCGACGATCACCGGAGACACTCGCTCTCTCCTTTTCTCTCTGAGGATTTCTTTTGGCGCAACGAAGAAGTGTCTCAAGGAAGCTAACAAGGAGGCTTATAAAGCTAGGTCAAGTTTGCTCCCAGAGACCAAATGAAACGTTTTACCAAGTGACGCTCAAGTCTCCCGCCTGATGGGCTAACATCTCATTGGGCCTGACGTCTTCTCTAGGGCTTGGCACAAGTAAACCAACAGTTTGTTTAATCCTCCAAACCGGTTAAACCGGGGTAGCTTTTAACCAATTTACTAGTAAACCCGATTTAGCCCTAATTTAAGGTTTTCGAATTAAATCCTCCACCTTGCCATCCAAACACTCAACATATTACAAAGTTGATCGAATAATCAATCGAATATAAAAATTTTGCTGTATCCAGACTAATACCAAGCCAACACATTTCATGAATAAAATGTGACCGATTAACCAACCAACAAAACTAGTTACAAATAACATCTTGTTGTTGCATCGAAACATATAAATGTTGACTAATCTGGCTAACATTGAACTTGTCTTGCATCCTTTTTTTATACATGAATACTATTTCAATGACGTATCAATTAGATCATAAAGAAAAGGTTCGAAAACATATTTATTCTGACTTAGAGGGAGAAATGCCCCCGTCTGTCCTTGGCCCTTCCATATCTCAGTGAACATCATGGATATGGAGGTTGTCCTTGCAAAAAATGAATTTGTTAGCAGGAACCACTTTGGTACCAAAATCTGCAGGATTAACATCACCTGCAATTTTAACCACTTTAATCTGCTACTTTTCCACCTCATCTCGAATGAAGTAAAACCTGACATTAATGTGTTTTGTTCTTTCATGATAGACATGGTTTTTATAGAGATATAAAGCACTTTGACTATCCATATTAAGAACATGCACATAAGTCTTATTCTCTATTTCATATAAGATACCTTTCAACCAAGATGCCTCTTTACATGCCTCTATAGCAGCTATATATTCAGCTTCAGTTGAAGATAGAGCTACTATAGACTGTTGCTGAGATTTCCAAAAAATGCAATTCCCAACCCATGTATAGAAATAGGAGGTAGTAGACTTATGAGTATCTTTGTTATGCATAATCTGAGTCCACAAAGCCTTGTAACTCATTTCTGGAAGTGTGTTCAAACTAAATGAGACCCATATTTCTGGTCCCAGAGATGTATCTTAGGGAATATTTCATCGTTGCCCAATGTTTCTCACCAGGGTTAGACATATACATGTTAAGAACACTTATAGCATATGCTAGGTCAGGCCTAGTACAAAGAATAGAATACATCACTGAACCTACAACAACATCATAGGGCACATTTCTCATATTATCAATGTCAATAGCAGAAGTGGGGCACATGGATTTGGAGAGCTCTTTGTGCCCTCCTAGCGGTATAGGTGCAGGCTTAGCTTTTAGCTTAACAAACCTATCTAACACCTTATGCAGATAATCAATTTGAGAGAGTCTCATAGATTTCTTATCTCCTCTTATGATCTTTACTCCTAAAATTTTCTGTGCAAGACCTAAATCCTTCATGTCTAAGTGTTTCTTAAGATCATTCTTAACACCAGAGATAGCAACCTTAGAGGTGCTTATAAGGAGGATATCATCCACATACAACAGAACATACAAAGGAGTATTAGTTTTCACATTCTTGAAATAAAGACAAGTATCATATTTGCTTCTTATAAAGCCAAGAGATCTCATACAATTATCAAACTTAATGTTCCATTGCCTAGGAGATTGTTTTAGCCCATAAATGGATTTTTTCAACAAACAAGCATGCTCAAGTTTAGACTTATCAATGAAGCCTTTAGGCTGTCTCATGAATATGGTTTCATTCAAGTCACCATGCAAAAAGGCTGTTTTTACATCCATATGTTCTAATTCCCAATAAAAAACAGAGGTCATAGCAAGCAAGAGACGCATGGTTTTATACTTTACAACTTGAGCAAAAATATCATTATAATCAACCCCCTCTTTCTGGGTAAAATCCTTAGCTACAAGCCTAGCTTTGTACTTGGGAGGGTTAAGATCATTAGCCCTTCTTTCAATTTAAAGATCCATTTGCAGTCTATAAGCCTAACATTATTATGTTTAGGGACCAAGGACCAAGTGTTGTTCACATGCATAGATTGTATCTCTTCATGCATAGCCTTAAGCCATTCATTAGCCTTAGAGCAGTTTATAGCTTGTTCATAAGTGTCAAGAGTATATAAAACAACCAAATCAGCCACAAGTAAAGCAAACTCAACAATATTAGAGGTGAACTTCTTGTTGGGAATTCTTACCCTATGTTCTCTATCTCTAACAAGTTGGTAATTAGCTAGATCATGCACATTATCAGTATTTTCATGCAAAGCATCTAAGTCCACATCAGAAGATCCAGCAGAAGAGTTTGAAGGTTCACTTACTCCCCCACCTAATTGGTGAGGTTGCAGAGCTATAGTTTCTATATTCTATCCATTACTTTCTTGTGTTGAGTGGTGTGCTCCTTCCTCAGTTTGCCCTTCTAAGCTAGTGGGGTGCTCAGTGGAGGAGTGGCCAATGTCAAACTCCTCTTCTGGTCATTGTTTTGATTTTCAGGCTAAATAAACTTTACCAAAGGGACGATTCCTTCTCTACTGTCTTCATTTGTACCTGTATTCTTAGAGGCAAGATTTAGTCTATTTTTAAAGTGGAAATCTTTTTCATTGAATGTGACATTTCTAGAAGTTATTACCTTGTAGCCTTGGGGATGTACAAGTAATAACTTGTATCCTTTTACACCTTCTGGATATCCTAACATGACACATTTTTGGGCCTTAGGATTGAGCTTTCCTTGAGATATTTGGGAGTAGGCGGTACACCCAAAAGGTCTCAAGTGTGTCAAGTTGGGTTTCTTACCAGTCCACAATTATTGTGGTGTCTTAAATTCCACAACAAAAGAAGGAGATGGATTTATGAGGTAAGCTGCAGTTATCACTGCCTCACCCCACATTGATGGTCTCATTCCTGAACTTATTAACATGCATCTGGTTTTCTCTAACAGTGTCATGTC
Organism: Rheum nobile; assembly: GCA_027886185.1. NCBI lineage: Eukaryota > Viridiplantae > Streptophyta > Magnoliopsida > Caryophyllales > Polygonaceae > Rheum > Rheum nobile. Next base: position 1,740,368 of record WOAB01000207.1, on the reverse strand, counting down.
ATCCTCTCAGCAATGTCATTCTACTGAGGGGTGTCAGGCACTGTTAGGTGCCTTTTGATGCCATTGTTTTTTACCTGTATTATACAAATCCAAATCATGATTACAAAATTCTAGACCATTGTCTGTTTTTAGGCATTTCAACTTGTGGCCAGTTTGACTCTCTACGATGGTCTTCCACGACTTAAAAGAGTCAAATGCCTCATCTTTAGTTCTTAAGAGATTCACCCACACTTTTCTAGAGTAATGATCAATCAAGGATAGGAAATATTTCCTACCCCCAATTGTATCTACTCGTGCAGGCCCCATAGATCTGAATGAACATACTCAAGGGGTCTGCTTGCAGTGTAAGTGGATTTCCCAAAACTATGCCTAGACTTTTTACCAAAAACACAATTTTCACAGAAGTCTAGGTCACATGGATGCTTGTCAATTAAACCATGCTTAAGCAAATTTAACAAGCCAATATTGCCTATATGGCCTAGTCTGTCATGCCACAACTTTGTATAATCAGAATCACCATGCTTAATCACATCACTGGATACATTTAATTCAGGAGAAGCAATAACATAATAAATCCATCCCTTAATGCTCCTAATAAGGACTTTCTCATCTCGTATGACATCCCTTATACCGTGATGTGTTATAATATGACAATTAAGATCATCAAAGATAGATTCAGACAGTAAGTTTCTTCTCAAATTTGGAACCCATCTCATATTCTGGATAACTCTATGTTTTCCATCATGCATTCTCATAGGAATAGACCCAATTCCCTTAATCATAAGGGTGGTATGATCACCTAGCATCACTTCCCCCCCATCACATTTAGTCAGAGAAGAAAATAAACCCTTGTGGGGTGTAGCATGCATTGTGCAACCATAGTCAAGGATACAATCATTGCAGGTATAGCAATTAGCAACCATAAGCAGTTCATGAGAATATTCAGGGCATGATTCAAACACATCAGAGGAACCATAGTTGTTTTTCTCTAAATTTTCTCATCACGAATTATTTTATGACAATCTTTAGCAAAATGACAATCTTTACTGCAGTAATAGCATTTAACTTTAGACTTGTCAGAATTCTTATTCTCAGATTTGTCAGTCTTAACCTTAGAGGATCTTTTCTGGTAATTCTTGCCTTTTACTTTAGCCATTAACACATTTGATTTGGAGTCATTCTTAGGTTCATTTTTAGTCTTATATTTAGACTTAAACACAACCTCATCTTTTTGAATGATAGACTCAGTAATCTTAGTGAGAGTTAATTCATCACGACCATATTGAATGACATCCTTAAGAGTGTCAAACTGAGAAGGCAGAGAGTTCAACAACAAAACAGCTTAGTGAGTTTCTTTTATCTCATCATCACACCATTTTAAATCTTGAGTCATTTTCAAGAAAGCATCAAAATTCTCATTCACAGTCAAGGACACATCCATTTTGAAAGTGAATAACTTGCAGAGAAGTGATATATGACTAGGAAGAGATCTAGTGAGAAAGATATTTTCTAATGCTTGCCATAAGGCTTTAGGTTGAGTGTAACTAACCACCTGACGAGCTACGTCGTCAGTGAGCCGGATCATGATCTCAGAGTGAGCGAGATCTTGCATGTCCTTCATCTCAACATTAGAAATCCCCAAGGGCCACTCTTCAGAGACGGTCTTGTAACACTTTTCTTTTATTAAGATCGCCTTCATTTTCACCTTCCACATGGCGAAGTCGCTATTGCCATCGAATGGTTTCAGTCGAATGCTTTCAGCCATTACTACCCTAGATAGCACACGGTCAGTAAGGGTACCTAGAAGAGCAAAAACACGACAATAGCAGAAAAAATCCTAGGCAATCACCAAAGACGTTTCAGAGTCAAGCTTCACACAAGTAACAAGACACAAAAACCCTAAAGGTCTTGCTTGTAACAACAAGAATCAAGATCCAGAGACAAAACCCTAAAAGTCTATCAGCGAGACTTTCAGACAACAGGTTCAAAGACAAAGAGTAGCATAAGCAAGCAGGATCAAGTAACCAAACATAACCAAGCTCTAATACCACTTTGATATCGTATTTTCGACCTTAGAGTCGACAAATCAATCCATCGCAAACCAATCGAAGACAAGCAAAAAACATGCAAAGAACAAAAACAGTAAAGACACCAGATATGTTCACGCGGTTCGGTTGTCCTACATCCGTAGAGCCTCGAGACGGGAGACTCAACCCAAATGCACTAAAGATCGAAGAAACATGCACGAAGTGTTGGTTACAAGAGAGCAATTGGAAAACCCTAGAAGAACAACATAAAGACAAACAAGAAAACAAAGAAGAACAGAGGAGACTGTAGAAAGGGTTTCGGCCCTCTTTCAAGGTTGTTGAAGCTGTAGACACATGCTTCAAAGGAAGTGACCAAGGTGGACACTAGTAGCGCCGACGACGATCACCGGAGACACTCGCTCTCTCCTTTTCTCTCTTCTTCTCTCTTTTCTCTCTGAGGATTTCTTTCGGTGCAACGAAGAAGTGTCTCAAGGAAGCTGACAAGGAGGCTTATAAAGCTAGGTCAAGTTTGCTCCCAGAGACCAAACGCAGCGTTTCACCAAGTGACGCTCAAGTCTCCTGCCTAATGGGCTAACATCTCATTGGGCCTGATGTCTTCTCGAGTGGGCTTGGCCCAAGTAAACCAGCAGTTGGTTTAAACCGGTTAGATCGGGGTAGTTTTTAACCAATTTACTAGTAAACTCGGTTTAACCCTAATCTAAGGTTTTCCAATTAAATCATCCACCTTGCCATCCAAACTCTTAACATATTACAAAACTGAATTATAAATTTTTTTTGTTCCAAACAAAGCTGAATTATAATTAAATTACTTTAAGGCTAACAGATCGATCGACGTACGTCATACCACTTATACATGTGCGAAGTTCGAAGTTTCGTGTTAGCGTTTAACGACTTATGTACAAGTTTAGTTTCACGAGTTTTATAATATAACTCGTTATGTATACAAATATTTTCATTCCTAATTATTTAATAAATAAAATCAATATTTAGAAATATTGGCTTGGTGGTGTTGATGGCGATGCCTTATATATATATGAAAACATTGGTGATGGATAGAAATGTCAATGGGACAGGTTTGAGGTATGGAGTAGTATCATCGTCTTCATTGTAACACCCCCGACTTATATCGATAGTGTCACACGTCAGTGACCTCAGATGTTACTGTCCAAAGTCACCATAGGCTTTAATCGAACAATTAAGCTTAATTAAGTATATTAAATAACGAAAGATTAATCAGCGGAAGACTTTCAAATTAAACAGCGGAAGGCTTTTATAATCAACCTTATTACATGACTCGTTTATAGGAACACATATTAAAGTAATACTTAATAACCTTAAAACACTGTCACTTAAATCTTCAATTGCAAGCCTCTTCTTCGATTGGTTACTTCAAGTCTTCGAGGACCAACCACTGATGTGCCGTATAGGACGGATGACACCAGCCAACCATGCAAGGAATAGAAACTGGTTGGTTAGTCTAATGAAAGACTATGCAAGGGTGAAAACAGAATGGTTCAAGTGATCGTAACCGTTTACTATCATTGTCCCTCGAATAATAACCGAAGGAACGATACATAACCCGGAACTTTCACGGATTTATAAAAAAGACATGCACTGAAAAGAAGACTCCAAAGGAATTGAGTCTTATGGGAAACGTATGACAAGTTGTTTGGGAACGTTAAGTTTTCACACAAGTTTAAAAACACGACCTTGATTATTTGGGTCCACAACCAACCTCACCGCGCAATGCGAATCCAGATTGGAAAGAAGACTTACTCTAACAAGAGTCCGGGCGGTTTCCACGTTGTACTCCTCGCCCGAAGGTTTATTAATTATGTGCATAACCGCACCTATCTTATTTAATTCCAAAACGCACGTTAACGTTGAAGCTTTTAATTCCACATCTCGTAATGAGACATTGGGAATAAATCCCTTAAGATTGGGAATACATCCCGAAGATTGGCACCAGCTGAGTGCACCACCCCTATATTCAGATTAGGTCATGACCAAAAGAGTGTTAGGGCACTTACTTCCTAACACCGACGTTATAAAGAAACGACTAATCCTCGTAAGGAATTAACGTTCCTATGAATATATTCGTGCTAAACTAGCATTTAAGTTCACATTTAAATCCACACCAAAACTCATTACAGTAATATCATACCAAACTATATAATAGCGTTGTTTCTAGTAATATATACAACCTATTATAAAGTCATATTTTAACACATCGTTTAATTAAATCTATTCCCAAACAGAAAACAATAACTTTTATCCCATCTTAATTAACAATCAATTAATTGATAATCAAGGGAAACATGAAATAATGAGCAAGAGCGAACCGCCACTTGCCTTAGTCTAGACGAATCGAAGATGTCGGTTTCTGAGTATCTGGAGACTGGAATCTGAGTACGGATTCCTATGACAACGACGAGATAAAGACAGAACCCTAAGTTAGATACGATACGAACGAAACGAGGATACAAAACGAATAAACGATACGAACGAAAGGGAACAAGCCTAAGCCGCGACCGTGGTTGCCAAAGCCACGATCGCGCTTGCTGGGCAAGCCGCGGTCGCGGTTAGCACATCCGCGGTCGCAGAAATCTGGGCAGAGTCGTGGTCGCGGAATTCATACCCGCGGTCGCGGTTCTCCCTTCCGACGACGGATTTGGAGGCATTCTGAGCTTACCAATGACGACGACAACTTCCAAACTTGGACGAAAGCTCACTACGACCACCACTTCCCGGCTCCACAAGGCTACCACGACCTCCGGCGATGCTCCGACGACCTCAAGAAACTCCGGCGACGACAAGAACGGGAGAGAGAGAGAGTTGATGGAGTTGTGGATGCAAAATTGGGTAGCTGAAGACCCCTATTTATAGGGTAGAGGAAGCCCAACGCTGAGCACTCCAAGCGATTAGCCTCCCCTACCGGCGAAACGCCGACAATCGAAGCGACGAAATGCGGGGAAGAAGGAAGAAGAAGACGAACCAGTGATCCGCGGTCGCGGAAACAGAGCCGTGATCGCGGTTTGGCTCTGGGCGAATCCACGCCCACGGATTCATTCCGCGGTCGCGGAACTGCCGCGATCGCGTCACTTGGCCTTTGGTCACGGGTCTCGTTTGAGGACATGCTAAATTTTATTATTTTTAGCACTCTCAAATACTTTATGACCCAAATTTATTAAACGTATAATAATACGTTCAAAAGATTATTACAGAGATTCCAGAAATTGCCCATCACGTCTTTCTTACAAAAATGACAGTTCGGGACTTTTAGAGTTATTTCAATACTACCCCCTTAAAAGAAGTTTCGACCCCGAAACTTGGCCGATAACAGCACGAAGAAACGACCTTATTTTAAGTTATCCAACCTTATAAGTTTAACCATGCCTAACCCTTTTAACATTTTGTAAATTGGTTCAAGCATTTCTAAGTTAAAATTTATAAGTTGGTTCAAATTACAGTCAACGTAAGGTTAACCATAATTTAGATCCTTCATAACTTAATGAAATGTTATAACTTTTGTTTTCACCAATATATATTTTACCATATTACCCTTATGGCAATCATGAGGGTTATTACATTATTACCCCCTTAAAAATAGTTTCGACCCCGAAACTAACATCACTAAGGTAGAGGGACCGGTTTCACCATTAACCTTACTACCTGAACTTAGTATCCTTAATCATTTCATCCTTGTAATTGCTCCTAGGAAAACGATTTGTTTCTTCAACCATACCATTATCTCGCATATCTTATCTCCATGTTCTACACCTGTAACAACTTGTGACTATATCCACAAGGTCATAATTATCTTAGGATAATAGTCTCCAGAATCATCGCAATAGACTTGCTATACCTTAAGCATGAGAACACACATTTCTCTTTCAACTTTTCTCTTTATAAACCACTCTCAATAGTTCATACCTTATCTTCCTTAAGTTGATATCCTTAAATAAATTTCGTCTTCGTAACCTATATCACCAAAGTCGAGCTATTTATTCAGTCATGATTCCACCTACTTCATACTGCCTTCGTTCATTACCCTCGTTGGAATCGATATGATCATCCACACGATTATGATTACCTTAATCAGAGTATCCATTATAGTCTCCAATATAATCTCGCTATTATGCCCTATTCATCACAAAGATCTTGATATCCTCAAGCAGAAGAATACAACATTTTTCTACCAACTTTATTTCGATGATCAGATCCTCAAAGTACATACATAAAACTCACTTATACCCCAAACTTAGTACCTCCAATTGTCATATTGGCTTACTCTTGACATATGCACCTCATCTATCTCATTATATCATTTCCTTAAGAATACCTCATAACGAAACCTCAAATATGTCTTCCAAAAATAATACTTATGATTTTGCACACTTAGCTTTTCCAAAAAGCTTTTAACACTGGTCCCATAATGGACACATTCATCTATAAACCTCATAAACACAACTCTTGGGTTCTAAAGTTTACTCAAGATCGTATTAGAGTACGATTATCTTAGAAAACGACTTCTTAAGAAATATCTCTCTTATACATTTATTCACTTAAATATATAATTTATACAACTCACCCCATCTAATGCTCATAGTATACACATGAGGAATAGCCTCAAACTCCACAGAGCATTACTACACACACCAAATCCTTCTAGCAAGGAATCCTTACAGCATTATCCTCTCGAGACAATGCTTAAGACTTCGAGCACAGGGAACAAATAACGTCAATGCCCAACTTGACATTATTTCAGGAAAGTAGAGGGGTTCTTACGAGTAGTTTGGCCTCGAAACTAGCGCTAACAAGGTAGGGAACAATCACACATGTCCCAACCCACACTATCCTTTATGAGTCCAGACAGTCTTTATCAACACATGACATGTACTACTTTTGGCACTCAAGGATCCTCGTATGAATGAACAACTTGCAATAGTAACGAATTTAGTAATTTCCGGAACAAGAAAACACTTCTTTATTATTCGAAACATTACATTAAAACAACTGACAGAAGTCAAACAGACAGATTACTAAACTATGGAAACTATCGACACAAGTCATCGCTCCTTATACATCAAGTGTATAACTCGCGATTTACTCCATTCACTTTGATTAAATTTGGCATTTATGCCCATCTCTAACTCAAACCTTTTTTCCAAAGAAAATTTAACATTCAAATAATTCATCTCTAACTTAAGACCCTTATTTTGCTCAAAACATTCACACAACACTTTATCCCTATTTTACTCAACCATAATTTTGATAATTCCTTTAACACGTTTATGATCGATCATTTTATTTTATCCTAAAACGTGTCACAAGATCATCTTAATGATTATAAATAACCTTCTCATCAAGCTTAGATGACAAGAATTTATAAACTTATTTTACCTCGTGTTTTAATCAATCACATTGCAAAACAAACCTTTACTGACTGAGTCTATTATTCACCAATAAACACTTAATTTCCCCCACACAATCTATTATCCCAATTACAGCACACTTCTTGGCTAACCAAATTTACCATCGACTTCGTATTAAATCCCTTAATAATCCTCATATCATTACATTACTTCCTAAAAACATGTCCTTATAATGTCATTTATCACTTGAGTAAGTTTTCTCCAATTAAAACATTTATACACTTAGTTCCTTTCGAAAGCTCTAAACCATTAGGCCCATAAGGAATACACCTACTCATAATCACAACGTTTAAATCCTTATATGTTTAAATAATAAACCATTAATCGCATTACATTGCGATCTTCTTAGGGAAAAACAACTCTTAGTAATTTCTTCTTTTTCCAAAATGAACCACATAAGGTATTACTCTTATTTCCTCAAAATATCATATCGATAAATGATTCATTACCAACAAAATCAATCACTTCTGTCATAATCCTTCAATAGATATATACGAGTAACATTTGTTACCTTACTCCTTAAGCGCACATAAGACAAATCTCTTTACTAAATCCTTTAGTTTATCGAAATCCTCAACATAACCTATTCTTATACTATAACCTTTAAATTTAAGTAAGCTTCCTCCCAATACAATAGCTTCACAACTTGACTGGAAAAAGAAAATAATGCAAATACCCAACTTGACATTATAATTTTCCAACTTATACGTGACTCTTCAATCACCACGTTATGATACGAACTGTAAGGGTCCAAACAAATAACTTTGTATTAGTTTAATTGACCCTCCACCATTAACTTTAAAACGATCTTCTTCCCTTTACTAGAGAATGGATATATTTAGGAGAAATGTCAACCTTTAAATGACATTAAACCTAAGGGGAGACACTATCCCTAAGAATGGATCTAAGGAACTATCAAAACTAGTACAAAAAAAATAAGTTGTGTTATAACTTTAAAAGTATGGTTTGGATTATTTACAAAGAAATCTTAAGAAGTAATAGTTTGGTTATTAAAATGCTAATACTAGTTTTGATAGTTCTTTTATAAAATGGTGATATAAAAACTTAATTTTAATTCTTTATATCACCATTTTATAAAAGAACTATCAAAACTAGTATTAGCATTTTAATAACCAAACTATTACTTCTTAAGATTTCTTTGTAAACTCTTACCAAAATCCAAACCATACTTTTAAAGTTATAACACAACTTAATTTTTTTTAAACGTTCATAATGTCTTTTTATAAAAGTACTATGAAAATTAATGCTTAACACAAGAGAGTTTAAATATTACTTTTAACACCATTTCGAATACCATTTCATTCATTTAATATTAGGACACTATTACTTTTAAATTTCGTAAACCTTAAGCAATTTGAAAATCTTAAATTTAGTACTAACATTAGGACTCTTGAAATTCCTTTTTAGGTCGAAAATAGTTCTGAAATTAATTTTTGAAAATTCTCAAACCTAACAATAGGCCAAGAATTTTAAAACCTGGCTCTGATACCATAATTGTAACACCCCTGACTTATGTCGGTAGTGCCACACGCCAATGACCTCAGACGTTACTGTCCAAAGTCACCCTAGGCTTTAATCGAACAATTAAGTTTAAATAAGTATATTAAATAACGAAAGATTAATCAGCGGAAGACTTTTAAATTAAATAGCGGAAGGCTTTTATAATCAACCTTATTACATGACTCGTTTATAGGAACACATATTAAAGTAATACTTAATAACCTTAAAACACTATCACTTAAATCTTCAACTGCAAGCCTCTTCTTCGATTGGTTACTTCAAGTCTTCGAGGACCAACCACTGATGTGACGTATAGGACGGATGACACCAGCCAACCATGCAAGGAATAGAAACCGGTTGGTTAGTCTAATGAAAGACTATGCAAGGGTGAAAACAGAATGGTTCAAGTGATCGTAACCATTTACTATCATTGTCCCTCGAATAATAACCGAAGGAATAATACATAACCCGGAACTTTCACGGATTTATAAAAAGACATGCACTGAAAAGAAGACTCCAAAAGAATTGAGTCTTATGGGAAACGTATGACAAGTTGTTTGGGAACGTTAAGTTTTCACACAAGTTTAAAAACACGACCTTGATTATTTGGGTCCACAACCAACCTCACCGCGCAATGCGAATCCAGATTGGAAAGAAGACTTACTCTAACAAGAATCCGGGCGGTTTCCACATTGTAATCCTCGCCCGAGGGTTTATTAATTATGTGCATAACCGCACCTATCTTATTTAATTCCAAAACATACATTAACGTTGAAGCTTTTAATTCCACATCTCGTAATGAGACATTGGGAATAAATCCCTTAAGATTGGGAATACACCCCGAAGATTGGCACCAGCTGAGTGCATCACCCCTATATTCAGATTAGGTCATGACCAAAAGAGTGTTAGGGCACTTACTTCCTAACACCGACGTTATAAAGAAACGACTAATCCTCGTAAGGAATTAACGTTTCTACGAATACTCGTGCTAAACTAGCATTTAAGTTCACATTTAAATCCACACCAAAACTCATTACAGTAATATCATACCAAACTATATAATAGCGTTGTTTCTAGTTATATATACAACCTATTATAAAGTCATATTTTAACACATCGTTTAATTAAATCTATTCCCAAACAGAAAACAATAACTTTTATCTCATCTTAATTAACAATCAATTAATTGATAATAAAGGAAAACATGGAATAATGAGCAAGAGCGGACCGCCACTTGCCTTAGTCTAGACGAATCGAAGATGTCAGTTTCCGAGTATCTAGAGACTGGAATCTGAGTACGGATTCCTATGACGGTGATGAGATAAAGACGGAACCCTAAGTTAGATACGATACGAACAAAACGAGGATACGAAACGAATAAATGATACGAACGAAAGGGAACAAGCCTAAGCCGCGGCCGCGGTTGCCAAAGCCACGATCGCGCTTGCTGGGCAAGCCGCAGTCGCGGTTATCACATCCGCGGTCGCGGAAATCTGGGCAGAGCCGCGGTCGCGGAATTCATACCCGCCGTCGCGGTTCTCCCTTCCGACGACGGCTTTGGAGGCGTTCCGAGCTTACCAACGACGACGATGACTTCCAAACTTGGACGAAAGCTCACTACGACCACCACTTCCCGGCTCCACAAGGCTACCACGACCTCCGGCGATGCTCCGACGACCTCAAGAAACTCCGGCGACGACAAGAACGAGAGAGAGAGAGAGAGAGAGAGAGAGAGAGAGAGAGAGAGAGAGAGAGAGAGAGAGAGAGAGAGAGAGAGAGAGAGAGAGAGAGAGAGAGAGAGAGAGTTGATGGAGTTGTGGATGCAGAATTGGGTAGCTGAAGACCCTTATTTATAGGGTGGAGGAAGCCCAACGCCGAGCACTCCAAGCGATTAGCCTCCCCCACCGGTGAAACGCCGGCAATCGAAGCGACGAAACGCGGGGAAGAAGGAAGAAGAAGGTGAACCAGCAATCCGCGGTCGCGGAAACAGAGCCGCGATCGCGGTTTGGCTCTTGGCGAATCCGTGCCCGTGGATTCATTCCGCGGTCGCGGAACTGCCGCGATTACGTCACTTGGCCTTTGGTCGCGGGTCTCGTTTGAGGACATGCTAAATTTTATTATTTTTAGCACTCCCAAATACTTTATGACCCAAATTTATTAAACGTATAATAATACGTTCAAAAGATTATTACAGAGATTCCAGAAATTGCCCATCACGTCTTTCTTACAAAAATGATAGTTCGGGACTTTTAGGGTTATTACATTCATCCCATTTAGAAAAGCATGTTTTGTTTTTGTTTGTTTCCAAATGAGGAGCTAAAGTTGTCCCCGTTCCCGTCGGAAATTTCCCATCCCCGTCAATTTTTCTCAATTAACATTCATTTCTGGTCTTTTCGTGGAAATTTATGCGGATTCCCCACTTATACACGTCAAGCAAGTTTCCCATAAATATCCTCATTTAACCTCCACAAAAATTTTCCCGCTCGTTTTTCTATTATGATTCTCCAATTAATCTACATTGTCATACAAAAGACAACAATGACTAAACACTATGTATTGAAGACATAAATAAAATATTCCAATTAATATGTAAGTTGAATTCAATAAAAAACAAGTCACTAAAATTTCTGAATCAAAGTTGACTAACATTTTAATATGCTCAACATAGTTAATTTGTGCCCTTGTGTGGTGACTCCGAAAGTTCATATTTTAATGGTAATTGGTTGATTTTGAAAAAGAAAGTAAGACTACAAATTGAAGAATTCTAAGCTAAATAATTACTAAATTGTAAGTTGTATTACAGTAGGATTTTTTCATAAATTAAGAAATGATAATAATTTTTATGTTAAGGATGTAATTGTACATTACATGGTACATGCGTACTAATACTTATTAAAGTCTATTACACCATTTTTTAAAATAAAAAAAAATCATTTATCAACTATAAAATTATAAAGTATGAAAACAAATACCGCATGAGCTCCCGACTTCACCCATGAAAGTTTCCCATGGGAAATCTTTTCGAGTTTCCAAATGGGGATATTCAATGGGTAATCTCGTGGGAAAATCCAATGTGGGATACCACGGGGATTACCAATAAAAATTCTCATGGGGATTCCCGAAGGGAACGGGGACGGGGCGGGGAGTGGGTGGGGGGCTCTCTCCTCATCCCCGTAGGGGCGTGTATTTTGCCCCATCCCCTCCCCCGTCCTCATTTAATATCCCCATCCTTGTCCTCGTAGCGGGGAATCCCCACAGATAATGGAGAATTCCTGCCTCGTTGACATCCCTAGCTAGTGATGGATGAATATTTTGCAAATTCCACAAGTATAGTGAAAGAATATAGAGAATCAAATTGTTAATCATTAGATGATTGTAGTGACTTACTATTTTAAGATATTTTTTAAATACGTTAAGGGGAAATATTCCATGAGGACAAGAGCCAAGGAGATGATCGAGTGAAGACGCTCTAGAGTCGTTGGATCAAGAGAATAGAGCATTCAGATCGCGCATTCGTTAAAAGGGAAAAATCAGGAAAAAATCAGGAAAAAATCGGAAAATGTTTTTGGCATACGTATTTTTTGTGAAAAACGCGTACCATGTGCATCAAGATGTTGTTTCATATGCACACATACGTTGTCTTCATATGCACACATAAGTAATTTTCATGTGCACACATATGTCATTTCTATATGCACACGTAGGTTATTTTCATGGGTTTTTATACATATGCACGCTTGCAATTTGTACACACTCTTAGGTTATTTTCGTATTCACACATAGGTTATTTTCAAATATAGACAAGTTATATCTGTAGGTTTTACACACATGCACACGTGTTGTTTCACATGCATATACATAGCACATAGTGCATTTCATATGCACAAATATGTCATTTCATATGTGCACAATAGTATATTACATATGCACACGGTAGTAATTTAATATGCACATATTTTTTTATTTCAAATGAACGTATGAGTTTTTATACATGCACACGATAATACATTTCACATGCATACAAATGTAAACTGTGTGTGCACAAGAATCTCTTTTTTCTTCGAAAAATCGACCGTAACGAATTTCTAATACGCGATCTAAACACTCCATTTTATTCCCATCTAACGACTAAGGGGCTTCTTCACTCTTCTTCTAAGCCCCATCCTCATGAAATCTTTTCCCATATATTATATATAGTTTCAATACTTAGTACATATTTGAGTTATATATATCACATAAAAATATAAGAGCATCTACAATGGTGAGATTGAAATTGGGTATCAAAGGTAATTTTAAAAATAAAAAGTCAGAAAAATGTCATAAATTTTGAGTAAATCAATAAATGAGTCTCATGCAAATGATACTCCATCACCTTTTTGACATTGATTCACTACAAAAATCTGACATTATAATTCATTTTCTTTTAAAAAAAATGTTAAGAGATTGTGGGTATCATGGTTAAAAATGCTCTAAGTTTGTTTGTTCTGACATACTCACATACATGTCTCAGCCACCTTCTCATGATGGGACAAACAACTTGTAAATATTGAAATATTTTTTTTTTAGGAAAGAATTCGATATACCATATTAATAACTCTTAAAAAATTGAAAGACCAAATAATTGACAGTCGGGTAAATCAATTAGACAATAGACAAAAACAAACAAAAAGAATACAACAAAGCAATGTAGGAGCCAAAAAGAATCAGTGCCGCTGAAAGCATGTTAAACATGACATCGTTGGAGAATTGCAAAATAAACCATAATAACGTTTTCTCCATCGAAATAAAAGATTTACAGGAGCCGAGAGCACAATCACAACTTCAATCATAATTCGATTTACATGTAAAAATCACAACCGTAAAACTAATCTTTATATATAAAAATACATTTAATCACCCACGGATCATGGTATACCTTTATATAAAAAATATTTAACATTTAGTTCTCACTAATTCTGACAGGTTTATGCATTTTTTGTTTTGATAGAATGACTGGTAGTGGTAGGGTTCTATGAAGGAGGAGAGTGTCACTGATCTTGATCAAACCTTGTCAGTTGTCACGATTATTTTGTTAGATCGAACCCCGTAGTATGCTACTATATCTTTTTTTGTTAAAAGAAAGGTAACAAGGTACATCATTATTCATTATAATCAAGTTTAATATTACAATACATGAGGCAGAAAGAAACTTTACATACTTATGTATAGATAAATTTCACAACTTTTCACCAAAGAAAGAAGAAGATAGATTTCACAACCTTGACAAATTAAAGCAATACTTCAAAAAACAATAAAATTTACACTTGTGATTAAGCTTACAACAATTCCATGAAATCATATACATAAATTTTGTTATCTCATATATAAAGAAACTCACCATGCATTCTCCATACATGGTTGATGCCATTAGAAATATATCATTCTGAAAATATCAAACCGGGCGATTCTCGTCATGGCTTATATTGGTGGTGGAAGAAGCGGCGGCTTGAACGGCGGTACGATGAGCAACCTCAGAAGCAACGGCATCAGAAACGTGGGGGTGGGGCCCTCCTTCACCCAGGATCTCCTCCTTCCTAATGCGTTCGTGGACGTTGACGTCACCCTCCACGTCAAGCGCCTCAATGTTGGTCCCGTGTGGGCCCGGTATCACGACCTCGTGCACCTTCACGCGCCCCTCCACGTCAACCTCCTCTGTCTCACGGATAGCCGCCGCCTTCTTCCTCCTCCTCCTCCTCCTCTTGTTGAGGCAGGAGCAAAGGGCCAACACAAAGGCTCCTAGGAGAAGCATGCTTCCAAATGACACCACCACTACTATTATCACCGTGTGGTGGTGGTGGTGGGATGGCGGCAACGGTGGCGGAAGGGCGGGAGATGGTGGCGGCAGAGGGTGTGGTTTTGGTGGTGGCATTCGAGGCGGTGGTGTGGGTACAGGGCGCGGCTTTGGTGGTGGTGGTGGTGGTGGAGGCAGAGTCCGAGGTGGTGGTGGCGGAGGCAGAGTCCGAGGTGGTGGCGGGGTGAAGGAGGGCACGGGGCGAGGTTGGTAAGGAGGATAGTAAGGATAGGGGAAGTAGAAGCCATTGTTGTTTTGTGGAGAGGCCATATTTAGCTTACTATTGTGTTGTTAGTGTTGATTGATGAGATGAATGCAAGTGAATTGGAGAGTTGATGTGTTGGGTCCATATATATTTGTAAATTGGATGAAGAATTAATGTTTGCTTTCAAGTTTTGGTAACTTCACTCCCATGCTAAGACTCCCATGGCAGCTAGACAGGTGTTTGATTGCATTAGAAAACACCCTCTTTAAACTTTCTTCTTGTTTCTCCTTCCTATAAAATTCAATGTCATCATAAGTTTCTTGAACATTATATCATCCATTTGGCCTTAATACTTCATACTATAAGATAATGCCTTGAAAATAAACCCTCTGCAGGACTTATTTCTTCTCTTATGTTGAAAAATAAAATAAAGGGAAGACAAATGTGTCAAGCATGCTCCTAAGATCTCTGATAACATTTAGTTGAAGAAGTCTCGATCAGTTTCATATTCATATAGCTTAATACTTCATGCAATTGTTACTTGGTGGGGTTGAGAATATGGATTATAGAAGATTGACAATTTTTTAGAGATATCAGAACATAGATTGTGAAAACAATTAAAATCTCACTAGAGTTCTGAAAGATTGATGTTATTTCATCAAATTCAACCCAACTACAGTACAAAGATATACAGCCAAATCACACAACTTATCTGAGATGGAAAGGTTTGGACTTCATTCTCTAGCTGATTACTCACCACCATCACTGTGAAGCAAGTGCAGCAGATCATTCTTGAATTGTTACAACATACAACATTAGAATCAAATTAAGAAAAGGATACATACATGAAACTGTGCAAGCCTACATAAGTTGATCAATTCTATAGATACATCCCATCCTTTTGGAGGAGATATGAGAAGAGGATTTCATTCCACATATCAGGTACACCAGGCAGACACCAGTGAGAGCAATCGGGAACCGAAGGATTGTCGCTCCAGGGGCCCACATGTGCATCGCTCCGGTATGCTGTCATGGGAGTGACATGAAGAGCTGTAGTGGCAACTGTCATGTTTCTTAGTGCCTTCACCATCATGTCTGAGAATGGGTTTTGTTCCATGCCTTTTGTTTTTGACATTGGTCTTCGAGTCACCTTACAGATACGATTACGAGCACTGCAGTAGAGAACGAACGGTTATTATCAGATTGAGGATTGAAGAAAGGATAGAGTGATCTTGGTGAATACAGATTGCATTAACACCTACCTCCAGTGGGGTGTTTCAAGGGTTCGGAAAAACACACGAGTCCGTTTAGGATTGATGGAAGATTCAACCCAGGAGGCCCAGGTACGTAGTGCGTGTTGCAAGGCAGTTTTAATTGACATTCCAAGCTTCAATGATCCTCCAATTTGAAAATAAACACCCCTGTGAAGAAAATGTTGAATCACTCGAATAATAGAACGCAACACTTCTTGAAAAATGAGAGCATAATACGCAGACTCTTGACGTTATCGACGTAGACACGTTAATACCCTTTTCAGGTTAAATTACAAGCGTACACTAGACAGAGATGGTAACTAAAGAATTGAAGTTTCTGAGACCAGTTTGCATCAACACAAGTAGTATGATCACAAATCACAACTCTCATCATGAAGGGCAAAGAGTGTCAGTGACTGCAAATTCAAATATGCATAATAAAGCCAGAAATTTAATTTCCTTAGTAATCTAGTAAAAAAAAATAAAGGTAACATTCTCCTAAAAAAGATCTCCATGCAGGTTTTAGACTTGAGAAGCTCAAGTTAGGGGCCGGTGCACAAAATAGAGAAGAAACAGCACGGTAAGTATGAGCATATAATCAAATAGTTGTTTGGATTTAAGCCTCTCTCACCCACTAATAGAAACAGATTGTAGGTCCACTGACAACAATGTCAAGCCATAAACAGCTGATTGAGATACTTATATACCATATACAGTTATACACAACTCAAGCTAGCTCTAAATGCAAACATAAAACACAGAACAAGCATAATAAGCCAAAAGGCTAATGCAATTTGTTTGATGATTGGCTCTAAAAGGCTAATTATCAGGTTTACATGTCAAAAGAATATGTTAAATTTCCAATCAAACAAAACACACAAGCATCTCAAACATGAAAGGAACATATTGCAATTACTAAACAAGATATATGAGAAACTTACATATCAAAAAGCTTGGTCTTTGTCCACCAGTGGCCAGTATTGAATATCAAGACATCAGAATCAACCCATTTCTGTCTAATATCATCCAATTTATCAAGATTGAGCGTCGACTTCACCCTCTTCGGTGTGCGTCTAGGAGCATTACCAGGCATAACCAGGAACACAGATCGATAGAATTCGACCGTAAAATCATAGGAGCTAAACCTAACACCCAAAAACCTAATTTCCTTGGTGATTGTGTTGCCATTTACCTCATACACACTCTTCTTGTCCTCAATTCCAGTCATGAGAATACAGATGAAAGACTCCCATTGGGTTCTACTCATGGAATCCCCAACGAATACTATCCTCTTCCCACGAAGATAATCAAGAAGTAGACGCACATCCAACCTTGGAACCTCACAGTTGTTGGGCTTCCACCTCCATTTCTGGTACTCTCTATCTTCCCTTCCATTGGCCAAGCAATTAAACCCTCTTTCAGCAAATGGACACTCAGATGCATTGTACAAAGGGGAAATTTCATCAGGTACCCATTTCCCATCAAACAAATTGCATTTCCCAGATGGGGTTTGTACAGGTGAAACGGGCGAGTAATTGGTACCGAATGTAATTAATACTGTGCAGCACACGGCTGCGAGGAAATAACAGGAAATCCGAGCATTGCCCGGATGAAAACTATGAAGCCTAGTGATTAATTTGTTCAGAAACCCAAACGAACTCAAATCAAAGCTACCCAGCATGCTTTAGTTATGCAAATCTACGGTAAAACGGAAACAACAGCAGGATAAACAAGAATCAAACAAACATTTGGGTGTTGAGAGAGATCTCACAGCAAGAGGAGTGATGAGAAGACGAATCCAAGGCGGTGAGAGTGGAATTCTGAAGTCTGCAAATGGGGTTGGTTGGGTTGAGAGAAAGGAATATGGAGGAAGGGAACTTGGAGAGAAACGTACGCCATTGAATGTTAAATGGGGTAATGTGGTACCACTTGGGAGCAAGATCTGCAAGCTTGGATTCTTAATTATTATTATGGGGCTCTGATCTGTTTGCTTGTGGATTGATTTTGACGTTGCAACTGCAATTGAACGGCAGTGGAGCATATTTTATCAGTTGCGTGTCGGTGATTCGTTTAACAAGTCTAATACAAATGTTAAATGTACAAAGGGAAGGTGTAGTGGGAGCTGATTACTGAAAAAGATTATACTTTCAGAAATTTATTTCTTATAACAGGGCAATGTTAACTGTTTATATACAGAGAAGGAAATCTGGATGAAAGACCCCTCTTCTTCTAATGATAAAATTCAGAAGATTGAACTTTGTTTACTACTTGAGTACCTTGAAAACAAATTGCGGAAGGTAAAACCTAGCTTGGAGAAGCCATGGAAACACAGAGAACGAAAAGAAAGGAAAGAGAGCGGGAAATTATGTTAGGAGGAAAATGTATTTTTGTTATCTGAGTTTGTTACAGCAAAGAGCCTTATATAGTGGACCACATGGTGACCAGCATGTGGTTAATACAATGCCACATAGGCTAAGGCTAAGACTCAATGCTAATGACTCAATTAGTCTAACATCCCCTCTCAAGATGGTGATGGATCAACTATTCCCATCTTGGAAAACAAATGTTGTAAACGAATCCCTGGCAAAGGCTTTGTGGGAAAATCTGCCAACTGAGCATGGGTAGGCACATGAGTCAAGCTGATGAGACCTTCCAAGAGCTTCTCCCGGGCATAGTGGCAGTCGAGCTCGATATGCTTAGTCCTCTCATGGAAGACTGGATTACGAGCTATGTAAATGGCGGCATGGTTATCACACTTGACAGGAATTGGTGTTACATCAAACACTTCCAATTCATGTAACAATCTGCTCAACCAAGCTAACTCTGCACAAACCCTTCTCAGTGATCGATACTCTGCCTCTGCTGAAGACAAAGAAACGCTTTGATGTTTCTTAGATTTCCACGAAATCAAACTCCCACCAAAAAATACAACAAAACCACTCACAGACCGTCTGGAAACAGGGCAAGTTGCCCAATCTGCATCACAGTATGCCAAGAGTTGTGTTTGTGATGTGTCATTGAGCAAAAGTGCTTTGCTTTGTGTACCCCTAACATAGGACAAAACATGCAAAGCTGCATCCATGTGAGGTTGTCGTGGGGCTTGATTAAACTGACTAAGAAATTGTACTGAGTAAGCTAAATCAGGCCTGGTGTTAACAAGAAAATTTAATTTTCCAATCAGTCTTCTGTAGACCAGAGGATCACTTAACAATTCACCTGATTCGGGTAACAAACTTGATCTCAAATCCAAAGGACTAGTTGCATTCCGGACTGAATCAATCTTAAACTCTGCAAGCATTTCTGATCATTGATTTTAAATTCATCATCTAGAAAACCTTTAAGTGCACTTATCTCTGCAAGATCATTCCCTGTCAATAGAATGTCATCAACATAAACTGCAACATAGACCACTGAGCCAATGATCTTCTTATGAAATAGTGAATAATCATTTAGACTTTGCTTGTATCCCCTAGACTTCAAAGCTTGAGACAGCTTGGCATACCACTATCGTGAGGCCTGCTTTAATCCATACAAAGACTTCTTAAGTTGACAAACCTGGTTTGAGCTTGCCACTTTCATCCCAGGTGGTACTTTCATAAAGACTTCCTCATCTAATTCTCCATGTAAAAAGGCATTATTCACATCTAGCTGAAAGACAAGCCATTGTTTCTTAAGTGCTACATCAACCAAAGCTCTCACTGTAGTCATCTTAATCACAGGTGAAAAAGTCTCATGGTAATCCACCCCCTCTTGTTGAGTGAATCCTCGAACCACTAACCGGGCTTTATACCTCTCAATGGATCCATCTGCCTTTCTCTTGACTTTAAACACCCACTTGCAGCCTATAGCCTTTTTCCCTTTAGGCAAATCAACCACCTCCCATGTGTGATTCTTGTCCAAAGCAACAAATTCTGCTTTCATAGCTGCCTGCCAGACCTTGTATTTACAGGCCTCCTCATAAGTGAAAGGCTCTGTCTCAGGATGAACAATAGATGGATCAATGTGGCCTGGGAGCTGAATAGTAGATGTCAAGGTATGACCACAGAAACAGGGTGACGAGACTACAGCATGACACACATAATCACCCAGATAAGCAGGAGCATGATGTGTCCTAGAGGATCTCCTAGGAGGATCATGAGATGCTGAACTAGTGGTCATAGAAGGAACATACACACTAGAAGGAGTGGCTTCAATGTCATCAGACAAAGGAAAGGAAGGATATGTGGGTGGTGAAGTGGAAAGGGCTTGAAAAGGGAATAAATGTTCATGAAAGACAACATCTTGAGAGAACAGAACCTGGTGTGTTTCAAGATTATAAACCTTATAGGCTTTTTTCCCAAAGGGATATCCAATGAAGATGCAAGGGACTGCCCTTGCTGCAAGTTTGTCTCTACCTTGCTTAAGAGTGGAAACATAACATAGACAACCAAAGGTCTTGATGTGACTATAGGAAGGTGGTTTATGAAATAGCAACTCATAGGGAGTCCTATTACCAAGGAGCTTAGAAGGCAACCTGTTGATGATATATGCTGCAGTCAGCACACTGTCACCCCAAAACTTCTTAGGCAACTTGGAGTGAAACAGAAGAGCCCTGGCGATTTCCAACATATGTCTATGCTTCCTCTCAGCCATCCCATTCTGATGTGGAGTAGCTACACATGAGGTTTGATGCTCAATGCCTTTGACCTAGCACACACATCACAAGGTTCAAGAACAGCTTAATCTGCTTTATTTGTATCAAACAATGACAAACTCTGAAGTTTAGAGTAAGGTAAATGCCCTAAACGAGCATGCCACAAAATGTGATCATCTTGACAAGATATTGATGCTGCTACGGTCTCTTGTGCTCCAGTCCTAACTGTAGGTTCAGACTCCAACAAATAAAGATCCTTATAGGCTCTACCAATCTCCAGATGAGTCTTCATAAAAGGAGCCTGCAAAATACAGCTTCTAGGTGTAAATAAAACTCTGCAATTCATATCTCTGACTAGTTTTCCCATTGACAACAAATTGCATCTGAATACTGGCACAAATAATACATCCCTCAACACCAAATCAGGCAAAACAGCCTCTGTCCCTGTCAGTTTCACAGTAGCATTCTCACCATTTGGAAAACTGATCACAAAGGGCCTAGTCAACTCATGTGTTGTTGCAAACAACCTCAAGTCACAAGCCATATGACATCTTGCTCCACTATCCAGTATCCAGGAACCTTTATTAAAAATTTGAGCAATGAATAGAGTAGTACCTGCAAAGCCAGCAAAATCATCTTGTACATATGCTTGTTCTTTGGCTGGTGAAGCTCCCAACAAACTTAGAAGCTTATTCACTTGCTCAGCTGTCAGCTCTGGCAATCCACTAGCAGATTTACCCTCTGCTTCCCCTGCAAACTTGCCATCAGATGTCTGCCTCTTGTTTCTGTCACGGTATTTGTCTGGAAATCCATGAATAAAGAAACATCTGTCAACATTATGATTTGTCTTTTTACAGTTGGTACAGAAGAAATTCCTCTTGTCTCCATTTCCTTTAGAAGGAAGAGGCTTAGAGCTTTGCCTATTGGATCTGCATTCATTAAAGCCAATTCCTGATGAACTTGAGAACAACTTTTGTTCTCCCTTTGCTTCTCCTCCTGTAAAATCAATGAATATCCATGTGTTATAGTCGGCAAAGGCGACTGCATCAGAATTGCTCATCGAATCACAGTAAAATCGTCATTCAATCCCATCAGAAAGTGAACAAGATGTTCCTCCTCTTCGAATTTCATAAATTCTTTCAAAGATCCATAAGTACACTTCGGATTTGTCTTCTCTGGTCGCGGAAATGCTCCATTGATGAAAGGCGTCTTGTTCTTCGCCGACAAGGCAATCTTCATGGAGATTCGCCAATCGCCGAAGTTCTGGCCATCAAATACCTCTGAAACAAGTGATAATCCTGGATGATCACTCGAGTGAAGGTAAAGTGGATCTCTGTTTGTCAAAGGATCTGCCATCGATCTATCAAATTCGATTGGTAGATTTATGTGTTTGAAGAGGAATTGTGTTTAAACAAGCTCAGATCTAGCACCCGAGAGCTCTAATACCATGAAAACAAATAGCGGAAGGTAAAACCTAGCTTGGAGAAGCCATGGAAACACATAGAACGAAAAGAAAGGAGAGAGAGCGGGAAATTCTGTTAAGAGGAAAATGTATTTTTGTTATCTGAGTTTGTTACAGCAGAGAGCCTTATATAGTGGACCACATGGTGACAGGGCCGGTCCTAATACTTAGTAGGCCCTGGGCAAAACAAAATTTAGGACCCCTAACATATAATTTTAACTTATAAAAAATACTTGCGGTTAATTGAAAAAAATGAGATTTTTTAATTAATATTAGTAAGAAGTATCATATTATAAATATAAATAAGGAAATATAGTGTAATTTATAAAAAAATAAATTGACAATTTTATTTAGAAAATGTTGGGTAAAAATAGTGAGACATATGTATAAATATACAAACTGATTCAGATCAAATAAATATCACGAGTTATAAATCTTGAAAAAACACTGAGTATATGCATTTTCAATTCACAATTAGTATAAAAAAATGATTACTAAAATTAATTAAATAAATATAGAATATTGATGGTTAATGACGATGGTAAATGAGACCGAACCTCGCCATTACAGTGATCATTTAAATAGTGCGGGAAGCTAAACACTAAACAAGAACAAACTAATGAAAGAGAGATAACTATAGATAAGTATGCATGATTTGGTTATACAAACGTCCTTTAGTTGCAAGTATAGTACTCCTATAGTTAGTTAATTGTGCCTTCTATCTCTCTTAAGTGCGATGTTACAATATTTACCCCTCCCAGATTCCAGTTTGTATGAGTCTACTTGTAATTTTGGCCAAAAAAGTTTCTCAAAAAATAGTCAGAATTGTTGTTCAAACTCGGGACCAGAGAAATATTGAAAATCCAGATTTTAATAAATAAAAAATAAAAGGCCTATTTACCACTAGACCAAGAAGACTTTATAAGAATTATAACTAGTATTATATATTAATGGGCCCTTTATTAGTTGGGGCCCTAGGCCACTGCCCAACCCCAACAACCCAAATGGTCGAGCCTGCATGGTGACCAGTATGTGGTTAATACAGTGCCACGTAGGCTAAGGCTAAGACTCAATGCTAATGACTCAATTAGTCTAACATACCTGCCCAGTTGCCCGTATCATGAAAAGATAATATACTTGTTTTACACCTCAATTTGGTAAACCCCTTTGTTCCTCAGTAGAAGCATAATTTTAACTTGTAGGTTAGGTTCTTTTGGGGGAGAAAAGCTGTTGGAGTTGTTCTTATGGAGAAAATTGAAAAATGTAGTGTACAAAGACATGACTTATGAGCCAATTTAAGTATGTCACAATCAATGTCATCACCTTACCACCAAATATTTGGTTGTGGTCTTGTGGATACTCATGGCCCCGGTCGAGTCACTTTGTTTGATCACCTAATTTCTCAAACATTAAATCTGAACCGGGCCGGATCAATTTTAGCCAAGAAGGGAAATTTCAAAGCTTAGGGTAATAGGGAAATTTCTGTCACTTGAAAAAATCCATTTCTTTCCAAAATACAAACTAATCAAGCAATAATTTGGCATTGGCATATGACAATGTCAACAACAACTCCTCTAAAACCCAAGAAATTGCATTCAGAAGTTCATTCACAACATGACTTGATTGCTAAGATGGTCCCCTATCCAGATGATCTTTCTACTCTCAACTTAAAAACAAGTAAAATCTGAGTCAATCATCAACCATGGTGTTAGGCAATCTTTGGCCTCTTATGAAGCCACTTAAGCGATGCAACGCCCTTGACGGCTGTGCATAGAGCACCGTATGGGACGCTCTGCACTTACCATAACAGTTTTCAGCTTAGACTTGAGAAACAAGAAAACACATGGAGGGTAAAAAGGTGACAGTTAATATGACAAATGTGCAGGTGCAGCTGGTTATTTACCCCGACTTGGTGAAACCAAGTTCCATAAGGAACTGTGGTGGGTAACTTCAGCCCAGTACTGGTACCACTGAGTCACCAAATAATGTTACTTAGAGAAATGGTACTAATCAGACCATAAAGAAGGGAAAACGGATTGTACTACTACTAGTTATGAATGAACTTCTTTCAAGGATAATCAGATCAGATCCAATCAAGAGTCAAGAGGGATTACCATCTTCTTTAATCTTCGCTCTTGATTCACACTAGAATACTAGATGGATAACAAACATCCAAGATCGAGTCATAACATAGTCACCAACAATAGTTTCACCCATTTACACAATCTCTGTTCAATTAAGTTCATTGCAAAGTCACACAACACAATACATGATACTAACTCAAATCAAGACTGCTACTAATAACAAAAAAAAGAAGAAAAAAGATTCAAAAATCATTTTGTTGACTAATAGGAAGTATCGAGTATGAACACCACCTCCAATGAGCCACAGAGTAAGCGGTTATGGTTGAGTATCTTTCTCAGATTCAACAAAGTAGTAAAATCACAACTTTCCAGAATTCAAATCCACATCAACATATCTAGCATACTGCTTGTTGGATCGAAACCAAGTGTTAGTAACAAAGTAAAGAACTGTTCCTATATAGGGAACGGTACCTTTGCACAGCGGAATATCACAAATAACAACACAATCACGTAGAGAGGAAAACCAAATCAACCAACTTGTTGACAAGGAAAAACCTCTACCTCTAGGTGTTACCCTAGCAGGATTTCAAAGTATATTTCTTTTATTGATAAACACGAGCTACACAAGTCAAGCAAAGATCCAACGTAAATTAGATTTCCCTACTAGAATACTCTCTAAGCTTAACAACCCTTAGCACGTATTACCAACTCACAACAAACTTGAAACTACAAAAAAGTTACCTCCTTCACCTCAGAAACTTCGCCTATGAAGCTCCTAAAGATCGCAACTCTCCTTGACGTAGGAACGGCTTTGTTGTTCCCTTGAGCCAACAACCTTGAAACTCGCCTCTTGAACTCCAAGTTGTGTTCTTGCTCTCCAATGACTACTTAGAAACCTTCAAAGCTTCTAATATTGTCTCTCTCTTGGATGCTCCTCTTTCTCTCTTGGAAGCATGTCAAACTAGGTTGATAATGCCTTGTATTTATAGGCCTCCAAAGAATGACGAAAATATAATTTATTTATGGTCTAATCTGATATATTATCCCATAAATAACATTATATCTTTCCATCAAACTATTTCCTAAAATACCACAAACAATATCTTCCAACTTGATATTATCTTGTTTCCATAAATAGATCTTATCTCTCCATGATAATTCCAACCCATTATCTGCAAGATATAATCTCCACTTTCCTTGTATAAACGTCTCCTTGTGCTCCAAGCAAACATTTAAAACCCTAGATGCAATATCTCGCGATTTGCCTCTTCGCTGGGAACGTTGACAACTTCTCTACTCTGTTTTCCTTGTTCCCTGGAATCTCCCTTCTTTCTCTTCTTCTTGAGCTCTGATGCTCTTGTTCCCACTGTTCTCTAGGATGACTGATCCATTGGTCACAACCATTGTTCCCTAGAACTTCTCCAAATAGCTCGCATGCTTTCTGTTGTTCCCTGAAACAATACTTAAGAACAAAACATCAAATGCATGGTGTTTATCATCATCAAAACACCTAAGGTTCCTTGAGGGAACCTTCTTTAAACAATTTCCCCCTTTTTAATGATGACAAACCCATCTTCAAAAATGCACAATAAAGCGATATCAAAACAATAGATATGCACATGCACAATCAACAATCATGGATAAGTTCCCCCTAAGAAATATATCCAGGAATGAACTCTTCAACCTCCTAACCTGAATTCCTTCCACATTTTCCCCCTTTTGACATCATCAAAAAGACCTTGAAAACCTTAAAAGAATGGAATATCAGATTATCACATGAAACATAAATTTCATCAAGAGTTTTCCACTTAAGTTACTACGCATGCAATGAGTGATAAAACATATAATCACAATCATCAAGAAGCAACTTCATCACACATATCAGAAAACGTTACAAAAGAATCAAGAGATAAGGATATTAACTGCTCGGTTCTTTTGAAAGAGGATGTGTTAGACATGCCACGAAGTTCCTTAGTTGAAGACCTTTACCTTCCACACTTGGACTGTTCTATCTTCAAGCAAAACTTCCTTTCATGGCTTCTTTTGTCGCATTGTTCCCTTCCGAAACTTCTTTGTACACATCTTCACACTGTTCCTTTTGGATCTTTTCTTCATTCTGATATTTTTTCTTTTCTCCTTTTTTTTAAGGAAATTTTTTCTTCTTTTTTTCTTCTTTTCATCAGGTAACATTCTGATTTCTTTTTCTTTTTGCTGAGGGAACGGTCTCTCTTCTGCAACTTCAGCCAATCTTCAATGTTCAATGGGTATTGTTCCCTTTGAATTGAACTTTCACCCAAGCTCTTGGAATCTTCAAGATCCTCAACCGAAACAACCTCATGGCATATCCAACAGATATAAAGGTACATTTGGACTATATATTTTCAGGGTTAAGAAAAATCAACAAAGAAGTCCAAATCAAAATTCGGTAGGCCTTTTATACCATCCAATGTTTTACCTCAGTTGTGGACTCAACAAAGAAGGGCTCATAGAGGCAAACATCATTGGACTCAGCTAGGGTTGGTCTTTGAAATCAACTATCATGTCGGCTTATGATGAGGGTTCAAAGATCAAGTTGATTTCTTTGGGCCGAAAGAAGAACGTTTTCTAACACCCATGTTGACGTTAAATCATGAATCATGCTATCATACATTCACACACACAAGAATGAATAATAACTCAAAGGATAAAACATCAAAACGAAATCACATAACACATGACAACATGAGGTAACAGTTCCTTCTTAGTTAACTCATCTTCTCTAGCCAATCATCGGGGTACTTATGAAAGTAGTCCAAACTAGTCAGTCTAAGAACTTCATTCCTAGATATATTCCAAGGGATCAACATAAACATGAAGTAAACACAAAGTAAACATGCATGCTTGTGACAAGATACTTATCTCATTCCTTGGTTCCATGGGACAGTTCCCAACCGCTTTGACCTCACCGTTCCTAGGCATCGTTTTCCCTGAACTGGTTGTCTCGTGTCCTCTGAATTGGGAATCGTTCCCCTTAAGCTTCAGCACTTCCTACCAAATCACAAGTGAGTTCCCAACGCACTATTCCTATAGGTTATGAGGGATTAATCTCCATGAAACGCCTCTTCCTAGGCTGTTCTCTCACACCTACCTGCAAAACAAGCTAAGTCTTGTTCTTGGGCACCCAAACAAAGTTGGGTTCCCTTGGGTTAGTCCTAGCACCAAAAGACTCAACAGTTCCATAATCCACATAGCGAGAATGCACATAAGGATTAGAAAACTTACCTCTCCTGGGTTGTTACACTCGATGGGCATTGTTCCTTGATGTAGGAAATTTGCGATCGTTCCTGAAAGCATAGTGTCCACGTTGTTCCCATCTCCCATAGCTTTGCCTAGGCTTCTGTTGTGGAGAAGCCTTTCTTCCTTGAAGCCACGTTTCCTTGTGTGGTGTCTTCCTCTCAGGCCTTGGTTGGTGCCGACTTGCACCTTGTGCACTTGATTTTGCCTTAGGAGCAACGTAGCCTAAACCAGCGGTAATGTTCCCAGTGGCTTGCTTAAGCCAAATCTTGTGCGCTTTCGTTCCTGCATACCAAGATTGGTTAGTAGAACCATTATTTTCAAGAAGACTTACCTTAGCCTCCAAATGCTTGTTCCGGTCGTTGACACTCTGCAACTTCCTTTGTAGAAGGAACAGTTCCTCCGTGTCTTCAGCCTCGACACCTGGTTGTTCCTTAACGAACCGCAGCTCATACAACTTTTTCTCATTCTTAAGGTTAGTTGCAACCAGCTCATCAACCCTAACTTTCATCTTTTCCAACTCAGTTTGGTCAGATGGAACAGTTCCCTCCTTAGAACTAGCATTCTCCAAGTCTTCTAAAAGTTGTAACTTTTCTTTCTCAAGACTCTCCACCTTAGCATGCAGTTCCTTGTTCTTAAAACTCAAATCTTCAGCATTAGATTTAAGAATAGCACACTCATCACAAGATAAGGAACAACTAGCAGCATCAAGTTGTTCACTCAACTCTTCCTTTTCCCTATAAACTTTCTCAATAAAGACTATCAAGGAACGCTTACTACAACCCTTCAATTCATTGTAAATATCAGAGTTGCTTACCTCATCCTCGGAATCAGAAGCACACTGTTCCTTAGCCACCAAACACAGCTTGGTATTTGCCCATGACTTCGGTTCAGATTCGGAATCACTTCCCCATGTGGCAACAAAGGCTTTCTCCTTTCCCTTTCCCTTTTCCTTCCTGGAAGAGTCATCATCATCCTCCGACTCCTTCTTCTGGGGACACCCTAGCAATGTGCCCCTTTCCTTGACAATTGTAGCAAACAATGTTAGGATTCTTCTTGAAAGACTTGCCTTGATCCTTGCGATCCTTGTCTTTCTTGTTGAGGAGGCCCCTCATAGCATTCATGATGAGCGCCACTTCCGGGTCCTTGTCCTCCTTGTCCTTCTTGCCCGCCTTTACTTGCTTCAACGCTTTGGAAACTTTCAAGGCCATCATTCCCTTCTGGGGACTTTCATTTTCATAAGATTTCAGCTTGTCTTCATGAGAAGTGAGAGATCCTATGAGGTGTTCCAAAGGTAAGGAACTCAGATCCTTGGCTTCTTCAATCGTCGTTACCTTAGGAATCCACTTCTTGGGTAGACTTCGCATCACCTTTCGAACTTGATCTTCAGTGGTGTACACCTTTCCCAAACAAGTTAGCTCATTAACAATAACATTAAAGCGAGCAAATATCTCCTTTATGGATTCATCCTTTTCCATCTTAAACAATTCATATTGTTTGACAAGAAGATCTATCTTGTTTTTCTTAACCTCAATGGAACCGTCGTGAGTCGCACACAACATGTCCCACATTGCTTAGCACTTGTGCAAGCCGAAATCCTGCTATACTCACTATCACATAATGCATGGATAAACAGTTTCATAGCCTTGTGGTTCTTAGAGATCACCTTCTTGTCCTCGTCATCCCAATCAGCCTTTGATTTGGGAACGGTCTCACATTTATCGTTCTTCACGGAAGGAACAACTGGTCCGTCAACCACGATGTCCCAAAGGTCCAAGTCCTCACATTTGATAAAGATCTCCATCTTTTTCTTCCATCAACCAAATTTCTCTCCTTCGAAGAGAGGAGGACGCGCCATTGAGTAGCCTTGACTGTTCCCGTCGTGGGTACTCATCTTTTCCTGAAAACTAACACAAATCTAGAACAAACCTTGCTCTGATACCAATTGTTGGATCGAAACCAAGTGTTAGTAACAAAGTAAAGCATTGTTCCTATATAGGGAACGATATCTTTGCACAGCGGAATATCACAAATAACAACACAATCACGTAGAAAGGAAAACCAAATCAACCAACTTGTTGACAAGGAAAAACCTCTACCTCTAGGTGTTACCCTAGCAGGATTTCACAGTATACTTCTTTTATTGATAAACACGAGCTACACAAGTCAAGCAAAGATCCAACGTAAACTAGATTTCCCTACTAGAATACTCTCTAAGCTTAACAACCCTTAGCACGTATTACCAACTCACAGCAAACTTGAAACTACGTAAAAGTTACCTCCTTCACCTCAGAAACTTCGCCTATGAAGCTCCTAAAGATCGCAACTCTCCTTGACGTAGGAACGGCTCTGTCGTTCCCTTGAGCCAACAGCCTTGAAACTCGCCTCTTGAACTCCAAGTTGTGTTCTTGCTCTCCAATGACTACTTAGAAACCTTCAATGCTCCTAATGCCGTCTCTCTCTTGGATGCTCCTCTTTCTCTCTTGGAAGCATGTCAAACTAGGTTGATAATGCCTTGTATTTATAGGCCTCCAAAGAATGACGAAAATATAATTTATTTATGGTCTAATCTGATATATTATCCCATAAATAACATTATGTCTTTCCATCAAACTATTTCCTAAAATACCACAAACAATATCTTCCAACTTGACATTATCTTGTTTCCATAAATAGATCTTATCTCTCCATGATAATTCCAACCCATTATCTGCAAGATATAATCTCCACTTTCCTTGTATAAACGTCTCCTTGTGCTCCAAGCAAACATTTAAAATCCTAGACGCAATATCTCGCGATTTGCCTCTTCGTTGGGAACGTTGACAGCTTCTCTGCTCTGTTTTCCTTGTTCCCTGGAATCTCCATTCCTTCTCTTCTTTTTGAGCTCTGATGCTCTTGTTTCCACTGTTCCCTAGGATGACTGATCCATTGGTCACAACCATTGTTCCCTAGAACTTCTCCAAATAGCTCACATGCTTTCTATTTTTCCCTGAAACAATACTTAAGAACAAAACATCAAATGCATGTTGTTTATCATCATCAAAACACCTAAGGTTCCTTGAGGGAACCTTCTTTCAACACTGCTTGAATTTAATCTTTGACTAACCAGGCAAATTCACCACAACATCTTCAATTGCCACCCATTTGCACCCACTAAGAACCAAGAACAGCCAATAATCATTCTAGCTACTCAATTTTCCCTGTCTTTTGCTCTCACTTGTGATTAAGCTTTTGATACTAAATAAATGCCACTTGTATTATATGATTCATTGAATGGGTATTATATTAAAAACATGGCAAGAAAGTAATTAGTGAAAAATTACATATTTTCTAGTATGGAAAGACAAATCAAAGTTGTATCTTTTGACCATTAATTTCTATCTTAATTTCTTTCCCTGTATACTTTTTAGCATTGCAATTTGTCATCCAAAAAAATGGGGATTACTACTTTCACCGGGTGGAAAAGTGTGCAAAATGTTGATTTTAACGGTTATACTCACCGTTGCTAATTTTTTTTATATAGCAACGGCTCCTAGAGCTGTTGATGTTATTTTTATTTTTATTTTATAATCAACGGCAACTAAAGCCGTTGATTTATTAAATTTTTTTTTTCTAAATGAACGGCTTGTAAAGCCGTTCCAAGTTTTTTCTATTTGTATTAAAATAAACGTTTTTACTATTTTAAATTTTATAATAATTTTTCTTACCTTATAATTAATTGTATTCCCATGTTACGTTCATTTTGTATTTTTTTCTTCGTATCTGCTACATGTTACGCTTATTTTATGAATATATTCTTTAACACTTTATTATTTTCGTATTTTATTTCAAATTTCGTTTCAAATTTCATTTCAATTTTTTTTTCAAAATTCGTTTCAATCGTCTTTTCGGGTTTTCAAAGTTCGTTTCAATTTTTTCGTCTTTTCAATTTTTCAAAGTTCGTTTCAAACTGTAAAAAATGATTCATTTTGAAGAAAAATGAGTGTTAGATGTAAAAAATTCATATCGTTAATTTTTTAATATAAATTCATATTGTTGAATTTTCGGAATATTATTATGGGTGTTTACGCGAATTTTTGATGAAATATAAGAAAATTAATACAGTTGAATAAACTCTTCTGAATATAACCATATGATATAACTATATGATATGATCATAGTATATAACTATAGAATATAACCATAGGATATAACCAAATTGGATATAACCAAATGATGTAACTATAGGATATAATTATAGTACATTATAACCATAGGATATAACTATAGATTAAAATCATATGATATAACTATAGGATATAATCATAATATATAACTATAGAATATAACCATAGGATATAACTATAGAATATAACCATAGGATATAACCATATGATATAACTATAGAATATAACCATATGATATAACCAAATTTATTTTGGGTTTTTTTAGGGTTTATGATCTTTATCATTACAATAAAAAAGTTTAAGTTTTCCAAGTTTAAGTTGGAGAAATAACTTACAATATCTAGATATTGACAGAATATTTTGATAAATTGTTTTAAAACAATTTTACTTTTGGACGCCACCTAGTAGAGCACAAGGACTTCCCCATTTTTTTTAATAAAAATATTACTTCTTGAGCGCTACCTAGTGACGCCCAACAAGTTACCCGTTTTTTTCTTTTTTAATTATTTTTGATTTTTTTTATAAACCGGTATACTTCCTAGTGGCGCCCAACGAAAATAAATGTGTAATTTATGTTTTAAATTTCTAACTATTTTTTAATGTTGCAGCCTTTTTTTCGTATTATTTTTTTCAATTAAAAAATAAATTAATTGTTTTCCTTATTATAAAAATAATAAGGAAAGCTTATAAAATAATAAAAGTATTATTTTTGTCATATAATTGAAAAAAAAAAGAAGGAAAAGTACTAAATTTATTTTATAAGAAAGGAAAAGTGTTTGGCACCGTACAAATCTTTTCCTTTGTCATATTGTTATTAACGTACTTCCTTTGTAATAATGCAATGCAACGATGCTCGTTTCTTTATTTTTTTAATGATGTTGCTCTTTTTTTTGTAAATCAAAATTTTCAAATAAAAAACGTTAAATTTTTTCTTTTAAAAAAATCAACGGTTTCTGTCAGTATTTTTGGAACGGTGACAGAAACCGCTGATATCAGCATTCCTGCCGCACCACAGGGTCAAGTAGCTGCAAAAAAAAAAAAAAAGTTGTGTTTTTTACCATGGCAATTTGCCTTAAAAAATCATTTTTCCACATTTTAAATCCAATTTAAAAAAAGGATAAGCAAGCAAAGAAAGTAGTGGAATACGGAAGTTTTTAGGGTTTACGTGTTAATGACTGCGCAGCCGCTGACAACATCTATCTATATATAAACAGTGTGCATCGCTCTCTTCCTCTCAGTGTTTTCTCCTCCCTCTCCCCAACTCACGAGCAATTTCAATTATGTAGATGTTCTTCTTTTCGAGCAGTGATGAGATGAAAGAATGTCATGCACCACTCTTATTGATTGTATCTCTCAATCTGTGCTGATTACTTCTTACCCATATCTATCTGAGCTCATTCATTAACTAATACGGACTGTGTTTTGTTTTCTCTCATACAATAGAAAACTATTCTTCTTTGTCAACTCTGATTGAATGAATTCCATTCAAGACGCGTTTTCTTCTTGATAAAATGCTTGCTGTGGACATGGTTTCCACTCTCCATCAATATTTCTCTTTGTCAATGCTACATTTCTCTACTCTGTTTTCCAAATTAATCCCAAAGAGGATCTTTACACATTTATTGGAGCAGATATTTTTATTTGTGGATCCTTTCATTTCCTCGGAAAACAGACTCTTGGTGTTTTGTTTGAATTCCATTAACCCTCAATTAGAAATTTTATTTATTTAGTGAAGAACCCAATTAAAACTTAGAAGCAATGCAAGTCTGAAATGTTATTTCTGGCCCAAATAAAACTTTCCCCGATCCGGCCCAAAATCCAGGCCCAGCCCAAAATTTTGGCCATTTCCATCCAACAACGAGAAGGGTACAATTTGTATAACAAGTAGCATTTACAGATTACGAGTGAAAGACAAAAGCAAAGAACTTATGTTACAAGAGAAGCAAAGAAGAGCCTCTTACTAACGTATTGAAAAGTCTTATGTACAATTTTCACGGAGTCTCTTTCCTCTTCTGGTTACGCACACTTCAATTCATCAACACCGTAAATTCTCTGCACATATCATCATGTAACTTATCAAGCTAAGACACATTGCCAGTTCCATAAACTCACTTGAATTGACTTTTCTTACCATGGCAAAGTGGATATCGTCAAGCAAAGGAACAAGTAACGCGGTCAAAGACTGTATTTCCTCCTTGAGAGTGCTCATGTTTTCGCCTTTGGCCACAAGGAGATCGATGAAGGTTTTGTTATCCGGCAGTAGTTTTAGGGCCACCTACAACAAAACACACGCATATACGCCAAAGTTTAATGTACCTAAAAATGGCCATAAATCATAGAAAGAAAATGAATAATACAAAAAATATATATATATATATATATTACTTTGTAAGCAGCAAATGAAATCCAACCATGCCAAGGTTTCAATGTGAAGCTATAGGAATCCTCCACTACTTTCTCCATGCTTTGGCTTGGATCCTTGGCGATTCCCTCCAACAAGGCCACCATTAAATCCAACGACCTATCACATTTATTTTTAATCATACGCCCATCATAAAATAACAGGATTCTCTTCAACTAGGAGTTGTCACCTGGTTAACCAAAGCAATGCTCTGCTGCAGCTGTCGCGCTTCCTTGCGATTCCTTCATCCGCTTCATGCTTTAGAATCTCTATCACGTTTGACATCATTTTCGGGTCCGAATCCAATCGCAACTCTAACCTCTGTTTTAGTTTATGAAAAATGATTTAATTAGACAAAACAAGTGACATAAGTTTTGAATGTGTATGTTGTTTCTTATTAAAATGGTATGAATTTGTTAATTTTTCTACTGGAAAATATTAATAATATTTTTTTTGGAATTACCTGAATGTTGTGAAACATGTCTTGTCTGAGAACAGACATGGCTGGGCCAATCTTATCTGCGCATACAACACAACACAACAAACCAATCAAATCAATTGATTGATAAGATAAAATTCCAGAGAACTTAATCTACAGACTCACGCAGCCAATTGAATCCAGACAAGATCGAGAAGAGATGAGGATTAATTACCAAGAAATTGGAGGACGAGGTTGCAAAGGGAGAGAAAGGGCCTTGCTGGGATGCTGGAGACTTGTGGAAGGAGGGTGTGATCGGCTGCGGCGTCGGCTGATGCACCCGAGGGATCAGCCACCAAGGGAGGAGGCTTTAGCTTAGGGTGCTGCAGGAAGGAGAGCTCTTCAATGGCTTCCTTGATCTCTGTTTCCTTCTTCTCCCTTCTCCTCTTCATAATATAAAGAATGGAACTGAATTCTGTTACCTCTGTTTCTCTGAATCGTTTTTATCTGATCTGGGTTTTTCAAGTGTTGGTGTACAAGTGTTAGAGCGCAAGTTTGGGGATTTGGAGGGTTTTTTGGCCCACAAAAAACGGAAGAGGAGACCACAAATTGAATCTCTTCTTGAATGAATGAGTGAATGAAAGTGTATTATATATAGGGTGTGATTTAGGTGCGAAAGGATCTTATAATACAAAATAAGAAAGAATCATAGCCGTTAGATCTAAAAAAAAATTATAACACGGAGGCCCTTTTGTCTATGCCTTTGTTTTTTGAACATTACTAACAAAGTGCAAGCCGAAGACCTAAAAGTGCAAGCCGATGACTTGAAAAATGCAAGCGAATGCAAACACTTCTGTGCATGCAAATTCAACATTTTGTGCATGTATTTTTTTGGATTGGAGTGCAAGTTGTTGGCTTAAATGTGCATGCGAATTATTGTGCATGTGAATTTAACGTTTTTGTGCATATATAACTGATAAGCACTACTTTGTAGGGCTTAAGTAAGAGTCATTAGAGGATTTATTGGTGTCATTCGGGTAGATTTAGACACATTCATGTGTATGGTGTTTGAGGGCGGAGTTGGTGTTTTTGGAGGTGTTTGAGCGGTTTTGGAGATCATATGAGACACTGAGGAGGAAGCCACCAGTAGTAGGCGCCAAGGGAGTGCAATGAAGAGTAGAAGAACAATGTGCTGAATTCAATTGGTTCGTTCTCTCTGCTCCGATGTCCAAATGGAGTGATTCCAATTCGAGGAGTTAGATCTTGAAGTCTATTGCAAGTCCTCAAAATATGAGCGCAATCCGAGTTGGGAATCAAAAGTTATGGCGTTTTTACGGAAGTGTCGCAGGAGCTGAACCGAAGAACGGCGACCGCCGTACAAAGACGGCGACCGCCGTAATTACGGCGCCCGCCGCATTTGGCTTTCCACCGACCTTGGCTACGAAGTGATTACGGCGACCGCCGTTTAATTGCGGCGCCCACCACATTTACGGCGATCGCCGTGGGAGATGCGGCGACCGCCGCCGATGTCAGAAGCCCGCCGAACGTGTTTTCCATATTTGTTTTATTTGGATTATTTTTATTACTTTTTATTATTTCGTTTTAGGTTAACTTATTTTTATTTTCCTTTAGTATTTAAGGGTTGAGAAAAAAGGCTTGCTAGCCTATCTTGGATCATCATCTTTTTCTTTGAACCCTAATTCCCTTTTCTACGTTATGAAGAACTAAGCCTCCCTGGCTTAGTCAGACGCTGAAGCTTTCGTTTGGATAAAGTTGTGAGATTCTTGTTCTTAATCTATTGCATGGTTTTTATTTTTCTCTTGCTTAAGTTGTTTATGATTGATATTGATAATCTCTATTTGGACGCAACTAGGGTTTATTGTTATTGATCTATTGCTAGATTTAGATTGTTACTGGTTGAGCATATCTATTTCAGAGTAGCAACTGCATCGTATTAGTAACTGGTTGTGCTAATCTTATGCAGAAGAGAATTGATTTGCATCTTAGGGTAAAAACTGGTTGTTTTATTCTAGGTTGTATCCAACTATATTCCTATCCATAAAGCTGCTGTTAAATTGAATCTTGATAGTTTCAGGGTTGTTTAATTAGTTAGTTCTAATAGTATCTGGTTGTGCTATTAGATACTTTTGAAAAGGAATTGGAATTGCCATTGCATGCGATTTTGAGTGGTTTCTATGATCAACTTGTCATTCGATTAGTGGATATTGTTTGACTAAGTGCCTTCCCCATACTTGATTTCAGCACTTTAATTGCTTACTTACTTTTGCGTGCTTGGTTACTCTACAAACAAACAAAATCCCTCCCTTTGGTCACTTCAATTGACAAACACTTTACATACTGCGATAGATTGTGTTTCCCTGTGGATCGACCCTTACTTGCCTAAGACTGCGTTTTAGGTTTTGTTTGGATTTCTTGCATAGTAGGAATTAGAACGACAAAATTCATGTTATCAATAACTCGCATATAATGCACTCTCAGTTGAATTCACATGCACTTTCAGTTGAACTCGCATGCACTCACATGTATTTTTTTGGATTGGAGTGCAACTGTACAAGTTGTTGGCTTAAATGTGCATGCGAATTATTATGCATGTATAACTCGTATGCACCCTCAGTTGAATTCATATGCACTCTCAATTGAACTCGCATGCACTCACAACACATAAAACATGCACTTGATTTCACATGCACTCAAAAGTCAAAAGACATATAAGTTACTCAAAGGCATGCACTTCAGTTGAATTCACATACACTCTTAGTTGAACTCGCATACACTCACAACACATAAAGCATGCACTTGATTTCACATGCAATCAAAAGTCAAAAGACATATAAGTACACTCAAAAGCATGCACTTCAGTAGAATTCACATGCACTCTCAGTTGAACTCGCATGCACTCAAAACACATAAAGCATGCACTTGATTTCACATGCATTCAAAAGTCAAAAGACATATAATTACACTCAAAGGCATGCACTTCAGTAGAATTTGCATGCACTCTCAGTTGAACTCGCATGCACTCAAAACACATAAAGCATGCACTTGATTTCACATGC
Source organism: Rheum nobile (assembly GCA_027886185.1). Classification (NCBI taxonomy): domain Eukaryota; kingdom Viridiplantae; phylum Streptophyta; class Magnoliopsida; order Caryophyllales; family Polygonaceae; genus Rheum; species Rheum nobile. Next base: position 1,702,562 of record WOAB01000207.1, on the reverse strand, counting down.
ATTCAAAAGTCAAAAGACATATAATTACACTCAAATGCATGCACTTCAGTAGAATTTGCATGCACTCTCAGTTGAACTCGTATGCACACTCAAAGGCTTGCACTTCTAATAGAGTTCACATGCACCCAAGGGTGGTCTGGTGGCCGGTGGTGGTCCGACGGTGGTCCGGTGACCGGCGGTGGTCTGACGGTGGTCCAGAGATCGACGGTGGTGGTCCGGTGGTGGTCTGGTGACCGGTGGCGGTCCGACGGTGGTCCGACGACCGACAATGGTGGTCCGACGACCAGCAGCGGTGGTCCGTCGACCGACGGTGGTGGCCCGGTGACCGGCGCCGGTGGTCAGTGGTGGTGCTCCGATGGTCAACTCTTTGAATTAAAGACATGTGCATGGCACATGACTTTTAATGAAAGTTCAATCATGACCTTTGATTTATTTCTAATCCAATGGTCTATATTCATTCTTATTTTGTATTATAATAATCTTTCTCACATGACACTTATCCATATATATATATATATATATATATATATATATATATATAAGGAAAAGTGTCAGGTGCGAAAGGTTATTAATGTGCAAAATACGAAAGAATCATGACCGTCTGATCTATGCAAATCGGACGCTCCAACTTTTGCATTGTTTTATATGGATTTAAGAGCGTTTCATATACGCGCTTTCTGATTCTTCTTTTTCTTCGCTCCAGCTTTTCGCTCCAGCTTTCTTCTTCTCCAAATCTTATTCTTCTGGTTCACACTTCTTCTCCAAATCTTAGTATTGAACATGGATCCAGGTATACGATTACTACTTTCGATTGCTATTTTCGATTCTATTACTATTTTCGATCTCATTTTTGATGATCGATTAAACATAGATCTAGTTTTTGATGATCGACTTGTTTTGTTTGTTTGATGAATTTCACACACTGTACTTGAATTTCACACTGTAATTTGATTGTTGTTTCATCCCTTGCACTTTTTTTTAATTCATTTGCACTTCCTCTTTAACCACTTGCACTTCTGTTTTACAGCTTGCACTTTCGTTTTATTCGCTTGCACTTTCGTCTATTCGCTTGCACTTATTTATTATTCTTATGCACTTTCTATTCACTTGCTTGCATTTTAAGTATTTTTTAATCTCATATTGGCTTGCACTTTCTGTTCACTTGCTTGCACTTTACTCTGTATTCCCATGCACTTTCCTCTTATTGGCTTGCACTTTCTGTTGTTTAATCCCTTGAACCTATCATTTTTTGTTTGATATAGGTAAAAGTGAAAAAGATACTACTATGTTGGTTGAGGTTTCTCCTGGGAGTTCCAGATATTACATACCAATTTGCAAAGAAGATACAAAGCCCTTTGTTGGCCAACATTTTAAAACACTTGAAGAAGCTATTAAATTCTATTTCAGCTATGCACACCATTGTGGTTTTGATGTACGAAATGGGACAGTTATTAAATGTATTGATGGATCAAATGTACCTATGTGGAGGTATTTGACTTGTAATAGGCAAGGATGTAAACCTTCTCGTGCTCAAAGTTCAGAACAAAAAAGAAGAAGGATTACAAACAGATGTGGGTGCTTGGCTAAAATTGCTTTTAAATATGAAAGTCGCAAGGGTTATGTTGTGAAGATATTTGTGGAGCGGCATACACACGCCATGGTTTCTGAACCACAAAAACATTTTTTGAAGAATAATAGGAAACTTACTCCTTTCCACCAGGATTTCATAATCAATTGTTTGAAATCAAACATTGGTACAAGTAAGGCATACAAGTTGTACAAGAATTCTGTGGGATCATATTCTGATGTTGGTGCTACTATTGTTGATTTCAAGAATTTTAGCAGGGATTTGAATACATATATTCTTGGATATGATGGTCAGATGGTAATCGATAGTCTGTTTCGTAAAAAGGAAAGATGTGAGGCATTTCATTTTGACTATCACGTAGACGATGTTAATCGTTTAGTTCGGTTGTTCTGGGCTGATCCTATTTGCCGCAAGAGCTTCTCCTTTTTTGGTGATGTTGTTTCAGGAGATGCAACATACAAATTTAATAGGTATTTATGCTTAACTTGCACTTTTAGCATTATTCACATGCACTTTTCTTCATATGACATGCATTTTTAAAGTGTTGAGAATCTGCACAACATTTTACATGCACTTTTAAGTGTATATAGTATTTGACATGCACTCTGAGTTATACGCACTTGCACATATACATAATTTAGCATGCACTTTTTGTTTTTTAATTTGCACCTTTTGGCTTTTTAGTTTGGTACTAAACGTGCACACAAATTAGTATTTTATATGCACTTGTAGCATTATTCACTTGCACTTTTCTTCATTTGACATGCATTTTTTTTGTTTTCACTTGCACTACTAGGTTTATTCACTTGCACTTTTATTTTATTCAATTGCACAACTTCTGACATGCATTTTTGTTATGTGTTTCTTTATGTTGTAGGTATGATATGGTTTTTGTTCCTTTCACTGGTGTTGATAACAACAAGAGTTTAATTGCCTTTGCATTTGGCTTATTGTTGCAAGAAGATATTCCTTCTTATGTATGGTTGTTTGAGAATTTCAAGAAATCAATGGGTAACGAGCCTTTTATTATTCTAACTGATCAAGATCCTTCTGTGAAGTCTGTGGTTGAAACTGTCTTTACTACTGCTGTTCATCGCTTTTGTATGTGGCATATCATGTTCAAAGTTTCGGTGAAGGTTAAAGTTGATGCATCTGAAACTGAAGATTTTAGGAAGAGGTTGAATGGAATAGTTTGGAGTAATGAGTTGAATGAAAATGATTTTGAGGAGGCTTGGCATTCTATCATGTGTGATTTCCATCTGGAAGATAATAGCTGGCTTAAAATAATGTTTGATTTACGTCATTATTGGATCCTTGCATTCTTTCAACATGTTAATAGTTGGCACAAAGTGCAAGCGAACAAAAATAAAGTGCAAGCAAATTAACGTAAAATGCAAGCATATAAACATAAGGTGTATTCGAATATACACAATGTGCAAGCTGATAAACAAAAGTGCAATCAGAAAACATAAAGTGCAAGCATATAAGAAAAAAGTGCAACAAAAAAACACAAAGTGCAAGCAAATAAACACAAAGTGCAAACAAACATAAAGTGCAAGCATATAAAACACAAAGTAAAATATATGCAAGCAAAGTAAAATAAACACTTCTGTTAACAGCTTGCACTTTCGTTCTATTCGCTTGCACTTATGTATTTAGTATAAGAAGATTAATTTGAAGGCGAGCGAATAACACAGTGTGCAAGCAAAAAAAAAAAAAGTGCAAGCAAATAAGAAGAAAAGTGGAACAAGCATCTACATACCTGAATTCTTCTCTCGCTGTCGCTCGACTTTTAGGGTTTCGATTACTCTCTCGTTGTCGCTTTTCGCTCTCTGAATTCTTATCGCGCTCTAAGGATGACGGTTCGCTTGCCTGCTTTTTGAAACTAATAAAGCGCGTGTGGATAACTCACTCCATAGCGCGTATATCTTTAATTGAATAAACAAAGCTCATTTTTCCTATTTTTCCCAGCCGTAGATCTGGCCACCGTGGACGGCTAGAATTCTTTCGTATTTTGTATTATAAGCAACTTTCGTACCCGAATCGCGTCCTTATATTATTTCCCATTAATAAGTCACTTTGGATTAATTTTATAGAATGCTCAATCTTATTAGACGACTTGTGAGTTGTGACCGTGGTTTAATAGTTTTCTAACATTAGGCATTTCCTCTCTTACTCGTATACAAAAACTTTATAATAAATTATATGTAAAAGGAATCAAAAAAGAATGGCTGTAATTATTCGAGCTATTATAAGATGTTGAAAGATAGTTTGTCTCACTTTTTATATGAGCAAAACTACATCGTTATGATTAGGGCTGTCAAAACTTGACCCGATCCGAATGACTCGCCCGACCCGCCCGAAACCGAACCCGTTCGATATCCGAAAAGAATTAAAAATTGTATATCCGAATCCGACCCGACCCGACCCAAACCGACTAGCCCGAACCCAAAAAATAACCCGAACGGACTAGCCCATTATCAACCTGGTACCCGAAGTCACCCGACCCGAAATCACCCGAAAACCCAAAGTTGCCCGATCCGAAATCACCCGAAAATACAAAGTTACCCGATCCGAAATCACCCGAAAACCCGAAGTTGTCCGATCCGAAATCACCCGAAAACCCAAAGTTGATTGATTCAAAATCACATGAAAACCAAAACTCAATAGCCCAAAATCATAGAAAAAATTAATGCCACATGATCCTAAACTTTTCTTATCGTTTAATCATAAACCTTCCTTATCGTTAAATCATAAAGTCAAAGGTCTAGGTTTATCCTCATTATTTACCGTAAGAATCATCCTTACCAAAACCCAATCTTAAATATAGAACTTCAATGATATGAGATTTTATAGTGAATATATATATTTATTGTAATTATGTTTGCCTTCAATCGAAAATCGGTTCCATCAAAATACATTTCAACCACAATTCGATTTATACGAAATGCGATTCTTTTGAGATTGTACTTAAACGAAATCTTATTCATTCGAACTCATATTCATATGAATTCTGACTCAACCGAAATATGATTTACACAAAATCTAGTTCGGCCATAATTCAAAATAGCCCATCGAAATTGACCCAAATATCTGACTTCTCCCGATAAAATGAACAATGGACCCGATCGACCCAAATTGGATTGAGTTGTCAAAATACACGTGAATACGTTATTAGCCGGGATTCGAATTAATCCGAAACCAAAATGACCCGACCTGAAACCGATCCGATTTGTCCGATTGACAGTCCTAAGTTTGACCGAAATCCAAATTAACCCGACCGAAATTGACCCGAATACCCGATAAATGAATATCTGATCCGACCCGATATGGTCCGACTTGTTATAATATTGGACATTGACCCGAATTCGAAATGACTCGACCCGAACCAGACCCGATCCGCCCGATTGACACCCCTAGTTATGAAATTAAAAATATAATTGACTAATTTTGGATAGGAATTGACCCTAAAAAGGTCCATATTTTTTGCGATTATCTGTGTGGTTGAATTTGTCTGATGTCAGTATATTCCATGGTGCAAAATGCAGGGCTTGCACATTAATGATTGTTTAGAAACCGAGCCATTTAAGTATAGCAATGAAATCCAATTTATGATCCACCCTTCTTCGCATTTTTCATTCGGACAATATTTTATATTCTGATAATAGATACTCCGTATAAAATAAGGTAATAGTCAGTCATGAATTTGTTAAATGATTGTGCATTGAATTTTGCACTGTTTGGATGAGTAAGAGACAATGTGACATGATGTTTAGATGTTGGACTTGCGCGAATCAAATCAAAATATTCCCTGGTTTAGACTATCCAAATTTTTATTAATTATCAATGCATTTCTCAATAATTAAAATTTATTTTGATATACAAATATGAGAATTAACATATGCTACGATACAATCAACCTAATTCAAAAGATTCAAAGCAGCAGGTATATCTGAAAATGGTGAGGTCAATATAATCGGCAATTAAATAAAGGAAAGTTCATGTTGGTGTCCTTGAGTTTAGGATTTTTTTTGATGTCTCATGATTAAGTATTTTTAGTTGATACTCCTAAGGTTTTGGTTTGTTCGCTTTGTAACCGAATTTTTTTATATTCGTATCATTTTGATTCGAATTGATCAAATCGAAGTTCATTATTATGTTTATTGACCTCAACTTAGTAGAATTCGACTCTTACAACAATCAAATCCATACTCGAACCATTCTGATTGGAATTCTTAAGGTCAGAAACGGGTTGTTGTTTAAGAAATCAAATCGACATGGTTCGGACATGGATTTGGGTATTTTAGGGATCAAATCTTACTAATTTGAGGGCGAGGAACACAATGGTGGATTTGGATTTAATCATTTTGAACTGGAATGATACAAACATGAAAAAATTTGGTTACGAAGCGAACAAACCCAAACCTTAGGGACACCAAATTTGAGCCCATTGTGGAGTTCTCTCCAAGCTCTATCAAACCCCTATAAATAGGGATGCAATCGTTGAGGTTTCTGCACCCAATTAATTTCCCAAAGCTCAAGAACCCTAGAATCCGCAGCCCTCTGTTGCGAGATCAATTGCCGCCACACCGAAGCTCCATTGACGTCGCCACCACCACCATTAGGCCCGCTTGGAAGTCTACTTCCAAAGCCCTAAGTCCCCGCCATCGATCAGCCGCCTCCGGCCACCGCATTCTCCAGAAACCGCAAGTTGCACCATCGACGAGCCATTTCTGGTATTTTTGGATATTGTGACCGATTTTTAGTTTTATTTTATTATTATATGGTATAATTAAGGTTAAATAAATTAATCTTAATTACTGAATAAAAATATGGAATTAATATGATTTTAATAAAATTAAATTTAAATTAATTAAAATTACTTTGGGTATTATCTTAGACTATGAATGGTTAAAATATTAACTTTTCATTTGGATAATATTTTGGAGTAAAATTTCTGGACTTGTAAATAAATTATGATATTTATTTAGTTATAAAGAGAGATTATTTAGAATATACGATTAATTGATTTTTAACCGTATAGATAATCGTCCTACCGATTAAGCCTTGAAAATTGAATGATTTTGAGATAAATTAATTCAATTTAAATCTTGAGGCATATACCCATCAAAATTCAGTATTAAATAAATTATCTAATTATAATTTATTTTTGTGTGATTTGGGTGCGTCTCGGATTTGCTTCTGGAACGGAAATAGAGTAGGGATTCAAGTTGATACTCGGAAAAAACCATCCCTGTGATACCGTTCATGTCTCCGTGATTCAAGGCAAGTGGCGGTTCGCTCTTGCATATTTATTCCATTTTTATCTTAATTGCAATGAGTCGGTTGTGCTATTAAGTTGGGATAAATAATTCTCTTCTTGTTTGGGAACTTGTGTGATTAATTGAACCTTATTATTAGGTTGTATAATATGCTAGCTACGACCCTTATATATATATATTATAGGGTGCTAGTTATAATTGGTGTGGACTTGTTGTGAATTGATGTGGACATATAAATGTTAGTTTAGCACGAGTATTCGTAGGAACGTTATTTCCTTGCGAGATTTAGTCGTTTCTTTATAACTTTGTGTTAGGATGTTAAATGTCCTAACACTTTTGGTCATGACCTACCCCTATCCGAATATAGGTGGTGGTGCACTTAGCTAGTGCCAATCTTCGGGATTTATTCCCATCCTATATCTCATTGCGAGATCTGTTGTGGAAATTAAAAGCTTCAACATAAATGCACATTTTGAAATTAAATAAGATAAGTTTCTTGTTGCACATAATTAATATACCCTCGGGCGAGAAGTATAATGTGGAACCCGCCCAGACTCTTGTATTAAAGTAAGTCATCTTTTCAATCTGGATTCACATTGCGCGGTGAGGTTGGTCGATGACCCAAATAATCAAGGTCGGTTTTCAAACTTTTGTTAATTAAAATGTTCCCAAACAAATTCATTAATTTTCCATAAGACTCATCTTCTTTGGAGTCTTCTCTTGTCTCGTATCTTTTCTTTCACTTCAATGAGAGTATATGGGTTATATATCGTCTATCGGTTTTTATTCGAGAGACAATGATAGTAATGAGATACAATCACAAGAACCATTCTGTTTGAGCCCTTGCGTAGTCTTTCATTAGACTGACCAACCTTTCTCTTCCCTTGCATGGTTGACTGGTGTCATCCATCCTATATGGCACATCAGTGGTTGGTCTCCGACAGCTTGAAGTAACGAATCGAAGATGAAGGCTTACAATTGAAGATTGAAGATTTTAAGTAATATATTTTAAGTTTGTCTAGTGTTGACTAAATTTTCTTAAATAAATGTAAGACCTAGTCATGTAATTAGGATTTATCTAAAGTCTTCCGCTGTAATTTCAATATCATTTGTAAACTATCCTACTCAATTTACGAGAGAAATTTTTAATAAAAGATTGAGTTTCTTTATACAAAGTCTTCCGCTATTTTTCCTTTTATTATTCAATGTCCATTTAAGTATAATTGTTCCGATTAAAGCCTTTGGTGGCTTTGGACTTTACAGTCTGAGGTCACTGACATGTGGCACTACCGACATAAGTCGGAGGTGTTACCGTTTATGCGTAAAAAGGTTTTATATTATATTGATATTTGTTGAATTTGTCAATATACTTTATTTATGAAAAAGAAGCTGATCGAAACGTGGCCAAATGTGAAACAGATCTAACACGTAGAAGATATGAGTTTAAAAGACAAAGATGATTTGAGTTCAAGAGCACATCTAAAGGACTTTATACATTTTTAAAGTAAGAAGAATCAACTTAAATTTTAATTTTATATAAAAAATGGTGTATATGTGTCTTTTAGTGTTCATGGAAACTAATTTACCTATAATAACTTAAAAATATATTGTCTTGACATATTCATGTTGAATTTGTTAATAGATTAGAGATCATGTATGTTTGATTGAATTATCATATACAGTTAATACATGTTAAACTGTATTTAGCAAATTTGATGTTTTTGGGATTAATTGAATTGTAGTATACAGTTTCTATATAGAAAGTGATCAAACAAACATATTCCTTTTTTTCTATTTTTTATTTGTCTATAAAAATATTTTAAAATATCATGATGTTTCCCATATTAAATTATATATATTATTAGAATATTTTGATAATTTAGTAATTTTAATCATTTTTTATTTATTTTGTTAAAAGATCGCACATAGAAAACATTAAATAAAAATATAGTAATTAAAAAAATGTAGAATTGATGACGAGATAAATAATGTCATTTAATTTCGTAACGCCTATTCCTTATAAAAATAATAAATTTGTCACAATATCAAATATTATTTTATTATATTAGTACTTTTTCCATATCTATATTTTTTATTGTATTATTAAATGATTTATTTAAAAATATATATTTTAAAAAGTTACAATATGATAATGTTAAATTAATAAGAATTTAAATGTAAAAATCACACTATTTATTTGGAAACCGTTGCAAAAAGGAAAAAACACACCCATTATATAAAGAATATGAAAAACTATCAATTAAACTCATTTGGGAAATAAAACACTACTATATGCATAAAACAAATATTAACACATGCATGGTAGGCCGACCATGATGAAATTCATCATTCGTACGCATTCAAATTTTAAATGTACTTTTTATTTTTATTTTTCACATCTAATGATCTTCTACTATATATTGTAATATTTTTCAAAATATCTATTACTTGAAGGATGATACTGAAGCAAACACATACATTAAACATCCATGCATATCAATAGATTATTTTTTAACAATATCTTTCAATTTATAATTAAATTTTGGTTTATGGAAAAAATGATTAGTTTCATAACACAAGGTACTATGTTTGTGTCAAATTTTACATAATTTACAAGTCTCACATAGATGTGAAGGATGAAACTTATGTAAAGAAAAATAAAGCAAGTGTCAAATGAAGGTTGATTCCAATTTCTTAAGAGTAAAATTTATAAAGGCCGTTGCTATTTAGCGCACCGGCAAAATTTCTATTTAACGCACTGGTTCATCCGTCACTCAATTCAGAGTTACGTAGAAAAAGTTATACTTCTCCAAAGATGGGACAACAAATAGAGATCTCTTAAGCGCCAAGGCGAGTACAATAGCATTTAAGTCGGATTACAATAGCATTGCAATCATGGATCACAATAGCATTACAATATGCGAGTACAATAACATTTAAGTCGGCTTGCGACCTCGTCTCTTTCTTGTAGAAGAAGGTTCGAACGCCATCAGCTGAGAAACGAATGAATCATATAGACAAGCAACAAATGATATTTGGTCTAGAAGGTTCTTGAAATGAATGGATCATATAAACGAAGGTTCGAACGACCTCGTCTCTTTCTTGTGGAAGAAGGTTCTTGAAAGACTTCTTGACTATTCCACGTGGTAGTCTAGACACGATATTTGGTCAATATCATTCAAAGATGGGTAACTAAGTAAAGGACATCAAGGGGACCTTCAACGAGAGTGTACAAAGCACGATGACTCTTGGGACATGAGCTGATGTTTTCAAGCGGTTGAAGTACAAAGTATCTAAGGTTGCACTTGCCTGCTTGACAGAGGAATACAAAAAAGGGGAAAATCCATTTTGTGACAAGATCTGCACATGCCAGATGAGGGTGAGAGATGGATTGCCGTGTGTGGATGACATCGCTAGAAATGTGACGAGTTCAATCCCTATTAAGCCTTCAGCGTTGCATCCGTTTTGGAGACGATTGAGTTTGTCAGAAGTGCAAGACAAAGGTGAGGTGAATCACAGAGTTGCGAGATCTTTGATGGATCAATTTTATACGGATCATTTCATCAATCTGTCAGCAGATGATCAATAAAAATGTTTCTCGCGACTTTACGACATAGCTCGCCCCGAGGGGACTAGTTTGCAAAAGCCGGCTATTGTGAGGCATAAAGGATGACTAATGGGAGTTCTAAACAAAGATACCACTAAAAGGCATCCTTTATCATCGGAGTACACAGACAAAGATACGGAAGGGACACCTCTCAAGAAGCAACGAGGTAGGCCACCAATGCCCACTAGCACACCTTCACGAAACCCTAAAGCTCCTACCACTCCTTTGAGGCCATCTCAGGTTAGAGCTCCCAAGAATTCAATGGGTCAAATGTTTTCACCACCTTATATGCCTCCACAATCCTTCATTAAAGACTTTGAGCCGTATAAGCTTAAGACGATCTGCATCTGCCATGTTGAGAAGGAGAGACATTTCATTTCGATATGGTACTAATCATTTAATTATTTTATATTAATTATTTGAACCCATGAGTAGATGGTCCTATCAGAGGCGTCACCATTGCCTCCAGTATTTGTCATGTGGGAGCATGCACATGATGCCTCTGCTGCTTGTCTATATGATCTATTTGTTTCTCAGTTGATGGCATTAAGACCTTCTTGCACAAGAAAGAGACGAGGTCACAAGCCGACTTAAATGCTATTGTACTCGCACATTGTAATTCTATTGTGATCCATGATTGCAATGATATTGTAAGCCGGCTTAAATGCTATTGTACTCGCCCTGGCGCTTAAGAGATCTCTGTTTTTGTCCCGTCTTTGGAGAAGTATAACTTTTTCTATGTGATCCCGAATTGAGTGATTCCAACGCCAGATTAAATATCAAGATGTCAACTATAACTCCTCCAAATTTCAGCATGTTTAGACTAGGGAATCAAAAGTTATGACGATTCTAAAATCGTGTCGCGGATCAGCATGTTCATCCGTGACGGACGAAACATGTTCATCCGTGACGGACGAAACATGTTCATCCGTGACGGACGAAACATGTTCATCCGTCACGAATGAACATGCTTCGTCCGTCACGGATGAACATGCTTCGTCCGTCACGGATGAACATGCTTCGTCCGTCACGGATGAACCAGTGCGTTAAATAGAAATTTTGTCGGTGCGCTAAATAGAAATCGTGTTTATAAATGCAACAACAATAGCTTACTATGCAATTATTTTTATTAATCAAATGTAATTATTCTATTTCTATATAACTCTTTATATTTGATAATTAAAAAAATACAATCACCTCTCAAATACTATTGTTTTAAAGAATGTTATGATTTGTATTAAAAAGGACGATGATATATATTGTGAAGTGTTTTGCTCAAAATAGATCACTACTGGCTACATACGGCTACAAAATGGATAAAAAAAGCGAGAGGGGAAAAGTGTCCACAAAGGAGGTTCCAGAAATTTCTCAAACAAAAATAAAAGAAGTAATTTGTGCTAGAAATTTTTAGAAAATAGTTTCTTATTGTCAAATGAAAGTCTCTTGCAGAGTTGCACTAGAAACTTAGAGTGTCAAATAAGAAACTCATTCAGATAATTTAAGGCTTTAATTTTTTTATATTTTTTTCTAATGTAACAAGTGAGAAACCTAGAACTTCTTTTGTGGATGCTCTTAGACATCAAATGACTCTCAATTACTTTTCTGTAACTCTATTTGATAATTTAGTGAACCTAGAAAAAAACACTATGTGAAGGAATATTTAACCTATCTTTTTTTGGGTCAAAGATATATAACCGATCTTTTCATCATTGTTTGTAGAGATCTATTACCTCCATACCAAAAAAAAAAAGATTGATTACCTCATGTCCTTAAAATTATAATTAAATTTAGATATAATGATATATAGAAAATTAGAAATACTGACATAAAAATATTACCTTTGATAATTATTACCGAAAAAACCTTGAGTTATTTTTCTATCATACGAAAGAAGTCTATTTTTTTTAAGTAACGAGTCAAAATCATTTGATATTACTTTAAATATATCATATATTATTTTTCAATGTTAATAATTTAATAAATGTTGAGTGATCATTTTCTTAGAAGATTTTGAGTGGTAATATAAGGTATGTTATTTAGTATATTCATGAAGTCATAGCATTTTTACAATATGTTTATATTCAGATATTCCTACAACCTCCGACAACCCCTTTAAAGAAATAGCCAATGCTAATTTTATATAATTTGTATAACATTTCCGTTATATAGGTAGACATTTATTCATAAATTTTTATGTAGTGGAGTCAAGTGACCTACAAAGTTAAACAATTCTAGATATTGACATTAATTTGTTATAAATTAAGTACAATGTGCATAATTATTATTTAATTTACCTGGAAAATTTCATCGTCAAAAATTCTTTTCAAAATTCTTTTTTCAATTTTTTTTATAATATTCATAACGATTAAATATTAAACAATTATATATATGATCTTGATCAAGTTTACATCTCTACCAACATAACTTTAATTTTGTAGTGATGAAATCCCTACTAGATCAAGTTTACATCAGGATACTTTTTAATCAATCAAATTGTAATATTAATGTTTATAAATTTTTAAATAATTAAATTTATTCTTTTCCCGTGCGTAGCACGGGCATGATTTCTAGTAATTAATAAAATAATAATTAATATATACCTATTTAAAATAAAAATATTATATATTCAATATAAATGATATAATCAAAATGAAATAATTTGTCCATCGGGTTCGAGTCCTGAACACAATAATTTTTGGCTCAGATCTCAACCCTAAAAATTCGAGCTGGTTCATGTACTTTTGGTTCCGTAAATTAAGATTGCTCTTGAAAGAATGTTTTTCATGTACTTTCGGTTCCGTAAATTGATCAAATCGTAACACCTTGCCAACACCCATAAGATCCCTTATATTAGTTATATAGCTATAGGACGTTCTATCATCTTTGAAGGACTTGGGCGGTTAAATTGGTTAAAACCGCCAAAAGAGAACCATTGCAAAATATTCCGCACTGACGGTTTAGAGCCCGGGCCTCCTCTAAACCGGGCTCTATTCTGGAAAAAAAAATCCCAACACATGATTTTCAACCCAGTTGGTTCGGGTATAAACCCCATTTCGTTCAGCGCAATAACTTACCACCAACAAGAGCATGTCCGAGTATACCACGCTTCAACATGTTATCTTAATATTAATTAACATGCACATAACTCTTCCAACCCAATTAAGACCTCGAGTCCATGCTCAAAATTTTAAGTCCATTCACTCCAAAATATATAACCCGGAATCAAAGTTCGTTTACGTGGGTGTGCACTCCACACACTCCTAGCCCACGTTCTAACGACTCGATATCCGTTGGCAATGTGAAAGTTTTGAAAATATTAAAACAAACATCAATATACTAAAATCATCAACATTTCTCCCCTATTTTAGTATAATCATTGACTCATACCTTTTTAAAAACAAGCCTTAATACTAGACTCATGCATAAATGAAAATATCGTAACGATTGAATTTCCGCTTTAATGTACTATACATTTCAAATATTTGAGAATCAGGGTGTGTTAGCGAATTATTCAATTGTCATGTTGTAAACATGTCATCCAAATATAAAATAAATTACCGTTAAATTGGTTTTTGCATTATTTTTACTTTACACATAAAATTTAAGTTGAGATTATTTTTTGATGATTTTTTATTAATTAAAAAAAGGAATTGACTTGTATGTCATTTGATGATTATGGGATGTGCATTCTCATGCCGTATGGATGGTTCACACCTTTCATGATGTTGACCTTCCTATTCCAGATATTGTTGATAATTAACACCAAAACAGATGAACTGTACCTTACATCATCACTAAAATCTGCTTAAATTAGCTAGAATTTATTATATGATATGATGCATAAGTATAACCACCAACAACTAGATTAGAAGAGACGCCATATTGATATACGGAGTACTGATGAAGGATTTTACACTCACAATCCAAGAAAAGCAACATTTAGGAAAATCAAAATCAAGAACTTAAACATCAAAAGCCAAAAGGACAGATTGGCTGGTAAAAACCAATGCCAATATTATTTCAGAATCACAACATTGACAATTAAGTTTCCATCTCTTAGTCATGTGGTTGTCCTAAAACTTCATCCTCCTCAGAAGAAAATAAGCTAGAAACCTGTACCCAATAACCATGGCTGCCAAAGCCACAACTTCAACCACACCAGAGTCCAATTTTAGTCCTCTGATGATGGGTGGATGGCAGGAGCCTGACTCTGAACTTCCTTCAGAGCAGCTATACTGGATCTTCAGTAGTAGCTTGTATGTGTGGTAGTTGAAAGAGAGATAGCGAACCGATGCCATGAACAACGGAACCTTCTGCATTTTGCACACAACATGATCAGTTAGCAATCTATATTTGGTTGTTAAGATATAAGTATAGAAGTGATGAAGAGTCACCTGAATGAAAAATCCACCAGACAACATGAAAGTCATAAGAATTACTGAAGCTAGAGTCATAGCTTTCTTAACATCCATAAATGCTGCACCTATACTTAATCCTAGGCCCTGCAGATTGAACACAATCAATCCCTAAACCTTCCATTTTAAGATAAATGCTGATCAAGAAGATGAAAATTTGTTACCTGAGCAGCTGCAATGCTAAAGAATACAGTGAGCATAGTAAGAGAAAATGCAGGAAAAGTCTGCTTCAATCCCACCATGAAGTAGACTATGAGCACGAATAGTACTGGTAGGATGAGGTCCAGAGGAAC
Source organism: Rheum nobile (assembly GCA_027886185.1). NCBI lineage: Eukaryota > Viridiplantae > Streptophyta > Magnoliopsida > Caryophyllales > Polygonaceae > Rheum > Rheum nobile. The sequence continues at coordinate 1,687,377 of WOAB01000207.1, read as the reverse complement.
GTCGGTCATGTTTCTTGCAGCAAAGTATGCACTGAGTTTGTACAGGCCTACTGATCTCTCCTTAGCTAGCATAGCTCTTTCTTGAGGAAATGTAAAAACCGCTGTGAACAAGGGGAAGAAGCCCCAGAACACTGAGATGAAAAACAGCAATCCTGCCTGCAGCAAAACAGAAAGCCATGATTTGTAGTAGTGCAGTTGAGTTAAGAGTTGTGCTTCACATATATCATAATTGTGCTTACTTGATCTTGCAATCCCCTAGGAGATGAAGAGTTGCAGCGCCACCAAAGAGATCCTATGATCAAGGCGGTTGCAACAACTTGCATTACACGCATCATGCTGAAGTACTCGTGTCGCCTTTCCTTGAATCCTCTGCTAGAAAGAACACAGAATTGTTCCCACCATGTTGCTCCCCGCTCCCTTGTTGTATGTGATGTCATTTCCATTTCAAGCTGACTGCATACAATTGCAGGCTTCAGGAGTTCTTCAGTTCTCAGTTTTGCAGCTCTTTCTTCACAAACCCCTGCAAGATACTGTTTTGCAAGCATTTTTATTAGTACATGGTCTAGATAAATGTTCAAATGTACTTGTAGATTTTGTCAGAAGTGACAAACCTCTTGCACTTGTACTGGTGATGGTTTTGTATCTGTGACAATCCTCTTGCTCTCTAACTCTGATGGGATTGATTTGTCATTCATATTTCCATTTGCCAAGTCAATGAGAAACTCTGCTGGATTCATGGCTATAAGAGGAGAACAACCGATTGAATTGAAGTATAGCATGGCTTCACAAGCCTTTCCAAAGTACAAGGAACTTCCTTTCCCAAGAAGAATCAACTTGTCAAACTTGCTAAATAGTCTACTGGATGGCTGATGAATCGTCGTCACCACAGTCTTTCCATTCTATGAAAAATAGCACTTGTATCAGTTTTCATTTGTCAAGTTAATGGTGTTTTAATCAAGCTACTGATGTACAAATTAAATACCTTGGCAATGGCATGCAACATCTGAACAATCCTTAGGGCAGTCGACGAATCAAGACCAGAGGTGGGTTCATCCAGAAATAAAAGTGATGGATTAAGTAGGATTTCATTGCCAATGCACACCCTTTTTCTTTCTCCTCCAGAAATTCCTCGCACGTATCCACCGCCAACAACTGTATTCTGGCATCTGCGTTATGCACCTTATAGTATAAGCTCAAGTATGAAATAAAAAATCTATAGCACATGATCTTATGACTTTGCTGTTAGTAAGTTAAAGATCATTGTCACACCTTTCCAGGCCAAGCTCACTTATAATGTTCATGGCTCTTTCTCCCTTTTGTTCCTTGGTCAATGAGTTGGGAAGGCGGAGAAGAGCAGCGTAAGTTAAAGTCTCTTTAACAGTCAAGTGAGGCATGACCAAGTCATCTTGTAGCACATATCCAATCCTACACATTTTTTATGGTTATCATGGCAAAGCCTCTTAATTATCCATCAATGCTTCATCAGATACACAAAAGATAAGCCTAATTTACCTTCTCCTTAGAGACTTGGTGTAAGGTTGATTGTTGTAAGTGATAGTACCGCTATTGAACTCAACCCTTCCACTAAGAAGATTCAGTAGAGTTGTTTTACCACCGCCGGATGGTCCTATAAGAGCAAGAACTTCTCCAGGCTGTACTGAACCACTCACTCCTTGCAGTATGTATTTTCCTTCTTCCAATACCTTTATTGATCCCTTCATCTCTACTTTATATTTCACATCTTGGAACTGAAATATACATGATGCTCAAAAGTTAACTCACAACAAATAGAATGTACTAAAAAAGCAAACAAGTTACCTTAAGAGAAATGGGTAAATTCAGCTCCAATGGTATGTTTTCCCAACTGCATGAATCTTCACCCTCCTTGTTTGCAATAGTAGGTTCACCTGTACATGGAAATTGTGGCAAAGAAAGTTCCATGCAATGGAAAAAGGTGGTTTTAGAGATCCAGGATGGTGATTATTGTTCTTTGACAACAAAATGAGTTGGTGATCACCTGAATCAGGACATTGTTGTCTTAAAAAGGAAGAGTTGAGAAGTTCATCCATGTTAAGTATGAGGTGGGTACTGAGTGACTTTGTCCTTCTAATAAGTCTCTCCCTTGCAGTGCTTTTCACCAGCTGATCATGGCTCCGAAATCGCTTCAGAGTTGTGACTGTCAATTCCTTGACATCAGCTGGCTGTGTTAGGCTCAAAAGTCTGTTACTGTTTGATTCTCTTGAGTGTGCACATGCCATTTCCATCACTTCGGCAGAGGCTAAAGACAATTATAGTACAGTCACTAATGTAGCAAGATTAAGATTAAGAATTAAATCAAGAATACAGCTGATATAACTTCAAATGCAAGTTTCATTTAGAAAGACATTTGCAAGCTAGAAATGAACAGATAAAAAGGAAACGAGAGTAAAATTACTGGAAGCTTATATCAAAGCAGGAAGCACAGATTGAAATTTGTGCACAAACCAAAGTTGTTTGGTGCCATTTGACAGAAGTGTGTGTAGCTCAAACTTATATAGACGATTTCAGACAACGCATCGCAGTGGACCTGCATATAGTACTTGCTTAATGGCTTTGAATGCCGCTTGTGCATCTGAAAGTAACGTATCAGGCTATGACGTACAGTTCAAAATTAAAACTGAAAGGTGCAGTTTGTCCCTTTCTTTCCATTCAAAATAACCCCTCAATCACTCAAATTAGTTACAGTCACTAGTGTAGCACTTTGTCCTTGACAATTTTAACCGAGTGACTTCATTTCAGCTTTTAGTGGAGCTACAACTACAACACATAATATCAAATTCACTGAAGGTAGAATCTCAAACTTGAAGGTGTACATACATATATGTAGGCCATACGTCGAATTAGGCAAGATTACAATAGGAGGTGCCCTGAAAGGCAGGGCAAGATGAGAATGCTACATTATGGGTCCATTACCATGCACAAGTAAAGTCTTGTTGATGACCGCAAGAAGAGGTCCAAGAATGCTCGTCGCCTCACCACATATTTGGAAGGTAACACCATGTGAAATGTTGTACAACTACAGAAAATGGCTGAAGGGCATCCCTTTCTAGGATCTTATGGTTTACAGCATGCACTTCACTTCATCTCATCAAACTCTTCTTTTACAATTTTACAGCTTGCACGCTTAACCTCAGAGTTATTTGTCCTCACTTGAATCATAAAAAGGAAGAGCTCTTGTTGACATGAGTAGTGCTTTAATCTCAAATTCGGGGTGTTACAACACGAACAGAGAAGATCTCTATAGAGTAACCCGGTTTAATAATTTATATAGTTTCTTTTATTGAACCGGTTTGTTAGGAAGTGAACTTTTGGAAACTCCAGTTCCCTACCTAGTTCCCTTCCTCAGTTTTCCTAGTTTTGATGATGACAAACATCATTGCTATTAATATTTCCATGAGTGTGATAAACAGGGAACTCTGGATTCGGAAAGCACAAGACAAAGATGAAGACACCATATTTGGGAACTGGCGTAAGGAACTGAAGCTTGCTGACGCTGGAAACACTTGGAACAAGACGTGAAGAGCGGCGGCGAGCTGATTAGGGTAGATCTTCAGTTGGAGAGAGAACGTGAAGATCTTATCCTGTTTCCATATATCTTAGGAGTCAAAAGTATATCTTTATGGAAACAACACATGTAAAATCATGGAAGATTATATTTGGTAACAAATATTATCTTTTACGATTACTTTTTGATTATTTTATTTATGTAATCTGGTTGTTGAAGATTCACTTATTTCATCAACTACGTTACATAAATAGAGTAGTTAAATCATTCTCTCTAACTACGCATTCACGGATAACGATTGCTGAGAAGAAAACGTGCCAAGTTCTTTGAAGAAGAACTGAGTAAGTTGCTTGCTTGTTGTTTGCTTGATTAGATCGAACTAGGTAGAGAGTCTTAAGTGTGTCTTAAGTCTTTAATCTGTGTGTTCTATTCTAGTTGATTGTAATCGAAGCATTAATACAAGAAGTAGACTTTGAAATCCTCTTGCAAGAAAGGTAGTGCGTTTTATCCTGGATAACTAGTTGGTTATCAAAGGTTCTCACTCTAAGGAACTTGTCTTGATTCTGTTATTGTTTACTTATTCCGCTGCTAAGGAACTGGACTCCCAGTTCCCTTTAATTGCTTACACGTACGATCCTACATGGTTTCATATTCAAATTGTAACTTTGGTTTGTATTAACTCCACGGTTAGACGGTTATATGTGTGGTTTAGTCCCGCGCGTCAGAGTCTGTATTTCACTGGTGTTGCCTTGCCAGAGTTCATTAATTCTGAATCATGAAATTCTTCCTCTCGTCACCACTTTTCTTCTCTGAACTTAGTTCTTGCTGAATTAAGTTCATCTCATTACAAATTCTAGATGGTATCAGAGCGCTAGGTTGATATTGAGTAAGCAAGAGAAGAGTTACGGTGAGATTTCCACAATCAAAGTGAGAGAGAGTTAGAGAGATCTTGTTCTCAGGGTTTTGTCAGATTCCAAGGTCACAACAATGTCGGATGAAGCTGGACGTCAACTGATAGCACAATTTGTGCAAATCGCTGCTCAAAATCAAAGCAACTCGCAGGGAGATCCACTGAATTTGTCAAATTCAGATAATCCAGGAGTTGTCATCAGTACAATTCGATTCGATGGAGCAAATTTCTTCGCCTAGAGCAGGCAAATTCGGATGGGATTGGGAACAAAGCTGAAGCCCGGCTTCGTGGATGGATCGATAGCGAGGCCAAGCGAGGATTCTGCAGATCTCGCGCGATGGATTCGAGCAGATGGAATGGTTGCGTGCTGGTTGATGGGATCGATGACACCTGAAATTGCAAGTACTTTTGTCTATGATGGATCAGCTAAGGATCTCTGGTCAGAAATCTTAGAGAGGTACAGTCACAGTAATGCTCCTATGGTCTTTCAATTGAAACATGAAATTATGCGTACGTTTCAAGGGAATTTATCTGTTACTGCGTATTATTCTAAATTGAAAAAATGTTGGGACGAATTGCAGTTTATGAATGAGATTCCTAGTTGTTCATGTGGTGCTTTGGCTAAATGCACTTGTAAAGTTCTTGAGAGGGTTCAGGAACTAGATAGGCAGGATAAGCTAATGCAATTTCTTGCTAATCTGAACAGTGATTATGATTCTGTTAAGAGTCAGATTTTGGGAAGTGAAACAGTACCTAATGTTAATAGGGCTTATCACATTGTGATGCAAGTAGAAAAGCAAAAACAAATTGCTAATTCTGTTCCAGAAAATTCTGCTTTTATGGCCAATTTTGGAGGTGTTAAGAACACTAATCAGAAGAGCAATCAGAATGATAAGAAAGATTCTCTGAGAGGGAAAAATGGTGATAGAAAACTGTGTAGTCATTGCAACAAGACAAGGCACAACTATGATGAGTGCTTTGAGATAATTGGTTATCCTGATTGGTACAAAGGGAAGAGGAACAAACGTTTAGGAAGCTCTTCAGGGAAAGTGGCTGCACAGGTTGATGGGAATACTCAACACAGTCCACTGGATGCAAATGAGCATGTTCAGGCTGTAACAAGTGGACAGATGCAGATGAATCCAGAGTTTTTACAAGCTATGTGCCAAGAGATGATGAAGATGTTTAAAGGCAAAATGCATATGCCTTCTGCAGCCAATTTTGCAGGTAGTTCTGAAGCAAATTTAGCTACTTATAACTTTGACAAGTATGATTGGATACTTGATACATGTGCCACAGATCATATGACACCTCACTTTGAGTTTTTGATGAATGTGAGGAAACTTGTCATACCTGTGGTTGTCAGATTGCCTGATGGAAATGTAAAACAAGTTGTGCACACAAGAGATGTGATGATAAATGCTGATTTTGTGCTGAAAGATGTGCTGTATGTGTCAGACTTCAAATTTAATCTGTTGTCAGTTAGTAAGGTTGTTGCTCAGAGAGGGTTGATGGCCTATTTTGACAAGTCTCATTGTGCATTACATGACCATCAGAGTAAGTCAGTGATAGTTGTGGGGCAGGAGAAGAGAGGCTTATACAAGTTACAAGTTGACAGAAATAAGGCTTGTTATACTTCCAGTGTTGAAGATAACAACCATGTAATTCATGATAGATTAGGACATTTATACTTTTCTAGATTGAGACATGTGCCTGGATGTAGTGTTAGTACTTTGACAGACAATTTTTGTGATACTTGTAAGATGGCTAAGATGCATCATCTTCCATTTCAACTCAGTGAGATTAAATCTACATCTTGTTTTGACTTATTGCATATGGATTTGTGGGGTCCTTATCATGTTGCTAGCTTGACAGGGAACAATATTTTTATACAATTGTTGATGATTTTAGCCGAGCAACATGGACTTATTTGATTCACAACAAGCAGCATGTTGTGAATGTGGTAAAGGAGTTCATTGTCATGGTGACAACTCAGTTTGGTACCACTCCTAAGAAAATTAGGTCAGATAATGGGACATAGTTGTGCAATGCAGAAATGAGATTTTTTCTGTCAGAAAAGGGGATAATCCATCAGAAAACTATGCCTTATAGACCACAACAGAATGGTGTTGTCGAAAGAAAGCATAGACATTTGATAGAAACAGCTAGAGCCTTGAGATTACATGCACATTTTCCCAAGAAATTCTGGGGAGAGTGTGTATTGACAGCCACATATCTCATCAACAAAATGCCATTAGTCAGTATTGCTTGGCAAAGTCCTTTTGAGGTTTTATTTCAGAAGAAACCTGACTATGGTCATCTTAGAGTAATTGGGTGTTTATGCTATAGTGCAGCCCTTAAGAGAGGCCATGACAAATTTGATGCCAGAGGAAGGATAAGCATTTTAGTTGGATATCCCAGTAATCAGAAAGGATATAAGCTGTATGATTTGGAGGAAAAGGTTATTTATCACAGTCGTGATGTAGTGTTCTATGAAACACAGTTTCCTTTCAAACAGTCAATGTCTGTTCCAGGGACCATACCTTCTATGCTTTCATTCCCTGTCACTGCTTCAAATGATGACAGTCCAGGATTTCTTGATTCCTTCCTGTCTATTCCTTCACCTGTCCTTGAAACCTCTTCCACTCATGTGAATGATAATTCCAGCATTGCTTCTCCAAGTGTTCCTTCTCGACGGTCACAGAGAGACAGACATCCTCCCCTTTGGACACATGACTATGTTATGACAGCAGAGCAGTCTTCATCTAATTGTGAGTTTTTTGCTTCTTTGGCACATGTTATGGCTGTCTATGAACCTGCTAGGTATTCTGAAGCCAAAGGCCAACCAGAATGGGAGGATGCTGAGCATAAAGAGTTAACTACCTTGGAGGAGAATGGGACTTGAGAATTGACTACATTGCCTCCAGGACAGACTTCTATTGGATCCAAGTGGGTGTTTAAGGTCAAGTTCAGGGCTGATGGATCTGTTGAGAGGTATAAAGCTCGGTTAGTGGTTAAGGGCTTTAATAAAAAAATAGGAAAAGACTACAAGCATACATTTAGTCCAGTAGCTAAATTGCCTACTGTGAGAATAGTCTTGGCCATTGCAACTGCTCATGACTGGCCCCTTTTCCAATTAGAAGTCAATAATGCTTTCTTGCATGGCTTTCTTGATGAAGAAATCTACATGAAGATCCCTGATGGATACACTAAAGCTTCTCCTGATCAAGTTTGCCGATTGAAGAGATCACTCTATGGGCTAAAACAGGCATCCAGGCAATGGAACCATGAGTTAACTTCTTTTCTGGTCAGTCTTGGTTATGTACAATCCATCAATGGTTATTCTTTATTCACAAAGTGTCATGGTGATTCTTTTACTGTGTTACTTGTATATGTGGATGATATACTTTTGACTGGGAATGATGACATTGAAATGGTGGCTGTTAAACAAGCTTTGCATTCCAAGTTTACTATTAAAGACTTGGGTGAGGCTTGGTATTTTCTAGGGATGGAAATACACAGGGAGCTCAGGGTACATATTTGAGTCAGAGGAAATATGTCAGAGATATACTGCACAGTGCTCAGTTGACAGAGGCTAAGCTAGTTTTTTCCCCTTTGCCTACTGGATTGAAGCTTAGTCTTGACAATGGCGTGTTGTTGTCTGATGGTGAACAATATAGGCGTCTTATTGGGCGTCTTCTTTATCTGGCTCTTACACGACCTGACATTAGCTATGCTGTCCAACATCTCTCTCAATTTGTTTCTCAGCCACGACACCCACATCTCAATGATGCTCTGCATTTGTTGCGGTATTTGAAAGGAACTGCTGCTAAAGGGTTATTTTATCCAATACAAACCTATTTGACTGTTGTGGGATTCTCCGATGCAGATTGGGGTGCTTGTTTATCCACTCGCCGCTCACTCACAGGGTTCTGTGTGTTTCTTGGCCATTCACTTGTCTCTTGGAAAACCAAGAAACAGGCAACTGTGTCTCGGTCATCGACAGAGGCAGAGTATAGGAGCATGTCTGCTACCACTGCCGAGCTGGTTTGGACTAGCTACATTCTCCAGGATCTGCGGTTATCCGTGCCTCTTCCCATCACTCTCTTTTGTGACAACAAAGTTGCCCAACAAATTGCCGCCAATCCTTGTTTTCATGAGCGGACGAAGCATCTTGAGCTGGATTGTCACTACACGCGCGAGAAAGTGCAAAGTGGGTTTCTGCAAACCACTTATATCCACACGAGTCTGCAGTTGGCTGATGTGATGACTAAACCCTTAGCTTGAGCTCAGCATGAGTTTCTTCTTCTCAAGTTGGGATTCCAGGATCTTCCCACTTGAGGGGGATATAGAGTAACCCGGTTTAATAATTTACATAGTTTCTTTTATTGAACCGGTTTCATATTCAAATTGTAACTCTGGTTTGTATTAACTCCACCATGGTTAGACGGTTAGATGTGTGGTTTAGTCCCGCGCGTCATGGTCTGCATTTCACTGGTGTTGCCTTGCCAGAGTTCATTAATTCTGAATCATGAAAGTCTTCCTCTCGTCTCCACTTTTCTTCTCTGAACTTAGTTCTTGCTGAATTAAGTTCATCTCATTACAATCTCACAATCTTTGGCAAAAACAGGGTAGACTTTGATGTGCTTCAGTTCATTAATTTGTGTGTCGTACATGAGAAGCCGATGGAGACATGCTCAATTGGATCTATCTACCCTTTGTTTGCAATACATTTGTAATTTAAATATGAATAACTTGATGTAAGATATAAGATATACGTCTCATCCGGATAGATAATTGCAATCTTATTTGTACAATTGAGTTTGGCCATGGTATGTCCTAATCTACAAAGGACATGATTAAGGTACTATCTTGTGCTTCCACAGCATTGCAACTTAGCTACAGCTGGTACCACGAAATAGGACTCAGCCGGCCAACAAATGCAGTCTCATTTGAGCCCTTTGAGTTTGGTACAAACTAAATCCTTACTCAAAACAAGACATGAGTAAGTAACTAGCTAGCAAAAAAAGTTGATGTTGATAATTCATGGGAGGCTCCACTGTCCTATGAATCAAGAACTTTCCTACAAAAGACAGCCACATATTCTTCAATCAAGATCAGATTCAGAAAGTTGTTTCTGTACCAGGAAAGTGATTTTGTGAGGAGATCCAAGGATAACCACATATGCTTGTTATGTCTAGTCATGAATCTCATGATCATAATGTAAGGATCACTAACTTCCCCTCATTATATGTTTCATTGGCATGTTGTGTTTCTTTTTTAACCATATCTCTTGAAATTTAGGATACCCATGTTGCAGAAATGGGCCTCCAAAAACCTGTTCAGTTACATGAAACTCGGGTAACACTGCAACTTGCCTGAATATATCCCCTGGTTGACTTCACTACAAAGAAGATAAACAAAGACAAGCTTATAAATTATGGATGCTCTATAATAGGAGTTGGGAAATAGTGATTCCTAATTCCACTTGCTTGCAAACTTATGTATCATATTGAATGTGCTGAAGCACAAGAGACAAGTGTACAACTCTTGGGACTCTAGACCTGAGCAAACGCGGGCCGGTCCGGTCCGCCTGCCAAGCAAAACGGGCTTGGACAGGGGTTTAAGCCCGAACGGGCCGGTTGGCCCGGCCCGTTCGGGCTGGCGGGCCCGGTCCGGTAACAGGGCCAGGCCCGTATGGGCCGCTCGGCCCGGCCCGTGGCCCGTATGAAATTTAAATTATATAAAAATATATTTAAAAATACATTAAAAAAATAAATATAACCTAAAAAATACATAAATAATAATAATTTAACGGCCCGCTAAATACCAAAAAAATATACCAAAAAATAATTTAAATATAAGTTATATGTCATACGGGTCGGCCCGCTCTTCCGGACGGGCCCGATTAGCCCCTTGGGCTCGACAAACGGGCTCGGCCCAGCCCGGACCCGCAAAAACGGGCCCAGATTTTGGCTAAAGCCCGGCCCGGGCCCGTGTTTGATCAGGTCTACTATTCAGCACTTAAACTCAATTTACTAATTCCCACGGAGATACGGAGTATGATTGTATGAATATTCCCTTACGAGACACTGGAAACTTTGGAGGACCCACAAAGAATTGATATTGACCATTTACCTAACAAAAAGTTCTTCTTGGCAAAATCATTGTATACAGAAAAATTATACTTTCTCTGTCCCGGTTTGTTTGTCCTGTTTTGACCGGACACATTTGTCGAGACGAGTTTTGTATCGTTAATATATCTAATTACATAATCATAAAAATTATAATTTTTTGATATTATCAAAGTACTCGTTGAGACGAATCAAATAAGACCCTACATGACTATGTTTTTTCTTATATATTAGAAGAAATCTTAAAGATTCTTTTCAACGATAAACATTGTCCAAAAGTCAAACATGACAAACATTATGGGACGGGGAGTAGAAAAGTATCCATATGCTTATTCATTCTCATATCCATTAACATGTAGTTTAAAAAATCATTATAGTAATTTTTCTTGTCCTTTTCCGTACAGAATGATAATGTTCTGATATCTTTTACTGAAGTGTGCGTACAACATGTATAGCCTATAGACTATGCTAACTCTCCTAGTTACAAGGAATACAAAAGTCAAAATATTACTCCGTAATAGCTAAGAGATATCTTCTCTAAGTTTGATGTGTTTCTTTCACACAATCATTTCACGTTACCAATATGAACACGTAAATAGATGCAAGGAAGAATTTTCAAAAGTAATATATATTTTTACAATTTTACATATATAGACTCCTAGGAACATACGGAGTATATTTTTCAAAGTAGAAGCATTTGACTTCGCCGTAGAAGAAGGAAAAATAAGTTTGAATAGGTCAAACTTGACATGTTTTTGCATTGCAATTAAGGGTTTGTAGTTTGTACGGTAAATTTAGCTGAAGTATGAATTGGAGCCGAATGTGTAACCGAATTTAAAATTAAAGCTGAATCTGAAACTAAATTTATCAGTTTAGGCTTCGAGAGGCATATTTTTTTTGCACATTAACAGAGTTTATATTTTTTCATCTTCTTATTGAGTGTTTGGCAAAAAAAACATCTAGCTTATTGCAGATTAATATAGCTTAATTTTGTTGATTTTTTTAGGGGGTTCGGTTTGGCACCGTTTTTTTTTTTGTTTTCGCACCGCACATAAACGCTACGAGGTAGCGCACATTTTTTTAAACACCATTATGTGACGTTTAACTTTTTGAACCACTATTTTAAACGCCACAAACACGGTGTTTAACTTTTTTTAAACGCCACTGCGTTGCATTTAAAAGTGGTGCGAAAACAAAAAAAGAAGTGGTGCAAACAAGAGCCCTTTTTTTTTAATGTGACCCCCAACGTTATAAAAGCTTAACCAACTTAACGTAATTTTGTTTGTCCACTGGTGCCCTTAAATGAACACATAAACTAGCTCGTCACTATCATTATGAAATTATATAAACAATTGTATCATGAAATTATGTACAAAGTTTTATCAGTATTACATATCTCCTCAATTAGACTTTTATCAAAAACTTAGTATTAATTACAATTAATAATTTTATGATCTATATAAGCTCCAATTTATAGACCAACATGCTAACATGAAATCGGAAACGAGCAATAGATTGAAACCATAAGTAAATAGATTTAGATTTAATTAGCCATATATATATGGAAGAATTAAAGTGAAACTATACAAGCGTCGACGTCCGTGAAGATGTTTATGTGTGAGAGATGAGGAGGCGGCAATATAAAATACAAGGTTTAAAAGTACTCACATGGATCAAAATATAACATTATTTGTATATGCGCCAAAATATAGATGTATTATCATACCCTTTTTCATAATTTTATTGCTATTATTTAAAAATTCAGCTCAGAATACCGAACATTCAACTAACTTTTAGAGAAAAATTAAGCTAATGAATCCAGCTCCAACTACTCATTCAACTCCAGCTACTTATTCAACTTCAGCTCCAATTTCAGCTCAATATGTCATACATAGCCTTAATTAATTTAAAAACGTAGCTAGTGTTCGGTATTACAAATTGAAATGAGGAAAAGTTAAATTAAACTAAAGCCTTAATAATCTTGGGGGTCACATTAAAAAAAATGGCAGAATAAGCTACTTAATCTACTACAAGCTCCTTAAGCTAGATTGACATTTTTTACCGAACACTCATTAAGTAGATTAAAAAAATAATCAAGCTCAGTTAATCTCAAAAAAGCTTTGTCGAACAGATCCTAAGGTGCTTTTCCTTGTCATGTAACATGCTTAGTTTACTACCGAAGGATTAGTTTGAAGATAATTAAGGATGATTTTGGGTAATTTAAATTTAGAAAATATACAGTATACATTATTGTTTTATTAAAAGAGAAAAAAAAAATATGAAAGAAACGTATTTCATTCGAATATAAACCCATTTATTCGGAGTAAAATATGTACACTTAGCAATGAACATTTTGAGTGTGCATAACTTTTATGAATATGTGCGCTCATAAGTATATTGAAGTGTGTATTATCAATGAAGATATGAGATTGTGAAATATTATATACTTCTTTCATTGAAGATCATGTGTATATATAATATCGATTTTTCTAACCTATGCCCTAAGGGTATAGGTTTATCATATTCATAATAGAAAGATTTGCTAGATATTACTAATTTAGATTTTTTGTAAAAGGATTTAAGCTTTCCTATTTAGGGTAACAATTTCCTATAAGAGTACCCTTAACCTATGTCCTAAGAGCATATGTTAGAAAAACCGATCTAACATATACAAGAGATTGCTTGGAGAATAAGATCATGTACAAGAATAAGATAAGAGAATTATATATTTCCTAAAGATAATATAGAGAGAACGATATCTTTGTGAAGATGTCTGATATCTAGTCAAATGCCTAAACATGACAAACAGAGAACCATCAGCAACTTGTTCCAAAACAAAATGAAAGTCAATCTTGATATGTTTGGATCGTTGATGGAGAACAAGATTAGCAGATATATATGTAGCACTCAGATGTCAGAAAGAAGGATTGGGGGTATCTTGACATGGGCCTTGAGTTATTGGAGAAGCTGCTGAATCCAAATAAGTTCAGTGGCCGTGAATGCTATTGCCTAATACTCTACTTTAAAATTGGACTTAGCAACAATATATTGCTTCCTGGAGGCCCAACCGATCAAGTTGCCATCAAAATAGATGGCAAAGCAATGTTAAGAGTGACAATCACCCCCATTAGAGGCCCAACCTTCAAAAGAAAAAGCTACAAACGAGAATTCGTGCAAGGTTTGAGGACAAGACCGGTGTTGATGTTGCCCTTGAGATAGCGAAGAATGCGATTGACTGTAGTCCAATGAGTTTCAGTAGAAGAATGCATAAACTGACAAACTTTGTTCACAACACAGGATAGCTCAGGGCGAGTAATATTGGCATACTGAAGTGCACCAACTACACTGCGATAGAGATGAGATCAACCATGGGATCACCATCCTGGAAGAGACGAGATCTAGGTTCAACAGGTGAAGAAATATGCATACAATCCTCCATACGAGTCTTGTCTAGAAGATCATGAATATACTTATTATGAGATAATAGAATAGACTGCCTGGAACGATCAAGTTCTATGCCAAGAAAATTGTGGAGGTCCCCAAGATCACGGAGGGCACATGTGTGATTTAGTAACCAAACAAACTCATCATTGGCAGGAGAGTGCGACCCTGTTAGGATTAGGTCATCAACATAGACCAAGACGTATAAAATCAAAGCTCCAAATGCACGAATGAATAGACTGGTATCAGATTTACGAGGTCGAAAACCATGATGGAAAAGGAAGGTTGTGGGATTTGTAAACTAAGCTTGAGGTGCTTTCTTGAGGCCATAGAGAGCCTTTGTGAAAAGACATACATGATTAGGCCAAGTACGATCAACAAAGCCAGATGGTTGTGCCATGTGAAGAATACGAATAGTGGCTGGCTTGACGAGGACACCACCAATTAGTAATAACAATAGTGAGAATAATACGAATAGTGGTTGACTTAACAACTGGACTAAACATATCAAAATAATCAACTCCTTCTTTCTAAGTGAATCCCTTAGCAACAAGGCGAGCTTTGTAGCTCTCAATAGTGCCATCTGAATTTTGTTTGATCTTGTACACCCACTTACAACAAAAAATGTTAACATTACAAGGAGTCAAGACAATCTCCCAACTCCCAAGTACCATTGTGCAAAAGAGCATCAAATTCAACCTGCATGGCATGTTGCCACTCGGGCAATTTAGAGGCCAGGTGGAAAGTTTTAGGATTGTGATACAGGTCTTGGGTAGAGGGGAAAGGGTGTTTTGTGGTGGTAAAGGATTTTGGTTTTAGGTCGTTGGTTTTAGAGCGGGTGACCATCTGATGATTCGTTTTGTCAACGAGCCAAAAATAAGAGGGAAACTGTGGAAAAGGAGACGGGGGTTAAGGGCATGTATAGTATAGGAGGATGAAGATGAAAAGGAAGGAGACTTACATGGAGTAGTATGAAAGGAGTCTGTTAGGAAACGGAACTCTGGAACTTCGGTTCCCCTAAGAGTTCATTTCCTCAGTTTTTCTACTTTTGAAGATGACAAATATTATGATACTAATGTTTTATCTCAAAGATGTGCTTTAAGGAACCACATGACAAATGCCGAAAGCATGAAAGCCAAACATGACAAGAGAACCAAGGAACAAGACAAAGGAAGGAACTCAGAGGAACCCAGGTGTGCCCAGAAACGCAGCATGCGAGATTGCGATTCCCGAGAAATCTGGCAACACCAACCTCGGACAAAAGGAAGTCGAAAGCAACTTGAGAGAAGCTTCCAAAAGCCTGCCACCATCCAAGAGCAAGACTCCAAGATGCCTAGAACGATGAACCTCGGACAAAGGCACTGAAAGCGACAGCTCATAGAGATGTCACTGTCCAGAAGAAAGTTCCCAAATGCCCAGATTGTTGAACCTCGGAAGAAGGAAGCTGGAGAATGACTTGGCTGAAGAGGTTGACTAACCTAGAAGGATTCTGAGCTGCCTAGGTTGTTTGTACATGCCAAGAACAACGTGGACCAAGGAGAACCACACATCCTAGGGCAAGCTCAATATGTGGGAACCCAGAGAAGATTAAGCTGTGAAGAATTCTCTATAAAAGGAAGACTAACTCAAGGGTTATCTTCAAGCACTGAAACACGACTCACACTCATTAGCAAATATCCAGTGTGAACCTCCAAACAAGATCATCAAAGCAAACCGAGATCAAGAGGAACCAGTCAAGGAAGAAGAGCTGAGTGCTAAGTTCCTGTGACTGTAAGTGATAGTTCCTAGGTGCGAAAGTCTGTTTCTTGGATTGATTATTGATTGTGTTAAGTTATCTAGGATTGTCTAACTGTGTGTAAGGCAAAGGAACTGTGTGTTCGTTCCTAGGATAAGCTGTAACCAAAAGAGATAAGAAATCAAAAAGTAGACTTTGAAATCCTTTCGAAAGAAAGGTAGTGGTTTTTATCCTGGATTGCTAGTTGGCAATCAAAGGTTTCCACTATAAGGAACTTGTCATTTGTTTGATTGTTTATTTTCGCTGCGAAAGGAACTGAGAATTGATATTCTGAGTTCCTTAAGTTTTTATCTAACAATCACGATCCTACAATTGGTATCAGAGCAGGAAAAACTCTAGATCTCTGATAAGTTTGCAAATCATGTCTCAACCAAGCAAGTTTGAGCTAGGAATCTCCACCAACAAGCCACACCTTCGCAAGAAAGGAGAAGAAACATGGTGGGAAAAGTGCATGGAAAGCCACATCAAGACCAACGACTACCAATGTTGGAGGATAGTCGAAAATGGAGATGGCCACGTCGATCTTACCATGAAGGAAGAAGACTGGAAACCAGAACATTATGTCATCATGGAGAAGAATGCCAAGGCAAGACAGTTCATTCTCAATGGATTGGACAGAGAGGACATGGACAAAGTCATAGGCATCAACACGGCCAAGGAGATGTGGAAAGCTCTCAAGGAGATGCATGAAGGAAGTGAGGAACTAAAGCAAAGCAGAAAGTTTGCTTTGGAAGGAGAATACCACACCTTCAAAATGATGGAAACTGAGACCATCTCAGAGTACTACTCTCGCTTCAACAGATTAATTAGAAAGTTGACGGCGGCGGGAGTTGATCTTGATGAAGTCTCCAAGTCCTTGGTGATTATCAATGGACTCAACTCCAAGTTCACCCTTCTCAAGGGAATCATGAAGAACACTCCAGGCATCCAATCCCTTCCCTTGACCCAAGTCATAGGGAAACTGGAGGTTGAAGAAGGAGAGCACACCAAGGCCAATGCCGATAAGAAACTGGAGAAAGGAATTGCCCTCAAGATCTCCAAAGCCTTCTCTAGGCTCGAGATGGAGGAAGAGAACTCAGACTTAGAAGAAGAGGAGGAGGACGAACTTACGGCCCTCTTCACAAAGAACATCAAAAAATTCTTTGTGAAGGGAAGGTTCCAAAAGGGCAGTTCCTCCCACAATGGACCCAGAAGAGATCTCAAGGAAGTATCCTGTTACGAGTGCAAGGAAAAGGGACACTACGCTAAGAATTGTCCCAACAAGGAAGACTCAAAGGAAGAAGAAAGACCTCAGAGAAAGAAGGCTCTTGTAGCCTCATGGGGAGAAGACTCAGATGAGGAACTGGATCTCAGTGGCTTCTCTAGAGGAAGATGTCTCATGGCAAAAGGAGACTCAAGCGACTCAGAAGACCTTGAGGTAACTTCTGACGATCTCTTAAAATCCCTAGTTGATTGTGATAAGAAACAACTCCTTAAGATCATAAAGAAACTAGGAAAGGAAACCAGTTCCCTTCAACAAAAACTAGATGATTGTGAAGATGAAATTGCTTGCTTGACTGTTGAGAATTCTGTTTGGAGTAAGAAACTTGATGAAACTGAGAAAGACCTAGCTGAAACTCACTCCAAACTCATTGATATTAGGAATGTGCATGCTAGTCACCTTAAAACTTGCAAATCTTGTGATGAAACTAGCATAGATTCTATCAAAGTTCCCTTGCATGCTAACCCACCTGGAAATGACATGCTTCAATCCATAATTGATAGGTTAGACATTCTCACTAATTCCATTAATGAAAAAACGATAAATCAAACTGTTTTTGTGAGACAACGGCATGGAATAGGATATGTCAATAATAAAGGGAACAATGATGCTGAAGAAGAAAAGGCTAGGCGAGAACTTGTTGAGATGAATGAGAATCTCAGTATTGCTCTTGCCACTTCTCGTGATAGGAATCAATTCCTATCAGAGAAGATCATGGTCTTTGAGAACAAGGTTGAGGTTGCCAAACGTCTCAATGAAGGCTCTCAAAGTCCTAAGAAGGAACCAAAGGGAAAAGAAAAGATGGTTCCTGAAAACCAATGGTTCACCAATTCCTTTGCTCACAAAAGGTATATTGACATGGCCCATAGCAAGGTTAGGAACAATGTGGATTTTAACAAAAGGAAAACTGAAAAACCTTTTAGGCCAGGAAAAGGAAAATATGGACATGTTGTTTATAATCGTTTGTGTACCTACTGTGGTAAGAATGGTCATTACAACACTGATTGTGCTAAGAAAAGGAACTTTGAAAAGGAGAAAAGTACTCATTACCATGAAAGGAACCATTTCCCTGGTTATTCACAGACTCGCAATGCTAATCCCCCCAGTAAAGCCAAGCTTCGCTGGGTTCAGAAATCTTAGTTCCCTTATGTGCAGAAAGATGAGAGGCAACCTCAACTATGGTACATCGATAGTGGTTGCTCATGCCATATGACTGGAAGAAGAAATCAAATGACCTCTCTTCAACCTCTCCAAGGAGGGAACATATCCTTTGGAGACAAAAGCAAAGGGAAAATCTATGGAATAGGAAATGTGAAACTCAACGACCACATTCAGGTAAACAAAGTTCACCTTGTTGATAATCTTGGCTTTGATCTAATAAGTGTGTCACAACTGTGTGATCAAGGAGACAATGAAGTTAGATTCAGATCCAACGAATGTTCAGTCCTTGACTCCTCGGGACAAATCATCCTAAAAGGGAAAAGATTCAACAATGTCTACATAATTGATCCATCCTTTGTTCCCAAGGAGAAACTTTGTCTCTCAACTGTGAATGACCAAGCTGATTTGTGGCATCAACGCCTCGGTCATGCTAGCACCAAGCTGATTCAAAAGCTACACTCAAAGGAGCTAGTCAGAGGACTGCCAAAGCTAAGTGGCACATCTAAGGAACTGTGCTCTGACTGTGTAAAAGGGAAACATGCTCGTAGTTCCTTCAAGTCCAAAAACATGGTAAGCACCTCAAGGCCTCTTGAACTCATCCACATGGATCTGTGTGGACCCATGAGAGTTCAGAGCCTAGGAGGGAACATGTATATCTTTGTTTTTGTCGATGACTTCTCTCGCTTTACTTGGACCATCTTTATTAAATCTAAGAGTGAAGTTATTGACCGCTTTAAAGATCTGGTTCCCTTGTTAGAAAAATCTCTTGATTGCTCACTCAATGCTATTCGGTCTGACCATGGTACCGAATTCGAAAATAGAGAATTTCTAACCTTTTGCAGTGAGCATGGAATTGATCACAATTTCTCTGCACCATACACTCCTCAACAGAATGGAGTAGTGGAGAGGAAGAATAGAACTTTGGAAGACATGGCCCGGACTATGCTGATCTCAAGTGGACTCTCTCAATCATTTTGGGCTGAGGCGATCAACACAGCTTGCTACATCATCAATCGAGCCATGCTTCGCCCAATCACAAAAAAGACACCCTATGAGCTCCTAAGAGGAAGAGTTCCCAACATCTCACATCTGAGGGTGTTCGGATGCAAGTGCTTTGTGCACAACAATGGGAAGGACAATCTTGGCAAATTCGACCCAAGAAGTGATGAAGGAATCTTCATTGGATACGCCTCGGGTAGCAAGGCGTACAAAGTCTTCAACAAAAGGACTAAAAAGGTAGAAGAAAGTGTTCATGTTATTTTTAATGAAAAATCACTTGGAAAGATTGTGCAGAACACCACCAATTCCTTTGAAGACCCGTTTCCCAAGTCATATCAAGAAGATCCAGATGAAGATGTCACTGCACCCAGTTCCTGTCCTGCTGCTCAGAACCCTCCAATGGCTCCTCCACCAGTTCCCATGGAAAATGAACAACAATCCATCTCTGGGAACCAGGAGCATGACGACAACATCTGTGGAGACTTCAATGATTCATCTTCCCACATGATCTTCAATGGAGAAGGTGATCCCAACCAGGAAGCTGAATGCTCAACTCAGAATGTCTCTACATCAAATGCTCTAGCTCCTAACAGAGAAAGAAGAGTCATCAAGCCTCCAGTCAGGTTCGAACATCTAACCTTCTTTGCCTTCAATGCCTTTCTATCTATTGTTGAACCAAAGAACATAGGTGAGGCACTGAAGGATGCGGACTTGATCCAAGCTATGCAAGAAGAGCTTCATCAGTTTGAAAGAAACAAAGTATGGCATCTAGTTCCCCGCCCCAAGGATAAACACATCATAGGAACTAGATGGGTTTTCAGAAATAAGCTAGATGATACAGGAGCTGTGATAAGGAACAAAGCTAGACTCGTTGCTCAAGGATACAATCAACAAGAAGGAATCGACTATGATGAAACCTATACTCCAGTGGCAAGGATTGAGGCAATAAGATTGTTGATTGCCTTCGCATCACACAAATGGTTCAAGTTGTTCCAAATGGATGTAAAGACGGCCTTCCTCAATGGAATTCTTCAAGAAGAAGTCTATGTGAAGCAACCTCTAGGTTTTGAAGACGATGATCATCCAGATCATGTCTACTTTCTAGACAAGGCACTCTATGGCCTCAAGCAAGCTCCCAGAGCTTGGTAGGATCGTCTTGCCCAGTTCCTACTCTCAAATGGCTACAGGCGTGGAGTTATTGATAAGATTCTCTTCATCCTAGAAGAAGAAGGTAACATCTTAGTGGTTCAAATCTATGTTGATGATATCATTTTTGGTTCCACTAACCTGTCCCTTGTAGACAAGTTCAAAGACTTGATGAGCAGTGAATTTGAAATGAGTTTAATTGGGGAACTCACATTCTTCCTCGGATTACAAATCACTCAAAAGGAAGATGGTATTCAAATCCACCAACAGAAGTATGTCAGGGAACTACTGAAAAAGTTCAAAATGGATTCATGCAAGCCTCTCTCCACTCCCATATCCACCATTGCCCATCTGGATAAGGACCACTCGAGTCCTCTAGTGGAGGAGAAGCTCTATAGAGGTATGATAGGCTCACTCATGTACCTAACCGCTAGTCGACCAGACACTGTCTTTGCTGTTGGCTTGTGTGCTAGGTTCCAATCTTGTCCGAGAGAAACCCACTTGGCTGCTGTGAAGAGAATACTTCGATATCTCAAGGGAACTGACAATCTCTGCATTTGGTACCCCAAAGAATGTCCCTTTGAGCTCATGGGTTTCACTGATGCTGATTATGCTGGATATTTGGTGGATAGAAAGAGCACTTCTGGAATGGCACAGTTCCTAGGCCCTTGCCTTGTGTCATGGGGATCAAAGAAATACGTTTCAGTCTCCCTCTCCACCACAAAATCCGAGTACATTGCAGCCGCCTCCTGCTGTTCCCAACTTCTCTGGCTAAAGCAACAACTCGTGGACTTTGGTATGTCTTATGGCCCTCTCACTATTCTTTGTGATAACACTAGTGCCATAAACATCTCTAAAAATCCTGTGCATCATACTAGGACCAATCATATTGACATAAGACATCATTTTCTTAGAGATCATGTTGAGAAGGGAAACATCATTATGAATTTTTGTAGAACTGAAGATCAAGTTGCAGATATTTTCACCAAGGCATTGAATAGAGTTCCTTTCGAGAACCTTAGAATGAAACTAGTAATGATTCCTATTACTCAGTAGTTACCTTTAGTTTAAAGTTTCTCTCCAGTTCCCTTGATTGACTAGTTCAGAACTCTTTACTTGTCTTTGTGTTGGAATCTTTGTGTCATTTCTCTTGCGTTAGACCCTCATATTCATAATGGTTTCTCAAAAGGCTTTGATAAAATTTTCTAGTTCTTTTCCTTGGTTGTTCATCTCTTATTAAAATTCAATCATTGTCCAAGTTTCTTTGTTGGCCCAAAAGTCACAATCTGATCATCGTTCTAACCCAATAATACAAGCCGAAATGATGATTGTGTACTATGACCCTCCCTTGCCTCATTACACAATCTATTTCCCTATGATCCTCTTCTTAACCCTCTCTGGGAACTAGTGTGTAATGCGATAAATGGCCTTCCCCGATTTCTTTTATGGGAACGAACTTTCAGGTCCTATGTTTTAAAACCCACATCAAAGGTTCCCATATATCCCTCTAGCACACTGAAAATATCGCCAGAAAGGAACTAGGATGGGCTACCCCTTAAACGGCTAGTAGGAGAATTGCTCCTCCCAAGACAGTTTTTATGGCAAATCTCACAGCGTCAGAGACGTCTTCTCAACCTTGAACAGTTGCCATTTTTTTAGCATCTAATCTTTGAATTTGTGACCATTGCAAAGGCGCAAAAGCTTCAAGAAAATTAGCCGTTTCAACTCTTCAGAGTTCCCAGAAATATCTCCAACGGCTTGATTCTCAATGGCTCCAAAATTGCTGAAGGGTTATTTAAGGTTTCCTGTTTGATTGAGCCGAACACTCTGTTCTCTCATGCCTTCTCTCAATCTCATGTTCACCTGTCTCTCTCAAAACACAAAGCTCCTCAAATGGCCAAGAAAAACCTCAATCTTAACCTTGCTCAATTGGAGGTAATCAGGCCGATAAGATGAGAACATGCCAAGATGAAGGAACTGCAGAAAAGAAGGAAACTGAAGAGGAGGCCACTACGCTGCCATAGGAATGTCTCTCCTAGTTCCCAGTGCTATAACATCACAGTGTGCTAGTAGTTCCCTAGGGTCCTACTCCCCTCTTCTATCCTTATTTTGTCTAATGTCAAGTTGGTTCTGCTCTTTTGTTTCTCTTTCCACTATGCATCTCTGGGCAATGTACTTGATTTTAATGATTAATGAACTCTTATGGTAATGTTTCTAATGCATCATTTGTCTTTGCCTTAAGTTTCTATTATGGTCACTGTCATGGGTTTAACACAAAGTGTTTATTTCACATTGATATCCTATACTTGATAAGTAACTTGATCTTTTCGATGATGTCAAAAGGGGGAAGAATGGATAGGAACCTTGAATTATTGGAACTACTGGACTAATAGGAACTCTGAACCCGTTCTACTTCTAAGGGGGAACTTGAATAACTTAGTTCATTTGCTTAGGGGGAATTTGCAACTATTGAATGTTCTATCAATATTTTTTAAAGTTGAAAATCCCTTAGCTCAACTGTTCTCATGAATTTCATGTTCCTATTATGTTGCCAGGTTCCTTATATTTGTCATCATAAAAAATGGGGAAATTGTTAGGAAACGGAACTCTGGAACTTCGGTTCCCCTGAGAGTTCCTTTCCTCAGTTTCTCTACTTTTGAAGATGATAAATATTATGATACTAATGTTTTATCTCAAAGATGTGCTTTAAGGAACCATAGGACAAATGCCGAAAGCATGAAAGCCAAACAGGACAAGAGAACCAAGGAACAAGACAAAGGAAGGAACTCAGAGGAACCCAGGTGTGCCTAGAAACGCAGCATACGAGATTGCGATTCCCGAGAAATCTGGCAACACCATCCTCGACAAAAGGAAGTCGAAAGCAACTTGAGAGAAGCTTCCAAAAGCCTGCCACCATCCAAGAGCAAGACTCCAAGATGCCTAGAACGATGAACCTCAGACAAAGGCACTAAAAGCGACAACTCATAGAGATGTCATTGTCCAGAAGACAGTTCCCAAGTGCCCAGATTGTTGAACCTCGGAAGAAGGAAGCTGGAGAACGACTTGGCTGAAGAGGTTGACTAACCTAGAAGGATTCTGAGCTGCCTAGGTTATTTGTACATGCCAAGAACAACGTGGACCAAGGAGAACCACACATCCTAGGGCAAGCTCAATATGTGGGAACCCAGAGAAGATTAAGCTGTGAAGAATTCTCTATAAGGAAGACTAAATCAAGGGTTATCTTCAAGCACTGAAACACGACTCACACTCATTAGCAAATATCCAGTGTGAACCTCCAAACAAGATTATCAAAGCAAACCGAGATCAAGAGGAACCAGTCAAGGAAGAAGAGCTGAGTGCTAAGTTTCTGTGACTGTAAGTGATAGTTCCTAGGTGCGAAAGTCTGTTTCTTGGATTGATTATTGATTGTGTTAAGTTATCTAGGATTGTCTAACTGTGTGTAAGGCAAAGGAACCGTGTGTTCGTTCCTAGGATAAGCTGTAACCAAAAGAGATAAGAAATCAAGAAGTAGACTTTGAAATCCTTTCGAAAGAAAGGTAGTGGTTTTTATCCTGGATTGCTAGTTGGCAATCAAAGGTTTCCACTATAAGGAACTTGTCATTTGTTTGATTGTTTATTTCCGCTGCGAAAGGAACTGATAATTGATATTCTAAGTTCCTTAAGTTTTTATCTAACAATCACGATCCTACAGAGTCATCAAGGGCGAAGTCTTGTGAGGAGGTTGAAACCAGGCGTTCAACCGAGGAAGAAGCTTGTATGGAGGATGATGTGGCCTGCTAAGATGGATGCATGTGTGTGGATGTCGACTCATTGAAGATGACATGATGAGCTATGTAGACTCTATTAGTGGAAACATGAAGACACTGATAACCCTTATGCTTTGAGCTCTACCCAAGAAAAAATACAAGGAGAGGACCTAAACTCTAATTTATTAGAAGTATAAGGTCTAAGAAAGGGGTAGAAAAGGAACCTAAAAGTTTCAAGGAAACCATAGTCTAGGGGCTTACCATAAAGCACTCAAAGGGAGACTTGAATTGAAGAATAGATGTGGGTGTCCAGTATGGATAGCATGTTTCCATAATGAAGCAAGGAGAAGAGCATGAGAGAGAAAAATGAATTATCTTTTAACAATTATACAAACGACGACGCTTCGTTGCCCCCATTATGGGATTGAGTGTGAGGGCAAGGGATGCGGTGGAGGATGCCCTGTGTTTGTAGGTAGGAGGAGACATTGCGATATTCCCTAGCCATGAATTTAGTGGACAATTGTGTCTCACAAATCTTTTGAAAGAGATGAAGAACATGTGACTTGAGAGTCATGAAGTAAATCCATAAAATTTAGTGCAATCATCCACAAATATTAAGAAATAACGATTTTCATTAAAAGAAGACACTGGGGTGGGACCCCAAATACACCAATTCAAAAGGAAGACGACTAGACTCATGCACTCTAGGGAGAGGAAGACGATGACTCTTCCCAAGTTGACACGACTCACAAACAGTCTTAAGAATATTCGAAGAAATTGGTAAAAGAAACCTAGAGATAAGACACTTTAAAGACAAACTCTTAGGAATGACCAAGGAATTCATGCCAATGCTGAAGGGTAGTCTTTCCACCAAGGAAGAAAAAGAGATCGGTTTTGTGGATGCAGGAGAGGAAGACGATCCGCTGTGGTATAGTTGATAGAGTTTGTTCTCAATGGTTCCTTTTGAAAAGGCCTGTCCATATAGATCCTACACAAAACAACAAGCATGCTATTGTATTGTGTGTCACTTTATTCCTACATATGGATGAGAAGTCTATTACATTGTGCATAACTTTTCTTTTGAGTGTGCATCACTTTTATGCCTAATTGTGCATTAAAAATTTATTGTATTGTACATTATCCATTAGTGTATATGTGCAACTAACTTTGGCATCTTGTGTGCATTGTCTTTTTTATTTCATTGTATATCATTACGCAATAAAAGTTATGTACAAGTACATATTCATGAATATAGACAAAAGAGATACGCAAAATGCGTACAAAAAATATACTTTTCACTTACTTTAGACTTAAGATCATACTAAAGATAAGCAATTTATGTCTTATAAACATGCAATGAACCTTGAGGGTGTAATCTTACTTTAAGCTCAAAATGGAGGAGGAAGAGGACTGGTTGGCTTCCACCTCCCACTGCTACTGCTGCTTGCCAGACCACCATCAATCTTAGGATGCTACCAGCCGAGTCGATAGTTGATCTGTCGCCCCGACGAAAGAGCGAGAGGAGAAAGAAAATGAAGAAGATGTGAGTAAGGGAGTTACCAACCACCGATGTGCCGCCTTCAAGCCGTTGGAGAGAGAATGAGGAGGAGCCAGTTGAGAGTTGTGTATAATATGGGGTATAGCTCTTTTATGGGGAGAGAGAGTGAAGAGAGGGATGTGTAAGGGATTGGGACAGAGAGATAAATGTGTATAAGAAGGGGTTGTTTTTAACACTTTTGGATAAGGGGTAATGTTGTCCAATCAAAATATTTCAGGGTTTGAAAAAAAATGGGTACATTTTAGAAATTAGAGGTAAATGAAGATTTTGAAAAAATAAGAACACAAAATAATTCAGGATGATTAAACTAATTGAAAGGGACAAATTGGATATCTAAAAAAATTCTCGAGTATTACATTTAGGCATTTTGAAGGAATTTTGTTTGCTTTGCTTGAATCTCTTCCCTTTTGCCATTTTGGTCTTGTAGGAGCATTTTTAGGAGCTATGTGAGCCTGATGGAATCAACTTAAAATTAGCCCAAGCTCGGACGAAGTTAAAGGGCATTGACTAAGCTTTTATGAAGAAAAATGCACTTCAAGAGGATCATAACCTACCAGTATCGGACAACACACTTACATATCATCATAAGCCGAAGCATTCCCTTCTTGTGGCCACCACGACCTACCCGCGGTAATTAACACGACCGTGGTGATCACCACAGTTCAGTCGTGTTATTCACCATGGCGTGGTCGACACCAGGCACTTGAATGCATTTTATTCCCTTCTTTTTGTAGCCCATATAAATAAGGCATGTAAGGAAAACTTCTAGATGACTTTTTTCCCTAACTTTACATATTTTCTTAGCCTCCATTTCCATGGTTTTAGCATTTACTTCATTCCCTCCATAGATTCAACTCTATATTTTGTTTCCACTTAAATTAGTAGGTACATTTATGACTGTTATTGAATGCTTGTGTCACATTTTGGGTTGTTGAGATCTCTTTGTGGTTCAAGACTTGGAAAAGGAGCAAAGTTCCACCCTTTTTCTTATGGTTCAATGAAAATGCAAGGATTTGGTTGACTGTTAAGTATCTCTTACCCGTTATCTTTATTTCTTGCTTTGTTTATCATTGTACCCATGTTCATAATGGTTGAATTGATGTTTTATGCCATGTTCTTGCAAATCATGAGTGAGTAATTTATTATGTTAGGATTGAGAGTAGCCCGATGATGATTATGTGGTGATTTGGTGAGGTTTTCTCTTTGGTTGGATGAGTTTTGGCCTACTAATTAAATATTGCACATTACGTTTTGTGAAAATGCATAGCTAGTATTATTATAAGATTAGATAGATCAAGATTTTTAGTTGGCACGTGTTGACCGAACTTAAAGATAGAAAGTGAAGATATATCCTAGATGTATAGCATTAGGCTAAGTACGCAATTTCATAGCTTACGAAGAAGCAGATAAAGAGAGGAAAATCAAGATACGAACTTTGTGAGTATTCTGATATAGGGTTGAGTTTTACTTAAGTTGTTAGGTAGCAATCACTTTCTTAGAAGTCTATGTGATCTAATAATTGTGTGAGACTGAATTTAATACCTTTAATTGCTTGATTGTTTTTAATCGATTAATAACATAAATAGACATTTGAAATCCTACTAGGTTAACTACCTAGAGATAGAGGATTTTTTTATCAACTTGTTGGTTGATTCCTTTATAAATAATTGTGGTGTTACCTTAAACTACTATTTAAGTATTTTCGTCACCAAATTTTTTTTGACCATTTTCTAATTAAACACACTAACGATTCAACAATACCACAACCATATACTAGATGAATGAATTATATATGCATGTCTCACCATCATGACCTTTTCCAAATTAACTTAATTTTACTTTATTCATGTACTAGCTTTTATTTGACATGTACATAGCACAAATGTATTTCAACAAGTATAAACCATAAACTCCCAAAAAGGATAAATTCCTTCTAACAATAACAATCAACAACAACAATACTAATTATAAGAATCAAGAACAACAATCATCACACATTGTTGATACTAAGAGGAAACATACAATCTAAAAACCTCCCTCTTTGAATAAAAAAGAGTAAACGAAGTGGGATAATCTCCCTAGAGTAACACCCAACAAAGGGAAATCCTTCCTCTTTGATGACCATTGAAGTGTAAACTAGATCTATTGTTTTCAATCTCTAAATCAAACTGTTCCCCTCTCTCTAAGCTTCTCTCTCCTGAAATCCCATCGAATTTGATCATGAAATACCGGCTCACACAACCCGAATCAAGATCCACCCCAGATTCGACTTTTGTGACACTCGTGCCCCATATTAAACACCTTGAACCCATATATGGTTCCTCCGATAGACATCTCTTTTCGCTCGCCTCCGATCGAGTAACACCGACCTCACCGGACTAACTCTGATCTACTCTAGATCAAGACGTTTAAATAAGTTAGTGAGAAGCATTTGCTTCTCTAACTTCTATTGCAACATCTGACGACTCTATCACCACCACCTCATCACATCTTCCCTCCCGACCTCCTTCGTTGTCATAGGAGACAACCATCGATTTCTGATTCAACCTTGCCCTACAAGTTTAAGAGTAAAATGAACAAATTAAAAGAAAAACCATAGAAAAATAAAGCAATTATTATAAATAAATTTTACAACTATTAAAACTTGTTTTGCAAGTTCTACAACCCAACTTATTTTGTTTGTAAATGGGTCAAAAGCCTATTTGTACAAACAATAGTTGCTTTTAAAGCTTAGTTTCATGATTTAAACTTGGTGTCAATTCTTCGTGCAATTGTGGAGCTGAACAATGGCAATGATTGAATTGTTCTGGTTGTGATCATGGTCGAGGCTCTTGAAGATCCCTCAATTATGTGGGGCAATGTCATGGTAGTCGAGGCTCCTGAAGATCTCTCATTTAGATGGGGGCAACGTAATGGTAGTCCATTCAACTATTCCGCAAAATTTATCCTATCTGACCATTTTTCCGTGGCGTTTTCCTTTGATAGTGCTTTACTCACCCTCTCTCCTAGGTCGTTTAGGCTCTCTAATTGCTCTGTTGTAAATTACTTGCTTGTTTTGTTGTTTTATCCATGTCCAGCTTGTTTGACGCCGATTTATCGGCCTCTCAATTTACCCAACATTACTATGTCGGGTAATTCGAATTCTTACCTTATCAAAAATAAATAAAAAAAGCCAATGAAAGTTTTTTTTTATGATTTCCGATCAACCAATTTAATGTAGTGCATGCAGTGTTCTAAAACTCCCCGTCTAGGACCACCTAGGCCTCGCCTAGGCGCTAGGCGGTCATCCCCTGCCAGCTAGGACCCCGCCTAGGCGAGAAGAAGTTTTCGATGTTGTAGAAGCAACAACATCTTAGGAGATGACGGATGCACAGAACATAGTTTTGAGTCATACTTTGTAAAATAAGGCCCATAATAGAATATCAAACCTCATCCCAACATAGTTTTATAAATATTAATGGATTTTGAGAGACATAGTAAAATAATCATCTGAATTAGGCATTAATTTTCAATCTGCCTAGGCCCCGCCTAGTCGCTAACCCCATCATCGCCCAACTCTCACCTAGCGACTTTTAAAACATTGTGGAGGGCATCTAACGGTGAAAACATACCTCTTTTAACATTCACACTCTATATATGCGCCGTTAGAAAAATTCAAACCCGATACCTCTAACTAAAACGCTTGATTTAGAGATTAACTTAGTTTGGTATGTAAATGCACGAGAAGTAGAAGAATTAATTTTATTACACACTAATTAAGTCATGGGGATAGCTTCCTACTCTCCAATATAGACACTGTTAGAACTTAGAACATCACATGCAGCCCTCGTGTTCGGAGATTATACTAATTGGATTAGTTGTTGGGATTTGGTTAGCAAAACTCTGATTCGCACTTCACAATTCTTTCCTTCTAGATAACCACCGCGCCAAATTAAACTAATAATTACATATTTCTCCGATCCTACGGATATATATGTCATTGTCTAAAACTTAATAAATCGTTTTTTTTAGTGTTTGTAGGTGATCACACGCTAAGAAATAAAATTGAAAATTATTTCTAAACTATTCTTTAGAGCATAATGATAAATCCTTTTAAAAAAAATTAAATTAATGACTTAAAAAAATAAATTAAAAATCGTTAAATTTATAAACGTTCATGTAATCTACTATATATCTACTAAAGAAGAATACTTACTATGTCACGTGTCACCCCCAAAATAAACTAATCCTTTATATTGTCATGTGTCATCACGATATTAATTTTGTCACGTGACAAGTTATCATTTTTTTCGTTTTTATTTTGAAAATCAAATCAAATCAAATCTATGCCCTAATTTATGCGTACCATATGAATATTTTTATAATCCATTCTTTCCAAAATATAACACAAAATATTCTGTGTCATATATTTCTTATGTACTTAAATAAATCTGTAATATTGTTAACATAAATTCTTTCCAAAATGCACCAAAGAATCTACTATATATCTACTAAACTAGAACTTAATTATGCCACATGGCACTCCCACATTTAAAACCGCCACATGGTACTTCCTCATTAAAACAATCACATGTCATTTTATGCTTTTTTCAATTCCTTAAAATAAATTTAATTATAAATCAAAGATTATTATCATAAACCTATCACTCATTTTTTTTCTAATTTAAATACAAATCAAGCACAAAGATTACAAATTAATCATAAAGATTACAAATCCAAAATTTCCTAATTATATACAAATCCAAAATTTTCTAATTATAACATAAAGACCAGTTCATGATTATGAAGGAAAAACATGATTACCAAAACAAAAATAAGGCAAGCAAGCAAGTTTTAGGTGTTAATTGGCATTTCCAAGTCGCAAAGTTTGTCATTGATGTGGACAATTTTGCAAATTGAACTTCTCTTGTTTTTACCTAGTTTCTATTTTTTTTATAGATAAGGGTTGGTTTTTCTTTTTTTGTTCAAATGTGTGGGGTTGAATTTGCGATAACACTTTCCAATTTCTTAAAATAAAGAGCTTCGATCATTTAGATAAAATGTTATACTCATTTTTGCAAATTCGCAACACGTGTTTATATCTGAATTCCGTTTTATAATTATTATGAAATTATATCATACAAAGTTTTGTATAAACTGGTTTAAGATTAAAAAAAAGGAACAATTTACTATATATCTACTAAACCAAAACCCCTCTATGACACATGACATCCTCCTATTAAGCACATCATTTCCTTATGCCACATGGCATTTTTCTATTCTTTCTACCACATGACATTTTCTCAATTTTTCATTTTTTTAAATTTAATATAATAAATATATATATCAGATTCTTCTATTTCTTAAACTAAACATGTCAATCACAAGAAAAATCTACAAAAATCTTTTTTGTCAAAATTTTATATAATAATTATATATAAGATTATTATATTTTCAAAATTAAGCATGTCAATCAAAATCATATAACTAATATATTATCCTATTTCCATAATTAAAAACACTAAATGATAAAGGTAGTTTATTGAGGGATTATCAACTACATTTGGAAATATGTAATGGATAATATTTGAATTTAGTTACCATAAAAGTATGTTTCTATGAATGTATTCTAACATTCCGAAAATAATAATCTTATATATAAGTATTATATCCTCCTCGAATGATGATTAGAATAGATTAGGTCAATTTATAAAACGGGAACATATATAACTCAAAGCTAACTTTCATAAAATGAATAATCAAAGTAGCTAACTAAAAAACCCAGTACATACAATTTTCCAAGACTTCATTTTGTCGGTTCCAAATAATTAACATGTTGGACATGATACCAACCAATTCTAAAAAGAAAAATGGTACAAACCTTGTTCAAAGATAATGATAATTAGTTTGAAATGATTTTTTCATGTTTATAATTGTAAAGTTCCACATTTTTCGTCAAGTCATACAAATAATTCAAAAAAGTATAGCTGATTTAATCAATTAGTTACAGAAAAGGTCACGTTTGTGAAGTTTTCTTTGCGTGCGCACAATCTACTATATATCTACAAAACCAAAACACCTCTATGTCACATTGCATCCCCCTATTAAGCTCATTCCTCCTTATGTCACATGGAGTTCTCCTATTCTTTTTGCCACATGGCATTTTCTCAATTTTTCATTTTTTTAAATTCAATATAATGAATATATATCAGATTCTCCTATTTCCTAAACTAAACATGTTAATCACAAGAAGGATCTGCAAACATCTTTCTTGTCAAAAATTAATATAATAATTATATATAAGATTATTCTATTTCCAAAACTTAACATGTCAACCAAAAGCATATAACTTATATATATTATCCTATTTCCATAATTAAAAACACTAAACGATAATGACAGTTTAATGAGGGATTATCAACTACATTTGAAAATACGCAATGGATAATATTTCAATTTAGTTACCATGAAAATATGTTTCTACGAATGTATTCTAACATTTCGGAAAGTAAAACAAAGGCAATAACGTGCTATGTATAAGCATAATGGTTTATGACCAAGTCAATATTTCTTATGAAACATATTATTGGTATGCATAACTTTTCTTAAGGTCGTTCAAAGCGCGAAGTGTAATCTACTATATATCTACTAAACCAAAATCCTATGTGTCATCACCACGTTCAATTTGCCTACTTTTCATCACTCATCTAACCATCATCCACTACATCATCCAACTTTTATAAAAAATATAAAAAAGGATTATCAACTACAAGAGCCGTCAAAAGTTTCAAAAAAATATGAAAAAATAATAATATTTTCCCACGTATAGAATAAGATATGTTTTTATCATTGTAAGTAACTAGCATATGTCCCCGTGCAAGACACATGTATGATTATATACTTCAGTAGTAAGTTAAATGTTAATATAAAATCACACTTGGCCAGTAAGTAGAATAAATAATAAATAATATATTATATAAAATAAGTATATTAAAAATCATGTAAAAATAAATATAAGTTTGTTTATAGTATGTAACATATAAAAGAGAATTATATAAGAAAATTAACATGATGTATTAGAAAGGTAATTTATTGATTAGAATGATTTATAAGGTATATATAGGAAAATCTACTATATATCTACTAAACCAAAAATACTTCTATGTCACATGGCATCCCCCTATTAAACCCACCCCCTCCTTATGTCATATAGCATTCTCCGATTCTTTTTGCCACATGGTATTTTCTCAATTTTTTTTTTTTTTTAAATTCAATATAATAAACATATCAGATTCTCTTATTTCCTAAACTAAACATGTCAATCACAAGAAGGATCTACAAAAATCTTTTTTGTTAAAATTTAATATAATAATTATATATAAGATTATTCTATTTCCAAAACTAAACATATCAATCAAAAGTAGGGCTGTTCATCCGGTCCGGTCCAATGGACCGGATTTTTTTGAAATTGTGGACCGGAGACCGGACCAGACCGGTCTTATTCGGTCCGGTCCGGTTCTGGTCCGGTCTAACACCGAATTAGACCGGATTTTTAAACAAAGAGGAATTCCTGCATAAAAGGAAGAATTCATGTAACAAAATCAAAACAAATCCAGGCTAATAAAGTAGCATTCCTATAACAAAATCAAAATGAATCAAGCCATATTCAAACCACATTCCTAAATAATGAATCAAGCCATATTCAAACCACATTCCTAAATAATAAAGTAGCCCTGCATTCAAGTAAGTACACTTGAAACAATACACTTAATAAAGTAGCCCTACATTCAAGGGAGCATTCATGCATAAAAGGAAGAATTCCTACATAAATATCAAACCATTCCTAAATAAGATCACTTGAAACAAGATCACCAAAACCTCCTGCATTCAAGTAATATTTGCACTAGTTCTTGCATTCAAGTAGAATCACCATTCCTAAATAAAAAAGTAACACCATTCCTAAATAATAAAATAGCCCAATTGCGAAATCAAAAAGTTGACATTATAAGCAATTGTATCTGCCAAAAAACAGCCAACGACTAACATTCGAAGTCCTTGAAATTCAGTCCAATAAGAAATCTTGTAAAATACAAAAGAAACACTATAAGCAATTGTGTTATCGCTTACCTATCCAATAGAGAAGCACATACATTAATTTAATACCTTGCGATCAAGAAGCAATGTAAAAAACACCATCATTGAGATCATCTGGACAATTGTTTAGCCAATCTAAATGATATTATATCAAGTGTGCTAAACCACATAATAAGATAAAAACTATAATATAGATATTAAGAAAAATAAGTCAACATATACCCTCTTGGATCTCCTCTGTGATTTGACTGATTTCCTCTTCTTCACACTTAATCTTTCTATTCCTTGAGCGTAGCCAATCTTGAGAACATATAAGAGAACCCCAATACTTATCACACTTAACTTTCATTTGCGCTGCCACTGACTGCAAAGTAGAGTCTCTACTGAACATCAACTTATTCAATGCATTCACAGTTGCAAGTATGTGATAAATCATGTAGTTGCTTGTGACATGCAAGGAGCCTGAGACACGGTTTATCAGCAGAAAAAACTCTTTCAAAAAATCAGTCAGATCTTCAATCTGTTTCCACTCAGCAGAAGTAATAGGGCCCAAGTTCTCTTCCTTCATAACTGGAATATCCATTCGATTAAAAGCAGCTTTATATTTCACAACTACACTCAACATATCATAAGATGTGTTCCATCTTGTAGGCACATCCAGTCTCAACATACACTTGGAGGCAATCTTTCATTTTTCAGCTAGTTCAACGAATGCATGCTTTCTGGAACCAGAACTCCTAACATACTTGACTATAGCTCGGACTTTCTCCACAGATTTAACACATACATTCAAACCATCTTGTACAAACAAATTAATGATGTGTCCCATGCATCTCATGTGTAAATACTTACCTTGACTAATACAATCAAAACTCTTTGTCATATCCTGAAGATAAGCACATGCTATATCATTGGCTCGAGCATTATCAACTGTAACAGTGAGAACCTTATCACACAAACCCAAATATCCTAAACAATCCTCAAGAGCCCTACCAATAGCCTCTCCCTTATGAGAATAAATAAGGCAGAAATTCAAAACCCTTTTCTGAAGTTGCCAATCATCATCAATAAAATGACCAGTTAGACACATATAATTCTCAGTTTGGATAGATGTCCAAGTATCAATTGTGAAACACATCCTTTGACATGAAGCTCTAAGAAGCTCTTTCAACTTTTCTTTTTCTTTCTTATAAAGTTGAAGACAATTATGAGCAACAGTGATGCGTGAAGGCATTTGGAATGCAGGGCAAGCAACATGAAATGCATGCTTTAATCCTTCTTTTTTATACAACTTTGAAAGGCATCTCATCCTTAATTATCATTTCAGTCACAACTTGTCGAACATCATTTGCATTATACACCCAATTTGTCATTTTCTTCGTATAATCATCTAAGATAAGTTGAGGTTGTTTACCTTTCCCTTGATTTGCTGGATTCCCTTTACAAGCCTCTGCATGATTCTTCACATTTTTTGTTCCATTCTCGTTTGAGTCGCAAGCATAAGTATTTTTGCAGAACTTGCACCTTGCTCTAAGTTTATTGTTCTCATCCTTATACTCGGTGAAGAATTCCCAATACGGCATCCTTGGCCGTCTTTTATTAGAACGCTTCCTCTTCTTTCCTTGTGCATTTGAATCACTTTGTTCTTGTGGCTCCACAATACCTTCAGCCTCTACATTTCCTTCCACAAATCTTCCAGGGGAATATGTCTCATCCAAATCAAAAGTGTCTCTAGTATACACAGAGCAATGAACCATCTAATGAAATAACAAAATAGAAAACAAACAATTATGAAAAGGATTTAATAAAACAATAACAATCATCAACCAACATGTAATAACCCCTCCAACTTACGTTGAATGAATGTTTTGTGGATAAATTCATAGAAATTTGTATACTCATAAAGTACCAAACTTAATACCAACAAAATAATAGTAATTAGTTCAGCAGATTCAGTTTGAAATTAATAACAACATGCAATTTCGGTTTGAAATTAATAACAACAGATTCGGTCATTGAATATTGAGGTTGTTGCGTGGATCTGACTCATACAGTTGCTCCTCTACACACAAGCTACTGCAAAGAGAAGTACCTTATTAGAACTTACTGAAACAAGTTGTGCAAACTGCAAGATAATCAGGCTTCTGCAAATTAGAATCATCAATGCTCAACTGTATGTATGAAACTAGAATAACGTGGCCGGGTCACTAAAAATGGAGTTATTTACATCTGCACTAGGGTTGCTAGTGGGTGAAAGTTCATACCCTGGTAGACAAATGAAGTAAATTGGGGTAATTTATAAAGGTTAAACTTGGATTTGAGTACCCTAAACAACCAACCACCACAAAGCTTACCTTGTGAGAGACGATGAGAAGCCGTGAAGAGAGAGCCTTGTGTGGTGCGAGAGGAGAGAATCACCAGAAATCAGGAGAAATCCACACAACCAACCACCAGAAATCAGCAGACGAGAGAAGCCGCCGCCTGGGAGAGAAGCCGTGAGCGGTGGTTTGTGCGGACTGAGGAGAGAATCGATGGTCTGGCCGGAGCGGTGGTCTGGCCGAAACGGTGGACCCGGTGGTGCGCCGCCTCCTGGGAGAGAAGTCGTGAGGAGAGAGCCGCCACCTAGTGTAAAAGGATTGTGAAGCTGCGAGCGAGCCAGGGTAAGTTAATGGAGAGGAGAGGATAACCTATTCTAAAAAATATATATATATATAACTAAGCCGGTCCAACCGGGTTTTCTGGGTTTTTCCGGGTTTGGACCGGACCGGAACCGGATTAAGGAAATTAACTGGACCGGAGACCGGACCGTATTTTCGCCGGTCTAGTCCGGTTTTCCGGTCCGGACAAGATTTGAACACCCCTAATCAAAAGCATATAACTTATATATATTATCCTATTTTCATAATTAAAAACACTAAACGATAAAGGTAGTTTAATGAGGGCTTATCAACTACATTTAGAAATATGCAATGGATAATATTTCAATTTAGTTACCATGATAATATGTTTCTATGAATGTATTCTAACATTCCGGAAAGATAAGACTAGGACCCGGAAGTTACACTCGCTAAAAGTAAACTTTATACAAAACATAGGTAATAACGTTTTATGTATAAGTATAATGGTTTATGACCATGTCAATATATTTTATGAAACATATTATTGTATGCGTAATTTTTTTTAAAGTCGTTCAAAGCGCGAAATGTAATCTACTAAACCAAAACCCTATGTGTCGTCACCACGTTCAATTTGCATACTTGTCATCACTCATCTAACCATCATCCACTACATCATCCAACTTCTAAAAACATTTTAAAAGAAAGGGTTATCAACTACAAGAGCCGCCAAAACTTCCAAAAAGATATGAAAAGAAAAACAAAAAATTATTTTCCCATGCATAGAATAAGATAAGTTTTTATTATTGTAAGTAACTAGCATATGTCCTCATGCCTTGCACGGGTATGTTTTTCTATGACGATAAACACGATCCAGTGCCAATCTCTTGCAAATGTCGGGTTGTATCTTCCAGGCCACATTTTCACTCATGGTCAGTTATTTGTTGTATCATCAAGAGTTACTAGCAAGAAAGGTTTGAAGATTTTGATATGCGACAAAAACAAAAACTAATAATACAACCAATGTTGCATACAAGGAAGTTTTTAATAATTTGTAGCAATTTTGAACATCTTACAAGATTTTATGTTTAGGGTTTCATTTTCATGTATTAGATGAACATTTTGATTATGCTTTATTGTGTTAGTAGTATTGATGTTAAGGATGTGGCTATCCCCGTCTCAAAACTACTTAGCCAATTTTTACTATTAATAAAGTTATGGAGAGTTCCGCATCTTTTTCGATAATGTATTTTGTTAATCTCTTCAATATTTTGTATTCAATTAGTCCTTTTTTATATTAGCATTCATCTACTTCTATAACCGTCACTACCTACATATCTCTGTATCAATTAAATATATAATTTTTATAAACTATTTTGTTAAATGTAAGAAAAAATAAACAAATCTCGTGCAAGGCACGGGTACTACACTAGTGATTTTCTAACCTTAATGGCCATACAGTATTATGTACTCCCACAACTTCTATGTATACAAAATAGATAGAGGGAATTAATTACAAATAGTATATAGTATAAATAACGGAATTTCGCCTGGTAACCCTGAGTTATTAACTTTTTTGCGAAATCCTCTCAGGTTTTGACAATTTTGTGTGGTAATCCGGAGTTTTTATTTTTTTCGCCGGTCCCCCTCCGTCCATTTCAGCTAAAAAGAATGTTAGCTTAATTATTTTTTCACGAAATACCCAAATCGTTAAATACAAAGGATTTCGATTTATTTTAAAAAATAAAATAAAATAAATACACTTTAAACCCAAATTTTTTTTAGGGTTATGGGTTTAGGGCTTAGAGATTTAGGGTTTAGGTGTAGGGCTTAGGGTTTAGGATTTATGTTTAGGGCTTAGGGGTTTAGGGTTTAGGATTTTTGGGCTTTAGGGTTTATATTTATTTTAACTAAAATGGACGGAGGGGTATCTGGAGAAAAAAATTAAAAACTCAGGGTTGTCACACGAAATTGTTAAAACCTGAGGAAATTTTGCAAAAAAAATCAAAAATTCAGGTTTACCGGACGAAATTTCCATATAAACAATTGTTTCTTTCATAATAGGTAGACTTTTAATAATTGAAATTGAACTAGTTTTTATCAACTCGCGCATGACTAATCTCTCTATATTTTAAAGTTCGTATTTTATGTAATAAATGTCTTTATTTAATATTAAGTTAAAAAAATAAGCAAAATCCTTTTTCCAATGGTAAATATTTTGAAAGTAATAAATATATTTTAATAAGCAAAAAGTTTTTCAATAGAAATCATTTACAATATTAGATATCAAGCAAAACAAATGACAATAATATAAATAATTTAAGAGATCAAATACAATAATAATGTCTTCTACTTACAATGTAATTTAATTAAGAGCTCAAATACATTAAAAAATTTAAGAGCTCAAATACATTAATATAATATCTATCTCTAAAAGTATATCACTCTTAATATGTCACGACCGTGACCTAGAGAACAAGATA
This sequence comes from Rheum nobile, assembly GCA_027886185.1. NCBI lineage: Eukaryota > Viridiplantae > Streptophyta > Magnoliopsida > Caryophyllales > Polygonaceae > Rheum > Rheum nobile. Next base: position 1,648,490 of record WOAB01000207.1, on the reverse strand, counting down.
GGTTGCCATTAGAGCTTGGCAGAAGCTAAAGGGAGAGTTAGAAAGGGTTGAGAGAGAGTTAGGAAGAAGATAATTACTATAAAAAAAATATGACTGATAAACCTAAAATACTCTCCCAAACTTCAACCCCTTCCCCAAACCCTAAAATGCGTCCTCATCTGCCTTTTACCCCTAACTCTAATCAAGCTCGGCCTAAGAGAAACAATCCAGGCTAAAGACCATCCTCTTCGATTCTCTTTCGCTACTTAATCTGGTACTCTACCTAGTTTGACCGCTTGCTTAGCTTTCTCATACATGGCTCCCCTCTGGTGTCTTTCAGATCTGGGGCTACCATCTCTAGCCACAACAATTTGTGCAAAGAAATTCCTTCTCCCTCCATAGTTTTGAGCTTTGATCACTCTTGCTGGTATGGAAGGCGGCATCTTAACCTCCCGTTCTCCTCTAAAGCCTCTTGGTTTGACTTAGGTTCCAGTCGTGGATCTCAGTTCTGCTCTCTGGTCTTATGGGTACAACTAGCGCTACTCTCTTCCAACCTTCTTTGGTCACCTCGTCTCTAGAGTTCCAAGGCGTTGCTCAATGGTCTTCCCCGGTGTTGGGGTCAGATCTACCCCCCCCCCCTTCAAGAATCTTTCCATTCATCAGAGCCAGGTGTTTTCTAACAACCTCTATGGTTCACCATTACTCTGTTATCAGCTTAAAAAATGACCATTATGACTACTCCTTAACTGATGTGCTTTCATGAACTTTAAATTTTACCCCTAAAATGTACTGCTTTGATCTTTTACATGATTTATTGAGTTCTCTGCTTGGGGTCATATTATGGTGTTCTGTTGTTACCATTTTTTACCTGCCTTATTTGTACATGTTGCTACCTGCTATGGATAAGGGTACTAAACCTCACCTTAACGCCCTCTGCTTTGAAACCTTTCTGATGACTGCTTCACAAGCAAATACATCAAACACCTCTATTGTTGTTATCAACATAACCAAAAATACATCATCTCTAAATGATCATGATTCAAACAAAAAATCTTTGGGATCTAACCCCACAAACGATGAATCTGAATCCCTTCTTGATAAGAGAAAGGGGAAGACTAATATTTCCAATTCCTGTCAAAAATCTGAATTTGTTGTAGTTTATTAAATCATACTATTAAGCAACAAACAAGATCCATCTGCCAGTAATTCCTATACAATAATATATTTTGACTTCATCTCTAAAGGCGTTATATTAGACATACACTTACAAAGGAGCCCCATCAACGTTTTTATGGTCTACTAGTGGGTGTTGCAAGCTCCTAAACCAATTTTTGTGCATTACCTTGCCAAATTTCTACCTTTTAGCTTCTATACTAAATTCTGGCCTACTGTCCTGTATGTTATGACTTGCAATTTGGCCTACCCACAATGTATCAAAATATACACCAATACACGACTAACTGATAAGTTAACTTGTTTAGTTAAGAACAAATTTAACATTATGACTTTGTACTGTCATAATATGATCTCTGGTAGATGGACTTTTACTAGTTGTAAGAATGATCACCCATCCCATGTTCTGCTATTTTTGTGTGTGACTTCACTGGATTGCTATGACCTCTATTGTGATAATCTCATACTGAATTGACCACCGAAACATAATTTTTATGAAAACTGCTTACATGATTTCATATATTTCACCAATCTCACCAAATATACTTCCTCCTTATCTCACCAATCTAAGTACACCTCATGAATAACTATAACCTATTAAAAGATCTGATGCTACCATCCATGCACACATTTACTACCTGTCTCATTTCAATGCAGTTCTTGTGTGAACCTGGGCAATGTGGTAATGCTAGTTATCTTGTTACTCATGCTTTGAAGATCATGTGTTTGCATTATGTCTTCTACTACCTAATCATACAAACTATGAATTACTCCACCCCTAACAGGGCATCACTAAAGGATTTGAGTTCTATCATAAGAACTTTTATCAATCCTTTCAAAAATTTTATACAGAACCATCTCAATGAGATTTACCTTTGTTGGTTTGAAATGTTGTATCACTCTGATTTAATATCAAAGAATCAAACAATTTTCACCTACTTTACAGCTCCAGTTTATGTGTTTTCCCTTATCTTGATTGATCATAGCTCCTTGTCTTCTATGTTTCACACCCTCAACAACAATCTTAAAATTCCCAATCACAAATCTAAGCATTATCTCTTTACACTTACTCTAGGTATTTATGTTATATCTACTTGTGGTTACTATGGTTCAATCCACAAACCTCTCTTCACTACTTTCAAATTGATTGTGCAGGGTCTAACTGGACAAAAGCATCCAGTCGAACAAGACTTTCTAGATGGGTCTCTGGTGGTGCTTTCCTTCACTTCTATTTGGATTGAAGACTTTACTACTACCAACAAAAATTGGCTAAAGCCATAATTACTCATACGAGCAATCTCTCTTGCTCCCCTAATAGGATTGGATACTTGTACATTTCTATCAAAATCTCTTGTAACATGGACATTAATAAAAAATGTGCTCTCTATAATGTCAAATCTTTCTACCATTACGAATACACATTGTCCCAAATTGGGTCGAATTACAGGCGATTATGGCCCAAACATCCCATTTGTTGATCTTAGCTAGGACGAGTCACTCTTCAGGCTTTGTATACAAACTCTCGTAAAACAAATGCCCTCCTATATAACATACCATTGCGTTATGAGCAAACTCCAAAACAATCCTATCATTCCTCAAGCAAAATTGCAAATTTTACCAAGTGAATTTTATGGTCCCTGTCAAAAGATGAATATCAATTGTTGGCATATCAAAATAAACGTCCCAACCAATATTACAAACAAAATTGGACACACAGCCATTGCAAGACTAATTATACTTGCAAAATTTTCAAGATTGTTTTTATGAAGATAAGCCTATGGAATTGTCGTGACATTAGTCAAAAAAACCTTTGGACCGATGTTGATTCTTTTTGCAAAATAGAAACAAAATACAAATTATGGCTCTTGTTGAAGTCAGAACCGATAAAGAACCCAAACAACACCTTTGGAGAAAAGCAGGTTTTGATAATTTTCATTTCTCTCCTGCTACTGGATTCTCGGGCGGTATCTGCGTCATGTGGAAAGAAAACCAACTACATAATGAGATATGTGAATTATTTCACATTGACAAACGCTTTATTGCTCTCAAATACAAAATTCTTGACAAAGACATTTGTCTTATGGTCATTTTTATATATGCCCCAAGAGATTCTAACAAGGATTCCTTTTGGGGGCAGCTAACCAACTTTGTGTCACAAACAAATATCTTCTGCCTTCTTATGGGCGACTTTAATGAAATACAGGATAATTCAGAAAGAAAAGGTGGTTGCGTGCTTCCGCCTTCTAGATTCCAAAGATTGTGAAATCTTAAAAACTATTGTGACCTAATTGATATCCCAACCAAAGGTTGTGATTTCACCTGGCGAAAAAACCGAACTGAAATCAACAACATTTATTCTACATTAGATAGAACCCTAATCCATGACCAAATCCTTCAATGGTATCTTTTCATCTTCACTAAAAATCATGCTTTTACCTCTTCTGATCACTGTCCCATCTCAGTGGAACTTGAAAATCAGAACCAAATCAAAGCTCAACCCTTTAGATTCGAAAAAATGTGGACTCATAGAAAATATTTCGAGATCATTGTCAAGCAAGCATGGCGTATCAATACTCTTGGGTCTCATATGTACAATTTAGTTAAAAAAATAGATGCACTAAATTCAAGTGCCAAAAACTGGAATAAAACTACTTTTGGGAATATGTTTAAACAATTAAAATAAGTAGAGGAGGAACTATCCAAGATACATATTGAAATAAGTATCAACCCTCATGGAACCTTAATTTCCAAGCAAAACAGATTAATACCCAAAAAATAGAACCTTCTCTCCTTCCATAAAAAATATTGGAACCAACGTGCTAAAATAAAATATATCAAATCCATTGATACAAACTCTAATTATTTCCACAGAGTTGCCACTGGTATACGCAGTAGGAAAATAATCCGAGAAATCCGCACCCAGGAAGGCACGATCATTATTGGTCTTGAAAACATCCGAAAAGAAATTAGATCAGACTTTGAAAAAAGATTCAAGAAAAGTTGTATTAACAATAACACTCTACTTCACTATCTTTCTAATATTGAGAGTGAGGTTACATCTCTAGATAATAACGAACTAACTAAAAATGTTACTAATGATGAAATCAAGAAAGCTGTCTTTTCAATTAGCAGTAACAAATCACCTGGTCCAGATGGCATGTCAGCGCTTTTTTACCAAAAACTATTGGCATATTGTAGGACCTACGGTCATCAAAGCAGTCAAAAGCTTCTTCCATTCTGGGAAATTACTTAAACAAATAAACCATACTTTCATAACTTTGATTCCTAAATGTGATAACCCAAATTCTACAAACCATTATCGTACAATTAGCCTATGCTCAACCATTTATAAAACAATATCAGAAATCATGACTGATAGAATGAAACCTATTCAAAACAAGCTCATCCACCCTTTACATGGAGCCTTCGTAGCTGACCGAGCCATTCATGACAATATCCTTATTGCTGATGAAATCTTCCACTCCTTTCGCAACAAAAAAGGGAAGGAAGGTTGGGTGGCAATTAAACTTGATATGGAGTAGGGATGAGCTTCGGTCCAAAACCGGACCGGACCGGACCGAACCGAAAACCGAATTCGGATAAAGTATGGACCGAAGACCAGACCGGAAAATACCGGTCCGGTCCACCTCGGACCGGTTTTGGACCGAATTTTATATTTTTTTTAAAAATAAATTAAAAAAAACTTTAAGAAAATGATATTTTAAAATTTATTTACTATATATAGTACTATATTCATATAGAAATATATAATATAATTTAAATTATATAAGTATTTTATTACATAAAATATTTAAAAAATAATAATCGGTTCGGACCGAACCGGACCGGAACCGAAATTTTAGAAATCTCGGACCGGACCGGTTTTTATTCGGTCCGTTCCGGTCCAAAAAACTTGTCTGGACCGAATTATGCTCATCTCTAATATGGAGAAAGCATACGATAAAATTGAATCGGAATTCATTCTGAAAGTTCTAGAAAAATTTGGTTTCTCACCACGATTTATTGGTTGGATCAAAGAATGCATAGAAATAGTGTCATTCTATGTCCTTGTTAAAAATGGTTCCACTGACGTGTTTTACCCTAAACGAGGACTATGTCAATGAGACCCTCTTTCACCCTTTCTATTCATCCTTGGGGCAGAGATCCTGCCCAGAAAATTACAACAAGAAAGCTTTAGATGCAATAACCAGCTTGGCTTCAAGATCGCCATACGTGGAACTAACATCCCCTTCCTTGCCTTTGCTGATGATATTCTTATCTTCACAAAATCAAACCAAACAGCTTGTACACAAGTTAAAACCATAATTGAGGAATACTGCTCCATATCTGGCCAGTGTGTTAACTATCATAAATTTGCTTTCCAAACAACTAATAACACACCTAACAATACTAAAACCTTGATTCAAGCAATCCTTAGCATCCCCAGAACTACCTCCTTAGAAAAATACCTAGGATGCCCTATTATCAATGGGGAATGTTAATCAAAATACATTTAAAGACATAATCTCTGCTACAACAAATCAACTTACAAAATGAAAAACTAACTCTCTTTCCCAATAAGGTAGATCGACTCTAATCAAGTCTAATCTAGCTGCCAAACCAAATTTCATCATACAAAGCTTCATGCTACCCACATCAATCCACAAAGAATTTGATAAAATGAACAGATCCTTCTTCTGGAACAAAGAGTCTACATATAAACCATTAATTGGATGAGATAAAATATGCAAAAACAAAGAACACGGTGGTACAGGGATAAGGAAAACACAAGACATGAACAAGGCACTCCAAATGAAGCTCATTTGGAAAATCCTTGCTGAACCAGATAATATATGGGTAAAAATCAATAATGAAAAATATCTCGAAATGTCAATATTCTTCAGTATTCGAAGAAAGGCAATCACTCTTGGCAATGGTCTCACTTAATCAGACTTAGAAAAGAGTTCCAGATCGGGCTACATTGATTAGTCGGGGATGGAAAAACTATCCATTTCTGGACAAACAATTGGATTAACAACCTCAATCTTAAAGATCATATCATACCTATGACCAAAAAAAAAAAGATCATATCATACCATCTACTACCATTCACCACTCCACTACTGTTAGTGAATTTATTAACAATAATGGCACATGGAATAAAACTAATCTGGAAAAAATTATGATAGATTATATTGGGCTCCTGGTAAAAATGGATAGTTCTCGACCAAAACAACCTTTGATGATATCATTACTCACTCTACCCCAACTATAAACAATCTTTCTTGGATCTGGAAACTAGACATGTATCCCAAAGTAAAAACTTTATTTGGAAAATTTGCCATGATGGCCTACCAATAAAAATGCGACTTGCTCATAAACATGTTTCGGTCCCCCTGACATGTGACTCCTGTAATAATCATCTTGAAGACATAACCCACCTCCTTACCAAATGCCCCTTTACTCTTAACCAGATCAAAAAACAAAATGCACTAGTGGAAAGCATTTTACGAAATCTTGATACAAATAATAAAAAAACCGAGAGAATTGATGGTTGAATTAAACACCATACTAACCAAAGAAGAATTCATCATTCTTGTGACCTCTTGGTGGGGAATTTGGATGAATAGGAACCAATCTATATTTAATACCGACCCATTAGACAAAATCAAGGATCTATCTCAATTTATATCAAATATACTTCTAAGCTGAAAAAAAAAACTACAAAAGATGACAGTGATGATTTTACCCCCCAAACAAAAAAAAGCACCAAATCCAAAATACTAGGAAAACTAGATATCTAAAATGGGAAAAACTCAACCAAAACTATCATAAAATTAATTTTGATGGTTCTAAACAACCGAACGGAGAAGCTAGTACTGCTTTATCATCGGAAATGACAAAGGGGGATGTTATACATATGGAAGGCAAACGATGTGGCTATAGCAACTCTCTGATGGTTGAAGCTCTAGTCCTTAAATATAGCATCAACCATGCTAAAACCCTCAATATTCAAAAATTACAAATTGAGGGTGACAATCTCAGCTTTATTTACTCTATTAATGGTATATCAGATTATCCTTGGGAAATTGAAATGGTTGTTGTCGACATTAAAGTCGACTTTCATCTTTTCCAAGATGTTCATATTAGGCACATCTTTCTTGAGGTGAACCGCACTGCTGATAGAATTGCTAAACTCAGCTTTTCACCAAGTGTGTCTACCGTGAATAATGATTTAGAACTTCGTGTTCTCATCCGCAAAGATGCTCTAGGTTGGTTTTCACAGAAACTAAGACCAGTCTAATTATTTCCTAATAAAAAAAAGAGTAAGGAAAAAGAGAAATAGGAAAAGTAAGGGATTTGATATTATTTCATTTGATAAGATTCCCAATTACATCATTTTACTATTTATACTAATTCTACTAAACACCCTAAAACCCCATACATGACTTTACTCCTCCCCTTATAAAACTTTGTCCTCAAAGCTTATTACAAAAAGTTTATATTTACCCAAACAATTTAATAACCAAGTAACTAATAACTAGCCAACAATAACAAGTTACTTCCCAGCAAACAGTAGCAAAATGCAGTAGTGCCACCTCACTTTGTTGTTATGATATGTTGTATTCGTTAACCAAGCTAGGTAGAAATATCAAGTCAGGAGAAAGTTGCAGACACAAACTCATGACATTACCAACATCCAATAATATTCCCTCAAGACTCCTCCCCTGAATCTCAACACAATATCAGCAAATTTTAGCAGCAACACATCAATACATTCACCTCAATATCAGCACTCCAACCAAGGTCAAAATCAGCATAATATCAGCAGAAGAAGCAAGTCATTCCCAAGTAAACACTCTATCAACATCACACTTTTCAATTTTCTTTCAGCAGCAAACATGGCTGATAAAAAACCCATTTAACCGATTCCGCAGTAGTAGTACACCAATCACCAAAAACAATTCGCGGCAGCCAACAACACATCAAAACCCAGGGAAGCAACCTAAGCAAAATACCCAAAATGAACACTCACCACCTCTACTATGCGAGATATTCTGGGATAAAAAACTAAGATAACTAAGGCTTCAATTCTTCCACCATGTAATGAAAAATCGTTGCTTTTTCCTGCATCAAAAACAAACATCCTGCTGCCAACCCTAACAATGCAAGAATAAAATGAAATCATAGTTTTTCCTCTATCATCCATCAAGATTGAGTCTCTATTTGTTGACTTGAGGTGGGAGATACTCATACAGAACTCGTAACACCCCTGACTTATGTCGGTAGTACCACACGCCAATGACTTCAAACTTTACTATCCAAAGTCACCCTAGGCTTTAATCGGAACAACTATACTTAAATTAATAATAAACATTAAATAATGGAAGAGTAATCAACGGAAGACTTTTATATAGAAACTCAATCTTTTATTAAAATTTCTCTCGTAAATTGAGAAGGAAAGTTTACAAACGGTATTGAAGGTACATCATAAGATTTTTAAGTAAATCCTAAACACATGACTTAATTATAGAAGTATTTATTAAATTAATACTAAACAACCTTAAAACAATATCACTTTAAATCTTCAACTACAAGCCTTCGTCTTCGATTGGTTACTTCAAATCGTTGGGACCAACCTCTGATGTGACGTATAGGACGGATGACATCAGCCAACCATGTAAGGAATAGAATCGGTTGGTTAGTCTAATGAAAGACTACGCAAGGGTGAAAACAAATTGGTTATTATAGTCGTATATAACCACTACCCTTGTTTCCCGAATAAAACTCGGTAAACGGTATATGACTATAGACTCCTACTGGAAAGAATGAAGAGGTGTGATTCAAAAGAAGACTCCAATGAATTGAGTCTTATGGGAAATTACATGAATTTGTTTGGGAACATTATTACACAAAGTTTTGAAAACGCCTCGTTGAATATTTGGGTCCTCAACCAACCTCACCGCATAATGCGAATCGAGATTGGAAAGGGGACTTACTCTAGACAAGAGACCGGGCGGGTTTCACGTTGTACTTCTCGCCCGAGGGTATATTAATTATGTATCACGCGACACTTATCTTATTTACTTACAAAACGTGCATTAATATTAAAGCTTTTATTATCCACAACCGATCTCGCAATGAGAGAACATGGGACGAATCCCGAATTTCGGCACTAGCTAAGTGCACCACCACTTATATAAAATAAGGGTAGGTCATGACCAAAAGTATTAGGGCAATTATCCTCCTAATACCAAGTTATAAAGAAACAGTTAAACCTCACAAGGTAATAGCATTTGTACAAATACTCGGGCTAACTAGCAATTATATTTACACAAATGCACAACAATCCACACCAATTATTATCTAGCACCCTAAAATAATATATATATATAAGGGTTATAGCTAACATATATACAACCTAATAAAAAGGTATATTTTACACAACATTTTATACACACATGTTCCCAAACGAGAAATTAAGAATATTTATCACAACTTAATTAAGACAACAGATTAAATGTCAATTAAGGAAATATGGAATAAATTAGCAAGAGCGAACCACCACTTGCCTTGAATTACGACGAAGGTTGAACAGTGTTTCGGAGATGATTGCTTTCGAAAAGCAAATTGGATCCCTGCTTTAATCCCATTCCAAACGAAATCCCGAGACGTACCCAAATCATAAACAATGAATTATATTAGACAATTCATTTAATATCAAAATTAGAGGTAGACAAAATCTCGGTTTTTAATTGAATTTATTTACTCATAGATAAATTAATTTCAAGGTTTTTTTTATTAAATGATTAAAAATTAATTAGTTGTATATTCTAAATAATCATAACATAAATAAATTAATAAAATAATTTATTTATAATCCTAAATTTTTTTAAGTCAAAATATTATCTAAATGAATAGTCATAATTTACCCATTCATAATATAAGATAATATTATAAAGATTATAGTTAATTTAATTTTCATTTTCATTTTCATAAAGTATTATTAAGCCAAAAATAATCAAAATTAAATCAAAATCGCGAATTTGAATTCCCAAAAATAGTTCACCGGAAACAAACTTGTACCTCGCCGGAAGGTTGGGGCTTTTGAAGAGGACTCAAAGACTAAGCCAATGGGGCAAGAAATTGCAAGATAGAAGCTTCCAAGTGCTCGAATTTTGGCCAAGAACAACCAATAACGGGATTTAGGGTTCTTGAGGAGATCGAGTGAAATTGGATGATTTGGGGGTCCGATTTGGAGGGCTTTTATAAGGTTTTTGTAGGTGTGAATGCCCTAAACATTAACCCTCTCATTAATCCCTCCAATTGATGCTCAAACGGATCAATGTTGACTCGAGGTGACTCGACCCTAAAAAATAACGTGAGGTTTGTTGGAATATAACAGAGGAAGAAGACAGATTTCTTGTGGAAACAAAGTTCAGAAGAAGAACAACTTGTATTCTGCTTAATTGAAACGATGACAATTACAACGCTTAAATAAACTTAAGAAATAAACTGAATGGAAAGCTTCCACTACCCACAATAACATAATGCCTAAGATAGTGGATTAATTTGGTAATCAACTAAACAAATCAAATGTTGAACATAAGCTAAAAAATAGGAACTGAATTTGACTAATTATGTCTTGACTTCTTCTGTTCCTGAAGACTTGCTCTGCTGAGTATTGAATCACATTTCAACACCTCCCCTTGATTCAAACTCGCGCATTCCAATCTTCTCCATGAAGAACTGATGTTTTGCTTGACTCAAGGCTTTAGTGAACAAATCTGCATCTTGATCATTTGTTCCACAGAACTTCAGAACAATCTTCTCCTCAGACACCAATTTCCTGATGAAATGATGTTGCACATCAATGTGCTTTGTTCTGGCATGAAAGGCTGGATTCTTGGTCATTGCAATTGTTGATTTGTCGTCACACCACACCTCAGTAGCTTCTTCTTGTGCACCACACAAATCCTTCAACAATTTCCTTAGCCAAAGTGCTTGCCTTGCAGCTGACCCTGCTACAACATACTCTGCCTCAGAAGAAGACAATGCCACTGTGTCTTGCTTCTTTGAACTCCATGTGATTGCACCTGAGCCAAGACTGAATACTGAGCCAGAAGTGCTCTTCCTGTCATCAATACACCCTGCCCAATCACTGTCAGTGTGGCCTCTTAATCTGAAATCATCACTGCTTTCATACCAGATTCCTTGGTTGATTGATCCTGCCACATATCTGAGTATCCTCTTTGCAGCTCCAAGATGTTGCTTGGTTGGACTTTGCATATATCTCGACACCACACTCACACAGTAGGCAATGTCAGGCCTTGTATGTGTAAGATAATTCAAGCCTCCCACCAAGCTTCTGAACACCTTTACATCAGCCTTCTCTGTGCCATCTTCTCTTTGCAGCTTCTCATTAGTATTTATTGGAGTAATTGTTGCATCACAACCCTTCATGTGAAACTTCTTTAGTAAATCTGAGGCATATTTTCTTTGACACATGAAAATGCCACTCTTTCTTTGCTTCACTTCCAGACCAAGGAAATACTGCAGAATTCCCAAGTCTGTCATCTCAAACTCCTTCAGCATTGAGAGCTTGAACTCATCTAGCAATTTCTGGGAGGAGCTAAAGTAGATAATGTCATCAACATAAAGACATACTACAATGAACTCTTGCATACCTTGCCTTTTGATATATAGAGTAGGCTCATTCTCACTTCTGTCAAACTCATTCTGAAGGAAGAATGTATCAATCTTGTTGTACCAAGCTCGTGGAGCTTGCTTCAAGCCATAGAGAGCCTTTTGCAGCCTGTACACTTTGCTTTCTTCTCCATTCTTGACAAAACCTTGAGGTTGCTCAACAAACACTTCTTCCTGAAATTCTCCATTGAGAAATGTTGACTTCACATCAAGCTAAAATACTGGCAGCTTCTGTTGTGCAGCCAAAGCAAGAACAACTCTCACTGTTTCAAACCTTGCAACAGGTGAGAATGTCTCTTCATAATCAATCCCCTCTTGTTGAGCATAACCTTTAGCCACAAGCCTTGCCTTATGCTTCTGAATGCTCCCATCAGTGTTGTACTTGGTCCTGAAAACCCATTTCAAGCCAATCACATTCTTCTCTTTAGGAAGATCCACCAACTCCCAAGTCTTGTTCTTCAAGATAGACTTCATTTCTTCCTCCATTGGAGCTTGCCACTCAACCTCATTTACTGCCTCATCGAATCTTGTTGGTTCTGTAGCAATCAAAGCAAAATCACAGCTTTCATAGACTTCTGCTAAAGACCTTAACCTTATTGGTGAAGAACCAGAACCACTTGATGAACTCAGGGAAGAGGAGTTGTGGTTGCTTGATGGTGTTGATGGTGTGCTTGGTGAAGCCTGTTGATGATCTGGTAAAGCCTGATCAAGATTTGGTGAAGCCTGATCATGATCTGTCATGGATGGCTGCTCCACTGAACTATCAAAGGTGATAGTTTTCTGATTGCTCTCACCATTCTCTGCTTGCTTCCAGCTCCATTCTGCATCCTCATTAAACACTACATTTCTACTGATAATAACCTTGCCATTAAGAGGATTATATAGCCTATATGCTTTAGATTGAGTTGCATAGCCAATGAACACACATTTCACAGATTTATCATCAAGCTTGGCTCTTAAAGTAACTAAAGCAAATGCTATACAACCAAAAACTCTTAAATGACTTACATATGGCTTCTTTCCTTTCCAAGCTTCGAATGGAGTCTTGTTCATGACAGCTTTTGTTGGAGAGATGTTAAGTATGTACACTGTTGTTGCCACTGCCTCACACCAAAACTCATTTGGCATTCCTTTGGCTTTCAACATGCTCCTTGCCATTTCCACCACAGTTATGTTCTTCCTCTCTACAACACCATTCTGCTCTGGTGTGTAAGGTGTTGTCAACTCCCTTCTTATGCCTTGCTCTTTACAGAATGCAGTGAATTCATGTGATAAGAATTCTCCTCCTCGATCTGTCCTCAAAGACTTCACAGACTTGCCATTCTGTTTCTCCACCAGGGCTTTGAACTTCTTGAAGTTCTCAAATGCTTATGACTTTGCCTTCTGAAAGTACACCCAGCTCATCCTACTGTAATCATCTGTGATTATCAAGAAGTATTTGCTTCCACCGAGTGATTCAGTCTGCATTGGCCCACACAAATTTGCATGTAAGAGCTCGATACACTCACTGGCTCTCCAAGCTTTTCCACTTGGAAATGATCCCTTGGATTGCTTCCCTAACAGGCATCCTTCACACAGCTCAAGCTCACCAATCTTTGGCAAACCTTGCACCATTTCTTTTGCATTCAACAGCCTCAAACCTTGCACATTCAGGTGGCCATAACGCAGGTGCCACAGCTTTGCATCATCATCTCCTTTGACTATCAAAGCATTACTCAGATTTCCAGACAAATCTAAAGGAAACATTCTGTTTCTTCCCATGGAAATTTTCATCACAACTTCCTTGGATTTCTTATCACTTATCAAGCCTGATTCATTCTCAAACAGCACAGAATAACCACCACTCAACAGTTGACCCACACTCAACAGATTATGAGCCAAATTAGGTACATACTGCACATCATACAAGATCTTGATGTTACCTTGCTCAGTTTTGATTACAATAGTGCCTCTACCCTCGATATCCAATTGCTTGCCATCACCAAGTCTAACTTTGCTTTTCTTTGAATCATCCAGCTCCTTGAACATGAATTTGGTGTCTGACATGTGGTTAGAGCAACCACTGTCAACATACCACACACTTCATGCATCATTGCCAGATGCATTCTGTGCCAAGAACAACTTTTCTTCTTGTTCCACAAAGTTTGATCTCTGATCATTCTTTTGCTCAATCTTATCTGAATCCTTCTTCCAGCAGCTTGCTTCCTTGTGGCCAGTCTTCTTGCAGTAGTAGCATTTGATTGACTTTTGTAGGATTGGGAATTTTGTTCCCTTCCTTCACTGCTTTGACCTCTTCCACAGCCTCTTCCTTTGAATCCACCTCTTCCTCTTCCATTGGATTGCCATGATCTTTCTTTGTTGGAAGACTCATCTCTGACTTGAAAGGCCTTCTCCTCCTTCTTCTCACTTGATCTGTTGAGCCTTTCTTCATGAGCCTGCAGTGACCCCATCAACTCTTCAAAGGTATATGTAGACATATCCTTTGATTCTTCTATGGCAGCCACGACATGATCATACTGACTGGTAAGGCTTCTCAGAACCTTCCCAACTACATGCTCATTGCTCATGCTCTCTCCATAGGACCTCATCTGATGTACCACACCAGATACTCGTGACAAGTAGTCTTGCACAGACTCTTTGTCCTTCATAAGAGAAGTCTCAAACTCTCTTCTCAGTGATTGCAGCCTCACTGTAATCACCTTCTTGTCTCCGAGATACTCTTGCTTTAGAGTATTCCAAGCCTCATTTGATGTGGAGGCTGATGCAATCCTTGGAAATATCTCATCATCTAAGGCTTGTTGGATGGTGAATGATAAGCACTACTTTGAAGGGCTTAACTAAGAGTTATTAGAGGGTTTTATTGGTGCCATTCGGGTAGATTTAGACACATTCATGTGTATGGCGTTTGGGGGCGAAGTTTGGTGTTTTTGGAAGTGTTTGAGCTATCTTGGATATCATAGGAGAAACTGAGGAAGGAAGCCACCAAGAGAAGACGTCAAGGAAGTAAAGAGGAGAGGTTAGGAGGCGAAGCCAAGGAGTAAAGACCGAGCATTAACCGCGACCGCGGGCAAGGGTGCCACGATCGCGGTCCATGGGTCGCGATCGCGGGTCATCAACGCAGGAAGTTCGGACTTTTCCCGAATCTATCTTTTCTGTTTTTCTTTTCTTATTTTCTCATTTTATTCCGTTTCTTTTCTTATTGGGCTAGGTCATTTGTTAGAAGCCCTATATATACTCTCTTTAGCATTAGGTTTGGGAGGTCGCCATTCTAGAGTTTCATTTCATCGTTGCCACTTTTCATACTTTTGAAGTTCATCATGTTTATGAGGAGCTAAGCCTCTTTTGCTTAGTCCGATAATGGAAGCATAAGTTTATTCATCTGGTTGTGAGGTTTTGTTCCTATCTATCTTATCCTATTGAGTTATATCTTTTCTCTTGCGCAAATTCTTATTTGGATGTTTGTTGGTTTATCTAGATTGTTCACCTAGGTTT
This sequence comes from Rheum nobile, assembly GCA_027886185.1. Classification (NCBI taxonomy): domain Eukaryota; kingdom Viridiplantae; phylum Streptophyta; class Magnoliopsida; order Caryophyllales; family Polygonaceae; genus Rheum; species Rheum nobile. The sequence goes on along the minus strand of WOAB01000207.1, from coordinate 1,633,139 downwards.
ATTGCTTTCATTCATATTGCTAATACTAGGGAACTGTTGGGCTAACGCTCTAGTTCGAGTAGCGAGCATAGATTATATCTGCCACTGTGGAATTTATCTATGTAGAGAATTGATTACATGTTGAATGCTTCTGGTTGAGGTGTTATATGTATCCTGGTTAATTCTTATATGCATTGCTGCCTTTGGATTGAATCACTAGTGGTGCTAGGGTTGTTCATTGGTAAGGGTTCTTAGGTTTGGTTGATCTTTGAATCTACCCAAGATCAGGACAGGAATAACCGAATAGGAAGATACGACATAATCAAGGAACAACCATTGGATGACTTATGTGGACATTACTTGGCTAAGTGTTTTCTCTCTTTGATATTTCATTCATCTACTTTGCTGTGTTTGATTTGATTGTGAGCAACCAACTTACAAACCCCCCCTTTTAGTGACTTGCATGCAACCACCATTAGTTTCGCTCCTTCCCTGTGGGATCGACCCTTACTTATTGACTATACTAGTTTATTTGTGAGGTTTTATATTTGACAGCTATGAAAGACAGCACGTCAAATTTGGCGCCGTTGTCGGGGAAGGCAAGTTTTGAGCTTTTGGTGTTTTTGTGTGCTTTGTTTGTGTTTCGAAATTTTTGTGTGATTTTTGTGTGTTTGCTTGTGTGTGTGGACCTATCTTATGGTCCACACCCGTACTGCTGACTCTCCACCTTTAGCTATTGATTCAGAGATTGAGCGGACATTGAGGGAGAATCGGAGGGCAGCAGCGATTTTGGCCGATCCACCTAGAGCGATACTGCAGGAAGAGATCGACGAAGAACAAGTGATGGCTGACAATCCACCCACGTTGAGGCAGCTGACTGCTCCTAACTTGGAGCAGCAACTGTGATACCCCGTAATTTTGTAAGGTTATATTGGGAATTATGGAATTTTCCCGGGTACCCGTTGTGTACGTCGGATTTAATTCAGGTAGTTTGAGACATTCTGTAATGTGCTCTGTATCTGTAATATTTTTCTCAGTGAAATAATATACATACATCATGCCTTGGAGTTTAATTGTCGTCCGCGTACGATAATTTTTATCCCGGTTTAACGTCATTTTCGTTCAGAGCTGAATGGGCGGGAAAAGGGAGAAACGGCGACCGCCGTTTAGAAACGGCGACCGCCGTGGTTGGGCCCGAGAAGTCAGCGTGTCAGCTTCTAGCTGGCCGCGACAGGCCTAGCGACGGCGACCGCCGCATTTACGGCGACCGCCGCGTGCCCGCCGCAGGCAAAATCACGGCGACCGCCGTGATTGTCCAGTGGGCATTGCCCGTCGGTCGCCGGCGTCGTTCGAGGCACGCCGTTGCGTCGGTTGCCGCGTCTTAGGGTTTGCTGGGTACTCCTTGGGGTTTGCCTATATATAGAGGAGCTTGGGCATGGGTTTTGGGTCATCTATAACCCCGAATCGCTGCCAAAATTCTCCCTCAAAGTGAGTTGAGTTTCATCGGTTTTCTTGTGCTCGCCGGAGGTGTTGTGGTGTGTTTCCAGAGTGCCTTTGTGAAGCTTTTGGTTAGCCTTGGAGGTTAGAAGCCAAAGCAAGTCGAGGGAAGCCGAACCGCTCGTGTTTTGGGGTGAGATTTCTCTTGTCTCTGTCGACCGTGTTCTTCACGGCGACCGCCGTGATGAATACGGCGACCGCCGCCAAGAACGGCGACCGCCGCCAGTGCCCAGAATGTCTTCGTGGCTTTGGCTTGGTTGGTTGTCGTCGTGGCGTCCTTCCTTTCGTATTCTTTCGCCGTGTTTAGATTCGTACTGTTTTTGTCGGATCTAACTTAGGGTTCCTTTTATGGGTCGACTCGAAGGTTGTTGTGCTGTCGGAACTATACCGTGTCAAGCCCGGAATCCAGTGACGTCTTTAGACTATTCTGCGGATTAAGGCAAGTGGCGGTTCGCTCTTGCTCATTCGTTCCATATTTACATTAATTATCAGTAGTTTATCTGAGTAATTAATTTGGAATGAATATTCTGTTTGTCTGGAAACGGTTTTGTTAAACTGTTTTGAAAATCACATAATAGGTTGTATATCTGTTAGAACAACGCTATTATCTGTGATCGCCTTTCGGGCCTTTATGTGGATTTATCCAGTAACTGTTGTTGTGCTATACTGTTTAGTTAGCACTAGTGGCTAGGAACGCTATGTACCTTGAGGGGGTTTAGCTGTTTCTTTATAACTGGTACTTGGTGGTTCATCCCCAGTACTTTCTCTTTGGTCATGACCATACCCTTTCACAGGGTAGGCGCACTTCGCTAGTGACAAATCTTTCAGGGTTCATCCCTTCTATAACTCTTGTGAGGAGATCTGATATCTCTTGTGAGGAGATCCGATATCTCTTGTATGGAGATGTAAAAGCTTATAACGTAATGCTCGTTTTGGAATTAAATAAGATAAGTGCCCGAGTGCACATGATTAATATACCTTGGGCGAGTAGTACAGCTAAGTTATAGTGCAGCTAGGAAAACTCGTCTCGACTTTGATCATAGTACGTTCTCTTTCCAATCTGGATTCGCTGTGTGCGATGAGGTTGGTCGTGAACCGAAGCATCTCAGTCAACTTTTAAATCATTGTTGTATGATCCTGTAATCATTCCAGATTTGTCATATTTCATTAAAGACTCAATCTCTTGGAGTCTCGTTTCGAGTTGATTTCTGTGAAGATTCAGTCTTCCAGAATCTTCTCTTGTGCATACTTCTTGTTTATTCCAGTAGGAGTATGGTGGTTGACAAGCGTACTCGATTATCATTCGAGGGACGAGGAGTCTAACCTAATACAACTGATTCGAACCACTCTGCTTTTTACCCTTGCTAGTCTATTCAAGTAGACTAACCCACGAACATTGTTCTCCGCATGTGGGCTGGTGTCATCCGTTCGATTCGGCACATCAGATAGAGTGAAGATTTGAGGAGACTAGATTGACTATGAAGACGACGGTTGTTTTTGGATGTTTTAATAATTGCTTTTAATCAGGTTGAGATCCTTGGGCAGGTGATCATTACGATCACAACCCTGTTTGTAAAATCTTTTATTAGTCTTCCGATGTACTTTGTTTGAACTCTGTGTTTGGCCTATTCGGGATTGGGTTGTAATCCCGTAACTCATGTTTCATTTGATTGATGTTTTGATTTGGATACTTTGATCATTATGTATCATTGTATGCCTTAAATTGTATTTAATTCGGTAAAGCCTTGGGTGATCTCGGTAAGGAACACTGGGGTCACTGGCGGTAATACCTTTCCAAATGGGTTCAGATTTGGGGGTGTTACAGCAGCCACTGGCCGTAGAGTTCCCTGAGCTCCCAGCGGGAGTGAACTTTAAGCTCAAGTCTGGGCTTATCCATCTTTTGCCCCAGTTCCATGGGCTAAGTGGAGAGGACCCAAAAAAGCATCTCTCGGAGTTTCACGCCGTGTGTACCTCCATGAAGCCACGCAACGTAACGGAGGACCAAATCAAGTTGAGGGCTTTTCCTTTCTCGCTTAAGGATTCAGCCAACGAATGGTTTTACTACCTCACCCCAGGTAGCATCAATACCTAGGGAAAGATGAAGAAGGCGTTTCTGGAGAAGTACTTTCCAGCAACAAAGCTGAACAGTCTCAAGTGCAACCTGAGCAACATAGAGCAGCATGGGACGGAGACGCTCTACGAGTACTATGAGCGTTTCAAGAGATTGTGCTCCAGCTGTCCTTACCACGGGTATTCAGACCAAGATTTGGTCTTATACCTATATGGGGGATTGCTGGATGAAGAGTGACGAATGGTGAATGCGGCATGTGGAGGCAACATATTGAACAAGACACCTGTCGGAGCATTTGAGATATTCAGCGAGTTGTCGAAAGGCTCAAGGCAATTCAGTAAGAGGGCGAGCGCCCAGGCAGTGAAAGCCACTACAAGTGATCATGCTCCCCCATCTATGGTGAAAGACATGAGCGAAATGAAGGAGATGATCAAGGTTTTGATGAGGAAGGAAGGACCGCAGAGGGTCAAGGAGTGCGAATTTTGCTATGCTACTTCGCATGCAACTGACGCATGTCCTACACTCCACGAGGAGTCCACTGAGCAAGTCAACGCTGTTGGGGGGTACCAACAAAGACCACGGTACGACCCCTATTCCAGTACCTACAATCCCGGGTGGAGAGATCACCCGAATTTAAGGTACGGGAACACGCAGAACGTGGAGAACCCCCCTGAGTTCCGACCAAGACCCCCTCAGCAATACCAGCAGCAGCAGCAGTACCCCCAGAGGCAGTTTCAAGGAGGCCAGCAGTTCAGAGGCCAAACAGATCAAAGACCGCAAGGGCAGGGAGCTCCCCGCACCACCAATCTTGAGGACCAGGTCAACACACTGGCACAGCATATGACTACGCTGACGCAGACCATGGGAACCATGCAGCAAAACATGGTTCAGTTTCAACACGAGACCAAGTCCAGCATACAGAACTTAGAGAAGCAGGTGGGGCAGATCTCCCAAGCGGTTAACAAGCTTGAAGCTAGAGAGTCACGAGCACTCCCATCTCAAACTGAGATAAATCCGAGGCAAAACGTCAACTCCATGACGTCAAGGCCCAGATGGGAGCATGAACAAGAAAAGCTGCCAACCGAGAAGTACGAGGACGAACCGCGACCGTGGGCAATTTGCCGCGATTGCGGGTCTGTTGAGCAAGAGAATGGGCAAGATGTGCCGATTAAGCGCGATCGCGGGCAGGATAGCCGCGACCGCGGGGCCCCAGTGCAAGAACCGCGATCGCGGGGTGAAAACCGCGATCAAACTTCGGAAAACGGGCCGTCTCCACTTACATTTATGACGCGGTATGTCTACCCGGAGGGATATTTTGACATCCCAGTGCCATTCCCTGTTGCGCTAGAAGATGACGAACCCATTGAGGGACTGAAGGGAATGTACAAGACATTCAGGAACTACAAGGTGACTCCCCAATTGAGCAAAACGATGCCTCGCTTTGCAAACTTCTTAAGGGAGCTATGCAAGCTCAAGAAGGAGTAAAAGGAGCGGTCGAAGAAAAAGGAGAAAGTCAAGAAGGATGTCTCGGCTGTGATGCAAAAGAAGATCCCGAAAAAGTGTGAAGATCCCGGGATGTTTAGCGTACCCTGCAAGATTGGGGAAACCGAGTTCAGCGAGACATTACTGGATTTAGGGGCCTCAATCAATGTCCTACCGCTGTCCGTCTACAACACCCTCAATGTCGGACCACTAGAAAGCACGGAAATTGTCATCCAACTGGCTGACAACTCCGTCATCATTCCAGAGGGGGTTGTGAAGGACGTTTTGGTGAGCGTCGACACCCTCGTCTTCCCTGCAGACTTCTTCGTCATGAACACAGGGAAACAAGGAGGACGAGTAATGCTAGGGAGGCCTTTCATGAAGACCTCCAACACAAAGATCGACGTGGGCATAGGTACGATAAGAATGGAATTTGACCGGAGGAAGGTAGAGCACAAGCTGGAGTCCATTCAGGAGCATCCCCTAGATTCAAGAGTGCAGAGTACGGTTGCAGGAGGCAACCCAGGTTGAGAAGGTACATCAGGACGTCGTGCCACGACGATAACTATGGCGCTGCTCGAGAGGCAACCCGAGGTATGAGTTGCTGAACTCATCTTTGTCTTTTGTTTTCGTTAGGATTTGTTACTGTTTTTAATTTTGTTGCATTAGCTATTATTTTCTTTTTCTTTCTTCTGTGGGCCACTAGAACTAACTTTGCAGCGGAGCCCCGACCCCAGCAACCCACGATCGCGGTTCCACCATGGTGTTCCACGACGTTTAGTTCTACAAAAAAAAAGTTCTACAAAAAAAAATTAAAAAAATTGGCCCACAGAATTTATTTTCGGCGCATTTTCCGAGGCGGTCAAACCCTCGTAACTCGCGCCGACTGTTACGCTGTAGGACATTAACCCCGCGATCGCGGTATCTCGTCGCCGAGCCTATAAGAGTGAGGCGTGGCGGAGGCATTTTACAACACCTCCACCGCACACTCTCACTCTCCAAACACTCGGATCTCCGACTCCGACCACCGCAACGACACCCTGCAGCCCCGCAACCATCGTCCCGCCACCGCGACGTCGTTTGGGTGAGATCTCCATTTTTCCCTCGGATTTTTCATTGCCTCACGAGCCGCGATCGCCAGACCATCGCCTGAAGCCCCCGCGACCACCGTAGCGCCACCGAGGACCACCAGAGCCATTTTTATTTGAAGTTTTCTGCAGCCCAGAAACCGCGATCGCCGCTGTCAAGCACCGCGATCGCGGCCCTTCTTCTCCAGAGGACTTCATTCGAGCATAAACCGCGACCGCGGCCCACACCCCGCGATCGCGGGCCTCTCCGGTATTCCTTTCGTGCTTCTAGCTCCTTATTCCCACCATGTCTGCTTTCGTAGCCAACATGAGGAGCCCGAGGCATCGGCGCTATTTCGAGACGTTCAGCCAGCGGAAGATCGTCCAGACGAAATTCTACGATCGACCGACGCTGACACAACTCGGTTTGGAGGACTGCACTCATCAGTTGCTGAGCCACGGAGGGCTCGGTAACTTCATTGACCTGTCTGCCCCGACATCCGACGAACTGACCCTGGAGTTCCTGGCCACGCTGGAACGCCACGACGACGGGATCACGTTCAACCTGTTAGGGCGGCAAAGAAGGATGTCCTACCAAGGTCTGTGGGACCTTTTTGGCGTTACTGAGGATCCCACCGAGGATTGGGAAGCTGTAGGCGCCTTGCCAGAGTTCTTCTGGCAAGGTGCGACCCGGGATGTGATCAACCTCAGCGTCGGCAAGTACAACTACAAGCTGACGCACCCCTGTTTGAGGCTGGAGCACAAGGTGCTAGCCATGACCTTCCTGGGACAGGGGGAGGTGAACAAGGTCTCCAGGAAGGACCTTACAGTGCTCTGGTGTTTGACACCAGAGAGCCACACCATCCCCGACTGGGTCGAGTTGTTTCTCTCCATCTGCCTACGACTGAGAGAGAAGAAGGGCGGCAAGATCTCCATGGGAGGCATGGTGACGCTTATCGCCCGACAGTACGAGATCCTCGCGGACCATTGGGAATTCCCCGACGAGAGCTACACATACAATATCAGGCTCATGCGGAGGTCCCATCTACTGGAGGCCCGCGATGGAGAGTACACCTGGCTCTCCCTGGCCGGCAACATACACCGTATGAGGTTGCCTCGTCCGATGCCTTTTGGGCCCCGGGTGAGGGATTTCTACCTTTATGCCGACGGGGAGCAGGGATCGTCGTCCGATAAGGAAGGGGACGACGACGACGACGACGACGAGGAAGAGACTGCGACGGAGGACATGGAGAGAGATGTGCCATCACCGCCGGGTTCCAGGGGCCCTCCTATATATCCTGACTACACTCACCAGGCATCTGGATCTGGTAGTGCTTCTGGAGGGGCTCCTTGGGACCAGCTCCTGGACAGAATGACAAACTTGCAGCTGAGGCAGGATGAGCAGATACGGAGAAGCGTCGAGTGGGAACGCGGCATCTCCCAGAGGCTAGAGGAGCATGAGAGGAGAAGCACTGAGTGGGAGCGCCAAATCTCCACCCGCCTGGAGGAGCACGAGAGGCGGAGCGCTGAGTGGCAGCGCAACATGGAGGTCAACCTTGCCTACCACGCCAACCGCCTGGACAACCACCTCGCTACCATTGAGAACCAGGTGGTTCATCTGCAGAGGAGAGCTGAGGCTTTCTTCAACGCCTATGGATATTGGCCTCCACCCCAGTGAGTACTTCTATTTTTCCCCTTATCTTTTTATTTGTCCTTCATACATTGAGGACAATACATGATTTAAGCATGGGGGAGTAGAAGTATTCACTACCTATCTTGTACATATTTCTCTTCCAGCATTGTACTTTGAATTTCAGCATTTTCAATTTCAAAAAAAAAAAATAATAAAAAAATAATAATAAAAACAAAAATCCTAGGACAAGTCGAAAACCCGAAAGGGCGGCTTGGGTAAAAAGCAGGTGGCCCGGACCAACGCTAGGCTGGGGTAAGAAGGTGTCTGAGTGACGTAAGCTTATGTGAGCACATCTATAAAAATATGAGTGGCTAGGATGAAAACCCGAAAGGGCTCCTAGGCAAAATGAGTGAAAAGAAGATGAGAGTTTTCTAGGATCTCATTTTACCGGCGGGGCGGCATAAGAAGAGGAGTCGAAGAAGGATTGTCGGGTAGGTCACTCTGGGAGGCATAAGGAGTCATAGATGGAGGCTAGGATTAGAGGTTACTCACACCATTGGATGTCCGGGTTAAGCTTGGGGAAAGTACTCTGCTTGCCCTTTAAGCTGGTTGAGTTGTGGATGTGTTGTGAATGAGATTGGTGCCAGGAGCTTGGCATGGGTTAGGTGGCTCTTAGTTAGAGGACATGCTTCCTGAGACCTTGGGTGCTGCATTGGAGGAGTAGACTCTTTATTAGTTTACTCGAGGACGAGCAAAGGTCTAAGCATGGGGGAGTTTGATAAGCACTACTTTGAAGGGCTTAACTAAGAGTTATTAGAGGGTTTTATTGGTGCCATTCGGGTAGATTTAGACACATTCATGTGTATGGCGTTTGGGGGCGAAGTTTGGTGTTTTTGGAAGTGTTTGAGCTATCTTGGATATCATAGGAGACACTGAGGAAGGAAGCCACCAAGAGAAGACGCCAAGGAAGTGAAGAGGAGAGGTTAGGAGGCGAAGCCAAGGAGTAAAGGCCGAGCATTAACCGTGACTGCGGGCAAGGGTGCCGCGATCGCGGTTCCTCGGGGCAAGTCGAGAATTATCTGCAGGCGCGGAGAAGTGTGAAGAGCGCGGAGCCACAAGGGGCCGCGATCGCGGTCCATGGGCCGCGATCGCGGGTCATCAACGCAGGACGTTCGGACTTTTCCCGAATCTATCTTTTCTGTTTTTCTTTTCTTATTTTCTCATTTTATTTCGTTTCTTTTCTTATTGGGCTAGGTCATTTGTTAGAAGCCCTATATATACTCTCTTTAGCATTAGGTTTGGGAGGTCGCCATTCTAGAGTTTCATTTCATCGTTGCCACTTTTCATACTTTTGAAGTTCATCATGTTTATGAGGAGCTAAGCCTCTTTTGCTTAGTCCGGTAATGGAAGCATAAGTTTATTCATCTGGTTGTGAGGTTTTGTTCCTATCTATCTTATCCTATTGAGTTATATCTTTTCTCTTGCGCAAATTCTTATTTGGATGTTTGTTGGTTTATCTAGATTGATCACCTAGGTTTATTGCTTTCATTCATATTGCTAATACTAGGGAACTGTTGGGCTAACGCTCTAGTTCGAGTAGCGAGCATAGATTATATCTGCCACTGTGGAATTTATATATGTAGAGAATTGATTACATGTTGAATGCTTCTGGTTGAGGTGTTATGTGTATCCTGGGTAATTCTTATATGCATTGCTGCCTTTGGATTGAATCACTAGTGGTGCTAGGGTTATTCATTGGTAAGGGTTCTTAGGTTTGGTTGATCTTTGAATCTACCCAAGATCAGGACAGGAATAACCGAATAGGAAGATAGGACATAATCAAGGAACAACCGTTGGATGACTTATGTGGACATTACTTGGCTAAGTGTTTTCTCTCTTTGATATTTCATTCATCTACTTTGCTGTGTTTGATTTGATTGTGACCAACCAACTTACAAACCCCCCCTTTTAGTGACTTGCATGCAACCACCATTAGTTTCGCTCCTTCCCTGTGGGATCGACCCTTACTTATTGACTATACTAGTTTATTTGTGAGGTTTTATATTTGACAGCTACGAACGACAGCACGTCAGTGAACAAAGCCTTAGAATCTTTCTTCCTCTTCTCTTTGAGTTGCTGATCAGGCTCTTCAGTTTGATCATCTTCAAAGCCATTCTCTACCAATCCCCACAACTCTTAAGACTTGCACAATGTTTTCATTTTCAAGCTCCAGAAATTGTAGTTTACTCCCTTGAAAATTGGCAATTGTGATGATCCGAGTTTGCCTAATCCATTGTTCTGCATTGTGAACAATTACTCTCTTTTAACCTGTGTTTCCCTTGTGTTTAAACACTCACTTTCTTCTCTCAATTCCCTGGATATGAACCCGAAAATTTGTGTTTGCTCTGATACCAATTTGTTGGAATATAACAGAGGAAGAAGACAGATTTCTTGTGGAAACAAAGTTCAGAAGAAGAACAACTTGTATTCTGCTTAATTGAAACGATGACAATTACCCACACTAACATAATGCCTAAGATAGTGGATTAATTCGGTAATCAACTAAACAAATCAAATGTTGAACATAAGCTAAAAAATAGGAACTGAATTTGACTAATTCTATCTTGACTTCTTTTGTTCCTGAAGACTTGCTCTGCTGAGTATTGAATCACATTTCAAAAAGGTTCATTGGAACAATTCCCGGGTTTTTCGTCGACATTTAATCCGATTAATGAAGGAATTAGGTGGAGGATAGGGTCGAATTCAATACACAGTCATCAATTGGCTCAATCGGATCCAATGAAGTTGAAGAATCTGCCATTGAAGCTTTTAAAAAAAAAGCTACGGACAGGCTGTTGTTCAAAGGAGGAGGAAGAAGAAGCATATTTTGGATAATTACAAACGGGGCCCTAAACTTTTGTTTTTTTGGCAAAAATGCCTTTTTTAACTTTTTATAAATTATAAAAGTTACCCAAATTTAATATTTGAAGTTTGTAATATTATTTTAACCCAAAATTAGAATATATAAAATTTAAATAAGGTTAAAATAACCTTAATTTATTTTCTTATGAATTTGACCATACTTAAATCCTTAACAAAAAAATTTTAAACTTGATTTAAATATTCTAAGTCAAAATTGATAAGTTTTATCTAAATTATAATTAACATAAGGTTAATCATAATGGGGACCATTCTTAGCTTAAAGAAATAACATACTTAGGAAAATTATTATTTTATCCCTTTATGGATAACATAATAATTCTTATGACCTTTATTGTTATTTAAAATTCTAAAATTACATTCTTTGTTATACTTATTTAATTATCTGAACATCATACCATTATTACCCATTTGATAATTTGTACAAAATTATCTTAACTCAAACGTTGAACCTTAATTCATTAAAATTTAAATTACTCCTATAAAAGAAATATAATAAATTTCATAACTTTTATTTTTATCAAATTAAAATTATCATTTTACCCTTCTATTTTAAGTGGGATATTACAGAACTTGTTGGATCGTTAGAGTTACGTCTAAGGGAACAAAAGCTTTGTTCCCACATAAGTTACAGCGGATTAAAAATAGCAAGAAAGATAACGAACGAACTCACGATGTATAGTGGAAACCCTGATTAGCAAAACTAGCTTCTCAAGGAAAAACCACTACCTTCAAGCTTCCGCTTGAGAGGATTTTGAAGCGTGTACTTGTCTTATTGATTTCTTGTTCGATTACACTTGTATCCTGGACTTCGACCTCTAAACAACCAGCTAGACTCGAAGACTCTTCTACAACGATGAATCGAACTCAACCCTCAAAGACTTACACACACCTCACTTCTTTTCTTTCTCTTTTTCGTTCTCTCCTTTTTTTCGTCGTCGTTCAAAGCCGTACCTAAGAAGTGAATCCTCACTTCACTTAAATACAACTCGGCTAAACCCTAATCATAACAAGATAGGATATTCTAAAATCGGATTACAAAAGATATGATTTTGTTGGAAGAATAATATCCCAACCGATTATATTAATTAAGGAAGGAGTTCCTTAATTAATCCAATCGGAAGGATGTTCTTCTTCTCTCTCCAATTGCCTTATCTTAAGAAAGATTCCTGAGATAACACAATCGGGTTTTTCTCTCTCCATATCTTCGCGCAATCCGGCTTGATCCTTAGAGCCGAAGTCTTCATCCTTTACCGCGTGTGCTTCTTGATTTGTTTCCTTAATTCAACACGTTGGATTTCTTCTTTTCTTTTGCAGCCTTGATCTGGTCCGTCACTTCAGTTCCTTGAGAGGTAACAAAACACTTGACAGGACTTTGTTTCCTCGGAGATCCTTTGCTGCAAAGCTCCCTGGGATAACTTCCCTTGTCCCTGAAATACTTGGTACACATATTAGTTGAGTGTTTTTTACCATCAAAACCTAAGGAATTCAACAAATTCCCCCTTTTTGATGGTGACAAACACCCTTAACAAGAAGGCATATACCAACTAGAAAAAGACAAATATGACATGAAAGTTTCCCACTAAGACACAGTTAGTTCCCCCTTAATTCAGTAATACATTTTACCTGTTCTGTTCCCCCTCAACCAATTCTACTTATCATATTCTCCCTTTTGGCATCATCAAAAACATCAGTAAAGAGTTAGAGAGGAAAAAATCAAGGCCAGATAAACATAAACACCCCTGGTCATTAATTTAAAAAAAAACTTAAAAACATGCAAACACCGCCAAGACAGACAAAACATAAAAACATAGTCAAAATGCCACACCGGGCACACAAATCAGATAACAAGAAAAAACAACTAAGAGGGAGTAGATGGGCAGGGGAACAAAAGAGGGGTAAGGACAACATGTAAGCGATCAAGCATCATTGTGACCAGCCGATTGAGCCGATGCGTGATGAGAGATAAGCGCGCGCACATCTGCCATGAGACGTCTCACATCATTGTAGAGACTTCTCACATCCCTCCCCAGAGACAAATTCTCGTTCAGTTCCCCCTCAGAGCTGTCGGCCTCAGAAACCTCCATTGCCTCGGAATCCTCTACTGCCTCAGAAGCTGCAGGGGCACTTTCAACCTTCACCCAACCTTCATTATCTTGAAGAATGAACTGCATCTTGTGCAGGTTACTGGCGTCGAACGGGCGGGAGAAGATGCTCACGTCCTCCGACGGGTTGTACACTTTATGGTACTCAAGGATTTTCTTGACAACCCGTGGGAAGGGAAGAGCGTGCTGGAGAGTGTTCCTGGCGTGGGCCATGTGCTGCATCAGAATCTTCGGCAGGCTAATGGGCTCCTTCTTCAGCATTAAGGACAGTACGACAATGTCCAAGATTAGAAGCCGGTTTCTCTTCTGTCCCCTTGGCGTGATGTTGTTGATGAGGAAGTGGTACAACACTTTATTGACAGCGGACATCTCTGAGATGTCGAGATCAGCACTCCCTTGAGGGTTCTCAATACCTGCAACAGCCAACACAGCCTCTGAGTAGGCAAAGTCCTTCGGCCACCTTCCTTTTGGGTATTCCCCATACCCTTCATGTGGAACGCCCAGAGCAACACCAAGCTCAATGCTTGAGAACATGTCGACCTGCCCTTCCATCTTGTAACTCCCCAGAACAGTGTGGGGACGAACTTCCATCGCGTAGATAGAGTAGAACTCCCTTAGCAGCACCTCATCCATCTCCTCTTCCTCCACAAACAGATTGCTCCATTTTTGGGTCTCCAATAGATCATGCACCCCTTCCAGATGGTTCTCCAGTAGGAACTCAGGGACGACTCGCAGCTCCTTGACCACCGACTTGTGGCTCATGTCTTTGACATCATCAGCCGCCACCTTTCCTTTGGCTTTGGCTGGCTGACGACGTTGGCTTTGACGGACAAGAGCGGCAGACACCTTGTCTTTCTTTGCGTTGTTCCCCGAGAGGGGTACTGACTCCTCATCGGAGCTGACCGTTATCGCCTTCTCAGACTTCCTCTGAGAGCGTGTCTTCCGCTTGGAGGAGCAGGCAGTCTTCACCCTGCCAGAAGTCTTAGGAGCCTTTGGGGGCTCCTCCTCATCAACTTCCTCAACCAGTTCTTTGTTGAGGTCCCGCACAACCGACTGAATCTTCTCCTTCATAACAAAGTGCTCCTCAGCTGTGACCGGGGTCTCTTGACGGGGCATCTCCTCCATCTCCTCATCAATGGGGTCAGGATGGGTTGGAGAGGAATGGACCTCCTCTATTTCAGTAGAGGAGATGGCGGTTGGGATGGCTGGAGAGGTTTTGGGGTTAGGGTTTTGTGGAGCGGGGTCTGTGTTTGGGGCTACGAAGGGGACCATGGCGAGTTGGTCCTGGGTTGGTGATGGTGGAGGGGTAACAGTGGTGGTTGCTGGAGTGGTGGAGGTGGAAGGTAGGGATTGGGTAATGGTGGCGAGGAGAGCGGGGTCGGTTCCCATGGAGGACAGTTTGGTGAGGAGGGTTTGGAGGTCTTGGGCGATGGTGTTGGGGAGGTTTGAGTTGGAGGCCATTTTTGTGAGAGAGGGAGAGTTTTGGGAAGATGAGAGACAGAGAGGAAGGGAGAGATTGCTTGAGGAAGATAAGGAAACAGTGAGGAGGAGACTTACCCGGAGACTCCAGTTTATAATCTTCACCGAATCTTCTAGTGTTTCCAAAGATAAATGCAAATCTTTTCAGTTTCCAACAGATAACAATTGCAATCTTCCAACTTCCCAAAATAAAATCAGAATCTCATCCAAATCCGACTTAGCCAGCCGAATTACCCTTCCCAACTCCTGTCCATCAAATCAGTCCTAAATGCTCAACACGGCCCAACACAGACTTCCATCATTACACCCTGCAAACACACGTCGCCTCAGACCTGCAAGCCACAGAGGCCGAACCGTTTTCCCGCCAAACCAAAAATTAGTAGGGTGTGATGCTGGGGGTTAGTTACCAGAGAGGGTACAAAAGACCATCACACCAAAATATATGATATTTGCGATTGATTTTTACATCATGCCTGAGGGGTCTCCAGTTGTGGATGATAAGAGGGGCTCATAGGAGACTTCAAACATGGCGGTCTAGGTAAGTTGTAGAATCAACTATCATTTGGGCTTATGATGAGGGAACAAAACATCAAGTTGATTCTTTTGGGTTGAAATAAAGCTGAATCATGTGACAAGTGATGACATAGAAGATCATGCACGACATTCAGTATATCAAGGAAGTAGTAGCACATATTCAAGTCGAATGTTTAATTAATACCCAAGGAAGAGAATGCATATCAAGACATGAAAGTTCATCTTTCACAATTTACCACGTAATCTAGCCAATCATCGAGGGAACACAATAAATAGACATGTAGTTAGGGGAACAAACCAGGCTTCGTATGGAACTGAATGTAGAGTTCCCCAACAGGTGTCCTAATGAGAAAACTGGCGTTTGATCCTTTGATCCACAAGTTTCCCTGTATGCCAATCTTTCTCGACACAGTGATGTCTTTCCTAGATGTACATGGTACCTGAGTATTCAAACAAGGAACAATTTAGTCATTAAGTCCTTATCCACATATCCGTTTCCTTTACCTTTGTCACCAGGCACTTGAGTATCGAACATTCATGCAGAAGTGAGGTGAGACTCGCTTCGTTCCTTGTCAAGTAACTGACCCTTGTACGAATGAAATATCGGGAACTTTCCTCACTTTATTCTGCACAGAAAGAGTTAGTTCTTGCGAACCCAGACAAGCTTATGCTTTCTGGGCACAGGAGCAACATATCTAATCTTAGGAGGTTCAGGATTCATTTGCTCTCTAGTAGTGCGAGCAATCTCCTCATTGTGTTGCTTCAGAAGGCACTCTTGCTTGTAGTGACCAGAGTGTCCGCAATACCAACAGACCCTATGGCACTTCAGATCTGCATACTTGCTCTTTCCAGGCCAAATTGTTTTGTTAGCAATCCTTGAATGAAAATCAATATTATTGGACTTACTGCTTTGAGATTGCTTCAACCAGATAGCGTGAGCCTTCTGTCCATGATACCAAGCCTTGCCTTCCTTAGTCGAGTTTGAACAGTCTTTGCCTTTGTTCCCTCCGGAGGAACTGTCCCCTTTTTCTTTTACAGGCTGTTTTCCTTCGACTTTGGAGTCTTTTTGCTTGGTGCCATTGACAGGAAGTTTGGGTTGATAGCCAATCCCAAAGCGAGGCACTTCCTTTGACTCAGTCTTCTTTTCATTCTTGGCTGCAACAAAGACAATGCATTTTGGCTTGTCCTTCTGTTCCTCACTGAGTTTGGTTAGATTACTAGAAAGTTTTGCATTTCCTAGTTTCAACATTAATGACTCAGCCTCGAGTGAGGAGACAGTGGACTCCAGAGACATAATCTTTTCAGTGAGTTTAGGACACTCAGAGCAAGAGTTTGAAGAGGAGGATGAACCTTTCTCAAGTCTGAGCACTTTGTCTGCCCAACCCTGATTTTCTTCGATTAAACCTGAGATCGATTCATCTTTCTCTTCGATTTGCTCACTGAAAAGACTATTCTCATGAACAAGTTTCTTAATGAGAGATATCAAGCTTTCTTTATATTTGCTTTTTAAGCTTGATAAGAGATCAGATTCAGTTACCTCATCATTGAGTAGATCTCCCTTTGATTCATTGGGAACTTCAATGGCCATCAGGCATACATCCCTGGAGTGTGACGATTCTTCTTCGTCTGAATCTGAGTCTCCCCAGGTGGCAACCATTGCCTGCTTCCCTTCATTTGCTGGAGGCATTCCTGCCTTTTTCTTGAAGCAGTTTCTGGCCATATGTCCCTTGTTCTGACAGTGGTAGCACACCACATCTTTTAGGTCTTTGTTCCCTTCGGAGGAACTCGACGAATCCTTGTTTCGAGACCATATCTTCCTCATGGCTCTTGTGATGAGCGCAACATCTTCATCACCATCTTCATCTTCATCTTCGACTTGGGACAAGTCAAATGCCCTTTCCACCTTTAAGGCAATGCTCTTCGCCTTCTCCTCTCCCTTCTTGTTCAGCTTGTGATTATAGACAGAGGCGTTACTTTCCAGCTTAGCAACAACCTCTTCTATGGTAAGAGTCTTGACATCTGTCTGAGAGTAGAGAGCAAGAGCAATGGCATCCCACTAAGAGTTGAGGCCTTGCATGAAGTGGTGAGTCAACTTCCAGTCTGGCATTGCTTCACCAAGGAACTGAAGCTGACCAATTAGTCCCTGGAATCTGGAGTAGTACTCATGAATGTGTTCATCTTTTCCCTGAGAGACTTGGTCGTACTCCTTTATCAGAGAGAGAATCCTGTTCTTCTTGGCGTCTTCATTTCTTTGATGAAGGCGTTTCAAGGCATCCCAGATCTCCTTGGCAGTCTTATAGCTCATGATTTTCTTGAGATCAGAGGGAAGAAGAGCCATGTGAAGGATCTTCTTGGCCCTGTTGTTTTTCTCCAACTTCTTCCAGTCATCATCGGTGTAGTCGACCTTTGGTTTTGGCTTTGTCTCATCCTTCTCATTTTTGATAGCCAAAGGTCCAACTTCAATGACTCTCCAGATCTGTCCATCAAGGGAACAGATGTGGGACTCAATTTGCTCCACCCACCAGTCATATTCACCGGCCTTCAGAATTGGTGGCTTCCAGAATGAATCACTGATTGCATTGCTTGATGATGACATCTTTCCTGCAAATTCTGTAACGAAAACAATCTAGAGCACCAGGCTCTGATACCAATTGTTGGATCGTTAGAGTTACGTCTAAGGGAACAAAAGCTTTGTTCCCACAGAAGTTGCAGCGGATTAAAAATAGCAAGAAAGATAACGAACGAACTCACGATGTATAGTGGAAACCCTGATTAGCAAAACTAGCTTCTCAAGGAAAAACCACTACCTTCAAGCTTCCGCTTGAGAGGATTTTGAAGCGTGTACTTGTCTTATTGATTTCTTGTTCGATTACACTTGTATCCTGGACTTCGACCTCTAAACAACCAGCTAGACTCGAAGACTCTTCTACAACGATGAATCGAACTCAACCCTCAAAGACTTACACACACCTCACTTATTTTCTTTCTCTTTTTCGTTCCCTCCTTTTTTTCGTCGTCGTTCAAAGCCGTACCTAATAAGTGAATCCTCACTTCACTTAAATACAACTCGGCTAAACCCTAATCATAACAAGATAGGATATTCTAAAATCGGATTACAAAAGATATGATTTTGTTGGAAGAATAGTATCCCAACCGATTATATTAATTAAGGAAGGAGTTCCTTAATTAATCCAATCGGAAGGATGTTCTTCTTCTCTCTCCAATTGCCTTATCTTAAGAAAGATTCCTGAGATAACACAATCGGGTTTTTCTCTCTCCATATCTTCGCGCAATCCGGCTTGATCCTTTGAGCCGAAGTCTTCATCCTTTACCGCGTGTGCTTCTTGATTTGTTTCCTTAATTCAACACGCTGGATTTCTTCTTTTCTTTTGCAGCCTTGATCTGGTCCGTCACTTCAGTTCCTTGAGAGGTAACAAAGCACTTGACAGGACTTTGTTCCCTCGGAGATCCTTTGCTGCAAAGCTCCCTGGGATAACTTCCCTTGTCCCTGAAATACTTGGTACACATATTATTTGAGTGTTTGTTACCATCAAAACCTAAGGAATTCAACAGAACTCCAATATGAATTCTAGACCATTACACGGAAGAATGTATGGGTAATAGAATTTCTACAACTCAGCACATGGCATACACAATCCAATTTCCTTTCTTGACATTTCCTCAAGCACCTCATATGCAATTTTAGTTTCAACTGAAACAAGTGAAGTATCGACAACCTTACTCATTGACTTGGGTCCAATTTCAATAACCATAGTCTCCAAGGATTTGTGAATTACCTCCAACTTGTCTGGGTTCGAATCTACCAGTGAGATGTTATCTTGTACCAGATTATCCATTAGGTCAAAAGAATCGACTTCGGCAGAATCTTCCTCGACCACCATTTGCAACAACGCATGAATTTCAACAGGGAAGGAGGTCGACTTGTATCCTCTGGTTACATCGATTTCAATTTGATGCCCAATATTGAGTGGTGTTGGGATTATTTCACTCGATTCACCGATAGAGTCTTCAACAATTGATCCAAGAACACCGCATTCTTGACTTCCAAAATTGGTACCCAAACTAGAATTGACTCCCGAATTGAATGTATTGACTCCAAGATTGAATTGCGTTGTAGTTCTTTCTGTTGATGTATCATCTTCATTAGCCACCATTAATCGCGATTTTGGAAATTCAAAAGGAAAAGAGTTTGATTGAGGTTCTTGGATGTAACATTTTTCACTTTTCCATCGTCTTCGTTCGTCTCTGAGCTCTTCAATACATTCCAGAAGAAAGAGCTCTATTTCCTTGAGTTTTTCGTTGAAAGTCACCATTGATGGATTTCGAGCTCACGAATTTAGGTCAAAATTTTACAAAATCGATCAAATTTTTGTGCAAGAATCGGACCGCTCTGATACCAATTTGTCATGTCCTTGAGGAACTTGACATGTTAAGCTTCCATGGAAGCTTGAGAAATAGAGATAGGTAGAGATAAGGAAGAGAAAGTAAAAGATAGTAGAAATTTTATAATGTTCATTGATGATTCTAATTACATTTAGGATATGGCTATTTATACTAATGTATTAGGTTCTGGTGAAACGGGATGTTACGGTAAAACTAAGGTACTAATTAGGACCATTAGATGATATATAATTAACGGATCTGATTTAACCTAATTTGAGTCTAAAATGCTTCCATGCACCGCATTGCATATGATAATAAATCCAAAGCTGATTTTGTGGGATTTTGTGGTACGTGATTTGTATTCTCTTTCCATAAATTTGAAATTGAGATTCTCCATATTATTCTCTCTCTTTCTCCCATTGTGTTATGATATCCAAATCCCAAAAAACTACCATTGAAGAGCATATCCCACAAGTAACCATCCAACATGGATGATCGACGTGCTTGCACCCCGAACACCATCGGCTCCGCCTTTGTTCTAGGTTTCTCCCTCTTGCTCCACGTTGATTTGTTTCCGACTTTGCACCGCTCTGCCTCTACCTTCGTCGTGACTCTGCCTCTTCCGCTTTACACTGACTCTGACTTTACTTTAATCGTTGGGTCACAATATGTAAAATCAACCCTTTTGTTGTCGAATTTTGCATGATTTGAAATGTATTATCATATATTTTTAGGGTTTGTGTGATAGTTTAGAAGATTTTGATGCTTCTAAAGGTGTGTGTTTGATTTGTTCTTTATGATGGGTTTATAGATCCACCGTCGTTGATCATTGCACATCGCCGCTTCCATCCCCCGACTGACCATCATCTGCCTCATTGTCGCTCGTCTCTACACCACTTCACTGTCATCAACCTTCAGTAGATCGACCTCACCAGCCGTACAACTACGCGACCCATGATCCAGTGCGACAACACCATTTGTTAACCGTCATTAATTTAAGCTTTGAAAAAAGGCAATTGGGTGGTCATATTCATGATATTGGATGGTGATATTCACGATATTGAGTGGTGATATTTGTGCAAATAAGTGATGCTATTCATGTACTTGGGTGGTGATCGATATTCATGAATTGGGTGGTAATATTCACGATAATGAGTGGTGATATCAATGTAAAAAAGGTGATAGTATTCATGTAATTGGGTTGTGATCGATATTCATGTAATTGGGAGGTGATATTCATGTAATTGGGTGACGTGTCAAGTAATTCAGTGTGATATTCAAATTAACAAGTGGTGATATTCATGTTTTAAATTGTGATATATGTAATGGTGATATTTATATAATCAAGTGGTGATATTCACGTATTTAAGTGGTGATATTCACGTCTTCAAGTGATAATATTCTTGTCTTTAAGAAATTTAATATCCACATGCGCATATGAAGATATTCTTAATTGATATCAAGGATATTCATTTCATGTACATTGAATTACAAACAACAAAAACCATAGTAAATGAACATCGATATTCACACTAACTGTTGGATCGTTAGAGTTACGTCTGAGGGAACAAAAGCTTTGTTCCCACAGAAGGCACAGCGGATTAAAAACAGCAAGAAAGATAACGAACGAACTCACGATATATAGTGGAAACTCCAATTAGCAAAACTAGCTAATCAAAGAAAAACCACTACCTTCAAGCTTCCGCTTGAGAGGATTTTGAAGTGTGTACTTGTCTTATTGATTTCTTGTTCGATTACACTTGTAGCATGGACTCCAAAACACTAGACTTCCCACCTAGATTCGAAGATCACTCCTACAACGATGAATCCGAACTCAACCCTCAAAGACTCACAAACACTTCACTCTCTTTTTCTTCTCAACTGAACGCTCTTTGTTCTACTTTTTCTTATGCGTCGTTACATAGAAAAGAATCCATGCTTCTCTTAAATACAACTCGGCTAAAACCCTAATTGACACAAAATTAGGAAAATACTAGAATCGGATTACAAAGATATGATTTTGTTTTGAAGATAAGATATCACAACCGGTTATATTAATTAAGGAAGGAGTTCCTTAATTAATTCAACCGATTGGATAACGTTCTTCTCTCTCCAATCGCCTTATCTTAGGAAATATTCCTAGGATCAACACGATCGGGTTTTCTCTCTCCATATCTTCGCGCAATCCGGCTTGATCCTTGGAGCCGAAGTCTTCATCCTCTACCGCGTGGCTTCTTGGTTTGTTTTCTTAACTCAGCACGCTGGATGACTTCTTTCCTTTTGCAGCCTTGATCTGGTCCGTCACTTCAGTTCCTTGAGAGGTAACAAAGCGCTAAGCAAGCCTTTGTTCCCTCTGAGATCCTATGCTGCAAAGCTCCCTGGGATAACTCTTCTTGTCCCTGAAACACTTGGTACACATATTAGTTGAGTGTTTTCAACCATCAAAACCTAAGGAATTCAACAAATTCCCCCTTTTTGATGGTGACAAACACCCTTAACAATAAAGCATATACCAACTAGAACAAGACAAAACTGACAAGAAAATTTCCCACTAAAAACACCGTTAGTTCCCCCTTAGTTCAGCAATACGTTTTACCTGTTCTGTTCCCTCTTAGACAATGCTACCTGTCATTTTCCCCCTTTTGGCATCATCAAAAACACAGTAAAGAGTTAGAGACGAAAGATCAATGCCAGATAAACAAAAGCACCCCTTGTCATTAATAAAAAAACAGAAAACATGCAAATACAACCAAAACAGACAAAACATCAAACATTGTCAACTGCCACAACGGGCACATAAACCAGATAATAAGAAAACAGAACAAGGAGGGGTAGACAACAAGGGAACAAAAGGGGATAGGATGGCAGGTAAGCGATCAGGCACCACTGTGACCAGCCGATTGAGCCGATGCGTGGTGAGAAATAAGTGCGCGCACATCTGCCATGAGGAGAGTCTGCTGAGCCACCAGGTCCTTCACTGCTCTGCACAGACTCCTCACATCCTTTCCCAGCGAGGGATTTGTATTCTGTTCCCCCTCGGAGCTATCCGCCTCAAAATCTTCCATAGTCTCAGAAACAGCCGGAACACTATCCAGTTTCACCCAGCCTTCGTCACCTTGAAGAACAAACTTCATCTTGTGTAGATTACTGACATCGAAGGGGCAGGAGAAGACACTCGATTCCGCCGAGGAGTTGTAGACTTTATGGTATTCAAGAATCTTTTTGACAACTCGAGGGAACGGAAGAGCGTGCTGGTCTGTGTTCCTAGCATGGGACATGTGCTGCATCATAATCATGGGGAGGCTAATGGGTTCCTTCTTCAATAGCGTAGATAGAAGGACAATATCCAAAATCAGCAGTCGGTTCCTTTTCTGTCCCCTGGGCGTGATGTTGTTGATCAAGAAGTGGTATAATACTTTGTTGACGGCAGACATCTCAGATATGTCAAGATCACCACTTCCCAAAGCATTCTCAATGCCAGCCACTGCCCACACTGCTTCAGAATATGGAAAATCCTTAGGCCATCTTCCTTTTGGGTACTCGCCATACCCCTCATGTGGGACGCCCAAGGCTACTCCCAACTCAATGCTCGAAAACCGATGTATCTTCCCTCCAAGCTTGTAGCTCCCCAGAACGGCGTGGGGTCTGACTTCCATCACATAAGACGAATAGAACTCCCTTATCAAGTCCTCATCCACTCCTTTTTCTTCCACGAACAGCCGACTCCACTTATGAGCATCCAGTACTGCATACACCTCCTCCAGATAATTCTTCTGAAGGAACTCCGGGTCCACCAGCAATTCTTTTACCACGGACTTATGGCTCATGCTTTTGACTTCATCAGCCGCCACCTTTCCTTTGGCCTTGGCGGGCTGACGACGTTGACTTTTGCAGAGAGGACCAACAGAGACCTTGGCTTTCTTCGCTTTGTTCCCAGTGAGGGGTTCTGACTCCTCGTCAGAACTCACTGTGATAGCCTTCTCGGACTTCCTCTGAGAGCGTGTCTTCCGCTTGGAGGAGTAGGCAGTCTTCACCCTGTCGGACGCCTTAGGGGCCTTTGGGGGCTCCTCCACGTCCTCTTCCTCAGTGAGCTCCCTGGAGAGGTCTCTCACCACTGACTGAATCTTCTCCTTGACGGCCAGGTGCTCCTCCACCGTGACCGGGGTCCCTTGACCGGGCAACTCCTCTGTCTCCTCCTCAATGGGATCGGGATGGGTAGGCGAGGAATGTACCTCCTCTAAGTTAGTAGAGGAGATGGCTGTGGGGACGGCAGGAGTGGTGTTAGGGTTAGGGTTTTGTGGAGCGGGGTCTGAGTTTGGGGCGATTGGGGCTGTGTAGGGGACCATGGCGAGTTGGTCCTGGTTGGGTGATGGTGGAGGGGTAACAGTGGTGGTCGCTGGGGTGGTGGAGGTGGAAGGTAGGGACTGGGTAATGGCGGCGAGGAGAGCGGGGTCTGTCCCCATGGAGGACAGTTTGGCGAGGAGGTTTTGGAGGTCTTGGGCGAGGTTAGTGTTTGAGGCCATTTTTGTGAGAGAGAGAGCTGGGAAGACGAGAGGCAGAGAGGAAGAGGAAGATAACTTGAGGAAGATAAGGGAATAGTAAAGAGGAGATTTACCTGGAGACCCGAATTATATAGCCATCACAAAATCTTCCAGAAATTCCAAAGATAAAATTTGATCCTTTCAGTTTCCAAAAGATAAAAATTGCAATCTTCCACTTTCCCAAAAACTTGCCAGAATCTCGTCCAAATCCAATTGAACTAGCCGAAAGATCTATTTCTAACTTCTTTCCATCAAATCAACCCTTAATGCACGGCGCGTCCCAACACAAGGTTTCCATTATTACATTCTGCCATACACATGTCATCTCAGACCTGCAAGCCACAGAGGCCGAACCGTTTTCCCGCCAAAACAAAAAGTAGTAGGGTGTGATGCTGGGGGTTAGTTACCAGATAGGGTACAAAAGACCATCACACCAAAATATATGATATTTGCGATTGATTTTTACATCATGCCTGAGGGGTCTCCAGTTGTGGATGATTAGATGGGCTCATAGGAGACATCAAGCATGGCGATTACGGGTGAGCTGTAGAATCAACTATCATTTGGGCTTATGATGAGGGAACAAAACATCAAGTTGATTCTTTTGGGCTGAAAGAGAGCTGATTCATGTGACATGTGATAACATAGATGACCATGCAAGACATTCGGTACATAAAGGAAGTAAAAGCACATAGTCAAGCTTTTCAAAAATTAATACCCAAGGAAGCTAATGCATAATAAGGCATGAAGATTCGAGTTTCACGGTTTACCACGTAATCTAGCCAATCATCGAGGGAACACAACACATAGACATGTAGTTAGGGGAACAAACCAGATTTCGTATGGAACTGAATGTAGAGTTCCCCAACAGGTGTCCTAATGAGAAAAGTGGCGTTTGATGCTTTGTTCCACGAGATCCCTTATTTGGAAATCTTTCTCAACACAGTTATGACTTTTCTAGATGTACATGGTACCTGAAATTTTCACACAAGGAACAAATTAGTCATTAAGTCCATATCCACATCTCCTTTACCTTTGACATCAGGCCTTTGAGTCTCAAGTATTCCATGCAGAAGTGAGGTGAGACTCGCTTTGTTCCCTGTCAAGTAACTGACCCTTGAATGAATGAAATACTAGGAACATTCCTCACTTTATCCTGCACAGAAAGAGTTAGTTCTTGCGAACCCAGACAAGCTTATACTTTCTGGGTTTGGGAGCAACATATCTAATCTTAGGAGGTTCAACTTCTATATGCTCCCTAGTAGTGCGAGCAATCTCCTCATTATGTAGCTTTAGCAGGCACTCTTGCTTGTAATGGCCAGAATGCCCGCAATACCAACAGACCCTTTGACACTTCAGATCTACATACTTGCTCTGTCCTGGCCAAGTTGTTTTGTTAGCAATCCTTGACTAAAAATCAATATTATTGGACTTACTGCTTTGGGATTGCTTCAGCCAAATTGCATGAGCCTTCTGTCCATGATACCAAGCCTTGCCTTCCTCAGTCGAATTAGAACAGTCTTTGCCTTTGTTCCCTCCGGCGGAACATTCCCCCTTTTCTTTTACAGACTGTTTTCCTTCGACTTTGGAGCCTTTTTTCTTAGTGTCATCAATAGGAAGCTTAGGTTGATAGCCAATTCCAAAGCGAGGTACTTCCTTCTTTTCAGGTTTCTTTTCATTCTTGGCTGCAACAAAGACAAAACCTTTTGGCTCGTCCTTTTGTTCCTCACTGAGTTTGGTTAGATCACTAGAAAGTTTTGCATTTCCTAGTTTTAACATTAAAGACTCAGCCTCGAGTGAGGAAACAGTGGACTCTAGAGACTTAATCTTTTCAGTGAGTTCTGGACACTCAGAGCATGTGTTTGAAGAGGAAGATGAACCTTTCTCAAGCGTGAGCACTCTTTCAGCCCAAACCTGATTTTCTTCGATCAGACCTGAGATCGATTCATCTTTCTCTTCGAGTTGCTCACTGAAAAGACTACTCTCGCAAACGAGATTCTTAATGAGAGAGATCAAGCTTTCTTTAGATTTGCATTTTAAGCTTGATATAAGATCAGATTCAGTTACCTCATCGTTGATTACCTCTCCCTTTGTCTCGTTTGGAACTTCAACGGCCATTAAGCATACATCCCTGGTGTAACACCCCCAAATTTAACCCCATTTGGAAGCGCTACTGCCGATGACCCCGGGCGAAAACCCCGAAGTCACCCCAGGCTTTTCCGACGTCATAACTGACTTAAAACACAGTTACAATACTAAAATCGTAACTTTTATTAAACCACATGGTCGCGGAATTACACGATTCCAAAAACGACCCAAATACATCATCAATACAAAAATCAGAATTTACAACGGAAGACTTATAAACAAAATACAAAATAGCACAGCGGAAATCGTTTTAAACACAAAGCGACAAGACAAGTTGTCGAAAACAAAACACCGTTCATCTTCATAGTCGCTCTAGCCTTCACTGAACAGCAACATATCTGCATGTGCCGAAACGGACGGACGACACCCCCATGACGTTATAGATAAATAAAATACAAGCGTTAGTCTAATGAATAGACTAAGCAAAGGCTCATGGCATACAATTCACACAAACACATCACAAGCAGTTCCACATATCACAAATCACATCAAATCCTCAAGCGTTAACTTAACAGTTAAACATATCAACATATCACATCAGACATTGCATACGAGCGATCTACAACTAAGACGAGCTTTTCCTAGCTGCACTACTCGCCCAAGGTATTTTTAATTATGTGCGACAACGGCACTTATCTTATTTAAATGACCACACACGCACATCACGTTATAAGCCTTTAACATCTCTCTATAAGAGATAACACGGGGAATAAATCCCAGGGAATAAATCCCAACCGGTTGTACTTTAACAAAATAACGGGGAATAAATCCCAGGAAATAAATCCCAACAAGTTGCATTTCTGCGTGCACGTATCCTTTATTAGGATAGGGTCATGATGACCTAACAAAACTAACGGGGAATAAATCCCAGGGAATAAATCCCAACAAGTTGCATTTCTGCGTGTACGTATCCTTTATTAGGATAGGGTCATGATGACCTAACAAAACTAACGGGGAATAAATCCCAACAAGTTGCATTTCTGCGTGTATGTATCCTTTATTAGGATAGGGTCATGATGACCTAACAAAACTAACGGGGAATAAATCCCAACAAGTTGCATTTCTGCGTGTACGTATCCTTTATTAGGATAGGGTCATGATGACCTAACAAAACTAACGGGGAATAAATCCCAGGGAATAAATCCCAGGGAATAAATCCCAACAATTACGTTCTACTCACGGACTGTACTAGCAGTCAAACACACAATCACAACACAGAGAACCATCACGGCTCACCCTGAACAACTAACACCCTAGATTTAATAATCTAAACACACATGATAAATCACATCAAAGACCCTTACGGCCTTCACCTGCACAAATCTAGAATAGACTAGCGTCGGTTCTAGCAAAATATACAACCTAGTATAATATCTTCTTTTAAACACATAACGTTATCAAAACAATTCCCAACATAATTAACAACAAAACAATTGATAATTAATGAAACATGATTAAGCAAGAGCGAACCGCCACTTGCCTGAATCCGCAGAAGCTTAAGCAAAGCTTAGAGACAACGGCTCTTGGGTCCAAAAACTGGAACAGATCTTGGATATTAAATTCCTATGAAATGGCCCATAACAAGACCCTAAGTTAGATTCAATATACTTATATATGAATCTACAAGAATACAAGAAGAAATCAAAGGAAACGAGTCAAGCCCAAAGCCAAACCACAAGACACACAACTTCGGACGCAAATACCGCGATCGCGGTAAGTCGCGGCCAGTCGCGGTTTTCGTGTGGCCTGACAGTGGCGAAGCTCGACAGCTCCCATGGAGAATTTCTTACCCAAACCGATTTGTTTGCCTTCGATTTGTCTATGGTTCGATCTCCCAACACCACAAAGCTTCACACAACACTCAAGAGCACCTTCTCAACTCAAGAGACACTCGAAATCTCCCACACACGAAGCTCACAAGCTCGGTTTTAATGGAGAAAACAGAGGAAAACAGAGGAGAAGAAGAAGGAAGAAGAAGAGAGCTCTTGGCTTCGGTCTTCACCTCCTTTTATAGCACAAATCCGACCACCTCCAAGGGGACAAGGGGACAAAGGCGAAGGGCCACTTGGCCTGCCCAAAAATATCCCAACTGTGCCAAAAAAAAACAGAGCTACAGTAACCGCCACGCGAGGAAGACGACACTGCTCAGCAAAAGGCATTACCGCGATCGCGGCCGATCGCGGTGAGTCGCGGTTCATCACGGTCAATCGCGGTTGATCGCGGTTTCTGGCCGACTTCATTTATTCTTATCCAAACTTAGTTTGGATTAAATTTCTTAACTCCGGGTTAAATATATTCGTACTTTAACGATATATTAACCCCGAAAACACCTCAACTGTATTATATAATGCTCGGAAAATTCTACAGAGCTTAGACCCCTTTTGAGAAGGTCCGAGACTCACTGAATTAAATCCGTCTAGCAAAACGGGCATAAGAAAAATTTAAAAATAATTTAAAATACCCTTAAAAATTACGGGGTGTTACACCTGGAATGTGACGAATCTTCATCATCTGAGTCTGATTCTCCCCAGGTGGCAACCATTGCTTGCTTCCCTTCATTTGCTGGAGGCATTCCTGCCTTCTTTTTGAAGCAGTTTCTGGCCATGTGTCCCTTGTTCTGACAGTGGTAACAAACCACATCTTTCATGTCTCTGTTCCCTTCAGAGGAACTGGGCGAGTCTTTGTTCCGAGACCATATCTTCCTCATTGCCCTTGTGATAAGAGCAACATCTTCATCGCCATCCTCATCATCATCGCCCATTTGAGACAGATCAAATGCCCTTTCCACCTTCAGGGCAATGCTCTTCGTCTTCTCCTCTCCTTTCTTGTTTATCTTATGGTTATAGACAGAGGCGTTGCTTTCCAGCTTAGCAACCACCTCTTCCATAGTAAGAGTCTTGACGTCTGTTTGAGAGTAGAGGGCAAGAGCAATGGCATCCCACTGAGTGTTGAGACCTTGCATGAAGTGATGAGTCAACTTCCAGTCTGGCATTGTTTCACCAAGGTACTGAAGCTGACCAACTAGCCCATGGAACTTGGAGTAGTACTCTTGAATGTGTTCATCTTTCCCTTGAGAAACTTGGTCATACTCCTTGATCAGAGAAAGGATCTTGTTCTTCTTTGTGTCTTCATTTCCTTGATGAAGGCGCTTCAAAGCATCCCAGATCTCCTTAGCAGTTTTATAGCTCATGATTTTCTTGAGATCTAAGGGAGAAAGAGCCATGTTGTTCTTCTTGGCCCTGTTGTTCTTCTCCAATTTCTTTCAGTCCTCATCAGTGTAGTCAATCTTTGGTTTTGGCTTAGTCTCATCTTCATCATTCTTGATAACCAAAGGACCGACTTCTATGACTCTCCAGATCTGTCCGTCGAGGGAACAGATGTGGGACTCAATTTGTTCCACCCACCAATCATACTCACCGGCTTTCAGCATTGGCGGCTTCCAGAATGAATCACCGATTGCATTGTTTGACGACGACATCTTTCCTGGAAATTCTGTAACGAAAACAATCTAGAGCACCAGGATCTGATACCAATTGTTGGATCGTTAGAGTTACGTCTGAGGGAACAAAAGCTTTGTTCCCACAGAAGGCACAACGGATTAAAAACAACAAGAAAGATAACGAACGAACTCACGATATATAGTGGAAACTCCAATTAGCAAAACTAGCTAATCAAAGAAAAACCACTACCTTCAAGCTTCCGCTTGAGAGGATTTTGAAGTGTGTACTTGTCTTATTGATTCCTTGTTCGATTACACTTGTAGCATGGACTCCAAAACACTAGACTTCCCACCTAGATTCGAAGATCACTCCTACAACGATGAATCTGAACTCAACCCTCAAAGACTCACAAACACTTCACTCTCTTTTTCTTCTCAACTGAACACTCTTTGTTCTACTTTTTCTTTTGCGTCGTTACATAGAAAAGAATCCATGCTTCTCTTAAATACAACTCGACTAAAACCCTAATTGACACAAAATTAGGAAAATACTAGAATCGGATTACAAAGATATGATTTTGTTTTGAAGATAAGATATCACAACCGGTTATATTAATTAAGGAATGAGTTCCTTAATTAATCCGACCGATTGGATAACGTTCTTCTCTCTCCAATCGCCTTATCTTAGGAAAGATTCCTAGGATCAACACGATCGGGTTTTCTCTCTCCATATCTTCGCGCAATCCGGCTTGATCCTTGGAGCCGAAGTCTTCATCCTCTACCGCGTGGCTTCTTGGTTTGTTTCCTTAACTCAGCACGCTGGATGACTTCTTTCCTTTTGCAGCCTTGATCTGGTCCGTCACTTCAGTTCCTTGAGAGGTAACAAAGCGCTAAGCAAGCCTTTGTTCCCTCTGAGATCCTGTGCTGCAAAGCTCCCTGGGATAACTCTTCTTGTCCCTGAAACAATTGGTACACATATTAGTTGAGTGTTTGTAACAATCAAAACCTAAGGAATTCAACACTAACATATGACGATATTCGTATAACTAACAAGTGTATTCATATAACACTGAATTACGAAATTTGTATGGTCGTTAATAATGGACGAATTGAGATCCGTTGGGATATGATCTTATCTCGCATAAGATTCTTTCCTTTTTTTTAAACCTCCTATTTTTTAGGTAATTGTTTATCTTCTAATATAATCCCATGTTGCACTCCCTATACACCTATATTTCAACATCAAACCTAAGCCATTCATTTCCCCTCATCTGATGCACCGTATTAGTCCTTCCGATTTACCACAATAGTCGTTTTACTAGAACTCACCTTTATACTAATAGTCTAACATACACATACATGACATTACTCTCCCATTTATAAAGCCTTGTCCTCAAGGCTCATACAAAATTGACAAATGAACAAAAGCACACCAAAATGGAAAAGCACAATGCTTCCTAGTTGGTGTATCAAGTAACAATGCATAAGCATGTCAAGGTGCACAACCCATCTAGCCTAAGCTATGAATAGAAAGCCCCCAAACGGGTGAATTTATTTACGATGAAACAAGCCCCCAAGATGGCTAGCAATAACAGCAGGACTAGCAAGAAATTTTCTCTACCGAAGCCAATTTCAGCAAACCAATTTCTTTTAGTGTGTAATACATGCACACTTCCAAATTTTTCAGCACAATTTCAACAACAACACATCACTACTTTCACCACTTTCAGCACAACATCCTTTTTTCATCAATAAGGTAGCAATTACTGGATAGTACTTAGTGTACAATCAGCATAAATTCTACAGCTACACATCAAGAAAGAGCTTGGTGACTCTTCCATGTGTATCCACTTCAAAGGCACCCACAACGACCTTTTCACCAAACTAGCTTCTCTAGGATAATATGCAACAACCAAGAAATTGTCAATTCAACAAAAAAAGACTAAAGAGAAATTGTACAACAACTGTGCAACACTCTATTCGGATTCCAGCAATTGTGCAGGTCTGAAATAGCTTCTACAACAGCCAACTTTCAACTATAGAGGCATCTTCAATATCTATCGTTGATATTCATTGCCTCTCTTCAACACATGGACACAAAAGAATAGAACATTATC
Organism: Rheum nobile; assembly: GCA_027886185.1. NCBI lineage: Eukaryota > Viridiplantae > Streptophyta > Magnoliopsida > Caryophyllales > Polygonaceae > Rheum > Rheum nobile. The sequence goes on along the minus strand of WOAB01000207.1, from coordinate 1,601,703 downwards.
CACAATATTTGGGCCTGAACAGAGCTTTACAACAGCAAAAAGTTCTATAGAGACATTAACAAACCATTTTGCACAGTAGCACATGAACCAATTGAAGCAAAGCCTCCACCTGGATCAAAAACCCAATTTCTATGATCAATAGCAGTCTCATTCTCAAAAGAAACCAAGACAAAAACGGTAAAACTCCAACTAATAAACCCGTGTCGATCATCAATTCCTGGGTCAAATAACAAAATTATATCCCTCATCTTATGCTTGTCTACAAGCACATCAACAAGTGATGATTCAATATCATGACTAATCTCAGTGGGTTCCATTTGAAACACACCCAACCTAGACATTTCAACAAACATCTTGTGGGCACTTGGAATGTCCAAAAAAACCATTGAATCCACACTTCCAATCAGGCTAAATGAATCAACAAGCACCACATCTAGTTCATCAACACAATCAACTGAATCAATTCATCCATTTCTTTATAAGCAAAATAAGGGACAAGAAAAACAATTTTAGGAGTTCGATTTTGGAAGAATAGCTTATGTCACCTTCTTCTTACGAAGGATTTATCAATGAGTTGCCATTGCTCCCTTGTTCTCCGATCCTTTCGCGACCTAATTGATTGTGAATGACCTCTTGATTCGAGACCAACGAAATGTGATCTTGTATTTGACTATCAATTAGGTTGCAATTGCATGGAACAAAATCGGTCATATCGTCCCTCACCAAGAAGACGTGCGATTCTGGAATGTTTGTAGGATTGGAATTTGATTTGGATTCTTTGTGTCCATACGAAGAACGCAAAACTCCCCGACCTTCATTCCTTAAGTCGACTTCAAGATTTAAGCAAACCTTAAGACTCGAGGGTGACAATGTTACTGATAACAACCAGCACAAGAATAGGTCATCCGATAGAATAGGTCAAATTAGTGAGTTAATTAATTTCCTGATTTTATGTGTAACGTTGTAACCTCTTCCTCCATTTCTGATATATCTCCTTGTTTATAGGATAGGATTAGTTTCTTCATTAGCTTTCTGTATTATAAATTGGTTGTAATTGTTTGCTGTGAATATCAATCAGAAAAAGGGAATTCCCCAATCTTGTGTGCATTAACATGGTATCGGAGCTTTAAGCCTTTTTTTTTTTTCCCCGCCTCTCTGTCAAACACACAAACCTACCTGCCTTCCCTTCAATGGCAAATACTACCCAGCATTTGCTTGCAGCCGCCGGCGACATGGCCACACCAAACCTTCACTTCCAGATCCCATCTATCAGCATCAAGCTCGATAGAGAGAACTACCCTCTATGGCGCACTACCATCATCTCTGCCCTAGAGACGTTTGAACTTGAAAGTTTCGTTTTGTCTCCCACACCACCTTCGGAGACCATCCCCGCCCCAGATCCGGCTGCTGCACCCATTCCCAATCCAGCCTATGTAGCCTGGAAAAAGCGTGACAGATTTGTTCTTCTTTGGATCAAATCAACGCTGTCAGAAAGGGCCCTAGCCCTAGTTGCTCGCTCTTCATCGTCATCCATGGCGTGGACGGCCATTGAGTCCAATTACCAGGCTCAAACAACGGCCCATCGTCTCACCATGAAGCACCACCTTCAATCCATTGTCAAAGGCTCTTCAAAAATGGTGGATTATATTCAGCGCAAGAGGTCAATTGCTGATTCCTTGGAGGAGAACCTCCAACCAGTGTCCGACGAAGATCTAATCGGGCACATCCTCAATGGCCTTGATGCGTCGTACAACCCGTTCATTACCTCCTTCATGATGCACGCCGATAGCATGACTGTAGATCGGCTTATTGGACTGCTTTTCCAGGAAGAGGACCGGATTGAGCGTGACCTCGCTCGCCAGTCTGCTGCGCAGCCACCAGCGCCGCTCTCCCTTGATCCACCACCGACTGCTGCACCCTCTGCCAACACCATGTCCCGCTCTGGAGGAAGGTATAATTCTCGCTCTCAACAGGACTCTCATGGCTCTTCTTCTGGAAATCGTCAACAGGAAACTCGTCCCCAAGATTCCCGACGCCGCCGCTCTCATTGCCAACTTTGCAACAAGCCAGGACACGAGGCCGTTGACTGCTGGCAAAGGACCAATCTGACCGACTATCCTGCACGACGTCCCAACCCGAGGGATTCCCAGAAGCAAGCCCATATGTCGGAGTTCAACAGCCCCTCCTCGATTGACCCGTCTTGGTACTTCGACACCGGAGCAACGGATCATGTCTCCCCCGACCTCCGAAAGTTAGCTATATCCGATGAGTACACGGGCACCGACAAGCTACAAGTCGGGAACGGTAACCAATTATTAATTTCGCACATCGGATCATGCTCTTTAAGTAATCTAAAGTTGCCAAACATTCTTATTGTTCCCCGATTAACCAAACATCTCATTAGCGTTTTTAAACTTTGTAGAGACAATAATGTGATGATGGAATTTTGGCCTCATTTGTGTTGTATTAAGACTTTTCAGGGCAAAACAATCCTCCAAGGGGACGTCAGTAATGGTCTCTATAGGCTGCCCACAACCGAACCCTCCACCACATCAACCATTGCTCTCACAACTGTCCGTACCTCGCTTCATCGGTGGCATTGTCGGCTAGGGCACCCTCACGAGTCTATTCTCCGGCGTTTGGTCTCAAGCTTCAATCTTCCAATTACTACAAATAAATTTCCTAATGTTTGTGATTCTTGCCAATTAGGCAAAAGTCATAGATTTAATCTTCCCGCTTTGCATGTTGCTTCTAAAAGACCTTTTGATCTTGTTTATTCCGACGTTTGGGGCCCCTCCCCCATGTTTTCTATGAATGGCAACCGCTACTTTGTTTTGTTCATTGATGATTGCACTAAATTCGTTTGGATTTATTTTTTGTCACAAAAATCCCAAGTTCTTCCCACATTCATCCAATTCCGTACTATGATCAAAACACAATTCGATTGTGACATAAAAAGCCTCCAAACCGACGGGGGGGGGTGAATTTCGCACCGTCTCAACCCTCCTCACATCCTATGGCATCAAACATCGAATATCTTGCCCCTATACTCAAGAACAAAACGGTGCGGTTGAACGTCGCAACAGAATAATCGTTGAAAAAGGTCTAACTCTTTTAGCTCAATCCTCCCTTCCGAAGGAGTTTTGGGAACATGCTTTCAAAACCGCAACTTATCTCCACAACCGAACTATCACCCCAACTCTCAATTTCATCTCTCCCTACCAAAAACTCTACAATAAAACTCCAGATTTTGGGTTCTTAAAAACTTTCGGGTGCTTGTGTTTTCCATTCCTACGCCCATACAATAACAACAAGATGGATTTTCGTTCACTTCCTTGTGTTTTTATTGGGTATAGTTCCACACACAAAGGCTACCTTTGCTTTCACAAACCCACTTCTCGGATATACATCTCCCGACATGTAGTATTTAACGAAGACTTGTTTCCATTCGCCTCTGCACAGACCGAACGAGAGTGCTCCTCGCCGCTGCCGACGCCCCAGCCCACCTCCTCGGCTCTGCTTGACCTCGCATCAGCCCCTGCTGAACCTGTATCGCCCCCTAACCCTCCGTCAACAGACCCACCTTCCCCTTCCCCACCCCGCTACCAACAACCCACCATTAGTTCCCGAGCCAAAACCCCTAATCCTCCCACCGTCCCTAGCTATTTTCGCCCAGCTGCAAACAACCAACACTCCATGTCAACTAGGGCTAGTACAAATTCCCTAAAACCAAGAGTTCTAACCGTATCGACCCCATCTACAACTGAGCCGAAAACTGTCTCCCAGGCCCTTAAACATGAGTGTTGGCGACTTGCGATGAAACAAGAATATGATGCTTTGATTCGAAATAATACTTGGTCTATTGTTCCCCGTCCTAGCCACACTAATCTTGTAGGGTGTAAGTGGATTTTCAGGATAAAGCGACATTCGGATGGCTCGGTGGAAAGGTACAAAGCTCGGTTGGTTGCCAAAGGGTTCAGTCAAGAGGAGGGAATAGACTTCTTCGACACATTCAGTCCCGTCATCAAAGCTACCACAATCCGACTTGTGTTGTCCATAGCTCTTTCTAAGGGATGGTCCATTAAGCAACTTGACATAAACAACGCTTTTCTCAATGGTGACTTAACGGAGGAAGTGTACATGGAACAACCAAAGGGGTTCGAAGATGCATCTTGCCCATCACATGTGTGTCGGTTACACAAAGCCCTGTATGGCCTCAAGCAAGCTCCACGGGCTTGGTTCAATAAGCTCAAGTCCTATCTAGTCACTCATGGTTTTCGAGCTTGTCAATCCGACACATCACTCTTTGTGCACTCCTCTAAATCAGCCACTATTTATCTTCTTGTTTATGTTGATGATCTTATCATTACAGGTGACAATCCGATGGCCATCCAGCGTTTCATATCCGCCCTAAATACAACCTTTGCTCTCAAAGACCTTGGAGACCTCCATTACTTCCTTGGCCTTCAAATTACCCGATCCCCAACCACTATCCTTCTCTCCCAAAGTCGGTACATTGAAGATATCCTAACTAGGAGCAACATGACAGATTCAAAACCCATTCCCACCCCTGCAGACCCATCAACCAAACTATCCAAAATCGGCGAAACCTTCCCCGACCCAACCCTCTATAGACGTATTGTAGGCTCCCTCCAATACGCCACCATAACTCGCCCCGACATCTCTTTCGCCGTTAATAGGGTCTGTCAGTATATGCATAAGCCAACCCTTCAACATTGGCAAGCTGTCAAACGCATCCTTCGGTATCTCAATGGCACTTTGTCTCACTGCCTTAGTTTTCGCCAAACCGACTCACCCTTTCTCCTAGCCTATTTCGACGCTGGTTGGATTTCAGACATCGAAGATTGTCGCTCACAATATGGCTTTGCCATTTTCCATGGTCCCAATTTGATTAGCTGGACTTCTCGCAAGCAAAAAGTGGTTGCAAGATCGAGTACAGAAGCGGAATATAGAGCCCTCGCCTACACCGCTGCTGAATTATTGTGGATCAAGCAACTGCTGTGCGATCTTGGTGCTCCTCTGCAGCAACCTCCTAAGCTACTGTGCGACAACATCGGCGCTAATTTCATGTGCAAAAACCCGGTTATAAGTGCCCGCTCCAAGCATATTCAGTTGGATTTTCACTTCGTTCGTGAACAAGTTGAATCAGGGACTCTCAAAGTTCATCATGTCTCCTCCAACGATCAACTTGCAGATATATTCACCAAGCCTCTTTCCAAGGACCGGGTTGCCTTTCTTCGTTCCAAGCTCCAAGTCCGTCCCGGTCTTGGTCTTGCCGGGGGGTAACAACCAGCACAAGAATAGGTCATCCGATAGAATAGGTCAAATTAGTGAGTTAATTAATTTCCTGATTTTATGTGTAACGTTGTAACCTCTTCCTCCACTTCTGATATATCTCCTTGTTTATAGGATAGGATTAGTTTCTTCATTAGCTTTCTGTATTATAAATTGGTTGTAATTGTTTGCTGTGAATATCAATCAGAAAAAGGGAATTCCCCAATCTTGTGTGCATTAACAACTGATACCGTCTTTTGCGAGGATTCAACTCACTGTTAATTATTCTTGGGTTATTGAAGGAATTCGTTCTAGTATTGATAATCAACTGGCTCATCTTCGACCTCCAACGATCGCACTTCATCAGTTTTAGAATGAGAAGAGGTTGTAACTGGCTCTTCTTTGGGTCCATAGAAGGGCACTTCGACCGTCGACATCCCCATTTGGATTCAGATTTCATTAGTAATCCCATAGAATCTATGCTCGGACTTATTGAGTGTCTTGTAGTATTCTTTATCTAGTGTCATGGCTAACTCTCAAATTAGGTCAAACTTTTTGGGTTTCAGGAAACATTTCGAATGGCCAAGATCATGCTCTGATACCAATTTGTCACGATCGTGACCTAGAGAACAAGATAGGCTGTCATTTGAGCTTGACAGAAGCTAAAGGGTGAGTTTGAAAGGGTTGAGAGAGAGTAAGGAAGAAGAGAAATAGGGAAAGTAAGGGATTTGATAAGATTCTCAATTACATCATTATACTATTTATACTAATTCTACTTAACACCCTAAAATCTCATAAATGACATAATAATTTAAGGGGTTGAGATCCGGTGAGGATGGGATGGGAGAAGAGGAATGAGGACGCATGAGAGCCGTCAGATGGAAAACAAATGGAGTGTCCAGATCACTTTTTAAAAATTCGGAAAAGATTCGACAAATATATGGCACGACCGAATTATTCGCGGAAAAGACGGATTCGCGGGCACGTGAAGTACAGATTTGTGTGCATGCCAAATACACTGTTGTGTGCATGCCAAATACACTACGGTGTGCACATGAAATTCATTTTTGTGTGCATACATAAAATGCGTGCGTTCATATGGAATGAACAAAACGTGTGCACATGAAAACACGACTGTGTGCATGCGAAATATACTATCGTGTGTATGCGAAGTATACTACCGTGTACATGTGAAAATGACATGTTTGTGCATATGAAATGCATTACGTGCTATGTGTACATGTGGAACAACGTAGGTGTGCATGTGTGCACACGAAAATAACATATGTGTGCATGCAAAAATAACCCAAACCACGTATAAAATAACATGTGTGTATATGTATGAAAACCAACGAAAATAACCTAAGTGTGCATACGGAAATGACTTGTGTGTACACATGAAAACAACGTGTGTGTGCATGCGAAACAACGTATGTATGCATATAGAGCAAAATGCATGTGCATGCGAGGCGTGCTTTTTTCGCGAAAAATTCAGCCGTGTTGAACTATATCCGAATTTTTCCGAATTCTTTCATTGGCTGATCTGCGCGCTTTTTTTCTTGATCCGACGGTCGTGGAGCGTTCTCACCCCTCTTCTAAGCCCTCGTCCTCACCTTATCTTTTTCCTAATTTAGGAGTACAAATACATTAATATATATATATATATCTTCTTACCTATCAAAAATAAAAATAAATGAATCCGTTACCATGCTACTATCAAATGACTACTTCTAACTTTACCAAAAACAAATGACTCTTCTAACGTATTTATGTACGTAGACTCCCCTTGTTGTAATATACTACGGAGTACATAATTAAACATCTTGAAACTCCCAGCACAACACGAAACGAGACACATATAATAATTTCTAACAAAATCCTAAATGTAATTACCTAAACCCTATCTTTTTAAAGTGCAGAAAAACTTAAAAAGTAACTTAATCCTTCACCGGGCCCACTTTCAATTTGAATGCATTGACTTCCGCTTCATATGTTTCATATCATGGCCTAGCTCATTTGTCCTCGTTCACACTTTCCCATTACCACACATATATATTCCATCAAATTATAATATTTTCATCGATCATATGAATTAATCATATATCATCACCTAGCTAATTAATTCTCTCCTCTCTCTTAATTAATCCGATTTTACCTCTGCCATGGAGCTGCCGGCCGATCAATCTTCCGCCAGGCTGCCACCGCCGCAGCAGAAGATAGGGCTCCATGGTCCAAAACCAACGCCGCTGAAGCTACGGAAAGACTCTCACAAGATCAAGAAACCGCCACCCGCTCCTCCGGTCATCATATACACCGTCTCCCCCAAGGTTATCCACACAAACCCTACCGAATTCATGAGCCTCGTCCAACGGCTGACTGGGCCGGGGCCCACCAGTAGTACTTCCACCTTACTGGCCCCATCCGGTGGCGGCTCTTCCTCCACCAGCACCCTCTGCGGTTCAATTGAAAAGACGGATGTACCCCTGGGAGTGGGAGGGTTGGATACAACCGGGTATGGTCTCTTCGGTGATCGACCCGGTGGAGGGTTCGGGCAAAAAATGTTGTCAGCGGGGCCCGTCGGGCTGATCCGGCCCATCCCGCAAAAGCTATTTCCGCTGCCCAATTCGGATCCAAGCCCCTTTATAAACTCGTACCACCAAGTTAATCAGGATTTTTTTTGCGGCGTTGATTATGATCAACTACTTGAAGACCACCACGATTTCTATGGCGGCGGCAATGGTGGTTCGGCATTTTTCACTCCTAGTTGCCCAGTGCTTTCTCCCACTTCTGTTGAACTCCTAAGGGAATTACTGAATCAGTAAATTAACGTACTCTCACCCAAAGTACAACTTCTTTTTAATGGAAGGAGGAAGCAAGATAATTAAATTGGTTAATTCAGGTTAATGTTAATTAGGAGATTTTGAGTTTGGATTTGTAGTGGCCGGGTTTAATAAATTTTGGTTGAAGGGCTAAGTCAAGATAGTTGTAGGAGGTTTGTTTAATATATTGTCATGTGATGATGGTAGGGTTTTAGGGTTTGGAGGACTTGATAATGTAGAAATAAATGTGCATGGCATGGATCGGAATCAATTAATATACATTTATATCTATTATCCTTTTTCCTTTCTTATAAAGGCACTGATCAGAGACTGCATATTGCATGTACGTAGCAAGCTTGATTGTCAAACAATTAAAATTAGTCTCTCATCATTTGTTTGAGTTACAGGTTGTAAAAGTTTGTGGTTAGCTAAGTTTGATCACTTGACTAATTAATTAATTTGGGTAACATGATGTAGAGAAAACCAGCTTATAGTAATAATTTCATGGTTCTTGTAGCTTGCATTTTCATAAAATAGTGCTAGCTTTTTTTGGTCAAATAAAATAGTGCTAGCTATAAGCATACAATTACATGTTTTTCTGTTGCAATTTATTAATTATCGATCCGCCCTAGCTAGACTCACGAAAAGCATATTATATAGGTTTAATAAATTTAGAACCGCAAATAGGTTTGTATTAACATAAATAAAATATAAAATTCTTATCACAAAATTAATACTCTTTCCGTTTATTAGTAGTTGTCTTTTTAGAAAATAAAAAAAATCTTTATACATGTTTCTTTTTATTTATATTTTGAACATATTCTTTCAATGTTTTTATTATATTTAACTAGTTTAAACCCTCGTGCATGGCACGAGCCGACTTATATTTATGAAAAAAAATTTTAATATACGAATAAACGTCACATAAATACAAATTAATGACTACGTGATTATAAAATATAAGATATACATGAAATGACATGTAGTCATATTCATATCTACCCACATAAGTGGCACTCTCATATCATCTACTTTTATATCAAAGCTTTGAATTCAGTGCTAGGATACCTAAAAATACTTCGGTGACTTCAAAAGAGTCAGCTTTAATATAGATATATAAATAAATCTTAACAAAATATGAATCAACAAATCTTCAAAAATTAATGATTTATGTGCGATCTAATCTATTAGTGTTAACAATTATTTATTATAAATCATTAAAAATTTGAAGATTTGTTGATTCATATTTTGCTAAGATTTATTGGTGTAAATTTTGTTAAGATTTGTTAATTTAATGTTTGCTAAATTATTGCTATAAAAACTAAGAAAACGAAAAAACAATATTTTAACAATTAGTTTCTCAAGAATGGGTGCTTTTGGATACAAATGATATAACTTCCTGTACGTAAACAATTGTTAAGATGCTTTGTTAAAGTTTAAAAGGTGAGAAAAAAGTGATTTATTATAGATTTTTTTATAGATTTATTACTTTAAAATTTTCTAAATTATTGGTACAATAACGACATAGTGATTTTGATTAAGATTTTTTTTTAAAAAAAATCTAAGTAAATTTAATCAATGAAAGTTATCTCGCTTTACAAATATGGGCCTGAAAATAGTGACTCAAAAATAACAAACTTAATATATATAGATAGATTGATAAAATTTCACCTGCCCACAAATTTGTAATACAATATAATATTTATTATTTGTTGAAATATTATACAAAACTATTTTGAAAAAGACTAAAAAAACCCAAATATAAATCATATAATTAAAAGAGATCAACTCAATTTATGTTTGGATTTAATATATAATTCTTTAAAAGAGATCAACCCATCGGAAAAAAAATCCATTATATATATTTGAATTTTCCCTTTATTTTAAAATTACATATTTAGTCAGAAGCTTCATTTATCAAATCAAAAAGTTATTAACAGATTAATATTAATGTTAAAATCTCCAAGTTTGTTAGATAAGATTTTATTTAAAATCTTTTTGGGTTAAAATAAATTAATCTTATTTTTTTTAAAGAGAATTACCCATAAATTGACACATAAGCATGGTGGAGCCAGAATCATTTTAAGAGCTCAAAAGGAAAGAGATTTAATATATAGTAATAGATGGTGAAAATTAAATCTAGAATATTATAATTTTCAATGTAAGAAATGAAGTACAATATCGTATTTCAGTTTAAAACTATTTTAGTATGTGTCTCCAACTTTTAAAAAGACAATTAATAATGAACGAGGGTAGTTACGTGATACGAATATGGACTAGCTTAGTTCCGATGACACAGGACTTGGATAAATTTTATATTGATATTTTTAATTATTAAAAATATATCAATTTTACATTTAAAAAATATTAAATAAATGAAAAATATATCTAATTAGTGGCAACGTAAATGAAATTAAGATATGTACGATAAAAAAAATCTACTAATAATCAATTAATAGGGAAGTTTTGTTTTAGTAGGGAAGTTTTGTTTTAATAGATATATTATATATAATAGATTAATTGAAAACTTATAGTATTTGATTTCAAATTTTATTTTAATTATCAATTAAAAATCTAATATAACTTTTAAGTGAATTAATAAAGGAAAGTATTACATGATATATTAAATCATATCCAATCAAATCATAAAGATTTTCCTAAGGCTTAAAATTGGAAACAAATATATAAAGTATTGGATTTTAAAAATATGATATAGATCTTATATATAATTATTATATTGAATTTTTAAAGAAAGAAAAAATTGAGAAGATATCTTGTGACAAAATGAATATGAGTGTGTCATGTGACATAAAAAAATTACAGGCTTAGTAGAGTGTCATGTGACATAAAATAGTTTTAATTTATTAGATATACAGTAGATTCTTTTTTTGATCTTATGATTCATCCATCCGCTACGTTAATTAACTTCCTTGAAACCAAAAAAAAAGCAGCTAGACCATGTTAATGTACGTACTGTAAGAAATGAAATGGATGAAAAGTACGTGTCATATAAATTATACTATGAACTACAATTTGGATTTGAAAACTCCAAAAGTTATTTTAACTATGAAATGGAAGTTTAAGATCGTTATCATAATATTATCATATGTCAATTTCTACTTGTACATCGTTCTTGAAAAGTATATACCTACACGGCTACACGGCTACACGGCTACATACTTATCACAACATGACTTCCACTCAGTTATAAGAACCCAATTCATACAGAACTTGTAATGTTCTCACCCGAAAATGACTCTTTCTGTAATTATCGGTGAGATTGTAACACAAAGTGACGCAATTTGAATTTCGAAACATAATAATAATAAACATATAAATCAACTTGAGTTACATGCATTTGAAAGTGATCAAATAAATGGTTTTTATTTATATATATATATATATGAGGGCCGTTCGGATACAACACCTTCTTAAGATAAACACTACAAATCAATCACAACCGTAAGATGGAGCAAATAGACGGCCAGGATTGAAGGAGAAGGAAAAAAAGAAAAAAAGGCAAGCGACAACTACTTGATACACGCGGTGGCATTTTTGTAATTAAGACTAATTTTAACATGTTATTACACGTTTGCCCCTCACCTCTAATCCTCCGTCAAAACGCTCTCAGACGCTCTCAAACGAACTCTCCACAGAAGTCGAAGAGGAGAAGACGAAGCGACCAAATTCAGAACGATGGTATCTCCTCCGGCGCCGACAAAGTTGCTATGGTTGGTGTTCTTTGTCACAATTGTCTTCTCTTGATTCTGTGCTGGGATGGTGGATTCTGTTATTCGTTGTCAAATTCATACAAATTATGATTTGACAACGAATTTGTATGAATTTCTCCATTATTTCCCTGCATTTCATCATCGTGTTTAATGACCTACTTGTTTGCTTGAACCGTGTCAAGCTCGGAAAGGAAGATCACGGGGTATGGAACAAGCCCAATGGTGTATGGGAACAAGGGTTGGTGAGTTATGATTCACAAGTGCTGCATACTGAAATCAACAACAACATGGAAGATTCAACCCAACAAGTCATGCCAAGCAAGGTTGTTCAAGTCACTAAAGAGCCATTTGTGGATGCATACCACCTGTTCGATGAAATGCCAAAGGGAAATTTTGAGGTGTCCCAACAGTCGAAGGTAATTTCCGTTCCTTCTGTCGACTCCAATATGGTTTATGATGACATGGGTGATGTGTATGATCCTTCGATTGACTGGATCGAAAGTAGGGTATATGTCGGTGGGACAAAATCGATCGAATGTTTGGGTAATCACCTTGCACATAAGTTGTTTGTAGGAATTCCTAATAGAGAAATGCCAATGGAGTTCAACAAATTTTTCATTTTCGACCCGGGGGTGCTCTTGCTTTGTTTGTTAATGGACCGACATTGAGGTCGAGTGGAGTCGAGGCTACCTTAAATGTTGAAATTGTTGACCACAGTTTGCCGTGGGATCCTGGAGGTGATTTGTGTTGGTTTTGCTGCAATTTTGAGTTGCTGAATTCTATTGTTGTACAACCACTGTCAAGGTCCAAAAATTACTCAGTTGCTATGCTATTGGACATTTGGTGTGCATCAAACTTTTAGCTGGTTTGGGAACTTGGACAAGGCATTGGTCATGACTTACGTGTTGGTTTGCTTGCGTGTTGGTTTGCGTAATCTAGTTCAACTCAAGGAAAGGGACTTAGAAATTTTGTCTAAAGAATTAGATGAAAAAGCTCGAGTCAACCAGAAAGATGTTGAAAGACCTGGTTCAGGAGCAGACAGGTTCGGTAATTTCTCGGATAGACCACCTTCTAGATCTGGATCTGTTGATGATTCCCGAAACGTGGACTTTGCGGATAGGCCCCGTTCACGTGGGACCGAAGATGTATGGACAAGACCTGGTGAAGACAGAAGAGGCAGTTTCCATGGTAGTAGGGAAAGAGGATTTCTGGGCAATAGGAACTTTGACAGGTATGTTGCTGCTATGAGTGAACTTGGAGCTTTACCATAGAATTGAAATCAGTTTCTTATATTTTCAATTATATCTGCAGTTCTGCACCATTATTCACCTTTACTAGATAATTTCTGCTTATATATGATAGAAATTATTCAATGAGACGCATTCTTTTTCTTCCAGTGCTTTCAGATTGTATTTTTGCTAGTTTTTTGTATTGCATCTTGCCTTCAATTAGCACACTTTGTATGTAGTGGCCTGTTGGATTACATTCAACTTAGTTTGATCTCATGTTAGTCCAGTAGATAAGGTATTATTCAGGGCTTCTCAACTTGTAATCGAGCCAATGTCAAGTTGTCTCTACCCTTGCTAGTTTCTACCTCATTATTGACCCTAATATTTGCAAATTTTATTGCAGGAATGCTACCAAGGGAAAGATGGTAGAAGATCAGCAAATTCATAGTTTTACCAAGTGTGGATTCCTCAGAGCTCTTATTTGACATTCACAGCCCATAACAAAATAATATAATGTTTTTGTCTATCCCACTTTCTTTGTTATTTAGTTTGGTATTAGTAGATTCTGAGATACTCTTGTCTAATATAGCGATGCAGTTTAAGACTGTATTTAATTTTGAAACCTTGTAAAATTGCAATTTTGGGGGGTCAGTTTCAACTCAAGGCAAGGAGCTACTGTATGTTTTTAATAAAACCTAGGTTATTTATACTCTTGGACTTGAATTTAAAGCTTTGATTTTGAGTTTGTGCAGTTCATCTTTCATGTGCTGAATTTGAATGACAAAAGGCTGAAATTGTGTATTGGTTGTCATAGCCTATTAGCTCAAATGGTAGAGCAATATGTTTATTCACATGGATGTGGGTTCAAATCCCTCATAGGCTACATTTTAGAGGTTGATTAACCCTACAAGAGAAGTTTAAGCCGATAATCTTGCAGGTTCATGAGTTTTTCCTTGCAGGTTCATGCATTTGAACTTGTAGGTTCATGAGTTTTAACTTGTAGGTTCATGAGTTATGGCGTATAGGTTCATGAGTTTTATTTTACAAGTTTATGAGATTTTTCTAAGGTTCATGAGTTTTAACTAGCAGGTTCATGAGTTTTGTCTTACATGCTCATTAGTTTTGTTTTACAGGTTCATGAGTTTTATCTGAGGTTCTTGAGTTTTTTTTATCTTGCAGGTTCATGAGTTTTTATACTCTTGGACTTGAATGTAAAGCTTTGATTTTGGGTTTGTGCAGTTCGTCTTTCATGCACTGAATATGAATGACAAAAGGGTGAAATTGTGTATTGGTTGTCATAACCTATTAGCTCAAATGATAGAGCAATGTGTTTATTCACATGGATGTGGGTTCAAATCTCTCATAGGCTACATTTTAGAGGTTGATAAACCCTATAAGAGAAGTTTAAGCTGATAATCTTACATGTTCATGAGTTTTTCCTTGTAGGTTCAAGAGTTTTAACTTGTAGGTTCATGAGTTTTAACTTGTAGGTTCATGAGTTATGGCGTATAGGTTCATGAGTTTTATTTTACAAGTTTATGAGATTTTTCTAAGGTTCATGAGTTTTAACTAGCAGGTTCATGAGTTTTGTCTTACAGGTTCATTAGTTTTGTTTTACAGGTTTATGGGTTTTTTTCTGAGGTTCTGAGTTTTTTTATGTTGCAGGTTCATGAGTTTTAACTTGCAGGTTCATGAGTTTTAACTAGCAGGTTCATGAGTTTTATCTTATAAGTTCATTAGTTTTGTTTTACAGGTTCATGTGTTTTTTCTGAGGTTCTTGAGTTTTTTATCTTACAGGTTTTGATTTTTTATCTTGTTGGTTAATAAGTTTTATCTTAAAGGTTCATGAGTTTTAACTTACAAGTTCACGAGTTTTAACTAGCAGGTTCATGAGTTTTGTCTTATAGGTTCATTAGTTTTGTTTTATGGGTTCATGGGTTTTTTCTGAGGTTCTTGAGTTTTTTTTATCTTGCAGGTTCATGAGTTTTTTATCTTGTAGTTTAATAAGTTTTATCTTATAGGTTCATGAGTTTTATCTTCTAGGTTCATGATTTTTAACTTGCAGGTTCATGAGTTATGGCGTATAGGTTCATGAGTTTTATTTTACAAGTTTATGAGATTTTTCTAAGGTTCATGAGTTTTAACTAGCAGGTTCATGAGTTTTGTCTTACAGGTTCATTAGTTTTGTTTTACAGGTTTATGGGTTTTTTTTCTGAGGTTCTGAGTTTTTTTATGTTGCAGGTTCATGAGTTTTAACTTGCAGGTTCATGAGTTTTAACTAGCAGGTTCATGAGTTTTATCTTATAAGTTCATTAGTTTTGTTTTACAGGTTCATGTGTTTTTTCTGAGGTTCTTGAGTTTTTTTATCTTGCAGGTTCTGAGTTTTTTATCTTGTTGATTAATAAGTTTTATCTTATAGGTTCATGAGTTTTAACTTGCAAGTTCACGAGTTTTAACTAACAGGTTCATGAGTTTTGTCTTATAGGTTCATTAGTTTTGTTTTATGGGTTCATGGGTTTTTTCTGAGGTTCTTGAGTTTTTTTTATCTTGCAGGTTCATGAGTTTTTTATCTTGTAGTTTAATAAATTTTATCTTATAGGTTCATGAGTTTTATCTTCTAGGTTCATGATTTTTAACTTGCAGGTTCATGAGTTATGGCGTATAGGTTCATGAGTTTTATTTTACAAGTTTATGAGATTTTTCTAAGGTTCATGAGTTTTAACTAGCAGGTTCATGAATTTTGTCTTACATGCTCATTAGTTTTGTTTTACAGGTTCATGAGTTTTATCTGAGGTTCTTGAGTTTTTTTATCTTGCAGGTTCATGAGTTTTTATACTCTTGGACTTGAATGTAAAGCTTTGATTTTGGGTTTGTGCAGTTCGTCTTTCATGTGCTGAATATGAACGACAAAAGGGTGAAATTGTGTATTGGTTGTCATAGCCTATTAGCTCAAATGGTAAAGCAATGTGTTTATTCACATGGATGTGGGTTCAAATCCCTCATAGGCTACATTTTAGAGGTTGATAAACCCTACAAGAGAAGTTTAAGCCGATAATCTTACATGTTCATGAGTTTTTCCTTGTAGGTTAATGAGTTTTAACTTGTAGGTTTATGAGTTATGGCGTATAGGTTCATGAACCTGCAACATAAAAAAACTCAGAACCTCAGAAAAAAAACCCATAAACCTGTAAAACAAAACTAATAAACCTGTAAGACAAAACTCATGAACCTACTAGTTAAAACTCATGAACCTTAGAAAAATCTCATAAACTTATAAAATAAAACTCATGAACCTATACGCCATAACTCATGAACCTACAAGTTAAAACTCATGAACCTACAAGTTCAAATGCATGAACCTGCAAGGAAAAACTCATAAACTAATGAGCATATTCAGCACAATTTCACCCTTTTGTCATTCATATTCAGCACATGAAAGACGAACTGCACAAACCCAAAATCAAAGCTTTACATTCAAGTCCAAGAGTATAAAAACTCATGAACCTGCAAGATAAAAAAAACTCAAGAACCTCAGATAAAACTCATGAACCTGTAAAACAAAACTAATGAGCATGTAAGACAAAACTAATGAGCCTGCTAGTTAAAACTCATGAACCTTAGAAAAATCTCATAAACTTGTAAAATAAAACTCATGAACCTATACGCTATAACTCATGAACCTACAAGTTAAAACTCATGAACCTACAAGTTCAAATGCATGAACCTGCAAGGAAAAACTCATGAACCTGCAAGATTATCGGCTTAAACTTCTCTTGTAGGGTTAATCAACCTCTAAAATGTAGCCTATGAGGGATTTGAACCCACATCCATGTGAATAAACACATTTGTAATATAATCACCATTTGAGAATTGTACATATATAGCAGGAAGGGGCTATTGGGCTCCCTGAAGAGGACCCTAGGACAGCTGAAGCTGGACGTGTCGGTGGCACACGGCGTCGACATTGGCGACGATCTCCGTCAAGCAGTAAGTAACATCTTTTACTAGTTTTCCCTCCTTTCATTAAATTTCCAAAAGCCTGATCTAGGATATTTGTGCTTTTATTTGATGACAATATATAAAGTGGGTGGTTGGGTGGGAAAAGTCAGGGGATAGGTACATTGGGGAAGCATAATTGTTGGCTCGAACGATCCAAGCCTGCACTAACACCAGTGAGGCGAAGAATATTGGAGAAGAAGAAGAGTACAAACACTTGGTGGATATCACAAACAAAATTTGCCAATAGCTTGGGCATCTCCAGGCAGATAAGCATGACACTACACAAGTAAAAATCAAGAAAAAGGTTTTATTGGAAAGCAGTATGTCACCGCAAGCCAATCTGCAAGATAGATCCCAAAATATCGAAACTGAGACAACAATCAAAACTTTCATTGAGGCATTCCATCAAATAGGTTGAGTGCATGAACAAATCCTGCAAGCTTTCCATCAAACATAACAATGACAACATGACAATCAACACAAATTTCCATAATCCGAAACAGAAACCTGCAATTGAAAGAACAGAAACCTGCAATTGAAATGATCGACACTTGAATTGGAGATTAAAATATTAAATTAGAGGAAATTGGCATGCATGTTGCAACCGGTGAAGTCAACTATGGTTCTGTCGTTAACAACGTCGCCCAATTGAACCCGTCGCGTCGGCCGGAGCCCGCCGTTAATATCAGAGATGTGGATGTCGCCGTGGAGGGAGGAGAAGACGACACGGGGAGCGGCGGAGGGGAGGATGATTCTGGTGACGGCGCGTGAGAAGATTCTGAGGCGGTCGCGGCGGAGTAGTCGGAAGGTGTGGAGGTGGACGAAGTTGTCGAGGTGGAAAAGCCTGACGGGGCCGTTTGAGAAGTCGGATGCGAGGTAGTGGTCAGAGATCATGAGGCGGAGGCAGAGGAGGTTGGCGGCGCCACCGCCTTCGTCTAGGAGGGCCGCCGCGTGGACGTTGTCAAATTGGAGGGTGGTGTGTGCCTCGAAAGCCAGCTCTATTTTAGGGATGGGAGAACTCCTTCCATGGCGGTAGAACTTCTTCGCCAAGAGAGAAGGGAGCCAAGCGAGGGAGACAACAGAACAAATGAAGGCCAAAATTGTAATATCCCTCAATTTTAGTAAGGGTATTTGGGTAATTTTCCCATCTTTCGTTCGATTAATTTTTTGCTTTCAGTGGAGTTTGGATTTTCAGTAATATCCATGATCTCCGTAATAATTCTCTGAGTGGTATAAAATACATTCGATGTATTTTCGGGACTTAGAATATTTGTTTGGATACAAACATATAATTTCCGGGGTTTAAAACCCATACCGAATCTTATCCTCCAGCTCAATCTTATCTCTGCATCCATGCAACTTGGCTTCCCACTTGGTTTTTCCACTTGTGCTTGGCCGGTTCCCTGCAGAGGGAGTAGTCGAAGCTTTGTCCCCTCCCTCCCTTATGCTATATATATGGAGCCGATGGAGACAAGCTCGGCACACCTCCAGTTGCTCCATCGTCTTCTCTCTCGCGAGCTCCCTGTGCATCGCCTCCCCTGTTCACCTTCTCCCTCTCGGTGAAGCCTCCCGCTGAGCAGCCTGTGCTCTCTTCCCGACTCCCTCTGGTGCTCGTTCGTTGTCTCCTCCGGCGAGCCCAGCCCAGTCGTCGTCGTCTCCTCCGGCGAGCTCGACCCGGACCACCGTCGCCTCGCATCTCCTCCCCTGTTCTGGGCTGGTGCTGCTAGTGCCGAGTGGTGCCGCTGGGAGCTGCGTTCAGTTGGTGTCCGTGGTGGCCGCTAGTGCGTCGTGGTGGTGGTTGCGCTGCTGGTGCCGTGTTGTTGTTGTGATGTTGATTGAAGGAAGAAGGAGATGAACAGTAGCCCCTCCTTTGCTAATTAAGTTGCTGTTGGGCCGAGAAGCCCAATAACTTTCCGTCCAGATAGAACCCGAAATTATTCGAGTGGTATAATTTCGATCCCCTTTTGTCCGTATTTTTCTTCAGGAAAATTTAATAAATATTTTTATGATTTAATATCATAAAAAGTTTATTAAATATAATTCTTTAAATTCGTCCAGTCAAATTAATTGATAGATAATTAATTTGTCAGTTAGAACGTGATCTGTTGGGTCGTGTGTGGACTCGTACTCTGCTAGGAATAATCTAAAGCATATGCCATATCCTTAGAAAGGGTATTTTCGGTAGTCGTCTCATCCAGATTCATCGCCGAATCTATTCCAGGCAAGTGGCGGTTCGCTCTTGCTCATCATTCCATACTTCCATTAATTATCAATCGTTTAGTTGTTAATTAATTTGGGATGATTCTTGTGTATGTTGGGAACAGTTGTGTTAATTAAATATGATTAAAATCTGATGTTATAATAGGTTGTTTATCTGCTAGATCAACGCTATTATGTTTATGATAAATTGCCTAGAAGGCTTTAATAAGGATTATTACTGTGCTGAACTAGTTAGTTAGTACGAGTGTTGTGTGTTAATTACCGTAAGGGTATTGTTGTGAATTTAATGTTAACTTTAAATGCTAGAATAGCACGTGAGTTTGCAGGAACGCTAAGTCCAGGTAAGGATTCGCCGTTCCTATTAAATCTATGTTTAAATTGATCACCAGGATGACTTTGATATGAATAATTACTGTGTTGAACTGTTTAGTTAGCACAAGTAGTTATAATATTGTTGTGCTTGAACTGTTTAGTTAGCACTAGTAGTTATAATATTGATGTGCTTGAACTGCTTAGTTAGCACTAGTAGATAGTCCATGTTTAAATTGATCGCCAAGATGACTTTACTGTGATTCTTTGTTGTGTTGAACTGTTTAGTTAGCACGAGTATTCGTAGGGACGTTTGGGCTCTGCTAGGTCCAAGTCGTTTATTTATAACTAATGGTAGAACGGGTGGTTAGTAACCCTAATACCAATTTAAGGTCATGACCAATACCTCTATTCGAACATAGAGGCGGTGGCTAGTGCCACAACTGCGGGATTCATTCCCTTTAATAAAAGCTTTGTATTCGTAGGGACGTTTGGGCTCTGCTATGTCCAAGTCGTTTCTTTATAACTAATGGTAGAACGGGTGGTTAGTAACCCTAATACCAATTTAAGGTCATGACCAATACCTCTATTCGAACATAGAGGCGGTGCACTTAGCTAGTGCCATAACTGCGGGATTCATTCCCTTTAATAAAAGCTTTGTATTCGTAGGGACGTTTGGGCTCTGCTAGGTCCAAGTCGTTTCTTTATAAATAATGGTAGAATGGGTGGTTAGTAACCCTAATACCAATTTAAGGTCATGACCAATACCTCTATTCGAACATAGAGGCGGTGTACTTAGCTAGTGCCACAACTGCGGGATTCATTCCCTTTAATAAAAGCTTATAACGTGATGTTAATTTTGGAATTAAATAAGATAAGTGCCGTTGTCACACATAATTAATAATCTTCGGTAGTTGTACTAATTGGGTGGACATAATTGTCACCCTAAGGTTTAAAGCTTTGTATCTGCTCTTAATCATGTTGTATGCATTGGTGTGGATAAAGTGTTGTGTAGGAATAATTGATTAAGGGAATAATTCTTTAGGAACTCGTTTTCCCTATTGTGGTCTTGATTAAGACTGTGAAATCCGGAGTTAGGATGGTCAGGATCATAAGTAAAGTATGACCCATGTAGGACCAATGGTTAAAGCTTTTGGGTAAGCTAAGTGTACGAAATCATAGGTATCCTTTGAGGAGATTTATTTGAGATTCTTTTGAAGTAATATAAGGATATAATGCGATTAAGTCCTGGATGGATAGTAGATTGGGTATAGAATATAAGGATTTTAAGTTAGAAATAAGTTGTTTAAAGACAGTACGAGTCGTTGGACTCGATAAGAGGAATTTCCAGAGGACGAAGAGTTATGACTCTTGGGAACTATTAAGGATTGACATCTTGTGAGTATGTCATCTATAAGGCTTAAGGTACAACGCTTTGAAGAAGATTAAGTTGTAAAGTTATTGTGTTAAGAGGTGACCGCTTAAATAGAAAGGTCACAGTTTAAAGATAGGATATGTTGATGATCCCGAGGTAATAAGGATTCAGTAAGAATTATTACATGATGTGTAGTATGGAGATAAGGTTGTGAGATGATATCGTGATTAAGGATAAATGTGTGGAATTAACGTTCTAAGAGATTAAGAGTTATCTCTTATAAGTGAGATTGTGTTATAAGCATTAAGGTGGGTGAATCATTTTCAGAATGATATCTCAAGGAATTAAGAGTAATATCTCATGTGGTACGTTTCGAGGAACGTAGGAATAAGATATTGTGATTGTTCTTGAATCTTACAGGAGTTAAGTTAGAAATTGTTAAAGAGATGTGTTAAATTATTCTTATAAGGATTATAGAGTGTGTGGTTATGTTGAGAAAGAGTTAATGAATCTTGGAAGTTTAAGTTATAAAATGATTAAAGGAATGGGTTAAGTCATTACCATAAGGATCTTAAGTTAGAATTTGGCATAAGGGCTAATTCTGATGTTAATGAATAGTGGAATTATGGGAAGTATCTTAAAGAAGTTGAGGTTGTAAGATTCGAGGTTATTAAGGTTTAATGCCTGATTTTAAGAAGTTAATGTGTGAGCTCGGGTTCTTCTCATTTAAAGAAATGAGAAATGTGTGTGTTCTCCTATTTTAAGGTAGCCAAGATTAAGTGAATAAGTTAAGTACGGTGATGTACATAATTTAAGGATTTAGTTCCCTGAGGGATTTAGTTCCCGACTATGAATCTCGATATCCTTAGGGGTGAGATGATCTAAGAGCTTATAGCGTGTTTGTGTGTTTTATAATTGATTAAGTTAAGTGCCGTTGTGATTAAATTAAGTGTCATTGTGATTAAGTTAAGTGTCGTTGTGATTAAGTTAAGTGCCGTTGTGAATAAGATAGTGCGATGATTCTTGTTTAAAAGCTTGTGTGAAACTTTAATGTTCCCCAACTTTGTCATGTTTCCGTTAAAGACTCAATTCTTTGGAGTCTTCTTTTGTGTTTGATTGATTTGAGGCTTGGTCTCCAAAATCTTCTCTTTTCATGTCTGTTGTTGTATTCTAGTAGAGTATGGTGGTTGACTATCGTACTCGGTTATTATTCGAGAGACGATGAGTCTAACCTAATATGTCTACTTAGAACCATCTGCTTTGTACCCTTGCACAGTCTTTCATTAGACTGACCAACCGTAAATTGTTCTCTGCATGGTTGGCTGGTGTCATCCGTATGATTCGGTACATCAGATAAATTGAAGATCCAAGAAGGCTAGAGCGACTATGAGGATGAACGGTGTTTTCGACAAGTTGTTTTGTTGTTGTATTTAAAAGACTTCCGCTGTGCTATATTCATTGCTTTAAAAGACTTCCGCTGTATTAAATTATGATGATGTATTTTAATATATTTGGAATTTGTTGAAATTCCGAGACTTGGATTTTAATAAAAGTTATGATATTTGGTATTGTAACTGTGGTTTGATGGTTTATATCAACTGGAAAAGCCTGGGGTGACTTCGGGATGTTATGTCCGAGGTCATCGGCAGTAATGCTTTCAAAGAGTGATTTTGGGGGCGTTACAAAAATGACGAAAATGTCCCTCCGTGTAGAATTTTATTGTTAAATTATGAAACACTCCCAGCCGTTGGATGGTGACACATGGACGGCTACAATAAATGCTCAATACTTATCTTAAGGCTTGTGCTCATTTAATCATCTCTCATATATATTAAAACAAAGGAATTTAGAGTCATCAGAACGATTCTAGGCCCATAAATTCTATATGTCATTTTATAATTAATTATATTTTTTATTATATTTTAATTTTTAAATTCCTTAATTTAAAATCTAATATCTTACCAAATCTTTCCAATATCTAAACAAACAAAGTTATTATTAATTATAATTATTATTGTTTTTCACTAACAACTTAAATCTATCTATCTATCTATAAATCTATTCTATAAATCTATAAATATATATTAAACCTAACACATTTTAAGCCATCGGAATAATTCTGGCCCCACAATGTTGAGATGCCGCTTTTTTAACTAATAAAAAATAATTATATCTATATTTAGCCTTTTACTTTTATTTTACAACAAATACCATTTATATCATTTAGTTTATTACGAGATTTTTATGATACTTATGGCTATAATCTCAACCACCTCCGTATTTCACTCTTTATAATTTTCATTTATTTCCTAACACAAATCTATTAGGTCAAGTATATTAACATTCAAACTAAGTACATTGAAAAATCAAAAAAAAATCAAATGAAAGTGACAACATTTGATAAGATTAGGCTAAGGAATTTAACTTCTGTAGCCTTTGAATATATAAAAACATAGTATTTGATTTGTGAATAGAAGGGCTTGGTTCAAGTTAGGACGTGTGGGGAGGAAAAGAATGAGGACCAATCAGATGCGTTCAATAATTCGACCATGCCGAATTTTTCCCGAATTATTCAGCAAAAATTCGGGAAAAATTTGGAAAAAACGGGAAAAATTCGGATAAAAAAATGGATATGTGTGCACATAAAATACACTGTTGTGTGCATACGCTAGAACGTGTGTGTTCATATATCATAACGTATGTGTGCATGTGATATCAGCCTGTGTGCATGCTTGGAAACAAGTGTTCATGCTCAGAGACATGTGTGCATATCAAATACATTATTGTGTGCATACTCCACAACGTGTGTGTGCATATGCTTCGGCGTGTGTGCATGCCCAAAAACATGTGTGTTCATGCATTGGAATAATACGTGTGTTCATAACTTCATATGCCACCATGAGTGTGTTCATACGCCTCAACGTGTGTGTTCATACGTCACAACATGTGTGTGCATATGGCCTTAGTGTATGCATGTCCAAAAACATGTGTATGCATAGTCCATGGCTTATGTTTACGGGTCACATCGAGTGTGTTAATACGCTATAACGTGTGTGTGCATACGCAATAACGTGTGTGTGCATGTCTGAACAACGCTTGTGTGCATTGCCAACAGAAGAGCGTGTGCAGAAGGGAATAATACGGCCGAATTTTTCGGGAATAATACGGCCGTGTCTGTTTTTTTCGCATCCTTAATCCTTTCCTAAAGCTCCATCCTCACTAGATCTTTTCCCGTGAATAGAAAATATATAAGATGATTTATTTTCGTTTTATATATAAAATCAACCATTATTATTAAAATAATATTTCATACTTGCAAACGGATGAATCTAATCTATAAAGGAGCTAAGGATAGTGGTTGAGTTTGCTATAATCATCTTAATAATTTATGATTGACAACAACTTTGTAATTTGTTACTATGCAATTTTTTATGCTTTTTGAATAATTAATAATTATCTTCTTCGTTTTCAAGTATATTTACGAATTGTCTATTATTTATATATTGTAGTCTTTTTAAGCGCCTTGGAACATTTACTCCTCAAAAGTTTACTCATTTATATAGGTTGTTTGTTCATATTCAATTTTCGAGAACTCGAGAAGTGAAATATATCAAGAATTAGATATAAGTGTTTTGTTGGAAAATTAATTGAAAAATCCAAGAATATATGTGAATTTAACTTCTTGAAAAAACTCATAAAATACATTCTTGATAAATCTACTTGAACCATATATGTATATATAATATCATATTATTCTATATTAATTTCTAAAAATTAATTTGCAACCAAACAAATTATAATCAGATCCCAAAAATAAAACTATTTGAAAATTCATTTTTGAGAAATAGCTCGTACGAATTACTTTTTCTACGTTCAACAGTCACATTGCAAGTGTATCGTCATACTCTTTATCCATGGAATTTTAAAATATATAATTATACAATCACTATATTAATAAAAAATAGTTCTATTCTTTTTGTAGTCGACAAATGTTTTACAGTTATTCCTAAATTTCAAGAATATTGTAGATATGCACGGATGTTACAATAATTCATGGAAATAATGAGAAAGTGAGTTAGATTGTCAAAAATAAATATTAAGTGTGATTTTAAAAAGATTTAAAATAGCCATTCATATGATTGATTTTGAACTAGGAAATTCATTCTTTTTTGCATTTTGAACCCTTGTAACTAATTGTTGATAATTGGATCTTTAACCATTTATTAAAATAATTAGTTATGATTGAATTAAAAGTAAAATATACTTTAAATATTATAATATTCTAAAGACTCTCATGATAATTAAGCAACATTTAATAATTAATTTAATGATTTCAATTAAGAAGATATTCAATCTCACTTGAATCAACCACTAATTTTTAAAGTAATAAATTATTTTTCACCACCGTTAATATAATTATCTATATCTATATATATACACTATCGGAGAAATTTTCCGCTTGTGTGTCGATCTCTTATTCATTGGTCTACATATGGACCTCTAGATGATGCAACATCTTCAAACTTTAATGGATCTGCTATATTATAGAGATACTCTTTCAAAAAAATTATTTTGGAACAAAAAGTATTTATAAAAAAATGTCATCATTGTAACACTATTTCAATTATTTTTTATTTTATTTTTATTAAATCATTTAATTATATGTCCAATCTGAATCTATAATTTTTATAATTACAAAAAAAAAATTAAGTTGTACGTATTACCAAAATACTTTTTTCTTCTTTTATTTAAATCAATTTTGTTGTTTAGATTATATAAATCTATGAATTTAATATATTAAGTTACTTTTTTTACAAATATGCACTCGAATGTTATTAACAATATATAATAAATATTAAGTTAAGAATTTCATTTTCCAAAAGTTTACTAACGTAATTGAATATCACGATTACTTTTCGGCGTATAGGCATTTTGCCGTTTGGCGCATAGGCTCGCACGTAACGTGAGGGTACAAACCACACGTTACGTGTGACAGTGCTCCACACGTTACGTGTGGGACAATTTCACACGTTACGTGTGGTTTGTACCCTCACGCTACGTGTGGGTTAGTCAATAGGGTTTAGAATGTTTATTTGTAGTATTTATTTGTTTATCTAAAACCCTACAAAAAACACCCCAAAATAATCAACATAGAAGATAGAATAGAATTGTTCATTACGTTGGATGAATACAATCACATACAAGAAATAATACAAGTTCTTCATAAACTTAGAAAACCTAGCACAAAATAAATGACATCGTCTAGTTGCGTTTGAAAAAATTAGGATAGTCTCTTGTAAAACTTCGCGACATATCATGTCTCTGCTTTGATAAAATTGCTTGCTCCCTACAAAGGTTGATAGTACGTAAACAACATTATACAAAAGATACGACATCAAGGCATTATATGATGTACATCATTATATAGATTGAAGTTATACCTACGCATCTTATCCATATCTTGTAAAAGTTCTTGCTTAACAACATCTTGATTCACCTTAATAAGATCTTGTTTTTCCCGCCATTGTTGTCGAATAACCGCGTGTGCCCTCTCCTCGTACACAGGATCAATCCAATTCCTGTATAAACACCCTAGTCTTGGGCATCCCCAATACCTCCTTCCGTAGTTCCACTGCAAATCCCAAGTACGGACAATGGTTTTCAAATTACACTCGCATTGTGGAGCACTTATTTGTTGATGGTGCCTATTTAGGTTTGATGATGATTCGGATGAAGATGTCATTATTTGATGTAGTGCTTGGTTTCCTACAAATCCATTAATATGAAAAGGCCAATTAGGGTTACTAAATCGAAAGAAACTGGAAGAAGAAGCTTACCCACAAATGAATCTTCAATCTCGCTTGTGTTGGAAGTGTTGTAGTGAACAAACAACCCTAATGCCTCTTATATAGTGAAATGATATATACAGCTGTAGTAATTAAAGACCACAACCACAAGAATTAAAGACCTCAACCACTAGCATTAAAAACCTCAACCACTAGCATTAAGGACCTCAACCACTCTTACCCTAATAACCCTAAACGTCAACCACTCTCATAAACAATGTAACTCGCATACCCAAATTCACCCTTAATAATTAAAGATAAACTCTAAACTCAAACCTTAATCATAACACTAACCCTAAGACCTAAACCCTAACCCTAACCCTAAACCCTAAACTTAAAACTCATTATTTTAAACTCTACCGAAATGCCATAACCCTATACCACAAAAAACCTAAACCCTACCCCTATCCATCCTATCCTACCCTACCCTACATACGCCTAAACCCTAAACCCTAGTAATCACACGTTACGTGTTAGTGTGTTTCACACGTAACGTGCCAATCTACTTCACTCGTAACGTGTGGAACGGTTTGACACGTAACGTGTGGTTCAGTCTGTTGCAAAACGCATTGAATTAACCGTCTTGTCCCCACCTAACTGTAATAATGACCCATCTTCTTTGTCCGCTAATAACCCATTTCGAATCCATTTCGAACCTAAACCCTCATCCTAAACACTCCCAAAATCTTGATTTTCACTCACATTTTTTGTACAAAAAATGGACAATCCGAACAATAACGAGTATTGGAGCAACAATGGGGAAGATATTCCACTTTGGAACGAGGTAATTTCTATAAGTAACCCTAAAGTTGTCTTTTTTATTTCTTGTTTTGAAAATGTTTAAAGTTCTTAGCTTCATGGTTAGGGTTTAGAGAAGTTATTTTTGATGGCCCATTATATTTGTTGTTTAGGATTTAGGAAAGCTATTTTTGATACTTATTGTTTAATATTAAAGATCTCATTTTATTGTTTAGGGTATTAGAAACAAAGATTGAGCGTTGTTTAGGGTTTAGGGCTACGAATTTGCTGTTACATTGAAGAACAGTTTCACACGTTACGTGTGAAGAATGTTCACACATAACGTGTGAAGGTGTTCAACACGTTACATGTGGGTGTGTTTCACACGTAACGTGTGGACACTCTTCACACGTTACGTGTGTAATCACCACCCGAAACCAGGTTTCATTCTGTAATATGGCACGGTTTGACAGTAAACGTGCTTTTTTATAATCAGTGCACTAATTGATGACATGATTTCGTGTATGCAGACGAACTATCATTTATACGAGAGGTTAAACAATATCTCCCTCAATGACTGGAGCACTCCACAGAAGACATTTCCGGTTTGGGAAACGCCTGAAAAACTGCAGGATTGGAGCACGCCTCAGAAGACATTTCCGGTTTGGGAAACGCCGGAAAAACTGCAGGATTGGAACACGCCTCAACCAGTTATTGATATACCATCATTTGATGTTGGGATACCGTTTCCTCCAGAAGCATCTTCATCTCATGCTATCCCACAGCTGTGCTTTCCATCCCTACACACACAGCCTCAGTTCAGTGTACTACCGGAGGAGGATGTGTACGTCTCGGCCGATTATTCAAGGTTCTTCACATCTGATCAAATCTGGGAGTCTAGAGAAGAAGCCTTTTTGTGGGCGCGGGAGATTGCTATGAATCAGCAATTCTGCATCAAAAAGTGGAGGAATAAAGCTTCCACCCCTTCGACCCTCGGGGGGACTTGGTTACCGTGTGATAGGCATGGACAAAACGTCCCTAAAGGAGCTGACCAAGTGAGAGACATCACAAGGTCGAAGAAATGTGGGTGTCCCTTCATGTTGAGGCTGAAAGAAAGGCCGAAGGGATTGTGGAGGATCACTGTACAACATGGAACTCACAACCATGTCATAGGAGACAATTTGTATGGTAGTGCATTAGCTGGGCGACCAACTGCTGAAGAGAAGGAGATTATAAGGGTGATGACGGTCAATCATTGCAAGCCTCAGAAGATTCATACTACAATCTAGTCGTCCCCTGGAAATTTGACCAAGATGAAGCAAGTATACAACATCATGCACGAGATAAGAAAGAAGGGCATGGAAGGAAGAACAGTTGTACAACAGTTCTTGTATGAGTGCAATGAGAAGGGGTACTTCATGGAGTATAGATTCAACAAGGAGACCAACAAGATAACGGATATCTTCTTTGCAAGCCAGGATCAGTTGCGGTTGCTGAAGGCATTTCCGTACATTGTGCTGCTGAACTCTACATATGCAACTAACTGGTTAGTAACAAACATATGAATTATACTCTTCATTTGTTCATGTCAAGGTTAGGACGCCATTGTATTTTATATATGATTATGTGTGCAGCTACAATTTGCCCTTCCTTGAAATTGTCGGCATCACATCAGTTTGGAAAAACTACAATATTGCCGGGGCGTTTCTGGAGAAGGAGGACGAAGACAGTTACAAATGGGCCATAGAGCAACTTGCTAAGATGTTTGCCAAGGTGCAACGAGCACCCACATGTGCGGTCACTGATCGGGAGAAGGCGTTGATGAACGCATTAGAGAAGCAGTTTCCAGAAGCAAAATTCCTCCTATGTAGGCGGCATGTGAGAAAGAATATTGAAGACTTCGGGAAGAAGGCCATGGGCAAGTTTAGGGGCACAACGTTTTCCAACGACTGCATGAAGCTCTTTAAGGAAACGACCATACAAGGGTACGAAAGATCACTCTGGAAGCTGAAGTGTGATTGGAAGAAAGCTCCAAAATGTGTTCAGTACCTACAAAAAAACTGGCTTGACCCCTACAAGGAAAGAATCGTTTCTGTATGGACAGATACAGTGTTCACGCTCGGTACTACCACCACTAACAGGTATGTGCATCAATGGTTTATCTAAATTTAGCTAGTTATTTGAACTTAGTTAGACCTTTACAACAGTCAAACAAATTTTCGGATTCTTGATTGTAATACAGGGTTGAAGGGGCCCATTCCAGTCTGAAAAGCTTCTTCACAAGCAACGATGGCAACCTTTGCACTGTGTTCGATCAATATGATACACGGTTGCACAATCATTGCGCATGGTCTGGGCTTAGGGCAAGATAAGTGGGAATTTGTTCGACGTACCATGATCGCTACGTTGAGAAAAAAGTATGAGCTACTCGCGCCACTTTGGGTGTCCACGATGACACTTGAGGCAATGGAGGCGAAGCTTGATTGGTTTCCTTCGCCGAACAGGCCGGCCCCACCGGAGACGTGGTTGGAGCTCCCGGATATGGGATGTTTGGTGGCAACGACATTCACATGTGTGTTCGTTACCGTCGGTCGTGGCGTGGGGATGACATACCTGCCTATGAGGGGGAAGACAACCGAAGCATCGATTGGGGAGAATTTGAAGACGGTATGCATTTGCCATGTCGAGAACGAGCAACATTTTATTGCGGTACGTTTGTACAATCTTGTGTTAAAACATCTGTTTATACTATCTTGTGTTAAAACATCTGTTTATACTATCTTGTGTTAAAACATATGTATGATGCATTGATTTTCATGTAGATTGGGCTGGCCAAAACTTCGCCCTTGCCTCCTATTTACTCGAGGTGGCTGTATCATCATGACCCGTCTTATGTAATGAATGATATGAGTACGACATTCCTATAGTATGCTGCAATGAGTACTCGAGGTGGCTGTATCATCATGACCCATCTTAGGGTGATTACGTAGATCAATGGCTATTAGATCGTTCGTTGGAGTATGAACCAGACAAGGACGAAAAGAAGCCAAAACGAAAGAAGAAGGTCGAAACAGTCGATTTATGTAATGAATGATATGAGTACGACATTCCTATAGTATGCTGCAATGAGTACGACATTCCTATTGTTGTCATAATCCAAACAACTTCCCCAAAACATTCAAACTGAAGTCATAACATTCAAACTTCAACAAAACATTCAAACTCAAGTCATAACATTCAAACTTCAACAAACACATTCAAACTCAAGTCATAACATTCAAATTTCAACAAAACATTCAAACTAATGCTCAAATGACGAAGCAGCCAAGTTCAATGGTTCGAAAGGAAGGGATACATTTGCTCCAATGATTGCCGTAATGCCTCGGCTACGTCTTCACATCGGTCATCTCCATGGTGATGATCGCGATATGGATCCATACGTGAATAGCAACTATCAAGGCACTGCACAGAAGATAAGTGGATACGATTAATAAACATACACGAAGTCAAAAATAAACAGGATATAATTACATGATTACTTACCTGCTGCTGAGTGTAACGATCCTCTTGAGGGATGATGAATGGATGTGTATGTTAGAGGTACCACTGCATGTAATCATCGGTACACTGGTGGTGTTGACGAACTGGAGGACCCATGGCTTGCAGGCTAATGGAATGTTCATTGCGGGCATTCCATGCATGTAAGGATCTATCGTACTCCACCGTGTAACTGCTAATCTTCACGCCCCTCCATGCCTTAATGGGAACAATCGGTGGTCTTGGACATTGTTGTACACGCCCAAACTGCCGAGCTACTCGATCCGGCATGTAAGGCTCGGTGACCCACAAACAGGATATGACTCCATGAAATCGCGATGAAGCAAACATCTCATTATTGAAGTCAATGGAGCCGTATGGCATCCACTCAACCTAAACACAATTGAATTTCAAACAACTTATAATGCATATATATTTTAACATAATAGATAAGGACCGTATATGCACTTACACTATCAGCATGCATCCCATCCAGCTCCTCCCTATAATTCCTGGTCCGGTTGGGTTCATGTGACATGTCCCATTTTCTGGCGTATGGGATCGGCTGTTGTGGGTCCCAGTAAATACTCTGTGCAGGTCTAAACATGGGAAAGTACTGATATATCCATGACTACAAAATAATTACACATATGTCAATTCCCTACATAACAAACATATAATATATCTATAACAAAAATTTAGATATTTTTATTCAAGCCATTTAATACCTGGATCAGAGTGAAACATGTGGACATGACCCGTGCCTCTTTTCTTGTGCACTCGCCCAAGCTGCGGTACACGTGTGCAAGAACACCGATACCCCATGCATAGTTCGTGACTTTTGTGAGACCAGTCACGAACGGAGTGTAATAAACGGGCAAGCGATGCTGAGACTTGTCAGGAAAGAGGGCAGACCCCACCAAGTACAGCAAGAACCCAGCCGCCAGCTTCTTCGACGCCAACTCCTCGCAATGAGTCTTAAAATCTCCCGCGTGCAAGTTACCGGCGACAATAGCACCATCCTCCAGCTCAAAAAACTCATGCGTCTGCTCCATCAACGCCTTCTTCAAATCATTGCGGCTCAGCTGCTCGTGCCATTTCTTTGGGGGACCCATGTCTTGCCCTTGTATGTTAAGCCCAAGGATCATCCACACATCATGGAGAGTTATAGTCATCTCTCCCCATGGCATGTGGAATGAGTTGGTTTCCGGTTGCCAACGCTCGACGAAGGCACCAATCAGCGTCTCATCCACATGCTCATGCATGATGTCCGATAGATGACATAGCCCGGACGCCAACGCCATGCTACCCCACGCGTCTTCCGTTGTGAGACGCCATGAGCGTAACTGCTTGCCTCGCTGTTGGAACCTCAAGGGTTGCACCGACTGTATATGAACATAATTAAGCAATCATACAGACTTATTTAAAACAAGATTAATAATTAAAAAAATTGTGTTACGTGCAACTTACAACGCGCTAGTAAAGGAGGTACGCCACGTGGTTTACAAAACTCTTTAGGAGTTCAGGTCTCTCCGGACCTCCAGGAACGCTCACCACCAGTTCAGGGTCGTATCTGACATTCTTCTTTGACCGGGGTGGTTTTCCCCGCGAAGAAGAGGCTTCCTGAGGCTCCTCGCCCGCCGTGTTTGGGGCGTCTTCTCTTGGAATCCAGGCATTGCTGGACTGGGCCTGAGTCCCCTGGTCCTGAGTCCCCCATGTACAGGCATGATCCTACATTTATTAAATAGATCAGATGCAATAATGAATTGTAAACAAATGCATGTTATACTAAATGTACTTACCATAGGCTGATGATAGGCAGCGTTCGGGTACACTGTCGGGTTCTCCCACGGGTTGTCCTGCTCCTCATCTCCCTGATAATAATCCCTCGGGCTATGATGAGGGCTCACATGCGGCGGTAGTACCGGCAGACTAAAATTCCGCCCGTAATAGTTATTCTGATCTATTGTATCAGAATAACAATGCAGCGGACTTCCTTCATAGTCTGGGTCCCTCGGAGGCTCAGAGCCTGCTCTACCCCCAATAAACGACGGCACTGCCATTAGGCTATGCACTCCTATCATGCCAGTATCGCCAGCAGCCCCACTACTGCTACCGACTCCAGTTTGAAACCCTAAACCAGCCCCAGTACTGCTACCTGCTCCAATCTGGTATGCGCCGGTCTCATCATCCCGGTAGCACACATACCTCCGTTGCCTCCTTTCCGACCTTTTGACCTCTTCGCCAGTCACATACGACTGTTGGCGTACAAGGTTGCGACGTATCCTGCGTTCAGTTCTTTCCCCAGGTTCCATCTGCGTTTACATATCAACACATTTTAATCAACAAAAATCAACAAACAGAAAATCAACGTTCCAGATATCAAAAAAAATGCAAATTCACTCGTTACGTGTGACTTGCTCTCACACGTAACGCGTGGTGCACATTCACACGTTACGTGTGAATGTGCACATTCCAATTTCACCGGCAAGCCGCCGGCGACTTTCCGGCGATATTCCGGTCGTCTTCTCCGGCGAGACAGTCCGAATTTTAATTAACAAAAATCAACAAACAGAAAATCAACGTTCCAGATATCAAAAAAAATGCAAATTCACACGTTACGTGTGACTTGTTCTCACACGTAACGCGTGGTGCACATTCACACGTTACATGTGACTTGCTCTCACACGTAACGCGTGGTGCACATTCACACGTTACGTGTGAATGTGCACATTCCAATTTCACCGGCAAGCCGCCGGCGACTTTCCGGCGATATTCCGGTCGTCTTCTCCGGCGAGACAGTCCGATTTTTTGTTTTTTTTATCAAATATACCCAAAATTCAACAACAAATCCACAATTTTTACCAATCTAACAATATCATCACTTCCACTTTCATTTTTCCACACAAAATGTCAACAAACCTAGATCTACCTAACCAAAACCCTAAACATCACAAAAACTTCTACAAAACCTAGATCTACCATCCAAATCATCTCCAAATCGTAGATCTACCATCCAAACCTAGATCTACCTAACCAAATACTATGTGTGGATCTACATTTCCTAATCAAACACTTTAAATTTATTAAAAACAAAATCAAATAATTATTTCTAGGAACTAACCTTACGCGGGAGGGGCGAGGAGGCGTTACGCGGGAGGGGCAAGGAGACGTTACGCGGGAGGGGCAAGGAGGCGCAGCGGCTGAGTGCTGATGCTGAATGAAGAGGAGGAGCCGAATCTGGCTTTTATAGCCAGATTCCCACACGTTACGTGTGATACAATGTCACACGTAACGTGTGAACCGATCCCACACGTAACGTGTGGAGCCAATTCACACGTTACGTGTGGGTCTTGAATGGGTCAGTATCGACGCGTAACGTGGGAAGTCTATTCTCACGTTACGCGCGGCCCTATGCGCCAAAAGGCAAAAATGCCTATGCGCCGAATAGTTAAGCCCTTGAATATATGTCTAAATTTGGTTGATAAACTATGATGACGTTTTTTGTTATTGTTGTCTCTCTTATAGTATGACATTTTTTATGAATATTGATTTATGAATAACATTAGTTCCACGAAGCTTATTCGACTTCGAAAATTCATATTTATACTTTTAGAAACACTCAATAAATTCAATCTCGTGCTTGACACGGGCACTGAAGTAGTTTATTAACTAGTGTAGAACCCGTACCTTGTACGGAAAAATGTAATTTGATAAAATCAATATATATATATATATGATCGAATTTAAATTAATGTTATATCGAAGTATTTTATAGAAAAATATAATTTTTGCTGAATCATTGGAAATGATATGCTATGATATATAAGAATTTTTGTAGACTCATTTAGAGAATAGTTAATATAGAAATATTATAATAATTATTAATAAAAAATCGATAAAATTATTCCCAATTTACAAGATTATTTAAATTAATAATATATCAAAGTATTTTTTAGAAAAATATAATTCTTGCTGAAACATTGGAAATGATATGCTATGATATATAGGAATTTATGTAGACTCATTTAGAGAATATTTAATATAGAAATATTATAATGATTATTATTCAAAAGATCTCGATAAAATTATTCCCAATTTACAAGATTATTTATACGTGGGATATATAATAGATGGTCTTTTAAACAATTTAAACAGATTTCAAACAAATAATTAATGTGTGGTTCATTGACAAAAACTATTATATTAGTAATTATATATTATGAATAAGAAAGCCAAAATATTCATAATATGTATAACTCGTGTTTGTATTATAATAGAAAAAAATTTAAAGAAAAAAAGAAATTGACAAAATCGTGAACATGATCCTCTTTATGTTGAATATTAAGTATTATAACAAAATCTTTATTTTTATGTTTTTTTATTTTGATATTTGAAAAATTCATAATCAAATTTTCAAATATTAACTACTATATTATACCTTCAAACCAAGTTTTTGGTTAAACATGGATAAAAGTCAGGTGAAAATAAAGTGAGGTGAAGATTTTAAAATTATAAAAAATAAAAATATATATGTATAATTAATGAATA
Source organism: Rheum nobile (assembly GCA_027886185.1). NCBI lineage: Eukaryota > Viridiplantae > Streptophyta > Magnoliopsida > Caryophyllales > Polygonaceae > Rheum > Rheum nobile. The sequence continues at coordinate 1,566,054 of WOAB01000207.1, read as the reverse complement.
AGGCCAATCTAAATTTAAAAATAAAAAATTTATATTAAAATAAGATTTATGTTTTTCAAGAAGATATATATAGCTAAACAATGGGGATTCGAATTTTTTGGTACACCCTCAACGATACTTGTAAAAATCACAATATAAAACAATGATTTCTTAATATTTACGAAAATAATAATATACGTAAAATTAGTTATGAAACAAATATTTATCATAGCAAGCTACTTTATGATATAAAATATTATGTTTTAGATATTTCATTTGCATATGGAAAAGAAGTCGTATGTATTTATTATAATGAATATTAAAATTAATTATTGAAAAATAAGGTGGAACTCAATATTTGAATATATATTTAAATGATTATTAAAAAAAATATTTTTCAATTTAATTACTCAAAAAGATAAAATAAAAGGCAAGCTCAATTTAAAATTTTATGCATATATTCACAATGGATATTATATTGGACCCTTATTCTAAGTTAAAATATTTATATAACAATTTTATCGTAGAATATAAATATGAAAATTAATATACAATAAAAGAAAATGTTTGTATTTGATCAAAGGTAATGTTCATACGAAAAGATTGAGTTATTTGATGAAATTTTGAAGATTTTTATAATATAAATTTAGTTAGTTTAAGGAAAAAAGTAAACTAAAAATAGGATTAATCACAAAATAACACGTAAGCAAAATTGATCCATAATTATTTTGATGTCTCGAAAGGGGATATGAGATCAAACGAATAGAAAAAATTAATTTTGATATTTTAACTTTAAAAATAAATAAATATATGAATAATTCAGCAAAATATATAAAAAAATCATTACAAATCAGCCAGATAAATAACATTTTTTTTAGTTTTTTCTAATTACGTAATGGACCCGTATAAAGTTTTAAAATTTTGATTTTAATTTATATCCTTACTTCTAGAAAACAATAATTAAAATGTTATTTGAATAATTAACTAAATAGTAGTGGCTGATTTATGTAGGTGTAAAATTATCTCAAATTCAAATACTTTTAAAATTTGTATACGTACTACATTTAATTTACTTTTGATAATGTGTATAATCATATGAAATTGAAAGTTTGTTACAATAAAGATTTACCTGAATTTTTTAGTTAAACTTTTTGTTTGATTTAACAAAATTTTCTTGGTAATTTATAATTGATATTTACAATTTGTTAGTGAATATTTTCTTGGTGATTAACAAACTCAATTTTATTTGTTAAAACTGAAAATTGTATTTAGCAAAATGATAAGGAATAAGCCCAGAGAAACATTGTAAAATCGAAAAATGGAGACCATGTATTTTTATAGAAAATTATAACCAAATAAAAATTGTTAAATGAGAACGTATAATATACCAAATTCGTTAAAAATCTTATATGATATAATTGTTGTTAAGATGAGTTGTTAAAATTGAAAGGTTTAGAAGAAAATCTCAAGATTATATAAATTAATTTTGTTAAGATACATTAGTCTGGAATTTCACTAAATTGTTAATAAAATATGTATGTGTAATAATATAATATAGTGAGTTGAATTACAAAAGCACATGTACTTTGAGTTGAAAATTGTATATATTGTATGATTTTGGCCCATAAATTTATATATGTCAAACTATATATGCAAAGTCATAAAAATTGTATATATAAGATGTATTTGACATATATAAATTTATGGGCCAAAATCTATATATATATTAAAGCAAAAAAATGTGGATTAATAACGAAATAACACATAGGATTTGTGGGGCTAGAAACATTCTAGTGGGTCAAAATTCATTAGCTTTAATATATATATGGATCATAAAATTTATTCGGGTCATTTTACTCTAAATGGACCATAAAATTTATATGTGTAATAATATAATATAGTGGGCTTGATTATAAAAGCACATGTACTATGAGTTGAAAATTTTATATATTGTATTATTTTGGCCCATAAATTTATATAGGTCAAATTATATATGCAAACGCATGAAAATAATATTACTAATTACATAAATGAATATAAGATGTATATTATATATAAGTTTAGTAAGAAAACTATCATATATTATTTTGACTTATATTATAAGCTTATTGTATGTGTAATTAGAAATCAAATTTTATAAAAAAAGTTGTATATAGTTTTTATATATTTGAAGTTAGTTGTGATTAGACATTTTGATTTAAAATTTTAAATATTTGAAGTTAGTTGTGATTAGATATTGTGATTTAAATTGAAATATAATGTAAATGGAAAAAAGTGGATTAATAAGAAAATGACACGTAGGAATTGTGGGGCCAGAAGTATTGTGGTGACTTTAAATTCATTTGCTTTAATATATATATATATATAATATGTATTTGGCATATATAAATTTATGGGCCAAAATCTATATATATATATTAAAGAAAAAAAAATGTGGATTAATAACAAAATGACACGTAGGATTTGTGGGACTAGAAACATTCTAGTGGGTCGAAATTCAATAGCTTTAATATATATATATATAGATGGGTCATAAAATTTATTCGGGTCATTTTACTCTAAATGGGCCATAAAATTTGTATGTGTAATAATATAATATAGTGGGCTTGATTATAAAAGCACATGTACTATGAGTTGGAAATTTTATATATTGTATGATTTTGGCCCATAAATTTATATAGGTCAAATTATATATGCAAACACATGAAAATAATATTACTAATTACATAAATGAATATAAGATGTATTTTATATATATGTTTAGTAAGAAATCTATCATATATTATCTTGACTTATATTATAAGCTTATTGTATGTGTAATTTGTAGAAATCAAATTTTATATAAAAAAGTTGTATATAGTTCTTATATATTTGAAGTTAGTTGTGATTAGACAGTGTAATTTAAATTTTTAAATATTAGAAGTTAGTTGTGATTAGATTTTGTGATTTAAATTGAAATATAATGTAAATGAAAAAATTGGATTAATAAAAAAATGACACGTAGGATTTGTGGGGCCAAATATATTGTGGTGACTTTAAATTCGTTTACTTTGAGTTAGCTTCATGTGAGGAGCACCCTTAGGGTGAAACGTGAGGAGCATTCTAGATCATTCATTTTAATATTACCATACATCCTACCACACTCAATCCCGGTCAATGGTCAGCGTTGACCGGTCAATGGTCAGCGTTGACCAGTCAACGGTCAGTTTTTTTTTTTTATATTAAAAAAAATTAATTTTTTTCTTAATTTTTTTTATACACGTTTTCATTATAAAATTTGTATGAAAAGAATTGAACAATTAGTTCTTAAAGTTGAATAATTGTATGTTTAAAATTGCACAATTAAAATTCGAACAATATTAAAGTTGAACAATTGTATATGAAAAGTTGAGCTATTGTATCTTAAAGTTGAACAATTTCATTTTTATAGTTCGACAACTGTATTCGCTATGTATATAAATTTGAACAATTATCTCTCAATGTTGAACAATTTCATTTTTTAAATAATTTTTTAGTTGTGCATGGCCGTTTTTGCCATTTTCTATTTTTATTTATCTACACATTTAGGATTTAGGGTTTATGTTTTGAACATTTTTTAGTTGTATTATGTTTATATTACGTTATAAACAAAACTTCAAGTTTATTTGACAATTGTTAAAATTTTAATGAAGTATTGCCCATTTTATCTTTTGTTATAAGTTTGAATTTTCATGCAATCTAAATTGTTCAACTTTTGTGATTCAGTTGTTTAACTTTATATATTGTTAAAAAAGTTGTTCAACTTGTATGATACAATTGTTCAAATTTAATAGAGAATTTTTCAATTTTTTAGAAACAATTTTATGAGGAAAGCGTGTAAGGAAACAAAAAAAAATTAAAAATGTTTTATCCCGAAAACAAATTGGCCAAAAAAACAAAAGACAAAACTAACCATTGCTTAGTCAAAACAAATGTGTAATTATAAAATTAAAATTGTTCAACTTTAAGATACAATTGTTCAACTTTTTTGGTATAATTGTTAAACTTTATATATTGTTCAGAAAACATTGTTCAACTTTTAACATACAATTGTTCAAATTTAATTGGGAATTGTTCAACTTTTTTAATATAACTTTATGATAAAAACGTGTAGAAAAACAAGAAAAAAAGGAAGAAGAAAAACTAAAATTTGCTTAGTGAAATAGTCTAACCATAAAAATGAAATTGTTCAACTTTAAGATACAATTGTTCAACTTTGTTTGTACAATTGTTCAACTTTATATATTGTTCAAAAAACATTGTTCAACTTTTAACATACAATTGTTCAAATTTATCAAAGAATTGTTCAACTTTTTTAATTATAATTTTATGATAAAAACGTGTAGAAAAACAAGGAAGAAAAAAATTTGCCCAAAAAAAATAAAAATAAAAATTGCTTACTGAAACAGTCGTCTAACCATAAAAATAAAATTGTTCAACTTTAAGATACAATTGTTCAAATTCTTTGGTATAATTGTTAAACTTTATATATTGTTCAAAACATATTGTTCAACTTTTAACATACAATTGTTCAAATTTAATAAGGAATTGTTCAACTTTTTTAATTAAAATTTTATGATAAAAACGTGTAGAAAAACAATAAAAAAATGAAGAAAAAAACTTGCCCAAAAAAATTAAAAATAAAAATTGCTTAGTGAAACAGTCGTCTAACCATAAAAATGAAATTGTTCAACTTTAAGATACAATTGTTCAACTTTGTTTGTACAATTGTTCAACTTTATATATTGTTCAAAAAACTTTGTTCAACTTTTGATATACAATTGTTCAAATTTAATAAGGAATTGTTCAACTTTTTTAAGTATAATTTTATGATAAAAACGTGTAGAAAAACAAGAATAAAAAATATATTTTAAAAAATTAATTAATTGTTAAAAAAAAAAAAGGACAAAAGTCAGTTTGACCGGTCAACGGTCAACGTTGATCGGTCAAACTGACCGTTGATCATTGACCGGTCAATGGTCAGATGTTGACCATGGGGTGTGATTGTGTGTGAGAGGGTGCATGTTTGTTATGATGGATATTCCATCATAGCCTTCCATTGTCTCAAAATGATTGACTGTCATTCCTCCTCACATTTCACCGTAAGCATCCGTTTCATCGGAGCCTGACTCCGTTTACTTTAATATATATATATATATATAGATAAAGATCAGATTCCTTAAGGAATAGAGAAAGACTTTATTTTCTCAAAAAAAGCCTTGATCTCTGCTTTTCCTGCCTACCAAGATCCAACTCTTTTTGTCATCACCAATAATTACACATAATGATACTATAATCAAAAGAAAAAGCAATGTTAGTTAATTAATTATGCGTCAAGATCGTAGCATTTTGCTGGGTCATTTTCTTCCAGATCGATTGCAGATTAACAATAGACACAGAGAGTGGGGTAGATCTAGGTGTGTTACAACTTGCAACCACTCCCATGGAAATTTAACTTAATAAATATGGTGGTAGTAGACTTGCAAAGCAAAGTAAACTGCGAGAGAGCAGACAATTTCAATTCTTTTTGTGGACTTTAAAATTATCAAGGCGCGCACTGACTTCATGTGATGTACAACTGACTTCATGTGATGTACATTTGGTATATCATGTTACATGTACACACACTGTTGAGCCCTTGAAAAATAAGCTTCAAGCCCTTTTTTAATTTATATAAAAGGTGAGTTTGTTAAACCACTAAGCTAATCTTCTTGAGAGTCAATTGAAATTATGAGCAATCCAAGCCCTGAATATTAATGCATGATTATTTTTCATATTGTCAATTAATTTTAGGGAAATTCCTGTTGGTGCCCCTGAGTTTAGGGTTATTGATGTTGGTGTCCCACGATTAAGTTTTTTCCTGTTGGTACTCCTAAGGTTTTGGTTTGTTCGTTTTGTAACCGAAATTTTTCATATCCGTATCATTTCGGTTCAAATTGATCAAATTGAAGCTCATCATTATGTTTATTGACATCAACTTAGTAGGATTTGACTCCTAAAACAATCAAATCTATACCCGAACCATTCCGATTTTAATTCTTAAGGTCGAAACGGGTTGTTGCTTCGAAATTCAAATCGATATGGTTCGGACAAGTATTTGGGTATTTTAGGAGTCAAATCTTACTAATTTGAAGGCGAGAAACACAATGATAGACTTGGATTTAATCAATTTGAACTAGAATGGTACAAACATGAAAAAGTTTGGTTACGAATCAAACAAATTCAAATCATAGGGACACCAACAGAAAAAAATTTAATCGTAGAACACCAATAGAAATAACCCTAAACTCAGGGATACCAACAGGAATTTCCCTTAATTTTAAGATAAAATTCATTGACTTATGTAATATACTTGACAATTGAGCCTAAAAGGACATCATCCTGCAACAGTTCTGTTATTCAATAAAACGATCAATTAGGCGAATCAGTGAAAGAGTACTTGAAGAGGATGAAAAGACATAATGGAGTAAAGGCTGGCATACTTGATGCAATATGATACTGCCACACTTCGTGATTTTGGATTGGAAGAGGTATTATCAACTCAACACAGCCATATCAGAGAGAAGCTACTGTACGTTGGGACTTAAAAAAATATGAAAAAAGGTTGACAACATATATTTACTAATAAAACCTTTTAAAGCCATCGATTAAAGGAATTCTGAAACTTGTATAAGTAGTTCAAACTGACATTGAGCTTCATAGTTGTGATCCTAGACGTGGCTTCTCAATGAAGGGTTAGTAGCCCACTGAATTAGTCACACTTTCAGACCAAGAGACCACGAAAGGAAGTCACACTCTCCAAATTAGTGATATGGAACAAAAGAAGGGGAGGCCACTGTTGAATTCCGATTCAACACTTCGTGAAAGTGTTAAGGGTCAACACTCACTCAGCTTGGATTTTTTGATGATTTGTTTGTTTGGGACATCCTCAACAATTTTCCAGTCACTGGCTTCGTGTAGAATGGGGTCTATGGCTCCATGCTTCAGTTCTGATGCATATATTATTCTTTCACACTTTTTCAAATCGTATATGGCTGTTCTTGAGCTTCGACAGCTTTCTCGGACACCGGATTCACCTGAAAATGCCCCGAAGATGGCTTTTCCGAGGACAGGCTCTCCGACGCTCAAGTCAGTTTTCCATACAAAATGCATATATATATATAAGCTAAGATCGAGAGATGCTCACCTATACATCAAACTTACCTTGGACGAGTACACTCATCATTTATTTCATTAGTCGGGCATCAGACCTTTTAGTGGTAATTATTCCACCAAAGGCACATTACTAGGCTAACATATACTTTCTAGCATTCAAACAAGACATCGAGCAAGTATGGGCGATCCCAAGAGCTATATAATCGTCTCCTATATCAAGCCAATTGCTAAAGCTCACTAGCTATCCATCACTTATTCTACCATAGTTTTAACTCACTGTCTAGCTTATCAAATGGCGTCTGAACTGGCTCCGCGGTATCAAGTTTTCATCATTATAGCTCAATCCTAAAACTCTAATCCCATTAGTTTTCAAACACAACTTTGGATCACCAGGCCCATTGCATTTTACCACACTATTCTTCATTTCTGGCTAATTAATTAGAGCTTGATATTGGCTTAGTCCCATTCTCCTGTTTCTAGCTCCTTCGGTATAAAATCACGAACACATCATAAATCAAGATTGGAACTTACCCACAATCGGAATAATTTGGGCACACGGAATAAACCTTTGAACTATGAATTCGAGAACACGATAGGAGCAAGTCCTGACGTGAATCTTCTTCAAAACTCCATCACTGCGATCGGCGACATATCGTAACAAAGATGAGGTGGACTAGAACGACTCGATCGTCGAACGTTCGATTGAAGATGATAATCGAGATGGAGCGGTAGAAGGAGAAAGAAGAATCACACAATCAAGGTGACGAGGAGGACGATAATGGCGATGGGGTGGAGTATGAAGTCGAGGAGTAAGATATCGGGGAATACCAAGGAGAGTGAGATGAACTCGGACCGCGGGCGGCATGTGTAGAGCATGGATCCGTAGAGAGGATTGGAGCCGAGAGAGGGATGATTCTACCGCCATTGCAGGAGCTCCCGAGAAGGAGGGATCCGAGAGGAAGGTTTTATTGCTTCACCTCCCATGAATTGCTACTATGGTGTGCAGATGAACGTCAGGTTCATCTGCCTTCCGAAATCGAGGCTTCTTCTTTCCCCCGTCGCCCATGGTGGAGCTTTAGAGAGCTCCCTCTCTTTTCTTTCCCAAATTGGGGCCTCCGAGCTCTCTTTTTCCACTTTCCTCTTTCACCCTAAAAATAAGGCTTTGGGCCTCTTCCTTTCTGTGGGCCTTGAGCCCAACCAATTCTAGCACCCACAATGATGCATTCCGATCTCCCAAAACGCGATTCAGAGCGGATCTAGGTAGAAAGGCGGACGAAACTCTCTTGCTCGCTAAAGATCGGGTCGTCACGGAAAGACTGGGGGTTGTCGTGGGGGGGAAACCACGGGCGCGGGGTGGTTGCGGGAATAACCGCGGTCGCGGGGTGGTCGCGGTTACGATCGCGGTTCTCGCAATAGAGGTTGTGTTCGCGAGTCGAGACGGGGTTCGGTCGAGGGGATCTCGGCTAGAGTCGAGAGCCACGTTTGGTGAAGGGGGTTCATATCACTGTGGTGTTGGGTTCGGTGGGTTCGCTTGTGGTTAGGATGGCCGGCTATGGCGGCTCGGTGATGGCTCAGTTGAAGGAGCTAGGCCTAGGGGCGGGAGCTTGGCTCAACGGCAGCGCTAGGCTTTAACTCTCAATTTAACTTTCTTCATTAATTAGGTTTAGACTGGCTTATATAGCAGCCAAAACTAGGTTCTTGCCTAATGGGCCTAAAAGCATAAGTGGATCAGCCCTCTTGGCACAAGAGAGGCCCGACATTCGAAAATAGAAACTTGCCAAAAACGGCAACATCCAAATATAGTAAATACTAAAAACGATAACTTTCCAAACTTAGAAACATTCTAAGAATGGAAACTTCTATTATTGTTTTCTCTTTTCTCTTTCTTTTCAAAGAATGGCTTAGCCTATTATTGTCTTTTGGTTAGGTTCTCTCTTAGTCAGATCTACTACTTTAGAGTTCACGAGGGAACTCATTGAGTGGGCGCGGAGCCCCGAGATATTGCACTTAGAGTTTGCGAGGGAACTCGTCGAGTGGGCACGGAGCCCCAAGATATTGCACTTAGAGTTTGTGAGGGAACTCGTCGAGTGGGCGTGGAGCCCCGAGATATTGCACTTAGAGTTCGCGAGGGAACTCGTCGAGTGGGCGCGGAGCCCCGAGATATTGCACTTAGAGTTCGCGAGGGAACTCGTCGAGTGGGCGCGGAGCCTCGAGATATTGCACTTAGAGTTCGCGAGGGAACTCGTCGAGTGGGCGCCGAGCCCCGAGATATTGCACTTAGAGTTCGCGAGGGAACTCGTCGAGTGGGCGCGGAGCCCCGAGATATCGCTTTTGGTTTGCCTTGCATCTTGATTTTAATCGTTTACTTGTATTTATTTTATTCTTGCTTTATCATTTTCTTGTTAAGAGTGCAAGCATGAACCTTGTATTTGAAGGAAAATGCGAGTTTTTCATTGGGGGTATACAGACTTGCGCATAAAGAAGCACATGTATGTGCGTCATAGAAAATAGACTCGTGAAGGGTGTATGCGTTTGTGCACAAGGGACCCGCCATGCGTCAGAGAGAGTGATCCCATAGAGGGTATAAGGGCGAGAATGGTTTCACTAGTTTGTTCGTGTTACTCAGCTTGCTTTTTCACTCTATCTGTTTACTTGCTTTCTCGTGTTACTTTTGTCACTTGCTTCCTCACATTGCTTATATACTTGCCTTCCCGTATTTCCCTTCTACTTGCTTAATCCTTTGCTTTATCGTATTGTCTTTCTACTTGCTCTCTCTAAGTCCATGGAGGGTACATGGTTGGGGAGCCATGAGCGAAGGGAGGCCTTTGTGAAGGCCTTGAAGTGAATATCCTCATGAAGGGAAGCTTTCGTGAAGGACGGGCCTTCGTGAAGAATGGCTTACGTGAAGCATTGCCTATGTGAAGCATTGCCTTCGTGAAGGGCAATAGGCACAAGCCGGGAAGCCACGAGCATGGGCCATGAGTACTATGCGAGGATCGGAAAGGCCTTCGTGAAGGCGACTTCACTAGATTTCTCGCATTGTTGTTCAACTTGCTTTCAAATGTATTGCCTTTTCCCTTGCCATTTTACTTGCTTTTCTCGCGTATTGCTCTTTTTGTTTGCTTTCTTGTATCGTCTTTTCTCATTTGCATTCTTGTATTGTTTATGCACTTGCTTTTTTCTAAATATGTGGATAATGTATGGCTAGGCTGCCGTGAGCGAGGGGAGGCTTTTGTGAAAGCCATGAAATGAACGCGGGGTCCTTCGTGAAAACCATGAAGTTATGAAATGAAGGCAGGGGCCTTCGTGAAACCAATAGGCGCCAGCTGGGAAGCCATAGGCTTAATCCATGAGTTTTTCGTGAGGGATGGGCCTTCGTGAAGGACCTTTGTGAAGGACCTCCGTGAAGAGAGAGCCTTAGTGAAAGCAATAGGCACGACTGAGAGCCCACAAGCATGGGCCATAAATACTACGCGAAGGTCTTCGCAAAGGCGATCCCATAAGTTTTCTCGCGTTGTTGTTCTGATTGCTTTGAAGTGTATTGCCTTTTCCCTTGCTATTCTACTTGCTTTATCGTATTGTTTTCACTTGCTTGCCTACATATCACAGATCATATTACTTTTTTTAGTATTGCTTCATATCGCGCATTTCATGTTGCTCTTCTCGCATACCTTGCTTTTGCGTATTGCTTTCTCATAATGCTTTCGCGTATTGTTTTTCTCGACATGCTTTTCAAGACTCGCGCACTTTCTGTATTGCTTCTCAAGACTTGCTCTTTCGTATTGCTTTTCTACTTATCATTTCGTATTGCATTCACATATTGCTTTGTTTTTGCTTGTTTCATGCATCGTCTCGGTTTTAATTTACATCTAATTCATTATTCGGTTCTAGAGCTATGAAGACTTGTTATGACGGGTTGAAACATCATCGTCTTAATTTTGTAGTTTAGGAATGGAACATGTGAGGGGGTGAAGCCCCAACGTTTATTATTTTGAAGGTCCGCGAAGGGACTGAGAATCTCGGCGTGTCATTTTTAGGGTCCGTGAGAAGACTCAAGAGGGGAAAGTGTAACACCCCCGACTTATGTCGGTAGTGCCACATGCCAGTGACCTCAGACGTTAATGTCCAAAGTCACCCTAGGATTTAATCGGAACAATTAAGCTTAAATAAATACATAAATATTAAATAACGAACGAATAATCAGCGGAAGACATTTTAAATAAATAAAACTCAACCTTTTATTAAGATTCCTCTCGAAAAATGAGAAGGACGGTTTTACAACAAAGTATAGTGACAGCGGAAGTCTTTTAAATTACAGCGGAAGACTCTTTTAAAGTAGTCATAATTACATGACTATGTATTACATTTATTTCAAATTAAACAAACACGCCTTAGAAATATTACTTCTTAAAATGCAAACTTCAACTGCAAGCCTTCTCTTCAACTGGTTACTTCAATCGTCGGGGACCAACCTCTGATGTGTCGTATAGGACGGATGACACTAGCCAACCATGCAAGGAATAAAACCCGATTGGTTAGTCTAATGAAAGACTATGCAAGGGTACAAACAGAATGGTTCTAGTGATCGTAGCCGTTTACTATCATTGTCCCTCGAATAATAACCGAAGGAACAATACACAACCCGAAACTTTCACGGAATGATAGAAGAAGACATGTATCGAAAAGAAGACTCCAACGGAATTTAGTCTTATAGGAAACATATGTAAATGTTTGGGAACGTTAAGCTTTCACACAAGTTTATAAAAACGACCTTGATTATTTGGGTCCACGACCAACCTCACCGCGTACTGCGAATCCAGATTGGAAAGAAGACTTACTCTAACAAGAGTCCGGGAGGGTTTCACGTTGTACTTCTCGCCCGATGGTATATTAATTATGTGCAACAAGGCACTTATCTTATTTAATTTCAAAACGTGCATTAACGTTGAAGCTTTTAATTTCCACACGGATCTCGCAATGAGATATAGGATGGGAATAAATCCCGAAGATTGGCACTAGCTAAGTGCACCACCACCTATATTCGGATAGGGGTAGGTCATGACCAAAAGCATTAGGGCAATAATCCTCCTAACGCATAGTTATAAAGAAACGGCTAAACCTCGTAAGGAAATAGCGTTCCTACGAATACTCATGCTAAACTAGCATTTAAATGTCCACACCAATGCACAACAAGTTCACACCAATTATAACTAGCACCCTATAATAATAATATATATAAGGGTTATAACTAGCATATATACAATCTAATAAAAAGGTTCACTTTACACATTATTTTACACACACAAGTTCCCAAACGACAATTAAGAAGATTATTATCCCAACTTAATTAAGACAATAGATTAATTGTCAATTAAGAAAAATATGGAATAACATAGCAAGAGCGAACCGCCACTTGCCTTAGTCTAGACGAACGAAGAAATCGGGTTCGAGATCTGGAAACTTGGACTTGTGCACGACTATCTACTAAAATTCCCGTTGGAATTTATCATCATCCAGTAGGGTCGGATCCCAATCCGCACGATCAGCCATGGAGACGAGCACAATCCAACCCGTCGATGCATACGAGACGAGTTTTAAGAACAAAACCCTAAATTAGATACGATACGAAAAGACGAAGCAAAACGAAGGAAAGAGGCCAGTGCCGCGGTCGCGGATAGCATGGCCACGATCACGGCTTTGCTGGGTAAAACCGCGGCCGCGGTAGAAGGGGCCGCGATCGCGGGCCATGCTTTAGCCGAGATTGTGGGCCTCTGCCCAGCCGCGGTCGCGGGACTCCATCCCGACGCGAGCCAAAACCCAACTTTGGAGCCATACCGACGATGATGAGGCTTCAGATCCTTGCTTCTGAACCAATGCGCACAACCACCACTCCCAGAACTTCACAACGACGTCGACTTCGGCTTCCGGCGACGACAACTCCGATGACAACCCAAACTTTATCGAGAGGAAGAGAGCACTGAGAATAGTGGAGGGTAAAGCCAATACCGAGCCCTATTTATAGGCTAGGAATGGAGTTCCAACTCAACTCCAAGGAAACCCAATCGATCCAGCTCCCGCTGTAATACCCCTCAATTTCAGTAAGGGTATTTGAGTAATTTTCCCAACCCTCGTTCTGTAAGCAAGATGCGTTTGGCGCATTCAGAATTTCTGTAATAATCTTTTGAATGTTATAATATATGTTTTATGCATTTGTGGGTCTTAGAGAATTTTTATGGGTACTAAAAATACATTCTAGCTTAAGTCTGCGAGTGAATCCGCGACCAGAGACCAAGGGCGCGCTCGCGGCATTTCTGCGACCGCGGAAACGCTGTTCAGCGTCCCCTTCGTCTTCTTTGTGTTTCGTCAGTTCGGTTGCCGCAGTTCACCGTTGGAGGGAGGCCGATCGTTCCGTCTTCTCGGCGTTGGGCTCCCTGTTGTCCTATAAATAGGAGGTCAGAACAGCCTGGAATCTCATCTACAGCTCTCACAATCTCTCTTTCTCTCAATTTCTTCGTCGCCGGAGTCCTTGCCTCGTCGGAGTGTTTGTCGGAGCTTTTGGTGGTCGCCGTGGTGTCTTTGGAGGCTGGAAGTGGTGGCATTGCAAGGAGGAGAGGCTAGTATCGTCGTCTTCGTCGTCGGTGAGCCTCGATTCGATTTCGAGTCGAGTCGGAAGGAGGGATCCGCGATCGCAGGGATGAATTCTGCGACCACGAAAGCTGCCCAGAATTCTGCGACCGTGGAAGTCCAAACCGCGACCGCGGCTTGCCCTGGCAAGCGCGATGGTGGCTTGGACAGCCACGGTCACGACTCAGGCTTTATTCCTTTCGATTCGTATCGTTTCGTCCGTATTGTGTCTAACCCAGGGTTTCGTCGTTGTTCGTCGTTGTCGTAGGAATCCGTAATCATATTCCAGTTTCCAGATCCCGAAACCCGTTTTCATCAAATCGACTAGATTAAGGCAAGTGGCGGTTCGCTCTTGCTTCTCATTCCATAATTCCGTTAATTATCAATTACTTTTGATTGTTAATTAAATTAGAGTGAAGTGTTATTTTCGTTTGGGAACAGATTTTATAAATGATGTGGTTAAAATATGATATTATAATAGCTTGTATATATTGCTAGAAACAACGCTATTATACCTGTTATTACCGTGATAGTATTGGTGTGAACTATTGTGTGAACTTAACTGTATAGTTAGAACGAGTATTCGTAGGAACGATATGTACCTTGCGAGGTCTAGTCGTTTCTTTATAACTGGTATTAGGAGGATTTTGCCCTAGTACTTTCCTGGTCATGACCTACCCTTATCCGAGTATAGGTGGTGGTGCACACAGCTGGTGCCGACAAATCGGGATTTATTCCCTAGATATCTCTCGTATCGAGATTATATATATTAAAAGCTTTAACGTGAATGTATGTTTTGTCAGTAAATAAGATAAGTGCGGTTATGCACATAATTAATGAACCTTCGGGTGAGAAGTACAACTTGGAACTCGCCCGGACTTCGGTTAGAGTAAGTCCTCCTTCCAAATCTGAATTCGCATTGCGCGGTGAGGTTGGTTGTGGACCCAAATGATCAAGTCGTTTTTATGCTTGTGTGAAACTATAACGTTCCCAAACACTTGTCATACTTTCACTTAAGACTCAATCTTTTGGAGTCTTCTCTTTATATGTTTCCCTTAAAGACTCAATCTTTTGGAGTCTTCTCTTGTTCATACATTTTTGTATGTTTCCGTAGAAGTGTTGAGGTTCACTGTCGTCATCGGTTATTATTCGAGAAGCGACATGTGTAACCTAATACGACTACTTAGAACCTTTTCTATTTTTACCCTTGCGTAGTCTTTCATTAGACTAACCAACCGGTTATTTTCCTTTGCATGGTTGGCTGGTGTCATCCGTCTCATACGGCACATCAGGTAAACTCCCTTTCCGTGAAGGCTAGTACGCGATGATGAAGGCAGATGATGTTTAAAGAGTTTTTTCATGGTTAAGGATCCTAAGCGTGAGATCGCGCAGATCAAGACCCTTCGTAATGTTATTTATTTTAAAGACTTCCGCAGTATTGAAACAATTCCGTATTTGGTATCAACAGTTGTAAAACCGTGACTTTGGTTTAAATAATATTTGGGAATTTTGACGATATTTAATATAAATTATGTTATTATATGGTTGTTATAAATGGTTAAGCCTTGGGTGACCCCAGATGTGTAATCTGAGGTCACTGGCGGTAATACTTTCAAGAGAATATTTAGGGGTGTTATAGATTTGGTATCAGAGCCGAAAGTTTTAAAACGGGTCGGTTTTTCAAATCGTTTTACCTAAAATATAAATTTTATGAACCGTTTACCCGTTCGTGTTGTGAAAAGTTGTTGGTTAAATCCAAAGGTTGAAAATTTTGAATAAAATCATACTTGAGTAAAAAGTATATTTTCAAATCTCTGCCATTCAAGTCGTGCCTTCTTTCCAGTCTGATATAGTAAGTTCGCTTATATATTTAGAAAGACTAATCTTTTCTCGTCGCCTCGCAGGATATGGGCGCATTCGTATCGCAACTCAGGAACAAGAAGGAAGTCGAGGTGGTTCCGCCATCTCCAGTTAGGCTTGAGGTTCCAGTTCCCCCTCAATGCATTGAGGTCGGGGAGCCAAGTTGTCCACCCGAGGAGGTGAAGACCGTACTCGAGGAGTCGGTAGTGTTGGTGTCTAACGGGGCAAGGGTTCCCGAGGTAGAGCCCGAGGAAGACCCGAGGGAGGACACAGAGGAGAAGTCGGTGGAGTATCATGTGGGGTACTACGACGACAACTTCGAGGTGGAGGAGGATCCCGAGGAGGATCCAAAAGAGGATCCAGAGGAAGACCCGAAAGAAGAAGAAGATCCGGAGGAGGAGGAGGACCCTGAGGAGGACCTCGAGGAGTTCGGCTATGAATCAGATGGCCTAGAGCACTTGCTTGAGGACAGTGAGGACCCGGGAATGCAGATCATTTTCCCGATTCCAGAGTTGCCGCCTGATGAGGAGTATACGCCGTTGTCCCCTATCGCTTGGGAGGCGCTTGGGATCTCGGGTATTAGCAGGAGGAGATATGGGCCACTGGATGCACCAGTGAACCCACAGTTTATCCCCACTATGAGAAGGCCGATGGTGAGCCCTGCTTCTCGGCACGTGCTTCATCAGAGCGAGAGGGTTTCCTCCGAGGCTCATCGTCAGGTAGAGGAGATGACTGAGCGTGCTCGCATGAGGGCAAGGCCTTGGGAAGCGATGGGTACCCTGAGTGTGGTTCCGACCCAACAGGCCAGGTGATGTGACCTTGCCTTCCATGACGGCCCAAGACGAGGAAGAAGCCATGACCGTGAGCTCAAAAGAGCCAAGCACAAAGACCGCGTTCTTCGTCATACTCCTCGCATCTGGAACAGAGAGCGCGATCTCATTCAAGCATCTCTATCCAAGACCAAAGATCGCGTGCCTCAACGCGTCTTCCTTCAAGCGATTCAATGTTGAATGCGATCTCTTTCAAGCGACTCAACCTCCTTCAATACTGATCGCGTTCTATCTGAAGATTCTCGCATTCAATGCCTTTAACGCATTCTTTTAAGACATTTTCTATATTTGGTATTTCCAGCTTTGTTTTAGATAGTTTCCTTTTATGTCTTTCTATCTTTTAGGGTTTGTGCCTTTTGCATGCTTGCATGGGCTAGCCCTTAGGCTCGTTTCGGCCCAAGCCCATTAGATCTTGGCCGAGATACATTGGCTATTTAAAGCCTCCCTTGTTATTGTTATTTCTTACGTTCAATTTAATTCAAGGTTTCAAGTCGAGTGTTTATCCTCCTTCCCTTGATCAGACGTCAAAACCCTCTATCTTCGCATCCCCTTCACTCCGCCGCTGACACTACGACAGTTGCTTGAACCCTCAAGCCAAGTCTTCCTTCGCATCTCCCTTCATCCGCAGTCGACGCTACGACACCAAAGACTTGTCTTTTCAAGTCATCTATCCCTCATCAAATCGCTTCCGCCACCGCTATCCATTCACCCCATCCATCGCTGCCACCGCACCAATCATCGCGATCTTTCGCTCGCAAACCGCCATAAACACTGCGTCCCACGGCAGGCTTGACAACGCCGATTGACTTCCCAACCAAGACTAGATCCAAAGGTGTCACCTTGACAATTCGACTTGTCATCGGAGGCAAGAACACATCAACTGGTATCAAAGCCCATCAGTCTTGTAAGTCACGAACTCAAGCTTACATCTTGTTCACGAAAATTTTTCTTACTCCATTCGTTTGCTTTCGTATCATCTCGCGAGAAAAGAAGAGAAAAACCATAAAATTTCCACCTTTGCAACACCTTCGGTTTCTACAAGATCCTATCTTGGCCGAATTTTTGTTTCTTGTTCCCTAAGTTTTGGTGTGTTAGGTAAATTGTTATCTTGCATGCTAGAATATTTTGTTTCCTTATTTCATGCGTGGATAAAGTTTCCTTGTTTGCTAGATATTATTTTTTAGGTTATTAACCGAATTTCCTTATATAAGATATCATCAAAATCTTATCTTCTCTCTCCTATCTTTAACATCACACTTGTGATATTCTTGTTACTTAGACCTTTTTATTTTGTTTCCTTTTGCACATCCGAAAGATCAAAAGATAAGATCTCGGATATTAAAAAAAAAAAGATATCGAAAAGATATTCAAAAAAAAAAGTTTCCAAAGTTAGGTAAAGCCAAAATAAGGCAACCCTAACCCACTCTCGGTCTAAGCTCATCTTCTCAACCTTTCCACCGTCTAGGTCAAGCTTCCTAGAAGGTACTTTCTTGCTTATTAGGTTGCTTTGTTTTCGTTTGTTTTAGGGTTTCAATTTGTTCTTGTTTGTTTGATTGCAACTTGTTTGATACACCATCTCTTGTCAAGACAAGCCGCCCTCACGGCAAGCCCAAACTAGCCCTACCTACATGAACTTTGTGACTTGACTAGTGATTTACTTGGTTGTTGTTATGTGTTGTCTTTTGTTCGTTTTACCTCACGATGTCTGGTTATATTGTCTTAGGTCATGCGACCAGATCGCGCGATCGGCGCCAAGTTACTCAACTCCAGGTTCTTCAACGCGATGAACCACCCTCCGCGCCACGAGACAGCAGATCACGCCACTACGCGCACGAAGCTACTACACCGCGACGAACACTTCGACGCCCACAGCGCAACGAACATCGCGTGAGCCCACCTGCCACAAGACCCAACCCGTTCGCTGTCTGTGACCACCTTGGCCACCAGAGTACGTGCACACCGCGCTATGGCTCAGATGGCTATGGCTACACGACGCCAACGTTCCATCCTGCCTTTGAGGAGTTAGACGACGAAGAAATTGAAGACTCAGGTATGATATATTCTGGCTATTTTTACCCCACTATTGGAGATCCAATTGAATCCCAGGACCACCCATCGGATTGGATTCCTCCACCGCGTCTCCCGCCCCGAGGAGATCGTGCTCATGACATTGGCGGCGAGCGCCACAATGTGATGCCCAGATATGTTCGCCGAGCAGACTACGACGCCCAACCGCGAAGACGTCGACACGACGATGCCGACGCGCCCAGAGATGGGTTTGCTCGGGGCGAAGATCACCCAACCCGTGAAAGGCACCAACTTGGATGCGATAGAACCCCTGGTGTGCGCGCCTACGAGAACCCTCCCTACGACGCCGCGCCACACTACGCGCCCACCCTTGCCCCTGTACGGCCTCGATACCCACACCATGAAGTGAAGGATCACCACCGGCTCAACCGCTACAAGCCAACATCTTGGCAACATCAATGCCAAAAGCAGGTCCTCTTCTCCAATGTTATCGGGGACGATGAGTCTTCCGAGGAGGAGACCCCGCTTGAGACAATTGTAGGACTCCAAGGTGACACCCTCGACGCCAACAAGTGTGACGCTACCACGCTCCAGGGAGGCACACCATTGTGCCTCGACCCGCGGCGCATCCTGACCATCAAGCAAGGCAACCTTGACGACCACCAAGAGCCTCTCGTCCACCCGCGTTGCTTGGTTGATATTGTGTCGATACCTGTCATCGTCGATGGTGGCAGCTGCTTCAAGATCCACAATGAGAAGGTGGTCCACCCTCTCCGCCAGCCAACCACTCTTTACCCACAACCATGTGACCTACAAGGGATATCTTCACACTCAGGTAACACTATCTCACAGCAGTGTCTTCTCCCCTTTTCAATTGGTCCATACAAAAACACCATTTCATGTGATGTGATTGCAATGGACACCACACACCTCTTTCTTGGGCGTCCATGGCAGTCCGATCGCCGCGTCCTTCTCGCTGCGTATCTAAACACCTATGTGTTTACCTACCACGAGAAGCGCGTGACTTTCTCACATATGTCTCTCCATGAGAACTTCCAGGCTCAGGTCGAGCGTGATCGAGAAAAGCCTATAGAATCACACAAGTTCACATCAACATCAACGCGACCCCACTACGACCCTGGCGATGCTTCCAACACACCAGCGTCAAGTCGCAAGACAATGCACTCTTACACAAGGCAAGGCGTTGATCACAACAACAACGCGCCCAAGGATGTCACGCATTGCCGAGACATTGAGAGTACAACACAACAGAGCACTATGTTACAAGGCAGTTGTGACCATAAGGTGCTTCTCGCCCGCCCAAAGGTCTTCAATGCCGGTTTGAACCGCACGATGCCTTCTTGCCTGTTAGTGACAACCCCCAGCATGTAATGCGCACACATCACCGTGCATTCACCACCAGCTTTCGTCGAGTTACAAGCGGAGTTCACCGCGGATTTGCCAGAGGCGCCTCCCAACACACCACCACCCTTGTGTAGCCTTCCACAGACACTCCATTGGGTGACTGGTGCCTATCTGCCACATCACGGCCGCCGTCGATTTGAGTTCGACACCGGATACCTCCATTGGGAGCAATTGCACGAGTATGTCAAGCCCAAGTTCAACGATGGTGAAGCGGGGACGCTTCACAGCCAAGTAGGGGAGGATGATGTGACCCTGCCTTCCATGACGGCCCAAGACGAGGAAGAAGCCATGACCATGAGCTCAAAAGAGCCAAGCACGAAGACCGCGTTCTTCGTCATACTCCTCACATCTAGAACAGAGACCGCAATCTCATTCAAGCATCTCTATCCAAGACCAAAGATCGCGTGCCTCAACGCGTCTTCCTTCAAGCGATTCAATGTTGAACGCGATCTCTTTCAAGCGACTCAACCTCCTTCAATACTGATTGCATTCTATCTGAAGATTCTCGCATTCAATGCCTTTAACGCGTTCTTTTAAGACATTTTCTATATTTGGTATTTCCAGCTTTGTTTTAGATAGTTTCCTTTTATGTCTTTCTATCTTTTAGGGTTTGTGCCTTTTGCATGCTTGCATGGGCTAGCCCTTAGGCTCGTTTCGGCCCAAGCCCATTATGTCTTGGCCGAGATACATTGGCTATTTAAAGCCTCCCTTGTTATTGTTATTTCTTAAGTTAAATTTAATTCAAGGTTTCAAGTCGAGTGTTTATCCTCCTTCCCTTGATCGGACGTCAAAACCCTCTATCTTCGCATCCCCTTCACTCCGCCGCCGACGCTATGGCAGTTGCTTGAACCCTCAAGCCAAGTCTTCCTTCACATCTCCCTTCATCCGCAGTCGACGCTACGACACCAAAGACTTGTCTTTTCAAGTCATCTATCCCTCATCAAATCGCTTCCGCCACCGCTATCCATTCACCCCATCCATCGCTGCCACCACACCAATCATCGCGATCTTTCGCTCGCGAACCTCCACAAACACCGCGTTCTACGGTAGGCTTGACAACGCCGAGTGACTTCCCAACCAAGACTAGATCCAAAGGTGTCACCTTGACAATTTGACTTGTCATCGGAGGCAAGAACACATCACCAGGCCTAGGCCCCGAGTGCTTGTTGAGCGTATGGAGGAGTGGACGAACTCCTTGTACGATATGGAGGAGAGGACTTACGAGACGGAACTCGGTCTCTCCCGTATGCTAGAGGATGTCCGCGAGCTCCAGGAGAATATCCGGCAGGCCAAACTACTACTCAACCCTCAGTACGAGGTGAACAGGGCAGATTTCCATCCGGGATTCCTTGAGGAGTTTTGCTACCCACCAGTACCTGAGGAGGGGCCGAATGTTCCTGTGTCTAGAGAGAGACCAAGTATACCGAGGCCTAGGGAAGAGTCGTGCACTCCGGGTCCTAGTAGGTCGAGGAGTCCGACACCGGAACCCGAGAATGGTCCACTTCCGAAGAGAAGATGTCAGAGGTCCACTGGGTATAGGAAACTCTTCATGGCACCATGAAAGAGGCAGTGTTGGGCCGTAGGGATTTCTTTTAGTTGTTTTGTTTAGTTTTTGTTAGAGTTGTAGCCTCGTAGAAATTTTGTCCTCTCGCTTAGGAGGGCTTTTGTATAACTTATCGAACTCAGTTTCAGTTCACTGCATGAATAAAAGTTTACCAGTTTGATCTATTCCGAGTCTATTCTATGCGTTGTGCATCTTAAAAATATGATATTAATGTTGTGAAATACTTGGGAAATTGATCGGTAAATAGATGGTGAACACAAGAAATACTATTCGTGCTGGTGTTGGGCCGAGCAACGACCCTAGGAGGAATCTAAGAAACGCCGCAAATCAGGGGGAAGAGAGCGAGTCTGTCTCTCATAACAACCTCATCGACAATGGTCAAGTGCGGGCTAATCCCCAAGTGGTATTTGACGCTACGGCTATAGAAGCTATTCGGGGGATCGTTATGCAAGTGATCACCGATATAATGCGGCCAATTGCACCACAGGCACAAGGTGTGCCGGTTCCTCAGGTTATGCCTGAATTCGAGGAGCCAGTTAATCATGTGCCACAGGATGATGCCGTCAGGAATAGAGGAAATTATGGTCGAGCGTTGAAAGCCATTAGTTCTATGAGGCCTGACAGCTATGATGGCAAGGGGGAACCAGTCAAAGTGGTGTATTGGTTCTCGTACATGGAGAGGTTGTTCACAAATGTCGAGTGCACTGAAGTTGAAAAAGTGCATATTGCTTCCCTTCAACTGAAGAAGGTGGCTAGCGAATGGTGGGAAAGCATTGGTCTAGCTGATCATCTTGGTTTGAACTGGGGAATGTTTAAGACAAATATGCCTGACCGCTTCTTTTCCCATGCTATGAAGGAGGAGAAACATAAGGAGTTCCTGTATCCGAAGACGGATGGGTTGAAGGTGACTGAGCTTGCGGCCAAGTTTAATCACCTGTTGTAGTATACTGGGCCGGAAGTGTCCAGTGAGGAGTAGAAGATCTGGCATTTTCACGAGTGGATGAACCTAGACATCAAGCCATTGATGGTGCGCCACAGATGCTCTACTCTGGAGCAGTATGTGGATGCCGTTTATAAGTTAGAGGTGACTTTGGAAGAGTCGGCGAATAAGCACAATCGCTAGAGACCGGCGCAGAGCCAGCCTCAGGCAAGTGGGTTCAAGCGACCCGCGCCACCGTCGAACTTTGCCAAGTCTGGCCGGGCTAGAACGGAGGCAACCCAGGCAGGTTCCACTCAACGCTCGGGTCAGAGCAAGAATTCGATCCAGTGTTATAATTGTGGCACGCCGGGGCACAAGAGCAACGGATGTCCGAAGGACAAGAGAACGTGTTTTGCCTGCGGAAAGGAGGGGCACTTGTAGACATTTTGTCCGCAAAGGAGACAGAAGGGAGCTGAGTCACAACAAGGGTCTGTTAGTCACAACAACCGACCCCGATTCAAGCCGGTGGAGACTCCTAGCCCTTCGACACAGACAACTGCCCAGAACAGGGGGAAAGCCCCAACTGCTTCTGGAGGTCAAGGTCAGCGGCTTTATGAGATGCGTGAGGCTGATGGACCGAATGCTCCGATTGCTCAAGGTACTCTATACCTCCATTCTACTTCTGTGTGTATATTGTTTGATTCGGGTGCTACACATTCTTTCATTTCGGAGAACTGTGTGAATAATTTAGACTTAGTGTGCAATGAGGCTTGTGAGCCATTTGTGGTAAATCTTCCAAATATTGAACAGTTGATAGGAACCAAGCGTCTATCATAATTTCCGATTACTATTCAAGGTTGGAAGTTCAAAGCAAATTTGATCTGTATAGCCATGGCTCCATACGACATTATTCTCGGGATGGATTGGCTGACGCGTCATGGGGCGGTAATCGATTTTAGCTCAAGGAATGTGACAGTTTCATCTGGGGGCCAGTTTGTATACAAGTTCAAGGGTCGTAATGACGCTGATAACGGGAAGCTCATAAATGCAATGGTTGCGTGTAAGCTACTTCGACAAGGTTATGTCAGGTACCTGTGCTATCTGGATAAGCCCAAGAGGGATGAGACTTCAGTTCTTGATATTCTTGTAATTTATGAGTATCCGGATGTCTTTCCGAAGGAGATTCCCGGTTTACCCCCTAATCATGACGTGGAGTTCACTATTGATCTCGAGCCTGGTACCGCGCCGATTTCTAAAGCACCGTACCGGATGGGTCCAGCGGAAATGCAAGAGTTAAAGAAGCAACTCGAGGACCTTCTTGAGAAAGGTTATATAAGGTCGAGTACATCGCCTTGGGGCGCTCCGGTCTTGTTTGTCAAGAAGAAGGATGGGTCGTTCTGACTTTATATCGACTATCGAGAGTTGAACAAGGTCACGATCAAGAATAAGTATACATTGCCTAGGATTGATGATCTGTTGGATCAACTGTAGGGAGAAAAAGTCTTTTCCAAGATCGATCTGAGATATGGTTACTATTTTAGGGCAAAAAGATCGGACGACCTAAATCGCCTTAGACGGGGTAACGAGTCGATCGGGTAATAGAAAACAATCCAAACCAAACAGACAATCAACAAATAAAGAATAGATACGAAATATCAAGGTAATTTTATTGATCTATTGATGATTGAATCAGATCGAAATACAACTTATCCTTGGAGGACAAAAGATCGGATCCTGTTCGATCTGTGATTCTGTGACTCGATCGGTGGTGACTGAGCGATATTCCGAGGAGACTGAGCTAGACTGGGTGCACTCTCAAGTTCTTTTTGGAGCAAGTTCTCTGACGGTGGCTAAAAGATGCACAAGCAAATGTCGTTGATTAGCCTTATCAAAGTAAATTATCCTAACAAACCCACTAAACAGAAGTATAGCAGACAAGTAAGGGTCGAACCCACAGGGAAGATCGATACAGTGTGAAAGTGTGAATGACAAGTAACACGAACGGGGGGTTTAGTTATCAAGAGGAAGCAAAGCAAACAAAGCAAACAAGTTGAGTTGAGTTGAGAAAATATAATGAGGGAAAAGTAGTTCCACTAGAGCGAAATCCACAGTACAGAGATAGAGTTTGATCACAGAAATCTATTTCATCCAAGTTCTTTAATTATCCTTATAGTCGTTCCCACCCTGATCTTAAGTACTATTGATTCTCACAATTGTCAATAGACTTATTACTATGCCAATGATAAAATACCACTGATTCTCACAGTTGTAAGCGTACCTTAACACCAATACAGCAATAGCAATGCACACAAGGATATAGGATACATGCAAGTATAAAGACGTACAAGTACTCACTCCCCTACTTAACATGCAACTGATTCTCACTCACAATTGTACGCTCGGCACCCCTATACGCACAATTGTGTTTGCCACTAGATATGCACTCGGAACCCCTATATGCATTCCTAGCAATTGATAAAAAGCATTCAACCTAGTTGATCAGGCTAAGAAGAACAACGAGAAATGAATATCAATATAACCAAGAGAATCAATCCAACACTTATAAGGATAGGAACAAGGAATAGAAATCTCACAAACACATCAACTGTACTGCTTCAATCGTCTAGCATAACAAGGGTGAAGTTAGTTCTCCATCAAAGGGGATGAAAAACTCTATATAAAATAACGTCTGAAAATGGAAGCAATCAAGTGATCATAAGTCTCCCCCGTCGTAACCTAGAAAAAAGGCTTAAATAGTCTTAGGAAACTAGGTTAAACTAATGCAAACAATAAAGGAAACATAATAATAATAAAATAAAGTCTCAAACATAAAAGGAAACTAAATTGTCTCTGGCGCGAGGTCATTAAGCACAGCCACCGCGGGGCGGTGAATTCCACCACGAGGCGTCAAACTTCCACCGCTGGGCGGTGGCATCCTCTGGCGCGGGGTTCATCTTCACTGAGGGTCACCGCCGGGCTGCGGTACTTCTGACGCGGGGCGGTGAGATCATTTCTCCAGCTCTCTTCTTCTATGCTTCTGCTGCTCTTCAATCCTACCAAGTGTTGGTAGTCTTCTCCATAGATGCTCCAACAGCTCCATCCATCCTCATGTTCCATCTAAGCTGCAAAACCTTGGATTTCCTCACTTCTCTCCAAAACATCTGGATCGCAGACTTAACACCAAAACTCATCCAAAACCTCTCCAAATCATGCTAATAATTTCTAGTAAAGGTGTATGAAATAGCACCTATCATTCTCGAATGCCAGATGTAGACGTGTGTCCATTACTTGCCTTATCGTGATCTATATATGGCAATTCCTCTTTTCTGGCCATTACTCTCTTCTTGCAAATATCTCCTATTAAATCCAGGCGAGATCTTAGGGATATGCTCTTTGATTGCCAGCTTGATTTCCGCGTTTAATGCCATAGCCGTGGCCATCGATCAAGCTTTTAATGCTCTTGGCAAGATCTTCGGAATTGGTCGGATCTACGCGTCTGAGGGATGTCCAACGCCTCCTCCTGGTTTCTCTTGGCTTCCGACTCCGTTCGGATCTCGGCCCAACTTGCTCGTTTGATCCTCTTGGAGAATGATGGGCCCAACAATAGCCCCAAGTTGTTTTGGGCTCAAGGCTGCTATAGGGTTGAGTCCAAACGACTTCCCCTCACACGATCTCCACCTTCCGATTTTGGTGCGTCAGACGAGGGCTACGTGGCGGTAATCGTGCAGCATGATGTGACGTTTCTGCAACCTGTCGTCTCCCTCCATAAATTTGAACCAGTCTTTTGATGATTTGACTTCGTCTTCTTCCTTTGTTTCTTCATTTGGTAGGTTTCTTTAGGTTCTAAAAAATTGCTCTTCGATTTCCTCCTCTCTCCGTTTTGGAAATGGTCTCCGACGGGTCTTCTGAGTCGTCTACTACTCGCTCGAACTCGAGCAAGCATGAGGTCCCCCCCCCCTTTTCATTTTGAAGGAGGCAGACGCTCTGACGGGGACTTTGTCGGAGGCGGAGTTGGAGCAGATCCTCCAAGTCGGAGGCTTTCCTCCTGAGACGATCGCGAGGCTGCCGCATCCGGACGAGAGGGTCGACGCTCGCTACGAGGGATGGGTTTGTTTTTTCGCTTACCCATTTAGGGTTGGCCATAAGTTTCCTTTCTCCCCCTTGTTAGGGACTTCTTAGCGACTCTAGCGCTTGCGCCGTGTCAAATCATGCCACAAGCGTGGCGAATTCTTAGGGTTCTGGACTTGTTGAACGTTCAGTTTGGGGCCGATTTTAACTTTGACGCCTTGTGGTACAACTACTCGCTGGGGTCGAAGAGTTCTTCTCGCGTCTAGTTGCGTATTCGCCCGGGTCGGAAGCCTCTGGTGCTCAATTGGGACGTAAACGACCGTGGTTGGGGGTCAAAGTTTTTCTTTGTCGAGCGTTCATCTCTGGAGAAGGGGGGTGACTGTTCGTTCTTGTTGTCGGAGTGGCGAGTCGAGAGTATGTGTTCGACCTCTCTCTGCCTGCTTTACGTGTTTTAACCCCTTGCTTAACTTTACTTTTTTGTAGTTCCTGAGGCTGAATGATTGGAGGTGAATAATCAGTCAGAAGGCCTGACGAAGATCATTCTTAGCATCCCTGCGTCGGAGCGGAAATTTGTAAACGTCAACTTGTTGTCGACTTCTCCCACTACTCAGGACGTCATGTCGACTGTTTCATCTTCTCGGGTTAAGTGTGAGTTTTGATTGTGAAGCTTGTATATCTTTTTTATTTTATCGTCTGCTTGTGATTCATGTATTGTATGTCGTGTCAGCGTCCCTGGCTGGTCAGTCGAGTGCCCGTTTGAAGGGAGTGTCTGGGAAGGGCCTGATTGAGCAAAGGATGGCGGCGGCCAGGGCCTCGTCGAGTAAATCGATGCCGGCGGGGTCGTCGCTCCCGGCCAAAGTCGGCTCGAAAAGAAAGGCAGGTGCTTCTTCCGGCGACGTGAAGGCGGTGGAGACTCCAAAGAAGAAGGGAACGGCTGCTCATGGAGTCGAGAAGATCGACGCAGTCGGTCGATCGATTGCTGACCTTTTCCATGCCCAGGACCCGACTTTGAAGTCTGAAGTCGATGACGTCTCTCCCCTGGACTGTATTGGTGAAGCGGGATGTTCTGCGTGGAGGGTAAGTCGTCTTGACGTGTCTTTTTTGTTTTTCTTTCTCGCAGCCGGATGAAACTTTGACTGGCTTTGTTTTCTTCTAGACTTTTCAGTACCTCTTGGGGGCGTATTCTGGTGTCAAAGTAATGGTCGCTAAGGCCGAGGATGGGGCTGCTAGGTCAGAGTCCGACCTTGCGTCTTTGAAGATCGAGTTGGAAGGAGCTGAGAGCCGTTGTAGGAGGCTGAGCGCCGCTTTGTCAGAGAGTGGAAGAATTGCCAAGATGACTTGGATGCGTGTCGGAGAGAGCTCAGCGAGAGCCAATTGGGTGTTGAAGAGAAGGTGAAGCAAGCTCGAATTGAGGCTGGTCGGATCGCAGGCGACGTAGGCGCTTTTTATGCGTTGAAGTCGTGTGTCGAAATGATGGAGGAGATCGAAGAAGGCAAGCAGAGGACCTGGGACTTGAAGGCGGAGAATGAGACCATGGAGACCCTGTTTCCGAAGGGGAATCCGGGCTCGGAGCTCTTCCACTTGGCCGGTGTCGGAGAGGAATCTTTGGATGAAAGTGCCGGCAAGGACGAGGCACACTCTGGCGACACCGAACCGATTGAGCCCCAGCATTCTCCTGACTTGGTCCCTGCTAAAGGTAACGCCGCAGACCTCGATCCTTGATTGTTTTTTTTTTTTTTTTTTTTTGTAATCTGACTTGTGATCCCACTTGTGTGTGGGTAGGATATTGTTTGTTTTGGCGATCCGTCCATCATCGCGGCTCGCAGAATGTGTTTAGTGGATTGATTCGAAGTCCTACATGCGTGTAGGCGAACAATGTGTTTTGGCGACCCGTCCACCATCGCGGGTCGCGTATTTGTAAAAAATGCTTAGAATTTTATTTGATGCAATCTGTTTTTTACAAAGGATCGTACATTTGTGTGTCTGTACGTTTCGTCAGACTCTTCTAGAGAAGTTTGTTGATGACGCCTTTGTTTTGTATGTCGGGTTTGCCCGTTTGCTCCATCGAGTATGGCTTGCCGTATGTATGTGAAAAAGGAGGCCTGCAAATGTATGTGTTTATATTGAGTCATGACTTTAAGCCGAGGAGGAAAAAGCAATATGTTTCTATCGCGTAAATGTAATAAGGTGTCCTAACCTTATGTATTGTGTAAGGCAGGCGGTGTGCCGACGTGCCTGTTTGTTCATCTCCCCGTGTTCCGATCGGTCGTGTAAATGTAGTGTAAGCGCTTTTGTTTGTGACTGGATCCAGTGTGTATGTTGATGTCGTCCTGTACTTAGATTTGCAAGGAAAATGTCTTTACTCAATGTAAATGCTCAATTTCAGGAAATAGAGTCATGCTTGCGGCAATAAGAAATGTACGATAGGTGAAAGGACGTTAGTGCTTTGCCTTACTAGTTCAGAAGTGGTATAACTTTAGGTGTGTCGCGTTCCAACTTCTCGGGATTGGTCGTCCGTCTTTGTCTTCTAGTTGGTATGCTCCTTGTCCGACTATTTCTTTGACTAGGCAGGGTCCTTTCCATTGGGGTGCGAGCTTTCCGTCGGTCGGATTCTTGGTGTTCTGGAATGTTTTTCTGAGGACCCAGTCTCCAACTTTGAAGACTTTGGCTCAGACGTTCTTGTTGTAACTTCTTGCGACCTGTTGTTGGAACTTGACCATCCTAATTCTGGCTTTTTCTCTAGTCTCATCTGCGGTGTCCAAGTTGTGTGCTAGTTCGACGTCGTTCTGCTCGTTCGTCTGAAGGATGTAACGAGCAGTTGGAACCAATAGCTCGGCGGGGATGACTGCTTCGCTTCCGTAGACGAGTGAGAATGGCGACTGTCCAGTCGCGTTCTTTGGAGTGGTCCTGTCGGACCAGAGGATGAATGGGAGTTCGTTTGCCCATTTGCCTTTAGCCCCTGTGAGGCATTTCTTGAGGTTGTTGATGATGATTTTGTTGCTGGACTCGGCTTGTCCGTTGGATTGTGGATACTGAGGGGTAGAGGTGACCAATTTGATGTTCCATTGGTCGCAAAAGGCTCGAGTCTTATGACTGATGAACTGGGAGCCATTGTCGCATACGATTTCTGATGGGACGCCAAATCTGTACAAGATATTGCGTTTTATAAATGAAATGACGTGTTGATCTTTTACCTCTCGGTAGGCTTCAGCTTCGATCCATTTAGAGAAGTAGTCTGTCATGGTAAGAAGAAAGACTCGTTGACCCGACGCAGGTGGGAGTTTCCCGACGATGTCCATTCCCCATCTCATGAAGGGCCACGATGCCATAGTCGGATGGAGGAGTTCCGAAGGTTGATGAGGAACGGGTGCGTGTCGTTGACAAGCGTCGCACTTCTTGGTGTACTCCATCGCGTCTCTATTCATTGTGGGCCAGTAGTATCCGTTTCGCAAGGCTTTTCCCGAGAGGCTTCGTCCGTCGGTATGGTTTCCACATTCTCCTTCATGTAATGATTGTAAGATACGTCCGAATTCTGGAGTCTTGAGGCATCGTAGGAGTATCCCTGTGACAGATCTTTTGTACAAGATATTATTTATGATATCGAAAGAAAGTGCTTGTACCTTCAGCCTTTTTGCTTCTGTTTTGTCGTTGGGTAGGATGCCGTCTCTTAGCCATTTGATGTAAGGTAGTGTCCAGTCGTCATGAGCGCTGACAATGTCTTCTTCTAGTCGGTCGCCTATCTCCATTGTGACAAGTTCCTCTAATGGTGTGATCGACTCCTTGGGTGTTTCCGGGACAGCTGGTGTCATGACGTGTGCCAATGGGATGTTCGGAAATTCCTTTGGATCCAGGACGGACCCCAGATTGGCTAGTGCGTCAGCTTGAGAGTTAAGATCTCTAAGTACCTGTCTGATGTCGAACGTTTGGAATTGGTCGATCAACTTCTTGGCCACTCCCAGGTAAGCTATCATCCTGACGTCCTTTGCATTGTACGACCCTTGTATTTGGTTTACGACTAAGAGGGAGTCGTAAATGACTTCAATTTCCTGGACTCCTAGGTCACGGGCCAGGATGAGCCCAAATATAAGTGCTTCGTATTCAACTTCGTTGTTGGTCGCGTCCCATTCGCATCTCACGACATGGGCTATCTTGTCCCCTTGTGGCGATTTCAGCACGACCCCTAGCCCCGATCCTCTGGCGTTCGACGCACCATCTGTGTGGAGCTCCCATTTACTTGTTTCCCCCATCGCGAGTAACTGTGTTGCTTCCTTGGTGGCTCCTTGCTCTAGGGTCGGGCTGAAGTCTGCCACAAAGTCAGCCAGGGCTTGCGACTTGATCGCTGTTCTGGGCTCGTACTCGATGTCATAGCCGCTGAGGTGTATGGCCCACTTGGCCATTCGTCCTGTGAACTCAGGTTTCCTCATGATTGCTGTTTTGGGGCGAAAAGATCAAATGACCTAAATCACCTTAGACGGGGTAACTAGTCGATCGGATTATAGATATCAAACCAATCTAAATAGACAATCAACCAATAAAGAAGAAATACGAGAAATCAAAGTGATTTTATTGATATATTGACGATTGAGCCGGATCAAAGTACAACTTATCCTTGGAGGACGAGAGATCGGATCTGGTTTGACCGGTGACTCTAGGGCACGACCGGTGGGGATTGAGCGATGTTTCGTGGAGAGTAAGCTAGAATCAGTGTGTTCCTTTGTTTTTCTTCAGAGTAAATCAGCGGATGTGGTGTTGTAATCGTGTGTGTCTTTGCTTGCCCGATCGAGGTCCATATATGGAAACTTTTCCCTTCCGACCGTTATCCATCGTTGGCAATATTTCGTGCTTTAATTCTGGGTGAGATCTTTGGGATTTGCCCTTAATTGCCGTCATAATCTCTGTGTTGAATGTTGTGGCCGTTACCTTCAATCAGGCATTTAATGCTCGAGCGAGATCCTCAGAGCTGGTCAGGTGCTACTCGTCTGCAGGGTGTCCGATGCTTCTTTCCGTTCTCTCTTAGACTTCGATTTCGTTTGGACCTGGGCCCAGCTTGCTCGTCTGATTTCCTTGGAGGATGATGGGCCCAACAATAGCCCCAAGTTGTTTTGGGCTCGAGGCTTGCTAAGGGATGGAGTCCAAACAACTTTCCACCACACGATCTCCACCTTCTGGTTTTGGTGCATCAAACCAGGGCTACGTGGCGGAAATCGCATGGCACGATGGGACACTTCTGAAGTCTGTCGTCTCCCTCCATAAATTCGAAACAGGCTTTTGCCGATTTGACTTCATCTTCTCCATTTGCATCTTCATCTGGTAGGTTTTCTCAAGTCCTTCAAAGATTGCTCTGCGATTCCCTCCCCTTTCTGTTTTAGAAATGGTCTCCAGTGAAGCTTCTGAGTCGTTGGCAACTCATTCGAACTAGAGCAAGGACGGGGTCCCCCCCCCCCCTTCATTCTGAAAGAGACAAACGCTCTGACGAGTACGCTGTCGCAAGTGGAATTGGAGCAGATCCTCCAAGTCGGAGGGTTTCCTCCGGAGACGGTTGCAAGGCTGCCGCATCCAAACGAGAGGGCCGACGCTCGCTATGAAGGATGGGTTTGCTTCTACGCGTACCCATTTAGGATTGGGCACAAATTTCCTTTCTCCTCTCTCATCAGAGACTTCTTGGTGACCCTAGCGCTTGCGCCGTGTCAAGTTATGCCACAAGAGTAGCGAATCCTCAGGGTTCTGGACCTGTTGAATGTCCAGTCTAGGTGACGGGGCTAAAGATGCACAAGCAAATGTCGTTGATTAGCCTTATCAAAGTAAATTATCCTAACCAACCTACTAAACAGAGTATAGCAGACAAGTAAGGGTCGAATCCCACAGAGAAGGTATGATGTAGTATGCAAACGTGAATGACGAGTAACAAGTAACTGGGGGTTTTATAATCAAGAGAGAAAACAAGCAAAGTAAACAAATTTGGTTTATGTAGGAAGAAAGTATGATGAGGGGAAGTAGTTCCACTAGATCGAAATCCACAATACAGAGATAGAGTTTGATCACTGAAATCTATTTTGTCCAAGTTCGTTTATTTATCCTTATAGTCGTTCCCACCCTGATCGTAAGTACTATTGATTCTCACAGTTGTCAATAGACTTATTACTATGCCAATGATAAAGCACAACTGATTCTCACAGTTGTCAGCATACTTTACCACCAACACAACAATAGCAATGCACACAAGGATATAGGATACATTCAAGTAGAAAGACGTACAAGTACTCACTCCCCTACTTAACATGCAATTGATTCTCACACACAATTGTACGCTCGGGACCCCTATACGCACAATTGTGTTTGCCACTAGATATGCACTCGGAACCCCTATATGCAATCCTAACAATTGATAAAAAGTATTCAACCTAGTTGAGCAGGCTAAGAAGAACAACAAGAAATCAATATCAATATAACCAAGAGAATCAATCCAACATTTATAAGGATAAGAACAAGGAATAGAAATCTCACAAACACATCAACTGTACTGCTTCAATCGTCTAGCAGAACCAAGGGAAATTAGCTCTCCATCAAAGGGGATGAAAAACTCTAATTAGAAAACTACGTCTGAAACAATAGTGCGTCTGATGATGATGATTTGGAGGCTGTGGGAAAAGAGGTTAAATAGAGTTAACCTAAGTCTCCAAGATCACAAACCATATCTTACAAGGAAATAAAATAATAAAATAAAGGAAATCTGACTAATGCATAAAAGGAAATAAAGTAAAATAAAATAACTCTGGCCGCGAGGTCATTAAGCGCAGCCATCGCGGGGCGGTGAAGATCCACCGCGGGGCGTCGAACTCTCCACCGCTGGGTGGTGGCTTCCTCTGTCGCGGGCTCCATTCTTCACTGAGAGTCATCGCCGGGTCGCGGCGAAGTCGCCGCGGGGCGGTGAACTCCAGTCCTCCAGCTCTCTTCTTCTTTTCTTCTTTTGCTGCTCTCCAATACTACCAATTGTTGGTAACCTTCTCCATAGCAGCTCCATCTAAGCTGCAAATCCTTGAATTTCTTCACTTCTCTCCATAACATCTGAATTGCAGACTTAGCACCAAAACTCATCCAAAACTCCTCCAAATTATGCTAATAGTTGCTAGTAAAGGTGTATGAAATAACACCTATCAAATTCCCTCATACTTAGACCTTTACTCGTCCCGAGTAAACTAAAGAAAAGCCCACCCTCTCAATCAACACCAAGGCCTCAGGAAGTACAAGAAAACGTTACACTAGCAACTACAACATATCAACAATAAGCTCTAGACAACCAAAATAAGTGATGCAAAGATAGTCTAATCCTAACTCCAATCTAGCTCCTTATCGCTCCATGAGTGGCCTACCCGACAGTCCTTCTTTGACTCCCTTCTTATGACGCCTCCACCAAGATATGAAAAGGAATCCTAGAATCACTCTTATTCTTTTACGCTCATCTTGCCTAGGCGCCCTTTCGGGTTTTCACCTAGTCACTCATTTCATTTTGCTAGATATCTCACCAATACTCACATCACTCCAGTCCACTTTTGCCCTGGTCTATACCAGTCGGACTACCTGTTTTTTACCTGGACTGCCCTTTCGGGTTTTCAGTCCATCCCAGGATTTTGATTGCCTTTTTATTTCTTTCTGGCTTTTTCGATTTTTTTTTTTAAATCCGAAAACAGAAACGGAAACAACAATGCAGAAAATGAATGCAGAAATAAACTATGTACAATAGCTAGCAAGAAAGCAAGTCTATATCCTCCCCCATACTTAAACCGAACATTGTCCTCAATGTGGAAAAGAGAACATCAAATGGTAGGGGAAGAAGAAATAAACTCACTATGGACCGGAAAGTGGTGGTGGGTACATCCCAAAGTAGTCCCTCATATGAGCGTCCATAGTGTCCAGACGCTCATCTATCTCTGCGTGGAGCTGGGTCTGCCAAGTCTGCAGACTGGTCTCTACTCGGGAATTCCACCGATCCTGACGCGTGGAGAAAGCATCCCATCTAGAGTACATCTCCTGCCATGGTGCGACAGGTCCGTACAAAGACGAATGCTCCTCGAATTGTGAAGAACCGGGGTCGTCCCCCCTACAGGATCAGCGGCAGCATCTCCACCACTAGGGCCCTCTCCAAATGGACCTGAAGGAGCAACGGCAGGGACATCATCGACCGGCATCATGCTATCGCTCTGAATCCACCAACCCGCGTATGAAGGTGAGTACGTGAACTCCCGCGGCACAGTCAAAATATGGCCCTCATAAGATGCCCAGACCAAATCGCCATCCTGCCCCAGTGGCTTCATCATGGAGCACACCTTCATGTGTGCTAAATCATATACTGCGCAAGGGACCGGCCGAGGAATCTGATCGCAGGCAATCACCTTGGCACAAAGGAGTGTAATAAGACCACCCCCACAAATATCACGCGCCTCGCCATCACGAATCCTCTTCAGGGAACCCAAGAAAAGGGTAGCCCAACACGGCGTGTACTCTACAGTCCCCAGGATGCTCATAAACCACTGTAAGTCCTTCATGGGTACCTTCCCATCATCCGCATGGCCGAAGAAATCTCTCATCATCACCTTGTGGATCAACCGCACACACAGATTCACCAATTTGGAATTCACTTCCTGACCCTTCCTGAAACTCCTTCCTGTGGCCGCACGCCAGAAGTCTATCATCTCGGACTCATGAAGCCCACCAGACCATCCATCAGTTGGGTCCTTCGTAATACCCAGGGCCTCATTCATCACCTTCTTAGACAAGGAATACGCGTGCCCATTGTATTTGAAATGAATCTTGCGCAAGTGCCTGTCCCCCGAGTTATTGGTGATCTTCACGAAGGAAGCAATAAACTGATAGCACAGCTCGGGGTACGCGGGGCAGTCTTGTCCAGAAAGTTTCCTAACCCACATTGTGTCAAACACATTGTCACACTAGCGAGCAAACCCATCTGCTCCAGAGTCTGCTTGTGGAAGAACTTCGAAGCCAACACCTTCCTCACCTTCACAATGTTGTACACCTCACTCTCATCCCTAGTCGACACTTTCTTCTTGCCTTTGGATGCCATAAGTAGGAAATTGAAATGCTCAAATCAAAAGGCAGACAAGGAACACTCACAATCAAGCAAACACGGATCCTGGAGAGACTCAGCGCGGGGCGGCAGGGTCGCAGCGAGATCGGCGCGGGGCGGTAGCAACAGTGACGCAAAGCGGGAGCAACGCGAGGCGGAACTACGGAGGCGCGGTGGGGTTGTGTTTGGGCTTGGTTGTGAGGCTAGACTCCAATTTGGGGATTGGGGGCTAGATTATGCTCAAGGTCGAGAGGGGATTCAGGGAGAGAGAGGGAAAATAGATATGGGGGCTTAAGGGATGCATTGGAATGGGGGTTAGATAGTGGGTTAGGTCAGGAAAAGGGAAAGGAAAAGGGGTGATGGGCCGGTCATGTACCATGGCCCAGAAGAGAAATCTTGGCCCATAAAGAGGCCCAATCCATCAAAACCTTAGTGACCACTTAAGAAATAAGTTTTTACTCACCCGGTTAAGGTTTTTTCGGGACCCATTATTCTTGCTTTTTTTTTCAAAGAGTTGAGAAGTTATACCTGACCGTCACCGCGGGGCGGGGAGCTCCACCGCGGGGCGGTAAGGGGGCGCTGTGGGGCGGTGAGAATGGCTGGGTACCACATCTCATCTCGGTTTTACTTTCGCACCTATAATGTGAGTAACAGGCGAACGAAACAAAGCAAAATAAACTACGAAGATAATCTAATAAAAGAGAAAAATCAAGGAAAAACTAACACGGGTTGCCT
The DNA here is from genome assembly GCA_027886185.1 of Rheum nobile. Taxonomy (NCBI): domain Eukaryota; kingdom Viridiplantae; phylum Streptophyta; class Magnoliopsida; order Caryophyllales; family Polygonaceae; genus Rheum; species Rheum nobile. Next base: position 1,529,767 of record WOAB01000207.1, on the reverse strand, counting down.
CCCGGACAGCGCCTTGGTTATCGTCATTGGCTCGACGTACTACAAATCAACTACCATCTCGAATAGGATCCCTTTGGAATCCTCCAACTCGTCTCTTCCTGTGGGGACCTCTCATGGAAGGGTTTAAACCTTAGACCATGTTCCTGCCTTGCCATCCACTCCATGTTCATCCTCTTTGGAGTGTCTCCCCCATACTTAGAACGATGCGGGGGCCGATACGGCTCAATCTGAATATGCTGCACATCACTAGATAAAGGTTTATAGCCTTGTATGGTTAGTGCAGGGGGGCAAGTGCCCAAAGCAGAGGAAATGGGGTCTCCTATATCATCTAGCAAGACATTATCAATATGCAATTCATGCAAATCATGCAATTCAATAGGTCCATCAGGAGTGGGACACTCAACTACGGTCTCTACTGCATCAATTTTAACATTTCCATGCACAGAATCATCAATATCATTAATGCAGAGAGGAGCGGGTAATTCAATGGAATTGGCATTATGAATATCATGTCTGAAAATTATTCCATCAAATTCCATAGTCAGGGTACCACTATCAACATCAATCTTAGTCATGAAAGTTTTCATAAAAGGTTGCCCTAGCATAATAGGGGCAACTTGTTTATCATAATCCATATCCATAACAAAGAAATCATCAGGGAACATCAAGGGACCTATCCTAACAAGGACATCTTCTACAATACCCTTTGGGGGTACACAAGAACCATCAGCAAGCTGTATAACAATATTAGTATCATACAAGGGTCCTAATTCCAATTTTGCAATCAATGAATAGGGTAGGACATTAATTGAGGCACCCAAGTCTAGCAGTGCTTTCTCAAAAAGATGCCCACCTATAGTGATAGGAATTGTAAAAGTACCTGGATCCTTGCATTTCTCAGGCAGACGTTTTTGAACCACCGCTGACACTTGTTCACCCACTGGACTCTTCTTCTGGGTCTTTTGTTTCTGAGCCCTCTTCACCGTGCATAGCTCCTTTAAGAACTTGGCGTATCGCGGGATAGCCTTAATAAGCTTCAGCAGGGGGATGTTCACCTCACAGTTCTGAAATGTCTCAAACAGATCCCTGTCGTCGACAACTCTTCTAGCCTTTAGCGCCTCAGGAAAAGGTGTTGGGGGCTTCTCTGAACCTAGAGGGGGAAACATGGGCCGAACGTAATTATCAACATAGGTGTCTTCAGCAGGAACAAAGTTTCGAGGATCAGGTCGCGGCGAGCCCACCGCGGGGCATAAGTGATCGCCGCGGGGCGGTGGAGTCGCGGTGTCATCGACCGCGGGGCGCTCAGTGATTTCTTTCTCCGGATTCTCGTTCTCCTCTTCAGCAATAGGAGCAACGACTGTCTTGCCACTTCTTAGCGTGATAGCACTCACATTTTCTCTGGGATTCACAGTGGTCTAGGATGGCAGAGAGTTTGAGGCCCTTTGGTTAATCTTGGTCACCTCATCGGCTAACTGGCCAATCTGCCTCTCCATGTTCTTGATACTTGACTCAGTGGCTTGCACATGTGTGGCAAAGTGCTGAGTCAACGTCTTCAGCAAATCCTCAATAGAAGCTCCAGAAGTTTGACCTTGAGGTCTCTGTTGGTATTGAGCTCTTTGCTGGTACTGTTGTTACTGAGCTGGCTGGTATTGCTGTTGTGCCGGCTGCTGGCCGCCCTGAGGGTCACTCCATCTGAATCCTAGGTGATCACGGCCTCTCTGGTTGTAATTAGGTTGTCCACCATATTGTTGTCTAGGAGCGCCATAGCCTCCTACAGCATTGACTTCGACAACACCGTCCTCTTGCAGCTGAGGACAAGCCTCGGTGTGGTAGGCCTGATTAGAGCAAAGACCGCATGCTCTGGCGTGTTGAGGGGCATTCTGATTTGCTATCTTTATAACTATCTCCTTCAACTCGGCCAACTCAGACAACACCGGGCTTGGTCCTGCAGGGGTCACAGCATTGACCGCCTTCCTCTGGTATGTCTTCCCGAAATTCCGGGTGCTCTCACTCATTTCCTGGAGTCTATTCATGGCGTCATCCGGTGTCAGGTTCAGAATACTTCCACCGCATGCAGCATCAACTATTCTTCTTTCTTGGTCCAGCAGACCATTGTGCAAATAGAGAACAAGATCTTGCTTGGCATACCCGTGGAATGGGCAGCTGGAACAAAGCCTCTTGTACCTCTCCAAATAATCATAAAGTGTTTCATCACCAGTCTGCTCGATGTTGGCAATTGCCTTTTTCAAAGCATTTGCCTTCTTCGTGGGAAAATATTTGTCCAGGAATGCTTTGTGAAGCTTCGTCCATGTATCTATGGTTCCTGGCGGCAGGTGATAATACCAATCGCTCGCAGAGTCGAGTAGAGAAAAACCAAAAGCTCTCATCTTAATTTGATCTTCGGTCACGTTCCTGGGCTTCATGGTCATGCAGACATTGTGGAACTTGCCCAGGTGAGAAATCGGATCCTCTCCACTCAGACCGTGGAATTTAGGGAGGTAAGCAACAACTCCCGACTTCAATTCAAAGTTTACCCCTTCTCCTAGTGCAGGGATGATGACAGCTAGGGGTTGAGCCCCAATATTCGGCTCAGTAAGCTCTCTCAGAGTTCCAGTTCCAGTAATTGCAACAACTGGGGTAGTAATAGTCTTAACGGTCTCAGTCTCAGCGGTTTCGACCTCTTTTTCCTCTCCTCTTCGATTGCGCAGGCTTCCAAGAAAAGATCTTTCAATCTCTGGATCCAAAGCTAGAAGGGGAGAGTCAGTACTACGGGTGTCGACCATAAGATAGGTCTCCACCAACAATCAATCACGAAAACACACAACAAACAAAAACCTTCCCCGGCAACGGTGCCAAATTTGACGGGGCTAAAGATGCACAAGCAAATGTCGTTGATTAGCCTTATCAAAGTAAATTATCCTAACCAACCTACTAAACAGAGTATAGCAGACAAGTAAGGGTCGAATCCCACAAAGAAGGTATGATGTAGTATGCAAACGTGAATGACGAGTAACAAGTAACTGGGGGTTTTATAATCAAGAGAGCAAACAAGCAAAGTAAACAAATTTGGTTTATGTAGGAAGAAAGTATGATGAGGGGAAGTAGTTCCACTAGACCGAAATCCACAATACAGAGATAGAGTTTGATCACTGAAATCTATTTTGTCCAAGTTCGTTTATTTATCCTTATAGTCGTTCCCACCCTGATCGTAAGTACTATTGATTCTCACAGTTGTCAATAGACTTATTACTATGCCAATGATAAAGCACAACTGATTCTCACAGTTGTCAGCGTACTTTACCACCAACACAGTAATAGCAATGCACACAAGGATATAGGATACTTGCAAGTAGAAAGACGTACAAGTACTCACTCCCCTACTTAACATGCAATTGATTCTCACACACAATTGTACGCTCGGGACCCCTATACGCACAATTGTGTTTGCCACTAGATATGCACTCGAAACCCCTATATTCAATCCTAGCAATTGATAAAAAGTATTCAACCTAGTTGATCAGGCTAAGAAGAACAACAAGAAATCAATATCAATATAACCAAGAGAATCAATCCAACATTTATAAGGATAAGAACAAGGAATAGAAATCTCACAAACACATCAACTGTACTGCTTCAATCGTCTAGCAAAACCAAGGGAAATTAGCTCTCCATCAAAGGGGATGAAAAACTCTAATTAGAAAACTACGTCTGAAACAATAGTGCGTCTGATGATGATGATTTGGAGGCTGTGGGAAAAGAGGTTAAATAGAGTTAACCTAAATCCCCAAGATCACAAACCATATCTTACAAGGAAATAAAATAATAAAATAAAGGAAATCTGACTAATGCATAAAAGGAAATAAAGTAAAATAAAATAACTATGGCCGCGAGGTCATTAAGCGCAGCCACCGCGGGGCGGTGAAGATCCACCGCGGGGCGTCGAACTCTCCACCGCTGGGCGGTGGCTTCCTCTGGCGCGGGCTCCATTATTCACTGAGAGTCATCGCCGGGTCGCGGCGAAGTCGCCGCGGGGCGGTGAACTCCAGTCCTCCAGCTCTCTTCTTCTTTTCTTCTTTTGCTGCTCTCCAATACTACCAATTGTTGGTAACCTTCTCCATAGCAGCTCCATCTAAGCTGCAAATCCTTGGATTTCTTCACTTCTCTCCATAACATCTGAATTGCAGACTTAGCACCAAAACTCATCCAAAACTCCTCCAAATTATGCTAATAGTTGCTAGTAAAGGTGTATGAAATAACACCTATCACTAGGGCTAGCTTCAATTTTGACGCTTTGTGGTACAACTACTCGTTGGGGTCAAAGAGTTCTTCCCGTGTCCAGTTGTGTATCCGATCGGGTCGGAAGCCCCTGGTGTTCAATCTGGACGTGAACGACCGCGGATGGGGGTCGAAGTTTTTCTTCATCGAGCGTTCTTCTCTAGAGAAGGGGGGCGACTTCTCGTTCTTGTTGTCGGAGTGGCGAGTCGAGAGTATGTGTTCGACCTTTCATTGCCTATTTATGTGTCTTAACCCCTTGTTTTAACTTTTCTTTTTTGTAGTTCCTGAGGCGGAAGAGTTGGAAGTTGACGCTCAATCGGAGGGTTTGTCGAAGATTATTCTCAGCATCCCTGCGTCGGAGAGGAAGTTTGCAAACGTCAATTTGTTGTCGACCTCCCCTGCTACCCAAGACGTTATGACAACTGTCTCGTCGTCTCGTGTCAAGTGTGAGTTCTGATTTCTGTTATACTTATGTTTTTTATTTCGTCATCTGCTTTGTGATTTTTGTATTCTCTGTCGTGTCAGCGTCTCCGGCCGATCGGTTGAGTGCTCGTCTGAAAGGAGTGTCCGGGAAGGGGTTGATAGAACAGAAGAAGGCGGCGGCCAAAGCTTCGTCGAGTAAATCGACTCCGGCGGAAACAATGCTCCAGGCCAAGGTTGGCTCGAAGAGAAAGGCGCCTCTTCTGGTGACGCGAAGGCGGCGGAGATTCCAAAGAAGAAGGGGACGACTACTCGAGAAGTCGACAAGATTGACGCGGTTGGTCAATCGATTGCTGACCTCTTCCACACCCAGGACCCGACTCTGAAATCCGAGGTCGACGACGTCTCTCCCCTGAACTGCATTGGTGAAGCGGGATGCTCCGCGTGGAGGGTAAGTTGCCTTGTCGTGTTTTTTCTTTCCTTTTCGTGGTTTTGACTGAAACTTTTGATTGGCTTTGTTTTCCTTCCAGACTTTTTAGTACCTCTTGGGGGCGTATTCTGGTGTCAAAACAATGGCCGCTAAGGTCGAGGACAGGGCTGCTAGGTCAGAGTCCGACCTCGCGTCTTTGAAGATCAAGTTGGAAGGGGCTGAGAGTCGTTGTCGGGAGGTTGAGCGCCGCTTTGTCAGGGAGCTGAGGAACTGCCAAGATGACTTGGATGCGTGTCGAAGAGAGCTCAGTGAGAGCCAATCAGGTGTCGAGGAAAAAGTGAAGCAGGCTCGGATTGAGTCCGGTCGGATCGCAGACGACGTAGGCGCTTTTTACGCGCTGAAGTCGCGTCTCGAGATGATGGAGGAGTTTGACGAAGGCAAGCAGGGGATTTGGGACTTGAAGGTAGAGAAGGAGACCATGGATTCCCTATTTCCAAAGGGGGATCCAGGTCTAGAGCTCTTTCAATTGGCCGGCGTCGGAGAGGAAACTTTGGATGAAAGTGTCGGCGAGGATGAGGCCCACTCTGGTGATACCGAGCCACTCGAGCCCCAGCCTTCTCTTGACCCGGACCCTACTGAAGGTAATGTTGCCGACCCCGATCCTTGATTTGTTTTTCTTGCAGTCTGACTTGTGATCCCACTTGTATGTGGGTAAGACATTCTGTGTTTTGGCGATCCGTCCACCATCGCGAGTCACCGAATGTTTTTTAGTGGATGTTTCTGAAGTTCTACGCAGATGTAGGCAGACAATGTGTTTTGGCGGCTCGTCCACCATCGTGGGTCGCGTATTTGTAAGAAAATGCTCTAGACTTTTATTTGATGCATACTGTTTTTTACAAAGGATTGTATGTCTGTGCGTTTCGTACATGTCGTCAGACTATTCTAGAGAAGTTTGTCGATGACGCTTGTGTTTTGTGTGTCGGGTTTGCCTGTGTGCTCCGTCGAGTAGGGCTTGCCGTATGTATGTAAAAAAGGAGGCATGCAAATGTATGTGTTTGTATTAGTCATGACTTTGAGCCGGGGAGGGAAAGCAATATGTTTCTATTGCGTAAATGTAATAAGGTGTCTTAACCTTATGTATTGTATAAGGCAGGCGGTGTGCCGACGTGCTTGTTTGTTCATCTCCCCGTATTCCGATCGATCATGTAAATGTAGTGTAAGCGCTTTTGTTTATGACTGGATCCAGTGTGTATGTCGATGTCGTCCTGTACTTATGTTTTGCAAGGAAGAAGTCCTTACTTAGTGTCAAAAGAAACATGTCAAGAAATAAAGTTATGCATGCGACAACAAGTAATATACGATATGTGGAGATATGTCAGGGTCTAACCTTGCCACTTTAGAAGTGGTATAACTTTAGATGTGTCGCGTTCCAACTTCTTGGGATTGGTCGACCGTCTTTGTCCTCTAGTTGGTATGCTCCTTGTCCGACTACTTCAGTGATTAGGTAGGGTCCTTCCCACTGAGGTGCAAGCTTTCCATCGGTCGGACTCTTGGTATTCTGGAACGTTTTTCTGAGGACCCAGTCCCCAACCCTTAAAGACTTTGGCTCGAACGTTCTTGTTGTAGCTCCTTGCGACTTGTTGTTAGAACTTGACCATCCTGATCTGAGCTCTTTCTCTAGTCTTTTCCACCGTATCCAGGTTGTGTGCTAGTTCAACGTCGTTCTGCTTGTTTGTTTGAAGGCTGCAATGAGCAGTCAGAACCAATAACTCAGCGGGGATGACCGCCTCACTCCCATAGACGAGTGAAAACGGCGACTGTCCGGTCGCGTTCTTTGGAGTGGTCCTGTCGGACCAGAGGATGAATGGGAGTTCGTCTGCCCATTTGCCTTTAGCCCTTGTGAGGCATTTCTTGAGGTTATTGATGATGATTTTGTTGCTGGACTCGGCTTGTCCGTTGGATTGTGGATACCGAGGGGTGGAGGTGACTAACTTGATGCCCCATTGGTCGCAAAAGGCTCGAGTCTTATGGTTGATGAACTGGGAGCTATTATCGCACACGATTTCTGATGGGACGCCAAATCTGCACAAGATATTGCGTTTTATAAATGAAATGACGTGTTGATCTTTTACCTCTCTGTAGGCTTCAGCTTCGATCCATTTGGAGAAGTAGTCTGTCATGGCGAGGAAGAAGACTCTTTGACCCGACGCAGGTGGGAGTTTCCCGACGATGTCCATTCCTCACCTCATAAAGGGCCATGGCACTAGAGTCGGATGGAGGAGCTCCGAAGGTTGATGAGGAACGGGTGCATGGCGTTGACAGGCGTCGCACTTCTTGGTGTATTCCATAGCGTCTCTGTTCATGGTGGGCCAGTAGTATCCGTTTCGCAAGGCTTTTCCGGAGAGGCTTCGTCCGCCGGTATGGTCTCCGCACTCTCCCTCATGTAACGATTGTAGGATACGTCCGACCTCTGGAGTCTTGAGGCACCGTAGGAGTATCCCTGTGACAGATCTTTTGTACAAGATGTTATCTATGAAATCGAAAGAGAGTGTTTGTACCTTTAGCCTTTTTGCTTCTGTTTTGTCGTTGGGCAGGATGCCGTCTCTTAGCCATTCGATGTAAGGCAGTGTCCAGTCGTCATGGGTGTTGGCAATGTCTTATTCTGGTCGGTCGCCTATCTCCATCGCGACAAGTTCCTCTAATGGTGTGGTTGACTCACTGGATGTTCTCGGGACGGCTGGCGTCATGATGTGTGCCAACGGGATGTATGGAAATTCCTTCGGATCCAAGACGGACCCTAGATTGGCGAGTGTGTCAGCTTAAGAATTAAGATCTCTTGGTACCTGTCTGATATCGAATGTTTGGAATTGGTTGATCAACTTTTTAGCTACTTCCAGGTAGGCTAACATTCTGACGTCTTTTGCATTGTATGACCCTTGTACTTGGTTTACGACCAGGAGGGAGTCGCAAATGACTTCGATCTCTTTAATTCCTAGGTCACGGGCCAGGATGAGTCCGAATATGAGTGCCTCGTATTCAGCTTCATTGTTGGTCGCGTTCCATTCGCACCTCACGGCCTAGGCTATCTTGTCCCCTTGTGGCGATTTCAGCACGACCCCTAGCCCCGATCCTCTGGCGTTCGATGCACCGTCGGTATGGAGTTCCCATTTACTTGTTTCCTCCGTCGCGAGCAATTGTGCTGCCTCTTTAGCGGCTTCTTGTTCTAGGGTCGGGCTGAAGTCTGCCACAAAGTCAGCCAAGGCCTGCGACTTGATCGCCGTTCTGGGCTCGTACTCGATGTCGTAGCCGCTAAGGTGTATGTCCCATTTGGTCGTTCGTCCTGTGAACTCAGGTTTCCTCATGATCGCTCTCATGGGATGATTAGTGCGGACAATTATAGTGTGGGATTCGAAATAAGGTTTGAGCTTGTTCGAGGCCATTACCAATGATAGTACAAGTTTTTCAAGCGACGAGTACCTTGTTTCCGATGGTAGTAGCGTTCGACTGACGTAGTATATTGGCGATTGCTTGCCATCCTCTTCTCTGATCAATACTGCGCTCACAGCTGACTCTGACACTGCTAAATATAGCAATAATGGCTCGTCGTCTTTGGGCTTGGTCAGTAACATGGGACTGGCAAGATATTCCTTTAGGTTCTGAAACACAGCTTCGTGCTCTTCCGTCCATTGAAAGGATTTGTTCTTCTTGAGAGCGTCGTGAAAGGGTTTACATTTGTCGGGTGACTTTGAGATGAATCTGTTCAGAGCTGCTATCCGACCTATCAGTTTTTGCACGTCCTTGACGCATCGGGGGGATCGGAGGTTGATGAGGGCCTTGACCTGTTCTGGGCTGGCTTCTATTCCTCTTTGCGTCACCATGTACCCTAGGAATTTTCCTGACGATACCCCGAAAGAACACTTCATAGGATTCAATTTCATGTTGTATCTTTTTAGTACCTCGAAGCTGTCGCGAAGGTGGTCAATATGATCTTCCTTCTTTGACTTGACCAGCATGTCGTCTATGTAGACTTCCATCGTGTCCCCGATCTGGTCTTTAAACATCTTGTTGACCAGTCGTTGGTAGGTAGCCTCTTCATTTTTTAGTCTGAAGGGCATTACTTTGTAACAATAGATACCTTAGCTTGTGATGAATGTCGTCTTCTCTTGGTCCTCGGGCTCCATGAGGATTTGATTGTAGCCACTGAACGCGTCCATGAAGGTTAACATTCCGTGTCCCGCCGTTGCGTCGAACATGGCATCGATGTGGGGGAGTGGAAACGAGTCTTTAGGACAAGCTTTGTTGAGATCGGTGAAGTCGATGCAGACTCTCCACTTGCCATTCTTCTTTTGAACTACGACTACGTTGGCGAGCCAACCGGGATAGTGGACTTCCCTTATCTTCCATGTTTCTAACAAGCTCTTGACTTCGTCGTCGACTATCTTGTTTCGTTCTAGGGCGAACTTCCTGCGGTTTTGCTTCACAGGGGGTGAGATGGATCTACATTCAACTTATGAGTAATAATGTTCGGAGATATACCGACCATGTCCTCATGTGACCATGCAAAACAATCAGTATTGGATCTGAGAAAATCAAGAATCTGTTGTCTGGTCGAGTCGTCCAAATCCGACCCGACCCTTACCGTTTGGTTTGGGTTTGAAGGATCTAGCACGATTTCGTCGAGTTTTTCCATTTCTGGTTCGGCGTATCGACTAGGTCCCTCGCCGCTCTGTGATTGCTATACGGCCTTATGCTCGACGACGCTTTTCATGGAGGCGACGTAGCATTCCTTGGCTGCCCTTGGTCTCCCTTGATTTCTTGGACTCCCCACTTGGTAGGGAACTTGATGACTTGATGGTACGTCGAAGGTACCGCCTTCATAGCGTGTATCCATGGCCTGCCAAGAATGCATTTATAGGAAGACGGGAAATCTAGGACTAGGAATTTCACCTGTTGGTTGACTCCTCCGGCGTACGTTGTGAGAACGATTTCGCCAATAGTGTGCTTAACCTCGCCACTAAACCCGACCAGTGGGGTCGATTTCTTGATCAGGTCGTCCTCACCCAGACCCATCCCTTTGAGGGCATCGAAGGTCAAGAGGTTGGTCGAACTCCCTGTATCGATTAGTACTCTTCGTATCAAACAATTCCCAATAGACAAAGAGATTACCAGACCATCGTGATGACTCTCTGATCCGTCGGCGTCGGATTCGTCGAATGTGACCGTCGGGAGATCGAAGAACTTGTTTGGCTTGAATTCTGGCGCTTCGGGCCTATCGCCCTTGCTTTCCTTTGTACGTCGCTTGGCCGCTGAGTATGTGTTTCCACATACGTCCGAACCACCTGAAATAATGTTGACAATCTTTGTATGAACAGGAGATGGAGGTTTGTCTTGTTTTACCTGATCTCGCCGTTCCATGGTGGCTTTGGCTCACTCCGAGATTACGTCGCATAGGAGCCCCTGCGCGAGCAATCTTGCGACCTCTTTTCGCAGGGCGATGCACTCGTCTGTCGAGTGACCGTGGTCGCCGTGGAATTCGCACCATCGGTTTTTGTCCTTTTTGACGTCTGGTCGATCGCTCTTTCGGGGCCATCTTACCTCTTTTCCATATTTGTCGAAACTCTTGACGAGCTCCGACACAGAAATGTTAAGGTTGTAAGATTGAACCCTGGGAGGCAACGTCGAACCGTCTCTCCAGTCTTGAGACCTGTCTTGGAAAGAGTTTACTTGACTTTGCTCGCTTCGGTTACGAGGATAGGGATGATGGCGTATGTCTCGACGGTTGTCGGATGAGGATTTGTGATCGGATTGATCAGGTTCATGAGAGGCTTTTCGCGACTCATGGTCTTCTTCCAGTCGCACCTCGGCCATGGTTTTGGCCTGGACATCTTCGAAGCTTCTGCACGGGTACTTGGTGATCTCGTTGTAGAGGTTGCTGTCTTTGATCAATCCTTATCGGAAGGCTTCGATGGAGGTGGTGACGTCGCAATAGGGGATCGCGACTTTCTCCTTATTGTACCTGTTAAGATAACTTCGGAGAGGTTCGTTTTACCTTTGGGTGATCCGGTAGAGGTCGCTCGATTGTCTTTCGAGCCTCCGACTGCTAGCGAATTGGCTTTTGAAAGAGTTGACCAGGTTTGTGAACGATGCAATCATTCCCTGAGGCAAACGCATAAACCAAGTTAGTGCGGGGCCCGCAAGGGTCGTGCCAAAGCTTTTGCACATGACAGCCTCGCGACTCTCCCTTGGAACGGATGCAGTCATCAATTTTTGTTTATAGATAGAAATGTGGTCATTTGGGTCGTTGGTGCCGTCGAACGTCGCCATGGTGGGGAGATGGAACTTCTTTGGGATCTCGACCCTAGCGATTTCTCTGACAAACAGAGATTCTTCGAATCCGCCTGACGCTTCCTTCTCGATCGGCTGTGGGACTCCGGGAATCCTAGCGATGTGATCGTCGAGCGTCTTCATGTGTTGGTTGAGCGTCTCATGGACGAGAGCTAAGATGTCGGGAGGATTGGTAACCTGTGGTTCATCGATTCGAGTCCCTGCCGACCCGATCGGTGTGGAGAAAGTAACATTGTTAGTCGAAAATGGATTAGCCAAAGGAGTTCGAGATATACCCTCTGTGTGTCCAGGTCGTCGCATGCTCGGAGGGGTCAGTTCGACGCCAGCCATATCGAGACGCGTCTGGACGCTGCTGTGGATGGGCATGCGCCTAGATCCAGAAGCCATCGATTGTACTTGCGACTTAAGAGACTCATTTTCACGGGTTAGTTGCACGATCTCGGCCTCAGATTGGGTGGATAAGGTAGCTAAGGCTTCGGTCTTTTGGCGTTAATGGGCAAGTTCCTCTTAGAGGGTAGTCATTTTTTGGGCAAGCTCTTGGAACTGGGTTGGAGTAGGATTGTCGGTCGTGTTTCCTTGAGCTTGGGAGTTGTCTTCAAGACGTGGTTCCTCGGTGTTGGTAGGTGGGTTAATAGTCATGGTTGGGAGATTTCAAGATGGTGATCGGCAAGTTGCCCCACGGTGGGCGCCAAATTGTTTTGGGGCGAAAAGATCAAACGACCTAAATTGCCTTAGACGGGGTAACTAGTCGATCAGATTATAGATATCAAACCAATCTAAATAGACAATCAACCAATAAAGAAGAAATACGAGAAAGCAAAGTGATTTTATTGATATATTGACGATTGAGCCGGATCAAAGTACAACTTATCCTTGGAGGACGAGAGATCGGATCTGGTCTGACCGGTGACTCTAGGGCTCGACCGGTGGGGATTGAGCGATGTTTCGTGGAGAGTAAGCTAGAATCAGTGTGTTCCTTTGTTTTTCTTCAGAGTAAATCAACGGATGTGGTGTTGTAATCGTGTGTGTCTTTGCATGCCCGATCGAGGTCCATATATGACAACTTTTCCCTTCCGACCGTTATCCATTGTTGGCAATATTTCATGCTTTAATTCTGGGCGAGATCGTTGGGATTTGCCCTTAATTGCCGTCATAATCTCTGTGTTGAATGTTGTGGCCGTTACCTTCAATCAGGCATTTAATGCTCGAGCGAGATCCTCGGAGCTGGTCGGGTGCTACTCGTCTGCAGGGTGTCCGACGCTTCTTTCCGTTCTCTCTTGGACTTTGATTTCGTTTGGACCTGGGCCCAGCTTGCTCGTCTGATTTCCTTGGAGGATGATGGGCCCAACAATTGCCCTCATGGGATGATTAGTGTGGACAATTATAGTATGGGATTCGAAATATGGTTTGAGTTTATTCGATGCCATTACCAGTGATAGTACAAGTTTTTCTAGCGACGAGTACCTTATTTCTGCTGGCAGTAACGTTCGACTGACATAGTATATCGGCGATTGCTTGCCATCCTCTTCTCTGACCAGTACTGCGCTTACGGCGGACTCTGATACTGCTAGATATAGCAATAGTGGCTCGTCGTCCTTGGGTTTGGTTAGCAACATGGGACTGGCAAGGTATTTCTTTAGGTCTTGAAATGCACCTTCGTGCTCTTCCGTCCACTGAAAGGATTTGTTCTTCTTGAGAGCGTCGTGAAAGGGTTTGTACTTGTCGGATGACTTCAAGATGAATCTGTTCAGAGCTGCTATCCGACCTGTCAATTTTTGCACGTCCTTGACGCATCGGGGGGATCGGAGGTTGATGAGGGCCTTGACCTGTTCTGGGTTGGCTTCTATTCCTCTTTGCGTCACCATGTATCCCAAAAACTTTCCTGACGACACCCCAAAAGAGCATTTCATAGGATTTAATTTCATGTTATATCTTTTTAGTACCTCGAAGCTGTCGCGAAGGTGGTCGATATGATCTTCCTTCTTTTTTGATTTGACCAGCATGTCGTCTATGTAGACTTCCATCGTGTCCCCGATTTGGTCTTTAAACATCTTGTTGATCAATCGTTGATAAGTAGCCCCTGCATTTTTTAGTCCGAAGGGCATTACTTTGTAACAATAGATACCTTGGCTTGTGATGAATGCCGTTTTCTCTTGGTCCTCGGGTTCCATGAGGATTTGATTGTAGCCACTGAACGCGTCCATGAAGGTTAACATTTCGTGTCCTGCTGTTGCGTCAACCATGGCGTCGATGTGAGGAAGTGTGAATGAGTCTTTAGGGCAGGCTTTGTTGAGGTCGGTGAAGTTGATGCAGACTCTCCATTTTCCATTCTTCTTTTGGTCTACGACCACGTTGGCCAGCCACTCGGGGTAGTTGACTTCTCTTATTTTTCCTGTTTCCAACAAGCTCTTGACTTCGTCGTCGACGATCTTGTTTCGCTCTAGGGCGAATTTCCTGTGCTTTTGCTTTATAGGGGGGTGAGATGGATCTACGTTCAACTTATGAGTAATAATGTTTGGAGATATACCGAACATGTCTTCATATGACCACGCAAAACAATCAGTATTGGATCTGAGAAAATCAAGAATTTATTGTCTGGTCGAGTCGTCCAGGTCCGACCCTTACCGTTTGTTTTGGCTTTGAAGGATCGAGTACGATCTCGTCGAGTTTTTCCATTTCTGGTTCGACGTATCGATTAGGTCCTTCGCCGCTCTGTGATTGCTATACGACCCTATGCTCGACGGCGCTTTTCATGGAAGCGATGTAGCATTCCTTGGCCGCCCTCTGGTCTCCCTTGATTTCTTGGACTCCCCACTTGGTAGGAAACTTGATGATTTGGTGGTACGTCGAAGGTACCGCCTTCATAGCGTGTGTCCATGTCCTGCCAAGAATGCAATTATAGGGAGACGGGCAATCTAGGACTAGAAATTTCACCTGTTGGTTGACTCCTCCGGCGTACGTTGTGAGAACGATTTCGCCGATAGTGTGTTTAACTTCGCCACTGAATCCGACTAGTGGAGTCGATTTCTTGATCAGGTCGTCCTCACCCAGACCCATCCCTTTGAGGGCGTCGAAGGTCAAGAGATTGGTCGAACTTCCTGTATCGATTAGTACTCTACGTATCAAACAGTTTCCGATAGATAAAGAGATTACCAGACCATCGTGATGGCTTTCCGATCAATCGGCATCGGATTTGTCGAACGTGACCGTCGGGAGATCGAAGACCTTGTTTGGTCTGAACTCCGGCATTTCGGGCTTACTGCCTTTGCTTTCCTTTGCATGTCGTTTGGCCGCGGAGTACATGTTTCCACATACGTCTGAACCACCTGAAATAGTATTGACAATTTTTGTGTGGACAGGAGACGGAGGTTTGTCTTGTTTTACCTGATCTCGTCGCTCCATGGTGGCTTTGGCTCGTTCCGAGATTACGTCACGCAGGTGTAACACCCCCAAATATTCCCTTGGAAAGGCATTACCGCCAGTGACCTCAGACATACTGTCGGATGTCACCCAAGGCTTTTCCAGTTGATATAAATCATTGAACAACAGTTATGATACAAAATACCATAACTTTCATTTAAACCAAAGTCTCGGAATTACAACATAATTCCAAATACATCAGAAATACAACGGAAGACTTAATACAAGATATATTTAACACAGCGGAAGTCTTTTAAATAATTAACAAAGGGTCTTGATCGCAATAATCACCCGCCAAGGATCTTAACCTGAATAAACTTGTCAAAAACACCGTTTGCCTTCATAGTCGTTCTAGCCTTCATAGGACGGCAACTTATCTGATGTGCCGAATCGAACGGATGACACCAGCCAACCATGCAGAGAACAATTTCGGTTGGTTAGTCTAATGAAAGACTATGCAAGGGTACAAAGCAGAGTGGTTCGAAGTAGACGTATTAGGTTAGACTCATCGTCTCTCGAATAACAGTCGATAACGATAGTCAACCACCATACTCCTACTAGAATATATGAAAATGCATGATCAAGAAAAGATTCTGGAGACCGAGTCTCACAACAATCAACCCAAAGAAGACTCCAACGAACTCAGTCTTATCCGAAGCATGACAAATGTTGGGAAACATTAATTAATCACAGAATCACAGTATCGCATACGAGCGATTTAAAAGTTAAGATGAGTTTTCCTAGTTGCACTACTCGCCCAAGGGTATATTAATTATGTGCGACAACGGCACTTATCTCATTAAATTCCAAAACACACATCACGTTATAAGCTTTTAGATATATGTTTCGTCATGAGGGACATATATCGAAGGGAATTGTTCCCAAGGTTTGTGACACTAGCTAAGTGTACCACCTCTATACTCGGATAGAGGACGATCATGATCCGCCAGTTGGTGTCAGGGTCTCCGATGCCCTCTCAACCAATAATTATCAAGAAACGACTGGACCTCAACGAGTCCAACGTTCCTAACTACTAGTGCTAACTAAACAGTTCAACACAGTAATAATCCACATCACAGCCATCATGGCCAACAACAAAACATATATCTATACTAGCGTTGTTCTAACCGATATACAACATATCATGTTTTAATTATATATATATATATAATAGCGTTGTTCTAACAGATATACAACCTATTATAATATCATCTTTTAATCAATTATTAACAAAGCTGTTTCCAATGAACAATAAATCAGTAAATCATCCCAAATTAATTAACAACTAAACAATTGATAATTAATTGAAATATGGAATGGAGCAAGAGCGAACCGCCACTTGCCTTAGATCCGCAGAAGCTTAAAGACGGCGATGGGATTTCCGGGCTCGAAACAGGGACAGATCTGGCAACACAGATTCCTTCGGATCGACCCATAAAGAAATCCTAAGTTAGATTCAATATCCACGTATATGAATCTAAAAGAATACGAAAAGAATCGAGGGAATCAAGCCTCGCCCAAGACCACACACCCAAGAACACACACTCGGACAAGGCTCGCCGCGGGTGCGGTGGAGCTCTTACCGCGGGGTGCAGTGGTATTACAGTCGCGAGCTCGCGACAGTGTTTTAATGGAGAAAACTCACCCAATCACTTCGTTTGCTTTCGATCTGATTATGGTTCGATCTCCCAACACCTTAGACCTTCTAAAACCACTTAGGATTACCTTCTCCAACACTCAAAGGGATTCGAACACATTCACAACAAAGCTCAAAGCTTGGTGCTTAAATGGAGAAAACAGAGGAGGAAGATGACGTTCCTTCCCTTTCTGATTTCGACCCCTTTTATAGCCCAAAAACGAGCCTCCTCAGAGGGGACAAGCAAGGAGACCATATGGGAACAAGGGAACAACAAGTGGAGCAACTTGCTCGGCCAAGGATAAGATTTTTAGAAATCTTATCGCGACGAAGATGGCTTGCACCGCGGGGTGCGGTGGCGTGGCCGCTGGGTGCGGTGGCGACTCTGTTGCCGCCTCCAAATTTGGCCTTCACTGCGGGTGCGGCCACTTGACCGCGGGGTGCGGTCAAGGCCATTTTTCACCCTTTTGTTCGTTTTGACTTTGGGTTAATCTTCTTAACCCCGGGTTAAATATATTCGTACACGAACGACCATTTAACCTTGAACACATGTTAACTGTATTTTATATTACTCGGAAAAAATATTACAGAGATCAAACATATTACCGAATGTCTGAACTTCTCTGAAATTAATCCGACTTGTAATACGGGAGTTGGAAAAATTCCAAACTATCCTTATAAAATGAGGGATATTACAACAGGAGCCCTTGCGCGAGCAACCTAGCGACCTCTTTACGCAAGGCGATGCACTCATCCGTCGAGTGACCGTGGTCACCGTGGAATTTGCACCATCGGCTCATGTCCTTTTTGACGTCTGGTCGGTCGCTCTTTCGGGGCCATCTTACCTCTTCTCCATATTTGTCGAAACTCTTGACGAGCTTCGACACGGAAACATTGAAGTTGTAAGATTGAACCCTGGGAGGCAATGTCGGACCATCTCTCCAGTCTTGAGACTTGTCTTGGAAAGAGTTTACCTGATTTTGCTCGTTTCGATTACGAGGATAGGGGTGATGGCATCTGTCACGACGGTTGTCGGAGGAGGATTTGCGATCGGATTGGTCAGGTCCATGGGAGGCTTTTCGTGACTCACGATCTTCTTCCAAACGTACCTCGGCCATGGTTTTGGCCTGGCCATCTTCGAAGCTTCTGCACGGGTACTTGGTGATCTCGTTGTAGAGGTTACTGTCTTTGATCAAACCTTGGTGGAAGGCTTCGATGGAGGTGGTGACGTCGCAATGAGGGATCGTGACTTTTTCCTTATTGTACCTGTTAAGATAGCTTCGGAGAGGTTCATTATACCTTTGGGTGATTAGATAGAGGTCACTCGATTGTCTTTCGAGCTTCTGACTGCTAGCGAATTGGATCTTGAAGGAATTGACCAAGTCTGCGAACGATGCGATCACTCCCTGAGGCAAACGCATAAACCAGGTTAATGCGGGACCCGCGAGAGTCGTGCCAAAGCTTTTGCACATGACAGCCTCGCAGCTCTCCTTTAGAACGGATGCAGTCATTAATTTTTGTTTATAGAGAGAAATGTGATCATCTGGGTCGTTGGTGTCATCGAACGTCGCCATGGTGGGGAGATGGAATTTCTTTGGGATCTCGACCCTAGCGATCTCCTCGACAAATGGAGATTCTTCGAATCCGCCTGACGCCTCCTTCTCAATTGGCTGTGGAACTCTGGGAATCCTAGTGATGCGATCGTCAAGCGTCTTCATATGTTGATTGAGCATCTGCTAGACGAGAGCTAGGATGTCGGGAGGATTGGTACCCTGTGGTTCGTCGATTCGGGTCCCTACTGACCCGATCGGTGTGGAGAAAGTAACATTGTTAGTCAAAAATGGATTAACCAAAGGAGTTCGAGATGTACCCTCAGTATATCCGGGACGCCGTACGCTCGGAGGGGTCAGTTCGACGCCATCCATGTTAAGGCGCGTCTGGACGCTGCTATGGACGGGCATCCACCTAGATCCAGAAGCCATTGATTGTACCTGTGACTTAAGAGACTCATTTTCACGGGTTAGTTGTGCAATTTCGGCCTCGGATTGGGTGGATAAGGTAGCCAAGGCTTCGGTCTTTTGGCGTTGCTGGGCAAGTTCCTCTTGTAGGGCAGTCATTTTTTGGGCAAGCTCTTGGAATTGGGTTGGGGTAGGATTTTCGGTCATGTTTCTTTGAGCTTGGGTGTTGTCTTCGAGGCGTGGCTCCTCGGTACCGGTAGGTGGGTTGATAGTCATGGTTGGAAGGTTTTGAGATGGTGATCGGCAAGTTGCCCCACGGTGGGCGCCAAATTGTTTTGGGGCGAAAAGATCGGACGACCTAAATCGCCTTAGACGGGATAACGAGTCGATCGGATAATAGAAATCAATCCAAACCAAACAGACAATCAACAAATAAAGAATAGATACGAAATAGCAAGGTAATTTTATTGATCTATTGATGATTGAATCAGATCGAAATACAACTTATCCTTGGAGGACAAAAGATCGGATCCTGTTCGATCTGTGATTCTGTGACTCGACCGGTGGTGACTGAGCGATATTCCGAGGAGACTGAGCTAGACTGGGTGCACTCTCAAGTTATTTTTGGAGCAAGTTCTCGAATGCCAGATGTAGACGTGTGTCCAAAACTTGCCTTATCGTGATCTATATATGGCAATTCCTCTTTTCTGACCGTTACTCTCTTCTTGCAAATATCTCCTATTAAATCCAGGCGAGATCTTAGGGATTTGCTCTTTGATTGCCAGCTTGATTTCCGCGTTTAATGCCATAGCCGTTGCCATCGATCAAGCTTTTAATGCTCTTGGCGAGATCTTCGGAATTGGTTGGATCCTACGCGTCTGAGGGATGTCCGATGCCTCCTCCTGGTTTCTCTTCGCTTCCGACTCCGTTCGGATCTTGGCCCAACTTGCTCGTTTGATCCTCTTGGAGAATGATGGGCCCAACAGTTACCATCAACTCAGGATTCATGAGGAAGATATTCCGAGGACTGCATTCCGGACGAGGTATGGACACTACGAGTTCGTAGTCATGCCATTTGGGATTACTAATGCTCTGGCAGTCTTCATGGATCCGATGCATAGATGTTTCCAACAATACCTGGATAAGTTCGTGGTGGTCTTCATCGACGATATCCTGATCTATTCCCCGAGCGAGGAGGCTCACGAGGAGCATCTTCGAATCACCTTGTTTGTCCTTAGACAAAATCAGTTGTATGCGAAATTGTCTAAATGTGATTTCTGGATCAAGGAAGTGGCTTTCTTAGGCCATGTGATCAATGAGAATGGGGTTATGGTCGACCCTCAGAAGATTGAAGCGGTAGCCAACTGGAAGCGACCTCAGAATGTGAAGGAGGTGCGCAGTTTCTTGGGACTTACAGGTTATTACAGACGGTTCGTGGAGGGATTTTCTAAAATCGCTCTACCAATGACCGGTTTGCTCCGCAAGGTCTATAAGAAGTTCATATGGGACGACAAGTGCGAGACAAGCTTTCAGAAGTTGAAGAAGTGCTTGACGTCTGCACCAGTTTTGGCGCTACCAGAGGGAATTGATGGTTATGTGGTCTATAGTGACGCTTCAAAACATGGGTTAGGATGTGTACTGATGCAAAAGGGAAAGGTTATTGCGTACGCGTCTCGACAGTTGAAGACTTATGAAGCAAACTATCTGACACATGATCTGGAGTTAGCGGCTATGGTGTTCGCGTTGAAGATTTGGAGGCACTACCTCTATGGTGTTAGGTGCCAGGTCTTTACCGACCATAAGAGTCTCAAGTATGTGTTCACTCAGAAAGAGTTGAATATGAGACAACAACGATGGTTGGAACTACTCAAAGACTACGACATTGAGTTGTTGTATCATCCGGGCAAGCCGAACGTAGTAGCCGATGCATTGAGCCGGAAGACGCCACACGAGACCATAGTAGCTCTACTCAATGCTCATACCAAACTGAACCAAGGATTGTGCGAGATTGACGTCTTGTACGATCAGCGTCGAGGAAGCCTGAGTATGTTGGAGATTCAGGCTACGCTTCTTGATCAGATCAAGGAGATACAGGTTGATGATGTGATTTTGGTGAAGCTAAGCAGTGAAGTGATGGACGGGAAAGCTTTCGGATTCGTGATTCAGGATGATGGATCACTCTGGTTTTAGGACCGGATCTGTGTGCCTAACGTGGATGGCCTTCGCCAGTTGGTGTTGAAGTATGCCCATTCGTCAGCGTATTCTGTACATCCAGGATCCAGTAAGATGTACAAAGACCTCAGGAAGAAATTCTGGTGGCCCAATATGAAGTGGGACGTAGTAGAATTTGTGGCGAAGTGCTTGACTTGTCAGAAGGTCAAGATAGAACACCATAGACCAGGTAGTGAATTGCTACCTCTCCCAGTGCCAGAATGGAAGTGGGAGGATATTGCTATGGACTTCGTTACGGGGTTGCTGAAGACTCAGAGTCAGAAGGATGCTATATGGGTAATCATTGACAGGCTCACGAAGAGTGCTCATTTCGTGTCTATCAAGTCAACATGGGGAACCCAAAAGCTATCAGAAGTGTTCCTACACGAGATTGTCCGTTTGCATGGTATACCAAAAACCATTGTATCGGATCGTGACGGCCGATTCATGTCGAGATTCTGGAAGGAACTCCACAATGCCATGGTAACTGAGTTGAGGTTTAGTACTGCGTTTCATCCTCAGACGGATGGTGTAACACCCCCAAAACTTAACCCTTTTGGAAAGGTATTACCACCAGTGACCCCAGTGTTCCTTACCGAGATCACCCAAGGCTTTACCATTTAAATACAATTTATGAAATACAAATGATACATAATGATCAAAGCATTCAAGTCCAAAACATAACATTGTCAAAGAAACATGAGTTACGAGATTACAACCCAATCCCGAATAGGCTAACACAGAGTTTAAACCAAATACATCGGAAGTCTTATAAAGTAGGGTACAGCGGAAGTCTTACAAAACACATTACAACCAAAGTCATTGCCCAAAAGATCTCAACCTAATTAACGAAATAACTCAAACATTCGAAAACCACTGTCGACTCCATAGTCCTTCTATTCTTCTGAGCTACTTTCTATCTGATGTGTCGAATCGAACGGATGACACCAGCCCACATGCGGAGAACAAAGTTCGTGGGTTAGTCTACTTGAATAGACTAGCAAGGGTACAAAGCAGAAGGTTCGATGTAGTTGTATTAGGTTAGACTTATCGTTTCTCGAATGATAACCGATAACGATAATCAACCTTCATACTTCTACGGAATAATAACAAGAGGTATACACAAGAGAAGACTCTGGAAGACTGAATCATTACAGAAATCAACTCAAAGGAAGACTCCAACGGAAGTGAGTCTTTAAGGAATTATGACAAATCTGGAAAGTTTAAAGAATCATACAACAATGATTTAAAAGCTGACTGAGATGCTTCGGTTCACGACCAACCTTACCGCATACAGCGGATCCAGATTGGAAAGAGAACGTACTATGATCAAAGTCGAGATGAGTTTTCCTAGTTATACTATAACTTAGCTGCACTACTCGCCGAAGGTTTATTTATTATGTGCGTCGAGTAGCACTTATCTGATTTATATTACAAACACACATCACGTTATTAGACTTTTACATGTGTACCCCACCATTGGGACGACACATCTTAGTATACGTTTCGTCGAGAGTGACGCACACCGGAAGGTTTGTGACACCAGTTAAGTGTCCTGCCTCTATACACTTGTGAAAGAGACCGATCATGATCTTAGAATAGTACCAGGTGGAGACGAGCCACCCCGATACTAGATTATAAAGAAACGACCGGACGAAGTCCGAGTATATTCCTAACTAACAGTGCTAACCACACAGATACAGCACAATCACAGTTACAGAATAAATCCACATAAAGGCCCGAAAGGCGATCACAGATAATAGCGTTGTTCTAACAGATATACAACCTATTATATGATTTTCAAAACAGTTTATAAATCACTTCCAGAAGAACACAGTAATAATCGTTCCAAATTAATTAATCAATTGAAATAACTGATAAACAATGTAAATATGGAAACGATGAGCAAGAGCAAACCACCACTTGCCTTAATCCGCAGAAAAGCCTAACGACAACGACGGGATTCCGGGCTCGACACGAGTATAGTTCCGACAGCACAACAACCTTCGAGTCGACCCATAAAAGGAACCCTAAGTTAGATCCGACATAACCACAATACGAATCTAAAAACGATGAAAGAAAATGAAAGGAACGACGCCACAACGACGACCACCAAAGCCAAAAGCCCAAAAAGGCATTCTGGACACTGGCGGCGGTCGCCGTTCTTGGCGGCGGTCGCCTCAGTTCATCACGATGGGCGCCGTGAAGAACACGGCGGTCGCCGTGAAGAACTCAGATGACAGAAGCGGCGAGAAAACTCACCCAAAACATGAGCGACTCGGCCTCCTTCGACTTGCTTTGGTTTCAAACCTCCAAGGCTACCAAAAGCTTCACAAAGGCACTCTGGAAACACCACCAAACGACCTCCGACGAAAGCTTCAGAAATCCGGCGAGGCACAACTCCGGTGAGGCAAGAATTTGGGAGAGCTTGGGCTGTGGATTGAGCTCAAAAACCCCTCCCAAACACCTCCTTTAATAGCCAAATGCCAGGAAACACAATGATGGCTCTACGACGAGCTACTCCGGCGCTGCCAGAGCCACGCCGGCGACCTTCGGGCAAGGACCTCCGGACAACGACGACGGCAGGCGCCGCCATAAATGTGGCGGGCGCCGCCATAGGCTTGGCGTCCCCAGCTAGGAGAAGACCCATCCTGCTCCTCGAGCCTGGCGACGGCGGGCGCCGCCATAAATGCGGCGGTCGCCGCCCCTGTGGCTTTGCCGCCTCCTCAGCTCTTAGACGAAAATGATATTAACCCGGGATAAAATTATCGTACGCGAACGAGTATTAAAATCCAAAGCACGTCGTCTGTATTTTATTTCACTGAGAAAAATATTACAGATACAGAGCACATTACAGAATGTCTTAAACTCTCTGAATTAAATCTGACGTACATAACGGGTACTCGGAAAAAATCCCGGAACTCCAGAAATAGCTTACAAAAATACGGGGTATCACATCTCCTCCCCCTTAAAAGAAGTTTCGACCCCGAAACTTAGGTCGAGAATAACTCGGGAAAACGCCTGAGTATATCTGACTCGGTTTCCCACGTTTCCCAAGTAACTTCCTCCGATCCAGACTTGGACCACAGAATCCGCACCAACGGTACGATCTTGCTACGCAGCTGCTTCTCACGATGCTCCAAAATGCGCACGGGCATCTCCTCATAAGTACCATTAGCTTGAATCTCGATGTCCTCATAACTCAGCACATGAGACTCATCTGGCACATACTTCCTGAGCAAAGAGACGTGGAACACATTATGCACCGGATGAGCCGATGGCGGCAACGCCAAGCGGTACGCTAGAGATCCCACTCTATCTAGAATCTCGAACGGTCCCACGTAGCGAGGGTTAAGCTTCCCACGCTTACCAAACCTGAAAACTCCCTTCGAGGGCGACACCTTGACAAACACCTTGTCACCGACCTCGAACTCGACATTCCTATGCTTCTTGTCTGCATACGACTTCTGTCAACTCTGAGCGGTCAACATCCTTTGTCGAATCAAGGCAATGTCAGAAGTTGTCCTCTCGACTAACTCTGGCCCAAGCAGAATCTTGTCGGCGTTATCGTCCCAACAAATCGGAGATCTGCATCGGCGACCATACAAAGCTTTGAACGGAGCCATCTTGATCGTAGCATGCCAGCTGTTGTTGTAGGTGAACTCAATCAGACTCAAGCTGTCCTCCCAGCTAGTCGGACGATCGAGTACACAAGCTCTGAGCATATCCTCCAGAGTCTGGATGGTCCTTTCAGACTGGCCATCTGTCTGAGGATAAAACGTTGTGCTGAACCTTAACTCGGTCCCCATAGCCTTATGAAGTTCTTGCCAGAACCTTGACATGAAACGGCCATCTCGATCCGATACGATGGTTTTAGGGATACCATGTAAATGGACAATCTCTTTCTGGTAGACCTCTGCTAACTTCTGGGATTTCCAAGTGGTCTTAATGGCTATGAAATGAGCACTCTTCGTAAGCCTATCCACAATTACCCAGATAGCATCTCTCTGACTTCGAGTCTTGGGTAGCCTAGTGACGAAGTCCATGGCAATGTCCTCCCATTTCCATTCTGGCACTGGGAGAGGTAGCAACTCACCACCTGGCCTGCGGTGTTCAATCTTGACCTTCTGGCAAGTCAAGCACTTTGCCACAAAGTCTGCTACGTCCCACTTCATGTTTGACCACCAAAACTTCTTCCTGAGATCCTTGTACATCTTGCTAGAGCCAGGATGCACAGAATAAGCAGATGAATGAGCTTCTCTCATCACCAACTGACGAAGGCCTTCTGCATCTGGCACACAGATTCGGTCTTGAAACCAAAGTGATCCATCATCCTGAATCATAAAACTGGGAGCTTTCCCATCCATCACTTCACTGCTTAGCTTCACCAAGACGATGTCATCAACTTGCTTTTCCTTGATCTGATCCAGCAGTGTAGCCTAAATTTCTAGCATACTCAGGAAACATCTATGCTAATCATACAGAACTTCAATGTCGCATGACTCTCGGTTCAGCTTGGTCTGAGCAGTAAGTAAAGCAACTATCCTCTCGTGCATTGTCTTCCGGCTCAATGCATCAGCTACCACATTAGCCTTGCCCGGATGATACAACAACTCGATGTCGTAGTCCTTGAGCAACTCTAGCCAGCGGCGTTGTCTCATATTCAGCTCCTTTTGAGTAAATATATACTTGAGACTTTTGTGGT
This sequence comes from Rheum nobile, assembly GCA_027886185.1. Lineage (NCBI taxonomy): Eukaryota > Viridiplantae > Streptophyta > Magnoliopsida > Caryophyllales > Polygonaceae > Rheum > Rheum nobile. Next base: position 1,504,367 of record WOAB01000207.1, on the reverse strand, counting down.
CAGTGAAGACTTGGCATCTTATACCGTAGAGGTAATGCCTCCAAATCTTCAGCGCAAAGACAACCGCTGCTAGCTCAAGATCATGTATCGGATAGTTTTTTTCGTACGTCTTGAGTTGCCTGGATGCATAAGCAATGACTCTGCCCTTCTGCATTAAAACACAACCAAGACCACACTTTGAAGCATCACTATAGACCACATAATCGACGTTCCCTTTTGGGAGTGCTAACACGGGTGTCGAGGTCAGCCGTCGCTTCAACTCCTGGAAACTGGCCTCACACTTGTCATTCCAGACAAACTTCTTGTGAACCTTGCGGAGTAGATTGGTCATAGGTAGAGCGGTCTTTGAAAACCCTTCCACGAACCGTCTGTAATACCCGGCAAGCCCAAGAAAGCTGCGCACCTCCTTCACGTTCTGGGGCTGTGTCCAATTTTCCACAGCCTCAATCTTCTGGGGATCAACCATAATCCCATTCTTATTGATCACGTGGCCTAAGAAAGCCACCTCCTTCAACCAGAATTCACACTTGGACAGTTTAGCATAAAGCTGATGTTGTCTAAGGACTGATAAAGCAATCCGCAGATGTTCCTCGTGGACTTCTTCACTCGGAGAGTAGATCAGAATGTCGTCTATGAAGACCACTACGAACTTGTCCAAGTACTGGTGAAAACATCGATTCATCAGATCCATAAAGACAGTTGGAGCATTTGTAAGCCCAAAAGGCATCACTACGAACTCGTAATGACCATATCTGGTCCTAAACGCAGTTCTAGGAATGTCCTGCTCACGAATTCTGAGTTGATGATATCCAGATCTCAGGTCGATCTTGGAAAAAACCTTTGCTCCCTGCAACTGGTCCAACAGGTCGTCCATCCTCGGAAATGGGTATTTGTTCTTGATCGTCACTTTGTTCAACTCTCGATAGTCGATGCAAAGTCGAAACGATCCGTCCTTCTTTTTGACAAACAAAACCGGAGCACCCCACGACGATGCACTCGGCCTGATATAACCCTTGTTGAGAAGATCTTCAAGTTGACTCTTCAACTCTTGCATCTCTGCAGGAGCCATCCGATACGGTGCCTTAGAGATTGGTGCAGTACCAGGCTCAAGATCAATGGAAAACTCCACATCACGGTTCGGAGGTAATCCAGGGACCTCCTCTGGAAAGACATCCGAGAACTCTCTGACCACTGGAATATCAAGAATCGCAGGTCCATCTTTCACGGGCGAATCCAAGTAGCAGAGGTACCCGACACAACCTTGTCGTAGTAGCTTAAACGCAGCCATCGCATTGATCAGCTTGCCGTTATCAGCGTCATTCCAGCCCTTGAACTTGCACACGAACTGGCCCTTAGATGTCACCGTCACTGTTCTTAAACTGAAGTCGATCACCGCCTTGTGACGCGTCAGCCAATCCATACCAAGAATGATGTCGTATGGTGCTATGGCTATACAGATCAGATCTGCCTCGAACTCCTTACCCTGATTGGTAATTGGAAAGTCGGACAGATGCTTGGTTCCCACCAAACATTCTCTATTAGGAAGACTAACGATGAAAGGGTCGCACGAATCGTTGCACACTAAGTCTAACTTGCTAACACAGCTATTCGAAATAAAGGAATGCGTAGCACCAGAATCAAACAGAATGCATATGGAAGTAGAGTGAAGGTATAAAGTACCTTGAGCAGTCGGAGCGTTGGGTCCATCTGCTTCACGCATCTCGTACAAGCGTTGACCCTGACTTCCAGAAACAGCTGGGGCATTTCCCTTGTTCTAAGCAGTCGTCTGAACTGACGGGCTAGGAGTCTCGGCAGGCTTGAACCTAGGTCGGTTGCTCTGATGAACTGACCCTTGCTGCGACTCTACTCCCTTCTGCTTCCCCTGCTTGCAGAACTTCTGCAGATGACCATCACGTCCACACCCAAAGCATGATCTCTTCTCCTTCTGACACTCATTGCTCTTGTGCCCAGCAACACCACAGTTATAACATTGAACTGAACTTCTGCTCTGACTAGACTGTTGCGTTGACCCTCCGTGAGTCATGTCCGTCTTTGCTCGACCAGACTTGGCAAATCTAGACGGTGGCGCAGGTCGCTTGAATCCACCACCCTGATTCTGATTCTGCATCGACCTCTGTCGGATGCGTCTCTTCGTTGACTCTTCTAGAGTCACTTCTAGCTTGTAGGCAACATCCACATACGGCTCCAGAGTAGAGCATGTGTGGTGCACCATTAACGGCTTGATATCTGGACTCATCCACTCGTGGAAGTACCAGATCTTTTGTGCCTCGCTGGTTATCTCAGCTGGGGCGTACTGCAGAAGATGATTGAACTTGGTTGCTAGCTCAGCTACCTTCAATCCATCGGTCTTGGGGTACAGAAACTCCTTGTGTTTCTCCTCTCTCATAGCACGAGAGAAGAAATGGTCAATCATTTTGGTCTTAAACATCGACCAGGTCAATACAGGGCTATCAGCTAAGCCTGTACCCTCCCATCATTCACTAGCATCCTCTTTCAGCTACAGAGAAGCTATGTGGACCTTTTCAGCCTCAGTGCAGTCCACATTACGGAACAGCCGTTCCATGTGAGAGAACCAATGGGTCACCTTGATTGGCTCCCCTTTTCCGTTGAAGCTGTCAGGCCTCATAGAACTGATGGTCTTCAGAGCACGACCATAGTTGTCCCTAGTCCTGACTGTATTCTCCTGGACATCATGGTTTCTTGGCTCCTCAAATCTAGGAACCGGTGGGGGAATCGGCACGCTTTGTGCCTGCGGCACATTTGGTCGCATAGCATCAGCGATAGCTTGCATGACAATTCCTCGAATTGTCTCCACTGCTACAGCATCAAACACCACTGGTGCATTACTCTGATCCTGATCATTGCCCCTGGATTGATTATGGGATTCAGATACATGCTCACCTTGGCCAACATCTCTTATGATTGGTCTGGGACCTTGACTAGTCCCAACACCAGCTCGAACCGTGTTCCTTGTGTTCACCATCTGTTTACCGATCAAATTCCAAGTTATTTATACATTAATATCATTCAAACATGCTTAATGTAGTAAAATTACTCAGAATAGATCAACTAGGTATTTTATAGATGAACTGGAACTGTTACACAAGCTACACATAAGTCTATTATCCGAGCGTTAGGACAAAAATTGCTCGAAGATAAAAGTGTTTCACAGAGTACTTGCCGCAATACTGAAATATTACACAAAGTACATACTGAAATACTAAGAAAGAAAACTACTACGATAGGCAACGCCAATCCTCATCAAGGCGCTCCAAAACGTCTCCTATAAGACTGGTTACTCGTGCAAGGTCTCTTCGGACTAGGCTCACCATCGAGCTCTGGCGATGGGTTTCGCACCCTGCTCGGTCCTGGGTCACATGGCTCTGGTGACTCAGACCCAACCTCAGTCGTGGAAAAGAAAGGATCGTCCGTAAGAGGTCCTCCTATCCCAGCCCTCCTCTGAGCGCTAGCGATCGCCTGATCCATCTGCTGTTGCTGCTCCATATGAGAGCTCATTTCGCTCTGGCAAAGGATCTCTCTCAACTCAGCCTCTGATCTCCTCCTCCTCCGAGGCGGAGTAGGCGGATAGTCCTCGTAGATCATGGTCGGGCCACTCCTCCCAATACCATGCTCAGTGTACAGTGCCTCCCAACCAACATCAGTCATGAGTGCATAAGTCGGCACTGGTGATAGTTCTGGACTGGGGGGAATAAACTGCACCCCCGGCTCCTGACTGTCCACCAGCAAGTGCCTCAAGTTGTCTGGCTCCTGGCTCTGCTCTTCCAGGTCCATCTCGGGGTCCTTCTCAGGATCATCTTCGATGGGATCCTCATCCTCGGGATCAATCTCGATCTGGTAATCGTCATCGTAATGCCCTAAGGCGTATCTAGACGACTCACCCACTTCCTGCACTGCTTCCTCCCTGAGTGGCTCTATAGGTGCAGCTATAGTGACCACTGCATCCCTAGGTGTAAGGACAACAGACTCGGGAATCACATACTTGATGTCTTCGGGCGGGCTACTCGGGCCTCCAACCTCGAAACATCGCTGAGGGATCGGAAAATCTAGCCTGCCTGGAGACGGCGGGTCCGTCTTGGCGTCTGATAGGTCCAAATCCTACCCCGCAAGTGTACGGGTTCGGTTGTAGTACCAAGGTGTCGAACTCTGGGACTATGTAGTACCAATTGTCAATTCAACTAATAGATTAAGTCGTAAACAAGAAAAGGTTGCAATTCGGTTTGGTTTCAATGGTAACAATTATCAAGCAAAACAAGATTATCAATCAAGGAAAAAGGCTTCCAAGGTTAGGCTCCCCACAATGGTGATACGATAGATTCTAAGCAATATTTAATTATATTTCAATGCAAATGTAAATTGAAGGTCTCACTATCTAATATCAACACTACTTCATGGTCAGACAATAGTGTATGTACCTAAATTCGATTAGCAATCACTTTCGCATAAAGCTAATCCGATTTAGGTCCATTAAGTTCTACATAGATCAATGGACAAGTAGAAACAACATCTCCGGTCGGTCTCAGCGGAATCTACTCATCCAAAAACCTAATCGATAGTCAAGCACCACAAGGGGTTAAATCGATGGTCACGCAATTAACCCACAAGTTCTATCCTAGGGATCCATTTAACATCAATCTCCAATTATCATTATCTCCGGTCGGTCTCAAATTCTAATTAGAAATCCCAATTACAAAGTAATTAGTCATTAAGCAACCTATGATAGAATCAATTCACATTCACATAACCATACAATCAAACACCACCAATCAAACCTTATCAAATCACCATTGGGTTCACCCAACCTTAGAAAAGAGGATTTAGCTAGACATGAGAGAAAGAGAAATCAACTTCATTGAAAGAAACAACATACCAATTGTCTTCTCCAAAGAGATACGAGATTCCAACAATCGAGGCTAGCCAAAATCTCCAAGTTTTCCCTAGGGTTTTTTTTTTAGAGTTTAGAAACGTCTAAGGCAGTTACAAGATATCAGGAATAGCAGTTTCCACTTTGCTTTTATACCCCCTACGAATAGAAGGCAAAACGCTCGGGATAAAACGAGCCAGAAACGAAACGGCGTCCCGACCCGGTCTGAAACCCGGCCGGGTCACGGCCCGGGTGACGTTCAGGTGACATGACCCGGTGTGTCATCCGGGCGAATTCCTGGGTGCTGATCCGGTGTGTCATCCGGCCGGGTCACGGCCCGGGTGACGTTCAGTTGACATGACCCGGTGTGTCGGCCGGCCGTGTCACGGCCCGGGTGACGTTCAGTTGACGAGCCGCTGTGCTGGCCAAGGGCAGGGGCGTGATCCGGCCGGGTAATGGCCGGATTTGGCTCAGTCTCCTTTTTTAGTTCTTGGCTCGTACACTCTCTTTGATCGGCCTCGGTCCCTGCTCCTTCTTATCATCCGCGCCCTCGAGCCATCCACTCGAACATCATCACATCAACGCCATCATTCTCCAAAAATGCCTCCAAAAGATCCTGAAATGGGACAAACGCAAGAGTAGACCCCGAACTCTACTAATCTACTAAAACCAAATAAAACTAAAAGGAAAAGGAGCAAAACAAACCACAATGACGGAAATAAACGTGATCTAAACTAGTCTAAATGCATGCTATCAAAATCTCCCAAGCTTGAACCTTGCTTGTCCTCAAGCAAGTACATGACAATGAGTACACAAAATATGCAAAAGCTGTTTCTATCCAAAAGACATATGACCAATAACCATGAAAGGCCAAACAAATGACAAAGTCCGTCATAGCATGCTTCTCAATCAATGACAAGAGTACAATCAGTTCCTTCACTCAAGACCTCACCAGGACCAAAGTCACTCACACTCATGTGTTTAGGCATGTGTTTCCACTCAATATTAATTCTCAACTTTGAATGCTAAACTACCATAAGCTTGCAACAGTGTTCTTAATCTCCACCACTAAAGACCATGCATACAACAAAAATCATGAGGGCTTTTCGAAGGTTGTAATGGGGCCAAGGTATAACATAGGGCATAGGGATATTTAGGCCATGAGGAGCTAAATCCGGGGAAGAGGATCTTACCAAGACAACGCCAAGCAAAAATAACCCATACAATGAATTTTAACCTTCAAACCCATACAACTTAACCCTTACATATGATATAGTGTCTAATCCCTTTTATTTAATTGCTTCTTCTTCTTTTCAGTTTTTTTTTTTTTTTTTTTTTTTTTTTTTTTGAGAAGAAGAAGCATCACAATAGAGAACAAGGAAAGGAGACAGCATACAAATTTTTGCACATTTCTAACCACCATGATATAACCTCCCCCAAGCTTGACTTCCACTCTAGCAGCAACAATTTAACTATCCTAATCCCCGGATGGGAAGGATGAACTTTTAGGCTCGGTATGCTTTTGTGGAGCTTCCAAAGAATAGGCAATGAGGCACAATGGGCTTCAAGCAAAGGATACATAAATAGGGTGGCCAAGGATGAAAAAGGTTAATAAAAACAATGCCTCAATCCTTTTAATGTCATGCACATAAGTCGTGAGTGTGGCCTCAAAGAAGATATTAATGCAAGTTCTAGAGTTAGCACACAAAGAGAGTTCACACACATGAAGAAAACGAGAGGACTTTTGCAAAAGTAGTCCAAGAAAGGCCACAAAGCTCACCAGGACATTTTTGTCTAGAGTGTCGGTTCTAACATATCTTAGTCAAAGTCCACATGCAATTTCAATATCAACAGCCAAGGCATATTAAGAGGACTCATGGTACATGCACCGTTACAAGAACTTACAAAGGATCGAGCAGGGAGAAAGTGCTACTAACACAAAATAAAATAAAATGAAATAAAATAAAATAAAATGCGAATGCAAACAAAAATGCAACTAATCATGCAAACTATATGCAATGCAAGATGAAAATACACCCCGCCCCCAAGCTTAAATCCGACATTGTCCCCAATGTAGAAAATAAAGCGTAAGGAAAAAGGAGTACTCACAATTATTCGACCACTGTACAAGGGATGAGGAGGAGTCTACTCTTGTGGGGGTTGGTCTCTGGGGGAGCGCCAGCTATGAAACTCATCACGCAATTGGTGGACCTCATCATGGATAGTGTCCAGGCGGGAGTTGACCGCAGAAAATCCGCCCGTCACATTCTGGTTCAGGGCCCTTAGCATGGATTGGATTGTATCGAGGGGCTGGGAGCGCCCAGAAGCGGAACCGGACGCTTCAGCCGCACCCTCATCGTCATCTTCGTCTTCCTCGAGCTCTTCTTCTTCCATAGGGGCGGCCCTAGATTTCTTTTTGCCGGAGTGAGGGGGGTCCGACGGTAGAGGGCGCACATTCCAGTTGGCCCGAACCCGAAGGGAAACTCGCGCTGGATTGGGGAGTCGTAGGAGCCGCGAGTCCCCGTCGGGCGTTGGGAGCACCCAATGCCAAGAGGAACCGCGCTGGACCGCCACCCGCATACTTGCGAGCGTGGAGGAATCAATGGCGCAGGAGGGCTGATAGTCGGGGCGTCCCGCCAAGGGAATGCCAAAATGCTGAGCCAAGGCAGTCACGAGCCCCCCAATAGCAATGGTCCCGGTGGGCTTATGACCCACGAAGCGCAAGTGACCCATCAAAAATCCAGCAGAGTTGATCTCGTGGGTGTTCAGAGCAGCGCAAAGGACAATCATCTCGTTCTTGGAGGCGCTGTTCTCAGATCCCGAACCGCGCCCAAAGATGGTGTGCGCCATGAACCTGTGGAATAGGCGGATGGCCGGATTGGTGATCCAAGAGGCCTTGGTCTTGGCGGGGTCATACCATCTAGAGGCCGCAATCTCCCTCCAAAAGCCGGAATAGTCACAGAAGTGAACCCGGCACTCAGCGCGAGGCACCTCTCGACTAGCAACGGGAAAGCCGAAGATGGTGCTCACTTCGGCCAGGGTGAGAGCCCTGGCGACATTCCCCAGCCGGAACGTGCAAAGCCCCTCATCGCGGTGGTCTCCGTTGATGAGGTCACACTCCACACTACTCAAGAACTCCAGAGTGAGGTGCTGGTAGGTGGGCTGGTTAAAGTGTAAGAATTGTTGCCACCCTAGCTGTGCTGCTAACCACTCAACGTCCTCAGCAAGCCCGAGATTGGTGAGCAGCTGAAAGTCCAAGAAGCGCGTGGGCATGAACGGTCGATCCTTAATCTTTCGGAACTCTGTGCGGTGATCATCAGAAGCGAAGATAATTCCCATCGCGTTAGCAGCGGCGTCCGCGCCCCCCCGAGGGTTGGCGCGGGACCTAGAAGAACTCGCAGCTGCTGGCCGTTGTCTTTTGGAAGACATTGTGGTTTCTGAGTTCCCACACACACAAAAGAACACGCAAAACCAAGGTAATGCATACCCACATAATTATCGTTCCGGCAAGAACGATCCACAATTTCAGCACAAAGGGGCAAACATGCTTATTCCCAACTAGTTTATATGCACATTCACAAGCATAGCACAAGAAGTGACACGAGCCACTAAGTAACAAAGAGTGTATGCTAGCAAGAACAAGCAACAACTCGAGCACAAGAAACGCAAACGCATGAATCAACCACCCATCAAGGATCACATAGTATCAAGAACAAACCAAGAGTACACCACAAGAAGTCACCCAAACCACCAACCACAAGCAATTGCAAAATGAAATTTCACCCTCAAATTAACAACACTTGAACACAATCTAACATTGCTAGGAAATCTTCAAGCTCGGAAATTTGACCCAAATAATCACCCAATTCAAGCAATTCTCCAAACCTGGAAATTAACCTAACAATGTTAGGGAAACAACAAGCTCGAAATTATGCCCAAATATTCACCAAATCCGAATTATCTAGCATCCAAATCAACAAGACAAACATCCATATACCCAAAATCCAATAGTGTAAACTAGATTGAGGGTTAGAAATTATACCTTGAGTGCTTAAGGATGGATAGAGGGTAAACGAAGGAGGGGAGGAAGGAGCGGTGGACGCGGTGCAAGGCGCTAGGCGGTGGCTCGGTGGCTCGCCGGTGGGTGCGCGGGAGGAGCGGTGGCTGGTGCGAGCGAGAGGGAGACGCGAGAGACGAGAGGAGAGAGAGAGAGAAGAAAGGTTTGGGTGTGGTACCCGGTCGGGGTTGGGAATAAAAGGGGAGTTAAAGTCTGGGCGTAACCCGGGCTGAAACCCGGTCGGGTCGAGGCCGGGTTACGTTCAGTTAACCCACACTTGTTGTCGCTGTTGCAATTGTGCAGCCTCGTCCATTGCTCGGGTCCTTGTTTCTCTTTGCTCTCTTTTTTTTTTTTTTTTTTTTTTTTTTTTTTTTTTTTTTTTGAGAGAGAAAGAGAGAGATAACTGGGCGTAACCCGGGCTGAAACCCGGTCGGGTCAAGGTCGGATCACGCTCAGTTGAGAGGCATAAAGAAAGAAGAAAGAAGGGAAGAAAACGTACCTGATGGGTTGCCTCCCATCCAGCGCTTGTTTACGGTCATTAGCTTGACCTTTCGTCGACTCTCAAGGGACCGGATCGAGAAGGAGGACGGAAACGGTCATCTTGATCGGGGCACCCGCGATGTACTTCTTGAGCCGCTGCCCGTTCACCTTGAATTGTCCCGTTTCTTCACTCCATATCTCAATTGCACCGTGAGGGTACACCTTCCGTACTTGGAACGGACCATACCATCGGGATTTCAGCTTTCCCGGAAAAAGTCTCAACCTAGAGTTGTATAACAAGACGAGATCGCCTTCATGAAATTCTCTAGGGAGAATGTGCTTGTCATGCCACCTCTTAGTTCTCTCCTTATAAATCCGGGCATTCTCATAAGCATCTAATCTCAACTCCTCAAGCTCTTGTAATTGCAGCATCCTTTTCTCACCGGCTTCCTTCATGTCGTAGTTGAACAATTTGACTGCCCAATACGCTTTGTGTTCAAGTTCCACCGGTAGATGACAAGACTTCCCATAAATCAGTCAGTAAGGAGTTGTGCCAATGGGAGTCTTGAATGCTGTCCTATAAGCCCAAAGAGCGTCATCAAGCTTCATCGCCCAATCTTTCCGGGATCGGGATACGGTCTTCTCTAAGATAGCCTTGATCTCTCGGTTAGAGACCTCCACTTGTCCACTAGTTTGAGGATGATATGGAGTTGCAACCCGGTGCGTAACCCCATACTTCTTCAGCAAAGCCTCAAACTTCTTCTCAATAAAGTGGGATCCTCCATCACTTATCACAACTCTTGGAGTCCCATACCTTGGAAAGATCACCTTGTTAAAGAACTTAGACACCACTCTTGAATCATTAGTCGGTGAGGCAATGGCTTCCACCCACTTGGACACATAATCCACCGCCACAAGAATATACTTGTTAGAGCATGACGGCGGAAAAGGTCCCATGAAATCTATTCCCCATACATCAAAGATCTCAACCTCCTGAATGTTGTTAAGAGGCATTTCGTTCCTCCTTGAGATGTTCCCCGTACGTTGACATGCATCACATGAAGCAATGAAACGGTGCACATCCTTGAACATAGAAGGCCAATAGAGGGCTGAATTCAGAATCTTCGTAGTAGTCTTTGAGGACCCAGCATGTCCTCCACATGGTAGAGAATGACAATGAGTGATGACACTCTCTACCTCCTCCTCAGGAACACATCTTCTAATAACTCCATCAGCACACCTCTTGAAAAGCAAGGGCTCATCCCAAAAATAATGCCGAACATCAGACAAGAATTTCTTCTTCTGTTGGAATGAGAGCTTAGGAGGCAACTCGTTGCAAACCAAGTAGTTGACAAAATCAGCATACCACGGCATTCTTGAATTTGCAAGAGTCAAGACTTCATTAGCAATCCTGAAAAGGTGATCATCAGGAAATGAATCATCAATAGGTGGCTCTTCTTTTGTGCACTCCAATTGCTCTTGAGTCAACCTAGATAAATGATCAGCAACCAAATTCTCGGTGCCCTTTTTGTCTTTAATCTCTAAGTCAAACTCTTGAAGAAGAAGAATCCATCGGATCAGTCTAGGCTTGGCCTCCTTCTTACTCAAGAGATACCTGATTGCAGCATGATCGGTATAGACAATGACTTTGGCACCCACCAAATAAGATCTGAACTTCTCAAAGGCGAAGACAATAGCAAGCAACTCTTTCTCAGTCGTGGCATAATTCACTTGGGCCTCATCAAGAGTTCTACTAGCATAGTAGATAGCATGTAGCTTCTTGTCCTTCCTTTGTCCCAGAACAGCCCCTACAGCATAGTCGCTGGCATCACACATGAGCTCAAATGGAAGGTTCCAATCGGGGGGTTGTATAATAGGTGCTGAAATCAAGGCCTCCTTTAACCTGCAAAAAGCATCCAGACACTCCTTCGAAAATTCAAAGGAGGCAGCCTTCAAGAGCAAGTTAGTAAGAGGTTTGGAGATTTTTGAAAAATCCTGAATGAACCTCCTATAGAACCCGGCATGTCCTAGAAAACTTCTTATGCCCTTGACCGAGGTTGGAGGTGGCATCTTCTCTATGATCTCAATCTTGGCCTTGTCAACCTCAATCCCGCGGTTAGAAACCAAATGCCCTAGCACAATACCTTCACTTACCATGAAATGACACTTTTCCCAATTCAATACAAGGTTAACTTCCTCACACCGCTGTAAAACTCGAGACAAGTTAGACAAGCAAGCATCAAAAGAAGTACCATACACGGAGAAATCATCCATGAAAACCTCCATGATATCCTCAATCAAATCAGAAAAAATAGCCATCATGCATCTTTGAAAGGTGCCCGGAGCATTACACAAACCAAATGGCATTCTCCTATAGGCAAATGTGCCATAGGGGCATGTGAAAGTGGTTTTTTCTTGGTCATCCGGATGAATAGGGATTTGAAAGAATCCACTATAACCATCCAAATAACAAAAGTGTGAATGCTTGGCCAACCTCTCTAGCATTTGATCTATGAAGGGTAGTGGAAAATGGTCTTTTCTAGTGGCCTTGTTCAATTTTCTATAGTCAATGCACATTCTCCAACCAGTGACTGTCCTAGTAGGGATCAATTCATTCTTGTCATTTTTCACCACAGTCATTCCACCCTTCTTAGGCACAACATGAACAGGACTAACCCATGCACTATCAGAAATAGGATAAATAATGCCTGCATCTAACAATTTCAGCACTTCTTTTTTCACTACTTCTTTCATGATAGGATTAAGTCTTCTTTGATGCTCAATGGAGGGTTTATGGTCATCTTCCATTAAAATCCTATGCATGCACATTGAGGGACTAATTCCTTTCAAATCATCAATAGAATATCCAATGGCTTTTCTATGCAACCTAAGTTCATGCAACAATTTTTCAATTTCACAATCACTCAAACTAGCATTGACAATCACCGGATAAGTAGAATCGGGTCCAAGGAACTCATACCTCAAATTAGATGGAAGTGACTTCAACTCCACCTTTGGTGCCTCTTTGGTCTCCTCCTTAGGAGTAGGACCGTCTCTGGTAAGGGCTTCAACAAATGCTTCAGGCATCTCTTCAGTGGACTCCAAGTCAAAGAGCACATCAGCAAGTAGCTCCAGATTCTCAGCTTGGGTCGCGCTCTTCATCAAGTAACGCTCTGAAGGGTCCTCAATCATGAGAGACATCACGGACTCTTGAACTTCATGAGCAACCACATCAATCCTGGATACATCATCCTCAAAAGAAGGTCGCTTAATAGCCTTGGACAAATTAAACTCAATTCTCTCATCCCCAATAGTAAAGGAAAGAATACCCTGTTTCACATCAATTAGTGCACCTGCAGTAGCTAAGAAGGGTCTTCCCAAAATAATAGGGACAGGAGAGTTAGCATCAATATCCAAAACAATGAAGTCAACAGGAATGAAGAACTTACCTATCTGGATGGGTATGTCCTCCAAAATACCTACGGGGCGAGTTGCGGACCTGTCAGCCATATACAAAGTCATCCTCACTGGTCTCGGCTCCCCCAAGTCCAAGTCCTTGCAAATGGAGAGCGGGATGATGCTCACACTAGCCCCCAAATCACACAAGGCATCATAGGTGCAATCACCTATCACCATGGGGACATTGAAACTACCAGGATCTCCAAGCTTAGGAGGCAACTTATTCTGAATTAGAGCACTGCACTCCTGACTCAAAGAAACTGATTGGCAGTCATCCAACTTCCTTTTGTTGGACAAGATCTCCTTCAAAAACTTCACATAAGACGGCATTTGCTTGAGAGCATCGGTGAAGGGGATGTTGATGTAGAGTTTTTTTAGCACCTCCACAAACTTGCCGTACTGTTGATCCAACTGAGCTTGGGCCTTCCTCTGTGGGAAGGGAAGGGGAGGCTTGTAGGGTGGAGGTGGGACGTATGGAGCCTCCTTCTCTTTGATCACAACTTCTTCGGGCTCTTCAGCAGCTTTGCCCTTTTGCTTGAGATCTACAACCTTTGGATCTTCAAGTTGTTTACCACTCCTCAAGGACACAGCATTGATTTGTCCTTTTGGATTAGCCTCAGTTTGACCGGGAAGTTGACCTTGGGGCCTAGGAGCGTTCAAAGCATACTGAGCATGCAAGCTATCATGATTCTTCAATACCTTGTTGATGTTCTGAAGCTCTTTCATGATCAAGTCAAACTTGGACTCTCCAGACGTTTGGGCACGCTCTTGGCCTTGGGGTTGAGGAGCTCTTTGTTGAAAACCAGGAGGCGGTCTCTGAGCAGCTTGGTTGTTGGCATAGGAGAAGTTAGGGTGATTCCTCCAACCGGGGTTATAGGTGTTGGAATAAGGATCATTCCTAGGACCCCGATTGAAGTTGTTCATGTAGTTCACATCTCCCTCTCGTGGCTCATCCTGTGCAGCAAATAATTGGCAAGTTGATATAGTGTGATCACCTTCCCCACAGAACTGACAAACCACATTTGAGACAACCTGAGCAGGACTCTCTTCATTCTTCAGCTTAGCTCTATTCATAGTCAACTTTAGTTGCTTTATCTCATGAGCCATAGCCTCCATCCTAGCTTGTTGAGAGACCTCATTATCAACCTCATAAAGACCAGATGTCCTCTTAGTGCTTGGAGTCGATCGAGCATCATTATAGTAGTGGTTGTGTTGGGCAATGCTCTCAATCTTCTCCCAAGCCACATCAACATGCATATCCATGATTGTACCTCCAGATGAGGCATCAATGAGCATCCTATTAGTGATGTCCATAGCGTTGTAGAAGGTGTGCAGCAACACCCACTTATCTTGCCCATGGTGAGGACATAGCAACAAAAGCTCTTTGAATCTCTCCCAACCTTCATACAGAGACTCCCCATCTTTCATCTGAAACGAACTAATCTGATTCCTCATCTCAGCTGTCTTCTTTGGGGGGAAGTACTTGGTTAGGAAAGCCTTAGCCAACTCATCCCATGTCGTGATAGTGCCCTGAGGTAGAGCCTTGAACCAAGCCTTAGCCCTGTCTCTCAAAGAGAATGAGAAGGCGCGCAAATAAAGCGCGTCATTAGAGACATCATGAATCTTCACCGTGTCCATAAGCTCCAGAAAGGTGTTGAGATGCAGGTGAGGATTCTCAGACGGTAGGCCTCCAAACTGATTCTGCTGAACCATATTGATCAAAGACGGCTTCAGCTCAAAATTCCTTGCAGCAACTGGAGGTCGGACCACACCAGATGTGGGCCCTTGGTGACGTGGCAGCACATAGTCACCCAATGTCATTGGCGGAGGCGCATTCAACAGCTGTTGCATCTCCTGTTGCTGATTCAGTACTTGTTGTTGCAACTCTTGCAACTGTTGCTGTTGTTGTTGCAACAACTCTTGTTGTCGCTGTTGCAATTGTGCAGCCTCGTCCATTGCTCGGGTCCTTGTTTCTCTTTGCTCTCTTTTTTTTTTTTTTTTTTTTTTTTTTTTTTGAGAGAGAAAGAGAGAGATAACTGGGCGTAACCCGGGCTGAAACCCGGTCGGGTCAAGGTCGGATCACGCTCAGTTGAGAGGCATAAAGAAAGAAGAAAGAAGGGAAGAAAACGTACCTGATGGGTTGCCTCCCATCCAGCGCTTGTTTACGGTCATTAGCTTGACCTTTCGTCGACTCTCAAGGGACCGGATCGAGAAGGAGGACGGAAACGGTCATCTTGATCGGGGCACCCGCGATGTACTTCTTGAGCCGCTGCCCGTTCACCTTGAATTGTCCCGTTTCTTCACTCCATATCTCAATTGCACCGTGAGGGTACACCTTCCGTACTTGGAACGGACCATACCATCGGGATTTCAGCTTTCCCGGAAAAAGTCTCAACCTAGAGTTGTATAACAAGACGAGATCGCCTTCATGAAATTCTCTAGGGAGAATGTGCTTGTCATGCCACCTCTTAGTTCTCTCCTTATAAATCCGGGCATTCTCATAAGCATCTAATCTCAACTCCTCAAGCTCTTGTAATTGCAGCATCCTTTTCTCACCGGCTTCCTTCATGTCGTAGTTGAACAATTTGATTGCCCAATACGCTTTGTGTTCAAGTTCCACCGGTAGATGACAAGACTTCCCATAAATCAGTCGGTAAGGAGTTGTGCCAATGGGAGTCTTGAATGCTGTCCTATAAGCCCAAAGAGCGTCATCAAGCTTCATCGCCCAATCTTTCCGGGATCGGGATACGGTCTTCTCTAAGATAGCCTTGATCTCTCGGTTAGAGACCTCCACTTGTCCACTAGTTTGAGGATGATATGGAGTTGCAACCCGGTGCGTAACCCCATACTTCTTCAGCAAAGCCTCAAACTTCTTCTCAATAAAGTGGGATCCTCCATCACTTATCACAACTCTTGGAGTCCCATACCTTGGAAAGATCACCTTGTTAAAGAACTTAGACACCACTCTTGAATCATTAGTCGGTGAGGCAATGGCTTCCACCCACTTGGACACATAATCCACCGCCACAAGAATATACTTGTTAGAGCATGACGGTGGAAAAGGTCCCATGAAATCTATTCCCCATACATCAAAGATCTCAACCTCCTGAATGTTGTTAAGAGGCATTTCGTTCCTCCTTAAGATGTTCCCCGTACGTTGACATGCATCACATGAAGCAATGAAACGGTGCACATCCTTGAACATAGAAGGCCAATAGAGGGCTGAATTCAGAATCTTCGTAGTAGTCTTTGAGGACCCAGCATGTCCTCCACATGGTAGAGAATGACAATGAGTGATGACACTCTCTACCTCCTCCTCAGGAACACATCTTCTAATAACTCCATCAGCACACCTCTTGAAAAGCAAGGGCTCATCCCAAAAATAATGCCGAACATCAGACAAGAATTTCTTCTTCTGTTGGAATGAGAGCTTAGGAGGCAACTCGTTGCAAACCAAGTAGTTGACAAAATCAGCATACCACGGCATTCTTGAATTTGCAAGAGTCAAGACTTCATTAGCAATCCTGAAAAGGTGATCATCAGGAAATGAATCATCAATAGGTGGCTCTTCTTTTGTGCACTCCAATTGCTCTTGAGTCAACCTAGATAAATGATCAGCAACCAAATTCTCGGTGCCCTTTTTGTCTTTAATCTCTAAGTCAAACTCTTGAAGAAGAAGAATCCATCGGATCAGTCTAGGCTTGGCCTCCTTCTTACTCAAGAGATACCTGATTGCAGCATGATCGGTATAGACAATGACTTTGGCACCCACCAAATAAGATCTGAACTTCTCAAAGGCGAAGACAATAGCAAGCAACTCTTTCTCAGTCGTGGCATAATTCACTTGGGCCTCATCAAGAGTTCTACTAGCATAGTAGATAGCATGTAGCTTCTTGTCCTTCCTTTGTCCCAGAACAGCCCCTACAGCATAGTCGCTGGCATCACACATGAGCTCAAATGGAAGGTTCCAATCGGGGGGTTGTATAATAGGTGCTGAAATCAAGGCCTCCTTTAACCTGCAAAAAGCATCCAGACACTCCTTCGAAAATTCAAAGGAGGCAGCCTTCAAGAGCAAGTTAGTAAGAGGTTTGGAGATTTTTGAAAAATCCTGAATGAACCTCCTATAGAACCCGGCATGTCCTAGAAAACTTCTTATGCCCTTGACCGAGGTTGGAGGTGGCATCTTCTCTATGATCTCAATCTTGGCCTTGTCAACCTTAATCCCGCGGTTAGAAACCAAATGCCCTAGCACAATACCTTCACTTACCATGAAATGACACTTTTCCCAATTCAATACAAGGTTAACTTCCTCACACCGCTGTAAAACTCGAGACAAGTTAGACAAGCAAGCATCAAAAGAAGTACCATACACGGAGAAATCATCCATGAAAACCTCCATGATATCCTCAATCAAATCAGAAAAAATAGCCATCATGCATCTTTGAAAGGTGCCCGGAGCATTACACAAACCAAATGGCATTCTCCTATAGGCAAATGTGCCATAGGGGCATGTGAAAGTGGTTTTTTCTTGGTCATCCGGATGAATAGGGATTTGAAAGAATCCACTATAACCATCCAAATAACAAAAGTGTGAATGCTTGGCCAACCTCTCTAGCATTTGATCTATGAAGGGTAGTGGAAAATGGTCTTTTCTAGTGGCCTTGTTCAATTTTCTATAGTCAATGCACATTCTCCAACCAGTGACTGTCCTAGTAGGGATCAATTCATTCTTGTCATTTTTCACCACAGTCATTCCACCCTTCTTAGGCACAACATGAACAGGACTAACCCATGCACTATCAGAAATAGGATAAATAATGCCTGCATCTAACCATTTCAGCACTTCTTTTTTCACTACTTCTTTCATGATAGGATTAAGTCTTCTTTGATGCTCAATGGAGGGTTTATGGTCATCTTCCATTAAAATCCTATGCATGCACATTGAGGGACTAATTCCTTTCAAATCATCAATAGAATATCCAATGGCTTTTCTATGCAACCTAAGTTCATGCAACAATTTTTCAATTTCACAATCACTCAAACTAGCATTGACAATCACCGGATAAGTAGAATCGGGTCCAAGGAACTCATACCTCAAATTAGATGGAAGTGACTTCAACTCCACCTTTGGTGCCTCTTTGGTCTCCTCCTTAGGAGTAGGACCGTCTCTGGTAAGGGCTTCAACAAATGCTTCAGGCATCTCTTCAGTGGACTCCAAGTCAAAGAGCACATCAGCAAGTAGCTCCAGATTCTCAGCTTGGGTCGCGCTCTTCATCAAGTAACGCTCTGAAGGGTCCTCAATCATGAGAGACATCACGGACTCTTGAACTTCATGAGCAACCACATCAATCCTGGATACATCATCCTCAAAAGAAGGTCGCTTAATAGCCTTGGACAAATTAAACTCAATTCTCTCATCCCCAATAGTAAAGGAAAGAATACCCTGTTTCACATCAATTAGTGCACCTGCAGTAGCTAAGAAGGGTCTTCCCAAAATAATAGGGACAGGAGAGTTAGCATCAATATCCAAAACAATGAAGTCAACAGGAATGAAGAACTTACCTATCTGGATGGGTATGTCCTCCAAAATACCTACGGGGCGAGTTGCGGACCTGTCAGCCATATACAAAGTCATCCTCACTGGTCTCGGCTCCCCCAAGTCCAAGTCCTTGCAAATGGAGAGCGGGATGATGCTCACACTAGCCCCCAAATCACACAAGGCATCATAGGTGCAATCACCTATCACCATGGAGACATTGAAACTACCAGGATCTCCAAGCTTAGGAGGCAACTTATTCTGAATTAGAGCACTGCACTCCTGACTCAAAGAAACTGATTGGCAGTCATCCAACTTCCTTTTGTTGGACAAGATCTCCTTCAAAAACTTCACATAAGACGGCATTTGCTTGAGAGCATCGGTGAAGGGGATGTTGATGTAGAGTTTTTTTAGCACCTCCACAAACTTGCCGTACTGTTGATCCAACTGAGCTTGGGCCTTCCTCTGTGGGAAGGGAAGGGGAGGCTTGTAGGGTGGAGGTGGGACGTATGGAGCCTCCTTCTCTTTGATCACAACTTCTTCGGGCTCTTCAGCAGCTTTGCCCTTTTGCTTGAGATCTACAACCTTTGGATCTTCAAGTTGTTTACCACTCCTCAAGGACACAGCATTGATTTGTCCTTTTGGATTAGCCTCAGTTTGACCGGGAAGTTGACCTTGGGGCCTAGGAGCGTTCAAAGCATACTGAGCATG
This sequence comes from Rheum nobile, assembly GCA_027886185.1. Taxonomy (NCBI): domain Eukaryota; kingdom Viridiplantae; phylum Streptophyta; class Magnoliopsida; order Caryophyllales; family Polygonaceae; genus Rheum; species Rheum nobile. The sequence continues at coordinate 1,485,221 of WOAB01000207.1, read as the reverse complement.
CAAGCTATCATGATTCTTCAATACCTTGTTGATGTTCTGAAGCTCTTTCATGATCAAGTCAAACTTGGACTCTCCAGACGTTTGGGCACGCTCTTGGCCTTGGGGTTGAGGAGCTCTTTGTTGAAAACCAGGAGGCGGTCTCTGAGCAGCTTGGTTGTTGGCATAGGAGAAGTTAGGGTGATTCCTCCAACCGGGGTTATAGGTGTTGGAATAAGGATCATTCCTAGGACCCCGATTGAAGTTGTTCATGTAGTTCACATCTCCCTCTCGTGGCTCATCCTGTGCAGCAAATAATTGGCAAGTTGATATAGTGTGATCACCTTCCCCACAGAACTGACAAACCACATTTGAGACAACCTGAGCAGGACTCTCTTCATTCTTCAGCTTAGCTCTATTCATAGTCAACTTTAGTTGCTTTATCTCATGAGCCATAGCCTCCATCCTAGCTTGTTGAGAGACCTCATTATCAACCTCATAAAGACCAGCTGTCCTCTTAGTGCTTGGAGTCGATCGAGCATCATTATAGTAGTGGTTGTGTTGGGCAATGCTCTCAATCTTCTCCCAAGCCACATCAACATGCATATCCATGATTGTACCTCCAGATGAGGCATCAATGAGCATCCTATTAGTGCTGTCCATAGCATTGTAGAAGGTGTGCAGCAACACCCACTTATCTTGCCCATGGTGAGGACATAGCAACAAAAGCTCTTTGAATCTCTCCCAACCTTCATACAGAGACTCCCCATCTTTCATCTGAAACGAACTAATCTGATTCCTCATCTCAGCTGTCTTCTTTGGGGGGAAGTACTTGGTTAGGAAAGCCTTAGCCAACTCATCCCATGTCGTGATAGTGCCCTAAGGTAGAGCCTTGAACCAAGCCTTAGCCCTGTCTCTCAAAGAGAATGAGAAGGCGCGCAAATAAAGCGCGTCATTAGAGACATCATGAATCTTCACCGTGTCCATAAGCTCCAGAAAGGTGTTGAGATGCAGGTGAGGATTCTCAGACGGTAGGCCTCCAAACTGATTCTGCTGAACCATATTGATCAAAGACGGCTTCAGCTCAAAATTCCTTGCAGCAATTGGAGGTCGGACCACACCAGATGTGGGCCCTTGGTGACGTGGCAGCACATAGTCACCCAATGTCATTGGCGGAGGCGCATTCAACAGCTGTTGCATCTCCTGTTGCTGATTCAGTACTTGTTGTTGCAACTCTTGCAACTGTTGCTGTTGTTGTTGCAACAACTCTTGTTGTCGCTGTTGCAATTGTGCAGCCTCGTCCATTGCTCGGGTCCTTGTTTCTCTTTGCTCTCTTTTTTTTTTTTTTTTTTTTTTTTTTTTTTTTGAGAGAGAGAAAGAGAGAGATAACTGGGCGTAACCCGGGCTGAAACCCGGTCGGGTCAAGGTCGGATCACGCTCAGTTGAGAGGCATAAAGAAAGAAGAAAGAAGGGAAGAAAACGTACCTGATGGGTTGCCTCCCATCCAGCGCTTGTTTACGGTCATTAGCTTGACCTTTCGTCGACTCTCAAGGGACCGGATCGAGAAGGAGGACGGAAACGGTCATCTTGATCGGGGCACCCGCGATGTACTTCTTGAGCCGCTGCCCGTTCACCTTGAATTGTCCCGTTTCTTCACTCCATATCTCAATTGCACCGTGAGGGTACACCTTCCGTACTTGGAACGGACCATACCATCGGGATTTCAGCTTTCCCGGAAAAAGTCTCAACCTAGAGTTGTATAACAAGACGAGATCGCCTTCATGAAATTCTCTAGGGAGAATGTGCTTGTCATGCCACCTCTTAGTTCTCTCCTTATAAATCCGGGCATTCTCATAAGCATCTAATCTCAACTCCTCAAGCTCTTGTAATTGCAGCATCCTTTTCTCACCGGCTTCCTTCATGTCGTAGTTGAACAATTTGATTGCCCAATACGCTTTGTGTTCAAGTTCCACCGGTAGATGACAAGACTTCCCATAAATCAGTCGGTAAGGAGTTGTGCCAATGGGAGTCTTGAATGCTGTCCTATAAGCCCAAAGAGCGTCATCAAGCTTCATCGCCCAATCTTTCCGGGATCGGGATACGGTCTTCTCTAAGATAGCCTTGATCTCTCGGTTAGAGACCTCCACTTGTCCACTAGTTTGAGGATGATATGGAGTTGCAACCCGGTGCGTAACCCCATACTTCTTCAGCAAAGCCTCAAACTTCTTCTCAATAAAGTGGGATCCTCCATCACTTATCACAACTCTTGGAGTCCCATACCTTGGAAAGATCACCTTGTTAAAGAACTTAGACACCACTCTTGAATCATTAGTCGGTGAGGCAATGGCTTCTACCCACTTGGACACATAATCCACCGCCACAAGAATATACTTGTTAGAGCATGACGGCGGAAAAGGTCCCATGAAATCTATTCCCCATACATCAAAGATCTCAACCTCCTGAATGTTGTTAAGAGGCATTTCGTTCCTCCTTGAGATGTTCCCCGTACGTTGACATGCATCACATGAAGCAATGAAACGGTGCACATCCTTGAACATAGAAGGCCAATAGAGGGCTGAATTCAGAATCTTCGTAGTAGTCTTTGAGGACCCAGCATGTCCTCCACATGGTAGAGAATGACAATGAGTGATGACACTCTCTACCTCCTCCTCAGGAACACATCTTCTAATAACTCCATCAGCACACCTCTTGAAAAGCAAGGGCTCATCCCAAAAATAATGCCGAACATCAGACAAGAATTTCTTCTTCTGTTGGAATGAGAGCTTAGGAGGCAACTCGTTGCAAACCAAGTAGTTGACAAAATCAGCATACCACGGCATTCTTGAATTTGCAAGAGTCAAGACTTCATTAGCAATCCTGAAAAGGTGATCATCAGGAAATGAATCATCAATAGGTGGCTCTTCTTTTGTGCACTCCAATTGCTCTTGAGTCAACCTAGATAAATGATCAGCAACCAAATTCTCGGTGCCCTTTTTGTCTTTAATCTCTAAGTCAAACTCTTGAAGAAGAAGAATCCATCGGATCAGTCTAGGCTTGGCCTCCTTCTTACTCAAGAGATACCTGATTGCAGCATGATCGGTATAGACAATGACTTTGGCACCCACCAAATAAGATCTGAACTTCTCAAAGGCGAAGACAATAGCAAGCAACTCTTTCTCAGTCGTGGCATAATTCACTTGGGCCTCATCAAGAGTTCTACTAGCATAGTAGATAGCATGTAGCTTCTTGTCCTTCATTTGTCCCAGAACAGCCCCTACAGCATAGTCGCTGGCATCACACATGAGCTCAAATGGAAGGTTCCAATCGGGGGGTTGTATAATAGGTGCTGAAATCAAGGCCTCCTTTAACCTGCAAAAAGCATCCAGACACTCCTTCGAAAATTCAAAGGAGGCAGCCTTCAAGAGCAAGTTAGTAAGAGGTTTGGAGATTTTTGAAAAATCCTGAATGAACCTCCTATAGAACCCGGCATGTCCTAGAAAACTTCTTATGCCCTTGACCGAGGTTGGAGGTGGCATCTTCTCTATGATCTCAATCTTGGCCTTGTCAACCTCAATCCCGCGGTTAGAAACCAAATGCCCTAGCACAATACCTTCACTTACCATGAAATGACACTTTTCCCAATTCAATACAAGGTTAACTTCCTCACACCGCTGTAAAACTCGAGACAAGTTAGACAAGCAAGCATCAAAAGAAGTACCATACACGGAGAAATCATCCATGAAAACCTCCATGATATCCTCAATCAAATCAGAAAAAATAGCCATCATGCATCTTTGAAAGGTGCCCGGAGCATTACACAAACCAAATGGCATTCTCCTATAGGCAAATGTGCCATAGGGGCATGTGAAAGTGGTTTTTTCTTGGTCATCCGGATGAATAGGGATTTGAAAGAATCCACTATAACCATCCAAATAACAAAAGTGTGAATGCTTGGCCAACCTCTCTAGCATTTGATCTATGAAGGGTAGTGGAAAATGGTCTTTTCTAGTGGCCTTGTTCAATTTTCTATAGTCAATGCACATTCTCCAACCAGTGACTGTCCTAGTAGGGATCAATTCATTCTTGTCATTTTTCACCACAGTCATTCCACCCTTCTTAGGCACAACATGAACAGGACTAACCCATGCACTATCAGAAATAGGATAAATAATGCCTGCATCTAACAATTTCAGCACTTCTTTTTTCACTACTTCTTTCATGATAGGATTAAGTCTTCTTTGATGCTCAATGGAGGGTTTATGGTCATCTTCCATTAAAATCCTATGCATGCACATTGAGGGACTAATTCCTTTCAAATCATCAATAGAATATCCAATGGCTTTTCTATGCAACCTAAGTTCATGCAACAATTTTTCAATTTCACAATCACTCAAACTAGCATTGACAATCACCGGATAAGTAGAATCGGGTCCAAGGAACTCATACCTCAAATTAGATGGAAGTGACTTCAACTCCACCTTTGGTGCCTCTTTGGTCTCCTCCTTAGGAGTAGGACCGTCTCTGGTAAGGGCTTCAACAAATGCTTCAGGCATCTCTTCAGTGGACTCCAAGTCAAAGAGCACATCAGCAAGTAGCTCCAGATTCTCAGCTTGGGTCGCGCTCTTCATCAAGTAACGCTCTGAAGGGTCCTCAATCATGAGAGACATCACGGACTCTTGAACTTCATGAGCAACCACATCAATCCTGGATACATCATCCTCAAAAGAAGGTCGCTTAATAGCCTTGGACAAATTAAACTCAATTCTCTCATCCCCAATAGTAAAGGAAAGAATACCCTGTTTCACATCAATTAGTGCACCTGCAGTAGCTAAGAAGGGTCTTCCCAAAATAATAGGGACAGGAGAGTTAGCATCAATATCCAAAACAATGAAGTCAACAGGAATGAAGAACTTACCTATCTGGATGGGTATGTCCTCCAAAATACCTACGGGGCGAGTTGCGGACCTGTCAGCCATATACAAAGTCATCCTCACTGGTCTCGGCTCCCCCAAGTCCAAGTCCTTGCAAATGGAGAGCGGGATGATGCTCACACTAGCCCCCAAATCACACAAGGCATCATAGGTGCAATCACCTATCACCATGGGGACATTGAAACTACCAGGATCTCCAAGCTTAGAAGGCAACTTATTCTGAATTAGAGCACTGCACTCCTGACTCAAAGAAACTGATTGGCAGTCATCCAACTTCCTTTTGTTGGACAAGATCTCCTTCAAAAACTTCACATAAGACGGCATTTGCTTGAGAGCATCGGTGAAGGGGATGTTGATGTAGAGTTTTTTTAGCACCTCCACAAACTTGCCGTACTGTTGATCCAACTGAGCTTGGGCCTTCCTCTGTGGGAAGGGAAGGGGAGGCTTGTAGGGTGGAGGTGGGACGTATGGAGCCTCCTTCTCTTTGATCACAACTTCTTCGGGCTCTTCAGCAGCTTTGCCCTTTTGCTTGAGATCTACAACCTTTGGATCTTCAAGTTGTTTACCACTCCTCAAGGACACAGCATTGATTTGTCCTTTTGGATTAGCCTCAGTTTGACCGGGAAGTTGACCTTGGGGCCTAGGAGCGTTCAAAGCATACTGAGCATGCAAGCTATCATGATTCTTCAATACCTTGTTGATGTTCTGAAGCTCTTTCATGATCAAGTCAAACTTGGACTCTCCAGACGTTTGGGCACGCTCTTGGCCTTGGGGTTGAGGAGCTCTTTGTTGAAAACCAGGAGGCGGTCTCTGAGCAGCTTGGTTGTTGGCATAGGAGAAGTTAGGGTGATTCCTCCAACCGGGGTTATAGGTGTTGGAATAAGGATCATTCCTAGGACCCCGATTGAAGTTGTTCATGTAGTTCACATCTCCCTCTCGTGGCTCATCCTGTGCAGCAAATAATTGGCAAGTTGATATAGTGTGATCACCTTCCCCACAGAACTGACAAACCACATTTGAGACAACCTGAGCAGGACTCTCTTCATTCTTCAGCTTAGCTCTATTCATAGTCAACTTTAGTTGCTTTATCTCATGAGCCATAGCCTCCATCCTAGCTTGTTGAGAGACCTCATTATCAACCTCATAAAGACCAGCTGTCCTCTTAGTGCTTGGAGTCGATCGAGCATCATTATAGTAGTGGTTGTGTTGGGCAATGCTCTCAATCTTCTCCCAAGCCACATCAACATGCATATCCATGATTGTACCTCCAGATGAGGCATCAATGAGCATCCTATTAGTGCTGTCCATAGCGTTGTAGAAGGTGTGTAGCAACACCCACTTATCTTGCCCATGGTGAGGACATAGCAACAAAAGCTCTTTGAATCTCTCCCAACCTTCATACAGAGACTCCCCATCTTTCATCTGAAACGAACTAATCTGATTCCTCATCTCAGCTGTCTTCTTTGGGGGGAAGTACTTGGTTAGGAAAGCCTTAGCCAACTCATCCCATGTCGTGATAGTGCCCTGAGGTAGAGCCTTGAACCAAGCCTTAGCCCTGTCTCTCAAAGAGAATGAGAAGGCGCGCAAATAAAGCGCGTCATTAGAGACATCATGAATCTTCACCGTGTCCATAAGCTCCAGAAAGGTGTTGAGATGCAGGTGAGGATTCTCAGACGGTAGGCCTCCAAACTGATTCTGCTGAACCATATTGATCAAAGACGGCTTCAGCTCAAAATTCCTTGCAGCAACTGGAGGTCGGACCACACCAGATGTGGGCCCTTGGTGACGTGGCAGCACATAGTCACCCAATGTCATTGGCGGAGGCGCATTCAACAGCTGTTGCATCTCCTGTTGCTGATTCAGTACTTGTTGTTGCAACTCTTGCAACTGTTGCTGTTGTTGTTGCAACAACTCTTGTTGTCGCTGTTGCAATTGTGCAGCCTCGTCCATTGCTCGGGTCCTTGTTTCTCTTTGCTCTCTTTTTTTTTTTTTTTTTTTTTTTTTTGAGAGAGAAAGAGAGAGATAACTGGGCGTAACCCGGGCTGAAACCCGGTCGGGTCAAGGTCGGATCACGCTCAGTTGAGAGGCATAAAGAAAGAAGAAAGAAGGGAAGAAAACGTACCTGATGGGTTGCCTCCCATCCAGCGCTTGTTTACGGTCATTAGCTTGACCTTTCGTCGACTCTCAAGGGACCGGATCGAGAAGGAGGACGGAAACGGTCATCTTGATCGGGGCACCCGCGATGTACTTCTTGAGCCGCTGCCCGTTCACCTTGAATTGTCCCGTTTCTTCACTCCATATCTCAATTGCACCGTGAGGGTACACCTTCCGTACTTGGAACGGACCATACCATCGGGATTTCAGCTTTCCCGGAAAAAGTCTCAACCTAGAGTTGTATAACAAGACGAGATCGCCTTCATGAAATTCTCTAGGGAGAATGTGCTTGTCATGCCACCTCTTAGTTCTCTCCTTATAAATCCGGGCATTCTCATAAGCATCTAATCTCAACTCCTCAAGCTCTTGTAATTGCAGCATCCTTTTCTCACCGGCTTCCTTCATGTCGTAGTTGAACAATTTGATTGCCCAATACGCTTTGTGTTCAAGTTCCACCGGTAGATGACAAGACTTCCCATAAATCAGTCGGTAAGGAGTTGTGCCAATGGGAGTCTTGAATGCTGTCCTATAAGCCCAAAGAGCGTCATCAAGCTTCATCGCCCAATCTTTCCGGGATCGGGATACGGTCTTCTCTAAGATAGCCTTGATCTCTCGGTTAGAGACCTCCACTTGTCCACTAGTTTGAGGATGATATGGAGTTGCAACCCGGTGCGTAACCCCATACTTCTTCAGCAAAGCCTCAAACTTCTTCTCAATAAAGTGGGATCCTCCATCACTTATCACAACTCTTGGAGTCCCATACCTTGGAAAGATCACCTTGTTAAAGAACTTAGACACCACTCTTGAATCATTAGTCGGTGAGGCAATGGCTTCTACCCACTTGGACACATAATCCACCGCCACAAGAATATACTTGTTAGAGCATGACGGCGGAAAAGGTCCCATGAAATCTATTCCCCATACATCAAAGATCTCAACCTCCTGAATGTTGTTAAGAGGCATTTCGTTCCTCCTTGAGATGTTCCCCGTACGTTGACATGCATCACATGAAGCAATGAAACGGTGCACATCCTTGAACATAGAAGGCCAATAGAGGGCTGAATTCAGAATCTTCGTAGTAGTCTTTGAGGACCCAGCATGTCCTCCACATGGTAGAGAATGACAATGAGTGATGACACTCTCTACCTCCTCCTCAGGAACACATCTTCTAATAACTCCATCAGCACACCTCTTGAAAAGCAAGGGCTCATCCCAAAAATAATGCCGAACATCAGACAAGAATTTCTTCTTCTGTTGGAATGAGAGCTTAGGAGGCAACTCGTTGCAAACCAAGTAGTTGACAAAATCAGCATACCACGGCATTCTTGAATTTGCAAGAGTCAAGACTTCATTAGCAATCCTGAAAAGGTGATCATCAGGAAATGAATCATCAATAGGTGGCTCTTCTTTTGTGCACTCCAATTGCTCTTGAGTCAACCTAGATAAATGATCAGCAACCAAATTCTCGGTGCCCTTTTTGTCTTTAATCTCTAAGTCAAACTCTTGAAGAAGAAGAATCCATCGGATCAGTCTAGGCTTGGCCTCCTTCTTACTCAAGAGATACCTGATTGCAGCATGATCGGTATAGACAATGACTTTGGCACCCACCAAATAAGATCTGAACTTCTCAAAGGCGAAGACAATAGCAAGCAACTCTTTCTCAGTCGTGGCATAATTCACTTGGGCCTCATCAAGAGTTCTACTAGCATAGTAGATAGCATGTAGCTTCTTGTCCTTCATTTGTCCCAGAACAGCCCCTACAGCATAGTCGCTGGCATCACACATGAGCTCAAATGGAAGGTTCCAATCGGGGGGTTGTATAATAGGTGCTGAAATCAAGGCCTCCTTTAACCTGCAAAAAGCATCCAGACACTCCTTCGAAAATTCAAAGGAGGCAGCCTTCAAGAGCAAGTTAGTAAGAGGTTTGGAGATTTTTGAAAAATCCTGAATGAACCTCCTATAGAACCCGGCATGTCCTAGAAAACTTCTTATGCCCTTGACCGAGGTTGGAGGTGGCATCTTCTCTATGATCTCAATCTTGGCCTTGTCAACCTCAATCCCGCGGTTAGAAACCAAATGCCCTAGCACAATACCTTCACTTACCATGAAATGACACTTTTCCCAATTCAATACAAGGTTAACTTCCTCACACCGCTGTAAAACTCGAGACAAGTTAGACAAGCAAGCATCAAAAGAAGTACCATACACGGAGAAATCATCCATGAAAACCTCCATGATATCCTCAATCAAATCAGAAAAAATAGCCATCATGCATCTTTGAAAGGTGCCCGGAGCATTACACAAACCAAATGGCATTCTCCTATAGGCAAATGTGCCATAGGGGCATGTGAAAGTGGTTTTTTCTTGGTCATCCGGATGAATAGGGATTTGAAAGAATCCACTATAACCATCCAAATAACAAAAGTGTGAATGCTTGGCCAACCTCTCTAGCATTTGATCTATGAAGGGTAGTGGAAAATGGTCTTTTCTAGTGGCCTTGTTCAATTTTCTATAGTCAATGCACATTCTCCAACCAGTGACTGTCCTAGTAGGGATCAATTCATTCTTGTCATTTTTCACCACAGTCATTCCACCCTTCTTAGGCACAACATGAACAGGACTAACCCATGCACTATCAGAAATAGGATAAATAATGCCTGCATCTAACAATTTCAGCACTTCTTTTTTCACTACTTCTTTCATGATAGGATTAAGTCTTCTTTGATGCTCAATGGAGGGTTTATGGTCATCTTCCATTAAAATCCTATGCATGCACATTGAGGGACTAATTCCTTTCAAATCATCAATAGAATATCCAATGGCTTTTCTATGCAACCTAAGTTCATGCAACAATTTTTCAATTTCACAATCACTCAAACTAGCATTGACAATCACCGGATAAGTAGAATCGGGTCCAAGGAACTCATACCTCAAATTAGATGGAAGTGACTTCAACTCCACCTTTGGTGCCTCTTTGGTCTCCTCCTTAGGAGTAGGACCGTCTCTGGTAAGGGCTTCAACAAATGCTTCAGGCATCTCTTCAGTGGACTCCAAGTCAAAGAGCACATCAGCAAGTAGCTCCAGATTCTCAGCTTGGGTCGCGCTCTTCATCAAGTAACGCTCTGAAGGGTCCTCAATCATGAGAGACATCACGGACTCTTGAACTTCATGAGCAACCACATCAATCCTGGATACATCATCCTCAAAAGAAGGTCGCTTAATAGCCTTGGACAAATTAAACTCAATTCTCTCATCCCCAATAGTAAAGGAAAGAATACCCTGTTTCACATCAATTAGTGCACCTGCAGTAGCTAAGAAGGGTCTTCCCAAAATAATAGGGACAGGAGAGTTAGCATCAATATCCAAAACAATGAAGTCAACAGGAATGAAGAACTTACCTATCTGGATGGGTATGTCCTCCAAAATACCTACGGGGCGAGTTGCGGACCTGTCAGCCATATACAAAGTCATCCTCACTGGTCTCGGCTCCCCCAAGTCCAAGTCCTTGCAAATGGAGAGCGGGATGATGCTCACACTAGCCCCCAAATCACACAAGGCATCATAGGTGCAATCACCTATCACCATGGGGACATTGAAACTACCAGGATCTCCAAGCTTAGGAGGCAACTTATTCTGAATTAGAGCACTGCACTCCTGACTCAAAGAAACTGATTGGCAGTCATCCAACTTCCTTTTGTTGGACAAGATCTCCTTCAAAAACTTCACATAAGACGGCATTTGCTTGAGAGCATCGGTGAAGGGGATGTTGATGTAGAGTTTTTTTAGCACCTCCACAAACTTGCCGTACTGTTGATCCAACTGAGCTTGGGCCTTCCTCTGTGGGAAGGGAAGGGGAGGCTTGTAGGGTGGAGGTGGGACGTATGGAGCCTCCTTCTCTTTGATCACAACTTCTTCGGGCTCTTCAGCAGCTTTGCCCTTTTGCTTGAGATCTACAACCTTTGGATCTTCAAGTTGTTTACCACTCCTCAAGGACACAGCATTGATTTGTCCTTTTGGATTAGCCTCAGTTTGACCGGGAAGTTGACCTTGGGGCCTAGGAGCGTTCAAAGCATACTGAGCATGCAAGCTATCATGATTCTTCAATACCTTGTTGATGTTCTGAAGCTCTTTCATGATCAAGTCAAACTTGGACTCTCCAGACGTTTGGGCACGCTCTTGGCCTTGGGGTTGAGGAGCTCTTTGTTGAAAACCAGGAGGCGGTCTCTGAGCAGCTTGGTTGTTGGCATAGGAGAAGTTAGGGTGATTCCTCCAACCGGGGTTATAGGTGTTGGAATAAGGATCATTCCTAGGACCCCGATTGAAGTTGTTCATGTAGTTCACATCTCCCTCTCGTGGCTCATCCTGTGCAGCAAATAATTGGCAAGTTGATATAGTGTGATCACCTTCCCCACAGAACTGACAAACCACATTTGAGACAACCTGAGCAGGACTCTCTTCATTCTTCAGCTTAGCTCTATTCATAGTCAACTTTAGTTGCTTTATCTCATGAGCCATAGCCTCCATCCTAGCTTGTTGAGAGACCTCATTATCAACCTCATAAAGACCAGCTGTCCTCTTAGTGCTTGGAGTCGATCGAGCATCATTATAGTAGTGGTTGTGTTGGGCAATGCTCTCAATCTTCTCCCAAGCCACATCAACATGCATATCCATGATTGTACCTCCAGATGAGGCATCAATGAGCATCCTATTAGTGATGTCCATAGCGTTGTAGAAGGTGTGCAGCAACACCCACTTATCTTGCCCATGGTGAGGACATAGCAACAAAAGCTCTTTGAATCTCTCCCAACCTTCATACAGAGACTCCCCATCTTTCATCTGAAACGAACTAATCTGATTCCTCATCTCAGCTGTCTTCTTTGGGGGGAAGTACTTGGTTAGGAAAGCCTTAGCCAACTCATCCCATGTCGTGATAGTGCCCTGAGGTAGAGCCTTGAACCAAGCCTTAGCCCTGTCTCTCAAAGAGAATGAGAAGGCGCGCAAATAAAGCGCGTCATTAGAGACATCATGAATCTTCACCGTGTCCATAAGCTCCAGAAAGGTGTTGAGATGCAGGTGAGGATTCTCAGACGGTAGGCCTCCAAACTGATTCTGCTGAACCATATTGATCAAAGACGGCTTCAGCTCAAAATTCCTTGCAGCAACTGGAGGTCGGACCACACCAGATGTGGGCCCTTGGTGACGTGGCAGCACATAGTCACCCAATGTCATTGGCGGAGGCGCATTCAACAGCTGTTGCATCTCCTGTTGCTGATTCAGTACTTGTTGTTGCAACTCTTGCAACTGTTGCTGTTGTTGTTGCAACAACTCTTGTTGTCGCTGTTGCAATTGTGCAGCCTCGTCCATTGCTCGGGTCCTTGTTTCTCTTTGCTCTCTTCTTCTTCTGTGAAAAGCACGCTCGGGTTCGGGATCGTGTGGTAGTTCACCGGCGCTCAGGGCTCTTCGCATATGAATGAGAACAAATCTGAAACCAAAGACAAAGGAAACAAAGTCAAAAACAAAAATGAGACCTAATCTATCGGTTGCACGTAACAACCAATACTAACAATAGTCCCCGGCAACGGCGCCAAAAACTTGATAGGTCCAAATCCTACCCCGCAAGTGTACGGGTTCGGTTGTAGTACCAAGGTGTCGAACTCTGGGACTATGTAGTACCAATTGTCAATTCAACTAATAGATTAAGTCGTAAACAAGAAAAGGTTGCAATTCGGTTTGGTTTCAATGGTAACAATTATCAAGCAAAACAAGATTATCAATCAAGGAAAAAGGCTTCCAAGGTTAGGCTCCCCACAATGGTGATACGATAGATTCTAAGCAATATTTAATTATATTTCAATGCAAATGTAAATTGAAGGTCTCACTATCTAATATCAACACTACTTCATGGTCAGACAATAGTATATGTACCTAAATTCGATTAGCAATCACTTTCGCATAAAGCTAATCCGATTTAGGTCCATTAAGTTCTACATAGATCAATGGACAAGTAGAAACAACATCTCCGGTCGGTCTCAGCGGAATCTACTCATCCAAAAACCTAATCGATAGTCAAGCACCACAAGGGGTTAAATCGATGGTCACGCAATTAACCCACAAGTTCTATCCTAGGGATCCATTTAACATCAATCTCCAATTATCATTATCTCCGGTCGGTCTCAAATTCTAATTAGAAATCCCAATTACAAAGTAATTAGGTCATTAAGCAACCTATGATAGAATCAATTCACATTCACATAACCATACAATCAAACACCACCAATCAAACCTTATCAAATCACCATTGGGTTCACCCAACCTTAGAAAAGAGGATTTAGCTAGACATGAGAGAAAGAGAAATCAACTTCATTGAAAGAAACAACATACCAATTGTCTTCTCCAAAGAGATACGAGATTCCAACAATCGAGGCTAGCCAAAATCTCCAAGTTTTCCCTAGGGTTTTTTTTTGAGAGTTTAGAAACGTCTAAGGCAGTTACAAGATATCAGGAATAGCAGTTTCCACTTTGCTTTTATACCCCCTACGAATAGAAGGCAAAACGCTCGGGATAAAACGAGCCAGAAACGAAACGGCGTCCCGACCCGGTCTGAAACCCGACCGGGTCACGGCCCGGGTGACGTTCAGGTGACATGACCCGGTGTGTCATCCGGGCGAATTCCTGGGTGCTGATCCGGTGTGTCATCCGGCCGGGTCACGGCCCGGGTGACGTTCAGTTGACATGACCCGGTGTGTCGGCCGGCCGTGTCACGGCCCGGGTGACGTTCAGTTGACGAGCCGCTGTGCTGGCCAAGGGCAGGGGCGTGATCCGGCCGGGTAATGGCCGGATTTGGCTCAGTCTCCTTTTTTAGTTCTTGGCTCGGACACTCTCTTTGATCGGCCTCGGTCCCTGCTCCTTCTTATCATCCGCGCCCTCGAGCCATCCACTCGAACATCATCACATCAACGCCATCATTCTCCAAAAATGCCTCCAAAAGATCCTGAAATGGGACAAACGCAAGAGTAGACCCCGAACTCTACTAATCTACTAAAACCAAATAAAACTAAAAGGAAAAGGAGCAAAACAAACCACAATGACGGAAATAAACGTGATCTAAACTAGTCTAAATGCATGCTATCAGCGTCCTCCGACCCCCTATCAAGAGAAAAACACTCACCCATCCTACAGGATAACGAGGACGGAGTTAGTCTTTCTAGACATAGAAGCAAGCTTACTACATCAGACTATATAGAAGACACGACTATGAACGGTGTTTTGAAATTCTTTTTACTTCGAAAATTTCGAGCCCTTTTAACGTATTTTCAAAAACGGATAAATGATATAAAAATCTCAAACCCGTTTTAAAACCTTTGGCTCTGATACCACAACTGTAACACCCCCAAAACTTAACCATTTTGAAAAAGTATTACCGCCAGTGACCCTAGTGTTCCTTACCGAGATCACCCAAGGCTTTACCATTTAAATACAATTTATGAAATACAAAAGATACATAATGATCAAAGCATTCAAGTTCAAAACATAACATTGTCAAAGAAACATGAGTTACGGGATTACAACCCAATCCCGAATAGGCTAACACAGAGTTTAAACCAAATACATCGGAAGTCTTATAAAGTAGGGTACAGCAGAAGTCTTACAAAACACATTACAACCAAAGTCATTGCCCAAAAGATCTCAACCTGATTAACGAAATAACTCAAACATTCGAAAACCACCGTCGACTCCATAGTCCTTCTATTCTTCTGAGCTACATTCTATCTGATGTGCCGAATCGAACGGATGACACCAGCCCACATGCGGAGAACAAAGTTCGTGGGTTAGTCTACTTGAATAGACTAGCAAGGGTACAAAGCAGAAGGTTCGATGTAGTTGTATTAGGTTAGACTTATCGTTTCTCGAATGATAACCGATAACGATAATCAACCTTCATACTTCTACGGAATAATAACAAGAGGTATACACAAGAGAAGACTCTGGAAGACTGAATCATTACAGAAATCAACTCAAAGGAAGACTCCAACGGAAGTGAGTCTTTAAGGAATTATGACAAATCTGGAAAGTTTAAAGAATCATACAACAATGATTTAAAAGCTGACTGAGATGCTTCGGTTCACGACCAACCTCACCGCATACAACGGATCCAGATTGGAAAGAGAACGTACTATGATCAAAGTCGAGATGAGTTTTCCTAGCTGTACTATAACTTAGCTGCACTACTCGTCGAAGGTTTATTTATTATGTGCGTCGAGTAGCACTTATCTGATTTATATTACAAACACACATCACGTTATTAGACTTTTACATGTGTACCCCACCATTGGGATGACACATCTTAGTATACGTTTCATCAAGAGTGACGCACACTGGAAGGTTTGTGACACCAGCTAAGTATCCTGCCTCTACACACTTGTGAAAGAGACCGATCATGATCTTAGAATAGTACCAGGTGGAGACGAGCCACCCCGATACCAGATTATAAAGAAATGACCGGACGAAGTCCGAGTACATTCCTAACTAACAGTGCTAACCACACTGATACAGCACAATCACAGTTACAGAATAAATCCACATAAAGGCCCGAAAGGCGATCACAGATAATAGCGCTGTTCTAACAGATATACAACCTATTATATGATTTTCAAAACAGTTTATAAATCACTTTCAGAAGAACACAGTAATAATCGTTCCAAATTAATTAATCAATTGAAATAACTGATAATCAATGTAAATATGGAAACGATTAGCAAGAGCGAACCGCCACTTGCCTTAATCCGCAGAAAAGCCTAACGACAACGACGAGATTCCGGGCTCGACACGGGTATAGTTCTGACAGCACAACGACCTTCGAGTCGACCCATAAAAGGAACCCTAATTTAGATCCGACATAACCACAGTACAAATCTAAAAACGACGAAAGAAAACGAAAGGAACGATGCCACAACGACGACCACCAAAGCCAAAAGCCCAAAAAGGCATTCTGGACACTGGCGGCGGTCTCCGTTCTTGGCGGCGGTCGCCGTGAAGAACACGGCGGTCGCCGTGAAGAACTCAGACGACAGAAGCGGCGAGAAAACTCACCCAAAACACGAGCGACTCGGCCTCCTTCGACTTGCTTTGGTTTCTAACCTCCAAGGCTACCAAAAGCTTCACAAAGGAACTCTAGAAACACCACCAAACAACCTCTGGTGAAAGCTTCAGAAATCCGGCGAGGCACAACTCCGGTGAGGCAAGAATTTGGGAGAGTTTGGGTTGTGGATTGAGCTCAAAAACCCCTCCCAAACACCTCCTTTTATAGCCAAATGCCAGGAAACACAATGATGGCTCTACGACGAGCTACTCCGGCGCTGCCAGAGCCACGCCAGTGACCTTCGGGCAAGGACCTCCGGACAACGACGACGGCGGGCGCCGCCATAAATGCGGCGGGCGCCGCCATAGGCCTGGCGTCCCCAGCTAGGAGAAGACCCAGCCTGCTCCTCGAGCCTGGCGACGGCGGGTGACACCATAAATGCGGCGGTCGCCGCCCCTGTGGCTTTGCCGCCTCCTCAGCTCTTAGACGAAAACGATATTAACCCGGGATAAAATTATCGTACGCGAACGAGTATTAAAATCCAAAGTACGTCGTCTGTATTTTATTTCACTGAGAAAAATATTACAGATACAGAGCACATTACAGAATGTCTTAAACTCTCTGAATTAAATCCGACGTACATAACGAGTACTCGGGAAAAATCCCGGAACTCCAGAAATAGCTTACAAAAATACGGGGTATCACAGATGGATAGTCTGAGAGGACCATCCAGACACTGGAAGATATGCTAAGAGCTTGCATACTAGATCGTCCGACCAGTTGGGAGAACAGCTTAAGTCTGATTGAGTTCACGTACCACAATAGCTGTCATTCTACCATTAAGATGGCTCCATTCGAGGCTTTGTATGGTCGGAAGTGCAGATCTCCAATTTGTTGGGATGAGAATGCCGACAAGGTTCTGCTCGGACCGGAGTTAGTTGAAAGGACTGCCTCGGACATTGCTTTGATCAGAGAGGGGATGTTGACAGCTCAGAGTCGACAAAAGTCTTACGCAGATCTGAAACGCAGGAATGTCGAGTTTGAGGTTGGTGACAAGGTATTTGTCAGAGTGTCGCCATCCAAGGGTGTGTTCAGGTTCGGCAAGCATGGGAAGCTTAACCCTCGCTACGTGGGACCGTTTGAGATCCTTGACAGAGTGGGGTCTCTAGCGTATCGTTTAGCATTACCGCCATCGGCGCATCCAGTGCATAACGTGTTCCATGTGTCTTTGCTGAGAAAGTACGTGCTAGATGTATCTCATGTGCTGAGTTATGAAGACATCGAGATTCAGGCAAATGGTACCTACGAGGAGATACATGTGCGTATTCTCGAACGCCGCGAGAAGCACTTACGGAACAAGGTGGTACCATTAGTACGGATTCTCTGGTCCAAGTCTGGATCTGAGGAGGTTACTTGGGAAATCTGATAGACTGAGATTGATATGCTTAGTCGTTTTCCCGACCTGTTTTCGGCCTAGTTTCGGGGTCGAAACCTTTTTAA
Source organism: Rheum nobile (assembly GCA_027886185.1). NCBI lineage: Eukaryota > Viridiplantae > Streptophyta > Magnoliopsida > Caryophyllales > Polygonaceae > Rheum > Rheum nobile. The sequence goes on along the minus strand of WOAB01000207.1, from coordinate 1,467,581 downwards.
GGGGGCGGTGATGTAATATCCCTCATTTTCAAGCTATTTTTGGCCAAGTTTCGGGGTCAAAACTTTTTTTAAGGGGTAGTGATGTAATACCCCTCAATTTCAGTAAGGGTATTTGGGTAATTTTCCCAACCCTCGTTCTGTAAGCAAGACGCATTTGGCGCATTCGGAATTTCTGTAATAATCTTTTGAACGTTATAATATACGTTTTATGCATTTGTGGGTCTTAGAGTATTTTTATGGGTACTAAAAATACATTCTAGCTTAAGTCTGCGAGTGAATCCGCGACCAGAGACCAAGGGCGCGCTCGCGGCATTTCCGCGACCGCGGAAGATTTTCCGCGACCGCGGAAACGCTATTCAACGTCCCCTTTGTCTTCTTCGCGTTTCGCCGGCTCGGTTGCCGCCGTTCACCATTGGAGGGAGGCCGATCGTTCCATCTTCTCGGCGTTGGGCTCCCTGTTGTCCTATAAATAGGAGGTCGGAGCAGCCTGGAATCTCATCCACAGCTCTCACAATCTCTCTTTCTCTCGATTTCTTCGTCGTCGGAGTCCTTGCCTCGTCGGAGTGTTTGCCGGAGCTTTTGGTGGTCGCCGTGGTGTCTTTGGAGGCTGGAAGTGGTGGCATTGCAAGGAGGAGAGGCTAGCATCATCGTCTTCGTTGTCGGTGAGCCTCGATTCGATTTCGAGTCGCGTCGGAAGGAGGGATCCGCGATCGCGGGGATGAATTCCGCGACCGCGGAAGATGCCTAGAATTCTGCGACCGCAGCTTGCCTTGGCAAGCGCGATCATGGCTTGGACATCCACGGTCACGACTCAGGCTTTATTCCTTTCGATTTGTATCGTTTTCGATTCGTATCGTTTCGTCCGTATTTTGTCTAACCCAGGGTTTCGTCGTTGTCGTAGGAATCCGTAATCAAATTCCAGTTTCCAGATCCCGAAACACGTTTTCGCCAAATCGACTAGATTAAGGCAAGTGGTGGTTCGCTCTTGCTTATCATTCCATAATTCTGTTAATTATCAATTACTTTTGATTGTTAATTAAATTGGAGTGAAGTGTTGTTTTTGTTTGGGAACAAATTTTATAAATGATGTGGTTAAAATATAATATTATAATAGGTTGTATATATTGCTAGAAACAACGCTATTATACCTGTTATTACCGTGATGGTATTGGTGTGGACTACTGTGTGAACTTAACTGTGTAGTTAGAACGAGTATTCGTAGGAACGTTATGTACCTTGCGAGGTCTAGTCATTTTTCATAACTGGTATTAGGAGGATTTTGCCCTAGTACTTTCCTGGTCATGACCTACCCCTATCCGAGTATAGGTGGTGGTGCACACAGCTGGTGCCGACAAATCGAGATTTATTCCCCAGATATCTCTCGTATCGAGATGATATATATTATAAGCTTTAACGTGAATGTACGTTTTGTCAGTAAATAAGATAAGTGCGGTTATGCACATAATTAATGAATTTCCGGGCGAGAAGTACACCTTGGAACCCGTCCGGACTTCGGTTAGAGTAAGTCTTCCTTCCAAATTTGAATTCGCATTGCGCGGTGAGGTTGGTTGTGGACCCAAATGATCAAGTCGTTTTTACGCTTGTGTGAAACTATAACATTCCCAAACACTTGTCATACTTTCCCTTAAGACTCAATCTTTTGGAGTCTTCTCTTGTTCATACATTTTCGTATGTTTCCGTAGAAGTGTTGAGGTTCACTGTCGTCATCGGTTTATATTCGAGAAGCAACAGGTGTAACCTAATACGACTACTTAGAACATTTTCTATTTTTACCCTTGCGTAGTCTTTCATTAGACTAACCAACCGGTTATATTCCTTTGCATGGTTGGCTAGTGTCATCCGTCTCATACGGCACATCAGGTAAACCCTCTTTCCGTGAAGGCTAGTACGCGATGATGAAGGCAGATGATGTTTAAAGAGTTTTTTCAAGGTTAAGGATCCTAGGCGTGAGATCGCGCAGATCAAGACCCTTCGTAATGTTATTTATTTTAAAGACTTCCGCTGTATTGAAATAATTCCGTATTTGGTTGTATTTGGTATCGACAGTTGTAAAACCGTGACTTTGGTTTAAATAATATTTGGGAATTTTGACGATATTTAATATAAATTGTGTTATTATATGGTTGTTATAAATGGTTAAGCCTTGGGTGACCCCAGATGTGTAATCTGAGGTCACTAGCGGTAATACTTTCAAGGGAATATTTAGGGGTGTTACACCCGCCGCTCGAAACACGTGGGAGAAATGCCGATCGTCGGCATTCTGGAAGGCATAGGAAGAAGACGATGCAACAGTGCCCGCGATCGCGGTTTCAGAACCGCGATCGCGGTTTGGCATTTTGCCAAAACTGCGGTCGTGGCCATTGTTGCGCTCGCGGTTGCTTAGCCGCGATCGCGGGCAATGCCGCGCCCGGGGTTCTCGGACCTTGATCGCGGGTCTTAAACTTCTCGGACCTTGATCGCAGGTCTTTGTTTAATTCCGATTTTAGCAATTCTCCAATAATTAAACCCATATATTTCATTAAATGCGTATCCACACATTCATATGGTTCTAACAGGGTTACAGAACATGCCTAACACGTCTTGCTTACAAAACGAAAGTTTGAAAATTACACAAATACCCCTACTAAAATTGAGGGTTATTATATTACTACCCCCTTAAACATAGTTTCGACCCCAAAACTAACACTACCAAGTTAGAAGGATCGATTTCCACATTAACCTCTCTACTTGAGTTTAGTATCCTCAATTATTTCGTACTCAAAAATTAATCCTAGGAAAGTCGATCTGTTTCCTCGGCCATGACATCCATCATATGTCTCGTTTCCATATATTATCTCATGTGCCAACTCTTAATATACTCACAAGATCATGATTACCTTAGAATCATAGTCTCCAAAATCATCACACGATCTTAACACCTTAAGCTTGAGAACACACCTTTTCTTTCAACTTTTCTCTTTATAAATGACTCTCAAAGTTCATACCTTATCTTCCTTATGACCTAACTTAATACCCCCAATTGTCATATTGGCTTACTCCTTACATATGCACCTCATCTATTTCATTATTTATCTTAATTAAATTTGGCCTTTATGCCATCTCTTAACCCAAAATCTTTCCATTAATCAGGCTCTAACATAAGACCTTTAGAATTCTAAATTTTCCTCAATTAATCACACAACATCTTATTCATGTTTTCCTCAAACATGATTTTAATAATCCGTTTAACACGATTATAATCAATCACCTTATTCATCCAACACGTGTCATAAGATCACCTTAATAGACATAGATCACTTTTTCATCAAATTCATTTGATAAAATCCATACACTTACGTTATCCCATACTTTAAATTCACGCAAGTTACAATAAACTTTTACCTACTGAGTTTGTTATTCCCCCATAAATCCTTAAACACTTAATCGTCCTCATACAAATTATTATCCCAAATCAAGCAACCTTTTGCTTTACCGAATTTTAGTATTTACCCAAGACTTAATCGTCTTAATACTCCTCATATCATTATATCATTTCCTTAAGAAAGCCTCATAATGAAACCTCAAATAGGTCTTTCCAAATAATACTTATGATTTCACACACTTAGCTTTTTCAAAAGTTTTAACCACTGGTCCTACAACGAACACACTCGTTTATAAACCACATGACTATAACCCTCAAATTTTAAAATTTACTCAAGATCGTAATAGAGTACGATCTTTTCAGAGAAAAATCACTCCTTAAGAAATACCTCTCTTATAAGTTTATTCACTTAAATGAATAATTTATAAGACTCACAATTAAGTATTTTGAGCTTCATATTGGCTCACTACTAGACTTGTCAAACGGGTCGGGTTTGAGTTTAAGAACATCGGGTCGGGTCGAGTTGATTACGGGTCAAAATTTACGGGTCGATTGTGGGTCGGGTCGCTGCGGGTCAGGTACGAGTTCGGGTCGACCCAGCGGGTCGAGAGCGCCCTTGTCAAAATTTTATAAAATGATTATTAAAATAATATTTTAATTAAAACAAAAAAAAAATCAAAAAAAATTATTATATAATATTTTAATAACAAAATATATTATAATGTTTAATATATAAAATAAAAACAAAATTATAATGACCCAACGGGTCAATGACCCAACACAGAAATTTTCGGGTCGGGTAACTTTTGACCCAATACTTTTCGGGTCGGGTCTCGACCCAGAAAATGCGGGTCGGGTAAAAAATTGACAGCTCTACTCACTACACAATTTTTTTTACCCCATCTAATGGTCATAGTATACACATGAGGAATAGCCTCAAACTCCATAGAGCATTACTACACACACCAAATCCTTCTAGCAAGGAATCCTTACAACATTAACCTCTCGAGACAATGCTCATGAATTCGAGCAAAGGAAACAAATAATGTCAATGCCCAACTTGACATTATTTCTAGAACATAGAGGGGTTCTTACGAATAGTTTCGACTCCGAAACTAGCGCTAATAAGGTAAGGAACAATCTCACATGTCCCAATCCAACACTATCCTTTATGAGTCCAAACAGTCTTTATCAACACATGACATGTACTACTTTTGGAACTCAATGATTCTCGTATGAACGAACAACTAGCAATAGTAACGAATCTAGTAATTTCCGGAACAAGGAAACACTTCTTTATTATTCGAAACATTACATTAAAACAATTGACAAGATATCGAACATACAGATTACTAAACTATGGAGACTATAGACACAAGTCATCGCTCCTTATTCTTAAAAAGCTTCACAAAATACCACTACTCGCTCAGGGTTTCCTTCTCGTCGGGGTGACGTAACACAAAGTGTCGTTGCCCTTGACCCGAAGATTCCATAGGCGCCTTGCCTTTATTACGAGCAACAGATTGCTCAAGAGCGGACACTTCTGACCTTGGGTTCTACCTACTGCCAACGTTTGAGGCCTGATATGATTGTGTTGGCCCTTGATCCTTCTGCCTATAGTATGTTTGCATGTGGCCTTCATTCCCACAATTATAGCATACCCGCTTCTCCTTGTGGCAACTAAAACTTTTGTGCCCAGCTTTACCACAGTTGTGGCATTGAATCACACCGCTACTCCAACCTGAGCCTTTGGCGGAGTCAGACTGAGTCGTCTCGGTCTTAGCACGACCAGACTTCTCAAACTTGGTGGGCGATGCCGAGTGCCAACTGCTTAAATGCATTAAACTTTCGGTTCTGTTGCCCACCTTTGGCCTTATTATGTTCCTCCCGCTTTCAGGTGGATTCTTCCAGCGTAACCTCTACCTTATAGGCCACATCCACATACTGCTCCAAGATAGAGCAATTGTGACGCACCATCAGAGGTTTGATTTCTGGATTCATCCATCCATGGAAGTACCAGATCTTCTGTTCTTCTGAATGCACGTCCGAACCAGCATAATGTAGCAAATGATTGAACTTTGCTGCCAGCTCAGACACTTTTAGTCCTTCAGTCTTTGGGTAGAGGAACTCCTTCAGCTTCTCTTCCCTCATAGCACGAAAGAAGAAGCGATCAGTGAGCTTGGCCTTGAACATTTCCCATCTCAGATTTGGGTGGTCGTCCAAACCAGTTCCTTCCCACCACTCACTTGCTCCGTCTTTCAGATGTAGCGAAGTAATGTGCACCTGCTCAGCTTCAGTGCAGACCACATTCCGAAAGAGTCGCTCCATATGGGAAAACCAATAGGCAACCTTGACTGGTTCCTCGGTCCCATCATAGCTATCTGGGCGCATCGAATTGATCGTCTTCAATGCCCGGTTGTATGTCCCGTCATTTCTCTTGGGAGCCACTGGATGTGCAGGACCTTCCCGTCCCACCGCATTAGTTGCAACTTGAGGGTTGGGAGCCGCTTGAGCTCGCGATATCCCCTAGGCCGTTAGTACCTCGACCACCTGCCTCACTATTTGCCCAATGACCGTCGCATCCAACACGATCGGGGCATGAGGTGGAACTTCCCTCGCAGCTTGAGGGTCCACTTGTCCTTGATGAGCCCCTTGCCGCAGGGTCGGGTCATTGTTATACGAGCCAGATCTTGCGTCATCCCCTTGCTGAGTAGCACTCCTCAGCTGAACTCGGGAACCGTTGTTAGGACCTTCATTAGCTGCTTGGTTGGTGGATCGAGCGTTCACCATCTGTTGATGAACCATAACGTCAGTTTAGAACTTTTCCAACTTGTACATGATACTTAATCGCTTACGTTATGATACGAATTGTAAGGGTCCAATCCAATAACTTTATATTAGTTTGACTGACCCTCCACCATTAACCTTAAAACGATCTTCTTCTCTTACTTGAGAATGGATCAATTAGGAGAAATATCAACCTTTAAATGACATTAAACCTAAGAATGGACGATATCCTTAAGAATGAATCTAAGGAATAAGTAACAACCCGAAGCTTGCAGAAGTTTGAAAAACCACTTATTATTAAACCTTATGCTTTCAAACTTTATACTTTATACTTTTAAACCTTATATATTTAACTTAATAAAATAATTATTTATAAAGTTAGTTCTTCAAACTAACGACATTGTTATCACCTAAAACCCTTACTAAGACAAAAAATCATACTTTTAAAGTTATAACCATAAACTTAAATTTGATCGTTTATAACACACTATTTATAAAACAACTATAAATAACTATTAAAGATCGAATAGTTAAACCATTATTTTAAATTCTAAGAGATCATAAAACTTTAAATTGAATACTAACATTTAAACTCTCGAAATTCCAAGAATAAAATAGTTTGAAAATAGTTTCGAAATTAATTTTCGAAAATTCTCAAACCTAACAATATGCCAAGAATTTTAAAACCATTGCTCTGATACCATAATTGTAACACCCCCGACTTATGTCGGTAGTGCCACACGCCAGTGACCTCAGACGTTAATGTCCAAAGTCACCCTAGGCTTTAATCGGAACAATTAAGCTTAAATAAATACATAAATATTAAGTAACGAACGAATAATCAGCGAAAGACATTTTAAATAAATAAAACTCAACCTTTTATTAAGATTCCTCTCGAAAAATGAGAAGGACGGTTTTACAACAAAGTATAGTGACAACGAAAGTCTTTTAAATTATAGCGGAAGACTCTTTTAAAGTAGTCCTAATTACATGACTATGTATTACATTTATTTAAAATTAAACAAACACGCCTTAGAAATACTACTTCTTAAAACGCAAACCTCAACTGCAAGCCTTCTCTTAGACTGGTTACTTCAATCGTCGGGGACCAACCTCTGATGTGCCGTATAGGACGGGTGACACCAGCCAACCATGCAAGGAATAAAACCCGGTTGGTTAGTCTAATGAAAGACTATGCAAGGGTACAAACAGAATGGTTCTAGTGATCATAGTCGTTTACTATCATTGTCCCTGGGATAATAACCGAAGGAACGATACACAACCCGGAACTTTCACGGAATGATAGAAGAAGACATGCATCGAAAAGAGGACTCCAACGGAATTGAGTCTTATAGGAAACGTATGTAAATGTTTGGGAACGTTAAGCTTTCACACAAGTTTATAAAAACGACCTTGATTATTTGGGTCCACGACCAACCTCACCGCGTACTGCGAATCTAGATTGGAAAGAGGACTTACTCTAACAAGAGTCTGGGCGGGTTCCACGTTGTACTTCTCGCCCGAGGGTATATTAATTATGTGCAACAAGGCACTTATCTTATTTAATTTCAAAACGTGCATTAACGTTGAAGCTTTTAATTTCCACACAGATCTCGCAATGAGATATAGGATGGGAATAAATCCTGAAGATTGGCACTAGCTAAGTGTACCACCACCTATATTCGGATAGGGGTAGGTCATTACCAAAAGCATTAGGGCAATAATCCTCCTAATGCATAGTTATAAAGAAACGGCTAAACCTCGTAAGGAAATAGCGTTCCTATGAATACTCGTGCTAAGCTAGCATTTAAATGTCCACACCAATGCACAACAAGTTCACAACAATTATAACTAGCACCCTATAATAATAATAATATATATAAGGGTTATAACTAGCATATATACAATCTAATAAAAAGGTTCACTTTACACATTATTTTACACACACAAGTTCCCAAACGACAATTAAGAAGATTATTATCCCAACTTAATTAAGACAATAGATTAATTGTCAATTAAGAAAAATATGGAATAACATAGCAAGAGCGAACCGCCACTTGCCTTAGTCTAGACGAACGAAGAGATCGGGTTTGAGATCTGAAAACTTGGACTTGTGCATGGCTATCTACTAAAATTCCCGTTGGAATTTATCATCATCCAGTAGGGTCGGATCCCAATCCGCACGATCAGCCATGGAGACGAGCACAATCCAACCCGACGATGCATACGAGACGAGTTTTAAGAACAAAACCCTAAATTAGATACAGTACAAAAAGACGAAGCAAAACGAAGGAAAGAGGCCAGTGCCGCGGTCGCGGATAGCATAGCCGCGATTGCGGCTTTGCTGGGCAAAACCGCGGCCGTGGCAGAAGGGGCCGCGATCACGGGCCATGCCTTGGCCGAGATCGCGGGCCTCTGCCCAGCCGCGGTCGCGGTGGATGGAGCTGCGGTCGCGGGACTCCATCCCGACGCGAGCCAAAACCCAACTTTGGAGCCATACCGACGATGACGAGGCTTCGGATCCTTGCTTCTGAACCAATGCGCATAACCACCACTCCCGGAACTTCACAACGGCGTCAACTTCGGCTTCCGGCGACGACAACTCCGACGACAATCCAAACTTTATCGAGAGGAAGAGAGCACTGAGAATGGTGGAGGGTAAAGCCAATACCGAGCCCTATTTATAGGCTAGGAATGGAGCTCCAACTCAACTCCAAGGAAACCCAATCTATCCAGCTCCCATCGCTCGGAACACGTGGGAGAAATGCCGATCGTCGGCATTCTAGAAGGCAGAGGAAGAAGACAATGCAACAGTGCCCGCGATCGCGGTTTGGCCTTTTGCCAAAATCGCGCCTGTGGTTTCAAAACCGTGGTCGCGGCCATTGCTGCGCTCGCGGCTAAGCAGCCGCGATCGCAGGCAATGCCGCGCCTGGGGTTCTCGGACCTTGATCGCGGGTCTTAAACTTCTCGGACCTTAATCGCGGGTCTTTGTTTAATTCCGATTTTAGCAATTCTCCAATAATTAAACCCATATATTTCATTAAATGCGTATCCACACATTCATATGGTTCTAACAGGGTTACAGAACATGCCTAACACGTCTTGCTTACAAAATGAAAGTTTGAAAATTACACAAATACCCCTACTAAAATTGAGGGTTATTACAGAAAGAGCCCATGTGCTTAGTTTTCGAAGTCAGTGAAAGTACTTTTGAGAAGTCTGGCTTGCTTTTTAAATCGTTTTTATACTTTCTTTTGAACGTTGCTTTTACCCGCCATTTCGTTTTGTCTTCTAATTTGTATCATTTTTCTCGAGTATGAATTGCTTTAAGCACTTGCATTGCTTTTTCTCGCACACATTGCTTTTCAGGGGTATTGCTTTTCACGACTTGCTTATGCAATATTGTTCAATAGATATTGCTTTACAGACATATTGGCTAATACTTGCCAAGCCCAATACCGTTAAATATTGCGGGTATTGCTATGTGTATTGGCTCGATGGGGCTGAGCACAATACTGTCTGGTATTGTTCTACAACTTGTCTTGCACGCGTATTGGCTAATACTTGCCAAGCCCAATATCGTTAAATCTTGTTGGTGTTGCCACGCGTATTGCTTTCGGGTATTGCTTTCACGTATTGCTTTCATGTATTGCTATTCAGACTTGATTTCAACACTTGCTCTTAACACTTACTCTCTTTAAGCCCGTGGAGGGCGTATGGCAGGGAAGCCTTGAGTGAATGGAGGCCTTTGTAAAGGCCATGAAGGAAAGACCTTCGTGAAGGGGACCATTCGCGAAGGGGGGTACTTCGCGAATGGGGGACCTTCGTGAAGGGAAGGGACTCAAGCCGGAAGGCCATGAGATAGGTCAGGAGTTCTTCGCGAAGGTCCGGAAGGCCAAGAGCGAAGAACGGGGAGGCCAAGGGCGAAGGCAGGGGAGGCCAAGGGAGAAAGTCGGGGAGGCCTTCGCGAAGGAAACTCCGCTAGTTTTTCTCGTGATGTTGCTCAACTTTCCTTAAAGTACAATGCCTCTTCCCTTTCGGCCTAATATTGCCTTTCTACTTGTTCTCTCGTAAAAGGCATAATTGGTGGCAAGCGGAGTGAGACCATAGATTGCGTCGGCTTGAGGGACGTACGAGCCCCAACCATTGTAAGGCGTCGTGAGGCCTACATGAAAATAAAAGTAGAGCATAGTGAGAGTTACGCAAACTATAAGTAGAAATGAGTGAAGGCTAACTAAAGCCAAAGTGGAGTGTAGTGGAGCTTGGTTGTTGGAGGTTCTCCGTAGACGGCGTAGAGTGGGCATTTCGGCATGACATGAGCGTTCCTAGTGTGTGAGGAAATCCCCACGGTCGGCGCCAATGTTGAATTCCGATTCAACGCTTCGTGAAAGTGCTAAGGATCAACACACCCTCAGCTCGGATTTGTCGATGATTTGTTTGTTTGGGGACATCCTCAACAACTTCCTGGTCACTGGCTTCGCATAGGATGGGGTCTTTGACTCCATGCTTCAGTTCTGATGCATATATTATTCATTCACACTTCTCCAGATCGTATATGGATGTTCTTGAGCTTCGACAGATTTCTCGGACACCGGATTCACTTGAAAATGCCCCGGAGATGGCTTCCCCAGGGGCGGGCTCTCCGACGCTCAAGTCAGTTTTCCATACAAAATGCATAAATATATAAGCTAAGATCGAGAGATGCTCACCCATCCATCAAACTTACCTTGGACGAGTACACTCATCATTTATTCCACCAAAGGCACATTACTAGACTAACATATACTTTCTAGCATTCAAACAAGACATCGAGCAAGTATGGGCGAACCCAAAAGCTATATAATCGTCTCCTATATCAAGCCAAGTGCTAAAGCTCACTAGCTATCCATCACTTATTCTACCATAGTTTTAACTCATTGTCTAGCTTATCAAATGGCGTCTGAACTGGCTCCGCGGTATCAAGTTTTCACCATTATAGCTCAATCCTAAAACTCTAATCCCATTAGTTTTCAAACACAACTTTGGATCACCAGGCCCATTGCATTTTACCACACTATTCTTCATTTCTGGCTAATTAATTAGAGCTTGATATTGGCTTAGTCCCATTCTCATGTTTCTAGCTCTTTCGGTATGAAATCACGAACACATCATAAATCAAGATTGGAATTGAATTCCAGCAAGTGAACTTACCCACAATCGGCATAATTTGGGCACACGGAATAAACCTCTAAACTATGAATTCGAGAACACGATAGGAGCAAGGCCTGACGTGAATCTCTTTCAAAACTCCATCGCTGCGATCGGCGACAGATCGTAACAAAGATGAGGTGGACTAGAACGACTCGATCGTCGAACGTTCGATTGAAGATGATAATCGAGATGGAGCGGTAGAAGGAGAAAGAAGAATCACACAATCAAGGTGACAAGGAGGACAATAATGGCGATGGGGTGGAGTATGAAGTCGAGGAGTAAGATACCAGGGAATACCAAGGAGAGTGAGATGAACTCGGACCGCGGGCGGCATGTGTAGAGCATGGATCCGTAGAGAGGATTGGAGCCAAGAGAGGGATGGCTCTACCGCCATTGTAGGAGCTCCCGAGAAGAAGGGATCCGGGAGGAAGGTTTTATTGCTTCACCTCCCATGAATTGCTGCTATGGTGTGCAGATGAACGTCAGGTTCATCTCCCTCCCAAAATCGAGGCTTCTTCTTTCCCCCGTTGCCCATGGTGGAGCTTCAGAGAGCTCCCTTTCTTTTCATTCCCAAATTGTGGCCTCCGAGCTCTCTTTTCCCACTTTCCTCTTTCACCCTAAAAATAAGGCTTTGGGCCTCTTCCTTTCTGTGGGCCTTGAGCCCAACCAATTCTAGCACCCACAGCCACAAATTAGTGTAGTGTTCCTGGAATATCTTACATCCAACAAAATTTAGGAGTCATGTTGCCACCGTGCAGGAAATTGAAAGCCACTTTGCTAAAATGTAGGGAAGTAAAGCATTCAAGTTGATGCCTACTGATGCACTACTCTCCTAAATTTGATCTAATTAGCATCCAAAGTAGCATCCAATGTGAAACGGATGTCAAAAAAAAAAACGCGGTCAACAAGAAGGTGAAACGGGCGAGGGTGTCAAAAGATCTAGAGGTGGAATTTGAAAAGTCAGGTTAAAAAAGAAACAGGGGGAAGAGTTCTAGAGTGAATCAAAAAAGCAAACCCCTACTCTTCTCAACATGCAGGAACTCTCTAGATCAGGTTGTTAAATCTTTCCCCCTTCCTTATTTTCGTTTTCCCAGAAGAACCTTGTCCACCGGCACTACCGCCGACACCATTATTGTCAAGAGAAGTCTGGAAGAACGAAAAGTAGAAAGGAGGTAGCGAGAGAGAGAAAGGGAAGTGCAGTCATAAACAAAGAGCCCTGAGGAATCTGGCGAAGGACAAAACACATTCAAATTTAGAAGGCAAGGAAAGTTGATTTACCTGAGCAATTTCAAGAAAGACGATGAAGAGGAAGCGCTTGTGAACGGAGCAGCGGTGAAGGAAATCCAATCGGCACAAAGCTCTGCTGGAGGGAGAGAAAAGAAGAAAGGTAAAGTGAGGGCCTTCCCGCCCCTGCCCTCTCTTATATAAGAGGTTTACTGGGCTGATTTGATGAAGACGCATTAAGCAAAAGTCCATCGTTGTTGAACCGAAACGTCATTGTCTCAAGATATCTTGTAAAGTGAAGCGAATAAACGCGGTAATTAAACGCGTTCTCCATGAATTGCCTTGATGGCCTCACGCGTTCATCATCAAGGCAAGGGGATGTGATGGGACGCGCTATCTTCAAATAGCACTGAACGCGTGGAATGACCGCGTTCATTTCCTTCATAACCCTCCATCAACGAGAAAGATCGCGATAATCTCGTCCGCATGTCATGATGTCACTCACCCAATGAAAAGAAGCCACAACCCAACCGCCATTGAACGCCGCCTTACTCGCACGCGACACGACGCCTCATGCAAATCACCACTGGTTGACACGTCTCTGCTCCCTGTCATCAAACATAAACAGGACTCAAACACTATAAATAGGCATGGAGCTTCACTTTTTGATCATCTTTGATTCGATCACCCATTTTCGGGAGGAAAAAACGAGAGATCTGTGATTGGTTCTCATGTAAAGAATTGTTAAGATGTAATCGTCGATAGGATTATCATGTCAATTATGAATAAAATGCTTTCTTTTAAGGTTTCTTGTCCATTGATTGAAAGATCGCGTTCATATCTTGGGATAGTTTATGTCGCGGTTGATCCACATTCTAACAGCTCAAATGCACGGAAAGCAATAATGTGTTTCTGTTTTTTTTCTTGTGAGATGATTTCGGGAGTGGGTTAGAGGACAAAAGGATGGTGTTCAGGTGAGAGAATCGGGATCGAAATTCAGATACATAGAGAGATTGGGATGAGTTTGGTGGGGGACTAAGAAGGACCTCAACTGAAGGTGAAATTCGAGCTTCCATGGCTGCAATCTCCACTTACCCTTCTCTCTTCGGGTCCTGTCAAATGTCAACTTGAACTTCAAACAGTTTCCGCTTCGGCAAACGCTACGTTTTCTCTTTTTCCTAATTGAAACGCCGCGTTATAACTGACAAACGGCGCCTCTTATTGGTGCAAAATAAACGGCATCGTTTGACGTCGTCAAAAGTGAGGAGGAGCCAGCATGACAGATAGATATTCGCGCTCTTACTTAACCCTAAGTAGAAAGTCGCTTCTTCACTTTTCGCAGCCGCTAGCCAAAATCTTGCCTCTCGGCGTTTTAGGGCTTTCGAAGAGGCGATTCTGATTATCTTGTAAGCGCCTCTCTTTCTTCCTCTCTCTACCTCGATCCTGAACTATTGCTGTTCATGTTAGCGGTGTGGAGTTCCAATACTAGATCTTCACCATATCGTCATCTACTTTCTGTACGTTCTGTGTAGCTAGTTTCTTGTCAAAATTGAGTGTTCTTATGACCATCTAATATTCTTCGGTTAACTTCTTAGGGCGTCTGGTGCAAATTCGTGTGGTTCGCCATTAAAGTTTCTTAATTTATCCGTTATGTTTATGAAATGTGATTTTTCCGAGATTGTATGAATGTTTGTTGAAAGCTTATATTGTAGTTGCTTGAAACAAGTCAGCCTTGTTATTTTTTGTATAAGTATTAGAAGTGGGAAACGAGAGAACCTTTGTTGTTTATTCTTTTGTTAGGGTTAAAAGATCTTATAGGTTGATCGATTTGCTGTTAGTCCTAGATACTCTTTTTATGTCTGATTGCTTCATGTTATTGGCCTCAGTGAAGAAATGGGGGACTCGGATGAGTATCGCTGCTTTGTTGGGAGTCTTTCATGGTCAACTACTGACAGAGCACTGAAAGAGGCATTTGAGAAATTTGGCCATCTTGTTGAGGCCAAGGTGATAACTTTACTGCAATTCCATTGATTTCCTTCTTCCATCAATATGCTTGCACATTTCCATCAACAACATGTTTATGTGATAACTTGTATATTTGTTCTGACCAATAAAAAGCTGTATATTGTGCTGAAGGTTGTGCTGGACAAGGGCTCTGGACGCTCTCGTGGATTTGGCTTTGTTTCATTCGATGAGAAGAGAGCCATGGAAGAAGCTATTGAAGCAATGAATGGCATGGACTTGGATGGTCGTTCTATCACTGTGGAGAAAGCTCAACCGAGTCAGAGCTCTGGCAGGGGCCGTGATGATGACTATGACCGTGACCGTGGGCGTGACAGGGGGGACCGCAGCCGCAGTAGTTATGGAGGTTCCAAGGGTGGTGGTGGTGGTGGTGGTGGTGGTGGTGGTGGGGATTGCTTTAAATGTGGTAAGCCTGGACATTTTGCACGTGAGTGCCCGTCTGGTGATGGAGGAAAGGGAGGAAGATTTGGTGGGAGGGATGACAGAAGGAGTGGTGGAGACCGTTATGGACCTGATCGTAATGGAGACCGTTATGGTGGGGGTGGAGGTGGAGGTGGAGGTGGAGGTGGTGGTTCACGTTACGGGAGCAGCCGTGGGAGTTCTGGAAGTGATAGGCATACCCGTGACCGTGACCGTGGCGGTCCATATGAGCGTCCTTCATCAGGATCTTACCGCTAACTCTGAGGCTGTGAGTCTTGGCACTTATTATGCATTCATTTCTTAATCTATTGAGAGATTTCACTAATACAAGTGCTGTTTATGGTGCAGGTGTGCTTGGTGAGTTGATTTTGGGCTGAAGTATAAGCATGGGATGAAGATCCGAATGTTGCTGTTTCAAATTTCAAGATTTACCAATGTTTCCAGTGGGAGTGAACCTGGTGGTGTTTCAGACTTGGATTGCATATTTGTTCAACGATTTCCTGTTTGAGATGGTCTCTGATGTTTTGATGCAATCTTATGCTCGTGTGACATGCACATCTGGTTTGGATATTATGGAAATGTGAATCGTGTTTTAAGTGCTCTGGTTTCTGGCTTCTTCACTGCTTCACATGCATATGCACTGCACATATTTGGCTCTTGTCTTGTTACTATGTGCATGAGTGGGAAGTTCGGATGGATTCAAAATTCTTTGGCAAAGTGGTACGAGTACTTGGATCTCTGCAAATTGGAGAGTTAAAGCCATAGTAGGGTTACCCGTATTGTTCCTTTGCCTTAGCGTGTCCTAAATCGTGCTTTTAACCCAATGTGGAAAACCTTGACCAGGTTATTTTCTAACTTACTCTCATCATTCAACTTAAAGATGATTCCAAGTCTCTTACTTTGTTATTCATGTAAACTTTTGGCAGGCAAATAATAGGCCATCTCATGGCCTGTTTGGGTAAACCATTGTTGCTAATATTGTATGCTTAAAAAATTATAAGCTTCATGAGCTCTTTGGGCTGGCATCAACAAGACCAATTTAAGAGTTGCAGTAATGGAACATGTTCTGCAGTTGTGGATTCTTTGGTTACATTGAACGAGTTGCCCTTAATGTTCTTGTTTCTCTATGTTCTGGTGCCAATCCCTCAGTTCCCAATTGAATCTGTCTTTTGTGTTCATCACCCTTTCAAGTCATCTACAGGAGATAACTTATGTGAGCTTATTGTTGTAAAATTTCCCTTGATTTTGGATCTTGTCCTTTGAAACTTTGTTAATTGCAGGTCAGGGTTGGTTTTCCTTTGCATGTGTAAAGCTTATTAAGCCTTTGCTTTCCTTTCTGTTTCCAGAATCTAGAATACTCGTTTAGATAGTGTGTATTTCCCCATGTTAATAGTCTCTACATATCCTGTGTCAAAGGTTGCAACCGTTACAAAGAAGTCCCGGTCATTTTTTTTTAATATGACCGGTGAATTTTGCTTTGGAACCTTAAACTAGTTGTCATTGGCTTTGTATTGTATGCCCCTTTTTCATTTCTGATATGAAGATTGATAGGGGTAATTTTTTTTGGTGAGCTTAGAACCGAGCATCTGCTGTTACTCGTGGGAGTCGTGGGGTATCTTTCATGTATTGAGGCTAGAACTTCGTTGGTAGAAAACAACGATGTCTCTGCTTTCACCCTTATTAACCAACAATTATTTCCTGTAACACAATTGTGCTCGGTGTATTCCATTACCTTCAAGTCCAAGTCTGGCAGGGCCAGAAACTGTCATTGTTTTCCAGGAAATTTTTATGTTTTACTTTTGCAGTCTTTCTGATAATTGATAACCCACCATTCCACCAAACTTGCAGAAATTAATCGCCTGGAAAACCAGAGGAGGAATAGAAAAAAAAAATTCTACATTTAGGGCTTGTTTGGCTTGAATTTATGGAAGTAATAACCAATAGAAAACGAATCTAGTCCACTTTGTGTGTTAAGAGAAGGGAGAAATAAAATAATTTCATCATTTTACAACCCATCATTGTATTGGAAATATAAATACCTTCATCATAGTGACAAATAAAGAAAGAAAAGAAACGATTAGACATTAAATTGAACTAAATTCATTTCTTTTTCGTTACCGTTTTTCTTCCGTTATGTGTAAAAATTAAAAAATTAAAGGAGTAAAAAGGGCATTAGTGAAAATGAAATTCACAATTGTGATTTACTACCACTCCAAGTAACAGCTGTGTATATCATCTTTTTGTAATGTTGTGTAATGTGTATACCCTTCTTTTGTAATGCAATGTACAAATGCATTCTGTATCGATTGTTGTTGTAATGTACAAATGCTTCCTAATATCAATTGTACTTTGTGTTGTCACTAAAATCTATTATTTCTAATCCTCCTAAAATTATGTAAACCAACATTAATCTTCACACCATTGCTCTCTTCTAACAACTAACAGGGCATAATATGAGTCGTCTTGGTATCGTAACTCGTCAAGCCCGAGGCGACCGAGTCAACTCGGAAAACCTTAACAAGATCACGGCACATCTGCTTAACAATCGCCGAGCAGTTGCTCTGCATCACCAGCAAACACTTGGTCAGCCCGTTGCTACCAATCGCAGCAGCCACCGCCTTCTTGTTGCGAAACAGATGGCATACGCTCCACAACACTGTTATGCCGTGCTCCGTCGCCTTCTCCGGTACCTTCATCAGCCTCCTAACGATCTCCGCCACGCACTTCTCATCGTCACAAATTGCATATCGTCCCGTCGAGCACCTTGCTAGCAGCTCCGCCATCTCCATGGCCTTCACGATCACCGGAGCCGTGCGATCAGAACCAGCGAGAATGTTTCCCAGAGTTCTGACCGTTCCTATCCCGACCAGCTCCGACTTGAAGGATCTCGCCGTCGTGAGGGAGATCAAGGTGGATAGCCCGGCCTCGATCGACGGATCGTCGTCGGAGATTACGAGGCCGTAAAGATCACCAACCATACCCTGAGTTTCAGCCATCTTGCGCTTGGTTTCAGTGTCGATTGCGATGGCCTTCAGAAATTTGGCCGCGGCGATCCTCGATTGAGTGTTTCCGACACGCAAGACACAGCTAATTGGAGCTAAGCAGTTGAGATCGCTCTTGAAGAATAGTCTGTGAATCTGTTCTCTGGATTTGTCCGATTCTCGTGAAACTAAATCCAAAGCCGTCACAGCCAGCTCCAAAAATTCAACCGCACCAGAATTGTGATGGAATTTACACATCAATTCAACAAGAGAGGAAACAAATCTTTCAGAATTGGCCAGAAAACCTCGGTTTTCGCCGGATTCCTTCGCCAATTGAAGAACATTTGACAGATGTAGGGACAATTCGTTGAAGCTAGCTGTGGAGGCGGTGGCAAAACGATTGATGAGTAGAAAGAGGCGGTGGCGAGAAGAAGGTGAGCGCGGGGATGGAGGTGAGAGGGACCACAGGTGAATGAGGCGGTGGAGGGAGAGGTTGGGGACGAAGTCAGCGGAGGAGAGAGGCTGCATGGTGGCGGGACAGGTGAGGTTTCCGGCGTCGAGCCAGGTCTGGATGCTGGAGCGGTCGTAGGTGACGCCGGTGCAAAGCGCCACAGGGGATTTCATCACCTCCAGTGAGATCGGACACTGGAAGTAAGCCGGAATGCCGACGTGGAGATCGTTCTTCGCCATTGGAGAATAGGAAAGGAAAGGAATGGAGATGGTGGAGAGAGAAGAGAGAAGAGAGGAGGTTTTAATGGTAAGGAATGCGTTTCCTAGTCAAAGCTTGGGAGTCAAAGTTGCACGGGATTCTTCGAATGGGAAAAATGGTGAACTTATGTGTGGGCCCCACTCTGACGGTGGTGGGTATGAATTCACGGTGTGAATTCCACTCTTTTTCTCCCTTTACGCGTCAGCACGGGCAGATTTCTTACTAATACTGCTAATGAACGAAAGAATAAGTTAAATTACGTAGTTTTTAAGTTAGCAAGGTTATGAATTCTGATAAGAAATGTAACTTTTCAATATGTGCGGTTTATTTGTATGTATAAATAAATCTACAAATTTAATAGTCAAACAAAGAAGGAAGAAAATTAGAAAAGAAAAACACTAGGTTATTTGTTAGTCAAAGAAGCAAATAATTCATTAGCTGGAATCAATAAAGAAAAAATAAAGGCGACGTTGAAGTGGTTGAAGCCAACGCAGAGTTCAAACTTTTGATGAGTGCTTGTGGACTTGGAATCCCTACGTTTTAAATTTGGTCTACCTTATTCGACCCAAAAAAAAACACCTAATTGCAAAAATATCTCAAATACATTAGTGAGTTGTATATATATCACTTTGACTTTTTTTTGCATATATACATCAAATGAGATATTTTTGCAAAATATTTAATTTTTTTTAATTCAGAAATGAAATAAAATAAAAAAAAGCATGAAAAGAAAAAGGAAATAAAAAGTCCAAAATAATAAAATAATAATTTTTAGGATTTCTCTCTAAAACCCCAAAATATTTCCCGCCCCCTTCCCTCCCACTTCCCGCCCACTTCCCTCCCACTTCCCGCCCACTTTCCGGCCATCTCGGCTTCCTTCATCCCGCCGGCCGGTGCATCAACAGTTGAAAGTGAAAGATTTAAACCCATCCTCCCTCCCCTCCCTCTCCCTTCCATTCTGCAGACGTCCTTGTAACTGTTAAAGTGAAAGATTTGAACTGGTAGGTAGTTATATTCAGAGGTTTTTTTCATGGCGAACTGTGCAACTGTAAAAAAGGAATGACGATGTATCTCCATGTCGATGTAAACAGGAATGACGATATATCTCCATGGTGAACTGTGCAACTGTTAAAAAGGAATGACGATGGGCGAGAGAAGGGTTAAACCTCAGCATATGAACCCGAAGAACTGTTGAACTCAGCAGATTGATTAAGAAGCAGTTTTCAAGGTGAACTGGTAGTTATATTGACAAGGTTTTTTTCTGAAGTAAAGAAATGATTCTAGTTTGGATGAACTGGTAGTTAAAGAAATGATTCTAGGGCTAAAGTATGTAAAAACAAATATTCAGAAGGGAGCAAATGTAAAACCCAAGTGAAGAGATGAAGTGAAAATTTTCTGAAGTAAAGAAATGATTCTAGTCTGGATGAACTGGTAGTTATATTGAAAAGTTTTTTTTTTTGCTATAATAGAAAGTTCTTGTCGGACTTAGGAAAACAATTGTCATACTTAGAAATAAAAATGTCATAACTACAGCGTTGAAATTGGATATATGTCTACTAAGAAGGTGGATAGTTCATCTCACTAATCTAAATACAAGATATCTTAATTAGATCTCCCGTTTCTGATGCTATACTTCTTTGGCAATTTTACTTTACATAGATATTAATTGTACTTCATCTCACCAATCTACTTTAAAGATATATTAATTAGAAAATGCTCCATGTTTGAGTATTTTTAGGTACAGAGGAGGCACTTGTAGTGCTGGTGATTTCCAAAGCGTGATATTTTAAATTGTTATTGTGACATACTATTTATACTATTTTCACAGTGTAATAATGTATGATTGACAAATGTGACTGTATTCAGACTGATTTACTTCGCAGAGGTCTTACTTTATGGAGATAGTAATGGCACTTCATCTACCCTATCTCATTGGAGTGTGTGTTGTTTGACTATCCTAACTGTACATACTTCCAGTTCTACTCTCTCTTTGTTTCACTTCATCTTACCCATCTCTTTCCTCTCCTTAGAGCAGCTCGTGTGGTTGTTGGTGTTTTTTCCTGGGGAGTCACAAACTTCAGTTGGATTTTAATTGAGTGGCAAATAGGTATGGACGAAGAATACTCCACCATTGGAGACAAGGGAGAGGTTGGCTTCATCGATGTTCCTTCAGTCACAACATTATCGCCAACTGAGGAGGGTCCTGTCATGGTGTCTGTGCCGTTTCCATTTGCTGGAGGAAAGCCTCAATCGATTCCTATGAACGAGGTTGCCGTGGCATCATTCACCATAGAAAACACCACAGATGAATATATTTTACTTTGGGGTGTGAAGATTTATGCTTCAATTCCTGAAGATTCATTTGTGTTGTCATTGATGAAACCTCGAGGAAGATTTTGTCCCTTGTTTTGATATGGAGGAACGAAATTTGAACCCACATGGTAGCCTGACTATATGGATGTCTTGTGTGCCCAAGGAGATTGGCATTTTCACATCTATACTGCATATCCAAACTGGTCAGGGGATTATTGAACGACTTGTCTTCCTCTTGGCTGAAGATGAGGTATCCAAAGCTTTGGCACCTCAGAGACCATATAACATACCAACACAGATCAGGAAAGCGATAGAGTTTGAGGAAATCTCTGAAGTGGTCTTACAAGGCTTAACAGAGGAAAATTATGTGTCGTATTTCATTGAGTTGTTAGAGGTGGAGGAACTTCTGATTATGGTAAGTGTTATGTTTTCTATGTATGGGGGTTGGGGGACTGAGGGGATAGCTAAATGGCATCGTTCTGTCGTAGTACCACGTTGTTGAATGACTTTTTTTATATATTTGTTTACAGGAGTATGTCAAAGCTTATAATATGAAGTTTGTTACTTTGAGACAAAGGTATAATGTCAGGCTTGTATCACTTAAAGTGCCAGGACTAGGTGAAAGAAGGCCCTCAGTTGTCAGTGGAGATGTGGTGAATGTTTATGGAGAATATTCTGTCCATCAGGTATGTCAATAATGTTAGGTATCTTATGTTTTTATCAAAGTATTATATACTATTGTCGGTATGAATTATGAAATTGCACGAATTATCGTTGTCAAAGCTATGTTCTCATGTTGAACTTGCTAATGTTCTTTGAACATGGCGTGATCGACCGTGTTGAAGCTGATGAATTATGGACCCCCGGGAACAAGAAAGACAAAAATACTGGTGGAGGTGATCCTACAACTCTATACAACTAGACGTGATTCTCATATACTGGTATGTGCTTATTCAAATTGCGCGGCAGATCACATATTAGAGAAAATCCTTTATGAGTGTCCTTCACTTAGGGAGGAAGATATTTATAGGTTGAATGCCACACATCGTCCCTTACAAAGAATAAACGCTTCATTGTTGAGGTTCTGCACCTACAGTGCTGGTTTCTTCACTTGCCCTTCTCGAGATGCACTCCGCATGTACAAGATAATAATAACGACATACACGAGTGCATCTTACCTCTATCATGCTGAAAGGGTTAACCGTGGCCACTTCTCCCACATCATCTTAGATGATGCAAGCCAAGTTTCAGAGCCAGAGACAATGATCCCCATATCAACCCTCATAGAAAAGAACACAGTTATTGTTCTTTGTGGTGATCCCAAACAACTTGGGCCTGATACATTTTCAAAGCAAGCTGAGGCTTATGGTTTGGGAAGATCTTTTCTAGAGAGGCTGTTGGACTTTGAAGTTTACAGATCAGGGGATCCTAATTATGTCACAATGTTGTTGAACAATTACCGGAGCCACCCTGCTATTGTCAATGTTCCTTCAAGACTATTTTATAGTGGAGCATTGAGGCCAGATCGAGAAGACAGTAAGACATGTTTCTTACCTTGGGCTGATATGCTTCCCAATAGGAACTTCCCTTTCATGTTCTGTGGCATCCAAGGCTTTGATGAGAGGGAAAAGGGCAGCCCATCATGGTTTAATAGGATTGAAGCTAGCAAGGTGGTTGAGCTCGTACAGAGGCTGATAAGAAGGAATGTGCCTGAGCAAGACATCGAGATTATTACCCCTTTCCCACAACAAGTACTAAAGATAATGAAGGCTCTCATGTCTCTACGTATGAGGCATATTGAGATTGGCGGGGTTGAGCAGTTTCTGGGTGAAGAAAAGGAAGTGATCATCCTGTCAACAGTCAGATCGACCGCTAACCACGATGAATATGACAGGACTTTCCGCATGGGATATCTGAGCAACCCGAAGAGGTTAAATTTTGCCCTGACTCGTGCCTGATCATTGCTTATTATAGTTGGAAACCCTTATATTTTAGAAAAGGTAATTCCCGGTAAAAAAAAGTAGAGTTGGTCATTGACAGGATTAACAAGGTTGATTAACTACGGTGTTTTTGGTCTTTGACAGGATTGGCACTGACAAGAAATCCTAAAGGATTGTGTATTACGTAGCGCCTATGAAGGCTGTGCATTTCGCGTGCATGAGTAGTTTGATAGTAGGTAGTTGTGATTCTAGTAATGTAATGATAGCATCCAGTTGACAACTATCCTTTTTGTAGAAATGTAATGGTAGCCCACGCTACAATATTGTAGGAATGTAATGATAGTATCCAGTTGACAACTATTCTAGTAAGGTAATTGTCGGTGTGTGTAGTGTCGACATTAATGTTTTGGCAATCTGACATGTAGATTACAAATGCTGAAACCATGCTTTCTAAAACTATTCGAAAATAAAATTCAGCCTCTTACATAAAAAACCAAAGTCATGAGGTACATACTTCATAGTCAATTCATCCTCAACCATGCCTACATGCTCGATTACAAATGCTGAAAGCACTAATCCCTAGAATCACACCAGCACCAAACGCAAAAATAGGAAATATTACATGGTTTCTGAAGTTTGCCTGGGAGTGTAGTGCCTTGTTTTCAGCTTCAAGTTCTGCCACCCTTGCATTTAGTCGCCAAATTGCATGATCGAATTGCATCTCAGTTGTATTGAGTTCCATGATTCTCTGTCCAAGTTCATGTATCTCAGTACGTAGACGTGTGATTATTTCACGCAACATGTTGGAACGTGGGCTATTCGTTAGCAACATGTCTAACTCTTCTTGCAACTTCTCTTCTAATTGAGAAGGTGTAGGAGATGAAGGTGGATGTTCATATTTGCGGGGGTCCCCGCTTTGAAAACTTGAGGTGTCGCTGGATGACATTGTACTCGAGTACTACAGAAACAAAGAAAGATTTGCAGCAAAAAATAAGTGATACATGCTTACTGATCCAATATGAAAACCACACAATAAACAAAGAGGGTTACCTTCAAGTTCGGCGCAGAGAGGGTTTAGGGATTGTTGAGGAAAAATGAGAAGGAATGGTCGGGGGTCCCCGCTGAGGTTTATTTAGCTGTTTTTGTTGGAGACATATTGCTTCATAACTATTCACCTGATATGACTTCTGAAAATGTAGTACACACTTAGAGGGAAAACCTCTGTTTTCCCTCTAAAATTTCCCTCCAATTTCTACCCCTTTACCCACGTGTTAGGGATTGTTATCCAAGCATAACCCAACCTGTAAACCTGCACAAAGCTTTCGTAACACCACAATACCTTAAATCCACAAAGCTTCAAAATAGATTGTGCAGCGTCTTCAATGTCTTTGGAATAGAAGAAGTTTAATAATGGGTGAGTTCTGACTTTCACGTTCTTATTCCTATTCTTCTTTATAATAAAATCTTTTATGGTCTTGCTTACTCTTTCATGTCGGTGTTAGGGCATTGTCATACGGGGGTCCCCGTTTGGCCCTAATAAAGTATTGAACTTGTGTTTGCTTTTTGTTCGTGTAACAGGTTCAACATCATACTACTTGACTCTGAAAACAGGTGGTGAATGGACATGTAAGGGAAACAAGTGGGTTTTTGATGGGATCACAATGACAACAGGACTTCTTTTGTATGCAGATATGAATTACTCAAATCTCAGGAAAAAGTTAGCTGAGAAGATTAAATGCATCGACGAGATAGATGAAATGGAGATAAAATATATGTCATCGTGGAAACCACTGGCACAACCAATCGATGTCAAAGATGACGAGGACCTTGGTGCGTTAAAGTTTTTGAACGCACACTCGCACAATAACATTTGGCCTATCGAGTTATATGCGAGTATGAAAAAGAAGGGAAACAAAGAGCCAGAGGTTATGGTAGGTTGCCATCCAAGTAGAAGTGATGACGAGGACATCACAGTGTGTCTGACTCCGCCACCGTTAACACAAACTCAAGAGGCAGAGCCCGAGGCTGTGGTAGATCGCCATCCTGTCACTGATCGTCCCAAATCCGACAAGAACAATAAGGTAAGCAACAATTATCCCACTGACGAAATACGAAATATCGTTGATTGTGACATGTATGAACTTAAACCAAAAATTTGGCATGTAAACAATAGGGAAGTTCAAATAGTTGACTTGGTGAGCCAATCTGAGGCAGACTCGGAAACTGATGGGAGAGAAAAAAGGTCTTCCACAGGAACGAAAAGAATACAGGACTGTATTGACATTGAGAGTGATTATGGGAAAGACGTTGGGCGAGATTTTGATTGGGATGACCTTGAGGAGGATGTTGAAGAAGGGACATTGTTGGATGACACTAATGAAGTCGAAAACTTATTCATAGACATTGATGAGGAAGTTCTACAACAGATTAAAGCCGAGTACTATCGTAGCAAACGGTTGTGTAAAAGGCAATTGGATGAGCCAATGGAGGATAATGGGGTGAGCGGCAATAATTTGGAAATAAAAGTTGGAGAGCACTTCAATTGCAAGAAGGATCTTAAGGATCGTTTATCCTTGATGGCATTACAGAGGCGCTTCCAGATGCACGTCCAAAAGTCTGATAAGAAGTTATATGTGGTAAGGTGCATTGATCCTAGTTGCACATTTTTTTGTCGTGGGACCGCTCTTGGCATCACATGATTGTTTCAAGTAAGGAAGTATTGTGGACAACATACATGTGGCATAAAGCTAAAGCATAATTACCACAGACATGCAAGTTCAAGCGTAATTGCTGACCATATTATGTCAAGGTAAGTAAACTATCCTGTCAGTACGATCATATATGAGCATGTCTATGAACTAACCTTAGCATGTTACATATACAATCCTGTTACAGATTTAACACAGCCGGTACATGTCCCGGACCTCGTGCTGCCGAAATTCAAGACAACATGAAGAAAATGGGAGTGGCAGTTGGTTACGACAAGGCAAACAGAGCACGTTTAACCGCCATTGACAGGATAAGAGACACAGCTGAAGAAAGCTATAATAGGATTCATGGATACATGTACATGCTCGAAAGGATGAATACAGGGACAATCACACATGTTGAAGTAGACTCTAATCGTCGATTCAAGTATTGTTTCATCAGCTTGGGTGCTTGGCGCAATGGAATGAAGTTTTTAAGAAAGGTATATTTCCATCTTGTCACGTTCCGTGATACTATTGTCAAATCGATACATGACATTGTAGAGCTGATTGAAAACTACTGCAAGTCATAACTGTGGATGGTACCCATCTAGAATCAAAGTACAGAGGCACACTTCTAGTTGCAGTGGCACAAGACGGAAACAGACAAATATATCCAGTGGCTTTTGCTGTTGTTGACAGCGAGAATGATAGTTCATGGTCGTATTTCTTCCGACACCTACGCTCTGTTGTTGCCGACGATCATGACCTCGTATTTGTGTCTGGCCGTCATGGAAGTATATACAAAGGTTTAAGAGAGCGCTATATCTTCGCAAAGCATGGTTGTTGCACACTTCACCTATGGGGTAACATGAAGACGAGGTTTAAAAGAAATGACTTGTGGATTCTGTACCAAAAGGCAAATCAAGCGTACACCAAACAGGACTTTAATCGTGAATTTGCAAGACTTTGCAACCAGTCTCCTGAAGTCGGTACGTACCTCAGGGGTGTTGGATTTGAAGCGTGGACAAGAAGTCATATGCCCACAAACAGATTCAACATTATGACGTCCAACAACGCAGAATCCGTGAATAGTCGCTTACTGGGCCCGCGTCGACTGCCGTTGATTGGGTTGCTTGATGGTATACTGAATGTCATGAGTAATTGGTTTTGTGACATGCAATTTAAGGGAGAACGACATTTGGATATTCTGACCCCGACTGTTTCTACTGAGCTAGAAGGTAATTATTTGAAATCGTTGACAATGGTTGTGAGTAGGCTAAATCAATATGAGTTTCAAGTGCATGCCAATGGAACTACACTCTTGGTAAATCTGCATGCTCGAACCTGCTACTGCAACGTCTTCCAAGTTGACCAAATTCCCTGTGCGCATGCAATAGCGGCCTCGAAGGATTGTGGTGTGGATCCTGTCACTCTTGTTCATCCCTTCTTTACTGCTGAAATGTGGAAGGAAGTGTACAAGGAAACTATATATCCGGTTCTTGCATTTGAGCGTTGGGAAGTTCCTGACACGGTCTTGAATAGAGCATGTTTGCCCCCGGTTGTTAGGAGGAAATCCGGAAGACCAAGGAAGAAAAGGATCCCGTCATGTGGAGAATACAGGGGCCCGAGGAGAAGGTGTGGAAGTTGTGGTGCTGTCGGCCATAACTCACGAAACTGTCCTAATCCCTCAACCGGCCCATGATGCCGTTAATTGTGTTGTGTTACCTCTTCAATTATGTATTTTGTTAATATGTGTAGTCAGAGTTCCAAACTCTTGAAGGATCTCTTACCACTCATATTAATTTTCGTATAAATGGTATGTATTTTGTTAATATGCATCCGTATGTTAATGTAATATTATCCTGTCGTCGTTATATATATATCCCGACATAGAGTATTCACCATAGAGTATTATTTCATGCGCCATTACCATCACCATAGAGTATTATTTCATGCGCCATTACCATAACATTCTATATTAAATAAAAGAGAATTACATAATATCACATTATGGATGAGGAACTTGACATATAATATTAATTCATGCGACATTACAACATACCATAAAATACTATACCATAATCTACTGACTATATATAGTCGCTATATGACATTATCATCTTCCTACTTGACATACCTATCATAACATACCATAAAATACTACATTACATTGTCCCTAAACTAGATCACTTAATCAGATTCTATATATTTGCGGAGGAGACAGATGATTCTGGGCCGTCACGCTGCGGAAGTTCATCAACAATATCTCCAGTGATGACATATATGTTGATGAAGGCAACGGATCTACCTTGGGCGGCAAGGGCGACGGCGTCTCCGCGGCACTGTAAGGCCCTCAAGGTACGAGGCCCGTCATGGGTGGGCACAACTTCGAAGAAGTAAGAGGCGTCCCGTTCGGAGTCATTAAAATAAAATAGTTGGTTCAACAACCAATGGATATCTTGTACCATTTCAGCCGAGGGCCTCCAGTTTTGCTTCCTCCCGCCTTGGTAGACATGGGTTGAAATCCTGGCATCTTGTCCCCTTGAAGGGATGAGTCTCCCCCCGGTATGGACAGTTGTGTAAACCATGTGATCATTTTGGCCGTTAGGCTCATAAGCCATGGTTAGTATGAGGAAACAAACGAAACAAGAGAAGGGAAATTTTTGGAGCGGATTGTGGAAGAAGTTTTGGAGCGGATTATGGATGAGGAAATATGGTTTGTATGAGGGGGTATATAAAGAGGATTTTGGGTTGGTGGCGGTTAGGGTTTCATTTATTAGGGTTAATTGGGTTAATATCCTGATTGACAGGATTTGGTGGGCATTTAATGAAAGTTCATGACGGTTGACTATTTTTTTCTGTCAGTGAAGTTGTCATAAAACTTGTATGCAATCTAAAAAAGTTCAATTTCAAGTTGTCATATTATCATGTCATTGATTGACAAGAGTTGGTGGGCACTTGGGCAGTTAGTGAAAGTTCATGATGGTTGACTACTTTTTTCTTGTCAGTTAAGTTGTCATAAAACACATTGTGATCTAAACGATGTGAGCAATCTAAACAAGTTCAAGTTGTCATAAAACACGATGTGATCCAAATATCCAAAAATCTTATATCCAAATAAACTTCCTTGTAATCTAACCGATGCACACTCTCATATACTCGACCTTCAGACCCCGTCAAACACGCTGTGAGCCATGTCGCTCCTGAAGCCGTCAATAAATTTGTCTGCCACAACGTCCAGATTTTTCCGACCAGCACTGAGCAACCCCATGTGTTTCAGAGTGTATATCCCACAGTCATGACTACGAACACAACATGCACTTTGTTACTCAGATGAAGTATGTAATAAAATTCGTAAGGGGATTCATATTTCGACTTACCCACGCTTGTTCTGCTTCAGTCCTTGAATTCTCTCAAATTTAATCTCTTTAGTACCCCGATGTTCAAATCGCTTGCCAAGCGGGGGGTACTGTGTCATGAAGTGAGGAAGAAACCGACAAATCGCATGCACGCAGTTCTCTATGGCCAAGTCAGGGTTCAAAGCCACATTACAATCATATACATTTGCCTGCCATTGCTGTAAATCGATCTCAACAGCCACCCAATGGTTGTTATCGATGTTGAGGGGGAAGTAAATGAAGTCCAGATCATCCCAACTGGACCCATAAGTCTTAGGCCGATCTCCCCTAAAGTATGCGAGTGCACGTTCAGATGCAAGTGGAACAATGCAGTCATTTTTCATATAGTATTTCAATGCATCCGTATAATCAGCAGTCCAGAAAACGTCCAATATTGTGGCCTTGCTTTTAACTTCAGACTCCAAAAGCGCCTTACGGATACAACCACAAACTTCATCAATATGCTTCAAAAAAATATAATTCATCCTGTCAGGCATTGCAATAAATCCCAACAGTAAACTATGTTGACATCATACTTAAATAGCTTACACCATCTTCCAGCCAAGCTTTTGGTTCCAGTATTAGGCCAATCCACTTCTTGCCCATCTCTTCACCACACAGTCCAACTATTGGCTTAGAGCTGAAAAACAAAGAAGGCGTAATTCAATCCATGAAAGATAGTTGAACATTATTATTAAATCCGTGGGATACTAACCTTTCATCTTCATCCATTCCAGCAAAGCAGTCATCTCCTTCACCTGTGGATTCTTGGTTATCTTCTTCACAATTTTTCCCTTTTTCTCATCTATGTAAGGTGTTTTTTTGGGCGGATGGCTTCACCATACGACTAGGAAGAAACCTCGTCGGTTGGAGATGCTGCTCTCGTTTATTTCTGGGTTTCGCCTTCTTGGATGAAGCAACCACAGCGGCTAGCACTGAAAGAGGTTCCTCTCTTTCCTCTACCTCAGCTTGGGTAGCCTCCGGTGCTCCTTCAATGTCATTAGTAAAATCTTGCTCCTGGTCCTTTTCCCCAACGCCAGCATTTTCATTTATGTCTTTGACAAGGGCCATAACACCATACGCACCCTCAACATCATTGTTAGCCTTAATGGAATTATCAAAATCCTGCAATCATAATAACCATGTCATGCATGCGTACAAATCCTGTCACCATGCCTTTTCTTGTAAAACATAAAAACTCACAGACTATAAACTATAAATCTTGTCACTTCGTACAAACAATAATGTCATAGTAGGGATGAGAAATTAATAATTTTCATACCTCTTTTCCTTCAGCCTGTACCTTCTCCACCGCATCCTCCTGAACCTCAGCATCTACCTTCTCCAACACAGCCTTCTCCTCCGCAACCTCCTTAACTTCCTCACCATCAGTCTCATTATCGTCATCAGAAACTTCCTCCTCCGCAGCCTCCTTAACTTCCTCACCATCAGTCTCATTATCCTCATCAGAAACTTCCTCCTCATCAGAAACATCTACCTTGTCATCCTCCTTCGATTTGTCACCACCCTGCCGAAGTTCTTCATTGTCATTAGCCTCATCACCATCACCAGATTCATCATCATCATCATCATCATCATCATCATCATCATCATCATCATCATCATCATCATCATCATCATCATCATCATCATCATCATCATCATCATCATCATCATCATCATCATCATCATCATCATCATCATCATCATCATCATCATCATCATCATCATCATCATCATCATCATCATCATCATCATCATCATCATCATCATCATCATCATCATCATCATCATCATCATCATCATCATCATCATCATCATCATCATCATCATCATAATCATCATCATCATCATCATCATCATCATCATCATCATCACTCTCAACCTCATCACTCTCAGATAAAACACCCTTAACTTTCTTATCATCCACCTCATCACTCTCAGATAAAACACCCTCAACTTTCTTATCATCCACCTCATCATCCTTATAAACTTCCTCCTCTTCCTCATCAGACTCACCATAGGATTCATCCCCATCCGAATAATTCTTTGATTTCCCAGTACTCTTGAGCTTACGCACCTCCTCCTCCTTTGATACCCTCTTTTCCAGCATTCTCATCCTGTCAAGCACTCCTTTTTCCAACCTCTTCATCATTCTGAACATCTGACTTATCACCTCTGATGACTGCACAGATGCATTACTCGAGCTCGCTCCATCTTTTCCTTGCTTCCCCTTCTCCTTCTTTTTCAAACCCTTCATTGCTTCCTTCACAATTTTGTCAAAATGCGGGTCATCCAATTCAACAACATAGTAGCAGTCGGACAGCTCATCCTCATCGGGAATAAGAATGGGCTTAACCACATGTGTAGGATCAGCCAAAGACAACTCCAACACTCCATGTTCAGGGGCATCATTTGAAAACCAACGAAGACCTCGAGGCATTGCAGATTCACTCAACTTTGATGCAAATTGGAGACCAAATGTTGGCACAGCTTCCCATACCCATATCTACAATAACAAGCGGTTTGAGAATTAGCAAATTAAGATACATTATTTCATTTTATCCTGTCACCCTATAATTTAGATCAGGTCACCCTAAAACAATCTGGAATGCAATTAAAAGTATGTTGGAAAACTACTATGTAGTGTCAATCAAACAAGAAAAACTTCGGGCATATTCACCACGATCCTGTCACCCAGTACTCAAATATCCTGTCATAGTATAGCATAAAGTATACTACTATGCTGCAAATAAAACACATTCAGTAATTAATATTTCAACCATTACACATTTAGATCAGGTCACCCTAAAACAATCTGGAATGCAATTAAAAGTATGTTGGAAAACTACTATGTAGTGTCAATCAAACAAGAAAAACTTCGGGCATATTCACCACGATCCTGTCACCCAGTACTAAAATATCCTGTCATAGTATAGCGTAAAGTATACTACTATGCTGCAAATAAAACACATTCAGTAATTAATATTTCAACCATTACAAATTTAGATCAGGTCACCCTAAAACAATCTGGAATGCAATTAATAGTATGTTGGAAAACTACTATGTAGTGTCAATCAAATAAGAAAAACTTCCTGCATATTCACCACGATCCTGTCACCCAGTACTGAAATATCCTGTCATAGTATAGCATAAAGTATACTACTATGCTGCAAATAAAACTACCTGAAACACAACTGGCATGCCTTGAATGGAATATGGAATTCTTGGTGTGTCGGAGAGTAGCTTTGCCTTCTCTACTGTTTGCATCCTTTTGGCCAATGCTGTGGTCAATGACTTGTGAAGCTCTTCATAAGCAACCCTTCCCCATGGATAATCCCAAAAGTTATCCATATTCTCCAGCAGCCTAACATGCAGCGGCTTCACTAGCCTCTTCTTATCCCCTCCCAGCAACAGACCCTCAACTATCAACAACAGTGCCAATTTCATTTTGTAGTTGTCCAATTCACGATGTTCTTTAAATCTGTTGTAAACATCTTGTATGGTCGTCTTAGGACCACCAGGACTACCAAAAAAATGCTCCATTACTAGCCCGTCTGCTTTAGTATCCGCAAATGGAAGTTCCCACAATTCAGTCCAGTTATGAGAGAGAACTCCTTAATCGAAAACCTCAACTCTTTCCCTGCCACCTCATACCAAGACTCCCACTTCTTTTTTGTTTCAAGTTGCTTAAATAGAACTACATGCACTGTCTGTGAAGAAAATGATACCTGCTGTAACATTTTCAAAACTTTTCCAAACGGGCCATCCAAAACCCGTTGCCAATCCACATGTGTCAACTTGTTTTCAATCTCACGAACAAAGTGCACCCTGCAGTTTATGTTAATTTTGCCGTAGAAAGGTGCACCTCTGAAATAACTGTACCTAATCTGCAAGCCAAATGAAAATAACCATAAACACACGCAATCGAATCATTTCAGAAGCCTCAGACGACAGATGAAAAAACATAAAACCCTAAAAAAACACTCCTGATACAAAGTAAACCATTTCAGATGGGTGACAGGACAATTGAAAAATTACCCTAAGCCCTAAACAAAAAAATTTAGACAACTTACATCCTCTTTAAAGATTAAGGGTTTATTCCCCTCTTCATCATTCGCTTTTGGCCTCGACCTGCCCTTCGCGGCTTTTTTCCCTATGGAACTGTTAGAAGTTTTTTCGCCTTTCGCCTGCACTATGCCTCTCTGCTTCTTCTTCTTTCGAACCTGGCTGTCGTCTTCTTTTCTCTTCCTTTTCTCTCCACTCTTCTTTGGGGTCGATTCTTTACGGTCTCTAAGCACTACCATTTTCTAGGGTTCTTTTGTAACGCGTTAATGGAGAAAGATGGAGGAGGGAGTAAGTAAGAAAATGTGGAGATGGACTTCAAGAGTAAGTAAGCATAAATCGAGAAAGATGGAGGAGTTGAAGAGTCGCCTTCTGGGGAAGAAGAAAATGTCTGATAACAATGATGGATGTTTGCAGAGTTGCCTTCTTGGGAAGGAAAAAGAAGAAATGTGGAGGGAATTTTGGAAGGTAAACACGGAGGGGCTTTTGGGAGAATTCGAACTTCGAAGAAAGGTAAATCGGTGTATGTCTTACGCTTTTTATTCTAAATTAAATATTATTAAAATGGTCAAATCGGTGAACAAATAATATTACAAAATAATTTTGTACCCTAAAACAACAGAAAAAAGGATATTTCCGACAATAGGAGTATACAATGTGACAAATAACATATGTGCAACACTGGCAATTACCCTAGATTTCCAAAACAACACTGACAGGAATTTTGAACAACACTGGCAGGAATTTTGAACAAGAAATGCAACAACCAATATTGCTACATTTCCAAAACAATCTCAACACAACTTATTGTCAACAATACAAGTCAATTCTAGCGAAAACCCCCCAACAAGGAATCATACAACACTAGCACTATCCCAACTACAGTGAAGCTTACATGAAAGTGAATAACATATCCTCCACTAGTCAAACCAGTTCATATCGAATATACTATCAGCTATCCTTTTTCTGTACTCATCCACAAATTTGTCACCCACGTTCACGATGTTTTGGCGTCCGAAACTTAGCATTTCTATATACTTGATCGTGAAGACGCCACAAGCGCCTTACGGATACAACCACAAACTTCATCAATATGCTTCAAAAAAATATAATTCATCCTGTCAGGCATTGCAATAAATCCCAACAGTAAACTATGTTGACATCATACTTAAATAGCTTACACCATCTTCCAGCCAAGCTTTTGGTTCCAGTATTAGGCCAATCCACTTCTTGCCCATCTCTTCACCACACAGTCCAACTATTGGCTTAGAGCTGAAAAACAAAGAAGGCGTAATTCAATCCATGAAAGATAGTTGAACATTATTATTAAATCCGTGGGATACTAACCTTTCATCTTCATCCATTCCAGCAAAGCAGTCATCTCCTTCACCTGTGGATTCTTGGTTATCTTCTTCACAATTTTTTCCCTTTTTCTCATCTATGTAAGGTGTTTTTTTTGGGCGGATGGCTTCACCATACGACTAGGAAGAAACCTCGTCGGTTGGAGATGCTGCTCTCGTTTATTTCTGGGTTTCGCCTTCTTGGATGAAGCAACCACAGCGGCTAGCACTGAAAGAGGTTCCTCTCTTTCCTCTACCTCAGCTTGGGTAGCCTCCGGTGCTCCTTCAATGTCATTAGTAAAATCTTGCTCCTGGTCCTTTTCCCCAACGCCAGCATTTTCATTTATGTCTTTGACAAGGGCCATAACACCATACGCACCCTCAACATCATTGTTAGCCTTAATGGAATTATCAAAATCCTGCAATCATAATAACCATGTCATGCATGCGTACAAATCCTGTCACCATGCCTTTTCTTGTAAAACATAAAAACTCACAGACTATAAACTATAAATCTTGTCACTTCGTACAAACAATAATGTCATAGTAGGGATGAGAAATTAATAATTTTCATACCTCTTTTCCTTCAGCCTGTACCTTCTCCACCGCATCCTCCTGAACCTCAGCATCTACCTTCTCCACCTTCTCCAACACAGCCTTCTCCTCCGCAACCTCCTTAACTTCCTCACCATAAGTCTCATTATCGTCATCAGAAACTTCCTCCTCCGCATCCTCCTTAACTTCCTCACCATCAGTCTCATTATCCTCATCAGAAACTTCCTCCTCATCAGAAACATCTACCTTGTCATCCTCCTTCGGTTTGTCACCACCCTGCCGAAGTTCTTCATTGTCATTAGCCTCATCACCATCACCAGATTCATCATCATCATCATCATCATCATCATCATCATCATCATCATCATCATCATCATCATCATCATCATCATCATCATCATCATCATCATCATCATCATCATCATCATCATCATCATCATCATCATCATCATCATCATCATCATCATCACTCTCAACCTCATCACTCTCAGATAAAATACCCTCAACTTTCTTATCATCCACCTCATCACTCTCAGATAAAACACCCTCAACTTTCTTATCATCCACCTCATCATCCTTATAAACTTCCTCCTCTTCCTCATCAGACTCACCATAGGATTCATCCCCATCCGAATAATTCTTTGATTTCCCAGTACTCTTGAGCTTACGCACCTCCTCCTCCTTTGATACCCTCTTTTCCAGCATTCTCATCCTGTCAAGCACTCCTTTTTCCAACCTCTTCATCATTCTGAACATCTGACTTATCACCTCTGATGACTGCACAAATGCATTACTCGAGCTCGCTCCATCTTTTCCTTGCTTCCCCTTCTCCTTCTTTTTCAAACCCTTCATTGCTTCCTTCACAATTTTGTCAAAATGCGGGTCATCCAATTCAACAACATAGTAGCAGTCGGACAGCTCATCCTCATCGGGAATAAGAATGGGCTTAACCACATGTGTAGGATCAGCCAAAGACAACTCCAACACTCCATGTTCAGGGGCATCATTTGAAAACCAACGAAGACCTCGAGGCATTGCAGATTCACTCAACTTTGATGCAAATTGGAGACCAAATGTTGGCACAGCTTCCCATACCCATATCTACAATAACAAGCGGTTTGAGAATTAGCAAATTAAGATGCATTATTTCATTTTATCCTGTCACCCTATAATTTAGATCAGGTCACCCTAAAACAATCTGGAATGCAATTAAAAGTATGTTGGAAAACTACTATGTAGTGTCAATCAAACAAGAAAAACTTCGGGCATATTCACCACGATCCTGTCACCCAGTACTCAAATATCCTGTCATAGTATAGCATAAAGTATACTACTATGCTGTAAATAAAACACATTCAGTAATTAATATTTCAACCATTACACATTTAGATCAGGTCACCCTAAAATAATCTGGAATGCAATTAAAAGTATGTTGGAAAACTACTATGTAGTGTCAATCAAACAAGAAAAACTTCGGGCATATTCACCACGATCCTGTCACCCAGTACTAAAATATCCTGTCATAGTATAGCGTAAAGTATACTACTATGCTGCAAATAAAACACATTCAGTAATTAATATTTCAACCATTACAAATTTAGATCAGGTCACCCTAAAACAATCTGGAATGCAATTAATAGTATGTTGGAAAACTACTATGTAGTGTCAATCAAATAAGAAAAACTTCCTGCATATTCACCACGATCCTGTCACCCAGTACTGAAATATCCTGTCATAGTATAGCATAAAGTATACTACTATGCTGCAAATAAAACTACCTGAAACACAACTGGCATGCCTTGAATGGAATATGGAATTCTTGGTGTGTCGGAGAGTAGCTTTGCCTTCTCTACTGTTTGCATCCTTTTGGCCAATGCTGTGGTCAATGACTTGTGAAGCTCTTCATAAGCAACCCTTCCCCATGGATAATCCCAAAAGTTATCCATATTCTCCAGCAGCCTAACATGCAGCGGCTTCACTAGCCTCTTCTTATCCCCTCCCAGCAACAGACCCTCAACTATCAACAACAGTGCCAATTTCATTTTGTAGTTGTCCAATTCACGATGTTCTTTAAATCTGTTGTAAACATCTTGTATGGTCGTCTTAGGACCACCAGGACTACCAAAAAAATGCTCCATTACTAGCCCGTCTGCTTTAGTATCCACAAATGGAAGTTCCCCACAATTCAGTCCAGTTATGAGAGAGAACTCCTTAATCGAAAACCTCAACTCTTTCCCTGCCACCTCATACCAAGACTCCCACTTCTTTTTTGTTTCAAGTTGCTTAAATAGAACTACATGCACTGTCTGTGAAGAAAATGATACCTGCTGTAACATTTTCAAAACTTTTCCAAACGGGCCATCCAAAACCCGTTGCCAATCCACATGTGTCAACTTGTTTTCAATCTCACGAACAAAGTGCACCCTGCAGTTTATGTTAATTTTGCCGTAGAAAGGTGCACCTCTGAAATAACTGTACCTAATCTGCAAGCCAAATGAAAATAACCATAAACACACGCAATCGAATCATTTCAGAAGCCTCAGACGACAGATGAAAAAACATAAAACCCTAAAAAAACACTCCTGATACAAAGTAAACCATTTCAGATGGGTGACAGGACAATTGAAAAATTACCCTAAGCCCTAAACAAAAAAATTTAGACAACTTACATACTCTTTAAAGATTAAGGGTTTATTCCCCTCTTCATCATTCGCTTTTGGCCTCGACCTGCCCTTCGCGGCTTTTTTCCCTATGGAACTGTTAGAAGTTTTTTCCCCTTTCGCCTGCACTACGCCTCTCTGCTTCTTCTTCTTTCGAACATGGCTGTCGTCTTCTTTTCTCTTCCTTTTCTCTCCACTCTTCTTTGGGGTCGATTCTTTACGGTCTCTAAGCACTACCATTTTCTAGGGTTCTTTTGTAACGCGTTAATGGAGAAAGATGGAGGAGGGAGTAAGTAAGAAAATGTGGAGATGGACTTCAAGAGTAAGTAAGCATAAATCGAGAAAGATGGAGGAGTTGAAGAGTCGCCTTCTGGGGAAGAAGAAAATGTCTGATAACAATGATGGATGTTTGCAGAGTTGCCTTCTTGGGAAGGAAAAAGAAGAAATGTGGAGGGAATTTTGGAAGGTAAACACGGAGGGGCTTTTGGGAGAATTCGAACTTCGAAGAAAGGTAAATCGGTGTATGTCTTACGCTTTTTATTCTAAATTAAATATTATTAAAATGGTCAAATCGGTGAACAAATAATATTACAAAATAATTTTGTACCCTAAAACAACAGAAAAAATGATATTTCCGACAATAGGAGTATACAATGTGACAAATAACATATGTGCAACACTGGCAATTACCCTAGATTTCCAAAACAACACTGACAGGAATTTTGAACAACACTGGCAGGAATTTTGAACAAGAAATGCAACAACCAATATTGCTACATTTCCAAAACAATCTCAACACAACTTATTGTCAACAATACAAGTCAATTCTAGCGAAAACCCCCCAACAAGGAATCATACAACACTAGCACTATCCCAACTACAGTGAAGCTTACATGAAAGTGAATAACATATCCTCCACTAGTCAAACCAGTTCATATCGAATATACTATCAGCTATCCTTTTTCTGTACTCATCCACAAATTTGTCACCCACGTTCACGATGTTTTGGCGTCCGAAACTTAGCATTTCTATGTACTTGATCGTGAAGACGCCACAATCGCCCCTGCACACAAGTTAAAAATGTAGTTGGTTTGCTGATATTATAACCAATTTCACACAAATAAATGAACAATTTATGTAAAGAACTTACCCTCTCTTGTTTCTCTCCAATGTAGGAACACGAGTCACATTTAGGGGATTTCCCCGCCTATGTTCATAAATTGTTGCCAAAGGCTCATATTGTGCTATCATGACAGGAATAATATATGTCAACTCTGCAAGGAGCCTATGGACTTCCGACAATTTGAAAAAATTGACGTCGGGATCGTATACAGTGACACACCATTTACTTAGTTGTATCTCCAGAGCTACCCAATGTTTGTCCTTGAAATTGAAGGGGAGGTATATACGATCCACATCCTTCCAATCCTTCCCATAAATTGCAGGCAGTTCGCCATGTAGGTATCTCATCTTACCTCCATTAGCAACATAACTTTGCTTATCTGATAACCATCTATTCATTTCCTTGTCCAAATTACGCTGAAACCAGGTGTCCAATATTGCCACTGGTTTGTCACGCACGCGACACCCAAGATAATACATACATTCGTCCAAGTGCTACAAACCAAAAATATATGTCATACCACAAATTTGCTGCATGCCACGATAATTTATATAAAAAATGAAAGGAGCTTACATTAGATTTCAGCCACCCATTTGGTTGCAACAATGGCTCAAAAAACTCCCTCTTTAGATATTCTCCAGTTGGAGAAACAATTTCCTCAATGCATCATAACATGGTTTAATTAACACCTCAAACACGCATTCATATCTTCAAGACAAGTTCATATAATCAAGACAGGAGGGACAACTTCCTAACCTTTCCTTCGAGTCTAACCAACACTGCAATTTATTCATGTTTGAAAATCCTTTGGGCGTTGAAACCTTGTATCGTTTAGGATTATCGACTACTCTGGACAGTCCTCTCTCTTCCTGACAGGATGGTCCTTCAGTTCACCAGTTGTATCAATTGTTTTTGTTGAGCTGCTTTTTCTTGTTGAGAGTCCAATTGATTCTTTGATAGACTCTCCTTCCACCTCAGCTTGTTTTTGCGTCTGCAAATAAGTTTTTTCATAAATAACATGTTGGTGATCTGAGGGACCATCCTGTCAGGATGGTTTATTGATGCATACCTCAACTCCTCTTGTCCTCCCTATTTTATTTTTCGCCTCATTCTGAACTGCGCCATCTTCATCACCCATCTTTTTTTTGAGCGAGTCTTCCTTGTCACTACTTTTCCTTCCTTGCGATTACTTTTCCCCTCATCCTGTATTGCACCCTCAACATCATCTCTCTGAACTGCACCATATTTATCATCCTTCTTCTTTTTGAACGAGTCTTCCTTGCAACTTGCTTTCCTTCTTTCTTATCGTCTTCTTCTTTTGTCATCGTTTCTCTATTTTCCCCCTCATCTTCTACTGCACCCTCAACATCATCTCTCTGAACTGCACCATCTTCATCATACTTTTGCTCTCGATAAACAACCATGCTTCCTAAATTGCCATTGTCGACTTTAGTGGCACATTCATCATTGTCATCCTGTAGGGGATTTGAATCAGACCCCCCCATTCTATCCATTCCGACATCCTCATCACGACCATGTACACCATTCTGCTTCAGTATATTACAAGTTAGATTTAACTCAAAAGAATAATCAGTAAGTGCACCATTCTATAATGTTTGTCAAAAACAGAGCTTTATGCATAACTAAATTACAATTCAAAATGACATTACTATTCTACACAAGTACAAATGCTTGAGCTTCCACGACATATATATATCTAAGTTCCCAAACATAACTTAATAACGATTGTTGACAGTTATCTTACCTCCCCTTCCTCTTGTTCATCATTTCTTGAACCCGACTTGTTGAATACCCTCTCCTTGATCATCTGTTGCATTATGCCCAAGGTTTTATTCATAGCACAAAACCCTGCGTCCACTTGGTTTTCCAAATTAATCATACGCTCATGA
The DNA here is from genome assembly GCA_027886185.1 of Rheum nobile. Lineage (NCBI taxonomy): Eukaryota > Viridiplantae > Streptophyta > Magnoliopsida > Caryophyllales > Polygonaceae > Rheum > Rheum nobile. Next base: position 1,426,872 of record WOAB01000207.1, on the reverse strand, counting down.
AGCTCTTTCATAGCGCACATCACATGTCTTGCATCCAGGCCCGAGGACTTTGTAGCAGGGACAAAGTCCGAATCATTCTTTCCTTTTCTTCTACCATTGATAGACCTCTTATTACTTAGCTCGAATTTCTCAACTGCCTTGTCAAAGTAAGTGTCCTTCACTTCCCCATAAAATTTTCATTCTTTTAAGACCTCCACCTCTGCTTCTTCCTCTATCAACACCACATTTGGAATAAAACGGGATGTGGCCTTCCCTAAGAAAGACTCCACAGCCATCGCATCAGGTTGTGAATCTGATGACCATCATAGACCGCGTGGGTAGGCCTCCTTATCCACCAAATGTGCAAACGCTGAAGCAATTGGTTTAACAGCTTCAAACAGCCAAACCTGAACAACCAAACCATCAATATATTGTAACTACAATACCAACTTCAGTACAATATACATTACATCCTGTCATGTTACCTGAAAGGCCATTGGCAACCCCTTGAGTTTGTAACCCAACCTTGCACTTGAGTCTCTGCTTGTTTCAACCGTTTCCAATCTATTCTTCACCGTTGAACTCAATCCCTGGTGAGTTTCAATGTAGCTAACCCTGCCCCATGGGAATTTCGTGAATCGATCGATATCAGCCAATAATTTCACATGACCTATGCTTATGCGAACTTTTTTCTCAACCCCAAGAATGACGCCCTCTAATATAATCAATAATGCCATCTTATATTTCAAAGGGCTATCAAGCTGTGTACGCATAAATAAAGACTCGAGCTCAGCCAACGTCAAATTCTGTACATCAAATAACTCTTTCACGACATTTTTATCCGGGTTCAGCTCATTATCTTTCATTCTGTGGCAGCATAACCCCAACACAAGTGCAAATTCCTTCATTGAAAAACGCAACAGCTGTCCTTGCAGGTCATACCACGTCTCCCACAACTTCCTCGTTTCTACTTGACGGAATAAAACGTAATGTACAAGCTGGCATGAAAAGTTTTGGCGATGAACCATCTTCACAGTAGGTCCAAATGGACCATCTATTATCCTCTGCCAGTCCACAAGGGAGAGGCATTTCTCAATAAGATTCAGCAATTCACGCCTACAGTTTTGGTTGACTCTGCCGATGAACTTTTTCCCTTCAAATCTCATTAAATGACCCTAAAAAATACAAATTATACAAGGTCAATAAATACAAAACGAGCTTAGACTTAAACATAAACTGACAGGATGTCAACTATGGAAAACTACACACAATGAGCTAAACAAAATTTACCTTTTTACCCATTTTAATCTCCTCCGTTTCAATATGGAGAACTACACCACTTCAGCTGCACTGAGGGAGATAGACAAACAACATAAAATATCAACATTTAAGCTTTTTCTAAGAACCTAACTCAACATACTCAGTTGTAGAGATCACACGAGAAGACAAGGAAGTTGTAAGAGTAAGAGAGCTATAATGTCAGGAAAATATAAACATTATAATTTCAAGTAAGGAAGATAATCTGACATTCATGACAATCAAATTGATCATTTCAACAATAACACTATACGATGTGACAAATATTTCATCAACGCTGACAAGAAATGTTGAAACAATGGTAATTCCTGCAATTGTGACAAAAACAAACATAATCTGACATTCTCATTTTACAAACACGGATTTCACAGGTTTATACAATTTGCTGCATTCAACCTCACTTCCTCACTTCATTTCAGCTCAAACAACAGCGAATCAACCCTAAAAACCAAATGAAGAGCAACGGAGCAACCCTAAAATGGCGTTACTTGACTTGAACTCTGAAAAACTTGACATACCTACCTCCAACAACAAGGGCCTTAATCGGAGCAACCCAAATGAACAACAAAGCTCGAAGGAGATAGACAGAAGAGGCAGATGAATCGGATTCGCGACCGAATCGCAAGGGCCTTAATCGGAGCTCAAGCGGCGATGGGATTAAGCTACCTCGAACGGTGAAGAAGGGTTTAAGCTACCTCGAACGGTGAAGAAGGGTTTAAGCTACCTCGAACGGTGAAGAAGGGTTTAAGCTACCTCGAATGGGTGAAGAAGGGTTTAAGCAAACAAACCTGGAAGAGAAACCTTCACGCCGGAATCGGTTAAATTCGCCGGTAAAAAAACAGATCTACACTCCGCCGGAGAAGATGGACATTCCGCCGGAAAATATCATATCTGGGAGAGAGGCTTGGTTTTTTTTCCTGTTGTGAAATTTTCAGATTTCATTTGGGATTTCAAAATTATTTGGGATTTGCTTTTTTTTTCGTATTTAAAATAGTGTCATATCATATTTTATTTTCCAAAAGAAAAGGTAAAGTCAGATTTTAATTTACCTTTTTATTTGTGGGGTATTTTTGCAAAAAAACAAGCCAAAAATAAGTCAATATGGTATATTTGCAAAAAACAAAAGTACTAGGGTAGAATTGCAAAGCCATATATGATTTGGGGTATTGGTTGCTATTTCTCAAAAAAAAAACTTGTCTACCTATATATATTTATTTCAATGCACCTACTATTATAAATTAAAAATAAATCTGTGATTTGGATGATATTCACGTCAATCTAAAACTCTGTGTTTTCATCCGAAAAGATGTTATAGACTAATTTTTAAGTAGATATCGATATCAATCTAATTCTTATCTTACAAAAAAAAATCGGTTTTTTCGCCTGGTACCCCTGAGGTAAGGCGAAATTTGCGAGCTACCCCAAACATTTACCTATTTCGCGTGGTACCCTCGAGTTTTTTTCCCTCTAAATACCCAAATGTCATTTTTATAACATTTTCGTTAAAAATGAAAAAAATGAAAAAATAAAACGAAAAAAAGAGCCAAATCTGGTCGTCTTCTCCGGCCAAACTCTACCTCTGGTGAACATCATTGACGCCATCGGCCACCTGTTACCTCCATGTCGGTACCACTCGGAAAACCTTCGACGGCTCTAGCGGTCCTTCACGAAGAGATAAAGCACTAACAATCTTCTTCTTCATGGATAAACCGGATGAAGATGGAGACATGGGAGCCGCTGAAGGAGAAGGGGCCGTGGATGAGGCGGCCATACTCTGTCTCACCGGCGACGAAGAAGTTTGCCGAAGAAATTGCTCTCTGGCTACCCCTGACGAGCTCGAGTCACGAGATCTTTTCGTTGAAGTTGTTGCAAATTGGGGGAAAATAGCAAAATTGATCCCGTTCTCGTCGGCAGCCTTCCATGTCGGTACCACTCGGAAAACCTTCGATGGCGGCGAATAGCTTTTCCGATTACTCGTTAGCGCCGACGATAGAGACGAGGAGAAATATACCGTCACGGGATTCGGCGACATAAATCTGACCGGTCCGTCTTTCGGATCCTCCTCTTCCTCGTCGTTAATACTTTCATCGGAGCTTTCGTCTACGCCGTCTTCCCTGTTGGTGGCCGACGACGGCGATGATGTTCACCGGAGGTAGCAACTCTGTTTGGCCGGAGAAGACGAGGACCAAATCCAGATTTGGCTTTTTTCCCCTTTTTTATTGTTTTTTTTAACAAAAATGTTAGAAAAATAACATTTGGGTATTTGGCGGAAAAAAAAACTCGAGGATACCGCGTGAAATAGGTAAATGTTTAGGGTACCTTGCGAATTTCGTCTTACCTCAGGGATATCAGGCGAAAAAACCGAATTTTTTTTATAAAAAAATGTACGACTTGGTTTGCTCATGTTTGGTTGATACATTCAATTGGGATTTTTCAAAAAGCTTAATCGAAAAGTTAAAATTTATAAAGTGTATAGTTTTCACCAAAAAAGAAATAAAAAATGTCAAGGTATAGTATACTTATCTTCACAACTTTGGACAAGTTTTGGACAAGTTCAAGTTTTTCTCTGATATTAAAGATATTGGGTAAACGAGGACACAATTTCTAATCTGTTTGTGTGGCTTCATTCTCAATATGATCAAGACTTGGTAAGGCCATGGTTCTTCTAAGGTTTCCTCGAATTCACTAATTCACCACTTTTTGACTTTCTCTCCCCAAATAACTCATATCAATTTCTATCTTTATGAGTTTATCTAAATCACTATACTCTTTATATTAAATTATAATTATACTTTTTATATTAAATTACCAATATATTCTTTCTATTAAATTACCAGTATACTTTAATATTAAATTATAAAATATACTCATTTTATTTAATTATGAACATTCTTCATATTAAATGTACTTGAATTTGTTTTATTTAATTGAGTACATATTTGTATTTTAAACTATTCTGAATAATATTAATATCATTTATTTGGACTTAATTATATCAAAATTCATACATCAAATTTACAAAGCTTCTCCGCAATGTCATTTTGATATAAGAAAATAAAATTAGTATGTATTTATATTTTAAACTACCAAAGTTATTATAATATGGTTTATTTAGACTTAATGATATTAAAATACAATTTTTTTTAATATATCCAAGTTAGATGTCTATATATAGAGAAAAATGAAACTAAAATTATGATATAAAATTTTTAATATCCCAAAAATGAGATAAATTAAATTTTAAAAAAATCGGACGACTTAGCACACCACGCATCGCACATCGTGCGACACACGTTGGGTGAATCAGCGCATGACGCAACCTCTCCCATAGGAGCCGTTTGGTTTTTTGCTCAAAACGGTCCGTTTTCCTTGTTTTTATCCTGCGTTTTGGCCCAATTTTTTTACCCTGCCAAACAAGGCCTTGGAGTATTCTTTCGTTCTTCCATGACTTTTATATTTTTTTAATGAGAAAAATGTTGGAGGAACTCTCCATGTACATGCGATAAACATGCCCTAAGGCTAAGAGTTCAACTTTTCTTTTTCTGAAAGGAACTAAATGTTCTTGGGAATCTTTATATCAAACGAGATCCTTGAAGCATCTACAACGTACACACTTATTACATTCACGGGAACTACCTTATCTTTGCTTGACAATGAACATTGATTGACCCAAAAAATGGGCCAATCTTTCTTTGTTGTAAATATGGTATGGCCCAAAACATTGGTCACTTGACATGGGCCCAAACTAGGAATGCTGTTCAAGTCAAGTTACGCTCTCATGTTTTCTTATTTTTCTGTTCCTATTTCGATGCGATTTAGGCCTAAATTGATTTTTTTTATTAAATTAGTTTAAGAAATTTTCACTAAAGCCAAATTAATCTTGAAACAATAATTTTAATTATTAAAATAGATATGTTTACCAAAGTTATATGCACATGAAAATTTGTCTAAATGCACACTATTTGGTCCGTTTAGATTAAACGTACAGGTTGATGCGTTAACATTCACTACAAGAAAAATCACTTTGGGCGACAAAAAAGTTAGTCGCCCAAAGCTAATATTTCGTCGCCCAAAACTTTCCGTGACAAAAAAGAGTTCGTCACGGGGCCGTCGCCGTATACGAGTCGCCCTTTCCTAGGGCGATGAAAATCGACTTTGTCGCACAAAGAAAACAACTGCGACAAAATATAGTTATTGTCGCCCAAAGTTTGTGCTACGATTTGTTTTTTGTCGCCGATGACTATGGGCTTCGAAATGTGTTTACCGTCGCCAATGTCTTTGGGCCACGAAATGTTTCTTTTGTCACCAATGTCTTTGGGCTACGAAAAATGTGTTTTGTCGCCCGAATCTTTGGGCCACGAAACTGTGGTTTTGTCGCCCAAACCTTTGGGCCACGAAAATGTGGTTTTGTCGCCCAAACCTTTGGGCCACGAAAATATGGTTTTGTCGCCCAAACCTTTGGGCCACAAAAATGTTTTTTTGTCGCCCAAATTGATTTTTTTTGTAGCCTATTTATTTTCGTGGCAAGCTCATTCACCTTTTTATATATTGATATCCACTGTTAATTTGTTTGCTAAACTATTTTTGCTAGGTGCCTATACAAACGTAACATTACACATACACAGTTTTAAGCATACAAAGATAATAAAATTCCAAAATTTGTATTCAGAACCACCTTATTTACATAGATCTCTCAAATGTACTTAAATTTATGCATACAAAAAAATGTATGTACAAATTACAAAATTTGCCAACGAGTACATTTAAAAAAAATGATAAGTCAAACTATACACTTTTTATACTAACAATAAAAAAAGGTGTTCAAGCACCTCAAGGTATATTGTCCAAGTCTGGAGTCTCTTGAGACATGAAGCTAGAAAAAAAAAAAACAGGAAGTTGATAAATAATTACAGTAATCTTAGGCATTACAAATACTTATGTAGCCTTATAACATCCACAATATCAACATGTCTAACATGATATAGGTACTTAGGCATTACAAATACTTATGTAGCCTTATAACATCCACAATATCAACATGTCTAACATGATATAGGTACGTAGCAAAAATATTGACTCACACTATTCTCACTCTAAAATGCTCTAAATTAAGGAGATTTGCTAGAACAAGTTCACACAAATAAACAAAGTTAAACTACCTTCTTATAAAACTCTTTTTAGAAGACATACTATTTAAGCAAATTCATCACATACATACAATAACATATATGACTCGCTAGCTAGCTAGCTATAGTAAGTGACCCTGAAGTCCATAGATCCTTGAAGTTTTATAGATACACAAATTGCAAAGCGAAGTGAAAGAAAATCTCATCCAACCAAAATCACATAGATTTATTACCTGTAATTTAAGGAGCAAAACTGAGACATGCTTACCTGTGAATGAGGGGGGGAAATATAGTGAATTAACTATATAATGAGTTTTTCTAAGTACAAACTAACCTATAAAGAATTAGACAAACAATATCTTAAGAGCAACCAAATTAGACAACCATATAAGTACACATTCTCTGGCCATATACAAAAGGATATATATGTAGTCATTTAATCAAAATATGCTTCGAAAGTAAACTTACTAATGTTTGCATCCAAGCCGCCACTCAAATTAGTTAAGAAGCGGGGTCGCTTGTTCCTGCGACGACATGACATCATAGCAATAATCCTAACAGAAACAACATGAAAATATTAAACCAAAGGTACATCATAAGAATATTTAATGATCATGTATGCCTCTCAATTCAGTGAGCAAGCACTCTTTCTTTCCAATGTAAAACAACCTTCACTACATATTTTGAAAGAGTTAAGAAATTCCAATCCAATAATATATGTAAAAGAAATAACAAATAAAGTGATCTTAAAAGATATTAGCTAGAAATGTTTATGTGATACAAAGCAGGAGCAAAAAAAAATGGAATCTTTGAAGAACACATTACTCATACCTCAAGGTACAAATTTAAGGCTCATCAACCACTAACAATTCCATGCTCTAAAATGATAATAACGAATGTATCAAGTACCACACAACATAAATTTGGAGTTGGTTTAATTCCTCAAGGAGTTCAATGAATAAAGGTGTGTTTGGATATTCGAACACACACTGAAAGGCTTATTGTAAACATAATGATCAGATCTCTAAAATACCTATTTGTATTTCTTATCTTTTCGGGGATGAGGGAGTGGAAAGCTGAAGTTACCTGAGCTGCAACTCTGGTTCTCACTAAATCTAATGGATAGGTTACAGCTGCAGCTATTATTCCCGCCAAAAAACCACCCGAAAGCCGCAATATAAGATGTGAACTGATATTATCTTTGTGGTTTTCAAGACCCAGAACCAACTGAAGCATCTGCAAGAATGATAAATGAACTCTAATGAACAACCGTAGAGCAATGATAGAGGAAAGCAAATACATCAGAAATTAAGAACGAATCTTCATGGGACAGTTATACCAACTTTCTTGTACCGCTCATAAGAGTAGAAGCTGACAGAAGAATACGGTAGGACGTGGGCAATGGTAACAAGGCTGCCTTTCCAAAAATGCACGTATCCCTTCTTTCTTTAAAAATGAAATGAACGTGCTGCTCACTCATATAGTGAAATCCAAATAATAGAAGATGCCACAATTCCTCAATAAATACGGAAATTTAGTCCTAAATTACACACAGAAAAATACAAATAATAGAAGAAGAGGATGAGACGTGCATGTTATTACCTTGTTTAGCTAGTATAGAAGGATTTTTCTTCAACGGTCATTCTCTAATATTTTCTTTTCATCTAAAGCAGTTCAACAATGCATCCTTTAGATACACACAATTGTTATTTAGCTGAACCTTCCGGTTGTAGATCTTTTCCTTGTTGTAACACTGCACCAAACCGAGTTAAGTCTAGATAAGGCAGTAAAAGTCCAATGTACAATACATGATACCCGGCTGGGTAAAAAAGCAAATCTTTGGTCATTCATAGATATGCTAGAGTGCATTCACACACCAGGATTAAGTTAAAGAATGAACCCATTACTACTGCAAGAAATCTGATTTCCTTGGATACATGTGCTTTGATTTCTAAGCTGTAAATTCCAAGCACAATCACCAACCTTGCCTAATCCCCTAATCCTACCAAAAAAGCTACCAAAATACATTTGCAGAGGAAAGAAAGCAAGTAAACTAAATCAACAAATTTGAAAATCATGAAGTATATGCTACCACTGATGCATGAGACTTCACCAACGAAGATGAAGCTTACCTTCGGTAGCATATGGTTGCATATTGAGTTGGACAACATAAGAAGCAACCTAAATAGAATGACTCAGAATCTGGTTTAAATTATTGACATCATAGTCAGAAATGACAAAGAGTTTCACCACACATCATATCAAACAAGCATACAACAGTCAATATGAATGCTTGTAATTATGCAGAAATAACATAAAGAAGGGTCATATTTAATTTAGCAAATTCAGCATATTCATACTATACCATTCAAACAACTCTTCAAATGACAAGGCTCTCTTCTCCTTTACCGGGCCAACTATATATGGGTCTTCGACCAGTTATCAGATCAAGTAGAACTATCCCAAAGCTAAATACATCAGATTTTAGTGAAGCTTTTCCCACAACAACATACAAATGGAACATAACATGCAATGGTTGAAAGGAAAGGCGATTCATTTAGCCATTTTATTCACCTTAATTGAAAATTTATTGAACCCCAAAAGAAATACGTAACGCATTAAATGAGGAAAGATTCTTACCTTATCTATATAACCTTTTATCTCAGTAAGAAGGGTTTACGATTTAGCTAAGCTACTTCATACAACAACAATCTAACTCGGCAATTTTCCTGCATAATTGTCCCTAACAATTGTTACTTTATACCGTTCCTTTTCTTTATCACTCCAATTATTGATCTATTTTGGTTCTGCGTGGTTGAATCGAATAGGCCATTTATAAGACATCCCTCAACGAACATCACTGACAAAGCATAAAATGGTTATCTATCCAATTCAACCCGATACACCAAAAGGAAGCAAACCCGTTAACGGAATTTTCAAACCTTAAAAAAGAGCAATAAGCAAATCGTGAAGCATAGACAATAAGCGTCGCAATTTCCAAACCTTATGCGAATACTAAGTCAAATATTGTCAAAGCTTTCATCAGTTATAAGAAAATTCATATCCGCCATTAGAAGGATTGCAGAGTGAAGAAGAGAGAGTACCTGGGAAGGGTGTGCGAAGAGATAGAAGCTCCATTTGCGCCACACCCAACTGTTGTCGAAATTTCACCTCTTACGACCTATTTTCCTACATAATTGTAATCCAAAATTTTCGGTTCATCAAAATTCACCAACGTATTAATAGATGGAAATCTTAATTTATCTGCTAATAAAAAAAATTGTAGAAGAAAAGAAAAACAAATGCAGGACTCCACCAGACACTGGGAGAAAAAGAAGAAAAACCTCGCGAGTAGAAGAACCGTTGGACGAATTAAGCAGAGCTTTGGCATGATCTTCAGTTTCTCTGCTCAAAGGCACCGACGTGGACTCCTTCGCTTCCGCCATTTTTTATCCAAGAAAGAAAGAAAGAGGGCGACGATGAGCCGGCCGATCTGGCCACCATCCTCCCAATCTAGAGATCATAGATGTATCTAGTCCTGGGATCCGAGAGCATCTCGTACGCGTTATGGATCTGGATAAAATCACGGCCGTCCGGCGAGCTATCGGCCGCGTCGGGGCGGTAGATCTTGTCCAACCTCCATTACGCCTTCTTGATATCCGCCGGTGAGGCGTTCCGCTTAACCCTCAACACCTCGTAGAGGCTCACCGGCGTCGGGTTCCAGGACTCCACCAGACACCAGGAGAAGTCCTCGACGGTGGTGGCTCTGCACCGGACGGAGGATGTGCGGCGGAGAAAGTGAAGAAAGGTGGGATTCAGCGATTCGGTGACGGCGAAGGAGAGGGATTGAGTAGGGGAAGGAATGTCTAGGGTTTGGAACATTGGAATTGGGCTGAAAACCATAGAAATCATACCACGATTGATAGAAAAAAGGGAGAATGCAGGTGAAGAACAACGCCAAGAGAGCAAAGGGAAATTATTTGTGGCTATATTCGAGACTAAAGTTTGAGAACCCGGGAAAATTGCACATCAATCCCGCCGTGTAAATATACTCCCGCCAATACTTGTTTGGGGCATATTTTATTTCTGCTAGATAATTATATTATTGTTTTGTTTTTGTATAATATATACATACTATATTTGTATTTGTTTTTTATTTCATAAAAGGCGTTTTTTTAAGATTTAGGGACGATTTATTAAACGCTCTATGATTATGTAATTTAGGTTTAGTTTCATTTTTATATCAATGTTTTTCTAATAATTGTGCTAAAGTATTTATATTATGTACTTCAAATAAGAAGTAATGTCATTTGTTGTACAATAGAGGACATTAAGACATTAAGAGTTGAACTTTTTATAATATCAAATTAGAATTATAAAATTTATAAACTTGCCCATAGTTTATTTATGATAAAAAAATCTAGATAAAATAAAGATGATAATATATGCATTTTTAAATTATATAAAATAACAACTTCTTCTCTTCAAATTTCTTTTATTGTTGTACCACTTGTACGTTACTAAATACTACCAATAAAATGAAACCAGTCAATTTCTTTTGTAGCTTTAAATTATTTAAATGTTTAAATGAAATCAACCAATTCCTTTTCCAAAATCTTATAATTCGAAATTGCAAAATCACAAAGGGAGTAAAGCATTAAAGTCACTCATTTATTACATCAAAATCTAACTTTTATATATACTAGAAATCAGTGTTACATTTGTTGAGGACATATTGAGCTGGTGCTTGGGTGTGCGGTTAAGCATTGTCGTTAGGGGGTATGTAGAACGACCTAAACTAATGTCTTGTTGAGTTTATGGCGGGGATTTGCCTGGTTTTGCATCCGAATGTTTAAAGTTTGGTTGTACGTGTAATAGTATGATGTTTGATTATGTGTATCTGGTCTGAGAGCCTAAAAGGTGTTGTCTTGTGTCAAACTTTGCTTGTATTAAAAGTTCCATGTTGGGGACAACGGGAGAAGTTGTATGCCTAATACCTAATATTGGAATGCTATGCAACAATGAACTCTGTTGAATGAGCACGTCGCTCAGCGTGAGAGCTTGCAAATGAAGCAACTGAGGAGTCTACGATGCCCCAAACCTGCGATAATAGAAGCTCGTCTGGTTAAGCCAGTGGATTTATTCTTCTAAAGCTATTTAAAATGTTTGAGCACAAAAAGATTCTCAAAGCGCATATTTGAATAAAACATTACATTCACGTACCTCATGTTTGCCAGATTGGTTGATATGCGTTCCATGCTATCCAATGGTGACAAATGTGTTGTATCATACGATGCTAGACCTGGGACATGAGTAAATATATCTGATCCAGCTACGGTGAAAGCGTTATATTATGATGGATATAGTGCGCACCAAGTATGTGTTGTGTAACATTATAATCCTATGTGCTGATCATTTCCGCCAGGTTTATAGATTTTAGTGGGTCCGGACATATTTTACGTAGTGGGTTGTAGTACTTACATTCATTTTGGTGGCCAAGTGATTGAACGCCTCTTTGAAAACTATATTTCGTGTGTAGTTAGCTGGCTCTTTCCCCATTGGCAGTAACAGGACACTGAGTCCTTGTGGGTGTGTAACTCGAGAAACTGCCACATAGAGCTGGCAGTGACAGAAAATTGGCCTTGGTAAATACAACCCCACATGCTTGAGTGATTGCCCCTGACTTTTATTGATAGTCATAGCATAGCAAGCTTTTAGTGGGAATTGACGACGTTTCATGACGAATGGCCATTTAGATTGGGTGGCGTTTAGTGTTATCCTAGGAATTAGGACTTTATTTCCTACGCACGTGCCAGTAATAATCTCAGCCTCAACCACCCACTCCCCTAAATGCGTAATGATGAGACGAGTGCCGTTGCACAGTCCTTGTGAAGGGTTTACATTTCTTAGAAGCATCACCGGCAATCCTTCCTTCAATTCAAGTGCGTGTGGTGGGATTCCTGTAATTTAGCGTCCATGTTATTTTCATTAGTTGATGAGTTTACAACTTATTAGGCATAGTGTATGGAAATGTAAGCGAACTATACCAGGGAAATCTTGGCTGTTCAAGAATTCGGGTGGGTACAAATGCTCTTGTTCAGCCACATCGGTAGATGCCTTGCAAATTTCATCAACGCTTTTGTATGTCCTCATTTGGCCGTGCAGACGGTTGAACATGTAGCGGTTTATCTGATCCGCATCTTCATTTAAAGGGGTTAGGATAGCTCTGTCTTGGAGGTATGACGGGTTGGTTTCGTTTGCCATGAAATCTGGAAAGACTTTGGCAATTAGCTGCTCAATCGGATCTGTCCCTGGTCTGATTATGAACTCTTGTGGGATCTCAGTCCATGTTTCTTCCTCTTCATTGTCTAGCGCGATTGCTTCAGCATTTCCATCTCCGATCTTTTGAATCCATTTGTTGAATTGTTGTTTATGGATGTCAATCTCCCCATTGGCATGCTGGTCATTCACCCTCTTTCTCTTTGTTAAAGTGAGAACCTGACAATGGCTCCAAATAGGTGAGTTGCTGATGCAAGCCTGAACGATGTTTCCCTTTGGTAATTACTGGTAATATTTGCCTGAAATCTCCTCCTAGTAGTACTGTTATACCGCCAAACAGCTTGTGTTTGTTGTTGCCATGTTTGATGCTTTGGATGTCTTTCAATGTTCTGTTCAATGCCTCAAATGCATTTCTATGAGTCATTAGAGCCTCATCCCAAATAATCAGCTTGACTTCATGCATCAGGTGTGCTAATTGAGTGTTTTGTTTAATACCACATGTGCTATTATCAAGCAACTCGATTGGGATTAGAAACCTGTTGTGGGCTGTCCGCCCGCTTGGTAATAGAAGGGAAGCAATACCTGTGCGAAACAAAATTGTTAGATGTGAGCGTAATGGAATGTGTGATGTATCTTTTTTTGTGTATGAAGGCAGTAGTTGAGTACGTACCTGACGATGCTATGGCAAGAACGATGTTCCCTTGTGATCTTATGCGGGCCATTACTGTCTTGTAGAGATAAGTTTTCCCTGTTCCGCCTGCCCCATAAATGAAGAAGAACTCTCCGGTTTGCTTATTCACTGCATTGATTACCTTGTCGTAGATTGCTCGTTGGTCCGCATTCAGTGAATCGAATATGGCCGCGTGCAACTCTCCCATTTTCTTTGCATTGTAGGAGAGTTCCTCCCTTATAAGGCGATTGTCCATTGCTGTGATAAGTTGTTTATCTGGCATCGGTATTCCCGGGTAGTCAGCTAATGTTTTCCCATTTTTGGCAAGGAGCTCTTCAATGTCAAGCAAGCAGTAGTTTTTTAGCTGGTTTTCATTGAGCTCTAAGGTCGGGAATTTGAAGTCTCTTCTTTTCCGGTATAGTATGTCTTCTGATAACGCAACCCAATTGTTGTCCCATAATTTCCCCGGATCGGTCACTTCACAAAAAGTCAAGATCGTGACAAACAAATCTCGCAGCTGTACCCATGTTGCCCACACTTGTGCTTCTTTGATTGCGTCGGTCCACTCATTGTCTTCCTTGAGCATTCCACGGGCATAGCACGCTTGCCTGAAGGTGTCATATTGTTCTCCATTCACTGTCCGGATTTCTTCAAAGGTTCGAGGTCCTGCAACAACATTCAGTAGCATGCGTAGGTAATACCTTTCCCCGGAGGCGAGATGGGCATACACAATTCTCCCAATCGGTTTGAGATTTCGCCTTGGCCCCCACACCCTCTGTGACGCATCCCATGTGTAATGTCTGGGTATTTCTGCATACTTCAATTTCCGTGTGTCATCATCTCTACAGTTGAGGGTAAACCACTCTGTAAACATCGTAGATTGCACTCCTTCTCGGTGTATCACAGCTGGCAGGTTCTGAGCGTCCGACATTGTTACTGAGTTTTGCTATGGGAGATGGAAAGTCAGCCGTATTACAGCAGGCCAACTGTAATGAATGTCAAACCCATAAATACGCCAAGCTGCCTTACATGCAGATAAGTAGCGGTAATCTAAGTATTGCTTGATCTCATTTACGCCGGGGATTTTGGTAGCGTCACTTCCGTGTGCTTCTGAATCTTTCTGTAGGAAGACGGCAGTCGCCTTGTCTGGACCCTTGGTTATGTACTTGAACAGGTACTTGATGGCTCTTGTTCTATTACACCACTCGACATTGATGTATGCACCATATTTTAGTAGTAAGTACCGGTTATATGGCACGACGTGGTTGTTGGTGAATGTGGCTTGCCCTTTCTTCACTGTAGTTCCATTGTTTATGCGCCGGTAAACTGGAAATTCATCCTCGTCAAGCGTTGTTTCTGCATAGTAGGGCTTAGGAAAGCATTTGTTACATTTCCCATTGTGCATGCACGGTGCATTAGGGTTTGTGTCCCCGCATGGGCCATGCAACATATGCTCAGTCACAAGTTTGTGCGCCTCCGGATCTGTGTCTTTGCATGGAATTTCAGCTGAAATGAAATCATCTACGTCCGTTCCTGTTTGGCCTTGCCTCCTTCGTGCAACCATAAGAGTATATGTGTATGGGGAAGGCCGCGTTTCTGAAATTCAATAGTGTATATAGCTGCACATGTGGAAAGAGAGGGAAGTCAATATAAGGGGATATATGCTTTCAATATCATCCGTATGCAAGTAATTGCGGGTATGAACCAAAAGCAAGATTTCTACCATTTCATTTTAGCGGTGACATACCTGCCGCTGTGGGCCCAAATATCTCGTGTGTTTTAAGATCTTTTATCAACTGACACACCTTGCGCCTAAAAAGTTTGCTCATGACTTCAGGCCTGTCATTCGAGTGTTGGACCTCTAATTCTTCAAGCATTTCAGCTGACTCAAACCAATTAGGGTTAGCAGTGAATGTTATGAACAGTGAAGGGTTCCCAAATGCTCTACATAGCGCCATTGCATCTTGGTAATTCTGAATCATATATCGGGGGCTTCCTGTGTAGGTAGCTGGGAGCACTATTCATTTACCGACCATTCTGGCATCTGTATCACCCTTGGTAACAGCATCACAAATGTTGTTGTATAGGTCTACCCATAGCTGCGCCTGGTTGTCCCTAATCCAATGTAACCTTTCCTCTTCAATAGCGGTGTAGGCATCTACTATGTACTGATGATATAGTGGGCCTCCGCGTATTAGTGTGGTAGCCTCGTCTGCCCTTTGTTGGAGCCTATATGAATAATACTCCTTCATTGTTACATTATCCCTTTTTGTTTCTCTCCGCCTTGAGTTTGTCTTATACGGGATTTGTAAGTGATAATCATCCTCGCCGTGAGGGAACAATAAAGGGTACTGAAGAGCCATGTACAACGGGTGCAGCTCGGATATTCTTCTAGGCCAACCTGCTTTTGTTTGGACGTACACATCTCTAGGTGCGCTGCTCTGCCCAAAGTCCCCTATAATGAGTGCTGCTACTTCTGGCGCAGTGGGTAAATTATATTGTCTTTTATCGGGCTTCCTCTCTCCTATTAGTTTGATCGTGAAATCCAAAGATTCATGAGCATGAGACCAATCTCTTGCCTTTCTGAACGCCTGGGCTACCACACTCGTGGCATCCAACATGTCAACTAAACTCTGAATTGTGTTTGCATCTATGTCGCTGCCGACGTTCATGCATCCAAGTCTGTTTTGAAGTTCGTTCGTTGTGTCGTAGAAGTATAGTGTGGCCCAAGCGGTGGTAGTTCTGTCCAGAAATCCTGAAGGTGTACGGGCCCTTGGTGCGGTTGATGTGTTCATCTATCATAGCACCAAAGGATGTAAAGGAAAATAGGTTGTTATAGACTCTAATATTCCACTGGAACAAAGTAGCATCGGCGGCGGAACTGCACAAGAGGTGTTTCAGCGGCTTAGGTGGTTCCTTCAACTTGGGTAAGATGACATTGCCCTCTTTGCAGTAGATTGACGTAGTGAAATTGGAAAAAGTTGCCTTTTCAGCCTTTTCCTCTGGCCACATCCTTGCGCTACAGAAACAACATCTGGTTGTCGGCGCCTTTAGTTTTGCATAGCTCACTTGTACGTCTGCGATTATAGATAATATACGATATTGGCAATGAAATACTGGCGTACTCAGCTATGTTCTGAAGATACTTACTAATTGAGTGGCGCGCAACGGCCGCACTTGGCCCACTCGCCTTAAGGGGCCGCCCACGTGGCTCTGTTCCAAGAAACAATTAGACATGTGTTTTCGTTCAATAGGGGGTGGCAATAGTGCATTGGACATAGTTTTCCTATTGTGCAATTCTTACTTGGGGTTTCCACTTGTGCGGGCTGGCCAACAAGTAGGGAAGCACCGGCCACACTGTCCTCTAGATGCTTCGGCTTGGGGGGTCGGGCACGCCTTCCTGATGCAGTAAACCACAACAAAGACGTGTGTGTTCAGAGCTGATGACTTGGATGCATAAACATAATTGTGTCATACAAATCTTACTCGGGGTATCAAGCGCTGCATGTCGGCCAGCAAGTTCGACAGTATCGGCCACACTTTCGCATGGGTTATGCATCGTGGATGGCCGCCCATGCTCGCCTGGTAAACCCACAAAAGTGACTGACACTTGTGCTTAGAGGGTGTGGTGTGGACATATACAGAGGCACAAATGGGGGGTGTTGTTGGTAACAATATTATTTGGGAACGCGGTTTCCTTTGGCAATGGCAAAAGGTACTTGTGTTTACAATTCATGGCAGGAATACACGCAGGAAATTCGGCATTATGAGGTGTTTAAAACGCACAAGTGATGAGCTTTATGTGATACATGTGTGCATGACATTCAGGCCGCAAAAAACATCAACCCTCCCGTCCGGTCGTGTGATATTTCTTGTAATCAGTTGTAACGGGATGTCCATTCCTCCAAACGCGGGTAAGCAGTGTGCTAGCAAAATGTGTAAAGCATAGATCAATTTCGAGCTATAAACTTTCTGAAACATACATGGTTTTTTATCTCATTACTACAGAAACACGTATTGTCAAGTAGTGTATCGGCTGATGAAGAATATCTTATCTTCTTGCCCAAACAAAAATTACTTTCCTCAAATATTATTATATATTATACGTTAGGATTTTTTATAACTATATTAGCATACAATTCTCAAAAGGGTGTATTGCAATATTTTTTATAGCAAAAGTTTTTTTCGTAAGCAATTCATGTTTGTCAGACAATATTATAACACTTTTCTCATTTATATTGTATTTTTTGATCAAAAAAGCTTATGGGTATTTGGAATTTATGCCATGTCAAATCTTTATGATATATAAATGTAAACTAAATCCATCCAACCAAAATCAATAGTAGTTTTGAAAACATAATTGTTACCGTAAAAATTAAGAGTTATGCAAAGAATTTTATCGTAGTTTTATTTGTTTAATCAAATGAAGTATGTATTAATGGATTTTTAGATACTATTTGAAAAGTATGTGAAGTATGTAATATCTCGAGGTATGCACTAGTTATGAAAACTGTAATGAACGAATTAAATGATACTAAAATATATTATAAGTTAAATATATTTCAATCGATGAAAATGAATGACCGTTTTATTTTCTTAGAAATTCTATAACACAAAAGAGAAGTAAATGAAAATATTATAAGAAATACAACGAAATAATATATAAAAAAAAGTATGTTCATGAGAGAATTGCTATTATACTAAAAAGCTCTAAATAAAAAATGGCCATGGATTAGAGCTTTATCTATAAATGATTTTTTGAAAGGTATGAATGATATTTAAAAAACAGTTTAAAACAATTACAATCATAAATAAAAAACTACGTTCATTGTTTTTTTAAAACTTAGATATATATAGAAACCACAATCAACTAATAAGACAAAAAACACAAACTAAACTAAATTTTTTTAAACTACTTATATCCTCAAACAAATACTTTCTCACGGGCATCACCACTCGTATACATAATAAATCACGAATCAACAGTCGGCTTTAATTACTCAGTTGGTTTTGACTTTTCAACCTCTTTTCACACTTCGCCATGAAGTTTTCCTCGACGATTTCATTCTCCGATTTTTCATCTTTCGCTTCTCATCACGTTGCTTGAAACTTCGCTTCTAAGTTTCAAACATCAAATTCGCATCTCACATCTCTCCAAATTGCGCCTCTCGGAGCTCTCTCCGCGCGCCGCGCCCTTTCGAGCCAGGGATGGTTCGCGATTTGCAGGTGAGTTCGAAACTTTTTGGTCAGATTTCTTATTTTGATTGCACTCGATTCTTGGATTTGATTACCCTTGTGTAAGATTTTCGGATTATTGGTGATTCTTCATTGATTTTTTAGTTTCGGTCATTCTGTGTTGCCCTAGTTTCCTAGGGTTTGGGTAATTGTTGTATGTGTTCGTTTCTGAATCTAGGGTTTTTAGGTTGAGTGTATAGAGTAAGACTGCACCTCAATTTCACTCTTTTGTGGGTTATGTGTGCTAATTTGAAGATCCCCAATTCCAGTTCTCATTTCTTCAATTGTGTGCTACTTCTCAAATCGTGTATGAGTCTCTTCCAAGCTTCATAGGCTTCCAATTTGTGTGGTATAGAACTTTCCCCAATTTCATAAACCCTAGCTTTATCAATTTGGAGTTTATTTGTCAATTGAGGAATTATAGGTGTAGTTGATTGTTAATTAGGTGTTAATAGATGATTTGGATGCATTAGGTTGATTTAAACGAAATCTCTTTGTAGGGATTTAATAAATGTTGTAGGGATAATTCTTCAATTAGAGGTGATTTTTCATTAAGAAAGGCAAACTAAAGAGACTAAGAGTCTATATCTCTGTCTTCCTCTCTCACTAACAAATACTATACATGAAAATAAAATATATATGCTTCTTTCCTTACTGTGCTTGTTGATTGCTGGTTATTGCATTTCATATTTGTAGTTACGAATAATAGCAGGGTTTTGTTTGCATGAGTTGGCATGAGTTTACATGAGTTGGCATTTTACTATTGCATTGAATATTTGGAGTTAGGAGTTAAACTCGAATAAGCATATCTTGGAGGAGATTTTATCAATGTTGTAGGGATAATTGTTTCAATTAGAGGTCATTTGTAAGGCTGAAATGTGCATTGGTGAAATATGGGGGAAATTAAAAACTGATGCTTTTAGCCATTTGATTGAAAACTGATACAGTAGAGTTTCTTGGTTGTGTTTGCTCCCTAGTACTGGTTATGTTTGCTGTCATATTCAACATCGGGAGTATAATTGAAGCATGACTGACCTATAAGGAATTTGGAACCGTTGAGCGCAATATCTTGAACCGGGACCAGCTGGAGCGGATATCTGTCAAATCCTATCGGGGGGCAGTCAATATGGCTGACAATGGTGTTGCCCTCTAGATGGATTACAAACGGGTCACCGTTGCGGAGACGATAAGCAGGTTTTGGTGGCGCAACGGTAAACCGCCTAATGGAGTACATCTCTCCGACCACAAGCTTCCCGGTGAAGCAATGGCTAATGTTGGCCCTCACTACACAGTGAATAGTGCCTCCCTGAGACAGACGACAAATAAGGTTAGATGCTAAATCATGTTAAAAAGTGGGGGTGGCCGTAGGTGCAATTTTTATTACCGTATGGTCGGCTAGGATATAGTCTGTGCTTATATAACGTTTTTGCAAAGTGATGGCATCCCACTTGCGGATCACCATTGCCTTTACGGTGCAGTCCATGCCTAGGGCCAGATCAGAAAAAAGGGTGTACGACGCTGCTAGGAAATCATCGATGGCCTTTAACAACCCCTTCTGGGGTGGGTTCTTGGAGGAGCTCGAGCTGTTCGGTTTTTTTCGAGGAAGATGAAGCCATTTTTTGTTGTATCTGGGGCAAGGGAGTTTAAAACTTGGCTCTAATGCATCGTTAGCCACATTTATAGGAGGTAGATCGCAGCCTGAGAATTGTAACATGGGAAATTAATTTGGGCCCGTTACATAATGGCCATGTAATTGGTAGTAAACATTTGCTAACGGCTGAGAGGGTTTGAAACAGTAACGGGCATTTATTTGTACTCCTTAATTTCCTTAATTTGTGAATGGCTGAAACGTGTAACAATTCAATTCAGGGTTTTAATTTGTTAATGGCCCAATTGGTTGAAACGTGTAACAATTCAATTCAGGGTTTCAGTTTTGCAGCCTATGAATTAGCAAGAGGAGTTAATTCAAGTTTCCAATCTTTTTCCACCGGACAAGTTTATATTGGATACTAGAAATCAGAGCCCCGTGCTACGCACGGGGCATTTTGTCACTTTTGTTGGTGGCTTATTCAGTTGGTGCTTGGATGTGCGGTGGAGAAATGTCGTTAGTGGTATCCAGAACGATTGAAACTAAAAGTTGTTGTCCTGGATCAATCTTTGCCAGTATCAAAATTTCCATGTTTGGACAACGTGTAAAATTGTATGATTGAGACCTAATATTCGAATGCTATGTAATAATGCATTCCTTTGAATGATGGCGTCGTTTAGTTTGAGTGCTCGTAAATGGAGCAATTGAGTAGTCTACGAAGGCCCAAACCTGTGACACCAATCGGGTTTGGCCCTGGTGCGATTATGAACTCTCCTGGGATCTCGGTCCATGTTTCTTCATCCTCATTGTCTAGCGCTATTGCCTTAGCATCTCCATCCCTGATCTTTTGAATCCAGTTGTTGAACTGTTGTTTGCCGATGTCAATCTCCCCATTTTCTTGTTGGTCATTGGTCCTCATGTTTTTTGTTAGCGTGAGCAGTTGTCATTGACTCCAGATAGGTGAGTTGCTGATGCATGCTTGCACGATGTCTTGTCGTTTGCCTTTGGTAATGACTGCTAGTATCTGCCTGAAATCTCCTCCTAGTAGGACCGTTATACCGCCAAATAGCATGTGCTTGTTTTTAGCCTCTTTGATACTTTGGATATCTTGCAGTGTTCTATTTAATGCCTCAAACGCATTTCTATGCGTCATTGGAGCTTCATCCCAAATGATCAGTTTGACTTCATGCATCAATTGTGCTAATTGCGTGTTTTGTTTAATTCCGCATGTGCTGTTATCTAGCAGTTCGATCGAGATTAGAAATCTGCTGTGGGCTGTACGGCCGCCCGGTAGTAGGAGGGAAGCAATACCTGTGGCAATGGAAAGGGTTAGATATGAGTTCAATTGAATGTGCGGATTAATTTTTTGGTATCTAAATGACACATACAACCACCAAGCAGGTAATGATGTTGTAGTGCTATTGCTACGGAGCTACAATGGGTGTAGTCGACATAAGCATGTAGTCTTGTATGCAGTATAGTTTCACGAATAAGAAATGGATTAGGTATTACAAATGTGATGACGAAGTAAACAGAGCTTAGGCCTTACCCGACGATGCTACGACAAGGACGATGTTCCCTTGTGATCTGATACAGGCCATAATTGTCTTGTACAAATAAGTTTTCCCCGTTCCTCCTGCACCGTAGATGAAGAAGAACTCTCCGGATTGTCTATTCACCGCATTGATCACCTTGGCGTAGATTGCTTTTTGGTCCACGTTCAATGAACGGTGCATGGCTGAATGCAACTCTTCCATTTTCCGGGCATTGTAGGAGAGTTCTTCTCGGATGAGCCGGTTGTCCATTGTGGTCAGCAGTTGCTTATCTGGCATCAGAATTCTCGGGTAGTCCATCAATGTTTTACCGGTTTTTGCAAGAAGCTCTTCAATGTCAAGCAAGCAATAGTTTTTAAGCTGATTTTCACTGAGCTCTAAGGTCGGGAACTGGAATTCTCGTCTCTTCCTGTATAGTATGTCTTCTGATAGCGCATGCCAATTATTGTCCCACAGTTTTTTCGGGTTGGCAACCTCACAAAAAGTTAGGATCGTGACAAACAAATCCCTCAATTGTACTCCCGTTGCCCAGAATTGAGCTTCTTTTATTGCGTCGTCCCATTCGATGTCTTCCTTGAGCATTCCACGGGCATAGCATGCCTGCCTGAAGGTGTCATATTGTTTCCCATTCACCGTCCTAATTTCTTCAAATGATCGAGGACCTGCAACCACGTTTAGTAGCATGCGTAGGTAATACCTTTCGCCGGAGGCCGGGTGAGCGTACACAATTCTGCCTATCGGTCTGAGGTTCCGCCTTGGCGCCCACAACTTATGTGATGCATCCCATGTGTACTGTCTGGGTATTTCCGTGTACTTTAATTTTCGTGCAACCTCATCCTTGCTGTTTAGAGTAAGCCACTCTGTAAACATGGTCGAGTGCACTCCTTCGCGGCGTATCACTGTTGGCAAGTTTTGTGAATCGGACATTGTTACTGATTGTTGTTCTGGGAGATGGAATGTCAGACGTATAACAGCAGGCCAACTGTAATGAATATCGAACCCATAAATACGCCAAGTGGCTTCGCATGCAGATAGGTAGCGGCAATCTAGGTATTGCTTGATCTCATTTATTTCATGGTTTGTGGATTGGCCGTCTGCGTGTGGGTGCGCATCTTTTTGCATGAAGACATCAGTTGCTTTGTCTGGGCCCTTGGTTATGTATTTGAACAGGTACTTGATGGCTCTTGTTCTATTACACCATTCAACATTAATGTGTGCGCCATATTTCAGCAGTAAGTACTTGTTGTACGGCACAACATGGTTGTTGGTAAATGTGCGCGTGTGGAAGGCCACGCTTTTGGAATTCAATGGTGTATAAGGTTGCACGTTTACAAACAGAAAGGAGTAAATTAGTGGGACTTATGCGGTGTTACTTTGATACATGTCATAGAGATCGGGTGCAACTTCAGATAGGGTTTCGACATAATTCATTTTACGGTACACGTACCTGCCTTTGTGGGACCAAATATCTCGTATGTTTTAAGATCTTTTAGCAACTGACACACCTTGCGCCTAAACAGCCGGCTCATGAAATCGGGCCTATCATTTGATTGTTGCCCCGCTAATTCCGCCAGCATTTCACCTGTCTCAAACCACTTAGGGTTAGCAGTGAAAGTAATGAAAAGAGCGGGATTCCCGAATACTCTGCATAACGCCATTGCGTCTTGGTAATTCTGAATCATATATCGGGGGCTTCCCGTGTAGGGCCGGGAGGACTATTCTTTTGCCAACCATTCTTGCATCGGTATCTCCCTTGGTCACAGCATCACATATGTTGTTGTATAGGTCGGCACGCAGTTGCGCCTGATTGTCTCTAATCCAACGTAACCTCTCCTCTTCAACAACAGTGTAGGCATCTACTATGTACTGGTGGTATAGGGGGCCTCCGCGTATTAGCGTGGTCCCCTCGCCCACCCTCTGTTGCAGCCTGTATGAATAGTATTCTTTCATTGTCACCTTATCCCTTTGTGTTTCTCTCCGCCCAGAGTTTTTATCATATGGGATTTGTAGGTGATACCCATCTTCGCCGTGAGGAAACAATAAAGGGTATTGAAGGGCCATGTATGATGGATGTAGCTCCGATATCCTCCTTGGGTATCCTGCTTTTGTTTGGACATACACATCTCTGGGCTCTTTGCTGTGCCCGAAGTCCCCTATAATGAGTGCGGCTACTTCATCCGCAGTAGGCAAATTATACTGCCTTTTATCAGGAATCCTTTCTCCTATTAGTTTGATCGTGAACTCCAAAGAATCATTAGCGTGAGCCCAATCTCTTGCCTTCCTAAAGACTTGTGCTACAGCACTTGTAGCATCCAACATGGCCGTTAAATTCGTCACCGTGCTTGCATCAATTTCGCTGCCGACATTCATGCATCCAAGTCTGTTTCGAAATTCATTGGCAGTATCATAGAAGTACATCTGTGTGAATTTTGGGGGGGATCCTTCACATGGCATTAGGGCGCCCAACCGGTGGTAGTTCTGGCCAGAAATCCTGAAGGTGTACGGGCCTCTGGTGCGGTTGATTTGGTCATCTATCATTGCACCAAACGATGTGAAGGAAAATAAGCTGTTGTATACTCTAATATTCCGCCTGAACATAGTAGCATTGATAATGGAGCTGCATAGTAGATGCTTGAGTGGCTCAGGTGTTTCTTTGAGCTTGGGCAAGCTGACCTTGCCCTCTTGGCAACAGATTGACGTAGTAAACTTGGCAAAAGTCGCTTTCTCAGCCTTCTCCTCCGGCCACATACGTGCGTTACAAAAGTAACACTTTGTTGTAGGTGACTTTAGTTTTGCGTAGCTCACCTGTACATATGCGTTTCAAGATAACATCATGGTATTGCCGAGCAAATATTGTTGGTTTGAGTTATGGCATAAAGCTACTCACTGTTTGAGTGTCGTGCTACAGCTGCAGTTACGCCGGTCTCCTTCGGAGGTCGTCCCCGTGGCCCTGTTCAAAGACGCGATGTGAGCTGTAATTTGCTCTAATAATAGGGGGGACACGGGGGTTATGTTCGATAGTGTACAAATCTTACTTGGGCCTCCCACTTGCGCGAGTTGGCTAGCGACTTGGGCAGTACCGGCTATGTTTTCCTCTAGGTGTTTCGTCTTTGGTGGGCGGCCACGCCGTCCTGTTACGGGAAACAACAGAAAAGATTTGTGTGCTCATTAACTGTGGTATGTATGCATATACTTAAACTGTGTGTGCAAATCTTACTCGGGGTTGTCAGTGGTGTAGGTTGGCTTGTACGTTCGGCAATACCGGTTGCACTTCCGCCTGAGTGTTTCATTGTCGTTAGTCGCTTACACTGGCCTACCTGAGCCGTAAAAGTAAATGGCACATGCTTTCATAGTGGGTGGCATGAACGTATGGAAAAGCAATAATGGGGGGCATTGTTGCTTGTGAAGTTGCGCGTGATTTCGTAACTATGTTCCACTAATAAAGACATCTTATAATAAAACATTGCTTACCTTTTGGAAAAACCAAACCCTTTAATGCCACTTCAAATTTGTAATCTCATTAAGTTATATGTGCTAATTACATATTTTGTTCTCAATAAAAAGCTTTATTTTGAAGCTGTTATTTATTAGTATATTGTTTTTTATATACAATATCCGTATATGCTACTTTTACGTAAAATGTAAATATTTAAAGTAAGTCAAAAAAGTATGACCACTTTATTTTGGATACACCGTATATTTATAAGAGGGTTATTTCTCCAAACTTTAAAGATTATTTTAGATAAGAACTCCTAATGTATCTATTTTTTTTTTCAATAACGTAAATTGTTCATATTTAAGCAACTACGTTTATTTATTAGCAGGTGTTATATTTCTTAAAGATTGCAAGTCATATATGCATTATGAGAATATAAAATTCATTGTGTAATGACCCATTAAAATAACCCTCGAGTAGTATATTTACCAATGTAATTATTACGGGTGAAGAGATAAACATAATGGTAATTAGGCAATACCTATTTGCATGACATTTAGCCCGCAGTAGACCTCTACCCTTTCGCTTGGTCGTTTGATGCTCGTTGTCAGTAGCTGTAATGGGAAGTCCATGTTTCCAAACACGGGTAGCCTACCTGTGAACAGAATATATACAATATAGATGTATAAAATGTTAGTAGGGAGATGAGTACAAATTGGATATTGTTCATTTCAAAGCCTTGGATATTTTTCATGAATTTTAGCCTTTTCGATTTAAGATAATAAATCACTGCTTCATCATAACATATACCTTGTATGTTTTCCGATTTATGTTAATAAAGCAATGTCTGTCTATATCATACACTTTAGGACATAACTTGATTTGTCCTATTTATATGGGCCTTTTAGCGGCCCAATCCGCCCAGTTCGTACTTTGGCTCAACCTGGGAGCTGCCATGAAGTTTACCCTCGCCACTACCGCGAAGACCACTGGTAAAGCCATTGTCGGTGGTCACCCTACCGCTTCCACGCCGTTAAATCCACTCTGGCGCTTGACGGTTCCTGTTTGGCCGTATCCACGCCGCTACCTCCAATCGCCTTCCCCCAGGCCTCTATTTGAAATCGGATCTCGTGCTGACGCCCCCACAGTGGAATTTGCTTCGCTATCTCCTGATTGATGAAATCACCGCCGGATTGGAGCCTTTGAAGATGAGAAGGGAGGATAAGCTCAAGTATTCTCTCACCCTTCTCCTCAGCTCGTCAAAACAACCGATATCGGCCAGGGTTTTCCGCATGTTTGCGAACTGCCTCCCCTGATTTCAATGGGCAACTCGTGTATGTGGGCGATTTAGGCGGAATTGGATCTTAGCTGACGCCGGTGGGTTGGGATTGTCGGAGAATCCGGGGAACGCCAATTTCGACTGATGAGAAACTGTTTGAAGAGTAATTTTGGTAATATTTTCTTTCCCCTCATCTCCATCTTCAGCTTTTTTCCATTTTTTTCATATTCTAGGTTTTGACCTTGATTAATAAAAAACCTTTCTGATTAAGAGGGTAACTGAAATACGGTGGGTTCAGTCCCTGTTGTTTTACAGTTCTTGTAGGGATATACATAATTTTTTCATGTTTATTAGCAAAGCCAAGGTAATCTTACCCCTATTGTCGTTGCCTCTTTCATGTGCCATCCCTGTAGGAACGCACACCTGGACAAAGTAGGAAGTGTGATCACAACCCTGTGAATGCGCTGACAACAGAGGTAATAGTTTTGGTTGTAAACAAAATAACTGCTAACCTTAATACTTGAGTGTTGTAAAGCGTTATTGCACAAATGTTTGCAAATGAACCAGATCTGGGCGGTAGGGACGTGGAGTAGGTTCCATGAATCTCTAGCTTGCCCACAACGTCTATTTAAGGGGGGCCGTGAAGGCCTTGGCTTAACATTAATGGCAGTGCCTAAAGAGCTATTTAAACCTTGCTGTTTTTTTCCCTGATTGTAAATAGCATTATTAATGCATAAGTTACACTTGAAACAATTATTGTGGCCTAAGACACTACTACCCGTCATCATGATATGTTGTTTTAATATGGGTACCTGTTGAAGGTTCAGATATTCCATTGCTGATTTCATCACTCTTTTTAACCCAGTGTAGTTTTTTCCCATAGGGAAAAAATACGGTAATAATTTGGAGGTTACATTTTCCAATTAGTAGCGCTTTAATTCACTATTATTTCAGGGCTTAAATGCACTATTATTTCGGTTAGTCTTGTTGGTTTTTCTCTACGACTTCAGGTATGGGGTTATGAAAGTTGTTGTCAGTAAATGTGCTCCTTCAATATGCGTAATTTTCTTTTCGGCTGCTCTGTGCCAGTTCTTCTCATGTGAATCGAGTAGGTCTGTGCCATTTTGAATGTTGAACAACTAATTTTTTTGGCGAACGATATTGTAGTATGAAATTCTGGATCGAGGGATATGCATTGATCGAGGCTGAGAAGCTTGAGGGAGCTGAATGTGGTATAGAAACACTGAATGGAGCTGAACTTCTGGTTGAAGGCCTAAACGTAGAATGGGCATTCAGCAATGGGCCATATAGTAGGATTGCAAGGCGGAGGTTTGTATTCACACCGAAGTTCTGAATACATACAATATTGTGGGTAGATGTCATTTGGTTGTTCAAGCATTATCTTGTTCAATGTTCCCCTTATGCTGCTCATTGGTTAAGCTTGGCCGTGCTTTGTGACAAAATAACAGTTTATATTTTGTAAATGTTTTTAAGTCTTTTCTTGAATTATTTCCCCTCATATTAGCTGCAGCCTTCAGGGTCGTCTTTACTCTTGTGATTGTTCTCTCCTTCCAGGAGAGTTCATGATAGATTGTACCTTAGGCCTTTTTAAAAATATCAATTATGCAATTAATTCACATGTGAAACGAAAATGTCACAGAATGAGCAGGAGCTGGGAGAGAGAGAGATTGTGTGGTGGTGGAGATGGGGTTGAGTGGTCGAATTTGAGGCAACCCATTCAGTTCGAGAATTTGAGGGTTCATAATTGAAGAACGAAGTTGTGGATAATACTAACACTGACTTTCATTTAGCACCCTATATTATAGATTTTTATATGCTGATTCGAAGTTGCACAGACTTCTTTTATTAGCAAACTAAGACAATAACAAAGTTTTATCTGGTCACCAAAACAAACAGAAATATTTGAAGGCAATAGTGGTTCAGTCTACCATTCTTGCAGAAAAAAGGAACACCTTAAGTATGTAGTTTGCTTAGTGTCGACACGTACGCATGCTGAAACCAAAACACAAGTGCTCAAATACACATCATTAGACTCTTGAAGGCTCTCCGCCCGCGAGCACTTTGTCATCATGACCCGTTTCCTCATCAAATGATGAGGCCCTAGCCTTCCTTTTCCTCGTTTGGGTTTTCTTAGGAGTTTTGAGAGTGGGCGCTATCTCCTTTACACCTTCATGCCTGTTACCCAAAAGGGAAGCATGAACTTGTTTTCCAAGACCTAACCAAATGCGTACACTTAATTGAACTGATCCTTACTTGTCATTCTGCTCTATTGCATCTAAAGTAATAACATTGTCTGCAGTAAGGGGCTTTTCAGAAACTGAGTTGGCGGGCGCCACCGACAGTCCACCTACACCCTCAGGGGCCTGCATAGTGTATGATGTTTTGTGAAAAAAATGTGGAATATTATTGCATTACGCGTAGGCGTGTAGCAGCAAAGTATGTTGGGTTTGGTGGCTACCTTAAGACCAGGGGCGCTGGCCACAAGGCGCGACACGGTAAATTTTTAGATGTCGTTTGAGGCGGCAAAGTAGGTATGCGTCTTGATCTCGAACACATGATATGTATTAGCCAACTGCTTGATTTCCAATGGGAGTACGCACTCTTCGGGGTTGTCCTGCACAAGTCAAACGACCCAATTGATTAGCTACATGAATAGAGCGACCCCACACACGATATGCTAGGCACGGTTTAAAACTTACACACACCTCTTTCAGCAATTTCGCGGCTCTCTTCTTCACCAACATTTCAGCAAGATCATCAAACATAGTCACCGAAAGGGTTGCCGTTTGATCAGAGACCTCCAGATGTAGTCTGTACCTGCAAGGAAGTAGAGGTTCATTCATGTTTTCCATGTGCGTGTGAGTTGTAGGGGTTCAGTCACAACCAAATAGAGCACGACATACCTAATTCGAGGGAACTCAGCCGCCGTACAACATGACGTGCAATAAAGCTGGCCTCCAACATGAATCAATCCTTTTCGACAATTACACGCACCGCACGATGGGTAGTACCAACTGTTCTCGGGAAGGACCCTTTCAATCTTGATTGGTATGTGGAAGGTGACGAAATCCTACAAAAGTCAAACAATATTGTCACTGATTGGTTTTTTAAAAACCGCAAGTTAGCAACTACATACATTATGCATTCCCAATACCTTTTCAGGAAAATCCTTTTGCTCCCTCCCAAGGCGTAGCAGCTCGTAGAGGGTGCCTTTCTTGGCAGAACATGCAAGGACGGATGGAGATGTTGTAGGCACACCGTTGGTGCTGGCATATTGTAAAGCCGGGAATTAGATATGTAGTTGAATTTGAAGCAACGTAGTTGAGTTTGAAGTTGTGATACCCCGTAATTTTGTAAGGTTATATTGGGAATTATGGAATTTTTCCGGGTACCCGTTGTGTACGTCGGATTTAATTCAGGTAGTTTGAGACATTCTGTAATGTGCTATGTATCTGTAATATTTTTATCAGTGAAATAATATCCAGACAGCATGCCTTGGATTTTAAATGGTCGTTCGCGTACGATAATTTTTATCCCGGTTTATCGTCAAGCTCGTTCAAAGCTGAATGGGCGGGAAAAGGGAGAAACGGCAACCGCCGTGGTTGGGCCCGAGAAGTCAGCGTGTCAGCTTCTAGCTGGCCGCGACAGGCCTAGCGACGGCGACCGCCGCATTTACGGCGACCGCCGCGTGCCCGCCGCAGGCAAAATCACGGCGACCGCCGTGATTGTCCAGTGGGCTTTGCCCGTCGGTCGCCGGCGTCATTTGAGGCATGCCGTTGCGTCGTTTGCCGCGTCTTAGGGTTTGCTGGGTACTCCTTGGGGTTTGCCTATATATAGAGGAGCTTGGGCATGGGTTTTGGGTCATCTACAACCCCGAATCGCTGCCAAAATTCTCCCTCAAAGTGAGTTGAGTTCGTCGGTTTTCTTGTGCTCGCCGGAGGTGTTGTGGTGTGTTTCCAGAGTGCCTTTGTGAAGCTTTTGGTTAACCTTGGAGGTTAGAAGCCAAAGCAAGTCGAAGGAGGCCAAACCGCTCGTGTTTTGGGGTGAGATTTCTCTCGTTCTGCGTCGTCTGAGTTCTTCACGGCGACCGCCGTGTTCTTCGCAGCGACCGCCGTGATGAAGACGGCGACCGCCGTGTTCTTCACGGCGACCGCCGCCAGTGCCCAAAATGCCTTCGTGGCTTTGGCTTGGTCGGTTGTCGTCATGGCGTCTTTCCTTTTGTGTTCTTTCGCCGTGTTTAGATTCGTACTGTTTATGTCGGATCTAACTTAGGGTTCCTTTTATGGGTCGACTCGAAGGTTGTTGTGCTGTTGGAACTATACCGTGTCGAGCCCGGAATCCAGTGACGTCTTTAGACTATTCTGCGGAGTAAGGCAAGTGGTGGTTCGCTCTTGCTCATTCGTTCCATATTTACATTAATTATCAGTAGTTTATCTGAGTAATTAATTTGGAATGAATATTCTGTTTGTCTGGAAACGGTTTTGTTAAACTGTTTTGAAAATCATATAATAGGTTGTATATCTGTTAGAACAACGCTATTATCTGTGATCGCCTTTCGGGCCTTTATGTGGATTTATCCTGTAACTGTTATGGTGCTGTAACTGTTTAGTTAGCAATGTTAAATAGGAACGTTACTCGGACTCTGTCCAGTCGTTTCTTTATAATCTGGTATCGGGGTGGCTCGTCCCCATCTGGTACTATTCTATGATCATGATCGGTCTCTTTCACAAGTGTGTAGAGACAGGACACTTAGCTGGTGTCACAAACCTTTCGGTGTACGTCACTCTCGACGAAACGTATACTAAGATGTGTCGTCCCTTTGGTGGGGTACACATGTAAAAGTCTATAATGTGATGTGTGTTTTTAAAACATAATCAGATAAGTGCTACCTTGACGCACATAATTAACGAACGCTCAGCGAGTAGGGCAGCTAGGTAATAGTGCCGCTAGGAAGACTCGTGTTGACTTGAATGTAGTACGTCTTCTTTCCGATCTGGATTCGCTGAAAGGCGGTGAGGTTGGTCGTTGACTGAAGCATCTCAGTCAGTTTTAAATCATTGTTGTTTGATTCTTAAACATTCCAGATTTGTCATACTTCCTTAAAGATTCATTTCAGTTGGAGTCTTCTTTCGAGTCGATTTCTGTGAAGATTCAGTCTTCCAAAATCTTCTCATGTGCATACCTCTTGTTTATTCCAGTAGGAATATGATGGTTGACTACCGTTATCGGTTATTATCCGAGAAGCGATGAGTCTAACCTAATATGACTGCTTCGAACCAGTCTGCTTTATACCCTTGTTAGTCTATTCATTTAGACTAACCAACCAATATTTTTCCCTTGCATGGTTGGCTGGTGTCATCCGTTCGATTCGGCACATCAGTTAAGAAGTAGCTCAGAAGATTAGAAGGACTATAGAGTCGGCGGTGGTTTTTGAATGTTTTAATTATTTCTTTAATCAGGTTATGATCCTTTGGACAATAACTCCGATTGTAATGTACTTTCCTAGTCTTCCGCTGTGTTTGTTTTAAACTCTGTATTGACCTATTCGGGATTGGGTTGTAATCCCGTAACTCTTGTTTCCTCGACAATGTTATGTTTTGGAATTTAATGCTTGATCTTTGTGTATCAATTGCATTTCATAAATTGTATTTATTTGGTAAAGCCTTGGGTGATCTCGGTAAGGAACACTGGGGTCACTGGCGGTAATACATTTCCAAAAGGGTTAAGTTTTGGGGGTGTTACAGAAGCACCATATAGGGTTGGATATAGTATAATTATTTACCTCATGACATCTCTCAATTGTTTGATAGCCGAAATGTCATCCGTATCATACATTGTTGTAGCCGAGGTGGTTGACACATACACGGCACATGCGCATTAATATGGTAGTTTTAGGTTGTTTAGTATGTAAGCATGTGAATTGATAATCAATTAAAAGACGCCTACAGTACCATTCCATTGGCGCACATTCAGGGAGGTAAAAACGACAATGTATGGGGTCTTTCCCCGTTTCATGCACTCTAGAAAGTCAACACCTATACAACCCCACATGGATACCTTGATTGTGTTTCCCTTGTGCGTATAACAACGACCACATGTAGGATAAGTGTAACATTTTCGTTAAGTACGTAATGGATAGCATCAACAGGGGAAACATGAAAGCTATACCTCTCGTTAATGAGGTGGCACTCGAGCAGTTGAGCGCCTGTAGGAGTAGTCTTAACAGTGCCAATATTAATTGGACACCCCACAACATCTGACACAAAGAAGCCACGTGAGATGAAATAGTGGAGCTAATGTTTGTAGGAGGCATTTCTGAATCTGACTTTTGCGAACAAATGAAGCATAAATGCTAAAATCATCTAGGAATTAGTATTGGATAATTATTTTATTTTCCACTATTTATGGTTTGTTTGCTGAAGTAATTTATAAAGGCATTTGTAGTTTTGGAGTCGTTTCATTATTTTTTTTCCCTATTAGGGAGTCGCTTCATAAACTAATTTATAAAGACAATTGTATTTATGAAGTGATTTATTTGGGAATTTAATTATAAAAGCTTCGGAAGTTGTGTAGCATTTTGAAATTGTTAGCTAGAAGTTATTTGGGAAATTGTTAGTTGATAGTCATGAAGTTGTTAGCTAGAAAATTTATTATAAATATTTGAAGTTTAAAATGCCTATTTGGAAATGAACAAATCCTAAATGAAAAATTTAGATTGAAAATAGTGTGTTAATTTTTTCCCACTACAGACTATAAATATTTTAAAAACTTATAATATTATATAAGTTTAACACACACTATTTTTTTCCACTATAGACTATAGGTTCATGATTTATAATAAATTTAACACACACTATTTTCAATATAATTTTTTCCACTACAGACTATAAATATCAAAATATACCATTTACAGTGAAGCAAGCCCCTGAAGATAAGCCCAACCCCACGACCACCCGATTGCAGTTCTAAAATCCCTAAAACACTTTCCCAAACCAACTCCCCATTTTCTCCCTTCTCCCATTTTCAGTTTCTCTAATCCGTGCACGATCCTTGAGCCTCCTCTATTCCTTGCAAGATCCTTCTTAATTTGCCTCTGTCCGTACCTCCATCCTGCTCGACTGTTCGGTCTGTGTTCGAACGATTTGGCCTTTACCAGCCTTTCGCCGTCCATGTGTCCTAAGCTGCGAGGCCGTTGGACATGGCATAGATGTGGCGGCCTGTTGCACTCGATTGCAGCGTTTTCATTTGTATGCCTGCAGGTTGAAGGGTTTTCTCTGTACATATTGGTCGAATTCACCAGTTGACCGGCAACGCATCGCAAATTAGGGATTTCGGTGGTGGGGTCATGTGACTGCGGTATGATTATGCCCCCTAAAAAGTTTGTTCCTCCCTTTCATCGAAATTCCATTGAATTTGTTTAGTCTTTGCTTTGATCTTGCATTTGATCCTAATTTGAGTTCATAGTCAATACGTTTCTGTGGCCGTTCTCTATGGCTTTGTTCCTAATTTAGCTTCACTTGATAGTTGATCCATGTCCTGAATTTAGTTCTTCAATTCATTCCTATCTGTCGTCGTTTTTTTTTTAAATGTTGTTAGTCTTTGGTGTGTTCTTGAGTTTGTTCCTAATTTGAGTTGCTAGTTGATACCTTTCTGTGGCCTTTGTCTGGGGCTTTGTTCCTAATGTAACTTCACTTGTTAGTTGATGGTTGATACTTGTCCTGTTTTTTTTATCTTCAATTTACTTGTTTTTGGTGGAGGTAGGATTGTGTCTGTGACTTTTGGCTGTGAATTTGCCCCTAATTTGCGTTGAGTTTTTGACTGGTGCACAACTATATTTGTTATGGTTTATCCCTTGGTATACCCTAAAAACTAATGTTTATGCAAGGTATTCGAGTGTTTTGTTGTGTGCGTGCCTGAAATAATGCCTTTGTGTATATCGATGTCAATGCTCTTTTTGTCGCGTTATTAAAGTAATGTAGCGGTGTTGTGCTTAGGATTTTGCGCAAAAAGGAAGAGCAATAAAGAGTTCAAGTAAGTCTGACCTATGAGGTACTTCGAGCCGTTGTCCTCCACCTCTTGTATGGGTACCAATTGGAGTGGGTACTTAGTAAATCCTTCCGGGGAGCAGCGGAGGTGCCGGACTATACTGTTGCCCTCCAAGTGTAGCACGAAGGGGTCAGCGTTGCGGAGGCGATACCCAGGCTTTGGTGGGGCAACAGTGAAGTTAGAGATGGAGTAAACTTCTCCCACCAAGAGCTTGTCCGTGAAGCAGTGGCTGATATTTGCCCTGGCCACGCAGTGAATGGCACCTCCCTGGCGCACAAGACAAATAAAGTCAGCACCGCAACATCCTTAGAGAGCAGGCAAAGTAAGGTAAGCAAACTGTGTATACTTGATGATCGGCCAATATATAATCTGTACTTATGTAATGTTTTTGCAGCGTTATAGAATCCCACTTGCGGACCACCAGCGCCTTCACAGGCCGGTCCACACCAACACCTAGCTCGGCGAATGGGATGTATGCAGTAGCTAAAAAAGTATCGATCGCCTTCATCATACCCTTGTGGTTGGCTTGTTCGGAGGAGCTGGGCTTGAAGGAGCTTTTGCCAGTTGCGGAATGAATTTGCAGCTTTGGTATGGCAAGAGAGCTCTCGTGAACACACACAAGTTCAAGAATGGCGGGCATCTAAGGAAGGGCTCTGTACGAAGATGTATAGGGCTATGTAGGGATGTAATTGGCTTTGAATGAGAGCCAAATTGTAATTGGCAACAATAACTCTTGTTATGATCATTGTGCATGATTAAGTAACCGGTTACATTTCGAAAGGAGTTACATTTGGCTTACAATAATAGATTTGAAAAGGAGTTACATTTGGCTTTCATCACCGGGCAATACTTAGCCAATTAACTGTATTTATAGAGCATTTAGTGATTTTCTCACCATTTTCTCACCGGACAAAATTATATTAGATATAGATTGATTGATTGATGATTGATTGATGATGATGATGATGATTGATGATGATTGATTGATGATAGGATAGCATTACGATTAGGATTAGGATTCCTATTTTGCATTGTTAAATCATCTATCTATATATAAAAGTTGACATATTTGTCACGATTAATTACCTCTTTTACACAATTTTTTAAAAATTATAGTCTATTTTACATAAAACCAATTCTCTTTAATCTTCTATCTTAATAAATGTGTTTAATTAATTTTTTATCTCTTTGTTTTTAAAAGATGAGTTGGAAACCAACATATGTCCTTTGGCATACAAGCAAAATGAAGAGAACATAAATAGTTAATGTATACACTTGAAATAACACCAAGATAGTGAATGTTTTAACTACTTATATATAATAATTTGATATGAGATATAATTATACAACTTTTGTTATAAAGTCCACAAAGTGGTTTTGTTTCATCTCATTTTACATTAATAACATAGTAATTAGTAATGTATAGTGGAATACCTTATATATATCATTCGTTGATTAAAAAACGATCGTAAATTATGATAAATTTGATTGTATAAATTTTATAAAGTACACTAATATATTAAAAATATCAATTAATCTAATTATAAATAAAATGGAATTAAACATGTCACAGACATGTGCGTAGCACGGCGCACCTTATATATATCATGTTTGTTGCCCAAAATATTCCAACAAAAGCTTTTTCTTTAATAATTTTATTTTTGGGCGACGAAAGTTCATGTTTGTCGCCCAAACTTATACTATGGGCGACGAAAGTTCATGTTTGTTGCCCAGAAATATTTCGACAAATACTTTTTCTTTATTAATTTTATTTTTGGGCGACGAAAGTTCATGTTTGTCGCCCAAAATATTTCGACAAAAGCTTTTTCTTTATTAATTTTATTTTTGGGCGACGAAAGTTCATGTTTATCGCCCATAGTATAAGTTTGGGCGACGAAAGTTCATGTTTGTCGCCCAAAATATTTCAACAAAAACTTTTTCTTTATTAATTTTATTTTTGGGCGACGAAAGTTAATGTTTGTCGCCCAAATGGTGGTGGTGATGAAATTGTGTTTTCGTCGCCCAAGAGATACTTTGGGCGACGAAATATAATTTGTTGCCCAAATTTTTATTTTTTGTCGCCCAAAGACGTTTTTCTTGTAGTGATTAGACGTATAAGGGGCATAAGGGTCCAAATAGTGAAAAGGGGGGAAAATGCTTGTGCGTTAAATGCTAACGCACAGTATTTGTGCGTTAAATGTTAACGCATAAGGGGATTGTGCTTTAATGGACTGGGTTTTGCAAGGCCCAGTCCAACACACAGTTATGCGTTAACATTTAACGCACAACTGTGCGTTAAATGTTAACGCATAAGCGTATGCTTATTTACGCGATGCGTCTCTTCCTTTCTCTATTTCCCTTTCTCCGTTTTCAGATCTCAGAAACAAAAAAAAATTCGATCTCGATTTCCACCTTTTCCTCTTAGTTATCGTAAAAATCAGGCATGGAATCTTCATGTGGTGGTTTTGGCGGTCCGAATGGTGGTAGTGAGGTGGCCGGAGGCGGTGGCGTCAGAGATGTGGCGGTCGGAGGTTTTGGGAAGTGGCCGGCCGGTGGCGGTGCTGTTTAGTTGGAGGTCGTGGGTGGAGGTGGTTCAGGGCAGAGGGAGGCCGGAGGTGAGGGTGCCGGTGAAGGTCCGGCGGGGGTTTGGGTGTCCATGGAGGAGGAGGAGGAGGAGGAGGATACTTTAGCCCGACGGACGAGGGGTGGTGCGAGGCGACGGTTGACCCGATCGAGTGTGCCTACCGAAAACGATCTCCATAATCTCCCCCCTATAATTAATTTTGATTTACGAATTATTATATTATCTATAATTATAACAAACTAATAATACAACAAATTTGCAAAGTCATTAATTCATAACCTAATCCATGAATTTTATGCTCAACTAGGGAAACTACTACTTCATACCTAATATTAATTGTTAATGGATACAACAAAATTGCAATATCATATTAATGGCTAAATTTCATAATAACTACTTCATACAAAATTAATTATATTCGATATTTATCGTATCCCAATCATCTCTTTCGTTTACGAATCCCAAACGGAAATTAAATTAATTGCTAAATTTCATAATAACTACTTCATACAAAACTAAGACATGATTCATTACTCAAATGGAAATTAATTCAACACTAACCGTGAATAAATCGCCGCTCGAATCTCAATCGTCTCCTTCATCTTCGCAACCCGACATCCAAGAGTCGTTCCATTCTTCGTCTGCTTCTTCATCTTCTCGTGCTTGTATCCAATCGCATTCCTCATCTTCTCGACTTTCTTTCCAATTGTTTTCCTCACTTTCATCACTAGATTAGTTCATGCTGAATGTTGTGATTTGGTGTGCAAGAGAAAGGAAATGAGAGTGTGTATATATAGGCTGAAAATTAGTCCGTTAAAAATATGACCGTTTGTGCAAACGGTCGGATTTTTCAAATGACACATTTGTCCAACGGCTATGAACAGTACCTGTGCATTTAACTTAACAGTACAGTTGTACTGCTAAGTTTAAAGCAAAGGTTGAACTCCAATTGGGCCGCGTTATAGGCCCAATTGCTAATCTTATGCGTTAAGGTTTAACGCACGGCTACAGTGCCATACGGCTAATCTTAACGCACAAATTCTAGACATTTTTTACTTTTTTCCAGTTTTGTCCCTTGTGCGTTTTGGGCGACGAAATATAATTTGTCGCCGAAATTTTTATTTTTCGTCGCCCAAAGACGTTTTTATTGTAGTGATTAGACGTATAAGGGGCATAAGGGTCCAAATAGTGAAAAGGGAAAAAAATGCTTGTGCGTTAAATGCTAACGCACAGTATTTGTGCGTTAAATGTTAACGCACAAGGGGATTGTACTTTAATGGACTGGGCCTTGCAAGGCCCAGTCCAGCACACAGTTATACGTTAACATTTAACGCACAACTGTGCGTTAAATGTTAACGCATAAGCGTACGCTTATTTACGCGACGCGTCTCTTCCTTTCTCCATTTCCCTTTCTCCGTTTTCAGATCTCAGAAACAAATTTTTTTTCGATCTCGATTTCCATCTTTTCCTCTTAGTTATCTTAAAAATCAGGCATGGAATCTTCATGTGGTGGTTCTGGCGGTCCGAATGGTGGTGGTGAGGTGGCCGGAGGCGGTGGCGTCGGAGATGTGGCGGTCGGAGGTTTTGGGAAGTGGCCGGCCGGTGGCGGTGCTGTTTAGTTGGAGGTTGACGGGGCTAAAGATGCACAAGAAAATGTCGTTGATTAGCCTTATCAAAATAAATTATCCTAACAAACCTATTAAACAAAGTATAGCAGACAAGTAAGGGTCGAATCCCACAGAGAAGGTATGATGTAATATGCAATCGTGAATGACAAGTAACAAACAACTGGGGGTTTTGTAGTCAAGAGAACGAAGCAAACAAGCATGCAGATTGAGTAAAATCGAGAGAATAATATGAGGGAAAGTAGTCCTGTTAGAGCGAAATCCACAGTACAAAGATAGAGTTTGATCCCTGAAATCTATTCAATCCAAGTTCAATTATTTATCCTTATAGTCGTTCCCACCTTAATCGTAAGTACTATTGATTCTCACAGTTGTCAATAGACTTATCACTATGCCAATGATAAAGTACAACTGATTCTCACAGTTGTCAGCGTACTTTAGCACCAACACAGCAATAGCGATGCACACAAGGATTTAGGATACATGCAAGTAGAAAGACGTACAAGTACTCACTCCCCTACTTAACATGCAATTGATTCTCACACACAAGTGTATGCTCGGAACCCCTATACACACAAACATGTTTGCCACTAGATATGCACTCGGAACCCCTATATGCAATCCTAGCAATTGATAACAAGCATTCAACCTAGGTGATCAGGCTAAGAAGAACAACTAGAAATCGTAGACGTGGTAAGCAAGAGAATCAATCCAACAATTATAAGGATAAGAACAAGGAATAGAAATCTCACAAACACATCAAAGTACTGCTTCAATCGTCTAACAGAACAAAGGAAAGTTAGTTCTCCATCAAAGGGGATGAAAAACTATAATATGAAAATAACGATCAAAAGTAGTTCGATAACAAGATGTGTCTAAGTGTTCGCAGACTGGCTTGGAGGCTGTGGAACATTAGGTTAAATAGAGTTAACCTAAAGCCCAAGATCACAAAACCAATCCAAAAGGAAACAAATAAAATAACAAAGTCTGAAATAGAAATAAAAGGAAATAAATATAATCTGGCGCGAGGCAATAAACACGTCCACCGCGGGGCGGTAAAGATCCATCACGGGGCTTCTGCTCTCCACCGTTGGGCGGTGGCCTCCTCTCACGCGGGGCTTCATCATCACTGGGAGTCATCACCGCGGGGCGTCACTGCTAATGCGGGGCGGTGATCTCCAGACTTCAACTCTCATCTTTTTCTCTTCTCCAGCTGCTCTCCAAATACTACCAAGTGTTGGTAGCCTTCTCCATAGATGTTCCAGCAGCTCCATCTCCATCTCTAAGCTCCAACTAAGCTGCCAATCCTTGGATTTCTTCACTTCTCTCCATAATATCTGGATCGCAGACTTAGCACTAAAACAACTCCAAAACTCCTCCAAATCATGCTAATAGATGCTAGAAAAGGTGTATGAAATAACACCTATCAAATTCCCCCATACTTAGACCTTTACTCATCCCGAGTAAGCTAAAGAAAAGCTCACCCTCTCAATCAATACCAAGGACTCAGGAAGTACAAGAAAACGTGACTCCAACAACTACAACACATCAACAATACGCCCAAAACAACCAAAACAAGTGATGCAAGAACAATCTAACCTAACTCCCGTCTATCTCCTTATCGCTCCATGAGTGGCCTACCCGAAAATCCTTCTATGTCACCCTTCTTATGACGCCTCGCCGAAAGATAAGAGAAATCCTAAAATCACTCTTCTTCTTTTTCACTCATTTTGCCAAGGCGCCCTTTCGGGTTTTCACCAAGCACTCATTTCA
The DNA here is from genome assembly GCA_027886185.1 of Rheum nobile. Taxonomy (NCBI): domain Eukaryota; kingdom Viridiplantae; phylum Streptophyta; class Magnoliopsida; order Caryophyllales; family Polygonaceae; genus Rheum; species Rheum nobile. The sequence continues at coordinate 1,386,361 of WOAB01000207.1, read as the reverse complement.
TTTTCCAATAGACGTTCTCACATAAGCTCGCATCACTCTAGTCCAATTTTGCCCTGGTCTAATACCAGCCGGACTACTTGCTTTTTACCTGAACCGCCCTTTCGGGTTTTCAGTCCATCCCAGGATTTTGATTGCCTTTTTACTTGTTTTTGGCTTCTTCTTTTTTCGAAAACGGAATCAACACTGCAGAAAACGAATGCAGAAATAAAGCTATGTACACTAGCTAGCAAGAATAGCAAGTCTATATCCCTCCCCCATACTTAAACCGAACATTGTCCTCAATGTGAAAAGAGAACGTCAAATGATAGGGGAAGAGAGAAATAAACTCACTGTGGACCGGAAGGTGGTGGTGGGTACATCCCAAAGTAGTCCTGCAGATGAGTGTCTATAGTTTCCAGACGCTCATCTATCTCATTGTGAAGCTGGGTCTACCAAGTTTGCAGACCGGTCTCTACTCTGGAAGTCCACTGCTCATGGCGCATAGAGAAGTTATCCCATCTAGCGTACATCTCCTGCCATGGTGTGACAGGTCCGTACACAGATGAGGACTCCTCAAACTGTAAAGCACTAGGGTCGTCCCCCTCCTCGCGATCAGCAGCAGCATATCCACCACTAGGGCCCTCTCCATATGGATCCGAAGAAACAACGGCAGCGGCATCAGCAGCAGGCGTCTGGCCATCGCTATCAATCCACCAGCCCGCGTATGAAGGTGAGTAAGTGAACTCTCGCGGAACACTCAAAATATGGCCCTCGTAAGCCGTCCAAGCCACATCACCATCCTGCCCCAGCGGCTTCACCATAGAGCACACCCTCATGTGTGCGGCATCATATAAAACGCAGGGAACCGGCCGAGCAATCCGATCGCAAGCAATCACATCAGCGCAGAGGAGAGTAATCAAGCTACCCCCACAAATATCTCTAGGCTCGCCCTCACGAATCCTCTACAGGGAACTCAGGAAAAGAGTTGCCCAACACGGAGTAAGCTCAACCGTTCCCAGGATGCTCAAAAACCACTGGAAGTCCTTCATGGGCACCTTCTCATCGTCAGCATGGCCAAAGAAATCTCTCATCAACACCTTGTGGATCAACCGCAGACACGGGTTCACCAACTTCGAATTCACCTCATGCCCCGTCTTGAAAGTCCTCCTAGTAGCAGCCCGCCAGAAAGCAAACATCTCGTCCTCCTGAAGCCCATTCGACCATCCAGGGGTCGGTTTCTTCGTAATGCCCAGGGCCTCATGGATCGCCCTCCTCGACAGAGAATGCTCACGTCCATTGTAGGAGAACGCGATCCTGCGCAGGAAGCTATCATCACCCTCCTCACGGTTGAACCACCGGAACGAAGAAATGAACTGGAAGCAGAGCTCAGGATACGCGGAGGCTGCCTTGCCCAGAAATCCTCCCAGCCCACACTGCGTTAGGCACATCGTCACACACGCGAGCATTCTCATCTGCTCCAGAGTCGATGTGTGGAAAAATTTAGAAGGCACCACCTTTCTCCCCTTCACAATATCGTACAGCTCACTCTCATCCCTACTCGTCGACGCCTTCTTCTTGCCTTTGGGAGCCATAAGTGAAGAATTGAAATGCTCAAATCAGAAGACAGCAAAGAATACTCACAATCAAGCAAACACAGGTTCTGCAGAGACTCAACGCAGGGCGGTAGCGTCGCGGCGAGAAACTGACAACAGGTCACCGGGTCGCGGTGAGGTCGGCGCGGGGCGGTAGCAACAGAGACGCGAAGCGGTGGCAGCGCGAGGCGGAGCTAAAGCGAGGCGAGACAACAGCGGCGCGGTGGGGGTTGTGTTTGGGCTGGGCTATGAGGCTAGACTCCAAATGGGGGTATGGGGGCTAGGAAATGCTCAAGGTCGAGAGGGGATTCAGGGAGAGTGAATGGAAAATAGGAGAAGGAGAATTAGGGGGGGCGGTGGGAATTTTATGTGGGGCTAGGTCAAGGTAGGGTAAGGTGAAAAGAAAAGGTTGATGGGCCGGTCATGTACCATGGCCCATATGAGAAATCTTGGCCCAAAAATGAAGCCCAATCCGTCAAAACCTTAGTAACCACTTAAGAAATAAGCTTTTACTCACCCGTTTAAGGTTTTTTTCGGGGCCCATTATTCTTGTTTTTTTTTTAAAAAAAAAAAAAAAAGTTGAGAATCGATACCTGACCGTCACCGCGGGGCGGCAGCTCCACCGCGAGGCGGTAGGAAAGTGTCGCGGGGCGGTGAGAAAGGCTGGGCACTTCATCTCTTCTCGGGTTTACTTTCGTACCTGAAATGTGAGTAACAGGCAAATGAAACAAAGCAAAATAAACTACGAAAATAATCTAATAAAAAGAAAAAGAGATCAAAGAAATACAAACACGGGTTGCCTCCCGGACAGCGCCTTGGTTATCGTCGTCGGCTCGACGTATTGCAGATCAACTACCATTTTGGGTAGGATTCTTTCGGAATCCTCCAACTTGTCTCTTCCTGGTGAGACCTCTCATGGAAAGGTTTGAACCTTAGACCATGGTCTTTCTTCGCCACCCACTCCATGTGCATTCTCTTCGGAGTGTCGCCCCCATACTTAGAACGATGCGGGGGCCGATATGGCTCAACCTGAACATGCTGCACATCACTAGATAAAGGCTTGCAGCCTTGTGTGGTTAGTGCAGGGGGTAAGTGCCCAAAGTAGAGGAATCTCCTATATCAGCTAATAAGACATCATCCACAGGCAAATCATGAAAATCATGCAACTCAATGGGTCCATCAATAGTGGAACACTCAACTACGGCCTCTACTGCATCAATCTTAACATTATCATGCACAGAATCATCAAAATCATTAATGCAGAGAGGAGGAGGAGACTTAATGGAATTAGCTTTATGAATATCATGCTGAAAAATTATTCCATCAAACTCCATAGTCAGGGTACCACTATCAACATCTATCTTAGTCATGGAAGTCTTCATAAAAGGTCGCCCTAGCATAACCGGGGCAACTTGCTCATCATAATCCATATCCATAATAAAGAAATCAGCAGTAAATATCAAAGGACCTATCCTAACAAGGACATCTTCTACAACACCCTTAGGGGGTACACACGATCCATCAGCAAGTTGTATCACAATACTAGACTCACGCAAGGGTCCTAATTCCAATTTCTCAAGTAAAGAATAGGGTAAAACATTAATTGAGGCACCCAAATCAAGTAGGGCCTTCTCAAAAACATGCTCACCTATAGTAATAGGAATAGTAAACGTACCTGGATCCTTGCACTTCGCAGGTAGACGCTTCTGAACCACAGCTGACACTTGTTCGCCCACTGGACTCTTCTTATGAGTCTTCTGCCTTTGAGCTTTCTTTACCGTGCAGAGCTCCTTTAAGAACTTGGCATATCGCGGGATAGCCTTGATAAGCTTCAGTAGGAGAATGTTCACCTCACAGTTCTGGAATGTGTCGAACAGGTCTCTGTCATCGACAACTCTTTTAGCCTTTAGCGCCTCTGGAAAAGGTGTTGGGGGCTTCTCTGAACGTAGGGGAGGAAACACTGGACGAACATAGGTATCAACATAGACATCGTCAGTAGGAACAGATTTCTGAGGAGCAGCTCGCGGCGAGCCCACCGCGGGGCGTAAATCGTCACCGCGGGGCGGTGGGGTCGCGTTGACATTACTGGGCATAGGCACCGGGTCGCGGTGGGAATTGCCGCGGGGCGGTGCGATGAGTTCCTTTTTCTCGGAAATTTCTTTCTCCTCTTCAGCAATAGGAGACATAACTTCTTTACCACTTCTCAGCGTGATAGCACTCACGTTCTCTCTGGGATTCACAGTGGTCTGGGACGGCAGGGAGTTTGAGGTCCTCTGGTTGATTTTAGTCACCTCGTCGGCTAACTGGCCAATCTACCTCTCTATATTCTTGATACTCGACTCAGTAGCCTGCACATGCATAGCAAAGTGCCGAGTCAAGGTCTTCAGCATATCCTCAGTAGAGGCTCCAGAAGTTTGGCCTTGGGGCCTCTGTTGGTACTGAGCTCGTTGCTGGTACTGTTGTTGCTGAGCCGGCTGATATTGCTATTATGTCGGCTGCTGACCACCTTGAGGGTCACTCCATCTAAATCCTGGATGGTCACGCCCTCTCTGGTTGTAATTGGGCTGGCCACCATACTATTGTCTAGGGGCTCCATAGCCTCCTATAGCATTAACTTCAGCAACACCATCCTCTTGCAGCTGAGGACATGTATATGTGTGGTGGGCTTGGCTAGGACAAAGGCCACACGGTCTGGCTTGTTGAGGAGCATTCTGATTCGCCATCTTCATGACTATCTCCTTCAACTCGGCTAACTCAAATAATACCGGACTCGGTCCTGCAGGGGTCACAGCATTGACCGCCTTTCTTTGGTAAGTTTTTCCAAAGTTCCGGGTGCTTTCACTCATCTCTTGGATTCGGTCCATGGCTTCCTTCGGTGTCAGATTTAGAATACTGCCACCGCATGCAGCATCGACCATTCTCCTCTCTTGGTCCTGTAGACCGTTGTATAAATAAAGGACAAGATCCTGCTGGGCGTATCCATGGAATGGACAGCTGGAGCAGAGCCTCTTGAACCTCTCCAAATAATCATACAGTGTCTCATCACAAGCCTGCTCAATGTTGGCAATTGCCTTCTTCAAAGCATTCGCCTTCTTCGTCGGAAAATACTTATCCAAGAACGCCTTGTGCAATTTCGCCCATGTATCTATGGTTCCTGGTGGCAAGTGATAGTACCAGTCGCTCGCATTGTCGAGTAAAGAAAAGCCAAAAGCTCTCATCTTGAACTGCTCTTCAGTCACGTTCCTGGGCTTCATCGTCATACAGACATTGTGGAACTTGCCCAGGTGAGAAATCGGATCCTCTTCACTCAGACCGTGGAACTTAGGCATGTAGTTAACAATTCCAGTCTTCAATTCGAAGTTCACCCCTTGATCCAGCGCAGGGATGATCACAGCTAGGGGTTCAGCCCCAATATTCGGTGCCGTAAGCTCTCGTAGAGTTCCGTTTCCAGCCATAGCAGCAGCTGGGATAGTAGCAATTTCAGTGGTTTCAGTCTCAACGTTCTCGGTCGTGTCAGTCTCAGCGGCCAACACAGTCTCAATCTCGGCTTCTTCCCTTCGATCGCGCAGACGTCCAAGGAACGATCTTTCAATCTCTGGATCAAAAGCTAAGAGTGGGGAGTCAGTAGCACGGGTATCGACCATAAGATAGGTCTCCACCCAAAAATCAAACACGAAAACACACAACAACCAAAACCTTCCCCGGCAACGACGCCAAATTTGACGGGGCTAAAGATGCACAAGCAAATGTCGTTGTTTAGCCTTATCAAAATAAATTATCCTAACAAACCTACTAAACAAAGTATAGCAGACAAGTACGGGTCAAATCCCACAGAGAAGGTATGATGTAATATGCAATCGTGAATGACAAGTAACAAACAACTAGGGGTTTTATAGTCAAGAGAACGAAGCAAACAAGCATGCAGATTGAGTAAAATCGAGAGAATAATATGAGGGAAAGTAGTCCTGTTAGAGCGAAATCCACAGTACAAAGATAGAGTTTGATCCCTGAAATCTATTCAATCCAAGTTCAATTATTTATCCTTATAGTCGTTCCCACCTTAATCGTAAGTACTATTGATTCTCACAGTTATCAATAGACTTATCACTATGCCAATGATAAAGTACAACTGATTCTCACAGTTGTCAGCGTACTTTAGCACCAACACAGCAATAGCGATGCACACAAGGATTTAGGATACATGCAAGTAGAAAGACGTACAAGTACTCACTCCCCTACTTAACATGCAATTGATTCTCACACACAAGTGTACGCTCGGAACCCCTATACGCACAAACATGTTTGCCACTAGATATGCACTCGGAACCCATATATGAAATCCTAGCAATTGATAACAAGCATTCAACCTAGGTGATCAGGCTAAGAAGAACAACTAGAAATCGTAGACGTGGTAAGCAAGAGAATCAATCCAACAATTATAAGGATAAGAACAAGGAATAGAAATCTCACAAACACATCAAAGTACTGCTTCAATCGTCTAACAGAACAAAGGAAAGTTAGTTCTCCATCAAAGGGGATGAAAAACTATAATATGAAAATAACGATCAAAAGTAGTTCGATAACAAGATGTGTCTAAGTGTTCGCAGACTGGCTTGGAGGCTGTGGAACATTAGGTTAAATAGAGTTAACCTAAAGCCCAAGATCACAAAACCAATCCAAAAGGAAACAAATAAAATAACAAAGTCTGAAATAGAAATAAAAGAAAATAAATATAATCTGGCGCGAGGCAATAAACACGTCCACCGCGGGGCGGTAAAGATCCACCGCGGGGCTTCTGCTCTCCACCGCTGGGCGGTGCCTCCTCTCACGCGGGGCTTCATCATCACTGGGAGTCATCACCGTGGGGCGTCACTGCTAACGCGGGGCGGTGATCTCCAGACTTCAACTCTCATCTTTTTCTCTTCTCCAGCTGCTCTCCAAATACTACCAAGTGTTGGTAGCCTTCTCCATAGATGTTCCAACAGCTCCATCTCCATCTCTAAGCTCCAACTAAGCTGCCAATCCTTGGATTTCTTCACTTCTCTCCATAATATCTGGATCGCAGACTTAGCACTAAAACAACTCCAAAACTCCTCCAAATCATGCTAATAGATGCTAGAAAAGGTGTATGAAATAACACCTATCAGAGGTCGTGGGTGGAGGTGGTTCAGGGCAGAGGGAGGCCGGAGGTGAGGGCATCGGTGAAGGTCCGGCGGGGGTTTGGGTGTCCATGGAGGAGGAGGAGGAGGAGGATACTTTAGCCCGACAGACGAGGGGTGGTGCGAGGCGACGGTTGACCCGATTGAGTGTGCCTACCGAAAACGATCTCCATAATCTTCCCCCTATAATTAATTTTGATTTACGAATTATTATACTATCTATAATTATAACAAACTAATAATACAACAAATTTGCAAAGTCATTAATTCATAACCTAATCCATGAATTTTATGCTCAACTAGGGAAACTACTACTTCATATCTAATATTAATTGTTAATGGATACAACAAAATTGCAATATCATATTAATGGCTAAATTTCATAATAACTACTTCATACAAAATTAATTATATTCGATATTTATCGTATCCCAATCATCTCTTTCGTTTACGAATCCCAAACGGGAATTAAATTAATTGCTAAATTTCATAATAACTACTTCATACAAAACTAAGACATGATTCATTACTCAAACGGAAATTAATTCAACACTAACCGTGAATAAATCGCCGCTCGAATCTCAATCGTCTCCTTCGTCTTGGCAACCCGACATCCAAGAGTCGTTTCATTCTTCGTCTGCTTCTTCATCTTCTCGTGCTTGTACCCAATCGCATTCCTCATCTTCTCGACTTTTTTTCCAATTGTTTTCCTCACTTTCATCACTAGATTAGTTCATGTTGAATGTTGTGATTTGGTGTGCAAGAGAAAGGAAATGAGAGTGTGTATATATAGGCTAAAAATTAATCCGTTAAAAATATGACCGTTTGTGCAAACGGTCGGATTTTTCAAATGACACATTTGTCCAACGGCTATGAACAGTACCTGTGCGTTTAACTTAACAGTACAGTTGTACTGCTAAGTTTAAAGCAAAGGTTGAACTCCAATTGGGCCGCGTTATAGGCCCAATTGCTAATCTTGTGCGTTAAGGTTTAACGCACGGCTACAGTGCCATACGGCTAATCTTAACGCACAAATTCTAGACATTTTTTACTTTTTTTCCAGTTTTGTCCCTTGTGCGTTAAGGTTTAACGCACCAATATATACGTTTAACTTAACCGCACCAAATATTGTGCGTTTAGACAATTTAAAGTGTGTATATAGGGGACCCATTTTGGAATTACTAACATGTACCGGCACATGATAGAAAAATGTTTTCTCGATTTCATACTTCAAGTTTAATTATATAAGAAAGTATTTATTTGCTCCAAGAAACAATGAGAAATGAAGAAAATATCTTACTAACTACTGGTCAAACAGATCCAGGACATTTTGTGAGCTCCAAAGTTGCCTGATCTTCTTTCATGAAAACAAATGATAATGTTTGGGGAAATAAATGTTAAGATGTGAAGGGTTTATCTGGCTGCAGAATGAGACTGCCAATTTTGACAACGAACTCTGAAGAATGAGATATTCATGTTAAGTTGTAAGACAAGTAAAAATTTGGGGCAGTTAATTAATGCCGCATCTGCACATGTTCAAGTACGTTGAGAGTATTACTCATGTTCACATGAAAGAATATATATATAGAAGTAGGTTCAAGTGCATATAGGTGATAGGGTAAATAGTGAGGAGTGTTATTATCCATTAGATTAAACTAATTCAAGGGTAGAGATTTAATCAAATAAATTAACATGTTTTGTGAAGTAGGGAATCACAACTCACACCACACCCAACTTCCTTAATTATAGTTTTTTTTTTGGATATTATGGTTATGCTGGTTTGCATTTAGACGTTTCCTTCAATATCTTTTACTTCATCGTTTTCTTCCATCTCTTACAAACCTTAATGAGTGATTTTCAAAATCTTAATGATTTGGGTTTGTGTGGTGATTTTGATATGGAAACGGAAGCTTCAGAAGAAACCAACGATGAATTATACAAGCATGAACAACAAGATGAGGGTAATGTTTCAACGCCTGTAATTTTAATGGAAAAAGGTTTAGTCACGTCCTTTATGTTTTCTTTCAATTTCATTAGATTTTTCGTTGTTTTCTTGTTCAATAAGTCGAAATTAAAGTTGTTCATATACTTGTTCCTATATGCGAACCACAATTTCTATGATGTTCTTCTTCTTGTTCATCGCGAATGTTATTGTTGTTCATTAGGTCACAAGACTCACTACCGCAATTTCTACGTTCTTCTTTTTCTTGTTCATCGCGAATGTTATTCTTGTTCATTTCGAATTTTGTAGTTGTTCATTAGGTCACAAGATGTACGAACAATTCAGTTTACAATTATGTAGGTGTATGCAAAATTTTTTTTTTCATAACGCACCAAGAATGGATGTAACAATCATGTATCTTTGATTCTAAACTTTCTTTGTTCAAACTGTTGTGTGTTCTTTATCTTGTTCATTTCGAATTGGTAGTTGTTCATTAGGTCGTTATATGAATTTGTTCATCTTGTTCATGATAATAGTGTTTTCTTTGTTGTTCATATTGTCTATTTCGAATTTGAAGTTGTCTATTTCGAATTTGAATTATGTATCTTTGATTCTAAATATTCTTTGTTCAAATTGCCGTATGTTCTTCATCTTGTTCATTTCGAATTGGTAGTTGTTCATTAGGTCGTTATATGAATTTGTTCATCTTGTTCATGATAATAGTGTTTTCTTTGTTGTTGTCTATTTCGAATTTGAAGTTGTCTATTTCGAGTTTGAATCATGTACCTTTGATTCTAAATATTCTTTGTTCAAAATGATGTGTGTTCTTCATCTTGTTCATTTCGAATTGGTAGTTGTTCATTGGGTCGTTTTATGAATTTGTTCATCTTGTTCATACGAGCGATAGATTTTTCTTTGTTCTCTTGTTCATTAGGTCAAATTTGAAGTTGTCTATTTCGAATTGGCAATACAATGCAATGTGTTTTTTTTTCTTGTTCATTTCGAATTTGAAGTTGTTCATTAGGTAGTTATATAACGTTGTTCATCTTGTTCATTAGAATTTTCTTATTGTTCATCTTGATAAGGTAGAATTTGAAGTTGTTCATTAAGAGGGAGAAGACGATCAAGATTGAAAGGGAGAACAATTACGGCGAACCACGGTGGATCGACGTTGTGCAATACGATGGAGAAATTGAGAGAGAGAGTTGTTCAACTGAAGATGCTGGGAGAAGATGATAAGAGACTTTTTACTTTCTGGTAAAAATCTTTTGAGTAGAAATTTAGGGGAGAGATTTTAGAAACCTCTTATTTACTTTCCTAATAAGTTTATTTTTATTTTGTTACAGGTTTTATTGTGTGAACAAGTTCTATTAGAATCTTAATGAATGCTATTATATTATCCTTAGGATCAAAAATATCAACGCTCCATAAAGCTCCCTACTATTTACTATAGGAAGTCTCCTCACCAGAACCAATCTCTCTCTCTTTCTCTCTCTCTCTCTCTCTCTCTCTCTCTCTCTCTCTCTCTCTCTCTCTCTCTCTCTCTCTCGCTCTCTCTCTCTCTCTCTCTCTCTCTATATATATATATATATATATATATATATATATATATGGAGATCTTCATGTGAGGAGCACCCTTAGGGTGAAACGTGAGGAGCATTTTAGACCATTCATTTTAATATTATCATACATCCTACCACACTCAATCCCGGTCAATGATCAGCGTTGACCGGTCAAAGGCCAGTTTTTTTTTTTTTTTTTTAAATATTTTTTTTCTTAAAAAAATTTTATTTTTTTATACACGTTTTCGTTATAAAATTTATATGAAAAGAATTGAACAATTTGTTATTAAAGTTGAACAATTGTATGTTTAAAGTTGCACAATTAAAATTCGAACAATATTAAAGTTGAACAATTGTACATGAAAAGTTGAACTATTGTATCTTAAAGTTGAACAATTTTTTTTATAGTTCGACAACTGTGTTCGCTATGTATATAAATTTGAACAATTGTCTCTTAATGTTGAACAATTTTATTTTTTATAAGTTTTTTAGTTATACATGGCCGTTTTTGCCATTTTTTTATTTTCCTACACATTTATGATTTAGGGTTTATGTTTTGAACATTTTTTAGTTGTATTATGTTTATATTACATTATAAACAAAACTTCAAGTTTATTTGACAATTGTTAAAATATTAATGAAGTATTGTCTAATCTATCTTTTGTTATAAGTTTGAATTTTCATGCAATTTAAATTGTTCAACTTTTCTGGTTCAGTTGTTTAACTTTATATATTGTTAAAAAAGTTGTTCAACTTGTATGATACAATTGTTCAACATTAAGATACAATTGTTAAATTTTCTTGGTATAATTGTTAAATTTTATATATTGTTCAAATAATATTGTTCAACTTTCAACATACAATTGTTCAAATTTAATAAGAAAATGTTCAATTTTTTAATTAAAATTTTATGATAAAAACGTGTAGAAAAACAATAAAAAAAAGAAGAAAAAAACTCGCCCAAAAAATATTGTTCAACTTTAAGATACAATTGTTTAACTTTGTTCGTACAATTGTTCAACTTTATATATTGTTCAAAAAACATTGTTCAACTTTTAACATACAATTGTTCAAATTTATTAAGGAATTGTTCAAATTTTTTTATTATAATTTTATGATAAAAATGTGTAGAAAAACAAGGAAGAAAAAAAGGAAGAAAAAAATTCGCCCAAAAAAAATAAAAATAAAATCTGCTTACTGAAACAGTCGTCTAACCATAAAAATAAAAAATTTCAACTTTAAGATACAATTGTTCAACTTTGGTATAATTGTTAAAATTTATATATTATTCAAAATATATTGTTCAACTTTTAACATACAATTGTTCAAATTTAATAAGGAATTGTTCAACTTTTGTAATTAAAATTTTATGATAAAAACGTGTATAAAAACAATTAAAAAAATGAAGGAAAAAACTTGCCCAAAAAAAAAAAAAAAAAAAAAATTGCTTAGTGAAACAGTCGTCTAACCATAAAAATGAAATTGTTCAACTTTAAGATACAATTGTTCAACTTTATATATTGTTCAAAAAACTTTGTTCAAATCTTAATATATAATTGTTCAAGTTTAATAAGGAATTGTTCAACTTTTTTAATTACAATTTTATGATAAAAACGTGTAGAAAAACAAAAAAAATTAAAAAATAATTTTTTTATTTAAAAAAAAAAAAAAATTAAAATCCGAACAAAAATCAGTTTAACCGGTCAACGTTGACCGTTGACTGGTCAACGCTGACCATTGACCGGTCAATGGCAGATGTTGACCATGGGGTGTGATTGTGTGTGAGAGGGTGTATGTTTGCTATGATGGATGTTCCATCATAGCCTTCCATTGTCCCAAAATGATTGGCTCTCATTCCTCCTCACGTTTCACCGTAAGCATCCGTTTCACCGGAGCCTGACTCTATATATATATATATATATATAGGAGCGTGCTCCGGTAAAACGAGAGTTATGGTAAAACGGAAGTACTAATCTGGAGCGTTAGATTGATGGTGATGGATGGTTGGATGAATAGGTTATATAATAGATATGGTAGGGGTGTAACTACCAAATCTAACCTAATATGGCAATTAATCAAATTTTAATTAAAAAAAAATATTAAATGGGTTGTTACAGGAGAGAGAAAGAGAAGATTATTCTCTTTCCTTAATCATAGGGTTTAAATTCTGATTTCGCAATTTGGTTTTCGCAATTTTATAGATATTCATACAACCAGTAATCGATATTCATTCAAAATGTTTTGATATTCACGTAATTTTGAAATCGATATTCATATAAGCAATATTCGATATTCATGAAAATAGTGTCAATATTCAGATTTTAATCCGCGTATGATGATTATCGGTTATATACGATATTCATACAAAGTGTATTGATATTCGTGTGTTAATTTCAAGCTTTTGGAAACGATTCATGATCTTCAAAACTTTTTGTTTGTATCTGGTGAATATCGCAAATTCAATTTTGAATATCGACTATCCAACATGAATATGAACAATATTATAGTGAATATCACATCATACAATTTGAATATCAATTACTCAATGCATAACACTTTCAAAAGAATGTGTATGAATATCACAATACATAATTTGAATATCACATATAAAAATGTGAATATCAACTATAAATAACTCATATAACACCATCAACAAGCAGAATCTGAATCCACGTGAATATCAATTTTACTATAATGAATAACACCACAGAGAAACTGAATATCATACATACAATATCTAAATCATAAATATCAAAATACATAAATTGTAACACTGTGAATAACAACATTGTTAACATGAATATCAATTACATATAACTCATGAATAACAATGAATAACACCACACGAAAACTGAATATCATATATACAATATCAAAACAAATAAATTGTAACACTATGAATAACAATATTATTAACATGAATAACAATGTAAGTATGAGCGGAAACGGGTGTAGATGTATGGTAAACAGATTGCACCAACAAGGCAACACGAACCGACAGGGTTGAAACGGCATCGTTCCGTTTACTAAGTGCAATAATTCCTCATTTGCTGTACTGAACACCCCCTTGCTCAAATGCAATTCCTGCAAATACACAGAGCAATGTCAAATTAAAATCACGAACAGAAGTCCTAAACCCTAGCTGATGAAATCGAAAGAAAAAAAGGGGCGATACGAGATTCGGCTCAGGCGAATCTCAAATTGAAATCACGAATCCGTTGGAGATACGAGAAATGTCAAATTGAAATCGGAAGCGAAAAAGGGGGCGATACGAGCAATGTCAAATTGAAATCACGAATCCGTTGGAGAAAAACTTCTCCTGCCCACCGATTCGGCCCAGGCGAGGTCGAATCCGTGGGTCGCGCAGCTCGGTGGATCTGGGCGTGGGCTCGTGCAGCAGACGTAGGACCGGCGTGGAGGTCCGAGCGGGGCTGGTCTGGGTGTGGTGGTGTTTGGTATTTGAAGGAGAGAAACAGACGATCTAGTCCGGTGAGATCGAAGTGATGAATACCGGTCGGCGATTCCTTCGATCCCTCCGCCCCAAGCCCCCTCTTCGCCTCTCCTCTCCCTCCCTCCGATCCCTATCCTACGACCAAACCCCCGCCTTCTCCGCCGCGTTCTTCGCCGCATCTCAATCTGAAACCCTAATTTCGGCCCCTTCCGCCTCCGCTCAGCCTCGATCTCGTTCCTCCACGGAAATTCCACCGCTGGATCCGCACCGCTCGGATCGCACAAGAAAGTCATCGGATGTCGGAGCGAGGAGGTGGTGAAGGTATCGACGACGGCGGCGAAATCGATGAAATCAATGAGATTTGGTGAAGAGACGAGAGAGAGTAACGTGAGAGGAATAGTAATCAGGAGAGAGAATGTGAAAGTAAAATAGGAAGTAGAATTAACTGATTAATTGTGGGTAAAAAAATCCCTAAATTAACTCAAATCATATGTGCTCACTCCCATAATATTACCATGTATCCATTTACTTTCAATCACATCCATTGATTTATTTGTAATCCAATGACTTTAATTAGTACTACCGTTTTACCATAAGAAGCTGTTTACCTGATCTTAAATCTATATATATATATATATATAGTGTACTCCGTATAAGTGCTTGTTTGGTTTGGAAGCAAATTCATGGGAATTTAAATATCCCAGGAAGTGGAGTCAAGTACATGTGTTTGGTTACCCTTTTTCTATCTAGAAAACCCATGTATTTAAATTCATGGGATTTCTAATTCCTCCATTATACAAAAAATATACTTACCTACAAGGGAGTAGGTAAGATTTTCTTCTCTCATTATTTTAATCCCCAAATCACCTAATTACCCTCTCTCAAGATTTTCTCCCCCCATTATATTTATAGGGTCATAGTAGTAATTTTATATAAATTCCTGCAAACTTTCCACATCCAACCAAACAAAATGTAGTTTTCAATATCACATGATTAAAATGTTAACCAAACATAATTTCTTAATTCCTAGGAATTGTAAATCCCAGGAACTTACTTCATGGGAAGTAAATTCCAAGGAATTACACTTCCTCTGTTTAACCAAACGAGCACTTATAACTGCAGATCTGCATAGTGCATAGATCAATTCATTAGATACCTTAATTAGTCAAGTGAAAACTATAAAATCGAGTGTGTTAGTACAAGGAATGTTAGAACTGTTCCTTGGACAGCGGAATATAAAGACAGAAAACAGAGTAACAATAGCAAGAGGAAAACTCAATCAACCAACTAGTTGACTGAGAAAAACCTCTACCCATAGGTTTTCCTAGTAGGATTTTAAATGTCTACTTGTGTTATTAATCCTGGAATTACAATCAAGCAAGTCTTATCTCAACCTAGTTTACTCCTAGATATCTAGACTTCTTATTGTAACGTTCCTAACAACACCTAAGACACCCAAAATCCTATCAAGTACTCGACTTACCACAACTTCGTACTTGCAAGTGTTTCTTCTCTTCTCTTTTTCTTCACCGAATGCTCAAGCTCTTTGAGAATGATGTAGTCGTGTGTATCAAATGAAGTTCTCAACTTCCTTTACTTATAATCTAAGATATCCTATTGATTTACCCTAATTTCACTTACGGAAAAACAAATAAAATAATCCTAAATAATCTTTTACAATCTTTCCTAACAGCAAAATCTCCAACCAACTTCTTCCTTGCGACCCAAGTTGGTTCCAAAAGATTTCTTTCCAAATATAGAGGATTCGACAAATCGCAAGGCCAACAGTGCGCGCGTCTCATCGTTCCTTGGCGTTGTTCCCTTCGATTTTATTCTTCACAAACGCGTGTCTCTTCTCTCTTGTTGACTCAAGCGCGTTGTTCCATTGTTGACTTCTATGTTCCTTGTAGTCTCTGTTTTGATTCATCACTTGGTTTTCATCGTTCCTTTTCTGTCACTTCGTTCCTGAAACTCATAATCACAATAAAACTATCAAGTGAATTTGAGTTTATCATCATCAAAACTAGAGGTAATATCATCGTTCTAACAGAAAACCTATGCATCACCTAAATCAATCTATCATCAATCTACTGTATATCTACAAAAGCAGAATACCTACTATGCCACGTGATACACCCAAAATAAACCAACCCTATCTAATGTCATGTGGCATCACACCATTAATTTTGCCACGTGGCAAACTATCCTTTTTTCGTTTTTTATTTTGAAAATCAAATACAATAAAATCAAATCAAATCTCCGTCCTAATTAACATGCTATGCATACCTTACGAATATTTTTATAATCCATTCTTTCCAAAATGTAGTACAAAATATTCTATGCCATATATTTTGTATGCACTTAAATACATCTGTAATATTGTTAACATAAATTCTTTCCAAAATAGACCAAAGAATCTACTATATAACTACTAAAGTAGAATAAAATTATGCCACATAGCGCTTCCACGTTAATTTCGCCACATGTCGCTTTCATGTTAATTTTGTCATTTTCTCTATTTTTAAATTTTTTTAAAATAAATTAACTTATATATTAAAGATTTCTATACTAAACATATAACTAATCTTTCCTTATTTAAATACAAATCAATTGGGAAGATTACAAACTTACATATTAAAGATTTAATTTCTTCATTTGTCATTTTCTCTATTTTTTAAATAAATTAACTTATATATTAAAAATTTCTATATTAAACATATAACTAATCTATCTTTATTTAAATACAAATCAATTGGAAAGATTACGAACTTATATATTAAATATTTCTATACTAAACCTATAATTAATATTTTCTTATTTAAATAAAAATCAATTGAAAAGATTACAAATCATTAGAAAAATTACAAATCAAATAATTAGGAATATTACAAATTACAAAACAAAGTATTAAACTGAATATGTATGTTGCTTCAACAAAATATGCAAAACTTCATTTGAATTTATGTTTATGTTGCTCTTATGTTGCTTTTTCAACAAAATATACTCGGCGGTTCCTATGACTCTTTATTTTCAATAGATGAGAATCATGTTAGCAAATCAAGATTTACTATTTGATATTATGTTGTGTGGTGCATAAAAGAAGAAAATATCACAAGCTTTAGTACAAGGTTGCTCTCTTTGATTAATAAGAGTAAGAGCATACTACAATCTATATTAGTTTGGTCCAGGTATTGCAAGGTCCCCAAGACACACTGCAACCTATTAGCACAAGGTTGCTCACTTTTATTAGCGATCTCATGTACTCCTTTCTAGAAATCATCATACGGTGTTTTAGATATAGAGTGCTACATATTGTAAGGTTTATAAAACTGATTAAGGTTCGTAGAAAAAGTTGTCAAATTGGGTACAAGATCAACAACCATAAAGCTTAAAGAACAAGCAAGATCTTTTTGTTTATTAGGAAAAAAAGATTAAAGAATATTATATGCATCCACTAAACAATTATTTAAATACAAGCAAGATATTTTTTTTTTGTATTTTTAGATAGTTTGTCAACAACCATAAAGCTTAAAGAACAAGTAAGATTTTTTGTTTATTAGGAAAGAAAAAAATTATTAGAATATTATATATAATCAATAAGATTTTTTAAATATTTTTAGATAGTTTTTTTATCATGGTATTATATTTTAATTATAGTGTTATGGTTTTATATAATATATTCTGATTATAAATAATACCATTTATCGTGTTAGACCACCAAAACCCTCATCTACTATATATATAGTAGAATAATAGTGAGCAGGTATTGTCTCTTTCGTGCCTTTTAGTTTTGCCTCTTTATACATTTAGATATACGGTTTTTCTAACCTATGCCCTTAAGGCATATGTTAAGATCCCATATATAGAAACTTTTAATTATGGGTTAATTTTTTAGGATATTCTTTTTTTTTTTAAATGGGTTCACATTTCCTTCTATAGGGTTTATATTTCTTAATATGAATTCTTAACCTATGCCCTTAAGGCATAAGTTAGACAAACCGTTAGATATATAGTAGAATAATAGTAGATTAATCTACTGTATATATACTAAATTAGAACCTAACTACGTCACATGACACTCTCATAGTAAATTTGTCACATATCATTTTATCCTTTTTAAATAAAATTAGTTATATCTCAAATATTTTTATTCTAAATTTAGCACTAATCTTTTCCTATTGTAAAAACAAATTATTCACAAAGAGTACAAATCAATTACAAATTAAGATTACACACTAATCACAAACGATAACAAATCCAAAACTTCCACAACACTTATCAACTCAGAATTGGTAAGAATCAAGGTAGCTAATTGCTACATAATATATGATTGTAAACTAAATAAAAGTTGTAAAAAATCAAAGATCATGAGTTTCGATTATAAGTTATAACTATTTTTTCAAAAAAATAATTAAAAAATATACGATATGAGATTGAAAATACAATATCTAAAACCAATTTAGGATATTAGATTTATTATTGATTTTTTCTTTTAATTTCGTAATTCTCCATTTTTGCTTATGTTTCTTAATTAAACAGAATAAGTTTTGACACTACTAACTTATTTTTTATTTCACCCAATCGGTATGATATGTCAAAAAAATTGGTTATAACGTTTTTTTGTAAAAAACATAGTAAATAAAACATATGTGATAAAATCAAAGATTGAGAAACATCATATCTATAGCGAATACTTCCCAAATAAACTTAAACTCATATCAAAACTCATGTATTTAATATTTATTTGCAACACAATATCTAAATCAAAATTAATTTTTGTTATTTTTTCTAGATTTAAATTCAATCAAATCATAAATATCTCATATAAATTATACATTAATATATTAGGGGAATTTAATTGTTTCTTTAATTAATAGCATTCAAATATTTCAAAAAAATTAAGGAGATATTTATTATTAGTGGAACAACATTTTTTTCAGAATTAATTTAAATAGTTTAAGGGACTTTGTATATCATATCTTATGAATTATTTGTGACACCTATTTCTACTTTATGATTGGTTTGAAGCCTTGATGTATCTTATAAATTATTTGTCACACCTATCAAAATTAATTTAATTTTTTCATTTAATTAGTCACATTTTATTCAAATTTACCTTTAATTCATTTATTTCTAGGTATATGATATGATTTAATATATTATGCATGTACGAATTTACATTGATCGTTATTAATTGATTATTAGTATAGATTTTGATATATTATCATATTTATTTAAACTTTATTTCTATTGTCACTAATTAGATGCAAAATCATTGTTTTAGAAATGTGAAATCGATATGTTTTTAATAATTAAAATAACATTATTATAAAATTTTACCCAAGCCCCATGCATGACACGAGAACTAAGCTAGTTGTAAATAGGGGATTTTGCAGGAAACCACCCGTTATATGACCGATTTTGCATGAAACCACTTGTTATATCGATATTTATTTTAAACCACCCAATTATCTATCTCCGTTAACGCAAAGCCACCCAGAGCCATTTGCTGTCAACTTTTCCGTTTAAATGTATAAAATGTCCCTTTTGCCCTCGTGACAAATATTACGAAATTGCCATTGTCTTCAACCTTGGGCTGACACTATTCACGCAAACGCAATTCGGTTCGGTGGTGGCTCGTCGGAGCGACTCCAGGTGCGAGACTATGGGGCTTTTGAAGGGGACGACAAGATGGTTCCAATGGTGGCGTCAATTTCGACGGTGGGGCACGATGGTGGCCGGAAAACGCTAAGAACAGTCGCTGTCGAGATTTTCTAGGGTTCGTGGATTCTCGGTTGAAATTGGATGAATTGGGAGGTCAATCGAAGGGGTATATATAGGGCTTTTGAAACATTAACAGCCCTCGATACAATCCCGTGATCCACTCCTCCCAATTCAATCCGGTGTAATCGAATTTCGAAGAAATTCAATTCGATGTTCGCGACGGAGCTTTGGATTCTCAGACAAATCTCGGGGATCTTGCCCACATTTAATCCAAATTGATTGAGGAATTGAATTCCCCAAATCTTCCTCTTCAATGCCCGATGTTTAATTCGAAGATTCGAGTCGAAGTCGGGCGTGAAATCTCCATTAAAATGGAGCCTCTGTTTTAATGGTGAGCCAAGAGTTCGAGGTTCGAGGTTGGAGGCGAGAGGGGCTGGGCTCATCCGTTGGGAAACGAGACGGTGGTGCTGTCGGCGCTGGGACTCGCGTCCAAGGGGACGGTGGACGTTCACGAGATGCTGTTCAAGACCGCCGATTACCTCACACGAGATGCTGTTCACGAGATGCTCTTCGTGTTCTTGGCCTGAACATGATTTAGATCTCTTTTGGTCCTAATTACAAAAACATCCTTGTTTTTTCAAAAGTGTAAAATATGCCCCTAAAATCTATAAAAAAAAATTAAAATTAATATCTAAAATTCCCATTAGTTTATATAAATAAAATTTAAGTTATTTACATAGCTTAGCCAAATTTTAGATGTAAGAAATAAAAGATTTTTAAAAAAAAGTGAGGGCAAAAGAGACATTTTACACATTTAACGGCAAAGTGGACGATAGATGGCTCTGGGTGGTTTTGCGTTAACGGAGATAGATAATTGGGTGATTTAAAATAAATATCGATATAACGGGTGATTTCGTACAAATAGTGACATATAACGGGTGATTTGCTGCAAAGATCCCTTGTAAATAATGTTAATTTGAAAATTACATGACTAGCTAGAAGTCTAAACTGCACGACTTCTTTTATATGGTATCTTCGAAATTAATTAACAGTATGGGCAAAAGATTATTTGATTTATATTTCTGTCAGCTGGCAAATTTAATAAAATTGCACGTAGGGAGGATGTGTATAATATATAGTATGAAAACAGGAGCAGATAGAATTAATAAATCATCTGCAGAAATTGCATAGTGGGCATTCACAATTCACATATGCAACTGTTGTTACATTAATTGTACAGCACCACCAATCACCCCTTTGCCGTGAATCACTACAATTCCTCCACTGTTCCAAGCTTTCAATATATAACACTACGGAGTATAATATTAGAATTTAGTACTTTATTTTAATGTTAATAATTGTTGCCTGTTAATTTACAGGTGTTCCTTCACTCAAATTGTCACGTCTTTTGCAAGAATGGTCCAAAATATATATTTAATTTATAAGTAGTAAAGAAAAAATGTTGAAAAATTTGAAACATTATCTCTATCCGTGGAAAAAAAAAGGGAAACAGCGAACATATAGAATTATATTCTTAATATTTTGTCAAAAAACACCTTTTTGTTGAAATGAAATTTAATGTTTGTAGCTTAACTAATTAAGCATTGACCCGACAGAAAAATAGAGAGAAAATGTAATTGGGGACCAAAATATATATGAAGACGTAAATTTAGGGTTTACAAGAAAACACGAGATAAGAAAGTATTTCAAAAGTGCATTAACAAAGAAGACAGGAGCCAGCGAGTAATGCTTTCGCTTTTGCCCTCTTTGTCGGTGCTTGAATGGTTAGGGATCGATGTCCTCTATTATGGAGACCCTTCTCTTTATCATTTTATGCCTTTCTCTTTTATCAGTTTAAATAAGTTGGCTTTGGGCTACTACGCGCGTACATATATAAATTATAGTAAATCCAAACCCAACAATCATCAAATTAATTTCCATATATCTAAACTACTTAATAGAGAAATTCCAAACCCAACAATCATCAAATTAATTTCCATATATCTAAACTACTTAATAGAGAGATTGAATTTGGCTTCATTATTAGGAATCCACGTACATGAAAGAACACCAATGTAGCTTTAATACCATTCTAATAGCCGAAGCTAAAGCACTTAAAAACAATACTCTTGCAGCCAAACAACTTAATTTAATAAATACTATCTCGATTTATCCTTGGAAAATTGAAATGTTCGTAGTAGATATTCTTGTTGACCTCTAATCCTTTTAAGATGTCCATTTTAGACATATCGTTAGAGAATTAAACTATATTGCTAATAAAGTTGCTAAAATCAGCTTCTCATCCTCTATGTCTAACTTGGATTTTGATCTATAACTTTGGGTTCTCATCCGCAGAGATATTTTAGGCTGATCTTCGCATATGTGTTAAATCTGTCTAATTCTTTTTCTCATTAATAAATAAGTAAATAAATATATAAATGGAAAAGTGTCAGGTGTGAAAGCGGCTTAACGTACAAAATACGAAAGTTTTTCAACCGTTCGATTTGCTTCAGTTTTTTGCATTGTTACACGCGCTTTCTAATTATTATTTTTTTCGCTCCAGTTTTTCGCTCCAGCCTTCTTTTTTTCGCTCCAGCTTTTCTAATTCTTTTTTTGCACTTTTTTTTATTCATTTGCACTTCCTCTTTAACCACTTGCACTTCTGTTTAACAACACTTTCTTCCTATTGGCTTGCACTTTCGTCATTTCGATTGCACTTATTCATTATTCTGATGCACTTTCTGTTCACTTGCTTGCACTTTACTTCGTATTCTCATGCACTTTCTTCCTATTGGCTTGCACTTCTGTTTAACAGCTTGCACTTTCGTTCTATTCGCTTACACTTATTTATTATTCTGATGCACTTTTTGTTCGCTTGCTTGCATTTTAAATATTTTTTAATCTCATATTTGCTTGCACTTTCTGTTCACTTGCTTGCACTTTACTCTGTATTTACATGCACTTTCTTCCTATGGGCTTGCACTTTCGTCATTTCGCTTGCACTTATTCATTATTCTGATGCACTTTCTGTTCACTTGTTTGCACTTTACTTCGTATTCTCATGCACTTTCTTCCTATTGGCTTGCACTTTCTGTTATTTAATCTCTTGAACCTAAAGTGCAAGCATATAAGAAAAATGAATACAGAGTAAAGTGCAAGCCAATAGGTAGAAAGTGCATGGAAATACAGAGTAAAGTGCAAGCAAGTGAACAGAAAGTGAAAGCAAATATGAGATTAAAAAATATTTAAAATGCAAGCAAGCGTACATAAAGTGTATCAGAATAATGAATAAATACAAGCGAATAGAATGAAAGTGCAAGTTGTTAAAGAGAAAGTGCAAATGAATTAAAAAAAAAAGTACAAAGGATTAAACAACAGAAAAGTGCAAGCCATTAGGAAGAAAGTGCATGGAAATACAGAGTAAAGTGCAAGCAAGTGAACAGAAAGTGCAAGTACATATGAGATTAAAAAATATTTAAAATGCAAGCAAATAAACAAAAGTGCAAGCAGGAAAACATAAAGTGCAAGCATATAAGAATAAGTGCAGATAAAAAAATATAAAGTGCAAGCATATAAGAATAAGTGCAAGTAAAAAAATATAAAGTACAAGCAAATAAACACTAAGTGCAAGCGAATAAAAATAAAGTGCAAGAAAATAAACGAGGAAGTGCAAGCATATAAACATAAGGTGTATTTGAAGGCAACAGAATAACACTGAGCGAATAAAGCGCGTGTAAATAAATAAAGGTTTTTTTCCTATTCTCTCCTGCCGTGGATCTCGCCACCGTGGACGGCTAATATTCTTTCGTATTTTGTATCTTAAGCGGCTTTCGCACCCGAACCGCGTCCTATATAAATTATAGTATAATGCTTAATTATTGATTTAATATTATATATCATGTCTAGTGCTATAGTAAAATTACTCCTCCCATAATCAACTAAGGTTAAGATGTAAAATTGGCATATATATAACGCGTTTACGTATTGATGCACAATTTGATAAGTCCGTTCAATAATTTAAAACTAATACGAGCTGAAATTAAAGGTGACCGACAAGTTGAAACTAATTGAGTAAATGAAATTATTACTTATTAGTAACTGAATCAATAAACTAATCTTTGTTTTAAATAAGCTAGCTGAATATTTGGGATGATGAAGCTGGTAACTGTGGTAAAATTACTAAAAGCTACAAGATCTACCGAAGAGATCCTAAAACTCGATAGTTTGATTTGAATCTAAAACTCTGAAACGTTATTAATTCCTTCGCGGTGAGACTATACATTGAGTCTTAACATAATTAAAAGTTACGACATTGATACTCGGTATAAGAATAGTATAATATATCGTGGGTGAATATCAATATTGAGTGTATAAGCTTAGTGGATTATGTTTTCTATTATTAATTGGTTTTAGAATGAAGCTATATTGAGCTTATATACTGAATCTAATGTACATATGCGCTTATACGTTTTCGCCCACAGTTTATCGGTTCACGAACTTAATTTCACTTGGTATCAGAGCGCGGAGTTTGGTCCTGTATGGATCCGTTTCTTGAGCTAATTGTGTCAAACTATAATGATATTGAGATGCATAACCATACTGATTATTTGTCCAAGTGTCAACTGGATCATGCAAGTTATCTGCCCGTTGTACTTGCGGGGACATATTGGAAACATAAATTCATCACTCATCAAAAGTACGTGGCAGGATATCAATATCTAGTATATAAGCGTAATGAATTACTCCTTTTAATGTCAATTGATTTTAGGATGAAACCTCACTAGACTTATGTACTAAGCCTAACACACATATGCGCTCGTATGTTCCCGCCCCTGTTGAATCACCCCATGGACTTTCACATATATTAGAAGATAAAATTTATCCAAAAAAATGACAATCACCTGAAAATATGATGATGTTGGAATATAAGTTCATCACACTGAGAGTATGTGGATGATATCAAAATCTAGTATGTAAGGCGAGTGATCTACTTTTTCTATTATCGATTGATTTAAGAATGGAATTGATGATATTCTGTCGAATTTATATACTGGATTTATATGTATATATAGTACTGTGGTCGTACATAAACAACTTCCAGTATATCAGCTCACAAACTTTGATATGATAAACTTATTCATATAATAACATATGAATAAATTTTTTGTTATGTTTTTCGAAAGTGTCACCATGAATACGGAATACCCTTTCGACCAAAAGTGAAGTGTTCACCATGAAGTATCCAACATATTTTCCAAGGGACACCCCTTCATTTATCGTGATGAGGATTGAGGAGGGAGAGTTTGAATGACATTGTTTTCTTAGTCGGCCATTTATTACACAAACATGATGGGGGACCCACTAACCTCACCCAACCACTCAACACAATACCATATTTTGCTCCCATATATGACCTGCCCTCAGATTTCAACACAACAAGCAACCAAGCCACCATTATATTATTTCCATTTCTCCTTCCTCCTCCCTTAGCCTTTCCACACTCTGCATTCAAGACTTTGCTCCCTTTTTTTTGTAATTGGTCCAGCAATCATCCAAAACCCATTATATTCCCTCCTCCCAATTGATATATCTTACACACACCCCACCCAAATACCATTATCAATTAGTATAAATCTCATTTTATTTACCTTCCAAACTATATATTATAAGATCCTATACACATATGGTAATCTTGGCATTTACTCCCCCCTCCATATATGTCTTACAGTAGCCTTTGCTTTCAAACTAGATCTAGCTTCTCATGATCAAATTAAACTTCACATTAAGCCACTTGAAAAGCTAAAAGAGAAGAGCTATATATGTGGGTTTATAGATATACATATATCCATACATTATCACATGATCAAGTATGGCTCACAAAAAAAGTATGTGTTTTGGATTTGAAGAACTACCCATGATGGTGCTCCTCCTAGTTATGGCTCTTCTTCTCAGCTGGGCTGCTCAATGCCATGGCTCAAGGCAACCCAAGGCTTTCAACTTGATCACCAATACGAACATTCAGCCTTCTTCTTCTCTTCCATTTTCGCCTCGGGTTTTCGAGAGTTCCTTGCCCAAGGGAAAAATTCCTCCTTCGGGTCCTTCTCATCGGCATAATGGCTTCGAGTTCGACAACTCCATGGCTCAGTCCACGTCAGCAAGGCCTTGAAGGAAGTTGCTAGCTATACCTATCTTGGTTAGGAAACAATTGTGTACGTAGATGTTATGCGGGTTATATATATGAAATTTACAGTATTGTTTGATTAGTGTAATGTACAACTGAGTCATGCATCTATATATATGCATGATTGGCTCGGAAGTAACCTACACAGTATATACATATAGATATGCTCCTGACTCTTGAGCATTGGATCATATATATTTTATTTAAGATTAATGGAAATACTAATTCTATCTCTTTCTACTCAAGTCTTTCTTTGTTCGTGCATGTTATGTGCTGCGTGATAATCTTTCATTTTGAATGAGTTGCAAGTTGTTGTTGATTGCAGTATATCATATAGGTTGATTGATTATCAAGCTAGCTAGCTATACAAATAAAAATACCAGTTTATAACATGTTCGATACATAGAAATATGAAATATCAGTACTAACGTGCATTCATGCATACATATACTTATCCAAATTCCATAAAAAAGGTGATATATATAGCTAACTAATAATTAATCTAACATCGAACAGTCCTAAAGCATAATTAAGTGCTCAATTGATCATTATGTACATGTGTGTCTATAGATATATAAATATATATTTTTATACATGTACTAAGTTTCAATCACACCCTGCAAGGCGGCAATTGCTGACGAAACGAAGTAAAGGAATAACTCAAATTAATTATACACGTGAACTGTTATAAATTTCTGCGTTTTTATCCTTTTACTCAGTTTTAATATACGGATTACATTGCACCATATTGAAGGAATATGTGTGCGTTTTTATCCTTTTATTCAGTTTTAATACCGATTACATTGCATTATATTGAAGGAATATGTGTCCTTTAATCAATATGACAATTATTAATAATAAAATATGATTATAATTGAAATTTATAATTCGGATATTTTAGGTAGTCTTAGTGCTTTGCTAAAAGTCAATTATGACTTATGAGATAAATTAGATTTGATTCATTGCTATTATATCCGGGTCCTATAAGGTCACACACAATAGAGTAATTGGATTAGATCAAGTAAAACTGAAGGCCCAATAAGGCTTTAGGATTGTCGGTCATGTGGGAGATTAATGAGGTGGATTGCTCACCAAGTAAGAGATAATAGTTATCTATTACTTGATGATAAAAGAAAATATATCTTGTGAGATATGATATGGGATAATATAATATATTAGATATATTTTATATGCCTTTTCCACATAAGAAAAAATTAGCTAATATTGTACTCCCTCCGTTAAGTTTTAATTGACGTTCTAGCAAATTTCAGACAAAATAAGAAACCAATTGTTTTTCCAGATTACCCTTATGATTAGTGACTAATTACTTTATTATTACTGCTCATGAAATTTCACAAAAAAATAAAAGAAAAGAACAAAATTAAAAAAAATTAGTCACTAATCATAAGGGTAATAAAAAATAATAATTAGTAGATCCTAGAAAATGGGAAAGCAATGAATAAAAAATTGAGAATCCAAAAAAATAAAAATAAAAGAAGTACTAAACATGAGGATAAATCTGGAAAAAATAGGTAAAAAAGTCTAAAATGACAATTAAAACTTAACAAGGACTTAAGCCTAAAACGTCAATTAAAACTTAACGGAGGGAGTATTAGCTAATTTGAAGTCTCACGTGAACATTGATTAACGTCAAATTGCAAGTGAAACCAAAAGCCACAATTTGTCTTGCACGGTCGTAACTCCAAAATGGTTGGAGTCTTGTTCGTTCTAGCAAACAAAGACAAGGCGATCTAGTACTATACTCGTGTGGATCAAGTAGAGGAGTTACACTTGATGCTCTATTCTTCAGGGTGATCCCGAAAATAAGTTTTGTATCAAAATGTATGTTACCCTTTCATATGTGGTTCATATCAAGTTTATGCATGAGATCTAGAGCTATCAAAAAATGACCGAACCCGTTTTACCGACCTGACCGACCCGCTTTTGGACCCAACCCGACCTGACCGAAATTTTTGATAACCCGAAGTTACCGAATCCGAATTTACCGAGACCGAACCCGACCAACCCGAACCCGACCCGATTAACGAATAAATGTGGAGTATTAATAAAATATAACATAAAATATATATGATAATTTACATATAAATAATGATAATATGCTTAATATCCTAAAAAAAAGAACATTGTTGTACTTATATAATTTTTTATAATGTAGAAATTTATAAATTAATATATTAAAAATTAAAAATAAAACTAAAATATGATTTTGGTCAACTAATATCAATTACATTAAAATATTTAATAATATTATTATTATTTTAATTCATTTCAACTTATTTTGACATATTTAAATTAGTTTTTAACTATTTAATAATATTTAAATAGTGAACAAAATATTTAAAAAAATGACGCTCTTGACCCGTTGGTTAACGTGAACCGCCCGCTGACCTGTAATGACCCGACCGGCTTGACCTGTTATCCGAAATAACCCGACCCGTTCTCAACCCGAACCCGAAATAACCGAACCGAACCCGACTTGACCGACCCGATTGACAGCTCTATTGAGATCCTAAGTTATATGTTAGAAAACTATTTTATGAAATTTTGCTTAAAGCATCTAAATTCCTATAGTGGTATCAGAGCCTCTTTCATAAATTGATATGATCATGATTAAAGTTGTTAATTTTGATGCATGTTCTTGATTATTTTGGTTCAATTTAGTGGTAAATCTAATGTATGGATTAACTTGTATGATTACAATTGTGATTTTAATTGATTGGATGCATAAAGTTGTGACTTTTATGTATATAATATACTCAAAAATTTCAGCCTTATGACCAAAATTATGCATGTTAAAAATCTGAATTTTTTTGCTTAATTTTGACCCCAAAATCGATTTGTATGTTTAATTTTTGCAAGAGATATGATTTCTTGTATAAATCTTATCACACATAAAAATACTTGATTTTTCATGTTGGTGAAAATTGATTCAAACCCTAGAAATTTAGAATTTCATGCCTTGAATGCCCAAAATTGATTAATTTTGTATGAAATTGGTTCATACATTAATTTTTCAAAAATATTAATTTTCTAAGAAATTACACCATATTATCCTTAAAATTATCAAAATTTGTAATTGTTACAAAATTTGAGTGGGAGAAGGGGTAAAACCGTGGTTGGGGTGGCCAAAAGTGGCTCACGGCGGTGCGTGGGGGCCGGCGGCACGCCGGGGGTAGTGCGGCGGCGATCCGGGGGGCGGCTGGCTGCACGGGCTGGCTGGGGTGGTGGCTGCATGGTGCAACTCGGGTGGGGCTGAATTAGGGTTAGGGTTTGTTATCATAAGATCCTAAGTACCTTAATTAGATATAGTAACAAGATATTTTATCTCTAGAGTATATTTTATCCAATTATACATGGTAATGATCAATATTGGTATTAATTCCATATATGATTTTATTGAAGTAAAATAATAAGAAGATTGGATTAAATATTTTATTGGATAATTTAATTAATTTAATATTGAAAGTCTATTAATATGATTAATAGTCTATTATTGTCTCTTAATATTTGATATTATATTATGCATGTATGATTTAATATTATGATATTATTATTGCATGCAATGACTAGTATGGCCCAAATAGGGTAGAAAATGCGATCTGCGTATCACTATTGTTTTCTTGTACACGATCTGCGTATCGTTATGTATTTTTGTAATTTCATTTTCAAGAAATTAGATTAGATTTACATTATGTAATATAAGAGAAGAAAATCATATGAAGATTCAAGGATGGAGATCTAGAGGAGAATCAAGGATGGAGATCTAAGAGACAAGAAGAATATATGAAGATTAGATCTTATGGATTTTTAGGAGCCATACTAGGATCACATTTATTTATTTCATTTGTTTTGCTTTAAATATCTCTATGCTTATGCTTGCTTGTTTATTTATGCTATTTAGTTCAGTAGTAAATAGACTTGCATGATAAACCTAGTTCCCTTAAAAGAAAATTGAGATTTTGTCTTTTCAAATCATAACCTATGAGGCTCTTGAAATCTGATGGATAGGTTTTGCCAAAGCAAGGTGTCCATGCTTTGACCTTGGGATAGTACGGGTAAATCTATATAAGGGGTTTACAGCATTGATTTGGTTATACTCAACAAAAGATCAAAAGATAAAATTTTGGATTTTTAGGCATGGGATAGATTTGACATAAGATGTAATCTATCAACCAAGAGTTATAAATGTTATAACTAGTAAAAGTTACTTACCTTGATCACATAGGATTTAGGGAAGTGTCAAAGTACGCCTAAAGTCTTATATGAAATAGGATCTTGAAATCATTTTACTCAAAGGGAAAATTTAAAATGGATAAAATGGCACTAGCTTATTTATGTTTAAAGCATGTTTAAAAAATTTTAAGCTATTGCATGACAAGCATGATTTACATTTTGCATGTTATTTATGTTATAGTATCATGTCTATTGCATGACAAGGGTTGCTGCACTTTCCATTGGAGATTATAGTTTACCTTTACCTTCTGGTTTAGTATTAGAACTTAATAATTGTTATTCTGTCCCGTCTATTGCTAGAAACCTGATTGCGACTTGTGTTTTGGATTTAGAAGGCTATGATCTTACTCTTAAAGGTCATCGTTTTTCTATTTTCAAAGATAACATCTTTTATGTCGATGCCATATTGAGTAATGGACTCTATAATGTGGATGAAGGATCCAGCATCTATAACATAAACACCAAAAAACAAATAAAAACAAATGACTGTAGCACCACCTATCTATGGCATTGTCGTTTAGGTCACATTAGCCTAAATCGCATGAATAAGCTCCAAAAGGATGGACTTCTAACCTCATTTGATTGTGAATTATTTGAAACATGTGAATCTTGCCTAATGGGAAAGATGACAAGGTCACCTTTTACTAGAGTGAGTGAAAGGGCAACCGAGCTTTTGGCCCTAATACATACACATGTATGTGGACCAATGAGCACAAAAGATAGAGGTGGTTACAGATACTTCATAACCTTTACTGATGATTTAAGTAGATATGGATACATATACTTAATAAAGCATAAGTCTGAATCTGTTGAAAAGTTCAAAGAGTTTCAGAATGAAGTTGAAAATCAACTTGGCAAGAAAATTAAAGCACTTCGATCTGATCGTGGTGGTGAATATTTGAGTCAAGAATTTGATAATCATTTAGAAGTTGTGGGATTGTCTCACAACTAACTCCACCAGGAACGCCACAATTGAATGGTGTGTCTGAAAGGAGAAATAAGACCTTGTTGGACATTGTTCGATCTATGATGAGTTTTGCTGATCTTCCAATATCTTTCTAGGGATATGATCTCACAAATGCAGTGTTTACACTAAATAGGACTCCATCCAAAGCTGTAGATAAGACACCATATGAGTTATGGACTAGAAGAGTTCCAATTTTGTCTTTTCTAAAGATCTGGGGATGTGAAGCTTATGTAAAATGTTTACTACCTGATAAGCTTGCACCCAAATCAGATAAGTGCTTCTTTGTAGGGTATCCTAAGGAAACTAAAAGATACTACTTCTACAATCCTAGTGAGCACAAAGTGTTTGTTGCTGGGATAATGTCTTTATGGAAAAAAGAATTTGTTTCCAAAAAGTCAAGTGGGAGAAACGTTGATCTCGAAGAAGTTCGAGTAGAGCAACAAACTAAGCAACAAGATGACATGTTTTACTCTATGTCAGAGGCGACAGTATTTGGGGACCTAATCCCGCAAGGAGAGGGAACTCATACACCAGAGATAGTAGAGTCGCAAGACCCTATTCCTAACGTTTCTCTGGAATCTGATTCCAATGAGGTTCCACAAAATGTTGTGGCAGATTCTCCTGTTGTTTAGCCCACACGTAGATCAGATAGGCCCAGAGCGCAGCCAAAGAGATATGTTGATTTCATAATGACTGTGAGTTTGGACATCATGCTTTTAGAAAGCGATGAGCCTACTACATACAAGCAAGCTGTGGTGAGTCCATAATTTAAATAATGGCGTATTGCCATGAAGTCTAAAATGGATTCCATGTTTGAGAATCAAGTATGGGACTTGATAGATTTGCCAGATGGGGTAGTACCCATAGGGTGCAAATGGGTTACAAACTCAAAACAGACAAGGATGGAAACATAACAATTTTCAAAGCGAGACTGGTTACAAAAGGCTTTAAACAGATTCATGGTATTGAATATGATGAAACCTTCTCTCCAGTTGTCATGATCAGATCCATTCGGATACTCCTAGCTATTGCAGCTCATTATGATTATGAGATCTGGCAAATGAATGTCAAGACCACTTTTCTAAATCGGTATTTAGAAGAGGATGTGTACATGACACAGCCTGAGGGTTTTAAGGATCCAAAGAATCCTAGGAAAGTATGCAAGCTTAAGAAGTCCATTTATGGACTTAAGCAAGCATCAAGGAGTTGGAACCTTCGATTTGATGAAGTGGTCAAACAATTTGACTTCATCGGATGTGAAGAAGAACCTTGTGTTTACAAGAAGTTTAGTGGGAGAAAAGTGGTCTTCCGGGTCTTGTATGTGGATGACATACTACTCATTGGAAATGACATTCCTATATTGGAGTCCATTAAGGACTGACTTAAGAAGTATTTCTCAAATGAAGGACTTAGGAGAGACCGAGTACATATTAGGCATCAAGATCTATGAGATAGGTCTAAGAGACTTATTGGACTAAGTCAAGGAACTTATGTGGATAAGGTTCTTGATAGGTTCAATATGAAGATTTCCAAGAAGGGATTCTTTCCTATGCAGCATGACTTACATCTCAGCAAGAAATAGTGCACAGTGACACCTGCTGAGCTAGAGAGAATGAATGAGTAGGATTCCATATGCACCTGCAGTAGGATCCATCATGTATGCCATGGTTTGTACTTGCTCGGATGTTGCATTCGCTTTGAGTGTGGGAGATACCATTCGAGTCTAGGTGAAGCACACTGGAATACAACTAAGAACATCCTAATGTACTTAAGAAGCACTAAAGATGATTTCTTGGTGTATGGATGAGATGATGAGTTAGTCGTTAAGGAGATGTGAAGTTTTGCAAAATACATACGATTGACAACATTATAGATCCATTAACTAAACCTATACCTAAGCCCAAGCGTGACAATCACTAGGGCTAAGGGACTCAAGCACATTGAAGAATGGATTTGAGATTGTATTGTTTTGAGATTATGAATGTTGATTTCATGATTGTTGAAACATTGCATCATGTTTGTTTTGAAATAAAGTTTCATTATTATTTAATTATGGTTTAGAATTAAATAAAATGTCCTAATAATTTATAATCATCAAATATGATCATCACAAAAGTTATGGTGGATGAAACCCTATTAAGTGAACTGATATTATGAATTATGAGTTGTCCGTATTCTAAGTCATTAAATTGGACATAAATGACTCTATACAGGTATTATGTAAGTTGATTGATAGCGCCAAGTTTCACAGGCTATAGGGACATAGATATGTCTAATCAATTACATAGACATGTATGGTGGATACGCGTTGGACATACATGCCTTAAGATTCTTCAAATGAGTTGTAGAATTTTAAGTTGAACTATGATTAGTAGATTCCTCAGACATGAGTGCGATATACCTCTTGCTTGGTGATTAGTAGTCTTTGACATTGTCAAACACCGTTGTGTAAAAGGCGGCTATAAAGGCAGTGATCGGGGTTGCTGAAAATTGAGTGGGAGCTATAGTCACACAAGATTGAGAAGTCCTCCTATTTATATATCTGTATCTATGTGGATAGGAATGTTGTCTTGGCCACTTGAAGAGTAAGAACTGAAAATGCATGGCCGTGCTCAAATGGATTAATAGTAATCATTTGTTTTGACAGTTCAAGCTCGGAGTTCGATAAACAATTTGAATATTGATATGGATTACATAAGATGTTATCATATCATCAAATTAGACACTAAGTGACAACAAAATTGATATTGCACACTTGTTTAAGGACAAGTGGGAGATTGAAGGAATATGTGCATTTAATAAAGATGGCAATTACTAATAATAGAATAGGATTATAATGGAGATTTATAATCCGGATATTTTAGATAGTCTTAGTGCTTTGCTAGAAGCCAACTATGACTTATGAGATAAATTAGATTTGACCCATTGCTATTATATATGAGTCCTATAAGGTCACACACAATAGAGTAATTGGATTGGATCAAGCAAAACTGAAGGCCCAATAAGGCTTTAGGATTGTCGGTCATGTGGGAGATTAATGAGGTGGATTGCTAACCAAGTAAGAAATAATAGTTATCTATTACTTGATGATAAAAGGAAATATATCTTGTGAGATATGATATAGGATAATATAATTGTATAGATATATTTTATATGCCTTTTCCACATAATAAAAGGTAGCTAATATTGTATTAGCTAATTTGAAGTCTCACATGAACATTGATTGAAGTCAGATTGCAAGTGAAACCAAAAGCCACAATTTGTCTTGCACGACCGTAACTCCAAAATGGTTGGAGTCTTGTTCGTTCGTTCTAGCAAACGAAAACAAGACGATTTAGTACCATACTCGTGTGGACCAAGTAGAGGAGTCACACTTGAGGCTCTATTCTTCATGGTGATCCCGGAAACAAGTTTTGCATCAAAAGGTATGTTACTCTTTCATATGTGGTTAGTATCAAGTTTATGCAATAGATCCTAAGTTAGATGTTAGAAAACTGTTTTATGAAATTCCGCTTAAAGTTTCTAAATCCCTACACATTTTAACAATGTTAGATAGACATAACTCTAGTTTTGTTAATGTGTCTCCATAGGGACAAAATCATTACATGATGATTGTTGGACCATGATTTATTTAACCCATCAAGCCGGCCCAAATGAGTAGACTGGGCCATCCTCTAGAAGAGCTGTGAGGCAGAAGTGAACGTTGAAGGAGATATCGGAAGACTGGTGGACAGATCGACGACTCGCGAAAATCTCGGAAGTCTGGCTACGTTAGTTTAGATCAGGAATTAGCATAAATATGGAACTTGATTATCTTTGTAGAAGACATTATCATTTCTACTGAATACAAGCTACAATTCATTGCTTTCTTACTCACTATTGCGATCATCCTCTATCTCAGTTCTTAATTTCGGTATTAAGGCGACCGACAGTTAAATCTCTTGATTTGATCAGTCTCCCACTCGAGGGAGATAGGCTTGTTTTTGTTCTCATTTAATCTTATATCGTCTAGATCTCTAGTTAATTTGGATTGTCTAGATATTATTGTTCTAATTGTTGTCTAGTTGCCCTTCTCTAAACGATTTAGGTCGGTTCAATCTTTTCTCCCCAAAACAATGATATTTTATTTACATCAGTTTTCGTAGTACTCTTGATAGCTAGCCAACGAATAATACTTGTTGAAACAATGATGTTCCCTCTAGTTTTGATGATGATAAACTCAAATGCACTTGATGGTTTTATTGTGACTATAAGTTTCAGGAATGAAAACGAACGAGGAAAACCATGAGAATAATCAAAACAGAGACTACAAGGAATAGAGAAGTCAACAATGGAACAACGGGCTTGAGTCAACAAGAGAAAAGAGACGCGCGTTTGTGAAGAGGAAAATCGAAGGGAACAACCCCAAGAAATGATAAGATGCGCGCTGACGAGGCTAATGTCGTGATGCCTATCAAAGTAATCCCCAAAAACCTAACTAAGTATAGTAGACAAGCAAGTGTCGAATCCCACAGGGAGGTAAGTACTCTTCCTAAGTGCAAAGGGTTGTATGCCAATGGTAACAAATGGGGGTTTTGGTTTGTTGTCACGTAAACAAAGTAAATTAAAGCAAAAGGTGTAATCAAATGATGAGAAATAACTTAGCCGGACAAATATCCACTATTCAGTTTGATTGGTTGATCCTAGATTATCTCAAATTCCTTCTTATGAATATTCTTGTCCCTATTCTGAAATAGTTATCAGTCCAACCAGTCTTGGTCACCCTAACTATCAAATAACCAAGAAACCATCAAGATTCAATTCAATAGCAGCAGTAAGCATAGGAATTAACCAGGATACATGCAATACTTAACAACCCATCAGTACTCGACATGTAATCAATTCTCTTCACAATAAACTAGTCCAACCAGTCCTAGAATATCATGTTTGCTACACAAGATACGAGATTTCAACTAGAAATATCCAAACCCTAGCAATAGATAATTACTAATATCAACTAGTTGATCAGGCCAGTCAAATCAGCAAGAATCAATGGGATGAAGCTCAAAGAGAAAAGATATAATCAAAGGAAAGGAAATAGAGTTATAATCTCACAACCAAATACAAACGAAGGCTTCAATCGTCGGACTAAGCAAAAGTTGCTTAGTTCTTCATAGTCTTCAAAGCATAAAAACTCTAAGGGAAAAACTGAACGATAATGTTGTAAACTTGAATAATGAATGTGAAAAGGCTGCTAATGAAAAGAAAGATAAAACCTAGCAAAACCTAGTTTCCAAAAGATAGGAAATAATATCATAAAAGGAAATAAACGAAATAAAAGAAAAGAAATAAAGTAAAATAAACTCGGACAAAATCCCGGCTCCCGCGCGTATGAACAGTGTCCACGACCGCGGGTTATCTTCCGCGATCGCGGAAAACTCTCTGGAGCTCCTCGCTGTTTCTTCAATCCACGACCGCGGCGTATCCTTCCGCGCCCGCGGAAATCTTCCTGTAGCGTCTTCTTCTTCTCTTGTGGTCTTCTCTCGTGGCATCACCTCCATCTTCTATATGTCTTCATTTAAGCTCTCAAAACCACCAAATCAACATTTCTTCTCCACAACTCCATTCTCCTAACTTATGCTCTAAACCCATACAAATAGTACCTAAAACTCCGGTAACAACTCCTAGTTACGCACTACAAAGTAGAGTGGATC
This sequence comes from Rheum nobile, assembly GCA_027886185.1. NCBI lineage: Eukaryota > Viridiplantae > Streptophyta > Magnoliopsida > Caryophyllales > Polygonaceae > Rheum > Rheum nobile. Next base: position 1,349,857 of record WOAB01000207.1, on the reverse strand, counting down.
AAATTCCTCCATGCTTAAACCTTGCTCGTCCTCGAGTAAGATAATAGAAACCTACTCCTCTAATGTAATACCCAAGGTCTCAGGAAGCACAACAAAATTATCTCCACTAAGAATTGCACCTAAACATGAATCTCCAAGTACCAACACATCAACACAAGCTTAAAGGAAAGCAGAGTACTTCCCCCAAGCTTAACCCGAACACCATAGAGTGAAAGTAACCATCTAATCCTAGCCTCCATCTATCTTCGTATACCTCCCAAAGTGACCTACCCGAATCCTCCTTATATCACCTCTTCTTATGTCACCACGCCAGGAAAAATGAGAAATCCTAATAATCACTCTTCTTCTTTTCACTCATTTTGCCAAGGCGCCCTTTCGGGTTTTCACCAAGCCACTCATTTCATTTTTCAATAGATGGGCTCACAAAAACTCACATTACTCTTGACCTCATATTAACCCAGCCTAATGTTGGTCCGGGCCACCTGCTTATTACCTAAACCGCCCTTTCAGGTTTTTGACTTAGCCCAGGAGTATCTTTTTTGTCTTTTTTTCTCATATTTTTGACTTTTTCAATTTAATTTTTTTTATTCAGACGACTAGCAAGTATAGATCACTCCCCCATGCTTAAATATTGCATTGTCCTCAATGTAATGAAAGACAAAAAGATAAAGCACATGGAAAAGCAGAAAAGTACTCACACCGTCGCCGAGGTGGCCTGGATGTGGATGTTGGGGCTGGCGGTAAATCATTGAAAACACGTTGATGAGGCTAAAGTCGTGATGCCTATCAAAGAATCCCTAAAAAACTAACTAAGTATAGCATGCAAGTAAGGGTCGAATCCCAAGGGAATCAAAGGATCTATCTCTAAATATGCAAGCAAGTTGTCAACTAAGAACTAAGGGGGGGTTTTTGTGGGTGTAAGTTCTAAACTAATGAATGAAAACTAGCAATGATTAAAGTGGTTGTAAAGTATGATGGTGAGGGTATTCCACCTAACAAATATCCATACTTCAGTATGATAGGTTGATCCTAGGTTTCTCTTGTTCAATCAATCCAATGGTTGTCCTAATCCCTATTCTGAATTAGTTACCAATCCAACTAGTCCTGGCAACCCTAACTATTGAACGCACAAGAAACTATCAAGATTTAGAACAATAGTTGCAGGGAGAATAGGAATAGATAGGTGCATGCAGTACTTAACAACTCGTCAGTATTTAACATGCATTTGATTATGTTCACAATAAACATTCACAACTCATTCTAGTAAATTGTGGTTGCTACTTAAGATAAGGAATTCCAACTCGAAACAACCAAACCCTAGCGATAGAAAATTACCAATAACAACTAGTTGCGTCCAGCAAGCAAAATCAATAATAATCAATATGAATAAGCACAAGAGAATCAAAACAACCCAAAGGAAATAGAACAAGATTTATAACCTCACAACCAAATCAAACTATAGGCTTCAATCGTCAGGCAGAATAATGGAAATTAGTTCCTTCTCATGGTTTGTGAACAAGAACTAGGGAAAAGAACAAAACGTAAAACTAAAACTGAATAATGAATGAGTTCTAGGGAAACTAGGTATAACCCTTAGCTAAACCTCAACTCATAAGATAACAAACACTATCCTTCCATAAAGAAATAAAAATGGAATAAAAATAACTAATGAAAAAGGAAAATAACTTAAGAGTTCGGAAAGAACAACACGGCGCACTGGCATGCACTTCCGCGATCGCGGAAGGATTTCCGCGGTCGCGGAAATTGCACCTTTCAGGTTCTTGGCTACGACTTCTCCGCGGGTGTCGTCCGCGGGCTGCTCCGGTCGCGGCTGCTCCTTGGATGCTCCAAATGGCTTCTTTTCTTCATTCTTCCTTCGGTCTTCACTTGTGGTCTCTTCTTCCATCTTCAATAATTCTCCGTTTACGTACTTGAGACCACCAATTCGACATATCTTCAATTCACTCCAATCTTCTAACATATCCTCTAAAACAATCCAAATGGCACCCAAAATAACCGTAACAACTCCTAGTTACGCACTACAAAGTAGAACGTATCAAATTCCCCCATGCTTAGACCTTGCTCGTCCTCGAGTAAGCTAAAAGAAACCTACTCCTCCAAATGAAATACCCAAGGCCTCAGGAAGCACAACAAAACTCTCTCAACTAAGAATTGTACCTAAACAATGAACTACCAGGTACCAACACAATAAGCACAACATACAATCAAGCTCTAAGGGAAGCATGGAACTTCCCCCAAGCTTATCACAGACACCATAATAGAGTAATGTGATCATCTAGTCCTAGCCTCCATCTAACTTCTTATCGCTCCAGAGTGACCTACCCGAATCCTCCTTATTACTCCAACACTTATGTCGCCACGCCATGAACAATGAGGAATCCTAAAAATCACTCTTCTTGTTTTCAATCCTAAAAATCACTCTTCTTGTTCTCGATCATCTGCTCCTGAAGGGATCTCACATCCCTTCCAAACTCGTCCTGCCTCAGAGAAAACCCACGCATCTGGGACAATATCTCATCCTGACACGACCCAGAGTAGGACGGGGCAGCTCCCCCACTAGACATACCAGCCTCAAAACGCTGGTCTGCAGCAACCTCAGGCGCCTCTATCTGCATCTGTCCTGCCCCAGCCTAGGGCTCTTCCTCATCATCGGCCGATAGCGCAAAGTCAGCAGCAGTAGGCCCGAAGGGCATCGGACGGGGAAGTCGCATCCTATGCCCCCCCTCTCAAGATAACCAGATGTAATTCCCAGACTGCACCTGCAACAACTTTGCCCGCCGGAGCTGGCTCTCATCATACTCGTGTATGCCGTCCAAAGGCACGGCTCCCGAAAGATCAATAAACTCATGAGCAATTAGGGAGATCATCCCACCCTGACGTGGCCTAAGGTCGTTATGCCAAATCAAAGTAAACCTCAACTTCCAAACTAGTATAGTAAGTAAGCAAGGGTCGAAATCCCAAGAGAATCACAAACGTCTGTATTCCTGTCACAAATTAAATACCAATCGAACAATAGTAACAAAGGGGGGGGGGGGGGGGGTTTGAGGTTTGGTTTTGATAATGTCTAAAGATGTCTCAAATAAAAGGGAAAATATTCCTCCTAGCAAATATCCATAATTCACTAAAGATGGCTGATCATAGACTATCTCGAATTCTTCTTCCTTCCTATGGTTGTTCCTGTCCCGATCGTGAGTAGATTAATAGGTCAACCAGACCTAAGAACCCTTACCAGTGAATAACCCTAGCACCACTAGTGATTCAACCCAAAGGCAGCCAAAAGCATTCAGCATACAATTATCTCTCCCTACGATAAACAATCTCAACCAGGTCATACAAATCGCAGTTGCTACAGCAGAATATGATGTTAGCCCAACAGTTTCCTAATCCTAGCAGTCAGAAAATCACCAATAACAACTAGTTGCGCAGGCTAGTGAAATCATTAAGATTCAATAAGAATAAGCTTAGAAGAGATAATACAATCCAATAGGAACTCGAATACAAAAAACAGTCTCACAACCAAAATCCAATGAATGCTTCAATTGCCAGGCGGAACCAAGAAGGTTAGTTCCTCCTCATGTTCTTCATAAATTAAGAAAAGAAAAGTGAAAAGTAAAACTCAACTGAATCTAGATCTGCCTCCTCAAAACCTAAAACTAAGAGAGTATATATAGGTGGGCTAACAAATGACCTAGCCCAACTGAAAATAAAAAAAAAACAAAAACAATTAAAATGAAATAAAGAAATCAGGAAAGATAGATTCAAGAAATCCCGAAATAAGTCTGCCGTGATGACCCGCGATCGCGGGTAATGGACCGCGATCGCGGTTGCTTGTAGCTCTACGCTCTTCGCATTCTTCCGCGCCTGTAGAAATATCTCGAATGCCCCGAAGTCCCGCGATCGCGGCACCCTTGCCCGCGGTCGCGGTTAATGCTCGACCTTCTGCGCCTGCACTCTTCTCTTCTACTCTTCTATAGGCCTTCTCTTGGCTGCTTCTTCTTCAATGTCTCTAACAATCTTCAAGTAGGCTCAAACATCTCCAAAAACACCAAGACTTCGCCTCCGAAATCCATGCACATGAATGTGTCTAAAGCTACCCGAATGACACCAATAAATCCTCTAATGGCTCTTAGTTAAGCCCTACAAAGTAGTGGTTATCAAACTCCCCCACACTTAGACCTTTATTCGTCCTCGAGTAAACTAACAAAGAGTCTACTCCTCCAATGCAGCACCCAAGGTCTCAGGAAGCGTGTCCTCCAACTAAGAGTCACCTAACCCATGCCAAGCTCCTGGCGTCAATCCACATGCACAATACATTCTCCATCAACAAGCTTTAAGGGGCAAGTAGAGTACTTCCCCTAAGCCTAACCCGGACATCCAATAGTGTGAGAAGCCTCTAATCCTAGCCTCCATCTATGACTCCTTATTCCTCCCAGAGTGACCTACCCGACAATCCTTCTTTGTCTCCACTTCTTATGTCGCCCCGTCGGTAAAATGAGATCCTAGAAAAAACACTCCTCTTCTTTTCACTCATTTTGCCTAGGAGCTCTTTCGGATTTTAATCCTAGCCACTCATATTTTTCTCATAGATGTGCTTACATAAGCTCACGCCACTCAGACACCTTATTACCCCAGCCTAGCGTTGGTCCGGGTCACCTGCTTATTACCCAAGCCACCCTTTCGGGTTTTTGACTTGTCCCAGGATTTTCAATTTTTTTTTGTGGTAAATAACAAAAACTCGAAATTGCTGGAATTCGAAAATGCTGAATCGACTACTGAATCAAATGTGCTGAAACGAATACAAAAATAGAAAGTAAATATAGATTCCTCCCCCACACTAAAAGATCACATTGTCCTCAATGTAGAAAGGACAAAGAAAAAGAATTGGGGGGAAAGAATTATACTCACTTTGGTGGTGTGGATGGTATCGCGGGACCTTGTCCCTTGAAAAAGGCCTCCTGTCTGTGGCGTAGAAGTGCCACTTGTCCCTCAATATCATCAAAGCGTGTGACCGAATACTGGTGTAGGCGGTCTAAGTCCAACGCAAATGCTTGTACAGCTGCCGCCGTTGTGGTCTGCTGGGTGTAGATCTCCTCATGTCTGGCCGAAATGCGAGCTAGAAGGTCCAGGATTTGGCTGGGTGAGCCAGACGTTGGGGCCTCCTTTCTCGCGGGTGGTCGGGCAGGCGCTGGTAGTACTCTAGGTTTGTCCGAAGGTAGGGCAAAATCCCATGCTGTCAGACCAAAGGGCATTGGTCGCGGTAGCGTCATCCTGTGGTCCCCTGCGGCATGAGATAACCAAACGAATCCGTCCCTACGATCACCATATATGAGCTTGGACTTCCTCAATTGGTCAATGTTGTAAATGAAGGAACCAGGGACCGGCGCTAGCGTGGTCTCTTCGGGATCAAAGTACTTCAAAGCGATAAGGGTGATCATACCCCCAAAAACAGTTATGCCTGCGTCCTTCTTTTGCGTCTTCTGGACGGAATACATGAAAATATCCGCCCAGTCTGGAACTGTCTCACTTTCTGGGGTGGGACACCATAGGATCGCCAGGTCGACACATGAAATCTTGTTTACCTCCCCTTGACCCAAGAATGCAAGTGCAAGCACTTTGTGGATCAAACGTAGGCAAGGGTGGGTAATTTTGTAGTTATACTCTCCTCTAGTGTCGAACTCTTCCCCTGTAGCTTGCAACCAGACGTTGGGCCATGGCTACTGTTCGGGTGGCTGGGGAAAATTTTGGTAGCCGGTAGGTGCCGCGATCGCGGGTGAACAGGGTGCGGTCGCGGTTGGCTTTCGGTAGTCGGGACACGACAGGGGGTCATCTTCGGCGATCGCGGTTTTGATGGGCGCGATCGCGGGGTGTAGGGTCTTGGTACGGCGATGGCGGTGGGTTAGACGAAAAGAAAAGAATGATGGGAAAGGTGGATGGGTGATGGTTATGAGGGGTGACGATAGGGTTTGGAAAGATAGAAAGTGGTGAAAAAGTGAAAGGTGGGGATAGGGAAGTTACCAAAGGGAAAAGATTTGCTGCCATATTTCCGATTTTTTTTTTTGAACTAACAGAGAAGTTGTTGCAACGTCGGATGGGCCGCGATCGCGGTTTGGTCTCGGCTGGCTGCAACGAGTTAGTTCACATGGAAAAATATGACGGGCAAAGAAAAGAAAAAACTAAAAGCAATGCGAAAAGAAGATTATAAAGAAGTGTACCTCGGGTTGCCTCCCGAGCAACGCCTTGTTTAACGTCCTGGCTTGACGTTATCCCCTCGTCTCTAATCTACGTCAGGCGGATCCTCCAGGTTGAGATCTTCCTGCTCTATGGGGTGTGGTCTTTCGTAGTAAGGTTTCAGGCGTTGACCATTCACCTTGAATGTGGAACCACTGGCTGGGTTTTACAGATCCACCACGCCATAGGGGTATGCATGAGCGACTGTGTAGGGACCTGTCCAACGAGACCTAAGCTTTCCTGGAAAGAGCCTCAAGCGTGACGTGAAAAAGAGAACCTTGTCCCCGGCCTTGAATTCTTTTCGGAGAATGTTCTTATCATGCCACACCTTGGTCTTTTCTTTGTAGATTACTGCGTTGTCGTATGATTCCAGGCGTAAATCTCCTAATTCCTGTAGCTGCAGCTTCCGGAACGCTCCCACCTCATCGATCCACATATTGCAGTTCCTCACAGCCCAGTGGGCCTTATGCTCTAGCTCCACAGGGAGATGACAAGCCTTTCCAAACACCAATCTGTATGGTGACATTCCAATGGGTGTCTTATAGGCTGTACGGTAGGCCCATAGAGCGTCATCCAGCCTCAGGCTCCAATCCTTGCGGTTCGGGGAGACTGTCTTCTCTAAAATGGTTTTGATCTCCATGTTTGATATCTCTGCTTGGCCATTTGTCTGGGGATGGTATGCTGTGGAGATATTCTGTGTGACATGGTACTTCCTGAGTAAAGCACTGACTATCTTGTTACAGAAATGAGTACCTCTGTCACTGATGAGCACTCGTAGGATTCCAAAGCGGGCAAAGATGTTTGCTTTGAGGAATTTTGCCACCACTTTGGAATCGTCTGTCCTGGTGGCCTTGGCTTCTACCCATTTTGAGACGTAATCGACGGCCAACAGTATGTATAGGTTTCCGAAAGAGCTGGGGAAGGGCCCCATGAAGTCGATCCCCCAGACATCGAAGATCTCGCAGAAGATCACGAGTGATTGTGGCATCTCATTTCTTCTGGAAATGTTTCCCATGCGCTAACATCTATCACATGCTTTGCAGAAAGAATGCGCATCCCGGAATATATGTGGCCAAAAGAAACCTGAATCTAGCACCTTCCGAGCTGTTTTGGAAGGCCCGAAATGTCCACCGTGTGCATGGGAGTGGCAGAACGCTAAAACCGATTGCACTTCATCGTCTGGCAAGCATCTTCGAATTACTTGATCGGCACAATGCTTCCAAAGGTATGGGTCATCCCAGACGAAGTGTTTGGCCTCGCTTCGCAACTTGTCCCTTTGAGCTTTCGGGAAGCATGGGGGAAATTCACCCCTGGCGAGGAAGTTGACTATGTGGGCGTACCAAGGTTTAGGGTCATTCAAGGCCCACAGAGTCTCGGTGTACTGAACTGGGGTGCCACGATCGCGGCTACAGACCCGCGATCGCGGTTCCTTCTCGACCACGAGCATGCTACAGACCGATTCTTGCTTCTGGATCGACGCCCCGCAGTCGCGGTTTGCACCCCGCGATCGCGGTTTGTTCTCGACCTGGACGCTGAACAGCATATCGTCTGGGAAATCTCCCCGAATGGGTGCTTGGTATTCCGGCTTGTCCTCCTCATGCACCAATCGGCTTAGATGATCAGCGACTAGATTCTCCGCTCCCTTCTTGTCTTTAATCTCTATATCAAATTCGTTGAGCAGGAGAATCCATCGAATTAGCCGGGGCTTGGCCTCCTTCTTCGTCATGAGATAACGAAGTGCAGCATGATCAGTGTATATAATCACTTTAGTTCCTAGGAGGTACGGTCGAAACTTCTCCAGTGAAAATACCACGGCCAGCAACTCCTTCTCCGTGGTGGAGTAGTTCCTCTGAGCTCCGTTCAGGGTCATGGATGCGTAATGAATGACATGTGACGCTCTTCCCTCTTTCTGCCCCAGAACTGCTCTTCGTGGGCCCGGGCCGTAGCCAAAATCCGGGCCCGTTTTTGCGGGCCCGGACCGAGCCCGTTTGTCGGGCCCAAGGGGCTAACCGGGCCCGCCCGGAAGAACGAGCTGGCCCGCATGGCATATAACTTATATTTAAATTATTTTTGGTATATTTTTTTGGTATTTAGCGGGCCGGGCCGGCCCGTTAAATTATTATTTTTTATGTATTTTCTAGGTTATATTTATTTTTTTAATATATTTTTAAATATATTTTTATATAATTTAAATTTTATACGGGCCGGGTCGAGCTGCCCGTACGGGCCTGACCCTATTACCGGGCCCGGCCCGCCAGCCCGACCGGGCCGGGCCAATTGGCCTGCCAGCCCGAACGGGCCGGGCCAACCGGCTCGTTCGGGCTTAAACCCCTGTCCAAGCCGGTTTTGCTTGGCGGGCGGGCCGGGCGGGCTGGCCCGCGTTTGCTCAGGTCTAGATGTGGGGCTGGGAAGGATGGGGTAGATTTAGGTTTTGGGTTTTGGGAAAGGGAAAGAAAGGAAAAGGGAAAAAGATAACAGGTGGGGTATTTTGATTTTTTTTCTTTTTTCTTTTCGAAGAACAAAACCTGAGGTGGATTCCGCGGTTGCGGAAAGAAATGCTTCTGACTTCATTATTTGTTCTTCGAGGCCCCTACCTGCACGTCAGTCTACTAACAAAAATACACGAAATATAAAACAAAGGAAATAAATTATTTTCTTACCTCGGGTTGCCTCTCGAGCAGCGCCATAGTTATTGTCGTGGCTCGACATGGTTCCCTTCACTGAGTCTCAGTAATTGGTTCCTCAAGAACCGACTCATCTATCACCTCGTTGCTAAATCCCTCGTGGTAAGGTTTTAACCTTTGACCATTCACTTTGAACACCCTGTCGTTCTTTTCATCATGTATATCAACTGCTCCATGTGGAATAACTTGAGTAACAACATAGGGACCCGCCCATCGGGAACGGAGTTTCCCTGGGAAAAGTTGTAAGCGAGACTGGAATAGTAGGACTTTGTCTCCGACGTTGAAGTCCTTCCGCAATATGTTCTTGTCATGCCAGGCCTTCGTCTTCTCCTTGTAGATGACGGCGTTGTCATAAGCATCCAGTCGAATCTCTTCTAACTCTTGAAGTTGCAACTTTCGAAACTCTCTCACTTCATCGATTTGCATATTGCACTTCTTCACAGCCCATAATGCTTTGTGCTCAAGTTCCACCGGAAGATGGCATGCTTTTCCATACACTAATCTAAACGGGGACATCCCAATGGGAGTTTTATAGGCTGTACGGTAAGCCCACAAAGCATCATTTAACCTCAAACTCCAATCCTTCCTATTTGGAGCGACTGTCTTCTCAAGAATGACCTTGATCTTTCTGTTTGACACTTCAGCTTGTCCATTAGTTTGTGGGTGATAAGTTGTGGAAACTCTCTGCGTAACATGATATTTCTTCAATAGCCCCCTCACAGTTGAGTTGCATAAGTGAGTCCCCCTGTCACTTACCAAAGCCTTTGGGGATACCAAATCTAGCGAAAATGTTCTCGTTTATGAAATCTGCCACCACTTTAGAGTCATCAGTCCTGGTGGCCTTCGCTTCCACCCATTTGGAAACGTAGTCCACCGTAAGTAAAATATAAAGATTCCCAAAGGAGTTAGGAAAGGGTCCCATAAAGTCAATCCCCCAAACATCAAAAATCTCACAAAAGATTAATGGTGCTTGTGGCATCTCATTCCTTTGGGACATATTCCCCATTCTCTGGCATCGATCACAGGATTTACAAAAGGCATTTGCATCCCGAAAGATGTGTGGCCAGTAGAATCCTGCTTCCAATACCTTCCTAGCAGTTTTATTTGGCCCAAAGTGGCCCCCACATGCATGAGAATGACAAAAGGCTAAGACAGATTGTACCTCATTATCCGGAATACATTGACGGATTACCTGGTCAACGCAGTGTCTCCAAAGATAGGGGTTGTCCCATGCGTAGAATCGAGACTCACGCCGAATTTTGTCTTTTTGTGCCTTTGCAAGGTTCGGAGGGAATTCTGCTCGAACGAGGAAGTTCACGAGGTTAGCGTACCACGGCTTGAGTGTGCGGAGCCCAAGGAGTACTTCTTCAGAGCACAGCTCCAATGATGACTCAGAGGTGTTTCCGCGATCGTGGGTCTCAGTCCGTAATCACGGATAATCTTTGAGAGAATTTACGAGAACAACAGACGCATCAGGTGATTTTCCGCGGTCGCAGAAATATTTCCGCGATCACGGAAAATGTTCTTCATCTGGGGCTGTTCGTGGTGTGTCCAGGAATTTGCCACGGTCGTGGATATGTGTCCACGGTCGCAGAAAATGTTATGTCGTAACCCCACAGAGTGTCTCGTCAGGAAAATCTCCCTGAATTTGCGCCTCTTTCTTCGATCTATCCTCTTCGTGTACGAGCCTGCTTAAGTGATCAGCCACCAAGTTCTCGACTTCCTTTTTATCTCGGATCTCCACATCAAACTCACTCAGCAGCAGTATCCATCGAATTAATCTTGGTTTTGCCTCTTTCTTCGTCAATAGATACCGAAGAGCTGCATGATCCGTGTAGATGATCACCTTGGTACCCAACAAATATTGTCTGAATTTCTCCAGGGCAAACACGACAGCTAATAATTCTTTCTCCGTGGTGGAGTAGTTCCGTTGCGCTCCATTCAGAGTCATAGAAGCATAATGAATCACATGAGACGCTCGTGCTTCTTTTTGCCCAAGGACTGCACCTACAGCATAATCACTAGTGTCACACATAATCTCGAAGGGGCGAGACCAATCCGGTGCTTGAATAATCGGTGCACTAGTGAGGCAAGCTTTCAAATCATCAAATGCCTTTTTGCGCTCGTCGTTAAGCTCAAAATTCACTTCCTTCTTCAGCAGCTCGCATAGAGGTGATGAGATCTTTGAAAAGTCTTTAATAAACCGGTGGTAGAAACCTGCATGGCCTAAGAAAGAACGCACTTCACGCACATTAGTAGGATAAGGCAGAGACTGAATTACATCAATCTTTGCCGTATCGACCTCAATACCTCTAGCAGACACTATATGACCTAATACAATGCCTTGCTCGACCATAAAATGACACTTTTCAGAATTTAGAACCAAGTTGGTATCTACACATCTTTGAAGCACAAGTGATAAATGGTCTAAGCATGCGTCAAAACTATCACCATGGAGTGTAAAATCATCCATAAAAACCTCAATAAACTGCTCCACATACTCAGAAAAAATTCTTACCATACACCTTTGGAATGTTCCGGGTGCGTTACACAACCCGAATGGCATCCTGCGATATGCAAAAGTACCAAAAAGGCATATAAATGTCGTCTTTTCTTGATCCTCCGGTGCTATGGCTATCTTAAAATACCCTGAGTATCCATCCAAGAAGCAGTAGTAGGGGCGACCAGCCAGTCGCTCGAGCGTTTGATCAATAAAGGGTAGAGGAAAATGGTCTTTCCTAGTTACCGCATTCAGCTTACGGTAGTCAATGCATACTCTCCATCCAGTTTGCACTCGGGTGGGGACCAACTCTCCTTGTTGATTCTCTACAACTGTGATCCCTCCCTTCTTTGGGACAACTTGTGTCGGGCTCATCCATTTACTGTCTGAGATGGGGAAAATCATTTCAGCCTGTAGGAGTTTCAGCACCTCCTTTTTCACCACCTCCATCATTGGTGGATTGAGTCTTCTCTGTGGTTGTCTCGATGGCTTGGCATCTTCCTCCATTAAAATTCTGTGCATACAGGTAGAGGGACTAATCCCTTTTATGTCGGCGATGGTCCATCCCAAGGCTGTCTTGTGTTCCTTAAGCACTGCCACCAGTTTCTCCTCTTGATCCTTGGAAATCTTGTTAGAGATAATGACCGGTAGTGTGTCATCCTTGCCCAGGAAGGCATACTTGAGGTGGTCCGGTAGTGGCTTGAGTTCAATCTCTGGTGCCTGCACAACAGAAGGTAAAAGCCTCTCGCTTGGCACTGTTAGTGGGATGGGGCCATTGCCCAAAGAATGGAAATGGGGTGTACTGTGTGCTAAGTGAGCCACAGTTTCCTGCAAGTTAGTGTCTATAGCATAATACTCATGTGGTTCTTCAATGGCATTCTCAATAGCAGATTGCAACTCATCAGAACAAGTAGTATCAAAGACATCTTGCACAATAGGATCAATCACATCAATAGCACACAGAGAATTATCATCAATGGGGTGTTTCATAGCATCATATATGTTGTACTCCACCTTTTCCCCATCAAATTCCATAGTAAGGGTTCCACTACTTACATCAATCTTTGTCTGGGATGTTTTCATAAATGGCCTACCTAACAGTATAGGGGCTGCATTTTTATCGTGGTCCATATCCAGCACAAAGAAATCAGCAGGAAAAATCAAGTTGTCAACCATTACCAGGACATCTTCAACTACCCCTTTCGGGTACACATTAGATCTATCAGCCAATTGGACAACTATTCATGTTTCATGCAATGGTCCTAATTGTAAAGATTCATACAAGGAGTAAGGCAAAACATTTATAGATGCACCAAGATCTAACATAGCTTTCTCAAATTTAGTGTCACCTATAACACATGGAATACTAAAATGCATGGGTCACCACACTTTTTAGGCATACGCCTTTGAAAAACAATAGAGACTTGTTCACTTACCTGAACCTTTTGCTTCCCTTTCAATTTCTGATTCCTCTTGATCGTGTATAGCTCCTTAAGAAATTTTGCGTATCGAGGAATGCTTTTGACAAGTTTAAGTAAAGGGATGTTTATCTCACATTTGTTGAAGGTCTCGAAGAGTTCCTTGTCATTCTCCGGCCTTCTAGTGTCCAATAGCGCTTCAGGGAATGGCGCGGGTGGTTTCGACGAGCCGAGCGGTGGAAAATTTGGCCGAACATAATCATCCTTGACAAGTACAGGTGATCCGCGGTTACGGAGTGGTTCCCGCGGTCGCGGAGTGGTTCCCGCGGTCGCGGAACTGCATTTGTGTCTTCGGATACATCAGGGGACAATCCGCGATCGCGGATTTCATTCCGCGGTTGCGGAAAATGCTCGACCTGTTCCTCGTTTGCATGGCTTTTTCCGCGGTCGCGGAAAATATTCCGCGATCGCGGAATTTCTTCAGAAAATACACCGCCTTCTAGTACTGGTCCGCGGTCGCGGAATGTCTTCTGTGGCGTCTTTTGCTACTGTAGCTCCGTTTCCAGCCATATTCTCTTTCACATGATCACCCTCCTCTGTCAAGGGTGTGATTCCCAACTATATACCACTCCTTAGTGTCATCGTACATACCTTTTCTCTTGGGTTCTCTACCGTAGGACCTGGTATTTGCCCAGAATCCCTGACCTCAAATTTACTCAACATTTGAGCGACTTGTCCAAACTGATTCTCCAAGTTCTGAACATTAGACTTCGTCTCGTGCTGTTGTTGGACCACTGCGTGAATTTGTGACCCTATCGAGGTCACATGATTAGTCAAGGTCGCTATGCTCTGCACGATAATGTTGAGCTTATCATCACCGGGCGTGGGCAAGCTTGCGTTTTGGCCTTGGGATCTATGCGCATATGGTTGCCCATACTGTTGCTGATCACCATACGGATTGAACTGTTGTTGGTAGGGATTGAACTCCTGGTTATCATGGCCATGAGGAGGATATTGCTGATTTCCGTATCTCGGATTGTTGTGATCCCTCCACCCTGAGTTGTAGGTGCTTGAATACGGTTCATATCTCAGCCTCTGCGGACCAAAACCTCTTACAGCGTTCACTTCAGCTTCGGGATCTCCGAGTGTTGGGCAGTCATCAGTGGGATGCAGCAGATCATGACATATTCTGCAGGCTTTAACCGGCCTTGCTGCACAGGGGTTCACCCTTCTATTGAATTGTCGTGAGCTTTCAGCTAGCTCAAAGAATAACTCAAATGCTACAGCTGGCGTCTTGTTCATAATGCTACCGCCACAGGCTGCGTTCACCAGTCTGCAGTCATCATCCAGAAGCCCACCATATAGATAGAGAATGAGATCTTGGTCAGAATAACCATGGTATGGACAACTAGATATCAACCTCCTGAATTTCTCATAATACTCATACAAAGTTTCACCGGCCTACTGTTCAATATTACTGATGCTCTTCTTTAGGCTGTTCAACTTCGTAGCAAGAAAGTATTTTTCTAAGAAGGCATTTTTCATCTTTTCCCACGTATCAATACTGCTAAGGAACCAAATAGTAAAACCAATACTTGGCCGCATCCTTCAAAGAGAAAGGAAAGGCCCTCAGCTTGATCTGGTCCTCAGTGACTCCAGCAGGTTTCATGCTTGCACAGACGGAATGAAATTCAACGAGATGCTTGTTAGGATCATCTCCATTCAGACCGTGGAATTGTGGGAGAAAATGAATCAAACCAGATTTCAATTCAAAGTTCACTCCTTCATCCAAAGAAGGAAACTGAACAGCAAGCTCTTGATGTGCCCATTTGGGTGCGGTCAACTGTCTCAAGGTACGCTGTTGGTCAGCCATCTTAGAAAGTCTCACACACTTCTCTGTTGAATCAAAAGACTAGAGTAGACGGATTAGTAGCACAGGTGTGGATCGTAAGATAGATCCACACAATAGTTGACAAACAAACAAACAAACAAACAAACAAAGAAATAGAAAATTAATTCCCCGGCAACGGCGCCAAATTTGATGAGGCTAAAGTCGTGATGCCTATCAAAGAATCCCTAAAAACCTAACTAAGTATAGCAGGCAAGTAAGGGTCGAATCCTAAGGGAATCAAAGGATCTATCTCTAAATATGCAAGCAAGTTGTCAACTAAGAACTAAGGGTTTTTTTTTATGGGTTTAAGTTTTAAACTAATGAATGAAAACTAGCAATGATTAAAGTGGTTGTAAAGTATGATGGTGAGGGTATTCCACCTAACAAATATCCACACTTTAGTATGATAGGTTGATCCTAGGTTTCTCTTGTTCAATCAATCCAATGGTTGTCCTAATCCCTATTCTGAATTAGTTACCAGTCCAACTAGTCATGGCAACCCTAACTATTGAACCCACAATAAACTATCAAGATTTAGAACAATAGTTGCAGGGAGCATAGGAATAGATAGGTGCATGCAGTACTTAACAACTCGTCAGTATTTAGAACAATGGTTGCATGCATTTGATTCTCTTCATAATAAACTTTCACAACCCATTCTAGTAAATTGTGGTTGCTACTTAAGATAAGGAATTCCAACTCGAAATAACCAAACCCTAGCGATAGAAAATTACCAATAACAACTAGTTGCGTCCAACAAGCGAAATCAATAATAATCAATATGAATAAGCACAAGAGAATCAAAACAACCCAAAGGAAATAGAACAAGATTTATAACCTCACAACCAAATCAAACTGAAGGCTTCAATCGTCTGGCAGAATAATGGAAATTAGTTCCTTCTCATGGTTTGTGAACAAGAACTAGGGAAAAGAACAAAACGTAAAACTAAAACTGAATAATGAATGAGTTCTAGGGAAACTAGGTATAACCCTTAGCTAAACCTCAACTCATAAGATAACAAACACTATCCTTCCATACAGAAATAAAAATGGAATAAAAATAACTAACGAAAAAGGAAAATAACTTAAGAGTTCGGAAAGAACAACACGGCGCGCTGGCATGCACTTCCGCGATCGCGGAAGGATTTCCGCGGTCGCGGAAATTGCACCTTTCAGGTTCTTGGCTATGACTTCTCCGCGAGTGTCGTCCGCGGGCTGCTCCGGTCGCGACTGCTTCTTGGATGCTCCAAATGGCTTCTTTTCTTCATTCTTCCTTCGGTCTTCACTTGTGGTCTCCTCTTCCATCTTCAATAATTCTTCGTTTACGTACTTGAGATCACCAATTCGACATATCTTCAATTCACTCCAATCTTCTAACATATCCTCTAAAACAATCCAAATGACACCCAAAATAACCGTAACAACTCCTAGTTACGCACTACAAAGTAGAGCGTATCACACGTGTTTCTGGTGTTGCGCGGTCCTCCTCAAGTAACTCCACGTGCAACCACAAAGATCCATTATAAGGTGTAGTGGTACATCAAAGAAAATGGGGTTGCATGGCCTTCAACGAACACAGACGTGGAGCCCAAATGTAATCGTGTTGTGGGCCCTGGTGTTCCTCCTCGTCAGCTGTCGAATGTCGGGCCATCATCGGTGCCAAATACAAATGTGGGGCTAATGTCTCCTCCTTGGCAACATGATGTGCACCACCTCTCGTAGAAAAACTCGGACAGCTGGGTCTTCAGTAATGTTTTTTTTTTCGATTTTTTTTTACAGGCAAAGGAGACTTACAATGGGGAAACCGCGGTCGCGGAAACGTGTCTGGTGCGAGTTGAACACCGTCTTCGATGTTTGGCTTCGGGTCTCCTACCTGTGGTTTAGTCTAAAAGCGAAAACGAAACAACAATAATGAAAACTAGAAGGGGAAAGACAGGAAAAAAAATTATATACCTCGGGTTGCCTTTCGAGCAGCGCCTTGGTTATTGTCGTGGCTCAACTTGGTGCCCTTCAACTCAGCTTGGGTTGCTCACATCAACCGAACACTTGGGGCTACAATCAGGAGGGTGTCTCTTTGCATCATCGATGTTGTGCTCGACCCTCACCCCCATCAAACTCCATAGTGAGTGAACCACTACTAACATCAATTTTTGTATTTACCGTTTTCATGAATGGCCTACCTAGCATCATAGGGATTGCATGTTTGTCTTGCCCCGTATCCATCACAAAGAAATCCGCAAGGAAAATCAGCTTGTCAACCTCTACTAGAACATCTTGCACGACTCCTTTGGGATACACATAGGACATATCCGCCAGTTGAATTACTGTCCCTGTCTTTTGTAATGGCCCAAGCTCCAAAGCTTCATACAGCGACAGAGGGAGTACATTTATAGATGCACCCAAATCCAGCATGGCTTTATCGAACGTGGTGTCACCTATCTTGCAGGGAATACTGAACATGCCTGGGTCACTGCATTTCTTAGGCAACCGCTTTTGCAGCATAGCGGAGACATTCTCACTCACCGGGACCTTCTTCTTCGCTTTCACTGCTTTCTTCCTGTTAATTTTAAACAATTCCTTCAAAAATTTTGCATAGCGAGGAATGCTCTTAATCAACTTGATCAAAGGAATGTTTACCTCGCAATTGCTGAAGGTCTCAAAGATTTTCTTGTCGTTCTCCAGCCTTCTAGTATCCTTCAGTGCCTCGGGAAAGGGCGCGGGTGACTTCAGCGAACCAAGCGGAGGGAAATCAGGACGAACATAATCATCGTCGATGTCTGAGGCACATCCGTGGCCGCATTTTGGGACCCGCGGTCGCGGCACTTCGTCTGGCAGTTTTGGCGCTTCAGGAAGAAATTCGCGGTCGCGGATTGTGTTCCGCGGTCGCGGATGCGCTTCCAAATTGTCTTCTCCTCCAGAAACTTTTCCGCGGTCGCGGAAATCTGGCCGCAGTCGCGGAATTTCTTCGAAAAAATCACCGCCTTCAGGGACAATTCCGCGGTCGCGGATGTGCTTCCTGCGGTCGCGGTTTTTGTTCTGTTGCCCTCGACCTTCCTCGTCCCTAGCCTCCGTCACTTCCTTCATTTGTGTCCCGCTCCTCAGCGTCATCGCGCATACATTCTCCCTCGGGTTTGCTACCGTTTGAGATGGTTGTTTCCTCGAATCCCGTGCTTCCAACTTGCTCACTGCGAGAGAGATTTGCCCCACTTGTTTCTCCAAGTTCTGAATACTAGACTTCATCTCTTGATTTTGTTGGACCATAGTGATAGTGGTTGCCAACGTCGACACACTTTGAGCGAGAGATTTAATCATCTCATCACTGGATATAGATGAACTTGCGCTTTGGCCTTGAGGTCTAGGGTCATATGGAGCTCTGAATTGTTGTTGTTGTTGACCTCCAAGCCGCTAAAACTGATGTTGTTGCTGTAAGAATTGTGGCGGCCTCTAGTGGAACTCTTGGTCATCACGACCCTGAGGAGGATTCTGCTGGTTCCCGTACCTCAAATTAGGGTGATCTCTCCACCCTGGATTGTAGGTGTTAGAGTACGGGTCATATCTTGGCCTTAGAGGGCAGAAACCTCCAATAGCATT
Organism: Rheum nobile; assembly: GCA_027886185.1. Classification (NCBI taxonomy): domain Eukaryota; kingdom Viridiplantae; phylum Streptophyta; class Magnoliopsida; order Caryophyllales; family Polygonaceae; genus Rheum; species Rheum nobile. Next base: position 1,331,524 of record WOAB01000207.1, on the reverse strand, counting down.
CACTTCAACAGTGGGTTCCTGCAACGTTGGACATGCATCTGTGGGGTGCATCGTGTCATAGCATAGTCCGCAGGATTTGACTTGCTGCAAGTTGCCCTTCATCATAAACCTCCTCATCATCTCCTTCATCTCAGCCATCTTAGAAAATATTGAGGACGATGGCTGAGAGTCTGCAGCCTTGACTGTGTGAACGCTCGCTCTCTTGCTAAACTGTCTTGAGCCCTCAGATAGCTCAAAGAATATCTCAAATGCTGCATGGCGTCTTGTTTAGAATATTTCCACCACAGGCTGCATTCACCATCCGACGCTCGTCGTCAAGAATTCCACCATACAAATATAGTACGAGGTCTTGGTCGGAATAACCATGGTATGGACAGCTTGATATCAACCTCTTGAACCTCTCGTAGTATTCATACAACGTCTCAGTAGCATGCTGCTCGATGTTGCTAATGTTCCTCCTCAAGCTATTGAGCTTCGTTGCAGGAAAGTATTTCTCCAAGAAAGCTTTCTTCATCTTTGCCCATGTGTCTATGCTTCCTAGGGCCAAATAGTAGAACCAATCATTGGCCGAATCCTTCAGAGAGAAAGGAAAGGCCCTCAGCTTGATCTGGTCCTCAGTAATGTTCCTTGGCTTCATACTGCTGTACACATCGTGGAATTCAGACAAATGCTTGTTGGGGTCTTCTCCACTCATCCCATGGAAGTGGGGAAATAAGTGAATCAACCCAGATTTGAGCTCAAAATTCACGCCATCCGCTAACTCTGGAAACTGCACAGCAAGTGGCTGCTGCTCTAGATTCGGTGCAGTCAACTGCCTCAAAGTCGGTGCTTCCTCAACCATCTCGATTTGTGTACGGGCTGCTATACGGTTTCTGGAAAGTGTTCTTTCGATCTCTGTATCAAAATCTAAAAGTGGGGAGTCAGTAGCACGGGTGTGGATCATAAGATAGGTCCACACAAAGGTTGGCACACAAACAAACACAAAGAAAAATTAAAACTTTGCCTCTCCGGCAACGACGCCAAATTTGACGAGGCTAAAGTCGTGATGCCTATCAAAGTAATTCCCAAAAACCTAACTAAGTTCAGTAGGCAAGCAAGGGTCGAATCCCACATGGAGGTAAACAATCTTTCTAAGTGCAAAAGGTTGTATGCCAATGGTAACAAAGGGAGGTTTTGGTTTGTTGTCAAGACCGCATTCTTGAATGGATATCTTCAGGAGGAAGTATATGTGAAGCAGCCCCCAGGTTTTGAAGATGTCAACTGTCCCTCTCATGTGTATGCTTTGGATAAGGCTATGTATGGTCTTAAGCAAGCTCCCCGTGCTTGGTATGATAGACTTGCACAGTTCATTCTCTCCAATGGATACAGGCGAAGAACAATTGACAAGACTCTATTCCTTCTGGAACAAAATGGTGAGATTCTGGTTGTTCAAGTCTATGTTGATGATATTATTTTTGGTTCCACTAACCCTGCTCTTGTAGAAAAGTTCAAAAATCTTATGAGTAGTGAGTTTGAGATGAGTATGATTGGGGAACTGCCCTTTTTCCTCGGATTACAACTCACACAAACAAAGGAAGGAACGAAGATCCATCAACAAAAATACATCAAGGAGCTGTTGAAGAAATATGGTATTGATTCTACAAAACCCATTATAACTCCTATTTCTCCTAACACTCGTTTGGATACAGACTTGAATGAAACATCAGTTGACCCAACAATGTATAGAGGAATGATTGATTCCCTCCTCTATCTCACGACTAGTAGGACGGATATTCTCTTTAGTTTTTGTCTCTGTGCTAGATTTCAAGCCAATCCTATAGACTCACACTTGAAGGAAGTGAAGCGAATCTTTCGATACCTCAAAGGAATGGACCATCTCTGCCTATGGTATCCCAAGAACTGTGACTTCAACCTTGTTGGATTCACTGATGCTGACTTTGCTGGGCACGTAGTTGATCGCAAAAGCACCTCAGGAACGACAAAGTTCCTTGGTCCTTGTCTTGTCTCATGGGGTTCCAAGAAGCAAAACTTTGTGGCCCTTTCCACTGCAGAAGTGTAACACCCCCAAAACTTAACCCTTTTGGAAAGGTATTACCGCCAGTGACCCCAGTGTTCCTTACCGAGATCACCCAAGGCTTTACCACTTAAATACGATTTATGAAATGCAATTGATACACAATGATCAAGCATTAAATTCCAAAACGTAACATTGTCAAGGAAACAAGGGTTACGGGATTATAGCCCAATCCCGAATAGGTCAATACAGAGTTTAAAACAAACACAGCGGAAGTCTAAGAAAGTATATTACAATTAAAGTTATTGTCCAAAAGATCTCAACCTGATTAAAGAAATAATTAAAACATTGAAAAACCACCGTTGACTCCATAGTCCTTCTGGTCTTCTGAACTAATTCTTATCTGATGTGCCGAATCGAACGGATGACACCAGCCAACCATGCAAGGGAAAATATTGGTTGGTTAGTCTAAATGAATAGACTAGCAAGGGTACAAAGCAGAATGGTTCAAAGCAGACATATTAGGTTAGACTCCTCGTCCCTCGAATAATAATCGAGTACGCTTGTCAACCACCATACTCCTACTGGAATGAACAAGAGGTATGCACAAGAGAGGATTCTGGAAGACTGAATCTTCACAGAAATTGGCTCGAAAGAAGACTCCAACGGAAATGAGATGCTTCAGTCAACGACCAACCTCACCGCCTTTCAGTGAATCCAGATCGGAAAGAAGACATACTATATTCAAGTCAACACGAGTCTTCCTAGCGGCACTATTACCTAGCTGCCCTACTCGCTGGGCGTTCATTAATTATGTGCGTCAAGGTAGCACTTATCTGATTATGTTTCAAAAACACACAACACATTATATACTTTTACATGTGTACCCCACCAATGGGACGACACATCTTAGTATACGTTTCGTCGAGAGTGACGTACACCGAAAGGTTTGTGACATCAACTAAGTGTCCTGTCTCTACACACTTGTGAAAGAGACCGATCATGATCTTAGAATAGTACCAGATGGGGACGAGTCACCCCGATACCAGATTATAAAGAAACGACTGGACAGAGTCCGAGTAACGTTCCTATTTAACAGTGCTAACTAAACAGTTACAGCACCACAACAGTTACAGGATAAATCCACATAAAGGCCTGAAAGGCGATCACGGATAATAGCGTTGTTCTAACAGATATACAACCTATTATATGATTTTCAAAACAGTTTATCAAAACCGTTTCCAGACAAACAGAATATTCATTCCAAATTAATTACTCAGATAAACTACTGATAATTAATGTAAATATGGAACGAATGAGCAAGAGCGAACCACCACTTGCCTTACTCCGTAGAATAGTCTAACGACATCAACTGGATTTCGGGCTCGACACGGTATAGTTCCGACAGCACAACAACCTTCGAGTCGACCCATAAAAGGAACCCTAAGTTAGATCCGACATAAACAGTATGAATCTAAACACGGCGAAAGAACACGAAAGGAAAGACGCCACGACGACAACCGACCAAGCCAAAGCCATGAAGGCATTCTGGGCACTAGAGGCGGTCGCTGTTCTTGGCGGCGGTCGCCGCATTCATCACGGCGGTCGCCGTGAAGAACACGGCGGTCGCCGTGAAGAACACGGTCGACAGAGACGAGAGAAATCTCACCAAAACAAAGCGCGTTTCGACCCCTTTCAGCTTGGCTTGGTTTCTGACCTTCAAAGGCAACCACAAGGCTTCAAAAGAGCTGCTGGAAACACCACTAACAACACCGACAAAAGCTTCGAAATTTCCGGCGAAGGTACAACTCCGGCGAGAGGCAAATTTGGCAGAGGTTTGGTGCTTGGGATGGCTCAAATCTCTCCCCCAACACCCCCTTTTATAGCCAAAGCGTCTGGAGTTCAAAAACGAAGGGCCTAGAGCTAGTTCGGCGATCGCCAGAAATAACGCCGGCAACCAACGGGCAACGACTGTTGGGCAACGATGACAGCACTTACGGCGGGCGCCGTAATTTACGGCGGTCGCCGCGGCCTGACACACCAGCTGCCTCCTCGAGCATTGGGACGGCGGGCGCCGTGACTTTACGGTGGTCGCCGTGCTTGGGTCTCACTACGGCGGTCGCCGCGACTTTACGACGGTCGTCGTGACACCTCTTTTCCGCCCGTTCAGCTTTGAACGAACATGCCATTAAACCGGGATAAAAATTATCGTACGCGAACGACAATTAAAATCTAAGGCACCTTGTCTGTATATTATTTCATTGAGAAAAATATTACAGATACAGAGCACATTACAGAATGTCTCAAACTCTCTGTATTAAATCCGACGTACACAACGGGTACTCGGGAAAATTCCAAAATTCCCAAAATAATCTTACAAAAAATACGGGGTATTACATCTCCTCCCCCTTAAAAGAAGTTTCGACCCCGAAACTTAGGTCGAGAATAACTCGGGAAAACGCCTGAGCATATCTGACTCGGTTTACAACGTCTCCCAAGTAACTTCTTCGGTCCCTGACTTGGACCACAACACTCGTACCAACGGCACGATCTTGTTGCACAAACGCTTCTCCCGACGCTCCAAAATGCGCACGGGCAACTCTTCATAAGTACCATTAGCTTGAATCTCGATGTCTTCATAACTAAGCACATGAGATTCATCTGGTACATACTTTCTGAGTAACGATACGTGGAACACGTTATGCACCGGGTGAGCCGATGGCGGTAACGCCAAACGGTACGCTAGAGATCCTACTTTATCCAGAATCTCGAATGGTCCCACGTAGCGAGGGTTAAGCTTCCCACGCTTACCAAATCTGAAAACTCCTTTGGATGGCGATACCTTGACAAAAACCTTGTCACCAACCTCGAACTCGACAGTCATGCGCTTCCGATCTGCGTAGGACTTCTGTCGACTCTGAGCGGTCAACATCCTTTGTCTGATCAAAGCAATGTCTGAAGTCGTCCTTTCGACCAACTCTGGTCCAAGCAGAATTTTGTCGGCATTATCATCCCAACAAATCGGAGATCTGCATCTGTGACCATACAAAGCTTCAAACGGAGCCATCTTGATTATAGCATGCCAACTATTGTTATACGTGAACTCAATCAGACTCAAGCTGTCCTCCCAGCTAGTCGGACGATCGAGCACACAAGCTCTAAGCATATCCTCCAGAGTCTGGATGGTCCTTTCAGACTGGCCATCTGCCTGAGGATGAAACGATGTACTGAACCTCAACTCGGTTCCCATAGCCTTATGAAGTTCCTTCCAGAATCTTGACATGAAACGACCATCTCGGTCCGATACAATGGTCTTAGGAATGCCATGTAAGCGGACAATCTCCTTCTGGTAGACTTCTGCTAACTTCTGGGTTTCCCATGTGGTCTTGATGGCTATGAAATGAGCACTCTTCGTAAGCCTATCCACAATTACCCAGATAGCATCTCTCTGACTTCGAGTCTTGGGTAGCCCAGTGACGAAGTCCATGGAAATGTCCTCCTATTTCCATTCTGGTACGGGGAGAGGTAGCATCTCACCACCTGGCATGCGGTATTCGATCTTGACCTTCTGGCAAGTTAAGCACTTTGCCACAAAGTCTGCTACGTCCCACTTCATGTTTGGCCACCAAAACTTCTTCCTGAGATCCTTGTACATCTTGCTAGAGCCAGGATGCACAGAGTAAGCAGATGAATGAGCTTATCTCATCACCAACTGACGAAGACCTTCTGTGTCAGGCACACAGATCCGATTCTGAAACCAAAGTGATCCATCATCCTGAACCACAAAACTGGGAGCTTTCCCATCCATCACTTCACTGCTTAACTTTACCAAGATGATGTCATCGACTTGCTTTTCTTTGATTTGATCCAGCAGTGTAGCCTGAATCTCCATCATACTCAGGTACCCTCTACGCTGGTCATACAAGACTTCAATGTCGCATGGGTTATGGTTTAGCTTGGTCTGAGCAGTAAGTAGAGCAACTACCGTCTCATGTGTTGTCTTCCGGCTTAGTGCATCAACTACTACATTAGCCTTGCCCGGATGATATAATAACTCCATGTCGTAGTCCTTGAGCAACTCTAGCCAGCGGCGTTGTCTCATATTTAACTCCTTTTGAGTAAATATATACTTGAGACTTTTGTGGTCGGTGAAGACTTGGCATCTTATACCGTAGAGGTAATGCCTCCAAATCTTCAGCGCAAAGACAACCGCTGCTAACTCAAGATCATGGGTCGGATAGTTTTCTTCGTAAGTCTTGAGTTGTCTAGATGCGTAAGCAATGACTCTGCCCCTTTGCATCAAAACACAACCAAGACCACACTTGGAAGCATCACTATAGACCACATAATCGCCGTTCCCCTCTGGGAGTGCTAACACGGGTGCCGAGGTCAACCGTCGCTTCAACTCCTGGAAACTGACCTCGCACTTGTCATTCCAGACAAACTTCTTGTAGACCTTGCGGAGTAGACTGGTCATAGGTAGAGCGATCTTTGAAAATCCTTCTACGAACCTTCTATAATACCCGGCAAGTCCAAGAAAATTGCGCACCTCCTTCACATTCTGGGGCTGTGTCCATTTAGCCACCGCTTCAATCTTTTGGGGATCAACCATAACCCCATTTTTATTGATCACGTGGGCCTAAGAAAGCCACTTCTTTTATCCAGAATTCACACTTGGACAATTTAGCATAAAGCTGATGATGTCTAAGGATTGACAAGGCAATATGCAGATGTTCCTCGTGGACTTCTTCATTCGGAGAATAAATTAGGATGTCGTCGATGAAAACCACCACGAACTTATCCAAGTACTGGTGAAAACATCGGTTCATCAAGTCCATAAAGACAGCTGGAGCATTTGTAAGCCCAAAAGGCATCACTACGAACTCGTAATGACCATATCTGGTCCTAAACGCAGTTCTAGGAATGTCCTGCTCACGAATCCTGAGTTGATGATATCCAGATCTCAAGTCGATCTTGGAGAAAACCTTTTCTCCCTGCAATTGGTCCAACAAGTCATCAATTCTAGGCAAAGGATACTTGTTCTTGATCGTCACCTTGTTCAACTCTCGGTAGTCGATACAAAGTCGGAACGATCCGTCCTTCTTTTTGACGAATAATACCGGGGCACCCCACGGCGATGCACTCGGCCTCACATAACCTTTGTCAAGAAGATCTTCAAGTTGATTCTTCAATTCTTGCATCTCAGCTGGAGCCATCTGGTACGGTGATTTAGAAATCGGCGCCGTACCAGGCTCGAGATCAATTGAAAACTCTACGTCGCGGTTCAGGGGTAATCCAGGAATTTCTTCCGGAAAGACATCTGAAAACTCCCTAACTACAGGAATATCAAGAACCTCGGGTCCATCCTTCGCAGGCGAATCCAAGTAGCAAAGGTACCCGACACATCCTTGTCGTAGTAGCTTAAACGCAGCCATCGCATTGATCAGCTTGCCGTTATCAGCGTCATTTCGACCTTTGAACTTGCACACGAACTGGCCCCCAGATGACACCGTCACCGTTCTTGAACTGAAGTCGATCACTGCCTTGTGACGCGTTAGCCAATCCATACCGAGGATAATGTCGTATGGAACCATGGCTATACAGATTAAATCTGCCTCAAATTCCTTACCCTGAACGGTAATCGGAAAGTCGGATAGATGCTTGGTTCCCACCAAACGTTCTCCATTAGGAAGATTAACGACAAAAGGGTCGCACAAATCGTTGCACACTAAATCTAACTTGCTAACACAGTTATCCGAAATAAAGGAATGCGTAGCACCAGAATCAAACAGAATGCACATTGAAGTAGAGTGAAGGTATAGAGTACCTTGAGCAATCGGAGCGTTGGGTCCATCTGCCTCACACATCTCGTACAAGCGTTGGCCCTGACTTCCAAAAACAGCTGGGGCCTTTCCCCTGTTCTGAGCAGTCGTCTGCACTGAAGGGCTAGGAGTCTCGGCAGGCTTAAACCTAGGTCGGTTGCTCTGATGAACTGACCCTTGCTGCGACTCTACTCCCTTCTGCTTCCCCTGCTTGCAGAACTTTTGCAGATGACCGTCACGTCCACACCCAAAGCATGGCCTCTTCTCCTTCCGACACTCAGTGCTCTTGTGCCCAGCAGTACCACAGTTATAACACTGGACTGTACTCCTGGTCTGCCCTGACTGCTGAGTCGATCCCTCTAGCTCAGCGAATTGCATTCCACATCATCTTTAGGGCTGTAGCACCTCGTCAAGAAAAGCGTAACACCATCACGTTGTGTGATCTATTCCTCCTTGATCGCTTTCTGAGAAATGAGAAAATTGATCTCCCCCGAGTGATTTTGTGTCACATGGAATGGTGCAAAGCCAAGTCTCATTCTCTAGATTATCCTAGGTTGGTGAAGATGCTGCTTCTTCGCGATGAGCTGTACCGCGAAGAATATGAAGTTTCTCTGGGTAGTGAGTTGGATTCCTCCGTTGTGGAGAAGATGAAGTTTAAGTGTGATTCGAAGGGAACGGGCACTGTGACTGCAAGGAAATCTATTGGCAAAGGAACGTCAAGGGGTAGTTCAGTTCAGCATCAGATTCTTGCTGAGCTCAAACAGTTAAACATCACGGTGAAGTTGTTCTTGGATCACTTCTTGAGCAAAGATGAGGAAGCTGTTAAAGACCCTGAGACTTGAGTGTTCCCCGTCACTATCTAGCCCGTCTTTCCTTATGTTCTTGATTTTAAATGTTTTTATGTCTTTCTTCATAGTTTTCCCTTATCTTTTGACTTTGCTTGTCTAGTTCCTTAGCTCTGTAATGCTTTCCTGCTTAATGAATGAAATGCTTTGTCATGACTTGCGACTTGGTTGTTGCTTTGTGCTCTTACTGTGATCTTTTGATGATGCCAAAAGGGGGAAGTGTGGAAAATGTGAACTCAATGAAGAGTTGATAACAGAAGCTAGTGCTAAGGAGAATTTTGACGCTACTTGAAGGTAAATCTTTCTATGAACTTTCCGAGGGGGAACTTTGTCAATACTTTGATCATTGAATATGCTTCACTACATGTGATTGACTCTTGATCATTGAATATGCTTGACTACATGTTATTGACTTCTTAATTGACTATTTTGAACATGCACATTTTTGAAGGAGTTTGTCATCACCAAAAATGGGGAAATTTTTCGAATGATGATGTTCCCTCTAGTTTTGATGATGATAAACTCAAATGCACTTGATGGTTTTATTGTGACTATAAGTTTCAGGAACGAAGTGAATGAAAAGGAACGAGGAAAACCATGAGAATAATCAAAACATAGACTACAAGGAACAAAGAAGTCAACAATGGAACAACAGGCTTCGGTCAACAAGAGAAAAGAGACGCGCGTTTGTGAAGAGGAAAATCGAAGGGAACAACGCCAAGGATCAATGAGACGCGCGCACTGCTTACCTTGAAATTTGCCGAATCTGCTATTTTTGGAAATAAATCTTCTCAAAACAACTTGGGCCGCAAGGAAGAAAGTTGTTGAAGATATTGATGTTAGAAAAGATTGTAAAAGATTGCTTAGAATTATTTTATTTGATTTTCCTTAAGTAAAATTAGGGTAAATCATTAAGATATTTTTAGAGTATAAGTACAACTTCACTTGACACACGACCGCATCATTTCCGAGAGCTTGAGCATTCGGTGAAGAAGAAAAAGAGAGAAGAAAGACTTGCAAGTACGAGACTTTGGTAAGTTGAGTACTTGATAGGGTTTTGAGTGTCTTAAGTGCTGTTAGGAACGTTATACAAGAAGTCTAGATATCTAGGAGTGAACTAGGTTGAGATAAGACTTACTTGATTGTAATTCCAGAATTAATAACACAAGTAGACATTTGAAATCCTACTAGGAAAACCTAGAGGTAAAGGTTTTTCTCAGTCAACTAGTTGGTTGATTGGGTTTTCCTCTCTAAGGAACGTTGCTATTGTTATTCTGTTTTCTGTCTTTATATTCTGTTGTCCAAGGAACAGTACTAACACACTCGATTCTACAGTACTGGTCAGTAGTTCAATAAAGTTAATATAGCATGAGCCAATAAAATTAATACTACTCACCAAAAAAAGTCTACAATTATGAAGTTTGTCTTCAAAATTGCAAAGAGGCCATTTGTGAGTCTGTGACCTGTGAGTAAAAGTGGGAGGTCCAAAAATGGTAAATTGATTAGTATGGGAAACGGCTATATATTACTCCGTATAATACAGTAGTAGTACGTACTGTATGTAACATCTTTCATAACATAATTATTATAGCACCATAAATGCTTTGAAAGATCAAACGTACTGCTGCATTCAATGCTCACGTCTGAAAGTTTCACTTTGCATGTGAGCAATCTCATTAACATGGAAAGAAGAAGTCAATAATTATATAGCTACGTTACAATTAAAGCAAAATCCTAAAAAGAAACATGCATGATATTATCTCTACATCTTGTTTCATATTCAATTTTTTTTTGGCGGTTCAGATTTCTCACCTCTTTAGAAAAGTGATGTTGATGGTTGATAAACTTACATTCGTTTTATTTTGACAAATTTAAAACGTGAAGTTTTCCTTCACAAGAATGCAATAGGTTAAATTTTTGTTGGAATAATGATGTTCCCTCTAGTTTTGATGATGATAAACTCAAATGTACTTGATGATTTTATTGTGACTATGAGTTTCAGGAACGAAGTGAATGAAAAGGAACAATGAAAATCATGTGAGGAATCAAAACAGAGACTACAAGGAACATAGAAGTCAACAATGGAACAACACGCTTGAGTCAACAAGAGAAAAGAGACGCGCGTTTGTGAAGAAGAAAATTGAAGGGAACAACACCATGGAACGATGAGACGCGCTCGTTGTTTGCCTTGCGATTTGCCGAATCTTCTATTTTTGGAAAGAAATCTTCTCAATACAACTTGGGCCGCAAGGAGGAAGTTTGTTGAAGATATTTCTGTTAGAAAAGATTGTTTAGGATTATTTTATTTGATTTTCCTTAAGTAAAACTAGAGTAAATCAATAGGATATTTTAGACTATAAGTAAGGGAAGTTGTGAACTTCATTCGACACACACGACCGCAACATTTTCAAGAACTTGAGCATTCAGTGAAGAAGAAGAAAAGAGAAGAAAGACTTGCAAGTACGAGACTTTGGTAAGTTGAGGGCTTGATAGAGTTTTGAGTGTCTTAGGTGTTGTTAGGAACGGTACACAAGAAGTCTAGATATCTAGGAGTGAACTAGGTTGAGATAAGACTTGCTTGATTGTAATTTCGGGATTAATAATACAAGTATACATTTGAAATCCTACTAGGGAAACCTAGATGTAGAAGTTTTTCTCAGTCAATTAGTTGGCTGATTGAGTTTTCCTTTCTAAGGAACGTTGCTATTGTTACTCTGTTTTTTGTCTTTATATTCCGTTGCCCAAGGAACAGTTCCACCGTTCCTTGCACTAACACACTCGATTCTACATTTGGTATTAGAGCAGGTTTGTTCTAGATTGAGTGTTACTTCCAGATTTTCAGGTAACGATGACTGCTACTATTGTCGAAGTTGGATTGAACACTTGAAGACTCTCTTCATCAAGTGGGTCCAAAGTCATGATTTTCAATGCTGGTTGATCATCTCCCTTGGAGATCTTAAGATCGCCGATCTTGAGAAAAATAAGAAGATGAAGAAATGGGATCAAGAAGATCTTCAAATCATGGAGAAGAACTACAAGGTGGCTATGCTCATCAACAATGCTCTTAATCAACAGGATGTCCAAAAACTTCAATCTTGTGAGTCTGCCAATGCTAAGTGGCTTGTCGTGGAACAAATGTACATGAGGAGCAAGGATCTTCGTGAAATTGATCGTTTCACAACCAAGAAGGACTTCTACAACTTCAGGATGGCTGGCAACGAAGAAGTGAGTGCTTACCAGGCTAGATTTGAAGCAATCACAGCTAACCTGACTGCTCACTCAATCACTGATGAAGAGATCCTTCCTGATCAAAAGATCCTCATCATCATTGATGGTCATCCTCATCGTCATACAATGACCAATGCTATCATAAAGGAGAACCCCAACATTGTCAAGTTGACGTTCCATGAGGTTTTTAGCAAGATTCAGAAGTATGACAATGAAGAAAAGGCCGGGAGAATGACAGACAAAGGAAAGGAAATTGCCTTGATGGTTGCAAAACAGTAAACATGATTGAAAATGACCAAGATGATGATGACATTGCCGATGATCCAGAAACTGTTTTACTCACTAAAGCTATGCGTTCCCTCTACATGAAAGGAAGAAACAGGAATGGAGGGAACAATGGTGAAAAACGCGACATCAAAGACATCACATGTTACAACTGTAACGAGAAGGGTCACTATGCTAGCTCATGTCCTAAAGAAAAGAAACATGGCAACAACTCTGGGAACAGTAACAAGAAGGCTTTCGTTTCTATCTGGGGCGATGAGAATGATTCTGATGGTGAAGACCCTGAAGCTTGGGGTGGTGAGATGTGTGCTATGGTTCTTGATGAATCAACGTTCCTTTATAAGGAACTTGAGGTAGATCCTGAAACTTTTTTAAATTCTCTCATGAATTATGATAAGAAATCATTGATTGCTCTCATCAAGGAAATGTATGCTGAAAATTTGAAAACACAAGAGGAATTAGCCAACTCTGAAGATGAGTGTAGTAGTTCACAAGAAGACATATCTTAAACTGCTAGTAGCTCAACTATTCCTTGTTCTTCATGTGATCTAATCGTGAGGAACTTTAGAGGTTAAGAAATGAGAAAGTCTTTATGTTAATGAATGAAGTCTCTAACAATACTGATGCAAGTGCTATAGTTGGTGAAACTAAGCTTGAAGTGCAGATGTCCGAGATACAAGCCTATGTTCACAAGATTCACTCTATGATGGTGGAACAGAAATCTGAAACTGAAGACATATATTTTGTCAAGGCTAGATATGGCATTGGGTACACATGGTCTAAGGCAAAGGAAGATGATCCATCCATTCTTGAACTACATGAAGCTAGAGACAGGGAACTGCAGGATGATATGGAGAAGAATCGCAACCTTGAGGAACATGTGAAAGTTCTTGAGAGTGGGTTAAATGAGAACCAGACATGGTACACTGGACATCATGCTCATAAAATCTTCCTCAAGCAGTCCCAAAGAAAGCAATCCAACGTTCCTTGCTCGGAGCGAGCTAAGCAACGCAAGAGTGTTGTGCCCAACAAGAAGTATGTTCAAATGGACCAATTCAAACTGTGCTGGTATTGTGCGGACAACAGACATTTACAAAGAGATTGTGACAAGAAAAGGAAGTTCTCCGAAGAGCACACAAAAAGAAGGAACAGTAGGAGTAACAATGTAAACTTGAATGACTTCTATAATGATTCACATGTGCATAATCATAATCATGCCAGATCTAGGAAGAAAATTGTTGTCATTGATCATGCTATTCCTAGGGAACAATTGCATTATGTGTCTCGACCAGGTAAGGCTAAGCTTGCCCTGATCGCCAAACCTTAACTTTTTCTGTGCAGGTTGAAGTGAGGGGGACCGAGAAGTGGTACATTGATAGTGCTTGTTCTTGCCACATGACGGGAAAGGAAGATCAACTCACCTCACTTCACAAACACTCCAGAGGGAGCGTAGCCCTTGGAGACAAGAGATGCATAGAAATTATGGGAACATGCAAAACAAAACTAAACTCTAGTATAACGGTAAGAGAGGTAAGTTTAGTTCATGAACTCAGTTTCAGTTTATTGAGTGTTGCACAACTATGCGACCAAGGGAACAAGACAATCTTTATTTCCCATGACTGCTATGTCAAGGATCGTGAAACCAAGAACATCATTCTTAGAGGAGTCAGATTCAAGGATGTATACAATGTTGACAAAGATTTCAAGCCAAAGGAGGATCTATGCTTTGCGTCTATTGCTGATGAGACGGAACTGTGGCATAGAAGGCTTGGACATGCAAATCTTCGACTGATTCGCAAACTGCATGCAAAGGAACATGTTCGTGGACTCCCAAATGTTAGATCTGAGTTCCATGGAGTATGTGATGCGTGTGTGAAAGGGAAACAGACTCGTTCGTCGTTCAAGCTGAAGCCTGATGTTACGACTTCTCAGCCTCTGGAACTGATCCATATGGATCTCTGTGGTCCCATGAGGATAAGAAGTCATGCATGGAACAAGTATGTTTTCGTAATCGTCGATGATTATTCTAGATTTACTTGGACAATTTTTCTTTCTTCAAAGGATGAAGTTTTCTCCGCATTCGAGACGTTCATCAAGAAGGTGGAAGCCAGTTTGGGTAAGAAGCTGAAAGCCATAAGGTATGACCATGGAACAAAGTTTGAGAACTCTATGTTTCTCTACTTCTGTGAGGAACGTAAGGTTTCACATGATTTCTCCGCGCCTAGGAAATCACAACAAAATGGCATTGTGGAACGGAAGAACAAGACTCTAGAAGATATGGCTCGAACTCTCCTCATTGCAAGCAATCTTCCAAGGATTTTCTGGACAAAAGCTATGAACACCGCATGCTATATCCTTAATCGTGCCATGCTGCGTCCCTTATTGAATAAAACTACTTATGAACTAATAAGGGATCGCAAGGCCAATAGTTCTCACTTGCGTGCTTTTGGATGCAGATGTTACATTCACAACAATTGAAAGGATAAGTTAGGAAAGTTTGACCCACGAAGTGATAAAGAAATCTTTTTGGGATATGCCAAGACAAGCAAGGCATACAGAGTTTATAACAATAGCACTCGCAAAATTGAGGAAAGCATCCACGTTGTCTTTGATGAGAATACCAAAGGTGCAAGTGGTGAGTTGGAGACAACATTCCCTGTTGACAGGTACCCAAGAATGCAGAAAGAGGACTCTGACGATGACAGAAATAACCTTCTTTCCCAAGGTGGTCCAGGTGGTGGGAACGGTGGTGCTAATGTTGGTAGTCACCATCATTCTCCTCAAGATTCTTCTAGTCATGGTGATTCCTCCAACAAAAATGATGATACCAATGGCTCTGCACAATCTACAGATGTTCCTTTCACATCTACTAATGATTCAACAACAGTTGAGGCTCTCAACAACACTGAAGCTGTTACCACTATTCCCTCTGAAACTTCTGGTGGTGATATCGTTGATGATTCCCTGAGTAAGGCTGAAGGAACGGCCCCAAATGAAGATGTTTCATTGCCTTCATATTCGACGAACGATTCCGAGTCTCAACCAGACGATCCATCCGTTGTTGTGTCGAAGAGTGTTCGCATCCAAAAGGCTCACCCCATTGACAACTTCATCACTCCCTTTGGTGAAAGAGGTTTGCGCTCTAAACTTAATATGTTATGTGTTTTCCATGCTTTTATTTTTCTTGTAGAACCCAAGACTATCAAGGAAGCGTTGAAGGAACCTGACTAGATCATAGCTATGCAAGAAGAGTTACATCAGTTTGAAAGAAACAAAGTTTGGCGTCTCGTTTCCTTACCCCGCAACAAGCATGCCATCGACACTCGCTGGGTGTTTAGGAACAAGCTGGATGATTCGGGTGTTGTCACAAGGAACAAGGCAAAGTTGGTTGCTCAAGGGTACAACCAACAAGAGGGGATAGACTATGATGAGACTTATGCTCCAGTGGCTCACATTGAAGCTATCCGTCTTCTCATTGCCTACGTTGTACACAAGGGATTCACATTATACCAAATGGATGTCAAGACCGCATTCTTGAATGGATATCTTCATGAGGAAGTATATGTGAAGCAGCCTCCAGGTTTTTAAGATGTCAATTGTCCCTCTCATGTGTATGCTTTGGATAAGGCTCTGTATGGTCTTAAGCAAGCTCCCCGTGCTTGGTATGATAGACTTGCACAGTTCCTTCTCTCCAATGGATACAGGCGAGGAACAATTGACAAGACTCTGTTCCTTCTGGAACAAAATGGTGAGATTTTGGTTGTTCAAGTCTATGTTGATGATATTATTTTTGGTTCCACTAACCCTTCTCTTGTAGAAAAGTTCAAAAATCTTATGATTAGTGAGTTTGAGATGAGTATGATTGGGGAACTGTCCTTTTTCCTCGGATTACAACTCACACAAACAAAGGAAGGAACGAAGATCCATCAACAAAAATACATCAAGGAGCTGTTGAAGAAATATGGTATGGATTCTGCAAAACTCATTGTAACTCCTATTTCTCCCAACACTCGTTTGGATGCAGACTTGAATGGAACAATTGTTGACCCTACAGTGTATAGAGGAATGATTGGTTTTGTCCTCTATCTTACGACAAGTAGTCCAAATCCTATTGACTCACACTTGAAGGAACTGAAGTAAATCTTTCGATACCTTAAAGAAATGGACCATCTCTATCTATGGTATCCCAAAAACTGTGATTTCAACCTTGTTGGATTCACTGACGCTGACTTTGCTAGGCACATAGTTGACCGCAAAAGCACCTCAGGAACGGCACAGTTCATTGGTCTCTGTCTTGTCTCATGGGGTTTCAAGAAGCAAAACTCTGTGGCCCTTTCCACTGCAGAAGCTGAGTACGTTGCCGCAACAAGTTGTTGTGCTTAGGTATTGTGGTTAAAGCAACAACTGGAGGACTTTGGTATATCTCTTGGCACTGTTCCTATCATGTGTGATAATACTAGTGCTATTAACATTTTAAAAAATCCAGTTCATCATTCACGTACTAAGCACATTGACATTCTTCATCATTTTCTTCGTGATAATGTTGACATTAGTCTCATTAGAATGGAACATTACAGGACTAAAAATCAAGTAGCTGATATCTTCACCAAGGCACTAGACAGAGGCCCCTTCGAGCATCTTCGGTTGCTCCTCGGCATGATCTCTTTAAATTGAGGAATTCCATGTCCACTATTCTCTCAATGCTTGGCTAATTTGATCACATACCTCATGAAGTATCTTTCTTAAGTGCTTGTCTTGATTTTGCTATTTCATGATTTTTGCCTGTTAGAATTGCTTAGCCTTAGGATCTTACATCTTTGTCGTTTGATTTGTGTTGAATTACTTGATTGCATGCTAAACATCTTATTTGAGACCCAAAATGACCGATTTGATGAATTGATCCCTCATTACAAGCCCACATGATAATCGGTTGTAAAGCTTACCTTAGCCTTGATTCAGGTAAATGTTCCCTATGATCTCTCTTTGTTACACCTTTTACGGAGAATAATTATTTGAGTTGTATTTGTTCCTACCTTATGTTTGGATATACTATGTTTTGTGTGAACCCAAATTTGAAATATCCAGACAAGCCTCGTAAATACTCTTGGTCTCAGGGGGAACGAAGACATTTGCTCAGATTAAGGGGGAACTGTGTGAATGGAACGCTGAATTTGAATCAGTGTCTGGCATTTATGGACTTGCAAGTGAACGTTGAAATGAATAGTTTTTGGATTTGACTGCTCTGTTACAAGAACGGTGATGCAGTAAACAAGGTGAAAAGTGACATTGCCAGAGGAGAGAAAAGATTTTGTTGATGGATTTTGGTAAGTCGGTTATAATTTCCTTGGAAAGATATTATTTTTAGAAGATCCTTGCCTTTCCTATATATACTTACCCATCCATCACAACTCCCTCACCGCCATATTCTCTCTCACTCTCTAACTCTCTCCAATCTCTCTGCTCTCTGCCGTTACCCTAATCTCTCACCAACATCTCATGGCCCCTCCAAGCAAGATCCCCTCCATCGACAAGATGTCCGACACTGAGGTCGACGCCTGGATTCTCCAACTCCAGCAGGCCAAAGAAGCCCGCGCCACCCCTACCAAATTTGCCGTGCCGGCTTCCGTGGTTGAAATTGCTCATACCGCTGTTCAACAGGCCACCGATCACTCTGCTCCAACATCTACTCCAGCGACCACTGCTCCATCGCCATTGAAGGCTCAGGACCTCAATCCTGCGCTTGAATTGGTGTCCATGGACGAACAGACTCCTACTGCTCATCATGAGAAAGATGAGGTTTCTTCTCCCTCCAAAGACAGACTTGAGGAGGGGGAACAGTCAATGAAGTCTGTAGAGGAACAATTGGGGGTAAAGGCTGCACCTTTGGTGCCTCCTCCAAGCCACAAGCGCAAGCTGGCCGATCTCGCTGCTGCTGTTGAAGAGGAAGATAAATGGGATGATGATGTTCAGTATCTGGAAACGAGGAAGGTTCCCACTGAGCACTCAACTCCTTCAAAGTTAGGTGGTGACGAGACCGCTCCTAAGACGATCCAAACTCGTCTTTATTCCGCCTCCCAAGCAGAGAAGAAGAAGGCGAATATGGAAGTCTCCGCCTCTACGATAGTTCCTGATTTTTTTGAGGGTAAGCGCATACTCCCGCCTCTCCTAATTCGAGAAAGTTTCTTTGCTGAGCATCATATGGAAGAAATTATGGAGCTTCTTCGTTTCCAAGGTTGGGAACATATCTGTGCAAATAGGCCACTGTGAACGAGGTTTAAGTGCGCAAATTCTACCACTACTACCACTTGTCCAAGGTTGATGCAATGTCTAGGTCTTCCAAAATTGGTGGCGAAGACATCTCTTTCACTCCCAAGGTACTATTTGTTCTCCTCTCCATTCTGTTGGGTGGTTTATTTGAGGTTCCTGCTAGTGAAGTCAATGAGGAGAAGCTGGCCTATATGGAAAGGTTGTTTGGCTCGAATACATGGGAATTGCACACCGAAAGGCTGACTCTGGCTCAGCGAATCACGTTCCACATCATCTCCAGGGTTGTTTGGCTCGAATACATGGGAACTTGAGCATTCGGTGAAGAAGAAGAAAAGAGAAGAAAGACTTGCAAGTACGAGACTTTGGTAAGTTGAGTGCTTGATAGGGTTTTGAGTGTCTTAGGTGTTGTTAAGAACGTTACACAAGAAGTCTAGATATCTAGGAGTAAACTAGGTTGAGATAAGACTTGATTGATTGTAATTCCGGTATTAATAACACAAGTAGATATTTGAAATCCTACTAGGGAAACCTAGATGTAGAGGTTTTTCTCAGTCAACTAGTTGGTTGATTGAGTTTTTCTCTCTAACAAACATTACTATTGTAACTCTGTTTTCTATCTTTATATTCCACTGCCCAAGGAACAGTTCCACTGTTCCTTGCACTAACATACTCGATTCTACACTTTCGATCGAGTTACATGAGACTATAAAGAAATCTTGGGAAGTTCTCGGACTCACGCTCCAATAAATTAAAATAAACTATCAATTGGTTAGTTCATACCTTAATCTATGGACATTAAAACAATTGGAATAACATATTAATGTTTACCTTATGGATGATTTATGTAATTATGTTGACTTTATATCATATGATCGATGATAAATTTAGAGAGGCTAAGAGTTTGGAAATAATTTTCCATGATGGATCTCATTGATTTAATCAAGTATATATACACAAGTGTAATTTTATCTTCAAAACTAAGATAGAGATAAGGCTTATTGCGCAAGATAAGTATTCTATCTTCTAGACTAAGATAAGGATGAGCCTTATTGCGCAAGATAATTAAATATACATAAAGATAATATCGTAATACTCCCTCTCAAGTTGGAGCATGAGGGTTTAAAATGCCCAACTTGCCCAACAGAAGCTAAAATTGCACTTTCCCGAGTGCCTTGGTGAACAAATTGATTGGTTGTTGTGCCATGGATAAGTATTTTGTAACGACTGTCCCAAACTGAACATGATCACTTACCAGATGATAATCGATCTCGATATGCTTCGTTCTTTCATGAAAGACGGGATTGACAACAATATGGAGAGTTTCCTGACTATCACAGAATAAAGTCATAAGAGTCGAATGATGGACTCCAAGACATCGTAATAATGACTTGAGCCAGACTAGCTCACAACAGGTCGAAGCCATGGACCTATATCTGATTTCAGCAAACGACCGCGATACAACTGCATGCTTCTTCGTCTTCCAAGAGATGCGTTTCTTCATCAAGATTACCATGAAGAAACACATTATGAACATCCATGTGATGTAGCTCTCAGCCGCGCATAGCGGCCATAGAGAGAAATACTCGAACATACGCCATTTTGGCAACTGGAGCGAAGGTCTTCGTGTAATCGACACCTTCAATTTGACGATTGCCAAGAACAACCAGACGCGCCTTGTACTGCTCAATAGACCCATTGGAGTTGTATTAAATGCGATTGACCCACTTACAGCCAATAGGTGTCTTGTCGGGAGGTAAAGCAACCAGCTTCCACATACCATTTCTCTTGAGGGCAGCTAGCTCGGAGTTCATCGTTGCACGCCATTCAACGTGTTAAACGGCCTCCTTGAAGGAAGAAGGCTTAGATCTTGCAGTCACAACAACTAGAAAATAGATATGGGAGTCCAAAAAATTAGAGCAAGAGACAAATGCTGCTAAAGGGTAAGGCGTACTTGAGGACGATGATGGCGGCATGGGCAGTGTTGATGCAGCAAGGGGGTTTATTTTCTGGACCGAATGACACACAAAGCCCGAGTACCATTAAGAAGATTGTGATGTTTACGCTCGACACGACCATTTTGTTGAGGAGTTGACATGCAGGAAGTCTCGAAAATAATTCATGTATCCTCAAAGTAAGGACGAAGAGGAAGAAATTTCATTTCGTTATCTGCACGAACACACTGCACTTGCTTGCAAAACTGTGTCTGTACGAGAACGCAAAACCGCTTGAATAAGAGCGCAACTTTAGATTTGGCTATGAAGAAATAGAGCCACACGACCTTAGAGTAGTCATCTACAATAGTCAAAAAATAAGAGGCACCACTAAAAGAGGGGGTACTATAAGGCCCTCAGACATCACAATGCACTAATTAAACAATTCAGATGCTTTAGTAGAACTATTGGCAAAAGACAATCTTGTCTGTTTAGCCTTAAACCATGAATCACAAGGCATAATACTCTCTACGATGTTCTTATCTAAATTAAGTGCAGAAATAGAAGATAGAACTAAAGATGATGGATGACCAAGACGCCGATGCCACATAGTAGCTGAATTGGTAGACGACTGAGCAGAAAGTGTAGAAGTCGCAAAGCCGAAAGCCTGAAGCCGATAAATCCCACCTTGCTGCTTATTCACACCAATCACCATCCTCGAATTGATATCTTGAAGAACACAAAGCTTGTCTGTCAAAAGCACTAGTAGGCGCAGATCACTAGTCAATTGAGCAAAAGACAATAAATTGCAGCTTAATTTAGGAACTAATAAGACATGAGACATGCGAATATTGCCCATATAAAGGCTGCCCTCCTAAGTAGCGGGAGAGATATTTCCATCAGGCAACTTGATAGAGACGCACTTCACATTCGTCATATACCGCAGAAGGGTCGAGTCACCTGTGATATGATAAGAAGCACTTGTGTCTAAAATCCAGGAAGTTATAGCAGATTTATTAGTCCCGAATTGCATAGAATTCAACATATTCATCACTGCGGTCCATTGATCGTTCGATAGCGTCGGGCCAAAGGATTGGCGATCTGAGGTTGTCACGCACGAAGATGCATATTCGATCTTGTTCTGAACAACATTGGCATACCCATTAGGATACTCGCTGGAGGCGGGAGCGGACCCAATAGATGTGCCTTGGCCAGACCACAGAGCTTTACGAGCATCAATCTTCTCCTTAAGCCAATTGGGAAGGTCATGAATCTGCTAGCAGGTGGCCTTGTCATGCCCAAACGTGCACAGTGCGAGCAAACGGGGTTCTTGCGAGACCTAGATGGTGTTGTTGAGGAGGAGGACTCAGAGGTGTAGAAAATCGTCGAGCCGCAAATGCCCCTACGTTCTGGGAAGCGTCCCGAGACGTCACAACATTCTTGAGCCGTTCTTCTTGAATCACCAGGGCGCAGACTCGATTCAGAGGAGGCAAAGGATATTGAGCCATGATGTTTGAGCGAAGAGTGCCAAAAGCAACATCATCAAGGCCCATCAAAAATTGATGGACACGTTCTTCTTCATGTTCTTGCATCTAGAACTCGTTCAAATTACACTAGCATTTACCACAAGAACAATTACGAGCAGGAACATACGAAAGCAGTTCCTCCCAAAGTTTCTTCATGTCCCCGTAATACACAACCACACTCTGGCATGTTTGACGACAATGCGCGATCGCGATTACCCATTCATCGTAGTTATCGCTCTTGGGAACAACATGGTAGATAGAGAGACACAAATGATTTGGCGGGTGCAAATAATACAGAGAAGAGAAAGTAATTTCGGGATACTTGGCTACGATAGACATGACGTTGTATAAGGAAGAAGGCGGAAACGGATGGAGATCGGTGGCGACGTGAGGTCCGACGGTCGAGAGTTAGGGTAGTGTTTAGGACCGGGTTAGGATGATACCATGATATATTTAGAGAGGCTAAGAGTATGGAAATAATTTCCCATGATGGATCTCATTGGTTTAATCAAGTATATATACAAAAGTGTAATTCTATCTTCTAAATTAATATAGAGATAAGGCTTATGGCGCAAGATAAGGATAAGCCTTATTGCGCAAGCTAAGTATTCTATCTTCTAGAATAAGATAAGGATGAGCCTTATTGCGCAAGATAAATAAATATACATAAAGATAATATCGTAATATAGGATGAGATCTGGTGAGAACACTTCTTAAAATGAGAATTTTCTTAAAATGCGAACTGGTGCATAAGTTTGTGTAACAACGTGCACAAGGGGGAAGAAAGTGCACAATGCACTTGCAATCTCATACACATATTTGGGTGCACAATTGTGCACTACGTTGGTGCACAACTAGTCTCCCCCATTGACCCATCGGAGCTCCGGCATTGACCACCGTTGACCGGCCGTTGGCCGACGTTGATTGGTGTTGACCGACCCTTGACCAGTCAGTGCACTTGCTTGTGTACCATTTTGGATGTGCACCATGTTATGAATATGTGTGCACCATGTTAGAAATAATTGTGCACCATTTAAATAAAATACAAGTGTACAAATAATTAAAATACAAGTGCATCATGTCATAAATAAATGTGCACCACGGTACAAGTAATTGTGTATCACAGTTCATGTGTTTGTACACTGAGAAAGTTCATATGTTTGTGCACTCCATTGTATTTTAAAAAATACAAGTTCACTACTTAATTAAAATTGGGTGTTGTACTTTTCAACAAACTTTGGTGCACAAACTGGTATAACTTGGTGCAAACATTGTGCACTGCTATTGTACTTAGAAAAATAAAAGTTCATTACTCAATAAAATTCGGGTGCACAACTTTACATATTTTGGTATACTTTTCAAGAGACTTTGGTGCACAACCTGTTTGTATTTTAAGAAAAAAATTCATTTTAAGAACAGTTCTCACAAGATCTATTTACTTGTAATATATATATATATGAACAATCTAATAGTTGTTTTACATACACATGAACCAATACATTGCTGTTTGTTAATTAATTGCGTGAAAAAGTATAACACTAATACAATCGATCATATGAAAATAGCAATGAGAGTTTTATATTCAAGAAGTTATACTTTAAAACAAATTAATAAATTAGAATTCATACTTCAATAGTGAATGAAGATATTTTTTATTCATAGAAAAATTGATGGGATTCTAGCATGGGCGGAGCCAGTATTTTATCCCATAGGGGGCTAAAATCCTACGCGATAAAAATATTGTATGACTTAAATCCAACGTGACTTAAATCCTATTTCGCAAAAATCAAAATTTTTTTTTATGAAGCTTAATGTAATTTTCACATGAGATGAGGGGAAAAAACTTAAGTAATTTAATTGTTTTGACTTAAATCTGTTAGAATTGGCTGAAATTGCATTTTCAGATGAGATGAGGGGGGAAATTTAAGGTAATTTCATTTTCATGGCTTAAATTTATTAAGGTTGACTGAAATTATATTTTCAGATTAAATAAGGGTAAAAAAAAACTTAAGAATTTTATTAGTTTTTTTTTTTTTCAGCGCCTCTGGACCTCAAGTAACTCCGCCACTAGTATTTCAAAATCAACAAACGACACTTTTTAAAATTGAGGATTTGAAAAATACCCGTACAAGCGTATACTTATAAATAGACCTGTCAAAAACCGACCCAACCCGAAAACCCGACCTGACCCGAAAGGACCCGAACCCGACCCGAACGTCACTGGGTCAAGAAAAACCCAAACCCGAAGGACCCGAACCCAGACCCGACTCGACCCGAACGCAAATCCGAGCCCGCGGGTCCCCTTTATTTTGTATATTTTATTTCATTTATATTAAATATTTTAATAAACTTCATTAAATAATAATATAATATTAATTATATTATTATAATAATTTTTATAAAGTTAAAATTCATAATAATAATCATAAAAAAAAGGACATGTTCGACCCGCTGGGTCAACCCGAATCCGACCCGCCCGACTCGAAAATTTTATCAACACGATTGACCCGAACCCGATTTGACTCGAACCCGACATGACCCGAACCCGATCCGCCCGACCCAGTTGACAGGTCTACTTATAAATCTTATGCCACGTACTTGCACGTATACATAGTTTTGAACAGTAAGAATAAACTGTATATAAAGCCAACTTCTTTCTAGGTGAAGTGTCTTAACATAGTTGAATTTTTTGCCCAAAATATCAATTTGAGAAGCTGAAATGAATTGGAAACTGGATATGCTGCCCCACATACCTCATTAAATTTTCAAGTTTGTAATTTTGTGGTAGATAGATTCATAAATGCGAAGGTCAGTGCGCTGTAAATTGAAAAGATGGTAAAATATCAGCACCTATGAACAAGTTCATAGCAAAAGATGGTAAAATCTGGGAACATGATGGAGAAATCTTCACATGAAATTCGGTGAACGATTCACAAAAATAAAGAGATTCATGTCGGCTGAATCTCCTTTGTTTTCCCTCCATGTTATCTATCTTAAAATAGAAGAGGATTCAATTCAAAATTTCAACTAAATATCCTAATTAAGAATTTGTTTAGAAAATGTCCTTATAAAAACTTTTTGATTTATAAGGGGTGGTTCACACTTCACATGAGTAGGATGCTCGCATAAGGAATAAGGGTGATTCCTAACTTTTGGATGAAAAAAATCCAAAGGCTAGATCGCTCATTCATTTAAGTGGCATGTGACTAGCCATATGATTGGTCAAACAAGTCACCATGACCGGTCAACGTTGGTGTTGACTAGTCAAGTTTGTTTTTCCAGTCAAAATCTTTTTTCTTTCGGGATAAATTTTTTACAATGCGTGTTAATAAATTTTGTACTATGTGTTCATATATATTGTAATATGTGTTCATATATATTATATTACATGTGCATATGTTTTATGAATACAAAGTATAAGTTTTATGAACACACATCTAAAAGTTTTATGCATGAACACACATTTACAAGTTTTATGAACCCACTAAACAAGTTTTATGAACACGTAAGATATGCACATATGTGTTCATATATGTTATTCTCATCCAAGTGACCATATTTATATTGTACAAGTTTTATGAACACACATAATAAGTTTTATAAACACACAGAACATGTTTTATGAATACGTATGAAAAAGTTTTATGAACACAAAGTACAAGTTTTCTGAGAACGTAGTAATACGCGTTTTCAATACGTTGAAGAACACACGATACAAGTTTGTTGAGCACACAATACATCCTTATTGTATTATGTGTATTCATAAACTTTTTATAGTGCGTGTTCATAAATTTTGTACTATGTGTTCATATATATATTGTATTATGTGTTCATATATTTTGTACTACGTGTGCATATGTTTTTTATGAACACATATTGCAAGTTTTATGAACACACGTCTTCAACGTTTTATGAAAACACATATTGCAAGTTTTATGAACACACGTCTATAATGTTTTATGAACACACATCTACAAGTTTTATGAACACACTGAACAAGTTTATGAGCACGTAAGATACACACATATTTTATTCTCATCCAAATGACTATATTTACACTTTACAAGTTTTATGAACATAAAGAATAAGTTTTATGAACACACTGAACATTTTTATGAAAACTCAGTACAAGTTTTATGAACGCACAGTACAAGTTTTATGAACACGTTAATGTTTGTCAATCAACGTGTTCATATGTTACTACATGTTTTGCATATATGTTCATCTCAGTTTGTCTGTGTGTTAATATTGATATGCATGTGCGTTCATATGCTTGACATTAATGATTTACATCATGTGTTTACAATAATATATCTATGTGTTCTCCATTGTGTTCAAACATTTTATATTGCGTGTTCATGGGATTACATCTATGTGTTCATAAGTTTTATAGCAAACCACAAGACAAATTTATATTAATATGAAGAACATGCAATTGAAGTTTTCATGAACACGCAATATAAGTTTTATGAACACACTGTACAAGTTTTATGAACACGACGATAAAAAATTGGCCAAAAAAAGTAAAAAAAACAGACTGGAAAAAAAACTGGTTCGAAAAAGAAACTTGTCTAGCATTGATCGGTGGAGAATTGTTTGACCAGTCAAAAGTGAGGTATGTGCCACCTTTAAATGATCTTTTATCCTTATTAGTGTAGTACCCGTGCCGTGCACGAGATCTGTTTATTCTTTCTTACATTTAAAAAAAAAATAGTATATAAAAGTTATATATTTAATTGATATAAAAATATGTAGGTAATGACTATTATAAAAGTAGATGAATGATAATGTAAAAAAGGACTAATTGAATACAAAATATTGAAGAGATTATCAAAATACATTATTAAAAGAGAGGCGAAACTCTCCATAACTTTATTAATAGTAAAATTGGTTAAGTAGTTTTGAAACGTGGATAATGTAACACCCCCAAAACTTAACCCTTTTGGAAAGGTATTACCGCCAGTGACCCCAGTGTTCCTTACCGAGATCACCCAAGGCTTTACCGTTTAAATACAATTCATTAAATACAATGATATAAAATGATAACCTTATTTACATAAAACACGAGTCCCGGGATTACATGCCAATCCCGAATAGGACAAACACAGAGTTTAAATAAATTACAACGGAAATCTTAAACAAGGCACAGCGGAAAACTTTTAAAAGATATTACAAAAAGGGTTGTGATCGTAATGATCACCTGCCCAAGGATCTCAACCTGATTAAAAGAAATTATTAAAACGTCGGAAAAACCACCGTCGACTCCATAGTCCTTCTAGTCTTCTCATCTACACTCCATCTGATGTGCCGAATCGAACGGATGACACCAGCCCACATGCGGAGAACAATGTTCGTGGGTTAGTCTACTTCAATAGACTAGCAAGGGTAAAAAGCAGAGTGGTTCGAGTGATCGTAACCGTTTACTATCATTGTCCCTCGAATAATAACCGAAGGGACGATACATAACCCGGCACTTTCACGGAATAACAACAAAGGTATGCATGAGAGAAGATTCTGGAAGACCTCATCTTCACAGAAATCGACTCGAAAAGAGACTCCAAGAGATTGAGTCTTTAAGGAAAAATGACAAATCTGGAATGTTTAACAGAATCAAACAACAATGATTTAAAAGTTGACTGAGATGCTTCGGTTCACGACCAACCTCATCGCATACAGCGAATCCAGATTGGAAAGAGAACGTACTACATTCAAGTCGAGACCTTACAGAACCACATAACGATTTAAGAACTGACTAAGATGCTTCGGTTCACGACCAACCTCATCGCATACAACGAATCCAGATCGGAAAGAGAATGTACTATGATCAAAGTCAAGACGAGTTTTCCTAGCTGCACTACTCGCCCAAGGTTTATTAATCATGTGCACTTGGGCACATATCTTATTTAATTACAAAATACACATTACTGAAACACGTTAATGTTATTAAGAGCGACAACAAGGCTTAAATCACAGGGTGACAATTACGTCAATCCAAATTAAAACACACACGCGAGACTTAACATCATTATGCCGAGTAACAATGGCGTTATTAATACACCGGGTGACCTTACCTTCACCCTGATTGCACTATACAGTGCTTATAGTTTAAATATGTGCTTAACTGCACTTATCTTATTAAATTACAACACACACACACACAGTGTTGAGGCTTTTAATATTATTCCGAAAACACGGAAGTTATGATGACACCGGGTGATCTTAAGTTCACCCTGATTGCACTGCCACAGCGCTTACAATTTATTTTACAGGGTGACAGTTACGTCCACCCCAATGCACTAGCTAAGTGCTTAAAACACAGGACTACAATTAAGCGCATCCACTAGCGCTAGCAAGGCGCTTAAAACACTTCAGATCCTTACATGTGGATAAGAAGCATAGGTCATGACCCTTAAATTATTCGGCAATAACCCCGAGGAATATTATGATTTAAAGAAACGACAAATCCTTAGTTGGATTAGCGTTCCCACGAATATTAAATTATAAAGAAACGACTAATCCTTATTTGGATTAACGTTCCTACGCACATTAAGTTATAAAGAAACGACTAATCCTTACTTGGATTAGCGTTCCTACAAACACTCGCATAACTAAACAGCCTAACACAGCAATTATTCACATTAAAGTCATCGAGGCAAACGACTTAAACATAGAGATAATAGAAACAGCTAATCCTTACTTGGATTAGTTTTCCTATTAATCCACATAAATGCCCGGAAGGCGATCACAGATAATAGCGTCGTTCTAGCAGATATACAACCTATTATATGATTTTCCAAAACAGTTTATAAAACCTTTTCCAGACAAACACAGATAATCATTCCAAATTAATTACTCAGATAAACAGCTGATAATTAATGTAAATATGGAACGATGAGCAAGAGCGAACCGCCACTTGCCTTAGTCCGCAGATCTGGAACAAAGCAGAGACAACGGGATTCCGGGCTCGACACGCGTATAGCTCCACTAGCATAAACACCTTCGAGTCGACCCAAAAAGGAACCCTAGGTTAGATTCGACAAAGAATAGTACGAATATACAAAAGGACGAAAGGAATCGAAGGATACGAGACCCGATCGAAGGTCTCGGAAGCCAACGCACAACTCCCGGGCAACTACCCTTCACGGCCGGCCACCAAACCATTGCGGCGGACGCCGCCACCATCACGGCGGGCGCCGCCACCATCACGGCGGTCGCCGTCTCAAGCACGGCGGGCGCCGCTCATCGGCTTCCTCCACGGCGACACCAAGAGCTTCACGGCGGTCGCCGGCCACAACACGGCGGTCGCCGTCCCCAACACGGCGGTCGCCGTCCACAACACGACAGTCGCCGTTCCTGGTGGCGGTCGCCGTTCCTGGCGGCGGTCGCCGTCTCCCTGGCGGCGGTCGCCGTCGCTGAACAGAAACTTAAAAACAGACGAGAAATCTTACCCGCGACGCTCGATTTGGTTCGCCTTTCGCCTTGCTTGGCTTCTAGGCTTCTAAGGGCCTTCCAAGTCTCCTTTGGCCACCGAGAACGACACCAAACGAGCCTCCAACGATCCACGAGAGCTTTCCGAGAGAGAGAGCGTTTTTCTTTGGGAGCGTTTTTTAGAGACGAGAAATGGACAGCGTAATGGCGTTTTTTACACCCTTTCTAGCTTCACCCATGCCCTCTATTTATAGGCAAAGATGAGGCTTGTTGGGAGCCAAAAAGCCTTCCAATTGTGCCCTTGGGTATTAACCCATGGTTAATCCATTTGCACCTCTTGGGCAATAACCAATTGGGTATAGATTTGGTATAATCTTAACTTGCAATAACAAAAGTCGTACACGAACGAGTATAGACTTCCAACAGGCCTTAACTGTATAATTCTTCACTGAGAAAAATATTACAGATACAGAGCACATTACAGAATGTTTCTGACTTTCTGAATTAAATCTGATGTACTAAACGGGTGTTCGGGAAAATTCCAAAAATTCCCAGAATAATCCTTACAGAATTACGGGGTATCACATCACCTCCCCCTTAAAATAAGTTTCGACCCCGAAACTTGCATTAAGCCAATGAGGATACTACCTCAACACCAATCTTACCACCTGGATCCAACATCCTTAATCACTTCCTCCTTGAAATATATCACATGAGATATTATTCTTAATTCCTTAAGATATCATTCTGAAAATGATTCAACCGCCTTAATGCTCATGGCACAAACTCACGCATGAGAGATAGCTCCTGATCTCTCCGAACAAAACTCTACAAGTTCATTCCCTTTCCTTAAGAAATCTCGGAAGAACTCAGCGTATGAGATAACGCTTACCACAGTACTCCTTAGATGTATATAGACAATTCTCCTTACTGAATCTTTAATACATCGGGATCATCAACATATCCTTAACTGCAACCTTTCCTCTTAACATGACCGCTCCACAACTTAATCTTCCTCAAAGAGCTGCATCCGATCTTATAGATGACGTACTCTATGTATGAAGAAGAATCTTAGGAGTGGATTTAGATTTAAACAACAGAGTCGACCCTGGGATTAACCACAAGGGACCGAACATCTAAGTTATCCACAAAACTCCACCATCATAAGTCCGACAGTCCTTATCCTTACTTGGCATAAGCTGTTCTCGACACTTACGAGGTTTCGTATGAACAACTAATTCGCAATGATAACACATTCAGAAATTTTCCAAAACACGGAAACACTTCATTAACATCCAAACATTACATTAATTGACAAAAGTCGATCAGGCAGATCTTAACACCACGGAGATTACCGACACACGTCGTTACTCCTTAATCTTAAAGAAAGTCTTAACACAAATACAACTTAATGGATCAGGGTTCTTCTCCGTTGGCTTGACTCATTATGAAGAGTCGTTGCCCTTGGCCTGAAGACCCCATAGGCTCTTTGCCTTTATTACGAGCCATAGACTGCTCAGGAGTGGATACCACTGGCCTTGGGTTCTGTCCACCTCCAACATTTGACGCCTGATAAGACTGCATTGGTCCCTGACCCTTCAGTCTGCAGTATGTTTTTATGTGGCCTTCCCTTCTATAATTATGACACATCCTCTTGTCCTTTTGGCAAACAAAACTTTTATGCCCCACTTCACCACAATTATGGCACTGAATTGCTCTGCTGCTCTAACCTGAGCCTCTGGCAGAGTCTGACTGAGTTGTCTCGGTCTTAGCACGACCAGACCTTTCAAATTTGGTAGGCGATGTCGGTCGTTTGAATGAACCAACCTGGCGATCATGTTGCCCACCCTTTCCCTTAACTTGTTTCTCCCTCTTAAGGGCAGACTCCTCCAATGTGACCTCTGTCTTGTAGGCTACATCAACATATTGCTCTAACGTAGTACAGCCATGACGTATCATTAGAGGCTTGATCTCTGGATTCATCCATCCATGGAAGTACCAGATCTTTTGCTCCTCGGTTGACACCTCAGGTCCAGCGTACTGCATCAAGTGATTGAACTTAGCTGCGAGCTCAGTCACCTTTAACCCATCAGTCTGCGGGTACAGAAATTCCTTATGCTTCTCCTCCCTCATAGCACGGGAAAAGAAACGGTCAGTCATCTTTGTTTTGAACATGCTCCAATTCAGCTCGGGATGATCAGCCAGACCGGTGCTCTCCCACCATTCGCTAGCCACATCCTTGAGTTGAAGAGAGGCGATGTGCACTTTCCCAGCCTCAGTGCAATTAATGTTCCGGAGCAAACGCTCCATATGCGAGAACCAATATGTCACCCTGACTGGTTCTCCAGTACCGTCATAGCTGTCAGGCCTCATTGAACTCACGGCTTTTAACGCCTGCCCGTAAGTTCCTCTGTCCCTAACAACATTGACCCGAGGTACTTGCTCCACTGACTCCTCGACTTCAGGAATAGCCTGAGGAACTGGACCACCTTGTACTTGTGGTACAACTGGTCGCATGACATCTGTGATTGCCTGTATGACAATTCCTCGAATTGCCTCCACTGCTGCAGCATCAAACAACATCAGAGCGTTGGCCTGAGCTTGGCCATTGCCTCCCTGGTTATTGTTAAAGATAGACTCACGCTCTCCTATTGAGTCTGCAACATTCCTTGCATTTGGTATGGGGTCATTACTCGGACCAGCACCAACACGGATAACGTTCCTTGTGTTCACCATCTGTTTACCGATCAAATTTGAAGGATTTTATCACGTTAGTATCTTCTGATATACTTATTGTAATAAAATCAACTTAGAATAGATCAACTTGGTAATTTCTATTGATGAACTCAAACCGAGTTACTAGGTTCTACAACCTTAACTCAAAATGAGAGAACTAGGAATTCAAGCCTTATTGGGTATAGCGAAACCACCTTGGCTTCTCCCGGTTCCTCTGAAGAGAATAGAATGCGCCCATATCATACGGGGTAACGGGGAAGGAATTAGTCTTTCTAGATATAGAAGCAAACTTACTATATCATACCATATAGAAGACAGGACTATGAACGGTGTTTTCAAACTCTTTTCACTTTGAAAATTCAGAGCCCTTCTTAAAGCATTTTCAAAAATGGATAAATGATTTATAAAAACCCCAAACCCGTTTTAAAACAACCTTTGGCTCTGATACCACAACTGTAACACCCCCAAAACTTAACCCTTTTGGAAAGGTATTACCGCCAGTGACCCCAGTGTTCCTTACCGAGATCACCCAAGGCTTTACCGTTTAAATACAATTCATTAAATACAATGATACAAAATGATAACCTTATTTACATAAAACACGAGTCCCGGGATTACATCCCAATCCTGAATAGGACAAACACAGAGTTTAAATAAATTACAACGGAAATCTTAAACAAGGCACAACGGAAAACTTTTAAAAGATATTACAAAAAGGGTTGTGATCGTAATGATCACCTGCCCAAGGATCTCAACCTGATTAAAAGAAATTATTAAAACATCGGAAAAACCACCGTCGACTCCATAGTCCTTCTAGTCTTCTCATCTACACTCCATCTGATGTGCCGAATCGAACGGATGACACCAGCCCACATGCGGAGAACAATGTTCGTGGGTTAGTCTACTTGAATAGACTAGCAAGGGTAAAAAGCAGAGTGGTTCGAGTGATCGTAACCGTTTACTATCATTATCCCTCGAATAATAACCGAAGGGACGATACATAACCCGGCACTTTCACGGAATAACAACAAAGGTATGCATGAGAGAAGATTCTGGAAGACCTCATCTTCACAGAAATCGACTCGAAAAGAGACTCCAAGAGATTGAGTCTTTAAGGAAAAATGACAAATCTGGAATGTTTAACAGAATCAAACAACAATGATTTAAAAGTTGACTGAGATGCTTCGGTTCACGACCAACCTCATCGCATACAGCGAATCCAGATCGGAAAGAGAACGTACTACATTCAAGTCGAGACCTTACAGAACCACATAACGATTTAAGAACTGACTAAGATGCTTCGGTTCACGACCAACCTCATCGCATACAGCGAATCCAGATCGGAAAGAGAACGTACTATGATCAAAGTCAAGACGAGTTTTCCTAGCTGCACTATAACTTAGCTGCACTACTCGCCCAAGGTTTATTAATCATGTGCACTCGGGCACATATCTTATTTAATTATAAAACACACATTACTGAAACACGTTAATGTTATTAAGAGCGACAACAAGGCTTAAATCACAGGGTGACAATTACGTCAACCCAAATTAAAACACACACGCGGGACTTAACATCATTATGCCGAGTAACAACGGCGTTATTAATACACCGGGTGACCTTACGTTCACCCTGATTGCACTATACAGTGCTTACAGTTTAAATATGTGCTTAACTGCACTTATCTTATTAAATTACAACACACACACACACAGTGTTGAGGCTTTTAATATTATTCCGAGAACACGGAAGTTATGATGACACCGGGTGATCTTACGTTCACCATGATTGCACTGCCACATCGCTTACAATTTATTTTACAGGGTGACAGTTACGTCCACCCCAATGCACTAGCTAAGTGCTTAAAACACAGGACTGTAATTAAGCTCATCCACTGGCGCTAGCAAGGTGCTTAAAACACTTCAGATCCTTACATGTGGATAAGAAGCATAGGTCATGACCCTTAAATTATTCGGCAATAACCCCGAGGAATATTATGATTTAAAGACACGACAAATCCTTAGTTGGATTAGCGTTCCCACGAATATTAAATTATAAAGAAAGGACTAATCCTTACTTGGATTAACGTTCCTATGCACATTAAGTTATAAAGAAACGACTAATCCTTACTTGGATTAGCGTTCCTACAAACACTCGCGTAACTAAACAGTCTAACACAGTAATTATTCACATTAAAGTCATCGAGGCAAACGACTTAAACATAGAGATAATAGAAACAGCTAATCCTTACTTGGATTAGTTTTCCTATTAATCCACATAAATGCCCGGAAGGCGATCACAGATAATAGCGTCGTTCTAGCAGATATACAACCTATTATATGATTTTCCAAAACAGTTTATAAAACCTTTTCCAGACAAACACAGATAATCATTCCAAATTAATTACTCAGATAAACAGCTGATAATTAATGTAAATATGGAACGATGAGCAAGAGCGAACCGCCACTTGCCTTAGTCCGCAGATCTGGAACAAAGCAGAGACAACGGGATTCCGGGCTCGACACGCGTATAGCTCCACTAGCATAAACACCTTCGAGTCGACCCAAAAAGGAACCCTAGGTTAGGTTCGACAAAGAATAGTACGAATATACGAAAGGACGAAAGGAATCGAAGGATACGAGACCCGATCAAAGGTCTCGGAAGCCAACGCACAACTCCCAGGCAACTACCCTTCACGGCCGGCCACCAAACCATTGCGGCGGGCGCCGCCACCATCACGGCGGTCGCCGTCTCAAGCATGGCAGGCGCCGCTCATCGGCTTCCTCCACGGCGACACCAAGAGCTTCACGGCGGTCGCCGGCCACAACACGACGGTCGCCGTCCCCAACACGGCGGTCGCCGTCCACAACACGGCGGTCACCGTTCCTGGTGGCGGTCGCCGTCTCCCTGGCGGCGGTCGCCGTTCCTGGCGGCGATCGCCGTCTCCCTGGCGGCGGTCGCCGTCGCTGAACAGAAACTTAAAAACGGACGAGACATCTTACCCGCGACGCTCGATTTGGTTCGCCTTTCGCCTTGCTTGGCTTCTAGGCTTCTAAGGGCCTTCCAAGTCTCCTTTGGCCACCGAGAACGACACCAAACGAGCCTCCAACGATCCACGAGAGCGTTCCGAGAGAGAGAGCATTTTTCTTTGGGAGCGTTTTTGAGAGACGAGAAATGGACAGCGTAATGGCGTTTTTTACACCCTTTCTAGCTTCACACATGCCCTCTATTTATAGGCAAAGATGAGGCTTGTTGGGAGCCAAAAAGCCTTCCAATTGTGCCCTTGGGTATTAACCCATGGTTAATCCATTTGCACATCTTGGGCAATAACCAATTGGGTAGAGATTTGGTATAATCTTAACTTGCGATAACAAAAGTCATACACGAACGAGTATAGACTTCCAACAGGCCTTAACTGTATAATTCTTCACTGAGAAAAATATTACAGATATAGAGCACATTACAGAATGTCTCCGACT
This sequence comes from Rheum nobile, assembly GCA_027886185.1. Lineage (NCBI taxonomy): Eukaryota > Viridiplantae > Streptophyta > Magnoliopsida > Caryophyllales > Polygonaceae > Rheum > Rheum nobile. Next base: position 1,295,963 of record WOAB01000207.1, on the reverse strand, counting down.
TTCTGAATTAAATCTGACGTACTAAACGGGTGTTCGGGAAAATTCCAAAAATTCCCAGAATAATCCTTACAGAATTACGGGGTATCACAGATAATCATATCTCTAACATCTATACTACTAAAACGATAAAGCATAATCAAAATATTTATCTAATACATGAAAATGAAACCCTGAACATAAAATCTCGTAAGATATTCTAAATTGCTACAAATTATGAAAAACTTCGTTGTATACTACATTGGTAGTAGTATTTGATCTTTTTTTGTTTTTGTCCCATATCAAAATCGTCAAACCTTTTTTGCTTGTAACTCTTGATGATGCAACACAAAACTGACCATTAGTGATGCAACATAAAACTGACCATGAGCAAAAACAGGGCATGAAAGATACAAACCGACATTTGTAAGAGATTAGCCCTGGCTATTGTTTATCGTCATAGCAAAATAGACACTCTATAACACCCCCAAATCTGAACCCATTTGGAAATGTATTACCGCCAGTGACCTCAGTGTTCCTTACCGAGATCACCCAAAGCTTTACCGTTTGAATACAAACCATGAAATACAATGATACAAAATGATAACTTTATTCATATAAAACATGAGTCTCGGGATTACATCTCAATCCCGAATAGGACAAACACAGAGTTTAACAAAGTACAGCAGAAGTCTTTAAATATATTACAAACAAGGATCTTGACCACAATGGTCATCTCCCAAGGATCTCAACCTGATTAAAAGAAATTATTAAAAACATCCAAAAACAACTGTCGTCTTCATAGTCAATCTAGTCTCCTCATATCTTCGCTCTATCTGATGTGCCGAATCGAACGGATGACACCAGCCAACCATGCAGAGAACAATTGCGGTTGGTTAGTCTACTGAATAGACTATGCAAGGGTACAAAGCAGAGTGGTTCGAAGCAGTCGTATTAGGTTAGACTCATCGCTTCTCGAATAATAACCGATGACGATAGTCAACCATCATACTCCTACTGGAATAAACAAGAGGTATGCACAAGAGAAGATTCTGGAAGACTGAATCTTCACAGAAATCGACCCGAAAAGAGACTCCAAGAGATTGAGTCTTTAAGGAAATATGACAAATCTGGAACGTTTAAAGAATCAGACATCAGTTATTTAAAAGTTGACTTAGATGTTTCGGTTCACGACCAACCTCACCGCTTACATCGAATCCAGATTGGAAAGAGAACGTACTCTGATCAAAAGTCGAGACGAGCTTTCCTAGCTGCACTATTTACTTAGCTGCACTGCTCGCCAAAGGTATATTAATTATGTGCACTCGGGCACTTTATCTTATTAAATTCCAAAACCCACATTACATTATAAGATTTTAAACATATGCTCTGTCACGCAGGACATACAACTAAGGAATGGACCTCACAGAATCCAAGCCTCTGGACTTATATCGAAGGAATGAACCTCACAGAGTCCAAGCTTCTACTATCGTAGGGTCTTGATCTCCATTTTCCCCAAGTTATAAAGAAACGAATGGACCTCTCGGAGTCCAGGTGTTCCTACGAATACTCATGGTAACTAACAGTTCGAGCACAAAAATAGTTCAGGATAAATCCACATAAATGCCCTCAAGGCGAACATAAATAATAGCGTTGTTCTAACAGATATACAACCTATTAATATCATTATTAAAGTTTCCAAAACAGTTTATAAAACCAATTCCAGATAAACACAGTAATCATTCCAAATTAATTACTCATATAAACAACTGATAACTAATGTAAATATGGAACGATGAGCAAGAGCGAACCGCCACTTGCCTGAATCCGCAGAGTTTGAATGAAGTCTAACGACGGGATTCCGGGCTCGACACAGGGACAGATCTGGAGTACAGATTCCTTCGGATCGACCCACAAAGAAACCCTAAGTTAGATTCGACAAACAATAATACATATCTAAGAAAGAACGAAAGGAATCGAAGGAAACGAAACCCGAACGAAGGCCACGGAAGCCACGACAGCAACCGGCCAACAACCAAACTTGCGGCGGGCGCCGCCTCATCTGCGGCGGGCGCCGCCCAAATGCAGCGGGCGCCGCTCTTCACGGCTCCTCACGGCGGTGGCCACATCTTCACGGCGGTCGTCGGGATCTTCACGGCGGTCGCCGGGCTCATCACGGCGGTCGCCGGGCTCATCACGGCGGGCGCCGTGTTCTGGCCGGCGGTCTCCGCCTTCAAGCCGACGGTCGCCGCCTCTATCCGACGGTCGCCGTCGCTAAACAGAAACTGAAATACGAGAGGAAAAACTCACCCTCGACGATCGGTTTGGCTCATCTTTCGCCTTGCTTGGTTTCTAGGCTTCTAAGGGCCTCCCAAGCTTCTCTTGGCCACCGGAAACGACACCAAACGAGCTCCGACGTTCGACTTGAGCTTTCCCGAAGAGAGCGTTTTTTAGAGTTTGAGAGCTTATGAAACTAGCCCTCTCTATTCCTCCCAAGCCATCCTTATATAGGCAAATCCAAGGGGGAGGAAGGTGATAGGAAGGTTCCTTCCCATCCCTTGGGTAATAACCTTGCACTTTGCCTCTTGGATAAAAACCTTAGGGTAACAAACTTGTACTTTAGTGCCCATTGGATGATAACTCTTGGGCAATAATCTTAACCCCGTGTTAAATATATTCGTACATGAATGAGTATTAACTCCCAAAATGCGTCGACTGTATGTTATTTCACTGAGAAAAATATTATAGAGGCAGAGCACATTACAGAATGTCTCAAACTACCTGAATTAAATCCTACGTACGAAACGGGTACTCGGGAAAATTCCCAAAATTCCCAAAATAACCTTACAGAAATACGGGGTATCACACACTCAAGAAAAAATGTCTTCGTTGAAACTTGAACGGGTATGAAGTGTTTGACGGTGACATGAGCATGCGAGGATTCAAAACTATATGTCTAATATTGTAGTTAAAATAGTTCTTGCTTGTATGACATGACTGCCGAGCTGCGTGGTTATCAATCTTGTCCCATTGCATAAACTTGAAGAATGGTCAATATTTCAAAGCAGCATAATAGGGACCTTAACCTTAGTTTTCAATACATGATTTGGGACACCAAAACATCTAATACTTTTCAAGTAGTCAGAAGTATAAACACTTGCATCATTGTCTGCAATAAAACCTGTCTTGCAAAGGCTATCCGAACTGAGATAGACTTTTTCATTACCTGGTAACAAAGACAATATATAGTTATTAACTCTATCTACCTCTTCATGTGGTGGTGCAAGAATTGCTCGTTATTCAAAGTATTTTGGAGACAATTGATTGTCCAAAAGAGAGGGATAAACAAACTTAATAATTGCTGGAATCAGATCTAAGTCATAATCCTTCACCAATAGTTCATCAGGAATTTGTATTTGTGCTTCTCCATCTTGTCATCGCCTACAGTACCATCTCTTATGCTTAATACCCTTTCAGAAAATTCCTTTGCTTCTTGGATATCATAATCAGATGTACCTTGTTGAATCCTCATGTTTCTTGTCAAATTAAGAATTTTGCAATATTCCCACAAATAAGAGGAATTAATGGTGGCAAAAATAATATCTTGCTTGCTTCCTTTTGTGATAATGGATAGGATTTGCCTAAAGTCTCCACCAAATACTACGACTTTCCCTCCAAAAGGTTGTACTGAACTAAGGGGATTTGTAGCCCATAGAATATCTTTTAAAGTCGTGTCTAATGCTTCAAAATAGAATATATATATTCGTCATCAGAGCTCATCCCAGATAATAAGTTGGCATCACAAATCAATTCAGATAGTTTTGTACCTGAACTTAAGTTGTAAAGTTAACAAAACCATAACTTGTGAAGATGATTAAACTATATTAACTACAACCAATAAGTACTTTAAAAATAATAATAATAATGATAAGTTAGATTTAACAAATACGTTGTGAAGATTATGCCCATATGAAATTTGGTTTACAATTATGTTAAAGTGGGTTATTTATTTTATAGAGTTGTCTTTTGAAGATAAAAATACATTAGGAAATAGCATATATATATCATAATATAATATAATACATATATAAACAATGCACTTGATAAATACAACATACTATATGCTCTTTAGTTCGTATAAATTGGATTTAAATGACTTTCAATAGACTCTACGAAATACATTAGTTATGGAAATTGGTAAGTAAACTACTACAACATAAACACTGGATTTATCTTAATCGACTTCGAGAGAATATTTTCAATAATATTTTATATATTCTTGATAGAAATCTACGGTTTTAAGCAATTTGTGAACTTGATTGTAAAAATATTGTATAGCTTCAATATGTAGAAAAATTATAGAGAAGATTTGTAAAAACCATTTATAGAGAAGATTTGTAAAAACCATAAGTGTTTTAAGATGATATAGCACGATTAGTTGATATATATTTACTTACACCGTCAAATAAGATATATGAAAAATAGACTTTTCTATCTATTCAAGATTTTTTTAGCCAAATGTTAAGAAATTTCATTATCAAAAGAGCAAAGAGCCCTTAGAATTACAAGTGATCTCTACTAGACACAAGTCACTCCTTACAACCAGTTCCTCCACAAGAAATATCTACTGCTATTACAAGACAGTAACAACCAATCAAAGACCAAGTCTTCTCCTCATAGCTCTACTTCTTCTACCACTCAAAGACAACTTATGAAGAATTCTGAATTTGCAAGCCTCAATGATCCTGTAGCTGCCTCATCCACCTTAGCTCCTCTAAAGATCACTTCATTCTCAGCTGCTAGGTGAAGTACACAATAGCAATGATAGATAAGAGCTTGGATAAGTAGATATTGTTCTTCCTCTTATCACAAGATGCAAACCAATCCCACCACTCAACTAAGTTCTGCTTTCTAGTCTGAATACCCTGCCAGTCTAGGACTTTATTGGCAATATTAGCTACAACAAAACAGCTAAACCAGAGGTGAGCCTCATCTCCATCACCTCCCGAGCATAAGGAGCAACCAGGATTGCTCACCAGTCCCCATCTATGCAGCTTAGCTGCTATAGGAAGCCTCTTTAGGGTAGCCAACCAACAGATAAAGCTCCATTTCCTAGCACGTATCCCTTTCCATATTACATCACACCAGGGGATAAGATGTTCTCTAGGCCTCAGCAGAGAGTAAAGACCAGCAAAGTTTAGCTTGACATTACTCTTAGTGACCAGGGACACTGTCATAGGTTGATTGAGGAGCTTGACCTTATCCCTAATCATCATAAGATTCCTCCACATCCAAGAGCAAGCATAAGGCAATTCAACTGTCCAAATATCACTCCTCTTGGTGATGTTTTGCTTGACCCACAAGGTCCACAGATTATGTTTCTCCCAGTGCAGATAAAAAACAAGCCTTTCCTATCTATTCAAGATTACTTAGGAAAATAAAGGGTTAAAAACTCCATACGCATATAAATTGAGATTCTCTATTAAAATAGATTTTTCTATCTATTCAAGATTATGCTTCTAAATAGAGCTTACAATATCAAAGAAGAAATAATACATACAACAATATTTTCCCCAAAATTTTACCCTATTATATCGTTTCATGTCACCTTTATTCTCACATCTGATGAAACCGACAATTACTTTCAAGTGTGGTCCGATAACATCTATACTCATAATTAATATATTATTGATCAGTAAAATAAGATGAATATATTTGTGGAAGAATAATTCAAATAAATATAATACATACCAATCAAGTAGATTATGTCGAGGGATTTGGTGAATATTTTTTTAAAATTAAGAAAAGGAATCTATTTTGTGGAATTGAGATAATCAATGAGTTTGACATATGTGCTCATCTGCAAAATCATCTTGTATGAAAGAGAAGAATAAGGGTATATACCAACATTATTTGTCTTAAAAAACATATATTATACATCTCCTAAAAAATTAGATGATATATATGAATTAGTGCACTATGAAATAATAGAATTGATATATGACATGAACAAAACATACATAGATAAATTCAATCACTTCTCATCAATAAAACTCATTTCTTTGTCGATAATGTCATTGTTTCCTAGAAATCTTACAACATACTATATGTGAATACATCGAACACGTATCTTCCAAGCTTCTTGCTTTACAATAGAGTTAATTGATACACCTAATATCATTACCCATTATTCATATTGTAGAAAAATATTGCATGTTAACGACATATAACAAATTCTTATGAAACATATTGGGATTGTAAATACATTTAAGATGAAAAATAGATGTAAAATAGTTATCATTCGCAAACGAAATACTTAGAAATATGATAATATCACATTCGTCATAATCTGCACATAATTAAAATATAAATTTTTATAGTCAAGAACATACTTTATATTTGGTAATAAAAAGAAATATGAAAGGCCTCCTTAGTAAAAGGAGCTTAAGATACAAATTGTCTAGCAAAATGACCTTAAATATTCTGTTATATTGCATCACTTGACAAATTGTCTAGCAAGAAGAATATGTTAAACACATTTCGTTTGATATGTCTATGAGAATATTATATAATATTATATTAAATCTAATAAATAGGTAATTTTATACAATATATATCTATCATTTCATTAAAATGTTTAATATAATTCCTTTAATAGGTTATATTTCAACAACAATTTACCTTGTAAAATAAATATTAATATGAAAAATACTTTATTTGTATGTATATTTTGATAAGATCCATAAGAAAAAAAAAGACTTTATAAAATCATATTAAGTATGATAGGTTAAAAATATAAAAGAAAGATAATGGTAAAAAAGTATATAGATACGTTTTTGTGAAATAAAATGCATTGTGCGTAGACCTGTCAAAAACCGACCCAACCCGAAAACCCGACCCGACCCGAAAGGACCCGAACCTGACCCGAACGTCACTGGGTCAAGAAGGACCCGAACCCGAAGGACTCGAACCCGACCCGACTCAACCCGAACGCAAATTCGAGCTCGCGAATCCCCTTTATTTTGTATATTTTATTTCATTTATATTAAATAATTTAATATACTTTATTAAATAATAATATAATATTAATTATATTATTATAATTATTTTATTAAAGTTAAAAATCATAATAATAATCATAAAAAAGGGCATGTTCGACCCGCTGGGTCAACCCGAACCCGAACCCGCCCGACCCGAAAATTTTATCAACCCGATCGACCCGAACCCGATTTGACCCGAACCCGACATGACCCGAACCCGACCCGCCCGACCCAGTTGACAAGTCTAATTGTGCGACACATTTGTTCTATGATATATAACTATTTTGAAAATAGTCAATGTGATAATTATTTAAAAAATATATAACCATTCTGATAATTAATTATTCACGAATCTTAATAAAATCATACAAAATTAGTTAATTATATTTATGATAAAATTAATTAATATAAATTTTTTCAATAAAATAAGATATATTGTTAACATCCTTATTCTCATAAAATCAACTTTGAGTATTAACTAATCTTTAAAACAAATATATAGGTAGATCGCATTCTTGCCAAAGAAAAATCTTATCAATATTGGTAAATGGTAATCTTGCCTTAAATGTTCATCTAATAAAATCATGAAATCACATATCCAAAGGTGCCTTAAAAAGTGTAGTGGACTCATAAAATTCACCGTATTAAAACTTATTTTCAAAAAATGTAGATGATATTGAATATAGGACATATAATATTTGGGAGTTTGCAGAATATTCTAACATGTGAGGTTAATTTATAAATTTTGTTTAAGTTTTTTTAAGAATCAAAATTATAAATAATAATGATCTATCTACTCTTTAAGGATATAATTATTTTAAAAAATTTAAATGTAGAGAAAAATAAGTTGAGAAGTTCTCATGGTTGTATAAATTATTGCACTAATATTTCAAGAATCTTCTACTAACCCATAATGTAATACACTAATACCCCTCATTTTGAGAAAGGATATTTTTGGAAATTTTCCAACTCCCGTACTACAAGTCGGATTAAATTCAGAGAAGTTCGGACATTCTGTAATATGTTGGATCTCTGTAATATTTTTCTGAGTAGTATAAAATACAGTTGACGCATTTTCAAGGTTAAAATACAACTTTGTACGAGATATTTGTACGAGATATTTGTACGAGATATTTGAACGAGATATTTGTGCAAGATATTTGTGCAAGATATTTGTACAAGATATTTGTCCTATAAATAGCCAATCTCCTCCTCTCTTTGAGCTCTCTCTCGGCCATCTCTCTCAAAAACCTTCGCCGGAAAACTTGAATCTCGCCGGAGTTTCGAAGCTTTCACCAGAGTTGTCGCCAAAGCTTCGTTAGTGTTGGTGGTGTTCTCAAGGTGGTGTTAGGTGTCCAGAAGTTGGAGCCACCATGAACCGAGTCCCAACGCGTCGCCCCCGTCTTCCCCGGTGAGTCGTCGTCATTGTCGTCTCACCACTGAAACGCCACCGCACCCGCGGCAAGGCCACCGCACCTGCGGTGGGCTGGGCTCGTGGTATGGCTTTGGGTTTTGTGGTCTCGAGCGAGGCTTTGTTCCTTTCGATTTCGTTCGTATTTCTTTAGGTTCAGACTATTTATTGTCGAATCTAACTTAGGGTATCGTCATGGGTCGTTCTTTTGGATTTTGTTATCTAGAATTTGCCCCTGTTTCGGACCCAAGAACTTGTTGTCTCTAAGCTTTGTTCAAGCTTTCGTCGGATCTAAGGCAAGTGGCGGTTCGCTCTTGCTTATCATTCCATGTTTCAATTAATTATCAATTGTTTAATTGTTAATTAGTTTGGGATGATTTACTGTTTTCGTTGGAACAGTTTTGATAACTGTTTGTGATTTTAAAAGATATTATAATAGGTTGTATATCTGTTAGAACAACGCTATTATATATAAATATATGTGATTAAATACAGATATTATGATAGGTTGTATATCTGTTAGAACAACGCTATTATATCTGTTATTGGCCGCGATGGCATTGATGTGGATTATTACTGCGTTCGTAACTGTTTAGTTAGAACGAGTATTCATAGGAACGCTATGTACCTTGTGAGGGTTTAGCTATTTCTTTATAACTGGTGCTTGGTGGATTTTTCCCCAGTACTCTCTCTGGTCATGACCGTGCCCTTACTCAAGGTTGGTGCACTTCGCTAGTGTCAAATCTCTTGGGATTTATTGCCTCTATATCTCTTGTGAGGAGATATGATATCTCTTGTGAGGAGATCTGATATCTCTTGTGAGGAGATATTATAAAAGCTTATAACGTGATGATCGTTTTGGAATTAAATGAGATAAGTGCCGTTGTCGCACATAATTAATATACCCTTGGGCGAGTAGTGCAGCTAGGCAATAGTGCAGCTAGGAAATCTCGTCTTGACTTTAATCTGAGTAAAGTTCTCTTTCCAATTTGGATTCGCTTTGAGCGGTGAGGTTGGTCGTGAACGGATACATCAAGTCATTTTGAACGCTTGTGTATAATTATTAATGTTTCCCAACATTTGTCATGCTTCCGATAAGGCTCATTTTGTTGGAGTTTTCTTTTGGGATTGATTGTTGTGAGACTCGGTCTCCAGAATCTTCTCTTGATCATGTTTTTTTATGTATTCTGGTAGAAGTATGGTGGTTGACTATCGTTATCGGTTTTGATTCGAGAAACGATGAGTCTAACCTAATACGACTACTTTGAACCACTCTGCTTTGTACCCTTGCATAGTCTTTCATTAGACTAACCAACCGTAATTGTTCTCTACATGGTTAGCTGGTGTCATCCGTTCGATTCGGCACATCAGATAAGTTGCCATCCCGTGAAGGCTAGAGCGACTATGGACGCAAACGATGTTTTTGATAAGTTTATTTAGGTTGAGATCCTTGACGGGTGATCATTACGATCAAGACCCTTTTGTTGGTTATTTAAAGTCTTCCGTTGTGTTAAATATATCTTGTATTAAGTCATCCGCTGTATTTTGGTTGTATTTCGGATTATGGATGTAATGCCGAAATAATGATTTTAATCAAAGGTTATGATATTTTGTATCATAATTATTGTTTGATGATTTAAATCAACTGGTAAAGCCTTGGGTGACATCGGACAGAACGTCTGAGGTCACTGGCGGTAATGCCTTCAAGGTTATATATTTGGGGGTGTTACAGATTTGGTATCAGAGCCGAATTTTTTTTTAACGGATGGGTTTTAAAACATGTTCTTGGAACAAAATTTTTTATAAACCGTTACTCGTTTGAAACTGAGAAATGTTTTCGAAGGCTCTGAATTTTCAAAGAAAAATTTTACCGTTCTAGTCGTGCCTTCTTCTTTAGTCTGATATGGAAACGAACTTCCATATTTAGAAAGACTAACTCTCTTCTTGTTGCCCCGTAAGATTATGGGTGCATTCCTTTCTCTTCAGAGGGACTCGGAAGAAGCCGAGATGGCTCCGCCATCTCTAGATAGGCTTGAGTTCCCGGTTCCCTCGTCGTGTTTTGAGGTCGGTGAACCTAGTAGTCCACCCGAGGAGGTGAAGACTGTACTCCCTAAGTCGGTAGTGCTAATGTCCGACGAGGCCGTGGTTCCTGTGGTAGAGCCTACAGAGGAGCCAGGGGAGGACACTGAGGATGAAGAAAAGTTATCAAGGTACGCTAGAGAGTACTATAACGACGACTTCATGATCGAATGATTTCCGAAGGACCCCGAGGAAGACCTCGAGGGGCAGGGCCACAAGTCTGATGACTTGGAGCGCTTATTGGTGGGCAGCGAGGACCTGAGAGTGGAATTTATCTATCTGAGTCCGGTGTTGTCACCTGAGCGGGAATACTCGCCATTGTCTCCTGCCACTTGGAAGGCGATTAGTGCTGAAGCGCATCGCCAGGTGGATGAGACAGTTGAGCGTGTTCGTTGGAGGGCAAGGCCGTGGGAGTCAATGGATACACCAGTTGTGGTCCCGACTCAACCAGTCAGGCCAAGGCCCCAAGTACTAGAGGAACGATTGGAGGTCAAGGTCAACGCCTTTACGAGATGCGTGAGGCGGATGGACCTGATGCTCCAATTGTTTAAAGTACTCTATACCTTCTGTTGGTATGTGACGTGTTGTCGTTCCAAGCTGTCAAATATAAAACCTCACAAATAAACTAGTATAGTCAATAAGCAAAGGTCGATCCCACAGGGAAAGAGCGAAACTAATGGTGGTTGCATGCAATGTCACTAAAGGGGGGATTGTAGGTTGATTGGTCACAATTAAGTCAAACACAGCAAAGTATATGATGAAAATATCAAAGAGAGAAAACACTTAGCCAAGTAATGTCCACATAAGTCATTCAAAGGTTGTTCCTCGATTATGCCCTATCTTCCTATTCGGTTATTCCAGTCCTGATCTTGTGTAGATTAATAGGGAAACCATCCCTAAGAATCCTTACCAATAAATAACCCTAGCACCACTAGTGATTCAACCCAAAGGCAGCAATGAACATAAGAATTAACCAGGATACACATAACACCTCAACCAGAAGCATTCAACATGTAATCAGTTCCCTACATAGATAAATTCCACAGTGGCAAATAAGAATCTATGCTCGCTACTCGAACTAGAGCGTTATCCCAATAGTTCCCTAATATTAGCAATATGAATGAAAGCAATAAACCTAGGTGATCAATCTAGATAAACCAACAAACATCCAAATAAGAATTTGCTCAAGAGAAAAGATATAACTCAATAGGATAAGATAGATAGGAACAAAACCTCACAACCAGATGAATAAACTTATGCTTCCATTACTGGACTAAGCAAAAGAGGCTTAGCTCCTCATAAACATGATGAACTCCAAAGGTATGAAAAGTGGCAACGATGAATTGAAATTGCAAAACTAGAACTTGGAAACTCTCTTAAACCTAATGCTAAAGAGAGTATATATAGGGCCTCTAACAAATGACCTAGCCCAATAAGAAAAGAAACAAAATAAAATGGAAAAATAAGAAAAGAAATTAGAAAAGATAGACTCGGTAAAAGTCAGAACTTCCAGCGTCGACGACCCGCGATCGCGGCCCATTTACCGCGATCGCGGCCTCTTGTGGCTCCGCGCTCTTCACATTCCTCCGCGCCTGCGGAAAACTCTCGACTTGCCCGAGGAACCGCGATCGTGGCACCCTTGCCCGCGGTCGCGGTTAATGCTCGGCCTTCACTCCTTGGCTTCGCCTCCTAACCTCTCGCCTTCACTTCATTGGCGTCTTCTTTTGGTGGCTTCCTCCCTCAGTGTATCCTATGATATCCAAAATAGCTCAAACACCTCCAAAAACACCAGACTTTGCCCCCAAATGTCATGCACAAGAATGTGTCTAAATCTACCCGAATGGCACCAATAAAACCCTCTAACGACGACTTCATGATCGAAATGATTTCCGAAGGACCCCGAGGAAGACCTCGAGGGGCAGGGCCATAAGTCTGATGACTTGGAGCGCTTATTGGTGGGCAGCGAGGACCTGAGAGTGGAATTTATCTATCTGAGTCCGGTGTTGTCACCTGAGCGGGAATACTCGCCATTGTCTCCTACCACTTGGAAGGCGATTAGTGCTGAAGCGCATCGCCAGGTGGATGAGACAGTTGAGCGTGCTCGTTGGAGGGCAAGGCCGTGGGAGTCAATGGATACACCAGTTGTGGTCCCGACTCAACCAGTCAGGCCAAGGCCCCAAGTACTAGAGGAACGATTGGAGGTCAAGGTCAACGCCTTTACGAGATGCGTGAGGCGCATGGACCTGATGCTCCAATTGTTTAAAGTACTCTATACCTTCTGTTGGTATGTGACGTGTTGTCGTTCCAAGCTGTCAAATATAAAACCTCACAAATAAACTAGTATAGTCAATAAGCAAAGGTCGATCCCACAGGGAAAGAGCGAAACTAATGGTGGTTGCATGCAATGTCACTAAAGGGGGGATTGTAGGTTGATTGGTCACAATTAAGTCAAACACAGCAAAGTATATGATGAAAATATCAAAGAGAGAAAATACTTAGCCAAGTAATGTCCACATAAGTCATTCAAAGGTTGTTCCTTGATTATGCCCTATCTTCCTATTCGGTTATTCTAGTCCTGATCTTGTATAGATTAATAGGGAAACCATCCCTAAGAACCCTTACCAATGAATAACCCTAGCACCACTAGTGATTCAACCCAAAGGCAGCAATGAACATAAGAATTAACCAGGATACACATAACACCTCAACCAGAAGCATTCAACATGTAATCAGTTCCCTACATAGATAAATTCCACAGTGGCAAATAAGAATCTATGCTCGCTACTCGAACTAGAGCGTTAGCCCAACAGTTCCCTAGTATTAGCAATATGAATGAAAGCAATAAACCTAGGTGATCAATCTAGATAAACCAACAAACATCCAAATAAGAATTTGCTCAAGAGAAAATATATAACTCAATAGGATAAGATAGATAGGAACAAAACCTCACAACCAGATGAATAAACTTATGCTTCTATTACTGGACTAAGCAAAAGAGGCTTAGCTCCTCATAAACATGATGAACTCCAAAGGTATGAAAAGTGGCAACGATGAATTGAAATTGCAAAACTAGAACTTGGAAACTCTCTTAAACCTAATGCTAAAGAGAGTATATATAGGGCCTCTAACAAATGACCTAGCCCAATAAGAAAAGAAACAAAATAAAATGGAAAAATAAGAAAAGAAATTAGAAAAGATAGACTCGGGAAAAGTCAGAACTTCCAGCGTCGACGACCCGCGATCGCGGCCTCTTGTGGCTCCGCGCTCTTCACATTCCTCTGCGCCTGCGGAAAACTCTCGACTTGCCCGAGGAACCGCGATCGTGGCACCCTTGCCCGCGGTCGCGGTTAATGCTCGGCCTTCACTCCTTGGCTTCGCCTCCTAACCTCTCGTCTTCACTTCATTGGCGTCTTCTTTTGGTGGCTTCCTTCCTCAGTGTATCCTATGATATCCAAAATAGCTCAAACACCTCCAAAAACACCAGACTTTGCCCCCAAATGTCATGCACAAGAATGTATCTAAATCTACCCGAATGGCACCAATAAAACCCTCTAACGACGACTTCATGATCGAAATGATTTCCGAAGGACCCCGAGGAAGACCTCGAGGGGCAGGGCCACAAGTCTGATGACTTGGAGCGCTTATTGGTGGGCAGCGAGGACTTGAGAGTGGAATTTATCTATCTGAGTCCGGTGTTGTCACCTGAGCGGGAATACTCGCCATTGTCTCCTGCCACTTGGAAGGCGATTAGTGCTGAAGCGCATCGCCAGGTGGATGAGACAGTTGAGCGTGCTCGTTGGAGGGCAAGGCCGTGGGAGTCAATGGATACACCAGTTGTGGTCCCGACTCAACCAGTCAGGCCAAGGCCCTAAGTACTAGAGGAACGATTAGAGGTCAAGGTCAACGCCTTTACGAGATGCGTGAGGCGGATGGACCTGATGCTCCAATTGTTTAAAGTACTCTATACCTTCTGTTGGTATGTGACGTGTTGTCGTTCCAAGCTGTCAAATATAAAACCTCACAAATAAACTAGTATAGTCAATAAGCAAAGGTCGATCCCACAGGAAAAGAGCGAAACTAATGGTGGTTGCATGCAACGTCACTAAAGGGGGGATTGTAGGTTGATTGGTCACAATTAAGTCAAACACAGCAAAGTATATGATGAAAATATCAAAGAGAGAAAACACTTAGCCAAGTAATGTCCACATAAGTCATTCAAAGGTTGTTCCTTGATTATGCCCTATCTTCCTATTCGGTTATTCCAGTCCTGATCTTGTGTAGATTAATAGGGAAACCATCCCTAAGAACCCTTACCAATGAATAACCCTAGCACCACTAGTGATTCAACCCAAAGGCAGCAATGAACATAAGAATTAACCAAGATACACATAACACCTCAACCAGAAGCATTCAACATGTAATCAGTTCCCTACATAGATAAATTCCACAGTGGCAAATAAGAATCTATGCTCGCTACTCGAACTAGAGCGTTAGCCCAACAGTTCCCTAGTATTAGCAATATGAATGAAAGCAATAAACCTAGGTGATCAATCTAGATAAACCAACAAACATCCAAATAAGAATTTGCTCAAGAGAAAATATATAACTCAATAGGATAAGATAGATAGGAACAAAACCTCACAACCAGATGAATAAACTTATGCTTCTATTACTGGACTAAGCAAAAGAGGCTTAGCTCCTCATAAACATGATGAACTCCAAAGGTATGAAAAGTGGCAATGATGAATTGAAATTGCAAAACTAGAACTTGGAAACTCTCTTAAACCTAATGCTAAAGAGAGTATATATAGGGCCTCTAACAAATGACCTAGCCCAATAAGAAAAGAAACAAAATAAAATGGAAAAATAAGAAAAGAAATTAGAAAAGATAGACTCGGGAAAAGTCAGAACTTCCAGCGTCGATGACCCGCGATCGCGGCCCATTTACCGCGATCGCGGCCTCTTGTGGCTCCGCGCTCTTCACATTCCTCTGCGCCTGCGGAAAACTCTCGACTTGCCCGAGGAACCGCGATCGTGGCACCCTTGCCCGCGGTCGCGGTTAATGCTCGGCCTTCACTCCTTGGCTTCGCCTCCTAACCTCTCGTCTTCACTTCATTGGCGTCTTCTTTTGGTGGCTTCCTTTCTCAGTGTATCCTATGATATCCAAAATAGCTCAAACACCTCCAAAAACACCAGACTTTGCCCCCAAATGTCATGCACAAGAATGTATCTAAATCTACCCGAATGGCACCAATAAAACCCTCTAATAACTCTTAGTTAAGCCCTATAAAGTAGTGCTTATCAAACTCCCCCATGCTTAGACCTTTGCTCGTCCTCGAGTAAACTAATAAAGAATTTACCCTCCAATGCAACACCCAAGATCTCAGGAAGCATGTCCTCCAACTAAGAGTCACCTAACCCATGCCAAGCTCCTGGCACCAATCTCATTCACGACACATCCACAACTCAACAAGCTTAAGGGGCAAGCAGAGTACTTCCCCTAAGCTTAACCCGGACATCCAATGGTGTGAGTAACCTCTAATCCTAGATTTCATCTATGACTCCTTATGCCTCCCAGAGTGACCTATCCGACAATCCTTCTTTGACTCATCTTCTTATGCCACCCCGTCGGTAAAATGAGATCCTAGAAACACTCCTTTTCTTTTCACTCATTTTGCCTAGGAGCCCTTTCGGGTTTTCATCCTAGCCACTCATATTTTATTTTATTTCATAGATGTGCTCACATAAGCTCACGTCACTCAGACACCTTCTTACCCCAGCCTAGCGCTGGTCCGGGCCACCTGCTTTTTACCTAAGTCGCCCTTTCGGGTTTTCGACTTGTCCTAGGATTTTTTTTTTTTTTTGAAACATAAAATGCTGAAAATCCAAAGTACAATGCTGGAAAAGAAATATATACAAGATAGGTAGTGAGCACTTCTACTCCCCCATGCTTAAATCATGCATTGTCCTCAATGTATGAAGGACAAATAAAAGATAAGGGAAAAAAATAGAAGGACTCACTGGGGTGGAGGCCAATACCCATAGGCGTTCAAGAAAGCCTCAGCTCTCCTCTATAGATGAACCACCTGGTCCTCAACGGTGGTGAGGTGGTTGTCTAGGCGATTGGTGTGGTAGGCAAGGTTGACCTCTATGTTGCGCTGCCACTCAGCGCTTCTCCTCATATGCTCCTCTAGCCTCTGGGAGATGTCGTGTTCCCACTTGGCGCTCCTCCGTATCTGCTCATCCTGCCTCAACTGTAGGTTCGTCATTCTGTCCAGGAGCTGGTCCTAGGGCGCCCCGCCATAAGCACTACCAGACCCAGATGCCTGGTGAGTGTAGTCAGGAAGTACAGGGGGGATCCTGGAACCCGACGGCGATGGCACATTTCTCTCCATATCCGCCGCTGCAGTCTCTTCCTCGTCGTTGTCGTCGTCCCCTTTGTCTTCGGACGACGACCCCTGCTCCCCGTCGGCATAAAGGTAGAAGTCCCTCGCCCGGGGCCCAAAAGGCATCGGACGAGGCAACCTCATGTGGTGTTGGTTACTGGCCAGGGAGAGCCAGGTGTACTCTCCATTACGGGCCTCCAGCAGATGGGACCTCCTCATGAGCCTGATGTTGTATGTGTAGCTCTCGTCGGGGAATTCCCAATGGTCCGCAAGGATCTCATACTGTCGAGCGATAAGCTTCACCATGCCTCCCATGGAGATCTTACCGCCCTTCTTCTCTCTCAGTCGTAGGCAGCTGGAGAAAAACAGCCCGACCCAGTCGGGGATGTTGTGACTCTCTGGTGTCAAACACCAGAGCACTGTAAGGTCCTGCCTGGAGACCTTGTTCACCTCCCCCTGTCCAAGGAAGGTCATGGCTAGCACCTTGTGAGCCAGCCTCAAACAGGGGTGCGTCAGCTTGTAGTGTTACTCGCCGGCGCTGGGGTTGATCACATCCCGGGTCGCATCTTGCTAGAAGAACTCTGGCAAGGTGCCTACAGCTTCCCAATCCTCGGTGGGTTCCTCAGTAATGCCAAAAAGGTCCCGCAGACCTTGGTAGGACATCCGTCTCTGTCGCCCCAACAGGTTGAACGTGATCCCGTCGTCGTGGCGTTCCAGCGTGGCCAGGAACTCCAGGGTCAGTTCATCGGACGTTGGGGCGGACAAGTCAATGAAATTTCCGAGCCCTCCATGGCTCAGCAACTGTTGAGTGCAGTCCTCCAAACCGAGTAGTTGCAGCATCAGTCGATCGTAGAATTTCGTCGGGACGATCTTCCGCAGGCTAAACGTCTCGAAATAGCGCCGGTGCCTCGGGCTTCTCATGCTGTTTACGAAAGCAGACATGGTGGGAAGAAGAAGTAAGAGGCACGAAAAGAATACCGGAGAGGCCCGCGATCGCGGGGTGTGGGCCGCGGTCGCGGTTTATGGTCGAATGAAGTCCTCTGGAGAAGAAGGGTCGCGATCGCGGGGCTGGACAGCGGCGATCGCGGTTTCTGGGCAGCAGAAAGCTTCGAATAAAAATGGCTACGGTGGTCCTTGGTGGTGCTATAGTGGTCGCGGGGCTTCGGGCGTGGGTCCGGCGATCGCGGCTCGTGAGGCAATGAGAAATCCAAGGGGGAAATGGAGATCTCACCCAAACGACATCGCGGTGGCGGAACGATGGTCGCGGGGCTGCAGGGTGTCATCGCGGTGGTCGGAGTCGGAGATCCGAGTGGTTTGAGAGGGAGAGAGCGTGGTGGAGGTGTTGTGAAATGCCTCCGCCACACCCCGCTCTTATAAGCTCGGCGACGAGGGGCCGCGATCACGGGGTTAATACCCTACAGTATAACGGCCGGCGCGAGTTACGAGGGTTGACCGCCTCGAGCGTTAGCCCAACACTTCCCTAGTATTAGCAATATGAATGAAAGCAATAAACCTAGGCGATCAATCTAGATAAACCAACAAACATCCAAATAAGAATTTGCTCAAGAGAAAAGATATAACTCAATAGGATAAGATAGATAGGAACAAAACCTCACAACCAGATGAATAAACTTATGCTTCCATTACTGGACTAAGCAAAAGAGGCTTAGCTCCTCATAAACATGATGAACTCCAAAGGTATGAAAAGTGGCAACGATGAATTGAAATTGCAAAAATAGAACTTGGAAACTCTCTTAAACCTAATGCTAAAGAGAGTATATATAGGGCCTCTAACAAATGACCTAGCCCAATAAGAAAAGAAACGAAATAAAATGGAAAAATAAGAAAAGAAATTAGAAAAGATAGACTCGGGAAAAGTCAGAACTTCCAGCATCGACGACCCGCGATCGCGGCCCATTTACCACGATCGCGGCCTCTTGTGGCTCCGCGCTCTTCACATTCCTCCGCGCCTGCGGAAAACTCTCGACTTGCCCGAGGAACCGCGATCGCGACACCCTTGCCCGCGGTCGCGGTTAATGCTCGGCCTTCACTCCTTGGCTTTGCCTCCTAACCTCTCGTCTTCACTTCCTTGGCGTCTTCTTTTGGTGGCTTCCTTCCTCAGTGTCTCCTATGATATCCAAAATAGCTCAAACACCTCCAAAAACACCAAACTTCGCCCCCAAATACCATGCACAAGAATGTGTCTAAATCTACCCGAATGGCACCAATAAAACCCTCTAATAACTCTTAGTTAAGCCCTACAAAGTAGTGCTTATCAGTATGTTGTTGATTCGGGTGTTACCCAGTCTTTTGTTTCGGATAGTTGTGTAAGTAAGTTAGGTTTAGTTTGCAATGAGGTTGTGAACCTTTTGTTGTGAATCTTCCTAAATATGAACATTTGGTTTATACCAAGTTAGTGTTTCGCTGCTTGATAAAGGGGTGAGGTCTCGTGTTCGAGCCACACCAACAACCTCTTGTAAATAGTTGCCTAATTAATTAGGTGGAGCTACCAAGGATGGGTTGGGGTGTATGGGCTGCAGCCCTATGATGGGTCGGCCCAAGTGATGGGTTGAGGTGTATGGGTTGCGGCCCATGGCAACAGTGGATGCTGGAAATGGTTGGGCCTGGGCTCAGAGCCACTAGTGGGCCGTCTGTAAACCATGTAATGGGCTGGTCCAAAATGGTGACCATTTAGTTGGAACCAAGCGTTTGTCAGACTTCCTGATTACCATTTAGGGTAAGGAGTTCGAGGCAGATTTGATCTATATAGTCATGGTTCCATACGATATTTTTTCTCGGTATGGATTGGCTGACGCGTCATGGGGCGGTAATCGATTTTAGTTCGAAGACTGTGACGGTGTCATCTGGGGGCCAGTGTGTATGCAAATTTAAGGGTCTGAATGACGCTAATGACGGCAAGCTTATCAATGCGATGACTGCGTTTAAGCTACTTTGACAAGGTTGTGTCGGGTACCTTTGCTACCTGGATCCGCCCATGAAAGATGAACCTTCAGTTCTTAATATGCCAATCGTTTGTGAATTTTTTGGATGTCTTTTTGGAAGATATTCCTGGTTACCCCCGTATCGTGACGTGAAGTTTACAATATATCTCGAGCCTGGTACCGCGCCGATCTCGGAGGCACCGTACCGGATGGCTCCTGTTGAGATGTAAGAGTTAGATAAGCAACTCGAGGACCTCCTTGACAAGGGTTATATAAGGCCGAGTGCATCGCCTTGGGGTGCCCCGGTTTTGTTTGTCAAGAAGAATGATGGATCGTTTCGACTTTGTATCGATTATCGTGAGTTGAACAAAGTCACGATCAAGAATAAATATCCATTGTTGAGGATTGATGATCTATTGGATCAGCTGCAGGGAGCCAAAGTCTTTTCCAAAAATCGATCTGAGGTCTGGTTACCACCAACTCAGGATTCGTGAGGAGGATATTCCGAGGATTGCTTTCCGAACGAGATATGGTCACTACGAGTTCGTAGTCATGCCATTTGGACTTACTAATGCTCCAATAGTTTTCATGGATCTAGTACATCGATGTTTTCACCAGTACTTGGATAAGTTCGTGGTGGTCTTCATCGATGGTATTTTGATCTATTCCCTGAGCGAGGAAGCTCATGAGGAACATCTTTGGATTATTTTGTCAGTCCTTAGACAAAATCAGCTTTATGCAAAGTTGTCTAAGTATGACTTTTGGATCAAGGAAGTGGCTTTCTTAAGCCATGTGATCAATGAGAATGGGGTTATGGTTGATCCCCAGAAGATTGATGCCGTAGCTAATTGGAAGCGGCCTCAGGATGTGAACGAGGTGCGCAGTTTCCTTGGACTTGCTGGATATTACAGACGGTTCATGGAAGGATTTTCTAAGATTGCTCTACCATGACCGGTCTGCTCCGCAAGGTCCACAAGAAGTTTGTCTAGGATGACAAGTGCGAGGCCAGTTTTCAGAAATTGAAACAGTGTCTGACCTCGGCACCAGTTTTGGCACTACCGGAATGAAGTGATGATTATATGGTCTATAGTGATTCTTCGAAGAATGGGTTAGGATGTGTGCTGATGCAGAGAGGCAAAGTTATTGCATACGCATCTAGACAATTGAAACCTATGAAGCAAACTATCCGACACATGATCTAGAACTAGCGGCAATAGTGTTTGCATTGGAAACTGAGGTTACTTGGGAAACCTGGGAGACTGAGGCGGATATGCTTAGACGCTTTCTCGAGTTGTATCCGGCCAAGTTTCGAGGTCGAAACTTCTTTTAAGGGGGAGGTAATGTAATACCCCTCATTTTGAGAAAGGATAATTTTGGAAATTTTCCAACTCCCATACTACAAGTCGGATTAAATTCAGAGAAGTTCAGACATTCTGTAATATGTTGGATCTCTGTAATATTTTTCTGAGTAGTATAAAATACAGTTGATGCATTTTCAAGGTTAAAATACAACTTTGTACGAGATATTTGTACGAGATATTTGTACGAGATATTTGTACGAGATATTTGTGCGAGATATTTGTGCAAGATATTTGTGCAAGATATTTGTGCAAGATATTTGTATAAGATATTTGTCCTATAAATAGCCAATCTCCTCCTCTCTTTGAGCTCTCTCTCGGCCATCTCTCCCAAAAACCTTCGCCGAAAAACTTGAATCTCGCCGGAGTTTCGAAGCTTTCACCGGAGTTGTCGCCAAAGCTTCATTAGTGTTAGTGGTGCTCTCAAGGTGGTGTTAGGTTTCCAGAAGTTGGAGCCACCACGAACCGAGTCCCAACGTGTCGCCCTCGTCTTCCCCGGTGAGTCGTCGTCATTGTCGTCTCACCACTGAAACGCCACCACACCCGCGGCAAGGCCACCGCACCCGCGGTGGGCTGGGCTCGTGGTATGGCTTTGGGTTTTGTGGTCTCGAGCGAGGCTTTGTTCCTTTCGATTCCGTTCGTATTTCTTTAGGTTCGGACTATTTATTGTCGAATCTAACTTAGGGTCTCGTCATGGGTCGTTCTTTTGGATTTTGTTATCTAGAATCTGCCCATGTTTTGGACCCAGAAACACGTTGTCTCTAAGCTTTGCTCAAGCTTTCGTCGGATCTAAGGCAAGTGGCGGTTCGCTCTTGCTTATCATTCCATGTTTCAATTAATTATCAACTGTTTAATTGTTAATTAGTTTGGGATGATTTACTGTTTTCATTGGGAACAGTTTTGATAACTGTTTGTGATTTTAAAAGATATTATAATAGGTTGTATATCTGTTAGAACAATGCTATTATATATAAATATATGTGATTAAATACAGATATTATGATAGGTTGTATATCTGTTAGAACAACGCTATTATATCTGTTATTGGCCGCAATGGCATTGATGTGGATTATTACTGCGTTCGTAACTATTTAGTTAGAACGAGTATTTGTAGGAACACTATATACCTTGTGAGGGTTTAGCTGTTTCTTTATAACTAGTGCTTGGTGGATTTTTCCCCAGTACTCTCTCTAGTCATGACCATGCCCTTACTCAGGGTTGGTGCACTTCGCTAGTGTCAAATCTCTTGGGCTTTATTCCCTCTATATCTCTTGTGAGGAGATATTATAAAAGCTTATAACGTGATGATCGTTTTGGAATTAAATGAGATAAGTGCCGTTGTCGCATATAATTAATATACCCTTGGGCGAGTAGTGTAGCTAGGCAATAGTGCAGCTAGGAAATCTCATCTTGACTTTAATCTGAGTAAAGTTCTCTTTCCAATCTGGATTCGCTTTGAGCGGTGAGGTTGGTCGTGAGCGGATACATCAAGTCGTTTTGAACGCTTGTGTGTAATTATTAATGTTTCCCAACATTTGTCATGCTTCCGATAAGGCTCATTTCGTTGGAGTCTTCTTTTGGGATTGATTGTTGTGAGACTCGGTCTCCAGAATCTTCTCTTGATCATGTTTTTTTATGTATTCTAGTAGAAGTATGGTGGTTGACTATCGTTATCGGTTTTGATTCGAGAAACGATGAGTCTAACCTAATACGACTACTTTGAACCACTATGCTTTGTACCCTTGCATAGTCTTTCATTAGACTAACCAACCATAATTGTTCTCTGCATGGTTGGCTGGTGTGATCCGTTCGATTCGGCACATCAGATAAGTTGCCATCCCGTGAAGGCTAGAGCGACTATGGACGCAAACGATGTTTTTGATAAGTTTATTCAGGTTGAGATCCTTGACGGGTGATCATTACGATCAAGACCCTTTTGTTGGTTATTTAAAGTCTTCCGCTGTGTTAAATATATCTTGTATTAAGTCATCCGCTGTATTTTGGTTGTATTTCGGATTATGGATGTAATGCCGAAATAATGATTTTAATCGAAGGTTATGATATTTTGTATCATAATTGTTGTTTGATGATTTAAATCAACTGGTAAAGCCTTGGGTGACATCGAACAGAACGTCTGAGGTCACTGGCGTAATGCCTTCAAGGTTATATATTTGGGGGTATTACACATAATAAATTAGTGCTATGTAACAATTAATCTTTCGTACAGGTTTATTGTATTCATATATTTTATTGATTTCACCAAAATAAACCTAATATGTACCCTAGTGGTAGTGGGTAAAAATTTGGAAAGTGGTAATCTTGCATATTTTAATATAGCATATCCAGAAAGTAAATTATTAGACTATCTTATATTATATTTTATTAAATAGATTTTTTATAAAATATGGTAAGTTGTATTTGTTAAATAAGGAAATTGATATATGTAAAAGCTATTGTAAAATGTAGAAAAAAGGAAGGATACATAATTTTTAAAATAAATAAATTTAAAAAAACCATAGGCTGCCACATGTCCAATTCAATACCGTGACGCCACATGGCAGCGTAAAATTCGGGCTCATTCTGAGAGTGTCATGTGACTCAGTCGGTATTTGCGTTTAGTAGTTATATAGTAGATTCCTCATGGAGTATCCCCTCCTCATTTGATTCACTCTCTTATTTATAATATACTTTTTAATGTTATTTTTGAAATTTGGGTGGTATGAGAAAATATAAAAAGGGAGAAAAAATTATTTATAAGTAATAAAAACTTTATAAATAGAATGTCAAACACACCCTTAAGTTTATGGGTGAATTAAGATGATAGGAGACCTCCTTCAAAGGTAGCTCTCTATGGCGAAATCGCAACGATCTCTGAGCTCTCCTGGTTCCCCTCGATCGATTTTAGTATTACCAGAATCCCCTGATTTAGATGAAGCGAGGGATGAATCAGGTGGCAGGGGATACTTTGTCGGCTCTTGAACAGATGCTTGAAGAAGATTTCGTGGCTGTACGCATGCAAATTAGCTTGGGGTTGTGTGTGAGCATGTTATTTTGTTTGTGGTTGAAAAACAACAGCAAGTAAATAGGAAGATGTAATTTGTTATCGGTGAAAACAAAACCTTAACAATATGAGATTTCTATTTTAGTTAACGGTGATTAAAGCTACCAACTTTCCTATATAAGAGAGAAAAGAGAAGAGGGAAAAATCATCTTTAGAAACACAAAAACACAAAGGAGAGAAAAAAAGTTTCATCTGCGAGAGAAGAGTAAAACACAAAGAGAGGTTTATATTTCTTTGTAAGGGTATACACTCTTCTACGACAAGCTTGTGGTTTGTACAAGTTGTCGGATTCTTCCTTCATATAGTAACAAGCGTATCACCCCGAGGACGTAGGCAATTTGCCGAACCTCGTTAAATTTTTGTGTGTTCATACTACTTTTACTATTGCCTATTAGTCGAATCTTCCGCAACTACTCAACAATTGGTATCAGAGCCAAAACAAGATCTAAGGCAGTGAAAGTCTGATTTTGAGATCAATGGCTTCTAGCAGTGGAATTGTGAAAGTTGGAAAGTATGAGATCGAGAAATTCAATGGGAAAAATGATTTCTCTTATTGGAGGATGCAAATGAAAATTTTGCTAATTTCTCAAAAATTGCACAAGGCATTGTTGGGTAAAGACAAGAAACCTGAAGATATGAAGGATGTTGACTAGGATGAGCTCGATATAGAAGCACGCGCTGCTATAATCTTATGTCTCGAAAGAGATGTCGCATTCATGGTGGATGACGAGGAAACCGCATCAAGTGTTTGGGCAAAGTTAGAGGGAAACTTCATGACGAAGACTCTAACAAATCGAATTTATCTCAAGTCTAAGTTGTATACTTGCAAGATGGAGGAAGGGATTTCACTCCGTGATTACATCAACAAATTTGATAGGATAATTTCAAATTTGAAGGATATTGATGTGAAGGTTGAAGATGAAGATCAAGCTCTTATGCTTTTGCTTTCTTTGCCGAAATCATATGAGAATCTTGTGCAAACATTGATGCTTGTGGGTGATACACTGACCATGGACGAGACTAGAACGGCGCTTCTGGCAGATGATCTACGGAAAGTGGCAACTAGCGGTATGAGTGTTGGTGCGAGCAATGAACAAGCATAAGGTTTGTTTGCAAGGGAAAGGGGTAATGACAGAGGAAATAGCAAGAGGGGAAAGTCTAAATCAAAATCTAGATCTCTGGCAGAAACTCGTTGTTACAAGTGTGGTGAGCTTGGTGATAGACGTTACTTTGTAGGGCATAACTAAGAGTTGTTAGAGGGTTATTGGTTCCATTCGGGTAGATTTAGACACATTCTTGTGGCATGGTGTTTGGGGGCGAAGATTGGTGTTTTGGTGGTATTTTGAGCTTATTGGAGTATATTTGGAGATTCGGGATATGGAGCCACCAAGAAGCGGATTAGGAGCTGAAGAAGATGAGGAGAGGAGCAGCGGCTACACAACTTAACCGCGACCGCGGACCCACAGGACGCGATCGCGGGTCCAGGCGGATCCCAGTCGGGAGCAGGCCAAGCCGAGATCTATCATTTTCTACTTTTTAGTATTTTATTATTATCTATTATTTTTCTTTAGGATCATTATTTCCTATTTTCTATTTATTTCTTTTTCCTTGTTATTATTTTCCCTAATGGGCTTAGGAACTTGTTAGACCCATATTAGTTATCTTTTCTATTTAACCTAGGAAGAGAGCTCATTCTAGGGAGACTCTCATATCAGGTTTTAGTTTTACATCATCGTTGTTTTCTCAAGACTATGGAAGGCTAAGCACTTTTGCTTAGTCTGGCAATGGAAGCTTAAGTTTTGATTATTGGTTGTGAGGTTATGTTCCCTTTCTTAATTCCTATTGATCTATATCTCTTCTCTTAAGCATAATATCATTGAATAATTATTGATTTGTCTAGACAGGCCATCTAGGTTTATTGATTGTTACTCATATTGTTATGACTAGGAAACTGTTGGGCTAACGTCCTGGTCTGGAGTGGCAAGCATAGGTTTTATTTGCTTTGGTGGATTTTATCTATGTAAAGATTTGATTACATGTTGAATGCTTCTGGTTTAGGTGTTATGTGTATCCTAGTTAATTCTTATGTTCATTGCTGTCTTTGGGTTGAATCACTAGTGGTGCTAGGGTTATTCATTGGTAAGGGTTCTTAGGGATGGTTTCCTTATTAATCTACACAAGATCGGGACAGGAATAATCATAGGAAGGAATTGGAAGTAATCTAGGATCAACCAACCAAAACTTAAGTGGAAATTGCATGGCTAAGTGTTTTCTCACATTTGATTGCATACTATTTATTCTGTTTTATTTTCTACTTGATTAAAACCTCAAAAAAAAAACTTTTGTTACTATTGTTCGATTGGTATTCAATTTGTGACAGGAATATAGACGCTTGTGATTCTCTTGGGATTTCGACCTTTGCTTGCTTACTATACTAGTTTGGAAGTTGAGGTTTACTTTGATTTGGCATAACGACCTTAGGCCACGTCAAATTTGGCGCCGTTGCCGGGGAATCACTGTCCGTTTTCTTGTAAATAAATTGAATATTGATCTTTCTAGGGAACCTATCTTACGGTTCCCTCTAACATTACTAACTTTTCATTGACGAAGTGCAATTCAGAGTAGATAATTATGTTGGAGAACTCTAGCTATGGCGCAAGAAAGCATGACATTGTTGGAGAACTCTAGCTATGGTGAGAACACACTGCTGGCACTCACCCAGACACTTCAAGCATTAACATAAGCGGTGATTCAAGCCAGTGCAAACAACGCACAAGTGATGAGAGAGGGATTCTCTCAGCTCTCTCAGCAAAATCATATTCAACACCAATCATCTCATCAAACTTTGTTAAGCTTGGGTGCATCAATGGATCGGCTGACGCAATGGATACCTGCTATAGCAGAATCTCAACCCAAGGGCAATGCTGCCCAGCGGCATGTTGAGGAGAAAGCATAATTTGGAGAGCTCCCCGTAGAAGAGAAACCGCGACCGCGGGAGGAGTGCTGCAACCACGGTATGCTGGGTGAAATAGGGCATTGTGCTGAATTTGATGATGAGGTTGAGAAGGACCTCGAAGAGGAAATCAAAAGCTTCAAGAACAGTATGCTACCTGACGGGGCTAAAGATGCGCAATGCAAATATCGTTGATTAGCCTTATCAAAGTAAAAAGTCCTAACAGACCTACTAAACAGATGTATAGTAAGCAAGCAAGGGTGGAACCCACATGGAAGGTCTGTCGTAGTATGCAATTGTGAATGACAAGTAACAAGCAAAGGGGGTTTAGTTATTCCGAGAAAGCAAAGCAAAGCAAACAAGTTTGGTTGAGTAGAGAAAATATAATGGGGAAAGTAGTCCTACTAGAGCGAGATCCACAATACAGAGATATAATTTGATCACAGAAATCTATGTAATCCAAGTTCTTTTACTATCCTTATAGTTGTTCCCACCCTGATCTTAAGTACTATCGATTCTCACAGTTGTCGATAGACTTATCACTATGTCACTGGTAAAGTACCTCCGATTCTCACAGTTGTCGGTATACTTTACCACTGACGCAGCAATAGCAATGCATACAAGGATATAGGATACATGGAAATAGAAAGACGTATTAATACTCGCATGCAACTGACTCTCACTCACAATTGTATGCTCGGAACCCCTATACGCACAATTGTGTATGCCACTAGATATGCACTCGGAACCCCTATATGCAATCCTAGCAATTGATAAAAAGTATTCAACCTAGTTGATCAGGCTAAGAAGAACAACAAGAAATCAATGTTCAATATAACCAAGAGAATCAAACCAACATTTATAAGGATAAGAACAAGGAATAGAAATCTCACAAACACATCAACTGTATTGCTTCAATCGTCTAGTAGAACAGAGGGAAGTTAGTTCTCCATTCAAACGAGAATGAAAACTAAGGGAAATAACGTCTGAAATAAAGCAGTAACGAGTTGTGTTCTAAGTGTCTCCCTCTTAACCTAGAAAGAGGGCTTAAATAGTCATCAGAAAACTAGGTTAAACTAATGAAAATAATAAAGGAAACAAAATAATAAAATAACAAAATCTGAAAACAATAAAAGGAAATAAAAGTCTTCAGACGCGCGGCACTTAACACGGCCACCGCGGGGCGGTGAGA
This sequence comes from Rheum nobile, assembly GCA_027886185.1. Taxonomy (NCBI): domain Eukaryota; kingdom Viridiplantae; phylum Streptophyta; class Magnoliopsida; order Caryophyllales; family Polygonaceae; genus Rheum; species Rheum nobile. Next base: position 1,267,565 of record WOAB01000207.1, on the reverse strand, counting down.
TCCACCGCGGGGCATCAGGCTTTCCACCGCGGGGCTTCATTCTTCTCTGAGAGTCACCGCCGGGCCGCGGTGACTCTGGCGCGGGGCGGTGAGCTAGCTTACTCTCTTCTTCTGTTGTTCTTCATTACTACCCAGTGTTGGTAGTCTTCTCCATGCATGCTCCAGCAGCTCCATCTCCATCCTCATGTCTCCATCTAAGCTGTAAATCTAGGAATATCTTCACTTCTCTCCATAACTTCTGGATCACAGACTTAGCCTAAAAACCACTCATAAATTCCTCCAAATCATGCTAATAATTGCTAGTAAAGGTGTATGAAATAACACCTATCAAATTCCCCCATACTTAGACCTTTACTCGTCCCGAGTAAGCTAAATAAAAACCTACTCTCTCAATCAAACACCAAGGCCTCAGGAAGTATAAGAAAATAAGACACTAGCAATTACAACATATCAACAATAAGCTCTAGACAACCAAAACAAGGGATGCAAAGATAATTCTAATCCTAACTCCAATCTAGCTCCTTATCGCTCCAGAATGGCCTACCCGAACTCCTTATACCACCTCTTCTTATGACACCTTGCCAAGAAATAGAGAGAAATCCTAAAATCACTCTTCTTCTTTTTCGCTCATCTTGCCAAGGCGCCCTTTCGGGTTTTCACCAAGCCACTCATTTCATTTAGCTAGATATCTCACATATACTCACATCAATCCAGTCCACTTTTGCCCTGGTCTATACCAGCCGGACTACCTGCTTTTTACCTGAACTGTCCTTTTGGGTTTTCAGCTCATCCCATGATTTTGATTGCCTTTTTACTTCTTTTTGGCTTTTTCGATTTATTTTTATTTTTTTAGAAATCAAATGGGAAATACAGCACACGGAAAGAAAACAATATGTATAAAGGATAGACAGATAGCAAGTCTAAATCCCTCTCCCATACTTAAACCGAACATTGTCCTCAATGTAGAAAAAGAGAACAGCAAATGAAATAGGGGAAGAAGAAAATAAACTCACTGCGGGCCTGATGGTGGTGGTGGTGGTGGGAACCTCCCGAAGTAGTCCCTCATATGAGCGTCCATACCGTCCAGACGCTCATCTACATCAGCATGGAACTGGGTCTGCCAAGTCTGCAGACCGGTCTCTACTCGGGTATTCCAGTGCGTTTGCTGCACTGAGAATGCATCAAATCTCGCATACAACTCCTGCCAAGGTGTAGCATGACCGTAAGAAGATGAGGGCGTGTCATAAAGTGTAGGCATAGGAGTGTCCTCGCCCGCAAACTCAGCAGCAACAGCAGCAGCACCACTAGGGCCTTCTCCATACGGGCCTGAAGGAGCAGCAGCAGGGGTATCATCAGTCGTCATCCTGCTATCACTGGAGATCCACCAATCCGCAAATGAAGGTGAATAAGCGAACTCTTGTGGAAGAATCAGAATGTGGTCATCATATGACGACCAGACTAAATCACCATCCTTTCCCAATGGCTTCAGCATCGAGCACACCTTCATGTGTGCCATATCATACACCACGTAGGCAACAGGCCGAGGAATCTGATCGCAAGCTATCACTCCAGCACAAAGGAGGGTAATCAGACCACCCCCACAAATATCACGTGGCTCACCATCACGAATCCTCTTCAAGGAACCCAAAAAGAGGGTAGCCCAACATGGCGTGTACGTGACAACCTCCAAAATGCTCATAAACCACTGGAAATCCTTCAGAGGGACCTTACCATCATCAGCATGGCCAAAGAAGTCTCTCATCATCACTTTGTGGATCAACCGTAGACACGGGTTCACCAGCTTCGAGTTCACCTCCTGACCCTTTCTGAACGTCCTGCCCGTAGCAGCCTTCCAGAACTCCATCATATCAGACTCTAGAATGCCACCAGACCACCCATTAGTTGGCAGCTTTGTAATGCCCAGGGCATCACGCACCACCTTAGGGGACAACGAATAATCACGCCCGTTGTAAGTGAACGTGACCCTCATCATCCTCTTGTCGTCTGAGCCATCAGAGTACCTCTTGAAGGAGGCGATGAACTGGTAACAAAGCTCGGGATACACAGGGGCAGCTAAGTTCAGAAACGTCCCCAAATCACACTGTGCTAAGCACAGGGACACACACGCCAACAAATCAAACTCAGCCAATGTCGGCTTGTCAAAGAATTTTGTCGCCAACACCTTCCTTTCTTTCACCACATTGTAGACCTCATTCTCATCCCTCGTAGACACTTGATTCTGACCCTTAGGTGCCATAAGTAATGAATGTAGAATTTCAAAACGAAGGGCAACCAAGAGAACTTACAAACGAGCAAACACGCAGCCAAGTGGTCTCGCCGCGGGGCGGTGAACGAGTCGCCGGGTCGCGGTGGGAAAACTGGGAGCTTTGGCCGGGTCGCGGTGAAGTCGACGCGGGGCGGTGGCAGCAGCGACGCGAAGCGGGGCAGCGCGAGGCGGAGCGACAGTGAGGCGGGACTGAAGCGACGCGGTGGGGTTGTGTTTGGCTGGTTTGTGAGGCTAGACATCCAATTGGTGAATTGGGGGCTAGATTCGGATCAAGGTCGAGAGAGATTTGAGGGAGAATGGGGGATTTGGCTTTTGGGAGCTTGAGAGGTGTGCAATGGAGTGTTTGTGAGTATGGGGGCTAGGTCAGGGAAGGGAAAGTGAAAGGGAAGAAAGGGATGATGGGGCCGGGTATGTACCATGGCCCAAAGAAAAATCTTGGCCCAAAGGGGCCCAATCCGTCAAATCCTTCGTAATAACTCAAGAAATAAAAATTTTACGCACCCGTTTAAGGTTTTTTCGGGCCCTTTATTCTTCTTCTTTTTTTCGGAGTTGAGAAGGTATACCAGACATTCACCGCGGGGCGGTGGGCTCCACCGCGGGGCGGTGAGGATCGCCGCGGGGCGGTGAGGATCGCCGCGGGGCGGTGGGACGAACTGGGACACTGTCTCCTCTCCATTTACTTTCGTACCTGAAATGTGAGTAACAGGCGAACGAAACAAAGCAAAATAAATTACGAAAATAATCTTGTAATATCCCTCAATTTTAGTAAGAGTATTTGGGTATTTTTCCCAACCTTCGTTCAATTAATTATTTCGCTTTCAGTGGAGTTCGAATTTTTCGCAACTTCCATAATATCCGAAATAATTACCTGAGTGGTATAAAATACATTCGATGTATTTTTCGGAGATTAGAATATTTGTTTGGATATAAATATATAATTTCCGGGGTTTAAAACCCATACCAATCTCATCCTGTGGAACTTACCCTCCACGTACAATCTTATCTTGGCCAACTCTTATCTCTTTGGCCACTTGATTTTTTTGACCGATCCACTTGCTCCTTCCTTGCTCCCCACGGTTTGGGCCATTCCTTGCTCTCCAAGGAGTGATCTTTGACTATATATATGAGAGTGGAATCAGATGGGAAAGTCACCTCATCTTCATCATCTCTCTCGTCCTCTGCTTCCTCTCGCTCCCTTCTCTGTTTGTCAAAGCTTTCGCTGGCGAGCTCTCTCCTCCATTCGAGCTTCCTCTCGCCACCTCGTTTCCGGTGGAGCCCTCTCCGAGCTCGTCCCCCGTCGGTCGTCGCCAGCCGCCGAAGCCAGCCGAGCTCCGCCGCGTCATCCCCTGCCCCTCCCCTGTTCTGGGTGGTGATGCGTTGCTGCGAGCTGTTGTTGGGCTGCTGTCCGAGCCACCTCCGTGGTGCTGCTCCTCCTTTTCCCCGGCGCAGCTCCGTCCCAGCGTCGAAGACCCCCGTCGAACCGAGCCCCTATTTCGTTGTTATGCTGTTGTTGTTCATGAAATTGGGTTGAAGGTGATGGTGAACAGTAGTGGAGTGGGGCCCTCCCCCTTGTTTAATTGTTGCTGGGCCGAGAGGTCCAAAATCCTTTCAGTCCAGATTTAACCCGAAATTATACGAGCGTTAGAACGTGATTCGCTGGATCGCGTGTGGACTCGTAATCCGTTGGAGCTATCTGAAGCTTAGGCCATATCCTCGGAAAGGATATCATCAGTAGTCGTCTCATCTAGATTCATCGCCGAATCTATTCCAGGCAAGTGGCGGTTCGCTCTTGCTTATCATTTCATATTTCCATTAATTATCAATTGCTTAATTGTTAATTAATTTGGATTGATCATTGTTCATGTCTGGGAATAGTTTTATGAAACTATCTTTGGAAATTAAAATGGATATTATAATAGGTTGTATATCTGCTAGAACAACGCTATTATATATATATATACCTAGATTGAAATATATCTATGATGTTAGCCGTGATGGCTTTAATATGATTATTTGACCGTTCTGAACTGTTTAGTTAGAACGTGTATTCGTAGGAACGTCACTGAGGCCCTGGAGTCCAGTCGTTTCTTTATAATCAGGTAGAGAGGTGGCTCGTCCCCACCTAATACCAATTGGATGGTCATGACATACCTCTTTACTCGGGTGAAGAGGTGGTGCACTTAAACAGTGTCACAAATCTTGGGAGTGTTCCCAAAAGATCTCTCGTCTCGGGACGAGCTGATCCTAAAAGTTTATAACGTAATTGTGTGTTTTGGAATTAAATAAGATAAGTGCCATAGGTTCGCACATGATTAATATACCTCGACGAGTAGCGCAGCTAAGTAATAGTGCGGCTAGGAAAACTCGTCTAGACTTGAATGTAGTACGTTCTCTTTCCAATCTGGAGTCGTATCATGCGGTGATTCGCATTATACGGTGAGGTTGGTCGTGAACCGAAGCATCTCAGTCAATTTTTAACGTTATGTATATACATATGAAGCTATAATGTTCCAGACTTGTCATATTTCCTTAAGACTCAATCTCTTGGAGTCTCTTTCGGGTCGGTCTCTGTGGAGATTCAGTCTTCCAGAGTCGTCTCTTCTGCATACCTCTTGTTGTTATTCCGTGAAAGTGTCGGGTTATGTATCGTCCCTTCGGTTATTATTCGAGGGACAATGATAGTAAACGGTTACGATCACTCGAACCACTCTGCTTTTTACCCTTGCTAGTCTATTCAAGTAGACTAACCCACGAACATTGTTCTCCGCATGTGGGATGGTGTCATCCGTTCGATTCGGCACATCAGATAGAACTCAGATATGAGGAGACTAGATTGACTATGAAGATGATGGTTGTTTTGATGTTTTAATAATTTTAATCAGGTTGAGATCCTTGGGCATGTGATCATGGTGATCACAACTCTTTTTTAATAATTTAAGAAAGACTTCCGTTGTGTTTGATTTAACTCTGTATATTTGTAATAGTTATAGGTAAACGATTCATGATTTAATTAAATATTACAATGATTTTGTATCATTTGTGTTTCATGATTGTGTTTAAACCGGTAAAGCCTTGGGTGGCTTCGGTAAGGAACACCGAGGTCACTGGCGGTAATACCTTTCCAAATGGGTTACGATTTGGGGGTGTTACAGATTTGGTATCAGAGCCAAAAAAATTTAAAACGGGTTGGGTATTTGAAAACCATTTACTCGTTTTAAATTGAAAAGTGTTTTCAAGGGCTCTGAATTTTCAAAAAGGGTACAAATTTCAAACCGTTCATAGTCGTGCCTTCTTTAGTCTGATATGAGAGGTATGAGAGTTACCTCTATATCTAGAAAGACTGATTTCTTCTTGTTGTTGTAAGACATAGGTGTTTGTCTATTCTTTTGAAAGGACTCGGAAGGTGCCGAGATGATTTTATCATCCCTAGTAAAGTTGGATTTCCCTATTTTCTCAGAGATATTTTGAGGTTGGAGGACCTAGTAGTTCCCTCGAAGGTATCAAGTATGTACTTCCTGAGTTGGTAGTACTAATATCCTAGTGCTGTAATCTCCGAGTAATTTGGTGTGAACGTTCGGGAGATTAGTGTAGATGAATCTTGTGCTCTATGTTCATAATTCATCTATAGAGTTACCAAGTTGTCTTATTCTAAGCAATTTTATTACATTGATATATGAGATAATTAAGGAATCACTCTTAGGAGTTTTTGATGTCTAAGTATGATGTCATAGTCGTTGACATTCATTGTTGAGGAAACGAATATGAAGGATTAATGCTCGATGCAGTCAGGATTTGCCTCCATATGAGAATTCGTGGGTTGAACCTATGGTAGAGTTCGTTGAGCCGTTAAGGTAGGCCAACGAAATATTGTAATAACGACGTTTTAATGGAAGCGATTTCCAAGGGAACTCTAAGGAAAATCCCGAGGAAGATCCTAAGGAATATCCTCAAAGAGAGGAAAATCCTGGGGGAGATCCCGAAGAAGATCCTCAAAAGAAGGAAGATCCGGAGGAAGATCCGGAGGAAGATCCTCTAGAGGAGGAAGATCCTACGGAAGATCCTTAGAAGGAGGAAGATCTAGAGGAAAACCCTGAGGAAGATCCTCAAAAGGGGGAAGATCCGAGGGAAGATCCGGAGGGAACTTCCGATGAGAACCCGGAGGAAGACCTCGTAAGGCAAGGCTAGAAGAGTCTGATGCCTAAAGTGTTCATTTATGAGTATCTTTTAGGAAATAAGGATATTGGGAGAAGTTATGGAAAGATTTGTTTCTTCTTGAGACATCATATTCCTAGTGTTTGGAGGTATAGGTTATGTGGAGTTAATGAGATTAAGATTTATACCTCACTTGTGTACTATAGATTTTTTTTTGTTCCACTAGAAGTATATAGAGGTGGACTAGTGCAAAGTCTGGAATGTCTAGTAGTGGAATCATGTTGTAGGCATTAATGTGGATAAAGTGTTATGAAGGAATAAGTTGATTAAGGGAATAGTTCTATAAGAACTCGTTTCCCTATTTTGCGATCTTGAGTAAGACTGTGAAATCCGGATTTATGATGGTCGGGATCATAAGTAAGTATGACCCATGTAGGACCAATGGTTAAAGCTTTTGGAAAAGCCAAGTGTACGAAATCATAGGTATCCTTTGGGGAGATCTATTTGAGATTCGTTTGAGGCAATATAAGAAAATGATGCAATTACGTCCTGGATGGATAGTAGATTGCGTGATGAATATAAGGATTTTTAAGTTAGAAATAAGTCATTTAAGACAGTACGAGTCGTTGGACTCGATAAGTGGAATTTCCAGAGGATGAAGAGTTATGACTCTTGGGAATTGTCTAAGATTGACATCTTGTGAGTATGTCATCTATAAGGCTTATGGTATCATTCTCTTTGAGGAAATAGGAGTAATATCTTATGTGATACGTTTCGAGGAACGTAGGAATAAGATATTATGGTTGTTCTTGAATCTTAAAGGAGTTAAGTTAGAAATTGTTTAAAGAGATGTGTTAAATTATTCTTGTAAGGATTTTAAGTTAAAGATGGCGTAAGACCAGTCTTACTTTGAGATAAATGATAGGATTGTATAAAGTACCATTAAGGGAATCAAGGAAGTTATGATTCGAGGTTACTAAGATTTAATATCTGAATTATAAGAAGTTAATGTGTAAACCTTGGGTTTGTCTATAAAGAGATTGGAGGAGAAATGTGTGTTCTCCTATTAAAGGTGCATTTATATCGTTATGATAATTTTGGAAGGCCATTATTCTAAGGTAGACATGATCGTGTGGAGGTAGTAAGAGTTATTACCTGGTACGTTGTAAGAGATAAGATTGTGAGATAAAGATATGGCATAAGGGCCGGTTATGATTAATGATATTAAGTTCAGATAGCAAAGTTGATGTTGAGGTAGGTTCCTCATTAGTTTAATGCAAGTTTCGGGGTCGAAACTTTTCTTAAGGGGATAGTAATGTAATATCCCTCAATTTTAGTAAGGATATTTGGGTATTTTTCCCAACCTTCGTTCAATTAATTATTTCGCTTTCAGTGGAGTTCGAATTTTTCGCAACTTCCATAATATCCGAAATAATTACCTGAGTGGTATAAAATACATTCGATGTATTTTTCGGAGATTAGAATATTTGTTTGGATATAAATATATAATTTCCGGGGTTTAAAACCCATACCAATCTCATCCTGTGGAACTTACCCTCCACGTACAATCTTATCTTGGCCAACTCTTATCTCTTTGGCCACTTGATTTTTTTGACCGATCCACTTGCTCCTTCCTTGCTCCCCACGGTTTGGGCCATTCCTTGCTCTCCAAGGAGTGATCTTTGACTATATATATGAGAGTGGAATCAGATGGGAAAGTCACCCCATCTTCATCATCTCTCTCATCCTCTGCTTCCTCTCGCTCCCTTCTCTGTTTGTCAAAGCTTTCGCTGGCGAGCTCTCTCCTCCGTTCGAGCTTCCTCTCGCCACCTCGTTTCCGGTGGAGCCCTCTCCGAGCTCGTCCCCCGTCGGTCGTCGCCAGCCGCCGAAGCCAGCCGAGCTCCGCCGCGTCATCCTCTGCCCCTCCCCTGTTCTGGGTGGTGATGCGTTGCTGCGAGCTGTTGTTGGGCTGCTGTCCGAGCCACCTCCGTGGTGCTGCTCCTCCTTTTCCCCGACGCGGCTCCATCCCAGCGTCGAAGACCCCCGTCGAGCCGAGCCCCTGTTTCGTTGTTATGATGTTGTTGTTCATGAAATTGGGTTGAAGGTGATGGTGAACAGTAGTGGAGTGGGGCCCTCCCCCTTGTTTAATTGTTGCTGGGCCGAGAAGTCCAAAATCCTTTCAGTCCAGATTTAACCCGAAATTATACGAGCGTTAGAACGTGATTCGCTGGATCGCGTGTGGACTCGTAATCCGTTGGAGCTATCTGAAGCTTAGGCCATATCCTCGGAAAGGATATCATCAGTAGTCGTCTCGTCTAGATTCATCGCCGAATCTATTCCAGGCAAGTGGCGGTTCGCTCTTGCTTATCATTCCATATTTCCATTAATTATCAATTGCTTAATTGTTAATTAATTTGGATTGATCATTGTTCATGTCTGGGAATAGTTTTATGAAACTATCTTTGAAAATTAAAATGGATATTATAATAGGTTGTATATCTACTAGAACAACGCTATTATATATATATATATACCTAGATTGAAATATATCTATGATGTTAGCCGTGATGGCTTTAATATGATTATTTGACCGTTCTAAACTGTTTAGTTAGAACGAGTATTCGTAGGAACGTCACTGAGGCCCTGGAGTCCAGTCATTTCTTTATAATCAGGTAGAGAGGTGGCTCGTCCCCACCTAATACCAATTGGATGGTCATGACCTACCTCTTTACTTGGGTGAAGAGGTGGTGCACTTAAACAGTGTCACAAATCTTGGGAGTGTTCCCAAAAGATCTCTCGTCTCGGGACGAGCTGATCCTAAAAGTTTATAACGTAATTGTGTGTTTTGGAATTAAATAAGATAAGTGCCATAGGTTCGCACATGATTAATATACCTCGACGAGTAGCGCAGCTAAGTAATAGTGCGGCTAGGAAAACTCGTTTAGACTTGAATGTAGTACGTTCTCTTTCCAATCTGGAGTCGTATCATGCGGTGATTCGCATTATACGGTGAGATTGGTCGTGAACCGAAGCATCTCAGTCAATTTTTAACGTTATGTATATACATATGAAGCTATAATGTTCCAGACTTGTCATATTTCCTTAAGACTCAATCTCTTGGAGTCTCTTTCGGGTCGGTCTCTGTGGAGATTCAGTCTTCCAGAGTCGTCTCTTCTGCATACCTCTTGTTGTTATTCCGTGAAAGTGTCGGGTTATGTATCATCCCTTCGGTTATTATTCGAGGGACAATGATAGTAAACGGTTACGATCACTCAAACCACTCTGCTTTTTACCCTTGCTAGTCTATTCAAGTAGACTAACCCACGAACATTGTTCTCCGCATGTGGGCTGGTGTCATCCGTTCGATTCGGCACATCAGATAGAACGCAGATATGAGGAGACTAGATTGACTATGAAGATGACGGTTGTTTTGATGTTTTAATAATTTTAATCAGGTTGAGATCCTTGGGCATGTGATCATGGTGATCACAACTCTTTTGTAATATTTTAAGAAAGACTTCTGTTGTGTTTGATTTAACTCTGTATATTTGTCCTATTCGGGATTGGGATGTAATCCCGGGATTCATGATTTAATTAAATATTACAATGATTTTGTATCATTTGTGTTTCATGATTGTGTTTAAACCGGTAAAGCCTTGGGTGGCTTCGGTAAGGAACACCGAGGTCACTGGCGGTAATACATTTCCAAATGGGTTACGATTTGGGGGTGTTACAAATCTAAAGAAAACTCAAAGAACAATTACCACGGGTTGCCTCCCGGACAGCGCCTTGGTTAACGTCGTTGGCTCGACGTAATGCAGATCAATTACCACCTGGAATAGGATCCCCTCGGAATCCTCCTACTCGTCTCTTCTTGTTGAGACTTCCCATGGAAAGGTTTAGACCTTAAGCCATGTTCCCTCTTTGCCATTGACTCCATGCTTACTTCCTTTGGAGTATCTCCCCCATACTTAGAGCGATGTGGGGGCCGATATGGATCAATCTGAATATGCTGCACATCACTGGATAAAGGCTTACAGCCTTGTATGGTTAGTGCAGGGGGGCGAGTGCCCAAAATGGAGGGAATGGAATCTCCTATGTCATCCAACAAGACATCACCAACATGTAACTCATGCGACTCAATAGGTTCATCAATAGTAGAAAACTTAACTACGGTCTCTACTGCACTAGTTTTAACATTGTCATGCACATGATCATCAATATCGCTAATGCAGCAAGGAGCAGGCAATTCAATAGAGTTGGCTTTATGAATATTATGTTCAAAAATTATTCCATCAAATTCCATAGTTAAAATTCCACTGTCTACATCAATCTTTGTCATGGATGTTTTCATAAAAGATCGCCCTAGCATAACTGGAGCAACCTGCTCATCATAGTCCATATCCATAACAAAGAAGTCAACAGGAAAAATCAAAGAGCCTATCCTCGAAAGAACATTTTCTACAACACCCTTAGGGGGTACACAAGAACCATCAGCAAGTTGTATAACAATGTTAGAATCATGCAAGGGTCATATTCCTAAATCCTCAATCAAAGAATAGGGTAACACATTAATTGAGGCACCCAAGTCTAACAAGGCTTTCTCAAATCGATGCTCACCTATAGTGATAGGAATAGTAAATGTACATGGATCCTTGCACTTCTCAGGCATGCGTCTCTGAACTACTGCTGACACATGTTCACTCACTGAAATCTTCTTTTGAGCCTTCTGCTTCTGAGTCCTCTTCACGGTGCACAGCTCCTTCAAGAACTTGGCATATCGAGGGATAGCCTTGATAAGCTTGATCAGGGGAATGTTCACCTCACAGTCCCGAAATGTCTCGAACAGATCGCTATCTTCAGCTACTCTCTTGGCCTTCAGCGCCTCAGGGAAAGGTGCTAGTGGCTTCTCAGAACCTAGAGGGGGAAACACGGGGCGAACGTAGTCATCAATACAGGTTTCTTCAGCGGATTCGGGTTCTCGAAGGCCAGGTCGCGGTAAGTCCACCGTGGGGCATTGATCATCACCGCGGGGCGGTGAGGTCGCGGCGTATTTACTGAGTTCAGCCGCCGGGTCACGGCCAGAGTCGCCGCGGGGCGGTGGCTTCAGCGTTTCTTTCCTGGCTCCTTCATTAATTTCTGGCCAGGCCGCGGTGACATCCACCACGGGGCGTCCGGTGATTTTCTCCTTCTCGATCTCGTTTTCCTTCTCAGCTATAGGAGCAACGTCCAACTTTTTACCACTTCTGAGGGTAATAGAGCTCACATTCTCCCTTGGGTTCACAGTAGTCTGAGATGGCAAGGAATTAGATGTCCTCTGGTCAAGTTTGGTCACAACATCAGCAAGCTGGCCAATCTGTCTCTCCATGTTCTTAATACTTGACTCAGTAGCCTGCACATGCATGGCGAAATGCTGAGTCAGAGTCTTTAGCATCTCTTCGGTAGAAGCACCAGAGCTTTAGCCTTGAGGCCTCTGTTGGTATGGGACTCTCTGTTGGTACTGCTGTTGTGCAGGCTGTTGACCACCTTGAGGGTCACTCCATCTAAAACCTGGGTGGTCTCGCCCTCTCGGATTATAATTGGGTTGTCCACCAAACTGTGGTCTAGGGGGTCCATAACCTCCTATAGCATTAACTTCAGCAACACCCTCCTCCTGTAGCTGAGGACAAGTGTCGGTGGGGTGGTATTGATCAGAGCAAAGCCCACATGCTTTAACTTGTTGAGGGGCGTTCTGATTCGCCATCCTCTTCACCATCTCTTTCAGCTCAGCTAGCTTAGTCAACACTGGGCTTGGTCCTGCAGGGGTCACAGCATTGACCGCCTTCCTTTGGTATGTCTTCCCAAAACTCCTGGTGCTCTCACTCATCTCCTGGAATCTCTCCATGGCTGCATCCGATGTCAGATTCAGAATGCTTCCACCGCAAGCAGCGTCAACCATCCTTCTCTCTTGGTCCAGCAGACCATTTTGTAAATAGAGGACAAGGTCCTGCTTGGCGTATCCGTGGAATGGGCAGCTAGAGCAAAGCCTCTTGTACCTCTCAAGATAATCATACAGCGTCTCATCACCAGCCTGCTCAATATTGGAAATTTCCTTTTTCAAGGCATTCGCCTTCTTCATTGGAAAGTACTTGTCCAGGAATTCCTTGTGCAGTTTATTCTAGGTATCTATGGTTCCTGGTGGCAAGTGATAGTACCAGTCGCTTGCAGAGTCTAGCAGGGAGAAACCAAAAGCTCTCATCTTGATTTGGTCTTTCATCACGTTCCTGGGCTTCATAGTCATGCAGACATTGTGGAACTTGCCCAGGTGAGAGATCGGGTCGTCTCCACTCAAACCGTGGAACTTTGGGAGATAAGCAACAACTCTAGATTTCAGCTCAAAATTCACCCCTTCGCCAAGTGCAGGGATGACGACAGCCAGGGGTTGTGCTCCAATATTCGGCTCAGTCAATTCTCTCAGAGTCTCAGCCATTGCGACAGTAGGGATGTTAATTGGCCCAGTCGGCTCAACGACCTCAACCTCGACTTCTTCTTCTCCTTGATTGCGTAGGTTCGCACGGAACGATCTGTTGACTTCGGGATCAAAAGCTATGAGAGGAGAGTCAGTAGAAAGAGTGTCGACCATAAGATAGATCTCCACCAAAAATCAATCACAAAAACACACAACAAAACAGAAAACTTTCCCGGCAACGGCGCCAAATTTGACAGGGCTAAAGATGCGCAATGCAAATATCGTTGATTAGCCTTATCAAAGTACAAAGTCCTAACAGACCTACTAAACAGATATATAGTAAGTAAGCAAGGGTCGAACCCACAGGGAAGGTCTGATGCAGTATGCAATTGTGAATGACAAGTAACAAGCAAAGGGGGTTTAGTTATTCCGAGAAAGCAAAGCAAAGCAAACAAGTTTGGTTGAGTAGAGAAAATATAATGGGGAAAGTAGTCCTACTAGAGCGAGATCCACAATACAGAGATATAATTTGATCACAGAAATCTATGTAATCCAAGTTCTTTTACTATCCTTATAGTTGTTCCCACCCTGATCTTAAGTACTATCGATTCTCACAGTTGTCGATAGACTTATCACTATGTCACTGGTAAAGTACCTCCGATTCTCACAGTTGTCGGTATACTTTACCACTGACGCAGCAATAGCAATGCACACAAGGATATAGGATACATGCAAATAGAAAGACGTAGTAATACTCGCATGCAACTGACTCTCACTCACAATTGTACGCTCGGAACCCCTATACGCACAATTTTGTATGCCACTAGATATGCACTCGGAACCCCTATATGCAATCCTAGCAATTGATAAAAAGTATTCAACCTAGTTGATCAGGCTAAGAAGAACAACAAGAAATCAATGTTCAATATAACCAAGAGAATCAAACCAACATTTATAAGGATAAGAACAAGGAATAGAAATCTCACAAACACATCAACTGTATTGCTTCAATCGTCTAGTAGAACAGAGGGAAGTTAGTTCTCCATTCAAACGAGAATGAAAACTAAGGGAAATAACGTCTGAAATAAAGCAGTAACGAGTTGTGTTCTAAGTGTCTCCCTCTTAACCTAGAAAGAGGGCTTAAATAGTCTTCAGAAAACTAGGTTAAACTAATGAAAATAATAAAGGAAACAAAATAATAAAATAACAAAATCTGAAAACAATAAAATGAAATAAAAGTCTTCAGACGCGCGGCACTTAACACGGCCACCGCGGGGCGGTGAGATCCACCACGGGGCTTCATTCTTCTCTGAGAGTCACCGCCGGGCTGCGGTGACTCTGGCGCGGGGCGGTGAGCTAGCTCACTCTCTTCTTCTGTTGTTCTTTATTACTATCCAGTGTTGGTAGTCTTCTCCATGCATGATCTAGCAGCTCCATCTCCATCCTCATGTCTCCATCTAAGCTGTAAATCCAGGAATATCTTCACTTCTCTCCATAACTTTTGGATCACAGACTTAGCCTAAAAACCACTCATAAATTCCTCCAAATCATGCTAATAATTGCTAGTAAAGGTGTATGAAATAACACCTATCACTACCTGACGCAGTATGTTCTCCTGAAATTGAAGAGGAGATGGACGAGGACAGGGACTATGAGCCTCAAAACTACACTCAACATGAATGGCCCTTGCTGGAGTCCCAGATTCCCATCACACGTCCCCCTGAGGCTCTCAATGGAAGCAAGCCAGAAACTCCTTTGGTCACACTGGCCAACAGCATCCCTCGTTGTGCAGATTCTGTGAAGGCGAGGCGGAAGATAGGAAAAAAGCCGAAGGTGAAGCAAAAGAGTGAGGTTGCAGGCCAGATGTCGGATTACCTCATACTAGACACGGGGCAGGATAGGCGTACAACCTCTGTAATGCTGGGAAGAGAATTCTTGAAGATGACAACTGCGGTCATGGATACGAAGGGTGATCCGCTCACAATGAAAGGCAGAAGGAAGGGGGTACAGTCGTACCTGAAGAGGCACCCCCCAGATTTGGAACCAAGAAGGGTGGTTGCTGTAAGCGACCCGGGATGAATAGAGAGCACCATGTCGAGCCACAACAGTAACCAAGGCGCTGCTCGGGAGGCAACCCGAGGTAAGACTTTCAACTTAGTTTTTCTTTCAGAAGCTTAGTTTTCCCTTGTTTTCGAAATTTTTGCTCTGTTTTTGTTCGACTAAACCACGCAGAAAAACCGAGAAGAACCCGCGACTGCGGTATAAAACCCGTGATCGCGGTCGGAGAAAGTCGAGCAAAAACCGTGATCACGGCATAAAACCCGTGATCGCGTCCCCATGGCGCACCGCGAATTAGGGTTTAGTCTGACAAGGAAAAAAACGCGATCGCGGGGTTACTGTTCATCGGAAAAAAAAAATCGTATGTTACCCGCGATCGCGGCCTTCACTGCCGCATTCGCAGTTCCTCCACGGTGTTCCTTCCATGGCGATTCTTCCACGACGGTTCCCTCCTTTATGGCGGTTATTTCCACGACGGTTCATTCATGGCGGTTCTGAGGCGGTCTTTCTTCATCATGTTCGCGAGCAACAACCGGTGTACCCTTGATCCATCCATTGTTGTTGTCCCCTACGGTACGTCTTCACCTGTGCGTCACCACATGTGCATACTGAGTTCGGAGTTCTAGCATTCCATGATCTATCTCTTGGGAAGTTTGACTGTTGAAGTGGTGATGAAGTTTATGGGGATCCCTACATCCCTGAGTACCTTCCTGGCGTTATTGACGAAGACTACCACCCCGGCGTACGCTCAGTGAGTTCTTCCTTTCTTCCCCTCATATTTTTCTTTGTCTTCCAGACATTGAGGACAATGCATGATTCAAGCATGGGGGAGTAGAAAGTACTTGCTATCTATCTTGTAAATTAGTTTCGATTTCAGCATTGTTATTTACATTCAGCATTGTCCATTGTTCGCATTCCCTTTAAAAATAAAAAATAAAAAATAATAAAAATTAGAAAAAGTCAAAAAAGCAAAAAAGACATACATGGAAATCCTATGACAAGTCGAAAACCCGAAAGGGCGGCTTGGGTAATAAGCAGGTGGCCCGGACCAGCGCTAGGCTGGGGTAAAAAGGTGTCTGAGTGACGTGAGCATATGTGAGCACCTCTGTGAAAAAAATACGAGTGGCTAGGATGAAAACCCGAAAGGGCTCCTAGGCAAAATGAGTAAAAAGAAGAGGAGTGATTTTAGGATCTCATTTTACCTGGAGGGGCGACATAAGAAGATGAGATAAAGAAGGATTGTCGGGTAGGTCACTCTGGGAGGCATAAGGAGTCATAGATGGAGGCTAGGTTTAGAGGTCACTTTACACTATTGGATGTACGGGCTAAGATTGGGGGAAGTACTCTGCTTGCCCCTTAAGCTTGTTGATGGAGGATGTGTTGTGAATGAGATTGGTGCCAGGAGCTTTGGCATGGGTTAAGCGCAACTCAGTACATTGTGTTTGGAGAGATGCTTCATGAGGCCTTGGGTGTTTCATTGGAGGAGTAGGCTCATTATTAGCTTACTCGAGGGTGAGCAAGGTCTAAGCATGGGGGAGTTTGATAGACGTTACTTTGTAGGGCGTAACTAAGAGTTGTTAGAGGGTTATTGGTGCCATTCGGGTAGATTTAGACACATTCTTATGGCATGGTATTTGGGGGCGAAGATTGGTGTTTTGGTGGTGTTTTGAGCTTATTGGAGTATATTTGGAGATTCGGGATATGGAGCCACCAAGGAGCGGATTAGGAGCTGAAGAAGTGATGAGGATAGGAGCACCGGCTACACAACGTAACCGCGACCGCGGACCCACAGGACGCGATCGCGGGTCCAGGCGGATCCCAGCCGGGAGCAGGCCAAGCCGAGATCTATCATTTTCTACTTTTTAGTATTTTATTATTATCTATTCTTTTTCTTTAGGATCATTATTTTCTATTTATTTCTTTTTCCTTGTTATTATTTTTCCTAATGGGCTTAGGAACTTGTTAGGCCCGTATTAGTTCTCTTTTCTATTTAACCTAGGAAGAGAGCTCATTCTAGGGAGACTCTCATATCAGGTTTTAGTTTTACATCATCGTTGTTTTCTCAAGACTATGGAAGGCTAAACACTTTTGCTTAGTCTGGCAATGGAAGCTTAAGTTTTGATTATTGGTTATGAGGTTATGTTCCCTTTCTTAATTCCTATTGATCTATATATCTTCTCTTAAGCAGAATATCATTGAATAATTATTGATTTGTCTAGACATGCCATCTAGGTTTATTGATTATTACTCATATTGCTATGACTAGAAAACTGTTGGGCTAACGTCCTGGTCTGGAGTGGGAAGCATAGGTTTTATTTGCTTTGGTGGATTTTATCTATGTAGAGATTTGATTACATGTTGAATGCTTCTGGTTGAGGTGTTATGTGTATCCTGGTTAATTCTTATGTTCATTGCTGCCTTTGGGTTGAATCACTAGTGGTGCTAGGGTTATTCATTGGTAAGGGTTCTTAGGGATGGTTTCCTTATTAATCTACACAAGATCGG
This sequence comes from Rheum nobile, assembly GCA_027886185.1. NCBI lineage: Eukaryota > Viridiplantae > Streptophyta > Magnoliopsida > Caryophyllales > Polygonaceae > Rheum > Rheum nobile. The sequence goes on along the minus strand of WOAB01000207.1, from coordinate 1,250,115 downwards.
GACAGGAATAATCATAGGAAGTAATCTAGGATCAACCAACCAAAACTTAAGTGTAAATTGTCTGGCTAAGTGTTTTCTCACATTTGATTGCATACTATTTATTCTGTTTTATTTTCTACTTGATTAAAACCTCAAAAAAACCCCTTTTGTTACTATTGTTCGATTGGTATTCAATTTGTGACAGGAATATAGACGCTTGTGATTCTCTTGGGATTTCGACCCTTGCTTGCTTACTATACTAGTTTGGAAGTTGAGGTTTACTTTGATTTGGAATAACGACCTTAGGCCATGTCACTTGGGCATTGGAAGAAAGATTGTCCTAATAAGAGGGTACAATGGAAGAACAACAAGAATAAGGGAGATCAAGATGTGAAGCACGAAGCTAGTGTAGCTTCGGATGAGTGGGGAGCAGAATGTTATTCCGTTACATATGAAAATTCAAGCAACTGGATTTTGGATACTGGATGCTCGTATCATATGTGCCCAAACAGGAAGTGGTTCACTTCCTATAAGGCCATAGATGGTGGAACCGTTTTGATGGGTAACGACCATGGTTGTAAGACGGTGGGCATTGGTACAATTAGAATCAAGATGCATGATGGCATTGTCAGGACATTAATGGATGTAAGGCACGTCCCTGATTTAAGAAAAAAATTGATTTCTCTGGGTGTATTAGAATCAAGAGGTTGTAAGCTAATTGGTGAGAACGGGGTTCTAAAAGTTGTTAGTGGTTCTTTGATAGTAATGAAGGGAATTCATCATAGGAACTTGTATCATCTTGTTGGTAATACAGTTACATGTGATGTAGCAGTTGGAACTAGTGGAAGTAAGAGAAACCCAACAGAGTATACTAGGCTTTGGCATATGCGCCTTGGACATATGTCAGAAAAGGGTCTAAATTTGCTTGGTAGGAAGGGCTTGTTGAAGTACATGAAGAAGCCTTGCATGGAGTTTTGTGAGCATTGTGTGTATGGAAAAGCACACAGGGTTTCATTCTCAACAAGCAACCATAAAAGCAGAGGGATATTAGACTATGTGCATACAGATGTTTGGGGTCCGGCTAAAGTTGCTTCTAAAGGTGGTTCCAAGTACTTTGTCTCGTTTGTAGATGACTACTCAAGGTATGCTTGGGTGTATTTCCTTAAGCATAAGAATGAGGTATTCGAGACATTCAAACAGTGGAGAGCAATGGTCGAGAACAGAACGGATAGGAAGCTGAAAACTCTAAGGTCTGATAATGGTACAGAGTACACAAATGGCGCTTTCAAGAAGTTTTGTGATGAAGAAGGCATTGTTCGACATTGGACAGTTAGAGACACACCACAACAGAATGGAGTCGTTGAAAGACTGAACCGTACACTACTTGAGAAGGCTAGATGTATGCGCTCCAATTCTGGGTTGGGTCGAGAATGGTGGGCAGAGTCGGTTTCTACAGCTGCTTATATTGTGAATCGGTCTCCACATTCGACATTGGATGGAGACACTCCTTTTAAGGTGTGGTCAGGAGAACATGCAGATTATGGAAGACTTAGAGTGTTTGGATGCATCGCTTATTATCATGTCAAGGATAACAAGCTTGATAATAGGGCCAAGAAGGCAATTTTCTTGGGATATGCAAGAGGAGTCAAGGGCTATCGTCTTTGGTGTTTAGAGGATTCTAAGTTTGTAATCAGTAGGGATGTTACTTTTGATGAGAACTCCATGGCAGCTTTATCAAAAGCGGATGTGACCAAAGGTGGTGATGTTGCAACGTTAAAATCTCAAGTAGTTGAGATAGAAGAATCTGAAGACCAACCAGATTCTAGTCATGATCAAGAGGTATCTCATGGTGACACATATTGTCAAGAAAATGATGAGCTTGAACATGAGGAGGTTCAGTAAGAAAATGCACAAGTACTACAACAACAGCAGCAGGAGACCTTGGCTACCACTAGGCCAAGGCGAAATTATAAACCAGTTCAGAGGTATGGATCCGATGAGCCTCTACAACATTACGGGCAGGTAAACTTGTTAGAATATGCTCTCTCGGTGGAGGATGATGAGCCGCTCACCTTCAAACAAGCTATCAAAGATGTTGATAGAGAGAGATGGTTGGTTGCTATGGAGGAAGAGATGGAATCTCTCCATAAGAACAAGACATGGGAGGTAGTCCCATTGCATGTGGGAAAGACTGCTATTGGTTGTAAGTGGGTGTATAAAAGAAAAGCAGATTCATCTGAGTTCGGTGGTACAAGATACAAGGCAAGATTAGTGGCCAAGGATTTTGCACGGAAAGAAGGTGTGGATTACAATGAGATCTTTTCTCCTGTGGTAAAACATACTTCTATTCGGGTGCTTTTGAGCATTGTTGCTCATGGTGATCTTGAGTTGGAACAACTCGATGTCAAAACAGCCTTCTTGCATGGAGACTTAGATGAGGAAATCTACATGGATCAACCTGAGGGATACAAGGTTGAGGGAAAGGAGGGTCGGGTATGTCGCTTGAGGAAGTCCTTATATGGATTGAAGCAGTCGCCTCGACAGTGGTACAAGCGATTTGACTCTTTCATGCTAAAGAATGGGTTCTCCAGAAGTGATTATGATTGTTGTGTCTACATTCAAAAGCTTCATGGAGGTGATCTTATTTATCTCTTATTGTATGTGGATGACATGCTTATTGCTTCAAGAAGCATGGTGGAGATAGATAAGCTGAAGATCGAACTTGGTAAAGAGTTTGACATGAAGGACATGGGCGCTGCTAGAAAGATACTGGGTATGGAGATCAGAAGAGAGCGGAAAACTTGTCAATTATTCTTGAGTCATAAAAGTTACATTGAGAAGGTTATTGATCGGTTTGGAATGCAAAATGCTAAGTCAGTGGTGACTCCATTGGCACAACATTTCAAACTCTCTGGTAAGCAATCTCCTATTACAACACAAGAAAAGGCACACATGAATGGTGTACCTTATGCTAGTGCAGTTGGAATTTTGATGTACGCAATGGTGTGTACACGTCCAGATATTTCACAAGCAGTCAGTGTTGTCAGTAGGTTCATGGCGAATCCTGGTAAGGCACATTGGGAAGCAGTAAAATGGTTATTGAGGTACTTGAAGGGTACTACTAATACCGGATTATGTTTTGGAGGAAATACATGTCAAGTTAGCGGGTTTGTGGACTCAGACTATGCAAGTGATATAGACAAACGACGATCTACCACTGGTTATGTTTTCAAGATATATGGTGCTCCGATAAGTTGGAGATCAATGCTACAAGCTACAGTTGCACTCTCAACTACATAGTCTGAATATATGGCTATGACAGAGGGAGTGAAGGAAGCATTGTGGTTAAAAGGTCTTTTGTATGACTTGGGAATAACGCAGGATAGGGTGGATCTATGGTGTGACAGTCAGAGTGCAATTCACTTGGCTAAAAACCAGGTCCATCATGCTCGTACCAAGCATATCGATGTCAGGTATCATTTTGTTCGAGATGTCATAGAGGATGGTGATATTTCTCTTATGAAGGTACATACAAACGATAATCCCGCAGACATGTTAACCAAAGTTGTCACAGGAAGTAAGTTCTAACACTGCTTGGAATTGCTTCAGATTGGCCCTTGTTAAATTGCCCAAGAGGGACATAGTCCTTCGGGACGGTTACGGGTGAGGTGGAGACTATGTGGAGGACAGGTAGAACTACGGTTGGCTTGATCCCGGTCAAAGGGTACGTAGGCAGTCATAGTTACAATGATGCAGCCCAGATGATGAAGTCTATTACGCATGCGGGTTATTCTCGTATTCGTCCAAAATTTGAGGTTTTCAAATTATGTACGTGGTGGAGAATTGTGAGCATGCTATTTTGTTTGTGGTTGAAAAACAACAGCAAGTAAATAGGAAGATGTAATTTGTTATCGGTGAAAACAAAACCTTAACAATAGGAGATTTCTATTTTAGTTAACAGTGATTAAAGCTATCAACTTTCCTATATAAGAGAGAAAAGAGAAGAAGGAAAAATCATCTCCAGAAACACAAAAACACAAAGGAGAGAAAAAAGGTTTATATTTCTTTATAAGGGTATACACTCTTCTACGACAAGCTTGTGGTTTGTACAAGTTGTCGGATTCTTCCTTCATATAGTAACAAGCGTATCACCTCGAGGACGTAGGCAATTTGCCGAACCTCGTTAAATTCTTGTGTGTTCATACTACTTTTAATATTCCCTATTAGTCGAATTTTCCGCAACTACTCAACATTGTGATCACTCAAAAAGTCATTGATGCAATGGCAAATATGTGGAAGAATTGCGTATTAATTGTGAAGGTGCTAGGAAGCGGTTTTTTCTCTAAGATGGGGAAAGCAACACCCCTTCCTCCACTGGTATGAAGGTCTCAACTCCATTTGTTACACATGTGGCTGTTATGGGCACTTGATTTCTGCTTGTCTACTCAAGAAACATATATGCCGAAATTGATCAGGTTGCTGATGTGGGTGGCGCTGTGGCTAGGGAAAGGAACGCCAAGTTGGTGGCGGCTAGTGGTCCGGTGGTCGGAAGAACACCACTAGGGGGTTTAATGCTACCCCAAGCATCATCAGAAGAAACCAAAAAGGCAGGCATAGATCACGAAAGATTTTGCAGAAGATATTTCGGTTCAGAAATGATTTGCTCAGTTGGAACAGAATATTTAGGGCAATGATAAGGGTAAACTTCTAGTGAGTGTGGCCGGCATTTCAGACAAGAATCTTGTAGTTTCTAAACTTAAGAAGGATGTAGCGGATTCGAATATTTCAACGGATCTTCGTAGAACTTTCATCCCCCTACGAAAGGTTTTAAGGCGGGGAAGGTGTCCACTTCGAATGATAAGTCAACTCGGTTTGCTAGGCAGAATAAGGGGAAGAGTGTTTTTGGTAGTGGGCCGGCCCATTTAATGAGTGATGGGAAACGCCTTAGGATAGAGGAGCCCATGGTGAGCTGTTTTGTGAACCAGAATAATGGGCTTGATGATAAAATTCGGACATAATGAGGCCATTGACCTCTTTTTCCTCCCAAATTTGAGAAACGTCTCTATTAATTTATTTTATTTTATTTGTTTTTTTTTTTTTTAAATATTATTTTTTAGGTTTAGGATTTAAAAAATAGGGAGTAAAATTTAGAAAAAAAAAAAGATCCATTTTTACTGAGAGTCTATTAATTTAAAAAAAAAAATATCAAAAAATTATTTAGTTAACTCGATCACAAAATAAATCTTTTTATAAATTAACCCTTATCTAAAATACCTACAATTTTATTCCACTTGGACACCCCCTCTCTTCTCACTCAGTCTTCTCGTGCGACCTCCCATTTCTAGATCTGATATCGACCTCCATCTCCATCCTCGACCTCCATCTCCGACCGAGTTGGCTTCGCCGCCAAATTGGAAGCTCTCCTTCGACATTCTCATCGATTATGACCAATCCTCACCTCTCGACCATTCCACCGCCTTCCCACGTTCAAATTCTGAACCGATCCCCGTCTCCGGCGATGGCAGCAAGGTCAATCATCGCCAAGCGGAAGAAGAAGAAATACAACACCGTTTAGGATCTTCCTCTGGTGACGGCAAAATCATAAGCAATCGAGCTCTAGCCTTTGGTTTAGTTGTTATTCGGGGACCGCACACAACCTGTTCGAGGAAAGGGGAAGAGGAGCTACTTTGATTACCAGATGCTTGTAACTAGTTCAAGTTCTAGGATTGCACACAATATGTTCGACAAAAGGTGAGAAGGAATGGATGGAACTTTGTGGTCCATTACTTTTATCTGGAAACTGGAATGTCTTTAGGGTCTACTTTATGAATGTCCTTGCAATGTTGTCACTGAAACAGTGAAACTCACCTGTTGCTGGTCTATTTTATGAGCATCCGCATTTTAGTTTGTTAGCAATTTGGTTGTATTGCAATCATTGGATTTGGAGTATACAAGATAGGAATTAGGACTGATTTCGAGAAATTGGAGGTAAAACGTGAATAATTAACATGATACATACAATTTTCTACTAGTATTGTGATGTAACTTATTATTTTACTTGTGCTTGTTTTCTCTTGGGGCATATTTTTGTAATTCCTGGGAATGAAAGAACTGTCGTGGAGTACAAGACAATGGGCTTATTTATATAGGGTCTGTATATATACACACCAAACAGTGTCTAAATGCACACTGTTTGGTGCGTTAAGACTTAACGTACACTTTGGTGCGTTAAGTCTTAACGTACAAGGGACAGAACAGTCCGAAAGTTGTAAAAATATTCAGAACTGGTGCAATAAGACTTAACGCATGATACTGTTCATGTGCGTTAAGCCTTAACGCACAAATTGATGAATTCAAACTGCCAACGGCTAGAAAAAATCATACCGTTGGTGCGACAAGCCTTAACGCACCAAAGGGTCTGATTTTTTCCAACCCATTTCAGCCTATATATACCCGAAGAAATTGATACTATTCTCTTGTACACCAACGCACTCAATATGAAGTATTATAATCATGAAAGTGATGAATGTAATTAGGTACAAGCACGAGAAGATGAAAAAGTAGACGAAGTGAACGAGTCTTCGGGTTCCGATGACGAAGGAGACAATTGTGATTCGAGCGGCGATTCTTGCACGGTTAGTGTTGATTTCATTTTAATTTGAGTAATGAATCATGTCTTAGTTTTGTATGAAGTAGTTATGATGTAATATAACAAATAATTTTGAGTGACATACGAAAAATATCGTATATAATTAATTTTGTATGATATTAGGTATGAAGTAGTAGTTTACGTAGTTGCACATAAAATTCGTGGATTGTATTATGAATTATTAATGTCTTTGCTAAATTGATGTATTTGTAGTTATAATTGTAGAAAGTATAATAATTATTAAATAACAATTAATTATAGGGGGAAGATTATGGAGATTATTTTCGTATTGTCCTAGAGTGGGGGAGTAAGAATGAAATGCTTGAATGAGCTAGAGCTAAAGCAAAAGAGCTGATGATAGTTTTGGTAAAACGTATTTCAAATGCGTACGTGGTTAATTTGACATGAGATAGATATGGTGAGCCGAGATCTGGAAGGCCTAAAGTTAATGTACAAAATCCAGAGTTGTCGGTTGAAAGGATTCGAAAACGTAAATCGAAGAAGTGTGGTTGTAAATTCGAGCTATACGGGTGTTATTTCCACAAGAAGACAGGATCCCTTACTGAAAAATGGGTCTTGGATGTTATACATGGCACCCACAACCACAAGCTTTATGCTAGCTTTCATGGGAATGCATTCATGGGTCGAATGACCCAAGAGGAGGAGGTCATGGCTAGGAAATGGGGTGATGGTCGAAAGACTCCGAAAGAGATTGTTTCGAACTTGAGGAAACACTTTCCGAAAAATGTGACATCAATGAAGCAGGTTGCAAACTTTTTTGAAAGAGAACGGGTATCTTTTTTATCCTCTTAGGAATAATAAGAAAGGGCAAGAGATAGAGATCCTGTTTTTTGCTCACCCGGAGTCGCTACGCTTGTTGAAGAAGTTCCCGTATGTGGTGATCATTGACGCCACATACAAAACAAACAAGTATGTAAAACCATTTAATAACAGTTAATTTTGTATGTGCTCTTGTTTAATTAGTTATATTGACAAGTATTAATGTCCACTGGTAATAGGTATGATATGCCTTTGGTGGAGATTGTTGGTTTTACCAGCACTCACAAGACGTTCAACATTGCGTACGCATTCACAAAAGCAGAGACGTTTTCCCATTACCAGTGGATATTGACTGCCCTTCGGAACTTGTATCAGCAGTTAGGAGTTATGCCTAATGCTATCATGACCTATTGTGAAAAGGCTCTCATGAAAGCTATTAAGGTAGTATTCAAAGACTCCCCGGTTAGGCAGCTCTTGTGTTGGGTCCATATTAGAAACAACATCAAGGCACATGCGGATAAGGTTATAAAAGATAGTGTCAAGGTCGATACGTTTACAAACCAGTGTTGGGGACTATTTTGCTCGACCACAGAGGAAAGGTACGAGGAGAGGCTCAGAGCATTGAGGAAGTCGTGGAAGAGCGGCCTTGTTGGATACGTCGAGAGAGAATGGCTGACTCCTTACAAGGAAAGTATAGTAAGAGCCTGGATGGATGACACCCTTCACTTCTTCACACGAACTTCAAACAGGTATAATTTAAACATTGTGTAGTTAGAATAGTTTAGTATTCGATATGAATGTTGTACCCTGAGTAAAATTTTATTGTTTTGATAGGGTTGAGGGGATGCATCGTGTGTTGAAAGATATTGTAGGGTCCAGCAGAGGCGGCTTTAACAGAGTGATCGTAAGGATTCACCATGCAATCCTTCTTCAAATAGACACGATAAAAGCGACCGTGAATAAGTCACTGTCTACACGACCAATGGAGTTCAACGACCCAGAGTTTCCAGAGCTTGCTCGAATGGTCTTTTTAAGGCTGTTTTGCATAGTGTCGGATAGGTGTTTTGATTTGTTGTTGGCCATATATGATCAGCTAGTGAAGGATGAGTATTCAGAAGTATGCGATGATCATTGGGTGAGAGACTGCCTTGGGTTGCCGTACATCCACGATATTACAAAAGCCATCATTACAAAGACAACTCTCACTCCAGACGACATTCACGACTTCTGGAAGGACTTGCATTGGGAAAACGATCCAACAACATGTGCGCTTGGTGATGACGGTGTAGCTATTTCCATTCCAGAGTTGAGATTGCGTGAGATGTGGTCGAAAGTGCAAAGCCGTACTTTGACCCAAGCCACGTTATGGCAAATGAGTGAGTTGTACATGGCCTTGGAGCATCCGAAACAGAGTACATTTATGGAGCCGACGGGCATACGTTCCAAGGGAAGGCCAAGTGGTGCGAAGAACAAGGCAAAGGGGTCGCCGACTAGGGAAAAGAGTCTGCATGAGCACGTAAGAGAAGACTTACTGAAGTCTGAGAAGGCAAAGGCACAAGGAAAGGCAAAGGAGAAGGCGAAAGGGCCAGGCCGTCCCAGAAAGCAACCAAGTATTGTGGTGCTCGACGCTGAGGACATGCAATCCCAACCGCAACCAGAAGAATCACAATTTGAGGACGCTGATGTGGGAGTCTGTAAGTCGGAATGGCATGAGGAACCCATGATTCATTTTGGGGTGGACTTTGGGGTTCGGAATATCGATTACTTCTGGTTTGGGTACATTAACGGTGCTAAGGAAGTACGTTCAGACGAACATTGTGGCTATCGGTCTTTGGCTGTGCTTATGGGGATGAGTGAGGGTCAGTATCCCTTGATCCGTAGCGCGATGGCAAAGGAGTTGCGTGTTAACCGACAAATGTGGGAGCCGGTACGAGCTTATGCAAGACTAGGGTCATGGGACGATCTAATGGTTCAAATTAACTATGTTAATACCCCTTGTGGCGCGGATTATTGGCTTGACATACCATTCATGGGTTTAGTGTTTGCAACGGTGTATAACGTTGCTATCGTCGTCATATCTGAGCACCCTTCATTGTGCTTACCAATACGGGCGTCTGGATCAAGCTTCGCACCTCCCATAAATTTTGTGGGGATAGCACACGTAGGGTGTCACAACCACTGGATACCGGTAATGTTTTGTATCTCTACTTGTACCTAGATGTTTCATTTGCAATATTGTGTATGCTAATTGGGTTTTGTTTTTGTATTCCAATAGGTGACGCTCATTAACGAGTCTCCATTACCACCCGTGACGGATGCGTGGCGAAGACATTGTGATCCGAACATCCTTTGGTGGGAAACATTGTATGCTTCGAAATTGCAAGAGTTTAGGGAATGTCGCATTGCAGCCGGCAAGAATCCAGATTATGTGGCGTATTAGAGTTTAGTGTGAATTGTAATACAATATGAAATTTGATGTTATTTAGCTTGATTATTTGCTGATTATTATTGCTTTGGTGTGTTTAAGAGTAATCCATACGTAAAATTACATACTTAAAATTCGGCGTAAAACCGCGTAGTCGCTTTTTTTTAGCCGCGCACTTCCCCATGGGCGGCTCGACATGCCGCCGAGAAAACCCGAGTTCCATGGGCGGCTCTACGAGCCGCCCATGATGGGTTCAGTTTAGGGATTTTTTTTTGAAATAAATAAAAATGTGTTTTTAAAAACCGGTTCATTGAAACCGGGGTTATGGGCGACACGAAATGCCGCCCAAGAAACTGGGTCAGTGAACCGGGTTTTTTGGGGGGACAAGGTTCATAGGCGACACTTCCTGCCGCCCAGGGTTCATGGACGGCACGTGGTGCCGCCCAGTGAGTATACGTTTCACTCCCAACGGTCGATGTGGGCTGCACGTAGGGCCGCCCAGTACAGGTGTAGCCGGCTATATAAATTAGGGATGGTGGTATTGTATTGTATCCAAATCTAGAAACTCATTTTCATAATAAATGTCGTCGTCAAGCGGTTCTGGTTGGAGGGGATTGTCGGAGTCCTCTTCGAGCGCTAACACATCTGTAGATGATGAGGGTGATTTGCAGGCGCCAATTTCTTCCGAGTACTTCAAGGTATGTAATATTGTAATTTTTACTGTATAAAATAATTAGATCTTAAATGTACTTAGTCTTTGAAATGTTAAACTGTTTTGAAATAATATTTAATTTGTTGATATTAGTTTTTAGAAATTTAATTATTAATTAGTCTCTAATGTGGTAATTTTTGTATATAAATAGGGTGATTCTAGTGATGATGGATTTATAGCTATCGACTTCTCATCCCATTTTACTACTACTGAGATATTTCCTAGTAAGGAAGGATTGAGAGATTGGGTGCAAAGGGTAGGTTTTAGTCTTTTTATGGTGATCACTACTAAATCATCAAATTCTAAAAAGATTATACTTCACTGTAAGAGATCCGGGTTACCTAGGTCCGGCAAGAAGAAGGTGTTAGTCGATGGTATAAAGGTCAGCCCGATACGAGTGAATAAAACTAGGTCAAAAAAGAAGGGTTATCCCTTTTTGCTGCATGGTACTTTTAGGGAAGGAAATGTTATTAGAGATCCTGGGTGGACCTTATCGGTTGTTAGTGGATCCCATAACCATATGCTTTCTACCACCTTGACCGGCCATGCATTTGCTACCCGACTTACGAAGGAGCAGCGTAGGAAAGTGATGATTGATACTGCGGCGGGTGCAAGACCCAAGGTTATTTCTACACAGCTTATGAATGAATATTCGAGTGCAACGAGTTCGAGGAATCAGGTGTACACTGTTAGGGCTAAGGAGAGGTTGAAATCTCTGGGCAATCTGAATGTGACACAATGGTCATTGGGATTTTTGAATGAGAAAGGCTATTTGTTGGACACTGCTACTAAGACGAGGGAAGATGGGAAGGAGGTTTTGGCGTGCTTGTTTATTTCTCATCCAGACGCTCGACATTTGTTGTGCATGTTTCCTAATGTCGTCATTATGGATTCGACCTACAAAACCAACAGGTAAACCTTAGTCTTTTTTGTATTATGTGTAGATAATGGTATTTTCTGCGGGTTTTAAATTTTTTTTTTTTGTTGCATTTATAGGTACGGTATGCCTCTGTTCCAGATTGTTGGGTTTACTTGCACCAACTACACATATTGCATTGCTCTTGTGTTCATGGAAAGGGAGACGACAAACCACTATGCATGGGCGCTGAGACGATTGAAGTGGTTGTACGGGGAGAAAAATCTTGTATGTATCATGTCTGATCGAGAGCTAGGACTGATCAAGGCTGCCAAACTGGTGTTTCCGAAGGTTCGTCATCACTTGTGTCAGGTCCATGTAGACCGTAATGTGAAGGCATATGCTAAGACGATGAAGATTGACGAGAAGAAATTCTCGGGAAGTGTTCGTCGGGTGATGAGGTCTCACACAAAGGAGGAGTACAGAGAGCGGCTTGCTCACTTTAAGGGGATATGGAGTGAAGGCTTGGTGCGATATGTGGAGCAAACTTGGTTTAATGAGCATAAGAAGAAGCTGGTTGCGGCATGGTGTGATGATGTTCTCCATTTTGCCACAAGAACATCAAACAGGTAACTTTCATACAAACATTTGCAATCAAATTGGGTTATAAAATTTATTTAGTTAATTGTATACGAATATATTATTTTCAGGATTGAGGGTCAGCACTCTATGCTTAAGGACATGATTGAGACATCCGTCGGAGGGTTCGACACACTTGTGCAGCACATCGACAACATGTTTGTTGATCAGCATCGGAAGATCCGATATGAGATGACCAAGAACTGCACTGCCTTTCCCATGGAGATAGTGAAAGGCCCTAAGTGGGTTAAGGTGTTCTTCAAGCGCATCCTTGAAAAGTGCTCTGAAAAATGCCTGAGGATGTTGTATGTCCAAGCTGTGTTAGCAAAGGAGGGGAAAATTGGGAACAAATGTGCTGATTTTTGGTGGAGGTCCACACTGGGGATGCCTTGCCCACACACAATTAAGGTCTACGTGGAGACGGGTTATCCGTTAGTGCCTGAAGAGGTTGATATTTTCTGGAAGCAGATCCGATGGGAAGGGGTGGATGCTAAGGATCTTGATGTCGATGATGGTGTTTCACTGACAGCGGACAATGTCACGGTGGATGACTTCGTTGAAGAGTACTTATGTGGGACAGTTGAGGGATTTGATTTGAAGAAGATGGCGGAAAAGTGGCGTGAGTCAAAGGACCCTATATCGTGCGATATTCAAGACCCGCCACGTGGTGAGACCAAGAAGGGGAGGCCTAGGATGAATGCGAGAAAGACCGGTACGAAAAGGAAAATGTGTTGGGACGAGCATGTGGATGCAAACATGAAGAAGGAGAAGCAGAAGATGAAGATGGAGGATGAGGAGCTGGGAGTGGATGAGGAGGATGATCCTGCAGAGAAAGAGACGACCAATGTGAAATCGTCCGTTGGATCCCCGGGATCGAAAGGATGCCCTTCTAGCGGACGACCTCACAGTGGAGTTTCAACAGCAAAGGGGAGTGCCACTAAACCTGCAAAGCCGAAATCTGCTTCAACCAAGTCCAAGTCGGGTTCAAACAAGCCGGTCAAGTATCTCGGCTTCAACTGAGGGCACGAGAATATTGATCTTTTCATGCTCGCCTACATTTCTGGAGTTCAAAATGTCAAAGGTGATGGTCATTGTGGGTTCTGTTCTCTTGCCGTTTTGCTGTGTCGCCAAGAAGACGAGTACATTGATGTCCGGTTAGGGATTTCGAAGCACGTCCAGGCACATGGAGCGAACTACGTAGCGATGCTTGCGGAGGAAGCGTTGACGTTGGAAGAATTTGTTAGGAAATTGAATTATATTCCTTCACCGTGCACGACAAACTTCTGGTGTATAATGCCTATTACTGGGTTGGCGTTTGCAACGGAACACCAAGTGGATGTTGTTGTCTTATCATGGTTCGGACCGCACACATGTCTTCCATTGTGGGCCCCCCCCCGGGTGCCGAGCCTCCGACAAAGGTTTATGCGATAGCACATGTAGGCAGGAGAGACCATTACGTACCGGTACGTGGAGTCCTACTCTCTCGTATTTACTTATTCTTTCATAATTTTTTTAGTAACTATATTGTTTACGTGTACAGATTTGGATTGTTAATGACCATTGTCCCATTCCACCGCCTCCAAGACAGTGGCGCATTTACAAGGATCCAAGTGTTGATGGATGGGATAGTCATGAGAGCTTCAAGGATAGGTTCAAGAATTATGTAGAGGAGCGAGCATATCACGGGCGACCTGACATACTTACCTAGGTTTTTTGGATTGTAATCGACTTTATATATGATATTGTATTTTCTTTTGTGTGAAAGTTTGATTGAGATTGATCGTATATTGTGTTTTTAATCATTTGTTTTTGAGAATTGAAAAAAATCGGGAAAATGCTATACGAGACAACAATATTACTAATCATTAACAAAAACACGTTCACGAAAACATTAAAGCGTACACTAGTTTAACATGAAACATAAAAAAGCTATCTAATCCTCGTCCGAATCGGCCTCCCCGCCATCATCATAGCTGCCGTTGTCCACCACAGATTCTGGATCTTCTAAAAGACCGGGGATATGGCGTCTCGGGTGTGCAGACTCTGTGTAAATGGGAACTGGAACACCAGGTCTGTAAAGAGCCATAATTTTAGCTATCTGATCCTCGTGTACCACCTCACAGAGTCGTGGAGGATCCACGCCTGCTGGAAAGTAAAAAATCCGACCAGGGGGAACCCCGTCTCCAGGCTCGAGATGGTAAAATAATGCCAAGTACAAGAAACCTAATGACAACCCCCCCTCTCCAGGCTCGAGATCCCCCATCCGCAACGTGCGGACCTCGCCACCTTCGTAGCCATGGAAAAACATGTTCATCCCACTTCGTTGGCATATCATTCGATTGTAGGTGATTCGCCCATTTTCGTAAACTTCGAGAACCAAAGGCGCCATTACCTTAAATAGAACCGAAGAAAAGTTTGTGAGGAGTGGAAATTGTGTGTATTTCGAGGGGTTTTGGGGCCGTATTTATAGGCTAAAATAGGACCGTTGTGGGCGGCCCACAGAGCAGCCCATGAGGGTTCACTGGGCGGCACACAGAAAAATATTGTATTAGCATGGGCGGCGTGTTGAGCCGCCCATATCATTTCATCACCACAACTCTGGGCGGTACGCTGTATAGCCCATGGGCTATACAGCGTGCCGCCCAAGATGCCTATAAATAGGCCATACGGGGTCCCCTTTCTACCAAGCTTGTCTCACCCAAAGAGGCAAGCTTCCACATCCAAGAGGAAGGGATGTGTTTGATCGCGGTAAGAAAAATAAATATATGTATTTTATTGATTATTTACGCTATTAGGTTGTAGTATTCGTTGGAATCTAATTAAATAATATTTTATTTCAGATACAAGAATTCAATATCGTGGGTTTCGTCGTCTAGCATTTTCAGAACTTCGGTCCCGGAGGAACACAGTCAACCGCCTTTTCCACCTTCACTTGTGAGCTTAAACCGAATTGTCTTGTATTCATTGTAGACTCACGTCATGTTGTGGTCATTTCCAACAGTGCGTTAAGATGGATGCGATTGCCTTGTGGTCATTATCCTCTTAACCGAGTCAAGAGTCCTAGGACGAACCTCCTTCGGCCATGTCGTGCATGCTGATCTGCTCTTTTTTCCTCGCTGCAGCACAGAAAAACATGGGATCTTCAAATTTTGGTATTTGTAGGATTTCAAGTTTTTCTGTGATGCAGCAAGAAAAAAAGAGCAGATCAGCATGAACGACATGGCCCAAGGAGGTTCGTCCTAGGACTCTTGACTCGGTCAAGAGGATAATGTCCACAAGGCAATCGCATCCATCTTAACGCACTGTTGAAAATGACCACAACATGACGTGAATCTACAATGAATACAAGACAGTTCGGTTTAAGCTCACTAGTGAAGGTGGAAAAGGCGGTTGTTTGTGTCCCTCTTGACCAAGTCAAGAGTCCTAGGACGAACCTCCTTGGGCCATGGCGTACATGCTGATCTGCTCTTTTTTCCTGGCTGCAGCACAGAAAAACATGGGATCTCCATATTTCAGTATTTGTAGGATTTCAAGTTTTTTCTGTGATGCAGCTAGGAGAAGGAGCATATCAGCATGAACGCCGTGGTCCTAGGAGGTTCATCCTGGGCTCTTGAGTGAATGTATATGTATAGTGCAAGAGTTGTGTATGTCATTTGTTCCAGTGTGTATGTATTTTTTTTAAGTGTGTAAGTCATCAGTGAATGTATATGTGTTTTTAGAATTTGTACGTGTTTTTAGTATGTATATGTAATTTAAGCCATCGGTGAATGTATATGTGTTTTTAGAATTTGTACGTGTTTTTAGTATGTGTATGTAATTTAAGAATATACATGTGTTTTTTAGAAATAACGCACGAAAATCCAACAAACCAATAAGCAAAGAACTAAAACTAGAAACGACGGAACAAATTAGAAACGACGGAACAAATATCTAAATACGAAACCAATAAAGCCAAAAGTCATACTTAATTTACTGGAATTTCAATCCCCAAAAACGTACAAACACAAAAGTCAAAAGTCATACTACGAACTCTCCGTCTCACTATCAGATGAGTCATCTAGATGTGGAGTGGAAGCACTAGCTAAGGACACACTACACCCGAACCCACGCCCGGTGCCCATACTGGAGGAACAGAAGAGGTCGGCTGAGACGATGCCTGATGAGTTGCTGCACGCTCTTCCGCCATCCTAGATGATTCGGCTCTCTCAAATATAGTAGCGCCTGCACTATATGCATGGGAAGGCATCTGTGAAGCCCGTATAAGTGGTGGAGCTACAGGAATGACATCACTGAAAAGGATGTCATGCAAATGCTGAAAGTGCTCCCTACACCCTAAACAACCTCCTCCAGACATAAGCTCCTGAAGATAGGCATGGCTCATCGCATGACGCTGCAAATGAAAACAAACATTTTAAAAACATAGACTTTCATAAAATAATTTAAAAGAATAAAATGGGAAAAAAACATACCCTTTGCAAGTTGATAGCCGGAGGTGGTCCTCTACTGATACGAGGCTGGACTGGCGCATGCGGACTCACGTAAGGATGCGATACCTGTAGATACCAGTCCAGGTACGCGTCGTGGACATCCCAAGCCATCGTCTCAGGAGGACTCGCCAAGATGTGGGGGCAAAGATGATGCTCACGCTGGTCCCACATGTGCCAACGCGGGTCAAAGTGCAACTGGTATCGCATCGTCCCCCTGAAATTAAGAGGACGCACTACAACCAGAGGCTCTATGATATCCATTGGCCTGCTCTGTCGATAACCGAACTGGCGTGTAAGTCGATCTGGCATGTAGGCCTCCTCTACACCGAGAAAACGAATAGTCCCTCGATAAGTGGAGGACCTGTGACGACCTCGAAAATCATGACCCTCGTACGGCATCCACCGTATCTGCAATTAACAAAACACGATGGACCATAAATTAATTCATTACACTTTCTTACTGTAAATTAAAATTGAAAAAGAATACGTACATCCTCTGGCCTATACTCGTCCAGAATTCGTCTGTAGCGTGACTGGTCACGGAGCGACCGGAGAGGTGTCCGGCCAATGCAGTATCGTCTAGCGCGTCGTATGTCATCGTCCGCACCTTCCTTGAGGTTAGGGTTGCCCGGGAAGTATACAAAGTACGTCCAAATCCAAACCTGCGTACAGAGAAAGATAACCACTAGTTATAAACAATTCAATAATGTATATTAATAATCTAAATTATAAGTTAACTATATTAAAGGCCTACCTCCAAAAGACGTGCGCAGCCGGCGAACTGTGCAGCTCCGGCCCGAGAACCCTCTCCGAGGTTCCTATAAAGGAGAGCCAGAACCCCAGTACCCCAAGCAGTATGAACGACACGCTCCCAGTCCACAAAAAGAGGTAGCAGTGTGGTCTTCAGCTCGTTCGTTGACTTATCAACGAAGATGCTAGCCGACATGGCGTGCCATAAGAAACCGGCTGCTATATCCTCTGGGTGGGCACCCTCCTCAATCATCCTCATCACATGCCTCCCAAGCTGGAATTGCTTGACCCAACCCTTCCTAAGGTCGCAGACCATGTCAGCATCATCCTCATCAAAGCTGTAGTCTGAATCTATCCCAAACAAATAGCCGAACAAAGCCTCACACTCCGCCAGCTCGATATCCTGACCGGTCCATGGCGACGTCACCTCAAATCCCTCGATCGGCAGCCCTAGAATCATCAGCACGTCATGTAGCGTAGGACCTATCTTGCCCCAGGGAAAGTGGAAGGTGTTCGTCTCTGGATGCCATCTCTCAACGAACGCTGAAATGAGGTTGTGATCAACATGGCTGAACTGGAAATCAAGTAAACCGGTCAACCCCGTCTGCTGCGCAATCCAAAACCAGGACCCCTCCGCAGGGACCCCTCTGGGAATACGATCCCTCCAAAATGCAAACTGCGAAGGGCGTGTCTGGACCCTCAAATTCCTAACAACGTCCTCGGGTGGGTCCAACGACGCCTTCGTCCATATCAGCTCTGCAATGTGCGTGTCAAAGTTCCTCAACAAAGAAGGAAACTGCTCAGCTGGCTCAGGAGGAGGTGGGTCATGCGTGGCTGGCTCAGGCTGAGACGGGGCCTGCTGAGATGGAGTCTCCTGATGTGGCTCAGTGGGAGATGGGGCCTGTGTGGCTGACTCAGGCTGAGACGGGGCCTGCTGAGATGGCTCAGGTGACTCCTCCATGTGTAGCTGCTGCTGAGGCGAGTCCTCAAGAGGTGGGTCCTCCTGATGTGACTGCTGAGGTGGGTCCTCCATAACCACGTCCTCATCTGAGCGGACGGGACCAACATCGTCCTCACTAGCACCCTCACTATCGGCCTCACTATGGCCCTGCGATACACCGTCAACCCTCCTCTTGCGAGCAGATGTAGTAGTAGGGCGACTATCTCGATCGGACCGTGCGATCTTACACAACACTTCCTATTTTTGCATTAAAAATATAGAAAATTGTTTTCTTACAAACAAAATCAATATATTAAAATTTTCATTACAATAACATATTTAATATTACAGTATAATTGTCGCAATTTACCTATACTATTTTTTATAATGATTAAATACAATAAAAACCAAATTTATAAATATAACTATATTCATTTTACCCACTATAACCTATTTACATATGTCCAAATATTATTTTCATACAAACAAAATAATATATTACAATTTTCATTACAATGATATATTAAATATTATTTAACAGTATAATTGAGCATATTACCTATACTATTTTTAACAGTATAATTGAGCATATTACATATACTATTTTTTATAAGATAATGATTTAATAATCTAAAATCCAAGTATATAAATCTACAAGTGCAGAAACAATTTAATTAAATAAATTAGATTTAACGATTACAAATTTAAAAAACACCATACCTTTTCAGTTGCCCTCCATTCATAATTTCGCTTTTCGTGAACTGGAATTTCACCCAAGTCTGAAATGGCCTCCTGACCAACCGCGCACGCGACGTCTAAGGCATTCTCCGCCGCGATATCGCCCTCCTCGCCCTCGGTCCTGGGCGGCTCCGCAGGCGGCCCAGATTCCACCGTAGTGGGCGGCTCCACAGGCAGCCCAGATTCCCCCATAGTGGGCGGCTCCGCAGGCGGCCCAGAATCGTCGTTGCTTCCCCCCGTCACACAGAGATTGGCCGCCGCCGCCAACGTCGAATCGGCCGTCGAATCGCCGCCGTCTCCGCCTAGCACTCCCGCCGTCGCCTCCAACGCCTCTTGCTCGTCCAATATCGCAAATAGGTCGTCCACTGAATATTGGCCCGGCTCCATTTTTGTGTATTTCGAATGCTGGAAATCGCATCCAGAGAAGACGACCCTAGACGGCCTTCTATAACGGCGACGTTTCGAATTTTTTGGCGGTTTAGGGTCTGGGCGGCCTACTAAGCCGCCCACATTTTAATTTCAAATTCCACTTTCGGTGGCCTGTTGAGCCGCCCACAATTTAGGGTTTACACTCGGCGGCTTACAGTCCCGCCGAGGTTTAACCCAGTTTCCAGAAAACCATATTTTTTTTTAATAAATAAATAAATTAAATTAAAAAACCGGGTTCTATAAAAACAAATAAAACTGGGCGGCCCATAATGCCGCCCAGGTCCAAATCGGGTTCATAAAAAACCGGTTTGCATGGGCGGCATTAGGTGCCGCCCATGTGCAAACCGAGTTTTGGGAAAAGTATTCTGGGCGGCATGTAGAGCCGCCCAGGAGAAAGTGCGCGGCTAAAAAAAATCGACTGCGCGGTTTATCGGCCTTAAAATTGGAATACAATATAAAAAGACATTAAACTTATACAATCATAACATTGGAATTTATACATTTGTAAAATTACATAATCAAACAACATCATTTCCTTATATCATAACCCCGATAATATATCGTTCTCTTTAACTTCCAACATTTATCGGAAAGGGTGTCGCACAGTTCTTGAAGCTTATTTTTTTCCTTCACCAGATCTCTAATAACCTTGGCAGTATTCTCGTCATACGGTGGATCGAGCCACTTAAAGGTACGACACCCTCTTTCATCTTCATACCGCTCCGATGGGACGTAATCTTTGCATGCGAGGTACCTTCTTTTATAGTGATTGGGCCTGTCGCAAGTGTACAATACGACCGAAAAATTGCATTCGCACATTGTAACCGGAGGCAATGCACTGTTGGAGGATGAAGTCATCCCCTGATATGTAATACGAATTATTGTATAAGAAAATATAAAGTCTTGCAAAAACTAAAGCAAAAAGGTGATTGTTGTGTTTGGATGTGGAAGTATGAAGAAATTGATATGGGTATATATAGGAGGGAAATTCGACCGTTATAAAATTCTTACCGTTGGTGCGTTATCCCTTAACGCACAAAGAACGGTCGGATTTCATAACGGCCGAATATTGGCCGTTAAGGATGGATTCTGGGTGTGCGTTTAGTCTTAACGCACACCTGGCTGGGCTTGACTCTGGACCCAACAGTCATTGGGCTTCGTAACAGCCCAATGAATATGTGTGCGTTTAGGATTAACGCATAGTATTGTTTTAGAGTTTAGGGTATGGTTTAGGGTTTAGGATTTAGGGTTTCTTATATACGTTCCAACGGTTTAGGGTTTAGGATTAAATACATATTAAATGAATTAATATTATCTTACCATATGGTTAGTACTAATGTATTGTTTTAGGGTTTAGGGTTTAGGATTTAGGACTTAGGGTTTAGGGTTTCTTATATATGATTTAGAACTTTATACTTACAAAGCATTCATCAGTCATGGTTTATACTAATGTATTGTACATAATTCTTAAGCAATCTCTACTTGCACTATATACTTACATGAGTTTCATAGTAACGATATATCACGAAGTATGAAGAAGTTGTACATATAGGTTATAATATTATGTTATTACAATATTATACTGATGTATCACTCGTATTATAAGTTAATGGGCCCAGACAAAGTTTTATGAAGTTATAATGGGACGAGAGTACGTGTTGTGATATACTTACATGAGTTTCATAGTAACGATATATCACGAAGTACGAAGAAGTTGTACGTATAGGTTATAATACTATGTTATTATAATATTATACTGATGTATCACTCGTATTATAAGTTAATGGGCCCAGACAAAGTTTTATGAAGTTATAATGGGCCTAGTTTGGGCCCAAAATGCATAATGGGCCTACTTTGGGCCCAAAACGCATATTCGGGCCTAGTTTGGGCCCAATATGCTTGTTCGGGCCTAGTTTGGGCCCAATATGCGTTTGTTGGTCCTATTCGGCCTAGTTTGGGCCCAATATGCATTTGTTGATCCTATTGGGCCTTGTTTGGGCCCAATATGCATTTGTTGGTCCTATTGGGCCTTGTTTGGGCCCCTTATGCGTAATTTGATACGATTCGGCCTGGTTTGGGCCCAATATGCTTGTTCGGGCCTAGTTTGGGCTCAATATGCGTTTGTTGGTCCTATTGGTCCTAGTTTGGGCCCAATATGCGTTTGTTGGTCCTATTGGGCCTTGTTTGGGCCCCTTATGCATTTGTTGGTCCTATTGGGCCTTGTTTGGGCCCCTTATGCGTAATTTGATACTATTCGGCCTGGTTTGGGCCCAATATGCTTGTTCGGGCCTAATTTAGGCCCAATATGCGTTTGTTGGTCCTATTGGGCCTAGTTTGGGCCCAATATGCGTTTGTTGGTCCTATTGGGCCTTGTTTGGGCCCAATATGCGTTTGTTGGTCCTATTGGGCCTTGTTTGGGCCCATTATGTGTTTGTAGGTCCTATTGGGCCTTGTTTGGGCCCATTATGCGTTTGTTGGTCATAGTTTGGGCAAATTAAAATGTATACATAGGTAACCCAAAATACAAAACACAATTTCAAAACACATAACATCGCTAATCTCCGAGCTGACTCCCACTACCCTCCCCCGGCTCGTGTATGGAATCTGGGAATATCTGTGATGCACGAGGTGGAGGAGGGGTCATCGGAGGAGTCTCATCAGTCAGCATATGCAATAGAAGAGACATCATCTCGTCAACCTCCTGAACGGGGATAAGATCCCTACGCGTCCGCCTCTGGAAATAGGCACGAATCTCACCAGCAACCAACTGGTTTCGCTGTATTGGCAAATACCCATTAGAATTTAAATATGATTAATTAATAAATGACATTAATTGATTTAAACAAATTGCACATACCGCAAGAGTGTCCACCGATGGTGTGGGATGGACAGGGCCATGAGGACGATCCTGTCTGGTGGATCTAGGATCCACCAGCACATGTGAATACTCGTCCAACCAATCGAGATAGTCATCTGTAACATCCCAATAGCGCATGACTGGTGGCGCCTCAACCTGGATCAAAGGCCTCGGATCCTCATCCCATGCCCCCAATAGATGAGCGTCGAATTTGACGTCGTAATGCCTGAGGTCGTTCTGTCGGATCAATGAGCTCGGCTCTGGGGGTAAGATCGGGATCCCTTGTACATGGCTAAACTGACGAAGGCAGCGGTTCGACAGGTACGGCTCCTGAATATCCATGATCTGAATGATCCCTCTAAACAGGGAAGGAGCGTATTCTGGTCGGTCGAATGATACTCTAGGAAACGGAAACCACTGTACCTGTAACAAATAAAATTGATAACATATTATAAAATATATAGCATGAAGTCATATTAAAAATTAAAATACTAATATGGTGAAACATATTACCTCCTCGTATCTAATACTGTCTAGCATCTGGCGCATACACACCAAACGCCCAGGCTCCTTGCTCTGTGGTACCTCCTGGCCGTCTCTGATGGCATCTGGGTCCTCGGCCGTGGCAGCTGGGTCCGTGATATAATGTCCACGAAAATGAGGAAAGTACGCCCATATCCATGACTACATAAGAAGGCGAACGAAGTAGAAGGTTAGAAAATAAATAATTATAATGTATAAAGTTAATTAAATTTTATTAAATTTAAATTCTTACCCTCAAAAGTATGCCACAACTGGCAATGCCATGCGCCTCTCGTCTGGACGCCTGTCCTAAGTTCCGGTACAGGAACGCCAGAATGCCTGCTCCCCATGCATATCGGCATGTGGCCTCGTGATCGAACAGCAGTGCCAACCACTTGTGCTTGATCTGACGGGTAGACTTGTCGACCAACACTGTGGAGCCGAGCATCAAGAACAGATAAAGTGAAGCTAAGACGCTCTCGTCCCTCTGCTCGCTACCCATCATACGCGTCAAATCGTCCTGTAGCCTCACGATAGGAATGCCGCCAGTACGATACCATCTATCCACCTGAGAACTATCGTCAAACCCAAAAAGCTCCAGCGCAATCCTCCGTCTGAGCTCTAGATCCTTCACGTCTGGTTCCGTACAGCTCCTCCCGTCAATGGGCACCCTGAGTATCTCATAAACGTCGTGTAGCGTAATCGTCATCTCGCCCCAAGGAAAATGGAACGATGATGTCTCAGGGTGCCATCTCTCCACAAAAGCAGAGACCAGGACGCGATCAATAGCCCCGGTGCCAAGAACACAGAGATGTGTGAGGCCACTACGCTCCGCTAGCCGAAACCATGACTCTGGCTCGGGTCTGATGAATGGCTCAAGATCTGTGACAATGTCGACGTGGAAGTGAACCCTCAAGACCTTACGGGTCTGCATGTTCGATAATTAATATTAGCTACGAAATTAAACAAATAATTAAATTTCTACAAGACAAATGAGTTAAGAAAACGCACCAAATCCTGAGTCTGCTGGCGGGCCTGACGACCTGAAACACGGGGAGCGGCCTCAACATCTGCAGCCTCCTCCGGCGCAACCTCGGGAGCAGCCTCTGGTGCAGCCTCTGGAGCATCCTCTGGAGCAGCCTGTCCTCTAGCTCTCCTGCGCCGTCGCTGCTGTGAAAGGGTGGGGGCACGAGGGGGAGGAGGGGCCAAAGGAGTCAAATCAAAAATTGCCCTCGCGATATGTGTGGTGTAGCTCGGAAGGAGGAAAGGGACGCGCGGCCCTCCAGGCATCCAAGAAGACTGCCCTAGAACGGGGCCATGAGCTGGTGCTGGAGCTGGTGCAGGGGAAGAAATAGGGGAGGGGGCAGCAAGACTATAAGGGAACGGGGAGGAAACGGGGGATGGGACAGAACAAGGAGGTGGAGGGTCGGTCTCATCCGGTAAAATCGGCTCATAAGAAACCGTGTAGTCTGCCAATAGGTCCTCGTCCTCGTCTGACACATGACATGCCGCCTCATCAACTGGCATATCGTCACCAGATGTGACGTATGCGTCCTCCATCCTCGCATCCTCGGTCGGACCAGAAGCTGGAACCGGCGACGCATCATCAGTCGGACCAGAAGCTGGAACCGGCGACTCTACTGCTAATAAGTCCGCCCTCATCTGCACCGCATGACGTCGCACTGTCGCTGAGATGTGCCTTCTAGGCGCACCGCGTCGATCAGCTACCGGAGCGGGATGTGTCATCCCCTCATATCCACCCAACGCGTCCCGTAATGCCTAAAATTATTGTTTCGTAATTTATTATAGTCATTCTCTAATATCATTAATTTATTTCTCTCAATTTCAAATGAAATTCGAACTTTTATTTTAAACTTAAATTATATAATTTAATTTCTATAATATCTAATTTTATTTTTTTTATTTATAATTAATCTATTTTATCTAAATTTCATATTTATTGATCGGTTCAGAATTATCTAACTTTCATACCTTTTTTCGCTAAATATTATATGACATTTTAAATTTCATTTAAATTTTATCTAAATTATATATATTTTATCATATTTCTCTAAATTTTATATAAACATAATTTTGGATGAATTCTAAGCAAATCTAACAAATATAACAATTAAAATTTAACGACACAATTTGGATAAATTTGGATGATTTCTAAGCAAATCTACTTACCTGACGACTGATGCCTGTTGTGGGTGTAACGTCAATAGGTGGACTCGACGGGATCGATGGGGTCAACCGACGTCTCGCGCCACCAGTAGTCTGTCGGACTAAGCTACCATCCTCCTCATCCTCCTCCTCCTCCTCCTCCTCCATGGCCATCCAAGCCGGAGCTTCACCAGCGGCGGCTCCACCTCCGACACCGACGACGGCTCCACCTCCGACACCAGCGGCGGCTCCTCCTCCGACACCGGCCGTCGTCTGCACCCCCTCAGCTCCGGAACCAGACGCCAAAGCACCACCACCGGCGCGAGTCTGCTGCACAGGAGCTCCAGTCACCGCCGCCTCAACGCCTCCGGCCACCCCATCACCACCAATCGGACCGCCATGAGCCCCCCTAGTTGAATCCATGATCGGATTTGAGATTGAATAGACGAAAATTCTGGGAAATCGAAATCGAAGAAACAAGAAAAAATTCGGCGCCGAAATCAGGAAATGGGAAAGGGGAAGAAGAAGCGGCTTCAACCCTTATCGCACCGTTGTGCGTTAAGGCTTGTCGCACATAAATCTGTGCGATATGCCTTAACGCACAGGTGGTTGGGTTGGGCCAGAATATTTTTGGGCTTGTCTCCCTTGGCCCAATTCAACATGTGCGACATGACTTAACGCACAGATTTTACCCCCGAATTTTCCGAAAATGCCTCTTCTGTCCCTCGTGCGTTAAGACATATCGCACAAAACCTGTACGTTAAGGCTTAACGCATGCTTTGGTTTGCATTTAGACGATTTTTCGTGTGTATATATCTTTTTCCTTTATATAGGGTGATATTCTTACTAATAAATCTTGTATTTCTAAGGACCCATATATATTATGAAGCTAGCCCACATCACATGAATTTGTTCGATCAGATGATGAAATCAAAACTAGCAGCTTCATTTATGACGAATTTGTCCCACATGTTCTTGACGTATAACCATTTGTGTTCTAGTGTTCGCCCGTGGTACTTGAGTCACTTGATAATATTGTTTGTGACTTTGTGAGGTGGGTGCTGTGTTATGAGATTAATTAATTTACCAACAGCATCAGTGACACCAGCACTTCTTCTCTTGGCTAGCAGTACCTGGAGTTGATTGCATTTATGACCGCCACTATACCAATTAATGGAGCCTTGCTAACTGATAGCAAGGCATTGCAGTATCATCTTACACGTACTATATATGTGTGATGCTTGTGACAACTTCTTTAGCCACATGAATGAAATATTGTTAATACTTGTAAAATTCATCTGTTGCTGGTCATTGTAGTTTCACGCTCTATATGATATTGGTGTTGACTATTGAAACGGTGTGATTGATCTAGCTGTAGGAGTTTAGTTTGGTAGTTTTCATATTGAATCATGTGGATATGGGAGCTTTGTAGAAATTATATAAAATTGGGCCTTGATGCTTCAGCAGTACTCTACTACAGAAGCTCAGGATCTATGCTATTGCTTGCTCTAATTTCATATGTTTTCATTACATTCCATCTCAAGTATGTGTACTGATGTGGAGCAAACGTAATTCCAGTGAGCCTGCTAGTGACAAACGCAACCCCCAGAAGCAGACGAGCAGACATCACGATTGGATCACTGTCCTTTTAAGCATCAAACCATGCTTTTGTGTCTTGCTTTATCATCTTATATGAGCATTTCACTCTTGTAACTGAAAAAACTCATCTCTAGCTATTGTGCTTGCATAGCTTCCTCATTGCAGTAGGAGCAATTGTGATGGCAAGCTTTTCAACAGGAATTGACTCGATGTCCTTTTAGGTGAAGCCTTATTATGCCTTGTTTAAAGGTCTTGTATACATTCAAATGCAAACTAACAAAAGTGAAAGAGCAAGTTCCTGCATGCTGATTTTGGCTCAAATTTGTTTGCATTTCAGTTCTGCAAGGATGGGGCTAGAGAAGAGGATGATATAGCATAAAATTATGGTTTCTTCCACATGGTATTCTCCCTCGGCGCCATGTACTTTGCAATGGTGCTTGTCAGCTGGAATCTCAACAAATCAGGTATAGTGTAAGAGCGCACAATCCCTACTTGGTTACTTCCTTGTGCATCTTTTGTCTGCCTTTAAGCTTCTATGCATTAGCATATTTCACTAGTGGTGATGACGGTTTCCGTCATCAACTAGTGGATGAATAGGAGATTACAACATTGGTGTATTTTGCTCGATTCTATATCTACTATGCATGAAAAGTGTAAACGTATACAAACTTTTGATTTACTAGTGGTGATGACGGTTTCCGTCATCAACTAGTAGCAATGACGGAAACGGCCATCCACTAATAGTGATGACATTTTACTAATGGTGATGACGGAAACCACCACCAACTAATAGTAATGATGGTTTATTAGTGGTGATGACGATTTTATTAGTGGTGACGAGGGTTTATTAGTGATGATGACAGTTTAACTAGTGGTGATGACAGAAACAAGAAATTTCATCAACTAGTCTTGATGACACTTCGAATGTGCCACTGACTAGCCTTGGTGACACTCCAAACGTGTCACCGACTAGCCTCGGTGACACTTCGAACGTGCCGTCGACTAGCCTCGGTGACACTTCAAACGTGGCACCGACTAGCCTCGGTGACACTTCGAACGTGCCACCGACTAGCCTCGGTGACACTTCGAACGTGATGTCGACTAGCCTTGGTGACACTTCGAACGTGCCACCGTCGACTAGCTTCGGTGACACCTCGAACGTGCCACCGTCGACTAGCCTCGGTGACACTTCAAACGTGACACGTCAACTAGCCTCGATGACACTTCAAACGTGCCACCGTTGACTAGCCTCGGTGACACTTCGAACGTGCCACCATCTAGCATCGGTGACACTTCGAACGGACCACCGACTAGCCCTTGTTGACACTTCAAACGCGCCACCGACTAGCCTTGGTGACACTTTAAACGCGCCACCGACTAGCCTCGTTGACACTTCGAACACGCCACCGACTAGCCTCGTTGACCCTTGGAGCGCGCCACCGACTAGCCTCGTTGACACTTCGAACACGCCACCGACTAGCCTCGTTGACCCTTGGAGCGCGCCACCGACCAGCCTCGGTGACACTTGGAATGCGCCACCGACTAGTCTCGACGACACTTCGAAAATGCCACCAACTAATGGTGGTGACATTTCAACGAGAATTGTCATCAAAAGGAGAATTGTCGTCAAGACGATAATTGTCATCAACTAATTATGATGACAGTTTGTGACATCAACTAGTTGTGATGACAGTATGTGTCATTAACTAGTTGCGATATAGTTTGTATTTGATAACAATTTGTGTTTTGATGACAATTTGTGTTTTTAATGACAGTTTGTGTTTGTGATGACAGTTTGTATTTTGTGATGACAGTTTGTGTTTATGATGACAGAAATTGTCATCAAGTTGATGACGTCATCAAAAAACAGTTATCGGCGGGGAAAAAATTTGTCGGTCAAATGGTAAAATGTGTTAGTTTGTTTGACTTATGGCGATGTCACCATTGTGTAATCATGACATCACTATGGGTCATGTGTTTAGTAGAAGCTTATTGGGAGGCTTTTGTCTAATTTCACATTTCTTAGAGGATCATTTAACCTGAACAGAGTAAAACTCGGGATGGATCTCATATGTTGGACTCGCTTGTGAGGGAACATGTGATGAATAGAGCCCAGGCCACCAAATATATATGTTCTCTCTCATGTTCATCCTATGCAGGGTGAGTTGGATGACCGCAACATGACAACTTTAGCTTCTAAGAAAGTTGCTATGGAGATAGATGTTAATCCCATTGAGGATTAACGGTGGTCCACAACTGTTCTTCTTCTCTTGAATAGTATGAATTGCATTCTACGGGATTGCTGGGGGCCAGTCTACCCAATTTCTATCGATCTATCTGTTATTTGGTGAAACGCCATGAAGTGGACATCATTTCTCTATTTGAAACTCATACATCAGGGGTTAATGCTGACCGCATTTGTAATCGATTAGGTTTTTCGAATAATTTCATGTTGAAGCGCAATGGCAAAGTGGAAATTTATGGTTTCTTTGGAGATTGGAAACTGTTTGTGTATCAACTGTTTCTTCAAGTCATCAATTTATTCATGCTGAGATTGGTAGTGGGATGGATAAATATAAATGGATTGTCGCATATGCTTGTCCCACTCCCCGAAAATTTCTGAATTGGGTCATTGATCCGTTGGGACATTACAAATATGTTCATAATTTATATATTAAGCATTATAATATATTTTGTTATCAAAATATTATATAATAATATTTTGTTGATTTATTATTTTGTTGTTTTAATTAAAATATTACTTTTAATAATTATTTTATAAAATTTTGACATGACGCAACCCAAACCCTTACCTCACCCGCAACGACCCGACCCACAATTGACCCGCAAATTCTGACCCACAATCGACCCGACCCGATGTGTTTAAACTCGAACCGGACCCATTTGACCCGTTTGTAGGTCTACTTATGGGTGATAGTGTTGGGGAGAGACGATGTGATCTCTCATATGATCGAATCTATCCAAAAGTCATACATCGTTATTACATGTACTCTAAAGTTCAATTCCTTTCTGATAGCCTAGATCGGAATTGGGTTGATTTGTCTGATCTCACTTCAATTTTCATGGATTCCCTAAGCCTGGGGGCAAAATATTGATTTCGAAAAGCTTTCATGCGATTCAAACCTATATCAAGTTGTTATTGCCTATGATTAATCTATGGATGTGGAGTCATCTACATCAACATCCACGAAAGGGAACTCAGATTTGCAAGGAGCAATTCAACTGTTTTGCAGATTTATTATCTCGGAGTATTCAGTTCTTCGTCAGCAGCTTCAGTGCCTTCAGAGGAAACGTTCCATAAAAGAGTTCCCAGTAACCACAACACCTATATTAAAATCTATCAATCCCATACCTACTCAACCCAATTTTTCATCCCAAGTCCCAACCCCATACTTGAATTCTACCAAACACATCCTTAGTGTAACTCCGTAATCTTTGTCCCAAATCGCCTATCTTCATGATTACTTGTTTTTGTTAAGTAGTGTATTTTTATCCAATCGAAGAAACGATAAAGCAAAAAAACGCTTTCTTGCCATCATGGTAGACCAGTAAACCGAATCAAGTGCTTTAAGGTTAGGCGTTTAAACTAAGAATTGAGCATATGAACAGCTTTCGGTCAACTAATAGTAGATTCACATATATCAAAAAAAATGTCAATATCTGACAGACCTAGTATTTTTCTATTCAATCGAGATATTGGATCAAAGACATATAATGATAAATGCAACTGCTATTTGCAAGATGTATAAGATAGAACTCCAGAAACAGAAACAGGGAGGCAAACAGAGCAGTGCCCACAATCTAAACCCTGATACAGTGAGATGTATTTTCTTTTATATACACTACAATGAAGCAAATAGAGATGGTTGAACTGCTAGACATGAAATCACAACTGAATCACTGAAACAAGAAGTTTCCAAGAGGCAGAAAAGAAGAGAGGAGGAAAATGTAGGTGGTCAATACTGCAGTTTTACCTGCAATCTTCAATTGATTTACAAGCTCTCCAACAAAAAGGAAGTGACTTTGTCACCAGATCATCCATCATTGTCATTAATACTGGGACGAAGGGGAGCCAGCTTCTCCAGATTTCCGGGCAGTTTGCCCAGAAACCGAGGATTTATCAGACCCACGAACGTTATATCTCTCGTACACCTTTCCACGGTTCTCTGACCACCATGTCTCAGCTTGGTGCTCACCAAATCTTCTTCGGCTGCAACCGAAAAATGAGGATCACTTTATTTGTTTGTATTTGGATTTGTGATGAACAAGCACTAAAACCAAAAGTCCATGTAAAAAGATATTGCATTTGCACCTTATCTGATGACAAGAAAGAGAGTGTAGAGATTAGAGTAATGGGAAATCACGTTACCTGAAACGCACTCGTTTGAGATCTCGTGTTCCATCTCGAAGAGCGACAAGAGTTATGTAAACGCCAGGCTCGTATTGCTCAATCCACTCGGCTTCAACTTGACTATCACTACCAGCTAATCCTGAATTTTTCAACCATGAAGCAGAATCCCCATCTTGGGATACACCAGGATCCCTGCTTCCAGCCAAAGCCTCAGACAAATCACTGGAAATAGAGTGGAGAGCTTTGGCTGCAATTGGAAGTTTGGCCTCTGACTGATCATCTCTACCATTAGAGTATGCAGGCTCCCTTTTCTGGTAGTAGAAGTTTGCACCGGCCACCTCTTTCCTGGGTGATTGCATGGGGCCCGGAGTGCCATTTGACAGGGCCGAGTCAACTCCGGCTGAAGAAGCCAAGTGTAAGCTATTTTCTGAATCGGGTCTTTCGTTCTGCTTGTCCAATATATGAACACCATTTGACTCCAACCCGTTAGGCAAGTATGCTAGTCTCAGACTCTCGGCATCATACGTGCCAGGCGGTAACCTTTCAGCCAAATCTTTGAGCTGAAAAAGGAATAGAGCAATTACAAAACAGAACAAGGCTAGCTATTTGGTATAATCAGCATGTTTCCCATAGACAATAGATATGGCCTTAATCTATAATAGAGCTAGCAACAGGGAAGAGAACATAAAAGAAGAAAAAAAAACAAAAAAACTTTTAAGAGAAAGAAATTTAAAACAGAAAATGTTAGCCAAAATCAAAATGTTTTTACAAACACGAACAGATAATATACATATCCAATGTTGGATGCCATTTAGCTTGTCATGGATACGAAGGGATATAATGCTGTTGCGGATGATGGTTCATTGTGGAACAAACGTTAGGATATTCTTTCCAGTATGTGCTTGTAACATCATGGGTTCACTTTGTTCATTTGGAGGCATCAATCACAATCACTAAGATGAAATTTAGGTTAAACAAGTACAACTAGTCTTGCTATTTTTCAAAAAGAAGAATCACACTCCAAATTTGTTTAATTCCTTATTCCTGTACTAAACACAACAAACATGATCTACTCTAACTTTAAATGCTTTATATTATAGCGTGCCAGCACAAACACAATCTATCAGTGATGTAAAAATGAAGGGGGAATGAGATATTGGACTTATTATGTTGAAAAGCATGAACAACAAACTGAAACATGTGGTGCAGAAGAGATAATGAAACCACAGAAACTTTAGTATGCACACTCAATCTAGAAATAACCTGTGCTGTGAGTGACTTTATAACTTCCTTTGCTGCTTTAGTTTTGGCAGATTCCTCGGCAGCCAATGACATCGCCTCTTGAGTTTTATTCATTGATTTCCGAAGCTCTGTTTCTTGAACTGCACATCTCTGCTTCAGGCTATCAACCTATATATACATAAAACAAATAACATAAGATATTTGATGCAAACTTTTATCCAAGGGAAGATGGTCATAAACTCTAAACTGTATACCTGGGAATGCAGTTTAAGTATTTCTTGATTCAAAAGTTCATTGGTCTTTTTCAAACTTTCAGCTATACTTTTGGAGAAAGACAGGCCAGTTGTTGGAGCTGGTGTTGCAGACCGTGGAGGACTAGGCTTTCTTGAGAAAGGTGAGACGGGCCTGGAACTAACCCCAGGTTGTGTAGAAGATGGACGGGGAACTGCCCGTTTTGGATCAATACTTAAGACGACATCTTTCAACTGTAACAAAGAAGGTGCTTGAGACAATATGTCAGCCTTTTTTCCTTGTTTGAGAGCTTTTGTGTCCAATTGCCTAATTAGATCGATGCTGGTGGAAGTAGTTGTTTTGGCAAATGTTATTTCAGCCTTGTCTAGCTTATCTTTGTTTTCACCTGAAAGTCGGGGTCCAGTATTTTTCCGGCTATTACCACCAGCTTCTGAAACCTTACTCAATTTGGCAAAACAAGAATCACAAACACGATACGCTTTGTGTGGATTTGGTGCCATTGCTGCTCTAAAAGCTTTTCTTGAAGTACATGAATGGCAGTGCACGAGTCCACAGTTATAACAATTATGCCTCTTACGAGTAAACCCAAAAGCCTGCCTGCAAGCAGCACATTGGGACTGTTCAGAACCAAAAACCCACTTGTGAAGACATATAGCTGCTGTAAAGGTGGAACCACATGAAATTTTTTTAACATGACGATCTCTTAAAGATTCAACCACAGCTGGTGTTTTCCGGTCTTCAATGTCTCCATGGCCTAGCCTCCCATTTGCTCCTTTTCCCCACGTATAAACCTCGTTCCTGGAAGTCAAAACTGCAACATGATATGCTCCACAGGCAATCTCTTCTACAATTTCATTAATAAGCTTATCTTCCACTGAGCAGGGAACCTTTCCATCAGAAAGAGGGTTACCCAGTTGGCCATAAACGGTACTGCCCATGGTGAAAACACGTCCGGAAGTTGTCAAGCCAACGGTTAAGCTATGCCCACAAGCAACCTTCTGAAAATTGTATTCGATAAGTGCAGGTACACATGTTGGCTTTAGTCGTGGCTCCTTGTCTCCTTGACCAAGACGGTTTTTATCTCCATCACCCCAAGTAAATAACTTTCCTGATGACATACCAGAACTAGAGTGGGTCACAATGACCTCAACCACAGCTGCAGTATGCCATACTCCACATGCAACAGCAACGGTTCTCAATCCCGAGAGAGACTCTACTTCCCTCGGATATGAGATACTTTCTCTATCCCCATGGCCCAAGACACCAAAAGTTCCATCACCAAATGTGAAGAGCTGCCCTGAAGAAGTTATCAGAGCAGTGTGCCATGGTCCACAAGTTACAGAAGCAACTTGAAGTCCTTCTAAAGGGCCAGCAATTCGTTTTGGTATCCAGTGACTGACATCAGTACCATTACCTAGGAGTCCAGCATTATGAGTTCCATCACCCCACGAGTATAATTCCCCAGAAGCGGTGACCGCACAACTGTGGAATTCTCCACATGTAACAAAATCAACATTATGCACCGCTAACTCTTCAACTAGAGAAGGTTGAAGAACGTCTTTTCCCACTCCATGACCAAGCCGTCCTCCTGATTCCTCGCCCCATGTGAAAACCTCGCCTTGCTTCGTGACAAGAGCAGCATGCCTCACTCCACAGGCAATATGATGAACATCCAAAACAACATTCGACTCCAAAAGCCTCGGAAGAAGCACATCAGCTCGAGTGCTAATGAAACTAACATTTTTATCAGCCCCGACTTTGACATAATTATCACAAATAACCTCACCCCAAATGTACACATCACTTAATGCATCATAGTCATCTCCTCCTGACCCCTGACTAGATGTGCTTACTGCACTAGAGACACTTACTCGAAGAACATCTGAATTAGTTCCTTTCATTTGCATGTTTGTATCATCTACAAGCTAAATATGACCTCCCAGATTGCAGAGAACTGTCAAACCAGTTATGCTTACCAGGAGCTATAATTGAGAGAAAACTCCAATGAGCTAAGTTGTCAGAACAACAATCTTCACACTTAAAGAGTGTATATAAGATGATATCGATATCTTCCTGAAATCCATTAACAAACATAAACAAGGATTAGCAAAAGAATTGTCCTAATTATCATTTGACACAATAATATCATACGCCCTCAACATCATTCCAAATAATTCCCAAATTACCGAAAAATATGTTGTAAGGTCAGAAGTGTATTCGAGTAAATTGAGTTAAATCCCAAGATGAACAACAAAATTTCCGCTTAATCCGTTAGAAATTTACTTCGCCGTACCACACTACCCCACTTCTCCCAAAACAGCAAAAAAAAAGGAGTAGAAGCAGAATTCAGCGAGAAATTTCACACCAAAAACAAAAACAAAAAAAGAGAGCTAGAAATTCGGAGTACCTGCTCAATGTGACGGCCGGCATTACCTACAACTCACAAGATCTGCCGAAACATCCATGAGAGGGCTTTGCAAACACGCCTTCTTCTCCGATCTCTCAAATCACTGGCTCTCGTCATCTTCGAACACTCTAAGCTCTCTTCTCCAGCATTTTCTCGGCCATCAAATTACAACTCGAATGAGCTTCAGATCTACAATCTATCTTCCTTCCTTGAGGTCAAAGAACAGCCGCTCCAAACCTCCACAGCCTAAGAAGCAGCGAAAATTCGCACTTTCTAGAACCAGATTGCTGGTCACTCCTTGACTACGGAGATGGCGGCGCTGGCGACGGACGATCGGGGAGACGGTAGGCGAAATACAAACGACTGAGGGGGGGGGGAGAGGGGGGAGAGAGAGAGAGAGAGAGAAAAAAAACGCTGCGTTTTGTTGTCGTAGTCTGAGAGCTGGCGTTCGCGTTTCCGCCGAAGAACGAGCCAAAGATGAAGGAATCGGCTGAGAAGGACGGGAAGGGAAACTGTCTCGGCTGACGGGTGACGACGTGTCGGAAAAGTCCCGAAATTGAAAATCAAAAGAAACTCCGGAGAGTGAATTTTTTTTTTAGGGGTAATGGGGGCGTTTGAGGTAATTTAGCGAGGAAGGCTGGGGGTGTTTCGGGGAATTCCATTCTGTTGCACGTTGTTGATGGTGGGACCATCGAAGCTGGTATTTCCAAAACATCCTTGGACAATGAAGAATGTGGATGTGGAGGCATTTTTGGCTTGGAATCCTTGGTTTTATTTTTATGGAAGTAACTAGGTTCGGTGAAATG
Source organism: Rheum nobile (assembly GCA_027886185.1). Taxonomy (NCBI): domain Eukaryota; kingdom Viridiplantae; phylum Streptophyta; class Magnoliopsida; order Caryophyllales; family Polygonaceae; genus Rheum; species Rheum nobile. Next base: position 1,214,508 of record WOAB01000207.1, on the reverse strand, counting down.
GTACAAAGGTTTGGATTTTACTAAAGTTAGATTAGATTCGTCTTTAATGTAAAGAAAATCGATTAATAGTTTTTTTCTTCTTTAATTTGGTTCAATCGGTCATAGTTGATCTTCCTTTAGACCAGATATTATTTGATCCATTTAAGAGTTAGACCTCTTCGGGAAAAAAATCCAATCCCATTTAATTTCTTCAAAAGGATTTTAGCTTGAATCTTTGGATAAGGGGACTAACACTAGACTAATTTATGATTGATATTGATAATTTTTTTGGGTATGAAGGTCTGGTGATCCATATAACTTAATTTTAACATTATTATAATGAAATATTGATTTTTATCAAGCACTAGAAATTTATAATTTCAAGATGATTTTTTTTAGATGTTAGTATTTTTTAGGGATTAATATGTATTTAGTTTGAGATATTTAATTAGTTGTTTATGATTTTAGGTCAATTTTAGGTTTTGGATTTAGAGTATAGGATTTCATTTAAAATATGATTTACTTATAATAGTCTTACTTTTGGGACAAAATGTATGAAATAACTCTAATTTTAATGGGTTATTTGAAAAATAGTTTACACTTGTCAAGATCGATCATAAGATATAAGTAGCATCAATATTGATTAAAAACTACTCTTTAGTAATACTTGTTATTTTAGTATTTGATACATCTATTAAAAAATGCTATAATTAAGGTAAAATTTTACAAAAAAAAATCAAAATTTGTAATTTAATAACTATCAACTTCATTTTCAACCAAAAAATAAAGACAATTTTCTTAAAAAGTGGCATATGTGCATTTTCGATAACATAGCTCGTAGCTCATGAATTAGTCATTACCTAAAACTCTAAAATGACAATAATTTGTAATAAAATTGAAACGACACTTAATTATTACTGAATGAAAGGAGTATGTTGCATGAGTATTAAGGATATAAAAGAATTATTATATCTAATGATGCTTTGATTAGTGTTTAACTCTCTTTATGCAGAGATTTAGACCATCTCTAATGGTGAGACTCATAATATCTTATGCCTTTTAATTTTAAATGATAAATTTAAAATAAATGTCACGATTTTATATAAAACCAATACAATATTACAAGTGAATATCATCTGCATGAGACTCAAATCTTGATTCACTCCCAGTTTCTAACATTTATTTTCTTTTTGATTTTTTTAAAAGGTTATTATACTCATCCCAATACCACCATTACAAATGCTCCTATAGTTACAGACCTAGCTAATTTCCTATAATTTTACAAGTTTCTTTATTAGTGATACTCATGACATTTTTCGTATTTTTAAAAAATCAATACAAATGTTAGAGAAAAGTGTTATGCACTGCTTTATTGACTCACTCAATTTTTTTGACATTTCCTTTATTTTTTCTTTATTGTATGTACAATGTCATGGTTAAAAGAGGTTGCCTTGATAATTTTGCACAATACCCCAAATATGGTTTATTTCCTACAATTTTTACCTTTTTCTCATATATATCATAAGAATTTGTGTGTGAATATGGCTCACCTAGCTTGTAGAAATAATATTGTAGTGTTGGTGGTATAACATCACAAACACAAAATCAGAATTGAAGTGCATGTTAATTTAATTGGTGCTACCTAGTTAATTGCTTGGAAAATGCAACTAGTAGGAGAAGGTATATGATATCTTGGATTATGGGGCTATGATCTTTCTTTGCAAATGAGCCCTCGCCTTTTTTCTTTAAAATCCCTAGATATTATCAAAGAGATCTTTTGGTATTTGGAGATCGTCGAGGAGTGCTTTTCCCCCTTAGATATGGCGGTAGCTCAGCAACCTTGTCCTCTCCTTTTGGCCAACTTCAACGGCAACTACGAGATCGAGTCTATAAACTAAATTACAAGTGGGGCGCAATGAGTAACACTACTTGCCAAACACAGTATAGCAATTGTTGTTGTTGACTTAAAATCGAGAAGTATTGCAAGAGGGTCCTACTCGAACGAGCAGGAGCTAAGATCCGGGCCGGAGGCCCGGGACTGTAGCGGGTCTTAGCTCCTGCTCGCTCGAGTAGGGCCCAGTAGAGGAAATAACGACTTAGTGGGCCGTGGCGTATTGTTTGTCGCTATCGGGAGGTGCGGGGGGCGGAGCCCCCCGCGGTACGGTACGGGTATTTGGATCCGTTTCGGGTTTTTTCTTGGGAGTATAAATACTGTATTATGGTTTGTAACTGTTTTATCCATAGCAGCAATAGAAATCCTAAAGGGGCGTTTTTCTCTCTCAAATTTTGTTCTCATTCTCTTGCGTTAATCTGTTCGATTATCCCTCAAATTTACAACAGCAGTTCAATATATTAGCCAACTCCTCTACTTGTAACATTATTCGTTGGTTTACACTTTTATGCGCATTTTGTTTTGTTAACGGCGACAATAACTTGTTATGTTCATGCTAGCAACGACGCAAGTTATATGGAACAAATTACCTTTGTCAAACATATGTAGAATGGATCGTGGAGCACATTGATTTCACAGTCAAATATATGTAAATATAAGTTACTCCATGCATAATGTGTTATCATTTTTTGTTGAATTAATCGAATATCAATGATAATTTAATAACATTAACTTAGGTGGTTTCACTTTTCCACTATTGTGGGGCCTCTCCCGTATCTAAAAGCAACAGCATAGAAAATCATAATAAACTTGAAAGCCGCCTTTGATCACTGTATATCAGTGAAATGTAATGTAAAATATATTATCCTTTTGTTGCTTAAGGAAAAGGGTATGATGAATTCCATCTTTTGACTTGTCCTTGTCTCCTGTCTCCATAATAGTTAAACTACACTGTATACAAAATACATTAGTTAACTGAAAAAAAAAACTAATTTAGTCCATTTTTATATAATGATATATTAATAAAAAAAATATTTTTACTTGGGATTTTTAAAATTTGTATGCCAAGAGAAAAAATTTTTATGCCAAAAGAAAGGCTAAATTAATTGATTTCTTCATTTTACAATCACACTCTTATATTAGAAAAATAAATATCTCAATCATAATGTCAAAAGAAGAGAAAAAAATTAATTTCATTATTTTGATCAATGAATAATGACATTATTATTGATTAGATTTGTTTTCTCTTTATTACCGTTTTTATAATTTAAACTAAATAGACCCTACGTCTCTAACCCATAGGATTCCTTAATTAACCTCTTAGCTGGCCATTTAAAAGTCGAATCATGCTAGCATAAAGCTTCACTTAATTAGATTTACGCACATTAGATAATACAAAATTATTAGTATATAGTTGATGACTTGTATTCGAGTTGATATTAAGTTATTAACAATAGTTATTTATGTTTTCATTTATAGCACCCGTCTTATATATTAAAGTCCAAAAAACCGTATATGAAAGTTTATTTTGTAAGGTATATAGAGATGAGGAAATGTCAATTAGGGAATTGTAATTTAGCTTATATATTTGACGTTGTGATTTTTGTCTCAATTATTGAAGGATAACAAAAATAAAGATAAAAACTTTATTGTTACCGATTATTCTCATTTTTAGATTTAACGAACTCTTTTTTGTATAATATACATTTTTATACTTCTGATGGAGAAGCATAATGTTAACATGTATAATGAAACAAAAGTATTTTATTGTGATATTCATTTACGGGTGTCAATCGGGCGGGTCAGATCGGTTTCGGGTCGGGTCATTTCGGTTTCGAAAAGTTTTGCTTCGAGACAATGTCGGATATTCTAGTTGTGGTAGCAAGGATTTATACCGCTTGAAGATTTGGGAAAGAAACGATTGATCTCCACGGAAATACTTGATTATAGCCTCAATCTAACGATTTTCCTTCAATTTGATGATCTGCAATCAAAGAACACGTTACGAAAGGGTTAGATCTCCCCTAAAGCCTATTTGGCGTTCAAGTCAATTCAAGAACTCTTAGGTTTTCTCAATGGAGGCAGCCACTACGTTTTCAATATGAATTAGAAAAGAAAGGTAAGGTTTTAGAAAACAGTAAATACCTTTTGATTATGGAAAGCCATTAATTGACCCATTATCTTTAATGGATCTCATCATTATCTTTTAATAAGGCTACAAATTTTTTAATATACTAAATAATTTACCTCTTGGGGAATTTATCCCTTCATTTTACCCCTCGGGTTCTCGAGGCATTACTAGGCTTGGGAAGCCGAAAGTCCTACTAGCTTCATATTTCTACCCAACCTGGATGAGTTTGAATCTGGTCTTAGAAAGCCCAACAAGACGAAGGCCCAAATAAAAATTGTCCATTCACTTAGACTGGGGCGCGCACGGCCCGGGTGAAAAACACCTGGGAATTTTTTTTTTGCGGAAACTGCACGACTGTGCGAAAAAAAACGCATGGCCGTTCAAGTGGTGATTTTTCTGAGAAAATTAAATGCTTGATTTTCTGCCCAAGGTCGAGAGCACCGCACGGTCGTGCGATTCTAGGGAATTTTAATATGTTTTTTTTTACCAAAAGTCGAGAGCACCGCACGGCCGTGCGATTCTAGGGAATTTTAATCCGTAATTTATTTTCCAAAAGTCGAGAGCATCGCACGGCCCGTGCGAAAAAACACACGGCCGTGCGGTCGGTGATTTTCCGAAAAATTCTTTAGCCCTCGTATATCTGCCCGAAGTCGAGGGAACTGCACGGCCCGTGTGGAAAAACGCACAGCCGTGCGGTTCTGGATTTTTCTGAATGCTCTTTCTTTTTATGCTTTTCGACGCGATGGGTATAACTTCCCCTTTATCTGCCCAATTTTTACACCATGTGCAATTATGCCTCATGAGCTAGTCAGTTTATGCATCATGTGCGATTATGCCCCATGCGCTAGTCAGTTTATGCATCCTGTGCGATTATGCCCTATGGGCTAGTCAGTTTATGCATCCTGTGCGATTATGCCCCATGGGCTAGTCGGTTTCTACATCATGTGCGATTATGCCCCATGGGCTAGTCAGTTTCTACATCATGTGCGATTATGCCACATGGGCTAGTCAGTTTATGCATCATGTGCGATTATGCCCCATGGGCTAGTCAAATTTTACATCATGTGCAATTATGTCCCATGAGCTAGTCAGTTTTTACATCATGTGCAATTATGCCCCATGGGCTAGTCAGTTTATGCATTCTGTGCAATTATGCCTCATGGGTAGTCAGAACCTCAGCAACATGTGATGTTTCGCCCTTAGGCTAGTTCAATTTGTGCAACATGTGCTAATATGCCCCCAGGCTAGTCGGAACACCAGCAACCCGTGCTGACATCCCTTAGGCTGGTTCAAGTGCAATTCATGCTTTGATGTCGTGTTGGCTAGTCTGTATTTTCAACAACCTGTGCTGATGTACCTATAGGCTTGTTAGAACTTTTGCATCATGTGCAGTTTCGCCCTTAGGCTAGTTATAGTACGCATCATGTGCCATAAAAATCAAGCAATAATAGGATTAGGAAATTCAAATTCAATAAAAAATCAAACATGAGAGATAATTTACAATATTCACTCATCTTAGTTATATGGTGACATATATTGTCCAATTGTGTACCAAGATAACAAAGAAAAGACTCAGACTAGCTTACGGGCACATCGACACAAGTTGCTGAAATTACATAATAGCGTATGGCCATCGTGCAAGAACGCACACTCATAGACTAGCATACGGGCATCATGCCAGAACGCGAACCCAAAATAGCCTACAGACATTATGCAAGAACATCGTCGCCAACTAAGTTTTCTACTGCTCATCTTGAGTTTATAATAAAGCATCACATTCTTCGAAAATTACTTTTATCAATATATGTTAATTGTTGTGGAGCTCTAAAGTGAATTTAGGCATGAGTAAGACCATTAAACTATAGATGAGTAACTTAAATTTTCATTAACTTAAGTTTAAGAGTTAGTTTAAGATAATTTTGTACAAATTATCAAATGGGTTGTAAAACTATAGTATAGAAATAAAAAACTAAGTATAACAATGAATGTAGTTTTAAAATTTAGATATAATAATAAAGGTTTTAAGAATTATTATGTTTATCCAAGAATGGATAAAATAATAAATACCCTAGGTATGTTATCTCTTTTGGTATGAATGGTCTAATTTATGATTAACATTATGTTAATTATAATTTAGATAAACTTATCAATATTAACCTAGATTATTTGAGTTAAGATTAACAAAGTGTTAATCAAGATTTAAATATGATTAATTTTATAAAGAGATGTGACTTAAGCTTAATTTTAACCTAAGATAATTTTTCTACATCTTAATTTTGGGTTAAAATAATTATATAAACTTAGAATATTAAAATAAATAAGTTTGGGTAATTTTTGTAATTTTTGAAAAGTTATTTGAGGGCTTGTTTGCCACAACATAAAAGGTTGGGAAATAAATGTGGAAATAGGCCAAATAAGGGGACCGCCGTGTGTAATTATTGAAATATTGCATCTTCAACCTCCATCCACCATTAAAACACGCAACCCTCAAGCTCCATTTCCATGGCGGAATTGGAGGCCAATTCGATTCTGATTCTTCGAAATAACCACTGGGAAATTAAGAGCAAGATATCACGCATTCAATTCCTCAATTTGTATTAAAAGAGGCGTGATCGAAGGGAATTTGTCCATGAACCAGTCGTGTCGTTCGTGGGAACAAACTGAAGGTTGGAAAAATTAGATCGTTTCAGCATAAATTGGAGGGCGTGATCCATGGGATCTTGTTGGGGAAATTCAAAGCTTCAAAAGCCCTATACAAACCCCCTCAATCGACCTCTCAATCCATCCAATTTCTCAAATCTCCCTCAAGAACCCTAAAACTCGACGTTTGTGTTCTTCACCGAAATTAGAGAGTGTTTGAGACAAACTCGACGTTTGTCTCCTTCAAAACCCCTCTTGCCCCGACGCCGGAGACCCACCACCGAGCCCTGATTTGTCCCATTTCCGACGTGTTGCAACCGCGATTCCGGGGAAGAAATTGGTTAGTCCAATTTGCGATTTGGGTATTTGTTTTAAATTATTTTGATCTAATCTTGATTAATTTAATTAATTTAGATTAGTGAAAAATATGTTAGGATTAATTTGATTTTATGAATATTAAAATTAATTTAATTATAATTTTTATTATATTATCTTATATTATGAATGAGTAGATTATGACTCTTCATCTAGGTAATATTTTGAGTTAGAAAATTTTAGGATTATTAATAAATTATTGATCAATTTATTTATGATATGATTATTTATAATATACGATTAATGAATTTTTAGAATCGTATAAATAATCGTTTTATCAAAAAGCTTTGAAATTGATTTATTTATGAGTTAAATAAATTCAATTAGAAACTGAGACATTGTATCATTCAAATCTTGATATTGAATCAATTATCTAATATAATTTATTTATTGTGTATGATTTGGTACGTCTCGGATTGGCCTTTGGCACAGAATCAAAACAGGAGGTTAAGTGATAGTCAAGCAATCGCTCTCGTTACTCCGTTCAATTTTCTACGGGATTCAAGGTAAGTGGTGGTTTGCTCTTGTCATTTCAATTATTCTTTTGACTGACAATTAATATTAAAATTAATTGGGTAATTTCTAAAACCTAATTAATGTTTGAGACCACTTGTTTGCCTATATGAATTTCGTATATATCTAGGTTGATAGTTATTATCGATATATCTATGTATATATATAGTTAAGTAGGTGTGCGTTATTAATGTCGATTGTGTGTGCACTTTGTTTGGTATGTGTGGACTTATAGTCATTAAGTATGGACTTTAATAGACATGTGTAATGATCTCTTTATAACTCGGTATTAGTCGGAATTGTGATTGTCCGATTCTCCGCGAGGAAGTAGTTGGCGGTTCACACGAAACCAACTCTAGCTCGTCTCTCCCAGAGGCCTCTCTCCCCGTTCCTCGTCGACTGTCTCCGGTCACGCCATACGCCCTCCGGTCACAAGCTCCAACCTGAAAAAGAAGAGGGGCTCGAGGGTGACCCCGAGCTTTCCACTCCGACGCTTAAGTCAGTACTCAATCCGCAAATAGGGCAATAAGGGCGATGGAGCATGGAGCACGGTGAAGCTACAATGCGATGGAGCATAGAGTACAATGGGGGCTACAGTACGATGTAGTATAGAGTACGATCAGGCTACAATGGCGGAAAGAGTAAATGAGTAAGAGTTTCGGTTTTAGCCGATAGGGTGGGAGAGAGGGACCAACCAGAGAGAGGGTCGAGAATCCTTTTTCCCAGTTACAATCTCCCCTTTATATACCTGAGGCCCAATGGCCCTTTGTGTCGCGCAGTCGGACCAGGTCATAAGGAGGGTTCTCGCACAGGGCAGTCGGACAGGGCCGTGAGAAGCCGACAAGGTAGGGCACGAAGAGGGGCCACAGACGGTGTGGCTGGGTCGAGCTATGGTGGTGTTGTTTGGGGCCTTGCTTTGAGTTGGGCCGTACTGCTAATTAGGCTTTATTCCCTTGCTTAGACCTACGTACTTGGGCCTGGCTAAATCCGGCTCCCACATAACCCCTCAAGCCGCGCGGTCAAAGTCCCATCTGGTCGGGGGACTTGATCTTCAAAGGAATCGCCTGACTTTGTATGGTCGCAGACCTTCTTAACTGGTCGCGGAGGGGAAGACTTTTTTTCTCGGTATTATTGTAAGGCATGTGGTAGGTCCCACGCGTCCCATCCGGAGGAGCGACTAAAAAAAGGGCAGTGTCGCTTCATTTCTTGCTCAGATCTCTCCTTCTCCTTTGCTCGGATTGCCTAACACACTTGCTCTGGATAATTGCTCCTATACTTGCTTTGACTTTTGCTTCCTTCCTTGCAGTTTTTTGCTTGCCCGGGTCTCTCGAACCAAGCACAAACCCACTTGCTTCTTCTCCTTCCTCTTGCAATTGGCCAGGTCACAAGGTGGTCGGAGGGACGGGATCCCCTTCGAGCCGGGAGGTTGCCGTTACTTTGCATCCGCGAATAGCGATGCCAGGTTATGCCGGCAGCAACGTGTGGATTCTGTATGAATGTGGCTCTGAGCGCTTGCGGGTCCTTGCCTCTGATTCTCCTCCTTAATCCCTCCTCCAGGAGGGACGGGAGCACTTCATGTAGAGGTGCTTCAAGGGGATGGGTTATGGCCGACGTCCCTCAGGACGCTCTTGGATTTGGAAAGCCGCGGCCGCCTGGACGAGAAGGAGAAATCACCTTCTTACCCGAGGGGTGTGGTGCGAAGTGGAGCAGGGGTCATGAGGGCAGCGTTTTGCTTCCATGCGAATGGAAGGGCCCTTCTTCGCCTTGCCGACTTCCAGGCTGTGGTGCGCGAGGTGGTTGTGGTGCTTGAGGCTGAGGGCGGGGAGCGCTTGCTAATGGTGTCGTGCTGCTGGCGAGGAGAAGATGCTTTCTTGCGGACCTCCTAGTCGGAGGGAGTCAAACTTGCTTGCTTCTCCTTCTCCAAGGGATCCCTTCACATTTTTCCCTCCACGGGTTTTGTCAGCCCCTTGGGCTTGGGGTGGAGCCTGAGGGAACGTGGGTCATGTTCACGTTTGCCTTGAATCCCCAGGCTTGTAGCTTTCGCGGGGGTCTTGGAGCTCGCGACTGGTGATGGTACTCACCTTCCTTCTCATCCTCGTTCTCCTCTTTTGCTAGATTCCCCCTTGTATACTTGCAACCGATATGGGCTTGCTACTTGTAATCTTGATCAACATGAATAAAGAATATGATTTTTGCTTATTGCTTGTTCCCGTGTTTATTGCTTGATTTCCCTTGTTTGCGTTCATACTGTTTCTTCCCTCTTTGTTCTTTGCTGAAGGCTGCGGGCCGTGATCGCAGACATTATGATCTCGTCTTGTGTGGTGTAACTCTTACTTTCTTGCTTTACCATTGTTCTATTGATCGCGGGCAGACTATTGAGCCTGAAAGGCTGCCTCAAACCTTCCTGATTCATGCTTGCTAATGTCTAGTCGACCCTCTCATTGTCCGCGGACTGGCTATCGGGTTCATGATGGCAGTTTGAACGTTGCTTGAGCAGTTTCCAAATCGGTTGATTTGTGACAGTTTCTCTGCCCTCATAATCATAATCGTCCCGTCGCATCGTTGGTATAATGGGGCTTCCGGCCTTTCCCCGGCATGTTGTTTCTCCTCTCTTGCTTTCTTCTTCACTTTGCCATTCCCTTTGCTTGAGCTTCTTCGTGGAAGGTACATGGTGGATGACGGGGCTAAAGTCGTTATGCCTAATCAAAGTAATCATCAAAACCTAACTAAGTATAGTAGGCAAGCAAGGGTCGAATCTCACATGGAAGTATCAATCTTTCTAAGTGCAACAGTTGTGTGTCAACAATAACAAAAGGGGTTTTTTGGTTTGTTTCAATGTAACAAAGTAAATCAATGCAAAAGATGAAATCAATGGATGAGAAGTAACTTAGCCAGACAAATATTCACCATTCAGTTTGATTGGTTGATCCCAGATTATCTCTAATTCCTACCAATGAATATTCCTATTCCTTTTCTTAAGTTATAAACAGGATAAACAGACTCTGAGAATACTAACTATCAAATAACCAAGAAAAACCTCCAGATTCAATTCAATAGCAATAAGCAGAGGAATTTCAATAGATACATGCAAGTGCAACAAACAGACTTACTATGCATGCAATCAATTCTCTCTACAATAAACCAGTCCAAACAGTTCTTAGAACATCGCAGTTGCTACTCTGAATTAGGTATTTCAAACAGAAATAACCAAACCCTAGCAATAGATAATTACTAATATCAACTAGATGATCAAGCCAGTCAAATCAGCAAGAATCAATGGGATTAAGCACAAGAGAATCAATATATTCAAAGGAAAAGAAACAGAAATATAATCTCACAACCAAATACAAACGAAGGCTTCAATCGTCGGACTAAGCTATAGTTGCTTAGTTCTTCATAGTCTTCAAAACTTAAAACTCTAAGGGAAAAAAACTGATGTAAAACTTGAATTCTGAATTATGAAAAGGCTGCTAATGAAACTAAAGATATAACATAGCAAAACCTAGTTTCCATAAGATAGGAAACAATATCAAAAAGGAAAATAAAATAAACTAACGGAAAATAAAAGAAATAAAAGAAAAGGGAATAAAATAAAACAAATCTTCGGACGAAAGGAAAATCCCGGATCCGCGTTGATGAACAGTATCCGCGACCGCGGACAGATTTCCGCGATCGCGGAAAAGTTATTGTGGCTTCGCTGCTTCTTGTGTTTTCCGCGATCGCGGCTCCTTCTTCCGCGCCCGCGGAAATTGTTCTGTAGCGTTCTTCAGCTCCTTCTGTTTGCGGTCTTCTCGTGGTGGCTTCTTCTTCAACTTCTTAAGTCTTCATTTAAGCTTTTCAAAACCACCAAATCAACACTTCTACTCCTCAACTCCATTCTCCTAACTTATGCTCTAAACCCACACAAACGGTACCTAAAACTCCGATAATAACTCCTAGTTAAGCACTACAAAGTAGCGCTGATCAAATTCGCCCATGCTTAAACCTTGCTCGTCCTCGAGTAAGCTAATAGAAACCTACTCCTCCAATGAAATACCCAAGGTCTCAGGAAGCACAACAAAACCATCTCCACTAAGAACTGCACCTAAACACGAATCTCCAAGGCACCAACACAATCAACACAACACACACAACATACAAGCTTAAAGGAAAGCATAGTAATTCCCCCAAGCTTAACCCGAACACCATATAGTGAAAGTAACAATCTAATCCTAGCCTCCATCTATCTTTTTATACCTCCCAGAGTGACCTACCCGAATCCTTCTTATATCACCTCTTCTTATGTCACCACGCTAGGAAAAATGAGGAATCCTAATAATCACTCTTCTTTTTTTTCACTCATTTTGCCAAGGTGCCCTTTCGGGTTTTCACCAAGCCACTCATTTCATTTTTCAGTAGATGGGCTCACAAAAACTCACATCACTCTTGACCTCTTATTGCCCAGCCTAATGCTGGTCCAAGCCACCTGCTTATTACCTAAGCCGCCCTCTCGGATTTTTGACTTATCCCAGGATTTTTTTTTTCCATTTTTGACCTTTTCCATTTTCTTTATTTTTCTTTTTATTCAGACGACTAGCAAGTATAGATCACTCCCCCATGCTTAAACATTGCATTGTCTTCAATGTAATGAAAGACAAAAAGATAAAGCACAGGGAAAAGCAAAAAAGTACTCACACCGTCGCCGAGGTGGCCTGGATGTGGATGTTGGTGCTGGCGGTAAATCAATGAAAGCACATGTCGTTGGTGTTGCGCGGTCCTCCTCAATCAAACTCCACGTGCAACCAAATAGATCCACTATAAGGTGTAGTGACATATCAAAGAAAACAGAGTGCACGGCCTTCAATGAACACATAATGGGAGCCCGAAAGTAATCGTGGTGTGGGCTCTGGTGTTCCTCTTCGTCAGCTGTCGAATGTCGGGCCATCATCGGTGCCAAATAAAAATGTGGAGCTAATGTTTCCTCCTTGGCAGCATGATGTGCACCACTTCTCAAAGTAGAACTCGGACAACTGGGTCTTCAGTAAAACTTTTCTTTCTTTTTTTTCGATTTTTTTTTCGGACTAAAGAAGACTTACAGTGGTATTTTCGCGGTCGCAGAAAATGTTCCGCGCCCGCGGAAAAGTTTATGGTGCGGGAACACCGTCTTCAATCAATTTGTTTTTGGGTTCGGGTCTCCTACTTGCAGGTTAGTCTAAAAACGAAAACACAATAATAAGAAACTTGAAAGAAAAAGACAAGAAAAGAATTTCGTACCTCGGGTTGCCTCCCGAGTAGCGCCTTGGTTAACGTCGTGGCTCGACTCATCTAAGGTGATCAATTGTCAACTTTGGGTTCTGTAAGGACCGTCTCTTCTGTGACGCTGGTGTCAAAACCTTCATGGTAAGGTTTCAACCTTTGAATATTCACCTTGAACACTGACTGCACGTCAGTATCATACAGCTCCACCGCGCCGTGGGGAAAAACACGAGCAACAACATAGGGCCCGGCCCAACGGGAACGGAGTTTACCCGGAAAGAGACGAAGGCGAGACAGAAATAATAGGACTTTGTCCCCTGGATTAAAATCCTCTCTCAAAATATTCTTATCGTGCCAGGCCTTGGTCTTCTCCTTGTAAGTGACTGCGTTATCATAAGCTTCAAGTCGCAGTTCCTCTAATTCTTGCAGCTGTAACTTGCGAAATTCTCCAACTTCATCAATCCGCATGTTGCAGTTCTTCACATCCCAAAATGCCTTATGCTCGAGCTCCACTGGAAGGTGACAAGCTTTCCCGAACACCAATCTATAGGGTGACATCCCGATGGGTGTCTTGTAAGCAGTACGATAAACCCAGAGTGCATCATCTAGTCTCAAACTCCAATCCTTCCTATTCGGGGCCACCGTCTTCTCAAGGATTGTTTTGATCTCTCTATTGGACACTTCAGCTTGTCCATTAGTCTGTGGATGGTAAGCAGTGGAAACTTTCTGCGTGACATGGTATTTCTTCAGTAGAGCACTCATGGTCCTATTGCAGAAATGTGTCCCCTTATCGCTTATGAGAGCTTTAGGGATCCCAAACCTGGTGAAAATGTTCTTCTTTAGGAAACCTGCCACAGCTTTAGAGTCATCAGTCTTGGTGGCCTTCGCTTCCACCCACTTGGAAACATAGTCCACTGCAAGCAAAATATAGAAGTTCCCGAAGGAATTAGGAAATGGTCCCATAAAGTCAATGCCCCAAACATCAAAAATCTCACAAAAGATTAATGATGATTGTGGCATCTCATTCCTTCGAGATATATTCCCAACTCTTTGGCATCGATCACAACACTTACAAAAGGCATGTGCATCCCGAAAGATGTGTGGCCAATAAAATCCTGCGTCCAACACCTTTCCAGCAGTTTTATTTGCCCCAAAGTGGTCCCCACATGCATGAGAGTGACAAAAAGCTAAAACAGATTGTATCTCATTATCCGGGATACATCGACGGATTACCTGGTCAACACAGTGCTTCCAAAGGTAGGGGTCATCCCACACATAGAATCGAGACTCACGCCTTATCTTGTCCTTTTGTACTTTAGAAAAATTAGGCGGGAACTCTTCTAAAAAGAAAAAGTTTACCAGGTCAGCATACCATGGCTTGAATGTGCGGAGCCCAAGAACCAAATCTTCAGAAGCAAGCTCAGAGTGCGAGTCAAAAGCATTTCCGCGGTCGCGACTGTGGGTCCGCGGTCACGGAATTTCATCGAGAAAATTGACGAGGCAAACAGATGCCCCATGGACTTTTCCGCGGTCGCGGAAAAGTTTCTGTAGAATGGCTTGCGTGTGTTGATGAATCGGGGATTTTGCTGCGGTCGCGAAAAACCTTATGTAGCGATGTAGCACAGTGTGTCATCGGGAAAATCGCCTTGTATCTGCGCCTCCTTCTCGGATCTGTCTTCTTCATGTACGAGCCTGCTTAAGTGATCAGCCACCAAGTTCTCGGCTCCCTTTTTATCTCTGATCTCCACATCAAACTCACTCAGCAGCAATATCCATCGAATCAATCTTGGTTTTGCCTCTTTCTTCACCAATAGATAACGAAGAGCTGCATGATCCGTATAGATAATCACTTTGGTGCCAAGTAAGTATTGCCTAAATTTCTCCAAGGCAAACACAACAACTAGCAATTCTTTTTCGGTGGTGGAGTAGTTCCGATGCGCTTCATTCAGGGTCATGGACGCATAGTGAATCACATGAGAAACTCTTGCTTCTTTTTGCCCCAGAACTGCTCCCACAACATAATCACTAGCATCGCACATTATCTCGAAGGGGCGAGACCAATCCGGTGCTTGAATAATTGGTGCACTGGTGAGGCGAGCTTTCAATTCATCGAATGCCTTCTTGCACTCATCATTAAGCTCAAAATTTACCTCCTTCTTCAGCAGCTCACACAGGGGTGATGAGATCTTTGAAAAATCTTTAATAAATCGGCGGTAGAAACCTACATGGCCTAAAAAAGAACGCACTGAAGACACCAGCACCCTTCACTCAGTTCACTGAAGCCACCAGCACCCTTCCCCGAGGCACTGAAGGATACCAGAAGGCCGGAAAACGACAAGGAGTATTCCGCGGTCGTGGATTTCTGGCCGCGTTCGCGGATTTTCCTCTGTAGCATCCGTCACTTCTTTCGTTTGGGTTCCACTCCTCAGCGTCATCGCACATACGTTCTCCCTCGGGTCTTCTACCATTTGAGATGGTAGTTTCCCTGAATCCCTGGCCTCCAACTTACTCAATGCTTGAGCGAATTGTCCAAACTGATTCTCCAGGTTCTGAATGCTAGACTTTGTCTCTTGTTGATGTTGGATCATGCTCTGAGTGAGAGATCGAATCATGTCCTCAGTAGACATTGAGGAACTCGGGTTTGGTACCGGTGGTCTATGCGCGTATGGCTGCCCATACTGTTGTTGATTGCCATGTGGATGGAACTGTTGTTGGCTTGGATTGAAATCCTGGTTATCATGGCCTTGGGGAGGATATTGCTGATTCCCTTATCTCAGATTGGGGTGATCCCTCCACCCTGGATTGTAGGTGTTTGAGTACGGGTCATATCTTGGCCTCTGCGGACCAAAACCTCTTACAACGTTTACTTCAACTGTAGGTTCAAGAAGTGTTGGGCACTCGTCTGTGGGGTGCAGTGTATCATAACAGATTCTACATGACTTAACTTGTTGTGGGCCACTTTTTATCAAGAAGCGCTTCATCATCTCCTTCATTTCTTCCAGCTCAGATTTTGGGGGAGAGAATGGATGCGAGTCAGCTGCCTATGCTGCATAGGGGCTCGCCCTTTTGTTGAATTGTCTTGAGCTCTCAGATAACTCAAAGAATACCTCAAATGCTGCAGCTGGCGTCTTGTTTAGAATGCTACCGCCACAGGCTGCGTTTACCATTCTGCGCTCATCCTCAAGAAGCCCGCCAAATAGATATAGAATGAGATCTTGGTCAGAATAACCATGGTATGGGCAACTAGATATCAACCTCCTGAATCTCTCATAATATTCATACAACGTCTCAGTAGCATGATGTTCGATGTTGCTGATGCTTCTCTTCAGGCTATTGAATTTTGTTGCAGGGAAGTACTTCTCAAGAAAGGCTTTCTTCATTTTCGCCCATGTATCTATGCTTCCCGGAGCCAAATAATAGAACCAATCATTTGCTGCATCCTTCAGAGAGAAAGGAAAGGTCCTCAGCTTGATTTGGTCCTCAGTGACGTTCCTCGGCTTCATGCTGGAGCAGACATCGTGGAATTCAGAGAGATGTTTGTTGGGGTCTTCTCCATTCAGCCCATGGAAGTGGGGTAATAAATGAATCAACCCAGATTTTAGCTCAAAATTCACGCCATCCGCAAGCTCTAGAAACTGCACAGCAAACGGTTGTTGTTCTAAGTTCGGGGCAGTCAACAGCCTCAAAGTCGGTGCTTCGTCAACCATCTCTAGTTGCGTACGGTTTCTGGAAAGTGTTCTTTTAATCTTTGTATCAAAATATAAAAGTGGAGAGTCAATAGCACGGGTGTGGACCATAAGATAGATCCACACTAAAGTTGGCACACAAACAAACACAAAGAAAAATTAAAACTTGCCTCCCCGGCAACGGCGCCAAATTTGACGGGGCTAAAGTTGTTATGCCTAATCAAAGTAATCCTCAAAAACCTAACTAAGTATAGTAGACAAGCAAGGGTCGAATCTCACAGGGAGGTATCAATCTTTCTAAGTGCAACAGTTGTGTGTCAACAGTAACAAAAGGGGGTTTTTGGTTTGTTTCAATGTAACAAAGTAAATCAATGCAAAAGATGAAATCAATGGATGAGAAGTAACTTAGCCAGACAAATATCCACCATTCAATTTGATTGGTTGATCCCGGATTATCTCTAATTCCTACCAATGAATATTCCTATTCCTTTTCTTAAGTTATAAACAGGACAAACAGACCATGAGAATACTAACTATCAAATAACCAGGAAAACCTCCAGATTCAATTCAATAGCAGCAATAAGCACAGGAATTTCAATAGATACATACAAGTGCAACAAACAGTCTTACTATGCATGCAATCAATTCTCTCTACAATAAACCAGTCCAAACAGTTCTTAGAATATCGCAGTTGCTACTCTGAATTAGGTATTTCAAACAGAAATAACCAAACCCTAGCAATAGATAATTACTAATATCAACTAGATGATCAGGCCAGTCAAATCAGCAAGAATCAATGGGATTAAGCACAAGAGAATCAATATATTCAAAGGAAAAGAAACAGAATTATAATCTCACAACCAAATACAAACGAAGGCTTCAATCGTCGGACTAAGCTATAGTTGCTTAGTTCTTCATAGTCTTCAAAACTTAAAACTCTAAGGGGAAAAAACTGATGTAAAACTTGAATTCTGAATTATGAAAAGGCTGCTAATGAAACTAAAGATATAACCTAGTAAAACCTAGTTTCCATAAGATAGGAAACAATATCAAAAAGGAAAATAAAATAAACTAACATAAAATAAAAGAAAAGGGAATAAAATAAAACAAATCTTCGGATGAAAGGAAAATCCCCGATCCACATTGATGAAAAGTATCTGCGACCGCGGACAGATTTCCGCGACCGCGGAAAAGTTACTGTGGCTTCGCTGCTTCTTGTGTTTTCCGCGATCGCGGCTCCTTCTTCCGCGCCCGCGGAAATTATTCTGTAGCGTTCTTCAGCTCCTTCTTCATTCTTCCTTCTTCTGCTTGCGGTCTTCTCGTGGTGGCTTCTTCTTCAACTTCTTAAGTCTTCATTTAAGCTTTTCAAAACCACCAAATCAACACTTCTACTCCTCAACTCCATTCTTTTAACTTATGCTCTAAACCCACACAAACGGTACCTAAAACTCCGGTAATAACTCCTAATTAAGCACTACAAAGTAGCGCTGATTAGTGGCCCAAGGCTCCTTGTCTTTAATTGGCAGGTAAGCAGCCCTCTTTCGCCTTTTCTTCCCTTATATTTTTTTGCACTTTTTCCTTCGTTTGTTAGTTGAGAGAAAAATCCTCGCTTAGGGCAAAAACGACCTTGCTAGTAGTGTTCCGCTGTCATTGCTTCTTCTCCCCTAGTTCTTTCGGCGATCTCCTCACTTCTTCATTTTCATACCGGTGAGCTCGCTCGAGGTCTTTCCGCATGCTTCTCCTTGAATCGATTTTTCATTTCTCCTAGAAGTCCCAACTTTAAGAGAAGATGTCTCCGAGTTCTAGCAACCTCCCGATCGAGCCTGGTGGCTGGAGAGTACCGATGGTCAACGTGGGACATCAAGTACGGAGCCCCAAGCTCTGGTGCCCGAGGCGGTGGAGTCTCAAATGGCGGATCCTCGGGTGGAGGGGTCATGGGCGGCAGAGTCTCAGACGGTGGAGCCGCTTACGGAGGAGCCCCAGGCAGTGGAGCCGCAATCGGAGGTTGGGCAAGGTGCCGACAACGGGTCTGAGGCTCCCTTAGGGTCACCGTCGGGTGAGCCGATTTTGAGCGGGGCGGCCGGTAGGCCCAATGGTAGGGTCGTTCCTCCCATTCTGTCAGGGAGGGTGAAGTCGGCCCAGCTTGAGGGGGATGATGACTTTAGGAAGTTCGCGCGCCAGTATGGTCATTGCTCTTCGTTGACCTATGCGAACCTCCAAGCGATCTGGGAGGAGTATGACTTTCCTCCCGACATCTCGCTCGCATTGCCTCTTCCTAGGGGACACTCCTTGTACGTGTACCCCGGTGCGGTGGCAACGAACCTGGAGGCCTTGAAGGCTAGCATGCGCTATTCGGCCCATGACTTAGTGATCGAGTTGCTGAGAGGCTTAGTGATAGGTGTCATTTCATGCACCTTTACTAGCAATTATTAGCATTATTTAGAGGAGTTTATGACTAGATTTGAGGTTAAGTCTATAATCCAGAAGATGTGGAGAGAATTGAAGATATCCAGGGATTTACAGCTTAATGAAGGATGGAGAAGATGAAGATGGATGAGGATTCGCTTGAAGACTAATTGGAGAAGGCTACCAACACTTGGTAGTATGGAAGAGCGGAAGAGAAGAAGTGAAGAGCTGAAGAAAGGAGAGGGCGGGTGTCACCGCCCCGTGCCAGACTCCACCGCGACCCGGCGGTGGGTCTCAGAGAAGGAAGCTGGTCGCACCAGAAGACAGCCGCTGCCCCGCGGTGGAATTCAACGCCCCGTGGTGGAAGTCACCGCCCCGCGGTGGGCACGTAACGCCTCGCGGCCAGCGAAGACATTATTTCCTTATTTTGCATTTTCAGATTTCCCATTTTTATTTTATTTTATTTCCTTTACTATTTTCGTTAGGTTTAGCTTATTTCCCCTAAGCCTATAAAAGACCTCTTTCTAGGTCTTGAGGAAGAGACACTTTTTATTATCATCGTAGTTTTCTTTTCTCAATTAGGGTTTCATTTTGCATCTCAATGGAGCACTAATTTCCCCTTGTTCTACTAGACGTTTAAAGCAATACAGTTGATTTGTTTGTGAGATTTCTATTCCTTGTTCTTATTCTTATATGTGTTGGTTTAATTCTCTTGATATTATTGAGTATTGATTTATCGTTATTCTTCTTAGCCTGATCAACTAGGTTGAGTAATATTTATCAAATTGCTAGGATTTGTATATAGTGGAATACGAGTGCATATCTAGTAGCAAACACAATTGTTGCATATAGTGGAATACGAGTGTGCAATTATGAGAGAGAATTATTTGCATGTTGAATAGTAAGGTTTTCTTCTATTTGCATGTATCTTATACCCTTGTATGAATGCTATTGCTTTATTAGTGGTAAGGTTTTCTTCCATTGATATTGTAGTAAGTACTATCAACAATTGTCTGAATTGGTAGTTATTTACGATCAGGGTAGGAACAACCATAAGAATAGTTAAAGAACTTGGATTTAATAGATTTCAGTGATCAAATTACATCTTTGTATTGTGGATCTCGTTCTAGTGGAACTACTTTCCCCAAATCATATTCTCAATCAACTAAAGCTATTTACTTTACTCTGTTTGATAACCAAAACCCCCCTTCCTTGTTACTTGTTGATTATAATTGCATACTTCATCAGATCTTCCCTGTGGGTTCGACCCTTACTTGCTTGCTATACATCTGTTTAGTAGGTTTGTTAGGACTTTTACTTTGATTAGGCCATTCAACGATATTTGCGTTGCATATTTCGGCCACGTCACTTAGGGATCGCACCGATCCAGTTGCACCCAAATGCGTGGAGATGGATATTTGCCTTCCTAGTGAGGTGCCATGAGATGGGGGTTCGCGCTACCTTTCGGCGTTTTGTTACTCTCTTCTCGGCCCAGACTATCAAGGTCGGCTACTTCACACTGAAGATGGAGGCCGATAGGAGGATGATTCTCCCTTCCAAAGTCAAAGGCTGGGAGGCTAAGTGGTTCCTGGTTGTGTACGAGGACGTTGAGGGACTTGGCGTGACTAACGTCCCTCAGATGGGGTCTAAGCTGAATCGCTCAAATTCTCTGCCCGCAGACGTTGGGAAGGGGTTTGTCGATCAATTTACGGGCCCTTCCAAGGAGTTGGTTAAATGTATCGATTTTCTGACTTTTGAGAGGATGACTGTTATGGGGTTGTTTACCCCGCGAGCCAACTTTAATGGCCGACGAAGGGGTAGGAGCTCTCATGCTGCTTCACGACCCTAGTGATGGCCAGTTGTTGTGCTATTTTTTCTTCTTCCTGGTGCCCTAATGCCTCTTGCCTTTCTCTTTTGTTGTTTTGCAGGCAACATGATGGGCCCGAACGACTTTGAGAGTATCGGCGAGTCAGACGACGGTTTCAGAGGAGTGCCTAGACAACATGTCGATCAAGGGGCGGGGTCCAGCCTTAGTCTGGGGTACGAGGATGGAGTAGGTGACCAGGTCACGGGGTCGGGGGGGTGTGTGGGTCGTTGTGCAGGACCAATGAACTCTGGTGCGCACGCTTGAGAGGAACCTTGCGGGGGGGGGGGGGCATGGGGCAAGAGTCGGCCGCGGGGCCGTTTGCGCTGCCTACGCAGTTCGTGAACCTGGAGACTCCGTCGGGAGGCGGAGAATCCAGTTCTCGCGGTCCGCAGGATTTGGCTTCCCTGTTGAGTAGCTTGTCGTCCCTCCCCGTGATCAGCGAAGTGACCAAGGTCCTTCAGACACTTGTCGGCTTCCCGCTAGGAGCGGCCTGCGTGAGAGGGCCCTCCCTTAACGACGAGGGCATTGACTCTGTGTTGGGCACATCATGGCTTACGATATGTTTCTTTTTATTATTCCTCCTCCTTTCCTTGTTGAGTGGTGCATAGGGTATCACTGAGGTGACTTTGTTTCTTGCTTTTGGCTTTCTGCAGGCGGGGCTCATGCTCGGGGAGCGCCACCAACGTGCCCAGGCTTTGCAGGACTCTATGAGGCAGGCGGAGGAGCAGGCACATCGCACGGAGGAACTAGGGCGGCAAGCCGAGGAGCGCGCGAGGCATGTCGAGGAGCAAGCGCATCAGGCAAGGTGTAAGGCTGAGAAGGTAGAGCAGGAAATTGCCAAGCTCAACCAAGAGGTGGAGGAGACCATGATGGAGCTTTCCCATCTGGGCCAGGAGCGTTCAAGGCTTCTCTCGGAACTCGAGAGCTCGAGGAGCACCATTGCCAGCTTCGCCGGTCAAAGGCAGGCAATCTGGGAAGAGGCGGTGAATGAGTTCGCGAAGGGGAGGCATTACAAGCGGAGATGCATGCACTTCTCGTGCCGTGTATGAGGCGAGGGGTCAAGACGACGTGAACCAGATGGCTCGTCACGCTGGTATAGCCCCTATTGTTTTCAATCCGTGCGCGCAATCGGTAAAGCCACAACGGACTGGGCCTATCAGCCTCCCTCTGCTGGTCAGGTTGTGGGTGACCATCCCGGCGTCCTGGAAGCATAGGGTGTGTCCACCCTTTTTAGGGGTCGACAGTGCATGGGAGAGACCGAAGTACAAAAAGGTATCGCGACGAGTTTGCCTCACCATTTGTTTTTCCGGGGAGCTCTTCGAATCAGGCCATTGCTCTCTCCGCGGTGGCATGGGGAATCGCCGCTTCCCTTCGACTTTGTGTTCTCGGACCCGCCGAGTAGTCAGGCACACAATGACGAGCTTTACGCCAAAATGATAGCCGACTCTTCGAAGGAAGGGGCCCGCCAAGATGCCGCAGACTCTGGGTTGTCGGACGTCAATCACTGAGCCCTGGTCGGGTGGCTCTTCCTGCTTGCTTTTCTCCTTCTTTTCTTTATCTTTTGTTGGTTCCCAGGCACGACGAATAGACAATTTTTGAACATTTAATTTTTGTGGATGAACATTTATTGCAGCCCTCAGGCTTCGGGCGGTTAAGGTCAACCACTTCCTATATATTGGCCTCTTTCTCTTTCTTGCTCACTTGCATCGCTTGCCTTACTTGCGTGCTTCTACTTTTCTTCCCTGGCACTCTTGTGTTTGTCTTGCTCTTTGTTTCTTGCAGCTTATAGCAGATGGACCATCCTCTCGGTTTTCTTCCCTTGCCGGATAGTTACGCTGTGGACAATCCTCGAACCGTGGTGGTGATGAGGGTTTACTAGAGAGGGCATTTGGCTAGGAGTCGGGGAGATTGGGCCATGGCCGCCTCTCATTGCTACATCGGCGGGCGCCACTGACATTTACGTTGCTCGCCACCGGCTTCACCCTCAACACCATTTTGGATTGGCTGATGTTGGGGATCCCAACTACATCATTCGGGAGGTTCATTATTTTCCTTAATCAGCCGAGTTTCCTCGTGTTCTTTGCCGAGTGGAAGACCAGTCGGATGCCGATGCGCTCTATGCCCTCAGTCGTCGTGAACCGGTGTCGCTATACATTGTTGGGGATCGACTGGTGTCATAGGGCTTCTTCGCGGCTCACGTTGCCAGGTTATATAGGGGTCGCGATTCACGATGACAGGTTATGCATCTTGACATGTGTAGCCGTCCCAAGTTTCCTTTGCTCCTCTGCGGTCGGGTTAAGGGCATCCCTTGACTATTCCCATGAGGGGGGTCTCTCTAGGTTTTCTTTTTTAGGCTTAGTAGCTCTCGGCCAAGTGTGTCTCTTGTATGATACTTTTTGTAACGACTTGCTCTCTTTTGTCAATGAATAAAGTACTTTGTTGTTGCTTTTCTTCTCGTCTTCGTTCTTCTTGCTTTTTACTATTGTCGGGCTACTCCCATCCCCCTGGCCCGGGGGCTTCGCTTGAGTGTGCTACACCAAGGGAAGCTCGCAGGGCAAAATAGAGTAGTCGGCCCCTCTTCTGTTTTTTTTACTGGCTTTGCGTGGCTTTCATGTTTGGTTTATGGCCTCAATGTTGTTTCACGGCTGAGCCCCTAGCCCATTTGCTCGCGTCTGTCCGCGCCGATTGTCTTGCTGCGTTCTTTGGGTCATTTTTGGCTTCTCAAAGGCTTCCCACCTTGTGGGCCTTAGGGTGATTTTCCTCATCGCTGGCCACCCGGTCTTGTTGCGGTTCTGGGTGGTGTTGTAGCTTCTTACCTTTGTTGCACTTATCTTTGCTCCGCGATCTGGGCCGTTTTGTTGTATTTACCCAGCTCTATGGTCCTCGTGCCTTTGCCACTTTCTTGCCTTGTGGTGCTCACATGGTTCTGCGACCTTGGTGCTCTCGCCATTTTCTTGCCTTGTGGGGTTTATCTAGTTCTACGGCCTTGGTGCTCCCACCATTTTCTTGCCTTGCGGGGTTTCTTTGGCTCTGCGACGTTGATGATCCCGCCACTTGTGGTACTTACCTGGCTCTGCGGGCTTGGTGCTTTCGCCACTCTTTTGCTTCATTGCATTTTCCTCAAAATCGTCGCTTTGTCCTGAGCCATGTTGTCATGAGTCATTGCCTTAACCTTTCTGTCTTGCTCTTGCTCGTCCGGCATTGCCTTTTGCTTCATGCAGGCTAGTTCTTGCACATTTATTGTTTGTTATTTTAATATTGCTCTTGCCCTTTCCCGGGCCCAATGTTGCTTTAGCATTGGTTGATGTTGCTTTAATATTTCTCTCGACCCTCTCCGAGCCTGGTATTGCCTGGTGTTCCTTTAATATTTCTCTCACCCCTCTCTAGGCTCAGTATTGCTTAGTATTGCCCGGTGTTGCTTTAATATTGCTCTCTCCCCTCTATAAGCTTAGTATTGCTTAGTATTGCTCTCGCCCCTCCCTGGGCTCAGTATTGATATCGCCCCTCTATGGGCTCAGTATTGCTTAGTACTGCTCTCGCCCCTCCCCGGGCTCAGTATTGCTTAGTATTGCTCTCGCCCCTCTATGGGCTCAGTATTGCTTTGTATTGCTCACGGCCCTCCTCGAGTTTAGTATTGATTTGTATTGCATGGTATTGCTTAGTATTGCTCTCGCGCATCCCCGGGCTCAGTATTGCTTAGTATTGCTCTCGCTCATCCTCGAGCCTTGCATTGCTTAAAATTGCTTTCCTGACTCGCGCTAATGTTGCTTAACATTCGTGGGGCTTTAATAAAAAAAGATCTAGCTACTAACCGGCCTTGCCGGTGCTTACATTACATATGTTGTTAGGGCCTATATGGGTGTTTCTCTTTTTCGGGCATCCTTGCCGCTTTCTTGCTTACGGGAAGTACTTCTTCAATCGCAAGACGTTCCATGTGTTCGGGATCAGGTTGTCGTCCTCCCTTTTTAGCTTGTACGCTCCCTCAGCCACTTGGTGCGAGATGATGTATGGGCCTTCCCACCTTGGGTCCAGCTTGCCACCCTCCATTCTTCTGAGGACCAGGTCCCCCTTATTGAAGCATCGGGGGAAGATTCTCTTGTTGTAGTGCGCGGCAGTCCTTTTCTTGTACTCGGCCTCGCAGAACTCGGCCATTTCCTGCACCTCTTCCCTTAATTGCAATTCCGCGGACATCCTCTCATTATTGCTCTCCTCGTTGTAATGCAGAATCCTTTCATTTGGAAAAAAACTGCTCTACCGGGACGACCGCCTCAACCCTATATGCCAGGCAAACTGGCGTCTCGCCGAACCCTTTATTTGGTGTGGTTCGATTGGCCAAGAGGACGAGCGGGAGGACTTCTGCCCATCGCCCTTGCGCTTTGTCTAGCCTCTTCTTCAAGCCGGCCAGAATCTGCCCGTTTGCGCTCTCGACTTGGTCGTTTGTTCGTGGGTGAGCTACCGAGGCCAAGCAAAGGCGAATGCCCATGTCATCGCAGAATGCCCTCAACTTTTCTGTGTTGAATATGGGCCCTTGGTTAGTGACAATGTCCTGGGGGAGTCCAAAGCGACAGATGACATTTTGCCAGAGAAATTTCTTTACCTTCTCGATTGTGGTAGTTGCCAAGGCCTCCGCCTCAATCCACTTGGTGTAGTAATCAATGGCCACCATGATGTATTGCAATTTCCCGGGGGCGCGAGGAAAAGGGCCGAGGAGATCCATCCTCCACATGGCAAAAGGGCATGGGGCACTCAGTATCTTCATCTCTTGTCCGGGTTGCAGGATAGCGAAAGAATGGACCTGTCAGGGATTACAGGACTGGGAGACCTCCATAGCATCTTTTCTCATAGTGGGCCAAAAGTAGCCGGCGCGTTGGGCCTTGTAGGCAAGGGTTCTCCACCCGAAATGGCTGTCGCATTTGCCGTTGTGAATCTCCTCGGTGAGTTGACGGCCTTGAGGCCTGACGAGTTATAGCCCTTTTTGTACAGCCCGCCTTCCTTCATGTAGAAATGTGAGGCTCGGACCTACAACTTTCGCCTTTTGGCCTTGTCAGAAGGAGAGGCTCCCTTTTCCAAGTATTCCTTCAGGGGTTACCTCCAATCAGGGGTTTCGCTGATTGTCATGACTTGCATTCGAATAGCGTGGAGACTCTTGCTTTCTACGCGGGCTACACATGTAGTGCAACCAGCTGACCTGGGACCAAGCTTTGCGAGGACATCTTCTTCTGTGTTCTCGGACCTCGGGATGGAGTGTATCCCAAACTGGCGTAAAGCCTTGGCCAGTGTTCTCACTCTTTCGCAATATTCGGGCATGGTTCATGTCTTTACCTCGTAGATCCCTTGCACATGGTTAACTATGACTTCGAAGTCGCTGTAACGAGTCAATCTTTGCACTCCGTTCACTAGGGCCAGCTCCATTCCCGCCAAAAGGCCCTCGTACTTTGCTTCATTGTTAGTGGCCTCAAACTCCAAAGCTAGCGCGTACTCCATTTTCTCTCCTCTTGGGAATGTGAGGACTGGGCCGGCTCCGCGGCCTCCCTCGTTCACCGCCCCGTCGGAAAAGAGTACACAACAAGTTAAAGCCCATGTTGCTTCTGCGATGGCCTCATCCCTGAAGCCGGCCTCGACAAGGAAGTCGGCAAGAGATTGCGCCTTGAAGCGGGGCGACTCTTGTATGAAATGTCGAACTCTGAGAGCTCTACTACCCACCTCATCATCATGCCCGAGAGGGTAGGCCTGTGGAGCAGGTTCTGCAACCGGGGGTCCGATAGGACATGTATAGGGTGGCCCTGAAAATACGGTCTTAACATACGGGCGGATGTGACTACGGAGAGGGCTAACTTCTCCACATGTGAGTACCTTGTTTCCGCGGGCAGTATGGTCTTGCTCACAAAGTAGACTGGTACTCATGCGTCCTTCACAATGACCGCGCTGACTGCAGTATCCCCAACGTAGATGTACAGATGGAGCTCCTCCTCGGGTGCATGAGCCGCCAAGGTGGGTGATTGCTTAAAGTGTCTCTTCAAGTCCTTGAAGGCTGCCGCGCACTCCGGCGTCCACTCAAAGTTGTGGACCTTTCGGAGAGCCTTGAAGAAAGGGAGACTTCTCTCCGACAGTCGGGCACAAAACCTGCCCAAGTAGTTCACCGCGCCCAAGAAACGCTATACCTCCTTAACATTCCGCGGGGCAGTCATTTCCAAGATTGCTTCGACACTTTCTAGGTTGACGTCAATTCCTCATGTGCTGACTAGGAAACCTAGAAACTTGCCTGCTTACACTCCAAAGACATACTTCTCGGGGTCTAGACTCATTCCATTGCTCCTCAGGGTGTTGAAGACTTCTCGAAGGTCGGCTGCGTGCTCAGAGGCGTATCAACTTTTCACGACAATGTCGTCAACATAGGCTTCCGCCGTCTTGCCTCTCAGATCGCAGAAGATGCGATCTATGAGCCTCTGAAAAGTGGCCCCTGCATTTTTGAGGACGAAAGGCATCACGCGATAACAGTAGGTTCCTACCTCTGTGATGAAAGCCGTAGCTCCTCGTCACGGGGATTCGTCTTCATCTGGTTATAGCCGGAGTACGCATCAAGAAAACTTAGGGCCTCATGCCCTGTTGTGGAGTCCACTAGTCGGTCGATAGAGGGGAGCATGTAGCTATCCTTAGGGCAAGCCTGGTTCAGGTCGGTGAAGTCTACACACATCCGCCACTTGCCGCTTGATTTCTTGACCATCACCACATTGGCTAGCCAGGTGGGGTATTGGACTTCACGGATGAACCCAACCAACAAGAGCTTGAGGATTTCTTCACAGGCTCCCTCAGCCTTATCGCTAGCTTGCTTCTTCTTTTTGTGCCTTACGGGCTTGGTCCCTTGGATGATGTTCAAGCTGCGGGTCATCAGCACCCGGGGGACTAATTAGGTCTTTCGGTGTCCAGGCGAACACATCCCTGGACTTGCCCAATAGCTCCTCGACTTGCTCTTGATCATTCACACTCATGCGGGTCCCGAAGAACAACCTCTCATCCTCCTTGCCGAAAGGGGTTATTTCCCTTGTCTTCTCGTTCTCTACAATTGGGTGGACTTGCAACCGCACTTCGAGGTCGGCTTGCTCTCGGGTCCCATTTGAGGATCCTGCTTCCGGCTTGAGTTCTTGGACTTGCAAGACTTGCTTCACGAGACCCTTTTCTTTCAGGGTGGTTAAATAGCATGCATGGCTCTCTTCTTGTCGGCCCTTCGACTCTCCTACATCTCCGAGGATGGGAAAGTTTACCTTAAGGTGGTACACTGATGCAACAACTTGGAACTTGTTGAGGGACACTCGTCCAAGGATCGCATTGTACGCGGAGGGTATCCTCATAACCATAAAGTCTACCGACTCGGATCTGCATGGGCTTCCTTCATCCCCCAAGATGAGGTCTAGGGTGACAACACCGGAGACGGTAACCCTTTCTCCCAAGAAGCCGACTAACAAGCAACCAGTGGGGCGAAGTTCTGCGGGCGAGATCTATAGTTGTAGGAAGGCGTTCCAGTATAAAATGTCTGCGAAGCTTCCCGCGTCGATCAGGATCCGCTTAACTAGCTTCGTCCTGAACTGCGCATGTATGACCAATGGGTCATAGTGCAGGGTTTCTACCGCTTCCGCGTCCGCTTCTGTGAAAGAGAGTCGGTGCCCCACTGTCGAACTATTAGCAACACTCAGTACTGGTATTGTGGGGTGATGCCTTCCTCCTCGTGCGTATCTACGTGCGACCCTCATGCTTTATCCCCAAGGACTTGTGCCACCTGCGACTGTTCCCATGCAACCATCCGGGGGAGGGAAGTTATCCCTCCGCGGAGGTGGCAGGGGAGGCGCCGTGTTCTTGCTCATTCCCCTGCTCATTGCTCGGTAGCCTCAAGCAAATGGAGACCCCAAAGTGGGATTCTTTGCTGGGGATCCATACCTCTTGCACTCGTTGTTGCCGTGGGTTTTGGATTGATGGTACGAGCATAACTTTTGGGAAGGTTGTCCTTACTGGGGTGCTGCTTGAGACTTGGAGCACTTGAGAAAGGGGTTGTACTGCGGGGGTGGTGGGTTCATCGACACCATGTGCACTAGAGCTCGCTCTGGGGCTTTGCCTTTGTCCGTAGCCGTGGATGGCCTCCTTTGTTCCCATGAGCCCTGTTAACTTCCCTTAGGCTCATTCTGGGGCGCATTCGGGGGACCGTGGTACAAGCTCGCCATCTCCTCGGCTCGG
Organism: Rheum nobile; assembly: GCA_027886185.1. Taxonomy (NCBI): domain Eukaryota; kingdom Viridiplantae; phylum Streptophyta; class Magnoliopsida; order Caryophyllales; family Polygonaceae; genus Rheum; species Rheum nobile. The sequence continues at coordinate 1,185,559 of WOAB01000207.1, read as the reverse complement.
ATGTGAGTGTTGGCCTTATCTAGCAACTTGGAGTAAGTTGTCAGTTCTTTCTTGGTGTCCGAGAACTTGAAGTGTGAGTTTGCGAGCCCTTGTATGAACGCGATCTTGGCCACTTTCTCGTCGAACCTTTTTACGTACAAGGCTAGGCTCTACGCCTCGCGCTGTCTCAGGGCAAATATTTCTTGCATCCCACGACGTCTCCTCCTCGAGCTTCCGACGTGCGTTAGGAACGATTCCTCCAGGTGGGGGAAGTTGCCGATGCTTCCCGCCGGAAGGTTTATCATCCATGTAAGGGCTTCTCCAGTAAGCGAGTTGGGGAATAACTTGCACATAGTCAACCCGTCCGCCCGGCAAGACAACATTGCGTACTTGTACTTCGAGATGTGGTCCTGGGGATCCCCAACACCGGCATACTCCCCCAAGGTTGGAATCGCGCTAGCGTCAATATGAGGAATTGCCATCAGTACCTCGTTTGAGAAAGCAATGGAGCCGTATAGGGACGGGAGGTCAGCGAGGTCTTGGCGTGTTTCAAGCCTGTATGCGGCCGGGTGGGGTTCCGTGTGCGAGAAGCTGTTTCTCCTCTCATGATTGTGGTGCCTACGGGGTGTGCTGGCCGCTGGAGCTGGCCGGGTGGGGCCTGCTTGTTGCACGGGCCTGGCTTGCCTCGCCCCTCTTGGGGATGGAGGGGGTTTGGAGTAGCTGGTTCGGGAGTCGGCATGTATCCATACCCATAGGGTGGGTATGGTTCTTGTGAAACCCATACTGAGGCTATGGCTCTGCTGGTGCATAAGAGGGTGCTCCTTGAGATGCGTACGGGCCCCAAAAAGTCGGGCATTTGTACTGCCACCCTTGGAACCCCTGGAAGTGTTCTTCCTCCATGTTCATGAAGGGGTGTTGCGCGCTCGGGGTTTGGGGTTTGTTAAACCCAGTCTGGCTGGTGCGGTTGGTGGACTCGACATCTGACATGGCCGGAGATGTACTAGTTGTGTGAGGAGTCCCCACGGTCAGCGCCAGTGTGATCGTTTGGTTTTCCGTGAGGAAGTAGTTGGCAGTTCACACGAAACCAACTCTGGCTCGTCTCTCCCGGAGGCCTCTCTCCCCGTTCCTGTCGGCTGTCTCCGGTCACGCCAGACATCGTCCGATCCCGAGCTCCGACCTGAAAAAGAAGAGTGGCCCGAGGGTGACCCCGGGCTTGCCACTCCGACGCTCAAGTCAGTACTCAATCCGCAAATAGGCCAATAAGGGCGGTGGAGCATGGAGCACGGTGGAGCTACAGTGCGATGGAGTATATAGTACAATGGGGGCTACAATGCGATAAAGTATAGATTACGATCAAACTATAGTGGTGGAAAGAGTAAATGAGTAAGTGTTTCAATTTTAGCCGATAGGGTGAGAGAGAGAGACCAACCAGAGAGAGGGTCGATAATCCCTTTTCCCAGTTACAGTCTCCCCTTTATATACCTGAGGCCCAATGGCCCTTTGTGTCGCACAGCTGGCCCAGGTCGTAAGGAGGGTTCTTGGACAGGGCAGCCGGACGGGGCCATGAGGAGCCGGTAGGGTAGAGCACGAAGAGGGACCGCGGACGGTGTGCCTGGGTCGAGCTATGGAGGTGCCGTTTTGGGCCTTGCTTTAAGTTGGGTCGTACTACTAATTGGGATTTTTTCCCTTGCTTGGGCCTACGCACTTGGGCCGGACTAAATCCGGCTCCCACAGGAATGATTCCCTAATACTTTTAAGGTCATGACCATTTCTTCTTATCCACTCGTTAAGGATAAGAGGTGTTTAAGCACCTGCTAGTGCAACTAGGTTGGACGTAATGTCTCCCTGTGTTGTTCTCGTTTTTTTTTTGAGATTGTATTAAATGTTATAAGAATATTTGTGGTGTGGTGAAATTAAATAAGATAAGTGATGCAAGCACACAATTAATAAATTTCGAGCGAGAAGTACAACTTGGAAACTACTCGTGCTCCAGTTTAAGCGGGTCGTTTTTCCAATCTGGATTAGCATTATGCGGTGAGGTTGGTCGTGCCTAATTATTCAATGGAGTTTTATATATGTTGTGTGTAATTTAATACGTTCCCAAACAAATCACACCTTCTTCCCATAATACCCACATTCATTCGGGTATTCTCTTGGTGCATATCTCTTTTGTTCATCCTTTGTTTCAGTGGAAGTATTTAGTTATATATCATCTATCGGCTTTTACTCGAGAGACAATGATAGTAACTATATATGACCACACAGAACCTCACATAAAATACCCTTGCGTAATCTTTCATTAGACTAACCAACCAATTATTTCCTCGCATGGTTGACTGGTGTCATCCGTCCTATAAGGCATATCAGTGGTTGGTTTCAAACAACCTTGAAGTAACAAATCAAAGACGAAGGTTTGCAGTTGAAGATTTAAAGTGATGTAATTTTTAAGGTTGTCTAATATTAATTTAGTTTTCTTAAATAAATGTAATACGTAGTTAAATTAGTCATGTATTTAGGGTTTATTAAAAAATCTTCCGCTGCAATGTCAATATCATTTGTAAACTACCTTCTCAATTTACGAGAGGAATTTTAATAAAAGATTGAGTTTTCATAACACAAGTCTTCCGTTATTTAATATGTTATTATTTAATGTTTGTTTAAAGCATAATTGTTTCGATTAAAGCCTAGGGTGGCTTTGGACTTACAGTTTGGGTTCACTGGCGTGTGGCACTACCGACATAAGTCGGGGGTGTTACAATAAGAGTCTCCATCCCAAGCATCAACAAAAGCTTTATTTGCATTGTTCCCATGATCGTCACTTTTGGAGCAGGTTTTTGCATAGTGTCCTTTCTCACGACACTTATAGCTTGTTACATCCTTGATGTCCCTCTATTCTCCATTGTTCCTTCTATTGCCTTGAATTTTGGTCTTTTTATAGAGGGCACACATGACCTTAGTGTTGAGAGAAGTTTCTGAGTCCATGTTGTCCTCCACGTCTTCATCACCACCATTTTCAACAAAGTGCACAACTTTGTCAACTTTCATTGCAATACCCTTGTTGACTTTTCTTTTGCCAACTTATCCCTTTCGTCACACTTCTTAATCTTATCAAATACCCCGTGAAGAGTTGAGGTAAGAGTGAGAGGATTCTCCTTCATGAGTCCTTGAGTAAGTTTGTGATTCAGACTGAGCCCTTCAATGACAACGAGGACCTTCTCTTTGGGGAGTACAATAACATCAAGACTCGATAGACGAATGCAAGTCCCCTCGAAACGAGATTGATATGCCAAGAAATTTTCTACATCAAGCATGGCCAAGCTGTAGACGTCACGTTTGCCTTGAAGGCGATGACCTTCCTTGAGATCTTCACTTCCCACGTGCATTTGTTCTAGGGCGGCCCACTTTGCTTTTGTAGTAGTGTAAGACATGAGCTTTGTCATATCTTCATGACAAAAGGCGTTGTTGATGAGCATGCTAGCCTTGTAGTTCTTCTCCATGCTTTTGTAGTCATTTAAGCTCCAACCTGCAGTCCCATTCTTGACTCTTTGAAGTCACCATTCTCAATGACCAACCAAGCTTGATAATCATTGCTTCTCATCTAGTCCGAGAATAAAGTCTTCCAGTTGTTGTATTCTCTAGGATCGAGAAGATCGAGGATGCTTGTTCCCAAGCCCAACTTCATAGCTTGTAGAGGAAGTCATAGTTGTCTGTAAATTACAAGTAACACACATTCTAGAACAACGCGCTCTGATACCAATTGTTTGAACCGTGATTGTGCATAGTCAGGGAATGGTGAAACTGTTCTGTGGGCAACAGAAACAATTGAAACGGTTTAGATAACAATGAAAGTTTAATATAATTCCTTAGAGAGGAAAACTTAATCAACCAACAAGTTCATTAAAAAAACTTCTACCTCTAAGTGGTTAACCTAATAGGGTTATAAACGTACACCTGTGTTATTAATTCGGTTGTAAACAATCAAGCGAGTAAGGACTTCAAACTTAGTCACACAAAATTCCTAGATCACCTTGACTCCAAAGCAAGTGATTATAACCTAATAACTTAAGTAAACACAACCAAGATCAATATACTTACAAAGCTCGTATCTTGATCCTTCTCCTCTCTCTCTCTCTCTCTCTCTCTCTCTCTCTCTCTCTCTCTCTCTCTCTCTCTCTCTCTCTCTCTCTCTCTCTCTCTCTCTCTCTCTCTCTCTCTCTCTCTCTCTCTCTCTCTCTCTCTCTCTCTCTCTCTCTCTCTCTTCGTAGGCTCGAGTTCTATGAATTGTGTATTAAGCGTAACAATAGCAACCGTGTATATATATAGACCTAGAACAAGATCTTCTAACACTTATCTTTTAGTCGGTCCACTTGTCACATAAAAGATAATGTTTTCATATAATCATATTTCCATAAATACAAGACATTTTTATCTCGTAGCTAAAGATATTGTTTCCATAATCAAGACCTAGTCATATTTTATCTAAAACGTGTGCCTTGGAGATCAATTCATCACAAAATCTTCATTTTCCATATTTGACTAATCTTCAACCGAATTCCTGACGCATCTTCTCTTCGTTTTCACTTCAATCCTCAATGATGTTCCTTCGCTTCACATCAGAAATGGCATTGATTTTAATTTCTTTGTTCCTTCACTCAACACCTTTGTTTCTTTGTTGACTCTTTGTTCCTATATTTTTCTAATTTTCTATCTTTCTTCTTTTGGTTTTCACTGTTCCCAAACTTATTCTTTAACATGATCATATAAATAAATAAACCACAAAATCTAATGGTGTTTATCATCATCACAATCAGAGGAAACAACATTGTTCTAACAGTTCTCTTACTTCTTCAACCATGATACCATGCTTAGCAAAATATCAACTCCTTGAGAATTATTCCCTTCATAATTCTTTGGACCGTTTTATTCAAATTTTGTTCTGTGGAAACACAAGTTTAACAAGCATCTAACAATGTGATTTATTATCATCAAAACCAAAAAAGACATGTTCGGTCTAACCGTGTTCGTATAAAAATTTGCGAGGCAAGAATTAACAAAAAAACTAAGAATCATGACAAAAAACATGATAAACTAATAATTGTTTTCTAAAAAAGGCGTCTTATCTCTATTATATATATAGGAAATGTGTATTGCGCAAACATGCGCACGGAGGTGCACATTTATGTGCGATGTGGTGCACAAGAAAAGTGGTGCATATTTTATTGTGTAATGTAGTGCATACTAAATGTGTAATGTGGAGTACAATTAATGTGTAATGCAGTGCACAACTATGTCGGTGCACATCTTTGCACTATATTGGTGGACAATTCATCTCCAACATTGACCCAACGTTGACCGGTGTAGACCGATTGTTGACCGATCATTGATCGGCGTTAACTGACCATTGACCGACGTTGATCGATTATTGATCGGTCAACGCACCCCCATTTACATATAATTGTGCACTGTTTTTGAATGTGTACCATGTTACAAATAAATATGCATCGACGTATGAATGTGCACCATATTACTAATAAATGTGCACCATATTACTAATAAATGTGCACTATATTACAAGTAAGTGTGCATTGAGATGGATGTATATTATGTTATAAATAAATGTGTACTATGTTACAAATAAATGTGAACCGACGTAAGAATGCACCGTGTTACATATAAATGTGCATAGAGATAATTGTGCATCATATTACAAATAATTGTGTATTGAGATGAATGTGTCTATGCATCTATTTTTTCTATATCCGCGCACCGCATTTTTCATTTGTTTATGCATTATGTGCAGTTGTGCACCATGTCATAATATAATTGCACCACATTTAATGTGTTGTGCATCACAATTGTGTAATTATATGCACCACATTTCATGTGTTTGTGCATCACATTTTTCTACATTTATGCATCACATTTTTCATTTGTTTGTGCACTAAGATGGATGTACACCATGTCATAAATAAATATGCACCACATTTCATGTGTTTATGCATCACAATTTTTTATATTATTGTATTGCATTTTTCATTTGTTTGTGCATCACATGTTATTATGTGCACCATATTTCATGTGTATGTGCACCACATTTCATGTGTTTGTGCATCACATTTTTCTATATTTTTGCATCGCATTTTTCATGTCTTTGTGCACCACAGTTATGTTATTTTATGCATCATATTTTATGTGTTTGTGCATAATAGTTATGTTATTGTGTGGACCACATTTTATGTTTTTGTGCACCATATATCATGTTTTTGCGTAATATTTTTGTTAGGATTCAAACGCAGTAATGAGAGAAAACGAAACAAATAGCACAATAATAGTTTAACCCAGTTCGGCAAGAAATTGACTACGTCTATGGGCACTGCCAAGCCAGGGTTTTTCTACTTTTTGTGCTAACGATTATAATAATCAAGTGGGTATATATACTAAGGATCGAAACCCTAATCAGGTCCAAAAGACCCTTCCGTACAAAAAGCCCAATTTGTTTCTCGGGGCTCCGCCCCCGTACCCTCGGCCAACTCAGCAGCGAGTTGGATAGCTGGAGTTGGGCTTCGGTGTACAGTCCATCAGGTTCCATAACCCAACAATTTTATGTGTTTGTGCACAACATTTATGTTATTTAGTGCACCACATGTATGTTATTATGTGCACTATATTTCTTGTTTGTGTGCACCATATTATATGTTTTTGTGCATCACATTCCAGGTGTTGTTGCATCACATTTTCATGTGTTTGCACAATATTCATGTTATTTAGTGCATCACATGTATGTTATTATGTGCACTACATGCCATGTGTTTATGCACCACATACTCTTACATATTTGGTGCACATTTAATTTTAAATTACAATGATTCTTGTGTTTTTAACTTTCATTTGTATAGAAAAATACCATATTGAATGAAACATGTGCTAATACATGACCATTTTAATGAAAATCCATTCTCAACTCATACCTTTTCACAAAAAAATGCATAATCTTACACACTGATGCACATAATTTAGTATAATTTGGTACACATTTCACCACACTTTGGTGCACAAATTAGTATAACTTGATGCACAAAAATTTAAGCGCGCGTGCTCAGTAAATTTTATACGTGAATTATACGCATAGAACTTTTCAGCGTTCTATTTGATTTGCTGAAATTTGTTCGCACGTTTGCACTTTTAACCCCGTTCACACCCTATCATCCCCTATATATACATTGAATTTTTTGTGGAACTAGTAATTCTTTTCAGATATAAAGCTTTTTCTCTCTATATATTCAGAAGATAATTGTTCCTCTTTATTATATATACAGGCATGCATGTATGATGTATGATTCGAATGAGTTTAGCAGCTCATAAATATCCATAAAAAAATCAAAAGACGTTTTGGATCCAAAGTATATATACTGGTGCTCAACTTCATATCAATTAATCTAAAGCATTAAATGTTAGCTGCACGAAATGCGGGTTGCTTATATGGTCATAAATTAATAGCCGTGGTCCAACAAAATGTACGTGCCATATGCAGCATCACTGATTTCTCACGGCAGATAACACAGCTCTCCGACTACTCACCTCTGCTCACTTTTGCATGTCCACATATATTAAGAGTCATTTATTATGTTTTGAAAATACAATTTTTTTTTTCAATTTAATCATCCACTATTCTTTAAAAATAATAGACGAAGAGAAAATAATCAATATTACCAAGATTTAATATAAAATTTATAATTTATATGTAATAAATTATCTTGAAATCCTATAAGGACAAATATTTATAAACAAATTTTAAAAGCTAAAAGGATATCTAAAAGTAAATGAAGGGAGTATATATGTACCATAAACATATACAATGCACTTATATGCTAAATACCCACACTTGTGCATAGGGCCGAGCACGGGCCGACCGAACCGAACCGACCCGAAAAACCCGAACCGAACCCACATGACTTCGGTTCGGGTTTCGGGCCGCATTTTTTAAGATTTCGGGTTCGGTTCGGGTTCGATTTTGGCCTGTTTTTTACGTCTGAATGATGTTTTAGCCCGAACCCGAACCGAACCCGAACTTTCGGTTCGGTCTTCGGTTCCATTTTTTTAGGGGTTCGGGTTTCGGGCTTTTCGGGTTCGGGTTTAGGCCCGTGCTCAACCCTACTTGTGCATGATATTGATGTCTAATTATATATGCTTAATTGGTGGACCTCCATGCATGAATCATGATAGTTGCACATTAGGCTTTAATTCATTGCTGCTCTTCTTCTTTTTCTATGAATTGAATGAGTTTATGCAAATTGCATTTCAAGATGTACTTGCTCCATCTTCTTGCTTTTGGACGTTCCTTGGAACAATTATATTGTACCTAATTAAGTGGAGTGCATGTTACATATATATACTATTCTTAAAATTGATCGATACATGTGAAAAAAGTGGTAAGAATACTTAATTAACTAGAAATCAAAGTTTTTATGTATATATAGTGTTACGGTTTAAATTTGAGTTTCTAATATATGGATTGTTGTTTCATGTTTTATCTTAGACGATATATTGTTTGATATGGATTTAAATGTAATATCTAAGTCTTGACAAAAGAAATGTAATATCTAAGTATTTTAGGTATAAAATGCTATGATTGTACGAAGTATAATTTTTTTTTTTATTTTGGTCAGAAGTTTAATCTAAATAATTGGTGATTAAAATGCTATGATATATATCATTTTAATTAATAAATATTAGTCATTACTTCCTATTCTTATTAAATACGGAGTAATATAAATAATTGGTGACTCTGCATATTCTTAAACCTTATTACATTTTATATAAAAGTACATTAGTTATTTTATCGGTACATGCTTACTCTTCTTAGCGAAATTATAATTCATAACTTCTTCCTTGTACATTTCATATGTGAGAGTGAGTACATGTCTATTATTTCGGCTTCCATCATTGATTAATTCCTCTAGACCAACACAAATGAGGCCAGCTTTAGTATATATATATGATGAGTGTAAAATGAATATGTATAAAATAGAACAATAAAAATCATCTTTAACCAAAATAACAACACACCTACCTAAAACGATTTAGTACAAAAAAAGAACTAAAAATACAAACCTAATTGAATTTATGCTACCAATAGTTGAAGGGTTTACATCGTTTTGCTTTATTCGTTACTAACAATCAGTCATCCTAAATCGATTATCTTTGTCCTCATTCTAGTGAAAGCTATCGGTGCATGATGTAAACAATCAATGCCTCAATAGTGATATTAGATTATCCAATTCTCTAACATCTTCGCATAAAATTAACATATCTCGATCAAAAGACAATTATATTAATAAATTTAAACCGATATATGTAAGTATTGTAGACTACAAAAGAGATCCAAATACATATAATCAATGATAGTTTACCGTGAGGTGGATATATACTTGCATCATCGACAATCGGGAATCCTCATTCACATCTATAACTTAATAATTATGCTTACTTCAGTGACCATGTCTTTTTAAGGTGTTGCCCACTATCTCCCAAGATTCACTATATGACTTTCTAAAGGTAATTTCCATGTAGAAGTATGAGATGATGGATGCCCAGAGCAAATGAACGGAATACCACCGTTTTCGCCCTTTTATAGATGAAAAATGTTACTTGGAAAGTGAAGCCATTTTGACATATAACCGTTTAGACATCTTGACTATAATTTGTTTCCAACCATTCACTGTGTACTAAATATGGGAGTTACATGTAATAATTGGATAATATTAAAATAGGAGTAAATGAGAGTAAAATATAACGTATACAGTATATAGTAACTATCACTAATTGAGATTTAGGTTAAAAAATGAGTCATAACTTAAAGAGTAGTCCATGCGTAGAGGCAAGATTTAACTGAAAAAAGAGTGTGTGGGGAGAGAATAATTACTTACAAATAATGCTCATTTTTATATATACACATATTTATGCTATGGTATATTAAAAAAATTAAAAAAAAAATTAATTACTTAGATTACAAAATAGCCTATAATTATACTTATGTATTTTATATTGTTTTATAAACCCTATAGTAAAAATCGATCGAAAAATCTAACATATTATATACATATTATATACTAAGGGTGATAAACTAACCCTACATGCAAACTATATCTTTAGGCCTATTTAAGTCTTTGATTTTGTCTTTAAAAATTAGCATTCAATGACCTAAAATGTTAACTTTTAAGTATATATAGATTGCTTTTGGTTTGCCCGTCGATTGTTACAAAAATGTTCGATACTAAATTTAATCAAAATTCTCAATCAAACGGATTCGGTTTTGGCTCAAGTGAGTGTACGTAGATAGAAATATGCATCTTGTTTTTGTAGCATTCCTATAAACTGATCAACACATCCAAGTTGGAGCAAGTGTAATAGTATATAGCTCGTGAACTTCGTGCAATCCTGAATCTTGGCTAGCTACTACAATTTAACTCATTCATTCCTCATTTTTGTCATTTGGATGTACACTGCGTGAACCATTTTTTTCATTAGAGCATTGGATATGTGGTTGAAGGAATATAAACTACCTTGAAGTTAAAGATGAAACGACAAACATTCGTAATTCTGAGAAAGAGAACTCCATTTCAGATAGTTCTAAATTAAATAAAGAGTCAATGAAAAGATTAAATCTTTTCTAAAGTTTATCTGACACTCAAATCAGACAAAAAATTAAATTTATTTTTATTTTTACCTTTTGGGTTTTAATTTGTAAATCTGATTCCTTATCATATGCCCTTAGTATAAAAAAATCTGATTGTTTATGTTTCTCAAGTAATTAATAATTTTCAACGGTCAACTTTAAAAAAGATTATGTAGATTTATTAGTTTAGGACCGTTCAAATAAGTGGAGTCTCCTATCCGGATTTTTCTCGTCGTTTATAATGGAATTTCAAGCAATTATCAAGTGCATGAACATCGAACACCTACACTTATATAAAAAAAACATAGATTCTACGCTAACAATATGGTGGAGCCTAAATAATTTTAAGTGGATATAAAACGTACAAAGGGATGTATATGAATCGATGAACCAGTACTATATGTCTATATATTACTCCGTACATGACATTTACAAGAACGATGAGCTTACGAATTGGTAGGTGGGCCAAGCCCATTTTAGCGAAAAGCAGCCAGGATACTAGGCCCATTTTGGCCCAATTCCAAATCCAGCCCGACTAAACATGAGTAAGACTGCAGCCTTGTGTAAGAGAAAGCCGATGATCCGTAGTACTACCGGATAAATCTGCACGGGCCAAGTACATGGTGACGACTGTCTGACTGATGCAGCGACAACATTCCACACCACACCCCAATCGAAAACACCGTCGCGTCCGGATCCAACCGATTACAGATTGGGCGCTGAGGTTTTGTTGAGCTGCACAATTCCCGGATAGGCTTTCAATCTGTGTGTAGTGGCGATGGCGGATGGGGCCTGGAGTCGACAGGGAGTCCCTTTGTATTCTTCGTCTTCCCCGGCTTCGTTGCTCAAGCGACCTCGCACAGAATATGGTGATTTCTCTCTCTACCAGAGCTTGATTCTTCAATCCGTGCTTGTCTGATTCCGGAAACTTTGAATTATGACGTATTATGTGAAATTGTATGTAAACCTAGTTCATGCATCACGCTCTCAGGATTTCAGTTGTGATTCGGTGTAGAAATTCGATAGAACACGAGTTCTAGCGGATTCCCTTCGATATGAACATTGCCATATCTGATGAGATTGCTGAATGTTGATTTCCTTTTGTGGATCTTGTGACCTGATCGAATAGAGATTCTTCATTTTCTCTTATCTGAATAGCTATACGTATGGTGAATGATTTGTTCCTCAATCTTATGACATGTAGAACCTCAAGCTTCCGGGCTGGCATCAGGTCAGGAGATGCGAAACTATTTGATGCAAAATGATAATCAAGGTGCACTCAGAGTAGTGAGAGATACAGATGCAATTGGATCAGCATATGACCGCTATCTTCAAGCTACAGTATTTCCCTTAAGCCTGCTATTTCTGCTTTCTAATTGAGTTGTATTGGTTCAGCTAATCATACACCAAAACCGATTTGTTTATTTGAAGCAAGCTTCATCTTATGCTTCTAGAGACTCCAGCAATTTGGCTACTGCTGGCCTAGGAAGATCTATGGTGGGTACAGCGTCTGGCATACCAGTGTCTGAATCTTTGGGGAGAAGCCTTTCTCACCCAGTTGGCTCAGACCTGTTGCAAAATAGTCAAGGTATCGGAGTTGGAGGATGGCATCCAGCTGATATGTTGGGCCGGCAAGGACATGAAAATATTTCTCTCCCGCCTTCTGCTTCAAAAACTCTGTACATTGAGGGTCTTCCTTCAGACATTACAAGGAGGGAAGTAGCTCGTATCCTTTTGATAATGATATGATCAAGGCCATCAGGTTTATTGCTTACTCTTATATTTGCGACCATCTTCATGTCTAATGTGCTCCTTAAATGCACTTCTAGATATTTTCCGTCCATTTGTAGGTTATAAGGAAGTACGACTGGTGTTTAAAGAATCCAAACATGTAAGGCTCATATAAGATTTGCTGTCCTACTTGAAATATTCTACCATTTGTTTCCCTTTGTTGTTTGGTCAGTTGTGTCATGAAGTCTTCACTGCTAATGTTACCAAAGGAGCATTTAGCCTTGCATTCTGCACTTTTGTCTAAGCAACCAAGCAGCTTGAGTGATTTAGAATGCCATGAACAAAGGTCTTATCGTTATGTGTGGAGACTTAAATATTTCTCGCATTCCTTAGGTGCACAAAGATTTATATGGAAAGTTTAGGCTTGTGAACTCAGATTTGGTCAATGAGAGCATTTACCTGATCATCCCATATCCATTTTTTTTGTATATTGTCTGCTCTCCTTGGTCCTTAATAGTTGGTCCTGTGTGTGGGTGGTAGAAGTTGTTTTCCGGTTTAGAGCATGTTCTCTGAATTGAGTTTGAATCTGTGTGTAGTATGCCTATCTTATCAATTGTCATGATTATCTTCATGAGAGGACTGTATCTCGCATCTTTCAAAGATGCAGCATTTTAATGGAAATAAGCCATATTGAAATTAGCTGCAATTGTCAGCATTTATTATTCACTGTAATTACAAGTTTCCTATTAAATTCAAAATCAATATGGAGATGATTTAAATTTAAGAATACTCAGATGTTTAAAGACTAGGTGTGCCCTGACCTATCAGGAAATATTGTAAGTTTTTAAGCTTTATGAATTCACACATCACCTTTCCCTAATACATCGACAAGGGTAAATGTACTTTTGGCAATAGCTTGATTGATTGATTAACCTGCTAATCACGGGTTCATCATGATTAATATGGATTGATAACAGTGTGATCATTTATCATCCTCAGTGTGACTAGAGCTTCGTTCGTTGCAGCGTACTTATTCATTATAAGGAGCTCCTTATAACGAATAAGGAAATTGCGCCAAATGAACCCAGATATCTCTTCATCTCATTTTTTAATTTGACAAAATTGCAGCGTGGAGACCCTATTATATTGTGCTTCGTAGATTTTGCTGATCCAGCTTGTGCTGCAACTGCTATGACTGCCTTACAAGGTAACTGCTGCTCCCACTAGGCTCCGGTTGTAGTTTGCCCTTACTTCTGTCATTTCCAAGTTCCTTTTACCAAAACTGAGTTATTAGATGTGATTTAGGATTTAGTCAGATACTGTTATCATAAGAACTAATCCAACAGATGGAGTGTTATTCTGTACTCTTAAAAAGAGCATTAACTATTTCCATTGCCGAAGGATGTTTTGTAGGTGAAAGTGAAAACCATCACATATTTTAGCATTTCTCTTTTAAATTGTGGATGAAAACAGAACCAACAACAAATGGATACCTTTGGATTCTATTTTGTTGCTTGCATACTGCTAGTTAGTCCACTCCAAAGAATTTCAAGAAATTTAACGAGGATATTTTCTTGTCTTAGCTTCCTTTCAGGTTATGTTGATTTCTTTGGTATACTCTCATGAGCTACTGCTGATTAATTTATAATGACTATGGTATCATCAACTTCTAACAGGGTACGAAATGGATGAACACAGTCCAGATTCCTCTGTTTTGCGCATTCAGTTTTCTCGATCTCCAGGTCCTCGATCTTCTGCTGGGCCACGTGGCAGGCGATAGACAGTGTTGTATTACGGGAATCCTAACATAAGCTTTCATTTGGTGGGTTGTGCGATCAAACCAGGTTTACTGTCTTCTATTTAGTATTTATTGGAGGATAGGTTGGCATTTGAATAGTGCCATACATGACAAAACCGTGGATCTTTTGGATTTTGTTGAGAATATGAAAAATAGGTAAATATTTTTGCACTTTCCAGAAGTGCTGACTGGTTGTTTGTTGCTCTTTCGAGATCTATAAAACTTCCTTAGGCATGGTACTATCAGATAATAAGGGGACTTAAAGTTGGCTTTTGCCATGAAGAATCCCTTGCCAAATTCCCACGACCACAGGTACAGAAGTAACAAAGTGAGTTTGTTGCCTTGTCTTTTCCTTTTCTTTTCTTTTTTGATAATGAAAGAATTGGAGTTATCAGTCGCCGTTAATCCCGACATGTGAAGACAGAGAACAAGAATGGTTTATAAAGAAGGAATATCAATAAAATAGAAGAATATTGGCCGACGCCCTAATTTAACTCTTGCATTCTTAGAAAAAGGTACACGTCGTCAAGGGTATAAGCCTTACCTTACTAATATCGTGTTTAATGAGATCCATAGCTTGGTTGATGCACTTTGCACTGATTTTAAAGCAGTGCATTGGCCCCTACCTTTGGATTCTTTAACAGTAGTAGCTTCTCTGCTTCCATAAGGCCAGGTCAGGATGAGCAGTGTGGGATTCTTTAACCCCTATTGGGGATGCAAAAGCTCAGACTATAATAACTATGACGCTCAGTGAAGGACCTCTCTGCGATTCAAGCAGCCAATCTACGGTGGATTAGGCTTTTATCTTCATTTTTTTTTATTAACGTATTAATTTCATCTTTGTATACATGCGGGAAGTGTTGGGGGACAATTATTAATTGAGGAAGAACTTATAACACACATGAGGCATTTTCGCATGCTCGTTTGTGTTGCCAGAAAACACGAATGTTCATCACATTTGCTCATAAATGTTTATTCCAGTATATATGCAATATTCACCACTTTATTGTTGAACCAAAGGTCCCAATTGATCCAATCCAAGATTATTTGCTAGTTAACCTAGCAAGCTGCACTTACCATCGAGAAAGTTGAAGTTGTGAGCTTCTTGGGAGGCAACCAACCAAAGGAGAAAAAGGAGAGAAATGAGGGAGCTTGGAGGAGAGAGATTAAGGTGGAAGAAGATGCTAGTTTTGCACTTCCTTGGCCTTGAAGATCGTTTCTCAGATTCGGATAACTCGTTATCAAAGGTGGATTTGGTAAGTTCGTCTCTCTTGAAATTCCTAGTCTCATGAGCAAGTGGTTTAGTTAGTTGGAGATGAATGCTTTCTAGATCGGGTTGTATTTAGAGGGGTGTTTGAGATCTCCATGTTTGTCTACAGCGTGTGAGATTTGTATTGCTAAACACTTGTACCGATTAGTTGATTAGTGGATTCATTGGCTTGGTTGGCCGATCGTGAGTTATTCCACCCCTCGTCATTGAAGGTTTTCCCACGTTAATTTCATGTGTTGATTGTTGTGATTATTTGGTTGCTTGAGTTTGTCTGCAATTGGTTATCCTGAATGAATGTTTTTGGGTTTCATTTGATTGTTAGTGAGATTGTCGTTGCTTCTAGTTAGCTCCAGTTTGTGCTTCCAGGCCCAACAAGTAGTATTAGAGCTTTTGGTTGTGTTGAGATTGTGTGTATTAGGAGTGGAGATGACAATGAAAGTTGAAAACTTTGCGGGTACAATGATCAAGTTGACGGTTTCTAAATATTTGATTTGGAAGTCGCAAATGGAAGATTTGTTGTACTGCAGGGACTTATTTGATCCAATTGAGTTAGGATCAGGAAAGTCGACTAGACATCAGAGGGTGACTAGAAGAAGCTGCATAGAAAGGCTATTATAACCATAAGACAATGGGTGAATAACAGTGTTTATCACCATATTAGCATCGAGACAAGTGCACAAGTGTTATGGAAAAAATTATAAGATATGTGTGAGAGGAATCAACCCAGAGTAAATCTTTTGTGATTAGAAAGCTGATGAATCTCAAGTACAACGATGGGAAGCCTATTGCAGAGCATCTGAGTGAGTTTCAAGAATTGGTGAATCGGTTGAACCATGAAGTGTGTCCTTGATGATGAGTTGCAAGCCTTATTGCTTTTAAGTTCTTTGCGTGAAAGTTGGGAGACTCTGGTGGTATTGATCAATAAATCTACACCTAGTGGTGTTGTGTCTTTATCTGCAATGAAGGATAATCTCTCTACAATGAGGAGACTGTGAGGAAGGATATGGGCAGAGATACGTCACATGCTTTGGTTAAAAATACAAGGAGCATATCGTGAGGTAGATCGTAGACCAAGGGAGCTTTTCTTGCTATTATTGTGGCAAGGAAGGGCATACAAGAGAAACTGTAAACATTGGAAAGAGCAAAATCAGAAGGAAGATGACAAAAACATTATTGTAACTCACTCAGATCTGAGCCTCAATGCAAGAGAGAACAACCCACTCTACACAAGTATATGTTTTAAAGGATCTCATTAGAATGCTTTCTTTGGTCTTGGCATGATTTTATGTTATCTTGTCACAACAAAGAATTTGGTAATGGATCGGTCTCTAGCTGCTAGACAAAAGAAAATATGAGAGGCACGGAAGAAGTGTATTCCTAGATGCTAGGTGTGGTTAGAGACAGGTGCAAGTATGTCGACAACATACCATTACATGTTTATCCACAAAGTTCCCTATTTTGATTCAGAGTTCACATGTTTTATGTGGACCAGACATGTAATGGACTCTAAATCAGTTATTAAATGTATGAATGCATTTCAGATGGAGAGGCATGTCCTTCAAAATCTGAACAATGAGTTGGAGTCCAAATATGGGCTAAACGCTTCACTTCGTACGTCCATTTTTGATAAGGTTGGAGTGTTCTTATACACGATTACACTAGGGATGTCTAATAAAGTTGTGTGTGAACGGTTCCAGAGATCGGGGGACACGATTAGTCGGTTGTTTCACCAAGTACTAGATGCGTTGATTGGTAGGAAAGGGGGGTTTTGTAGCACCCCCAAATTTAACACCATTTGAAAGC
The DNA here is from genome assembly GCA_027886185.1 of Rheum nobile. Lineage (NCBI taxonomy): Eukaryota > Viridiplantae > Streptophyta > Magnoliopsida > Caryophyllales > Polygonaceae > Rheum > Rheum nobile. The sequence continues at coordinate 1,168,303 of WOAB01000207.1, read as the reverse complement.
GCTACTGCCGATGACCCCAGACGTAAACCCCGAAGTCACCCCAGGCTTTTCCGACGTCATAACTGACTTAAAACATAGTTACAATACTAAAATCATAACTTTTATTAAACCACATGGTCGCGGAATTACACGATTCCAAAAACGACCAAATAATCAGAAATACAACAGCGAAAGACTTTTAATAAATTAAATAAATATAACACAGCGGAAAACTTGTAAACAAAGCGACAAAACAACTTGTCGAAAACACCGTTCATCTTCATAGTCGTTCTAGCCTCCTCGGATCTGCATGTGCCGAAACGGACGGACGACACCCCCATGACGTTACAGAAAGATAAAAATACAAGAGTTAGTCTAATGAATAGACTAAGCAAGGGCTTCACCAATAATTCACACAAACACATCACAAGCAGTTCCACATATCACAAATCACATCATAAGCAGTTCCACATATCACAAATCACATCACAATCTCAAGCCACAAAAAATTCTCGTCTTTTCTTCCGGATTACAGAATTACCATCAAATAATATCCAAACATCACCTAAATCATGCTAATAACCACTAGATGCGCTATACAATATATCGCATATCAAATTCCCCCATACTTAGACCTTTACTCGTCCCGAGTAAGCTAAAAACTGAACTCACTCCATCAATCATGCTCCAAGGCCTCAGGAAGTACAAGAAAATATGACACTAGCGGTTATAACACATCAACAATAAGCTCCAAGACAACCAAAAACACAACACCAAATCACCACACACAACCAAGCTTAGAAGGAAAGCATAGTACTTCTCCCAAGCTTATCCTGAACACCATAGAGTGAGTAACAATCTAATCATAACCTCCATCTATCTTCTTATCGCTCCAGAGTGACCTACCCGAATCCTCCTTATATCACCTCTTCTTATGTCACCACGCTAGGTAAAATGATGATTCCTAAAAATCACTCTTCTTCTTTTCACTCATTTTGCCAAGGCGCCCTTTTGGGTTTTCACCAAGCCACTCATTTCATTTTTCAATAGATGTGCTCACATAAACTCACGTCACTCTTGACCTCATATTACCCTAACCTAATGCTCGTCCAAGCCACCTGCTTATTACCTAGGCCGCCCTTTCGGGTTTTCGACCTATCCTAAGATTTCTATTTTAGCCTTTTTTCAAATTTTTGGCTCTTTTCATTTTTATCTTCTTCTCAACGACTTAGCAAGTATAGAACCCTCCCTCATACTTAAACATTGCATTGTCCTCAATGTAATGAAAGACAAAAGAATAGAAGCACAAGGAAGAGCAAAAAATAACTCACAGACGCCGCTGAGTTGGCTTGGAGACGTACGTTGTTGCTGGCGGTAAAACAATGAATGCTCAGGTCTCTGGTGTTGCGCGGGATCTTCTTAATTAATAATTTTCTCGTACCGTGCAACCAAAAGGAAACCACTCTGGTGAATAGTGGTATATCAAAGAATTCGGGGCTGCACGACCTTCAATGAACACAAAAAATAGGCCCAGATGTGTTCGTGGTGTGGGCCCTGGTGTTCCTCTTCTTCAACTGTCGACTGTAGGGCCATCATCGTTGCCAAATAATGTGTGGGGCGAATGTCTCCTCCTTGACAACATGATGCGCACCTTCTCCATGGGGAACTCCGGACAGCTGGCCTACGGTAGAACTTTTTTTTTGTAATTTTTTCGATTTTGTTTTTATTATTATTTTTTTAAATCCGTTTAAGGTTTTTTCGGATTTTTTTTTTTTTGATCCCCGTTTAAGGTTTTTTCGGAAATTTTATTTTCAGTGCAGGGCAAAAGAAGACTTACAATGGTGTGGGAAACACCTTTTTCAATTCGCATAGGGTCTCATCCCTGCAGGTTAGTCGAAAACAAAGAAAAACAAAAACAAAGCAAGAACACACTAAAAACAAATGCAAAAACAAAGAATGAAAAACAAAGAAAGAAAAACATACCTCAGGTTTCCTCCCGGACAGCGCCTTAGTTATTGTCATGGCTCGACATCCTACTCAGACAACCTCAACTCGGGTTGCTCACATCAACTGAACTCCTGGGATCTATATCAGGGGGATGCCTCTTTGTATATTCCATGTCGAGCTTGACCCCCGTCCTCCTGCACTTCATGATGGGTGGACCGCTGTTCATATCAATGAATGCACTTGCCATCTTTAGGAACGGTCTACTCAACATCTCAGGGGCTGCATGCTTATCCTGCCTCGTATCCAGCATGTAAAAATCCGCCACTTGAATCAAGGCCTCCTTCTTGTACTTCCCCTTTGGTTTCTTTTTGATATTGCCCAGCGCCCTTAAAACTTATGTGCAGCGAGGGACGCTGTTTTCCAGTGCGACCAAAGGAACATTCGCCTTGCAGCTACTGAGGGTGTCAAATAAACCTTTGTCGTTCTCCACCTTTTGGGTGTCCTTCAGAGCCTCAGGGAAGGGTGCGGGAGGCTTCTCAGAACCGAGAGGGGGAAAGTACGGACGAACATAGGTGTCGACGTAGGGATCTTTCACAACTCCAGAAGGTCCACCGCGGGTGCGGTCAGAATCCACCGTGGGTGCGGTCGTCCCGACAGAAAAGTCTCGGGATTTTGGGGCTCCGTCACCGCGAGTGCGGTGACTCACCGCGGGGTGCGGTGGTGTGGCCGCTGGGTGCGGCGAGAGTGGCGTGGGGTGCGGTTGTTCCTCTGGAGTCCCACCGCGGGTGCGGTGAGGGTGCCGCGGGTGCGGTGAACTCGACAGAGAACTCTCGTTTTCTGTGTCGTCCTCTTCAGCACTAGGGGCGACATTCCGTTGCTCAGTACTCTGGAGGGTCATTGAAAAGACATCCTCTCTCTGGTGCACTACTGGGTGAAATAGTTGTTTTGCTGACATCGTGGTCTCTATTCTGCTAATTTCTTGAGTCAAGTGCTCCATTTGATTCCCCAAATTCTGGAACCTGGCATCCATCTCTTGTTCATGTTGGATCATGCTTTGCGTAAGAGATTGAAGTAAATCCTCAGTCGACATGTGGGAACTTGGATCGGACACTGGTAGTCTATGCTCATAGGCCGGATTGTACTGTCGTGGAGTACCCTGCTGGTAGAACGATTATGGCTCCGGGTAGAACTCCTGGTAGTCATGACCATATGGAGGGTATTGCTGGTACCGATAACTCGAATTGGGGTAATCTCTCCACCCTGGAGTGTATGAGTAGGAGTATGGGTCATATTGTGGCTCTCCCCATAACTCCATTTCTGTATCAAAGAAAAAAAAGAAAAAAAATCAGTAGCACGAGTGTGGACCGTAAGATAGGTCCACACGAAAGTTGGTAACAAACAAAAACACAAAAACAAAATTTTTGACTCCCCGGCAACGGCGCCAAATTTGACAGGCTTAAAGTTGTATGCCTAATCAAAGAAATCCTAAAGTACCTACTAAAGAGTATAGCAAGCAAGTCAGGGTCGAACCCAAGGGAATCAGGTTATCAATTCTTGTGTCTTTCAAGTCACCAACTAGGAACTAGGGGGGGGGGGGGGGGGGGGGGGGGGTTGTATGATTTTCGAAACAAGTAATTAAAACAAAGCAAAGCAAAGGATGTGAATATGATGGGGAAAAGCGCCGCACCTGACAAAGATCCACACAACAAGAGATATGGCTGATCACTGAATTCTATTAATCTCAAGTTCTTATCTTTCTTATAGTTGTCCTTATCCCGATCTTAAGTAACTATTAGTTCTACCAGTCCTAATAGTACTTATTACCAAATCAAATCCGAAAACCTTCAAGACTCAATAAAGCAATAGCATTCAACCAAGGATTCAACAAGATACATGTAATAGAAACAACCCGTTACTATAACATGCAATTAACTCTCTCTCACGATGAACACTCGCAACCCGCTTATGTAAATCGTGTTTGCTACTAGATATGCAACCCGAACCCGGAATTGACAAGTCCTAGCTATATGGATAATATCAATAAACCTAGGTGATCAGTCTAGATAAATCAATAAGATTCAATAAACATTCAAGCATAAGAGAATTAATACAACTAGATAGGAAATCGAACAAGAGTAGAAAACTCACAACCAATCAATTGATGGCTTCAAAACGTCAAGTGCAACAATGGAGGTTTAGTTCTCCATAGGGTTTGTGAGAGAAAAACTAAGAACGGTGGAAACTAGGGTTAATCTAAACAAAGTCTTCAAAAGACTCTTAAATACTATGGCAATTAATTCAGAAATAAAGAAAAGAAAATAACAAACTTGGAAACAAAGTCTCGAAAATAAAATAAAACGGAAATAAAAGATCTCGGAAATAAGCTGAGAAAAGTCTTCAGCGCGTCGTCACCGCGGGTGCGGCAATACCCACCGCGGGGTACGGTGGTCTTCCAGTACTTCGGAACTTCGCGCCTTCTTCTCTGCTGGCTCACCGCGGGGTGCGGTGATGTTGCCGCGGGTGCGGTGGTACTCCAGCAGCTGCGACACTTCCGTACAAACGTCATAACTTTTGATTCCCAACTCGGATTGCGCACATATTTTGAGGACTTGCAGTAGACTTCAAGATATAATTCTTCGAATTGGAATCACTCCATTTGGACATCTGAGTAAAGAGAACGAACCAATTGAATTCAGCACACTGTTCTTCTACTCTTCAATGCACTTCAAACCTCTGTAAATCCCATGATTTCTTCACTTCTCGTCTTTTCTTCCGGATTACAGAATTACCATCAAATAATATCCAAACATCACCTAAATCATGCTAATAACCACTAGATGCGCTATACAATATATCGCATATCACCGGTGTTTGAGTTTGCGGATTGGTAAAGTAAAAATAAAGTTAATGCATGGTTAACAAGGTTGGTACGAGAGCATTTAATGAATGTTGGGTTTTAGCCATGAAAACCGCCAAAAAAATAGCATTGTCCTGAATTTATGGGTAACTGGCTACGAGTATAGCCACAAAATTTATTTAAGGGTATACACCTACGACTTTAGCCACAAAGTTAGCCGTAAAATGAATTTAAGGGTATATTAGCTTCGAATTTAGCCATAAAGTTTACCGTACAGTATATTGATGGGTAATTAGCTACAAATATAGCATCGAAGATGAATTTATGGGTATATAGCTTCGAGTTTAGCCACAAAGTTAGATGCAAAGGTATTTTGTGGTAATATAGCATCGAGTTTAGCCACAAAAGATAATTTCTAGGCTAAATAGCCGTAAAAGTTAGCCAAAAAAGTATTTTCAAGCCAAATAGCCATGAAATGACATTTTGAGGTTAACTTTGTGGCCAATACCCAAAAAGTTACCCTCAAACATTTTCGTGGCTAAACGTTTGTGGCTATAGCCGTGTTTTCCAGTAGTATACGCATATCCTACGTACGGCAACCACCTTCGCACGGCACCCGTCTCCGGCCTACCGCTCACCATCCGCCCCCTCCGCGGCAACGACTTCCGCGCGGCTGCACCCGGTGCAAATAGGAAGTTGTCAGGGTGCAAATAGCCTACCCAAAACAAATGCTATAGATAGCGTGAGGATACCACAAACGTCTTTCAACAATCAAATACTCAACTAACTTATTAATAACAATATGGATCAGTAGTATAATTAACTCATCCTTTGAGCTACATAATTTAGCTATTTAATCAGCTTTAACTTCGCGTTGTACCAAACAAAGCGTCATATTTCATCGCATATAATTACATTCATTCTCGAAGAAGTATAAAGGTATGCTATGAATTGGTTAGTCACTAATGATTCACATGTCGGAAACTAGAAATTTTAGCACTTGAGTAATACTTGTACTGATGCATCATGCATGTAAGGTATAATAATTGAAGTAATTCCCATTGCCCTTTACTTAATGCTTATAATTTGATTTTGGTCCACTTAAATCGTAATAATTGAAGTAATACACATTGGCCATTACCATTACGCAATAATAAGCTCGAATATATAAAACTTAATTCGACAAGCTAGGCACTACCTGACGTCATTTAATCAAAACTGCATAAGGTTGTGTTTTCTAGTATGAACCTCAATTGTACGGAAAAAAATAAAGAGATGCATGAATGAAGGCAATGATCAACATCAATCGAGCTTTCGAATATGATTTCATTTTGAATTTATGATAACTCATGGCCTTCATATAGCTTTTATTATTATCATTTTGATTTCAAACTATGAATTCAAAGAGAGATTATTCAAGACAATTAAAGCTTTGAAGATTAGAATTAAAAAAGGGTAAATTGTTGGAGGGCAATTCACCAGGGATGTTCAAAGACTTCCATTCATTACATACATAATCACCATATACTGCATCACAACCAACTACGTACCCAATATGTCTAATTAATACCCATCATAATACTGATATTGCCATTAACTAATACCCATTATATCATGGAGTAATAACTATATATTCCCTTCAAACATGTACTTAATTTTTAAGTATCACCCTAAATGAGATCAAGGGTGCCTTCGCTGGTGGAGTAGCAGTGACATTAAATTTCTTGCGCACCTTCTCTTCGTTCTCTATCCACCAAATTGCACACTGAGCCACACTTCCTTTCCCACTATCACAACAAACAACAGTTTTTATCATACAAAATAAAACTCAAAATTATTATAGAACAACAGAAAATAATAATAATCAAGAAATAGAAATATATTACCAGCATCTGACTTTCAAGAGGTCCTTGATCCCATCTCTACGCACAATAAGAGATATTTTCACACCAGCCTCGTCGTAATCTTCAACCCACACCGATTTCTCATCGTAATCGAGACTCTTTCCCACCAGAGTTGGCTGCTGCAAACCGGATTCCTTCAGAGGCGGCGTGTCAATCGGAGATTCCTTGACCGGAACGACTCGGTTCGCGCCGGTTTTGTTCGGCTTCTGGTGCTGCTTGTTGGTGGTTCCGTCGGATAAGACGAACTCGAACCGGTTCGAGAGTGAACCGAAGCGAGTGTCTAGTTCGATCGCCAAGCTCGCGACAGTCTTTCCTTGTTTGGTGGCTTCGATTTCGAGACGATTGATCTTCTTCTTGAGAGCGGAGATTTCGCGCTTTTCTAGGGCACGTCGGATTTTGTTGAGAATCCCCATCCCCATTCGCAAGATGATCAGGTGTTTTTTGTTGCGACGGCGAGTAGGGTTTGTTGAAAAGATTTTTATATCAGCAAACGATCAAGGTAATTTATATGCACATACTTAGGATTTTTTACTCCTAACGGCATCATCCTAACGCCATCAAATAATAAGTTTGGACTCCTAATTAAATAAATTAGTTTTTTTATCCCTAAGTCTTTAAAACCCCCTAAATTCTAAACCCTAAATCCTATATCCTAAACCCTAAATCTTAACCCCTAAATCCTAAAAAAAATACTTATATCCCATTTAGACCATATATATAGTAATAGGGGGTCATACTTACAATTTTAAAAAAATGAGCTTAAACTTGCTATTTTTTTCCTTAAAAAACTTTTCGCGCCCAATTTTCCCTAATTTATATGCATGGTCCTACCAATGAGATTGTGAAATGGGCCTGTTGGGCCAATTCACTTTAGTAACAATCAGATTAACCACGAAGGTGTTTCGACTACAAAATTCATGATCGATGAAACTTGAGAGGAAAAGTAGGTCAAGATTATGTGACGAGGTTTGATTAGATGATATCATTGTCATTGATTGTTTTATTATTTGCTTTGTGCATTAAATCCCTTAATCATAATGTTTTAAATCTTATATCTATATATATAATTAACATTAAAAATTGGGTACATGAGAGTATTTATTACACTTATTTAACTTATGAAAATCGTCTTATTTTCTTGTTTACACACCCTCTTAGCCTAAATGGTTGAAGTAATTGGTATATAATGAGTGATTTAAGGTTCAAGTCTCATGTGGAACATCTTGACTATTTCTTTTCATTGGCCATTTACATATATGTTTCATGAAATCATTTTAAAGTATAATAAATTAATAATCTGTTAATCTATATATTTATATATCTACATATCTTATGTTTTTTTGTTAAAATTCCTTTTGATATCACAATGACTTACGTATTCAATGATTTAAAATGATAACAATTAATATATAAGAAAGAAAAAGTAAATAAGATAATTTAAGAAAAGAAAAATATATTTTCATTTGATGATTATACGAATAGTTTCAATACAAATAGGAATTATTAAAATTAAAAGATTTTTTATTTTTCAAAACATTATAGAGAGATAATATAAGAACATGTGTTTTTAGGATTATATATTCCACATAAATGATTTAATATGGTCCTTTAAAGGATTGGAGTTAAGGTGATATAATGTTAAGGCATTTAATTTGGAGTATTGAAAGTTTGTAACTTATGCAATTAAAATTGGTAATAAAGACTTTCGTTTCTAATTTATTTGGAATGTGTTGAAACCTTGACGTTTCCTCTGGTTTTGATGATGATAAACACCATTAGGTTTTATGTTTTCTTGTTGTTCCTATGAGTTTCAGGTTTTATGAAAAAATAAGGGAACAATGGAAAACAGTGAAGAAGAGAAAGAAGAGGAATGCAATGGAACGTGTAGAAGCACGGAACAGTTACGCGAGAAGCAAATTGAAAATCTGAAGCGCGTGGTTCCTATACAAGAAAACTTCCATATATGGAAATAGCATCTGTGGAACGATGAGGAACACAGAGATATGCCAGCTGTTCTCAGATAGACTCCGTTATACAAGGAAACGAGATTTTGAGTCTTGCTTGGATAAGAAGAAGAAGATAATGAGTCTTAGGAAAGTTTATACAAGGAAACCATGTGTTTATAGTCTGATAAACTTATTTGGAAACGAAATTGTTCGTTGTTACCATATATGCTAAATGTTAGATATTTGGTAATAGAATTTTCTTAGACACTATATATAGATGAGATTGTCTTGGGGAAAGGTATCTCAGCTATAACCATCAAGCATACCAAGGAACTCTTGTGAGAACTGAGATCGAAGGTCTAAGGCAAGGTACGGGTAGTTCTTGCTAAAAGTCTTGTTTTGTTCTGTGTCGTTAGGAGTTTATTGCACTCAAGGTCTTTAACCTAGGGTATAGGTGGAGATAAGACTTGTGAGATTGTACAATTCTTAATAATACAAGTATTTGTTTTTGGGAAATTACTTGTTACTTTGAATCTTTATATTCCACTGCTCAGGGAACAGTCACACCGTTTCCTGTCTAACACACTACGATTCAACAAAATGCAAATAAAATCTAATTAATATAATATTGTCAATGCAATAATTGATCATCCTATAAAAATATTAGAAAGGACCAAACTAAAGGAGCATACAAGTAGAAAAAATATGTATATGTGTTGGTGATAAGAGGATCGGATGAGAGAAGATGTTCTGGTAGAAGGATTAGAAAAAATTGATTAAGGAGGTAATATGTTGTTGTATATTTATTTTTAACTTATAGAAATGTTTTTTTGAGTTGATGTTGAAGTCTCTTGCTACATATTAGGATATTTACATGTAGGTTCCGAAGTTTATGAAGTCAAAGTTGAAACAAGAACAGAGTTCCTTAGCAATGAGAATACTAGCATTTTTTCAAGACTATGTGATGAAAAAATTCATGAGAAAATCAAGGTAATATCTAAAGTTCAATATATATATATATATAAGTTTTTTAGTTCTAAAAGTTATTAAGGGAATTCCCTAGGTTGTAATGTTTATCAAAAAATTCCTTGAATTGTTATGTAGTTATAAAAATTATTATTTTCATTTATGTAAAATTTATATACCAAAGCCAATTACAAAGGTACACATACTTAAAGATGGACACATGCAAGGCAGTAAAAATGACACGTAGGGCTTCATCCATGCAAATACAAGGGATTGCAACTTCTGCTTTTAAGTATTAAGGATATCATTTTTACATTTACCTACTCGGATGCGAATTTGGAGGAAAAATTAAAACAAAGGGGTTTTTTTCAACTTATCCATAAAAATGTGAAAATAGTGAAAATATAAGGATAAACATAATAACACCCTAGGACCTGTGTCAGGTGCGAACGGTCCTTCTGATGCGAACTATGTTAATGTGCGAACAGAGGTGCACAATCATGTGTGATGTGACGCATAAGGTAATGTGGTACACATTTTATGTGTATGTGTAATGTGGTGTACAAATGTGCACCACTATATTGGTCTCTCACATTGACCCATCGTCTTTCGTGGCATTGACCACCGTTGACCGACCGTTAACAAGCGTTGTTGATTGGTCAGTGCACTAGAGTTACATATAATTGTGCAATGCTTTTGAATGTGCACCATGTTACAATAAAATGTGTATTGAGATAGATTTGCACCATATTGCAATAAATGTGCACTAAGATGGATGTGCACCATGTAATAACAAAATGTGCATCGGATTACAAATATGTTTGCACCGGTATAAGAATGTGCATCATGTTACAAATAAAAGTGCACTTAGATTGATGTGTATCATGTTACAACAAAATGTGCAATGAAACGGATATACATCATATTGTGATAAAAGATGCACTAAGATGGATATGCATCATGTTATAACAAAATATACACTGTCTTATACAAAAAAGTGCACCGGAATTGAATGTGCACCAATATTAACTAAATTGTACATCTTCAGTCGTACGAAAACAGCAGTTCAAACTTGACTAGCCCCGAACAGGCGAACACCCTATATATGACTAATTTTGATTATTTACCAACATTGGGCATGCCAACAGTTTGCGTGCTCAATTGATCCGCATGATCAATATGGGTGAGCACGGTCGGTTAACCGAAATTTCGGTTAGTAGTTTTCTATAATCGTGAACTAAACTGTTAATCTTGGTTAACTATGTCGGTTAACCGAAATTTCGTTACGGTAAATCGGTTAACCAATTGACTCTAGATTATATCAACTTAAACAATTAAATAAATATTTTTTAATATATATTATAATCATGATTTTACATATAAAAATGGAAACAATCAAAACAAGTTGTTATGTCTGCTAAGTTACATATTTTTATTTTTTTTTGGTCTTGATCGTCTGGTTCGATCAGACAGAGCCGTTCTACGTCCAGACCGGAGTGTTGTTGGCACACGAAGTGATAGACCCCTCCCAACATCAGTGTCTCCATACACGCTTCCAATAAGAATCGAACTTAAAACCTCTGGATAGAACGCTTAAGGAAATCTAGTGCCAAACGACTAGACCAACTGAATGTTGGTAGTTACATATTTAATTAAAAAACATACCTGATTTTAGTTATCATCTAACATTTTAGAACATGGTTATTCTACAACATCAACTTTATTCTTATCTGAGTACGTGTATTCGCAACAAATACATACTATACAACTTGTTCGACGTGTATTTAAACACCTCTACTGTAACCATATCAATTAAATTAGATTATATTATTACAAAAAATATATTATTTATATGAACAATTAACCAAATATAGAAAAACAACTAACCGTTACCATACCATAAATTTTCAATCAGTTAATTGTACCGTAACTTTGATTAATTTTCGGTTTGTTAACTTAAGAAAAGGCCGATTTTTCGATTTCTGCATTTTGTGCCCACCCCTAATGACCAATTGTTATGCCTGTCCTATTTTAATATTTTCACAATTTTTATGTCATTTTCTATTTATCTTATAAAAAACATCTTTTAAAGAAAAAAGGATATGTAAATATCCGATAACAAAGTCACCACTAAGCGTAGATTGTGGCTCATCCATGTGTAAATAGACAAACAGACTTGTGTACACAGCATCACCCATAGCAGTAAACCAGCACTGAGAGTGATCAACTTATAACAGCTACAAGTACAATGCTAAAATTTCCAGATGGACGAACTAAACAGAGTCCTACATCACTCCATTACAATCAGTTACACAATATTTAAGAGGCTTATCTTATACTCATGTAAAAACAGCTAATAGAGATACACACAGCTATGATCGCTTGGCTCAGGAACGTTTTGAATTTAGGGCTTGGATGGAAGAGAATCCAACAGTATCATCATAGAGGATATGGCGGATTGAAGGCAGTAGCCAGTTTCAAGGGGGGGAAAATCAATTACACAACTTATGTACAATAAGGCGAACCTAGCTACTTCTTTGGAATGTTTTAAAACTAAGGGATACATTTTTTTCCTCTCTAAGAAGTGTCTCTATACCTTGTGATTGAAGTCCAAGAAGCTTGGCCAGAGTTGCTTAGTAGAGTTTTGGTCATTGTTAGATGGCTGAGGAGGCATGTGAATCTGCTGGCTACCGAATGGGCGTGAGCTTCTGTTGGGAGCATTGCTGTTGGGGGATGGAATTTGGCCAGCTGCTATCCTTAGCCTCTGCACTTCTTCCTTTAAAGTTTCATTCAACGCTGTCAACCAACAAATTTTGCTTTATGTTTATAAAATTCTGGGTGCAAAATGCACTAACAACCAATTGAAATACCAAGTCCCTTGAATTTTTAAGTTAGTGTACCATCTTTGAGTTGTGCTTGTTGTTCCAAGGCCTGCAGCCTAAACTTGAGTTCCCTGTTTTCAGCAGTCAGTCCACTCGCATCTCTCTGCACCATACATTTACATTGTTAGCCTCTTGCATATGATGCCCATAGGAAGCCTACTTTGTCCATTTGACAGAGAAGAATATGGGTGTCACTGGATTAACTTTCAAGAGTATGGCAGTCTCCCAATTAAAAAAAACAAGGGATTAGGCTGAAGCTCATCTCAACCCACAATTTGAGTATGTCAAAAGATATTTATTTTCTCTAGCACCTGAGAGAATCATGAGCAGTATTTCATTGACAAATAAAATAACCTTCATCAAACCAAGTATCAAAAAGAGGATTCAATAGAAATCTGATTAGTGCCGCCACGGATCACAAATCAGAATTTAACCTACATCCTATACACTCCTCAGATAATCAACTACAAGGCACCACACCACCAACTTCAAATGATTCTAGTCAAACTCAATGACAAGCTTCCATCAACTTACAAGTTTAGCTACATTTTCTTCAAAGGTCAAGATGTTTGTTGCAGAATAGTTGAAACTTAAACGTGCTTTGAATGGACAGATATAAGAAGTAAATCATATATATGAAGCATGCACATATCATGCTTGTAGAAGTTTCCACATACTGATACCCCAAGAAAATGTCATTTTTTAATGTTTTGAAGCTCAAGTTAATAGTTCCTGATTCATTCCCATAGAAAGTCCTTACCTGAAGCATTGTGACTTGTGTAGATAGGGTTGTTGCTTCTGTCTGCAGTGTCTGAACCTTCCTCTCCAGTTCGCCAGTGTACCGTACTTTCCTTTCCTTAGAACGTGCAGCTGATTGTCTATTCGCAAGGATCCTATAACCCAATGGAAAATAAATTTTAAAAAAAGATCACATATTCTAGCATGTATTAACCTGAATATTAGTTATACACTTGATAACAACAACAAAAACTGATATGAACAATGCCCTGATCCAACATTGATATATCCTTCACAATTTGCGGGTACTTGTAATTGGAACCATTTCAGATTACTAGACGGTAAAGTATACCATACAATGAAAACCGCAAGATAAAGTATTGGGTAACATGATGAAAAAACTAAAATTGAACAAAGACAAATTCAATTAGGTCTCCTGCAGGATAGAATGCTAATAGAAAAATCCATCTCAACACAAAATGCATCCAAATTTCAATAAACCCCCAAATTGGACCAAAATATTGTTCTATCAAACTAATGAAACTAAACATCAGCAATACATAGAGGCCTTGACTAGATGCCATCACTATATCGCATATGATCTCTGTATCAAACCTAATCTCTGTATCACCTAATAGATGCTAACTTGCTTAAATTAAACAAAGCATAGACAATTACTCCAAACTTCATCCTATTAACTGGTAAGATTGATCCCAACACAGACATCAACCATCACAATTACATAAATTCCTTCTGCTCCACACCAGTATTCCCATCCCATTTAACAGAACAAAAGAATTAATGTTAGTAAGATCAAAAGGGGGAAATACTGATACTTACTTTTTAGCTCTTCTGGGATCAATCAAAGCAAGCTCGGCAAGCTTATTAGGAGTCATAACCTTCTTCACGCCATCTATAAAAGAATCGGCCTCGAAAGACAAAGATGATCCGTCCATTGAATTATTCCGTCGGTGCAACCCCGCTCTCCTCCCTACCGACGGCGAGGGCAAATCCAACGCCACCGACTTGCCTCCGTTGTCTCCATTATCGCACGCGGGCGAGCCGTACGACAGCCCTTCGAAGAAATCGGCGGATGCGTCCACCGACAAGCTCCGGAAGTGGCTAATCGGAGGCCGGCCCCCCGCGTTCTTAATATATCTGCCGGAATCCTCCGGCTTGCCCGAATCGAAGGTCATCGGAACGTCCAATTGGTTGGCTCTGGTTGCGGTGGCGCTGGAATTGATAGCGACAGCTTCGGTGGTGGCGGGGAGGTCGAGGGAAGAGAGGTCAACGTCGAAGAGGAGATCGTCTGGGAAGCGGAAGAAGGTTTCGGAGTGAGCGCGGCGGTGGTGTGACCCGCGCTGTGGGGCTTCGGGCATTTGGTTTATATCGACTTGGCAGAATGGGCCGCTGGTTGTCTGAGTCTCTGGAAATTCAGGATCCATCTCTAATCGACAGCGCGGCGGCGAAATTCGGCGGTGGTGCGGTGGCTGAAGGCGGAGATGGGGTTTCAATAATTGAACTGCTGTCAGCCTGTCAGTTTTAATTTCGTCTGAGGGGGAGGAATGAACTCCCGCTTAGCAGGGTTTTATAGCGAAATATAGTGTAGGAACTAGGAAGTGAGGGTAATCTGATACATGTATATCATCTCCTTGGCTAAAAGTTCATTAAAGGCAAGGAAGGATGATAAAAGAGGATAGAGAAAGGATAGGAAAAGAAAAAAGAGAATTTTAAATAAATATTATTTGGTTAGAATGAAAAAAAAAATGATAGAATTTTAAAAATGTTGGTTGGAAAGGGAGAGAAAGTAAAAAAAAAAATGAGGTGAATGAGTTTGTTTTTTCTTTTTTCATTTTTAATAATATTAAAAAATAAGAATCTCTCCAAATTTCATCTAAATTGAAGAGATTGGTTTACTCTAAGATCCTCAACTTATTTTCACTTCTTTTCTCTCAGTTTACTCTCAAATCTCTTTTAATAATTCATCCAAACACATCTATTAATTTTTCTTCCTTTTTCATCCATTTCCCCCCCTTCAAATACTCATTTTCAAACAAAGGGGTAGTGATACAGGGTTTTATAGCATTTTTTATACAGGCAAACAGATTTATCGTTACAAACAAGAAGGCATACATAAATCATCACAACGGATGATTTTTACAAATATTTTACAAGCTAAGGAAACACTAGAGCTTGAATCTAAAAACTGAAGACGAGATCGATGCAGCTAAGTACATCCATGGTGCGGCGAAAGGTAATCCATAATGGCATTACGTAGAAGAGTGGAGGAGATGTTAGAAGTAGCCATAAAATCTGCGGCTTTGTTGGATTCTCGATAGTAGTGATGAACTTGAAAATAATCAAAACCACGTAACAAGGTTTTATAGCAGGATTTGCGTGATTAAAATTTTGCGTATTTGAAATCCGAGACATAAATCCCATTTTATTAAAATTAATTTTAATTACAATAAATATAATATATATGGAAAGAAACAACAACAACATTGTCGTCGGCGTCGGTGGCTTAAATCCGGGAAGAAGAAGCAGCATCGTCGTCGGCGTCGGTCCGCCGTGGAGCCAGAAGAAGCAGCAACAAAACTTAGCCAAGACAAGAAAAAGAAGATGAGTCGAGATGAGAGATTGAGATTTGAAGGAAATGGATTAGTATTGTTAGGGCTGACTAAACATTTTCAAATGAGATGAGGAAAAAAAAATTTAAGGTAATTTTATTTCCGTAAAAAAAGATCAACGGGGGCTACAGCCCCCTTTAGGCCCCAAGTAAATCCGCCCATGTAGTGATATAATTGTTTTTTTGGATGTGGATGATTGTAGTTGGACGAGGTAGAGGCCAGAGGCTGGAAATTACCTGTGAGAAATCGACCCACCATGAGGAATTTGGCCCGAATATATAAATGATCGCTTGAAAAAAACTGTTGATGGGTCGAATGAAACAGGTGACGGATCGATATGGGTGATGATCCATCCAAACAATTACCTAATTCATCATAGCACCCATCTTACCCACTCGTTCACCTCTTAGAAAATATAATTCCAATTAGGTAAAGTGCCATGTGAGAATATATAATAGGATGAGAAATGAGAATAAATCATAACCTTTGGATGACAAATAAACCAAAGGCTATGATTAAACTTTCATTAAAAGGTCATGTCCCATGCACATGACCTGATTTTTTAGAGTTTGACCAGTCAAGCCAGTCACCGGCGGTCAACGCCGGAGCTCTGGCGTTGACCGGTCAAAGTTTTTTTTTTCGGCTAGTTTTTTTTTCTAGGCACATTTTTTGACTTGCGACTGCATGTGCATTGATTTTTGCTTGTATGTGCATCGATATTGACTTGTATGTGCATTGATATTGCATAAATATGTATAGGATTTTTTACTATATGTGTGACTTTGTGTATGTGAAAACTCATGCACTTCTGAGCATGTGCATATGTTTTAGCTTGTATGTGCATAGATTTTGACATATATGTGCATCTAAATTCTACATGTGTGTATTATTTTCTTGGGTTGAAATGTGCATGAGGTTTGGCTTGTATGTACATACCTTTTGAAGCGCATGTCTTTTTTATTGTATGTGCATCTAAATTCCATAAAAATTTGCATAGGGTTTTGCCTATATGTGTGACTTTGTGTATGTGGAAACTCATGCAAATACATGCAAAAACTTATGCATGCATTTCACAGAATGTGCATATGTTTTGGCTTGTGTGTATATAAAATTTGACATGTATGTGCATCTAAATTCTACTTATGTGCGTTGTTTTCTTGGGTTGAACTGTGCGTGAGTTTTGGCTTGTATGTGCATACCCTTTGAAGTGCATGTCTTTTTGCTTGTATGTGCATGTAAATTGAACTAGGTGTGCATAAAATTTGACTATATGTGTGACTTTTTGTAAGTGAAAATTTATGCACATATGTAAAATCTTATACACTTTACAGAATATGCATAGGTTTTGTCTTGTAAGTGCATGGATTTTGAATTGTCTGTACATCTAAATTTTACTTGTATGCATTATTTTCTTGGCTTGATATGTGCATGAGTTTTTGGCTTGTATGTGCATACCATTTGAAACACATGTCTTTTTGCTTGAATGTGCACATGTCAAAACTTATGCACATACAGTATACAACTCATGCACATTTTCTCTAGAAAACAATGCATACTTTTTACAATCTTTAGATGCACATACATGTCAATATTGATGCACATACAAGCCAAAATATATGCATATGCCATCTCAAGCAAAAAATAGTTTTGGAAAAAAGTTGGGCTGAAAAAAACAGAATGGAAAAAATGGCCAGACAACACCTTATGAAATTTTTATGCACATACAAGTCAATATTGATGCACACACAAGCCAAAAATGGTGCACATGCCAGCGCAAATAAAAAGTGGATCCGAAAAAAAATGGGCGGGAAAAAAAAAACTTAGGCCGGACAACGCCTTGTAAATTTTGATGCACATATAGGACAATATAGATGCACACACAAGCCAAAATGTATGCACATGCCATCTTAAGTCAAAACGTGGCCCCGAAAAAATAAAAAAATAAAAACTTTGACCGCCGGCTGGTGACCGGTTTGACCGGTTAATTATCCACTTAAGTGGTCATGTGTCATGCACATGACCACTTAAATGATAGTCTAATCCTAGTCTATGGATTTAAAAAATCCAAAGGCTATGAAGTATTCTCATTTCTCACCCTAATGTTCATTCTCACCGGATCCGCACTCAATTATAAATTATGTACGATTTTGGGCTTTTGTACAATTGCAAGTTGAATAATTTTCAGAATAAATTTTATTAACAATGATCAAATTTTATATTTGGACTAAGTTTTTCTCATATGATGAAGATAATGTATTATTCCTTTGCATTTTGATATGTATCTTGTTATATCTAGTCAATAAAAAGTTTCGAGCATTTAGCTTCACGATTCGGGTGGTAAAATGGCTTCATCCATTTAGCTTGAAATTCTAAATGCCCAGAACCTATCAATGCAAACATTCAATTAAATCTCAAACTTAATCCTGCTTAATCAGTTGATGAGAAATACTTAATTTGAGGTTAATTGCCTTTCCTTCGTCGACCTAAGATTGGTTTCTAGAGTGGGATTATTAAACTCATCCGAAGAAGAATCGTTCGTCCATAAACTTTAAGTCCTTCTTCGCGAAGGAATTGTGTCATTTAATCAAAGGTGCAATTATCGAACATAGAATATGACCATTAATGGAGATTTACAATCCGGGTATTTTAGGGATTGTAATGTTTTGCTAGAAGCCAACTACGATTAATGGACTTAATTGGGTTAGGTCCATGGCTATAATCACCGGGTACTATGAGGTCACACACATAGAGTTATCGGATTGGATCAAACTGAACCGAAAGCCCATGTTGGACATGGAATTTCGGCCCAATGGCTTATGTTGGGAGATTGGCTATATTATTAATAGATAAAGAGTTATATTGATAATAACAAGATAAAGAGATGGAAGCGATTCGGGTGCGAAAGCCTCTTAGAATACAAAATAAGAAAGAATCCTAGCCGTCCACGGTGGTCAGATCTACGGCTGGGGAGAATATGAAAAATGAGCTTTATTTAGTCAATTAAAGATGAACGCGCTATGGAGGGAGTGATCCACACGCGCTCTATTAGTTTCAAAAAGCAGGCAAGCGAACCGCCATCGTTTGCTTGCACACTCTGTGTTGTTCGCTCGCCTTCAAATTAATCTTTTTACACTAAATACATAAGTGCAAGCGAATAGAACGAAAGTGCAAGCTGTTAAACAGAAGTGTTTATTTTACTTTGCTTGCATATATTTTACTTTGTTTTATTTGCTTGCACTTTATGTTATTTTGCTTGCACCTTTTTCTTATATGCTTGCACTTTATGTTTTTCTGCTTGCACTTTTGTTTATCTGCTTGCACATTGTGTATATTCGAATGCACCTTATGTCTATATGCTTGCATTTTACGTTTATTTACTTGCACTTTATATTTGTTTGCTTGCACTTTGTGTTTATTTGCTTGCATTTTATGTTTTTTTGCTTGCACTTTTTTCTTATATGCTTGCACTTTATGTTTTTCTGCTTGCACTTTTGTTTATATGCTTACACATTGTGTATATTCGAATGCACCTTATGTTTATATGCTTGCATTTTACGTTTATTTGCTTGCATTTTATGTTTGTTTGCTTGCACTTTGTGTTTATTTGCTTGCACTTTATGTTATTTGCTTGTATTTTTTTCTTATATGCTTGCACTTTATGTTTTCCTGCTTGTACTTTTGTTTATCTGGTTGCACATTGTGTATATTCGCATGCACCTTATGTTTATATGCTTGCATTTTATGTTTATTTGCTTGCACTATATGTTTGTTTGCTTGCACTTTATTCTTATATGCTTGCACTTAATGTTTTTCTTCTTGCACATTGTGTATATTCGAATGCATTTTATGTTTATTTGCTTGCACTTTATGTTTTATTTGCTTGCACATACTAAAGTGCATATTGTTATTCATTTTGTGAAAGTGCATGGGAATACAGAGTAAAGTGCAAGCAAGTGAACAGAAAGTGCAAGCCAATAAGAAGAAAGTGCATGGGAATAAAGAGCAAGCAAGTGAACAGAAAGTGCAAGCCGATAAGAAGAAAGTGCATGGAAATAAAGAGTAAAGTGCAAGCAAGTCAACAGAAAGTGCAAGACAATAAGAAGAAAGTGCAAGCCAATAATAAGAAAGTGCATGGGAATAAAGAGTAAAGTGCAAGCAAGTGAACAAAAAGTGCAAGGGATTAAAAAAATACTTAAAATGCAAGCAAGTGAACAGAAAGTACAAGGGATTAAAAAATACTTAAAATGCAAGCAAGCGAACAGAAAGTGCATGAGAATAATGAATAAGTGCAAGAGAATAGAACGAAAGTGCAAGCGAATAGAACGAAAGTGCAAGCTATTAAACAGAAGTGCAAGTGGTTAAAGAGGAAGTACAAAGGAATAAAAAAAAGTGCAAGGGATGAAACAACAATCAAATTACAGTGTGAAATTCAAGTACAATGTGTGAAATTCATGTACAATCCAATAACCTAACACAAACAAACAAGTTGATCATCAAAAACTAGATCTACGTTTAATCGATCATCAAAAATGAGATCGAAAATAGTAATGGAATCGAAAATAGCAATCGAAAATAGTAATCGTATACCTGGATCCATGTTCAATACTAAGATTTGGAGAAGAAGATGTGAGGCTGAAGAATAAGATTTGGAGAAGAATAAGGCTGGAGAGAATAGCTGGAGCGAAGAAAAAGAAGAATTAGAAAGCGCGTGTATGAAACGCTCTTAAATCCAGATAAAACAGTGCAAAAAGCTGGAGCGTCCGATTTGCATAGATCGGATGACTAAGATTCTTTCTTATTTTGCACATTAATAATCTTTCGCACCCGACACTTTTCCTAAAGAGATATCTTATTAGAAGATACAGATACAATATAAAGATATTATATCTATTACCAAATATAAGATACTATCTTATAAGTAATCGTTACCAAAAGGAAAACACACACTTCATCTCCTCCTCTAATCTGTACGGCCGAACCCACCCACCAAGAAGTCAAGTTCGTTTCCTTCGTTCGTCGTTCTAGCAGACGAGACTAAAGGTGATCCAGATTCCAGACTCGTGTGGACCAAGTAGAGAAGTCACACTTGGGGCTTTCGATCTCCGCTGAAACTCTCCCGTTGCGTTTTGACTCGCATCAAAAGGTATGTAATTCTACTTCTAATTGATTCGTATCAATTCATGCACAGGATCCTTGTTAGATGCAAGAAAATAGTTTTCTGTAATTTCGCTTATACGCATCTATAGGATCGTACTTGTTAGTTATCGAGGGAACTGAGAGTCCAGTTCCCTAAGCAGTGGAATAAGTAAACAATAGCAGATTCAAGACAAGTTCCTTAGAGTGGGAACCTTTGATAACCAACTAGTTATCCAGGATAAAACCCACTACCTCTCTTGCAAGAGGATTTCAAAGTCTACTTCTTGTATTAATACTTCGGTTACAATCAACTAGAATAGAACACACAGATTTAAGTCTTAGACACACTAAGGACTCTCTATCTAGTTCGACCTAACCAAGCAACAACAAGCAAGCAACTTACTTAGTTCTTCTTCAAAGAACTCGGCACAACTTTTTCACAGCACTCGGAATTCTTCTTCTTCGTGAATGCGTTAAGAATGAGAGAGTTTCAATTACTTTATTTATATGATTTAATTACTAGAGGAAGCAAATCTCCAGTAACTGAATCAAACAAATAAAATAATCAAAAGTAATCGTTAAAGATAACATTTGTTACCAAATATAATCTTTACCGATTTTTACATGTTTTGTTTCCATAAAGATAAACTTTTAAGCTCCTAAAACTTATGGAAACAGGATAAGATTTCATAGTTCTCTCTCTAACTAAGATCTACCCTAAAACAGCTCGCCGTCGCTCTTCACAGATTAATCCAAGTGATTCCAGCGTCAGCAAGCTTCAGTTCCTTCCTCCAGTTCCCAAGTCTGGCGTCAGTGTCTCTGTCTTGTGCTTTCCAAATCCAGAGTTCCCTGTTTGTCACACTAATGGAAATATTAATAGCAAAGGTGTTTGTCATTATCAAAACTAGGAAAACTGATGAAGGAAACTATGTAGGGAACTGGAGTTCCAGTTCCCAAAGGTTCACTTCCTAACAATTTCCCCCTTTTTGATGATGACAAACATGTAGAACTGGCATATCGTAATAGGCATGAAAAACATATGAGGAAAAGCAAGACAATGCTAGATGTAGGACAATCATTAGAGAATTGCATATTCCCCCTTAACACCAGATCTAATTCTTTACTTAGTTCCCCCTTAATGTAACAACTAGGTTAGAGTTCCTTTCAGTCTATTAGTTTCGGATTGCCACGTTCATTCCCCCTTTGGACATCATCGAAAAGAGTCAGTTAGATGAATAACAAAGAGAACTTAGAGAGATAAATAAACTAATGCTGAACTCTAGAGAAATGGCACCGTAATAAAGATTAAAAGCAGATCATAAGCAGCGCAAGGAACACAAACAAGTTCATTAAATATACACATGACAGGAACTACATAAACATCAGATTGATAAAAATTAAAACACTCAGAGACACACAAAAAGGATCATGATATGGAAGGGAAATCCTAGGGGAACTACAAGTTCCGTGTCATCTGAGAAGGGAACTGAACACGGTCCCTCACTGCTTCTGGCCCTTGGCCCTGTCTTCCATGATCTTCTCGTCGACTAACTTCTCAATTTCCTTGACGAGAGCAGCAGTAGCCTTCCACAACTCCACCACCATCTCATTGGTGAAGTTGCTACCCTTTTCCACAGCGGAGGCCACCTTGTCGAAGCCGTTAATCAAAGCAGTTTCAATATGCCCTAGACTGGTGAGGAGCACATGAGTGTCAGGAACCAGACGAGGATCAGACTGGCCAGGCAACATCTCCTCTTGTTCTTCCTCATCTTCAGACGCTTCATCAATATGCGCCCTTTGCGCAAGGCGCTTCACAGTGGTCATTGTGAGGAGGCGTGAGAAGTGGGTCTCTGGGATTTCAGTGGGTCTCTGGGATTTCAGTAGGATAGAGACCAAGGCGGCTAAGCAAATTCTTGATGATGTGAGGGTAGGGGAGAGCATGGGTGGAGTGGGTCTTGCAGAATTGCATGTGGGCCAAGGTAATTCGAGGGAGATCAATGGGTTCTCCCAAGATAAGTTTCTCCATAAGTACGGCATCGGAGACAACAATGGTGTCGCACTTTTCTTGGTGGGGGATGATGTTTTTGATGAGAAAGGTATAGAGGATTTTCTTGTCAAGGCTCAGGTATTTGGTAAGGAGGGCACCTTTGGAGGGGGCGTTACCATCAAACACTGTTCGGAGGATAGCAGCCTTGCGCTTGGCTGGCCAGTTCCTTTTCACAAGCACCCCAAAGCCCTTTCCAGATTCCAGGCCAAGCACAGAACCAATCAATGCAGCAGAGATGGGTATGAGATTACCTCCCCAGGTGAGAAGGGCGTCATGGACAGGCTTGTCGTCTTTGGCAGCGACGAACTGCAGGTTCTGGTAGAAGAGGCGAACTTGATCCTCATTCACAGCAAAGGGCTCAGGAACTAGAGTGTCCCAGCCCTGGAGTTGGAGCTTAGCGTGGGCGGCGATGATGCTCTCATCATCAGAGGAGGCCCAGAATTTTTCACCGACGATGAGGGGCTCCAGAATGTTACGGGAGGCAAGAGCAGCATCCACCTGGGAGGGAACCTGAGAGGAGGGAGTCAGAGACGAGGCCAGTGTTTTCTTGCCTTTGGCGGTGGAGGAAAGCTTCGCCCTTTTTACCGGAGTTGTCTCCTCAAGATTGAGCGAGGAGATGCCAGCACCACCTTTTGCAGCGCGGCGCTTGACGCGGCCTGCAACTGATTGTGAATCACCGGGGAGTCAGAGAGAGGGGGTCGGCGTCGGAATCAGTTCCACATCAATAGGATCACCCTGCTGAGGGGGGAGGAGTGATGGGAGTCCTCCTTTGTCGGTGTTGGGGAGGACGACTTGGACATGGTGTGCTCCGACGAGACCGACTTGCTTGGATCTTTTGTTGGGGACGACGCCGTCTGAACTGGGTCCGTCGCAGGTGGGGGCACAGGAGATAGTGCCTTTTGTGGGGTAGCCACCTGAGAGGAGGAGGGCGTAGCTTTCTGTTTTCTGAGGGCCTCAATGTAGGCCATCTCTTCTTCAGTGATCTGGGGAATTTTTGGTTCCATGGCTGGGGAGGTTTGGTTGGAGAGAGAGTGGCAATTATCTTGAAGGAGAGAAGAGAGGATAGAGAAATCGGTGCCGCTCTAGGTTTTCCCTGGTTGCCTTATATAATCTCCAAGCAAAAATCTATCCAAATTGAGCCGTTGCCAAATCTATTCAAATAAGGGAACCGAATACTTCTCAAACGGCCACAAGATATTCTGAACCAGAAGGGAACCCATAAATAGCTTCATCATGATATTCTCAGAGCAATTAAATCAAAATCGGGCTTCAAATCGGCTGAAATCTCTGAGAACAAAACGGCTATAAGTGCAATTACTGATCTCGGGAAGCGTACGCTGTCAGAGCAAAATTCAAATTCTAGCCGTTGAAGCGGCTTGCCCAGTTCCTTTCCTCAGAGAATGACACAGAACTAGGGAGATATGGGCACATTTGATGTAGGGAACCAAGCAAACACTCAAGAAAAGTACATACCCATAGAAATAAAATTAGGAAGGCAATTTGACATTACACAGATAATTCCCAGTGTGGACTAAACAAAGGATCATAAGGAATTATGCAATGTAATCAGGCTTAGGGACGGCTTATAGTCAATCATCATTTCGGCTTGTAATGTAGGATAGATGTGATCAAATTGACTATTTTAAGGCTGACAAAGAGATATAGACATGCACAGGATATATTATGAAAGAATATGTGATCATGCCATAATTAAGAATATGCTTTAGAATCAATATTACAGGACATGCGAGGTCAGCACAAGAGCAAATATCATCAATATTGTCAATGAGACCATAAAAGAGATCAAGTCTAGTCAAAGCAAGGGAACTAGTAATGGAAATGGAACTACTAGTTTAGGGAAGTCATTCCTAGGAGTAATCTAAAGGATTCAGAAGGTTCTCGATTGAGTGCTTTAGTGAATATATCGGCAATTTGATCTTCCGTCCTACAATGGTCTAGCAGAATGTTCCCTTTTTCAACATGATCACGCAAGAAATGATGCCTAATATCAATATGCTTAGTTCGAGTATGATGCACATGGTTCTTGGATATGTTGATGGCACTAGTATTGTCACATAAGATCTTGAGTGGACCAAAAGACATACCAAAGTCCGCAAGTTGTTGTTTGAGCCAGAGGAGTTGGGAACAACAAGCAGCAGCTGCGATGTACTCAGCTTCCGTAGTGGAAAGGGCTACTGAGTTTTGTTTCTTTGAGCCCCACGAGATCAAGCAGGGACCAAGGAACTGGGCCATTCCAGAGGTGCTCTTGCGATCAACCAAGAACCCAGCATAGTCTGCATCCGTGTATCCAAGAAGGTTGAAGTGATAATCTTTGGGATACCAAAGACAGAGGTCGTCAGTTCCCTTCAGATAGCGAAAAATGCACTTCACTTCCGTTAAGTGAGATTCCCTTGGATCAACTTGAAACCTGGCACATAGGCACACAGCAAACACAATATCTGGTCTACTAGCGGTTAGATACATCAACGAACCTATCATACCACGATAGAGCTTCTCCTCAACCCTTTGTCCAGTATGATCAGCAGTGAAACGAGTTACAGGGGAGATGGGAGTAGAAATGGGTTTGCTGGAATCCATTTTGAACTTCTTCAAGAGTTCCTTCAGATACTTCTGTTGATGGATTTGGATCCCATCTGCCTTCTGAGTGACTTGCAATCCCAGGAAGAATGTGAGTTCCTCAATCATACTCATTTCGAATTCGCTGCTCATTAAATTTTTGAACTTTTCTACAAGAGACGGGTTAGTGGAACCAAAAATAATATCATCTACATATACCTGGACCACTAGAATGTCACCTTTCACATCCAGGATGAATAGAGTCTTGTCGATCACACCACGGCGATATCCATTTGCTGTTAGGAACTGGGCAAGGCGATCATACCAAGCACGGGGAGCTTGTTTTAAGCCATAGAGTGCCTTGTCCAAGAAATACACGTGGTCAGGGTGATCATCATCCTCAAATCCTGGAGGTTGCTTGACGTATACTTCCTCTTGAAGGATGTCGTTAAGGAACGCAGTCTTCACATCCATTTGAAAGAGCTTGAAGCCTTTGTGAGACGCATAAGCAATGAGCAATCGAATAGCTTCCAGTCTTGCTACAGGGGCAAATGTCTCATCATAGTCAATTCCTTCTTGTTGATTATATCCTTGAGCAACCAATTGAGCTTTGTTCCTTGATACTGCACCCGAATCATCCAGTTTGTTGCGAAAAACTCACCTAGTTCCTATGATGTGTCGATTAGGAGGACGAGGAACTAGTCTCCAGACTTTGTTCCTTTCGAACTAGTGAAGTTCTTCTTGCATAGCAATGATCCAGTCGGCATCTTTCAGTGCTTCCGTAATGTTCTTGGGTTCTATAAGAGACAGAAAGGCATTGAAAGCACAAAAATTCATATCCTCAAATTCGTACCTGGCCGGGGGCTTGGTTGTCCTTTTGTCTCTGTTAGGAACAAGCAAGTCAGTTCCTGGAGGTTCAGCTTCTGTAGGGGTGGTAGCTGAAGAAGAGGCGACAAGTTGATCATTGTCCGTTCCCTGTATGGTCGTATTGACTTGAGCAGTTGGATCAGAGGGAACTGGGACGGAGATCACAGCTTCTGGTTGAGTAGGAGGAGCTGGAGAGCTTTTTGTGGATGTCGACTCCTTGGGGTCAATCAAAGGAGTTGAGATGGGAGAGTTAGCGAAAGAGGGATAGGAATTTGGCTTGGAGGGTGCTTCATCATCAGAGTCTGCACTTGGTCGTTGAAATGGATCTTTCGAGGGAACTGAGGGATCCTGCACAGACTTTGAAGGCAATTTTTCATTGAAAACAACATGAATACTTTCCTCTACCTTTTTTGTCCGTTTGTTGAAGACTTTGTAGGCTTTGCTGTTTGAAGCATATCCGATGAAAATCCCTTCATCGCTTCGTGGATCAAACTTCCCCAGATTGTCCTTCCCATTATTGTGAACAAAGCATTTGCATCCAAAGACACGCAGATGAGAAATGTTGGGAACTCGGCCACGAAGGAGCTCATATGAAGTCTTCTCAAGCATAGGGCGTAGCATGGCCCGATTTAGGATATAGCAAGCTGCATTGATGGCTTCTGCCCAGAAAGATTGAGAGAGCCCACTTGAGATTAGCATGGTGCGATCCATATCTTCCAAAGTTCTGTTCTTCCTTTCAACAACCCCATTCTGTTGTGGGGTGTAGGGAGTTGAGAAATTGTGATCGATTCCATGTTCCCTGCAAAAGGTTATAAAATCTCCATTTTCGAACTCAGTTCCATGATCGGAACGAATGGCTCGAAGAGATACATTCAATGATCTTTCAAGCAAGGGAATTAGCTCACTAAACCTATCAAAGACTTCACTTTTAGATTTTATAAATAATGTCCAAGTGAATCTTGAATAGTCATCAACAAGTACAAGAATATACCTGTTACCACCAATGCTTTGAACTCGCATAGGACCGCAGAGATCCATATGAATGAGTTCCAGAGGTTTGGAGGAGCTTACCAGTGTTTTGGACTTAAAGGAACTGCGGACTTGTTTCCCTTGAACACAGTTAGAGCAGATTTCTGACTTGTCAGCATTTATTTTAGGAAGGCCACGAACCAGTTCCTTTTGGTGCAGCTTGTGAATTAACTTGATGCTTGCGTGACCAAGTCGTTGATGCCAGAGGTTTGTTTGATCGTCAATGGAAGAGAGACACAACTTCTCTTTGGGGACGAACTTTGGATCAATGATGTAGACGTTATTGAACCTTTTTCCTTTCAGGATCACAGTTCCATGTCTGTCTTCCACGAAACATTCCTTTGAGGTAAAGCGAACCTCATTTCCCCCTTGATCACACAGCTGTGACACACTTATTAGATGAAAACCTAAATTTTCAACAAGATTAACGTTACTTACCTTAATGTGATCAGTGAGATTCACACTTCCAGTTCCACAGATTGTTCCCTTTCTCTTATCTCCGAAGGAAATGGTTCCTCCTCGGTGTTGCTGAAGTGACGACATTTTCTTTTTGTTTCCGGTCATATGGCACGAGCATCCACTGTCTATGTACCATTTGTCTTGTTGTCGCACTTCATCCTGCACAAGGGAACTCAAACTTTTGGAACCCAGCTAAGCTTAGCTTTTCTGGGTGAATGAGGTTGAAATCTTGTCTGTGGGTTAGAGGCAGGAATAAAATAACAAGGATCATTCAAATCATTAATGGTATGCATGTGATACCCCGTATTTTTGTAAGCTATTTCTGGAGTTCCGGGATTTTTCCCGAGTACCCGTTATGTACGTCGGATTTAATTCAGATAGTTGGAGACATTCTATAATGTGCTCTGTATCTGTAATATTTTTCTCAGTGAAATAATATACAGACGACGTGCTTTGGATTTTAATACTCGTTCGCGTACGATAATTTTATCCCGGGTTAATATCGTTTTCATCTAAGAGCTGAGGAGGCGTCAAAGCCAAGGGCGGCGCCCGCCATACAGTGGCGGCGCCCGCCGTCACAAGGCTCGAGGGGCAGGCTGGGTCTTCTCCTAGCTGGGGACGCCAGGCCTATTGCGGCGCCCACCGTCGTCATTGTCCGGAGGTCCTTGCCCGAAGGTCGCCGGCGTGGCTCTGGCAGCGCCGGAGTAGCTCGTCGTAGGGCCATCATGGTGTTTCCTGGCATTTGCTATAAAAGGAGGTGTCTGGGAGGGGTTTTTGAGCTCAATCCACAGCCCAAGCTCTCCCAAATTCTTGCCTCACCGGAGTTCTTGCCTCGCCGGATTTCTGAAGTTTTCGCCGGTGTCGTTTGGTGGTGTTTCCTGAGTGCCTTTGTGAAGCTTTTGGTAGCCTTGGAGGTTAGAAACCAAAGCAAGTCGAAGGAGGCCGAGTCGCTCGTGTTTTGGGTGAGTTTTCTCGCCGCTTCTGTCGTCTGAGTTCTTCACGGCGACCGCCACGTTCTTCACGGTGCCCGCCGTGATGAACTGCGGCGACCGCCGCCAAGAACGGCGACCGCCGCCAAGAACGGCGACCGCCGCCAAGAACGGCGACCGCCGCCAAGAACGGCGACCGCCGCCAGTGGCCAGAAGCCCCTTTGTTGGCTTGGTCTTGGTAGTCGTCGTTGTGGCGTCGTTCCTTTCGTCGTTTTTAGATTCGTACTGTGGTTATGTCGGATCTAACTTAGGGTTCCTTTTATGGGTCGACTCGAAGGTCGTTGTGCTGTCAGAGCTATACCCGTGTCGAGCCCGGAATCCCGTCGTCGTCGTTAGGCTTGTTTCTATTCTGCGGATTAAGGCAAGTGGCGGTTCGCTCTTGCTCATTCGTTCCATATTTACATTAATTATCAGTAGTTTATCTGAGTAATTAATTTGGAATGAATACTCTGTTTGTCTGGAAATGGTTTTGGTAAACTGTTTTGGAAAACAAAATATTGATATTATAATAGGTTGTATATCTGTTAGAACATCGCTATTACTTGTGATCGCCTTTCGGGCCTTTATGTGGATTTATTCTGTAACTGTTATTGTGTTGTATCTGTGTGGTTAGCACTGTTAGTTAAGAATGTACTCGGACTCCGTCCGGTCGTTTCTTTATAATCTGGTATCGGGGTGGCTCGTCTCCATCTGGTACTATTCTAAGATCATGAT
Organism: Rheum nobile; assembly: GCA_027886185.1. Lineage (NCBI taxonomy): Eukaryota > Viridiplantae > Streptophyta > Magnoliopsida > Caryophyllales > Polygonaceae > Rheum > Rheum nobile. Next base: position 1,138,636 of record WOAB01000207.1, on the reverse strand, counting down.
CGGTCTCTTTCACAAGTGTGTAGAGGCAGGACACTTAACTGGTGTCACAAACCTTCCGGTGTGCGTCACTCTCGACGAAACATATACTAAGATGTGTCGTCCCAATGGTGGGGTACACATGTAAAAGTCTAATAGCGTGATGCGTGTTTTTGTAATATAAATAAGATAAGTGCTACTCGACGCACATAATTAATAAACCTTTGGCGAGTAGTGCAGCTAAGTTATAGTGCAACTAGGAAAACTCGTCTCGACTTTGATCATAGTACGTTCTCTTTCCAATCTGGATTCGCTGTATGCGATGAGGTTGGTCGTGAACCGAAGCATCTCAGTCAACTTTTAAATCATTGTTGTATGATTCTGTAAACATTCCAGATTTGTCATATTTCCTTAAAGACTCAATCTCTTGGAGTCTCTTTTTGAGTCAATTTTTGTGAAGATTCAGTCTTCCAGAATCTTCTCTTGTGCATACCTCTTGTTTATTCCAGTAGGAGTATGATGGTTGGCTATCGTCATCGGTTATTATTCGAGAAGCGATGAGTCTAACCTAATACGACTGCTTCAAACCATTCTGCTTTATACCCTTGCTAGTCTATTCAAGTAGACTAACCCACAAACTTTGTTCTCCGCATATGGGCTGGTGTCATCCGTTCGATTCGGCACATCAGATAGGAAGTAGTTCAGAAGAACAGAAGGACTATGGAGTCGACGGTGGTTTCGAATATTTTAGCTATTTTGTTAATCAGGTTGAGATCTCTTGGGCAATGACCAGTGTGGTCAAGATTTTTGTTTGTAATGTATTTCATAAGACTTCCGCTGTATCCTACTTTATAAGACTTCCACTGTATTTGGTTTAAACTCTGTGTTAGCCTATTCGGGATTGGGTTGTAATCCCGTAACTCATGTTTCTTTAACAATGTTATGTTTTGGAATTGAATGCTTTGATCATTATGTATCATTTGTATTTCATAAATTGTATTTAAATGGTAAAACCTTGGGTGATCTCGGTAAGGAACACTGGGGTCACTGGCGGTAATACCTTTCCAAAAGGGTTAAGTTTTGGGGGTATTACAGTTGTGGTATCAGAGCCAAAGGTTTTAAAACGGGTTTGGGATTTTTTTTATAAACCATTTATCCGTTTTCGAAAATGCTTTAAAAGGGGCTATGAATTTTCAAAGTAAAAAGAATTTAAAAACACCGTTCATAGTCATGTCTTCTAGATAGTCTGATATAGTAAGCTTGCTTCTATGTCTAGAAAGACTAACTCGATTCCTCGTTGTCCTATAGGATGGGTGCATGTCTCTCTCTCAGATCGGGGTCGGAAGAGGCCAAGACAGACCCGCCATATCCAGGCAGGCTAGATTTTCCGATCCCTCAGCGATGTTTCGAGGTTGGAGGCCCGAGTAGCCCACCCGAGGACATCAAGTATGTGATTCCCGAGTCTGTTGTCCTTACGCCTAGGGATGCAGTGATCACTGTAACTGCACTTGTAGAGCCACTCAGGGAGGAAGCAGTGCAGGAAGTGGGTGAGTCATCTAGATACGCCTTAGGGCATTACGATGACGATTACCAGATAGAGATGGTCCCGGAAGGGGACGAGGATGACGAAGATGAGGAAGAAGAGATGCTAGAAATAGATCCTGTCAAGGACGAGGATATGATCGAGATTGATCCCGAGGATGAGGATCCCATCGAAGATGATCCTGAGGAGGACCCCGAGATGGACCTGGAAGAGCAGAGCCAGGAACCAGACAACTTGAGGCACTTGCTTGTGGATAGTCAGGAGCCGGGGGTGCAGTTTATTCCCCCCAGTCCAGAACTATCACCAGTACCGGCTTATGCGCTCATGACTGATGCTGGTTGGGAGGCACTGTACGTTGAGCACGGTATTGGGAGGAGTGGCCCGACCATGATCTACGAGGACTATCCGCCTACTCCGCCTTGGAGGAGGAGATCAGAGGCTGGGTTGAGAGAGATCCTTCGCCAGAGCGAAATGAGCTCTCATATGGAGAAGCAACAGTAGATGGATCAGGCGATCGCTAGCGCTCAGAGGAGGGCTGGAATAGGAGGACCTCTTATGGACGATCCTTTCTTTTCCACGACTGAGATTGGGTCTGAGTCACCAGAGCCGTGTGACCCAGGACCGAGCAGGGTGCGAAACCCATCGCCAGAGCTCGATGGTGAGTCTAGTCCGAAGAGACCTTGCACGAGTAGTCAGTCTTATAGGAGATGTTTTGGAGCGCCTTGATGAGGATTGGCGTTGCCTATCGTAGTAGTTCCCTTTCTTAGTATTTCAGTATGTACTTTGTGTAACATTTCAGTATTGCGGCAAGTACTCTGTGAAACACTTTTATCTTCGAGCAAGTTTTGTCCTAGCGCTCGGATGATAGACTTATGTGTAGCTTGTAAAATAGTTCCAGTTCATCTATAAAATACCCAGTTGGTCTATTCCGAGTAATTTTGCTACATTAAGTTTATGGAATGAATATTAATGTATGAAATATTGGAATTTGATCGGTAAACAGATGGTGAACACAAGGAACACAGTTAGAGCTGGTGTTGGAACTAGTCAGGGTCCCAGACCAATCAGAAGAGATGTTGGCCAAGATGAGCATGTATCTGAATCCCATAATCAATCCAGGGACAATGATCAGGATCAGAGTAATGCACCAGTGGTGTTTGATGCTGCAGCAGTGGAGACAATTCGGGGAATTGTCATGCAGGCTATCGCTGATGCTATGCGACCTATTGCACCTCAAGCGCAAGGTGTGAAAATTCCCCAACGGTTCCTAGATTTGAGGAGCCAAGAAACCCTGATGTCCAGGAGAATACAGTCAGGACTAGGGACAACTATGGTCATGCTCTGAAGACCATCAGTTCTATGAGGCCTGACAGCTTCAACGGAAAAGGGGAGCCAGTCAAGGTGACCCATTGGTTCTCTCACATGGAACGGCTGTTCCGTAATGTGGACTGTACTGAGGCCGAAAAGGTCCACATAGCTTCTCTACAGCTGAAGGAGGATGCTAGTGAATGGTGGGAGAGTACAGGCTTAGCTGATAGCCCTGTATTGACCTGGTCGATGTTTAAGACCAAAATGGTTGACCGTTTCTTCTCTCATGCTATGAGAGAGGAGAAACACAAGGAGTTTCTGTACCCCAAGACTGATGGATTGAAGGTAGCCGAGCTGGCAACCAAGTTCAATCATCTTCTGCAGTACGCCCCAGCTGAGATAACCAGCGAGGCACAAAAGATCTGGTACTTCCACGAGTGGATGAGTCCAGATATCAAGCCGTTGATGGTGCACCACAGATGCTCTACTCTGGAGCAGTATGTGGATGTTGCCTACAAGCTGGAAGTGACTCTGAAGGAGTCAACGAAGAGACGCATCCGACAAAGGTCGATGCAGATGCAGAATCAGAATCAGGGTGGTGGATTCAAGCGACCTGCGCCACCGTCTAGCTTTGCCAAGTCTGGCCGAGCAAAGACGGACATGACTCACAGAGGGTCAACGCAGCAGTCCAGTCAGAGCAGAAGTTCAGTTCAGTGTTATAACTGTGGTGTTGCGGAGCACAAGAGCAATGAGTGTCAGAAGGAGAAGAGATCATGCTTTGGGTGTGGACGTGATGGTCATCTGCAGAAGTTCTGCAAGCAGGGGAAGCAGAAGGGAGTAGAGTCACAGCAAGGGTCAGTTCATCAGAGCAACCGACCTAGGTTCAAGCCTGCCGAGACTCCTAGCCCGTCAGTTCAGACGACTGCTCAGAACAGGGGAAAGGCCCCAGTTGTTTCTGGAAGTCAATGTCAACGCTTGTACGAGATGCGTGAAGCAGATGGACCCAATGCTCCAATTGCTCAAGGTACTTTATACCTTCACTCTACTTCAGTGTGCATTCTATTTGATTCTGGTGCTACGCATTCCTTTATTTCGGATAGCTGTGTTAGCAAGTTAGACTTAGTGTGCAATGATTCGTGCAACCCTTTCGTCGTTAGTCTTCCTAATGGAGAACGTTTGGTGGGAACCAAACATCTGTCCGACTTTCCGATTACCATTCAGGGTAAGGAGTTTGAGGCAGATCTGATCTGTATAGCCATGGCACCATACGATATTATCCTCGGTATGGATTGGCTGACGCGTCACAAGGCAGTGATCGACTTCAGTTCAAGAACGGTGACGGTGTCATCTGGGGGCCAGTTCGTGTGCAAGTTCAAAGGTCGGAATGACGCTGATAACGACAAGCTGATCAATGTGATGGCTACGTTTAAGCTACTACGACAAGGATGTGTCGGGTACCTTTGCTACTTGGATTCGCCCGCGAAGTATGGACCTGAGGTTTTTGATATTCTTGTAGTTAGGGAGTTTTCGGATGTCTTTCCGGAAGAAATTCTTGGATTACCCCCGAACCGTGACGTAGAGTTTTCAATTGATCTTGAGCCTGGTACGACGCCGATTTCCAAATCACCGTATCGGATGGCTCCAGCTGAGATGCAAGAATTGAAGAATCAACTTGAAGATCTTCTTGACAAAGGTTATGTCAGGCCGAGTGCATCGTCGTGGGGTGCTCCGGTATTGTTCGTCAAAAAGAAGGACGGATCGTTCCGACTTTGTATCGACTACCGAGAGTTGAACAAGGTGACGATCAAGAACAAGTATCCTTTGACTAGGATTGATGACCTGTTGGACCAGTTGCAGGGAGCAAAGGTTTTCTCCAAGATCGACCTGAGATCTGGATATCATCAACTCAGGATTCGTGAGCAGGACATTCCTAGAACTGCGTTTAGGACCAGATATGGTCATTACGAGTTCGTAGTGATGCCTTTTGGGCTTACAAATGCTCCAGCTATCTTTATGGATTTGATGAACCGATGTTTTCACCAGTACTTGGATAAGTTCGTGGTGGTCTTCATCGACGGCATTTTGATCTATTCTCCGAATGAAGAAGTCCACGAGGAACATCTGCGGATTTCTTTGTCAATCCTTAGACAACATCAGCTTTTTGCTAAATTGTCTAAATGTGAATTCTGGATAAAGGAAGTGGCTTTCTTAGGCCACGTGATCAATAAAAATGGGGTTATGGTTGATCCCCAAAAGATTGAAGCGGTGGCTAATTGGACACAGCCCCAGAACGTGAAGGAGGTGCGCAATTTTCTTGGACTTGCCGGGTATTACAGAAGGTTCGTAGAAGGATTTTCAAAGATCGCTCTACCTATGACCAATCTACTCCGTAAGGTTCACAAGAAGTTTGTCTGGAATGACAAGTGCGAGACCAGTTTCCAGGAGTTGAAGCGACGGCTGACCTCGGCACCCGTGTTAGCACTCCCAGAAGGGAACGGCGATTATGTGGTCTATAGTGATGCTTCAAAGTGTGGTCTTGGTTGTGTTTTGATGCAGAGGGGCAGAGTCATTGCTTATGCATCCAGGCAACTCAAGACGTACGAGGTAAACTATCCGACACATGATCTTGAGCTAGCAGCGGTTGTCTTTGCGCTGAAGATTTAGAGGCATTACCTCTACGGTATAAGATGCCAAGTCTTCACTGACCACAAAAGTCTCAAGTATATATTTACTCAAAAGGAGCTGAATATGAGACAATGCCGCTGGCTAGAGTTGCTCAAGGACTACGACATATAGTTGATGTATCATTCGGGCAAGGCTAATGTAGTAGCTGATGCACTAAGCCGGAAGACAACGCACAAGACTGTAGTTGCTCTACTTACTGCTCAGACCAAGCTAAACCAAGAGTCATGTGACGTTGAAGTTCTTTATGATCAGCGTAGATGTTTCCTGAGTATGATGGAAATTCAGGCTACACTGCTGGATCAGATCAAAGAAAAGCAAGTCGATGACATCATCTTGGTGAAGTTAAGCAGTGAAGTGATGGATGGGAAAGCTCCCAGTTTTGTGGTTCAGGATGATGGATCACTTTGGTTTCAGGATCGGATCTGTGTGCCTGACACAGAAGGTCTTCGTCAGTTGGTGATGAGAGAAGCTCATTCATCTGCTTATTTTGTGCATCCTGGCTCTAGCAAGATGTACAAGGATCTCAGGAAGAAGTTTTGGTGGCCAAACATGAAGTGGGACGTAGCAGACTTTATGGCAAAGTGCTTAACTTGCCAGAAGGTCAAGATCGAACACCGCAGGCCAGGTGGTGAGTTGCTACCTCTCCCAGTGCCAGAATGGAAATGGGAGGACATCGCCATGGACTCCGTCACTGGGCTACCCAAGACTCAAAGTCAGAGAGATGCTATCTGGGTAATTGTGGATAGGCTTACGAAGAGTGCTCATTTCATAGCCATCAAGACCACATGGGAAACCCAGAAGTTAGCAGAAGTCTATCAGAAGGAGATTGTCCGCTTACATGGCATTCCTAAGACCATTGTATCGGATCGAGATGGCCGTTTCATGTCAAGGTTCTGGCAGGAACTTCATAAGGCTATGGGAACCGAGTTGAGGTTCAGCATCGCGTTTCATCCTCAGACAGATGGCCAGTCTGAAAGGCCCATCCAGACCCTGGAGGATATGCTTAGAGCTTGTGTACTCGATCGTCCGACTAGCTGGGAGGACAGCTTAAGTCTGATTGAGTTCACGTACAACAATAGCTGGCATGCTATAATCAAGATGGCTCCGTTTGAAGCTTTGTATGGTCGCAGATGCAGATCTTTGATTTGTTGGGATGATAATGCCGACAAAATTCTCCTTGGACCAGAGTTGGTCGAAAGGACGGCTTCAGACATTGCTTTGATCAGACAAAGGATGTTGACCGCTCAGAGTCGACAGAAGTCCTACGCAAATCGGAAGCGCAGGACTGTCGAGTTCGAGGTCGGTGACAAGGTTTTTGTCAAGGTATCGCCATCCAAAGGAGTTTTCAGATTTGGTAAGCGTGGGAAGCTTAACCCTCGCTACGTGGGACCATTCGAGATTCTGGATAGAGTAGGATCTCTAGCGTACCGCTTGGCATTGCCGCCATCAGCTCATCCAGTGCATAATGTGTTCCACGTCTCTTTGCTCAGGAAGTATGTGCCAGATGAGTCTCATGTGCTGAGTTATGAGGACATCGAGATTCAAGCTAATGGTACTTATGAGGAGATGCCCGTGCGCATTTTGGAGCGTCGTGAGAAGCAGCTGCGTAGCAAGATCATACCGTTGGTACGGATTCAGTGGTCCAAGTCTGGATCGGAGGAAGTTACTTGGGAAACGTGGGAAACCGAGTCAGATATGCTCAGGCGTTTTTCCGAGTTATTTTTGTAGGATCGTGATTGTTAGATAAAAACTTAAGGAACTCAGAATATCAATTCTCAGTTCCTTTCGCAACGGAAATAAACAATCAAACCAATGACCAGTTCCTTATAGTGGAAACCTTTGATTGCCAACTAGCAATCTAGGATAAAAACCACTACCTTTCTTTCGAAAGGATTTCAAAGTCTACTTCTTGATTTCTTATCTCTTTTGGTTACAGCTTATCCTAGGAATGAACACACAGTTCCTTTGCCTTACACACAGTTAGACAATCCTAGATAACTTAACACAATCAATAATCAATCCAAGAAACAGACTTTCACACCTAGGAACTATCACTTACAGTCACAGGAACTTAGCACTCAGCTCTTCTTCCTTGACTGGTTCCTCTTGATCTCGGTTTGCTTTGATGATCTTGTTTGGAGGTTCACACTAGATATTTGCTAATGAGTGTGAGTCGTGTTTTTGGTGCTTGAAAATAACCCTTGGATTAGTCTTCCTTTTATAGAGGATTCTTCGCAGCTCGATCCTCTCTGGGTTCCCACAGATTGAGCTTGCCCTAGGATGAGTGGTTCTCCTTGGTCCACGTTGTTCTTGGCATATGCAAACAACCTAGGCAGCTCAGAATCCTTCTAGGTTAGTCAACCTCTTCAGCCAAGTCGTTCTCCAGCTTCCTTCTTCTGAGGTTCAATAATCTGGGCACTTGGGAACTGTCTTCTGGACAGCGACATGTTCCATGTCCTGTCGCTTTCACCTTTTCTGTCCGAGGTTCAGCGTCTCTAGGTTTCTTGTTGTTTTGCTCTTGGACAATGGCAGGCTTTTGGAAGCTTCGGACAAGTCGTTTTCAACAACTTTTGTCCGAGATTGTGTGTCCCCAGATTTCTCGGGAATCGCAATGTCGCATGCTGCGTTCTGGGCACACCTGAGTTCCTCTGGTTTCCTTCATCTGTCTTGTTCCTTTGGTTCCCTTGTCCTGTTTGGCTTTCTTGCCTTCGGTATGTTCCTGTGGTTCCTTAAAACACATCTTTGAGATAAAACATTAGTATCATAATATTTGTCATCGTCAAAAATAGAGAAACTGAGGAAAGGAACTCTCAGGGGAACTTAAATTCCAGAGTTCCATTTCCTAACAATTTCCCCATTTTTGATGATGACAAATACAAGGAACCTTGCAACATAATAGGACTTTGAATTTCATGAGACCATATTGAGTTTAAGGAATTGCAACATTACAGATTAATGATAGAGCATTCAATGGTTCCAAATTCCCCCTAAGCAAGTGAACGAGTTTATTTCAAATTCCCCCTTAGAAGTAGAACTAGTTCAGAGTTCCTATTAGTTTAGTAGTCTCCAAAGTTCAAGGTTCCTATCCTTTTCTTCCCCCTTTTGACATCATCGAAAAGATTAAGTACGAGTTAAGAACATGATATCCAAGAGAATATACAATTGCATCAAACCCATAATAGAAGCATAATGGAAACTTAAGGCAAAGGCAAATTAGTCATAGAAACGAAGCCAAAAGATAATCAATAAAGCTTAAACTGATCATTGTTCAAGGACGGGTACGACACAATACAACCAACATAAGCCAATAACAAAAACAACAAACTGCAAAGACAACAACAAAAGCAATCATTAGGAAAGACGACAAATGGATAGAAGAGGGGAGTAGGATCCTAAGGGAAACTACTAGCACGCTGTGGTGTTTTAGCACTGGGAACCAGAACAAGCGTTCCTATGGCAAAGCAGCGGCCTCCTCTTCAGCATCTTTGTCGACAGTTCCTACATTTTGGCCCATGGCCTGATGAGCACTGATTGCATCTTGCCAATCCTTCTGAAGAACTTCTACCAGAGCCGCAACAGCAGAACTTATACGCCCCAACTCTCTTACTTGATCATGGAGGGCGACCGGAATAGCAGTCGAGCCCACCATGATAGCCTTTTCAATACGATCCAGAGCAGTAAGGATCGCAGAGGAGTCTTGAGAGGGGTTGAGATGTGGCTGGGAACTAGAAGGGGCCTTGGAACTGGCCTTTTCCTTAGGCAGTTTAGCTTGAGCTTTAGAAGGGGGGTCTTGTTGTTCCTTTGTCTTCAACTTCCGAACTGTGGCCATGGTAAGACACTTGCTGTAGACTGTCTTAGGCAGATCAATTGGGTACTGGTGAAGGTTGGAGAGAATGTTTTTGATGATGTGAGGGAAGGGTAAAGCATGGGAGTCATGGGATGAGCAGAACTGCATGTGGGCTAAGACAATGCGAGGGAGATCCAATTGAACACCAGAGAGCACCTTGTCCATGTAGATGGCATCTGTGATGAGAACATTGTTCCGGTGCTCCTGTCTGGGAACCAGATTACGGGTGATCCAGAAGTGTAACAACCTGTTTGCGATGGAGAGATCCTTTGTCTCCAAAGATGAGGGGGAGGCGCCATCATAGATGTTCTTGACCACTGCTCCCTTGGATTTGTAGCCCTTTCCTTTGGGCCATCCCTTCTTTTGAGGCAGAATGCCAAACCCAGACCTTGACTCGATCCCTAGAGCAGACGCAATTAGATTGGCGGACAGAGGATAGTTGGTTCCCTTCCATATAAGAATGGCGTCGTTACAGGGAGAGTTCTCCTTTGCAGGCACAAACTCCATAGACTGGTAAAACAAGCGGACAATCTCATCAGAAGCAGAGAAGGGTTCAAACAGCATCTCGTCCCATCCTTGAAACTGCAGCAGAGAATGGAACTCATTCAGGGCTTCTCCAAACATTTCCTCATCTTCTTCTTCCAGTTCTTGGGTCCAGAACTCCTTGCCGATTATGAGAGGCTTAAGGATCTTCCTCTTAGAGAAGAAAGAGGAGACCTGACCCAGGGAGGAGGAGGCAGAGAGGGAGGTGATTTTGGCTCTTTTTGTGGATTTGGTTTCATAGGGAACTATGGCTTGGGAACTCCTCTTTCTTTGTTGCATTCTAGTGGCGACAGAGGGACCAGGGTTAGAAGGGGTTTTGGATTTGAGGCTTACTGGTGAGGGATCAGTGCTGAGGAGATCTTGGAGAGACTTGTCAGGCGAGGAGTCATGAGAGCCCCCTTCGGAGACGGTTTTGGTAGCCGATTCTGAAGCCAGAGAGATGGCCATGGCTTTCTCCTCACCCTTAGGCTTTGTTGGCTCCTTGGGTTCCTTTTCGGCTTTCTCTTCAGGTTCCTCCACTATTTTCTCCACAGGTTTCTCTTCCGGTTGGGATTTATGAGAAGAGATGGCAGAAACGGGTTTAGAGGATGAAGCTGCCTTCTTTTCTCTGAAGGCTTTGAGAAGGGCAGCCTCCTCTTCATCTTGAACAAGGTTAGGGTTTGGATCGGCCATTTTTGAGGAGCTTAAGGATTTCTGTGTTTGAGAGAAATGAGAGGCAGAGGATCAGAGAGATGGTGAGTTGTGGGATCAGCTTGGAGCAAATGTGCAAATCTTTAAAGGTGATGAAGGCTGAGATGACCATAGAACCAAATCCAGCCGTTGAGAAGATCAAGGTAAATCTGGGGCATTGAATACTCTTGCAGCTTTTCGGAACGGCTAACCCATTTTCAAAAACTTATCCATTTAGAGAAGAGGGATGTCTGCCATCTGATAAGACCGTTCTGAGCCTCTGCAGATTGCCATAAATAATTTCTGGGAAATGTCAATCTAGCCATTGGAGAGACGTTTAATCCTGGTTCCTTTATGGCGAAGTGTTCAGCGTGCTAAAGGAACATATGGGAACCTTTGATGTGGGTTAACATAATGGAAGCAAAAAGTATGTTCCCATAAAAGGAATCAGGGTAGGCTCTTTATCGCATTGCACAATAATTCTCAGAGATGGTTTTAGAGATGGATCATAGAGAATTAACTTGAGCAATGAGGCAAGGGTGGGTCTTAGTACACAATCATCATTTCGGCTTGTATTGTTGGGAAAGAAATATGATCAGATTGTGACTTTTGGGCCAACAAGAAAACTTGAGCAATGAGGAATTGAAAGAATAATGAGGACCAAAAGGAGACGATCCAGAAAAATTTAATCTAAGCCTTTTTAAGAAACAATTATGACAAGAGGGGTTTGTAGCAAAAGATATAACACAAGGACATCAAGACTCAACAAGTTAAATATCTTAAACTAGTCAATCAGGGGAACTGGAAAGAATTCTTTGAACTGAGGTCACTACTGAGTAATAGGAATCATTCCTAGTTCCAATCTAAGGTTCTCGAAAGGAACTCTATTCAATGCCTTGGTGAATATATCTACAACCTGATCTTCAGTTCTACAAAATTTCATAATGATGTTTCCCTTCTCAACATGATCTCTAAGAAAATGATGTCTTATGTCAATATGCTTGGTCCTAGTATGATGCACAGGATTCTTAGAGATGTTTATGGCACTAGTGTTATCACAAAGAATAGTGAGAGGGCCATAAGGCATACCAAAGTCCGCGAGTTGTTGCTTTAGCCAGAGAAGTTGGGAACAGCAGGAGGCAGCCGCAATGTACTCGGATTCTGTGGTGGAGAGGGAGACTGAAACTTGTTTCTTTGATCCCCATGACACAAGGCAAGGGCCTAGGAACTGTGCCATTCCAGAAGTGCTCTTTCTATCCACCAAAAATCCAGCATAATCAGCATCAGTGAAACCCATGAGCTCAAAGGGACATTCTTTGGGGTACCAAATGCAGAGATCGTCCGTTCCCTTGAGATATCGAAGTATTCTCTTCACAGCAGCCAAGTGGGTTTCTCTCGGACAAGATTGGAACCTCTATAGAGCTTCTCCTCCACTAGAGGACTCGAGTGGTCCTTATCCAGATGGGCAATGGTGGATATAGGAGTGGAGAGAGGCTTGCATGAATCCATTTTGAACTTCTTCAGTAGTTCCCTGACATACTTTTGTTGATGGATTTGAATGCCATCTTCCTTTTGAGTGATTTGTAATCCAAGGAAGAATGTGAGTTCCCCGATTAAACTCATTTCAAATTCACTGCTCATCAAGTCTTTGAACTTGTCTACAAGGGACAAGTTAGTGGAACAAAAAATGATATCATCAACATAGATTTGAACCACTAAGATGTTACCTTCTTCTTCTAGGATGAAGAGAGTCTTATCAATAATTCCACGCCTGTAGCCATTTGAGAGTAGGAACTGGGCAAGACGATCATACCAAGCTCTAGGAGCTTGCTTGAGGCCATAGAGTGCCTTGTCTAGAAAGTAGACATGATCTGGATGATCATCATCTTCAAAACCTGGAGGTTGCTTCACATAGACTTCTTCTTGAAGAATTCCATTGAGGAAGGCCGTCTTAACATCCATTTGGAACAACTTGAACCCTTTGTGTGATGCGAAGGCAATCAACAATCTTATTGCCTCAATCCTTGCCACTGGAGCATAGGTTTCATCATAGTCGATGTCTTCTTGTTGATTGTATCCTTGAGCAACAAGTCTTGCTTTGTTCCTTATCACAGCTCATGTATCATCCAGCTTGTTTCTGAAGACCCATCTAGTTCCTATGATGTGTTTATCCTTAGGACGGGGAACTAGATGTCATACTTTGTTCCTTTCAAACTGATGAAGCTCTTCTTGCATAGCTTGGATCCAGTCCGCATCCTTCAGTGCTTCACCTATGTTCTTTGCACTAGTGGAAAAAACCCTAATAGAGGCGGGCATTTGGACACTTATTGAGGCGAACACCGTTCGCTTCAAATGAGGGGGCTGCAACAAGTGGGGATCCTTTTTTAGGCGGGCAAAATACGCCTCTAAAAGCCACTTGTTGAGGCGGGCCTACATAGGCCCACCTCAACAAGTGCCTCACTATGGCGCCAAAGTGAGGCACTTGTTGAGGCGGACCTATGTAGGCCCGCCTCTAAAAGTCCACTTGTTGAGGCGGGCCTCTATATGCCCGCCTCAACAAGTGCCTCACTATGACGCCATAAGGCACTTGTTGAGGCGGGCCTCTAGAGGCCCGCCTCAACAAGTGGCTTTTAGAGGCGGGTCTCCATAGACCCGCCTCTAAAAGTTATTTCAACAATTCGAGTACAACAACGCAAATGAAGGCCTCTAACTGGTACTTAGAAGGGAAAGACTTTTATTTCATTGGGTATAGTTGGGATGAGGTGTTGCAAGAATGGGACCAAAATCAACAACGATTAGCATAAACCATGACCCACAATTAAAGACATTTAGCAATAGCAAAGAGTTTCATATGTTCAAATGAAAATATTTAAAGAAGACAACTTAGACACACGGGGTGATCAGCACAAAGATTGCTGTAATCACACATCAATGTCTTCTTGGTGAGATTATAGAACCTTAAAGCTTACCTCCATCCTCAGGAATGTCAGAAGTCCATAAAGTGAGATTATCCCTCAAAAGTTGCAAAATCAAAGTGCTGTCTTTGTAAGACTCTTCATTAAGAGTGTCCAGATCAGAAATAGCATCATCAAAGGCTTGCTTTGCTAGGTGGCACGCTCTATTTGAAGACAATAAAACATATTAGAAAATAACCATTAAAAGGAAGATGAACAACAAAATAATGAGTCAACCACTTATTACCTTTCAGGTGAGTTCATAATTTCATAATAGAACACGGAGAAATTCAAAGCCAAACCCAAACGGATTGGGTGAGTTGCAGAATCAAACCCTGCAGTAACAAGAAGGGAATATTGTGGTTCGTACAAACATCTCCATATGCCCCTTCCTCTACAAGTCAGATTACTCAGAATGACAAACAAGAGATTATTCACCAACCAAAAAAAACAAGAGATTATTCTTATATTCAGATACAAACAGGATGGCATGCTATTCTACTTATAAGATGTAAGAAAAGTTTCATGCATCAGGCTGTAACGAAAGAAAATGATTCATTAAATCTGAAAGAGCAAAGCAAATAAACAGTACAGATGGAGTAAGTAAATGAGTATTGTTTAGACAAATTGTGCGAGTAAACTAGAACCGTGATAATCTTACTTAAACTGGTTCACATTAAAGCATTATAACCTCATAATCCAAATCTGGACACAAACTAATCTTCTAGGGTTACAAGTATGGTATAAACCCGAAATCCCCAGACTAAAAGAAGGCCCTCCATGGAAAACGCACACAATAGAAGTCGAAACAAATTCGCAACGAAATTACATGAAAGGATATCACTTCGCACTTAAATCCAGCAGAAAACCACGAAAATCCAAAGAAAAAATGAACGACACTTACGGAGATATGCCGTTCAATCAACCGCTTCTCGTAGAGAAGCCCAGATGTCTTCGAAACGACGGGCTCCTCCGGCACCTCACCGGAAACTGCGCCGAACAAAACAACAAGTTCAAGAAGAAGAAAATCAAAACAAACGAACGAACAAGAGTGATGAATGGGGAGAGATTTACTTGAGCAGTTCATGGCGATAGAGCAGAATTAGGGTTTCTGCGACAGGTTTCTCGAGGAGCGAGAGGTTAGGGTAGAAATTGCCGCGGAGAAACGGGGTGAGTGAAGAACAACTGAATGTTTTTAATTTAATTAGGGTAGACTTATAGAGGTGGGCCTAATATGTCCGCCTCTATAAGCTGAATGTAATGAGGCAATAGAGGCGGGCCTCTTTATGCCCGCCTCTATTGCATACATTTGTTGAGGCGGGCTATAATATGCCCGCCTCAACAAAAGTTAATAGAGGCGGGCTTTTTCGCCCGCCTCAATTATGTACCATTAGAGGCGGGCCTACTTTTGGCCCGCCTCTAATACTTTAGCGGGAATATTTTTTCGGAAATTTTTTGAGGCGTATAATTATTTGCCCGCCTCAATAGATTTTTTTGAGGCGTATAAAATAATTATCCGCCTCAAAAACCTGAAAAACTGATTGTGTAGGTCGTTATTGAGGCGTTTTGAAATATGTACGCCTCTAAAAAGGAGCCTCAAAAAGTGTTTTTTCCACTAGTGTTGGTTCCACAATAGACAGAAAGGCATTAAAAGCAAAGAAGGTTAGATGTTCATACCTGACTGGAGGCTTGACGACTCTTCTTTCTCTGTTGGGAGCCAGAGCATTTGATGTGGAGATATTCTGAGTTGAGCATTCAGCTTCCTTGTTAGGATCACCTTCTCCATTGAAGATCATGTGGGAAGATGAATCATTGAAGTCTCCACAGATGTTTTCGTCATACTCATGGTTCCCAGAAATGGATTGTTGTTCATTATCCATGGGAACCGGTGGGGGAGCCATTGGAGGGTTCCGATCAGCAGGACAGGAACTGGGAGGAGTGACATCTTCATCTGGATCTTCTTGAGATGACTTGGGAAATGGGTCTTCAAAGGAACTGGTGATGTTCTGTACAATCTTTCCAAGTGATTTTTCATTAAAAATAACATGAATACTTTCTTCTACCTTTTTAGTCCTTTTGTTGAAGACCTTGTATGCCTTACTGCATGAGGCATAACCAATGAAGATTCCTTCATCACTTCTTGGGTCGAACTTGCCAAGATTGTCCTTTCCATTGTTGTGCACAAAGCATTTGCATCCGAACACTCTCAGATGTGAAATGTTGGGAACTCTTCCTCTTAGGAGATCATAGGGTGTCTTCTCTGTGATTGAGCGAAGCATGGCTCTATTGATGATGTAGCACGCTGTGTTGATCGCCTCAGCCCAAAATGATTGGGAGAGCCAACTTGAGATCATCATAGTTCGAGCCATGTCCTCCAAGGTCCTGTTCTTCCTTTCTACTACTCCATTCTGTTGAGGAGTGTATGGTGCAGAGAAGTTGTGATCGATGCCATGCTCACTGCAAAAGGTTAGAAATTCTCCATTTTTAAATTCGGTACCATGGTCAGACCGGATAGCATTTAGTGAACAATCAAGAGATTTTTCTAACAAGGGAACCAAATCTTTAAAGCGGTCAACAACTTCACTTTTAGATTTAATGAAAATGGTCCAAGTAAAACGAGAGAAGTCATCGACAATAACAAAGATATACCTGTTCCCTCCTAGGCTTTGAACTCTCATGGGTCCACAAAGATCCCTGTGGATGAGTTCAAGAGGCCTTGAGGTGCTTACCATGTTTTTGGACTTGAAGGAGCTTCGAGCCTGTTTTCCTTTTACACAGTCAAAGCACAGTTCCTTAGATGTGCCACTTAGCTTTGGCAGCCCTCTGACTAGCTCCTTTGAGTGTAGCTTTTGAATCAGCTTGGTGCTAGCATGACCGAGGCGTTGATGCCACAAATCAGCTTGGTCATTCACAGTTGAGAGACAAAGTTTCTCCTTGGAAACAAAGGATGGATCAATTATGTAGACATTGTTGAATCTTTTCCCTTTTAGGATGATTTGTCCCGAGGAGTCAAGGACTGAACATTCGTTTGATCTGAATCTAACTTCATTGTTTCCTTGATCACACAGTTGTGACACACTTATTAGGTCAAAACCAAGATTATCAACAAGGTGAACTTTGTTTACCTGAATGTGATCGTTGAGTTTCACAGTTCCTATTCCACAGATTTTCCCCTTGCTTTTGTCTCCAAAGGATATGTTCCCTCCTTGGAGAAGTTGAAGAGAGGTCATTTGATTTCTTCTTCCGGTCATATGGCATGAGCAACCACTGTCAATGTACCATAGTTGGGGTTGCCTCTCTTCTTTCTGCACACAAGGGAATTAAGATTTCTGAACCCAGCGAAGCTTGGCTTTACTGGGGGGATTAGCATTCCGAGTCTGTGAATAACCAGGGAACTGGTTCCTTTCATGGTAATGAGTACTTTTCTCCTTTTCAAAGTTCCTTTTCTTAGCACAATCAGTGTTGTAATGACCATTCTTACCACAGTAGGTACATAAACGATTGTGAACAACATGTCCATATTTTCCTTTTCCTGGCCTAAAAGGTTTTTCAGTTTTCCTTTTGTTAAAATCAACATTGTTTCTAACCTTGCTATGGGCCATGTCAATATATTTTTTGTGAGCAAAGGAATTGGTGAACCATTGGTTTTCAGGAACCATCTTTTCTTTTCCCTTTGGTTCCTTCTTATGACTTTGAAAACCTTCATTGAGACGTTTGGCAACCTCAGCCTTGTTCTCAAGGACCATGATCTTCTCTGATAGGAATTGATTCCTATCACGAGAAGTGGCCAGAGCAATACTGAGGTTCTCATTCATCTCAACAAGTTCTCGCCTAGCCTTTTCTTCTTCAGCATCATTGTTCCCTTTATTATTGACATATCCTATTCCATGTCGTTGTCTCACAAAAACAGTTTGATTTATCATTTTTTCATTAATGGAATTAGTGAGAATGTCTAACCTATCCATTATGGATTGAAGCATGTTATTTCCAGGTGGATTAGCATGCAAGGGAACTTTGACAGAATCTAAGCTAGTTTCATCACAAGATTTGCAAGTTTTAAGGTGACTAGCATGCACATTCCTAATATCAATGAGTTTGGAGTGAGTTTCAGCTAGGTCTTTCTCAGTTTCATCAAGTTTCTTACTCCAAACAGAATTCTCAATAGTCAAGCAAGCAATTTCATCTTCACAATCATCTAGTTTCTGTTGAAGGGAACTGGTTTCCTTTCCTAGTTTCTTTATGATCTTAAGAAGTTGTTTCTTATCACAATCAACTAGGGATTTTAAGAGATCGTCAGAAGTTACCTCAAGGTCTTCTGAGTCGCTTGAGTCTCCTTTTTCCATGAGACATCTTCCTCCAGAGAAGCCACTGAGATCCAGTTCCTCATCTGAGTCTTCTCCCCATGAGGCTACAAGAGCCTTCTTTCTTTGAGGTTTTTCCTCTTCCTTGGACTCTTCTTTGTTGGGACAGTTCTTAGCGTAGTGTCCCTTCTCCTTGCACTCGTAACAGGAAACTTCCTTGAGATCTCTTCTTGGTCCATTGTGAGAGGAACTGCCCTTTTGGAATCTTCCCTTCACAAAGAATTTTTTGATATTCTTAGAGAAGAGGGCTGTTAGCTCATCCTCCTCTTCTTCCAGGTCTGAGTTCTCTTGCTCCATCTCGAGCCTTGAGAAGGCTTTGGATATCTTAAGGGCGATTCATTTCTCCAGTTTCTTATCGGCATTGGCTTTAGTGTGCTCTCCTTCTTCAACTTCCAGTTTCCCTATGACTTGGGTCAAGGGAAGGGATTGGATACCTGGAGTGTTCTTCATGATTCCCTTGAGAAGGGTGAACTTGGAGTTGAGTCCATTGATAATCACCAAGGACTTGGAGACTTCATCAAGATCAACTCCCGCCGCCGTCAACTTTCCAATTAATCTGTTAAAGCGAGAGTAGTACTCTGAGATGGTCTCAGTTTCCATCATTTTGAAGGTGTGGTATTCTTCTTTCAAAGCAAATTTTCTTCTTTGCTTTAGTTCCTCACTTCCTTCATGCATTTCCTTGAGAGCTTTCCACATCTCCTTGGCCGTCTTGATGCCTATGACTTTGTCCATGTCCTCTCTGTCCAATCCATTGAGGATGAACTGTCTTGCCTTGGCATTCTTCTCCATGATGACATAATGTTCTGGTTTCCAATCTTCTTCCTTCATGGTAAGATCGACGTGGCCATCTCCATTTTCGACTATCCTCCAGCATTGGTAGTCGTTGGTCTTGATGTGGCTTTCCATGCACTTTTCCCACCATGTTTCTTCTCCTTTCTTGCGAAGATGTGGCTTGTTGGTGGAGATTCTGAGCTCAAACCTGCTTGGTTGAGACATAATTTGCAAACTTTATCAAAGATCTAGAGTCTTTCCTACTCTGATACCAATTGTAGGATCGTGATTGTTGGATAAAAACTTAAGGAACTCAGAATATCAATTCTCAGTTCCTTTCGCAGCGGAAATAAACAATCAAACAAATGACCAGTTCCTTATAGTGGAAACCTTTGATTGCCAACTAGCAATCTAGGATAAAAACCACTACCTTTCTTTCGAAAGGATTTCAAAGTCTACTTCTTGATTTCTTATCTCTTTTGGTTGCAGCTTATCCTAGGAACGAACACACAGTTCCTTTGCCTTACACACAGTTAGACAATCCTAGATAACTTAACACAATCAATAATCAATCCAAGAAATAGACTTTCGCACCTAGGAACTATCACTTACAGTCACAGGAACTTAGCACTCAGCTCTTCTTCCTTGACTGGTTCCTCTTGATCTCGGTTTGCTTTGATGATCTTGTTTGGAGGTTCACACTAGATATTTGCTAATGAGTGTGAGTCGTGTTTTTGGTGCTTGAAGATAACCCTTGGGTTAGTCTTCCTTTTATAGAGGATTCTTCGCAGCTCGATCCTCTCTGGGTTCCCACAGATTGAGCTTGCCCTAGGATGAGTGGTTCTCCTTGGTCCACGTTGTTCTTGGCATATGCAAACAACCTAGGCAGCTCAGAATCCTTCTAGGTTAGTCAACCTCTTCAGCCAAGTCGTTCTCCAGCTTCCTTCTTCCGAGGTTCAATAATCTGGGCACTTGGGAACTGTCTTCTGGACAGCGACAGGTTCCATGTCCTGTCGCTTTCACCTTTTATGTCCGAGGTTCAGCGTCTCTAGGTTTCTTGTTGTTTTGCTCTTGGACAATGGCAGGCTTTTGGAAGCTTCGGACAAGTCATTTTCAACAACTTTTGTCCGAGGTTATGTGTCCCCAGATTTCTCGGGAATCGCAATGTCGCATGCTGCGTTCTGGGCACACCTGAGTTCCTCTGGTTTCCTTCATCTGTCTTGTTCCTTTGGTTCCCTTGTCCTGTTTGGCTTTCTTGCCTTCGGTATGTTCCTGTGGTTCCTTAAAACACATCTTTGAGATAAAACATTAGTATCATAATATTTGTCATCGTCAAAAGTAGAGAAACTGAGGAAAGGAACTCTCAGGGGAACTTAAATTCCAGAGTTCCGTTTCCTAACAATTTTCGACATAAGTTTCGGGGTCGAAACTTCTTTTAAGGGGGAGGAGATGTGATACCCCGTATTTTTGTAAGCTATTTCTGGAGTTTCGGGATTTTTCTCGAGTACCCGTTATGTACGTCGGATTTAATTCAGATAGTTGGAGACATTCTGTAATGTGCTCTGTATCTGTAATATTTTTCTCAGTGAAATAATATATAGACGACGTGCTTTGGATTTTAATACTCGTTCACGTAGGATAATTTTATCCCGGGTTAATATCGTTTTCATCTAAGAGATGAGGAGGCGGCAAAGCCAAGGGCGGCGCCCGCCGTACAGTGGCAGCGCCCGCCGTCGCAAGGCTCGAGGGGCAGGCTGGGTCTTCTCCTAGCTGGGGACGCCAGGCCTATTGCGACGCCCGCCGCATTTATGGCGGCGCCCGCCGTCGTCATGGTCCGGAGGTCCTTGCCCGAAGGTCGCCGGCGTGGCTTTGGCAGCGCCGGAGTACCTCGTCGTAGGGCCATCATGGTGTTTCCTGGCATTTGGCTATAAAAGGAGGTGTCTGGGAGGGGTTTTTGAGCTCAATCCACAGCCCAAGCTCTCCCAAATTCTTTCCTCACCGGAGTTCTTGCCTCGCCGGATTTCTGAAGCTTTCGCCGGTGTCGTTTGGTGGTGTTTCCTGAGTGCCTTTGTGAAGCTTTTGGTAGCCTTGGAGGTTAGAAACCAAAGCAAGTCGAAGGAGGCCGAGTCGCTCGTGTTTTGGGTGAGTTTTCTCGCCGCTTCTGTCGTCTGAGTTCTTCACGGCGACCGCCGCCAAGAACGGCGACCGCCGCCAAGAACGGCGACCGCCGCCAGTGGCCAGAAGCCCTTTTGTTCGCTTGGTCTTGGTAGTCGTCGTTGTGGCGTCGTTCCTTTCGTTTTCTTTCATCATTTTTAGATTCGTATTGTGGTTATGTCGGATCTAACTTAGGATTCCTTTTATGGGTCGACTCGAAGGTCGTTGTGCTGTCGGAGCTATACCCGTGTCGAGCCCGTAATCCCGTCGTCGTCGTTAGGCTTGTTTCTATTCTGCGGATTAAGGCAAGTGGCGGTTCGCTCTTGCTCATTCGTTCCATATTTACATTAATTATCAGTAGTTTATCTGAGTAATTAATTTGGAATGAATACTCTGTTTGTCTGGAAATGGTTTTGGTAAACTGTTTTGGAAAACAAAATATTGATATTATAATAGGTTGTATATCTGTTAGAACAACGCTATTACATGTGATCGCCTTTCGGGCCTTTATGTGGATTTATTCTGTAACTGTTATTATGATGTATCTGTGTGGTTAGCACTGTTAGTTAGGAATGTACTCGGACTCCGTCCGGTCATTTCTTTATAATCTGGTATCGGGGTGGCTCGTCTCCATCTGGTACTATTCTAAGATCATGATCGGTCTCTTTCACAAGTGTGTAGAGGCAGGACGCTTAGCTGGTGTCACAAACCTTCCGGTGTGTGTCACTCTCGACGAAACATATACTAAGATGTGTCGTCCCAATGGCGGGGTACATATGTAAAAGTCTAATAACGTGATGCGTGTTTTTGTAATATAAATCAGATAAGTGCTACTCGACGCACATAATTAATAAACCTTCGGCGAGTAGTGCAGCTAAGTTATAGTGCAGCTAGGAAAACTCGTCTCGACTTTGATCATAATACGTTCTCTTTCCAATCTGGATTCGCTGTATGCGATGAGGTTGGTCATGAACCGAAGCATCTCAGTCAACTTTTAAATCATTGTTGTATGATTCTGTAAACATTCTAGATTTGTCATATTTCCTTAAAGACTCAATCTCTTGGAGTCTCTTTTCGAGTCGATTTCTGTGAAGATTCAGTCTTCCAGAATCTTCTCTTGTGCATACCTCTTGTTTATTCTAGTAGGAGTATGATGGTTGGCTATCGTCATCGGTTATTATTCGAGAAGCGATGAGTCTAACCTAATACGACTGCTTCGAACCATTCTGCTTTATACCCTTGCTAGTCTATTCAAGTAGACTAACCCACGAACTTTGTTCTCCGCATGTGGGCTGGTGTCATCCGTTCGATTCGGCACATCAGATAGGAAGTAGTTCAGAAGAACAGAAGGACTATGAAGTCGACGTGGTTTTCGAATATTTTAGCTATTTTGTTAATCAGGTTGAGATCTCTTGGGCAATGACCATTGTGGTCAAGACTTTTGTTTGTAATGTATTTCATAAGACTTCCGTTGTATCCTACTTTATAAGACTTCCGTTGTATTTGGTTTAAACTCTGTGTTAGCCTATTCGGGATTGGGTTGTAATCCCATAACTCATGTTTCTTTAACAATGTTATGTTTTGGAATTGAATGCTTTGATCATTATGTATCATTTGTATTTCATAAATTGTATTTAAATGGTAAAGCCTTGGGTGATCTCGGTAAGGAACACTGGGGTCACTGGCGGTAATACCTTTCCAAAAGGGTTAAGTTTTGGGGGTGTTATAGTTGTGCAACACAATTGGTGGCAAGAGAGCACAAGGCTTCTTGTCAAAGCGTGAGGTCTCGAGTTCGAGACTCACGAACAACCTCCCAGCCATGGGGATTTGGTTGGGGTACATGGGCTGCGGCCCATGGATAGAGCAATGGCTGGCCCGGTAAGGGGTCGAAGCCCCTCTCATTCAAAGTTTACTTTTTTGTAATACCCCACCACATTGGGCCGGCCCATCACAGGGCTGCAGCCCATACACCCCAACCCTTCCTTGGTAGCTCCACCTAATTAATAGGCAGCCATCTCCAAGAGGTTGTTCGTGAGTCTCGAACTCGAGACCTCACGCTTTAACAAGAAGCTTAATGCTCTCTTGTCACCAATTGCGCTGCAGCGTAATTGGTGACAAGAGAGCGTTAAGCTTCTTGTTAAAGCGTGAGGTCTCGAGTTCGAGACTCACGAACAATCTCTTGGAGATGGCTGCCTATTAATTAGGTGGAGCTACTAAGGAAGAGTTGGGGTATATGGGCTACAGCCCTGTGATGGGCCGGCCCAATGTGGTGGGCTATTACAATGCATCCTTTTCTTGTTATTAGTTTTCTGGTTCCTTTTCCTAGCATTTTCTTCCATTTGTCTTTTCTTGTGAATGCATTCATGAATATAGTGGTCATTCTTACCACAATGCCAGCAAACACGATTATAGACAACATGACCATACTTACCATGACCAGGTCGGAATGGTCTTTCTTGTTTTCTTTGTTCAAAGTTAACTTTCTTACCTTCAGTTCCCTGAGCTTGGGCAACATACATCTTGTGAGCGTTTTGACCATTGAACCAAGTTTGGTTCTCTTTGGGCTTTTGTTCAAGCACTTTTACCTTCTCTTCTAGGAACTGGACTTTGTCACGAGAGTTTTGCAATGCGCCACTGAGAAACCCATTTTTCTCGGCCAGTTCCCATCTTAGTTTCGCACTCTCAGCAGAGCATGTTTCCACAAAATCATTTTTACCAGAATAACCCAGACCATGACGTTGCTTAACAAAAACAGTTTGATTCACACTACAAGAAAAACCATTTTTTGCAACAACATTTTACAACGACAAAGTCTGTCGTTGCAAAAAAGTTATTTTTTGCAACGACACCATAATAGACGTTACTAATACTGTAGTGATAAATAAAATCTTCATTTCCCTCCAAAAGAAATAAAAATAGCGCCAGCAATTAAATTGGCTTTCAGTTTTTGCAACGACAGTGTTGTTACGAAAATTTTTACAACGGAATAGCAACGATAGTTTTGTTGTAAATACTTTCTTATTATATTTACAAAGACAAGTCGTTGCTAAATATGGAGCCAAAAATAGAAAAAAGCCAAGACTTAGGCTCGCTTTGATCTCCAGTTCATTCATCCAAATCAGAAAAAAACCCTAGAAACAATCATCGCTTTGATGCTTCTTCTCCCTCCACCATCTGCTCCTGCGACCTAGGCTCGCTCCACCATCTGCTTCGAACGACGACGACAACGACGACAACTTCTTCAACCTACTCTCAGTCTCTCACCTCCTCCGGCACCTGCGCTCCTCGGACAACGCTCCCACTCCCTCGCCGCGCTCGAATAAGGTTGTCGTGCACCCAACCCCCAGTGACGGATCCAGTCGGCAACCGCTAGTAGCCATTCTTCCGCCAATCGAGCCAATTCGCACTTCGCAGTAGGTAATCTATTCAATCTTTCTTTCTCTTTGCAGTAGCCATTCTTCCGCGCTCGAATAATTTCTGTCTCAAGCCTTCGTATTTTTTCTTGTATTTTGGCTGTAATATCTGTGCAGAGAAGCAGACAATTGCAAGCCCTTCTCTCTGATCTCCAGTTCTGTTGTCTCTTTCCCTTTCTACATGTTCGTATTTCTCTGACCTCTCGATACCGGAATTGAAAGGTAAGTGACACAATTCAGTTTTCAATGTTCATTGTTGTCAAATCAGTTTATTTGGTTTCGTTGATCTTGAGATCTCCATGTTTCTATACGATCTAGTGTTGCTATGAGCAATTTGTATCTTTATTCCAATCTTGCTGATTTTGTGTCAATCCGTATAATTGTGCTAGCTGATCTGTTTGTTTCATTTTTCGGATCTATTGCTACCCCTTTCCTTTCGTGTTGAATCTGAAGCGGGAAGTAGTTTCTCTTGTGATTCCTTTTGTTCAATTTAGGATTGGATTCTGTTGTGGAATGTCCTTGCTCTTTTGGTCAAATTCATCTAATTCTTCATATGGACTGGATGACACCGATCTAAATTAGACATTGGCTCAAAATATTATATCGATCACAAGGCTATGAGATATATTCTTTCACCATGCCCTGCAATATTTATAAATGTTTTATTCACACCCTAGAAATTGTGATATGAACTTGTGCAAACACAAGCTGGGAAGATGCACTTTGGGTGCAAAATGGGAATGGGAAATGCTACATAATTCCCTGACTGAATTATGTCACTCCCAGAATTACACAGTTGTAATATATGAACGTGAACTTTTTTTTATGTTTTTAATCTACAACCCCCATATAATTTTTAATGTTACGGGGCATATGTTTAGGCATTGGTGTTTGAGGGTTGTAACTAGGATACCCATGAATTTCTTCATTAATGCTGAACCAAGATACATAATGTCATATTCACATCTTTGACCTCAATGAGAGTGGCTTTGAGCTTGATGTTGATTTGTCATATCACTACAACTCAATATTTGAAGTGAAAGAGAATCATTCAAGAGTGAAACTTGCTTATTAATATGGTGGAGAAATATCCCCTTTATGGAAGTGTGCTTATTCTTGTTGCTTCTGTCTGTTAATATTTTTAATCAAATCATAGTGGGGTCATGAATAATCCAGAATTAAGAATTAGATTCATACTTGTTATCTTCTAGGTTCTAACAACTGCTAAATGGCTGGCTGATGTTGCGTACATGGACAGAAGAACACTTCTTGAAGGATACAAAGCATCAAATCTTTAATGAGATTAAAAATAATATGTGGGTCGGGCCGGGCCAAACAACCCACAAGGTACATTTGATCAATTAGTTGTTTAATATGCCTTCATGTTTTTGGACACTTAGTGAGGAAAATTATCAAAACTCTGGATTGAGCTTATATATTTTTATGGACTGCTCTTGATTGTTGTAGTGTATAGGTTCTTTAATCGTATTTCACAGTGAAATGTTGTAGTAAAAGATGTAATGTTGTCTGAATTTTATTATTTATAAACACTTTTTAGCTAAAAAA
Organism: Rheum nobile; assembly: GCA_027886185.1. Lineage (NCBI taxonomy): Eukaryota > Viridiplantae > Streptophyta > Magnoliopsida > Caryophyllales > Polygonaceae > Rheum > Rheum nobile. Next base: position 1,112,846 of record WOAB01000207.1, on the reverse strand, counting down.
GTTTATTTCCTAGTTCTTACATTTTGCTTCTGACAATCTCTTCTTCCTAGTGACTATTGTAATTACTTTAGACTTTAGAGTGGACATTAGTTACTGATAGGATTAGATTAACTCTAGGACATTAGTTATTGATAGTATTAGGCTTTAGAGTTCAAGTCCTTTGTGTTCCCTGGGGTGTTTGCGGATAGTAATAGCTTAACTCCAAGACATAAGTTATTGTTAACCTATTAGAAATATCTTCCGTTGGTGCTAATAGTAGTCTTGCTTTGTAATTGTTTATACTTTATAATGTTCTGGGTCCTCATCGATCAGCTGAATACTTGTTAATTCTTTTTTTTTTTGTGCATGCCAAAGTCGGGGCTGGATTCACCACTATTGCAGCAAGGGTTTATTGGTATTGATCTCAGTTTGGTTTCAATCTTGTGGCTTCATCTCTATGCATATCAAATTGCTGCTCATATCCTAAGGTAGGTTTTCTTGTACAATTGTATGTTATTCTATTAGATATTGTCAAAAGAAATAAGTTCCACACATTCTAGTTGCACTATTACAATTTATATTCTAGTTGTTAAGACAGTTTGCATCATATCATATATATGCAGGAATTGATTTATGCCTTGAAATGTTATACAATTTTGGACACATTTAAACTTCTATGACATTAGCAAATCTTAGTTAGTTCGATGAATATGTTTTGGGCTGTTGAAAAGAAAGTTTAAAGTTTTTTAATTCAATTGCTTTTGTCTTTTAAAATTAGGAGATGGCTTTGAATAAGGCATGGGTCAAAATAAAGAATCGTTCATCCCCTGATTACGTAAATGGTGTTGATAGCTTCCTTGATTTTGCTCTTACAAGTGTCGAGGAAGAGGAAAGAGAAACAACCACTATTAGATGTCCTTGTAATAGTTGTCGTAATATATTTTTTAAAAGAAAATCTGATGTGAGATTTGACTTGCTTAAGCGGGGAATGTATGAGAAGTACACTTCATGGGAATTTCATGGAGAAACATCAGATCATATAAGTGAAGAGGAACACGACAATAACTTTGATAATGATGATACTGGGTTGTTTACTATGCTACAAGATGCATGTGGCTTGGCTGGTATGAATATAAGTGGAGATGAGCAAACAAACAGTGGCAATAAGATGGCTCAAGAACCTAATGCAGATGCACAGAAGTTTTATCGGCTCTTAAAAGAGTATGAAGAGCCATTGACAGTAGAAGGAAAAACAATGTCTAAGCTGTCATATATTGTAAAATTACTGCATTTGAAGGTCCTCAATAAGTGGAGTGACAGTTCTTTTACCAGTTTGTTGAAGTTACAACGTGAGGCTTATGGAACTTCACTTCCAGATTCTTATTATGAGGCAAAAAAGCTCATTAAGGACTTGGGTCTGGATTATTTAAAGATTGATGCTTGTCAAAATGATTGTATTCTTTATTGGAAAGAGTATGAGAATTTAAATGAGTGTCCAACTTGTGGTTTATCGAGATGGAAAAGTGTTAACAAGGGGGTAAAGGTGCCTCACAAGGTTGTACGATATTTTCCGTTGAAGCAGAGGTTGCAAAGGTTATACATGTCAAGAAAGACGGCGGAAGATATGCAATGGCATAAAGAACATCAGTTCAGAGATAACATAATGAGGCATCCGCGTGACTCATTGGCTTGGAAATCATTTGATGTGGAGTACAGTGCATTCGCCGAAGAATCACGTAATGTAAGGCTTGGACTAGCTTGTGATGGATTTCAACCTTTTGATAATTCACAACATAGTATCTGGCCTGTTGTTCTTATCCCGTACAATTTGCCTCCGTGGATATGCATGAAACCTCAGTCATTCATGTTAACATTACTTATACCTGGACCTACTAGTCCTGGAAGAAACATAGATGTATACCTCCAACCACTAATTGAAGAACTCAAAGAGCTTTGGGAGGTAGGAGTTGAAACATATGATGCTTTTTCCAAGGAAAATTTTAAAATGCATGCGGCAGTTTTGTGGACTATCAACGATTTTCCCGCTTATGGAGATTTGGCTGGATGGTCCACTAAAGGTCATTTTGCATGCCCATGCTGCCATAAGGAGACGAAACGTACATCTTTGATGAGTAAGGGTGGCTATCTACATCATCGTCGTTGGCTTCCACTTAGCCATAAGTGGAGAAAATATGCTCGTTCCTTTAACAATAAAAAGGAGAAAGGGCATGCACCAGTCCCTTTGAGTGGGGATCAGGTGTTAGAACACTTGTCTCGTTTTGTACCTAATAAGTTTAGAAAGGCTTCTAAGAAAAGAAAAAGGAATGAAAGGAATGTCTTAAACAGGTTATATGGGTGGAACAAAAAAAGCATTTTCTTTGAGTTGCCTTACTGGAGTAAGTTGAAAATCCGCCACAACTTAGATGTGATGCACATCGAGAAAAATGTCTCCGAGAATATTTTGGGCACCTTGATGAGCATAAAAGGCAAGAACAAAGATACCATAAAGGCTAGAATAGATTTGATGAAGATGTAAGTTAGGCATGAGTTGCATCCTATATTAGATGGTGATAAATTACGTGTGCATGTTGCATGCTACTCTCTAAGTTCAGATGCCAAGGCTGCCATATGTGATATGTTTTCTAAAATAAAATCCCCGGATGGATATTTATCAAACATTTCTCGGTGTGTCAAAGATAACGGAAAGAAGATTTCATCAATGAAGAGTCATGATCATCATGTGTTTATTGAGCAGTTGCTTCCCCTTGCAACTCGTGGTTTCTTGCCGAAACAAGTTTACGAGCCTCTAGTTGAGTTAAGTTCATTCTTTAGAAACTTGTGCGCAAAGAGCATAACTATTGAAGAATTAGAAGCTCTTGAAAAAACGATTCCATACACATTGTGCAAGTTAGAGATGGTCTTTCCACCGGCTTTTTTTGATGTAATGGTGCATTTAGTTGTACACTTGGCAAGTGAGGCAAAGGTTGGTGGACCAGTTTGTTACCGTTGGATGTATCCGGTTGAGAGGTATATCATTTGTTTATCATATTCATTTTTATAAAATTTTTGTGAAGAGTTTATCACTTACAAATATCTCATTCTCATCAGATACCTCAGAACATTAAAAAGATATGTTCGAAATAGAGCACATCCAGAAGGTTCTATTGCTGAAGGATACCTTGCAGATGAATGTTTAACATTCTGCTCTAGATACATGAGTGATATTGACACTAAGTTCAATCGTAAAGCGAGAAACGATGACTATGAGGTTGATGATGATACTTCAGGTTCAAATCTCGAGGTATTTAAACCACTAGGACGTTGTATTGGAAAGGGTTCTCCTGTACATCTATCTTTTGAGGAGAGTGATCAATTACATTTTTACATTCTCCATAACTGCGATGAACTTGTCGAGTTTATTGAGTAAGTTCTCTTACGAAACTTTATTTTCATCATTATTCAACATCTTTTCTACTTCATTAATACATAATTCTGATTTTATTATTTAAATATTTTCTAAACTAATTTTTTTAGAGAGCATAAGTTGGATTTACAAGGAGAATGTCCAAGAAATATAGAAAAAAGGCATAAAGCTCAATTTTCCAAGTGGATACTTGACCGAGTATGTTTATTTTTGCTATAATATTTTTTTGATAATTTGAGTTTTAATATTAGATTAATAATAATCTTTTCAAAACCTTATTTTCACAGGTACGCAAAATGCATGAAAAGGGATGTGTTGATAATGATTTGTATAATCTAGTTTGTGGTCCTTCAAGAGTTGTGAGGCGTTATACTGGATACATTGTAAATGGTTATAGGTTTCACACCCGTGATCGCTCAAAAAATAGAAAAACTCAAAATTGTGGAATGATGGTTAGAGGCGATGACTCTTCAGATACGGAATACTATGGTGTTTTAAGTGATATATTTGAGGTTCATTACCCTGGAGGAAATCGTGTTCTTGCTTTCAAATGTAGATGGTTTGATGTAGGACACCATGGTAGAGGGTATAAAGTAGATGAATATGGGTTCACTAGTGTGAATAAGATGAGATCTTTAAAGATAGATGAAGTTTATGTTCTGGAATCACAAGTGGAGCAAGCATTTTATATACAAGATCCACGAAACGAAGATTGGGAATTCATGATAAAGGCCCAGCCAAGGGATTTCTATGATATGCCAAGTGATGATAGTGATAAACATGCTTTGGATATGGATGCATATCAACGGGTTGAGGTGGAGGCTATTGTTAAAGAGCAAAGTAGTGATTCCATGGATATTAACTTCTCCCTTGAATCGTTAGCTACAAATGATTTTATGGTCGAACGCGAAGCTAAAATTGTTGAATTGGTCAAAAAGTTGATTGAGGAAATGAAGGCAGATGATGACTTCATCAATGATGGTGAAATTGAAGAGTTTGAGACCTCAAGTGAAGAAGATGAAGAAGAGTTTGATGATGAAGAAGAAGAATCATTTGTCTGAAAAGAATGACAATCGTGTTGTTTTGTGTTATGTTATTATTGCATTCTATAATGTGATAACTTTGTTTTTATGAACATTATACTTTTGGTGTTATTAGTATGACTTATCTGGGTTTATTTTTCTGTCTTTCGGTTTTTGATTCATAATCGCCTCTTATTTATGCAACTCATGTGAAAATATTAACCAAATGCTATGTTCTCTAGTTTTTTTACTCAGCTTGTTAAGGAAGAGGAAGAGAAAGCAGTAAAGATGACTGGAAGAGGAGGAGGAAAGAAACCCAACAGTCATAGTGTTATTGCTCTTGGAAGACTTCAGGATATGATCCGATCTACTCGAATCAATGGGTGTAATACAGAAGATGGTAGTACATTGTATGGAAAAGGTAAATTATTAATTGTAATCTAGCTATATTTCCTTCAAAACATGTATATTGTATTTACATTTCATGTTGCACTTTGACTATGAGTTTTGGTCTTACTAAATTCAGGAACAATGATGACAAAGTCTGCACTTACTAAAAGGGTGCAAAATGTTCCATCTGACATGGATGTTGAACTTGTTACAAAAAGTAATAATATATATGCTTCGATTCCATTATTTTTATTAAGCTTTATTTTGATTCTGGTTGTTGATATGGTTTGGTTATTACGCAATGCTCATATAGATTTAGAAAGACAACGAGCAACATGCAGAGAAGCACAAAGAAAGCAATCAATTTTGAGTCACACTAATCTCGAGCATGTTCTAAATCTACATCAAGTTCAAGATGAGCAGGTTCAAGAAGAGCATGTTCAAGAAGAGCAAGTTCAAGAAGAGCAAGTTCAAGAAGAGCCAGACATTGATTGTCAATCTGAAGGTTTTGTGAATGATGAGAGGACTGAAGGTATGTTATTATCATTGAATATATGCTGTTGATTCTGCCACATTGGTTCCTATGCTTTAATAGACAGAGTTCGGTAGTTCTTCTAGCTATTAATAATAAATGTGTGTATATATATGGTTGTAGATATACTTGGTAAAAGAAAGAGGATGACTAAACCAGCTAGCAGAGTTGCTATGTCATTGCAATTGAATGAAGTTGTAGTTCCTTGTCCTAGGGAAGTAAACATCAATCGTGTCGTGGAGGAGCAAGCAAGAACCACAAATGGGGACTCGAGTGTAAATGAAGGTAAAATGAATTTTTTTGGTACTAGTTTAAAAATTGTATTGTGGTTATACAAACAACTAAGATAATACATTTCATTCATTGCATGTTATTAGCTACAAGTAACACAAGGGCAAGAGGTAGTAGAGGGAAGTATAAAAGTTTTGTGGTTGATATGAAAATCAAAGGAAAAGGCTCAAAACTAACCGTTGAGATTCCTGATGAAATCGATCGAGCAATTGGAGAAAATGCACGACATTTGGTGAATGATTGTGGTCGTGTAGTGAGGACCAAAGCTCCATTAAATGTTAAGAATGGGAAAGAAGCTTTATCTGTTGCAGGTGACAGCATGTGGAAGGAGATTCAGGTATTTTTTATTTATTTTTCTTTTGATTTGCAAAATTGTTCTATTATTTGTTTGGATTTAGGTATAACCACATTATTTAATGTATAAAAAGTTTATTTTCTCTGATTTGCAATGTAGTACATTGATTGTATCTTCTTGTTTTTGGGTGATTCTTGCCATCATGTTTCTGCTGAAGAAGATATGTCATACTGCTTTATTTTATTTGGAAAATTTTACAGATTGATTAGGTCTTGAATCATCATGTCTTGATCTGTCTGTTCGCTGATGATCTATAGTTTGATTTTGTTAAACTTTCTCCCTGATTGATGAAGGAAAGATATGAATTTTCAACGGAATTGACAGTGGTCGATTTTTAGGGATAAATTGGTTGATGATGTGATGTCTTGAACTCACCATGTGTTATATTATTTTGGCCTTGCAGGATAAGTTTCAAGTTAGTGATTCCAGTTGCAACTTGAAGATGCATAATTTCATTTTAGATACAATGCAACATTTATATAGGCTATGGAAATGTCGATTGCATTATTACTACAAGAGTCCTAAATGTGGAAAAACAGATCTTGAACGCTTGAAAAATCCTCCACCCGATTTACCTCAAGTGCAATGGGAATGGTGTGTAAATCATTATGGTTCAGATGAATTCAAGGTATTTACTCATATAACATGCATTTTTCTAGCTTCATGGTTGTTCCTTATAGATTTTAATCTTCCACATGATTTATCATATAGATTGTAAGCCAAAGGAACTCCAAAAACAGATTGTCTGAGAACAGATGTGTTCACACTACTGGAAATTTATCCTTTGTTGAAGTTGAGGATATAATGGTAAGACTTAATTAATAGTTAATTAAGTATATTTGCACTTGTGATTCATTTTAATTATAGTGAATTTATTAATAATTATTTTATGATGTACTAGATAAAAGAGAACGACGGCGTGAAGCCTTCTGCAGATGTGATATGGCTTATTGAGCACACACATACAAATAAAGAAGACAAACTTGAATGGGCTGATGGAACACGTTCTAAAATAATTCATGTATGTCTCATAGATTCTAATGCAGGAAGTTTGAAATTATTTAATAAGTCTGTTTCTAAACTTCTTTTGCATTTTGTTGAAGGAAAAATTGAAAAATGTAGTTGCTACAGTTGGTGATTCAATGACACAAGAGGAAATATTGACACAAGTTCTGGAGCCAAGGTCTGGGTATGTTCGTGGAAAAGGGATTGCTTTACGCGGTTATACCAAAGGAAAGCACCAGATGGAACAACAAAGGCTTTTGGAACAACAACAAGGAAAATACAAGAACAAGACCAACGGATAAAGGAACAAGACCAAAGGATAAAGGAACTAGAAGAGAGCCAACAAAAGCAACAACAAGAATTGGAAGAGAGCCAAAAAAAGCAACAACAAGAATTAGAAGAATATAAAGCACAACAACAACAAGCAATGGAAGATTTCAAGCGGGAAATGTTGCAGCAACTTGCAAATAGGGGTGTTCCGTAATTATGCCAACAGGTAAATTTTTTTTTTAGTTCATCACAGATTTCTTCTTAATAGTTCATCTCATATTCCTTATTCATAGTCTAGCAAGAAGGTAGGAAGATAATAGTAGCTGAATAATGATATTGTAACTATGCAAGTTGGGAATAATTTTCACTAAGCAATTGGTGCCTTCTTTTTGGATGTCAAAGCTTTGAAGGTTGACCTTTTTTGGATATTGTCGAAGGGATTATTATGAAATGATTTTGGATACAGGTCGTATGATATTTGATGCAGGTTGGGGGATGATAATTTGGATGTTAGACATCTTTTTGATAATTATGGATATATTTTGTATTTTGAACAGATTTCTAAAGGTTATATAGTCGAAGTTATTATTGTTATGATCTTGGATACAGGTTGTATGAACTGAAATGAGTCATAAGAATTGTTGTAACAGGTCATCGAAAAATAACTGTTTAGTACAGCACCCACAAGTCGTTGCAAAACAAAAAATGTATTACCTTTTTTAAGTTTATGTATTGCAACGACATATTTTGTTGCAAAAAACAAACTATGCTACCAATTGATACCTTTTTTTTGCAACGGCAAATGTTGTTGCAAAATTATTGCCAATGTATTGCAACGACATAAGTTGTTGTAAATGTTACCTTTTTTTGCAACGGAAAGGTTGTTGCAAAATATTGTCAATGTATTGCAACGACATAAGTTGTTGTAAATGTTACCTTTTTTTGCAACGGAAAGGTTGTTGCAAAATATTGTCAATGTATTGCAACGACATAAGTTGTTGTAAATGTTACCTTTTTTTGCAACGGAAAAGGTTGTTGCAAAATATTGTCAATGTATTGCAACGACATAAGTTGTTGTAAATGTTACCTTTTTTTGCAACGGAAAAAGGTTGTTGCAAAATATTGTCAATGTATTGCAACGACAGATATTTTGCAACAAACCATGTCGTTGTGAAAAGGCTATTTTTTGCAACAAAAATTGTCGTTGCAAAAACCTTTCACTACGGAGTTACGGGCAACGACCTTGCAACGACAAATGTCGTTGCAAAAACTATGTATCGCAACGACTTGCTATGTATCGCAACGAATTTAGTCGTTGCAAAAAATGGGTTTTCTTGTAGTGTCACAGTTTTCTCATTTATAGAGTGAGTAAGATGATCAAGTTTGTTCATGATTTCATTTAGCATAGAGGAGGTCTTATTTTCAGAGTCTGTAGTAGGAACTGGGGGGTTATCAACATGCATAAGTTCCTTTTTAACATTTTTGCAAGACTCACACTTTCTTAGAGGATTAGCCAGTAATTTCTCAGTTTCCTCGAGTTTCTTACTCCACACAGAGTTTTCAGTGGTTAAGCAAGAAATTTCATCTTCATATTCTTCCAGTTTCTCTTGTAGGGAACTAGTTTCCTTTCCAAGTTTCTTAATTATTTTGACCAGTTGTTTTTTATCATATTCAAGAAGAGACTTGGTAAAGTCAGAAGAAGATACCTCGGAGTCGTCTGATTCGGTTGAATCTTCCTTGGCCATTAGGCATCTGCCTTTAGTAGTTCCATTTGTTTCCAATTCCTCTTCGGAGTCTTCTGAGTCATCTCCGAAGGTAGCAAAGAGAGCCTTCTTATGCTGAGACTGGTCATCGTCGTTGGTGTTCTTAGGGCAGTTCCTTGCCAGATGTCCTCTTTCCTTGCATTGATAGCATTGATATTCAGAGAGACCCTTTTTCTGGAAGTTTTTCTTGAACTTTCCTTTGATGAAATGTTTTCTGATATGCTTGGTAACCAAGGCGGTCATCTCATCCTCTTCATCTTCAAGGTCGGAGTTTTCTTCCTCCATTTCCAGCCTAGAAAATTCCTTTGAGATTTTTAAGGCAATTCCCTTCTCCATCTTCTTGGAAGAATTTGCTTTGAGTGCCTCCCTTTCATCAACTTCAAGTTTTCCTATGATTTGTGTTAAAGGAAGTCCTTGAATGTCAGGAGTGGTCTTCAGAACTCTTTTGATGAGGCTGAATTTGGAGTTGAGTCCGTTGATGATAACAAGGGCTTTAGACCATTCATCAAGTTCCACTTCGGTGTTGGTGAGTTTTGTGACAAGCCTTGTGAAACGTGAGTGATATTGAGATATGTTCTCAGTTTCAAGCATCTCGAAAGTGTGGTATTCTCCTTCTAGAGCGAACTTCCTGCTTTGCTTCAGTTCCTCACTTCCTTCATGCATCTCCTTCAGAGCAGTCCAGATCCCTTTAGCAGTTGAGATTCCTATCACCTTGTCCATATCTTCTCTTGTCAACCCATTGAGAATAAGTTGACGAGCTTTAGCATTTTTTTCTTTGATGGTGTAGTACTCAGGCTTCCATTGGTCTTCAGTTAAGTCCTTAGGAAAGACTCCATCACCATTCTCTATCACGCGCCAGCACTGATAGTCCATGGTTTGGATGTAGTTGGTCATGCACTTCTCCCACCATTCTTCTTCTCCCTTCTTACGAATGTGGGGTTTGTTGATGGAGATTCCCAGGCTGAATTCGCTTGACCTAGACATCTTGAAATCTGTAAATTAACACAAATCTAGAGCGCCTGCTCTGATACCAATTGTAGGATCGTACTTGTTAGTTATCGAGGGAACTGAGAGTCCAGTTCCCTAAGCAGCGGAATAAGTAAACAATAGCAGATTCAAGACAAGTTCCTTAGAGTGGGAACCTTTGATAACCAACTAGTTATCCAGGATAAAACTCACTACCTCTCTTGCAAGAGGATTTCAAAGTCTACTTCTTGTATTAATACTTCGGTTACAATCAACTAGAATAGAACACACAGATTTAAGTCTTAGACACACTAAGGACTCTCTATCTAGTTCGACCTAACCAAGCAACAACAAGCAAACAACTTACTTAGTTCTTCTTCAAAGAACTCGGCACAACTTCTTCACAGCACTCGGAATTCTTCTTCTTCGTGAATGCGTTAAGAATGAGAGAGTTTCAATTACTTTATTTATATGATTTAATTACTAGAGGAAGCAAATCTCCAGTAATCGAATCAAATAAATAAAATAATCAAAAGTAATCGTTAAAGATAACATTTGTTACCAAATATAATCTTAACCGATTTTTACATGTTTTGTTTCCATAAAGATAAACTTTTAAGTTCCTAAAACTTATGGAAATAGGATAAGATTTCATAGTTCTCTCTCTAACTAAGATCTATCCTAAAACAGCTCACCGCCGCTCTTCACAGATTAATCCAAGTGATTCCAGCGTCAGCAAGCTTCAGTTCCTTCCGCCAGTTCCCAAGTCTGGCGTTAGTGTCTCTGTCTTGTGCTTTCCGAATCCAGAGTTCCCTATTTGTCACACTAATGAAAATATTAATAGCAAAGGTGTTTGTCATTATCAAAACTAAGAAAACTGAGGAATGAAACTATGTAGGGAACTGGAGTTCCAGTTTCCAAAGGTTCACTTCCTAACAGCATCTATTCACTACACTTCAGGCAAAGAATCATTCACCCAAAAGCTTCGAGTCCCTCTCATCGGAGGAAACCCCTCGAAGGAGATTCGCTTAGATAGCCATGTCACCACAAGATCCAAATTCATCGCGTAGACCGAGTCAAGATTCGACTATTAGCCAAGTCGACTTCCTCCCCCCGCCATTTTTGTCCTTTCCGAAGAACATCTCCAAAGACGGATTGCTCGATTGGATAAGAAACCAACCGAGGAAGAAGAAAGAGCAAGCATATTTTGTCATATTAAACATTATTGGTCTTTTGCCACATTTTTTTTCTTCTAAAACGAAGGATTTTTCTTCTTCTAAAACCAAGGTTTTTTTTTATCGTTTGCCACATTTTAATAGCAATTTGGACAACAAGAGGTGATGTGGTGATTTGTTAACGGATTTAAAATAATTATAACTGGTGATTATATACAAATACCGATATATATACCTTCCTTTTTTTTTTAACTAAAATGAAATTAGTGCAAGTTTTGCAATTTTCAAGGATATTTTTGAATAAGCGTTATGTAATGTTAGAATATTAGAGATGTCAAAGTAGGACCCGAACTGACCCGTATTTAAATCCGATTCAAATTCAATTGAAATTTTCGATAATTTGAAAGTATCGAATCGGAATCTAATCCGAGAGACCTGAACCCTACCAACCCAAACCCGACCTGCTTAACAAGTAATTGTGAAGCATTAGTAAATTAATACGTAAAATATATTTAATACATGACATATAAATATTATTAATTTATTCAAGTATACTAAAAAAATAACATCTTTATACTTGTATAAATTTTCAAATTCATGAATGTATAGTTAATATAAATTAAAATTTTAAAATTTAAAATATAATTTAGGTGTACTAATCTCAAGTATATACTCTAACCGTTTCATATTATTTGTCTTTTCAAAGAAAATTTATTATTTTAAATTATTTATCGTTTTGATAATATCAATGCCAAAAAATAAACTTTTCCAAACATGTTTCCATTTATATATATACAAATAAAAATGAAAAGCTAGTTCAAGAAAAACTCTCACCAATAATAGAGTTAGAGAAAAAGTCTCACCAATAGATCTTTTGTTTGATTATAGGAAAATTAACTACCAAAATTGCATTAACTCATTGGTATGGAATAATTTATAGAATTTTATATTGTCTTGTTTAGACTCCAAATGACAAATATAATGAGACAAACGGTGTAAAAAATAATTAATAATTAATAGTCGTTTTTATTTTTACATATTTATATATTTTTAACTAATTAATAATATTTTAATAATGAATGAACAAATATTTAAAAATTAACACTCTTGATTAATTGGGTCAATCCAACCCGCCCCATAACCCGCCCAACTTGACTAGTTTCCTAATTTCCCTTGACTCACATTGAACCCGATTCCGAAATGAACAAGCCCGAGCCCGACCGACCCAATTAATAAATTTATGTGATATCAATATATACTAAATTAAAAAATATAATAATTATCTTGAAAAATCTACTATTTATAATTGTTATTGGGGAGAATAGCAATATATGTGAAAATTTATCAACTCAAATATTTATTTCTAAAATCAATAAAGAAAAGTACACGAAAAACATGTGATGTGATATGCGTCTGGTGCAATGTAACAAAAGTTTTAACAAACAATTAAATTCTCATTTATGCGATATCCATCTATATCTACTTAAAAATTGACTTTTTTGCTATTCAATGCTAGCTTTTAAGTAGATAAGTAGGATAAAATAATGGCAAAAGTCACCTTTGTTTAGCAAAAAAAAAAATTGTAAGGATTTTCAAAATACATGTTAGATTAAAAACAAAATTTTAAATTTCTTTATCATAAAACATGCCCCCACTCTATAAAATATTTTAAACTAAGCAATGAGTGCCCTAGAGAAAAATACGAAAAATGTCCATAAAATTTAAATGATCGATTGAATCCTCAATCTTATATTGATGTAAAAATTCAACTATGAAGTTTAAACATTATTGGTCATATTATGGTATTTTTTAAGGAAACTCTTTGGTAGAATTCAAAAACTATATAGCAAAAAAGTTATATGTCGATAAAAATTAAAATTAAAAAATTTAAATAGATATATAAAAAAAATAATCATGATTAAAAAATTATTATTTAACAATCAAGACTTCAAGATTTATTCAACTCTACCTCTCTTATTTTTTTCAATTCTATTCAAACTGAACCCTTTAACGACAAATCAACAAATATTATCAAGTTCTCTACATCGTGATAATGACAATCTAATAGGTTAGATTAGAAGGATTTGTTTGATGTGACTATTTATAAAGACTTTTATAGAAATATGTATTTTCTTATTAAAAGTTGCTTGGATAAAATGTATTTATCAATAGAAAAAAATATGTAGTACAATTAAGAAAAATGTGTAGAAAATTGTATTTTTACACAACTTTTAAAACGATGAAAATATTTTTTCTTAAGAAATGCCTTTGTGAACTCCTCAATTTTTCAAAATAAAAAGCAACAAAATTTTGAATTCCTTACTTTCTCAAAACAAAGAACAAAAAACTAGAACACAGTTTAGATAATGTTATTATTTTTAATATCATTTTAAAAATAATCCGGTATAGATTTTTTCTCATTTTTGGGAGTTCTTCTTTGATATCTATATCCCCTGTTATTTTCGTCAACTATTACCTTTTTAGGGTTCGTATCATTTCCTCCGTTGATTTTTTGTTCAATGGATCGTAGAAGATCAAAAAGCTCGATGGGAAAACATTCATGGTTGCTCCACCCGCTAGAGCCAGAGCCGATTTAATACTTTCAAAATTGTATGGTAATTTTATTTATTTATTTTTGATAAGGTAACAATTCAAAGTTACAAACTTTGAGAGGTCAAAAACAACGGCTGTCAGGAAGACTGACAAAACAACAAACAAACACAAAACACCAACAAACAGAAAAAAGACAAAACAACAACAAGAGAAACACCCTAGAAGAAGAAAGCAAAAGAACCCAGAGGAGAGGTGAGTAAAGCACATACGAAATCTGCACCGCCGGAAGGATGAACATCTTTGATCTAACCCGGAACTACAACTCGATTCACCGTCTAGGAAGCTCCCTTCACCACAGAATGCATCTCATGAAGTCAAGACCAACGGAAAACATACAGACAAAGGATCTAGTTGACAAAAGCACAAAAACCAGATCTGGAAAAAAAGAAGCACAGATCTAAAAGAACAAAAAGCTAAAAGCTAAAAGCTAAAAATAAAAAATAAAAAAACAGAAAGAAAGACAAGAGAGGGCAATAGGCGCCGCCTCCATCCTTCGCCAAACGTCACCAGGGGCGTCGTCAGGGGTCGGTCGGAGCGAAAGCTCAGATCAGAGTCGGGGCTCGGTCGGAGTGGGTGAGTATGGTTTGGACCATGGCGGATCTGTGCTTGGTGCACTCGGGCCATCCTTGTCCTCGGCGGCGGCGGCGGAGGTTCAGTGCAGAGCGGGGGCTCGGTCGGAGCGACGGGGGTTAGGGCTCGGTCAGAGCGGCGGGGGTTAGGGCTCGGTCGGAGCGACGGGGGTTAGGGCTCGGTCTGAGCGGTGGGGTTAAGGGCTACCTTCGTCAGCCCAGCCAAAGGCTAAGGCCGGCTCCCTGCTCCCATTGGGAGCGTTTTCTCTCTGTTCTTAAAAAAATTGTATGGTATTGAATGAACACACTTAATGCACAAAAATACAAACTTTATATTAGATATAGAAGATTTCTAAAATATTCACAAAAACTTTCATCAAAATACAAACACATCCCTACAAAAACAAACTTCCACTTTAATTCAAAATTAAAATTATACTTCTAACCAAAATTATAAAAATTAAAATAACCCGCTTCTTATGTACAGTCATAACATTTTATACCTAACATACTTACATTTAAATAAATATCAAATAATATATGTCTAACATAAAAAAGCAAAACAACGATTCATGTATTACAAACTTATTTTGTATATCGTGACACTACCTATACACAAATGGCCCGTGCGAAGCACGGGCTTCGATTTCTATTTTATATGTTAAAATTGAAGGAACTTCTACACAAAATATTGAGTCACTAGATTCAGACGTAATTATGATTATTTTTAAACGTCTATCAATCAATTATCATAAAAGCATTTTTCAACCAATATTTAGTTGGTCTAGTGGTTTGGCACTAGACTTTCTTAAACATTTTATCTAGGGGTCTCTAGTTCAATTCTTGTTGGAGGCGTGTATTGAGATATTAATGTTGGGAGGGGTCTATCACTTCGTGTGCCAACAATATTCCGGTTTGAGTTATTCGTATCCCATCCAATCTTCTATCTAAAGTCAATTATTTAATGCACAACTTTTTCTACCAACAACACTTTGTAATGAAATTGATAAAATTAATTAAGATTTCTTTTGGAACAAAGCCTCTCCACAAAATCATCCTCTAATTAATAGGGATAATATTTGTCAGTCTCAATCTCATGGAGGACTAGGTATCCTCAAATCAGAAGATATGAATAAATCCTTACAAATGAAACTTAGAGCGGTCCGACCGGTCGAACCAAGGTGATCAAGACCTAAAAAAAGCGTTTTTCATACATCTTGTAATATTTTATTACAACAAACAGCCTCTCTAGCCTCCATTTTGAATATCAAATCACTAAATCTATGGAAAATATTTGAAAATTTCGATTGTTCGCGGTCGAGTCAGGAAATAAAATTCAATATTGAGCCTCAAAAAACAATTATCTAAGTGAAAAGCGAAGTTGCTCTCTCAAGCAGGTCGAGCTATTCTTATCCCATCCAATCTTCTATCTAAAGTCAATTATTTAATGCAAAACGTTTTCTACCAACAACACTTTGTAATGAAATTGATAAATTTAATTAAGTTTCTTTTGGAACAAAGCCTCTCCATAAAATCATCCTTCAGTTAGTAGGGATAATATTTGCCAGTCCCAATCTCATGGAGAAATCAAAAGATATGAATAATACAAAACAATATCCAAGATACCAACAAATCATCTCAAAAAAATTATACCAAAAATTATTCATCCTCTCCAAGGTGCTTTCGTTACTGACAGAGCAATTCAAGATAATATCTTGATTGCTCACGAAATGTTTCACTCATTTCAGAGTAAAAAAGTTAAAGAAGGTCAGGTTGCCATTAAACTTGATATGAAAAAAGCATATGATCGACTTGATTGGAACTTTATCATTCTCACTCCTGAGAAATTTGGATTCTGTAGAAAATTATATAATTGAATTGAAGAATGCATTAAAATTGTATCTTTCTCGGTTATGGTTAATAAAGGACCAACTGACTTATTCATGCCGGAAAGAGGATTGCGTCAAGGTTCACTTTGTGTGTGGAAGTTTTAGTCGGAAACTTACAAAGAAACTGTAACACTACTAGAAACCAAATTGGTTTCAAATTGGTATGTGGGATTAGTGTCACATTCCTTGCATTTGTCGATGATATCATTATCTTTGCTAAAGGTAACCAAACTTCTTGTATCAAAGTAAATGACATAATTGAAGAATATTGCACATATTCATGTCAAAAAATTAACTATCATAAGTCAGCCTTCAAGTAACAAACAATGTATCTAACAACCTCAAAGAGGTAATCCATCAATCATTAAATATTGTAGATACTACCTTGTTAAAGAAATATTTAGGATGCCCCATTATTATTGGTAAGGTGAACAAGAAAACTTTCCAAGAACTTACTCTCATTTCTAGGAACTAGCTAAAAAAATGGAAAGCCAATTCCTTATCCCATGCTGATTGTGTTGTGCTAATTCGATCAAATCTATCAACGAAACTAATTTTTACAATGTTGAGCTTCATGCTACTAGTTTCTATCCATAATGAAATTGATAAGATTGTAGAAATTTCTTCTGGAATAAGGAAGGAAAATCCACCACATTGATTGGTTTAGACAAAATATGCAAACCTAAGTGTCAAGGTGGATTAGGAGTTAGGAAAGCTAAAGCCTAAAGCTATGAACCAAACACTCCAAATGAAACTCATATGGGAAATTATAGCAGAACTAGGTAATCTCTGGGTTGAAATTATAATCGAAAAATATTTAAAAACTAATATTACTTTTTACGGTTTTTTCGCCTGGTACCCCCGAGGTAAGGCGAAATTCGCGAGGTGCCCCGAAGTTTTACTTATTTCGCGTGGTACCCCCAAGTTTTTTTTTTCCACCAAATGCCCTTTTATTAAAAAGTTAACAATTATGTTAAAAAAAAGCTAGAAAATAATTTTAAAAAAAGGTATCATCTTCTTCAATAGTTCGATCGGACGACGATGTACAGAAGGGCCTAGGATGAGGACAACGAGTAGAAGAAGGGAGATCCGAATTCGGATGATGTTCCATCGGTGAGCGAGTGAGAGGACCAAATCTGGATGAGGCGGTGGAGATTGTGGTTGGGGACGAACTCCTTGTTGTTGAGCACCTACATGGTGGCGGGGCAGGTGTTGTGACTGCCATTGAGCCACCTCTGGATGCTTGCGCGGTCATAGGTGATGTCGGTGCAGAGGCTCACCGGCGACTTCATCACGTTGAGCGAGATCAGACACCGGAAGTAGCTCGGCACCGTTATGTCAACTCCTCCTTCCCCATTTATCTCAATTCAATTTAATATCTATAGCTATATATATTTATCAATCTTTATTTTCTTACAAAATAATCCAATTCAAGAATTGAAGAACCAGAAAACCAGTAGCTGAAAATCAAGATTGAGAGGACATTGGAGATTTTGGAAACATAAAAAACCCTTGGGGGATTTTTGGAAGCATCAAAAACCCAAATGGGTGGCCTATTCTATTGCCTTTGTCTTCTGGCAACTCAACAAAAACAAAAATGGTGGGTTTTTTGGACTTACTCACATGGATTCAACCCTAGCCCTTGTTCACGCAATTTCCCCCAAAACCAAACATCAATTAGGTTTTCTGAATTTTTGGGAGTATCCGTTTAGATTGGAGTTGTTGTGCGTTGGAGGTGAGGAATAAAATTACAAAAGCCTGTGAATTTCTCTCTGCTTATTCTCATCCACTGCTGATGAAGACAAAGATAAAGCTTGGCAGAGAAACTCATAAAAAAGAAGAAGAAGTTGAGCTCTGTTTTTTCACAAATTCCATATTCCTTGTGAAGATCTCTCTTCAAACGACAACAAATCGGAGGGTCGTCGGCGACGAAGAAGGATGGAGGGAGAGATGTGCAGAAGGGCTCGTCGTCCGATCGGACTATTGAAGAAGACGGTACTTTTTTTTTGCTTTTTCTTGCTTTTTTTTTGTTACAAAATTGTTAATTTTTTAATAGATGGGTATTTGGCAGGAAAAAAAACTCGGGGGTACCATACAAAATAGGTAAAACTTTGGGGCAGTTCGCGAATTTCTCCTTACCTCGGGGGTATCAGGCAAAAAATCCATACTTTTTATTATATCAAGAAACCAAATACCTATTGGAAAAGGGGGGAAACTTATGAAATTAAAAAAGTACTTTCTTCCACGGAATTTCATGGCTAGTGGGAGATGGAAAAAGAATCAAATTCTGGACGGATAACTGTACCATGCCTACAAAGTTGCTAGAAGAAATACAAAACGACCATTTGGTGGATTTAAACCTAACTGTAAGTTAATTAGTTAAAACTGATAAAAGCTGAGATATTATAGAACTTAGTAAGATTCTACCCCAAAATGTAGTATCTATGATATCCCATATTCCAATTCCTAAAAACGATATCCAAGGTCAACTCTATTGGTGACAAAGTAAGAATGGTTGGTTCTCTACCAAGTCTGTCTTCGAACTTATAACTAACAAAACCACATCTTTTTGTGAGGATGTTTCTTGGATATGGAAAGTTATAAATAACGGACTTCCTAGTTCCTACCAAAGTTAGGCTGTCTATGAAAGGTGTTCTTATACCCCTCTAGTGTTCCAACTGTGATAATCTGTATGGGGATCTTGCCCACTTCCTAATCAAATGCCCACACACTATTGATAATACCAACACTATTAATCGGAAAATGAGAGCTATATTGCAAAATATAGATACGTACAATAAAAGATCAATTCAACTACTAACTGATATATCATCTAGAATTACTAAAAATGAGTGCAGAACTAACTACCATCTGGTGGTGCATATGGTTCCAAAGAAATCAAAAATATTTGGACATGACAATACTGATCCAATCAGAGATATAACAAGCTTTATTAAAATACAATTGCTGAATTGGAAGAAATCAAAATCCATCACGTATAATGAAGTTATGAAAAGTAATAGGAAAACCCAACAACCTAGAAAAACTAGAAATTTGAGATGGAAAAATCGCAATCCGGATACTATAAAATCAACTTTGATGGATCTAGATTGGCGAATGACAATGCAACATCTGGATTCATTATCTAATTGAAAAGGAGGAAGCTATTAAAATGAAGGCCATAAAATGTGGCAACAATGGTACCCTCAAGGCGGAGGCGGTTGATGTTCGTCAAGGTGTGATGCGACCCTGCCAGTAGATCGCGTGCCAATGTCGGGCAATGCTTCATCGCGTGCCTCAACGCTAGCCAACGCAAGCCATCACCAGAGAACGCGTTCTCTTTCAAAGCGCCACGAGCCAAGCACAGAGATCGCGTTCTATCTCAAGATCCCTTCCACCATCAATGACCACGTTCATTTAGAGATTGTTTGTTATTTCTGACATTATTATTGTCAGTGTTTTTCTTTTGGGTGTGTGTTCCACGCGTGTCGCGTGGGCCATCCCATTAAGCGAGACTCGGCCCATCTGAGTCCCGCTATCTCCTATAAAAGGTCATCTCGACCTTCTGTACTAGAGGACGTCTAATTTGAATCAAAGCTTAAGTTTGAGATCATATTGCCTCCTTCCTTTGATTGGACGTCAAACACCTCTCTATCTTCTCATCTCCTTCACTCCGCCGCCGACGCTACGGCAAACGCTTGATTCTTCAAGCCAAGTCTTCCTTTACATCTCCCTTCACTCCGCTGCCGACGCTACGGCCCAAGACTTGTCTTTTCAAGTCATCTATCCCCTCCAACAATCGCTTCCGCCATCACCATATCACCATCAATCATCGCGTTCACCAACTCACACGAGGCCCAAATACCGCGTTCCACTCATCCAACCACAGAAACAACCCGTGCGACTTCCCACCAAGATCATCGATCCGACATTCACAAGCAGGAACACATCAACTGGCATCAGAGCCTTTGATCTTGTAAGTCGTTTGTCAAGTCTCATTTGTTCACAATTTTTTCTTCTCCATCATCTTGCTTCCGCCATTGTCACAAAATTTTTTCTCTTCAAACACAGGCTAGTCCTTTCGGTTTCTACAAGAGAATCTCTTGGCCGATAATTGCTTGATCTCCTCGCGAAATTTGTGTGATTTGCTCGCGTGAAATCTTCTAAAATTAACTGCTTAATTTTCTTAATTGATTTCGTGAATTTCGCATTCCATAAATGCCATATCTTCTTGTTGATTGACCGTCATAAATCTGAATCAATCTTCTCTCTCCTATCACGCGATCTTCGCGATCTCTTTCATTAAGTTACTTAGCCGATCTTCGCGATCTCTTTCATTAAGTTATAAGATCTCGGATTTGAATTTCAAATTCAAAAAAAAGAAGAAGTCAAAGTCGCATTTCAAAAAAAAAAAAAAAAAAAGAAGAAAAGAACGCGACTATTTAAAAAAAAGGAAGGAAAGCCAAAATAAGGCAACCTTCTTTCCCCCTCTCGGCTAGGCTCATCTTCTTCATCTCTCCACCGTCTAGGTTAACACCTTGAAGGTTGGTTCTTGTGTGTTTGTGTTGTTTACGTAAGATGTTAAGACTTTATTCAATTGGTTTCGTTTGGATTTGTGCTTGCATATCACACTTGTTTTGCTTGCCTTAAGCCGCCCTCACGGCCAAAAGAACACGCCCTCCTACGTGAACACTTGTTACTTGCTCGTTGCTTGCTTGATCTTTGGTTGTGTTGTCTTTTGTTTGTTTTTACTCGCGATGTCTGGTCACATTGTCTTAGGAAATGCGAACGCGCCAAACCCACCCTTGGTGCCACAACAAGACCACCACAATGAAGATCCTCTTTTGGAGCTCTCGGATGAACAACGCGAGATACAGGAGTTACGACGCCAAGTTGCTCAACTCTAATCAATGCAGTGCGTCACACCCATGATGACCGCGCCAACACAAATGATCCTAATGGATGCGGCGGGAGGACCGCGAAAAACTGATGTTGGTCCAAGCCAACAACGCGTGGATAAGGGAAAAGGGTTGATGCCGTCGACCTCCAACCTCCAACCGCGCCTACAACGGCTTCAATCAGTCATAGAGAGTCGTTAGGGATACGTGTCGCACCGCGATCATTCCGCTATGCGCACAAATCCTAACGACTACGACACCGGCTCCTACCGCGACAATGATCATCAAGGTGAGTTTTCTGAACCATACGATTTTGATGACAGGTATGCATCTCGACGCACCCAGCGCCGCGTTCAAGGCTCAGCACCTTGCGAAGGCCGATTACGTGAAGTCGGGTTATCCACTGCGACGCCGCGAAGACCCAGTCGTCGTCCCAGTGGGCACAAGCGACGCGATGAGGCCGATTTCGAGATGCCAACTACCCAGCCACAAAGCTACGATGTGCGTGAACACCTACGACATCAAAGTGCACGAACGCCACGCTACGGGTCTGATTGCTACGCGTCAATCACACCCAGAGTCCAAGATGACTTCGATGACGAAGAGATCGAGGACTCGGGTATGATCAATCCTAATTTTTTTCACCCCCCTCTTCGAGATCCACTTGAATTGCAGGACCACCCTTCGGATTGGATTCCTCCACCGCGTCTCCAAGCACAACGAGATCGCGATCATGGCATTGGCGGCGAGCGCCGCGATGTCATGCCCAGAGATGTTCGCCGAGCCGATCACGGAGCCCGGCCGCGACAACATCGACGCGATGATGCCTATGCGGCCAGGGAAGATTTTGCTCGCGGCGAACCTCAACAAGCACACGAGAGGCGACGGCATGCACGCATTGAAGACACGGGCGTCCACGCCTATGAGAACCCTCTCTACGCCGCCGCGCCACACAACGTGTCATTGCAAGCCCCTGCCCAACCTCGATACCAAAGACACGAAGTCAAGGTAAAAATCGAGCATTTTTATGGTGAATACAACAACCCTTCTGTTTTTTCTTGAATGGGTGCAGGCTACGGAGTACACACTACGATATTGTCGAGTGCCACCTGAGGAGCATGTCGACGCCGCGACACTTCACTTCCGCGGAGTCGCCAGAGTGTGGTGGCATCGTTTCGAGGATGACTGTATGCGTCGCCACCGAACCAGGGTCACCGAATGGCACCAACTCGTGTACGTGATGACCAAGAAATATGTGCCTCCATATTACAGAAATCAAATGAGATTGGAGATAGCCATGGCTCGCCAAGGCTCACAAACTCCCCTCGAGTTTTTCTCCAAGCTAGAGGACATGTATTACAAGGCAAACATAAGTGTTGCACCATCGACTTTGAGGACCAAGTTTCTAAGTGGCCTGAACGCGCCAATCCGCGACCAGCTTGAGATCTTGCCCATCAAGGATCTCAACACGTTGACCCATACGGCGATGTAGGTTTACAACCAGCTCGCGTGTCGCAAGCACTCCTCTTGGCAACCAGGCCACACCAGGTATAAATCTAACCCTGGTCATTCCCTTACTACTGATGTGCGCACGCCAGTCACAGGAACCACCGCATCCAGCCAAGTCACACATGGCAAGAACGTGTTGCCAAACTCCAGTTCAGCTCACGCGACCACCATAAAGGGCTTCTCATAAACCACTGAGCGTGCGCGTGACCTTGAATGTTTCAAGTGTGGAGGCCGCGGCCACTACAAAAGGGATTGTCCGAATAACAGAAAGGTCATCTTCTCCAACACTGCAGTCGGATATGAATCCTATGACGAGGAAGTGGCAGCGCGTGAGGCCATTGAAGAAGGACATGAAGAAGACCGCGAGGACGCTTATGTGTGTGAGGTTGTCGCGATGCATGCCGGCACACCACTCAGCCTTGTCACACGTCGCATTCTCACCATCAAAGAGGCCCCTGTAGTCGACCAACGCGAGAACTTATTTCACACGCGTTGCCTGGTCAAGACTGTAATACCCCTCATTTTGGTAAGGACATTTTGGTAATTTTTCCAACTCCCGTACTACAAGTCGAATTATTTTCAGAGAAGTTCAGACATCATGTAATATGTTTGATCTCTGTAATATTTTTCTGAGTAGTATAAAATACATTCGACGTATTTTTGGGGTTAAAATATTCGTTCGGATACAAATATATTTAACCCGGGGTTAAAAACCATGCCCATACATTTTCCCGGACAAAAGGCACAGAAATTGGCCTTGACCACACCCGCGGTCAGTCCACCGCACCCCACGGTGAAAGGCCAATTTCTGAGGCGATCAGGTGGGGGTTCACCGCAGCCGCGGTGAGGCCACCGTACCCCGCGGTGTCGTCATTGTTTTTCTGCTCCGCCGGCTTCGATCGTCGCGCCGCCTGAGCTGCTTGTCCCATCCGGTCGGGGGCGAGGCGGTTTGGGGTGCTGCTTGCTTGGCCTGCTTGCTTGGCCTAAAAAGGGAGAAGACATGGAGGCTGGGAAAGACACCCAATCCGAGCTCTCTCTCTCTCTTTCTTCCTCTTGTTCCATTGACGCCGGAAAGCTCAAGCTCTCGCCGGAAAAGCTTCGTTCTTCACCAGAGCTCTTGTTAGAAGTGGTGGTGCTCTCAAGGTGGTCCTTTGGAAGTCCAAGGAATCCAGAAGTCGGAGCCACCACGAGTCGAGCCCCCGTCGTCTTCCCCGGTGATGTTTTCTTCCTCGTCCTGTCGTCGGAGTTCTTCATCCCCGACGACCGCACCCGCGGTGTGCCTGGGCGCTTGTGGTTGTGGATTGGGTTTTGTGGTCTCGATTGGGATTTCCGTTCTTTCGATTTCGTTTTTCTTTAGATTCGTACTATTTTATGTCGAATCTAACTCAGGGTTTCGTTATGGGTCGTTCCGTAGGGATTTGAAATCCGAGTTTTGTCCCCGTTCCGGACCCAGAAACTCATCGTTCGATCGTTCGTCTGATCTAAGGCAAGTGGCGGTTCGCTCTTGCTTATCATTCCATAGTTCTATTAATTATCAATTGTTTAATTGTTAATTAAAATGGGATGAATTACTGGTTTCGTTGGGAACAGTTTTCTTAAAATGATACGATTAAAATGAATATTATAATAGGTTGTATATATTGCTAGAAACAACGCTATTATATCTGTTATTACCGTGATGGTATTGTTGTGGATTTTTATGCGAACTTGAAATATAGTTAGCAGTGGATTTTATGTGCACTTGAGATATAATTAGCATGAATATTCGTAGGAACGCTGCTTACCTTGAGAGGTAGCCGTTTCTTTATAACCCGGTGGATAGGATGTTCAAGCCCTAACACCGTTTCTCTAGTCATGACTATCCCCTATCTGAATATAGGGGAGGTGCGCTTAGCTGGCGTCAAACCTTTAGGGATTTATTCCCGACTATATATCTCTATATCCTGAGGGATGAGATGATTATGATAAAAGCTTATAACGTGAATATACGTTTTGGAATTAAATAAGATAAGTGTCGTTATGCACATAATTAATGAACCTTAGGGCGAGAAGTACAACTTGGAAACTCGTCCGGGACTTTGATTAGAGTAAGTCCACCTTCCAAATCTGAATTCGCATTGTGCGGTGAGGTTGGTCGTGGACCCAAATAGTCAAGTCAGTTTTAAAACACTTGTGTGAATTATAATGTTCTCAAACATTGTTATACTTTCCGATAACACTCAATTCGTTGGAGTCTTCTCTTCATATGTTTCCGTAAGACTCAATCTTTTAGAGTCTTCTCTTGATCATTCTATTTCGTAAAATTTTCTGTAGAAGTATTGAGGTTTACTATCGTCATCGGCTTTCATTCGAGAAGCGATGGGTCTAACCTAATACGACTACTTAGAACCTTTTTGTTTTACCCTTGCATAGTCTTTCATTAGACTAACCAACCGGTTATATTCTCTTGCATGGTTGGCTGGTGTCATCCGTCTCATACGGCACATCAGATAAACTGCAGTTCCATGAAGGCTAGAAACGACGGTGAAGGCAGATGGAATTTTGAAGTGTTTTACCAAGGTTGAGATCCTAGGCGTGTGATCGCTAGATCAAGACTTTTGTGTCATTTATTTTAAAAAGACTTCTGCTGTATTAAGACTTCCGCTGGAATATATCTTGGTTGTATTTGGATTATGGATGTAATTCCGAAACTTTGATTTAATCCAATACTATGACATTTCGTATTATAAATGTTGTTTTATGATTTGTATAAACTGGTTAAGCCTTGGGTGACTTCGGATGTGGAATCTGAGGTCACTGGCGGTGATACCTTTCAAGGATATATTTGGGGGTGTTACAGATTGGGTATTAGAGCCGAAATTTTTTTCGGGTTGGGTTTTAAAATGTTTTGCGGGAAACAAAACTTTTATAAACCGTTTACTCGTTTTGAAATGAAAAAGAGTTTTTTTGTGTGTAACCGTTCTAGTCGTGCCTTCATTTTAGTCTAATATAGTAAGTTCGCTTCTATATTTAGAAAGACTAAACTCTCTTCTCGTCACCCGCAGATTATGGGTGCATGCTTTTCTCTGCAGAGGGACTCGGAAGAAGCCGAGGTGGCTTCGCCATCTCCAATGAGGCTTGAGTTTCCAGTTCCCCTGCGATGCTTTGAGATCGGAGAATCTAGTAGTCCACCCGAGGAGGTGAAAACCGTACTCCCTGAGTCGGTAGTGCTAGTGTCCAATAAAACCGAGGTTCCTGTGGTAGAGCCCGAAGAGGAGCCAAGGGAGTACACTGAGGATGAGGGTTATCTGTTAGAGTACGCAAGAGGGTACTACGACGATGACTTTATGATCGAGTCGATTCCCGAGGAGGATCCAGAGGAAGAGGATCCTGAAGAAGATTCAGAGGAGGATCCATAGGAGGACCCCGAAGAGGACCTCGAGGATCAGGGCCACGAGTCTGATGGCTTAGAGCGCTTATTGGTGGGCAGCGAGGACCCGGGGATGGAGTTTATCTATCCAAGTCCGGAGTTGCCGCCTGATCAAGAGTACTCGCCATTGACTCCGGCCGATTGGGAGACACTCTATGCTGAGTTTGGCATAAGAAGAAGGAGTGATCCACAAAATGCATCTGAGGACTCACATCCTATTCCTGCTCAGAGGAGGCTGAGGTTGAGCCCTGACTCGCGAGAGGCACTTCGCCTGAGTCAGATGATTTCCCCTGAAGAGCGTCGTCGGGTGGATGAGGCGGTTGAGCATGCTCGAAGAAGGGCAAGGCCAAGGAATGAGCCATGTGCTCCAGGACCGCGCAGGGTGAGAAGTCCATCACCAGATTCCGATGGTAAACCCCGTTCGAAGAAGCCATGTATAAGGAGCTGTGATTACAGGAAACGTTTTAGGGCGCCATGATTGGGCCAGTGCTGATTAGCAGTTTCTTTTCTTGTATTTCAGTGTTTGTTTTGTTAAGAACCTAAGTCTCCGAGCAATTTTGTCTTGACGCTCGGGAGATCCCTTTTGTAGAACTTATTAGCTCAGTTTGAGCTTATCAATGAATATTACCAAGTTTGATCTATTCTAAGTGATTTTATTATATTGAGTACATTGGAATGATATTAATGTTATAAAATACTTGGAATTTGATCGGTAAACAGATGGTGAACACAAGGAACACCATTCGTGCTGGTGCTAGGCCAAGCAATGACCCTAGACCAAATGTGAGGAACACTGTGAACCCTGTGGATGAACACGAGACTGCTTCTAATAACAATCCAGGGGGCAATGACCAAGCTCCGGTCAACGCTCCAATGGTATTTGATGCAGTAGCAATAGAGGCTATTCGGGGAATTGTGATGCAAGCATTCACAGACATTATGCGACCAAACGCGCCTCAGGCACAAGCTGTGCCAATTCCCCCAGCAGTTCCTAGATTTGAGGAGCCTAATATCCATGTACCCTAAGAGGAAGCAGTCAGGAATAGAGGCGACTATGGCCGAACACTGAAGGCCATAAGCTCTATGAGGCCTGATAGCTATGACGGGAAATGAGAGCCAGTTAGGGTGGCATATTGGTTCTCACAAATGGAAAGATTATTCAGAAACGTTGAGTGCACTGAAGCTGAAAAGGTGCACATTGCTTCCCTTCAGCTGAAGGAAGTAGCCAGTGAATGGTGGGAAGGTACAGGTCTTGCTGATCACCTTGGTTTGAACTGGGGGATGTTCAAGGCCAAGATGACAGATCGTTTCTTCTCCCGAGCTATGAGGGAAGAGAAGCACAATGAATTCCTCTATCCGAAGACGGATGGATTAAAAGTGACCGAGCTTGCGACCAAGTTCAATCACCTATTGCAGTATGCTGGGCCGGAGGTGTCCAACGAAGAGCAAAAGATCTGGCATTTCCACGAGTGGATGAACCCAGATATTAAGCCACTAATGGTACGTCACGGATGCTCTCCTTTGGAGCAATACGTGGACGCTGCTTACAAGTTGGAAGTGACTTTAGAGGAGTCGACAAAGAAGCGTAATCGCCAGAGGCAAGTGCAGAGCCAGTCTTAGGCGAGTGGATTCAAACGTCCCGCGCCACCGTCTAACTTTGCCAAGCCTGGCAAAGCAAAAACGGATATGACTCAAGGAGGGTCTACACAGCAATCGGGTCAAGGCAAGAATCTGATCCAGTGCTACAATTGTGGTACACCCGGGCACAAGAGTAATGCGTGTCCGAAGGAGAAGAAGACGTGCTATGGCTGTGGAAAGGAGGGCCATGTACAGATGTTCTGTCCGCAGAGAAGGCAGAAAGGGGCTGAATCACAACAAGGGTCTGTTAGTCAGAACAATCGACCCAGGTTTAGACCAGTGGAGGCTCCTAGTCCTTCAGCGCAGACGACTGCACAAAACAAGGGGAAAGCCCCAGCTACTTCTGGAGGTCAAGGTCAACGCCTTTACGAGATGCGTGAGGCGGATGGACCCAATTCTCCAATTGCTCAAGGTACTCTATACCTTTATTCTACTTCAGTATGTATGTTGTTTGATTCGGGTGCTACCCATTCCTTTATTTCGGAGAATTGTGTCAGTAAGTTAGACTTAGTATGCAACGAGGTTTATGAACCTTTCGTTGTAAATCTTCCTAATGGTGAACATTTGGTTGGAACCAAGCGTCTGTCAGAATTTCTGATTACCATCCAGGGTAAGAAGTTCGAAGCAGATTTGATTTGTATAGCCATGGCTCCATACGACATTATTCTCGGTATGGATTGGCTGACGCATCATGGGGCGGTAATCGATTTTAGCTCAAGGACTGTGACGGTGTCATCTGGGGGCCAGTATGTATGCAAGTTCAAGGGTTGGAATGACGCTGATAACGGCAGTCTTATCAATGCGATGGCTGCGTTTAAGCTACTTCGACAAGGATGTGTCGGGTACCTATGCTATCTGGACAAGCCCAAGAAAGATGAACCTTCAATTCCTGATATTCCGGTCATCCGTGAGTTTCCGGATGTTTTTTCGGAGGAGATTCCTGGTTTACCCCCGTATCGTGACGTAGAATTTACCATTGATCTCGAGCCTGGTACCGCGCCGATCTCTAAGGCACCGTACCGGATGGCTCCTCCTGAGATGCAAGAATTGAAGAAGCAACTCGAGGATCTTCTTGAGAAAGGATATATAAGACCGAGTGCATCACCTTGGGGTGCTCCGGTCTTGTTCGTCAAGAAGAAGGATGGATCGTTTCGACTTTGTATCGACTATCGAGAGTTGAATAAAGTCACGATCAAGAATAAATATCCGTTGTCGAGGATTGATGATCTATTGGATCAACTACAGGGAGCAAAAGTCTTTTCCAAAATCGATCTGAGGTCTAGTTACCATCAGCTCAGGATTCGTGAGGAGGATATTCTGAGGACTGCGTTCCGAACGAGATATGGTCACTACAAGTTCGTAGTCATGCCATTTGGACTTACAAATGCTCCAGCAGTCTTCATGGATCTAATGCATCGATGTTTCCACCAATACTTGAATAAGTTCGTAGTGGTCTTCATCGACGATATTCTGATCTATTCCCCGAGTGAGGAGGTTCATGAGGAACATCTTCAGATTACTTTGTCAGTCCTTAGACAGAATCAGTTGTACGCAAAGTTGTCTAAGTGTGACTTTTGGATAAAAGAAGTGGCTTTCTTAGGCCACGTGATTAATGAGAATGGGTTTATGGTTGATCCCCAGAAGATTGAAGCGGTAGCCAATTGGAAGCGGCCTTATAATGTGAAGGAGGTGCGCGGTTTTCTAGGACTCGCTGGATATTACAGACGATTCATGGAGGGATTTTCTAAGATCGCTCTACCCATGATCGGTCTGCTCCGCAAAGTCCATAAGAAGTTTATCTGGGATGACAAGTGTGAGGCCAGTTTTCAAAAGCTGAAGCAATGTCTGACCTCTACACCAGTATTAGCGCTACCGGAAGGGATTGATGGTTATGTGGTCTATAGTGATGCTTCGAAGAGTGGTTTAGGATGTGTGTTGATGCAAAGAGGCAAGGTTATTGCATACGCATCTAGACAATTGAAAACCTATGAAGCAAATTATCCGACGCATGATCTGGAATTAGCAGCTGTAGTATTTGCGCTAAAGATTTGGAGACACTATCTCTATGGTGTGAGGTGCCAAGTCTTCACCGATCATAAGAGTCTCAAGTACTTGTTCACTCAGAAGGAGCTGAATATGAGACAACGTCACTGGTTAGAGCTACTCAAAGACTACGACATCGAATTGCTGTATCATCCGGGCAAGGCTAATGTAGTAGCCGATGCATTGAGCCGGAAGACGCCGCACGAGACTGTAGTGGCTCTACTTACTGCTCAGAACAAGTTGAACCAAGGGTTGTGCGAGATTGAAGTCTTGTACGATCAGCGTAGAGGATATCTGAGCATGCTTGAGATTCAGGCCACGCTACTTGATCAAATCAGGGAGAAGCAGGTTGATGATGTAGTCATTGTGAAGCTAAGCAGTGAAGTGATGGACGAGAAAGCTCCCGGTTTTGTGATTCAAGAAGATGGATCGCTCTGGTTTCAGGACCGGATCTGTGTGCCTGACGTTGATGGTCTTCGCCAGTTGGTGATAAAGGAGGCCCATTCGTCAGCTTATTCTATACATCCAGGCTCTAGCAAGATGTACAAGGACCTCAGAAAGAAATTCTGGTGGCCCAACATGAAGTGGGATGTAGCAGAGTTTGTGGCGAAATGCTTGACTTGTCAGAAGGTCAAGATAGAACATCGTAGACCAAATGATGAGTTGCTACCTCTTCCAGTGCCAGAATGGAAATAGGAGGATATTGCTATGGATTTCGTTATGAGGTTGCCAAAGACTCAAAGCCAGAAGGATGCTATATGGGTAATCATTGACAGGCTCACGAAGAGTGCTCACTTCATGGCTATCAAGTCAACATGGGGAACCCAGAAGCTATCAGAAGTGTTTTTACACGAGATTATTTGTTTGCATGATACTCCAAAGACCATTGTATCGGATCGAGATGTCCGATTCATGTCAAGATTCTGGAAAGAATTACACAAGGCCATGTGAACCGAGTTGAGATTCAGTATTGCGTTTCATCCTCAGACGGATGGACAGTCTGAGAGGACCATCCAGACCTTGGAAGATATGCTAAGAGCTTGTACACTCGATCGTCCGACTAGCTGGGAGAACAGCGTGAGTCTGATTGAGTTCACGTACAACAACAGTTGGCATGCTACCATAAAGATGGCTACATTCGAGGCTTTGTACGGTCGAAGGTGCAGATCTCCGATTGGTTGGGATGAGAATGCCGAAAAGGTTCTGCTCGGACCAGAGTTAGTCGAGAGGACTGCCTCGGACATTGCTTTGATAAGACAGAGGATGTTGACAGCTCAGAGTCGACAAAAGTCTTATGCAGATCTGAAGCGCAGGAATGTCGAGTTTGAGGTTGGTGACAAAGTGTTTGTCAGAGTATCGCCATCAAAGGGTGTGTTTAGATTTGGTAAGGGTGGGAAGCTTAACCCTCGCTACGTGGGACCATTTGAGATCCTTGACAGAGTGGGGTCTCTAGCGTATCGTTTGGCATTGCCGCCATCGGCACATCCAGTGCATAACGTATTCCACATATCCTTATTGAGAAAGTACGTGCCAGATGAGTCTCATGTACTGAGTTATGAAGACATCGAGATTCAGACAAATGGTACCTACGAGGAGATACCGGTGCATATTCTCGAACACCGTGAGAAGAAGTTACGGAACAAGGTGGTACCATTGGTACGGATTTTGTGGTCCAAGTCAGGAACTGAGGAGGTTACTTGGGAAACCTGGGAGACTGAGGAGGATATCCTTAGACGCTTCCCCGAGCTGTTTTCGGCCTAGTTTCGGGGTCGAAACCTTTTTAAGGGGGTAGTGTTGTAACACCTCATTTTTTTTGGTTATTCGGCCAAGTTTCGGGGTCGAAACTTCTTTTAAGGGGGAAGTGATTTAAAACCCCTCATTTTGGTAAGGACATTTTGGTAATTTTTCCAACTCCCGTACTACAAGTCGGATTATTTTCAGAGAAGTTCAGACATCATGTAATATGTTTGATCTCTGTAATATTTTTCTGAGCAGTATAAAATACATTCGACGTATTTTGGGGGTTAAAATATTCATTCGGATACAAATATATTTAACCCGGGGTTAAAAACCATGCCCATACATTTTCTCGGACAAAAGAGGACAAAAGGCACAGAAATTGGCCTTGACCGCACCCGCGGTCAGTCCACCGCACCCCGCGGTGAAAGGCTAAGTTTTGAGGCGGTCAGGTGGGGCTTCACCGCAGCCGCGGTGAGGCCACTGCACCCCGCGGTGTCATCATTGTTTTTCTGCTCCGCCGGCTTCGATCGTCGCGCCGCCTGAGCTGCTTGTCCCATCCGGTCGGGGGTGAGGCGGTTTGGGGTGCTGCTTGCTTGGCCTGCTTGCTTGGCCTATAAAAGGAGAAGACCTGGAGGCTGGGAAAGGCACCCAATCCGAGCTCTCTCTCTCTCTCTTTCTTCCTCTTGTTCCATTGACGTCGGAAAGCTCAAGCTCTCACCGGAAAAGCTTTGTTCTTCGCCAGAGCTCTTGTTAGAAGTGGTGGTGCTCTCAAGGTGGTCCTTTGGAAGTCCAAGGAATCCAGAAGTCGGAGCCACCATGAGTCGAGCCCCCGTCGTCTTCCCCGGTGAGGTTTTCTTCCTCGTCGTGTCGTCGGAGTTCTTCGTCCCCGACGACCACACCCGCGGCAGAGCCACCGCACCCGCGGTGTGCCTGGGCGCTTATGGTTGTGGCTTGGGTTTTGTGGTCTCGATTGGGATTTCTGTTCTTTCGATTTCGTTCGTTTTTCTTTAGATTCGTACTAATTTATGTCGAATATAACTTAGGGTGTCGTTATGGGTCGTTCTGTAGGGATCTGAAGTCTGAGTTCTGTCCCTGTTCCGGACCCAGAAACTCATCGTTCGATCGTTCGTCTGATCTAAGGCAAGTGGCGGTTCGCTCTTGCTTATCATTCCATAGTTCTATTAATTATCAATTGTTTAATTGTTAATTAAAATGGGATGAATTACTGGTTTCGTTGGGAACAGTTTTCTTAAAATGATACGATTAAAATGAATATTATAATAGGTTGTATATATTGCTAGAAACAACGCTATTATATCTGTTATTATCGTGATGGTATTGTTGTGGATTTTTATGCAAACTTGAAATATAGTTAGCATTGGATTTTATGTGCACTTGAGATATAGTTAGCACGAGTATTCGTAGGAACGCTGCTTACCTTGAGAGGTAGTCGTTTCTTTATAACCTGGTGGATAGGATGTTCAAGCCCTAACACCGTTTCTCTAGTCATGACTATCCCCTATCTGAATATAGGAGAGGTGCGCTTAGCTGGCGTCAAACCTTTAGGGATTTATTCCCGACTATATATCTCTATATCCTGAGGGATGAGATGATTATGATAAAAGCTTATAACGTGAATATACGTTTTGGAATTAAATAAGATAAGTGCCGTTATGCACATAATTAATGAACCTTAGGGCGAGAAGTACAACTTGGAAACTCGTCCGGGACTTCGATTAGAGTAAGTCCACCTTCCAAATCTGAATTCGCATTGTGCGGTGAGGTTGGTCGTGGACCCAAATAGTCAAGTCAGTTTTAAAACGCTTGTGTGAATTATAATGTTCTCAAACATTGTCATACTTTCCGATAAGACTCAATTCGTTGGAGTCTTCTCTTCATATGTTTCTGTAAGACTCAATCTTTCAGAGTCTTCTCTTGATCATTCTGTTTCGTAAAATTTTTTGTAGAAGTATTGAGGTTTACTATCGTCATCGGCTTTCA
Organism: Rheum nobile; assembly: GCA_027886185.1. NCBI lineage: Eukaryota > Viridiplantae > Streptophyta > Magnoliopsida > Caryophyllales > Polygonaceae > Rheum > Rheum nobile. Next base: position 1,079,365 of record WOAB01000207.1, on the reverse strand, counting down.
TTCGAGAAGCGATGGGTCTAACCTAATACGACTACTTAGAACCTTTCTGTTTTACCCTTGCATAGTCTTTCATTAGACTAATCAACTGGTTATATTCCCTTGCATGGTTGGCTGGTGTCATCCGTCTCATACGGCACATTAGATAAACTGCAGTTCCATGAAGGCTAGAAACGACGGTGAAGGCAGATGGAATTTTGAAGTGTTTTACCAAGGTTGAGATCCTAGGCGTGTGATCGCTAGATCAAGACTTTTGTGTCATTTATTTTAAAAAGACTTCCGTTGTATTAAGACTTCCGCTGTAATATATTTTGGTTGTATTTGGATTATGGATGTAATTCCGAAACTTTGATTTAATCCAATACTATGACATTTCGTATTATAAATGTTGTTTTATGATTTGTATAAACTGGTTAAGCCTTGGATGACTTCGGATGTGGAATCTGAGGTCACTGGCGGTGATACCTTTCAATGATATATTTGGGGGTGTTACAAAGACGGTATCCCTGACTGTAATCATCAATGGAGGCAGTTGTTGCAACATCGTCAATGAGAAGGTGGTCAACCATCTCAGCCTACCGACAACGCCTCATCCACAACCTTATGACCTACAATGGCTATCTTCCAGCTCAGGTAACACTGTCTCACGACAGTGTCTTATACCCTTTTCCATTGGTCACTACAATGGCACAATTTTATGTGATGTGATTGCAATGGACGCCACCCATCTCTTGCTTGGGCTTCCATGGCAGTTCGATCGTCGCGTGCTTCATGATGGGTATCTAAACACTTATGTGTTTACCTACCACGGGAAGCGCGTGACTCTCTTACCTATGTATCCCCATGAGATTTTACAGGATCAGGTCGAGCGTGATCGAGATAAGACTTTGGATGCAGCAAAGACCGCGTCAACACCAAGCAGGGACATTGTCACATCCAGGAGATCGCGTTCTTCCTTAGGCAAGGACATCACTTCAAACACCACCGCGCCCAAGGATAAAACGCATTACAGGGACATTGTCAGCACCGCGTTGAAAGACTCTTGTGAGCACCGTGTGCTTCTCACGCGGCCAACCTGTCAACCTTTGCCCCGCCTGACACCTCTGAGGAAGTTCGCCAACCTGTCATGCACTTCGAAAGAACATGAGCACACAACCGCGGCCAACCGCGCTGAGCAAGTCCACGAGATTCGTCGCGCAACGCATTACGCGCCGATACACACCAGTGGCCGCTGTTGCATCGTGTTCGAACCCGGGGTCCAAATGTGGCAGCACTTGCGCGTGTTGCGTTTTCACTCGAAGGACACCCATAAGCTGCACTCCCGCGGAGAAAGATCCTTTCGCGTTGTACATTCAATTGAAGATACACCTTACCCTCTAACATTCGATGATGGTGAAGCGGGGACGCTTCACAGCCAAGTGGGGGAGGGTGATACGACCCTGCCAGTAGATCGCGTGCCAATGACGGGCAATGCTTCATCGCGTGCCTCAACGCTAGCCAACGCAAGCCATCACTAGAGAACGCGTTCTCTTTCAAAGCGCCACCAGCCAAGCACAGAGATCGTGTTCTATCTCAAGATCCCTTCCACCATCAATGACCGCGTTCATTTAGAGATTGTTTGTTATTTCTGACATTATTATTTTCAGTGTTTTTCTTTTGGGTGTGTGTTCCACGTGTGTCGCGTGGGCCAGCCCATTAAGCGAGACTCGGCCCATCCGAGTCCCGCTATCTCCTATAAAAGGTCATCTCGACCTTCTGTACTAGAGGACGTCTAATTTGAATCAAAGCTTAAGTTTGAGAGCATATCGCCTCCTTCCTTTGATTGGACGTCAAACACCTCTCCATCTTCTCATCTCCTTCACTCCGCCGCCGACGCTACGGCAAACGCTTGATTCTTCAAGCCAAGTCTTCCTTCGCATCTCCCTTCACTCTGTTGCCGACGCTACGGCCCAAGACTTGTCTTTTCAAGTCATCTATCCCCTCCAACAATCGCTTCCGCCATCGTCATATCACCATCAATCATCGCGTTCACCAACTCACACGAGGCCCAAATACTACGTTCCACTCATCCAACCACAGAAACAACCCGCGCGACTTCCCACCAAGATCATCGATCCGGCATTCACAAGCAGGAACGCATCAAGGTGTCCAGTGTGCTAAAACACTTGGTCTTAGAAATATTCTCATTGAGAGCGATAACTTGTGTGTTATTAATGTTGTTGCAAGTTTATGGTCCTACCCTTGAGAGATTGAAATAGTGACCGCAGACATCCGTCTCGACTTGCTTTTCTTCTCATAAGTCATCTTTGGACATGTCTTTCGTGAAGTTAATCATGTTGCTAATCAAATTGCTTTCCTTAGTCACTCTCCCAATACTTTGGATCTTAGGTCTCATTTAGAACTTTAGACTCTCGTCCAAAAAAATGCGCTAGGATGGTTTTCTAACCGAGATTAGAGTCATTCTAATTTCTTCTTTATTAAAAAGCAAAACAATATGCAATCACAACAAAACGAATGGAATGGCATTTTTTCTTTGTTTTCCAAAATACTTCACAGTTTTCATCAATATAACAATACTTCGATTATAGTTTTTAATTCACTACAAGTGGTGGTGTCGCAAATCTTATCACATCAAAACCAAAGCTGGTTAACAGTGACGGTAATAATCAAATGTGATTATCAAAATAATGTCTTTAAGATCCCAAATCTTATGATGTGAACCAAACCAACCAATTACACTTTTTCCCCACTTCTGAAAGATACAAGGGATGACGTTGGAGATCAACAAACAAAGCCTCCGTAGCAACAGTTTAAGGGTCTGCCGTTTAATTTCCAAAACCGCAAAAAACATTACAAAATACGTGAAAAGATTCGGTGAGGATAGGGATGATTTAAGAGGGGAGTGAAGATATCCCAGAACCATCGGATAGAAAGAAAACGGAGCGTTCATATTGCGTTTTAAAATTTTCTCAAATAAGCAGTAGGACCGAATTTTTTGCAAAGATTCGCGTGCACACACAATACGCATTTGTGTGCATGTGAAATACACTATTGTGTGCATGTCAAATGCACTACCGTATGCATGTATAAAACGCATACATTCATATGAAATAAACAAATGTGTGCATATGAAAACACTACCGTGTACATGTGAAATGACCTATTTGTGCATATAAAATGCACTACGTGCTATATATGCATGTGAATCAACGTAGGTGTGAATGTGAAACATGTGTATAAAACCTGCTAATATAGCGCATGTGCATATGAAAATAACTTATGTGTGCATACGAAAATAACCTAAAAGTGCATACAAAATAACATGTGTGCATATGTATGTAAACATACGAAAATAACTTACGTGTGCATATAGAAATGACATGTGTACACATGAAAACAAAGTATATGTGCATGTGAAACAACGTATGTATGCATACGAAACAAAATGTGTTTGCACACGGTACACGTTTTTTTCATGAAAAAATCTGCACGGCCGAATTTTATCCGAATATTTGCCTTCGTGGTCTGGGCAGTCCATTTTCTTGTCCGTTCGGATCCAGAGCATCCTCACTTCTCTCCTAAACCCCAAATCCCGTGGAATTTTTCCCACGTAACTTTGACCAACAAATTTATTAAGTACATAAAATCATCTAAATTTTAGACTTTTTGGCACATGTTCCAGATTGCTGCAATTGACAAGTGCCGAGTGAAGAACTTTTTAACAAGCAGCCCATTGGCTTAGAGCTTGCCGTCTAACTTCAATTTTTGGGAATATGTTTGGAACCACCCTCTCTTAAAAAAAGCATGTCGTTATTTTAATAATTATAGTTAATAATTAATATTTTAAGGCTAAGAGTCACCTAATCATCCTCCCAATCTTTGCTTTTGGTTATTTGATTTGCTATGGGCGTCACTTTCCGGTTGACCAGTTAATCGGTTCAATGCACTCCAGCATATTCATCATCAACAATGTCAATGAAACCACAATCATAATCATCTCATAAGACCCGGGTTTGTGATCAAGTATTCTGGTTCAGAATCCCACACAATGTCAATGTAACCACAATCATAATCATCTCATAAGACCCGGGTTTGTGATCAAGTATTCTGATTCAGAATCCCACACAATGTCAATGTAACCACAATCATAAACATAAACATTGAAATATCTAAGGGGCTCCAGCCTCCATTCAAGATTTAAATTCAGTATCCTGAACTTATTCGCCAAAAGTTAAATGTCCTGTTCATGATGCAAGACGAGAACTGCTGAAAAGTGAGCTATGAGACTCAGTCTGCTTCAAGGTGCAAAAGGGCAAATCTGCAGCTAGCGAATTCCCCACACAATCACTTCAGCTTTTCAACTAGTTTAAGTGCAACCTGCATTTGTTGCAAAGCCAACTCAGATGAATTGCATATCAAATTGACCAATGGGGTTAACAGACAGGTATAAGAGGAATACTTACACATTTATCTATGCACGACCAGTAGTCGAAGTACTGTCCAGTACAGTGCTTGTGCCCAGTTTCATCATCCTGGATCCTCCGAACACATGCCTACAAATGCAAGTGAGGGATTTACAAAGTCATTTGTCTGTCTCAATATATGGTTGTGTAGAAAGGATAAGTTTAAGGACATTTAGGAGCTTTACTTGATATTCAAACAAGGGCTTTGCACACTTGGGCTTGCAACGTTCCTCAAGATATCTCTTCTGATCAACAGGTTCCTCGTCCGCCCTGAATGGATGCAGAAAAACATTTAAGAGGCAGTTAAGAGTTGGGTCAAAAAGACAAATGTGATTGAACTACTATGATCAGAAGGTTTAGAAAGGACAGCCAACTTGTTTAAGCCTCTAATAGAAAAGGGAAATATACTTGTTTCAGAATTAAGGCTGTGGCTATTGATAGAAAATATATCACTGATACTGTATATTGTAGAGCATGGCACAATACAACTAATTTCAGCAAGTCCATCGCATGATACAAATAGCATGGATGCCATATAAACATAACTAGAATAGTATTTCAACAAAGCTACTGCTAGTAAGTAGTAACCACATAATAAAATTTCAGATTAGTTGTTATACTCACATAGATAAGGGTTGATGTGTTGAATAGCTGCTGAAATCTCAAGACACTGCATTAATGTAAGTGAATAATGTCATATAATCTAGACAAGCAAATTGATGACTGAAAAAATTGTAACGAAGTCATGCATTCACTTTCAAGACGCATAGCAAAGGTCTGGATAATGTTACTCACATGCTGCAAACATTATAGTTTTTACTGAAAAAACATCAAAGATAAATGGAAAGAAGGTCTAGGCCTCCTCATATGAATAAATACAACAACTAGCACTAATATAAATCATGCACCAATCAAGTATAATCAGTAAACCTTATTCATTACCATTAAGGCTTTCGTATCAAGGCTTCATCTAGCCCGTATAGCAAAATGCAAGGAATTGTTTCGTCTCAAAGACAATACACAATCTTCACATTCCACTAGAATATTGTGCTGTGTGCAATTAAGTACTGTATTCAAGTGTCAATGCCATTGATTGTCTGGAGACATACAACAGTTGGTTGACAATATGCAAAGTACCAAAACTGAAGCTAATATTAGCTCTAAGGGTGGTGTATTCGTCGATGTCTTGGAAAAAAGTGTCCTGGGACTAACATAGAAGAAAAAACTCCACAGCTTGATAAAGTCTAAGATCATACCTCGTTCATTCCTTCACCTTTTGTGCATCATAACTCATAATATACCATATATGGAGCAAGAACATTCACTTGATTGAAAATAGATTAAAATGCATAAGCATATAACCATTTCCTACTTAACTAACAAATTGCAGACCAGTCCATTCATCATAAAGAAAATCCTACACAGTCATGATGTCAAAAGATAGCATCATATTTGTTAATTAGCTAAAGCAACATCTCACAAGTAGCATCTATAACTATAACACAAGTTTTGAGCTTGCTTCTCCTATTTTGATCAGTCGGCCAGTCAAATAGGTTTCATAGACCTCGAAATTATGCTACTGAGATATTCCTCCACTTTCCATCCTATACCCATTATTCAATGTGATGTAGAATTCTTAAGACAATAGAATAGACAACTATAGATCATCATCAATGTCTAGAACACATTAGCCCAGCAAGAGAGATTTTAGTTTGACAAAAAAATGACAAATGTCACATTAGATTGATACTCGCACCTTCTGACTGTCCTATAACAATTTTGTCATGAACATCTATGGATTTTTTCAATCGTGTTCATGGAGAAAACCTTATGATAGTTTAGACCTCTGAAATTTCTTGTTTCAAATTATTGTCCAATTTGCTCAGAAATACTCCTTAATTCTCAAATCATGTCAAGATACACGCTATAATGATATCCCGACTCCTAATAGCATACCTAAAAGAAAATAGGATTCAGATAACAATGAGAAAGTTCATTTAGAAAAATACCAGCAGTCAATCATCAATTTTACACTGGGATGCGCGAAGTATTGATTCTATTGAACAAAAACGGGAGACGAAGATGAAAAAATGAAGTTCAGAAACAATCACTTTTGCGGGGATGCGAATCCCTCCCTCCCGCATTAGAAACAATGTGAACACAGCATCGACTAGGGAAATTTTACAGCCTTCCAGCTGAATGATAGATTAACATAGATCACTAAGCCCTAATACAATCAATCTATCTTACAAAGAAAACCTACAGATCAGAAAGCCAATCGCAAAAACAAGGGGAATATAATTCTGCGATTCTTGTCCTTCAAACCTCTACTGAACAAGATCAGATTAAGCTAAAGCAAATCGTTTTATTTCCCTAATAGAAATGGATTCAGCACAAGCAGTTTCAAATGTAAAATCAATTTTGGAGGAGACGAACCTGTTTCCGCTTCGTGGAGCTTGGTCAGCGAGCAGAGGGAATGGCCGGCGTCGAAGTGATATGAAACAACCCTCTCTCTCTCTCATGAAGCCCTCTTATTCTTCACCCAGCCCGACCAAATACTTGGGCCGAAATTCACCTATTGGGCCCAAGAACCCTGGTTCGTGTTATACCAATTATACTATCCACAGATGTCCTAGAACAGAGTTTGCATGATTATTGTCATGATCCAAGCATAATTCTATTTAATAGATTTTCTTTGGCATACGATACGACTATAAAAAATGGGATTGTAATGTCCGTAACTAGATTTATTTATTTTACATTCTTTTTATATCTATGTTCTAACGGAACATGATAAGCATTTTGATATAAATACTAAAATCATAAAAGATAAACCTTGTCCAAAAATATTTTACAAAATCCCGAATAAAATATATAGAACCTTCTTTCTTTTTTTAGTCCATAAGAATTACTAGGATATTACAACAGGAAGGGGAGATTCGAAGGTTCATGCTTACTAGTTAAGTGGATAAGACTTGACCTATCTATAAAATCTTTCTAAACCTTAATGTTTATCATGCGCCGACAGTACAATATAAAAAAATGTTTCTTTTATTCTCATTAGCTAAATTAAAATAAATTCAGTCGCTAAATTATGAATATAGAAAATTGAGAGGTTAACAAACGAGATAAACAAGTCTACGGAGCATATTAAAACCTTGTTCAACTTCAACAGAAGTGGACAAAACAATTGTCACATATGGTGTTGGTAGTGAGAGCAAATACAAACAATCTGGGGATGGCTAGATGAATGGAAATGGTTGCCTTATCCATTGGATCATTACCATTCCCTTCAACCTTGAATCAGAAACACCAAATGTACATCATTTAGAATTTAACAAAGAAAGAAAAGAATAGAGGCCACAATCTAAGATCAAAAACTTCAACAAGAAATGGCTGCAATCATGAGGGCAACCCTCACAGCAAGCTCTTCCCTTCATACTTCAAATCTTGACACCCACAATCCAACTTTTCCAGACTCGGTAACCATTTGCTTCTCCAGCAATCATGTTGTTTCCATTTGATTTACAGAGTTAAGACCTGTGAAATTTCTCTATTCTTGTCTTTTCCACAGCTTAGGCCTTTTCCAGTCTCCAAGTTAAGCTTTCATGGAAGTCGAGTGAGTAGGGCTTTTTCCTTCATAGCTTTTATGGAAAGAGGGCATAGCAGCAATGCACAGAAGAGAGGAGGATTAGTGGGAGCTGCAAACGCGCTCCCTGATTGGCCTCTGATGGCAGTGCTTGTCCAGCACATGGAAGGCCAAAGAGATCTCATCACCCAAAAGTCCATTTGGCATCTCAGTGATGAATCCATCAAGAATGTTTGTGAGTAAAAAACTTTTCTGTGCTCAGTATAGCTTTAGCCCTTTCATTATGTTTTGATTTCCAGAATTCAGATTGTGAGTTTGTTTGATGGCATAGACCTCATGTACGCCATGTTCACATGCTGGGGATGTTGTTTCTTTGGTTCCACCAAAGTAAGCATCTTGTTGTGTATCCATTATAAACAAGTGTTTTTTTTCCATCATATAATCAAAAGCCAGAAATTCTTGATCAATGTGTTATCTGTTCACTGCAGGATCCATACTATGATTCAGAGGATTACAGGGGAGATGGAGGAGATGGAACTGGTCACTGGGTCTACCAGAAGGTATTTTTCTTACATGTCAAAGACATCCTATGCATGAAACTGGAAACCCTCAGCTTCATGTTGTATGAAAGGCATTCAAAAGCATGAATCATGCATCCATTGTTCACAATGGGGGTTCAATGACACATGAATTGATAACAAATTATGAATATATGATGAGTACCCATATGAAATTGGATTGAGCTGAGGATTGGAATTTGGGTGATGATGAATTCAGCAAGAAGACATAGAAGAATCAGCAAGGCAGGAGCTGCTGAGAGAGGAGCTGATAGAGGAGATCGAACTCAAAGTTGGAGGTCTCAGAGAATTAGGAGAGGCTGCTGAGCGCAGAGAAGAAGAGCTTGTCAAATGATGGATCTCCTTGTTTTAACTCTTTGTAATTATCAAGATTTATTCATCACAATTCCAATATAATAAGGGCATAAGGCTACAGAATTCACCTTTTTTTGCAACTCAGATACACAAATGAGATAATCATCTGCTCTGATTCATTAGCATCTGCCAAACATTTCTTTAGGCATTATCTTAAACCTAGGGCTGTGTATACAAAACGGAGATTGTCATTTGAAACTATTTCAATTCACACCAAGGTCTATACCTGCAGCTGAAGACCATGAAACTGTAGCCACAACTGGATAGGGATATCAGACAGATTAAACAACTCAATCAACAACATTCTTTCCACTTGCTATTTGTCAGACCTATCTCTTCCTAAGTAAAACTTTCCTACCAAACAAGTATTTGCATCACAACAATACATTGCCAGGTTTATTAGGGGAGAAACAATTTCATCTTCTCAAAGAACACAGGCAAACTAATACTCAAGTTTGAATGCGAACATTTAAAGCAATGCACAAGCCATGTTGCATAGTAAGACCACGGAAGTCGACATTGATGTCCTCCGTACAGCATTGCCCATAGCTTTGGCTCCGTGACTGATCTATGGGTAGCATTGGAATAAGTATACAATTCGACAACACACTAAGAAGTAGTACAACAGCCTAACTGCAAGCTTACCTGCAAGGCGTGTCCAAAAGGAGCAGTTACTAAAGGCACACTCGGATCATCTTTATCAGCCTGAATAGCATCCTAAACAAGCAAGACACAAGGTTTGAGGAGTCAGTTCAACTATAGCATGTTCCAAAAGTTGAACTTATCTTGGAAATAAAAGTAACAAGCACTGCATACACATGAGGGACAACAAGCCATGAAATACCTACTACATGTTACTGATCTACTGGTAGCCCAGTGGAGACATGAACATCATAAAATTATGTTGAAGTTATTGCAGTTACCGAACAACCATGGGTTCACAAATCACATTACATATTCGGAACTAATGCAGACAGCCAGCTAGTATGGAACCTTTATTAACCCCTCCTTAATCGTATATCAAAAGCTGTGGAAAAAATAATTCATCGGAACTACACATCATAATAAAGCAGTGCACTACACAATTCCTAACTAGTAAATTCTTGTTTTATTTGTTGGGTTCAAATTTATGTTTGTCCCCGTGTCTGGAAAACAACAAAACAGTGATGCGATGTTCTTGAGTTCCAGCTCCAAAAGGCAAGAGGAAAGGCCAACAAGAGTTTACACAGACTCCAATACATTCTCAGATTAATAGCCACTCATAGAAACTCTCTGATACGCATGTCTTCAAAACCCATATACAGCAGAAGAAGCCATAAGTCATGCTTTAACAGCCAAGCTTTTGATACAGAACAACATAGTACAAAACTCCACGATTCGGAGCAACATAAATGCAAATCAGCTTCAGCCATGGTGGTTGTGGTGTCCATGTCCATGAGAATGCCGAGCTGAGTAGGCGGAAATAGCTGATCCCGTAATGCCAACTGAGTGCTTTGCAAGGCTCGCGCTTTTCCTCAACCCCAACCAGATTGTCCATAGGAACCCAATCCATCCTGGCATAAAATGATATTAATGTCAAAATTTGTTTTTCCAATAGGTAGCAGTATTGATCTCGCAGCTAAACAAAAGGTGCACAAAGGGTAATGATTTTCACTAGTGTTTCAAGATGACACAAAAAGCCTCATCTATTATCCCAGAGAATGAGCCATTGCCCATTTGTGTTCGTATAACAAGTGTAAAGCAGGAAGTATTATATCCGAACAAAATGTGCAATATCATGTATTTTGTTGAGATAATAAAGGTTCCTTTAGCTTCACAGTCCACTTCAAAGCAGTCTTTTTTTTGTTTCCGTTAGCAATTCACCAAAGAACTTATACAGGCACAGACTTTTCCTTTTCCAGTAAGCAACCCACCAATGATATTAGGAAGTCACTGCTTTAGACAACCAATATGGGCAGCTTCATAGAAGTCAAACTACAAGTCTATAATACGGAGAGCAACTAAACTAAAGGCTAGAAACGCAGTAAGAGCTGGAAGTGAGGGGAAAAAAAAAAAAAAGAGCAGCTACCTCAAGGGCAAAATGACTTTTAAAGTGAGATATGGGTCTTAGTTGACTGTACTGGTTTACAACCTTCATCACTATAGCCTGTATGGAATCTTGCAACAAGTTTGAAACATGTTTGTCCAACACCTAAAGGGTACCTCCTGGAATCTCCCATAATTTTTTGAAGTAAAAGTACACTCAGCCTCTAATGCAAGCATACGACTAGGATGAGTGCCCATGTTTGGCACGGACAACATGGTATGGAAATTGTCAAATTAAGCATAAGCTATACACAAAAAATCAAACTTGGAAGGAAGAGCTAGAGTTGTTATCACTAATTCCATCACTCAGAACGTAACTTTTACGTTTTCTTTCAACATCTTAATCTTCTCACTTCTCAAAGTCTCCCCTCTAACACTACTAATACAAACTTAATCAGACAACAAATGACCTAATCTTGGAGTAGCTAGCAAAGATGACATCTCAATGCACTACAATTCTCTCTGCCCTCTACTTTGCCTATTATAAAATGCTTGCCAAACTCTTGGCAATCAAGTAGCTATAACAATCTATAGTCCTGAGAAGCAAAGTCAAGAGAACGAAAGTGAATCTAACAGCCAAGCAGAGAAAAAGAGCAGAAAAGTTATAAGATACATCATACATATGTACCATGACACCACATGGTATCACTTGAAGCCATACCTGCAGTAATGAGAACAGCGACGATTGCTGATATAGTTGAAACAGAAATGACGAAAACAGCAACGGATAACGCCCCAATATAGATGGCTGCAACACACGAAAAGAAAATGGCCAAAAAACCACCAGCAGCAGCTAAAGACACCAGAAGTGATATGACAACAGCATTAACAGTTGCAGTGAGAAAGAACAGCATAAAGACCGACAATCCTGTAAGAGTCAGGAGAGATATTGCTCCAACCTGCATAAGACATGGCAATAGACATCAGCAACATGCATTTTTGAATGGGAAGGTTTGTGAAGTGGATACTAATGTTTCATTTCAAGCAAACACACAGGCAAAAATCTATTTGTATGTTACTATGAGTCTATGAAAGTGAACTACATATGATTCATAGAACAACTTGCACAATAGATAGGCGTTTTAATTTTCAAGCAATGCTGCATGAACACAGCTACTGTTTGGTGTTCCCACAAGCATCCAGAAACCAAAATTATAAATCTTCTCCAAAATTCTGATAACAGGACACACGCTATCACAGATTTCAGAACAAGTATTACAGTCTTGTAGTTCTAATTGCAAACTACCTTTGCTTATTTTTGGAAAACTTCAAGATGCAAGATAACCCCCATTATTGGTAGTTGAAAAACAACTAATTAGCTGATTTTTTCTAAACGAAAATTAAATATATGGATATAAACAACTAATGGACGACATAGTACATCCTAGAACGAGCCAATTTAACATGATTCACTGATAGAGGGAGCAACACTAAGGCAGATTGCAGAATCAGCAAATTACTATCCTAAGATGCTACTGAACAAGCAATTGCATTCAGATTCTATAAAATCAGGCTTAGTTTGGTAAGACAACTATCATATATCTCCAATTTTAAGCTGTATTGAACCTGACAACAAACGATCAAACTCGGCAGGTACTGTAATCGCTCTAAGCCAAAAGCAAAATCCGAATCAGAGTCGAAAGGACAGCGATGATCACGGAGACGAGATGAGAGAGAAGAGAACTCACAGAGAGGACGAGGAGGGCGCGAAGGGGTGTGCCACGGCGGGTCCAACGGAGGATCCCGATTCCAGCGGTTCTAGAAGATTCGCGAAGGCGAGGGAAGTCGCGACGGAGACAGGTCTTGGTACGGTAGAGGAAAGAGGTACCGGAAAGCTCGCTGATCGGCTCCGGGAAGAAGATTGACCAGAGAAGCCCCTTGACAACAGCCAGCACGTTGTCGGCGTCCTCCTCCTTCCCCGGCGCCGGCTTCTTCTCCATCGGATCCCCGTTCGATCTAGTAGATTCCAGTGGCTCCTCCATTTTCGCACCTTCTTCTTCTTCTACAACGTGATCGCGCGATGTCCACAGAGTCAGTCACTCTCTCTCGCTCTGTATTATTTATTGATTGGGAAAATAGGAAAAGTTTGACCATCAGTTGCCGACTTACTTTAATTTTGATGTTGTCGCTTTATTATTTTTTATTTTCTTTTTCTCTGATTGTGTGGTTTTCTTCGAATGGCGACAAATCTGTATCTTATTAATCAGGTTGCAAACCAATAAAAAGATCACATGTGCGATGGAGTGACAAATAAGTGACATGTGTCAGATTTTATACGAGCATTAAAATTCCACTAATAAAAAGGCATATAAATGTACTTGGTGCTCATAAGGTTGGTAAGTAGATTCAGATAAATTTAAATAATTTTTTTATCATATGTCCTTAGTTAATTCTTTTTATTTTGAACATTATTTTATAAAATAGAAAGATTAAATCCATCTATAAAAAATTTAACTTCCTAAAATGATAACACATAACTAGGGGTGTTCATCCCCGAACCGGACCGGATTTTCGGATCGGACCGGATCGGTAAAATTCCGGTCCGGTCTCCGATCCACCATTTCCCCTTAATCTGGTTCTGGTCCGGTCCGGTCCAAATCCGGAAAAAATCCGGTCCGAAAGACCGGAATTTTTAAAAAAAAAATTTTTTTTTTTTAATTTATATGTATTTTTTTATAGATATTTTTTTAATCTAATAAGTTAGGAGTATATATATTTTATTGATATTTTTTTAGATATTTTTTTATAGATTTTAAATAAGAATTTAATTTATTTATTTTTTTAAATTAAATCCGGTCCAATCCGGTCTCCGGTCCACCATCTCCCAAAAATCCGGTCCGGTCTGGACCGGATGAACACCCCTACACATAATCATAACTTTCTAAAATAAAATTCTTAACCTATGCATTAGGTGCATAGGTTAGAAAAACTCATTTAAATATCGCAGAAAGTGATATCTAATACTCTCTCCGTCTAATATTACATGTTTTTCTAGACTTTGACACAATATTTAAGAATTTAAAAACTACTCTAAAATATCTGTATTAAATTGTTAAAAAGTAATTATATAATTTATTGGGTAAATAAATCACTTTAATAAGTAGGGATAAAGTTGGAAAAAAAAAGTGGCTAAAATAGCCTAAAAAACAACTATTTCTAGACAAAATATTGATATTAGAAAGACATCTAATATTAGACGGAAAGAGTATATGTATTTGGTTAACTTTTTGTTTTTAAAAAACCCATATATTCTAATTCATATGATTTTCAATTCTTGTAAAACACGGAAATTTCTTCACTTATAAAGGAGTAAATAAGATTTACTTCTCCCATGGTTCCATGATTTAAATTTTAACTAAATATGATTTATCAATTCCCATGATTTAAATTTTAACTAAATATGATTTATCAATTCCCATGAATCAAATTCAATGATATAATTTCACATAGAAATAATTTCAACAATTCTCAAACCTCAGCTGTCAATCATGAATTCACGATCTCCTCCGGGATTAATACTGTCAATCATGATCGAGTTTAAACCCTAAATCCTAAACCTCAATCTAAGTAATGTATTGCTTTTCGAATAAAAGGAGAAAATGTGCAAAAAATGGACTAATGAATCGGTCCATTTTTAACAAGGACACTTGTATACCTGAAAAAATTGCAAAAGGTAGAAACGTAATTTATATGTAAATTACAACTAACATGTAGGTATAATACCAAGCCAAAAAGTTGTTCTTTAATGCATTTCATTCTTCCAAATGAAACTCAACAGCTTCAGCAAAGTGAATAAAAAGACTGTGCTGTTACCAAATCCAAGCTTGTGTTATAATGACAGAACCAGATCCAGAATAGCAAATCCTGAAATTCAATTCAAAACTTACTTGAACAACAGAAACTTTTCCTCCTAAAAGGCTCTCTGTTTACGTGAAGGTTTCGATGAATCACAGTTCATCACCATCTGCCCTACTTCCATTTCATGGGTGGCCAATATATAGCTGATGGGCGCACGTTGGTCCTTGGTCTTTGTCACCTGGTCCACTGGCTGTACGAGCAAGCGGCCTTCATCCGCCATTGCCTCCTCTTCATCATCTTTGACAAAATCTAAGGTCATGTCATGTCCACCAATACTCTGCCAAGAAACCGCTGCTTTCCGTTTAGACCTATGCGCCCACAAAACGCTATCCTTCTTCCACTTCCTGATATCAGCAAGGGAGAACGACTTCTCCTCTCCGGCTTCCGTTTCAGCTCTCATCTGTGGAGCAAAGAAACCGGGCCTTGCCCCAGCAACTGCGATCCTCGGGATATTCAATGAAGAAGAGAGTTTGTTGGATCCGGGAGAGGCGAAGGCAGAGATGGAGACATCCTTCAAGCTGCCAACTCTGCTTCCCACGTATTCGTTGTTAGCTCTTGTGTTGTTTGGAGCCATACAGGACAAGGGGAAACTCCCGGTTACGGTGGTTGTGATGGGCCCCGGGACAAGCTTCCTTGACCCAGTGAAGTGCTCTCTCGGTTTAATGGGTTGCACGCCCTCGGTCCATCTTACAAGGGCGATCTTGGAAGAGCGATTAGGATCGTATTCTATCCTTTCCACTATGCCAACAGATGAAGTGTTTCGTTTCAGATCCACGTTACGGTGTAATCTCTTGGAGCCACCCCCTCGGTGCCAAATCGTAATGCGACCAGCAGAGTTTCGGCCTATGAATAGTAAAAGTAAATTAACAAGTGCATAGATCAACCAAGTATGACTACCCAGAGCAGACTCGGCCAACAAAGAACTGACCTGATGACGCTCCTCCAGATGATATCAACAACTTCTTGCATGGTTTATTTATGGTTTTCCAATTCATGGTGTTCTTTGGCGTGCCTTTCTGGCAGAGAAAGAACTAAGGTAATGATAAACAAGCCTAATTTACCAACTAACACATGCTGCTACCATCGATTTTATGTGCTTTTCAAAATAAACAATCATTTGAAGCTAAACGAGATGATTCCTGGCCTAGCCTGACATAATATTTAGAGGTTTCTCACAACTACCCACAGAACGACTTCACCTCAGAGATCCCAAAACCTCAAACCAGATTATGTTCCCACTTCAGTTATTTCACCTCGAGCATCTAAGTTTCTGCATCAGTCACACCTTCACTTGGAATTATCTAGAAATGACAACTGAATGTCTTGTTCTGTATTGAGTGCTAAAGCAATCTAAGAAACCAAGAAAGAAAACCCCCGTAGGTTTGATATTTGCTTAAACATCTAGATTAATCACATGCTGAATTTCAATTAAGCCCACTAACCAAAATCTAATTCCTTCCATTCCAACCCCAAAACACGATAATTAACTAACCTCATTCAACTTTAGGTTTCCAGTGTTGTGTAGTCTTCTTCCTCGGCTTATTCTCTAAAATTCTTTTAATTCGGTCGTGTTTCAATTATTGACAGTCTTAGCTATTATTGACACAAGTTTCTAATACGTATAAAACTGAAATTTGTCTAGCAAAACATTAGTGACTACATCTCAGAGAAAGAACACACGAGAGCAGCAGGACTCTACATCTCAGAGAAGAACACACGTATAAAAATATGAAATTTGACATGGATTTCTGAATGTAAAATAAGAAAGGAAAAGTATTTTATTCAATTAATGAGTATGTAAACCGGACTCTTCATCGATACTCCTCAATCCAACATTTTTTTTTGCTGAAATTTCCAACATCCATTTTACAGGAAATTGTTGTTTATGTATTTTGCTTCACCAAGACGGCAAGACTCGATCAATGGCAAATATTAGCCTTCCAAAATCATACTGAGATGAGATCACCCGTAGCTCAATAAATGAAAATTGACATTCAGTACTTAGAAGTTCGATCTACCTCCCAATAGAATAGAATACTACTAATTGATTCTCCTGTTTTTCTTCTAAACTTAGTGATGAGAGGCAGACATGAAAACTAAAAAGACCCCAAATACCAAGCAATAACACAGGTAAGAAAAACTTGTACAACTACCCAAAACGAGAGGAACTAGTCATATTAAGTGTTAGAAGAGCAGATAATAACACCTTCGAGGCGGCGTTGCGGGAGGGGCGAGCTACGGGGAGGAGGCGACGAGGCGGGGGGAGGTGCTGCGGGGGAAGCCTTGGAGATGGAGATGGAGAAATAGAAGTTCTATTTTGAACACGAGGAGAAAGAGAAGTTGGAACCAAGTTAGGGTTTTAGTTTTGGGATTTAATAGAATGAGACATGAGGGGGATTTGGGTGCGGGCGTAAAATGCGCTTTATAAACAGTTGTGATTTCGAGCTTAAAATAAGGCAAAGGTTCTGAGTACACTACAGTTTGAAACGCAAAAATTTTGCTTAAGTAAGATTTCTGCGTTTTAAGGCAAAATGTATCCAGAAAAAGTATTCCTGTATAAATTTGAAACGCAGGTATTTTGCTTAAGCAAAATACCTGCGTTTCAATTTTTTATTTTTTTTTAAACTGAAACGCAGGAATCTTGCTTAAGCAGGATTCCTGCGTTTCAAATATCTGAATTTTGAAAATATTACAGTTTTGAAACGCAAAAATCTTGCGTTTCACTAAAAAAAAAATTTCCCCCAAAATTGCAATTTTTTCCATAATCATGTAGAGAATTTCAATACGAGTCCATACATATAAAATTCATCCAAAACGGACATCGTTTGCCCCTCCAAAAGCCCAAAAAACGAAGTATTCCTACATTTTTTTTTTACAATTTGGTGCCCAGCATATAGGGCATTGTAGTGATTTTTTTTGGTATTTTTGGCATTTTTCTACTATAATTTTATATAAGATTTTAATACGAGTATATAACTATACGTTAGAACCATAATATATAATTATAGTATATAACTATACAATATAACAATAATATATAACTATACGATATAACAATAGCATATAGCTATAGTATATAACAATAGTATGAAATTATACGATATAACCATAATATATAACTATTCGTTAGAACCATAGTATATAATTATACGATATAACAATAGTATATAACTATACGATATAACAATAATATATAACTATACGATATAACAATAACATATAGCTATAGTATATAACAATACGATATAACAATAGTATATAACTATAGTATGAAACTATACGATATAACCATATTATATAACTATTCGTTAGAATCATAATATATAATTATAATATATAATTATATATTATAACCATATTATATAACTATACGATATAAATTTTGAATATAACCATAGTACGTTAGAACCATAATATATAATTATAGTATATAACTATACGATATAATCATGGTATATAACTATAGTATATAAATGAACGATATAACAATAGTATATATATAACTATACGATATAACCATAGTATATAGTTATAGGATATAACGATACGATATAATCAAATTTGATATAACTATAAGATATAACCACAGTATATAACTATCACCGTTCGCGAACGCGTAAAAACATCCGAAGCACGTTGTCTGTATTTTATTTCACTGAGAAAAATATTACAGATACATAGCACATTACAGAATGTCTCAAGCTACCTGAATTAAATCCGACGTGCTAAACGGGCACTCGGGAAAATTCCAAAAATTCCCAAAATAACCTTACAAAAATACGGGGTATCACAGTTATATCCAATTTGGTTATATCTTATGGTTGTATCCTATAGTTATATACTGTGGTTATATCTTATAGTTATATCCAATTTGGTTATATTGTATCGTTATATCCTATAATTATATGTTATGGTTATATCTTATAGTTATATCCAATTTGATTATATCATATCATTATATCATATAATTATATATTATGATTATATCTTATAGTTATATCCAAATTGATTATATCTTATGGTTATATCCTATAGTTATATCTTATAGTTATATCAAATTTGGTTATATCATATCGTTATATCCTATAGTTATATACTATGGTTATATCTTATAGTTATATCCAATTTGGTTATATCATATCGTTATATACCATAGTATATAATTATAGGATATACCCATAAGATATAACCAAACTAGATATAACTATACAATATAACCATAACTATAATATATAACCATAGTATATAACTATAGGATATAACCATAAGATATAATCAAATTGGATATAAGTATAAGATATAATCATAATATATAATTATATGATATAACGATATGATATAATCAAATTAGATATAACTATAAGATATAACCATAGTATATAATTATAGGATATAACGATATGATATAATCAAATTTGATATACCTATAAGATATAACCATAGTATATAACTATAGGATATAACCATAGTATATAACTAAAGGGTATAACTATAATATATAACCATAGTATATAACTATAGGATATAACCATAGTATATAACTAAAGGATATAACCATAGTATATAACTAAAGGATATAACCATAGGATATAACTATAGGATATAACCATAAGATATAACCAAATTGGATATAACTATAGGATATAACCATAAGATATAACCAAATTGGATATATACCTAGAAAATCAAGAAGGAATCACATAGCCCGGATCTTGAAATCGGATGAGTCGTTAACAAAATCAGAGGCAGAAGTTGCCTCAGAATTCATTTCTTTCTACTAAGGGCTTCTTGGCAGCTCGAAGGCAACTCAGGGGGTGGATCCCATGGTCTTTATGCAAGGCGCATTGGTCACTCCAAACCAAGGCGTTGCGCTTATTGGACCGATATCAGACAAGGAGATCAAGGAAGCGTTGTGGGATATTGGGGACGACAAATTGCCAGGGCCTGACGGTTTTTCAGCTAAATTTTTCAAGAGCATCTAGGACACGGTGGGGAAACTTGTATGTGAGAGCACCCGAGAATTCTTTAGTTCCCGGTCCCATCTCAAGCAAGTCAACCATGCAGCTATCTCCTTGATTCTAAAGACAAACGTTGCCACATGAGTGGGAGATTTCAGGCCAAAATCTTGTTGCAATGTGGTCTACAAGATCATCTCAAAGATTATTGCCACCGGAATTGGGCCTCTTATGGGTGGTCTTATCGACAAGGCGCAAACCGCGTTCATCAAGGGGAGAAGCCTTGCGGACAACGTCCATCTGGTTCAGGAGCTGCTTCAGAAATATGCTCAAAAAAGGGCTTCAGCAAGGTGTATGCTGAAAATTGACATCCGAAAAGCCTTTGACTCGGTGTCTTGGGATTTCATCCAGGGTGTCCTAGAGGGCCTCTGCTTCCCCTCGATGTTTGTATCCTGGATTATGGAGTTAGTCATCACTACTTCATACTCAGTTGTCATAAATGGCCAGCTTCACGGTCACTTCAAAGGGGCAAAGGGCCTTCGCCAAGGAGACCCATTATCCCCCTTATTGTTTGTCTTGTGCACCGAATACTTATCAAGGCTCCTCCGCAAGGCTACTACCGACACTGACTTCAACTTCCATCCGCAATGCGAGGCGCTCAAGCTCACGCACCTTGCATTTGCGGACGACATCATTCTTATGGCTAGAGGGGATCTTCCCTTTTGTCCACATCCTAATGGACTCACTGTGAGAGTTCTTAAGAAGCTCGGGCCTTGCTATGAACGAGCTGAAATCTAGTATCTTTATTGTTGGGGTCAAAGGCACAATGAAAAGCAGCATCATTTCGGCCACTGGATTTCAAGTGGGTTCGTTCCCCTTTTGCTACCTTGGGATACCAATGGTGGCTTCAGGCTTGTACGCCAGGCACTTTATGCCCCTTCTTGACCAAATCAGCGAGCGTATTCGATCTTGGTCTTGGGCCTCATTCTCTTATGCCAGGAAAGTGGTGCTCATTCGATCGGTGATTCAAGGCATCATTGGCTTATGGCTACCCATTACTCCACTTCATGAGGTGGTGATGACATCAATTATCAAAATCTGCTGCAACTTCCTATGGAAGACTGCGAGGGTCGCTTGGGACAATGTATGCGTCCCTAAAGAAGAAGGCGGACTGGGAATCAACAATCTGGAAGTCTGGCACTTGGCATTTATGTCTAAAACTCTATGGGACATCCATAGTGAAAAAGACTCGCTCTGGATCAAGTGGATTCATCAGGAATTCCTACACACTTCCGATGTTTGGCATTGGAATGGCTACCGCAGGGACTCGCCTTTCATTAAGCAGATCCTCCTGGTCATGGACACCATTGTCAAGATTGAAGGGACAATCGATGGAGCCATTGATAAGCTGGCCTCTGTGGCAAGGCTGTAAACTGTCAACGTTAGGGATGCTTATGAGATCTTCAGGAAATCTAGAGAAAGGGTCAGCTGGGCAAGAGTCGTGTGGAATCTGGCATTACGCCTAAACACGCTTTCATCGTCTGGCTCACAGCGCGTAGGGCACTCCCCATAAAGGACAGGCTGGGATTCCTCCACCTTGATCCAGCCTGTCCCTTGTGCCTAGGTGGGAGTGAATACATCGATCATTTGTTCTTTCACTGCAGTTCAGTCAAGTTGTATGGCAGCAGATCAAGGTTTGGATCAAAATCCCAAACAATCCAATGAGCTTGGATGAGGCACTCTCAAAGCTTTCGAGCAAACGAGGTGGCCTTGCTCACAAACACAAGGCCAAGAGGATCGCACTTGAGGCCATGGTGTACTTCTTATGGAAGGCAAGGAACATGAAAATCTTTGAGGGCAACGAGCTGGCCATCAACAACGTCGTCCACAGGATCAAGACTAGCGTGTACAAGGTTATGCTATCCTTGTACCCGCAAGTGCTCTCCGAACCAAGCATAATTGATATTTGATATTTGTTAGCCGCTCGCTTGTGAGTCGGCCTTTGTTTTTTGCAATCTATTTGCATTGTAGCCCTCAGGCATTGTATTGTCGGCGATATATACCTAATATACCCCGAGCTTTCTAATCAAACTTACAATGATCAGAACAAATGTGCCTCATTTTTATGAAAAGGATGCATGCTTTTTTAATCTTATATGGATGATTTTTGAAATGCATATGTTTTATCGGAGGAGGATCAAATGCGGAGGGACCTTATTATATAAAATGCGGACGCCTCTAGGTTGTTAGATCATTTTTATCCAACGAACAAGATAAAGCCCGCATGTGAAAATAGTTTTGAAGCTAGTGGGGGTACATTCGTCATTTCCTTTGAAACATTCTTTCCCAAATTGTCTCCTTTGAATAATCGGCTTCTCCAATCTCATGCGTTTCTTCAATTCCCGATCTCTCCTTGCTTGCGCTTTCGAGCACATCGTCACCTATGCTTCTGGTATCTCATCATATCGCATCCTCCGCACCGTTGAAGAACCCGCCCGGGCCATAGGCGTCAAGGCGTGCCATTAATGGGGGTGGGGTAGATTTCACAAAATTAATTGTTAAACATGCCTAGGAAACTGAGGCTCATAATATAATGCTGAAATCAAGTCACCATCATCATACTTAATCATCGATCTGACCACCGAAAATTCTACAATTCAATACAATCAACTATTAGAGACTTAGCCAAAATTAAGAGAAACCTACCGATTTTGAACGATTACCATTTCAAAAATCAAGTGACGAGTTTGTACTCGATCAACCGAAACAGACTTGTTCCAATTGAATGTATACTTGGTTCCAACCTCTCCATAGACAGACGACTTCTCTTCTCCGTCAAACGACTTCTCTTCTGCAGCAAATGACTTCTCTTCTCCTTCTACAGTAGCTTTAGCGGATTTCTCTTCTCCAATAGCTTCAACGGACTTCTCTTCTCCTCCATTAATAGCAGCAACATACTTCTCTTCTCCGTTAGCAGCAACAACTTCCGTTGCGTATTTAGCAACAACAGCGTCCTCGGCACCTCTGAGAGAATGAAATATTGATTCTGACACTAAAGGTGGAGTCCGACTTCGGGTTGACTTTGCCGGTTATCTAACCGTTCATATGTAGCCTAATTTGCAATGAACAAATGTGCCTCATTTTTATGAAAATGATGCATGTTTTTTAAATCTTATATAAATGATTTTTGAAATGCTTATGTTTTTTCGGAGAAGGATCAAATGCGGAGGTACCTTATTGTATAAAATGCAAATGCCTCTAGCTAGGATGGTAGATCATTTTTATCCAATGGACATGATAAAAGGTGCGTGTGAATTTTTTTTTAAAGCTTGTTGGGGTACATTCGTCATTTCCTCTGAAACCTTCTTTCCCAAATTGTTTCCTTTGAATAAGCGGCTTCACCAATCTCAAGCGCTTCTTCAATTCACGGTCTCTCCTCGCCGGCAACTCTCCTCGCTTACGCTTTAGAGCACATCGTCACCTATGCTTCCGGTATCTCCTCATGTCGTATCCTCCGCGTCGTCGAAGAACTGGTCAGGGCCATCGGCGTCGAGGCGTGCCATTAATGGAGGTGGGGTAGATTTTAATAGCTATTGGCTTCTGCGGTGATCGATTTAAGTGATTCTTCTATGCTCCTCAGTTTATTTCCAAACCCCTAGACTGATTTCCCCAATGGATTGATTCGAATATGCGCATTCTCATTGCTTCAAAGTTAACGTTCTAGGGACATACATGCTCGATTTCTGCCAACTCTCAACCCTAATTTCATCTTTGTATCACCAATTGCGGAAAGATCTTTAGGGTCGTGGGGCAAACTTGAAATTAAATGGTGTTGCAGTTGTAGATGAATAATACAATTGAAAAGAAATAATAGTGTTAAGGTTGAAGCATAAAAAAAAAGCCTCTGAACTAATCAAATGGGAAGAAATCCGTAAACATATTAAGATGAGCATTATCATCATTCTATGTTCAATCAATGAATAAGTACTTTTTGGTAGGGTGGAGAGACCTCTGTAATTCTTTATTAGAAAAGAAAATTGCAACAAGATTTAAGCCATGAAAACTAGCAATACACAAGCGTTTGTTAATTTAGGCTTAAATGTCATTCTTTTTAGATAAAAACATGTTTGAATGGTATGTCAAATTCCCTAGATTGGAAATCCACACAAGTATCAAGCTTTTGAGAGAGCATTATTGGATTCACAAATACAAAGAATGTTGAAAAACCGAATTGGAACCACATAGTTTTTGGAATAGAACCTCGTTACTCTATCTAATTCAAAGTTGATGAACCTATGTTCAAGTTGAAATGTAAAGATAGAGGCTTACTAGTTACCACCAATGCTTTTGGCTGCATCTTTGAGGCTTCTAGCAAAGTATTTGAGTGATATGAGTTCATGGAAATGTGGTGTGATTGTGGTCAGTTCTTTGTGATTCTGTTGAATCTGAGGTTGGAATTATGATCTTTTATCGTCTAATTTAGATGTTGATTTGACTCTGCAGTCAATGTGGTAAAACATAATCTATACCACATGTACATGTTACACCATTGTTATGCTATGTCAAAGATGAGAATTCCAAACCCATTTATCAACTCTGTACAATCAAAGCCTGTAAAGGAACAAGGGAAAGCATACGAAAAATTTAGAAGGGAGGGAAGTGTATTATAGGTACAACTGAGGGCAAAAGGAGTTACATGGGATAAAAATGCAGCAATGGATCAACATAAGTGTGATCAAGCTGCAATAGCCATTTGCTATGAAGATTTAGTTGTCACGTGGAATGTTCATGTTGGTTTTTTAGTCTTTGGGAAGCAGCAACAGACTTGTAACTCCTCATCCAACAGTTTTTTCCTTGTTTTTTCAAAAGAAGCTTTCATTGTTACAAAGGTGGCTAATGACTGATGCAGTCTCATCATTTGCAATTTTCTACTTAAGGGCCTAGAATGGAGGATCATGGATCACTAGAGTCTCCCTTCACTAGTTGCTCTTTGTGCTTCGACTGTTAGGGGTGATCCAATTCCGGGTCTTGGCCCGTGCTTGCCTGTGTCAAAGAAGGCTGGTGATTTCAAATAGTTTTTGTGCCTATACCAAAAATAAATAAAATCAATCAATTATTATTTATTTTGATCCTTTTTTTTGCTTATTTATTCTTTTTGCTTTTTTTTATTAGGTAAGAATTAGATTGGAAACCACAGAAGAGTCTGTTTCTCAATCTATAGCATCCTTACGAATGAGAATTACAAATTCTAGACTATCTCTAAAATCTTCCAAGGAATTTTGCTGGACCTTCTTCGCGATGAAATCGGCCACGACGTTTGTTTCTCGGAAAACGTGAGAAATCTGCACTGAAGAAAACAGTTGTAAAACACACAGGATATCAGAAATTAACATTTCAATATCCCATGGACAGTGCCAGATTTGATTAAGAATATTCACAATGGTAAGGTTGTCGCATTCAAGATGAATGTTGGTAATGTCTAATTCATAGGCCTTTACCAGGGCATTTCTTACTGCCAATGTTTATGTTTTTAGCGGGGTTGAGATACCACATTTATCCCCAAAGAGGAAGATTGGTTTATCCGTATTGTTCCTAAAAATGTAACCAAAACTAGATTACCCGTATTGTCCGGTGGTTTTTTCCATTTCTTTGTTGGTCGTCTAACAATGTTCGTTCTATGAGTTTTTTATTTGTCTTCTGCCAAACAGTCAAGGTTCCAGCTCTTCGTCTTAATCTAGTTCTCAATTTGTTTCTTAATGTAAATTGGTACATCCTTTATGGAGTCGGCATCATCGTTTGTTCTTCCAAAGCTTTGTTGGTTTCTATAAAACCAAATGCCCCACCAAGAGATCATTAATTCTATGAATTGTGATCTATCAGTTTTTTGTCGAATTTCTTCAATGATTTCATTGATTTTTTTGCTTCCTATGGTTAGGGATCTGATGATGTCGTAGGTATCATAATTCATTTTTTCGATTGTTTTTATGGTATGGTTACAATGGAAAATGAGATGATTCAGATCCTCCAAATGAGCATTGCAACGCATACAGCCCGGGGGAGTTGCTACACTATTTTCTGCTAATCTAGCTTTTGTTGAGAGTCTGTTTTTCATTATTTTCCAGACAAAGTTTTTAACTTTGGGATATGTGTCCATCTTCCAGATCCATGAAGAATCATAGGCAGTATAGTTCTTGTTTTTGTTAATTAGTTCCATTGCAGAATTTGTAGAAAATCAACCATTTTTGTTAGTTTTCCAATACATTCTATCATGGATCTCATTTAAAGGTATTGGGATCGAGGTTATTTTTTTTGATGAATCATATGGTAAACATTGTTCTAGTAGGTCCTTATTCCATGTTTTATTTGGCAACATAAAATCAGCTACCAGGGCATCCCTATTCAGGATTGATTGTGTGTTTATGATGTCACATAAAGGGGTGTTCAAAACCAAGTTATCCGTCCAGAATTTGATCGTTTTGCCATTACCAACTTGCCAAATTAGTCCAGATTTGAACTCAGCCATGAGTTCAATCATTTTGGACCATTGCCAAGAGCAATTTCCTTTTTTCTCGTAGTGAAATATATGGTTTCTTTTCAAGTATTTTTCAGTAACAACCCTAACCCAATAGTTATTTGGTTCTGCTAGGATTTTCCATAGTAATTTGAATTGTAGGGCTTTATTCATGTCTTTAGCTTTCTCAAACCAAGACCTCCTTGATGTGTTGGTTTACATATTTTTTCCCAGCCTATAAGAGGTTTATAGGAGCTGTCTTTGTTCCAAAAAAAAGATCTATTTAACTTGTCAAGTTCATTGTGTGTGTGTGTAGGTAACATAAAACTTTGCATAAGATAGTTAGGTCTTGATGCCAGATTGATTTTTATTAGTGTTGTTCTTCCTGCTTGGGAAAGAGAGTTTGCTTTCCATTTAGATAATTGATGTTGAGTGCTAACTAAGAGGTCAACAAAGGTATTCGAGTTAACTCTACCATTAATGATAAGGCAACCTAGATATTTTTCGAGAGATATCATATTTGTGATTGTAAGAGTACCTTGTAATGCTAATCTCTCTTGGTTAGTAACCTTTTTTGTAACTTGTAAAGTTGATTTATGAAAACATACTTTTTTGTCTTGAGATTTTGCAGTACTCATCAGAAATATCCTTGATTTCTTTACAATTTTCCTATTTAGCTTTTGAGAAGATCACAATGTTATCCGTAAATGCCAGAAACGGGATTCGTGTTCCTTGTTGATTGATTTGAAATCCTAGAGGATTTCGAGTTCTTTCTGAAGCTTTTTGGAGTTTTCTAGCAAGGATTTCAGATCCTAGGATAAACAAGAAGGGCGAAAGGGGGTCTCCATGTCGAAGTCCTCTTGTTGGTTTAAATATTTCAGTGGGTCCATTGTTTACAAGTATCGAGAAAGATACCGTTGTAATGCATTTTTTTTTTATCCAGTTGATAAATTTTTCATGGAATCTATACTTTTCCATTATTTTAATGATGAAATCCCATTCGATTCTATCATAAGCTTTTTCCATGTCTAGTTTTAGTGCAATAAAGCCTTCAATTCCTTTTTTCGATTTAAAAGAGTGAAAGATTTCATGGGCAATCAAGATATTATCGTGAATGGCTCTGTTAGCAACAAAGGCACCGTGAAGGGGGTGAATTAATTTTTCCATGGTTCCTTTAAGTCTAGTTGTAATGATCTTCGAGATAATCTTATAAATTGTAGAGCACAAACTTATGGGTCTATAGTGGTTAGTAGAGTTTGGATTATTACATTTTGGGATCAAGGAGATGAATGTGTGATTTATTTGTTTAAGCAGTTTCCTAGAAAGAAAAAACTTTTAACTGCTTGAATAACAGAAGGACCTACAATGTCCCAATATTTTTGATAAAATTTTGTTATCATGCCATCCGGCCCTGGTGATTTATCCGAGCCAATGTTAAAGACCGCCTTTTTAATTTCTTCATTGGATACATTTCTTATTAATTCCAGATTGTCCTGTGTAGAGATTTCAGGCTGGATTAATTCAAGATTTTCCTGGAATAGTCTTTGGTTCATATCTTCACTTCTGAATCTTTTAATGAAATCATTTCTGATTTCATTTCTAATGTTTTCTTCTCCAGTGATGCTTGTTCCTTCTTGTGTTTTGATTTCTTTTATAATTTTTATATTTCTTCTTCCACTTGCTATTTTGTGAAAATAGCTAGCATTCGTGTCATTATATTTGACGTGTTTTACTTTAGCTCTTTGGTTCCAGTAAATTTTCTGGAAGCACGAAATTTTTTCTTTTTTTTCTATGATCCTTGTTTGTTTTTTAATGAGATCATTTGTTGGGTGAGTACAGATCTCAGTTTGGATATCAGAAAGCTGTTTTTCAATAGTTTGTAATTGTGTGAAGACATTTCCAAAGGTACTTTTATTCCAGATCTTAGCATGTTTCTTGAGTAATTTTGTTTTGGATAAAAGATTATACAATCTAGATCCATGATAGTTAGTTCTCCAAGCTTGTTTAACAATGTTTCTAAAATCCTTTCTAGTCATCCAAACTTTTTCAAATTTAAACGGCTGATGTTTGAAAGCTACTAGTGAATCCAACTCGATAGAGATGGGACAATGGTCCGAACTGGAAAAAGCAAAATGCTTAGTATAGATATCAGGATACCATTGAAGAATCTGGTGACGAATAAGTACCCTATCCAGTTTTTCATATATGTTATCTATTTTTGTACTGTTCTTTCTCCAAGTATAGATGTTTCCCTGAATAGGGATATCCAGGAGTTCACAATCATTCTTAAAATGACGTAATCTTGCAAATTTTGTCAAAGGTGGTATTAACCCGCCTAATTTTTCAAAAGGGTCTTGTATTTCGTTCAGATCTCCCATAATAATGCACGAAAGAGAGCAATTTTTAATATAGGAGATAATTTCGTTCCAGAACACATTTTTGGCAGAATCATTTGGTGGGGCATAAGTTAGGATTAGCATAAGTTTTTTGTTCGTGAGCAGGTTTGTATACTTAATACTAATGAATCTTTTTTCAATTTGTTCAATTTCAAGGATTTCATTTGTAAGTTGGTAGGTCTTTCACATTACGCAAATCCCTCCCGCGAAACCCGTAGCTGGGACACAATAAAATTGATCAAAACCCGCTTTTTTCCATACTTTTTCATTTGGTTCTTTGTTTGTTCTTGTTTCAAAGAGTACAAGTAGTTGTATTCGTTCAATTTTGCAGAAAGATTCAACATCCATCCAAAAGGTTTTCTTCCCGATTTCGCGGCAATTCCAGGTTGTGATCTTCATAAAAACCCATTTGTGTTTTTGCCCCATATCCTAGGACATTTAGGGGGCTTATTGTCGTTTCTATTTGTTTTTTTTTTCCGTGGGCATGAGAGATTTAAAAGACATACGAATTTTGTTCTCCCTAGAGAGGATATGTTTCCGATTGTTCTTGATTGGGAATTCCCATTGGTGTAAGGCAAGCCTATCAGCTTGGAAACCAGTGTAACAAAGTATGTGTACACAGGTTTTTGACATTCTGGCATACACAGTTTTTTCCTGTATTCGGTCTAGTTTAGTATTATGCATAGTTTCGCTTTCATATTTGGGGTTTGTAGGATTCCAAGGAATGCATAATTTGCAAGAGATAATTAGTTCCTGAAAAAGGTGGCATACACCATAACATCCTTTATTTGAATTTGTTCAGTATTGTGCATAATTTCATGTAGAATTGATAATTTCAAGATAAGGGTGTCAATGATAATCTTGGTATTCATGTAAATTTGCTCTAATTGTTCCACATAAATTTTTTATTGTTGGTATATCCAAAAAGGACTCCAGATGTAAAAGGCCAATATATGGCAAGTTTTATTGCTGGTGTATCCAAAAAGGACCCCAGATGTAAAATTGATCATTTCTAGTTGCTGGTGTATCCAAAGAGGACTCCGGATGTAAGAGGCCAGTATATGGCAAGTTTGGTTCCAATAAGCATCATACATAGTTACATAATTGTATAAAACACACATAGGGTTCAGAGACTGATTTTTCGTGGAGAGAAAACTCCATAAAAGCTTGTAGGCAGGTTGATGATGATCTTCATTGTCAATGACCATCTTAAAGAAGAGGTACATAGTTTTCATGAGTTCACACCAAATATGTAACACCCCCAAAACTTAACCCTTTTGGAAAGGTATTACCGCCAGTGACCCCAGTGTTCCTTACCGAGATCACCCAAGGCTTTACCATATAAATACAATTTAAGAAATGCGATTGATACACAATGATCAAGCATTAAATTCCAAAACATAACATTGTCGAGGAAACAAGAGTTACGGGATTACAACCCAATCCCGAATAGGTCAAAACATAGTTTACACCAAACACAGCGGAAGACTAAGAAAATATTTTACAATCGGAGTTATTGTCCAAAGGATCATAACCTGATTAAAGAAATAATTAAAACATTCAAAAACCACCGCCGACTCCATAGTCCTTCTAATCTTCTGAGCTACTTCTTAACTGATGTGCCGAATCAAACGGATGACACCAGCCAACCATGCAAGGGAAAATATTGGTTGGTTAGTCTAAATGAATAGACTAGCAAGGGTATAAAGAAGACTGGTTCGAAGCAGTCATATTAGGTTAGACTCATCGCTTCTCGGATAATAACCGATAACGGTAGTCAACCATCATATTCCTACTGGAATAAACAAGAGATATGCACAAGAGAAGATTCTGGAAGACTGAATCTTCACAGAAATCGACTCGAAAGAAGACTCCAACGGAAATGAGTCTTTAAGGAAGTAATGACAAATCTGGAATGTTACAGAATCATTCAACAATGATTTAAAACTGACTGAGATGCTTCGATTCACGACCAACCTCATCGCCTACAGCGAATCCAGATTGGAAAGAGAACGTACTACATTCAAGTCAAGACGAGTTTTCCTAGCTGCACTGAACTTAGCTGCACTACTCGCCCAAGGTGTATTAATTATGTGCGTCAAGGTAGCACTTATCTGATTTATGTTTCAAAAACACATATCACGTTATAGACTTTTACATGTGTACCCCACCAGTGGGACGACACATCTTAGTATACGTTTCGTCGAGAGTGACGTATACCGAAAGGTTTGTGACACCAGCTAAGTGTCCTGTCTCTACACACATGTGTAAGAGACCGATCATGATCATAGAATAGTACCAGATGGGGACGAGCCATCCTGATACCAGATTATAAAGAAACGACTAGACGGAGTCCGAGTAACGTTCCTATCTAACAATGCTAACTAAACAGTTACAGCACCATAACATTTACAGGATAAATCCACATAAAGGCCCGAAAGGCGATCACAGATAATAGCGTTGTTCTAACAGATATACAACCTATTATATGATTTTGAAAACAGTTTATCAAAACCGTTTCCAGACAAACAGAATATTCATTCCAAATTAATTACTCAGATAAACTACTGATAATTAATGTAAATATGGAACGTAAGAGCAAGAGCGAACCGCCACTTGCCTTACTCCGTAGAATAGTCTAAAGACGTCACTGGATTCCGGGCTCGACACGGTATAGTTCTGACAGGACAACAACCTTCGAGTCGACCCATAAAAGGAACCCTAAGTTAGATCCGACATAAACAGTACGAATCTAAACACGGCGAAAGAACACGAAAGGAAAGACGCCACGACGACAACCGACCAAGCCAAAGCCACGAAGGCGTTCTGGGCACTGGCGGCGGTCGTTGTTCTTGGCGGCGGTCGCCGTATTCATCACGGCGGTCGCCGTGAAGAACACGGCGGTCGCCGTGACGAACTCAGACGACACAGAACGAGAGAAAACTCACCCCAAAACACGAGCGGTTCGGCCTCCTTCGACTTGCTTTGGCTTCTAACCTCCAAGGCTAACCAAAAGCTTCACAAAGGCACTCAGGAACCACACCAAAGCAACACCGGCGAGACCTTCAAATTCCGGCGAAAACACAACTCCGGCAAGAGGCGAATTTGGCAGCGATTCGGGGTTGTAGATGACCCAAAACCCATGTCCAAGCTCATCTCTTTATAGGCAAACCCCAAGGAGTGATCTGCAAACCCTCAGACGCGGCAAACGATGCAACGGCATGCCTCGAACGACACCGGCGACCAACGGGCAATGCCCACTGGACAATTACGGCGGTCGCCGTGATTTTGCCTGCGGCGGGCACGCGGCGGTCGCCGTCGTTAGGCCTGTCGCGGCCAGCTAGAAGCTGACACGCTGACATCTCTGGCCCAACCACGGCGGTCGCCGTTTCCCCCTTTTCCCGCCCATTCGGCTTTGAACGAGCTTGACGATAAACCGGGATAAAAATTATCGTACGCAAACGACAATTAAACTCCAAGGCATGATGTCTGTATATTATTTCACTGAGAAAAATATTACAGATACAGAGCACATTACAGAATGTCTCAAGCTACCTGAATTAAATCCGACGTACACAACGGGTACTCGGAAAAATTCCATAATTCCCAATATAACCTTACAAAAATTACGGGGTATCACATCTCCTCCCCCTTACAAGAAGTTTCGACCCCGAAACTTAGGTCAAGAATAACTCGGGAAAACGCCTGAGCATATCTGACTCGGTTTCCCACGTCTCCCAAGTAACTTCTTCGGTCCCTGACTTGGACCACAGCACTCGTACCAAAGGTACGATCTTGTTGCGCAAATGCTTCTCCCGACGCTCCAAAATGCGCACGGGCAACTCTTCATAAGTACCATTAGCTTGAATCTCGATGTCCTCGTAACTAAGTACATGAGACTCATCTGGTACATACTTTCTGAGTAAAGACACGTGGAACACATTATGCACCGGGTGAGCCGATGGCGGCAACGCCAAACGGTACGCTAGAGATCCCACTCTATCCAGAATCTCGAATGGTCCCACGTAGCGAGGGTTAAGCTTCCCACGCTTACCAAATCTGAAAACTCCTTTGGATGGCGATACCTTGACAAAGACTTTGTCACCGACCTCGAACTCGACAGTCCTACGCTTCCGATCTGCGTAGGACTTTTGTCGACTCTGAGCGGTCAACATCCTTTGTTTGATCAAAGCAATGTCTGAAGCCGTCCTTTCGACCAACTCTGGTCCAAGCAGAATTTTGTCGGCATTATCGTCCCAACAAATCGGAGATCTGCATCTGCGACCATACAAAGCTTCAAACGGAGCCATCTTGATTGTAGCATGCCAGCTATTGTTGTACGTGAACTCAATCAGACTCAAGCTGTCCTCCCAGCTAGTCGGACGATCGAGCACACAAGCTCTAAGCATATCCTCCAGAGTCTGGATGGTCCTTTCAGACTGGCCATCTGTCTGAGGATGAAACGATGTACTGAACCTCAACTCGGTTCCCATGGCCTTATGAAGTTCCTTCCAGAATCTTGACATGAAACGGCCATCTCGGTCCGATACAATGGTCTTAGGAATGCCATGTAAGCGGACAATCTCCTTCTGGTAAACTTCGGCTAGCTTCTGGGTTTCCCATGTGGTCTTGATGGCTATGAAATGAGCACTCTTCGTAAGCCTATCCACAATTACCCAGATAGCATCTCTCTGACTTCGAGTCTTGGGTAGCCCAGTGACGAAGTCCATGGAAATGTCCTCCCATTTCCATTCTGGTACGGGGAGAGGTAGCATCTCACCACCTGGTCTGCGGTGTTCGATCTTGACTTTTTGACAAGTTAAGCACTTCGCCACAAAGTCTGCTATGTCCCACTTCATGTTTGGCCACCAAAACTTCTTCCTGAGATCCTTGTACATCTTGCTAGAGCCAGGATGCACAAAATAAGCAGATGAATGAGCTTCTCTCATCACCAACTGACGAAGACCTTCTGTGTCAGGCACACAGATCCGATCCTGAAACCAAAGTGATCCATCATCCTGAACCACAAAACTGGGAGCTTTCCCATCCATCACTTCACTGCTTAACTTCACCAAGATGATGTCATCGACTTGCTTTTCTTTGATTTGATCCAGCAGTGTAGCCTGAATCTCCATCATACTCAGGTACCCTCTACGCTGGTCATACAAGACTTCAATGTCGCATGACTCTTGGTTTAGCTTGGTCTGAGCAGTAAGTAGAGCAACTACAGTCTCGTGCGTTGTCTTCCGGCTTAGCGCATCATCTACTACATTAGCCTTGCCCGGATGATACAACAACTCCATGTCGTAGTCCTTGAGCAACTCTAGCCAGCGGCGTTGTCTCATATTTAACTCCTTCTGAGTAAATATATACTTGAGACTTTTGTGGTCAGTGAAGACTTGGCATCTTATACCGTAGAGGTAATGCCTCCAAATCTTCAGTGCAAATACAACCGCTGCTAACTCAAGATCGTGGGTCGGATAGTTTTTTTCGTAAGTCTTGAGTTATCTAGATGCGTAAGCAATGACTCTGCCCCTTTGCATCAAAACACAACCAAGACCACACTTGGAAGCATCACTATAGACCACATAATCGTCATTCCCCTCTAGGAGTGCTAACACGGGTGCCGAGGTCAACCGTCGCTTCAACTCCTGGAAACTGACCTCGCACTTGTCATTCCAGACAAACTTCTTGTGGACTTTGCGGAGTAGATTGGTCATAGGTAGAGCGATCTTTGAAAATCCTTCTACGAACCTTCTATAATACCCGGCAAGTCCAAGGAAACTGCGTACCTCCTTCACGCTCTGGGGCTGTGTCCATTTGGCTACCGCTTCAATCTTTTGGGGATCAACCATAACCCCATTTTTATTGATCACGTGGCCTAAGAAAGCCACCTCTTTCATCCAGAATTCACATTTAGACAATTTAGCATAAAGCTAATGTTGTCTAAGGATCGACAAGGAAATCCGTAGATGTTCCTCGTGGACTTCTTCATTCGGAGAATAGATCAAGATGTCGTCGATGAAAACTACCACGAACTTA
Source organism: Rheum nobile (assembly GCA_027886185.1). NCBI lineage: Eukaryota > Viridiplantae > Streptophyta > Magnoliopsida > Caryophyllales > Polygonaceae > Rheum > Rheum nobile. The sequence continues at coordinate 1,044,537 of WOAB01000207.1, read as the reverse complement.
TCCAAGTACTGGTGAAAACATCGGTTCATCAAATCCATAAAGACAGCTGGAGCATTTGTAAGCCCAAAAGGCATCACTACGAACTCGTAATGACCATATCTGGTCCTAAACGCAGTTCTAGGAATGTCCTGCTCCCGAATCCTGAGTTGATGATATCCAGATCTTAAGTCGATCTTGGAGAAAATCTTTGCTCCCTGCAATTGGTCCAACAAGTCATCAATCCTAGGCAAAGGATACTTGTTCTTGATCGTCACCTTGTTCAACTCTCGGTAGTCGATACAAAGTCGGAACGATCCGTCCTTCTTTTTGACGAATAAAACCGGGGCACCCCACGGCGATGCACTCGGCCTGACATAACCTTTATCAAGAAGATCTTCAAGTTGATTCTTCAATTCTTGCATCTCAGCCGGAGCCATCCGATACGGTGATTTGGAAATCGGCGCCGTACCAGGCTCGAGATCAATTGAAAACTCTACGTCGCGGTTCGGGGGTAATCCAGGAATTTCTTCCGGAAAGACATCCGAAAATTCCCTAACTATAGGAATATCAAGAACCTCAGGTCCATCCCTCTCGGGCGAATCCAAGTAGCAAAGGTACCCGACACATCCTTGTCGTAGTAGCTTAAACGCAGCCATCGCATTGATCAGCTTGCCGTTATCAGCGTCATTTCGACCTTTGAACTTGCACACGAATTGGCCCCCGGATGACACCGTCACCGTTCTTGAACTGAAGTCGATCACCGCCTTGTGACGCATCAGCCAATCCATACCGAGAATAATGTCGTATGGAGCCATGGCTATGCAGATTAAATCTGCCTCGAATTCCTTACCCTGAATGGTAATCGGAAAGTCGGACAAATGCTTGGTTCCCACCAAACGTTCTCCATTAGGAAGATAAATGACGAAATGGTCGCACGAATCATTGCACACTAAGTCTAACTTGCTAACACAGCTATCCGAAATAAAGGAATGCGTAGCACCAGAATCAAACAGAATGCACACTGAAGTAGAGTGAAGGTATAGAGTACCTTGAGCAATCGGAGCGTTGGGTCCATCTGCCTCACGCATCTCGTACAAGCGTTGGCCCTGACTTCCAGAAACAGTTGGGGCCTTTCCCCTGTTCTGAGCAGTCGTCTACACTGAAGGGCTAGGAGTCTCGGTAGGCTTAAACCTAGGTCGGTTGCTCTGATGAACTGACCCTTGCTGCGACTCTACTCCCTTCTGCTTCCCCTGCTTGCTGAACTTTTGCAGATGACCATCACGTCCACACCCAAAGCATGGCCTCCTTTCCTTCCGACACTCAGTGCTCTTGTGCCCAACAGTACCGCAGTTATAACACTGAACTGTACTCCGGGTCTGCCCTGACTGCTGAGTCGATCCCCCTTGCGTCATCTTCGTCTTAGCTCGGCCGGACTTGGCGAAGTTAGACGGTGGCGCAGGGCGCTTAAAACCACCTCCCTGATTCTGCATCGACTTTTGTCGGTTGCGCCTCTTGGTCGACTCCTCGAGAGTTACCTCCAGCTTATAGGCACAATCCATATACTGCTCCAAGGTAGAGCATGTGTGGTGCACCATTAATGGCTTGATATCCGGGTTCATCCACTCGTGGAAGTACCAGATCTTTTGAGCCTCGCTGGTGATCTCGGCAGTGGCGTACTGTAGAAGATGGTTGAACTTATATGCCAACTCGGTCACTCTCTGATAAGCACTGCTTTGTAGGGCTTAAGTAAGAGTCATTAGAGGATTTATTGGTGCCATTCGGGTAGATTTAGACACATTCATGTGTATGGTATTTGGGGGCAAAGTTGGTGTTTTTGGAGGTGTTTGAGCGGTTTTGGAGATCATATGAGACACTGAGGAGGAAGCCACCAGTAGTAGGCGCCAAGGGAGTGCAATGAAGAGTAGAAGAACAATGTGCTGAATTCAATTGGTTCGTTCTCTCTACTCAGATGTCCAAATGGAGTGATTCCTATTCGAGGAGTTAGATCTTGAAGTCTACTGCAAGTCCTCAAAATATGAGCGCAATCCGAGTTGGGAATCAAAAGTTATGGCGTTTATACGGAAGTGTCGCAGGAGCTGAACCGAAGAACGACGACCGCCGTACAAAGACGGCGACCGCCATAATTACGGCGCCCGCCGTGAACCTTACGGCGCCCGCCGCAATTGGCTTTCCACCGACCTTGGCTATGAAGTGATTACGGCGCCCGCCGTTTAATTGCGGCGCCCGCCGCGATTACGGCGCCCGTCGTGGGAGATGCGGCGACCGCCGCCGATGTCTGAAGTCCGCCGTGCCGTTTCTTTATTTGTATTATTTTATTACTTTTTATTATTTCGTTTTAGGTTAACTTAGCTTTATTTTCCTTTAGTATTTAAGGGTTGAAAAAAGGCTTGTTTGCCAATCTTGGATCATCTCTTGAAACCCTAATTTATTTCTACGTACCTTGTTATGAAGAACTAAGCCTCCCTGGCTTAGTCGGACACTGAAGCTTTCGTTTTGATTAAGTTGTGAGATTCTCGTTCTTAATCTATTGTATGGTTTTTATCTTTCTCTTGCTTAAGTTGTTTATGATTGATATTGATAATCTCTATTTGGACGCAACTAGGGTTTATTGTTATTGATTGATTGCTAGATTTAGATTGTTACTGGTTGAGCATATCTATTTTAGAGTAGCAACTGCATCGTATTAGTAACTGATTGTGCTAGTCTTATGCAGAAGAGAATTGATTTACATTCTAGGATAATATCTGGTTGTTTTATGCTAGAATTGTATCCAACTATATTCATATCCGTAAGGCTGCTGTTAAACTGAATCTTGATAGTTTCAGGGTTGTTTAATTAGTTAGTGCTAATAGTATCTGGTTGTGCTATTAGTTATATCTGAAAAGGAATTGGAATTACCATTGCATGAGATTTTGAATGAGTATCTATGATCAACTTGTCATATGAATAGTAGATGTTGTTTGACTAAGTGCTTTTCCCCATTACTGAATCCATCACATCTAGTTGTTTACTTTTGCATGCTTAGATTCATTAAACTCACAAAAAAAACCCTTTGGTTACTTTAGTTTGACATACAAATTGCATATTAAGATAGAATTCGCCTCCCTGTGGATTCGACCTGTACTTACCTAGGACTACGGTTTAAGGTTTGTTTGGATATTTTACATAGCAGTTTTTACACGACAAAAACCTGTTATCAAATTGGCGCCGTTGCCGGGGAGGGCAATAATATATTTTGTGTGTCAACTATTGTGTGGACCTATCTTACGGTCCACACCCGTGCTATTGATTTTTGTTTTTTCCTTTTTGATTTTGTTACAGAGATGGATAGATTTCTCCACTTCCATCAGGAGCCGCAATATGACCCATACTCATACGCATACACTCCAGGGTAGAGAGATCACCATAATTCGAGTTATGGGCACAACCCAAGTCCCTCCATGTCATTGGAGGACATGTTTCGATCTTTCAAACAGAACACGATCCAACTTGAACAACAAATAAAGTCCAATATCCAGATCATTGAGAGGCAGACGGAGCAAATGGCTCAAGCAGTGAGCAGAATGGAGGCCATGACGTCGGCAGAACCACTATCTCACCCAGTGGCGCACCAGGAAGAGAATGTCTTCTCGATGACCCTACAAAGTATTGAGCAACTGTATCGTATTAGTAACTGGTTGTGCTAGTCTTATGCAGAAGAGAATTGATTTACATTCTAGGATAATATCTGGTTGTTTTATGCTAGAATTGTATCCAACTATATTCCTATCCATAAGGCTGCTGTTAAACTGAATCTTGATAGTTTCAGGGTTGTTTAATTAGTTAGTGCTAATAGTATCTGGTTGTGCTATTAGTTATATCTGAAAAGGAATTGGAATTATCATTGCATGAGATTTTGAATGAGTATCTATGATCAACTTGTCATACGAATAGTGGATGTTGTTTGACTAAGTGTTTTCCCCATTACTGAATCCATCACATCTAGTTGTTTACTTTTGCATGCTTAGATTCATTAAACTCACAAAAACCCCCCTTTGGTTACTTTAGTTTGACATACAAATTGCATATTAAGATAGAATTCGTCTCCCTGTGGATTCGACCTGTACTTACCTAGGACTACGGTTTAAGGTTTGTTTGGATATTTTGCATAGCAGTTTTTACACGACAAAAACCTGTTATCACTCTCAGACCATCAGTCTGAGGGTACAAGAACTCTTTATGCTTCTCCTCTCTCATAGCACGAGAGAAAAAGCGATCAACCATCTTGGTCTTGAACATCGACCAAGTCAACACTGGGCTCTCAACCAAACTAGTACTCTCCCACCACTCGCTAGCCTCCTCCTTCAGCTGAAGAGACGTGATATGGACCTTCTCGGCCTCCGTACACTCCACGTTCCTGAACATCCTCTCCATATGGGAGAACCAATGAGTCACTGCCACTGGCTCCCCTTTCCCGTTATAGCAGTCGGGTCTCATGGAAGTAATGGTCTTAAGAGCGCGACCATAGCTGTCCCTCGCCCTAACGGCAGTCTCCTGAATCACAGGGTTTCTGGGTTCCATAACATCAGGAACCGCTGTGTGAGTAGGCACTTCTTGTGCTTGAGGCGCACTTGGTCTCAAGACATCTGCAATAGCCTGCATCACGATTCCACGGATTGCCTCAACAGCTGCGGCGTCAAACAGCGTCGGCGCCTGGGTCTGATCCTGACCTTCACGCCTCTGCTGGACGCGAGACTCAGACTCGTGTTCATCCTGAACACCTCTTCCTGCTGGTCTGGGGTTTTGGCTAGTCCCAACACCGGCTCGAGTCGAATTCCTCGTGCTTCTTGGGTTCACCATCTATTTACCGATCAAATTCCAAGCATTCCATACATTAATATTATGCAATTTACTTATGCAATATACCAACGTAAATAAATTACTCAGAATAGATCAACTTGGTATTTTATAGATGAACCTTCGAATTCTTACACAAGTTACACATAAGTTTATCATTCGAGCGTTAGGACAATGTTGCTCGAAGATATAAGTGTTTCTCAGAGTACTTGTCGCAATACTGAAATATTACACAAAGTACAACTTGGAATACTAAGAAGCGAAACTACTACGATAGGCAACGCCACTCCTCCTCAAGGCGTTCCAAAACGTCTCCCATACGACTGGCTACTCGTGCATGGTCTCTTCGAGCTAGGCTCACCATCGAGCTCTGGCAATGGGTTTCGCACCCTGCTTGACCCTGAAGCACATAGTCCTAGCTCAGTCATGGTAAGGTATGGGTCGTCCATGACTGGTCCTCCTATTCCAGCCCTCCTCTGAGTACTGGCGATCAGCTCATCCCTCTGACGCTGCTGTTCTGCGGAGATTACCTCGCTCTGGTGGAGATTCTCTTGCAGCTCAGATTATGACCTCCATCTCCTTGGAGTAGGGATAGACTGAGATTCCCTGTCACTTCTCCTAATACCGTACTCGGTATACAGTGCCTCCCAATCAGCTTCTGACATGGGTGCGTACTCTGGCACTGGTGACAATCCTGTACCGGGCTCCTGAATCTGCCCTCCAAGGTCCAACTCTGGATCCTCATCCTCGGGATCATCCTCTATGGGATCCTCATCCTCGGGATCATCCTCGATGGGATCCTCATCCTCGGGATCATCCTCGATGGGATCCTCATCCTCGGAATCATCCTCGATCATATCCTCGTCCTCGACAGGATCTACCTCCAGCATCTCCTCTTCCTCGTCTTCGTACTCGATCTCCTCTGGAATTGGTCCCAGCGGAAAGTCGTCTTGGTAAACCCTTTGTTCGTACCTTGATAACTCATCTTCCTGCTCCCATTCTCGTACTTCCTCCACCCTTGGTGGCGGCACAGGTGTAGGTCTAGGGACCATAGCATTCCTGGCTACAAGGACAACTGACTCGGGGAGAACGTGCTTGACGTCTTCGGGTGGGCTACTCGGGCCTCCAACCTCGAAACATCGCTGAGGTAACGGAAAATCTAGCCTCGGCTGATCCGACTTGGCGTCTTCCGACCCCCTACCAATAGAAAAGCAGACACCCATCCTATCGAACAATAAGGAAGGAATTAGTCTTTCTAGACATAGAAGCAAGCTTACTATATCAGACTATAAAGAAGACACGACTATGAACGGTGTTTTTAAAATTCTTCTCACTTTGAAAATTCAGAGCCCTCTTTAAAGCATTTCGAAAACGGATAAATGATTTATAAAATCCCAAACCCGTTTTAAAACCTTTGGCTCTGATACCACAACTGTAACACCCCCAAAACTTAACCCTTTTGGAAAGGTATTACCGCCAGTGACCCCAGTGTTCCTTACCGAGATCACCCAAGGCTTTACCATATAAATACAATTTAAGAAATGCGATTGATACACAATGATCAAGCATTAAATTCCAAAACATAACATTGTCGAGGAAACAAGAGTTACGGGATTACAACCCAATCCCGAATAGGTCAAAACATAGTTTACACCAAACACAGCGGAAGACTAAGAAAGTATTTTACAATCGGAGTTATTGTCCAAAGGATCATAACCTGATTAAAGAAATAATTAAAACATTCAAAAACCACCGCCGACTCCATAGTCCTTCTAATCTTCTGAGCTACTTCTTAACTGATGTGCCGAATCAAACGGATGACACCAGCCAACCATGCAAGGGAAAATATTGGTTGGTTAGTCTAAATGAATAGACTAGTAAGGGTATAAAGCAGACTGGTTCGAAGCAGTCATATTAGGTTAGACTCATCGCTTCTCGGATAATAACCGATAACGGTAGTCAACCATCATATTCCTACTGGAATAAACAAGAGATATGCACAAGAGAAGATTCTGGAAGACTGAATCTTCACAGAAATCGACTCGAAAGAAGACTCCAACGGAAATGAGTCTTTAAGGAAGTAATGACAAATCTGGAATGTTACAGAATCATTCAACAATGATTTAAAACTGACTGAGATGCTTCGGTTCACGACCAACCTCATCGCCTACAGTGAATCCAGATTGGAAAGAGAACGTACTACATTCAAGTCAAGACGAGCTTTCCTAGCTGCACTGAACTTAGCTGCACTACTCGCCCAAGGTGTATTAATTATGTGCATCAAGGTAGCACTTATCTGATTTATGTTTCAAAAACACACATCACGTTATAGACTTTTACATGTGTACCCCACCAGTGGGACGACACATCTTAGTATACGTTTCGTCGAGAGTGACGTATACCGAAAGGTTTGTGACACCAGCTAAGTGTCCTGTCTCTACACACACGTGTAAGAGACCGATCATGATCATAGAATAGTACCAGATGGGGACGAGCCATCCCGATACCAGATTATAAAGAAACGACTGGACGGAGTCCGAGTAACGTTCCTATCTAACAGTGCTAACTAAACAGTTACATCACCATAACATTTACAGGATAAATCCACATAAAGGCCCGAAAGGCGATCACAGATAATAGCGTTGTTCTAACAGATATACAACCTATTATATGATTTTGAAAACAGTTTATCAAAACCGTTTCCAGACAAACAGAATATTCATTCCAAATTAATTACTCAGATAAACTATTGATAATTAATGTAAATATGGAACGAAAGAGCAAGAGCGAACCGCCACTTGCCTTACTCCGCAGAATAGTCTAAAGACGTCACTGGATTCCGGGCTCGACACGGTATAGTTCTGACAGCACAATAACCTTTGAGTCGACCCATAAAAGGAACCCTAAGTTAGATCCGACATAAACAGTACGAATCTAAACACGGCGAAAGAACACGAAAGGAAAGACGCCACGACGACAACCGACCAAGCCAAAGCCACGAATGCGTTCTGGGCACTGGCGGCGGTCGCTGTTCTTGGCGGCGGTCGCCGTATTCATCACGGTGGTCGCCGTGAAGAACACGGCAGTCGCCGTGACGAACTCAGACGACACAGAACGAGAGAAAACTCACCCCAAAACACGAGCGGTTCGGCCTCCTTCGACTTGCTTTGGCTTCTAACCTCCAAGGCTAACCAAAAGCTTCACAAAGGCACTCAGGAACCACACCAAAGCAACACCGGCGAGACCTTCAAATTCCGGCGAAAACACAACTCCGGCGAGAGGCGAATTTGGCAGCGATTCGGGGTTGTAGATGACCCAAAACCCATGTCTAAGCTCATCTATTTATAGGCAAACCCCAAGGAGTGATCTGCAAACCCTCAGACGCGGCAAATGACGCAACGGCGCGCCTCGAACGACACCGGCGACCAACGGGCAATGCCCACTGGACAATTACGGCGGTCGCCGTGATTTTGCCTGCGGCGGGCACGCGGCGGTCGCCTTCGTTAGGCCTGTCGCGGCCAGCTAGAAGCTGACACACTGACATCTCGGGCCCAACCACGGCGGTCGCCGTTTCTGAACGACGGTCGCCGTTTCTGAACGGCGGTCGCCGTTTCTCCCTTTTCCCGCCCATTCGGCTTTGAACGAGCTTGACGATAAACCAGGATAAAAATTATCGTACGCGAACGACAATTAAACTCCAAGGCATGATGTCTGTATATTATTTCACTGAGAAAAATATTACAGATACAGAGCACATTACAGAATGTCTCAAGCTACCTGAATTAAATCCGACGTACACAACGGGTACTCGGAAAAATTCCATAATTCCCAATATAACCTTACAAAAATTATGGGGTATCACAAAATAAACATCCAAAAGTAAGTTCCCTGAACTAACAGAACATTTATGACAGTGGAAAGGACATTTTTAAGATTGTGGGAGCCCTTCCTCAGGGAGAAAAAATGCCCAAAAATCCAAAAATCCAAATACACTTCACACCAAAAGGTCACCAACACCTTATGCATGATTCTAGGTAAAAGATTTTCAGAAATATGAAGATCATTGACAAAGCAGAAAAGAACAAAGTACAACAAGTACTTACACCTCTTTTCAACATGGATCTGGATCCAGCAAACAACAACAAAGTCATAGTTAAACACATCCAGAACAACAAAGTCAAAGGTTATCAAAAGCGATAGGTAGTCATATTTAGACTTAGGGTTTAGCTTATGCAGATCTAAGGCTTGCAACAAATAGAACCAAATAGCAAACACAAAGATCCAAGGTTCAAAATATCAAGGAAAGGACCAGAAGAGGGGAGATCAGAATGGAAACACCTTGACTCACGACGATTCCGACGAGGAGAAGGCGGATTCTTGTATAGTAGTTGTGAGTGACACTGAGATTGAGGCCGGCGAGATGGAATTGACCTTCGGCGAGCAATCTCCGTCGGTGCTGGTGGAGGAGACTGCGAGTTGCTTGATTCGTGAGGGCGAAGATGAACGATAAGTATGTTGATCTGCAGCTGAAATTTGGACACCAAGGCGCCTCGCCAGGTAGATCTCTTGCAGCCCACAACAGCAATCCGGATCCGATGATGGCGTCGGTACTGAGCCAGATCAGATTCAACCAGAAGTGGCACCGATTTAAGCGATTTACGCAGGTGTTGTGGGGGGGGGGGAGGAGCTTGTTGTCATCGTTGGGGTGAAGGAGGCGGCGGCTGCGGAGGAGGGTTTGGACGATGGTTGTACTGACGACAAGTATGCTCCGGGAGGATGACTCGAAGGATGGCTCCGGGAAGAAGACTGGCTTGCTCTGTCGCCAAAGACTCCATCTTCACCGAGAGGTAGGTGACCCAGAATCGAATTCGGGTCAAGATCAAATTTGAAGGAGTGTTTATTTTAGGAGGAGGGATCTCGATCTTAGAGATGAAGGGGTTGGGGGCCGTCGGCTGCCAGTAGAGATTTAGGGTTTGGGGGTAAGTTGTACGGAGAGCTTTTTTCATTGTTCCAGTTATTACATAGATATGAATATTCTTTTTGCTTTTTGATTCATGACAACATGGCCTTTTGTTTTTGATATCCTTCTATTTGATTTTTCTTTAGGGAATGCTATTTCACGATTTTTTTTAGTGAACTCTTTGTTTGTTTTTTTCGAGTTTTTATTTCACAAATTTACTTTAATTTGGTCTCTTATTTGATTTTACACGAAGTTGTAAATAACAATTTAAAGCGTATTAGCTCAAAAGGAAGAGCATTGTGTTTTATTAACATGATGTGAGTTCAAATCTTATATAGGCTACCAAAGAGTAATATATGAACATTAATAAACATAGGTTCATATTTAGTACATTAAACGTTCATAATTAGCATATTGAAGGTTCACGTTAGTATTCTAGAAGTTCAAGTGTAGTATATGAAAGGTTCATTCTTAATATACTAAAAGTTTAAACTTAGCGCACTAGAGGTTCATGTAGAGCACACTAGATGCTCATGTAGAGTACACTAGATGTTCATACTTAATATACTATAGTTCAAATTTAATATGCATTTTTTGTTGAAAAACATGCATTTTAACATAAAAGATACATGATTGATAACTATAAACTACATTTATGGTTCACAATTAGTACACTGAAAGTTCATATTTATAAAACTAAAGGTTCATATGTATTAATCCAAAAGGTTAATAGTATTACACTAATGGTTCATACTTAATATACCAAATGTTCACATTCATTAAATAGAGTAAACATGCATTTTAATAATGCATTTGTGAGCATAAGTAAAGTTTGTGAACCTCAAGTGTAAAATTTATGAACCTAGTGTAAAGTTTGTAAACCTTTATTGTATAGTTAGTCTATAAACCTCTATTGAAAAGTTTGTGAATCTTTAATGTAAAGTTTGTGAACCTCTAGTATAAAATTTGTGACCCTATTATAAATTTTGTGAACCTCTATTATACTGTAAAGTTTGTGAACATAAGTAAAATTTATGAGCCTATATTGTAAAGTTTGTGATCCTCTAGTGTAAAGTTTGTGAACCTAGTATAAAGTTTGTAAACCCTTATTGTAAAGTTAGTCCATAAACCTCTATTGAAAAGCTTGTGAACCTCTAGTATATAAAGTTTGTGAATCTCTAATGTAAAGTTTGTGAACCTCTAGTATAAAATTTGTGACCCTATTATAAAGTTTGTGAACTTCAATTATAAAAGTAGTTTATAAACCCTACTGGAAGTGTGTGAATCTCTAGTATAAAGTTTGTGAACCTCTAGTGTAAAGTTTGTGAACCTAGTATAAAGTTTGTAAACATCTATTGTAAAATTAGTTTATAAACCTCTATTGAAAAGTTTGTGAACCTCTAATATAAAGTTTATGAATCTCTAATGTAAAGCATGTCAACCTCTAGTATAAAACCTGTGAGCCTATTAGAGTTTGTGAACCTCTATTATAAAGTTAGTTTATAAACCCCATTGAAAAGTTCGTAAACCTCTACTATAAAGTTTGTGAACCTAAATTTAATCATGCATTGTGTTAAACAAAGAAAAGAATGAGGCTTCAATCCTCAAACTCCATGATTATCAATAATGTTTTATCATGCATTTTACCCAAAAAATATTTAGCTATTTAACCCACATGGCATTCAGACATACAAAAACAACTATAAATAGAAATTATTTTGACATCGAAGGAAGAAACTCCAAAATTATATTATAAATAGGAACTTTCCTGTTACAATTAGAAAAGGGCATTAGACATAAGAAACCTAAATCAAAATACATTTATTGTGCTATATTCAAATCATAGAAATAGAGCATTTCTATTGATGTTCAAAACACAAAACGATAAGCCAAAAAAGGAACTCATCTAGACAAAACTCTCTCACCAAATCAGATAATATAAATATAAAATTTGTGACCCTATTATAAATTTTGTGAATCTCTATTATATTGTAAAGTTTGTGAACATAAGTAAAATTTGTGAGCCTATATTGTAAAGTTTGTGATCCTCTAGTGTAAAGTTTTTGAACCTAGTATAAAGTTTGTAAACCTTTATTGTAAAGTTAGTCCATAAACCTCTATTGAAAAGCTTGTGAACCTCTAGTATATAAAGTTTGTGAATCTCTAATGTAAAGTTTGTGAACCTCTAGTATAAAATTTGTGACCCTATTATAAAGTTTGTGAACTTCAATTATAAAAGTAGTTTATAAACCCTACTGGAAGTGTGTGAATCTCTAGTATAAAGTTTGTGAACCTCTAGTGTAAAGTTTATGAACCTAGTATAAAGTTTGTAAACATCTATTGTAAAATTAGTTTATAAACCTCTATTGAAAAGTTTGTGAACCTCTAATATAAAGTTTATGAATCTCTAATGTAAAGCATGTCAACCTCTAGTATAAAACTTGTGAGCCTATTAGAGTTTGTGAACCTCTATTATAAAGTTAGTTTATAAACCCCATTGAAAAGTTCGTGAACCTCTACTATAAAGTTTGTGAACCTAAATTTAATCATGCATTGTGTTAAACAAAGAAAAGAATGAGGCTTCAATCCTCAAACTCCATGATTATCAATAATGTTTTATCATGCATTTTACCCAAAAAATATTTAGCTATTTAACCCACATGGCATTCAGACATACAAAAACAACTATAAATAGAAATTATTTTGACATCGAAGGAAGAAACTCCAAAATTATATTATAAATAGGAACTTTCCTGTTACAATTAGAAAAGGGCATTAGACATAAGAAACCTAAATCAAAATACATTTATTGTGCTATATTCAAATCATAGAAATATAGCATTTCTATTGATGTTCAAAACACAAAACGATAAGCCAAAAGAGGAACTCATCTAGACAAAACTCTCTCACCAAATCAGATAAGATCAACCACATTGGCAGACAACTCCTCGACGACTACATTGTACAATCTTTTGATGTCAGCAAGCATTCTCTCATCATCGCGAGTAACAAAGTTGATTGCAACATCTTTCCTTCCAGACATTTCACTTCTTCCAATCATGTAAAGGTAATTCTCATGTTGGGTCTGTTGAGTGACATCAAGATCTTTACATAAGGGAACTATCCCTAATGGGTGGAGGAGGGGTTGTTCAACCAAAGGAAACCAAAAAATTAAACATACTCACACTTTATTCATTTTGACATCATATCAACAGTCATCATATTGTGATTCTCCTGGATTAACTCCGGCCATATCTTCAATCAATAGGATGGAAAAGAAAGAAAAATAAAGTTAGTCAAATACAAGTGTTAAGTCACAATTTTTTTTTGCACAAGAGTATGATGTAGAAGTTTGTAGCAAAACTTGCATAAGAATTATCACCAATGGGAATTCATCCATACAAGAAAAACAATAATTGATGGAACAATGAGGAAAAATAGCACAGTATAATTACATCATCACCATTCAAGCTTCTCCACGTCAATAAAGACTAACACACAACCTTAGTGTTAGTACAAGTCGTAAGCCAAGAAGAGATTTTGTTGGAAACAAATTTAACTGAAGAGACAAACCATGAAGAGACAAACCACAAAAAGGTGAGAACAAGTATTAACCTTCCTAAAACTTTCCTAATCATAGATATATAAAGTCCTAAAATGAGAAATAATCTTAGACTTCGAATTACCTATAAGATTATTTATATAACTGGGAGATCAGAATCGATTCATCATCAACAACGATAATAAGATCATATTGCTGAAAGCATGATATTAGCATATAACACTCTTAATACCAAGGTAGTTACCAAGGGCTCACGTTACCTTTTCAATCTGTTATGGCAGTAGAAACCCAAACCCTAATGGTATCTGGAACACTAGGAGCTCATCGTTGTCATCGTGCTTGAGAATTTTGCGAATTGTGTGAAGTGAATCGATGCAACTAAATCAAATTTGCGGATTTGCAAAGAGATTTATATAGAGTGATAATTTTGTATTATGTGTTGCGCCACCCCAAGTGCGATATCTCGGGACCACCAATCACTGTCGCTGAACCCTATCTCTCATACGAATCCTTCGCTAGAAACCTTATCGAAGAGCACCACCTGGTGCTCCACCTTCCCCATGGAGATTTTGTGGGAGATTGTGTTCTTTAACGTCGATTTGCATTCGTGGGGAGAAGAATGAAGGAATTCGGGTTGTGCAGCGTCAACTACAGATCCAGATTGAGCAAGGAAGGAAGAGGCCCTCTTCCTTCCTTGCTCAAACGGTCCAAATGAGCAAGGAAGGAAGAGGCCCTCTTCCGGATTGAGCAAGGAAGGAAGAGGCCCTCTTCCTTCAAGGCAGAATTACCATCTCATCCCCTCTTGAAGAGGGGATGAGATGGTAATTCTGCCTGGATTTTCAAGAAAATTACAGAAATGCCATTGTAAAATTATAGGGGGCGCACGTGTATCTTCGGTTCTTTTGAGCTCGAAATCACAACTGTTCGTGAAGCCCGTCTAACGGTCCAAATGCATCCGCATTTTACACCATAAGATATGTCTGCACCCGAATGCCCCTCTTTATATAGTAATATATAATATAATTTTGGGTGATCGGGTCGGGTGGCCGGTTCGGGTGATCGGGTCGGTGGATGAAATCATTCGAAACCGACCCGGTTCATCACTCGAAATCGAATTTTGTCCACGTTTTTTTCTGAATTTTACCCATTTTTTTGAGTTAGTTTTTTTGGATATCCGTAAAGTTTGGGTAAAAATGTCATTCCTAATAGGATCATTGTCCCTTCTCTTCAATCAAAAACGTATAATTTTAGAATCTACTATATAATAAGTAAAACAAAATCGCGGCTGAGCAGCACGCGCCCCCTCATTACACCCGCATTTTCCGCTGCCACGTGTCACTTGCGGAGGATTTTGCCACGTGTCATTTAATCGCTTACTGTTATTTTACGGATAATATCTCTACCGCTGATATGTTATAGAAGGTAACTGGTTTGAGATCTCAGTGTTTCCCATAACAAAAAAGAATCAAAACCAACAGGGAAATATTACAGAATAAAATAAAATAATTAATAACGTTTTTGAGAAATAAATGATTCGCGGCTGATAATGTTTTTAAAAACCTGCCGGATTAAAAATTTTACAGTACAAATACGAAAATTAAGGAACAAACTTACGCCAAATATTGTACCTAAATGAATCACTGAACCAACCACAAATATGACCACATAATGCATAAAACCAGACCACATAATGCATAAAACCAGACCACATATTACAAAACATAAAACCCAAATGCGTAAAGACAATTAACCATAACACATTACAAAACATAAACCTGTACAGCATATTACAAAATATATTGCACAACTTTTAAACCTGTATAAAAATTACACAAATGCATATATTCATACAATGGGTCGACCGTTTTCTGTTTCCCAATGGCAGATTTTCTGCATATCAGAAAACAGCCATAAATGTCGCAACTAAATACAATACCTGACATAAATAAGCAAAGCATATCACGGAATCAATAAGAGCCTTACAGAATAGTATATGTACAAATTTGCTAGGATTACTAATAATAAAATATAAATAAAAATCTATGCATTCCAAAAATAAAATAACTTTTTGAGAAAACAGCCATAAATGTAAGCATGACTATTCTGTAAGGCTCGGCTATAAAATAACTTTTTCCGTGCTGTTGGAACCCTACACTAGCAAAATACAGACATTCAGAGGTAATGTTAAAGAAGAACTCAGTCTTCAGATTTAACATTTCAATCATAACTGATTTTTTGTTGTTGCAGGTTTGTTTTGAGTAAATCCAGAACTCGGCTACCAAGGTATTAATTCATAACATATATGCAACATTTACTACATTTTTATTGATTTATAGGACATGTGTGTGGTAGATAGATAGAGAGTAATGTTTACCCATAATCTGCTACAAAACACACTCAACAGGAGGATGCTATGTTCCCAATCTCTAGTGATCCTCATCAATGGATGAAAAAAATGAAACAAAAAAGTGTCTTAGATGCAGATTATATAAACAGAAATATATAGGCATGTTTACCAAAATAGATTACTGTTTTTTTGATTTTTATGAGAAGGCATGTTTACCCAAGTCGGTGTAGAATATGCTCCGAGAGACTATTACATGAGTCTTATTGCCAATGTAACTAATACTCTCTCGGAGCATATCCACACCGACTAATGATATAATACCCCTCTATTTTCAAGAATAGTGCTATTGCCAATGTAACTATATACATGTATATCTGAATTGAAATTTATACAAATAGAAAGAGATAGATACCAAAATATATAAATTGTGCTTACATTGATGACTTGGGAACTATGCTTGACATCTTTATTCCAAATATGTGCTCAACCTCCAGACATCCTCATCAAGATAAAAAAATAAAACATACAGGTTTTCAGAAAAAATACAGTAGATTAAAAGATAGAGATAGAGAAATATAACATTCATAAGTAGGAAATAAAATAGTGTTTTTCAACAATGAAATAAATAACTGTTTTTGTTCTTTAAGGAGGCATGTTTACCTAAGTCGGTGCAGATTATGCTCTGAGAGAGTATTCCATTAGTATTTTAACCAATGAAACAAATAGTCTCTCGGAGCATAACCTGCACCGACTAATAATACACCCTCTATTTTCTACAATGTCATTTGAAAAAGATGTCTTTCATATATATATATATATATCGGATCGAAGAGAACAATAGATATATTGACAAAGAACTTACTTTTATTCTTTCTTTGATGAGGGTATGTATATAGACAAATAAATGTGCAATCCTCAGCAATCTCGAGATATTTACACCATTACAAAATATTCTGCAACACAGGATAGATATTATAGCATTCATTATTATGCAGTAAATTTAGAAATCTCATACAAATTTAAAAACTGAAAGTATAGCTATTAATTTCATATGGGGTTTAAATTTTGTTGTATTACAAACTGATTCTATTACATATTTAATGTTAATGTTAATATAAATACCGAATTGTATATTCTGAATTACAGATGTCAAAAAGTATACAGCATGTGAAGGACATTACTGGTACCCGTGGTAATCAAGAACTTAGGGTTCGTGTAATCCGTTTATTTAAAGTTCCAAAGAAAGACGATCCAACTCAATACGGGACGACATAACTAATTCTAATGGATGAGCAGGTACTCATTACCAGTTTATATTTTAACAGATTGTTTTGTGTATTTACAAAATTGTGTGCCTAATGTTGCAAGTAAATTCAAATCTGTCATTTTAGTTCTGTTATATCATTTTTCAGGGTGACAAAATCCATGCAGTAATTAAAGAAGCTTTCATGGTTAGCTTATCTTTATTAAAAGAAGGAGGTGCTTATCTGATTTCTAATTTCGGCGTTGCCCTATATGATATACCATTTAAGTTTTCTGATCACAAGTATAAGGTCATATTTTATCGGAACACTACCGTTAAACTATGTTCGTCCATTTCTGCTCCTGTTCATGGATTCAACTTTACTGCATTTGACAAAATCCTGGACGAGTCACTGGATAAAGGATTTCTTTATGGTAAGTTGTTTTTGAATATTTTTATGTTATGATCATTCAACTAATTTGTTTTTATGTTTATAATATGCATAATTAATATTGTACATTTTATATGTAGATTTTATTGGTCAATTGGTTGGAATTGGTGATCAAATAGTGACTTTTACTAAAAGCAACGGTAAAGATGGCAAAAGAATTAACTTGCAGTTAATGGATGCAAGGTATTATATATTTATAATTTTGCAGTAATATTAAAGTAGATTACACACAATAAACATTTTCTGTTAATCAAAATGATGATTTCTAATTAATTTATTGTTCATATTACAGTAACAATATCATTAATTGTACTCTATGGGATGATTTTGCTGAATTATGTCGTCCATTTATTGGCGCATCAAATCAGAATACGGTCGTTGTTATAGTTCAGTTCGCCAAGCTTGGCAAATGGAATAATTTACCTAATGTGTCAAATGGATATTATGGCACAAGGGTGTATTTTGATGATGAAAGTATTAGCGAGATTTCAAAGTTCAAGGAAAGGTATATTCTATTTTTTTTTTAATTTTACATATCTGTTTATGACATTGTTTTGATATTTTGATATATTAATTGTAAATAAATGGCTATATTGTTTCTTAAACTTCAGTATATCAAAACAATCTGCTGCAAAAGGTGGTAATAGTTGTGTACAACTATCAAGTGAGCGATCATATTCTTCTACTGATATTTTCTTGGATGTGAGTGCAAGAAAAACCTTGGATGAACTTTATGAACATCTTCATGAGCATGGGACGGTAAGTTAATAATAGTTTATTTTTAAAACATTGTGTGTATAAATATTTAGTTTTCTGGATGAGGATGTCAATTTAAAGGTTATTTAATTTTTATTACATTTTGTCATTATTACAGGTTCTCCATGCTATTGTACTTGCGACCATTGACCATATTGAAGATTCATTTGGATGGTACTATAATTCATGCAAACGGTGCAAAAGCAAAGTGCAAGCACAAGAAGAACAATTTTGGTGCAGGAAATGTGATGCATTAGTGAAGTATGCTATTCCTAGGTAATGAATTTCAGATAAATTGGTTTATAATGTTTAATGTTATTTAGCTATTAATATATGTTATATTCTGTGTAGATTTTGTATTCAAGTTAATGTTATAGATGGATCTGGGATTGCTCAATTAACTATCTTTGATAGAGAAGTTACTCAATTTTTAAAGAAATCAGTCACAAGCATTATTGAGTCAATAGATAAGGTAAAAGGTTTGGTTTACAATTAAGTTTACAAATTGCGAAGTGATTAATTTTTTTTTTATTTTTTTTTTCAGGATGACGACATTAGTATAATCCCATAAGATCTAAATGTGTTGTTAAATAAAAAAATGTTGTTTAGGGTTCTAATTTCCCAATTTAATATTAGTAGACTTCCATCAGCTACAACATACACGGTAACAAACATGACGGATGATTTGACTTTGATTGAGAAGTTTGAACAATGCAGTTTAGATTCAGAGGTATGCATTCTTCATTTTATTTGTTCATTTTAAATATGGGTTCTTGAATTAAATCAAGTTTTTCTTTATTATAGGAAAATCAGGCATCCCTCGATGTGGAGACTGATGAGGTGTCAAAAGTGTCGTCAAATGAAATGGAGACACCCCGTAAACGCGAGTATATAAACATCAATGATGAGGAAGAAAATAGCAAATATGATGAAGAGAGTGATATTACGAAGCATGTCAAAGGATCAACCACAAAGAGGGGGGTTACTCTAAAGAAAGTGAAGAAGGAAAAGTTAGAATAAATGATGTCATTTTTTCTATTATTTGAGCCAGTACACCATTTAGCTTTTGAGATAATTACTGTATTTTGTTTCATTTTTTACGTTGGTATGATGTTGCTAAACATTCAATGAATTTATGTTGGGTTTTCCTTTCATCGTGTTATAGTTTGGTGTGCTGAATGCATTTTGTTCTTAAGCATTTAATGAAATTCAATTCAGTGTCATAAATACCCAAGGTATTGAAAAAAAGTGATTAACAATCTGTTATGCATCAGTTATGCAAATGGAATATTAACATTCATTTTTTTTATACACTTAGATTATTGAAAAACAGAACTAAATTTGGATAAAATTAAACACTCTTTCATGCAGAGTATTAATACATTAAATGATATAGCATCTATGCAATATTATTATTAACATTAAGGTATTGAACATGACACAAGTATTAAGAAAAAATGATTAGGCTTCATTTTAAACGGATGCAGAATATGCTTTCAGATGGTAGTACAAGAGTGGGTGCTGTTATTATGAAAGACATTAGGGTTGTTTCAAAAAAACCTTTAAGGAATGTATAAAATTAATGTGATAAAATATAACAGAATATGGAAATAAATTTTATTTTATGATATACATATTGACATATTAAAAAAGTTAATTTAAAGTATATGTTTTCAATTTAAAGTATTCAGAAATAATAATTAGGCTTCATTTTACACGGATGCAGAATATTATTATATGCACTAAATATGGTAGTAGAATAGTGGCTGCCGTTATTATGAAAGACATTAGTGTTGTTTGAACAAATCCTTTAAGGAATGTAACAGAATATGGAAATAGAACAGAATATGGAAATATAATGTATGTTATAATATATACATATTGCCAACTATATCTTTGATTTAAAGTATATCTATGCTATATATACATGTGTACGAATTTTAACACATTATATCTTAAAATATACATTTTGTTACATGTGTCTATAATTGTTATAAGATCTTTTAAGTCTTTCTCAAATTTACAAGCCCGAGTATTATGTAAGATCTTTTAATTATTTATAAAAATTGAATTCGAGTACTCTATAAAACCTAGCCTCTTACTTTGTTTCACACATAACAGTTAGCATCTCATTCTACCATTTAATTGCTTCCTAAGAATCAGTTATGGTTCATCCTATTGCTCATGACATCTCAGTTCTTACTGATGTTGTTTATCTTTCCGATATGTTACCCGAAAGCCACTATTTCAGATTTCCACGTCTGGCTAATAGCTTCCACATTAGACTTTCGTTACCTATTGATCTATCTGACGAGGTGAAGTACATCAAGTGTTTGATTTCTATGCCAATTGGTCTTGCAATAGCTGCAGAAAGGTACTGTTTTATTTAATATATGTTTAAAACATCTCATATTCCTATACAAATTTTGTGGTATTCATGTGTAACTTTAATATAATGCTTTTAACATTTATTAAATGAAGATTAGCCATTATTTTTTCATATCATATCAATGTGTTCAATGTATTTGTTACAGGTTTAAACATGCTTTAGACGAAGTTAATAAGCGATTTTGTCCCTTCATATATGAGAGAGACCCTATTTTGTTCCCGAACAAACAGCTAAACTGTGCAGTCAAGAATGTCGCTGGATATTTTGGACCAACTGAAGAGGTTGATTTTCACTCAACGTTTAGTTCCTACAATCCTACAATCCTATGATTATTATTCTTACACAGGCTGAATTGAACGAAACAGGGCTTGAAGACATGTTTATACAATATGTCCATGATCGTTATTTACGTATCGATTCATTGTCGAATGAAGAACACAATTACATCACATGGCGAAACAGTGATGTAAATATATGGATTGAAGGGGAAGGAAGAGAGTATTTGCTGAAATTCAGTAGTAAATGTGCGTTAGCATGGCAACTTTCGTGTATTTATGATATGGAATATGAAATATCCGGACTTCAACTTTGGGCTGTATTTGAGGAGCCTTTTGAAGATGAATAATAAATTGCTAAGAATTTGTCTTATTTTATATTATATTAAAGTTAATTAGACAATTTAGAATTATTCTATGCTATTTATTGTCATGGTTGAATTATTTTAAAGTTATTTTGAATATTTAGAATCATTCTATGATATTTTGTTTTGATGACAAGTAATTGTTTGTTATATAGCATTTCTTAAATACATTTCCTAAAGCAATTAGTTTTGTTATTGAGCCAATCAAGATAGTAGTTAGAAACAGATTAACTAATTTTTGACACTAATCTAAACAAGTGCAAAATTATAATATAGATATATTAAACATTAAGAAGATCGTTTCATATCCAAGTTAAACTTAGTGTTATTGGCCCAATCCAGAAATTATATATATTAAAAGTATAGAACTATAATTGAAAAACATTAAAATGTAATTTGGTTCTACTTGTCAAAATAAATTGCAAATCTATTTAATTAAAAAGTGATTAGATTATTATGTGGTATACAAATTATGAATAAAACTAAAACTGAAATTCATTATGAGTAAAACTCAAATTGTAAATTACTTATGTTATTATTTGTCTGAATTCGGGTAAGGCAACTAGATATATTAAACATTATGAAGGTCGTTTCAAATCCAATTTAAAAACAATTTTAGTGGACCAATAATCAAAAAAACCTATATCTTTGATTTAGTGGCCCAATAAACGTACATATAGTTGGCAAAATAAATTGCCAACTATATGTACAGAATATGGAAATATAATTTATGTTATAATATCCATTATGTTGTCTGAATGAAGGGGTTGGATATTATATAATGATTTAAATTGCAATTACAAAAAATATATAGCATATTAATAAAATATGTACGTTTATATTTGAGCATATATATTTCAATTAGAATCATTCATAACATATACAAGGATAGTATATAAACCTTCCTGTGTTATAATAGCTCTGTATATGTAAATATATGGAAGATGATTTATTAACATATATATATTACAAAGATATATAAGCTGAGTAATTATAACTTCTATATATCCTGTGAGATTTGAGGGTTGTCTTTTCAGAAAACCTAAAGGTGTTGTTCATCGTTAATGTAAAGTGATGGTTGTGGTTATATGAGAACCCTAATATGCTGTTCATCGTGAATTTTAGATCTATTGCTGAGTTTTGTTACAGGTATACCATATGTTTAACTTGGGTTACTTACTATGTAATTTTGTTGTGTTTGTTTATAGGTACATAAATCAGATTAGTTCATAAGCTGTACATACTTTTAAACCTAGAATTTGAGGATGGGTTTTGCTTAAAATTTTTTTTGCATGCTTTGAATACAAATGTGCATGTCATAATAACTAAACCTAGAATTTCAGGATGGGTTAAATTTGATTACTAGACTAAAAGTTTTGGCATCATAAAGCATACCTTCAGTTCTTCTTTTTTCTCTATATATTTTTCTCTATATATGTTATCCTCTCTTCCTGTTGAGATCTCCATAAGCTCAGCTCCCATGTATAGCTTTAAGAGAAAGAAAATATATATAATGAGTACAAAAGTAAATGAGCAAAAACAAAATAATAACAGTATTGTCAATGAATTGTTAAATATAGTACTCATACCTTTACTAATACTGTATGAATGATCCTAGGATATGATAGTGTTGTTTCTTTCATCCAAATTTGCATTCTGCATTATTGATAAAAAAAATACATCAGTAATAGTTTGATAAAAAATATCCACATGTCCTGATATCCAATGAGAATCTAGGCAACAGAAAAACATTACCTGACTGTGCATAACATGTAAAAGTTACTTCTTTATATGATACCCTGATAGCATGTTTTGTATACACTAGACCTGTAAGTGCAAACATTTATTGTCATGAGTAATTATGTAACAAAGCAAATAATAAAGTTTCATTATACTAAATTATACATATTAAAAACACAGGCCTTTAAAGGTTTGTCATTCTTAGGATAACCATAATATCAGGTTTATGAATCTCATATTATAATAATCTACTTTAGAGCTAATATGTTGTATTTATTGCATGTAAGAGAATTAGAAATTTTGCACACATAATAGGAGTTCAAATATGATAAGACATATGTTTTATCCTTAGGTTACACATGATATGAGTTTTACATTCTTTTGTTAGGCATATAAAACAGAGCTATGATGGTTTATTGAATGCATGCAACCTATATAGCTATTATGTATTTAGAATTGGATTTATAATCTCTAAAAATAAATCAAACAAATGAACAACTTGAACAACAAACATGATCATCTTTATTAAAGCTTATATTATGGTAGTTAATATTAATATTAAAAATAATTATAACAAATATAACCTAGCAGATTGCAAAAGTATTCCAGTTCGTGGTTTGAAGAGAACAAGTTATCTATAATGGCTATTATGTATTGCAGGAATCAGTTGTTGTGAAGAGGAAAGGGCTTTTACTTGTGAGAGAAAGCTTTAGTCAAATCATTATCAACTCAGCGACAGTAACAGGTAAATCAAATATTTACAATGAACAATGTTCTATTCATAATCTATATACATTAAACATGAGAGCTGAGCTTTAGTCAAATCATGAATTTTTGCACAGGCCTTGACTTATACTATACAGGTAAATCAAATATTTACAATGAATAAGGTTCTATTCATAATCTATATATATTAAACATGGGAGCTGAGCTTTAGTCAAATCATGAATTATTACACAGGCCTTGACTTATACTTTATGAATTAATTATTTAAATAGTAGTGCAAGTTTGTGGATTTAGGGTGACAGAAAAAAAAAACTACATGCAAAACATGATTACACACTCTGATTGTAAGAAAATCTATATTTAGTATTATTTAATTTGTTTAGAGTCACATATAAATTAAGAATTAGATATACATGTGTTAAGTTTGTTGATATATAGTAGAATAAATTAAGAATTAGAGAGTCCCATATAATTTAAGAATTAGAGAGAGAGAGAGAGAGAGAGAGAGAGAGAGAGAGAGAGAGAGAGAGAGAGCGAGAGAGAGAGAGAGAGAGAGAGAGAGAGAGAGAGAGAGAGAGAGAGAGAGAGAGAGAGAGAGAGAGAGAGAGAGAGAGAGAGAGAGAGAGAGAGAGAGAGACAACGAGAGACAGCGAGAGAGAGAGCCAGCGAGAGAGAAAGAGAGAGAGAGAGATTTGGGCCTTTAAGAAAATCTATATTCAGTATTATTTAATTTGTTTAGAGTCACATATAAATTAAGAATTAGATATACATGTGTTAAGTTTGTTGATATATAGTAGAATAAATTAAGAATTAGAGAGTCCCATATAATTTAAGAATTAGAGAGGGAGAGAGAGAGAGAGAGAGAGAGAGAGAGAGAGAGAGAGAGAGAGAGAGAGAGAGAGAGAGAGAGAGAGAGAGAGAGAGAGAGAGAGAGAGAGAGAGAGAGAGAGAGCTAGTGAGAGAGAGAGAGAGAGAGAGAGAGAGAGAGAAAGTCCAATTAGTGACTGTTTGGTTGTGTTTTTACTCGGTTATATTATATTTGGGCCAATAAGCCCAATAATTGTACCGATTAATATCTGTTTCATATACATTTTGTTTTTAAAAAACACATTATACAGAAATGTCATAATCTTGATAACAAGCAATAATACAATAGGCGGCCCAATAAGCCAATTAACTTACATATATTATTGGGCCAAACCAGATTAAACTTTTTTTTTGGCCTCATTTGGGCCAAAGCAGATTTTTTGGGCCAAAGCAGAATTAATAATTATATATTTGGTGAACAAAATAGTAACAACTATATATATTTAAGTGGACCGATTTTGATATATTATTTATTCTTTTTGTCAAACCGGTTTGACCTAAGTTATGTTTTTTTAATTTTTTTCATATAATATCAGAAGTTACGTAC
Source organism: Rheum nobile (assembly GCA_027886185.1). Classification (NCBI taxonomy): domain Eukaryota; kingdom Viridiplantae; phylum Streptophyta; class Magnoliopsida; order Caryophyllales; family Polygonaceae; genus Rheum; species Rheum nobile. The sequence goes on along the minus strand of WOAB01000207.1, from coordinate 1,019,473 downwards.
AAATTAAAGAAAACAAATTACTTTCTCCCCAAATACTATGTGAAGAACAAACTTGAAAAAATATATGAAATCAAAAAAATTAACGATAAAGAAAATGATAGATGAGTTTATTACCAAACATGAAATTCGAAATTTAAGGTTTTGAAATATCTTAAAATTTTCAGATAAATTCAAAGAGAAAGACAGAAAAGAAAACTAACTTTGGATCTTATTCTGGAAATTCCCTGAATATTATTCAAAAAATCTTCATCATCGGCGACTTCTTGTCTTCCAGATCTCCAACCCAGATACATGTTTCAAGAAAAAACAAATGAAACTAACATTAGATCTGGTGTCATAGAAGATAAATCATAGGTTAAAATTATATGATCCATAAAGCAACTTCTATCGAGATCAATATAGAGACTGACAAAGAGACAGAGAGAAATGAAATTACCTTTGAAAGATCTGGATCTGAAGATGAGTCTGTTATCCCGGATCTTCAATCAAAGGAATATTTAGGTTTCTGGGGAACATATGATTGTAAGATCGATATTAGTATTGGTCACTTCGAGAAATAGGATGCATAAAAATGGAGATGTTCATTTTGTGCTTCACTGAAATTTGTGGATGTCGAAAATGGAAGATGATATCGGAAAGAAAAGTGGATATTAAATGTGGAAAGATTGAAAATGGTAAATCTGGAAATGGAAGGTGGTAGAAGGAAAGAAGAGACGCGTCCCATATAAGCTTCAAAGTTAAAAATGGAAAGATTTAACCAGAACCCTAAAATTGGAAAGTGAGAGAGAAGAGAAGAGAAGCGGCGCATAATGAAATGTTGAAATGAATTTAGGGTTTCTGTTTTAGGGTATCCTCTAACGCTATAGTTGGGCTTCGGCACATGAGTTCGATATTGGGCCAGATATGGCTCGACATTGGGCCTGGAATATGTTTTCGATATTTCTAAACGGATTATTGAAGTCGAGCGTTTTACATTGGGCCAGAGTATTATCCCATTAATGTAACTAGAATTGACTTTTTTTGTGTGTTTATTTTTAAAAAAAGTTACCATTTGTATTTCAAATTAGTAAGTTATTTACATTTTTTTTTGTGATTTAATGCCAGAATTGGCCTATTGGGCTTGACACTGGATCTATGCCAGAATTGTGCTAATGGGCTTGGTCGTACTAGCAATTTAAAAATTCTGTTGGCAACTGTTATTGTGTTTCGAAAACTTCCACATTAAGTATATTGGGCCAAAAAACGTATTGGGCCAAGTAGCCCAATGTAGGTTTTAGGGTTAATATAAACTCTGATGCAAATTTTTAATATTTAATTTATTTTATAATATACTATATGCATGCAATTAGATGAAGAAACATCTAGAATAACATAATATTTCAATTTTTTTTTAAAATAATGAGATGTATGATATTTATTAGATTATTAAATGATTAATGGTTCATCTATCCTACATCTTAAAACAAATTCGAAAACTTAATTCAAAATACCTGTCGAAATCAAAGAAATGTGTTAAAAAAATTTTCATTTTGGTGAAACAAGTGAAATAGCGTCTTTCAGAAATGAAACCCTAAAATACATAGAAAGAGAAATTCGGTATGTTTCTTTTCGGTAAATACAGCATCGAGAGTGAAATTCTGGATTTTTAGGAATCGAACAGAAATGAATTTAGAATTTGAAAATGGAATATTACTTTTCATCCATGTCTGATTTGAAACCGTGTCCTGGTTTTTCAACTGTGCCCTACACTTCCACTTTCGAGATCGACATCTTTTTGCCTTCTTCATCTGCATAATAAATCGGAATATTAGACATAAATACGTGTAACATACTAAAAAAAACTCAGATCTGAACAATGAAAACATACCTGGCCCAAGTTCTTCAGTTAATTTAAAAATCTGATTTCGGAAGGAACTCGATCCCCATAAAAATGAGATCGGATTACATATTCAAACTGGATCTGAAAAAAAACCAACTAAAATTCAGATATTTTCAAACAGTCGAAACAAATACAAAGCGAAAGATGAAGAAGGAGAGATACACAACCTGAATTAAAATATCGTTTCTGAAGGATATCCACACAAAACGAGATCGGTTTACATATTCAAACTGGATCTGAAAAAATAGGAACAAAATATCAGATAATCGAAAATAATCGAAATATCAGTACAAAGCGGAAGATGAAGAGGGAGAGAAACACGAACCTGAAATTCGAAATAGAAATCGCCATGGACTTTGTAGATCTTGAAATGGAAAGAAGATGAAAAACTGAAAGAAAGTGAAAGAGAGAGTTTTGGGATTTTAATCTGGAAGCTGCGCCGAGAAATGAATCTCAGATCTGCTCTAGGGTTTTTTTGTTGCTTAAACAACGCTTATATGTAAATGGGCTTCAATGGGCCAAATTGAACCAAATCTGGCGATAACTAACGCGGCCCTGGAGAGGAAAATGAGATCCGACGTGTTTTGGTGGTAATAATCTGAAACCTGCATTTTGGGCTTCGTCCAATTAGATCGTTATTGGGCTTGAAAACGAGATCGATATTGGGCTTCCATCCTTATTACATTGGGCCGTAATTCTTTTCAGATATCTTAAAACGATATTTGGGACATATGTCCATTATTATTTATAATTTTGTAATAAAATGTAATAATAGAAAAAAAAAATTATTTATTTTATTTTTAATAAGTATATAAAATCAATTTTGTAATGTACTAGGCCTATATTTCGAAAACATTCTAACTTTTTTTTTCCTATAAGTTATGTAAAAACCACTTGTAAACATATCCTTAATTATTGTAATTATAGAAGTAGATACATTTTAAATATGCAAAAAAAAAAAGATTTCCAATTTGTGTAGAACAACTGAATACAATGTCAAATAAATGTTTAAATTTTTTATAAGAATCTTGATTATGCAGGCTTTGTTTGTTATGGACGAATAACTCGACATAACAGAGCGATGAGATTTGCTGTTATTAGAGATAAACGACAACGGACAAATTCAAATCAAGCAGGTTATTAAATAACATTTAACTATTTCACTGTTGTTTTCGATCAAGTTTAATATGCACTTGAATATATAAATTCATTATGCAGGGTATATTCATGGAGTTAGTAATAATTCATCTTTGACTGATCGGATTCCCATGTCCAACATTTCCAATGGTTAGTAATGCTATTTGATACATTCTTTAGTTAATTTTTTTGAACATGTATATTGTAATAAATATTTGATGTTATATAATATCATATTGTAATGATATAATTATTGTAAATTAAAGTAAATAAATTTGTAATTATTGTGTAAAAATGAATATATATAATTGTGGTGTTGTACTTTTCCTTATACTTTTAAATTTGTAACACATATATGTTTATTTATGCAGTACACCAAAATATCGCACCGTCGGCTTTGCATTTACCCCGAAGTGATCAAAATGTTCATAATTCATGTTTATCTATAAGTGTTCGAGATCAAGAAAATAACGGTATAACGATGTCCCCGTTATGAATAACAAATCCCATTAGTTTCAATTAACAAGTAATGTGTTATGATATTTAAGCAAACTTTGTGCAGGAAATGTACTTGGAAGTCTTGGCAACTCTGTTCTTACCCAATCTACATCATTATCTAATATTGTTCATGGTTAGTTATTTTTATAAATATATAATCTTTTATATACTTTCATGCATCTATTGTCTTCATTTTTTGGTTTTCGACATAAGCGAATAATCATTACATATTTAAATGTGAAGGGACAAGAAATACATATAATTTGCCAAGTCGTACTAATGAAGTTGACATAATGAAGGTTGAACAAGGTACGTTAGTAAACAGTAAATATTAATTGAGTTATTTATTTTATCTAAATATTTGTAAGTGGTTTCCACTGATAATTTAGCTCGACATAAGAGGATGTTGAGAATGAATGTGATTAGGCATAAGAGGCATGGAACACCATTAATTGAATCAGGTTAGCAAAAATATCGCACCGTCTTTTAAATTCTTAAAGAAATTTTTTCTCTTGCATGTAATTGGAGATGAATATACATTCCGCATTATTCAAACTATATGATCAATTACATTTTTTATTTCAGGACCTACCAATTCATCTGCGTTGGCAGAGTGTTCATCTACATTACCAAATTTAGGTAATTTTATAATTAAAATCATTTGTTGTATGGTTTATATCCATAATAATATATGATTGTTATAAATATATTGTAATGTCCATAATATAAGTTATAATAAGCCCATTTCAGCCTATTATATATATGTTTCAATATATTTGTTCAACCTTTATAAAACGTGCTTACGCGTACAGCATAGTTGTTAATTTGTAACCTTTTATTATATGTATTTATATAATAAATGAAATTAATAAATATATGTTTTTATGTAGTGTCCGATAATCTTACGTCAATGGATTTGCATTTATCAAAAGCGGATCAAATCACTATTAACTCAGTTATACCTACAAGACTAAATGACAAGGAAAACTATGGTACTAGATTATTGTTTTATCAAGCCGTTTTACTAAGTATAATATTACTTTTGTCTTATATCAGTATGTGTACTATGATATATGTATGTATTTTGCAGCTCATTTACATAACACAAGTCTTACTAATTAAGTTGACATAACAAATGTTGAACAAGGTATGATGGTAATGAGGAAATATTAATTGATTGAGTTATTACATTTGAATAATTGTAATTATGTTTCATTGAAAAATTAGCTCGACGGAAGAGGATGTTGAGAATGAATGTGCTCAGACATAAGAGGCATGGAACACCAGTAAATGAACCAGGTTAGAAAAAACCCCTTAATTGTATGCTAAATCCTTAATGAAAGTTACGTTGTCATTTATTTAGATATTCATATATGTTAAAAATTATTTCATTGTTCAAAAATATGACCACTTACATGTCTCAATTTCAGCAACCACTAATTCATCTGCTTTGCCCGAGTGTTCATCTACATTGCAAAATATAAGTATTTTTTAAATTAATATCATATTTTTTTAATGCTTAGAAGGATGCTATTTTACGTTTCATTCGAATTGTTACATTTAGTATATGAACATAAAATACGATAAAATAAGTAATTTTTTGTATATTTAATATATATGTTACAGTTTCTTTGTTCAACCTTTATTCTCTATATAACAATGAGCAACGGTACAATTCCTGTTACAGTGACGAATAGAAGAACAAGAAATCATACTGGTAACTCTGGTAAGTCTGTTGTATATTTTTTCTAAAAATTTATAATATTTTTGTCCATTCTTTAACACTCATTAATATGTTATAGTTTAATACATCGATCACGGTGAACTAGTGTATGAATGTATGCATTGTGGGGCATTGCTATGGCATGCTGAAAGAATGAACACACAAAACCCTTCAAGCGGAGATATATGTCATATATCTTCATTATGTTGCATGAAAGGAAAAATTGAGCTTCCCTTGCTACAAGAGCCACCGCCGTTGTTGAAAAAACTTTTGACAAATAAGCATCCAAAAAGCAAACAATTTTGTGAGAACATTATAGCTTACAATATGATGTTTGCTTTCACCTCTTTGGGAGGAACTGTGTCGCCAATCACGAAAGGTCGTGGAACGTATTGTTACAGAATGCATGGTCAGAATTTTCACAGAATAGGGAGTTTGTTACCAGTGTCGGGCACAACTCCAAAGTTTTCCCAACTATATATATATGATACTGAAAACGAGGATTCAAACAGAATCAATGCGATAAGGTATGTCAATTACATAATTTTTTTGATACCGCGTATTGTTATATAATGTTATTCTTTAATATTAAGCTTGCACGTTGATCTTTTTTTATTGCAGCTCTAGAGTCAAAAAAGTTGATGAATCGCTTGTGATTGAGTTGAGAAAGATGATAGATCAACACAACCCCCATGCAAAAGCATTTAGAACGGCCAGAGATCGTTTTAAGGATGAAGGTGTTAGCGATATGAAGTTACGACTGCTTAGCAATAGAAACACTGATGGGCGGAGATATAATCTCCCGACGAGTTCAGAGGTTGCTGCTATTATTCTCGATGATAATGATACTGAATATCATCCCAGGGACATTATACTTCATACAAGGTCTGGTCAGTTACAGCGGATACACGAATTACATCCTTCGTATATTGCTCTTCAATATCCGTTGGCATTCCCTTATGGTGAGGACGGGTATCGCACTGATATTGTTTTAAGTGAAAGGTACAACACTTCTGCAAGGAAGAGGACAAGGGTTACGTTAAAAGAATTCATTCAGTTTCGAATTCAAGAGCGTCGAGGCGAAGCCGGAATTCTGAGGTCATCTAGAAAGTTGTATCAGCAATTTTTGGTTGATGTTTACACAATGATTGAATCAGAAAGGTTGAACTATCATCGATATCATCAGAAGAACATACGTGCTGATTTATATACAAATCTTGCTTCAGCAAAGAGCAAGGGTCATACAGCACCGGCATCAACTGGAAAGCGAATAGTGTTGCCATCTTCATTTACGGGTGGTCCTAGATATATGCAGCAGAACTATCAAGATGCAATGGCAATATGCAAACACCATGGTTATCCAGATCTATTCATAACATTCACATGCAATTCAAAATGGCCTGAAATTGTCATGTTTTGTGAAGAAAGGGGTCTACAACCAGAGAATCGACCAGACATTACATGTAGAGTATTCCACATGAAACTGGAGTCCATGATCAAAGATTTCAAAGTAAACAAATTTTTTGGCAAGGTTACTTCAGGTAATTTCTATTTTACTGTCCTCATTTAAGTTATTGTTTACATGTGTATAAAATAAATTATTTTCCCGACATGTTATATTCTATTGTATTTTTTTGGCTTTTTAAAATGTATTAATTAACTTGAATTTATATTTTGACTTATGCATATTTTGCAGTTATTTACACAATTGAATTCCAAAAGCGGGGTCTGCCACATGCACATATTTTATTATTCTTGGACAAGGAATCTAAGTTGCCAACTACTTCAGATATAGATTCGGTCATTTCTGCAGAAATTCCACACCCAACTGAGGATGCTGATTTATTCGATGTCGTGAAAAATTGCATGATGCATGGTCCATGCGGAGCTTCTAAACCATCGTCTCCTTGTATGGCTCATGGAAAGTGTAGAAAGTACTTTCCCAAAAAATTTGTTGAGCAGACTTTTGTTGATGACGATGGCTACCCTGTGTACAGAAGACATGACGATGGTAGAACGATAGGAAAAAGTGGAGTTCCCCTTGATAATCGGTATGTGGTTCCTTATAATGCATTTCTTCTACTAAAATACAATGCACATATTAATGTTGAATGGTGCAACCGATCGGGCTCTATCAAGTATCTGTTCAAGTACATAAACAAAGGCCATGATCGCATCACTGTTGTAATTACAAACTCTGATGCAAACAATGTCGGTGATAATTGCATGGACGAAATAAAAAACTACTACACCGCTCGGTATGTATCTGCGTGTGAAGCGGCTTGGAGGATTTTTGGCTTTGATATTCATTACAGGACTCCTGCTGTTCAACGTTTGAATTTGCATCTTCCCGGCGAAGAAAGCGTTTTGTTTAATGATGATGATCCTATTGATGATGTCTTAAATGATCATGAAAGTGATAAATCAATGTTTCTGCAATGGATGAAGGCTAACAAAAAGTATCCAGAAGCTAAAGATTTGACTTATTCTGAATTTCCAGATAAATTTGTTTGGGTTGCTTCGACTAGGCATTGGAAAAAACGTGTCAAGGGTGGTTCTGTTGGCAAGATTTATCATGTAGCTCCTGGTACTGGCGAGAAGTACTATCTTAGAATTTTGTTGAATCATATAAAAGGACCAACATGCTACGAAGATTTAAGGACTGTTGAAGGTTTAGTTTATAGTACATTTAAAGAAGCTTGTTATACATTGGGGTTGTTAGATGATGACAGAGAATATGTTGACGGTATAACTGAAGCAAGTTATTGGGGATCAGCAAACTACATTAGGAGTCTATTTGTATTTCTTTTGGTGTCTGATTGTATGGCAAAACCAGAGTTTGTTTGGCAACAAACATGGAGACTTTTAGCAGATGACATTGCCAATAAACAGAGGAGAATTCTACGAATTAATGGTATGTATTTATTTAAGGTTTTGTACTTGATCATAATATTTGATATAGTTTTTGGCATAATATATTGTACTCATCTAATTGTAATGACATGTGAATTATATTTATATGCAGATTTGCATGTTACTGATGAGCAGTTACAAAACTACGCTCTTGTCGAAATTGACAAGTTATTACAACAAAATGGTAGTAGTTTGAGTCACTATAAAACCATGCCTTCTGTAGATTCAAGCCTCATATCTGAAGGTTTCAACAAGCTTATACAAGATGAACATCGATATGATAAATCATCTCTAGCCGAGGAACATTCACAATTACTCTCTAGATTTGCAATGGAGCAAAAATGGGTGTACGATGAGATCATGAATGCTGTTTTATCAAATAACGAGGGTGTCTTCTTTTTATATGGTTATGGTGGTACAGGCAAAACGTATATATGGAGGGCACTTTCGGCGGCTTTAAGGTCAAAAGGTGAAATAGTGCTTACCGTTGCTTCAAGTGGAAATGCAGCTCTCCTAATACCCGGCGGCAGAACTGCTCATTCGAGGTTTAAAATACCTTTGCAAGTTAATGAGGATTCAACGTGTCATATATGTTCAGGTACGGAATTATCTGAGTTGATATGTGCCGCCAAACTTATTATCTGGGATGAAGCAGTCATGCCGAATAGGTATTGTTTTGAAGCTTTAGACAGGACATTACGAGATATTTTACGAACTACAAATCCTCTTAGTTTAGAACAACCTTTTGGAGGAAAAGTCGTAGTATTTGGTGGAGACTTTAGGCAAATCCTATCCGTTATCTCAAAAGGGAGCAGGGAAGATGTTGTTTTTGCTACAATTAATTCCTCTTATTTGTGGCATCATTGCAAAGTTCTTACGCTGACAAGGAACATGAGGATTCAACAAGGTACATCTGAATCTCAGATCCAAGAGGCAAAAGAATTTTCAGAATGGATATTAAGCATTGGAAATGGGACTGCAGGTGTTGATAATGATGGAGAAGCGCAAATAGAAATCCCCGATGAACTATTGGTCAAGGATTATGATTTAGATCCGATTCCAGTAGTTGTTAAATCTGTCTATCCCTCTTTAATGGAAGATCAGTTGTGTCCTGCATACTTTGAAGAACGAGCCATTCTTGCTCCAACACACGAAGAGGTAGATAAAGTTAATGAATATATATTGTCTTCTTTGTCTGGGGATGAAAAGATATATCTCAGCTCTGATAGTCTGTGCAAGGCAGGTTCTGTTAAAGACGATGATGCGAGTATTTATACGTCTGATTTTTTGAACAGTCTGAGATGTTCTGGTCTGCCAAATCATGTCCTCAAACTAAAGGTTGGTGTGCCTATTTTGTTGCTCCGAAATATTGATCAATCTTTAGGTTTATGCAATGGGACGAGACTGATCACCACGCAACTTGACAGTCATGTTATACAAGGGCGAATTATCTCAGGCAACAATATCGGACATACTGTGTTGATTCCTCGCATGATAATGTCACCATCAGACACTTCATTCCCTTTCAAGTTTCAACGGAGACAATTTCCCTTGAGTGTATGTTTTGCTATGACCATAAACAAAAGTCAAGGCCAATCTCTTGCAAATGTTGGTTTGTATCTTCCACGTCCTGTTTTCAGTCATGGTCAGTTTTATGTTGCATCGTCAAGGGTAACTAGCAAGAAAGGTTTGAAGATATTGATTTGTGACAAAGACAAGAAGAGGTATAATACTACAACCAATGTAGTATACAAGGAAGTTTTTAATAATTTGTAGTCATTTTGAACATCGTTCCAGATTTAGTATTTTTTGCTTCATTCTCATGTGTTTTATGATCATTTTTAGTAATTTTTGCAGCTTTTAGTACTATTGATGTAAGTTGTGTGCTATATCTAATTGAAACACTAATTAGCCAATTTTACTATTAATAAAGTTATGGAGAGTGTCGTCTCTCTTTATATAATTAGTCTTTTGTATATCTTGATGACAGTTTAATGTTCGTTTATTCATGTTTTATTCAAATAACTAAAAAAATATATTCACCCAATCACTCATCCATAATTTAAAAATATGTTTATTATAAATGTAAGAAAAAATAAACAAATCCCGTGCAAAACACGGGTATTACAGTAGTGTAACAAACAAAGAAAAGAATAAGGCCAACCTTAGATTAAAATTTTCAACTACAAATCGCTACAATAATGAGGGCAACCCTCGCAGCACGCTCCTCTCTTCACACTTCAAATGTTGACACCCACAATCCGACTTTTCCAGACTCGGTAATATTTTTTGTTTTTTCGACAATCATGTTCTTTCCATTTCATTTACAGTGTTAAAACCTGTGAAAATTTTCTATTATTATCTTGTGAGTTTGTTTGATGGTATAGACCTCATGTAAGCCATGTTCACATGCTAGGGATGTTATTTCTTTGGTTCCACCCAAGCAGTGGTGGAGCTACAGGGGGCTAGGAATCCCATCGAAATTCAAATTTAGACCCCGTTAATTTTTGTTTTCATAATATAAACATAAAATAGTGTAAAAGTTACACTAAAAGTATCTTGACTTATTGGTAATTGTCTTTGAATACTTTTTCAAATAAAAATAATATGTATGCTATAAATTAGCCAAGATTCAAATAATTCTTCTTCAAGCGTTTCTCGTTAACTTCAAAATACTAATAACAATGTCAAAAATTAAAGCGGAAAAAAAAAATCAAACTAAAAACCGCCCACCCTTTCACAAATTTCTGCTTCCGCCACTACACCAAATGTGAGCATCTTGTTGTGTATCCGCTATAAACAAGTGTATTTTCCATCATATAATCGAAACCCAGAAATTCTTCATCAATGTGTTATCTGTTCATTGCAGGATCCGTACTATGATTCAGAGGATTACAGGGGAGATGGAAGCGGTCACTGGGTCTACCACAAGGTATTGTTCTTACATATCAATAACATCCTAACTTCTTTGCATGAAATTGGAAACCATCAGCTTAAATTGTGATGCCAGTCCAGTACACAAGATACATGTAGTATTGAAGTATGAAAGGCATTCAAAAGCATGAATCATGAATCCAATGTACACAATGGGGTTCAATGATACACAATTGTGATGCCCATATGAAATTTGATTGAGCTGAGGACTGGAATTTGGGTGAGGATGAATTCAGCAAGAAGACATAGAAGAATCAGCAAGGCAGGAGCTGCTGAGAGAGGAGATCGAACTCAAAGTTGGAGGTCTCAGAGAATTAGGAGAGGCTGCTGAACGCAGAGAAGAAGAGTTTGTCAAATGATGGATTTCCTTGTTTAACCCTTTGTAATTATCAAGATCGTCACAGTATGAGGTTAATAAGGGCATAAGGATACAGAACTCACCTTTTTTTGGGTGCAAAAACATACTTTTACAATCTTGACTTGCATACTAGCAGTCCAAAAATCGAAACTGTAATACATAAATGAGATAATTATGTGTTCTAATTCATCAGCATCTGCCTAACGAGATGAGTACTTGTGCGATTAGTGATACGTGTAAGATGTAAGTGTTTTTTTCATTCCATAACGAACTATGAGCTACTTACCAACATCTCTTAGACATATTCTTATGCGTGGGCTGTACACACAAGACATAGATTGCCACAACAGGGCAGGGATATCAGACAGACAGACAGACAGTTAAGCAACTCAATCAACAACATTATTTCCACTTGCTAGTTGCTATTCATCAGACCTACCTCTTCCTACCAAACAAGTATTTGCATTACAAAAATACATTGACAGTTTTATAAGAGGAGAAGCAATTTCATCTTCTCAAAGAACACAGGAAAGTTAATACTCAAATATGAATGCGAACATTAAAAACAAAACACAAGCCAAGTTGCATAGACTATAAGGTAAAACCTGGGATGTTGACATTGATGTCCTCCATACAGCATTGCCCATAGCCTTGGTTTCGTGACTGATCTGTGGCTAGCATTGAAAAAAGTATACCATTCGGCAACACACTCAGAAGTGATACACTAGACGATACTTGGAGGATCATCAATCCAGTTGCAACTTGCACGAGGCCAGCGCGTTCTAATGCAGTCCACCAATGGCGCATGCTGAGGAGGCTCAGATTTTACAGCTTGGGCAGTCTCCTTCCCATTTGTTTGATCCCCGCCACTGTTCAAAGGGACTGCTACATCTGCCATGTACTCTTCAGGTGTCCATCGAGGTGGGACCGATACCCTAAGTTTTGTAAGCCTGGGCCTTTGCACAGGGGTTTCACCTTCAGAGGTTCCCTGATTGCCATTTGAGACTGACTTTGCAATTCCATTGAAGTGGTACAAATCAAACACCTTTTTGCCCATCAATCCACTAGAATCCTTCAAACCTCCTGAGCTCTTGTCGAGATCCAAAAGCACCTGCCAGAACTCACTCCATACAATGAAGCCTGTGCCACAAAGCTGATCGACCTTTTGAGCTGGGAGATTAATGTTGGTTTCTCTGAGCACCTGGTGAAAGCCCTCAACACTGATGAAGCCACCGCCTCCACTCTGATCTTGTGCATCAAAAGCTCTCCTTATCTTGGTTTCTCTCTCCTCAATTTCATTTTCATCCTGAACATTTGGCTCCAAAGCAAATAGAACAGTATAGTGGGATTCACTCCCAACAACCCATATTGGCCACTTCGGATGTTTCAAATGTTGTCCGACTTTACAAAAATTGAGGGATTCTAGCAAAGTAAGAAAACCAACTTCAACATTCGTGGATATACCATTTAAAAACATTCCACCACCTAAATCTATCCTCTCGTCAAAAACATTGGCAACAGCCTGTCCACAAAGTAAGAGGTTTACGATTTCCTGTGCCATGAATAATAAGAGATCAGTCTTGCTAAATTCATTTGCAATAAACCATAGTATAACAGCCTCACTGCAAGCTTACCTGTGAGGCGTGTCCAAAAGGAGCAGTTACTAAAGGCACACTCGGATCATCTCTATCAGCCTGAATAGCATCCTAAACAAGCAAGACACAAGGTTTGAGGAGTCAGTTCAACTATAGCATATTCCAAAAATTGAACTTATCTTGGAAATAAAAGTAACAAGCATTGAATACACATGAGGGACAACAAGCCATGAATGAATATCTATTGCACGTTACGTATCTACTGGTAGCCCAGTGGAGCGATAAACATCATAAAAATATTTTAAAGTTACCCAGTGGAGCGATAAACATCATAAAAATATTGTTAAGTTATTGCAGTTATCGAACCAAGGGTTCACACTTCACACATCACATAACATATTAGGAACTTATGCAGACAGCCATACCAGTCCTCGAGAAAGCAGAGCAGAAACTAGGAATAACATTGCTCCCATTCGGCTTTGGAAGATGGGAATCATTCCCTCCAGCCTCTGAACTGCATCTTTATAAGAGTTGTATGTTGTAATTCTCACTGTTTTCTGTAAATCAGAACCTGAATCAAATGAAAGGCCCTCCAGTGTTTTTGCAATTAGCTGTGAGACAAACAAAAGAACGGAAAGGATAAATATATTGTAGTAGAGCATATGCACCCGCAAGAGAAAATAAAATGTGAATGTATTTTACTATTCTCATCTTTCATTTGGACAAGTATTGGAATAGTAGCAACTTACTTCATCCTTTGAACCATCTGTGGCACCCTCAACATTTTGGTCCAGGACATTCAGATTAGCAATGACTGCCCTTTTATTACTTCCACATCGAAACAATATCTCCCCCATACTCCTAACAAGTGCTCTGTAAAAGTTCAAAGAATGTACCTAAGCATTGCTTGTAAGAACATGACAGGGCTATCAATTAAGAAATATCTAATGCTTACAGCTTTAACCGTATTGCGAATAAGAAAATAGTAATAGTGCAGAACAAGATTCGCACGAGAATCAGATGTTATATCTCATTAACACATGCCATGAACGATATTATAACTTAACATGCCTCCTTCATGCAAATATCATTCAGGGCGGGCGGAAGAGTATAACCACTGAATGCAAATACACTTCTGCCATTGATTTGCAAAATGAATTAAATTACTGCATGAGCTAGTGTGAACCTTCTTCTAGCCTCTTCAGTAAGGGAAACAAATATGTCAGGCAGAACTTCATTATTGGACAAACTCCCTGGATCCACCTTCTGTTCTCTTTTTTCTCCGATATTAGTCAAACCCTCCCGTTTGAATATAAGATACTTGAGAACAAATGCCTGCACAGTTCAAGAGAGTTCTCAACATTATTTCAATCTTTTCAAACGAAAGTGCAATGCAGAGGAAACACAGCTCTCTGTAATGAATAGAAAAAAGAACACTGCTGCAAGAAAAATTCAACAATGAAAGCATTGGACAAAGTGACAAACTACTAAGAGGTTGTTCATGACCCCCTGAAGCACATGGCAACTAGTCAATGACAATGTTATATATATCCACAACCAAACTGTACAGCATCAAGAATAATATATATCCACAACCAAAAACATGAAGATAACTAAGAGGGAGCAGTATTATGACGCTGAACTCAGGGGTGTTAACCACTGGATTATGATTGATGCATCCATTTCCTACTGCCCAACCCTTTAAGGCTCCTAAAACTTTTCAGCTGGCATTTCTAGTATGTACTAAAAGCGATATTTCAATAACAAATCATGAGTGTCTCACATAAGACAAGACATAATCACCAAGATGCCAAACCAAAGGCTGATTCCACTTCCCCAAATGATTTACTGGAGCAAGAATTTGAACCAAAGCAGCACTGTAGGTAGTCTTCTTATTACATCAAAGATTTTTCAGACACTCAAAATGTCTAAGCAGGTCTTACATGAATGACATTCAACAGAAGGAAATCAGTACACATGGGAACTAGTGAAATGAAAGGGCTACACAGATTGATATGAGGTAGAACTATAGAATTCTAAAACGTACCTGAATAGCTGCTAACACACCACATGGACCACCTTCAATCTGCACCAAGCCTATCAATGTTTCTGGATCAGGACTGAACCTGCATTATAAAAACTTAGAAACAATTAGCTAGAAAACAATATTTTACAAAAACAATGTCACATGTCCACATATCAATTAGACAGATACATAATCAGCACAGAATACGGCACTTCAAGATAGTTAAAGCAGAGATCTAAACACCACCAAAGCTTGTGAATATTCAAAGTTCCGTCCGAAGTATATGTCCAAAAGTAAAGGCATTATCAATCAGTAATTAGAAAATGAAGCAATGATTTCAAGAATGTTACATTTTAGCCACAATAGACCAGCTTCTATGCTGTGGTGTAACAGATCAGATAAGCTGAATTATAGTTTTATGGCATAAAGGAAATCTGTATGCTGATATAGAATCAACTAAGTAAAGTTAAAGATTTGAATGCCTCATATGTAGAACCACATACAGTGCAATGGGACTTTCACACAAAGGTCACCAAGGAGGCCAGGATGTAATGCAAACTTTGCAACCCGAACCCTGCAACTGATAGCACTATAGCAGTTGCATCTTATGTATCATATATCTACACCACACTTCCTTTTGAAGAATGTAAGCTGCAGCTTCATTGATTGATTGATCAAAAGGAAATTGCAATTGTCAAACAGGCATTCCCAGGTTTAGGCTCTTCCACCGGGAGTAAATTAAAGTAATTGTACAAAACTGCTAATTCTATATTTATGCGTGTAAATAAAAATGTGAAACCTTTGTACTGAATGACATCCATAAGGATAAACAGTTAGTTCAAACAACTGAAGTCCTTCCTAGAGAATGCATTTGACAAGAGTTATACCAACTTTAACCAAGTTACTTGCAAGAAGATTCTGCATGTCCACGAATTATACTGAAATGTCCAAGGAACGCCTTTGGCTAACAATAACTTCATTCTTGAAAATCATAAACATCTGCCAATGAGGCTACACAGCCTTAACTCTCAGCAGGATAAAGAATGCTCGGAAATTATGTGAATAATACATGTATAATAATCTTGATCATGAACTACTGGATGGCCATGTAGAAAAACATAAGGGCTAATGAGGCTACCAGCCTTAACTCTGATCACATTCACTTGCACACCACATGAATATTTGAAGCACGACAGGAGAATCTATTTAGACACTGATTATCTTCTCCACAGAGAGTGATTCATGAACTCCAGTACTCTGTTGGGAGCATTCAACCATATACTTGAAAGAACATGCATTGATAGAAATTATTCAAGAGTATCTATTATCATTTCAAAACTTGAACATATCCAGATTCAGCAGCATTACCAAAATTTAAGGATATATATCATCAATGGACAAGAGACCAGGAGAAAAGAAAATAACATCAAATATTCGTTTGGCATAGTTGAAACTTGGAAATCACTAACTCAGCTGAGCTGCAAGACCACATTACCTTATACCCTGATTGGTCCACTGACCAAGAACCTGTTTCGATGTGGTACTACCGAACACCATTGAGAACAACTGGTTCGCCTCATCCACCGAAAGTTCAATTTCAACTGGCACACTAGTTTCGACCTTTAAATCTACAGGTTTTGCAGACGAACTCCCGCCTTCTCCACCGCCACTTCCACCGCCACCTCCAACACGCTCCTTCACCATCTGCACAGGAACACTCTCAGCAGCAGGCGGGGCCACCACTGTCTTGGCCGCTGCCATCATCCGTTTCTCGGCTGCAGCTAACATGAGCTCCCGTTGTGTCCTCCGACTCTTAGCCTCAGGCGACTCCTCCATCAAAGTCACAGGATTCCCGTAGCCTACGGCGGCGTTCTCCCTGGGCTTGCTCCTTTTTGGCTCCGGTGGGGGTGGAGAGGTCTGCATGCTCATTTGCAGTGCCATTTGCAAGTCCTCGTCGACCTGATCCGCCATCAAAACACAATTTCCTCTCCCAGGATCAGATCACGCTACAGATCGGACTTCCTTGTCAAAAGTGGGAAAAAGCGCAGAAATCCCTAGATCAAATTATTCAATTCACACACGATGGAATAAAATTGGGGTTTATGAAATCTTGCAAGAAAATCGAGATTTCACGATCGGAGAAGACTCAAAGAGAGGATCAACCTAAGAATCAAACGGAAAACGGAAAGGTTAGGGTTTTATGATCCAATTGGTCGATTTCATGAACAGGTTACGGAATAGCCGGCTAGCCCGAATTGGGAGAGCTGAAGAGGAGGTCCCACTTCGTACTTACTACTACATCGAACGAACGGGAGTTTACTCTGAATGACGATTTTATCCCTCGACTGGTGACCAGCTGATTACGGATTCGGTGAGATTTAGAAGCGAAGCGTGAGGTCAAATCGGTACACTGGGAAATCAATTATGTAAGGAGATCTCAGATGATAAATGGATGGAGATGCTTGCCTTTGTCGGAAAGCAATACTCGCAATTTTCCGACGACAGAATCAGGCGATTGATGGCGGTGAGAGGGGAATAGCTGAAGGTGGATTTGGGAGGGAAGTAATCGGCTGCGTGAATGTGCACTGGACTTGCACGTTGCGTTCACTTCAGCGTTCCGCTTTGTTTTTTGTCGCCAGAATTATTGGGCCGGATTGTAGGAGTTTAATCTTGGGCTTGTTGGTGTTGCCTTATACTTTTGTTTTAACACTTTTGTTTTTTCTTGCAAGTGGAGGATATTTTTCTGAAGCGATTTGGTTAACCAAAATAGGATATTTTTCGGTAGAGGTATCAGGTATGGGTTGCTTAATGGTTAAATGCTGAAATTAGTGAAAGCGTACATAAAAAACTTGCACTTCCAGTTGAGCTCATGAGTAATCGACTGAAATTCGATCCGGAAATTCAATTAAGTGACTGCTATTATCCTTAAGAAATCCTATGTAATCGCGAGACTGCTCATATGCATGATTGCGGCTGGATCAAGAAAATTGTATACAAGGAGATTTCCCGTTAAAACTAGCCATAGACAATAGGATAGGCTAGCTATTAGGTTGTATAAGTTAGAATCTTTATATTTATAGAAGTTGGTAAACTTGTAAACGATGGAGAGAATTGTTACTGTTATTGAAATTGAATTAATTTACAAAGAAAGGCAAAGGCCTATATATACAGGAGATCAATACAACGGTAAAGAGAGAAATTAGCATAGGAAAAAGATATGTGTTCCTAATATAGATAAGGCAGAATATTGGAGAAAAGGAAGGTGATAGAATTAGGATATGTATATGTTAATACTCCCCCTCAAGTGGAGTGTATGTTGATGACACTCAACTTGGATAAGAGACTCGAAAAAGCGGTTGGACCCAAGGGCTTGGTAAACAGGTCAGCTGGTTGGTCGCTTGTTCGGATGTGTAGAGTGCGGACATGGCCTTGTTGAACCTTCTCCCGGATGACGTGACAATCTATTTCAATGTGTTTTGTGCGCTCATGGAAGACAGGGTTGGAGGCGATATGAATTGCAGCCTGGTTATCACAGTAGAGGTCGGCTGGCTACTTGTGAGTAATGTTGAGGTCTTTGAGCAGCGTTCGGAGCCATGTTAACTCACAGCATGTGCTAGCCATTGAGCGATATTCCGCTTCAGCACTTGAGCGAGATACCGTCCCTTGCTTTCGTGTCTTCCAAGAGATGGGAGCGCCACCGAAGAAGATGATATAGCCAGAGGTAGAGCGGCGAGTGTCGCGGCAACGTGCCCAGTCAGCGTCGCAATAGGCTGTCAAGTGGAGGCGGCCGTGGCGCGGCAGGAGAATACCTTGTCCAGGAGAGCCCTTGATGTAGCGGAGAACATGATGAGCAGCATTAAGGTGCGGTTCCCTTGGAGTGGCCATGAATTGGCTGAGGATGTGTACAGCATGGACCAAATCCGGGCGCGTTATGGTGAGGTATATGAGTCGTCCGACGAGTCGTCGATAGAGAGATGGGTCTGGCAAAAGGTCTCCGTCTCTCTCGGTGAGAACCAAACTTTGGTCGAGCGGAACGGCGGCTGGTTTGGCGCCAAGGAAGCCAGTATCGTCGAGAATTTCTAGAGCATATTTGCGTTGGCAAAGAGTGATCCCTGCAGCTGAACGTGCAACTTCGATGCCGAGGAAGTATTTGAGCGGACCCATATCTTTTAACTTGAATTGTGTAGCAAGGAAGGCTTTGGTGGCTTCTATGTCCTGCAGGTTAGTGCCAGTAACGATAACATCATCAACATAGATTAAGAGAATAGTGAACATACCTTGTCGTTGACGAATGAAGAGTGAATAGTCGGCCCAAGATTGTCGAAATCCAGCCAGTTTGAGGGAATGAGAAAGCTTCAAAAACCATTGGCGGGAGGCTTGCTTGAGCCCATAAAGGGACTTGTGAAGCTTACAAACTCTCGTCTCCCCCTTTCGGTGGAAGCCGGGTGGCAATCTCATGTAAACCTCTTCCAAAAGATCGCCATTGAGGAAGGCGTTGTTGACGTCGAGTTGATGCAAGTGCCAACCATTCATGGCTGCCACACTTATAAGAACCCGAACGGTCGTGAGTTTAGCAACCGGGGCAAAGGTCTCTTGATAGTCCACTCCCTCAACTTGGTTATACCCTTTTGCAACGAGACGAGCTTTGTATCGCTCAATCGTTCCGTCGGGTTGGTATTTGATCTTATATACCCATTTGCAACCGATGGGGCGCTTGTTTGGCGGAAGTGGTACAAGGCTCCATGTTCCATTATCCTCCAGGGCCTTGATTTCCTTGGCCATGGCATCCCTCCAGTTGGGAGACTTGTTAGCCTGCAAAAAGGACTTGGGCTCTTGCTCAAGCATGATGTTAGCAACAAATTGTCTATAATTATCCGAAAGCTTTGCATAAGATAACACATTAGCTAACGGAGAAGCCTTACCAGAGGCAACACTAAGGGAGGGAGATGATTGGGGCGCCGAGCGAGATGGTAGGCTAGCTTCCACGTGAAAATCACGTAGGGTGGTGGAAAGTTTTGTGGGTCTAGAGGATCGCCGGGAGTGTGCAGGGGGTAAGGTGGGAGGTGATGGGGAGCCGTGTTCAGTGGGAAGGGGGTGGTCTGCAGGAGGCAACGTGAGTGGGATGGGCAACTGGGTAGTTTGAGTGGGGTGTATATCAGGAGGCAATGGTATAGGAGGGGAGTCGTATGCATGTGCATGAGGGGTGATGGGTATGGTTGTGGAAGGTTGTTCACCTTCCGAAGGAGACGCAATTATATCATCATCGTAAACATTAGAAGAAGTTTTGAAGTTTGGTAAAGGTAACTGTTGGTGATGAAGTGCTGAAATTTTGGAGTAAGGAAATTCTGTTTCGTGAAAAACAACATCACGTGAGATAATAGTTTTCTTAGTTGAAAAATCATAGAGTTTGTAACCTTTGGTACCGGGTGGGTATCCAATAAAAATGCATTCAATGGCACGTGGTTCGAACTTGTGAGGGCGGTATGGATGAGTTGATGCGAAGCATCGACACCCAAAAACGCGTAAATGAGAATAGAGGGGGGGTTTGCGAAAGAGTCTTTCAAAAGGTGTTTTGTTATTCAAAATTCGACTTGGCATGCGATTTATTAAGTAAGTAGCGGTGAGGATGGCATCTCCCCAAAAAAATTTAGGTAAATGAGATTGGAAGAGAAGTGCACGAGCCACATTTAGTAGGTGTCTATGTTTGCGTTCCGCAACACCATTTTGTTGTGGCGTATTTATGCAACTTGTTTGATGTAAAATGCCTTTGGAAGAATAAAGATCAAAACACTTAAATTCGGGACCGTTATCACTTCGAACGATCTTAATTGTTGTCGAAAACTGATTTTCTATGAGATTGACAAACTGAATAATAAGGGGCCGAGCCTCGGCCTTGGTTTTCATAAGATAAATCCAAGTAAATTTAGAATAATCATCCACAATGGTTAAGAAATAACGAGCACCTGATAAACAAGGGACATGATAACCTCCCCAAATATCCATGTGAATGAGATCAAAACATGAAGAACTAGTAGAAGTATGAATAGGAAAAGGGTGTCGAGTCTGTTTTGCCAAAGGACAAACTAAACAGGAGTGATCATTTGGACTTTTATTTTTAAAAACCGGAAGAAGAGACGATACTTGTTGCGACGGGTGACCAACTCGTTGATGCCATAGGGAATCCGGAATGGTGACGTTGCAAGCAATGGGCGTCGGTTGGGATTGGAGGAAGTAGAGGCCATCGTGCTCACATGCAGTCCCAATCATCTTCCCCGAGAGAGGGTCCTGAATCACACAAATTCGTTTTAAGAAAATCGTAGCATAAAAATAGTCAAGTGCCAATTTATTGATGGATATGAGGTTGACTGAAAAAGCAGGGACACAAAGAACATTAGTGATGATTAATTGAGGTGTAAACTTGACAGTACCAATATGTGAAACAACATAAGATTTACCATCGGGTAGATGAACAAAACGGTTAGTTGTCGGTTTATAAGAAGCCAAAAAACGAGTATGATATGTAATGTGATCGCTTGCACCACTGTCCATAATCCATGAATTTAAGGAATGGATGGACTGAGATTTAATATTACCTGAGAAGTAAGTAAAAGTAGGATGTTTACCAACATGATTAGCGGAAGTATGGTGAGCAGATGCAGCGGCACCAGTCGACTGTTGAGATGCAAGCTCCTGCAAGTTGAGGCGCTTTAGCAGATCCATGAGTTGCTGGTAGTCAGAATACGGTGGCTGCTCGGTGGTCGGCACACCAGATGGAGGCGCTTGGGCAGTGTTGTTGATGCTGGAGCTCTGCTGGCTGCCGTCCAGGAGACGTTTGCGTTTCCGACAATAGTCAAGAGTATGCCCCTTATTGTTGCAGAATGAGCATTGGAGGTGGGCGCGACATTGCTTCGTATTGTGATTGGTTAAGTTACACTTCTCACAATATTTGGTGTCGCCACCAGCGGGAGGAGCACGATGTCTCTTGACGGAGAAGGCAGTCGTTTCCGGCAGCGCGGGGGGCTTCGAGATTTTTGCTTGTTGTTCATGGCGAAGGACCATCGAGTAGGCCTTGTTCGGTTCAGGGAAGGGATCTAGCCCAATAATCGTTCCCCGAATCTGTTCGTATTCAGAGCCAAGGCCCATCAGAAACTTCATCGACTTTTGATTGTTGATGAACGCTTGAAAATCAGCAGCAGCATCGCAGGAACAGGGGCGCGTAGTGGTCAAAGCGTCCTTCTCATCCCAAAGGGATTTGATTTTGGTAAAATAGGTACTAACGGAATCGAGCCCTTGCACACAATCCTGAATCTGTTTTTCAACATTGAAAAGTGCGACAATATTAGTTTGAGAGAACCGAGCGATGAGTTCAAGCCAAATACCTCGAGCATCTTTGCAATGGACAACACTCTTCGAGATGTCGTTAGACATTGAACCAAGAAGCCATGTCTTGACAAGAACATTGCATCGTTCCCATTGAGATTCTTCGACTGGTTTGTGCTTCGGTTTTGGTAAGGAGTCATCGACGAATCCGGCTTTGTTTTTAATGGTTAAAGCCATCATCATCGAGTTCTGCCATGATATGAAATTGTCTTCCACCAGCGGCTGCGAAACGAGGACTGCGCCTGGTTGATCGGAGTGGTGGAGAAAGAGGGGGTGGTTCGATTTCTCCCATGGCTCGGGTTGTGTAGCGTCCGGCATGAGGAAGGGATGTAGGATCGGTATTGAACCTTAAGAAGCTGATACCATATAGAAGTTGGTAAACTTGTAGACGATGGAGAGAATTGTTACTGTTATTGAAATTGAATTAATTTACAAAGAAAGGCAAAGGCCTATATATACAGGAGATCAATACAACGGTAAAGAGAGAAATTAGTATAGGGAAAAGATATGTGTTCCTAATATAGATAAGGCAGAATATTGGAGAAAAGGAAGGTGATAGAATTAGGATATGTATATGTTAATAATATTCACCTTACAAAGAGACTAGTGAGAACTCAAGTTCATGCATGGGATGGCCGGAGATATTTGATCCAATGGGGTTGATGGGTACACTCATGACTCATGTAAGTAGACAAATGGGCAAACTAAACGAGAGATGAGATTGAGGAGATACGTGAGAGAATAAAGACACGGAATGCATTATCCTCGGCGACTACCACACACCCATCTCTCACTCCTCTGCCTCCACGTGTCCTCTTCAAGATTCTATCTCTCTCCTAATTCACTCCTTGGCTTCTACTGTTATATATTTCTTCTTCTCCTCCTCCTCCTCCTCCTCCTTCCTCCCCTCTCTATACCAAGAACCTCCCATCAGGAATATTAAAACAGAAATGGATCACGAGGCGGATGCGTACCGCACCGATTTGATGACGATAACGCGTTACGTGTTGAACGAGCAGACGAAGCGCCCTGAGTCGCGTGGCGATTTCACCATCTTGCTCAATCACATTGTTCTCGGTTGCAAGTTTGTTTGCTCTGCTGTTAACAAGGTCAAAACAGTAACTTTGTTTAAGTTGCATTATTTCTTCTTCTTGATTTAAATGCACGATTTTTTCCTTCTATGTTTTTGCGCGGATATATATTTGAATATTTCATGTTGGGATGATGATATATCCGTAAGTTTTCATCTATACCTAATCTGAAAACAATAAAACAAAAATAAAGGTCCCATGGTTGAATACAAGTTCATGTATGAAGGACTAAATAATGCCATTTTCTCAACATATTGATCTCATCGGATCGCTTTTACATCGAGTACCCCTTAAAAAAGTCACTTTGTATTATATATGTCATTTTAATTTTCACTATTTTTCAATGTGAGGTTGAGTTTGTAAGTTGTTATGGATAAAGAGAAAGTTAATTATTATTGAATATGGCCTTCCTCGTAAATATAGCTTCCAGAACATGAAATGATCGAAGAAAGTAGTTTGACTATATATGCATGGAAACAAACAATGTATCTTCGCTATATATAACCGCCTTTATATGTAATGGGTAACCCTAGAGAACATCTCTGTATATAAATCCAAATTAAAGTGACTTTTGATTCTCGGAATCAGACAATGATCGACAATGGACACCCAAAAAGCGCGCATTTTATTTTGGGAGCTCAGATATATGGAGTACCAACTTTATTTTAGTCCCAGTGGGCTCCAGAAAATGAAATCCTCATATAGATTCTTCACTCTTCATGCTATGGTTAACACTGGTAAAAAAAGACACTTTATAATCTCAGGCTGGACTTGCCAAACTCATTGGACTTGCTGGGGAGACCAACATTCAGGTATATATTCCACCCCAATCTATATCTTTATTGTGGGTCCACTTCAACTTTGTGAATTGTAATTGATGGGCTAATATAGGGTGAAGAGCAAAAGAAACTGGATGTGCTGTCCAATCAAGTGTTTGTCAAGGCATTGATCAGCAGCGGTCGTACCGTGAGTCTTCGATCACCAACCGTTACTCCTGACATGATCCATCTCCTAGCTAGCTAGTTTAATGAGTTCAGTTTCCCTCTTGACTAATATCAGAATTTGTGTTCAATTCTTAGTGCATTCTTGTATCGGAAGAGGATGAAGAGGCTACATTCGTGGAGCCACCACTCCGAGGAAAGTACGTAATTCTCAATTCTTTAATTGGCCTTCTTGTACGTGTTTTTAGCACCACTTACTTAGATCTTGTGTTTCTTCATTTGATCCAGATACTGTGTTGTCTTTGATCCTCTGGATGGATCGTCCAACATTGACTGCGGCGTCTCCATAGGAACTGTAAGATGAATTCTAATCAATCGACTAACAATTTACTAATTATTATTAACACTAGCTTCGCCTTGCAAGCAGATCTTTGGAATTTATGCAATCAAAGAAGGCAAAGAGCCAACTCTCGATGATGTACTGCGCTCCGGAAAGCATATGGTGGCAGCTGGCTATTGTATGTACGGCAGCTCTTGCACAGTACGTGTTGATCGGCCTAATTAACTTAATTGCGCGCCACTAAATAACACATTTTCATGTATCTCAATTTGTGTATGTGGTTCAACTTTGCAGCTTGTATTGAGCACAGGAAGTGGTGTGAATGGCTTCACCCTTGACCCATCTCTTGGAGAGTTCATCCTCACTCACCCTGACATCAAGGTGGAAGTTTCATTTGCACTCAACTTTCTCTGACTATTTTGACCTTTCTCCGGTTTTACTTGTGTTTTTAGATTCCTAAGAAGGGAAACATCTATTCAGTAAATGAAGGAAATGCAAAGAACTGGGATGGTCCTACTGCTAAGTAAGTATAAAAAAAACTCTGTTTACTAAAACCTTGTCTGTATATTAATTATATGGGCGCAATGTTCACTTCCTTTCATGGATCTCAGGTTCGTGGAGCAATGCAAGTTCCCAACTGATGGTTCATCTCCTAAGTCTCTGAGATATATTGGAAGGTTTAAACCATCTTGTTGAGTTTGATTCATGTTGTTCTTCAATACACAATTTTCTAACATGAATATTGGATGGAGAGTGCAGGTTCTTTGTTGTTCTAAACTAAGAATCTAATAGCAACCCTTTTGGTACAATGCAATTGCAGCTTCTTTAGATTTCCATTTTGAGTACAAGTGCAGCACACAGCTTAAATCAATGCCTTTCTAAATATGCATATATCATTTCTAAATTACCTTCTTTAGCTTTGTAGATCATCTTTCTTATTGAAGCAATTCAATTCAGAATCAATCTACAAAGCAGCATTGCACTGAATCTTTGTGATGGTTTTATATAGTATGGTAGCAGATGTTCATCGCACATTGTTGTATGGTGGCATATTCTTGTACCCTGCTGACAAGAAGAGCCTCAACGGAAAGCTCCGGTATGCACCCTCATACACACAAACACAGCCTCTAATTTCAGCTGGCATTTCCCCTGTTCCTTAAACTAAACCATTACAATGATTTCTTCGTTAAAAAGTGTCCTATACGAAGTTTTCCCCATGTCATTCCTCATGGAGCAAGCAGGTGGTCAGGCATTTACAGGCAAACAACGGGTAACGGCTACTTATATAAAAACTAGAGTATTACCAAAACCGATCGAAATCCACCTTTCTTCTTGACTATATATAGTCCTGTTTTTACTTGACGCAGGCACTTGATCTGGTGCCAACGAAGATACATGAGCGCTCACCGATTTTCCTAGGCAGCTACGACGATGTTGAGCAGATCAAGGCCCTTTACGCCGCGGAAGAGAAGAGCGAATGAGTCCCAATTTCTCTTCAACCAACAGCAGCGCGCCATGTGGAATGCTTAGAACGCTCAATTTCTCTTTCAAGTGTATAATCTGGTTTTCATTTTGAACCATGCCCTCTAGCCCACGAATACATACACACTGTCTACACTGATGCATTGATTTCTTCTACGTGCTTGAGAAACATGGTTAATATTTTTGTGAATATATATATATAGGGGCGTCCTCTCGTAAAACGAAAGTACTACTTTTTATAAATTTATGGGACTTGTATTATGGAAACCCTCCTACCGTAAAATCCCTACAACCCCTCAATCCATCCATCCATTTGTTTTAATCCAACGATCTTCATTTATGCACCCGTTTTACCACAAGACTTGTTTTACCTGAGCGCCCATATATATATATATATATATATATAGATTTTTTCAATTTAGAAATCTGAAATTGGTACATGGGCTAACCGGCCAATAGAATTCCGACCCCACAAATCCAATATGTCAATTGAAATACATATATACTACTAGTAGTATACATAGACTTCAAATATATTGGGCCCTTATGAATTTTGGGTCCTAAGTGGGCGCTCATTTTGCCCTTGCTTTTGGGTCGGGCCTGCCTCGCTGAACTTACGTACTGTGCTTGTAAATGCATGTTACGCACATCTATTGGCTTTCCTCTAGCCAGACAACATAAAAACAAAAGATACGAAAAATCTTAAAATTATTATTAAGAACTGATCGAATTATGCTATCAAATCAAGATGTTCTCTATTGTGGCACGTTTTTAATGTGTTTAACCGCCCTAACCGACATGGTTACTACTTGGCTGACACATACCCTATATTAGGGCATGTTGGGACACGTTTTGGCTTTCCTAAGATAATAAATTGATGTATATATGCATAGTTGATTTACAGCCATAAAAAACCGGAAATCTGTTGTGTTTCCCCTTGATTCCAACCTAGAATATAAGGGTTGTTTGTGGATTATCCGAAAGTGGAGTTCATGTAACCCTAAACATTCGTATATATCAAATTACTACTTTTGAAAAATGTCATGCATGATCATCAACGCTAGGCATTAGACGCTTCCATGCGCGCTTTCGTCGACGCCTTTTAGCGCATTCTGGTCGAAATCGTGAAAAAACCCTCTAAAAACTCCAAGAGCCTACACCCAACTTCTCGATTGTAAAACCCTCGCTCGGACGGTTCCTATTCCAAAGGAAGCAAGGCAGTGGTGATATTGATCTTCCCTCTTCAGTACTGTTCGATCTTCCCTCTTTTGGTTTCTTTTCTTCCTAAAATCGAGACGAGGCCGCGATATCGAGCAGGCGACGGAGAGCAAGGCGGCGATCAAGGCCGACTATTCTGGTGAGTGAATAGGGCATTCACAAGAGTTTAATTTGTATCCTACGCTCATGTCACTCGTCTTGGTGGGTTCAATTTACAGATTTCGAGCTCCTTCGTGCTTGCTAAATCTGGTTCGCTTTTGATTGTGGATATATTTTAAAAATATAACTTGCTTAATTTGATTGTGGTATGTGTATTATCAGAGTTGACATATTCATGCTCATGTTAAATTCTATGCTTTACTTTGATTATTCAAGTGTTCCTTGTTGTTCTTGGTGAACCAATACATCAAAAATTTATAAATTTGAGAAACATGGTTAATATTTGTGTGAATATATATATATATAGGGGCGCGCTCTGATAAAACGAGAGTTATGGTAAAACGGAAGTACTAATCTGGAGCGTTGGATTGATGGTAATGGATGATTGGATTAATAGGTTATATAATAGATATGGTAGGGATGTCATTACCAAATCTAATCTAATATGGCAATTAATTAATAAAAAAATGGATTGTTACAGGAGAGAGAAAGAGAAGATTATTCTATTTCCTAATCGTCTTCAACGTACATAGGGTTTAGATTCTGATTTCGCAATTTGGTTTTCGCAATTTTATAGATATTTATACAGCCAGTAATCAATATTCATTGAAAATGTTTTGATATTCATGTAATTTTGAAATCGATATTCATATAAGCAATATTCGATATTCATGAAAATAGTGTCGATATTCAAGTTTTAATCCGCATATGATGATTATCGGTTATATGAATTAGGCGATATTCATACAAACGGTATTGATATTCGTGTGTTAATTTCAAGCTTTTGGAAACGATTCATGATCTTCGAAACTTTTTGTTTGTATCTCGTAAATATCGCAAAGCCAATTTTGAATATCGACTACTCAACGCATGAAACCTACATCCAACGTGAATATGAACAACATTATAGTGAATATCACATCATACAATTTGAATATCAACTACTCAACGCATGACACTTAAATCCAACATGAATATCAAAAGAATGTGTATGAATATCACAATAAATAATTTGAATATCACATATAAAAACGTGAATATCAACGATAAATAACTCATACAACACCATCAACAAGCAGAATATGAATCCACGTGAATATCAACATTACTATAATGAATAACACCATAGAGAAACTGAATATCATACATACAATATCTAAATCATAAATATCAAAACACATAAATTATAACACTGTGAATAACAACATTGTTAACATGAATATCAATGATAAATAACTCATACAACACCATCAACAAGTAGAATCTAAATCCACGTGAATATCACATTATTATAATGAATAACACCACACCGAAACTGAATATCATATATACAATATCAAAGCAATATATACAATATCAAAACAAATATCTTCGCCTGAAGCTTGTTCAGACATCCATGTGGGACGAGGAGGTATCTCCTTCAACCAATGCCCCTTGTGCAAGAAGAATGGCCCCGGTGTCCGGTACGGAAATATCTTCGCCAGAAGCTTCTCAGGACCGCCGGCCTCGGCTATCTCTGTTTCGAATTCTCCGGGGACCTACATATATCCAAATTCACAGCCATATCAGAAAACCCTAAATCCCAAAATTGACTCCCTGAAATTCAGATGATCTCATCCAAATCAATTTCATTGATTATTTCATATCAAGTTTAATCTGTCTACAATTTCAATTTAACGAAAGAAAAGGAGGAGAAATGTCTTACCTGAAATCTACAAATGTAATAATCCTCGCCGTAACTAGTCTTGAGAGCAGTAACCGGCGGGCAATTCGGATTCCTTCCCCGATAAGCGACGCTGATATTCACCAAAGCCCTAACTTTATCCGGCCTGAGCAAGCACATGTGCCAGGCCACCGCCACGCCCCAGTCGTGGCCGACGACGAACACTTTGTCTTGGCCGAGCGCGTCGATGAGCGCCACCAGATCGCCAACGGCGAGGTTTTGGTGTGGGTCGCCGGCGGGTTCGGCCAGGATCCGAGTCGTCGTCATCATCATCTTCCTCCACCTCGCTCTCCTCCGCATCATCTCTCGTAGATCTCGAAGAAACCTCTTCACTACTGCCGAGCGTAATGGGATCCGAGTCCAATCCAAAGACGATGTTATCTCCCCGGACCACCAAATCTCTGCCCAGATCTTCCTCCCTCCGACCGCTTCTCCCGATCGAAAGCTCCCTCTCATCGTCCACTACCACGGCGGCGGAAAGAGAGAGATGAGTAACTGAGAGAGGGTTAGTTCATCTTCGAATGGAAAGAGAGATGAGTAACTGAGAGAGAGAGAGGGTACGGTTTGTCAAATAGGAAGGTGAAGATTTTGAGAGATTTTGATATCCCTAAAATCATGGGAAATAAAAAATCTGGTGTATGTGCAATTTAGTATAAAAATTTACACCCTTTTAGTTTCAATCGGGACCATTGATTTGATTCTAATCTAAAGGTCATTATTTGTACTTCCGTTTTACCCTAGTAGGCTGTTTTACTAGATCTTAATTCTATATATATATAGGGCGAGAACGCTCTCCCCGCGAGAACCGTTGACACGTGTATCACTTTTTCTTTTCTTTTCTTTGTTTTTATTATTTTTTCTTTCTTTTTCTTTTTTTCGGAAAAAATATAAAAAAAGAGTTCAAAAAAACATAAAAATAAATAAATAAGTAATGATGACACCATGTGGCGGTACCACGTGGCGCCACGTGATGTTGACATGTGAAATTGTCACGTGTCAACGCGATCGAGAACAATTGGCCTAGGAAGTTCATATATAAAAAACAGAAATTGTGATAAAACGGATGTATTAATCTGGGACGTTAGATGGAGGGTGATTAACGGATGGATGGTTAGGTCTTATTATTGATATGGTATAGGTGTAACCATCATATATTCTCTAAAAAGGCAGTTACTTGATTTTAAAAATTAAAATAAATTAATTAGGGATATTGTTATAGGAGAGGGAAAATCTAAAATACTTTCCAATGAGTTACAAATACGTTCGTTCCTCCATCGTTGTTCCAAACGTTCTCCTCCCCATTGAAGCTACTTGTTGTTCTCATCATCCAAGCTTCTTTGTTCGATCACTTTGAATATCCCACCTGGAAACGTGAAAGATCTACCATCGAACAAGCTACTCGTTCGTATTATAATGAATCGAGGTTTGTGAATTGAATTTTCATCAAAACCCTAAATTCTATTTCATGATATGTTGATCTTATGTATATTCTAATTGATTTTCAATCATAACATAGGGTTTAGGTTCTGATTTCGTATTATGGTTTTCGCAATTTATGGTTTTCGATCATAACACGTGGATATGCGAGACCTACTCATTGATATTCATTATTTGTTCGTAAATATTCAGTTCAAAATATTCTTTTCGCAATTTGGAAGATTCTTGTGCAACTAAACAAAGGTTGATGTAGCATGAATATTGTTTGTCTATTCATGAATGTCGCTAAATCCAATCATGAATATCAATAAACAGAACATGAATACAAAACAACTCATAGTCATGAACCCAATACGCGTTATTCATATACTTTACTGATATTCGTGTGTTAACATCAGCTTTTGGGAATTGAATCATGATATTATGCTTTGTTTTGTAAATGATGAATACCGATTAACGTTTTTTGAACATCTTATTTGATGTTAAACTGATTATGGATATTCATGTACTGTTTATTGATATTCATGAATAAATTTACCGATATTCATACAGTCTGTAGTGATATTCGTTTACTATGTACGGAACATTCATGATGACACTTGTGCGATATTCAAAATATTTTGGATCTTAATATTTTCGAATGGAATCACCTTCGTCCAAGTTTTTTTTTATATATGATGAATATAATTTATCCAAATTTGAACATCCTGTTTGATGGTAAACTTTTTATAATAAACATGAACTGTGTACGGCGTGCTCAATAACACAATTAGGGGGTATTCAAACAAATTGTACAGATATTCTTGTGTTAACACCTATATTGGTAATAGAATCACGTTCTTCAGTGTTTTTTGTATATTCATGTATTGTGTACATATATTCATGTATTGTGTACATATATTCATGTATTTAGTTAAGCGATATTCGTATACACTGTACTGGTATTCATGAAATTGTGTTTAGATTGAATCACGTTCTTAAAAGCTTTGTTGTATATGGTGAATATTGCATATCATCATTTGAACATATTGTTTGATAATAAACTGATTACGATAAAATGATATTCATGTAGTGTGTATACTATGTTGTAAACCGTTGTTTTGTCGGTCGATGGCTTATTTCTAACACCCTCCTTACTAGATCAAACAAATAAAGTTCCATTGAATGAATTCACTTCTCTCTCCCGAACAAGGTCAATGGTTCGGGGAAAAGCCTATCTCAGTGATGTTAAAAAAGGGGAGAAAGCGTCGTTCGAAAAAAATGTTCCTACCACAGGAGTGGCTGAAGAACCAGGTGTTTTACAACTGTCATATATAGCTGTATGCAGCTGTTTGAATGCAATCGGCCGTCACGGACGAAGCCAAACCACGCATGACAGACCACTATGAGCCACCCTCATCATTGCCATGTTTGAAGGGTATTTGTGGAGATACATTGCATCGACCAACAATTACCAACAAAGTATCAAAATGTGCGATAGAAAAGTTATGACAACGACATGCAAATTAGTTTGATTATCATCATAAAACTAGTCAAGAAACTACAATTTCATAAACAATACGACACTCCCTAAAATAAAACCGTCCTGTACCAAATGAAAACATATGCATCTTAATATTCGTCGTCATCCTCATCATTGCCATGATCGAAGGGTATGAAGTCTTAAATGCAGTGTCGCACAGCGTCACGCATGTTGTAGAATTGATCTTCCTCCGCATCATGGAAATGATTTAGACGATGCAATACTTGTCCAATAACCTACAGAAATACGTATAAATTCCTCAAAGAATCGGTTTAATTGTATATGTAAATTAAAAACAAATATCCAACACATATTTTTACCTGGACAGGATTTCTGATGCCAGCATCATGAGGCCTGACACATGGGTGTGTACGAGGTATGTACCACGCCATGTAGTCGGCACTGCACTCATATCCATCTACAGCAGAAGAGCCCATGTGTGTGATCCAGATGGAGTGTTCATTTTTTGCATCCCAACTCCAGTTTGAAGCAGGGTCATACTGTACCATATAACTCCTAATGCTGAGATGTCTGTGCGCTTTGATGGGCTCTATAACCGGTCGGGGAATCCCTTGTACCACTCCAAATTGCCTCGATACCCGATCCGGCATATAGGGCTCGGTAATTCTCAGAAATGACATGACCCCATGAAAAAAGGCAGGAGCCAATGCCGGGATATTGTAATTAATGTAGCCATAGGGCTGCCAGTCAACCTACACAAAAAAGGATGCAATTAACACAACAATAAGTAACTTTACACAATTATAATACATTAATATGAGAAATAAACCGCATCGTATGATACTTACATGCCAAGCTTGCATTAAATCCAGCTCTTCCCTGTAGTTTCTTCTCTGCCTACTACGAGTCTGCACAGGGTTCCATCGGTTGGCATATGGCACAACGTCTCCGAAGCAGGGATTTTGTTGTGGACGAAAGTTAGGGAAGTATAGATAGATCCAAGCATGTACATAAATATGTTTTTATAAACATATCAACCTATACCTTAAATTTAATTAAATAATATAAAAAACAATATGCAACACAATCCTTACCAGCAACAACGTGTAGCAGGTCGACATCTGACGACACTCATGCCGTGAATACTCGTCGACCGATACATGAATGCCAATGTGCCAGAACCCCAAGAAAGATTGCAAGTATCACCAATGTCACTCACGTAGGTCAGATAAGGCATAGGCAACATGTGTTGGGACTTGTCTGGAAAGAGAGTCCGAGCCCATCAGGTACAGCAAATAACCCGACGCGATCTCCTCATCATCTAGCTCTGTGTTCAAGCAGTGATTTTTCAGGTTGTCCGCAGTGAGCCCACGTGTAGCCATTTCGCCCGTCAAGGAAAAGAACTGTATTGCCCTCAGCGCTTGTTCATTGTACAATTCATTTCTGCCCTTGTTGCGATCCTGGAGAGGAAGTCCCATTCCGTGCCCATCAATCTTGAGGCCCAAAATCATGTAGACATCCAGGAGAGTGATCGTCATCTCTCCAAATGGCATATGGAATGAATTGGTCTCCGGCTGCCATCGTTCCACAAATGCAGAAATCAAAGGATGATCTACATAAGTGTAGATCAGGTCCTGCAAATGTGTGATGCCACTGTTTCTGGCAAAATGGCACCACAGAGAGCGATCGTCAAGCCTCCATTTCTTTAGCTGCTCATGTCTGAGCTGAAACGTTAGAGTTTCACGCTCCTATAAAAAGAACATGTTAGATACAAAAAAAGGGAAATAGTTTAATAACAGCATCAAGTTTTGATAACTTACAATGCCTTGATAAATGAAATATGTTGTGTGGGCAGCGAAACTAAACAATAGATCTGGGATCTCTGGACCTCCCGGTACATGTCCTATTAACTTCGGATCGATAGCATTCCGACCTCTAGCTTGTCTAGCCTGCCTAGACTGTCTACGTTGTCTATGAGCAGTCGGTTCCTCTGCCGGTTCCTCGAAATGAGGTTGTTGAACGAGCCAATATGCTTGCCCACTCATACCTCCTGGCCACATGGGCCAACCACTAGGCTCCTGAGGTGCAGGAGGTACATACCAACCACTAGGCTCCTCAGATGCAGAAGGTACATACCATGTCGGATCCTATAAAATAAATTATTATAAAAAATATTAAATAACCGACAAGTTTAAGAATATGTATAGTTACTTACCATATTAGGGTCATTCTGGTATATAGGTGGATCATTAAGCGCCATGTTGTCAAGTGGCGGGTCTGCATACACCGGTACAGTAGGAGGGTCACATACCGTACTCGGTCCTGCTTCGTCGCCTTTTTTGGATTTCTTCTGCTGCCTCCTTCGATATACTATACGATCCTCTTCTTGTTCTTGTTCCTCACGGACAGCGTTCCACCTTCTGTGACAGACAGATCTTGTTTGGTTTTCCATCTGAAATAGGAAAAAACAAGACTTCAGGGGGAGCAACATCAACAACAACAACAACAACAACAACAACAACAACAACAACAACAACAACAACAACAACAACAACAACAACAACAACAACAACAACAACAACATCAACAACTACAACAACTACAACAACAACACCAAAAAGAACAACAAATGCAGCAACAACATCAACAAGAACACACATACAAGATCCGTCTGTGACGGATACTGCAGATCCGCACGTGACGGACCAAGTAGATTCGTCCGTGACGGATCCTGACGATCCGTCCGTGACGGATCGACACAATCCGTGCGTCACGGACCAGATCTGGATCCATATTTTTGACAGATTTGGATCTTGTGCAGATCCATTTTTTTTTGACAAATTTCGTAAGTGTAGATCCATATTCAAAACCGACATTAAATCAATTGAAACAACTTTCAAACATGTTAAAATCCAATACTAGACAAGTAATCCCTAAACGAAAATCATCTAAAATTTGTTAACAACTTCAATAATTTCAACATCATTAAACTAAGTCAAGAACAAATACAGATTTAACTAACCTTACGGATCGTGACGGACGGATTTGATCGAAACGTGACGGATCGAAGCGTTTGAGCTTGGGAGCGAAATCGAACGGCTGAAGAGCTGCAAATGAGAGGTGTGGGTCGGGGGAGACTAAGTCGCTGCTTTTATGCGTCACGGACGGATGCTTTTGATGCGTGACGGGCGGTAGGTGTTGATGCGTCACGGGCGGATTGTGTTTGTACGTCACGGACGAAATAGTGCGTGAAATAAAAAATTTACCCGTACATGAAATAACAAGGGCTATAAAAATTGATATATATTTTATTTATAATTTATATTGTCGTTTCCTAATCATTTCCGTTTTCCCGAATTGGATTTGCGGCTTCCTATTTCCTGTTTTCGCTTCCGTGACACGTAGTCGCCCGTTTTCCGATCCTTGATCACAAGGATGTTCTGAAGGGTGAGTATTGTTATAGGTTTATGATGTAAACCCGATTTTATATGATACCGGTCTAGGCAATATTACGTTAACCCGGTTTGTAATTTAAAATCCGGTTTTCAATATTCAGTTTCTTCTATATTGAATTCAGTTAAATACCAGAATTCCTCTTCAAAAAACCCTCTCTCAATATCTCGTTCTCGCATCCAATCATCTTCGAATCTACGCTCCTTCCTAAGGGGATTTCTTCGAACTCTGAATCGAGTTTCTAGTCGGGATCTATCTGTGCGATCTCAGAATTCTCCGATTTCCAATGGCTAAGGCGCGGAAAAACAAGTCTGTTGATGAGGATGATGATTCGGATGTGGAGTTGCTGAGCATTTCGTCCGGGGACGAGGATTCATCCAAGGCTTCGAATCATGGCGGGAAAGGGGCAGTCGAAAAGGATGATGGAGATAAAGCGTGGGACGGCGAGGAGCCTGATCGTTGGAAGCGCGTTGATGAGTCTGAGGTAATCTTGATTTCTTCTTCTCTCATTACAAATCGAATTCTGCAATTTGTGTCACTGGAAGTGGAATGGAGAGCCGATGTTGATTTGCAGCGTTCGCGATTGTGATGTTGTTTCGAAATATCTGGACTGTTTGGGAGTATTTGGATTGTAATATTTGTGATACTGCTAATCTGCTATCCATGTCAGATATTTTAGTCAATTTATGTTTTTGAAGCTTGCTCGAAGGGTCCGAGTTATGCGGGAGGCAAGAGCTGCTCCAGTGACTCAAAAGATCGAAAAGTTGCATTCTGGAGTAGGCAAAAAGGTGTTGAACGCTTTGCAGTCATTTCCTCGTGGCATGGAGTGCATTGATCCTTTGGGTCTGGGGTAAATACTATAATTTTTTTAATTTATTCTTCGACTTGGTGTCATGTACTGGGAATTCCCTGTTAACCCAAGCTTGTTGCTTATTGACAGGATAATAGACAACAAGTCACTCAGGCTAATCACTGAATCCTCTATTTCCCAATCTGACCGAGATAAAGTGGATGATAAACTTCGGGGTACTTTGATTTGCTTAGACTATTATAAAAATGTCTCAAACTATCCCTACATTATTTGTTCACTTCTACTTCTTATTATTCGTTTCTTTGACCTTGCATTATTTGTTTTACATAGTCATACACTCATAGAGTGCATCTTTTTAGCTGTTAGCAGTGTTTTTCTTTCCATGTACTTTTGTATATTTGTCAAATAAGGCAATATGATTTTCCTCTTTCTTTGTTTTTCTTTTTTCTTGCTTCTCATCATAATTATTCTTTTTTAAAACAAACAAAATCATCCTATATTTACTGATATAGTCATCAATATTAGCCGTTTAGCATAATGACTTGACAATTAAACTTCACTGGATTGATGCTGCAGTCAATGTGGTTTATTGGCAGTAGTTAACAATTATCAAGGTCAGATGAGTACAAATATACTCTTTTTTGGACCTCACTCTAACATACTATGATCAATCCTCTCTCTTGTTTAATATAATAATGATTCAGATAATCCCATCTCGTCAGCATATAGAAGTGAATTTGGTTGTGTTAGTGAGTCACCTAAATGTATGTATTTCTCAAAACTAACTAATGGTAATTTAAAGAACACGGAAACTTGAAGATGCATGAAACTTGCTATCAAAATTGAAATTTTGCGTGTATATACTTGTTTGTGGTGCTCTGGTGCTTGATTTAAAGTATGCACATGATTAGGCTGCTGCTGACAATGTTGCTGGTGCTTACTTTTGCAGAGAAGCTGACTTATTGTTCTGAAAAGTTTGATGCTAAGTTGTTTTTGTCAAGAATACACCAAGAAACATCTGCAGCTGACCTGGAGGCAGGTGCAAAGGGTTTGAAGACTGATCTTCAAGGGAGGACAAATCAAAAGAGAAACTTGGTCAAGGAAAATTTCGATTGCTTTGTCTCTTGCAAAACCACCATTGATGGTATGTTTTGTGCATAATTTCATGTTCTTCTTGGAAGTTTCCAGCATGCATATTTCCAGTAATGTTGCATTATTTTCTTGGTGAATAGATATTGAGTCAAAAATGAAACGGATTGAAGAAGATCCTGAAGGTGCAGGGACTGCTCATCTGTATAACTGCATTCAAGGAGTTAGTTCATTGGCAAACCGTGCTTTCGAGGCACTTTTTGAGAGACAGGTGAAAACCGTCCAAATTTCCTCGGTTGACACTGCAGAAATTTCTAGAGGACATTTAAATTATTATTTTTTATCTGTGGATACATAGGCTCAAGCAGAAAAGATTAGATCTGTTCAAGGAATGCTGCAGAGATTCCGCACACTATTCAACTTGCCAAACATTATTCGAACTAGCGTCTCTAAGGGGGAATATGACTTTGCAGTTAGGGAATACCGGAAAGCAAAGTCAATCGTTCTTCCATCTCATGTATGTCACTACATACATCTACTTGGCATTCGTATTCGTATTAAGTTGATGTTTGTTTGAAAGTATATGTCTTGGCTTTATAGGTTGGAATATTGAAGCGTGTTCTTGAGGAGGTTGAAAAGGTGATGCAGGAGTTCAAAGCCACACTTAAGAATTCACTGGAAGACCCAAAAATAAATTTAGCAGATGTAAGTTTGCCTGTAATAGCATAGTAAGTTGGAATATTTATGCCTTCTGTCTGCCATATATCTATCTGATATATAATTAATTCTTAATTAGCTTGAAAATACTGTGAGACTTCTTTTGGAGCTGGAATCTGAGTCAGATCCTGTGTGGCATTACTTGAACATACAGGCAAGAACTGCATTGACATAAGGCATTGCATTTTTGTGTTTTAAGTATTAATTTGATCAAAATTGCTGAGTTCTTGTTTTTATCCTAGAACCAAAGAATTCGAGATTTAATTGAGAATTGCACCCTTGATCATGAAACAAGAATGCAAATTTTGCACGGCAAGATGAGTAAAAGAGCTTTGTTTGATGTGAGGTCTACACAAATGCATCTGGGTGCTAATCATTCTGTAAGTATAACCTCTACATGGAGTAATGCAACTATTTAAGAGAAGTAAATTGGTTAGACTTACCACATTTCCTCCTTCATCTTTCATGCTTTATCAGCCAGATGCCGTTGGAGATCCTGAGCTTGCTCTACACTTAGCTGGTGATGAAGTTGATGCTCTGAGAGGAAAATATATCCATGGGCTAACAGCTATTCTTATCCACCATATTCCTGAATTTTGGAAAGTATCGCTTTCTATATTTAGTTGGAAATTTGCTAAGGTATGCTGCTTGTTATAGTCTCATTATCTGCAGCAATTTCGCCAACTCATTGCAAATTGCAAGTTGCAACTTCCGTTGTGCATAAATTTATTGGCTTCATGGCTGATCCTATTTATGTAGTAGAAAAATCAGATCTTGTATCAGTGAAGAAGAGGAATTAACAAGCACCAATAAGAACTTCTAAAGGACAATGATTATGAGTAGTCTTACTTGTACGCCTTACTCAAGAAAGTTTTGATATCAAACAACAAATAGCAATGCATTTATCATTTTGTCAGATTTTGTCTGAACTCTTTCTGCAATTGTAGAGCTAGGTGATGATTTGATATCACTTTATGTAGGTGACTTCTGATTCAAATGCAAAATCATCTGTGAGTAGGATTGAGGACAAAGTTGGAGAAGGGAAGTACTCAGCCCATACTCTGGATGAAGTTGGGAAGATGGTGCGCAGTACTGTATCCCTCTATGAAGCTAAGGTAACTTTGTTCACTCACTTTCTTTTGTATTTTCAGTTTGGCACATGTATGTTTTATTTACTACCTCGTCTCAGGTTCTTAACACGTTTCAAGAATTCGAAACATCAAATATGCTTCGACCATACATGAGTGATGCCATAAAGGATGTATCTACAGCATGTCAAGCATTGGAAGCTAAAGAATCTGCACCTCCTGTTATTAGTATGTATAGCTTTTTTGAATGCTGCAATGTACTCACTTTTGAAGAATTCTAATGTTTTTCCCTGATATTTACAGTTTCAGTCCTTAGGACAATGCATTCAGATGTTTCAAAGATATATGTATTCGGGCTTTGTGCTTGGATGAAAACTTCAATAGAGGAAGTGTCGAAAGATGAGACGTGGACCCCAGTGTCTATAATTGAAAGGAATAAATCTCCTTACACGATATCTTTCTTGCCTTTAGCGTTCAGATCAGTGATAGTTTCTGCAATGGATCAAGAAAACTCGTAAGTCATCTTTTGCAATTGTTTTGGAAACATAGATGTTTTCCCAGTGTTGATTTATTTATTTTTCCCTTATGAAATTGGTACTTACTTTGCTTTCATCGGTTTAGAAGCTTGGCATGATGTAGGAAGATGATTTGGAAATAGTAATGTAAGAATCCATTTTTAAGAACTTCACTGATAATGAAGTATCTTAGGATGTGGAGAGTTGCATTCAGCAAGAGATACAAACAAAGAGTAAGAGAATATTGATACTGGAAGTTTGGCTTTAGATTTATAGTATAATGTAGTAACTAGATGACTAATATCTATAGATTTATCCTGCCTTCTGTCTAATGTTATGAATGTTATATCCAGAATGCTTCAGATGTTAAAGACAGAGGTGAAGACTGAAGACATGTTTATGCAATTTCAACAAATTCAGGAATCTGTTAGAATTGCATTTTTGAATTGTTTCTTGGACTTCTGTGGTATGCTACTAGACATTCTTGCCCGTCAATTGCCAATTATCTCAATTCTCCAAATTTGAAAAATATTCTATATATTGTGAACATTTTCAATTTTTTTCACATGTACTAGGGCATCTTGAGTGTATTGGAAATGACGTTACTCAAAACAGATCAAGACATGGAAGCCCACGGTTACCTAATGAACAAGAAATTTCATCAGATCTTCTACATGGAAGTATTTTTGATCCCCATCAACAGCTTTTGATGGTATTGAGTAATATAGGATACTGCAAAGATGAACTATGTTATGAATTGTACAATAAATACAAACGCACCTGGTCACAATCTCGGTAAATTTCACCCTTTTTGTAAAGATGTTAGTCTTGAATAACATTGCTAGTTTCTTTCTTTTGAACATGATATTATATCTCATGATACACCATTGTGTTAATCATATGTTGGTTGAATTCCCTGATTGATGTAACTGCCTAAAAGATTCAAGTTTGAGTTTGTTAGTATATGTGTGTAATATTCTGAAGTCCTGGAAGAAAATAAGCTGCTCTGTTTTAATATTTGAAGCTAGTGTTTGTTGTAGTTATCTTGACAAGAAATGGCATATCTTGTATACACTGTCTCATGTACAATCTTCATTCAACTGCATGGCGAATTCAGTGCCAAAGTTTCACTTTTAGCTTTCAACTCTAACTGTGTATTGATCCCTTGTTACATTTAGCAGAAGAGCTTTCTATGCTGTTACATCTTTGACTATGATTCCTCCAAAGCTTATTCTGGTGCACAGATTTGAAAAAAGACACGCGGCTCAAAACAATTACATAATTGATACTATTTTATTTTGTTGGAAGAAGGATACCCAAGGCATCTGACATATCAACTTTTCCATGGCAGGAGTGGAGAAGATGGTGATAAAATTGACCTTGTGAAGGCTTTCTCTGCTCTTGAAGACAATATTCTTGATAAATATACTTTTGCCAAGGTAAAAATACGATCGTTGAAATTAACATTTTATAAAAACAATGCTTGTACTTTCAGATGGAACTTAGGGTTGAACTTGTTGTTGGTACCAGGCAAGCTTGATAAGAAAAGCAGCTACAAATTACTTACTAGATGCAGGAGTTCAGTGGGGAGCAGCACCCCCAGTGAAGGTATTTGATGACCTAAATTTCTATATCTTTGCGTCTTGCCTGATCATATATTTTATACAGGGCGTGCGAGATGAAGCAGTGGAGTTATTGCATACGTTTGTTTCGGTGCACGCAGAGGTACTGTTGATGCTACATTCTTCTGGAAACCTATATCTACTCATCAGCATTTGAAGTTCTGAATTTCATGAATGCAGGTTTTTGCTGGTGATAAACCCCTTCTAGACAGAACACTTGGTATTCTTGTTGAAGGCTTGTTTGATACTCTATTGAGCCTCTTTGATGAAAATCGAGAGACTGACCTCAGGCTGCTCGATGCGAATGGCTACTCCCAGCTTATGTTTGAGGTGAGTG
This sequence comes from Rheum nobile, assembly GCA_027886185.1. Classification (NCBI taxonomy): domain Eukaryota; kingdom Viridiplantae; phylum Streptophyta; class Magnoliopsida; order Caryophyllales; family Polygonaceae; genus Rheum; species Rheum nobile. The sequence goes on along the minus strand of WOAB01000207.1, from coordinate 977,524 downwards.
ACTGATGAATATGTTTGAGCCTCTTTTGATATGTTTCTGATACGTAAATATGCTTTTCTTTGAACAGCTTGAATATCTGGAGACTGTACTCCGTTCCTACATTACCAATAGTGCAAGGGGATCTTTGGAGTCTCTACGGGGCATGTTGCTTGAGAAAGCAACAGAAGAACAAGGAATGACTGTGTCACCAGATGATCTTATTGTAAGACTCTATACATTCTGTACGGCATGCACAAACAACCTATTTTCTTGTGTAGTCATCGTGTGCTTCCCGTTTGCATCAGGCACTTGCACAACAGTGCAGCTCAGAGTTTCTTCAGGCAGAGCTTCAGAGGACGCGTTTAAACACTGCCTGCTTTACAGAATCTCTTCCTGTAAACTAAATCTCATGACCAGCAAAATCTTAGATTCTCCAAGCAACAACTCAACATTGCAAATTTTCTGTTCCTAGTTCTTGTGTCTAGTAGTAGTTACTTCTGTTGGCAATTAATAATACGCAGAGAATGGATATTCAACTCAACATTGCTCTTACTGGATTGAATTTCAACAACTTTTCAGACGAATCATTAGATAGGCAATATCACTATCTTCCCTTGGTCTACGACTATGAGTCATGCAAATTCATCAAAGGGTAACAAGTTTGTAGATTACTTGTTCGATATTTAACTACTGGAGATGCAACAAAAAAAAAAATGCAAAACTAACTGCAGTTCCCTCAGAACATCTAGAAATGCATATTGCAGCCAACATAATATTTGCAACAACAGGCTCTCAAATTTTGAACAGAAGCAAACTTCTGTGTGGGGCTATATTCATGAAACAAACACGAAAACCTTATAACAAGCCCAGAATAATATTCGAGAACAAGAGAAATGATGTGCTTTCACATATACTAGAGAGTACATCACATGCAGAAAAATATGACATCCTAAGAACAAGAGAACATTTCTGTTGCTTGTCTTGTTACCAGCTACTTTGACAGGCCGACTCTCGTCTGTGTGGCTATGAAGTATACAACCATGGAGCATCAACACAAAAAGAGCCTTCATGGTTTAAGCAATAAGCACACACAAGAACCATTCACTGCTTCAAGCTGTCCTCAAGGGAGGAGATACCAAAATCACACCATCCCCTCTGACAAAGAGAAATGGGACGACGCGCCTTGTTGTCTAAAACATAAAAACAAAACAAACAGTTCAAGTGCATATACATTTGGATTATTTAAAGAAAGAACATTCAGGATGGTAATACTACTATCATAGCATCTAATTATCCTAGCATTGAAAGGAAAAATGGCTCTGTGGTAATCGCAGTGATTAAAAAGGCTCAAGGCGCACCTAGGCGCAGGGGACCCTGGAGCCTAGGCGCGCCTGAGAGGCGCTAGGCGCGCGCCTTGCCACACTGCTGAAGGAGATTTTAGTTCAGGGCAGTTGCCCTAAAATAATTAAAAAAAACAGGTTTATAATGAAAGTATCAGTTCTAGTTGTAGATGGGCTGCATTTTTAGGCCCAAATAGCTAGTCCATTAGTTACCCAACCAATCAAATCTCCTAAAATCTATTAAAAACCCTAAACGTCCATGAAGTACGCAGTCACATGTGTCTTCTTCCTCCTCTCAACCTCTGAAAACCCTAGCAACTAATTTCTCCAGTAATGTCGACGATGAACATATCTGATGGCCAACCTCATCCATGCCCTCATCGGCAACACACTAGATGACTGTTTTACGGCCGATTCCGACACCGGAATTCATTAAAAACTGGGAGGCGCTCGCCTTACACAAAGGCACGCCTGGCCGCCTAGGCGCGCCTAGGTCGCCTTCCTAGCCACTCAAGGCACGCCTGAGGCTAGGTAGGCGCTGGCCTGAGCCGGGCGCGCCTAGGCGCGCCTTGAGTGCGCCTTTTTAAACACTGGGTAATCGGAAATTTTGGGCCTTCAAACAATTAAGAATACTAAGAAATAAGAATAAAACACAAGTAACAATTTCAAGAAAGCTTTGGACAAAAGAGGTGGGAACCAACTAACTTGAGCAGGTTGCTACAATGCTCAATCATTGCCACAATACCCTACTTGTGCTCACTACTAACCACCAAGAATCAAGTAAGAAACAAAAACTGAGGAAATTACTTCCAGGGAGGGAGAAACCAAGTAAGAAAAAAAGAACTAAGGAAAATCTACCATAGCTTCATAGAGCTCCCATTTTACCACCACAATACCCTAATGTGTTCACTACTCAACCACCACAGTTGTCTATTTTGCATTTAAACACATAAATGTATCATCATTGTGAAAAAGAGAAAGCGAAAAAGGATAGTTTTGCATACCCGGACAATCTCTTCATAAGTCTCATCATCAATTTCTACAGTTGTAACTATTTCTTCAACGTCACCAAGAATCATATTGAGATGCTGATCATATGCCTGCAAAACCAAGACATCCAGGGCCTTAGCTTAATCGTTACAGACCATATTTTGAATTCTTCCAAGATAGTATACTATACAAACAGTTATTGGATTACAGACCATCGTTACAGCCCATGAAATGTATAAAATGCCAAATAGCATCATACAAATTGTCTTAGTTTAACATTCTAAATATTCCTAAAATCCAGGGGCAATTTCAGCAAAAGACAACCACCCTTAGCTTATCATCATAAATCAGACTAGAAACTATTGAAAAACTCTGAAAAAGATCACATATTTCCTAGAATTACCAAATTCATGTAATTCAGCCACTTCTTTCAACAAGACAAGTTCCAAGCTCAATGAGTATAACGAAAAGTTGAAAATTGATGTCGCGCTATTAAGTGGTGATCGAAATAGCAAAGTCATCACCCTCCAATATAACTCTTCAATGTTAACAGAGTTGCATCTAAACCCTAATTTTGACGGGAACAAAAAAGGTACAAAACCCTAAACCAGAAGAATTCGGGCGATTGCTTCAACGGAGATGAAGAATTAAAGGAAGAGAGAATGAGAAAGCGGTGAATCATACGTGAAGTTTGCCACGGAGTTCCCGATCGGATCGGAGCTTAACGTAGATACGCTCGTCAAGACTAAGTCTGATGAGATCCAAGGGCTCTTTCACTGCGCTGTCCTCTTCAGTCGCCATGCCTGCAGTTTCGCACTCGCTCTACAGAAGTAAACAAAAGGGTTGAGGAGAAGGAGAAATCAACGGCGGCCGGCGGGGGTTTGAACTTGTGATTCAAGGATAGCCCGTCAATGCTTATTTTAGAGCAGCTCAAAGGCGGACCGGACCGGGCCGGATTCGGGTCGGGTATATAGGAAAAAATCAATCCAGTTACAGGTCGGATCGGGTACAAATGTACAATGGTACAAAGCTTTTCACAAGGAGGGAGTGTGGCCCATTGACCCTTTAGTAAATTTTAATTAGTAAAATTAATCCTTAGTAGTTTTTATATATTTTTCTATCCCTAATATATATATTTTTCTCTCTAAAATCTCAATTTCTCTTCTCTCGCTCCCGACTCTCTTCTCTTCCTGATCGATCGCCGACTCCTTTCTTCATAGTCGTCGAAAATTTGAAACTAATTCACAATGAAATATCCATAGAAGATAACGAAGAATTAACTAAACATATTACGAATGATGAAATCAATAATATAATGTTTGATATTGGTACAAATAAGTCTCCAGGTCCGGATGGAATGACAGCTGAATTTTATCAAAAATATTGGGATATTGTGGGTCCTTTTATAATTCAAGTTGTGAAAAGCTTCTTTCTTTCAGGAAGGCTACTCAAACAAATCAATCATATATTTATATCTCTAATACCAAAATGTGATAACCCAAATTCCACTAACCATTATAGACCGATTAGCCTATGTTCGACAATTTATAAAATAATATCAAATTTTCTAACTAATAGACTAAAAAATACAATGGAAAAATTAATACACCCGCTCCAAGGTGCATTCATAGCTAACAGGGCCATCTAAGATAATATATTAATAGCCCATGAAATTTTTCACTCTTTCAAATAAAAAAAAGAAATTGAAGGATTTATGGCAATAAAATTAGATATGGAAAAAGCTTATGACATAATTGAATGGAGCTTCATTATTAAAATTATGGAAAATTTTTGATTTCATCCTAAATTTATAAATTGGATCAGAGAATGTATAACGATAGTGTCCTTTTCGGTATTGGTTAACAATGGACCAACAAAAAATTTTAGACCTATCAGAGGTCTACGACAGTGAGATCCTCTATCTCCTTTCCTTTTTGTTCTAGGATCTGAAATCTTAGCGAGAAGATTGCAAAAAGAATCGGATAGGCGGCGACATCCTATTGGATTCCAAATCTCTAGACTTGGGACTCGAATCCCTTTCTTGGCCTTCACGGATGATATTATGATATTCTCTAAGGCAAAACTAGAAAACTGCAAGGATATTAAAAATACCCTGGACGAATATTGCAAAATATCAGGCCAGAAAGTAAATTTTCATAAATATGCTTTCCAAGTTACAAAGAAAGTAACAAATAGCAAAAAACAAGCAATACAAGGAACACTCACAATTACAAATATGACATCCCTAGACAAATATCTAGGATGCCCTATTATCAATATCAGAGTCAATTCCAATACATTTGGTGATCTGCTAATGAGCACACAACAACAATTAACAAAATGAAAGGCCAATTCCCTATCTCAAGGAAGGAGAACAACTCTAATTAAAGCAAATCTTGTGTCACGACCAAACTTCCCGATGCAAAGTTTTATGCTACCCACTCATACCCATAATGAACTCGATAAAATCAACATAAGTTTTTTTCTGGAACAAAGACCATACATACAAACCATTGATAGGATGGGATAAAGTATGCAAACCTATGAATCTCGGAGGCCTAGGATTGAGGAAATCAGTAGATATAAATAAAGCTCTGCAATTTAAATTAATTTGGAAAATACTGGCTCAACCAGATAATTTTTGGGTCAAAATTATCATTGAAAAATACTTAATAACTGAACATGTTTTACAATATACAAAGAAAGGACAATGCTCATGGCAATGGTTCAAAATGTGTGAAATCATGGACGAATTCAAAATGGGACTTATATGGCAAGTAGGAAATGGTAAAACGATTAGATTCTGGACTGATAAATGGGTGCACACTACACCTCTTTGTGAAATCATTGATATACAACATATACCAAATAAGGATGCTTTAGTAACAGAATTTATGCTTTCAAATAATAAATGGAACAAAGAAATGGTTGAACAAAATTTACCAGAGGAATTAGTAAAACAGATAATCTCTACACAATACCTATAGACAGTATTCATGACATAATATACTGGGAAGCCAGTAAAAATGGTTGGTTTTCAACCAAATCTGCTATGGATATGATCATAAAAAAGAAAAGATATACTGCACATGATTCTTCATGGATCTGGAATTTGGATACTTATCCAAAAGTATAAAAAAAGTTATGTGGAAAGTTATAAGAAATGGTTTACTAATAAAATCAAGACTAGTTGAAAAAGGAGTTGCAATCCCACAAGGTTGTATTCGTTGTAACTCACCAACTGAAGATTCTAATCATATACTATTCTAGTGTAGTCATACACTAAAAACTATTGAAAAAATGAACATGAAAACTTATAGAATCATAAGCCTTTTAACCATTGGCACAAAAAAACCAGAAGAGATCATTGAAGAAATCAGAAATAAAATAGATAAGTCACAATTCATTGATCTTGCAGTTTCTTGGTGGGGTATCTGGTTTTATAGAAACCAATAAAGTTTCGGCAGAACAAATAATGACAATGATACAATACAAGATGTACCGCGCTACATCAACAATCAAATAAACAATTGGAATCAAACTAAAACATGGAATCCATACTGTTTGGAAGATCACATTTCCACAAATTAAAAGAAAGCCTAATTTGAAAAGGCATATTTTGAAAAAAATGGAAAAAAAACCCCAGATAAAATAATTAAAATAAATACATATGGATCTACGAAAACGAATGGTGAGTCTAGCTATGGATTTATTTTCCGTAACGATAAGGGTGAACCTCTATTTATTTTTGGTGAAAAGTGTGGTATATCAACCCCCCTTAAAACAGAAACCATAGCGGTTTGAAATGCTTTAATCAAAGCCAACGAAATGGGTATCTCAAATATCCTTTTGGAATCTGACAACCTTACAATTGTGAACGGCCTGAATAAGATTTGGCACTGTCCATGAGATATTAAAATTTTAATTTCTGATATTCTATGTTTATTACAACTGTTTTCCTCAGTGCAGATCTATCACGTCTTTCGAGAAACAAACGCTACAGCCGACCATATCGCAAAGCTGAGCCAGCGGAGTTCCTTGGAAGATATTCAAGTTAATTTAGAGCTTTTAGTTCTCATCCGCAAGGATGCTATAGATTGAGAAACCGTCTCTTTGTGGTTTCCAGTCTAATTTTTACTGTATCAAAAAAAATACGAAGATCTCATATATTTCGGACGCCCGTAACATTGGTCTTGACAACCCCCAATTTATTGCCTCTTCTTCACCAATAAGTACCCACCCCTTCAACTCGTTATAAGAAAATAGGATTTCACATAATAAGCTTTTGATATTCAACAATTGTTGTAAAAAATACTCACAAAAATCCATACATTTATCTATCCAGCCATAAGGTAAATCGATAGCGACTTCTCCGATACAAAAATAATTATGCATCATTCTCATGCCAGTGGTAGCTTCGAATGCATTCATATATCCATTCTCTTTCTATAAAAATGTAGAAGAAGGAGGTCGGTGAGCCAATATCTGTCATAAAAGGCCCAAGCCATAATAAATGAGAAGCTATACGACTCAATTCCAACATAATAACTCGGACATAGCTAGCCCTTTTGGTTACTTGAATCTACTATATATATATACTAAACTAGAATCTAATTACGTCACATAACACCCCCTCATTAAAACCGCCACATGTTATTTTCTCATTTTTCACTTTTTTAAAACAAATTTAATTATAAACCAAAGATTTTTATCCTAAACTTATCACTAATCTCTTCCTAATTTAAATACAAATCAAGCACAAAGATTACAAGTTATTCACAAAGATTACAAATCCAAAATTTTCTAATTATATACAAATCCAAAATTTCTTAATTATATATGTACATATCCAAAATTTCCTAATTAATGGATGATTGAAATACGAAATTATGATCTGAATCTGATTTTGATATCAACATTATCTAGATTTGTTTTTTTTAAATACATAGATTAAATTTAATAATTAATAATATTTTTATTCAACATATATGATATAAAAACTCGTGCCTGACACGAGAATTATGCTAGTATTTCCTAATTGTTCTGGTGCATTTGTGGTTGTTGCTTCTGCAAACATTATAGCTAAATAATCCCAACGTGTTACATAAGGCAAATATTGTATAACTGTCCGGTTTTCCGCAGTGTCAATTAAATGAAAATGTCAAAATATAGTGAAATCTTTACTAATAATCAATCGACAAACATGAATGTGATTTCGTGCATACATAATATGTTGAATTTAGGTCATATACTTGGAAATAAATGATTTAAAGGAAATCAGAATAAAATATGACTAATTAAATATAAAAATGAGAGGAGAATATTAGAAAAATACCTAAAATATTCTACATAATAAGGAAATCAGAATCAAATGTGAATAATTTATCTATACTAATATAAAAGGCAAGCTGCCTCAAATGAACATTGGCCCTTATTTTGTTTGTATTCGGCATTTGTTTTGGGCTGGGCCTTTTGGCCTTTTTGTTGCTTGGGGGATCTAGGGTTTAGTTGTGTTGCTCAGTGTTATTCTTATTTGCCTTTCTCTTGCCACCGCCGCTATCGTTCTCTTCCAAGTTCTCTTCTCAGTTCTCATCGCTTCCCATTCTCCTGCTTCCATATTCGATTCCTCCGTCTTTTACACTGTTTTGTTCATCTTTTCCATCGTCTTTTCTCTATCTCCTTCATTATTTCCTCTAGCATCTCCATCGGCTGTTGTGGGATCTTTTTCGGATTCCTTCTTTGCCATCTTCTTCTGCGACGTCGGTTTTCGAATCTCCTCTAGCATTTCCTTTGGCGTCTCCATCGTCTGTTGTGGGATCTTTTCCGAATTTCTCTTTTGCCATGTTCTTCTGCGATGTCGGTTTTCGAATTGGATTTGTCTGCTATCTGATCTGGGATCTCGTTTGTCTGTACACTTCTCATCTGGGGTTTCCTGTTTTTTGTGTTGTTGCGGCACAGTCTTGATACAGGTAAAAAAAACTAATCTTCTATTTTGTTCCTTTCGTCCTTTTTTATGATTTCAGGTGTGAGTTTGTGCATTCTGTTTTTTTATGATTGGTTTGAGTTTGTGCATTCTGTTTTTTTTATTATGAGTTATGTGTTTCCATTGAATTTTTTACCTATGTTTGTCATTCCGTCTGTTTGGTTAATTAGGGTTTAATTAGAGTTTTTATGTACTATTGTTTGTACTCTATGTATTGTTTGTTTTTGAATTCTTAATTGTTTGAGGAAAAATGGTAAGTGCGACGAATAATGTTGTAAAAAGCTTGTGCTAATTAATGATCTATAGTCAAATATTGTGTGATCTGTTCATCCATATTGATGGGGCTATGAAAATGTAAGACTAAAGTTTGTTGTGCATATTGGTTAATTAGGGTCCTGAAGTAATTTATATGTCTTGAGACATGACTTGAGCTTTAGGAAATGGGAAGTGCAAAACTAGGGATAATTATATGGCATTATCTTTGAAAAGAAAGTCGAGGTTCAACCTCATTTGAATTTGGTCAAAGTAGAGACGAGGGTCTGTGAGTAAGAAATTAGTGGCAGTATAAAGGGGTAACAAAATCTTGAGAATAGGCAGTATAAAGGGGTAACAAAATCTTCAAAATAAATTGAATGAATCCTATTTGGAAATCGAGAAGTTGGAGAATGAGGTATATATCTTCTTTTTCCCCAAGTAATTCTTCAATTTGTTGGTTTCTTTTGTCTAATGGACAAGAAGGAAGCTTATAGTATAACTTATATTTGTATATACATTTATTTTTTAAATAGGTGAACATGAGGGAAATATATCAGAAAGGTTATCTAGAGTTTTTATACATTTGCATATTTTTTGTGAAATGGATTTGCACTTTGACATATGTTTCTTGTATGAATCTAAGAAAATTGGGGAGTTGGGCAGAGACCCTTGACCTCTGGATGATAAAGGTGAGCCACACCTTGGTAGCAAAGTCAATAAGGCAAGTTAATGACATTCATGTGTTGGAGAATCCACAATCACTGAACTTGAAGATGTAATCAAGTATCTAGCAGTTGAAGACAAGATAATGAGTTAGTGTAAGTGTTTCTGTTTCTAAATGAGAATTGTAAATATCTTACTCTCTACTGATTGACACTAATAATTAATGTGATTAATGACATTCATGTATTAGAGAATCCACAATCACTGAACTTGAAGCTGTAATCAAAGATATAAAGCGATTAATTGAAGATTTAAGGAGAAGTGTAAAGGTGCAGCAAAAGAAATACACAGAGATTGAAACAGATATGGAAGCTGAAATCAAGTATCTTGCAGTTGAAGACAAGAGAATGAGTTACTGTAAGTGTTTTTGTTTCTGAATGAGAATTGTAAATATCTTGCTCTCTATTGATTAAGACTATAAATTAATGTGGTTAGTTTTCTTTTTTCTAGTTCATGCAGAAAGTTGGAATTCCTTCTGGTCTGTGTCAATGTAAGAAAATACTAAATTTTGGTTGATTGTCTTTGTAATTGTTGATGCCTCATATCTATGGAAGGTGGGGTTTAGTATATTGATTGATGTTGCCTAATGTACCATTTGTTTAGATAAATCGATTATTTAGATAAGTGAAAGGAATGGAAATATTTTTATCTTGCTTAATGAGGACCATTTGTTTATAATATATATATATATATATATCTCTTTTTTCCATATTTGATATTCACTACACCTGGTATGAGTCCAATGTACATATAGGTAAAATCATTTGATTTGTGTTATATATGCTCTTATTGTGGTCATCCTTTCAGCTGCATTATGTATTTGTTTCTCAAAAATATTACTTGATGCTTTGTATGTTGAACTTATCTCTTGTTCTCTAACAATGGTCAACCCCCCTATTCTTTGCTTCAACATCCTATTTGTTTTCATCACTGGATGATTTTTTGTCTACATGGCTTCATCATAGTTGGATCTCAGTTTATGTATTGTTGCCCTTGGAGTAGTAAGAATAGGTTCCAACAGTGTGTTTTGGTGCTCTAAACCAGAAAGGTTATCTAGAGTTTTTATACATGTGCATATCTTTTTGTTAAATGGATCTTTACTTTGACATATGTTTCCTGTAGGAATCTAAAAAAATTGGGGAGCTTGGCAAAGACCCTTGACCTCAGGATGATAAAGGTGATCCATACCTTGGAAGTCAAGTCAATGAGACTAGCACATAACATTTCTTATTTTTTTGCAGGAACTGAAGTCATCTTTTCTTCAAGAAGATAGAAAGCTTCAATTAACATGGGATGAAGAACTCAGTATGCTTGGTAAAATTCTACTTTTATTCAAATATAGGTAGATAAAAATATTCTTGATTATAAATGTAGTGCTCTAATATGTCCAGGAAATCATATAAATAGCCTTGAAGTAGCATCCTCTTCATAGCAGAAGTTGCTAGCTAGAGGAAAATCGTCAACATTATAAATGTAGTTCATTTTGTCGGTTTCTTAAGACATATTCTGACATTTGCAATGCGTTCAGCCTTATTTGATAAAAAGGGAAATGATTGGTTTATGGATGGAATTAGTTTCTGCTTGATACTTGATAGCTATTTGTAATTCAGTAAATATTCCCTTTTCTATTTAAGAGTGTCTAATGTTTCTTCACTTTGTTGTGGTGATTATAGTTAATCTGTTGTTGTTCTTTTGCAGGAAAAGCAACGGGTTATATATGAGAAACAAAAGAAATTGGGTCAGCAGCAAGCATAGATAAAATCCCAAATGGCCCGTTTTGAAGATGAGCGGGCTAAAAAAAAAAGGATGGCGGTATGTGATTTTATATGATATCTATTATAAGGTGATCCACATCTGGTACAAAAGTGATCAATTAGAGATTTAGTGAGAAGTGTAAAAGTGCAGCAGAAGAAATACACGGAGATTTTTTTTATACATGTGCATATTTTTTGTGCAATGGATCTTTACTTTTGCATATGTTTCATGTAGGAATATACAAAAAAAGTGGTGAGTCAGACCCCTTGGAAGCCAAGTCAATGAGACAAGCTCATAACATTCATGTATTGGAAAATCCAGAATCACTGAACTTGAAGTGGCAATCAATGATATCAAGCGATCAATTGAAGATTTAGGGAGAAGTGTAAAAGTGCAGCAGAAGAAATACATGGAGATTGAAACAAAGATGGAAGCTGAAATCAAGTATCTTGCAGTTGAAGAGAAGAGAATGATAGCAGGAAAACAATTGAATCTTTATCATTCAGAGAGCAAGGCGGAAGTGTCAAGTGACAAAGCGGAGGAGGAGCTATCAATTCGGACCGATATGTGGAAGATGTAGAAGAGATCAACTAAGTTTTCTTCTTGCTTCTTTATACAACTAATCTTTTTTCATTTTTGTGTTATTTATTTCACACTAATTTTTTAGGGAGTCCGTCTATATTGTATTTGATTTTTGTCTCAATGTAAGAAAATACTAAATTTTGGTTGATTGTCTTTGCAATTATTGATTCCTGATGTCTATGGAAGGTGGGGTTTAGTACGTTGATTGTTGTTGCCTAATTTACCGAAAAAAATAGTTTATAGTACTACTTTTTTTTTGTGTATAAATCAATTATTTAGATAAGTGAAAGGAATGAAAACATTTTTATCTTGCTTAATGAAGACAATTTTTGTATATTATATATGTCTCTTTTTCTTAGATTTCATATTCACTACATCTGGTATTGGTCCAATGTACATATATGGAAAATTATTTGATTTGTGTTATATATAATCTTATTGTGGTCATCCTTTCAGTTGCATTATGTATTTGTTTCTAATACAATGATATCCCATTTGTTTTCATTATTGTTGTTGGAGTAATACAATGATCTCCCATTTGGTGCTCTAAACCTTAATATGAGGGTTCTCTTATCATCCAAGTAGTTTTCAAAACTATTTTCTAGAGTTGTCGTATCATTAGCAAATTCTTCGTCCATTTCATGTAGTCTCACTGGGTACAGTTTGTTTGTTGCAATCTCAGGTGGGGTGATAACTGTTGAGACCTTACTACGGGCTTAATAAGCTTTAAGCAAGGGAATTAACACCTGGGTCAGAAGCTAATGCGAGCTTGTGCAATCGTTCAAGGTGCTACGATAACACTTATGGTGGGGACATCGACATACTATGGAGATCAATTCCTCGAATTCCCCACCTTTTGAATCAGGATATGTAATTTGCATGAGTGATGAATTTTTCGATTCTTGAATATGGATAATGAACAACTATTAGTTCAATCTGCATGCTTCCTTCTCTTGTCAATTTAATGTGTTGTTACTGGGTAATGAGACTTTTTTCTATATGGGCTTCTATAACGATTTAGATTTCAACTATCGGTTCAATCTTGATGCTATCCCCTTTAGTGAATTTAATGTGTTGCTACTGAGCCTTTTCTGGCTAATGGGCTTTTTTTCTAAACGGGCTTCTGTTATGATTTAAATTTGATTTTCTTCCTCTTTCATTTTCTAACTAATGTTATTTTTTTTCCTATTGGGTTTTAAGTATGGTCTAAGGCCCCGTTTGGTATGCTGTCTGGAATCGGACTGGAATCAAGAATCGAAATGGAATCAGGAATCAGAATAAATCATTCATGTAGCTTGGTGTTTGGTATGCTGTCGAAATGAACCATTCCTATAAATTTGTTGTTTGGTATGTTGTCGGAATGAACCATTCCTAAAAAATGTTATTTGGAATATGATATTAGAAATTAAATCATGTTTTATATTATAAATTTGATTTTCATATTTTCACAACTATATATATATGCTTTATATGTAAAACTAAATATTATATATTTGATTATCATGTTTTCACAACTATATATGTATGCTTTATATGTGAAACAAAATATGAAGAAAAAAACATAATTTACATAGGCAAAAATATGATCCAATTATCCGAGTGTCTTGTAATATTATATGTTTGTAACACCCCCAAATTTAACCCCATTTGAAAGCGCTACTGCCGATGACCCTGGGCGAAAACCCCGAAGTCACCCCAGGCTTTTCCGACGTCATAATTGACTTAAAACACAGTTACAATACTAAAATCGTAACTTTTATTAAACCACATGGTCGCGGAATTACACGATTCCAAAAATGACCCAATTAATCAGTGATACCACAACGGAAGACTTTTTAATTACAAAGCGACAAAACAAGTTGTCGAAAACAAAACACCATTCATCTTCATAGTCGTTCTAGCCTTCACTGAATAGCAACATATCTGCATGTGCCGAAACGGACGACACCCCCATGACGTTACAGATAAATAAAATACAAGCGTTAGTCTAATGAATAGACTAAGCAAAGGCTCATGGCATACAATTCACACAAACACATCACAAACAGTTCCACATATCACAAATCACATCAAAAGCAGTTCCACATATCACAAATCACATCACAATCTCAAGTCACATGATTACAGTATATCTTTTATATTAGCGTTGATTCTAGCAGAAATACAACCTAATATAATATCAGATTTCAATTATCTCAAATTAATTAAAAACCACTTGCCAACGTTCATTAATTAGGTGCGACAAGCACTTATTTGTATTAAATGACCACACACACACATATCACGTTATAAACTTTTAACTGGACCTTACAAGATCCAATTCTTTAACTATCGCATTGGGTCTTAATTGCCCTTATAAAGAATGAACCTCACAGAGTCCAAACTTTCACTATCGCATTGGGTCTTGATTGCCCTTATAAAGAATGAACCTCACAGAGTCCAAACTTTCACTATCGCATTGGGTCTTAATTGCCCTTATAAAGAATGAACCTCGCAGAGTCCAAACTTTCACTATCGCATTGGGTCTTGATTGCCCTTATAAAGAATGAACCTCACAGAGTCCAAACTTTCTACTATCGCATTGGGTTTTTAATTACCCTTAACAGTTATAAAGAAACGCCCATGGAACACACCGGATCCAGGCGCTCCTACGAATACTCGTGCTAACTAACAGTTAAACACGCAAACACATCACACAGAGAACCATCACGGCTCAACCTGAACAACTATCACCCTAGATTTAATAATCTAGGCCACACACAATAAATCATATCAAGGACCCTTACGGCCTTCACATGCACAATAAATCTATCATATACTAGCGTCGGTTCTAGCAGAATATACAACCTAGTATAATATCATCTTTTAATCACATATAGTTATCAAAACTATTCCCAACATAATTAACAATCATCCCAAATTAATTAACAACAACAATTGATAATTAATGAAAGTATGGAATGATGAGCAAGAGCGAACCGCCACTTGCCTTAAATCCGACAAGCTCGAACCAAGCAGAGCAACGTCTAGTTCCTGGGTCTGAAACTGGAGCGGATCTTGGATATTAAATCCCTAAGAAATGGCCCATAACAAGACCCTAAGTTAGATTCAATACGCTTATATATGAATCTAAAAGAATACAAGAAGAAATCAAGGAAATGAGCCAAGCCCAAAGCTAAACCACAAGACACACAACTTCGGACACAAATACCGCGATCGCGGTAAGTCGCGGCCAATCGCGGTTTTCGTGTGGCCTGACAGTGGCGAAGCTCGACAGCTCCCATGGAGAATTTCTTACCCAAACCGATTTGTTTACCTTCGATTTGTCTATGGTTCGATCTCCCAACACCACAAGGCTTCACACAACACTCAAGAGCACCTTCTCAACTCAAGAGACACTCGAAATCTCCCACACACGAAGCTCACAAGCTCGGTTTTAATGGAGAAAACAGAGGAAAACAGAGGAGGAAGAAGAAGGAAGAAGAAGAGAGCTCTTGGCTCCGGGTTTCACCTCCTTTTATAGCCCAATCCGACCACCTCCAAGGGAACAAGGGGAAAAAGGCGAAGGGCCAGTTGGCTGCCCACTTGGCCTGCCCAAAAATATCCCAAAAACAGAGCTACAGTAACCGCATCGCGAGGAAGACGACCGCCTCTGAAAAAGGCATTACCGCGATCGCGTCAGGTCGCGGTTGATCGCGGTCAATCGCGGTTGATCACGGTTTCTGGCCGACTTCATTTATTCTTATCCAAACTTAGTTTGGATTAAATTTCTTAACTCCGGGTTAAATATATTCGTACTTTAACGATATATTAACCCCGAAAACACCTCAACTGTATTATATAATGCTCAGAAAATTTTACAGAGCTCAGACCCCTTTTGAGAAGGTCCGAGACTCACTGAATTAAATCCGTCTAGCAAAACGGGCATAAGAAAAATTTTAAAATAATTCAAAATACCCTTAAAAATTACGGGGTGTTACAATGTTCACAACCATGAACATAGAATACTGATTTTTCAATCTCCAATTTTGAATACTGATTGTACCCTACATTAAAATGATATGTATAAACAAACTCAAATCTATGCTGGGTCGGATGTAGATTTGATCCACTTCCATGTTTTTAGCAAGGATGTAGATCTCATAATTTCACCCAAATTCAAGGGATGACTCAAAAAAAAATAGAGATCTGAAATACCTTGGATCAGATTGAAGAGGGGAAGAAGAAGATGATGGTGGACGTCGACCAGCCGACGAAGGACGACGACGGGGTTGCTGGTGCTTCTCGCTAGCAACGAATGAGGAAGGAAGGAGGATGGAAGGATGCGATATGATGTTAAAAAAGAACAAGGGTTTTTTTTTATGTGGGAATGGATGATTCCCTGGGTTTTTGAGAGGAATCAAGACCTTCATAAAATTTGGAATGAATCATTCCAAGCAATGAAAGCGATTCCTAATTTTCACCTAACCAAACAGAAATATCGGAATGAACGATTTCGATTCCGATTCCTCATTCTCATCGGAATCGTACCAAATGGGCCCTAAATGTACATTATTTGTAGTGGTTTACACGTGGCAGCTAAATCAGGCTTCTTTGTTTCTTTATAAGCAAATAACTGCATTTATTTTTGTTTTCGTCTGTTTTGTTTCTGACTTTCCTCTACTTCTGGTTTTCGCTGTAGTTAAAGCATTCTTCAGGTTTAATGGCTTTTTTTTATAGTTTCTTTTATACTTTCCAAACATTCCTCTTTGTCTTGATTTCTGGTGTGCTTTAAATTCTTTTACCTACGCCCTGTGTTTTAGCTTTCAAACGAGTTTGTTTGTGTTTTCTTCTCTGATTGGGTGTGGTTTCTGTTTCTTTTCCTTTTTTGGGTTGGAGTTGTGGTTTGTTTTTTGTGTTTTATGTTGCATGTATCGTTGCTCTATTTTTTTCCTTCTTAAAGCATTGTCATGTAGTGAAGTTTTTATACTTTTTTAAGAGTATTTTGGGTTGCATATTTGGTTTGTATGTGCCGTGCCACATTTCTCTTATTCTCTTGAAAGACTTATTTTCTATTCTCTTCTCTAGTTGGATGTCTTCTCTGTTTTGTTTCCCTTATTTGGTATGAAATGTGTCTTTTCTAAAAAGTTTTGCATTGGTTGATTACATTGTTAACCACCTCTTAAATTGTCATCCTCCTCCCATTACTACTATATATATGGCTACATTGTGTAAACCTTTCCCTGGCATTTGGTATCCATCACCGGTTGTCTTCTTAAGGTTGTTAATTATGGACAATGAAGTCCACTTTTCTAATGCATGACATCTAATTCAACTGAATAGCAATTGTTAACTATGGCATTTCGTATCCCTTGCGCTTTTGCTATTTTGTTGAATCAGTCTTTTGTTTCGTATTTGCCTATTATGTGACTCTAAACTCATTGCTTGTATTAGAAATTTGTCTTTGCTCTTCTCTGGAACTACAAGAACGACTATTATAAATATATAATATAATTGTGGGTGTTGATTAATCCCTTGAAATCTTAATCATTTCACTACGACAAAGTGGGTAAAAAATGTCGTGTTTGAGGACAATTTACATATTCTTGGCTTTATTTCATTACATTGATGTTATAATTTCGACTACTATGACAGTTGAATATGGGTGAAACACTACTGACATCATGCAGTTTATATCAATAGTTCGTATCTAAATCATGACACCTTCTAACTCTAAACCGTTTGAACACTACTTCATATTCTATGGCAGCCAACACAAGCGCTGGTTACAGACCCCAAAACGCAGTGTGTCAAGAATTATGGGACCTACTTCAAACTGCCAGGAGGACAACCAGACCTAATGGCAGTAATCAGTCGTGTTTTTCTTCATACATACTCACAATAAAGTTAATTTCATACTTACTTCAAAACAACAAAAAATGTTATTAGAGCGGTCAATGAGCTTTGAAAGGGTTGTCGAATATATGCGGAGCATACAAAATCAAGATCGAAAAATCACTAGACTGTTGGCAGAGAAAGGGAAGGTCAACCAAAAAATAACTAAAGTTCTCAACTGTAACCCCCAAACTCCGTATGAGATTTTTGCTAACCAAAATGAACAGCACACGGTAATTTTCACTTTATGTTAATTTATCAATATTTGCATATCATATTTAACTCCATGTTGTGTGCTTTGCAGCTTGAAATAGAACTTCTTTACATTGAGTTCTCACTTGAAGATACAGAAGATATGGCAATGGTTATAAGTTCTTCTCTGCGTCGGGTCACTTGAGCATGAATCAAAACACTTTTTAATGATAATCCTATGTTAACTTATTTTCGTTACTGACATTCGGTAATACATTTTGTTTGAATGTCTGTTAGTGATATTTTTAACATTGTTCAAGTGTTTCATTAAACAACCCATTTTTTATCCTTAATCTCATACGATGTTGGATCATTTGCTTGATTATTTCATCTACTTCATTATTATTCTCATGAATTAATTGCGTTAGTTCTCGCGTGAGCTTGTGCACGCGAACCCTTCTAGTATGTTAAAAAGGCAATCATGATCATATCTAAGATATTTTATATAATAATAATAGTAAAAAAATGACAAATTATTAATATGACGCTATGTGAAGTAAACATGTGACCACAATTAACATAGCACAATGTATAGACAATAAGTAACCTAAGATAGGTTTTACTTTAGGATTATATAGTTGATTGTTAGCTCAATAATTATAATGACCTAGAATAAACAAATAGCAATAGTACACTCTTTTTCTACATACTAGGATGTCGAAGCACGGGGAAAATATAATTTCAAAATTGTAGTATTTTTTGTAATTGACATATTAAATGTGGTGACAATGCGATTAATATGTCGAAAACATGTAGTATTATTTTATTTCGTGCACAAGTTTAAATAGGCTCGTAAAATATCATACTTGTTTTGCCTATTAATTAATAGACAAGAAGTTTCTAACATAAGCTATAATATTTTTGAACAATGTCTTCTATATATATTTAAATAACATTATACATTATTTAGCAAATACTATATTTTAAATAACATTATACATTATTTAACAAATATTAAATAAGATTATTCATTATTTAGCAAATTCTATATTTAAAAAACATTAAACATTATTTAGCAAATACTATGTAAAACCAGCAAATACTATGTGAAACCATGCATCCGTACACATTCTTTTGTCATCATGTATGTAATGCTTTTCAGTTTCTAACGATCGTAACAGACATTTGCATCTCACGTATTCTTTTGTCATTCAATCAATATCAAGCTTCTTAGTTGTTGACAATTTAGCTCATAAGAGATGGACACTCATTACAAACATATGGACCATATGGTCCAAAAATGACTTAGGGCATGTTTATTTTTTTTATTGATGAGAAAAGGATTCGAAATACCAGACATATCTGGTAAATCGAGAGACCGAGAAACTCGATAGCCGGGCAAACCGGCGTGAGAAACAAAACAAGGACAATAATAATAAAAAATAAACAGAACAAATCAAAATGGAAAGCATACAAGATCCAGGAAAGGGGTGAGAAAGACACAAACGCGGGTGAGTAGAAACTAACGCAGTGCCGTGTAGCCGGGGAGCAGGCTAACAGGAGGAATTACTCCTGGGGAAGTGCGATGAAACTCCTAAGAAATGCCCCGTCTTGAAGGGCCAATAGGAGACACACAACCACAACCTCATCCGGAACACAAACTCGATCCATACGCCCAAGACCAACTCTCTACACGAAGAGAATGCTTCTCGTGACATGTGTAACATGACGAATAGGAGTTGGTGAGAAAAAAATGATTTATGAATGGGAGTAAATTTGTGATTAATGTTCATGTGATAATAATAAATAATGTTTAAAATAGTGTTAACAAACTTGGTTTAGTCTAGAATTGTAATGAGTTAATAAAATAGGCTATAGGGCCCAAAAATTAGCATTTGTTATTAATGATATTGATGGCAGGCAATAGGACATGTGGAAGCACAAAGCCTTCCAAATACCACAATTAATGCTTGATTTTAAAAAGAAACGAAATATCATTTCTCCTCCCAAGTAAAGCTTGCGAAGCAAGCATGAACTACATGAGTGCCCTACTAGCAAGGAGAAGCATAGCAGGTAGGCGAGATTGGTTTAGCATCGGGACTCGAGATGTCCCCGCTAGCTGGTTCCAAGAAGGAGGTAAGAGGTGGGCCGGTGATGGAGGACCGGGATGGGTCTGGTGTACAGCGGAAAAAGGGTTCCGACCCAAAACACCTATCACCCAATTAAAGGTATAGCTTGTTTGATTTGAGCAAGAAAAAAGTCAGGAACACAACAGATTCAAAGAGTAAGCAAAGCCCTTTGTCAATTTGGATCTTCTAGATGATTTGGTGAGACTTTGAAAGGGTGACAATATATTTTTCGAGGTTGTTTGAGGGGGTTTCCCTAAAATTAGTTTCCATTTCATAACAAATGGCAACTTACATGGACACCTTCGACAGGCATGGAGGCGGGTTGCACAGAAGGTGGTTTGTCGGATGGGGAGAAGACGCTCCCGGATCCCTACCTGTGAAGAGGAAGATTCGGGTACCTTGGTCGGTGCTTCAATCGGAGGGGAATCGACCGATCAAATCGACGGCGGGTTGTTTTGATTGAGTGATAGACATTTTTCCCTTTTGAAGGAGAAGCTTCAAACATGGGAATTTATAATGAGACCTTAATTTGATTTTAATGGAGTTGATTTCTCCCGAATAGATTTTGGTGAGAGTTTTGCTATTTCCAGGTTTGATTTCAGAATGGAGGTCACTATTAAAACCCCCAAAGAGATTTGAGAGAGAAAAACTCTCATTTTACAGATCTGGAATAAGAATCCTTTGATGTTAGAAGAGGTAATCCCTTTGATAGTATATGGTTTCCCATAGGTTGGTTGTTGATGGGGTGTATCCCATTATTAAAATGGGAATTCCCTTTGATGTTAGTTGTTAGTAGGGAGTGACCCTTTGAGTGTTAGTAGTTGCTTGTTAGTGTTTGTGGTTCATTGTTGTTGTTAGAAGGGGTTTGCCCTTTAGATTGAGTGGGATTTCCCCTTTTGGTTTTTGGGTATTTTAGAGAGAAGGGAGAGACCCTCTCTCTCTAGTCCCTGTTTTTTTGGGGAATTTGAATAGACTAATAATGCCATATTCTCGTGTGCTTTAACCCGAGATTGGGTTACCATATGGTTTAGTATTCATTACACCACTATTGGGTTAATGTAGCGTCTTAGGACATGTTTATTGATGAGACCCTCTACGAGGCTTTTAGCATTTTTTTTGGTTCAAGAAATCCATCAAAAAGTTTCATTTTATTAGTGAGACTCAATAGGGTCTCATCAAACCTATTGAAAATTACAATTATATCCTTTTACAATAAATTATCAATATATTTTTTATATTAAAATATTAATATAAATTTATATTATATTACTAAAACAAATTTAATTAAATTTATTTTAGTTCAAGAGTTTTATTATAATATTAAAAATTGATAATAAAGTTAAATTGATATTTATTTTATTTTAAATCAACATAAATAATAATAATAATATGATTTTTTCATTTAATGATATACAACAAACATAAAATAAATAAAAAACTACTAAATATACCCAAAATGGGTGTCTATGGATAGAGAAAAATTAAATTAGAATAATGGTAATTTTTTTTTTTTAAATTATCGATTTTAAGATAAATGGCTTTTTTAAAATTAAATATCGACGGCCAGGAATAAATCCTGGCCGTCGATACAGCTGCCATGCGTCGCGCATCGCATGCGCGCTCGCCAGCCAATCCAAGCGCGACGCGTGGCAGTCGCTGGAGCCTTTTATTGAGTGTTTGGCTGGGGCTCAAAAACAACGTCATTTTGCTCGGTTTCAGGGCAATTTTTTTTTACTTTCCAAACACGGCATATCGCATGCGACCCATATGCATCGTCCCTTGAAAACCCATTTTTTTGAGACTCTTCATCCGGTCCCATGGACTTTCTTTATTTTTTTAATCAAAAAAATGCTAAAAGCCCCTCATGAGGTTCACCAATAAACATGCTCTTAGACCCTTCATGTTAATTGCCATTAGACAAGGTTGTTGATATGAACAAAGTCGCAACCATAATCGTAACACTCCTACAAACCTTGAGTGATAGCATCAAAAAACGCTTGTTGAATAATGCTCAAGTATGAAAATTGACACTTTGACCCCTTAAACAAAGATAGTACTCCCTCTGTCCCCTTTTGTTTGTCCCATGGGAGGAGGGACACTCGCCGAGACGAGTTTTGTATCGTTAATATCTCTAATTATATATTAATAAAAATTATAATTTTTTGATATTATCAAAGTACTCGTTGAGACGAATCAAACAAGACCCCACATGACTATGTTTTTTCTTATATATTGGAAGAAATCTTAAAGATTCTCTCAAACTGTGAATAGTGTCAAGATTGGCCATGGGACAAACTTTCAGGGACGGAGGGAGTAGTTGTTTTGTTTAAGGGGTACAAAGTTTTTATTTCTGGTACAAAGTTTTTATTTCTGGTTACTTAATTAGGAAACCAAGTCGTCTCTACCCTTCTTGAATTTGTACCAAAAATTGTGTTACTATGATTGAGTCGTGCTTGACTACTGTCATTACTTTAGACATGAAATTTAAGAAAAACTGAATCTGACTTCTTCATTCTTAATTATGCACTTTCTCTGCAAAGCTTTTGTCGCTTTGTGACGTTATGACCTTTGATAAAAATTTGTGTTGTTCTCATACCCCTTATTATGCTTTATGTGAACCGAAATCTGAAAATGATTTGGATATGCTGTTGAACCGGAAAATGTGAACCTGAGCAAACAATTTCTAAACCATTCTTTTTCGATCCATGTTACACTTATCCCTTTTTTTTTAAATTGTCTTAAATACACTCTTAATCTTCCAATAAACCAGAGGAGATCGACTCTTTCATTGTGCATTCTTTCTTGAACCCAGCTCTACTGATCCTAATCGACTACTCATGAATACTTATTGTGTTCATAATGATGGTTTCTTAGTACATCTCAGGCTCATGTTTGTAGATTGGTCATCAACATCAGCTTTACTGGGATAACTGAGGGAAGCTGATCACCAAGGAGACTCAAAAACAAGGAAGAGAAATCCTATGATCCCATGATGGAACTAACGACAAAACTGAAAAACGCTAGTGATGCAAAACAGATGTTATCATTTGTGCCGAAACATTGGTTTATGACCAAATGTGGAAATCTGGAGTTGGCTCCCAAGCCAATAAACCAAGAAACTGTGATCCTCTGGAAACCTAAAAAAATATGGCAACATACCCCATGAATAATCTCTTATGGAGGTTGACCTCTATGACCAATTATGCTTTGAATTTGAGCTTGAGCAACTTTTTGTTTATTGCTGAGACAAGTGACAAAACATACACATGGATTAATGGGTCCTTTGTATCTGTGATTGCAAGACTCTTTGAGAAACATTCTCTTGGATTAAGGCTTTCTCTTGGTGTTTGGGTCGAGTTGGATGTTCCGATTGAGGTCGTAGGCGTGGTTGTGCGGTTCCTGTGGTCTTCTTATGTCGGAGCTTTGCCCAGGGTTCTCATCGCATCTCCTTTTGAATGTCCTGCTGATTGCTCTTCGGCGGCGCGACACTGTGTTAGGTTTGTTCGTTCTAACCCCTGTTAAGCCATACTCCACCCTCTCCAGGTTGGCTTGAAGCCTTGTTTCATTTTTTGCTTCTCTTTTGACCCGTTTGTTGTATTCGGTTGTTCTTCATGTCGGTATGTCCGGCTACCTAGTTTTTTCTCGGTCTATCAATTTATCAGGCTTGTCTGGTATTTCGAATTCTTACCTTATCAAAAAAAAAAAGTGTGAATCTTTGAATGCTTTGGCTTCCTTGTAGTCGCTGGAGGCCTTGGAGGCAAATTCAGTAGAAGGCTCTTCCACGACACTCTCCAAAGTTGTAGAATTTGAATTGTCATTCCTTTCACTTGCTGGAGAAACATGTTCCTTTTGTTGTTGTTGTTGCTTTCTCCTCAACACAGAACTGCTCTTCTTGCTAAAAGGAGAGCCCTCGTCCTCCTCACCTTTCTTCTCAGGTGACACACCAGGGGACTCTGAAGAAGACGGCTTTAGCACATCCGTTATCAGCTTCTGACCAATGTTGTTTAAGCAACAACACCTCGGCCTCTACCTCTCCCTTTTGTTGGGGCAACCTCTTCCACTTCAAAGTCATCATATGTGTCATTTGTTGCCTTGTCCTTATCAATGTCATCATCTAAGCTCACAACCTTCTTTATCAAAGAATTTTTCCTAGGATTCTTGGTTGTAGCTGGCGCCTCTTGTTCCCTGCTCTCATTGACTACAAGTAAAACAAAAATTAGACACCATTTAGATTTCCATTGGCAATTTTTAAATCATAACCAAGACCAAGTTTACAAGAATTTACCAGACGAGTTGTCTGACTCAGTGTTATAAGCAGTTAGTCTTGCTCTTAGGGGTTTCAGGTCCCCTGGTGTGTCACCTGAGAAGAAAGGTGAGGAGGATGAGGGCTCTCCTTTTAGCAAAAAGAGCAGTTATGTGTTGAGGAGAAAGCAACAACAACAACAACAAGAGGAACATGTTTCTCCAACAAGTGAAAGGAATGACAATTCAAATTCTACAACTTTGGAGAGTGTCGTGGAAGAGCCTTCTGTTGAATTTGCCTCCAAGGCGTCTAGCGACTACAAGGAAGCCAAAGCATTCAAAGATTCTGACTTTTTTTTTTGATAAGGTAAGAATTTGAAATACCAGACAAGCCTGATAAATCGATAGACCGAGAAAAAACTCGGTAGCCGGACAGACCGACATGAAGAACAACCGAATACAACAAACGGGTCAAAAGAGAAGCAAAAAACGGAACAAGGCTTTAAGCCAACCTGGAGAGGGTGGAGTATGGCTTAACAGGGGTTAGAACGAACAAACCTAACACAGTGTCGCGCCGCCGGAGAGCAATCAGCAGGACATTCAAAAGGAGATGCGATGAGAACCCTGGGCAAAGCTCCGACATAAGAAGACCACAGGAACCGCACAACCACGCCTACGACCTCAACTGGAACATCCAACTCAACCCAAACACCAAGAGAAAGCCTTAATCCAAGAGAATGCTTCTCAAAGAGTCTTGCAATCACAGATACAAAGGACCCATTAATCCATGTGTATGTTTTGTCACTTGTCTCAGCAATAAACAAAAAGTTGCTCAAACTCAAATTCAAAGCATAATTGGTCATAGAGGTCAACCTCCATAAGAGATTATTCATGGGGTATGTTGCCATATTTTGTTTGGTTTCCAAAGGATCACAGTTTCCTGGTATATTGGCTTGGGAGCCAACTCCAGATTTTCACATTTGGTCATAAACCAATGTTTCAGCATAAATGATAACATCTGTTTTGCATCACTAGCGTTTTTCAGTTTTGTCGTTAGTTCCATCATGGGATCATAGGATTTCTCTTCCTTGTTTCTGAGTCTCCTTGGTGACCAGTTTCCCTCAGTTATCCCAGTAAAGCTGATGTTGATGACCAATCCACAAACATGAGCCTGAGATGTACTAAGAAACCATCATTATGAACACAATAAGTATTCATGAGTAGTCGATTAGGATCAGTAGAGCTGAGTTCAAGAAAGAATGCACAATGAAAGAGTCGATCTCCTCTGGTTTATTGGAAGATTAAGAGTGTATTTAAGACAGTTTTAAAAAAGGGGATAAGTGTAACATGGATCGAAAAAGAATGGTTTAGAAATTGTTTGCTCAGGTTCACATTTTCCGGTTCAACAGCATATCCAAATCATTTTCAGAGTTCGGTTCACATAAAGCATAATAAGGGGTATGAGAACAACACAAATTTTATCAAAGGTCATAACGTCACAAAGCGACAAAAGCTTTGCAGAGAAAGTGCATAATTAAGAATGAAGAAGTCAGATTCAGTTTTTCTCAAATTTCATGTCTAAAGTAATGACAGTAGTCAAGCACGACCCAATCATAGTAACACAATTTCTGGTACAAATTCAAGAAGGGTAGAGACGACGTGGTTTCCGTTGTAGCATGTGCAGAACAGATAATAAAAACTTTACTGCTGATAATTTACATTTGACAATCTTTTGAAAGAAAAGGACAAATATTACATGCTGAAGTTTTATATACACAGACGCATCTCTTGATGCCATGAAGTTGTTATTGATGGTTACTTAATTATGTATTTTTGAAGCAAAATCAAATATATGAGAAGTGATAGGCGTACCAAGTTGATAAATATGGGAATTTAATTGTCTAATTCTTAAACTACCTCTATCTCCATCGACTAAGGTTTACTGAAGCAAAACTGAAATTACCAACTCGAATATTGAGCGTACCAGAACTAATGGTTCACTTATATTATCTCTTTGAAAGCCAAAATATGGTATATGCTATTAATATGAGTCATAAAAGAAAGGTTAAACTTTTCCTAGATAGATCTACATGTTTTTTAATCTAAATCACACCTAGGTGGAGTTTGGTTCAGATCAACGATTGGGTTTGATAGGAATCTAGTTGGAACTTAGTAGATGATTTAGAGTGCTTTACTTAGGTTTTGGGAACTGTGTAAGAATGGGGTGGGTATCATCCAAATCAAACATTCATTCCCACTGGTAGTTATATGGATCTCTTAAGTCAGATAAATGCAAATAGATGAGCAAGAACTTAATTGAATGAGATAATTACATGTTCAGGAGCTTCTTTGCTCGCTCATACCATTTTCCATCCAAATCAATGTAGGTGATAACAGTTCGCTTGTCAACAGGTTTAAGTGGCAGAAAGTGAACTTCTTGGATGTTTGCACATGCCTGGCTGCCTGCAAGAAACAAGGAAAAAGCCACAAATTTAATTGTTTCTTCCTTGTTATATAAGAATAGACAAGAGAGTTTTATAACCAAGTAGACTATTCAAGTGCACTGCTCTCTTAAGTTGATCTCATTCTTTTTAATTTTTCTTGATCAGCAAGCATGTTGACTATAGCAGCATCAATATGAAGTTGAAAATCTGGCTGTAGGTAGACTAACGAGTCATCTTAGATTACAAAAAGAAGTGTAAGAAAACCGTGTCCCATATTTGCAATTTAATTGGCTTGTTATCAATTGTGATCATCCTATCCCCAAACTCAACATCAATGGTTAAGTCATGCACAAGCTGAAACCTCTTGTCAGTAAATTGCAGTAAAAGACGTGACTTCCCAACTCCTGCAAAGACACAAGCATATAATCACATGAATGGCAAGTTTCTTGCCCGAAACATAGAAAATACAATCCCATCATACATGTTTAATACAAATAGCTACCGTGTTGGTAAGAAAAAAACTTTGTTCTCCCTGTTTCAATCAACACAAATTATGACATTTATAGAAGTAGAATTGAGAATCCTGAACAAATTGTGATAGATTAGATACTTGCACTTGCATATGAATTCCTCACTCTCTTCATGACACTATCTTCTTTCTCTTTTTCTTTTTTCTTTTTAGTTGGGTAAAAAGTAAAGACACTTTCGTAATTCCAAATTATTAGAATTAGCAAATAATTCACAACGCTAAGGGAATATAACGCATAAGGAAGCAAAGATGCAGGCAAAATATACGCATCCATGAAATAATGTTAGATGACACATGAAGATTGTAAGAGAGAGAAGATACAATTCACATGTCGACAAGATCACAACCAAAAGGTCTTCTCACTCCTATATAACATATAGAGGAACCCGTCGTCGTCCTTGAATGATAAAGGATTCATAGAGAGAGATCATCAAAGAGGTTGCACGATACGCACATATATAGTACATGAAACACATTTACTGAATGACTTTACAAATCATTAAAGGACTGAAGAAAATCTAAGGATTCACTAAAAAAAATCAACATCACATCCATAACTTTCTTATAATAAAAGTCCTTTTTGCATCTATCTCGAATTTCTAAGCCAAACAAAATCAACAGTACATGATCAAGCATCTAACAAACCAGATGGAGAAAAGGTCAAGTGACTGGGGATAAAGAAAGGAACCAAATTAAGAGAATAAACAATGGCCCCTCGGTGTCTCCATAACAAGGACTTCGCACATTCTGGGTGAGACCACACTACCTTGTCTCATTCAGGCATTTTATCAAAACAGAAGGGTCCACAGTCAATCCACATTCCACACTGAATCTAATATGAACAATCTTATAGTCTCTTATCTAACAATCGTTATCGTTCAAAGAAGATTTGATAAGACGTCAGAATCCCCACTATGATTGAACTCAAAGTGCACAAAACCGGGAAAATTAAACAATTGTACAAGAAACAAGATCGTAAATAGAATTTGAGTTGAGTTCCAGAATCCAGATTGATGTTTTAGCCACACAGAAGATAAAAGAAGAACAAATACATAATATCTATGTCCTACAGTATGATATAAGCGTGTTTTTGTAACATCCTAATTTTTCCTGCATTTCAAACATGAATACAATGAAATCTCAAACTCAAGATAAGAAGACACCTTCTAAAATAAGATCCAACACATATTGGTTGACCACAAATTCAATATATGTCCAATCGAGTCCTCTTTTGTGTACTCTTCTTTCTCCATCTTGAAAACATGTTATAGTTGACCTAAGAAAATTTACATTAATGCCCAGAAAATTAAGTAATCTGAATTCAAAATCTCAAAAACTTGACTGAATAAAATGTTATTGCAGAACCCTAAAAAGAGAAGCGGCTACGTGATAGGAAGTCGGAGACATTTATATTTTGAAGAGAAAGTATATATGACAGATTAGTAAAACTTACCCCATAACTTCATAAAATTGACTTTAGTACAGAGATTTAACCCTAACATTCTTCTGTCCATCTCTCAAGTAAGAGTCTTACTTGAATCTTCATAGATGAAGAAACCACAAAAATCACCAAGTAAGCCGCTGTATCAAGTTGCTTGAAGCTTCGATCTATTTAGATCTTTGTCCAGATCATCGATTAGGTTAGCTCAAAATTTTTAAAAACCCCAATCGAACAATTCCAATTCCATCCTCGACTACGACTTCTAAAAGCAACTCAAATCAACAATGAACTGCGAAAATCAAAAAAGATTTCAGAAAAGGAAAGAGAGGAGGAGGAGGAGAAAGGGAGATGAAAAGGAGAAAGCAAAGGGGTTTCACGTTAGAGTATTAGGGTTGAACTGGGATTTTTAATATATTTTTAGCCGTTTTCCTATTTTTGTTGTTTATTTTTATTTTCTTTGCGGTAAAGATTTTTGGAGAAGGCCCCGAAAAGCCATATAGATGTGACAATAATGTAAATAGTACTGAACACCGACTACATTTACAAAGAGCACAACATAAATAATAGAAAAAAGAAAATTTATTTAAGAAAAAAGAAAATATGTAATTAGTTAGACCAATCAATACTAACACATAATAGCAAGTGAAGTGGTGGCAACTTCTACAAGTAACATGTCATCCTTTGACCCACTTTCTACATGCATATCTCCTTGGAGGCAAACTCCTACACTTGGAGGCAAACTAGGTTTGGAATATTTCTAATCACAGATGTCAGTATGAAAATGACAAAGTTTCTTCCTAGTATATTGTACGTATGTATTCCCCTTCCGAACGAAAGAATACATTTTCCGCCATTAAAATAATTTCCCAATAGTTTACGAGGAGCCTGTCTAATTAATTACTCAAATTTCAATCAATATGCAAATATTTATTCCACCACAATCATCATGAAGGGACATCAATGAACGAGACAAAGAGAGGCTGGCAAGCGATGACTAAGCAGATTGAAATCTCCAACTTTATATTGCTTATTTTTCACAAAATATAAGTAAGAGAATCTTCCTATTAAAATTCTAACTATAATATTGGTATTTTGGTATAGAGCAGAAACCAGCGGGGAGCTAGCTGACGCACCTACTTCCATCCAGCAAACACTTTAAAAATTCCATCGGATTTTGATTTTTTTTTTCATCATACAAACATAAAACTATGATAAAATTAGAAGAAAATGTCTTATCTTATTGATTTTTGTATTGGAATTGTGATAAAAATATCAAGGACGCGGATCCGGTGAGAAATAACGCTTAGATGATAACGTGAGAATACACACATACATGTAAAAATTCATGCACATGACACGATGTGCATGTAATTTTGTTTGTATGTGCATAAGTTTTCACTTACACATATAGTAAAAAATATATGCACATACATGTAAAGATCCATGCACATTTTGAGGTGTGCATGAACTTTTGCTATGTGCATGAATTTTAGTCACACACATAATACAAAAATATATGCACATACATGCAAAAATCCATGCACACTTTGTGATGTGCATGGATTTTTGTCTGTATGTGCATGAGTTTTTACTTACACATAATTACCATATAGTCACAAATTTATGTACATACAAGCAAAAATTCATGCATATCTTGAAGTGTGCATGCATTTTTGTCTGTATGTGTAGGAGTTTTTACCTACTAAAATTGTGCACATACAATCATAATTCCATGTACATCCGACATTCTCATATTCTCACCTAAGTACACATTCTCACATGAACCTTTTCCAAATATCAATAGGTGTTCGATTCCTATAAACTCTATCATTTTTTAACTTTTATCATTCCTTCCATATTTTTCTATTTTTTATTAAAAGAAAATTGAAAATCTTATATATATCTTCAAGCATTTCTAGTTAATTTTAATTATTAATAAAAAGCTCAATGACTCAAACGAAAAAATAAAAATGAATAAAATTCAGCCAAAAAAATCAATTAAAAATCACCCCTTCAACAAATTCTTCGGTCCGCCAGAAAGCCTCCCAAGTCCGTTTTCTTGGGTTTGCGCGGATTCGGCCCGCCCATCCGAGCATGAATGTTGGTCAAAGTTCAGCCCGGATCCCGCTCGAATTCGGATTTGCTCAGGTCTATCGTAGGTATAGAGGTTTTAGTACATTTGATTTAAGGTTACTTTAATTTATTCAAGTAATTCTATTTTAAATGTTGGTGTTTTATTTTTTAATTTTATCTATGCGTATTGAGTAATGCATTATCATTTTGTTTATTTGCTATTTTTATGTTTTTCATTAATCTCACACCTCTTTATTATGCTCTTCTCTTTTATAGTTCATCGTATCTTTTATTACAACAAGCATTCGGAAGACTGGAAAAACTTCAATTGTATACAATTACTATTGGTTTAGGATTTCCCTATAACACTAAAATACATAAACACAAGAGAGGATAGGAGAAGTATTCATGAATTTTAATATAATAATATACCCATTTATCTAAAATTTAAATGAGACTTAGAGCTTGTTTGATAGTTGGGTTTATAAAGAGTTTTTTATTAATAAAGATATTTATTAGATAAAAATAATATTAATATATTTTTATGAGTGTAATTAGTCTCTCTCATTTTTTTTTGATAAAGTGATTTATAATTACTTTCACAAAACATCGTTATATTGAAAAAATATTTATTCACAATAAAACCTTTATAATGACCTTAACCAAACAAACCCTTATTAGCAAAAAAGAATTCAGAATTCAGAATTTTATTTGTATGTGCATGAAATTTTGTTTGTATGTCGTGAATGAAGTAAAGGGGAATAAAAGAGTCGTTCTCAAAAGATTCTCTACAATATCTGAATCCGAAATAATCAACCAGTAAGTCGGACACCAAGCGATAAGATTAGAAGACCTAAAGATAAATAAATAAATTACAAAGACAAATACAAACCACCTAATTGTAAGTGAGTTTATACAAACAAAACCCAAACCCTCAACGCTCTCTCCTCTCTCTACCCATCCCTAATTTTCCCCCAAAATCTAAATCCCTAACCCTAAGCTCAATCACCAGCCAACTCGACCAATCCAATCCCTCTTGGTGCTTTAATAGTGTGCCCCTTTCTAAGCAATGACTAATCCTTCATTTTCGATCGTCAATCACGTGTGTTTTATCCTTGTTTCCTTGTGTGTGATGGGGTCAAATACTAGGGTTCCTTCGCAACGTATACGTTGTACGTTGCATTGTCGAAAGCCTAATCCAAGAAAACACCTTCCTCCCCTGCAAATATGGAGCTTGATTGTTGTCAAAAAATAAATTTTGTTGAATAGAGGTTGGTCCTCTTCCTCTACAATGGGAGAGTAATGAAAGAGAAAGCCTTTTAGGCTTCAAATTGACAAGAGGAAGGATTAATGTTCCTTGTTTTGCTTTTGCATGTGACATTTTTATCTTTGTAAAAGCTAATCAAATAACATGTACCAAATTTAAAACAATCATTGAGGAATTCCACTAGCTGTCAGGGCAGAAGGTTAACTATCACAAATTGACATTTCAAGTGACGAACAATATCACAAATACTCAAAAAACACATCTCCATCACATTCTAAACATCACTAACACTAACTGTCTTGAAAAATACATTGGTTGTCCAATCATAAATGGGAAAGTCAGCAAAGAAACATACCATGACATCATCCTCATTTCTCGTAATCAGCTTATAAAATGGAAACCTAATTCTTTATCACAAGTTGGTGATCTGTTCTTATCTAATCCAACCTCTCTACTAAACCAAATTACACAATGCAAAGTTTTATGTTGCATGCATTAACACACAAAGAACTTGATAGAATCAATAGGGGTTTCTTATGGAATAAATATAATAAATACTCCCCACTTATTGGCTGTGATAAAAATTTCAAACCAACCTCTAGTGGCGGCTTGGGTATTAGAAAGTATAAATACATGAACCAAGCCCTCCAAATGAAATTGTTATGAAAAATTATTGCTGAACTTGAAAATATGTGGGTCGTCAACGAGAAATACCAAAAGAACATGCATGCTATGAATTATCCTAAAAAATTTCACCTCTCATGGCAATGGGGTAAATTGATGAACCTCATGGATGATTTCAGAAAAGGCTTGTCATGGTTAGTTGGTGATGGCAAAATAATTAAATTCTGGACCGACTGTTGGGACCTTCCATCTAAGCTAATAGATGAAGTAAGGAAATAAGGAATATAAACTCGAAATTGAATAAAAATGTTAGTAATTATATTAATGATAATAAGACATGGAATACCCATGAATTGAGGAATATAATACCTCACCATATTGCTTCAATAATTGAAGATATCCCTCTACCAAAACATGATATCCAAGATCGGTTGTACTGGAAACCGAGTAAGAACGGTTGATTTTCAACCAAATCAGCATTTGAACTAGTAACAAATAAGAACACAAACAACTAAGATAATTGTGCATGTATCTGAAAACTGTATGCCTTCCCTATGGTTAAAAATTTTGTGTGAAAAATCATTAATAATAGACTTCCCACAAAAGCAAGGTTAAGTAACAAAGGAGGTGCAACTCCTTTACAATGTGATTCTTATGACAACTTGTATGAAGATCTAACCCACATTCTTGTTGATTTCCCGCATGCATTCTAGGAATGTTATTGAAAACATTAACAATAAACATATCGAACCCTTAGTACTTTTGACTCGACAAACAAAAGACCTTTTCAAATAATCAATGACATTGCAGCAAGCATGAATAAAACAAGAGTTCTCATAACTAGTTGTTACCTGGTGGTGTATATGGTACCAATGTAACTAGAAAATCTTTGGTCAAAACCCAAATGATCTGATTTATGATATTGTCGGATTTATCACAACCCAACTTCAAAACTGGAAGAAAACAAAACTTCCTCTAGATGACGATGATATCATCAAACAACCTAGAGGAGGACAAACAAACAGGGAAACTAGACGAATTAAATGGCAAAAATCAACAACTAATACTTACAAAATCACTTTGATTGATCTAAATTACAAAGCGGCGAAGCCTCGTCTAGATATATAATCAGGAATGAAAAAGTTGAACCAATAGTTATAGAATCAAACCAGATGTGGCAATAACTCAATACTGATGGCGGAAACAATTGCTCTCCGCCAAATAATTCAAAAGGCTAAACAATTAGGTTTTAAACTTATTGATGTCGAATGGCTAAACACATGTGTGTTATTAATGTTCTTACAAGTTTTTGGTACTACTCTTGGGAGATTGAGATGATTGTTTCGGATATCCGCCACGACCAACTTTTCATCTCGCATCTCGGAGTGTGGTTTAGCCACATCTTCAGATAGGTGAATGGCGTGCTGAGCGGATTGCGTTCCTAGAACATTCCTCCTTCGCGACTTCTCTTCACACAGATTTAGAACTTCAGGTTATTATCCGCAAAAATGCTCTAGAATGGTTTTCTAAGAGGTAGGGGTGTTCATCCGGTCCGGACCGGACCGGATTTTTTTAAAAGTGTGGACCGGAGACCGAAATTTATTTAAAAAAATTAATTAAATTCTTATTTAATATCTAAAAAACATTTATACTCCTAACTTATTAACTTAAGGAAAATATCTATAAAAAAATAACATTTAAACTCCTAACTTATTATTTTTTATTTTAAAAAAAAAAACGATCCAACCGGTCCAGACCGGTTTTTTCCGGGTTTGGACCGGACCGGAGACCAGACCGTAATTTCCCCGGTCTGGTCCGGTTCGGTTTTCGGGTCCGGGCCTATATTGAACACCCCTACTAAGAGGTATTAGGGACCAACCTATTTTTTTCAGAAATAATTCCTATAGACTAAGGGTTCGTTCGACAAATAACTTAATTCTACTTAAAAATACTTTTTCTCATTCCTCATACTTTTTTTTCAAAATTAAGTACCATGAGGTTCGTTCGGTAGTTCATCCTCATGAATGCTTTCATATGCTTCCACATGCTTTTCTTTACTTAAAAATAGCAAAAAAAAAAGATGGATTCCTATGCTTTTAGGTACTTATCAGATGCAAGTTTGGAATTTTTCCATCAACTGCCCCCGACCTCTAGTTCACCGCCGCTTCGAGAAGGCCCAATTTCATTCTCAAACACTGACGAAGCCGAAATCCATCTTCCTTCTGCCCCGATAATCTCGCATTTCGGCACCCCTAGCTCGCCGCCACATCGAAAAGCCCCAATTTCATCCTTGAACACCGACGAAGCCGAAATCCATCTTCCTTCTTCCCCGATAATCTCGCCTTTCGACACCTCTAGCTCGCCGCCGCCTCGGGAGGCCCCATTTTCATCCTTGAACACTGAAGAAATTGAGCAATCAAGAAGCCCCAATTTTCTAGGGTTTTGAGAAGAGACTAAAAATGACATTGGAATAGGATATGGTTAGCAACCAGTCGAAAAAAGAAGCCCCAATTTGTCTTTCGTGTACAAGTGCAGTATCAATGTCGTGGACATGAGTATAATTTATTTGATAGTGATGACCTTTGCAGTAAATTGGTCTAGGCTTTGGAAGTTGAAAATAGAGAAGGAGGTGGAAGAAGTTAAAATGAATTATAAAAAAATGAAAGTATGAAGCACTAATGGAGTTTGCAACAGATGAATGGAGTTTGCAACAGATGAATGGAGTTTGCAATCTAATGGAACCTCTTCAAGTTGGGAGGAGAAGATGACCACATGTAACTAAAGCAAAATTTCAGTTTTGGCTTTTTTTGTAATTTCATCCATTTATTTTAAAATTATGAACATTTATAAGTATTATTTATCGAACATACATTTTAAAAATAAGTATGTATTTCAGCATCAGATTAAGTACATAATTCAACATCAATATAAGCATCAACATCATCATAAGTATAAGTATCAGCATCAACACTTTCTTATCGAACATAGCCTAAGGCTCGGTTTGACAATAATATTTATAAAAACCTGTCTACTTATAATGTAATATTTTTTAAAATATTTTAAAATTTAAAAAGAATGGAAAAATACATATTTATAAATAAAAAAAGTCTTAATCCATATTTTTCCAAAGTACGTATCTATCTATGCCACTTGCGAGTTTTTTTTTTTTTTTGATATAACTTGCGAGTTGTTACTTGTTACTGTAATTTTCCCCAAAAGAAGGAAAAGAAAAATGGAATCATCCGGTAGAGGGAGCGTACGAGTCGCCGAGGATGAACATAAGAAAACAAGGATAATACGGACCCACTTTGTTCCTCCTCACACATTCATACAACAATCAAATATATTTGCTTCTACAAAATTACAAACTCCTCCAATTGGCTTCCATTTCTATTTGTTTACACCTATAAATTCTTCAATCCCCACATTATTGCTTCCTTCTAGATCTCGGCCTTCTTATTTGCCCACTTGCAGAGTTAGAGAGAGAGAGATTATAGAGTCAAGAGTTTCGCTAGCCTCCGCCTGGATTTCGTGTGTCCATGGAAGCATTTTTGCTTTGAGGACTGAAGATTCTTACAACCCAGATGAGTTTATGCTAGTATCTGCAATCTGTGTATCAATTTCTGATCTTGTTTGGTGCCTTTTCTCTGCCCTTTTGAGTTCTTTCCTTCTGGGTTTATCAAGTCTATTCACGGTTGATAACTTGGGCCAAAAAAGGAACTTTCTTTTTCTTTCTGTTTTTAAGTTCATACGGAGATCCTTTTGTGTTGGGAGGGGTTGTGCTTGTTCTGGTGCTTTGGGTTTCGATTTGTGGGTCTGTTCTGGCTGCCTTGAATTTTAGATGATTGTCGAATGTGTTCGTTGAAGTTTGTGAGGATCTTGATTGGTCTTGGACTCAGCTGGGAGAATTTTGGGAGCTGAATTGAAGTTCATGCTCAAATTAGGGTTTACATAGAGGAATAGCGAAAAAGAGGTTTTTTTTTACTCAAATTCCAGGTTCCAATTAGTACAAAAATGGAGGGCAATTTATCCGCAGGAAGTATGATGCCTGGTGGTCCTACCTATGTCGGCGTCGATTTACAAGGTTCGATGCGGATCAACCACCATCAACAGCCTCACGGCATGCAACACCACAGCCAGCCTCCACAAGGCTCAATGCCCCACCAATCCATCCATGATGTTTTTCCTCTAACAATGGGGCACCTCCATGACCGTGATCAGTCTAATTCCATGGCTGATTTCAACAAGATGGATAGAGGGAAGAATTCAGCTAGTGATGAGGATGAGCCAAGTTTCAATGAAGAAGGGGCTGATGAGCCAGGAAAGGGAAAGAAAGCAACCATTTGGCAGCGTGTGAAGTGGACCGATTCCATGGTCAGGCTTTTGATTACTGCTGTGTCGTATATTGGCGAGGATGCTGCTTCTGAACACGGGCCGGGAGGGAGGAGGAAGTATGCAAACTTGCAGAAGAAGGGCAAGTGGAAGTCGGTTTCGAAAGTGATGGCTGAACGCGGATTTTATGTGTCACCCCAGCAGTGTGAGGACAAGTTCAATGACCTGAACAAGCGGTATAAGAAACTGAATGATATCCTCGGGCGGGGTACTTCTTGTCAAGTTGTTGAGAATCCTGCTCTCTTGGAGATGATGGAACACTTGTCTGATAAAGCCAAGGATGAAGTCAAGAAGATTTTGAGCTCAAAGCATCTATTCTATGAAGAAATGTGCTCGTATCATAACGGGAACAGATTACATTTGCCACCTGATCCGGCACTGCAGAGGTCCCTGCAGTTGGCACTTCGAAGCAGAGATGACCATGAAGCTGGTGACTCAAGGAGGCACCAGTCTGATGAGGACGACCATGACTCGGAAAGCGATGACCATGAAGAATACGAGGACAATCCTTGCAGGAGGGGTTCATATGGGGATGCCTCTAAGAGAATGAGATTTGGACAGGGAAATGAAGATTTGGGTTTTCAAAATGCTTTTAACCCGCAGGAGTTGAACAAGAATTTTCTCATGCAGTCCCAAAATCCACATGGCGACGTGAATCTTGCTTTGTCAGAGGGACCAAAAACAGGTTGGTTGCAGAAGCAGTGGATCAAGTCACGCTCGGTTCAGTTGCAGGAACAGAAGCTACAGCTCGAGTTAGAGATGCTGGAACTCGAAAAGCAGCGCTTTAAGTGGCAGAAGTTCAGCAGGAAAAAGGATAGGGAACTGGAGAAGCTGAAGATGGAGAACGAGAGGATGAAGCTCGAGAATGACAGAATGGCATTGGAGTTGAAGCGCATGGAGGTAAGCATTAGGGGTAATCAGTGAGAACGCAACTCCTGCAATGCAAAATTTTCCCTAGAGCACAAAAACAAAACTTCTCCATGGTGGTATTATGCCAAATTATCATCAGGTTTGCACCACATTGTATGTTTGAGGAATTGCTGGGAAAGCAAGTTAATAATATTTTTGTAGGCTATTTATGTGACCTTTTTTTTCCTTTTAAACTTGGAAACTTCTGTATTCTCTGTCAGCGCCTTTTCTGTTGATGACGCCTAGGTGCAACTTCTGTTGTGGACATGAATGTGTTATGCTGTTCTTGCTGCCTTTTGTTTCTTTCATCATAATTGATGGATCAAGAACCACTAAGTAGAATTTGGAGCCATAGAGAACTATGAGAATCTAGCTTGAATTTTCAAATGTTCTTTGTGTGCGCGTCTTGGATGAGAAGCTTTTAGGCAACTTGCCAAACAAGAAGGAAAAGAAGAATTCAGAATTGGCCTTATTTAGTTGTGTTTGGATCTCAATGACAAAAGTTGGTGCTTGTTTGTGGGCGCATCATCCTCTTGCAACTTTTTGGTTTCTTTGCTAAGCAAATTTTATGTCATTCGGACTGAAGAAGCTTTTTCTCTCAATCTTTCACTTTCACTTTCACATTTGGGTTTGCAAGTTGTCTATTGTTTTGTGCAAGAGCAGCAATATTAAAAGTGTGCCTCCTTTTGATATAGAACGGGGGCAAATCCACTTAATTTCTTATTTGATATTCTCTCGGTAAGAAAATAATTGTCTTTTTAGTTTTTAATTTTTATCTACAAATACACGTCTTTTTAGCATTTTACTCTTTAATTTACACATTTGTCAATATATATATATATATATATATATATATATATATATTTATTTATTTATTTTTAAGAGTCTAGTTACATATTAAATTAAGTCATTTTCATACATATATTATATGTTTTATAATTAATTTTATTATATTTTGTATTTCTTTTATATGTCTTCCAATTTAATGATGATAAGAGACTATTTTCAAGGTACAACAAATAACTGAAATAAGTGGAGCAAGAATGAAATAACGGATATTTCGCCTGGTAACCTTGAGGTATGGTAAATTTTGCGAAATACCCAACTCTTTTACATACTTCTCCAGGTAACCCCGAGGTTTGGTTTTATTTCGCCATATACCCAATCGTTAAAACTTAGTCTGTTTCCGTTAATTTTAAAAAAAAAAATAAAAATAATCACTGAACAAAAATTAAATTTCGCGAAATACCTCTTCTCTTTCTCCCTTGTCTCTCTGTGTCGTCTCTCCCTTGTCTCTCTGTGTCGTCTCCAGCGAACCACCGAGAACTCTCAAACCTCACCCTCTTCGCTGACGGTGGCTCGTCGAATCCGGCGACCACGACGGTGAGCACGGCGGCGCGGTGAGCAAGGCACCGGGCGTCAGCGCGAGTGGGGCAACACAGCGTCGGCGGTGGCTCGTCGGTGGCTCGTCGGCTCGTTAGTTCGTCGATTGGCGGGGCTACTAACCAAGGTGTGTGTATATTTCAGATTCCTGGAAACTTAGGGTTATGGTTGTTTTGACATTTGGGGATTTAGGGATTTTGAAATTTAGGGTTCCTAGAACATAAATAAAATCAGAATTTATCTTGAAATTTAGGATATCAGTATACCCCATTGATCTTGTGATTAATCTTGTAATAGAATTTCAGTTTACTCTAAACAAGCTTGAGTATGAATTTATTTTGTCGTTGATATTGTAATAGAATACGTTGATTTTGTAAATAGAGTATAAGAATGATATACTTTCAAATAAGGTAGTATGATGGTGAATGGACTGTTGAATTCGATCGGGTTATAATCGTTTGAGTTTGATTTGGTTCAATCAAATTGATGTAAAATGAATGCACTATATTACATCTATGGCTTGTTGATGCTGAAAAGTTTATATTTGTTTCTCTCTTGTAGAATGGAAGATAAAATATTGCTGAGATTGCGGTACATTCATGTTGAATATTTGGATATAGTGGTGGATGATCCCGATAGGTGCAATATTTTGGACATATTTGTTGATTTGATAGAAGGTGCTGAAAAGAAAGGGATGTTCCTTCCTGCACATCCAACTTTATGGTATTCACATTGCTCTCAAACTTTTCAGCTGGAAAGTGACAATGATGTTGTGAAGATGTTCACTGTATTTCATGGCCAGAAGTTGATTCAATTGGATATTGGATCGGCTGAGTCACAATCTAAGAATCTTGAGTTGGCACGAGGTTTGATTGAATCAAAGAAATCTGCAGAAAACTCATTACTTCCAATGTCAAGTCATGGTAGTCAACCTACTTCTAGTAGGAGAGTGGCTGCCACCTCTGCAAGTAGAAGAGGAATTTATGCTCCAAAATCAGTAAGTACTTCCCATTCAATTGGTAGCCACCCTATTTCTGGTGATCTTAGTAGGACAAATATTGTTGGACAACCCGCAATTGTGTTGCCTGATGCTGTGTTGCCCGATATTATGTTATCTGATGTTGTGTTGTCTGCAACTGTGGATAATGATGCTGTGTTGCCTGATACTGTATTGGCTGAGGTCGATTTGCCTTTTGTTGTTCCCTCTGTTTATATACCTGAAGTTGATGTGGCCTCTGAAGATAACTCTGAGTGTAGCGATGAAAGTGATAATGAAGACTACTTTGATAGACTATATGATAATGGAGAAACAGATGGTGATCATAACTTTGGGAGAATCAATCTTAAGGTATGGATGATTTTTTCTGACAAGGATCATTTCATGGATGTTTTGAGGGATTACTGTGTCCAGGAGGGTTTCTCTGTTGTAGTATTAAAAGCTGAGACAAAAAGGTATACAACTTTGTGTGGAGATTCGAACTGTAATTGGAGGATTCATGCATCAAGATTATCAGATGAGGTTACATGGGCAATAAAATCACTCGGTGGGAATCATACTTGTCTTAAACTGGGCTTGTATAATCCCATGGCAAGTCCAGAATGGGCATCACGGAAGATTCTTTCTAAGGTGATAGGATATGAAGAGATCAAGGGAAAAGCACTTCAAACCCACTTACTAGGAAACTATGGTATAAAAATGAAGACAACATCCTTGTACAAAGCTAGGACACTTGCCATCAAGATGATTAAAGGAGATGATGACACTTCTTTTGGGAGTATGACTGGCTATTGTGAGATCCTAAAATTGTCAAATCATGGCTCAAAGGCTCATATTGTTTGGAAAAATGTTGAAGGTGATCCTGAGAAACCGATACAGTTTAAGAGTGTCTTTATTTCTTTGAAACCAATGATTGATGGACTCATTCAAGGATGTAGAGCCTTGATCGGAGTAGATGGAGCTCATTTAAAGGGAAAATATGGCGGGGTTGTTTTGTCTGCTATTGGTGTGGACGGTGATAAAAGTATTTTCCCTTTAGCATATGGAGTATATGAGAATGAAAGTAAGACCACATGGTCTTCTTTCTTCTATCGTCTGAGGGATGTTTTAAGTAATTCCGATCGAAATAATTGGTGTATAGTGTCGGATAGACAAAAGGTATTGTATGTTTTTATGTTGTACTATTTTAATCATTTAAATACTTGGTATTCATTAACAATGACTGCTTTTATGTTTTAGGGAGTTGAACCGGCTCTTAGGGAAGTGTGGCCCTCGGTTTCAAGGCGCTATTGTGGCACACACCTATGTGCCAACTTCAAGAAGGCGTTTCCTGGAAAGCCTAAGAGAAATCTGTTTTGGAAGTGTTGCAAAGCGTTTTCTGAGTGGGAATACCAATATGTAATTATGGCTTCTGCCCAAGATCAAGAATAACGAGACAGTACACCCAATTTCAAGCTGCAACTATATATCTAATGCCATTGGACACCAAAATTCAAGCTCTTCTCATAAGTGGGTTTCATTGAAACCAATTACACTGCTGCAATCAAATCCCAAGAGCACAAATAATATTAATAGGATTTGACAAGGGAAACCTAAGTTAATTTTGACAATAAAAGAAACCTCAAGAGTTGTGTTCACAATCAGCTCAGTGCGCACAAGCGAAGTTACAAAAGGCGTACACTACTAGTGCTACAATAACACCGATAACCCAAGAGCATAGAACAAGTCTCATATAATTTTCTGTCTTCAAGGTACATATTTTCGTCTTCAAGGCACAATTTTCAGCAGTGAGTTCCTTGACCTTCATTTTCCATATCCTCTTCTTCACTTTCATCTTTGCAACCTTCTCCTCAAGCGTCTTCGCTCTTAATTTAAAATCTTCATTCGCATTATCCACTTGTTGTATACTCGACCCCGTAGTAGAAGTGTCATTAACACACCATTTAAAAAATCAAATTGTGTATATCCTAAGATCAAATCATAAACTAAGTAAAATACATACATAAAATTTGACACAGTTTTAAGAGACATACATACCTTCCACCTAGGACACTTATAAAAGTGTTTTCCATAGCTAGGTTTGTTTTGGTCAGTCACCCTCAAAACCACAGCGGGCAGTTGGTGCTAGCAAAGAACCCTTTCATAATTTTTGTCATACATTCGCCAACTTGTCGACGATTGATCACTCATTCTTCACAACAATAACGAAATTACTAGCACCATGAACAATCCTATAAAAAATAGTTTACTTCTTATGAACAAATCCAAACAGTCAAACAACATACGAGCACCATGAACAATCCTATAAATAAGCATGAAAGCATAGATGCAACAATAATTCATGAATAAACCAGCCACTAGAAGCAGTGCTTAGAGATCGAAGGAAGTTGCATCAGGAAACAAATTTAAACCAGCAAACGCTTTTTCGCATGTCTCGTTATTATTGGAAGTAATTATGAACACATCATGGTTCATAGCCAAAGTTTGTGACAAGCTGCAGCCATCATAAGTGAACATAGCAAATTTCGTTTTACATCAATTTGATTGAACCAAATCAAACTCAAACAATTACAACCCGATCGAATTCAATCGAATACAGCCCAATCACTTAGTCAAATTCAACAACCCATAAGCAACAGAAGAAGAATTACTTTAGTCAATTCAACAATCCATTCACCATCATACTACCCTAACCCTAAGTTTCCCGGAACCCTGAATTTCAAAATCCCTAAATTTTAAGATAAATTCTGATTTTATTTATGTTCTAGGAACCCTAAATTTTAAAATCCCTAAATCCCCAAATGTCAAAACAACCCTAACCCTAAGTTTCCAGGAATCTGAAATATATACACACCTTGGTTAGTAGCCCCACCAACCGACGAACTAACGAGCCGACGAGCCACCGCCGACGCTGTGTTGCCCCACTCGCGCTGACGCCCGGTGCCTTGCTCACCGCGCTGTCATGCTCACCGTCGTGGTCTCCGGATTCGACGAGCCACCGTCAGCCGTCAGCGAAGAGGGTGACGTTTGAGAGTTCTCGGTGGTTCACTGGAGACGACACAGAGAGACAAGGGAGAGACGCCACAGAGAGACAAGGGAGAAAGATAAGAGGTATTTCGCGAAATTTAATTTTTGTTCAGTGAATTTTTTTTTTATAAATTAACGGAAACAGGCTAAGTTTTAACGATTGGATATATGGCGAAATAAAACCAAACCTCCGGGTT
Organism: Rheum nobile; assembly: GCA_027886185.1. Taxonomy (NCBI): domain Eukaryota; kingdom Viridiplantae; phylum Streptophyta; class Magnoliopsida; order Caryophyllales; family Polygonaceae; genus Rheum; species Rheum nobile. The sequence continues at coordinate 934,197 of WOAB01000207.1, read as the reverse complement.
ACCTGGCGAAATATGTAAAAGAGTTGGATATTTCGCGAAATTTACCATACCTCAGGGTTATCAGGCGAAATATCCGATGAAATAAAATAGTACAAAGGCCAACTTAAGCTTGGATGTGTGACCGACCATGAACTAATGAAGCAGCAAGAAGGCGGTGGGATTGATGAAGAATTACAGGGATAAATTTGCCAATTTATGGGCCTATGGGCCCATTGGGCTTCTGATCTCTTGTAATAAGTTTTGAATGGCTTCTGATGAGAGTGGGATGTGCAAGCAATCCTGTCCATCAGCATTTGTTCGTGTTTCTCTCCACATGTTTGATATTGCTAGACGCATAAAGAGCTTATTTCATACTCCCTCCGTCCCATTAACTTCTTTTCATTTTATTTGGATATATTGTTCATAGTTGAAGAAAATTTTTAAGATTTCTTTCAATATATAAGAAAAAAATATAGTCATGTAGTTTGATTCGTCTCAACGAGTATTTTAATAATATCAAAAAATTATAATTTTTATTAATATATAATTACAGATATTAACGGTATAAAACACTGTTCGGCAAATGTGCCGAGGTCAAATGAAAAGTTCTATCTGGGACAGAGGGAGTAGAAAATACGAAGCAACTTTACATGTTTGATATTGATAGATTAAAGATAGCCATTGATTACATAATCTGACGATGCTTTTGAAGCAAAGCTTTCTTTGATCCAAAGCCTTACATCAGAAGCTCAAAACCGCATCTGCAGATTCAAACCAAAGGCAAGGGATGTTGAAGCAAAAATGAACATGCCCAGCATTAATAAACATTAAAGATAGCCAACCAAAAACCCACCCAACTCTTAAGCACAAACAAATCTTTACTAATTACATCTTCCTCTTAATAGCTTTCTACACTTGATTACGTAGGTAGAGAAAATCAGATTCCAAGCAGAGCCATTACATTCTCTATCTTAATTCTTGGGTTATAAAGAATGGTAATATGTATAATTTGTGAAAATGTTGAAATCCTTTCTTGCTGGAATACAGTTTATTTATTCATTTAGTTTTGCTTGTCACGGTTATGTTTGATCAGTTTGAATTTTGCATTCTTCTGATTGTGTGAATAGTTGTGGCCGTTTGCCCCAACGAAAGTCTAAACAGACCCAATCCCTGCAAAAATAATAAATTGTACCGGAAATTTTGATGGTATATAAAATTGAGTGGTGACTTATCTCACGATGGACAAGCTCGATTATCTCCCACGTTAATATTTTCATACACGTCTCCAAGAAGAGTCGAACTCAAGATATTTGGATAGAACTCTTAAGGAGTCTAACGCCAAATTACTAGACTAACTGAATGTTAGTAGACGAGCTCGATTATATGTATAGATCGATCTAACAAATTTCAAGCATACTCCATTAGCCGGTACGTTTTTTTTTTTGGATGAAACCATATATATGGACGTTACTTTTTTTTTTCTTTTTTTTTTTCGATGAGGAAAGAAATTAGACTAGCCTAATGTCTTAACATAGGTCAGCCTAGAACATTCTTCCAGATGAGAACACGAAGTTCTGAATCAAAAGTGAGATCAGACATATGAGATGAAAAGCTGAGTTTAGTAATATGATCAGCGGAACGATTCACCTCTCAGAAAATATGTTTGATACAGACATCTTGGAAAGAATGGAAGTCAAAGAGGATATTTGCGACAACTATTTCGATTTCCCAATGACAAGCCCAAATGCCTTTAAGAGAGTTATAATGCAAAGATTGTCTCATTCAATTTCAATTAAAGAAAGGTTAAGTTGTTTAGCTTTAATAATGTTTTGCCTGAGAGCCAATGCTTCAGTCATTAAAATAGTATTATAGCCACAATGGTTATTTTCCATGTGTATTGTTTCCGCTTTATCATTTCTAATAATGACTCCCAATCCGGCTTCTCCACTGTTAAGTTTAGATCCATCAAAATTAATTTTATAGTAATTTGATTGAGGTTTAGTCCATTTTAAGTTTCTTTTTTTCCTAATTATTCCATTATTTTTCCTTGGGTTAATAATATATTCATCATTAATGATTTTTGTTTTCTTCCAGTTTAAAATGAGATTTTGAATGTAATTCTTAAGATTTTTGATTTTATCCGCAGCCGAATAGTTAAAAGTAATTTGGTTCCTATTAATCCAAAGTCCCCACCAGGTAGTGGCAAGACAAATAATTTCATCCCTAGATAGTGAATTATTGATTTCATTCATTAAAACTTTGGGTGTTTTATTGCATATGTTAATATTCGTAATTAATGATTCAATATGACTATTTTGTAATTTGATGTGTTTGAGGGTGAAATGACATTGGAATAGAAAATGAATAATATCTTCGACATGATTGTTACAACAGTCACATGCTAGTGGAACTGCTACATGTTTTTGTGTTAATCTAAGTTTGGTTGGTAATCCGTCATGACATATTTTTCAAAGAAAGTTTTTGACTTTTGGATAGATATCAAGTTTCCATAACCAAGAGTATTCATTAGTTGGATGATTTTGCTGTTTGGTTATCATTTCAAATGTTGTTTTTGTGGAAAACCAACCGTTAATACTAGGTTTCCAATATAGCCTATCAATAATATCATTATTCGGTATTGGGATCTCCATAATTTTCTTGGTAGTAGAGGTATTAAAAATATTGATTAATTTACTATGGTCCCATTGTTTATTTATAATGAAGTCACTAATAGTTGAGTTCAAATTTGGTAAAATGTTTGGTAAGCGTTCATTTAGTAGATGAAAATCATTAAGCCAATTATGTTGCCAAAAGTTAATAGCTTTTTCATCACCTACCAGCCACTGAAGACCATCTTTGAATTTAGTTCTTAGTTGTAGTAATTGTGACCATTGCCAGGAGAGATTGCCCCTTTTTTCATAAAGTAATATGTTGATATTTTTTAGATATTTTTCATTGATAACTTTAACCCATATATTATCAGGTTCAACAAAGACTTTCCATATGAGTTTCATTTGTAATGCTTTATTCATATCTTGGGTTTTCCTGATACCAATACCACCATTGGCCTTACTTTTACATATTTTATCCCATCCTATAAGATTTTTATGACTTGGATCTTTGTTCCAGAGGAAATTTCTATTTGTTTTATCTAGTTCCATGTGAATGTGAGTTGGTAGTATAAAACATTGTATACGATAATTTGGTTTAGCGGCTAGATTTGATTTAATAAGAGTTGCTCTACTTTCAAGAGATAAGGAATTTGCTTTCCATTTGGAAAGTTGGTTGGTAGTATTAGTCACTGTATTTTGAAATGTTTCTCGATTAACTTTACCATTAATAATTGGGCAACCCAAATATTTTTCGAGTGAAGTGGTGCTAGGTATGTTAAGTACAGAATGTATAATATTTTTTAGATTGCTAGGCGTGTTACTAGTGGCTTGAAATGCCGATTTATGGTAATTAACACATTATTCTGAAATGTCACAATAGTTTTCAATAATTTGTTTAACTTTGATACAAGCGGTTTGATTTACTTTAGCAAAGATTAGGATATCATTAGCAAAATCTAGAAATGGTATATTAGTGCCCATTATAGAAATTTGAATCCCAAATTTGGTTGCGATTAAGGTTACCTTATTGTTGTAATTTCTATGCCAAAACTTCAGCACCAAGGATGAATAAAAATGGGGATAAGGGATCACCTTATCGTAGTCCTCTTTGAGGGAAGAAAATATCAGTTGGTCCATTGTTAACTAAAACTGAGAAAGATACGGTTTCAATGCATTCTTTGATCCAACCTACAAACTGGTCAGAGAATCCAAACTTTTTGAGTACTGATAGGATGAAGTGCCATTCTATTTTGTCATATGCTTTTTCCATATCAAGTTTGATGGCGATCCATCCTTCCTTTTCTTTTTTGGCCCGGAAGGAATGGAAAATCTCACGAGCTATTAAAATATTATCTTGAATGGCACGGTTAGCGACAAATGCTCCTTGTAAGGGGTGGATTAGTTTGTTTAGGATTGGTTTCATTCTTTTTGTTAATATTTTAGAAATTGCTTTATAGATAGTGGAGCATAAACTGTTGGGTATGTAATGATTTGAAGAATTAGGGTTGTCACATTTAGGAATTAGTGTGATAAATGTATGATTAATTTGTTTTAAAATTTTTCCAGAATGAAAAAAGCTTTTAATGGCTTTGATAACCGTTGGTCCAATAATATGCCAATATTTTTGGTAGAATAAAGCAGACATTCCATCTGGAGATTTATTGTTTCCAATGTTGAAGATTACATTTTTAATTTCCTCATTTGTAATACTTTTGGTGATTTCTTCATTTTCTTGATCCGAAATTTCATTATGTATATTCCCAAGATAGTCATGTAGAATATTTTGATTGATAGATCCTTTTTTGAATCTTTTTTCAAAATCGTTTCTGATTTCATTTATGATATTTTCAAGACTGATGGTAATCGTTCCATCTTGTGTTCGGATTTCGGATGATTTTCCTACTACGTCTACCATTTGCTATTCTACGAAAGTAGTTTGTATTGGAATCAATTAGTTTGATATGTTTAGTTTTGGCTCGTTGACTCCAGTATTTTTTCTGAAAGGATAGTAAAATATCTTTTTTTCCAAATAAGTCTAGTTTGTTTGGATATAAGGTAAGGAGTAGGATTAACAAGGATATTCTTTTGTATTTTAGATAGATCCTCTTCAATTTCTTTGAGTTGTTTAAAAATATTACCAAATGTTGTTTTATTCCATTTTTTAGCATTGATTTTAAAGGCCATGGTTTTCTTAACAAGATTGTACATATGTGCTCCTTGAGTATCTAGTCTCTATGCTTGTTTAACTACATTTTCGAAGTCTTTCCTTGAAGTCCACATTTTTTCAAATGTAAAAGGTTGTGCTTTAAATGGGTTAGGGTTTTCAAATTCTAGTGAAATGGTACAGTGGTCAGAAGAATAAATGCATGATTTTTAGTAAACATACCTGAGAACCATTGAAGGATTTGATCATGAATAAGAACACGATCTAGTTTTTCAAAAATATTATTAATTTCCGTAAAAATTTTCTTCCAAGTGAATTCTCCTCCTTGTGAAGGAATTTCTAGTAAATCACAGTTATTCTTGAATTGCTGTAATCTTACAAATTTAGAAGGTAATGGATGGTTCCCTCCTTTTTTTATCGGTGATATTACTAATTTCATTAAGGTCCCCAATAATAACACATCTTTGCATACCCATTTGCCTATCCCGGACGCCCCATGGGAGGATATTAGTATGGACTTTATCACTGGTTTGCCCATGTCTAAGAAGGGGAGGGACTCGATATTTGTGGTAGTTGATAGGTTTTCTAAGATGGCTCACTTCATTGCATGCAAGACTACTAATAATGCTTCTGAGATTGCTTCTTTATTTTTTGAGCATGTTGTTAGATTGCATGGTATTCCTAGGAGTATAGTGTCGGATCGTGATGCTAAGTTTGTGAGTTATTTTTGGAAATCTTTATGGGCCAAGCTGGAGACTAAGTTGTTGTTTTCTACTAGCTATCACCCTCAGACGGACGGCCAGACGGAGGTTACTAATAGGACTCTAGGTGCTTTATTGCGTACTATGTTAAAATCTAACCTCCACAAGTGGGAAGAGTGCTTGCCTTTTGTTGAATTTTCATATAACAGCTCCATGCACTCGGCTACGCAACAGACTCCCTTCCAGGTGGTCTACGGCCTCAATCCGCTCAACCCCTTGGATCTCGTACCACGACCAATGAAGGAAAAGGAAAGCATCAAGGGAGTGGAGCGTGCAGACCAGGTCAAGGCCCTACATGAGAGGACGAGGCAGCAGCTGGAGTGGAGGTCCGAGCAAATAGCAGCGCAACGCAACAAAAAACCAACGATCGGTTGTCTATGAGCCATGCGACTTGGTTTGGCTGCACTTGCGCAATGAACACTTTCCATTGAAGCGACGCAACAAGCTGGATGCACAAGATGATGGTCCTTTCCAGGTGCTACAACACCTTGGGGCCAACGCCTATCGCTTGGATTTACCCGATGACTATGGTACACATCCTACTTTCAACGTCGCTGATCTTTCTCCTTATACGCCTCCTGCTTTTGACGACGAGGAAGAAGCGGGGATGCTTCGCTGCCAAGAAGGGGAGATTGATAGCTCCATGTCCCCCTCGATGACGGCGAAGGACGAAGCGGAGGCAATGGGGGTGCGCTCGAATGTCCCGATAACAAGAGCTCGCGCAAGGGCAATGGAATGCGCGACTCAATCATTAGTCTCTCGGGCTTACGCAAGTGACTCGGGTTCATATAGTCCTAAATGGGTCCTTCTCTTGACCTATGAAGGGTTGGGTGAGGTCCCGCCTTAGCCTCCCCCGCCGAGGAGAGCCAAACACAAAGTAGGAGTACATAAGCTTTTCTGCGACCGCGGAAACCATTCCCGCGACTGCGTAATATCACACTGGCGGATGGCTCTACAAAAGGTTCTCCACGACCACAGAAGACATAGCCGCGACCGCGGAATTGTTACTGGCGATCGCGTCTTTTACAGAAGGTTTTCCGCGACCGCGGAAACTGGACCGGGCTTCAACGATTTAGACATTTTTTCTAAACTTATTATTATTTTATTTTTATTTCTAGTAGTTATTTAAGCTAGAAAACCCTAGTTTGTTATGTTATGCAGATTTTGAGAATTAAGTTGAGTCATACTCCTTTCCAAAATCCCTTGCATCTTCCCTACGATCCCAAGGATCTAACTATCTCGTAGCTCGTCGCTTCGAGCAATCAAACACCGTCTCTTCGGTATCTCGCGATCCTCACGTTGACCCCTACATCCATCACTTTGGACGAGTTTTGGCCATCACTTTGGCCTGTTTCACGCATCTTCAAGACCTTTAAAGGCTATCTCTTTAGCCATAGGAAAACCATCTCTTTATTTACGCAAGAGGAGAATCGACTACAAGCTTGAGGAAAAGAAGATCCTGCAATTGTAACGACACTTTCAGGGGTTGTTCGCATCAACAACCTCCGACTCCATATATATTGCATTTCTCGTGCTCCAAGATGTGAGCCCCTATGTTTAATCATTACTATAGAGTTGGCTATTGTTATCATTAGCTTTGGGAGCGAGGTTGCGTGCTTATCTCTACTAAATCCTTTCATGCAATTCCATTGGTCAGTGTTAATGTAATATCCAACTCAAATTAGAAGGGCAATATAATAATTTTTTTATAATATTAATAAAAGTTATGAAATTTATTTTATAGAGGAGTATTTTAAATATTTATTAACTTAAGTTCAAAAATTATGTTGAGATACTTTTTTGTACAAATGGGTTGTAAAAGTATAGTGTAGAAATAAATAATTAAGCATAACCATGAATGTAATTTTGGAGTTTTTGAATATTATAATAGAGGTTATAGGATTTATCATGTTATTCTATATAGGGATATAATAATACTTAACTAAGTATGCTATCTCTTTAAGTCTTGAATTATTTAAATTATGTTAACCTTATGTTAATAATAATTTAAATAAATTTATCAATTTAACTTTAATTACTTATATTAATATTAACAAAATGTTGATTAAGATTTAAAAATGGTTAAGTTAATAAGAAAAAGTGATTTAAGCTTAGAACTAGCCTAAGTTAATTTTTCTTTCATAGTATATTTGGGTTAAAATGAATAAATAAACTTAGGATAATGTTATAAATGAGTTTGGGTAATTTTTACAATTTTTGAATAGTAAAAAAGGGGCATTTTTGCCATAACGTGAAAAGTTGGGCAAAAATATGCAAATAAGTCAAATAAGGGGGAGGCTAATCGCGAGAACATGCCACTTCTTCAACCTTCCACTCGCGCGAGCTGAGGTCCACTTCAATGTCGATTTTCGTCCCGATTTCAACTCGTTTTTTATTCAATTTTTTTATAACCTGTGTGATTTGTAGATAAGGTCGACACGCATCTAGTCCCACAATTATTGAGTTGTAATTCCTCACTATCTGCTCGAATTTGAGCAGGGAAAGAAGACACGTCAAAATTATGTGGCTCTCGTATTTCTGGAAATTGGCACAGATTGAGATAAATTAAATCGCGTGATTTGCGTAATTGTGTCGTTGACACCCCAAGCTACAATAACACTATAAATACCCCTTCAACCGTCAACCATTTTCATCCAATTTCACGTTTTAGGCTTTGACTACATTTCGAGTTTTCGTGAGTTCTAGGGTAAAATTCTCCCTTGTTAGAGCATCTCTAGGCTTCTAGCTACGATTAAAGTGTCCAAATCTTCGTCTTGAAGTCAAAAACCCAACGACGCCAACCACGAGCCATTTGGTGGCCAATCAAGGCCGAATTGAGCCAAATTGTGTTCGGCCACTGTTTTGGGTATATGCAAATTCGGTTCATGCATTTTTTACGTTTAATCTTGATTAGATGAATAAATAAGATTAATTGGGGTAAAATTATGTTAATTAAATTTTATTAGTATTGCAATTAAATTAAGTATAATTTTATTCTAATATTTGGGTTAAATAATTTCATTATTTAACATTATAAGGCATGTAATATATAGTTAAATTGTTAATTAATATTATAAATAAATTAATAAAGTTTATTTTATTTGTAACCGGATAATTTTGAATATACGACTATGAGATTTATAGTATCGTATAAATATTCGGTATGTTTATTATAAATAAATTGATTTATTTAAGATTAAATCAATTTAAAATTGAACCCGATATACATTTGCGTTCAATTTATGTTTATGAATAAATTATGTTATTATAATTTGTTTTTGTGTGAATTGGGTACGTCTTGGAATCTCTATTGGGAACGGAAACGAACTTGGAATCCAGTTCATTGAATCTAAGCAACCTTCTTCCGCACAACGTTATGCCGTTCAATCGACATCTTAATATGAGACAAGTGGGGGTTCGCTCTTGCATTTATTTCATATTTTTCTTAATTGACAATTAATTAATGTTTTAATTAAGTCGGGATAAATATTGTTAAAATTGTATTTGAGAACTTGTGTAATATAATGGTGTGGATAAATATGAATTATATAGTTGGTTGTATATATTGCTAGTGATGACCCTTATATATGTTGTTATTACTATTATAGGGTGTTAATTGAACTTTTGTGTGGACTTGTATGCTTAGTTAGCACGAGTATTCGTAAGAATGTTATATACCTCGCGAGGTTTAGTTGTTTCTGTATAACTCGGTATTAGGAGGAATATTGCCCAAATACTTTTGGTCATGACTTTACCCTTATTCAAATATAAGTGGTAGTGCACTTAGCTAGTGCCGTTATTTGGGATTCGTCTCATGATATATCTCGTACTGAGATTGAAGTGGATTAAAAGCTTTAACGTAATGCACGTTTCGAAATTAAAGAAGATAAGTGCTTCTATGCACATAAATAATATACTTTGGGCGAAAAGTACAACGTGGAAACCGTTCGGGCTCCTGTCTAAAGTAAGTCCCATTTCCAATTTGAATTCACATTATGCGGTGAGGTTGGTTAAGGACCCAAATAGTCAAAGATGTCATTTTTAAAATCTTGTTGTGATAATTATAAATGTTCCCAAATAAATACATATAATTCCCATAAGACATAGTGTTATTGGAGTCTTCTCTTGATCGAATCATATATTTTCTATGTTTTTGTTTAAGTATTGTAGTTGTATACCGTTTATCGCGTATTATTCGAGAAAAAAGGGTAGTAACCATATATGACTACATAGAACCTCACATAAATATCATTGCATAGTATTTCATTAGACTAACCAACCTTTCTTTTTCTTGCATGGTTGACTAGTGTCATCCGTCCCATACAACACATCAATTGTTGGTCTCAGACTACCTTGAAGTAACAAATCGAAGACGAAGGTTTGCAGTTGAAGGTTTTGTTTTAAAGTAATATTATGTTAAAGTTGCTTAGCATCGATTACTCTTCTTAATAAATGTAATATTGTTTATATAAGTCTTCCGCTGTAACTTCATAGTAATTTGTAAAACTAGTCTCCTCAATTTACGAGAGGAATTTTAATAAGATATTGGGTATTCTTTTAACAAGTCTTTCGCTATTTACTCTTTATTATAATTGTATTTTAGCATAATTGTTCAAATTAGAGCCTACTATGGCTTTGGACTTATAAGTCGGAGTCACTAGCGTATGGCACTACCGACATAAGTCGGGGGTGTTACACCTTCATCCGAACTTAGATGAACCTATGCCATGCTCTCACTTTCTATCCTCTAATGTTGCTCCCTTGTTGGCTAATTAGATGTTCATCTTGGCCTTGATGAGTATTATTCTTCACTTTTTCATGACAATAGACAATTTTATGCATTGCTCTTACACTTCTTGTGACAATCAAGCACCATTCATTCACTACATCAGACCATTTGTTTAATCACTTTTATAATTGTTGCAATGTAAAATAGAATCAATCCTCCTTTTAGATATGAGATGCTTCATCAGCTATCGAGGATTATGAAAAGCTTGTATCGAAAGTATGGAGCTACTCCATGCATGGATCATATATGTTTCGTATACAAAGAAAGTTGACTTTACTAAAAAAAATACTCTAAATCTTGATCCAAAACCACTTTTAATCACAATTTTTGGGTTCTAGAGAAGACTTGAGAACAAAAATGACGGGCCCAAGCACAATTTCTGTTATCACCCAATTGTGATATTACCATAAATCACTTGAAAACCTAACGGTTAGACATAACAACATTCTCAATTTCCAACACACATACTAGAATCAAAGGGCGAAAGTAAACCATTGCATGTTGGCGGATCGTAGTACAAAATAATAACAAAAGCCAAAATACGTGTTGTTAAACAAAATATATTAAAATTCCAGACTAGAGATGGTGTCTTGATTTTTTATCAAAACCAAATCCAACAAGAGATATTAAAGGAGCTTGGGTTACAATTCTTATATAATTTCCATAATGTTGTTCACCGGTAACCCTTGCCCCTAATTTGTAAAGAAATCAGTGATGAGGACAACATAGTCCTACTTAAAATCCCAACTGTTGGGGATATCCATTTGGATGCTCCTTATCTTTCAAATGATAAGACTCCCGAACCTGATGGATTCCCAATAGATTTTTGTAAGCACTACTGAAATGTTGGTGGTTCTGTTGTCAACACCACAACTACCTTTTCCATTCAGTTCAAATCTTAAAAGAAACAAATCATGCATTGATTGCACTCATTTCCATAGTAGACTCTTCGATAACCATTAACTACTACAGACTGATTAGCTTATGCGATACACAAACAAGATTATTACAAAATTGAGAGAAAATAAGATAAACCTCTTCTACCAAATATGATTCACCCCCTTCAAGGGGCTTTTGTGGAAGGAAGACTTATCCAAGATAACATTTTAATTGCCCGTGAAATCTTCCACTCTTTCCATAAAAAGAAAACTAGAAAAACATGTTGGATGGCAATTAAAATTGACATAGAAAAAGGCAATGACAAGATAAAATGGACTTTATAGAATTAATACTTCACCATTTTGGATTCCATGAGAAGTTCATAAGGCTTATTACGGCATACATTACCATCTCTACATTTTCATTATTAGTAAACAATGTTACATGAACAATTATAATACCTGAATGCAATATTAGGCAAGGGGACCCCATGGCACCTTATATTTTGTCTTAGCCATGTAATTTCTTGCCCGCTCTCTCACAAAGGAAGTTCAACGCCCTAATGTCAAGTATGGAATTCAACTAGTTAGAAATGGAATGCCAATTCAATTTTTAACTTTTGTTGGTGATACATGCACTTATATTAACTAAGGCAAGTGTGGAATTCGCAAATTTTATGAAAGATTTTTTATCTGACTATTCTAAAAAACCAATCTAACAATCAATTATCACAAAAGTTCATTTCAGTTCTGTAATAATGTAAATTCATAGAAGTCTAACACAATTAGATCAATCCTTTTTGTGACACCGACAAGGAGGGGTATCCCTATCATAAGGGAATGGTAAATAATTCTACTTTCCAAGAGGCTTTAGATTCCCTTAGAAAACAACTCTCCAAATGGAAGGCTAACTCTCTTTCGCAAGCAGGACGTCAGTGTTAATTAATGCAAATCTTCTTTCAAAAGTAAATTTCTTAATGCAAAGCTTTCTTCTTCCAAAAGGAATTTGGGAACAAATAGATAAAATCAATAAAACATTATTTTGGAACAAAACGAACACTTTCGACTTCCAACCTTTTATTAGCTGGGAACGTATTTGTACTCCTAAATCTCAAGGAGGTCTCGATTTTAGATATTTGAGGTATGTAATAAATCATGACTATGAAATTGCTCTTGAAATTGCTCTTGGATCCAAACAACATCTGGGTACGAGTAATAAAGGAAAAATACTTCAAAGAATACTTTCTATTTACTCTAAAAAAAGGAAATTATTCTTGGCAATTTAACAGGCTTCTTAGCCTTCATGACTACTTCAGAAAGGACATTAGATGGCAAATTGGAAAGGTTTTTTTTGCGCCAAACCACCCATTATATGGCCGATTTTACTTGAAATCACTCGTTATATCGATAATTATTTTAAACCACCCATAAATGGCCCTCCATTAAGAAGGAGCCACCTACGAGCTCATTCCGTTAGTTTCTCCATTTAAAGATTAAAAAGACTAAAATACCCTTGTAAATATATCAAATTTTCAAAAAATGTCATTCTTCCTCCACCCTAAATCCATTACCCTAAACCCTAAAGACCTAAACCTTAATATAAAGTTTCCCAAAACAATGGCCGATTACACAATGAGATAGTTTAGGCTTAGGGTTTTGGGGTTTAGGGTTTCAATTTCTGAAAAAATGCCATTAAAAAATAGTTTTGATCAATTTTTAAAAAAAAATAAACCTAAACCCTAAAAAAGTTTTTAGGATTAATGGCTTAGAGATTTAGGGTTTAGGTGTAGGGCTTAGGGCTTATGGGTTTAAGGATCGGGGTTTAGGGAATTAGGGTTTAAGTTTAGGGTTTTGGGGTTTAGGGTTTTAGAGTTCCGGGTTTAAGGTGGAGGAAGAATGACATTTTTTTAAAATTTGATATATTTACAAGGGTATTTTGGTCTTTTTATATTTTTAACAGAGAAGTTAACGAAATAAGCTTGTGGGTGGCTCCTTGTTAACGTATGGCCATTTATGGGTGGTTTAAAATAATTATCGATATAATGGGAAATTTCATGCAAAATCGGCTATATAATGGGTGATTTGGCGCAAAAACCCCAATTGGAAATGGGGAAAATGTTGATTTCTGGAATAATGTCTGGGTTGGAACACAATTTCTAAACGAAAGTCTTCATGTTATGAATTCAGTAATGTGGGTTTCCAACTTCATAACTGCTAATAAGGAGTGGGATGATCCCAATTTAAGTTCAGTATTACCAACACATCTGGTGGATCGGATGACATTAAAAAAATATTTTACCAGTTCACGAATTTCATGACCGAATCATTTGGAACCCAACTTCTAATGGTAGATACTCTGTTAGCTCTGCGGCTGCCTCTCTCCTTAATGTTCATCGATCACAAAATCAAAAAAAAAACTGGAATGGATATGGAGACTGGAAATTCCACCAAAGATTAAGGATTTTATATGGAAATCTTGTGTTCACTGCCTCCCTACTACAGAACGGTTGAACAAACACTACAATAGAGTGCCGCCACAATGTAGCCTTTGTAAGGAAGCAGATGAAAGCTTGGATCATACTTTTTATGAGTGCAAATTTACTAAGTCTCTCCTCCTTGCAGCGGGCAACTCTATGGCAAAACAAATAAACCCTGATAGAATATCAGATGATTTCGTTTTCAATCTCAACTACAATGGAATGCAGATGAGCAATTTTGAACTTGCTTGTTTTGTGTGGTGGAAAATATGGACCCATAGAAATAGAATTATCTTCCTAAATTGATCCGTTGATGCTCTTTGTTCCAATACAAGTATTTCTGAGTACATATGCCTACAACTGGCTGAAAATGAGTAATTTTTTAGTATAGAAATAAAATTATCTTCCGCAAATGAGCGTAAATCTTCATTCCAATACAATTATTTCTGAGTATGAGGAAACGACAGATGGTCTGATGGTCTAAGCCCTCCAGAAATCATATAAAGCTCAACTTTGATGCCTTAAAGTTGGGTAATGGGAAATGCCATGCGAATATTAGTTTTAGGGATGGAAACCATAACACCATTTGGATTGACATGACTCATATAAATACTACCACAGTTTTGCAGGCAGAGGCAACTGCTTTGTGGATTGGAGTAACCCAGGCTTGTAGAGTAGGAATAAAGAAGATTACAATTGAAGGGGACAACATGACGGTGATCAATGCACTTCTTGGTAAATGGGACACACCTTGAGAGATTGAGATGATAATTGCGGATGTTAGACGTTTTTTCACTCATTTGAGGAGAACAAGATTCAACACTATTATAAGGAGGCTAACCAAGCGACAGACTTCTTAGCATCTACATTTTGTAATATAAAACTTCTGCGATAGGAAATTGTAGATGTTAATTTAGGATATACAAGGAACCTTCACCATATGTTGAAGGAATTTCTTATTATCATCCATAAGGATGATTTAGGTTGGACCTTCCTCTGGAAGGCAACCTAGTGTTTAAATTTGTAAAAAAAAAACACGGATTTCCCTTTTCATCTCCACTAAATTTTCCCATCAAGTTCACGTAAACAATTGGTCCAATTGCAAATCTTCACCTTTATTTGACGATCTATAGGCTATATGGCCGAATTAGGAAGAAAAAAGAGAAGTCTACTTACTTCATCTCTTCGATTTGCATCCTGTAAAATTAAAGAGGTCTACGTGCAAATACATCCTTGGCTTCGCCGGTCAGTGCGAACGATGGCAAGGGGCGATGCTGGACGTTGGTCACCCAACAACGGCAAGCAGAGGCAGCCACAACTACTGCCTACTAGACACAACAACTAGGAGGTTGTTGCTCCTTTGTTTTTCGCAAACAAGGGATAGTTTGGCAACTCGGCGGCGACCCGATCAGGAAAGGTTGGGCATGATGTTGGTCCCATGTGGTTCGCTTGAAGTTGTTGACGATGCCAAATGAGGGTTCCATTGCGAAACAACGACATCGAACCATCCACGGACAAATTTGGGAATTCGAAAAGAAAGCAAGGAAGACACTTATGGGGGTGATTCAATGTCATTGGGAGATGGTTTGACATAATTTAAGGGTCGGGTTCCACTAATTTGAGTACAAGGATAAAGATGGTGTGGTCAGATTATGGAATAAAGGTGCCGAAGATAGTGTTTCTTGGGGTCGAGTAGAGCTTGACACCTGGCTATATTTGGGATTGAATATCCGCCATTAGTGACGATAAGGCTCAAATTTTCTCACAGATTGAAACTTGGACTTAGGGTGTTGACGTCTCGTCGGCACTGCCGTCTTCGCCTTCGCTCCCCAAAGACGAACCCAATTATGGCAGCATAAATTTGTACCCCAATAGATTAGATGTCTACGATAGATTCCCTCTGATCTTCGTTTTGGTGCCCCGCAAATAGAGAAAATAGCAAAAAGCGGGGTTTGTCCCTCACCTCCAACCAGGGGTGAGGGCTAAAATCTTACATGGCTGAAATCCCATGTGTTAAAATCTTGTGTGGCTAAAATCCTGCATGGCTAAAGTCAATCTTAATTATAATAAATATAACACGTAAAATACTAAAAATCACATTAATATTCTTTTACAATAACATCCTTCGGTGCCATGTTCTGAAATCTTACAATAATATCATCAATCTCAATACATTTCACTACATCTTTCTCAATAAACGCAACCAGACAATCATTAATCAAATCATCCCCAAGTCACTTGCATAATGAGCTTTTGACAAGCTTCATAACATAAAAAACTCTCTCAACGGTAGTTGTTGCAACAGGTAAAATCAAAGCTAATTTCACAAGAAGATATACCAGAGGATAGACACGATGTTTTTGAACTAAACCAATTTCTTCGAGAGCTCACCAATACATGTATGGTTGGAAAATTGTTCATCTGAGCTCACATCAATAATATAGTAGTCAAGTTGATGTCCAAGTGCAATTATATATAAAATTAAATAGTCATTTGGGTAAAATTCTGTAAATCGAATACAATTTTCCTTGTCAAATACCGAGAATGCATCACTCTGATCAAGACATGACATGCACAACAACAACTCGGTATTCACCTCATTAAAGCGATTATTCAACTCTTGAAGATACATATCAATTACATTGTAGAACAACTCGGCACGATAGAGATGTAGAATGGTAGTTTCTTCCACATTATGTCGATATCTTCCTTAAATGATATACAATGATTCTTTATATGTGACACTGAAATTGTGCTTGGTGAAAAATTAAGCAACTTCCTCCCATAATTATTTTCATCCTACATCTCTCATTTGTTGGATTAACATTTTTGGTGATCTTGACAAGATTCACTACATTAACAATATCTTGATCTTTTCTCTTTAAGGCTTGTGACAAATCATTTGAAACTCCCAAAAATTTCTTCATCAAGCATAAGCAGAATATAAATTCAAAGAACTAAATGAATTTCATAAGATAATCTACTTGAGCTCGTTGCTTTGAAATTTTTGAATCATTCCCAATAGCCATAAACCCCTCAATTGTTGGGCCAAATAAACAAATCAAACTCACCAATGTTTTATAGTGAGAACCCCATTGTGTTGCTCCTGCTCAACAAAAAGGTACTTCTTGATCCCCCCCCCCCCCCCCCCCTCTTGACAAGATTTCAACTTCACGAAGCCCTACAATTACTTTCTCAAATGATTTATTTCGAAGCATGTCTTTTCTTTTGCATGATACAACAACAATTTTTGTCAACATAGAGATGACATCAGAAAACGTGCTTCTAGGTGACTTTCAACTATAGATACAAGTGCCAATTGCAATTGATGAGTGAAACAATGAATGTAATAAGCAGATTGATTCTCCGTCATTATCAAACTTTTCATATCATTAAATTCACCACGCAGTTTGCTAGCTCCATCATAACCTTGCAAGCGTAAACTTGAAATATGCAAACCAAACTTACAAAAAATAGCCTCAATATTCATTTTCAATGACAAAGCAGTGTTGTCACAAACATGAACAATCCCAAGAAAATGCTCAACAACACACCCTCTAGCATCCACAAAACGTTGAACAACTACCATTTGTTCTTTTACAAATATATCACGAGCTTCATCAAATAAAATAGAAAACTGAACATCACCCATATTTCTAATTATTGCATTTGTTGTCTCGACTACAATTGCATTGATAATATCTTTCTGAATTTTCTTAGTCGTAGCAGCAACCTATGTCGTGGACCTGGCTTCCTCATCGGATTCATCGAACAACAAGCAGGCAACCAATGACAGCAGGTCAGCAGCAACATGTCGTCATCGTGGACCTCACCTTCCTCGTCGTTCTATTGAGGCGTCGGCCGCATCGTTGTCCACTCCATCCCGTCGTCAGCGCAATGGCAGCGTCTTCATCGCCCACAGTGGGCAGGAATCCATATTGCAGAAGAACATAAAGGATAAGAGATTGAGGTTTGAGAGGAGTAAGAGAAAGAGATGAGAGAGGGAAAGTTACAGTATCATGGTTTTTTGGGGAATATGGCCGACTAGAATTTTGGTTGAGGGAAAAGAAGAGTAAGGTAATTTATTTTTATTTTTTTTAAATCAGTGGGCTCCAAGTAAATCCGCTCATGCCTCCAATGCTCTAGTCAGATTTATCCAATTGTCAATATGGGTTAGGGTTTCAGATAATCGAATGAATTGAATAACATTAATCACCTTTATTTAGGTGTAAAGTTATATTTTCCTCAAAGTAATATCTTTTTCATAAATATAAGCATAATAATTATTTATCTTAATTAAGAATGTTAACAATATAAAAATATAGAAAAAATATCAGGAATATTGTTTTTAGAATTAACTTTTTTTATCTTCACACTACTCATAACTTAATATATAACACAAAACAATCCCAGAATAGAGGTGTTTTAAGAGACTCGCGGATCATAACCCTTATTTATGTAAAGTCTTTTGTACCAAATGCTAAACTATTTATTATTTTTCAGACATTGTGCTTAATTATTTATCAATATACAATGTTGACTTAGAAAAATAAAGGGGTCATGGCTCATCTACTGAAATAACGGTTATGTGAGGTTCTTTGAAAGAACAAAACCCCAAAGTTGGATGGTTTGGTATGATTCTGGTGAAACGGAGAGTTATGCTAAAACGAGTGTACTAATATACAGCGTTGGATGAGAAAGGAATTGAGGGCCCAAATTTAATCTCGTTTGTTGCTTATTCTCCCTGTGGAATCATGCACACACAATCACTAAAGATTTGATTTTTTTGGAAATTTTTTATGTGCAAACTTTTTATACAAAATCAAAATGGTTGCACTTCCTAAAATTACTCCCTCACTCTCGATTCTCTCTCTGTATTCATAGCCTCTATTGAAGAGTCGGTCGAAGCTTTTCTCCCTAGTCTTGTCCTCGTCTCTCCACTATTTTTTTGAGTAATGTCGTCATCTTTTTTGTAGAGTAGTGTCATCATCTACCTCGTCATCCACTGCTAGACCGTCGTTACTCCCGAATTCATCTTTGTTGACAAATGTAACATTCTTCCGATCCCTTTTATCATTTAGTTAGGTGTTTTGCATATTTAATTTCATTGTTTTGGATTTAAATCATGTTGCACTAGTTGCTAATTGGTTGCGTCTGGTTGTTTTGTTGATTCTAGGGGTTAGTAGTTTCCAAAATTTTCAATTTTTTATTATCGATTTTGTATGAGATTTGTTTGTAGTTGATTAAAATGTGATGGATTTAGAGTTCTAGGGTTTATTGTTTGCAAAAATCCGCCATTAAAAATCATATCCTCATTCGACTCGTCCTTTTTTTCTTCTAAATACCCGATTAGATCTCATTGTCCTCGATTGAGAGTTGTGTGTATTTGTTTGAGATTTGATGGATTTTAATGTTTAGGGTTTATGTGGGGCACGGATCTGGTATGAATATTGTTGATATTCATATGGGATCAGTTTTGGTCTTTTTTTGGTGCTGTTTTAAATGTTTGCAATTGATAATGAAATTGTTTAATGCGATATTCATACAATTGCTTTTGATATTCATGTTGGATGCATGCAAGTTTCATGCTCTGAGTAGTTTATATTCAAATTTTATGATGTGATATTCACTATAATGGAGTTGATATTCATATTGTTCGTTTTGGTGTTTTACTGGCATTGTTTATATTATTTGCAATTGATACTCAAATTGTTGGATGTGATATTCATACAAATGCTTTTGATATTCATATTAGATGTACGTTTCATTCTCTGAGTAGTTGATATTCAAATTCGATGATGTGATATTCACGTGATGTTGTTGATATTCATGTTGGATCGAGTTTGGTATTTTGTTGGTGTTGTACTAGTTCCAGTTGATATTCAAATTGTTCGATGTATTATTCATACAAATACTTTTGATATTCATATTCAATCAGTTTTGGAGTTTATGTTTAGAGTTTAGTGTGCATGGATTTAAGGTTTATATTGTAGAGGTTTAAGGTTTAGGATTTATGGTTTATTGGTTTAGGGTTTATTGATTTAGGATAAAGGGTATAAGGTTTATTGGTTTAGGGTTTATTGGCTTAGGGTTTAAGGTTTATTGATTTAGGGTTTATTGGTTTAGTGTTTAGGGTTTATTGGTTTAGGGTGTAGAGTTTAGGGTATAGTGTTTATTTGTTTAGTGTTTAGGGTTTATTGGTTTAGGGTATAGGATTTATTATTTTAGTGTTTAGGGTTTATTGGTTTAGGGTTTTGGGTTTATTGAACATGAATATCAAAAGCATTCATACAAATGCTTTTGATATTCATGTTGGGTGTATGTTTCATGCTATGAGTAGCTGATGTTCAAATATTCACTATGATGTTGTTGATATTAATGTTGGATCAGTTTTGGTATTTTGTTGGTATTATTTGTACTGTTTGCAATTGATATTCAAATTGTTTGATGTGATATTCATACAAATGTGTTTCATATTCATGTTAGATGTACGTTTTATACTCTGAGTAGTTGATATTCAAATTTTATGATGTGGTATTCACTATGATGTTGTTGATATTTAACATTGTTTTCAGGCCTAACACTTATGATTTCATTGAGGACAATGTATTCCTACACATGAACGAAAACCTTATTGATGATAATACCCGAGTGAGTTGATGTTCAACCTAAACCGGATGGGACTGTTGCACTGACGAAGAGACGGTTGAAGCTTCTTGCTCGTCTAAAAAAGCACAAGTCATTGCGTAATAACGACATTTATGTTTGTTATTCTTAATATTCATATAATCAATACTGATGTTCATGTATATTTTTCGTGTAGAACTATCTGTGTTAGTGTGAAGTGATTATTTTTTGTTTATGTTATGATATTCATGGTGACATGAAGTGATATTCATACCAATATAGAATGATATACATGCTTATAGAAACAACAATTTAGCTGCAAGCTACAACTTACTTCCAAGAATAATTGGTCGAAGAACACAAATCCCTTCATATCCTTACAAGTATTAATACCAAATTACACACGAACTTAATAAATATGATGTATAAAAAGATTAGAAGTATAACACAAATCCCTTCATATCCTTATAAAAATTACAAATTATGTAATGCATAGCCTGAATAACTGATCGAAGAACATGAATATCTATCAGTGGATTTCGAATATCAAAAAAAATCATTATATCCGAACAATGCTAAATGTTGGTAATGCTGAAAGCATGAATATCGACTTGCAAAACATGAATATCTAAGAACATAATACGAATAACGAAATTATGATTCTTCTTTGCAAAACTTTCATTTTCTATCATCCTCGTCGAAAATGCACTATGTGTCAAACTTTGATTTTGTATCTTCTTCTGATATTTCATTTTAGAATACATCAATGTGTTCCTATGAGTTTTTTAACATCATATCTTTGCTTGAAACATTCTTTTTATGCAACCCTAACATGTGCTAGAAATTGTGAATATCGATACATAATACATTAATATCAGTCACATATTCATGAATATGTACGTGAAGCATTTAGAAGTAGTGAGAGGAAATGTTATTCATATTTTCATGAACGATATTCACTTCAGTAAAAAAATAGAGTTTGTATACCGATTCACATTACATGAATATAATTCCCAAAATATTGAATATCGTTAAAGAAGCACAAATTTCATTATAAATCAACCTAGATAAGCACATCACAATAATCATAATCTAGTAAAGCATATTTGCGTGTTAATATTAATAATAACATGTTGCATTCGATTTGATATTCAACTTTGGATATTCATGACACAATGCACATGTAGTAACAAATATCTAGTAAAATGATATAAATATCATTACACAAGTGCACTGCATCAACACTATGAGAAGTAATTCACATATGAACATCTACACACAAATCATGAATATCGATGAAGCGAGTATGAATATCACATAAGAAAACTAGTTTGTATTGTCTTTAACCTTACTCATGTAACAATGAGAGGACAAAAAAACCTCGAAAAAACACAATTCGGTAAGGAATCGAATGAGTTACATCACCGGAACCTGCAAACAATACGTAGTTGCTAATGTACAAAAATCGAATCCACCCACCTTTGTTCATCTCGACGAAGAAACAGTTTCAAAGTAGAGCTCTCAACTGAATTGGATGGAGAAGGCGATTGAGGGATGGTTTTGGTTCAATCCTTTGCACATATTGGATGAAGACGATTTTGCACAAATCTACACGTGAAATCAGTGTTTTCGGAGAAAGATCCTTTACAACAGCAGTTATGGATAAATTTGAAAGCTTTAATGGAGATTATGGTGTTGGACTATCGTCAATGGTGTTAGATTTGCTGGTTCGTGAATTGCGTTTTCTGGATATGGAAAATTTGTTGAATATCTTGATATTCCCTCTCCATAATATCTTCCATAAAAAGATTTTCTTTAATTAAAATTATCATCATAATTGGATAACTAATTTGTTGCTCCTACTATTAAGGAATCACTCCCAGCATAACCTCCATATAACCCCTCATCCGTCCATCCATCTCCTTCTATCCAAGACTCCTTATCCATTCACTCGTTTTACCTCAATATCCGTTTTACCTGAGCGCCCCTCTTAGTATGATATCTTAATTTAGAGACGGAGTTATAAAAAAGTATCCTAATTTAGGGATGGTTTGTGTAATTTTCCCAAATAGGAAGTTCACGTTCCCAAGTTGGAACATGTCTTTTTTTTTACCCAGGCAAATAGAAGGTATCCTTACAAACAAGAAGGCA
This sequence comes from Rheum nobile, assembly GCA_027886185.1. Lineage (NCBI taxonomy): Eukaryota > Viridiplantae > Streptophyta > Magnoliopsida > Caryophyllales > Polygonaceae > Rheum > Rheum nobile. The sequence goes on along the minus strand of WOAB01000207.1, from coordinate 911,759 downwards.
TACCTAAATCATCACAACGGATGATTTTTTTACAAAGGATTTGCAAGCTAATGAAATACTAGATCTCGAATCTAGATATTGTAGTCGAGATCGTTGATGATGATCAAGATTAGGATGTGGCAGAAAGAAATATGAAATAGCTCTACAAAGAGTATTAGAGGAGATGTTACAAGAAGCCATGAAGTCAGTAGCTTTGTTAGACTCTTTGTAGTAGTGATGAACCTGAAAAAATTTCAAACCATGTAGCAAAGATCTAATTTATGTGATAATAGGAGAAATTTCCCATGGAATTTTCCAGATTCCACGAATAGAATTAATGACTGAAAGGTTATTTCCTTCAAGAACTATTTGCGTAAATCGATGCAAAATAGCCCTACGAAGGCACTCAAGTGCGGCCAAAGCCTCAACTTTAATAGGTGAGGAGCAGAGAATCTGTCTATGGTCTAAGAAGACCACCTCACCGAAATGATTTTGAAAAACATAACCGATATGTGTACTCCAATTATTTTTAACTGATGCGTCAAAGTTTAGTTTGATACAGTTAGGAGATGGTGAAAACTCTCTTGATTTCATCCTTTTGGTGGAGGGGGATGGTCGTTGAGAATCAGAAACCGTCCACTCCTTGAAGGAGATGTAGGCATTGTTGACAGTTGTCTGAGGATTAGAAGGAACCTTTCTAAAGATTGTGTCATTTCTGACTTTCCAAACAGGCCACCAAAGGACATGACTGGGATAATATCTCTGTTTGTGGAATGTATGAATTCCAAATTATTGTAGAAGTCATTGTCGAGGTTAAGATTGTATGTGTGGCCAACGAGAATTTGAAGTAAATGTAGGCAATGTAAGGTGAATGGACAATTAAAAAATAAATGGTTGGAATCTTCGAATGGGGAATTACAAAGGACACATTGAGATGAAACCCTGGAGAAATACTTTTTTAGACATTATGTTGTAGGTAGAGAGTCATTGAAACATTTCCACAAGAACTTTTTAATTTTTAGAGGAATTTTCAATTTCCAAAACCAAGTTGGAAAACTCGGAGAAGATGTGATATGCGTAGTTAATGAACGGGCACTCTTAACAGAAAAAACTACTGTCAGTTGAAAGGTACCAAATAAGTTTATCAGGAATATAAGTTTTAGGTATGAAAATATTCAATATTTTAGGAATTAAGTGAGGTGGAAGAATACGCTGAAGAGCTCTTAAGTCTCATTTTTTATCAAGTGTAATGTATTGGGAAACAATGCTCCTACGGTCATGGTTTCTTGCAAATTGTGAAAGAATACAATCATGGATCCAATGGTCTTCCTAGAAATTAGTATGAGTACTGTCACCGATTTGCCAGAACAAACCTTACTTGAACTGTTCTCTTAATTGTAGATGCCTAGAGAATTGCCAAGAATCTAAAGGCTTCTTTCTGTAAGAGAAAATATTAGAGTTCCGTAAATACTTTTCAGAGATAAGCTTGATCTAGAAGGACTGGGGATTGATTACCAATTTCCAAAGAAGTTTCATTTGCATAGTAGTGTTTGTATTGTAAGCTAGTTCGAGATCAAGACCCCCATTACACTTAGGGTGACAAATGGAGTCACACCCAATATGTGAATGATAATTAGGCGTTGAACGATTCCAGAAAAAGTTTCTATTAATTTTATCAATGTCTTGACATATTACTTTGGGAAGAAGGAAACTCTGTATTAGGTAATTAGTTTGAGATTGCAAATTAGATTGAATTAGAAGACAACGTCCAACTTGAGATAGTGAGTTAGATTTTCATTTAGCTAGTTGTTTTTTTAATTTTAAAATAGCATCAGAGAACATTTGATTTTTAACTCGTCCTCTAATAATAGGAATTCCCATGTATTTTTCCATAGATCGAGTAACCTATAAGTTTAAAATGCTAGCGAGTGAAAGAGATTGTTGCCTAGAAATATTACAGGATGTTTGGAATGTACTTTTATGGTAATTTATAGAGAGTCCGGACTTAAGAGAAAAGTCATCAAGTACAAATTTAATAAAAAGCATATTTTCTTGACTGGCATTTGCAAATATTTAAGTATCATCAGCAAAGTTTAAAAAAGGAATGCATGTTCCATGTTTCGTTATCCGAATGCCAACATTTTTGTGAGAAGAATGGGATTCTTGAATGAGAGTTCGTGCCAAATATTCCATTGCAAGAATAAAGATGAAAGGGGCTATAGGGTCGCCTTGCCGTAGACCACACTGTAGGTGAAACACATATCCAGGTTCATTGTTGACAAGGACTGAGGATGAATTACTTGTAATGCAAGTCATAACCCATTCAACCCAGCGATCTGAGAATCCGAAACTGAGGAGAATATGGCAAGTAAAGTTCCAATTAAGTTTGTCGTAAGCTTTTTCCATATCTAGTTTAAGAGCCATCCATCCATATTTCCCTTTTTTTTCTTTTTTGAAAAGAGTGGAAGATTTCATGAGCAATGAGAATGTTTTCTTGAATAACACGTCCGAGCACAAAATTACCCTGCAGAGGACTTATTTACTTATCAAGAATTTGTGAAAGTCGATTTGCTATAATTTTAGTTATAATTTTATAAGATGTATTACAAAGGCTGATAAGCCTGAACTGGTTAATAGTGTTCGGGTTTTCAATTTTAGGAATTAAAGTAATGAATGATTGAGCAGACTCACGAAGTAACTGTCTTGCATGAAAAAAAGATTGAATAGCAGAAATAATTGAATTATCAACTGTATTCCAGTATCTTTGGTAGAACTCCGTTGTGAATCCATCCGAGCCTGGTGTTTTATTTGCAGGTAATGTAAAAACAATCTTTTTGATTTCCGTTGTTGTAGGAGGACAACAAAGTTGTTGGTTGTCACATATGGAAATTAAAGACGGTATAATAGTGAAATCTGCTGATGTTAAAGAAGGTAAATGAGAGGGTTTGAAACGCATTGCTAGTTCATCGGTAATTGTAGTTTTGATTAAGGACTCATCAAAGATATGAATTCCATTATGAGAAGTGTAGAAAGTGATTTTTTGTTTATAATTTCTTACTTTAGAAACAGTCTGAAAGTATCGTGTGTTCATGTATGCGTTGAAATGATGTTTGATTTTAGCACATTGTTTCCAATAGTCATGTTGAAATTTAAGCAGCCTGTTATATTTAAGGAGATGATTGTTGTACAATTAAAGTGTTCGAGAGTTTGTAGGATCATAAATAAGTTGAGTTTGAAAGTAAGATATTTTTTTCTTGTGTCATTTTTAATTGAAAATTTGGAACGTGTCTTTTATGAAATTATGAGTGCCCGCAGCGGCAAGTGGTGAGGAGCAATTTTTTTTATATAGGATGGGTGGGGAGCAAATTAACCATCTTCAATGATGATACCTATTTCAAGTATTTTATTTTATTTTTTTGAGTTTATCTCTCTTCTATCTCATTTTATAATACTCTATCTCACATTAGTGATATTTGTTAGAGTATGTTATTTTACTTTTTTAATCTTCTTTTTTTATGGGTTCATAATTCTTATTATCTTTTTCCTTTGCTTTTAATATAAAAATTTTATAAACAAAAAAAGAAGACATTTATCATTAATTTGTGTCATATGTGTAAGAAATTATATAAGAATGGATATCATTTTTATATATTTCTCTCCATTCATTACCTTGATTCTATAGTAAGTCCGTTTCGGGTGCGAAATATGCTTACCGTGCGAAATGCGAAACGGTCATATTCATCCGCGTTCATAAATAGACACCACATGTTCATTATCTGGGCGGTAATGTTCATTATCTGGGGGGTAATATTCAAGGGGTTGTACTGTTAAAAAAAAAGGGGGGGGGGGGGAGAGTGAATAATGACGCGGTGGCATAACCATAAATACGGTGAACTTTTTTTTTTCGGTCAACAAATTTTTTTTATTTATTTATTATCTCTGATCGTTCTGGAATAGACAATTATTGACGTTCACATATAAGTACTACATGTTCATTTTATGTGCCGTAAAAGTTCACATATAACATGATCATGTTCCAACACATGTCTTTGAACATTCAGTGCTTATTTGTGAACCTGAATGTACAAATAAATGAACATTTAGTGTTTATCTGTGAACCTTCTATATAGGCTATTCCAGAATGATCATGGGACGAAAACGAAAAATAAAAAAAATAAAAATTGTTGACCAAAAAAAAAAAATTTATACGGCCGAGATCGCTTCACATTTCGCACGGGAAGGGCATTTCGCATGGGAATCCAAATCTGATTCTATAATCAATTCTTACATTTTTTATATTTTATCTTCTTAAAATTGTTTCTCTCCACTCATTAAGTGTTCATGGAAACTTTAATCTTCATCACGAGTGTAGCAGTTTTGTTTTTAGTACGAGAGAAATATTAAGGTCGCTTTAAAGTAACAGTGCATGGTAATTGTTGGTTCATTATCTCACTCCATTTAGATAGTGTCGCAATTCCAAAACATGCATGATAATATATCTATCGTTCTTATCCTCTATCTGTACATCTCATCATCATTACAGTCTCATCACTTCATTAATTAGTTAGTGCTTCAAATTATTTAAAATTGTCCCGTCCAACTGGATATATATGGCTTGTTCGATAGAGTTGAAATGAGGATATATATAAGGCTTGTTCGATAGAGTTGAAATGAGAGTTGAATGGGCATTAAATTGATGAAGTTTAAGTATTTATTTAATATTATCCTCTAATATTAAGTAAAATGAAAATTGAAGTGAAAGTTTAAGTGTTTATTTTCACTTCAACCCATTCTCAATCGAACTCCACCAAACTTCACTCAATTGTGAACGTTTTGAATGTCTGTACGTACGTTATGAAAGAATTTTAATGAAATAAATTATTGAGGTAGCGAGCTAGGACAAATCTCACCACATTACTTCAACTTTTATGGCAAATAGTGTCATGTGCGTCCATGTATGTACGGGACCGTGTCATGATTAATTCAATATATTTTCTTATTATTTTTAATTAGATTAGTTAATATTTTAATATATTAGCGTATTTTATAAAATTTGTACAGTTAAATCTATCTGAATGTACGATTTGTTTTTAAATAACGAAACAATATATATGAGTTATTTCATTTTACATTACTAACTATAATGTTATAAATATAAAATCACATTGTCCACTTTATAACAACAATTGTATAATTCTATCTCATATCAAAATATTATACATAATTAGCTTAAGCATTCACTATATAGGTGTTATTTAAAGAGTTGTTTTCACTTATAGAGTTTCATGCTTTTATGCTTTTAAGATGTTTATTCAAATTTTAAACTTTTTTTTGTTTATGATTAGATTGGTAGATTTTTTTTATATAATAGTGTATTTTTTTAAGATTATATATAGTAAATATATCATCACATCACAAAAATCGTATATCTCATCTCATATTTAAAAATCGTATATTTATAAGTTAGTAAAAATTTCTATATTTTGTTTAATTTCATGTATATTTAAGATTTATTTTTAAGAATCTATATATATACCTTTATTATATTATTAGGACTTATTTACATATTCTCAATTGACAGGTGTTGAATCGAGTGTATTAGTACAAGGAATGGTAGAACTATTTCTTGGATAGTGGAATATAGTAACATATAATAGAGTAACAGTAGCAACGTTTCTTAGAGAGAAAAACTCAATCAACCAACTAGTTGACTCAGAAAAACCTCTACCCCTAGGTTTTACCCTAGTAGGATTTCAAATGTATACTTGTGTTATTAATACTGAAATTACAATCGAGCAAGTCTTATCTCAATCTAGTTTACTCCTAGATATCTAGACTTCTACGTCTAACGTTCCTAACAACACCTTAGACACCCAAAACCCTATTAAGTACTCAACTTACCAAAGCTTCGTACTTGTAAGTGTTTTTTCTCTTCTTTCTTCTTCTCCGAACGACAATGTTGTTCTCTGAGTAGCGGAAATACTTAAAGATTAGCTTAAGATAACAACGCAATTCTTTGTAGATTAAACCCAATCAACCAATAAATTTGATTAAGAAAAACTTCTAGCTAGCTCTAGGTGGTTAACGTAGTAGGATTTCAAACGTCTACTTAAGTTATTAATTAGTTACAAACAACCAAGCAACTAAAGGTGTCAAATCTAATCTCACATAGTTCCTGGATCAAATAGACTCCTAATCCAATGATTGCAACCAAACAACCAAATTAGAGTCAACACTAAACAAAAAGTACTCACAAAATTTGCACCTTTAATCTTCCTCTTCTCGTATCCCTTGGAAAATCATAATTGTGTAATAAGCCTAATGCTAGACATGTACTCTCTCCGATATTATTTACGGTTTTTCTAACGTGTTCCTATGGGCACATTAGAAATATTCCCTAAAGTATGAGGTAAACCCCTAAAAAAAAGGTTAAACTAGTAGCCAAAAACGATTATTACTAAATATGAAGTTTTTATTGTGTGTTCATGGACACACATTAGAAAAATCATTTTATTAATAGCCGCTTTAGAAAATTTCACATATAATAAGATAATATTAATTATTTTTTTAAATTCATCCAATTGTCCTATAAAATCTAAAAAGGCTACTTTTGCATTAATTTTAACTTGAAATAGGTGTTGAAGTGTCATGCATGGCCCAAGTACTGAGTTGTTTTTTTTTAAAATAATCAATGTTGTTTACCCCCTTTATGCATTAATGGGTGGAGTTGGAAGCCTAGGAAATATAAGAACTCAGGGAGTACATTATTGAAGTTAAATTTGAAATTAGGAGTACTAATTAATATAGTTCAAAACGTCACTTATTTATGATAAAGAAGAACAACCTAGGACGACACTTAATAAAAATCAGAGGAGTATTATATATAGTCCTAGGATAAGATCTTCAACTTTCTATTTTTAAGTCGGCCAACACATGCCAACTAAAGATCTTGTTTCAAACTAATCTTATTTTCATAAATATAAGACACTTTTATGTCTTTATCAAAAATATAGTTTCTATAAATAAGACTTAGTCAAATTCTATCTAAATCTCAATTCTTGCGGATCAAGACTTCAAAATATTCTTTCCTTATTTGACTAATATTCAAGTGAAGTTCCTAGCGCTTCTTCTCTTCGCTAACGCTTCGTTCATCAACATTGTTCCCTTCTTTCCTCTTCACAGATGGCACATACTTCATCTCTTTGTTCTTGCATAGCGCCTCTGCTCCTCTACTTTTCTGTTTTGGTTCTCTTGGTTTCTAATGTTCCTAAGTACAATCATTTAACCTGAAACACATAGGAACAAGTAAACCATAAAGTCTAATGACGTTTATCATCATCAAAAAACTAGAGGGAACAACAGTGTTCCAACAATTCACGCTTTTTGATGATGTCAAACCCATTTCAAAATTGTCCATAAAACAGATAAGTATAGAGCCTATTAGCATCCGTCAATATGCATTCTAGATCAATAATTTTAAAGTTCCAAAAGTTTTCCAACAAAGCCCCCCTTAGATAGATATCATAGAATGTATCTCAAGTCACAAAAAAAACTCCCCCTCAACAAAGGCATTGTCCGTGAATGTAAAGTATGGAACAACGAGAATTATACCTTCCTTCAATTGGATCATCTCACAGTTTTCCACACTTCCCTTTTTTGGCATCATTGAAGGATCAATTTTTTAACAAGAAACAGTGCACAAAGTCACAAATTAGAATCAGAAGACTAATTAATTAAAAGTGCAGGGAATTAATTACACATGTATTAGAAATATTGCAGAGAAATGGTGAAATTATAGAAATCAGGAAACAAAAGCATAAAAAATGAAGTATAAAAATATAGATAATATAAGCTAGGGAACAACAGAAAGCATTCCACTAAGGTTTCTAGGTTAGTTCCCTTACCTTGTTGTTTCTCCATCGAAAAGTCAAGCAAGATATCAGCCTTGTTGTTCATCTTGACCAACTCCTCTGAAATTCAGTGATTCAAATTTCCACATCTTCAAGATCCTTCTTCGACATCCTTCTCCGATGAGGTCAGTCTTGCCATTGTTACTTTGTGGTCTCTTTGATACTTCATCTTAGAGATGCTCACACCTCCAAATCATAGCCTAAGACCGTCTCATTTTTCAGTTTTTTAATGTTGTTCCCTCTCATGTAACACCTTATTATATCTGGGTAAGATACAGAATGATTCTTACATGTGCAATTTCGCATGTGCTGGATTATTACCTAAGGTTGATCTTCTCCTTATTCAGAAATTTGTCGAACAACAAATTTCCCATACAAGTGACGGTGTTCCTCTTTTCTTGGAGAGGAACAAACGCATTGATCAAGTATTGATGAGCTGAGCAACCTATCAGAGTGAGGTTGGATGTGGAGTAGGCAATGTTCTAAAAATCTCCGCCTAGGGCCGCCTAGGCCTCGCCAGGGCGCTAGGTGGTCATCCCCCGCCTAGGGCCACCTATGCAAGAAAAAACTTTCGATGTCATGGAAGAAGCAACATCTTAGGAGATGGCGGATACATTAAGCATAGTTTTGGGTTATGTTTTTTAAAATAAGTCTCATAATAAAATATCAACCCTATCATAGCATAGTTTTATAAACATTAATGGATTTGAGAGAACATAGTAAAATAGTCATATGAATCATGCATTTATTTTAATCCGCCTAGGCCCTCACCTAGCCGCCTAAGCACCAGCCCCCCTAACCGTCCAACTCCTGCCTAGCGACTTTTAGAACATTGGGAGTAGGTGGACAGTTCCTTGCCAAAAACTTGCTTGACACTTTCAGCATTCTTATCTTTAAGGGTGTTCTCGGTTGAAAATTCTAAAACCCCTTCAGACGAATTAGTGAGCATTCTAGAAATGGTGTCCGTTGGTGAAGGATATCGATATTGTTCCTATCATCGTCATCCCCAAAGAAGAACTAGTTTGGTGGCCTCAAAGTTCCATTAGAATTCTCTGACATGTTCTATATTCACCACTACCTTCAAAGCACATACGTGTTTCCATCCCTAGAATGTGATGAGTTCCCATAACTCCTCCAGCTTATGGTCCTTCAAAAACTATTTAGAGATGACAAGATGCAGCAACACCCTTTTGCCTTCTTTTGACAGCAGCGCAAAAGAACCTTCTTCAAGCTTCGCTATTTTTTTAGCGGGATTGGTGGCAGACCTCAAATGCCCCTTGAGCGGTGCAATCTCGATGGCGGTATAGTGGCTTGGCATCGAGAGCTCAATATATGCTTTTGTTTGTTTGACGATCTTAATCTCATTGTCTTCTTCATCTTCAACGATACATCACCTTCTTTATATCCTTCATCGTCCCTAGAGATAACATTTCGTTTTCTCTTGTGGCTCTATGCGGGAACTATGGTGAGAGGAATTCCACCCAAATTTGTTTTCCCCTCCTCCATCTATTGTTTCTCTTCCAGATTTCGGGAACGGAAATGAGAGGAGGCTTTTTTATCAGCCAACCTTCTTTGGTGGTGACTTATTCTCATCTAATTATCCAACATGTTCTTCTACTTGTAACACCCCCGACTTATGTCGGTAGTGTCACACGCCAATGACCTCAGACGTTAGTGTCCAAAGTCACCCTAGTCTTTAATCAGAACAATTAAGCTTAAATAAAAACATAAATATTAAATAACGAAAGAATAATCAGCGGAAGACTTTTTTAAATGAATTAAACTCAACCTTTTATTAAGATTCCTCTCGTAAAATGAGAAAGACGGTTTACAACAAAGTATAGTGACAGCGAAAGACTTTTAAATTACAGCGGAAGACTCTTTTAAAGTAGTCCCTATTACATGACTATGTAATACATTTATTTCAAATTAAACATATACGTCTTGGAAATATTACTTCTTAAAACACAAACTTCAACTATAAGCCTTCTCTTTGACTGGTTACTTCAATCGTCGGGGACCAACCTCTGATGTGATGTATAGGACGGATGATACCAGCCAACCATGCAAGGAATAAAATCTGGTTGGTTAGTCTAATGAAAGACTATGCAAGGGTACAAGCCGAATGTTTCTAGTGATCGCAACCGTTTACTATCATTGTCCCTCGAATAATAACCGAAGGAACGATACATAACCCGGAACTTTCACGGAATGATAGAAGAAGATATGCATTGAAAAGAAGACTCCAACGGAATTGAGTCTTATAGGAAACGTATGTAATTGTTTGGGAACGTTAAGTTTTCACACAAGCTTATAAAAACGACCTTGATTATTTGGGCCCACGACCAACCTCACCGCGCAATGCGAATCCAGAATGGAAAAAGGATTTACTCTAACAAGAGTCCGGCCGGGTTCCACGTTATACTTCTCGCCCGAGGGTATATTAATTATGTGCGCAAAATCAATTATCTTATTTACTTTCAAAACGTACATTCACGTTAAGGCTTTTAATTCACATCATCTCGATACGAGAGATGTCTTTGGGAATAAATCTCGAATGTTGGCACTAGCTAAGTGCACCTACCACTTGAATAAGGGTACGGTCATGACCAGAAGTACTAGGGCAAAATCCTCCTAATATCAGTTATAAAGAAACGACTAGACCTCGCAAGGTATATAGTATTCTTACGAATACTTGTGCTAACTACACATAAGTTCACACATGAATCCACACCAAAATCCATTACGGTAATATCATATAGAACTATATAATAGCGTTGTTTCTAGCAATATATACAACCTATTATAAATCCATATTTTAACACATCGTTTTATCAAATTTGTTCTCAAACACAAAACAACAACTTTATTCCAACTTAATTAAACAATCAAATAATTGGTAATCAAGGGAAATATGGAATAATGAGCAAGAGCGAACTGTCACTTGTCTTAGCTTAAATGAACGAGAGATCGGGTTCGAGATTTGGGAACTTAAATTTGAGCACGGCTGCCTACGACAACGACGAGTTTTAAGACAAGAACCCTAATTAGATACGGTACGAAAAGACAAACAAAATGAGGGAAAAAGGCTAGTGTCGCAGTCGCGGTTAACATAGCCACGATCGCGGCCTGCTAGGCAAAGCCGCGGCCGCGGAAGAAGGGGCCGCGATTGCGGTCCATGCCTTGGCCGAGATCGCGGGCCTCTGCCCAGCCGCGGTCGCGGTGGATGGAGCCACGGTCTCGGGACTCCATCCCGACACGAGACTAAATCCAACTTTGGAGCCATACCGATGACGACGAGGCTTCGAATCTCGGTTCTGAACAATTGCGCAGCACCACACCCCTCCCGGCTTCGTGTTGATGGATCTCCGACTCCGACAATGGTCGACGATGACAACACTTCGACGTTAACACAACAACCCAAGCTTATCGAGAGGAAGAGATGGTGATTGTGAAGAAAAGGGCAGCCAAACCCCCTATTTATAGGCTGGGATAGGGCTCTCCCTATTAAGTGAGAGACAACTCGAACGCTCGACCTCCCCAGCCGGTTGCTCGGAGAAGAAACGCCGAAAAACTAGAGCGTCGGCGTCTCAATAAAGACGAGGAAGAAGACGATGTAACAATGCCGCGATCGCGGTTTCATAACCGCGATCCCGGTTTGGCCTTTGGGCAAAACCGCGCTCGTGGTTTCATAACCGCGCCTGCGGTTCTCGGACCTTGATCGCGGGTCCTTGTTAAATTTCGATTTAGCAACTCTCTAACAATTAGAACCCATATATTTCATTAAAGGTGTATCCACACATTCATATGGTTCTTACAGGGTTATAGAACATGCCTAACATGTCTTGCTTATAAAATGAAAGTTTGAAATTATACAAATACCCCTACTAAAATTGAGGGTTATTACACTACTAGGGGCAGGGACTCCTTCTCTTTTTCATTACCCTTCTCATGTGCCTTCCTTGTTATTATCTCATCTTTCGATGTAACTTCCACTGATGTCATCGCGTCATTGGAAATGGCGACAAAATCAGGAGTGCGTGATTGGCCTTTTGAGGGTTTGGAGGAAGGGGTCAGTTGAGATTTCTTCACTTGAGCTTTGGCGATGAGGTTAACGAGTTCGATTTCTAAAAGGTTGTCTAGGGAGGTGTCGATGTTGGAGAGGTTGGTGTTCATGGACGAGAAAATTGTTTCTTGATGAAGGTTTTGGGAGAGTTTGATTGAGAAGTTTAGGGTTTGAGAGATTGAGATCTAGTGAGTATGAGAGTTAGAGAGATTGCAATAGAGTTGAGAGAAATCAATGGGGATTTAAGGTTGGGGAGGATTGTCTTATATATATGGGATTTTGATTAGGATAAATCAAGATAAATCTTTCTAAATTATCCACTTAGCAAAAGTAATCTTCTTCATCTGAAATCTTCTCCACTAAGATTTTCTCTCTCCAGGGTAACGACTACCTTAACCTCTTTTACTGGGTTGATCGTTCCTGTTTGCAGAGGCATCAACTCACAATCATATTTTCTTAGTCCTTAAGCAACATTCACCTACTAGCTTTTCTCAGCATTCTCATATGTGCTCCTCACATTTGTTTCCCCTAATCACAATATGCCTTGTTCCCTTCACCAGTTACCATGAGTGGAATGAAAGAGTCATTTTCGAATAGCACATGGAATAAAAGTATAACATAGCATATTCAAACATATATTTCATTGTAGGAAAACAAAGTTGTAAACATTTAAACCGGAAAAATTGGAAAACAAATAGAAAAACCATAGGAAATATTTACCTGGATCAAAGGATTGAGGGTAGGCATAACAACCAACTACCGTTTCGGTTTATAATGAGGATTCAATAGATCAAGTTGGCAAATTAGATGTCCACGTGCTTTGTTGAAGAGTCTAAAAAGTATCAAAGTTCCTTTGCCAGATTACAAGAAACATTGAAACACAAAACACATAGAAAATGTTAATAAAATGGAATTTATCAAGTAATAAGCAACCAATGCATTGTTCCCTGTTTAAATACGATCCAATTAGCCAATTATCGACAGAATAGTGGACCGAGACTAGCTCAATTCAAAGATAATCCCTAGAAGCATCCTAAGATGTTCATAAATCTTTATATGGAATGCTTTGACAAAATTGTTCGCAACCTGATCTTCAGTCACACAATGATCCATCTTGATAAACTTTTCCCAACATTATCACGAAAAAAGTGGTGTCAAATATCAATATGCTTGGTACGAAAATGATGTACTAATTTTTTTGTAATTGTTAATATCACTAGTATTATCACACATAATGGACGCTGTTAAGAGACATACCAATGTCCTCTAGTTGTTGCTTAAGCCACAAAACCTAGGCACAACATGCAATGACGGCCACGTACTCATCTTTAGCAGTTGGGAGAGCAATCGAGTTTTGTTTATCTGATCCCTAAGAGATGAGACATGGGGCAAGGAATAGTGCCATTCTATAAGTGCTTTTTATATCCAGTAGGTGTTTAGCAAAATCAACGTTTGTATAGCCAATCCGTTTGAAGCTATTGTTTCTTGGATACCAAAGACACATATGGTCGTTCCCCTTCAAGTAACTCAATATTCTCTTACTTTCTTGAAGTGTTATTCTTTTGGATTTGCTCGAAATCTTGTGCATAAGCACACACTGAACATGATACCCGACCTACTTGCCAGGAGATAGAGAAGTGATCTTATCATTCCTCTATACATGCTTTGGTTCACATCTATGTCATTCAAGTCTATATCCAAACGATTGTTAGGAGAAATAGGGGTTCCATACCATACTTCTTTTAAAGCTCCTTGATGTATTTTTGTTGATGTACCATTGTAACTATTAACTCTATGAGACTTGCAATCCCAAGAAGAATGAAAGTTCTCCTATCATGCTCATCTCAAACTCATTGCTCGTAAGATTCATAGAGCTTTATACAAGGGCAAGGTTAGTGGAACCAAGAATAATATCATTAACATAGACTTGAAAAATAAGGATACCACATTTCTTTTCTAGTAGGAACAATGTCTTGTCGATTACACCACAGCTATACCCATATGATAGAAGGAATTGTCCAAATCTATCATACCAAGCTCGTGGAGCTTGCTTGAGGTCGTATAGTGCCTTATCCAGAACATACACATGGTCATGACAATTGACGTCTTCAAAACATGATGATTGTTGTACATAGACTTCTTCTTGGAGATAGCCATTCAAGAAGGCAGTCTTGGCATTCATTTGATAGAGCTTGAAACCCTTATGAGCGGTGTAGGCTATGAGGAGATGAATGGCTTCAACCCTTACAAGTGGAGCATAGGTTTCATCATAGTCAATCCTCCCTTGTTGGTTGTAATCCTTTGCAACCAACCTATCTCTGTTCCTTGTCACTGCTCCCACATTATCCAGCTTGTTCCTAAACACCTAGCGAGTTGCAATTGCTTGCTTGTGTTTTGGATTAAGGACCGGTCTTCACACCTTGTTCCTCTCAAATTGATGTAGATCTTCTTGCATTTTTACAATCTAGTCTAGGTCCTTGAGAGATTTCATTATCGTCTTTGGTTCTATAAGAGAGATAAATGCATTGAAGCCATAAAATTATTGATAGTGGAACGAGTACCTCTTTGATCGAATGGTGAGAGAAAGTTTTCAACTAGATGGTCTTTATTTCCACGATAATTCCTAGTCTCTGTAATTTTAGGAGCAAGGGTCCCAACAACTTAAGTAGATACAGGAATTGTCACAACATCATGAGTTATTCCTTCATCAACATCGCCAATGTCGAATGACTCTTCTCCCCCCCCTAAACGCTCTATTCAACTTCACTGAGAGAGTTAAAGGGAAAATCAAGTGAAGAGTCGAGCGCTTCGACTTGAGCATATGTGGCGGTAGATGGTGAGGGAACATCATTAGTGGAATTTTTCAGTGGTATCAGTATGTGTAACACCCCCAAATCGTAACCCATTTGGAAAGGTATTACTGCCAGTGACCTCGGTTTCCACACCGAAGCCACCCCAGGCTTTACCATTGAAACACAATTCATAAAGAACAATTATGATACAAAATTACCATAACTTTAATTTAAACATAGTCGCGGAATTTCAACACAATTCCAAATGCGACAAAATACAGAGTTATTACAATACAGCGGAAGACTTAAAATAATTTACAAGAGTATTGACTTCAGTAGTCAACGCCCAAAGATCGTAGCCTGATTAAAACATTTTCAAATACCGTTCATGTTCATAGTCGATCTAGCCTTCATGGGTCCTCGACTCATCTGATGTGCCGAATCGAACGGATGACACCAGCCAACCATACAGAGAACAATTACGGTTGGTTAGTCTAATGAAAGACTATGCAAGGGTACAAAGCAGAGTGGTTCGAAGTAGTCGTATTAGGTTAGACTCATCGTTTCTCGAATTAAAATCGATGACGATAGTCAACCACCATACTCCTACTGGAATATATCAAGCATCATGATCAAGAGAAGATTCTGGAAGACCGAGTCTTACAGCAATCAACCCAAAAGAAGACTCCAATGAAAGTGAGTCTTAACAGAAATATGACAAATGTTGGGGAACATTAATAATTTCATACAAGCGTTAAAAAACGACTTGATGTTTCGGTTCACGACCAACCTCACCGCCCCAGGGCGAATCCAGATTGGAAAGAGAACGTACTCTGATCAAAGTCAAGACGAGCTTTCCTAGCTGCACTATTTCCTAGCTACACTACTCGCCTGAGGATATATTTAATTATGTGCAACAACGGCACTTATCTCATTTAATTCCAAAACGATCATCACGTTATAAGCTTTTAAATCTCCTCACAAGAGATATCGGATCTCCTCACAAGAGATATCAGATCTCCTCACAAGAGATATCAGATCTCCTCACAAGAGATATCAGAGGGAATAAATCCCGAAAGATTTGGCACTAGCGAAGTGCACCAACCCTGAGTAAGGGCATGGTCATGACCAGATAGAGTACTGGGGAAAAATCCACCAAGTACTAGTTATAAAGAAACAGCTAAACCCCCATAAGGTACATAGCGTTCCTACGAATACTCGTTCTAACTAAACAGTTACGAACGCAGTAATAATTCACATCAACGTTAAGAATACTTGTGCTAACTAAACAGTTAACGCACAGTAATAATCACATCAAAGCCATTAAGGCCAATAACAGATATAATAGCGTTGTTCTAGCAGATATACAACCTATTATAATATCTTTTAAAATCACAAACATTTATCAAAACTGTTCCCAACAAAAATAGTAAATCATCCCAAATTAATTAACAACTAAACAATTGATAATTAATTGAAATATGGAATGATGAGCAAGAGCGAACCACCACTTGCCTGGAATAGATTCGGCGATGAATCTGTATGAGACGACTACCGAAAATATCCTTTCCAAGGATATGGCTTAAGCTTCAGATAGCTCCAACGGATTACGAGTCCACACGCGATCCAGCGAATCACGTTCTAACTAACAAATTAATTAACTATCAATTAATTTGCCTAGACGAACTTAAGGAATTAAATTTAATAAATTTTTATGATTATAAATCATAAAAATATTTATTAAATTTTCCTAAAGAAAAATAGGGGATCGAAATTATACCGCTCGAATAATTTCGGGTTAAATTTGGACCGGAAGAGTTTTGGGTTTTTACGGCCCAACAAGAATTAAACAAGGAGAGGGCTCACTGCTTCTTCTTCCTCAAATAATAATAACAGCACAACGGCGCAACGCAACAACACAACAACGACAACAACCACGCGGGGCTTCGCCGGGGCTTCTCGACGCTTCGTCGCCGTCGGCCGGAAACGGACAGCAGCGGCTCGTGGTTCAGCAGCAGCCCACGACGCCAGGAAAGACAGCAGCATCTCCGGCGAACTCGAGCAAGACCGGCGACGACGGTGATGGCTCGGACGAGGGCTGCCTTCAACCACCGCAGCAAGCACACCTCTTGGGCTCCTCTGGCAACACTCCAACGAACCCAGGAACGCCGGCGAACTCCATGGATTCCGGCGAGAAGAAAACCGAGAGGGAGAGAGAGACGGGAGAGAGTTGTGGGTTGATGGCTGCTCCCATCGAGATCCTTAAATAGCCCAGGGGAGGAGACGTTTGAAAGGGTTACTCATCAGCTCTTCCAGCCAATGCATTGACAAGTGCCCGGACAACAATTACACGGAGGGAGTATCGTGGCAAGACAAGCATGAATTTGTGGCAAAGTTTAAGAGAATTGGCTTTTGGTATGGGTTTTAAACCCCGGAAATTATATGTTTGTCTCCAAACAAATATTCTAAGTCCCGAAAATACATTGAATGTATTTTATACCACTCAAGAAATTATTTCGGAGATCATGGATGTTACGGAAAAATCCAAACTCCACTGAAAGTGAAATAATTAATTTGAACGAAGGTTGGGAAAATTACCCAAATATCCTTACTAAAAATTGAGGGATATTACAGTATGACCTATGGGGGATGGCATTGCTATGGAGTTGTTAGTGTCACCATCGGTATTTCAAGAATCGTTCCCTGTACTTGGGTCACCAGGGGATTCGTCATCATCCGAGTTTTCCCTTTGCATTTGAACAAAGTCAAAATCAGGGAACATAAGAGTTGTTTCATCAACAGTTCTTTTGAGTTATCATCAAAGACCACATGAATGCTCTCTTTAATTTTCTTGGTCCTTGTGTTGAAAATCCTATAGGCTTTGCTATTGGCGACATATCCTAGGAAATGTCTTCATCACTCCTTATGTCAAATTTGCCTAAATTGTCCTTTCCATTGTCGTGAATAAAGCACATAGGATCGAAAGCTCACAAATGGGATACATTAGGTGTTATCCCCTAATTAGATCATAAGATTTTTTATTGAGTAAAGGGTGAATCATAGCACGATTAAGGATATAGCAACTTGTGTTGATTGCTTCAGCCTAGAAGTAGCATGAAAGAATGCTAGCTATGACCATGGTTCTAGCCATGTCTTCCGAGGTGCAATTTTTCCTTCAACAACACCATTTTGCCGGAGAGTCCTAGGAGCGGAGAAGTTGTAAGAGATTCCATGTTCCCTACGGTAGTCATGAAACCTGGAATTCTCAAACTTTGTTCCATGGTCGGATCGCATCGCTTTTAGCTTGTGTCCAATGCTTGTCCCCAACTTCTTGATAAACTACTCAAACTCGGTGAGGGCTTCATTCTTAGAGGAAAGAAAATATGCTCAAGTAATTCTGGTATAATCATCGACAATTACAAAAACATACATGTTTCGAGCATAACTTCTCACTCTTATGGGACCACAGAGATCCATATGGATCAGTTCCGTTGGATGACATGAAGTAACATATTTCTTGCTCTTGAAAGAGATGCAGATTTTCTTTCCTCTTATGCAAGCTCCACAAACTCCATCCTTATCATAATGAACTCTTGGGAGCCCTTGAACTAGCTCTTGTTGATGAAGCTTATAAATGTGATGAGGATTAGCATGTCCAAGCCTTCTATGACACAGTTTCATCTCATCAACAAGAGAATTAAAGTATAGTTCCCTCTTATGCTTGAAGCTTGTGTCAACAATGTAGACATTGTTGAACCTTTTTTCTCTCAACACAATTTCATTGGTTTTTCTATCCTTCTTAAAACATTCTTCAATGGTGAAGATTGTCTTGTTGTCCCCTTGATCACACACATGTTCTATACTCAACAAGTTAAAACCAAGTTCATTAACCAAACAAACATCACTTACCTCGATGTGATCATTCAATTTGGCTTCTCCAACTCCTACTATCCCTCTTTGTCTCATCTCCAAAGGAAACATTCCCTCTAGAGTGCTTATGAAGTGAGGTGAGGTTGGCATTGATCCTTGTCATATGGCACAAGCAACCACTATCGATGTACCATTGATTGTTCCCCCTCACTTCAACATACAAAAGAGATGCTAACGTTTAATGACCCAGGCAAGCTTCACTTTACCTGGTCTGTAAGAGACAAAATTCTTTTGTTTCTAAACGATCCCTCTAAAACACTTGTGAAGTGAGGCGAGGTTAGTATTGTTCCATGTCATATGGTATGAGTAACCACTGTCTATGTACCATTGATTGTTCCCCTTCACTTCAACCTAAACGTTCCCTCCACAACGCTTGTGAAGTGAGGCGAGGTTGGCATTGTTCGTCATATGAAACAAACAACCATTGTCAATGTACCATTGATTTTTTCCCTCACTTCAACCTGCACAAGATATGTTAACGTTTAACGACCTGTGCAAGCTTCACTTTACCTAGTCAGTGATCGAGGGACGAAATTCTTTTCTTCCTTAGAGCTAGCATAGTGATACGCATGATTATCATCATAGAATTCATTAAGGTCTACTTCATTACTAGCATTGTACCTTTTCCTACGATTATCCACAATGAAAGCATTCAATTTGTCATAGTTTCTCTGAACATGACCATTGTTCCCACAATGCCAACACAACTTGCACTAGTTACCCATATGGTATTTAAGAGTTAGCTTTGGGAAACTTACGTTATTTGGTTCTAAATGGGTTGGGAACATCGGGAATTTATCTATGGGATTGCTTAGGGAAAGTTTTACGAGTGGGTTGACCAATGTAGCAAGCTTGGTTTTCCTTAAGACCACTATCTAGTACATTTACCCTATCTTCCAAGTGAGCATTTTTCTCCTTAGCGGTTTGGAGTTCTCTATTCTTAATATCTTTCAACTCTTGCTCGCTCGGTTCCTTTTCTTTTTCATTAGCCTCTCCGACTATGTATCTAATCCCATACCTAGGTTCTACAAAATGCATCTCATCCTCCTTAGCCTTTTGTTCCAATAAAATCGGATGCCTTTTTCTACACGGGCTTTTAGTTGTGACAAATCCCACTGAGTTTTAGTTAAGAAAGGAGAGGGGTTTATGTCAACACACATGGTAACAATGTCATATTTCATAGAAGTGATCTCTTTACATGGAGCTTTAAGTTCACTTTGAGTTTCAACATATAAATTGCAAGGAGCAATTCATGAATTGAACTAGGGGAATCTTCAATAGATTCTTTTAAACCAGAACATGTCTACTTAGATAAGTGAAGTTCCTCTTGGACTTTCAGATTTTCCTTAGACATTCTCTTAACAAGCACAATTAAAGAATTATTGTGACAATCTTTAAGAGAGTCGAAAAAGGCTTCATGACTGACCTTTTCTCTATAGTTGTTGGCTTAAGGCCCATGGCACAAATCTTGGGCTTAACCCATGATTCAGGTTCATCATCAGAGTTTTCTCTCCATGTAGCAACAAAAGCTTTATTTGTGTTGTTCCCATGATCATCACTTTTGGGGCAGGTCTTTGCATAATGTCATTCTCATCATACTTGTAGCAAGTAGCATCCTTGATGTCTATCTTTTCTCCATTGTTCCCTCTATTGCCTTGAAATTTTTCCTTTTGATAGAGGGCACACATGGCCTTAGTGATATGAGTAGTTTGTGAGTCCATGTCGTCCTTCAGGTCTTCATCACCATTGTTTTCAACCAGGTGCATAACTTTTCCAACTTTGAGAGCAATTCCCTTATTGGTCTTCTCCTTGGTTAGCTGGTCTCGTGCCTCATATTGCTTGATCTTACCAAAAATCTCATGAATAGTTAAGGAAATAGTCTTTGGATTCTCCTTTAAGAGATCTTTGGTGAGTTTGTGCTTAGGAGTTAAACCTTCAATGATAGCAAGAACTTTCTCCTTTGGTTGCACTTCTTTGTCAGTGACACCATGTGTTGTGAGGCAAATAGTGATTGTCTCAAAGCGGGATTGATAGGATGAGACGGATTCGCCTTCAAGCATAGCAAAGTTGTAGAAGTCTCATTTTGGCTTGGAACTGATGGCCTTCTTGTAGGTCATGACTACCCGTGTACATCTGTTCTAAAGCTGTCCACTTGTCTTTTGCAATGACGCAAGACATAAGCTTATTAAAATCTTCATGGCCAAGGGAATTATTAATTTGCATAGAAGGTGTTATGTTCTTTTCCATGCCCTTGTAGTCGTTTGGGACCCATTCTTTGGTGCCAGCAAGAACCTCAGCTTCAACCTTGCAATCACCCTTCTCAATGGCCAATATAACTTGGTAATCATTACTCTTCAACCACATCGTGAACAAGGACTTCCAGTGTTGATATTCTCTAGGGAGGAAAAGTGGAGGTTTGTTGTTCCCAAGTCCAACTTCGTGACTCGTAGAGGAAGTCATCGTTACTTGTTAACTGCGAGTAACATACCATCTTGAGCAACCTGCTCTTATACTAATTGTTGAATCATTAGTGTGTATAATTCAGGGAACGGAAAGATTTTCCCCTGGGCAGCGGAAATACTTATTGAACAAACTAAGGTAACAACGCAATTCCTTATAAAGGAAAGTCAATCAACCAACAAGTTGATCAAGAAAAACATCTACCTCTAGGTGGTTAACCTAGTAGGATTTCAAACGTCTCCTTATATTATTAATCGATTACAAATATTCAAGCAAGTAAAGGTATCAAATCCACACAATTCCTAGATCACCTGAACTTCTAAGCAAGTCATTGCAACCTAACAACCCAAGTAGAATCAACCCTTAACAGAAAGTACTCACAAACTTTGTAGCTTTATTCTTCTTCTGCTCATAAACCTTGGAAACTCATAATTGTGTATTAAGCCTAATGTTAGACATGTAGTATATATAGTCTTGTTGTAAGATCTTTGACTTTCTATCTTTAAGTCGGACAACACATGTCAACTAAATATTTTGTTTCAAACTAATCTTATTTCATAAATACAAGACACTTTAATCTCTTTATCAAAAGATATAGTTTTCATAAATAAGACTTAGTTAAATTCTATCTAAATCTCAATCATTGCGGCTCAAGATTTCAAAATATCTTATTTCCTTATTTGACTAATCTTCAACCGAAGTTCCAAACGCTTCTTCTCTTCGCTAACGCTTCGTTCCTCAACTGTGTTCCCTTCTTTCCTCTTCACATATGATGCATACTTCATTTCTTTGTTCCTGCGTAGCGCCTCTGTTCCTCTACTTCCTTGTTTTGCTTCTCTTGGTTTCCATAGTTCCCAAATCCGCTCATTCAACCTAAAATTCATAGGAAAAAGCAAGCAATAAAGCCTAATGATGTTTATCATCATCAAAACCAGAAAAAATATTATTATTCCAACGAAAACCACTTAAAATAAAGCAAATTCTGGTTCCACAGATGTAAAGCTTGAACACATCTTGATTTTATGTTTGCACAACACATGGATATATATCTAGCAATAGACAGTGATCATGTACATATATATATGGCCTTTGAATGATTAGTCTATTGACTCTTACAATCTAGCTCTCATGTATGTATGGACTATCTCATTAGCTAGCTAGTGGTAATGACTGAGTGAGTCCAGATTTGAACTTATTGAAAATGTTATACGCAATTAGTGACATCATACACTGCAAATTCATTCCTTGATGTCGTTGCAGGAATTTGAACAACAATAATTTTAGAAAGGAAATGATTGATCTCCTCCTTGAATTGACACGAACAATTTTCAATTTCTCAATCTGAAATCAGAAATAAAGTGAAGGGGTGGGGTAGAATCCTCTGATTCACCTCTGATGCTCAAGTCATAAAAACTCTCTAATTCAAAAACTCTAATTCTCTATCAATAATGAACGTAGAATAAAGTCAAGGGGATAACCTTCTTATTAATTACATGATTTCCCTTTTTTATGAATTGGTATTTAATATCCCTATTTTATTAAATTAGGACTTATTTGTATTAATATAAAGTGGGATAATTCTCCCCTTCAATTTGCCCCTCGGGTGCTTCGGACTTGATAGAGCCCGTTGGATGGGATGTTAACCTCTTCTCCGTGGCATATTGTGTATGTTTTTTGTACACTTTTGTTATGAAAGCAATTGAACAATAGAGGGTAATTTCTCTTACAATTATAAATTGAGTAAGAGTATTTTTTTGTGGTGACACTTTTGCAGGGTGTGGTTGTAACTTGTAACAGGAATGACCTATTGGTTGCAAGTTTGGGTAGTAAAGAAGAAGGGTCCAGTTTTTGCTGCATCTTTTACCCCTTTGTCACTTGTTCTCACAGCTATTATCTCATCAGCATTCTTGTGGAAAGAGACCCTTTTTTGGGGAAGGTGACTTTCTCTTTTATTCAACTGTTTATATTTTCAAACCGACCAAAAAAAATGTTTTAATTAAAAAAACTATCTAATTATAATTATATTATAAGTTGCATTACTTGCATAGCATCTCTAACCACCCCTTATATTGGCTAATATACACAAAATAGCCCTTTTGTTAGAAAAATTACATTTAACGACCCTTGATTGGTATATTTATTAGTTATTCCAGGCCTAAAAATGTTCCAAAATAGTTAGGACTCGTTTAATATAGTTTTGAGTATCTAGTTTTTAGTTTTGAGACATATTTAATTTTTTATCATTATCATTATATTTGTTTCAAAATATTTCATATGTTAGTAATCACTTTTATTATCAAAAGTACCAACTTAAATTTGAAAACAACAAAAAAAAAATTAATTCCGTCTTAGTTTTTGAAAAAAAAAAAACTGAAAACTCAAAGTATGTTTTATCAAACGAGCCTTTAGTTTTTCACAAGACTTCTACCATTGCGGTTACACAAGAGTATTTACGTCATTTAATAAGACAGTCAGCGATATAGCTATCTTCATAATTTGGGTGGTGATCTATAAATATTAGGCCGAATTTCAGTAAATCACCCTTTAAATAGGGCACTTTGTCCACAATCACCCCTTATACACGAAATTACTTACAACCACCCATTAAACACATTCCGTTAGCAACGAGCCACCTCAACCCCTTTTCCATCCAAAAAACCGTTAACTCATGTAAATTTACCAAAAAGCTCTTATTCAACCGGTTTTGCCAAAAAAATTATTTTTTTTGGTTTTTGACCGATTTTGCAAAAAAAAAATTGAATAAAATAAAAAACCGGTTTTGGAAAAAACCGGATTTATTTTTTGATTTTTTAAAACCGATTTTTTTTTAAATCGATAAATCTTTTTTAAAAAAACGATAATTTTTTTTTTGCAAAACCGATAAAATGTGATAAAAACGATAAAAAAAAATTAAAATCGATAAAATAATTTTTACTTTTTTTTAAAAAACCGATAAATTTTTAAAAACCGATAAAAAATCAAAAACCGGTTTAAATTTTTTTTTAAAAATAATTTTATCGGTTTTTAAAAAATTTATTTTATCGGTTTTAAAAATATTATCGGATTAATTTTTTTTAAAAAAATTTATTTTATTGATTTTAAAAAAAAATTATTATCAGTTTTTTAAAAAATTATTATCGGTTTAAAAACCGAAAAAAATTTACTTTATCGGTTTAAAATTTAAAAAAAATTTATCGATTTTAAAAAATCAAAAAATAAATCCCTTTTTTGCAAAACTGGTTTTTTATTTTATTCATTTTTTTTTTGCAAAACCGGTCAAAAAACAAAAAATTAATTTTTTTGGCAAAACCGGTTGAATAAGGGTTTTTTGGTAAATTTACATGAGTTAACGGTTTTTTGGATGGAAAATGGGTTGGGGTGGCTCGTTGCTAACGGAATGTGTTTAATGGGTGGTTGTAAGTAATTTCGTGTATAAGGGGTGGTTGTGGGCAAAGTGTCTTATTTAAAGGGTGGTTTACTGAAATTCGACCTAAATATTAATGAAATATCAATTATGGGGATTAAATGATAAACTTTAGAATTACACATGATTTTATGCAAGTTTGCCCTACATGAAAGTTGATAGTTTATGATAGTTTCATTAGTGTTTTAATACAAAATTAGCATATTTATGTTAATGTGTCGTGCACAGGATAAATACAAACTATATTTTTAACAGTGAATCATTTTCATTAACATATAACATATTATCGACTAATGTGTATACAATATTATAGAATTAGGTCGTTTTAGGATGCTAAATAAATATGGGAAGATTAGGCTGCTTAAAAATAAATACTTTATATGTTATTAAATTAAGGATTAAATTGTTGAAACATTTTATGTTTTTTTTGCTCATATGAGAATGATTTTTTCCATATAAGGTAATGTTTTGGTGGCATATAAAATATTAATATTAATATTCTAACATGTTCCATATCCTCTAAAATCAAATCTTGAAAAAAAATGTTATACATAAGATAAAGATAATTTGGATGAGTAATGTGAAATAATAAATAAAAAAAGTCAAGTAATAAACAATAAATATGAAGGATGAAAATTTAATTGGTAAACTTGTCTACATATCTAACTGGACGACACAAAGGACAAATTAGTTCTGCTTTGGTATTATATATAGACAAATTTAGAGCGAAAAAGTATAATAGAAAGATGAACTCTAGGATGTATCTTTTTATATAAAATTTCACAATTATTGTTGGGATAAAAAGTAAATTATATAAAATTTCAATTTTAAATGAAAACAAAAAATTAACATATATACTTATCGTTTATGACTTACGAATTTATATAACTAAAATAATTTGAATTTGTCTATTTTTATTCAATATAAGAATTAATAAAAATAACCTTATCTAATTTTTTTTAAAAGATATACACTTTATAATAGTTTGTTTAATATATATCTCATAAAATATATATTATTCTTTATAGTTTCCATTATATCTAATATGATATCTTTTAATTAATCTTGGAGAATATAGTATATACATAATTAAGGTAAGTTGTATAAGTATAAAATTTTAAATATTTAAATAAAGAGTGTAAGTATATAAAAAAAATGTGAAGGGTGAAAAAGAATTATCCATATATATTAACCAATGTGGCACAAGGCGACACGTAGAAAAGAAAATTAGGACTTTTGTATATAGGTAGGGTTCACAAGCATAGTAAACTTGGGTGTAATGTGAGGAGCAATGATGGCCACTACATCTAGGAGATGGAAGGCTAGGATTGGAGTGTCAAAATTGTATATTTTTTATTTTTTTCAAATATTATTTATTTTAAAATAAAATTCCTGATTTATTTTCCGCAAATTAAGTTTTTTTTTCAAGAAGTATTTTTTCGGATTGTTTTTTTGTTTATACATCAAGTTCATATATAAGCACCAAAAGTACATCTATCATAATCTAAAGTGCATCTTTAATATGTTAAAGTGCATGTGGTAATGTAAATGTGCATGTTAAACATGTATATCAAAAGTGCACATATAGTTAGTGTATGTCTATTATGTTAAAGTACATATGTTAGTATCCTAAAGTGCATGTTTAGTATAAAAAGTGCATATATAAGTATGGTAAAGTGCTTGTTTAGTATGATAAACTTAAGTGCATGTGTTAGTATATTAAAATGATACTTAATTTTTCTGGGAATAAAATTCAAGAATTTTTTTGAAAAATATCGAAAATTATTTTCAAAAAAAATATTTTTGTAGGAAAAAATCCAAACAAATTGTTTTTGAAAAAATAAATCCAAAATATTATTTTAAAAAATTACTAATAAAGTTTTTCGGAAAGAATAATTAAAAAAAAAACATAAACAAATAATAAAGTTTTTTGAATTTTCAAATTTGTTTTTCCATGTGTTTTAATCTAAACTCTTCATTTCTAAGATCTAGTGATAATTAATGCTCTTCATATTATATCCTAAGTCTCTTTCTCATGTGATCCAAACTCTTAGTATATATATAAAGATTTGAAGATGATATCAAAATTTGACAAAGTGGATGATGGTGGTTTCATGTCAAGGATTGGAGGGGCAACTTTGCTGGTGGTGGGACTGTACACTGTGCTATGGGGCAAAACCAGAGAAGCACTACCCATTGATGAGGAATTGCACAAACAAAGTGCAACTAAAGAGGATATAATACCACTTTGGAACACATACCCATTTAAGACAAAATACCTTGCATTATAAGAATTTCAATTATAAAGGGAATAGCTTCCTCATATATTATTATATCACATATGTATATGTAACTTTATACACTTTTGTTTCCATAACATCCCACGTGTTAGGTGATTATTTTATTTTATTTTTTATTTTTATTTTTTTGATGAGAAAAGATTTCAAGGTACCCGACATAACAACATCGGGTAGCTCGAGAGGCCGATAGAATCGGCGTCGGTACAAACCGAACTGACAGAGCCAAAGACAAATATGAAAATTACAACGAAGCAGAAAAGAACAAAACAATCTAAGGCAGGCAATGAGTCAGGAGACTCAAGGGTGCCATCGGGAAAGGGCCAAACAGGAAAACCTACGGAAGTGCTGAACGGGCTGCCTTGACGTTGCCTTCACCTAGATGAATGATCTTCAGGAGCCTCAACCATGACGTTGCCCTCGTTCGAGAGGGGTCTTCATTCAGCCACAGACACAACCACGACCACGACCGGCAGCTCAGCCAGAACCGAAGATATATTCCAATATGGCCACGAGAATTTTGCCACCCATACTTGAAACAAAACAGAAAACAAAGGGGTCAACAAGGGTGAAAATTGATGAGATTGAATTCATCAATTTGATCTTGATGAACTACCACGAATGATAGGATTGGTGTATGGTGATACCCAGAAATTGGTTGACGAATGATGATTGCTAAAATATGAAGAAGCTTACTCAGTACGCTAGAATTTTTTTATTTTGAGCGTACTCAGTACGCTAGATTTTTTTTTTTGGATTTTCGTTTTTATTCTTTTCCATCTTTTTGAACCAGCTTGCAGTGCAAGCTTGTCCAACAATGGCAGAAGTTGTTTGAGGGGGTTGCCCCAATTCTTGTTTGATCTTGTGGTTGGTTTGGGGTCACCTCCAAGTTGTTCAGCAGACCGCCGGCGAGGCGAACCAGAGCTCCACCTCCAAGGCGTCCAGCGAGGCGAGCCAGATCTAGATCCAGAGCCTCCTCAGCAGCGGAGGCGGTGGTGGGGGTCTCCGTTCAAACGGGGTCTCCGTTCGAGGGTGGTGGGGGGAGGCGGTGGCGGTGAGCCGGAGCTCCACCTCCAAAGCGTCCTGCGAGGCGAGCCAGATCTAGGTCCAGATCCAGAGCCTCCTCTGCAGCGGAGGCGGTGGTGGGGTTCTCCGTTCGAGGGTGGTGGGGGGAGGCGGTGGCGGTGAAAGGCCGGGAGCGATTTCCGGTGAGGCGGTGAGTGTCGGTGAGACGGGTGCCGGTGAGGCGGGCGCCAATAAGGGTGGCCAGCGTGATAATGTTTCTTTGTGTGATGCCTTTTTTTTAAGTTTCTTCGTGTGAATTTATTAATTTCTGATTGAGCCGAAATTAAGAGGTGGTGCGATTTATGGGCCTGAATCCAAAGTGGGCTCGACTGGGGCATAGAATTAGCCCAGTCTGACGTATTTTCTTTTCCATTCTTTTCTTGTTGAGAGACCAGCGTGATAAATGATTTTTTGTTATCTTATCTAATGACTCGTCGGGTCCAAACTAGGTACTTCGTGATCCTGTTTTAGGCTATACCTTGCTCTTGAAATACCTACACAAAACCGAATGTTGGGACTTAAATGAGCCTAGTATATGAGGTCGATGGGCTACTCCTCTTATTGTCAATTTGACATTAAAATGAAACTCCACCGGTCTTATCTATTGGGTTTATATGTTCATGTCGCTTGCCACTTCTACGTGCACAACCCCCATTTTACCTAATTATCTTTGGGGCCATGGACTTTATTTTGATATCAAAGTTGGTCTGATTCTGGGTCCATTTCATGGTTTATTTTGGTTGCCTCGGTTAATGTAATCCACCCTTCTACTATTTACATTGTCCAAGTGTTAACTGGGTCAAACCAATTGCACTAGAAGGACGTGTTGAAATAAATATCCCACATCGAAAGTTGAGATTACACTAAGCCTAGTATATAAAACCGATACGGTACTCCCCTTATTGTCATTTAATTTTATAATAAAACTCCTTCAGAACCCTCAATCTACTTAATTACCTATGACACATGAACTTTATTACATACCAATATCGAGTGTGTTTCAAGTACAATAAATGGATACTGTACAATTTGCGAAATGCTATGGGTCGTTGGATCGAGCAGATCAACAGTTCACGCTTAAAGGAGTGAAATAAGGGGTGTGTGTCACCTTCATCAGTTAGAGTGGCAATTTTGTAATAATCTATAAAAAGAGGGATGTTACATTAAAACAAATAGAACTCTCTCTCCTCTCTATCAACATTGCGCGATGTTTTGCCACAATTCGATCCAAGGAGACAACGCTAGAAATCTTCAATCCCTTCTCCTCGAATTAGTAGATCAATCATAGCTATTCAATTCTGTTTCTCACATAAGTCGAAGATTGAATTTGTGTCGCTCCCGATCCACCACAAGTTTGAATCATGTTCGCTTAAAATCGCGTTCGCTCGACGGGATTTGTTCTTCATTCACGCCATGACAAACGCTCATCAACACCGGTTCGTAACAAGGTAAAGAAACATTCTGGTGTCTCAATTATGATATTGAATTATATTTGCTCATCTATGTTCTGAATTTTGGATTTGCTAGAATGAAGTTGGTCTTTTGATGACTTGTCATTTGTTTTCATTGTTTGCTGAAGTTTTTTAGAATTTTTTGATGTTACATTTGCCAATTTGGACTGAAGTTGAGATTCTGTTGTTGTTTTCATTTTCACAATTTGGCTGTCATTTGATTTGGTTGTGTTGTTTGCGATGTGTAGAATCAAGTGTGTTAGTACAAGGAACGGTGGAACTGTTCCTTGGGCAGCGGAATATTATAACAAAATAACAGAGTAACAGATAAAGTTCCTTAGAAAGGAAAACTCAATCAACCAACTAGTTTACTGGAAAAAACCTCTACCTCTAGATTTCCCTAGTAGGATTTCAAAAGCCTACTTGTGTTATTAATCCTGGAATTACAATCAAACAAGTCATATCTCAATCTAGTTTACTCCTAGATATCTAGATTTCTTATTGTAACGTTCCTAACAACACCTAAGACAATCAAAACCCTAACAAGTACTCAACTCACCAAAGTCTTGTCCTTGTAAGTTCTTCTCTTTCACCGAATGCTCAATGCTCTGTGGAAATGCCGTAATTGCTTGTTGAAATGAAGTAGACGACTTCCTTTCTTATAGTCTAGGAATTCTATCTAATTTACCCTAGTTTTACTTAAGGAAAATAAAATAAAATAATCCTATACAATTTTTTCTTATCTTTTCTAACAATAAGATCTTCAACAACTTTATCTCTTGCGGCCCAAGTTGTTTCTTCAAGATCTATTTCCATAAATATGAGATTCGGCAGATTGTAAGGGCGACAGCGCGCGCGTCTCTGCGTTCCTTGGCGTTGTTCCCTTTCTTTCCTTTTCACAAACGCGTGTCTTCATTTCTTGTTTGTTACAGCGCGTTGTTCCATTGTTGACTTTTCTGTTCCTTGCAATCTCTGTTTTGATTCATCACATGGTTTTCATCGTTTCTTTAATTCATCTTATTCCTGAAACTCATAGTCACACTAAAAATCATCAAATGTCATTAAGTTTATCATCATCAAAACTAGAGGGAACATCATCGTTCCAACACGATGTTTTCAGAATAACAAGTGTGAACCTTAGATGACTACATATGAACATTAACATGTAATATATGAACATTAAGGGGTGAGAATTGGGTTTGCGGAAGTGATATTGTTCATATTGTTTTCACAATAATACGTATGCACATTATATAACTATATATGAGCATTTACATGTAACATATGAACATTAGGAGGTGGGAATTGTGTGTGGGGAATCGATATGAATATCTGAATAAGTATGAACATTAAATGACTATATATGAACATTTACTTGTATTGTATGAACCTTAGTGTTTCAATGAACCAAGGAAAAATAAACCTCAAACACGAACCCACTCAAAGTATTATATATGAACATTACATGACTACATGTGAACATTGACACACACACACACATGAACCTATGTTGCACAGACAATGGAAAACACGCACAAATGTTTTCAGTAGAATAAATATGAACTGCTAGGGAATATATATGAACTTAAACATGATACACGTGAACTCAACTTGAACTGAGGTTTTTCACAACCACAATATGTAGCCTATGAGGGATTCGAACCCACATCTATGTGTACACACACATTGCTCTATCATTTGAGCTAATAGGCTTTGTCAAATCAATTATTTGGGCACGTAACACATGAACCCTGCCTTTTATATGGTGCACAAAACGTGAACTTTAAGGTAATATACATGAACATTAGGATACCAAATATGAACATCGCAAACAACGTAACCAAATCAAATGACAGGCAAATTGTGAAAATGAAAACAACAACAGAATCTCAACTTCAGTCCAAATTGACATCTATGCATCATTAAATATGTAAGTGTAAATATTGTATAATCGAATATACAGTAGCATCTCTGCATCATTAAATATTTAAGTGTAAATATTGTATAATCGAATATACGGTGTTGATAGTTATTGTTCAAGAACCAAATAATAATCAAGACATCAGTTCGATGGCCATAGTAATAACAGATTAGGGAGAGTAATTTGAGATTTAGAATAACAACTAGAATCAGTAAACCCCTAAATTTGGCACAAAATACCTTGCTTTTGAGTGACATTATGATAGTAATAGATTGGGAGGCTTGAAAGATCTGAGCAAACTGACATGTAAGATCAATAGTAGAGCCTCAGCATAATACCATAGATGTAGACATAAGTGTTGATTTTACAGCAAAGAATAATTTCCACAGAACTAAAGAACAAGTGATGTAGATATTATATATGAATATAATGCTTAGAAACATTATATAAAGTAACACGGCAGTAGTAGAGCCTCATTATAATACCATAGATGTAGACCAAGTGATGCATTCAGATATATGGTCATTCTAATTGACCTAAAATAGCCTTAAGATATACTCTGTCTGAATATGCGTAACTTTTAAGATGAGCTTTCTCTGACATTTTGTTGTTACATTTCACAGCTTTGATAGGCCAACATATTCCATCCTATCTAGTCAAACTGTTAAAAAATAAATACTATCTTCCGGATCATTTTTTCCTCCTGCAATGTATCCTACATTAATGGAGAGAATATCGAATTAAGGTCTTAGAAAATAACCTTTTTTCAAGCATTTTTCGAAATAAGACACATCAAGAATCAAGTTCCTGGCAACAGATTCTTGGTTGTTTGAGCTAATTGCTAGTTGCTACTCCAACCAACCTTCTTTTCACCTTTACTCTAAAGTTTCAAACACAATAGAAAGATAACCACAATTTCACAACAAATGGAAGAGATTCCAATTAGAAAAAGAAAGAGCCAATCATACTTCAGAAGCTCATTAGCTACAAAGGAGGAATCAAATTAGGTAATACTCCACTATACAATATTGCTATTGCAAAGCTTTACACTAGAAGAAGAAATCCTGCTTCTGATAATCTTAGCTCCACAAAAATGCACTTGAGCAATCAGAAAATGGACTTTCCTGCAAGGAATTAGCCAGATAAAAAGCAAAACGGCGACAAAAATATAGTATAGAAGCTTAACCATGATAGAAGGACTTGAGACTTTCTCAAATTCATAATATATAAGCTGGATCAACCATAATATAAACACAGCTGGAAATCAGTCCGAATGTGCATTTAAGTAACCACTAAAAAGTTATATAATTAAGCAATAAGCATATCATAGAAATCTGTTAATAACTCTTTCTAAAAGACTTAAGTGGCTTCTATTTACTTAGTTAATTTTTAGCTTGTGGAAAAGCTTAGAAGGTTAATTCAGATTTTTAGCTTGTGAAAAAACTTAGAAGGTCACCTCTACATGCCATCCCTAATATAAAGAATTAATATTTCATTTATCATCACTTTCTCACTTTCCTTAATGCTTTAAGCTGATTGTTGCAGAAATTTGTGTTAATGCAAATATCCTATAATATATTAATTTATTTACTGCTATATGGCAATAACTTTCTGGTAATCAATTTATGGCCAGAGTAATGATGAAAGCCAAGTGATGTACTTGTGATTACCTGAAACTGGATTTCCAATAATTACCTGTTTAGATGTCTGCTATGTTAAATCGGTAGTCACAATTGAGCAAGCAAGCTGGTTTTGTGTATATAATACGATATTATTAGATAACCTTCTATCTTAGATTTCATGTCATCAATTTTTGCTTAGGGGTGAATTTAATTCATCTCCAGGAAAAAGGGAAATGTTCCTTAACATTTAATTGGGTTTGCTAACTAGTACTTGCATATTTACTCACACTTAGATATCTCTATTTTTTTAGGGGTTTATTTTTTAACGCATAGGCATTTTTGCTGTTTAATGCATAGGGCTGACACGTAACGTGTGAAACATTTCATCACGTTACGTGCCGCCACACGTTACGTGTGGTTATGATCCACACGTAACGTGTGGTTTATAATTAATGTAGCGGTTCTTATGGCCTAATGTAACGGTTGTTATAACCTAATGCAGCGATTATAAACAATCGCTGCATTAGGTCATAAAACGGTTGCATTAACTACAAACCACACGTTACGTGTGGATCATAACCACACGTAACGTGTGGCACTATTTTTACCTCACGTAACGTGGTGAGCCATGACACACGTTACGTGAGGACCCTATGCGCTGAAAGGCAATTTTACCTATGCGTTGAAAGTAAACGTGTTTTTTTAATTTGGTATTTCTTTTCCTGTGAACTAGGATAGGGCCTATATTTTTTTATTTTTTTTTATACAGTAAAAATTCAAGAATCAAATCTCGAGAGGCCAAAAAATGACAACCAGGACAACCGATAGGAGAAATCAAAAGCAAACAAAAACAACAAAGAACAAAACAAAAGGGCTAGACCAACACGAGCAGGCGAAGAAGCTAAGTCGAAGAGAAGGACTTATACATGGGTTGGGAGAAACCAACACGACGATGACGCAGCCGAAAAGCAGAAAAGAGACACAATCTAGAGGCAAAATAAGCTCCTAGGGGTCACACGACCACTATCTCCATCACTAAACAGACCAACAATCTCAAACCAAACAAAATCGAAAACTCAAGTCAGTACTGGATCTGCGGCGGAAACCAAAAGGATCGGGGTCAGGATCTGGATCTGGAGGAGGAAGGTGCACCGGAACGGGATTTGGATGTGGCAGAGGAGCAACACCCCCTACGTCACATCATTACCCGCTTCAATCTTCCTCTCAGTTTTCAAACTTTTGTAGGCCACTTATCGTGGGAGGAATTATTTTGTTTGTACGAGATGGATTGAAGACGACGGATCAAGCGGAAGGGCAAACCGCATCACCGCCCTCGACAATCAAACCCTCTGCAGGTGGGATCTCCGACATGAGCGACGATTCGGGCTTGGATCATTGCCCTCTTCGGTCGACTCCGTTGTGATCGAAACCTTCGGCTTGGGGTAGGCATGTCAATGGGGCGGGTTCGGGGTGGGGAGTAGTATCCCCATCCTCATCCCCGTTTAGAAAAACAGTCCCCATTCCCGTCCCCATCCCCACGTGGGGAGCTAAAATTATCCCCGTTTTCGTCCCCACCAAATCCCCGTCCCCGTCGGGGATTCCCCGTCCCCATTAATATTCATTTCGAGTTTTTTCGGATTCCCCACTTATAGTCAAACAATTTCCCCATGAATATCCCCGTTTAACCCCTGTGAAATTTTTTCCACTCACTTTCATGTTATGACTCTCTAATCAATCTCCATTGTCAAACAAAAGAAAACAATGACTAAATAGTAAACATTATATATAGAAAACACAAATAAAATATTCCAATAATACGTGCCTTGAATTTAATAAAAAACAAGCCACTAAAATTTCATAATCAAAGTTGACTAACATTATAATATGCTCAAGTTTCCAGTGAGGTCACCCATGAAAAATCCTCATGGGAAATCCCATGAGTTTCTAAATAGAGATACTCAGTGGGTAATTTCGTGGGGAAACCCAACGGGTGATACCACGGGGATTACCAACGAAGATACTCGTGGGGATTCCCGGCGGGGACGGGGCGGGTAGTGGGGCGGGGGGCTCTATCCCCGTCCCCGTCCTCATCCCCACGCGGGGATGTGTTTTTCGCCCCATCCCCGCCCCGTCCCCATTTAAAATCCCCATCCCCGTCCCCGTAACGGGGAATCTCCACGGATAATGGGGATTCCCCGCCCCATTGACATCCCTAGCTTGGGGCGGTCTAGTCTTGGTTTTCTGGTGGACGAAGCTTGTCAGCTTCCATGGAGTTAGTCAAAATCACCAACCATTGTTGAGATCCATAACTGCCAAGGAAAGGGGGGGGGGGGGGGGGTGCGGCGGGGTAAGGGGTGTGGGAGCTTTTTTCTAGGGTTTTGTACGGAAGGATGGGGTTTCCCCTTCATTGCATTTCGTCATTGAAAAATTTAATTGTATTAATTTTTTGGTTATATTACCTTCATTTCTTGTTTCACATGTTCAAATATTCTAACTCAGTTATGAAAGAAAATGAGGTGGGGATAGAAGAAGATTCTATTGTTTGATCAATTTTTTGTTCAAATTATGTAGCTCAACCCAAGAGGCATCTTCTAACAACTGGTTGGAGCGTGTTTGTTAGTGCAAAAAAACTTGTTGCTAGGGATTTGTCCTGTTTATATGGTGGGTGTTTGGATACTCTATTGCAAATTGTGCCTGTTGTTATCTTATCCTTCTGCTAGTAAGACTCAGTGGGAGATTACCTTTAACTTTCATCAAACAAGCTAAAATGTCGCCCAAGAAGATATTTTTGATTCCTATCATTTACGTAAGATGCAAGTGATAGGCAATAATTTTATTTTGTTTTCATCGTGTACTCGCATCAGGAATGAGAACAAACAATTATTTATTGGGATCCGTCGTGCTAGTCACCCACAAGCGGTGATGCCTTCATCTGTTTTGTCAAGTGATAGCATGCATCTGGGGCTTCTTGCAGCTGCATCTCATGCGACATCAACAAACAATCGCTTTACCATATTTTACAACCCTATGTAGTTTTCTTGCTTGGATGTGTGAGTGATGTATTTGGTTGTGCTCTTAGTTTTCATTCTCTAATGCAGTCTTATGTGCTAGGTAGAAGAATCAAGTGTTCGCTGGTAAGTCAATGCAACCTTATGTGCTGCTGAGGTAGCTATGAATCGTCTTCTATGTTTTAGTTCTAGTCTTCAAGTGATCAGTTTTTTCATACAATGTTCTTATAATTGTCTGATGCGACCTTGCCCTCCATGACGGCCATAGAAGAAGAAGCCATGACTGTGAGCTCAGAAGGGCCAAGTACGAAGACCACGATCTTCCTCCCACTACTCGCTTCGAGTACAGAGACCGCGATCTTCGTCATACTTCTCGCATATGGTACAGAGACCACGATCCCCTTCAAGCGCCTCCAGCTAAGCCTAGAGATCGCGTTCTATCTCAAGATCCTCGCCGTCATCATTGAACGCGTTATTTGATTGCTTTGTAAATTTTAGAACATTAATATTTTCAGTGTTTTTCTTTGGGGTGTGTGTTCCACGCGTGTCGCGTGGGCCAGCCCATTAAGCGAGACTCGGCCCATCCGAGTCCCGCTATCTCCTATAAAAGGTCATCTCGACCTTCTGTACTAGGTTACGTTCATTTTTAATCAAAGCCTAAGTATCGAGAGCTAATTGTCCCCTCTCCTTTGATCGAATGTCAAACCCTAATCTTCCTCCTCGTCTCCATTCCTCTGTCGCCGACGCTACGGCCAATCACTCGATCTACTCGAGTCTATCCCCTCCGTTGCCGACGCTACGGCCTCCACTCGATCTCCATCGAGTCTATCCCCTCCGCTGCCGACGCTACGGCTTTGCTCGACCCTTCGAGCCACTAACTCTCGCGCCTAGCCCTGAGGCTGCGAGTCATACTCCGCCACCATCATCGCGTTTCCTTACTCACGTGAGACCCCAAACATCGCGTTCCACCCATTCAACA
This sequence comes from Rheum nobile, assembly GCA_027886185.1. Lineage (NCBI taxonomy): Eukaryota > Viridiplantae > Streptophyta > Magnoliopsida > Caryophyllales > Polygonaceae > Rheum > Rheum nobile. Next base: position 874,855 of record WOAB01000207.1, on the reverse strand, counting down.
TCAGATTCGACACGCGCGACTCACCACCAAGATCTCGATCTGGCATCCACAAGCAGGAACGCATCATTGTCACTGGTGGGAATTTTTTAATAGTTGACTAATTTTTTTATCTTGAATGGATGGCTTTTTTTTTTTAGGGTCTGCCTATATGCACACGAACAAGTGCCTAAATGCACACTATTTGGTGCGGTTAATATAGCAGTACAATTTGGTGCGTTAACAATAGCAGCACAAGGGGCAAAAGTGGAAAAAGTGGGAAAAAACGGAAACAATACCAGCCTTGTGCGTTAATAGTAGCAGTACAACTACGGTAGCCGTGCGCTAACATTAGCAGCACAACTACTGTACCTTTCCTAGAACTAGGCCTATAAGCCCAATTCCAATACAAGTTGTGCGTTAACATTAGTTGTACTGCTAATGTTAACGCACAATTTTTTGTTTTGTTTTTTTGCGTTAACATGAACAGTACAACTCTATGATATAACCAAATTGAATATAACTATAAAGATATAACCAAATTGGATATAACTATACTATATTAGTATAGTATATAACTATAAGATATAACCATAGTATATAACTATATAATATAATATAGTATATAATCATAGTATATAACTTTAGGATATAACGATATGATATAACCAAATTGAATATAACCATAGAATATAATACATGATATAACCACAGTATATAACTATAGAATATAACCATAATATATAACCAAATTGGATATAACTATAAGATATAATCATAGTATATAACTATATGAGATAACCATAGTATATAACTATAGAATATAATATAGGATATAACCATAGTATATAACTATAGGATATAACGATTATAACTATAAAATTATAACCATAGTATATAACTATAAAATTATACTATGGTTATATCATATAGTTATATACTATGATTATATCTTATAGTTATATCTAATTTGGTTATATCATATAGTTATATAACTATAAGAAAATGATATAACCATAATATATAACTATAGAATATAACCAAATTGGATATAACTATAAGGATATAACCAAATTGGATATAACTATAAGGATATAACCAAATTGGATATAACTCTAAGATATAATCATAGTATATAACTATATGATACAACCGTAGTATATAATAATAGAATATAACCATAAGATATAATCATAGTATATAACTATAGGATATAACGATAAGATATAACCAAATTGGATATAACCAAATTGGATATAACTATAAGATATAATCATAGTATAAAATATATGATATAACCATAGTATATAACTATAAAATATAATATAGGATATAACCATAGTATATAACTATAGGATATAACGATTATAACTATAAAATTATAACCATAGTATATAACTATAAAATTATACTATGGTTATATCATATAGTTATATACTATGATTATATCTTATAGTTATATCTAATTTGGTTATATCATATAGTTATATAACTATAAGAAATATGATATAACCATAGTATATAACTATAGAATATAACCAAATTGGATATAACTATAAGATATAATCATAATATATATTCTACAGTTATATACTATGGTTATATCATATAGTTATATATTATGATTATATCTTATAGTTATATCCAATTTGATTATATCTTATGGTTATATTCTATAGTTATATACTATGGTTATATCATATAGTTATATACTATGATTATATCTTATATTAATATCCAATTTGGTTATATCTTATGGTTATATTCTATAGTTAAATACTATGGTTATATCATATATTATATTCTATAGTTATATACTATGGTTATATCATATAGTTATATACTCTAATTATATTCAATTTGGTTATATCCTCATAGTTATATCCAATTTGGTTATATCTTATGGTTATATTCTATAGTTATATACTATGGTTATATCATATATTATATTCTATAGTTATATACTCTGGTTATATCATATAGTTATATACTCTGATTATATCTTATAGTTATATCTAATTTGGTTATATTCTATAGTTATATACTATGGTTATATCATATATTATATTTTATAGTTATATACTATGATTATATCATATAGTTATATTCTATAGTTATATACTACGGTTATATCCAATTTGGTTATATCATATCGTTATATCCTATAGTTATATATTGTGGTTATATCCTATATTATATTCTATAGTAATATACCATGGTTATATCATATAGTTATATACTGTGATTATATCTTATAGTTATATCCAATTTGGTTACATCCTTATAGTATATCCTATAGTTATATACTATGATTATATCTTATGGTTATATTCTATAGTTATATACTATGGTTATATCCTATATTATATTCTATAGTTATATACTGTGGTTATATCATATATATAGTTATATACTATGATTATATCTTATAGTTATATCCAATTTGGTTATATATTATTGTTATATTCTATAGTTATATACTATGGTTATATCATGTATTATATTCTATAGTTATATACTATGGTTATATCCAATTTGGCTATATCATATCGTTATATCCTAAAGTTATATACTATGGTTATATACTATATTATATTATATAGTTATATACTATGGTTATATCTATAGTTATATACTATACTAATATAGTATAGTTATATCCAATTTGGTTGCTTATAGTTATATCCAATTTGATTATATCCTTATAGTTATATCCAATTTGATTATATCATATAGTTGTACTGCTAATGTTAACGCACAACTTGTACTGGAATTGGGCTTACAGGCCCAGTTACAGTAAAGCTACAATAGCTGTACTACTACTATTAACGCACAAGGCTGGTATTGTTTTCGCTTTTTTCCACTTTTACCACTTGTGGCTATTGTTAACGCACCAAACTGTATTGCTACATTAACCGCACCAAATAGTGTGCATTTAGGCACTTTTTCTTGTGCATATAGGTTTTCCGTTTTTTATTAATTCAAGGTGAGAACCTAAGCTGTTAAGTTAGATCCTCAATCTGTCATATGTGAATCATTTTTCCTTTTCATGTGACATTTATGGTTATGTCATAGATTTATGAAACATATTAGGTCATTCAGGTACATGGGCACAACCACTGGCATAAGTGATGTGACCCTGGGTCCCATCATGACCAAGAGCTTACGGACCAGAGCTAAAGCACTTCAAGAGCAACTCAAGAGGGGTCTTGATGTGACCAAGTCCCATCAAGAGAAGTCCAAGACAAAGAGAGCCAAGAAGACCGTGTTGATTCAAGTGAAGACGAACCAAGTGAAGCCAAGGACCATGATGATGAGCTTTCACCTGATTCCATTACAAGGGCCCGAGCCAAGCAACTTCAAATGGAGCTCAAGAAGGGACTCACACGCCTTGAAACTCCAAGTCAAGCGCCACTTGAGCCGGTCACACTACTCATGGCTCGTCCAAGTGTTTGATCTTTGTTTGCTAAGACAATTTGAATTATTTCTTGCATTTCAAGACATTTCTAGATTAGATTTAATTTTTATTTTCAGGATTTAAGTTATTTTCAAAATCAGGTTAGTGGGTCTAAAGTAGTGGGTCTAGAGTTAGTTTTTCCCTTTCCACGTTTTCCTTAGTAGCTTATAAGAGCGGCCTTGTTGTTTGAGATGGGACAGACGTTCATTGCAATCAAGGAAAACTCAATTTTTTGGCTGAATTCAAAGCTTCATTTCTCTTTTGTTCGTGTGTTACATCGAGCTTGTGATCGTCTCTAAGGGTGCGTTACATTCATTTGTGTTGATCAAATCCTAGTCTTCTTGGGTTGGTGTGTCATATCCAATCTTAGAGGTCACCTACCTGGTTACTTGTGCATCTCAGATTCATCTATAAATCCATCAACATCCATCTCTTTTTCACGTACTCTATCCAAATAACTCATCTCGCTGAATTCCTTCACGGAACCCTCTGTGATGTCTCAGTAGAATCACCATAACTATTAATTCCCAGATCCGGTTATTCTCAAATTTGGAGGGCTTAAACTAGACTTCAAGATCTATCTCCTCGATTTGAAATCACCCAATTTGGAGGACAGATCCGAGAGAACGACCCCGTTGAAGTCCGGCCGGAATTCTGGAATCCTGTTGTCGTGAGCCATTGCGTTTGGAGACGACTAAGAGCAATTTCTTGCACCGAAGGCCCCTCGATCTTTGATCCTATCAATAAGTGATTTGGATCCAACTCGATGGCCAAATTCACACTGGTGCTCTGTTAAGGTACTTGCGACTTTCTTGGTTTTGTAGGTTCTTGTTGTTGGAGCACAAAGATAACTTTTCAACTATGCAAGAAATAACTAGTTATTGCTTACTCTCCTGCTGTTGTTGGTCAATTCAGGTTGGTTGGGATAAGTCCACAGCCGGGGAAAGGCAACCAAGAGTATCTTGTGGGATGTTGAGAGTTTGATTGATTTGTAAGTGTTGTCTTAAATAATTATTTTTTTGTCTATATTATGGTGTTACCAAACCATTACTTCGTATATAGGAGCTATATCTTGACATATACGAGTTTGGGACAGAGAAAGCCGCAAAGACAACCTATGTGGCAAGTTACAAAGGTTTGATTAAGCTAACTATCTATTTATTTTATGCTTCTAATTTAATGTGAAATTAATATGAAATAAGATATATCTTTATATGTTTGTTTCATGGTTGTAGTGTCCACGACAACAAAATTTGATTGAGAGTGGATATTATGTCTTAAGGTTTATGTGAGAGATAATATTGAGAAGAAGTGTTATTTTCCCAAAGATTGTACAACCTTCATACTTTATACATACTTTTATAAATAACACTATTGTTTGCCTAATATTAAGCTATTATAAGTAACTTCATCCAAATTTGCATTGGTACGGCAAGAAGAACACTTATTCAGATGATGAGATTGATGAAACTAGAAAGGAATGGATAGAGTGTTTGCTCCGTCTCGTCTCTTAGGTAAGAAGTCGCTTAGCTTTAGGGTATGATTAAAATTAAAAGTATATAAAGTGTTTGTATGATTAATAAAGTATTTGTATATAAAGTATATAAAGCGCCGAGGTTATAACCTCGGCGCTATAATGGAAAGGAATTGAAAGTATATAACGTATAACCTCGGCGCTTCATTGTGTGGGGTCGTATTTGAGGAGGAAGAAAGAATTAGGACGTAAAAAAACGTAAATGTCCTTGATGAATTAAAAGAAGGAAAATTGTCGTGCGCGTCCTCAGCCTTTGATCTACTTGATCGAACGGTGTGAAATGCTAGAAGCCGGATGTACCTTATCCAAAATCTACCAATATCATGAGACCTAAATTATCTAATTGAATTAATAGCGTTGATAAATGATTAAGGATCTGATGTATCTTTTTGAAAACAATATCGTATGTGGATAATTTTTCATTACTACAATGTGACCTATATTTTTCCGATAAAACTAGTCCAATAACTTGCTTCTGAAGCTATGAATTAATCCTATCATCAGGAATAAAACAAAATGAGGGTAGCACTATAAAATAGAATTAATAAGAAAATAGTTTTAGGTACAGCAAGATAGCGAAGTGGTCAAAGTCAACTCCTCACGGCTACATGAGAGTTTATCCATAAATCTGGACATTTAATATATAAATAAAATGGATTAATGCATAACCTTGATGATCTATTGAAAATGATTTATTTTTTTTCGTTTGGTTCGATCGGACAGAGTCGTCCTATGTCCAGATCGAGATATTGTTAGCACACAAAATGATAGACTTCTTCCAATATCGGCGTCTTCTTACACGTCTCCAGCAGAAATCGAACTCGAAATTTGTTAATAAAATGTTTTAAAAAAATTAATGTTAAGCTACTAGACCAACTAAATGTTGGTTATTGAGAAATGACTTTGCCCATTAGAAAAAATTCAACTCTCTTGAAATTTTAATATTTAATTCATTAGACAAAAGCTCAAATGAATCTCCATGAAAACTAAATATACATATTGAAACAAAACAAGAATTACGCTATAATCAAAAGGCTTTCGATTAATTATACAAAAGAAATCAGGGTTTCACTAATTCATTTATAGTTGGCCGCTCGCCTGAATTCTCAGATTTTCTCAATACAAAGAGCAACTAGACAAGTGGACTTCTTCCCTATTACTCCGTATTTTTTATAATGACTATTATGAAATTTTAATCCATTTGGACCATATGTACGTTGTCGTTTTGATTGCAAATCGCCATATTTTATTAAATTATGTGCGACCAAATTGCGGTTTTTTATATATACAATTGTGTGATTTATGTATACTATAGATTTAGTCTATAACTAATATATGGTGTTTTGCATGTGTCTGGTTAATAAAATTTTAAATTAAGATATTATTAAATATTTATAAAAACTATACTGATATATTATAAGTTTAATCTCTTGAATATATGATAATAAAGTTATTGTATAATTAAAATTATATATATACGCGAATTTGTATTAAAAAAGAAGAAGAAGTTTCATACAAATAACTGAATAAGAAAACATATAAGTTAGATTTAAGTAATGGAAATGACTAAATAATTAATTAAAAAGGAGAAATGGTTAAATTACATCACATATTTATTTTAAATATTTTTAATATATGTTACCACTTTTTCATTATGAATCATACATTACCAAATATATTTTCAATTACATGTTATCAATTATATTAATTTAAGTATTAATACTATAAGAACATTACGTTTTTAGTTATATAATTTTGAAAAAACGTACCTTTGACATGGTTGAAACATAGATTTTAATTTTTTGCTTTACATATTAATTTATAACTAATTTTAGGATGCGGTTCGAGTGAAAAGCGTCGCCCAACTGGAGAATGAGGATACTTTAGGGCGGTCCATCAGCGTGTATCCAAGGGCCCAAAACACACGGCTAAAAAGCCCCAAAAATTAAAAATCTCTCTACGCACTTTCATTGAGGGACTTTAGTCGGTCAAACACGCTCTCATAAACTCTGCTTCAAACTTTGCTTCAACTTCTACTCAATTCACATCTTCTTCCCAAAGAGCTTCACGATTTCCGGGGCAATTTCCAGAGCGATTTCCACGTCGATTTCCACATGTGACGTGCACTGCTAATTTTAACATAGTTTTCGATTTTTGTTTTATAAACATATATATTATAAATAATTTTAATTACAAAAAAACGTAACTAATAATGTAAATTATATATTATAAATAATTTTATTTATAATTAAGAAGAAACTAATAAGATAAAAGATATATAAATAATCTTTGAGATGATAATATTTATATAATCAAGATAATTTATTTTAGGTAAAAAATAATATATAAGAAATGGAATATGTATATATCGAAATTAGGGAAGGACAAAATTGTAAGTGTAAATTGATATTTGCCTACGTGGCATAGCTCACAGGCTGACACGTAGGAGATATAATTAGGGCTTTAGTATAGTATATAAATAAATAAATAAATAAATAAATCTATCATATTACTTTCCAATTTGTATATATCGAGAAGAGGAACAATTGACTAGGTTCTAGGTATAGTGCAATCTACTATATATACTAAATTAGAATTTAATTATGCCATATGACACCCTTTATTAAAATTATCACATGTCATTTTCTTATTTTTCACTTTTTTAAATAAATTTAATTATAATACAAATATTTTTATCCTAAACCTAACACTAACCTCTTCCTAATTTTAATACAAATCAATCACAAAGATTACAAACAATTACAAAAGATTACAAATCCAAAACTTTCATAACAATAATTAATTCATAATCTACTATATATATATATATTAAATTAGACCCTAACTATGACACATGACATCCCTTCATTAAAATTATCACATGTCATTTTTTCATTTTTTCACTTTTTAAAATAAATATAAATATATATCAAAGATTTTTATCATAAACCTAATGTAATACCCCATAATTTTTAGTAAGGATATTTGGGTAATTTTCCCAACCTTCGTTCAAATTAATTATTTCGCTTTCAGTGGAGTTCGGATTTTCCGTAACATCCATGATCTCCGAAATAATTCCCTGAGTGATATAAAATACATTCGATGTATTTTCGGAATTTAGAATATTTATTTGAATACAAATATATAATTTCTAGAGTTTAAAATCCATATCAAACTTTTTTTGTACGAGATATTTATACGAAATATTTATACAAAATATCTTCAAAAATATCTCTTCCTTGGCTTAGAAAAGAAATGGAAACCGACTTGATTTGAGATATTTTTGGATTGAATTTCTCCAAATATCTACAAAGTGACTACGTGGACATACTTCCTTCACAATCAAAAAAATTAGGATAAGAATTAAGTAAGAGAAAGCTGCTTGTTACTTTCTATCATCAAATCAAGATTAAGATATGAAACAAATCAAGACTACGTGTAGCTCTTACCTCCTCAAATCAAGTGAATTTGATTAAAAATCTGCAAAGGCCCTACGTGTACACTTACCTTCCTCATATCAGATGGGGTTGATTAATATTTGCAAGTGGTTGGGAGATTTGCTTCAAAATCAGATTTGGGCATTTGGTTGAATTCAAAAGACGCACAGGAGACCGAAGCAATTTTTTTGCCTCTTCCATTTCTCCCGGTGAGCCTCCTCTGCCCCTCCTCTGTCGCGAGTTGCGCTTCGTGCTGGTGGTGCTGCGTCTGCTGAACTCCGGTGAGCCTGCGGACCACTGGTGCCGCCACGAGCCCATGCTGTGCTGGCGTTGCTGCTGATTGTCGTCGTTGCCGTTGCTAGTGGTGGTTGCGTCCTCCCCGGTGAGAAGGCGAGCCGCCGCTGCTGGGTGCTACCGGCGAGCCATCGCTCGTAATCCGTTGGAGCTATCTAAAGCTTAAGCCATATCCTTGGAAATGATATTTTCGGTAGTCGTCTCGTACAGATTCATCGCCGAATCTATTCCAGGCAAGTGGCGGTTCGCTCTTGCTCATCATTCCATATTTCAATTAATTATCAATTGTTTAGTTGTTAATTAATTTGGGATGATTTACTATTTTTGTTGGGAACAGTTTTGATAAATGTTTGTGATTTTAAAAGATATTATAATAGGTTGTATATCTGCTAGAACAACGCTATTATATCTGTTATTGGCCTTAATGGCTTTGATGTGATTATTACTGTGCGTTAACTGTTTAGTTAGCACAAGTATTCTTAACGTTGATGTGAATTATTACTGCGTTCGTAACTGTTTAGTTAGAACGAGTATTCGTATGAACGCTATGTACCTTATGGGGGTTTAGCTGTTTCTTTATAACTAGTACTTGGTGGATTTTTCCCCAGTACTCTCTCTGGTCATGACCATGCCCTTACTCAGGGTTGGTGCACTTAGCTAGTGCCAAATCTTTTGGGATTTATTCCCTCTGATATCTCTTGTGAGGAGATCTGATATCTCTTGTGAGGAGATCCGATATCTCTTGTGAGGAGATTTAAAAGCTTATAACATGATGATCGTTTTGGAATTAAATAAGATAAGTGTCCGAGTGCACTTAATTAATATACCTTTGGCGAGTAGTGCAGCTAAGTAAATAGTGCAGCTAGGAAAGCTCGTCTTGACTTTTGATCAGAGTACGTTCTCTTTCCAATCTGGATTCGCTGTAAGCGATGAGGTTGGTCGTGAACCGAAACATCTTAGTCAGTTTTTAAATCATCGTTATGTGGTTCTGTAAGATCCAGACTTGAATGTAGTATGTTCTCCTTCCGATCTGGATTCGTTGTAAGCGGTGAGGTTGGTTGTGAACCGAAGCATCTCAATCAGCTTTTAATCGTTGTTGTTTGATTCTGTAAACTTTCCAGATTTGTCATATTTTTGAAAATACTCAATTCATTGGAGTCTTCTTTTGGGTTGATTGCTGTAAGACTCGGTCTTTCAGAATCTTCTCTTGATCATGCTGCTTGATATATTCCAGTAGGAGTATGATGGTTGACTATCGTCATCGGTTTTAATTCGAGAAACGATGAGTCTAACCTAATACGACTACTTCGAACCTTCTGCTTTGTGCCCTTGTTAGTCTATTCATTTAGACTAACTAATTGTATTTGTTATCTGTATCGTCATGGTTGGTGTCATCCGTCCGTTTCGACACATAAGATAGGTTGCAGGATCCATGAATGCTAGAACGACTATGAAGATGAACAGTGTTTTGACAATGTTTTAATCAGGCTACGATCTTTGGACGTTGACTACTGAAGTCAATACTCTTGTAAATTATTTTAAGTCTTCCGCTGTATTGTAATAACTCTGTATTTTGTCGCATTTGGAATTGTGTTGAAATTCCGCGATTATGTTTTAAATGAGAGTTATGGTAATTTTGTATCATAATTGTTTTTTATGAATTGTGTTTCAATGGTAAAGCCTAGGGTGACTTCGGTGTGGAAACCGAGGTCATTGACGATAATACCTTTTCAAATGGGTTACGATTTGGGGGTGTTACACCTAACATTAGTCCCTTCCTAATTTAAATACAAATCAATCACAAAAAATTACAAATCCAAAACTTTCACAACATTAATCAAGTAAGAATCTACTATATACATACTAAATATAAAATTAATTAATTATAAAAATATATCAAATTTACACTTATACAAATCCGTGCCACGCATGTGCACTAAACTAGTTTATTAATTAATCTAGCGTGAATGCCATTTAAAGTTGTACGTGTAACGGTGTAAGTGAGTTATATAGTATCCGTATTGTTTAGAGCCTTCTGTTTAGGTATCGAAGACACATGAGCTTGGGTTAATTACTAATTAATATCTAACTTTCCAACCACAAAAAACTACTAATGTATAACTTACAAACAAATTAATGTTGCACACTTTTATATTACTATTAGCATATTATCATGCAACGTACGCTTATATTCAGGTGTCAAGCAATAATTTGCATCAGAAATCCTAATTTATTAGGTGAACTGTAATTGTAAGCTATCACCTAAGCAAACTTGTTTTTTTCAATATAGGCTAGAAGATCAATTATTCATATGCATGTATCTAATTTGTCACATATAGATCGAGGATCTAGCTAGCTCTTGGCTTTTTCATAAGTATCCACTTCAGTAATTGACAGGTGGTTTATGGGGGCAGTTGAGAGTACTAATTAAATCGAATCACCAAGTCGAGCGATTCATACTTCGCCAACACACCACCTTCTTCTTCTTGGTCTCCTCCGTTGTCCATTCTGGGTCGTTTCTCTTCTACGTACCGAAACAACAAAGTATTTTCTTATATATTTAAGGTTTCTTTATTTTCGAGGTTTAATTTTAAAAAAATTGATTTTTATACATTGCCTCTTAAAATAAAAAATAAAAAGTATTGTTAGTTATTGGATTAAGGAGAAGGAAGGGGTGAGATAAAAACTAAAGTTGTATATATATTATTCGTGGAATATTATGTGATCTATGCTCTCTACTTCAATTCTCGTCTTAATAATTTTTCTCATTGAATATTGTTCATTGTAATGACTAGCTACTAGTAGCTAGAATAGAATTGGTTATATTAAACCTGAACCGGGTCGGATCGTGTCAAAACAGAAACCGGGTGTAAAATCGGGAGATCCTTCCCCCATTGGTTTGGGTTTTGGTTGAGGGTTTAAGGAACTGTCGAATCAACAGTTCTATCTGATACGGTCTAAATCGAATAAATAAATCAAATAAAATAAAATAAGAAAAAGTAATTAAAAAATGTAAGTTTAAATCTAAAGTAGTTTTTTGGAAGTTGAACTTTTTTTATTAAGATAAAACTTTCATTTTTTTATTTTAAAGTTTTTTCTATTAAGTTACAAATTTATTTTTAAAAGTTTTTCTTGTTGAGCCACCGATCCGAAATCGGGTCAAATTCGATCAAACCCTGAATCGGTCCCGAAATCAACGGTTCAAGGATTTGCTCGGTTCTATTTCAAATTCAAGAATATCTTAAACTTGGACCGTCGGTTCATAAATGAGGGCGCGCTCTAAGCTCGAAGATAATTATATAATATTAGGTATATTTTTTTTTGGTAAAAATTAGTTTAGCTTAGAAAACGATTTGGAGACCTACCTAGAGCGTCTTTACAAATGATAACCTAAAGTTCTAAATTATTGTGAAAGTTTTTCAAAAACACTAAGGGCCCGTTTGTTTTGATCAAAATGGACCAAAGAAACAGTAATATTGAGGCCCGTTAAAGGAGTGTGGGTTTGTTTGCATCAGGGGAGTAATCTAATCCGTTTCGGGTCCGTAAAGGTTAAGCTCAATTGTTACTTTCTATTTTTCTCCTGATATACTTTGTTAACCTACCTGCGCCTCTCTCTCCCCGATACAAGGTCATGGCCGATATGATGTTTTCTCACCATTGAAGCCAATGCCATCTCTCTCTCTCTCTCTCTCTCTCTCTCTCTCTCTCTCTCTCTCTCTCTCTCTCTCTCTCTCTCTCTAACACTTCATCCCGTTGTATGATTTGTAGCCTCTTACCTCCATAGAAGAAGCACCACAGTGCAGCAGGAGAAGACAACTTGTCGTCTTCGCTCTTTGGCTTCTCACCGCCATTAAAGTAGTTGGGCCTCCCACCACTTCTCTCTCTCCCTCTCTCAATGTAGATTGTCATTGGAGGAGATCCACCAAATTGGGCGCCGATCGATGAACAACAGAGGAGCAGTGGTGGCCCTGATTTGAAGACCCTATATATAGATTTCAGGGAATTGATGGAGAAAATTTTAAACCCTAGGTAATAATTTGGGAATCTGTTCTTTTTAAATCCTTTCCTTGAGTTAAACCAAACAACATTGTAGTCGAGCGAAATCCATTACCTTTCTCTTCTCACAAACACAATATTACCGTTTCCATTCCCCCTTGTGTAACCAAACATGTCCTAAATAACTAAGAGCTTTCGACTTAATTTTCTAAAAATGTAAAAGACGTTAAACTGAAAAGAAGAATTTTAATTTTAAGTGAATCAGTTTTTGACGTTTGGATGTGATACTACTAGTTGTGTCCATCATAGCTGGACTGGACACATAAGTAGTGAAATGGAGAAAAGGTGAATATGAGCGGCTTAAAGGCATGCGTAAGGTAAAACATCCATCAAATGGTAGGAAATTAAAATAATTATATAATATATACTTCTAGCTAGCAATCTAGCATATTCTATATAGTCTATTGTATGTAGTATGATTTACACTTTCTGGACCTACCTAACCTAATGAGTAATCACCTATCAAATGGAGAAGACGAAGAATGTAGGAACCCGGGGAGTATTTGGGTATTTTAGGTGAAAACATGGGAATAGTTCGTGAATTCGACAAATTATGAGGCTATCATAATCATGATGACAGCGTGAAAAATCAGCCATAATTCTTATCACATGATCCCACCGCTCTCTCTATTTCCGCCTTTCCGGTTCATACGTATGCGTTATTTACAATGCATTGTCGACGCGAAATTGAATATTTGGAACAGAAAAAATATCTGAGCTTGTATTATCGGTTAAGGTTAAATAATTACAATGTGATGTATTACCTGTCGTGGCCTGTCAAATTGGTGCGTGGATACTATTATTTTTATATTTTTTGATGCAAGGCAAATAGAAAACACTATTGAAAAAGAAGAAGCCTAAATCATCATAACTTATAATGTTTACAAGTTTCTTACAAATAATGTGTAGTCGAAAGTTACAAGTATGAAGCTGTAAGCGCGTGTGATAGACGATGTCGAGGCACCTAAACAAAATAATCCTAAACAAACCTAAATAAATAGTAAAAGCAAGTAAGAGTCGAATCCCACATGAAAGAAGTAATCTTTTAGAGTGTAAAGTCGTATGTCAAAGGTAACAAAGAGGGGAATTGGTTGATTGTTGTGAAACAAGTAAACAAAGCAAAGTAAACAAAACAAAATGTTGAAATCAATTGGGAAAAAACACTTAGCCAAACAAATATCCACCATTCATATGATTGATTGGTCCTAGGTTATCTCTATTCCTTCCTTTGATTATTCTTGTCCCTATTCTGAATTAGTTATCAGTCCAAGCAACCCTAACTATTAAACAATCCCTATCAACCTCCAAGATTTAATTCAATAGCAACAAGAAGCATATGAATTAACCAGGATACATGCAACACCACGACCGACAATATTTAACATATAATCAAATCTCTTTCATAATAAACTAGTCCTACCAGTCCTAGAATATCATGGATGATACAACGGATAAGAAATCTCAACCCAAAATATCCAAACCCTAGCAATAGACAATTACTAATATCAACTAGGTGATCAATCCAGTCAAATCAATAAGAATCAATAAGAATATGCTCAAGAGAAAAGATATAATCCAAAGGAATAGGAAATAGAGTTATAACCTCACAATCATGAATCAAATGAAGGCTTCAATTGTCGGACTAAGCAAAGGGTGCTTAGTTCTTCATAGTTCAAAGGAAAACAATGCTGAATGGAAAAACTGAATTATAACGTGATAATGAACAATAAAAGGGAAACTAGGTTAAATAACCTAACCCTAAAACTCAAGTGGAAAGATAACGAAAGTAGTCTAAAAGGAAATAATAGTATAAAGTTTGAAATAATATAATAAAATAAAGTCGGAAAAGGCAAAAGAAAGAAAACTTAGGAAATCTTCGCGGGCTTCGCTCCGTGTCATTCCGCGGCCGCGGAAAGAAATCCGCGGTCACGGAAAATAGACTTTCGCTCTCAACTTGTGCAGCGCTGGGGCATTTTCCGCGGTCGCGGCAGAAAATCTGCAGTCGCGGAAAATGGCAATTCTGACTCCGCGCTCTCGACTTCTCTGCGATCATGTGTCCTTTTCGCCCACGGTCGCGGCATGCTCGCACTTTAGCTTTCTTCTCCTTCGTGTGGCTTCTTCCTTCTATCTTCCTTGGTCTCCTCTAGTGGTCTACTCCTCGTCTTCAATAAATCTTTGTTTAAGCTTCTCCAAACCACCATACCCACACTTCTTCTCCTCAACTCCATACTCCACAGTTGTGCTCTAAACCCATACAAATGGCACCCAAAATACCGGTAATAACTCCTAGATAAGCACTACAAAGTAGAGCTGATCAGCGTGCACCGTAGATGCTCTCGAGAAGTGGGAGTAGAAATGTACTCTTTGATGTTACGCTTGAGGAGGTTGGAGTCACATCAGTGATGGCCAGGAGGTCGGCTGCGGTATTGCATTTCTTGTAACAGTGACAAACGTAAAATCCCTCAAACTTTTGAAGGAGGGATTGGATGTCTAAAATAATAGGTAGAATTTCCCACGGTATTTTCCAAATACCCTTAATAGAATTAATAACATATAAGTTATCTCCCTCGACAATTAGATATCGAATGTTAAAGGAGACGGCCTTACGAATTCCTTCAAGAGCAACATATGCTTCAACTTTTAAAGGAGATGGACATAAAATTTATTTTCTATCTAGGAATAGGATATATCCCGTATGATTACGGAAAATATATCATATATGAGAAGAAAGATCAGTTATTACAGATCCATCAAAGTTTAATTTGCTCCATTATGCGGGTGGTTTTTTTCCAGATTAACGATCATCTAGTAGGTTTTGTGGGAACTTTAACACACATCATTTTGGGTTTAAGCTATAAAGTCAGCCATTCCTTGTATTGAACATAAATTCTATTAGTTAGCTTGTCAAAATTATTAAAATTATAGCGTAAGATAATAGAATTTTTGTTGTTCTAGATATTCCACCAAAAAATATCAATGTTGTTGTTATTGTTATTAAAGAAGTCCATATTTGTCCAAAAATCCTTGGATACTTGTAAATTATAGCTATGCCCCGTGATCCTCTCAATGCCTTGAACAAGGTTCAACGTGAATGAGCATTGGAAAAATAGGTGATCTAAGTCTTCGTCAGCCATATTGCATAGAACACATTAAGAAGGTACCTTTGAATTTTTTTTATTAAGCCTTTCTATGGTTGGAAGTGAATCATACAGAGCTTTCCATAGAAAGTTCTTAATTTTTGGGGGAATGTGTATTTTCTATATCCATGTTGGGAAATCTTGGTAGCTATGGGGATTACTCATAGAAGGTAAATAATGTGCTTATTTAACTAAGAAAGAACCATCTGCAGAGAATCTCCAAATGAGTCTGTCCTTCATGTATGAGGACGGTATATGGATGTGTAAGATTTTATTAAAAATAAGTGTGGGACCACCGACTGCAGGCGCCCATATCACAATGCTTAGTAGGGGTAATAAAATACGAAACTTTCATAGTGAGGTCTTGTTGGTTGATACTATTATTGAATGATATTGTAAACGAGTTTTTTTATCTTGTTAGTGGCGGATGTAGAATTGTAATCTAGTAGGGGCTAAAATAAAATTATTATGATAAAAATAAATTAATTATAAAATATTAAAAATTGCATAATATTTTTCATTACAATAACATTTTTCGGTGTGCCATGTTACAAAATCTTACAATAATATATTCAATCTCAATAAATCTAACTATATCTTTCTCAATATACGCAATCACAAAATCATTCATCAAATCGCATCCCATGTTGATTGCATACACAACTTTTGACAAGTTTCATAGGAGAAAAAACTCTTTCAACGGTAGTTATTACAACATGTAAAAACAAAGTTAATTTTATAAAAGATATATAAAAAAAATAGACACGGTTCTTCCTCAACTAAAACCGTTTTCTTTAAACTCACTAATATTTTGCAAAAATACCAGTGAACTCTCAAAAAAATTAAAATAGACAAAAAGCTTCTAAAAGATGAAAAACATAAGAATTTTTTAAAAATTATACAGAAAATATATATTTTTTATAAATCGTAGCTCCCACTAGGTACAGATAGCTCCGCCATTGATGTGTGTCTATGATATATAATAAGAAATTGAAATAAAATTTAAAAGTTATATTTAAACTATTTTCTAAATTAAATACGTAAATTATAAAAAATTAATCAAATTAAGAATAATTAAGACTTTAATTAATTTTGGAACTTCTGACGCATGCACTACTAAAAATCATGGTAAAACTATGTGACAAAACAACACAACTCAAGTTTAGACTAGGAAAAGAAAGTAATTCTAGCTAGACATGTTCATATGCGGGATGGTCCGCTAGGCCCGGCCAACCCGCTGGGAAAATATGGCGGGTTTGGAGTTCAGACAAGAGGTTTGTCCCGTACAGCCCGACTAGCCCGACTAGCCCGTCCATTAATAAAATGGGACAAATATGGGTGAGGTGCATGACCCGTTGCCGACCCATATTATTTATATAATAAAATAAAATTATATAAATATAAGTCATATATATTATAAATATACGAGAGAGGATCAAATGAACACAAGCTTTAAGATAAGCATTGAGCATTTATTATAGCCGTCCACGTGTCACCATCCAACGGCTGAGAGTGTTTTATAATTTAACAATAAAACCCTACACGGAGGGACATTTTCGTCTTTTGGCCTTCATGTGTCCGTTGTCACTTTGTCTCCCTCGCTTGGCTCCGTCTCTCTTGGCCAAGAAGCTCTACCGGAATGGAGTTCTCCGTCGCTCATCACAGTTGTTTTTCCTCTCGATTTCGGCTTGTTCAATCTATTCAATTTACACGTATTCCACTTCCTCCCTTGATCCACCTCGACAAATTTTCGATTTTTGCCTACACCTCGACAGATCTTCCAGTGGCCGAGGGAAAGTTGTTCTTGGATGCGACGATGGAGCCGTTTGTTTCCTCGATCGAGGCCTCAAGTTCAATTATGACTTCCCTGCTCATTCTCGCTTCGTTCTATTTCTCCAGCAGCTCAAGGTCAATCTCTATCTCTCTTTCTCCATTTTTTCCCTTTATGAATCGGAATGTATGCTATTTAATCCTTAGCGTGGTTTTGTATATGGGCGCGTCTTTGAAAAAGGAACTCATTAAGCTTGGTTGAATCAAAATGTATGGTGGTATTTGGGCTTCTGCTATTATAATTTGGAAAAGATTAGTAGGAATGGTGGTTCTAATTGGCGAAATAGGATTTTTTGAGAGGCAATTGCATGAATTTTTTGTGTTTTTACTGTCAATGCTGGACATGAGAGACTGAGGGGAGGTCTTGCCTGAATCATAATTATGAGTTTAACTAAGAATGAGAGGTCTATAAATTTATCATGCGTGTTCATGAGTTTACTCTTGCAGTTTATCAAGTTCATGAATTTTATAATGCAGGTTCATGAGTTTACACTTGCAGGTTCATGCGTTTACACTTGTAGGTTCAAGAGTTTTTTCTTATAGGTTCATTAATTTTTTTTTTGCATGTTCATGAATTTTATCTTGTAAGTTTATGAGTTTATCAGGTTCATGAATTTTATATTTTGCAGGTTCATGAGATTTCTCTTGCAGGTTCATGAATTTATTCTTGTAGGATCATAAATTTTTTTGCAGGTTCATAACATTTTTTGCAGGTCCATAAATTTATCATGCGTGTTCATGAGTTTACTCTTGCAGTTTACCAAGTTCATGAATTTTATAATGCAGGTTCATGAGTTTATACTTGCAGGTTCATGCGTTTACACTTGTAGGTTCAAGAGTTTTTTTCTTGCAGGTTCATTAATTTTTGTTTGCATGTTCATGAATTTTATCTTGTAAGTTTATGAGTTTATCAGGTTCATAAATTTTATATTGTAGGTTCATGAGTTTACACTTGCAGGTTCAAGAGTTTTTTCTTATAGGTTCATTAATTTAAGCCTATAAGATAAAATTCATAAACCTTTAAAAAGCCATTGTAGTACTCCATTATGGAGATGCAATGTATGAGTGTGTGTTAACATCATTAGAGAGAGTGTCTCAAATGAGTAAGTTTGAAAATCTTTTAACTACAGTTACATTAGCACATAATCATATTGAACAGAAATCAAGATCAAACTTGTAATAGCAAAATCCCAAGAGCAATCAGAACCCATCTTTTATTGGATAAAAAATATCACTTCATCCTGTCAAGAAAGAACACAAATAAAGAAGCACTACGCCATATGTCAAAGACTCAAAAGCAAGCACAGGGAAGAAATTCCAGAAATCTATCCTCTGAAGAACACAACACTCAGAAAACATTATCATGATCCAACATTTTGCTGGCCTTTGGGTGCCGAACGCCTCCAGTGCCACGCCATTGTGCTACCGATGATTGATTGTCAAACGCCAGACACTGCAGAGGGCACTGCAGTAAGCGGACTCTCGAAATGCTGAGTAGCCAGCACCACTCCGAGCACTGAGTTCTGGTTAACCAAAACGTATGTAAAGAACCATCAATGTCCAGAAAAGGCACGTCATCATAACCTAGAGTTGAATCCGACTCAATGACAGCAAACCTACATGAATATGTATCCAGTAAACAACGTCTATTTACCTGCATGCCGACTTCTATGGAGATGGTTCTAGTGGATGATACATCGATGCCAAGAGTCCGAGAGAGACTGTAACCAAACAGGAATCCAAACGAATGTAGGAGACATGAAGCCAACAAGATTTGTGCACCAGATGAATAGATTGCAGAGCTACTCTGAGCTATTGCAGATCCACTTAGTATAGTGACAACAGAGACGGAAATTGTGGGCATTAAGGGTAAAACAAATTTAACCAGGCCTTGAAAATACTGGTTCAGAAAGGCGCCAGCTAGCACGGGTAAGAGCACCACCTGTTCACACGAGAAGAAAATGTTTCTGAGTGTGTATGGCAATTACCAAGCCTTACAAGAAGCAGAATTGAGTACGCAATATCACCTACATTGTTGAGATGACAAGATCTTTTGCGCTCACTGCAACAAACTACCCGGCAAGCCTTGCTGTGAGGAATGGAGTCATGACCTGCGTATTCTCGAATAATATGGAATTCTTATGTGGAAGCGACAAGAATCGAACATAAACTTCTAAATTACAACTTTGGTTGAGAAAGTTGTTTCTAGCCATTGTGTTATATGGTTAACAAACCTGTGTACACTAAGATGATTTGCTAAAACCGTGGTTGCTTATAAGCTTTCGGTACTCACTTTCCTAGTAGCTAGTTAAGTAGCTTATAAGATATTGGTAGTCAATGCTCATCAGCTTACTACAAGTCTACAATTATTACAACTAGCTTATCAAATCGTCATTGCCAAACACACACTAAATCAGCAGAACTAAACACAGACCACTGCTAAAACAGTGTTGGCTGCCGTCATTAGAACTGAGAGTGCAACATTTCCCCTGAGATAAAAAATGTCTCATAAGTTCACTGTATTAAATCCATACAATATCAGTTACTTAAGAGTCTAATTATCAGAAGAATCACAAATTTACCCTGCAATGTAAGTGATCACGTTACTCGCGGTCCCTGCAATATTCACTCAAAGAACTAGCCTTTGTAAGCACGGAAGAGGGCAGCACAAGTAAACATAATTGGCAAACAAATGTACACACCGCCAGGACAGCAGGCAACGAGTATTAAGCCTGCTGCGTAATGGGATGGCAACTGCAAAAGCATGCTCAAGCAATAACCAGATAACGACATCACCTATACAAGGCAAGGAGCAACCAATAAAGCACATAATAGAGTTAACATGTAATACTAATCAGAGGATTATGTAAATAACAAAAGCACTGCATTTAAGCATTTATACATGAAGATTAGAAATGAGCAATAAATGGAAGGGCACAGAATTCCCTCTTTTTTTATAGAATCCACTGCTCATTTCTTCAAATCCTCATTTCCAATCAGAAACTCTAGAAACCAGCCTAATCTCCATTATCTATTTCCCTTCCCAAACAGACTAATCCATGACATTTCCAGTTTCTCAGTATAGTCAATCTTCATATCTGATTACCAAAATAGACCATCCCAGGGATAAGTAAACAACAGAGAACCTAAGGAAATTCAGGAATTAGCAACATTGTTCGAGAAGTGCTAAAAAAGTGGTCACTGACCGAGTACTGAAGAGCAATCCCAGCAAGCATTTCCCTAGTCATGGAAAATGCTCCACGAAGCTCGTCAAGAGTGAGAGTCATGCCCATACCAAGCATAACAAGCGTCAGACCCAGAACGGTGAGTTTAGGCGTGACCCAATTGAAGGCAGCGGGCTTCACGAGCGCGATCAAGCACGAAAAACCTACCCAGATAGGAAGTCCCATCGACAGTGCATCTCCAAGGGCCTCAATCCACCCCCTGAGAGTCCTCTTATTACCCGAATCTGGTCCGGTGCAGAGGACGAGCTCGTCATCATCTTCGTCGGCGAAGGAGATGTTCCGGAAGTACCTGTCACTGAAGAGGAAGAGCAAAGGAACCTATAAGACAACTTATGAACCTACAAGTTAAAATCCATAAACTTACAAAACTAAAATTCATGAACCTACAATGAAAAACTCATAAACCTACAAGACCATACACATAAACCTACATTGTTGAAAATCATGAATTATCAAGGAAAAATCCATGAACCTCCCAAGACAAGATGCATGAACCTTTAAGACAAACCATATGAACCCGTGAGTTAAAATCCATAAACTTGCAAGTTAAAAATCACGAACTTAGAACCAATATTTAACCCATGAGGTATTCGAGTTACATGGTTCAAGTTCAATAAGCTCATGAATCTGCAATATGAAATTCATGAACCTGGTTAACTCATGAACTTACAAGATAAAATTCATGAACATGCAAGTGTAAACTCATGAACCTGTAATATAAAATTCATGAACCTGGTAAACTCATGAACATGCAAAAAAAAATGAACCTGTAAGAAAAAACTCTTGAACCTACAAGTGTAAACGCATGAACCTGCAAGTGTAAACTCATGAACCTGTAATATAAAATTCATGAACCTGGTAAACTGCAAGAGTAAACTCATGAACACACATGATAAATTTATGGACCTGCAAAAAATAGGATTTTCTTTGCAGGTTCATGTGATTTCCTTGCAAGTTCACAAGTTTTATTTACAGGTTCATTTTTTTAACTTACAAGTTCATGTGTTTTGACTAACAAGTTCATGGATTTTAACTTCCTGTACACTTAATTTTCTGGGGGAACTCTTAATGCAGTACACTTAAACTAAGCACTAGAAATGCAGCAACACCAGTACTATGAATTTAACCAATGATCAAATCAAACCGCTATTCACATTGAGCCTGAATCTCGGCTGCTGAGACTCCCAATTGAATAGCTCCAAACAAACCAAAGGGTCTTCTT
Organism: Rheum nobile; assembly: GCA_027886185.1. Lineage (NCBI taxonomy): Eukaryota > Viridiplantae > Streptophyta > Magnoliopsida > Caryophyllales > Polygonaceae > Rheum > Rheum nobile. Next base: position 852,667 of record WOAB01000207.1, on the reverse strand, counting down.
CCCGAATGATGACGTCATGTAAATGATCAACTGTGAATCTTGGAGGAAGAAGAGACTTTGCCTTGTTAAACCTAGCTTCATCTCTCTCAGCCTCCTGTTAACCCGCTTCCTGTAAGCTCGCACTGAAGATCCACTTGGACTGGAAGAATACTGCAAAATGCTTCCATGTCTAAATTAAAATCCATTGACTCGATCATAGAAGGCTCTAGCATTGAAGATCGATTTGGCGAGATTTGAGAAGGGCGGTCTTGGTTTACGAACGGTGTCGAGAACGACGGATTTTGTAAGCTGTAGAATGCATAATTGTGTTCTATAAAGCTTCATCTAATGTACGACAGGTGGACAGTGTTGGGTGCCCCCTTACAAACATAAGCCCCTTTCTCAATATTGAAAATTGAAGAGGAAAGCCAAATTAGGATTTGTAATTCTACCTTGGGAGACTGCGAATTTAACAATGGATTGCTGGCGAAAATCCCAAATTGGAGATTAACCTAGGTTAAGCGCGCGCAGAGAAGGAGAACAACATGATCCACATAAGCGGGACTACGCCAGTGGTGAGTGTTGAGTAGGGACGGTCAGGGCAGCGGCTACGTCGTTTTTGGTGTTCTCCGTCATCTTCTTCGCCAGGGACTGCTCTGCTCCGCCACGCCAGATTCTTCCTTTCCCTCTCTTGAAACGCGTTGTAGGGTTTTCAAGTTAGGAAGGGTAGAAGCGTCTCCCTATGTGTTTTTTCTAAAAATTTTAAAATTGCCACCATTTATCTTTATTCAACGCGCACACGTATTTCTTTTTTCCATGGGAATGAGTCATCTAGATGATTAGTTATAAAGTAGTACTTACGGTGTATCTTAAGGAAGATAAGTATGAGAGCGGGCCTCATAAGTATACTCTCTTAATCGAATCAATTTGTTTATACTCTTTTGTTGTTAGTTTGTGTAGATCAATTTGTTTAGGGGCAACTGTAGTTTTTATTAGCCAAACTTTATTTGGGTGTGTTTATGTAATTTAATTTGCATTCTCCATATCTTCATGTTTATGCTCCATGGTTAAAACTAAATGGAAAATCAGTAATTCCGAGTTCTATGAAGTGATTCATGTATGCTCCACATCTTCATGTTTATAAGGTTAGAAATCAAGTTTTGCTACATATTTTATGAATTCTGAAACTCCAAAGTATGAGTGGAGGAACAAATAAACAAACCTAAATCAATGTTGATTTTCATGTGGCCTGGCCTGACGGACAGCTTGGGCCGCCCTCAAGGACGGGTATGGACAACAAATATAGCCCATTTTTAATGGGCGAGCTTGGCCCGTCCTGGATATTTGAACAAAAAATATAATTTGGCATGGCCCGTGTCCAACCTTAACCCGCATTTGAACATGTCTAATTCTAGCTACTGCTCAACAATAGAGTATTACTCTGAACCATCCGCACACTAGCTATTCTCTCCACCTTTATTCACCGACGAAATTTCATGTCACTTGGCAGTCTTGGTCGGTCAAGCAGGGGTCGAGCACCGACCAAGACTGCTAGATCATAGAGTGTCCGACTAAAAAATATTTAATAATTAAAATAAAAGTAATTTTATTATGTGTCAATCACTTAATATCACATTATTCTCTTTTAAATAAGATCACTTTCCCCTAATACTTGAAGCAATATATTTTTGTTAAAATTATTTTCTTATTAATCATTACTTTATTCTTGATTTAATATTTTTATGTATTATTTAATTATAAATTTTTCAATATCTTTTCCTCTAAATTTTGAATGATTTATTCTTACAATAATTATAAAAAAATTTAAGTTTAAAATTTATACAACTCTTTACGGAGGACGATATTAAGCTAGTTAACCCAATAAATTAGGTCATGAAACCATTTGGCATCATGTGCACATAGACTTCTTAACTAGGTCGGACAAGTCGAGTTCGGGTTGAGGCCAATCGGTTCAGATAAAAAACGGGTTTGAGTTGCCGGGTTGCTAAATTTGTGGGTCAATTGGGTCGGGTTCATGTCGATCCACCAGGTTAAGAGCGCTTTGTCAAAGTTTTCAAAAATGATTACTGAAATACTACTTCAATTAAATTAAAATTTACAATTACAAAATATTATTAATATATAATATTTTAAACATAAAATATTTTATAATATCAATATAAATAGTATACACACATTTGTAACAACCCAACGTGTCGATGACCTAGCCCATAAATTTTTGGATCGCGTGGGTGTTGGATCACTTTTGACCCATTAATTTTGGGTTGGGTCTCAACCCAAAAAATACGGTTGGATCGGGTCGGCTTTGCGGGTCGGGTCAAATTTTGACAGGCCTATGTGCAGACACATAAAACCAATCCCTTTTGAAGCTAATGAAATGGTTAATTCGTTTTTTTTGTTTTATTTCATATTTCAAATTAACTAACTTAAGCTTTAAAGTCTTACCAAATCTTCAACCAAATTTTAAATAAATATTTTTTTAAAACAAATTATTCCATTTTTACTTTTGAAATTAAATAATCTTTTTATCTTAGTTTTGAAATAAACATCATATTATTTTGAAATAATTTCAAACTTTATATAAGATCAAATATTTCATAGGAGAATGTGTCAGGTGCGAATGGTTTATTAGGTGTGGTTGTGCGGACAAGTCTCGATCGTCAGATTTTATTAAGTCAACGCTCTAATATGTCTTTCACTAAAAGGGGAAAAAATGACACAACCTTATTTTCACGTATAAATAGTTTTTTTTTCGAATAAAATATGTTATCTCACTGAAAAACTTTATGCACCAGAGATATACTAAAATGTGCACCAAAATTTAATAGAATGTGCAACTGAGTTATAATAAAATGCGCACTAGAGTTTTTTGAGTTCTTACTTGGGAAAATAGATAAGTCTTTGAATTCTTATACATTGCAATGAAGACGAGAGTGAATCAGACAAAATTATAGGTCAATGGTGCATTACATTAAGCATATTTGTACATCAAAGAGTTATCTTTGTGTACGTTATAGCGTTATTCATATACATGCATCCTATTTTTCAGTGTTTGTGCACCATATTTTTATGTGTTTGTGTAACACCCCCGACTTATGTCGGTAGTGCCACACGCCAGTAACCTCAGACGTTAATGCCCAAAGTCACCCTAGGCTTTAATCGGAACAATTAAGCTTAAATAAATACATAAATATTAAACAATGAGAGAATAATCAGCGAAAGACATTTTAAATGAATAAACCTCAACCTTTTATTAAGATTCCTCTCGTAAAATGAGAAGGACGGTTTTACAACAAAGTATAGTGACAGCGGAAGACTCTTTTAAAGTAGTCCTAATTACATGACTATGTATTACATTTATTTCAAATTTAAACATACACGCCTTGGAAATATTACTTCTTAAAACGCAAACTTCAACTGCAAGCCTTCTCTTCGACTGGTTACTTCAATCGTCGGGGATCAACCTCTGATGTGCCGTATAGGACGGCTGACACCAGCCAACCATGCAAGGAATAAAATTCGGTTGGTTAGTCTAATGAAAGACTATGCAAGGGTACAAGCAGAATGGTTCTAGTGATTGTAACCGTTTACTATCATTGTCCCTCAAATAATAACCGAATGAATGATACATAACCCGGAACTTTCACGGAATGATAGAAGAAGACATGCATCGAAAAGAAGACTCCAACGGAATTGAGTCTTATAGGAAACATATGTAATTGTTTGGGAACGTTAAGATTTCACACAAGTTTATAAAAACGACCTTGATTATTTGGGTCCACGACCAACCTCACCGCGTAATGCGAATCCAGATTGGAAAGATGACTTACTCTAACAAGAGTCCGGGCGGGTTCCACGTTGTACTTCTCGCCGGATGGTATATTAATTATGTGCGCAAAAGCACTTTCTTAGTTACTTTCAAAACGTACATTCACGTTAAGGCTTTTAATTCACATCATCTCGATACGAGAGATATCTTTGGGATGAATCCCAAATGTTGGTACTAGCTAAGTGCACCATCACCTATATTCGGATAGGGGTAGGTCATGACCAAAAGCGTTAGGGCATTTAACCTCCTAACACAAAGTTATAAAGAAATGGCTAAACCTCACAAGGAAATAGCGTTCCTACAAATACTCGTGCTAAACTAGCATTTATATGTCCACACCAATGCACAACAAGTCCACACCAATTATAACTAGCACCCTATAATAATAATATAAGGGTTATAACTAGCATGTATACAACCTAATAAAAAGGTTCACTTACACATTATTTTACACACACAAGTTCCCAAACGACAATTAAGAAGATTATTATCCCAACTTAATTAAGACAATAGATTAATTGTCAATTAAGAAAAACATGGAATAACATAGCAAGAGCGAACCGCCACTTGCCTTAGTCTGGACGAAAGAAGAGTCGGGTTCGAGATCCGGGAACTTGAACTTGTGCACGACTGCCTACTAAAATTCCCGTTGGAATTTATCACCATCCAGTAGGGTCGGATCCCAATCCGTACAACCGGCCATGGATACGAGCACAATCGAACCCGACGACGCATACGAGACGAGTTTTAAGACAAGAAACCCTAATTAGTTACGGTACAAAAAGACGAAACAAAATGAAGGAAAAAGGCAGTGCCGCGATCGCGGCTTTGCTGGGCAAAACCGCGCCCGCGGTTCCCTGTCTAGCCGAGATCGCGGGTCTCTGCCCAGCCGCGATCGCGGTAGATGGAGCCGCGGTCACGGGATTCCATTCCGACACGAGCTTAAAACGAACTTCGGAGCCTTACCGACGACGACGAGGCGCGTATCTTCTTTTCTTTGGACAAGCGCGCACCACCACCACTCTTGGCTTTGCTTTGATGGAACTCTGACTCCGACAGCGAACGACAACGACCAACTCCGACGACAACACCAACAAAGCTAGAACGAGAGGAAGAGGATGAGGAATGTGGCTCAGATTCACCTCTATTTATAGGGCAAGGGTGAGCTCCCCCACTTAATGAGAGGAAGCATAACTGATTAGCATCCCTCCATCGGCCGCTTGGAGAAGAAACGCCAGATTCCCAATCGTCGGCGTCACAGGGAAGACGAGGAAGAAGACGAAGCAGAAAACCGCGATCGCGGTTTGGCCTTTTGCCAAAACCGCGCCCGTGGTTTCAAAACCGCGGTCGCGGCTAAGCCTGGGGTTCTCGGACCTTGATCGCGGGTCTTTGTTAAATTCCGGTTTTTAGCACTCCTCAAATAATTAAAACCCATATATATCATTAAACGTATATCATCACGTTCAGATGGTTCTTACAGAGGTCCCGAACATGCCTAACACGTCGTGCTTACAAAACAAAAGTTTGAAAATTATCCAAATATCCTTACTAAAATTGAGGGTTATTACAGTTTGTGCATCATTTTTTCATGTGTTTGTCTATTGTATTCCACGCGTTTATGTATTCCATTTCCATGTATTTGTTTATCTCAATATTTTAAGTATGTGTTTTTGTTGTATTATAAAGTGTGCATAATATTCTAATGTATTTTTTTTGCATAACAATTATGTTATTATGTGCATCATATTTCATGTATTTGTGCATCAAAGACTTATCTACTTGTACGCTATAGCGTTATACGTGCATCATATTTGGTTTGTTATGTGCATCACATTCGACGTGTTTTGTGTATCACATATTCACATTCCACTTATTTGTGGATTACATTTTTATGTATTTGTGCATCACAATATTTTAAGTATGTGTTTTTTTTTTAGTAAAAAAGTGTGCATGACATTTAAATGTGTATGTTTATAACAATTATGTTATTATGCGCACCACATTTTCACGTGTTTGTGCATAACAACTATGTTATTATGTGCACCACATTTCATGTATTTGTGCACCACAATTCATGAATTTTTGCACCACATTTCATGTATTTTTGCACCCCATTTTCATGTGCTTGTGCATAACAAATACACTATTATGTGCACCACATTTCATGTGTTTGTGCATCACAGTTTTTTACGTTTGTGCATCACATTTTTCTATGTTTGTGCATCTAATTTTCATGTGCTTGTGCATAACAAATACACTATTATGTACACCATATTTCATGTGTTTGTGCATTACAGTTTTCTACGTTTGTGCATCACATTTTTCTATGTTTGTGCATCTAATTTTCATGTGTTTGTGCACCAAATACTCTTACATATTTGGTGCACATTTTGAAATTCAAAATCACTCGTGTGTTTTTAACTTCTATTTGTATAGGAAAATAATATATTGAATGAAACATGTGTTAATTACATTATCATTTTTAATGAAAATTCAATCTGGACACATACCCTTTCACGAAAATGCATAATCTTACAAAACGATGACATACTTTTAAAATGAAATACTAGTGTACAATTTAATAAGATTTAGATGCACATTTCAACATACTCTGGTGCACATTTTGCTACAATGTGATGCACAAAAGTGTAAAAGCGTCCAACGAATTTAACCGCAAATTATACAGATAGAATTAAATCGGCCATGCCTTTTCTTGACTTTTTTATGAAAAATAAATATGTGCCTTGTGTTTTGGGATCTAGACGACAAATATTTGTTCGCACGTTCGCATCTAACCCACCGTTTGCATCCGAACAATGCTTAATTGTTTTCAATAAATCCATAACATAAAAATCTTCTTAAAATAAACATGTAAAATTCATTATTTAAATAATTCTATTAAATATTAAAAACCAGTACATGTCACAAGATATAAACTAGAATAATTTATGTGATAAGTCATGATATAATTTTCCATTTAAATGAGTTATATATTTGTCATAAAAATTATTTACTTTCGTAGCCCAAATTTCTAACTGATTGTCTCGAACTTTATTTTGTTAGGGCTTGTTTGGTCTTAATATCAATATATTGGATATGTGTATGAATATCTTTTAAACCCATATTTGTATTTGGTACAATCCTGATATCGATATCAAATTGATATATGTTGTTTGGTATCTGATATAGATATTAGGGAATGTGTATGACAATATGAGTGATATCGTAGTGTTTTTTTGATATATCTCATGGAATGAGTATATCAAAAATCGATTTTTCTAACATATGCCCTAAGGGAATAGGTTAAGACTTTCCTTTTAAGAATATATTCCCTAAAGAGGAATCCTTAAACCCTTTTACGGAAAATATTAAAATTCCTAAATAATATAATCTAACAAAATCTTTCCATAAGAAGGTGCTTAACCTATGCCCTTAGGGCATAGGTTAGAAAAATCGATCAAAAATATCATTCATATTTATACTCATACCCGATACCTTAATATTACTCATTTCCATATCTTAATACCGATACCGATACCCGATATCTCATATTTTGCTATCGATACCAAACGAACCCTTAATAGTTTAAAGAAAAAATATAAAAAATAATCACAATTTTGACAAAAAAAAAATCTCAATTATATACCCATAAACGAAAAATAACACAAATGAATTTTTCGGTTGAAATCTCAAATGTTTTGATGACGTGAACTCTATAAGGGCTCGTTGGGTATGAGAAATCGGGTTGGGTATGAAGAATCGGGTTGAGTTATTCTTTGAACATCTTGTTTGGTTAGATATTAGGAATCAAGTTAAAAGAGTATGAAAGCCTTTGTATTTTTTGGAATGACTCATACCTTCATAAAAAAGAGGATATGAGAGTCTTTATATTTATGAGAATGACTCATTCCAAGGAACACTTCATTTAGAAATTTTTTAACCAACTAAAAAATGAGAATCGGGTTAACTCATTCCTAAACTCATTCCATATACCATATGTATGCCACCAAATGGGCTCTAATATTACAAAGGAGAATCACTCATCACATTTAATTACAAAGAGACCTCAAATACATTTAATCAAATTAACCAGAATTTTAACTGAAAAAATTCATCACTATTATTTTTAGTTGATGAATATATAGTCGGAATTTTCAATATACTAGTGACAATAGAATTATTTTGTAATCATTTTCCAAGTTTAAACAAGGTTTTAGACCAAAAGATTCGAATCCAATCTCCGGTCCAGATTTTACTCCTGAAGGAAGGAGTGCGGCCCGTTTGGATATCGTTCTGAACCGGTCCAGTTCAGGATTTAATATATATAGTCTCGTGAGTTGGATTTAATAGAGTTTGGATTCCGGATTGTAGATAGGAAGTCTCTCTAGAGGAGAGAGAAAGAGTGTGCTTTGGTAAGCTACAGAGAGAGAAAAAAGAAGAAGAAGAAGTATAAGAAAGTCCGGGGAGGGAGAAACCGTGTGGTGTAGTTGAGCGAAAGGATCTCAAAATCAGAGCAAGGAGAACTCGACGAAGACGACAGACAATACACCACCTCACTTGCTCAAGGTGAGGCTTACATATTCCTTTTCCGGAGATTCATATCTCTGTTTGCTTGATTTATTTTTTGATTTCTCTTTATGGAATGTAACTTTTCTCCCTAGATCTCTGCATATTCTCCCTCTCTTCGCTCGACGGTTTCGGAGTTCAATCTTCCGTGTTTCTGCTTTCTTTCCTCTTCTCTTGCTCAGTTGCTCAAACTCTCCCTCTACACACGGCCAGTAAGTCTGCACCTTGTTTCTTTTCATTTCAAATTTCTGGACATTTTCCTAAATTTCTCAGTGTTTCGTTTTAAGGAATGTCTTTAAAGACAAAGATCGATCGAATTTGCAGTTTCTTGCTCAACGATTTCTGCTAAACGTTGAAAATTTTAAAATAAGTGCATATTTTTTATTTGCAATATTAAAATAAGGTTGGGTAGGTTTTGAAAAACTCTTGGTGCATTTCTTCTGACTGTGCCTTATAAGCGTTCTTTAATTTCTTAGTTCCACCTAACGGATGATAAAATATTGAGCTTTCGTGCTTTCTGGATGGTACCTATTTTTAGACAACTTATTATTTACACTGAAAACTTCTTTCTGATGGGTATTATACTTATATAGCTTTTTTCTGGTGTAATAGTTTTTGTTGCTGTTGAATTTGAATTACCTGGGAAAATTGTTGCAGGTTTAGGGTTAGAGTGATAAATTGGTAAAACAGTAATAGTTTGTATAATTGATTAGGTAGTTGATTGATTTAGAAGTGTGGAGTTTCTTACCTTTGTCTGTAAAGTTTGAGAAATCTTCTTGTGAGGGCATTGCTTTTCCAAAGGAATCTTCTTTTCTTGCTTTTTCTCTTTTATCCGGTCTTCTATTTCTTTTCTTTTTAGTCGTTGATAAGCTTTAGAGCAGGATTTTAGAAGGTGCACTTTGTTGTTTTCCAGCAGTCTCTTCAGCTAAAATGATCCAGTTTGGACGATAACTGAGTTCACTGCAACGGAATCCAATATTGGATATATAGGCTTCTTCTTGTGTTGGAGTCCATGTCGTTTCGCAGTATAGTCCGTGACGTAAGGGATGGTTTGGGGAGCTTATCAAGGAGGAGCTTTGAAGTCAGGCTTCCAGGTCACCTCAGAGGAAAATCTCATGGCTCTGTACATGAATTACGGGAGCCACCTATTGTCATCCAGAATAGTCCCTGGGCTAGTCTCCCACCTGAGCTATTACGAGATGTTATAAAGAGATTGGAGGCCAGTGAGAGCACATGGCCTGCACGCAAGCATGTTGTTGCCTGTGCTGCTGTTTGTAGATCATGGAGGGAAATGTGTAAGGAAATCGTTATGAATCCCGAAGTTTGCGGAAAGCTTACCTTCCCAGTTTCCCTCAAGCAGGTGGGTTTAACTAATTGTTTCTTATCTTTATTTAATTTGTGATACATTCAGATGTCCGTGTAGCCAAGTTTCAGGATTCTGTTAGAGATTTTTTGAATGTTGTGTCTTCTGCCGAAACATGTCAATTTTCAATTGATTTAGCCCTTTTTTTTTGTGTATTACAGCCTGGACCAAGGGATGGAACTATTCAATGCTTTATCAAGAGAGACAAGTCTAATTTAACGTATCACCTTTTCCTTTGCCTTAGCCCTGGTAAGTTGCTGTTTTCATCATAAATTTCCGTAATGATTTGTGGTATTTAAGTCTTCTTCATAATCCACTTCATAACTTGCATGCTGTGCAGATAATTTTTGCAAATTATGGTCAGGCAGACAATAGATTGAATTTGCATGAATTGAGGTTGAGTGTAATACATGATTCATATACAGTGACATTGCGACAACGAGTCATATATATTCATTTAATCTCAAGTGGTCATATATGACATTGCTAATTAGTACAATGTTTGCTGGTATGCACTATCCTACTCCCTGACAGTCCTTGTTAAACTACATGCTTCTTATTCTCTTTTTCGGTGTAATGCTAAGGGGATTTATTTATGTCGTACCACCTTAGGCAAGGCTGCAAGATCGTTAATGATACGGGGTTAGCCGTGTAGAAGATGGATCTAGGCAACGGATCTCAAAACAAAAGAAAACACAAGATTAGAACAATAGCGGAAGTGAAACTAATGGATAGGATAATAGATAGAACCAATAGAAACGACGAGAAAACCCGCTTGCTTGATAGCAAGGAACCTTGTCGAACGATCTACCAATCCGATTTCTACAACGCCACACAACCAAGAATCGCTGACGAACTTGGAGCACGGAGAGGATTGCTTATGATGTACGAAATTACCAACTCCAGAGGGACTTGACAAAGACGAAAACAACTAAGCAGGAAAGAACAATCGATTGAGACTCTCACGGGGAGCCGAGTTTTCAAAGCAAAAACCAAGCTCTGTTTTTGTGTTTTAACAATGTGAGAAATCTAACTAATGAAGAAGACAAGGGAGGCCTTAAATACCCTAGGAGGGCCGGCCCTAGCTTCCCAAAAACGGGCTACAATTGTTTCAAAAATACTCGAAAATAGAAAGCTGAAAATAAATAATTAATAATCCTAAAAATATCCAATGCAGAAATTAATAAGATTAAACATATGTAACGTTGACCAATAAAGTCAACGCCTTGACTTTGGACTTGTCCTCTTCGTCATGTGATACATCATGTGCCATAAACGTCTCGAGCTCTTGACGTAGTTCCTTCAATCTTGACCTAGTAATCGGTCCATCAAAGGTTGACACTAATGGCGGGGATGATTCCTCATCATTCTCCCCTTCTTGAAAAGGACTCGTCCTCGAGTCATCAACATCAGCGGCTGCATAAGGGGTAAGATCACCGACATTGAATATCGGACTCACGCCATAGTCATCGGGCAGCTCCAACACATAGGCATTGTCGTCTACTCTCTTCAGCACCTTGAACGGTCCATCACCTCTGGGAGACAGTTTCGACTTCCTCTGCTCCGGGAACCGCTCCTTGCGCAGGTGTAGCCACACCAAGTCGTCGGGCTCGAACAACACTTGACGCCGGCCGTGATTAGCTCGGGCTGCGTTCTTCGCTGCAGTAGCGTCCAAACGAGCCTTAGTCCGCTCGTGCAGCTCCTTCATGAACTCAACCTGTCTATCAGCATCAAAGTCTGCTCGTTCCGGTAAAGGCAACGGCTTAAGATCCAAAGGGGTTAGGGGATTCAAACCATACACACATTCAAAAGGGGACATATTGATAGAAGAATGAATAGTCCTATTATAAGCAAACTCAACATGTGGTAAGGCTTCTTCCCAATTTTTCAGATTAGATTTAATAACAGCCCTAAGGATAGTACCCAATGTACGGTTAGTGATCTCAGTTTGTCCATCTGTCTGGGGTGACTAGCAGTAGAGAACAACAACTTAGTATCAAGTTTACCCACAAAGTCTTCCAAAAGTAACTCAGAAATTTGATATCCCTATCACTCACAATAGTACGAGGAACACCATGTAACCGAACAATCTCTCTAAAGAACAAATCAGCAACATTCCTAGCATCATCAGTTTTATGGTATGCAATAAAGTGAGCCATCTTAGAGAACCTATCAACAACCACAAATATAGAATCTCTCCCCTTCTTAGTCCTAGGCAATCCAACAATAAAATCCATACTAATATCAACCCAAGGAAAGCAAGGAATAGGCAAAGGAGTATAAAGACCATGCGATTTTGCCTTAGATTTAGCCTGTAAGCACTCAATACAGCGTTTGATAAAATTCTCTACATCTCTAAGCATGTGTGGTCAATAGAAATGAGTATGCAACATGTTATAAGTCTTATCTCTACCAAAATGACCCATCAATCCACCTCTATGGGACTCATCAACAAGTAACAACCGTAGAGAACAAACAGGAATGCACACCTTATCAACTCGAAACAAGAATCCATCAAACAAGAAAAACTTATCAAATGAACCCTTTTCCACACAATGCTTATAAATCACTCCAAAATCAGCATCCATATCATACAACTCCTTAATATAAACGAATCCAAGGACCCGAGCATCCAAAATAGTCAAGAGTGTATGTCTCCTAGAAAGGGCATCAGCTACAACATTATCTTTTCCTTTCTTATACTTAATCACATAGGGAAATGTTTCTATGAATTCCATCCACCTACCATGCCTCCTATCCAACTTATCTTGACTCCTAAAATGCTTTAAGGACTCATGATCAGTTTTAAGCACAAATTCTCTAGGCCAAAGGTAGTGTTGTCAAGTTTTCAGCACTCTAAACAAGGCATATAATTCCCTATCATAAGTAGAATAATTCAAGCATGCACCTTTCAACTTTTCAGAAAAGAAGGCAATAGGCTTACCTTCCTGCATGAGGACTCCTCCAATACCAATGCCAGAGGCGTCACACTCTACTTCAAAGGGGCGAGTGAAGTCAGGCAGAACCAGCAATGGCGCGTGTGTCAAACGATCCTTGAGAGTCTGGAACGCCTTTTCTTGAGCTTCACCCCAACGGAACGGAGTATTCTTCTTTGTGATCTCTGTCAGCGGGGCTGTAATGGTGCTAAAATCTCGAACGAACCTCCTGTAGAAGCCAGCCAGGCCGTGGAAACTGCGCACGTCACCTAGGTTCCTCGGGGTCGGCCAGTCACGAATGGCTTGCACCTTCTCTTGATCCACTTGCAGTCCATGAGCACTCACTACAAAACCAAGAAACACAACTCTGTCAGTGTAAAAATCACACTTCTTCAGATTTTCATACAACTGTACAGCTCTGAGAGTGGATAAAACTTCCCTGAGGTGCTCTGTATGTGCTTTCAAAGATTTACTGTAGATCAGAATATCATCAAAGTAAACTACAATAAATCTACCAATAAAAGATTTCAAGACATATTCATAAGACGCATAAAAGTAGAGGGGGCATTAGTCGAACCGAAAGGCATAACAAGCCACTCATACAAACCAAACTTCGTCTTGAATGCTGTCTTCCATTCGTCTCCTTCCTTCATCCGGATTTAATGGTATCCACTGCGAAAATCGATCTTGGAAAAGGTGGAGGCGCCATGGAGCTCATCCAACATGTCATCGAGCCTGGGGATCGGGTGCCTGTACTTGATCGTGATGTTATTAATAGCCCTGCAATCAACACACATACGCCAAGTATTGTCCTTTTTGGGGACGAGTAAGACAGACACAGCACACTGGGATCGGCTCTCTCTAACATACCCTTTATCTAAAAGGTCCTGGACTTGGTTCTGGATTTCCTGGGTCTCAGTAGGGTTCATCCTATAGGCAGGCCGGTTGGGTAGGATAGCACCGGGAATCAGGTCTATTTGGTGCTCAATGCCTCTAATAGGGGGTAGGCCAAGGGGTATCTCATCCGGGAAAACATCAAGGAACTCAGCTAAAAGGGTCTGGACAGCAGCTGGGAGTGTAGCTCGGTCGTCGTCACCTAACAGGGTATAGGCCTGACAAAGGGACATAAGGGCGACGTCCGGGGGAAGGTAATCTACCAGGTGGTCTCTGCTGGATGCTAAGAGCACTCGGCTAGGGGTAGAGGCGAGGGTGAGGTCGGTCCGTGTGGAGACAGTGGATGGTTCGGCTGGGGACTTACCCTTACGCTCGGCCTCTCTTTTCTTATCATAAGCCTCAGCCACTTGAAGCGGCGTCCTCGGTTTCAACACTACTTTCCTACCACGAAACTCAAAGGCATGTTGGTTAGTACGTCCATCATGAATAACATGTCTATCAAATTGCCAAGGACGACCTAACAAAATATGACAAGCTTGCATAGGAACAATATCACATAAAATTTCATCCTCATAAGTTCCTAGCTTAAGTGTAATCTTAGCTTGCTTATTCACCTTGAGTTCACCACAGTCATTCATCCAATGAAGTCTATAAGGTCTAGGATGTAAAAAAGTAGAGAGTTGCAGTTTATGAACTAATTCAACACTAGCAATATTACAACAACTACCACCATCAATAATCATGTTGCAAACTTTCCCTTTAACAAGACATCTTGTATAAAACAAATTCTCACGCTGATTATCATCACAAGGAGCCTGATTAACATGCAAAGTCCTCCTAACAATCAATGAATCACCATGCTCATATTCAATAAAATCCAAATCATCATCATTGACATGCTCATTCATATCATGGCTAGCAACTAAATTTTCATGCTCAGTGTCAGACTCAGACTCTAACTCACCCAAATGATTAATCATCAAAACACGAGTATTAGGACAATCTTTCATGTAATGACCCTTTCCTTGACATTTAAAGCAAGTGATATCTCTAGCTCTAGGAGGAGGGTCAGCAGGGTTACCTCGTGAAACTGCAGGGGCGGGCCGTGTGGGCTGCTGTGGTGCGGTGGAGGTAGAGGGGTGCGCACCACGAGAATTCTGCTCATTGTCGCGAGGCGGACCGGTTGCTGGGCGGGATCTCTGGTGTCCTGTGCGGCCCTGCTGCTGGTCGGGACGCCAGCTTTGGCGTTGTGGCACCGTGCGGTGTTGTTGGGTATAGCTGGACTTGAATTGTCTCTCCACTTTAATTGCTTGGTGTAGCAAATCTGTCATGGTAGAATAGGGATACAATTCTATAGTGTCAGCTAAATGAGGATGCAAGATACGTAGATACCTGGACATAGTGGCCTCTTCATCTTCGACGACGTTGCCGCGTGCCATGGCTATCTGCATATTGTTGTAGACTTCTTCAACACCTAAAGAGCCTTGCCTCATAGTCTCCAAACGGTTGCGGAGAACTCTATTATGGTGGTGGGGAACGAAGCGGGCCCTCATCATAGCTCTCATCTGGTTCCATGTGTTGACCGGAGGGTCCATGGCTTGTCTTCGAGCCTTCACAACAGAATCCCACCAAACCAAAGCATAACCAGTAAAATTCAAGAGCAGCGAGTTGTACCTTTTTATGTTCAGGGAAATTGTGGCAACTCCAAATCTGCTCAATCTTCGTCTCCCATTCAAGGTAGACGTCTGGATCACACTTTCCATCAAAAGCCGGGATCTTCACTTTGATCCGTCCAATGCTCTGATACCAATTGATACGGGGTTAGCCGTGTAAAAGATGGATCTAGGCAACGGATCTCAAAACAAAAGAAAACACAAGATTAGAACAATAGCGGAAGTGAAACTAATGGATAGGATAATAGATAGAACCAATAGAAACGACGAGAAAACCCGCTTGCTTGATAGCAAGGAACCTTGTCGAACGATCTACCAACCCGATCTCTACAACGCCACACAACCAAGAATCGCTGACGAACTTGGAGCACGGAGAGGATTGCTTATGATGTACGAAATCACCAACTCCAGAGGGACTTGACAAAGACGAAAACAACTAAGAAGGAAAGAACAATCGATTGAGACTCTCACGGGGAGTCGAGTTTTCAAAGCAAAAACCAAGCTCTGTTTTTGTATTTTAACAATGTGAGAAATCTAACTAATGAAGAAGACAAGGGAGGCCTTAAATACCCTAGGAGGGCCGGCCCTAGCTTCCCAAAAACGGGCTACAATTGTTCCAAAAATACCCGAAAATAGAAAGCTGAAAATAAATAATTAATAATCCTAAAAATATCCATGCAGAAATTAATAAGATTAAACATATGTAACGTTGACCAATAAAGTCAACGCATTGACTTTGGACTTGTCCTCTTCGTCATGTGATACATCATGTGCCATAAACGTCTCGAGCTCTTGACGTAGTTCCTTCAATCTTGACCTAGTAATCGGTCCATCAAAGGTTGGCACTAATGGCGGGGATGATTCCTCATCAGTTAAGATATTTGGTAATTGGTAATATACGAATGATCTAACAGACGGTTACGTGCTGATAAATCCCTGATATGGTGTGTTACATTTTTCTTGTTTATTTTCTATCAAAGATGGCCAAGTGGAAGTTCCTCCTATGCTCTACACAGTACACCCGTTAACTGCTGGTCCATAATTTAAAGTTTTGTGATATGGTGTGTTACACTCCCTGATATGGTATTTGTTAGGGTATATAGAATATAAATGCATGTTTATATAGTATTATCTATTTTTTTTTAACATGCATCATTGTGATATGTTGCTTTGATATGATCTGTGAAACATTTCAAACAACCATTAGCTTAACACCCTAGAATCAGAGATGGTCTTTATCCTGTATTTATACTATGCATATAACTTGCTTGAATTGAGTATTCATATAACTTTCATTTAAGACTTATAAATGATGGTATTGGAGTTTACTTGCTAGTGGGAATGCTCCTTAATAGGATTATGTTTAATTGCTGTTTGTTTTCCACAACTGCAGCACTACTTGTTGAAAATGGAAAATTTCTTCTTTCTGCAAAGCGAACCAGGAGAACCACTTGTACAGAGTATGTCTTCAGCATGGATGCAGACAACATATCGAGGTCAAGCAGTACCTACATTGGAAAACTAAGGTAACACGTCACTTCTCTTATAAAATAAATCATGCAGATTACAAGTAGCTATCTGTATATTAAAGTCTTAATATGGGCATGGTTTAGAACCAAGTCCAGTAAATGCTTTCTGCGCTATTTTCTGCTGGGAGTATTTTTTAGGCATGGATTACGTCTCTTTCAGATATGTTAATACGGAGTATTACTTTTCTATTGTTCGTAATGGAAAATTGTTCCAAGTTCTTAGATCTCAGAAAGCTCAATACATAGAGCCTTCTGATTCAGTTGCTCTAATGTGTCGACAATTCTATTGTTTAGGGTCATTTGTTGTAATTGGAGATAATCGTTCCTGTTAACATGTGATCTCTTAGTTTCAGGGATAAAACATTTATACCATTTTCTATTTCTGGTATAAGACTAGTATTTTCACCATCTTTCACACCCATGATTATGTTGGCGAGGTTTTTGCCCTTGTCCCGCAACCTAGACAAGTTGATAGTGTTTTTGAGTTCTTTCTGAAACATGAAGAGAGTGCTTTTGAGTTGTCTTTTTCTATTTCACATGGGATTCCTTGTAATTTGCACAGCCTTTCAACTTTCAACCCTCTATGAAACATAACTTTTTGTGGTGTGGTCTCTTGCTTTGGGTCGAATAGTTGGGTTTGCCTCCAGCACAACAATTAGGAAAAAAGGTCTCTTTTTCTGCTGTGGTCCAGTATTTTTTTACTAAAAGTGATTAGTCTATATACCCACTTCAGTTTTGGTTTTGATTTCTAATGATCACGCCTGCTTCAGATCGAACTTCTTGGGTACAAAGTTCATCATCTACGACACACAACCTCCATACAACATGCTACAGTCTTCTCCACCTGGGCGAACTAGTCGAAGATTCCATTCCAAGAAAGTCTCACCCAAGGTTCCTAGTGGCAGCTACAACATATCTCAGGTCACATATGAGCTGAATGTACTTGGCACCCGGGGCCCACGCAGAATGCATGTCATCATGCACTCAATCCCCGTGTCATGCCTCGAGCCAGGTGGCAACGTCCCGGGACAGCCCGAGCTGCTCCCCCGCTCCCTTGAGGACTCCTTCCGGAGCATGTCGTTCTCCAAGTCCATCGACGCCTCCACCGAGTTCAGCAGCTCTCGATTCTCTGACATCATCCTCGGATCCCAAGAAGACGGGAACGAGGGCAAGGATAGGCCCTTGGTTCTTAGGAACAAGGCTCCAAGGTGGCATGAACAGTTGCAGTGTTGGTGCCTCAATTTCAGGGGACGGGTCACGGTTGCATCGGTCAAGAATTTTCAGCTGATTGCTGCAACTGCCTCACCAGCAGCTCCTGTAGGAGCTCCTGCAACAGCCCCAGCCCCAGCCCCAGCTCCTTCTCAGGCTTCATCTCAGGCTGATCATGACAAGATAATATTGCAGTTTGGGAAAGTTGGCAAGGACATGTTCACCATGGACTATCGCTACCCTCTCTCGGCTTTTCAGGCTTTCGCCATTTGCTTGAGCAGCTTTGACACCAAATTGGCTTGTGAATAATATGTAGGCATAAAAAACAGAAGTCTGGTAAAAAAGAAAAGAGGTAAAAGGTGATTTTTTTTCCTTGGGAGATTTAGTTGGTCATGTAGGGCTTGTGGTTTGTGTGTTGTACTTGTGGTAATTCATGTGTCAACTCTGTGTTACTGTGTCCTTCAGTTTCGCTGGGTCTGTAGTTGTCCACTGATGGTGCAGAAATGTTGTTTATGTTAAACCTTGAAGACTGTTGTTCTCTTTCACAAAGATCCCCCTTCAATTCTGAAGAGTTCCTTCCAATTGATAGAAACATCTATTGTTTCTTTTTACCAATTTATACAACCAATGCTAAGCAATTTGGGTACTTGGTTGCAGTTTTGAAAGACGATTAAATTGATTTCTATTATTTTGTGTTTTAGAAATGTGCACTTCTCATTCCCAGCCTCAAAACTTAGGCGTGAATGCATAATTCATACGGTCAGAATTGTTCTTCATCTTCCTTCCTCCAGTAAGCACTTCCACTGCTGCTTGCCATTCGTGACTAGAAATTGGTTCCTACAATCGTACTAAACGAACCCTAAAGATGTACTGGTGTCTCAAGTCCTTTTTCATATTGAGCAAGAAAACAGGGTTATGACTTATGAATTATGATGCTTAACCTGACTTGAATTCACTGTTGTCACATAGTTCATTCATGAGTATTAATATACTGGGTATTGGTTGATCCCATCTCATATTCAAGGACCTTAGATATCAGCGATCATTCATCAAGGAGACTATGAAAATGATAATCAAACACATTGACATTAAAGATGAAATGCAGAGTTTGAGAGCAAACAAAGTCACAAGAGCAACTTGCGAGCCCTGAAAAGAGCAAACTTGGAAGCCGTGGAGTAGGAAAACGGGATCCCACTTTGTTGCAAGAACTCCTCAATCAAGGACTTGGCCTGAAGGGGCGCATCGCTCTCGCACTCGAGCTCATAGCTGGTGCCGAAGTCGAAGAGCGTCTCGTCCACCTCCAGCGTCAGCCCCTTCCAATCGAACACATTCCTCACATTCCGAAACCCGCCGAGGCACACAAATCCAGCCGCCTCTCCGCGCCCGACCATCTCATCGACCTTGTCCATGACCCTATTGGGCCGGGCCGGGCCGATCCGGGACAGGAGCGACGGGTCGGCGACGCAGGCGCGGGCGGAGAGGGGGTCGACGTTGAGCTCGAGCTCTTGGGCGCGGCTGACGCCGAGGGAGATGGAGGGGGAGGACTTGATGGAGAGGACGGCGCGGCGGTCGGAGTCGTAGAAGCGGAGGCGGAGGGCGGCGCGGAGGGAGGCGAGGGCGCCGGCGGGGGAGTCGAAGAAGAGGTTTTCTTGGAAGTGGGTGGCCACCAGGAAGGGGGAGAGGAGGGAGGTGAGCTTCTGGTGGGAGTGGGAGTCGGGTAGCTTGATTTTCACCTCCACTTCTTCGCCCATGCCTTTCGATTTGGATTTGGATTTGGATTGGGATTGAGAATAGAGGAAGCGACAACAGGAGAAGATTCGTAAGTGGTGCTCTTTCATGCTTGCCTTTCTTTTGGGTCCCTGTATGTACACGAAAAATTGTCTAAATATACACTATTTAGTGTGTTAAATGTAACAGTATAAACTGGTGCGTATAGTTTAGCCGCATAAGGGGCAAAAGCGGTAAAAAAATAGAAAAAAGCCTAGCAGCTGTGCGTTTAAGTTAGCAGTCCGGACACTGTAGTTATGCGTTACGGTTTGCAGCACAAAATTAGCAGTTGGGCCTGTGATGCGGCCCAATTGCACAAAATTAACAGTACATTCTGTGCGTTAAACTTAGTAGTATAGGTGTACTGCTAATTTTAACGCACAAGTACTCTTCATAGCCGTTGGAAAAAAAATGTCGTTAGAAAAATCTGACCGTTTGTGCGTTAATTGTTAATGCACAACTAACGGCCGAATATCCAGCCTATATATACACACTCCCATTTCCTTCTCTTGCACACCAAAATACAACATTCAACATGTATTATTGTAATGATGAAAGTGAGGAAAATAATTGGAAAGAAAGTCTAGAAGATGAGGAATCCGATTGGACACAAGCACGAGAAGATGAAGAAGCAGACGAAGAATGGAACGACTCTTGGATGTCGGGTTGCGAAGACGAAGGAGATGATTGAGATTCGAGCGGCGATTTCTTCACGGTTAGTGTTGAATTAATTTATGTTTGAGTAATGATTCTTGTCTTAATATCGCACATGATTAATTTTGTATAAAGTAGTTGTTATGAATTTTAGCCATTAATATGATTTAGCAATAGAATTTCAAATGATATTGCAATTTTATTGTATCCATTAACAATTGATATTAGGTATGAAGTAGTAGTTTTCGTAGTTGAGCAAAAAATTCATGGTTTAGGTTATGAATTAATGACTTTGCAAATTTGTTGTATTATTAGTTACTTATAATTATAGACAATATAATAATCCATAAATCAAAATTAATTATAGGGGAAGATTATGGAGAACAATTTCGCACTGGCGTAGTTTGGGAGAGTATGGATGAAATGGTTGAATGGGCTAGAGCTAGAGCAAAAAAGTTGATGATAGTTTTGGTGAAACGTACCTCAAATCTGTACGTAGTTAGTTTGACATGCGATAGATATGGTGAACCGAGATTTGGGAGGTCGAAAATTAATGTAGAAAATCCGGAGTTGTCGGTTTCGAGGAGTCGAAAACGCAGATCGAAAAAGTGCGGTTGTAGATTCGAGCTATATGGGTGCCGTTTGAAAAATGAACTAGGGTCTCTTACTGAAAGATGGGTCTTGGATGTTATACATGACACCCACAACCATATGCTTCAGACTAGCTTTCATGGGAATGCATTCATGGGTCGAATGACCCAGGAAGAGGAGGCCATGGCTAGGAGATGGGGCGATGGTCGGAAGACTCCGAAAGAGATTGTTTCGAAGTTGAGGAAAAACTTTTCGGGAAATGTAACATCAATGAAGCATGTTGCCAACTTTTTGCAGAAGCTCCATTACGAGGATCGTGGGGAATTGACGGTTACCCAGTGGTCCCTTCATTTTTTGAAAGAGAACGGATATCTTTTCTATACTCTTAGAAATGTGAAGAAAGGGGACGAGGTGGAGATCCTGTTTTTTGCTCACCCGGAGTCGCTACGGTTGTTGAAGAAGTTCCCGCACGTGGTGATCATTGACGCCACATACAAGACAAATAAGTATGTAATGCATTTTAATAATAGTTAGTTATGTTTCTATGTGCTAGGGTTTAATTAGTTATATTGACAAGTATTTGTACATTCATTTCTTTTGTCTATGAATAGGTATGATATGCCTTTGGTAGAGATTGTTGGTTTTACTTGCACTCACAAGACGTTCAACATTGCGTATGCATTCATCCGAGCGGAAAAGTTTTTCCATTACCGGTGGATAATGGGGGCCCTTCGGAACTTGTTTGAGCAGTTGGGAGTAATGCCAAAGGCTATAATGACCGATTGTGAAAAGGCTCTCATGAAAGCTGTTAAGGTAGTTTTCGAAGACGTCCCGGTAAGACAACTTTTGTGCTGGGTCCATATTAGAAACAACATCAAGGCACATGCCGACAAGGTTATAAAAGACAATGCCAATGTCGATATGTTTACAAACCAGTGCTGGGGACTTTTTTTCTCGACCACCGAGGAAAGGTACGAGGAGAGGCTCAGAGCATTGAGGACGTCATGGTAGAGCGGCCTTGTTGGACATGTCGAGAGGGAATGGCTGACTCCTTACAAGGAAAGCATAATAATAGCGTGGACGGATCACACCCTTCACTTCTTCACGCGGACTTCAAACATGTATCCTTTGAACATTGTGTAGTTGGAAGAGTTTACTATTGAGTATGAATGTCGTACTAAGGCAAAAAATATTTTTGTTTTGATAGGGTTGATGGGATGCATCGTGTGTTGAAAGATATTATGGGGTCTAGTAGAGGCGGCTTTAACAGAGTGATCGTGAGGATCCACCATGCAATCATTCTTCAAATCGACACGATTAGGGCGACCATGAACAACTCACTGTCTACACGACCAATGGAGTTCAACGATCCAAGATTTCCGGAGCTTGCCCGAATGGTCTTTTCAAGGCTCTTCGGCAGAGTGTCGGATAGGTGTTTTGATTTGTTGTTGGCCATGTATGATCAGCTAGTCAAGGAGGACTATTCAGAAGTATGCGACGATCATTGGGTGAGAGACTGCCTTGGGTTATCGTGCGTCCACGATATTGCAAAAGCCATCATTACGAGGACAACTCTCACTCCAGACGACATTCATGACTTCTGGAAGGACTTGCATTGGGAAAAGGATCCAACAACATTGTGCGCTTGCTGACCATAGTGTTCCGATGTCCATTCCAGAGTTGAGATTGCGTGAGATGTGGTCGAGAGTGCAAGGCCAAACTTTGAACCAAGCCACGTTATGGCAAGTGAGTGATCTGTACATGGCCTTGGAGCATCCAGAACATAGTACGTTTATGGAGCCGACGGACATCTGTAGAAAGGGAAGACCAAGTGGTGCGAAGAACAAGGCAAATGGGTCGCCGACTAGGGAAAAGAGCCTGCATGAGCATGTAAGAGAAGACTTACTGAAGTCTGAGAAGGCGAAGGCAACAGGAAAGGGAAAGGAGAAGGCAAAGGAGAAGGTGAAAGGGCCAGGACGTCCCAGAAAGCAAGCAAGTTTCGTGGTGCTCGAAGATGAGGACATGCAACCGCAACCAGAAGAATCACAATTTGAGGAGATGTACGTCGAGACCGACCATGTGGGAGTCCGTCCGTCGGAGTGGCTTGAAGAACCCATGCTTCATTTTGGGGTGGACTTTGGGGGTTCAAAATATCGATTACTTCTAGTTTGGGTACATTAACGGTGCTATGGATGTACATTCAGATGGACACTGTGGTTATCGGTCTTTGGTTATGCTTATGGAGATGAGTCAGGGTCAATATCCCTTGATCTGTAGCGCGATGGCAAATGAGTTGCGTGCTAACCGACAAATGTGGGATCCGATAAGATCACTTACACGACTAGGGTCATGGGACGATCTAATGGTTCAAATTAACTATGTTAAGACCCCTTGCGGCCCAGATTATTGGCTTGACATCCCATTCATGGGTTTAGTGTTTGCCAGGGTGTATAACGTTGCTGTCATCGTCATATCTCAGTACCCTTCATTTTGCTTACCAATAAGGTCGTCTGGACCAAGCCTCGCACCTCCCTTACAAATCTCAGGGATAGCACACGTAGGGGATCACAACCACTGGATACTAGTAATGTTTTGTATCTCTACTTGTACTTCGATGTTTCATTTGCAATATCGTGTATGTTAATTGCGTATTTTTTGTATGTATTCGTATAAGTGACACTCTTTACCGACTCTCCATTACCACCCGTTACGGATGCGTGGCGAAGACATTGCGATCGAAGAATTATGTGGTGGGAAGGATTGTATGATTCGAAATTGCAAGAGTTTAGGGAATGCCGCATGGCAGCCGGTCAGAATCCAGATGATTTGGCGTATTTGATCCACATTATCAGTAGTTGATGTAATACTCGTGTGATTTGTAATGCAATATAGTAGTTGATGTGAGTCTCTTTTGGTTATTTGGTCATGATTTTTGCTTTGGTGGGTTTCATAGTAAGGCTTATGTAATAAAAAAGACATCAAATTTATGCAATCATAACCTTGAAATTTATACATTTACAAACTTACGTAATCAAAAAAGACATCAAACTTATGCAATCATAACCTGAAATTCATACATTTGCAAACTTATGTAATAAAAAATAGATGTCAAGTCCTACAAACAAAGCACAAAAAACTAACAACATTCAAATAACTACACGATTGAGTTGGTGTCATTGCGTTGTGCAGATTATCCCGTTCACCGAATCAAGAATCCTAAAGGAGGGTGAGCCTACGATGACCAAGTCGAACCCGTCGAACTTTCTGATTTGCCTCTTTTTTTCTGGCAGCAGCCCAGAAATACTTCGAATCCACAAACTCCGGTTCAGTTATATGATATTGAACCAGAGTTTGTGGATTCGAAGTATTTCTGGGCTGTTGCCAGAAAAATGGGCAAATCAAAAAGTTCGACGGGTTCGACTTGGTCATCGGAGGCTTACCCTGCTTTAGGATTTTTGAGGCGGTGAACGGGATAATGGCCACAAGGCAATGACTCCAACTTAATGCTGTAATAATAACATTATTCATACATTTGCAGACTTATGTAATCAAAAGACATCATAAACTTATTGATTGTAATCATAACCCCGATAATATATCTTCTTCCTCAACTTCACGTTTGAATCCGAAAGGGTGTCGCACAACTGTTTAAGCTCATTTCTTTCCAGCACCAATTCTCTGATAATCTTGGCAGCATTGTCATCATACGATGGATCAAGCCACTTAAAGGTACGACACCCTCTCATCTCCCCATCCCGCTCCATTGGGATGTAATCCTTGCATGCGAGGTACCTTCTTTTGTAGTGAATGGGCCTGTTGCAAGCTATAAACTCTTGCAAAAACTAAAGCCAAAAAAGATGAATAATGTTACCGAAAAGCAAAATAATCCCTCTGCACGGCGGATATGGAGCTCTTGAATGCAGAAAAATGACCGTTGACAATTAACTTCTTAAGAGGTGAGTTGATTGTTGTGTTTGGATGTGGAAGAGAAAGGAAATTGACGTGGGTATTTATAGGAGGAAAATTAGGCCGTTAAAAAATCCGACCGTTGGTGCGTTAATTGTTAACGCACCAACGGTCTGATTTTTCTAACGGCAAGTTAACAGTGTACGGTTAAAGTTAACGCATGAAATTGGGATAAAATAGAGGCCCATAGAGTGTTGGGCCCAGGCCCAGCACAATGCGTTAACTTTAACCGCACAGTTGCGTGCGTTTAAACTTAATGCATAGTGTTGGGCCTGGATTTTGGCCCAACACTCTATTGGAGCCCAATGTGATGCGTTAACGTTTAACGCATATTATTTTAATTTTTTTTTCATGATTTAAGGCATTCATAAGATAACTTTATGATAATGTTAATTGTTATTTTAAGATTTTTATACTTTATACTTATACACTATTTACCGGTTATAGTTTATACTAATGTATTATAATGAATTCTTAAGAAAGTAGTACTTGTACTATATACTAATGTGATATGACAAAGTGTTTTGAAGTTATAACTTGAACTTTATACTTATGCTATAACATGAAGTATGAAGAAGTCGATAATTATAGTTTATAATAATGTATTATTATTATTATATCTTAAGAAGTTATCACTTATACTATATACTAATGTGATATGACAAAGTGTTTTGAAGTTATAACTTGAACTTTATACTTACGCTATAGCATGAAGTATAAAGAAGTCGATAATTATAGTTTATAATAATGTATTATTATTATATCTTAAGAAGTTATCAGTTGTACTATATACTAATGTGATATGACAAAGTCTTATGAAGTTAAAATGTGATATGACTAAGTGTTATGAAGTTATAACATGAACTTTATACTTACGCTATAACATGAAGTATGAAGAAGTCGCTAATTCAAGTTTATATTGAAGCAAGAATAATGATTTCTTAAGAAGTTATCAGTTGTACTATATACTAATGTGATTTGACGAATTGTTATGAAGTTATAACATGAACTTTATACTTACGCTATAACTTTATGTACGAAAAACTCGAGAATTGTAAGTTATAACTTCATGAAGTCGAAGAATTATAGTTTATACTAATGAAATATTATGATTTCTTATCAAATTAGTACTTTCATGACGTATTATGAAATTTATACTTTAGTAGTTTCGCATTTTTGGCCGTTTTTACCTTAAATTCTTGCATAATGCATTCATTTTTGGTGGTTTTGGCCCATTTCATGATTATTCCTTACTATTGGGCCTAGTTTGGGCCCATTATGCATTTTTGGTAGTTTTGGCCCATTTCATGATTATTCCTTACTATTGGGCCTAGTTTGGGCCCATTATGCATTTTTGGTGGTTTTGACCCATTTCATGATTATTCCTTACTATTGGGCCTAGTTTGGGCCCATTATGCATTTTTGGTAGTTTTGGCCCATTTCATGATTATTCCTTACTATTGGGCCTAGTTTGGGCCCATTATGCATTTTTGGTGGTTTTGGCCCATTTCATAATTATTCCTTACTAGTGGGCCTAGTTTGGGCCCATTATGCATTTTTGGTGGTTTTGGCCCATTTCATGGTTATTCCTTACTATTGGGCCTAGTTTGGATCCATTATGCATTTTTGGTGGTTTTGGCCCATTTCATGATTATTCTTTACTATTGGGCCCAGTTTGGACCCATTATGCATTTTTTGCGGTTTTGGCCCATTTCATGACTATTCCTTACTATTAGGCCTAGTTTGAGCCCATTATGCATTTTTGGTGGTTTTGGTCCATTTTATGATTATTCCTAACTATTGGTCCTAGTTTGGGTCCATTATGCATTTTTGGTGGTTTTGGCCCATTTCAAGATTTTACTTATTATTGGGCCTAGTTTGGGTCCATTATACATCCGGTTCACTCGAGCGACTGAACCGTAGTTTGTGGATTCAAAATATTTCTGTGCTGCTGTGAGGAGAAGGGGCAAATCAGCAAGTTCGACGGATTTCACTTGCTCTAGGATTCTTGACCCGATCAACGGGATAATGGCCACAAGGCAACTCAATGCTCTAATTATTCGGATGTTGTTAGTTTTTTGTGCTTCCTTTCATAAAGAGTACGAAAAAGAACAAAAAAATACATACTTACAAAAATACATACATAACAAAAAAGACATAATATCCCTAATCTCCAACCAGCTGACTCCCACTATCCTCCCCGTGCTCGTGTATAGAATCCCGAAAAATCTGTGACGCACGAGGTGGAGGGGGGGGGGGGGGGGCATCGGAGGAGTCTCATTAGTCAGCATATGTAATAGACGACAAATGAATTCCTGAACCTCCTCAACCGGAATCACGCTCCTATCCATCGGCGTCTCCAAATATGCACGAAGCTCACTAGCAACCAACTGGTTCCGCTTTATTCGTAAATACCCATTAGAATTTATATATGACAAGTTAATAATAAGAGGGATTTGCAGAAAACCACCCGTTAAATAGGCCACTTTGCCTACAACCACCCGTTATACAAGTAATTACTTGTGACCACCCCTTAAATCCATTCTGTTAGCAAAGAGCCATCCATCAGCCCAATCCGTCCATTTCCACCGTTAACCCTTGCGAAATTACAAATATGCCCCTTATTTTAATTTTTCCCCAATTGTTTTTTATTTTGAATGGTTAGGTACGGGTTCGGGTCGACCCAGTGGGTCGAGAGCGCCATTTCAAAATTTTATAAAATAATTATTAAAATTATATTTTATTTAAAACAAAAAAATAATAATTTTGTTTTATATTATTTTAATAACAAAATATATTATAATATTTAATATATAAAATAAAAACACATTTGTAATGACCCAACATGTCAATGACCCAACCTAGAAATTTTCGGTTCGAACGGGTCGGGTCACTTTTGACCCAATATTTTTGGGTCGGGTCTCGACCCAGAAAACACGGGTCGGGTCGGGTTTGCAGGTCAGGTAAAAAATTGACAGCTCTAAATCGGACCAAATTGGTTTTAATATTTTGAATGGTCAGGTACGGGTTCGGGTCGATCCAGCGGGTTGAGCGCGCTATTTCAAAATTTTATAAAATAATTATTAAAATAGTATTTTAATTAAAACAAATAATAATAAATAACAAAATATATTATATAATATTTTAATAACAAAATATATTATAATATTTAATATATAAAATAAAAACACATTTGTAATGACCCAACATGTCAATGACCCAACCCAGAAATTTTTGGGTCGAACGGGTCGGGTCACTTTTGACCCAATAATTTTCGGGTCGGGTCTCGACCCAGAAAAATCGAGTCGGGTTTGCAGGTCAGGTAAAAATTGACAGCTCTAAATTGGACCAAATCGGTATTAATATTTTGAATGGTCAGGTACGGGTTCGGGTCGACCCAGCGGGTCGAGAGCGCCATTTCAAATTTTTATAAAATAATATTTTAATTAAAACAAAAAATTAATAAATCAAAAACAATTATTAAATAATATTTTAATAACAAAATATATTATAATATTTAATATATAAAATAAAAACACATTTGTAATGACCCAACGGGTCGACCCAACGGGTCAATGACCCAACCCAGAAATTTTCGGGTCGAACTGGTTGGGTCACTTTTGATCCAATATTTTTCGGGTCGGGTCTCGACCCAGAAAATGCGGGTCGGGTTAAAAATTGACAGCTCTAAACCGGACCAAACCGGTTTTAATATTTTTAAAACCAAACCAGTGGAAAATTAAAAGAACCGGGCAAACCGGAAAAAATGAGGGGCATATGGGTAATTTTATAAGGGTTAACGGTGGAAATGGACGGAATTGGCTGATGGGTGGCTCTTTGCTAACGGAATGGATTTAAGGGGTGGTCACAAGTAATTACTTGTATAACGGGTGGTTGTAGGCAAAGTGGCCTATTTAACGGGTGGTTTTCTGTAAATCCCTCTAATAATAAACATTAATTGAATTAAACGAATCAAACATACCGCAAGAGTGTCCACTGAAGGTGTGGGATGGACAGGGCCCGCAAGACGATCTTGTCTAGTGGATCTGGGATCCACCAGCACATGAGAATACTCGTCCAACCAATCCAGATAGTCATCCGTCATGGTCCAATAACGTGTGGTTGGTGGATCCTCAAGCCGGATCAGAGGCCTCAGATCCTCATCCCACGCCCCCAACAGATGATCCTCGAATGTGATCGAGTAGTGGCTGAGGTCGTTCTGGAGGGTGACTAATTTTGGCTCTGGAGGTAAGACCGGGATCCCCTGTACATGCCTAAACTGACGGAGGCAGCGGTCCGACAGATACGGCTCCTGTATATCCATGATCTGGATTATCCCTCTAAACAGGGAAGGAGCGTAATCTGGTGGCAGCAGGATCGGAGGCCATGACAGCAGGGTCAGTGACATAATGTCCACAAAAATGGGGAAAATACGCCAATATCCATGACTGTAGAACAAGATCGAACGATTAGAAAATAATCAATTACAACGTAAATTTAAAGTTTATTAATTAAAAGCTAATTTCTTACCCTCAAAAGTATGCCACAACTGGCAATGCCTTGCGCCTCTCGTCTGGACGCCTGTCCTAAGTTCTGGTACAGGAACGCCAAGATGCATGCGCCCCATGCATACCGGCCTGTCCTCATGGTCAAACAGCAGTGCCAACCACTTGTGCTTGATCTTCGTGGTGGATTTGTCGACCAAGACTGTGGACCCGAGCATCAGGAACAAATAAAGTGAAGCCAAGACGCTCTCGTCCCTGTGCCCGCTCTTTATCCATCGTACCAAATCGGCATGCAGCTCTAGGATAGGAATACCGCCAGTGGAGTACCACCGATCCACCTGAGTACTCTCCTCAAACCCAAAAAGCTCCAGCGCAATCCTCCGTCTAAGCTGTGGATCAGTCAGGCCTGGTGCCGTACAACTCCTCCCTTCAATGGGCACCCTGAGTAACTCATAAACATCGTGTAGTGTAATCATCATCTCACCCCATGGGAAATGGAATGATGACGTCTCATGGTGCCATCTCTCCACAAAAGCCGAGACCGGGACGCGATCAACTGCCCCGGTGCCAAGAACACGAAGATGTGTGAGACCACTACGCTCTGCCAGCCGAAACCATGAGTCTGGCTCGGGTCTGATGAACTCCTCCAGCCGACTGACGATGCCAACGTGGAAGTGGACCCTCAAGACCTTACGAGTCTGAATGTTCGATAATTAATATTAGCTATAAAATTAACAAAACAAATTTATACTTCACCTAAAACGGGAATGTATCCTAAATACGTACCAAATCCTGAGTCTGTTGGCGCCGCTGATGCCCCGAAATACGGGGAGCCTGAACAGCCTCCTCTAGAGCGGCCTCTGGAGTGGCCTGTCCTTTACCTCTCCTGCGTCGCTGTCTAGGAAGGATAGGGGCACGGATATTGAGAAGGGGAGGAGGGCCCACATGGGTCAGGTCATAAATCGCCCTCGCGATGTGTGTGGTGTAGCTGTGAAGGAGGAGAGGGATGCGTGGCCCTCCTGGCATCCAAGAAGCCTGCCCTGGAACGGGCCCAAGAGCTGGAGCCGGTGCATGGTAAAGGGCGGGTGGAGGGGAAGGAACGGGGGATGGGACAACAGAACCGGTCTGGACCGGGGAGGGAACGGGGGAGGACACGACAGAGGGGACAAAACGTGCGGGTGGAGGGCCAGTCTCATTTGTCCTCAGGTCCTCGGTCGGCAGAATCAGGTCAAAGGAAACCCTAAACTCTCCCTCCAGGTCCTCGTCAACGTTTGACACCTGCCGCGCCGCCTCATCAACTACCATATCGTCACCAGATGTGACGTAGGCGTCCTCCATGCTCGCATCCTCGGTCGGACCAGAAGGTAGAACGGGTGTCGTTACACCTAATAATTCCGCTCGTATCTGCATGGCGCGACGACGAACCGTATCTGAGATGAGCCTTCGAGGCACAACACGTCGGTCGGCTATCGGAGCCGGATGTGTCACCCCCTCAGAGCCTCCCAAGGCGTCCCGTAAGGCCTAAATTTTTTGTTTAGTAATTTATTATAAATGTTATTTGATTATCGCATTTCATTAATATATTTCATTATAACGAAATTTAATTTCATATTGTACTTTCATTTCAACTACATTTGAAGAAATCTAATTAGAATTTAGAAGAAAATCTAAGTTCTAATTTCAATTCTAATTTATATTAGTTCAATTGTAATTTCATATCTAAATAATCTAAAATTCATATTAATTTCAATTTCTAAATAATCTAATTTCATATCTAAATAATCTAAAATTCATATTAATTTGAATTTCTAAATAATCTAATTTCATATTCTAATTTAATATCTAAATAATCTAAAATTCATATTAATTTCAATTTCTAAATAATCTAATTTCATATTTCATATTCTAATTTCATATCTAAAAAATCTAAATTTTGTATCCTATTTCCAAATTTCATATTCTAATTTCACAATATTGTTCAATTCAAATTTAATATTGTAACTAAAGAATCTAAATTTCGATCTAAAATATCCGTACTATCTAATTTCATAATATTCATAACTAAATCTTACGAATCTAATTTCTAATTTCATAACGAATACAATTTAATTTAATTTTAAAACGAATACAATTTAACTAAATTTAACTAAATCTAACAAATCTAACGAATACAATTTAATTTCAAAATGAAATTGTTATTACAAAATTAAAACGCATTACTTACCTGACGGATGCCTGGTGCGGGAGCAGGAGTAACGTAGACCGGCACACTCGATCGGGTCACCCGTTGTCTAGCACCACCGCTCGTCGGTCGTCGGGCTAAACTCTCCGCCTCCTCCTCCTCCTCCATCGACACCCAAACCGCCGCCGGACCACCACCGGTGCCATCACTGATGCCCTCACCCGCGGCATGCCCACCCACGCCCTGCCCAGAACCCACACGAGCTCCCACCGGCACCATCACCGCTCCAACCGCCTCCACAAGAGCTCCCACCGCCGGATCTGCGTAGCCACCGCCGAGCACCTCATCACCACCATGGCCAGAACCACCACTGTCGGGCAACTCAGCAACACCATTCGGACCGCCAGAAACACCACAAATTGAATCCATGGCTGATTTTAGGGAAAAGTAACAAAAGAAGTTGGAAATCGAGATCAAATTTTTTCGATTTTTTAGGTTTCAAATCGGCGGAATGAGGAGGAAGAAGAAGAGTTGTGCGCTTATTTTTAAGCGCACAGATCTTATGCGTTAACATTTAACGCACAGGAGCTGTGCGTTAAATGTTAACGCATGCAAGGCCCAGTCCATTTAGGCCCAAATATCTTATGCGTTAACTTTTAGGCCCAGGTAACCTGTGCGTTAAATGTTAACGCATAAGACTTGATGAGTGCTATTTTGTAGCACATATCTAAGGGTTATTACCAGGTTTGAGGCGCCATTTGGTTGGATTTTATGCACAATTGGAGATTATGGAGTTAGAGTTGAGAAGTATGGTTTTGGTGGTCTGGAGGAGCTAATTGGAGACATCCAGAGGAAGAGGAGTTGACCACCTGAGGAGACAAGAAAAATCTATGAAGGAACCACATTGGAGTGGGCGATTTCACTGCCCCGCGCCAGAGCCACCGCGACCCGGCGGTGGGTCTCAGGAAAGACGCCGCGCCGCGTGAATTGAAAGCGGAGCAATTAATTATTTCGAGCGTGCTGATGCTGGAATTTGGGGAAGAAAGGCCCGTGAAGGAAAGGCCCAAATTGCATCTAGGCCCACGTGAAGAGCCCACGCGTGAAGTGAAGCGAGAAGAAGCGGAAATCAGAGTATTAAAGCTGGAAAGCGGAGGCATGATGCAGCGTGACGTCAGCGAGCTGCTTGAAGTTCGAGATGGGCCGCGCTGCTGGGCCAAGCGAGAGCTGCTGCCTTGGAATTGGGCCAAATTGTGGAGGCTTTGTTGTTCGTTTGCCGACCGAGAGGAGAAGCCGAGCGAGATCCGGGATTAATTTCCCTGTTCGATTCGTTTGTTTACTTTCCTATTTTTATTTTATTATATTATTATTTCCTTTCATTATTTTTATCACCTTTTAGAATTAGGTTAAATACCCTTTAGTTAACCTAGTTGACAACAGACAATACACAATTTAGTTTTACAAGTTCGTTCTTTTCGTTTGGCCTCCAGGGTTTTCAACCCATGGAGAGCTAAACACCTTTGTTCTGCTAGACGTTTGAAGCAATACAGTTGATTCGGTTGTGAGATTTCTATTCCTTGTTCTTATTCTTATGTGTGTTGGTTTGATTCTCTTGGTTATATTGATTATTGATTGATCATTGTTCTTCATAGTCTGGCCAGCTAGGTTGAGTAATATTTATCAATTGCTAGGATTGCATATAGGGGTTCCGAGTGCATATCTAGTGGCATACACGATTGTGCGTATAGGGGTTCCGAGCGTACAATTATGAGTGAGAATCAGTTGCATGCGAGTATTAATACGTCTTTCTATTTGCATGTATCATATATCCTTGTGTGCATTGCTATTGCTGTGTTAGTGGTAAAGTACACCGACAACTGTGAGAATCGGATGTATTTTACCATTGGCATAGTGATAAGTCTATCGACAACTGTGAGAATCGATAGTGCTTAAGATCAGGATGAGAACAACCATAAGAATAGTTAAAGAACTTGGATTGAATAGATTTTAGTGATCAACTTATATCTCTGTATTGTGGATCTCGTTCTAGTGGAACTACTTTTCCCAATCATATTCTCAAGCCAACTTAACCTTGTTACTCTGTGAACAACCAAACCCCCCCTTTCTTGTTACTTTGCATGCTGATTAACATTTAGAAAGATCACTTCCTCCCTGTGGGATCGACCCTTGCTTGCCTCTACTACTTGTTTAGGTTTGTTAGGATTATTTTGTTTAGGGGTCACGACAACGCCTTATCAAATTGGCGCCCTTGCCAGGGAGGCAAGATTTGATCTTTCTTTGTGTTTGTTCGTGTGCGTGTTACTTTGGTGTGGACCTATCTTACTGTCCACACCTGTGCTACTGACTTTTGTTTTTCCTTTTTGATTTTTGTCACAGATATGGATTTCTGGGGAGAGCCACGCGATAACTCATACCCTTGCTCTTTCTCTCCAGAGAGGGGATACGTCCCAACTCCCAGTGCAACAGGGCCAGCTAGTGCCTGTAGAATCTGTCGTGATGCGCTGCACACCACTGACGATTGTCCAGGACTTCCCGCATTTAGAGTAGCAGTAAATGCACGTCGAGGTCTGAACTCGCAGGGATCGAAACATGAGCCATATCCGGACACTTACAGCTCAGGGTGGAGGGAGCACTATAACTCGGTTCCATATGGAAATCAACCACAGTGCTCGCCTGCACCTAATGCGGATGTACTCAGCACTCTGATGCAAAGTATAGCAACGGTGGCCCAGAACGTGATCTCAATGCATACAACCATGGCCCAGAACGTGTCCTCACTGCAAGCAACCATGGCTCAGAGTGTCCAACAACAACAAGAGGCGATTTCCAGTCTCCAAAGCCAAGTTAACCAGCTGAGTAAAGCGTTGCTTGAGTCGTAGTCAGCACAACCACAAGTCCCTGCAGCAGAAAATACACAAGAGGCTGAGATTGGGACCAGTAAGGTCATGAAGAAGGAGGTCCAAGAGAGTATAGAGGTATCCCACGAAGAGAGGGTGATCAAGGGAGAAAACGACACTGATAAAGTTGAAATTGAAACTGGGAGACTCCTACCGCCCTACGGTGCTTCCCACCGCGACCCGGCGGTGAACCTCAGTAACCCCACCGTGACCTCGCCGCCCCGCGGCCAAGTACACCGCCCCGCGGTGAGTCCAGCGCCCCGCGGTAGTGACTACCGCCCCGCGGTGGACGGAGTGCCTCCTAGTGATATCTCACCGCGACCCGACGTCCAAAATTCTATTTATGCTGATGAGGTTTGCGTTAATCCTTATCATCGTCCAGAGTGGCTGACTGAGGAGGAGAACTTCTTTGGAGAGGAGTGGAGCGACGATGAGGAGGAGTGTCGTGATCACGAAAATACGCCAGAGACAACCATTCCTCTCGAAAACACCCCGGCAGTCCCCAACCCTCTGGAAGCTGCCTATGATGAGTTTGTGCGTCTCAACTCCTTCCCGCTCGTCGTATCGCATCCCGATACACCCTTCCCTGAAGCTATGAAGGACACCCAAAAGGTGGAGAATGACAAAGGCTTATTTGACACCTTCAATAGCTATAAGGCAACCATCCCTTTGGTCCATTTGGCAGACAGCACCCCTCGCTGCAAGGAAATGTTAAAGGTGCTGGGCGCGATCAAGAAGAAACCGAAGGGGAAGCACAAAAAGGAGGCCTTGATTCAAGCGGTAAATTTTTATATGCTGGATACGGGGCAAGATACACATGAAGCCCCTGAGATGCTTGGTAGACCGTTTCTAAAGATGGCAAGTGTATTCATAGATATGAACAGCGGTCCAACCATCATGAAGTGCACAAGCATGGGGGAAAGGCTCAACAGGGAGTATACAAAGAGGCATCCTCCTGATATAGATCCCAGGTGTTCAGTTGCTTTGAGCAACCCAAGTTGAGAGTTTGGAGTAGGATGTCAAGCCATGACAATAACTAAGGCGCTATCCGGGAGGCAACCCGAGGTATGTTTTTCTTTCTTTGCTTTTCATTCTTTGTTTTTGCATTTTCTTTAGTGTGTTTTTGCTTTGTTTTTGTTCTTGTTTTTGTTTCCGACTAACCTGCAGGAAAGAGACCCATGCCTATTGAAGAAGGTGTTTCCACACCAATGTAAGTCTCTTCCTTCCCTGCACTAAGTCACCCCCCGAAAAAACCTTAAACGGGGGGCAAAAAAAAAAGAAAAAAAAAAAGAAAAAAAGAAAAGAAAAAAAAAGAGGTACCCAAGGCCAGCTGTCCAGAGTTCCCCATGGAGATGGTGCACATCATGTTGTCAAGGAGGAGACATTCGCCCCACACATTATTTGACAACGATGATGGCCCTACAATTGACAGCTGAGGAGGAGGAATACTAGAGCCCCCACCATGATTACATCTGGGCTCTACCATGTGTTCCTAGAAGGCCGTGCAATCCTAATATCATTGTTTTACCACTACTCACCAAAGTGGTTCCCTTTTGGTTGTACGGTAGAAGAAGATTATAGAGTTGATGAAGACACCCGCCCAACACCAGAGACCTGGGCATTTATTGAGAAGACCGCCAACGACACCTACAGTGTCCAAGCAGCTTGGCGACGTTTGTGAGTTATTTTTTGCTTTTCCCTATGCTCTTATTCTTTTGTCTTTCATTACATTGAAGACAATGCAATGTTTAAGCATGTGGGAGAGTTCTATACTTGCTACGTCGTTGAGGAGAAAAATGAATATAAAATGAAAAAAGCCAAAAATTTAAAAAAAGGCATACATTTGAAAATCCTGGGATAGGTCGAAAACCCGAAAGGGCGGCCTAGGTAATAAGCAGGTGGCTTGGACCAGCATTAGGCTGGGGTAATATGTGGTCAAGAGTGACGTGAGCTTATGTGAGTACATCTATTGTAAAATGAAATGAGTGGCTTGGTGAAAACCCGAAAGGGCGCCTTGGCAAAATGAGCGAAAAAGAAGAAGAGTGATTTTAGGATTTCTCATTATTCGTGGTGAGGCGTCATAAGAAGAGGAGTTATAAGGAGGATTCGGGTAGGTCACTCTGGAGAGATAAGAAGATAGATGGGAGACTAGGATTAGAATTTATTCACTCTATGGTGTTTGGGATAAGCTTGGGAGAAGTACTCTGCTTTCCTTTTAGCTTGGATGTGTGGGGTGTTGAGATTTATTGTATTGTGTTGTGCTGAGCTTATTTGTATGGATGCCTGGAGTTTATTGTTGGGTATGATTCTTGGAGGTTGAATTTTCTATGCTTCCTGAAGCCTTGGGGATTGATTGGAGGAGTATGTTGACTTTAGCTTACTCAAGGACGAGCAAGGTTTACGCATGGGGG
This sequence comes from Rheum nobile, assembly GCA_027886185.1. Taxonomy (NCBI): domain Eukaryota; kingdom Viridiplantae; phylum Streptophyta; class Magnoliopsida; order Caryophyllales; family Polygonaceae; genus Rheum; species Rheum nobile. Next base: position 815,677 of record WOAB01000207.1, on the reverse strand, counting down.
ATTTGATGAGTGCTATTTTATAGCACATATCTAAGGGTTATTACCAGATTTGAGGCGCCATTTGGTTGGATTTTATGCACAATTAGAGATTATGGAGTTAGAGCTGAGAAGTGTGGTTTTGGTGGTCTGGAAGAGCTAATTGGAGACATCCAAAAGAAGAGGAGTTGACCACCTGAGGAGACAAGAAAAATCTATGAAGGAACCACATTGGAGTGGGCAATTTCACCGCCCCGCGCCAAAGCCACCGTGACCCGACGGTGGGTCTCAGGAAAGACGCCGCGCCGCGTGAATTGAAAGCGGAGCAATTAATTATTTTGAGCGTGCTGATGCTGGAATTTGGGGAAGAAAGGCACGTGAAGGAAAGGCCCAAATTACAGCTAGGCCCACGTGAAGAGCCCACGCGTGAAGTGAAGCGAGAAGAAGCGGAAATCAGAGTATTGAAGCTGGAAAGCGGAGGCATGATGCATCGTGACGTCAGCGAGCTGCTTGAAGTTGGAGATGGGCCGCGCGCTGCTGGGCCAAGCGAGAGCAGCTGCCTTGGAATTGGGCCAAATTGTGGAGGCTTTGCTGTTCGTTTGCCGACCGAGAGGAGAAGCCGAGCGAGATCCGGGATTAATTTCCCTGTTCGATTCGTTTGTTTACTTTCCTATTTTTATTTTATTATATTATTATTTCCTTTCATTATTTTTATCACCTTTTAGAATTAGGTTAAATACCCTTTAGTTAACCTAGTTGACAACAGACAATACACAATTTAGTTTTACAAGTTCGTTCTTTTCGTTTGGCCTCCAGGGTTTTCAACTCATGGAGAGCTAAACACCTTTGTTCTGCTAGACGTTTGAAGTAATACAGTTGATTCGGTTGTGAGATTTCTATTCCTTGTTCTTATTCTTATGTGTGTTGGTTTGATTCTCTTGGTTATATTGATTATTGATTTTATCATTGTTCTTCATAGTCTGGCCAGCTAGGTTGAGTAATATTTATCAATTGCTAGGATTGCATATAGGGGTTCCGAGTGCATATCAAGTGGCATACACGATTGTGCGTATAGGGGTTCCGAGCGTACAATTGTGAGTGAGAATCAGTTGCATGCGAGTATTAATACGTCTTTCTATTTGCATGTATCCTATATCCTTGTGTGCATTGCTATTGCTGTGTTAGTGGTAAAGTACACCGACAACTGTGAGAATCAGAGGTATTTTACCATTGGCATAGTGATAAGTCTATCGACAATTGTGAGAATCGATAGTGCTTAAGATCAGGATGGGAACAACCATAAGAATAGTTAAAGAACTTGGATTGAATAGATTTCAGTGATCAACTTATATCTCTGTATTGTGGATCTCGTTCTAGTGGAACTACTTTTTCCATTCATATTCTCAAGCCAACTTAACCTTGTTACTCTGTGAACAACCAAAACCCCCCTTTCTTGTTACTTTGCATGTTGATTAACATTTAGAAAGATCACTTCCTCCCTGTGGGATCGACCCTTGCTTGCCTCTACTACTTGTTTAGGTTTGTTAGGATTATTTTGTTTAGGTGTCACGACAACGCCTCATCAAGACTATTTCGATTTTTTCACTATTTTGACCCTTATACGACTAATTTAAATGCACCAGTTTATACTGCTACATTTAACGCACCAAATAGTGTGCATTTAGACGATTTTTCGTGTGCATATAGGTTTTCCCTTCTTTTATGATTGACCTCTGGTTATAAAGTAATAACCACCATATATTCCTATCTGGTTGATAAAACTCGTAATTAAAATGGCGTGGCGTATATCTAGAGGTGTCAAACGGGTCAGGTTCATGTTTAAGCGTATCGGGTCGGGTCATTTACGGGTCGGGTCGATTGCGGGTCAAAATTTGCGGGTCGATTGTGGGTCGGGTCGTTGCGGGTCAGGTACGGGTTCGGGTCGAGAGCGCCTTGTCAAAATTTTATAAAATGATTATTAAAATAATATTTTAATTAAAAAAAAAAAAAATCAAAAAAAAATTATTATATAATATTTTAATAATAACTTATATTATAATATTTAATATATAAAATATAAACACATTTGTATTGACACAACGGGTCGACCCAACGAGTCAATGACCTAACTCAGAAATTTTTGGGTCGAACGGGTCGGGTCAATTTTGACCCAATACTTTTCGGGTCAGGTCTCAACCAAGAAAACGCGGATCGGGTCAAATTTTGACAGCTCTACGTGTATCCCACACTTGGCGCCACGTGATCGCACGTTGTTGGACGGCAACGCCTGCAAGCATGGAGCACAGGGCGGCACACACGGGCGCACTGCATTCACAAGGCCGGCCACGTGGACATGGACGACAGGGCAGCAACGCATGCTGAGGACAACCTCATCCAAGGCCCAACGGATGCACTCCATGCTGTTCCCTTTGCCAACCCACTTAGATTATAAATAGGATCATTTCCCGAGTTTTCTCCATTTGTAATCACTCAACTTTCTTCCGAGTTTTCTCCATTTGTATATTTTGAGAGCTTTACAATATTAATATAAAACGAGTGCTTGGGCATTCAATCTTTTGCTGGCTTTTCCGACTTTGTCCTTCGAGACGACTGACTTAGTCCATCGAGCTAAGCTTCGCATCTAAGGCCTGGTGGTCCTTGGAAGTGCTATGACCAAAATATTTATGAAAATTAAATTGGTTAGTTTAATCTCTTAAACATATGATAACGTTTTTGTATAATTAGAATTGAAAGTATGTATATGAATTTATATACACAAAAAGAAGGGTAAATTAGGATTTTCATACAAATAGTTGAATAAGAAAATATATAAATTAGATTTAAGTAATGAGAATGATTAAATAATTAAGTAAAAAGGAAAAATGGTTAAATTATATCACATTTGTATTTCAAATATTTTATTATATGTTACCACTTTTACATCATCAATCATACATTACCAATTACACATTTTCAATTGCATGTGATCAATTATATTAATTTAAATATTAAAACTATAAGAACATTACGTGTTATATATATAGTTTTGAAAAAACGTACATTTGACATGGTTGAAACATAGATTTTAAATTATTGCTTTATATATTAATTTATAACTAATTTTAACATAGTTTTCAATTTTATTTTATACACATATATATATTATAAATAATTTTAATTACAAATAATAAGTAACATAACTAATTAGGTAAAGTATATATTATAAATAATTGTATTTACAAATAAGAAAAAAATAATAATGTAAAAAGATATAAATAATTTTTGAAAGGATAGTATGTGTATGTGTAAGGATATGTGAATGTCCACTTGGGTTTTACCCTTGTATTGATAGCTATTTATATGAGATTACATGTGTGAACAAGTAATATAGAGTATCACAAATCGTAGTATCTTCCATGGCTTGCTGAAGGAAATCGTAGCTTTGGGCGGAGTTTTTGAATTTTTTGTAGGGGGAGTTATTTTCATCAAATATCACATGTCGTGAGATATGAATTTTTTGACTAATGAGATCTAAACAACGGTATCTTTTGTGGTTTTTTGCATAACCAAGGAAGACACATGGGGATGATCTAGGAGAAAGTTTGTTGGCCATGGTGGAGGAAATGTTGGGATAACAAAGGCACCCAAAAAACCCTTAAGTGATTGTATGTGAGAGTCTTTTTGTGTAGGGTATCAAAAGAAGTGGGAAAGGAAATAGCTTTTGTGGGAGTAATGTTGAGGAGATGAATGGCAACATGAAGGGCTTAGACCCAAATTTTTTTGGGAAGCTGGGCGTGAAGGAGAGTCTGAACGACGTTGTTGATGGTACGAATGACATGTTCTGCTTTCCCGTTTTGTTGGAAAGTGTGAGGGCATGAGAAGCAAAGATCGGATGTGCATGTAATATCCCAGATATTTTATAAGGGTATTTTGGAATTTTTTCAACTTCCGTATTACTAGACGGATTAAATTCAGAGAAGATCGGACATTCTGTAATATATTTGAGCTCTGTAAATTTATCTGAGTAATATAAAATACAGTTGAAGTATTTTCGGGGTTAATTTGTCGTTCGTGTACGAATATATTTAATCCGGAGTTAAGATAATTAACCCAAGATCAAAAAGGACAAAACGGGTGAAATTGGCCTTGACCGCACCCGCGGCGAAGGCCAGATTTGGAGGCGGCAACAGAGTCGCCACCGCACCCAGCGGCCACGCCACCGCACCCCGCGGTGGGATATTTTCTTCGACGTTATCGTCTTCCCTCTGCAGGAGCAAGTGGCTCCACTTGTTGTCTCTTTGTTCCCTTGTTCCCGGCTTGTCCCCTTGCTTGTTCCCCCTGAGGAGGCTCGATTTGGGGCTATAAAAGGGATCGAAATCCGAAGTCCAAGCTTCATCTTCTTCTCCCTCTGTTTTCTCTGTTTTCACCATTGTTGTCTGAGCTTTTGAGCTTTGTGAGAGAGTGTTTGGAGTTTCCTTTTGAGTGGTAAAGGTGCTCTTGAGTGTTGTTTAGAAGTATAAGAAGGTTGGAGATCAAACCAAGAATAAATCGAAGTCGAACGAATCGATTTGGGTAAGTTTTCTCCATGACCGATGTCAAGCTTCTCGCCTCTGTGCATCCACCGCTCCCGCGGCAAGCGCTCCACCGCACCCGCGGTGAGCTTGTCCGAGTGTGTGTTCTTGGGTGTTTGGCTTTGGGCGAGGATCGATTCCTTTGATTCTTTTCGTATTCTTTTAGATTCAATTATGAAGATATTGAATCTAACTTAGGGTCTCATTATGGGGCGTTTCTTAAGGATTTTTATTCCAGATCTGTCCCTGTTTCAGATCCAGGAACCAGTTGTTCTTAAGCTTTGTTCAAGCTCTCGTCGGATCTAAGGCAAGTGGCGGTTCGCTCTTGCTCATCATTCCATATTTCAATTAATTATCAATTGTTTAGTTGTTAATTAATTTGGGATGATTTACTGTTTATGTTGGGAACAGTTTTGATAAATTATTTGATGAAAAGAAGTGCTGTTATAATAGGTTGTATATTGCTAGATACAGCGCTATTATGTTCATAATGGTTTTGTTGAGGATTTTAAATGTGAATTTCATATGAAAGATTATAATAGGTTGCATATACTGTTAGTAGCAACGCTATTTTGATATATATATAGATTGATAGATCTATGATGTTGGCCTTGATGGCTTTGATTTGATATGATGTTGATTGTGTTGAACTGTTAGTTAGCACGAGTATTCGTAGGAACGTTTACTGAGGCCTAGGAGGTCCAGTCGTTTCTTGATAATTAAATGGAGAAAAGGGCATTGAGACCTAATACCATTGGTGAGTCATGACTAGCCTCTATACTCGGGTATAGAGGTGGTGCACTTAGCTAGTGTCACACATATCTCGGGAGCAAATCTCGGGAGTTGCTCCCAAGAGATCTCTCGTCTCGGGACGAGCTGATCATAATAAAAGTTTATAATGTGGTGATGTGGATTGGTTTTGGAATTAAATCAGATAAGTGCCTTTAGTGCACATAATTAATATACCTTCGGCGAGTAATACAACTAGGTAATAGTGCAGCTAGGAAAGCTCGTCTTGACTTTGATCAGAGTAAAGTTCTCTTTCCAATCTGGATTCGCCTTGGGCGGTGAGGTTGGTCGTGAGCCGAAACATCTAAAGTCAGCTTTTGAACGCTTGTGTGTATAATATAAATTAAGTTTCCCAACATTTGTCATGCTTCCTATATAGCTCATTTCATTTGGAGTCTTCTTTTGGGATTGATTGCTGTGAGACTCGGTCTCCAGAATCTTCTCTTGTTCATGCCTTTTCATATATTCTAGTAGTAGTATGGTGGTTGACTATCGCCATCGGTTTTGATTCGAGAAGCGATGAGTCTAACCTAATACGACTGCTTCGAACCACTCTGCTTTGTACCCTTGCGTAGTCTTTCATTAGACTAACCAATCGAAATTATTCCCTTGCATGGTTGGCTGGTGTCATCCGTCCGATTCGGCACATCAGATAAGTTGCCGTCCTGTGAAGGCTAGAACGACTATGAAGATGAACGGTATTTTGACAAGTTATTTTGTCGCTTTGTTTAAAAGACTTCCGCTGTGTTAAATATGTTTTGTTTAAAGACTTCCGCTGTGTTAAATATGTTTTGTTTAAAGACTTCCGCTGTAATAATTCTGATATTGTATTTTAAAGTACTTGGAATCATGTGTATTTCCGAGACTTTGGTTTTAATAAAAGTTGTAATATTTGATATTATAACTGAGGTTTGATGGTTTATATCAACTGGAAAAGTCTGGGGTGACTTCGGGATGTTATATCTGAGGTTACTGGCAGTAATACTTTTAAGAGGATTTGGGGGTGTTACAGACTTGGTATCAGAGCCGAAAGTTTTTAAAACGGGTTTGGGATTTCATGAACCATTTACTCGTTTTTGAAAATGTTGTCAAACGGCTCTTGTGGACTCAAAGGCGGTACCAGCACCGTTGGGTGGTTGGGTGTGTGATGTGGCTGGGATAGCTTGGCATGGGGAGTGTTACAGATCCGGTTTGAAATATTTTCACTCGTTTGAAATATTTTCGAAGGCTCTGAATTTTCAAATAAAAAATTTTAACCGTTCATAATCGTGTCTTCTCTTTAGTCTGATATGGAAACGAACTTCCATATTTAGAAAGACTAATTCTCTATTCGTCACTCGTGGATTCTGAGTGCTTTCGTTTCTCTTCAGAAGGACTCGGAAGAAGCCGAGGTGGTTTCGCCATCTCTAGTAAAGGCTTGAATTCCCAGTTCCCTCGTTATGATTTGAGGTTGTAGAACAAACCGGTTTGAGTTCATCTAATGAAATTTATCTAGTTTGATCTCTTCTAAGTTGATTTCATTACGTTAAGTACATTGGAAGATATTAATGTATGAAATCCTTGGAATTTGATCGGTAAAATAGATGGTGAACACGAGGAATACTATCCGTGCTGGTGCTGGGCCGAGCAATGACCCCAGACCAAACGCAAGGAATGTTCCAGACCCTGTGGAAGAACACGAGTCTGTCTCTCACAATAATCCAGAGGGCAATGACCAAGCTCAGGCCGACGCTCCAATGGTGTTTGATACAACAACAATTGAGGCAATACGGGGTATTGTAATGCAAGCATTTACAGAAATAATGCGACCAAACACGCCACAGGCATAAGCTGTGCCAATTCCTCCAGCGGTTCCGAGATTTGTGGAGCCAGCTGTCAATGTACCTCAAGGATAAAGGCATCTATGGCCGAGCACTAAAAGCAATAAGTTCTATGAGGCTTGATTGCTACGACGGAAAAGGAGAGCCAGTTAGAGTGGCACATTGGTTTTCCCACATGGAGCGGTTATTCCTCAATGTGGAGTGCACATAAGCTGAGAAAGTGCATATAGCTTCCCTTCAATTAAAGGAAGATGCTAGTGATTGGTGGGAGAACACCGGTCTTGCTGATAGCCTTGATTTGAATTGGGCAATGTTCAGAACCAAGATGATTGATCGATTCTTCTCTCGGGCGATGGAGGAAGAGAAGCGCAAATAATTTCTATACCCAAAGAATGATGGATTGAAGGTGGCCGAGCTGGCAACCAAGTTCAATCGCCTGTTGCAATATGCGAGATCATAGATCTATAGTGAAGAACAAAAGGTCTGGCACTTCCATGAGTGGATGAGTCCAGATATTAAGCCACTGATGGTGCGTCACAGATGCTCTACCATGGAGCAGTACGTGGATGCAGCCTATAAGTTAGAGGTGACTCTGGAGGAGTCGACCGAGAGATGGAATCGCTAGAGGTCGATGTCAAATCAGTCTCAGGCTAGTGGATTCAAACGTCCTGCGCCACCGTCTAACTTTGCCAAGTCTAGTAAGGCAAAGACGGATATGACTCAAGGAGGGTCAACGCAGCTGTCGGATCAAGGCAAGAGTCTGATCCGATGCTATAATTGTGGTGAAACCGGACACAAGAACAAGACGTGTCTGAAGGAAAGAAAGACATGCTTTGGCTGTGGAAAGGAAGGTCACATGCAGAAGTTCTGTTGGCAGGAAAGGCAGAAAGGAACGGAGTTCCAACAAGAGTCTGTTAATCAGAACAATCGACCCAGGTTTCAACCAGTGGAAGCTCCTAGTCCTTCGATGCATACAACTGCACAGAACAAGGGGAAAGCCCCAGTGGCTTCTGGGAGTCAAGGTCAACGCCTTTGCGAGATGCGTGAGGCAGAGGGACCTGATGCTCCAATTGCTTAAAGTGCTTATTACCTTTTGTAGGTATGTTGTTGATTTGGGTGTTAGTAAGTTAAGTTGTGTGTGCAACGAGGTTGTGAACCTTTTGTTGAAACTCTTCTTATATATGAACCTTTGGTTAATACCAAGTTAGTGTTTCGTTGCTTGGTATGGGATGAGGTCTCGTGTTCGAGACTCACCAACAACCTCTTGGAGATGGCTGCCTGTTATAGGTGGAGCTACCAAGGATGGGTTGAGTTGTATGGACAACGACTCATGGCAACAGTGGACGCTGGTAAGGGCTGGGCCTGGGCTCGGAGCCACTAGTGGACCGTCTGTGAACCATGTAGTGGGCTGGTCCAAGATGGTGACCATTTAGTTGGAACCAAGTGTTTGTCGGATTTTCCGATTACCATTTAGGGTAAGGAGTTAGGAGCAGATTTGATCCGAATAGCCATGGCTCCATACGATAATTTCTCGGTATGGATTAGCTGACGCATCATGGGGCGGTCATCGATTTAGTTCAAGAATTGTGACGGTGTCATCTGGGGGCCAGTGTGTGTGCAAATTTAAGGGTCGGAATGACGCTGATAACGGCAGGCTCATCAATGTGATGGCTGCGTTTAAGCTACTTTGACAAGGTTGTGTCGAGTACCTTTGCTACCTGGATCCGCCCATGAAAGATGAACCATCAATTCTTGATATTCTTGTGATTAGTGAGTTTTCTGATGTCTTTTCAGAAGATATTCCCGGTTAACCCGAAGCGTGACGTGGAATTTTCTATTGATTCTGAGCCTGGTACCGCGCTGATTTCCGAGGCACCATATCGGATGGCTCCTGATTGAGATGCAAGAGTTGAAGAAGCAACTCGAAAATTTTCTTGACAAGACCGAGTGCATCGCCTCGAAGGGTGCCCCTGTTATGAATTGTCAAAAAGAAAGATGGATCGTTTCGACTATTGTGAGTTGAATAAAGTCACGATCAAGAATATATATCCGTTGTTAAGGATTAATGATCTGTTGAATCAACTACGAGGAGCAAAAGTGTATGCTTTGAAATTAAGGTTACTTGGAGAACCTGGGAAACTGAGGCGGTTATACTTAGACGTTTTCCCAAGGGGTTTTCGGCCAAGTTTCGGGGTCGAAACTTCTTTTAAGGGTGAGGTAATGTAATATCCCAGATATTTTATAACGGTATTTTTGGAATTTTTCCAACTTTCGTATTACTAGACGGATTAAATTCAGAGAAGATCGGACATTCTGTAATATGTTTGAGCTCTGTAAATTTTTCTGAGTAATATAAAATACAATTGAAGTATTTTCGGGGTTAATTTGTCGTTCGTGTATGAATATATTTAACCCGGAGTTAAGACAATTAACCCAAGATCAAAAAGGACAAAACGGGTGAAATTGGCCTTGACCGCACCCGCGGCGAAGGCCAGATTTGGAGGCGGCAACAGAGTCGCCACCGCACCCAGCGGCCACGCCACCGCACCCCGCGGTGGGATATTTTCTTCGACGTTATCGTCTTCCCTCTGCAGGAGCAAGTGGCTCCACTTGTTGTCTCTTTGTTCCCTTGTTCCCGGCTTGTCCCCTTGCTTGTTCCCCCTGAGGAGGCTCGATTTGGGGCTATAAAAGGGATCGAAATCCGAAGTCCAAGCTTCATCTTCTTCTCCCTCTGTTTTCTCTGTTTTCACCATTGTTGTCTGAGCTTTTGAGCTTTGTGAGAGAGTGTTTGGAGTTTCCTTTTGAGTGGTAAAGGTGCTCTTGAGTGTTGTTTAGAAGTATAAGAAGGTTGGAGATCAAACCAAGAACAAATCAAAGTCGAACGAATTGATTTGGGTAAGTTTTCTCCATGACCGATGTCAAGCTTCTCGCCTCTGTGCATCCACCGCTCCCGCGGCAAGCGCTCCACCGCACCCGCGGTGAGCTTGTCCGAGTGTGTGTTCTTGGGTGTTTGGCTTTGGGCGAGGATCGATTCCTTTGATTCTTTTCGTATTCTTTTAGATTCAATTATGAAGATATTGAATCTAACTTAGGGTCTCATTATGGGGCATTTCTTAAGGATTTTTATTCCAGATCTGTCCCTGTTTCAGATCTAGGAACCAGTTGTTCTTAAGCTTTGTTCAAGCTCTCGTCGGATCTAAGGCAAGTGGCGGTTCGCTCTTGCTCATCATTCCATATTTCAATTAATTATCAATTGTTTAGTTGTTAATTAATTTGGGATGATTTACTGTTTATATTGGGAACAGTTTTGATAAATTATTTGATGAAAAGAAGTGCTGTTATAATAGGTTGTATATTGCTAGATACAGCGCTATTATGTTCATAATGGTTTTGTTGAGGATTTTAAATGTGAATTTCATATGAAAGATTATAATAAGTTGCATATACTGTTAGTAGCAACGCTATTTTGATATATATATAGATTGATAAATCTATGATGTTGGCCTTGATGGCTTTGATTTGATATGATGTTGATTGTGTTGAACTGTTAGTTAGCACGAGTATTTGTAGGAACGTTTACTGAGGCCTAGGAGGTCCAGTCGTTTCTTGATAATTAAATGGAGAAAAGGGCATTGAGACCCTAATACCATTGGTGAGTCATGACTAGCCTCTATACTCGGGTATAGAGGTGGTGCACTTAGCTAGTGTCACACATATCTCGGGAGCAAATCTCAGGAGTTGCTCCCAAGAGATCTCTCGTATCAGGACGAGCTGATCATAATAAAAGTTTATAATGTGGTGATGTGAATTGGTTTTGGAATTAAATCAGATAAGTGCCTTTAGTGCACATAATTAATATACCTTCGGCGAGTAATGTAGCTAGGTAATAGTGCAGCTAGGAAAGCTCATCTTGACTTTGATCAGAGTAAAGTTCTCTTTCTAATCTGGATTCGCCTTGGGCGGTGAGGTTGGTCGTGAGCCGAAACATCTAAAGTCAGCTTTTGAACGCTTGTGTGTATAATATAAATTAAGTTTCCCAACATTTGTCATGCTTTCTATAAGGCTCATTTCATTTGGAGTCTTCTTTTGGGATTGATTGATGTGAGACTCGGTCTCCAGAATCTTCTCTTGTTCATGCCTTTTCATATATTCTAGTAGTAGTATGGTGGTTGACTATCGCCATCGGTTTTGATTCGAGAAGCGATGAGTCTAACCTAATACGACTGCTTCGAACCACTCTGCTTTGTACCCTTGCGTAGTCTTTCATTAGACTAACCAACCGAAATTATTCCCTTGCATGGTTGGCTGGTGTCATCCGTCCAATTCGGTACATCAGATAAGTTGCCGTCCTGTGAAGGCTAGAACGACTATGAAGATGAACGGTATTTTGACAAGTTATTTTGTCGCTTTGTTTAAAAGACTTCCGCTGTGTTAAATATGTTTTGTTTAAAGACTTCCGCTGTGTTAAATATGTTTTGTTTAAAGACTTTCGATGTGTTAAATATGTTTTGTTTAAAGACTTTCGTTGTAATAATTCTGATATTGTATTTTAAAGTACTTGGAATCATGTGTATTTCCGAGACTTTGGTTTTAATAAAAGTTGTAATATTTGATATTATAACTGAGGTTTGATGGTTTATATCAACTGGAAAAGCCTAGGGTGACTTCGGGATGTTATATCCGAAGTCACTGGCAGTAATACTTTCAAGATGATTTGGGGGTGTTACAGTGCATGGAAAAGATCATGATGATCTTGCTTATTACACGAAATAGAATTTGTAGAAAAAAGCTTGTTGAAGATGGAAATACCGGGATGCCCTAAGCGTTGGTGCCATAAAGTGGAAGAAGATGGACGGTTGACATAGGAAAGAGCGACTAGTTGAAGATCAGACGTGGTGCTGGGAGAGAATGGGTAGAGGTCCCCTTGGCTATTTCACTTGTGGATCACGGTCTTGGTGTGAAGGTCCTTCACAGAAAAACCAAATGGGTCAAATTCAACCGAGCATAGATTATCATTACTAAATTTGCGAACAAAGATAAGTGGTTTGATATTTCTCGGGGTAACAAGGACATTTCTAAAATGGAGGTTATGATTTTTTGTGAGTTGGGCATGGCCGAGATTGGTGATGGGAATTTTATTTCCATTTCCAACAATGACTTTGGAAGAAGAAAAAATACCAGTAGCTGCACTAGATGTCATGTGCGACGAAGCCCCGATATCCATATACCATCCGTCATTTTGAGTCTGGAACGAGTTCATGGAATTTATGAGTGTCGTTTGGTCCCAACTTAGAGACGACAGTTGTTGTTGATTGGCGAAGAAGGCCTGATTTGGGTTCTGCGGTGGCTGCGGTGTGTTCGGTCTCGGCCCAAGAATTCCGGTATTCCAGTTGGTTATCCAGGGAGGCGCGTTTCAGTTCTGCTGGTTCCAGTTGGGGTTCCAGTTTGAGTTGCAACGACCTGAACCACGACCTCGGCTGCGCCCTTGACGCCCACGGCGACCACCACGGGAGCAATTGCTGTTAGAAGTGGCAAGCAATCTTTCTGTTGGTTTCGTCTCAGTTTGCATGGAGGGTTGGGGCGCCGCTGAAGTACCGGTGACAAGAGCAGTGGAAGGCGACTGTTGTTGAGCCCGATGGGACTCCTTAAGAAAGAGGGTGCTATGGCATTGCTGAAAATCAGGGAAGGGGCGTTGCAACGGGATGATGGCCGCCATCATTGAGAAGTCGTTGTTAAGACCCCTTATGGTTTGCAAGACTAGTGTCTCATCGAACACCGGGTTATCGACGTCAAAGAGGCCATCAGACAAGGCCTTCAATTTCTGAAATATTCGGTGATGGACAGATGGCCTTGAGTCAGATTACGGAACTCAATTTCAAGTTGTATGGCACGAGTCTTCTTGTTGTCGTGAAAAATATTCTCGATGGCATGCCAAACGTTATGACCCGAGGCATTGATTTTCATGACGATTTCAAAGATATCAAGATTGATGGAGCCATAGATCCAAGAGAGGACCGTGTAATCGAGAATCTGCCATAGTTCGTCGGTGGGGTTTGGAGGAGGTGTTCCATCAACATGAGCTTTGAGTCCGAACTTGCCAACGGTGACAAGAAACAACTCACGCCATTTGTTGTAATTTGAGGATTGGAGATCTAATGGAATAGGAACATGAGTCTTTATACTAGCCACGTGTAGGGATTGTTTGGCAGCAAGTTCTCATGGAGTACGAGCAGGAGTTGTGTTTGGGGTTAGGGAGAGATTACCAGTTTCATTTTTTTTCGGTTTTAGTATTTCCAGTTGGAGGAACAAGGTTGTTGTCTGATGACATTGGAGGCAGAGAGAAGAGTATAGGCGTAGAAAGATGAAGAATGGATTAGATCATGATCTTAGATATGGGTGTTCATCCGGTCCAGACCGGTTTTATTTAAAAAAAAATAATCAAATTCTTATTTAATATCTAAAAAAAATTTATACTCCTAACTTATTAACTTAAGAAAAATATCTATAAAAAATAACATTTAAACTCCTAACTTATTATTTTTAAAAATAACCGGTCCGAACCGGTTTTTTTCCGGGTTTGGACCGGACCGGACCGGAACCGGATTAAGGGAAAACCTTGGACCGGAGACCGGACCGTAATTTCACCGGTCCGGTCTTTTCCGGTCCGGTCCGATCCGATTTTCCGGTCCGGGCTGATTTTGAACACCCCTAATCTTAGGAGTGAAGCCTGAGAGACCATGTAAGGATATGTGAATGTCCACTTGGGTTTTACCCTTGTATCAATATATTAATATTAAAGTCCTTCTTATCTCTCATATGTGTCACCTATCTAGATATGCCACATTACTAAATTTTATTGTCCATTTACATCTTCGGCCTTCTAATTTTTTACAAATTACATTATATTTATCAACACAAATTTCCTTAATTATCAAACAATATATCATCCATATAATATGTTATTTGAATATATATTACAAAGTAAACAAGGCATAATATTACATACCAAAATTAAATAAAGTTGAATAATCTTTCCTCTATATACTATATTTGTAGTCCATTTAATAAAATTGGACAATTTGCAATAACTTAATTAATATTAGAAAAAAATACTAATCTGTATACTAATATTACCAAAGTTAAATAAAGTTCGATAATCTTTCATCTATATACTATAATCATAGTCCATTTGATAAAGTTTGACAACTTGCAAGACCTTAATTAATATATTAGAAAAAATACTAATTGGTATACTAATATTGCTACATTATATCGGTCATATATGGTAGTTTGTTTGCAAGACCCTTGATGATCTCGATGGTATATAGTAGTATTTTTGCAATACCCTTGATTAGTATTAGATAAATATAATAAATTGTATTGGATTTTGTATTACAAAAATACTAGGGTGCTATTGCATATTGCTATGAATTATATTAATTAGGTAATGATATATATACAGGACATAAAAAAATATAAATATGTAATATTTTTAATATGATTATATTACCTAGAGTATTTTTAATTTTTTAAATTGAATGAATTATATGAAATTTCTAATTTACATTCTTTTTTCTTGATATAACATCTTTACCTTCAATTTTTATCATACAATAAACCTTATCAATATTTTCAGTCAAGAATTCAAGAATATATCTATATATATTTACTAAAGCCCTTCTTCTCTAGCCTACATGTTGACCTGTGAACTATACCACGTAGACAAATCTAAATGTCGATTTACTCATTTTCTTTTTCCCCCCCACAATTTACAATACTTCTACAGTTCCACATATAGGAATTTCTTTATTTAACAAATATAGCATACCATATACAAAGTATATGATAAAGAACCTATTTAATAGGATATGATAATTAAAATAGTTTAATAATTTTCGTTCTTGATATGCTAAATTAAAAAAATATAAGATTATCACTTTCCCAAATTAATGTTCCATTAAGATCCATAATTATATGTATCCAAACCCGTGCAAGGCACGAACACATATGCTAGTTGATAGCTATTTATATGAGATTACATGTGTGAACAAGTTTATATAGAGTATCACAAATATACATAGAATCATATAACTACGGTAATTGTCAGTATAATTAAGGCAAATTATTTTAGGTATAAAATAAATAGAATATGTAATTGTAAAAATTAGAAAAGGATAAATTTGTAATTGTACAATAAGATTTTGCCTATGTGACATAGCTCACGGGTTGACACGTAAGAGAGATACGTTGGTATAATATATAGATGGTTAAGTGACATTTAGGAGATCGAGGATTAGAATGAGAGTGTCAAAATTATAGATATTATTATTTATCTATTTTAGATATATTTATTTTTAAAAATTAATTTTTGCATCTAAAATTATTTATTTTACTTTATTTTAATTCCCCCCCTTTATTTTTTAGGAATTTTTTCCCTATGGTTCAACAACTTATAAAATTATATTTCAATTACACGTAGCTATAAGAATCAAAGTGCATATATAAACACAATTTTTAATGCTCACAAAGAGTATAAGAAAGTGCATCTTTAATATACAAAAAATGCATGTGGTAATATGTAAATGCGTAAGTTTAACGTGTATATCAAAAGTGCTAATTTTAACTAGTGTATGTTCATTATGTTAAAGTGTATAGATTTTAGTATGTTAAAATGCATGTTAAAGTCATGTTCAATATGCTAAAAAAAGTGCATATGTAAGTATGTTAAAATGCATGTATAAGTATGTTAAAGTACATGATTAAGATACTAAAATGCATGGTACGAAATCTTTACGAGGGGGGGGGGGGGGGGGAATTTCCGAAAAATAATTTTCGTGAAAAATAAAAAATTTAGGAAACAATTTCGAAAAAAAAATTGGGAAAAAAATAGTTTTTGAAAATAAAGTAATTTTAAAATTTTATATGTTTCAAAAAAATAATTTTTGAAAAACAATGGGGAAAAAATCCAAAAAATAATGTTTTTTTTAAATGATAATAAAAATATAAAAACAATAAAGTTTATTGTACAAGTTTGCTACACCATGTGATTTAATCCTAGCTCTCAATTTCTTAGATCTAGTGATCACCATTACTCCTTATTTTAGGGTGCAAATCCGGTGAGGACATGTCTACACGTTAGGACTAAGGACAACTAATAACACTAGATTGAAATCCATCCAACGGGTACAAACGCGCGCGTATTGCTAGATGAGAAACATTCACGCTCTCGGCCTCGCTTGCAGACACGCGCTTTTTAAATAAAAGGAATTCCAATCGACCCAATTAGAAAACAGAGCGCAAGACGACACATCTACGCGATTTCAACCGCTTCATCTCAGTTAGGGCGATTTCAGATTTCAACGACACATCTAACGGGAGGGAAGGAGAGCGAAGCTAAGGCGATTTCAGATTTCGAGCGAAGCTAGGGCGATTTCGAGCGATTTCAAGAGAAACTTCCAAAAGCAAGGTAATGTATCGATTTCATCCTGTTTTGCAGTACATCTACGCGATTTCAACCGCTTCATCTCAGTTGTTTTCAGTTTTTTTTTCGCTCGAATTTCAGTTTTTTTCCATGTTTGTTCCGTGCGATTTCGACTCCTTCAAGCAGATTTCGTGTTCATCTTCTAAGATTTCTAGTGGCTTTTTCAGGTATCGAAAGAAGAAAGAACAAAAACAAGACAAAAATGCGGTCGAAGAACGAGAAATCACCACAAGTATGGAGAAAACTGCAGAAACCTATATAAATCTTCTAATTTAAACTGCTTCCTACAAACTTCATGTACTTCTATTCTTTAGATAGTGTTTTAAAATGGTTTAGAGTTGTGTGCATATATAAATAACATGTGTGTGCATATGGTTGTAAGATGCATATGCATATCATTAAACTTCGCTATTATCTGTAGTGAAATATATTGTTATGAAATGTTATAGTGTTGTGTGCATATCATAAAAACATGTGTGTGCATATGGTTATAACATGAGTGTGCTGATGATTTAATTATATTATTGTCTGTAAACTGTTAAAAGTGTTGTAAACTGTTAAAGTGTTGTGTGCATATGACAAATAGGATGTGCCTCATATGATAAAAACATATTTGTACATATGGTTGAAACATGTGTGTGCATATGATTTAATTAAAACTTTTGTGTGCATACAATAATAATGTTTGTGTTCATATACTATGAGTTAATGTGTGTTCAAATTGTGTGTGCAAACAGTTAGGCAAGTGTATATGTTGTATGCATGTGATATACCTTATGTGTGCATTAAATAAAATACAGGTTGTGCATGTGATATAATATTCTAATTATATCTGTGGGCTCTTGTTTTTATTGCTTGAATTCCAAAGGTGACGGAATTAAGATATGGAACAATATCAATTGATCCAGATCAAAGCCCAACATCATCTATGACAGATAGGGAGTTGAGGACAAAGCGAAGGAATGACAGATCTACACAGAACAAAACACCAACTTCATCACTAACACAAGGTATATTGTACATATTGGTGCATTTGAAAACATATTTATCTTTGAATATCTCTAACTTAATAGGTATGCATATGAAATGTACGTTTTGAATATATGTACTTAATAGGTGTGAAGGGAATAAACAATAAGAGAAAAAAAGGTTGGCTGTCAGACAAGTACAACATTGTAGTCCAGAATCTGAAGAAGAAGAAGAATAGAGAGACTCCACAGATCTGAGAGGGATAGATCCATCAGATTCTATGATGATGGTTCTGTATGAAGAAGGACAAACATCTACACAACAACAAGATTCTAGTTGTGAATTCACTACCCCAACAAACACTCCCCCTGGTTAGTAGAATAGCTTTTCGTGTGCAGATGTCTTATAGCTGTGTGTGCATATGTGTTTAACTTGTGTGTGCATATGTGTTTAACTTGTGTGTGCATATGCAAATCTGTGGATGAGTCTTGTGTGTGCATATGTACACATGTACATGTGATTTTTAATTGTGTGCACATGACTTTTCATTGTGTGCACATGACTTTTCATTGTGTGTGCATATGTGTTTAACTTGTGTGTGCATGTTTATTAACACTTGTGTGTGCACACACTTGTGTGTACACACACTTGTGTGTGCATGTTTGAAGATGAACAAAATTTGCAAACACATCTGTGCACGTTTGCAAACAGACTTGTGTGTGTACAAGTGTGTGTGCATGTGCAAGTGGACATAAATGCGTATGTCTGCACATGCACACACTAGTGTGTGCACACACAATGATAAATGTATTGTGTACACCGTGTACAACACTTTAATACTTATGTGTTCATATGTTAAACACTCCCCCTGGTTAGTAGAATAGCTTTCCGTGTGCAGATGTCTTATAGCTGTGTGTGCATATGTGTTTAACTTGTGTGTGCATATGTGTTTAACTTGTGTGTGCATATGCAAATCTGTGGATGAGTCTTGTGTGTGCATATGCACACATGTACATGTGATTTTTAATTGTGTGCACATGACTTTTCATTGTGTGTGCATATGTGTTTAACTTGTGTGTGCATGTTTATTAACATTTGTGTGTGCACACACTTGTGTGTGCATGTTTGAAGATGAACAGAATTTGCAAACACATGTGTGTGCATATGATTTAACTGAAGCTTTTGTGTGCATACAATGATAATGTCTGTCTTCATATACTATGAGTTAGACAAGTGTATATGTTGTGTACACCGTGTACAACATGTTAATACGTATGTGTTCATATGTTAAATATTATTGTGTTTCTTTTATTTTGCGCACAGAAACAAAGAGGAAGAAACAAAGAGAAGGAACAAGAAAATCCCACAGATATACAAACAAGTCAAAGCCAGCACAAACTGAGCCACACACTGAGCCAAAAGAGAAGGAAGTTACTGAAAAACACAAACAAAAAGGCAAGAGGAAGAAAAGCCCTACAGAACCAGAGGTATATAGTCAAAAGAAATAGAAAAAAGAGGACAAGGACACTGAGAAGGTGTCAAAGAGAGGGAAAAAGGAGGAGAAGGACACTAAGAAAGTATCAAAGAGAGGGAAAATGGAGGAGAAGGACACTGGGAAGGTACCAAAGCAACAGTTGAACGTGAAGAAGGGGGTAACTGAAGCTAGGAATGATAACCCTCGGTTGTTATGTAGAAAATCCCCAAGAACACTAGTTCGAATGTTTGCTGATGAACAGAATTTCAGTGCTGCTCAGAGACAAGCTATTATAGACATGGGATTTAGAGCATTGCTTGCCTGGAAGGTCGAAGACTTGCCAGGGAGGCTAGGCCTATATGTTACTAGCAAATTTGATGAATGTAAATGCACCATCAAGTTAAATCGTTCTGCAGAGATTTTGGTTACTGAGAATGATGCACATGACTATCTCGGCATTCCGAAGGGCAGCATCAGAATTGTGGCTCCCGATAAATTGCGCAACAAAGAAATCCTTGCCAAGTTAGCTGACGACTTCCCAAAAAAGACAACGAGGAGTATTGTGCTCGGTAATATCAAAGACAAGATGCTGACATATCAAGGGGATATTTGGTTCAAGAGGTACTTCATCCTCTTTTTTGTCAATTCGGTGGTGGATGGGCACGCCAATGGGAAGTTGAAGTTTGAGATACTTGATCTCCTAGATGATGTTGACAAGATAAACCAATATAATTGGAGTGCCTTTGTCTTTGACAAGCTTGTTGAGTGTGGAGGTAATTGGGAACCTAGTACAACAAAACCATACACGAGACCTTTGTTGCTACTACTGGTAAGAATAAAACTTTCATTTCTTTGAATTCATTATTTATGAAATTTGTGTGCATATATGATAACTTATTTGTGCATAGCTAGACACATGTGTGTGCACTTCACACACAAGTGTGTGCATGTTCACACATCACTTGTGTGTGCACACTGCAGATAAATGGGTGTGTGCACATGCACACACGTGTGTGCATGTTCACACACGTGTGTGCATGTTCACACACGTGTGTGCATGTTCACACACGTGTGTGCATGTTCACACACGTGTGTGCATGTTCACACACGTGTGTGCATGTGCACACACTTGTGTGTGTGCATTGCAAATGCACATGCACATAAATGGGTGTGTGTGCATGTGCATACACAAGTGATGTGTGTGTGCATTTGCACATGGACATAAATGGGTGTGTATTTGCACACTCATGCACACACATGTGTGTGCATGTGCACACACTTGTGTGTGTGCATTGCACATGCACATTAATTGGTGTGTGTGCATGTGCACACACAAGTGATGTGTGTGTGCATTGCAAATGCACATGCACATAAATGGGTGTGTGTGCATGTGCACACACAAGGCACATGGACATAAATGGGTGCATATATGTGTGCACACACATGTCTCGTGCTGTGTGCATATGATTATGGTGTTGAGTGCATATGCTTACAGTGTTGTGTGCATATGTCTCCTACTATGTGTTTACCTCTTTGTTCACATCTTAATGTGTGCATAACACTTCTTTGCAGTTGATATATGTTGACCAAATGGTGTTTAAAGGAAAGCATTCTGAGAGGAAATTTCCAATAATCAAGAACTGGAACACAAAGACACTAAAGGAAAGAGAAGATGAAGAGTTAATCCATGATGGATTTGAGAGAGGGTTTGTTAGGGAAAGGCCTCAGTTTCACGATCAAGATGAATCAAAAAGCAGGGGAGAGACAACTTCTGCCCAAGATAAACAGAATGATGCTGCTCCAAATGACGACGAACTCAAGACATTCATGAAGGGCTATCTACATGATGCTGAAGAAATGGTTGTAAAGATTAGAAAGTTTGTGAATAAGAACAAGGGGACACCACCACAGCTTGCTCACAATGGTTTACTGAACAAGGTCAACATTGGTTGTGAGAAGATTATAAATGTTAAGCTGAGATCGGAGTCCTTGTCACAAACTGAAGATAACGACTTTGACAACCAATCTGAATTCTGGGATGAAGCTGTAAAGTGCTTGGATGAAATTGATAAAACTTTGAAGGAAAATGAGAAGCATGAGGGATCTATGTGGGTACCTGGACTGTCGGATTTTGTTCAACAAGTATCAAGGGATTACGGTGAAGTAAGTTAATAATGTGTATTTGTTTGCTATATATTTTGTTACAATATAACGAGTACTAATCCATGTATTTACCTCTAATGAAGAAGACTATGGATGAAGAAAACATGCACGAATCCCATATTGTTGGCAATGATGATGATAGGGAAGAACGAGGAAACATGGAAGAGCCACACACTTATGAAGAAAACATGAAGGAGGCCAGCAGAGTTGAAAAGGGAGAAGAAATTGTACATGACAAGGAAAAAGAAAATAAGGAAGAACATAACCAGGTAAACATACAGGAGCCTCATAATAAAGAAGAAATCATGGAGGAGGAAAATACTAATGACAAGGAAGTAGATGATGAAAATCAGGTAAGAAAATCTTTTAACAATAAATCTGTGTGCATATGTTGAGTCCTTGTGTGTGCATATAAATAACTCCTGTGTGTGCATATGTTGTAGTTTAAGGGTCCAAGTGAAATGCCTGGCCAAAACATCGAAGAGCAAGATAAAGAGTCATCAAGGGAGAAACATGTAAAAATAAAAAAAATCATTTGTGTGCATATGTTGATACTTGTGTGTGCATACTAATAACTATTGTTTGTGCATACCTCATAATTCTTGTGTGTGCATATGTTGAAGGTTGGTGGTTCAAGTACAATACTTGTCCAAATCATTGACGACAAAGATAAGGAGGCTTCAACAGACAAAGAGGTAAAAACCATGTGCATATCTTAAAACTTGTGTGTGCTTATAAAATGTTATTTGTGTGCATATGTTGATACTTTTGTGTGCATATAAATATCTCTTATGTGTGCATATATTGAAGGTTGGTGGTTCAAGGGAGATGTCATCCCAAACAATTGACGGGGGAGTTAAGGAGACATTAGGAGAGAAAGAGGTAAAAACCAGAGTAGAACCTAATGTCTGCATATCTTGAAACTTGCGTGTGCATATGTTAAAACTTGTTTGTGCATATGTTGAAGGTTGTGTGCATATTGAAGGTTGGGGATTATACTGAAATGCAAGGACAAATGAATGAGGAAGAGGACGCATCAGGAAAGAAAGAGGTAAAAGTCAGAGAAAACCTACTGTGTGCATGTCGTAAAACTTGTGTGTGCATATAAAATGATATGTGTGTGCAAATAATAATCATTGTGTGTGCATATTGAAGGTTGAGGGTTCTAGTGAAATGCAAGGCCAAATAAATGAGGAGGGAGATAAGGAAGCATCAGGAGAGAAAGTGGTAAAAATCAGAATACCTACTGTGTGCATATCTTAAAACTTGTGTGTGCATATGATACTTGTGTATGCATATAAATAATTCTTTGTGTGCATATGTTGAAGGTTGAGAGTCCAAGGGAGATGCCTTGTCAAATAATTGAGGAGGCCCAAATAATTGAGGATGCTGGGAAGGCAGGAGAAGAAAAGGCTGCTGAAAATAAAAAGGTAAAATCTGAATAGAATTTTTTGTGTGTGCATATGATACAACTTGGGTGTTCATATGATAGTTAATGTATGTGAATATCTTGTTTCTTGTGTGTGCATATATTAAATCCTTTGTGTTCATATAAAAATGCTTTTGTGTGCATACTGCATATCAAAATGGATTTTCATGAAGTTCCATCATTTGACTTGGGGGTCTCACCAATTTCTACTCAGGAGAAGGAAATATTGAGGAAACTGGAATCAGAGGAATCGACACCAGTTGAGGCAACAGAATCAACCATTCCAAAGAAGGTACATAGAAAGAAATTTTGGTTGAATTAGAACCTTTTATAATTTGCAAGACTACAACGGTTTGTGTGTATTATTAGGTAACATTTGTGGTTGGAAACTCTAATGTGACACCGGTGCAGAACGTACAGAAAAGGATAACTAATCCTTTAGAATATATGAAATCTCTATTCAAAGCAAGAGAGGTTGATATTAATGAGCATGCAACTACAGAGGAGAAAAATGTCTACGATTGGCTGATGAACACAAGAATAAAAAAATGGTAAGTTGATATAAATTTATTTTCAAATATTATGTGTTCATATGATAGTTAGTGTGTGTGCATATATTAAAGCTTGTGTGTGCGTATACTAAATCATGTGTGTGCATATTAGAACTTGTGTGCATATATGATTCTTGTGTGTGCATATTTTGATTATTATGTGTGCATATTTTGATTTTTATGTGTGCGTATCTAATTTGATTATGTAAGTATGTTAAATCATATTTCTAATGAAAATAAGTTTCATGCAGCGATATGATTTTCAAAGTGAATGAATTCTCATACTACAAAAGTGACTTCTCCTCATTGAAGGAATGACAATGCCTAGACAGTGGTCTATTTGATGGATACACTGCAATATTAAATGAAAATAAAATATACAAAGATGCAGCATCTCCATTGAGATTCTTCCTACCAACAGTGCATATGGTACATACTAAATACTGTAATAAATTATATCATTATTAACGAATTACATTTTCTAACTTCATTTTTCTTTAACATGCAGATGTATACTGTGTTGGAAAAAGAAGTTGCAATGGAGGAAATAACAATATTGTTCAACAAATGCTTCATGGAGAGCTTTAACTTTGTTCAAGGTTTCAAGAAAAAGAATTTGAAGATCCAAAACGTTGACCTAGTAAGTTGAAATTGTTCAACCATATACACATTGCATATTTGTCCATAATTCTTTTGTGTGCATATGATTAACACTGTTGTGTGCCTATGTGTACACTTATGTGTGCATATATATGTCTTGTCTTACATATGAAGACTTGTGTGCATGTGTGTGCATATGCACACACAGACAAAAGTACAGGATGCATAATTGTCGTCATATTTTCTGGGTGCATATGCACACATAAGTGTTGATATGTTCTAACATACATTATTTTTATTGATTAAATAATTCTTTTTCTCAATTACTGCCCATGCACACTATTATGTGATTGCAATCAATGTCAAGACACCAGTTGTCCACATAATTGACAACTCTTCCAACGGAGGTGATGACAAATATGGAGAAGTTCCCTGCGCATTGGTGAGTATAACTTGACTATAAATGATAAATTTATTACTATTGAATTGGAAAATTATTACTAACTTATGTTTGTTTGTTTTTTACATAGAGAACTTTATTTGTGAATTTTCTCTTGGAAAGTCAGATGTCGACGAAAGCTCAAATCATAATGGATGTAAACAAAGTTCCGACTGAGAGACTACAGATGAGCTGGAGGGATGCAAATAACAAGATAGACTGTGGCATTTTTGCAATGAGACACATGAAAACGTACAAAGGAAATGGGTTGTCAGAATGGCGCAGCGGTCTGCTGAAGGAAAACCAAAAGCAGTTGAACAACTTAAGGGTGAAGTACTGCTCAACTTTCCTCAAATGTGAGCACAATGAGCACAAGAAAAAGTTTGAGCAGTTACTTGAAGGCTATCTAAAGAGGAGAAGTTATGCAGCCAACAAGAAAAAGCCATGAATGTTGTAATGTTACAATGTGTTTGGAACAAAACAATTTAACGTTGTTGTAGCTTGAATGTTAGTATGACATGTACGATAGAAGACAATTGAAGGTTTTATTTTGTTTTGTAGTGAATAACAATGTACTGCTTGTGTGAGTGAATGTATAAATGCTAATATTTTTTGTGCATTTATTCAGTGTCTCGTGTGCAAATGCTAAGCTTACCGTGTGCATATATATAGCTAGTGTGTGCATATGTTGAATTCTTGTGTGTGCATATATGTATTCTTGTTTGTGCATATAAAGAAAGTCTTCGAATGGTGTAATATTTTGTGTGCATATGTTGAAAGGCAGTGTGTGCATATGATGAGGTGCGCATATGATGGATTATTCTGTGTGCATATGTTGAGTTCTTGTGTGGGCATGTGATTATTGTTGTGTGTGCATATCATGAAAGCTCTTGTGAGCAAATGGTGAGAGCCAGTGTATGCATATGACATACCTACTGTGTTCATATAATATATCTAGTTTCTGCACATGAAAACAAAAAGTGTGTAAAAGTTTCAATAACAAAAGAAAACACAGAATGTTTGAATACGAAAAGCTACCGAAAAAATACAACTTGAATCAATATTCCGTTGAAATTTTGAATCTATAACAAGTGTTCCCTAATCCTCATATTGAGGGCAAGTCTTGTAATTGTGTCCAGACTTTTTGCAAATCACACATGTTCTCTTTTGCTTCTTTGAGTTTTCTATCCCAATCTCGTGTCCACTCCTAATGCGTCTCTTCCTGCCCTTGTTGTTTGCTGGTGGAGGAGGATGAACATTAACTTGATCTGGTAAACCACCTACATATTTTGAATAATTTCTTGTTGAGGTGGAAGCAGATGTCTCAGCTGTTGCTACACTCATAAAAGCTGCCTTTTGCTCCTTTATCACACACAGAAACTCCTTCATTTTGTCAAAATTGTCACCCAAAATATCAACACAATAATGCATCTCTGACAAAAGTTCAGTCACCAATTGCTTCTTCTCATCAATCTGAGCACTACCATCGTCAACTGAACCATCCACTTCGAAAAGAGGCTGTAAAATTGCTTGCTTCATCCAACGAGTATTAATGAACTTTATAGGTAATGACTTGATACCAAGGTTTTTAAATACCATGAAGATGTGGCAGCAAGGAATACCTATACTAAGGAACTTGTTGCAGGAACAGTGGTAGTCATCACTAGCAATCACATGTTGAACTGTATGATTTTTCCCAACTAGGAAACTAACTTCATAGTGATGAATATCGGTTTCCTTCCTCAGATCAGCAAGCGAACACTGGTAAGTAGCACCACAAATCTCTTCTTGCACATCATAGAACATGTTGATGGTGTAGATTGAAGCACAATGCCTTTCTATCTCCAACGACGTCTTCAGGCGTGGAAAGCAAGTGGAAGAATCCAAATCCAACTTCTTCTGATTATGCCTTTGTGACTCAATTGCACTATTAAACTGCATCATGAACACAACAAGAGTTGACTATGACCCAAGAAAATTACCAAAGAAACTGTTTTGGCTTTCAGACCGAGACGTTGTCCTCAACAGGCCAACCATCTTAACATCATGGAAGAATGAAGGTATCCAGTAACATCTTAGATCAAACATAACTCCCAACCACTCATTCATCTCTAGACCATATTCAGAAATAATAGTAGACCACTGCTCTTCAAACTGAATAGGAGTAAGTTTCTCACTCCAAACAATGCCATTAAACTTCTTATGGAATCCATCAATAGTAGTGAGACATGTCATATGAGGGAATCTCACTTTCAGATTGACCTTCTTCATGATATGCCACATGCATAACCGATGAACAGAACCACTAAAAACTTGCTCAACAGCAGATTTTACAGTAGCATCTTGGTCAGTTATAATCACATACGGCTCACGGCCCATTGCCCTTTCCAAGTTATCAAATAACCACACATAAGAAGGTATATCTTCATTCAATAGCAAACCAGCAACAAACGTTATAGACTTTTTATGATTATCAACACCAGTAAATGGAACGAAAACCATGTTATACCTACAACATCAATAAAAAGTAAACACATCAATACTGTGTGCATTAAGTATTGATAATTTGTTCATATCAAATGCATTAATGTGTGCAGATGATATACAAATGTGTTCATGTGCAATGAACAAATTTACAATTCAGTGTGTTCATATCATATACCTAGTGTGCATATCCCACGTCTCATGTGTGCATGTGTTAAATCATATATTTGCATATGTAATTGATTACTGTGTTCATATGTCTTCCTATTTCAGTGTGCATATGTAATAAACAGATTTAAAGGGTGATGGAAGAAAGTACATACGAATTCAGTTGATAGGTAGCATCAGCTGAAACAACGTCGCCAAAATAAGAGAAGCTCTTCCTACTAATAGCATCACACCAAAACAAGCGGCATAGTTGGTCCTCTTTGTTAATAAAATAGTCAAAGTAGAACGAATCAGATCGTTCCTTCCTCTTGTAGAAGTCATCAAGGACCATTTGTGCATCAGAGCCTACCATGTATGAATTGAGACCTCTCAGAAAATTCTTGAAATCAACAACAGTAGCACCTACATTAGCATATGAACCAACTAAATTCTTGTAGACTTTCTAACTCTTGCTAACACCGACATTTGATTTAATGCAGTTCATGATGAAGTCTTGGTGAAATGGTGTGACTTTCCTGCTGCTTTTAGAAAACTGCATTTCAGACTTCCGTAGCATGGGATATGTATGTTCACTAACAAAATGTGTCACTCGGTAGCCATCATTTCCAGCGAATCTGAACCACATTTTAGCATCACATCCGCACCTGTTTGACACCGTCCTTCTTTTAACAAGATCTCCTTCAGCAGGATTGAACTCAACATAAGGAGATACATGCTTGAACCCTTCTCTATTGCAAACTAGATACTTCCATATGATAACATTTGATCCATCCTTTGCTTTCTTTGATGAATTCACACGTATAGAAAAACCACATGATTCTGCATAGATTCGATAAAACTGAATGGCAGCTTCAACCGAAGGGAAAAGTTGTCCAACATGTGGCTTCAATTCATCATCACACACAGGAGAATGATACTCAATAGTATTGCATGGAGAAACAGTACCCTTCTTCTCCTCCATTTCACCCTTTCTTGAAAAAATGTGTCCAACATAATACAAAAATATAAGTTGCAGAATGTTGTGTGCATATATTATAACTCATGTGTGCATATTATTAACAATGTTGTGTGCAACTTAACTTCCACTGTGTGCATAGATAATATATGAAAGACTACCTAAATGGAAAGATGAATTAATATTGTATTCATGCCAGGTAAACACATGTGTGCATAGATAATATATAATTAACACTGTTGTGTGCACACCTCAACTTCCAGTGTGTGCATATATAATATATGAAGCACTAAAACTACATGGAAATATGAAATTAAGATGTGTTCATAAGCTAACACACATGTGTTCATATGCTAAACACATTTGTGTGCATATGATTAACACTATTGTGTGCATACATCAACTTACACTTTGTGCATATACAGTATATGAAACACTAAAACTTTCTTGTGTGCATATGCAAAATGTACAGATAATATATAAAAGACTAAATACATGGAAAGATGAATTAATAATGTATTAATGACAGGTAAACACATGTGTGCATACATATAAAAAGATGTGTTCATATGCGAAAGCCAAGAGAATGTACGTAAACCTAAAACACAAAGAGAATATGTTCATATGAACCAGAAAACATGTTCATATCTGAAATACAAAGAGAATGTGTTCATATGTTAAAACAACAAGAAAAACAACAGAAACTATAGAGATTTAAAGCAATACGAAGCAAAATACGATATAATAAACTAAACAACAACACCGAGAACTTACCTAAATCCATCGAAAACGAGAAAGAAAAACCCCAATTTCAAGGGATCTACAGGCGAGACTAATTTGGCATGTCAAAATCAGTTGAAGCAGGTAATCAAAAACAAATTTATAGGGAATCAAAGGAAGAAGATGAATGCCAGATCAAAGAGGTGAATGCGCAATCAAACAGAAGACGATTTCATCAAATCGATGGAGTGTAGAAGACGGCGGCAACGATTTCAGCAACTCGAGAAGAGCCATACTGTTGGATTGGAGAACAAGAAAGAAAAAGCAAGGGGCACGCGCCAAGGAACGCGCCGGAAAGAAACTTTAATGAAGAAGGGTGAAACGGACAGCCGAGATCCATCCTTATTCCTAACGGCCAATCACGTCCTCACGGGATCTTTTCCCCTTACTTTATACCCTCAACTTACATTCTCATATGATCCTCTCTCTTTCACGATAAACTAGTTTTTTTGTAGGTATAAATCAAATTGAACAACAAGATTTTCATCTTACTACTATTTCATCCGTTAATCATACAAAATGTTTCACGAAGATGAGATTATTGGGCCCGTATAAGGTGGACTGAAGATGAGATTATTGGGATTCACATGATTTTCATTAAGGTCAACAATTGTCCGGTCACCTTATAAAGAGTATCATGTCACTCATATAAATAGTGGATGTCAAGTAAACAAAATGTTTCACGAAGATGATATTATTGGGCCCGTATAAGGTGAACTGAAGATGAGATTATTGGGGTTTACATGATTTTCATTAAGGTCAACAATTGTCCGGTCACCTTAAAAAGAGTATCCTGTCACTCATATAAATAGTGGATGTCAAGTGAGTAAGACATTATAGGTTTGCATATCACATGATTACTAGTTCAAGAATTATCCGCCCCCCCTACAAAAAACATGTTGTCGGTCTTTCAAATAGTTGTCTAGTGAACAAGAGGTTTTGTGGATTTAAATGAACTACATATTTTTTCACTAAGGATCCGATCATCCTGTTATAATTACCATGTCCCTATGTAATAGTTGTCTGGTGAACAAGACCTTTTAGAGATCCAAATGAACAACCTACATGATTTCATTTAAGTCGTTATATATCTGGTCATCCTATTAAATTTATCCTATCAAATTGTTATGTGCTTGACTTGAAGTTGAGTGGGCTACGGTGCAAATAAAATTCTTCCTCATACTGCAGACCTCCTGTTTCTGTTGTTGTTTTGTTGGAGATTACACTTGCAAATTGCCACTAGGTTTTGACTTTTTTAGATACTCATGCAGGTCTAGTTTTAGTATTCACATTCTTGTTATGATTGATCATATTACTCGGAGTTAGAGACTACATTGTACTAAACTTGGAGAATCTAAAAAATGATGCATTATGACATTTTTATGGCTTATAGAGTTACACATTTTTCTTTCAAATTTACATGATTTACAGCAAATTCCTTTAGTTTCCGGCTTTTCGCTATTGAGTAATCAGTTATCAAAAAGTCCAAGGACAAACATTGTATTAACTTCATTTAAGTGTTGTATTTGAATGCCCATGCCAAAAGGTTGTGCTCTCATTTTAGTCAACATTCAGTAATAAAGTAATATAGCGATATCCAATAAGCCAAACTAATGGTTTCACAACCTTCTGCGAACTGAACGTAAAAACAAATAAAATTAAACAAACAGTTGATGAAAATGCAAAATCAACATTTGGTTTTCCTGCCAGCTAAGACGTTTAAGTAACAAAATTATTTGGGCAATCATCATTCATGAAAAAGAAGGTAAAGCTTTTCATACATTGTAATATGGCTGAAGAACTAGTAATCAACATGAAACTGAAATTTACGAAAGAGACTAAGGGCATAAGCCCTTAACTGAACAAACATGTTAATCCTTTATTTAGAATGGACATGCATGTGTCCATATGCAGAAACATGGCATTTTAGTGAATGCCAACGCTGTAAGCTTGTACTTATGGTTCTCCACCGAGCTCCACTCTCAAGTTGTCGTATAAATAAACTTTTGGAGTCTGGAAGAAAGTGAAAACGATGATGGTATCAATATAATATGGTATAGAAAGAAATTATAAAAACAAAATACTCAAAACACTCATTCTCTTCTACTCTTGCAGTCTTTGTTTTCATTGCTTGTTGGGAAATATAAGGCAAGTGGAGTAGAGAGAACTGCATCAATGTGTTGAATCCTTAAATTCTTTCAATTTCCTGCAGGAATGTGAGGGAATATGTGGAAAATCAAGAGTTAATGAACTACAAATGATACTTGTAGTTGGCATGATGCACACAAAAGAGTCACTTCAAAAGTGAAAGAAAGGAACTCACTTGGATGCACTTGTAGCCATAGGAACAAGCCACTCAAGTGCTCTTTCCATATATGCCTTAATGTGAGGTACTAAAAGTTGTAAGATTGCTTATAGTTAGCTTCAAAAGGAGTGTGCACATTTAAGGCTATGCACATGTGATAGTGAATCTATAATATGTACCTCTTCCTTGGATTCAAATCTTCCCAAACTATAGTGCAAAGCATTTTTTACACTCGCTGCCAATCCATGATACAATGAATCCCTTGTATTTGGTGGAAGACAGGAAGTACGAGAAGCCTAGGAATAAAATTTAGATATTAGTGCTCTATTTGTTAAGAAAAAGTATATAGCATCTCAACGAATTTTGTTTTTGTTGGCATGAAAAGAATCAACGGAACTCACAATGTTATCAATCTGATTAACTATTTTAACGCAATGTAATGCAAGCCTCGCAAAACCTAATCATTCTGAAAATTTCTTGGGCTCCTTGTCAACTTTGACATCTGCAAATTATGAGTAAATGATGAATATATCAGAAGTAATATATGATGAGAAGTATCATAAACACCATTTCAACAAGATCAAATGCATCTAAAATAAATATTAATCTTCCAGTATTCTTAAAGAAGTAACAAAACATATATAATCAGAGGAAGTTTTGGAGGCCTTAAGACTTTCATAAACAGTTCAACCACATTAAAACACACCTTAATATGTCCATCTACAGTAAGCAGTAAGCAATTCGGCTGCCCAATCAGAACAAAGTTAGCATATTCGACAAAAAAAATAGATTGATGGAAAAAAAACTCCTTAGTTTCCAGAAGATTTTTTGGAATCAAAGAGCAAAAGTAAAACATATTAAATTCAATGACACCAATGCAAGCTACTTTCATAAAATAGCAAGCGGGAGAAGAAATAGAAAAATTATAAAGGAAATCATAACCCAAGAATGAACTAGCATTATTGGTGTAGAAAATATAAGAAATGAAATCAGAAATGATTTCATAAAGAGATTTAGAAGTGAAGAAATGAATGAACGTTTACTTCAAGAGAACCTTGAACTAATGCAACCTGAAATTTCAACAGAGGAAAATGCAGAATTAACAAGAAATGTCACTAATGAAGAGATTAAGAAGGCTGATTTTGACATTTGGTCAGACAAATCTCCATGACCAGATGGTATGACAACAGAATTCTATCAAAAATATTGGGACATTGTAGGTTCTTCTGTGATTCAAGCAGTTAAGAGTTTCTTCATTTCGGAGAAATTACTCAAACAAATCAACCATACTAAATGGTCGCATTGATACTCCGCAAGACGTTAAGAGTTTATATTAACATCATGTGAAATTGGACGAAATGATAAAATAAGGCATGCATTTTACCAAATCGGAATTAATTGACTATATTTTATGACAGAATATGTTTTTTACTAAATGGTCGCATTGATACTCCGCAAGACGTTTTTAGAAGAACATATGATATACTTACTACAATCACGGTGGTCTACATGTAACGGATATGGAGTCGGGAAGTACAAACATGTGTGATACAAAAGAACAACAGAACTACATGTAATAAGCATGCATGTAAAAAGGAAAATTAGTCAGACGTTGATAGAGATGAAATTGTACGTTGTCATACTATTGAGTATTGTCCCATTCGAAACACTTTATACAGATATAGAATACCAACAAAAAATACGTTACATAGATATAGATCAGAATTTTTAAGAAATAGATATAGTTCGAAATCGTTTGTTTATAATTAGCATATATACCTCAAGATGCTGGACGTTTATAATTAATTACTATAAAGATATAGACATTGGGTGTTAAGACTCTAGCAGATCGGAAGCACAGATGGGCAATCAACAAGGTCTCTATTTGTAGATTGCTTTTTTCATCAGTGAATATAGACCTTAGGACATGTCCGACCATGGTATATATGTCCTTTAAGATTGTGTTGATGACTTGTCTTAAAATTTCCTATCTATTTCATTCTCTCGTGTATCATGTTGTGATAGCTTGAAGATACATATTGATAGTCGAACACTTTATTGAGTATAGAGATTACACCAAACAAATAGCTATGGAATAGTTTTAATATTTTTAAGTTAGATAATTCAACTACAGTATGGAAACACATCATGTGAGAACGAGTCTTTAGAAGAAGCTGAGAATAATTTTAGGCACTTCATATCTGAAAAAATTTACGGTCCAAATTATCGTTTTATTGAAAGAGCATAAAAACACCACAGTTTTATTTTATTCGAATACAATGTGTTTTTTCGGATATAAAAGACGCACGCTTATACAAGTACAAATTTGAATGTACGTCACTTTATCATAAGTATATTCAAGAGCGCATCATCATTGAGTTTACATGTGTAGGATCGTACTTGTTAGTTATCGAGGAAACTGGGAATCCAGTTCCTAAGCAGCGGAATAAATAAACAATAGCAGATTGAAGACAAGTTCTTTAGAGTGAGAACCTTTGATAACCAACTACTTATCCAGGATAAAATTCACTACCTCTCTCGCAAGAGGATTTCAAAGTTTACTTCTTGTATTAATACTTCGATTACAATCAACATGCTAGAACACACAGATTTAAGTCTTAGACACACTACAGAATCTCTACCTAGTTCGACCTAACCAAGCAACAACAAGCAAGCAACTTACTCAGTTCTTCTTCAAAGAACTTGGCACAACTTCTTCACAGCACTCAGAATTCTTCAGCTTCGTGAATGCGTAATCGATAAGAGAGTTTCAATTACTTTATTTATATGATTTAATTACTGGAGGAAACAAATCTCCAATAACCGAATCAAACAAATAAAATAATCAAAAGTAATCGTTAAAGATAACATTTGTTATCAAATATAATCTTTACCGATTTTTACATGTTTTGTTTCCATAAAGATAAACTTTAAGCTCCTAAAATATATGGAAACATGATAAGATCTCATAGGTCTCTCTCTAACTAAAGATCTACCCTAAACAGCTCGCCGCCGCTCTTCACCTATTAATCCAAGTGATTCCAGCATCAGCAAGCCTCAGTTCCTTCCGCCAGTTCCCAAATCTGGCATCAGCGTCTCTGTCTTGTGCTTTCCGAATCCAGAGTTCCCTGTTTGTCACACTAATGGAAATATTAATAGCAAAGGTGTTTGTCATTATCAAAACTAGAAAAACTGAGAAAGATAACTAGGTAGGGAACTAGAGTTCCCAAAAGTTCACTTCCTAACAACATGCCCAAGTAATTTGGGTATATTATGTGCATTATTTTGGATTCATTGTGCATTTTTTATTTTATGTGCATCATAAGTTTATTTTATCGTGCATTATCCATAAGAGTATACATGCAAGTAATTTTAGAATGTTTTCTGAACAAAAGCAGTGCACAAGCACATATGTGCACCACTTTTATGCATGTATATATGTGAATCAGGTTTCTATTGTATTGTGCATCACTTTGTCCTAGAGTGCATCACTTTATGCAAGCATATACATCATGTAGCGGGGAGATGTACTTTTTGAGCCCAACTGTCAAGCCCAACATATAAGCCTAACGGGGTTCCATCCAAACACCAATTGGCAATAGGAGGAGTAGCTCATCTGCTTATATACTAGACCGGGATACCTCACAATTTCGACGTGGGAATCTTAATTGACCCTCAACAATCTCCCCCTCACTTGAGGGTCCCACAAATCACGCCCGACCCCAGCCAAACCGTTGGCTTTGATACCAATTGTAGCGGAGAGATGTACTTTTGAACCCAATTGTCAGGCTCATCACATAAGCCCAACGTGATTCCATCATAAAACCAATTGACAATATGAGGAGTAGCCAATCTACTTATATATTAGGCTTGGATACCTCACACTTCCAATGTGAGACTCTCAATTCCAATGTGAGACTCTCAATTGACCCTTAATACATCATAAGTCTATTATATTGTGCATCCTTTTTCTTTGAGTGTTATCACTTTTATGCCTATATGTGCATGACTTTTATTCATATATGTGCATAATAAATCTATTCTATTATGCAACCTCCATTAGTGTATATATGTAAGTAACTTTGGCATGCTTTGTGCATTGTTTTTTGGATTTATTGTGCATCAATATGAACAAAAGTTGAGCAAAAGTACATAACTATAAATATAGATAAAAGAGATGCAAAAAAGTGCATAAAAAACTTAGACTTAATTTCACATAAAAATCATCATTTTGTGTCTTATAAACATAAAATGACCACTAATTGCACGGTCATTGATATAAGGATTTAGAGTTTGGAAAATAAAAACACAAGCATACAATTATATATGTATTTTTACTTATAAAATGATGCACATCAATTATATATTGTGATGCACATGTATGATAAAAGTGGTGCACATGCATTGGATGTCATAGAGCCAAACTATGCACACCATCCGATTCGGAGCAGAGGAAGATAGGTGTACGAGCTCGTCTTCGACCATGCATAAGCTGGTTACAAATGATGTTTGAAACCTCCTGAGTCGGGAGCTCAAGCTCTCCCGCCAATTTTGTTGAAATAAAATTGTGGGTGGATCCACTATCCACCAGTATCACCACTGACCGACCTTGGATAGTGCCCCGTAAATTCAGAGTCATGGAGGTATTATGCCCATAAATCTGATGAAATGAGATTTCCACCTTACCCTCTTCCTCGACATCAACTCCCTCGAGAAGGCCGCTGTTGGTGTCCTCCGGAACTTCCTCATCACCCTCTGTGAATTCCAACTGAGAGAACTATTGGAACGCATATACGAAATATAAACTGTAATAAGAAAGTGTGCAATAACGAAATGAAATTATACCGAACAGAATTATGAAGCAGAGTCGAGAACGATATCTCTCTCCTTAATTCTGAAAACGCCCCGTATTGCGACGGTTGATGGCGTTCCGAATCCCAGGATACAACTGCTTGAACGACTTCGGGCTTGCTTGAACGACTTCGGGCTTGAGAGGAACCCCGCTCTTATATAGAGCTTCGGAAGAGGAGCCGTTGCAGATCTTATGCATTCATGGAGGAAGCCGTTGCAAATCTTCAGCATTCAAGGAGGACGTTACGGATCGGCCCAGCTGGCTTCCAAAAAGAAGCTTAGCTGCTGCTTGGGCCTTCGGACGGACGGACGGACGGACGGCGCGCGTGAGTGGTCAAGCTCTTCTCTCCATAGTCACCAAGTTCTTACCTTGACTTGGGTGATAGTGGTATATAAACCACTCAATTCTACTCCCACATTTCCGATATGGGATGTAGAATTGCACCCCAAACTCCATTTGGGTGTTGCAACCAACCACCTTTGAGTCCTCATTTCTCATTCAAACGGAACCCGAATTTATCGTATGAGTACACTTCGTTGTAGAGCTCGCAGAGGCGAATCCAACGCTCCCATAATCCGGCACAACCGGTGACCGGAGCCCACCGGAAAAGTGCCCGGAAAATTCAGTTCCAACAAGAACGAGAGGTGACACTGATGTCCTGGTGTAAACTTTTCTCCACATCTGAAACACAGCCCCCTTTCTCTTCTGTATTGTTGTTCATTGATAGTAAGGTTGTAGGAGTTTTATGGGTTGTTAGGGCGTGGGGATTGGTATGGATTGGGGTGACTGGTGTTGTTTGGGAAGGGATTGGGCCGACTGGTTTGGGGGGTTGGTTTTGGGCCTCGAGTTTGGCCCAGTTTAGACTCAAACTCTAAAGCCGAGGAAGCTGCTTTGTAAACTGAACGAGGTTTATGAATTCTTACCTCTGATTTCAACTCTTCCTTTAACCCTGCAATGAAGGCGCCGTGGAGACCATTTTCTGGCCAATCCTTCACCCTGGCCGCCCGCCTTGCAAAGTCCAGTCGGTATTCCGCTATCGAGCCGGTTTGCTTGATGGAACACAAGAATTCATCCGAGTTCTGGAATTTTGGTGGTCCATAATTCTCCTGAAAGACTCGAATAAGGTCTTCCCAGATTAGAATCTCGCCCTC
This sequence comes from Rheum nobile, assembly GCA_027886185.1. Lineage (NCBI taxonomy): Eukaryota > Viridiplantae > Streptophyta > Magnoliopsida > Caryophyllales > Polygonaceae > Rheum > Rheum nobile. The sequence continues at coordinate 778,720 of WOAB01000207.1, read as the reverse complement.
TCCATTGACCCATGCGTAGAGATCAAGCGCATCACCCTCCAGATGCATGGCGGCGACTTCGACCTTCATTTCATCGGAGATGTCGAAGTAACGGAAATACTTCTCGGCTTTCAAGACCCATCTGCGGGGATCGCCCCCATCGAATTTCAGAAAGTCGATCTTTGCTCTGTGTGTCCGCTGGTTCGGAAAACCCCTGTGGTTGTCTTCCTCTGCTTCTTGGTCGTCCCACCAGTGATGACGACCCCGGTCAAAAGGCGGTACACGGATTCTCTGCCTGCCCCGATGCGAATTCTCCGGCGTCCCATCGTTGTCGGCGGTTTGGTTGATGGAATGGGCTTCCAGGGTGGTGACCTTGGCGGCCAATCCATCCAGAATCTCCAGACGAGAAGCAATGGCGGACAGTTGCTGTGCCATATCAGGATATGTGTTTGAGGTAGGTGGTGGTGGTGAATTTGACGGTGGAAGTGGTGGATTGGCTGAGGAAGATGGTGGCTGGTTTGATGAATGTCGTTTATTCACCATGATGGATCGGATGCTCTGATACCAAAATGATAGAGACCACTCTCAGGAATATCTCCAGAGAGGAATTGTGTAGGAACTCCTACGGACTCTTTTCTTTGATTAATGATAAGCTGGTTACAAATGATGTTTGAAAGGGAAATAAATAGGGAGAAGACTAGATAACTAACCACTAAACCCACTAACATTCCTACTTGGTTTAGTGCTGCCTATTTCAACGCTAGAATGCAGGAACTGAATTTGACTACTTCTACTGACTCATGCTGACCGTAATCTTAGGCCTAATTAATTAATCATATAACAGAATTCAGGAAATAACAAACTGACTGACTCAAACAACTTTCTTCTTCCTTTCATAAGTGATGCACGGCTTGTTGGCCCATGGCTTAGGTGGGGTCGTATCAAAAAGTTTGGTTTATTTAATTAAAATTTCCTGGATAAGATGCAAATGTTAGATGATGAACTTAGAAAGAGATACTCTTAAGCAGCAGACATGGTGATAGAAAATAATTAGCCGCCATCAAATGTTGCTACTGATTTTTGTTGTGAGTTATGTATTAGCTGAATAGTTCCGATGAGCTTATGTGAAAAATTTGGTAACCCTTGTCCCCAACATCCAACCCATCCCCCAAAAGAAGGATAAAAACCAAAAATAACTAGCCACCATTTAACTTATTCGTTCTCCATAAATTTCATTCTTTATTCGTACATATAATATTTGATCCTATGTTTAATCTATCTTGAGCTTTTTCTGAAGATTTATTCTGCTTGAACTTGATTACAGGAGCGTGAAACAACTTTGGCAGAAGGTAAACCCCCTCCACCCTTGAGTGGTAGTGCTGGCATTCGGTCTCTGAAGATGGATGATTTTAGACATGCACACGAACAGGTATGAGGTGGATGCAACTCTGGTGCCTGCTTTATTATATGTTTTCTCAAGCAATATATTTTATCCTTTTTACCAAATCTACCAGGCCAAATCTAGTCAATTAATAATAGTGGTATATCTATGACAGATAATAATCAGACAGATAATGTTGTTCATATAAGTGTCATCGTGTTCAAATCGGGGCTTTAGGCTGGACCCAGATTTGTTTAATTCTGGAGGTTCATTGACCTAAAATGTTGTTTCTTTATGCAGCTTGAGAGGAAAACATGTCTACAAGGTCCCTGCTGAGAGTATTGGGAATGAAGAAAATGTTCTAGCTCTTTGTGATTCGGGGCTCTTAAATAACATGTCTTCATGGTGTTGTTTACCGTGCATCGGTATGCCTAGAGGTGTTCAGCGGTTCCTTTGAACTGTTCAACCGGCGGTTCTGGAACCGTCCAAAACTGTAACCGTAACCGCACCGAAACCGACTAAAACCGTTCGAGGCCGGTTTCAGTTTCGATTCATGATTTCATAGAATCGTGGAACCGGCGGTTCCAAACCGTTTCAGAACCGCCAATTTCAAACCTATTAGCTAAGTGAATTTCCATAATAAAGGTAAGAGGACTACGTGGGTTTTGATTTCTCTAACCCGGAGAGAACACGTAAGCAATTTAATTATGTTCAAACCTTTTATTTTTCCAATTTTTACCTTATAATTTTGTATAAAGACAAATGCCTATTATATTTTTTAGTTTAAGAATATATTTTATAATTAAAATATAAAGATTAAATGATTAATGTTAATATTTTCTTAATTTTTTATATTCAACTTTTTTTTGGATCTTTTTTATAAAAATATTAATTTTTATCCGGTTGGGAACCGGATCCGGAACCGCAACCGAAACCGGCAAAACCGGATGGAATTGGACTTGGTCGGTTCCGGTTTCGGTTCATGATTTTTTGGAACCGGAACCGGCGGTTCCAGAACCGTGAACATCTCTAGGTATGCCTTCACTTATTTTTCCTATGTATACTATGGGCAGGTATGAGCTTAAGTGTTCCTTGAAATTTTCAATTCTATACTAACACAGTTGTAGACTTGTAGTTTAACATGCTTTGCGAAGGGCACCACTTTGATTTATGATAAACTTTAGGTACCACCTTGAGAAATCAAAACCACGTGGGCAAATTAATGCCTACGCTATACACACTACACATTTTGCACTTTCGCACTACGGTTTACCACGCAAGTATTTGGCGTACGCCAAATACTTGCGTGGTAGGCCAAAAACATAGGCGTAGGAATACATAGGAAAAAAAAAGTATTTAGCCTCTACGCAAGGATCTGGCGTACGCCAGATCCTTGCGTAGAGGCTAAAAAATGCCCGTTGGAATATAGCCGTTGGTGTTTCGAATTTTAGGCTTCCTCGCCAACATATTGCGTACGCCAAATGTTTGCGTGGCCAACGGCTATAATTCTAATGGTCGAATTACCCCTCTTTATATATTCTAACTACATCCTCCATGTTTTGCACACTTTCGAATACAATCTTATCAAAATGTCAATATCCGAAAATGATGATTGGAGTACCGATCAAGAATATTTCAGCAGTGATGAAGAATTCAACCCGAACAATTTCGTGGTTAGTATTTTTTACTTCGTAAGGCTTGTCTATTCGCATTATATAGATGAATAAGTTATAGTAATATTGCATGCGATTGTGAATTAGATCATGTATATAGAGGCGTAAAAGAATATATAGTTATGTAATATTGTATGTGCTATTTAATTATTTCATGTGTAGTTAGAAATAGTAGTTTTTTAACATTAGTATTTACATTAATAGGGTAAAGATTATGGATCTGAATTTCGTACGAATAAGAAGTGGGATAGCCGAAAGGAGTTAGTTGATTGGGCTCAGAATAGGGGCAAAGAGTTGATGATGGTTCTAGTCACTCGACGAAGTAATGAACGACATGTTAGTTTGACGTGCGAGAACTTTGGTGAATATAGATCGGTAAAGAAAAAACTTAGTGAAGATGATCCGAATGAGGCTGTGGTAATTCGTGAAGGACATTCGAAGAAGTCTAGGTGCACATTTGAGTTGTACGGTATTAGAATGAAAAAGCAGGTGGGAGTAGAGACTCGGAAATGGATATTGAATGTGTTGAGCGGACAACACAACCATAAGCTTCCGACTACCTTCCTTGGGCATCCTTACATGGGTCGAATGACCCCTGAGGAGCAGTGCATTACGAGGACGTTCGGCGAGAAGCGCCGAGTGTTATTCTTGCGGAGTTGAGAAGGTGCAACCCCGAAAATGTAACATCAAGGAAACAAGTTTCCAACTATTTACGAAAGATGCAATACGAGGATCGTGGGGAAATGACGGTCACCCAATGGACCCTAAATTTCTATAAAGAAAACCGGTACGAAGTGCATCCTCTGAGGAAGCGGTCTACGTCTGAGATTGATATCCTATTTTTCGCTCACCCTGACTCGCTGCATCTATTGAAGTTATTCCTGCACGTGGTAGTCATCGATGCCACATACAAGACAAATAGGTATATAATGGCCTTATGTTTAATTTAATTTAATATAGTTGTTATGACATGATGTAAAACTGCTTATACTGTTTTGTTTTCTTACATTCATCCTTAGGTATAGCATGCCTCTTGTGGAGATTGTCGGTTTTACATGCACTAACAAGACGTTCAACATCGCCTATGCATTTACGCGAGAGGAAGATGGTTTGCATTACGGATTCATAATGCGAAAGCTTCTGTATTTGTTTCAAGAGGCGGGAGTAATGCCGACGGCCATAATGACTGATCGAGAGAAAGCCCTCATCAATGCAATTCGGATAGTTTTCAAGGATCAGGTTAAACACCTTTTGTGTTGGGTGCATATCAAACACAACATCGAGGCATATGCTAGTCCAATCTTGAAGGATTCGAAAAGAGTCAGTAACTTTTGCGGCCAATGCTGGGGACTTTGGTGTTCGACCACGGAGGAAAGCTATGAAGAGAGGCTCCAACAACTTAGGAAATCGTGGAAGTGCGGCCTTGTTGGATACCTTGAGAAACAGTGGTTGAATCCTTACAAGGAAAACATAGTCAGTGCGTGGACAAATCATCATCTTCACTTTTTCACGAGAACTTCAAACAGGTAAGTAACACTTTACAATTTTCTGGGATGTTTATTGGGCCTAGGTGTCGGTGTCATACTTTCTTACTAAGACTATGCATTGTTTTGTTTTGATAGGGTTGAGGGTATGCATAGGGTGTTGAAGAATATTATGGATTCTAGTGTTGGAGGTTTTAACAGGATGGCATTGAGGATCCACCATGCAATCGAAGGTCAAATTGGGCAGGTGAGGGCGAGCATGGAGATGTCACGGGTCAAAAAACCACTTTATTTTAACCAGGTGCCAATAGAGATGAGAAGGGTGTTTACGAAGCTACTCTACAAAGTGTCGGAAAGGGGCTTTAAGAAGTTGTTCGATATGTATAAGCAGTTAGAGATGGATGATTTCAACGAGGAGTGTGACGATTACTGGATGAGAGAATGCCAAGGCATGCCGTGCATCCATGAGATTGCACTGGCTATTGTTGATAAGAGGCAGATCATGCCGAGTGAGATCCACCGCTTCTGGAGGCAGCTGAAATGGGATAAGGGTTATCGTTCTGACACCATTGAGGAGGATGCAACAATGTATATTCCACAGTTGAGACTTGAGGAACTGTACAAGAAGGAGAAAGAGGGGATCCTTGAAAAATCCACGTTAGTGCAAGTCACTGACCTGTACCATGACTTGGAGCATCCGCATGAATCCTCATTGTTGGAGCCGACGGGTATCATTTCCAAAGGAAGGCCGAAGGGTTCCACAAAGTATTCCACCAAGAGGGGAAAATTGAAAAAAACATGAAATCGGGCCCAATTAGGCCCAATATGGAGAATTTTGGAAGAAACGGGGGAAAATTAAAAAAACATGAAATCGGGCCAAATTAGGCCCAATATGGAGAATTTTGGAGGAAACGGGAGAAAATTGAAAAAACATGAAATCGGGCCCAATTAGGCCCAATATGGAGAATTTTGGAAGAAACGGGGGAAAATTGAAAAAACATGAAATCGGGCCCAATTAGGCCCAATATGGAGAATTTTGGAAGAAACGGGGGAAAATTGAAAAAACATGAAATCGGGCCCAATTATGCCCAATATGGAGAATTTTGGAGGAAACGGCGGAAAATTGAAAAAACATAAAATCAGGCCCAATTAGGCCCAATATGGAGAATTTTGGAGGAAACGGGGGAAAATTGAAAAAACATGAAATCGGGCCCAATTAGGCCCAATATATAGTATTCCATTCAAATATACTTATATCATATAGTATTTCATTCAAATATACTTATATCATATAGTATTCCATTCAAATATACTTATATCATATAGTATTCCATTCAAATATACTTATATCATATAGTATTCCATGTAAATATATTTATATCATATAGTATTCCATTCAAATATACTTATATCATATAGTATTCCATGTAAATATACTTATATCATATAGTATTCCATGTAAATATACTTATATTATATAGTATTCCATTCAAATATACTTATATCATATAGTATTTCATTCAAATATACTTATATCATATAGTATTTCATGTAAATATACTTATATCATATAGTATTCCATGTAAATATACTTATATCATATAGTATTCCATTCAAATATACTTATATCATATAGTATTCCATGTAAATATACTTATATCATATAGTATTCCATGTAAATATACTTATATCATATAGTATCCCACTCAAATATACTTATATCATATAGTATTCCATTCAAATATACTTATATCATATAGTATTTCATGTAAATATACTTATATCATATAGTATTTCATGTAAATATACTTATATCATATAGTATTCCATTCAAATATACTTATATCATATAGTATTTCATTCAAATATACTTATATCATATAGTATTGCATTTAAATATACTTATATCATATAGTATTCCATGTAAATATACTTATATCATATAGTATTCCATGTAAATATACTTACATCATATAGTATTCCATTCAAATATACTTATTACCTGCTGCCATCTGCGAGACGACAGATACATCAATCCCAAGCATCTCCGCTGCAGCGGCAAATATCTCGGGGTCGGGCATATCCGATACCACTGCCGTCCCATCGATGGGGATCTCCAAAATATGAAAGACGTCGTGGAGGGTGATCGTGATCTCCCCCCACGGAAAATGGAAGGAGCTCGTCTCCGGATGCCACCGCTCCACAAACGCCGATATGAGAACGGGGCCCATCCTACGAAACTCCAACGACCCCAACGATGTGATGCCGCTCCGCTGCGCAAGCGGCCACCACGAATCTGGTTCCTCCCTCTGGAACTGGTGGATGGCGGAGAAATGAGGGTGACGGGTGTACGGCTTCAGGATCTTCCTGAGCTGAAAGCCAATACATAACAGATCAGAATTCCCAAAATTAAAATATAAAGGATGGTATTATGATTTTTTATATAAAAAATAATAAACAAAACCTACCGGATCGGGATCCACAGGTGATCCGGGAGGGTCACGGGCAAGTCGCTGTGTATGTGTCCAAATAACGGCAACGACATGAGTTGGATATGTCCTCAGAAGGCTATGCGACCGGGGACCTCCTGGCATCCACGCCTCCTCGGGGTCCGCATCTGCCACGTGAGGAGGGGGGGCCTCTACATCGGGAACAGGTCCCGCTGGCTCACGAACGGGAATAGGTCCCGCTGGCTCACGAACGGGGGGCGTATCGTCCCTCCCCAAATCCTCGGCCGTCGAACAGGGAGGGGGCTCGATCGGATCCATGCCCTCTGAGTAATCACACTCCAATGTAGATGTCAATGTCTCCTCGTCCAATGCGTCGTCGTCAGCGGCGTCGACGTCGGCGTCAACGTCGGGCATGGACGTGTCGCTACTATCGTCGCCAGCATCAGACAGAGGTGCATCCTCTGGCTGGGCAGCGTCCAGGCGCGGACCCAAATCCGCCGTAGCTCCATCACCGCGTCGGGCTGACCCTGTGACCCATCGATGTCCCAATAGACGAGAGCCTTTGTACGGTTGTCGAACGGAATGCAACGACTGCTGTATGGCCTTTTTACAAAATTTGAAAGCAATATATTCAAAAAATTACTATAAATATTTATTTTATATAAATATTTGTAAATATTTATTTAATTATTTAATTTTCACGTTTTATAATAACTTAATACATATTTATATTTAATTAATTACTTACAATTTTTTAAATATTGAATTATTAATTATGCATATTTACTATTTATTTTATTATTTACTTTCATTTACTTTCATTAATTACTTACAATTTTTTATATTTATATTTAAATATTGAATTATTAATTATGCATATTTACATATTTATATTTAATTAATTACTTACAATTTTTTAAATATTGAATTATTAATTATGCATATTTACTATTTATTTTATTATTTACTATCATTTACTTTCATTAATATTGAATTAAATATAATTTTTTTGTTAGATAACTTTTATATTATTTAAAATTTAAACCAATATACCGATCAAGGCATACATACTATCATTGCATGAATTTAATTAATCAAATATATTTGAAATTGATCTAATTACATTCTTAATAATCTAAACGTTTCGGGCACAATAATTATCTAAATATTTCAAGCATAATTTCAACACAAATATAGCCCAAATATATATATTCACTTATACTTTTAAATTTAAAATACTATCGTAATAATTCAGAGGTATTCAATCCAAATTAACGTCTAATGAATTTTCAAATTTAACAGATAATGAAAGAGTAAATTTTACGCCAAATTTAATTTACCTGTCGTAAACCTCCTCGTCCTCCTACCGCGACAGGTGTCGCGTCTGGAGCCGAAGTGGACGCTGCACGACCACGGGTACGACGCCCACGAACCCCGGCTCCTGCCCCACCGCCTCCACCAGCGGTGTCAACCACCACCTGCCCCACCTCTGCGCCACCACCAGGAGCACTGCCGCCAACAGCCACCACGTCGTTGCCGCCAACAGCCTCCACGCCACCACCACCGAGCTCCACGCCTTCAACACCGGCACCAGGACCACCGTCGCCACCACGAGGATCGACGACGCCTGCACCACCAGCCGCCGAATTGTGCTCCTCCGTCGCGCCACCACATCCAGGAGCCGCTCCATCGCCACCACAGCTCGGGGAGCTCATTTTTTTGAGGGAAAGAGAAGGATTGAGAGAAGAGAGGGAGATGGTGAAGAGAGGAAGCACTGAGGAGGAGGAAGAAGGAGACCGAAATTTTTTCGTCGTTCGCCACCGCCGCTGCGAGAGGAAGAAGAAGACAGAGGAAGGAGAAAGAAGCCACGCTGCGATTTTAACCTAAAAGGCGTACGCCAGAATCTTGCGTACGCAAGATTCTGGCGTGGCCTTTTTTTATTTTATTTTTAAAATAACACTACGCCAGAATCTTGCGTACGCAAGATTCTGGCGTAGAAGCTTTAATATTTTTTTTAAAAAAATTCCTACGTATTTATACTAATTTGGCCTACTACGCCGGTATATGGAGTACGCCAACATCTTGCGTGGTAAAATGTAGTGCGAAAGTTCAAAATGTGTAGTGCGTATAACATCAGCCTATAAAATGCTACCATTTCAAATTTTAGGCACCACCTTGAGAAAAGCAAATGGCATCTATTTAATTTTTTTTAAAAAAAAATTTACCCCGTTTTTTTAAAAAATCAGAGTCTCGATTTTTTTTAAATGAATTGAAAAAACCGGGGTCCCAATTTTTTTATTTTTTTTTTAAAAGGGGTCCCAATGTTTTTATTTAAAAAAAAAAGGAATTTTACCCCGGTTTTTTCGTAATAACCGACGGTTACAAAAAACCGGGGTCCGAATCTCGGACCTCACCGAGAACAACCCCGTTTTTCAAACCGCGATTCAGAATGGAAAATAACTGGAGTCTGAGTCATAGTTTTGTACTAGTGTCTATGATAATTATTAATTCACAAGAGAAATTAAAATGCCCTCGCAATAATAAAATCTCAGGTTCAATTCCTAGAATTCCAATAGAAGTTATTACTTCTCGGTCTCAAACCTTATCTGACTACCTATTAATATTTTTACCTCTCGGTTGCAAACCCTAATAGGATCCAATTTGTAAAAGTTTGGCATTAAGCAACTAGGAATGAATCAACAAAGTTTCAGATTTCCATTCAAGCAAATATCAAACAAGTCTACCTACGCATAATTGGGATCACCCCAACCCTAGAAATATGGAAATTAGCTAGACATAATTGCAAGAGCAACCAAAGAAGACATGATAACAATGAAAATCATAACCAAGATTAAAGAGAAAGATGAACTTACTCTCAAATCCAGAAGAACAATCTCCAAAGTTGCAATCTTCCAAATGAGGTAAACAACTAGGTCTAGAGAGTTAGAAAAAGTGGCAAAAAATCCATTTAAAAATATAAAACGAAGAATTTATACATATGATAAAAAGTTTCTAAGAATAAAGTCATCCGGGTAAATCGCACGGCCCGTGTCTTGACTGTGCGGAAAATGCACGGTCAAGCACGCGGCCAAAACATGCTACATGTGAAAACGCACGGCCGTGCGGTGAATGCATGGCCAAAGTGCACGACTAGAATCTCTATGTAGGGAAAACGCACGGCTGTGCGGTTGAGTGCACGGCTGTGCAGCGAGAACTCATCACCTTGCACGGCCGTGCGGTGGAATACACGACCCTTGAAGGAAATCCAAACCAACTGCACAACCTCCTATGAATTTTTGTGCAACTTTCGTTTTAGCTTGATTCCGCCCCGAATTTGCTACGGATCGCCAAGTTAGCCTGCAGACGACAGCAAAGGTACCAACAATATCCATAGAAAGCTTCAAAAACCCATCCAAGTACATGAAAACACACATTTTCTCGTGTAGACCTCCATAACAAAGAAAACAATGCAACTAGCTATAAATGCAACACAAAATGCGTAAAACAACCAAGACTTAACACAAATGCATGTCCTAAACATGTAACAAATTGGATATTATCACATACGTGTTGTGCAAATTCAGATTGGAAAGAGGACTTCCTTAGATAGGAGCCCAAGCGGTTTCCATGTTGTACTTCTCGCCCGAAGATTATTATTTATATGTATAAAATCACTTATCTTATTCAATTCCAAAACATGCATTTACGTTAAAGCTTTCAATCCACACCATCTCGATACGAGAATTTATTATGGGATAAATCCTGAATAATGACACTAGCTAAGTACGTGCACCACCACTTATATTCAAATAAGGGTATTGTCATAACCAAAACTATTAGGGAAAATTCCTCCTAATATTGTTATAAAGAAACAACCAAACCTCACAAGGTATATAACGTTCCTACGAATACTCGTGTTAACTGTGCATACAAGTCCACACCAAATTCACACCAAAGTCCAACTATCACCCTACGACAATAATAATATATTCACAAGCATAGTCTTTAGCAATATATGCAACCTAGTATATAATTCATATTTTTATCACACCATTATAGCACATAAGTTCCAAACGCAATATGACAATATTTATACCAACTTAATCAAAAAATTAATTAATTGTCAATTAAGAAAAATATGGAACAAATGCAAGAGCGAACCGCCACTTGCCTTATATCGTTTTGACGTTAAAACAGCATAACAACGGTTATCGACTCTAACTCACGGCTTGACTTATGCTTCAATTCCGATCCAATAGCGGTTCCGAGATGTACCCAAAAATAAATTACCATTAGTCAATTTATTTTAATAATTTCATGAACCATTTCAACAATTTTATAAATATCATTTATAAATATAATTGTTGATTTTTCTATTATAAAATAATACACTATTATTTTCTTTACCAAATTAAAATCATGTCTATTATTTTAATTTAATTATCCTAACCATGCTTAGTCTAAATTAAGCAAAATTATGCTAATTAACCTAAGTATGTTGCAAACATGAATTGATATTAAATTCTCTGCATCCTTTCTATGCACCCTTCTGTACACCCTATAAGCTAAATTTATTTATTTAATATCCTAAATCTTAAAATATAAATCCTAAAATATAAATCCTAAATCCTAAAATATAAACCATAAATCCTAGAAACCTAAAATCCTAAATCTTAAACTATAAATCCTAAATTTTAAAATATTAATCATAATTTAAAATTTAAAATACGAGGCAAATAAGTAAAACTTAAAGGTGTACCGTGCACAATTAGGGCGTAAACAATTTGATGTGACATGAATTACATATACATTCATCATGAACACCACAAGTACAAGCCTACAACCACTACTTACAGTGCAATCGGAGGTGGCTTACAAGGCTCGACGACGGCGGTTCACGGTTGGAGCGGGAACGACGCTGCTGGTGGCGACGCTGCACAGGTGGTGGCTGGCTAGACTGGTGGTGCGCCTATGGACAGAACCACAGCCAAAACAGAGGCAGAAAGGTCGAGTTTTGCGAAGGCTCGTTCGGGCTCAATCGGGGTCCAAACGAAGCGGGGTCGTCGGCTATGGACTCGTGACGACGTGGGCTACCACCTAGGATGGATAATTTTGGTGGAGGAAGGTTGTCGGAGTCAGGAAATCACCACAGCAGTACACTCGGAAAAACAGAGCCATACGAGAGTTTTGATGGTCTTTGGGCAAACTGGACGCCGAAATCACCATGAAAAGTCTTGTATTTATAGGATAATGCTACCTATAACCTCTCCAACACAATTGTGCAAGTCATGCCCTCCAATTGATTCGGATATGATCGATTTTTCGAGTAATAACTTCGAATGACCCAAAACGACGGTAATTGATTCCCGGATTGAATCCCGACGTTTCCGCCATCAATCACGCCAATTTATCGAGGACTTTAATGCTTTTCGTCCTTATCTACAATGCCCAAGCTTCAATTTGGTCCAACTCGCTTCGATCGGGTCGAATTTCAACCATGAATAGGCGCGACCTAACACGCGAACAGAGGTTGAAGAAGGAGGGGTTCACGATCGGACTCCCTTAATTCTTGCTTAGTTACAATTGTTTCCCAACTTTTAGAAGTTGTGGCAAAATTACCCTATTTTAAAATTTAAAAATTACAAAACTTTCCAAATTTATTACATAAAGTTAACCTAAGTTTAATTATACATCTTAACCCATGTTTAAGATCAAAAGACAATTAAATTAGGCTAGTTCTAAACTTAAGTCACAGTTTCTCATAAGTTTAACAATATTTAAATCATAATCAACATATTGTTAATCTCAATTTAAATAATTTATGTTAAATTGATAAATTTATTTAAATTCATATTAACATAATGATAAAATAAGTTTAAATAAACCATGACTTAAAGAGATAACATACATAGGGTAAAAGTTTGAATAATCTATTCTCACTTGGAATAATATAATAAATGCCAAATAAAAAAAAATAAAAAAATACATTCATATCCTTCTGTAGAAACGAGGGTTATTACACCCGCATAGCCATCCATATATTAGGTGGAACACAACTATTGAGCCTTATCCCTGACGTTATCCTTCTCCGGCTATGGACATGTTTTGAGTACGTTTCACGATTTAATTTTGTTCTACATATTCATAGCATGTATTGTTGTATCGTTAGTTTGCGATACCGTTAGTTTCTCCTCGGATTTCCTCCTTTTGACTACCCTTGCAATTGTAAACTTTACTCCTTGATGTCACATAATCCGGATCTTCATCTACAAATAAAGAAAAAATACTCTTCGGTTTTGTGTCGGCTAAATAAAAAATCTCCACTTTCTGATAGTGTTCCTCTATCAGTCGTCCAACAAATGCATGACCAAGTAAGCAAGATGTAAGAACATAGTTGTGCGATCCATAGATAACGGTTAATTTCCACGTACCCACGTGTCCTCGACTTCCTTTTTATAACAACCAGTGCAACTTAAACGGGCACTCAGACCTCTTTGTCCTCTTTCGTCGTTTGGCTTTAGGGGCTGCCTCAAGACTGTAACACCCCTAAATCGTAACCCATTTGGAAAGGTATTACCGCCAGTGACCTCGGTGTTCCTTACCGAAGTCATCCAAGGCTTTACCGGTTTAAACACAATCATGAAACACAAATGATACAAAATCATTGTAATATTTAATTAAATCATGAATCCCGGGATTACATCCCAATCCCGAATAGGACAAATATACAGAGTTAAATCAAACACAGCGAAAGTCTTTCTTAAAATATTATAAAAGAGTTGTGATCACCATGATCACGTGCCCAAGGATCTCAACCTGATTAAAATTATTAAAACATCAAAACAACCGTCATCTTCATAGTCAATCTAGTCTCCTCATATCTGTGTTCTATCTGATGTGCCGAATCGAACGGATGACACCAGCCCACATGTGGAGAACAATGTTCGTGGGTTAGTCTAATGAAAGACTATGCAAGGATACAAAGCAGAGTGGTTCGAAGTAGTCGTATTAGGTTAGACTCATCGTTTCTCGAATAATAACCGATAACGATAGTCAACCACCATACTTCTACTGGAATATATCAAAAGACATGATCAAGAGAAGACTCCAACGAAATTGAGTCTTATAGGAAATATCCAAGAGAAGACTCCAAAAACTTGAGTCTTATCGAAAGCATGACAAATGTCTGGAACATTATAAGCATCACACACAAGCGTTCAAAAACTGACGAGATGTTTCGGTTCACAACCAACCTCACCGCTTAACGCGAATCCAGATTGGAAAGAGAACGTACTCTGATCAAGTCTAAACGAGTTTTCCTAGCCGCACTATTACTTAGTTGCGCTACTCGTCGAGGGTATATTAATCATGTGCGAACCCACGGCACTTATCTTGTTTAATTCCAAAACACACATTATGTTATAAACTTTTATGATCAGCTCGTCCCGAGACGAGAGATCTTTTGGGAACACTCCCAAGATTTGTGACACTGTTTAAGTGCACCACCTCTTCACCCGAGTAAAGAGGTAGGTCATGACCATCCAATTGGTATTAGGTGGGGATGAGCCACCTCTCTACCTGATTATAACGAAACGACTGGACTCCAGGGCCTCAGTGACGTTCCTACGAATACTCGTTCTAACTAAACAGTTCAGAACAGTCAAATAATCATATTAAAGCCATCATGGCTAACATCATAGATATATTTCAATCTAGATATATATATATATATATATATATATATATATATATATATATATAATAGCGTTGTTCTAGCAGATATACAACCTATTATATTATCCATTTTAATTTCCAAATATAGTTTCATAAAACTGTTCCCAGACATGAACAATGATCAATCCAAATTAATTAACAATTAAGCAATTGATAATTAATGGAAACATGGAATGATAAGCAAGAGCGAACCGCCACTTGCCTTAGATCTGACGAAAGTTCTAACGGCTCTAAAGACGACGATTCCCGGGTCTGATCAGGGATAGATCTCGGATCTCAAATCCTTCTGGAACGACCCATAATAAAACCCTAAATTAGATTCAATATCTACATATACGAATCTAATGGAATAAGAAACGGATCAAGAAATGAGGCTTCGATCCATGCCCAAACACCCAAAACACACACTCGGCACCATGAACCACGCTTGCCGCGGGGTGCGGCGGTCATGGGGCCGCGGGGTGCGGTGCCTGGACAGAGGCGAAGAACGAGAGCGACAACGGGGGAAAACTCACCCAAATCGATCCCTTAGGCTTCGATTCTTCTTGGTTCGAGTCTACCACCCTCTTAAGCTACCAACAAGCTCTAAGAACCTCCTGAAAACGGATCGAAACAAGGCCGGAACGACCACGCAAATCGAGTTCAAAGTTCAGCAAAAATCATGAATTTCAGAGGGAAAATCAGTGAGCTTCAAGGGTTTTATTACCAAGTTTTGATCGACTTCCACTTTGAATCGATCTTCCTTTGGCTTCTAATCCTCTTAAGCTACACACCACCTTCAAGGAACACCTTCTTCTTGCTCTAACCAATGACAGAAACGCTCACAAACTGAGCTCAAAGTTCAGCAAAAGACACTGATTTCTGGTTTTTGACAGAAGAGAGGAGGAAGAAGATGGTGAGAAGCTGAGTTCTGGCCTCTCCCACGACTTCTCCTCTTCTTAAATAGGCCAACCAAGACGTCTACAAGCAAGCCACGCATGCAGAGAGGTGTCTCAACCAGAAGAAGAGCCGTGGGGAGCAAGGATCGGCCAAGCATGACGCGGACAAAACCTTATCGCGATGACGAACTCACTGACGTCTTACTGCGGGGTGCGGAACTCTTCTCACCGTGGGGTGCGGCACTCTTCTCACCGTGGGGTGCGGCACTCTTCTAACCGCGGGGTGCGGTGGTGACCATCAGGAAATCGTCCTGACTTCGACGGGGCCGTTCTCTCAGCTCTGAACTCCAAATGAGGTGATTCCAAATCTAGGAGTTAGATCTAGAAGTCTCTTTTAATCCTTCCAAATTTCACATTGTATGGATTATGGAATCAAGAGTTATGACGATTTTGCTAAAAGGTCGCATTAGAATGGCCGAAGGAAGTATGGGTACGGGTTCTTTTAACCCCGGGTTAAATATATTTGTACCCGAACATCCTTTTAGCCCGAAAATACTTTAACTGTATTTTATATTACTCAGAAAAATATTACAGAGACCAAACATCTCATAGGATGTCCGTATCTTCTCTGAATTTAATCTGTCTTGCAACATGGGCTAAAGAAAATTCCAAATTTTCTCGTACCAAACGCGGGATATTACATTACCTCCCCCTTAAAAGAAGTTTCGACCCCGAAACTTGGCCGAAAACAACTTGGGAAAGCATCTATGCATATCCTCCTCAGTCTTCCAGAGCAAACACTATTGATGCAAGATCTAGATCATACGTCAGATAGTTTGCTTTATAGGTTTTCAGTTGTCTAGATGCGTATGCAAAAACCTTGCCTCTTTGCACCAAGACATATCTCAACCTACTCTTCGAAGCATCACTATAGACTATATAATCATCATCCTCTTTTGGCAGCGCTACAACCGGTGTCGAGGTCAGACACTTTTTCAACTTAATTCTTGAAAACTGGCCTCACACTTGTCACTCCAGACAAACTTCTTGTGGATCTTGCGGAGCAAATCGGTCATGGGTAGAGTGATTTTAGAAAATCCTTCCACGAACCGTCTGTAATGTTCAACAAGTCCAAGGAAATTGCGCACCTCGTTCACATTCTGATGCCGCTTCCAATCAGCTACCGCTTCAATCTTCTGGGGATCAACCATAACCCCATTTCTCATTAATCACATGGCCTCTAGATGACATCGTCATAGTCTTCGAATTAAAATCGATGACCGTCTCATGACGCATCAGCTAATCCATACTGAGAAAATGTCGCATGGAACCATGGTCATTCAGATCAATTCCTCTTCGAATTTCTTATCCAAAAAGGTAACCAAAATTCTAACAGACGATTGGTTTGAACCATACGTTTATATTAGAAAGAGTATTTACAACAAAAGGTTTACGAATCTTGTTGCATACTTAAACTTACTAATATAACTTTCAGAAACAAAAGACTGGATAACACCTAAGTCCACAACATATCACAGAGGTAGTACAAAAGACTAAACTTTGCTAGCCTTGCTGAGTACTTTAAGCAATTGGAGCATCAGGTCCATCCGCCTCACGCATCACGTAAAGACGTTGACCTTGACTTCCAGAAGCAACTGGGGCCTTCCCCTTGTTTTGCGCAGTTGTCTGCATTGAAGGACTAGGAGCTTCCACTGGTCTAAACCTGGGTCGATTGTTCTGGTTAACAGACCCTTGGTATAACTCAGTTTCTTTCTGCTCCCCTTATCGACAGAACTTCTGCATATGACCTTCCCTTCCACAGCCAAAGCATACTCTCCTTTCCTGCCGACACACACTGCTCTTATGCCCAGTTGTGCCACAATTATAGCACTGGATCGGACTCTTGTCCTGACCCGACTGCTGTGTTGACCCTCCTTGAGTCATATCCGTCTTTGCTTTGCTAGACTTGACAAAGTTAGATGGTGGCGCGGGACGTTTAAATCCACTTGCCTGAGATGGATTTTGCATCAACTTTTGATGATTACGCTTCTTCGTCGACTCCTCTAGAGTCACCTCCACTTTATAAGCTGCATCCACGTATTGCTCCAAAGTAGAGCATCCGTGACGCACCATCCATGGCTTAATATCTGGGCTCATCCACTCGTGGAAATGCCAGATTGTTTGTTCTTCGCTAGACACATCTGATCCAGCGTATTGCAACAGGTGATTAAACTTGGTCGCAAGTTCAGTCACTGTTAATCCTTTCGTCTTCGGATAGAGGAATTCCTTGTGTTTCTCATCCCTCATAGCACGAGAGAAGAAACGGTCGGTCATCTTGGCTTTGAACATTCCCCAGTTCAATCCTGGATGATCAGCTAGTCCGGTGCTTTCCCACCACTCACTAGCTTCCTCTTTCAGATGGAGAGAATCAATATGCACATTCTCAGCTTCAGTGCATTTGATGTTACGGAACAACCGTTCCAGGTGTGAGAACCAATATGCTACTCTGACTGGTTCTCCCTTTCCATCGTAGCTGTCAGGCCTCATAGAGTTTATGGCCTTTAGTGCACAGACATAATTACCTCCGTTCCTGACCACCTCTTCTTGATGTACTTGGACATTTTGTTCCACAACTCTAGGAATTACTGGAGGAATTGGCACGTCTTGTGCCTGAGGCGCAACTGGTCGCAGGATATCGGTGACTGCATGTACCACCATTCCCCGAATTGCCTCAATTGTTGCTGCGTCAAATGTCATTGGAGCATTGACCTGAGCTTGGTCACTTCCTCCTGAATTGTTGTGAGCAACAGACTCTTGTTCTTCCACAGGGTTTATAGTATTCACCATCTGTTTACCGATCAAGTTCCAAGTATTTTATACATTAATATCTTTCCAATATATTTAATGTAATAAAATTGACTTGGAATAGATCAAACTTGGTAAACTTTCATGGATGAATTCAAACCGAGTTGATAGCTCTGACAACAAAGCCCTAGGAAAGGGAACTGCTAAACTTAGCACATATTCCTTTTCCTCAATGTCCTTCCTCGGTTCTGTCTCAGGAACCTTGGTCTATCGGACACTACTCCTACCGACTCAGAGAGTACGGTCTTCACCTTCTCGGTGGACTACTAGGTTCTATAACCTCAAAGCATAACGAGAGAATCGGGAACTCAAGCCTATCTAGAGATTCGTCATCTTGGCTTCTTCCGAGTTCCTCTGAAGAAAACAGAACGCACCCATATCTCACGGGGCAACGAGAAAAGAATTAGTCTTTCTAGATATGGAAGCAACTTCCTATATCAGACCAGAGAGAAGGCATGACTATGAACGGTTTGAAATTTGTACCGTTTTGAAAATTTAGAGCCCTTGAAAACATTTTCAATTTAAAACGAGTAAATGGTTCTCAAATACCCAACCCGTTTTAAAAACCTTTGGCTCTGATACCTACTCTGTTTTAAAAACAGAACTTTAGCTCTGATACCAACTCTGTAACACCCCCAAATCGTAACCCATTTGGAAAGGTATTACCGCCAGTGACCTCGGTGTTCCTTACCGAAGCCACCCAAGGCTTTACCGGTTTAAACACAATCATGAAACACAAATGATACAAAATCATTGTAATATTTAATTAAATCATGAATCCCGGGATTACATCCCAATCCCGAATAGGACAAATATACAGAGTTAAATCAAACACAGCGGAAGTCTTTCTTAAAATATTACAAAAGAGTTGTGATCACCATGATCACGTGCCCAAGGATCTCAACCTGATTAAAATTATTAAAACATCAAAACAACCGTCATCTTTATAGTCAATCTAGTCTCCTCATATCTGTGTTCTATCTGATGTGCCGAATCGAACGGATGACACCAGCCCACATGCGGAGAACAATGTTCGTGGGTTAGTCTAATGAAAGACTATGCAAGGGTATAAAGCAGAGTAGTTCGAAGTAGTCGTATTAGGTTAGACTCATCGTTTCTCGAATAATAACCGATAACGATAGTCAACCACCATACTTCTACTGGAATATATCAAAAGACATGATCAAGAGAAGACTCCAACGAAATTGAGTCTTATAGGAAATATCCAAGAGAAGACTCCAAAAACTTGTGTCTTATCGGAAGCATGACAAATGTCTGGAACATTATAAGCATCACACACAAGCGTTCAAAAACTGACGAGATGTTTCGGTTCACAACCAACCTCACCGCTTAACGCGAATCCAAATTGGAAAGAGAACGTACTCTGATCAAGTCTAAACGAGTTTTCCTAGCCGCACTATTACTTAGTTGCGCTACTCGTCGATGGTATATTAATCATGTGCGAACCCACGGCACTTATCTTGTTTAATTCCAAAACACACATTATGTTATAAACTTTTATGATCAGCTCGTCCCGAGACGAGAGATCTTTTGGGAACACTCCCAAGATTTGTGACACTGTTTAAGTGCACCATCTCTTTACCCGGGTAAAGAGGTAGGTCATGACCATCCAATTGGTATTAGGTGGGGACGAGCCACCTCTCTACCTGATTATAAAGAAACGACTGGACTCCAGGGCCTCAGTGACGTTCCTACGAATACTCGTTCTAACTAAACAGTTCAGAACAGTCAAATAATCATATTAAATCCATCACGGCTAACATCATAGATATATTTCAATCTAGGTATATATATATATAATAGCGTTGTTCTAGCAGATATACAACCTATTATATTATCCATTTTAATTTCCAAATATAGTTTCATAAAACTGTTCCCAGACATGAACAATGATCAATCCAAATTAATTAACAATTAAGCAATTGATAATTAATGGAAACATGGAATGATAAGCAAGAGCGAACCGCCACTTGCCTTAGATCCTGGGTCTGATCAGGGATAGATCTCGGATCTCAAATCCTTCTGGAACGACCCATAATAAAACCCTAAATTAGATTCAATATCTACATATACGAATCTAATGGAATAAGAAATGGATCAAGAAACGAGGCTTCGATCCATGCCCAAACACCCAAAACACACACTCGGCACCATGAACCACGCTTGCCGCGGGGTGCGGCGGTCATGGGGCCGCGGGGTGCGGTGCCTGGACAGAGGCGAAGAACGAGAGCGACAACGGGGGAAAACTCACCCAAATCGATCCCTTAGGCTTCGATTCTTCTTGGTCCGAGTCTACCACCCTCTTAAGCTACCAACAAGCTCTAAGAACCTCCTAAAAACGGATCGAAACAAGGCCGGAACGACCACGCAAATCGAGTTCAAAGTTTAGCAAAAATCATGAATTTCAGAGGGAAAATCAGTGAGCTTCAAGGGTTTTATTACCAAGTTTTGATCGACTTCCACTTTGAATCGATCTTCCTTTGGCTTCTAATCCTCTTAAGCTACACACCACCTTCAAGGAACACCTTCTTCTTGCTCTAACCAATGACAGAAACGCTCACAAACTGAGCTCAAAGTTCAGCAAAAGACACTGATTTCTGGTTTTTGACAGAAGAGAGGAGGAAGAAGATGGTGAGAAGCTGAGTTCTGGCCTCTCCCACGACTTCTCCTCTTCTTAAATAGGCCAACCAAGACGTCTACAAGCAAGCCACGCATGAGAGAGGTGTCTCAACCAGAAGAAGAGCCGTGGGGAGCAAGGATCGGCCAAGCATGACGCGGACAAAACCTTATCGCGATGACGAACTCACTGACGTCTTACCGCGGGGTGCGGCACTCTTCTCACCGCGGGGTGCGGCACTCTTCTCACTGCGGGGTGCGGCACTCTTCTCACCGCGGGGTGCGGCACTCTTCTAACCGCGGGGTGCAGTGGGGACCATCAGGAAATCGTCCTGACTTCGACGGGGCCGTTCTCTCAGCTCCGAACTCCAAATGAGGTGATTCCAAATCGAGGAGTTAGATCTATAAGTATCTTTTAATCCTTCCAAATTTCACATTGTATGGATTATGGAATCAAGAGTTATGACGATTTTGCTAAAAGGTCGCATTAGAATGGCCGAAGGAAGTATGGGTACGGGTTCTTTTAACCCCGGGTTAAATATATTTGTACCCGAACATCCTTTTAGCCCGAAAATACTTTAACTGTATTTTATATTGCTCAGAAAAATATTACAGAGACCAAACATCTCATAGGATGTCCGTATCTTCTCTGAATTTAATCTGTCTTGCAACATGGGCTAAAGAAAATTCCAAATTTTCTCGTACCAAACGCGGGATATTACAAAGACCTTTGACCACTTTCTTCTTCACCGTTTTGTATGATGCATATTTTTCATACGATAATATGAACTGTAGATCCCATGACTTTTTTTATGACAATAACCATGTCTATTTTCCAAACCGAACGAGCTCAATCAATCATAATGTTTCTGTAACTCTATTCTTCATTACTAGTAAAGTAAGAAGAATAATCGACTGTTGCAAGTCATTATTACTAGAATGATCCTATTTATTTGACAAATATATATAAATTAGAAAATTACATCAATAGCACTCTATCATTAAAATCATCATTAATTAACACATTACTAAGATCGAACTTGGAATAAATATAAAACGAACATAATGTTTACACTAACATCATGTTCAACAAATCCAAAAATGCCTGAATACAACAAACACCACAAAAATAATCCAAACTTAGACACAAATCTACACTGAGAAACAACGAAAAGGAAAAAAAGGATCAATATAATGAAATTGGGAAGAACATGAGCAACAAACGCCTCGAATTTGCTCGGATTAGTGCCCTTGTCCTCACTAGTAGAAAAGTGGGCTTTGGCTACGGTACATTTACCACGGTTCCGCGTTATTTTATGGTAATCTTACATAATTGGCTTTTTTACCACGGTTCAACAAACAGCCGAGGTAAAAGTTACGGTTATATTACCACGGTCCCGTGTTATTTCGTTGTAATTTTACATTTTTGGAGTTTTTACCACGGTTGTACATAAACCGGGGTAATTATGTCGTTTCATTACCACGGTTAAGTCAATAACCGGTGTAATACCGCATACTAATTTACCACGACAATCATTATACCACGATTGTTAACATAACCGAAGTAAACGTGCATTATGTTTTACTACGGTTACTATTTCTCTCGAGGTAATTTAACATACTTGTTTAATTACCACGGTTGCGTCACAACCGTGGTAATATTGTAACTCATTTATCACGATTCCGTCACAACCGTGTTAATATTGTAACTCATTTATCACGGTTGTTTATTGAACCGTAGTAAAAGGTTACGAAATAATTACTACGATAAAACCAAATTACTACGTTAATTGTTGAGCCGTAGTTATTTTTGTTAAATTGTGGTGCGTACTCTTTTTTTTTTTAATTCGGGGACAACGGTTATATAATTGAACCGTGGTGTTGGATGATTTTTTTAACTCGAACCGCGTTTCCCAGAACGGGGTGTAACACCCCGTAATTTTTAAGGGTATTTTGAATTATTTTTAAATTTTTCTTATGCCCGTTTTGCTAGACGGATTTAATTCAGTGAGTCTCAGACCTTCTGAAAAGGGGTCCGAGCTCTGTAAAATTTTCCGAGCATTATAAAACACAATTGAAGTGTATTTGGGGTTAATTTGACGTTTATGTACGAATATATTTAACCCGGAGTTAAGAAATTTAAACCAAGCCGAGTCCGGATAAGGATTAACGATTCACCGCGATTTGCCGCGCTCGCGGTATGGAATCGGCCTTAAAACCGCGACTCACCGCGATTCACCGCGACTCGCCGCGCTCGCGGTAATGCCAATGCCAGGCCGTGTCGTCTTCCTCGTGAAGGCGGCCACTGTAGCACTCTGTTTTTTCTCTGTTTTTGGGGCAGGCAAGTGGCTCGATCCACTTGGCTTTGGCTTGTCCCCTTGTCCCCGGTTTGTTCCCCCTTTGGTGGCTCGGATTTGTGCTATAAAAGGGCTCGAACCGATGCCTTCTTTCTCTCTTCTTCTTCCTTCTTTTCTCTTCATTTTCTCTGTTTTTCTCCCCTTTGAAATCGCCATTTTCGGGGCTGTTTAAGCTCGATTCGAGAAGGCTCACGAGTTGGAGAAGGTTGTCCAAGTGTTTGACTAAAGCTTTGAGGTGTTGGGAGATCGAACCATAGACAAATCGAAGGCAAACAATTCGGTTTGGGATAAGAAAAACTCCATGGGAGCTGTCGAGCTTCGCCACTGTCATGCCACACGAATACCGCGACTGGCCGCGACTCGCCGCGATCGCGGTGAGGGCGTCCGAGTTGTGTGTCTTGTTGGTTTGGCTTTGGGCTTTGCTCGTTTCCTTTGATTTCTTCTTGTATTCTTTTAGATTCATATATAAGTGTATTGAATCTAACTTAGGGTCTTGTTATGGGCCGTTTCTTAGGGATTTGATATCCAAGATCTACTCCAGTTTCAGATCCAGGAACTAGACGTTACTGAGCTTGATTCGAAGTTGTCGGATCTAAGGCAAGTGGCGGTTCGCTCTTGCTCATCATTCCATATTTCAATTAATTATCAATTGTTTTGTTGTTAATTAATTTGGGATGATTCTGAATTATGTTGGAAACTATTTTGATAACGTTATGTGTTTAAAAGATGATATTATACTAGGTTGTATATTCTGCTAGAATCGACGCTAGTATATTATAGATATATTGTGCAGGTGAAGGCCGTAAGGGACTTTGATGTGACTATATTTGTGTGTGTTTAGATTATTAAATCTAGGGTGTTTGCTAGGTGGGCATAGATACAGATAGTTTGTGCAGGTGGGGCCGTGATGGCTCTGTGTGCTGTGTTTGTGTGTTTAACTGTGTAGTTAGAACGAGTATTCGTAGGGACGATGGATGGAGGTCCAGTCGTTTCTTTATAATAATTGGTGAGTCATGACTAACTTCTATACTCGAGTGGAGTGTAGAAGTGGTGCACTATGCAGGTGTCACAAACCCCGGTTCGATATGTGTCCCGCGAGTGGCGAGACATATATGTTAAAAGCTCATAACGTGATATGTGTGTGTGTGGTCATTTCATTCAGATAAGTGCCTGAGAGCACCTAATTAATAAACTTTGGCGAGTAGTGCAGCTAGGCGCTAGTGCAGCTAGGAAAAACTCGTCTTAGTTGTAAGTCGCTCGTATGCGATATTGTGATGATGTGTGTGTGTGTTTGTTTAAGTTTCCCAACATTTGTCATGTTTCCTATAAGGCTCATTTCTTTTGGAGTCTTCTTTTTGGGATTGATTGCTATGAGCCTCGGTCTCCAGAATCTTCTCTTGTGCATGCCTTTTCATGTATTCCAGTAGAAGTATGATGGTTGACTATCGTCATCGGTTATTATTCGAGAAGCGATGAGTCTAACCTAATACAACTGCTTCGAACCACTCTGCTTTGTACCCTTGCGTAGTCTTTCATTAGACTGACCAACCGTAATTATTCCTTGCATGGTTGGCTGGTGGCATCCGTCCGATTCGGCACATCAGGTGTGTTGAAGATCCGAGAAGGCTAGAACGACTATGAAGATGAACGGTGTTTTCGACAAGTTGTTTTGTCGCCTTGTTTAAAAGATTTCCGCTGTGCTAATTTGTATTTTGTTAAAGACTTTCGCTGTGGTATTTTTGATTATTGGGTCATTTTTGGAATCGTGTAATTCCGCGACCATGTGGTTTAATAAAAGTTATGATTTTAGTATTGTAACTATGTTTAAGACATTTATGTCGTTGGAAAAGCTTGGGGTGACTTCGGGGTTTACGTCCGGGGTCATCGGCAGTAACGCTTTCAAATGGGGTTAAATTTGGGGGTGTTACAGATTTCGTATCAGAGCCGAAAGTTTTTAAAACGGGTTTTGGGATTTAATGGACCATTTACTCGTTTTGTTTGAAAGTGTTTTCAAACGGCTCTTGTGAACTCACGGGCGGCACCAGTACCGGCACCGGCACCGTTGGGTGGCTGGGTGGCTGGGGTAGCTTGGCCTGGTGATGTTACAGGTCCGGTTTGAAATATTTTCATTCGTTGAAATATTTTCACTTGTTTGAAATATTTGCGAAGGCTCTAAATTTTCAAAAGTGAAAAAGTTACACCGTTCATAGTCGTGTCTTCTATAGTCTGATACGGAAGTTTGCTTCTGTGTCTAGAAAGACTAAGATTCTCTGTTAGTCGCCCGAAGGTTAAGGGTGCAGTTCTCTTCAGAAGGAACTCGGATAAAGTCGAGGTGGTTTCGCCATCTCCAGTTAGACTCGAGTTTAGTTCTCTTGTCGGGATTTGAGGTTGTAGATTTGGGTGTTACCCAGTCTTTTGATTTGAATGGTTGTGTTAGTAAGTTTAAGAACGCAACAAGGTTGTAAAACTTTTGTTGTAAATATTCTTGCTAAAATAAATATTTGGTTTGAACCAAGCGTTTGTCAGATGTCTCGATTACCATTCAGGGTGAAGTTTGAGACAGCTGCATAGCAAGATGGTACCTTTGGTACGAGTTTTGTGCTCCAAGTTAGAAACCGAAGAGGTTACTTGGGAGACTGAGACGGGTGTACTTAGATACTTTCCCTACTTGTTGTCGGCCTTGATAATGCAAGTTTCGGGGTCGAAACTTAAAATAAGGGGGTAGTAATGTAACACCCCGTAATTTTTAAGGGTATTTTGAATTATTTTTAAAATTTTCTTATGCCCGTTTTGCTAGACGGATTTAATTCAGTGAGTCTCGGACCTTCTGAAAAGGGGTTTGAGCTCTGTAAAATTTTCCGAGCATTATAAAACACAGTTGAAGTGTATTTGGGGTTAATTTGACGTTTATGTATGAATATATTTAACCTGGAGTTAAGAAATTTAAACCAAGCCGAGTCCGGATAAGGATTAACGATTCACCGCGATCTGCCGCGCTCGCGGTATGGAATCAGCCTTAAAACCGCGACTCACCGCGATTGACCGCGATTCACCGCGACTCGCCGCGCTCGCGGTAATGCCAATGCCAGGCCGTGTCGTCTTCCTCGTGAAGGCGGCCACTGTAGCACTCTGTTTTTTCTCTATTTTTGGGGCAGGCAAGTGGCTCGATCCACTTGGCTTTGGCTTGTCCCCTTGTCCCCGGTTTGTTCCCCCTTTGGTGGCTCGGATTTGTGCTATAAAAGGGCTCGAACCGATGCCTTCTTTCTCTCTTCTTCTTTCTTCTTTTCTCTTCATTTTCTCTGTTTTTCTCCCCTCTGAAATCTCCATTTTCGGGGCTGTTTAAGCTCGATTCGAGAAGGCTCACGAGTTGGAGAAGGTTGTCCAAGTGTTTGACTAAAGCTTTGAGGTGTTGGGAGATCGAACCATAGACAAATCGAAGGCAAACAAATCGGTTTGGGATAAGAAAAACTCCATGGGAGTTGTCGAGCTTCGCCACTGTCATGCCACACGAATACCGCGACTGGCCGCGACTCGCCGCGATCGCGGTGAGGGCGTCCGAGTTGTGTGTCTTGTTGGTTTGGCTTTGGGCTTTGCTCGTTTCCTTTGATTTCTTCTTGTATTCTTTTAGATTCATATATAAGTGTATTGAATCTAACTTAGGGTCTTGTTATGGGCCGTTTCTTAGGGATTTGATATCCAAGATCTGCTCCAGTTTCAGATCCAGGAACTAGACGTTACTGAGCTTGATTCGAAGTTGTCGGATCTAAGGCAAGTGGCGGTTCGCTCTTGCTCATCATTCCATATTTCAATTAATTATCAATTGTTTTGTTGTTAATTAATTTGGGATGATTCTGAATTATGTTGGAAACTGTTTTGATAACGTTATGTGTTTAAAAGATGATATTATACTAGGTTGTATATTCTGCTAGAATCGACGCTAGTATATTATAGATATATTGTGCAAGTGAAGGCCGTAAGGGACTTTGATGTGATTATATTTGTGTGTGTTTAGATTATTAAATCTAGGGTGTTTGCCAGGTGGGCATAGATACAGATAGTTTGTGCAGGTGGGGCCGTGATGGCTCTGTGTGGTGTGTTTGTGTGTTTAACTGTGTAGTTAGCACGAGTATTCGTAGGAATGATGGATGGAGGTCTAGTCATTTCTTTATAATAATTGGTGAGTCATGACTAACTTCTATACTCAAGTGGAGTGTAGAAGTGGTGCACTCTGCAGGTGTCACAAACCCCGGTTCGATATGTGCCCCGCGAGTGGCGAGACATATATGTTAAAAGCTCATAACGTGATATGTGTGTGTGTGGTCATTTAATTCAGATAAGTGCCTGAGAGCACCTAATTAATGAACTTTGGCGAGTAGTGCAGCTAGGCGCTAGTGCAACTAGGAAAAACTCGTCTTAGTTGTAAGTCGCTCGTATGCGATATTGTGATGATGTGTGTGTGTGTGTTTGTTTAAGTTTCCCAACATTTGTCATGTTTCCTATAAGGCTCATTTCTTTTGGAGTCTTCTTTTTGGGATTGATTGCTGTGAGCCTCGGTCTCCAGAATCTTCTCTTGTGCATGCCTTTTCATGTATTCCAGTATGAGTATGATGGTTGACTATCGTCATCGGTTATTATTCGAGAAGCGATGAGTCTAACCTAATACGACTGCTTCGAACCACTCTGCTTTGTACCCTTGCGTAGTCTTTCATTAGACTGACCAACCGTAATTATTCCTTGCATGGTTGGCTGGTGTCATCCGTCCGATTCGACACATCAGGTGTGTTGAAGATCCGAGAAGGCTAGAACGACTATGAAGATGAACGGTGTTTTCGACAAGTTGTTTTGTCGCCTTGTTTAAAAGATTTCCGCTGTGCTAATTTGTATTTTGTTAAAGACTTTCGCTGTGGTATTTCTGATTATTGGGTCATTTTTGGAATCGTGTAATTCCGCGACCATGTGGTTTAATAAAAGTTATGATTTTAGTATTGTAACTATGTTTAAGACAGTTATGTCATTGGAAAAGCATGGGGTGACTTCGGGGTTTACGTCCGGGGTCATCAGCAGTAACGCTTTCAAATGGGGTTAAATTTGGGTGTTACACGGGGTGCAGCTAATAAATAAGAAAAATGGGAAAAGGGAAGGGTGCAGGTAAAATAGAATGTGAAAGAGACTGAGGGGAGCGAAGTTAAACCCTATCCCTATCTCATCTTCTTCTCAAACTCTCAGGTGCCGCTGCAACACCTCTCGCCGGCGACCGCCCACCCTCCACCATCTCCAGCCGCTGCCGCCTTCTCCTCGCCACTCTTCTCTGATCTTTTGTGCGACTCGTCGAGGCCCCTACTCCGCGCTGCTCCACCTCTCTCTCTCTCTCATCGGACTTTCACTAGGTTCGCTTCTCTCTTTTCCTTTTCTTCTTCGTTTATATGTTTCCAATCAGGAGCTTTGATTGATTCAATGCCGCTCCAAGTTCCACCTTCTTCAATTTAATTATTTTTCCTTCAATATTGGCCTGCCTCTTTGAAGCGCCTCTCTCCAAACCTCTAAACCATCACCACTTCTGATTTTTTTGGTAGTGCTGAAAATTAGCTTCTCTATGCTACTGCTGACAAACTTCCTTTACATGTCATAATCTTCGTATAATTGTTACTATTTATTCTGATTTTATCTGGCATGAAATTAAAGTTTGTGTGATATTTGAAATGTACTATTGTTTGTAAACTGAAATGATTTTAGAGGAAGTAGTTCAAATCTGGTTCAAAAACTTGCTTTGACGTAAATAGAAGAGCTTGATACCTTCCACTTGTAAAAGTGGTTGTTCAGCTATAGCAGACTTTGGGACTTCCTTGTTGGCAAGCCTAACAGTGAGTTTGTATAATTGAGATTCATCTTCTCATAGTCTTCTTTTGCTACAGGAGCTGCTTATATGGATTTGTTTGTGAAGCATACTAGCTGTTTATTTGGATGTGTCTCAAGCTGAAAAGGCCAAAATTCCATTTTCAGAAAAGGTTTTTATCTTCTCAATCTAATCAAACTTTTTATTTCTTAACAACATAAATGACACGACGCATTCACAGCCTCATTAGACTGTTGGGTTTTATCTGGGTGCTTCAGATTTGGTAAGCTAGTGAAATGTCAATCTTTGTAAAAACTTGCTTCTACTTCTACATTGTATAAAAAAAGTGTATACTGTATGATTGGATGATACTTTCATGAACTGATTCAGTGCGCTTTAGTCATGCCTATCTTGCCTTTAGATCCTTATTGTATAAATGGATTGCTGCAGGAGCTGCTTCTGAGATTCTATGGTGTATTTCTAGTTCCAATGCCTGAGTTATCATGGCTAAAGTATACTTGAGCATTGATAAAATGAGGAACATGACTGACTTGTTTGAACAACTGAAGAATAGAATTAAAGAGAGTGAACGTGCAGATGCAACTTTTTATGCTCATTCGCGACAAAGGTGGGCAAGATTCTTGGAATCCAATTTACATTCTTATACTGCTCTTTGCATTTTTATCCTGATCCATCTATTATGTTTCTAGTGCATCTGAGATAATCATAGCCATGGGTGACGTCCTTTTACAAGCACGGCAAGATTTGTACAATTATGAGTTTGTCATTACAAATTTGGCGTCAATGGTTCAATATGTGGATGAACAAGTGGAGTGGTCAAATAAGCAGAGCATATTTCAGAGCCAAGTAGCAGCAAAGACCCTCCCCAAAGGAATGAACTGTCTGACTATGCAACTGATAATAGATTATTATCATCTTCCTGAAGAGGAATGAAAGTTCTCTAGGAGCTTGAATCTGGTTAATCCTGACCTATATCATTACAAGCTCTTCTCTGATAATGTCCTAGCTGCATCGGTTGCTGTGAACTCCATCATCATGAATGCCAAGGTGACATCAACACCTTTGAATTGGCTCCATTTCTAATATGTTAAGTATCGTAATTTTGTGTTGAGTAGTACAAGATCTTAAACGAATGTTGATGGTTTTCAAATTATAATCTTAATAAATAACAGTAGTTTGACATCTACGCCGTTTGATCTGTACTTTAAAGCATCCAAATATTGTGCAATATTATGGAAGTGAGATAGTAAGTAAATTTGACTGCATAACATGTTGTTGTTCAAAAAAGTGAACCTATAGCATGTTAAACTTGCTCACTTTGGGATGGCTAAAGCATGTTAGTTCTTCATATTTTAACAACCATTCTGAATTTTTTTCTTGTTTGTTGACAGCTAACTTTCTCCATGATATTAAAATATAACGAAATGGTTAGTTTTGCGGAGATGCATATTTGCAGCTATACCTCACTAATACTATTTATGCTTTCGTGATATCCATAGAAGAGAAAAGCTGAATTGAGAAGGTGATGAAGAGAATTTAGCATCAGGTTTTCATGAAATTGTAATCGTTGTCTGATTACTACATCGATCTATTACTATATGTAGAGCTATATATATATATTCCATGTTGAAAAATGAAAATCGATCTAGCCTTTGGAAGGGTCAGTTCATGTAGTTGATTATATGTAATTTTTCATTTATTGATAGATACTTATGAATTATGATGTTTGATTAATTTGTTTGTATTTGTGAGTAGCAACTGCCAACTGGACAGACGATCGAATAGCATATGACCCTTTTTTTATTAAATAAAAGAAGTTGGGAACAACGTTTCTAATATGACCCTTTTTTTTCAAATAAAAGACATCGGGACAACGGTTCTTTAAAATTAAAGAACCTCTGTCCAAATTTTTTAAATAATTCCAAGCTGTACCACGGTTTCTAAAAGAACCGAGCTAAATGCGACAACCGTTTACCACGGTTACAACTTTACCACGGTTCAACAACCGAGGTAAATGCGACAACCGTGGTCAATGCCCAACCGTCGTAAACATGTTTACCACGGTTGCGGATTTACCACGGTTGTCAACAATACCGCGGTTGTTGAACCGTGGAAAGTGTGGCAACCGTGGTAAATGCAAAGCAGTAACGCATTTACTACGGTTGTCAAAATTACCGCGGTTGTTAAACCGTGGTAAAGTTGACAACCGTGGTAAATCTGCAACCGTGGTAAACATTTTTACCACGGCCAAGTTTACCACGGTTGATAACCGTGGTAAACTTTGCCAAATAACCGTGGTAAAAAGTCTTTTTTCTACTAGTGCCTTGTGGTTTTTTCTCAAAGCAGTAACATTTTCAAGTCTTCTGATCTGTAGAAATTAGAAACAATCGGTATTAAATGGTTAAAAATCGAAATCAAACAAAGATTTTGATTGTTGAGAAGAATTGTAGATTGAACAAAACCAACCGAGCTCTTCTTCTTCTTCATCCGCAAGCTCGGATACGGTTGAAAGAGTTGTTGTAGATAGAGAGAAGTGTGCGCAACATCAGCAAGAAGATTGGGAAATAAAAGACCTAGATGCATTATCGAGGTAAAATCAAACCCTAGGAAAAATCAATGGGAGATAGACGTTGGAGAAATATGGTGAATGAAAATATCTTTCTCCTATGAACGATAAAGAGGCAAGTCCATCACGTCCTCTATAGATGCGTAATCGAGGTGGAATTCAAACCCTACAAGAGAGAGATGAAGGGAGGGAGGGAGGGAAGGAGGAAAGGGAGAAAGTGAGGGTGGAGGGGGAGGGCGGGAGGGAGGGAGAGGGAGAGGGAGAGAGAGATGTTGACGGTGAAATATGGAAGGAGAAGGAAGAAACCCGTGACAGGT
Source organism: Rheum nobile (assembly GCA_027886185.1). NCBI lineage: Eukaryota > Viridiplantae > Streptophyta > Magnoliopsida > Caryophyllales > Polygonaceae > Rheum > Rheum nobile. The sequence continues at coordinate 746,545 of WOAB01000207.1, read as the reverse complement.
GACAAAGTAAAAAGGGCAAGAATGTAATTGAAAGAGAAACGAAGGGCAAGAACGAGAGAGAACTGTTCATTCGTGAATACACACGTTTTAGTACGTATAGATAGATATGTATATATGATATGTCGTAATCATGAAAAGTTATCTAATATAAAATGATAATTTTTTTAAAAGATTTTTGTACCACAAAATTAACAGAATTTACGACGATTGATCTTCCCAAGAATTAGGTGAACGAGCGAGATCTGTGTGAAAATACGGTCAAAGGGCGGGGACTTTCTTTCATGGAGGACCCTCAGACGCTTAAGTCAGATGACAACATAATTTAGGTCAAAGTGAATGAATGAATAAAAAGAGTTAGCTTAGGAAATAAAATATTGCTCCCCTTTTAGTAATTGTTCAAGCCCATAACTCTTAATGGGCTTTTCAATATGTACCCATCAACTTATGCAATTCAAAAGGATATTAGTTTATTAATCAAGTTAATAAATTTACCACTTCATTTGCCCATCGGGCCTTTTATGTTCGTTCGGGCTTGAAGGATCCAAAAGCGCTCAAACCCATGGCCCGCAAAGGGGGCCTACATCTTTTGAGCCATACTCACCCGGAGCTTTGATGATGCTCGCATGGTAGGTGCACGATTCGGTTCGTGTCCACGCAAATGATCAAGCACGATACACGCTGCTTCACAGAGGGTCCTGCACGGGCCGTGCGGCCAAGCGCACGGCCTAAGTTGATGTGACCATGCCACATCAAGGTCAAGACACCGAAGACAACCTAGGCGCCGCCGAGGAGCTCTCCGTGGGCACTATTGAGGACCAAGAGCTGGATCAAGGCACGGAGCATATGGATGACACACTTAGAGCTGGAGATGACCAAGACATGCATGGGAGAGCCAAATCCAAGCCAAAGGGAGACATTGGCCAAGTCAAGGCCAAGGCGCCGGCCGCGCCGGGCACAAGAGCCTCCAAGGCCAACACTCAAGATGACGAGGCAATTCTTGGCGCCATCACGAGGTCTAGGGCTAGGAAGCTTCTCCAAGACCTCCACAAGGGCTTGACCTGCCAAGCTACCCTAAGCCATGCCGAGCCAGGCTTGGTTCTTTGCCTTCATCAAGGCGTCGGCGAGCCCGGCGCTAGCGGCAAGTGAACATTCAAGGGGGGGCGCCGAGCCACTTGGACCACTTTGCTCGGCACTCCCACCATCATGGGCTGGCCCAAGTACCCCACTATCATGGGCCCAAGCCTTGGCCGAGATAATATTTGAAGTGTTTGAAGACATTTACCTTTGAAGTTAATGACTTACCTTTTTTGGATATTTTCGGTATTAAGACTAGGGTTTAATTTTGTGCTGGACATTTTGACGTTTCCTTAGGCATTCTTGCCATATTTGTAAGCCTATATAAGGTCTCTTTGAGATCTGAAAAGGGCACGTAAGAATTAACAAAAATTGCTTGAGCAAATCTCTCTCTCTTTCACCTATCTCTTCCTTGCGTCAAATTCCAAGTGTGCCGAGTGAGTTCATCTCTCACACTTCCTCTTCCCTTTCACTTCTGCAACCAATTCTTCTTCCCTCTATAAGAAGACATTGAGTGCCAACTATCCACCACAACTCCGCCTACAAATCACCCCCGAGCCTCCGTCCCGCCGCCGTCCACCGAGAAACCCTAATTGGCGATTCCAACTCCGACGACGAGCAAAACTTGCACCGTGGCTGCACGATCCTTTGAATCTAACATTTGGTATCAGAGCACGTAAGTTTTGCTCAAATTCCTCTTTTAAATTCAAGGTCCGAAGTCCTACAAGTTCTTTGTTTTCGTGCCTTTGCATGCGTAGTTGTGAGTTTGTTGTCCGAATCTTGTTCTTTCTTTGTTCTTGATTTTCTTTGTGTTTGTGTCGTGTGTCTTGCATCTAGGTTAGATCTAGAAATCTGATTATCCTATAGGAAGTGGACGTTTAGAGTGGAAGAATTAAACCTTCAAATTTGGCTTTATTGTGTGCTTTAATTGCATTTAATACTTGTTGAATTTGAAAAGTTGTAACCTTCAACCCTCTTAAAGCCCATTTAGTTGTGCACTTAGTATAGGATCTTTTGAGTCTTTTCTTTCCTTATTTGGCACATATACAATCCGAGTTTAATTGTTTACGTAAATTGCAAACCGAACCTCTCTTGTGGAGGAACGAATCCAAAGTGCGTACGCTTTTGTTACTCGAGTTGTATTGCAAGCTTAGTTCTCGTTTTCTGCATTCCTTTACAAAAAAAAAAAAAAAAAAAAAGAGAAAGAAGACTCTTAGAAAAACTCGGCTTGATATTGTACAAAAGAGAAAGCCAAAACAAGTCAAAAAAAAAAAAAAGAGAAGAAGTCGTACCTTATCTTTGTGATTGTAAGTGAAGTTGTAATTCCTTTTGCTCGAGCTAACATTAGTAAGTGGTAATAGGAAACAAGTACTTACAAGAATTGTTTGAGTTGCGAATTACTTAAGCTTTTGACAAGGATTGTGGTGCACTTTATTTTCGATTTTTGTGAGTCTTTGCATATAGGAGCCACCCTCACCCGAGAACTTGTTGGATTCCGAGTCCTAATTTAAATTAGGCAAATTTGGCAATCTTACTTGTGACGTATCTTTGTTGGAGTTTCTTTGGGTTTTTGTTGGCTCTCGTGTGTTTGTTTTGTGAAGGTTGGAGATGGTGAATCCCAAAGACAAGCAAGCGGTTAATGAGGACCCCACTGAGGTCTCGGCTCTCACCATGGAGACGCTTCTCAAAGCCCTTCAAGATTCTAGGGAGGAATCCGACGAGCGCGCCCGACAACAATGGAGCGCCATTAGGGAGGAACAAGCTGCCTTCATGCGCACCATGGAGGAGAAATGGAGGACCATACAAGGTGCCTCGTCCGTCCAAGGCCAAGGAGGGTCTTTGCCGCAAGCAAGTGCCGGCACCTCCTCCCTTCTAGGCATTGCGCCACCGGGAGATCAACTTTCGGCGCCCCTAACTACTTGGCCGTTGCCACCTCCGGTTGTGCCCACTCAAGCTATGACCGAGGGCTTCCAAGGGCATGCGCATCACATGAGCACTACAAGGGAAGAATATGCTTCTTCTAATTTTTCATTGCCTTTTGCTTCTTCTACTATGCCTTTTAGAACTAACCATGCAGATCCCGGATTAAGGCTTGGAGAGCAATCAAGAATGCAGCCCCATGACGTCCCTAGGTCTCAAAGACCCTTGCTGCATCCTCTAAGGAATGCACCAAACCGAGGCGGAGCGTCCCAAGGGCAAGGACAAGGCGGCTATACGGCCTACGAACCACGCGGCACCGGCGGCTATGGCAACCAATATCCGGCTAACTTGGAGCAGCCACGGCCCCATGGAATAAAATTGGAGGTACAATGCTTTGGTTTAAATTGTGAGCCTGAGGTATATCTTGATTGGGAACAAAAGACCGATCAAATATTCCAGTACTATGACTACTCGGAAGCTCAACGAGTAGCTATAGCTACGATCAAGTTTGAGGGATTTGCCTATCAATGGTGGCTTGGGGACAAAGAGGAACGAGAGTTCCATGGACACCCCCAAGTGACTACATGGCAAGAGCTCAAACGGGCTCTTAGAGATAGGTTTGTTCCGGATGACTATGCCGAGCGAGTTCATGAAAGATTGGAACAACTTGAGCAAGGGAATAAAACCCCGGATGAGTTCTATACGGAACTAAGGACCTTGGTCTTTAGGTCCGGGCTTAGAGTTCCCGAAGGGTATCTTATTTCTAAGTTCATTAACCACCTCAACAATGAACTCAAAGCGGTCGTGAGTAGGCAACATTTTCCTCGTGGGACGCCTATGGAGGAAGTGCTTCATTATACTAATCGTATGTATAAAGCATTATCTTCTAGACGCCCCCAAGGGAATAGCTCACGCCCTTGGCAAAGTCCCAAAGGAGCACCACCTCCACCTAGACGCTTGGAACCGACTAGGGGTGATAATCCTAATCACCCTAGACGAGAGTTCCCTAGTAGAGTCCAACCCCAACGAAAGGAGGGCGAGGACCGAACAAGGGACATCAAGTGTTACAAGTGTCTAGGAAGAGGGCATTATTCCCGAGATTGCCCCTCAAAAAGGCAAGTTCTACTTAATACTCAAGGAGAGTACGAATCCGAGGATGAGCATGAGTATGAAGTAGAGGTTGTTGAGAATGAGGAGGCTGAGGAGGAAGAGATGCATGTTGTTGCAGCCCATGGGGACTGTTTTGTGGCTAAAAAGGTGCTTATAGCCTCGGAGGGATCAAGTATGCCTAGCCAACGGGAGACCATCTTCCATACTAGGTGCACTATCAATGGCAAAGTATGTAGTATGATAATTGATGGGGGGTCATGTTGCAATATCATTGACCAAGAAGTAGTGTCTAGGTTCAACCTAAGCACTACTCCTCACCCACAACCCTACACACTTTGTTGGTTGAATTCCGACACCCCTTTAAAGGTTAAGGAGCAAGCCACAATCAAGTTCTCAATTGGTGGCTATGAGGATGAGGTTTTGTGTGACGTGTTGCCTATGACTGCGTGCCACCTTCTCTTGGGAAGGCCATGGCAGTTTGATAGAGGCGTCATACATCAAGGGGTGAGCAATGAGTATTCCTTCCATTTACGTGGGAAAAGGATTACTCTTCATCCCTTAGCTCCTCATGAAATCATGGCTGACCATGTGGCTAGGGAGCAACGCAAGACCCAAGCTAAGGAGCATGCCAAAGGTAAGAAAATGGCGATTGGGGGCAAGGGAAGTGCCTCTAGTCATATGCTCTTAGCTAAGTCTAAGGAAGTCGTTCAAGCATTCAAGAGTGGGGAGTCATGTCTTTTGTTCATTCGTAAGGACATACTCCTCAACGTGAATGATCTTGAGGGACTACCGCGGCCCATCACTCGCCTTTTGTTAGAGTTCGATGATCTCTTTCAAGAGGAAGTGCCAAAGGGGTTGCCTCCGATAAGAGGTATTGAACATCAAATTGACTTCATACCGGGGGCAACACTACCTAATAGGGCTGCGTACCGCGCTAATCCCGCGGAAACAAAAGAGTTGCAACGTCAAGTCCAAGAATTGCTTGACAAGGGCTATGTGAAGGAGAGCCTTAGCCCTTGTGCAGTTCCGGTCATCTTGGTACCAAAGAAGGACGGTACTTGGCGGATGTGTGTTGATTGTCGAGCGATCAATAACATAACCATTAAGTACCGCCATCCCATACCAAGATTGGACGACATGCTTGACGAGTTGCATGGAGCGAGTGTGTTTTCCAAGGTTGATCTTAAGAGTGGTTATCACCAAATTCGCATGAAAGAAGGCGATGAATGGAAAACCGCTTTTAAGACCAAGCAAGGATTATATGAGTGGTTGGTGATGCCTTTTGGACTCACCAACGCTCCTAGCACATTCATGAGGCTCATGAACCATGTTCTAAGGCGCTTCATTGGCAAGTTTGTGGTTGTGTACTTTGATGACATCTTAGTATATAGCCATAATCTTGAAGAGCACGTGGATCACCTTAGGCAAGTTCTTGAGGTCCTTAGGAAGGAGAAGCTATATGCCAACTTCAAGAAGTGCCACTTTTTCTCGGATCATGTGGTATTTCTTGGATTTGTGGTATGTAAGGAGGGCTTGAGAGTTGACGAGGAGAAGGTGAAAGCTATTCATGAATGGCCAACACCTACTACTATGACTCAAGTCCGAAGCTTCTTAGGCTTGGCTGGCTTTTACCGCCGCTTTGTGAGGGACTTTAGCACATTGGCTGCGCCCCTCACGGAGCTCACCAAGAAAGGTGTGACGTTCTCATGGGGCGCCACACAAGAGGCGGCCTTTGCTAGCCTCAAAGCCAAGCTCACCCAAGCACCACTTCTATCATTGCCTAACTTTGACAAAATCTTTGAGATAGAGTGTGATGCTTCGGGAATAGGCCTTGGAGGTGTCCTCATGCAAGAGGGCAAACCCATTGCCTATTTTAGTGAGAAACTTGGGGGTGCCGAGCTCAAATACCCCACCTATGACAAAGAACTTCTCGCTTTAGTACGTGTGCTAAGAGTTTGGCAACACTACTTATTGCCTAAAGAATTTGTCATACACTCCGACCATGAGGCATTGAAATACTTGAAGGGCCAAAGCAAGCTCAACAAGAGGCATGCCAAGTGGGTGGAGTTCATTGAGTCTTTCCCCTATGTGATAAAACACAAAAAGGGAAAGGACAATGTGGTGGCGGATGCCCTATCAAGGAGGTACACTCTATTGACCATATTGGATGCAAAGTTGCTTGGTTTCACTTTCATGAAAGACTTATATGCTCTTGATTCTGATTTTTGTGCTATAGTAGCCGCATGTAAGTCTAAGGGAAGTGAGGGGCAATTTTACTTGCATGATGGATTTTTGTTCAAAGGTCATAGGTTGTGCATCCCTAAGGGCTCCATTCGAGCTATACTTGTGCAAGAAGCACATGGGGGTGGGTTGATGGGGCACTTTGGTGTCCTTAAGACCTTACATGTGCTTAGAGAACATTTCTTTTGGCCTAAGATGCTAAGAGCGGTTGAGAAGCTTTGCGCTTCTTGTACTACTTGTATGCGTGCTAAGGCCAAAATGCAACCCCATGGTCTCTACTCTCCATTACCAATCCCTAAACTACCCTGGGAAGACATTTCCATGGACTTTGTTTTGGGATTGCCACGGTCTAAGAGAGGGAGAGACTCCATCTTTGTAGTAGTAGATAGGTTCTCCAAAATGGCACATTTCATTGCATGCCATAAGACCGATGATGCATCTCATGTTGCTAACCTTTTCTTTGATCATGTTGTGAGATTGCATGGAGTTCCTAGGTCCATTGTGTCGGACCGAGATGTTAAGTTCCTAAGCTACTTTTGGAAAACTCTTTGGGCTAAGCTTGGAACTAAGCTTCTATTCTCTACTACTTGCCACCCTCAAACGGATGGCCAAACCGAGGTGGTCAACCGTACTCTTGGTGTCTTGCTTAGAACTATCTTGAGGACTAACTTGCGCAGGTGGGAGGATAGCTTGTCCTTCATTGAGTTCGCCTACAATAGGACGGTCCATTCGGCAACAAGGAAGACACCCTTTGAAGTGGTCTATGGGCGCAATCCCACCACACCACTAGAGCTCCTACCCTATGCTATCAAGGAGCGAGAAAGCCAAGAAGGTGCGGATGCAGCTGCAAGGATCAAGAAGTTGCATGAAGACACACGGTTGCAACTTGAGAGGAGGACCGGCCAATACAAGAAGCATGTGGACAAGGGGCGAAAGGAAGTGATTTTTGAACCGGGTGACCTAGTATGGTTGCACCTAAGGAAGGAGCGCTTCCCATTGCTCCGCAACTCCAAACTCAAGCCAAGAGGCGATGGACCCTTTCAAGTGCTTGAGAGGATCAATGACAACGCCTACAAGCTTGACCTCCCTCCTACCTTTGGTGTACATGATGTTTTCAATGTCTCTGATTTGATGCCTTATTGTGTGCAGGAGGAAGACGACCAAGAAGAGCTAGATTCGGGGTCGAATCCCTTTCAAGAGAGGGAGGATGATGTGACCATGCCACATCAAGGTCAAGACACCGAAGACAACCTAGGCGCCGCCGAGGAGCTCTCCGTGGGCACTATTGAGGACCAAGAGCTGGATCAAGGCACGGAGCATATGGATGACACACTTAGAGCTGGAGATGACCAAGACATGCATGGGAGAGCCAAATCCAAGCCAAAGGGAGACATTGGCCAAGTCAAGGCCAAGGCGCCGGCCGCGCCGGGCACAAGAGCCTCCAAGGCCAACACTCAAGATGACGAGGCAATTCTTGGCGCCATCACGAGGTCTAGGGCTAGGAAGCTTCTCCAAGACCTCCACAAGGGCTTGACCTGCCAAGCTACCCTAAGCCATGCCGAGCCAGGCTTGGTTCTTTGCCTTCATCAAGGCGTCGGCGAGCCCGGCGCTAGCGGCAAGTGAACATTCAAGGGGGGGCGCCGAGCCACTTGGACCACTTTGCTCGGCACTCCCACCATCATGGGCTGGCCCAAGTACCCCACTATCATGGGCCCAAGCCTTGGCCGAGATAATATTTGAAGTGTTTGAAGACATTTACCTTTGAAGTTAATGACTTACCTTTTTTGGATATTTTCGGTATTAAGACTAGGGTTTAATTTTGTGCTGGACATTTTGACGTTTCCTTAGGCATTCTTGCCATATTTGTAAGCCTATATAAGGTCTCTTTGAGATCTGAAAAGGGCACGTAAGAATTAACAAAAATTGCTTGAGCAAATCTCTCTCTCTTTCACCTATCTCTTCCTTGCGTCAAATTCCAAGTGTGCCGAGTGAGTTCATCTCTCACACTTCCTCTTCCCTTTCACTTCTGCAACCAATTCTTCTTCCCTCTATAAGAAGACATTGAGTGCCAACTATCCACCACAACTCCGCCTACAAATCACCCCCGAGCCTCCGTCCCGCCGCCGTCCACCGAGAAACCCTAATTGGCGATTCCAACTCCGACGACGAGCAAAACTTGCACCGTGGCTGCACGATCCTTTGAATCTAACATAAGTGTTGCTTCGTGCATGCGTGTATGCAATGGGTACTGTTGTTTACGGTGGGAACTACACAGTCTATGTAGCGTTGAGTGCACGATCGACCACATGCTGCATAGAACTTTGCACGGTCCTTGCGGTATTGCACACGGGCCGTGCACTAACGGTGATTTTCCGAGACATTTTACAGAACATGTTGCACGCTCCGTGCACGTGACGCACGGTCTATCACTTGGTCCTTGCGGTTTCAATGTTTTTCCGGAAAAAGCTCCATGGAGCTTACAGAAGTCGATGCATGGTCTGTGTGACATGGTTATCTCACTTTTTGCGTTTTACAGAACGCTCTGCACTGTCCGTTCAGTCTGATCCACAGACTATGCAATTCCTTTTGGCGACTTTGACTCATCTTTTAGCTTGTTCGTCGATTTGGCGGTCAGTTTTCTACTTATGCTCGGTGCAAGGTCTCACAGCTCGTGCCATTTTCGCTCTTGAACAACTTGTGGTCTCCAATTCTTAGCATCTTGTGCTCTTCTTGTTTTCGAGCAACTAGTGTGGCAGCTAGTACAATTTTTATTTCTGAGCAGCTTGTGCTCTAGCATACTTAACAACTAGCGTGATAGCTAGTGCAATTTTTTTTTCCAAGCAGCTTGTGCTCTAGCATAATTAGCAGCTAGCGTGACAACTAGTGCAATTTTTGTTTCCGACCAACTTGTGCTCTAGCATACTTAGCAGCTAGCGTGACCGCTAGTGTAATTTTTGTTTCTGAGCAGCTTGTGCTCTAGCATACTTAGCAGCCAGCGTGGCAGCTAGTGCAATATTTGTTTCTGGGCAGCTCGTGCTCACCTGTTTTCGGGTTGGTCTTGCACAACCTAAGAATATATACAATCAATGTCAATTGTAAGAATAAAGGCAATGTTTTGTAGGAAATACTAAAGGTAACGGAGTTGACAATAAAAAATAAGGAAAAAGAAAACGGGAGCCTTGTTAAAACCTCTTTGCATGAAAACCACGTGGGAGAAAACCGTACAAAGAGGAAAAAGAGTGCCCCCATTCTATATCTATACTTACATTTGACTTCCTTAAGTTTGAGGCATTCTAGGTGCGGGGAACCTCCTTCCCAACCATGCTCTGCGGCTAGTAGGCGCCGCTGCCCGAGCTAGCTATCACCCAATAAGGGCCCTCCTAGTTAAGCCCTAACTTCCCATCCATCGGGTCTTTTGTGTTGGTCAGGATCTTGCGCATGACATAGTCCCCAACTTCGAAACTACGAGGTCTGGTATGCTTCCCATGCATACCCTCAATTTTCAGTTCTTCTTATTTACCACGACTGTATTGGAGACCCATGTCAAATAATGCACTTCCTTGACAACCCTTGCGTCAAAATGATTTCTGTAATTCTAAAATGAATGCATCCTTATGTTGTACTGACGATCTCCTGGTCCGCTAGATTACCGGCTTGACGTTAGGTTGTACATTAAGTCTGTGATAGGATAATTCTCTATTTCTTTTTAGCAATCCCACCAGGAATCGAGCTTGTTTCTTGAGACGTTAAAACCAATTAAAAAGAATTTATGGGGTTCAGAGTTACTTACAAGGACTTTTTGCAGGGATGCAACAGATTTGTATGCAGGATGGATCCTGACCTCATCGAGCATCTACGGGTCGGATTTCGTCATGAAGACTCATGCTGAGTTGTCTCGGTGCTTGACTCCTCCACCACCATTGGGGCTCGTTTCCGGTCTCCTCTGTCATTTGTGCGTGTCACGCTCTTACCTATGACGCCTCATGAGATTTTACAGGACCAGGTTGAGCGTGATAGACAGAAGGCAATTGAAGCCTCAAAGAACCAGACTCCCAGTAGCACGCGTTCTTCATCTGGGAACAAAGACGCTGCCAAAGACAACGCGTCAATGGAAAGAATGCGCACCAAAGAAGGGTCAAAGACCGCGCCGAGCAACAACACCTTGAAAGGCACTTGTGAGCACAGGCTGCTCCTGGCGCGGCCAAGTGACCTCACTGCCCCTTTGAGTGGCAAGGCACCCTGCTTCCTTCTCGTGCCAACGCCTTGTACCCATGTAATACCCTCAAATATATAACCTTGAAGGCATTACCGCCAGTGACCTCAGACGTTCTGTACGATGTAACCCAAGGCTTTACCAGTTGATATAAATCATCAAACAACAATTATGATACAAAATATCATAACTTTCATTTAAAAATCATTGTCTCGGCATTACATCCATAATCCGAAAGACAACCAAAATACAGCGGAAGACTTAATACAAGATATATTTAACACATCGAAAGTCTTTAAATAACCAACAAAAGGGTCTTGATCGCAATGATCACCCGTCAAGGATCTCAACCTGAATAAACTTATCAAAAACACCGTTTGCCTTCATAGTCATTCTAGCCTTCACAGGATGGCAACTTATCTGATGTGCCGAATCGAACGGATGACACCAGCCAACCATGCAGAGAACAATTTGAAATACCCCAAAGGTTATAGAATGGCAAAATGGTAAATAAATTTTCGGGATTTATAAATCAACAAATGGGCAAATTAAAGTGGGAAAGCAGATCTGGAAATTTTGGGGTAGAAAACCCCCTTCGATCTCCTCAATTCAGGGAAGCTGTGCCTTCTTCTTCCCTCAGCTGCTCCCAGCTCCGAGCTCCGCCATCATCGTCATCGCTCCCTCGGTCCAGATCCCGTGAGCCGAGCTGCTGCGGCTGTGCTGCTGTTCGCTGTTGATCGTGGTTGTTCGTGGCTGATGCGTGTGGTTGCGGTGCTGTGTGTGGAGCTGCAGAGGAGCTGCTGGTGGTTGTTGCAGCGGTGAGCCACCACCACCACCTCCTTTCCTGGTGCGAGACCACGGCGAGCTCGACCCAGACCGGACCGCCGTCGCCTCGTCATTCCTCTGCTGTCCGCTGCTGTGTTGTTGTCCCACTTGCGACACTTCAGAATAATGGTAATAACTGTTTTCTCACTCATTATTTTGGTCTGAAATTTTGAGGAGATAAAATAGACTCGTAGATCTAACTCCTCGAGTTGGAATCATCGCATTTGGAGTCCTGAGCAGGGAGAACGAATTTTTTTCAAGTCGGAGCCGCTGTTGGTGTTCTGCTGCGTGTTGTTGCAGTTGTGCTGCTGTCCGCTGTGTTGCGCTGGTGTGGCTGCTGAGTTCCGGCGTCGAGAAGCCTCCTCGGTGACTACCGTTGGTTGTCGACAAGGTAAGCTTATGGGTTAATTTCGAATTGATGTTGTGTTGTTCGAATTGATGTTGTGTTGTTCGAATTGATGTTGAATTGTTCTTCGTGGACAGTGGAAGAGGAAAGTGTGTGACCGTATTGTTGAATTTGAGCTTTGGTTGAATTGTGTGGGGTTTACTTGATTGGAATTTTTAAGGAATGATTTTAGGGGTTTGAATTTGGGGGTTTTGTTAGTAGTGGATTTGTATGAGTAATTAATGCCAGGGATTTGCTCGGATTGATTTCGCAGGTTCGTTCGGGTTGGTTGGAGATCTCTGAGGTCGTGGTTGTCGAGCTTGAGGCAAGATAAATCTTGCTAACCCTTCGTATATTTTATAAAATTATTTTTTGTTCCTATCTTGATTCAGTAATTGATTTAGCCTTGTCTGAGTAAATTAATTTGGATTATTAGTTGTGAAATTTCTTGGTTGAATATGTGTGTTTGTCGACACCTGTGTGTGTTGGCGGTTGTGTGTTGGATTGTGTGCATAATTATTGGTCGTGCATCGGATACCAGTTGTGTGTTTTGTTATTGGTCTTGTGCTGGGTATTGATTGTTTGCTTGGTTGTTGGCAGATATTGGTATGTGTTTGGTTACTGTTTTGTGTAGAATATTGGTTGTTGCTTGATTGTTGGCAGATATTGGTTATGTGCTGGATTATTGGATGTAGAATTACGTGGTTGAATATATGTGTGTGTGTGTGTGTGTGTATGTGTGTGAATGTGTGGGTGTGTTAGTAATTGTCTCGTGTTGTGTTTGATTGAATGTGATGTGGTAGTTGGTCATAACTAAATGTGGATTGATTGTTGTGGATTGATGGTTATGAATTGATTGTTGTGGATTGATTGGATTATTGAATTTAAAGTTGCTTGGTTGATTATATATATGTGTGAATATGTGTTAATCGTTGTCGTGTGTAATAATTGATTGGGTGTCGGTGTGGTGATGGATTGTTGTTGATTGAGAGTCCAAGGGCCAGGTGATGATAGCCTCACCAAACATCGTAGGGACCGAGTGTCGCCTACGTTGTTAAGGGCCAGTGTTAATTCAGAGTCAAAGGGTCAGGTGATGATAGTCTCACCAAACCGCGTAGGGTGCACGCCAACGTCGTTAAGGGCCAAGGGTTGGATGGTGAAAGTCCCATCCGGAAAGTGTGTGTTGATTGTCTCACCCGGTGATGTGGTGGTGGAGACGGAGGTTGGATTGGATGTGTTGGTGGTTGTGTGTGTTGATTGTCTCACCCGGTGATGTGGTGGTGGAGACGGAGGTTGGATTGGAGGTGTTGGTGGTTGTGTGTGTTGGTTATGTGTTGAATATTGGTTGTGTACTTGATTAAGTGGTTGTATTGGTAATATTGGTTGTGTGCTTGATTATTGGTTTTTGTTGGATGTTGATTGTTTTTAGTGGTGGTTGTGGGTCATTGTTGGCCATTGGTTATGGTTGTGAAATTTCTTGTGTTATATTGTTAATTGTAACTAGTCAAAGTTGTGAATCTCTATTGATGTGGATGCTGGTATTAGCTAGTTACGGATATAAGGGTATGTTGATTGATTATGAAGGTCGGTTGTGTGGATTGAATGTGCAGGTTGGTTTCCCATCTTGAGGGTGTGGGCCAACATGGGTTGAGTTTGAATGTATGAGTTGCAGTTTATGTTAACGAACCGGCGGCACCGGAAGGGTGGCTGGCCTGGGTCGTTATTTTGTTATGTTTATAGGTGATGATTATCTCGTTGATGCTTATGTGTTTGTTGATGTGAAGGTTAATTGATTTTGTTGTGTTAGTGCAGTAGTGAGTTCAGTATAATTGGTTAGCTTTGGTTGTAAGTCAGTAGTAAGAGATGTGTATGTGCATAGAGTTGTTGATTGAGGTATTAGTAATAGAGAGAAGGATGGATTGGACGTGTCAGTAAAGTTGGATTGGATCGTTTTATTCGTTTATGCTTGTGATGAGTTTGAGGATGGATTGATTGAGGTTAGTATAGTGAAGAGTTGGATAAGGATGTGTAATGAATGGTATGTGATAGTGTGTGTATATGTTTTGACGTGTGGTTGGCATTGGTTGGTTGATATGATTAAGTATGGTTATGATATTATATATATATATGTATATATTGTGTGGCGTGTTGTCGTTATTGTGAGTTGATTGGTGATATATGTATGTGTTTTGAACTGTTTTGGCTTGAGGAGTCTTGCCAGTCTTTCAAAAGACTGACCAGCTTCGGTTTACGTGCTGCGGTTGGCTGGGGTATCGGGTCTCCCAGTCAACTGGTCTTTGCAGGTTAGTAGCAACGAGCGGGTTCTGGATCACAGATTGGTCTTCACAGTTAAAGATTTAGTTTTGTATCGGATTTGAAAATGTTGTATTCGCTTCCGTGTTTTGGATATAAATTGATGTATTAACTAGATGACAGGTTTAAGTATTGATTCAATCTTGAACAGGGATTATTGTTGATGATTTTTTTTGTAATTGGAAGAGTTTTGGATTTCTTTTCTTTTAAAACCGCCTTATAGTCCTTCGGGACTATGGCACTGTAGCACCTCTGGCCCGGGGTGTTACACAATTACGGTTGGTTAGTCTAATGAAAGACTAAGCAAGGATACAAGCAGAGTGGTCCGAAGTAGTCGTATTAGGTTAGACTCATCGCTTCTCGAATTAAAACCGATGACGATAGTCAACCACCATACTTCTACTGGAATACATGAAAAGACATGATCAAGAGAAGATTCTGGAGACCGAGTCTCATAGCAATCAATCCCAAAAGAAGACTCCAACGATTTGAGTCTTATCGGAAGCATGACAAATGTTAGGGAACATAAATATGACACACAAGCGTTCAAAACGACTTGATGTTTCGGTTCACGACCAACCTCACCGCTCAAAGCGAATCCAGATTGGAAAGAGAACGTTACTCTGATCAAAGTTAAGACGAGATTTCCTAGCTGCACTATTGCCTAGCTGCACTACTCGCCCAAGGGTATATTAATTATGTGCGACAACGGCACTTATCTCATTTAATTCCAAAACGATCATCACGTTATAAGCTTTTAAATCTCCTCACAAGAGATATCGGATCTCCTCACAAGAGATATCAGATCTCCTCACAAGAGATGAAGAAGGGATGAACCCCAAGAGATGACATCTCCTCACAAGAGATATCAGATCTCCTCACAAGAGATGAAGAAGGGATGAACCCCAAGATTTATTAATTATGTGCTTAACTGCACTTATTTTATTAAATTCCAACACGATCAACACGTGATAAGCTTTTAAATCTCCTCACAAGAGATATCAGATCTCCTCACGTGATAAGCTTTTAAATCTCCTCACAAGAGATATCAAGCCCACAACTCTTAATGGGCTTTTAAATAGGTACCCATCAACTTATGTAATTCAAAAGGATATTAGTTTATTAATCAAGTTAATAAATTTACCACTTCATTTTCCCATCGGGCCTTTTATGTTCGTTCGGGCTTGAAGGATCCATAAGCGCTCAAACCCGTGGCCCGCAAAGGGGGCCTATATCTTTTGAGCCATACTCACCCAGAGCTTTGATGATGCTCGCATGGTAGGTGCACAATTCGGTTCGTGCCCACGCAAATGATCAAGCACGATACACGCTGCTTCACAGAGGGTCCTGCACGGGCCGTGCGGCCAAGCGCACGGCCTAACTGTTGCTTCGTGCACGCGTGTATACAATGGGTACTGTTGTTTACGGTGGGCACTACACAGTCTATGTAGCATTGAGTGCACGATCGACCACATGCTACATAGAGCCCTTCACGGTCCTTGCGGTATTGCACACAGGCCGTGCACTAACGGTGATTTTCCGAGACATTTTACAGAACATGTTGCACGCTCTGTGCACATGACGCACGGTCTATCACTTGGTCCTTGCGGTTTTGATGTTTTTTCGGAAAAAGCTCCATTGAGCTTACAGAAGTCGATGCACGGTCCATGCGACATGGTTATCTCACTTTCTGCATTTTACAGAATGCTCTGCACTGTCCGTTCAGTCCGATCCACAGACTATGCACTTCCTTTTGGCGACTTTGACTCATCTTTTAGCTTGTTCGTCGATTTGGCGGTCAGTTTTCTACTTATGCTCGGTGCAAGGTCTCACAGCTCGTGCCATTTTCTCTCTTGAATAGCTTGTTCTCTCCAATCTTAGCATCTTGTGCTCTTCTTGTTTCCGAGCAACTAGTGTGGCAGCTAGTGCAATTTTTATTTCCGAGCATCTTGTGCTCTAGCATACTTAGCAACTAGCGTGATAGCTAGTGCAATTTTTTTTCCAAGCAGCTTGTGCTCTAGCATAATTAGCAACTAGTGTGACAACTAGTACAATTTTTGTTTCCGACCAACTTGTGCTCTAGCATACTTAGCAGCTAGCGTGACCGCTAATGTAATTTTTGTTTCTGAGTAGCTTGTTCTCTAGCATAAGTAGCAGTTAGCGTGGCAACTAGTACCATTTTTGTTTCCGACCAACTTGTGCTCTAGCATACTTAGCAGCTAACGTGACCGCTAGTGTAATTTTTGTTTCCGAGCAGCTTGTGCTCTAGCACACTTAGTAGCCAACGTGACAGCTAGTGCAATATTTGTTTATGTGCAACTCGTGCTCACCTATTTTCGGGTTGGTCTTGCGCAACCCAATAATTTACAATCAATGTCAATTGTAAGAATAAAAGCAATGTTTTGTTGGAAATACTAAATATAACGGAGTTGACAATAAAAAATAAGGAAAAAGAAAATGGGAGCCTCGTTAAAACCTCTTTGCATGAAAACCACGTGGGAGAAAACTGTACATCGAGTTTGTTTCTTGAGACGTTAGAACCAATTAAAAAGAATTTATGGGGTTCAGAGTTACTTATAAGGACTTTTTGCAGGGATTCAACGGATTTGTATGCAGGATGGATCCTGACCTCATCCAGCATCTACGGGTCGGATTTCGTCTAGAAGACTCATGCTAAGCTATCTCGGTGCTTGACTCTTCCACCACCAATGGGTCTCATTTCCGGTCTCCCCTGTCGTTTGTGCGCGTAACGGTCGCCTCCAATTGAGTCGCGCTTTACTGGTACCTCCTCTAGTGCACGACGGTATCAGCCTGCTCCTGTCGGCTCCCTGCACCGGGCTCGCCAGTCTCGACCCCCTGCCGCTGATCGTCTACCTCGCCTCGATTTGAGATTCGTCGGGTTTCATCCATCCTCTCCCTTGTTCCCACAGACAGTGTCAAATGTTATAGCAGACTTTTGTACCACAAAACTAACGGAACCGACAACGATTAATCTACCCAAGAATTCGATGAACGAGCGAGATCTGCGTGATACCACGGTCAAAGGGCGATTCTTTTCGCCCCTAGAGGACCTTTTGACACTCAAATCAAATGACAACACAATTTATGTCAAAGTGAATGAATGAATAAAAAGAGCTAGCTTTGGGAATTATACATCTCTCCCGTTTTAGTAATTGTCCAAGTCCACAACTCTTAATGGACTTTTTAAGGGTATTAACTGACATACACCATCAACTTCTTTATTTCAATTATCTTACATAAAAGGGCGTGATATGGCGTTGTTAACTGACATACACGTTTTTAGTTATTAGTAACTAGCTTAGGCCCCGTACCTTGGTGATGTGCAATTAGAAAATTCTATGGTTACATAATGTATTTTCTTTATCAAATTGGTGACACTTTAAATCATTCAACATAATGTATGATAATATAATGAACTACCTAATAAAAATAATGAAAATTAAGATAGATATTCAAATATAATAGATTATTATATTTTTTACTCTTTTTTTATAATAAATGTCATTTTTTGTTTGATAATAAATTATGAAGTGATTAGTTTATTTGTGGGATTGATTTGTATCTAAATTATGAATTTGTATGTAAATTAGGAAGTAATTAATTCATTTGTGTGATTGATTTGTATTTAAATTAGGAAGGGATTAGTTTAGGTTTATGATACGAATCTTTGCAATATAATTTTGAATTAAAAAAAGTGAAATTATGAAAAAATGACCTGACATTTTCATTGTGAGGGTGTCATGTGACATAATGAAGTGCCACTTTAGTGTATACATATTATAGTATATTAAAAGATTAGTTTTCGTTACAACTTTCCAAAGTACCCTCTTTTCCATGCTCATCCTCACACTATACAATCCCATATTCCCCTTTTCCCTTTTCTCATTTTTCCCAACATATAACCCCACAACAATCCCAAAACAGCGACTAAGTAATCTACCACTTATGTAGTATAAAATCAATATCAATTTCGCTAAAGTGATATATCGTATAATAGAAAACACTTATATGTTAGTAAAAACAACATTATTTTAGAAATATCATATATTATTATTAATAATAATAAAATTAATGTTGCATCAAGAAGGACATATTTTATAGTTTACTAAACTGAACACATTAGAAAAATAGCAATATACTAAAAAAATTTAATAATAAAATATTATTTAATCATCAGTCTTCTCTTGCTATGTTGAAGTTTGTATATGAGGCTCTTGTTGTCACTGCCATACTTATTCATTTCGAGACATTGAATTATAGATGCAAGCTCAAGCACACCATTTGAAAATATAACATTGAATTATAAAATTGTCTACTCCTTGGGCTTGCTTCAAATCATATACTATGCATATTAAAGAATAAACAATCCGACATAAAGATAGAAAAATTATAAATAAACCATACCAGTAGAAATTATACGGGAAATACAAGTGGAGAATTGGAGTTTGAAGTTGAGAAGAATTTTTTCACATGATTTTCAGAAGAACATGATTTATTTTTATTTATTTCTACAAGAAAGCGATTCATTTTTATGTAAATTATGATGTGAATGATTTCTGTCTAAATTAAAAATTGTGTGATTGATTTGTGTAGTGTATTAGGAAGGGATCAAATATTTGGTATACATATCGGGGTTTAAAAAAAGTAAAATTATATCTTCTCATATTTATGTAGGAATGTAGATTAGGAAAACAATTGTGTGATTGATTTGATATCTTCCTAATCTATGTTAGGAAAACAATTTAAAAATTCGATTCACTCCATTTTAAGAAGCCACGATCTTGAACTTCGTAAGATCACCAACCAATCCTTTTTCCATGTGTTCTTCTTCTTCTTCGAGACTTCCCTAATCAAGGTACGATATCTAGTATAAATTAGGATTTGTGTAATTTATTTGTATCTTAATTATGAATTGTATGATTTGTGATTGATTTGTGTGGTTGAATAAGAAGGGATCAAATCTTTATTATAATTTGAGAATTTAAAAAAACGTGAAATTTTAAGAAAATGACATGTGACCAATTTATTGTATGGATGCCATGTGGAAAAAAGAATTGTGAAAATGCCATGTGGTAAAAAAGTTATTGTTTTAGTATATATTTATAGAGGGGGGTTCCCATACATTTGTCTTTTAAAATAAGAAGTAATAAGCATTGTAAGCCTTTTGATCAAGGGAAAGGAATGAGTGAGATTAAAAGTGACACGGTGGTATTTTCGTATCGCGAACTATTATTTTTTTGTCCACATTTTTAAATTTTTTTTTGTCTCTGATCGTTCTAAACTGTTATCTTTACGCTCACGTATAAACACTAGACGTTCATTTATTTATACTATAAGGTTCATATATTAATATTAAATGTTCATACAGTTTGTATTGAAAGTTTAAAAACTAATGTAAACTAGAGATGTACAAATACACATTATAATAGAGATTCATTAAGTATATTAAGTTTGGACTTATGTTGTGTTAAAACCCTAAAACCTTAAACTCTAAGCCCCTAAAGCCTTAATCCATAACCCCTAAACCCAAAACCTTAAACCCCTAAACCCTAAGCATAATGTATTTTTGTTAACCCATCACCCTTTACATTTATTTCTTTTTACTTGGTCTTTGAGATTCATATGTAACAAGCACATGTTCATACATTAATACTGTAAAGTTCATGTGTAACATGCACATGTTTATGTTTGAAATTATTTTATTTGGTCTTTGAGGTTCATATGTAATATGCACACGTTCATATATTTATTTTGTAAGGTTCATATGTAACATGTACATGTTCGTATATTTGAAATACTTTTTAGTTGGTCGTTGTGTGTCGATGTTTATATCTAATAACATCAAGATTCATATTTATGGACATGTTCATATATTAATTCTATGAGGTTCATAAACTAGAGGTTTATATGTTGTGTGTTGATGTTCATATATTGCCATTTAATATTCATATATGATAAGGTCTCCTATCTCCATATTTAATTTAAAACAATTTAAAAAATATTTGTGTTTCACGAAAGTAAGAAAATAGTTAAAAATGAAAAAAAAAAACAAAGGAGCATTATTGGGGAGAATTGAACCACCTAGGATGGATAATTTTGGTGGAGGAAGGTTGTCGGAGTCAGAAAATCACCACAACGGTACACTCGGAAAAACAGAGCCATACGAGAGTTTTGATGGTCTTTGGGCAAATTGGACGCCGAATACACCATGAAAAGTCTTGTATTTATAGGATAATGCTACCTATAACCTCTCCAACACAATTGTGCAAGTCATGCCCTCCAATTGATTCGGATATGACCGATTTTTTGAGTAATAACTTCGAATGAACCAAAACGACGGTAATTGATTCCCGGATTGAATCCCGACGTTTCCGCCATCAATCACGCCAATTTATTGAGGGCTTTAATGCTTGTCGTCCTTATCTACAATGCCCAATTTTTAATTTGGTCCAACTCGCTTCGACCGGGTCGAATTTCAACGAATTTTTATGCGCGACCTAACTCGTGAACAAAGTTTGAAGAAGGAGGGGTTCACGATCGGCCTCCCTTAATTCTTGCTTAATTATAATTTTTGCCCGACTTTTCGAAGTTGTGGCAAAATTACCCTATTTTAAAATTTTAAAATTACAAAACTTCCAAATTTATTACATAAAGTTAACCTAAGTTTAATTATACATCTTAACCCATGTTTAAGATTAAGGACAATTAAATTACGCTAGTTCTAAACTTAAGTCACAATTTCTCATAAGTTTAACATTATTTAAATCATAATCAACATATTGTTAATCTCAATTTAAATAATTTATGTTAAATTGATAAGTTTATTTAAATTCATATTAACATAATGTTAAAATAAGTTTAAATAAACCATGACTTAAAGAGATAACATACATAGGGTAAAAGTTTGAATAATCTATTCTCACTTGGAATATAATAAATGCCAAATAAAAATAAAAATTACATTCATATCCTTCTGGAGAAACGAGAGTTATTACACCCGCATACCCATCCATATATTAGGTGGAACACAACTATTGAGCCTTATCCCCGACGTTATACGAGAGTTTTGATGGTCTTGTGTTAACACAAGACCTTATGGTCCTCGCCCCACTCCACTACCAGCTAATCCATTTTGTTTTTTAAGGAAAAAAATAAAATAAACCAATACGCCGGAGGTAAAAGTGACGCGCGGATGATCATCGGCTTGGATCTGTTCGTACTTCATACCGAAAGGAGTGTTGTTGGGGAGAGTTGAATACAAGCTAGACGTGAGGAAACATACAGAGAATTGAGCCCACTCGTCTCCAACCGGCTTGGTTGGTGTTGTGGCAAGTGGGAGCTTCTTGTATGCGAATTACGATTCAAGAAATCAAACATGGCGGAATATACATATATATATATATAGAGAGAGAGAGAGAGTCAGGCTCCGGTGAAACGTGAGGAGCATTGTGGAGTGCTGTATCAAAATGATCAATGGCCAAGAGGCGCGCGCTTCTGCTGGAGCAAAATAAGAACATTGACGGTGTCAACTAACACCGTCAACTTTTCAAAATTCAAAAAGAAAACAAAAGTACACAACCGTCTCCGAGACGCTTCATATTCCTCTCTCTCTCTCTCTCTCTCTCTCTCTCTCTCTCTCTCTCTCTCTCTCTCTCTCTCTCTCTCTCTCTCTCTCTCTGCAACTCGCTTTTCCACCATCGAAGGCACACAAATCTCATCATTTTTCCACGAAACGAAGACAAAAGATTCTTCGATTTCAAGCAGCTTCTAATCCATAACAAAGGTAATAAGTTTTAACCTAAAAATCTGCGTATTTTCGTTACTAAAAATCTGCATGTTTATCTTAACCTAACCGACCTTCAACTACGATCGACGCTTAAAACTTTGATTTTCGTTGCTACAACTAGAAAACACGGTTAATATAAGTTGCATTTACTAATTTCCATTGTTCATTTGCAATATTTTCTTTGTCGCATATTTCTCTAAGTTTAATACTAACTACTACTTTATGTTATCTTTCCATAGCAAGAAGCGAAAATGGTGAGGTCGAAGACAGTAGCGAGAAGAGTACTTACAGGTAAAATTTGAGTTTTCATCAGATAGGGCAAACTTTAATTTGTTCACAAATATGTGTTGTTTGTTCAAGAATAATGTGATGACGTTCATGTTTTTATCACATAGTTCCAACTTTAAATTTTCCAGAAAATGTTCAAATATATGTGCTAGTTGTTCAAGAATAATGTGTTATCGTTCATATATTTATATCAAATAGTTCCAACTTTAAATTTTCCAGAAAATGTTCAAATACATCTTCTATTTGTTCAATAATATTTTGATGTTGTTCATGTTTTCAGTAGATAGTTCAAATTGTCAATTTCCAAAAAAGTTCAAGACATATGTCTAGTTGTTCAATTATATGTGGTGGTTGTTTAGTTTTTTTTTGTATTTACATAATTTTTAGTTGAAGATTATTTGTTGTGGGACAAAATATTATAATGCTTTCTTCCAAATCTATATCAAAATGAAAAACGTCTTTCAAGCGTGAATGAACTGCAAAAGATTATAGAGTTTAGAGATGCAACCATGATAGTGGGGGGAGGATTATACCTCCCAAATAGAGATTAGAAGTAAACAAAAGAATAACAGGGGGATTCAACATAAGAGGGCTCACACAACCTCAACTAAACATGTTAACGAATTAAAAAAAATACTTTGATCCTATTTGATCTTTATATATTTTCCTATCTTCTTATGCAGCACCGGAGGCGCTGTATAAGAAGAATGTAACATATTATTGACACAATAGTTCAAACTCCAAAAATATTTCATATCTTACATTGTGTTTGTTCAAAAATATTATTTTGTATAGTAATTACTCTTATATAACATTTGTTTGTTCAAATAGAATGATTGCTTATTCAAACATTATATTTATTTGTTCAAATAGAATGTTAGTTTGTTCAAACATTATATTTGTTTGATAAAATATAATGTTTGTTTGTTCAAACATTATATTTGTTTGATAAAATATAATGTTTGTTTGTTCAAACATTATATTTGTTTGTTCAAATATAATGTTTATTTGTTCAGACACTATGTTCTCTTCTTATTATGCAGCGCCTATGGCGCTACATAATAAGAATATGTCTATTCTGTTTAATTTGTTAAAACTTCACAACAGTGTACATAACATAAAAAGTATTTATTTTGTTTCATATTCTATGCAGACAAAGAAACGCTTGCAGTGTATGTCGGAAAAAAAAAAGGAAACAGGTTGCCAAAGAACAAGACCCCGCACACAACAAGAAGCAAAAAAGATTCAGTCAGCAACAAGAAGAACCAGAAGAAAATGTGAATGAACCTCAACAAAGCTCGGATGAAACAAAAGAAGAAGAAGAAGTTGAAGATGAGATTGAAAACAATACAACACATGATGAGTCTGAAACAAGCTCAAATGATTCGGAAGAGAGTCAATATAGAGGTGATGATGAAGAAGAGCACTCGGAAGATGATGATACATGTAACACCCCCAGGCCAGTGGTGCTACAGTGTCATAATCCAGAAGGATTATAAGGCGGGTAAGAAATTTTTTTTTGCAGAACATAACTCATATATATAACATATATCAAAAGCAGCACAGCGGAAAACCTGTCCAGAGTTTGAAACCATAATCAAACTTAACATACAGAAAGTACTACAATTTACAAACCAGAAACCAACAACCAAAGACCAAAAGCCAATACAACAAGCTCGACCACTTCAAGGTCCAAAACCAAAACGATACATACAAATAAGTCAAAGTCTCAAACCAAAAGTAGAGTTCTCGACTCCAAAACCGACAATGATCATGAACCTCCTTGCTGGCGCTGAACCTAAAAAGCCTGATTGACTGAGGGACCCGATACCCCAGCCAACCACGGCACGTAAACCGCAGTTGGTCAGTCTCGTGAAAGACTATGGCAAGATTAGCCCGGCCAAAACAGTTTCAAAACCATAGAATTATCATGGCAATCAACAATACGAAACAACAACAGATCATACAATATATACACACAATATATACCATATCATACCGACCAATCAACATAAAACACACGCCTAAACACAAACACACTCTATCACATAATCATCCAATACTCAATCTTATCCAATTCTACACGATACTAATCTCTTTCAATCCATCCTAAAACTCATCACAAGCATAGACGAAAAGAACGATCCAATCCAACTTCCTCTCCATTCCTAATACCTCAATCAACAACCCTAAGCACATACACATCTTATGACTGACTTACAACCACAACTAATCAATTAGACTGAACTCGCTACTGCACTACACAACAAATTCAATTATCCTTCACATCAACAAACACATAAGCATCAACGAGATAATCATTACATAATACAACATAACAAACCAACGACCCAGGCCAGCCACCCTTCCGGCGCCGCTTGTTTGTTAACCTGGACCGCAGCTCATACGCTCAAATTCAAACCATGTTGGCCCACACCCTCAAGATGGGAAACCATCCTTCACACTCAATCCACACAACCGACCTTCACAATCCACTAGTTGTCACCAACAACCCCACCAACATAAATCCACATCACCATAGCTAAAATAGATAATATTTAACAAGTCAACTAGCCAACAATCAATATCCAACATAAAACCAATAACCAAACACACAGTCAATATCATCACACAACTACTTAATCAAGTACACAACTAATATTCATCACAAAACCACTTAATCAGGTATAAAACCAATATCAACACATAACCAACACACACAACCACCAACACCTTCAATCCAACCTCCGTCTCCACCACCACATCACCGGGTGAGACAATCAACACACACTTTCCGGATGGGACTTTCACCATCCAACCCTTGGTCCTTAACGACGTAGGCGTGCACCCTACGCGGTTTGGTGAGACTATCATCACCTGACCCTTGACTCTGAATTAACACTGGCCCTTAACAACGTAAGCGACACTCGGTCCCTACGATGTTTGGTGAGGCTATCATCACCTGACCCTTGGACTCTCAATCAACAACAATCCAACCACCACACCGACAACCAAGCAATTATTACACACGACCTCTATTAACACATTTTCACACATATATATATATATATATTCACCCAAGTACTTTAAAATCAATAATCCAATCAAACCACATCAGTCCATCTACAACACGGGACAATTACTAATGTACCCACATATTCACACACACATAATCCAACACACACATACACCGGTAAAATCAAAAGTTATGTTGATACCAGCCGCCTGCTTAATAACGTACCTTAAGATCTTTTCAAAGCAAGAGGGGGCGAAAACTGAGATGAGTTTGGGAAAGATAAAGGTGTTGCTATGAAGAGCGAATTTGAAGGCCTGGTCTTGGATTTGGAGGGCGCAGCTGAGATCGGTGCACTTGTGGAGAACGAAGAAAAGAGAACAACGCTTAAAAGGGAGACATCATGAATGATGTGATGGACTTGTTTGACTTTTGGATTTTCACAATAAATTTGTACGCTTTACGAAGTTGGTGGACAAGACTTTACAATTTTTGTAGGGGAATGAAGGTGCTGGCGGAGAACATTCAATAGGGAGATAAGATAGAAAATAAGGTACGTAGAATATGAAATTGTAATTAAATTGTTTGACACATATATAGGCTATAAAATGAATGTACACATTTAAAATATACAAAAATAAAATAGGATTTAATATATTACGGCTTTATTTCAAATAATTTTATTAAATCCTTTCACACGTTAGCAATAACTGAACCTTTAGTTATATAAAATTAGTTACAACCATTTATTAGATGCATATAGTACATATATTTTGTTGTTACGAATTTCAATATTTGTAAACAAAAAGATCATCTAAAGTAAAGTCGTTGTTTATTAAATTCTAATTTGTTTTTGTTTATAGTGTATGATCAAATGGTTTCATAACATTTTAAAATAATTAAATAAATTCATATAAAAAATAATGTGTTGATATATTGTTTAAATTAAATTATTTATTTGTTTTGTAAGTATAGACATTGCATGACATTGATAACATGATAATTTATGAAAAACAAAAAGACTTGATTAAATATATCCAAAGCAAACGAGTCACAACCGCTAAGCATTCATTGTTTGTTCATCAAACAATAAATAATATTAACAATATTACAACTACAGTCTTAAAGTCGATGGGCATTAAATTGTCATTACAAAACCAGTTTCATCACTAACGGCCATAAAACAAAGCAAGTTCCCCAAAGGCCCTTATAAACTTCACTGACGGCGGAGAAACTCCAATGAAGACTTCACGAGCATTGCAATGTTAACGACCGCGTCCAGCGATTGGTCATTCCACATCCATTCCCTCTGGATCTGCAAAATATGTAACTTATTGTTAAATATAAGACTACATTATGTATATGACAATACAAGCCTAACATTTACCTAGTGAAGTTGCATTTCCCAAGTCCTATAATCAATCCAATTGTCAGGAGTGCGTTCCTGCAATGCACGTAGCCAGTCGATGAGTTTGTGTTATTTGTCCCTATACTTATAGTAATCGCGGTCGCAGTTCTTGATAGACCGCATGTAAGTGGACCATGTATCGTTATCCACTCTTTTCCCTAAAGTGTACACACAAATATAACAAAAATCATACCACAATAACCACCAATCAATTTCATAGGTATATTTGACAAGGTTAATGAACAAAGGTGTTTCATTACTACCACGATCCTGATTCATGCCCCGTGCAGTTTGGAGCATATCCCAAAGCTCAGCAAATGCTAAGATCGTGGGCCTGGACTCATCATTGTTGTCAGCCATTTGGTATCAACCTACAACATATCATGGTCAAGTCACAATCCAAAAGTCATTGAGTGAATTTGGCAGCATATAAAATGACGATGAATTTTAAACGGAAACAGGACAAACATAGTGAAACAATGGAATTCACACGGATTACAATACTATTAGTGAGCCAAACCTAATAGACAACAGAATGATATGTGCACAATTACACACGTTTAAGTAATTGGAGATTTAATTTATCATCAATTCCTAAGTTACACCATTACTGAATTTAATGTTGTGTTGTGCAATCAAAATTCAATTGTTTTGATGGTCAAAGCAATAGGAATGAATTGTGCAATAAAATATGAAAATACTATATTACTTGGAAAAGAACAAGAATGTTGCAATAGGTGTATAATCCATTGTCAGACAATGCACCAAAAGAACCATATAGAGACAAATTCAATTGTCACTTATGCGACAACAACTACTTAAGTGGTTATAGTACTACTCAGTTTATTCAGTCTACTTGGAAAAGTGGACTTCATTCTCCATAGTTAACAATCTCAAGAAGACAACCGATGATGGATACAAATGCCAGGGAAAGAAACAGAAAAAGAAAAAAAAATGGAAAGGCAATTGTTAACAGTATGCTATAAAAACAAAATTGAGACGTGGGAGATGATTCAGAAACTACCCTTTACGAACACTTACGATGATTTACAAACTATCCTCATTGTCATTTTCTTCTTCTGAAAAAAAAACCTGGTGTGAAATTTACTATCTTCCATATATATAGTAGTAATGGGAGGAGGATGGCAGTTTAAAAGACGATTAACAATGTAACCAACCAGTAGTGGTTGAACGGTTTACACTGCAATTTTGTTTGGTTTTATCATAAAGGCCCTAACTCTTATCAGGCTTCTCTGGGCCCATCGTCTCCATCATACCCGATGAGACTTTACAAGCATACAACGACTATCACAGAACTTTTCCCCACAGAGATCTTAACACTCAGTTTAAATCAAGACAACTTGAACTTCAACAATTTTAATCTAGGTCATGCAAGCCTTCTATTCTGACATCTAATTCAAGAAAGCCTCATTATTACTTCCAAGGACACAGATTGACCAATAAATTGTTTCCAACTATCTACTTCTTCGCGGAAAAGAAAAACGAACGCGTCAAAATTTTATATGGATGTACAACTCAGATTTCAGTATCAAATACATGTTCATCATAAATACATTGTTCCATAACTTATAATATTGACTTACACTAGCAATAATATTAAACAAAAAATCTGAAATATTACCTTTCGGACTTCCACTACAAGCACAAGGGACCTTAAATTTGTGAGTGAGGTCGTCCTCTTGGAAAATTCGACACTCCACTGTCTGGATCAATAGTTCGTTTTCACCCAACACTTGATTCTCCTTCTCATTCAATCGGTCTTGGATGACGATTAGGGTTTATAGATGTGAAAGAGTAAGGTTTAAAAGGGAGGTATCCATCGGTGGTTTGATGGAATTCTCTGACGTTTGGATTTCCATGATCAAATTTCACGATTTACAAAGTTTCTAGGTAGGTCTGCGCATTTTTTGCAGGTAGACGAAGAGATGGAGGCGCAGATTGTGTACAACGCAGTGACGAGATTGACTAGAACATATGATGTAAACATTTAAAATGATTTATTTAATTAAATCATAGGTTGTTTCGGGAGTAATATTTTTAGAAATCACAATAATTATTTTTTCTTGTACATTACATATTTTTTGGGAAACGCATAACATCTGTATTGTTGATTAATTAATGACACCGGATATTAATCGTCTAATTTGATAAACTATGCTGATGTTGGCGTATAAGGTTAAGCAGTATATAAATACATCTGGAGATAATTTGGATTATTTTCAGCAGGCAATAAATCAGAAATAAAGTGATTAATTTGCCCTTGTAGCGCCATCTCATGATGAATAAGGTTTAAAGATGTCATCTCATTAGGCTTCGAATTATCTTTGAAACAGTTATGGTCTATACGAAATTCCAAATGGGTTCTCATGCTTCAGAATGCACAACAATATATTCATCAAGAACGTAAATCAATTCGAAAAATTGTGTGGATTGGATGTTGGATTCAGGACTTACAAACGATGGCATGACATGTTTGATCTCTTCTCGTGTGTGACCGTAAACTTTGCACATAATACCAATCTCCTCATCCAAAATCAAATAATGCTCCCCTTGGTTGCAAAGTTTTTTTTTTTGAATTACATATCCTACCTTATCATGATAATGCTCCCCTTGGCCGTAATAATCCCACATGCTACGCACAAAAGCAAAGAGTTTTGTTTGCATCTTCAGTTTGGCCATAATAATCCCACATCCTAAACCATCTGAAAAAGAGCATATCACACGTATATGATATGCTTATTTTCAGAAGAAGCATTTCACCGAGAGTCTAGACTGCATATATAACTACAGAGAGCAAACATTTGATACTACATCTTTCAGCATCCACCTCAAAATCTTGTGATCCTCAAGCAAAGTCACCACAGGACATAACAACATTTCAGTCTTGTTGGTATGCAGTGCCGTGCTCAATTTGTCTACAAATGAAGCATGTTCATGTTACGCAAGCGTTTGCATGATACAAAGACAAAGGAAAAAGGTAAGAATGTGGAACAAAATGAGTTTACTCAAATTAAGTGTAGGTAAGGTGAGCAGAAAACATAAACATATGTTCTACCAATAGTAATTCTAAAATAATTAGAGTTGCAAAGTGTATAACTAATGTATGTGCATACAAATATGACAAGTTGTATATATGCTATAGATTTAATAAAACAATTTCAACCAAAAAAACAAGAAAAGTAAACTTATCTACAGCCAATTACCTGAGCATTCATAGAACAGATCTCATATGGTTTAAGTTTGAGCAATTGTACTGCAGTGCGTGTATGTGCAACCAAATTCAAGGTTTCAGTATCATCTTTAGTCGTGAAATCAAAAAACACCCTACACAAAGGTTCTAATTGCATGAATATACAGTACGGTCTGGTCTGGTCCGGACCGTAATTTTTATGGACCGGACTGTAATCAAACAATTTAAATGTCGAAAATTATGAAATTTGGTCTTCCCGGTCCGGACTATGGACCGGACCGTAAAGGACCAGACCGTATCGGTCCAGTCAAGTCCGGTCCACGGTCCATACATTAAAATTTTTATGGTCCGTCGGTCCGGACGGATGCCCATCCTTAAAGAAAACATAAACCAAGATCTAATATATTCCAGTTTCCACAAAAATAGTCTAAATCACCATGATCCTCATTGCTTTTCAATCCTTCGATCACACTGAGAGCATTCGTCTGGAACTTAACTCCAATGTCATTTGTAAGAATCTGCAAATGTATGATTTAGCATCAATCTATGAGCTTTAAGTAGTACAAATTCTTCATGCATTTTGTTATTTAACTGAAGCTTGTGAACTACATCAAATATTGCATCACAGAAAAGACATTTGTGTTTCAGTAGAAATGAGCTAAATAAATTTAAAGGAATCAAATACAATTAAAAGAGGCGCATCAGTGCATGCAATTAGAGACATAAGCACAAAGTTTAACACATTCCATTTATATTGTTGAGAATCAAATACAATATAGATGGATTCCCTAAAAATTAGTGTGAAATAAATAACACAAAAATGAACAAGATTAGTTATATAAAGAGGTAGAAAGAGAACATAGTTGCTCTCTTCTACATCTTCCACATCTATATACATATACTACATATACTAAAGCCGCAATTATCTCACATAAGTGTCATTCATCCAGGTATGCCACGTTATCAAATAATTATGTATATTTACCTATTCACCCTTATTCTATTTATAATTTATTTTATCTTTTATTATACAAATTTCCTAAATTATCAACCAAAATATTTCTCATTATACATGACAATATATTACTTTTTCTTACACATATTCCAACTTTAGAATTTGTTAATTTCCGTAATTAGAGTACACGAATACTCTACAACCAAAATATTTCTCATTATACATGATAATGTATTACTTTTTCTTACACATATTCCAACTTTAAAATATGTTAATTTCCTTAATTAGTGTCCACGAATTAATATTTTTTATACTTTTAGAGTGAACTTTATTATAATTTTGATTTACCTTAGACTCATGATATGGACAAAGAAAATATGTTGTATTATAATTTTCTTTTGCAATATCATAAGTCTAATCAACATTATAAAGTCCACGTCATTACTTTTACTGGAATTGTCACTTGAAAAATTGAATTATTTCATTTTTTAGTATATATATATACACATAAATAGATAGATAGATAGGTGTCTATAATTTGACAACTAATATGCAATATATGAAGTTCATATTATTTTTATTGATATACAATAGTTTGTATTATATATAGGTATTTTTATTAAATCAATGAATTAAAATAGATAATTAACTCATACTTAAAAATAAATTAAAATTAATTAATAAAGCCTCGTGCAAAGCACGGGTAAATCAACTAGTATTGCTCTGAATTGACAGCCCCTCCTTGGCTTTGTCACTTGACACTTCCGCCTTGCTTTCCGAATGATAAAGGTTCATTTGTTTTTATGCTATCATTCTCTTGTCTTCAACTGCAAGATACTTGATTTCAACTTCCATCTCTGTTTCAATCTCCGTTTTTCTTCTACTGCACTTTTATACTTCTCCACAAATCTTAAATTGATCACTTCACATCATTGATTGTACCTTCAGGCTCAGTGACTCTGGATTTTCCAATACATGAATGTTATGAGCTTGTCTCAGTGACTTGGCTTCCAAGGTGTCTGACTCACCTTTATCATCCAGAGGTTGGGGGTCTCTACCCAACTCACCGATTTTTTTAGATTCCTTCAGGAAACATATGTCAAAGTAAAGATTCATTTCACAAAAAATATGCACATGTATAAAAACATCTCCATGTATTTCTTCTGCTGCACTTTCACATTTCTCCCTAAATCTTCAACTGATCACTTCATATCATTGATTGCAGTTTCAGGATCAGCGATTCTGGATTCTCCAATACATGAATGTCATTAGCTTGTCTCATTGACTTGACTTCCAAGATGTGGCTCACCTTTATTATCCCGAGCTCGAGGATCTTTGCCCACACCCCCAATTTTTGTAGATTTCTACATGAAACATATGTCAAAGTAAAGTTATGTTTCAAAAAAAATAGGCATGTATATAAAAACTCTAGATAACCTTTCTGTTATGATTCTCTCTTGTTCACCTATTTAAATAATAAACATATATACAAATATAAGTTATACTATAAGCTTCATTCCTATCCATTGGTCTAAGCTTTATTAAGCCAGTAGTAAGGTCCTAGCAGCTACCACTCCACGTGAGATTGCAACAAACAAACTCTACCTAGTCAAATTACATCAAAGAGACATATATATTATAAAAACATGTTATCATTAAGTAAGATAAAAATATTTTCATTCCTTTCACCTATCTAAATAATTGATTTATACACAAAAAAAAAAGTAGTACTATAAACTCTCTCTTTTCGGTGCATTAGTCAACAACAATTAACATACTAAACCCCACCTTCCATAGACATGAGGAATCAATATTTCCATCTCTGTTTCAATCTCTATGTATTTCTTCTGCTACACTTTTACACATCTCCCTAAATTTTCAAGCAATCGCTTTATACCGTTGATTACATCAGTGCATGTAATTAGAGACATAAGAACAAAGGTTAACACATTCCATTTATATTGTTAAGAATCAAACACAATATAGATGGACTCCCTAAAAAATTAGTGTGAAATAAATAACCCAAAAATGAAAAAGATTAGTTGTATAAAGAGATAGGAAGAGAACTTAGCTGCTCTCTTCTACATCTTCCACATATTGGTCTGAATTGATAGTCCCTCCTCCACTCTATCACTTGACACTTACGCCTTGCTCTCTGAATGATAAATATTTAGTTGTTTTCCTGCTATCATTCTCTTGTCTTCAACTGCAAGATAATTGATTTCAGCTTCCATTTCTGTTTCAATCTCCGTGTATTTCTTAGCTGCACTTTTACACTTCTCCATAAATCTTCAATTGATCGCTTCATATCGTTGATTGCAGCTTCAAGTTCAGTGATTCTGGATTTTCCAATACATGAATGTTATAAGCTTGTCTCATTCACTTGGCTTCCAAGGTGTCTGACTCACCTTTATCATCCAGAGGTCGGGGGTCTCTGCCCAACAAATAAACTTTACCCAGTCAAATTACATCAAATGGACCGATAATTTGCTAATGATAGGATAGATCTAGAAAACAGTTTTGAAAGCTACTTGGATGACAGAAGAACCCCCATATTAAGGTTTAGAGCACCAAAACTAACTGTTCGAACCTATTTCTATTACTCCAACAGTAATAATGAAAACAAATGGGAGATCATTGTATTAGAAACAAATACACAATGGAGCTAAAAGGATGGCCACAATAAGATTATATATAATACAAATCAAATGATTTTCCCTATATGTACATTGGACTCATACCAGATGTAGTGAATATGAATAATGGGAAAAAAAGACATATATGTTATAAATAAAATTGTCCTCATTAAGCAAGATAAAAATGTTTCCATCCCTTTCACTTGTCTAAATAATTGATTTATACAAAAAAAAAGTAGTACTATAAACTTGTTTTTTTTGGTAAATTAGGCAACAGCAATCAACATACTAAACCCCACCTTCCATAGACATCAGGAATCAATAATTGCAAAGACAATCAACCCAAATTTAGTCATTTCTTACATTGACACAAAAATCAAACACAATATAGATGGACTCCCTACAAAATTAGTGTGAAATAAAGAACAGAAAAATGAAAAAAGATTAGCTGTATAAAGAGGTACGAAGAAAACTTAGTACTCTCTTCTACATCTTCCACATACCGGTCTGAATTGATAGTTCCTCCTCCGCTTTGTCATTTGACACTTCCGCCTTGCTCTCTGAATGATAAAGATTCGGTTGTTTTCCTACTATCATTCTCTGGTCTTCAATTGCAAGATACTTGATTTCAGCTTTCATCTCTTTTTTAATCTCCGTGTATTTCTTCTACTGCACTTTTACACTTCTCCCTAAATCTTCAATTGATCACTTCATATCATTGATTGCAGCTTCAAGTTCAGTGATTCTGGATTTTCCAATACATGAATGTTATGAGCTTGTCTCATTGACTTGGCTTCCAAGGGGTCTGACTCCCCTTTATCATCCAGAGGTCGGGGGTCTCTGCCCAACTCACCAGTTTTTTATATATTCTTACAGGAAACATATGTAAAAGTAAAGATCCATTGCACAAAAAATATGCACATGTGTAAAAAAATCTCCGCGTATTTCTCCTGTTGCACTTTTACACTTCTTACTAAATCTTCAATTGATCACTTTTGTACCAGATGTGGATCACCTTATAATAGATATCATATAAAATCACATATCGCCATACTTTTTTTAGCCCGCTCATCTTCATAACGGGCCATTTGGGATTTTATCTATGCATGTTGCTGAGCCAATTTCTTTTGTTTCTCATATATCACCTGTTGCTTTTCCTGCAAAAGAACAACAACAAGTTAACTATAATCACCACCACAAAGTGAAGAAACATTAGACAATCTTAAAAAGAAAAGGGAATATTTATTGAATTACAAATAACTATCAAGTATCAAGCATAAACTAATTCCATCCACAAACCAATCATTTCCCTTTATCATCCTGAAGTGTGGATCACCTTTATCATCCCGAGGTCAAGGGTCTTTGCCAAACTCCCCAATTTTTTTAGATTCCTACACGAAACATATGTCAAAGTAAAAATCCATTTCACAAAAAATATGCATGTGTATAAAAACTCTAGATAACCTTTCTGGTTTAGAGCATCAAAACTAATTATTAGAACTTGTTCTTACTACTCCAAGGGCAACAATACATAAACTGAGATCCAAGTATATTGAAGCCATGGAGACAAAAAATCGTCCAGTGATGAAAACAAATAGGATGTTGAAGCAAAGAATAGGGGGGTTGACCATTGTTAGAGAGCAAGAGATACGTACAGCGTATAAAGCATCAAGTAATAGTTTTGAAACTCTGAATATCCTATGTATTAGAAACAAATACATAATGCAGCTGAAAGGATGACCACAATAAGAGTATATATAACACAAATCAAATGATGTTACCTATATGTATATTGGACTCATACCAGGTGTAGTGAATAACGAATATGGAAAAAAGAGACATATATTATAAACAAATGGTCCTCATTAAGCAAGATAAAAATATTTTCATTCCTTTCGCCTATCTAAATAATTGATTTATACACACAAAAAAGGTTGTACTATAAACTTTTTTTTTCTGGTACATTAGGCAACAACAATCAACATACTAAACCCCACCTTCCATAGATACGAGGCATCAGTATTTATAAAGACAATCAACCAAAATTTAGTATTTTCTTACATTGATATAGACCAGAAGGAATTCCAACTTTCTGCATGAACTGGAAAAAAAGAAAACTAACCACATTAATTTATAGTCTCAATCAATAAAGAGTAAGATATTTACAATTCTCATTTAGAAACAGAAACACTTACACTAACACATTCTATTGTATTCAACTGCAAGATACTTGATTTCAGCTTCCATATCTATTTCAATCTCCGCGTATTTCTTCTACTGCACTTTTACACTTCTCCCTAAATCTTCAATTAATCGCTTCATATCCTTGATTGCAGCTTCATGTTCAGTGATTGTGGATTCTCCAATACATGAATGTCATTAACCACATTAGTTTATAATGTCAAACAATAAAGAGTAAGATATTTACAATTCTCATTTAGAAACAGAAACACTTACAATAACTCAATCTCTTGTCTTCAACTGCTAGATACTTGATTGCAGCTTTAAGTTCAGTGATTGTGGATTCTCCAACACATGATTGTCATTAACTTGTCTCGTTGACTTGGCTACCAAGGTGTGGCTCACCTTTATCATCCAGAGGTCAATGGTCTCTGCCACTAATTTCTAAGTCACAGGCCCTCATCTATGCTTTGACCGAATTCAGATGAGGTTGAACCTCGACTTTCTTTTCAAAGATAATGCCGTATAATTATCCTCAGTTTTGCACTTCCCATTTCCTAAAGCTCAAGTCATTTCTCAAGACATTTTAATTACTCCAGAACCCTAATTAACCAATATACATAACAAACTTTAGTCTTACATTTTCATAGCCCCATCAATATGGATGAACATATCACACAATATTCGACTGTAGAATATTAATCAACATAAGCTTTTTACAACATTATTCAGCAGGTTTGCCATTTTTTCTCAAATCATTAAGAATTCAAAAACAAACAATACATAGAATACAAACAATAGTACATAAAACCCTAATTAAACCCTATTTAACCTAACAGGCGGAATGACAAACATAGGTAAAAAATTCAATAAAACAACCAATACATGGAAACATATAACTCATAATCATAAAAAAAAATGCACAAACTCAAGCCAATCATAAAAAAAAAACAGAATGCACAAACTCACACCTGAAATCATAAAAAGGACGAAAGGAACAAAATAGAAGATTAGTTTTTTTTACCCGTATCAAGACTGCGCCGCAACAACACAAAAAATGGGAAACCCCGGATG
This sequence comes from Rheum nobile, assembly GCA_027886185.1. Lineage (NCBI taxonomy): Eukaryota > Viridiplantae > Streptophyta > Magnoliopsida > Caryophyllales > Polygonaceae > Rheum > Rheum nobile. Next base: position 709,891 of record WOAB01000207.1, on the reverse strand, counting down.
AGAAGTGTACAGAAAAACGAGATCCCAAATCAGATAGCAAACAAAGCCAATTCGGAAACCGACATCGCAGAAAAACATGGCAAAGGAGAAATTCGGAAAAGATCCCACGATAGACGATGCAGACGCCAAAGGAAATGTTGGAGGAGATTCGAAAACCGACATCGCAGAAGAAGATGGCAAAGAAAGAATCCGAAAAAGATCCCACAACAACTGATGGAAAAGATGAATAAAATAGTGTAAAAGACGGAGGAATCGAATATGGAAGCATGAGAATGGAGAGCGGTGAGAACTGGGAAGAGAACGACAGCGGTGGTGGCAAGATAAAGGCAAAGCAGGATAACACGGAGCAAAACAACTAAACCCTAGATTCCTCATGCAACAAAAAGGCCAAAAGGCCCAACCTAAAACAAATACTGAATACAAACAAAATAAGGGCCATTGTTCATTTGAGGCAGCTTGCCTTTTATATTAGTATAGATTACAATTTACATTAACTTTTATCTATATCAATCTTCTTAATTACCAAATATAACTTATCATATGTATCATGAAATTCTATTTACTAGAATATGATAAACGAATAAGGAAATAAGTATTTTCTACCACACATATAATTAAAAAAAATATGATAAATAATAAAAGAATGCGAGTATTTTCAATAATACTTAATTATACGTACACCTATAATTTAATATAACGTGTATATTAACATTTTATGATATTTAATATAAAAATATAGTCATCACATAGACATGCTTAATTAAATAATTAATCTTACGCCTAGAATGTAACCCATAATACTTTTGTTTATATATATATATATATATATGTGTGGGGTTTGGACCATAATATGTATCCTAATTCAACTTAATATATAGCAATTTTTTTTGACAAATATAACTTACCATATATATAAAAAATTCTATTTAATTGGATTTAATAAATGATATAGCTTATTAATATATTTTCATTCTATGTTTATCACCGTACAATTCATGAATGATATAAACTTTTAAAACTTCTACATGTTATATTTATTTCATGAATATATTTTGTAACATTTTATTATCTTTTTTATTTAAAATAATTATATTATATTTATATTTTATATTATATTATCTTCTATTATATAAACCTTCAATTCTACCTTGAATTTTCATAATCTCTTAATACACCTTATCAATCACTTAAATTAAGAAATTGTTCTTTTAGTATTTTTGTGTAGTTTTCATACATATTCAATAAGGTTTAACTCTCAATTTGTCTCCTTTTTTTATAAATTTTATTTTAAATTTTTATATGCATATTTTTTACCTCCATTAAACGTGTTCATTTTTTACTAATTAGCTTTACACCCTTCAAATTTACTATAAATTACATGAACTTTTTTATTTTTTCACATTATACATCCAAATTAACTTTATGAAATGTATAGTATATTTTCAGTTATTCGATTTTAGATGGAACATGTTACAATAATAATATCAATTATGTGTATGTCACCAAATTTTTACCTTATATGGAATAAATCATTCTCATATGTGCAAAAATAGTGTGACTTTTTAACACCCTACTCATTACTTTAATAACATACATTATATTTATTTTTAAGCAGTCTAATCTTCCCATATATTTAGCATCGTAAAACAACATAATCTACTATATAACTACTAAATGCAAATCCCTACTGAGCCACATGGCACTCTAAGAATGCATCATTTCGTTTTTGCCGCGTGGCACTATATTAGCAATTTAGACACGTGTCAATCAATCCGTAATTTTTAAATCACTTATTTTTTTCCTTAAATCGAAGATATGCCAGTATATTTGCATAATTGATAACATGAATATTTATCAGATACAGTTTCAATAAATATGAATATTTATTTATACTAATTTCATATGATAAAAGATTTGGATAGGCACAAATTAAAACTATAGTATATTTGATTGTAAATCGATCAGAAGAAACATTAATAAATGTCTTTTTTAATTACCACATACATTCTAAAACCAAAAAAATAAAGGCAACATGCACTGCTATGACAAATAAACAATAATACATGCAAGATTAAATCTGCACTGCAATTGCGAATTTACATGCAATAATAAACTTGCATAAACAAATAAAATGAAATGTTGCGTCTGAAATAGTATTTAATTTTCGATTTTGTGCTCTTTCAACTTTTGGATTATTCGTGCAATTCAGATTTGCTTCCACTTTCATCACCTGCAGAATAAAACCTGCATAATCAAATATTCACGTAATATTATGCAATCACGATTATATCCAATTTGAGCTTCTGAAATATTAATCAGGTTCCATTGTATTGATTTGGGAATCTAAAATATTCTTCAATCTGAATTATATGCAATCACGTATAATATTCACATATATTCACGTAATATGTAGAATTATATGACAACTAAAAAGAGGCAGAATGCTGTGTGGTATTTAAAACCTGCATAATCAAACATGCATAATCAAATATTCACGTAATATGCTTCTTGCAATATGAATTGATAACTTCCAAACAAGATGCATTAATTTTGTGTTTAATTATTCACGTAATATGCAGAATTATATGACAACTAAAAAGAGGCAGAATGCTGTGTTTGGTATTTAAAACCTGCATAATCAAATATTCACATATATTCTGCAATCTGAATTATATGCATAATAAAACCTGCATAAGCAAATATTCACGAAACTTTATGGAATCACGATTATGTCCAAATTGAGCTGCTGAAATATTAATCACTTTCCATTGTCTTGATTTGAGAATCAAACCTACATAATAAAATATTTACATATATTCTGCAATGTGAATTATATGTAGAATAAAACCTGCATAATCAAATATTCACGTAATATTATGCAATCACAATTATATCCAATTTGAGCTTCTGAAATATTAATGACTTGCCATTGTATTGATTTGAGAATCTAAAATATTATGCAATCTGAATTATATGCAATCATCACGTATAATATTCACATATAAAATCTGCAATCACCTATAAAACTAGAGTCTTTCACAGTTAGAGAGCATTTCGACATTCATCAAGTATGTATACTGCATATTTAATTTTTTTCTTTCAGTACTGAACTTTAATATGCATTTTCAATTTTTTTTATTTCATTCATAATTACTGGTTTCGTATACTACAGATTTCAGTTTTTTTATTTCATTACTGAACTTTAATATGCAATCTCAATTTTTTTCTTTCATTCTTAATTACTGGTTTCGTACACTGCAGATCTCATTTTTTTTCTTTCAGTACTGAACTTTAATATGCAATCTCAGTTTTTTTCTTTCATTCATAATATGCAATCTCAGTTTTGTTATCAGTTTTTTTTCTTTCATTCATAATTATTGGTTTCGTATACTGTAGATTTCAGTTTTTTTTAATTCTTTACTGAACTTTAATATGCAATCTCAATTTGTTTTCTTTCATTCTTAATTACTGGTTTCGTACACTGCAGATCTCATTTTTTGTCTTTCAGTACTGAACTTTAATATGCAATCTCAGTTTTTTTCTTTCATTCATAATATGCAATCTCAGTTTTGTTATCAGTTTTTTTTCTTTCATTCATAATTACTGGTTTCGTATACTGCAGATTTCAGTTTTTTTATTTCTTTACTGAACTTTAATATGCAATCTCAATTTTTTTCTTTCATTCATAATTACTGGTTTCGTACACTGCAGATCTCAATTTTTTTCTTTCAATACTGAACTTTAATATGCAATATCAGTTTTGTTATCAAATTTTTTTCTTTCATTCATAATTACTGATTTCGTATACTGCAGATTTCAGTTTTTTTATTTCTTTACTGAACTTTATAATGCAATCTCAATTTTTTTCTTCCATTCATAATTACTGGTTTTGTACACTGCAGATCTCAATTTTTTTCTTTCAATACTGAACTTTAATATGCAATCTCAGTTTTTTTCTTTCATTCATAATACGCAATCTCAGTTTTGTTATCAGTTTTTTTTTCTTTCATTCATAATTACTGGTTTCGTATACTGCATATTTCAGTTTTTTTATTTCTTTACTGAACTTTAATATGCAATCTCAATTTTTTTCTTTCATTCATAATTACTGGTTTCGTACACTGCAGATCTCAATTTTTTTCTTTCAGTACTGAACTTTAATATGCAATCTCAGTTTTTTTCTTTCATTCATAATATGCAATCTCAGTTTTTTTTTTCATTCATAATTACTGGTTTCGTATACTGCAGATTTCAGCTTTTTTATTTCATTACTGAACTTTAATATGCAATCTCAATTTTTTTCTTTCATTCATAATTACTGGTTTCGTACACTGCAGATGTCAGTTTTTTTCTTTCATTCATAATATGCAATCTCAGTTTTGTTCTCAGTTTTTTTTCTTTCATTCATAATCATAATTACCGATTTCAGTTTTTTCTTTCATTCATAATCACGTATAATAAACTTAACTGGCAAACAAAAAACTGAACCCTAAATCAAAAAACTGTAAATTAAACTTAACTGGCAAAGTTTATATTAGTCCTTAGTTGTGTTTATTTAGGTCCAATTATAATTGTATGCTTTATTTAAATTTTAATTGTTTTTTTTATATTGTTTTGTAGCTATGTCAAAACAAGTACAAGAAATTCAGGATATTACGGGTAGCCGAGGAAATTATGAATTAAAGGTTCGAGTAATTCGAATGTTTAAAGTTCCTAAGAAAGAAGATTGTACCCAATTCAGTACAACTGAACTAATTTTAATGGATGAAAAGGTATAGTTTATATTGTGTACCTTATATTTAATTATTATTTATATATATCAAGTAATATTATATTTATTTTTCTTTCAAGGTGATAAAATACATGCAGTTCAATAATTAAGGAAGGAGGTGCATTTTCTTTGTCAAACTTCGGAGTCGTTCTTTATGATATAGCTTTCAAGTTTGCTAATCATAAATACAAGATTATATTTTACCGCAACACAACAATCAAGTCATGTTCATCTATTTCTGTTCCTATTCATGGATTCAAATTTGTTTAATTTGAAAAAATCTTGGACGAGTCACTGGATCAAGGATACGTTTATGGTTAGTATTTGTTTAAATTTTATATATGAATATATTTGAACTAATATTGTTTTATTATTCTATTTTACACAAAATGTTTATTATTGTGTAGATGTTAATGGTCAACTGGTTGGAATTGGTGACAACATTGTTTCCTTTACTAACAAAAACGGGAAAGACGGTAAAAGGATAAATCTACAATTGATAGATACAAGGTAATAAAACACTCACTGCGTATTTATTATATGATATGTATGTGTCGATGATAAATTTCTGTTATTACATAATTAAAATTTCTGTTATTACATATTTCACAATTTCTATACAATTTAAATTTCTGTTATTACATAATTAACTTTGTTTATACAAATTAAATTCTGTATTTATGTTTTAAATTTTTGCATTGTATTTTTATTAAGTAGATTCAGTTTGTTATTTTTTGTACTTGATATAATATATTTATTATATATATGCATTGTAGTTACATAGAAATTTGTATTGTAATTTGTCTTTCACTGTTTTTTCTGAAATCAGAATAATGTACCTGATTACATTGTAATTTGTTTTTGTTTTTCATTGTAATTTTTTTTTTCTGTTATTACATAATTAACATTTTTTTATATTTCTGCATTGTAATTTGTGTTGTTTTATACAGGAATAATGTCATCAATTGTACACTATGGGATGATTATGCAGAATTATGTCGGCCATTTATTGGCACTTCACCTCAGAATTTCGTTGTTGTTATAATTCAGTTTGGAAAAGTAGGAAAATGGAATAATGCACCTAATGTGTCAAATGGTTATCATGGCACAAAGATTTATTTCGATGATGATAGTGTTTGTGAGATTTCTAAATTCAGAAAAAGGTAATACTATTTGTATTAAGTTAAACAAAATCTAAAATAATGATGTGATATTTAGTTTAATATAAACTATACTAATCCTTTTGTTATGTAGTTTTTTAGAAAAAGAAGGTTCAAAAAGTGTACAAAGTTGTGTACAATTAGCAAGTGAGCCTTCGTATTCTCAAGCCGACCTTTTCTTAAATGTGGATGCTCGAAAAACATTAGATGAACTTTACGAACATCTTCACAAACGTGGAACGGTTAGTTTATAAATATAGTTGTTTAATTTTTGTAATAAGTATTTTTGCAATTTATTTTAAATTATTGTTCAACTTGTATGAATTTTATATTTTAAGTAATCTAATTATAATAATATGATATTTGTTTTAGGTTCTCCAAGCTATTACTCTTGTCACTATTGATCATATTGATGACTCTTATGGATAGTACTATAACTCTTGCAAACGTTGTAAAAGCAAGGTGCAAGTTCAAGAGGAGAAGTTTTGGTGCAAAAAATGTGATAACTTGGTTAACTATGCAGTCCCAAGGTATTGTACACATATTTGTTTTCGTATATTGTTTATGGATAAGTTATTCATTGCTGTTTTTTATGCAGATTTAGTGTTAAGGTTAGTGTAATTGACGGGACAGGTACCGCTCAATTCACTATATTTGATAGGGAAATTGCTCAATTTTTAAAGAAAACAGTTACAAGCATTACTGAAACCACAAATAAGGTAAATTATGTTCATTATATTCCCTAAATATCATTCTTAGTTCTTTATTTATATCATATATATATATATATTAGTATATTTAAATTTAAACATTGTTATATTTTTTAGGACGAGGACATCAATACAATCCCAAATGATTTAAACGTACGTTTTATTGAACAAAAAAATGTTATTCCGCGTTCTTATTTCATAATTTAATATTAGTCGTCTTCCATCACCTTCGGCATATACAGTGACAAACATGATTGACGATTCAAGCTTAATCTCAAAATTTGAGGAATTCTCTATAGAATCTGAGGTATGTTACCTAAGTGTTGCTGATTTTTAATTTTTTAATTTTTTACATTATTATGTTTTATTACTTATACAGTTTTGACAATTTCTTTTATGTGTAAGAAAACATGGAATCGTACACTCTAAAAAACGATGTTGTATCAAAAGTGTCATCAAATGAAATGGCGAGCCCCCCCATAAGCGTTGCTATATAAACATCGATGAAGATGAGGAAAGTGCTAAATCGGAAGAAGAGGAGAGTATTAAAGTTGATGATTATCCTATAACAAATCATGGGGATAACTCAACTACGAGGAAGAGGATTACATTGAAGAAAGTGAAGAAGGAAAAGCTTGATGATTGAAGTATTTTTTTTATTAAGGATTTATGCTATTCAATTGTTTAAAGTATGAGTTACTGTTTTCATTGCGTTAAGTGACTATTACATTTTTTAGGTTTGAGTGATTGCTTTAAGTATTCAGTGAATTGTTGCAGAATTTAGTTATTGCATATTTGTTTTCGGTTAATTAACTATTGCATTTTTTACGGTATAACATAGATTTTGTTTCACAACATGTTTGTTTAGATTATTGGTATTGCAAATTATACTACTTTTTCTATTTTCAATGGATCTCAACATGAAATACCAATCCTAACAACATTCATCTACCATCTTTGTCCATGTATTCTTAGAAATATCAATATTTTCGTATATTGACAAAAACAATGAAAATATTTTATTTTATTTAATAATACGAATATTCAAGATATAACAACAATAATTAGGTTAGTTGGGTTTAAAACTCCGAATATAAGTTCATACACATGTTGATTTAATGTTAAAGTTTAATATTTAGATTTACGGTTTACGTTATAGTGTTGAGGGTTATAAATTTTTTTGTTTAGGTTTTAGGTTATAAGTGCATACACATGCTGATTTTATATTTAGGTTTTATGTTTAGGGTTTAGGTTTAGGTTTTGGGAATTATAATTTCAATTAAATTATGTAGAAGTGCATACACATGTTGATTTTTTTTATTACAATTTAGGTGGACGTTTATTAGTTATGGTTTAGGTTATAGTATTGGGGGTTATCTGTTGAATTACACGTGTTTAATATTGGTTATTTCAATTAAATTATGATTACAGAATATAATATTTATATTAAATAGAGACATTATAATTTTCACACATGTGATGATATAAAAAATTTCCTTACGTGATTAATGAATATTTTTGTTTAAGTCATTGGACGGGAAACATTATAATTTTGTGATTAATGAAGATTCATCGAGATTTCTTCATTTACAAAGTATAGGAATTTCTATTACCAAATTTATGCTATAATAAAATTATATTCAATAGATATGAAGTGCCCTTATCCATTAATTGCATAATTTCCGTAAATGTATATATTATGATTACAGAATATAATATTTATATTAAATAGAAACATCATAATTTTCACATATGTAATAGAAACATTAGAATTTCCATAGTTTTCACATTGTAATGATATAAAAAATTTCCATAAAAGTATATATCCATTAATTGCAGTCATTGGACGGGAAACATTATAATTTTCATCGGTAATTAAAATAGATTATTTTTACAAATGTAAAAAAAAATTAACAAATTCCGTGCAGGACACGGGTATTACACTAGTTCTTATAATATTGTATTCATATTAGTCAATAATAAATTATACAATAAAGATGATTCACGTCTAAATATATATAGTCTATATTTACCCAAACCCGTGCAGCGGTGCAGGGCACGGGGCATATGTTAGTATGTCTCTAAATTGGGGAAGATTATAAGATATAGTGATGATTGTGAAATATCATTCTGATCGTGTCTTAAAATTGACAATTTGATTGTTGCTCGTCCACAGTCATTTCCAGAATATGTTGCTAATATTTTGATGTAAATTGTCTTCGAACCATAAAAAGTTGTGTTTCTAAATTGCTTGTGACATTAGTACATCACAGTTAGTCTTGCCTCCTGCTGGTGGTTTTAACTTGAATTTTGATTCCTATATTCAAATTCGTATTGTGGGATTAGAGGTTGTACAGTGTAATTCTACATTTCTACTAGTGCGACAACTTATGGAGTCTACAAGGAAAATATGCAAAATTTGTAACACCTCCAACTTATGTAAATGTCACACGTAAGTAACTTCAGGCTTTAAAGTCCAAAGTCACCTTATGCTTTAATCCGAACAATTAATGCGTAAATACATTGATAACAAAGAAATAATAGCAGAAGACTTGTGAAGCTAGCTAATACTTAATTGTTATTAAAATTTCTCCCGTAAATTGAGAATGGTAGTTTTACAAAACAATATGAAATAAGAGCGGAATACTTCATATCAACCCTAAATACATGACTAGGTGATATAGATATAATAGCATAAGAAGATTAAATCAATACTAAACAATTTCATAATATTACTTTGAATCACAACTTCAACTACAAGCCTTCTCCTTCGATTCGTTACTTCAAGATAGCCTGGGACGAATGACTGATATGCCGTATGGGACGGATGACATCAGTCGACCATGCAAGGAAAAGGAAAGGATAATTAGTCTAATGAAAGACTATACAAGAGTATTTATGTGAAGTTCTGTGTAGTCGTATATAGTTATTACCTTTGTTTCTCGAATAATACTCGATAAACGGTATATAACTACTATAATTCTACTAAAACATAGAAAATGTATGATTCAAGAGAAGACTTTATAGGATTTTTTGTGTTTGTTTGGGAACATTTACAATTATAACACATCAAGATTTTTAAAACGACTTCTTTGACTAATTGGGTTCTCAACCAACCTCACCGCATGCGTGTTGTGCAAATTCAAATTGGAAAGATGACTTACTTAGACAAGATCCCGAGCGGTTTCCACATTGTACTTCTCGCCCGAAGTTGATTAATTATGTGCGTAAAGGCATTTATCTTATTTAGTTCCAAAAACGTGCATTTACGTTAATTTTTTTAATCCATACCATCTCGACACGAGAAATATCAAGGGATGAATCCCGAATAACGGCACTAGCTAAGTGCACCACCACTTATATTCAAATAAGGGTACGGTCATGACCAAAAGTACTAGGGCAAAATCTATCTAATACTGTTATAAAAAAATAGTTAAACCTCGTGAGTTATATAGCATTCCTACTTCCTACGAATACTCATGCTAACTAAACATACAAGTCCACACCAAAGTTCAACTATCATCCTATGGTAATAATATTATAAACACAAGTATCATTTCTTGCAATATATACAACCCAGTATATGATTCATATTTTACCACACCATTATATTAAACAAGTTCTCAAACACAATATTGAAATATTTATCTCAACTTAATTAGACCAATTAATTAATTTTCAATTAAGAAAAATATGGAATAAATTAATAGGGAACCGCCACTTGCCTCAGATTAAGATGTCGGTTGAACAGCATAACTTCGTACGGAAGAAAGTTGCTCTAAACCAACAATCTGGATTCTTGGTTCGTTCTCGTTCCCAATAGCGATTCGGAGACGTATCCATATTACTCAAAAATAAATTATAATTAGATAATTTATCCATTAACGGAAATTGAATGTTACTCATATCAATTAAACTAAATTGAGTTAAGCTTAACTAAATCAATTATCGGATAACATTATGATTATTTCCTTTAATCATAAATCAACAACCTAATTAAAATAAATTGACCAAAATTAATCTATTTTAACCCTTATTAATAAATGTAATTATTCATAAACTGTATGAGCACATTTTATAATTTAATTACCTCATTAACTGAAATAGGTAATTTTAATTAAAATTAATCCAACTAAATTAAATAAACTAATATTCCTAATTATATATTTTACCCAATTAATTATTAAATTACCCTATTAATTATTAAATAAACCTAATTATATTAAAATACCCGGATTAATAAAAATGGAAAAAATTACAAAAATGCCATTGTCATCAACCTTTGCCCGCTACTGTTCACGCGTAAGGAGGAGGCTCAACGGTGGCTCTTTGGGTGCAGGACCGGCACTAATGGATGCGGGGAGTCGAGGAGAGTCGAATTGGCGGAGAATGGTGGCGGAAGGTGGCCGGATTTATCGAAAAACAGAAGAGAGGTTCAAGCGAGCTCGAGAGAGTTTTTGACACAATTGCATGCAATTTGACAATGGTATGGGTCCAATTTATAGCGGGGAACAACCCATAACTCAACCAACACAATAGAGCAACTTACGCCCTCCAATTGATTCGGATATCAACGAATTTTTTAGAATTAAATTCGACCGAACCAAAACGACGTAATTGGTTTTCGGATTAAATCTCGGGGTTTACGCCATTAATCACGCCAATTAAATGAGGTCTATGACGTGTGACGTCCTAATCTACGATCTCCATGGATTAATTTGAACAAACGATCCAAAATTGGGTCGAATTTCACCATGGAAATGAGCTCCAAGTCGCGCGGCTGAAGGTTGAAGAAGTTGGGGGAGAATCGCGGTCGGGGCTCCTTACTTAAGCTTAATTACGAATTTTTGCCCAACTTTTTATGTTGTGGTAAAAATATCCCTATTTTAAATTCAAAAATTATAAAAAAAAATCTAAACTTATTTATAATAATATTATCCTGAATTTAATTATACATTTAAATTCAAATATATGGAGAAGATAATCAATTGACCCAATAAGATATGTAGTCTTATTTACTTCCATAGGTGATAAGGTATTTAATATCCCCACAAAAACTAATTGGTGTCTCTCTCTTATTCATTGAATTCTCATTCTAAAAAACTCTAGTCATCATTAACACTTGGTGATATCTGACTTGAGCGTAAGATAGGCTTTAGGGGAGATTCAGCCCTTCCGTTGACTGGTGTTTTTGGGGTGTTCGTCGGACTCAAAGAAAGTTTAGGCTCGTCAAAGTTGCAGGATCTCGTCGTCATCATCAATAATTATTGTGGTACAAATTTATGTTACCACGCTTGGTAAGACACCACTTGAAGAAATGTAATCCAATATGAAGTCTTATGTAATTAATTTTTAACACACCATTTATTTATTCTCTTAAAGATGGATATATACTATAAGTTCCTATTAAAATTATTCTAAAATTGGTAATTACTTATATTTTAGCACTGATTAATAATTTATCACCCATTAGTAGACTTATATTAGATCTATTGTTTTGTTGATTAATTAAGGAAAAATCACCAAAAATAATCCTAACTCTGATTAGTAGTCTAAAAATAATCTCAACTTTTAAATCAACTAAAAATAATCCTAACTTTCAATCCATTAACCAAAAATAATTCCAATGATTTTTTCGATTGAGTTTCCGACTAATTCGATGATAACATGACACCTATGAAGAGATATTGTACAAAGAATAATCGTTTACCGCGTCCAACTACGAAAAAACCCTCGAATACACGTCATCAAATTAGTCGAAATCTCAATTGAAAAAATCATTGAGATTATTTTTGATTTATAGGTTGAAAGTTGAAATTATTTTTAATTGAATTGAAAGTTGGAGTTATTTTTTATCTACTAGTGAAATTTGTGATTATTTTTAATGAATTTTCATTAATTAATTAGAAAAAAAAAGAAAACAAAAGGTAGAGATTGGACGGTGATGGAATGAAACAGAGACCCACTCACTCACACAAACTGAATTTGTTGAGTTAAATGGAAAGCTTAAAACTGAAAGCATATATAAGAAGAATCGATGACGGATAATTCGGCAATCCGAGGATCCCACTCATTTCCATATCTCCTACACACCCCGACAAAGACAAAATATAAAAGAAAGGGACGCTCTGGTGCATAAATCTCTTAAGATATATATAGAATACAATTTTTCATTATAGGATGAATAAGAACGACGGTCCAAATAGAGCATACCATGGAACAAAAATAAAAAGCAAGGGTGTTAGATAAAATGAAACGGTGGCATTTTTGAAATTTCGAACAAAAAAAAGGATAAAAAGATGATTCTACCCCTCACCATTAAAACAACCCAAAAAATCTCACACGCTCATTCTTTCTCCTTCCTTCGTTCCTGATTCTCCCCTAACTCTAAGCAGCTCTTCGCCTTCTTCCTCGCTCTCTTCCTCCGCGTCTTCCACCGTGCATTCCACTAATCTTTGTACGTGCATCACCTTCATCCTCGTCCGTCCATCTTCGCCGTCGTGATTATCGCTACTCGCACCGTCTTATACCGTACCGACCAATGCTTTTCCACCATAGACGTGGCCGAGCGCCTCCGTCGCTGGCGAAATCCTCCCTTCCGACAACCTCCTAGGCGCTAGGCTCCTATCCTCCCCCACCAGACGCACCGGAAACTCCACAAGTGGGGGTGTTGGTGTTGAACTGTTGATGTTGTTTTTGGAGGCGAAGATGCCCTCGTTAGTTTAATCTTGAGAACAAGGTAAATCTTGCAATTAGTATCTCAAATTGTTAAATTACTAATAATTAAGTTGAATTTGTAGTGCTCGTGTAATTTGAGCTTTGAAAGTGGCTTTTACTGCCTTAAAAGAATTTTCTTGGTCAGTCTTCAGAATCTCAAATTCCTTTATGATGGATTCAGGTCAAGTGTTACTGACAATGGACTTGGGATTATCTGCAATGTATTACCTCAGACTCTCTCAAGGCTACTCCTTGCTCTCTGCCCAAATGTCTCCTCTAGTAAGTCTCATACCCTGTCTTGGCTCTCTCTGGTTTTATTAATTAATGCTTGGGTTTTTTCTATTATTGCAATCTAGTTTTAAACCTGGTATTTCTATTCTTCAGGTGGAATTTAGTTTGTCACAGCTCAATTGCCTCTCCTAGAGCTTATGGATTGTGGAATGACCATATGTGACCCTGATTCTGAATCATTAGCTGATGATAACTTAATTGGTTCTGAAATTCAAAGTACACCTAATAGCAAACTACACCTTAATCATCAGAAGCTTATCATTAAACATGATCAGCTGAAAAAACTCAGCTTGTGGGGTTGTTCAGGCTGGGATGTAAGTTCATCTTTTTCTTCTTTTGCTTTGCATACAGTAGCCTCTCCCTCCTGTTTCTGAATTGTATAATGATATTGTTTGCAGGCTCTATACTTGAACTGTGTAGAGCTAAATGACCTGAACCTGAACTCCTGTACTAATTTGCACCCAGGTATGCTTCTTGGTTCACTTTGTAAGTTAGGTTAATACTAGTGGGTTTATTCGATATTTCCTGACATCTCTGTTTTACAGATAAGTTACTTCTCCAGTGTCCCAATATAGAAAGTGTTCATGCATCTGGGCGCTCTACCATTTGAGCCTACTACTATTTTGAGGTTCATAAACCTTACAATAAAGGTTCATGATTTTTTTTTGCAAGTTCATGAGTTTTGTCTTATAGTTCATTAGTTTTGTTTTGCAGGTTCATGAGTTTTATCTTTCATGTTCATGAGTTTTTTATATAGCTATAGCTTCATAAGCTTTATCTTGCAGGTTCATGAATTTTTGTTACAGGTTCATGAGTTTTAACTTACGGGTTCATGAGTTTTAACTTGCAGGTTTATGAATTTTCTTTCCGGATTTATTAGTTTTCTATGCAGAATGCTGGATAGACAACTGTTTTATAGGGCTTGAGATGTCTATCTGTTAGACAAAGTGTTTGAATCATTTGATTAATTATCATGAACCTAGCTAGTTTTTAATAAAACCTAGGTTATTTATACTCTTAGACTTGAATGTAAAGCTTTGATTTTGGGTTTGTGCAGTTCGTCTTTCATGTGCTGAATTTGAATGACAAAAGGCTGAAATTGTGTATTGGTTGTCATAGCCTATTATTAGCTCAAATGGTAGAGCAATGTGTTTATTCACATGGATGTGGGTTCAAATCCCTCATAGGCTACATTTTAGAGGTTGATAAACCCTACAAGTGAAGTTTAAGCCGATATCTTGCATGTTCATGAGTTTTGCCTTACAGGTTCATGCATTTGAACTTGTAGGTTCATGAGTTTTAACTTGTAGGTTCATGAGTTATGGCGTATAGGTTCATGAGTTTTATTTTACAAGTTTATGAGATTTTTCTAAGGTTCATGAGTTTTAACTAGCAGGTTCATGAGTTTTGTCTTACAGGTTCATTAGTTTTATTTTACAGGTTCATGGGTTTTTTCTGAGGTTCTTGAGTTTTTTTATCTTGCAGGTTCATGAGTTTTTTATCTTGTAGTTTAATAAGTTTTACCTTATAGGTTCATGAGTTTTAACTAGCAGGTTCATGAGTTTTATCTTATAGGTTCATTAGTTTTGTTTTACAGGTTCATGGGTTTTTTATGAGATTCTTGAGTTTTTTTATCTTGCAGGTTCATGAGTTTTTTATCTTGTTGTTTAATAAGTTTTATCTTATAGGTTCATGAGTTTTAACCTGCTAGTTTTTTATCTTGTTGTTTAATAAGTTTTATCTTATAGGTTCATGAGTTTTAACTTGCAAGTTCATGAGTTTTAACTAGCAGGTTCATGAGTTTTGTTTTATAGGTTCATTAGTTTTGTTTTACAGGTTCATGTGTTTTTTCTGAGGTTATTGAGTTTTTTTTTATCTTGCAGGTTCATGAGTTTTTTATCTTGTAGTTTAATAAGTTTTATCTTATAGGTTCATGAGTTTTAACTTGCAAGTTCATGAGTTTTAACTAGCAGGTTCATGAGTTTTGTCTTATAGGTTCATTAGTTTTGTTTTATAGGTTCATGAGTTTTTTCTGAAGTTCTTGAGTTTTTTTATCTTGCAGGTTCAATTTGTCATGACCATGACTAGGAAAAGATATAAGCTGCCATTGGAGAGCTTGGCAGAAGCTAAAAGAGAGTTAGAAAGGGTTGAGAGAGTAAGGAAGAATAAAGAGAAGAGTTAAGAAAAGAGAGGTAGAGACTATGGATAGAAAGTGATTTGATTAATATTTACTGGATATCTCCCAATTACATCATTTAAGGTATTTATACCCTATATTGCACATACATGACATTACTCCCCTCTTATTAAGCTTTGTCCTCAAAGCTTATTACAAAGAAAATGAGGTAAAGTATAGCTAATTTGACAACTAAATAGGACAATGAAACCAGCTTGGACAAATTGACAATGAAAAACCAAATGAAGCCCCTGCCAATTGCCTGATCAACCAACCATCAGAATACACTCATGAACAATTGCAGTATACAAAACCAACCATCAGAATCAATTTATCTCACTACGTTGTGCACAATATGCAACAAAATTCAGATGCACACTTGCATCAACTGAAGTCGATGAAGCCCTGCATTGACCTTAACTGAAGCCTATACCAACCAAAAAATTCAGCAACCTCTTGCATCAACTTGCACAATAATGCAAACCTGCCTAGAATAGCAAATGTCCAACATCAAATGTCATAACCCCAAATCAGGAAGAGGAATCACACCCTTCACACTCAGCAACTGAGATCATGCCTAATAGGCCAAAAATCAGCAAGTTGTCCACATTCAACCCAAAAATCAGCAAGTACTGAGGTATTGCCTGGATCCAGGATCGTGCAATTAATGTCCAGCCACCACCTTGCAAATGTCCATTGAGGTGTCAAACCCATTTAACAACCCATTTACTTGCCTGGAAAAAATTCAAAGCTGAGATAAATGATATACAGCAGGGAGGAACGATCGGAACTGGGCATATACACTTTGAAAATGACGATGCGCAGAACAACAGTAAGGAGACTAATTGCCATTGTCATCCTCTTGAAACCTTACAATGCCCGGATAAAAAACTAGGATAACCAAGCTCTCCACTCTAGTAGTGTATAATGAAAGCGCAATTTATTTCCCTAGATCAAACACAAATAAGCTAGAACAGTCGATCGACCCGAAGACTTTATCCAGAGTACTCGACAGGTCAACAAAAGTATCAACATCGACAGTTTGTTTCTCGAACATTTTAACAAACACCTTTTGTGCAGGGAAATTTACCAAGAAATCAATTGAACACACCTTCAAATCAGCCCCCCCTAATTTCAATAGTTGCAGTCGAAGTATCAACCCATTCACTAATTTCGTCCGATTCGATATCAAGTACCATAGGCTCCAAAGATTTGTGAATTACCTCTAGCTGTTCTGGTTTCGAATAGACCGATGGAATTTGGGACTGCAATTTTGGGCTTGCTGAAGTGTCACTTTGTAACACCTCCACCTGGATGGATCCTCCTAAGCCAAATTCAGTGAAAGAACTCCTAAGCCAAATTCATTATGTATAGAATCACGCCGGCGCTCCAGACGTCCACCTTCTCATTATACTCCCTCCCGACCAACACCTCCGGCGCAACGTAGTGACGTCGCACATCGACAATTGTTCCCCGTCAGCGTCGACGAACCACTCGGCGGAGCCGAAGTCGCAGAGCTTGAGTCGGTCGCGCAATTGATCCTTCCACGCCTTCTCTCGCCGCCGCCGGGAAGGAAGACCGGCGGACTGATCCGGTTGATTTCTCTCCCTTCTTGCACCCGATGTACCACTCGACGGAGGATTTGGCCCGATTTCGGGAGAACCGGAGATTCCAGAATATCGATCGATCGGTCGATGGCAATTTCTATGAGGGCAAAGATTCCAGTAAATCTGTTTGAGGACGAAGATCGATCGGTCGATGACTTGCTTGTTCTTGTCGAGTATGTGCCTAATCAAATCCATGGAGATTCCAAAAGAAGCGATTTTGGGACGCCTTTGGTCACAGAAGAGATGCTGGGAGAAGAAAGATAAAAAGTCAATTATCCTTATGCCCCTCCGTGTCCTCTTTTGTTTAAAATAGTCGCACGATTTTGGACCGTTGAATGAGAACAACTGAACGGTAGAGATATGTGCGCTCAACTTATTATAACAGCCACACGCATTTGATCCTTTCTCTCCAAACCTATACTAGAAGGAAGGAGATTAAGAGCAGATCCAATGATGGGAAATATATAACGCTACACGAGGCTGTAAAAATGGGAATCTGATAATTGCTGATAATTGTTAGCTATGAAAATATATGCTCACTTACGAACGCCAAAAGTGGAAATATGGAAAAAATGAAAATACGAAAAAAGTAAAATATAAAATTACCTAACCTAATTGATACAGGACACGCACGACAACATGCAGCCGTGGCAATTCCTTAGCCCAGCACATCAACATCTATACAATTTTTTTGCGACATTTCTCTCGAGAGTACAACTCTCCTTTTTAGCAGAGAATGAATTTGATAATGCATCATTAATGGCAAGTTAATGCAAAATTTAACCAATGATAAATAGATAAATTGTTAATTTTTTGGAAAAATTTGGTTGATGGGAAGGAATTGTGTCATTTAATCAAAGGTGTAATTAGTGATTATGAAGTGAGACCGTTTATGAAGATATTTAATCCGGTGATTTTATATAGTCATAGTGTTTTGCTAGAAGTCAACTATGATTTATAGACTATATGTTATAAAGTATGTCATAAAATCTATTGCTATTATTATCGGGTCCTACGAGGTCACACCCTTAGAGTTTGGACTTGATCAGTTTATTGGGAGACATATTATATAAAGTATATAATATAAAGTTATATAGGATATAACTTGGGAGATAAGGATTGTTAATAATAAAGTGTTATTATTAATAATAAAAGAAATACTTATTTAGGAAATAAGATATCTACACCTGGTATTATAAAAGAAGGGATTTCTAAGAGAAAACCCTAATCCTATTTTACACCAAGGCTGACGTACACCTCCAAGCACTCTCCCTTCGTTCGCCTTCGTTCCTCGCTCTAGCAACCGAGTCTCAGGCGATCCAGATCTAAGCTCGGGTGGACCAAATAGAGGAGTCACACGTGAGGCTCTATTCTCTCCATTCCAGCACGTTGAAACACGCATCAAAAGGTATTTGATTCTTCCTATCTATGATCTATTTGGTTTATGCATGAGATCCTTAGTTAGATGTTAGGAAATCGTTTCCTGAAATTTCGTTTTACGCATCTAAAATCCCTACAGTGATATCAGTTGCCTCTTGCATAAATTGATTAGATCAAGTTTACTGTTATAAATTTTGATGCATGTTCATAATTGTCTTGATTCAAATTAAGTGGAAAATTGATATGTAGATTAAATTTGCATGACTAAAATTTAGATTTTGATCGATTGGATTAACAAAGTCTAGAACTTTTAATATGTATATGCATGTAAAATAGATCTACCCATACATGATTCATATGATTTAATTATGCAAGAGATATGATTTTTTGGCATGTTTAAATCATTAGATGAAGATTTTGATTTTCATAAGATGAATCAACTACCCAAATTCTGTTTTTTGTTAAATTCTGATTTTTTTTTAAATCTATGGAATTGTTCCACACGAAAAAATAAAAAAATAAAAAATCGGGCCGTGAACAGTAACCGCGGTTGCCGTGATCGCGGGTCACGTCCTGGGGTCGGGTGCGCATCCCGGTTCAGCGCAGCGGTTCGACCGCGGTTGGACCTAGTCGCGCAGTGGCGCGCGCGGGTCCAGCACAGGCGCGGCCTGGGGCACGCATGGCAGGACCACGGGGACCATGCACGGCTCACACGGTGTAGACCGCGGCTCGCTGCCTGGTCCCGCGCAAATGGGTGCGGTTCTGCATAGTGCAGAACCGTGTTTCACCAGTGGTTCGGGTCAGGTGCACGCGTGGTTCTGCAGATCCAGCTCGGGCTGGGCTCGGGTGGGTCCGCAACAAGGGGTTGCGCGATTCAGTGGGAGCGGGTCGGTCCGGGTTTGACTCGGACGCGACTCGGTCCGGATGGGTAGATTTGGCATTTTAGGATAATTTCCTAAATTATTTATTTAATTGGATAATATTTGATATCATCTAAATTATATAATTTCCTAAAAGTTGTTAGGATAGATTTCCACTAGATTTAGATAAGGATATTTGATATCTTATCTTGTTAATGCATATCTTATCCAATAATGCATTTTAATGATTAATTCTATATATTATTTTTAATTTGAATTAAGAATTTGATATTAAATTATTTATGTCATGAGATGATTTATTTAATTTGACATGTTTTTAGTTAAATTAGTTAATGTTATTAATCAGATTAATATAATTGATAATATTTGATATTATTGCATGCATGTTTTATGATATTATGATATCATTGCTTGCATGAGGTGACTAGTATGGCCTACATTAGGATAGATAAATACGATTTGCGTATCGTTATGTTTTTCTTGTACACGATCTGCGTATCGTTATGTATTTTTGTAATTTAAATTTCTGCAAGAGAGTTTATTCCAATTATATGTAAGACAAGAAAAAGAAGATCCTAAGAAGATACTAAGGATGGAGATCCATGAGGAACAAGAGCCATGAAGATTAGATCTTTAATTTTGGTTTTTAGGGGCCATACTAGGATCACATTTAATTATTGCATTACTTGCTTGCTTGTTTATGCTATTTTGTTCACTAGTAAATAAACAACCATTGCATGCTTAAGTCCCCTAACAGAATATTGAGATAATGCATTTCCATATCATAACCATGAGGCCCTTGGAATTCGTTGGATAGTTTTCGCCCTAGCGAGGTGTCCCTCCTTGACCTTGGGATAGTGCGGGTATGTCTAATAGGGGCATGTTGTATGGTTACACTCAACAAGAGACCAAAAGGCTCAGTTTTGGATCTTGAGGCATAAGGATGAGTCTTACATAAGATGTGGCCATCAACCAAGAATTATAAGGTGTTATAATTAGTAACGGGTTTACTTACCTTGATTACATGAGACTTGAGAAAGTGCCTTAGTACACTCGAGTTTCATCTAAAATAGGATCTTGGAATCATTTTACTCACAAGGGACAATTTATTGAGTAGAATGTGCAATAACTTACTGTTTATAGCTTGTCTAAATTTTAAGTTCTTGCATGTCAAGCATAACTTATCTGCATGTTTTATTCCGTTTTTGTAGTTACTATGTCTTCTGAACACCTAAAATTCACTCTCCGCTCAATTGTTGAGAAAAACAAGTTGAACGACACACATTTCCTTGATTGGGAAAGACATATGAGAATCAGTCTCAGGTCTGAGGGACAAGAGGATGTCTTTGAAACCCCCATCCCAGAGTTGACTGCCACCTCATCTGATGAGGATAAGGCAAGTCACAAAAACCTGGAAGAAAAGAAGAGGGGAACAGTCCCCACTTCAGGTATTTACGTTACTGAAATCTTATCAACCAAATCTCATTCTTGGATATTAGATTCAGGATGTGGTTCTCACATTATTTCGAATGTGCAAGGACTAAGAAATAGGAGACGGTTGCAGAAGGGTGAGATAGATCTCCGCGTTGGAAATGGATTAATGGTTGTTGCACTTGTCATTGGAGATTATAGTCTACCTCTACCTTCTGGCTTAGTTTTAGAACTTTATAATTGTTATTTTGTTCCTTCTATTACTAATAATTTGATTTCAATTTCAGTTTTGCACCGTGAGGGTTATGAATTTGTCATTAAGGATTATTTTTCCATTTATAAGAATGACATTTTCTATGCTCGAGCCTATGTGAGTAGTAGTGGACTATACATACTGGATCTCAAATCTGAAATTCATAACGTTGATACAAAGAAGCAAAAGTCGAATGACATAAGTGAGGCCAATCTATGACATTGTCGCTTGGGTCACATCAGCATCAAACGCATGAAGGAACTCCAAACAGTTGGTAGCCTAAAGTCATTTGATTTAGAATCATTTGAAACGTGTGAGTCATGTCTGATGGGCAAGATGACAAGGTCACCTTTCACTGGTATGAGTGAGAGGACTACTGAGCTCTTAGCTCTTATACATACCGATGTGTGTGGACCTATGAGCACAGAAGCTAGGAGAGGCTACCGATACTTCATTACATTTACTGATGATTTTAGTAGATATGGGTATATCTACTTAATGAAGCATAAATCTGAGTCTTTTGAAAAGTTTAAAGAATTCCAGAATGAAGTTGAGACACAGACTGTCAAGAAGATAAAGGCACTCCGATCAGATCGAGGGGGCGAATATCTGAGCCAAGAATTCGACCATCACTTGAGGAGTTGTTGCATTTTGACACAACTGACTCCACCAGGCACGCCACAGTTGAATGGCGTATCTGAGAGGAGGAACAAGACATTGTTAGACATGGTCCGCTCAATGATGAGTTTTGCTGATCTTCCTACATCTTTTTGGGGATATGCCATCACCACTGTTGCGTTCACACTAAATAGGACTCCATCACGATCAGTTGACAAGACACCACATGAGATATGGTATGGAAATGTTCCTAGCTTGTCATTTCTGAAGGTCTGGGGATGCGAGGCTTATGTAAAGCGTTTACTATCTAATAAGCTAGCACCCAAGTCAGATAAATGCTTCTTTATAGGTTATCCCAAGGAAACAAGGGGATATTATTTCTACAATCCCGTTGAGAAAAAAGTGTTTGTTGCTCGGGATAATGTCTTTTTGGAAAAAAGATTTCTTTTCCAAGAAGCCAAGTGGGAGAAATGTTCAACTTGAAGAGATTCAAGCTGAGCAACAAACCCAACAACATGAGGACATAGACGATGTCACTGAGGAACTTGACTTTGGAGGCGTACCTTCTCAAAGGGAAACCGTCCAAATCCAAGATGCAATTCCTCAAGTTGATGAAGCACCTGAGGTCCCGCATACAGATGTGGTCAACCCAGCAGCTGAAGTCTCTCCTATTGTTGGACCACATTGGAGATCAGACAGGCTAAGGCAGCAGCCTATACGTTATGAGGATTACGTCTTGACTGCTAGCATTGACGTTCTACTTTTAGAGAACGGTGAGCCTGCGACCTATAAGCAAGCGATGGTGGACCCCGACTCCGAGAAATGGCTGGAAGCCATGAAATCCGAAATGGACTCCATGTCTGAAAATCAAGTATGGGACTTGATAGATTTGCCTGATGGGGTAAAACTCATTGGATGCAAATGGGTCTTTAAGATCAAGACAGACAAGGATGAAAACGTTTCTGTCTATAAGGCAAGACTAGTTGCCAAAGGATTTAGACAGGTTCATGGTACTAACTATGATGAAACGTTCGCACCGGTCGTTATGATCAGGTCCATTAGGATACTCCTAGCGATTGCCGCTTATCATGATTATGAGATTTGGCAAATGGATGTCAAGACCGCTTTTCTAAATGGATATTTAGAAGAGGATGTATACATGATGCAACCAGAAGGTTTTGAGGATCCAGAATACCCTAGGAGAATATGCAAGCTTAAGAAGTCCATTTATGGACTTAAGCAAGCATCAAGGAGTTGAAATCTTCGTTTTGATGAAGTGGTCAAAAAGTTTGACTTCATCAGATGCGAAGAAGAGCCCTGTGTCTACAAGAAGTTTAGTGGGAGCAAAGTGGCCTTCCTAGTTCTGTATGTGGATGACATACTACTCATTGGGAATGACATTCCTATGCTGGAGACAGTTAAGGAGTGGTTTAAGAAGTATTTCTCAATGAAGGACTTGGGAGAGGCTGAGTACATACTAAGCATTAAGATCTATAGAGATAGATCTAAGAGACATTGGTCTAAGTCATGGAACTTATATAGATAAGGTCCTTGATAGATTCAATATGATGAACTTTAAGAAAGGGTTCCTGCCTATACAGCATGGCTTATATCTCAGCAAGAGACAGTGTTCTAACACACCTGGTGAGACTGAAAGGATGAGCAAGATTCCCTATGCCTCAGCCATATGATCCATCATGTATGCAATAACTTGTACTCGCCCATATGTTGCATATGCTTTGAGTATGTGTAGCAGGTACCAATCAAACCCGGGTGATGCACATTGGTGTGCATCTAAGAACATCCTGAAGTACTTACGAAGAACTAGGGATGATCTCTTGATATTTGGAGGTGATGACGAGCTGGTCATCAAGGGCAATACTGATGCAAGTTTTCAGACAGACAGAGATGACTTTGAATCTCAGTCTGGATATGTCTTCATTTTGAATGGAGGAGCCGTCAGCTGGAATAGTTCCAAATCCAGACATGTTATACGGAAGTACCACATGATCAGACACTATGTTGATAGTGGAGATGTGAGGATGTGCAAAGTGCACACAGACGACAACATTACAGATCCTTTGACCAAGACCATGTCTAAGCCTAAGTATAACAGTCACACTAGGGCCAAGGGACTCAAGCACACTAGAGAGTTTTTTGAGACATTGTTTTTTTTATGATAAATCTTGTTTATTGTTATTACAGACATTTATGCTTGACTTATATATATGAATTTCATATTATTATTTAATCATTGCTTGGGATTAGATAAAGTATCCAAACAATTTAATAGTTATCAAATGGGCTCATCAAAACTGTTTTGGTGAATGAAACCCCATTAAGTGAACTGAAATTATAAAATTGTTAGAAGTCCATAGTCTAAGTTGTTAACTTGGATACAAATGACTTAATCAAAAGACCATATGTGAGATTGATTGATAACACCGGGTTTCATGTGTTATAGGGACATGGAGATGTCTAATCAATTACATATATGTGTATACCGATAATGATGAAGGATCATCTGCACCAACACCTCAAGTGCCTATCTTTGATGGTCCTATCACTAGGACAAGAGCTAAGGAGCTTCAACAAGAGTTGGACAAGGTGATGACCTTCTTTATGTCCAAGGAGCTTTCCAGGTTCGAAGACTTCTCCGAGCCTTCCATCAAGACTATGGTGACCATTGCAGCCCATGAAGACCCTAAGAGTGAAGAGAAGAACCCATGAAGATGTGTCTTTAAGTGTTGGACGATTTCATTAGCCTTATTTGCTATTTTTAGACACTTTCCTTATTTAAGTATTTTAGCTTGTTTTATTAAGCTAAGGCCGGCCCTAGGAAGTATTTAAGCCATCCTTAGCATGTTTGTTTGGCAGTTAGACATTTCTGAATATTGAAGGCATTTTCGGTTTCCATCTAAAAGAGAGCTTTTGGTGAGAAACTACAAGGTTGTGAGATTTGGCTTAGTTGTTCTTGTGTGTGTCAACCTCTCTCGAGATTGGTGTTCATGAGCCATTCATAAGCGTCCTCTTCGTGCTTCTTGGCCACCATTATAGCCGAGTTGTGTGGAGTTGTACAAGGCAGGGTCGTCTCTTTCATTTGGCTTGGTTCTTGGTCCATAGATCAAGGGTTTCTCCATTGAGGCTTCGGTTCTATCTTCCTATCCTTTGTTGTTGTTTTCCTTTCACTTTCCTTTGCAGATTCGTGTCTTATCTTGTGTGTTTGTTTCCTTTTGAGTCATTGAAGGACTTGACGTCTAGATCAAATCAATTGTGGCTAATCCCCGCATCAGATACGCATCGGACAGACCGATCTTAGGATTCCTCAGGACTTTACTGCGGAGTTCTAGGATTATTCATGATTAGTGAGTTCCTTAGACATGAGTATGATATAGTTATCATTTGACTGCTGATATGTCTTTGACGCTGTCAAACGCTGACCGTAACAGACAGTTATAAAGGCAGTGATTGGGATTGCCAAAAGTTGAGTGGGAGCTGTAGTCTTACAAGACTGAATATGTTCTCCTATTCCGTGTATACCACGAGACATTTGGAAAGGATTGGTGTCCCAGCCACTTGAAGAGAGAGAACTGTGAAAACGCATGGCCATGCTCGGATGGATTATTAGTAATCATCCATACTGACAGTTTGATCTCAAGAGTTCAAGAAATGTATTTGACGGTAAAGATGAGTTTCATCATATAGTCAGATAAGACACTTTGTGATAAAAGAATTTTAACATTGCACACTTGTTTTAAGGACAAGTGGGAGATTGAAGGAATTGTGTCATTTAATCAAAGGTGCAATTACTGATTATGAAGTGGGACCGTTTATGGAGATATTTAATCCGGTGATTTTAGGTAGTCATAGTGCTTTGCTAGAAGCCAACTATGATTTATAGACTATATGTTATAAAGTATGTCATAAAGTCTATTGCTATTATTACCGGGTCCTACGAGATCACACCCTTAGAGTTTGGACTGGATCAGTTTATTGGGAGACATATTATATAAAGTATATAATATAAAGTTATATAGGATATAACTTGGGAGATAAGGATTGTTAATAATAAAGTGTTATTATTAATAATAAAAGAAATACTTATTTAGGAAATAAGATATCTACACCTGGTATTATAAAAGGAGGGCTTTAT
This sequence comes from Rheum nobile, assembly GCA_027886185.1. Taxonomy (NCBI): domain Eukaryota; kingdom Viridiplantae; phylum Streptophyta; class Magnoliopsida; order Caryophyllales; family Polygonaceae; genus Rheum; species Rheum nobile. Next base: position 683,743 of record WOAB01000207.1, on the reverse strand, counting down.
AAGAGAAAACCCTAATCCTATTTTACACCAAGGCTGCTGTACACCTCCAAGCACTCTCCCTGCGTTCGCCTTCGTTCCTCGCTCTAACAACCGAGTCCCAGGCGATCCAGATCCAAGCTCGGGTGGACCAAATAGAGGAGTCACACGTGATGCTCTATTCTCTCCATTCCAGCACGTTGAAACATGCATCAAAAGGTATTTGATTCTTCCTATCTATGATCTATTTGGTTTATGCATGAGATCCTTGGTTAGATGTTAGGAAATCGTTTCCTGAAATTTCGCTTTACGCATCTAAAATCCCTACATGGTGTTATACAAGTAATTTTATACAAGTATACAACAACACTAAAATAGTAAAAAGTAAGACTTTGTATTATCAAATATTAATACAATCAAATTTTATATCTCAAAATTAGTTAATTATTATTCTAATTTATTTTTATAACATTATTACTTACCCAATATCTAATAATTATAATATTTTTCAACATAATATATAATACTCATATATCATATTACGTTGATAAAACATACTTGTAGTTAAAATGTAAAATCTTACGAATCATGATCCGATCTTAGGATCCGATCCCGAAGAGCCATCATCGATCCGATCCTAGAATCCTAATCCTGATAACCTTGGATATCATCGTTCATTCATCTATGAGACTACGAAAATGATAATCAAATAAATTCACATTAAGATATTAGAATAAGTGTGAATTATTTATTCATAAAAACATGATTAATCAGTTACATATCAAAATTCGTACCAATTTTCATAAGCAGAGCTAGATTTCGTTTCATTTCGTACACATGGTAATCAATCAATAAATTGATCAATTCAAGTAAATAACCTTATAATAGTCCGCCAAGCTTAGCTAGATAGGCGGTTCAGAGCAAGTCAACGGCTGGCGGGAGGCGTTGGGTGGTGGCGCGTGTGATTGACAGACTTACGAGAAGTGAGCACTAGCGATTGGCACATATATATATATATATATATATATATATATATATATATATATATATATATATATATATATATATATAGAATCGTGATATGAACTCAGAGTTGAAAGAGAGAAATATCGATGGTCGATCGATGAATCTGAACATGGCCAACCTTCAATCTGCAGTTCTGCACGTACGGAAATGGTTTACATTCGATTAGGCCTTGTGAAGGCAGGTTTGTGGGTTGTGATATCTTGGCGGCTTTTATAGTCTCCCGAATTTGCTTAGATACACTTTATAGAAGACACAATTGACTAATTATTGTTTTTGCTCTATAATTAATTGAAACTAAATTCTCTGTACCCCTTTTATATTCATTTTTATGTATTAAACTTATTTATTTTATATCTTAAATTTAAAAACAAAAACCTTAAATCCTAAAACATAAACCCTAAATCCTAAAATATAAATTATATATCCTAAAATCCTACACCTTAAACCCCAAAACCCTAAAACTCTAAACCTAACTATAAACCCTAAATCTTAAATTATAAATCCTAAATCTTAATTATCAACCCTAATTTAAGGTTTAAAATATAAAATAAGCAAGAAATTAAACTTTAAAGGGTACATATAAGGATGCACAATTAGGATGCAGAAAATTTGACGTGTAATTAATTAATATATACACCTAGCAATTACGGAATAATTAGCTAGCAAGCTAGTATATATAACTTAATTGCTAAGAGGAATATTAAGTTTGCCGACTGGTCCCCCCCTATTTAGTGTTAATATAGCCACACAACAACAACAACCACCACCATATATATACACTTAGATAATCTAATCATTAATTTAAGATATAATGGATTCATAAGTGGTGCTCTCTTATGGTTTCCTTTCTTTTATGATTGACCTATATATTATGTTAATTGATAAATTTAGGGTAAATTGTGAATGGTACTGACTTTTAATTAGGTATTGTTTATGTTGGTTTTTAGCTTTAACTAGTGTAGTATCCGTGCCTTGCACGAGATTTGTTTAATTTTTCTTATATTTGTAAAAAACAATTATTTTAATTATCTATGAGGCAATTGTTCTATATATTTGATGTTATTTAAAGGAAAAAATACCAATTGACTAAAAATATTCAAGATATACAATAAATTATATTATATAAGGAGAGATAGAACTCTCCATAACTTTATTAATAATAAAGATTGGCTAAATAGTATTTGAAATAGGGACAACCACACCCCTTACATCAAAACAATGAAACATAAAAAAATGTTCATCTAATACATGATAATGAAACGCTAAATATAAAATCCGGCAATATGTTTCAAATTGCTACAAATTATCAAAAATTATATTTGTTTGAATGTTCATCAATTTTGGTTTAACCCTCGAAGACAAAGATGTGTTCGTTGTCGTTTCTCTCTAATAGCATTCAATCTCAACGTTCTCTTATATCGGGCTAAATCGTCCATTACAAATCACCTGACAAACTCAGATATATTAAATGTTAATTGTCCCTTCACATTTATATCTAATATCACCAAATCTCAACAATATATTATTTTGGTTTAATTCGTATATAAAACTTTCAGTGGAAAGTTTTAAAAATATATTGCAAAGAAAAAATATACAAATTTAACTGTTAATATAATAATATTGTTGAGTATGCTTGAATTGTCACACTTCGCAGAGCCGACATGAGGGTCGAGGGGGACGAAGTACCCCCTCGTCTGGGGGTCCGGGGGGGCGGAGTCGCCCCCGGCGCAAACGCTATGCAACGTTCTCTTATTGGGCCATCGAATTGGGCCCAATACTGCTCTGTTCTATTAAGATTTTTATCGAGCACTATATAGACAACCAATTCAAAAAGCCCGGTTTATGTAACAAAATATTATCTGTATTAAATTGAATTTGTTCATTGTCATTTCTATCTAATAACAGATTAGCACCCAATCCACATATTAAATATTTATTTTAATATTTTTACAATTAAAAAAAATAAAAACTGACTTATGGGCTAATAAGCCCATACATGATTAATTGTTGTTGGGCTCGTTGAATATCTACCGCTGAAATGGGTATTTGGGTCACCGATGTTTTAATAGATCATTTCTTAATGAACTGGGGCCTTGATGGTTAAAAACTGAATTGGGCTCGATCGGTTCTGTGGCCCAAAACCGAAACAACGAATCCAGATGCTTCTAAAGTAGTAAACCCTAGATCTGGAAATCACTTTTTCCGTTTCTATCTTCTCTCACTCCCTTCTTTGTGATCGTTTGATGCCTTCATCAAATCCAGATATACATGGCTTCTAAACTTCACATCCATGACGATTTCTCAAACAAAAATAACCTTCGCCTTTAGCCCTTCTTCACCTTCGCCGAATTCCAGATCTATGGGGTTTTTGGGTTGTATCTCTCGCTCTTCTTCGCCGAATTCCAGATCTAGAGTCTCTTCTGGGTACTACCCTTTTGCTTCTCTTTTATACAAGCTTAAAGAAGATCTTTCCTCTTTTAATCTTTCCAGTTCAATCTCATGTTTCTTTCTAATTTCAGAAGTATGCTTTACTCTTTCTGTAATTATCGTCCAAGCGTTCGTATTGTTTATTTTAAAATCTTCGAGATTGAAATTCGTTTTTCACAAAGAACCATATGATGTAGAGGTTCTAGATCCGAGTTTATTCTAGATCGAAAATCGTTTCTCACAGATCCACGAAAAAAATCATTCTCGAAACTCATTCACATCCAGAGGATTTCTGAGATTATTGTCGAAACTCATTCAAATCCAAAGGATTTCTGTTTCAGATTCAAAAAAAAGTTCCATTCTCCAGATCTGTGTAGCATGCAAAGGCCGATGAAGAATGCAAATGGAGATCTGGAAACTGCTAAATTAGGGTTACCGAAACCCTAATTTCTGACAGATCTGGAGCTTAGTAAAGGTATGTAACACTTCTATGTAATTATCTCCTTCCTTAGTAATTTGACTATTTGTATTAAAAAAAGCAGGTAAACTATTTCACCCAGCAAAGCATGATCTCTCGGCTTTTAAAGGATTATGCTAACCTGCAAGCATCTCGTCTGCCTTGTTTATTAAGTCCAGTAGTTTTGAGATTCAATCTCTGTGTTTTTGGGAGATTTTTTTGACCTCAGGATGTTAATGTATATGCCAATTCTCTGTGACCTTTGTTAGCTTGTGATCCGGGTGATGTATTTTTCCCTTTTAGCTTTTAAGCACTTGAATGTTGTGAAAAGCTAGCTCTTTTTTTTGGTTTCTTATTCTTAGCATTTACTTGATAATTTAATCATCTTGCTTATCATGTGGATGTTGCTATGTTCTGTATCTATTTTTGAACTTAGCCAAGAATAGGGTTCATATTGATCTTTATTTATATAGTGGAAGTAGGTGTCCCCTACTCCTTTGCATGTTAAACTTATATTTGACTATTCGTATTAACATATGTCAAGTTTTTGTGTAGTTAACATGCCCCACCTGCTTTTCTATGCAGGTCACTTATCACTTTTTCCATTGGAAGAATGGAACTCTATTTTATGAGGATCAAGGATGCAGTCATCGTTTGACTTGGTGGGAGCAGATTGACAATGGGAAACAGCTGACATGCAACAGAAAATTTATCACTGTTGTTCCTATTGTTCTGTAAGTTATATTCCTTAAAAATCACCTTTGGTGAGGGATTATATACATGCATATTACTGCATGTAACTTGAGGAGCTTCAGTTTCACATACGTGTCTATTATTTGGTAGTTAATTTTGATATTGATAGCTTTTGTTGAATCCAACTGTCTTTCTAGCCTATGAAATTACTGAAAAAATTGCACATAACTTTTGCACAAATTTGAAGAGACAATTTCCTTGTTATGGATCTTTTTAAAAATGACACTTTGACAGTGCTTTCAAACCTATATATATACTCATTGTTTGTCCTGCCTTTTCGAATCTTTGGCATCAATGGGGATCATTAAAACACCATAAGAGGTTTCACAATTGCAAGGCTCTGGATTTCATTATGTGTTGACATTTTTTGTCCTGCTTTATAGATTAGCCATATACTTACTCATTTTTTTCTTCATATCATGATGTCGATTTCTAGACATTTCTACGGATTTTACTTTGAATAAGGATGCTCTCGCGCTCTCCCTACAGTCAAGAAGGTAATCTGTTTATTTTCCATTCGATTTTTATTTTTTCTGCTATGGTTCATTAATCTCTGTAATGCTAGGATGTGTAAATTATGTGTTCATTAATCTATAGAGGGTTCCCGAAACCCTCATTTTCTGGTGAAGGAAGTTAAGGCTCGCAAGATCCTAAAGCGATATGGAGTTTTTATCTAAAGAGGAAGCCTGGAGTTCTCATCAACAACCATGAGTCGTGAGTCTCTCTCTCTCTCTATGTTTATCTATGACTCTGGCGATCCTGAATAATTTCTTTACACTTTATTTTCCTGCTTAATTGCTCTCTAATAACATTTTTTAAATTTTATATAAGGAAATCTGGAGCTTGCTGTGGACTGCACCTTCACGAAGGATGTTCTGTCGGTTTCCCTTATTAATTATAATGTAAGCTCTCTATCTCTTTAATTAGACAATATTTCTAAATGACCCTTTATATTAAACCCTAAGCCCTAATCTTTACTTTATAGGCTTAGCCTAAACCCTATAACATAATTATCAATTTGAGAACCTTATTGTTAATAATCTAAACCCTAACACATACATAATGACCCTAAATCCTAAACCCTAAGCCCTAACCTATAAAAAGTATTTATTTGTAATATTGAATTTATTATTCTAAATTGGTAATATTCATATTGTACTGAATATGTTATTTTATATAGTAGATTATTTTATTTTCAAAATATTTCTAAATGACCCTTTATATTAAAACCTAAGTCCTAACCTTTACCTTATAGGCTTACCTAAACCCTTTGACAAGAATTATCAATTTAATATGTAATTTTGAGAACCTAATTAGACAATATTTCAAAATGATCCTTTATATTAAATCCTAATCCCTAACCTTTACCTTATAAGCTTATCCTAAACCCCATAACATAATTATCAATTTGAGAACCTAATTATCAATTTCATAACCTAAACCCTAACACATAAATAATGACCCTTTATATTAAACCCTAATCCCTAACCTATAAAAAGTGTTCATTTCTAATATTAAATTAATTATTCTAGATTGGTAATATTCATATTTTTTGTACCGAATATGTTATTATATAGTATATTATTTTAATTTCAAAATATTTTGCCAACCTAATTGTTAAACACTAAGTCCTAACCTTTACCATGAAGTGATTAAGAAAGGCTTTATATTAAACCATAAGCCTTCTTTAATTAGACAATATGCAACAATATATATATATAATAATATGTAATCTGTTATGTCATTTGACCTTTAAACATCATGCGTTTCTGGTTAATTCCTTCGTAATTATTTTTCTTCTTCTTTTCATATGAGCAAATATGGAGCATGTTGAGGATTACAAATTCACAAAGGTGTTCTGTCCGTCTTCGTTCATAATTACAATGTAAGCTCTCCATCTCTTACTATACTTTTAATATCTCCATCTTTAGACACCATCCTTTTTGAAATTATTGACTGCATTGTTTTCAATAAAATACATGAATTTCAAAGTGTAGTGCAATTGGTCTTTACTTAAAAGGTGGTCTTTTGCTTGCAGTCTTATGAAGAATACTTGGAGGCTCACAGTGGAAGCAATAAAATGTGAAGCAATTTGTTAGTAGACTTTGTTATTATCCTTGCATATCTATTGCATTGTTTTCAATAAAATACATGAATTCATAAAACTTGAATCCAGTTATAGTAGCATTTTACAGTCTTATGAAATACATTCATATAGCAACCACATTTTATATTTCTATGCTCAGTCATTTTCTTCTGGTTAATTGATTTTAGACTTTATACACAATATAATTTGACATAGATTACTCTATAAAAGACTATTATGCATGTTTCACTTAATTTTTTTCAAGTCTGGTATTTTTTTTTTTAATATTTTTTTTATAAGTTTTTTGGCCTGAATTGATTCCTAGGAAGACGACTAAAAGGCCCAAATAAAATATTGTGTTAATTTATTTTAGACTTTATACATAATATAATTTTACATACATTACTTTATAAAATTTAATGCATGCTTCACTTAATCTTTTTTTTGTTAAAGTCTGATATTTGTTCTTTTTCATGATTTTTTTTATAACTTTTCTGGAATGAATTGATTTATAATACTTTTTGCATGCTATGTAAATGAAAAATCATTAATGGACAAAATCAGTAATGGAAAATGAGATCAATGTTGGCTGATATGTAAATGCAAAAAATCAGTGCAGATGGGGATAATGTCCGAACCTTTAGCTAATTATTATGTAAATGCAAAAAACTCAGTCAGTGTGATAATATGTTTTTAAAATAGCAATTTCTGAAATCTGTTAAGTATTTCCTGGTTTGATAATATGTTTTTTATTCAACTTAATTACTGAAATCTGTTATTGTACGAATATCCATACCTTTATGTATTGAAGATTATATGTTCAGTTCATGATTCTATCAATGTAGTCATTAATTTCTAAAATCTGTATTTGTTTATTGTTGGTGTAGGAATACATATAGGAAATCAAACTGGTGTTTCAAATAACTCATGCAGTTCGAAGATGTAAAACTGAAAACCTAAAGGTACGGATACTATACTAACATTTAGATGAACGTGACAAATAAATATATTCAATGTTGCATAGAGTAGAATGAATCAAAGCCTGAAAAGTAGTTATTTAAATGAAAAATATAGGTCCTGAATTATTACCTTGTAACTCTGTTTTGAATTTCCTGAGTAACACTGAACCAAAGAAAATAAAGCAATATCAGTATTTCCTGGTATGTAAATGTAAAATCAGTAATGGACAAAATACATACGAAAATCAGTAATAGAAAATGAGTTCACTATTGGCTGAACTGTAAATGCAGAAACTCAGTGTAGATGGGGAAAATGGCCGAACCTTTAGCTCATTATTATGAATTGCAAAATCTAATATGAATTGCAAAAACATACCTCATGTCTCGATATTGTTTATGCCTGTGCTAGAAGTCATAAAGTTTTAGAACATAACTACTATGAATTGCAAAAAACATACCTGCTGTCTCGATAATTTTATGCATGTGCTAGAAGTCAGAAAAGTTTTAGAACATAATTGAGGAAGATGCACTGTATTTATAAGGCATAATTGATTCTGTACATGTATTATATTGGATGATTTTATTTGATTGTGCACATATTCAACTGCCATAATGGATGTAATTGATTCTGTACGTGTATTGTATACATCTTCAAATTGGAAAAAATCTTGCCTTACAGATTACACAATGGAGAAAAAGATGTGTCTTGGGCCGAGATTGTTTATTCTTTATGTAATTGTTGATTATTTATGTAATTTATGTACTTATGCCTATGTTGTTTTTTTAAGGTCATTTGAAGCAGCAGCTCAGTGTTGTATCTTTGCATGGATGTAATTTTTTTCATTTATGTGTTATTTGCATATATTGTAGGTTGGTTTGCAAGTTTCATGTTGCAGGTTGGGAATTTTTTATGGCTACCCTAATTGAATTAGGGTTGGTAAAATTATTTTGCAGGTTATTCTTTCTTTAGGAGAGATTTGCATGAATATTTAGACATTCATGTAGTACTGGGATTTGCATAAAATTATTTTCGAAGCATTAGCAGGGATTTGCATAAAATTATTTACACATGCTATTTTGCAGGTTATTTAATTAGCAGGGATTTGCATAAAATTATTTTCGAAGCATTGTTTACAGCAATTTAGGTTTCGATTTAGCCATTTTTAGTGTGCTTGTTTATATATTCAAGATTTTCCCAATTTTATGCGATTCTGTAATATAATATCCGAACAAAAATATACAAAAATAGAGTAGCATATTTTAAGTAATCTATATGGAAAATATATGCTACAGATATTCTGAAAGATTGCGATTGGAAGATAAAAACGGCAAAAAATGGAAAAACGGATGAAATTACACGTGGCCAAAATGCTGAAAAAATGACACGTGACAGAAAAGAAACGGTGCATTATGGGGGCGCCACGTGGCGTAGCCGGGCCTTTGCGTTTAGTAGATATATAGTAGATTTTATCCTAATAAGGTAAAGCATTGGCCATATTGAGAAATGTTGCAAGGTTAAAAAGTTAGCATATAGAGTTAAATGTCTTGGATCCTCAACTCGTATGGTTTTTTATTCACAAGGAGACATTAAGCTATTACAAGGGAAGCTCGGATATCAAACATGTAATCTCAAAGCTAGTTACTTGATGTCACTTTTTACTAATGAAGCTAGTAAGGGTGCATTGGGTTAATGGGTTTGGGGAATAAGGTATCGGATTGGGAAATAAAAACCCGATACTTGTTGTTTGTTACACTGATTTTAGGATTGGAAAGTCATACCTCAAACCCGAGGGTATCGGGTTGTCATACCTCCCACTTACCTCGGTGAAGAGGGATTTTGTGATCCCCTTTAATCTATAAATATATAAAGTAGAACGGAAGAGCTAATTAATGCCTAAATATTTACTCTCCGCATCAAAACTAAGCATTGAGAATATTACATTGGATTATCATTGGATGGACTACATGTGCCCATTCCACTGGATCGACCTCACATGTATTATAATTTGTAGGGAAATGCCCAATAACAAACAATCAATTGTAATAAAAATGGAATCAGACATACGTAACGTGAAAGCATGTGAATGGCTTGATCTTTGTAACCGTAAAATTCAATTAATTATGTTTAATTTTTCATTAAGAGCCATTTTAAATGGTGGCCTTTATATTTAGTTAAAATATGTAACGTGAAAGCATTTTAATAGCTTAATATATTTTCAACAAGCATTTAAGTTGAATTTGTAACCGTCAAAATCAATCGCTAAGTACTTGAATGTTCCTGCAAATAAGCTTCCTATAAATCTATAATAAATATATAAAGTAGACTAAGGGTGTAATTAATGCCCAATAAATATGAAAATTATCTCTTATTGTTTTGGTTATTTTTCATTAGAAACTAAATCTTCTAATATAGCTCAATGATTAAAGACACTCTCATAATATAAGAGGTCTAGGGTTCAATCCCCCTTCTTAACAACTTTGTTTTATTATTTTATCTTACATTTTTTTTGTTTATATTAATTAGTTACTCAAATCTTTATATTTATCTATCTATCTATAATCTATAATAAACATATAAAATAAAAAATTTGAACAATCAATGTACATTCATTTGGTCTAGAATTTTTTTAAGAAAAATTAAGATTTCAACAAAAAACAATTCTTTCTACTTAAGTCATCTCAAATCGTTGTGTTTGGCCTTTAGTCTAATAATTCGTTTAAACTCAATTTTGATTATACTGGTCAAACTCCTTAACTATAGCATTCAACACAATTTATGTTAAACTGATTAATACTCAACATGAGTTACGAATTTTGCCAGCCATATTTTAATTTCAATCACAGTAACTACATACTCATTCATATTCCAAAACTATTATAATTTAAATACCTGCTAACATTCCAAACATACCACTCATCTATATAAATTAAATAAAAGAAGAGGAAAACGTAGGATAGATCACCTTTTTGTAGATTTTAGTACTGCAAGGGAGTGGAAAAAATCGTAGAAGAAGCAGTAAACATGGCATGGTCCAATGAACTTTCTTTTATCATCATCAATCAAGTTATATACCACTATTCTGGTTTTATTGTGCTTGCAACCAAGGCATATGAAAATGATCGACCATTCAATTAGTATCTATGTTAAATTTCAGTCCCATTTGATTTTGATTTCTTACAATAGATTACTATAATATGAGTTCTTTTAAATTTTAGTGTATTTCATCTCTTCATCTACAATTTTTCACTTATGTTTTACTTATATTATTATATACTTTGCTATGCCTGAAATAATTGTGCTTAATTTGTTTTTCGGTGTAATTAACTAATTATATATTTTAAGTTGCATCTTGAAATATTGCTTTTGATTAATGTAATACATAGTCGTTTTTGTTACATGATGTGTTTTCTTCCTTATAACGGACTATAGTATTGTTACTTGGTAATAGTATAGTACAATAAATCCATTAAACATAGTAAAAAATATTAAACTTGACTATCGAAATAATTTTAAAAAAGAAATCGTTTGTTCTTTATTTTCATTTTCATTCCCATCTCATCCAAAAGATCACCGGTCATTTTGACAATGAAAGCTTTCATTATCCTTCTTTCTTAGATTTAAGTTGAAAATCAATTCTCCTACGAATATATGAAAAAATTGTCAACCAACCAATCTGTTCCTCATAAAAATTATTAACTAATGGAAATGTATACAAATACAATAAGAAAATTATTAATTCTTTCAAAAAAGAATAATAATAAACCACATCACAATAATAATATAGAATTATCGAATTATTATTAATTAATTGTGATTTTATCGAGTACAAAAATATCACTTTATAGAATTGTCAAATGCTCATGTTATTTCACTTTCAATTATCATTTGCTTTGATGGCCGATTTGATTCCATGTGTTAAGGCAATATAATTAAAAAAAAAAATCATTTGTATCTATGTGTATACTTTTTTCTATTGAACAATTTAAGGTTGTATAAAAATCCATATATAAATTCTATATATATACACATAGATACAACTCAAGGTTGTATCTATGTGTATACTTTTTTCTATTGAACAATTTACCTACGTGTATACTTTGTTTCTATTTGATTCCATAGTATTTGTTGCTTCAATTAATATTTTTACTTAGTCATTTGGAAAATTAGGTACACACCAATTTAGAATATCCTTTTGCATTAAAAATATTTAGGTATCTATTTTCTTAATTCCTAGAATTTGAATGTAAGTGACCATGCATGTGTAACCACTGTGTCTGACACATTTTGTTATTTTTACATCATTTTTATGTTAAGTTTATTTGTTAATATAAGGGGGAGGGAGAGAAAGAAAAAAGAAATCAATGTGAATATTAGAAAGACATTTAATAGTCTGAATTGAAATAAAAAAATGGTCCAATAAAAAAATAAGCTTACAAGATTTTGAAGGAAGAACTTTACAACTTATGAAGAAGTTACATCGATTTTTTAAATTGCAAAATTAATTTCCATTATTATGTTATAGTTTGACCGTGGTGGTTGGACTTTTCCTTATGTCATTTGATTTCTTTTGAAGGATTTTTTAGTTTATACATTTTGTAGGATCATGTCATATAATGTACGAAAGTGCAGATATAATATTAATGTTATGTGGTGATTCTTAATAGAATTAAAATTATTATGGACATGATTAATGATTTAGTGTTCAATATCAATTATTAATTAGTGTACTGAAGACTAATTTAATTTCCGAGAAGCTCTAATAGACCAAAAAATGGTATAAACACAATTTATAATAGTTAAAAGTAAAAAAATACGCACAAAATAATTAATAATAAATCTAAACGCTCACATCTCTAAAAAAACTCCATACTCCCATTATATGAGCATCCTTATACTCCTTATAAAATTTTATATTACTCTTAAAGGGAAAGAGAATGTCAAAGAAAAACTATTGTATCAACTTTATCATATAATTTTTTTTTAAAGTAGAAGCATAATAAAGTTTTTATTATATTTAAATATACTTAAACATTATTTTATATAAAATAGAAAAATTCAACCTTCGTTTCTTTGAATATTTTTAATTTAAAAGGTTGTTATTTGATACTGTAGAATTCAATAATTTTTAATTTCAACCTTAAAAGCTAAAAAAATATGAATTCAAATTAATATAAAAAAAGTCGATCCCGTGCGTAGCACGGGCATGACTATTAGTATTTAATAGGGCTAATAAGCTAATAAAGGAAAAGCTCATTAATATATCCTAGTCCATTAAGAAAGGTATTTAAGTCTTTTATCTTCTTTCTCTTTTCAGGTTAATGAACTCCCTTCTACGCTTAGGGTTTTGGGCCTCCATAGCTCCAAATCTTTGAGAGTTTCAAGAGAGAGCTTTGTGTATGAGTTTTTATTGTAAATAAAAGAGAGAATCAATAAGAGAAGTAGACAATTCAAATCCTTCTAGCAAGAAGCTAGGAGGTAGTGGTTTTTCCCTTGTGTACTATTTGGCACTAGGATTTTCCACTCTAAATCGTTCATGTTATGTTCGTTCATCGGATTCATAGAAGATCTATCGTCGTCGGTTTCATCAATCTTTATGGTACAAAATCATGCTACCACATTTGGCGCCGTCTGTGGGAAACGAGGCGACGATAGAACTTCAACACGGGCTGTCGGAGAGAAAGCATTTGCAGCCTCCAACAGCCTTGGTCGGTGCACCTCGATGCCAAGGGTTCAGCCACATCAACTCCGCGCCCAGCCGCACTGATGAGGAACCAGCCCACTACAAGAACCGCATGACCCCTTCTCGGTCAACCATGCGACCCCATGGACCGACCCCTGATCCGATAGTCTGTAGACCAGTGACCCCAACCCCTCTCAGCTGAACCCCTGTGAGCACCACCCCATTCCAAGGGTGACACAAGCACAAGGGCCTGCGGGTTGCTGGCGGGGGGAATCGAACCCCCGACCCTTTAACATGCAGCTTTCGCAATACATGTTACCAATTGCGCTGCACTGCAGACTACCGGATCAGAGTTTGGTCCACGGGGTCGCATGGTTGACCGAGAAGGGGTCATGCGGTTCTTGTAGTGGGCTGGTTCCTCATCACGCGCAGTCGAGAGGAGACCGGTGGCGGAGTCGGGACCGGCGATTGGAGGAGCGCCGTCAAAACCCTAGGCGAGTGGGCGGTGCGACGAATCTGGATCTGGGCCGCCGCCGGAGCCCTAACGGTCGGGGTTGTTCAGACCTGGACGCGCAGCGGGTTTTGGGACGCGTCGGAGAAGAGGCGACGCGAATCCAAGGGTGCGACAGGGCTGCCGACGCGAGGGGCGGGAGGCATAAGCCGATCCCGGTTCGGCGGGTTGAGGGCGAGAGCCCCGTCTGCAGAGCCGACGCCGATCAAGTAGAGCGAGGCCGCCGTCGCGGATGAGCTCTCCGCTTGCTAGGGTGCGTGTTCGAGATGGAAGAGAGGAAAAATGGGCCAGAAGATCATTATTGGGCCTAGAAGCCCAATAAAGAAATTTGAACCGAGCGCCACCATTTATAAGTGCATCACAATTTTCAAGAAAAGGATTCGACACTTGTTTGCTGGGAAGTTGCCACGAAGCAAAGGAGCATGTGGGCTCCACAATGGAAGTTAGCATGTCAATGAGACCCACTTCCAATTTAATCCGACCGGTAAAATTGCTCTAATTGCTTTGTTCCTATTTAATTTTCTGCAAGTAATATACATATAATTTTTTATATAATTATGATATAATTATTATATGTTTATATCATATCGGTACGAACTCAGATTAAACCGATAATCCGATAATGAAAGAGGACGTGAGTTTCAAACAATAGCCGCCAAAAGCGATGAGATTCAGGCGCTTGTCCGGGCTACTGATGTCTCTGCTAAGGAGAAAGGAAAAAGAATCATGTGATATCAAGCTATTTGCCAATGAAGAAATACTGTTGAAGTCTGCAAACATGGTTCGAATGCCAAAAGATATTTGGAACTCAAGGCATATATATGTTCCATCTCGTGCTGCTCAGCCAATAATTCGTCCTGCACTTAAGGAGGGGTCCAAGCTATTGCAGATAGAGGAAAGATTGCAACTTGCAAGGACTTCTTCCAATAGATCTATTCCTTTCCTTTGATGGAGTCTACTTTGAGTGTCACTAGTTGATGGCTCAAACGAGATCCACATGGGACTGGAGTCGTGTCGCTGAAAGGATTCATCGAATGTGAGTCGCAGAAGTTGTACCCTTTTGCTGGAAGCTGATGGGTCGCGCGAACATAGTTCAAGAGTGCTTTGTTATATGTATTTCCGGCGTGTGCCTTAGCAAGGGTCCAAGTTTGAGCGACTCGTTGGAGGCTCAAGAGGAGTCCGAATGGGGTAACGCCAGCGATGTTGGATTCGTAGCACTGCGTGGGTAAGGGTCGTAAGGGCTGTTCTGTTTCACTGGATTCAGAAAAGTGGCGTGAGTATGGTCTAGGAGTGCTTCGCTATATGTTTCTTTCAGCATGTCTTTGCAAGGGGAAAGT
Source organism: Rheum nobile (assembly GCA_027886185.1). NCBI lineage: Eukaryota > Viridiplantae > Streptophyta > Magnoliopsida > Caryophyllales > Polygonaceae > Rheum > Rheum nobile. Next base: position 668,530 of record WOAB01000207.1, on the reverse strand, counting down.
TGCTGATGGCTTGGAAATGAAGTTTGACACTGTCATTGGAGTCGACGAGGCCTTCGACGCGAGGAGCGGGAGGCAGGATCGATCCCGATCTCGTGGCTTGGGGCAAGAGCAGGAGGAGTTCAGGCGGTAGAAGACGGCGCAGACATCCTCCTCGGCCCGGAGAGCAGGCGGGTGCCGGATTCCGCCGCGTCAGGGAAGCCTGTCGGGGCGGCTTCGCGGGTCATCTAGGTCGGGGCCGTCGGTGCGCAGGGGGAGGTCCGTGTCTCCCATCAGCGAACGCCGCCAACGCCACCGTAAGCCATCCACCGCCGCCATTGATGAAGCTCGTGTGCTGGAGGCATGGTTGATAGGTTGATGATGAGGTGATTTTGGGCCTTAGCTAAACAAAGCCATTTGGGCCATGGATGAAAATTTGCAAATGAGATCAGGCGGTCCACTCGTGCATACATATCAAGGTGGGCTGTTTGGCCCATAGAGCTAATTGGTTCAAAATTCAACCTGATCGGTAATTTTTGACGTTTAATATTATTCATTTAAATTAAAGTCACTTATTTCTTGCAAGTAGTATATGCAAAATAATTTTATATAGTAATGATATAATTGTTATATGTTTATGCCATGTCGGTACGAACTCGGAGCAAACCGCCAACGAAAGCGGACATGAGTTCCAAGCGATAGCCATAAAAAATATACAAGCACAATGGCACGAGCTGAATCATGAACTAGTATGTTGTTAGTTCGTTGTTAGCTTTTATGCAGCTTTTATACAAGCACAAAGGCACGAGCTGTCATCTTATCTTATTAGCCTATGGACGCAGGGGCACGAGCTGCCATCTTATTAGCCTACGAGCTGCAGGGGCACGAGCTGTCATCTTATTAGCCTACGAGATGTAGGGGCACGAGCTGCCATCTTATTAGCCTACGGGTCGCAAGAGCACAAGCCGCCATCACACAACCCATAGCGTCGTCGCGGGCACCTTAAGTAGGTGACTCAGCGATGAGCGAAACCCGCTGGCCATAGGTCAAGCGGAGAGAGCCGTCGGAGCGCTAAGTATGAGCGACTTGAATCGATGAGCAGCCCTACAGGCAGAACTTGCCAGATGACGCCGTCACGGGCGCCTTAAGTAGGTGACTCAACGATGAGCGAAACCCGCTGGCCATAGGTCAAGCGGAGAGAGCCGTCGAAGCGCTAAGTATGAGCGACTTGAATCGACGAGCAGCCCTATAGGCAGAACTTGCCAGATGACGCCGTCGCGGGCGCCTTAAGTCGGTGACTCAGTGATGAGCGAAACCCGCTGGCCATAGATCAAGCGGAGAGAGCCGTCGAAGCGCTAAGTATGAGCGACTTGAATCGATGAGCAACCCTACAGGCAGAACTTGCCAGATGACGCCGTCGCGGGCGCCTTAAGTAGGTGACTCAGCGATGAGCGAAACCCGCTAGCCATAGGTCAAGCGGAGAGAGCCGTCGAAGCGCTAAGTATGAGCGACTTGAATCGACGAGCAGCCCTACAGGAAGAACTTGCCAGATGACGTCGTCGCGGGCACCGATCGACGGTGACTCAGTGACGAGCGTACCGAGCACGTCATCAAAAGTAAAAGAGACGTGAAGGGTGTCAAGGGAGCCAAATATGTGCCCCGGGGCACAAAGATTGCGAACACACAGCGAGTCTGGCCAAACGCTGAACGCATAAGCCCGACCACGGTCGCGGATTGAACACACAGCGAGTCTAGCGAGACCGCACGGCCGTGCGGTGCTTACGGCAATTCGACAAAGTTTTAATTCCGAGGGAAAATAAAAGTGCACAGCCAAACGCACCGCCGTGCGTCTTTCGCACATGCCGTGCGTTTTTCGTTGTAACGTTCCCATCGAGACTCTTTTCCGAGAAAAAAATTACCGCCTGCACGGCCGTGCGTTTTTTCGCACGGGCCGTGCGGTTTGCGGATTTTCACCAACACCGAGGTTGAGAGCTCCAAGTTGGGCCAAGTTCTTTATATTTCGGATCATCGGACCCATACAAGCTCCAACAATCCGAGGGACAAATTGAAGAGGGATTTTGTGATCCCCTTTAATATTTAATAGGGCTAATAAACTAATAAAGGAAAAGCCAATTAATATATCCTAGTCCATTAAGAAAGGTATTTAAGTCTTTTATCTTCTTTCTCTTTCCAGGTTAATGAACTCCCTTCTACGCTTAGGGTTTTGGGCCTCAATTCCAAATCTTTGAGAGTTTCAAGAGAGAGCTTTGTGTATGAGTCTTTATTGTAAACAAAAGAGAGAATCAATAAAAGAAGTAGACCGTTCAAATTCTTCTAACAAGAAGCTAGGAGGTAGTGGTTTTTCCCTTGTGTATTATTTGGCACTAGGGTTTTTCACTCTAAATCGTTCATGTTATGTTCGTTCATCGGATTCATAGAAGATCTATCGTCGTCGGTTTCATCAATCTTTATGGTACAAAATCATGCTACCACACTCGGGTATGAGATTTCATTCTCGTTGGATATCGCTTCTCGGTCCTCTTCGCTCTGTCAACCTAGCTCTTGTTGTTCGCCACTTGCTCCTCCATTAACACTGGAGTTTGCTTCTTCGAGTTGGAAAGCTTGCTCCTTGACAAGGTAGGCTTCTGATTGTTTAATTCTTAATTTTTTAAGTTTTGTTTTTTCGTAATTGGACCCATTTTTGCTAATTTCTTATTTGAAGGACAACTTTAAAATTAAAGGTGGAACTGCTTTTCGTTGTTGCTTCCATGACACGAGACTGCTAGAAGAGGACGCATGAATAAGAAATAAAAAAGAAGGAAGAAGACCGTAAAAAAATTGCAGAAGATTTGGGAAGTATGTATGTAGGAGATGAAGAAGGAGACAAGGGGCTAATTCCATATTTTTTGTCAAAAAACCCTAACTTTATCCCAACTTTTTTTTACCAATCAGCTAATGAAATTCAAGTACAACCCCTATACTTATCCAACCCCATACCTCATTTCATTCCATATCTGAATTTAATTCAAAAGCACCCTAAGAGTGTAAGACTTGACCTCAACGTGTACGTGTTATTTCATGACGATGCTCAATCTTTTAAAAATTGCCTCACAAGGCACCATATAAGGTTTGTTTTAATCTGATCCTATGTCATTAAAGGCGAGTTAACGCATAATTTACCAATGACTTATAAATGCTAAACAGTTTGATAGGTTAAGAACCTTATCATAATACGGAGTAGTAGAAACTAGAAAGATTTGGAATTAGTTGGAACTATCAAGAGGGGTAATGAACGCTTGCTTCTTTAACAATTATGGATAATTAACTCATTGGGCTCCACGTCAATTTGATGCTTAATGTACGGGTTGATCTCGCTGAATTAACACTCCCCTCTCATTAATTACGTCATTTCCTAACTAACCCTGCAGCTGTTAGTGGCGTTATTAAACTATACACCTAACTATATATGATCATAAATAACCATTAACTATGATCTAAGTTGGGCTACTATAAGCTTGCTTGATTAATCATTTAGTTAATTCGATTTTATTGTATGATCAATTAGGCTGTCAATCATCAAGCTAGGGGTCGCATTAAGATCGATTACGTAATCGGCACATCAAATTCTTTTATAGTCAAGGTATAGTTATTTTCAAAACTATTTATTAAAAAAAGGACGTATAGAAACTTTTTTAAAAAAAATAGTTATAAGAAACTATATTATAGTCTGTAGAATTGAATGTGTTAGTACAAGGAACGATATAACTGTTCCTTGGGCAGCGGAATATCGTAACAGAATAACAGAGTAACAGACAAAGTTCCTTAGAGATGAAAACTTAATCAACCAACTAGTTGACTAAGAAAAACCTCTACATCTAGGTTTCCCTAGTAGGATTTCGAAAGTCTATTTGTGTTATTAATCCTGAAATTACAAACAAGCAAGTCTTATCTCAATCTAGTTTACTCCTAGATATCTAGACCTCTGAATGTAACGTTCCTAACAACACTTAAGACAATCAAAACCCTAACAAGTACTCAACTCACCAAAGTCTCGTCCTTGTAAGTTCTTTCTTCTTCTGAATGCTATTCTCTGTGGGAAACGTCGTGAATCACTTATCAAATGAAGTTTGCAACTATCTATCTTATAGTCTAGGTATTCTATCTAATTTACCCTAGTTTAACTTAAGGAAAATAAGATAAAATAATCCTATACAATCTTTACTAATCTATCCTAATCAGAATATCTCCAACGAGATTATTTCTTGCGGCCCAAGTTGCTCCTTCAATCTTTGTTTCCATAAAAGAAAGATTCGGCAGGCGCAAGGGTTCACAGCGCGCGTCATGCGTTCCTTGGCGTTGTTCCCTTTCCTTTTCTGATCAACAACGCGCGTCTCTCTTTCTCTTTCGTTCCAGCGTGTTGTTTCTCATTGTTGACTTCTCTGTTCCTTGCATTCTCTGTTTTGATTCTTTACTTGGTTTTCATCGTTCCTTTGAATCTTTTGTTTCCTGAAACTCATAGTCACACTAAAAACTATCAAATGCCATTGAATTTATCATCATCAAAACTAGAGGGAATATCATCGTTCCAACAATTTCCCCCTTTTTGGTGATGACAAACTCCTTCAAAATGTGCACGTTCAAAACAGACAAGTAAGAAGTCAAATTCACATGTAATCACACAAATACTACAGTCCAGATATTGACATTGTTCCCCCTCAGAAAGTTCATAGAAGGATTTACCTTCAAGCAGCATCGTCATTCTCCTTAGCACTAGCTTCTGTTATCAACATTTCCTTGGGTTTCACATTTTCCATACTTCCCCCTTTTGGCATCATCAAAAGATCACAGAAATCACAAAGACTTGACTCAGAGGCAAATCATAAGCAAAATATTTCATTCATAATGCAAGGCAAAGTACAAAGCAAAGGAACCTAGACAACTATTATCAAAAGATAGGGAACAATCACACAAAAGACATAAAAACTTAGAAAATAAAAAACAGAAGATTAGACGGGCAGGGAGGTAACGGGGAACACTCAGATCTCAGGGTCTTCAGCAGCGTCCCCAGCTTTGCTCAGAAAGTGATCTAGGAGCAGGATCATCGTGGTGTTCAACTGCTTAAGCTCAGCCAAAATCTGATGTTGGATTGAGCTTCCCTTTGACGTTCCTTTGCCAACAGCTTGCGCTTGCGAGTTGGAGGCGGCGCCAAAGGAGTAGACTTGACTCCTAGTTCCTTTTCCAGGGACTGCATTGATTGTTCCTCCTCATCTCCTCTGTCCTTGGAGGGAGAAGAGACTTGCTCTTCTTCGACATGTTGGGGACGTGGTGGTTCCTCCATAGGCACATCGGCAAGCACAAGGTTGAGGTCCTGGGCTTTTAGCGGGGACGGAGCAGAAGGGGACGGCGTCAGAGTAGGTGTCGATGTAGACGCCGAGGGATCCATCGTTTGTTGGACGACGGCGTGAGCAATCTCCACCACAGATGCAGGCACACCGGTGGGGGTTGGTGTAGCATGGGCGGCCCGGGCTTGTTGGAGTTGGATTATGTAGGCATCCATCTCGGCCTCGGACATCTGGTCGGTGGAGATTTTCTTGCTTGGAGAATCCATGGAAAAACAGAGATTGCAAGAGATTGCAAGAGATTGAGGATTCTGAGAGAGAGCAGAGAGTGAAGATTGGCGGTGGAGAGTCTTCAAAGGGATATCAAATATTTATAGGAAAGATAAAATCTTTCACAAGATAAAATCTTTCCAAAAATCCCAACCGCTTTCAAAAATTTCCATCAATAAGCGTTTCTTTCTCTTCCTCTAACGACCACTTTTTACTTTGTTTACCGCATCAATGTTCCTGCCACAGAGTAGTCAAATCGCACAGATAACCGTTCCAACGTTCACCTGCACCCCAATAAATACCAGCCACTGATTCAAATTCCTCGTTCCTTTCACATTTGTTCCCCCTTAATCTGAGCAACAATCGTCGTTCCCCCCTGAGACCAAGAGTTTTTGCGAGGCTTGTCTGGATATTTCAATAATGGGTTCACACAAAATATAGTATATCCAAACAGAAGGTAGGGAGAAATAACAACTCAGATAATTATTCCCAGTAAAATGGTTTATCAAAGAAGGATCATAGAGAACGTTTACCTGAATCGAGGCTATGAGAGGTTGTACAACCAATTATCATGTGGGCTTGTAGTGAGGGTTCAATTCATCAAATTGGTTGTTTTGGGTCTCAAATAAGATGTTAGCATGCAATCAAGTAATTCAACACAAATCAAAATACAAAGAAGTTAGATCCTAAGACAAGGTAATTCGAACAAAAAAAATCATGAAATAACAATGTCAAGAAATGCAATGTAAACAAGGAACTTCATGATATCTGTGAAGCAAATTAGCCAAGCATTGAGGGAATAATGGGTGTGAAGGTCCTCAATTCAGAGAGATCATGCCAAGGAGTAATCGAAGATACTCGAATGGACCTTTGTCTAGTGCTTTGGTGAAGATATCTGCTACTTGATTTTCAGTCCTGCAATGTTCCATTCTAATAGAGCCCATGTCAACATTATCACATAAGAAATGATGACGAATGTCAATGTGCTTAGTACGTGAATGATGAACTGGATTTTTTGAGATGTTAATGGCACTAGTATTATCACACATAATGGGAACGGTGCCAAGAGACATACCAAAGTCTTCCAGTTGTTGTTTGAGCCACAATACCTGAGCACAACAACTTGCCGCGTTGACATATTCAGCTTCTGCAGTGGAGAGGGCCACAAATTTTTGCTTCTTGGAACCCCATGAGACAAGACAGGGACCAAGGAACTGTGCCGTTCCAGATGTGCTTTTGCGATCTACAACGTGCCCAGCAAAGTCAGCGTCTGTGAATCCAACTAAATTGAAGTCACAGTTCTTGGGATACCATAGACATAAATGGTATCCTTGTTTATTATTAATATTCTTTTTTAAATCTGATAAGCGGAGCTTTTATTATTAATATTGATTTATTTATTTTATTATTTGTTTATTTTACTTCAATAATTTACCAATCCCTAGTAAATTAAAAGTGTTTAACTTTATTGTTAATTGATTCTACCCTACCAAACCCTTATTCTCACGCTGAGCTCGTTGCCGTTCCATTCTCCACGACCACCGCTTGAGTCGTCGGAGCCCTACGCTACCGCTACTGCTCGAATCACTCGAGTTTCCGTTGGTCGCCGTTCCATTCTCACGCTCGTTGCCGTTCTATTCGGCTCAACTGGTCGCCGCTCACTCGAGTCGCTGCTACTGCCGTTCCATTCTCACGCTCGCTGCCGTTCCATTCGGCTCAATTGGTGGCCGCTCACTCGAGTCGCCGGTCCAATTGCTCCACTTGTTCGCTTGCAAGGTTAAGGTTAAACTCCACTTAAATTTGTATACTTAGTTGGAATTTGGGAATTTTGCTTGGCATCAGGAAACTAGAACCGAGTTATCCATTGATAGTAGATGAAATTTGCTTGGCATTTGGGAATTTGCTTGGCATCAGGAATTTGCTTGGGAAGAGATAGAATAGACAGATAGCAATAATGAATATATTTTACTTATTTAGTGGTTTACTTGCTTTGTACCAGTCATAGTGGATTGACAAAGACATGAGCCTTGTTTGTACATGTCTGCAAGTGGTATACAGCTTTTTAATCTATGCCTCAAAAAGTTACCTAAATAAAAATGTTCAAATCCATAGAGAAAAGTGTTCAACAATAGAATATGTTTTCGTGCCTTGTTTGTACATGTCTGCAAGTGGTATGCAACTTTGTAGGTGGGTCTAAAATGAGTGAAGGGAAAGTTGACTTCCAAACATATTCTATTACGTTTTATATGTAGACACATGGACCATCATATGCTATTGTTGAACATTTATATATGTAGGTCTAGAAGGAGACATTTTGTTAAGGTTATTGCTTAATTTGTTTAGGTGGCTGTATTTAATTAGTCATAGACCAGGAATATGCAGTGTTTCAGACTTCAATTATGTCTAGAGTAAAGAGATATGTGTATAGATTCATGGCCATTTTTATGGATCGTTGATACATGACAACTGACTTTGTTGCTGCTGAATCATAATGAGAACAAACTCTGTTGTAGCCTGGAGTCTGAGTAGCAACCTGAACTGTTCAATTTCTCTTTTCTTTATGGTTTTGGTTTATCTCATTGTGTTGGTTCATAGAACTTCATACTAAATAGGTACAAGGTACTGGTTTCCATATTTAAAAAAAATCGGATTTGGTCTCAAGGAAGTAGGTACCTAGAGCAATGGAGCTTCGTGTTCTAATCTTGCAATATTGATTTGTCGAAATTGGAACTTAGTTAATGAACCAAGTTGTCCATGATGCATTGGTGCATTGTGGTACTTGAACCATTTCTAGTTTCACTTACCATATTCATTATCTAAGCTTGAGAAAGAAACATGCTTTGTTTTGTGTTTTTTATGGGTGTACTGAACATGTTATAGCATTAATAGCTTATTGCATTATTTAGTTTCCCCAAAAGGCAGGGTAAGGATTCCATCTTGTGCAAATGCACTTTTCTGATCGTACTCTATATACTCTAGATTATTGAGCAAACTAGCCATACTAGATTTCCTTTTAGTCTTTTACTATCACCAATAACAATAAGCATTATTGGAAAATGTAATTATGGATTAGTATGATAGATATTTTTATCAATCTTTCATACTTGTACATCTCTTTTGCATTAAGCAAGGTCAAACATCTTGTAACACCCCCGACTTACGTCGGTAGTGCCACACGCCAGTGACCTCAGACGTTACTGTCCGATGTCACCCTAGGCTTTAATCGGAACAATTAATATTAAATAAACATATCAACTAACGAAAGGTTTAAACAGCGGAAGACATTTTTAAATGGAACTCAACCATTTTTATTAAAAGATTTCTCAAGAACAGTTTACAACAAAGTGAAATTACAGCGAAAGACTTTAAATTACACAGCGGAAGACTTTAAGAATAAACCTATTACATGACTAGGTTATAAAAATACATATTAAAGTAATACTTAACGACCTTGAAATACCGACACTTAAATCTGCAACTGCAAGCCTCTTCTTCAATTGGTTACTTCGAGTCTTTGGGGACCAACCACTGATGTGCCGTATAGGACGGATGACACCAGCCAACCATGCAAGGAATAAAACCCAGTTGGTTAGTCTAATGAAAGACTATGCAAGGGTGAAAACAGAATGGTTCTAGTGATCGTAACCGTTTACTATCATTGTCCCTCGAATAATAACCGAAGGAACGATACATAACCCGGAACTTTCACGGAATGATTAGAATTTAGGCATGCACTGAAAAAGAAGACTCCAAAGGAATTGAGTCTTATGGGAAACGTATGAAGAGAAGACTCCAAAAGATTGAGTCTTATGGGAAAGTATGACAAATGTTTGGGAACGTTATAGTTTTCATACAAGCGTTTACAAATGACTTGATCATTTGGGTAAACGACCAACCTCACCGCACAATGCGAATCCAGATTGGAAATAAGACTTACTCTAACCGAAGTCCGGGCGGTTTCCACGTTGTACTCCTCGCCCGAGGGTATATTAGTTATGTGCATAATCGCACTTATCTTGTTTAATTCCAAAACGCATATTTACGTTAAAGCTTTTATCATATAAATATATCATCTCGATACGAGAGATATCTTGGGAATAAATCCCGATTGTTGGCACCAACTGTGTGCACCTCCCCTATATTCGAATAGGGGATAGTCATGACCAGGGGAAAGGGTGTTAGGGCCTGAACATCCTACACACCACGGTTATAAAGAAACGGCTAGACCTCGCAAGGTACATAGCGTTCCTACGAATACTCGTTCTAACTACATATGTATAAGTTCACACATAAAATCCACACCAATATCATCATGATAATAACAGATATAATAGCGTTGTTTCTAGCAATATATACAACCTATCATAATGTCACATTTTAATCATACATTTATAAAAACTGTTCCCAAACGAAAACAACATTCATCCCAATTTAATTAACAATTAAAAACAATTGATAATTAACGGAAACATGGAATGATAAGCAAGAGAGAACCGCCACTTGCCTTAATCGAGACAAACGAACGATGTAGGGTTTCTGGGTCCGAAAACTAGAAACGGAATCGGGTTACGGATTCCTACGATGACAACGAACCTACGACGAAACCCTAGGTTAGATTCGATACGAATAAAAATACGAATCTAAAGAAACGAAAGGAATGAGGGTCTCATCCGTGACCGGCTCATCCAAAGCCACGATCGCGTTTGCTAAGGCAAACCGCGGTCGCGGTTTTGGATTCCGCAGTCGCGGATTTCTGAGCACCATCCGTGGTCGCGGTGTTCATGTCCGCGATTGCGGATCCTCCTCAGACGAACCCTAGATCGACACAAGCTCACCGACGACGACGACAATGGCTCGGACGAGGGGGCTTCGACTTCTACCACCACGAGACCTCCAAAGCACCACCACCTCCAACACCTAGGCACACCGGCGAGCAGCTCCGATGACGACGAACTCTGGCGAAGAGAAAACGAGCACGAGAGAGATTGAGAGAGAGATCGGGATTGAGGATGATGAGCCACCACCCCCGGCCTCCCTTTTATAGCCCCAGAAGAGGCGTAACGGCGGCCAAGCGAACGGTCGAGCTCCCTCCCCCGACGAATCGACGGCGACCCCAACCGACGAAACGCGAAGTCCATTGAAGACGACGCTGAACGATTTTCCGCGATCGCGGATATTCTTCCACGGTCGCGAAAATGCCACGTTTGCGTCGTTTGCTATGGGAAAAGGTTTAACACGAGTTTAAACCCCGAAATTGAATATTTGTATCCAAACAAATATTCTAAGCCTCGAAAATACATCGAATGTATATTATAACGCTCAAAGAATTATTATAGAGATTATACGAGTTACAGAAATTCTGAAATTTGCCTAACGCGTCCCGAATAATTGACGAGGGATTGGGAAATTACCCAATTACCCTTACTAAAAATGAGGGCTATTACACATCTTTCAGGTAAATCCAAAAGCAAACACCAAGGATTGTTCTATTTATACATTAAAGCAGTCTCAGTAAAGAATTCAAAGTTGCAGCAAGTGTTGGCTGATTCACAAGATGTATATGCTTATGAGCTTCTATTCTCTGTTCATATACTATTGTTGAACATTTATAATTATGCACTTTATATATATAATTAATAGCTAAACCGAGTCACTTACTGGTTAACTGATTGGTAAATACCATTGTTAACAATTATTCAATATATATGCTTATGAGCTTCTATTCTTTGTTTTTCCTACTCAACTTGTACTCATCACAAGTTTATTATCTTGCTCTTTTTTATGCCTATGTACTGTCTTCTTTATTTTCATACATTGTTAAGACAATTATTGTATTTTCATAGTCAGATTCTCAACTAGTGTACGTGAGTGCTACCTGCTATATCTTGATGTGTCATTGTTTTCCATTTTTAAGATTAATGATGTTGTTTATAATGCTTAATGTAGTACTTAGCACATTCATCGCGAAGATACAACAAGGAGCATATCTTGGAAGTAATAGAGGAATGTCTTCAATATCTCCAACCTATTTTTGAGTTGGAGTTGAACTTGCCCACAACATAGGAGCTAAAAGCATAGAGTTGGAGTTGAACTTGCATGCCCCCTAGCATAGGAGCTAAAAGCATATATGTATGTATGTTGAGAGAGCTTTTTGACTATCTATAACTAGTATATTTTGTTGGAAGCTATTTTATTAGGTTATTTTGTTATTTATAGTTTAAAGAGATATGAAACTCTTACGTTATTTTGTTATTTATAGCTCAAGGAGCTAACGCTTGTTAACAATTTATTATATATAATTTATGGATTATTTGATGTGATTTTGTTGTACACTGTTGTAGCATTTTGTGTGAAATACAATGACGTAAACAGGTGGTATAATATATAGCTTAATGGGTATTGTAAAATATTATTTAAAAAAATAATAAATAAATATCATACCGGTTATTTTAATAACCAATATGTAACAGACAAGGAGGTAGATACCGGTTTTTCACATAACCGGTATCGGTAATAAAAAAAATTAAAAAAGAAAAACAAATATGGGGATACCGGTTTTTTAAATAACCGGTATCCGTGTCCCTACTTCATACCGGTTTGTGAAAAACTGGTATACGGAGCAAGATTTCGGCTCATCTTAGACCAGAACCATAACCGGTATCCGTTTCAGTAAAAAAACGGTATTAGATGGCCTTTTTGTACTAGTGGTTCCTTCCTTAGTCTGAGTAACTTGTAATCCGAGAAAAAGGACAATTCCTCAATCATGCTCATCTCAAACTCACTACTCATAAGGTTTTTGAACTTTTCTACAAGAGCAGGGTTAGTGGAACCAAAAATAATATCATCAACATATACTTGAACCACTAGAATCTTACCTTCTTGTTCCAGAAGGAACAAAGTTTTGTCAATCGTTCCTCGACGATATCCGTTGGAGAGAAGGAACTGTACAAGTCTATCATACCAAGCACGAGGTGCTTGCTTAAGACCATATAGTGCCTTGTCCAAAGCATACACATGCGAGGGAAAATTGGCATCTTCAAAACCAAGGGGCTGCTTCACATATACCTCTTCTTGGAGATATCCATTCAAGAATGCAGTCTTGACATCCATTTGGTATAGTGTGAATCCCTTGTGAGCGGCATAGGCGATGAGAAGACGAATAGCTTCAATGCGAGCCACTGGAGCATACATCTCATCATAGTCAATCCCCTCTTGTTGATTGTAACCCTGAGCAACCAACCTTTCTTTATTCCTTGTGACCACCCCAGAGTCATCGAGCTTGTTCTTATACACCCAGCGAGTGCCAATAGCATGTTTGTTGCGAAGCAAGGGAATGAGCCGCCAGACTTTGTTCCTCTCAAATTGATGTAGCTCCTCTTGCATAGCTACGATCCAGTCAGGTTACTTCAATGCTTTCTTGATAGTCTTGGGTTCTACAAGAGAGATAAAAGCATGGAAAGCACAGAACATGTTCAATTTAGAACGCAAACCTCTTTCACCAAAAGGTGTGACCTGATTATGAGTGGGGTGAGCTTTTTGAATTCGAACACTCTTTGACACGAGTAGAGATGGATCATCAGGTTGTATCTCAGAGTCGTCCGTTGAAGATGGATGTAACTGGGCATCTTCAAATTGGTTTGTTCTGTCGTCATCACTTTGAGAATCACCAGAAGTTCCAGAGGGAACGATGATAGTGGTTTATGCATTAGTTGGGGGCATGATTGTTGAATCAACAGTAGATGAGGAGGAACGTCTGCATCTTGTGCAGAATCACTTGAGGTATCCTCCTTAGAAGAGTCATCAGGACTAGAGGAGTCTGGAGAAGATGGAGAGACATTAGCAGCATTAGAGGGACCGTTCCCACGACCTGAGCTAGGTCGAGAGGAAGGGCCGTTGTCTTCATCATCAGAATCTTCTCGTTGCATTCTTGGATAGCCTTCCTCAGGGAAAGTTGCCTCTAACTCGCCAATGGAACCTTTTGAGTTCTCATCAAAGACAACATGGATGCTTTCTTCAATTTTGTGAAGCCTTTTATTGTATACTCTGTAAGCCTTGCTCGCCTTTGCATATCCCAAAAAAATCCCTTCATCACTTCATGGGTCAAACTTCCCTAAGTTATCATTCCCATTGTTGTGAATGTAGCACCTACATCCAAAAGCACGCAAGTGGGAAATATTGGGCTTGCGATCCCTTATTAGTTCATAAGCAGTTTTATTCAATAAGGGACGAAGCATGGCATGATTGAGGATGTAACAAGCAGTGTTAATGGCTTCTGCCCAGAAGATTCTTGGAAGATTGCTTGCAATGAGGAGGGTTCTTGCCATGTCTTCCAGAGTCATGTTCTTCCGTTCCACAACCCCATTCTGTTGTGGTGTCCTAGGCGCGGAGAAGTTGTATGACACACCATGTTCCTCACAGAAGTTGAAGAACATAGAGTTCTCAAACTCCGTTCCATGGTCGGATCTTATAGCCTTCAGCTTCTTTCCCAAACTTGTTTCCACCTTCTTGATGAACGCCTCGAACTCAGAGAAGACTTCATCCTTCGAAGACAGAAAAATTGTCCAAGTGAATCTAGAATAATCATCGACAATTACGAAAATATACATGTTCCCTCCATGACTTCTTATCCTCATGGGACCACAGAGATCCATATGGATCAGTTCCAAAGGATGAGAGGTTGTTACATCAGGTTTAATCTTGAATGAGGAACGAGTCTGTTTTCCTTTCACACAAGCATCACAGACACCATGGAACTCTGATCGAACATTTGGGAGACCACGAACATGTTCCTTTGTATACAGCTTGTGAATGAGTCGAAGATTTGCATGTCCAAGCCTTCTATGCCACAGTTCCATCTCATCAGCCATAGACGCAAAGCATAGGATTTCCTTTGGCTTGAAATTCTTGTCCACAATGTATACATCCTTGAATCTGACTCCTCTCAGAATTATGTCATTGGTTTCACGATCTTTGACATAGCATTCTTGTGAGGTAAAGACCGTCTTGTTGTTCCCTTGGTCGCAAAGCTGTGCAACACTCAACAAACTAAAACCAAGTTCATGAACTAAACTTACCTATTTTACTGGGATACTGGAGTTTAGTTTTGTTTCGCCTGTTCCAATGATTTCTCTGCATCTCTTGTCTCCAAGAGCAACACTCCCTCTTGAGTGTTTGTGAAGTGAGGTGAGTTGATCTTCTTTTCCGGTCATATGGCACGAACAAGCGCTGTCAATGTACCACTTCTCGTTCCCCTCACTTCAACCTGCACAGAAAAAGTTAAGATTTGGCAACCCAGGCAAGCTTAACCTTACCTGGTCGAGACACATAATGCAATTGTTCCCTAGGAATAGTTCTAACATCAACAACAGATTTCTTCCTAGTTTTAGCATGATTATGATTATGCACGTGTGAATCATCATGGAAGTCATTCAAGTTCACATTATTGCTCCTACTGTTCCTTCTCTTTGTGTGCTCCTCAGAGAACTTCTTTTTCTTTTCATAATCTCTTTGCAAATGTCTGTTGTCCCCACAATACCAACACATTTTGAACTGATCCATCTGAACATACTTTATGTTGGGAACAACACTCTTGCGTTGCTTCGCACGTTCTGGACATGGAACGTTGGATTGCTTCCCTTGAGACTGCTTGAGGAATATCTTGTGGGCGGGTTGTCCAGTGTACCACGACTGATTTTCATCCAGTCCACTCTCAAGGACCTTGACTCGTTCCTCAAGGTTGCGATTCTTCTCCCTAGCATCTTGGAGTTCCCTATCTCTTGCATCACGTAGTTCTAGAATAGATGGATCATCTTCCTTTTGCTTGGAACCTGTATAACCAATGTCATACCTTGCTTCGACGAACTGAATGTTGTCAGTTTCAGCCTTCTGTTCCATTAACACAGAATGAATCTTGTGAACATAAGCTTTCATCTCAGACATCTGTTCCTCAAGCTTGGTTGGTCCAGCTACACTTCTTGCATCAGTATTGTTAAAGACTTCATTCATAAGCAAAAATATTTTTTTTCATTTCTTAACCTCTGAAGTTCCTCATGATTGACATCACATGAAGAACAAGGAACAATTGAGCTACTAGCAGTGTTAGATAGGTTTTCTTTTAAACTACTGCACTCATCTGCAGAATTAGCAAGTTCCTCTTGTGTTTTCAAATTTTCAGAATACATTTCCCTTATGAGAGCAATCAAAGATTTCTTATCATAATTCACAAGAGATTTCAAAAATGTTTCAGGGTTTATCTCGAGATCCTCAGAAAAGTCATTGATGGCCATTGCACACATCTTCCCACTCCAGGCTTCAGGGTCTTCACCATCGGAGTCATCCTCATTGCCCCACACAGCAATGAAAGCTTTCTTCTCATCGTTCCCAGAAGGTTTGCTTGGTTTCTTGGGCTTTGGACATGAACTAGAGTAGTGACCCTTTCATTGCAGTTGTAGCATGTGATATCCTTGATGTCACGAGTCTCACTGTTCCCACCCCTATTGTTTCTTCCTTTGTTGTAGAGGAAACACATGACGTTGGTTAGCAACACCACCTCAGGATCATCAGAGCCATCATTATCATCGAGGTCATTTTCAATCCTATCAACAACTTTTCCAACCATCAAAGCGATTCCTTTTTCTTTAGAATCCTTGTTTCTTCCAGCCTTCTCTTCATTGTCATACTTCTGGATCTTGCTAAAGACCTCATAGAACGTCAGTTTGACAGTGTTGGGGTTCTCTTTTAGAATGGCCTTGGTCATCGTGTGACGATGAGGAAGCCCATCAATGATAATAAGGATATTCTCGTCAGGGAGGATTTCTTTATCCAAGATCGAGTGAGCAGTCAAGTTTGCAGTGATTTTCTCAAACCTGGCTTGGTAAGAACTCACATATTCTTTTCTTCCATTTTGAAATTGTAGAAATCCTTCTTAGTAGTGAAACGATCAATCTCACGAAGGTCCTTGATTCCCATGTACATCTGTTCCAGGGCAAGCCACTTAGCATTGGCGGATTCACAAGATTGAAGCTTTTTCACATCTTACTGATTAAGAGCATTGTTGATGAGCATGGCAGCCTTGCAGTTCTTCTCCATGATTTGGAAATTCTCTTGATCCCATTTCTTCAGTTTCTTCTTTTTCTCAAGATCAGCAATCTCAAGATCTCCAAGGGAGATGGCCAACCAACATTGGTAATCATTGCTTTGCACCCACTTGATGAAGAGAGCCTTCCAATGTTGGTATTGGCCAGCGAGCAAGAGAGGAGGCCTTGAAGAGTTCAAACCAACTTCGACAGTGGTAGGAGCCATCGTTACCTGAAAATCTGTAAGTAACACACAATCTAGAACAAACCTGCTCTGATACCAATTGTAAAATCGAGTGTGCTAGTACAAGGAACGATATAACTGTTCCTTGGGCAGCGGAATATCATAACAGAATAACAGACAAAGTTCCTTAGAGAGGAAAACTTAATCAACCAACTAGTTGACTAAGAAAAACCTCTACCTCTAGGTTTCCCTAGTAGGATTTCGAAAGTCTAGTTGTGTTATTAATCCTGAAATTACAAACAAGCAAGTCTTATCTCAATCTAGTTTACTCCTAGATATCTAGACCTCTGAATATAACGTTCCTAACAACACTTAAGACAATCAAAATCCTAACAAGTACTCAACTCACCAAAGTCTTGTCCTTGTAAGTTCTTTCTTCTTCCGAATGCTCTTCTCTGTGGGAAACGCCGTGAATCACTTATCAAATGAAGTTTGCAACTATCTATCTTATAGTCTAGGTATTCTATCTAATTTACCCTAGTTTTACTTAAGGAAATTAAGATAAAATAATCCTATACAATCTTTACTAATCTATCCTAATCAAAATATCTCCAACGAGATTATTTCTTGCGGCCCAAGTTGCTCCTTCAATCTTTGTTTCCATAAAAGAAAGATTCGGCAGGCGCAAGGGTTCACAGCGCGCGTCATGCGTTCCTTGGCATTGTTCCCTTTCCTTTTCTGATCAATAACGCGCGTCTCTCTTTCTCTTTCGTTCCAGCGTGTTGTTTCTTATTGTTGACTTCTCTGTTCCTTGCATTCTCTGTTTTGATTCTTCACTTGGTTTTCATCGTTCCTTTGAATCTTTTGTTTCTTGAAACTCATAGTCACACTAAAAACCATCAAATTCCATTGAGTTTATCATCATCAAAACTAGAGGGAACATCATCGTTCCAACATAGTCTTACTTGCTAGCTAGCAACAACAATGTACATCGAGCCAAAAAAAAAACACAATGTAAATATATGGTTAGCTACATGTGTGTTGAACGTACGTACTTGAATTGGAACTTAATTGTTTAAAATGTAAATCATTTAAATGACATTTGAAGAGCACCATATATAACTTAGTTATTTTTAAATTGAACAAGATTTCCTTTATCAATAACTGTAATTTGTTAGACTTACTTGTGACTCGATCCTGTTCTAAGAAAAGGTTAGTTTCAACTTTAAAATGGAAGAGTAGTAGTTTTTCGTAATACATCATATACTTGACTTCTCAAGAGCATCAAAATAAAATCAAAATGCTATTTGTCGATCATGATTCTAAGCCCATTTTTATTTTAGAATTATGGTCCCCGCAAATAAGATTAAGGGCTCTTCCAAATTTGTGTGCTCTCCACATCCTATTATTATAATTATTTGGTTTAAAAATAGTTGATCTTCAAGTCATGGGATCAAGAAGATCTTCAAGTCATGGAGAAGAAATGCAAGGCGGCCATACTTATCAACAATGCACTCAATCAACAAGATGTGCAAAAACTCCAGTCTTGTGAATCGGCCAATGCTAAATGGAATGTCCTGGAACAAATGTATATAGGAAGCAAAGACCTTCATGAAATCGATCGTTTCACAGCCAAGAAGGACTTCTACAATTTCAAGATGGAAGAGAATGAAGAAGTGAGTGCCTACCAGGCTAGGTTTGAGGCTATCACTGCTAATCTGACTACTCACTCAATCAAGGATGAAGAAATCCTTCCTGGTGAGAAGATTCTCATTATCATTGATGGTCTACCTCATTGTCATGCTATGACCAATGCTATTCTGAAGGAGAACCCCAACACTGTCAATCTGACGTTCCATGAGGTCTTCAGCAAGATTTAGAAGTATGACAATGAAGAAAAGGCTGGGAGAACGTCAGACAAAGGCAGGGGAATGGCGTTCATGGTTGAGAAAGCAATTGATAGGATTGAAAATGATAGAGACGATGATGAAGCCTCCGATGATCCTGGGGTCGTCTTACTGACTAGAGTCATGCGTTCCCTCTACTACAAAGGTAGAAACAACAAAGGTGAGAACCATGGTGACACACATGACATCAAAGACATCACATGTTACAACTGTAACGAGAAGGGTCATTATTCTAGCTCTTGCCCAAAGCCCAGGAAACCAAGCAAAACTTCTGGGAACAATGAGAAGAAGGCTTCCGTTGCTATCTAGGGCGATGAGAATGACTCTGATGGTGAAGACCCTGAAGCATGGGGTGGTGAGATCTGTGCGATGGCGCTCAGTGATTCAACCGTTCCGCCTGAGGAACTTGAGGTAAACCCTGAAAATTTTTTAAAGTCTCTTGTGAACTATGATAAGAAATCATTGATTGCTCTTATAATGGAAATGTATGCTGAAAATTTGAAAACACGAGATGAACTTGCCAACTCTGAAGATGAGTGTAGTAGTTTAAAAGAAGAATTATCTAAAACTGCTAGTAGCTCAATTGTTCCTTGTTCTTCATGTGATGCTAATCGTGAGGAACTTCAGAGGTTAAGAAATGAGAAAGTCTCTATGTTAATGAATGAAGTCTCTAACAATACTGATGCAAGTGTTGTAGCTGGTCAAACTAAGCTTGAAGTGCAGATGTCCGAGATGAAAGCCTATGTTCACAAGATTCATTCCATGATGGTGGAACATAAAGCTGAAAAGGAAGACATACAGTTTGTCGAGGCTAGATATGGCATTGGATACACATGATCCAAGGAAAAAGAAGATTTATCTATTCTCGAACTACGTGAAGCTAGAGACAAGGAACAACAAGATGCTAGAGAGAAGAATCGGAATCTTGAGGAACGTGTGAAAGTCCTTGAGAGTGGGCTAAATGAGAACCAAACATGGTATATTGGTCAGTTGGCTCACAAAATCTTCCTCAAGCAGTCTCAAGGAAAGCAATCCAACGTTCCTTGCCCAAAAAGAGCTAAACAACGCAAGAGTGTTGTTCCCAACAAGAAGTATGTTCAGATGGATCAATTCAAGCCATGTTGGTATTGTGAGGACAACAGACATTTACAAAGAGACTGTCAAAAGAAAAAGAAGTTTTCCGAAGAGCACACAAAGAGAAGGAACAACAAGAGTAATAATGTGAACTTGAATGACTTCTATAATGATTCACATATGCATAATCATAATCATGCTAGATCTAGGAAGAAAAATATTTTCATTGATCGCGTTATTCCTAGGAAACATTTGCATTATGTGTCTCGACCAGGTAAGGCTAAGCTTGTCTAGGTTGCCAAACCTTAACTTTTTCTATGCAGGTTGAAGTGAGGGGGAACGAGAAGTGGTACATTGATAGTGCTTGTTTGGCCACATGACCGGAAAAGAAGATCAACTCACCTCACTTCACAAACACTCCAGAGGGAGTGTAGTCCTTGGAGACAAAATATGCAGAGAAATCATAGGAATAGGCGAAACAAAACTAAACTCCAGCATTACGGTAAGAGAGGTAAGTTTAGTTCATGAACTTGGTTTCAGTTTGTTGAGTGTTGCACAACTTTGCAACCAAGGGAACAACAAGACAGTCTTCACTTCTCAAGACTGCTATGACAAGGATCATGAAACCAAGAACATCATTCTTAGAGGAGTCAGATTCAAAGATGTGTACATTGTTGATAAAGATTTCAAGCCAAAGGAGGTTCTATGCTTTGTGTCTATCGATGATGAGACAGAATTGTGGCATAGAAGGCTTGGACATACAAATCTTTGACTGATTCACAAATTGTATGCAACGGAACATGTTCGTGGACTCCCAAACGATAGATCTGAGTTTCATGGCGTATGTGATATATGTGTGAAAGGGAAACAGACCTGTTCCTCGTTCAAACTGAAGCATGATGTTATGACTTCTCAACCTCTGGAACTGATCCATATGGATCTATGTGGTCCCATGAGGATAAGGAGTCATGCAGGGAACATGTATGTTTTCGTAATTGTCGATGATTATTCTAGATTTACTTGGACAATTTTATTTTCTTCAAAGGATGAAGTCTTCTCCGCATTCGAGACGTTCATCAAGAGGGTGGAAACAAGTTTAGGTAAGAAGATGAAAGCCATTAGATCCGACCATGGAACGGAGTTTGAGAATTCTATGTTTCTCAATTTCTATGAGGAACATGGAGTTTCGCATGATTTCTCTGCGCCGAGGACACCACAGCAGAATGGCGTTATGGAACGGAAGAACATGACTTTGGAAGACATGGCTAGAACTCTCCTCATTGCAAGCAATCTTCCAAGGATTTTCTGGGCCGAAGCTATCAACACCGCATGCTATATCCTCAATCGTGCCATGTTGCGTCCCTTGTAGAACAAAACTGCTTATGAACTAATAAGGGATTGCAAGCCCAATATTCCCACTTGCGTGCTTTTGGATGCAGGTGTTACATTCACAATAATGGGAAGGATAACTTGGGAAAGTTTGACCCACGAAGTGATGAAAGAATCTTTTTGGGATATGCCAAGGCAAGCAAGGCTTACAGAGTCTACAACAAGAACACTCGCAAAATTGAGGAAAACATTCATGTTGTCTTTGATGAGAATACAAAAGGTGGAAGTAGCGAGATGGAGACAACGTTCCCTGTTGATAGTTACCCAAGAATGCAAAGAGAGGACTCTCACGATGAATGAGGTGGATTTTCTCCTCACAATAGTAAAGGTGGTAGGAACGGTGGTACTAATGTTGGTAGTCACCATCAGTCTCCTCAAGACTCATCTTGGCCCGATGATTCCTCCAATGATGACCCCAGTAGATCTACACAAGCTACATATGTTCCTTCCACATCTACTGATGATTCAACAATAGTTGAGGCTCCCAACAACACTGAAGTTGTTGCCACTGTTCCCTCCGAAACTTCCGGTGGTATTAATGTTGATGATTCCCTGAGTAATGCTGAAGGAACATCCACAATCGAAGATGCCTCACTGCCTTCATCTTCGACGGACGACTCCAAGACACAACATGACGATCCATCCCTTCCCGTGTCAAAGAGTGTTCGAATCCAAAAGGCTCACCCCACTAATAACCTCACAACTCCCTTTGGTGAAAGAGGTTTGCGTTCCAAACTTAATATGTTATGTGATTTCCATGCTTTTATTTCTCTTGTAGAACCCAAGACTATCAAGGAAGCATTGAAGAAACTTGACTAGATCGTAGCTATGCAAGAAGAGTTACATTAGTTTGAAAGGAACAAAGTTTGGCATCTCGTTCCTTTGCCCCGCAACAAGCATTCCATTAGCACTCGCTGGGTGTTTAGGAACAAGCTGGATGACTCGGGTGTGGTCACAAGGAACAAGGCAAGGTTGGTTGCTCAAGGATACAATCAACAAGAGCGGATAGACTATGATGAGACTTATGCTCCAGTAGCTCGCATTGAAGCTATTTGTCTTCCCATTTCCTATGTTGCACACAAGGGATTCACACTTTACCAAATGGACGTCAAGACCGCATTCTTGAATGGATATCTTCAAGAGGAAGTATATGTGAAGCAACCCCCAGGTTTTGAAGATGTCAATTGTCCCTCTCATGTGTATGTTTTTGATAAGGCTATGTATGGTCTTAAGCAAGCTCCACGTGCTTGGTATGATAGACTTACACAGTTCCTTCTCTCCAATGGATACCGGCGAGGAACAATTGACAAGACTCTATTCCTTTTGCAACAAAAAGGTGAGATTCTGGTTGTTCAAGTGTATGTTGATGATATTATTTTTGATTCCACTAACCCTGCTCTTGTAGAAAAGTTCAAAAATCTTATGAGTAGTGAGTTTGAGATGAATATGATTGGGGAATTGTCCTTTTCCCTCGGATTACAAGTCACACAAACAAAGGAAGGAACGAGGATTCATCAACAAAAATACATCAAGGAGTTGTTGAAGAAATACGGTATGGATTCCGCAAAACCCATTGTGACTCCTATTTCTCCTAACACTCGCTTGGATACAGATTTGAATGGAATAGCAGTTGATCCCATAATGTATAGAGGAATGATTGGTTCTCTCCTCTATCTCACGGCCAGTCGGCCATATATTCTGTTTAGTGTATGTCTTTGTGCCAGATTTTAAGCCAATCCTAAAGACTCACACTTGAAAGAAGTGAAGTGGATCTTTCGATACCTCAAAGGAATGGACCATCTCTATCTATGGTATCCAAAGAATTATGACTTCAACCTTGTTGGATTCACTTATGCTGACTTTGCTGGGCACGTAGTTGATCGAAAGAGCACTTCTGGAACGGCACAGTTCCTTGGTCCCTGTCTTGTCTCATGGGGTTCCAAGAAGCAAAACTCTGTGGCCCTTTCCACTGCAGAAGTCGAGTATGTTGCCGCAGCAAGTTGTTGTGCTCAGGTATTGTGGTTAAAGCAACAACTTGAGGACTTTGGTATGTCTCTTGGCACTGTTCCTATCATGTGTGATAATATTAGTGCTATTAACATTTCAAAAAATCCAGCTCATCATTCACATACTAAGCATATTAAAATTCGTCATCATTTTCTTCATGATAATGTTGACATTGGTCTCATTAGGATGGAATATTGCAGGACTGAAAAACAAGTGGTTGATATCTTCACTAATGCACTAGACAAAGGCCCTTTTGAGCATCTTCGGTTGCTCCTTGACATGATCTCTCTGAATTGAGGAAATTCACTTCCACTATTCCCAAAATGCTTGGATAATTTGATCACATGCCTCATGAAGTATTTTACTTACGTGTTTTTCTTGATCTTGCTATTTCATGATTTTTGTGTGTTAGAATTGCTTAGTCTTAGGATCTCGCATCTTTGTCTTTTGATTTGTGTTGAATTACTTGATTGCATGTTAACATCTTATTTGAGACCCAAAACGACCGATTTGATGATTTGATCCCTCACTATAAGCCCACATGATAATCGGTTGTACAGCCTACCTTAGCTTTGATTCAAGTAAACGTTCCCTATGATCCTTCTTTGTTAAACTTCTTATGGGGAATAATTATCCGAGTTGTATTTGTTCCTACAATATGTTTGGATATACTATATTTTGTGCGAATCCAATTTTGAAATATCCAGACAAGCCTCGCAAACACTCTTGGTCTCAGGGGGAACGAAGATTGTTGCTCAGATTAAGGGGGAACAATGTGAATGGAACGTTGAATTTGAATCAATGGCTGGCATTTATTGAGTTGCAGGTGAACGTTGGAACGACTAGTTGTGAGATTTGACAGCTCTGTTGCAGGAACGACGACGTGGTAAACGAAGTAAAAAGTGACCGTTATCAGAGGAGAGAGAAAATATTTTCATGATGATTTTTGGTAAGTCGGTTTTGATCTCTTTGGAAAGATTTTATCCTCACAAGATATTATCTTCCCTATATATACTTGCCTCTTCATCACAAACCCTTCACCGCCTTATTCTCTCTCGCTTTCAAACTCTTTCAAATCTCCCTGCTCCATGTCGTTACCCTAATTCCTTACAAACATTCAATGGATTCTCCAAGCAAAATCCTGCCCACTAACAAGATGTCCAACGCCGAGGTCGACGCATATATCCTCCAACTCCAACAGGCCAAGGCAACCCGTGCCACCCATGCCACATCTGGTGTACCAGCTTCTGTGGTCGACATCACTAAGGCCTCTGCTCTCCAGTCCAGCAAACCCTCTGCTTCGACGTCTACTCCAGCAACAACCACTTTGTCGCCATTAAAAGCAAAGGATCTCAATCCTGTGCTTGAGATGGTGTCTATGGGGGGACCAGACGCCTGCTAATCCTCAGGAAGAAGAAGAAGTCTCTTCGCCCTCCAAAGACAGACTTGAGGAGGAGGAACAGTCCATGAAGTCTGTAGAGGAACAACTGGGGGTAAAGGCTGCACCTTTGGCACTGCCTCCAAGTCGAAAGCGCAAGATGGATGATCTTGCTATCATTGCTCAAGTAGAAAGAGGAAGAGGATGATGAGGTCCAATTTCTGGAGCATAGGAAAGTCCCAATTGCTCAGTCGACTCCGTCAAAGTCCGGTGGCGATGAAACTGCTCCAAAATCACTCAAGGAACGTCTAAGTTCCGCGGCTCAAACATAGAAGAAGAAGGCAAAATTGGAGGTCTTTGTGTCCACGTTCGTTCATGACTTCTCTGAGGGTAAGAAAATTCTTCTGCCTCTCCTGATTCGTGAAAGTTTCTTCACTGAGTACAAGGTGTAGGAAATTCTGGAACTTATGTGTTTCCAAGGTTGGGAACAGATCTGCTCCAACAGAGCCACTGTGAACGAGGTTCAAGTGCGACAGTTTTATCACTACTACCACCTTTCCAAAGCTGATGCCATGTCTGGGTCTTCGCAGATTAGTAGCAAAGACATCTCCTTCACTCCCAAGGTAATATTTGCCCTCCTCTTCGTTCCTTTGGGTGGATTTTATGAGGTTCCTACAAGTGAGGTGAATGAGGAGAAGTTGGGATGTATGGAACGGTTGTTTGGTTTGACCACAGGGGAACTGTACACTGAAAGGTTGACTCTGGCTCAGCGAGTTGCGTTCCACATCATCTCCAGGGCTGTAGCACCTCGTCAGGAAAAGCGCAACACCATCACACTGTGTGATCTATTCTTGCTCGATCTATTTCTGAGGAAGGAGAAGATTGATCTCCCCAGTGTGATTTTGTGTCATATGGAACGATGCAAGGACAAGTCTCATTCTTTGGCTTATCCAGGGTTGGTGAAGATGTTGCTTCTTTGCGATGAGTCTTACTGCGAAGAGAATGAAGTTTCCCTGGGTAGTGAGTTAGATTCATCTGATGTGGAGAAGATGAAGTTTAAGGATGATTCGAAGGAAACGAGCACTATGACTGCAAAGAAAGTTGTTGGCGAAGGAACGTCAATGAGAAGTTTAGTTCAGCATTAGATTCTGGCTGAGCTTAAACAGCTGAATATTACTATGAAGTTGCTCTTAGATCACTTCTTGAGCAAAGATGAAGAAGTTGCTGAAGATCCTGAGACTTGAGTGTTCCCCGCTACTATCTAGTCTGTCTTTCCTTCTGTTCTTGATTTTTAATGTTTTTATGTCTTTTGCGTAGTTTCTCCTTGTCTTTTGACTTTGTTTGCGTAGTTCCTTAGCTTTGTACTTCTTTCCTGCTTAATGAATGAAATATTTTGATCATGACTTGCAAACTGGTTGATGCTTTATGCTCTTGCTGTGATCTTTTGATGATGCCAAAAGGGGAAAGTGTGGAAAATGTGAAATTAACTCAATAAAGAGTTGAAAACAAAAGTTATTGCTAAGGAGAAGTTTGACGCTGCTTGAAGGTAAATCTTTCTATGAACTTTATGAGGGGGAACTTTGTCAATAATTTGAACATTGAATATGATTGACTATATGTGATTGACTTCTTACTTGATTGTTTTGAACTCGACTGTTTTGAACAGACACATTTTAAAGGAGTTTGTCATCACCAAAAAAAGGGAAATTGTTGGAACGATGATGTTCCCTCTAGTTTTGATGATGGTAAACAAATACACTTGATGGTTTTTAGTGTGACTATGAGTTTCAAGAACGAAGTGAGTGAAAGGAACGATGAAAACCAGGTGAAGAATCAAAACAGAATATTCAAGGAACAAAGAAGTCAACAATGGAACAACGCGTTTGAGTCAACAGGAGAGAAGCAACGCGCGTTTGTGAAGAAAAAAATCGAAGGGAACAACGCCAATGAACGATGAGACGCGCGCGTTGTTGGCCTTGCGATTTGCCGAATCCCCCGTATTTGGAAAGAAATCTTTTAGAATCAACTTAGGCCGCAAGGAAGAAGTTGGTTGGAGATTTTCCTATTAGAAAAGATTATAAAAGATTATTTAGGATTATTTTATTTGTTTTTCCTTAAGTGAAATTAGGGTAAATCAATAGAATATCTTAGATTATAAAAGGGAAGTTGAGAACTTCATTTGACATACACGACGTAGCATTTCCAGAGCTTTGAGCATTCGGCAAAGAGAGAAGAAACACTTGCAAGTACGAGACTTTGGTGAGTTGAGTACTTGATATGTTTTCTGTCTTTATATTCCGCTGCCCAAGAAACAGTTCTACCGTTCCTTGTACTAACACACTCGATTCTACAAGGGCAGAAACATATTTTCTCCACAACCTATTATTTAAAGACTATTCTCCCACATCAAAAAATTGTAACTAAACAAGACTAGTATATAAAGTTGGTTGGTTACTACTCTTATTGTCAATTGATTTAAAACTAGAATTTCAATGGTTTTATGTGCTGGGTTTATCACGTATATGAGGCCAGGGGCATGTGAGTATGTTATCTCACCTCTAACATTGATACTAAACAAGACTATATATAAGGTTGATAGACTATTTTTTTATTATCATTTCTTTTTTGTACAATATAAAATATTCAAATTACTATATAGATTTGTAAAAAATTAACCCGAAATGAGGTTTGTGAAAGAAAAAAATTCACTTAGGATACCATGAGTTTTAAGAAATCATTTTTTAGGGAGATTGTGTCGTCTCGTTTGAATCACGATACCTAATAATATAAGTTTTGAAACAAAAAAATAACAAAAACTCAAATAAGATACTTTTGATGCTTTCATGACACTAAAACTAATCCAATAACATAATTTCAAGTGAGTCGACACTGTTGTGCATTTAATGAGATTTGTCAAACCTTGGGGTACCCAAGTGATTAAAATCGACATCTTAACTAGATAGAGATTAGGGATAAGACATTCTCAAATCGACACTTCACATGGTATGGCTTGGATTAAATTATATTGCAAGGATGGTAAATTGGTAATGCTTGGTGGTTGCAATTGTGAAGCATTTCATGAGCATCACAAATTCATAATGGGTCCTATTTTTAGTGCTCAAAATAACAAACCTTATCTTACAATCCCAATGGAAAATGGCATACCAAACCGGGTTTCATAGCCCATTAAGTTAGGCCCAAACCCATCAAATTTAACAGTTTACCATTTGACTGGGCTCCCCAAAAAAACCCTAGATCTGAATCACATTTTCAGGTTTCAACTCCAACATTCCATTTCCGGCCGCCACCCAATTCCAGATTCACCTTCACTCGCCGCCGCTTTCGCCGCCGCCAATTCATCCACCTTTCATTTTCCTCCCATTGCATAAGATTCTTATTGTTCCTGTAATTTTAGAGCGCAAAAAGGCTGCAACTTTGTTGCTTTACTCCTCCAACCATTAGCTATTTGCATCTTCTTCTTTTTCTCCAACTCAATGGACAAAAAATACATGGATTTTGGTCATTATAAAACAAAACATTGATTTGTTGCCCAATGATGGATTATCCTTTTCATGCTGTTTGGTTCCGTAACTATAAGCAGCTCATGTTGATTTCCCATCATAAGCCTCTACATTGCAAGTATTCTCAGCAGCTCTGCTAAGCACCACCGCCTCACCACCACACCAGCACCGCTGTGATGATTTAGCGATCATCGTCCTTCGCTGCTTCTTCTGATCTTAATATGCTGCCTTCCTTCTGGTTACTCTTTGAGTTCTGACTGTCAATCTTTCTATCTATATATTATATATACTGTAAATTGTTGCTGGTGGTGGTGCTTCGAGCTGCTGGTACTATGAATGGGGACTGGCTTTAATGGGAAGATGTGAATACTGCTTGATTTAATCTGAGGGCTTCATGTTTTTTGCTCATAGCAAACATTATTAGATAAATTTGCTTTTGGTATGTTTATGTTGTACTTCCAAACAATAGTTAGATGACCAAAGGTGACAGTATTAATTAACAAATAATACTAGTGTGCAGGTTTTTATGGAGTTGCAATGTGCAAATGTTGTTTCTGTGGAGTCCAAGAGAAGGAACTCAGCTGCCATTCAAGACTGCTGGTACTGTGTGCAATCAACACATCTTCTGAGGTAGGAAGAGCAGTCCAGATGACTCCGGAAATGTGAAGAAAGAATTCTAGCTATGGGAAAACTTGACAATAGGGGCTTTTTGAATGATCAAATTATTGATAACTCGTGTAAATGCTCAGTTTCGAAAGATCTGAAACATTTGTTCCCATACAAACCTATAGAAATTCAATTTTGAAGTGCCAAAAGCACACTTGTTACCATAGACTCGCAATCATCCAAACAGAATTCGCTTACATCATAACGAGTCTACTTTCAGATACATTGAAGAAATATGGAAAATAACATAACAAAACAGAAATCAAAAGCTTTAACTTCCAATCCTCTCACCTTTCCAAAAAGAACAATCTCTGTGAAGCACATATCTATTGCTATGATAATATTGTTTCAGCTAAACTTCCGAACATGCACCACAACACCATAGCCTGAAAATGATTAGTAAAGCAAAATTTAATACAACAGCAACCTACAATGTTTCTTGAAAGCATGCAGTAACTTGAACAAAGATGTGCCCTCAGTCTGCAAGTGTCATGTATTTATTCTATCAATCTGTTTCAGCAGAGCCTCTAATTGCATAAGAACTGGATAGGATTACAGGTTGTCCATGAATTAGCCATCAATGTTGAGCCCATTGGATGCTCTTAATATCAATACCTTCCTTCACCATTTCATAGAGCGGACTCATCTCTCTAAGCTTTTCCACCTGCCTCACAGTCAGCTCAACTGCTTTGTCTATCTCCTCCTCAGTAGTGAACCTCCCTATGCCAAACCTGATGGAAGTGTGGGCCATATCCTCTTCGACCCCAAGCGCCCTTAGCACGTATGAGGGCTCCAAACTCGCACTAGTGCATGCACTTCCACTGGAAACCGCTACCTCCTTCAATCCCATTAGTAAACTCTCCCCTTCCACATACGCAAATGACAGGTTCAAATTCCCTGGGTATCTCCTCTCCAAGCTTCCATTCACCACCACTCCTTCCAGCTTTGACCTAATCCCGTTCAGCAGCCTATCATTCAATGCCCTAACCCACTTATCGTCATACTCCATCTCTTTCATGGCCAGCTCACAAGCCGCCCCAAACCCAACAACCAGCGGAGTAGGTACTGTGCCACTCCTAATCCCTCTCTCCTGCCCTCCTCCATTCATCTGGGGCTCAACTCTTATCCTTGGACGCCTTCGCATATACAAGGCACCCACACCTTTAGGACCGTAGACCTTGTGGCCACTTAACGACATGAGACTCACATTCCAATTATCAACGTCGATAGGGATTTTCCCCAACGCCTGTGCCGCATCAGTGTGGAAGGGAATGCCAAACTCCTTGCAGATTTTTCCAATCTCCTCCATCGGTTGTATAACTCCGATCTCATTGTTCACTGCCATGACTGATATCAGGCCCGTGTCGGGTCTGATTGCAGCACGAAGCTTCTCCAGATTCACAAGACCATCCGACTCCACAGGCAGATAAGTAACATCAAAACCCTCTTGTTGCAAGTGCCGGCATGAGTCAAGAACACACTTGTGCTCGGTCTGGGTGGTGATGACGTGGCGCTTCTTCTCCTTGTAGAAGTGCATGACCCCCTTGACAGAGATGTTGTTAGACTCGGTGGCTCCGGAGGTAATGATAATCTCCCTAGGGGAGGCCTTGATAAGGGAAGCCACCTGAGCCCGAGCAGTCTCACCGGCATTCTCAGATTCCCACCCGTATAAATGGGTTCGAGAGTGGGGGTTTCCGTAGCGGGATACATAGTAAGGGAGCATGGCGTCGAGGACTCGTGGATCCACAGGGGAAGTGGCTTGCATATCTAGATAGAGGGGCCTTCCGGGGATCTTGACACCTTTCATAGTAACACCATCTTCTTCCTCGTGTGTTTCCGGAATGGATTCAGCTGTGGCTGTGGATAATTGTCTCAAGGGATTGTGACCAGCTCCAAGGACCGGGGAAGTTTCATTATACAAACCTATAGAAATTCAATTTCACGTGTAATCAGTAGCAATATCTCATTTTTCAACTGTGAAACTAAAGAGAGCAGACCTACATAATCGACGAGAAAGAACAGGGAACTTCAACATGACTATATCTACATGTATGACCCTGTCGCCAACCTCATTATGTCCAAATTCAACGGCAAAAACCGTAAAGGGACAAATTCCCTCAAACAACCGCATATTCAGATTAAAGAAAGATCACAAAAGCAAAAAAAGCGTAATAAATCAGGAAGATATCAGCAAGGGATTTTGGGGGTGGGCGGGGAAGCTTGAAACCCTAATTCGGCGAAAGCGAACAAACAAAAAAGGGTAAACGCATAGGCAAGAGACAAGTGACGAACAATTCATTCACAATAAATTCATCGTAAGTAAAACCCTAGAATCGTCCAATTTAATAGAGAGTATAGAGATTTACAATGCCGGCGATGATAAGCGGAGCATCGAGCACCGCGAACAGCCGATTGGACAGTATATCTGAGTCTTGCAAGCGATGCCGCCATGAGTGCTGTCTTTGCCGCTCTCTTCAAACGGAGCTCCGGTTAGGGAATCGATTTGGAGGGTTGACGAAGGCGGCGATACGGTGAACGCAAACTGTCACTTGATTCCACCGCTTATAATAACACCCCCATGACCCATCCATCAAAATTTAACGAGTCGGTGTCAAAAAGGCCACGTCACACGCCAAGTTTTACCCAGGTTTCACAAATCAGAATTATCTCCAAAGTTTCAACCAAAAAAATATTTATCTCCAAAATAGTGGGAGGTATATATTTTTAACTGAAAAATTATAAGGAAACTTTTTCAGGTTTTGATAAATTTACATAAGGTGTCTTAGTATGATTTGGGTTCCCGTGCGAAATGTCCTTTCTGTACAAAATGCGAAGCGATCTCGACCGTATAATTTTTTTTTTTTTTTTTGGTCAACACATTTTATTTTTTTCCGTCCCCTGATCATTCTGGAATAACCTATATAGAAGGTTCACCAATAAGCACTTACCGTTCATTTATTTGTTTACTGAAGTTCATACATAATCTCTAAATGTGCAAAGATATGTGTTTGAACATGAACATGTTATATATGAACTTGACGGCATAGAATAATGAACATTTAGCACTTATATGTGAACGTTAATAATTGTCTATTCCAGAACGATCAGAGACGAAAAATAAATAAAAAAACTCTTAACGTCCCCTGATCATTCTGGAATAACCTATATAGAAGGTTCACAAATAAGCTCTTAATGTTCACTTATTTGTGCACTGAAGTTCACAAATAAGCACTAAATGTGCAAAGACATGTGTTTAAACATGAACATGTTATATGTG
The DNA here is from genome assembly GCA_027886185.1 of Rheum nobile. Lineage (NCBI taxonomy): Eukaryota > Viridiplantae > Streptophyta > Magnoliopsida > Caryophyllales > Polygonaceae > Rheum > Rheum nobile. The sequence goes on along the minus strand of WOAB01000207.1, from coordinate 636,467 downwards.
AACCTTACGGTATAGAAAAATGAACATGTAGTACTTATATATGAACGTTAATAATTGTCTATTCCAAACCGATCAGAGACAAAAAATATATATAAAAAAAATGTTATTGGCCGGAAAAAAAAAATTGCCGTATTTACGGTTATGTCACCGCGTCACTATTCACTCTTTTTCACCCCTTTTAATCTCAGCCCTCTATCTCCTTAATCCAATGGCCCATAATATTTCGCATGTTGTACCATAAGGACAAAATGTATGGGAAACTCACTCAAAGAGTGAATAGTAATGCGGTGGCATAACCGTAAATACGGCAAACTTTTTTTTTTCGTCCAACAACTGTTTTTATTTTTATTTTATTTTTTGTCTCTGATCGGTTTGGAATAGACAATTATTGACGTTCACATATAAGTATTACATGTTCATTTTTCTATACCGTAAGGTTCACATATAACATGTTCATGTTCAAACACATGTCTTTGCACATTTAGTGCTTATTTGTGAACTTCAGTGCACAAATAAGTGAACATTAAGAGCTTATTTGTAAACCTTCTATATAAGTTATTCCAGAATGATCAGGGGACGTTAAGAGTTTTTATTTTTATTTTTCATCTCTGATCGTTCTGAAATAGACAATTATTGACGTTTAAATATAAGTACTAAATGTTCATTATTCTATGCTGTCAAGTTCATATATAACATGTTCATGTTCAAACACATGTCTTTGCACATTTAGAGATTATGTGTGAACTTCAGTACACAAATAAATGAACGGTAAGAGCTTATTGGTGAACCTTCTATATAGGTTATTCCAGAATGATTAGGGAACGGAAAAAAAAATGTTGACCAAAAAAAAAAAAAAATGGCCGAGATCGCTTTGCATTTCGCACGGGAAGGACATTTCGCACGGGAACTCAAATCTATCAAATTTATATTATTTAGGTTGTATACGAGACTTTCTTTACCGTGTAACTCATAAATTAAGGGTCAGTCTATATGCAAACGAAATGCCGTCTATATGCAAACTGTTTTGTGCGTTAAGGCTAAACGTACAGGCTGGGGCGTTTAGGCTTAACGTACAAGGGACAAAATTGGAATAAAAGTGGAAAAAATATCCAGAATGACACTGTAGCTGTGCGTTAAGCCTTAACGTATGGCACTGTAGCTGTGCGTTAAGGCTTAACGCACATACAAAAAAAAAAAAAAAAAATTTGCCCCATAATCATGTAGAGAATTTCAATACGAGTCCGTACATATAAAATTCGTCCAAAACGGACATCGTTTGCCCCTCCAAAAGCCCAAAAAACAAAGCCTTTCTACCCATTTTTTTTACAATTTGGTGCCCCGCATATAACGCATTATAGTGAATTTTTTCGGTTTTTTTTTGCATTTTTCTACTATAATTTTGTATAAATTTTAGGTCAAACTATTGTATTTCATTAAATCTAGTATATACTTAGACTTATATACTATTGTATTTCATTAAATTTCATATAGTTACACTTATGTACTATAGTATTTCATTAAATTTCATATAGTTACACTTATGTACTATAGTATTTCATTATTTTTCATACAGTTACGCTTATGTACTATAGTATTCCATTAAATCTAGTATACCTAGACTTATATATTATAGTGTTTCATTAAATTTAGTATACTTAGACTTATATACTATAGTATTTCATTATATTTCATATAGTTACACTTATATACTATAGTATTTCATTAAATTTCATATAATTACACTTATGTACTATAATATTTCATTAAATTTCATAAAGTTACACTTATGTACTATAGTATTTCATTATATTTGATATAGTTACACTTATGTACTATAGTATTTCATTAAATCTAGTATACTTAGACTTATATATTATAGTGTTTCATTAAATCTAGTATACTTAGACTTATATACTATAGTATTTCATTATATTTCATATAGTCACACTTATGTACTATAGTATTTCATATAGTTACGCTTATGTACTATAGTATTTCATTATATTTCATATAGTTACACTTATGTACTATAGTATTTCATAAAATCTAGTATACTTAGACATATAAACTATAGTATTTCATTAAATTTCATATAATTATACTTATGTACTATAATATTTCATTAAATTTCATATAGTTATACTTATGTACTATAGTATTTCATTATATTTCATATAGTAACACTTATGTACTATAGTATTTCATTAAGTCTAGTATACTTAGACTTATATACTATAGTATTTCTTTATATTTGATATAGTTACATTATATATTATAATATTTTATTATATTTCATATAGTTACACTTATGTACTGTAGTATTTCATTAAATTTCATATAGTTACACTTATGTACTATAGTATTTCATTATTTTTCATATAGTTACGCTTATGTACTATAGTATTCCATTAAATCTAGTATAGTTACGCTTATGTACTATAGTATTTCATTATATTTCATATAGTTACACTTATGTACTATAGTATTTCATGAAATCTAGTATACTTAGACTTATAAACTATAGTATTTCATTAAATTTCATATAATTACACTTATGTACTATAATATTTCATTAAATTTCATAAAGTTACACTTATGTACTATAGTATTTCATTATATTTGATATAGTTACACTTATGTACTATAGTATTTCATTAAATCTAGTATACTTAGACTTATATATTATAGTGTTTCATTAAATCTAGTATACTTAGACTTATATACTATAGTATTTCATTAAATTTCATATAGTTACACTTATGTACTATAGTATTTCATTAAATTTCATATAGTTACACATATGTACTATAGTATTTCATTATATTTCATATAGTTACACTTATGTACTATAGTATTTTATTAAATTTCATATAGTTACACTTATAAACTATAGTATTTCATTATATTTCATATAGTTACACTTATATACTATAGTATTTCATTATATTTCATATAGTTACACTTATGTATTATAGTATTTCATGAAATCTAGTATACTTAGACTTATAAACTATAGTATTTTATTATATTTCATATAGTTACACTTATATACTATAGTATTTCATTATATTTCATATAGTCACACTTATGTACTATAGTATTTCATTGTATTTCATATAGTTACGCTTATGTACTATAGTATTTCATTATATTTCATATAGTTATACTTATGTATTATAGTATTTCATGAAATCTAGTATACTTAGACTTATAAACTATAGTATTTTATTATATTTCATATAGTTACACTTTTATACTATAGTATTTCATTATCCTTCATATAGTCACACTTATGTACTATAGTATTTCATGAAATCTAGTATACTTAGACTTATGTACTATAGTATTTCATTATATTTCATATAGTCACACTTATGTACTATAGTATTTCATTAAATTTCATATAGTTACACATATGTACTATAGTATTTCATTATATTTCATATAGTTACACTTATGTACTATAGTATTTTATTAAATTTCATATAGTTACACTTATAAACTATAGTATTTCATTATATTTCATATAGTTACACTTATATACTATAGTATTTCATTATATTTCATATAGTTACACTTATGTACTATAGTATTTCATGAAATCTAGTATACTTAGACTTATAAACTATAGTATTTCATTATATTTCATATAGTTACACTTATATACTATAGTATTTCATTATATTTCATATAGTCACACTTATGTACTATAGTATTTCATTGTATTTCATATAGTTACGCTTATGTACTATAGTATTTCATTATATTTCATATAGTTACACTTATGTATTATAGTATTTCATGAAATCTAGTATACTTAGACTTATAAACTATAGTATTTTATTATATTTCATATAGTTACACTTTTATACTATAGTATTTCATTATCCTTCATATAGTCACACTTATGTACTATAGTATTTCATGAAATCTAGTATACTTAGACTTATGTACTATAGTATTTCATTATATTTCATATAGTCACACTTATGTACTATAGTATTTCATTATATTTCATATAGTTACGCTTATGTACTATAGTATGTAATTAAATCTAGTATACCTATACTTATATATTATAGTGTTTCATTAAATTTAGTATACTTACCCCACTCTCCGTCCATTAGATCCGGGTCAATTCGATATCCATCTCCGTCCAACACGTACCACCCTACCCCACTCTCCGTCCATTAGATCGTTAACGTAATTACAGATTTAAGCCAAACTTTTTATTTTCATTCAATTTCTCCACAACTTCAAAACTTGGGTATTTATGGAAAGAAAAATTCGGTTTTTAGCTTTATGGAAATTGACCGATATCTGGGCCAATTCGATATCGTTTTAGGTCAAATTTTATACGATTTCGAAGCTATCCCCGAGACATTTCCAACCCCTATAAATAGGGCACCTTTCAATGAGTTTTCGGTATCCAATTTAATCCCAAAAGCTCAAGAACCCTAGCTCCACGGCCGTGTTTGTTCATCGAAGAAATTCGTCGACCACCGTCCACCGTTGGAGTCGCCGCTACCACCAAAAGTTGCGTCTGGAAGTTAGCTTCCAAAGCCCCAAGCTCTCACCGCCGATTACCCACCTCCGGTCGCCGTATTAGCCAGAATTTTATATGTCCATTTTTTGGGCTTTTGGAGGGGCAAACGATGTCCGTTTTGGACGAATTTTATATGTACGGACTCGTATTGAAATTCTCTACATGATTATGGGGCAAAATTTTTTTTTATTTTTTTTTGTATGTGCGTTAAGCCTTAACGCACAGCTACAGTGCCATACGTTAAGGCTTAACGCACAGATACAATGTCATTTTGGGCCTGTCTCCCTTGGCCCATTTCAACCTGTGCGTTATGCCTTAACGCACAGGTGGTACCCCCGAATTTTCCGAAAATGCCTATTCTGTCCCTTGTGCGTTAAGACATATCGCACCCCACCCGTACGTTAAGGCTTAACGCATATTTTAATTTGCATTTAGAAAAAATTTCGTGTGTATATATCTTTTTCCTAAATTAATAGGTTTTATCATCTTTTAATTTAAGAAAATAAACTCCGCTCTCGTATCATATAAATGAGATTTCCAAAACCTCATGTCTCATCAAACATGGACCGGCCCGCCAGTCTATTCAACGAAGAGATATGGTCTCTATGTTAAGAGTGTTTAGTTTAGTCTCACCGTTTAGCCTAGTCCACCATTTATGTGGACGAGACGCAAATACTAGTAATAGCCTAGCTTGAAAATCTAAAGTAATTTTTAAATATAAAAGAATATATATATATATAGGAGGACGCTCTGATAAAACGATAATTATGGTAAAATGAAAGTATAATTAAAGAGCATTGGATTGAAGATTTTGAATGGCTGGATTTGAGGGAACAAAAAAGCCACATGGGGATGATTCACATCTGATTTGAATATTCTACCTTATTTCTTGAATTACTGAAAATATGTTCCTACAAAATAGGAAGTTGTTATATGATTTGGAAAGAGATTGGAGAGAGAAACCGATGCAGTTTCCATTGATCGACCGTCTGCTTCAAGCTTCTTCTTCCTCCAAACGCGACCAGAAATCTTCCTCTTCAACAAACGAGAACAACGATCTTGCTTTCCAACAAAAATCCATTGGAAGATCTCCAACCAGCCATCTTCTTCGTGATCGGCGCGCCAAAATCCTTGTTTTACGGTGAAATGAAGCATGGTTAGTTGATTCATTATAGATTAATTTTCAGTTCTATTCGATTTTAGATTATTTTGATGAGATCTCTTTCTTCGAACATCCCAGTTCATCGTTTGAACGATAATCAATCTTTTCATGCTTTGCGAAACCGTTTTTTGGTATTCGGTGAATATCGTGACTCCAATTTTGAATGCTCTGATTGATCGTAAACTTATTATGAAGAGATTATATTCATGTACACCGCATACATATTCATGTACCATATGCTAGCAAATTAGGTGATATGCATAAAAATTGTATTGATATTCGGGTGTTAATGTCAATCTTTTGGAATCGTTACATGATCTTCGAAACTTTTTTATTTGAACTCTGTGAATATCGCATATCTAATGTTGGATAACCTGATTGATTGTACACTGATTGTAATGAGGTGATATTCATTTACAACGTCTACATATTCATGAACCAACGTATTGATATTCATCTAATATGTTATGATATTCACATGATTTGCACTCATATTCACACACGTAAATATGCGATATTCATGAAAACATTGTCGATATTCATAGATTAAATTGTAAATGATGAATGTTGGTTATACGAATTAGGCGATATTCATATAAACTATATTGATATTCGTTGTTAATGTAAATCTTTTGGAATCGATTTATTGCCTTCGAAACTTTTTTTTGGAATCGTTACATGATCTTCGAAACTTTTTTATTTGAATTCGGTGAATATCACATATCTAATGTTGAATAACCTGATTGATTGTACACTGATTGTAATGAGGTGATATTCATTTACAGCGTCTACATATTCATGAACCAACGTATTGATATTCATCTAATATGTTATGATATTCACGTGATTTGCACTCATATTCACACAGGTAAGTATGCGATATTCATGAAAACATTGTCGATGTTCATAGATTAAATTGTAAATGATGAATGTTGGTTATACGAATTAGGCGATACTCATACAAACTATATTGATATTCGTTGTTAATGTAAATCTTTTGGAATCGATTTATTACCTTCGAAACTTTTTTTTTCATTCGTTGAATATCGCGTATCCAATTTTGAATAACGTGATTGATTGTAAACTGAATATGATGAGATGTATTCATCTACAGCGCATACATATTCATGAACCAAAATATTGATATTCATTCAATATGTTGTTATATTCACGTGCTTTGTACGCATAGTCATTCGATTGTGGTCGATATTCATGAAAACAGTGTCGATATTCATAGTTTAAATTGCACATGCTGATTATCGGTTATACGAATTAGGCTTTATTCATACAAACTGCATTGATATTCGTGAGTTAATGTCAATCTATTGGTTTCGATTCATGATCTTCAAAGCTCTAATTGTATGTGATATTCGTACCAACTTTATTGATATTCATGCAGATAAGAATGCGATACTCATATAAACTGTACTGATATTCATGATTTTTTGTATGATATTCATGCAATAAAAAAACGGAGCATCCAATCGATGATGACATCTTTGAAAGCTCTGATGAAGATATTGATGTATCCGATAATGAGCTTTCCCAAGAAGAAGAATCTGATTTTGTCATTGGAACAGAGTGTCTTGTTGACCCGGATGATAGGAATAAAAAGTAATGGATGCCGCTATGTCCTGAGTCTTGTAAACCGGCAGTGGGTAAGAAGTTTAAATCCACGGCTGAAGGAGAGTCATTCTACCGTGAATATGCAACACTTGTTGGTTTTGATGTCCGATCAAGCACAACACACAAGTTCGGCCGATCAGATGTTGTGAAATTGAAGTACTTCATTTGCACAAGAGAAGGATTCGAGAACTCATCTAACAGTATAGGTCAGCGTAAAACAACTTCTAATAGAATAGGTTGTGAAGCAAATATGACAATAAAATCCATTGAGGTTGGTGATTATGTGGTGGACAAGTTTATAGAGAAACACAACCATGATATGATGCCCAACACAGCAAAGCATTTTCTCAAGAGTAATAGGAAGTTGGACATTAGCCACAAGAAATTCATGTTGAGTTGTGCAAAGGCAAATCTGGGTCCAATAAGGTCTTACAAGTTGTTGAAGGAGATTGTTGGTGGATAAGGAAACATGAGAGCAATGCCAACTGACTTCAAGAATTTCAAGAGGGATTTGATGTCTAACATCACATCAGCTGATGCACAAATGGTGATCAATAGGTTCTTGAAGAAGAAGGAACAATACAATGCCTTCTACTTTGAGTATCATGTAAACGACGAACAACAATTGACAAGGTTATTTTGGGCTGATCCTATATCACGTAGGAACTATGCTGCTTTTGGTGATGTGGTATCATTTGACTCAACGTTCAACACCAACAGGTACTTTTTAATTGTACAAATTTAGTTTGATTATTACACGAATCTGGTGATGTTCATAAATCGTTATGTGATATTCATGCAGATACTGCATGGTGTTCGCACCTTTCACGGGAATTGACAACCATAAAAAGAGTGTTACCTTTGGTGTCGGTCTGGTTATGAAGGAGGATGTTGCTTCGTATGAGTGGCTATTCGAAAACTTTATTAAAGCTATGGGTCATGCACCAGAGATTATAGTGACAGATCAAGATCATGCAATGAAGGTTGCGATAGAAAATGTGTTGCCGCAAACAAGACATCGGTTGTGTATATGGCACATCATGGAAAAGGTGTCAAAAAAAGTTGGTGTGAAGAAAATCAATTCACCTAATTTCAGGAAGAAATTAGGTAGATTGGTTTGGGGTGATAAACAATCTATCTCTGAATTTGAGGAGGGTTGGAAATCATTTGTTGCTGAACAAGAACTTGAAGAAAACCGCTGGTTCCAAGATATCTATAAAATTCGAGATTTTTGGATCCCAGCCTATTTCATGGATATTGTGCTCGGAGGATTGGTTCGCACCACATCAATTTTTGAATCTCAAAACAGTTTTTTGGGGGCTTATTCAAACAGGAATTTTAGCTTGGTTGAATTATTAATGCAATTTTAGAGTGCTATGGAGACCCAACGACACCATCAGTTGAGGAACGATGTTGATTCTGATACAAGGACGCACGTGTTGAAAACACCGTTATTGATTGAGAGACATGCATCTGAAGTATACACCCTTAAAATGTTCACACTTGTACAAGAAGAGATATCAGCAGCCTATTATTTTTGTTCTGTTACAAGTGAAAACCCAAGTATGATATCTGTCGTGATATTCATATAAACTGCAATGATATTCATGTGTTATTAACAACACCGGATTTTATATAATGATATATCATGTATTTTTAGTATATTATGCATATCGAATAACAGATCTTGAATATCTTGTTTGATCATAAACTGATTATGATGATAGTATATTCATTTAACGTATGTACATATTCATGAACTGTTGTAGCGTTATTCGTACAATGTTTGATGATATTCGTTTACTGACTTGAAAATCAATGTGTTCTCTCTTGTATAGTGATAACCCAATATTGAATACTGCGTTAAACACGTGCAGGTGAATGGACTGTGGCATATACAGTGAAGGAGGGGCAATGTGATTACTTCGAAGTAGAGCGCACGGTATATGGAAACTTCACCACATGTAGTTGCGGGATGTTCAACCAAATTGGGTTGCCTTGTAGGCATATTTTTACCGCTTTGAAATGCTTTGGTCTAGACAGGATTCCAGAATGCCTAATACTGGACAAGTGGATAAAAGGTGCAGTCAAAAAGGTGAAGAGCGGAATGGCTAATGATGTGTGGGAACATAGTGTTCTTTTAGAGGAGAAGCAGAGTATGATGAATGAATTATGGTCTGTTATATACTCTTGTGTTGGCCTTGTGAAAGATGATAGAAACAAGATAAATGAGTTGTTGAACACATTGAAAAATATGAAGGAAACTTACTCCGCTCATGATGATGATGCACAAAGAGACGAAGAAATCCGAGATACAATGGTTGAGGGTTTTGCAGGAATTAGTACACCTAACGATGTCGTCATAAGACCTCCCGGTCAGGCGAAGAACAAGGGTAGTGGCAGGAGGCTTATTGGTGGGAAAGAAAAGGCAATCAAGAAAATGAACAAGGGTAAAAGAAAATGCAAAAGGTGCAACAAATATGCAGGGCATGACAGTAGAAATTGCAAAGAAAAATTGTAGTTTGAATATTGCACTATTTTTTATAGATATTCAAGTTTTGTTATAGGATATTCAGGTTTTGTTACGTGATATTCGCCTTATTAATGTTATCATAAAATATTCGTGTTTGTCTTCAGTGATGTTCACTTGTTTTGCAAAATATTTTAAACATTATATGGGTTTTTTTCCTGAATGAACTTGTCATATACCCTATATCAAGTTCGGTATTTCAAGCTGTGCTGATATTCAATTATTGTTATATGATATTCCTCTTATTCAAGGTTTTGTTATATGATATTTCGGTTTTGTTACGTGATATTCGCTATATTAGCCTGTTGATAAAATATTCCTTGTGTTGCACAACATTATAATGTTATATGTGTTGGTTGTTTAGGTCAATTATCCAATCATATGCCCTACAACAAGTTAGGTATTTCAAGTAGTGGTGATATTCAAGTATGAAGTTTATTATTCACATTGCTTGTGGTGATATTCAAATTTAGTTCGAGTATATTCACTATTGCATCCGTACTGGACGTTCAACTCTCATTCGAGGATATTGATTATTGCATCCGTTCTGAATAGTTTTAACCAACATATTGAGCAATTAGTTCATTAACGTAATCCGAAAAACAAAGAAATCCATAAGAAACATAAATCCCTGAACTAATAATATGGATTGTTTTTTATTGAGGTGGGTTTTTAGCCCGTTTCACTCTCTCTGCCTCTTTTTCTGCATTGTTAGCAAGTCTAACTGATGCATTGTACTTGTGTGCCTTTTCCATATTCACTTTGCTCAAGCTGTTCATCTTGGATGCGATGATTGCGTGTAGGTATTTTGCCCGCAATGACAAAGTGTTCTTCTTGGTGTTTGCCTTGAAGTCGGTTTCCCAATGCTTTGCTTCTTGACCTTGGTATGTCTCCATATGGCGCATGGCGAATACACCACAATCAACCTTGTTGGTGGAGTCGCGCCACTTCATCTTAAGAATTTCAGTCTTTTTGTTTGAAAACCCGTTGAATCTAGAGCCTAGGTTCATTAAGCCCATGTATTCGGCAAACAACTTGTTTTGTGCAATGAATTAAAAAAATATCATCACGTGATGAGACATTTAATTACTAATAAGTGCAATGAAAACATTTATTATAAATAGTGATCGTTGCTTACCAATAATGAGATCGTGTTGCCATATTTTCCTTCGGGGTCATGATCACCAGACGAGGAATTATCAATAATTTCTACGCTACACCGGATAAAGTTGTAACATACCACATAATAATGTGAATGTTTACATATTGGGAAGAAGACCTGTATTACAACAAGTACACAACAATCAATGAGTCCGATATAAAAATGTATGAAAATCGTAAAGCTTGTATCTAAAAGTGATTTAGCGCATACCAAATCTACATCAACGAGCGATGCGTGATTGACGGACGATACCAGTTCATCCATCCCATATTTGAAACTCACAAACCTTTTCTCATGGCTCCACGAGCTCTCATGTCCTACAGGTACGTCCATGAGTGGACCAATCTACAACGAATATCAACATTGTGATATAACATGAATATCAGTATAAAAATAATGAATATCACCTACTTTCGTTTGAAATATCAACAATTAATGCAACAATGGCAAAAGGGGAATATGAAAATATTGCTTGTTGACTTGAATATCACGTCGTTTAATCTGAATATCAATTATAGAAAATACCAATAACAGCATCTAAACACGTACCAAGGTTGATGGATTGACAAACATCCGTGATGGAGTTGTGTTGGATCGAAGCTCTTCTAATTCATTAAGACGCATACACCATAACTCTATAATGTTAATCGTAACAAGTGTATTATCCTCTAGTGATCTGAACTCGATTGCTTCGAGTGTTCTACCATTGCAATCGAATATCACCTCTCTGTAATGAACGCTCGATATCAACAAAACACTAGAACTCAAAACCCACAAAATGCATTGCATGAATCAATACATACCCATCGGCGATAGCACCCACGTATATAGATAGATCCAACTGTTCTCTTGTGATGGGTTTAACCGGGTTTATGACCCTTGTGAAAAAAGGGCTCTTGCTCGAAGCAGGTAACTTTATCAACCTCTTTGCCTTCTGTTTGTCCCGGTTCATTGGTGTAACAAAATCTTCACCATCTCCTTGTGCTTTCTTTAACTCCTGATTTTAAAATCATATCGAATAACCAATATATTTACACTACCATGAATAATGACTAAACAAATACGAATAATGCGTATTCTGATTTACTTGCACATCAATCAGTACTATACTATATCAAACACATTCAAACACAATAAATTGAGCACAACAATCCTAAGTATAAACATATAAACTTACTTAATTATATTTTTACTAACATATCATTGTTGCTAACATAAGGTTACAATTTACCTAGTTACAAAATAATGGCATATTTGTCATTCTAATTGCGCTATTCATCATGCCGTTACAAAAAATGGCATACAGGCCATTTTCAGTTTTTTCCCCTAGGTGATAACCACGATATGACAAACACAATGAGCACAGTAGTAATACACAACATGTCAGTTACATTAACATAACAGATAACAGCTTTCAGCGGCTTGATCTTCGATCTCACCCTACCACTCCGCCTTACCGGAGCCACTGGTTTTGCTGGTTTTGTCCGTTTCAGATTCACCAACTCGCTCGTCGCAGTAACTGGCTGGACATTTGTCACATTAGGCCGCTCGGCCTCAGACAAACCTTCATTGATCTCATGCTCAGCAACGATGTCATTCAGGACATCATTTAGCACATCGTCTGGGTTGGGTTGTGGCTGTTATAAACAAATTGTGAACATAGTTAGAAAGATGTATGAATATACACATACATCATGAATATCAGCACTGGTCTAATGAATAAGACTTCATGAAATGAGCATAACCTCACCGATACCAGTGAACAACACGTAATATCAAGTGATTATCTTTCACAACAAAAATGAACACACATATGAATAACACACAAAACGAAATGATAATCATTAATATACATAACACACATGAATAACAATGCATATTAATTGAATATCATGATGTGTTTTTCATAACAATCAGGCAGTTTCACATCTGAAGAATATCATATAGAAATTAAATGAATCTTGCTTTCCAACAAATTAATACCACAATAACAAACCACCAATATTGATAACATGAATACTAACATGTGTTATCATGAATAACACCGATCCAAATATGAATATCATCAACCATATTGAATGCCTACAACATAAATTCCTAATACAAACATGAATAACAGATTTTATTTAATACTTGAATTGCATCGGTCATTGCAATGGAAACGGTAGCCTCTTCAACCGTTGTTCCTTCAACATCCTTATGTACATAATATAAAGATGATTAAAAAATGGACATTGAAATGATAATATATGTATTAACGCACATAACAATAATAGTTTTAGTAAACCTTTTGACACTCGTTTGTAACCTGCATATTATGCCCACCTACCTCATCAGCAATAGTCTCTGCCTCAACCTATTTAGACATTTTTATGATATCAGCTGTATGAATTCCACAAAAAATTAAAGGATTATTATTAAATGATTAAGTACCAACCTGTTCAGCATTCTCAATAATTGTGTCCTCTTGAGCAGTGTGTTCGACCTCCTGCCTTGACGTTCCACCTTCCTCGAAGACCCTTGAATCACTGGCAGCATGCAAATTTGTTTCTGGAAATATAGAAATGTCACTGTTGATGTCGACATCTTCGTGCTCAGCCTTGATTATGTCAGCACGACTCGTGATCGCAACCTCAATCTCTTCGACCATCTTTATGAGCTCCGGGTCTGACCAAAATGGGTCTTGAGATTGTGTAAGCGCCCTTCCCACTTGACTGGATACACCGAGTTGTGGCTCATGCAATGAATCTGTTTTAACCCCCAATAGTGTCTTTGCCGTATCCGTCAGAGCCTTTGAGACATCATCATGCTTGCATTCTTCGGGAATATTGTTGGTTTTCTCAACAATTCGAACAATAATAGCCGCCAGTTCTCTCAAGTCTTGCCCCAATGACCTATTAAATTCCTGAAAATTACAAGACAACTACTACATGAATATCATAGCAAGTAATATGAATAACAAATAACATACTATGAATAACACACAACTATACATGCATATAAACTTATCCACTGGCTATACATGATTATAAACACATCAGCATGAATAATACACATGAATAACACAACTGGACAACATAAACTAACCAGTTTTTGGTTCAGCTCGTCGACTGCTGCTTGGTTGTGGTGATTTACATTCGGCACATCGAGGATTTGTTGTTGTGGCTCGACATTCCCGTCACCAAACCCTCCATAGCGCATCTCAGAAGTCTCCCTCTTCGTAACCAGCTCGTCATTCCATCCAATAAATGCAGGGATGTGTCTTGGTGTGTCTCTGTGATTGTACAATACCACTCTGTCCAGATACAATATCTGCAACATGAACACAAAAGCTCATTAAAATAATGTGACTACCATAAATCTATATGACTATACATTAACAACACATACCGTCAGAAAAAACAATGGACCCGTGAAGTAAGCTTCATTGTTATTGTCCCATTTCTTCTTAGCTTCAATGGGACATTTTATGACAAAGTCACACCAGTTCATCGATGCCAGCCCATCAACACTCTCCAGTGTACGCACTAGTGTCTGGTTAGCAGCACCACTTTGCTGCGGTTCAACGATGCAAGAATGGAAAAGCACGATGAAATCTTGGATGAACTCTTTACCCCCGTTGACACACTCTAACATTTTCTTGGCCACATCTAAATTTTTGATTTCGTGATTCTTCCTCCCAATATGAGTCCTCCAAGCTTCCATTACATACATTTTGGTTTTGGGATCAACCTCAACTTGGCCACGTGGAATACCTAGGCATATCTCCACATCTATATCAGCAACTCCCAGGGCAGAGCCATCAGGTAGAACTATCTTGGCTTTCCTTGGATAATAATTCTCCACCAACCATCTGCACAAATGGCTGAAAGAAGAAATGCACATTTAACATACCATGAATAACATAATGCTAAACATGAATATACCTAGCACGAAAATATGAATATCATGATATAAAGCATGAATACTAGTACTAGTCTGAATATTTTACCCTATTAAGACTGAATATCATATTTCAAAAATATCAAACAACATTGATAGTGCATCAATCATATGCACAACTGGTTAAGAAAAAACTGAATTCACATACCATAACATGAATAACACCATACTATACATGAATATACCTAATATAAATCTGAATACCCTGAATATCCCTAATCCAAATCTGAATAACATGTTAAATGTGAATATCATGGAGACAACATGAACAACCTATAATCATACCTGAATATTACTAACAAAATGAATACTTTCACATATACACAACTGGTTAAGCAAAAAAATGAACTCACATCCCATAATATGAATAACACCATACTATACATGAATATCCATATATAAATCTGAATAACATGAATAGATTCCTAACAAATTGAATATCATAATCAAATACCTGAAATAAAATTGGCATATGAAGAATATAATATAAAATAAAATGAATCCGAATATTCACAAATTAATATCACAATAACCAAACACCAATACTGATAACATGAATACTAATATGTGTTATCATGAATAATACAGTTCCAAGTTTGAATATCATCAACCATATTGTATGCCTACAACAGTAATTATAAATCAGCTTCGTAGACTGAAAACACGTACCATGGAAGTTCAATCGAACACAGCTTCAGCAAACTTCTGAAACCAATTTGTGCCACCTGCTTCCGTTGAACCGCATTCAATTTTTGTACTGCTTCGACAAAGAGATACATTTGACCCCGGTGTTTGATCTTCGGGAATAACTTTCTTTCATTCCTTTTCACTGGACGAGCAGCTTCGTCATCAGAATCAGACACCACATCCTCATGCTCCACCAATTTTGCCTTGCCTTTGTTCTTTTTCTTCTTATCTTCCACAATTTCTTCCAAAGACTCACCCTTCTTCCTTTCATCAAATCGATGCTTGCGCAATGTCAGGGGCAGGTCTTCAGCGAAGTCATCCCCATCGTCTTCTGAATCAGGCATTGGTGCCTTTCCTTTGTCCTTCTTCTTGTACTTCGACCCTATAACATACAACATGCTCTCAGTCGGCTCATATGCAGTTTATTCAGATGCACAAAAAATATATATTAATACATAAATAAGCTTGTACCAGAATCAACTTTTCCCAACTCTAAACCCTTCTTCTTCTTTTTCTCCAACTGAGATTTGCGCAGCGTCAGGGGGACATCTTCATCATCCTCGTCACAATCCTCAGCGAGTGGTTTAGCATAATTCTTCGATGTTGTCATCTTCCTTGAGGCAGGAATAACAATCTTAAGGCGACTTTGTGCAGGTGACACAATCGCCAAGAATGGGGTTTCACTACCACCTTCATCGGTTTGATTCGCATCAGCCTTTCTTGAAGGGTTGAAGGCAGATCAGTAACTTGTTCAGCAAATTATTCAGCAACTGTGCTAGCCACTGCCAGTGGCGCTTCGTCCTCCACCATGTTTACCGGAAGACCTGCATATTATATGTTTTCATTTCCAAATCTTGTATAAAATCATGAATAACACATAACACAAAATGAATGAGGATCTAAAAAAAACAATTCCCAGCAACACATCACATAACAAACCAGAGACAACTTCATGAATATCAACTGGTAAACACTGAATATCATGAAGTGATAAGTGATATTGAAACATGAATATCCAATATCGAAACATGAATATCGACTAAAAATTTCAAAATATATCCAATGCTGCTCAGCCAAACATGAATAACATCACATTATACTACATATTATCTTGCAAAACATTAATATCAAATATCGAAACATGAATAACGCCTAAGAAGTCCCCATTAAACTGAATGTTATATCGAATAAAATATGAATACCAATAACGCTCAATCCAACATATACATGAATAACATCCCCATTAACCTGAATATTATATCATATCAAACGAATATCAAACCACGATTGAAATCAACCACTATTAAATGGTTAAACATGAATATCAATTGAAAAATGCAAATAATGCACAAACAAACAAAATAATGTCAATAAGATTCAAAGCATAAATCAAACTCGAAAAAACAGAATTACCTTTGACCAGTCTTCTACGCTTGGTGCCTTTTTTCTTAGGGGAGATTTTGACCTGAAGCAGCATACCTCGAACCATTGACGAACCCTAAACCCTAATACAACATTAGCACCGACGAAACAAGAAAAAAAATTGCGAAGTCGTAATATATAAAGCTCTATAACAACGCAAAAATGGAAACTTTACCGGCAATAAAGGCGATTGTACACCGATAATATGAAAATCGACCCTTGCGAGACGAAACAGAAATAATATACATCAGAATCAAGACTGGGGGATGTTTGGTCGTGTTGAAATCGGTGATTATATTCAACTCTCTTCAATAGTTTTCCAGGTTAGCTTAAAAACTGAAATGTGTGATGGAACAATCATACCTGGTAAACGAGGTTGAAGACGATGAAAGACTGCGAGAGAAAAGTGAGGGCGAAAATGGCGAGACGAGGGCGAAACCGGGGAGACGAGTGAGACTCTAGGTAGAAGACGATGAGAGAATGGAAACTGAAATTAAAAATGGAAACTGAAAGGTCGCTCTCGGTTATTAGAATCCCCCAAAACCCGGCCTTTTGATTTCAATCTGGTGTATGCTTCCTATACTAAAATCTGTGTACCCTCTAAAAACGAATCCGGGCCATTGAATCCATTCTAATCTAAAGGCTCTTAATAGTACTTCTGTTTTACTCTAAGAGGCCGTTTCACCAGATCCAAATTCTATATATATATATATATTAAATATAATTTATAAAATTATATATATAAATAAAAATAGACTTAACCCAACTCTAATTAAATACGATGTTCCTCTTCCCCTCCATATTGGGTTATTTTGACTCGCTCGTCTATGTTGTGTTATTTTATGGGACAAATTTGTTATGAATGTCTATGGCTTATGTATACTATTATCTTAACAACATGGTTTTTTATGTCTTTTAATTAGGAGTATTAAGCAACTTGTATTGTTATATATATTAACAACTTTTTTAAGGAGATTGTGCATTTTGTTGGACTATGTGATCGGTTGTGTTGAGACTTGAGATATCGTTTTGGGCCCAATTGTCAAGTCCAACACATAAGCTCAACGGTGTTCCACTCTAAAACCAATTGGCAATTGGATGAGTAACTCAACTACTTATATACTAAGCTTGAATTTCTCACAAGAGATTCACAATTGACTCTCAACAATCTCCCCATCACTTGGGATTCCCCACAAACCACGTCTGGGCCCAAGCTGAATCGTCGACTCTGATACGACTTGTTGCAGGACATGTCCTTTTGGGTCCAACTGTCAAGCCCAACACATAAGTCAAACAGGATTTCATCCTAAAATCAATAGGCAATGAGAGAAATAATCAATCTACTTATATAGTAGGTTTGGATTCCTCGCAATTCCAGCGTGAGATTCATAGTTGACTCTCTACATGATCTTTTGCCGGTCTTTTCTTTTATACTGACTATTTAGGATTCACATATTGTACGGGTCTGGATGCCCGAGCGGATTGAAACACCCTCTCCAACTTGATTCCTTGGCTTGACCGTATCCAGAATTGCTCGGATCTACACCTAAGATTTACCCAAACCTCGTAGCACCATGCAAATTGCAAACTTATCGATCATTTTATTTTTTGGAAAACAATCATTTTTTAGATTGTTTTGAATTAAGACTTATAATTAACTTTCATAAGATCATGTATTGTTCTTTCATTCTTAAATCTTCTATAAATATATAAAGTAGACTAAGGGTGCAATTAATGTCCAATAATAATGAGAAATCATCTCTTATATTTTTGTTAATTTTTCATTACAAACTAAATCATCTAATATAACTCAATGGTTAAAGACACTCTTATAATACAAGAGGTCTAGGGTTCAATCCTCATTCCTTACAACTTTGTTTTCTATTTTATCTTTCATTATTTTTTTGTTTATATTAATTAATTACTCAAATTTTTATGTCTATCTGTCTATAAATATATAAAGTAGACTTTTTGCCCATTTAATGCCTCATGTATTCCATCTCATTTTATTTTTACATTCCACTAGAAGTCAAATATTCTATTTTATTTCAATGGTTTAGTGAAGGGACTTCATAAAACATGATTAATTTTTTTGTTGGTGCCCCTGAGTTTATGGTTATTCCTGTTAGTGTCCCATGATTAATTTGTTCTGGTTGGTGCATGCCCCTAAGGTTTTGTGTTTGTTTGCGTCATAACCGAGTTTTTCCATATTCGTACTCTTCCGGTTCTAATTGATCAAATCCAAGCTCACCATTGTGTTCTTCATCCTCAAATTAATAGGATTCGACTTCTAAAACACTCAAATCCGTACCTGAACCATCTCGATTTGAAATCCTAAGGTCGAAAATGGTTTGTTGTTTCGGGATTCAAATCAAGATGGTTCAGATATAGATTTGAGTGTTTTAGAAGTTCATTCCTATTAATTTGAGGGTGAGGAACACAACGGTGGGCTTGAATTTTATCAATTTGAAATGAAGATTTTAAATATGGAAAACCTTGGTTACGAAGCAAACAAACACAAATCCTTAGGGGCACCAACAAGAAAAATATTAATCATGGGACACCAACAGGAATAACCCTAAACTCAGGGGCACCAACATGAATTTAAGTTGAAAGTTCAATTCTTCTTAGAAACAATTTAATTTTCGATATTTTTTCCTAAACCTAAGGAGTTATTTAATTTTATAAATCAGTCACTAAAATCTATAGTACTTGACAATTATCTCAATAAGTTAACGTAAAAGTAACATTAAAAAACTGAAAAAAGAGAAAACAAACCTAAAAAGGAAATGCAAATACATTTATTGTCTTCTTTATACCTAAGGAAACAATGTGAGATTTCTACAAAAAAAATATACAATTTTAGGTGGTTTGGTAAATGCAATTGAAAAATTCAAATCACAATTCAAATTTATATTTTATTTGTTGTATGGTCTTCTTCATGCCTAGCTAAACAATTTCTTTTTTTTACTACTCATAGTTACATATAAAAGTCAAAATCTCTATATAACATAAAAATACATAACTAAATGTAAAACAATATATCAAAATTAAGACATTGCAAATCCAAATAACATAATTCATATATAAAAAATTGTATCCACTTCAGTACCAAAACAAATATTGTATCCACCTTATCAGGATTAAATTACAAATTATTTTAATGTAATAATTTAACTAATCACTTATAAATTAAAATATTTCTTACCTCATTCAAGTTAAAATATGCCAATATAATCTTCAATAAACTCTCAAATCCACTACCAACATTCAAACTTAAACACCTAATTTTAATGCATATATTGAATTTTTCATACTTATTGTAATGTTTTTTTCCATAACTCTAAACGACTACTTTTCAATTTTGACATTACAAACCCAATTTAGTTCTAAAACCCTTCAATTGTTATTGTGTAAATCGAAATAATTTATAAAATTAAAATCAACGAATAGTCATCAATCATCAAATTCAATGTAGGAAGAAAACCAAGTTGATGGAAAATTATTTGGCAGGATAAGTTTGTCGCAAATGTTATCTTTGAAATGTAACTGATTTGAAAAATGTGTAACATATTCCCCTATTAAATTGTCTGTAATAAATAATAATTAATGTGTCACTTGAGAAAAAAATATTATCAATAAAAGTATACATTTTGGAAGAAGTAATTAAGAAGAGGATTAAAACATGAAAAAATTACCATCGAATTGCAACATCAAGAAATTGAAAAGTTCATTATACTAATTGGTGATATACTTATATCAATGATAATTATGTCAACCTTAGTAACGTTCGGGTCATTCAAACTCACTTGGACATCAACTTTGACGGGAAACAAAATATATTTAAAAACGCTTGCATGGTCGTTCAAACTCACTTGCACATAGCTTTTATACGTAAATTTATTTCATTTTATAAATAAATGAACTCATTTAAGATATTAGATAAACATTATTTCAATTTATAATAATATGTTTTGTTGTGACCGTTACATCTTCTTCATTACATGTTATTAATGTCAATTAATCACATTTAAATTATAGATCGTAACTTATGTTTTTCATATTTCAAACTCCTAATTGATTAGAGATTGGTTTAATGTAGATGACAAATGAATATGACCATAAAGAGAAATTTTACCTCTATATAAAGGTCATACGAATATAAGACATCCATTCCAAAAAATAAAAGATCTCAATCCTTATCTCTATTTTCTTATGATTTTCTTACACCTTATTCCTATAATTGCTTGGATTAGATCTTTATATGGTTAGTTTATTGATATATATTTTATGAGTTGTAATTGCCATTTTGTATGTTTTGTTGTTCCCCATTTCATGAATTGGAATTTGAATTGATATTTGTGTATTTTTTGTTGATATTTTGTTCAGTGGCAAGTATAATCTCGATCTCTTGAGCACATTATCACAATCCTCATGAACTACTGATGCTCATTCACATGAGCCAAATTGAAAGCTTAAGCTATTTTATTAGCTTTGTTTTTTTTTCATTATATTTTTTTCCATAAATTCTTTAGCTTCAAGCCACAGTGATAATATTTTAATTATTTTTTTAAAAATTTTTTGTATAATAATAACTAAGCCAATTATTACTACTCTTTAACAACTTTAAAACTAAAAATATACATTTGTCAAATGTAGATTTTTGGGTGGTTTTGCATTCCTTGAGGTCATTTCCTATCGATATCACAAAGTTGTATATGTGATCAATTGGTAGACTTCTATTATTATAGAAAAGAGCAATATGTTTTTATTCTTAAATGAGAAAGTTTTAACTGATTGCTGAATTATTTAGATGGCTACATACAATAACTATAATTAATTTTACTAAAGTGACAGAAATAATTGAGATCATGGGTATATATATGATTATCGTGGTCGATGGTATTATCCACTACAAATGAAGTTTTTTTTAAACAATATATGTACTAAGAATAAGTTAAATTTAACTTATATTATAATATTAATTAATTATCTAAACTTTTGATGCAAAATAAGTGATTCATTGAATAATAGCTTAAGCAATAAGCATTTTTGCTTGCTATATGTTTACTACATACCCCATAGGAGTACAAGTTTATATTCGTATATATACATAATTGATCATCAATGATTGTTATAATATCTTCTATCTTTGTGACTCATTTGTTACATTTGAAACATGTAACCCCTTTTAATAAATAGATATAAGTAATAAAAAACTATGATCATAACTTCTTAACATGTCAATTAATTGTCGTATAACTTAACCATTCGATAACCCTTTCAAATGCATGTTCATATCTAAAAAAAAATATTTTATAAATGGTGTAGGTAAAATGAAGACATACAAAATCAAATATAATAGATCATGACCTACTAAAACTTATTACTATGTACAATCAAAGTGAGACAATGCTATCACGAGTGAATAAATTTCTTAGTTTCATACGATATTTGAGATTCATCTAAGAGTTGCAGATATGATGTTTGATCTACTTAAAATCGTTTTAAACATGGTGATTGACAAAATAAGAAGGCAACATATTCTAAATTGTTATTTATTCTCTACGATAGCATCTAAGTGTGTCTTCGTCCATAAAAATGACAAATTCTCCGGCTTAGCTTGGTGAACAAAAGTGAATTGTTATTTGTGTACCCAACATACTAAAATGTTCAAATTTATGTGAATATTTGTTTTATTAAAGCTGAAAATGTTTAAAATAATTTTTTTAATTTCTTTTCTCATTTAAAAACAGAAAAAACAAAAAATAATATATATATATACTCCGTATCACCTGTTTGTCCAACTCTTATTGCTCCAAAAATGGCATCCGGGTTTCAATCCCCAAACAGAAATTGTAACCAAAGTAGATATGTGGGTTAGGATTCCTCTCCTTCCCAATGATCTGTGTAATGTGAAAGCAGTGAAATTAATCTTAGCTGAAAACAAAATTGGTGATTTCATAAAACTTGATCCTTTAGCACCAAAAAGAAAATGGGCCAAATTTACCCGAAATGGGCCAACTCCCTGAAAACAGACTCTAACATCTCTATGGTGAACAAGCTGCACAATTTGGTTGTCCAAGCAAAGGAAGCATCCACCACTGGGTCTAGTAAGAGGAAGCTCTTGGAGGATGAAGGTGATACGACTTCATCTGTGCTGGTGGGGACTAAAAAATCCAAAGTCTGATCCTTGCTAAGCTCTTGATGTGTCTAGATGCAAAAACCTTTTGGCCACTAGTGGACCTATGGTTCCTTACTGGTGCTAGGGACATCCCACCTTAGGCTTAAACCTAAGAAATGTTACCCTTGTTTTAGCATCTTGACATTTATCTATCTGAATTTCTATGTTTTTCTGCATTCACCAATGTAACCCTGAAAAGGGTGTTTGTATGCACTACTGATTTAATCAATGGAACCCTTACAAGGGTGTTTGTTCTTAATCTTTATCCAAGATATCTATGGCATTTCTAAAGTTGTAACCAAAGGTATGTATCTGCTTGTTGAACCACTGAAGAGATGCTTAATCTGTTTACTTGTTTGATTAACAAATCACAAGTTTATACTCAATAAATCATCCACTTCATTAAACTGTGAACGTAGCACCATTCTACTGCCTGCTCCATTTGATGTCACAGGTGGGAAACCTGGAAAGACTCAGGAAACTCCAGCTAATGGTAGCCCAGAACAACACAAGGAAATTCAAATTCCAAGAGAGTCCAGATTGCAGGAAGCTGACAACTCCTATGAGAAGACACACTTAGACCATAAACTGGAAAAGGAAAGCCTCGCAAGTGCATGCGGTCTCAATTGGCATATGACACTAATGCTGAATATGGAAAGTTCCTACCAAAAATATGTTAAGATGTATAATTTTATTGAACAAATAAGACTCTTGGAATCCTTATACAAAAGTTTCCTTTAAGAAGTTTTGTATGCAGGGACACCAACACCTTAATTGATGAGATTTCCTAGCGGAACCTACCATACCTCCATAAGAATCTAGTATCTATTGTGTTGTAAACAATGTTTTGAGTACAAGAACCGGTCCTATCATATAGGTATCCAGAATTATACCCTAAAGTACTATGTATTACTTAGGAATACAACCCATCAATGGAAATCGACACGCAAAAAATAAACAACCTCAGTCACAAAACTATAACAAAGGCAGATGGATGAAAATGATGTAGACGGTAGACCTATGAATCGCGAGGCCACTTCGAACGATTCACATATAACAAATAGTTGAAGAGGCAATCCGCCATAAAAACAGACCACGAACCAAACATACCGCTTTGAGATGTCCCAAACCAGTGCGGACGGGGTCTATCACCATAAGTGACACTACTAAACGAGTACTCTGGATTTCTTAAGCTGAGTTTAGTAGAACAATGAGTCCTAGGACTTATCAACCCTCGAGTAACCCTTGATCCTCATTTAAATCTATCTTCCTTAACCCTTAGGTACTCCCATTTCCGAGGCTACTTCCCTAAGGCTAAACCCGAGAATTGCTTATTCGGATCGGGACAAGACTGTGATCGAGTGATCCCTGGTGGTTGTTATGACTCTTGCGCCCCCAGATTAGTCGTGTCTCTTCTTTCCGGCTGCTTCAGACGACCTGTTGGTGCTTTTCGACCACTGTTTGAGGACTTTCTCGTTGTTCTGCCTTGGTTGCTTGTTGGGCTTGTCAGTGTCTGTACCTTTCCTTGTTTTATGGTTTGTTGTTCCTTTCTCTTATTTCTCTTCTTTATGTTTTTTTCGGTTTAATTGTTGTGGTTCCCGGGTTGTGGCGGGTGTCCCGTCGCCAATTCTTCGGCCTCTCGAGTTTACCTGGTGGTTTGTACTAGGATCTCGAATTCTTACTTCATAAAAAAAAATAAAAAATTAAGTACTAAAATGTAGTTCGTACGTGCTTTTGAGAGTGGAAAAAAATTCTGAAATATGGGTTGCCGTTGCTTAGTGGTTTTTGAGCTTCCAGATTCGTTGAAACTATATATATATATATATTCATTTGCAAGCTCAGATTTGGAATTCGACAAGGACATATAATACGTAACATACAAGTAGATTATAAATTTGTATTTCGAACTTATGAACTAGAACTTAAACACTTAACCCTGAAATATTCAGATAATCAACCAAATATCATGGATTAGAGGCAGCCAAATATCAAGTGTCTTATTGTGTTTGATTGTTGAGACCATACATGATACATCTAACTAGCCGTTGTATTTTCGCACGCACAAATGATGATATGCAATATTGTCCTGCAGATGTGGGAGTCATTTGCCACCAACCTGTGTTACTTTTTGGTTGCTTTAGTTTTGGTACGTGTGCTATTATAAATACCTAATCATGAGACAAGAAAGGAATAGCGCATACAGTATATATGTTTGGTTCAAATAATCCCCTTACTAATTAAAAGACATTAATTTCCGGCAATGCCAAAGAGTGAGACAGGAGAACTACTCTATATTAATTTTTACATAGCAAAATCTAATTATAATCTACCCATGCCATCTCTAGTTAAGTTAATCATCTCCTTTTACAGCATCAGTAAGATTGAAACGCATGGAGGAATCAGCAGTCCAAGCAACCCCACCAGCTGCTGCATTTGCTGTATAAAAATAGTTACAGTCACTCACTCATATAATTCACTAATCCGTTTCCACCTTAAAGCAGGAAACAATTATACTCATCAATAAGAGAATAAAACATTCAATATAACTAATTAAAAAGGCGAAGCATTAAAGGCTAGCAGACAATTTGAACCGATCTTCTGTTAACCCAATAAATGAGATCAAATCCGACTAACTTTTCCCTTGTGCTACAGATTTGCCACTATCATTAAGGTACAGAAATAGTACTGCTATATCTAAGACAACGATTATATTGCAGTGTCAGGCAACCCTTGTGTTCAAACATTTTCTTATTCTTAGAACTGTTTGTCTAATGTGTAATCATGGAAATTAAATTTGATTTTTTTTTTCAAAATATTCCCTTAATTAGAAGGAATGAACCCTAAAATAAAAGTTAAATTAATGGCTAAGAGAAGGACACACATTAGAAAAATCCTTCTTAGAATAGCAAAGCAATGAAGCATCAATATTTCCCTCATGATTCATAGTTTCATACCATGTTCTCTTGCACATACGCCATCAAATTTCAACTTATATATACATACATACATACATACATGTATCATATCTTTCTCAATTACAGTTATCTACCATACTCAAGTTGTGACAGACTAATAAATTGTGTATCTCAAGTGACCCAACTTAACTAATTTATCCCTAAAGAAGTAGTCAATCTTGACTGACATAAAATTCTACAGATTTACATCTTAAGTGCTTTCTTCATATCATCTCAATATAATATGAATAAAAATATTTAACAGAACTAAGTTTTAAAAATGTTGTACAAGGGGAAAAGTTGGTCTTACACGGATGGCATGATTAGAAGCCAAATTGGGGAGAGGACTAACGGTGGTGGCAGAATCCGCTTCACCAGTGGGCAGGGGCGCGGCTGGGTTGCTGTCGATGAACGGGACCGTCCCTCCTCTTCCGCCGGCCACCAGCGGCGCCGTCACGCTAGCGGCAGCCGGAGCAGGGCCGCCGCCGCCGGGCCCTGTTCGCTGCTCGTGGGGCAAAAACGGCCATGGGTACCCTGGAGAAGACGCCGCTATGCCTCCCGCCGGAGACTGCGGCGGCTCAGCCGGCGGCAGGACGGTGGTGGGGGTGGTTGTGGTTTGTGGGATGACTCTGATTGTTAGCTTCTGGCCTTGCTGGCACGGCTTGTTAGTCCCATTGTTGAAGGAGAAGTAGAAATTCCCCAGCCTTGTTGGGCGCCACTGTCAACAAAATCAACAGTTTCTTTTACTAATCAATGAACATGGTTTTTGAAAGAAAATTAATTTTCAAAATCAGGGTTTTGTGTTTAGGTTTTATTACAGTGTAAGAGGAAGAGTTGGGGCTTGTAAGAAGAGTGGCTTGAGTGAAATTGCAGAGATTGAAAGCCAATCTGCTTCTGAAAATGTAGAGGCTGTAGTGATACTTGTGCCTGAAAACTAAAAACACACAAAGGAAGCTTAGTTAAGTTTTAAATTTCATACAGTATTTAATAGACTAAGCAAGTGCAAAATACTCACTAATGGAGTCTCCGATGTTAACAATGGGGTTTTTCCAGTCATTGACACCATCCACCACAACAGTTGCAGAATGACAAGGTATAACAAGACCCAGAAAAGATAAGTAAAAGATGAAGATGAAGAAAGTTGTTATTTGCAAGGATTGCATGATTACTGAAAGTGGAAATTAGGGGAAACAAAGGAGGAGATTTTGAGGTTTGAGTTAGGAAAGAGGGAGCAAATTCAGGGGTTTTAAAATGCCGACTTTAGTGAAGTTGTTTCACTTTCACATCTTGTGAGGAGAGAGAGAGAGGTGGGTGTCAGAGTTGTGTGGCTTTTCATGGGAGGACTTTAAATATTGGAGACTGTGTAGCTTTTTTACCAAGGGAGAAAAAACTACTGAAAGGAGTGGAAATTTGCACCGAAAAGAAAAGAAAAGAAAGCAATGGTAATTTCAAAATTTCCTTTTGGTTATAAATAGTAGGAAAAGAGAACTTTGTAAAAGAGGCATCTTGAGCCGAGGGTATTGTGATTAAGCTTAAGATTAATACCAATTTTCTTGGGGAGATGGAGGAGTAATCCATTTTCTCTACAGTTTTTTTTATAACAAAAGAATCTCACATTTCCATGGTTTTTCACCCATGCTGCCTAAAGATTTCATATTTTGAGGCCTGAAGAACAAAAGTCTCTTCTTTATACCTAAAAATCTCTCCTAAACTTTGTAAAAGGAAGTGAGCAAATCAATGCTCCGACAGAATATGCATATATATAGTTGAAGAAGTAGGACTCCATCTCCATGAATGCATTTGTATCCATTGCCACTATATTCTTCACACACAAATTGCAATGCGGACTTAAGAAGTGAAGTTGAGGTGAAGTACAATTCTTGCAAAGCTCTAAGCTTTAAGGTGAGGTGTAATCTTGAAAGATTTTACATTATACAACCACTAAAGTTATAAGCATTTTTGTGTTCCATAAATCTCTATCTCACTTCATCCAAGAAAAGCCGTTGAACAATAAGAAAAAATGTATTATATATTTTTTAATTACCCTCTATATTAAGGATTTATTTGAATTACCATGAAAAATATACTATCTGACATTATAATGCAGGATTGAATATAATATAGTATAAAATAATGCATTTCTTATAATAATTCAAGCAAACTCTAAAGCGCTCCTCGAGCCTATAGCTAATTCAGGCACATTGAGCCAAGGAAGTAATGATCCAAATTAAATACCACTCAAAGAATCACTAGATCCTACTTAGCCGGCTATTTAATTATAATACGAAAAACATTAGGAGTTAATACTGAAGACTACTTTTTAAAAATGTCTGTAAAAGATTGAGATGGATCAGCAAGACATTCTTAAATAAATTTGTAACAACAAAATTTGTCACAAATACTACATGAACTCCAAATTAACTCTAGGAAAAAGAGGATAAAGTAAAATAAAAGTGATATGAGAAAATGACAATATAAATAATCCTTGCCCGTCTGAAATTAGATCACGATTGTGGTAACTGGTAAGGTTTTACCATACCAATTCTACAATACAATGAAAAAAAAAAAGGTACAAAAGAGTCCAGATTGGGCACATCTGTTGATGCTGAATTGTAGTTATCGACGTACCTAGAAACTCTCTTTTTTCCCTGTCTGTATTGCACAACATATAGTTTATTCGTATAATATATTAGTAATTGTTACCGGGAGGAGAGTGTAAGGATTTAGATGTTTTAAACGAAATTTAAAAAAATAGTTTTTCAACATCTAACTTAAGATCTCATGCATAAACTTGATACGAATCATATATAAAAGAATAACATACATTTTGATACAAAATTTGTTTCCGGAGTCATCCTAGAAAATAGAGCTTTAAGTATGACTCATCTACTTTGTTCACACGAGCACGAATCTGAATCGTCTGAATTACGTCTGCTAGAACGCGGGAACGAAGTCAAAACCCGCCCTTGTACCAAGACTAGTGGATAACCGTAGGAAAGTGAATTTTATGGCTTGCACCTTTTTCCAATCACATGTGACTTTGTGATATTGAGATCAAATCTCACGTAATAGCCTTTTCAATCTTACGTTAAGATTGTTTATTTTATTTGGAAATCACATATATATAACATATTATCTTATCTTATATCACATATCTCATAAGATATATTTTTTTTATCATCAAATAATAGATAACTATTATCTCTTATTTGGTGAGCAATTCACCTCCTTAATCTTTCACATGGCAAAAAATCCTAAAGCCTATTGGGCCTTTAGTTTCGCTTGATCCAATCCAATTACTCTATTGTGTGTGACCTTATAAGACCCGGTTATAATAACAATGGGTCAAATCTAATTTATCTCATAAGTCATAGTTGGCTTCTAGCAAAGCACTAAGACTATCTAAAATATCCGGATTATAAATCTCCATTATTAATCCTATTCTATCATTATTAATTGTCATCTTGATTGAAGGTCCTTCAATCTCCCATTTGTCCTTAAACAAGTGTGCAATATCAATTCATTTGTCACTTAGTGTCTAATTTGATGATATGATAACATCTTATGTAATCCATATCAATATTCAAATTGTTTCTCGAACTCTGAGCTTGAACTGTCAAAACAAATTATTACTATTAATCCATTTGAGCACGACCATGTATTTTCAGTTCTTACTCTTCAAGTGGCCAAGACATCATTCCTATCCACATATATACAGATATATAAATAGGAGGACTTCTCTAATCTTGTATGACTATAGCTCCCACTCAATTTTCAACAATCGCGATCACTGCCTTTATAGTCGCCTTTTACGCAACGGTGTTTGACAATGTCAAAGACTACCAATCACCAAGCAAGAGGTATATCACACTCATGTATGAGGAATCTACTAATCATAGTTCAACTTAAAATTCTACAACTCATTTGAAGAATCTTAAGGTAGGTCTGCCCAACATGTATCCACCATACATGTCCATGTAATTAATTAGACATCTCTATGTCCCTATAGCCCGTGAAACATCACGCTATCAATCAACTTACATAATAGCCTGTATTGGGTCATTTATGTCCAATTTAATGACTTAGACTACGAACAACTCATAATTCATAATATCAGTAAACTTAATAGGGTTTCATCCATCATAACTTTTATGATGATCCTATTTGATGATTATAAATTATTAGGACATTTTATTTAACTCTAAACCACAATTAAATAATAATGAAACTTTATTTCAAAAACAAACATGATGTAATGTTTCAACAATCATGAAATCAACATTCATAACCTCAAAACAATACGATCTCAAATCCATTCTCCAATGTGCTTGAGTCCCTTAGCCCTAGTGACTGTCACGCTTGGGCTTAGGTATAGGTTTAGTTAACGGATCTACAATGTTGTCATCCGTATGTATTTTGCAAAACTTCACATCTCCTTAACGACTAACTCATCATCTCCTCCATACACCAAGAGATCATCTTTAGTGCTTCTTAAGTACTTTACGATGTTTTTAGTTGTATTCTAGTGTACTTCACCTAGACTCGAATGGTATATGTTCCACATGCTCAAAGCAAATGCAACACCCGGGCGAGTACAGACTGTGGCATACATGATGGATCCTACTGCAGATGCATAAGGAATCCAGCTCATTCTCTTTAGCTCAGCAGGTGTCACTCAACACTGTTTCTTGCTGAGATGTAAGCCATGCCGCATAGGCAAGAATCCCTTCTTGAAATTCTTCATATTGAACCTATCAAGAACCTTATCCACATAAGTTCCTTGACTTAGTCCAATAAGTCTCTTAGACCTATCTCTATAGATCTTGATGCCTAATATGTACTCAGCCACTTCTAGGTCCTTCATTGAGAAATTCTTCTTAAGCCAGTCCTTAACGGAATCCAGCATAGGAATGTCATTTTTCAATGAGTAGTATGTCATCCACATACAAGACCAGGAAGACCATTTTGCTCCCACTAAACTTTTTTGTAAACACAAGGTTCTTCTTCATATCTGTTGAAGTCAAACTGTTTGACCACTTTATCAAATCGAAGGTTCCAACTCCTTGATGCTTGCTTAAGTCCATAAATGGACTTCTTAAACTTGCATACTTTCCTAGGATTCTGTGGATCCCCAAAACCCTTAGGTTGTGTCATATACACATTCTCTTCTAAATACCCATTTAGAAAAGCGGTCTTGACATCCATTTGCCATATCTCATAATCATAATGAGCTACAATTGCTAGGAGTATCCGAATGGATCTGATCATGATGACTGAAGAGAAGGTTTCATCATAGTCAGTACCATGAATCTGTTTAAAGCCATTTGCAACCAGTCTCGCTTTGAAAATTGTTACGTTTCCATCCTTGTCTATTTTGAGTTTGTAAACCCATTTGCACCATATGGGTACTACCTAGACTTGTCAAAAACCGACCCAACCCGAAAACCCGACCCGAAAGAACCCGAACCCGACCCGAACGTCACTGGGTCAAGAAGGACCCGAACCCGAAGGACCCGAACCCGACTCGACCCGAACGCAAATTCGAGCTCGCGGGTCCCCTTTATTTTGTATATTTTATTTCATTTATATTAAATATTTTAATATACTTTATTAAATAATAATATAATATTATTTATATTATTGTAATTCTTTTATTAAAGTTAAAAATCATAATAATAATTGTTGGGTCCAACATTCTCCAGAGGGATCGAAACCAATGAATTGGGCCGGAATCCGAGCAAGTTCGAAGGCCAAGAGAGACCAGAAGGAAACATCGGACGCTCCTCAGACACGTAGGATCCGACCAGTCCCGAAGATCTCGCCCAGGGCATTAAATGCTCGATCGATGGCAACGCCTATGTCATTAAACACAAAGATTACGCTAGCAATCAAGGGCAAATCCCGAAGATCTCGCCCGGAATTAATAGGAGATATTGCAAAAAGATGAATAACGGACACAAGATGACAATTACCATATATAGATCACGACGAGGCAAGGAACAAGGGAGGGGTCTGCATCCAGTATCCATTCGCTTACCTTGAAAAGAACTCCCGAGTACACCCGCTCTAGCTCAGTCTCCTCGGAATCTTACTCGATCGCTACCGGTCGAATCACGGAAACACCTGTCGGACATGATTCGATCCTTTGTTCTCTAAGGATAAGTTGTACTTCGATTTGATACAATCATCAATAGATCTATCAATTTCCTTGCTATTTCGTATCTATTCTTTGCTTGTTGATTGTCTATTTTGGTTTGAATTGATTTTCTATTATCCGGTCGATCTTTTCGCCCCAAAACAATTTGGCGCCCACCGTGGGGCAACTTGCCGATCACCATCTCGAAACCTTCCAACCATGACTATCAACCCACCTATCGGTACCGAGGAGCCACGCCTCGAAGACGACACCCAAGCTCAAGGAAACACAACCGAAAATCCTACTCCAACCCAATTCCAAGAGCTTGCCCAAAAAATGACTGCCCTACAAGAGGAACTTGCCCAACAACGCCAAAAGACCGAAGCCTTGGCTGCTTTATCCACCCAATCCGAGGCCGAAATTGTACTACTAACCCGTGAAAATGAGTCTCTTAAGTCGCGGGTACAATCAATGGCTTCCGGATCCAGGCGGATGCCCGCCCATAGCAACATCCGGACGCGTCTTGACATGAATGGCGTCGAACTGACCCCTCCGAGCGTACGGCATCCCGGACATACTGAGGGTACATCTCGAACTCCTCTGGTCAATCCATTTTCAACTAACAATGTTACTTTCTCCACACCGATCGGGTCAGAAGAGACTCGAATCGACGAACCACAGGCTACCAATCCTCCCGACATCATGACCCTCGTCCAGCAGACGCTCAGTCAGCACATGAAGACACTTGATGATCGCATCGCTAGAATTCCTGGAGTTCCACAGCCGATCGAGAGAGAAGCGTCAGACGGATTTGAGGAATCTCCATTTATCGGAGACATCGCTAGAGTCGAAATCCCAAATAAGTTCCACCTTCCCAGCATGGCGACATTCGACGGCACCAACGATCCAGATGATCACATTTCTCTCTATAAACAAAAATTAATGACTGCATCTATTCCAAGGGAGAGCCGTGAGGCTGTCATGTGCAAAAGCTTTGGCACGACCCTCGCAGGTCCCGCACTGACCTGGTTTATGCGTTTACCTCAGGGAATGATTGCCTCATTTGCGGATCTGGTCAACTCCTTCAAAATCCAATTCGCCAGCAGTCGGAGGCTAGAAAGGCAGTCAAGTGATCTCTATCGAATCACCCAAAGGTATAACGAACCTCTCCGGAGCTATCTTAACAGGTACAATAAGGAAAAAGTCGTGATCCCCCATTGCGACGTCACCACCTCCATCGAAGCCTTCCGACAAGGTCTGATCAAGGACAACAATCTTTACAACGAGATCACCAAGTACCCGTGTAGGAGTTTCGAGGATGTCCAAGCCAAAGCCATGGCCGAGGTACGTTTGGAAGAATATCGTGAATCACGAAAAGCATCCCACGAACCTGATCAATCCGAGCGCAAATCCTCATTCGACAACCGTCGAGACAGACGTCATCACCCTTACCCTCGTAATCGAAATGAACAAAATCAGGTGAACTCTTTCCAAGACTGGAGAGATGGTCCAATGTTGCCTCCCAGGGTCCAATCTTACAACTTCAGTGTTTTCGTGTCAGAGCTCGTCAAGAGTTTCGACAAATATGGAAAAGAGGTAAGATGGCCCCGAAAGAGCGACCGACCAGACGTTAAAAAGGACATGAGCAGATGGTGCGAATTCCACGGTGACCACGGTCACTTGACGGATGAGTGCATCGCCTTGCGTAAAGAGGTCGCCAGGTTACTCGCGCAGGGGCTCTTGTGCGATGTAATCTCAGAACGAGCCAAAACAACCATGGAGCGACGAAATCAGGTAAAACAAGATAAACCCCCATCTCCTGTCCATACAAAATTTGTCAATACCATTTCAGGGGGATCAGACGTATGTGGGAACACGTACTCCGTAGCCAAATGACATGCAAAAGAAAGCAAAGGCAATAAGCCCGAAACGCCAGAGTTCAGACAAACCAAGGTCTCCGACCTCCCGACAGTCACGTTCGACGAGTCTGACGCCGATGGGTCGGAAAACCATCACGACGGTCTGGTAATCTCTTTATCTATCGGGAACTGTTTAATACGTAGAGTACTAATCGATACAGAAAGTTCGACCAATCTCTTGACCTTCGACGCCCTCAAAGGGATGGGTCTGGGTGAAGATGACCTGATCAAGAAATCGACTCCAATAGTCGGATTCAGTGGCGAAGTTAAACACACTATCGGCGAAATCGTTCTCACAACATACGCCGGAGGAGTCAATCAACAAGTGAAATTTCTAGTCCTAGACTGCCCATCTCCCTATAATTGCATTCTTGGCAGGCCATGGATACATGCTATGAAGGCGGTACCTTTAACGTACCATCAAATTATCAAGTTCCCTACTAAGTGGGGAGTCCAAGAAATCAAGGGAGACTAGAGGGCGGCCAGGGAATGCTACGTCACTTCCATGAAAAGCGCTGTTAAGCATAAGGTCACATAACAATCACAGATCGGCAAAGGATCTAATCGATACGTCGAACCAGAAATGGAAAAACTTGACGAGATCGTACTAGATCCTTCAAAACCAGACCAAACGGTAAGGGTCGGGTCGGACCTAGACGACTCGACCAGACAACAAATTCTTGATTTTCTCAGATCCAATACTGATTGTTTTGCATGGTCACATGAAGACATGGCCGGTATATCTCCAAACATTATTACCCATAAATTGAACGTAGATCCATCTCACCCCCTATAAAGCAAAAGCACAGGAAATTCGCCCCAGAGTGAAATAAGATTATCGACGACGAAGTCAAGAGCTTGTTGGAAACATGAAAAATAAGGGAAGTCAACTATCCTGAGTGGCTAGCCAACGTGGTCATAGTCCAAAAGAAAAATGGCAAGTGGAGAGTCTGCATCGACTTCACCAACCTCAACAAAGCCTGCCCTAAAGATTCATTCCCACTCCCTCACATCGACGCCATGGTCGACGCGACGGCAGGACACGAAATGTTAACCTTCATGGACGCATTCAGTGGCTATAATCAAATCCTCATGGAACCAGAAGACCAAGAGAAAACGACATTCATCACAAGCCAAGGTATCTATTGTTACAAAGTAATGCCCTTCGGACTAAAAAATGCAGGGGCTACTTACCAACGACTGGTCAACAATATGTTCAAAGATCAGATTGGGGACACCATGGAGGTCTACATCGATGACATGTTAGTCAAGTCGAAGCAAAAGAAAGACCACATTGAACACATAAGGGAAGCATTCGAGGTACTTAAACGCTATAACATGAAATTAAATCCCACTAAATGTTCTTTCGGAGTGTCTTTAGGGAAATTTTTGGGATACATGATGATACAAAGAGGAATAGAAGCCAGCTCAGAACAGGTCAAGGCCCTCATCAATCTCTGATTCCCTCGATGCGTCAAGGACGTGCAAAAGTTGACAGGTCAGATAACAGCTCTGAACAGATTCATCTCGAAGTCATCCGACAAGTATAAACCCTTTCACGACGCTCTCAAGAAAAACAAATCTTTCCAATGGACGAAAGAGCACGAAGTTGCATTTCAGGACCTAAAGAAATACCTTGGCAGTCCCATGTTGCTAACCAAACCCAAAGACGACGAGCCATTATTACTGTACCTAGCAGTATCAGAGTCCGTCGTGAGCACAGTACTGGTCAGAGAAGAAGATGGCAAGCAATCGCCAATCTACTATGTCAGTCGAACGTTACTATCAGCAGAAACAAGGTACTCATCGTTAGAAAAACTCGTACTATCACTGGTAATGGCGTCGAATAAACTCAAACCATATTTCGAATCCCATACTATAAGTGTCCGCACTAATCATCCCATGAGAGCAATCATGAGGAAACCTGAGTTCACAGGACGGATGGCCAAGTGGGCCATACACCTCAGCGGCTATGACATCGAATACGAGCCCAGAACAGCGATCAAGTCACAAGCCCTGGCTGACTTTGTGGCAGACTTCTGCCCGACCCTAGAACAAGAAGCCGCCAAAGAAGCAACACAGTTACTCGCGACAGAGGAAACGGGTAAATGGGAGCTTCACACCGATGGTGCGTCGAACGCTAGAGGATCAGGGCTAGGGGTCGTGCTGAAATCGCCACAAGGGGACAAGATAGCCCAGGCCGTAAGATGCGATTGGGACGCGACCAACAACGAAGATGAATACGAAGCACTCATTTTCGGGCTCATCTTGGCGCGCGACCTAGGGGTCCGAGAGATCGAAGTCATTTGCGACTCCCTCTTAGTCGTAAATCAAATACAAGGGTCGTACAATGCAAAGGACGACAGAATGATAGCTTACCTGGACGTGGCCAAGAAGCTGATCGACCAATTCCAAACATTCGACATCAGGCAGGTGCCCAGGGATCTCAACTCTCAAGCTGACGCACTAGCCAATCTAGGGTCCGTCTTGGACCCAAAGGAATTTCCAAATATTCCACTAGCACACGTCATGACACCAGCTGTTCCAAAAGCATCCAAGGAGTTGGTCACACCATTGGAGGAACTTTTCGCGATGGAGATAGGTGACCAGCCGAAAGAAGACATTGTCAGCAATCATGATGACTGGACGTTACCTTACATCAAATGGCTAAAAGATGGCATCCTACCCAACGACAAAACAGAGGAAAAAAGGCTAAAGGTGCAAGCACTTTCTTTCGATATTATAAATAACATATTGTACAAAAGATCTGTCACATGGATACTCCTACGATGCCTCAAGACTCCAGAAGTCGGACGTATCTTACAATCGTTACATGAAGGAGAATGTGGGAACCACACTGGCAGGCGAAGCCTCTCGGGAAAAGCCTTGCGAAACGGATACTACTGGCCCACGATGATCAGAGACGCAATGGAGTACACCAAGAAGTGCGATGCCTGCCAACGACACGCACCCATTCCTCATCAACCCTCGGAACTACTACATCCGACTCTAGCACCGTGGCCCTTCATGAGATGGGGAATGGACATCGTCGGAAAACTCCCACCTGTGTCGGGTCAACGAGTCTTCTTCCTTGCCATGACAAACTACTTTTCTAAATGGATCGAAGTTGAAGCCTACCGAGAGGTAAAAGATCAACACGTCATTTCTTTCATAAAACGCAATATCTTGTGCAGATTTGGCGTCCCATCAGAAATCGTGTGCGACAATGGCTTCCAATTCCTCAGTCATAAGACTCGAGCCTTTTACGACCAATGGAACATCAAATTGGTCACCTCCACCCCTCGGTATCCACAATCTAACGGACAAGCCGAGTCCAGCAACAAAATCATCATCAACAACCTCAAGAAACGCCTCACAGGGGCTAAAGGAAAATGGGCAAATGAGCTCCCGTTCATTCTCTGGTCCGACAGGACCACTCCAAAGAACGCTACCGGACAGTCACCATTCTCGCTCGTCTACAGAAGCGAAGCAGTCATCCCTGCCGAGTTATTGGTTCCAACAGCTCGTTACAGCCTTCAGACGAACAAACAGAACGACATCGAACTAGCACACAACTTGGACACAACGGATGAGACTAGAGAAAAAGCCAGAATTAGAATGGTCAAGTTCCAGCAACAGGTCGCAAGAAGCTACAACAAGAACGTTCGAGCCAAGGTCTTTAAAGTTGGAGATTGGTTCCTTAGAAAGATATTCCAGAACACCAAGAATCCGACTGACGGAAAGCTCGCACCTCAGTGGGAAGGACCCTACCTAATCAAAGAAGTAGTCGGACACGGAGCATACCAATTGGAAGACAAAGACGGACGACCAATCCCGAGAAGTTGGAACGCAACACACCTAAAGTTATACCACTTCTAAAACTAGTAAGGTAAGGCGCTAACGTCCTTTCACCTATCGTACATTACTTGTTGTCGCAAGCATAACTCTATTTCTTGAAACTGATCATTTACATCTAGTAAGGACATTTTCCTTGCAAACCTAAGTACAGGACGACACCAACATACACACTGGATCCAGTCATAAACAAAAGCGCTTACACTACATTTACACGATCGATCGGAACACGGGGAGATGAACAACACAGGCACGTCGGCACACCGTCTGCCTTACACAATACATAAGGTTAAGACACCTTATTACATTTACGCAATAGAAACATATTGCTTTTCCTCCTCGGCTTAAAGTCATGACTAAACATAAACACATACATTTGCAGGCCTCCTTCTTCACATACATACGGCAAGCCCTACTCGACGGAGCACACGGGCAAACCCGACATACAAATCAAAGGCGTCAGCAACAAACTTCTCTAAAAAGTCTGACGAAGCGTACGAACACACAAATGTACGATCCTTTGTAAAACAGATTGCATTAAATAAAACCCTAAGCATTTTTACAAATATGCGACCCGCGATGGTGGACGGGTCGCCAAAACATATTGTTCGCCTACACATATGTAGGACTTCAAATCATCCACAAAACACATTCTACGACCCGCGATGGTGGACGGGTCGCCAAAACAGAAAACATCCTACCCACACACATGTGGGACCACAAGTCAAATACAAAAAACAATCAAGGATTAGGGTTTGCAACATCACCTTCAGTAGGGGCCAGGTCGGGAGAAGGTTGGGGCTCAATCCGCACGGTGTCACCAAAGTAGGCCTCGTCTTCACCGGCGCTTCCGTCCAGGGATTCCTCTCCGACGTCGGCCAAACGGAAAAGCTCTGAACCTGGATTCCCCTTCGGACACAGGGAATCCATGGTCTCCTTCTCCGCCTTCAAATCCTAGGTACCTTGCTTGCCCTCTTCGAACTCCTCGATCATCTCGATACGCGACTTCAACGCATAAAAAGCGCCTACGTCGCCCGCAACCCGACCAGCCTCAATCCTAGCCTGCTTCACCTTCTCATCAACACTCGATTGGCTCTCACTAAGCTCCTTTCGACAAGCATCTAGATCATCTTGGCATTTCCTTAGCTCCCTAACGAAGCGGCGCTCAGCGTCCCTACAACGGCTCTCAGCTCCTTCCACCTTGGTCTTCAAAGACGTCAGATCGGACTCTGACCTAGCAACCCTATCCTCGGCCTTAGCGACCATCTCCTTGACACCAGAATACGCCCCCAGGAGATACTGAAAAGTCTGGAAAAAGACAAAACCAATCAAGGTTTCACCCGACTACGAGAAAGAAAACAAACAAACTTGAGATAGCCAAGACGACTTACCTTCCACGCAGAGCACCCCGCTTCACCGATACAGTCCAAAGGAGAGACGTCGTCAACTCCAGACTTCAGAGTCGGGTTTTGAGCATGAAAGAGATCGGCAATCGATTGACCGACCGCGTCAATCTTCTCGACTCCACGAGCAGTCGTCCCCTTTTTCTTTGGAGTGTCCACCACCTTCACATCGCCAGAAGAGGCCCCTACCTTCCTTTTCGACCCCAGGGAGTAGTTGTACCACAAGACGTCGAAGTTAAAACCGGCCCCGGACTGGACATTCAATAAGTCTAAAACCCTAAGGTTCTGCCACGCCTGCGGCATAACCTGACACGGCGCAAGCGCCAGGGTCGCTAAAAAATCCCTAACAAGAGAAGAAAACGGAAACTTGTGGCCAATCCTAAACGGGTAAGCATAAAAACAAACCCATCCCTCATAGCGAGCGTCGGCCCTCTCGTCCGGATGCGGCAGCCTCGCGACCGTCTCAGGAGGAAAGCCTCTGACTTGGAGAATCTGCTCCAACTCCGCCTCTGACAAAGTCCCCGTCAGAGCGTATGCCTCCTTCAGAAGGAAAATGGGGGACCTCGTTCTTGCTCGAGTTCGAGCGAGTAGCAGACAACTCAGAAGACCCGCTGGAAACCATTTCCAAAATAGAAAGAGGGGGAAATCGAAAAGCAATTTTTTGAGACCTAGATAAACCTACCAGATGAAGAATTAAAGGAAGAAGATGAAGCCAAATCGTCAGAAGGCTGATTCAAATTTATGGAGGGAGTCGGCAGGTTGCAGAAACGTCCCATCGTGCCACGGGATTATCGCCACGTAGCCCTCGCCTGTTGCGCCAAAGATCGAAAGGTGGAGATCGTGTGGAAGGGAAGTTGTTTGGACTCCATCTCGCAGCTGCCTTGAGCCCAAAACAACTTGGGGCTATTGTTGGGCCCAACATTCTCCAGAGGGATCGAAACCAATGAATTGGTTCAGAATCCGAGCAAGGTCGAAGGCCAAGAGAGACCATAAGGAAACGTCGGACGCTCCTCAGACACGTAGGATCCGACCAGTCCTGAAGATCTCGCCCAAGGCATTAAATGCTCGATCGATGGCAACGGCTATGGCATTAAACACAAAGATTACGCTAGCAATCAAGGGCAAATCCCGAAGATCTCGCCCGGAATTAATAGGAGATATTGCAAAAAGATGAATAACGGACACAAGATGACAATTACCATATATAGATCACGACGAGGCAAGGAACATGGGAGGGGTCTGCATCCAGTATCCATTCGCTTACCTTGAAAAGAACTCCCGAGTACACCTGCTCTAGCTCAGTCTCCTCGGCATCTTACTCGATCGCTACCGGTCGAATCACGAAAACATCTGTCGGACAGGATTAGATCCTTTGTTCTCTAAGGATAAGTTGTACTTCGATCTGATACAATCATCAATAGATCTATCAATTTCCTTGCTATTTCGTATCTATTCTTTGCTTGTTGATTGTCTATTTTGGTTTGAATTGATTTTCTATTATTCGGTCGACTCGTTACCTCGTCTAAGGCGATTTAGGTTGTCCGATCTTTTCGCCCCAAAACAATAATCATAAAAAAAGGACATGTTCGACCCATTGGGTCAACCCGAACCCGCCCAACCCGTAAATTTTACCAACCCGATCGACCCAAACCCGATTTGACCCGAACCCGACATGACCTAAACCCGAACCCGACCAACCCGACCCAGTTGATAGGTCTACCCCATCTGGCATATCTATCAAGTCCCATACTTGAAAATCAGACATGGAATCCATTTCATACTTCATGGCAATACGCCATTTTTCGGAGTCTGGATTCGCCACATCTTGCTTGTATGAAATAGGCTCATAGCTTTCTAAAAGCAGGATGTCCAAACTCGCAATCATTATGAAATCAATGTATCTCTTTGGCTGCGCTTTGGGCCTATCTGATCTACGTGTGGGCTGAACAACAGGAGGTTCTGCCACAACATTTTATGGACCCTCATTGGAATCAGATTCCTGAGAAGCGATAGGAATGAGGTCTTGTGACTCCACTACCTCCGGTGTATGATTTCCTTCTCCTTGCGGGATTAGGTCCCCAAATATCGTCGTCTCTAACATAGAGTAATCCATGTCATCTTGTTGCTCTTCTCGAACTTCTTTGAGATCAACATTTCTCCCACTTGACTTTTTGGAAACAAATTTTTTTTCCATAAAGACACTATCCCTAGCAACAAACACTTTGTACTCACTGAGATTATAGAAGTAGTATCATTTAGTTTCCTTAGGATACCCTACAAAGAAGCACTTATCTGATTTGGTTGCAAGCTTGTCTGCTAGTAAACGTTTTACATAAGCTTCACATCCCCAAATCTTTAGAAAAGACAAACTTGGAACTCTTCCAATCCATAACTCAAATGGTGTCTTATCTACAACTTTGGACGGAGTCCTGTTTAGTGTGAACACATCAGTTGTGAGAGCATATCCCCAGAAAGATATTGGAAGATCAGCAAAACTCATCATAGATCGAACCATGTCCAACAAGGTCATATTCCTCCTTTCAGACACACCATTCATTTGTGGTGTTCCAGGTGGAGTTAGTTGTGAGACGATCCCACAACTTCTTAAATAATGATCAAATTCTTGACTCAAATATTCACCACCACGATCAGATCGTAGTGCTTTAATTTTCTTTTCAAGTTAGTTTTCAACTTCATTCTGAAACTCTTTGAACTTTTCAAAAGATTCAGACTTATGCTTCATTAAGTATATGTATCCATATCTACTTAAATCATCAGTAAAGGTTATGAAGTATCTGTAACCACCTCTAGCTTTTGTGCTCATTGGTCCACATACATCCGTATGTATTAGGGCCAAAAGCTCAGTTGCCATTTCACTCACTCCAGTAAAAGGTGACCTTATCATCTTTCCCATCAAGCAAGATTCACATGTTTCAAATGATTCACAATCAAATGAGGTTAGAAGTCCATCCTTTTGGAGCTTCTTCATGCGATTTAGGCTAATGTGACCTAAACGACAGTGCCATAGATATGTGATGCTAAAGTCTTTTGATTTTTTTTCTTTTTGGTGTTTATGTTATAGATGTTAGATCCTTGATCCACAATATAGAGTCCATTACTCAGTATGACATCAGCATAAAAGATGTTATCTTTGAAAATAGAAAAAAATGTTGACCTTTAAAAGTAAAATCATAGCCTTCTAAATCCAAAACACAAGTCGCAATCAGGTTTCTAGTAATAGACGGGAAAAAATAACAATTATTAAGTTCTAATACTAAACCAGAAGGTAAAGGTAAACTATAATCTCCAATGGCAAGTGCAGTAACCCTTGCTCCATTTCCAATGCGTAGGTCTACCTCTCCCTTAGCTATGCTTCTACTTCTTCTTAGTCCTTGCACATTCGAAATAATGTGAGAACCACAGCCTGAGTCCAATACCCAAGTTGAAGCTTTAGCTGTTAGGACTTCTATAACATCCGTACCTGAATTAGAACTCACAGTTCCATTCTTTTTATCTTCCAGGTATTTCGGGCAGTTCCTCTTCCAATGACCCTTGGCATGGCAGTAGAAACAATCATGGTCAACCGCTACTTTAGCCTTTTCAGAAGTCTGTTTGGGTTGTGCAACTTGCTTGCCTTTCCCTTGCACATTCTTCTTCTACTGTCCAGATACCCCTTTCTTGAACCCTCTTCCCTTATTGACCATCAAGATCTCTTTCTTGGTGTCAACAGAGAGATTTTGCTCAGCTGTTTTGAGCATCCCATGTAGCTCTTCAAGTGTTTTTCCAACTCCATTCATATTGAAGTTCAACTTGAATTGAGCAAATCCATCATGCAAAGAGTGAAATATGATGTTTGTAGCCAACTCTTGACTATAGGGGTGTCCAAGTCTTTCCATGTTCTCAAAATGTCCAATCATATTGAACACATGAGCACTAACTAGCTTGCCCTTCTCAAGTTTGCAATCAAGAATTGCCTTATGAGTCTCATATCTCTTCATTCTCGCTTGCTCCTGAAACATAACTTCCAGGTTGCGAATGATGGTGTAGTCATCCATCCTCTCAAACCTCTTTTGAAGGCTCGATTCCATGGAAGCCAACATAAGACAATTGACAATCATTGACTTATCTTTGATATGCTTTTCCTCTACTATCTCATCTGGAGTAGACATAGCAGTCAATGTTGGGATAGGGG
Organism: Rheum nobile; assembly: GCA_027886185.1. Taxonomy (NCBI): domain Eukaryota; kingdom Viridiplantae; phylum Streptophyta; class Magnoliopsida; order Caryophyllales; family Polygonaceae; genus Rheum; species Rheum nobile. The sequence goes on along the minus strand of WOAB01000207.1, from coordinate 592,747 downwards.
TGTCAAGGACATTCTCTCTTCCTTCAAACCTGAGCATAATTCTCAGATTTCTTTCCCAATCGATGAATTTGTTTCCGTTCAGCTTATTCTTCTCAAGAATTGAACGTTAATTGATGACTGTTGGATTATCGTTTCTAGACATGATATCTACATGCAAAATGTAAATCATGCTTGTCATACAAGAGCTTAAAAATTTTTAAACATGCTTTAAACATAAATAAGATAATGCCATTTTATCCATTTAAAATTTTCCATTTGAATAAAATTATTCCAAGATCCTATTTCAGATAAGACTTTAGGCGTACTTTGACACTTCCCTAAATCTTATGTGATCAATGTAAGTAACTTTACTAGTTATATCTATCTCATGCCTCAAAAATCTATCTCATGCCTCAAAATCCAAAACTTTACCTTTTGGTCTTTTGTTGAGTATAACCAAATCAAGGCTGTAAACCCCTTATATAGATTTATCCGTACTATCCCAAGGTCAAAGCATGGACACCTTGCTTTGGCAAAACCTATCCATCAAATTCCAAGGGTCTCATAGGTTATGATTTGGAAAGGCAAAATCTCAATTTTCTTTTAAGAGAAGTAGATTTATCATGCAAGTCTATTTACTAGTGAACTAAATAGCATAAATAAACAAGCAAGCATAAACTTAGAGATGTTTAAAGCAAAACAAATGCAATAAATAAATATGATCCTAGTATGGTCCCTAAAAACCCATAAGATCTAATCTTCATAGATTCTTCTTGTCTCTTGGATCTCCATCCTTGATTCTCATCAGGATCTCCATCCAGGAATCTTCATAGGATTTCTTCTCTTGTATTACATAATGTAAATCTAATCTGATTTCTTAAAAATTAAATTACAAAAATACATAACGATACACAGACCGTGTACAAGAAAACAATAATGATACGCATATCGTATTTTCTATCCTATTTGGGCCATACTAGTCACCGCATGCAATAATAATATCATAATATTAAATCATACATGCAAAATATAATATCAAATATTACGAGACAATAATAGACTATTAATCATATTAATAGACTTTCAAGATTAAATTAATTAAATTATCCAATAAAATATATAAATCAATCTTCTTATTATTTTAATTCAATAAAATCATATATGGAATTAATACCAATATTAATCATTACCATGTATAATTGGATAAAATATACTCTAGAGCTAAGATATCTTGTTACCATATCTAATTAAGGTAGTTAGGATCTTATGCTAACAAATCCTAACCCTAATTCAACCCCCACCCTAGCTGCACCATGTAGCCACCACCCCAGCCAGCCCGCGCAGCCAACCCGCGCAGCCAGCCGACCCCCGGAACGCCGCCGCACCACCCCCGGCCTGCCGCCGGCTACCACGCACCGCCGTGAACCACTTTTGGCCACCCAGCCACGATTTTACCCCTTCTCCCACTCAAAATTTATAACAATTACAAATTTTGATGATTTTAAGGATAATATGGTGTAATTGTCAGAAAATTAATATTTTGAAAAAATAATGCATGAACCAGTTTCATACAAAATTAATCAATTTTGGGCATTCAATGCATAAAATTCTAAATTTCTAGGATTTGAATCTATTTTCACCAACATGAAAAATCAAGTATTTTTATGTGTGATTATGATTTATACAAGAAATCATATCTCTTGCATAAATTAAACAAACAAATCAATTTTGGGGTAAAAATTAAGCAAAAAAATTAGAATTTTTAACATGCATAATTTTGGTCAAGTGGCTGAAATTTTCGAGTTTATTAAGTACACAAAAGTCACAACTTTATGTATCCAATCAATTAAAATCATAATACTAATCATGTAACATCCCAGGCCAAGCTACCCCAGCCACCAAGCCGCCCAACCACCCAACGGTGCCGGCGCCGGTACTGGTGCCGCCTGGATGTCCAAGGGCATGCAGCCCACACACCCAACCCTTCCCCCATTTAAATGGGTAGGTTGTTGCCCACGGGGATCGAACCCGAGACCTTTAGATATAAGGGCATTACCTTGCCACTTATATCACCAATTGCGTTGCAGCACAATTGGTATTCACTCCTTGTGGGGAGTGGATAAAGGGGAGAGGTCTCGTGTTCGAGCGCTCCCAACAACCTCTTGATTAAATGGCTGGGCCTTGGGGCTTGGAGCCAACAAGGAAGGGTTGGGGTGTATGGGCTGCAGCCCTGTGATGGGCCGACCCAATGTGGTGTGGGTATTACATAAAAGTACACTTTTATGTGAGTGCTCAAGCCACGGGCCTAGCCCAACATGAGACACTCGAATGGGCCGCAGCCCATGTGATGAGGAATCATCCCCGCCATTAGTGCCAACCTTTGATGGACCGATTACTAGGTCAAGATTGAAGGAACTATGTCAAGAGCTGGAGACGTTTATGGCACATGATGTATCACATGACGAAGAGGACACGTCCAAAGTCAAGGCGTTGACTTTATTGGTCAACGTTACATATGTTTAATCTTATTAATTTCTACATTGGATATTTTTAGGATTATTATTTATTTATTTTCAGCTTTCTATTTTCGAGTATTTTTGGAACAATTATAGCCCGTTTTAGGAAGCTAGGGCCGGCCACCTCTTAGGTATTTAAGGCGCCCTTGTCTTCTTCATTAGGCAGATTTCTCATATTGTTAAAATACAAAAACAGAGCTTGGTTTTTGCTTTGAAAACTCGGCTCCCCGTGAGAGTCTCAATCGATTGTTCTTTCCTGCTTAGTTGTTTTCGTCTTTGTCACGTCCCTCTGGAGTTGGTGATTTCGCACATCATAAGCAATCCTCTCCGTGCTCCAAGTTCGTCAGCGATTCTTGGTTGTGTGGCGTTGTAGAGATCGGGTTGATAGATCGTTCGACAAGGTTCCTTGCTATCAAGCAAGCGGGTTTTCTCGTCGTTTCTATTGGTTCTATCTATTATCCTTTCCATTAGTTTCACTTCCGCCATTGTTCTAATCTTGTGTTTTCTTTTGTTTTGAGATCCGTTGCCTAGATCCATCTTCTACACGGCTAACCCCGTATCACCATGCACCCCAACCCTTCCTTGTTGGCTACTCCAAATTAATGGAAGCCATTTCCAAGAGGTTGTTGGGAGCGCTCGAACTCGAGACCTCTCCCCTTTATCCCCTCCCCGCAAGGAGTGGATACCAATTGTGCTGCAGCCCATGCAGCGCAATTGGTAACAAGAGAGTGTTAAGCTTGGTGGCTGGGATGTTACAGTTACAATACTAAAATCATAACTTTTATTAAACCACATGGTCGCGGAATTACACGATTCCTAAAACGACCCAATTTCATCAGAAATACAAAATAGCAAAAGTCTTTAATAGAATACAAAATAGCACAGCGGAAAACTTGTACACAAAGCGACAAAACAACTTGTCGAAAACAAAACACCGTTCATCTTCATAGTCGCTCTAGCCTTCTTAGATCTGCAACATACCTGATGTGCCGAATCGGACGGATGACACCAGCCAACCATGCAAGGAATATAACGGTTGGTCAGTCTAATGAAAGACTACGCAAGGGTACAAAGCAGAGTGGTTCGAAGCAGTCGTATTAGGTTAGACTCATCGTCCCTCGAATAATAACCGAGTACGCTAGTCAACCATCATACTCCTACTAGAATATCAAAAGGTATGCACAAGAGAAGATTCTGGAGACCAAGTCTCACAGCAATCAATCCCAAAAAGAAGACTCCAAAATGAAATGAGCCTTATAGGAAACATGACAACAAATGTTGGAAAACATAACCAAACACACACAACCACATCACACAAGTATCGCATACGAGCGATCTACAACTAAGACGAGCTTTTCCTAGCTGATGTAGCGCCTAGCTGCACTACTCGCCAAACATTTTAAATAAGTGCTTACTCATACGGCACTTTATATTATGGTCAAGGCATTTTAATTATGTGCGTTATTCATTGCACGTATCTTATTAAATGTCATCACACACACACACACACATCACGTTACAAGCTTTTACATACATGTCCCGCCACTCGCGAAACACATATCGAACCGGGTTGTGACACTTGCAGAGTGCACCACTTCTTACTCCACTCGAGTATAGAAGTCAGTCAATGACTTTACAAATTTATTATAAAGAGACGACAGGACCTCTCATCCATTGTCCCTACGAATACTCGTTCTGACTAAACAGTCAAACACACAAACACACCACACAGAGCCATCACGGCCCAACCTGCACAACTATCCATATCTATGCCCACCTGGCAACACCCTAGATTTAATAATCTAAACACACATAATAAATCACATCAAAGTCCCTTACGGCCTTCACCTGCACAAATCTAGAATAGACTAGCGTCGGTTCTAGCAAAATATACAACCTAGTATAATATCTTCTTTTTAATCACATAACGTTATCAAACAATTCCAACATAATTAACAATCATCCCAAATTAATTAACAACAAACAATTGATAATTAATGAAAATATGGAATGATGAGCAAGAGCGAACCGCCACTTGCCTAAATCCGCAGAAGCTTAAGCAAAGCTTAGAGACAACGGGCTCCTGGATCTGACACTGGAGCAAATCTTGGATAATAAATCCCTAAGAAATGGCCCATAACAAGACCCTAAGTTAGATTCAATATACTTATATATGAATCTAAAAGAATACAAGAAGAAATCAAAGGAAACGAGCCAAGCCCAAAGCCAAACCACAAAACACACAACTCGGACACACATACCGCGATCGCGGCAGGTCGCGGTCGGTCGCGGTCGGTCGCGGTTTTCGTGCTGTGACAGTGGCTAGCTCGCGAGACAACAATGGAGAATTTCTTACCCAAACCGATTTGTTTGCCTTCGATTTGTCTATGGTTCGATCTCCCAACACCTCAAAGCTTCTCACAACACTCAAGAGTACCTTCTCAACTCAAGAGACACTCGAAATCTCCCACACACGAAGCTCCAAAACTGCTCAACAATGGTGGACAGAAAAACAGAGGAAGAAAGAAGAGGATGAAGAAGAGAAAGAGAGCAAGAAAGGGTTCGGTCTTCACCTCCTTTTATAGCACAAATCCGACCACCTCCAAGGGGACAAAGGCGAAGGGCCAGTTGGCTGCCCACTTGGCCTGCCCAAAAATATCCCAAAAACAGAGCTACAGTAACCGCCACGCGAGGAAGACAACACTGCTCAGCAAAAGGCATTACCGCGATCGCAGCCGGTCGCGGTGGATCGCGGTTCATTGCGGTCAATCGCGGTGAGTCGCGGTTTTAAGCCGACTTCGCCAATTCTTATCCGAACTTGGTTTGGATTAAATTTCTTAACTCCGGGTTAAATATATTCGTACATTAACGATACATTAACCCCGAAAACACCTCAACTATATTATATAATGCTCGGAAAATTTTACAGAGCTCAGACCCCTTTTGAGAAGGTCCGAGACTCACTGAATTAAATCCGTCTAGCAAAACGGGCATAAGAAAAATTTAAAAATAATTCAAAATACCCTTAAAAATTACGGGGTGTTACACGTCGTGCTTAGGGGGAGTGTAGGGAGACAAGTCAGCCACGTTGAAACTCGGGTGCGCACCATAGTCATTTGGGAGCTCGAGGCGGTAAGCGTTGTCGCCAAGCCGCTCCAAGACCTTGAAGGGGCCATCTCCGCGGGCATCGAGCTTGCTGCGTCGTTTGGCGGGGAAACGCTCGCGGCGAAGGTGCAACCACACCAGGTCGTCGGCCTCGAATATCATGCGGTGCCGGTAGCGGTCAGCTTGAGCCTTGTACTGCGTTATGCGACGTTCGAGCTGGGCCCTCGTCCGCTGGTGAAGCGCTTGGACGAATTCCGCGCATTGTAGCCCCTTAACGCTTTCCTTGTCCTTCATTGGGCACGACGTCAAGTCCAGCGGCGTGTGGGGGTTGAGGCCATAGACAACCTCAAAGGGGGTCATCTTCGTCGCCGAGTGCACAACCTTGTTATAAGAAAATTCCACAAACGGCAAACAACACTCTTCCCACCTGCGGAGGTTAGACTTCAACATAGTTCTAAGTAAAGCACCAAGTGTAATACCCACACCACATTGGGCCGGTCCATCACAGGGCTGCAGCCCATACACCCTAACCCTTCCTTGGGGGCTCCACCTATAACAGGCAGCCATTACCAAGAGGTTGTTCGTGAGTCTCGAACTCGAGACCTCACGCTTTAACAAGCAGCCTCGCGCTCACTTGTTACCAATTGTGTTGCAGCGCAATTGGTAACAAGTGAGCGCGAGGCTGCTTGTTAAAGCGTGAGGTCTCGAGTTCGAGACTCACGAACAACCTCTTGGTAATGGCTGCCTGTTATAGGTGGAGCCCCCAAGGAAGGGTTGGGGTGTATGGGCTGCAGCCCTGTGATGGGCCGGCCCAATGTGGTGTGGGTATTACATAATGCCGTTTGTAGGGATTTAGTTCCCGACTCCGCCTTGAGGGATTTAGTTCCCGATTTGACTTTTGGGATTTAGTTCCCGAGTCAACTCCGCTTGTAGGGATTTAGTTCCCGACTCGACTCTGTTATAGGGATTTAGTTCCCTAGGGATTTAGTTCCCGAATCGACTTTAGGGATTTAGTTCCCAAGTCAACTCCTTCTTAGGAATTTAGTTCCCGACTGTATCTCTTTATCCTGAGGGATGAGAGAATCTAAAAGTTTATAATGTGGTGTGGGTATTACACCAAGAGTCCTATTAGTGACCTCCGTTTGGCCGTCAGTCTGGGGATGATAACTAGTAGAAAACAATAAGTGTGTCCCCAACTTCGACCATAAAGACTTCCAAAAATAGCTCAAGAACCTAGTGTCACGATCCGAGATAATGGTCCTAGGGATTCTATGCAATTTCACGACATGCTCAAAAAATAAACTAGCAACATCTGAAGCATTATGAGTCATCTTGCAAGGAATAAAATGAACCATCTTAGAAAATCTATCTACAACCACAAATATCGAGTCCCTCCCCTTCTTAGACATTGACAACCCCGAAATAAAGTCCATAGAAATATCCTCCCAATGGGTAGTAGGTATCGGTAAGGGGTTGTACAATCCATGGGGGCTCGATCTAGACTTAGCTCTCTGGCAAGTCCCATAATTAACACAAAACCTAGTCACATGGTGATGCATCTTAGGCCAATAGAAATGTTCCTTAAGAGCGGCCACAGTCTTAGCTACACCAAAATGTCATCGACCCTCATGTGCCTCCTGGTTTAAAAGCCTACGAATAGAAGTCCTAGGAATGCATAATTTTCCCTCCTTAAATAAGTAGCCATTATCCATAATAAACCCAATCGACTCTTCATTCTTAACACAAGACTCAAAAATAGACTTAAAGTCTTCATCACTAGCATAGAGTTCTTTGATAAGGGAAAAGCCTAAAATAGAGGCATCAAGGTGAGTCAAGAGTACATACCTGCGAAAGAGGGCATCGGCAACCACATTCTCCTTTCCCTTCTTGTATTGGAAAAGTCTCCATAAACTCAACCCAGCGAGCATGGCGGCGGTTGAGGTTTACTTGACTCTTGAGGTACTTCGGGGCCTCGTGGTCGGAGTGAATCACGAACTCTTTGGGCCACAAGTAGTGTTGCCATGTCTTCAACATCCGAATAAGCGCGTAGAGCTCTTTGTCATAGGTCGGGTAGTTGAGCGTGTCGCCTGTGAGTTTCTCACTGAAATAGCTAATGGGCATGTATTCTTGGAGTAAGACGCCTCCAATGCCGTGGTGAGACGCGTCGCATTCCACCTCAAAGGTTTTGGTGAAGTCCAGCAGCTGCAGCAGTGGCACGCGGCACAGGCTGGCCTTGATTACCGAGAACGCAGCCTCATGATCCTCGCTCCACGTGATGGCGGAATTCTTCTTGGTGAGCTCATGCAACGGCACATCGATCGTGGAGAAGTCCCTCACGAAGCGGCGGTAGAAGTGAGTGAGCCCTAAGAAAGAGCGAACCATGGTTGGCGTAGTGGGGCATGACCATTCCTCTATGGCGCGAATCTTCTCTTGATCCAGGCGGAGTCCATCCTTGCTAAGAACAAAACCAAGAAAGACAGTAGATTCCAAGCAAAAAGAGCACTTACCTAGGTTAGCATAAAGACTCTCTTTCCTAAGACACTCTAACACGGCCCTAAGGTGGCCCAAGTGGTCCTCTAAGGTCCTAATGTAAACAAGAATATCATCAAAGTAGACAATGACAAATTTACCCAAATACGCCCTCAAAACATGGTTTATGAGTCTCATGAACGTGTTGGGTGCATTAGTGAGGCCAAAAGGCATCACTAACCACTCATAGAGGCCATACTTGGTCTTAAATGTCGTTTTCCATTCATCACCTTCCTTCATCCTAATTTGGTGATAGCCACTTTTCAAATCAATCTTAGAAACCAAAGTGGCTCCATGAAGCTCATCTAACATATCATCTAGCCTAGGAATAGGATGGCGATACTTCACCGTGATTTGGTTGATCGCGCGACAATCAACACACATGTGCCACGAGCCATCTTTCTTGGGAACGAGGATGATTGGGACGGTGCAGGGACTAAGGCTCTCACGGACGTAGCCTTTTTCCATCAACTCCTGGACCTGACACTGTAATTCCTTGGTCTCTTCGGGATTGGCGTGATAGGCGGAGTGATTGGATAAGGAAGCGTTGTGCACAAAGTCAATCTGGTGCTCAATGCCTCTCACATGCGGCAAGCCGGCCGGCAGGTCCTCTAGAAGCACATCCTTGAATTCCTACAAAAGAGAACCAATATAAGGGGGTAAATCATTCAAATCCTTGACATTCAGAAGACACTCCTTAGGCACAAGAAGTAAGCAAGAAAGTCGTCCCTGAATGACTTGAGTGATATCCCTGGAGCGCGCTAGCAGTAGCCGCTTCTCACAAGTGCCTTTGAGTGGAATTCGCTCGGTAATGCTGGAGCGCAGCGCAAGCGGGCTGTCGGGCGCGACGGAGCTGTCATCGCCTTCGCGCGCAGCGCGAGTCGACACTGGCGCCGTTGGAGCGCGCGCTGTGCTTGGAGCCCTTGGAGCGAGTCGCGTCGCTGGGGCGCGCGATGGGGCGCGAGCCTTCATCGAGGTGCACGGTGGCCTGTGTCTTGGCCTGCTCGATGGCCTTGACGCGGTTACGCTCCACCTGGTCATGCAAAATCTCCTTGGGGCTCATGGGAAGCAAAGTGATGCATTTCCCATTGTGCATGAAGACGTAGTTGTTGAAGAAGCCATCATGGAGGGCACGCTTGTCGAATTGCCAAGGGCGGCCTAGGAGCAAATGAGTGGCATCCATTGCAATAACATCACAAAGCACAATATCATTGTAATAGCCAATAGAGAAGGCGACGTGGCATTGCCTTTTTACCACATTGCCACCATTACCCTCAGAGATCCACTGGAGGCTATACGGTTGTGAGTGAGGAGTTGTCTTAAGGCCAAGATGATCAATGACCTTATCGTTGATTATGTTGTAACAACTCCCGCGGTCAATGGTCACACTGAGGTCGGCAGTCTTGACCAAGCAGCGTGTGTGGAACAAGTTTTTGCATTGGTCCACCAAAGTGCATTCCTTAGCCGTGAGGACTCGGCGTGTGACAAGGCCAAGGCGAGTGCCTTCATCATCGCCGGGCCGCCGCAGTAGTAGACATCATCGTCGTCGGTGGCCGTTGGGGAGTCCTCACCTTGGGGCGCGTCGTCTTCATAGACAGGCTCGTCGTCAAAGGATTCGTAGGCAGCCTGGGAGAAGAGGACGCACTTATTGTCGAGGCAGTCGCGCTGCACGTGGCCGCAACCTTGGCATTTGAAGCAGACGTGGTCGTTCTGGGAAGCGGCAGGGCGCGCAGGAGGCGCAACGGCGTGGGCAGGAGGCGCGCTGCGGCTAGGCGCGACAGAGGGAGCCGCAGGGCTAGACCTGGACTGCAGAAAGGTGCGAGAAGAAGAAAAAGTAGTATTTGGCTGAGAGCCATACCTGGGGTTGTTGCGTGTCCACGCAACTTTCTTCTTCCTCTGAATCTGCGCATGAATCTCCATAGCGGTGTGGGTCATGTGTTGAGATCCTTGATGTTGATAATCTTGAGTTGTTCGCGGACATCAATGTCAAGCCCACAGAGAAACATAGAGCGCATGGCCGAGAGGGCGGGATGCACGCCAGCCTTGTGGCACATCTATTCCAACTCGACAAAAAATTCAAGCGGCGTGCGAGAGCCTTGGGTGGCCAAGGCAATCTTGAGGCGCATATCCTCCTTGTAGTCTACATGCATGTACCGCTTCGTCATCACATAGATCAATTGGTTCCAGCTGGAGATGGGATCCAATTGCCTTCGAGCTCGCTCGCTGGTGAGGCAAAACCACCAGGCACGAGCGGCGTCGGTGAAGTGGAGGGTCGTAATCTCAACCTTCTCATGCTCCAAGTATTGGAGGTGGGCCAAAACATATTCCGTATACTGCTGCCACTCAAGAAACTTAGAAGCATCATATTCACCAGCAAAAGGTTCGATTTTTACCTTGATGTCACGATGCTGAGTCGCACCCAGGGGCGACTACATGGGCGCATCGCGACGATCTTGTCGGAAGTCGCACGGTTGAGGCAGATCACGCCTGGCATCGTGCGCGTGTTCGCGCTATGGGCGAAGCTCGCGGCGGCATTGGTTGAGAGGCGCACGGCTATCCATGACTGGTGGCACGTAGAACTCATCGCGTTGCTCACGCGCGGGCACACTGCCACCGTGTAATCCTCATCCTCATCGTAGTCGAAGATGGGGTCACTGACGTTGGGCATCGCAAGTCGGCGCACGGCGGCTTCGAGGTCTTCTTCATCATCGGCGAAATCGTGGAAGTCGATGTGGTCACACTCAGCCTCGTTGGTACTGTGGTAGCGCGCGTTGCGGGCCGCGGTCTTCCTCATGTTGATGGTGTTGACATAAGGATGTGGGTCCCTAGACACACGGTAGCTGTGAGAGGGGCCAGCGTCGGATGCGCCATCATCTTCAAGGGCTTCATGGCGTGCGGAAGGAGTCGTGAAAGTTGGGTTGTATCGCTCACGCGCGTCCACGTGCCCAGTCTGGTTTTGGTGGCTCTCCACTTGGGATCGCAGTCGTTGTAGATGCGCTATCGGCGCGGTAGCAGGCGCCTTGCCGCGAGAGAGCGCGATGTCATCGCCCGCGTCAGGCCATTACGTTGTTGGATTCACCATGGGGATCGCGCACGCGTTGTTGGCTGCGTGTAGTTGCGCGATCTCAGCATCGCGTTCGTATAGCGCCGCGGCATTGGCCTCTTCGCGCGCGGCAAGCTCGGCTTCCTTCGCGGCGAGTTGGGCTTGCAGTGCGGCGTAGGCTTCTTGCGTGTTGCGGATGCATTGCACGACGTCGACTTGGGGCAAGGGTGAATTCGTTATGTCCATGGAGAAGTCACCTACACGAATCATGAAACAAGTAAGAGATCAAACGAATCAAAGGAAACGAACCAAGGTCAAACCAAGTCCTTATCTCGCAAGAAATTAAGAAAACTTTACGCGCAAGGAACGAGTGTCCTGGTCCAAAACAAATCAAGCAATCAATTTCTATCCTCTACCTTACTTAGTAAGAAATCGCAAACAAGAAAGTTACTTCCTTTAATTGATTGTCGTCGAAAACTTGACTTAGAGGAAGCAGAGAGATGAGAGAATGGAGCTTGCGTCGAGTGAATAGGTTTCGCCTAGATCGCCTGAGGCTTTCGTTTTTTTTGTCTTTCATAGAAAAGATGAGATCTTTGGAAGAATATATTTTTTTAAACGGATGCAAACTTTTTTTTATATAAAGATTCTCACAAGATATTGTGCCTTGCAAGAGAAGAGAGAGAAGAGGGATTTCGTCCAACAAGAATTAAAACAAATAACTAACTAACTAACATGCAAATTCTATCCAAATAAGATATGAGAGAGAAAAAGATTTCAAAAGTTGGTAAGGGAAGTTATCTACTTGAAAGAAAAGATATTGCTAACAAGGAAATGATAAGATATTGGCTAACAAACTTGGAAAAGTCAAAGATTGTGTCTTGGGAGCCAAGGAAAGAGGGTTTAGGGCAACCGTAAGTAAGGCTTGGCTGGTACAAGGGGCGGCAGTCAAGGATGACTACACGCGAGTGGTGGCAGAAGCTGTGGCGCGGTTGCGCGGGTGGCGACGCGATGGATGGTGGTAGCGTCGGCGGTGAGCGAAAAAGTGGAGGGAAAAGGGAATTTTTACGCAAATTTTTTTCAAGATTAATACGAAAACAAGAAGACTTAACTTGACAGTGGCTCTGATACCAATTGATGCGAAAGTCCCCGTTGACACGATCACAGATGCCCTAGAACGCAACGGAGTCAAGCCAAGCACCAAGCTAGAGTCTTCCTTGGCCGTAGCGTCGACAGGCGGAGTCGTTGATCGATTTGTAGCCCTAGAAATTGAGAAAAACCTTTTCAGTTGCGGTTGTCTGAGGAAAAACGTGGGAGGTGAAGAAGTTACAAAGAGGATGGGTTGGGACTTGGGAGGAGCGTCTGAAAGAAGGGAGAAATAAAAGCAGGGAAAAAAAAGTAAAACGTAAATAAACATAAAAAAGCTGAAAAAGGTGTCACGTGACGAAGGAGGGGAGGTAAAAGGGTTTGCTTAAATTGTACCGTAGATTTATAATTTATATACTACTGAGTTTCACCAGAACAACTTTTCAATTGCTCTACAGTCTTTGGAATTTGCTCAGCCCCATGTTATCCATTATTTTGTGTACATCTTTCTATCTTTTAATGAAATGCTAAAGCACCTCTTTGTGCAACATATGTGACCATTTTCATTATTGGATCTACTAATCTGGTGAATAAATAGTAACTGGAAATTTGTTCAAAACTCAATACTAAGTACAATTGTTAAAAATGTGCATATTCCTCCATAACATATAGAAAACTATAATTTCTCGTCGTTTGCTTGTGTTTATAGCAATACAATGTCTACAACACCACCATTTCATAGTTGAAAAAATGTCAACATCACTCAGATTTGTACTTGTATTAATGGTACAATGAACCCCTATAAACTGAACCAAAAACAAAAGGGGCATCTCTTCCTCCCAAGAAGCAAGGCAATGTGTATCACTTAACAGCTAGAGAATTGATGAGGGAACCATTCTGCTTCATTTTAATCAGACTGCTCTCACTGTTTCTCAGTACTGGCTTGTAGCTTAAATTTACTCCAAAGATTCCATCTATTGTCACCTTCAAAGTCTCAAGAGAGCAAAATGCATAAGAAATGTAGAAGTTTAAAGTGAGACTTACAGGCAAGCAAGGCCATTGTATGCTTGTGTTGCTTGTTAGAGTTGCACAGAAAGTTGCATGACCTCTGTAGACAATGCCTCTGCTCTACTCTATTCTTTTGCAAGTTCACCCTAAATTGAAACGAATGAATATAAAACACCATCTCACCAAACACCGTTCTTGGTGTATAAGACAAGTATATAATGAGACCATTATGCTTTTCCGAAATTACCCACCTTCAGTGCTACTGTTTCATTATCTGATGTTGTTGAGCCATGGGACGTGCTCAAGAAAGCAGACTGTCCAGTGATTTGTTCGAGCCGTAACTTATCCAGCATACTACGGAGTTCGTCGTTTTGTTTGAGACAATCTTTCACCTGGAGTATGTCAAACGAAATTAGTTTCATGCCTACTAACTTATTTATAAAACACGAAAATAAAAATCTGCAGCATAAAGACTGCCAGTAGGAATCTTGGTAAGCTGAAGATACATGATTCTCCCATTGAGCTACCACACCCATGGCTTCTTGATAAGCACTGGAAAAGACATAGAGATGTCAAATCTAAATATTAAGCTGGTAATCTAAAATCAAACATTAATTAGCTACCTTAGATATATAAACTGCACTGGCGGCTATATTGACAGGGCATGACGTCAAGGGTGAAAGAAATGCTGCAAACCTCTGAAGAAAAATCATACAGAATTATCAGCATTACTGTTCCACTCGCATTATATATGTTCACAGAATGAATGGCTAAAACATATGAACACCTGATTTGGATCTTTTATTGCACTTTGGTATTCACCATTTGCAGAAACATCAATTGAGCAAATTCTCTCTAGGGATTCAGACATTGTCAAACCTAAGAAAAGAAAGAGTAATGTTTGTGAGATAGACATTTTTTGAAGTCATAGATCAAGAAGTAATATGGTATGTTGTACCATATACGACCATTATCAACACCGTGGCCACAATCTGCAATCTGTATATTTGGACAAACATTGCCATTTTCATCTCTAATCTGGGCTATAAATGCATGGACCCCTTGATTTTTCCCATTGATATTCAACTGTGAGAAAACTATTGTATGTGTGGCATGTTGCAGAGCCAATTTCAGACAAAAAAGTTCAGCATGATGAGATGTAGCAGCAGAAACTTCAGAGGAAAGTTCAATAGAAGATTTGAAAAAACAAACACATAAGCTTCACTTACAGTGGCCGCTCCTCTGATCCAGTACTTCTGAGCTGACTCGGAAGGAGTGTTGATGACAAACTCCCCAGTACTCGAGTCGTAAGTGGTGATAGTTTCAATTCCTCTCACCTAAAATCAATTGCAAAATGCTCAAGACAAGAGGATTGAATGCAAGCGGAATTAATCCTTAAAAATATGTGTAGACAATATATACTCACATTTCTTCGACCAAAAAAAAATATATACTCACATTACTACCATGCCCCGACTCAGTCATGGCAAAACAGCCTTTGACCTCATAATCTTCAGTGACTTTCAGCCACTTGTCATGATGGCGTTTAGTGCCAAAGAATTGGATTTCACCACCCCTGAAATACCCAGAGAAATTTAGTTTTTAGAGATGTCGATCCCAAAAAACATGATCAATATCAGTTTTCTATTATTTCTTAGCTAATCTATTACTTCAATCAAGTGTAATCCCTAAATCTCAGGGTCATATATCATGTGCAAGAAGTCTCATCCACAAATATTTTGAGCAAGGCAAAGATTAGAAGGAAAAAATGTACCAGAGAAAGAAATGGACGCCGAGCTTAATGGCAATGGAATGATCGTAGATGGAGAAGAAGCGAGCTTTCTGAGTTCGGCGTCGGGGCTGGAGTCGGTGAGAAACCATCGGAAAGCGCCGCGATGGAGGAGGTAGAGGATCTGCTTCATGGTCTCCTCCCTTTGCTGCTCCATGGAGTGATTGAAGATAGGGGAGACGAATTTCTTCTGGCCTCGTAAATTAGGGTTAAAGAGGTTGCTCTGGAGGATGAGATTAAACACCCAATCGCGATCTTGGAGGTTGTGTGCGTCGAGCAAGGCGCGCATTTGCTTGGTGTCGAACGCGACGGAGGGCTTGACGGTCTCCGGCAGAGTGTAGGCGAGGCATACGGAGCGGGAGAGGAGGGGCGAAGGCGGCGATTAGCTGTCTCTCAAACAATATGTAAAAATTGGATTGGCACGGTAGCGGCAAGCGGCTTCAAGTCAGTGCAGTAAAGTTGTAATTAATGTAAGGCGGTGGTGACCCAAAGATCGGATACAAAACCTCTGCCCCAGAGGAAATCGTCGACCGCCATGGGAGGTCAACAACAATAGGGTGACGGATGAGAAACAGAGAAAGAAAGCGTCGGTGCCCCTATCCCATCTGCAGTGCTCTCTTTCCTTTAGATGTGCAAATCCATGATACCCAGGTGATCGAGCGAGAACAAATCCCCGGATGAGAAAAGAAAACTGAAGGAATCGCCGACGCCACGCTCTCGGCCGCTGTCGTTCTGAAAATCTTCTTCAACATTGAAGACGACCCCCGTAACTGAGCCCGCCACGCCTGCGTCTCAACCAAATTCTTAACCCTAATTCGTAACTTCTGCTAGCGATCTCACTGCCTCTCCACCATCCCCGCCGAGTCCGCCGACCTCTCCTTTCCCCTCCGGTGGCCATCACCCAGGCAGCTAATCCGCTCTCTATAAGATCTTTGTCTGCTGCCCCGGTTTCCTCCACGTCGGCGTCCTCCTCAAAAATTCCGACTTCAGCCTTGTGTGCGAGCTCGGCCCCGACGAGATCTACCACCACTACGATAATTGCGCCGCCGTTGCCGCCCTTGATGATGATAATCTCGTCACCTCATCTTCTTCGAATTAGAACGACAATAGAAACGAATGTGATTCCCAAGATGAAAGTGCAAAAAACTTAAACCAATGGCCGATTGTACGAAAGTGCAACTCTGCAATCGGGTGATGATATGAAAAAATAATTTGGAAAGAACAACAAATCAAACGGAAGGAAAACTTACAATTCAAGAGCGTCTGGCCTCCTGGAGAGAAGAAACGCGGAAGGGAAGAGTGAAGTCCGCGCCGAAAAAGGGAGCGAAGTCGACGCCGGAAAAGGGAGCAAAGTCCACGCCGGCAAAGGGAGCAAAATCCAACTATGGTTTGAGAGCCAAATCGAGAGAAATCCCCCATATTGAAGTTTAGACAGAGAGGAGAAATAACTTCTTCGGCTGCAGTTGTACGAGGTTAAATTCTCTACCGTTTTTATACTATTCTATAAGCTAAATTGTTTATTTTATATTTATAAATCCTAAAATATAAACTCTAAACTATAATATATAAACCCTATATCTTAAAATATAAATCTCATAAATCCTAGATTTTAAGCACTAAATTTTATATTTTAAACCCTAAAATCCTATATCCTAAATCATAGACTATAAATCCTAAATTTTATCCTATAAATTCTAAACCTTAATTATTAATTCTAATTTAAAATTTAAAATATAAAATAATTAAATAAAATTGAAAAATGACGGAAGGAGGGGATTGAAAAATGATTTGTTTTAATTGTACGCGATCGCTAGATACGCTCAAATTTTCTTCTGTTTACGCTCAAAAGACTCACGATTACGGAAAGCGGGTGCGAGACCGAACCCACGTATATAAAAAACGGGAGCGAACAAAGGATTTAGGCTATCCGGTTTTTTAATATCACGCTTTGCGGGTGCGTGACATTTTGTGGATTAAGTAAATAATGTCCATTGTTTTTTTTTTTGGATCGCTTGTTATTTTTATTAAGTGACTAATGTCCTTCAAAGTCTTTGATTAAGTCAATTTTGAGTGGCTCGTTGGCGGCTCGAAGAGCAACCACATAGAGCAAGGCTAGTATCGTTGAGTTTGTGGAGCTGTAAAGTTTCTCCAAGGATGGATTGCAGCGGCTGATATGTTCCACCGGACTTAGAAAAGTGCTTCAAAGTGGTAAGGTTCGCTGATTTTTGCATAACATGGACAAGTTCAGAGGTGATTCGATACCGTTCGGGTATGGTTCTAGACGATTCTGGAGTCAAGTTCAACTGACTTGAGCACGAGGAAGATGATGGTACGGTCGGAGTTTGGATTAGATGGCTCGAAAGGGGTCTTTCTTGGGGACGAACATTGCTAGACGGTGTCATATATATGAGAGGGGTCTTTCTGGAGAAGTTCACTGATTTTTGTGCATAACATGGACAAGTTTGGAGGTGATTCGATACCATTCGGGTATGGTTCTAGACGATTCTGGATTCAAGTTCAATTGACTTGAGCACGAGGAAGATGATGTTACGGTCGGAGTTTGGATTAGATGGCTCGAGAGGGGTCTTTCTTGGAGACGAACATGGCTAGACGGTGCCATATATATGAGAGGGGTCTTTTTGGAGTCAAGTTCACTAATTTTTGTGCATAACATGGACAAGTTCGGAGGTGATTCGATATCGTTCGGATATGGTTCTAGACGATTCTGGAGTCAAGTTCAACTGACTTGAGCACGAGGAAGATGATGGTACAGTCGGAGTTTGAATTAGATGGCTCGAGAGGGGTCTTTCTTGGGGACGAACATGGCTAGACGGTGCCATATATATTGTGATACCCCGTATTTTTGTAAGGTTATTCTGGGAATTATGAAATTTTCCCGAGTACCCGTTGTGTACGTCAGATTTAATTCAGGTAGCTTGAGACATTCTGTAATGTGCTCTGTATCTGTAATATTTTTCTCAGTGAAATAATATACAGACAAGGTGCCTTAGATTTTAATTGTCGTTCGCATACGATAATTTTTATCCCGGTTTAACGTCTGGTTCGTTCAAAGCTGAACGGGCAGGAAAAGGGAGAAACGGCGACCGCCGTTCAGAAACGGCGACCGCCATGGTTGGGCCCGAGGAGTCAGCGTGTCAGCTTCTAGCTGGCCGCGACAGACCTGTCAACGGCGACCGCCGCATTTACGGCGACCGCCGCGTGCCCGCCGCAGGCAAAACGGCGACCGCCGTGATTGTCCAGTGGGCATTGCCCGTTGGTCGCCGGCGGAAATCGAGGGCGCCGATCTTGCTTTCGGCCGCGTCTCAGGGTTTGGTTGAACACTTCAGACACTTTGGCTATAAAAGGAGGTGTTGGGGGTGAGGTTTTGAGCCATCCCAGCACCAAACCTCTGCCAAATTCGCCTCTCGCTAGAGTTGTGTTTTCACCGGAATTTGAAGGTCTCGCCGGTGTTGCTTTGGTGTGGTTCCTGAGTGCCTTTGTGAAGCTTTTGGTTAGCCTTGGAGGTTAGAAGCCAAAGCAAGTCGAAAGAGGCCGAATCGCTCGTGTTTTGGGGTGAGTTTTCTCTCGTTCTGTGTCGTCTGAGTTCGTCACGGCGACCGCCGCCAAGAACAGCGACTGCCGCCAGTGCCCAGAACGCCTTCGTGGCTTTGGCTTGGTCGGTTGTCGTCGTGGCGTCTTTCCTTTCGTGTTCTTTCGCCGTGTTTAGATTCGTACTGTTTATGTCGGATCTAACTTAGGGTTCCTTTTATGGGTCGACTCGAAGGTTGTTGTGCTGCCGGAACTATACCGTGTCGAGCCCGAAATCCAGTGACGTCTTTAGACTATTCTGCGGAGTAAGGCAAGTGGCGGTTCGCTCTTGCTCATCCGTTCCATATTTACATTAATTATCAGTAGTTTATCTGAGTAATTAATTTGGAATGAATATTCTGTTTGTCTGGAAACGGTTTTGTTAAACTGTTTTGAAAATCATATAATAGGTTGTATATCTGTTAGAACAACGCTATTATCTGTGATCGCTTTTCGAGCCTTTATGTGGATTTATCCAGTAACTGTTGTTGTGCTATACTGTTTAGTTAGCACTAGTGGCTAGGAACGCTATGTACCTTGAGGGGGTTTAGCTGTTTCTTTATAACTGGTACTTGGTGGTTCATCCCCAGTACTTTCTCTTTGGTCATGACCATACCCTTTCACAGGGTAGGCGCACTTCGCTAGTGCCAAATCTTCCAGGGTTCATCCCTTCGATATCTCTTGTGAGGAGATCTGATATCTCTTGTGAGGAGATCCGATATCTCTTGTGAGGAGATCCGATATCTCTTGTGTGGAGATGTAAAAGCTTATAACGTAATGCTCGTTTTGGAATTAAATAAGATAAGTGCCCGAGTGCACATGATTAATATACCTTGGGCGAGTAGTGCTCTTTCCAATCTGGATTCGTGGTAAGCGATGAGGTTGGTCGTGAACCGAAACATCTTAGTCAGTTTTTAAATCGTTATGTGGTTCTGTAAGATCTAGACTTGAATGTAGTACGTTCTCTTTCCAATCTGGATTCGTTGTAGGCGATGAGGTTGGTCGTGAACTGAAGCATCTCAGTCAACTTTTAAATCATTGTTGAATGATCCTGTAATCATTCCAGATTTGTCATTCTTCCTTAAAGACTCACTTCCGTTGGAGTCTTCTTTCGAGTCGATTTCTGTGAAGATTCAGTCTTCCAGAATCTTCTCTTGTGCATACCTCTTGTTTATTCCAGTAGGAATATGATGGTTGACTACCGTTATCGGTTATTATCCGAGAAGCGATGAGTCTAACCTAATATGACTGCTTCGAACCAGTCTGCTTTGTACCCTTGCTAGTCTATTCAGTTAGACTAACCAACCAATGTTTTCCCTTGCATGGTTGGCTGGTGTCATCCGTTCGATTCGGCACATCAGATAGAGTGAAGATTTGAGGAGACTAGATTGACTATGAAGACGACGGTTGTTTTTGGATGTTTTAATAATTGCTTTTAATCAGGTTGAGATCCTTGGGCAGGTGATCATCACGATCACAACCCCGTTTGTAAAATCTTTTATTTGTCTTCCGCTGTACTTTGTTTGAACTCTGTGTTTGGTCTATTCGGGATTGGGTTGTAATCCCGTAACTCATGTTTCATTTGATTGATGTTTTGATTTGGATACTTTGATCATTATGTATCATTGTATGCCTTAAATTGTATTTAATCCGGTAAAGCCTTGGGTGATCTCGGTAAGGAACACTGGGGTCACTGGCGATAATACCTTTCCAAATGGGTTAAGATTTGGGGGTGTTACAGTTGTGGTATCAGAGCCAAAGGTTTTAAAGCGGGTTTGGGATTTTATAAATCATTTATCCGTTTTTGAAAATGCTTTAAAAGGGCTCTAAATTTTTATTTTTATTTTTAAAGTGAAAAGAATTTCATTTTCAAAACACCGTTCATAGTCATGTCTTCTATACAGTCTGATATAGTAAGCTTGCTTCTATGTCTAGAAAGACTAATTCATTTCCCGTTGCCCCGTTAGATATGGGTGCATTCTGTTCTTTTCAGAGGAACCCGGGAGAAGCCGAGGTGGTTTCGTCATCTCTAGTTAGGCTTGATTCCCAGTTCGCTCGTTGTGAGTTGAGGTTGTAGAACCTAGTTACTCGGTTTGAGTTCATCAATAGAAATTACCAAGTTGATCTATTCTAAGTTGATTTTATTACGATAAGTATATCAGAATGATATTAATGTGATAAAATCCTTGGAATTTGATCGGTAAACAGATGGTGAACACGAGGAACGTTATCTGTACTGGTGCTGGGCCAAGAAATGACCACAGACTAAATCCGAGGAATGTTGCAGACCCATCAGAAGAGCGTGAGTCTGTCTTTCATAATAATCTTGGAGGCAATGACCCAGCTAGGGACAACGCTCCAAGGATATTTGATAAAGCAGCTGTTGCAGAAATTCGGGGAATCGTCATGCAAGCGATTGCCTACGCGTTACGCCCGAATGTGCATCAGGCACAAGGAGTGCCAGTATCTCGAGAAGTTCCGAGGTTTGAGGAACAAGAGAACCATGTGCTACAGGGAGGGGTGATCAGGAATAGAGGGGAGTATGGCCGAGCCCTGAAGGCTGTTAACTCCATGAGGCCTGACAGCTTCGATGGGAAAGGAGAGCCAGTCAAGGTGGCTCATTGGTTTTCCCACATGGAGAGGCTATTCCGCAATGTTGAGTGCACTGAAGCTGAGAAGGTGCATATAGCCTCTCTTCAGTTAAAGGAAGAAGCCAACGAATGGTGGGAGAGTACCGGCTTAGCTGATAGCCCGGTATTGACCTGGTCTATGTTTAAGACCAAGATGACTGATCGTTTCTTCTCTCGTGCTATGAGGGAGGAGAAACACAAGGAGTTTCTGTATCCGCAAACGGATGGATTAAAGGTGACCGAGCTTGCAACCAAAGTCAATCATCTAATGCAGTACGCTGGACCTGAGATATCCAGTGAAGCACAGAATATCTGGTATTTCCACGAATGGATGAGTCCAGACATCAAGCCGATGATGGTGCACCACACATGCTCTACTCTGGAGCAGTATGTGGATACAGCCTACAAGCTGGAGGTGACTCTGGAGGAGTCGACCAAGAAGCGTAACAGCCAGAGGAAAGTGCAGTACCAGCCTCAGGCGAGTGGGTTCAAACGCCCCGTGCCACCATCAGATTTTGCCAAATCTGGCCGAGCAAGAACGGATAAGACTCATGATGAGTCTACGCAACGTTCTGGCCAAGGCAATAATCCGATTCAGTGCTACAACTGCGGTACGCACGGACACAAGAGCAATGAATGTCTGAAGGACAAAAAGACATGCTTTGACTGCGGAAAGGAGGGTCATATGCAGGCGTTCTGTCAGCGGAGGAATGTGAAAGGAGCTGAGTCACGGCAAGGGTCTGTTAATCAGAACAACCGACCCAAGTTCAGTCCAGTGGAAGCTCATAGCCCTTCAATGCAGACGACTGCGCAGAACAAAGGGAAAGCCCCGATGGCTTCAGGAAGTCAAGGTCAACGCCTATACGTGATGCGTGAGGCAGATGGACCCTTTGCTCCTAATGCTTAGAGTACTTTGTATCTGCATTACACTTTTGTTAATGTGTTGTTGATGTGGGTGCTACCCAGACTTTCATTTTTTGGATGGTTGTAAGTTAAGTGGTGTGTGCAACGAGGTTGTGAACCTTTTGTTGTAACTCTTCTTATATATGAACCTTTGGTTTATACCAAGTTATGTTTCTTTGCTTGTTGATGGGGTAAGGTCTCGTGTTCGAGACTCACCAACAACCTCTGAGGAGATGGCTGCCTATTAATTAGGTGGGGCTACCAAGGATGGGTTGAGATGTATGGACAGCGGCTCATGGCAACAGAGGACGCTGGTAATGGTTGGGCCTGGACTCGGAGCCACTAGTGAGTCGTCTGTGAACCATGTAGTGGGCTGGTCCAAGATGGTGACCATTTAGTGGGAACCAATCGTCTGTCGGATTGTCGATTATCATTAAGGGTAAGAAATTCAAAGCGATTTGACCTAAATAACCATGGTCCCATACGATAATTATTCTCAGTATGGATTGACGGAAGCGTCATAAGGCAGTGATCGACTTCAGTTTTTGATATTTCTGTGGTTAGAGGATTTACGGGTGTCTTTCCAGAAGATATTCCTGGATACCCGAATCGTGTCGCGGAATTTGCAATTGATCCCGAGCCGTGTACCACGCCGATCTCTGAGGCACCATACCGGATGGCTCCTGTTGAGATGCAAGAGTTGAAGAAGCAACTCAAGGATCTTCTTGACAAAAGTTATATAAAGCTGAGTGCATCACCTTGATTAGGAGTGCCCTAGTTTTATGTGTCAAAAAGAAAGATGGACCGTTTCGACTTTATTTTGACTTTCGAGAGTTGAATAAAGCCACGATCAAGAGCAATAATTTGTTGCCAAGGAGTGATGATCTGTTGGATCAACTACAGGGAGCAAAAGTTTTCTCCAAGATCGACCTGAGATCTGGTTTTCATCAGCTCAGGATTCGTGAGGATGATATTCCGAGGATTGCGTTTCGGACAAGAGATTGTCACTACTAGTTTGTAGTCATGCCATCTGGGCTTACGAATGCTCCAACAGTTTTCATGAACCTAGTGCATCGATGTTTTAGGCCAATACTTGAATAAGTTCATAGTGGTCTTCATCAATGGCATTTTGATATTTTCCCGAGCAAGGAAGCTCACAGGGAACATCTATGGATTGCTTTATCGGTCCTTAGACCAAATCGGTTGTACGCAAAGTGGGCTAAGTGCGATTGTTGGATCTAGAAGTGGCTTCTTAGGCCATGTGATCAATAAGAATGAGGTTATGGTTATTCCCCAGAAGAGTGAATCAGTAGTAGTTTGAAAGCGGCCTCAGGGTGTGAGCGAGGTGCGCAGTTTCCCAGAGCTTGCTGAGCATTATAGACGGTTCATGGAAGGATTTTTCTAAGATCACTCCACCTATGACCAGTCTGTTCCGCAAGGGCAACAAGAAGTTGTCTGGGATGACAAGTGCAAGACCAGTTTTCAAGAAGTTGAAACAGTGTCTGACTTATGCACCAGTTTTGGCATTGTCGGAAAGAATGATGGCTATATGGTCTATAGTTAATGCTTCGAGAAATGGGTTGGGATGTGTCTTTGATGCAGAAAGGCAAGGATATTGCATACGCATCTAGACAATTGAAAACCTATGAAGCAAACTAACCAACACATGACCTAGAATTAGCAGCAATAGTGTTTGTATTGGAAACTGAGGTTACTTGGGTAACCCAGAGGTCAGCAGAGGTTTCCACCAGGAGATTGTCCGTTACATGACATTCCTAAGACCATTGTATCGGATCGAGATGGCCGATTTATGTCAAGTTTATAGCAAGAACTTCACAAGGCCATGGGAACTGAATTGAGATTCAACAGCGTTTCATCCTCAGACAGATGGTCAGTCTGAAAGACCATCTAGACCCTAGAGGATATGCTAAGAAGCATACATACTCGATCATCCGACTAGCTGGGAAGACAGCCTAAGTCTGATTGAGCTCACGTACGATAATAGCTGGCATGCTACATTCAAGATGGCTCTGTTTGAAGCTTTGTATGGTCACAGAGGTAGATCTCAGATTTGTTGGGTTGAGTACGCCGACAAGATTCTACTTGGACCAGAGTTGGTCGAAAGGACAACTTCGAACATTGCTCTGAGTAGACAGAGGTTGTTGACCGCTCAGAGTCGACAAAAGTTTTACGCAGATCAGAAGCGTTAAAGTGTTAAGTTCGAGGTTGGTGGCAAAGTACTTGTCACAGTATCGCCACCCAAGGATGTTTTCAGGTTTGGTAAGCGTGGAAAGCTTAACCCTCTCTACATGGGACCATTCAAGATTCTGGATAGAGTAAGATCTCTAACGTACCGTTTGGCATTGTCGCCATCGGCATACCCAGTGTATAATGTGTTCCACGTATCATTGCTAAGGATATCTGTGCCAAGATGAGTCTCGTAGGCTGAGCGATAAGGACGTCGAGATTCAGGCAAATGGTTCTTGAGAGGAGATGCCAGTGTGCATTCTCGAACGTCGTGTGAAGCGACTGTGCAACGAGATCGTACTGTTGGTACGAGTTCTGTGGTCCAGGTATGGGACTGAGGAAGTTACTTGGGAAACCGAGGCAGAGATGCTCAGACACTTTCCCGAGTTGTTTTTCGGCCAAGTTTCGGTGTCGAAACTTCTTTTAAGGGGGAGGTGATGTGATACCCCGTATTTTTGTAAGGTTATTCTGGGAATTATGGAATTTTCCCGAGTACCCGTTGTGTACGTCAGATTTAATTCAGGTAGCTTGAGACATTCTGTAATGTGCTCTGTATCTGTAATATTTTTCTCAGTGAAATAATATACAGACAAGGTGCCTTAGATTTTAATTGTCGTTCGCATACGATAATTTTTATCCCGGTTTAACGTCTGGTTCGTTCAAAGCTGAACGGGCGGGAAAAGGGAGAAACGGCGACCGCCGTGGTTGGGCCCGAGGAGTCAGCGTGTCAGCTTCTAGCTGGCCGCGACAGACCTGTCAACGGCGACCGCTGCATTTACGGCGACCGCCGCGTGCCCGCCGCAGGCAAAAACGGTGACCGCCGTGATTGTCCAGTGGGCATTGCCCGTTGGTCGCCGGCGGAAATCGAGGGCGCCGATCTTGCTTTCGGCCGCGTCTCAGGGTTTGGTTGAACGCTTCAGACACTTTGGCTATAAAAGGAGGTGTTGGGGTGAGGTTTTGAGCCATCCCAGCACCAAACCTCTGCCAAATTCGCCTCTCGCCGGAGTTGTGTTTTCGCCGGAATTTGAAGGTCTCGCCGGTGTTGCTTTGGTGTGGTTCCTGAGTGCCTTTGTGAAGCTTTTGGTTAGCCTTGGAGGTTAAAAGCCAAAGCAAGTCGAAGGAGGCCGAACCGCTCGTGTTTTAGGGTGAGTTTTCTCTCGTTCTGTGTCGTCTGAGTTCGTCACGGCGACCGCCGTGATGAAGACGGCGACCGCCGCCAAGAACAGCGACCGCCGCCAGTGCCCAGAACGCCTCCGTGTCTTTAGCTTGGTCGGTTGTCGTCGTGGCGTCTTTCCTTTCGTGTTCTTTCACCGTGTTTAGATTCGTACTGTTTATGTCGGATCTAACTTAGGGTTCCTTTTATGGGTCGACTCGAAAGTTGTTGTGCTGCCGGAACTATACCGTGTCGAGCCCGGAATCCAGTGACGTCTTTAGACTATTCTGCGGAGTAAGGCAAGTGGCGGTTCGCTCTTGCTCATCCGTTCCATATTTACATTAATTATCAGTAGTTTATCTGAGTAATTAATTTGGAATGAATATTCTGTTTGTCTGGAAACGGTTTTGTTAAACTGTTTTGAAAATCATATAATAGGTTGTATATCTGTTAGAATAACGCTATTATCTGTGATCGTCTTTCGGGCCTTTATGTGGATTTATCCAGTAACTGTTGTTGTGCTATACTGTTTAGTTAGCACTAGTGGCTAGGAACGCTATGTACCTTGAGGGGGTTTAGCTGTTTCTTTATAACTGGTACTTGGTGGTTCATCCCCAGTACTTTCTCTTTGGTCATGACCATACCCTTTCACAGGGTAGGCGCACTTCGCTAGTGCCAAATCTTCTAGGGTTCATCCCTTCGATATCTCTTGTGAGGAGATCTGATATCTCTTGTGAGGAGATCCGATATCTCTTGTGAGGAGATCCGATATCTCTTGTGTGGAGATGTAAAAGCTTATAACGTAATGCTCGTTTTGGAATTAAATAAGATAAGTGCCCGAGTGCACATGATTAATATACCTTGGACGAGTAGTGCAGCTAAGTTATAGTGCAGCTAGGAAAACTCGTCTCGACTTTGATCAGAGTACGTTCTCTTTCCAATCTGGATTCGTGGTAAGCGATGAGGTTGGTCGTGAACCGAAACATCTTAGTCAGTTTTTAAATCGTTATGTGGTTCTGTAAGATCTAGACTTGAATGTAGTACGTTCTCTTTCCAATCTGGATTCGCTGTAGGCGATGAGGTTGGTCGTGAACCGAAGCATCTCAGTCAACTTTTAAATCATTGTTGAATGATCCTGTAATCATTCCAGATTTGTCATTCTTCCTTAAAGACTCACTTCCGTTGGAGTCTTCTTTCGAGTCGATTTCTGTGAAGATTCAGTCTTCCAGAATCTTCTCTTGTGCATACCTCTTGTTTATTCCAGTAGGAATATGATGGTTGACTACCGTTATCGGTTATTATCCGAGAAGCGATGAGTCTAACCTAATATGACTGCTTCGAACCAGTCTGCTTTGTACCCTTGCTAGTCTATTCAGTTAGACTAACCAACCAATGTTTTCCCTTGCATGGTTGGCTGGTGTCATCCGTTCGATTCGGCACATCAGATAGAGTGAAGATTTGAGGAGACTAGATTGACTATGAAGACGACGGTTGTTTTTGGATGTTTTAATAATTGCTTTTAATCAGGTTGAGATCCTTGGGCAGGTGATCATCACGATCACAACCCCGTTTGTAAAATCTTTTATTTGTCTTCCGCTGTACTTTGTTTGAACTCTGTGTTTGGCCTATTCGGGATTGGGTTGTAATCCCGTAACTCATGTTTCATTTGATTGATGTTTTGATTTGGATACTTTGATCATTATGTATCATTGTATGCCTTAAATTGTATTTAATCCGGTAAAGCCTTGGGTGATCTCGATAAGGAACACTGGGGTCACTGGCGGTAATACCTTTCCAAATGGGTTAAGATTTGGGGGTGTTACATATATGATGAGGAGGAACGATCACAAGTTCTTCAACTCACAAAGAGTCACGCACCCGCTTTGCGGGTTGCGGGTGCGTGACTCTTTGTGATTTTTGACTTCCATCGGATATCCGTTCAGTCTGTCTCGCTCCCGCTTCGCGTATCCGTGCATCTGGTCTCGCTCCCACTTTCTGTACGCGTGGACAATTGAGCTTATTTAGTAAAAAAAATTGAGCATAGCTAGCATCTCCCTATATTAATTACCGTACTATCCTTTTCCTTCTCTGCTCTATCTATTATGTACATTTCAACTTATATTTTAATTTAGTAAAATCCATGAGTATGAAAAGCTACTAATCTCTTTCACTGCAGCTGTTATATACCTTCGATGCTTCCACCGCCGGCTTCATCGTCGCCTTCCACCGCCGGGGTTTCGCCGCCTTTTACCGCCGACGACAGTGCCGCTTTCCGCCGCCGCATCCTCCACCTCCCTCTTCTGCCAACCACCCAATTTCTCCTCCATCTCTTGACCATAAAAATCTAAAAGTAGTGCCAAGAACAGCAACTACTGACATCCAGAGAACCTCCATTATTTGAAACCAAATCATGATATTTGCTAATCTATGACTTACTTTTTTTTCCATAAGCAAATTTTGGGGCTTTTTACAAATCAACCCATATCAATTCAGATCCAACCGTCAAGGTCGTGACTTGACCTCTCGCAACCCAGATCCGACTGGCCGGAAGATTTTTCATTCTCGCTTCAACCTTTTACCATGGCCAACCGTGACTCTAGCGGCGCCTGAGAGGAGAGGAGTAGCGGAGTCGTGACTCCAGCAACCTCTCGATTCTCAGATCTGACCGGCCGGAAGTTTCCCTTTGTCGCTTCTGCTTCCTCCATGGACGACGGCCGTAACTCTAGCGGCACCTGAGAGGACTAACGGAAGAGGATGGGAGAACTAACGGAGGAGGCTGGGGAGGGGAGGACTAGCAGCTCCGACGTTGATGGTGGAGGACTGTAAATCGTGAACGAGGTAGAAGATGACCAAAAATAGTGTGCCTGAACACATGTGAAGGAGTACGTTAAGAAAAGATGTGTCAAAGATTGCATGAGAAGGAAGACAGAGTTGTAGTTAAATGCTCAAGCGAGGGTGGTATCATCTGCCAATGAGAAGTCACGGTGCAAACCGCCAGAGGCTAGGGACCTCTCCCTTGGGTCCAATCACGACACGACGTCTCCTCTCTAGTCGCCTTGTAAGAGGCTCGAATTAGTTTGTGAACATTGTAAATACGAGAGAAATAGAAAGAATAAAGGCATCTTTGATCGGGATATAATATATGAAGAAGGTGTCTTTGATTTGGTACTTCTTAAATAAAGGTTTTGTGGTTGATTCTCGAGCTAATCACGTCGACGGTTTACAATTTTCATAATGAATTACTCTAGACATAAATCAAAGCTACTCTTAGTTGTTGTTCACCGATTTCTGTTGTGTGATTAGTGATTACTTATACCGAGTACGTACAATTTTCCCTCCCCCTAGGCCAACTTACTGATTTTTCAGTTGCATGTTGTTCGTGAGCAGAAGTTTGGTTTAGCGTATTCAAGTTATAGTCTACGATGTAGATCCATCGTTGACCGACGAGTAAACTTTTGAGAATCATGGATAATAAATGAACACGATTATACTCTATTGGCGAATCCTCCACCAAATGATTATTGAACTTCGTTAGACGTACATTCGAATGGTCCATAAATTATAAAGTCATTGTTGAAGATCTCAAAGATATTTGGGAAAGACTTGGAGGTACGATCAGGAACGAACGCAGGATTCTAGTCCAGTGGGGGATAAAATCTTAAAGAATAAAATATTACCGTCTATCTTACACAAAATCCTAAATCGCAATTTTTAATTTTACTATCTATTTTACACAAACAATCTTAATTTCAAACAACAAACTCTATATCCAAACTTCAAATAAAATTTTACTCAAAATTGACAAAAAATTACACAAATTAAACAAATTTCATCATTATAGACTACTTCCACTGCGTAATCTCAACAAATTTGTATAAAAATTAATTTATAAAATTTACAAATCCATAAACCCAAATTTTTTTAAGTTTTAACACAAATAAGGATAAATATAGTGAAAATATTACATATCTTATTGAAAAATTATGTGCAAATTTGGATAAATTTTAGTATTTTTGAGAATTATGCATAATAAATCCTATGTACAAAATATTTTTAAAATTGGAAAACTACAAAAATTAGTTTGAAATTTTTGAAGAAATTTTTTGGGGAATTTTTTTAAAAAAAACTTTGGGTGAGGGAAAAGAAATCCCGTATAAATTTTAATAAAAAAAATCAAAATTTCAGTGGGGGCTACAACCCCCACTGGGCCCCACCTGTGTCCGCCCCTGGGTGCGATGATTACGATCTACCAAGGCTCTCTCGATTCCCTTTAGAGCCTGTGACGTCATCATTGGTTGTTTCCACATTTTATTATTTCATGCGGCATCGGTGACGACGATGACATCTTAGCTTCGAGTTACGTCATGCATTCCAATGGTCTAAAGCTTTATTGATGACAATGATGGTGTTCCGTTACTCATCCATTCTCTCTTGTGCTCCAACATCCTCTAGGTGTATGAATGATGGTGATGGTGTCGATGACGTACATTACATGTCTACCTTTTCCTACAGCTTACATCTTTAGGGTTCATTGATGGGGATAATGACGTCTATGTTGTATGCTTATTCTCTCTTTCGCTCACGCGCTTAATCATTCATCCGGTTTGTGGATGACGACGATGGTCTCCATGTCTTACCAATGTTTATCCGATTCTTCGTGTTGTATCAATGTGTATCCGGTTCTTCGTGTTGTACCAATGTTTTAGTGTTCCTCTTGCCTTTCCTTGCAATAATTGTGATTGTTCATTGGTGGTCTTGAAGGACGCTTTATAGTTGCTACTCATCAAGAGATGATCGCCATGTAGGGGTTGTATACGTGGCATTCTCGGTAATAGCCACGTGTGAGACCCCAATTTTGACATTGTCAATTGCAACAGATGATGTCAAAAATAGGAGATTACATGTGGAGCGCAAAGTAACGACCACGTATAAATCCCCTTGGAAAAGAAGTCAACTTGAAAAGTCAACAAAGAATGACTATGTCCATCCTAAAGAAATTACGGCATGAATAAGACGTCCCTACCAAGTCCATGTCACTCAAAGCTAGAAATAACAACATCCATGGTCAAACAAGACCAAATGAAGAAGAAAGTAACGAGATAAATTTGCCATCATCAACATACCGTATCATTGTAATCACCAAATACATACTGTCACTAGACGGATATAACGGTATAAGAAAAGTCTTGAGAAAGCGACCAACCCGTGCGTGAGAAGATAGGATCAAGACTTAGAAATATTAGTGTCACATGAGCAAATATGAACCAGCAAAAGGGAAAGAACCAACGCCATCCTTGTACCATATCAATGTAATCGCTAAACACATACGGTCACTAGATGGACATGAAGGCATGAGAAAGATCTTAAGAAAATGACCGGCCACACGTGAGGAGATCTGATTAAGATTCAAGAATACCCAAGTCACGTGAGCAAGTACAAATCAAATCTAAAGGAAGCGTGTTCGTACAAAGAAAATCTCGGCCGAAGCTTGTCCGTATAGTAGGATCTAACTTGGCATATTCATACAGTCTCAGTATTTAATGAAGTATGGGAGGTGGCGTCTTCAACAAGAATTCCGTACCATGAATTTGGGAAAGCAATCCACTAGGCCATGCCTCTACTTTCTAGGGTATCATTACTTAAACTAAGAGTGGCACTCCTTCAGCTATAAAAGGGAGAGTTACTGGTCAATTAAAAGGGGGGTTTTTGGAGAGAGTAAAAAATCTAAAAGATCTTAGCTCATCCTTTGTGTGAGATTTCGAAAGTTCAAATTGATTTCATCAGTTCGGTCCACCATTCTTCTAAACCCATAAAAGCTTCATTCATCTAAACACACACTTATTAATCCACCCTCAAAACTTCTCACGAATAAATCATAATCATCTTTATAGCGCATCATTTTGACTTTGTACCTGTGGAGAATTTTCCCAAGGGACAACACCCATGAGATTTTTCAAGTCATCAGAAGGAAGATCAAGAAGATTCATCACCATCATCCAGAAGAAAGAAGAGGGACAATCCACCAAGTTAAAAAAACAAGTACTTGGAGGGACCCACAAGAAAGGATTGAGAATCCAGTGGGCGCGACAGGTCATCAAACTTCCATACCGCGACTTTCGGAATCTCCAACAATTTCAAAAAAATGGATTCCTATCCGAATAGGGTTGCTAATACCCTGTAGGTTGAGGAGCAAAAGGAGGAACATGCCATTCGATATGGAGATTCTGAAATTGTGGAGGCTTGGTTCGATCCCGCTAATCCGAGTGAACATTCAAAAGTTTGCCCTAATCCCCACAATTTTAGCTTAAGAGCTCGCCATTTTAGCTTATGCCCCTGGCCTGTAAATGGACCTTTATGAGCCTCTAAAATATCTTTACTCTTGCTTCTGTCGGGATAAATCTGACCATTTCCCCTGTTACCGCCTACATATATGGGATCCAACCAATTTGGAGAGAATCAATAGATTCTTATTCCTTATTATCTTTTATCTTAAAAAGAAAATACCTGCAAGTATTGCTTTCATACGACAGAAGTCATTGGTTCAAATCCAATAGTAGGTAGAGCTTATTAGATACCATTGACTCTGGTATCTAATAAATTTTGTTTGTTCACTTGATCTTTTTTCTAGACATTTTATAAAATTTATTTTGATCACCTCGGAAACAAATAAATGAATCGAGTTCGCCCCCAACCGTGGTGGCACCGTCCGCTAAAATTTGTCCCTAGGAAATCCGTACAGCAGAAGATCCTAAATCTGAGACTTTCTACACAAAAATATTGTATCGAATTCATTCAAGAAGTTTAAGTTTAACCCCTCCCTCTCATTCAGTCGCCCGGTCCTGGTCACTTCGACCCCCTTTGTGAGGAGGCACCCCTTCTCCCGAAGTTACGGGGCTATTTTGCCGAGTTCCTTAGAGAGTTCAACATATTGTTGTACGTAGAAGAGATTGTGGCACCATCCGAGGTATTTCTGTGAGTCGATTCGATTCTCTTATTTGGATTTCTCGAAGCGAGAGATCCATATTTATTTCTTTAAAAATTAAGATTTATAAATACATAAGAAGTCAAGTTTCATTCATATTAATCATTTTAACTGACCGATTTTACGAAATAGTAAAGAAGGACCAATGGAAAGATCCGAAGTAGTTAAATGCGCAAATTTATACGACAATGACGGAACGCCCTGAATAATCTTTTTTACCAAATTATTCGAGTTGTGGGGAATTTTTTCCCCTTTATCATCCTGAATTTCTCCTTCATAAATTTTATGGTTTACTACTTTATAAATTTTCTGATTTACAGACCATACAAATGCACGGTGAGCCCTTGCAAAAGGTTTGGACATTACATAGACAATATATTAAATGAGTATGATTAAACACTCCAAACAGAATTGTATATACCGGATTGATATGGGGTCATGAAGATATATATTCTTATCTAATGTCAACTAATAATACAATCGCAACAACTTCTACAACTGTATGAAACTTAATTGTTGGAAAGGGTGGCATCTAACTCCAATCTACAATATATATTATTCTTCTTGCATGGTATGAAGTTTCGGATATGCTGTGGTCATCAGTGCAAATAGCCAACCATTGTGATGGAATTAAAAAAACTTCATATACCCGTTAATCTTATAGTCAATACTACTCTATTCGTCCCATAATGTTCTTCCTGTTTCGATTTTATACACTATTTATAGTGGAAGAGAATCTTCAAGATTTCTTCCAATATATAAAAAAAAACATAGTCATATGGGATTTTATTTGATTCGTCTCAACGAGTACTTTCATAATATCAAAAAATATAATTTTTACTAATATGTAATTAGAGATATTAACGATACAAAATCCGTCTCGATAAATATGCGATATCCAAATGAGAATAACATATTGGGACGAGTAACAATTAGCAATCCATCTCTCTGGCATTGGGGCATGTGAACAATAATTCAAGTATTCTGTGTTGACAGAATGACAGAGACTTTCGATCATTATTATTGTACAGATGAAATCTTTATGCCTGACTTAACAAAGACCAACTACTTTCTCAAAAAAAAACGGCGAAAAACCGCACACGCCTTTTTTTTCGCCTCGCACTCCCCTATGGGCGGCACTCATTGCCGCCCAGAAAACCCGAGTTCCTTGGGCGGCACGAATTGCCGCCCATGATGGGCTCAGTTTTGGGTTTATTTTTAAACATAAATTAAAATGTGTTTTAAAAAACCGGTTCACTAAAACCGGGGTTGTGGGCGGCAACAAGTGCCGCCCAAGAAACTGGTTCAGTGAACCGGGTTTTTTTGGGGGAAAGGGTTCATGGGCGGCAAGACGTGCCGCCCAGTTTACTTTAAAAAGAGAGTCCTGGACGGCACTACGTGCCGCCCAGTTCACTCCCAACGGTAAATGTGGGCTGCACATAGGGCCGCCCAAGACAGGTGTAGCCGGCAATATATATTGGGGAGGCCGGTATTGTATTGTATCAAAATCTTGAAACTCATTTTCATAAAAAATGTCGTCGTCAAGCGATTCTGGATGGAGGGGGTTGTCGGAGTCGTCTTCGAGCGTGCACACATCTGTAGATGATGAGGGTGATTTGCAGGCGCCAATTTCTCCCGAGTACTTCAAGGTATGTAATATTGTAATTTTTATTGTATAAAATAATTAGATCTTAAATATACTTAGTCTTTGAACTGTTTTGAAATATGTTTAATTTTTTGATATTAGTTTGTAGAAATTTATTTATTAATTAGTCTCTAATGTAATATTTTTTTTTATAGAAATAGGGTGATTCTAGTGATGATGAATTTATAGCAATCGACTTCTCATCCCATTTTACTACTACTGAGATATTTCCTAGTAAGGAAGGATTGAGAGATTGGGTGCAAAGGGTAGGTTTTAGTCTTTTTATGGTGATCACTACTAAATCATCAAAGCCTAAAAAGATTATATTTCATTGTGAGAGATCCGGGTTACCTAGGTCCGGCAAGAAGAAGGTGTTAGTCGATGGTAAAAAGGTCAGTCCGATACGAGTGAATAAAACTAGGTCAAAAAAGAAGGGTTGTCCATTTTTGCTGCATGGTACTTTTAGGGAAGGAAATGCTATTAGAGATCCTGGGTGGACCATATCGGTTGTTAGTGGATCCCATAACCATATGGTTTCGAGCACCTTGATCGGCCATGCAT
The DNA here is from genome assembly GCA_027886185.1 of Rheum nobile. Taxonomy (NCBI): domain Eukaryota; kingdom Viridiplantae; phylum Streptophyta; class Magnoliopsida; order Caryophyllales; family Polygonaceae; genus Rheum; species Rheum nobile. The sequence goes on along the minus strand of WOAB01000207.1, from coordinate 557,986 downwards.
ATGCTTCCCGACTTACGAAGGAGCAGCGTAGGAAAGTGATGATTGATACTGCGGCGGGTGCAAGACCCAATGTTATTTCTACACAGCTTAGGAATGAATATACGGGTTCAACGATTTCGAGGAAGCATGTGTACACTGTTAGGGCTAAGGAGAGGTTGAAATCCCTGGGAAATCTGAATGTGACACAATGGTCATTGGGATATTTGAATGAGAAAGGCTATTTGTTGGACACTGCTACTAAGACGAGCGAAGATGGGAAGGAGGTTTTGGCGTGCTTGTTTATTTCTCATCCAGACGCTCGACATTTGTTGTGCATGTTCCCTAATGTCGTCATCATGGATTCGACATACAAAACCAACAGGTAAACCTTACTCTTTTATGTATTATGTGTAGATAATGGTATTTTCTGCGTGTTTAAAGTATTTTTTGTGTTGCATTTATAGGTATGGTATGCCTCTATTCCAGATTGTTGGATTTACTTGCACCAACTACACATATTGCATTGCTCTTGTGTTCATGGAAAGGGAGATGACAAACCACTATGCATGGGCGCTGAGACGATTGAAGTGGTTATACGGGGAGAAAAATCCCGTATGCATCATGTCTGATCGAGAGCTAGGACTGATCAAGGCTGCCAAACTGGTGTTTCCGAAGGTTCGTCATCACTTGTGTCAGGTCCATGTAGACCGTAATGTGAAGGCATATGCTAAGACGATGAAGATTGATGAGAAGAAATTCTCGGGAAGTGTTCGTCGGGTGATGAGGTCTCACACAAAGGGGGAGTACAGAGAGCGGCTTGCTCACTTTAAGGAGATATGGAGTGAAGGCTTGGTGAGATATGTGGAGCAAACTTGGTTTAATGAGCATAAGAAGAAGCTGGTTGCGGCATGGTGTGATGATGTTCTCCATTTTGCCACAAGAACATCAAACATGTAACTTTCATACAAACATTTGCAATCAAATTGGGTTATAAAATTTATTTAGTTAATTGTATACGAATATATTATTGTCAAGGTTGAGGGTCAGCATTCTATGCTTAAGGACATGATTGAGACATCCGTCGGAGGGTTCGACACAATTGTGCAGCACATCGACAACATGTTTGTTGATCAGCATCGGAAGATCCGATTTGAGATGACCAAGAACTGCACTGCCTTTCCCATGGAGATAGTGAATGGCCCTGAGTGGGTTAAGGTGTTCTTCAAGCGCATCCTTGAAAAGTGCTCTGAAAAATGCCTGAGAATGTTGTATGTCCAAGCTGTGTTAGCAAAGGAGGGAAAAATTGGGAACAAATGTGATGATTTTTGGTGGAGGTCCACACTAGGGCTGCCTTGCCCACACACAATTAAGGTCTACGTGGAGACGGGTTACCCGTTAGTGCCTGAAGAGGTTGATATTTTCTGGAAGCAGATCCGATGGGAAGGGGTGGATGCTAAGGATCTTGATGTCGATGATGGTGTTTCACTGATAGCGGACAATGTCACGGTGGATGACTTCGTTGAAGAGTACTTATGTGGGACAGTTGAGGGATTTGATTTGAAGAAGATGGCGGAAAAGTGGCGTGAGTCAAAGGACCCTACATCGTGCGATATTCAAGACCCGCCACGTGGTGAGACCAAGAAGGGGAGGCCTAGGATGAATGCGAGAAAGACCGATACCAAGAGGAAAATGGGTTGGGACGAGCATGTGGATGCAAAAATGAAGAAGATGAAGGAGAAGCAGAAGATGAAGATGGAGGGTGAGGAGCTGGGAGTGGATGAGGAGGATGAGCTTGCAGAGAAAGAGACGACCAATGTGAAATCGTCCGTGGGATCAAAGGGATCGAAAGGATGCCCTTCTAGCGGACCACCTCACAGTGGAGTTTCAATAGCAAAGGGGAGTGCCACTAAACCTGCAAAGCCAAAATCTGCTTCAAGCAAGTCCAAGTCGGCTTCAAACAAGCCGGTCAAGTATCTCGGCTTCAACTGGGGACACGAGAATATTGATCATTTCATGCTCGCCTACATTTCTAGAGTTCAAAATGTCAAAGGTGATGGTCATTGTGGGTTCCGTTCTCTTGCCGTTTTGCTGTGTCGCCAAGAAGACGAGTACATTGATGTCCGGTTAGGGCTTTCGAAGCACGTCTAGGCACATGGAGCCAACTACGTAGCGATGCTTGCGGAGGAAGCGTTGACGTTGGAAGAATTTGTTAGGAAATTGAATTATATTCCTTCACCGTGCACGGCAAACTTCTGGTGTGTAATGCCTATTACTGGGTTGGCGTTTGCCACGGAACACCAAGTGGTTGTTGTTGTCTTATCATGGTTCGGACCGCACACATGTCTTCCATTGTGGGCCCCCCCGGGTGCCGAGCCTCCGACAAAGGTTTATGCGATAGCACATGTAGGCAGGAGAGACCATTACGTACCGGTACGTGGAGTCATACTCTCTCGTATTTACTTATTCTTTCATAATTTTTTTTTATAACTGTATTGTTTACGTGTACAGATTTGGCTTGTTAATGACCATTGTCCCATTCCACCGCCTCCAAGACAGTGGCGCATTTACAAGGATCCAAGTGTTGATGGATGGGATAGTCATGAGCGCTTTAAGGATAGGTTCAAGAATTATGTAGAGGAGCGAGCATATCATGGGCGACCTGACATACTTACCTAGGTTTTTTGGATTGTAATCAACTTTATATATGATATTGTATTTCCTTTTGTGTGAAAGTTTGATTGAGATTGATCGTATATTGTGGTTTGAATCATTTGTTTTTTCGAATTGAAAAAAATCGGGAAAATGCGATACGCGACAACAATATTACTAATCATTAACAAAAAAAAGCCGGCTAGGCGGCTCACAGTGCCGCCCAAAGGGTCCAGAATCTCACAAGTACCCTTCTGGGCGGCACTGTGTGCCGCCCAGTAGGGTTCACTGGGCGGCACTGTGTGCCGCCCAGAAGGGTACTTGTGAGATTCTGGACCCTTTGGGCGGCACTGTGAGCCGCCTAGCCAGCTTTTTTACTATATAAGGAGAACATGGGATCTTCAAATTTCGGACGAACCTCCTTGGGCCATGGCGTACATGCTGATCAAGCGTCCTAGGACGAACCTCCTTGGGCCATGGCGTACATGTTGATCTGCTCTTTTTTCCTCGCTACAGCACAGATAAAAACATGGGATCTTCAAATTTCGGTATTTGTAGGATTTCAAGTTTTTCTGTGATGCAACTAGGAGAAGGAGCATATCAGCATGAACACCGTGGTCCTAGGAGGTTCATCCCTGGGCTCTTGATTCGGTCAAGATGATAATGGCCACAGGGCAAGAGTTGTGTATGTCATTTGTTCCAGTGTGTATGTATTTTTTGTAGTGTGTAAGCCATCAGTGAATGTATATGTGTTTTTAGTATGTGTATGTATTTTAAGAATATGCATGTGTTTTTTTGAAATAACGGACGAAAATCCAAAAAACCAATAAACAAAGAACTAAAACTAGAAACGACGGAACAAATATCTAAAAACAACCAATAAAGCCAAAAGTCAAATTAGAAACGACGGAACAAATATCTAAATACAACCAATAAAGCCAAAAGTCATACTAGGAATTACTGGAATGTCAATCCTAATGTGAAATCGAACAAACACAAAAGTCAAAAGTCATACTACAAACTATCCGTCTCACTATTCGATGACTCATCTAAATGTGGAGTAGAATCACTAGCCAAGGACACACCTACACCCGAATCCACGCCCGGTGCCCATACTGGAGGAACCATCGGCATCGGCTGAGACGCTGTCTGCTGAGCTGATGCCTGCTGAGCTGCTGCACGCTCTTCCGCCATCCTAGATGATTCGGCTCTATCAAATATAGTAGAGTCTGCACTATATGCATGGGAAGGCATCTGTGAAGCCCGTACAAGCGGTGGAGCTACAGGAATGACGTCACTGAAAAGGATGTCATGCATATGCTGAAAGTGCTCCCTACACCCTAAACAACCTCCAGACATAAGCTCTTGAAGATAGGCCTTGCTCATCGCCACACGCTGCAAATGCAAACAAACATTTTAATTTAAAAACATAGACTTTCATAAAATAATTTAAAAGAATAAAATGGGACAAAAAACATACCCTTTGCAAGTTGATAGCCGAAGGTGGTCCTCTACTGATACGAGGCTGCACTGGTGCACTCGGACTCACGTAAGGATGCGACACCTGTAGATACCAGTCCAGGTACGCGTCGTGGACATCCCAAGCCATCGTCGCAGGAGGACTCGTCAAGATGTGGGGGCAAAGATGATGCTCAAGTTGGTCCCACCTGTGCCAACGCGGGTCAAAGTGCAACTGGTATCGCCTCATCCCCCTGAAATCATGAGGACGCACTGCAACCAGAGGCTCTATGATATCCATCGGCCTGCTCTGTCGATAACCGAACTGGCGTGTAAGCCGATCTGGCATGTATGGCTCCTCTACACCGAGAAAACGAATAGTCCCTCGATAAGTGGAGGACCTATGGGCACCTCGAAAATCAAGACCCTCGTACGGCATCCACCGTATCTGCAATTAACAAAACACGATGGAACATAAATTAATTCATTAAGCTATCTTACTGTAAATTAAAATTGAAAAAGAATACGTACATCTTCTGGCCTATACTCGTCCAGAATTCGTCTGTAGTGTGACTGGTCACGGAGGGACCGGAGCGGTGTCCGGCCAATGCAGTATCGTCCAGCGCGTCGGAGGTCGTCGTCCGCACCTTCCTTGAGGTTAGGGTTGCCCGGGAAGTATACGAAGTATGTCCAAATCCAAACCTGCGTACAGAGAAAGACAACCATTATTAAAAACAATTCAATAATGTATATTAATAATTTAAACTATAAGTTAACTATATTAAAGGCCTACCTCCAAAAGACGTGCGCAGCCGGCGAACTGTGCAACTCTGCGCCGAGAACCCTCTCTGAGGTTCCTATAAAGGAGAGCCAGAATCCCAGTACCCCAAGCAGTATGAACGACACGCTCCCAGTCCACAAAAAGAGGTAGCAGTGTTGTCTTCAGCTCGTTCGTTGACTTGTCAACGAAGATGCTAGCCGACATGGCGTGCCATAAGAAATCGGCTGCTATATCCTCTGGGTAGGCACCCTCCTCAATCATCCTCATCACATGCCTCCCAAGCTGGAATTGCTTGACCCAACCCTTCCTAAGGTCACGGACCATGTCAGCATCATCCTCATCAAAGCTGTAGTCCGAATCTATCCCAAACAAATAGCCGAACAAAGCCTCACACTCCGCCAACTCGCTATCATGACCGGTCCATGGTGACGTCACCTCAAATCCCTCGATCGGCAGCCCTAAAATCATCAGCACGTCATGTAGAGTAGGAGCTATCTCGCCCCAGGGAAAGTGGAAGGTGTTCATCTCTGGATGCCATCTCTCAACGAATGCTGAAATGAGGTTGTGATCAGCATTGCCGAACTGCAAATCAAGTAAACCGGTCAACCCCGTCTGCTGCGCAATCCAAAACCAGGACCCCTCCACAGGGACCCCTCTAGAAATACGATCCCTCCAAAATGCAAACTGCGTAGGGCGTGTCTGGACCCTCAAATTCCTAACAACGTCCTCGGGTGGGTCCAACGACGCCTTCCTCTATATCAGCTCTGCAATGTGCGTATCAAAGTTCCTCAACAAAGAAGGAAGCTGCTCAGCTGGCTCATGCGGAGATGGGGCATGTGTGGCTGGCTCAGACTGAGACGGGGCCTGCTGAGATGGCTCATGATGTGGAGATGGGGCATGCTGAGATGGAGATGGGCCATACTGAGTCTCCTGATGTGGCTCAATCGGAGATAGGGCCTGTGTGGCCGGCTCAGGCTGAGACGGGGCCTGCTGAGATGGCTCATGATGTGGAGATGGGGCATGCTGAGATGGAGATGGGCCATACTGAGTCTCCTGATGTGGCTCAATCGGAGATAGGGCCTGTGTGGCTGGCTCAGGCTGAGACGGGGCCTGCTGAGATGCCTCATGATGTGGAGATGGGGCATGCTGCTCATGTGACTCCTCCAGAGGTAGCCGCTGCTGAGGTGAGTCATCAAGATGTGGGTCCTCCTGATGTGACTGCTGAGGTGGGTCCTCCATAATCACGTCCTCATCTGAGCGGACGGGACCAACATCGTCCTCACTAGCGCCCTCACTATCGGCCTCAATATGGCCTTGCGATACACCGCCAACCCTCCTCTTGCGAGCAGATGCAGTAGTAGGGCGACTATCTCGATCGGACCGTGCGATCTTATCCAAAACTTCCTATTTTTCCATAAAAAATATAGAAAATTGTTTTCTTACAAACAAAATCAATATACTAAAATTTGCATTACAATGACATATTTAATATTACAGTATAATTGAGCTTATTACCTATACTATTTTTTATAATGATTAAATACAATAAAAACCAAATTTACAAATATAACTATATTCATTTTACCCATTATAACATATTTACATATGCCCAAATATTGTTTTCTTACAAACAAAATCAATATATTAAAATTTTCATTACAATGATATATTTAATATTATTTAACGGTATAATTGAGCCTATTACCTATACTATTTTTTATAAGATAATGATTAAATAATCTAAAATCCAAGTATATAAATCTACAAGTGCAGTAACAATTTAATTAAATAAATTAGATTTAACGATTACAAATTTAAAAAACATCATACCTTTTCAGTTGGCCTCCGTTCATATTTTCGCTTTTGGCGAACGGGAATTTCACCCAAGTCTAACATAGCCTGCTGAGCAACCTCGCACGCGACGTCGAAGGCATTCTCCGTCGCGATGTCGCCCTCCTCGCCCAAAAAAGCCCCGATATCGCCCTCCTCGCCCTCGGTCCTGGGCGGCACCACGTGCAGCCTAGATTCCCCCATAGTGGGCGGCACGTAGTGCAGCCCAGCCTCGCCTCCCTCCTCGGCCTCGCCCAGCCTCGCTTCGCCTCCTTCCTCCGCCAGCCTCGCTTCCTCCTCCGCGTCGCCACCCCTCTCCCCCAGCCTCGCTTCCGCCGCCTCCTCCGTCGCCTCGTCGCTGCCCCCCGTGAAACAGAGATTGGCCGCCGCCACCGCCACCGTCGAATCTGCCGTCGATTCTAGTACATCGCCGCCGTCTCCGCCAAGAACTCCCGCCGCCGCCATCTGATGGTCCCTCAGTTCTTCCTCCGCCAAGAACTCCCATATGTCGTCAACCGAATAATCGCCGCCGGGATCCATTTTCGCTCTCGAACTCTGCAAATCGCTCTCGGAGAAGACGACCCTGGGCGGCATTTAATAACGCCGAAGTTTCAATTTTTGGGCGGTTTGCACATGGAAGGCAATAGTTGCCGCCCAAGTTTCAATTTCAAATTCGCCATTGGGCAGCATGTTTTGCCGCCCAGAATTTTGGGCTTAGACTCGGCGGCTTTCAGTGCCGCCGAATTTTAACCCGGTTTCCAGCAAATCATTTTTTAATTTTTAAAATAAATAAATTAAATTTCAAAACCGGGTTCTACAAAACCAAAAACACTGGGCGGCAATATGTGCCGCCCAGGTCCAAATCGGGTTATAAAAAAACCGGTTTGCATGGGCTGCACCTAATGCCGCCCAGGTGCAAACCGGTTTTTTGGAAGGGTTTTCTGGGCGGCTCTACGTGCCGCCCAGAGGAGAGTGCGAGGCGAAAAAAATCGGCGTGCGCAGTTTATCGGCCAAAAAAAAAAGACCAACAACGAGTAACGTTGATTTCAAAAGGGAAAAAAAACTACGAGCAACGTTACTATGCATGTCACATTATCTAGTACATATTAAGACTTCATTCGGCAAAGCTTTTCTGAGATTAACGGAGCTTGATTTTCTTTTTAATTTAATTAATGAGTGTTCGGTAAAAAATGTCAATCTAACTTAGGAAGCTTATAATAGATTAATATAGCTTAATTTTTTTATTTTTTTAATATGACCCTCCTAGATTGTTGAAGATTAACAAGCTGGATTTTACATTTATTTCATTTCAGCTTGTAATACCGAACACCAACTATATTTTTTAAATATTTAAGCTAATAAACTCAGCTCCAGCTCCAGCTATTCATTTAGCTCCAGCTCCAGCTACTCATTCAGCTCCAGTTTCAGCTACTCATTCAGCTCCAGCTTTCATTTCAGTTAGATTTATCAAACAAAACCTAAGTATTAAAAATTGTGATCAGCGGAGTTTTGGTTATGTGAAATTTGTGGGCCGATAAAATGATAGACATGATATGTAGGGGCGCATAAAAATACTTTGGTGAAATTTTATTTTAAAATTAATTTATAATAGAATTATTTCGATAGGATAAACTTTTACATTACAACCCACTCTACATTCACACAATTCACTGTTATTTTAACTACGTGAAAGTTGGCTGTTTTTGGCAACGAGACATTTTTTGGGTCTACCATAGATATTTAGGGTATGTTTGAATTTCCCATTAGAATACATTAAATTGTCAATTTAATACAAGATAATACAATTTAATACATTCTAGCGGTCCATCCAAACGCACCCTTAGATTGTTATATCGACAAAGAGGGGAATAAATTTGTGATCACTTCTTAGTTACTAAATGTCATGTTTGCGGATAAACTCGACACGATTAATCATTTTCAATTATTATTCGTGTACTATTTTGAACTGTTGTAAATTATTCATTATTAATATTAACTCAGTGCCCATGTCATGCACAGTATATATATATAGAGGCATGCTCAGGTAAAACGACTCTTATGGTGAAACGAGTGTATAATTATGGAGCGTCGGATTGAGAGTATTGGATGGTTGGATTTGGAGAGTATAATAAGGGTATATGGGGCGGTTTTCATGGGATAGAATATCCCTATTGATTTTCTAAATTTCTAAAAATTAAAAACCTCTAAAATAGGCAGTTAGAAGGAGATTGAAGAGAGAAAACGTAGATCCTTCAAAATAGGCAGATATTCACCACCATCTTCCACGTAGAGCTTTAGTCAAGAAATTTCTAAATCGTTCTGCATATCGATACAAAAAATCTGCATATCGACACGAAAAGGATGAATATTGTTATATATAATTTGCATATATGTTAATCTTGTTCATGTTCCATCGTATATAATGCATCGACTGAATTGAAATACAATGTGTTAATATCAAAGCACATTATCTGAATATCGTTCAAGTATTATTGAATAACTGTTATTCGTGATCATGGTCAGTCGTATATATACTGATATTCAAAAACATTGAACAAATATGCACATTGTGGTAATTGATATTCCAATTTAAAACATACAAGTATATTCTGCATATCAGTGTACAAAAAATGCATATCTCATCCACACAAATGAATATCATATTTACAGCCAAGGAAATAATCCATAATTACAAATTGCATATCATACAAGTATATTCTGCATATCACGGTACAATAAATGCATATCCCATCCACATAATTGCATGGTCGGACTCAGCGAGATCTTCCTTGGCCGCGCCCGCGACTTCCTTTCCGCGCCAGCAGCGTGTTCTTCTCAGCTTCTGACGAGAATATCACTCAGCGATATCTTCCTTGGCCGCGCCCGCGGCTCCTTTTCCGCGCCCGTGGCTTATTTTGCATATCAATGTATAGAAAATGCATAACTCATCAACACAAATGAATATCACAATCACAACCAATGAAATAATCTATCATAAAAAATTGCATATCATACAAGTATATTCTGCATATCAATGTATGAAAAATGCATATCCTATCCACAAATGAATATCATATTCACGGCCAAGAAAATAATCTATAATTACAAATTGCATATAATACAATCAACCGATGAACATAATCATGATGTAGAGTCAGCAAAGAAGAGCACTAAAAATCAGCCCAAAATATTTAAAGTTTGACGGCAAGACTGAATTGAGAGTAGAAAATTGAGTACCAGACTCACCAATGTGGCTAGGATGGGAGTTGATGGGCGGTCGCCGATATTGTTCTCCGGCGAACAGGGCAGCAGAGGCTCGGTGGAAGCAAGCATCTACACGGCGGGGCTGGTCGGAGTGCAGCGGCTCCGGCAGACAGCGGCACGGCAGCATCAAAGAGGTCCCTCGGATCTGGGCACGCGGGGATGGTAAGAGCAGGTGCGGTGGTTGGTTCGCGAGCAGTAAGGCGAGGTGGTCTGGTGCAGGGCACGGTGGCTCGCGGGAGGGCACGAGGGGGTTCAACAGAAATACGGTGGATCTGTGTGCCCACCGGTGCGGGGCAGGCGCACGATGGTGTAGGAGAGATGGTCGTCGGTGGTCTGGTGCAGGGCTCGCAGCGGCACGGTGGGTGAGCGAGGCTGAGCGGGAGATGGGTCGAAGACGGTGAAGCGCAGCAGCTCCGGCGATGAAGTGCAACAGCTCCGGCGGATTTGGCTGGGCGCGGGTGTGGGTCGATGAGGCGGGCTCGGATCTGGGCACTGTTGTGGCCGCCGGTGGCTCGCGGGAGGGCGCGAGGGGAAAGATGATGTTTTCGGGTGGTGCGGCAGAGACAGGAAAAGAGACAGAGGGAGGAAGAAAGAAAACGGAAAAGAAAATATATGGAAATGGGAGTTGAAGGACCGCAATTTTAGAAAAGAGGGATGATTGATATCCCATGAAAGTAGGAAATTGGAAAAATATGGTGTGGGTGATTCCACTTTTTAAATTTGTGTCCCTCTAAATTAAATCTCAGCCTTTCTTTTTAGTCTAATTCAATGCTCTTTATTTATCCATCTGTTTCACTATAAGAGTCTGTTTTACTAGAGCATAGATCTATATATATATATATAGATTTTAGATCTGGTGAAACGGGTCCTGAGTAAAACGGAAGTACTATTAAGGGCCATTAGATTAGGATGGATTTAATGGTCAGGATTCGTTCTTAGATGATACACATATTTTAGTATAGGGAGCATGTACCGGATTAAAATCAAATTTCCGGGTTTTAGGGGATTCTAGTTACTGATTGCGACTTTTCAGCTTCCATATTCCATTTCAGTTTCCATTCTCGTCAGCGTCTTCTACCTAGGTGTCACTCGTCTCACCAGTTTCCCCCTCGTCTCGCCATTTTTGCCCTCACGTTTCTCTCACAGACGCTCATCGTCTTCAACCTCATTTACCAGGTATGTTTTGTTCCATCACACATTTCGGTTTTTAAGATAACCTAGAAAACCAGATCGTCTCTTTGAATTTAATCGCCGATTTCGACAAGACCAAACACCCCCCGATCTTGTTTTTGATGTCGATTTTAGTTCTGTTTCATCCCGCAGAGGTCAATTTTCATATTAGTGGTGTACAATCGCCTTTTTGGCCGATAAAATTTCCATTTTTGCGTTGTTTTAGAGCTTTGTATTTTACGATTTCACGGTTTTTTCTTATTTCGTCGGTGCTAATGGTGTTTTAGGGTTTAGGTTTCGACAATGGTTCGAGGTATGATGCACAAGGATAAAAACTCCCCCAGGAAAAAAGACCGCAAGTGTAGAAGACTTGTCAAAGGTAAATCTGTTTATCCGAGTTTGATTTTCGCTTTGAATCTTTTTGACATTAGTTTGTTTGTTGCGCATTGTTTGCATTATTCAATTGATATTCATGTTTAACCATTTAATAGTGGTTGATTTCAATCGTGGTTTGATATTCGTTTGGTATGATATACCATTCAGTTTAATGGGGACTTATTAGGCGTTATTCAGGTTTCGATATTTGATATTCATGTTTTGGGATATAATATTCAATATAATGTGATGTTATTCATGTTTGGCTGAGCAGCACTGGATATTTTTTGAAATGTTGAGTCGATATTCATATTTCGATATTGGATATTCATGTTTTGCAAGATAATATTCAGTATAATGTGATGTTATTCATGTTTGGCTGAGGGAGTTGGATATATTTTGAAATTTTGAGTCGATATTCATATTTCGATATGGGATATTCATGTTTCAATATCACTTATCACTTCATGTTATTCATTGTTTACCGGTTGATATTCATGAAGTTGTATCTGGTTTGTTATATGTGATGTATTGCTGGGAATTGTGCTTTTTTAGATCCTCAATCAATTTGTGTTATTCATGATTATATACAAGTTTTGGTAATGAAAAAATACAATATGCAGGTCTTTCTGCGAACATGATGGAGGATGAGCTGCCTTCAACCCTTCAAAAAAAAGGTTGTTGTAAAGCAAATCGATGAAAGCGGTAGTAAAAGCCCATTAATGGCGAATGTGTCACCTACACCGAGTCTCCTTAAGATTGTTATTCTTGCATCAAGAAAGACGAATAGCATCAATACGTTGGTTCATGAATATTGCATAATTACCTGTGTGAATATGAATGAAAATAACGTGAATATCGTAACATATAAGATGAATATCATCAATACGTTGGTTCATGAATATGTAGACATTATACATGAATATCGACAATGTTCTTATGAATATCGAACACACTTGTAATCTATGAATATCGACAATGTTTTCATGAATATCGCATAATTACCTGTGTGAATATGAATGAAAATAACATGATTATCATAACATATAAGATGAATATCATCAATACGTTGGTTCATGAATATGTAGACATTGTACATGAATATCAACAATGTTCTTATGAATATCGAACACAACTGAATGAATATGCGTACAAAGCACGTGAATATCACAACATATTGAATGAATATCAATATTTGGGTTCATGCATATGTATGCGCTGTAGATGAATACATCTTATCATATTCAATTTACAAACAATTACGTTATTCAAAATTGGATACGAGATATTCACCTAATGCAAAACAAGTGTCGAAGGTAATAAATTGATTCCAAATGAAGTTATTTTCATGAATATCGTTATAGTCTATATGAATATCGCCTAATATCGTTATGGTCTATATGAATATTGGTACACATCAACAACGAATATCAATATAACTTGTATGAATATCGCCTAATTCGTATAACCAACATTCATCATCTACAATTTCATCTATGAATATCGACAATGTTTTCATGAATATCGCATAATTACATGTGTGAATATGAGTGCAAATAACGTGAATATCATAACATATAAGATGAATAACACTACGTTGGTTCATGAATATGTAGACATTGTACGTGAATATCACCTCATTACAGTTAGTGTACAACAATCAGGTTATTCAACGTTAGATATGTGATATTCACAGAATTCAAATACAAAAGTTTCAAAGATCATGTACCGATTCCAAAATCATCTTAAATCGAAGAAAGAGATGAACTGGGATGTTCGAAGAAAGGGATCTCATATAAATAATCTAAAATCGAACAAAACTAAAAATTAATCTAGAGAGAATCAACTAACCATGCTTCATGTCACCGTAAACAAGGGTTTTGGCGCCGATGCCTTGAAGATGGTTGGTTGGAGATCTTCCAATGGAGTTTTGTTGGAAAGCAAGATCGTTGTTATCGTCTGTTGAAGAGGAAAATTTATGGTCGCGTTTGGAGGAAGAAGAAGCTTCAATCAGACGCTCGGTTCAATGGAAACTGCATCGGTTTCTCTTTCCAATCTCTTTCCAAATCTTGTAACAACTTCCTATTTTGTAGGAACATATTTTCGGAAATTCAATAAATAAGGTAGGATATTCAAATCCGGTGCCTTGCATCCCTATGTGGCTTTTTTGTTCCATCAAATCCAGCCCTCCAATCTCTTCAATCCAACGCTCCTTATTTGTATTTCCGTTTTACCATAATTGTCGTTTTACCTGAGCGCGTCCCTATATATATATATACAGAGAGAGAGAGAGAGAGAGAGAGAGAGAGAGAGAGAGAGAGAGAGAGAGAGAGAGAGAGAGAGAGAGAGAGAGAGAGAGAGAGAGAGAGAGAGAGAGAAAATCTGGATCTGGTGAAACAACTTCTTAAGGTAGAACGGAAGTACAAATCAGAGCCATTTGATTAGAATTAAAGCAATGGTCCAGATTAAAGCTAATAGGGTACAAATTAATATAATAGACTACAGATGCACCAAATATTTTTTCTTCCACGTGATTTTAGGGATATTTCTACCCAAATCTTCATAAACTTTTCACATTCCTTTTTTACTCTCTAGAATTCTCTCTTCCGGTCGTCTTTAACCTCCAAGGTCGTTTTCAACGATGAGATCCTCTGCTGCCTCGGAGCCGGAGATGGCGGACAAGGGCTGTTCGTGGGATCTCCAAACGGGTACTTGACCAGTGAACCTCTACCTTGAGAGGGTGTGGTCCCACTGGTACAAAATTGGTCACCCCATGTTGACGGTGGGAAGGAGAAGTTCTTCTCCAACGGATTCGACCTCGCCTGGGCCGAATCGGCCGGATCCGACGCCAGATTCAAAGATCGGCTCGATATCCCACGATTTTACCAAATACGTTGCCGACGGTTTTGCGTTGACGGCTCTCATCCTCTCCACCTATTTGACCTTCCAACACCTCACATCCTACACAAATCCTGCGGTTTGTCTCTCCTCCAATCCATCCATCATATTGCACCTATTTTGATAACTCCCTAAATTTGACACCAAGCTTGTTGCAAAGGAATGTATATATGTTTTCCGTTTTCAGGAGCAAAAATGGATTTTTGGTGTTGTTCTCATGGTTCCTGTCTATGCCACTGAATCAGTGAGGATCTTATCTTATTATGATGATGATTTATGCTGGGTTTCTTATATAACAAGTGCAAGGACATGTTATTTACTTGTGATTTGAATTGGGGTTTCATGTCAATTGATTCATGGTAAAAGATGCAAGATTAGCTAGTCTTGATCTTAATCTATCAAGCTGGACTCTGAAATTTAGCACATAATGGGAATTATGAGTTTGAAGTTTGTGTGTTTTGATATTTATGTTTCGGATATTGTATATTTAATATTCAGTTTCTCTATGGTGTTATTCATTATAATAATATTGATATTCATGTGGATTCAGATTCTGCTTGATGATGGTGTTGTATGAGTTGTTGTTCATTGCTATTCATGAATTGGTGATATTCATGTAATATTCACAATATCGGGGGTGATGTTCGTGTAATATCTGTTAATATTCATGTAATAGGGTGGTATTATTAATGTAATTGGTAGTGATCGATATTCATGAATTGAGTTATGTTATTCATGTACTTGAGTGTGATATTCATGTAATTTATTATGATATTCGTGTAATTTATTGTGTTATTCATATATTATTAAGTGATGATATTCATATTTTAAGTTGTGGTATTCATGTCTTTAATTGGTGATATCCACATATTAAACAAAAATATTCATACAAACATGAACGATATTCAAGAAACAATGACAAAAGCAACAAGAACAAATTTACAAATATACGAATTTGCAAAGCATTAGGACGCTGAAAAAATCAAGTGGTGATATTCATGTTTTAAGTGGAGATATTCACATCCATCGATATTCATAAACACATGAACGATATTCATAAAGACGTGATCGATATTCATGAACGCTAAAAAATCATTAAAGAAGAAGAAAATGTATCAGCAGAATCTAGCGGTTTTAGGAAAGAGAAAATATTGTGTTTTCTCTCTCATCTAACAACCCCATTTATTAAATTTTCCTAATTAAAAATTAAATAATTATCTTATTTGAGTAGATTTGGTGGTTACACTCCTACCATATCTATTATAAGGCCCCATCATCCAACCATCCATCATCATCAATCCAACGCTCCAGATTAATACTTCCGTTTTACCATAATCACAAAAGATATTCTAATAAACCTACCTATCATATCACAAAAGATATTCAAATTATGTGTCTACTTCATATTAGAAATATGACTCACAATATTAGTGAAAAAGAATAGTGGATGAAAATATTATTTACACGTATTATAGCAATGTTTTAATAAAATAAAAATAATATCTTGAAGGCTATATATAAAATCATTCACGAATTGTAATTTTAAAACTCAACATTTGTAACTTTATCATCGATTCTTTGACATATTTTTAATATGATTTCAACATTTTCTTTGTTTTTAATTTTTTAACTTTTTCTCTTGAGAATGAGAAGTATATAGTTCCTTTATTACTACGAACTCAACAAATTTTCATAAAATAAATAAATTCAAAGGCCATTAAATTGGTGATAAAATATTAGGCTAAAATGAGAAGTATCTATTTTCTTGTATTATTACGACCTTAAAAAAAATCATAGGCCATACAATTGATGATGAAACATTGGGCTAAAATGAGAAATGTATATCTCATGTTTTTTGGTAAAAGAAGCATATACTTCCTTATATTACTACAGACTCACAAATTTTCATAAAATATATAAATTCAAAGGTCACATAATTGGTGATAAAACATTAAGCTAAATAAAGTTTTCTTGTTAAAATTTGTTTCTTTTGGTACTTAAATATTTGCTTTTTAGTATAGTAAATCTTTCTAGAAGTTTAACAAATCAAGATGTTAAACTAAAATATTGACGTATAACGATGTGCAAATTTCATATATAATCTTCATATCTTTTAGGGAATTGAATCTTTACACTTAAACAAAATTGAGATTTTTAGGATGGTAATTAAATTTAATATTTCTAAATAAACTAAAAAATAGAGTTATTATAGAGGTTAATATCTTTGGACAACATCAAAGGAATATGATGAGAATACATAGAAGCTATATTTATTGCATTCGTGGAATCAAGTTTTTACAATATGGAATCTATGACAATTGAAGTTTTTTTTTTAAGGGTTTGCTAATGTCTTGATGTATTCAAGATTATATATAGGATAAAGTGTGATTTTAAAAATATAGATTTTTAATAAATTAGTATTGGATATTTGGATATGTTCAGTTAAAATCATATTTGTCAAGTTTTATCTACTTTTTAAAATATTTAACTGAATTCTATACTTAATACATACAGTTTAGATAAATAAGCAATATAATATGTTTTTATTTCAATTTTTATTTATAAAATCTCCAAATATAAAATGTACTATTTGGAATATTATAAAATGCAACAAATTAAAATAACTCAAATTTTATTTTTTACAAAAAGAACAATTATTACATATAATATAACTTATTACTTGTTAACAATTCTATAAGAACAATGATAGCATGATTTCGGTTCTGTCTTTGTGCTATTTCTCTGGTTTTGGCTTCCCCTTTTGTGGTTGGGTGGTTGATTTTCCTTCATCCATCTCATTGCATAGAGGGAAGAGGTCCCCAGTACTTTGTACCCATATCGGTGCCCCTTACTCTAATGATGATACTTTATCTTACAGCCCTGAAATTTTTAGTTTGAATTATGCTGAGTATTGGTTGCTTGACTCCTCTGCTGTATGTGGGTTTCAGACTGTCTTTGAAATGATAATGATGCTCTCTCTGGCTTATCTGCCTATGTGTTTTACTTATTTCATCCATATCCTTCACCTTTTGATTGTGAATGAGTTGATGGCTATGGTGTTGTACCTAGTTTCAGGTGAACAGGTGCCTCCTGTTTGGGCCAAAATCCCCAGAAATGATGAAAATACTCACTGTCTCAAGCTGGCATTTAGCTACTTTGAAGCCCCAAACTATCATCTATTTATGCAATTGTTGAACCACCTCTTGAAGGTCTATCGTTGCTCCTTAGAGTCTAACAATGCGGTACTGCTCTTACGGAACTTCATTGACTACTCTTGTTATAATTCTAACTTGATTTCTGAAAAACAAACAGGAATGTACACTGTGAAAGATAGTGTGAAAAATCAAAACATGAAATCTGGAGTTGGTTCTTATACCAATACACCAACGAAATATGAAGCCATGGAAAATTTCCTAGTTCTAGAAGACTATCCCGTGAACTACCCCTTGAACAGGGTTGAACCCCTTTATTTGCATTGTTATTATTGGACTCAAAGTCCATTGAACTACAAGCTCAAGAGTTTATTTGTTTACATGCATGATGATTCTGATTATCCTAAACCGAGTTGGGTGCTTCTCTATAGTAGTCCCTTTGTTTCTTACTACAACTACATGACTTTTAAAGATGAATAGTATAGTAATAGCTGGCATTTGGATATTTCTCTGCTGATTTATCCCTTGTATTTCCATAATGAATATTTGAGGAGCTTTTGCAATCTCTACACTTGGGAGCATTGCTTCTTAAAGGGAAAATGTGTGTGTGCCAGAACACAAGACAAGATTTCTGGAATGGGTGACCTCCATAAATCCGCAGAACAATCCCGCTTGAGAAAAGCAAACAACAAAACAAACAATTATTTCATGAACAATTATATGTGGAGCTTCATCTCCATGACACATTTAAATTTGAGTTATGTATCAATGAATAGCTTTAATCTGTTGTTTTATTTGTTATGTGAAATTGTGATTTCTCTTCTCAGTCTTAGATACTATGTGAACAACACTAACATTGAAATTTGGATCCTTGTTAAAATTTGTATCCCTTTATCCTATTCTTATATCTTATACAGATCTTCTATGATTGATGCTTGCATCATCTATAGAGTGCACCTTTGTAGTTTCTACTCTGTCGACCAGAGCAATACGAATTACTCATGTGAAGATCTCAGCGCTTTAACCATGAGTACACATTTTGTTACTTTGATGGGCAATTATGAACAATATATAGAAATGTAATATACACGAACCAGAGAAGAATGGATTATTCTTTTATGTGTTTTCTCATTGTTACTGATGAGATAACTCGTAAACTTACAAAGAGAACCAAGTTCTGGGATGATCCTTACGAATCTTCGACGGCTTGCATTCGTCATAAATGTCAATACTATGAACCACAGAACAAGACCTCTAACTGTCATTGGATATGGGGCAATCACTCAATTGGTTTTTATGAAGATTACAACATGGAATTGTCGTAGGATAGGGAAAAAAACCATCTGGATGGACATTGAATCTTTTTGTAAAATAGAAAGAATTCAATTACTAGCATTATTTAAAACAAGAACAAACAAAGAACCTAGTGAAAAACTGTGGAAAAAAAGCAAGATTTGATCAATTCTACTGTGTCCCGGCCACGGGTTTCTCGGGAGGAATATGTGCTATGTGGAAAACATATCACCTTGTTAATGAAGTACTTGAAATCGATAAGATTGAAAAAGATTTATTAGTATTCTGTACTCTAACTTGTGTACACGAACTAAAACAATGATAATTCTTACTTATGTGCCTCTGAATGAAGCAGATAAAAATGAATTTTGGGATACGATAAACACTTTTATTAATAATAATGCTTATCCATGCATTGTTATGGGTGATTTGAATGAAATACAAGACCCAACTGAAAAAATGGGAGGAACTTTACCACCTTTATCAAAATTACTAGACTACGACACTTTAAAAATGAATACGAATTACTAGATATTCCTTTCCAAGGTAATGCATTTACCTGGAGAAAAAACCAAACTGAAATAGACAATATCTATGAAAAACTGGATAGAGTATTAATTCATCACCAAATTTTACAATGGTATTCGGACATCTATACTAAAAATTATGCATTTACGAGCTCAGATCATTGCCCTATATCAATTGAATTAGCCTCAACTAGTTCATTCAAAAACCAACCATTCAAGTTCAAAAAAATTTGGATGACAAGAAAAGACTTCAGAAATGTTATAAAACAAGCCTGGAGAACAAATTATCATGGATCAAGGATGTATGACCTAGTTTCAAACAAAAAACTACTAAAGAAGCATGCCAAACTATGGAATATAACGAAGTTTGGTAATGTTTTCAATCAACTAAAAGACATAGAGAAACAATTATCTGAGATTCAAATTAATATCTGCACTAATGCAAATATTAGTGAAATCTAGAAACAAAAAAGACTAATTGACAAGAAAGAGAAATTACTAACCTTCCAAAAAATATACTGAAACCAAATAGCAAAAGTGAAACATATTAAACTAGTTGACACTAACTTGAGCTATTTTCATAAAATTGCAAGCGGTAGAAGAAATAGAAAAATCATTAAAGAAATAAAAACCCAAGAAGGAACGACCATTATTAGTGAAGAGAATATTAGAAATGAAATTAGAAACGACTTCATTAAAATATTTAAAAGTGAAGAAATGAATGATGCTCTACTGCAAGAGAATCTAGATTTAATACACTCTGAAATATCTTTGGAAGATAACAAATAATTAACCAGAAACATCACTAATGATGAAATTAAAAAGGTAGTGTTTGACATTGGTACAGACAAATCGCCAGGACCAGACGGCATGACAGCTGAGTTCTATCAAAAATACTAGGATATTGTGGGACCTTCTGTAATCCAGGCTGTAAAAAGCTTTTTTCTTTCAGGAAGATTACTTAAACAGATCAATCATACATTTATATCTCTAATACCAAAATGTGACAATCCAAACTCAACAAACCATTATAGACCGATTAGTCTATGCTCTACAATTTATAAAATAATCTCAAAAATTCTAACTAGTAGACTGAAAAATACTATGGAAAAATTAATCCACCCTCTTCAGGGTGCATTTGTAGCCAATAGAGCCATCCAAGATAATATCTTAATAGCTGATGAAATTTTCCACTCTTTCAAAATGAAAAATAACACTCAAATTAGGTATGGAAAAAGCATACGATAGAATTGAATGGAATTTCATTCTTAAAATCATGGAGAAATTTGGATTCCATTCGAAATTCATAAACTGGATCAAGGTATGCATCACGACAGTGTCCTCGATACTGGTCAATAATGGACCGACGGAAATTTTTAGACCAACTAGAGGTCTCCGACAGGGAGATCCACTATCCCCTTTCCTTTTTATTCTAGGATCTGAAATTTTAGCGAGAAAACTAAAAAAAGAAGCGGATAAACCAAGAAATCCCATTGTCTTCCAAATATCAAGAATGGGAACTCGAATCCCTTTCTTGGCCTTTGCGGATGATATTATGATATTTTCCAAAGCAAAACAAGAAAACTGTAAGAATATCAAGGATATCATGGATGAATATTGCAAAATTTCAGGCCAGAAAATAAATTTTCATAAATATGCTTTCCAAGTCACAAAGAAAGTAACAAACACCAAAAAACTAGCGATACAGGGAACTCTTACAATTACAAATAGGACTTCCTTAGACAAATATCTAGGATGTCCTATTATTAATGGAAGAGTCAACTCTAATACTTTTTGCTGATTTGCTAATTAGGACACAACAACAATTAACAAAGTGGAAGGCTAATTCCCTTTCTCAAGCAGGCAGAACAACTCTTATCAAAGCGAATCTTGCATCACGACCAAATTACCCGATGCAAAGCTTTATGTAACCCACTCAAACCCATACCGAACTTGATAAACTAAATAGAGGTTTTTTCTGGAATAAAACCATACATATAAACCTCTGATAGTATGGGATAAAATATGCAAGCCGCCTGAACTAGGCGATCTAGGATTGAGAAAATCAAAGGATATGAATAAAGCCTTATAATTTAAACTACTATGGAAAATTTTGGCTGAACCAAATAATTTATGGGTCAAAGTTATCACTGAAAAATATTTAAAAACTAAACATATTTTACACTATGAAAAGAAAGGACAAAGCTCATGGCAATGGTCCAAAATGTGTGAAATCATTGATGATTTCAAAACAGGACTTATATGGCAAGTGGGAAATGGTAGAACCATTAGTTTTTGGATTGATAAATGGTTCTCTAAAATCCCCCTTTGTGACATCATCGACATGCAACATATTTCAAACAAAACTGCATTAGTTGCAGATTTTATGCTTCCAAATAAAAAATGGAACAAAGAAATGATTGAATAATATTTACCAAAGGATTTAGTTAAACAAATTATCTCTACACCAATACCTATAAACAATATTCATGACAGAATGTACTGGGAATCCAGTAAAAATGGTTGGTTCTCAATCAAACCAGCTATGCATATGCTCATTAAAAAGAAAAGATATACAGCACATGATTCTTCATGGATCTGGAAATTGGATACTTATCCAAAAGTTAAAAAAATTTCTTTCGAAAATTCTAAGAAATGGACTACCAACCAAATCAAGATTAGTGGAAAAAGGTGTGGCTATTCCACAAGGTTGTATTAGATGTAACTCACCAACTGAAGATTCTAATCACCTCTTATTCCAGTGTAATCATACGTTGAAAACTATAGAAAAAAATGAACAAACAAACTTATAACATCATAAGATCCTTAAACATTGGAACTAAAAAAACTGGTGAGAATACTGAGGAAATCCGAAATAAAAATGACATAACACAATTCACTGAACTAGCAGTATCATGGTGGAGTATCTGGTTTTATAGAAGCCAACAAATCTTTGGCAGAACAAATAATGATAATGAACCGATAAAAGATGTACCATGTTACATCAACAATCAAATTGACAATTGGAATAAGACGAAAAATGGAATCCATACTGTTTGACTGATTCTATCCCCTGAAATATACCACACACCAAAAAACGACGGAATTTGAAAAAATGGAAAAAACCATCAGAAAATATAATTAAAATTAATATTGATGGATCTACTAAAGCGAATGGTGAATCTAGTTATGGTTTCATCTTCCGTGATAGTAAAGGTGAACCTTTCCTTATATTTGGTGAAAATTGTGGTATATCAACTCCTCTGAAAACATAAACTATAGTTGTTAGAACTGCTTTATTCAAAGCACACGAAATAGCTATACCTAATATCCAACTGGAATGTGACAACCTTACAATAGTGAACTTCCTTAATAATATCTGGCACTGTCCATGGGATATCGAAATGTTAATTTCTGATATCCTTTGTTTATTACAATTTTTTTCTTCAATGCAGATCTGTCATGTCTTCCGAGAAACAAACGCTGCAGCCGATTGCATCGCGAAGCTGAGTCAGCGGAGTTCCTTGGAAGATATTCGAGCTAATTTAGAGCTTCTAGTTCTCATCCGCGATGATGCTCTAAATTGAGAAACCAAGCTTTCTGTGGTTTTCCAATCTAATTCTTACTGTATCAAAAAATAATCTATAAGATATTATGTGACAATATACCTAAAAAACAAATTGTTATGGATATGTATAAATCAATCTATATAATATATAAAGTTACATATAACATATATTAACTTATTAACAAGTTTTAATTACTTTGTATATTGATTTTATAATTTATTCTACCAAAAAGTAGTTTTAAACTAACTCATTTACATTATTATAAATATATTCAAATATTTTTTTTTATTAAATCGACAACCAAGATGCCCACAAAATTAAAATAGACTTTTGAGTTAAGTAAATTAATTTTATTAATATTGGATATGTTGAGTGAAAAACTATAGGTTTTGCTTATAATGTTTTGAGTTTTCAATTTTATGTCCAAAAAAATATTTTTGATAGAAATAATTTTGTGTTCATGTAAAAATATAACAATTGTAAATATTTGTATTTGTTGGTGCAAATCTTGATAAAGCCTTGTTAATTTATATTTGTTGATCATTCAATATAATAATAAATAAAAGAATAGAAAAATAAATAAATAACACCTTAACTACTTGGCCTAAAAATACTCTAGAGGCCTAAAAGGAGTCAGCTTTAATATATATAATAACTAGTGCAGTATCCGTACCTTGTACATGTGAACTTAAATTTATAAAATCATCAATAATCATTTATAATTAAATTAAATTATGTTATATGTAAGTAGTTTTAAGAAGAAAAAAATCTTATTGATATTATTTAAGAATTATATAAATGGAAGATTGAAATAACGTAAATTTGTTATTTAAAAGAAAAATGTTCAGTATTTTATTGTTAATTATATAACTTGTATATATATATATATATTATATTTTACTCATACTTTTTCAAGTATAGTTATCTTTTTTATTTTTTATCATGTAATTATTTTCATACACAAGATATTTTTGCTGAAGTCGTATGTATTACACTACCATTTATCGTATATTTTCAATAAACTATATTATATTAACATAAAATATTCAAATTATATCAATATTTCAATATTAAAAAGTATAAGTCATAATATTAGTTAAACATAAATATGTGTTTATAACAATATTCTACCTTTAAAAGTGATATGTTGAAATGTTATATTGAAAATATATTATCTTAATATATATTATTCAAAAATATGAAATATCGATCATATTAACTCAAAAATGAAAAAAATAAAATAAGAAACAATTCAATGACTAATTGTAAATCATTAGTCTAAAATACATCAAAAAATTTAAAGTAAAAAAGTTTGGAATAGTTAGAATATAGTAAAGGTTATTCTTGTTTGTTATGCTGAGTTTATTTAGATGTATATTTATATTTAAAGAAAAAAGATATAATTTTTTAAAATTGAAAATGTTTGGGTAATTAAAATATACATTAAACAATTAATGTTAATATAATTTTATATTGGTTTTCTAACCTAGCCCTAAGGGCACATGTTAAGAATTCTCATTTTAGAAATTGTTCCCTAAAAAGAACGCTTAAATCCTTTTACAAAATACTAAAATCCCTGATATAATTATACCTAACAAAATCCTTCTAAACATAAGTGCTTAGGCATAGGTTAGAAAAATCGTTTTTGTATTTAACATGTTCTTAATTATTTTGTGGTGTAAAAATTGTCATTGGAGTAGTAAAGTAGCTAATACTACGTATGATTTATATCGGAAAGAAGAATTAAACTATGATAAGATTTGCCATGTTCTTAGAAATAAGATTAAATTGCCATGTTCTTAGAAATGAGATTTGTTAAAAAAAACATAGTGAGACTATGATTTATGTTATTTTAATAACAAATTAATATTAGATTAAATGAAAATTGTTACATTTAACAATAAAAAAAACCTCATTCCGTACATTAAATTGAGAAGTTTGGTTGGTTGAAATCAAATTTGATAGTCAGGTAAATAAAACATATAATTTTAGTATTTTTATTAATAAGTCCACTTGAATAATATATATTGTCCTACGATTTCTTAAGTATTATTAGTACTATAATAGTTTGTTTTATAATAAGAATGTGTTATATACTTATATTCAAAGTACATTTTATTAAAATAGCATTAGTTGGTTATAAGAAAGACTACATTTGTCAATAGCTATAGAAAAATATTAATTTATTTAAATTAATTAGTTATAATAATAATATTTGTCGGTCGTCTCCATTATCGCTTTACTACTGCCTAATAGTGTGCCCCTCTTCCAAGAACTTTTGGTTCCGCCACTGTGGACAGAGTATCGGGGCAACCATCGTTGATAAGAGAATCCTCGCGAGGGAAGTACCCGATGATAACAGACATAGTTCTTAATTGTTTGAAGGAAAATAATTGATGCTCCATGTAGCAGAAGATGGCAAAGAGATGTGAGCTCAAATGTAGATTTTTTAGAAGACTCCATGCATATGAGCAACACAAGGAAATGTTTCATGATTTTATGAAATATGCCTTTCTTTGATGTTATATCTTATCTTATCAATTTTCCATGTTTAACATGATTTATTTTACACTCCTTAAATTTATTGTATTAGTATTTTCTTAATGGACAGTAAACATAAGATCATGTCTATGAGCATTGTCCACCGCACAACCCTGCTAGTATATACAAATAGCAGTCTTTATATCATAGAAATCTCCTAGTATATACAAATAGCAGTCTTGATGTCATAGAAATTAATACCAGCTTACGTGACGGGTATAAATTCTATACAGTATGTAGCTTTGATTGATCTGGAAATTGTTTCTTCACAAGGTATTGTAAGTTTTTAATTTGCACTCAGGAAACATGAATTTGTACAACAAGTTCCACTAATTAATATGCATAATTGAAGCTATGAAAGGTACGTGTTTAATTATCTTTAAATTGACAATTTAACAGATATAGGATAAATAATAAATTAGAAGAATCTTCCCAACCATCATACTACCTAGTTAGGTAGTTTTCTCGATTGGGAGATGGTTGAATGTTTATCACACTTCACTAGTACAAATGAAAATATCTCAACCAGTAAACAAATATACTAATGTGTATAACCATGTCATGTTCAGTTTGTTCAAAGTTAAGTACCTTGAAGATGAATTAAGGGTATGTTTGGAAAATGTTCTTTTGAGCTCTTAGGCTTAACTTTTCATTATATCGTACTACTACTTTACTATTTAAGTCTCTAATGTGTTTGAGGTGCAAATTATGAAAGATATTATTATTTTTCTTGCATGATGGCCTTTTTCAGCTCAGTGAGAGCTCGATCATCTGGATAAAATTTCAATAAGCAACATTTAAGCAAGAATACAAAAAAGAACAAAAAAACATAATAGAGCAATGTATAGTACAACCACTTTGAAAAGTTCAAGTTAAGCAAGAATACAAATAGGGATTTATAAGTACGTGAAAATCTACACTCAAGATGACCTTGTTTGTGAAGAACAAAGATAAATTCCATCAAAATCCGAGCATTCAAAGGATAGGTGCAAGTTCTAGTTGCAAGTGGAATTAGAAGTAGGTGAAAAGCAATGTTAAAGGAGAAATGAAAACCGAAAACGCTCCCAAGAAGCACTTCAAACCCTCAACCCAAACCCTAACTCGCCGCCGCCGCCGATCTTTGATCCTACCTCTCACGATCCCCTTGCAGATCTTCGTATGCTCAATCCAAATCCCTCATCTTCTTCTTGATATTCACTACCTCTATCCTAAGAAAGCTGAATCTCTTGATCCTTCACAAAAAAAAATCCAAACTCTCTCACAGATCTCGCGTGAGATTTTCTCCGCGTGTTTGTCTGCCCAATCTGATCTGATTCATGTTGATCTCCCAGATCTCCAAAGCAATCAATTTTGGGTCTCCCCTAAGCCTCTCTTCCTCTCTGATCCAACTGACTCCTATAAAATCGAAATCCTTCAACATAGTTATGGGCTCTTTTCGGCTTGGAGATCCCTTCTGTCATGGATCCGAAGACGAGGATGGTTGCGGGAGTGGCCTCTGTTCGTCTGCCTTCCTCTGTTTTCCCTGAATCAGAAACTGACTTGGGGTGACAAGCGGCGTAGATGTTTCCTGGTGACTTGGTGGGGGCCTGGTGTCGCCTTGCTCGTCCTCCGCCGCTCGCCTTCTCCGTTCTTTGAAGATCTTTGGTTCTTATCTCTGGGGACTTCAACCCAAAAATCCAGGTTGTACCTTTCTGAGCCCTCTACTCTTGAATCTGATCCTCACCCTGAAAATATTTATATGTTGGAACAGAATTTTTTGTTTGTGTGTCGAGTGGTTCTTTTGATTGAATATGATTCTGATATCACCATGTACACTCTAAATCCTCATTTTATTTCAATGACTCCTGAATCTAAAACTTACCCTGGAAATTTATATATGGTAGATCAAATTTATATGATTGTGCGTCGATTGGTTTCTATGCTTGAATATGAATCTGGTACTACCATGTACACTCTTAAACCTCGCTCTAGTACAATGTTGTTAGCTTTGACTCTTGAATATGAACCTTACCCTGAAAATATATATATGTTAGATCAGATCTATTTGCTTGTGTTTGGATTGGTTTGTTGGCTTAGATTTGAATATGATGACACCATGTTCACTCTAAAACCTCGGATCATTACAGTGCAGATGTATAGGAATCCTGAACCTGAACCTTACCTTGAAAATATATATATGTTGGATCAGATTCATATGCTTGTGTGTCGTTTGATTTTTACGCTTGAGTATGACTCTGGTAACTTCATGTACACTCTAAACCTGAACCTTACCCTTACCCTGAAAATATATATATGTTTCTACTTTGTTATGTACACTATTGAAATGAACACCTACATGAACCCCCTATCTAAGAATTCCCTTTGTACTCTGCAGCCTTTGAAAACTTTCCAGTTGAACAAATGCATTCACTGGAACGGAAAATGTTTGAACCGCTATCACATGAACAACTCTGTGTGCATTTACTGGATCCAGAATACAGATGAGGACCACAGAAAGGAACCCAAAAGATGCAGTTACTTGCGAAACCCATCTGCTGAACATGATATGAGCAACCGAATTAATGTCATAGATCATTTACTTTTGCTTGAGTTTTGTCCCGACTGGAAAGCTTCCTTGAAAACTTGCTTTGCTGAACCTCTGCGCAATTTACTGTATGTTATGAACTTGTTGAACAGAAATCATTACACGAACCAGCTAGGTGGCTATCGAGTTTATCTCGATCCACTTATGCAAAATCAAAACCCAAAAATACTTGAGCCAGAAACCTGCTATATGACCAAAATCAACACTCTATACTCTGACATGGCCGAAAAGGAGAAAGATAACAATTATGGGAACAAGAGGCTTGGAGAAAACACTTTAAATGTAAAGCACCTCTCCTCCTTTGCTACAACCCAGAACTTATGGACAACAAGGAATATGACAAATTTCTACATATTTGATTATTTTTTATGAAAATATCGGTCTGGAATTGTAGAGGATTAGGAAGAAAGAACCTCTGGGAAGATATTGAATCATTTTGCAAAATCAAAAAAATCCAACTATGTGCAATTCTTGAAACAAGAACAGAAAAACAACCGAACGAACGAATTTGGAAAAAAGCCGATTTTGATGTTTTTCATTTTACACCGGCTATCGGTTTTTCGGGAGGTTTGTGTATCATGTGGAAAACATATCAATTGCCTAATGAACTACTTGAAATTGAATACAGCACTACGAGATTCTCGTGCATTAAATACACGAATACAATAACAAAACACAAGCTCATGTTGATTATAGCCTATGCACCTCCGAATGAAATCAACAAAAACTCCTTCTGGAGTGAAATCTCCTTCTTCATTACCAACTGCTCTATCCCCTGCATTCTTGTGGGGGATCTGAATGAGATTCAAGACCACACTGAAAAAAGTGGGGGGGGCCTACACAAGCCAATAGATTCAATAGACTGCTGAATATTAAAAATGATTGCGAACTCATAGATATTCCGACACAAGGTAACACCTTCACGTGGCAAAAAAACAAAACAGAAATAAATAATACATCTAGACAGAACCTTAGTACAACACCAAATACTGCAATGGTATCCTGAACTTTACACTAAAAACCATGTTTTTTCTTCCTCGGATCATTGCCCGATCTCGATTGAACTAGCGACACCTACCCACTTTAAAAATCAACCGTTTAAGTTTGAAAAGGTTTGGATGACCAGACAAGATTTCAGAAATGTGGTTAAACAGGCTTGGAGATCAAGATTCGATGGATCCAGAATGTACGACCTGACCAGAAAAACGATAATACTTAAGAAACTAGCCAAACAATGGAACAGAAATACTTTCGGAAACCTCTTCACACAACTGAACAAAATTGAAGAAGAACTCACTAGAATACAAAAAGTCATTGCTTTGAATGCTGACAGAACCCTGGCCACTAAGCAAACTAGACTCATCACAAAAAAAAGAAAACCTACTGACTTTCCAAAAGATCTTTTGGAATCAAAGAGCGAAAACTAAACATATTAAATTTAATGACACAAATGCCAGCTATTTTCATAAAATTGCCACTGGTAAGCGAAATAGGAAAATCATCAAACAAATCCGAACAAATGAAGGTACCATGATTACTGGTGAGGAAAATATTAGAAAAGAAATACGTAATGACTTTATCAAGCGATTCAAAAGTGCACCGATCAACCAGAATCTTCTCCACGAACATCTATAACTCATTCAAACGGAAATCACCAAGGAGGATAACCAAGAACTCACCCAACCAGTAACAAATGAAGAAATAAAAAAAGCCACATTTGCGATCGGTCAGGATAAATC
The DNA here is from genome assembly GCA_027886185.1 of Rheum nobile. Classification (NCBI taxonomy): domain Eukaryota; kingdom Viridiplantae; phylum Streptophyta; class Magnoliopsida; order Caryophyllales; family Polygonaceae; genus Rheum; species Rheum nobile. Next base: position 528,177 of record WOAB01000207.1, on the reverse strand, counting down.
TCCTGGACCTGATGGCATGACAGCTGAATTTTACCAAAAATATTGGGACATTGTTGGACCATCTGTCATCCAAGCAGTGAAAAGCTTTTTCCTTTCTAGGAAAATCCTGAAACAAATCAATCATACCTTTATAACATTAATAGCCAAATGTGAAAACCCAAATTCGACCAATCACTACAGACCTATTAGTCTATGTTCGACCATCTACAAAATAATATCAAAGATACTAACAGAACGACTTAAGAACAAAATGAGCAAAATAACTCACCCCCTTCAAGGAGCCTTTATCTCAAACAGATCGATCCAAAACAATATTCTAATAGCCCATGAAATTTTACATTCCTTCAAATCCAAAAAAGGTGTTGAAGGATACCTTGCGATTAAACTTGACATGGAAAAAGCATATGATAGAATTGAATGGAACTTCATTATTGAGGTCCTACGAAAATTTGGTTTTTGCCCAACCTTTACCAACTGGATCAAAGAATGTATGTCCACTGTATCCTTCTCGGTACTCGTGAACAACGGACCTACTGAAATCTTTGTACCTGAACGCGGACTGAGACAAGGTGACCCCCTCTCACCATTTCTCTTTATCTTGGGTGCAGAAATACTTGCTAGGAAATTACAAAGAGCTACAGATCGACCTAAAAACCCACTTGGGTTCCAAATCACTAAAAACAAAACAAGTATACCCTTTCTGGCCTTTGCGGATGATATTATAATCTTCTCCAAAGCAAAGCATGACAACTGTAAGGAAATCAAGAAAATCATCGACGATTATTGTCAGATCTCAAGACAAAGTGTGAACTTCCATAAATCAGCCTTTCAAGTAACAAAGAAAGTATCGACCACTCGAAAACAACAAATTCAAGGTATCCTTACGATCACCAACATGATCTCGCTGGATAAATACCTTGGATGCCCGATCATTAATGGAAGGGTCAATTCTAATACCTTTGCATACTAAATCCAGAACGCAATTAACCAAATGGAAAGCGAACTCCTTATCACAAGCAGGAAGAACAACTCTAATAAGATCAAACCTTGCTACTAAACCAAACTTTATCATGCAAAGCTTCATGCTTTCAAACTCAACGCACAATGAACTTGACAGAATAAATAGAACTTTCTTCTGGAATAAAGACTCATCCTATAAACCCCTTATCGGGTGGGATAAAGTATGTCAACCTCTTTCAAAAGGGGGTCTTGGCATTCGAAAAACAAAAGATATGAACCATGCTCTCCAGTACAAACTACTCTGGAAAATTTTAGCTGAGCCTGACAACTGTTGGGTAAGAATAATCAATGAAAAATACCTTAAAAACATTCACCTCCTATCCTATGACTACATCAGAAATGGCTCTTGGCAATGGTCCAAGATGATGAGCATCAAAAAAGAATTCCAACAAGGACTTATTTGGCAAATTGGCAATGGAAAAACAATTAAGTTTTGGACAGATAAATGGGCACTAAACGAACCTCTCTACCACATCATCAAACCCGCGCTAGGAACCAACTTAGATTGCAGAGTCCATGAATTCCTCGACCAAAATATGAACTGGAACAAAACAAAACTCCAACAAATGCTTCCAAATGATATGGTGGACAGGATTGTGAGTATCCCAATCCCCGTAAACCACATTACCGATAGGATATACTGGGAACCAAGCAAAAATGGTTGGTTCTCTACGAAATCAGCCATGGAACTCATTAACAAAAATAAACATGTCTCGGCTTATGACTCCTCCTGGATTTGGAAAATGAACACATATTCCAAAGTCAAAAACTTTCTCTGGAAAATTCTAAAAAACGGACTACCAACAAAATCTAGATTACAAGAAAAAGGAGTGTCGATCCCCCCAGGTTGCATCTCCTGCACCCACCCTATGGAGGACACAAATCATTTTCTATTCCACTACGAACATACTTTAAAGACAATTTCAACAATTAATATAACAACTAGCCTCTACCTGAGAACAATCGACCCCACAAACAAGCACATTGGACAAATCCTTGATGAAATAAAAATCAAACTCTCCCCCATTGAGCTGATAGAGCTTTCTGTGGCCTGGTGGGGCACCTGGTTCTCAAGGAACCAGAAAACTTTCTCAAATGACAACCCTGATAGGGATATCATCAAAGATATCCCTAAATATATTCAAAACCTTATCTCAGCTTGGAATAGAACACACAGATGGAACCCAGACTGCACCTTCGAACAATGCCCCCCGGTGAGAAAAGCAACAACCACGGCAAAACACCGAAAACTTAAATGGAAAAAACCTCCTGATAAATTCATTAAAATTAATGTAGATGGATCTTCCAAACCTAATGGTATGTCTACCATTGGCCTCATATGTAGAAATAATATGGGAAATCCGATCTTCATCCATGCAGAAAAATGTGGTATTTCAACTCTCCTCATCACTGAAACCCTTGCTCTCAGAAATGCGCTTATTAAAGCAAAAGAAAAGGAATTCGACCACATACAAATAGAAACTGACAACTTTACTATTGCAAATGTTATCAACAAAATCTGGCACTGTCCATGGGAAATCGAGATTTTTATCTCTGATATCCTATGTTTATTAAACTGGTTTCAGACAGTGCAGATTTCCCATATCTTTCGAGAATCGAACTCGGTGGCCGACCACATTGCTAAACTTGGTCACAACTTTTCTCTGAACGATATCATGAATAACTCAGAGCTCAAAGCTCTCATCCGCAAGGATGCTATAGGCTGAGTGTTAAGTTCTCTTGACACTAGTCTAATTCTTACCTTATCAAAAAAAAAAAAGTAGGTGAAAAGCACACAATAACACAAAATGGCTCAGCCTGGGCAACAATTCAAACACAATTCAATCCAATCCTGACAAATTCAAAACAATCAAACTCCATTTGAATGGACTATAAATCTTATTTTACACTAACAACTGACCTTGCCAATCGCAACATACACAATGTAATGCTGATATTATATATGAACGTTCAGATCGGGTCCAACTCAGAAATGAAGAAACAATAAATCATGACACAATCTCTCGAATAGCTTGTCGATCCTTCTTTACTCCGTCCAGATCAGTACCCATGAGTTATATCCATGAAGCCAATCAAACTGAAAAATAATATGCTTCATGTTATAACTTATAAGCAATAGGATCCTCTCTTAACCGCTTCTCATTCTTCCAAATGCACAAGCACAATCGATAATTTAAGTCAGACCATCAATGATATGTTTATAATATTTTTAAGGGGTTTGATCAAGTGAGAATGGGGCTTATGATGTAAATGAGAATGAATTTTCACTCTTGGATGGACTTCCATCCAAGGGTGGAGATAAAAGCTTCATGGCACATGACCACTTAAGTGGGTCAACTCCGACATTGATCGGATTTTATTTATTTATTTATTTTCGGGCCCAAAATTTGTTTTTTGGGGATGGAATTTTCATTTTCTAGGCCAAAATTTTCTATGCACATTCCTTGCAAAAGTTATGCACATTCCAACATGATTTCATACACTTTTGACCGACGTAAAACCGGTCAACTTTTATTTACGGGGCCAACTTTTTTTTTTGGGCGATTTTTTTGTATTCGGCCCAAAATTTTCTATGCGCATTTAGTGCATAAGTTATGCACATTCACGCAAGATTCCATGCACTTCTAACCGTTCAAGCTTTTTTTTTTCTGAAATGTTTATTTTCGGGGTTCAGATTTTTCCCGCACATCCAGTGTAAACATTATGCACATTCAAGTCATTTTGCACGCACATTCAAGTCATTACGTGTGAAGTGCATACGTCTATGCATGTATGTCCATGGATAATGGTTTGTATGTGCACATGATTTGTACTAGCACATACAATGCAAACATTATGCACATTTAAGCCAATTTGCATGCACATCCAGTGCAATACGTGTGAAGTGCATACATTTATGCGTGTATGTGCATGAATAATGGATTGTTTGTGCACCTAACTTGTACTATGAGTGCATATATCGGGTTTGTGTTGAAAATGTGCATGAGTTTTTGCATGTATGTGCACATAGAATAGTATACTTGTGCATTTATTTTTATACTAGATGTGAAATTTATTTAGTTTTTAACATGTATTGCTCTTTTTTTCAAAAGTGTATGAAATTCTGATAAAATGTGCATAACTTTAAACTCCGTCGTTAAACACCATGGCAAAGAAAGCTAAGAAAATTTCCACTCAGATAGTTTCCTCATCTCACGAGAACACTAGAGCTGATTTCTTGGTACTTATATCGTTGTTTGTTTTAGAAACTTATTTTTTAAGTAGTCTAATTGGAATTGCCTCCATTGATGAAATTCGTTGTGTTGTTGAACTGCGAAGCCATTGGAGGGAGGTCCAGGGCGAAAGCTTTCAAATGGAGACGCTCTAGAGAGCAAAGCGACGGTGGTGTACATCGGCGGGATTCCTCATGGATTTTACGAGGATGAAATGGAAGGTAACGCCAATTTCTGCCTTGAATGGACACTACATACGATTTTTAGGGTTTGGGCTCGCTTTCCATGGATACAAAACTGTTTCCTTCGGTAGCGGTTTTGTTAGTTTCGTAAAAACTTTCTTCTGACGTTTCGAGTTCATTGCAGTTTTTTTGGAACCATCAAGAGGATGAAAATTGCGCGAAACAGAAAGGTCGGGTCTTTGTTCTTACGATTTATTTGGCTTTTGAGTTTTATTTGCTTTAGTGGTCTGCTATTGCATTGTTTAATGAAGAAGTAGAAAAATTATTTTGTTTATATACGTTTACCAATAATGAATGATAATGGAGGAGGAGGGGCATATGTTCTTAAATCCTAATGTTAAGAGCCGTATGTCGGTTTTGTTGACCATTACTCTACTCTTCCAATTATAAGCTGTGGATGTTAGTATAATAGTTTTTTTTTCCTTGCGATGTTTATTGTCGTAGAGTAAACATGAGGAAGCCACTTAATGCTACTTCTACCTTTTTGATGATCTCTTATTAGCAAAGCATGGTATAAGAATTGATTTATTTCTCGCTGAAGGTATTATGGGACTGCATAATTCCTCTCCTAAGCATCTGGTAACTAGAATTGGTTGAAAGTATTACAAACAGCATAAACTGTTTATAGATGGTGACTCTTTCAGTGAAGCTGAAACCAAGTATGGTTAGAAGTAGGCAACAAGAATGCCAAGAAGCAAGTTTTTGGAAATGAATATCCTTATGATATCTGTATATACACTGTTAAATGACTAGCAAAGTCCCTTTTGTAAGCATATATTATATTTGTTTCTTTGTAGCATTTAATATTGTTTCATGGGATCCAAATAAGGGATCAAAGTATTTCTCTATAATCTGATAGTAAAATCTGTTGGGCGTGGAGTTAAATGTTTCTGCTATTTTTTCTTATAGCCCCCGTTTTGATTATTCTACTCCAATCTGCTTTAAAATTGACAAGTACCCAACTCTTTGAATATTGGCAACTGTTTTGATTTTAAGTTACATATGATATGATTTCCAAAACACAAGCAAAAGAAGGTAAGATACCAATTACAATTAAATGGCCACATGATTTGAAAGCTTCTGATTCGTTTGTTGATGATTCATCATAGTTATAGTCAGTGGCGGATCCAGGATTTCTTCGAAGGGGGGTCACAAATCGTCTATAAAAAATTATATAATATTGTTTAGCATTAATCACATTACTATTTGTAAAAAAAATTGTACAAATCTTATATACTAGGTGGATTATTATGTTTTGAAAAACATTTTTAACTAATTTACAATTTTAAAAATATTTTTGGACAAATAGTAAGGAGAACTACCTAAAATATGTTAGTATCAAATATATTGTGAGAATTTTAAATAAGATTAATTCAATTAGCTTACAAAATTTTTAACTTATTTCATAATCATGATGGACAAAAATAGGAAATACAAATATTTGTATAAAAGAGAAAATAAAGGACGCAAATTATTATTTATCTAAAAAGAAAACAATACAAAAGATGGGAGATGGGGACTTGAACCCCAAACCTTTGAGTTAAACTCATATTCCACAACCAATTGGGCTAATAACTCTTTTTGTTAACATGTAAAAGACATTAATATATATATATATATTTTTAATTTAATTTTTTTTAATATATGACTTGATCCAGGGGAAGGGGGGTCACCGGACTCCCCTGGATCCGCCTCTGGTTATAGTGTGGGTTTATTTTTTGAATACTCTGCATATGTTCCATTGCAGACTGGAAAATCAAAGCATTAAGGGTTATTGAATTTGAGTATCTTGAGGTATCTTACGCATGGTGTGCAATTATAAACTAATATTATTCGCGCGCCATACAGAAACAGCGCCCGTAGCACCTCCAGGTATAACAGCCTCTACGAGGCCAGCGCTAAAGAAATACATATTGGTTGAAGTATACAACTTAATTTTTGTACATTTGATGCTTATTTTTTGTACATTTGATTTTAGTGCACCTTTTTAATAAATAAAGGTTCAATAAATAATATCATGAAAGTGTAGATATTTGCTAATGCATTATGCATTATGCATCATACAAGCACCACACAATTGGTTGTCAATGACCTACTACACACAAGCACCACACAGATGTGATTGAACTCATGATCTTGTTTTCCTTGTTCAAATGAATTTCAACTAATCTTCAAACTCTCTTTACATTCCAAATTGGATTCTACAACTTGTTCAACTCACCCAAAATCATTAATATACAATCCCAGGTATCCAAAAGACATATTACTTCCAACAATTTACTTGAGGAACTTCACATATAAACTTGTTTAGTTATTCCAAAATAAATTTTCAAACCTATACCTAATGCAAAACCTAACAATATAACAATCATTATTTTCAAACCTACACACAAGCACAATTTTACGCTCCCGGTTTGGGCCAACAGCTTTGAAGGCCCATTGTTTTCTTCATCATGAGCCTCTTGACCCAATTGAGATTTTGCTAATATTATTCTTTTCATAAATCAACATTTATATTAATATTTTAAAACTAAAAAAAGTATGAGATCTACATTTTGAAAATTGATTAATTAATGCAATATATACTCTATTTTTAGCATTTTTAAAAATTAATTAAATAATGTAAGATTTTCAATTTTTGTTTTAATAAAATATTAAAACATGGAAGAAGAAAAAAAGAAATAAACATGTTTAATAAACACTAATATTGAATATGATCGTAAGTTTAACAATTGGCTTTATGGCTTTATTACTGAAAAAGAAATTGATAAGGGGCTTAAATGGAAAATCCAACGAGAAAAATTACGGAAAAAATAAATGAGAAAAAGTAGATGAGGATGGAGATTTCTCAACGGGAACGGGGAGTTCATGAGAATGGGATGGGTTCATTATTCATTCCCCAAACGAGAATGAAAAGCTAATAATTAAATGGGTTCGGGACTTTCATCCCAAACCCGTTTCATTGACATCCCTAACTCTGACATATAAACCAATGTAGTGTAATTTGTGATGTATTGGGTTATATGAGATTACTATAAATACTCTAGGATATGTGTTGTAAAGGGTATGCAGAATCAATGAGCAAATCTATCTCTCTATTCCCCTAATCTCCTATCTTCTCTTTCGTATCCCCTCTTCTCCTCTTCATCTGTTCTTCTCTTCTCCTTTCTCTCTGTTCTTCCCCTTCTTTCCCAATTCTTTCCCTTTCTCCTCTAATTCTTGTCATCCCCTCTTGGGACATGACATAATTCTAAATTAAATTTTTTTATCATAAACCTATCACTAATGTCTTCCTAATTAAAATAGTAATCAAGTACAAACATTACAAATTAATCACGAAGATTACAAATTTAAATTTTTTTAACTATATATAGATCCAAAATTTTCTATATGGATGATTGAGATACGAAATTATGATCCAAATCTGATTTTGATATCATTATATCTATTTTTTTAAATATATAGATTAATTTTAATAATTATTAATATTTTTATTCAACATATCTGACATAAAAAATCATGTCTGGCACGGAAATTATGCTAGTATAAGAAACTAAAAGTTAGATTTCCTAAATGTTCCAAATAGGAAATTATAAATTGCTGGTTTATACAATTGTTCGGGAAATTGACGGGTTTCGAAGGTGACATGCGCATAAACATACCAATTAGCAAAAAAGAGAAATAGTTGATATTCTGAAAGAGGAATGCATAGTCATATTAATCCAAAATGCCAGTGTTGGTCTAAATCATTTTACGTCATTATTGTTATTAGTGCATTTAAATTTCCAAATCAAACTAACATGCAATGTTTTTCTTTCACATAAAAGAGTTCATGTTACATGCAGATACCTAAGATTTCAACTACAATTTTGATTAAATTTATAATAACTAGCAGTTCCAGTAGTATAATATTTGCATCATATGAATCATCATGATAATAAGAACAAGAAACAGGAAGCATTTTTGAAAATGGACATAAATATGTGAACCTGGCGTTCTTGAGGACCCAGACGGCGCCGTGGCTAGCCTCGGCTTCGGCTCGGAGCCGATCAACGAGCTGGCGGAACTCCTTAAGCCTGGAGGAGCTGAGCATGTTCTGGACCATGTTCCTCCTCAGCGACCTCCAAACCGGGCCGTACAACGCCGCGTTCACCGTGAACTTGTTGCAGCTGAAGATGGTTACTTTTTTTGTGGTTGTTTAGGGGGAAGCTAGCCAAATGTCAATAGTGTCATGTTGGAGTATACTTGTAAGATATTTTTGATCTAAAGCATTTTGTTGTTCAATATAGTTTTTAGGAGATGGGATTTTATTTTTATATAGGTTACAATTTAAGATGGAAATGTTAGGTTGAGCCTTTGGGTTGTTTTTACTTATTTTTTAAGAGCATACGTTAATTAACTAATTATAAAAATATTTACTAGATATAGTAGAATTTTAGATTTTAATTATTTAATGGGTTTAACTTTTCTACTAAACGTAACAGTTTCTGAACGAGTGTACTTAATCTATGTCTAAGGACATACATTAGAAAAAATCAATAAAATAATATACTTTATATTGAGAGACAACAAATGAGACATTATTTGGGACAAAGAATGCGGATTGTGTCAAAGTTTCTAGAAGTATCTTAAACCTGAATTTGAACACACATGTGTTGTAAGGTATGGGTGATCAATTAAAGGTCTAAGTATAGTGCCTCTTTAATCCAATAATGTAACAAAGAATCTAACCAACTTTAATATCATGTAAAAATCCATAGATTGATAGACTAGAGACGAAAATATATAAGTTTTAAGACCAATACATAAATATAATAAATTTATATCCTTAAATTAATAGACAATATAGAAAATAATTTACTAAACTTGATTTTTAATTGTCGAATGGACTTTAAATCCAAAAAAAAATAACCTAGTCATTAATATTTTATCAATCTTTTTAACAAACGATGTTCAAAATTCATTTATACGTATGTACGTATTGTTTTTTTTTTGGTATGTACATATTGTTATGAATACGCTTTCTTGAAACAGAGAAATTGGGTAAAAATGATTGGGTGACGAGGTCGGTGAAATAAATCCCAAAATAGTGAAAAACAGTACGAAGTTTCTGATTTATTGTGTGCGGACTGCGGTTTTCGTGTTGATTGGAGTCAAATTTTACTGACAACCCCCAAGTTATTTTCTGAAGCATGACATACAAAGTCAACTGCATTAAGTCAGTAACTCTACTCTTTGTCAGATGAAAATAAAAAAGGACAGTTGAAACTAAGAGAGTATAATCCAATGTTTGACTTTATTCATTTGGATGAGAAGTGGTTCTATCTCAGCAAGAAATCACAAAGAGTGTATTTAGAACAAAATGAGAGGGGAAAATATAGAGCTGCAAGCTCTAGCAAGTGGATACCCAAAGTCATGTTTACAGCTGTGGTAGCAAGACCAAGGTTCAACTCAGAGGGACAATATACATTTGATGGAAAAATAGGTATTTTTCCATTCAGTTACCAAGAAGCAGCAAAGAGAAAGTCTAAGAACAGAGACAAGGGGACTATTGTCACAAAGCTAGTGGAATCAGTCAACAAGAATGTAACAAGAAGCATGCTAATCAACCAGATTGTTCCAGCTATAAAGGCAAAATGGCCACAAGATGGAGCACATAGAGTCATTTTCATACAACAAGACAATGCAAAGGCCCACATCACTCAAGATGATGCAGAATGGCAACAGGTTTATTGTCAAGATGGATTCACATTTATTTTAATCCAACAACCAGCTAATAGCCATGACTTGAATATCTTAGACCTAGGTTTTTTTAGGAGCATTCAATCATTGATGCACAAAAAAATGCCCAAGGATGTTGATCACATGTTAGAAGTAGTAAATGAGGCTTTTTATGAGCTAAGTCCAGAAACTCTAGGTGATGTATGGATGACATATCAATATGTTATGAATGAGATTCTGAAAGCCAAAGGAGGCAATGACTATGATTTGCCACACTTCAACAAGAAGAAATCAGCAGCTCAAGGAAATCTACCAAGAGAAATAAAAGCACCTATGTGGGTTGTCATACAAGCATGGGACATTGTTCAGGGGGGTGTGCAAGGAATACAAGCAGAAGCAGGACCATCAAATGCAGAAGCAGAGACTCAGGGGACAGAAGCAGTATATGGAGAGCAAGACAACCAAGATGCAGTAGAAGACAGTCAATAGGACATAATGTGATGGAGCAAGACAGTCAAGAGCAAGACAGTCAAGGAATACAAGCAGAAGCAGGACCATCAAATTTTTTGTTAATTACAAACTTAGGTGATAGACTAAGTAATTTTGTGTACATGACAAGATTGTGTAAAGTTATGATATTTTGTGAACATGTTTGGAACTTTTGAAAGCAAAACAGAGGGGAATGAAACCTTTTGTGAACAACCAGAGCAATCCTTCAATACATAATGCACAGAGAAAAGAAAAAATGGCAATCTTAGTTGTCCCATTCCCATCATAGACACATATCCATTCACAATCTTAGCATACACATGAGGCCTCATTCAGTGTTATTTTACTGGTTTCTTATGGCACACTAAGGCAATGAATATTCAGGATATGCATCTCAGTTTTGTAAAACCTCATCATTGATTAAAAAAAATATCTCAGAGGCCCCTAAACCATCACAGACACAACTCCATCCCCAAAACCTTAACATACAAAGGCCTCATTCAGACACAATTATGTCTGGTTTCCTAATGTAAGTCAAGGCAGAGAATTCACAGAACATTGCATCTCAGCTTTTTAAGACCTCATCATTGATTAAAAAAACCATCACAGACACAACTAAAGCTAAATTAAACACTGATCCACACTTAATTTGCACAATATTTAAGAAAATTACTCTCAGTTCAAAGGTTTCTGCAGAAAGTACAAGTTCAAAGATTTCTGCAGAAAATTACAGAGACTGATCCACACTTAATTACACAGAACCAATAGAAAGTGAAGCTGCAAAATTAACAACCAATAGATAGAGGATTACAAGTACACAAATTGACTTTTTCATTTTATACAGAACCAATACAAACTCAATAACATTCTTTCAGTTCTTAACACCAAAACAGAGGGGGGCAAAACAAAGGATAATTTACTTCTCAGAACACAACTCAAAAAACTAACAGAGCATTGAATGGCTTCGTTATTTATGAAGTCAACAAAGATCAAGCCAACAATAACATCAGATAGCAAGAGTTCTAACAAAGATCATCAACATCAACATATGAAGTCAGACAACCAATAGAAATCAGATAGCAAGAGTTCTAACAAAGATCATCAACATCAACATCAACATAGCAAGAGTTCTAACAACCAATAGAAATCAGATATAAAGTCAACAAAGATCATCAACATCAACATCAGAGGGACAACAACAAAGATCAAGCCAACAATAACATCAGATAGCAAGAGTTCTAACAACATGTATCAACAACAACAATAATATTCATACAGAAGGGGACTTAGCTAGTCATCCATGTCGATCATGGGGGAGTCACCACCAACATCATCATCCATCACAGGGGACTCAAGAACAACAACATCATCCAGCAAGGGGGACTCATCAATAACTTTATCAGCCAGCATGGAGGACTCAACAACAACATCATCGTTTGCAGGCCACAAGTAGTTGTCAACTGTTTCTTCAGATCGCGTTGGGGTATAGCAGTGGTTTTCACCACATTCATCACCACACTCGCACATGGGATAATTGGAGCATGCATGCAGACTACACTCATGAGAAGGCGTCTGAATACTCTCAGATCCAAAGACAACATCAGGGTCCAAACTCATCGGCAATGACAAAATCAAAGGGGGACTGAGAGAGAGCTCCAAATCAAAGGGGACTAAATCGGCCGGACAAGAAACAGAGAGCTCCAAATCAGAGAGATCGAGAGAGCTACAGTTCAAAGGGGACTAAACCCAATCCCCATAGCCCAAAACCTTACCCAGCGAGATCGAGAGAGCTCCAGGGACTGAGAGAGAACTCCAAAGCGAGATCGAGAGAGCTCCAGGGACTGAGAGAGAACTCCAAAGTGAGATCGAGAGAGCTCCAAGGACTAAGAGGGAACTCCAAAGCGAGATCGAGAGATCAAGAGAGCTCCAAATCAAAGGGGAATAAAGCGGCAGAGCGGAGAGAGCAAGAGAGACAGAGAAACAGAGAGATCGAGAGAGAAATAGAGAGATCGAGAAATCTAAAATTATCAGTAGAGAGGAGAGAGCAAGAGAGTTAGAGCGGCGGGGAAAAGTGATAGGGGAATGAGGGGTGAGCTAGGGTTAGGGGGGGGGAATTGGGCTGGGTAAGGTTTTGGGCTATGGGGATTGAGTTATGGGGGATTGGGTTTATGGGGAAAGTTGAGATTTTGGGGGAAGAAATTTGGATTTTGAAAAGGAATTGGATTTTAATGGAGGTGGGTGAAGAAATTTGTTTAATGGAGTGGTAAAATTAAAATGGGTTGTTGTTAGTTGTAATGGAGATGGATTGAGAAAAGAGAAATAAAGAAGATGATAGAGTTGGATAATTTAAATAAAGATAAGGGTATTATTGTAAGAAAAGAGTGGATAGAAATGGAAAAAAATGAGATGAGACAAATTTTTTGGGATGCCAAAAATGAAAATGGGACAAACTTTAAGGGACGGAAGGAGTACAATTTATCCTAAATATATTCCAAAATCGGTTCGAGGTTGGATGCTCTCGAATCTACTATATAATAACTAAAGCAGAATCGCATCTGCACAGGCACGCGCCCCGAGATTGATCCCGCTTTTGTCGCTGCCACTTGTCACATTGAAATTAATTTGCCCACGTGTCACCCGTCCAGTCAATGTTGCTATTTTTTGAAAAACTCTATGATTCTGAGATTATGTTTATACGTTTATTATTGGCTATATAATTTTGCAAATTTAGATTTTCCAAAAAAAAAGCTAACCTGTAATACAATCAGAAATAATCTAATTTTTACTATAATCGATTTATTAAACCTGTAATACAATAAATTTTGCTTCTAAAATACCCTATAACATTCAGAAAAAAAAATATGAAAAAACCTGCATAAAACTTCAACAAAAAAAACAAAAAATATAACAACACAATGCAACAAAGCCTGCACATATATTACAAAACCACACACACATATTAACCTAAATATGAAGCATAAAAAAATTACAAGAATTACGCAAAATATTGCACAAAACTTATAAAACCTGCATATACATTAAAAAATTGCATAAAAACTGAAATAAAAATGTGTCATTTCTCTGTTTTCCCATGTCAGAAATTCTGCAAATAACATCTCCATAAATAGCAAAACTTATTACAAGATCTGAACAAAAAAGTCAAAAAATAATATAGAATCATTATCAGTAGTGCAGAATAGTTTATGTACAAAATTAAAAAGATTACTAGGAAGATCTGATATTGAAAAATGTGCATTCCAAAAATAAAAATATGAACATGAGTTTCTACCGAAACTTGTAATAGAAGACTCTACATCTCTTCCACATATTTGTCTATAAATCTCGAGCTTCTCAGTTTTTTTCAGCAGATAAACTCCAGCATAATACAGACATTTAAGAGGTAATGCTTATATCATGTGTAATGCTTATATCATTTCAAACAGAACTTCAGTTTTGTTTTGTAGGGATTGAGATTTAACATTTCAAACAGCAATGAATGTATGATTTATTTTCTTTGTTTCAGTTTTATTCAAGAAATCCAGAACTCAATTACAAGGTAATAATTCAGAACCTATATAATTCAGAACCTATAGCAAGAGGTTAGGGCATGAATAATGTTTGATTTATTATGCTTCATTATATGCATTTAGAACTAGATCTAGATGTGTTCACTTTTTTTATTTAGGGTACTCGATGTTTGTACAGGACATGTTTTAACAAGTGAGACAAAGCAATCGAGAAAAATCGGTTTTAAACTAATCTAAAGAAACATGTAATGTATTTATAATGAAAAATGTTCAATTGATTATGTTTCACTCTATTCATTTAGAACTAGATATAGATGTGTTCATTTATTTAATTATAGTTGTGATACAACTATAATACTAATTACTCCATGCAAAACATCATTCAGGTCTTGGTGAAGGGCTCATATGCAATCAGACAATGGAAAACAATTGCAATTTTAGTCTCCAAATTTCTATTACAACATAGCTAATAGCTACAAGGAAGGTACCTTACCATTCAGTATGAGTGCATTTCTATTGTTCTGAATATTTATGTTTGAAGATGTATCTATTAAATATATTCAAGTGACCTAAGATTTATTTAAGACATTTCAATTAAATATCAATACTGCATTTGATAATAAAAAAGATATCATATTCACCCAAAAAACGAATAAAACAAATTAACATATGTACACCAAATATGAAGTATCTTTCTTAAATAACCTAAATATAATTTATGAAACAGAATTAGCAGAATAAAACATAGAGACAAGAAGTTTTATATCACTTTTCAGTTGATTATGTTAGGGATAAACCTGCATAACTTCTTCCTTGAAGGTCTTCTTTTTGTATCTGTAACCGTTTAGTTGTGGAAAGAGAGTGAGAGACTGAATCTAATAATAAAGAGAGAACATAAATTAGAGCAATTACTATATTTTTAAACATTGAAATGGGCAAAAAAGTATTATAAATCAATTCATTCCAGAAAAGTTATAAAAAAATCATGAAAATGAACAAATATCAGACTTTAACAAAAAAAGATTAAGTGAAGCATGCATTAAATTTTATGAAGTAATGTATGTCAAATTATATTATGTATAAAGTCTAAAATAAATTAACACAATATTTCATTTGGGCCTTTTACCAATGAATCAATTCAGGCCAGAAAACTTATAAAAAATCATGAAAAGAAAAAATACCAGACTTAAAAAAAAAAGGTTTAAGTGAAACATGCATAATAGTCTTTTATAGAGTAATCTATTTCAAATTATATTGTGTATAAAGTCTAAAATCAATTAACCAGAAGAAAATTACTCAATGTTTTGATTCATATCACAGTAATGAATCAGAAAAAAACATTATTATTCAGTATAAGGAATGAAGGATTTCAAACGGAAGGGAGGGAGGGAGAGAGAGGAATAACGTTGTAGCCCAAGGCTTAATACTCCACCTGCCTCCAGCTGAATTTGCCCTTGAACCTACATAATAGAAAAATAGAATATCTCAAAATGAATTCAAAGGAAACAAGTGTTGCAATATCAAAGCTGCTAAATGCATATATTTTGATCACACTCTATCAGAGTAGTTCAAGATTTTGCCTGAACAGAAACACGGCATAACCACTTGGCAGCGATGTCACAGAAGTTTTCATATTTGATGTATAATAGTCTTTTATAGAGTAAGCTATTTCAAATTATATTGTGTATAAAGTCTAAAATCAATTAACCAGAAGAAAATTACTCAATGTTTTTATTCATATCACAGTAATGAATCAGAAAAAACACATTATTATTCAGTATAAGGAATGAAGGATTTCAAACGGAGGGGAGAGAGAGAGAGAGAGAGAGAGAGAGAGAGAGAGAGAGAGAGAGAGAGAGAGAGAGAGAGAGAGAGAGAGAGAGAGAGAGAGAGAGAGAGAGAGAGAGAGAGAGAGAGAGAGAGAGAGAGGGAGGTCTAGGCACACCTTAATTACTGAATCACTCATTAACACTTCCTCTACCAACAACTCAAATTCTGATGAGGAATAACGTTGTAGCCCAAGGCTTAATACTCCACCTGCCTCCAGCTGAATTTTCCCTTGAACCTACATAATATAAAAATAGAATATCTCAAAATGAATTCAAAGGAAATAGTGTTGCAATATCAAAACTGCTAAATGCATATATTTTGATCACACTCAGAGTAGTTCAAGATTTGGCCTGAACAGAAACACGGCATAACCACTTGGCAGCGATGTCACAGAATTTTTCATATTTGATGTACAACAATATAGTAACTAACAACACAAGGAATTTTCATATTTGATGTACATAAGAAAGAACAGAGAAAAAATAGCATAGAGAGAGAGAGAGAGAGAGAGAGAGAGAGAGAGAGAGAGAGAGAGAGAGAGAGAGAGAGAGAGAGAGAGAGAGAGAGAGAGAGAGAGAGAGAGAGAGAGAGAGAGAGAGAGAGAGAGAGAGAGAGAGAGAGAGAGAGAGAGAGAGTTCTTCCATGAAGGTAGGAAGAGCTATGAAGGTTTATTCTTGAAAGTGGGTTCACGACAACGTTCAGATTCGAACATGTACAAAAAAAGTGAAATATTTCAATTTAATCAGTCATTAAAATAGGAATATTAACAGAGAAAGAAAAAGAATTAGAGGAACTTACATTTTTTCGGCAAGGATGAGCTCTCGAACACCGGATCTGGTTTGTAACATAAGCTCCCTTTTGTTAAGAAGATCCAGATCTGCGATTTTCCCCTTGCATGTTTTAGAAAAAACAAATTTTTTCGTTAATTAGTATCTAAAATACAAAGTAGATGAAAATCTAAAAAAATCAGAAATTTACCTTTCGAACAGAGACGGAAAGCTTTCTCCTTTTTCCTCCAAATCTCATGAAGACGACGACGTTTAACCTCCAAATCTCCTTTTTCCGTTTTGGTATACAGATTTGAAGTGCGGTGGTGGATTATCAGCGGAAGTGAAAGTCGAAGATCTAGATCTGTTTATTTTGGAAAATTACAGATCCAGATCTGGAGATTCATTGTTTTGGCTTAGGAAAGGGAAATTGGAGATGAAGGTTTTTGGTGATGTAGCGAAAGAGGAAGACGTTTCTTTGATTTGTTCAAAGAATCTGCCATTGTTGTTTAGTTTGAGTGAAAAGAATAGTGAAACCCTAAAATGGAGAAAGCAAAGAGGGAGAGTGAACAGAGACGGCGGAAATGGAAAGCAGAGAGAGAGTTAACAGAGAAGGAAAGCTTTCTAAATAGGTAGGGTTTCCGCTTTATATTCATTCTGTTTGTTTTTATTGGATTTGGGCCAATCTAGATATATGTCAAGCCCAGTCCAATTGAATCAAACAGATAAGAATGCTTTAATCTGGGTCCGAATTAATGAATCAAATTCAAAGCCCACAAATGGGCCCTGAAGCCCATTACGAATATGGCTTTATGTTGCAACACAAATTTAAATTGGCCTATAAGTCCATTTATATGTAAATATTTATTTCTTTTTACTAATACTAATAAATAATTGATATGTACATTTATAATAGAAGGTTGTGTAATTCCTATGTAATATTTGGGCCTATTAGGCCAGTAAATTTATCAGGCCAATAAGTCCATTCAAATTTAAATAGGAGGCTTCATAATTGCTAAGCAGTACTTGGGCTAACAAATATTACCATGTATTTCTTCATTGCAACTTATGTTGGATATCTAGATATTAGGACTAATAGCTGATTGAAAAAATGTGTTTCGTGGTACGAAATGAATCACTTACTTTGTTACAGCTAGGAACAAGTTCTTGCAGTGCCTTCACTCTTTCTGTTATTCTTCCCCTACGCAACTGAAGAAAAGAAACAACGTTATTTGAGAAGCTTAATAGCATATAGTAATAAAGCACATGTGTATGACAAGTTATTGTTATATTTTTCCCATAAGTAAAGATGCTCTTCATTCTAATCTTGATAAAGAAGCTACACAAATTTTATATTTAGCACCATAAATGAAAGGCATACTATTAGGTACAATACCAATATTTTTTTTCCGATCTAAAGCTCATTCTTGCTAGAATATGGGAAGACTGCCATATAAAAAAACAAATTTTAGATTCTCTAAATTATGCTGAAAAGCTTGCTATTGACACTTGATTTGTTGCTTTTGTCACTGTTGAAATGACCCTATATATCATTTTAGATGAATCAAGACATTGGAGAGTATTTTCCGAGAAAATTGAGGGTCAGACAACACCAATATCAGCTCGGTTGTAGTACAAGTAAGATTACCCTCTCAGCAATGCTGTGGGGATCTGTTGCTTGTCCTCTTCTAGCACGCACTTTTGGACGAATTAAAGGTGGATTTTGTATAGAACCTGGGGTACCGGTAGTTTGTCCATGGAAAACCTGCAGAAAAGTAGGAAAGCATGAAGGATATTGAATTATTGATGTACAAAAAAACTGCAAGCGGAATATATAGCTCTACTCACCATTTCTATACGCATTAACACTTCATATGCAAAGCCACTCTCAGAACATTTTTTATAATATTGATCATTGATTGTGTCACATAAAAACCTCTACATCATGATTATATATCTCTAAGGGTAACTTAGGAAACCATTCATAAAGCAGAATTTACAGTTTGATTTTTAACTTCCCAAGCACAACCAGAAACTAACTTATCAAAATATTTCTTTCAAGTTTTACTCTTCATTGTACATCATTTGACCGGCTCTTTGATAACATGTGTCCACAGCACTATGATCATTTTATATATCAAATGGTTTATCATTGTCCAGTAATTATGCCACCAAAATCCTGTAATTCTATCAAAGTCAACAGAACATACCTGATGTATATTTGGTTCAGCAGGTTGAGCTGAGTGAGGTGGCATGTGCCCAAATGTGGGAAATAAGTTAGTCAAAGATACAAACTGCCCATCCTGCAAGGAAAGACACAGAATTTTTTAAATGATCCGGCTGCTTAAGTAACACAATTCTCCATTTCTCCCTTTAACAACATACCAGTACCCATTCTACAATCATGATCGGACCATAAAAAAAGAAAAGAAACTGAGCTCCGTGTTTAGCCAAGGGCTATGAACTACGCAGCCCTTAAGTAAACAGAAGTTCCATATCAGTGCAGCATGAGGACACAGATAGCAGGGAACATGGTTTACTTGTAATGTTTATCTTACTTGATGGATATAATTGTAATTATGCTGGTACTTATCATTCCTTGATAGTGGCTAAAGGATTGAACACATGAAACCATTACACTGACAAGAAACACTAGGTACAATCCTTCAATATTAGCACAAAACAGTCCCTTTGCAAAACCACAAAAGCAGCAGTTACTTGAATCATCCAAATGCGGCTTCCACTTTAAGCAGATTTACCAAATCATCACTTGCCCTATATTATGCTAAACATGTACTGGGATCTCTCTACATGCAAGTTTTAAACACCTTCCTTTCCCAACTTGATCCAGAGAACCAACTAACAACTTTTCAGCATCTGTATTTTTATAATAACATGAGTTAAACCGTCTCCAAACAAGCACCGTGTAACAAGTCTCAGACTCAGCATGATCTATAACCTATAAATCGTCGGCGGCGAAGCCCTCGGAAGTCGGATTCGTCCCCATGGATTAGGGATTTCCGATTAAGCAGGCGATCAACGAGAGAGAAAGAGTGAAGAAAGCAGCTTTTTTTGTTATGACTTATGGGCCATTAGTCTATTTTGTATATAAAAATTGTATTATTTATTAATAATATTAAATTATTGTTATGTATATTTTCTAAATTATTTACATTTATTTATATATAATTATATTATTAAATCAAATGTTAAGTTTGTATATTTATTTATTTTATTTGGAATATATATCTCAAAATTTTCACTGACTGTGTTATGGATAAATTAAACCAAAATAATATAATATTGAGATTTGGTGGTATTAGAGATAAATGACAACTGACAAGGGACAAATTAATTTTACTACAAATAATAACTTTTTACATAAATAGGGGTTTTTTAGTTGGCCATCTATTTTACTTTTGGATTTATTCCAATTGGGCCTAAAAGCCCATTAAACCAATTCAAATTTGCATTAAAAATTTAAAGTTTATACAAATATGATTTGGGCCCATAAGTCCATTTAGTATTTACTAATTTGTATTATATTTTTATAATACTAAAATAAATAATTAAATTGAATTGTATTTGGAGTACTTATCTTAAGTAATTACACATGCTTATGTATTTTTATAATATTAAAATAAATGATTAATATGTAGAATTATTTATTTAACTTTGTTTATATCTTAGATTGTCACCTTTTTTTGTTATGGACGAATTAACCCAACGTAACAGACCGTTGAGATTAGCTGCTATTAAAGAGAAATGACAACGGACAAATTCAAATTGATCAGGTTAAATAAATTGCATTCAATTCTTTGACATTGTTTCCAATAAATGAAACATATACTAAACTATAATATTTTTACAAAGGTAAGAAAAAATAAACAGATTTCGTGCAAAGCATAGGTACTACCTGTTTGCATTTTAATAATTTGTAGCAATTTTGAACATCGTTCCACATTTAATGTTTTTCGTTTCATTTTCATGTATTATATGATAATTTTTATTATGCTTGATGGTTTTAGTAGTATTGATGTTAGTGGTGTGGTTATTTGAAAGACTACTTAACCAATTTTTATTATTAATAAAGTTATAGAGAATGTCATCTCTCTTTATATAATTTAGTTTTTGGTATATCTTAAAAAAAATCGATTAGTCATATTTTATTTAGATAACTAATCAAAAAAATATTGGACAAATGACTCATCGATAATTTAAAAAAAAAACAATTTTAACAAACGTAAAAAAAAATATAGACAAATCTCATACCTTGCACGGGTATTACACTAGTTATATAACTAAACTTGCCAATTGAGTTAATTGGATTTGGTTTTATAAAGTGCGCTGCTAAATTATAAAAGCGGACTTAAATTTAAAAAGGAAATGATTTTTCGAATGAAGTCAAGCACTCCACGTGGAGCAGTGTACCTCGCCTTAAAATACCTAAAATTGTGAGCATCACTTAAATGCTTAGATGTAGAAGCTGGTACTAGTCTCACTTAATTGTATTATACCCTACCACTTAAGTTTGCATATAACCCAAAATGTGTCATGTATTTCATTTGTTTTTTTTTCTTGTAAAATGTCGAATAATAAAGTGGCACTATTGCACCGAAATTAAGACAACCATTTTACTTTTGTTTAATAATATTTGTCATTTTAATTTTTAACACATTTATTAATGAATACAATTATAAAGTTAAAACACTACAAACTTTTCTTAAAATCTATATAATAATAATAACACATTCCGTTTCCAACCAATAAGTAATAAGAGAATTTACATAAAAAAAAAGGGAAATCTTATATACACACGTTTTATTTTCTAAATACACACTATTTTGTGTGTTAAGGCTAAATGTATAGCTTGGTGTATTTTGGCTTAACGTATATGGGGGCAGAAGGGTCCTTTAGGCAAAGTTGGGAAAAAAGTTATGCGTCATACCTAAACGCACAGGCTTAAAAAAAAAAATTGGTGCGTTAAGGTTTAACACACAAAAAAAACAAATTTTTTTTTTTAGGTTAACATTAACAGTACAACTATATGATATAACCAAATTGGATATAACCAAATTAGATATAACTATACTATATAATCATGGGTTTTTTTCGCCAAACCACCCCTTATATGGCCGATATTGCGTGAAACCACCCCTTATATCGAATTTTTCAAAAAACCACCCAAATATCTTTCTCCGTTAACCAAAAGCCACCCATGCACTGTTACCGTCAACTTTTCCGTTTTAAAGTGGCAAAATTACCCTTTTGCCCTCATGCAAATATTACGAAATTGCCATTATCTTAAAGAACTTACACTCGTGCCCCTCAAGTTTTTGATTCGTGGCAAAAATGCCCTCTTCCACTTTTAACAAATTGCAAAATTTGTCCAAATTAATATATTAAATTTATAATATTTATTTTAACCCAAAATTAAATTATATAAAATCTGACATATGCTAAAATAAGCTTAGGTTATTTTTCTTATCAATTTAGCCCTACTGGATTCGTGAAAAAAATGTCCTCTTCCACTTTTTCTTATCAATTTAGCCCTACTTTATTTAACTTTAAATAAATCAATTTCAAGGTTTTTTGATAAAGTAATTAGTTATATGATACTAACGATAAATTAGGGCTAAATTGATAAGAAAAATAACCTAAGCTTATTTTAGCATATGTCAGATTTTATATAATTTAATTTTGGGTTAAAATAAATATTATAAATTTAATATATTAATTTGGACAACTTTTGAAATTTGTTAAAAGTGGAAGAGGGCATTTTTTCCATGAAACAAGTAGGGCTAAATTGATAAGAAAAATAACCTAAGCTTATTTTAGCATATGTTAAATTTTATATAATTTAATTTTGGGTTAAAATAAATATTATAAATTTAATATATTAATTTGGACAACTTTTGCAATTTGTTAAAAGTGGAAGAGGGCATTTTTGCCACGAATCAAAAACTTGAGGGGCATGAGTGTAATTATGCCACTTTAAAACGGAAAAGTTGACGGTAACAGTGCATGGGTGGCTTTTGGTTAACGGAGGAAGATATTTGGGTGGTTTTTTGAAAAATTCGATATAAGGGGTGGTTCCACGCAATATCGGCCATATAAGGGGTGGTTTGGCGAAAAAAACCCTATAATCATAGTATGTGACTATATGATATAACCATAGTATATAACTATATAATATAGTATATAACTATAGGATATAACGATATGATATAACCAAATTGGATATAACCATAGTATAAAACTATATAATATAATACATGATATAACCATAGTATATAAAACCAAATTGGATATAACCATAGTATATAATAGTAAAATATACTATAGGATATAACCATAGTATATAACAATATAATATAACCATAAGATTTAATCATAGTATATAACTATATGATATAACGATATGATATAACCAAATTGGATATAACTATAAGATAAGACCATAGTATATATAGTTATAAGATATAACCATAGTATAACTATAAGATATCCATAGTATATATACTATGGTAATATCTTATAGTTATATCCAATTTGGTTATATTCTATAGTTATATAATATGGTTATATCATTTATCTTATAGTTATATAACTATATGATATAACTAAATTGGATATAACTATAAGGATATATATAACCAAATTGGATATAACTATAAGATATAATCATAATATATAACTATAGGATATAATTACAGTATATAACTATACGATGTAATATATGATATAACCATAGGATATAACGATATGATGTAATCAATTTGGATATAACCATAGTATATAACTATAGGATATAACCATAGTATATAACAATAGAATATAACCATAAGATATAATCATAGTATATAACTATAGGATATATCGATATGATATAACCAAATTGGTTATATCCTATAGTTATATACTATGGCCATATCCAATTTGGTTACATCATATAGTTATATACTATGATTAGATCTAATTTAGTTATATCCAATTTGGTCATATTCTTATAGTTATATCCAATTTGGTTATATATTATGGTTATATTCTATATTTATATACTATGGTTATATCATGTATTATATTCTATTGTTATATACTATGGTTACATCCAATTTGATTATATCATATCGTTATATCCTATAGTTATATACTATGGTTATATACTATATTATATTATATAGTTATATACTATTGTTATATACTATATTATATTATATAGTTATATACTATTGTTATATCATATAGTTATATACTATGATTATATCTTATAGTTATATATCCAATTTGGTTATATCATATCATTATATCCTATAGTTATATACTATGATTCTATCTTATGGTTATATTCTATTGTTATATACCATGGTTATATCCTACATTATGTTCTATAGTTATATCATATAGTTATATACTATGATTATAGAATATATTCTACTGTATATAACCAAATTGGATATAACTATAAGGATATAACCGAATTGGATATAACCAAATTGAATATAACCGAATTGGATATAATCATAGTACATAACTATATGATATAACCATAATATATAACTATAGAATCTAATATAGGATATAACCATAATATATAACAATAGAATATAACCATAAGATAGAATCATAGTATATAACTATAGGATATAATGATATGATATAATCAAATTGGATATAACTATAAGATATAACCATAGTATATATATATATATATCTTATAGTTATACTATGGTTATATCTTATAACTATATATACTATGGTTTTATCTTATCGTTATATCCAATTTGGTTATATCATATCGTTATATCCTATAGTTATATACTATGATTCTATCTTATGGTTATATTCTATTGTTATATACTATGGTTATATCCTATAGTATATTCTATTGTTATATACTATGGTTATATCCTTATAGTTATATCCAATTTGGTTATATATACTATGGTTATATCATGTATTATAATCTATAGTTTTATACTATGGTTATATCCAATTTGGTTATATCATATCATTATATCCTATAGTTATAAACTATGATTCTATCTTATGGTTATATTCTATTGTTATATATTATGGTTATATCCTATATTAGATTCTATAGTTATATATTATGGTTATATCATATAGTTATGTACTATGATTATATCCAATTCGGTTATATTCAATTTGGTTATATCCAATTCGGTTATATCCTTATAGTTATATCCAATTTGGTTATATACAGTAGAATATATTCTATAATCATAGTATATAACTATATGATATAACTATATAACATAATATAAGATATAAACATGGTATATAACAATATAATATAACCATAAGATAGAATCATAGTATATAACTATATGATATAATGATATGATATAATCAAATTGGATATAACTATGGTTATATTCTATTGTTATATACTATGGTTATATCCTATAGTTATATATTATGGCTGTATCCAATTTGGTTACATCATATAGTTATATCTTATAGTTATATGCTATGGTTATATCATATATTACATCCTATAGTTATATATTATGATTATATCATATAGTTATATATTATGATTATATCTTATAGTTATATCCAATTTGGTTATATATATATCCTTATAGTTATATCCAATTTAGTTATATCATATAGTTATATAACTATAAGATATATGATATAACCATATTATAGAATTATAGAATATAATCAGGTTTGTTAGCATGTGCCAATGGGCACATACTAGAAAAACCGATAGTTATATACTATTATTATATCTTATGGTTATATTCTTTTGTTATATACTATGGTTATATCCTATATTATATTCTATTGTTATATACTATGGTTACCTTATAATTGTATCCAATTTGGTTATATATACTATGGTTATATCATGTATTATATTCTATAGTTTTATACTATGGTTATATCCAATTTGGTTATATCATATCGTTATATCCAGTTATATACTATGGTTATATCACATAGTTATATACTATGATTATATAGTATAGTTATATCTAATTTGGTTATATCCTTATAGTTATATCCAATTTGATTATATCATATAGTTGTACCGTTAATGTTAACTTTAAAAAAAAATGTGCGTTAAACCTTAACGCACCAATTTTTTCTTTTTAAGCCGCGTTACAGGCCCAATTGCTAACTTGTACGGTAAGGTTTAACGCACAGCTACAGTTTCATACGTTAAAGTTTAACGCACCAATTCTGAATATTTTTCACTTTTATTCCAGTTTTGTCCCTTCTGCGTTAAGCCATAACGCATCAACCTGTACGTTTACCCTTAACGCACAAAATAGTGTGCGTTTAGAAAATGAAACGTGTGTATATAGGGACTGTCTAAAAAAATAACAATGTGTAATTTTCAATAACATATATCTTATATCTTATCATTAATCCTAAAATAACAAATATTTCTTAATAGAAGTAAATGGCTAAAATAACACTTATTACCAAACTAAGGAGGGGCAACTAAATCACAGTTTCCAAACTTGGGTGATTTTCACCCTAGCACTTCTAATAGAAATTTCCCATTTCTCGTATTGTCATACAAATCTTATACGGTCAACAATCTAATAGACATTTTATTAACTAAATCAAAGGCATGACATTCACAAGTCATGAACTCGAATCCCCATTTTCACAGATTAGATGATAAGCTCGAATCCCCTTTGTAACCGCAATTGTGGACAAAAAAAGAGAAAAAATCCACGAAGAACATTACATGAACGCTATTTCCCAGACTAGCCCCATTAGTATGTGAATTAACATTATCAATTGGTCAAAGTAAAACGCTCCGTACAAAAGACGAAGGAATTCAAATGCCTGGCCAAACTCTTTACTCAAATTTTCTTTTTGGTGCACTCATCAGTAGCGAATTTAGGAATTGAAGAGGGCCATGAGTTAAATCATGCATGGATTTTGGGTCCAAACCCTAGTAAATGCTCCATGAAATCAGAGAGATCGCACCGAATAAACTGCAGAATGTAGGACCAAGCCAGAGAGGACAAACATAACTGACTGATAAATGAAAACGAAAGACAACAAATAACTTAAAATTTCCATCCTACATAAAAGGTAATAGTAGCAAAGTAGAATTGATACTTTGTACTCCCAAGTGATTAAACTGCTGTTTCCTACCCACCTAACAGTACTCAAAAACCAGAGAGGAAGAAATGCATTCAGCACATAACATCTGAAGTAATAACTTTTTCAACAAACCCTACTGAGAAAGACCAAAAGTGCAGCGTCGTCGTATACCATTATGGTATAGTAAGTAGTAACTCCTACAAGAGCTGAGATTCTGTAAGGTATGATCCACACTGCACTTGCAAAACAACTAGGTCTGACATGCTACATAAATCACAGCAAGAGAAACAAAAAGGAAATTGACTAAACCATTCATCAAGTCTAAATTGGGTGACATGTGACTCAGTCTTTATGATCAAGTTTGATCTTCTTCAGGGCAGGCTGGTCAGCACCCACCTGAAAATGCAAAGATCACAAGGACAACAATCAGCAATAAGAGATTGAAATAAGAATCTGACAAATTTCCTTCTCTACAAGGAAAAACAGATCAATAAACATATTTGGATCTCAATTTTTTATATGTATAGGGACCCCAAAGTTGCATGTTTCTAGAGTGAGGCAGATAGTAGTCAAAACTAGAGTAAAGATTCGATATTTTTCTACAAAACATCAACAACTAAGCAAAAGTATATGTGAAAAAACATGTTTCTTTCCCTTCTTTATGCACACCACAAGCATATATGCCAAGAGGTTAAGAGTTCTTACAATTTCTGGCCATTCATAATCAATTCCAGCAGCATCTATTTTCTTCTTCCGTTTACGATCCCTCTTCAAGATCCTTTCAATTTGTTTCTTATACTCTTCCAATGTTTTTTGCTGTAAAATAACATTGGGTCAAAATGATCTCAATAGATCAGTAAATCATCAAAAACAAAACATGTCATAATGCTCTTATATGACATAGCTGGGAGCACACCTTATGCTGCCTCTTCCTTTCAATCAGAACAAAGTCAACTGGATCCTGGTGACGGTTAATGCCTTTCCACCTGATTCCAGGAAGTGAGGAAAAAATCATGAGTATCCTGGTTGCCTTAAGAGCAACAAACAATTCTGGCGAGCTCTAAAATCCACATTGAGACATTGCTTGTTTTGTTTTTCTCCAGAACAAATCAGGCTTACATTTATGTCAAATGACTAACAGTCTAAAGTACTTTCAAATTAGATAAAGCAAGCAAAGGTACATAATAATCAAGCAAACATAAGAGTTGTGTAATTTATTGCTATGCTGCAACATAAAACTCGATGTCTACATTCTACAAACCAGGTTTACATTTATGTAATATGACTTGACAGTCTAAAGTACCTCAAAATAAATAAAGTAGGAAATGCTATATATAACAATCAAGCAAACATAAGAGTTGTAATTTTTTGCTACACTGCAACACCAAACCCAGTGCCTACATTCTACATGTAGATCATCGAACTACATCTTACCGTGAGTATACATACACATCGCTTATGTACAAGAAGAAAATCAATTATCAATGTTGCAAAATGTAAAGAAAGATGAGTGCATACAGTTTAGGGTGTACACGTTCCGGAGGAATCAGTTGTACTTGCAACAGGTGCTCAAAGAGTAAATAGTTATGCATACATTCCGCCACAATTTTAGCAACCTGTATACAGAAGAATGTTTAGAAGAGAGGCTTGGAATAATAATACATTATAATTGCACACCATGCGTAAGATACCTCAGGGTACTCAAATTCAATGAACCCGTAATGCTTTGATTTTCCAGTCTGCAATGGAACATATGCAGAGTAATAAATATCAGAAACAAGAACTTCAAAACGCAAAGTATTCAAAAACTGACATCCATACTTTATAATTGGAAGAGTAATAATGTTCAGCAAAACTGACAAACAGCTCCTAACATTAGGATTTAAGGACACATGCCCTTACATTATTATTCATTATTTGTAAACGTATTCAAACAACTGTATTTAAACTATATATTTTTTCTACTTCATAAAACAATGCAATAGCAGACCACTAAAGCAAATAAAACTCAAAATCCAAATAAATCGTAAGAACAGAGACCCGACCTTTCTGTTTCGCGCAATTTTCATCCTCTTGATGGTTCCAAATTGCTTAAAAAAACCTGCAATAAAACTCGAAACATCAGAAGTAAGTTTTTCCTAAACTAACAAAACCGCTACCGACACAAACAGTTTTGTATCCATATCCATGGAAAGCAAGTCCTGTTACAGGAATATGGGTGTTGGACCCGGATTAATTTTAGGAGGTTTATCACTTTACCCGGTTTGTCCCGGTCTAGTCTATTATATGTTGAACCCGGTTCATACTTGAACCCAAACCCTTTCCCTGAACTCTCTCTATCAATCTTGATGTTTCCAGATCTCTCAAACCCAAACCCTTTCCCTGAACCCAAACCCAAACTAGGATATAGAAACCAATTTCCTAAATCTCTCAAACTCTCTCTATCAATCTTCATGTTTCCAGATTCCTTCGGATCGATCCTTCTCCCTTCGTGATCGATCTCTAGGCCTGGTTTCCCCTTCTTCGAGCTCACGGTGAGTTTCTAGTTGGGAATATCCTAGTTTGTGGTTCGCAGACAGATTTCCTGTCTCTAAGTCCAAAACCTAAAAATCATATTTAGTGTCAATTCAAGGCAGAAATTGGTGTTACCTTCCATTTGATCCTCGTAAAATCCATGAGGAATCCTGCCGATGTACACCACCCTCGCTTTGCTCTCTAGAGCGTCTCCTTTTGAAAGCTTTCGCCCTGGACCTCCCTCCAATGGCTTCGCAGTTCCACAATAAAACGAATACTAGGAAATCAATGACGGTAATTCCAATTTGAGTGCTTAAAAAATAAGTTAGTAAAACAAATACCAGGAAATCAGCTCCAGTCTTCTCGTGAGATGAGGAAACTATCTGAGTGTCTTTCTTTGCCATGGTGTTTAACGGCGAGTTCAGAGGGATTTGGAATTGGAAGGAAAGAGAGAGGAGGAGGAGAGAAGCCCTAAACAGGCTTGGCGACGGGAAGCCCTAAACAGCCAGAAAATCTTATATCACGAGAAGAAAACAATATTAACAAAATTTCAATTGGGTCAAGAGGCCCGTGATGGAAAAACAAATGGGCCTCAAGGCTGTTGGGCCCAAGAGACGATCTCTTCTGGTTCAGAAAGCCGAAGTTACTATTGTCTTTGATCCATTTCATCTTTTTCCATGTGTGCTTTACACACTCAATTCGCGTGTGTTTTATCTTTAAACTCTTTATGTTGTTTATCCAGCGAGTCGAATTGTCCATGCTTTCTTGTGCTGGAACGATTTTGAGCTAGCTTCCTTCCTTTGGTTCTGGGTACGTTTTTGAAGAGATAGTGGGGGTTTTGACAGGCTCTGCGGCGGTGGATCTAGAGTGAAGGAGGATAGCAGCTAGCGATTGATGGCGGGCGGTGGCAGATCTAGGTGCAAGGCGGTGGATCGGCGTTTGAAGATAAGAAAAATTAAGGACTTTTGAGCTTGGTAAAGTGCAAGGCGGTGGCGGATCTGCACAATGGAGAATGGAGACGACGAGCCTTGACATGGTGCTGACTGATCTGAGTGAACACCTCTCGGTTGACGACAACGGCTGTTTCAGCCATCCAAGATAAGGTTGTTACAATTTTTTACTCGATTCCTTCTTGATTAGCTTTATAAAGTGTGGTACCTATTCTGCTTACAGTTCCTTAGTTCAAGTCCATTGGCATGTGATCTTTCAGATTTACCTGTGGTCTCCATGGAAGACAATAGTATTCAGAATAATCGGTGTATAAAGTATGTTTCCTATGAAGCGCCCATCTTATTAATTCTGCAGTTTTATCTAAGATATTGCAACTCCTAGGATTTTACTGTTGGTTTCTTCTGTTTTACTTTTCATGCGGCAGGAGAATTTAAGAAGAAAACAAACTCATAAAAACGACGCTCAAGGGATAGGTGACTCTGCCTTGGAACAATCCAAAGGAGTTTTTGAGCCTCCTGAAGAGGTACATATGCCATACATCATATGTTTATGTGATTGAAAATGAAATTTCAAAGTGTTGCAAACTGCAGATTTTAAGCGTTTGATTGCCCTTGGAGATGCAGTAATGGGATGATGACGGAGCAACATAAGCTAATGATCATGGCAATTGCTTTATGCTGTGACATATTTATGAAAATATGCATGAATGATGAATCATATAATTAGACCCCTTGATTGATAAAACTCTCAATGAGCTGATGTCTTTGATGCCATTTGTTAGATCATACATTTTCTGACTGCATATTTGGGCTGTGTAGCTCTTGTACAATAACAACATGCATCAATTCTCGTACTGTCACTGTATCAAATTTCAAAAATATTAAAAGAATTTCAAGAATTTTCCATTCTCGTAAGGATATATATATATATATATATGACCATTTCTTATCCCTGATCAGATGAGCTTTGCATCTTGCATTCGACATGCCATATCTTCTTAAGGGTTCTGCTGAAGAGAAATAAGAGAGCTATTCTCCCCAATCCTACACACATCCAAGCCAATCCTAGCCAATTTTTTGTTACATTTTTTTTTGTCTCTAGTACTTGTTTAGCTGCTATTCTCCCCCATCCTAGGCAATTTTTTGAAGCATTTGTCAACATGAGCTTTGTGGGTGGGTTTGTTATTTTGTGTCTCTACTGTTTTTTTTTTGGCAATATTATTGTTTGTGGTCAAAATTTATTTCTAGGTGCATTCTCTATTTTAGATGGGGCAGATTCTTTGTCAAACTTCAGTTAAATGGATCTCTCACTGACAAGTAGAGGAATCATTTAGAAAACTAATCCATATTAAGAAATACTATGCTTACAATTTAAAGTTCAAAACTTCCGAGTTAATACTGGCAAGTCCATTCTCAGTTGAAATAATGAAGAGATGATAAATCAACAATATCTACCCTCTTTGTCACGAACTCACAACTAAAAGGTAGAGATTATATAACTACTGCAAACTTCTTACAGAGCTTTGTACATACATGATACAACTAACTAACACCTCATTCCTTAGATTGGCTCAAATGGTTTTGCACGGCTCATTAGTATACATTAGCATTCGACATGTTTCCCTTCAATTTATATAAAAAAGCAGCTCATCAGAAACAAAGACATTGATCATTAGCCTAGAATTTGTGCAGCTTAGTTGTTCTTGGTTCACTTTAGGGTAGCTTTAGTGTGTCTAATTGATCATTAGCCTTGAAATTGTAGGATACCGATCATAGGAGGCAGAGATCTTGATTTGCATAAGCTGTTTGTGGAGGTAACCACGCGCAGTGTTCTGAACAGTGAATTGGAATGGTATATCCACAACCCCTAATTAATATTTACTGCATTGTATGCATGTGTATATTTGTTTTTTTTAATTAGAACAAGTCTTCAATGTACAAAGTAGATGGCAGAAAAGGTTAAGGGAAAAGTAAAGTAGAAGGCCTTCGTGTGGACTGAACCTCTAACGGTGACATTACTAAAGGTCTGCAAAGAATATCAGGGGACACATGGATATGGTCAAGCATTTGATTGGAATGATATTAAGGAAGTGTTTGAGAAAAAGACGGGGATGAAGGTAAGGAAGGAGTGTGCAAAAAACAAAGTGGAGCGTATGAAAAAACTGTGGAGGGTGTGGTCCGACCTACGGTACAAGGTGACGGGTGTTGGCTGGGATTCAAAGACTGGAATGGTCACCCTAGATGATGAATGGTGGGAAAGACAAAAGAAGGTATTGGTTTTTGTTAGCCATTTGTATTGGACATTTTGTCAAGGAATAATAATTTAACTTCCTAAACATTATAATTTTTTTCCTAAATATTGTGATCTCTTATAAATTATTTTATATTACAGGAAAAGGATGACAAGTTTAGCCAATTCAGAAACAAAGGAGTCGCAGGATGACAAGTTTAGCCAATTCAGAAACAAAGGAGTCGCACCAGAGTTAAGTGATTTGTAGGACGACGTGTTCAACCAAATTGTTGCAACTGAAAGGCACGTCGTTTCACCAAGTATGGACCCCAATTCTATTCCTTTTTGCATTGGTGATGATGGTGATGGAGGCGACTCATATGAGTATAAAAATTGACATGGATTGAAAAAATAAAACCCATGTTTGGTGCATGAACAAGAATTGGTCCATCCGGGGGAATCTGATGCCATTCCATCCCAATCAGTCAAAAGGGAGAAGAAGTGTTTAACATCTAACAAATATATGTAAAGAAGCTCAAACCATGTGGCCTGCAGTGCACATTGAATTTGAGTATCTTCCTTTGTTTTTTCCTCAAACTAGAAATCGAAGCCCGTGCGAACCGTTTGTGTATATGTAGTGTCACGGTATAAATATGAGTTTGTAATATATGGATTGTTGTTTTATGTTAGACATATATTATTTGATCTGTAATGAAATGATTCGTTGTTTTATGTTAGACATATATTATTTGTAATACGTGTTTCTACTTCTATGTTTGCATGTAAATGATACTCCGTAGATGTGGATTATTTTAAATATTTGAATTGAGTTGATTGTTTTGGTTGAGAGCGATGGTGTATTTATATTATTTATGTGAACTACTTGGTGGATTTCATTGCATTTTCAATCTAGTATCTTGCGATTGATTTCCATTGCTACGTGGCCGTGTTAGATTTATTATTTTTAAGTTGTTATGTTGTCGGATTAATTTGTTATTTTTAAGTTGTGTTTTTGTCAACCTAAACTCTTTCTCATGTGATTTTCAAGCCTCCCATTTTTATTTGTCTGGTTCTCCATTTTGTCTTTGTTTAATTTGTCTCATATCAGCTTAAGTGCTTAACCAATAATTAAGTCTCTCGCAATCTCTCAATTTACCAAATACCAATGTTTAAAATTTTGAGTTGTTACCTAAATACTAAATATGAGGAGTTTGAACCAAATAATATGAATAGTCCATGGACTCAAAATATTACAAACTTGAAAGCAATTTTTCGGGCCTCCAAAAGTTAATTGCGAAAAATATAAAAAGAAAATAAAAGTAAAGAGACAAACAATTCTTTGCTGCTTTACTTCAGTTCACACCCCTGCCCTCACTCCCCACTTCCTTTCTCCCTCGAATTTGAGGTGAGATTTTAGCTTCAGTGCGTGAATGGTGTCTGTTAAGGAATCTGCCACTCCTTCTGCCATAAGCAAGATCGGACCTTATACCGTCTTTCTCACTCCTCGTTCCCCCCTAACCCCCAATCTCTTGCCGCCACTGACTCTTCGCTGATCCCCGAAACCCCTAAGAAGCTCGTCGCTCAGCCGCCGCCGCAACCTCCGATGCCTCGTCCCGTTGTGGTGATGTCGGTGCAACCTCCGCCCACTCAGTTCACCAAGCCCTCGGCCAATGACGGCTTCGGCTTCTTCTGTAACGCCATCTCCAGAGTTCTAAACGGTTTATCCCTTTTTCTCTTCTTCTTTTGTTTTTTGAGATCAAGCATTTTGCTCTTTCGATTGTTGAAATTGCTAGCTAGAGAAGTTGAAATCTAGCTTCTGTTGATCGCAATTGGAGTGTTGAGATGGATTTTTGTTGTGATTTGGTAGCTCATTCGAGTTTGGGTGAGTACGTTGCGAACTGGTTAGGTCTAAACCAATCCAAGTATTAGCGGGCGCTTGATGACTACTATGAAGCCAATGAACTGATAAATTTCTTCTTTAATTTCCTTATCTAGATCCCCAATCTTCAAATATGTGCAATTGGACTCGCTCTTTGTTGAATTTAGGCTGTTGAATTTCATTATCTCTTCATAAGTAAATGCTAGGTTGGTGGGTTTGTTAGGTGATATGATTAAATATTTGCTTTGATTCAAATAAGGAAAGAAAATGTATGGCTTGGCCAATTAATAGATTTATAATATGATCTTGATATTCACCATTCATGTTGTTGACATGACTGTAGAAAGCTCTATCTTATGTACAAGTTACCATTTTTATACTTTATGGGTAGATTTTGCATCAATAAAACCTGATGAAATGCCTTAAAAATTACAAGAAAAAGGAGATGCTAAAGCATAAGCATGTAACTTTTCAATTTTGGGTTGGTAAGAACATGTATTCTCCCTTCTACTCCCATTGACTTACTGCTGATTCATTGTCAAATCATTGTTCTAATATCAATGTAGTTTGTGCAGGATTCACTCAAGCAGGGTGCATGTTTCCTCTTGGTATATTTCTAGGTGTTGGGCATGATATGGGGCTCCATTTGTAGATTATTTGAGATCTTGTTCTAAAAAAATGGTTGTTCTGCTTCAAAATATGTCCAGAATTCTACTGTATTACCCGTCCCATATAAGCTATGATCAATGCATGCTAGATATTGTGCTTTGATTTTTATAGTACTCTTTTTATCAAATATTTAAGGCTTGTTGGTGTTTGATCTGTGCTTTGATTCTTCTTTATGTTTCCTTTTTTTCTTGGTTTAATGACTTTATGTTGAAGCAAGGAAGATTAAGAATGTGGCAAAGGTACAAAGCTGTGAGAGATTTTGCAGTGCATTCTGTATTACTCCTTGTTATCTATCAATATTCATGTCATTGTTGTGGTTTGATCAAACTACGGGATATGGTTGCATTTGGTATTTGGTTAATAGATAACCTGTCGATCTGAGTCAGCCATGTTAAATGTGAATGTGGTTTTGGGTTGTAGGTTAAAAGTGATCAACTAATAAAATGTGATATATGTATGTTAAGTCTTATATTCTTGCCATAATATGTGTGCATCTTGGTCTTTTCAGCATTTTAAACATTAATTATTGCTCGATAATTGTGATAACCTTTTTCA
The DNA here is from genome assembly GCA_027886185.1 of Rheum nobile. Classification (NCBI taxonomy): domain Eukaryota; kingdom Viridiplantae; phylum Streptophyta; class Magnoliopsida; order Caryophyllales; family Polygonaceae; genus Rheum; species Rheum nobile. Next base: position 492,453 of record WOAB01000207.1, on the reverse strand, counting down.
TAAGTTAAGGTTGTATCAGACTTGGTATTTAGGAAAGCTGATGACTTGTTATTTGGCCTAAGTAAGATGTAATTGGTCTTTCTTGTCAGTATCACATGTGTAGGATGTAAATGAGGAAAACGCAATATGTGATAATATTATTCTTGAAAACCTGAAGAGCTACAATATTTCAAACGGGGGGAATTTTTAAAAAGGGATCTATTTTTTTTTTCCAGATTGCCTAGGTAACCCACAATAAGCATCGAGAATTGCTTTTAGTCCTCACCATCGATGACAAATAGCCTCCTTTTAAGGGGGTCGAGTTTCTAGAACTTATAATGTCGTCTTCAAGTCTGCAAAGCAGCATGGAAATGGAATCGGTTATACAATGTCAAAATTAACAACATAATTCTAAATGCAGGTGTCTCTCATCACATATCATTGCTTTGAGGTGTTTCATGCTCAGTTGTATTGTGGTCTGCCTGCAGGTCACCACTTATCTCTTGCCCATCTAAGAAGCAATGCAGTTTTTGTTTCTTTGGCCGGGACATGATTTCACCACTTAGATTCACACCATCTAATCTACAAACCATCACAATAAATTTGGAAAAAGAAGAAACTTTTTGTTACTTGCTTAGGATTACGTGGAGTAAATGAGTGATAATATGAAACATGTAAACGACCTTTTTTGTAAAAACATGTTATACAAAACATACTTTAGGTACTAATGTTATTTTAATGTGGTCTTAGTGTGTTAGCAGGCTTATTCTATGACACAGAACCTAGATCCCAACAATGAAGGAAGAGGTGTTCTCCAGTTCAAGACTGGTCTCGCATCTGTAATTAAGGTATATTCTCTAAGACAAACTTACTGGCATGAGTTTCCAGATTAATTCATTGTTAGTTTATGAAACAAACCTATTATATACAGTATTATAAGACTGATGGGAATTTATACTGATTGAATCGCTTTTTCCTGCATCAAAAGCTAGCCCAAAAACAGTGAGAATCTACTTATAATGTGCTTATATATATATATATATTTTTACCGAATAATCTATATACAGTTTGATTTGTATTAATATTTTAGCTGGTGTGAATTATCTAGGTTATTGGCGACACCAATCTTTTCATGGGTTCTTGTCATATTGCCCATGATTGCAAAATTGGCAACAACAACATTTTGGCCAATAATACACTAATGGTTGGGCATGTTGTGGTAGAAGTAAGTTTATCCTTATTCTTGGAGCTCTGAAATTTGAAATATCAATATGTTGTAAATTGGTCAACAGTTTTGTATGCTTTACATTTTTAGGCAATTATGATTTTATTTAACTCAAAACTTTAATCTAGGATTACAATCACACTGCTGGTGCTACTATTGATATTGAAACCGACATCTGCCCTAATACTTGATCGGCGACAGAACCAGGAAGGTGACGATACCGATGCTGCGAAGAAAAGACAGAGATTGGAGCGAGAGAGAGAGAGAGCGACGACAACTACTGGTGGTGGTGCTGATGATGGTGGTGGTGATTGACATCACCTCCATTGTTGTCGTTATCGACAGATTGATGAGTCGTCACTACCGCATATCCCTTCTTGTTGGGCGGGGTTGTGGGTCCGATAATGTTGCTGACACATTTTCCTTTCATTGCTGCATCAAAACGAACAACAGACGAAGCCTTGCTCTGGGAGTCTTTGGAAGAAGACATGGTGTATGAGATGAGAGGTAATGGAAGTGAAGGTCGTTATAGGTGTCACCAACACTATTTAAAGGTCAGCTTTTCATACATTCCTACTTGTGTAATTGAAAGGACAGCCTCATAACTGCAATAATTCTCATAATTGCATATTTTTGACCGCTTCTTTATGTTGGTGTAGATGAAAGGGCTGGACAACAACCTCGTAACTACAATAATGCTCACAATTGTAGGTTTTTCACAGCCTCTTCACTGTCTCTCATAACTGCAGGAATTCCCAACGTAATTGATGGAGGGAATGTAGGTTTTTAAGCTTCTTGTGGCTGTGTAACATTGTTTCACGACATATTGGCCTCGTCCAAAATATTGTACCACCATTTGGCCCATTTAAGCACAATCTAGAAAGCCATTTGGGCTCATTTAAGCATGAAACTTGCTTTAGTTTTTGCATTTTAGAGGTTTAAAAGGTAGCATTGAATGGAAAAAAACCAACTTTTAATAGATATAAATTCTTTTTAACCTCATTGATCAAATATACTATTTATTTTTTCTAGAAAAAAAGAAGCACAAAAGCTACTTTTTTCTTTCTAAAATGTGAAATAAACAAGTACATTCTCTCATGCTACTACTTATTATACATGAAAGAAGTTCAATGTAATAAAATATCAGCAGATGAACACATGAAAATGGCAGCAAGCATATGACAGCCTAATGCAAGCAACAATGATATAGTAAACCCTTCTACCACACTAGCAGTCACATGCAACCATATTGTTGATCCATTTACCCCACATTGGCAGTCACAGTCACATGCAACCAGTAGAGACAAACAATATTATAAAGTAAACCCTTCTACCACATTAGAACCACACTGGCAGTCACAAACAACCATAATGTTGATCAGTCATTCAAACACAAGTAGTCAGCCAAAGAGACAATTCATTACCCGCCACCAGGGATCAATGGGTGGCTATCCGAGTTGTAGTCAGATAACCATTCTCTCACATCGCTTGGCAACGGTACATATCCATCTGGATACACACTGCTCTCCCCCATCAATAGAGGTCGATGACATTGAGGATCAATCCTCTTACCTATAATTGTTGTAGAAAAAAATAATTTAATTAGAGTCAAATTAAGTGCAAGAAAGCAAGTACTTTCATGACTTTCATCTTTGAAAATACAAAGACAAGGTGTAATGATCATCATCTCTACCTAGCTAGCTTCTTTTTTTATCATTTTTTTTTATCTCATAACAATATATACTTTAGTTGGAACTAACAAACATTTTATGGGTAAGTTGGTTGATGTCCCTTTTCCTAACTAATCCCCTTTTATTAACAATTCATCTTTCTGGATGGATCTCTGACCTTATCAAACACAAATCATCAAAACCAACACAATCAGAGTTATGTTTTTTAAGAGAACTTTTTCATCCCCACTCATCATATCATACATCAGCTACCCTTTCTGAAAAGTTTAATATATCAAAATTTAGTTAACATGTTGATATTGAGAGCTTGATTCTGCATAAATGAATTAGGAATAGCCAACTACTCAAGTCTTGCAAGTTTCTGCATCTGCAGTTCGAAGAGATAGTTATTAATTGATTTGCCTATATACTATGGCAGTCTCTTATACTAATTTTAGGGTACTTTTGTGTCGTGTGTTTCTATGATAGGTTTAGGTAACTTTTGTGTGTTTTTGTGATAGATTTAGGGTACTTTTGTGTTGTGTGTTTTAAGAGGTAGTTATTAATTGATTTGCCTATATAATATGGCAGTCTCTCGTACTAATTTTTTGCTTTCATGGTTACAATCATGCACTAACATCTTTATTAAGGAACTTCAACCTAATACTGTATGGTATTGGTGTTAGATGTTGATGACCTCTTTATCAATTATTCATCAGTTTCTTTCTATGTAACATTCAAGAAAGATAAGATAAATAGATAATGGCATCAGCTAAAGTAGCACCAGTGATCGAAATGCTAAATAATTGACTCAAATTTACTGATGTTTAAGTTAAAAGCTTGATTGAAAGGCCTAATACCCCTTCGACACTAAAAAAAGTCCTTGCTTGATTCTACTTAAATGAATTAGGAATAGCCAACTACTAAACTCTTGCAAGTTTCTACTGTGTACTGCACTTATAATCTGCAGTTGAAATGTGTTTGTATTGAGGACATCCTTCTTGCTCTAAATGTATGATACTCTTATGTTCATTTATTTTCAACTCCATCAAGTTGTCCATCACTTATCTTTTTGAATTGCTTGCGAAATGGTTGGTGTACATCTAAAATTCAGTTGTATATATATCTCAGTATCCCCTTAGTCTAATTAATCTAAAACTTAGTGCAACTCTGATAGACAGAACTAGTTAACAGATATGATTTAGAACTCTTTGATAGAAATTAAATTAGAACATCTAAAATTCAGTTGAATATCTCAATATCCCCTTAGTCTAATAAATTTAAATGCTTCTTCACAAATGACAACAACAAGGGGTTAATAACAAAATTGAGGCCAACTTCAAATTTGAATTTGGGGGTTTTCAACAGAATTTAGGGTTAGTAACAAATGACGACAAAATTTGGGGGTTTTCAATTGTTACGAAATTAGGATTCTTCTTCATAAGTCATATAAATTTAGGGTTTTCGACCGTTCATCTCAAATTCGCAGTCTTTAAACATCAAAAGCCCTAAATATTACCACAAAATTGAGGCCTCAACCCTAAAAACAACCCTAACTGAACAATTTCTTTCAGTTCTTCAGAGGAGAAAAATCTGTACAAAATGATGAACAAGTACCTGGCTTTATTCATGATTTTGCAGGGGAGTACGATAATGAAGCTGGAGGATAGGAACCCATAAAAAAAATGAGTATAATGGCGGTTTCAGAGGAGGAACAATGGAGATGGAGCTACGCACCTGGGAGCTCTCGACGAGGGCACTTCTCTTCGCAAAAGATTTCTCGCTTTGTGAGAAAGAGGAGGAGCTGGAATGATGAGCTGGGATGATGGAAAAATGAGACATCAGGGGCAATTTGCGTAATCTAGGTTTGCTTTAACCGCCGGATACTGTTTCCCACCCACCCCCAACATTACCAAATTTGCTTCAACTTCAACTAGATGAATGCTTCAACTAGATCCGATTAAACACGGGTCTGGGTTGGGCCTGACCCATTTTCACTGGCCGTTTAAGCGGGCTGGGTCCGGGCTCGACCCGTGATTCGGGCCAGAATCCTTAACCTGACCTGTCCGCAATTTCGGGCAGGGGCGGCCCACGGACGGTCCGATTGGTCATTCTCTAGTATATTTTTGATTTTTTTATATTTTTTAATTCTCCAAACTAATTATTTAATACTATTAATAAAAAAAAGTAAGTAATTTTAGGTTAGGTTTTTTTATTATATATATTTGTTATATATTTTTATATTAGTTAAAAATAATATGCGGGTCGAGCGGCCCGTACGAGCCTGAACATGTAATCGACCCCGACCCGCTTACCCGTCCGGGTCGGGCCAAACGCCCCGTTCAGGCTAGAATCCTTGTCCAGGCCCGTATTATTTACTGGGCGGACCAACCCGCATTTGCTCAGGTCTAGCTTCAACCGGCTGCTTCAACTACGTGACGCTGAATTTGCCGAACAGGGTGTTGGGTAAATAAAACTGGTTGAATTCCAAACTTAATACTGCTTCAACCACTACTTTCAACGCGCCGAACATGATTTATGAAAAATTGAGTTGAAGTGAGAGTTGAAGTGCCCCTACTTCAACTCACTTAATGCCATTGTAAGGCCCATATAATATAATAATGGAAAAAGATATATACATACGAAAAATTGTCTAAATGCAAACCAAAATATGCGTTAAGCCTTAACGTACGGGTGTGGTGCGATATGCCTTAACGCACAAGGGACAGAAGAGGCATTTTCGGAAAATTCGGGGGTACCACCTGTGCGTTAAGGCATAACGCACAGGTTGAAATGGGCCAAGGGAGACAGGCCCAAAATGACACTGTATACGTGCGTTAAGCCTTAACGTATGGCATTGTAGCTGTGCGTTAAGGCTTAACGCACATACAAAAAAAAATTGCCCCATAATCATGTAGAGAATTTCAATACGAGTCCGTACATATAAAATTCGTCCAAAACGGACATCGTTTGCCCCTCCAAAAGCCCAAAAAACGGACATATAAAATTCTGGCTAATGCGGCGACCGAAGGTGGGTAATCGGCGGTGAGAGCTTGGGGCTTTGGAAGCTAACTTCCAGACGCAACTTTTGGTGGTAGCGGCGACTCCAACGGTGGATGGTGGTAGCGGCGACTCCAACAGTGGATGGTGGTCGACGAATTTCTTCGATGAACAGACACGGCCGCGGAGCTAGGGTTCTTGAGCTTTTGGGATTAAATTGGATACCGAAAACTCATTGAAAGGTGCCCTATTTATAGGGGTTGGAAATGTCTCAGAAAGAGCTTCGAAATCGTATAAAGTTTGACCTAAAACGATATCGAATTGGCCCAGATATCGTCCAATTTCCATAAAGCTAAAAACCGAAATTCTCTTTCCATAAATACCCAAGTTTTGAAATTGTGGAGAAATTGAATGAAAATAAAAAGTTCGGCTTAAATCTGTAATTACGTTAACGATCTAATGGACGGAGAGTGGGGTAGGGTGGTACGTGTTGGACGGAGATGGATATCGAATTGGCCCAGATCTAATGGACGGAGAGTGGGGTAAGTATACTAAATTTAATAAAACACTATAATATATAAGTCTAGGTATACTAGATTTAATGAAATACTATAGTACATAAGCGTAACTATATGAAATATAATGAAATACTATAGTACATAAGTGTGACTATATGAAATATAATGAAATACTATAGTACATAAGTCTAAGTATACTAGATTTCATGAAATACTATAGTACATAAGTGTGACTATATGAAATATAATGAAATACTATAGTATATAAGTGTAACTATATGAAATATAATGAAATACTATAGTTTATAAGTCTAAGTATACTAGATTTCATGAAATACTATAGTACATAAGTGTAACTATATGAAATATAATGAAATACTATAATACATAAGCGTAACTATATGAAATACAATGAAATACTATAGTACATAAGTGTGACAATATGAAATATAATGAAATATTATAGTATATAAGTGTAACTATATGAAATATAATAAAATATTATAGTTTATAAGTCTAAGTATACTAGATTTCATAAAATACTATAGTACATAAGTGTAACTATATGAAATATAATAAAATACTATAGTATATAAGTGTAACTATATGAAATATAATGAAATACTATAGTTTATAAGTGTAACTATATGAAATTTAATGAAATACTATAGTACATAAGTGTAACTATATGAAATATAATGAAATACTATAGTACATATGTGTAACTATATGAAATTTAATGAAATACTATAGTACATAAGCGTAACTATATGAAATACAATGAAATACTATAGTACATAAGTGTGACTATATGAAATATAATGAAATACTATAGTATATAAGTGTAACTATGTAATACCCCATAATTTTTAGTAAGGATATTTGAGTAATTTTCACAACCTTCGTTAATTAATTATTTCGTTTTCAGTGGAGTTCGGATTTTCCGTAACATCCATGATGTCCGAAATAATTCCCTGAGTGGTATAAAATACATTCAATGTATTTTCGGGACTTAGAATATTTGTTTGGATACAAACATATAATTTCCGGGGTTAAAATCCCATACCAAATCTCTGTTCTAAAAAAAATATTGCACGTCACCACCCACGCTCGGAGAGACAACCGCGTGTAAAACTTGTCGGGGGCAACTGTCGATGTGGTAATCGGGCACGCCTTCCTCTTCCGACCTCGTTGGAGCCATTTAAGGAGCCCAATAATCTGGAAAGGGTTGATGGGCACCCGATCTCTCTTTCCCCAGCTCTCCCTCTCAGTTGTCCTTCCCACTGGCAACCCAAATCCGGCGACAAGGCGTGGCACCGCGAGGCCTCTGCTGCTCGTGTTGTTGATGGTTGCACTTCCCGGCGAAGGTGAGCCACCGACAAGGCACCGCAAAGCCGCTGCCGAGTCGCCGTTGTCGCTGACGATCTGCTGTTGATAGTTGTTGTCGCCGCCGCCGTGCTGTCACTGCTGCCCGTAGCCGCCGCTGCTGATGTTCTTCCCGGCGTCGTGGCGCTGCTGGTGGTGGTGACTGCTCTCCCCGGCGACGAAGCGGCGAGAAGACCAGCGCCGGCGTGGTCGTTGCTGCCGGTGTGCTTGCTGTGTTGGTGTTGTACTGTTGATGCGTTGTGAGGAAGAAGATGAAGCAAGGTGGGGCCCCCCCTCATTTGCTAATCAATTCCTCCCGTATTGGGTCGAGAAGCCCAATAGCCTTTTGTCCAGATTTAACCCGAAATTATACGAGAGGTATAATTTCGATTCCCTTTCATCCGTATTTCTCTTTAGGAAAATTTAATAAATATTTTTATGATTTATAATCATAAAAAAATATTAAATTTAATTCCTTAAGTTCGTCCAGGCAAATTAATTGATAATTAATAAATTTGTTAGTTAGAACGTGATTCGATGGATCGCGTGTGGACTCGTAATCCGTTGGAGCTATCTGAAGCTTAAGCCATATCCTTGGAAAGGATATTTTCGGTAGTCGGCTCGTCTAGATTCATCGCCGAATCTATTCCAGGCAAGTGGCGGTTCGCTCTTGCTCATCATTCCATATTTCCATTAATTATCAATTGCTTAATTGTTAATTAATTTGGATTGATTATCGTTCATGTCTGGAACAGTTTTATGAAATTACTTTTGGAAGATAAAATGAACATTATAATAGGTTGTATATCTGTTAGAACAACGCTATTATATATATATGATCTAGATTGAAATATATCTAGGATGTTGGCCTTAATGGCTTTATTATGATTGACTGTTCTGAACTGTTTAGTTAGAACGAGTTTTCACAGGAACGCTACTTGGTATCTCCTTGTGAGTACTAGTCGTTTCTTTATAACCAAGTGGATGGGATGTCCAGGCCCCAACACTTCTCTTTGGTCATGACCATTCCCTGTCCGTGTACAGGGAAGGTGCACACAGCTGGTGCCACTCTCTGGGATTTAGTCCCAACTCTTTATATCTCAATATCCAGCGTGGATGAGATTCTAAAAGCTTGAAACGTGAATGATCGTTTTGGAACTAAATAAGATAAGTGCCCGAGTGCACATAATTAATATATCATTGACGAGTAGTGCAGCTAGGTAATAGTGCAACTAGGAAACTCGTCCTGATTTTGATCAGAGTACGTTCTCTTTCCAATTTGGATTCGCTTTATGCGGTGAGGTTGGTCGTGAACCGAAACATCTAGTCAGTTTTTAAACGCATGTATGTGAAACTATAATATTCCAGACATTTGTCATGCTTCCGATAAGACTCACTCTTTTGGAGTCTTCTCTTGGATTAATTTCTATAAGACTCATTTCCGTTGGAGTCTTCTCTTGATCATGTCTTTTGATATATTCCAGTAGAAGTATGGTGGTTGGCTATCGTTATCGGTTATTATCCGAGAAACGATGAGTCTAACCTAATACGACTACTTAGAACCACTCTGCTTTGTACCCTTGCGTAGTCTTTCATTAGACTAACCAACCGTAATTGTTCTATGCATGGTTGGCTGGTGTCATCCGTTCGATTCGGCACATCAGATAAGTTGCCACTCCACAAAGGCTAAGAACGACTATGACGGGAGGTGTTTTTGACAAGTTTATCCAGATTGAGATCCTTGGCGTTGATCGCAGTGATCAAGACTTGTTTTATCTTTAAAAGACTTCCGCTATGCTTTAATTACTTTGATGACAATGTTTTATCCTACGGGGATTGGGTTGTAATCCCCCGACATATGTTTTAAAGATGGTTGTTGATTATATAAAAGTTGTTTATGATTTGTATAATTCGGTTTAGCCTTGGGTGGTTTCGGAGGTGAAATTCGAGATCACTGGCGGTAATACCCTTTCCAATTGGGTTAAGAATTTGGGGGTGTTACAGATTTGGTATCAGAGCCGAAAGTTTTTAAAACGGGTTTGGGATTTCATGAACCATTTACTCGTTTTGTTTGAAAATGTTTTCAAACGGCTCTTGTGAACTCACGGGCGGCACCAGTACCGGCACCGTTGGGTGGTTGGGTGTGTGATGTGGCTGGGGTAGCTTGGCCTGGGGATGTTACAGATCCGGTTTGAAATATTTTCACTCGTTTGAAATATTTTCACTTGTTTGAAATATTTTCGAAGGCTCTGAATTTTCGAATGAAAAATTATAACTGTTCATAGTCGTGTCTTCTTTAGTCTGATATGAGAGGTATGGGAGTTACCTCTATATCTAGAAAGACTGATTTCTTCTTGTTGTTATAAGACATAGGTGTTTGTCTATTCTTTTGAAAGGACTCGGAAGATGCCGAGATGATTCTATCATCTCTAGTAAGGTTAGATTTCCCTGTTTCTCAGAGATATTTCGAGGTTTGAAGACCTAGTAGTCCCCCTCGAAGGTATCAAGTATGTACTTCCTGAGTTGATAGTACTTAATATCCTAGTGTTGTTAATCTCCGAGTAAATTGGTGTGAATGCTCGGGAGATTAGTGTAGATGAATCTTGTGCTCTATGTTCATAATCCATCTATAGAATTACCAAGTTGATCTATTCTAAGTGATTTTATGGGATAATTAAGGAATCACTCTTAGGAGTTTTGATGTCTAAAGTGTGATGTCATAGTCATTGACATTCATTGTTGAGAAAACGAATACGGAGGATGAATGCTCGATGCAGTCGGGATTTGCATCCGTATGAGAATTCGTGGGATGAACCTATGGTAGAGTTCGTTGAGCCGTTAAGGTAGGCTAACGAAATATTGTAATAACGACGTTTAAATGGAAGTGATTTCCAAGGGAACTCTAAGGAAAATCCCGAGGAAGATCCTCAAGGAGAGGAAAATCCTAGGGGAGATCCCGAGGAAGATCCTCAGAAGAAGGAAGATCCTCGAGAGGAGGAAGATCCTGCGGAAGATCCTTAGAAGGAGGAAGATCCTGAGGAAGATCCTCGAGAGGGGGAAGATCCGAGGGAAGATCCAGAGGGAACTTCCGATGAAAACCCAGAGGAAGACCTCGTAAGGCAAGGCTAGAAGAGTCTGATGCCTAAAGTGTTCATTTATGAGTATCTTTTAGAAAATAAGGATATTGAGAGAAGTTATGGAAATATTTATTTCTTCTTGAGACATCATATTCCTAGTGTTTGGAGGTATAGGTTATGTGGAGTTAACGAGATTAAGAGTTATATCTCACTTGTGTACTTGAGATTTTTTGTTCCACTAGAAGTATATAGAGGTGGACTAGTGTAAGTCCGGAATGCCTAGTTGAGGAATCATGTTGTAGGCATTAGTGTGGATAAAGTGTTGTGAAGGAATAAGTTGATTAAAGGAATAGTTCGATATAACTCGTTTCCCCTATTTCGATCTTGAGTAAGACTGTGAAATCCGGAGTTATGATGGTCGGGATCATAAGTAAGTATGACCCATCTAGGACCAATGGTTAAAGCTTTTGGAAAAACCAAGTGTGCGAAATCATAGGTATCCTTTGGGGAGATCTATTTGAGATTCGTTTGAGGTAATATAACGAAATGATGCGATTAAGTCCTGGATGGATAGTAGATTGCGTGATGCATATAAGGATTTTAAATTAGAAATAAGTCATTTAAGACGGTAAGAGTCGTTGGACTCGATAAGTGGAATTTCCAGAGGATGAAGAGTTATGACTCTTGGGAATTGTCAAACATTGACATCTTGTGAGTATGTCATCTATAAGGCTTATGGTATCATTCTCTTTGAGGAAATAGGAGTAATATCTTATGTGATACGTTTCGAGGAACGTAGGAATAAGATATTATGGTTGTTCTTGAATCTTAAAGGAGTTAAGTTAGGAATTGTTTAAAAAGATGTGTTAAATTATTCTTGTAAGGATTTTAAGTTAGAGATGGCGTAAGACTAGTCTTACTTTGAGATAAATAATGGAATTGTGTAAAGTACCATTAAGGGAATTAAGGAAGTTATGATTCGAGGTTACTAAGATTTAATATCTGAGTTATAAGAAGTTAATGTGTAAACCTTGGGTTTGTCTATAAAGAGATTGCAGGAGAAATGTGTGTTCTCCTATTGAAGGTGCATTAATATCGTTATGATAATTTTGGGAAACCATTATTCTAAGGTAGACATGATCTTGTGGAGGTAGTAAGAGTTATTACCTGGTATGTTGTGAGAGATAAGATTGTGAGATAAAGATATGGCATAAGGGCCGGTTATGATTAATGATATTAAGTTCAGATAGTAAAGTTGATGTTGAGGCAGGTTCCTCATTGGTGTAATGCAAGTTTCGGGGTCGAAACTTTTCTTAAGGGGGTAGTAATGTAATATCCCATAATTTTTAGTAAGGATATTTGAGTAATTTTCACAACCTTCGTTAATTAATTATTTCGCTTTCAGTGGAGTTTGGATTTTTCGTAACATCCATGATGTCCAAAATAATTCCCTAAGTGGTATAAAATACATTCAATGTATTTTCGGGACTTAGAATATTTGTTTGGATACAAACATATAATTTCCGGGGTTAAAAACCCATACCAAATCTCTGTTCTAAAAAAAATATTGCACGTCACCACCCACGCTCGGAGAGACAACCGCGTGTAAAACTTGTCGGGGGCAGCTGTCGATGTGGTAATCGGGCACGCCTTCCTCTTCCGACCTCGTTGGAGCCATTTAAGGAGCCCAATAATCTGGAAAGGGTTGATGGGCACCCGATCTCTCTTACCCCAGCTCTCCCTCTTAGTTGTCCTTCCCACTGGCAACCCAAATCCGGCGACAAGGCGTGTCGCCGCGAGGCCTCTGCTGCTCGTGTTGTTGATGGTTGCACTTCCCGGCGAAGGTGAGCCACCGACGAGGCACCGCAAAGCCGCTACCGAGTCGCCGTTGTCGCTGACGATCTGCTGTTGATAGTTGTTGTCGCCGCCGCCGTGCTGTCACTGCTGCCCGTAGCCGCCGCTGCTGATGTTCTTCCCGGCGTCGTGGCGCTGCTGGTGGTGGTGGCTGCTCTCCCCGGCGACGAAGCGGCGAGAAGACCAGCGCCGGCGTGGTCGTTGTTGTCGCTGTGCTTGCTGTGTTGGTGTTGTACTGTTGATGCGTTGTGAGGAAGAAGATGAAGCAAGGTGGGGCCCCCCTCCTTTGCTAATCAATTCCTCCCGTATTGGGCCGAGAAGCCCAATAGCCTTTTGTCCAAATTTAACCCGAAATTATACGAGCGGTATAATTTCGATTCCCTTTCATCCGTATTTCTCTTTAGGAAAATTTAATAAATATTTTTATGATTTAAAATCATACAAATTTATTAAATTTAATTCCTTAAGTTCGTCCAGGCAAATTAATTGATAATTAATTAATTTGTTAGTTAGAACGTGATTCGATGGATCGCGTGTGGACTCGTAATCCGTTAGAGCTATCTGAAGCTTAAGCCATATCCTTGGAAAAGATATTTTCGGTAGTCGTCTCGTCTAGATTCATCGCCGAATCTATTCCAGGCAAGTGACGGTTCGCTCTTGCTCATCATTCCATATTTCCATTAATTATCAATTGCTTAATTGTTAATTAATTTGGATTGATTATCGTTCATGTCTGGAACATTTTTATGAAATTACTTTTGGAAGATAAAATGAACATTATAATAGGTTGTATATCTGTTAGAACAACGCTATTATATATATATGATCTAGATTGAAATATATCTAGGATGTTGGCCTTAATGGCTTTATTATGATTGACTGTTCTGAATTGTTTAGTTAGAACGAGTTTTCGCAGGAACGCTACTTGGTATCTCCTTGTGAGTACTAGTCGTTTCTTTATAACCAAGTGGATGGGATGTCCAGGCCCCAACACTTCTCTTTGGTCATGACCATTCCCTGTCCGTGTACAGGGAAGGTGCACACAGCTGGTGCCACTCTCTGGGATTTAGTCCCAACTCTTTATATCTCAATATCCAGCGTGGATGAGATTCTAAAAGCTTGAAACGTGAATGATCGTTTTGGAACTAAATAAGATAAGTGCCCGAGTGCACATAATTAATATATCATTGACGAGTAGTGCAGCTAGGTAATAGTGCAGCTAGGAAACTCGTCCTGATTTTGATCAGAGTACGTTCTCTTTCCAATCTGAATTCGCTTTATGCGGTGAGGTTGGTCGTGAACCGAAACATCTAGTCAGTTTTTAAACGCATGTATGTGAAACTATAATGTTCCAGACATTTGTCATGCTTCCGATAAGACTCACTCTTTTGGAGTCTTCTCTTGGATTAATTCCTATAAGACTCATTTCCGTTGGAGTCTTCTCTTGATCATGTCTTTTGATATATTCCAGTAGAAGTATGGTGGTTGGCTATCGTTATCGGTTATTATCCGAGAAACGATGAGTCTAACCTAATACGACTACTTAGAACCACTCTGCTTTGTACCCTTGCGTAGTCTTTCATTAGACTAACCAACCGTAATTGTTCTCTGCATGGTTGGCTGGTGTCATCCGTTCGATTCGGCACATCAGATAAGTTGCCACTCCACAAAGGCTAAGAACGACTATGACGGGAGGTGTTTTTGACAAGTTTATCCAGGTTGAGAACCTTGGCGTTAATCGCAGTGATCAAGACTTGTTTTATCTTTAAAAGACTTCCGCTATGCTTTAATTACTTTGATGACAATGTTTTATCCTACGGGGATTGTGTTGTAATCCCACGACATATGTTTTAAAGATGGTTGTTGATTATATAAAAGTTGTTTATGATTTGTATAATCCGGTTTAGCCTTGGGTGGTTTCGGAGGTGAAATTCGAGATCACTGGCGGTAATACCCTTTCCAATTGGGTTAAGAATTTGGGGGTGTTACAAACTATATGAAATATAATGAAATACTATAGTTTATAAGTCTAAGTATACTAGATTTCATGAAATACTATAGTACATAAGTGTAATTATATGAAATTTAATGAAATACTATAGTATATAAGTGTAACTATATGAAATATAATGAAATACTATAGTATATAAGTCTAAGTATACTAAATTTAATGAAACACTATAATATATAAGTCTAGGTATACTAGATTTAATAAAATACTATAGTACATAAGCGTAACTATATGAAAAATAATGAAATACTATAATACATAAGTGTAACTATATGAAATTTAATGAAATACTATAGTACATAAGTGTAACTATATGAAATTTAATGAAATACTTTAGTATATAAGTCTAAGTATACTAGATTTAATGAAACACTATAATATATAAGTCTAAGTATACTAGATTTAATGAAATACTATAGTACATAAGTGTAACTATATGAAATTTAATGAAATATTATAATACATAAGTGTAATTATATGAAATTTAATGAAATATTATAGTATATAAGTCTAAGTATACTAGATTTAATGAAACACTATAATATATAAACGTAACTATATGAAATATAATGAAATACTATAGTACATAAGTTTAATTATATGAAATTTAATAAAATACTATAATATATAAGTCTAAGTATACTAGATGTAATGAAATACTATAGTACATAAGTGTAACTATATGAAATATAATAAAATACTATAGTATATAAGTCTAAGTATACTAGATTTAATGAAATATTATAGTACATAAGTGTAACTATATGAAATACTATAGTACATAAGTGTAACTATATAAAATATAATGAAATACTATAGTATATAAGTCTAAGTATACTAGATCTAATGAAATACTATAGTATTTCATTAAATCTAGTATACTATAGTATATAAGTCTAGTATACTTAGACTTATATACTATAGTATTTCATTAAATATAGTATACTTAGACTTACATACTATAGTATTTCATTAAATTTCATATAGTTACACTTATGTATTATAGTATTTTATTATATTTCATATAATTACGCTTATATACTATAGTATTTCATTAAATCTAGTATACTTAGACTTATATACTATAGTATTTTATTATATTTCATATAGTTACACTTATATACTATAGTATTTCATTATATTTTATATGTACGGACTCGTATTAAAATTTATACAAAATTATAGTAGAAAAATGCAAAAAAAAAAAAAAAATCACTACAATGCGCTATATGCCGGACACCAAATTGTAAAAAAAATGGGTAGAAAGGCTTTGTTTTTTGGGCTTTTGGAGGGGCAAACGATGTCCGTTTTGGACGAATTTTATATGTACGGACTCGTATTGAAATTCTCTACATGATTATGGGGCAATTTTTTTTTTGTGTGTATGTGCGTTAAACCTTAACGCACAGCTACATTGCCATACGTTAAGGCTTAACGCACAGCTACAGTGTCATTCTGGATATTTTTTCCACTTTTATTCCAGTTTTGTCCCTTGTACGTTAAGCCTAAACGCACCAGCCTGTACGTTTAGCCTTAACGCACAAAACGGTTTGCATATAGACAGCGTTTCATTTGCATATAGACTGACCCTATAATAATAGATAGATTTGAATGATTGAAAATGGCAATCTGCCATATCATGCAAAGTACCTTGTTTGACCACAATTTTTTTTTTTTTTGTCGGAGCCGGGTGTCGGGCCACCAAAGTGAACCCACTAATCCCGGCCCATGACCGCTAGTCCTTCACGTCATGATCCTTGGTTAAATCGCGAGAGTTTTATCCTCAAAGTGATGCTGACCCGTTTCAAACCCGGGGGGATTTGCACCCCATAATCTACTCCCCCAATATCACGCTGGACTACGCTCCCGGGACTGTTTGACCACAAATTTTGCTTAGCTTGTCATATTAATATTACGAGAATACGAGTGGTTTGCAATTTGCATGGTCCGTGCCTTGCATTCTGGTTTGGGTCCCACACCCGTCAAAACTTAAACTGATTTATTTTTATAGGAGGGCATAAAATCATTATGATTGAAAGGGGAACTAAAACTCATAATCTTATAACTAATAATATATCACTCATGATGCAAACGTGATAATATATTTTAAAAATATATGAAATAAATATGTGTTGTAATTTAACCATTTTTCCCTTTTAATTAGTTATAATTAATTTAAACTTATATTTTCTTTGAAAAGTTATTTGTATGAAATTTCTATTCCCATTTTTTTTACAAATTCGCGTATATAGTTTTAATTCTAATCATGTAAAAAACTTATCACCATAAGTGTTAAGATATTAAATTTATAATTTATCAGATTAATTTTTCTAAATATTTAATAATATTTAAAATTTAAAATTTATTAACCAAGCCAGTACATGGTACGTGGACATATGCTAGTCTTTTACAAATGAAAAAAAAAGAATTTGCATAGATTGTATTAATATGTGCAACTTTCAATAACATACCTCATAACTCAAAATTCACCAATAAATCATCACTTAAAACTTTAAAATAACAAATATATTTTAATAAAAATTAAAACTATGATATCGCTTATTTCAGAGTATTTAGTTAGGGATAATGGGATGATTTGTTAATACAACATAATATTTTTTTGTAAAAGATCCTAATATTAATTTTAAGTTAGTAATGTTCATGATTACTATAATATGTGTTTTCAGATTAGTATTGTTTTTTTCCGTTAAACAACATTAATATATCCAATTAAGTGTCAGAATAATAGGTAGAATAAGAATAAAAATAAGGAAAGATGACCTCAAATAATACAAATTACTAAAAACAAGTAAAAATAATATTAATTTAATGAATTATAAATTGATGTACAAACTATACATGTATTTATCAATAATACTACGAGACTATTTTCTGATGAAAATTTTGGTAAGTTCGATGACGTGACACTGAAAAAAGCTGATCAGGTGAGAATTTAATTAATAATATATATTTTAGTATAAAAAACAATAAAAAAAACCAAGATAAAAAAAATATAATAGTACAAGACATTTACAAATTTTCTTCATTATTTTTTTAAAATTTTTTCTTGGGTTTTTTCATTACTTTTTAATTAAAATACATATTGTTAAATTTCACCTAATCAACTTTTTTCGATATCATGTCATGAAAATCGCTGAAAATTTTGTCTAGAAAATAGTCTAGCACTATTATTGAAAATTCATATATCAATTTACAATTTTAAAGTTAGTATTAATTTTTGGTGATCTCCAATATAATATCCCTAAACAATTGAATGAGTATGCATGTCTTTGTTAAAAATTGAGTCATTTTGCCAAATCTTAATTTGACATTTGGCTTATTGTAAATTTGACATGTGTATTTTTACATTTTATAAAATTTTCTTAGGCCTATTACATTTCCCGCCACCGCTCCACATCCTTTACAAATGTCTTTTCAAAACACTCATCATAGAATTAAGTTATTCTATATATTGATATTGTTTATGTATTTCCCTTTTTATATATTAATCTATTACTATATATTAAAGCTCTCCATTTTTGAGTTTTTAGAACGATTCTGGTCTTACCATGCTTATGTGTCAATTTATAGGTAATTTTCTTTTAAAAATTTTAAGATTAATTTATTTTAACCCAAAAATATTTTAAATAAAATCTTATCTAACAAACTTTGAGATTTTAGCATTAATATTAATCTTTTAATAACTTTTTGATTTGATAAATGAAGCTTTTGACTAAATATGTAATTTTAAAATAAAGAGCAAATTCAAATATATGATGTCGTTTAAAATTATACCTTCTAATCATATTATTCAATATAAAAAATAAAGTATCAATACAATCTTTGTCATTGAATTAACGTGTATAAATCTACCACTAACATAATCATTGATAAACTCATGTTTTAAATGTTATGCATTAGATAAGTTGAAACAATAAATCAGTTATTAAATTTATATAAACCGAAATAGTATTAGCATTTATACAAACTGAAAGAAGAAAAATATATCTAATATAGTATTAATTAATATATATTTTTTATTCATGTTAATTATCTCATAAGTGAAAAGTATCGTAATCTTAATTTATCCAGTTAACAAAATCTTCACCCTACAAGATACGGTATCTCATAAATATTTGAATATAAGGCTCATACCATATTATAATTGTAAATATGATCCACTAATTTTGTTATATCCCACTTCTCTTCTTATTACCTTACATATAATGTGTAACATGGGGAAAAAATCCATTTAGGTTTTATATAGCTTTAGATAAAATCTGAATTATTATAATGTATTTTAATGCTTATTGATGATGATCTGTGTTTGAGTAATTTGCTATTTGAATTATATTATCCTTTTTGAATTATTAAGAGATAATTCAAAATTTATAGGTAAGATTAAGGCAATAGAACAAGAATGTATAAATTTGTGTAACTAATTTTATTAATGAGAAAACTCTCATCTTTTATCCATTTTTTATTTTTCATCCTATTTATATATCACTTTAGTTATCCACCGATCATCACCATAAATATCTATTATCTATTATTATATATATATTAAAGTTCTCCCATTTTGAGCTCTTAAAACGCTTCTGAACCGACCATATCTACATGTCATTTTCTCATTTGTAATTTTTTTTATTTTTTTTCTTCACTTTATATAATTTTTTTATATTTTGTAGAGTCGGTTATGATTCAATCTTAAAGCCAATTTAAAATTTAAAATTTTGAAGTCTTGAATCAAATATTTATGACTTCTTTTAATCATCAACGTGATAATCTGCTATTGTGTTTATATTTTGAATTGCAATCTAATTTAATTTGAATCAATAGTTATTTCAGAATATTAAAGAATTATATATTAAATCCAAACATAAATTGAGTTGATCTCTTTTAATTATATGATTTATATTTGGGTTTTTTAGTCTTTTTCAAAACAGTTTTGTATAATATTTCAACAAATAATAAATATTATATTCTGTTACAAATTTGTGGGTAGGTGAAATTTTATCATTCTATCTATATATATATATATATATATATATATATTAAATCTATTATTTTTGAGTCACTATTTTCAGGCCCATATTTGTAAAGCGAGATAATTTTCATTGATTAAATTTACTTAGATTTGTTTATAAAAAATCTTCATTAAAATCACTATGTCTTTATTGTACTAATAATTTAGAAAATTTCAAAGTAACAAATCTTTTAAAAAAATCTATAATAAATCATTTTCTTCTCACCTTTTAGATTTTAACAAAGCATCTTAACAATTGTTTACATACACGAACTTATATATCATTTGTATCCAAAAGCATTAAAGCACCCATTCTTGAGAAACTAATATGTTAAAGTATTGTTTTTTTGTTTTCTTATTTTTTTATAGCAATAAATTAGCAAATATTAAATTAACAAATCTTAACAAAATTTACACCAATAAATCTTAGCAAAATATGAATCAACAAATCTTCAAAAATTTAATGATTTATAATAAATAATTGTTCACACTAATAGATTAGATCACACATAATTCATTAATTTTGAAGATTTGTTGATTCATATTTTGTTAAGGTTTATTTATTTATTTATATATCTATATTAAAGCTGACTCTTTTTAAGTCACCAAAGTATTTTTAGGCTCAAGTTGTTAAGGTTTTATTTTTTTCCCTTTTATTATTATTATATATTAAAAATCACCAAAATATAAATTAACAAAAAACCTTAACAAGATTTTCAAATTAATTACCTCTAAATTTTAAAATTTTATCAAATCTTGACCAAAATCTCATCAAACTAACTTATTTTTGCAATAATTGTTAACGTAATTTTCTATTTGATGGAAATGTAAATGTGATACATATATTTTTGTTAATGCAACAATAGTATTAATTGGCATTTAACATCATCAAAAAAAATAATTAATTAATTAATTTAAATATTAAATTTTGTATAAGGTTAGGTTATATACTTAACTTTAGATACCATATATTTTAATGATTTTTTTGGTAAATATCACGAATTAGTGACAAACTATTAGCAAATTAAATGAACCCATGTAAGTTAATTAGTATATTGACATAGCAACAAGATTAGTGAACCCACTTAAGTTAATTAGTAACAGCCTTTAGATAGCATATATTTTTAATGACTTTTTATTTACTTACAATGCATTCACATTTTGAATTTTAAATAAACCCACGTAACATTGATAGAAATAAAATCCACTTGATAGATTTCACATTTTCAATATTTAATTATTATTTATGAACTTGAAATAATTGATGATGAATAAAAAATATGTATGAAAATATCAATATACTATTTGAAATATAATTCAATTGGATTTTATTTGATTCTGCAATTGAGTTAATTTAGTTTATTAATAATTATGATAATATAAATGCCCAACATATATATATAATAATAAAACAATGAGTATATTAATATGATTTTATTTTCAATAATATCATCTCAATGTCTAAAATCTGAATTGAATATTACAAAAGTTTTTTTTTAAAAAAAAACTAACAAAAGTAATATTCTATCAACAAACTAAGAAGTTTTAAAAATAATATAGATCTAAACATATCATCAGTAACATATTATTGAAAGATTGACAAATAACATCGTACTAACCTATTGAATTGAAGAAAAAAATAGTATATTTCGATTCATAAATTCAATCTCGGATACTATTTCACTCTAAATATACAAAAAAAATTGTTCTTGAGAATTGGTTAAGTAACATGTACAATCATAATTTTTACATATATTTCGAGTGAATTTTTTCCTATAATGTTATATATATAAATCCAATCACTTTCTTTCTATTAGTATGTAAATGTTTGGAAAAAATCTAATATAACTACATGTCAGTATATTCTCATTTCATATATATCTTATCTTTTATAATCACGTAGTCATTAATTTGTATTCATGTAACGTTTATTCGTATACTAAAATTTTCTTTCATAAATATAAGTCGGCTCGTGCCATGCACGAGGGTTTAAACTAGTTAAAATAAAAACAACTAAAATTTTATTTAAAAAAATATACTCCGTATTATATTTTGTAGAATATCGCGTTCCATGCACGGACTACACTAGTTGATATTATTTAAAGTTATTTTTTTATTAAATAAAAAATGCTCAAAATAAGTATTATTTTTATGGGTCAATAGTAGACCTGCCAAAAACCGACCCAACCTGAAAACCCGACCGACCCGAAAGGAACCGAATCCGACCCGAACGTCACTGGGTCAAGAAAGACCCGAACTCGAAGGACCCGAACCCAAACCCGAACGCAAATCCGAGCTCGCGGGTCCCCTTAATTTTGTATATTTTATTTTATTTATATTAAATATTTTAATAAACTTTATTAAATAATGATATAATATTAATTATATTATTATAATTATTTTTATAAAGTTAAAATTCATAATAATAATCATAAAAAAAAGACATGTTCGACCCGCTGAGTCAACCCGAACCCGATCCAAAATTTTTATCAACCGATCGATCCGAACCCGATTTAACTTGAACCCGACATGACCCGAACCCGACCCAATTGACAGGTCTAGTCAATAGACAGAAAAATGATTAACCTCAGTTGTTGACAACTCTTTCTTGTTATTAGGGTTTTAGTTGTAGTTGTAAACCCCTCCTTTGTATTGCAGTATGATTCTAGTGATGGGTCAATTTGCGTTGAGGGGTAGCTGTTAGCTTTCAATTGGCTTAAAATATTATTCCGTTGATCAACGATCCAGGCGTCTTCTTTTTAGTCCTATTAATTGCATTCGCAAACTGTGGAAGGTGAACAAGTCTCTCCTCCATAATCATTCAAATTCCAAGCTCCACCGGCCAGTCGTGCCGCTATTCACTTTGACTGGTTGGTTTCCTTGCTCGTATCTTCATTACAACGTTTGGGATTTTTTCAATTTCTAATCTTTTGGGTGTAGTGGCTCGTTTTCGGAGTCAATTCTCTTCAATTCTGCCGGAGTTTGGCGATTTTAGGGATTAATTATACAAATTTCAGTTGCACTTCTAAATTCCGTGTTTTTATTGAGTTTTTTGGAGCTCGGTTTTGTTAAGTGTGTGCAGTTATTAATGCTCATGTACCTTTTTATTTATCTATAGCTATGAAATTGCGCGAAAGTTTGGTATTTGAGGGGCGAGGAGTTGTGATAATTTTGCTTTAGTAGATTTGTGGGATTAGTGGTGGAATGGATTCAAACGGTGTTGATCATTTAGTACCCCTGTTAGGAGAAAGTGGAGGGCATTTCGGTGGAAAGAGTTTGCGGATTGATTATGAACAGGGCATTGATTGCAGTGAACCAGTTGTTGCGGAAGCCGAGTTCTCGGAAAGATCTGAGAGGAGAAATGAGCTTCCAAACGAATCCTTTGATGTAGAGGCTTCTCTTCTAGAGCAGCAAGTTGGTGATGAGATAATAATTTCGGATGAGCAATCTGAATCGAGTAATAAGGTCTCAGATATGGGATGTAATTTGGATAATAAAGATTCAGATCAATGTTTTAGCAATGCTAGCAATCCTCAGGATGAAGACGTCATTACTAGTCTTGGCGGTGGAGGAGGACACATTGTGGGCTCGATGAGACAGTCTTCAGCTTCAGAGTTATGCAGATCAGAGGAGTGGACCTCCTATGGCTCACCTCGTAAAGGTATGTGCTTTTGATTGCTGTCTTCTTGTCGCTGTTGTAGAAATAATCTGCAAAAGGTAAATTATGATTTGGATGATGAGGAATTAGTATTTACGTGATTTGGTGTAGTTTATGTTATCCATCTTGAATTGCCAAAGAAAATGTAGGTGCGCTAGGTAGGTATGATTTCACATGAGAAAATCATTTGCATTGGTTTTGAATCTGATGAACATGCTTAAAGTTTTCTTTCGGGCTCTGGCTGTCATTTGTGGTTCTTACCCGAGGTATTTACAGGCTAAACTAATGATGTTCTAGTAGCTAAAAAAGATAGTGGAGCTCCAGAAATGGGGAGATCAGTTGATCTTTTAGCTATTCAGGGAAATGATTGATATTACTTGTACCTTTCTATGGATTTGTATATATAAATTTTATGCTGTATAGTATTTCCACTGATGCGAAAGAATCTCCATGAAGGGTTGGATCACTGTATAACAGCACCTATTGGATTTGGCACTATGGGAGTTGGCAAAAGTTCACTGCTTGAAAGTCACCCACCTTCTTTCTCCAGGAGTAAGACTGAAAAGGAGAGTCCAAGGCCTGATCTAAAATTAGATAGGCTCTCTGAGCGTGAAAAGGTGAATACTTTAGGCCTTGTATTTGTCATGAATCCTACACTTTGTTCTTGTACATAATCCTTTTTCTTCCTTTTAGAAAATGGAAATCTGTAAACTTTTTTTCAGTAGATAGTCTGACGAAACATAGTTGAACAGATTCTGCTGTTACAAAAATATGACCTCTTTGCACGGGGAATTTGGTGCATGTAACGTGAATGTTTTGGAATGAGTTCTTTTGGAGAAGAAGAAGTGCATTTTCCCAAAATGTTTCATTGCATAGTAATGAGCAATTATTTATATTATATTGTACTTTGCTAATATGCTAGGTTCTTCAATGACTTGATTTCATATATTTTTTTGTCAAACATAGTAGACCATGTGTTTGCTGCTGATATGAGTGATAGGTAAACTTGCATTAATATTATATATAGCTTTTTTCCCTTGTTGATAGCAACTGCTGAATGTCTCTTTTCAGAAAAAGTTGATTGTGAATTTAGTTAAGATACAAAAGGATGGAACAGTAGAAGTTGATTTAGAAAAAAGTGCTCCTGTAGCATCAGAGTTGTTGGAGCTTCAAGCCATTGAGAGTGCACCAATAGCTGTTGAGGATACTCCTGTGGAGCTAAACAAATCTATTCCAAGGCTAAATATTGCTATTCTTGTGGTTGGCACAAGAGGAGATGTGCAAACATTTCTGGCCATGGCAAAGAGATTGCAGGTGAGCCCAAATTCAGTTTTTGAAAAGAATTCATTCTTGTGAGCAGCACAAGGAAATGTTTGTAGTATAATTATTGATAGCGATTGGACTTTCTGGACATTCAGGAGTTTGGTCATCATGTGAGATTGGCCACTCACCTCAACTTTAGAGACTTTGTCAAATCAGCTGGTGTAGAATTCTTCCCTTTGGGTGGTGATCCTCGAGTTCTAGCAGGATGTAAGAACTCTTAAATCTCAATACAAAGTTGCCTGAATTTTCTTATTGCTTTTTTATTTTTTTTGGGGGTGTGGGTGGGAGTATGGGTTGATAGGAGGTGAGCAGATTATTTAAAAGGCTTGTTTTTATTGTCCTATGCTGTTAAACATCGCTCTTAGAAACTCGTGGCACGATTTTGTTTCGCTAATCAGCTTACACACTAAGTTGTGACCAGAAATGACAAGATCACAATAATTTAGAAATTAGAAGTGTTTATAGAACCACTGGCACTGAAGGCTATAAGCCAAAAATCTTAATAAGATACTGAAGGAAATTGATCATTTTTGTATTTTATCACTATAATGAGTCAGGTGTTCAAATTGCATCATTGACCATAGAGAGGTGTTTGTAGTTATGATTGTCGGTAATGTCTTGACGAAAAAAGGATAGGAAAACGTAACTGCAGTTATATGACAGAGAAATAGTATTTGACACGAACGGGTTATAGACCAATGCTTTCTCACCCGTCCAGATACAGGGCACCATCAAGTGCAGCCATCTAGCTGGTTGCCATGAAGTGGGAGCAAACCTAGTGCTCTGCTAAAGAAATCAAATCATCGAGCTGTTTCAGAAGAATGCTCTTCTTTTCCCCTTGTAAATTATTTGCAATGTAATTAGCCTAAAGTGACATCTTGCTAATCCAAATTTCTTTTCTCACTTCCTGTCAATTTTTACTCTGATGTTCAATATTCTACTTATCATGGTGTTAGCTGGCATTGTATCTACCTATAGTGTATTAAATACAGAGTAATATTTTTTTACCCTTGTCACTTCATCAGATATGGTGCGGAATAAAGGGCTCATTCCATCTGCACCAGGAGATATATCAACTCAAAGGAAGCAACTAAAAGCCATAATCGAGTCTCTTTTGCCTGCATGCACAGAACCCAATATAGAGACAGGTGCACCTTTTAAAGCACAAGCAATTATCGCCAATCCTCCAGCTTATGGTGAGTTGAAACTAAGGAATCCATATTATTTTTTGTTTTGCCACTTTACTATCTAAAATTTTGAGGACATTATATCTGGATAATAACTTTCTTATATGGACACAGTTGTGTGGATACCTGAAGGCCTTCTACTTCATTGCATTAATTAGTTCTTTCTTTGCAGGACACACTCATGTTGCTGAAGCTCTTGGAGTTCCTCTTCACATATTTTTCACTATGCCTTGGACGTGAGATTCTTTTTATTTTCCCATTACATGTTGAACTAAACTCCTATGTTAAATTTTGTTATGGGTGACTATTCATTTTGGTGTCATGTGTTTGCGATCATATGCACCATGTCAGAGTTGCAGACACATACTTGTTGAATTGTGGGTTTCCCCTTTCAATCAGCATCAGCAGAATAACTTGCTTTTTGTTCTATCTTCAAGAGAACTGATAGATTTCCAAAGAAAAATAGCTGTAACAAAAATTCTACCTTCATACTGAACTTCAATAGTTATATGATGTGCAACCCAGAGGATGTTATTCAGTTGTATATGCTATTTGATATCCCAATTCTTTGTCTTTGTTAGAATGAGATAGATAGTGCAAGTCAACAGATGTGAACTCTTATTAATCTTGCTTCTATAATGGCAGGCCAACATATGAATTCTCTCACCCACTTGCACGTGTACCTCAAAGTGGCAATTGGGTAATTTCTGGATGATCATTCTGTCTGCCGCATTTCTTCCTTTAGCTAACTAACTCATTCTTTATTGTCATCCAAATTGGAAATGATGCAGCTTTCATATATAATTGTTGAGTTGTTGGTATGGTGGGGCATACGGAGCTACATCAATGACTTCAGAAAAAGAAAATTGAAGCTGCCTCCAATTGCATACTTCAGCATGTACCGTGAATCAATATCTCATTTGCCAACAAGTTACATATGGAGCCCACATGTGGTGCCAAAACCACAAGGTGTGGAACTCTTTCTCCAAATAGAATCCCAATATGCTCATGATTATAATTTAGTGACATTTAATAACATTTTTTTACATGATCAATGATTGGCAGATAATTTAATGTTTCTTACTTCTCTATTTGCAGATTGGGGACCCCTAGTTGATGTTGTCGGTTATTGTTTCCTTAATCTTGGATCAAAGTATAAACCTCAAGAAGAGTTTGTTGAGTGGATCCAGAAAGGGCCAAAACCAATATATATAGGGTTTGGGAGCATGGTAATCTTTTTCTCTACACAAAATAACATCCTCAACTTCTCTGTCTTACTTCTGTGGTTATTACTATAGCAGTCACATCTTTCTGGCCTATTCCCTGTTGCAGATTTTCATTTTTTCTATATTCTCTTGAGCTTCTGTTTCCCTGATTCTTTAACAAGTTGTTGAATGGATATCAATGTAAACAGTCTTATTGACTTGTTAGACTTTCAAGTTTAGAAATTCTTTACTTTTATTGATCAGTGTACTGTGTATCAAACCATGCCAACCTATGAGCTTTTTCCTAGAAAGCTGACTTCTTTGGGTTGGTGAATCCCAAGAAGTTAGGAAAAACTTATGTTTCTGATATTTATGGCTTAACTAATGTTGTTTATTACTAACTGTACTTCTTTTCATGTACAGCCGCTTGAAAATCCTAGAAAAACTACGGCAACCATTTTGGAAGCTTTGAAAGAGACAGGACAGCGGGGAATTCTCGACCGTGGCTGGGGAGACCTCGGTATATGTAAGTATCTCCATCCCAGTTTGATCTTGTGTCTTCTTCCAAACCTTCTGTTTACCAATTTAATCTCAATGATATGGCTTCTGTTGCTAATGTAATTCTTAACTGGATGATGCATGTAATCATAATATTTGATATCCTACACACTGC
This sequence comes from Rheum nobile, assembly GCA_027886185.1. NCBI lineage: Eukaryota > Viridiplantae > Streptophyta > Magnoliopsida > Caryophyllales > Polygonaceae > Rheum > Rheum nobile. The sequence continues at coordinate 464,682 of WOAB01000207.1, read as the reverse complement.
TGTTTCTCATATTGCTTTTTTGCAAGTACGGTAACCACATATTTGTTTGCCATAGCAGCATCAATCATATCTTGTGAGGGTTTTTTCTCATCTAAATAGTCCGTTGGCATCCTTGTGTACTTGTAACAGTTAATTGCATTGCTATAAGCTCTCTATTCTAAAAAAGTACCAATTTCATGATTTGCATTAGATAGATGGCTTCTCGGCTATCTGATACAAAGGGGTTGAGTTTTTATTTTCCTCTTTCAAAATGGTCCTAGTGTTACTTTCGTCGTGTTTGTCTGCTGAATTTCCTGAGCTGTCACATTTACTTTGTTCACTTTTATTCTCTAGCATATTCATAAAATCAGTGTCATTGTACTTGTGTGTTGAAATGATCTTGTCTAGTAATTGATGAATTTAACTTGCATTGCCAACTGAAAATCGAATGACTTGCAGTTTCAGATTTGCCGGACAACATCTTCCTCATTGAAAATTGCCCTCATGATTGGCTGTTTCCTCAATGCTCTGCTGTGGTGAGTGAGTTGATCTTTAGATTCATGTATATGCAAATTTTGATAAGAAACACATGACAATTCCGCATTTATAATTTCATATCTTTTTAAAAAAAAAATATTGCTCTTAATCTAACCTACAACTTGCATTTCTGAGAGCCCTAGGGGGGTGAACTGCTTTTGTTTTTGAAGTCATATAATACAATAATGGTCTATTTAATAAATATTAATCATTTCTTAAATTGCTAATAGAGCACTGGTTTTTGGAAATTGCAGGTTCATCATGGTGGTGCTGGAACCACAGCGACTGGATTAAAGGCTGGGGTATGTTCAATTAATCTAGTGATACTCCCGAATTTTAAGTAGCTCCGGTAGCGTGAAGATTTCCAATAACTAGGATTAGTGGCTGAAACCATAATTTGATTTTACAACGGGTAATTAAATTCTATCTTAAATTGCAGTGTCCAACAACTGTAGTTCCATTTTTCGGAGATCAATTCTTTTGGGCTGATAGAGTTTATCAGAGAGGACTGGGACCCGAACCCATACCTATCTACCAGCTCAGCGTCGAAGCCCTATCAAATGCTATAAGATTTATGCTCCAGCCGGAGGTAATCTTGATACTGTCGTTTCTCGTGCTACAAGATGCCACTTTGTATTTGTAACACGATTCCTAACTCAGGTGAAATCTCGGACTATGGAAATAGCAAAGCTAATAGAGAACGAAGACGGTGTAGCTGCAGCAGTTGACTCGTTTCACCGACACCTACCTCCCGAGCTACCGTTGCCTGCCTCGCCTTTACTAGATGACGACGGCTCAAACTCGTTGCAGTGGCTGTTCAGTAAGATTGGAAACTTGTGTGGTCTTGCGTGTTCATAGGCTTCATTCACTACACTCCCATATGGTGTTGTACAGATCTAGTCTCATCCCCATTTTTTTCTCTTGCAAGTTTGGTTTTGTGTTATTTCATTCATTTGGTCATCAATGAGTTTTTGAGTAAGCATGTATCAGTATCACCATTATAGCATTAGTTTGGATCAAGGAGAAGAAAAGGGTTTGTCATTATTAGTGTATATTATTAACATATATACTTCATTAGTCGTTTGTCGTGAGATTCATTATCCTTGAGACTACAAAAAAAAAAAAAAAAAAAGAGTAGGCAGAGTTGGTTGAGAGCATGTCCTTGTAAACGAATGTCAAAAACATTTTGAGTTCATTGTTGTCATTTTTACATTCTTCTATCCTTCGTATAAATGCATGTCTTGTCACAAACTTGTTATCAGTTATCTTTTGCCCGGTAATTTGTCTTATAAATGGTTGAATTAGCATGTCAAATTACTTTATTGAACCATGTAACAATTGGTGCTTCACATAAGTTTTCAAAGTTTGTCTGCTTAAGAAAACTTAATTTACTCCTGTTGAAAGGTACCTAGCATGTTCTGAAATCTTCTATTTGGGGGTGGGCTTTTTTTTATCCATAATACAAAACTCCTTAATTTGTAAATGTTATATGAAATACTAATATGAGAAGGTTTGATTAGAATTAGCAAAGAGGGAGTACGTTATATTCCTTGTTGAAGGTAGAATCTTCATATACAAAGAAACCTCTTTACAAACATTGGGCAAAAATTCCAAAAAATAGCAATAGAAAGAGGCCAATTTGAAAGCAACTCATCAAAAAGGGAATTTTCCCCCAAAATGGGCACATTTTTAGACTTTATTCTCACACTAGGTTCGTATATAAACAAATTCTCAAAATAGGCTGGCTTATTAGCTTCGGGCTAAGTCGTTATGTTGCATAGAGACTATTCTTAAGATAGTCGCGGTATAATACATCGACTTAGGCGAAGCGAAAGTTTTTTTTTTTTTTTTAAATAGAGTCGCTATTCTACACTGCGACTCACTATTTTTTTTATAAAAAAACAAATATTCACTAACCAGCGAGAGTAGGTTTGAGGTCTCCAGCAATGGCGGTCCTGCTAGCGTGCGCCGCCTTCCTGGTGTTCATTCCGGAAGTTTCCGCCGTCCGATACATCGTCGGCGCTAACATGGGCTGGTCTCCCAATGTTAACTACACCATCTGGGCCAAAGACAAGCATTTCTACCTCGACGATTGGCTCTGTATAAATTCCCCTATTTCCCTTTCTTCTTCTTTCAATTTCGGCTGATTTCGTTTGAATTCTTGAACGGTTTCTTCGATTTCGTTTGAATTCTTGAACGGTTTCTTCAATTGGAGCTTATTAATTGCTTTTCAAATCTGCATTTGTCTTGATACTGTATAGATCTAGGGTTCTTGATACCAGAATTGCTGTGAGCTGGTTTCTACCGAAATTTGTTGCATGACAAGGAAATATAATTGGTACTGAAGATTTTGAGTCGAATTTGCTAAAAAATAATAATTGATTTTTAGTTTCTTATACTGGAATTAGGTTAGATTAGTTAGTTGTTGAATGAAAGTTATGTGCTTTTGTAATGGTAGTGGGTCCTTGTTCTATGCAGCGATTCTATTTTTTTTTTAAAATAAAAAAGAATCGCTATTTTGCCCAACGATTTTATAATTTTTTAAAAAAAATCGCCTGCCTATTTTCAGAATTAATTTCAACTCAAGCCTAATTCAAGTATAAATTTGAAAACAATGCCTAGTTTGGAAAAAAATTCCATCAAAAAGAATCTCTTCTTAGGCTTTTATGGGATGCTGTCCAAAATTGTTCCTTGATCAGGTCGGGGAGTTCCCCAAAATGCATTTATTGGAATCGCAAATTGATGCCAAATTGAGAAGAAAAACTGTCTGTTGTTGTTGATAGTGATTTCCATTTTCGAGGAAGTCCAAAACAGAAGAAGAAATTGGGGTAAAAAATGTGCTTTGGTGAAAAGTGAAAACCGTGGAGAAATTTGAGGATCAGTATTTGTTCTTGGAGTATCATCTGAAGACAAGGGAACGAGGGAAAATAACTGAGGGCAATAAATGCAATTTCTATAAACCAAAAGAGATGTATCTTGTGGGAAGAATACATAATATGTAATGTAATGTGACTTGAAAAGATATTTTGTTGTTCAAAACTGGAAGCGGACCCAGGGGCGGACGCAGGATTGTAGTTCAGTAGAGGCTAAAATCTTGAAGAGTAAAATATTATCGTCTACCTTACACAAAATCCTAAACCGTAATTTTTAATTCTACCATCTATTTTACACAAACAATCTCAATTTGAAACAACAAACTCTATATCCAAACTTTAAATAAAATTTTACTCAAAATTGACCAAAAATTACACAAATTAAACAAATTTCATCATTACAGACTACTTTCACTGTGTAATCTCAGAAAATTTGTATAAAAATTAATTTATAAAATTTACAAATCCATAAACCCTAAATTTTGAAAGAAGGATAAATATAGTGAAAATATTACATATCTTATTGAAAAATTGTGTGCAAATTTGGATCAATTTTTAGTATTTTTGAGAATTATGCATAATAAATCCTATGTAAAAAATATTTTTAAAATTGGAAAACTACAAAAATTAGTTTAAAATTTTTGAAGAATTTTTTTGGGAAAAAAAATATAAAAACTTTGGGTGAGGGAAAATAAATCCCGTATAAATTTAATATTTTTTTCATTTTTTTTTCAAAATTCCAGTGGGGGCTACAACCCCCACTGGGCCCCACCTGCGTCCGCCCCTGAGCGGACCTCAATAAATGCAATTTTAAATGTTTTTTTCTTCATTTGATAAGGTAAGGATTAGGTTGACGCCGATATTTACTTGGAAAATCAGCCTATAACATTCTTACGGATAAAAACATTAAGTTCTAAGTTTGTCATGATATCCTCTAGTTAATTAATGTGACTAAGATTTGTAATAAAGTCAGCCACAAAGTTCATTTCACGAAAGGTATGATTAATCTGGACTGTCACAAAAAAAATTATAGCAAAATTAGATATCGCCGTATCGGAGATGATAATCACGATCTTCCAAGGATAATCTCACGTTCTTTTAAAAACATTGACAATTATCAGGTTATCACTATCTATTTCATTTTTTCAAATTGTTGTTTTGCTTTTAGAAGGGCATTTTGAAATGCCATCGCCTCTGTTTGATTGTTGTTGATTTTCCACATCATTCAACATCAATTAGTATCGATTATGCCTTTTCATTTCTAGAGATGAATCCAAATAATGAATCACCATTTGATTTAGTTGATCCATCCAAGTCAATTTTAATAACATTATCTGGTGGTGTTTTCCATCTCAAATTCTTCCGTTTTTTCATGTTTGAATTTTTCTTAACTGTTGTTGTCTGGTGAGGTTACTCCAAGCTTTTGTTTTCCTCCAGTTGATCGAAGATTAGGTTCCGTGAAAATTTAGTCAAATCTTTAATAATTTTAGATTTTGTGTTCTTATACGAGAATGTTTTTTGGTTTTGTAATACCATATACTCCACCACGTTACAGCAAGTTCGACTGGTTGTGTGATAAGTTTCTTCGATTTTCTTCCATATTGTCCTCTATTTTTTTAATTTGTGAAGTCAATTATTCGAATGAAGTCGCTTGTTTCTCTGTTTATTTTGTTAATTGTATGTAATGTGAGTTGTGTTCTCAGGAATTACAATAAATGCATCCTGAGGGAACCAAAATCCCTTTCCATGCAATATGGTCTTGGTTGGTAGGCCGTTTATTATTATTTTTCAAAGGAAGTACTTAATTGTAGGAAATGTGTCAATTTTTCAAATCTAAGAGGAATCATATACAGTGTAACATTTATTTTTTGGTAATGAATTCTATTGCAGATTTTGTTGAAAACCAATCATTCTTAGTGGATTCCCAATACATTAGGTATGTAATTTGATTAATAAGTATAAGAATAACGGTAATCATATCCACTATATCTAGTGGTAATATTTGGTAAAGTTTTCTTTTATCCCATTTCTTATTTTCATCCAGTAACCCCGAAAATCGAGTATTAGGATTTTTTTTCCTGGTGAAATTGACATAATATCACAAAGAGGTTCTCTGAAAATCCATTTATCGGTCCAAAATTTAATTTGTTTTTCCGTCTCCTTCTTGCCATATCAATCCCTTTTGGAAATCTTGTCGAAGGTCCATCATTTTCGACCATTTCCATGAGCTTCCTTTTCTTATCATAGTTTAGAATATATTATTCCTTCAAGTATTTCTCAAAGATTACCTTTATCCAGAGGTTGTTCGATTCCACCATAATTTAACATGTTTCTGTGTGAAGTGCACAATTCATATCCTTATATTGTCTTAGTCCCAAGCCACCAAGAAGGGTTGGTTGGCATATTTTACCCCACTCCATGTCAAGGGCTTGAAATATTTTTTTTTTTCCTAAAAAAAAGATATGTTTATTTTATCTAGTTTCTTAGAACACTCCTTATGGGGGGCTTAAATGAGGGTTTTTTGAGTTTAAGCCTCCATTTAAGTCCCAATTCAAAATAGCATTTTAAATTTTTAATGGAGGGATTTTTGGTCCTAATTTACATTTATATCAAATTACAATTATGCCATTATAGTAAATTACCAAAATACTCTTTATATTAAATTACTAATATATCCTTTATATTAAATTATAAAAAATTGATTTTATTAACATTTATTAAATAAAATTTAATTCAAGTGTTAATTACAGTATTGATTGAAAATTAATAAAACAAATATTAACGACAAACATATATATTACAAACATCTTATTTATAGGAAAATGTGTGGGTTTTGCAATGAACACTACATCTTATTTATAAGCAAATAAAAAATCATTTATAATTTTTCTATTTTGTGAAAATATTAATTTTCACAAAATATATAACTACCCTAAATTCATACATAAAATATATAACTACCCTAAATACATATATAAAATATATAACTACCCTAAATTCATACATAAAATTTATAAAAAATTTCCACAATGTCATTTTAATGTAAAGAAATGAAAATAGTATATATTTATATTTTAAACCACCATAGATAATATTAAAATGATTTATTTCAACTAATGATATACAATAAAAAAAATTAAAATATACCAAATATATTCAAAATGGGTGTCTATGGATAGAGAAAAATAAAACTAGAATTATGGTGTTTATTTATTTATTTTGATGTTTAATTTTTAAAAGAAAGAATTAAAAAAAAAATAGCGGACGACCAGGAATAAATCCTGGTCGTCCGCGGGAGCGCCACGCGTCGCTCAACGAACGAGCGATGCAGCTCTAGTAACGGAGCGACGCGTGGCGCTCGCTTTAGTAAGCAGCCGTTTGGCTGCTTACTAAAGACGCGGTTCTCCTTGCGACCTGCTTCAACCACCGGCGGTTCTCTCTTCTCACCACCATGGTCGGTGCAGCCCGAGCTCGTGGTCCTCCTCCCTAGGGCGATGATGGGGTCGGGGCCGCCGAGATGTACCAGGAGGAAGGGGGCCAGCAGGAGAGGAGGTCGGGGTGGGTGACGTTGGAAGCGACCGATCTGTGGAGGAGCCGACCCTAATTATTTTTTATTTTTTTTCGGTTCCGTTGCGAGACACTCTTTAGATGATGAAGCTTGTCCAGTTGATGAACCGAGTTGTAGTTCCGGGTTGATAGAAGATGACCATCCTTCCGGTGACGTAGTGTCTGTTTGTGCTTTACTCACCTCATTTCTGGGTGTCTTTGTTTTATCAGGATTTAGTTTGTTTGCTTGTTGTTTGCTTATTTTTGTTTCTTTTGGGTCTTGTTATATTGCCGGTTAGTCTGATTGTCAGTTTCTGGCGTCTCGAAGTTGTACACTTCGAATTCTTACTTTTTTTAAAAAGAAAAAAAAAAGACGTGGCGTTTTGATCCTTTTGCGTTTTAATGGCATGAGGGCAAATTTTTTTAGCCCTAACCAAACATGGCTTAAACTAACTATAGAATATTTTAATAAAATATATTCCATAAGCCCATGAATGAGCCCCCATAAGGGGTGCTCTTATGAGTTTTGTTGGTAGTATAAAACTTTACATTTAGCTAGTTGTTTTTTTGATTTGGTTATGATACGTATTGTAATTTACCCTTCCATTGTTGTAAATTCTTTATTTTTGCGTGTTGGAAACTTTCTTAGTAACTTGAAACGCTGATGTATAAAAATTACCTTTTATGCTAAGATCTCATAATATTTCATCGATGATCAACTTTATTTCTCTATAATTTTGATAATTCGCTTTTGAAAATATCATAATTTCATCTCCAAAAGAAAAAAACAAATTCTTATTCCATTTCGAATAATTTGAAAACCAAAACTTCTTTAAATGTTTCGATGTCTTCTAACTTTCTGTCCATTCTTTTCAATCTAAAATACCAATTTTAAAAAAAGAAAGGAAAAAAATGGAATTTACCACCTCTTGCATTTTGGTTGCAAATACTACCAAAAATAGTGGGTCCGATGTCAGTGACGCATCAAGGAATCTGCCGCGGATTTACCGTGTTGGACTTTCAGAGTCATTTCGTCGAACTGGTTGGAGGCATTATAAAAATCCTATCCTTAACTCCCGAACTCCCCGCCTACTCGAGACACAGACCCGGTTGCATAGTTGGGTTTGATTGTGGGTCCATTTGGCCTCATTCCCAAGCGCCAATCCCTCGAATCTCGATCATCCACTTGCTGTGTTCCCGAGGCCTTTTGTTTCTTCCTACTCCTCCACTTTCAGTTTCAACTTCCGAACAATTTCTCTTTTCTCTCTCTCTCTCTACTGTGTTTCCCCGGAAGCTAAATTGATTGATTGATGATGGCTTTCATGACGCACAAAGGACGAATCAACAATCGGCCATGGACGAGCTTCCTGATTTGGGTTCTTGCTATTCTTCTCGCTATGGGCTCTGCATATTCCCAACAGTTTCTTAGCATCAACATGTTCAAGAAAGGCAACAAGAATTCTGGATCTACAGTCGTGTTTCCCGTTGGTGGCAGAGTTTATCCTGAAGGGTAAGCTTTCCTTTCCATGATTTACTTGGCTGTTGATTATCGATTTCTGTTTGTCTGGTGATCGATACATAAACTTGAGCTGACTGAGCAATTTTGGACCACATTTAATCGGAATCTTCTGAACTTCCCCCAATTTTAGTCATCCTCTTCCTGTTTGATCTGATTCTTTCGTGGGGCTCCTGTATCTTCTGTTGGAAGCTTCTTTTTGCTGTTTTTTTTTTTTTTTACTTTTGAGCTTTCTTTTTCATTCATTGAAGATAACCTTAAGTTGGGCAGGAATTTTGTACTTTTGAATCATCTGACACTTGGAATTCTCTCCTTGTTGCTGCACTGAGGGCATGATAAAACTTTTCCCTTTGCCTTTTCAGCCTTCAATTATTCATGATATTTAATCAATAAGGCTTCTCCTGGAAGACTATGTTAAGCAGTAAACTTTATGCTTCCTTGTAAATTGCTTTTTCTGGGTCTTGGGAGAGAGTGCAGATTTTGCGGTAAACAGTAAACTTGTGATCTTTGTGAGAAAATAAAGTCTGTAGACTTGCTTCCATGTGAATTGCTTGGACTGGTTTTATGTTAAGGATAGCATTTCTGTACTGAAGTAAATTTGTGTTACCCGTCTTGTGTTATTTGATGGAGTTAATTAGGCTTGGAAATTGAAATAGTCCTAGTTGAAGTAATGGTGTTTGTACTCTAATTTCTACCATGATTGGAACTTGGAAGGCATTGACTGTCATTTGATTCTTGTGCAGATACTTCTATGCAATCCTACACATAGGCCAACGACCCGAGCCTTTTTATCTTGATATTGATACTGGTAGTGACCTTACTTGGGTTCAGTGTGATGCCCCCTGTGTTCACTGTGTTAAGGTATGCCGTATGCCATAGCCAGAGACTAGAGTTGATTCATCTACATTTCTGACTGGTGTGTTAGTGGACTCTTTTGAGATGATTTATGCATGATTTTTTCGCAATGCAGGGGCCACATGCTCCTTACAAGCCTAGCAAAAGCATTGTTTTATGCAAGGACCCCTTTTGTTCATTCGTTGACCATCCTCCAAATTACCCTTGCCATAATCCTGCTGATCAGTGTGACTACGAGATTCAGTATGCCGATCATGGTTCTTCTCTAGGCGTACTCTTGAAGGATTACTTTGGCTTGAAATTGACAAACAATTCGGATGTTAGCCAGTCTCTAACATTCGGGTGAGTGAGATCTTTGCTCTACTGATGTTGCTGTCTAACACTGTATCATATTTGAATGGATTTTTTCGTGTCTTTCAAAACAAATTAGTGCAAGAGCACGCTGAATTAGGTGATTCATTATTCTAAAATTGTGTCATGCTTACAGGTGTGGCTATGATCAGGAAATATCTGGATCAGCCCACTCCCCTTTTGTAGACGGGGTTCTTGGGTTAGCCAATGGACAATCAAGCATTTTGTCACAACTTCATGATGTGGGATTAACGCGAAACGTTGTTGGTCACTGCTTTAGTAGTAAAGGAGGAGGCCGTCTCTTTTTGGGAGATAATCACCTTCCTTCTGGCGTTGTGTGGGTGCCAATGATGCAAAACTCAATTGGGTAAGCTTTCATATATAATGGGACTGCTTATTTCCAACAAGTTTTGATCAGCTGAATTTGAGATCATTTCCAGGAAGTACTACACCGTAGGGCCAGCTGAACTACAATTTGATGGGCGGAACGTCGTAAACAAGGGTCTGTCCTTTATTTTTGATAGTGGAAGCACATTCACATACTTGAACAAAGAAGCTTACAAGAGTATGGTATCCATGGTAAAGATAGTAAAAACTGGAAGCTTTTTCTCTTAGCTGGTTATAATTTAAGTGCAGCTGATGAACAATAAACTGTTGCAGATAACGAGCAACGTCAACTCCAAAAGTTTAAAAGATGCACCTGAGGACAAGACCCTCCCATTATGCTGGAAAGGAACAAAACGCTTCAAGTCAATTAACGATATCAAGAGCTTCTTCAAACCTTTAGGGATTCGTTTCAAGAGTCCCAAGAATGCGATGATGGAACTGCTTCCTGAACATTATCTCATTGTTAATGTAAGTAGTTCTCTGAATCATTCTTGTGAAATGATGGAAATATTCCTGATCTGTTCTCATTTCTGTAATTTCCAGGAAAAGGGCAATGTTTGCCTGGCTATTTTAGATGGCAGTGAAGCAGACCTGGGGGATTTTAATGTCCTTGGAGGTGAGTAAACAAAGCAAAAATGAATGAACTTTTGACACTTGAAGATGGTGGATAAGCTCTATCTTTCTGTAACTCAAGATTTCATCTTTATTTGGCTCTTGTGCAGATGTGTCCATGCAAGACAGACTGGTGATGTACGACAACGATAAGCGGCAGATTGGTTGGATTTCTGAGAACTGTGACAAAACTCCCAAGTAGATCTGAGTCATATCCCTGACAATATTTGGTTTGATTCCTTTTCTGAGACTGTGTGGAGGATTCATACAATGAAATAACTTGTCTTTGTGATGACAGTGGTGGATTATATGACTTTGCTGCTGACTTGGGCATCTCAGAAGACGCCTCTGATGAGCTATAGATACACATAATAGTTGTTTTTTGATGCACAGATGGTAAGAGAAATAAGAGAGAATATATTTGTAGAGAAGTACTGAAGAATACATGTAGAGATATAAGATTTGTACCAATGCCCTTTATTTGATGTGTTACTACTGCACATTAATATTTTGGGTACATTGATGAATAAATACATGTGATGTGAGTAGTGCGTTTCATGTATCTGGCTCCCATCAAATCAGCTATATTAGAATTTATGGAGGTGCTAGTAAAATCAGAAGAATTTGCACTTGTGTTAACTGTATGCTGGCTGATCTGGAACAGAAGTAAGTAATTGAAAATCAGTTTCAAGGATGAGGCTCTTTGCTCCAAAGAGAAATTACAAAAAGAGATGGGCTTTCAAGAAAGCAAATGAATCATAATAATGTTAATGAACAAAGCCACCATTCTCGTCTCGAACAAGACCCCCACCACCAGCAAGAAACACCATCTGTGTTCAGTTTCAACCGGTGGAGGCAGCCAATTAAGCACACTGCCGATGCATATTCCGAATCTGCCAAAAGGATGCTTGGACCCGCAGCGGCAGGCGATGCACATCAAGACCGTTCCGATCCTTCCAAATATGCCTAAAGGAGGTAGCCGTTGAATCAGGCGGCCGAATTAAGCCATGGAAAGAGTCTTAGATTGCCAACCGCGAAGGCGATTGGAAACCTAGCCTTGTCAATCAGATAAGAATACTTGCTAACGGACAAATGGTTGGAACACCCAGATACGTGCCGAGATCCGAAGCAAGAGTAGCTTTGAGTTGTTCACCTGAAAAGGAGCAAAATCTATCCACACAAGCCTAAATCACATCGATCAGCTTGATCCATGGAGGAGTAGATCATCTGCAAAGAATACATGCCAGACTCCGACTCCACCAAGAACAAACGGGCGCCAAGTACCTCATAACCATATGAGAGATAACTCACACTGTACCTCCATTTTTACAATCCTTGAACCGGTCTTCGACCAGAATGTATCGGTAAATGTACTTTTTTATTTTATATAAATTCAAATTTAATTTTTTTTCTTCTATTTTTATAACTATTTGTATAATATTAGATATTATATTTTGTTATTAATTTATATAGTAGAAACTAATTTTTAATTAGTATTATGAGACATAAAAGACATTAATATATAAAATAAATTTAAAAATAATAAAAAATCGGTCCATCTGATCCGGACCGAAAACCGGCCGGGTTTAGATCGGACCGGAACCGAAATTTTAGAAATATCTACATTGGGGACCGGATCATAATTCGCCCGGTCCGGTTCGGACATTTTCGATCCGGTCTGGTTTTCCGATCCGGTCCGAATCTGCACACCCCTAAAAAATCCATATGAACCTGCAAATACCCATTCTAATGCATATTTCGGCTTTAATGTAGTAATGTGTATCATAAATTGTATTGAATTGTGCATTGTAAGTTGTAATAACTATACTAAAATACTTCCATAAATAAAAAAAAACTATACTAAAATACTGCTATTTCACATGTTTACGTCAGAAAAGTTCTGATTACTGGGATATCTTAACATAATAATAGTATGTGTATGTAAAGTCGAGAATTTGGTTCTAGTAAAACGGCTTCTTAGAGTAAAACGAAAGTACTATTAAGGGCCATTGAATTACAAATAAATGAATAGTTGTGATTAAAAGTAATTGGGTGCATGTTTATATGGTGGAATTGAACACGCATGATTCCCATTAATTTAGGAATTTTTTTACCTAAATTATAAGAGATCCTACCCTTCCTTTTTTATTTTATTCTCTCCCTCCCAGTTAATATCGATCTCGATTGGAATCCTCTTCGACCTCGACTGAAATCGTCTTCAACTTCCGACTGGAATCGGCCACAGAGGAGGGCTTCAACACGCCGTCGCCGCCTTCGACCTCGACTGAATCGTCTTCAACTTCCGACTAGAATCGGCCACATAGGAGGGCTTCAACACGCCGTCGTCTTCAACTTCTCTCCCTCTATCAATCCATCCCCATCTTCACGTCCTTCACCCATAAACTCATCTCGCTGAATTCCTTCTCGGAAATCTCAGCGACCTCTCAGTTAAAACGCCATATCTTTTTATTTACAACTCCGAAAATTCTCCAATTTTGAGGGACGAAATTAGATTTCCAGATATATCTCTGGGAGTTGGAATCACCTAATTCCGAGTCCAGACGAAAGAGAACGAGCCAGTTGAAGTCACGCTAGATTTCTGGAAAGTTGCTGTCAATTCCTTCCCGAAAATCTCAGCGACCTCTCAGTTAAAATGCCATATCTTTTGATTTACAACTCAGAAAATTCTCCAAATTTGAGGGACGAAATTAGACTTTCAGATCTAACTCTGGGAGTTGGAATCACCCAATTCCGAGTCCAGACTAAAGAGAATGAGCAAGTTGAAGTCACGCTGAATTTCTGGAAAGTTACTATCAATTCTTGCAGAAGTTGAAGTGCAATTCGACAGGGCACTCCGTGGTATCTGGGTTGAAACTTTCAACATCAAAGGAGAATTATGAATGTAAGTTCTTACTACTCTGAAGAAGGTGTTATTGTGTTTAATTGACAGCTTGTTCTAGGAAGTTTCAGTTTTGGTGTTTTGGGGTATTGTTTGTAATTAATATTCAAATTGTTTAATGTGATATTCAGACAAATGCTTTTGATATTCATATTGGATGTAGGTCTCATGCATTGAATATTTGATATTTATGATGTGATATTCACCTAAACTTTGAATAATTATCATGTGCGAATTAAACTCTGAATATTGACACTGTTTTTATGAATATCGACTACTTACTTGTATGACTATGTGTACAAAATACGTGAATATCATCACATATGGAATGAATATCGCTATTATAGTATTCAAATTGCTTGTTGATGGTGTTGTTTGTACTGTTTGCAATTGATATTCAAATTGTTTGATGTGATATTCACTATAATGTTGTTCATATTCAGGAGGTTTTATGCGTTGAATAATTGATATTCAAATTTTATGATGTGATATTCAATATAATGTTGTTGATATTCATTATAATAATATTGTTGATATTCATTATAATAATGTTCATATTCAGGTTGATCGAACGACTATACGACCCAAAATCGATGCGACAATATCATTGATAAACCTTACCGCCATGAATCAAAGCTTCGAAGATATTGGATGGTGATATTCGTGTAGTTAGTTGATGACATTCATATACTTGAGTGACTATATTAATGTAATTGGGTGGTGGGCGATATTCACAAAATGAGTAGTGATATTCATAAATTGAGTGGTGATATTCGTGTAAGTAAATTTGATATTCATGTGATTAATTGAGATATTTATGTAACTTAGTGTGATATTCATATTATCAAGTGGTGAAATTCATGATTTAAGTGATGATATTCACATTTTTAAGATATTAAATCTTCACTTATTAAATAGAAATCGATATTCAAACAAACATAAACGATATTCATTAACAAATGATTGATATTCGTGAACATATTAACGATATTCACGAACGTTTAGAAATGTTCTTCCTATTTAAATTTTTAATATTTGAATGAGAGCAAAATCGATTAGGAAAGAGAATATTGTATTATTTTCTCTCTCCTGTAACAACCAAAATTAATTATTTCTTATTAATAATATCCTTATTAGGTTAGATTTGGTGGTTAGGGCTCTACCATATATCTCCTATAACCCATTAATCCAACCATCCATCAACATCAATCCGACGCTCCAGATTAGTACTTCCGTTTTACCACAATTTCCGTTTTACCGGAGCGTGCCTCGTAAAGTCGATAAGTCCATCGGTTAATTATTTATTTGTTCAAGCAAGAATTATATAATATAATACAAATTTATATTTTATTTTCTATATTTCAAATGCTTCCCCGTTTCATAATTATTTTTGGTTTTTTGTTAAATAATAATCATAATTTTCTAAATAATATTCTTAAAACTATTTATATTAAAATTAGTTTAATTAGGAGGTTTATTTTATTGAAATGGTTAATGAAGGTGACAATGTTAAAAAACTGACCTACGAAAAAATCTCAAGAATAACGACGAAGAAGAGGGTTGAGAGCAGGTTGGTTGGTTGGTCCATTTTTCGTTTCAAACCCCCTCATCCATCGTTTCTCTCTCCGCTGCAGAGCGCTTGGTTTCTTCCTCTTCTATTTCAATGGCGATTTCGATACCGGCGGCGACGATTCGGCCGCTGAATTCAGAACGCCGGAGCTGTAGCTCTTCCCCTTCTTTTGCCAGGTTTTCTTCTTTTTCGTCCCAGCAATGTCCTTGGAAGCTCAGTCCTTGCCTCCAAAGTAGCGGGAATAGCTCCATGTTTCCCTCTCGGTCCCGAGCTTTTCCTGTGGTAACTATTCTCCAGCTCATTACTAATAATTGTCTCATTTCCTAATTGCTTAATCAGTTGCACTAATTGGTAACCAAAATGATGACGATTGATCAAGTTCCGGGATGCATTTGACTCAAGCGGACGTACTGTCGTATTCTTGAGCAGTAATTGTGTTGGGATTGAACGAATAGGTTGTTTTTCTGTGAACTCTAGGTTTTTGTGTACATTGGGGGAAAATTGACTATATTTGTGTTGATTTCGCGACAGTTATATAGAAATTATCTTGTTGACACCAAATTCGTGTTAGATTCTCCTTTTCATTTTTAGGAGTTATTTTCTCTATGAACCTGCAACCTTTTTTGAGGTAAACATACAAGAGTTGGGCATATCTTATATCAGCAGTGCAAATGAATTCCAGGCACACGCCCGAGTTGGCAAGTTCTACCTTGTGAATTATGGAAATTCAGCATGTGAAACCAATATGAACTTTGGAATGTCAGGGCCTGTTTCTTGTATAAACGTGAACTTGGATTGCTGCTTTGAAGAATGATGGTTTGAGGACTATCATAAGGGTCTTAGAAGAGAGACTATTACTAAAGATTCGATAGATACCAGTTAGGTCAATTGGGATGGATTGTTTTGTACAGCCATGGCTAAATCTCCAGTGATCTTGGAATCCTTTCAATTGAGTTATGCAGAAAAATGAAACAATTAATATGGTTCCACACCATTGCATCCTCTTGGGGATTTTCACTATTGAGGCACTGAATGCTAGTTGAGGGCAATGTATTGGGGGAAGATGAGAGACATTAATGTAATCAATTTTTTAGGTTTGATTTTAAGCATATAGTGGAAGCTCAAACTGCTGCATCTTTAAATGTATGTGTCACTATAAAACTGCTGATCTGTATATGATTATACATATAGTATTAACCTAGAAGGTGGTTCAGTATATTTACTATGATATTTTTGTAGGTTCAAGCCAATAAGCAGTCCTTTTCTTCACTCAATGAATTGCTGACAAATTCAGATAAACCAGTTTTAGTAGATTTCTATGCAACCTGGTGAGTCTCCTGCTCTTTCAAAGCTCTTTTGACATTCTTTTTCCTTCTCTTTTTTTCTACTTTTATCTTGTGATTTGCATCTTTATCTATATCCTCCACAAGGCATCTTCTGCTTAACACGGTGGTTTAAATATTATAAGTTCTCTATTTCATCTTCATCTGAGGAAGAATATGGTATGTTAGTTATTCATTACTGCTGAGTGCTGAATGACCAATCAAGAAACGATTTTAATTAGTTTGGGTATGTTCATGTTCTTATGGTCTATTGGCTTGTTGTGTGCTGGTGAATGCTTTCCTGGCTCCTAGAAGTTCTTGTCTAGGTCATAATATTTGTGCAGTGTGCACTGGACACATTATAAACCCTGACTTGCAGGTGTGGTCCTTGTCAATTTATGGTCCCTATCCTTGATAAAGTTAGTTCTGTCCTGGAAGACACGATCCAGGTGGTGAAAATCGACACAGAAATATATCCCGACATAGCTGATAAGTACAAAATCGAGGCATTGCCTACTTTCATTATTTTCAAGAACGGAGAGCCCTGTGATCGCTTTGTAAGTAGAACAACACCCTCATTGCTTCACATCTACTTGTTTGTTCATACAATTTGTATAGTTTGCCGAGGTTGCTTACTCTTTCACTTATCCGAATAACCTGGATTCTGCTAATTTAATTGCAGTTCAGTTTCTTCTCTTTTCCTACAAGTGAAATAATTGAAATCTGATCCGCATCCTGATGAGTTAGCTAACACATAAAGTTCCATTTTGTCAATTGCTTCTTCCAGGAAGGTGCATTGACTGCAGATCAGATGATCAAGCGTATTGAAAGCTCCCTGCAAGTGAAGCAGTAGCTTCGGTGGCGGTAAAATTTGCTCATTGCCAAATTATTTTGTTGACACAATTTTAAAACTTCGAACATTGTCCTACTAAACATGCGGAGCATGAAGAACATTTTTGTTCTATGTTTTCTTCTAAGTAACAATTTCGGGTGTAGCAAGGCTATGATGATATGATTCTATATCAAATACAGATTAATAGAAAAGTTAAGTTTGCACCTCAAGGTTACCGAGAATTAATGCACGTTCCCTCCTAGTCCTTGTGCTGGAACAAACGCCAATTTCGCTTGTAGTGGAATGGGGGTCATCACTTCTCTTCTGTCGGCCCAAACCCTCAAAAGTGCCTCAAACCACATCCCAAGTATGTAGAAGGTTGATGCAAAGTATTGACAATCTCGAGCCACCGGTGGGGCTTGATCGACTTGAATTATTTTTGTTTGAATTAGTTGATTTTATTTAGAATTATTGGTCTAATTCATATATTATTTTTGGGAGAAATTACTCAAAATAATACCAATTATGAAAATTACTGGTAGCAGTACTAACTATACATATATTTACTATTTATATTATGTTTCAAATTCCGGTGAAGAATCCGGCTTAAAAGATTATTAGGCTCCCGAAAAATGCTTAAAAGATGAAATCTTTGTCAATTTTGGCCAAGAAAAATTCATAAAATTAGAAAATCAAAATCCATCAATTTTCACAATGTCTTTTGCCCTCATTCCCCACCTAAATCCCAGCAGATCGATGCTACCGGAGACTCTTCCGCCGTCGCTGCACCCGAAGACTCTTACACGCCGCCCAAGCAATTCTCCGCCTCTCCTACGACCAGATTTGAAGGAGTAACCACCATCTTCAATCTCTCTCTGTTTTAACTAGATCCCTTGTCTTTTATCCATCCAGATTTCGTCATCCTCCATATGAAGGTCTGATTTTGGCGAGTCTTCCTTCCCAAGACCAGAACTATTTTCATAATGAAAAAAACATGGAACTTGTGTTTAGAGATATCTAAATCTAAAATTTTGTTGTAGAGTCGCGAGGGCATCGATACAGAGAGAAAGTGAATGGAAATTTGTGCAGAACGGTGGAGGAAGAGGTAATGATGGGGCAAAAGAATGGTGATGGGGTGGGGGCCGTGGGGCAGGCAAGTAGTGGAAGATGAATGGAAGAGATGGAGCACGAATTCAATCAAATGTCTCTGAAGAGACTTGGAGAATGAATTCATTGATTGAAAGAAAAATTTATGTTTTTGCTTTTTTAATATTTAGCAAAAATATCATATGTCTAGTGACAGGGCTAAAGTCGTGATGCCTATCAAAGAAATCCTAAGGTACCTACTAAAGAGTATAGTAAACAAGTCAGGGTCGATCCCACAAAGAGTCAGGTTATCTATTCTTGTAATTCACGTCACCAACTAGGAACTAGGGGGGGGGGGGGGTATGTAGAAATCTCGAAACAAAGTAACAAGTAAGCAAGTAAACAAGTTTGCAAGTAAAGGTTGTGAATATGATGAGGAAAAGCGCCACACTTAACAAAGATCCACACAACAAGAGAATGGTTGATCACAGAATTCTATCAATCTCAAGTTCTTAAATTTCCTATAGTTGTTCTTATCCTGATCTTAGATAACTATTAGTTCTACCAGCCTAATAGTACTTATTACTAAATCAAATCCGAAAACCTTCAAGACTCAATAAAGCAATAACAATCAAACAAGGATTCAACAAGATACATGCAATAGAAACAACCCGTTACTATAAGCATGCAATTAACTCTCTCTCACGATGAACACTCGCAACCCGCTTATGTAAATCGTGCTTGCCACTAGATATGCAACCCGAACCCGGAATCACAAGTCCTAGCAATCAGGAAGATATCAATAGACCTAGGTAGCTACTCTAGATAAATCAACATAAACCAATAGACAATCAAGCGCAAGAGAATTAATCCAACTAGATAGGAAAACGAACAAGAGTAGAAAACTCACAACCAATCAATTGCTGGCTTCAAACTGTCAAGTGCAACAATGGAGGTTTAGTTCTCCATTAGGGTTTGTGAGAGGAAAAATATGAAAAGTGGCAACTAGAGTAAAGAGTAGATGATGCTCTAAAAGAGTCTTAAACCTAACTTAAATACTAAAGTAATAATTCAGAAATAAAGAAAATAAAATAACAAACTAGGAAACTAAGTCTCGAAAATAAAATAGAACGAAATAAAAACTCGGAAATAAATCTCGTCAGCGCGTTGCCACCGCGGGGTGCGGTGGCCTTCATGCCACGGGGTGCGGCAGTCTTCATTGGCCTTCAGCATCTGCGACACTTCAGGCAAAACGCCATAAATTTTGATTCCCAACTCGGATTGCGCTCATATTTTGAGTACTTGTAGTAGACTTCAAGATCTAACTCCTAGAGTTGGAATCACTCCATTTGGACATCTGAGTAGAGAGAACAAACCAATTGAATTCAGCACACTGTTCTTCTACTCTTCTCTTCACTTCCTTTGCGTCTTTTACCGGTGGCTTCTTTCTCAGTGTCTCCTATGATCTCCAAAACAGCTCAAACACCTCCAAAAACACCAAACTTCGCCCCCAAACGCCATGCACATGAATGTGTCTAAATCTACCCGAATGACACCAATAAACCCTCTAATGACTCTTACTTAAGCCCTACAAAGTAGTGCTTATCAAACTCCCCCATGCTTAAACCTTTGCTCGTCCTCGAGTAAACTAATAAAGAGTCTACTCCTCCAATGCAGCACCCAAGGTCTCAGGAAGCATATCCTCCAACTAAGAGTTACCTAACCCATGCCAAGCTCCTGGCACCAAACTTATCCACAACTCAACAAGCTTAAGGGGCAAGCAGAGTACTTCCCCCAAGCTTAACCCGGACATCCAATAGTGTGAGCAACCTCTAATCCTAGCCTCCATCTATGACTCCTTATGTCTCCCAGAGTGACCTACCCGACAATCCTTCTTTGATCATCTTCTTATGACGCATCGCCAAAAATAATGAGAAATCCTAAAATCACTCTTCTTCTTTTTCGCTCATTTTGCCAAGGCGCCCTTTCGGGTTTTCACCAAGCCACTCATATTTTTTTTCATAGATGTGCTCACATAAGCTCACGTCACTCTTGACCATTTATTACCCCAGCCTAATGCTGGTCCAAGCCACCTGCTTATTGCCTAGGCCGCCCTTTCGGATTTTCGACCTATCCCAGGATTTCTATGATAGCCTTTTTTCAAATTTTTGGCTCTTTTCAATTTTCTTCTTCTCAACAACGTAGCAAGTATAGAACTCTCCCCCATGCTTAAACATTGCATTGTCCTCAATGTAATGAAAGACAAAAAGAAAAGAAGCACAGGGAGAAGCAAAAAATAACTCACAACGTCGCCGAGTTGGCTTGGACACGTATGTTGTTGCTGGCGGTATATTCATGAAAGCTCATGTCTCTGGTGTTGAGCGGGAGTCTTCTTCTACCGTGCAACCATAGGGAACCACTTTGGTGGGTAGTGGTAAAACAATGATATCGGGGTTGCACGGCCTTCTAGGAACACAAAAAATGGGCCCGGATGTCATCATGGTGTGGGCCCTGGTGTTCCTCCTCTCCAGCTGTCGACTGTAGGGCCATCATCGTTGCCAAATAATGTGTGGGGCGAATGTCTCCTCCTTGACAACATGATGCGCACCTTCTTCATGGAAAACTCCGGACAGATGGCCTACGGTAGAACTCTTTTTTGTTGTTTTTTTCGATTTTTTTTTGCTGGAACAAGCAGAAAGTAAATGGTGCCCACCGCGGGGTGCGGTGAGCTCTCCAGAACCTCATTTTGCTCATTTTCTTATGTACCTGCGTGTTAGTGCACAGGCGAAACGAAACAGAAGCAAAAACAAACTACCTAGCTATGCGATGAAATCTCAAAGATAAAAGAAAGAAGGAAAAACGATACCTCGGGTTGCCTCCCGAGCAGCGCCTTAGTTAATGTCGTTGGCTCGACATACTACTCGAACAACCTTAATCCACATCATCGGGTTCCTTGGGTACCCTCTCATTCAGCACCTCCTTCTTGAACCAATCATGGAAAGGGGGGTGTTTAACTTCAACTTCAGGGGCCTGCACCATAGAGGGAACGAGCTTCTCGCTCGGAGTTAGCACAGTGGGGCCAATGCCCAAAAGAGAAGTAGGAGACTCACCCTTCTCATCCAATAAAGCCGTGACTTCCTGCAGATTAGAAGATACAGTAATATCGACATGCAAGTCAACTATGAGATCCTCTAGTATATGTTGCAATTCATCCAAAGGGTTAGGACTCATTACATCAACAAAGTTCAAAGAGGTGTTAATGACGGGTTTCATATCATATATGTTATATTCAACTCCATCCCCATCAAATTTCATAGTTAATTTCCCACTTCTAACATCAATTGTGGTATTTGCAGTTTTCATAAAAGATCTACCTAACAGCATATGTGCACTTGTACCACCATCCATATCAAGAACATAAAAATCAGTGGGGAAAATCAGCGTATCTACCATAACAAGGACATCCTCAACACCCCCTTTCGGATAGACATTGGTTCCATCAGCTAATTGAATAACTAGTCTAGTGTCCTGTAGTGGTGGCAGACCAAGGGACTTATAGAACGATAATGGTAAGACATTAATAGCTGCAGCAAGATCTAGCATAGCCTTATCAATCTTTGTCTCACCAATGATGCAAGGGATAGAGAACATACCTGGATCACTGCACTTCTTGGGCAAACGCTTTTGAAATACAGCAGATACTTGCTCACTCACCTGGACCTGCTTCTTTTTCTTCTGCTTCTGGTTCCTCTTGATCGTGCAGAGCTCCTTCAAGAACCGAGCATACTTGGGAATGCTTTTAACAAGTTTGAGCAAAGGGATGTTAACCTCACACTTGATGAAAGTTTCGAAGAGGTCCTTGTCGTCGACTACCCTTCTCTCTTTGAGCGCCTCTGGGAATGGGGCGGGTGGCTTTTCGGAACCGAGAGGAGGAAAGTATGGACGAACGTAGGTGTCCACATAAGGCTCGTCAACTGCTCCAGAAGGTTGCCGCGGGGTGCGGCCAGAAGTTACCGCGGGGTGCGGCGAATCAACAGAAAAGTCTCGAGAATCAGCGTTTGCCGCGGGGGGCGGTGAGAACGATGCCGCGGGGTGCGGCAAACTCGACATAACATCCTCCTTCTCTGGTTCATTCTTACCACGGGGTGCGGCCAGAATCTGCCGCGAGGGGCGGTCCTCTTCCAGAAGCTCTCTTGTTTCTGAGTCGTCTCCATCAGCGCTAGGAGCGACCGACAATTGCTTTCCACTTCTAAGGGCCACAGCACTAATATTTGCCCGTGGGTTAACTACCGTTTGAGATGGTAGATTTTCCGACATCTTTGCATCGATCCTCGTGATGGCTTCAGGCATTTGGCTCACCTGCGTTTCCAAATTCTTTATGCTTGACGTTGTGGCTTGAACATGAGTAGTGAAATGTTTCGTCAAGGCTTGGAGCATATCTGCAGTTGAAGGAGACGCATCAGGTTGTGGATCTTGCAACCTTTGTAGAAATTGAGGTCTTGGCTGTTGTTGTTGTTGAAATTGAGGTTGTTGTTGTTGATCCCTCCATCTAAAATTTGGGTGGTCTCTCCATCCCAGATTATAAGTGTTGGAGTAGGGATCGTTCCGAGGTCTTGGAGGTCCATAACCCCCTACATGGTTCACCTCAGCATTCAGATCATCTTGCAATTGAGGACATGCATCGGTGGGGTGGAATTGATCAGCACAAATCCCACATGCTTTGAGTTGTTGAGGAGTTCCCTGCAGCGTTAATCTCCTCACCATGTCCTTCAATTCGGAAATCTCGCTTGCTAGCTCTGAGCGATTGGAGTTCACAACATTGACTCCTCTCTTGGTAGAAGTTCTACCGAAATTTCTTGTCCCCTCTGCCATCTCCTGAATCTTTTCCATGGCTGCCCCCAGAGTTGTGTTAAGAATGTTGCCACCACATGCAGCGTCAACAATCCTTCTTTCATTGTCCAGCATACCATTGTAAAGATGAAGCACTAGATCTTGATTTGTGTACCCGTGGAATGAGCAGCTTGAGCAAAGTCTCTTGAACCTCTCATAATACTCGTATAGAGTCTCGTCCTCCTCTTGCTCAATGTTGCTTATAGCCTTCTTCAAGCTATTCGCCTTCTTGGCGGGAAAGTATTTTTCAAGAAAGGCCTTGTGAAGCTTGTTCCACGTGTCTATGCTTCCAGTGGGTAGATGGTAGTACCAATCATCAGCTGCGTCCTTGAGGGTGAACCCGAAAGCTCTCATCTTGATTTGTTCCTCAGTGACGTTCGCCGGTTTCATGCTCATGCAGACAGTGTGGAATTTACCCATGTGCTTGATTGGGTCCTCTCCACTCAGTCCATGGAATGACGGGAGCAAATGAATCAGCCCTGACTTCAACTCAAAGTTTATGCCCTCTCTTACAGCAGGAATAGTCACAGCCAAGGGTTGTTGTTGCATGTTGGGCGCTGTCAACTGCCTCAACGTTCGATCTGCGTCACCCATCTCAAATGCAAGGTTGTCAAAAACCAAAGTACGGTTCACTCTGCGATCCTGGGACAAAGTTCTCTCAATCTCTGGATCAAAATCAAGAAGAGGTGAATTAGTAGCACGAGTGTGGACCATAAGATAGGTCCACACCAAGGTTGGTAACAAACAAACCACAAAAAAACAGAAAATTTGACTCCCCGGCAACGGCGCCAAATTTGACAAGGCTAAAGTCGTATACCCAATCAAAGAAATCCTAAAGTACCTACTAAAGAGTATAGCAAGCAAGTCAGGGTCGATCCCACAGGGAATCAGGTTATCGATTATTGTGTTTCGTAAACTACCAACTAGGAACTAGGGGGGGGGGGGGGGGGGGTTGTAGTGTTTTCTTGGTAAACAAGTAAACAAGTAAGCAAGTAAAGGCTGTGAATATAATGGGGAAAAACGCCACACTTAACAAAGATCCACACAACAAAAGATATGGTTGATCACTGAATTCTATTAATCTCAAGTTCTTATCTTTCCTTTAGCTGTCCTTATCCCGATCATAGGTAACTATTAGTTCTACCAGCCCTAATAGTACTTATTACTAGGTCAAATCCGAAAACCTTCAAGACTCAACAAAGCAATAGCATTCAACCAAGGATTCAACAAGATACATGCAATAGAAACAACCCGTTACTATAAGCATGCAATTAACTCTCTCTCACGATGAACACTCGCAACCCGCTTATGTAAATCGTGCTTGCCACTAGATATGCAACCCGAACCCGGAATCATAAGTCCTAGCAATCAGGAAGATATCAATAGACCTAGGTAGCTACTCTAGATAAATCAACATAAACCAATAGACAATCAAGCGCAAGAGAATTAATCCAACTAGATAGGAAAGCGAACAAGAGTAGAAAACTCACAACCAATCAATTGCTGGCTTCAAACTGTCAAGTGCAACAATGGAGGTTTAGTTCTCCATTAGGGTTTGTGAGAAGAAAAATATGAAAAGTGACAACTAGGGTAAAGAGTAGATGATGCTCTAAAAGAGTCTTAAACCTAACTTAAATACTAAAGTAATAATTCAGAAATAAATAAAATAAAATAACAAACTAGGAAACTAAGTCTCGGAAATAAAATAGAACGAAATAAAAACTCGGAAATAAATCTCGTCAGCGCGTTGCCACCACGGGGTGCGGTGGACTTCATGCCGCTGGGTGCGGCAGTCTTCATTGGCCTTCAGCATATGCGACACTTCAGGCAAAATGTCATAACTTTTGATTCCCAACTCGGATTGCGCTCATATTTTGAGGACTTGTAGTAGACTTCAAGATCTAACTCCTCGAGTTGGAATCACTCCATTTGGACATCTGAGTAGAGAGAACGAACCAATTGAATTCAGCACACTGTTCTTATACTCTTCTCTTCACTTCCTTTGCGTCTTTTACTGGTGCCTTCTTCCTCAGTGTCTCCTATGATCTCCAAAACAGCTCAAACACCTCCAAAAACACCAAACTTTGCCCCCAAACGCCATGCACATGAATGTGTCTAAATCTACCCGAATGACACCAATAAACCCTCTAATGACTCTTACTTAAGCCCTATAAAGTAGTGCTTATCATCTAGCATGATGCGAACAACTCCTGAAGTGTTGTCTGCAAAGCAGGATCTTTGATTTCTCAAGCTTGAATTCGATTCCTTCTCTTCCGTAGTCAAAGTGATAGCTTTCCTAGGGCTAAAGAGATAGCCTTCAAACGCGTCAAAGAGATGGCAGAGAGATCAAAGAGATGATCTTGAATACCAAAGAGACGATGAACAATTGCTCGAAGCGACGAGCTACGGGATAGACGATCCGTGGGATCGAAGAGTTGACGTTAGAACTCAAGGGAAGGAGCGTACTCAACTTTACTACTCAAATTCAACGTAAAGATTACAAACTAGGGTTTCGGGTCTTAAATAGCGTCAAAAGAAATAATAAAAATTAATAATAAATTGTTCAGCAAAACGACGAATTGAGATCGCTGACGCGGGCAACAACTCGGTCCAGAACTCGTTCGAGTTCTGGGCCGAGTTCTTGGCTGGAGCAACAACTCGGTCCAGAACTCGGTCGAGTTCTGGGTCGAGTTCTTGGCACAACTCTCAGTAAAACTCGGTTTTGACCATGTTCTTGTTGAAATCTTGATCCGACGTAAACTATGAAGTTGTAGATCTTTGAATCAGCTTTCCAACGCATCTTGAATCATCACGAGATCATTTTTCTAGCCATAGTTATGGCCGTTTTACCGAAGGCTGTCCAGAACCAAATCGACAGTAACTATTCCGAACTTGCACAAGACTTCACCCTTTGCTTGAGCCTCTTCCTTGTAGGTCTTTGATTAAGTCTCCCATGCATGGTGCTATCAATCTCCCCTTCTTGGCTGCGAAGCGTCCCCGCTTCGTCCTCGTCGTCAAAAGCATGAGGCGTATAAGGAGAAAGATCAGGGACGTTGAACGTAGGATGCACACCATAGTCATCGGGTATAGGGGGCAATCCCTCGGGCAGCTCCTCGGGCATCACATCCCCAAGGTCCTGCAAAAGAGAAGTCACGGTAGGGGGTAAATCAACATGATCTTTAACAGTTAAAAGACACGCGAAAGGAACAAGTAAAAAGCAAGGAAGACGTCCCTGAATTATTGGAGAGACATCCCAGGACCGGGCTAAGAGAAGCCGGTTCTCGCATTTGCCATGAATGTCGGGTTGTGGAGGCGTCTCAAACGTGAAGTACTGGATCACCTTTGTATTGATGATGTTGCGGTAACTCCCACCATCTTCGTTGGCGGTAATAACGCTGCGTGGAACCAAGCCAATAGGCACGTTATCTTGCTCGTCCATAGAGCTGCATATGTAGCTGTCCATCTCCTCCTCCTCCTCATCGTCGTAGGTGTCAAATATCGGTCCGACGTCGGGGGTGTCCTCGTCAAAAGACTCGTAGCTGGAGGTGTTCGAGAATAGGACATTGAGAAGGGGACCCTTGCGGTCCATTGGCCGACTAGTTGTGACCGGAGGGTTTAACATTGGGTCAACCGTGGGCCACTTCATGCCACTCATGGCCCGACGAAGGTGCTCATTCTCGGCAGTCAGCTCGGCTAGTTGGTGGTGAAGTGTGTCAATGTGTTCATAAACGAAGTCCGTGTGTCCGGGGCTTTGGTTGCCTGTAGAAGGAGAGTGACTTGTCGTAGGAACCTCCATAGTACCTATACAAAGCATATAAAACAAGGAGTAAGGTGCACCAAGCAAAAGAACAAGTCCAAGCCAAGTCCTTGTCTCAAAAGTGAACCAAGAAATTTTCCGCTAGGCGTACTAATTTTGGTTGCTTGTGAGGAGGGAGAGGCTTGAACGGAAGGCAACAAAGCAAAAACTAGCAAATCAAATCCCAAACAACACACAAAATTTCCAAGGTCAAGTAGATCTGATAAGCACTACTTTGTAGGGCTTAACTAAGAGTTATTAGAGGTTTTATTGGTGCCATTCGGGTAGATTTAGACACATTCTTGTATATGGCGTTTGGAGGCGAAGTTGGTGTTTTTGGAGGTGTTTGAACTACTTTGGAGATCATGAAAACACTGAGGAAGGAAGCCATCAAGAGAAGACGCCAAGGAGTGAAGAGGAGACGAGTTGGTGCAAGGCAAAGGACAAGAATGCCGAGCATTAACTGCGATCGCGGGCATGGGTGCCGCGATCGCGGGACTCGGAGCATGTCGAGAGTTTTCTGCGGGCGCGGAGAGATTGAAGGGCGCGGAGCCACATGGGCTGCGATCAAGGTCCACCACCCGCGATCGCGGGTCTGACACGGCAGAGGCTCAGACTTATTCCGAATTATCTTTTTAGTTTTCTTTTCCCTTTTCTTATTTCTATTTCAGTTATTTTTCTTAATGGGCTAGGTCATTTGTTTGGGCCCTATAAATACTCTCCTTATGCATTAGGGTTAGGATCCACACTTCTTAGTTGCAATTTTCATTCATCGTTGTTTTCTTTTCCTTTGAAGTTTTTACCATGTCTATGAGGAGCTAAGCCTCTTTGGCTTAGTCCGGTAATGGAAGCATGAGTTCGTTCATCTGGTTGTGAGGTTTTGTTCCTATCTATCTATCCTATTGAGTTATATCTTTTCTCTGAGCAAATTCATATTTGAATGTTTGTTGGTTTATCTAGACTGATCACCTAGGTTTATTGCTTTCATTCTTATTGCTAATACTAGGGAACTGTTGGGCTAACGCTCTAGTATAAGTAACAAGCATTGATTGTTATCTGCATCTGTGGATTATATCTATGTGGGAATTGATTACATGGTAAATACATCTGAGCGAGCGTTCTGTGTATCCTGGTTAATTCTTATATGCATTGCTGCCTTTGGGTTGAACCTTTAGTGGTACTAGGGTTATTCATTGGTAAGGGTTCTTTGTGGAAGGTTTCCCTCTGAATTTACATAAGATCGGGACATGAATAACCGAATAGGAAGATAGGACTTAATCTATGAACAACCTTTGAATGACTTATGTGGACATTACTTGGCTAAGTGTTTTTCTCTCTTGATATTTCATCCATTCTACTTTGCTTTGTTTGTTTCGTTTGTGACCAACCAACCATACAACCCCCCTTTGTGACATTTCATGCTACCACCATTGAATTCCTTCATTCTCTGTGGGATCGACCCTGACTTGCTTACTATACTTTGTTTAGTGAGGATTTTAGGATTTACTTTTGATTAGGGGTACGATGACTATTCCTCCTATCAAATTTTGGCGCCGTTGCCGGGGAAGGAAATTGTGGATTTTTGGTGTTTTGCATGCTTTGTGTGTTTTTGAATTTTTCTTTGTGATTTTCGTGTGTTTGCTTGTGTGTGTGGACCTATCTTATGGTCCACACCCGTACTGCTGACTCTCCACCTTTAGATCTTGATCCAGAGATTGAGAGAACTTTCTCCCAAGGACGCAGAGTAAATCGAGCTTTGATCTTTGAGAATCCCACTTTTGAGATGGCGGACGAGGTACCACCACCTACGTTGAGGCAGCTGACTGCGCCTAACTTGACGCAGCAGCCACTGGCCGTACAATTCCCTGAGCTAGGCACATGAGTGAACTTTGAGCTCAAGTCTGGTCTTATCCATCTTTTGCCTCAGTTCCATGGGCTAGCTGGAGAGGACCCAAACAAGCACCTCTCGGAGTTCCACGCCGTGTGCAGTTCCATGAAGCCACGAAATGTCACTGAGGATCAAATCACGTTGAGGGTTTTTCCTTTTTTCACTTAAGGATTCAGCCAACGACTGGTTTTACTACCTCACCCCAGGAAGCATCAACACTTGAGAGAAAATGAAGAAGACGTTCCTGGAAAAGTACTTTCCAGCAACGAAGATGAACAGTCTCAAGCGCAACCTGAGCAACATTGAGCAGCATGGGACAAAGACGCTCTACGAGTACTACGAGAGGTTGTGCTCTAGCTGTCCCTATCACGGGTATTCAGACCAGGATTTGGTCTTATATCTGTATGGGGGATTGCTGGATGAAGAGCGACGAATGGTGAACGCGGTGTGTGGGGGAAACATACTGAACAAAACCCCTACCGCTGCATTTGAGATATTCAGCGAGTTGTCGGAAGGCTCAAGGCAATTCAGTAAGAGGGCGAACGCCCAGGCTGTGAAAGCCACTTCAAGTGAGAATGTTCCCCCATCTATGGCGAGGGAAGTGAGCGAAATGAAGGAGATGATCAAGGTTTTGATGAGGAAGGAAGGACCCCAGAGGGTCAAGGAGTGCGAACTTTGCTATGCCACCACGCATGCAACTGACGCATGTCCTACACTCCATGAGGGGTCTACTGAGCAAGTCAACGCTGTTGGGGGGTACCAACAAAGACAACGGTACGACCCCTACTCCAGTACCTACAATCCGGGGTGGAGAGACCATCCTAACTTGAGGTACGGGAACACGCACAATGTGGAGAACCCCCCTGAGTTCCGACCAAGACCCCCTCAGCAATACCACCAGCAGCAGCAGTACCCCTAGCGACCATTCCAAGGAGACCAGCAGTTCAGAGGCCCAGCAGAGCAGAGACCGCAAGGACAAGGAGCTCCCCGCGCTATGAATCTAGAGGACCAGGTCAATACACTGGCGCAGCACATGACCACGCTGACGCAGACAGTAGGAACCATGCAGCAAAACATGGTTCAGTTCCAACATGAGACCAAGTCCAGTATACAGAACCCGGAGAAGCAGGTAGGGCAGATCTCCTAGGCGGTCAGCAAGCTCGAAGCTAGAGAGTCACGAGTACTCCCATCTCAAACTGAGATTAATCCAAGGCAAAACGTCAACTGCATGACGTCAAGACCAAGATGGGAAAATGAAGAAGAGAAGCTGGAATTAAAAGATAAGTACGAGGCAAAACCGCGATCGCGGGGCGACAGTCGCGATCGCGGGTTTACGGACCCAAAAGCCGAGAAAAACTCGAGCATAAATTCGAGCATTAACCGTGACCGCTGGCATGACAGCCGCGATCGCGGGGAACCAGTGCGAGAACCGCGATCGCGGGTTGACACCCGCGATCAACTCTCGGAAAGCGCTCCGCCTCGCAAGACATTTATGAACAAGTATGACTATCCGGAGGGATATTTTGACATCCCGGTGCCATTCCCCGCAGCATTAGAAGACGAAGGGAATACGGAAATATACTGCGAGATATACCAGGGCTACCCGGAGAGCCCCTTCTTGAGAGAGCTACGCAAGACCATAGCGGAGAAAAAAGGAGCGATCTAAGAAGAAGCCAAAGGTCAAGAAGGATATCTCGGCTGTGGTGCAGAAGAGGATTCCCAAGAAGTGTGAGGATCCTGGAATGTTCAGCGTGCCCTGCAAGATTGGGGAGACTGAATTCAGCGAGACATTGTTGGATTTGGGAGCTTCAATCAATGTCTTGCCACTGTCCGTCTATAACAACCTCGACGTTGGACCATTAGAGAGCACGGAAATCGTCATCCAACTGGCTGACAACTCTGTCATCACTCCTGAGGGCGTTGTGAAGGACGTACTGGTAAGCGTCGATACCCTTGTTTTTCCTGCAGACTTCTTTGTCATGAACACAGGGGAACGAGGAGGACGAGTAATGCTAGGGAGGCCGTTCATGAAGACCTCCAACACAAAGATCGGCGTGGGCAGAGGCACAATCAGCATGGAGTTCGACAAGAGGAAGACAAACTATAGGCTGGAGAACATTCCGGAGCATCCTCCAGATACAAGAGCAAGGAGTACGGTTGCAGGAGGCAACCCCGGATGAGAAGTACAGCAGGACGTCGTGCCGCAATGATAACTATGGCGCTGCTCGGGAGGCAACCCGAGGTATGAGTCGTTGAACTCATTTATGTTTTTACCTTTCTTAGGACTTAGATTTTATTTTTCTTTCTTCTTCTTTGCACTTGTTTTTCTTTTTCTGTGGGCACTAGAACTAACTATGCAGCGGAGGCCAGAATCCAGCTCCCGCAATCGCGGTTTCACACCCGCGATCGCGGTTTCCCCTCGGCGATCCATGCCGAGTTCTAGCAAAAAAAAAATAAATCAAAAAAATAAAAAATGGCCCACGGTTTAATAAAACCGGCGCGTTTTTCGAGGCAGTCAGCATCTCGTAACTCGCGCCGACTGTTACGGATGCAGGGGCATTAACCCCGCGATCGCGGGCCCTCAGCCCCGCGATCGCGGGTATTCATCGCGACAATTATAAAAGGCGAGAGGCGGTGGAGGCATTTTACAACACCTCCACCACCACCTCTCACTCTCACCAGATCGGATCTCCGACCCCGACCACCGCGACACCCCCCTGCAGCCCCGCGACTATCGTTCCGACGCCACGACGTCGTTTGGGTGAGATCTCCATTTTCCAACTCTTGGATTTCTCATAGCCTCACGAGCCGCGATCGCCGGACCCACGCCAAACCCCGCGACCACCGCAAAGAACCAGAGCCATTTTTCTCGAAGTTCGCTGTAAACCCAGAGACCGCGATCGCCGACATCAACCCCGCGATCGCGGCCCATCTTCTCCAGCGAGCTTCGAGTCGAGCATAAACCGCGACCGCGCCCCACACCCCGCGATCGCGGGTCCCTCCGATACTCTTTCTGTTGTGCTTTCTCGCTCCTTTTTCCCACCATGGCAGCCTTCGTAGGCAACATGAGGAGCCAGAGGCACATGCGCTACTACGAGACGTTCAGCGCGCGGAAGTTCGTCCAGACGAAGTTCTTCGATCGGCCAACGCTGCAACGACTCGGACTGAAGGACTGCACACAACAGTTGCTGAGCCACGGAGGGCTCGGCAACTTCATTGACCTAGCCGCCCCGTCCTCGCACGAGCTGACCCTAGAGTTTCTGGCCACGCTGGAGCGCCACGACGACGGGATCACGTTCAACCTGCTGGGGTGGCAGAGGATGATGTCCTACCAAGGTCTGCAGGACCTGTTTGGCGTTACTGAGGCTACCGCCGAGGATTGGGAGGCCGCAGACACCTTGCCAGAGCTCTTCTGGCAGGATGCGACCCGGGAGGTACTCAACCCCAGCGCCGGCGAGTATAACTACAAGCTGACGCACCCCTGTCTGAGGCTGGCGCACAAGGTGCTCGCCATGTCCTTCCTGGGACAGGGGGAGGTGAACAAGGTTTCGACGCTGGACCTTACAGTGCTCTGGTGTTTGACACCGGAGAGCCATAACACCCCCGACTGGGTCGATTTGTTCCTCTCCAACTGTCTCGGGCTGAGGGAGAAGACGGGCGGCAAGATCTCCATGGGGGGCATGGTGACGCTTATCGCCCAGCAATACAAGAACATCGCGGACCATTGGGATTTCCCCGCCGACATCTACACCTACAACATCACACTACTGCGGAGATCCCATCTGCTGGAGGTCCGTGGTGGAGAGTACACCTGGCTCTCCAAGAAGGAAAGGACCCACCGAATGAGGCTGCCTCGTCCGATGCCTTATGGGCCCCGGGCGAGGGATTTTTACCTCTATGCCGATGGAGAGCAGGGGTCGTCGTCTGAAGATGAAGGGGACGACGACGACAACAAGGAGGAGGAGGAGGAAGCGACTGCAGCGGTGGACATGGAGAGCGATGTGCCATCCCCGCTGCATTCCAGGGGCCCACCTGTTTACCCTGACTATACCTACCGGGCATCTGGGTCTGGTAGTGGATCTGGAGGGGTGCCCTGGGACCAGATCCTGGACAGAATGGCCAACCTGCAGCTGAGGCAGGCTGAGAATATACGAAGGAGTGCCAAGTGGGAACGCGGCATCTCCCAGAGGCTAGAGGAGCATGAGAGGAGAAGCGTTCAGTGAGAATGCCAAGTCTCCACCCGCCTGGATAAGCAGGAGCGGCGGAGCGCTGAGTGGCAGCGCAACATAGAGGTCAACTTTGCATACCACGCCAACCGCCTGGACAGTCACCTCACCACTGTTGAGGACCAGGTGGTTCAGATACAGAGGAGAGCCGAGGCTTTCTTCAACGCTTATGGGTATTAGCCTCCACCCCAGTGAGTATTTCTATTTTCCCCTTATCTTTTTCTTGTCTTCTATACATTGAGGACAATGCATGATTTAAGCATGGGGGAGTAGAGTATTCACTATCTATCTTGTACATATTTCTTTTCCAACACTGTACTTTGATTTTTAGCATTTCGAATTTCAGCATTTCTTTTCAAAAAAAAAAAAAAAAAAATTTGAAAATCCTGGGACAAGCTGAAAACCTGAAAGGGCGGCTTGGATAAAAAGCAGGTGACCCGGACCAGCGCTAGGCTGGGGTAAGAAGGTGTCGGAGTGACGTGAGCTTATGTGAGCACATCTATGAGAAAAATATGAATGGCTAGGATGAAAACCCGAAAGGGCTCCTAGGCAAAATGAGTGAAAAGAAAAAGAGTGTTTCTAGGATCTCATTTTACCGACGGGGCGACATAAGTAGAGGAGTTGAAGAAGGATTGTCGGGTAGGTCACTCTGGGAGGCATAAGGAGTCATAGATGGAGGCTAGGATTAGAGGTCACTTTACACTATTGGATGTCCGGGTTGAGCTTAGGGGAAGTACTCTGCTTGCCCTCAAGCTTGTTGAGTTGTGGATGTGTTGTAGATGAGATTGGTGCCAGGAGCTTGGCATGGGTTAGGTAACTCTTAGTTGGAGGATATGCTTCCTGAGACCTTGGGTGCTGCATTGGAGGAGTAGACTTTCTTTTAGTTTACTCGAGGACGAGCAAAGGTCTAAGCATGGGGGAGTTTGATAAGCACTACTTTGTAGGGCTTAACTAAGAGTTATTAGAGGGTTTATTGATGCCATTCGGGTAGATTTAGACACATTCTTGTGTATGGCGTTTGGAGGCGAAGTTGGTGTTTTTGGAGGTGTTTGAGCTACTTTGGAGATCATGAAAACACTGAGGAAGGAAGCCATCAAGAGAAGACGCCAAGGAGTGAAGAGGAGACGAGTTGGTGCAAGGCAAAGGAGAAGAATGCCGAGCATTAACCGCGATCGCGGGAATGGGTGCCGCGATCGCGGGACTCGGAGCATGTCGAGAGTTTTCTGTGGGCGCGGAGAGATTGAAGGGCGCGGAGCCACATGGGCCGCAATCAAGGTCCACCACCCGCGATCGCGGGTCTGACACGACAGAGGCTCGGACTTATTCCGAATTATCTTTTTAGTTTTCTTTTCCCTTTTCTTATTTCTATTTCAGTTATTTTTCTTAATGGGCTAGGTCATTTGTTAGGGCCCTATAAATACTCTCCTTATGCATTAGGGTTAGGATCCACACTTCTTAGTTGCAATTTTCATTCATCGTTGTTTTCTTTTCCTTTGAAGTTTTCACCATGTCTATGAGGAGCTAAGCCTCTTTGGCTTAGTCCGGTAATGGAAGCATGAGTTCGTTCATCTGGTTGAGAGGTTTTGTTCCTATCTATCTATCCTATTGAGTTATATATTTTCTCTGAGCAAATTCATATTTGAATGTTTGTTGGTTTATCTAGACTGATCACCTAGGTTTATTGCTTTCATTCTTATTGCTAATACTAGGGAACTGTTGGGCTAACGCTCTAGTATAAGTAACAAGCATTGATTGTTATCTGCATCTGTGGATTATATCTATGTGGGAATTGATTATATGGTAAATACATCTGAGCGAGCGTTCTGTGTATCCTGGTTAATTCTTATATGCATTGCTGCCTTTGGGTTGAACCTTTAGTGGTACTAGGGTTATTCATTGGTAATGGTTCTTTGTGGAAGGTTTCCCTCTGAATTTACATAAGATCGGGACATGAATAACCGAATAGGAAGATAGGACTTAATCTATGAACAACCTTTGAATGACTTATGTGGACATTACTTGGCTAAGTGTTTTTCTCTCTTGATATTTCATCCATTCTACTTTGCTTTGTTTGTTTCGTTTGTGACCAACCAACCATACAACCCCCCTTTGTGACATTTCATGCTACCACCATTAAATTCCTTCCTTCTCTGTGGGATCGACCCTGACTTGCTTACTATACTTTGTTTAGTGAGGATTTTAGGATTTACTTTTGATTAGGGGTACGACGACTATTCCTCCTATCAAATTTTGGCGCCGTTGCCGGGGAAGGAAATTGTGGATTTTTGGTGTTTTGCATGCTTTGTGTGTTTTTGAATTTTTCTTTGTGATTTTCGTGTGTTTGCTTGTGTGTGTGGACCTATCTTATGGTCCACACCCGTACTGCTGACTCTCCACCTTTAGATCTTGATCCAGAGATTGAGAGAACTTTCTCCCAAGGACGCAGAGTAAATCGAGCTTTGATCTTTGAGAATCCCACTTTTGAGATGGCGGACGAGGTACCACCACCTACGTTGAGGCAGCTGACTGCGCCTAACTTGACGCAGCAGCCACTGGCCGTACAATTCCCTGAGCTAGGCACAAGAGTGAACTTTGAGCTCAAGTCTGGTCTTATCCATCTTTTGCCTCAATTCCATGGGTTAGCTGGAGAGGACCCAAACAAGCACCTCTCGGAGTTCCACGCCGTGTGCAGTTCCATGAAGCCACGAAATGTCACTGAGGATCAAATCACGTTGAGGGTTTTTCCTTTTTTCACTTAAGGATTCAGCCAACGACTGGTTTTACTACCTCACCCCAGGAAGCATCAACACTTGAGATAAAATGAAGAAGACGTTCCTGGAAAAGTACTTTCCAGCAACGAAGATGAACAGTCTCAAGCGCAACCTGAGCAACATTGAGCAGCATGGGACAGAGACGCTCTACGAGTACTACGAGCATTTCAAGAGGTTGTGCTCTAGCTGTTCCTATCACGGGTATTCAGACCAGGATTTGGTCTTATATCTGTATGGGGGATTGCTGGATGAAGAGCGACGAATGGTGAACGCGGTGTGTGGGGGAAACATACTGAACAAAACCCCTACCGCTGCATTTGAGATATTCAGCGAGTTGTCGGAAGGCTCAAGGCAATTCAGTAAGAGGGCGAGCGCCCAGGCTGTGAAAGCCACTTCAAGTGAGAATGTTCCCCCATCTATGGCGAGGGAAGTGAGCGAAATGAAGGAGATGATCAAGGTTTTGATGAGGAAGGAAGGACCCCAGAGGGTCAAGGAGTGCGAACTTTGCTATGCCACCACACATGCAACTGACGCATGTCCTACACTCCATGAGGAGTCTACTGAGCAAGTCAACGCTGTTGGGGGGTACCAACAAAGACAACGGTACGACCCCTACTCCAGTACCTACAATCCGGGGTGGAGAGGCCATCCTAACTTGAGGTACGGGAACACGCACAATGTGGAGAACCCCCCTGAGTTCCGACCAAGACCCCCTCAGCAATACCACCAGCAGTAGCAGTACCCCTAGCGACCATTCCAAGGAGACCAGCAGTTCAGAGGCCCAGCAGAGCAGAGACCGCAAGGACAAGGAGCTCCCCGCGCTATGAATCTAGAGGACCAGGTCAATACACTGGCACAGCACATGATCACGCTGACGCAGACAGTAGGAACCATGCAGCAAAACATGGTTCAGTTCCAACATGAGACCAAGTCCAGTATCTAGAACCTGGAGAAGCAGGTAGGGCAGATCTCCTAGGCGGTCAGCAAGCTCGAAGCTAGAGAGTCACGAGTACTCCCATCTCAAACTGAGATTAATCCAAGGCAAAACGTCAATTGCATGACGTCAAGACCAAGATGGGAAAATGAAGAAGAGAAGCTGGAATTAAAAGAGAAGTACGAGGCAAAACCGCGATCGCGGGTTTACGGACCCAAAAGCCGAGAAAAACTCGAGCATAAATTCGAGCATTAACCGCGACCGCTGGCATGACAGCCGCAATCGCGGGGAACCAGTGCGAGAACCGCGATCGCGGGTTGACACCCGCGATCAACTCTCGGAAAGCGCTCCGCCTCGCAAGACATTTATGAACAAGTATGACTATCCGGAGGGATATTTTGACATCCCGGTGCCATTCCCCGCAGCATTAGAAGACGAAGGGAATACGGAAATATACTGCGAGATATACCAGGGCTACCCGGAGAGCCCCTTCTTGAGAGAGCTATGCAAGACCATAGCGGAGAAAAAGGAGCGATCTAAGAAGAAGCCAAAGGTCAAGAAGGATATCTCGGCTGTGGTGCAGAAGAGGATTCCCAAGAAGTGTGAGGATCCTGGAATGTTCAGCGTGCCCTGCAAGATTGGGGAGACTGAATTCAGCGAGACATTGTTGGATTTGGGAGCTTCAATCAATGTCTTGCCACTGTCCGTCTACAACAACCTCGACGTTGGACCATTAGAGAGCACGGAAATCGTCATCCAACTGGCTGACAACTCTGTCATCACTCCTGAGGGCGTTGTGAAGGACGTACTGGTAAGCGTCGATACCCTTGTTTTTCCTGCAGACTTCTTTGTCATGAACACAGGGGAACGAGGAGGACGAGTAATGCTAGGGAGGACGTTCATGAAGACCTCCAACACAAAGATCGACGTGGGCAGAGGCACAATCAGCATGGAGTTCGACAAGAGGAAGACAAACTATAGGCTGGAGAATATTCCGGAGCATCCTCCAGATACAAGAGCAAGGAGTACGATTGCAGGAGGCAACCCCGGATGAGAAGTACAGCAGGACGTCGTGCCGCAACGATAACTATGGCGCTGCTCGGGAGGCAACCCGAGGTATGAGTCGTTGAACTCATTTATGTTTTTACCTTTCTTAGGACTTAGATTTTATTTTTCTTTCTTCTTCTTTGCACTTGTTTTTCTTTTTCTGTGGGCACTAGAACTAACTATGCAGCGGAGGCCAGAATCCAGCTCTCGCAATCGCGGTTTCCCCTCGGCGTACTAATTTTGGTTGCTTGTGAGGAGGGAGAGGCTTGAACGGAAGGCAACAAAGCAAAAACTAGCAAATCAAATCCCAAACAATACACAAAATTTCCAAGGTCAAGTAGATCTGATAAGCACTACTTTGTAGGGCTTAACTAAGAGTTATTAGAGGTTTTATTGGTGCCATTCGGGAAGATTTAGACACATTCTTGTATATGGCGTTTGGAGGCGAAGTTGGTGTTTTTGGAGGTGTTTGAACTACTTTGGAGATCATGAAAACACTGAGGAAGGAAGCCATCAAGAGAAGACGCCAAGGAGTGAAGAGGAGACGAGTTGGTGCAAGGCAAAGGACAAGAATGCCGAGCATTAACTGCGATCGCGGGCATGGGTGCCGCGATCGCGGGACTCGGAGCATGTCGAGAGTTTTCTGCGGGCGCAGAGAGATTGAAGGGCGCGGAGCCACATGGGCTGCGATCAAGGTCCACCACCCGCGATCGCGGGTCTGACACGGCAGAGGCTCAGACTTATTCTGAATTATCTTTTTAGTTTTCTTTTCCCTTTTCTTATTTCTATTTCAGTTATTTTTCTTAATGGGCTAGGTCATTTGTTTGGGCCCTATAAATACTCTCCTTATGCATTAGGGTTAGGATCCACACTTCTTAGTTGCAATTTTCATTCATCGTTGTTTTCTTTTCCTTTGAAGTTTTTACCATGTCTATGAGGAGCTAAGCCTCTTTGGCTTAGTCCGGTAATGGAAGCATGAGTTCGTTCATCTGGTTGTGAGGTTTTGTTCCTATCTATCTATCCTATTGAGTTATATCTTTTCTCTGAGCAAATTCATATTTGAATGTTTGTTGGTTTATCTAGACTGATCACCTAGGTTTATTGCTTTCATTCTTATTGCTAATACTAGGGAACTGTTGGGCTAACGCTCTAGTATAAGTAACAAGCATTGATTGTTATCTGCATCTGTGGATTATATCTATGTGAGAATTGATTACATGGTAAATACATCTGAGCGAGCGTTCTGTGTATCCTGGTTAATTCTTATATGCATTGCTGCCTTTGGGTTGAACCTTTAGTGGTACTAGGGTTATTCATTGGTAAGGGTTCTTTGTGGAAGGTTTCCCTCTGAATTTATATAAGATCGGGACAGGAATAACCGAATAGGAAGATAGGACTTAATCTATGAACAACCTTTGAATGACTTATGTGGACATTACTTGGCTAAGTGTTTTTCTCTCTTGATATTTCATCCATTCTACTTTGCTTTGTTTGTTTCGTTTGTGACCAACCAACCATACAACCCCCCCTTTGTGACATTGCATGCTACCACCATTGAATTCTTTCCTTCTCTGTGGGATCGACCCTGACTTGCTTACTATACTTTGTTTAGTGAGGATTTTAGGATTTACTTTTGATTAGGGGTACGGCGACTATTCCTCCTATCAAGATCAAAACAAGTTTCTCAGAATTAATCACAAGAGAGTTGAAATTTTTTCTTTGCCCTTTTCAAAGAGAGTTGCATAGAGACATGAAAGAAGAGAAGATAGAGTATGACCATATGGTGCGTTCTCTGCCTTTTATTTTGTTTCTTTGTGTTTTTGAGGCTTTCGTCTTCCCAAACCTTTTGTTTTGTTTGATGGAAGGTGAGAATAGTATGTTTGTTTTTGTTTATACGGTCACACTGTGTTTTTGTTTTTGTTTTTGTTTTTGTTTTTGTTTTGAGATGATGGCGAATCAAGCAAGAAAGAACCACACAAGCAAGTGTAGGAGAAGAAAGAAGAGACAAAGCAACTATGAGGGAATAAAATCTAACAACTAATCTAGCAATTCATCCAAAGATGAAGCAAGACTTGATCAACAAGAAACAAAGAAATCAAATATGCAAATAAGAAAACAAGATTTGCTAGAGGATAGATTTTAGGGTTGTTGGAAAAGGAACCAAAACCTAAGGGAAATTAGGGTTTTGCAGCTGTGAGGGAGAGGGTGGCAGACGAAGTGGTGGTGGCGGACGGTGGTGGTGGCGAGATGGTTGGTGATTCCGACGATTGGGTGAGAGAGAAAAAAATTTATGGGTTTTGCAAACGGAAAATTGGAAGGAAACACAATAACAGAGAAGAACAAACTTAGCTTGGATAGGCTCTGATGCCAGTTGATGCGAACAACCCCTGAAGTGTTGTCTGCAACGCAGGATCTTTGATTCCTCAAGCTTGAATTCGATTCCTTCTCTTCCGTAGCCAAAGTGATGACTTTCCTAGGGCTAAAGAGACAGCCTTCAAACGCGTCAAAGAGATGACAGAGAGATCAAATAGATGATCTTGAATACCAAAGAGACGATGAACAATTGCTCGAAGCGACGAGCTACGGGATAGACGATCAGTGGGATCGAAGAGTTGACGTTAGAACTCAAGGGAATGAGCGTACTCAACTTTACTACTCAAATTCAACGTAAAGATTACAAACTAGGGTTTCGGGTCTTAAAAAGCGTCAAAAGAAATAATAAAAAATAATAATAAATTGTTCAGCAAAACGATGAATTGAGATCGCTGATGCGGGCAACAACTCGGTCCAGAACTCGGTCGGTCCAGAACTCGGTCGAGTTCTGGGCCGAGTTCTTGGCACAACTCTCAGTAAAACTCGGTTTTGACCATCTTCTTGTTGGAACCTTGATCCGACGTAAACTATGAAGTTGTAGATCTTTGAATCAACTTTCCAACGCATCTTGAATCGTCAAGAGATCAATTTTCTAGCCATAGTTATGGCCGTTTTACCAAAGACTGTCCAGAACCAAATCGACAGTAACTATTCCGAACTTGCACAAAACTTCACCCTTTGCTTCAGCCTCTTCCTTGTAGGTCTTTGATTAAGTCTCCCATGCATGTTGCTATCAATCTCCCCTTCTTGGCTGCGAAGCGTCCCCGCTTCGTCCTCGTCGTCAGAAGCAGGAGGTGTATAAGGAGAAAGATCAGGGACGTTGAACGTAGGATGCGCACCATAGTCATCAGGTATAGGGGGCAATCCCTCGGGCAGCTCCTCGGGCATCACATCCCCAAGGTCCTACAAAAGAGAAGTCACGGTAGGGGGTAAATCAACATGATCTTTAACAGTTAAAAGACACGCGAAAGGAACAAGTAAAAAGCAAGGAAGACGTCCCTGAATTATTGGAGAGACATCCCGAGACCGGGCTAAGAGAAGCCGGTTCTCGCATTTGCCATGAATGTCGGGTTGTGGAGGCGTCTCAAACGTGAAGTATTGGATCACCTTTGTATTGATGATGTTGCGGTAACTCCCACCATCTTCGTTGGCGGTAATAACGCTGCGTGGAACCAAGCCAATAGGCACGTTATCTTGCTCGTCCATAGAGCTGCATATGTAGCTGCCCATCTCCTCCTCCTCCTCCTCATCGTCGTAGGTGTCAAATATCGGTCCGGCGTCGGGGGTTTCCTCGTCAAAAGACTCGTAGCCGGAGGTGTTCGAGAAGAGGACATTGAGAAGGGGACCCTTGCGGTCCATTGGCCGGCTAGTTGTGACCGGAGGGTTCAACATTGGGTCAGCTGTGGGCCACTTCATGCCACTCATGGCCCGACGAAGGTGCTCATTCTTGGCAGTCAGCTCGGCCAGTTGGCGGTGAAGTGTGTCAATGTGTTCATAAATGAAGTCCATGTGTCCGGGGCTTCGGTTGCCCGTAGAAAGAGAGTGGCTTGTCGTAGGAACCTCCATAGTACCTATACAAAGCATATAACACAAGGAGTAAGGTGCACCCAGCAAAAGAACAAGTCCAGGCCAAGTCCTTGTCTCAAAAGTGAACCAAGAAATTTTCCGCTAGGCGTACTAATTTTGGTTGCTTGTGAGGAGGGAGAGGCTTGAACGGAAGGCAACAAAGCAAAAACTAGCAAATCAAATCCCAAACAACACACAAAATTTCCAAGGTCAAGTAGATCAAAACAAGTTTCTCAGAATTAATCACAAGAGGGTTGAAAATTTTTCTTTGCCCTTTTCAAAGAGAGTTGCATAGAGACATGAAAGAGGAGAAGATAGAGTATGACCGTATGGTGCGTTCTCTGCCTTTTATTTTGTTTCTTTGTGTTTTTGAGGCTTTCGTCTTCCCAAACCTTTTGTTTTGTTTGATGGAAGGTGAGAATAGTATGTTTGTTTTTGTTTATACGGTCACACTGTGTTTGTGTTTTTGTTTTTGTTTTTGTTTTTGTTTTTGTTTTGAGATGATGGCGAATCAAACAAAAAAGAACCACACAAGCAAGTGTAGGAGAAGAAAGAAGAGACAAAACAACTATGAGGAAATAAAATCTAACAACTAATCTAGCAATTAATCCAAAGATGAAGCAAGACTTGATCAACAAGAAACAAAGAAATCAAATATGCAAATAAGAAAACAAGATTTGCTAGAGGATAGATTTTAGGGTTGTTGGAAAAGGAACCAAAACCTAAGGGAAATTAGGGTTTTGCAGCCGTGAGGGAGAGGGAGAGGGTGACGGACGAAGTGGTGGTGGAGGACGGTGGTGGTGGCGAGATGGTTGGTGATTCCGACGATTGGGTGAGAGAGAAAAAATTTTATGGGTTTTGCAAACGGAAAATTGGAAGGAAACACAATAAGAGAGAATAACAAACTTAGCTTGGATAGGCTCTGATGCCAGTTGATGCGAACAACCCCTGAAGTGTTGTCTGCAACGCAAGATCTTTGATTCCTCATACTTGAGTTCGATTCCTTCTCTTCCGTAGCCAAAGTGATGGCTTTCCTAGGGCTAAAGAGATAGTCTTCAAACGCGTCAAAGAGATGACGGAGAGATCAAAGAGATGATCTTGAATACCGAAGAGACGATGAACAATTGCTCGAAGTGACGAGCTACGGGATAGACGATCCGTGGGATCGAAGAGTTGACGTTAGAACTCAAGGGAATGAGCGTACTCAACTTTACTACTCAAATTCAACGTAAAGATTACAAACTAGGGTTTCGGGTCTTAAATAGCGTCAAAAGAAATGATAAAAATTAATAATAAATTGTTCAGCAAAACGACGAATTGAGATCGCTGACGCGGGCAACAACTCGGTCCAGAACTCGGTCGAGTTCCAAGCCGAGTTCTTGGCTGGAGCAACAACTCGGTCCAGAACTCGGTCGAGTTCTGGGTCGAGTTCTTGGCACAGCTCTCAGTAAAACTCGGTTTTGACCATCTTCTTGTTGGAATATTGATCCAACGTAAACTATGAAGTTGTAGATCTTTGAATCAGCTTTCCAACGCATCTTGAATCATCACGAGATCAATTTTCTAGCCATAGTTATGGCCGTTTTACCGAAGACTGTCCAGAACCAAATCGACAGTAACTATTCCGAACTTGCACAAGACTTCACCCTTTGCTTGAGCCTCTTCCTTGTAGGTCTTTGATTAAGTCTCCCATGCATGTTGCTATCAATCTCCCCTTCTTGGCTGCGAAGCGTCCCCGCTTCGTCCTCATCGTCAGAAGCAGGAGGCGTATAAGGAGAAAGA
Source organism: Rheum nobile (assembly GCA_027886185.1). Taxonomy (NCBI): domain Eukaryota; kingdom Viridiplantae; phylum Streptophyta; class Magnoliopsida; order Caryophyllales; family Polygonaceae; genus Rheum; species Rheum nobile. Next base: position 421,044 of record WOAB01000207.1, on the reverse strand, counting down.
TCAGTGACGTTGAACGTAGGATGCGCACCATAGTCATCGGGTATATGGGGCAATCCCTCGGGCAACTCCTCGGGCATCACATCCCCAAGGTCCTACAAAAGAGAAGTCACGGTAGGGGGTAAATCAACATGATCTTTAACAGTTAAAAGACACGCGAAAGGAACAAGTAAAAAGCAAGGTAGACGTCCCTGAATTATTGGAGAGACATCCCGGGACCGGGCTAAGAGAAGCCGGTTCTCGCATTTGCCGTGAATGTCGGGTTGTGGAGGCATCTCAAACCAATAGGCACATTATCTTGCTCGTCCATAGAGCTACATATGTAGCTGTCCATCTCCTCCTCCTCCTCCTCCTCATCGTCGTAGGTGTCAAATATCGGTCCTGCGTCGGGGGTGTCCTCGTCAAAAGACTCGTAGCCGGAGGTGTTAGAGAAGAGGACATTGAGAAGGGGACCATTGCGGTCCATTGGCCGGCTAGTTGTGACCGAAGGGTTCAACATTGGGTCAGCCGTGGGCCACTTCATGCCACTCATGGCTCGACCAAGGTGCTCATTCTCAGCAGTCAGCTCGGCCAGTTGGCGGTCAAGTGTGTCAATGTGTTCATAAACGAAGTCCATGTGTCCGGGGCTTCGGTTGCCCGTAGAAGGAGAGTGGCTTGTCGTAGGAACCTCTATAGTACCTATACAAAGCATATAACACAAGGAGTAAGGTGCACCAGGCAAAAGAACAAGTCCAAGCCAAGTCCTTGTCTCAAAAGTGAACCAAGAAATTTTCCGCTGGACGTACTAATTTTGGTTGCTCGTGAGGAGGGAGAGGCTTGAACGGAAGGCAACAAAGCAATAACTAGCAAATCAAATCCCAAACAACACACACAATTTCCAAGGTCAAGTAGATCAAAACAAGTTTATCAGAATTAATCACAAGAGAGTTGAAAATTTTTCTTTGCCCTTTTCAAAGAGAGTTGCATAGAGACATGAAACAAGAGAAGACGGAGTATGACCATATGGTGCGTTCTCTGCCTTTTATTTTGTTTCTTTGTGTTTTTGAGGCTTCCGTCTTACCAAACCTTTTGTTTTGTTTGATGTAAGGTGAGAATAGTATGTTTGTTTTTGTTTATACGGTCACACTGTGTTTTTTTTTTTGTTTTTTTTTTGTTTTTGTTTTTGTTTTTGTTTTGAGATGATGGCGAATCAAACAAGAAAGAACCACACAAGCAAGTGTAGGAGAAGAAAGAAGAGACAAAACAACTATGAGGGAATAAAATCTAACAACTAATCTAGCAATTAATCCACAGATGAAGCAAGACTTGATCAACAAGAAACAAGGAAATCAAATATGCAAATAAGGAAACAAGATTTGCTAGAGGATAGATTTTAGGGTTGTTGGAAAAGGAACCAAAACCTAAGGGAAATTAGGGTTTTGCAGCCGTGAGGGAGAGGGAGAGGGTGGCGGACGAAGTGGTGGTGGCAGACGGTGGTGGTGGCGAGATGGTTGGTGATTCCGGCGATTGTGTGAGAGAGAAAAAAATTTCTGGGTTTTGCAAGCGGAAAATTGCAAGGAAACACAATAAGAGAGAAGAACAAACTTAGCTTGGATAGGCTCTGATGCCAGTTGATGCGAACAACCCCTGAAGTATTGTCTGCAACGCATGATCTTTGATTCCTCAAGCTTGAATTCGATTCCTTCTCTTCCGTAGCCAAAGTGATGGTTTTCTTAGGGCTAAAGAGATAGCCTTCAAACGCGTCAAAGCGATGACGGAGAGATCAAAGAGATGATCTTGAATACTGAAGAGACGATGAACAATTGCTCGAAGCGACGAGCTACGGGATAGACGATCCGTGGGATCGAAGAGTTGACGTTAGAACTCAAGGGAATGAGCGTACTCAACTTTACTACTCAAATTCAACGTAAAGATTACAACCTAGGGTTTCGGGTCTAAATAGCGTCAAAAGAAATAATAAAAATTAATAATAAATTGTTCAGCAAAACGACGAATTGAGACCGCTGATGCGGGCAACAACTCGGTCCAGAACTCGGTCGAGTTCTGGGCCGAGTTCTTGGCTGGAGCAACAACTCGGTCCAAAACTCGGTCGAGTTCTTGGCACAGCTCTCAGTAAAACTCGGTTTTGACCATCTTCTTGTTGGAATCTTGATCCGACGTAAACTATGAAGTTGTAGATCTTTGAATCATATTTCCAACGCATCTTGAATCATCAGGAGATCAATTTTCTAGCCATAGTTATGTCCGTTTTACCGAAGACTGTCCAGAACCAAATCGACAGTAACTATTCCGAACTTGCACAAGACTTCACCCTTTGCTTGAGCCTCTTCCTTGTAGGTCTTTGATTAAGTCTCCCATGCATGTTGCTATCAATCTCCCCTTCTTGGCTGCGAAGCATCCCCGCTTCGTCCTCGTCGTCAGAAGCAGGAGGCGTATAAGGAGAAAGATCAGGGACGTTGAACGTAGGATGCGCACCATAGTCATCGGGTATAGGGGGCAATCCCTCGGGCAGCTCCTCGGGCATCACATCCCCAAGGTCCTGCAAAAGAGAAGTCATGGTAGGGGGTAAATCAACATGATCTTTAACAGTTAAAAGACACGCGAAAGGAACAAGTAAAAAGCAAGAAAGACGTCCCTGAATTATTGGAGAGACATCTCGGGACCGGGCTAAGAGAAGCCGATTCTCGCATTTTCCGTGAATGTCGGGTTGTGGAGGCGTCTCAAACGTGAAGTACTGGATCACCTTTGTTTTGATGATGTTGTGGTAACTCCCACCATCTTCGTTGGCGGTAATAACGCTGCGTGGAACCAAGCCAATAGGCACATTATCTTGCTCGTCCATAGAGCTACATATGTAGCTGTCCATCTTCTCCTCCTCCTCATCGTCGTAGGTGTCAAATATCGGTCCGGCGTCGGGGGTGTCCTCGTCAAAAGACTCGTAGCCGGAGGTGTTCGAGAAGAGGACATTGAGAAGGGGACCCTTGCGGTCCATTGGCCGGCTAGTTGTGACCGGAGGGTTCAACATTGGGTCAGCCGTGGGCCACTTCATGCCACTCATGGCCCGACGAAGGTGCTCATTCTCGGCAGTCAGCTCGGCCAGTTGGCGGTGAAGTGTGTCAATGGGTTCATAAACGAATTCCATGTGTCCGGTTGCCCGTAGAAGGAGAGTGGCTTGTCGTAGGAACCTCTATAGTACCTATACAAAGCATATAACACAAGGAGTAAGGTGCACCAAGCAAAAGAACAAGTCCAAGCCAAGTCCTTGTCTCAAAAGTGAACCAAGAAATTTTCCGCTGGGCGTACTAATTTTGGTTTCTCGTGAGGAGGGAGAGGCTTGAACGGAAGGCAACAAAGCAAAAACTAGCAAATCAAATCCCAAACAACACAATAAGAGGGTGTCAGACGAAGTGGTGGTGGCAGACGGTGGTGGTGGCGAGATGGTTGGTGATTCCGGCGATTGGGTGAGAGAGAAAAAAATTTCTGGGTTTTGCAAGCGGAAAATTGCAAGGAAACACAATAAGAGAGAAGAACAAACTTAGCTTGGATAGGCTCTGATGCCAGTTGATGCGAACAACCCCTGAAGTGTTGTCTGCAACGCATGATCTTTGATTCCTCAAGCTTGAATTCGATTCCTTCTCTTCCGTAGCCAAAGTGATGGCTTTCCTAGGGCTAAAGAGATAGCCTTCAAACACGTCAAAGAGATGACGGAGAGATCAAAGAGATGATCTTGAATACCGAAGAGACGATGAACAATTGCTCGAAGCGACGAGCTACGGGATAGACGATCCGTGGGATCGAAGAGTTGACGTTAGAACTCAAGGGAAGGAGCGTACTCAACTTTACCACTCAAATTCAACGTAAAGATTACAAACTAGGGTTTCGGGTCTTAAATAGCGTAAAAAGAAATAATAAAAATTAATAATAAATTGTTCAGCAAAACGACGAATTGAGATCGCTGACGCGGGCAACAACTCGGTCCAGAACTCGATCGAGTTCTGGGCCGAGTTCTTTGCTGGAGAAACAACTCGGTCCAGAACTCGGTCGAGTTCTGGGTCGAGTTCTTGGCATAGCTCTCAGTAAAACTTGGTTTTGACCATCTTCTTGTTAGAATCTTGATCCGACGTAAACTATGAAGTTTTAGATCTTTGAATCAGCTTTCCAACGCATCTTGAATCATCACGAGATCAATTGTTAAGCCATAGTTATGGCTGTTTTACCGAAGACAGTCCAGAACCAAATCGACAGTAACTATTCCGAACTTGCACAAGACTTCACCCTTTGCTTGAGCCTCTTCCTTGTAGGTCTTTGATTAAGTCTCCCATGCATGTTGCTATCATAGCACACAGTATCCTAATTAGCAATTTCCGGTATGCAATTTTGCCGGATTCTTAGTCGGAAATTAAGTTATACTATTAACGGTAAATATGTATATAGTTAATACTACTGCTAGTAATTTTAAAAGTTTGTATTATTTTAGGTTGAAGTAGATAGTTTGTATTATTTTAAGTAATTTTCCTTATTTTTGTGTATGATTATGGACAAATTTGCTATTTGGGTACGAAATGTTGGGTTTCAAATAACCCTCACGAAGATCTAAATATTAAAGCAATGTCCATATGGGTCTTTCGACCCCGGCCCTAACGAATTAGAATTTATTAACTAATCTCACTATGAGATTTCAGTAGAAATCTAGGTCAAACGAAGAAACTGAAGAAAAACTCCATTAGAGAAGTCTAGGGGAAGCAAAACGAGAGAGAGAAAATATTCTATTACTCGAGGAGAGAGAACAAAAAACTGAAAGATAGTTTGTTATAGCTACAGCTGGCACGTGATACATGCGTGATCACACTCTGTAGCTTATAACTAAAATCATCAACATACACATATGTCCATATCCCCCTCAAGTTGGACTTGAGCCAGATGACACAAGACCTATCTTGGAAGCCAAAAAATGATGTTGATGTTCTCCAAGGGCCTTGGTAAGGACATCAACGAGCTGAAGTTGAGAAGAAACATGAGCAGTGACAATGAATCCTGACTGAACTTGGTCACGAATGTAACGACAATCAATATTAAGATGTTTGGTTCGTTCATGGTATACTGGATTAGCCGCAATGTGCTGAGCAACCTTGTTGTCGCAATACATAGTGATATGAAGAGAAATAGGAACCTTGAGATCAGTAAGCAAGCCATCATCCCAGACTAACTCACTAGTTGTTGAAGACATTGCTCTATATTCTGACTCTGTAGAGCTCTTTGAAACAATCTTTTGTTTCTTAGTCTTCCAAGAAACTAAAGAACTTCCCATGAACACACAATATCCAATTAAAGATCGCCCAAAGAATTGACAACTACCCCAGTCAGCATCACAATAAGCAGAAAGCTGAAGTGAATCTTGACAAGGATAGAACAAACCAAGATCAATGGTACCTTTAAGATACTTGACAACATTCATTGCAACTGCAAGATGAGGGGCCCGTGGAGAAGTGACAAATTGGCTCAAATGTTGAGCAACATATGAGATGTCAGGTCGGGTAAGATTAAGGTATAACAAACGACCAACAAGTCGCCTGTAGACCTCAGGATCAACCAATAAATCACCATGATCAATAGAAAGCTTAAGGCCTCTCTGAAGAGGGAACTTAGCAGGTTTACAATCAACCATCTTAGTATCCTTTAGGATATCAAGAATATATCTTCTCTGGTTAAGTAAGGTGCCACTAGATGAACGGGCAACTTCTAAAATATCTAATAGGACCCAAATCTTTAATAGTAAATACAGTGTGTAATGCAACTTTAATAGATGTATTATCTGTATCATTATTGCCTGAAAGAAGCATGTCATCCACATAAACTAAGGCCACAGTAAGCTTATCGTGAGAATCCTTGATAAAGACTGAATAATCATGTTTAGACTGCACAAATCCAAGCTGAAGAAGCAACTTAGTGAGCTCAAAAATCCACTGGCGTGAAGCTTGCTTAAGCCCCATACAAAGATCTTTTGAGATGACAGACTTGACTTGGAGTACCCTTGACATAACCAGGAGGCAAACTCATATACACTTCGTCATCCAAATATTCATGTAAGAATGCATTATTAATATCCAACTGGTGAATAGGCCAATTATGTGCAGTAGCAAGAGCTAGAAATACTCTAACAGAAGCAAACTTGGCCACATGTGAAAATGTGTGCTTATAATCTTTACCTTCCACCTGATTGTAACCTTTAGCAACTAATCTTGCTTTGTATCTCTCCACTGTCCCATCTGGTCGAAACTTAATCTTGTAGACCCATTTACAACCAATAACAATCTTATCTGGAGGTAGAGAAACCAGATTCCAAGTGTGATTCAGCTCAAGAGCAACCAATTCCTATTGCATAGCAGCTACCCACAAAGGTTCCTTTGCATCTTGATTATATGAGATAGGCTCATATAGAGATAGAACATTAGCAAGAGAAGCTCTATACTCAGAAGTATAAGCAGATAATTGACACTAAGTAGCAAGAAATGATTGAGATCTACTCTCCTCAGAATGTAAAGTAGGACAAATAAAGTCCCGAAATCTACTAAGTGGATTCCTAGTACGAGTAGTATGTCGAACTGGAGGTGAATGCCTCACCAAGGGAGGAAAATCTATGTCATCATGAAGAGAAAAACCTGGAGAATGACTTGGTGTAGAACCAGATTCAGTAACCCTGACTCTAGGTGTCACCGTGTCACATACAGTGAAGATACTGAGTCCTGTGCAGAAATATGAGAAGGTGAAGCAACAAATGTAACTGAATCATTGACCCTGTGCTGTCTAGGCCCATCATAACCAATTCCAGATTCATCTAAAGCATGATTAACCAGAGGCAGAAAAGGCAAAACAAGTAAGGAATCTGTATTTACCTATAATGACCTATAAGAAGGATGAAAAGGAAAAACTTCTTCCTTGAAAATAACATCTCTACTAACAAAAAGATTGACGTGTTTCCAAATCATAATGCTTGTAAGCTTTATGAGCATAGGGATATCCAATAAAGACACACTTTCTTGCTCTAGGAGCAAACTTATCACCACTCTTATGAAAGGCATATCATAAACAACCTATGACCCTCAGGTTATCATAAGTAGGTTTATCTGCAATAGAACCTCAAAAGGTGTTTTCCAATTCAAGACAGAGCTAGGCATCTTGTTAATAAGATGTGTGGCAGCTAAAATATAGTCTCCCCAGAACTTAACTGGTAAATGAGCATGCAACCGCAAGGCTCTAGCAATTTCTAGTAGATGTCTATGCTTCCTTTCCACCCTCCCATTCTGTTGGGGGTTTCCTGGCACTGATCTCTGATGAATAATACCCATCTTAGCAAAAAATTGTCGAAACTGATGTTGCACAATTTTTGTCCCATTATCACTCCTTTTCACCTTCACAGTAGTAGCAAACTGGTTCTTGACATGAGCCATAAAATCAATAAGAGTTTTGCAAACTTGTTCCTTACTACTCAATAAGAAAGTCCAAGTAACTCTGCTATGATCATCTAAGAAAGTTAAAAAATATCTAGATCCTCCTAAACAAGGAGTCTTATAAGGTCCCCAAAAGTCAACATGTAGCAATCCAAAAGGAACAACATCAATAGAACTACTTGTGAAGTTTGGCCGCTTCACAAAGCTTTGGGATTGCTTCACATACGTTCATGGATAGATTTGGACTCAAGGCCCTTAATAGAGTCAAGTACAACTTTAGAGATGTAAAGTAACTCTTGTGTGTGTGTTATCTTCATGCACCCAAAGAGGTTGATTGGTTCAATTCTTAGGACACCATGATTTCCGGGTGTTTGGAATATGTAATTAACACTCAATTCAATCTTCGTGACATTTTCGTTTATGCATGAGTTTGGGATACATGCTTGCTTATTTTGTGAATCAAGGATTATACTAAAATGGGGGGATTGTAGGTGATTTTAGTGAAATTATTGTCGTTTAGTGTGATCGGGATTCATGCGACACTATGGGAACTCACTTTGTTATGACACAAGTTCGGATGTGTGGAGTACACGCTTGTGTAAGTGGACTTGCGTTTCAGAGGGAAACAAAAGGATACTGATACGATCGATCCCCGCGGAGCAAGACCGATCATAGGTTCGGACCGTTTGTTCTTCCCAAGCAAGCACTCGTTCTTCGCGTTCTTCGTGTTCTTGGCTTTCTTCAAGAACTCCTTCAAGGGAAACAACGTTATGTTCCCCTTTCTTGGGTTTGGCGGATCAAACCCTGACGGCGGATGGGAGGAGGGGTTCAACGTTATGAACACCCGAGGTGGTGGAAGGAGGCCAACGTTATGGCTCCTTAGAGAACTTTTAGAAAAGGCTAGGAGAGCCTTCAAAGAAAGAAAGAGAGTGTTTGAAGCCAAGGGACAACTAGGAGGGACTCTCCACTAGATTGTCTTAAACTTCACTTGAGAATTACAATGAGAGTTCTACCCTATTTATAGAAAAACAAAGGGAAAACTAGGGTTGAAGAGGAAACCCTAATGGGATTGGGCCCAAGATACAAGGCCCAACCCATTTACATCATTCTAGAAAGGAAAAGCAAACCCTAGCAAGCAAAGCTATAAATGGAAAGCGGGAAACCCTAGTAAGCAAAGCTATAAATAGAAAGCGGGCCCGAGGAGGAATCGCAAGATAACCCCCCTAGAAATCAAGGATCGAAAGGGAGACCCATGAACAACTTGGTTCGGACCCGAAGCTTGCATCCATGCGGGTGACTAGAGATTGAGTAGCTCTGGCAATGCTTCTAGCACGGGCTCTAGTCATCGGTCCATCGGAACGCACCCTAAGAAGGTCCTCTTCGTCTCTCGCCGTCATAGGGGAAGGCATAGAGTCATCAGATACGTTACATGTGAGAGACAAATTGTTAGGATCTAAGGATCGTGAAGCCACGGTGCAAGCTTTGCTCGTCGATGCCTCAGAACACAAGAACTCAAGACAGCAGGATTCCAGAATTTGTCCTGACTTCAATGGGGTCTTTCTTCTTGCTCCGAACTCCAAATTGAATGATTCCAGCGGCAGTAGTTAGATAATGAAGTCTAGTTTCTGTCCTCGAAATTTGAGCACAATTGGATCACGGAAACGAAAGTTATGGTGCTTTTACTGAGGTGTCGCTGAGAGTTCCGGGAAGGACTTCAGCGAGATGATTGTTGTGGATGTTGGTTGTTGGCGTGAAAATGATGGCTCACAACTAGTTCTTCAAGGGAAGGGAAGAATCGACTTAGACTTGGTTGAGAAAGAAGAAGAGTTGGCGAGATGAACTCACTCGGCAACACTTAGAAATTTGACGCAAGGAAGCAAAGAAGAAAGAGAGAGAGTTTTGACAAGGAAAATTCGTTTTAATCTTGCGTGCCTTTTCAGGCATTGGAAGACACTTATATAGTGCCTACATATTGTCATAAAGTGCCAACAAAAATGACAAAAATACGGAACTTGGCCTACTAACAAGAAATACTAAAAACGTGGCCATAAAAGGAAAGTCTTAAGTTGGGCCATTATTTAATAAATAAAATACTCCCATGCCATGGGCCTGGCATGAGGTTGCATGGTCCATGTGCCAACCCACGACACTCATTGCGCCTAGCCAAGTGGTCCAGGATGGCTCGGCTCCTTGCTTGATTCTTCACGGGCCGCAAGCACCGGTGTTCTCGGCGCCGGTTTGGAGACTTGTGTAGAAGTCGGCTCGGAAGTGGCTTAGGGACCCTTGGCACGCCAACCCCTTCTTGAGGTCCTGGAGGAGGTGGCGAGCCCTTGACCGAGTGATGGCTCCGGGCATAGGGTCGCCGGCGCTGCCTTGGTTCTTCACGCTCGGCCGTCTTGTCTTAGCGCTAGGCGTTGTGCTCTCCTCTTGGCCTAGCTCTTGGCGTGGCTCCTCTTGCTCCTCGTCCGCGCCTAGCTCTTGGACATCCTCGCCTAGCTCCGGCTCATGTTCCTCGTCTGCGCCTAGCTCTTGGACATCCTCGCCTAGCCCTAGACCTTGTGATGGCACCAAGGATTGCCTTGTCATCTTGGACATAGGCCTTGGTGACGCTTGTACCCGGCGCCTTGGCCTTGTCTTGGCCAATGCCTTGCTTTGGCTTGGCTTTGGCTCTGCTTGATGAGACTTGAGCTCCATCTTTAATACTTGAGCCATCTTGGAAGTCCAGGCTCTCTTGAAGCTCTTGATGGGACCCATGGTCACATCACAAATTCCCTTGAAATGAACATTTTTCTCTGAAGGGAAACGGGAAGTTACCTTGTTAGTTCCCATGATGGAGCTGAAAGTTAGAGTTCCCTAGGGAACTGGACACTCTAAAGATGGTCAATGCTTTTTAGCACATTTGTTATGTGCTTGTAACCGTCGTGATAATCGTCATGTAACCATATTGTAATCGTTGGCTGATAACCGTTGCAAATAGTTGGAACCGTTATGGTAACCGACATTGCAACAGTTGGTAACTGTCTAAGTAACCGCCATAACTTTACCTAAACTTCCTTCAAATAGTTTTTGGAAGTTCTCACTGCATATATAAAGGCTTTTTGGAGTTAGTGTTGGTAAGAAGTTCGAATGATCATTGGAAGACCGTCTTTCTCCATTATTGAACATATCCTAAGTCTCAAATCCATTATTACTTGAACTCTAAGGTTTAGTTCCTTCCATGAGCCTTTGTTAAGAATTGGTTGGCATGTCTTGTCTCACTTCAAGTTTCGTGGATTCCCTAAGGCTATGTAATAGGCAAAATATTATTTTCGATATATCGGAAAGCGTCTTACGTGATTCAAATCTATATTGAGACTCGTTGCCTTTTATTGATCTATAGATGTGATGTCGTCTACATCAACATCCACGAGAGGAACTCAGCGTCTTTAGGGATCAGTTCTCAATCCACAGATTCAACATCTTCAGAGGAAATGTTCTAGACCAGAGTTCCCAACACCAGCATAGTAGACGTTAGACGTTAGACCAGAGTTCCCAACGCTTGCTAACGCAAGCCGCAGTCGCAGTTTGACCAGCACCATTATGCTATCTATGACTACGAATAACCAATCTGCTGGCAAGTTCAGTTTGTCTGGATCTATTAGAAGACAGGTGTGCCTAATTATCTAAATGATATCTTTGAGTCTTCGACAAATCTATATCTCCTTCATCTATGCTCAATCAATTGAGTGTGTGAATAATAGGACAATAGCAAGTCATACATTAGTCTCTTGTGGGATGGCTCATGCAACCTGTTTATTATTTAATTCTTTTAACATAAATCCACAGTCACGAGGAACACAATTTTCAAAAAATGGGGCTAGATCTGCTTGATTACAGTCAATTGATGGAATATAGTTTTTTACACAGGCAAAGACCGGGCCACTTGCAAATTTGACAAGAGCAAGATTGCTGCCTTGTGAAAACAAACTCTGCCTGTTGTTAATAGCAGTTGTGGATCAAGTAGATGGGTCTTTTGGTGCATCCGGGTTGCTCACTCTACCTTGTGTTACAGCACATCCCAAAATAAAGTCAAGACCGGTGCAGTCCGCACTAGTGGAAAGGGCAGTGTAAGAAGGTTTGAAATGATTTCATGATAGTAAATGATGGAGCTGCCTATTATGTTCAGTCAAAGTTCATTGTGTTTATTGTATTATTGTACAAGCTAACCACTACGTTCCCATCCCAACTTAAAATGATCTAAAATTCAAAATGGCTTAGACTCAACTGTCAAAACCTACTGAGTGGTAACTTAATCCAAAATTTATATTATAGGTCAAGATATTTTCTGCACTTCATTTGAAATTATATTCATGCATTATTGAACTGGGATTTGGTGGAAGGGAGGGATGGGTTGACACATAACATGCTGGATAACATCCATTCTCATTGGAAGAGGAGAAGAGTTTGCAAGATCAAGTGCAAAGGGGTGTGCACAGTGGACATGGACAATGTTTGTCAGCAACTAGAGGTTTGTATTTCATATGTCACAGTTCAAGTTTTAGTAGTTTGAAGGTGCCTTTAGCATGCTATCAGGTTCAACTATTTCCATCGAAATAATTTGCATAAAAGTGGAGGACTAAATATGATTTTTTTTTCCTGTTGTCATTCAGTTTTTATCTATGATCATAAAAACTCAGCATGTAGAAGATTTGTCCATGCCATTTGACTTTTTAAAGTAACATAAACGTTATAAGGGATGACTAAAACTGTATACAATAGCCGTTGTATTTGAGTTGAACATAGAAAGCAGTAGTGTACCTAGATGATGGTCCTATCTTTGCCAAGAAGGTTATGTTTATTGCTTTGTTCGCCTTCTATCTAGTGGTTGGTTTGTATAACTAAAAAGTAAACATCCTGAATGCCTTTTTCATTGCTTGCATAGGTTTTTTATTTCAACTGCGAGCTTACTTGATCAAGAGCTTGGACTTTATTGAGTGTTTCTTAATGTTATGTGCAAATCAATAATGTTTAGATGATCTTTCAGTTCTTCTTTGCCATTAACTCATGAATGACACATATAGTATTATAAAATGTGAATTAGACTACTGGAATAGGATTACAATGGGCATTAACCAGCTGTAATTCAAGCACAGGGCCATTGTTATGTCTCTTTTTTCTGAATTTTCCTACTGTCTGCAATAAGTAAATGTGTTGCCTCAGTGTTGGCGTATAACTTAAAAGCTTACTTGGATTTATCTTCCATTTTTATAATTGCAGTGTCCTCGTCGTATCAGCAAGGTTGATAGTGGATACTATGTGTTGAGATTCATGCGGGAGAACATTGATGTACGATACACGAATTCGATCCCGAAAGAGGTATTTTCCTTTGACTCAAATGATTGTGATTTCTTTTATAAATGCTATTATATCGTTTCTGAGTTTCAGAAACTGCATCCTTAAAATTTGCAGTACTACTCAAAAAAGGACAAGTATGCACAAGAAGAATTTGATCAAATTCGAGATTGATCAAATTCGAGTGGAGTGGTTGGAATTCTTTAGTGAAATTACCGACAATTAGGTAAAGTTAGTATCTTTTGGTACCAAATATTGTATTTCAATTTTTTATGGGTTAATATTTCCTAACTTTTTCATGTAATTTGAACTAACATTTTATATTTTTCTAACTTTTTCAAGTTCGTAATTGCTAGGCAGCTAGAGGTTCGAAATTCATCAAATATCAGCTCTTATCTCAAGTATTAGTAGATACAGCCTTAATTAGCATCTTTAGATTAGATAGATACGTACTGATTCCTAGCAAATATAAATACAAATATGATTTTCATTGTTATTGATTATTCAACTTGAATTGAAGTCTTTGTTGTCTAAAAATTATGATGAAGTATATTTTTTGGCATATGATATTGTGTTTGGTTGTGAGCTGTAAAGTACAGCATATTGTATCTATGTTTGGTGAATGTGGATGAAAGAAATAGTAGCAGGGACAGGTCAACAGGCCAGATGTCAAATAAAGCATTCATGCGGTTTTTTAGTTTTTATCACGGGTATTAATAACCGTGGTATATACTACCTACGAAACCTGATATTCGAATTTAATTATCCTAGTTGTTTAGCTTTTTATCTCGGTTCAACGTCCGTGATATATAGATGAAAGCGCACATGTGCTCTATTATATCGGTTAAGTGAACTTTTTATCACAGTTAAAAACCGTGATAAAAATTTTGAAAGCGCGCGCGTGTATCTCTTATCCCAGATGGATGGAACCTTTTATCACGGTTACGAACCGTGATAAAAGGTTAAAGCGCGCACGCATGTGATCTTTTATCCCAGTTTTGTGGACTTTTTATCACGGTTCACAACTGTGATAAAAAGTTGAGAGCGCGCTTGGAAATCTGTTATCTCGGTTGTGTGGACCTTTTATCACGGTTCTGAACCATGATAAAAAGGTGTGATTTATCACGGTTGTGTCTTGTATTATTTTTTATTCCAGAACCAAATATCCCGGTTTAGAACCGTGATAAACCATGGTATTTATTTGTACTAGTGCGAGGGTATATTAATTATGTGCATAATCGCACTTATCTTATTTAATTCCAAAACGTATATTCACGTTACAGCTTTTATCATATAAATATATCATCTCGATACGAGAGATATCTTGGGAGCATTTCCCGAATGTTTGGCACCAGCTGTGTGCACCACCTCTATACTCGGATAGGGGTAGGTCATGACCAGGAAATGGTGTTAGGGCTTGTACATCCTACGCACCACGGTTATAAAGAAACAACCAGCACTCGCAATGAGATACATAGCGTTCCTACGAATACTCGTTCTAACTATATAATTAAGTTTGCACATAAAATCCACACCAATACCATCACGGTAATAACAGATATAATAGCGTTGTTTCTAGCAGTATATACAACCTATTATAATATCGCATTTTAATCACACATTTATAAAATCTGTTTCCAACAAAAACAACAGTTCATCCCAATTTAATTAACAATTACAACAATTGATAATTAACGGGAACATGGAATGATAAGCAAGAGCGAACCGCCACTTGCCTTAATCGAGACGAACGAAGCTGTCGGGTTTCGGGTATCTGGAAACTGGAATCTGATTACGGATTCCTACGACGATGACGAAACGACGGAACCCTAAGTTAATATCGATACGAACAGATAAAAATATACGAACGAAAGAATCGAAAGGAAACGAGGGTCAAAGCCGTGACCGGGCTCGTCCAAGCCACGATCACGCTTGCTAACGCAAGCTGCAGTCGCAGTTTGGATTCCGCGGTCTCGGATTTCTGGGCAGAGCCGCGATCGCGGTGTTCATAGCCGTGGTCGCGGATCATCCCCTGACGCAACCCTGAGATCGATTTGAGGATCACCGAAGAAGATGACGACGACAATGCCTTGGCTTCGAACGGCTGCTACCACTCCTAGCCTCCAAGGCACCACGACAACCACCCCAAAAGCTCCGGCAAACTCTCCGACGACGCACGAACTCCGGAGAGGCTCGAATGAGAGAAAGAGAGAGATTGTGGGAGCTGTGGATGAAGAATCAATCCACCCCCGACCTCCTTTTATAGAGCCTGGAGGAGCTCAACGCCGAGAAGGTGAATCGCTCGGCCTCCCCCGGCGTAATGGCGGAGCTCCAATCGGCGTAACGCGAAGGAAAGAGGAAGACGATGCTGAGTCAGTTTTCCGCGATCGCGGAAGCTCATCCGCGGTGGCGGAAATGCCGCGTTCGCGTCCGAGACCCTTGGTCGCGGTTTTACTCGCGGATTAAATTCCCAAAATTGAATACTCGCATCATAAAATTATTCCAAGCCTCGATAATACATCGGATGTATATTATAACGCTCAAAGATACTTACAGAGATCAACGACGTTACAGAACTCTGAAAACGCCGAACGCGTCTTGCTTACAGAACGAGGGTTGGTAAAATTACCCAAATACCCTTACTGAAATTGAGGGGTATTACATTACTACCCCCTTAAAGAAAAGTTTCGACCCCGAAACTTGGCCGAAAACAACTAAAAAAATACGGGATATTACATCACCGCCCCCTTAAAAAGGTTTCGACCCCGAAACTAGGCCAAAAACAGATCGGGAAAACGACTAAGTATATCAGCCTCAGTCTCCCAGGTTTCCCAAGTAACCTCTTCAGATCCAGACTTGGACCAAAGAATCCGTACTAATGATACCACCTTGTTCCACAAGTGCTTCTCGAGACGTTCGAGAATACGCACAGGTATCTCCTCGTAGGTACCATTTGCCTGAATCTCGATGTCCTAATAACTCAGCACATGAGACACATCTGGCACGTACTTTCTCAGCAAAGACACGTGGAACACGTTATGCACTGGATGCTCCGATGGCGGCAATGCTAAACGATACGCTAGAGTCCCCACTCTGTCAAGGATCTCAAACGGTCCCACGTAGCGAGGGTTAAGCTTCCCACGCTTGCCAAACCTGAACACACCCTTGGATGGCGACACCCTGACAAACACCTTGTCACCTACCTCAAACTCGACATTCCTGCGCTTCAGATCTATGTAAGACTTCTGTCGACTCTGAGCTATCAACATCCTATGTCTGATCAAAGCAATGTCTGAGGCAGTCCTTTCGACTAACTCCAGTCCGAGCAGAACATTGTCGGAATTTTCGTCCCAACAAATTGGAGATCTGCACCTTCGACCGTACAATGCCTCGAATTGAGCCATCTTAATGGTAGAATGCCAGCTATTGTTGTACGTGAATTCAATCAGACTTAAGCTGTTCTCCCAACTGGTCGGACAATCTAGTACGCAAGCTCTTAGCATATCTTCCAGTGTCTGGATGGTCCTCTCAGACTGTCCATCCGTCTGAGGATGAAACGCAGTACTGAACCTCAACTCGATTCCCATGGCCTTGTGGAGTTCTTTCCAGAATCTCGACATGAATCGGCCGTCACGATCCGATACTATGGTTTTTGGTGTACCGTGCAAACGGACAATCTCGTGAAGGAAAACTTCTGATAGCTTCTGGGTTCCCCATGTCGACTTGATAGCCACGAAGTGAGCACTCTTCGTGAGCCTGTCAATGATCACCCATATAGCATCCTTCTGACTCTGAGTCTTCGGCAACCCTGTGACGAAGTCCATAGCAATATCCTCCCACTTCCACTCTGGCACTGGGAGAGGTAGCAATTCACCACCTGGTCTACGGTGTTCTATCTTGACCTTCTGACAAGTCAAGCATTTCGTCACAAATTCTGCTACATCCCACTTTATATTGGGCCACCATAATTTCTTTCTGAGGTCTTTGTACATCTTACTGGAGCCTGGATGTACAAAATAAGCTGACGAATGGGCCTCCTTCATCACGAACTGGCGAAGGCCGCCCATGTCAGGCACACAGATCCGGTCCTGAAACCAGAGTGATCCATCCTCCTGAACCACAAATCCGGGAGCTTTCCCGTCCATCACTTCACTGCTTAACTTCACCAAGACCACATCATCAACCTGCCTTTCCTTGATCTGGTCAAGTAGCGTAGCCTGAATCTCCAACATACTCAGGCATCCTCGACGGTGATCGTACAAGACGTCAATCTTGCATAATCCTTGGCTTAGCTTGGTCTGAGCAGTGAGTAGAGCTACTACGGTCTCGTGCGGCGTCTTCCGACTCAATGCATTGGCCACCACGTTAGCCTTGCCCGGATGATACAACAACTCGATGTCGTAGTCTTTGAGTATCTCTAACCAGCGACGTTGTCTCATATTCAACTCCTTCTGAGTGAACACATACTTGAGACTCTTATGATCGGTGAAGACTTGGCACCTAACACCATAGAGATAGTGCCTCCAAATCTTCAACGCGAAAACCACAACCGCTAACTCTAGATCATGCGTCGGATAGTTTGCCTCATAGGTTTTCAACTGACGAGATGCGTACGCAATAACCTTCCCTTTTTGCATCAGTACACATCCTAACCCATGCTTTGAAGCGTCACTATAGACCACATAACCATCGGTTCCCTCCGGTAGCGCCAAAACTGATGCGGAGGTCAAGCACTTCTTCAACTTCTGAAAGCTTGTCTCACACTTGTCGTCCCACATAAACTTCTTATGGACCTTGCGGAGCAAACCGGTCATGGGTAGAGCGATCTTAGAAAATCCCTCCACGAACCGTCTGTAATAACCTGCAAGTCCCAAGAAACTGCGCACCTCCTTCACATTCAGGGGTCGCTTCCAGTTGGCTACCACTTCAATCTTCTGAGGGTCGACCATAACCCCATCCTCATTGATCACATGGCCTAAGAAAGCCACTTCCTTGATCCAGAAGTCACACTTAGACAACTTCGCATAAAGCTGATTTTGTCTAAGGACTGACAAGGTGATACGAAGATGTTCCTCATGAGCCTCCTCACTCGGGGAATAGATCAGAATATCGTCGATGAAGACCACCACGAACTTATCCAGATACTGGTGGAAACATCTATGCATCAGATCCATGAAGACTGCCGGAGCATTAGTTAACCCAAATGGCATGACTACAAATTTGTAGTGTCCATACCTCGTCCGGAATGCAGTCCTCGGAATATCTTCCTCACGAATCCTGAGCTGATGGTAACCAGATCTCAGGTCGATCTTGGAAAAGACTTTTGCTCCCTGTAGTTGATCCAACAGATCATCAATCCTAGGCAACGGATACTTATTCTTGATCGTGACCTTGTTCAACTCACGATAATCGATACAAAGTCGAAGCGAACCATCCTTCTTCTTGACAAACAAGACCGGAGCACCCCAAGGCGATGCACTCGGCCTTATGTATCCTTTCTCAAGAAGGTCCTCGAGTTGCTTCTTCAACTCTTGCATCTCAGGTGGAGCCATCCGATACGGTGTCTTAGAAATCGGCGCGGTACCCGGCTCGAGATCAATGGTGAACTCCACGTCACGATTCGGGGGTAACCCGGGAATCTCCTCTGGAAAGACATTCGGAAACTCGCAGATGACGTGAACATCAAGAACTGAAGTCTCGTCTCTCTTGGGCTTATCCAGATAGCACAGGTACCCGACACAACCTTGTCGAAGTAGCTTACATGCAGCCATCGCATTGATGAGCTTACCGTTATCAGCGTCATTACGACCCTTAAACTTTCATACAAACTGGCCCCCAGATGACACTGTCACAATCCTTGAGCTAAAATCGATTACCGCCCCATGACGCGTCAGCCAATCCATCCCGAGAATAATGTCGTATGGAGCCATGGCTATGCAGATCAAATCTGCTTCGAACTTCCTACCCTGAATGGTAATTGGAAATTCTGACAGACGCTTGGTTCCTACCAACTTCTCACCATTGGGAAGATTTACTACGAAAGGCTCACAAGCCTCATTGCACACTAAGCCTAGCTTACTCACACAGTCCTACGAAATGAAAGAATGTGTAGCACCCGAATCAAACAATATACACAAAGAAGTAGAATGAAGGTATAGAGTACCTTGAGAAATCAGAGCATTAGGTCCGTCAGCCTCACACATCTCGTAGAGTCGCTGACCTTGACCTCATGAAGCAGCTGGGGCTTTCCCCTTGTTCTGAGCCGTTGTCTGCGTCGAAGGACTAGGAGCCTCCACTGGTTTGAATCGGGGTCGGTTGTTATGACTAACAGACCCTTGATGTGACTCAGCTCCCTTCTGTCTCCTTTGCGGACAAAACGTCTGCAAGTTCCCCTCCTTCCCGCAGGCAAAACACGTCCTCTTATCCTTCGGACACTCATTGCTCTTCTGCCCCGGTGTGCCACAATTGTAACACTGCATCGGATTCTTGCTCTGACCCGGGCGTTGCGTAGACCCTCCCTGAGTTGCCTCTGTTCTCGCCCGGCCCAACTTGGCAAAATTCGATGGTGGCGCGGGTCACTTGAACCCACTTGCATGAGGCTGGCTCTGCACCGGTCTTTGGCGATTGCGCTTTTTCGTTGACTCCTCCAGAGTCACCTCCAATTTATAGGCGGCATCCACGTACTGCTCCAGAGTAGAGCATCCGTGGCGCACCATCAGTGGCTTGATATCTGGATTCATCCACTCGTGGAAATGCCAGATTTTCTGCTCTTCACTGGACACTTCCGGCCCAGCGTACTGCAACAGGTGATTGAACTTGGCCGTAAGCTCATTCACTTTCAATCCATCCGTCTTCGGATAGAGGAACTCCTTATGCTTCTCTTCCCTCATAGCACGGGAAAAGAAACAATCGGTCATCTTTGTCTTAAACATCCCCCAGTTCAAACCAGGATGATCAGCTAGACCGGTGCTTTCCCACCACTCGCTAGCCACCTCCTTTAGTTGAAGGGAATCAATGTGCACTTTCTCAGCTTCAGTGCACTCGACGTTTCTAAATAACCTTTCCATGTGTGAGAACCAATATGCCACTTTGACTGGTTCTCCCTTTCCATCATAGCTGTCAGGCCTCATAGAGCTGATGACCTTCAGTGCTCGACCATAGTTTCCTTTATTCCTGACGACATCTTCCTGAGGCACATGAGCCACTGGCTCCTCGAATCTAGGAACCACCTGAGGAATTGGCACACCTTGTGCATGTGGTGCGATTGTCCGTATAATGTCGGTGACCTCTTGCATAACGATCCCCCGAATAGCTTCAATAGCCACGGCGTCAAATACCACCTGAGGATTAACCGGAACTTGGCCACTGCCCATGAGATTGTTGTGAGAGACCGACTCGCTCTCCTCCTCTTGATTCGCGGCATTCCTCAAATTCAGTCTAGGGTTGTTGCTTGGCCCAGCACCAGCACGAATGGTGTTCCTTGTGTTCACCATCTGTTTACCGATCAATTTTCCAAGTATTTCACAACATTAATATCAGTTTAACACGCACAACGTATAAAATTGACTCGGAATAGATCAACTGGTAAACTTTCATTGATGATTGTGTAACACCCCAAAATCTCACCTTTGAAAGTATTACTGCCAGTGACCTCGGATATAACATCCCGAAGTCACCCCAGGCTTTTCCAAACGATATAACCATCAACAAACAACAATTATGATACAAAATATCATAACCTTCGATTAAAACCATAGTCGCGGAATTTCAACACAATTCCAAATACGACCAAATACATCAGAAATACATAATCAGAATCATTACAGCGGAAGTCCTTACACAAAACATATTTAACATAGCGGAAGTCTTTACACAAAATCACCTTTTTAACACAGCGGAAGTCTTGTAAACAAAGCGACAAAATAACTTGTCAAAACACCGTTCATCTTCATAGTCGTTCTAGCCTTCACGGAATAGCAACATACCTGATGTGCCGAATCGAACGGATGACACCAGCCAACCATGCAAGGGAATTATCGGTTGGTTAGTCTAATGAAAGACCATTCAAGGGTACAAAGCAGAGTGGTTCGAAGTAGTCGTATTAGGTTAGACTCATCGTCTCTCGAATAAAAGTCGATCACGATAGTCAACCACCATACTTCTACTGAATACATGAAAAGGCATGATCAAGAGAAGATTCTGGAGACCGAGTCTCACAACAATCAATCCCAAAAGAAGACTCCAAATGAAATGAGCCTTATAGGAAATTATGACAAAGTTGGGAAACTTAATTAATTACACACAATCACAGTGTCGCATTCGAGCGACTAAAAAGTTAAGACGAGCTTTCCTAGCTGCACTAGCGCCTAGCTGCACTACTCGCCCAAGGTATATTAATTATGTGCGACAACGGCACTTATCTCATTTAATTCCAAAACACACATCGCGTTATAAGCTTTTATTATGATCATCTCGTCCCGAGATGAGAGATCCTTTGGGAAGAACTCCCGAACTTTGTGACACTGGCTAAGTGCATCACCTCTATACCCGAGTATAGAGGTTAGTCATGACCTTCCAAAATGGTGATAGGTTCTCCTAACCCCCATGATTATAAAGAAACGACGGGACCCCAGGGTCCCAGTAACGTTCCGCGAATACTCGTGCTAACTAAACAGTTCAACACAGTAATAATCCACATCACAGCCATCATGGCCAATATCAAAAACATATATCTATACTAGCGTTGTTCTAGCAGATATACAACCTAGTATAATATCATGTTTTAATCATATATATATATAATAGCGTTGTTCTAACAGATATACAACATATTATAATATCATGTTTTTAATCATATCATTTAACAAAACTGTTCCCAACGCAAACAGTAAATCATCCTAAATTAATTAACAACTAAACAATTGATAATTAATTGAAGTATGGAATGATGAGCAAGAGCGAACCGCCACTTGCCTTAGATCCGACGAAAGCTTTAGCAAAGCTTAGAGACAACGGGCTCCTGGGTCTGAAACTGGGACAGATCTCGGATAATAAATCCCTAAGAAACGCCCCATAACGAGACCCTAAGTTAGATTCAATATCCACATAATTGAATCTAAAAGAATACGAAAAGAATCGAAGGAACCAACCCTCGCCCAAGACCACAACACCCAAAACACACTCTCGGACAAGCTCACCGCGGGTGCGGTGGAGCCTCTGCCGCGGGTGCGGCCAGGTTACAGTGGCAGAGGAAAGCTTGACAGCGACCATGGAGAACTTACCCAAATCAATTCGTTCGACTTTGATTCGTTCTTGGTTTGATCTCCAAACTCCTTAAACCTTCAAACAACACTCAAGAGCACCTTTATCACTCAAAAGGGAACTCCGAACACTCTCATACGAAGCTCAAAGCTCAGACAACAATGGTGAAAACAGAGAAAACAGAGGGAGAAGAAGATGAAGCTTGGACTTCGGATTTCGATCCCTTTTATAGCCCCAAATCGAGCCTCCTCAGGGGGAACAAGCAAGGGGACAAGCCGGGAACAAGGGAACAAAGAGACAACAAGTGGAGCCACTTGCTCCTGCAGAGGGAAGGCGATAACGTCGAAGAAAAATATCCCACCGTGGGGTGCGGTGGCGACTCTGTTGCCGCCTCCAAATTTGGCCTTCGCCGCGGGTGCGGCCACTTGACCGCGGGGTGCGGTCAAGGCCATTCTTCACCTTTTTTGACCGTTTTGACTTTGGGTTAATCTTCTTAACCCCGAGTTAAATATATTTGTATACGAACGACTATTTAACCCCAAAAATACGTCAACTGTATTTTATATTACTCAGAAAATATTACAGAGATCAAACATATTACCGAATGTCTGAACTTCTCTGAATTTAATCCGACTTGTAATACGGGAGTTGGAAAATTTCCAAATTATCCTTATAAAATGAGGGATATTACATTACCTCCCTCTTAAAAAAAGTTTCGACCCCGAAACTTGGCCGAATACCACTTGGGAAAACGTCTAAGTATAACCGCCTCAGTTTCCCAGGTTCTCCAAGTAACCTCAATATCCAATGCAAACACTTTTGCTCCTCGTAGTTGATCCAACAGATCATCAATCCTTAACAACGGATATTTATTCTTGATCGTGACTTTATTCAACTCACAATAGTCGAAACGAAGTCGGGACGATCCATCTTTCTTTTTGACAAATCAAAATCGGGGCACCCCAAGGCGATGCACTCGGCCTTATGTAACCATTGTCAAGAAGATCCTCGAGTTGCTTCTTCAACTCTTGCATCTCAATCAGGAGCCATCCGATACGGTGCCTCGAAAATCGGTGCGGTACCAGGCTCATAATCAATTATAAACTCCACGTCACGCTACGGGTTAACCGGGAATATCTTCTTAAAAGACATTCGAAAATTCACTAATCACAGGAATATCAAGAATTGATGGTTCATCTCTCATGGGCGGATCCAGGTGGAAAAGGTACCCGACACAACCTTGTCGAAGTAGCTTAAACGCAGCCATCACATTGATGAGCCTGTCGTTATCAGCGTCATTCCAACCCTTAAATTTGCATACACACTGGCCCCTAGATGACACCGTCACAATTTTTGAATTAAATCGATGACCGCCCCATGACGCGTCAATTAGTCCATACCGAGAAATTATCGTATGGAGCCATGGCTAATCAAATTAAATCCGCCTCGAACTCCTTACCCTAAATGGTAATTGGAATTTCCAAAAGGCGCTTGGTTCCAACTAAATGGTCACCATCTTGGACCAGCCCACTACATGGTTCACAGACGGCCCACTAGTGGCTCCGAGCCCAGGCCCAACCATTACCAGTGTCCACTGTTGCCATGAGTCGCTGTCCATACATCTCAACCCATCCTTGGTAGCTCCACCTAATTAATAGGCAGCCATCTCCAAGAGGTTGTTGGTGAGCCTTGAACACGAGACCTCACCCCATACCAAGCAACGAAACACTAACTTGGTATCAAACCAAAAGTTCATATATAAAAAGAGTTTCAACAAAAGGTTCACAACCTCGTTGCACACACAACTTAACTTACTACACAACTATCCAAAACGAAAGACTAGGTAACACCCCAAATCAACAACATACCAACAGAAGGTAATAAGCACTTTAAGCATATGGAGCATCGGGTCCATCCGCCTCACGCATCTCGTAAAGGCGTTGACCTTGACTCCCAGAAGCCACTGGGGCTTTCCCTTTGTTCTGTGCATTTGCCTGCGTCGAAGGGGTAGTAGTTTCCACTGGTCTGAACCTAGGCCGGTTACTTTGATTAACTGACCCTTGTTGTGACCCAACTTCTTTCTGCTCCCCTTGGCGACAGAACTTCTGCATATGCCCTTCCCTTCCACAGCCAAAGCACACTCTCCTTTCCTTTTGACACACACTGCTCTTATGCCCCGTTGTACCACAATTGTAGCACTGGACTGGACTCTTACCCTGACCCGAACATTGCGTAGACCCATCATGAGTCATATCTGTTTTTGCTCGGCCAGATTTGGCAAAGTCAGATGGTGGCGCGGGACGTTTAAACCCACTCGCCTGAGGCTGGTTCTGCACATGTCTCAAGCTATTACGCTTCTTGGTCGACTCCTCCAGAGTCACCTCCAACTTGTAGGCTGCATCCACGTACTGCTCCAAAGTAGAGCATATGTGACGCACCATCAGTGGCTTAATATCTGGATTCATCCACTCGTGGAAATACCAGATCTTTTGCTCCTCGCTGGACACTTCCGTCCCAGCATATTGCAGCAAATTATTGAACTTGGTCGCAAGCTCAGTCACTTTCAATCCATCTGTCTTTGGATATAAAGACTCATTGTGCTTCTCTTCCCTCATAGCTCGGGAAAAGAAACGATCAATCATCTTTGACTTGAACATTCTCCAGTTCAAATCAGGATTATCGGCTAAACCGGTGCTTTTCCACCATTCACTCGCATCTTCCTTTAATTGAAGGGAAGCTATATGCACTTTCTCAGCTTCAGTGTATTCTACATTGCGGAATAACCGCTCCATGTGGGAAAACCAATGAGCCACCTTGACTGGCTCTCCTTTCCCGTCGTAGCTGTCAGGTCTCATAGAGTTAATGGCCTTTAGTGCTCGGCTATAATCACCTCTATTCCTGACTGCCTCTTCTTGGTGTACATGGACATTTGGCTCCTCAAATCTGGGAGCCGCTGGAGGAATTGGCACGCCTTGTGCCTGTGGTGCGTTTGGTCGCAGTATATCAGTCACTGCTTGCATAACAATTCCTCGAATTACCGCAATAGCTGCTACATCAAAAACCATTTGAGCGTTGGCCTCAGCTTGGCCATTGCCTCCTGCATTATTGTGAGAAACAGACTCGTGTTACTCCATAGGGTCTGGAACATTCCTTATGATCGGTCTGGGGTCATTTCTTGGCCCAGCACCAGCACGGATAGTGTTCTTTGTGTTCACCATCTATTTACTGATCAAATTCCAAGGATTTTATTATATTAATAGTATTCCGATATACTTACCGTAATAAAATCAACCTAGAATAGATCAAACTTGGTAATTTTCATTGATGACTTCAAACCGAGTTACTAGGTTCTACAACCTCAAATCATAACGAGGGAACTGGGAATTCAAGTCTTACTGGAGATGGAGAAACCACCTCGACTTCTTCTGAGTCCCTCTGAAAGAACAGAATGCACCCATATTCTACGGGTGACGAGAAGAGTGTTAGTCTTTCTAAATATGGAAGTTCGCTTCCATATCAGACTCAAGAGAAGGCACGACTATGAACGGTTTTTCTTTTGGAAATCCAGAGCCTTCGAAAACATTTCTCAGTTTCAAACGAGTAAATGGTTTATAAAATCCCAAACCCGTTTTAAAAAAAAAACTTTCGGCTCTGATACCAACTCTGTAACACCCCAAAATCTCGCCTTTGAAAGTATTACTGCCAGTGATCTCGGATATAACATCCCGAAGTCACCCCAGGCTTTTCCAAACGATATAACCATCAACAAACAACAATTATGATACAAAATATCATAACCTTCGATTAAAACCATAGTCGCGGAATTTCAACACAATTCCAAATACGACCAAATACATCAGAAATACATAATCAGAATCATTACAGCGGAAGTCCTTACACAAAACATATTTAACACATCGAAAGTCTTTACACAAAATCACCTTTTTAACACATCGGAAGTCTTGTAAACAAAGCGACAAAATAACTTGTGAAAACACTGTTCATCTTCATAGCCGTTCTAGCCTTCACGGAATAGCAACATACCTGATGTGCCGAATCGAACGGATGACACCAGTCAACCATGCAAAGGAATTATCGGTTGGTTAGTCTAATGAAAGACCATGCAAGGGTACAAAGCAGAGTGGTTCGAAGTAGTCGTATTAGGTTAGACTCATCGTCTCTCGAATAAAAGTCGATCACGATAGTCAACCATCATACTTCTACTGAATACATGAAAAGGCATGATCAATAGAAGATTCTGGAGACCGAGTCTCACAACAATCAATCCCAAAAGAAGACTCCAAATGAAATGAGCCTTATAGGAAATTATGACAAAGTTGGGAAACTTAATTAATTACACACAGTCACAGTGTCGCATTCGAGCGACTAAAAAGTTAAGACGAGCTTTCCTAGCTGCACTAGCGCCTAGCTGCACTACTCGCCCAAGGTATATTAATTATGTGTGACAACGGCACTTATCTCATTTAATTCCAAAACACGCATCGCGTTATAAGCTTTTATTATGATCATCTCGTCCCGAGACGAGAGATCCTTTGGGAACAACTCCCGAACTTTATGACACTAGCTAAGTGCACCACCTCTATACCCGAGTATAGAGGTTAGTCATGACCTTCCAAAATGGTGTTAGGTTCTCCTAACCCCCATGATTATAAAGAAACGACTGGACCCTAGGGTCCCAGTAACGTTGCTACGAATACTCGTGCTAACTAAACAGTTCAACACAGTAATAATCCACATCACAGCCATCATGGCCAACATCAAAAACATATATCTATACTAGCGTTGTTCTAGCAGATATACAACCTAGTATAATATCATGTTTTAATCATATATATATATATATATATATATATATATATATATATATATATATATATATATATATATATATATATATATATAATAGCATTGTTCTAATAGATATACAACCTATTATAATATCATGTTTTTAATCATATCATTTAACAAAACTGTTCCCAACGCAAATAGTAAATCATCCCAAATTAATTAACAACTAAACAATTGATAATTAATTGAAGTATGGAATGATGAGCAAGAGCGAACCGCCACTTGCCTTAGATCCGATGAAAGCTTTAGCAAAGCTTAGAGACAACGGGCTCCTGGGTATGAAATTGGGAAAGATCTTTGATAATAAATCCCTAAGAAATGCCCCATAACGAGACCCTAAGTTAGATTCAATATCCACATAATTGAATCTAAAAGAATACGAAAAGAATCGAAGGAACCAACCCTCGCCCAAGACCACAACACCCAAAACACACTCTCGGACAAGCTCACCGCGGGTGCGGTGGAGCCTCTGCCACGGGTGCGGCCAGGTTACAGTGGCAGAGGAAAGCTTGACAGCGACCATGGAGAACTTACCCAAATCAATTCGTTCGACTTTGACTCGTTCTTGGTTTGATCTCCAAACTCCTTAAACCTTCAAACAACACTCAAGAGCACCCTTATCACTCAAAAGGGAACTCCGAACACTCTCACATGAAGCTCAAAGCTCATACAACAATGGTGAAAATAGAGAAAACAGATGGAAGAAGAAGATGAAGCTTGGACTTCGGATTTTGATCCCTTTTATAGCCCCAAATTGAGCCTCCTCAGAGGGAAGACGATAACGTCGAAGAAAAATATCCCACCGCGGGGTGCGGTACGTGGCGTAGCCGCTGGGTGCGGTGGCGACTCTGTTGCCGCCTCCAAAATTGGCCTTCGTCGTGGGTGCGGTCAAGGCCATTCTTCACCCTTTTTGACCGTTTTGACTTTGGGTTAATCTTCTTAACCCCGGGTTAAATATATTCATACACGAACGACTATTTAACCCCGAAAATACGTCAACTGTATTTTATATTACTCAGAAAATATTACAGAGATCAAACATATTACCGAATGTCTGAACTTCTCTGAATTTAATCCGACTTGTAATACGGGAGTTGGAAAAATTCCAAATTATCCTTCTAAAATGAGGGATATTACAGATTGAACTGAAACTGAGTTACTAAGTTTTACAAAGAAGAGCCCTCCTAAGCGAAAAGACAAAATTGTCAGGAGGCTACAACTATAATGCAACGAAACACAACAGCTAGAAAAAGAAAACACTAAGACTCAACACTGGCTCCCATCATGGTGCCCTGAAGAGTTTCCTATACCCAGTGGCCCTCTGACATATCCTCTTCGGAAGGGGTCTATCCTCGGGGTCTGGTGTTGGACTCCTCGACCTACTAGGGCCTGGAGCACACGGCTCGTCCCTGGGTCTCGGTATCCTTGGTCTTTCTCTAGACACGGGGACACTTGGCCCTGCCCCGTCAGGTCCTGGTAAGTAGCAAAACTCCTCAAGAAATCCTGGTTGAAATTCTGCCCTGCTCACCTCATACTGAGGGTTGAGTCACAACTTTGCCTGACGGATGTACTCCTGGAGCTCGTGGACGTCCCCAAGAATTCGGGAGAGACCGAGTTCCGTCTCATATGTCCTCTACTCCATGTCATACAAGGCATTCGACCACTCCTCCATGCGCTCAACGAGCACTCGGGACCTAGGCCTGGCCTGTTGGGTCGGGACCACCCTCGGTGTACCCATCGCCTCCCAAAACCTTGCCCTCATTCGAGCACGCTCGACCGCCTCATCCACTTGGCGACGCACCTCAGAGGACGCCATCCCACTCTGATGAAGCACATGCCGTGAATCAGGACTCACCATCGGCCTCCTCGGAGTAGGGATAATCTGTGGGTCCTCTGGTGCATCCAACATCCCGATCCTCCTTCCGACGGTACCTGAAATCCCAAGTGCCTCCCAAGCGGCAGGGGACAACGGTGTATATGATAGGTCCAAATCCTACCCCGCAAGTGTACGGGTTCGGTTGTAGTACCAAGGTGTCGAACTCAGGGACTATGAAGTAGTATCAATTGCTAGATCAACTAATAGACTAAGTCGTAAGTAAGAAAGGTTTGCGATTCGGTTTCAATAGTAACAAATGTCAAGTAAAAAGGGAATAATCAGTAGAGAAAAAGCTTCCAAGGTTAGGATCCCCACAATGGTGTTTCGGTAGATTCTAGATAATATCTGATTGGATTTCAATATGAATGTCATTTGAAGGACTCACTATCTAATGTCAACACTACCTCTTTTCAGACGAATAGTGCATGCACCTAGACTCGACTAGCAGTAACTTTCGCACAAAGCTAATCTCATTAAGGTCCATTAAGTTCTGTAAAGATCAATGAACAAATAGAAACAACATTCGCTTTCGCGCTCCGCGGAATCTACTCATCCAAAAATCAATTCGATAGTCAAGTACCACAAGAGGGATTAAGTCACTTTCGCACAAATAATCCTCAAGTTCTATCCTAGGGATCTATCATGCATCAATCTTCTATTATCATTTTCTCCTTTCGGTCTCAAATTCCAATAGAAATCCTAATTACGAATCAATTAGGTCATTAAACATCCTAGGATAGAATCAAATCTCATTCACATATTCATTCAATCAAATACCGCAATCAAACCTACCTAATTCACCATTGGGTTCACCCAACCCTAGAAAAGAAGGTTTAGCTAGACATGAGAGAAAGAGAAATCAAATTCATTGAAAGAGACAACATACCAATTGTATTCCAAAAGAGATTCGATTCTCAAACGATCCAATGTAGCAAAATCTCTAAAATCTTCCCCTAGGGTTTTTGAGATCTAGAAAAATGTAGATGTAGCTGCTAGGTCCAACTCCAAATACCAGTCGTCCTCTCTCTCCCCCTAATATCTTCTATTTATACCCGGGTTAAAACAGGTCAAATACGAGTTCAAAACACGGAATGGGTCCCGACTCGGCCCGAAACTCGGCCGGGTCACGGCCGAGTTGTGTCCAGTTGATTTTCTTGAGTCTTCTCTGAGCCTGACTCGGGAAACAACTCGGTCGGGTCTCGACCGAGTTGTGTTCAGTTGATCTTCTGTGTTTCTTGAGCCGGCTCCTGACTCGGGCAGAAACTCGGCCGGGTCTCGACACCTCCATCTGCGACACTTCAGGAGAATTGTCATAACGTTCTGCTCACTCATTATTTTGGTCTGAAATTTTGAGGAGGAAAACTAGGCTCGTAGATCAAACTCCTCGAGTTGGAATCATTGCATTTGGAGTCCTGAGCAGGGAGAACGAAGTTTTACAAGTTGGACCAACGCCCAGGAATTTCAGACGAGAGAGATTGATTCCTTAGTCCCGCCTCCTTCTTGTCATCCGCACACTTGACATTGGCATCATCCTTTCGAGCCCACTACTCGAACATCTTCGTATTGAAGCTCACATTCTCCAAAAACGCCTCCTAAAGATCCTGAAATGCAACAAACGCATGAGTAGACTCCGAACACTACAAATCTACTAAAACCAAATAAAACTAAAAGGAAAATGAACGAAACAAACCAAAATAGCAGAAATAAATGTGACCTAAACTAGCCTAAATGCATGCTATCAAATCCCCCAAGCTTGAACCTTGCTTGTCCCAAGCAAGTGCATGACAATGAGTACACAGAATATGCAACAGTTGTTTCTATCCAAAAGACATATGACCAATAACCATGAAAGGCCAAACAAACGACCAATTCCGTCCTAGCATGCTTCTCAATCAATGACAAGAGTACAATCAGTTCCTTCACTCAAGACCTCACCAGAATTGAAAAAAACAAGTCACTCACACTCATGTGTTTAAGCATGTGTTTCACTCAATATCAATTCTCAACTTTGAATGCTACACTACCATAAACTTGCAACAATGTTCTTAATCTCCACCACTAAAGACCATGCACACGACAAAAATCATGAGGGCTTTTCCAAGGTTGTAATGGGGCCAAGGTATAACATAGGGCATAGGAGTATTTAGGCCACGAGGAGCTAAATCCGGGGAAGAGGATCTTACCAAGACAACACCAAGCGAAAATACCCTTTAATTGAATTTCAACCTTCAAACCCATACAACTTAACCCTTACATATGACATGGTCTCCTTTCTTTTACTTGACTTCTTTTTTTTCTTCTTTTTTTCAGTCTTTTTTTTTTTTTTAGAAGTCAAAGAAGACACATGGAAAGGAGACACATTACAAATTTATACACATTTCTAACCACCATATATGTAACCTCCCCCAAGCTTGGCTAAAATCCACTTTAGCAACAACAATTCAACTATCCTAATCACCGGATGGGAAGGATGAACTTATAGGCTCGGTATGCTTTTGTGGAGTTTCCAAAGAATAGGCAATAAGGCACAATGGGCTTCAAGCAAAGGATACATGAATAGGGTGGCCAAGGATGAAAAGGGTTAATAAAAACAATGCCTCAATCCTATTAATGACATGCACATAAGTCGTGAGCGTGACCTCAAAGAAGATATTAATGCAAGTTCTAGAGTTAGCACACAAAGAGAGTTCACACACATGAAGAAAATGAGAGACTTTTGCAAATGTAGTCCAAGGAAGGCCAATAAGCTCGCTAGGACATTTTGTCTAGAGTGTCGGTTCTAACGTATCTTAGTCAAAGTCCACATGCTCAGGTCATTGTCATAGGTTTGATCAATCATATCATGCTCATAATGCAATTTGTAATATCAACAACCAAGGCATATTAAGAGGATTCATGGTACATGTACTGTTATGAGAACCCACAAAGGATCAAGCAGGGCAAATATGCAACTAAAAATTCAAATGCAAACAAAAATGCAACTAATCATGCAAACTATATGCAATGCAAAATGAAAATACTCCCCTCCCCCAAGCTTAAAACCTACATTGCCCCCAATGTAGAGAGTAAAAGCGTGAGGAAAAAGAAGTACTCACCATGAATCTGATGGATTGCCTCCCACCCAGCGCTTGTTTTAGGTCATTAGCTTGACCTCCCACCACTTTCATGTACTTGTATCGGGAGGGTCGGTGGTACCCTGCTTGATCGGGTCAGGCGTGATAATAGGCTTCAGCCGATGACTTTGCACTTTGAACTTTCCTGAGTTTTTTATGCCATAACATGAGCGTCCCACCTTTCAGAACTCAAGTCACCCTACATGGTCCTGACCATCTTGTCCCCTTAGGACTTGGAAACATGTTAGATATTTCATGGGATAACAACACCGTATTTCCACTCTTGAACTCATCTTTTTTTTTTTTTGCCTTCTTCCTTTTCGTTGGTGTTTGCCTTTTCTTTGCATTAGCATTCTCACCATCATGTAGGTCCGGAGCTCTCGAAGACATATCCAGTAGATGAGCAATGTCAGATATGATCTCATCTTGCCCGGTATCAACCTCAACCTTACAACAGGTACCTGTGATAGGAGCTGGTGGAGTGTCTTCGTATATCTCAAGAAAGTAGTTCTTGAAATATTTATACTCAATCTTCTCTTCCCCTATTGTGAATGAAAGCTTCCCATTCTTGACATCAATATTAGCCCCAACGGTGGCTAAAAATGGTCTCCCAAGAATGATGGGAGTCTTATCACTAACCTCCATGTCAAGTATAACAAAATCTCCTGGTATGAAAAACTTTCCCACTTTCACAAGAACATTTTCTATTATGCCCATAGGATGAGTAACAGAATTGTCAGCCATATGGAGACGCATCTTGGATGGAACAGGATCACCCAATATCAATTCTTTGCAGATTGACAAAGGCATAACATTGACACTAGATCCGAGATCGCAAAGACAATTATAAGTCAGATTGCCAAAATATGAAGGGATAAAGAATTCACCCGGATCTTGTAGTTTCTTTGGCATCTTCTCAGCGCAGTCCATTGTCAGGGCCACAGTCTCATAGTCCTCTAGCCTTCTCTTCTTGATCAGAATCTCTTTCAGGAACTTAGCATACGCAGACATTTGAGTGAGGACATCTGTGAAAGCTATGTCAACATACAGCTTCTTCATCATCTCCTTAAACTTCACAAATTGGTGCTCTAGCTGTATCTGAATATTTCTCTGAGGAAAAGGAAGAGGTGGCTTGTATGGCGGGGGAGCAACATACTTGGGTTCTTCTTCTTGTGGCTTCTCCACATGCTCCTTTATCGCTTATTTTTCTCTTGGACTGTTCTCCTCTAAATGTTTTTCTTCACTCAGAGAGATAGCCCTGCAATGCTCCTTAGGGTTGGCTTCAGTTTGACCAGGAAGTTGACCAACAGGCCTAGGAACATTAGCAGCTTGCTGAGCTACTTGTTGTTCTACAATTTTCAAATTCTTCCCTTGAGCTCGTACCTCCTCAGTCAAAGTTTTCATGGAGGTAGCAAGGCTCTCAATAGCGATCTCCCATGCAGGCCTTATTTTTTTAGAAGTCAAAGAAGACACATGGAAAGGAGACACATTACAAATTTATACACATTTCTAACCACCATATATGTAACCTCCCCCAAGCTTGGCTAAAATCCACTTTAGCAACAACAATTCAACTATCCTAATCCCCGGATGGGAAGGATGAACTTATAGGCTCGGTATGCTTTTTTGGAGTTTCCAAAGAATAGGCAATAAGGCACAACGGGCTTCAAGCAAAGGATACATGAATAGGGTGGCCAAGGATGAAAAGGGTTAATAAAAACAATGCCTCAATCCTATTAATGACATGCACATAAGTCGTGAGTGTGGCCTCAAAGAAGATATTAATGCAAGTTCTAGAGTTAGCACACAAAGAGAGTTCACACACATGAAGAAAACGAGAGACTTTTGCAAATGTAGTCCAAGGAAGGCCAACAAGCTCGCTAGGACATTTTGTCTAGAGTGTCGGTTCTAACGTATCTTAGTCAAAGTCCATATGCTCAGGTCATTGTCATAGGTTTGATCAATCATATCATGCTCATAATGCAATTTGTAATATCAACAACCAAGGCATATTAAGAGGATTCATGGTACATGTACTGTTATGAGAACCCACAAAGGATCAAGCAGGGAAAATATGTAACTAAAAATTCAAATGCAAACAAAAATGCAACTAATCATGCAAACTATATGCAATGCAAAATGAAAATACTCCCCTCCCCCAAGCTTAAAACCTACATTGCCCCCAATGTAGAGAGTAAAAGCATGAGGAAAAAGAAGTACTCATCATGAATCTGATGGATTGCCTCCCACCCAGCGCTTGTTTTAGGTCATTAGCTTGACCTCCCACAACTTTCATGTACTTGGATCGGGAGGGTCGGTGGTACCCTGCTTGATCGGGTCAGGCGTGATAATAGGCTTCAGCCGATGACTTTGCACTTTGAACTTTCCTGAGTTTTTATGCCATAACATGACCGTCCCACCTTTCAGAACTCGAGTCACCCTATATGGTCATGACCATCTTGTCCCCTTAGGACCTGGAAACATGTTAGATATTTCATGGGATAACAACACCATATTTCCACTCTTGAACTCAACTTTTTTTTTTGCCTTCTTCCTTTTCGTTGGTGTTTGCCTTTTCTTTGCATTAGCATTCTCACCATCATGTAGGTCAGGAGCTCTCGAAGACATATCCAGTAGATGAGCAATGTCAGATATGATCTCATCTTGCCCGGTATCAACCTCAACCTTACAGCAGGTACCTGTGATAGGAGCTGGTGGAGTGTCTTTGTATATCTCAAGAAAGTAGTTCTTGAAATATTTATACTCAATCTTCTCTTCCCCTATTGTGAATGAAAGCTTCCCATTCTTGACATCAATATTAGCCCCAGCGGTGGCTAAAAATGGTCTCCCAAGAATGATGGGAGTCTTATCACTAACCTCCATGTCAAGTATAACAAAATCTCCTGGTATGAAAAACTTTCCCACTTTCACAGGAACATTTTCTATTATGCCCACAGGATGAGTAACAGAATTGTCAGCCATATGGAGACGCATCTTGGATGGAACATGATCACCCAATATCAATTCTTTGCAGATTGACAAAAGCCTAACATTGACACTAGATCCGAGATCGCAAAGACAATTATAAGTCAGATTGCCAAAATATGCAGGGATAAAGAATTTACCCGGATCTTGTAGTTTCTTTGGCATCTTCTCAGCGCAGTCCATTGTCAGGGCCACAGTCTCATAGTCCTCTAGCCTTCTCTTCTTGATCAGAATCTCTTTCAGGAACTTAGCATACGCAGGCATTTGAGTGAGGACATCTGTGAAAGCTATGTCAACATACAGCTTCTTCATCATCTCCTTAAACTTCACAAATTGGTGCTCTAGCTGTATCTGAATCTTTCTCTGAGGAAAAGGAAGAGGTGGCTTGTATGGCGGGGGAGCAACATACTTGGGTTCTTCTTCTTGTGGCTTCTCCACATGCTCCTTTATCGCTTCTTTTTCTCTTGGACTGTTCTCCTCTAAATGTTTTTCTTCACTCAGAAAGATAGCCCTGCAATGCTCCTTAGGGTTGGCTTCAGTTTGACCAGGAAGTTGACCAGCAGGCCTAGGAACATTAGCAGCTTGCGGAGCTATTTATTGTTCTACAATTTTCAAATTCTTCCCTTGAGCTCGTACCTCCTCAGTCAAAGTTTTCATGGAGGTAGCAAGGCTCTCAATAGAGATCTCCCATACAGGCCTTTGTGAAGGCTGAGCAGCTTGGTCTTGATATGGTGAGGCTTTGGGCGAAAACCCGGGAGGTGCCCTCTGTTGTGCTTGGTTGTTCCCATAAGAGAGGTTAGGGTGATTTCTCCAACCAGGGTCATAAGAATTAGAGTAAGGATCATTCCTAGGACCCCTGTTGAAGTTATTCATGTAGCTCACTTCTTCCTCCTGTGGCTCATTTTTAGAAGCAAACACTTGGCAAGATGATATAGTATGATTACCTGCCCCACAGAATTGACAAACCACATTTGAAACAACCGGAGGTGGACTCTCCTCATTCTTAAGCTTAGCTCTACTCATACTCAACTTCAACTGCTTTATCTCATGAGCCATAGCCTCTATCTTTGCTTGTTGCATAACCTCATTGTCAACCTCATAAAGACCAGTTGTTCTCTTAGAGCCTGGAGTAGATCGAGCATCATTATAATAGTGGTTGTGTTGGGCAATATTCTCAATCTTCTCCCAAGCCACATCAACATGCATATTCATGATTGTGCCTCCAGATGAGGCATCAATGAGAAATCTAGTAGCGTTGTCCATAGCATTGTAGAAGGTGTGAAGCAACACCCACTTATCTTGTCCATGGTGAGGACATAACAACAAGAGCTCTTTGAATCTCTCCCAACCTTCATAGAGAGACTCCCCATCTTTCATCTAAAATGAACTAATCTGATTCCTCATCTCAGTTGTCTTCTTTGGGGGGAAATACCTGGTTAGGAAAGCTTTAGCCAACTCAGCCCATGTTGTGATAGTGCCATGAGGCAGGGCCTTGAACCATGCTTTAGCCCTGTCTCTCAAAGAGAATGAGAAGGCGCGCAAATAAAGCGCGTCATTCGAGACATCATGAATCTTCACCGTATCCATAAGCTCCAGAAAAGTGTTGAGATGTTGGTGAGGATTCTCGGATGGAAGACCTCCAAACTGATTTTGCTGAACCATATTAATCAGAGATGGCTTCAGCTCAAAATTCTTGGCCTGAACTGGAGGTCGGACCACACCAGATGTGGGTCCTTGGTGACGTGGCAGCACATAGTCACCCAATGTCATAGGCGGAGGCACATTCAACAATTGTTGCATCTCCTGTTGCTGATTCAGTAGATGTTGTTGCAACTCTTGCAGTTGTAGTTGTTGATGTTGTAGCAACTCCTGTTGTTGTTGTTGCTGTTGTGCCGCCTCATCCATTGCTCGGGCTCTAGTTTCTTCATGCTCTCCTCTTCTTTTGTGAAAAGCACGCTCGGGTTCAGGATCTGATTTGTAGAATTCACCAGCGCGCATGGCTCTTCGCATAGGAGTGAGAACAGTATCTGAAACCAAAGACAAAAGAAACAAAGTCAAAAACAAAATAAGACCTAATCTACCGGTTGCGTGTAACAACCAATACTAGCAATAGTCCCCGGCAACGGCGCCAAAAACTTGATAGGTCCAAATCCTACCCCGCAAGTATACGGGTTCGGTTGTAGTACCAAGGTGTCGAACTCAGGGACTATGAAGTAGTATCAATTGCTAGATCAACTAATAGACTAAGTCGTAAGTAAGAAAGGTTTGCGATTCGGTTTCAATAGTAACAAATGTCAAGTAAAAAGGGAATAATCAGTAGAGAAAAAGCTCCAAGGTTAGGATCCCCACAATGGTGTTTCGGTAGATTCTAGACAATATCTGATTGGATTTCAATATGAATGTCATTTGAAGGACTCACTATCTAATGTCAACACTACCTCTTTTCATACGAATAGTGCATGCACCTAGACTCGACTAGCAGTCAATTTCGCACAAAGCTAATCTCATTAAGGTCCATTAAGTTCTGTAAAGATCAATGAACAAATAGAAACAACATTCGCTTTCGTGCTCCGCGGAATCTACTCATCCAAAAATCAATTCGATAGTCAAGTACCACAAGAGGGATTAAGTCACTTTCGCACAAATAATCCTCAAGTTCTATCCTAGGGATATATCATGCATCAATCTTCTATTATCATT
This sequence comes from Rheum nobile, assembly GCA_027886185.1. NCBI lineage: Eukaryota > Viridiplantae > Streptophyta > Magnoliopsida > Caryophyllales > Polygonaceae > Rheum > Rheum nobile. Next base: position 383,464 of record WOAB01000207.1, on the reverse strand, counting down.
TTCTCCTTTCGGTCTCAAATTCCAATAGAAATCCTAATTACGAATCAATTAGGTCATTAAACATCCTAGGATAGAATCAAATCTCATTCACATATTCATTCAATCAAATACCGCAATCAAACCTATCTAATTCACCATTGGGTTCACCCAACCCTAGAAAAGAAGGTTTAGCTAGACATGAGAGAAAGAGAAATCAAATTCATTGAAAGATACAACATACCAATTGTATTCCAAAAGAGATTCGATTCTCAAACGATCCAATGTAGCAAAATCTCCAAAATCTTTCCCTAGGGTTTTTGAGATCTAGAAAAAACATAGATGCAGCTGCTAGGTCCAACTCCAAATACCAGTCGTCCTCTCTCCCCCTAATATCTTCTATTTATACTCGGGTTAAAACATGTCAAAATACGAGTTCAAAACACGGAATGGGTCCCGACTCGGCCCGAAACTCGGCCGGGTCACGGCCGAGTTGTGTTCAGTTGATTTTCTTGAGTCTTCTCTAAGCCTGACTCGGGAAACAACTCGGTCGGGTCTCGACCGAGTTGTGTTCAGTTGATCTTCTGTGTTTCTTGAGCCGGCTCCTGACTCGGGCAGAAACTCGGCCGGGTCTCGACACCTCCATCTGCGACACTTCAGGAGAATTGTCATAACGTTCTGCTCACTAATTATTTTGGTCTGAAATTTTGAGGAGGCAAACTAGACTTGTAGATCAAACTCCTCGAGTTGGAATCATTGCATTTGGAGTCCTGAGCAGGCAGAACGAAGTTTTACAAGTTGGACCAACGCCCAGGAATTTCAGACGAGAGAGATTGATTCCTTAGTCCCGCCTCCTTCTTGTCATCCGCACACTTGACATTGGCATCATCCTTTCGAGCCCACTACTCGAACATCTTCGTATTGAAGCTCACATTCTCCAAAAACGCCTCCTAAAGATCCTGAAATGCAACAAACGCAAGAGTAGACTCCGAACACTACAAATCTACTAAAACCAAATAAAACTAAAAGGAAAATGAACGAAACAAACCAAAATAGCAGAAATAAACGTGACCTAAACTAGCCTAAATGCATGCTATCAGTATACTCCTCATTAGTCGGCAACACTGGACTCGGGAAAATGAACCGCATCCCCAGGTCCTCGCTGTCCACCAGCAAGTGTTCTAGGCCATCTGACTCATAGTCGTACACCTCGAGGTCCACATCAGGGTCCTCTTCCTCCGGATCTTATTCTTCCTCAGGATCCTCCTCTATCTCGAAGTCGTCGTCGTAGTACCCTCCAAGGTACTCCGACGACTCCTCCTCTTCTTTTGTGTCCTCCCTCGGGTCTGCTTCAGGCTCCACCTCGGGAACTCTGGCCCCGTCGGACACCAACACCACCGACTCTGGAAGTACGGTCTTCACCTCCTCTGGTGGACAACTTGGCTCCCCAACTTCAAAGCACTGAGGGGGAATCGGGAACTCAAGCCTGACTAGAGATGGCGGAACCACCTCGACTTCCTTCTTGTTCCTAAGTTGTGAAACGAATGCGCCCATACCTTGCGAGGTGACGAGAAACGATTAGTCTTTCTAAATATAGAAGCGAACTTACTATATCAGACTGGAAAGAAGGCACGACTTGAATGACATGGATTTGAAAATGCACTTTTTACTCAAGTACGCTTTTATTCAAAATTTTCAACTTTTGGATTTAACCAACAACTTTCCACAACACGAACGGGTAAACGGTTTATATTTTTTTTAGGTAACGCGTTTTGAAAACCCAACCCGTTTTACAACTTTAGGCTCTGATACCAAATCTGTAACACCACCAAATATTTCCTTGAAAGTATTACCGTCGATGACCTCGGATTACACATCTGGGGTCACCCAAGGCTTAAACATTTTATAACAATCATATACCAATACGAAACTTTATTAAATACTCATATATTATTCAAACCATCGTCACAAATTACATCTGTAAATGTCAAATACGACCAAATACGGAATTGTTTCAATACAGCGGAAGTCTTTTAAATAATAAATATCATAATGGTCTTGATCGGAGCGATCACACGCCTAGGATCTTCAAACTTGGAAAACTCTTTAAACCTCCATCTGCCTTCAACGTCGTGTACTAGCCTTCACGGAAAAGAAGTTTACCTGATGTGCCGTATAAGACGGATGACACCAGCCAACCATGCAAAGGAAAATAACCGGTTGGTTAGTCTAATGAAAGACTATGCAAGGGTAAAACAGAAAGGTTCTAAGTAGTCGTATTAGGTTACACCTGTCGTTCCTCGAATAATAACCGATGGCGACAGTGAACCTCAATACTTCTACGGAAACATACGAAAGGTATGAACAAGAGAAGAGTCCAAAAGATCGAGTCTTATGGAAACGAATGAAAGAAGACTCCAAAAGATTGAGTCTTATCGGAAAGTATGACAAGTGTTTGGAAACGTTATAGTTTCACACAAGCGTTTAAAATGACTTGACCATTTGGGTCCACGACCAACCTCACCGCACAATGTGAATTCAGATTTGGAAGGAGGACTTACTTTAATCGAAGTCCGGGCGGTTTCCACATTGTACTCCTCGCCCGAGGGTATATTAATTATATGCATAATCGCACTTATCTTATTTAATTCCAAAACGTATATTCACGTTACAGCTTTTATCATATAAATATATCATCTCGATACGAGAGATATCTTGGGAGCATTTCCCGAATGTTTGGCACCAGCTGTGTGCACCACCTCTATACTCGAATAGGGGTAGGTCATGACCAGGAAAAGGTGTTAGGGGTTGGACATCCTACGCACCACGGTTATAAAGAAACAGCCAGCACTCGCAATGAGATACATAGCGTTCCTACGAATACTCGTTCTAACTATATAATTAAGTTTGCACATAAAATCCACACCAATACCATCACGGTAATAACAGATATAATAGCGTTGTTTCTAGTAGTATATACAACCTATCATAATATCGCATTTTAATCACACATTTATAAAATCTGTTCCCAAACAAAAACAACAGTTCATCCCAATTTAATCAACAATTAAAACAATTGATAATTAACGGGAACATGGAATGATAAGCAAGAGCGAACCGCCACTTGCCTTAATCGAGATGAACGAAGTTGTCGGGTTCCGGGTATCTGGAAACTGGAATCTGATTACGGATTCCTACGATGACGACGAAACGACGGAACCCTAAGTTAATATCGATACGAACGGATAAAAATATACAAACGAAAGAATCGAAAGGAAACGAGGGTCAAAGCCGTGACCGAGCTCGTCCAAGCCACAATCGCGCTTGCTAACGCAAGCCGCGGTCGCGGTTTGGATTCCGCGGTCGCGGATTTCTGGGCAGAGCCGCGATCGCGGTGTTCATAGCCGCGGTCGCGGATCATCCCCTGATGCAACCCTGAGATCGATTCGAGGCTCACCGAAGAAGACGACGACGACAATGCCTTGGCTTCGAACGGCTGATACCACTCCTAGCCTCCAAGGCACCACGACAACCACCCCAAAAGCTCCGACGAACACTCCGACGATGCACGAACTCCGGCGAGGCTCGAATGAGAGAAAGAGAGAGATTATGGGAGCTGTGGATGAAGAATCAATCCACCACCGACCTCCTTTTATAGAGCCTGGAGGAGCTCAACGCCGAGAAGGTGAATCGCTCGGCCTCCCCCGGCGTAATGGCGGAGCTCCAATCGGCGTAACGCGAAGGAAAGAGGAAGACGATGCTGAGTCAGTTTTCCGCGATCGTGGAAGCTCATCCGCGGTCGCGGAAATGCCGCGTTCGCGTCCGAGACCCTTGGTCACGGTTTTACTCGCGGATTAAATTCCCAATTTTTTTTTTTTTTTTTTTTTGAGAAAAAGGACCAACTATATAAAATATAACAAGGATACATTACAACAATCATAACAGGGCCCCGAAGGGTAGATACAGACAGACTAATGCCAAACAAGGCAAGGGAAGACAGAAGGACAAACATAAGAAAACCCCAAAATTGAATACTCGCATCATAAAAATATTCCAAGCCTCGATAATACATCGGATGTATATTATAACGCTCAAAGATAATTACAGAAATCAACGACGTTACAGAACTCTGAAAACGCCGAACGCGTCTTGTTTACAGAATGAGGGTTGGTAAAATTATCCAAATACCATTATTGAAATTGAGGGGTATTATATCACTACCCCCTTAAAGAAAAGTATCGACCCCGAAACTTGGCCAAAAACAACTAAAAAAAATACGGGATATTACATATATCAAGACGAAAGATTAAATAAAAAACTTTATACAAGTAAATAATTCTATAATTTCAGTTATAAAAAGAAGAAATTCACGGGATATCATAAACGTATATTAACTAGAGCAACTGATATTGTACACATGTAAACTCCAGCAAAATTGAAACTCATGAAATTGCAATTATTGAAACCATCAAGTGTTTTGAGTACATGTACACGAGGAAATATAGAAAATAAAAAGGACAAAACTACATATGTTGGTAGAGAAGTAGAAAATATGAGTAGACATAAGATATTGGTTTGAATCTAGTCATCACTTGTTGCAATAGAAAATGATGGGAGAACTCCACTGAATAATGGTTTACCCTTGTCCAAGTGATATATGTATAGGAGTAATGGTACAATAAACGTTTCCTCTTTTTTTTGAGAGAAAGGCATTTTTTTTCAATAGTATATATTTGCATATATTTGATATACCGATGTGAATATATTCGTATACCATTTTATTATCCATATATTAGAGGAATTGGCAAAACAAAAGTGCATGGTTTAGCTTTAAAAAGAGGTTTTAATTGAAATAGTGATATCGTCAAAAGCATACGCATATTTATTATGTTTAAAAAATCATATATTTATAATGGCACATATATATTAGTGAACATAGTAATATATAATATAGTTTTTCATATATATAAATAGAAAATACGCATGGACCACTTTAAAAAATCATATATTTATAAGGGCTCGTTTGGTATGATGTAGTATTTTATATTTTTTCCATAAATTTTGGACTATTTCTGCAACCTAAAAAATGATTGATATGAGTTAGTTTTTCTCGTTGCTCTAACACAATTAACTTATCGTAGTAGATATCGTATATATGTTCATTGTTTTTTGAATATTATGTGATTGTAAAATGTAATTTACAAAGTGATGTATGTGATAAAAAAATTAGAATCAAGTTATTTACATGTTAAGAAAAACAATATCAATAACAAATTCCGATGTACATTTGAATACTTTGGTCATTGCTTAGATAATTGTTATTCTGTGTTGATCATCAATACGAGACATAAACAATGCCTCAATTACATGTTAAATTATATTGGTAAAGTCTATAACTAGGATGTGGAAATTATGCGCACGTGATTGATGTATGAATGTGTGGAATAGATTCAATTCGTTGTTTGGATATTCGTATGATAGAAATGATAACTTACGAATTAGTAATAAAGTATTTCAAAGGTGTGTGAAAAAAGTCAACAAACTGTTGTTAAACGTATAAATCAATCCATGCAACTGATATAAATGTAAAAGATATTCGTGGTTTTGCCACAACATATAAAATTTATTTAAAAAAATTGTGTCATCATGCGTGTATTGGTACTCGTTACCGATAAGATATTAATGTAGAAACAATTATACGTAAAGCTGGCTGATTTTGTATTACATTTGTCCAAAAATCTACATTTAAGTTTCTACAAAAAAAACATACATTTATGCGTGAATCAATTTTTATTTTATTTTTTGAAATCAGTGTGAATCAATTTAAATAATTTCCTATGTGTTGTTTGATTCGTCGATTTCAAACTCAAACATTGTATTTAAAAATTATACCAACTTGTTGATCATCATACAATAACATTTTATAATATAAATATGAAGATGCAAAAGTCCATTTTACAACGCAAGGCACTCCTTTGTCCTTGTATTAAATAGGAATAGTATGCATACTAAAATTGATACATCACACGATGTTCTTGAAAGGCTTTTGTTAGTACATTTTATGATGGTTTGCATGTAATATATAGGAAGGCAAGAAGTAAAAACACGCTTAATACATGCATTGGATCGGCAATGGATGATTGGTGTGAAATTAATGTTACATTTTATTTAGCTCTATAATTTTTTGCGGTTTAATGCATCTCTCATACAACATTTATAAGGAAGGAGATATATATTTTTATTACTAAATTACCCTTTTTATGTCCCTTTTTTATTACTTTATTATGTAAGATTTCGGACGTGAAATGTTATTGGTTTACTTTATTCATATTCTTTCACCTTCGGATTGGTACTATATCAATACAAAATACCAATGTCATGAAACATTTAATGGCTTTCTTTTGATTTTACTTTTATTTATCGGGTAAAATCCAAGAAAATCGTCTACGTTTATATTAGTTGAATGTATTGATTGATTTGTTTGACAACATTCTATTGACTTCTTTCACACACCTTTGAAACACATTAGTATTATTATTCTCAATTTATCATTTCTATCATACGAATATTTAAACAACAAATTGAGTTTATTCCACACATTCGTACAACGATCAAGCGCGAAAAATGTACAAATCGCAATTATAAGCTTTACTAGTTTAGTTTAACATGAAATTGAAGTGTTGGTTTTGACTTGCACTGATGATCAACATGGAAACACAATTATTTAGGCAATGACAAAGTATTCAAATATAACACCCCAGAGTTGTAATCCTTTTTAAGGATTGGAGTGTTATTGATGTCAACTAGAGCTCTTCCTTTTCAGGGTTTAAGTGAGAACTAAGAACTATGAAGTTAAATGTGCTAGGGTGGGAGTAGTATTAGGATGAGTGGCCTCCTGGAAAGTCTCCGGGTTAGCATAGGATGGCGTTTTTAAGGCTTTGGGTCTTACAAATGGTATCAGAGCTGACTCTGGTTTACGAGTGGACTTGGCCTGGATGGTGGTCGCTCGACATAGAGGACGGTCTTTGAGCCTTGATGAGGTCATCAAGGGTTTAAGTAGGCGTGTTGTAACACCCCAGACTTGTAATCCTTTATAAGGATTAGAGTGTTACTCATGTCAACAAAAGCTCTTCATTTTTCAGGGTTCAAGTGAGAACAAAGAATTCTGAAGTTAAGCGTGCTAGGGCGGGAGTAGTATCAGGATTAATGAACTCCTGCGAAGTCTCCGGGTTGGCGTGGAATGACGCTTTTAAGGCTTCGGATCTTACATCAAATGTATGTGGGAATTTGTTAGCGAAAAAACACCTTAAAATTACTTTTCATGTCTCTTACATGCCTATAATGACAAATAATACAAATCAAAATAAATGGTCGAAAATGTCAATACAAAACAATCACAGTATAGCAAAAACAATATAAATTAGTTTTGTATATAACAATCATCACTTGTATCAAAGCATCATCATATCGCGTAATACAGGTTCACACAATGATGATTTATTTTAGATTGCGGTATCTCTTTTGTAATCGTAGAGATATACTCCATGAAATGTGGTTACGCATGATACTATACAATTAACGATATTATACAACACTGAAAATTTGAAGCTTGTTTTCACTCTTTCTGGCACAATCAATTTTCTATACGTACGAGTATGAGATCATGGATTGTCGCTACTTCTAGTTTCCATGTGTGCCAGTATTTACAGTACAATGTAATTAATAACGTAAATACTTAATAATGACAAAGATGTAGATACTTAGAGGAGAGGTAAAGGAAAAATGTGTGTGAAATGTGAACATGAATAAACAGACGTGTGTGTTGCAAAGAGTAGAGATAAGGAAATACTTGGATCACACCAAGTTGTTGTTTTATAAAACTCAAATAAACACAAAACGGTTTAAAGTTTTGAGTTTTAAAACTTTTAGTCTGATACTATAACTGTAACACCCCTAAATTACCTTAGAAATATTACCGCCAGTGACCTCGGATCACATATCCAAAATCAATCAAGGTTTTACAGTATTGATCGCAAATACAAAATAATACAAATAAAAATAATATTAAACCCAAATTTGTCTTACAAATGACGTTGCTATATATGGCAACTTAATTATGTATCAAAGTATAGCGGAAGACTCTGTTAAATGACAAACTCTAAAACAACAGGATCTAAACCTTGTTCAACACAATTATTCAAATATCAGAAGAAATACAACCTTCAACTTCGTCTTCCCGTGTCTTAAACTTGGGAAGCTTTACCTGATGTGCCGTATAGGACGGGTGAAACCAGCCAACCATGCAAGGAAAAAGAACGATAGCTAGTCTAATGAAAGACTAAACAAGGGCTCAAACATAATGATTCTTGTGATTGTACCCAGTTACTATCATTATCTCTCGAATAATAGCCGGTAGACGATATATAACTCGGATACTCTCACTGAAACAAAAAATAAGATATGCGACAAAAGAAGACTCCAAAGAAGGTAAGTCTTATAGGAATATGTGTGTTTGTTTGGGAAATTCAAACAAAGTTTTAAAACCGACTTTGAATATTTGGGTCCTCGACCAACCTTACCACATAATACGAATCCATACTGGAAAGAGGACTTACTTTAAACAAGAGTCTGGGAAGGTTCCACGTTATACTTGTCACCCGAGGGTATATTAACTATGTGCAACAAGGCACTTATCTTATTTAGTTTCAAAGCGTGCATTAACGTTAAAGTTTTTAATTTCCACAATCGATCTCACAATGAGATATAGAATGGGATAAATCTTGAATATTTGCACTAGCTAAGTGCACCACCACTTATATTCGAATAAGGATAGGTCATGACCAAAAGTATTCAACAATAATCCTCATAATACCAGTTATAAAGAAACATCTAAACCTCACAAGATAAATAACGTTCCTACGAATATTCGTGCTAAACTAGCATGTATGTCCACACCAATGCACTACAATCCACACCAAAGTCCATCTATAAATTACAGTTTCACTATTTTTTCAACAAATCTTCGTTCTAAGAACATGGCAATTTAAACTTTCTTGTAAGAACATGGAAAATCTTATCATTGTTTCACTATTCTTTCCGATATAAACTGTAGCTAATGCTACGTTACTACTCTAGTGACAATTTTTACACCATAAAATAATAAAAAACATGTTAAATACAAAAACTTTTTTTTTCTAACTTATGCGTAAGGGCATATCACTACAAGAAAAGTTTAGTTTGCCCACACTAAAATTTTTCACACTTAAAATTGTTAGATATATTCTCCACACTTTATTTAGTTGGGCTTTATCATTAACACTTTGAAGTGTTGATTAAGTGTGGCAAAATCCACACATGTAATTCCAACACTTTAAACAGTGGTTAGTAAATTTACCCACACTATGTATCCACATTTGAAATTGTTAAATAATTATCCCATAAATTATTTAGTTAAATATTAATATTATTAATCATGAAATAATTATATATATGATTTTATATAATTTGATAATCTTATATTTTATCAATAATACATAGATCATTTTTATGATATAAGATTAACAAATATGAAATTAAATATCACAAGTTTACAACTATCTTCTCATTGATATTGGTATGTACGTATATGATTTTTTTAAAGGTCATTAATTATTAAAAAAAGTCATGAGCATCAGACTAATTAATGAATACGGTGGTACGATGAAACATCAGCCTCTTTCCAAAAATTAGCTAGGTTTGTGATCAGGTCGTGAGGCAGCCGTTGCCATCCAATTTCTCCTCCTTCCAAATTTTGCTTCATTCTCCACACCGCCTGTCATCCCCATTGATTTTTTATCAAGTCTTTGGCTGTTGATTCACAAGCGAGCTCCTCCGCCGCTGTAAACCGGACTTAAATCAATTTGATCGGATATCCATTCGTACAAACAGAAGGAGAATTTGATCGACTGCCTCCAGCCTCCACCTCCTCCGACTTCGACTGCGTCCCGGACGTCGAAAACTGCTCAGCCTCCACCTCCTCCGACTTCGACTGCCTCCAGGACGTCGGAAATTGCTCACTGCCGCCGCGCTCAGTCGCCCTCCAGGACGTCGGAATCTGCTCAGGTACTTTGCCGCATAACCTTCTTGGCTTCTTCTTCAGTCTTCACTCTTCACTGTCTTCACTCTTCAGTCTTCACTCTTCAATTACTTTGAGGGAGTTTGACAGATTTGAGATTTGTCAATTACTCAATTGTGATTTGTGGCCTACTGGTACTGTGTGTGACATATTGACATGTGTGTATGCCGTATGGCCTTGTGTGACATGTGTATATAAGTAGTGGCCTGGTTCAGTGGGTTGTGAATTAATTTAATAAATTGATTATTGATTGAGTATTGTATTTGTTATAAACCATTTCTATGCCACTTGATTATCATTTATGTCTCTCTTATTAATGTCATTGTATTCATCTTTATAAGAGCTTTAAAATGATATATAATTCATATCGACGTTTCCCCGCCGTTTCCATTTTCTATATTTTTGGGTTTGTCGCTTCCCGGTATCTTGCCGTTTTCGTTTCTCGTTTCCGTTTCCGTGCTACATTGTATGTGGGACAATTGACTTATAGTGGAGAATTATTAATGGTTTCAAAGGAGATGGCTTGTTGAGAGAAAAAAAGTCATTGTCTGATAGTTATTCCACTACTTTTTTTTTTCCTTATATAATAATTACTCTGAATTAGTGCTCGATTTGAAGATCTCATCCTATTGAATTACGAGATTTCATTGCCATCGAAGTTTTGTCACATGTCACCCTTTAAGGCTTAAATTAAGAGTATCATTACGAAGTTGGCCCTTTACGAATTATTTTTTCGCTTAAATAGAAGTATGCTTAATTATAGTCAGTAATTTCAAGAGTGATATAGTTTATGGTTATTTGAATGTGTTTACTTGAACTTTTATTATAGGTGTATTGATCTTTACGAAGATGGATCGAAATTGGATGTATAACAGATTTTTGCCTCAATGTGGTGGAATAAACGAAGAGTTTTTGATGGGGGTTCGTCAGTTTATTAATTTTGCACGGTCAAATGAGGATGAAGATGAAATTCGATGTCCTTGTCGTGAATGTGCTAATAAGAAGTTTCAACATCCAGATATTGTTACGCAACACTTGTATAGAAAAGGTTTCCTCCCAAACTACTTTCGGTGGATCTGTCATGGAGAACCTTATGTCGATTCTTCGGCAAGTGATAATGCAACAACGTCTCATTGCGTTCGAACTTTACCATTGAGGGCAGATCACAATTTATTCAATCCACTACAACCCCCTAATGTGGTTGAGACAAATTTTGTTTCTAATCGCAATAGTTCGCCTGATGATGAGCCGGAAATTGGTACTGCTACTGCATGTGACCCTCCTAGTGGTAATTCGGGAAGTGAAACTATTGGCACAAATGATCACATAGGTTTAACGCAAGACTTTTGGGATGCTTTGGAAGCTGCTGATGAACCGTTGTGGAACGATTGTGAAGAAACAGTATTGTCTTCAGTCTCTGAACTGTTGAAGATCAAATCTGAGTTCAATATATCTGAAAAATGCTACAATAATATTTGTCAATGGGCAAGTAGGTGCATCCGCGAGATCATAAACTTCCAAGTGATTACTACCAGTCAAAAAAGCTGGTTCGAGAATTGGGTCTGCCACTAGAAAAAAATTGATATATGTCCACAAGGCTGCATGTTGTATTGGAAGGAGGACATATCCCTGGAATCATGCAAATTTTGCAATCAGAACAGATATAAGAGCAATAAAGGTGGTAAAGTGGTTCCACATAAGCAACTACGTTATTTACCTTTGACTCTTAGGTTGCAGAGATTGTATGCTTCAACGGCTACTGCAAAGCACATGAGGTGGCACCATGACCATCAACCTGAAGAAGGAGTAATGTGTCACCCTTCAGATAGTGAATCGTGGCGTCATTTCGACAGTAAGTATCCTGACTTTGCATCTGAGTCATGTAATGTTCGTTTAGCACTGTCTGTAGATGGTTTTACTCCTTTTGGTCAGTCTGGAAAAGTCTATTCTTGTTGGCCAATCATTGTGACTCCTTACAACCTTCCACCATCAATGTGTTTAAAAACTCCTTACATGTTCTTGACAATGGTAGTACCTGGTCCGAAAAATCCAAAAAAGCTAATAGATGTTTGTCTACAACCACTGATTGATGAGCTGAAGTTGTTGTGGACACGAGGCGTGCCAACACGAGATGTCAGCTCTAATGGTGAGATTTTCCAAATGCGGGCTGCCTTAATGTGGACTATCAATGATTTTCCGGCCTATGGAATGATGTCTGGTTGGAGTACGGCTGGCCTAATGGCTTGCCCTAAGTGCAAGGAAAATAGCAAAGCATTCTGGTTGCCTCATTGTAGAAAGTGTTCTTGGTTTGATGACCACCGGAGGTTTTTGAAACTCGATCATCCATTTAGAAGAAATAAAAAGGCATTTACCAAGAATCGCCAAGAGACATCTCCTCCTCCTAAATGTTTGACAGGTGAAGAGCTTTGGAACCGCGTAAAAGATTTGCCAACCGTGATTGATGATCCTACTGCAAATATTGAGGGATACAGGATGACTCACAAGTGGACAAAGAAAAGTATATTTTGGCAGCTTCCTTATTGGAAGACATAATTGATCCGTCACAATCTCGATGTCATGCATATAGAGAAAAATGTGTTTGATAACACATTTAATACAGTGATGGGCATTAAGGGGAAGTCCAAAGACATGCTAATTGCTCGAAAAGATATGAAGTTGATTTGTGATCGTCGGGAATTAGAAGTGGATGAAGCTCATGTTGGTCAAATACCAAAAGCTGTTTATACGCTCATAAAAGATCAAAGGAAAAAAGTTTGTGATTGGGTAAAAGGTTTAAAATTTCCAGATGGGTATGCTTCTAACCTTGGTAGATGTGTCCAAGTAGATGAAGACAGGTTGATTGGAATGAAGAGTCACGATTGCCATGTTTTTTATGCAAAGGTTGATTCCGATTGCTTTCAGAGAAATGTTACCTCCTTCAATATGGGGCCCTATCACTGAATTGAGTCAGTTTTTCCAGTCACTATGTTCACCAACATTAACAGTTTCAGAAATGCAAGAATTGGAGGATGCAGTTCCTTTGATTCTATGTAAACTAGAAAGGATTTTCCCTCCATCATTTTTTGATTCAATGGAACATTTGCTGATTCATTTGCCATATGAAGCAAAAATTGGAGGACCGACACAGTACCGTTGGATGTACAAATTTGAGAGGTAACAAAAATTATCAAAATTACATATAGTTAATATGCACTGTCTTATATTTTTCATTTTGTTAATATCATGTATTGTAGGTTTTTGCATCACTTGAAGAAAAAGGTTGGAAATAAAGCATGTGTTGAGGCTTCCATTTGCTCCTCATATATTGTTGAAGAGATTTCAACACTAACAGAGCATTACTTTAAACGTCAAGTTATATCTAAAAGGAGGAGACATCAATAAGACGATGATGCAGATCCAACTCATAGCAATGACAAATCTTATTCCATATTTAACTATCCTGGTCGAGGATTTGGGAAGTTTTTGCCGCGATGGCTCACTGAAAATGAAGATGAAAAGCATGCGATTGAGACTTTTATTTTGATGAATTGTGATGAAGTAGATTCTTATGCAAAGTAAGTATCATTGACAAAGCGATATCGTATTTAAAACTCACTATAATGTCTCTTTAGTTAAATTATCATTCTTATTATTTTGTAGTTTATTCTCGGAACAAGTTGGTGGGGCAGACGACAGAAGTTTTGAGGCCGACTTCGCTCCATGGTTCTCCTCATATGTAAGTATTCTGGTATGATTAGTTTTCCATTTTTAATCTTTATTTAATTTGAGCTAATAATTTTTTAGGTTTTGGACCCACTGAACAACGTGAGCGATACATTGATTAGAAGTTTATCAAGGGTTCCAAAAGCAAATGCAATATCATGGCCAGGATATGTTATAAATGGATACACTTTTCATACTTTGGAAAGAGGAGAATACAAATCCACCATGAACAGTGGAGTTTGGGTGAAAGGGAAAAACTCAGAGGGAAAAGAAGTTGATTATTATGGCCTTCTTGAAGAGATAATACAGATAGAGTATCCCGGGATTCCAACAAAGAAAGTTGTGCTTTTCAAGTGTCGTTGGTTCGATCCAGTCCATGGCACGAAGATTAACCACAAATATGGTCTAGCAGAGGTGAATCCCAAACGACTCTATAGGTCGAAAGATCCATTTATTTTGGCACAACAAGCAAAACAAGTTTATTATTAACTTGTGCCCTTAGGGCATAAGTTAGAAAAATCGATATAAAAATTATTAGCATTAATTATTCAATGCATATTTTAATTATCCCAAAAAAAATCAATTTAAAAATATTTTTGTCTTTAAATATAAATATACATCTAAATAAACTCATCTAACAAACAGGAATGACCTTTGGGGTTTAAATATACATCTAATTTTCTTTCTTTAAATATAAATATACATCTAAATTTTTTGATGTTTACAGTGATCATTGCCTATGGGTTATTTTTTAATCACAATTGATAGCTATAATTATGTGAAGAATAGAGTTTTGAAAATTAGCTAATACAATTATATTTTCTTTGAAAAACAATACGCTCTATATTTCAGTAACATGAGAGAACTTCAAGAATTAATCATATATTTAAAACACTTTTACTTTTTCAATAAAATATTTATTATTGTACAATTAAGGACTAATTTTCGTGATCTTCATATTCTCTTGATTTTTATTAACGTTTGTATTATGAGAAGATTTTACAATACAATATATCAGGGGACTTTGAATATGATTCATGTATAAAACCGTTGGGTAAATCTAAAATCTTACGTCTCCACTCTACAAAAGTAAATTAAACATATTTTTAGTAATCTTCAATAATAAGTAGATATTTACGATCACTTAATGAATTTCATGATTTTGGAATTGATGAGATTACATGCTATATGATGCACAAGATTAACCCATGTATACATTTTCAACATCTCCATCCAAGTGGCTTATGTTCATTGCTCTTTATTTATTTGAGTTACACACATTTGATAGTTTTTTTTTTTGTAATTTTCATGATGGTTGTAATGATCAAGTGAATAAAGAATAAGTTTTTGATCTACAAGTCGATATCTCATTCACTTGGCTTATATATGAACTTGAGATAATATCAAATCACCAAGTCTTAAAAAATGAAACAGTGAGTCTCACCTTGATTATCATTATAAAATAAAGGATAATTTTCATGATGGTTGTAATAATCAATTGAATAAAAGATAAGCTTTTGATCTACATGTCAATATCTCATTCATTTGGCTTATATATCGGCCTCTAGATAATATCATTTTAAAATAAATTTTAATTTCTATACTTGATTTTTATAGAATCAAATATCCTCACTAAAATACATATAACCTTAATATTATATCATCACTGTTTAATTGTATTTTAAAGATTTTTTATCGCAACGCTATTTTAAGTCTTTTCGATTTAATTTTTATTAAATCACTTAATTATATGTTCATCCTAAAAATAATAATAATTTATACTCTAAGGTTTTATTTATAACCAAAATAATTTTTTCTTATTTTGTTTTATTCGACTTTTTGTGTTGGATTATACAAACTTAATTAGTTTAATATTTTAATTTAATCTATATGTCTTTCTATATTATAAATCTATCCCCTTTCAACACACCAGAATGCTTTTGGACCTACATTAATGAAGTGTCATTTTATGTTTTTTTTACCTTTTTTGAAAATCCCAAAAACATCAATTATTTTGAAAATAAATAATTAAAAAACTCTTAAGATAAAAGATGTAAATTAATTTTGAAGTCCTTTGATGTTAGGATTTATTATTATAATATTAAATTTTATTTTTATTTGATCTAAGTAAATCACTTTTGGTCAGTTAAACTAGCTAAATTTGACCTTAATTTGTTATTTTATCTTCTAAGTTATTACCCATTACTCACTTAAAGTTTATAAGAGAATATTTGTGTAAAGATTTTTTGTGGACTGTTCGAACTACATTTATGGCTTCATTAAATTAAATTAAAATAAAATTAATTTTCCCAGTAATTGTTGTATTCTTAAGATTTTCAATTAAAATAATTATTTCATTAATACTTTACTTTACTTTATATATATTCATATGTATTTATCTAATCCGACTAGATAAATTGCAGCTCAACAATTCGGCTACATAAATAGTTTGAATTATACCCATTTTAAAAAAAAATTGAAAATTTGAAGCAAATTGCATTGCAATCTCTCTCTACATATATTGATTTTAAATAGGATGAATATATAATGTTTGTTAAATCATAATACGACAATGCGTTTCGTCCAACTTGATTGAAGATGAGCATCAATATGGTATTGGTAAGGAGGGAAAGTATAATAGTATGGATGAAGTCGACATACTTTAAAGAGTCAATACTTTTTGTTCCAATAAGTTTGTAAATGACTCATTAAGTAATTAATACATTTTAGTCCATAAATTAAAATTTATCATTTTAAATCTTCATTGAAATTATTTTATATTACATTATATTGATTAAACGATATCAGATTTGTTATTGATTTGGGGGTAGGTAACACTTTCCCAACTTTGTCAAATTCAAATCAAAACTTATTATAAATCTCAAATCAAATCTTACTTTGAACCTTAAAGTTTTATAAGAGGTCTTAACCAATTTGCAACTTTCCAAACGTTATGATAATTTTGTATAAACAAGTTTTTACTAAATTTCAATATTTTTTAAGTAAAGGAAATTAAAACCTAAGATTATTTGGTTTGAGTGTACTAGAGCTTAATCTAATTTTATACATTGTATTTTCTGTTATGTTTAAAACTTGAACCGAGTCGACCAATTTTCGTTATCTTGAATTGAAATTTAAAATAAACTATTTTATAATGTGTACAACTTAATCTTTAAAACAAAAAGTATCATCATCTGTTAACATTTAAGTCTATCAATTCGATAAGTTATCATCAAAATTACTTTATATATTTTGATATATTTTTTCATTTCATTATATATGATGTTAAAAAAAATATTATATACAATATAAAATGAATTATTACTTTTGCTTCTTATACATATCGATCGATATGGAATCCCTTAGATTAATAATTGTATATAGGCCAAGAGGATGTTTTATTATTGATTATTTCATATAATATAATAAGAAAATTTATATTTGGTGACATTGATTTGAGTTTTAATGGATTATGGTATATAATATATAGCTTGAATTTGAGTTGTGGTGTTTTTGAAATAAAGGCAACTTTAGAAGTATGCATCTTTCTATATTATGCACCAGTCTCTAACATAGAAGTATGCATCAATCTCATAGAAGTATGTCATCGCAACTAGTTGATGTCACAAACTGTCATCACAACTAATTGATGACAATTATCGTTTTGACGACAAATCTCGATTTGATGACAATTCTTGTTGAAATGTCACCACCACAAGTTGGTGTCATTTACGAAGTGTCATCTCCACTAGTAAGTGCACGTTCAAAGTGTCATCAAGACTAGTAATTGGTGACACTTTCAAAGTGTCATCAAGGCTAGTAATTAGTGGCGCTTTCAAAGTGTCATCAAGATTATTAAGTGGTGACAGTTTCATCGAGGCTAGTAAGTGGTGACACTTTCAAAGGGTCACTGAGACTAGTCGGTGGGACTTTCAAAGCATCAACATGGCTAGTCGGTGGCGCATTCGAAGCGTCACCGATCGAGGCTAGTTCGGTGGCGTGTACGAAGTGTCATCGAGGCTAGTTCGGTGGCGCGTTTGAAGCGTCACCGAGGCTAGTCGGTGGCGCGTTTGAAGCGTCACCGAGGCTAGTTCGGTGGCGCGTTCGAAGCGTCACCGAGGCTAGTTCGGTGGCGCGTTCGAAGCGTTACCAAGGCTAGTTCGGAGGCGTGTTCGAGGTTAGTTCGGTGGCGCGTTCGAAGCGTCACCGAGGCTAGTTGGTTGCACGTTCGAAGCGTCACCAAGGCTAGTCGGTGGTGTGTTCGAAGTATCACCGAGGCTAGTCGGTGCGTTCAAAGTGTCACAAAGGCTAGTCGGTGGTGCGTTCGAAGTGTCACTGAGGCTAGTTTGAAGTGTCACCGAAGCTAGGATTGTGGCGCGTTCGAAGTGTCACTGAGGCTAGTAGGTAGCGCGTTCGAAGTGTCATCGAGGCTAGCCGGTGGCGCGTTCGAAGTATCACCGAGGCTAGTCAGTGCCCCACTCGAAGCGTCACTGAGGCTAGTTAGTGGCGCATTCAAAGCGTCACCGAGGCTAGTCGTTGGCGTGTTCAAAGTGTCACCGAGGCTAGTCGGTAGGGCGTTCGAAGCATCACTCACCGAGGCTAGTCGATGACACGTTCGAAGCGTCACCGAGGCTAGACGGTGGCACGTTCGAAGCGTCACCAAGGCTAGTTGGTGGCGCGTTCGAAGCATCACTCACTGAGGCTAGTCGGTGGCGCGTTCGAAGCATCACTCACCGAGGCTCGTCGGTGGCGCGTTCGAAGCACCATCGAGGCTAGTCGATGGCGCGTTCAAAGCATCACCGAGGCTAGTCGGCGGCGCGTTCAAAGCGTCACTCACCGAGGTCAGTCGGTGTCACGTTCGAAGCGTGACCGAGGCTAGTCGGTGGCGCGTTTGAAGCGTCATCGAGGCTAGTCGGTGGTGCATTCAAAGTGTCATCGATGCTAGTTGGGGGCACATTTGAAGGGTCACCGAGGCTAGTCGGGGCGCGTTCGAAGTGTCACAGCGGCTAGAACCAAGAAATCTTATTTGGCCTAAAACCGAAGTTTTTCTCTCTGTATACAATATTTTTGGCACTCTTAAGTAATGTAACACGCGGGATCAACTGAACTTCTCAATGTAAATTGGTTCCATTATAATTCCTAGAAATTTTTTTAGAACACGCATGATCATTTTAGATATCTTACTGGTGACGAA
Source organism: Rheum nobile (assembly GCA_027886185.1). Taxonomy (NCBI): domain Eukaryota; kingdom Viridiplantae; phylum Streptophyta; class Magnoliopsida; order Caryophyllales; family Polygonaceae; genus Rheum; species Rheum nobile. Next base: position 364,457 of record WOAB01000207.1, on the reverse strand, counting down.
CGATAATCAGGCATACGAATACAAAAAGGTCACACCTAACAAGCTCTGCAGGAGCATATGAAATAAAGAAGGCTTCAGATGAGATTGCATTTAGCGTTTGAAACGTGTACCTTTTCAATGGGATATATTGTCTTACTGCAAGTTGTGCATTTTATAAAGTTCCTAACCTGATTAAACACTAATTAGTCACCACGCCAAGAAGAATAAGGGAGCACACAGTAAACATAATGGATAAATCAGAAAGATTTGGGTAGTGAGTACATCACATTCATTCACCAACGTGTAAATAAAGGGGAAAAAGAAGAAGCAGGAGACAACCAACACACACAACATACCTTATGTCAGAAATATTCGCCACGGATGAATGACTATCAGGCCATGTAATAGACAACCAACACACCTAAATCATTTACAGACAATTGGTAAGCAATAATGCAACAAAGTAATCCACCTAAATCGTTTTTTAGGGCTGACAATACACCATCATTTAGGCCACCTCCTCAGCATAATCAGCTATGGCATGGTGCAATTAACAACTCCAACTGTCATGGTGGGAAGTTTTGCTTGCATTTTATCAAACACCTGGTAGGCATGTTTGAGGATAACTTTGTCTTTCCACAATCTTCTGCAGAGAGCACTCAGAAGAGTGTTCACCATCCTCTCTTATCCCAATAAACCTGACAAGAAACATCTTGATTTTCGTATGGATCGGATGCTCACGCCAACGATCTTGAAGCGTTGCTCGTGGAGCTGGTCCAGTTGATCCCGAATCGATACAGTTCGCGCTCACCGTGATCCACAAACGTACCTGAGAGTCCCTTTTAAGCCTTTCAGCAAGTGTAGTAGAAAGCCAGCCATACTAGGAAGTCTTGTTTTGTAAGTATACAAACAGAATACTGTTGCCTTGTAGAACCAAATTAATTTGACTTGTTTTGTTTCGCCTCCACTTGCCACATGCTTATCTCTTGAGCATGATTTACAATAAATGCGTGCGTGCTTCAATTTCTTGTTGCTTTGTTTACGATATATCTTGATACGTACAATTTCAAAAATGGACAGCAACTTTAGAGATTTCCATAGGAGGCTAGCTCCTTGATTAATAGAACCAGATGACGATATATGACTACTCCCTCAGGCCTCCGTTATGATATTTGTGTCATTTCAGCTTTTACTTTTTGTTAAAAGTTACCTTCCTTCTTATTAGGATATAATTTATGTAATTTTTCTTGATTTATTGGTTTAAAATAAAGTGATTAGTTATTAAGTTATAATTTTTAAATAAATTTAATGTTCTAATTTTAAAATAAGATTGTAAAATTACATTATTTTATAACATATGTTACTCCAAACAGTGGACTAGTAGCCTCACACGACACCCCAGATTCTCAGGTGCCTGTAATTATCTTCTTCTTTCTTACTCCCTCCGTCCCATAATGTCGTTCCCGTTTTCCCTTTTGAGCGTCCCAAAATGTTGTTCTCATTTCTAAACTTTTCATAACTATCATTTGTCTTTTACCAAAAATCCACCAACCTTCTCTCTTCCACTCACATCCATTCAATTCTCTCTCCTACCCAACTCCATTAATAATTTCATAATAAATCTTTTTTTTTCTTCCATCAACCTCCATTAACTATTCCACCATTATTCCAAATAAACTCTCTCACCAGCCTCCATTCTCGATTAACTCTCATCCCCCTCTCTCTCTATCAAACCCTAGATGTTTCTTCTGTTCTTCATTGCGCCGCGCCGCTCCAAACTCCCCTTTTGCTTCTTCACATCTCATCTCTCCGTCTTTCTCTCTTGTGCTCTCTCTGTCGCTCTACCCTTTGCTTCTCTGGTAACTACGATCGAACCTAAGAACCCTAAAAACTCGAGGATGGAATTTCCTGGTGTTCTTGTCCCCTGATTTTCTGGTGTTCTTCACCCCTGATTTTCTGGTGTGCTCTCTCTGTCGCTCTACCCTTTGGGGAATTTTTTGGATCTTCTAGTGTTCTTCGCCCCTGATTTTCTGGTGTTCTTCGCCCCTGATTTTCTGGTGTTCTTGGCCCCTGATTTTCGCCCCTGATTCTCGATCTTCGCCCCTGATTCTCGAGTTATCTGAGAACCCTAGAAACTCGAGGATGGAATTTCCGGAACCTGAATTGATTTTCTCCCCTGATAGCCCATGCAGTCCTCGATCCGAAGAAGAAAGGTGCTCTTACTGCTCTATGTTCCCTGTATGCACCTGGGGTACCGATTACGTGGGGATTCATAGCTTCTCCGGCTATGTCTCTGGCGATTCAAGTGGTGAAGTTGTTGATCAACCGCTATCTAAGTCGTCGGAGAAACGTGATGCTGCTCAGTCGTCGGAGAAGTCCCCAGAGGAATAAGCTGCTGCAGATGGGGATCTCTCTGGTGTATCTGGCGGATAATCTAGCTAAGTCCTCTTAATCTTTTAAGGCTTTGTGTTACTTGTTATGTTTGCATGTTGATGTGGGAATCTGCTATTGTTGTTGTAATCTGTTGATGTTCGAATATGTTGATGATGGAATCTATTGATGGTAATTTAGGGTTGATGCTGGAATCTGTTGAATTTGAGATGCATTTCCTAGTATTCATGATGGAATCTGTTGAATTTTGACAGGATTTTGTACTTTGTCTGTGCAAAAACTGAGTTCCCTTGTGTTTATAATGTATGGTTGATGATGGAATCTATTGATGGTAATTTATGGTTGATGATGGAATCTGTTGAATTGTGAATCTGTGGTTTTGTGTCTGTGATGTATGGGGACACTCTGAGATCTTTTGATGGTATTCATGATGGAATCTATTGATGGTATTCATGATGGAATCTGTTAGTGATTGAATGAGGCTTTATGTATATTATTGAAGTGTGAATATGTGGTTTTGTGTCTGTGATGTATGTGGACACTCTGAAATTTGTTGTCATTCTACTTGCTTGATCAGTGATGAAATGTTGCTTTCTGATATGCATGTGGACACTCTGAAATTCTGTTGTCATTCTACCTGCTTGATCAGTGATGAAGTGTTGCTTTCTGAGATGCATTTCCTAGTAGATTCATGCTCTAATATGCCTAAGGAAACCAGTTCTTAGTGACTGAATGAGGCTTTAGGTATATTATTAAAGTGTGAATTGTGGTTTTGTGTCTGTGATGTATGTGGACACTCTGAGATCTGTTGTCATTCTACCTGCTTGATCAATTATGAAGTGTTGCTTTTTGAGTTTGATGTTTGATGTTTTGGGGTGCACATGATGTTTTTAATAGCCTTAAGTAATCATAAAGCATCAATATAGTCCCTTGTCTACAAAACAATAACTTACAAAAAGCTTCTAGCTTTAACATAACTTCCTAGTTATGTGAAAACTAGAACCTGATCACAAAAGCTTAGCCATAAAACTAATAAGATTAAAACCTCTTATTGAGTTTGACTGTCTTCTTGTACATATGTTGCCTCTTGAGTATCTTCTGCATTTGTTGTTGCATCTTCTTCTACATTTAGCTGTGCATTCCCCTAAACATAGTTTCATGCTTGCATCACAGCCCACAAGGGTGCCTTAACTTGTAGTTGAAGGTTTCCCTGTGCCTCCAACCTTTTCTTACCCACATGTGGCACATCATACTCATTGCCCCCTTTGCTCTTTAAAATCTCATTCATCACATATTGTAGAGCCATCCATACATTACTTAGAGTTTTTGGATGCAACTCATAAAATGCTTGATTCACTGCCTCTAGCATATGATCCACATCTCTAGGCATTTTTTTGTGCATTAGGGATTGAATACTTCTAAAGAAACCTAAATCTAATATATTCAAATATGGGCTATTAGGTGGTTGTTGAAGTAAAATGAATGTAAAATCATCCTGCTTATATACCTGCTGCCATTCTATGTCCTCTTGCTTTATATGGGCTTTGGCATTATCTTGTTGTATGAATATTACTTTGGGACCTTCATGTGTTGGCCAGTTGCTCTTGATTGCTGGAATAATCTGAGTTATTAGCATGCTCCTTGTGACCTTTCGATTGACAGATTCCACTACCTTGGTTACCATAGTCCCCTTGTCTCTATTTTTAGATGATCTCTTTGCTGCTTCTTGATATGTAAATGGAAATATGCCAATTTTTCCATCAAATGTGCATTCTCCTGCTGCATTGAACCTTGGTCTTGCTACAACTGCTGTGAACATAACCTTTGGAATCCATTTGCTTGAGCTTGCAGCTCTATACTTGCCCTTCTCATTCTGTGCTAGATAATATCTTTGTGTTTTCTTGGTCATGTTAAACCACTTCTCATCTAGATGAACAAAGTCAAACATTGTGCAATATTGTTACTTTGTTTCTGATGTATCCCCTTCCAATAGGCTTAAAGCCCATGCCATCCTTTGAATTCTGTTTGTAACATTCAACCCTGGGTGTAGAGGATTTGTATGTGGCTTGATGAGTCCCCTCTTAACCATCCTATGTATTGTGCTTTTTGATAAGTTAGTCTTGGCTGCTAAATCTCTGATACATGATCTGTCCCCCATACTCAAATCTGTTATTTGAACTGCTGGTACCTGATGTCTCTTTCTGCCACAGTTGTGATACTTAGTGGTGACATTATATCTCTGGTTTGCATTGCTCTGCTCCTTGGCTGTTTTCCATATATTACTGATGCACCTCCTTGATAGGTTGAACTCAGTTGCAACAACATTGATTGTTCCTCTTGGAAGTTGTCCCTCTCTTGCTCTATGTATAAGCCATATCAATATTTGCATACGCTCTTCACTGTTGAGTTTCTTCTTTGATGGATCATGATGACTTGCCTCTGGCTGTGTTTGATGCTCTGTTTCAACATTATTTGTTGATTGATGATGATGATTAGTTGCTTGGAATGATGCCTGCTCATACTCCTCTTGCTCTTCTGGTTGTTTGTTAAGATCAAATAAGTGGACATCTTCTTCCATGTCCTCAACAGCAAGCTCGTTAAGATCAAAGTGTATTTCTGGAACAAAAGCATCATTTATGTTGAGGTCTGAAGCCATGAAGAAGGAACAATGATGCCTCCAAATTCTAATTATCCCCTTATAAATATGGATGGAATTTGGTGCAGAATTTGGGTTTTAAAATTTTAGAAATCTGTAATTTCATTTCTTAGGGGTTTTATTGGTTGATTACCAATGTCAAGGATTGCTGACTTGGCATGGATTAAGGGTGAATTGTGATTTTGACAGAATTCTGTACTTTGTCTGTGTAAAAACTGAGTTCCCTTCTATACTTCATCTGTGCAAAAGTAGAATTATGAAATTGTCTTAATTCCTGTACAAAATGAGAAATGGGAACATTAAAACGGTTTTGAACAGAGAGAGTATTACATAATATTTAATTTATTAATCCTTATCTTTAATTTGTTGAGTTGTCCTTATCACTCTTTGTATTCTTCCACCCAATCATCCGAAATCCATCTCACTTCCGCCGTGGACTGGGCCCCACTCCACGTCATCCACACGTCCTCTTCTCCATTCTCCGCCCTTCAATTTCTCACCTTATAATGAGTACTATAAAGCAACTCATCTCCAAATCCCTAGCCAATTCAATTTCATTCCATCATTTCTTCTTCATCTCTCTCCAATAGCGATTTCGAAGTCTATGGCTTCAACCCTGTTCTACTGCGAAGCGGAGGAATCGTGCGGCCATGGCCAGGAGAATCATTTCCTGGAAGTTTGCTCGATGTGCCAGAGGCCTCTCAACGTCGGTCGAGACATTTTTATGTACAACGGAAACACGGCGTTTTGTAGCTTCCAGTGCAGGCAAGAGCAGATCGAGATCGACACTCGGCCATGGCAGCCGAAGAAGTCGTCCACCGGCTGGGATCTCTCCGCCTCCTGGCAAGCAATCAGAACCGCCGCTGCTGCCGTGTCTTGGAGGCCGTCCGCCGTCGCCGCCACCTCCTCCGCCGCCTCGGTGACGGTTGATCCGGAGTATTTCTGGTTCTGATCTTTGTCGTGTTGTTAGTGGTGTTGTTGTGGTCAAGTTAATTAGGGCTCGAAGATACTGAAGAGCTCTAAATTTGCCGTACATAATGAGTATTTTGATTGTACTAGCGCTCCGTTTCTTGTCCGGGAAGATCTGGATTTGAAATTTGAATGTGGAGCTCTAAAGAAGTTATGGTATTAGATTGCAGTATGTCATCCTCTGATTTGACATTGCTGAATGGTTTGATTGATTAATGTAGCTGCAAATTTCTGCGGATGCAATAAATTAGTACAACTGATCAAGCATTTGAGAGGCTGCGATTTCTTCTGGATTTGACATCGCTATACGGTTTGATTGATCAATGCATCTAATCCACCTGCAAACTCCGCAGATCAAGCAAATTAGTGTGAATTGTGTTGGATGAGCGATTTCCTCTAACTTGAACCAATTGTTTTCAATTTGACTGTTTACATAACATTCAATTAATTTCAGATAACTTGGCAGCCTAAAGAGGCAAACCTATACACCAGTTCATACGCATATGTTGATCTTATTGTGAGTGTGAAAGTGACAGCATTAAGTTCAAATAAAAACAACTACAAGAAAGAGTCAAACCTATCTGAATTCGTTACACCGAAAAAAGGGAAGTTGGGATCAAGATTCTGATCAAATCAAATATGTGGAATGAATTATACTACATTTATTGAGTGAAAGTGTTTCCAACGATACAAGAAGAAGAAAAGAAAATGGGAAACTTCAATTTTTTCATGACATTGCTGTCAATTCCTAACGTTTGTTCAGTCGCACATACGCATACTCCATCTATAGTTTCATACATCACATTTACGTGATAAACGCTTCAAGTAAGTAACAACATGTAACTATCAGTTATAACAAACTCGACCAGTCTAGTTTGTTATTTGTAAGACTGAGATTCTGTTATACGTTTGACTATAATAGGCAAAGCATTAAATGTAGCTTTTTTTTTATAAGGTAAGATTTTGAAGTTCCAAGAAACACCAAACTTGAATCTTCGAGACGCCGAAAAATCGGCAGTCCGAACAATCGACAAGGGAAAGCAAAAACAACAAAATTACAAATAAAAGTTCATAGGAAATAAACAAAACCGAAATGAGTTAGACGAATAGGCTTAATCAATGAGAGATTGAGGCTCAAACATGGGTTGTAAGACACCAACGCAACGTTGACGCAACCGGAAAGCAGATATAATACACAATCTGGAGACACTTCGTCTGTAGAAGCCACAGGGGATCACACAATCACTATCTCGATTTCTAAACCGGAACAATAAATATAGCTCTTTTTGTTCTTGTTTCAACAATGTCATTCATGTTTTAAATTACTCCCTTATAGCTATTTATTTGCGTGTCTGATCTTTTGTCTTTCATTGATTAACCTATATATTGTAATATACATGTCCATGTAGAAGATGAATTGAATGAAAAGTGAGTTTATACTGAATTTTGTGTAAATATTTTCTGACTCTTCTCTCTACAAATTTATCTAAGCCCTATCATTTTTATTTTAGTTTTTTGCTAAATTAAAGATAAAGAGACAAATTCAAATTAGTTTTATACTCCATCCGTAAATAAATAAGTGTCATTATAGTCTTATATTTTTGTTAAGAAATATTTGTCATTTTAGAGTTTTAGGTAACGATTTATTTGTGAGTTACGATGAGGTGTTGGGGTTTAGGGTTTATACTTTTTTTAAGTACAGAAATATAAATCCTAAACCCTAAATCCTAAACCCTAAGCCCTAAACATAAACCCTAAAACCTACACCTAAACCCTAAATCCCTAAGCCCTTAACCCTAAAAACCTTTTTAGGGTTTAGGTTTATTTAAAAAATGAAACCGTTTGTATTTAACGATTTGTGTATTTCGCAAAAAAAAATTAATTTATCCAGTGAAAAAATTAAAAACTCAGGGTTACCACACGAAATTGTCAAAACTTGAGGGGATTTTGCGAAAAGACAAAAACTCAGGGTTAGTAGGTGAAATTGTCAAAACCTTTAGGGGATTTTCCAAAAAAGTCAAAAACTTACGGTTACCAGGCGAAATTTCCGAAAGTTAAAATAACAGTTTTTTTCTTACGGAGGGAGTTCTGTAGTATTTCTCCTCTTTTGACTTTTCTCATATCATCCCAAGGCTTTATTTTTACATAGTTAAGAACGAGGTTGCCTTCCTCAGAATGGTCCAACCTAATCATCCTTACGGACAATCATAAGAATAGAGGGAAGGGTCCCATTATGGCTAACACTGCCATTCATACTTAAATGACATAGAGTATGTATATCACATTCTTTAGATGCGAGAAAATTTGCAGCTAGGTTAGCTTCTCGGAAGCAGCGGCGAATTCTAGCGTCCTAAAAAATAGGCTAGGAATCTTCTAGTGTCTTTGATGATCATATCGATTTCCCATGGTGCTTCCCATAATCCTTGTAGAGCATTTATAACAGTTAAATTATCTCATTCTATTGTAAGCTTCTTAATAGTTAGTCGATGCGCTTGAACCACGCCCACCCACATCAAAACTGCTCCTGCTTGTAAAATGGTTGTTGATTCAATAATGTGACTATCCATAAAGATAATATTACTATTCATATCCCTAAAAATAAAACCTATTTTCGTATCTACATTGCCATTCCTTGATCCATAAAAATTTAGTTTGATATGACCACCTGTCGGTTTTGTCCATGCAATATGCATGTCCTTCTTTGCTTTATTCTTGCTCGTCTTTTCTGCTTCTAGAGTTCTAAATAAACTATAAGAAGCACAAATATTATCACATATTGGGCTCTCATTGATTGTATTTCGAAAAATCATTGCGTTTCTAAAATTCCATATATGCCACCAGGCAAAACAAGCAAGGTTAAAATTGGATATTGCACCTCTATTGAATGTTAGATTATCATTAAAAAATTTAGCTAATAAAGTCGGGGCTAAGGATTCATTATGTTCCCGTCCGGTTTCAATAAGCATTGTTCTGGTGTATTTGCATTTGAAGAATAAATGGTTAATATCTTCATTTGATTCCTTGCAAAGAATACATTCATCGAGAACTGTGTTACAGTGCCTATTCATTCTTTCATTAGTAGGGAGCGAATCTGAGCATGATTTCCACAAGAAGTGTTTGATCTTTGGTGGTAGATTTAGTTCCCAGATCCAAAAGAGGTTTTCTCTAGAAAATCCCCTTGTTACTTTGAAGTGATTGTGCTACTGATTTTACTGAGTATTTTCCGTTTGGTGAAGGTTCCCAAATTAATTGATCCTCCAAGTTAAGCAATGGGATTTGTATCTTTTTTACTCTTTCTATCATGTGATCTGGAAGGGCATTGTGAAGTAGAAGATAGTTCCATTCATGATTGTCAGTTATAAAGCTAAACGCTTGTGTGCGTGTGTTGTTAAAATTTAAAATGTCATTCAAAGTTTTGTTACCTAGCCATTTGTCGTTCCGGAATTCTATAGTCTTATCATTTACTAGTTGTCATCTTAGTTGATTTCTTTCTAAGACTGGGTAGTCTCGTAAATTGCCACGAAAAGTTCCTTTTCTAGATAGAGAACAAACACTTCATTGTTCAGGAGAGACTTCAGCTGGGGGGGCATCTGGCTAGTAATGGTGCCTGGATTGGTAACAACAGGTTGGACATAAGTAAGCTCTTCTTCAGTAGCAATACCCTTACCTTTGTTATTACTGGTGCCTTCATCGGAGTGAAAATTGGTCCTCACAAAAGTGAGGCCTCTAGAGCTTGAAGATCTATCTTTGAAGGACCAACATAACCCATGATCCTTCTCGTTGTTTGTTGCTCAAGAGCATCATGCTCTAGAACAGAAGCTATGGTAATGGCAAGCCTTCTAGGCTAAGCAATTTTAGGGGACATGCATCATACACATGGTCAAACTCTCCATAACAACCACAACATGTGGAGAAGTATTCATACCAAATTCTGAGAGCCATAATGGAACCATCTTGGGCATTCATGGTCACAATAGAGACAAGGGGAGAGGTCAAGTCAACATTGACATATATTCTAGCAAATTTCATCTTGTTTCTCATAGTAGAGGCATGGTCTAGTTTGACGAAAAGGCCTACATTATTGTCTTTAAGGATAAAATCAATAGAAGTTTGGTTGTGCAGATGGGCAGGTAAGAATGGAATCCTAATCTAGAGGCCAGCTCTAGTGACCTCTTTATTCAAAGGCTGAAAAAAATCCACCCAGGGAAGAAGCAAGGAGTTTACCTTGAACATGGTATGGTCTGTTGTTCTAAACCAAGTCTCTGTTTTCTTGGTTAGCAAACTTGAAAAGGATCCAGTTGTTAGCTAGCTCTTGGAACTGGATAACAACCTTGTTATTCTTTCAATCAAGCTTCATCTTGTCAGTGATCACTTTGGGGTCAATAGGATCTTCCACCATTTTGACAAGGATGCGAAAATGAGCAAGACAAATCCTTTTTCTTCTAATAGTAGAAAAGTCATTGAGGATAGTAGGGATAGAGTGAGGGTCCTCACCAGCCTAGTGAGAGGTGTGGGGTTGAGTAGCATTGGAGGAGTAGTGGTTTCGATCACCATGCTTTTGAGAACGGAGATGAGTAGTCAAGTGCACATGTTGAATGCAAGGAATAGGGAGCATGTGAGGAAGGGTGGAAGAGTAGTCAAGAAAGGAGGAGGCAACTTTGTTATGGACCAGGGATGACTTGTTGCTCTTGAAGGAATCCATGAAACAAGAGAAGGGACACATAGAGCAAGAGTTGGAGTAGTCAGAGAAGCAAATTATCAAGAGAAGACTTCTGGAAATGGGGTGTTGAGCAAGAGAGGAAAGGGTGCAATTTAAAAGGAGCTTAGTAAGAGAGTAATGATAATTACCCGCACACAAGAACCAATGAGTATACATGCAAAGATTTGTATTACATAAACACGTAAGGCTTAAAGCTTGGGTAATCATTGCAGTAGCCGACTCTAAAGTAATCATGATATTTTTGTAACCCAAGTTATAATAAAATGAGTTATGGAACTAGATCTATAAGGGCAATACGCAGATACAAAGAAGGAGATCACACAGATAGCAGCTAAGAAAGATAACATGCGAGTAAGAGTTAAGGCCCCGTTTGATATGTTGTGTGGAATCAGAATGGAATGAGAAATCGCAATGGAATCAGGAATCAGAATAAATCATTCCTGTAGCTTGGTGTTTGGTATGCTGTCGGAATGAACCATTCCTGTAAATTTGTTGTTTGGTATGCTGTCGGAATGAACAATCCTGAAAAATGTTAATTGTAATCTGATATTAGAAATTAAATCATGTGAGAAAATTCAGTCATTTACCAAGTGGATTGAATAATTAATTGCCAAATTGGCTAATTCCTACAGGATATTGCACCACATAATATATGAACAAGTATTGTAGCACTAAATTATATAATGAATGTCAAAGATTTAGCAAAGTCCTGCCAGATTTAGGTCAACACAAGAATGGTGAAGCTTAAAATTGAAGGACAAACACCAATTTGACGAACCAGAAACGAACGGATTAAAAAATTGAAGTTACTTGAAATCACATAAACAACGGACGAAGGGCGACCGACGGGAAGCAGCGGAGGACGACGACCAACCGACGAAGGACGACCGGCGGGAAGAGTTCTGCTGCTGGTGGGTCTCGCTAGCAGTGGAGGAAGGAGGAAAGAGGCGGAAATACTTTCAGAAAAAAGAAGAACGATTTTTTTTATTTGGGAATGGGTGATCCCCTAGGTTTTTTGGAGGAATCAAGTCCTTCACAAAATTTGGAATGAGTCATTCCAGGTAATGAAAGTCATTCCTAATATTTACCTAACCAAACAAAAATATCGGAATGAATGATTCTGATTCCGATTCCTCATTCCCATCGGAATCGTACCAAACGGGCCCTAATAGAGTAACACAAAGAATATATTTAGGCCCTTACTTTTTAACACATAGGCAAAATTGCCTTTCAGCGCATAGGCACCTCACGTAACGTGGGGATAGGATTCCCACGTTACGCGCGGGATGAGACCTTTTCAAGCTCCACACGTTACGTGGGGAGAGACACCACACGTAACGTGTGGGACTGCTCCACACGTAACGTGTGGTCTGTCTCCACACGTTACGTGTGGAGTCTCTCTGGCTTTAAAAGCCAAATTTCTCGCATTCGTCTTCATTACCCTAAAACACAGCCTCTTCTTCCCTTCCCGCATAACGCGTCTCATGGATCTCCTCGTTACAAAGCAACGAACTCCGCACGTTACGTTCAATCAAGATCTTTGAAAGATTAGTTAGTAGAAATTGTTGTTTGGTTATTTTTTGTTAATTTTGAAGTTTTTTGTTGAATATTGTAGATCTATGTTGTGTAGATGTTTTTGATGGTGTTGTTGATTTTTTTTTTTAATTTTGAAGTTTTTTTTTGTATGAAATGGTGAAAATTTGTTAGATTTGTATAAAATGGTGTTGAGGGTTTATGTTGATTTTTTGTGAAAATATGCAAATGGAAGTGATAGTGTTGGTGGATTGGTTAAAATAGTGTGATTTTTGTTGAATTTATTGTATTATTTGATGAAAATAATTTTCGCCGGAATCTATAAATTTTGCCGGAGAAGACAACGGAATGTCGTTGGAATGTCGCCAGAATGTCGCCGCCGACAGTTGGAATATCATTTCACACGTTACGTGTGAATTTGCAGTTTTGGCTGCAGATGTCTGCACACGTTACGTATGGGATGTCTCCACACGTAACGTGTGGATTTGCAATTCTGGCTTGCAAATCCGGCGACTCTCCGGCGTAGTATTTATCCAGAATACAAAATATATTATTTTGATTAAAATGTGTGGATATATAACCGCAGATGGAGCCTGGTGACAGAACCGCACGTAGGAGCCGCCGCAACCAGTCGTTTAGGACTGAAGAAGAGGTGACAAGGACGGAGAGAAGGTGATACGATCGATCCCCGCGGAGCAAGACCGATCGTAGGTCCGGACCGTTTGTTCTTCCCAAGCAAGCACTCGTTCTTCGCGTTCTTCGTGTTCTTGGCTTTCTTCAAGAACTCCTTCAAGGGAAACAACGTTATGTTCCCCTTTCTTGGGTTTGGCGGATCAAACCCTGGCGGCGGATGGGAGGAGGGGTTCAACGTTATGAACACCCGAGGTGGTGGAAGGAGGCCAACGTTATGGCTCCTTTGAGAACTTTGAGAAAAGGCTAGGAGAGCCTTCAAAGAAAGAGAGAGTGTTTGAAGCCAAGGGACAACTAGGAGGGACTCTCCACTAGATTGTCTTAAACTTAACTTGAGAATTACAATGAGAGTTCTATCCTATTTATAGAAAAACAAAGGGAAAACTAGGGTTGAAGAGGAAACCCTAATGGACTTGGGCCCAAGATACAAGGCCCAACCCATTTACATCATTCTAGAAAGGAAAAGCAAACCCTAGCAAGCAAAGCTATAAATGGAAAGCGGGAAACCCTAGCAAGCAAAGCTATAAATAGAAAGCGGGAAACCCTAGCAAGCAAAGCTATCAATAGAAAACGGGCCCACAACCAAAGTGAGCAAGCCAATGGGACATGGCTCATGAAACGATGTCACCGAGAGCACGCACGCCTGAGAGGCGCGGCCCGGAAATAGAACAACTTGGTAGCCGGCGTCGGAGAAGACGCCCTTCACTCGGCGCCATGGGGGACGCCAGGGACGCGCAAGCCAGATATGCGCTAGACCAAGGCCTTGGCCCAGGTCACTGTCCATCATTCTCCCCTTCTTAAATATGAATCGTCCTCGATTCGTGCACGTAGAGCTGAGGGGGGACACAGAAAACACATTGGCGCTTCTCCCCTCTCCAGGGTCGAAAGGGCAGCAGAGATGGCCCGGGATAGCTTGGCCAATGGTGTTGGCTACGCAACACTCCATATCGGTATGGCCGCACTCAGGGAACTCCGTGACGAGCTCAGTGCATTGGCCTGACTTCAACTGGTCCGTCTGATCGGACGGCTTCGGTGTAGCAACCGTCATCAGCCAAAGGTCTGGAGGCACGACATGCATGTAGCGGGTGATGGTCGGTGTAGCTACATTGTCGTTGTCAGCTAGAAGCACGTTGGTCTCGTCGGTCTGAGGCACAACATCTGTTTTAGGCACATCTGTGGCGCTATCAGGTGTGGAAATAGGCGCTATAGTACACTCTGAGTCTTGAGCAGCTTGGAGGAGAGCAACCTTCTCGGCGCGCAACTCAGCAATACAAGCAAGAAGCGATGCAGTGTCCTCAGAGGGGGTATGAGCCTGCTCAGATCGTTGGTGGTTGCCCGCAAAACGCCGTGTCATCACATAAGCCAACTGCTCCCACATAGAAATGGGAATTAAACGGCGCTCTGCACGCCTCTGTTTGAGCTGAGACCACCATGCACGAGCGTCGTGCGTGAAGTGGAATGTTGCCACCTGAACCTTCTCGTACTCCGTGTAAGGACAGTGGCGCAGAGCAACGACCGTGTTGCGGAGCCAATGGTGACATGTGGCGTAGGCACTAAAACCGTCAAAGGACTCGATGTACAAACGGGGCACATGGCGGGGACTTGCGGCTGGAGCTCTCTGGCTACGGTCATCGTGGCGGCCTGGATCATGAACGCGGCGTGCAAGGTTGCGATCTATACCATCGCGCTCTGTGCGGTGGGATGGGGCACGCCTAGAGTAGTTGTCAGCCACATTCAAGGGTCGGGGTGCCATCTCGATTGTACCTATACGAAACATGACTAAGCAGTAGTCAAAGCAATCAAAGGCACGAGAACCTAACGACAAACCAAGTCCTTGTCACAAACGACCCCAAACTTTGGCACTCAAGAGCCGAGAAATTTGGGCAAGCGTGAGGCGGATTAGGCTTGACGTAAGGCTAAAAGCAATGAAGTAGCACGCAATGATTCACAGAGGCGTCAACAATTAAATGCTACTCGGGAAACGGAATTTATAATTTTTTTTTGACCTCGGAAATGGGCGGTCAAGCAATGAAGAATCACACTTGAACCGCACAAGTGAAGGTGAGCGGTAACGGACGGGCACAAAGTGAAGAATCACGCATGCACCGACCTTACGAAGGGAACAATGGCGGAAGCGATTGAAATATATGAACAAACTTAGAAACGGAATTTGAGTGCCAAATTTAAAGATCGAAAGGAACAAGAAACTTAGCTTGAGGAATGGCTCTGATACCAATTGATACGATCGATCCCCGCGGAGCAAGACCGATCGTAGGTCCGGACCGTTTGTTCTTCCCAAGCAAGCACTCGTTCTTCACGTTCTTCGTGTTCTTGGCTTTCTTCAAGAACTCCTTCAAGGGAAACAACGTTATGTTCCCCTTTCTTGGGTTTGGCGGATCAAACCCTGGCGGAGGATGGGAGGAGGGGTTCAACGTTATGAACACCCGAGGTGGTGGAAGGAGGCCAACGTTATGGCTCCTTTGAGAACTTTGAGAAAAGGCTAGGAGAGCCTTCAAAGAAAGAGAGAGTGTTTGAAGCCAAGGGACAACTAGGAGGGACTCTCCACTAGATTGTCTTAAACTTAACTTGAGAATTACAATGAGAGTTCTATCCTATTTATAGAAAAACAAAGGGAAAACTAGGGTTGAAGAGGAAACCCTAATGGGCTTGGGTCCAAGATACAAGGCCCAACCCATTTACATCATTCTAGAAAGGAAAAGCAAACCCTAGCAAGCAAAGCTATAAATGGAAAGCGGGAAACCCTAGCAAGCAAAGCTATAAATAGAAAGCGGGAAACCCTAGCAAGCAAAGCTATCAATAGAAAACGGGCCCACAACCAAAGTGAGCAAGCCAACGGGACATGGCTCATGAAACGATGTCACCGAGAGCACGCACGCCTGAGAGGCGCGGCCCGGAAATAGAACAACTTGGTAGCCGGCATCGGAGAAGACGCCCTTCACTCGGCGCCATGGGGGACGCCAGGGACGCGCAAGCCAGATATGCGCTAGACCAAGGTCTTGGCCCATGTCACTATCCATCAGAAGGCAACGTAGGAATGTATGCTATCGGGATGATGAGACTGGCGCCTATCAGGGGGCTGAGGATTAGCACAACCCTTGGGAGAACCCGACAGTGTACCCGAACGCTCCCTATCATCAGCCTATGGTAAGTACATTTAGTATAACATGAGTTTGTTTAAAAATTGTAATTACTTCTGATTTATTTAATAAATGTAGGACCAGGTCAATGCATGGGGGACTCAGGACTAGGCCAGCAACGCCTGGATGCCAAGAGATGACGCTCCGTACGTGGACGAGGATAGTCAGGCTTGGGCTCCAAGAGGTCAACCTGATGATGCGGACGAGGAGCCACAAGAAGCCACCTCTTCGCAGGCAAGACCTCCCCGAACGAAGAAAAAGGGGAGATATGACCGGAATGAGCCCTTTCAACCCTGTATTACAATCAAGAATCTGAAGTCAGTATGTTGTTGTAAGTTCAAAATTAACATTTTGGATATTTAAAAACATAATGCACAAACCTGTTAGTTGTGGTAGTTCCAAGAGTGAACACTGTATCTGTCCATACTGAGACGATTCTTTCCCTGTACGGGTCAAGCCAGTTTTTTTGTACGTAATGGAGACATTTTGGATATTTCCTCCAATCGAGCTGAATCTTCTTCAGTGTTGCTTCATACCCTTCTAGGGTTGTTTCCTTGAATAGTTTCATATAATCATTGGAAAACATTGTGCCCCTAAACTTGTCCATGGCCTTCTTCCCAAAGTCATCAATATTTTTCCTCACATGGCGCCTACATAGAAGGAATTTTGCTTCTGGAAACTACTTCTCTAAGGCGTTTATCAACGCCTTCTCCCGATCTATGACCAAGCATGTGGATGCTCGTTAGAGCTTGACAAACATTTTTGAAAGTTGTTTTATGGCCCACCTGTAACTCTCTTCGTCCTCATGCTCCAGAAACGCCCTGGCAATATTGTAGTTTTTCCAAACATATGTGATGCCGACAATTTCAAGGAAGGGCAAATCGTAACTGCACACATAATGATATGTTATGGATTGCTAATGATTACATGAACAAGTGAAGAATATAATAGATATGTGTGTTACTAACTTGTTAGTTGCGTATGTAGAGTCTAGAAACACAATGTACGGGAATGCCTTCAGCAGCGACAACTGGTCCGGGCTTGCGAAGAAGATATCTGTGATCTTATTGGTCTCCTCCATGAAGTATCCCTTCTCATTGCACTCATAGAAGAACTGTTGCACCACTGTTCTTCCTTCCATGCCATTTTTTCGTATCTCATGCATGATGTTGTACACTTGCTTCATCTTGGTCAAGTTTCCTGGGGATGACCTAATTGTAGTAAAAATCTTTTGAGGCTTGCAATGATTGACTGTCATCACCCTAATAACCTCCTTCTCTTCAGCGTTTGGTTGCCCAGCTAATGCATGCCCATACAAATTCTCTTTTATCACATGATTGTGAGTTCTATGTTGTACACTGATCCTCTATGATCCCTTCGGCCCTTCTTTCAACCTCAACATGAATGGACACCCACACTTCTTCGACTTTGTAATGTCCCTCACTTGGTCAGCTTGTTTACGGATGTTTTGTCCATGCCTATCGCACGGTAACCAAGTCCCCCAAGGGCTCTATACGCGGAAGGTTTATTCCTCCCCTTTATGATGCAGAACTTGTGACACATAGCAGTCTCCCGCGCCCACATAAATGCTTCTTCTCTGGACTCCCAGATTTGGTCAGTTGTGAAGAACTCTGAATAATCAGCAAAGACGAAAACATCCTCTTCTGGTGGTATACTAAACTGAGGTTGTGTGTGTAGGGATGGAAAGCAAAATTGTGGGTTAGCAGAAGCCGAATTCTTAGTCTCTCCATGAGATAAAGATGCTTCTGGAGGCGGACAACTATAATCAAACGATCCAAGTGAGAAGGATGGTATTTCCCAACCACAAAAATCTTTTTGTAGGGTACTCCAGTCATCGAGGGAAATATTGTTTAACCCCTCGTACAAAGAATAGTTCGCCTGCATACACATGAAATCGTCTCATCAAGTAGTGAACTAATTATAAACTGTGAAATCCTAAACCCTAAACCGTGCCCTTTTACAGAAGGAACAATATCTGGTGGTGAGTTGCTTTCCCACATAACGTGTGGAGCATGTCTACACGTTACGTGTGGAGCATGTCTACACGTTATGTGTGGATATGCGTAGGTCATAACGTGTGAAACTGTATTTTAATGCAACGCCAATCTCGCTTTCTTACAAAAGTATCCCTCAAAATCTAGCATGTAAAACTTGGTTTCTAATACCTAAACAACAAATATCAAGTTCAAAACTTTAAAAATCTAGCATGTGAAACTTAGTTAAACCCTAAACAATAAATATCATGTCTAGTTTTCTAAACCCTAAACAACTAAAGCTCAAAACTTTGAACATGTCCAAAACAAAAAATGAGAACTTTAACTTTAAATAAAGGAAATTACCTCATTCGGAAGTGGATTCTCTTCGACATTGTTGTTCCAATAATCATTGTTGTTCATATTGTCCATTTTTTTTAACAAAAAATGAGAGTGTAAAACACAAAATTTTAGTGTTTGATATGAAGTGTTTAGGCTCGAAATTGGGGCTTAGCCGGGGAAGAAGAAGATGAAGAGGGGACCATAATTCAGTTAGATGGGGACAAGACGGTTAATTCAATGCGTTTTACAACAGACGAAACCACACGTTATGTGGTAGCATCTACCACACGTTACGTGGGGAGTCGTTCCACACGTAATGTGTGGAGTTTATTCACACGTAACGTGGTGATTCCCTTAGGGTTAAGGGTTTAGGGTTCGGGGTTTAGGGTTTACATTTAGGGTTTTAGGTTTTAGGGTTTATGGTTTAGTGTTATGGTTTATGGTGTATGGTTTAGGGTTTAGGGTTTTGATATTTAGGATAAAAGACTCATGACTACAACTGTATATAGCTATATAGAACAACTGGTTATTAGCTGTCAAAGATTTGTCAATCAGATTTCTCCTTTTTGAGGCTGGTTATTAGCTGTCAAACACATTGGCATTTCACTATATAAGAAGCATTATGGTTGTTTGTTCACTATAATAATTCCAACACAAGTGGCGCCTAAAGATATACTTTTGGGTAAACTTCTTCTTCCAGTTTCTATCAATTTAGTAATCCTAATTTTTTATATTAATGGATTCATGATATTTGTAGGAAACCAAACACTACAACAAATAATGGCATCTTCATCCAAATCATCAACAAACGCAGATAGGCTATGCTATTGTAATTTGAAAGCTGTTGTCCGAACTTGGGATTTGCAGTGGAACTACGGAATAAGGTATTGGGGATACCCAGAAGTGGGGTGTCGTTTCAGGGAGTGGATTGATCCAATGTACGAGGACATGGCACACGCGGTTATTCGACAACTATGGTAGGAAAAACAAGATCTTGTTAAGTGAAAAACAAGATATTGTAAAGGAAAATCAAGATCTTGTTAAAGATCTTGATAACATTCGTAGGTATAACTTCAATATACTAAATGATATACATCGTAGGTGATTAATGTCGTATCTTTTGTGTAATGTTGTTTATGTACTATCCACCTTTGTAGGGAGCAAGCAAATTTAGCAAAGCAGAGATATCATATGAAGCGAACGTTTACCAGAGACTACCCTAATTTCTTCAAACGCTAAAGCAGTGTCATATATTTTCTCTAATTTTTTCTAAGTTTATGATCAATTTGTATTATTTTCTGTATTGTGTGCTAAATGAGGTTGTAGTCAACCAGCATAATGAACAATTTGTTTTGTCTTCTAGGTTGATGATCAATTTGTATTGTTCTTATAAAGATTATAGAAAAGTCGGGCTACAGAATGGGGGTAATCCTCCCCTAATATGCCTATTTAGAAACAATAGTATGGTTCATACACAACATTGAAACACAAATAAATACTACAAATAAAGTATAATGTTACTTAAGCAAAATAGAGCCACACGTAACGCATGGCTCCCATCCACACGTTACGTGTAGGTGAGATCCACACGTAACATGTGGATGAGAGCCATGCGTTACGTGTGGCTCTATTTTGCTCTCACGTAACGTGTGGAGAGGCTCCTCACATTACGTGCGTACCCTATGCGCTAAAAGACAATTTTGCTTATGCGTTAAAAAGTAACCATGTATATTTATGCAGTTAGAGCTAGAGAAGTAGTTCTTTAAGCATGCAATTTATAGGGAAAAAGGAAATCATTAATGCAATGTGTTCCTTTAATTTTACAGGGAATAAGTATATAGAGATCCTCAAATCTGTATAGGGTAAGAGGAGGGTAAATCTCCAGCTAATTATGGAATAAAATTTAAAAGAAGCGGAAGGTTCTGGGTAAGAGTAAGTTTTGAGAGTAATGTTTATTAGCATGGGATCTGCTGGGAGGTTCCTCGATCTCACAGAGAGAGCAAGAACAAAGTTCATTCCAATGAGAGAGCATCCTCCCAAAGCATCCCACAACAAGGGAAAGAACATACGGGGAGATGATAACACATGTAACTTGGATATGCAACTCAAAGCATCGTTGAGAGAGGGGGATGCACACCTCATGGAGATTAATCAAATCCCTAGGACACATGCACTATCTTGAGAAGTACAGATTTGGATAGTTAGCCCAAATGTGGGTGATCAAACTCAATTGAGATGAATTGATAAGGGACTTCGCATAATCAAAGGTGGAGGAATTCAAACTAGAGCTTAATTTGATATTAAACCCAAAAGGGAAACTGATATGGAATTTAGGGTTCTTCAAAGGTCTAGGTTTAGGGCACCAAAAGGTCAAAATATCATGATCATCCAGAGAATGAGGCAAATGAGGGAGATCGACCCTTAGGGGAGTGAGATTGTTGAGGATTTGTGAGTTTGAGTTGTGGGATTGGGGAATTCGTCGGCGATGGGCTAGGAGAACTAGACATCATAAGACGAAAGATTCCTCGGTCGATTTTGGTTGAAGTTTGTGGTTAGGGTTTGGACTTCGACATCTCTAGCGGAGAGGCCATCGTCGGCGGAAACTGGAAGCCAACAATAAGAAAGACAAGTCACATGATCATGCAACTACAAAAATAATGCAAAATCTAATTTTCCTTCAACCATTAGTAACATTTTCCATAGTGACTTACTCGATCACCCATAAGAGAACTGAAAAGGGACATTTGTCATTGCCAATTTCTAGTGTACGTACGTTATTTCCTTCTCACACGAAGAATCTACTATATATCTACTAAACGCAAAGGCCGGCTATGTCACGTGGCATTCCAAGAATGCACCCAATTTTTTTTTACCACGTGGCATCTTTACAGCAATTTGTACACGTGTCAGTATTTTCGTTTATTCCGGTTTTTGCCATTTATATCCTTCATTTTGAATCCTCCAGAATATGTGTATAATATTATAATTTTCATATTGATAATATATGATCCGCTACTCTATTTTTGTAATTATTTATTTCGAACATCATATTACAAAATCGTACAAATATTTTGAAAATCGTAAATATATGAACAGCCACACTATAAATGGCTAAAATTGGACCTAATTTTTTAACCAGTACTCTATATGTATGTCTAAATTTAAACCTTCAGTTTTTCATGCTAATAGACATTTGCAAAGCCTGCAAATGTCTGAATAACCTGCAAAATAATTTGAATAACCCTAATGCTATTAGGGCAGGCATAAAAAAATTCCAACCTGCAAAATAATACATGTATACAAACCTGCAATATGTGCAAAGAACACAAAAAATGACAAAAATTTCATCCATACAAAGAATGCAAAAACTGGAGCATTTCAAAATAGACAACACACATGCAAAAAATTGCAAACTCTAAACATGTATATATATGCTAACACATTGCAAAATAACTTAACATGCACAATATTAAAGCCTAAAAGACAAAACCTGAACCACAAAAAAATCAACCTAAAACTGAAAAGAATACAAATAAATGAACATGCACAATATTAAAGACTGAAAGAATAGATAATAAACCACAAACAAATCAACCTAAATCTGACAATAATACAAATTAATTATACCACAAAAAATACACAAATATTTTGTTGCCTCAATACAAATTATCCAAATGCTGCCTCAACTCGCATATTCTGCAAATCAAGCTGGTACGAACCTGTCCATAAACAGCACATGACAATATTACGAACTAAAAAAAACTGCACAATAAATGGCACAATATCACATGATATCATAGAATATATATGTCTGAATATAATGCACCAAGAATCTATATTTCCCAAAAATTAAAAACGAACTTGGTAATGAAAACATACCCAAAATATTACAGAATTAAAAAGATGTTCAAAATAAACGGCAGAATATCACATAAAATATATGGTTGAATATAAGGCAATGAAAATCTATGTTTTCCAAAAATAAAAAATGATATATTAATGAATATATATGGCAAAATAATTCACTCTTCAATGACCCGGTCTGTGTGGCTATATATTTCCAGCCTCTCAGTCAATTTCAATACAAGCAACTAGACAATTCAATACAAACACCGGACCGTGTTGAGCTATTTACAAGGTAATTCTGCAAACTTTATTGTTTCTCTTTCATTGATTTGCAAAAATACACGTCTTTCATAACAATTTAACCAGAAAAATTAGGTCTTTCATCCTTTCAGAACTTGGCAATGCAATATTTATTCTATAAACGACTTTGATTGTACATGCTCTCATCCTTTCATCCTCTCAGGTAATAATAGTACATACAACAACAGCCTCTCATCCTTTCATCCTCTCAGGTAATATCATCAAGACATTGTTTAAGCTTTTTAAGTAGATTGCAACAGTTTCTTGCTGCACAAAGTTTCATCGTAAAACTAGGAATTATGTCCCAATTTATTTCGTCCTCTAATAAACAATTTCTTGCTGCACAATATACTATTTTTATTTACAACTAATAAATTTTATGTTCTCTTGTATGATTTAGTTTACAACTGAAGCATTTACTTATAACTAAAAAAATATGTTTTTATTTATATTAATTAGTTGTAAATCATGTGCACTTCTAAGTTATTTTCTATTATTTAATTCTAAGCTAATGAAAGTAACTATTATAGATCAACTACTTACACTACTATGCAAATATAAATCTTAGTATAGTGAACATACCTTTACATCTCTTTCAAGTTTATGTTTATCCTTAAAATTTGTTCAATGAGTCCATTAGAATAATAAATTCAATCATTTAAAATGAACACTTTTTATAGGTTAGGGCTTAGAGTTTAATATAAAGGGTCATTATGTATGTGTTAGGGTTTAGATTATGAACTTGATAATTAGGTTATGAACTTGATAATTAGGTTCTCAAATTGATAATTATGTTATAGGGTTTAGGGTAAGCTTCTAAGGTAAAGAGAGAGATCATGCTTACATTTATTGTGTTTGGAGCTTGCAAGAACATCCTCCCCTTCCATATCTCTTCACCAACCTCCAGATCTGCTCATATGAAATAAAGTATTTCATTAGTTTTTGAATTATATGAACCAGGAGAGAGACAGATATAGACAGACAAAGACAGAGATCGTCCTATATATAGTTAATTGCTATGGTAATTTATATTTGTCGCCAAGTCCAATCCAATATGTAAACACCCCTATCTGAGATATGAAATGAGAATATTCTACAAAGTATGAAATTAGTGAACAATAATAAAACGATTATAAAAATATGTTAATATAGATGTTTTATTCAATCAAAATTTTATAACCTTTTACGATTAAACGAATGTACAAAGAGAGAGAGAGAGAGAGAGAGAGAGAGAGAGAGAGAGAGAGAGAGAGAGAGAGAGAGAGAGAGAGAGAGAGAGAGAGAGAGAGAGAGAGAGAGAGAGAGAGAGAGAGAGAGAGAGAGTAGAATAACCATACATATCAGTTTGCAAGAGAATGTAGGTGGTCGAAGTAAGAAGTCTCAGATATGGATTTGTAAATGTGAAAGATAGATATTCTGACAAAGAAAAAGAGATTTAAGTTGTTGTCGAACTTTCTGCATATGTTAATGTGTGTGTGTGTGTGTGTGTGTGAGAGAGAGAGAGAGAGAGAGAGAGAGAGAGAGAGAGAGAGAGAGAGAGAGAGAGAGAGAGAGAGAGAGAGAGAAGCTTACTTTTCGCTAATCTGGATTTCGCCAGAAAGTTCATCCAAATCTCCTTTGAAACCGCATCGTGGGTTTGCTTTTGTCCCCTCCACTTCCACTTCCGATATCGAAGTCAACTCGGTTTCGTCATTTGCAGGATAAACAAAAAACTTTGATTAGAACCTATGTTTTTGAATCTGAGGTGTCTAAGAACGTATCAACAAATATATAAAAAAAAACATGAAAAAAACCATACCTGTTGTGTTTTTCTTCAGTCACTTTATAGATCTCCTTTTGGAAGCAAACGATCCCCAAAAAATGAGACCAGTTTCAAAGGATTAAAACTGGATCTGAAAATTTGCAAGTCGAAAGTCAGAGGCTTTAACGGAATCGATAGAAATACAAAGAGGAAAAGGAAAAAGAAGAGGAAGAGAAACACGAAGCTTGAATTTGGAAATAGAAATCGCCATGGATTGCTAGATCTTGAAAAGGAAAGAACTAAGATCTGTAGGGTGAAGAAACAGAGAGTTCTGGAAGTGGATAGGCAAGCGGTGCCGACAAATGAGAAAAGTTTGAGGGCTTAGGTATTTTTTTATGCTTACGCTGCCACTTAGATATATCTGGGCTAACTAATGGGCCAATGTAATCTATCTGTCTGGCGAGGACGAAATGAACATAATGGGCTTCGTTGCACAACATTTGGCTCTGAACGTGTTAATTTGTTTGGGCTTTGTTTTTGTTTGGGCTTCGTGGTTATTTCGTAGTAGGCATTAAACATAATCGGTCCATAAGTAAATTCGGCCCATAACTCAATTCATTATTTTATATAATAATAAAATAATTAATTAATATGTACATTTATTAATGTAATATTGAATAAATAGTTTATATTTTAAGTATTTGCATTTATTTATGTTTTTTTATAATATCCAATATTAATTTAATATGTATATTTATTGATTTTATTTCGAATATATATCAGATTTAGAGATTGTGTTCCGAACAAAATAAATTGAGCTTTTGGAATTGGACCTTTATTTCACTTCCTCATTTTTTATACTTGCCCCTATATTCCCATAAACCTATTAAAAATATTTTTATACTTGCCCCTATATTCCCATAAACCTATTAAAAATATGTTGTAGGAAACTCTGCCAACTATTTTTGTATGTATTAGGCTTGTAATCCGAAAGTTTGCCAACTATTTTTGTTTTGGGCCTATAAGACGATCTATCAAAAAAATATCAATATCTCCTTAAGTATTTACATATATTTTATCATTTTTTTCTTAAATATATTTTATTCAATTTGTGTATTATATTTGATTACACTGAAGAAATATATAATTTTTAATTTGAATATATGTATGATTTTGCAGGTTGATTTTGTTATGGACGAATCAACTCGACATAACAGAGCGTTGAAATTGGCTGTTATTAGAGATAAACGACAACGGCCAAATTCAAATCGATCAGGTGAATAAATTGAATTCAATTCGTGCACATTTTTTCCCGATAAATTGAAATATGAATTTGAATATAAATAATAATTATGCAGGATGTATTCCTGGAGTTAGTCCCAATTCTTTCGTTAGTGATCGTATCCCCATGTCCGACATTTCAAATGGTTAGTAATTGTTATTCGATAAAGTCTTCATTTAATTCAATTCAACCATATATATTGTAATAAGTGTTTGATGTTCTATAATACAATATATCTTTAATTTCATGATTGTAAATAGAAAAAATCCATCTTTTTAACAATTTTATAACTATAAAAAAATATAATTGTTGTTTTGTATTTTTTGCTTATGCTAAAAATTTGTAACACATATCCATGTATTTATGCAGTACACCATAATATTATTAATAAAGTTATGGAGAGTGTCGTATCTCTTTATATAATTTAGTTTTCTGTATATCTTGAATATTTTTTTGTCACTTAGTCATTTTGAATTTTAATAACTAATCAAATATATATTTAACCAATTACTCATCGATAATTAAAATATACTATTTTTACAAATGTAAGAAAAATATTAACAAATCCCATGCAAGGCACGGGTATTACACTAGTTTGAAACTAATTTTCCAATACGAGAGATTGATGACTTGATTTTGCATTCTGGTACTAACAAACACAACATATATAAAGTTGTCTCTTTCTTTGCATAAAAAGTACAAGGATTTGCATATATACACCATTTGGGAAAGTCACTTGCAAGAATACCAACTTTTTTTTTTTTTTTACATATATACACCATTTGAGATATTTTTGCAAAATATTAAATCTTTTCTTTTAATTCAGAAATTAAGTAAAAGCAATCAAATTCATGAAAAGAAAAAGGAAAAAGGAAAAAAAACAAACAAAAAAAAAGCACAAAAGCATTGTTTATTATTTCCTTCCAAAAGTTGTGCCAAACTGCCATCTTCCAAATTCATATGCCGATGAACTGAACATTTTTCTTGAACCATAATTATTCCCCTTTTGAGTCAAAATTATTTCAAACTTATTCTTCTTTCTTTTTTATCTTGAACTCAACGTTCTGCCAATTATTTCTCTTTCCTTTTCAAGGTTTCCAAAGTACACAAATTGATTTAGATTTAAGTAAAACAAAATCATTTCCAGGTTAAACAAATTTTGAGCCAAAATCATGTAAAACCAAAGATTCACAAGCGACAAAACTTATTATGTCATACTTGGTTGTTTTTACTATTATCGAAAACTAATGCCGGCCTTACTAAAAAGAATGTCATAATTATGAATCATAATGTCAGAACTACAAGTAAAAATGTCGCATCTTCCTCCACTGATAGTGATTTCAACGGGCAAAAATCAACACTAAACTTTAGTATGTAATGTGACAGT
The DNA here is from genome assembly GCA_027886185.1 of Rheum nobile. Classification (NCBI taxonomy): domain Eukaryota; kingdom Viridiplantae; phylum Streptophyta; class Magnoliopsida; order Caryophyllales; family Polygonaceae; genus Rheum; species Rheum nobile. The sequence continues at coordinate 337,469 of WOAB01000207.1, read as the reverse complement.
AAATTTTAAATGCAAACTTTAGTATGTAATGTGACATTAAAGTTTAAAGTTTAAATGCAAAAATCAACACTAAACTTTAAGGTTGATAGTATTAAATGCAAATTTTGTTGTCAATTTCCAGATATTACATGAAATGCGACATTATTTGTTGGTACTCTGACACTTTCATTCTACCATATTACATGATAATGCTTGCCACTTAATTGGTAGGACGCGTGACATCTGGTTGAATACTTGTACTCACAATCCCTCAATTCTCTTATATTTACTTGGACACGTGACATTTTAAAGTAGTAATATGACATTGGTTTAGTATTATTTGACAAAATCATACTTTATCACTGACAATTTTGACCGCTGTAAATGTATTCAGAATGAGCGTTGTGCATGGTTGTACACATTTAATAGATTTGACCGCTATTAAATGTAGGAAACTGCTTCATGTCACTTATTTTACAAAGATCTTAATTGCATCTCCTTCTTACAATGCTCTGCTTCATGTGTCTCTTCTTTCACTATTTTTATCTACACTTTCACTCCTACACTCTCTTTTCACTTCATCTCACCCATCTCCTTCGATTCTTCATCTCATTCGAGCCACTCCGTGACAGGCAAGGGATGGGTCCTGGTTCGTGCGGCGTTCAAGGCGGGTCTTGGTTAGAGCAGCTCGTCTAGTTGTGTTCTTCACTAGTACAAAAATGGTCATAGACCGCACAAATTTTTCCGCAGAATTTAATAACCGAGGTGAGTATAAAATTCGGACTCCGGTTTTAGGATAAACCGTGGAAAAGGTTTTTTTTCTCAGACCACGGTTATGTGAAAAAAAATGAGGTGCAAACCATTTTTTTTTAAACGGATAACTCTTACCGCAGTTCTAATGAAAGAACCGTGGTGTAATATTTTGAAATAAAATAAATTATCAACTTTTCATAATCTTCCCAACACTTTAAAAAAAGATCTACTTTTTCAGTCCCCCTAACCCTCCCCTTTGGTTTCCTCATCGTCGCCCGTCTGTAAATCCGCCTCCATTGTTTGGAGATCCAGTACCGCGTTGACGACCTCACTTGACCCAACCTCTTCACCCTTAACTGCTACACCGTCTTCATCGCCCACTCCATCGGCCTCTTCACCCTTAACTGTTTGGAGATCCTAGCCTGCAAATCCTTATCGATCGAGTTCGCAACTCTCCTCTTCTTCTGGTTCTTCACGCTCCACCGAGTTGAAGGGTGATAGGTGTCATTTCATACACCTTAACTAGCAAGTATTAGCATTACTTAAAGGAGTTTATGACTAGATTTAGGGTTAAGTCTGTAATCCAAAAGACGTGGAGAGAATTGAAGATATCAAGGGATTTACAACTTATTTGAAGAAGATGAAGATGGATGAGGATCTGCTGGAGATTAATTGGAGAAGACTACCAACACTTGGTAGTAATGAAGAGCAGAAGAGAAGGAGTGAAGAGTTGAAGGAAGGAGAGGGCAGAAGTTGACGCCCCGCGCCAGAAGCCACCGTGACCCGGCGGTGGACCTCAGAGAAGAACTGGTCGCGCCAGAGGATAGCCACCACCCCGCGGTGAAAGTCACCGCCCCGCGGTGGACTTGTTAAGCGCCTCGCGGCCAGCGAAGACATTATTTTCTAATTTGCATTTCCGGATTTCCTATTTTTATTTTCTATTTCCTTTAGTATTATTTCTAGGTTTAGCTTATTTTCCCTAGCCTATTTAAGACATTTTCCAGGTCTTGAGTAGAGGGACACTTTTATCATCGTAGTTTTCTTTTCTCAATTAGGGTTTCATTCGCAAGTCAATGGAGCACTAATTTTCCCTTGTTCTACTAGACGTTTGAAGCAATACAGTTGATTCGGTTGTGAGATTTTTATTCCTTATTCTTATATGTGTTGGTTTAATTCTCTTGGTTATATTGAATATTGATTTATCGTTATTCTTCATAGCCTGACCAACTAGGTTGAGTAATATTTATCAATTGCTAGGATTGCATATAGTGGAATACGAGTGCATATCTAGTAGCATACATGATTAAACATATAGTGGAATACGAGTGTTTAATTGTGAGTGAGAATTATTTGCATGTTGAGTAGTAAGGTTTTCTTCTATTCGCATGTATCCTATATCCTTACATGCATTGCTATTGCTTTATTAGTGGTAAGGTTTTCTTCCATTGATACTATAGTAAGTACTATCAACAACTTTCTGAATTTGTAGTTAATAATGATCAGGGTGGGAACAACCATAAGAATAGTTAAAGAACTTGGATTTATAAGATTTCAGTGATCGACTTTTATCTCTGTATTGTGGATCTCGTTCTAGTGGAACTACTTTCCCCAATTATATTCTCAAATCAACCAAAGTTGTTTACTTTACTGTGTTTGATAATCAAAACCCCCCTTGTTACTTTTTTTTTAGCAAAGGTTAAACTTTATTGATAGTGTTAGGAAAAAGGCCTAACGTCCTTTTGTTACACGCTTGCTTACTAAGCAAGTAAGAGAACAACCTTACAAATCAAGACAACAGACAACAAGAAGCAAGAGAAATACAGACACTAATACAGAGAAACTAAACAAATAACAAGACAACAAAACACAAAGAGAGTACAGAAATCAGTAAAACTCAAAGGCTCAAATAAGAAGTCTTCTTCTCATGGCCATACCTCGTCTCCCACTCAGCTTGATCTTGTTCAGGATTCTGAATTTGCATGCTCTAATAATGTCCGTGGCACAACCTTCAATATCAACAACACTTTCTTGGAATATAATCTTGTTCCTCAGCTTCCAAGTGTAATAGACAGTGCAGGTAATGGCCATCAATTTGCACTTGAAAATGTTGTTGTTTCTGTTGTTGCACGCAAGAAACCAGTTCCACCAGCCCATCAGACTCTCTTTGATAGTTCCAATGCCCTAAACACATAGATTGATTACTTCCTCCCTATGGGTTCGACCCTTGCTTGCTTGCTATACATCTGTTTAGTAGGTTTGTTAGGACTTTTACTTTGATTAGGCTATTCAACGATATTTGCATTGCATATTTTAGCCACGTCAAATTTGGCGCCGTTGCCGGGGAGGCAAGTTTTGATCTTTCCGTGTGTTTGTTTGTGTGCATGTTACTTTGGTATAGACCTATCTTACGGTCCACACCAGTGCTACTGATTTCCGTGTGTTTTTCTTTTTGCTTTTGATATAGATATGGATTTCTGGGGAGAACCGCACGATAACCCATACCCCTACTCATTTCCGCCAGAGAGGGGATACTACCCAACTTCCAGTGCAGCAAGGCCAGTTAGAGCCTGCAGACTCTGTCATGATCCGCTGCACTCCACTGACGATTGCCCAAGACTTCCTGAACATGCAGCTGCAGTAAACGCTGCAAGAGGTTTTGATCCACAGAGGCCGAGATGTGTCCCATACTCCTACACATACAACTCAGGGTGGAGGAATCACCCCAATTCGAGTTATGGGGGCCATCAATACCCTCCATATGGCCTTGACTGCCAGGAGTTCTACCCAGAGCCACAGTCATTCTATCAGCAGGGTACTCCGCACCAGTACTATCCAGCATACGAGCATAGCCCACCAGTGTCCAATCCAGGTTCCTCCATGTCAACTGAAGAGATGCTCAGGACCTTGACTCAGCACTTCGCCGCTCGTGTTCAAACTAGGGAGTCAAGCATCAAGAATATAGAAAGGCAGGTGGACCAGATGGTGGAGTCGATTACACAGATCGATGCAAGGATTTCGGGGATCTACCATCTCAAACGGTAGTAAACCCGAGGTAAAATGTGAGTGCCATTACCCTCCGAAGTGGAAAGCAACTGGTCGTTCCTCCTAGTGCTGAAAAGGAGAGCGAATATGAGATGGAGAAAATCACCGACCGCCCCGCGTCACCTCTCACCGCGACCCGACGGTACGATGGATCTGAGGCCAGTAAAGAAAAATGCATGTCACCACCCCGCGGCGACACTGACCGCGACCCGGCGGTGAGCCTCAGTTATCCCTCCTCAAACCCACCGCCCCGCGGTGGACGGAATGCCTCCTAGCGAGATTTCACCGTGCCCCGCGGTGAGACCAGCGCGACTCAGCGTCCAAAATTCCAGTTATGCTGATGAGGTTTGGGTTGATACTTATGTTCGTCCGGTCTTTTCCCCTCTTGACTCCGAGAAGCCAACTGCCCCATTCCCAGAGGTGCTTTCGGAAGAGGAGTACTTTTTGAGCCTGGAGGATTTCAGCGACAATGAGGAGGAGTGCCGCGATCGCGGAAATACTCCAGAGACAACCGTTTCTCTCAAAAATGCCCCGGCAGTCCCCGACCCTCTGGAGGCTGCCTATGATGAGTTTGTGCGTCTCAACTCCTTCCCGCTCGTCGCGCTGCAACCCATCGCACCCTTCCTTGAGGCTTCTCGAGATACTCAAAGGCTAAAAACAACGAGGATATCTATGAGGCCTTCAGTGACTGCATAAAAACCGTTCCCTTGGTCACACGGGCAGACAACACCCCTCGCTGCAAGGAAATGTTAAAGGTGCTGGGCATGATCAAGAAGAAACCGAAGGGGAAGCATAAGAAGGAGAACTTGATGTAGGTGGCGAATCTTTACATACTGGATACGGGGCAAGATAAGCATACATGCCCTGGGATGTTGGGTAGGCCATTTCTGAAGATGGCAAGTGCGTTCATGGGTATGCACAACGGTCCACCCACAAAGAAGTGCAGGAGATTGGGGGTCACGCTCAACATAGAGCATACAAAGAGGCACCCCCCAGATCCAGATCCCAGGTGTTCAGTTGCTATGAGCAACCCAAGTTGAGAGGATGAGTAGGATGTCGAGCCAACGACGTTAACTAAGGCGCTGTCCGGGAGGCAACCCGAGGTATGTAATTATTTTCCCTTGTTTTTCTTTCTTTGTTTTTGCATTTGATTTCAGTGTGTTTTGTTTTTGTTTTTGTTTCCGACTAACCTGCAGGGAAGAAACTCATGCCTATTGAAGAAGGTGTTTTCCACACCAATGTAAGTCTTCTTTCTCTGCGCTAGGTCACTCCCCGAAAAAACCTTAAACGGGGAGTTAAAAAAAAAAAAGTTCTACCGAAGGCCAGCTGTCCAGAGTTCCCCATGGAGAAGGTGCGCATCATGCTGTCAAGGAGGAGACATTCGCCCTACATTTTTATTTGGCAATGATGATGGCCCTACAATTGGCAGCTGAGGAGGAGGAACACTAGAGCCCCCATCAAGATCATATCTGGGCTCCACCTTGTGTTCCTAGAAGGCCGTGCAATCCTAATACCATTGTTTTACCACTACTCACCAAAGTGGTTCCCTTTGATTGCACGGTAGAAGAAGATGATGACGTGATGAAGACACCCGCCCAACACCAGAGACCTGGACGTATACTGAGATTACCGCCAGCAAATCGGAAGTGTCCAAGCCAACTCAACGGCGTTTGTGAGTTATTTTTTGCCTTTCCCTATGCTTTTATTCTTTTGTCTTTCATTACATTGAGGACAATGCAATGTTTAAGCATGGGGGAGAGTTCTCTACTTGCTACGTTGTTGAGGAGAAAAATTAAAAAATGAAAAAAGCCAAAAATTGAAAAAAAAGGCATACATGAAATCTTGGGATAGGTCGAAAACCCGAAAGGGCGGCCTAGGTAATAAGCAGGTGGTTTGGACCAGCATTAGGCTGAGGTAATATGTGGTCAAGAGTGACGTGAGCTTATGTGAGTACATCTATTGGAAAATGAAATGAGTGGCTTGGTGAAAACCTGAAAGGGTGCTTTGGCAAAATGAGCGAAAAAGAAGAAGAGTGATTTTAGGATTTCTCATTATTCTTGGCGAGGCGTCATAAGAAGAGGAGATATAAGGAGGATTCGGGTAGGTCACTCTGGAGAGATAAGAAGATAGATGGGAGGCTAGGATTAGTATTGTCACTCTATGGTGTTGTGTTGTATTGTGTTGTTGTGCTGTGCGTATTGTTTTGGTTGTCTGGAGCTGATTGTTGAAATGTTGTAATTGCTAGTGTCATATTTTCTTGTACTTCCTGAGACCTTGGTGTTTGATTGAGGGAGTAGGTTTATCATTAGCTTACTCGGGACGAGTAAAGGTCTAAGTATGGGGGAATTTGATAGGTGTCATTTCATACACCTTAACTAGCAAGTATTAGCATTACTTAGATGAGTTTATGTCTAGATTTAGGGTTAAGTCTGTAATCCAGAAGATGTGGAGAGAATTGAATATATTAAGGGATTTACAGCTTATTTGAAGAAGATGAAGATGGATGAGGATCTGCTGGAGATTAATTGGAGAAGACTACCAATACTTGGTAGTAATGAAAAGCAGAAGAGAAGGAGTGAAGAGTTGAAGGAAGGAGAGGGCAAAAGTTGATGCCCCATGCCAGAAGCCACCGCGACCCGGCGGTGGACCTCAGAGAAGAACTGGTCGCGCCAGAGGATAGTCACCGCCCCGCGGTGGGAGTCACCGCCCCGCGGTGGACTTGTTAAGCGCCTCGCGGCCAGCGAAGACATTATTTCCTAATTTGCATTTCCGGATTTCCTATTTTTATTTTCTTATTTCCTTTAGTATTATTTATAGGTTTAGCTTATTTTCCCTAGCCTATTTAAGACCTTTTCCAGGTCTTGAGTAGAGGGACACTTTTATCATCGTAGTTTTCTTTTCTCAATTAGGGTTTCATTCGCAAGTCAATGGAGCACTAATTTTCCCTTGTTCTACTAGATGTTTGAAGCAATACAGTTGATTCGGTTGTGAGATTTATATTCCTTGTTCTTATTCTTATATGTGTTGGTTTAATTGTCTTGGTTATATTGAGTATTGATTTATCGTTATTCTTCATAGCCTGGCCAACTAGGTTGAGTAATATTTATCAATTGCTAGGATTGCATATAGTGGAATACGAGTGCATATCTAGTAGCATACATGATTAAACATATAGTGGAATACGAGTGTTTAATTGTGAGTGAGAATTATTTGCATGTTGAGTAGTAAGGTTTTCTTCTATTCGCATGTATCATATAGCCTTGCATGCATTGCTATTGCTTTATTAGTGGTAAGGTTTTCTTCCATTGATACTGTAGTAAGTACTATCAACAACTTTCTGAATTGGTAGTTAATAACGATCAGGGTGGGAACAACCATAAGAATAGTTAAAGAACTTGGATTTATAAGATTTCAGTGATCGACTTTTATCTCTGTATTGTGGATCTCGTTCTAGTGGAACTACTTTCCCCAATTATATTCTCAAATCAACCAAAGCTGTTTACTTTACTGTGTTTGATAATCAAAACCCCCCTTGTTACTTTGCATGCTTATAAACACATAGATTGATTACTTCCTCCCTGTGGGTTCGACCCTTTTTTTTTAGCAAAGGTTAAATTTTATTGATAGTGTTAGGAAAAAGGCCTAACGTCCTAGTTACACGCTTGCTTACTAAGCAAGTAGACAACAAACAAACAAACAACCAACAAACAAACAACAATAAGAAACTCAGAAACACAAACACCAATCCAGAAACAGAACAAAACAAACTAGAAACGAAATACAATACAAGGTAAGCTAGAAGAAAGGAAAAAAAAAACATGGAAATCAGACATGTAATCTCCTCCTCATTGCCATGCCACGCCTACCTCTCAACTTGAGCTTGTGGATGATCCTAAATTTACAAGCATGAATAATGGCTGAAGCACAACCATCAATGTCCACAACTCCCTCTTGAAAAATGATCTTGTTTCTGAGCTGCCAGGTATAGTAGACTGTACAGATTATGGACATCAGTTTGCACTTGAAAATGTTGTTATCTCTTCTTTGGCAAGCAACAAACCAATTCCACCAATCTATCAAATTCTCTTTAGTGACACCAATACCCTGCCAACACAGGACTTTGCCAAGAATTTGCCGAGAAACATTGCAATCAAACCAAAGGTGCTCCTCTGACTCTTCACTTGATCCACACAATACACACTTATTATCTCTGATAATACCCCAGGCATAAAGTCTCTGAGCAGTAGGTAGTCTCTTAAGAGTTGCAAGCCAGCATGTAAAAGACCAATTTTTTGACTGAGTCCCTGTCCATAACAAGCCACACCAAGGAATATCAGGCCTAGGAGACTTGAAGAAACCATAGATCTTAGAGCAGTCCAGATTACCATTTGTTTTGATGAGTTGCAGCTGATCAAAATTCTGCGTCAAAGGAAGAAGCTGGTTTTTAAGGAGAAAAAGTGTCTTCCAAAGCCAAGAATCAGAAGGCTTGGGAGACATATCCCACACAGACCTCCCCTTCAGAACATAGTGATTGGCCCATATAGTCCAGATGTTGCTCTTGTTCAGAGTAAAATCAAACAAGAGTTTACTAAGGAGAGTTTTATTCCATGATAGCAGCTCCTTGAAATTAAGCCCCCCTTTATCAAAGTCACATCAAACATTCTTCCAAGCCACAAGGCTTCTTTTCCCACTAATCTCTCCTGACCATAAGAAAGATCTACAAATGCTTTCAATCTACTTAATCACTTTGATAGGAAGAAGTAAAGACTGCATCCAAAAAGTAAGCACACCCTCAATGACTGATCTAATAACCTGAGCTCTGCCAGCATAGGACATCTTCTTGGCCATCTTAGATTGAATGGTGCTCTTAAGTCTATTAAACAAAGGGATGTAATCACAAACTCTAAGCTTTTTAGAGTGAAGAGGAGTACCAAGGTACCTGATAGGAAAAGTGCCAATAGCATATCCAAGGATACTGGTGCACTCATTCTTGTCAGTTTCACTAAGGCCACCAAAAATAACTGTGGTTTTAGCCTGGTTAGCTTTGAGCCCAGACTCATCCCCAAAACAAACAAGGCAATTCTTGATAAGAAGAAGAGTAGACTTGGAAGGTTTACAGAAAATCAGAAGATCATCAGCAAAAGCAAGGGAAATAATCTGAGCTTTTTTGCATTTAGGATGGAAATGGAAACCTTTAGTAGTACTGAGCAACTTAAGTCTTCTATCAAGCATCTACATAACAATAACAAAGAGGAAGGGAGAGAGGGGATCACCTTGCCTCAGACCTCTTTTCCCAGGGAAAAAACCCTTAGATTCTCCATTGATAATGACTGAATAATAAGGAGTAGTGACAAGTTCCATGATCCACAAAACCAGTTGTCTTGGGAAGTTCGGAAAAATCATAGCATCTTGTAAGAAAGTCCAGCTAACACAATCATAGGCCTTTTGGATATCAAGATTTATCATGCATCTAGGAGAGACATCAGCTCTGTCATACCCTCTAACCAACTCTTGAGCAACAACAACATTATGGCTAATAGATCTGCCCGGAATGAAGGCACTTTGTGAGGGAGCAATGACTTTATCAAGGAGAGGTCTCACTTTATCAACAAGGATCTTAGAGATGATTTTTAGTGCAGTGTTACAACAAGCAATGGGCCTGTACTCCTTTACAAAGAAAGGATCGTCTACTTTAGGAACAAGGCAAATGAAAGTTGTATTGAGTTGTTTAAGGATTTTCCCTCTTCTAAAAAATTCACAAACAGCCTCACACACTGCATTACCAATCAAGCTCCATCCATGCTTAAAAAACCAATTACCAAATCCATCTGGACCAGGGGATTTGGTATTCCCAATATCAAAAACAGCATGTTGGATTTCTGCATAAGAAGGGATGCAACATATGTCTTCACTATTATCAACACATAGTATAGGTCCTTTAAGAGAGGAAAAAGAACCTGGACAATCTTTAACAGAAGTACCAAAGAGTTTTCTGTAGAAGTCGATCACTTCATTCACAATATCATCTTGCTGATCAATGCTGTTACCATTACTGTCTTTAAGAGCAAAAATAGAGCATTTAGCTTTCTTGACCTTGATACTGTGGGTTCGACCCTTGCTTGCTTGCTATACATCTGTTTAGTAGGTTTGTTAGGACTTTTACTTTGATTAGGCTATTCAACGATATTTGCATTGTATATTTTAGCCACGTCAAAGGGCCTCTTCACCCTTAGTTGTTTGTCTCCACCGAATTGAAGGGAAAATGACAGGTAATCGATCAATTTCTAGGGTTTTGTTTTGGAGATCGAAATTGGTCCTATTTCTTGATTGTGTGAGTGTGAATCGAAATTGGTCTATAATAGACTGGAACAAAGGAAAAGCGGTCGAGTTTCTTCTTGAATCACTCGGTAATATGCCTTCTTATCTCAATTAGTTTATGATCAGTGTGTTCTTTCTGAATATGAGGTAGAGTTTAGAGTCTTAAAAAGAGTTTCATACTTGAATCTCATTCTAATATTTAGACTCGTTGCAAGGCTTGCTAATCGGGACGATGTGCTCCTAGTCTATGTTGAAGATGACCGTACAGACGAGGATGCATTCAAGGTAGGCTTAATATTACCTAGACCTTACAAAACCTACAGAACCGGTTTGAATCACTTCCTCATTCAACCAACTTGGATATTTTCAAACTACTTATGAATGGAGTCGTTTTCATGTTATGATTGCAGGTTCTTCGGGAGGGAAATAGAGGCTATGGCATACTGGTATCCTCGGTTCATAAGGAAAGCAACGCATTTTACTCTCTCAAGGACCCGTCTGAGGTAAGCATATATATGTTCTTCCCGTACGTGGTGTGTGTTTGTAGCGGTTACGGTATCTTAGTGGTTGCTATTGTGAATGTATGCAGGTTATGGAATTCCTGAAGGCACTAGTTAGCCGGCATAATGATGCCTGAAAGTGGATACAATTAAGCAGCTCCAGTATAGACAGCCAATTACAAGTGAATCATACTAAAAGACTAAGTATCCTTGAGTTGATCAACGATAGAAGAGCACCGCGCTTTTGAGGTGTGAATCCATTCTATATGGTTTTGTATATTCTGCGTTAATATGCCATCCGAAATCATGGTTTTTTATATTTTGTTGCTCAGCATCATAAAAAATATTATCTTAGCTACCACAAAGCATGGTGGATATCTTGTGCTCTTTGAGGGAATTACTGCACCCAACATTCCAGCCTATGGTAATCTCTTTATAAATTAAACTATGCCTCATTTATAGCGTTCTTGCCATGATTTGTCCAATCTTGCTTGAACTGAAAGTGACTAACTTCATCTTAATTTTGTATGAGCCTACGGATTCTTTGAGGGAATTTCTGCATCCATACTGCTATATATGAAGGATAATATTTTGGTTTTTTTCGCCTGGTAACCCTAAGGTATCGCTTAATTCGCACGGTACCCTAAACATTGGTATATTTCACGCGGTAATCCTGAGGTTTGTCTTTTTTTCACGAAATACCCAAACGTTAAATGGTTAACAGTTTCGTTTATTTTGAAAAAAAAATCAGAGTTCTTCAACCTCTTCCTCTCACAAAATATCCAACCCCGACTATCATCCTCTTCTTCATCTTTTTTTACTCTCCTCTTCTTCCTGGTTGGAGCGCCGACCACTCTTAGATCGAGCGGCGAGCAAGGCAGTGGCGTCGGCGAAGCGTCGGCTTGAAGTCGGTCAAGACGATCCTCCATCTCCTTTGCCACTTTCATTTGAACGAAGTCGAGCTCTCCTTCGCCGTCCCAACATTGCCCTGCCTCTCCAGGTATGTAGCTTCAATCCATTAGATGGATTGAGGGGGATTGAAGGGTTTCAAAGGATTTTGGTGATTTAGGGTTTAGGGGATTTATGAATTTGGGACTTTTATGAATTTTGGGCTTTTAGGTCAAATGCATCATATGACTTACAAGGCTTATTCATTCTTATTCATCATATGAATTACAAGGCTTATTCATCATATGACTTACAAATGCATCATATGACTTTTAATAGTGAGCATCATATGGTTTACAATGTCTTCCTTGTAAGTTTCAATATGCGTTAAAAGTTTGCATGATATTGGTATAGTGTATATGATGCGTATTCATTCTTATTCCTTAAATTGTCTAGACATGTTTTATATAGCCAATATCTGGATATGACTTACAAGGCTTGGTTTTTCATGCATTAACATTCAAGCCTTTTAGCTCAATGGTAGAGCAACGTACTTTATGTACGTGGATGTGGGTTCGAGTCACACATAGGCTAATCTATATCTAAATACTTGATCATAGTTGTACAACAATCTTATACTAGTTAACCTCTCCCATTACCTTACTTCATGCATATTAGTTAATTTCTCTTTAGTATTCATAAGTTGAAGAACCATGACAAATATACTTTTATTAACAAATAAATCTTTGTATTAGCCTATGTGGGAGTCGAACCCACATCTTGTGCATAAGCACATGTTCTACCATTTGAGCTAATAGGCTTGCATCCAAAGTCATAACATAAACTAATTTCACACCTCATTTTAAGTACATCATAGTATACTTCAGGTAACTCATCACGATGTTGATGTCCTTTAAATGAATCTTACCTAGATGGTCAAGAAAGTGAATAATAATAGAAAGCAAGGACCACGTGAAGAATATACTCATCTTCTTCTGATAGAATTACTAGACTCCTATACTTGCATTGTAGCATCGATCATAGACAGTGAGACACCAAGCAATGCAGTTGTGCATGGACATACCATAATGCTCTCAAGGAATGAAAAAAGAGAGAGAGCTTATTGTTCATTAATTTGAATATTTGTTGAAACAAATGCAAATAGCAAAAAGCCATTGTGCTTATCAATTTTAGTATACCAGCAAAAAGCCATTGACCTTAACAATATTGCGAGTTCTTAACTAACCAAATGAGTGTTAACTAACTAGTAATTGATTCAAGACAGATAACACAAGTGGTATTACTTTATCAATTTACTCATTATTAACATCAATATAAGCAAGTTGAGTTATGCATATCCACTTCTGTCACTGCATTGATCATGAAAGTGAAATTTATTGGAGGCTTTGAGCATTGCCAATTGTCTCAATTATGAAGAGCTTGATCAACCGTGTCTTGTTTAAGTAGCTCAATTAATATAAGAAGAAACACGTGTTAAGAGAAAAGTTAACTAGCAAATGGTTTTTGACACTCATAAATCTGCCTTGATAAAAAAAAGACACGAAAAAAAAGACTTATTCTTGCATATAGATTAATCTTGATGTGAACAAAGGTAAACAGAGTAGAAGAAAAAGTTTCATGTAGCTTACTTTTCTTTTTATGACAGCCAGCCCCCTACCACCACCAACATATAAAAGACAAAACATCATAATAAAAACTAAGCTATAAGAAGAAATCTTACTTGCCTGGCTAGCAGCAACCTTTGAAATCAAGGAAGGAAGCAAACATGGAGTATTATTCAGCATATCATAAAGCTTGGTAGAAGCTGCTTGATCACAGGAGTTATTGCAATATCTATGTGCTTTTTCTTTATGATGTCTTCATTTAGACACAATGAGGTTCACAGTAAGGGCTCAACTAGCTTTGTGGAGAGGATATGATATATCTGGAACAATTTTTATACCACACACCAAAATTTATTAATAAATTTGGTTTGTGAGATAAGCATGAAGAGTGTACCATGGGTTCTACGCTGGACTTTCATTATTGTTTACTTTAGCCAAATGCTATTATTGGCATATTAGTTCATACAGTATCAAAAAAGCATCCCCAAAATAGATTCGAATCATAACACTAGATCAGAATTTCGTTCACAATTAGGAAATTCAAGCCCAAATTTCAATTTTAATTCAAATTATAACCCCAAATCAGTGTTCGTTCACATTTATAACCCTAAATGAGATTGTTTTCCAAAAATTCACCCCTAAAATTCAATTCAAACCCTAAAATTAAAAATCAAATTCGAATTAGGAAATTTACAAAACTTACCTGAACACAGCGACACTGGCCACCAGCATCGTCGTCTTTGCCCACAACACCGGCCACTAGCATCGTCGTTGTCGCCTCGGCGACACTTGTTCAAAGGAAGGAGAAGCTTGTTCAAAAGAAAATGTCGTCGGCGACGCTCACACGAAGCGAAGCGATGAAGAACAAGACCGTTGTGCGAGGAAGGAGAAGTAATTTGGCGTGCTGGGAGAGAGAGGACGAAGGGTTGGAAGGGAGAAAGGAGAAGCAGCGTCGCACTTGTTCTTTGTTGTTAGGCGGAGAAGGATTTTTTTAAATTGAAGTTAACGCCAACCGTTAAATAAAACAATTTTGGGTATTTCGTGAAAAAAAAGACAAACCTCAGGATTACCGTGTGAAATATACCAATGTTTGGGATACCGCGTGAATTAAGTGATATCTCAGGGTTATCAGTCGAAAAAATCGATAATATTTTTATGTGGCACATTTCAGGTTCATACTGTAATCACTACTTCTTGCAAATGCTGGCTGAAATTGGGAAAGGCTAGATTTTGTTAGACCTCGCATCCGTATCGTGGTATTATTTCTATCACTTGAATAGGTGTTTTTGTATAATGTTGTTGTTCATATTTTGTTTTTGTTTTTTATGGTTGCAAACGGTCTGTGGCGATTTGTTTCCTGGAAATTAATCTCAGTTGGGTATTTCAGGTTCATGAAGGTAGAAACCATGAAGTTTGAGAACTTGTTAAAAATGCTGGAGTTGAGATTAGTTGTTGGACTTGGATAGGAAAATGCTTACTATGCACTTATGTCTTTAAAATGGTTGACAAATCTTATGTACGATGCAATATCATGCTCCATGGTGTTTGAAAATTTTATCTTCTCACATTGTGTGTTTTGACAGCTTTATTCTCTAAAGCGCATTCGAATTATTGGTACACAACGGTGTTCAATTATTTGCAGGGAGAAAAGGAAAATACATTTTCGATTTATGTTCATTCAAGGCCTGGATTTATGCTTGCAACAGTTACTGAAGTGATTTAATTAGTTAATTATGCAATAATGCCGTTGTACTACACTTGATCCATCTCCCTTGGGATGCTAATCGGCCGCACACCATTACTCTCCTCCATTTACTCCTCCTTCTTTTCCTAGACTATCCTTGTTTCTAGTGCTTAAGAGTCGTTGCTCTTTGCAGTATATATTCTCTGCTCTCTCCTCTTTGTAGGACACATGATTTACTCTTCAATAAAAGACAACTATAAGCTCTTTCTCTCTTCTAAATTGTATTATGGTATCAGAGCCATTTTTCTGAGTGTTGCGTGATTAATCTTCGTGCATCATCGAAGCTTCATCATGCCTGACCCGATCGTCCCAGTGAGAAAGTCGCCATACGAACTGAATTCGAGCGACACACCGGGCAATATCATCACTCAAGTGCAGTTGAAGGGTGATAATTATGATGAATGGTCGAGATCGATGCGCACATCCCTTCGTGTAAGACGAAAGTGGGGCTTCGTTGATGGAAGCATTGAGCAACCGACCGCTGAAGCCACTGATCTGGAGGATTGGTGGACGGTGCATTCCATGATTGTTTCATGGATACTCAACACCATTGAACCGAAGTTGCGCTCTACGATCTCTCACAAAGAAAATGCGAATGCTCTATGGGAGGACATAGAAGAAAGGTTCTCAGTTGTGAATGGACCAAGAATCCAACAATTAAGAACCAAAGTCACCGACACCAAACAAAGAGGGATGTCCATATGCGATTACTACCGGAAGCTCAAGTGCATGTGGGATGATCTCTGGCACTACGATCCTACACTGGCTTGCACATGTGGTAAGTGTGTATGTCAAATTAATTCAAGGCTTCAAAAACAAAGGGAAGCAGGTCAAGTGCACCAATTTCTGATGGGATTAGACAATGATGTGTACGGGACCGTGAGGTCTACTTTGCTCGCTATTGAGCCTCTGCCGCCAGTCAATAAGGTGTACTCAACACTCGTTCAAGAAGAGCGTGTTCGTGGTGCTAATCGGACTGCAGAGGACAAGAATGAAGCTGCTGCAATGGCACTGATGGCAGGTGCTGGGCAGAGAAACCGGACCTCCTCTCAAGGGAGGCGTGAGAACCCGAACCGCGACACCGTCTGTACTCACTGCGGGTGTCGGGGACACGCTGTTACGGGCTGTTATAAGCTCATTGGATACCCCGAGAAGTGGGGTAACCGGCTCAGGAATGATAACAGAGAAGGAGGCGGTCCAAAATTTAATCCACCTCAGGTAGACAGCAGCAGACCTAATGGAACTCAAGAAGGGCGAAGTAGTGGAACTCAGGCCCGTGCCAACGCGGCTCAGTCTTCTCAACACCAGCAAGGAGGTGGAAGTTTGGAGGCTGAAGCACGTGGAATCCCAGGTTTAAGTGGTGAACAAATCCAAAGTCTTTTAAGCTGGATAAACAATCAAAAACAAAGCTCCAATGAACACATGAGCGGTAAGATTTCTCCAACTTTATGGATTATAGACTCAGGTGCAACTAACCATATGACAGGTAATCGGGCTCGGTTTTGCCATCTTCAAAGCATACCTGAAGTTGATATTGGGCTCCCCGATGGAGAACGGGTTACAACGACATTGGAAGGAGTCGTTAAAATTGATTCTCATTTTGTATTAAATAAAGTTTTATACGTGCCTAGCTTAAACTGTGAACTCATGTCTCTTCCTCAATTATTAGATGATATTAATTGTCATGTCCAATTCATGCCTAATTTATGTGTTATACAGGACCGCACTTCGATGAAGCTGATTGGGACGGGTAAACGAAGGGGTCGTCTCTTCTACTTTATGCCAGTGAATCAAGAAGTTGCTCTCCAAGCTCAAGTCTACTCGACGTCGGTATTGTGGCACAACCGTTTTGGTCATCCATCTTGGGATGTTCACAAGTTGTTTTCCAACATTTCCGGTAATCCGAGTCTTGAGAAACTTAATAAAGCTTGTGATATTTGTCAACGCGCGAAACATTCGCGTAGTAGTTTTTCTTTGAGTGATAACATTGCAAACACTAGTTTTGATTTGATACATTGTGATCTTTGGGGACCGTATAGGACGGTTTCTTCTTGTGGTGCACATTATTTTCTTACTATTGTGGATGATTACACTCGTGCGGTGTGGATTTATTTACTACCGGATAAGAAATGTGTTATGAGTACCCTTCTTCAATTTTTTGCCTATGTTAATCGACAATTTGGTAAACGCATCAAGACGTTTCGTAGTGATAATGGAACGGAGTTCACTTGTATGCGCTCCTATTTTCTTGATCAGGGTATTGTTTTTCAGACCTCTTGTGCAGGAACCCCACAACAAAATGGTCGTGTCGAACGAAAGCATCGACACATTCTCAATATGGCACGTTCCCTACGATTCCAAGGTAATCTTCCCATTAAATTTTGGGGTGAATGCGTTTTAACGGCAGGTTACTTAATTAACCAAACTCCTTCAAGAGTACTCAATGGTAAGACTCCATATGAACTACTTAATAATGTTGTGCCCTCTTATGATCATTTGCGCACCTTTGGGTGCCTATGCTATGCTCACAATAGACAGGGAAAAAGTGATAAATTCGCCTCTCGTGGGCGACGATGTGTGTTTGTTGGATACCCCGCAGGTAAGAAAGCTTGGCGATTGTATGATTTGGACACGAATGATTTTGTTGTGTCGAGAGATGTGGTCTTCTTTGAGCAGGAATTTCCCTACGCTACTGCGGATCAACATCAAGATATGCCTAGTCGCCAACTTCCTACCTCCTGTGAAGATGACCCCGCGCCTGTTGTCCTGTGTGAAGCTGCTCGCGGTGTCTCCCCAGCTAGTGCTACTGAGGTTGGTCGTGCAACCCGGAATAATGCCGCTCCTGGCAACTTAATTACCAACAATATACCTACCCCGTGCAATGATGATATAGACGAGTTGGCCGGTACCTCTGAGGACTTGATCAACACCACTTGCCCCATCTCTAACGGAGCTGATAGCAACCCTGCAAACAGTCCCGGGTGCTCCACTGAAGCTACTCCGACTGAGGGTCTGATTGTTGCTCTTGAAGGACGTGGACAGCGGGCGCGCAAGCCTCCAATAAGGCTTCAAGACTATGTCACTCACACAGCCACTGTGACCCCGAGCAACCATCGATCAAGTACATCTTATCCCCTACATAAATATCTCTCCACTAATAAATTCTCCGCTCGCCATTACAGCTTCCTGGCTGCTATTACTGAGAGCGTAGAGCCCACATCCTTCGCCTAAGCAATGAAGGATCCGAAGTGGCGTGAAGCCATGCAGCTGGAGATTAAAGCTTTGGAAGAAAATGAAACTTGAAAGTTAACAAGCCTTCCTCCTGGAAAGCACGCGTTAGGGTGTAAATGGATATATAAAATCAAGCATCACTCAGATGGATCAATTGAGAGGTTTAAGGCTCGGTTAGTCATCCTTGGCAATCATCAAGTCGAAGGGATCGACTATTCCGACACCTTTGCTCCCGTTGTAAAAATGGTCACGGTCCGCTCCTTCTTGGCTGTGGCGGCTGTTCGCAAGTGGGAACTCCATCAAATGGATGTTCACAATGCTTTCCTCCATGGCGATCTTGATGATGAGCTCTACATGAAACCTCCTCCGGGCTTTCACACTCCTAATGGAGGTGTTGTATGCAAGCTTCAAAAATCATTATATGGCCTTAAGCAAGCTCCGCGGTGTTGGTTTGCCAAACTGTCGACATCCTTAAAAAGGTATGGCTTTCGTCAATCACATTTTGACTACTCTCTGTTTGTTTACAATCAAGGATCCGTTCAAGTCTATGTTTTGATATATGTGGATGACTTAATAATTTCTGGGAATGATGGCACTACGGTGACCAAATTCAAATCATATCTCAGTAAATGTTTTAAGATGAAGGATTTAGGTCCCTTGAAGTACTTCCTTGGCGTCGAAGTCGCTCATTCTCCGGAAGGTATATACTTGTGTCAACGCAAGTATGCTCTAGACATCATTAAGGAGGCCGACCTCTTGGGGGCTAAACCTGCGGCCTTCCCCATGGACTCTCACCACACCTTGGCCAAGTCATCCTCACCTGCAATGAAGAACCCCGAAGCTTATCGTCGTTTGGTTGGAAGACTCATATACCTATGCTTCACTCGTCCGGATTTGGCATACTCCGTCCATATTCTATCTCAATTCATGAAAGAGCCTACTGTGGATCAATGGAATGCAGCAATCCGGGTCGTGCGTTATCTCAAAGGGCATCCTGGACAAGGAATCATGTTGCGGGCTAACGCTGCTCTTCAACTCCGCGGATGGTGTGACTCGGATTGGGCAAGCTGCCCCATTTCAAGACAGTCTCTATCGGGGTGGATTGTTTTTCTCGGGTCCTCTCCTATTTCATGGAAAACAAAGAAACAAACCACCGTGTCCCGTTCATCGGCCGAAGCAGAATACCGTTCGATGGCAGCTCTCACATGTGAGTTGAAGTGGCTCAAAGGCATCTTAGCTGACCTCAATGTTAATCACACGCAGCCCATAAATCTATTTTGTGATAGTCAATCCGCTCTCCACATTGCCAACAACCCGGTATATCACGAGAGGACCAAACACATCGAGGTCGACTGTCATTTCATCCGTGATGAAATCACAAACGGTACTCTCCTTCCGTCCTATGTCCATACGAGCACTCAACTTGCAGACATGTTTACAAAGGCTTTGGGGCGATCTCCGTTTCATCGTCTTCTAAGCAACTTGGGCATTCATGACTTTCATGCTCCAACTTGAGGGAGGATGAAGTGATTTAATTAGTTAATTATGCAATAATGCCGTTGTACTACACTTGATCCATCTCCCTTGGGATGCTAATCAGCCGCACACCATTACTCTCCTCCATTTACTCCTCCTTCTTTTCCTAGACTATCCTTGTTTCTAGTGCTTAAGAGCCGTTGCTCTTTGCAGTATATATTCTCTGCTCTCTCCTCTTTGTAGGACACAGGATTTACTCTTCAATAAAAGACAGCTATAAGCTCTTTCTCTCTTCTAAATTGTATTAGTTACAACAAAATCAGCATACTTCCTTAACCGCCAAGTCAATAATAGTGTACAGGTACCGTAATTGTGCATACCACTATGTTGTATATCAATTTTCTGCATTTGAGAAGAAATCTTTTAAGACATGATCTATATGGTTTCCATATGGCATACATTACCAAAGAAAAGTAATAGTTATAAGATGGCATCAACTGATGTTTTCAATTTTGTTATGCAGATTCAATAATCAATTATTCAGTTTCTTGTATCATCCAAAGTTCATTCCAATGTTTTTCCTACTAATTTGAAATTGTTTTAGTAACCTAAAAAAGAAATTAGAAATTTATCTTTATGTCACATTGTATCATCCAAAGTTTAGTCTCGTTCACCAACTTATGACACATGCCAGAAACTATCTTGCTTATTATTACCAAACTTGGCCTGCTTGACCAATTTACAAGTATATACTGTGTTTACTTAGCTATAGTTTTGTAGTGAATGATCTATGAACTATTATTATTCTTTGCCTAATTGATTAAGGTTTGAGGAAAAAGCTATAGATGTGAATGAGCATTTGTCCAGCTTAGTTCTCGTTCGTGCTCCATCAAGCTCTTTCCCTGAGGAGTCTGTTTCTTGAAGCTTGTCGAAATAGAAAGTCCAAATTCATTTCAGGCATTGTTTTTGGGTTCATTTTGCCTGTTATTTGGGTCCTAAGCATCTTCACTTTTCATTGAAATCCAACTCTTGGATAATTTTATACACATGGAGTCTTTTAGATTTTGACTAAATTGCATACTATTTAGTCAAACTTCTTACACGACAACATCAGTATATACTTGTGTTTCTCTTCTTTTCAGGTAGAGTGGGGTGAAGCTAGCATGATCCAGACAGAGCGTACTTTGCTGGAAAATGCACTTGTTGATCCTTCTAATGAACGATTTGTTTTTCCTCTCAGATAGAGGAGATATGAGCTCTTTAAAAGCAATATGTTATACACTCTTCTTTCTGACGTTTGAGAAAGTTATATTGGGTTAAGTGAGACACCATTATTTATTTCCTTGTAAGCTTGCTATGACTGGATTTCTTTTCCTAACAATATCTTATCTGTCTGGTGTAATTTCAGCTGTATACCATTGTACAATTTCAGCTATACTTACAATTTCAGCTGTATACCGTGGGGCATTTTTTTTTCAAAAAAAATTAGAATGGGGACAGCGGTTCTTTATAGAACTGTTGTCTGTTTTTTGTTTAAGGTTAAATAGGGACCGTGGTTTTTCAAATAAACCGCTGTGTTACTTCGGAATTTTTTTATAATAAAAACAGACATGGACCGCGATTTTCATTAGAACCGCGGTCTGGTATTTTTACCACGGTTTTAAATAATCGCGGTCCGACTTACCACGATTCCCGAAAAACGTGATCCGAGAGTCGGATCGCGCCGAGAACAACCACAGACGGTATACCGCGGTCCCATGGCTTAAAAAACCGCGGTCTGACCCTATGTTTTGTACTAGTGCTTTGCTTGTGAACTCACAAACTTCTGTTGGATTTTAATTGAGTGTCAAATAGGTATGGTTGATGAATACTCCACCATTTGAGACAATGGAGTGATTGGCTTCATTGACTTCACAGATGATCCGTTAGTCACTACTTACACTCCTATTGAGGATGGTCATGTCATTGTCTATGTGCCCTTTCCATGTGCTGGAGGAAAGCCTCATCGGTGCCTGTCAACGAGGTTACTGCGGCGTCATTTGCCATAGAAAACACCACTTCAGAAGATGTGGTACTTTGGGGGGTGAACATTCATGCTTCAAATCCCGAAGATTCATTTGTTTTGTCACTGATGAAACCTCCATCTGGCCAGTCAGATGACATAACCGAGGAAGATTTTGTGAGCTGTTTTTCTATGGAGGACCGAACGTTGAGGCCACATAGTAGCCTGACTATATGATTGTCTTGTGTGCCCAAGGAGAATGGCGTTTTCACATCTATTGTGCATATTGACGATGCAAATGATAGAATTGAACGTGTTGTCTTCCTCTTGGCTGAAGATGAAGTCTCCAAAGCTTTGACATATGAAAAACCATATAACATACCACCAAAAATAAGGAAAACGATTGAGTTTGAGCAAATCCCTAAAGTTGTCTTACAAGGCTTAACAGAGGAAAATTATGTGTCGTATTTCAATGCGTTGTTAGGGATGGATGAACTTCTCATTATGGTAATTGTTATATTTTCTCTGTATAGGGGTGGGGGGGACTAAGGGGATAGCTAGATGGCGTGGTTCTCTCGTAGTGCCAACTTGTTAAATGACTCTCTTCTTATATTCCTTTACAAGACTACCTGAAAGCTTATAATATGAAGTATGTTACTTTGAGACAAAAGGATTTTGACTTTTTAGCACTTAAAGTGCCATGACATGCTGAAAGAAGGCCCTCACTTGTCCGTGGAGATGTGGTAGATGTTTTTGGGGAATATTCTCTTGATCATGTATGTGTGCTAAATTGGAAGAAGGTAATTTTTGGCACAAGCATCAAGCATTATAC
The DNA here is from genome assembly GCA_027886185.1 of Rheum nobile. NCBI lineage: Eukaryota > Viridiplantae > Streptophyta > Magnoliopsida > Caryophyllales > Polygonaceae > Rheum > Rheum nobile. The sequence goes on along the minus strand of WOAB01000207.1, from coordinate 315,079 downwards.
ATTTCTACTTGACTATATGAAGCTGACTATTTCTTATGTACATGTTGAGATACAAAATGCGCAATTCATGTTTAATACTTCATGTCAGTGGTGTTAATATTTTTGTCACAGGGTTATGTTTTATTGTTGGAAGGAACAATGAAAATGTCAGAGAAGTTCATATTTTTGTCACAATTGCATGAATTGCACGAATTACCATTGAAAATTATACAAAAAATGTGGCATTTGGTGTGAATTTGATAAATCACCCATTCCATCTTGATATGTGCAAATGCGGCGATTGTGTAGCATCTCATACTTTGTGAATTATAAATCGAAATTGAATTATGTTTTTTCATCTTGAACTTGTACAAAACACTAATTTCACACCCAATGTTGTTTTAACAGGGATGGATCCACCGTGTTGAGGCTGATGAAGTATTATTGCAATTTCATGATGGATTTTACCAAAGGCACAAAGATAACAATCTGTATGAAGTCTGTTTTGTGTACAACGGGGTAAATTTCAGTAGGCTCCGTCAAGCCATTGGATCTGTAGAGGCATTACACGAAAGTTTCCTCTTTCCCCATGAGAATGATGGAAAGCGGAGGACTACAGCAAAATATATGGTGCCTATTTCACGTCTTCTTGGCAAGGAGCAGAAAAATGTTGTTCGCTTAATTTTAGGATGCAGAGGAGGAGCTCCTTATGTGATTTATGGACCCCCGGGAACAGGAAAGACAAAAGCACTAGTGGAGGTGATCCTCCAACTATATAAAACTAGACAGAATTCTCAGATACTGGTATGTGCTTCTTCAAATTGCGCATCAGATCACATATTAGAGAAAATCCTTTGCGAGGGGATGAAACTTAGCGAGGAAGAGATTTTTAGGTTGAATGCCACAAGTCGTCCCTTAGTAAAAAATGACCGCTGCATTGTTGAGATTATGTACCTACAATGAAGGTTTTTTCATTTTCCCTTCTCGAGATGCACTCTGCAGCTACATGATCATAATAACGACATACACGAGTGCATCTTACCTCTATGCTAAAGGGGTTAACCGTGGTCACTTCTCCCACATCATCTTAGATGAGGCGGGCTATAGTTTAGAGCCAGAGAAAATGATCCCCATATCAGACCTTTGTGAAAAGAACACAATAATTGTTCTTGCTAGTGATCCAAAGCAACTTGGCCTTAATATTCATTCAAAACACGCTGAGGCTTATCGGTTGGGAAGGTCTTTTCTGGAGAGGTTGTTGGACTTTGAAGTTTACAGGTCAGGGGATCGCAATTATGTCACAATGTTGGTGAAGAATTATCGGAGCCACCCTGGAATTCTTTCTCTTCCTTCAAGATTGTTTTATAGAGGAGCATTGATTCCATATCGAGAAGAAAGTGACACATCTTCCTTACCTTGGGCTGATATGCTTCCAAACGAGAACTTTCTTGTAATGTTCTGTGGCATCCAAGGCTTAGATGTGAGGGAAAAGGGCAGCCCTTCATGGTTTAATAGGATTGAAGCTAGCAAGGTGATTGAGCTCGTACAAAAGCTCAAAAAATGGAATGTCTTTGAGCATGACATCGGGATTATTACCCATTTCCCACAACAAGTACTAAAGATAGGGAAGGCTCTCAAGTCTCTACATATGACTAATATTAAGATAGGCGGGATTGAGCAGTTTCAAGGTGAAGAAAGGGAAGTGATCATCGTGTCAATCGTCAGATCAACTGTGAAACACGATGAATTTGACAGGACTTTCTGTTTGGGATTTCTGAGCAACCCGAAGACACTAGTGTAAAAAGGGACGTAGACTTCGCTTGTTATACCTCGCTTTTATTAAATCGGAGTAACAAAAATATATGGTCCCCTTTTATTAGTGAAAGCGGGGTAACATTTTTTTTTCTAATATCTAGGACCGCGATTTATAACGAATAACCGCGATCCAAGTTTTTTTTTTTTTTTTTTTCGTAATATCCCGAACCGCAATTCTTAGAAAACCGCGGTACGAGGAATATCTCGGACCGCCGTTAGTCACAAAAAAAAGTATTTCGAACCACGGTGTTTTGGTATAACCGGGGTCCCGTGTTTTTTATTTTCCAAAAGATCGAAAACACCGGCTCACTGCCTCTCCATCCTCCATCTTCTTCATTATCGATCTGGTTGCCATATTGCCGCTGTGCGCTCCTGGAACTCAACCTAGCATCGCCTCCCCTTCTTGGCCACTTGCTCCCGCCGGTCCAACCACCAGGATCTCCGCGTCTCCAACCGTCGGTGAGTCCTCCCCCCCCTCTCTCTCTCTCTCTTACCACTCCCTAAATTAGGGTTTTTGTTGTCTGTAATCGATTGTATAATGACCTAATTCTATGTCTTCGATTCATCTATTGTGTGGGAGTAGTCTAATTCTAGGGGTATATTCCTCATATATATGATGGCTGTTGGTTTGGGTTGCAGATTTGATAGCTTAACAATGTGGAGTTTTTGTATTGTCTTTTTCTGGTCTAGCTTGCAGTTGAATCTGTTTGACTTTACTTTAGTTGAATCTATCTTTTCCTGGTCTTGTAGTTGAATCCGTCTTTTCCTGGTCTTGTAGTTGAATCTGTTTTTTTAATGTCTTTTCCTAATCTTGTAGTTGAATCTGTTGTTGGTTTCTTTCTTGTAAGTTGCTGTCTTTATCTCTAGCTTGTAAATATATGTTATACTTTGATCAACTGCTCATGTTTGACCTGTAACCATTAAAAATAGAGGACATATGCTTTCTTAAATGAGTTATCCTGACCTGTAACCATTAAAAACAGAGGACATATGCTTTCTTAAATGACTTGTAAGTATATGTTATACTTTGATCAATTGCTCATGGTTGATATGTAAACGCAAGTCTTAAAACTTCTTAAATGAGTTATTCTGATCAATTGAACTTCTACAAAATTAAAGGAGTAGTTGTAACAAATTCGCCTGACTCTTTGATTGGGATGCAAATTGAAGGAGTAGGGTTCTTTATACTGTGATTGGGATGCAAATTCGCCTGATTCTTTGAATTAGAGACCATATGATTTCTTAGTAGTAGAAAAGAATTATACATGATGTTGAAGATGCTGGCTTTGAGTCATTAGTAGGGGATGATTTCGTGTTTGTAGACCATGGATAAGGACCATGATCTCGTGTTTGCCACTGTGTTTGCCTTTTTCCATGGTGGACATTGCCATATTTAGGTATCCATGTATTCGTTGTCATTTCTTCACTAAATCAATATGATATCATTTCTTCTCTATAGAAGACTATACTTGTTGTGATTGTGTTCCGCGTAATAGGGTGATTAGCGTGCACTCGTTGTGTAAATATCATCGAGTCTAAGATAGAAAGCAATGAGATAGTGTGCACTCGTTGTGTAAATATCATCATGTCTAAGGGGTCACTTGTTGTTATTTGTTATCCAGTGAGATAGAAAGCAGAAATTTCACGCATTTGCTTCCTAACTCTTATATATAGCTTAAATCTTGCTTCTCTGTAGTAGTTTTTCCCCCTTCCTTCTGGTGTTACAAGTTTTTATGGCTTATAAGCTTTGATTTGATATGATCTTTTGAGTGAGAACCAGTGGTGTTTGAAGCTGTAGCACATTTTCTCAACAAGGAAGGTGACTTGTCTTTGCAAAGACAAATAAAGTCTGTTCATTAGTATAATTTAAAGATTTGACAAATAAAGCCTGGTTATTAGTAAATTTTAAAAGCAAATCCCAGAAAGGCAGGAATCATTATTTCTTTCAAAAAAGATTATGTGAAATTGTTATGAAAGCTTTGACTATACTTATTTTGCATTGTTGAATTTATGTGTTCCCTGATATGATCGGCATATATCTAGCTTACTTATCAGGTGAAGATACAAATGAATCTCTTTGTTTCAGCTAAATATAATCATTGTAATCAAAGATTTGTGCCCTTTGCAGGCCCAATTTAAAAACTACTTGTTGAAGATATTGAATTTGCAGTGGCTCATTTTGTTCAAGCTGGTGGTACATACTCAAATATTACATGGTTAGCCTTACATCACTTCGATCTTTAATTGCTTAATCGAGCCTCTATGACCAGCTTCTCTGTCTCTCTTTCTCTCCCTCTTTTTTTCTTTCTTCCTTTCTATATACTATTTGTTAACTCAAATTAGCACCATTGAATTTAAATAAGGTCCCTTTTTGCAAGTAGGCAACTGAATCTGACTGAATTTATATGTTAATCAATCTGTTATCTCTTCAACTGTTACATGCCTGAGACTGAAGTGGAGAAGGCCTTAAAACTAGAGGTTTGGGATCTAAAGAAAGAACATGAGAAAGAACCACCAAGTGACCCTTCAGAAGAGTCTGGAGCTGATCAAGAAAGCAATCCTAATCTAGTTCAACTCAAGGAAAGGGACCTGGAAATTTTGACTAAAGAATCAGATGATAAAGTTCAACTCATCCAGAAAGTTGATGTTGTTAGGATTTGAACGTAGTAATGACAAGAAAACAAGACAAAGAACACAAGAATTGTTAACCCAGTTCGTCAAGAATGACTACGTCTGGGAGCACTACTAAGTCAGGATACTTTTTCTCTCTTTTGAATGTGATAAAACGACGACCTAAGATTACAATTGATCAACTAGGGTTTAAATAGCAAGACACGGATTAACCTAATGGGCCTTAAAACACAACATGTGATAACTGGCCCAGCGCCCATCGCGGGGCAGCAGCCCCCACCGCGGGACGATGACCCCCACCGCGGGGCTTCCACCGCGGGGCGCTAATCCTACCGCGACCCGGCGGTAACTCTCAGTTAATCCTCTCAGAAGAATTGGCGTCTGACGCGGGGCGTCCACTTCACCGCGATCTAGCGACAGCCCTCAGTTGCCTTCTCTGCTTGCCGTGCAAACCTTTACTCGTCAGGCTGCATAAACCCAACAATCTCCCACCTGGAGACTGACATCAATCATAATTTTTCTTCTCTTCAACCCATAGCTGGTAGTAGTGCCATGCCTTTAACTCAGTTACCAAGGCCAGTTGAAGCCATACAAAGCTTCAACTTCTCTAAGGTCACAACCTTAGTCAGCATGTCTGCAGGATTCTCAGTTCCACGAATCTTCATCAACTGCAAGACCTTGCGAGTCTTTCGCGTCACAACCAGCCTTGCTTTGTAACGCTTCCTTCTATTCGCCTCCTCCTTGAATCTGTAAGCCCACTTGTTATACAATGCCTTCTTGCCTGCTGAAAGCTCAACTAGTTCCCAGAATCCGTTGGTCATCAACGAATCCATCTCATCATCCATGGCGAGCTTCCACTCGCTCACATGATCTCCACGAGATGCCTCTGCATAACATTCTGGCTCACCACCATATGTCAGCAACAAATAGTAGTTTGAAGGTGAATACCTATCAGGCGATCCACGCTCTCTGGTGGACCTTCGCAGCGGAATCATTGGGGTACTCGGCTCCTCCTCAATTACGGCCTCCTGGTCATTTCGAACCGCCTTGCTCCCACCCGAGTTTGAGATATCTAACTCCACAACCTCAGGTTCAGAACTAGCTGTTTCTGATGCACCCAGACTATCCTTGTACATCACCTGCTCATTGAACACAACATCTCGACTGCGAATAACCTTCTTGTTCTGCTCATCCCAGAACCGGTATCCGAAATCATCACCGCCATATCCAATAAACGTGCACTTGACAGACTTTGCATCCAGCTTGCTTCTCTCAACAGGAGCAATATGAACATATGAGACACACCCAAATATCCGAAGGAAAGACAAATTTACCTCTTTGTCACTCCAAGCTTTCTCTGGTATCCCATTCTCCAAGGGAGTTGATGGCCCTCGATTGATCAAGAATGCAGCAGTGTTTACTGCATCCGCCCAGAACATCTTTGGAAGCCCACACTTCAGCCTCATGCTCCTAGCACGCTCATTCAGGGTCATGTTCATACGCTTAGCGACGCTGTTCTCCTGAGGGGTTCCTTTCAAGGTCTTCTCCATGCGAATTCCATTCTCAGCACAAAAGTCCTTGAACTTGCGAAGCTCATACTCCCCACCATTATCAGATCTCAAGCACTTCACCTTAAGACCTGTCTCATTCTCTACTAGAGCCTTTCACTTTCTGAAGGAATCAAACGCATCAGATTTCTGCTTCAGAAAATAGACCCATACCTTTCTTGTAGCATCGTCAATGAAGGTCATGTAGTATGGCGCTCCACTCAGAGATGTCACAGGTGCTGGTCCTCACAAGTCGCTGTGAATCAACTCCAACTTCTGCTTCTTCAAGGTTCTGCCTCCTCTCGCAAAGCTCACTCTTTTCTGCTTCCCGAGCACACAGTCCTCACACAGCCCGATCTCAACGGACTTAAGACCTGGCAGCAAGCCCTTCGAGCATAGCACCTGCATCCCTTTCTGACTCATGTGGCCCAGACGACAGTGCCACAAATCTGCATCACAGTTCACTCCTGCAACAGCAATGCTATCACGGACGTTGCTCGTCATGTACATCGTCCCCTCCTTTCCACGAGCTACCACCATAGCTCTCTTGGTTATCTTTCAGCTGTTACAGCCGAAGGTTACTTCATAGCCCTCGTCATCCAACTGGCCAATGGAAAGCAAGTTTCTCTTCAAACCAGGAATATGCCTCACTCAATGCAACTGCAGCACGGATCCGTTCGGCGCTCTGATTCTGACATTACCCTTCTCTACGATTTTCAAAGCCTCATCATCAGCAAGATAGACCTTTCCAAAATCTCCAGAGGTGTAGCGATCCAAGATATCAGCATTGCTGCAAGAATGAAACGAAGCTCCAGAGTCTAATACCCAAGACTCCAATGGACTGCTCGCGCTCAGAATAGATGCATCTGCAGTGGTTCCTGTCGTTGAATCGCTCAGAGTCAACGCATCTGCAATATCTTCACTGGCTGAATTCGCTGACTTGTTCTTCAACGGTGTTTTACATTCACTCTTGTAATGACCGTTCTCATCACAATTCCAACACTTGATCTTGCTCTTGTCCTTGGGCTTATCCTTCCCTCTAGACTTTGATCTGCCACGATTCGACTTCTTAGAGTCTGACCTGTCCCTGCTATCCGTATTCAAGGCTGATCCAGAGGTAGAACCTGATGCCTTCCTGCGAATTTCTTCGCTGATAATCAGATCTCTCACTTCATCAAACTTGATTTTTGCCTTTCCCGTCGAAGCACTAACAGCAATAAGTGTCCCGCTCCAACTCTCTGGTAAAGAAGACAACAAGATTAGAGCTTGTACCTCATCGTCGAAATCAATCTCCACTGAACTCAGTTGGGCGATCGTCATGTTGAACTCGTTCAAGTGATTCGCGACCGTTGTACTCTCCGTCATCCGCAGAGGGTTTCTCATACATCGCGAAAAGAATTTCCAGCATCCCCTTTGTCGTCTCTGCCTTGACCGTGTGATGTGCCACGTTCCTGGACAGCGACAGGCGGATCACGCTCATCGCTTTCTTGTCCAGCAACTTCCACTCGTCTTCCTTCATGTCTTCCGGCTTCTCACCCAGCGGCAAATACAAATCTTTACCATACAGGTAATCCTCGATCTGCATCTTCTAGAATCCGAAATCCGTGCCATCGAACTTCTCCACTGGTGACTTTCCGCTTCCCATCGTTACTTCCAGAACTAGCTCTGATACCAGTTGTTAGGATTTGAACGTAGTAACGACAAGAAAATAAGACAAAGAACACAAGAATTGTTAACCCAGTTCGTCAAGAATGACTACGTCTGGGGGCACTACCAAGCCAGGATACTTTTTCTCTCTTTTGAATGTGATAAAACGACGACCTAAGATTACAATTGATCAACTAGGGTTTAAATAGAAAGACACGGATTAACCTAATGGGCCTTAAAACACAACACGTGATAACTGGCCCAGCGGCCCACCGCGGGGTGCCAATCCTACCGCGACCCGGCGGTAACTCTCAGTTAATCCTCTCAGGAGAATCGACGTCTGACGCGGGGCGTCCACTTCACCGCGACCCGGCGACAACCCTCAGTTGCCTTCTCTGTTTGCCGTGCAAACCTTTATTCGTCAGGCTCCATAAACCCAACAGATGAAAGACCTGGTTCTGGAGCAAGAAGGTTTGGTAATTTCTCAGATACCACCTTCTCGATCTGGATCTATTGATGATTCCGGAAATGTGGACTTTGCGGATAGGCCCCGCTCACGTGGGACCGGAGATGTATAGTCAAGACCTGGTGAAGACAGAAGAGGCGGTTTTCATGGTAGCAGGAAAAGAGGATTTGTGGGCAATAAGAACTTTGACATGTATGTTGGTGATATGAGTATACTTCCTTTACTAGATAAAACCTTCATATATATGACACAATCTGTTTCTTCTAGTGCTTTCCAGATGTATTTTTGCTAGCATTTTGTATTGCATCTTGACTTCAATTAGCACACATTGTCTTGTTAATGATAGATAACATTCACCTACATGACCTCTTTGTATGTAATGGTCTGCTGAAGTCATGGCAAAACTTTGTTCTTGATCAAATCTAGGGGTGTGCAAATTCGGATCGGACCGGACCGAAAATGCCCGGATCGGACCGGGGGAATTACGGTCCGGTCCCCGGTCCACATATTTGTAAAGTTCCGGTCCGGTCCAAACCCGGCCGGTTTCCGGTCCAGACCGGATGGATCGATTTTTTATTGTTTTTAATTTAATTTTATATATTAATATCTCATAATATTATTAAAAATTATTTTTTACTATAAATATAAATAAATAATAAAATATATTATTTAATGTTATACAAAATAGTTATAAAAATAGAAAAAATAATATATTATCTAATGTTATTCAAATCTAAATGTTTTGTATTATTTAAATTTTGGTCTTATAGAGCTTACTGAGCAAAATTGTATGGTGTATATACTTAATACAATTATAAAAATTTGTGCTTCTTTTGATATATGATATTCTCATTTAGACTCATCAATGCAATCTTAGAGAATAAATAGTGGCACAACAGTGCCGCTAAAGCAATCTTTTTTTTTAAAAAAAAAATAGAAAACGTGGGACCTCGGTTTTTAACAAAACCGTTGTCCTATAGTTTTTTAATTTTTTATATAAAATTTGAAGGGGGCCCCGGTTACAAAAAACAGGGGTAAAACCTCTTTTCCATTAAAAAAAAAAAGAGATTTTACCCCGGTTTTTTGTAAAAATCGGGGTCCGATTCTCGGATCTCGCCGAGAACAACCCCGTTTTTTTAACTGCGGTTCAGAGTAGAAGAAAATCGGGATCCGAGTCCTTGTTCTGTACTAGTGAGAGATTCAATTTTGCCATGACTCGTTCCAGATCATTGCTTATTATTGTTGAAAACCCTTATATTATTGAAAAGGTATTTCTCGGTAAAAAAAACTTAGTTGTTTATTAAATGCAGTAAAACAATTGCGTAATCGTGTTGTTGGCCATTGACAGGACTGGCACTAGGACCAAATGTTATGCCATTGTGTTGCAAATAGCGCCTATGAAGGTTGTGCTTTTCGCGTGAAGCAGCAGGATCCATATATTTCGACGTGATGCTAGTGCAGCTAATGCCGATGGTTCATGAAGATGTCCATAAATGAAAACTGAAGTATGTGGAATATTAAAGTGGTAGATTGAAGAAGATGAGTTCTTAGCTCGATCAGTTTTTTAGTACTGGCAACTATCAGTTTTTGAGTAATGTAATGGTATCTAGTGTACTGGAAAATATTGTCTGTGTGTCTAGTGCTGACATTGTTTTTCAATTTGCAAAAATTACATGAAGAGCGACATTAAATGTTGGTACTCTGACATGCATAATTAACCATGCTACACCATAATACTTACCACTTACAAGAAATAGTATTCGTAATGTGTCAAGTTATCAAAAATGGATCCCGAATGTCTTATAATGTGTCAAGTTATCAAAAAGTCTACAATCTGACCAACATTGCTAATATAATTCATCCTCTTACATAAAAAAATCAAAGTCATGAGGTACATACTTCATAGTTATGACCTACATGTTAGATAACAAATACTAAAAGCACTAATCCCTACAATTACACCAACACCAAATGCACAAATAGGATTGAATACAAGTTTTCTCTTTTTTTTTTTTTCCTGGGAGTGTAGTGTCTTGTTTTCACCTTCAAGTTCTGCCATCTTTGCATAGAGTTCCATAATTGTAGCCTCGAAGTGCAACTCATTTGTATTGAGTTTCATAATTCTCTGCTCGCTTTCATGTTTTCCAGTACGTAGGTGTGTGATTATTTCATCCAACATGCGGGAACGTGGGCTATTTGTTAGCAACATCTTTAACTATTTTGCAACTTCTCCTCTATTTCAGAACATGTAGGAGATGTAGGTGGATATTCATATTTTCTGGGGTCCCTGCTTTGATAACTTAAGGTGTCGTCGTCTGACATTGGACTTCAGTTGAACTATATAAACAAAACAAAAATTCCAGCAAAAAACCCTGATACATGCTTGCTTATGTGACCCTCTAATTACCAGATTGACCCACTATGAAAAGCATACAAAAAACTCACGAAATTGTACATAATAAATAGCAAGCGATTGACAGCATAAACCATCAAAAGGTCCAAACGAGTGGCAATAGAAACATTAGCATGTACAAAGAATTCAAGTAGTTGCAAAAATGTTAACTGATTGCAATAATACCCATAAAAACATTAGCATGTACATAGTATATAACAATTAATTTATACATTCCAGCCTCAATTAAGCATCACCTATAACGAATTACAAATTCCTACCCAATACAAGGTAGTGAGATTATTTGCTTATACAAGGATTTATTTATACATTCCAGCCTCAATTATACATAATTAAGTAGCAAGAAAGCATCACCCGTTAAAAACCAAGTACAAATAGTAAGATTTAATTAGAGATTTGAGAATGCACTTTGCTACTTTCGTTAGGGTTTTGTGAAAAAAAAACAGAGGTAGTCAGATTCGAACAACTAACCAAATTTGATCGATTGGTAAGCGTAGTTACCTTGTGTTCGGCGTAGTGAAGGTCGTCGACTCACCGAAACAAACAAGAAGGAAAGGGTTTTGGGTGTTGGGCGAAGAAACAGAAGGGGAAAGGTCGGTGATGCAATTTGATTGGGTTAATATTAAAATTTTACTTTTGCTTTTTTCATTTTTTGGCCATGTCATTCCTTTTTTAATATTGTTGCCAAAATAATGACTTGACCTGATTTCTATACAATAGAGTACATGCCATGATTTGACCTCTGTTTTTTTTCCTCCAAAAGTGAACAACTTTCCCTCCATTTTCTACTTCTTTAGCACTTGTGAGTCTTCACTAAAATAACCCCAACACCATAATACCACAAATCCACTGTATACCACAAATCTTCAAAAAGGCTTCCACTTGCATCTTCAATGTCTTTGGAATAGAAAAATTAAATAATGGGTGAGTTATGACTTTCACATTTATTCCTCTTTACAAGACATTCTCCTGTGGTTCCCTAAACAAGAAAGAATAACTTTTCAGCTTCTTTTCAGCATTGCTCAAATATGACTTTCACATTTATTCCTCTTTACAAGACACTTAATACTTGATTCTAAAATATTTGATTTTCCTACACATTATTTTCCCGTTTGGCTAGAAAACCCTTTCTATATTCAATTCAGGATGGGCTAAAGCCCTAACTTTCTAAAACTAATGTCGGTGTTAGTCATAATACTGTTAGTGTTAGACATAATACTGTTAACGTTTGTCATAAAGTAAATCCGTGTATTTGATTTTCGGACACATTATTTGTTTGTAATGTTATCGAAACTAATGTCACTCGTTCTAAAATTAATGTATGTGTTTGTAATAATATTATCAGTATTACTAATAAAAATGTCATGTAAGTGAATTTATTCATATTTGTTACACCAAATTCTGAAACTTTTCTTGCAATGGTTTGTGATTCTACTTGTGTTTGCTTCTTCTTCGTATAACATGTAAAATATCATACTACTTGACTTTGATAACAGATGGTGAATGGATATGTAAGGGAAACAAGTGGGTTTTCGAAGGGATCAAAATGACAAAAACACTTGTTGTGTCTGAAGATATTAATTACTCAAATCTGAGGAAAAAGTTGGCTGAGAAGATATATTTCAACGACGAGATAGATGAAATGGAGCTAAAATATCTTTCACTGCGGAAACCAAAGTTACCACCATTCGATGTCAATAATGACGACGACCTTGAAGCTTTCAAATTTGTGAACTTGCAATCAAAAGACGCAATTTTGCCTGTCGAGTTATATGCGAGTTTGAAAAAGAAAGAAAACAAATAATTTGCAAACACATAGTATGTAAATGTGATGCCTAATGTTAAGGTCGACAACACAATGTCTCTCACTCTGCCACCGTTAACACAAAGTCAAGAGGTAGAGGCCGAGGTTGTGATGGGTGGTCAACCAAGTACAAATGGTACCAAATTTGACAAGAGAAATACGGTAAGCGACATTCGTACCACTGAAGTTGTCCCAAATGTAGTTGATTGTGACATGTATGAAATAAATCCAATAATTTGTGGTGACAACAATGGGGAAGTAAAAATAGTTGACTTGGTGAGCCAATTTGAGGCAGATTCAGAAAGTGATGGGAGAAAAACAAGGTCTTCCATAGGAAGGAAAATAATAAATGAATGTATTGAGATTGACAATGATTATGGGGAAGACGTTAGGCAAGATGGTGTGCATGATATTTGGGATGATTTTGAGGATGATTTTGAGAAAGATGTTGAAGAAGATTGCAGGGAAGGTGACTTTGAAGGGTCATTGCTGGATGACACTAATGAAGTGGACAACTTATTTATTGATATTGATGAGGAAGTTCTCTAAGAGATTGAGCCGAGTAACATCGTAGCAAAAAGTTTAGTAAAAAGCAATTGGATGATTTGGAAGAGCCAATGGAAGGTGATAGGGTGAACCGCAATGATTTGGAAATATAAGTTGGAGAGTATTTCAATTTCAAGAAGGATCTTAAGGATCGTTTATCTTTGATGGCATTACAAAGGGGCTTTGAGATGCATGTCCAAAAGTTTGATACGAAGTTATATGTCGTAAGGTTCATCGATCCTAGTTGCACCTCTTTTTTTTTTTGTCGTGGGGTCACTCTTGGCAATACAAGATTGTTTGAAGTAAGGAAGTATTGTGGCCAAAATACATGTGGCATGAAGCTAAAGAATAACCACCGGACACATGCAAGTTCAAGCGTAATTGCTGACCAAATAATGTCAAGGTAAGTAAACAATCCTCTTATTGAGATCATATATTGTTTTCAGTATGTATTTTTTTATAAAACAAAGGATATGAATTCAGTATTAACTAACCTTAATCCATTACAACTTTAACACAACTGGTACATGTAATGAATCTCGTGCTACACAAATTCAAGACTCAATGAAGAAAATGGGAGTGGAAGTTAGTTACAACAAGGCAAAGCGAGCACATTTAACCGCCATAGATAGGATAAGAGGCACAGTTGAGCAAAGCTACAAGCGGCTTCATGGATACATGTACATGCTCGAAAGGATGAATACAGGGACAGTCACACATGTTGAAGTAGATGATAATCGTCTATTCAAGTATTATTTTTTCAGCTTGGGTGCTTGGCGCAAGGGAATGCAATTTTTAAGAAAGGTAAATATAAATTTTGTCAGAGTGAATGTACTTTTTGTCGCAATAAATGTAGCTTTATGTAGCATGTATGTATTATATTGTCACATATACAGTATCATTTTGTAAAGCTGGGTGAAATTGATTGCAAGTCATAACAGTGGATGGTACCTATTTGGGATCAAAGTACAAGGGCACACTTTTAGTAGCAGTGGCACAAGACGGAAACATACAGATATATCCAATGGCTTTTGCTATAGTTGACAGCGAGAATGACAGTTCATGGTCATATTTTTTCAGACACCTACGTTTTGTTATAGCCGACGAGAATGACCTCGTCTTTGTGTCTGACCGTCACGGAAGCATATACAAAGGTTTAAGAGAGCACTACATCTTCGCGAAGCATGGTTGTTGCACACTTCACCTATTTCAAAACGTGAAGGCCAGATTTAAAAGGAATGACTTGTGGATTCTGTACCAAAAAGCAAATCAAGCCTACACCAAACATGAGTTTAACCGTGAGTATGCAAGACTTTGCGCCCAGTCCCCAAAAGTGGGTACCTACCTACGGGGTGTTGGATTTGAAGTGTGGACAAGGTCGCATATGCCTGCGAATAGATTCAATATTATGACGTTGAATAATGCGGAATCCATTAATAGTCGATTAATGGGGCCGCTTCGACTGCCGCTGATTGGCTTGCTTGATGGTATAGTGAATGTCATGATTCAGTGGTTTTGTGAACGGAGGAAAAAGGGAGAATCTTGTTCAGAAGTGTTAACCCCGACATTGTGTCGTGAGCTAGAAGTTAATTATTTGAGGTCGTTGACAATAGTTGTGACTAGGCTGAATCAATATAAGTTTCAAGTGCATGTCAATGGAACTACATTCTTGATAAACCTTCATGCTCGAACATGCTACTGCATCGCATTCCATATCGACCAAATTCCTTGTGCGCATGCCATAGCGGTTGCCAAGGATTGTGGTGTCGATCATGTATAGCTAGTGCATCCCTTATTTACGGCTGAAAAGTGGAAGGAAGTATACAAGGAAACATTATATCTAGTCCATGCCTCTAAGTGTTGGGAAGTTCCTGAAATTGTCTTGAATAAAACATGCTTGCCCCCGAACGTTAGGAGGAAATCAGGAAGACCAAGGAAGAAAAGAATCACGTCACGTGGAGAATACAGGGGTCTGAGGAGAAGGTGTGAAAGTTGTGGCACCTTCGGCCATAACTCACGAAATTATCCTAACCCCGCAGCCGCCCCATGATCAGGTATCAATTTATTGGTTAGATTAATTCTTTTGATGGTTTTTTGAATCACGAATACTTTTGGTGCTCTCTAAGTAGTTAAATTCTTTTGTGTTCCTTTTTGTAGTGTGTTTAACACTAATGTAGCTGGTCTATACACTTGCCTTTTTTGGGTTATATGAGGATTGGTCAGTAGATGGACCAGCTCTAATCTCATGTATTTTATATATACTTTTGGGTTATATGTGGATTGGTCGGTAGATATACTTTTTGTGCTAAACCCGCACCCGCCCTATGATTAGGTTTCAATTTACAGGAAATGGAGGAAACCGCTATAACTAAACTTAACTGGCATTTTATTTGTTCATTCCGACAATAGAATTATACCATGTGACAAAAATACGAACAACACTGACATGAATTATTCGTATTTGATAATTCGTGCATTTTGTGCAATTGTGACAAAAATATAAACTTTACTGACATCGTATTTGTTCATTCTGACAATACTTCTGTACCATGTGACAAAAATATGAACACAACTGACAGGAAGTATACATGTATTGTGCAATTCATATCTCAACACTGTATTGTGCAATTTATATCTCAACATGTACAAGGAAAATTGTCAGCTACATCTAGCCAAGAAGAAATGCACCAACCAATTTTGCTAGATTTCCATAATAATTTGAACACCACTTATTGTCACCAAGACAAGTCAATTCTAGCAAGAACTACACAATCAACCACCACCAAACTATCCCAACTACAGAAAATACACCACCATCAAACATTACATAAAATGTGCTAATTCAGATATCCTTCACTAGTCAAAGCACTTCATATCAAAAATACTAAGGGCTATCCTTTTTCTATAGTGATCCACAAGCTTGTCATCCACATTCACAATGTTTTGACGACATCCGAAACTTAGCATTTCTATGTACTTGATCGTGAAGACGCCGCAATCGCCTTGCACAAGTAAAAAAATGTAGTTAGTTTCTTGATATTATAACCACTTTTAAACCAAATATTGAACAATTGATGTAAACTACTTATCCTCTTTTGTTTCTCTCCAATGTAGCAACACGAGTCACATTTAGGGGATTTCACCCCTATCATCATAAATTGCTGCCAAGGGTTCATATTGTGTTATCATAATAGGCATAATAAATGTCAACTCTGCAAGGAACCTATGAATGTCCGACAATTTGTACAAATTGAGTCGGGATCGTATACAGTGACAAACCATTTACTCAGTTCTATCTCTAGAGCTACCCAATGTTTATCCTTGAAATTGAATGGGAGGTATATACGATCTATGATAACAGCAATTTGTCGTGCTAATTACTGCTATGCAAGTAATCCAAACAAACCTAATACGTAGTCCTATGCAAGTAAGGGTCGAGTCCTCAGGGAGACAGAGTCTATCTTTGTATGCAATTTCTATGTCAATCTTAAGTAACCAGAGGGGGTTTTTGTATGTTTTAGAAGATCTAAGCATGCAAAGGCAAACAAACTAAAGATGATGAATTCAGTAATTGGGGAAATAGCTCAGTCAAACAAACATCCACTATTCGTATGACAAGTTGATCCTAGATAATCTTTCGATATCTCATGCAATGGAAATTCCTATTCCTTTTCTAAAGTAACTACAAGCACAACCAGATACTTATAGCACTAACTAGTTAAACAACCATGAAACCATCAAGATTCAGTTTAATAACAGCGTTAAGAATAGGAATATAGTTGGATACAATTCTAGCATAAAACAACCAGCTTTTATCCTAGAATGTAAATCAGTTCTCTTCTACATAAGACTAGCACAACCAGATACTAGTACGATGCAGTTGCTACTCCGATAAAGATATGCTCAACCAGTAACAATCTAAATCTAGCAATCAATCAATAGAGACAAACCCTAGTTGCACAGGCTAGAGATTATCAAAATTAATCATAAGCAATTCAAGCAAGAGAATAGATAAAATCCATGCAATAGATAATGAACGAAAATCTCACAACTAAATCAAGACGAAAGCTTCAGCGTCTGACTAAGCCATGAAGGCTTAGTTCTTCATAACAAAGTACGTAGAAAGGGAAAATATGAAATTAGGGTTCGAGACCCGAAAACAAACCTTTCCTCTACCCTTAAATACTAAAAGGAAATAAATCTCCAAAATTAACATAAAAAAGAAATATTAAAACCTAATTAAAATAATCCAAATAAAACAAATATGGAAAACACGTTCGGCGAGCTTCTGACACGGGCGGCGGTCGCTGCATGCTGGGCGGCGGTCGCCGTAAGCTCGTTTCTTCAGCGTCTTCGTCTCTTCAGCTCCGAATGCTCCAAAAGTGTGTCTTCAGCACCCCCTCTCCAATGCTCCATAACTCCTCCAAAGTACCCTAAAACATCACTAAATCAATGCTAAAACCCCGTCTATACACACAACATAATCGTGTGTATCAAACTCCCCCACACTTGAATCTCTACTCGTCTCGAGTGGATAGAAAACTACCACCCATCATCAATAAAGTCCCTAGATCATCAACATGCACAAGAGCCCACAACAAAGAGAAATAGCATCCACATGAAAGCTCAAACATCCATCCTACTCAGCCAAAACAATAAGTCTATACAATCAGCACCATATCCAGCACATCCACAACACACATCAACTAACACACATCAACTAACACAATGCATCTCAGCCTAATATCAATCTAGAACATCAACTCTAGAACATCACTCATTTTGCTTAGGCGCCTTTTCAGGTTTTCACCTAACACTCTCTTTTCATTTTTCATATTGGACTCACCACCTCACATCACTCGGAATCTATTTTTTGCCAAGGCCTAATGCCTGCCAGATTACTTGCTTTTTACCTGAATCGCCCTTTCGGGTTTTCAGTCCATCCCATGATTTTTGTTGCCTTTTTAATTTCTTTTTGGCTCTTTTCGTTTCTTTTTTTTCTTTCTTTCAGAGTGAATAATAATAGTAAATACAGAATCCACTCCCCCACACTTGTGATAAACATTGTCCTCAATGAAAGAAGACAGAAATAAATAGGGGAAGTAGAGAAAGTACCACTACTGCGGAGGTGGTAGAAAGCCTGGATATTGGGAACCCATGAATAGGTTCCACTGACGCATCTGCGCCTCCATGGCCCGGATGTCGGCTGCCTCGATGGTTTCTCCTCTCCTTTCAGCAGAATACAGTGCATGCAAGTGGTAGGGCTGATTCCCTTGATGTCAGCAATGGTCCAACCTATTGTTGTCTTATGCTCTTTAAGAACCACCAACAACTTGTCTTCTTGATCCTTAGTGAGCTTGCTGGAGATGATCACTGGCAACGTCTCTTTATCCCCGGCAATGGCGCCAATTTGATAACAGCAATTTGTCATGCTAATTACTGCTACGCAAGTAATCCAAACAAACCTAATACGTAGTCCTAGGCAAGTAAGGGTCGAGTCCTCAGGGAGACAAAGTCTATCTTTGTATGCAATTTCTATGTCAATCTTAAGTAACCAGAGGGGGGTTTTGTATGTTTTAGAAGATCTAAGCATGCAAAGGCAAACAAACTAAAGATGATGAATTCAGTAATTGGGGAAATAGCTCAGTCAAACAAACATCCACTATTCGTATGACAAGTTGATCCTAGATAATCATTCGATATCTCATGCAATGGAAATTCCTATTCCTTTTCTAAAGTAACTACAAGCACAACCAGATACTTATAGCACTAACTAGTTAAACAACCATGAAACCATCAAGATTCAGTTTAATAGCAGCGTTAAGAATAGGAATATAGTTGGATACAATTCTAGCATAAAACAACCAGCTTTTATCCTAGAATGTAAATCAATTCTCTTCTACATAAGACTAGCACAACCAGATACTAGTACGATGCAGTTGCTACTCCGATAAAGATATGCTTAACCAGTAACAATCTAAATCTAGCAATCAATCAATAGAGACAAACCCTAGTTGCACACGCTGGAGATTATCAATATTAATCATAAGCAATTCAAGCAAGAGAATAGATAAAATCCATGCAATAGATAAGGAACGAAAATCTCACAACTAAATCAAGACGAAAGCTTCAGCGTCTAACTAAGCCAGGAAGGCTTAGTTCTTCATAACAAAGTACGTAGAAAGGGAAAATATGAAATTAGGGTTCGAGACCCGAAAACAAACCTTTCCTCTACCCTTAAATACTAAAAGGAAATAAATCTCCAAAATTAACATAAAAACGAAATATTAAAACGTAATAAAAATAATCCAAATAAAACAAATATGGAAAACACGTTCGGCGAGCTTCTGACATGGGCGGCGGTCGCCGTAAGCTCATTTCTTCAGCGTTTTCGTCTCTTCAGCTCCGAATGCTCCCAAAGCCTCCAAAAGTGTGTCTTCAGCACCCCCTCGCCAATGCTCCATAACTCCTAAAAAGTACCCTAAAACATCACTAAATCAATGCTAAAACCCCGTCTATACACATAACATAATCGTGTGTATCAAACTCCCCCACACTTGAATCTCTACTCGTCTCGAGTGGATAGAAAACTACCACCCATCATCAATAAAGTCCCTAGATCATCAACATGCACAAGAGCCCACAACAAAGAGAAATAGCATCCACATGAAAGCTCAAACATCCATCCTACTCAGCCAAAACAATAAGTCTATACCATCAGCACCATACCCAGCACATCCACAACACACATCAACTAACACACATCAACTAACACAATGCATCTCAGCCTAATATCAATCTAGAACATCAACTCTAGCAAACGCACCATCCAAGTCCAACATCAACAACAATCATCAAAGAGAGTGATAAATACCAAAATTACTACAGCTTATTCCTCCAAGTGAAAACCTACCCAAAAACACTCCTATACTCCACTTCTTATGCCTCTTGCGCCGATAAATTAATAGTCCTAAAACACTCAAATTTTTTTCACTCCTTTTGCTTAGGCGCCTTTTCAGGTTTTCACCTAACACTCTCTTTTCATTTTTCATATTGGACTCACCACCTCACATCACTCGAAATCTATTTTTTGCCAAGGCCTAATGCCTGCCAGATTACCTGTTTTTTACCTGAACCGTCCTTTCGGGTTTTCAGTCCATCCCAGGATTTTTGTTTCCTTTTTAATTTCTTTTTGGCTCTTTTCTTTTTTCTTTTTTTTTCTTTCAGAGTGAATAATAATAGTAAATACAGAATCCACTCCCCCACACTTGTGATAAACATTGTCCTCAATGAAAGAAGACAGAAATAAATAGGGGAAGTAGAGAAAGTACCACTACTGCGGAGGTGGTAGAAAGCCTGGATATTGGGAACCCATGAATAGGTTCCACTGACGCATCTGCGCCTCCATGGCCCGGATGTCGGCTGCCTCGATGGTTTCTCCTCTCCTTCCAGCAGAATACGGTGCATGCAAGTGGTAGGGCTGATTCCCTTGATGTCAGCAATGGTCCAACCTATTGCTGTCTTATGCTCTTTAAGAACCACCAACAGCTTGTCTTCTTGATCCTTAGTGAGCTTGCTGGAGATGATCACTGGCAACGTCTCTTTATCCCCGGCAACGACGCCAATTTGATAACAGCAATTTGTCGTGCTAATTACTGCTATGCAAGTAATCCAAACAAACCTAATACGTAGTCCTAGGCAAGTAAGGGTCGAGTCCTCACGGAGACAGAGTCTATCTTTGTATGCAATTTCTATGTCAATCTTAAGTAACCAGAGGGGGGTTTTGTATGTTTTAGAAGATCTAAGCATGCAAAGGCAAACAAACTAAAGATGATGAATTCAGTAATTGGGGAAATAGCTCAGTCAAACAAACATCCACTATTCGTATGACAAGTTGATCCTAGATAATCATTCGATATCTCATGCAATGGAAATTCCTATTCCTTTTCTAAAGTAACTACAAGCACAACCAGATACTTATAGCACTAACTAGTTAAACAACCATGAAACCATCAAGATTCAGTTTAATAGCAACGTTAAGAATAGGAATATAGTTGGATACAATTCTAGCATAAAACAACCAGCTTTTATCGTAGAATGTAAATCAGTTCTCTTCTATATAAGACTAGCACAACCAGATACTAGTACGATGCAGTTGCTACTTCGATAAAGATATGCTCAACCAGTAATAATCTAAATCTAGCAATCAATCAATAGAGACAAACCCTAGTTGCACAGGCTAGAGATTATCAATATTAATCATAAGCAATTCAAGCAAGAGAATAGATAAAATTCATGCAATAGATAAGGAACGAAAATCTCACAACTAAATCAAGACGAAAGCTTCAGCGTCTGACAAAGCCAGGAAGGCTTAGTTCTTCATAACAAAGTACGTAGAAAGGGAAAAGATGAAATTAGGGTTCGAGACCCGAAAACAAACCTTTCCTCTACCCTTAAATACTAAAAGGAAATAAATCTCCAAAATTAACATAAAAACGAAATATTAAAACGTAATAAAAATAATCCAAATAAAACAAATATGGAAAACACGTTCGGCGAGCTTCTGACACGGGCGGCGGTCGCTGCATGTTGGGCGGCAGTCGCTGTAAGCTCGTTTCTTCAGCGTCTTCGTCTCTTCAGCTCCGAATGCTCCCAAAGCCTCCAAAAGTGTGTCTTCAGCACCCCCTCGCCAATGCTCCATAACTCCTCCAAAGTACCCTAAAACATCACTAAATCAATGCTAAAACCCCGTCTATACACATAACATAATCGTGTGTATCAATCCACGTCCTTCCAATCCTATCCATAAAGTGCAAGCAGCTCCCCATGCATGTATCTCATCTTAGATGGATCAGCAACATAATTTTCCTTATCCGACAATCATCTCTTCATTTCCTTTTCCAAGTTTCGCTAAAAATAGGTGTCCAATATTGCCAATGGCTTGTCACGCACACGACAGCCAAGATAATACATACATTCATCCAAGTGCTAAAAACACAAAATATAATAGATGTCATACCATAAATTGAAGACTTGTTACACCGAATATTTATATAAAAAATGAAAGAGGCTTATCGGAGATCTCAGCCATCCCATTGGTTGCAACAATAGCTCAAAAAATTTCTTCTATAGATGTTCTCCAGTTGGAGAATCAAATTCCTCACTACACATAAGATAGTTTAATTAACAACATCACAAACAAGCGTTCATATTATCAAAACAAGAGGGACAACTTCCTAACCTTTCCTTCGAGTCTAACCAAGCGCAAAATTTACTCGTGTCTGAAAGACTTTTGGACGTTGAAACCTTGCATCGTTTGGGATTATCGACTACCCATGATGGAGACGATACTTGTCTGGACATTCCTCTCTTCCTTTGAGGATGGTCCCTCTTTTCAGCAGTTGTATTTTCTTTTATTTTTAGCGGGTTTTTCTTGTTGAGAATATAATTGTTTCTTTGGTAGCGTCTCCTTCCACCTCAGCTTCTTTTGTCGCTACAGCTAGTGTCTGCATTAACATTTTGTCATAAATAAGTAGTTGGAATGTTGTCTTTAAAGTAGGTTGACATTTAATTATTGATGCATACCTCAACTTCTGTTGTCGTCCCTTTTGTAGTTTCCCTCTCATTCTGAAATGCACCAACTTCATCATCCTTCTGTTTTTTTGAACGAGTCTTTCTTGCAAATACTTTTGGTTCTTTGTTATCTTTTTCTTCAATTTCACAAGCATTTTCTTCTCCTTCCACCTTTGCTTCTTCTTCTGTCACTACAACTGATTTCTGCATAAAAACAAATAGATCGAATGTCGTTATTAAATTTTTTATGTAAGCTATTATTTAATTATTGATGCATACCTCAATTTCACAAGCCTTTTCTTCTCCTCCAAACATCTCAGTCATCATTTCTCCAGATTTCCCCTCATCTTGGAATGGACCATCATCATCATCCTTCTGCTTTTCTACACTACCTTGAGCTGGTAGCTTGGCATTGTCGGTTGCACCATCATCATCATCATCTTTTTCCTTTTCAACACTATCTTCAGCTAGTAGATTGGCATTGTCGGCTGCACTACCATCATCATCATCCTTTTCCTTTTCAACACTACATTCAGCTAGTAGATTGACATTTCCAGTTGCACTATCATCATCATCATCCTTTTGCTTTTGAAAAACAACGATAGCTCATACATTGGCATTGTCGACTTGAATGTCATCGTCATCATCCTCATCATGTACCCCTTCGTTTAGATTTGAAGCAGACCCCCCCCCCCCCCCCCCCTCCCCATTCCATCCATTTTGACATTCTTATCATGACCATCTATAACATTCTGCTTCAATAAAGAAAAAATTAGCTTTAACTTACAAGAATTATAACTACGTGCATCAATCTAAACATATTAAGTTGTAAATATGACATTCATAATCTACAGTTCGACAAAAAATAAAGCCTTAACTTGTAAGAAATAAAACTAACCTACATGCATCCATCCAACTTAAAAAGAGTGGCATTCTATTTTTTTACTATGAAATTCATGTTATAGTGTTTGGCAAAAAAAAAGCTTTAACATACAAGAAATAAAACTAACCTACATGCATCCATCCAACTTAAAAATACTGACATTCTATTTTGTTACTATGACATACATGTTATAGTGTTTGGCAAAAAAAACCTTTAACATACAAGAAATATAACTAACCTACATGCATCCATCCAACTTAAAAACACTGATATTCTATTTTGTTACTATGATATTCCTGTTGTAGTGTTTGGCAAAAAAAAAAAAAACTTGAACTGACAAGAAATATAACTGCGTGTATCAATGTCAAGTTGAAAAACAGTGACATTTTAACTTTTTAATATGACATTCTTATTCTACTTTCCAACAAAAACATAGCTTCAGTTTGCAAGAAATCCACCTACATGGATCAATCTAAGTTAAAAAAAAAAACAAAATAACAATTGTTGACATTTATCTTACCTCCCATTCCTCTTGTTCGATGTCCTCGTCTTCATCATTTGTTGCATCTGAGTTGTTGTGGATATCTTTGTCGTCATCCTCCATTATGCCCAAGGATTTTTTGATAGCACTAAATCCTGCTTCCATTTTTTTTTTCAATTACTCATACGCTCAATCATCTCTTTCATAGCGCACATCACATGTCTTGCATCTAGGACCGAGGTCTTCGCAGCAGGGGCAAGGGCTGAAACACTCTTTTCCTTTTCTTCTACCATTGATAGACCTCTTCTTACTTAGCTCAAATTTCTCAACCGCCTTTTCAAAGTAATTGTCCTTCACTTCTCCAACAAATTTGCATCCTTTTAAGACCCCCACCTCAGTTTCTTCCTCTATTAACACTACATTTGGAGTAAAACGGGATGTGGCCTTCTCCAACAAAGACTCCACAATCATCGCATCAGGTTGTGCATCGGATGACTATCGTAGACCGCGCGGATAGGCCTCCTTATCCACCACATGTGCAAACGCTGAAGCAATTGGTTTTACAACTTCATATAGCCATACTTGAAGCACAATTTTTCTTGTCAATATGATTCTTATTTGTTGTAAGAAACCATCAATATATTGTAATTACAATACCAACTTCAAAAGTATATACATTACATAAAAAAACGTTACCTGAAAGGCCACTAGCAACCCCTTGAGTTTGTAACCCAACCTTGTACTTGCTTCTTTGCTTGTTTGTACCATCTCCAATCTATTCTTCAACATTGAACTCAAAGCCTAATGAGTTTCAATGTAGCAAACCCTGCCTTATGGGAATTTCGTGAATCGATCCATATTAGTCAATAATTTGACATGGCCCGTGTTTATGCGAACCATTTTCTCAATCCCAAGAATGATGCCCTCTAATATCATCAATAATGCCATCTTATATTTCAAAGGGATGTCATCCCGTGTATGCATAAATAGGATCTCCAGCTCAGCAAAGGTCAGATTTGTACATCAAATACCTCTTTCACGACATTCTTATCCGACTTAGATCATAATCCGTAATTGTACCACCGTTTAACCCCGTGACAAGTGTGAACTCTTTCATTGAAAAACACAGCAGTTGTCCTTGCAGGTCATATCACGTCTCCCATAACTTGCTCGTTTCTATTTGACGGAATAAAATGTAATGCACAAGTTGGCATGAAAAGATTTGTCGACAAACCATCTTCACAGTAGGTCCAAATGGACCATCTATTATCCTCTGGCAGTCCACAGGGGAGAGGCATTTCTCAATATTTTTTAGCATTTCACGTCGAAAATTTTGGTTGACTCTGCCTTGAAAATTTTTCCCTTCAAATCTCAATAAATGATCCTAAACAATACAAATTATATGAGGTCAATAAATACAAAAGGAACATACTTAAAAACTACATAACAGGATGTGAAAAAGGAATCTGAAATTGGAATGTTGAGCTCCTCTCATTTTTTAGAGGCAACCATTTGTTTATCATTAAAAAATGAAATAAAAGAGAAACATGAAAAACTAGCAATCTTATTTTTTCGGGTGAAATTAAACACAATATATGTTACAAAATGAAAGAAGAAAGTTCGGCTATTGCTTACTAGTCAGAATGAGCTAAACCAAATTTTACCTTTCTATCCATTTCAAATTCCTTTGTGTTTTCTTTAATCGACTACAACACTTCAGTTGGCCTAGTGGACATAGACAAACAACAAAGAATATCAATATTTGAGTTTTTCTACGCACAAAATGGTTCTCATTTTCATAACAAATGGTTAATATTTTAAATAAACATACTGAGATGTAGAGATGAGAGGAGAAGAGAAGGAAGTTGCGAGAGAAAGAGAGCTATAAATTGAGACAAATAAAAACATTAACTTTTAACACTCAACAATGTTTCACAAACTGACATTGTAATTGTTCATTTCAACAATATAACAATACCATGTGACAAAAATATGAACAACACTCACATGAAGTATTCAGCCAATTATAATTCATGCAATTCGTGCAATTGTGACAAAAATATACACTTCTTTTACATTGTAATTGTTCATTTCAACAATATAACTAGGGTCAATTACCGGAAATCACCCGTACAATAGGCCATATTGCCAGAAACCACCCGGATAACGACTATTTACCGTAAACCACCCGTATATCCATCTCCGTCCAACACGTACCACCCTACCCCACTCTCCGTCCATTAGATCGTTAACGTAATTACAGATTTAGGCCAAATTTTTTATTTTCATTCAATTTCTCCACAATTTCAAAACTTGGGTAAAAATTGTAATTAATCCAAAAATAGTGTCATCTTCAACCTCCAGCCAAGCCATCCTCACGCGCAAGCTCGGCCGAGCTCCATCAATGGCAGATTCGGACCAAATTCGAGCTCGAATTCGACAATTAACCATTGGGACTTTTAGATAAGATCCAGACGCGTCATATCTTAGTGAAATCGGGAAGAATAAACCCGAGACGAGATCGTATTTGCCCCAGAAGGAAAGAAAATCTGGGGGTTGGCACCGGCCGGAAACTGGGCAAATTGGGGCATGTCGGAGCATATCCGAAGTCGGGGACAAGAGTATTTTGAAGAGGGATTAAGGATGGTGCTAGTGGTGGCGGCAATTTCAGAGGTGGAGTCGGTGGTGGGTGGAATTTGACGAAGAACAGTCATGACAATATTTCTAGGGTTCGGAGCTTTGAGGATGAAATTGGATGCCGAAATCTCTGTGAAATCGGGAAGAATAAACCCAGGATGAGATCGTATTTGCCCCAGAAGGAAAGTCCCAATGGTTAATTGTCGCATTCGAGCTCGAATTCGGCGGAAAACCGCCATTGGAGAGCTTGAGGAGCTCACGGCTGGCTGGAGGAAGAAGCTGATGAATAGTGCCAGTCGGGGCCCCTCACTTTTGGCTTAATTGCTTTTTGGCCCCAACTTTCCAAGTTGGGGCAAAAATGCCCTTGCATAATTCTTGAAAAATTACAAAAAATTATCCAAACTTTCCCAAACTTAATTATTTTAATAAATCTATTTTAATAATTTTTAGCTCAATTACAATTTTTACCCAAGTTTTGAAATTGTGGAGAAATTGAATGAAAATAAAAAGTTCGGCTTAAATCTGTAATTACGTTAACGATCTAATGGACGGTGAGTGGGGTAGGGTGGTACGTGTTGGACGGAGATGGATATACGGGTGGTTTACGGTAAATAGTCGTTATCTGGGTGGTTTCTGGCAATATGGCCTATTGTACGGGTGATTTTCGGTAATTAACCCATATAACTATACCATGTGACAAAAATATTAACAACACAAACATGAAGTATTAAACCAATGGTAATTCATGCCTTTCGTGACAAAAATATACACTTCTCTGACATTTTAATTGTTCATTTCACTAATATAACTATATCATGTGACAAAAATATTAACAACACTGACATGAAGTATTCAACCAATGGTAATTCGTGCAATTCGTGCAATTGTGAGAAAAATCAAAACTTATCTGACATTCTCATTGTTTATTGCGACAATAAAACTTAATAAATAGTACAGTCAGTCTACATACAGGGTTTCCACAGGTTTATAAAATAGACATAAAGTTTTTACAAGTTTATGAGTTACTATCCCCGTTTCTACTATAAGGGTCGTTTTTTACACAATTTTTTCAACAAAATCAATCCGTTCGCTGCGTTTAAATTCAGTTAATTTCAGGTGAAAAGAGACAAAATTTAGGGGGATAGAATTCATGACAAGTATATCAATCGATAAAAATCAACCCAATGAACAACACAAATAAACTGAAATAATAGATGTTTTGGCAGAAGAAAAATCATAAGAAGCAATATCTCAACCCTCGCGATACTTGAAGCAACCCTAAAACGGCGTTGATTGGCATTGTCATCGTTGTTGAGGTGAAAATCAACCCAATGAAGCAACCCTAAAACCCTAACATAGGAGTAAGCAAAAATGGCTGCAACCCTAAAACGAAAGACGTGAAACAAGGCAACTTGAATGGAGTAGAAACATGAGGAAAACATACCTCGAAGGCTCGATCGAGATAGAAAGAAGAGGAAGAGATATCAGAAGCGCGAGCCAACGGCATTGAATGTCGTCGTCGGTGGACCTGCAAACTGGCATCGTCGGAGAAGGAAGAATCGAAAGCGCGAGCCAACGGCATTGAATGACGTCGTCGGTGGAGTTACAAACTGGCGCCGTCAGAGGAGGAAACATCGCGAGGAACCAGAGGAACAAGGCAACGTCGGTGGACCTTCGAACTAGAGGAAAAATCGCGACGAACCATAGGAGAAAGTCTTCAATTTCAGTTTGGAATAAAATTCGTTTGCATGATTACAAACTTTGTGCACCAGATATATATTAAAATGTGCAACAAAAATTAACGTATGTGCACCAGAGTTTTTTGAGTCCTTACTTGGAAAAATAGATGAGTTTTTTTATTATTATTATGTTGCAATAAAGATGAATGTGACTTAGACTAGGAATTGAGTCCTTACAGTAAGGATGTTTGTGCATCAAAGAACTATCTATGTGTATGTTATATTGTAGGATCATGATTGTTAGATAATAACTTAAGGAACTCAGAATATCGATTCTAAGTTCCCTTCACAACGGAAATAAACAATCAAACAAATGACAAGTTTCTTATAGTGGAAACCTTTGATTGCCAACTAGCAATCCAGGATAAAAACCACTACCTTTCTTTCGAAAGGATTTCAAGGTCTACTTCTTGATTTCTTATCTCTTTTGGTTATAGCTTATCCTAGGAACAAATACACAGTTTTTTTGCCTTACACACAGTTAGGTCATCCTAGATAACTTAACACAATCAATAATCAATCCAAGAAATAGACCTTCGCACCTAGGAACTATCACTTACAGTCACAGGAACTTAGCACTCAGCTCTTCTATTCCTTGACTGGTTCCTCTTGATCTCGGTTTGCTTTGATGATCTTGTTTGAAGGTTCACACTGGATATTTGCTAATGTGTGTGAGTCGTATATCAGTACTTGAAGATAACCCTTGAGTTAGTCTTCCTTTTATAGAGGATTCTTTGTAGCTTAATCTTCTCTGGGTTCCACAGATTGAGCTTGCCCTAGGATAAGTGGTTCTCCTTGGTCCACGTTGTTCTTGGCATGTGCAAACAACCTAGGCAGCTCAGAATCCTTCTAGGTTAGTCAACCTCTTCAGCCAAGTCGTTCTCCAGCTTTCTTTGTCCGAGGTTCAACACTCTGGGCGCTTGGGAACTGACTTCTGGACAGCGACAAGTTCCATGTCCTGTCGCTTTCACCTTTCTCTGTCCGAGGTTCGGTGTTCTAGGTGTCTTGTTGTTTTGCTCTGGACATTGGCAGGCTTTTGGAAGCTTCCCACAAGTCATTTTCGACTTCCTTTTGTCCGAGGTTGGTGTTCCCAGATTTCTCAGGAATCGCAACCTCGCATGCTACGTTTCTGGGCACACCTGGGTTCCTTCCTTTGTCTTGTTCCTTTGGTTCTCTTGTCCTGTTTGGCTTTCTTGCTTTCGGTATATTCCTGTGGTTCCTTAAAGCACATCTTTGAGATAAAATATTAGTATCATAATATTTGTCATCTTCAAAAGTAGAGAAACTGAGGAAAGGAACTCTCAGGGGAACTGGAGTTCCAGAGTTCCGTTTCCTAACAATTTCCCCCTTTTTGATGATGACAAATACAAGGAACCTGGCAACATAATAGGAACATGAAATTCATGAGAACAGTTGAGCTAAGGGATTTTCAACTTTAAAAAAAAATATTGATAGAACATTCAATAGTTGCAAATTCCCCCTAAGCAAATGAACTGAGTTATTCAAGTCCCCCCTAAGAAGTAGAACGGGTTTAGAGTTCCTATAAGTCCAGTAGTTCCAATAATTCAAGGTTCCTATCCATTCTTCCCCCTTTTGACATCATCGAAAAGATCAAGTTACTTATCAAGTATAGGATATCAATGTGAAATAAACAATTTGCGTTAAACCCATGACAGTGACCATAATAGAAACTTAAGGCAAAGATGAATGATGCATTAGAAACATTACCATAAGAGTTCATTAATCATTAAAATCAAGTACATTGCCCAGAGATGCATAGTGGAAAGAGAAACAAAAGAGCACAACCAACTTGACATTAGACAAAAATAAGGATAGAAGAGGGGAGTAGGACCCTAGGGAACTACTAGCACACTGTGATGTTATAGCACTGGGAACTAGGAGAGATGTTCCTATGGCAGCGTAGTGGCCTCCTCTTCAGTTTCCTTCTTTTATGCAGTTCCTTCATCTTGGCCTATTGTCATCTTATCGGCCTGATTACCTCCAATTGAGCAAGGTTAAGATTGAGGTTTTTCTTGGCCATTTGAGGAGCTTTGTGTTTTGAAAGAGACAGGTGAACATGAGATTGAGAGAAGGCGTGAGAGAACAGAGTGCTCGGCTCAATCAAACAGGAAACCTTAAATAACCCTTGAGCAATTATGGAGCCGTTGAGAATCAAGCCATTGGAGATATTTCTGGGAAGTCTGAAGAGTTGAAACGGCTAATTTTCTTGAAGCTTTTGCGCCTTTGCAACGGTCACAAATTCAAAGATTAGATGCTCAAAAATGGCAACTGTTCAAGGCTGAGAAGACGTCTCTGACGCTGTGAGATTTGCCATAAATACTGTCTTGGGAGGAGCAATTCTCTTACTAGCCGTTTAAGGGATAGCCCATCCTAGTTCCTTTCTGGCGATATTTTCAGTGTGCTAGAGGGATATATGGGAACTTTGATGTGGGTTTAAAAGCATGGAACCAAAAAGTACGTTCCCATACAAGGAATCAAGGAAGGCCATTTATCGCATTACACACTAGTTCCTAGAGAGGGTTAAGAAGAGGATCATAGGGAAATAGATTGTGTAATGAGGCAAGGGAGGGTCATAGTACACAATCATCATTTCGGCTTGTATTGTTGGGTTAGAAAGATGATCAGATTGTGACTTTTGAGCCAACAAAGAAGCTTGGACAATGATTGAATTTTAATAAGAGATGAACAACCAAGGAGAAGAACTAGAAAAATTTGTCAAAGCCTTTTGAGAAACCATTATGAATATGAGGGTCTAACGCAAGAGAAATGACACAAAGATTCCAAGATAAAGACAAGTAAAGAGTTCTGAACTAGTCAATCAAGGGAACTGGAGAGAAACTTTAAACTAAAGGAACTGCTAGTTTATAGGAATCATTCCCAGTTCTAATCTAAGGTTCTCGAAGGGAACTCTATTCAAGGCTTTGGTGAATATATCTGCAATTTGATCTTCAGTTCTACAAAATTCCATAATGATGTTTCCTTTCTCAACATGATCTCTAAGAAAATGATGTCTTATGTCAATATGCTTGGTCCTAGTGTGATGCACAGGATTCTTAGAAATGTTTATAGCACTAGTGTTATCACAAAGAATAGTAAGAGGGCCATAAGACATACCAAAGTCTGTGAGTTATTGCTTTAGCCAGAGAAGTTGGGAACAACAGGAGGCAGCCGCAATGTACTCGAATTCTGTGGTGGAGAGGGAGACTGAGACTTGTTTCTTTGATCCCCATGACACAAGGCAAGGGCCTAGGAACTGTGCCATTCCAGAGGTGCTCTTTCTATCCACCAAGTATCCAACATAATCAGCATCAGTGAAACCTATAATCTCAAAGGGACATTCTTTGGGGTACCAAATGCAGAGTGAGTCAGTTCCCTTGAGATATCGAAGTATTCTCTTCACAACAGCCAAGTGGATTTCTCTTGGACGAGATTGGAACCTAGCACACAAACCAACAGCAAAAACAATGTCTGGTCGACTAGCGGTTAGGTACATGAGTGAGCCTATCATACCTCTATAGAGCTTCTCCTCCACTAGAGGACTCGAATGGTCCTTATCCAAGTGGGCAATGGTGGATATGGGAGTGGAGAGAGGCTTGCATGAATCCATTTTGAACTTCTTCAGTAGTTCCCTGACATACTTCTGTTGGTGGATTTGAATACCCTCTTCCTTTTGAGTGATTTGTAATCCGAGGAAGAAGGTGAGTTCCCCAATTAGGCTCATTTCAAACTCACTGCTCATCAAGTCTTTGAACTTGTCTACAAGGGACAGGTTGGTGGAACCAAAGATAATATCATCGACATAGATTTGAACCACCAAGATGTTACCTTCTTCTTCTAGGATGAAGAGAGTTTTGTCAATAACTCCACGCCTGTAGCCGTTTGAGAGTAGGAATTGGGCAAGACGATCATACCAAGCTCTGAGAGCTTGCTTGAGGCCATACAATGCTTTGTCTAGAAAGTAGACATGGTCTGGATGATCATCATTTTCAAATCCAGGTGGTTGCTTGACATAGACTTCTTCTTGAAGAATTCCATTGAGGAAGGCCATCTTTACATCCATTTGGAACAACTTGAACCCTTTGTGTGATGCGAAAGCAATTAACATCCTTATTGCTTCAATCCTTGCCACTGGAGCATAGGTTTCATCATAGTCGATGCCTTCTTGTTGATTGTATCCTTGAGCAACAAGTCTTGCTTTGTTCCTTATCATAGCTCCTATGTCGTCTAGCTTGTTTCTGTAAACCCATCTAGTTCCTATGATGTGTTTATCCTTGGGGCGAGGAACTAGATGCCATACTTTGTTCCTTTCAAATTGATGAAGCTCTTCTTGCATAGCTTGGATCCAGTCGGCATCCTTCAGTGCCTCACCTATGTTCTTTGGTTTCACAATAGATAGAAAGGCATTGAAGGCAAAGAAGGTTAAATGTTCGTACCTGACTGGAGGCTTGACGACTCTTCTTTCTCTGTTGGGAGCTAGGGCATTTGATATGGAGACATTTTGATTTGAGCATTCAGCTTCCTGGTTAGGATCTCCTTCTCCATTGAGCATTATGTGAGAAGATGAGTCATCGAATTCTCCACAGATGTTGTCATCATTTTCATGGTTCCCAGAGATGGATTGTTGTTCATTATCCATGGGAACTGGTGGAGGAGCCATTGGAGGGTTCCGAGCAGCAGGACAGGAACTGGGTGGAGTGACATCTTTATCTGGATCTTCTTGATATGACTTGGGAAACGGGTCTTCAAAGGAATTGGTGGTGTTCTGCACAATCTTTCCAAGTGATTTTTCATTAAAAATAACATGAACACTTTCTTCTACCTTTTTAGTCCTTTTGTTGAAGACTTTGTACGCCTTGCTACCCGAGGCATATCCGATGAAGATTCCTTCATCACTTCTTGGGTCGAATTTGCCAAGATTGTCCTTCCCATTGTTGTGCACAAAGCACTTGCATCCGAACACCCTCAGATGTGAGATGTTGGGAACTCTTCCTCTTAGGAGCTCATAGGGTGTCTTTTCTGTGATTGGGCGAAGCATGGCTCGATTGATGATGTAGCAAGCTGTGTTGATCGCCTCAGCCCAAAATGATTGAGAGAGTCCACTTGAGATCAGCATAGTCCGAGCCATGTCTTCCAAAGTTATGTTCTTCCTTTCCACTACTCCATTTTGTTGAGGAGTGTATGGTGCAGAGAAGTTGTGATCAATTCCATGCTCACTGCAAAAGGTTAGAAATTCTCCATTTTCGAATTCGGTACCATGGTCAGACCGAATAGCATTGAGTGAACAATCAAGAGATTTTTCTAACAAGGGAACCAGATCTTTAAAGCGGTCAATAACTTCACTCTTAGATTTAATAAAGATGGTCCAAGTAAAGCGAGAGAAGTCATCGACAAGAACAAAGATATACCTGTTCCCTCCTAGGCTCTAAACTCTCATGGGTCCACACAGATCCATGTGGATGAGTTCAAGAGGCCTTGAGGTACTTACCATGTTTTTGGACTTGAAGGAACTACGAGCCTATTTCCCTTTTACACAGTCAGAGCACAATTCCTTAGATGTGTCACTTAGCTTTGACAGCCCTCTGACTAGCTCCTTTGAGTGTAGCTTTTGAATCAGCTTGGTGCTAGCATGACCGAGGCGTTGATGCCACAAATCAGCTTGGTCATTCACAGTTGAGAGACAAAGTTTCTCCTTGGGAACAAAGGATGGATCAATTATGTAGACATTGTTGAATCTTTTCCCTTTTAGGATGATTTGTCCCGAGGAGTCAAGGACTGAACATTAGTTTGATCTGAATCTAACTTCATTGTCTCCTTGATCACATAGTTGTGACACACTTATTAGGTCAAAACCAAGATTATCAACAAGGTGAACTTTGTTTACCTAAATGTGATCGTTGAGTTTCACAGTTCCTATTCCACAGATTTTCCCTTTGCTTTTGTCTCCAAAGGATATGTTCCCTCCTTGGAGAGGTTGAAGAGAGGTCATTTGATTTCTTCTTCCAGTCATATGACATGAGCAACCACTGTCGATGTACCATAGTTGAGGTTGCCTCTCTTCTTTCTGCACATAAGGGAACTAAGATTTCTGAACCCAGCGAAGCTTGGCTTTACTGGGGGGATTAGCATTGCGAGTCTGTGAATAACCAGGGAACTGGTTCCTTTCATGGTAATGAGTACTTTTCTCCTTTTCAAAGTTCATTTTCTTAGCACAATCAGTGTTGTAATGACGATTCTTACCACAGTAGGTACACAAACGATTGTAAACAACATGTCCATATTTTCCATTTCCTGGCCTAAAAGGTTTTTCAGTTTTCCTTTTGTTAAAATCAACATTGTTTCTAACCTTGCTATGGGCCATGTCAATATATCTTTTGTGAGCAAAGGAATTGGTGAACCATTGGTTTTCAGGAACCATCTTTTCTTTTCCCTTAGGTTCCTTCTTAGGACTTTGAGAACTTTCATTTAGACGTTTGGCAACCTCAGCCTTGTTCTCAAGAACCATGATCTTCTCTGATAGGAATTGATTCCTATCACGAGAAGTGGCAAGAGCAGTACTGAGGTTCTCATTCATCTCAACAAGTTCTCGCCTAGCCTTTTCATTTTCAGCATCATTGTTCCCTTTGTTGTTGACATATCCTATTCCATGACGTTGTCTCACAAAAACAGTTTGATTTATCGTTTTTTCATTAATAGAATCAGTGAGAATGTCTAATCTATCAATTATGGATTGAAGCATGTCATTTCCAGGTAAGTTAGCATGCAAGGAAACTTTGACAGAATCTATGCTAGTTTCATCACAAGATTTGCAAGTTTTAAGGTGACTAGCATGCACATTCCTAATATCAATGAGTTTGGAGTGAGTTGCAGCTAGGTCTTTCTCAGTTTCATCAAGTTTCTTACTCTAAACAGAATTCTCAACAGTCAAGCAAGCAATTTCATCTTCACAATCATCAAGTTTATGTTGAAGGGAACTGGTTTCCTTTCCTAGTTTCTTTATGATCTTAAGAAGTTGTTTCTTATCACAATCAGCTAGGGATTTTAAGAGATCGTCAGAAGTTACCTCAAGGTCTTCTGAGTCGCTTGAGTCTCCTTTTTCCATGAGACATCTTCCTCCAAAGAAGCCACTCAGATCCAGTTCCTCATCTGAGTCTTCTCCCCATGAGGCTACGAGAGCCTTCTTTTTCTGAGGTCTTTCTTCTTCCTTGGAGTCTTCCTTATTGGGACAGTTCTTAGCATAGTGTCCCTTTTCTTTGCACTCGTAACAAGAGACTTCTTTGAGATCTCTTTTGGGTCCATTGTGGGAGGAACTGCCCTTTTGGAACCTTCCCTTCACAAAGAATTTTTTGATATTCTTTGAGAAGAGGGCTGTTAGCTCGTCCTCTTCTTCTTCCAGGTCTGAGTTCTCTTGCTCCATCTCGAGCCTGGAGAAGGCTTTGGAGATCTTAAGGGAGATTCCTTTCTCCAGTTTCTTGTCGGCATTGGCCTTGGTGTGCTCTCCTTCTTCAACCTCCGGTTTCCCTATGACTTGGGTCAAGGGAAGGGATTGGATGCCTGGAGTGTTCTTCATGATTCCCTTGAGAAGGGTGAACTTGGAGTTGAGTACATTGATGACCACTAGGGACTTGGAAACTTCATCCAGATCGACTCCCGCCACTGTCAACTTTCCAATCAATCTGTTGAAGCGGGAGTAGTACTCTGAGATGGTCTCAGTTTCCATCATTTTGAAGGTGTGGTATTCTCCTTCCAAAGCAAACTTTCTGCTTTGCTTTAGTTCCTCACTTCCTTCATGCATCTCCTTGAGAGCTTTCCACATCTCCTTGGCCGTCTTGATGCCTATGACCTTGTCCATGTCCTCTCTGTCCAATCCATTGAGGATGAACTGCCTGGCCTTGGCATTCTTCTCCATGATGACATAGTGTTCTGGTTTCCAGTCTTCTTCCTTCATGGTGAGATCGACATGGCCATCTCCATTTTCGACTATCCTCCAGCATTGGTAGTCGTTGGTCTTGATGTGGCTTTCCATGCACTTTTCCCACCATGTTTCTTATCCTTTCTTTCGGAGATGTGGCTTGTTGGTGGAGATTCCGAGCTCAAACTTGCTTGGTTGAGACATGATCTGCAAACTTAACAAAGATCTAGAGCTTTTCCTGCTCTGATACCAATTGTAGGATCGTGATTGTTAGATAATAACTTAAGGAACTCAGAATATTGATTCTAAGTTCCCTTCGCAGCGGAAATAAACAATCAAACAAATGACAAGTTCCTTATAGTGGAAACCTTTGATTGCCAACTAGCAATCCAGGATAAAAACCACTACCTTTCTTTCGAAAGGATTTCAAGGTCTACTTCTTGATTTCTTATCTCTTTTGGTTACAGCTTATCCTAGGAACAAACACACAGTTTCTTTGCCTTACACACAGTTAGGCAATCCTAGATAACTTAACACAGTCAATAATCAATCCAAGAAACAGACCTTTGCACCTAGGAACTATCACTTACAGTCACAGGAACTTAGCACTCAGCTCTTCTATTCCTTGACTGGTTCCTCTTGATCTCGGTTTGCTTTGATGATCTTGTTTAAAGGTTCACACTGGATATTTGCTAATGTGTGTGAGTCGTATTTCAGTGCTTGAAGATAACCCTTGAGTTAGTCTTCCTTTTATAGAGGATTCTTCACAGCTTAATCTTCTCTGGGTTCCACAGATTGAGCTTGCCCTAGGATAAGTGGTTATCCTTGGTCCACATTGTTCTTGGCATGTGCAAACAACCTAGGCAGCTCAGAATCCTTCTAGGTTAGTCAACCTCTTCAGCCAAGTCGTTCTCCAGCTTCCTTTGTCCGAGGTTCAACACTCTGGGCGCTTGGGAACTGACTTCTGGACAGCGACAGGTTCCATGTCCTGTCGCTTTCACCTTTCTCTGTCCGAGGTTCGGCGTTCTAGGTGTCTTGTTATTTTGCTCTGGACATTGGCAGGCTTTTGGAAGCTTCCCACAAGTCGTTTTCGACTTCCTTTTGTCCGAGGTTGGTGTTCCCAGATTTCTCGGGAATCGCAACCTCGCATGCTACGTTTCTGGGCACACCTGGGTTCCTCTGGGTTCCTTCCTTTGTCTTGTTCATTTGGTTCTCTTGTCCTGTTGGCTTTCTTGCCTTCGGTATATTCTTGTGGTTCCTTAAAACACATATTTGAGATAAAACATTAGTATCATAATATTTGTCATCTTCAAAAGTAGAGAAACTGAGAAAAGGAACTCTCAGGGGAACTGGAGTTCCAGAGTTCTGTTTCCTAACATATACCATTATCCGTATATGTGCATCACATTTCCAGTGTTTGTGCAACAAATTTTCTTGTGTTTGTGCATCGTATTCCACATGTTTGTGCATTCCATTCTCATGTATTTGTTTATCACAATATTTTGTTGTAATATAAAGTGTGCATGACATTCCAATGTGTAATTTTGTGCATAACAGTTATGTTACTATATGCACCACATTTCATCCATTTGTGCATCAAAGACTTATCTATTTGTACGTGTAGTGTTATACGTATATATGCATCACATTTGATGTGTTTTGTGCATCATATTTTACATGTTTGTGCATTATATTTCCATGTATTTGTGCTTCACAATATGTTAAGTATGTGCTTTTGTTTTAATATAAAGTGTGCATGTGTTGGAACAATGTCAATCTCTCTGGTTTTGATGATGATAAACACCATTAGTAGGGATGACAATTTCACTCACACCCGAAGGGCACCCGAAAAAACCGGCACGAAAAAATGGGCAAAACCCCAAAAAAAAAATGGGTGAAAATCGGGTTTCGGGTGATGGACCGGATCGGATTCTGGTGACTGCTTTCATCCACCCGACCCGACCACCAAACCGGTCACCCGCTATATATAATGTTTTTAGAAAAAAAAACCTATAAAACCTAGTATATAATAAACCCTAATGTTCTTCTATCTGCATGTCGCTCATCTCCTTCATTTCGTTCTACAATTCTCCACTCCAACTCAACTCCCCCGTCTCTCCTCCAGTCCTCCATCTCATCCCCCTCGCGGCTCACCGGATCTACCCTCTCCAACTTGTCCGCTCTCCAGATCTCCGGCTCCTCCTCCCGCCTTCTTGCAGCGCCGGATCTGCCTTCTCCGAGCTCCGTCGGCGTCGTTCTCCAGCTTGTTGATCCTCCCTTCTCCGGCGTGGCTCTCCAGCTCCTTCCCTCGCCTCCGCGAAGCGCCGCCAGCACGACTCCCCTAGGAGGTCTCTAACCGAGTGTTCCCTAGCTTTTCATTTTGTGTAGACTAATGCTAACAAGAACAATTGTGAATCTGTGATAGATTTTAATGCTTAATGGCTTTGTGCTATCAGGAACACTGTTGGCTATATTTTTTTATTTTAACACTTAATGCTAACATGTACATTGTTGCCTTTTTGTTAAACTTAGAACTTCCTTCAGAAATTTCATATTGCATGAAGATCTAACTGTCTAGGTTCTTAACTGTGCAGTAATTAGTCAGAGCATGTTTATCCCTCTCTTTTTGAGTCTCATGGAAGGGTTTTTGTTTTTGTTTTTAAATTAAAATAATCAAATTGGATGGAAGGCCGAGTGGTTGGGTCTCATGAAATATGCGAAAATGGAGGGGCAACATGATATTCTTCTATATTATTAATTTTGAAGACTTAGGCTTTTGCTGCTCCAATAGAAAAAAAAAAGGGAAACAACACCCAATACCCCATTTTCATATAGGCTTGGCAAAATTATCCTATCCCTTTTAGTTTTTGCAAATCTATCCCAAAGACTTTTTTTCCCTTGTTTTTTACAATTATACCCCACAAATAAAAAGATAAACTAAAATCCGAATTTTCTTTTTCTTTTGAAAAAATAAATATAACATAACAATAAAATAATAAAACAGTTTCAATTTTAAAAATTTAAACTTAAATAAAATTTGATTAAAATTTCAAAATCTAAAATTTTCATTTTTCAAAATTTTTATCTGGTTCTCTTTTCAATTGATTTAGAACCCTAAAATTTCTCATCTCAAGCACGAGCCCTATCAAATTTTCTACAATTTATGCCTCCTCTCACGACTCCATCTCCTCAAATCCTCAATTCATCTTCCGCCGCTTCCGAAATCGCCTCCCAATCCAACGAGCGGCCGACGGAGAGACGAATTCGCTCCCCCTCATGCCTCCTCCGCCGTCGGAGAAGCTTCTGGACCCTCTGATTCCACCGCCGACAAACATCTCACACCTTGTATTCGGCATTGCCGCCTCCTTCAAGCTCTGGTCGAAGCGGAGAGAATACCTAAAAATCTGGTACAAGCCGGAGTCCGGCATGAGAGGCGCCGTCTGGAGCGTTTGGCGGGGGAGGGTTTGCGATTAGTTATCCGTTGGCGGTGGCGCTCAGGTCGGATGATTGGTTCTCACCAAGGAGCTTCGTCCGGCGATATCTGAGCGCAAGGTATGAATTCGTCCTCCTTCCAGCTTGTATTCTAGGTTTAATTTTGTTTTATTTTTCGAATTTGGGCTATAATTTGTTACAGGTTGGTGTAATGGAGGTGGCTTGCTTTGATTTATGCTCAGTTCTAGGGCATTTTGTATTGGATATCCTTTTGTTAAAGGGTCACTTGTGTTGAATTTGTTTGTTGTTCTTAAAGAGGAGTTATTTGAATTTTTGAATCTGCAGCTTGAGACTGATTTGCAAGTAGATAGAAGTAAGCCTCTTATTTATATTTCTTACATCTATATTTATCTATGCTATTTGCTGTTTACTTGTTCTTGGATGCCAACTGGGAAAGTGTTCTTGTTAGTGACTAGCTCTTGTTCTTGTCTGTGTTTAGATTTAACTCTTGATTAGCATATTCTTGGATATTGTTCATCCATTCAACACACCATCATCCTGTCAGTAGGATCTGCAGCTCATACTAGTAATTCCTAATCCATATTACACCAACACAAAATGAAAATAGTGCAGCAGGTAGTCATCTATGATTTAACATGTTTCTTTGCTTTAAAATATGTATACTAAGCATAATTTTCATCATCCACTGTCAGAATCAGCTGAATTGTGTTTTTGGTATTGAACAGACAAGGTACTCTGGTGTTGGAGCGGCCATTGAGTACGCCGTCTTGCATCTCAAGGTGCACTACATATACATGGCCTTGTAGATCCTACATTTCCTAATTAGTTGTTAGAAGCATCTGGTTGAACCAGCAGAAAATCATGATTGTTACAGGTTGAGAACATTGGTATGATTGGACACAGTGCTTGTGGTGGAATCAAGGGGCTTATGTCCCTCCCAGAAGATCTCTCTGAGTCCACGTAAGTATCTAGCACACTAGTTTCAATTGTCTTTATTCTAGAATTTGACCTCCAAGGATCTAGAACTATCCTGTCATATAATGATAACTATCCTGTCATAATTTTTCAGGGTGGACAATTTTAGTGAATTAGAACAATTTCATTAATGAAGTAATTAAGCATATAGAACTATCCTGTCATATAATGAGAACTATCTTGTCACCATTCATGAACCTTGCATTTAACTTCAAAACAGCTTTTCGGACACTTTTATTAATGGAAAGTCAAAATGCAGGTTGGAGCAGATTATCTTCGAAAGACCATAATTTAGAAGCATTTGGCTCTTGTTTTAATACATGTTCTTCCTGCACTCCAGATTATCTTCGAAAGATCATAATGCAGGGAAGATCATCCAAATCAACCAAGGTTGGGGATATCATGACTGAAGAGGTACGTCTGTTTTGATATGTGATTTGGCTGTACTTAGATGTATCCTTATTAGTTAGCTATGTTTCTAATAAATTACCTTCTGTAAATCCGTGACTGCAGAACAAGCTGATTACAGTGTCGCCAAGCACTAAGGTTCTTAAGGCAATGCAGTTGATGACAGGTCTGTTTTTATCACTAACAACTTATCTAGCTTGAAAAACAAACTTGTACACATATGAAACTACTATGTGTTTCTATGGCAGATAACTGCATTAGACACATCCCAGTGATCAATGACAAGGGCATGATAGGTATGGTGTCCATTGGAGACGTGGTTCGTGTTGTGGTTAGCGAGCATAGGGAGGAGTTGAACCGCTTGAATGCCTTCATTCAAGGAGGCTACTAAGATGATGATGACGACTATGAAAACCACCTGTTTTCCTTTTTTCTTTGGATAATGAGAAGCAAACTGGGTGTTTGTAAATATGTTGCACCTTACTTTTTGCATGCCTGAATCTTGTGATTTGGTGTGCCGTTGGTTGTGTTTGTGTATTGCTAGCCGGTTTATGAACCGGATGCTAATAAGACCAAAATTGCCTTGTTCAAACTTGCTTTCTTGATGGTTAATTTCATTATATGGTTTAGCTACAAAATTTTATATTTTTGTCACATGGTACAATTGCATGAATCATCATTGGACGAATATTTCTTATCACTGGTGTTCATATTTTTGTCACATGGTATATTTGTACTGTTGGAATGAGCAATTAAAATGTTAGAGAAATTTATATCTTTCATACTATCAACATTAAACTCTTGTCATCCATTAAAAATTTTATTGTCAATTTTAACGAAATAAATGTCACCAATGAAATTCATTCTACCTATACACAACATATGTCAAAAGAATGAAATCTAAGCATGAACTACTAAACAAATTAATTATCAAAGAACTTATGTATTATATCAACATATAAGTGATAGGGTTTTTTTGTCAAAATGTATAATACCTATAAACAACATATGGTAGTTAAGTTCTAGTCACCAAGCATACGTGACAAGCTTACTTATATAGCATGACAGGATACGTACCATTTAAGTGTCATTTCATACTCGATCAATAAAGATGTTAAGGTCTTTAAAAATGGCAGTTATGTGCGTGCAAGTTAAATGAAAGTTACATGGCATTTAAAAGGCAGTTAAATGGAAGTTACATGACAGTTAAGCAATTAAATGACAGTTAGGCAATTGTGTTAAAAATGGAAGGAACATTTAAAAGGCAGTTAAATGGAAGTTACATGGCAGTTAAGCATGACAAAATGAATGTAAGAGGGATGTGGGATGTCAGTTAAAGTACTGACATGGGGGATTTTCTTCCTATGTGATACGGACCGGCACTCATATTGGTCGGTAGGATTATCTCAAACTATATTGAATCTGTCATGATATATATGGAATTATGACAGGATTGTGTCATATCAATTTAACCCAAACTAGTCCATATTGAACCCGTCAGGATATATATGGAATCATGACAGAATTGTGTTAAATTTTATGAATGCGCGAACACGAATATCTGAAATATCATTAACGAAGAAAATTACATTAACTATTTTCGACTAAATATCAATTCAACCAAACCAATTCCAACCACACAAATTATGTTAACTACTTTGAAACCATATTGACCATGACTTGCTTCTGTCTTCGAAGAAAAAAGAAAGCTCGCAAAAAAAGTCATAAGCAAATTACATTAAACTTTATGGTAATATGTGTAATATACAAATATCTAGTACTTTATAAAGCATGTTAGTTATTTTCATTTTATGTAATATAGTACTTTATGATAATGTCGTGTAATTTCAAACCATATTAAAGACGACAGGACAGGTCAGTGAGTATGACGGAAATGGTTATGCATTTTCTTCCTATTTTAATCATTCTCTTATTCTTCCTATGTGATACAGACCGACACTCATATTGGTCGGTAGGATTATCTCAAACCATATTGAATCTGTCATGATATATATGGAATTATGACAGGATTGTGTCATATCAATTTAACCCAAACTAGTCCATATTGAACCCGTCAGGATATATATGGAATCATGACATGATTGTGTTAAATTCTATGAATGCGCAAAAACAAATATGCGAAATATCATTAACGAAGAAAATTACATTAACTATTTTCGACTAAATATCAATTCAACCAAACCAATTCCAACCACACAAATTATGTTAACTACTTTGAAACCATATTGACCATGACTTGCTTCTGTCTTGGAAGAAAAAAGAAAGCTCGCAAAAAAAGTCATAAGCAAATTACATTAAACTTTATGGTAATATGTGTAATATACAAATATCTAGTACTTTATAAAGCATGTTACTTATTTTCATTTTATGTAATATAGTACTTTATGATAATGTCGCGTAATTTCAAACCATATTAAAGACGACAGGACAAGTCAGTGAGTATGACGGAAATGGTTATGCATTTTCTTCCTATTTTAATCATTCTCTTCTTCTTCCTATGTGATACGGACCGACACTCATATTGGTCGGTAGGATTATCTCAAACCATATTGAACCTGTCATGATATATATGTAATCATGACAGGATTGTGTCATATCAATTTAACCCAAACTAGTCCACATTGAACCCGTCAGGATATATATGGAATCATGACAGGATTGTGTTAAATTCTATGAATGCGCAAAAACAAATATGCGAAATATCATTAACGAAGAAAATTACATTAACTACTTTCGACTAAATATCAATTCAACC
The DNA here is from genome assembly GCA_027886185.1 of Rheum nobile. Lineage (NCBI taxonomy): Eukaryota > Viridiplantae > Streptophyta > Magnoliopsida > Caryophyllales > Polygonaceae > Rheum > Rheum nobile. Next base: position 271,376 of record WOAB01000207.1, on the reverse strand, counting down.
AAACCAATTCCAACAACACAAATTACATTAACTACTTTGAGACCATATTGACCATGACTTGCTTCTGTCTTCGAAGAAAAGAAAGTTCACAAGAAAAAGTCATAAGCAAATTACATTAAACTGTATGATAATGTGTGTAATATCTAGTACTTTATGAAGCATGTTATTTGTTTTCGTTTTATATAATATAATACTTTATGATAATGTCGCATAATTTCAAACCATATTAAAGATGACAGGAGAATTCGGTGAGTATGACAGGATTGGTTATGTATTTTCTTCCTATTTTAATCATTCTCTTCTTCTTCTCGTGTGATCTGGACTGCCACTCATGTTGGTCGGTAGGATTATTTCAAACCATATTGAACATGTCATGATATATATTGAATCATGACAGGATTGTCATCTTTAATACGGTTTGAAATTACGCAGCATTATCATAAAGTACTATATTATATAAAATGAAAATACATAACATGCTTCATAAAGTACTAGATATTATACATATTATCATAAAGTTTAATGTAATTTGCTTATGGCTTTTTATTGTGAACTTTCTTTTATTCGAAGACAGAAGCAAGTCATGGTCGATATGGTTTCAAAGTAGTTAATGTAATTTGTGTTGTTGGAATTGATTTAATTGATATTTAATCAAAAATAGTTAATGTAACTTTCTTCGTTAATGATATTTCTAATGAATGACAAGAGTTTAAGATTGATAGTATGAAAATATAAACTTTTCTGGCATTGTAATTGTTCATTCCAATAATACAAATATACCATATGACAAAATTGTTAAAACTAATCACTACAACACAGTCTTTAGTTGTCCTTGCAACACACAAATATACCATGTGACAATACAAATATACCATGTGACAAAATTGTTAAAACTTTAGTCTTTAGTTGTCCTTGTAAAAGCACTGGTAGATATATAATAAACAAGCAAGTAAAAGCATCTCAAACAAGAAAATTCTCATACTTTGATACAAATCTTCTATCATCAGCTTACAACATTCATGTCACTACTCAAAATCAGAATTTTCACACATCAACACTTAAACCAATTTAAACCAACACCCAAACCTGAAACCGCCTACCTGACTTCATTCATTTCTTCGCAACTTCAAACTCAGCAAACACTAATTCCTAGAAATCTCAATTTCAGTATACGCTTATGGTTTTCTTCTTTAGGATTCGTTCTACTTTGCTCCGATCGATCGATTCCCGGCCAGAATGGAAGCAGATCCAGAATGGAAGCAGATCGCAATCTAGGTTGCGGTGGCAACGGCGGCGCCGGAGATCGGTCCAAGGGAGCCGCTTCCGCCGCCGATCAACTCACGGAGGAGGAGAAGATGGAGAAGTTCTACGATCTGATCAGAAATTACAAGGAAGCTCGCAATCGCCAGAGGATCGGAAACAAAGATTGCCCGCGGGAGAGGAGGAAGAAGTTGACTCCATCACGCAGAGATTGACGGCGATGAGGAGGAGGAAGAAGTTGAAATTAGGAGATCGGAAACAGGGCTTGACGGCGATAAGGAGCTGAAGAGGAGGAAGAATTTGAAATTAGGAGATCGGGACCAGCCGAGCTGGATTCTGGCGTTCAAATGGGAGGATTTCACACAGAATGCTTCGACAGAGCACTGAATTTGACTCCATCACCGCCAAATTGAGACCTGGCCCCACCGCCACCGCTACCACCGCTCTAGCCGAAAGCAACCCCACCACCACCACTACCACCGCTTCGTTCGTCTGAGCCAAGTCCCGCCAAATCTGGTCTAGAAAACCTAGAACCAGATTTTGTGCTTTGGGAGGGAAATTTGGGAAAAGTTGGGTATTTGGGAGGGAAATTTGGGAGGGAATTTTGAGAGGGAAATTTGGGAGGGGATTTTGGGCGGGAAATTTGAGAGAGAAATAACAAACAATGTTTTTTTGCTTTTTGTTTCCTTTTTCTTTTCATGATTTTTTTTTATTTTACTTAATTTTTGAATTAAAAGAAAAAAATTAATATTTTGCAAAAATACCCCAAATGGGGTATATATGCAAAAAAAAGAGTCAAAGTGATATTTGTGCAAATCACTAATGGATTTGGGGTATATATGCAAATCCGTGAAAAAAATAGGGAAATAGCACCCAATACCCCATTTTCATATAGGCTTTGCAAAACTATCCTACCCCTTTTGGTTTTTGCAAATCTACCCCAAAGACTTTTTTTCCCTTGTTTTTTGCAATTATACCCCACAAATAAAAAGTTAAATGAAAATCTGACTTTTCCTTTTCTTTTCGAAAAGAAATTCTGACATGGCACTATTTTAATTGGAAAAAAAAAAGAAACCCCAAATCATTTTGAATTCCAAAATGAAATGTGAAAAATTTGCTACAGGTAAAAAAAACCCAAATCATTTCCTTTTCCTTTTCTCTCCCAAAGGTTTCCTCTTCGCCGACGGAATCTAGATTTATTTTTGTCGGCGAGATTCACCGATTCCGACGTGAAGCTTTCTCTTCCAAGTTTGTTTGCTTGAAACCCTTCTTCACCGTTCGAGGTAGCTTAAACCCTTCTTCACCGTTCGAGGTAGCTTAATCCCTTCATCGTCGCTTGAGCTCCGAGTAAGGCCCTTGCGATTCCGATTAAGGATCTTGCGATTCTGTCGCGATTCCGATTCATCTGCCTCTTCTGTCTATCTCCTTCGAGCCTTGTTGTTCGAGGTAGGTATGTCAAGTTTTTCAGAGTTCAAGTCATTTAACGCCATTTTAGGGTTGCTCCGTTGCTGTTCATTTGGTTTTTAGGGTTGATTCACTGTTGTTTGAGCTGAAATGAAGTGAGGAAGTGAGGTTGAATGCAGCGAATTGTATCAACCTGTGAAATCCGTGTTTGTAAAATGAGAATGTCAGATTATGTTTGTTTTTGTCACAATTGCAGGAATTACCATTGTATGAACATTTCTTGTCAGCGTTGATGAAATATTTGTCACATCGTATAGTGTTATTGTTGAAATGATTAATTTGATTGTCATGAATGTCAGATTATGTTGTGTTTTGAAATTCTAATGTTGTTATTTTCCTGACATTATAGCTCTCTTACTCTTGCAACTTCCTTGTCTTCTCGTGTGATCTGTACATCTGGGTATGTTGAGTTGAGTTAGGTGCTTAGAAAAAGCTTAAATGTTGATCTTTTTTGTTGTTTGTCTATCTCCCCCAGTGCAGCTGAAGTGGTGTAGTTCTTCATATTGAAACGGAGGAGATTAAAATGGGTAAAAGGGTAAATTTTGGTTAGCTCATTGTGTGTAGTTTTCCATAGTTGACATCCTGTCATGTTGTGTTTAAGTATATGTTCGTTTTGTATATATTGACCTTGTATAATTTATATATTTTTAGGGTCATTTATTGAGATTTGAAGGGAAAAAATTCATCGGCAGAGTCAACCAAAACTGTCGGCGTGAATTGCTGAATCTTATTGAGAAATGCCTCTCCCCTGTGGACTGGCAGAGGATAATAGATGGTCCATTTGGACCTACTGTGAAGATGGTTCGTCGACAGAACTTTTCATGCCAGCTTGTACATTACGTTTTATTCCGTCAAGTAGAAACGAGGAAGTTGTGGGAGACGTGGTATGACCTGCAAGGACAGCTGCTGCATTTTTCAATGAAGGAATTTGCACTTGTGACGGGGTTATGCTGTCACAGAATGAAAGATAATGAGCTGAACCCGGATAAAAATGCCGTGAAAGAGTTATTTGATGTACAGAATTTGACGTTGGGTGAGCTCGAGTCTTTATTTATGCGTACACAACTTGATAGCCCTTTGAAATATAAGATGGCGTTATTGATTATATTAGAGGGCGTCATTCTTAGGGTTGAGAAAAAAGTTCGCATAAGCACAGGTCATGTCAAATTATTGGCTGATATCGATCGATTCACGAAATTCCCATGGGGCAGGGTTAGCTACACTGAAACTCACCAGGGATTGAGTTCAACGGTGAAGAATAGATTGGAAACGGTTGAAACAAGCAGAGACTCAAGTGCAAGGTTGGGTTACAAACTCAAGGGGTTGCCAATGGCCTTTCAGGTAACATGACAGGATGTAATGTATATTGTTTTGAAGTTGGTATTGTAGTTACAATATATTGATGGTTTGGCTGTTCAGGTTTGGCTGTTTGAAGCTGTTAAACCAATTGCTTCAGCGTTTGCACATTTGGTGGATAAGGAGGCCTACCCACGCGGTCTACGATGGTCATCAGATTCACAACCTGATGCGACGGCTGTGGAGTCTTTCTTAGGGAAGTCCACATCCCGTTTTATTCCAAATGTGGTGTTGATAGAGGAAGAAGCTGAGGTGGAGGTCTTAAAAGAATGCAAATTTTATGGGGAAGTGAAGGACACTTACTTTGACAAGGCAGTTGAGAAATTCGAGCTAAGTAATAAGAGGTCTATCAATGATAGAAGAAAAGGAAAGAGTGATTCGGACTCTGCCCCTGCTACAAAGTCCTCAGGCCTGGATGCAAGACAAGTGATGTGCGCTATGAAAGAGCTTCATGAGCGTATGATTAATTTGGAAAACCAATTGGACGCAGGGTTTTGTGCTATGAATAAAACCTTGGGAATAATGCAACAGATGATCAAGGAGAAGGTATTCAACAAGTCAGGTTCAACAAATGATGAACAAGAGGAAGGGGAGGTAAGATAACTGTCAACAATCGTTATTAAGTTATGTTTGGGAACTTAGATATATATTTCGTGGAAGCTGAAGCATTTTTACTTGTGTAGAATAGTAATGTCATTTTGAAAAGGCAAAATGTCACTTTGTTAAACTTGAGATTGGCAGTTACTTGTATTTGTTGTCAGTTTAAGCCTTTTTTTTTACAGACATTATAACAAGAATGTCATAGTTAGTTAATAGAAAAAGGTAGTTTTATAAGATAGATGGATGCATAAAGCTCTGTTTTTGACAATCATTATAGAATGGTACACTTACTTATTATTCTTTTGAGTTAAATCTAAATTGTAATTTATTGAAGCAGAATGTTGTACATGGTCGTGATGAGGATGTCGAAATGGATAGAATGGGGGGGTCTGATTCAAATCCCCTATAGGATGACGATGATGAAGGTGCCACTAAAGTCGACAATGGCAATTTAGGATATATGGTTGTTTATCGAGAGCAAAAGGATGATGAAGATGGTGTAGTTCAGAGCGATGATGTTGAGGGTGCAATAGAAGATGAGGGGGAAAATGGAGAAACGATGACAAAAGAAGAAGACGATAAGAAAGAAGGAAAGCAAGTTGCAAGGAAGACTCGTTCAAAAAAGAAGAAGGATGATAAAGATGGTGCAGTTCAGAGAGATGATGTTGAGGGTGCAATAAAGGATGAGGGGAAAAGTATTTGCAAGGAAGGAAAAGTATTTACAAGAAAGACTCGCTCAGAAAAGAAGATGGGTGATGAAGATGGCGCAATTCAGAATGAGGCGAAAAATAAAAAAGGGAGGACAAGAGGAGTTGAGGTATGCATCAATAAATCTTCCTGACAGGATGGTCCCTCAGATCACCAACATGTTATTTATGAAAAAACTTATTTGCAGACGCTAAAACAAGCTGAGGTGGAAGGAGAGTCTACCAAAGAATCAATTTGACTCTCAACAAGAAAAAGCAGCTCAAAAAAAACAATTGATCATACAACTGATGAACTGAAGGACCATCCTGTCAGGAAGAGAGGACTGTCCAGAGAAGCCGATAATCCCAAACGATGCAAGGTTTCAACGCCCAAAGGATTTTCAAACATGAATAAATTGCAGCGTTGGTTAGACTCGAAGGAAAGGTTAGGAAGTTGTCCCTCCTGTCTTGATGATATGAACCTGTCTTGAAGATATGAATGCGTGTTTGAGGTGTTAATTAAACCATGTTATGATGCAGTGAGGAAATTGTTTCTCCAAGTGGAGAAAATCTACAGAGGGAGTTTTTTGAGCCATTGTTGCAACCAAAGGGGTGGCTGAAATCTAAGGTAAGCTTCTTTCAATTTTTATATAAATTATCGTGGCATGCAGCAAATTTCTGGTATGACATATATTTTTGGTTTGTAGCACTTGGACGAATGTATGTATTATCTTGGCTGTCGTGTGCGTGACAAACCAGTGGCAATATTGGACACCTGGTTTCAGCGTAATTTGGACAAGGAAATGAATAGATGGTTATCAGATAAGCAAAGTTATGTTGTTGATGGATCTAAGATGAGATACCTACGTGGGGAACTGCCTGCAATTTATGGGAAGGATTGGAAGGATGTGGATCGTATATACCTCCCCTTCAATTTCAAGAACAAACATTGGGTAGCTCTGGAGATACAACTTAGTAAATGGTGTGTCACTGTATACGATCCCGACGTCAATTTGTTCAAATTGTCGGAAGTCCATAGGCTCCTTGCAGAGTTGACATATATTCTTCCTGTCATGATAGCACAATATGAGCCTTTGGCAACAATTTATGAAGATAGGCGGGGAAATCCCCTAAATGTGACTCGTGTTCCTACATTGGAGAGAAACAAGAGAGGGTAAGTTGTTTACATAAATTGTTCATTTGTTTGTGTGAAATTGGTTATAATATCAGCAAACCAACTACATTTTTTACTTGTGTGCAGGGGCGATTGTGGCGTCTTCACGATCAAGTACATAGAAATGCTAAGTTTCGGACGTCAAAACATCGTGAACGTGGGTGACAAATTTGTGGATGAGTACAGAAAAAGGATAGCCGATAGTTTGTTCGATATGAACTGGTTTGACTAGTGGAGGATATGTTATTCACTTTCATGTAAGCTTCACTGTAGTTGGGATAGTGCTAGTGTTGTATGATTCCTTGTTGGGTGGTTTTCGCTAGAATTGACTTGTATTGTTGACAATAACTTGTGTTGAAATTGTTTTGGAAATCTAGCAAAATTGGTTGGTGCATTTCTTGTTCATAATTCCTGCCAGTGTTGTTCATAATTCCTGTCAGTGTTGTTTTGGAAATCTAGGGTAATTTCTACTTCGTTGTAGATGCATACTTCGTGTCAGTGTTGTTCATAATTCCTGCCAGTAAAGTTTCTTTGTAATTTGCGTACATATGTTTTTTGTCACATTGTATAATCCTATTGTCGGAAATATTATTTTGTAATATATTTGTTCACCGATTTGACCGTTTTAATCATATTTAATTTAGAATAAAAAGCGTAAGACATACACCGATTTACCTTTCTTCGAAGTTCGAATTCTCCCAAAAGCCCCTTCGTGTTTACCTTCCAAAATTCCCTCCACATTTCTTCTTTTTCCTTCCCAAGAAGGCGACTCTGCAAACATCCATCATTGTTATCAGACATTTTCTTCTTTCCCAGAAGGCGACTCTTCAACTCCTCCATCTTTCTCGATTTTTGCTTACTCTTGAAGTCCATCTCCACATTTTCTTACTTACTCCCTCCTCCATCTTTCTCCATTAACGCGTTACAAAAGAATCCTAGAAAATGGCAGTGCTTAGAGACCGTAAAGAATCGAGCCCAAAGAAGAGTGGAGAGAAAAGGAAGAGAAAAGAAGACGACAGCCAGGTTCGAAAGAAGAAGAAGCAGGGAGACGAAGTGCAGGCAAAAGGCGGAAAAACTTCTAACAGTTCCATAGGGAAAAAAGCCGCGAAGGGCAGGTCGAGGCCAAAAGCGAAACCAGTAGAGGGGAATAAACCCTTAATCTTTAAAAAGGATGTAAGTTGTCTAAATTTTTTTGTTTAGGGCTTAAAGTAATTTTTCAATTGTCTTGTCATCCATCTGAAATGGTTTACTTTGTATCAGAAGTGTTTTTTTAGGGTTTTATGTTTTTTTATCTGTCGTCTGAGGCTTCTGAAATGGTTCGATTGCGTTTGTTTATGGTTATTTTCATTTGGCTTGCAGATTAGGTACAGTTATTTCAGAGGTGAAACTTTCTACGGCAGAATTAACATCAACTGTAGGGTGCACTTTGTTCGTGAGATTGAAAACAAGTTGACACATGTGGATTGGCAACGGGTTTTGGATGGCCCATTTGGAAAAGTTTTGAAAATGTTACAGCATGTATCATTTTCTTCACAGACATTGCATGCAGTTCTATTTAAGCAACTTGAAACAAAAAAGAAGTGGGAGTCTTGGTATGAGGTGGCAGGAAAAGAGTTGAGGTTTTCGATTAAGGAGTTCTCTCTCATAACTGGATTGAATTGTGGTGAACTTCCATTTGTGGATACTAAAGCAGACGGGCTAGTAATGGAGCGTTTTTTTGGTAGTCCTGGTGGTCCTAAGACGACCATACAAGATGTTTACAACAGATTTAAAGAACATCGTGAATTGGACAACTATAAAATGAAATTGGCACTGTTGTTGATAGTTGAAGGTCTGTTGCTAGGAGGGGATAAGAAGAGGCTAGTGAAGCCGCTGTATGTTAGGCTGCTGGAGAATATGGATTACTTTTGGGATTATCCATGGGAAAGGGTTGCTTATGAAGAGCTTCACAAGTCACTGACCACAGCATTGGCCAAAAGGATGCAAACAGTAGAGAAGGCAAAGCTACTATCCGACACACCAAGAATTCCATATTCCATTCAAGGCATGCCAGTTGTGTTCCAGGTAGTTTTATTGCTTCAAATATTAATTACTTTATGCTATACTATGACAGGATATTTGAGTATTGGGTGACAGGATCGTGGTGAATATGCATGAAGTTTTTCTTGTTTGATTGACACTACATAGTAGTATTCCAACATACTTTTATTTGCATTCCAGATTGTTTTAGGGTGACCTGATCTAAATTTGTAATGGTTGAAATATGAATTACTGAATGTGTTTTATTTGCAGCATAGTAGTATACTTTATGCTATACTATGACAGGATATTTGAGTACTGGGTGACAGGATCATGGTGAATATGCAGGAAGTTTTTCTTGTTTGATTGACACTACATAGTAGTATTCCAACATACTTTTATTTGCATTCCAGATTGTTTTAGGGTGACCTGATCTAAATTATAGGGTGACAGGATAAAATGAAATAATGTATCTTAATTTGCTAATTCTCAAACCACTTGTTATTGTAGATATGGGTATGGGAAGCTGTGCCAACATTTGGTCTCCAATTTGCATCAAAGTTGAGTGAATCTGCAATGCCTCGAGGTCTTCGTTGGTTTTCAGATGACGCCCCTGAACATGGAGTGTTGGAGTTGTCTTTGGATGATCCTACACATGTGGTTAAGCCCATTCTTATTCCCGATGAGGATGAGGTGGATAAGCTGTCCGACTGCTACTATGTTGTTGAATTTGATGACCCGCATTTTGATAAAATTGTGAAGGAAGCAATGAAGGGTTTGAAAAAGAAGGGGAAGGGGAAGCAAGGAAAAGATAGAGCGAGCTCGAGTAATGCATCTGTGCAGTCATCAGAGGTGATAAGTCAGATGTTCAGAATGATGAAGAGGTTGGAAAAAGGAGTGCTTGACAGGATGAGGAGGCTGGAAAAGTGGGTATCAAAGGAGGAGGAGGTGCCTAAGCTCAAGAGTATTGGGAAATCAAAGAATTATTCGAATGAGGATGAATCATATGGTAAGTCTGATGAGGAAGAGGAGGAAGTTTATAAGGATGATGAGGTGGAGGATAAGGAGGTTGAGGGTGTTTTATCAAAGAATTATTCGGATGAGGATGAATCCTATGGTAAGTGTGTGATTTTTTATGTTTTACAAGAAAAGGCTGGCATGGTGACAGGATTTGTACGCATGCATGACATGGTTATTATGATTGCAGGATTTTGATAATTCCATTGAGGCTAACAATGATGTTGAGGGTGCGTATGGTGTTATGGCCCTTGTCAAAGACATAAATGAAAATGCTGGCGTTGGTGAAAAGGACCAGGAGCAGGATTTTACTAACGACATTGAAGGAGCACCGGAGGCTACCCAAGCTGAGGTAGAGGAAAGAGAGGAACCTCTTTCAGTGCTAGCCGCTGTGGTTGCTGGATCCAAGAAGGCGAAACCCAGAAATAAACGAGAGTAACATCTCCAATCGAGGAGGGTTCTTCCTAGTCGTATGGTGAAGCCATCCGCTAAAAAACTAACACCTTACACAGATGAGAAAAAGGGGAAAATTGTGAAGAAGATAACCAAGAATTCACAAGTGAAGGAGATGACTGCTTTGCTGGAATGGATGAATGATGAAAGGTTAGTATCTCACGGATTTAATAATGTTCAACTATCTTTCATGGATTGAATTACGCCTTCTTTGTTTTTCAGCTCTAAGCCAATAGTTGGACTGTGTGGTGAAGAGATGGACAAGGACTGGTTTGGCCTACTATTGGAACCAAAATCTTGGCTGGAAGATGGTGTAAGCTATTTAATTATGATGTCAACTTAGTTTACTGTTGGGATTTATTGCAATGCCTGACAGGATGAATTATATTTTTTTGAAGCAAATCGATGAAGTTTGTTGTTATATCCGTAAGACGCTTTTGGAGTCCGAAGTTAAAAGCAAGGCCACAATATTGGACGTTTTCTGGACTGTTGATTATACGGATGCATATAGAGACTATATAAAAAATGACTGCGTTGTTCCACTTGCATCTGAACGTGCACTCGCATACTTTAGGGGAGATCGGCCTAAACCTTATGGGTCCAGTTGGGATGATCTGGACTTCATTTATTTCCCCCTCAACATTGATAACAATCATTGGGTGGCTGTTGAGATCGATCTGCAGCAATGGCAGGCAAATGTATATGATTGTAATGTGGATTTGAACCCTAACTTGGCCATAGAGAACTGGGTGCATGGGATTTGTCGGTGTCTTCCTCACTTCATGACACAGTACCCCCGCTTGCCAAGAAATTTGAACATCGAGGTACTCAAGAGATTAAATTTGAGAGAATTCAAGGACTGAAGCAGAACAAGCGTGGGTAAGTCGAAATATCAATCCCCTTATGAATTTTATTACATACTTCATCTGAGTAACAAAGTGCATATTGTGTTCGTAGTCATGACTGTGGGATATACACTCTGAAACACATGGAGTTGTTAAGTGCTGGTTGGAAAAATCTGGACGTTGTGGCAGACAAATTTATTGACGGCTTCAGGTACGACATGGCTCACAACGTGTTTGACGGGGTCTGGAGGTCGAGCCTAACGAAGTGCATCATTTAGATTACATGCAATGTTATTTGGATATTTGGATATTTGGATTGGATATTTGGATTACATACAATGTTATGACAACTTCAACTTGTTTAGATTGCATACCAACTATTTCTGTATCCTGTCAATCTTGTCAACCGTCATGAAATTATCATTAACTGCCCCCCAACGCCATTGACTGACAATAAAAAATTAGTCAACCGTCATGAAATTATCATTAACTGCCCACCTACTTCCGTCAATCAGTGACAGGATATTAACCCAATTAATTAAATTAAGCACCCTCATAAATGTAACCCTAACCGCCACCAACCCAAAAACCTCTTTATATACCCCCTCATACGAAACCATATTTCCTCATCCACAATCCGCTCCAAAACTTCTTCCACTTCCTCACCCTAAAAACTCTAATTTCCCTTCTCTTGTTTCGTTTGTTTCCATGGCTTATGAGCCTAACGACTATGAATGGGGCCTTAACGATCACATGGTTTACACAACTGTCCATACCGGTGGGAGACTCATCCCTTCAAGGGGACAAAATGCCAGGATTTCAAGCCATGTCTACCAAGGCGGGAGGACCCAAAACTGGAGGCCCTCGGCTGATATGGTACAGGATATCCATTGGTTGCTCAACCAACTGTTTCGTTTTAACGATTACGAACAGGACGCCGCTTACTTCTTTGAAGTTGTGCCCCCCCATGGCGGGCCTCGTACCTTGAGGGCCTTACAGCGCCGCGGAGACGCCGTCGCCCTTGCCGCCCAAGGTAGATCCGTTGCCTTCATAAACATATATGTCGTCACTGGAGATGTTGTTGATGAACTTCCGCAGCGCGACGGCCCAGAATCATTTGTCTCCTCCGCACATATTTAGTATCTGATAAAGTAATCGAGGTTATGAAGTCTGTTGTTTTATGATAGGTATGTCAAGTAGGAGAAGGATAATGTCATATAGTGACTATATATAGTCAGTAGGTTATGGTATAGTATGTTATGGTAATGTCACATGAATTAATATGTTATGTCAAGTAGGAAGATGATAATGTCATATTATGTAATTATGTTTTATATAATATAGTATTTTATGGTAATGTCTTATTATGTAATTCTGTTTTTCCTGTGTATTATTCAGATATTTGAAGTCATGTTGGTTATTTGAAGTCATGATAAATATGGAAGAATAATAAGTAGGAAGAAGTGTTAGGTACAGAATGGAGTGAAAGTTCTTTCATATAAATATAACCAAAAGTAGTCAATATTGACAATGTCGGGATATATATATATATATATATATATATATATATATATATATATATATATATATATATATATATATATATATATATATATATATATATATATATAACGATGACAGGATAATATTACATTAACATACGGATGCGTATTAACAAAATACATACCATTTATACGAAAAGTAATATGAGTGGTAAGAGATCCTTCATCCATATGGAACTCTTACTACACATATTAACAAAATAGTAACACAATTAACGGCATCATGGGCCGGCTGAGGGGTTAGGACAGTTTCGTGAGTTATGGCCGACAGCACCACAACTTCCACACCTTCTCCTCGGGCCCCTGTATTCTCCCCGTGACGGGATCCTTTTCTTCCTTGGTCTTCCGGATTTCCTCCTAACAATCGGGGGTAAACATGCTCTATTCAAGACCGTGTCAGGAACTTCCCAATGCTCAAATGCAGGAACCGGATATATAGTTTCCTTGTACACTTCCTTCCACATTTCAGCAGTAAAGAAGGGATGAACAAGAGTGACAGGATCCACACCACAATCCTTCGCGGCCGCTATAGCATGCGCACAGGGAATTTGGTCAACTTGGAAGACGTTGCAGTAGCAGGTTCGAGCATGCAGATTTACCAAGAGTGTAGTTCCATTGGCATGCACTTGAAACTCATATTGATTTAGCCTACTCACAACCATTGTCAACGATTTTAAATAATTACCTTCTAGCTCAATAAAAACTATCGGGGTCAGAATATCCACATGTCCCTCTCCCTTAAATCGCCTGTCACAAAACCAATTACTCATGGCATTCAGTATACCATCAAGTAACCCAATCAATGGCATTAGATGTGGGCCCAGTAAGCGACTATTCACGGATTCTGCGTTGTTGGACGTCATAATATTGAATCTGTTTGCGGGCATATGCGACCTTGTCCACGCTTCAAATCCAACACCCCTGAGGTACGTGCCGACTGTAGGAGACTGGTTGCAAAGTCTTGCAAATTCACGATTAAAGTCATGTTTGGTGTACGCTTGATTTGCCTTTTGGTACAGAATCCACAAGTCATTTCTTTTAAACCTCGTCTTCACGTTACCCCATAGGTGAAGTGTGCAACAACCATGCTTTGCGAAGATATAACGCTCTCTTAAACCTTTGTATATACTTTCATGACGGTCAGACACAAATACGAGGTCATGATCGTCGGCAACAACAGAGCGTAGGTGTCGGAAGAAATACGACCATGAACTATCATTCTCGCTGTCAACAACAGCAAAAGCCACTGGATATATTTGTCTGTTTCCGTCTTGTGCCACTGCAACTAGAAGTGTGCCTCTCTACTTTGATCCTAGATGGGTACCATCCACAGTTATGACCTGCAGTAGTTTTTAATCAGCTCTACAATGTCATGTATCGATTTGACAATAGAATCGGGGAACATGACAAGATGAAAATATACCTTTCTTAAAAACTGCATTCCATTGCGCCAAGCACCCAAGCTGATGAAACAATACTTGAATCGACGATTAGAGTCTACTTCAACATGTGTGAATGTCCCTGTATTCATCCTTTCGAGCATGTACATGTATCCATGAATCCTATTGTAGCTTTCTTCAGCTGTGCCTCTTATCCTGTCAATGGCGGTTAAACGTGCTCTGTTTGCCTTGTCGTAACCAACTGCCACTCCCATTTTCTTCATGTTGTCTTGAATTTCGGCAGCACGAGGTCCGGAACATGTACCGGCTGTGTTAAATCTGTAATAGGATTGTATATGTAACATGCTAAGGTTAGTTCATATACATGCTCATATATGATCGTACTGACAGGATTGTTTACTTACCTTGAAATAATATGGTCAGCAATTACGCTTGAACTTGCATGTCTGTGGTAATTATGCTTTAGCTTTATGCCACATGTATGTTGTCCACAATACTTCCTTACTTGAAACAATCATGTGCTGCCAAGAGCGGTCCCACGACAAAAAAATGTGCAACTAGGATCAATGCACCTTACCACATATAACTTCTTATCAGACTTATGGACGTGCATCTGGAAGCGCCTCTGTAATGTCATCAAGGATAAACGATCCTTAAGATCCTTCTTGTAATTGAAATGCTCTCCAACTTTTATTTCCAAATTATTGCCGCTCACCCCATTATCCTCCATTGGCTCATCCAATTGCCTTTTACACAACTGTTTGCTACGATAGTACTCGGCTTCAATCTGTTGTAGAACTTCCTCATCAATGTCTATGAATAAGTTTTCGACTTCATTAGTGTCATCCAACAATGTCCCTTCTTCAACATCCTCTTCAACATCATCCTCAAACTCGTCCTCAAGGTCATCCCAATCAAAATCTCGCCCAACGTCTTCCCCATAATCACTCCCATCAGTTTCCGAGTCTGCCTCAGATTGGCTCACCAAGTCAACTATTTGTACTTCCCCATTGTTTACACGACAAATTGTTGGTTTAAGTTCATACATGTCACAATCAACGATATCCCGTAAAGCTTCAGTGGGATAATTGTCGCTTACCATATTGCTCTTGTCGGATTTGGTAGGATCAGTGACAGGATGGCGACCTACCACAGCCTCGGGCTCTGCCTCTTGAGTTTGTGTTAACGGTGGCGGAGTCAGACACGCTGTTATGTCCTCTTCATCACTTCTACTTGGATGGCAACCTACCACAACATCTGGCTCTTTGTTTCCCTTATTTTTCATACTCGCATATAACTCGATAGGCCAAATGTTATCGTGCGAGTGTGCGTTCAAAACCTTCAACGCACCAAGGTCCTCGTCATCTTTGACATCGATTGGTTGTGCCAGTGGTTTCCACGGTGACAGATATTTTATCTCCATTTCATCTATCTCGTCAATGCATTTAATCTTCTCAGCTAACTTTTTCCTGAGATTTGAGTAATTCATATCTGCATACAAAAGAAGTCCTGTTGTCGTTGTGATCCCATCAAAAACCCACTTGTTTCCCTTACATGTCCATTCACCACCTGTTTTCAGAGTCAAGTAGTATGATGTTGAACCTGTTACACGAAGAAAAAGCAAACACAAGTTCAATAGTTTATTAGGGCCAAACGGGGACCCCCGAATGATAATGCCCTAACACCGACATTAAAGGGTAAGCAAGACCACAAAAGAATTTACTGTAAAGAAGAATAGGAATAAGAACGTGAAAGTCAAAACTCACCCATTATTAAACTTCTTCTATTCCAAAGACATTGAAGACGCTGCACAATCTATTTTGAAGCTTTGTGGATTTAAGGTCTTGGGGTGTTACGGAAGTTTTGTGCAGGTTTACAGGTTGGGTTATGCTTGGATAACAATCCCTAACACGTGGGTAAAGGGGTAGAAATTGGAGGGAAATTTTAGAGGGAAAACAGAGGTTTTCCCTCTAAGTGTGTACTACATTTTCAGAGGTCATATCAGGTAAATAGTTATGAAGCAATATTGAACAAAAGAAGCTAAATAATCTCAGCGGGGACCGCCGACCATTCCTTCTCATTTTGCCTCAACAATCCCTAAACCCTCTCTGTGCCGAACTTGAAGGTAACCCTCTTTGTTTATTGTGTGGTTTTCACACTGGATCAGTAAGCAAGCACGTATCACTTCTTTTTTGCTGGAAATCTTTTTTGTTTCTGCAATACTCGAGTCAATGTCATCCAGCGACACCTCAAGTTATCAAAGTGGGGACCCCCGCAAATATGAACATCCACCTTCATCTCCTACACCTTCTCAATTAGAGGAGAAGTTGCAAGAAGAGTTAGACATGTTGCTAACGAATAGCCCACGTTCCAACATGTTGGGTGAAATAATCACACGCCTACGTACTGAGATACATGAACTTGGACAGAGAATCATGGAACTCAATACAACTGAGATGCAATTCGATCATGCAATTTGGCGACTAAATGCAAGGGTGGCAGAACTTGAAGCTGAAAACAAGGCACTACACTCCCAGGCAAACTTCAGAAACCATGTAATAATTCCTATTTCTGCGTTTGGTGCTGGTGTGATTCTAGGGATTAGTGCTTTCAGCATTTGTAATCGAGCATGTAGGCATGGTTGAGGATGAATTGACTATGAAGTATGTACCTCATTACTTTGGTTTTTTATGTAAGAGGATGGATTTTATTTTCGAATAGTTTTAGAAAGCATGGTTGATTCTACATGTCAGATTGCCAAAATATTAATGTCGACACTACACACACCGACAATTACCTTACTAGAATAGTTGTCAACTGGATACTATCATTACATTCCTACAATATTGTAGTGTGGGCTACCATTACATGTCTACAAAAAGGATAGTTGTCAACTGGATGTTATCATTACATTACTAGAATCACAACTACCTACTCACAACCTCCTCATGCACGAGGAATGCACAGCCTTCATAGGCGCTATTTAAAACACAATCCTTTAGGATTTCTTGCCAATGCCAATCCTGTCAAAGACCAAAAACACGGTAGTTAATCAACCTTGTTAATCCTGTCAATGACCAACAACAATGACCAACTCTTAGGATTTTTTTACCGGGAATTACCTTTTCTAAAATATAAGGGTTTCCAACTATAATAAGCAATGATCATTTCATAATTCAGGGCAAAATTTAACCTCTTCGGGTTGCTCATATATCCCATGCGGAAAGTCTTGTCATATTTGTAACACCCCCAAATTTAACCCCATTTGGAAGCGCTACTGCCGATGACCCCGGGCGTAAACCCCGAAGTCACCCCAGGCTTTTCCGATGTCATAACTGACTTAAAACACAGTTACAATACTAAAATCGTAACTTTTATTAAACCACATGGTCGCGGAATTACACGATTCCTAAAACGACCCAAATACATCATCAATACAAAAATCAGAATTTACAACGGAAGACTTATAAACAAAATACAAAATAGCACAGCGGAAATCGTTTTAAACACAAAGCGACAAGACAAGTTGTCGAAAACAAACACCGTTCATATTCATAGTCGCTCTAGCCTTCACTGAACAGCAACACACCTGATGTGCCGAATCGAACGGATGACACCAGCCAACCATGCAAGGAATATAACGGTTGGTTAGTCTACATGAATAGACTAGCAAGGGTACAAAGCAGAGTGGTTCAAAGCAATCGTATTAGGCTAGACTCATCGTCCCTCGAATAATAACCGAGTACGCTAGTCAACCACCATACCCCTACTAGAATATCAAAAGGTATGCACAAGAGAAGATTCTGGAGACCGAGTCTCACAGCAATCAATCACAAAAGAAGACTCCAAATGAAATGAGCCTTATAGGAAACATGACAAATGTTGGAGAACACAAACAAACACACATAACCATATTACACAAGTATCGCATACGAGTGATCTACAACTAAGACGAGCTTTTCCTAGCTGCACTAGCGCCTAGCTGCACCACTCGCCAAAAATTTTAAAATAAGTGCTACTCATACGGCACTTTATTATTATGGTCAAGGCATTTTCATTATGTGCATACTCATGGCACGTATCTTATTTAAATGACCACACACGCACATCACGTTATAAGCTTTTAACATCTCTCTATAAGAGATAACACGGGGAATAATCCCAGGGAATAAATCCCATCCAGTTGTACTTTAACAAAATAACGGGGAATAAATCCCAGGGAATAAATCCCATCCAGTTGCATTTCTGCGTGCACGTATCCTCTATTAGGATAGGGTCATGACCTGAACAAAACTAACGGGGAATAAATCCCGGGGAATAATCCCAACAATTACGTTCTACACACGGACTGTACTAGCAGTCAAACACACAATCACAACACAGAGAACCATCACGGCTCAACCTGAACAACTATCACCCTAGATTAATAATCTAAACACATACGATAAATCACATCAAAGACCCTTACGGCCTTCACCTGCACAACAAATCTATCATATACTAGCGTCGGTTCTAGCAGAATATACAACCTAGTAATAATATCCGTTTTATTTCACATAACGTTATCAAATCAATTTCCAACATAATTAACAATCATCCCAAATTATTTAACAACAAAACTATTGATAAATAATCAAATATGGAATGATGAACAAGAGAGAACCGCCACTTGCCTTAAATCCGACAAGCTCGAATCAAGCAGAGCAACGTCTAGTTCCTGGATCTGAAACTGGAGCAGATCTTGGATATTAAATCCCTAAGAAATGGCCCATAACAAGACCCTAAGTTAGATTCAATACACTTATATATGAATCTAAAAGAATACAAGAAGAAATCAAAGGAAACGAGCCAAGCCCAAAGCCAAACCACAAAACACACAACTCGGACACACATACCGCGATCGCGGCAGGTCGCGGTCGGTCGCGGTTTTCGTGCTGTGACAGTGGCTAGCTCGCGAGACAACAATGGAGAATTTCTTACCCAAACCGATTTGTTTGCCTTCGATTTGTCTATGGTTCGATCTCCCAACACCTCAAAGCTTCTCACAACACTCAAGAGTACCTTCTCAACTCAAGAGACACTCGAAATCTCCCACACACGAAGCTCCAAAACTGCTCAACAATGGAGGACAGAAAAACAGAGGAAGAAAGAAGAGGAGAAGAAGAAGGAAGAAGAAGAGAGCCCTTGGCTTCGGTCTTCACCTCCTTTTATAGCCCAATCCGAGCTCCATCTGAGGGGACAAGGGGACAAAGGCGAACCAGCTGGAGAGCCACCTGCCCTTCCAGAAAAATCAGAGGAACAGAGCTACAGTAACCGCCTTCGAGGAAGACGACACTGCTCTGTTTTCAGCGAAACCGCGATCGCGGCCGGTCGCGGTGACTCGCGGCAGATCGCGTCATATCGCGGTGAGTCGCGGTTAATGGCCGACTTCGTTTATTCTTATCCGAACTTGGTTTGGATTAAATTTCTTAACTCCGGGTTAAATATATCCGTACATTAACGATACATTAACTCCAAAAACACCTCAACTGTATTATATAATGCTCGGAAAATTTTACAGAGCTCAGACCCCTTTTGAGAAGGTCCGAGACTCACTGAATTAAATCCGTCTAGCAAAACGGGCATAAGAAAAATTTAAAAATAATTCAAAATACCCTTAAAAATTACGGGGTGTTATAATATTCATCGTGGTTAGCGGTCGATCTGACGGTTGACAGGATGATCACTTCCTTTTCTTCACCCAGAAACTGCTCAACCCCGCCAATCTCAATATCCCTCATACGTAGAGACATGAGAGCCTTCCTTATCTTTAGTACTTGTTGTGGGAAAGGGGTAATAATCCCGATGTCTTGCTCAGGCACATTCCTTCTTATCAGCCTCTGTACGAGCTCAACCACCTTGCTAGCTTCAATCCTATTAAACCATGATGGGCTTCCCTTTTCCCTCTCATCAAAGCCTTGGATGCCACAGAACATGAAAGGGAAGTTCCTATTGGGAAGCATATCAGCCCAAGGTAAGAAACATGTCTTACTATCTTCTCGATATGGCCTCAATGCTCCACTATAAAATAGTCTTGAAGGAACATTGACAATAGCAGGGTGGCTCCGGTAATTGTTCAACAACATTGTGACATAATTACGATCCCCTGATCTGTAAACTTCAAAGTCTAACAACCTCTCTAGAAAAGATATTCCCAAACCATAAGCCTCCGCTTGCTTTGAATAAATACCAGGCCCAAGTTGTTTGGGATCACCTCAAAGAACAATAACTGTGTTCTTTTCTATGAGGGTTGATATGGGGATCATTGTCTCTGGCTCTGAAACTTGGCTTGCATCATCTAAGATGATGTGGGAGAAGTGGCCACGGTTAACCCTTTCAGCATGATAGAGGTAAGATGCACTCGTGTATGTCGTTATTATTATCTTGTACATGCGGAGTGCATCTCTAGAAGGGCAAGTGAAGAAACCAACACTGTAAGTGCAGAACCTCAACAATGAAGCGTTTATTTTTTGTAAGGGACGATGTGTGGCATTCAACCTATAAATATCTTCCTCCCTAAGTGAAGGACACTCACCAAGGATTTTCTCTAATATGTGATCTGCCGCGCAATTTGAATAAGCACATACCAGTATATGAGAATCACGTCTAGTTGTATAGAGTTATAGGATCACCTCCACCAGTGTTTTTGTCTTTCCTGTTCCCGGGGGTCCATAAATCACATAAGGAGCTCCTCCTCTGCAGCCTAAAATTAAGCGAACAACATTCTTTTGGTCCTCATCAAGATGAAGTGAGATATGCACAAAATTGTTGGTTGTAATCCTCCGTTTTGACTGATACTCATGGGGAAAGAGGAAGTTTTCATGTAATGCCTGTGCAGATAGAATGGCTTCATGAAGGTTACGAAAATTTGTCCCGTTGAACACAAAACAGATTTCATACGCATTGCTATCTATATGCCTTTGGTAAAATTCATCAGCCTCAACACGGTCGATCAAGCCCTGTTCAAAGAACATTAGCAAGTTCAACATGAGAACATAACATTGACAACGATAATTCGTGCAATTTCATAATTCATACCGATAATAGTATATTACACTTTGACAAAAAACATAAGATACCTAACATTATTAACATACCTGATGGACAGAATATTCTCCATAAACATTCACCACATCTCCACTGACAACTGAGGGCCTTCTTTCACCTACTCCTGGCACTTTTAATGCTATAAGCCTGACATTATACCTTTGTCTCAAAGTAACAAACTTCATATTATAAGCTTTGACATACTCCTGTAAACAAATATATAAAAAATTCATTCAACAACTTGGTACTACGACAGAACGATGCCATTTAGCTATCCCCTCAGTCCCCCAACCCCCATACATAGAAAACATAACACTTACCATAATCAGAAGTTCCTCCATCCCTAACAACTCATTGAAATACGACACATAATTTTCCTCTGTTAAGCCTTGTAAGACCACTTCAGGGATTTCCTCAAACTCTATCGCTTTCCTGATCTGTGTTGGTATGTTATATGGTCTCTGAGGTGCCAAAGCTTTGGATACCTCATCTTCAGCCAAGAGGAAGACAAGTCGTTCAATAATCCCCTGATCAGTTTGGATATGCAGTATAGATGTGAAAAGGCCAATCTCCTTGGGCACACAAGACATCCATATAGTCAAGCTACTATGTGGGTTCAAATTTCGTTCCTCCATATCAAAACAAGGGACAAAATCTTCCTCGGGTATGTCATCTGGCTGGCCAGATGGGGGTTTCATCAATGACAACACAAATGAATCTTCAGGATTTGAAGCATAAATCTTCACACCCCAAAGTAAAATATATTCATCTGTGGTGTTTTCTATGGTGATTGACGCCACAGCAACCTCGTTCACAGGAACCGATTGAGGCTTTCCTCCAGCGAATGGAAACGACACAGACACCATGACAGGACCCTCCTCAGTTGGCGATGATGTTGTGACTGAAGGAACATCGATGAAGCCAACCTCTCCCTTGTCTCCAATGGTGGAGTATTCATCGTCCATACCTATTTGCCACTCAATTAAAATCTAACAGAAATTTGTGAGTCCACAGGAAAAGAACACAACCACACGAGCTGCTCTAAGGAGAGGAAAGAGATGAAGAGTAGAAAGAGATGGGTAAGATGAAGTGACACAAAGAGAGAGTAGGACTGGAAGTATGTACAGTTAGGATAGTCAAACAACACACACTCCAATGAGATGGGGTAGATGAAGTGCCATTACTATCTCCATAAAGTAAGATCTCTGTGAAGTAAATCAGTCTGAATACGGTCATATTTGTCAATCATACATTATTACACTGTGAAAATAGTATAAATAGTATGTCACAATAACAATTTAAAATGTCACGCTTTGGAAATCACCGGCACTACAAGTGCCTCCTCTGTACCTAAAAATACTCAAACATGGAGCATTTTCTAATTAAGATATCTTTAAAGTAGATTGGTGAGATGAAGTGCAATTAATATCTATGTAAAGTAAAATTGTCAAAGAAGCAGAGCATCAGGAACGGGAGATCTAATTAAAACATCTTGTATTTAGATGAACTATCCAGCTTCTGAGAACAACTATTCAGCCAGATGTCACACGTACTACCCAAATTAGGCAATAGACAAGCATGTAATATAGTCTAATGACTAAAAACTTTTAGTTATTAATTATGACATTATTCTGTGATATTTGGTATGACATATATCCAATTTAAACGGTGTAGTTATGACATTTTTATTACTAAGTATGACAATTGTTTTACTAAGTCCGACAAGATCTGTCTATTATAGCAGGAAAAAAACCTTGTCAATATAACTACCAGTTCATCCAGACTAGAATCATTTCTTTACTTCAGAAAATTACCACTTCATCTCTTCACTTGGGTTTTACATTTGCTCCATTCTGAATATTTGCTTTTGCATAATTTAGCCCTACCCTAACCTGGAAAACTGCTTCTGAAACAATCTGCTGAGTTCAACAGTTCTTCGGGTTCATATGCTGAGGTTCAACCCTTCTCTCGCCCATCGCCATTCCTTTTTAATAGTTGCACAGTTCACCATGGAGATACATCGTCATTCCTGTTTACATCGCCATGGACATACATTGCCATTCCTTTTAAACTCTAGCACAGTTCGTCATGGGAAAAAAATTGTGAATATAACTACCTACCAGTTCATCGCATCTTGTTTAACAGTTACAAGGACGTGTGCAGAATGGAAGGGAGAGGGAGGGGAGGGTGGATGGGTTTGCATCTTTCACTTTCAACTGTTCATGTACCGACCGTCGGGATGGATGAAGCCGGGATGGGCGGGAAGTGGGCGGGAGTGATGAAGAAGGGGACGGGAAATATTTTGGGGTTTTAGAGGGAAATTGCAAAAATTATTATTTTACTATTTTGGGCTTTTTGTTTCCTTTTTATTTTCATGCTTTTTTTTTATTTTACTTCATTTCTGAATTAAAAGAAAAACTTTAATATTTTGCAAAAATACCCATTTGGTGTATATATACAAAAAAAAAAGTCAAAGTGATATATATGCAACTCACTAATTCATTTGGAGTATATATGCAAATCCGTGAAAAAAATAATGGTTTTTCACCTAATAACCCTGAGATATTTTAAAATTCACAAGGTATCCCACTCTTTAACATATTTCGTGTAATAACCTTCAAGTTTAATTTATTTTTACAATATATCCAAATCGTTAACTTCAACCTTTAAACGTTGAGTTTTATAAAAATTAAATTTAAAAAAAAAAATAAAGAATGCCAGCTTTAGCCCCTTCTCTGTGTTCTCTCTCCTCTGGGAGGAGGCCATTGGAACTCCTATGTGTTCGTTCTCCACTCAATGACGCCGACAGCCTCGTCTCCAGTTCTACTCTCGTTCTCCCGAAGTTGACGGAGACCCTTTGCTCTTCTCTCGTTCTCCTCTCGATCGATAATGTCGGCGGTCTCACCTCCCTTCTCCTGAAGTCGACGGCGACCCTTGGCTCTTTTCTCGTTCTCATCTTGATCGATAATGTCGGCGGTCTTAACTCCCTTCCTTCTTCTCTGAACAAAGAATTGCATCAGGTATGTATATTGAATTTTGGTACTTCAAAATTTAGGGCTTATAGATTTTGTTAGCCATTTAGATTTAGGGTTATGATTTACGAATTTAGGGATTGGAGTTGGTAATTTTGGGATTGGATTTTGGGCATTTGAATGGAAAATTTTCTAGCTCCTGTATTGTGTGTTCCTGAGTTCATCCAATAATTGTCTAGTTGGTTTAGATGATGAGGGATGTTGTTATATAAGCAATCTAATACCAAAAACCTGTTGAATTTATAATACACAATATATATGTTCATCTGAATACAAATAAGACAAACTTCAGATTGTATAAGATATATAACAAGTCGTTTATACCGAGTAGTTTATACTGAGTATCAAATTGTTTAACATATAGATGTACTATTCAGTACAATACAATGCTATTATCAAGAAAATACACAAAAATATTTGTGGTGGTGCTCATTACTAATATATATAACTGATGACCTGATACTATAGTTACAAACCCTATAATTAATGACTTGATACAAATAATTGATGTTTCAATTGTCAAGCAAATTTATGCTCCAAGTTTAAAATACTTCATGAAGTACGTCTTTAGGCATAAATTTCTAAAAGTGGAATAATAAATAAAGTATGTTATCCTTAGATTTAAGACATCCAATGTATATTGTTAACCAATGAGTTATTATGTTCCCACTTGGTTTTCCTATTGATTATCTTGAAGTCATCCTAGAAAAAAAAACTAAATTCTCAGTCCTCTTGTTTATATTGTTGTTTTCTCTTCAATAAATTCATTATTTGGATCATTTTTCTTTGTTAGGTTATAGGATGGCAGCAATATGTGCTCGTGATGCTTTGTTGAAGAGGGTGGTGGATAACAATTAACAAAGAAGATGGAGGTACTGGTTGCCGAACACTTTTAGTTGATATGATCTAAATATGCTTGTTCATAAGATCTCTTGTTTGTTGTCATTAATGTCTTCTTCCATTAGATGTTAATGCTTACAGTAATGCATTTTTTCTTGATTATAAAGATAAGTTTAAAACAGACTTGTTGTAAATTGCAATGACAACATTGAGTTCTAAAATCCTCTCTCAAGACAAGGAGCATTTTGCTCAACTTGTTGTCGATGTTGTCATCAATTTAGATGCAACTTGCAATATGCTTTTTAGGTTCTTTGTTTTTTGAACTGTTTATTGTTCTATAAGCATGGTTTATGTTAGATTGTTGAGATTGGACCATTTGTTTATTGTTCTATAAGCATGGTTTATGTTAGATTGTTGAGATTGGACCATTCTAGTGTCTGGATAGTATACCTATACACAATCATGAGTTGTTCAAAGTTTTGAGTATTTGTCAAGTTAGATAGTCTAAACATAACTATAATCTCATGGAGAATAGTTTATTATTATCTTGTGGAATTGAATTCATATAAAATACTCCCATAATTGAATATACCTCTACTATTCTTATAAGTCATGAATTTTATCTAAGATTTCTAGCCTATTAGCTCAATTGGTAGAGCGATGTGTATATACACACAGGTGTGGGTTCGAATCCCACATAGACTACAAAATTTTCTACTTGTCCCTTGTGTTGAAGTGTGTCTTCATTATATTTATTTTCTATGACATTCTAAAGCTTTTTCCCCACAAACCACACTAACGAAGTTCTACAAACAAGAGCAATGAAATATCTAGATAGCCTATGTGGGATTTGAATCCACATCTTTGTGTGTATAAACACAATGTTCTACCATTTGAGCTAATAGGCTATAGATAAGGTTATATCATTTGAGCTAAGATTATAAGGTTTATTGTTCCCTTAATAAGCTCTATTTATTTTGCAAACTGGTTGGCTTAGTATAGCAAAAAACATACCCAACATTGTGTATGCCTAAGGCCATTCAGTCTAACCAAACTACTAAATTTGACACAAAGTCAGAAAGACTAGTGTTTCTTTTGAACCATTATCTCATATTGTTGTTAGTGTTTAGTGCATATCTTACCATTACTATTGACACAAAGTCACAAACACACAGAGCTAGATTCAAGCAGCATGGCTATTTGGACAAATTAATTATTCTATTTCAGCATTCCATAACATTGACTTTTGTATAGCATGCCAGAAGAAACTCCAACTAAAACTATCTTATTTGACAACAACAAAAACTAAAACTTAGCTTACACATTTTTTACCTATATCATATATTGCTCAGTTGCTAATTTCAAAACACATATGTTATCCATAAACAAGGTCAACTGTTCTACCAAAATCAGTAACCCCCCATGTCAGGTTCTAAAAAGAACGCGCCTCACACGCCAATAGAATAGTGCCCTGCTTCCAAACCTAGATCTCGCTCCTTCTCCTGTCGGCGGCGGCGGCCAGGCCGTCTGCCATGGCAAGGAAGAAGCCCCCGCCAAAGAAGAAACCTCTCTCCTCTCTTGTCTCGCCGCCCCCTCCATTGGCCTCCCACATTGCTGTTTCGGAAGAAACCATCAGAAATGTCAACAGGAGATTAAATAACTCCATTGCGGCCGAAGCAACTGTTGTTGAAAAATCAGTGAAACTTTTTGTACTAGTGAGCTCCAGTCAAGTGGAAGTTGTGGCTGAGACACTTGAATACAACGAAGAAGATGAAGACTCAGAGAACAATGAGTCTCCACCTTTAGACCCGGCTCTACCTGAAGGTAACATAAGCTTGAAACAGAGAGAAACCCCTTCTCACAACGGGAACTACACTAGTTTCATGAAAGGAAAAATGAGAAGCAAAGCTACGTACTCAGAAGCTCTTGCTGGGAATCGCAAGATTGATAATGGAAAAATAATTGCTTTTGTTGAAGGTATAGTTGATGGAGTCATTCACTTCACGAAACAGGATATTCAGAAGACAACATCCCAATGGAGACTCAGCTTAGTGGGAATGGTGATTGGCACCAGAATCTCATTCAACACGATGGCGGGCTTTGTTGCTTCCAGATGGACAGGCATCTCTCGGCCAAAAATTATACTCAATGATTCAGGAGTATTCATCTACAAATTTGAGGAAGAAAAGGATCTGTTATGGGTACTTGAAAATGGTCCATGGCTTGTTGGTGGCATCAAACCCCTTGCGCTTACTCGTTGGAGTGAAGGTATTAAACTAGATCCCTCTTGTTTTGCAACCACTCAGGTATGGGCCAACTTACCAAATCTTGATGTGAGATTCTGGGATGAGGAATTCTTTGAGAAAATGGGTAGTGCCTTAGGCAAACCCATTTATATAGACAAGGTCACAGCTAACCAAGAAAGGCTTTCTTTTGCTCGCATACTGGTGGAAGTCAGAGCCAACTCTCCATTGAGAAATGAGATCACTTTCCTTAGGAAAGATGGAGAATGCATCAAGCAAGTTGTTTCATACGAATGGGTTCCCCCAAGATGCAAGAAATGTTGTGTATTTGGTCATCTCAATGGGGAATGCAACCTAATCAGAAGATCTTTGTATTCTACTCCTAGGCACCCCAAACTCATTCATCAACAGCAGCCTATTAGCCAACATAAATGGGTCAAAAAGCTATCTGAGCCTGCATAATTGCTGGCAGCTCACAAGGCACAGGATAACTCCTTGGAGGAAGGGGAATGCTCCAACACGAGGCTCAAATCTATAGTGCAATCCAACTGCTCCTCTGAATGGCAGACTCCCTCTAAAACTATCAAAGACTCTCTTGGCAAGACAAAGGATCCACCTCAGGAGCAAATCAGAACCAAAACCTCTAAGGCTGCTAAAACCATATTTCTGGCTCTTAGTGTCATTCAGGAAAATACAGAAGAAGTAGGCTTGGACATTGGTATGGATATTGATTCAATCCATCCTAATGACTAAAGTCTCTATTGCTAGCTGGAATATTATGGGCCTTAACAGTCCCACAAGCCACACTTTTGTTGAGAAGTTTGTTAGACAACACAACATAGACATTCTAGCCCTTTTGGAGACCAGAGTCAGAGAGCAAAACAAGGATAAGATTGCTAAGCTGGTTCTTGCAGGCTGGAATCGAGTCACAAACTGTACAGGTATTAATGGACACATCTGGCTTTTTTGGAAAGATTGCATTACTGTTGAATCCATTTTATTAGAAACTAGTCAAATTCTCATTTGTAAGCTTATCATTCCCACTCTCCCCAAACATGTAATTGTCTATTTTATTTATGGCTCTAGCAATGCTTTTGAAAGACTAGATCTCTGGAATACAGTAGAACACTATGCTACATAATTTTCAGGACTTCCATGGGTCATCCTTGGAGATTTTAATGCTATTGTTGACAGCAAAGAGAAGGACTCTGCTTCTAGTGCCTCCACTCCCTTCAATTCAGATCTTAAGCACTGCCTTTCTGATGCTGGTCTTCTTGATCTTCCTGCTTCTGGAGCTTACTTTACTTGGACCAATAATCATAGGGATGGCACTCACATACAGAGCAAGTTGGACATAATCATTGCGAACCAAAAGTGGATCTCTGATTTTCCTCATGCCACTACCATGTTTGCTAACAAAGGATGCTCAAATCATTGCCCGTCTATTCTCAGGATTCCTTGCCAGAAAGTACAGAAGAAATTAAGCTTCAGATATTGCAATGCTTGGGCTACCCTACCAGATTTTCACAATATCATCAATGAAAGATGGAATTTAGAGGTTTATGGAGTTGCCATGTACAGATTAACATGTAAACTTTGTGCTTTGAAACCCTCTCTTCGCAGCCTTCGCATGAGATATATTGATGCTGAGCAACTGAATATCCAAGAGCTTCATAGCAAGCTGGAGAACATCCAGACTGATCTCCTCCTAAGACCTACTGATCCTCTTCTGCTTGATGTCGAGTCTGGCACCCTCTTTGCTCTCAAATTGGCTATCTGCAGGAGGAGCAGCAATTTGCAGCAACAAGCTAAGCTACACTAGATCAAATATCAAGATCAATGCAGCAACTACTTCTTTAGGTCCATCAAAACTAGGCTAACCAAAAGGAAAATTCCTAGTCTCCTAGATGATAATGGCTCCCTTCTCACTGAACCTAAGGACATTGAGAATCATATTGTGCAACACTTTCAGTCTTGGTTTGGCAATCAGATACACTGTCCTAATCACAACAGATCCATCATCAGTTCTGGTCCCTTAGCAGATGATAGTGACAGGATCAACATGACCAAACTTGTTCAGAGAGATGAGATCAAAAGAGCCTTGTTTGACATTGGAAACAATAAAGCACCGGGGCCAGATGGTTATGGTGCTCAATTCTACCAGGATGCTTGGAGCGTTGTAGGAAATGACTTCACTGATGTTGTTATTGATTTCTTTGAGAGTGGTAAGTTACTGAAACAAATTGGGTGCTCTATAATTGCTCTCATCTCCAAGGTTGATCAACCTACTTCCATAAATGATTACATGCCTATTGCATGCTGCACTGTCATCTACAAAGTGATCAGCAAAATTATTGTATCTAGATTGCAAACTGTGCTTTCTAAGCTCATTGACAATGCACAAGGAGCCTTCATCAAAGGCAGGTCAATTCGACATAATATTGTTGTTTGCCAGGATCTAGTCAAGGGCTATGCAAGAAAGCATACGAGTCCAAGATGTGCAATCAAGATTGATCTCAGAAAGGCCTATGACACTGTCAACTAGAACTTCCTCATTCTTATTCTTCATGAGTTTGGCTTCCATCCGAGAATGATCACTTGGATCCAGGAATGTGTCAGGAGCAGCTAATTCACTTTAAATATAGAAGGGGAATTGGTTGGTTTCATTAAAAGCAAAAGAGGTCTTAGACAGGGGGACCCCTTAGCCCCCTATCCTTTTGTCATTATTATGAAATATTTTTCTAGACTTCTCAAGATTAAATGCAGACAAGCCTTCAAGTATCATCCTCAATGCTCCAGAATTAGACTCACTCATGTCTGCTTTGCTTATGATTTGTTTCTCTTTACTCATGGTAGTATCAACTCCCTGCAGATTGTGAAAGACACTCTTGATGAATTATGCTCATGCTCAGGTCTTGGCATCAACAATAACAAATCAAAAATTTATTTTGCTGGAACTGGTGTACAGATGGAAGAAGAAGCCATGACCCTTCTTAACATGACTAAAGGAGAATTGCCAGTTACTTATCTTGGTGTCCCTCTTTGCAGCAGGCGTGCTCTCACAGATGACTTCAAACCACTGCTATCCAAAATCTCCAACAAAATCAACTCCTAGGCTTCAAGGAATATGTCTTATGCTGGCAGGCTTCAACTTATCTCTTATGTGCTTTATGGAGTGCTCAACTACTAGTGCAAGGTCTTTATTATCCCCAAGAAAATTGTTTATGTAATCACTGCCCTCATGAGGAACTTTCTATGGAGTGGCAGAAGGGAAGGCAGGAAATCACCCATTGCCTGGAGTAAGGTTTGCAGACCAAAAGATGAAAGAGGACTGGGACTAAAGGAACTTCTCTCTTGGAATAAAGCTTCTGTCATTGAGCTCATCTATGATCTTATCAAGGATAGCTCCTCTATTTGGCACACATGGGGCAATGTCAATCTGATCAGAAACAGAAATTTTTGGAGCATCAGGAAGAAAGGCACAGATAGTGCTCTATGGACTACTCTACTCAACCTCAGGGATGAAATCACACAAAGACTGGATTCTGGGCAAGCACCTATTATCATGTCTAGAGGAGGGAGGTATGACTGAAAATCCATCTATGATGATTACAGACACAGAACCAATACAAATGATTGGAATATATGCATTTGGGGCAAACCTATCACACCAAGAATTTCTTTCATGTGCTGGATGGCTATACAAGGAGGGCTCTCTGTCAAAAGCAAACTCAAGACTATGGGCATCATATAGGATGATCTTTGCCCATTCTGCAACTTGGCACTAGAAACCACTGATCATCTCTGGTTCGAATGCAAGTATACTTCTGAAGTGAGGAATCGAGTGTTTAACTGCGGGAAAATTGGAAGAAGGCATAAAAACATTCAGGACTGGATCAATTGCATGAGCAGGATGAGAAGGAAAAACAACATGAGATTTGCTTTCTGGATATGCAGTTATACTGCCATCATGTACTTTACCTGGAGATGTAGGAATCTCATTGTTTTCCATAGGAAGAACATTAGCACTAATGAATGTTATATGATGACTGTTAATCATATTAGGAACTGTGCTAGTTATAGATGGAGCAAGTACAATAGAGAAGCTAGAACATGTTTAGAGAGAGTGGAGATTAGGATCAATCCTTGTAATGCCTAGACTTTCCTAGGATTTTGTAAGTTCTTTTACTTACCTTGAATGAAATTCTTACCTTTCATTTAAAAAATAAATCAGTAATCCCTTCAAAGATTCAACCTCAACCCCTCACTAATATGGCATTATTGATACATTAGTTCTGATCAACCTAATATAACACCATACTAGCTCATAAACCTTTGCCAACATTAAGAAAACAACGGGAAATTGGTACTACATATATAGAATGTCGGTTTCTGTGTAAAAACCACTTCTCTAGACATTTCCAAATGGTAAGAATCAAATCATGCATTGAAGTAAATCCCCAAAGCCCTAAATCCAAAAACCCTCAAAACCCTTCAATCCTCTTAAATCCATGGATTGAATCTACATTCCTGAAGAGGCAGATCGGCGTTGGGACGACGAGGGGAGCTCGACCTCTTTCAGACGAACATGTCGAAGGAGATGGAGGAGCCGTCGGCGCCGTTGCCTCGCCTTGCTCGAACCAGCTCACTGACGCTCGAAACAGCTCATCGACGCTCGAAATGTGCTTGCTGCTCTTCGGCGACGCTGCCTCGCCTTGCTTGAACCAGGTACCCGATGCTCGAACCAGGAAGAAGGGAGTCGAAGAAGAAGAAGACTCGAAGAGGAGTCTCGGGTTAAGGGAGTTGATTCCCCTATTTTGGGTTTTTTTTTTATAAAAAAATTAACAGAATATGTTAATAAGTTAACGGTAGGGCGCACATTTGGCGGAAAAAAAATCAAACTTGAGGGTTGCCACACGAAATATGCTAAAAAGTGGGGTATCTCGCGAATTTTACAATACCTCAGGGTTACCAGGCAAACAAAACGAAAAAAAATATATATATATTTTTCTAAGGTTGATAAACTTGATATATAGTGGGGAAATATTATTGGCATACATTATTGATAAGTTTATTGTCACTCATTTGTTTATTCATATTTACTTGACAACTAGTGAAGTTGTCAATGTAACTTAATTATATTCTTTACTTTAGATGTCATATAATTTACTTGAACTTGAACTAATAATATCCTTTTTTTTGTATGGTAGGATTTGCTTTTCTAAAGAGTAAGGAGCTACTAGTGAAGTTGAATCGTGGCTACTGAAGTATCATGTATGAATCATGGATGGAGATTGATGAAGTTGAAGACTTGTCTCATGGTTGTTAAAGTTGAAGACTTGTCTTATGGTTGTTTTGTCAACTTAATTTTCTAGACGGATATCTTAATCTTGAATGAAGACCAAAGACTTTAGTCTTTTAATTATGATTGCCTTGTCGACTTGTGATTTTTTATGTGGTGTACCATGTACGAGAGGTCTTAATTGTAACCTTTCCTTTTTTATTGTGATCTACCAATTATGTGGTGCGCGGGTGATCGGGTGGATCGGGTGCGGGTGCAGGTCGGGTGGCCGGATGTAAAAATCGGGTCGGGTGATGGATGTAACCACTCGTCCGTCACCCGACCCATTTCCATCACTAACGATTAGGTTTTATGGTGTACTTGTTCCTATGAATTTCAGGTTACATGAATAGGGAACAGTGAAAACCAACAGAAAAAGAAAACCATGGGAGCTAAGTAACAAAGAGTCAACAAGAGAACAACATTGTTGAGCACAATGAAGAAACGTAGCACACTATTTATGATAAAAAGAAATGAGGGAACAGCGAAAGGAACGTAGTATTTACGCAGAGACAAGCAAAAACTTCAAAATAAGATTGACTAAATATGGAAAGAAGAGTTCAAGTTCTCTTGGGCCGCAAGGCAAGAGAAAGATAGAAGATTTAGGCAAGTCTTAGGATCTTAGGAATAATATATTTTAGAAGAGATAAGAGGTAGTTGTGTTAATGGAAATGGATAATGTTAGTTTCATTATCTTAGTTGGCACGTGATGGGTCAAGCTAGGTTAAGTTAATGGGCTTTATCTATGACTATATATACGTGATAGGTAACCTAGAAATGGTTACATGATTTCGAGCATTTCGACGGGAATATCGTGTTAGTGAATGATACAAGGTATTAGCTTTGTGTGAGCACTTTG
This sequence comes from Rheum nobile, assembly GCA_027886185.1. NCBI lineage: Eukaryota > Viridiplantae > Streptophyta > Magnoliopsida > Caryophyllales > Polygonaceae > Rheum > Rheum nobile. The sequence goes on along the minus strand of WOAB01000207.1, from coordinate 238,139 downwards.
TTTGGGTTGAGTCATTGCCTTGGTTATTAGGTTACTTTCACTTGATTAGAAGTTAGGTGATCTAGGAATTGTGTGTGACTAGATCTTAGGCCGAACTTGCTTGATTGTTTGTAATTCATTAATAACAAAAGTAGAAGTTTGAAATCCTACTAGGTTAACCACTTAGAGATAGAGATTTTTCTTGATCAACTAGTTAGTTGATTAGGTTTCCTCTATAAGGAACTGTGCGACTGTTACTTAACTGAATTATTACTTTTTGCTGCACAGAAAACAATTGATCGTTCCCTGTCTAACACACTTGCGATTCAACGGGTAAAAATGCATGCATTAGCTTATTACTTTTTCTTTTAGTCATTTGTAAAAAAAGGCTTTTAGCCGTGGTAACCCACTGGAATGGCCACGGCCAAACCGTGGTAATCACCATGGTCGTGGTCATACCAGTAAAAAAAAATTGCTTATTGTTGTGGTAAACAATATGGAATAGCCACGGCCAACCGTGGTATTAACCACAACCGTGTAAGATCCCCAACTTATGTCGGTATTGTCACACACCAATGACCTCAGACTTTAAAGTCCGTAGCCACGCTAGGCTTTAATAAGAAGAATTTATTCTTAAATACATTAATAACGAAAGAATTAATAGAGGAAGTTGTGAAACAAATACTTAATCTTTATTAAAATTCTTCTCGTAATTTGAGAATACTAGTTTTACAGAACAATCTGAAATTACAGCGGAAGACTTTATATAAACCCTATTACATTTATTAAGAAATTTAAATCGATACAACTTCAAAATATACTTCGATACACAACTTCAACTGTAAGCCTTCTCCTCCGATTAGTTACTTCTAGATAGCCTGAGGCAGACGACTGATGTGCCATATGAGACGGATGACACCAGCTAACCATGTAAGGAATAGGAAAGGCTAGTTAGTCTAATGAAAAACTATGTAAAGGTATTTATGTGAGGTTATGTGTAGTCGTATATAACTACTACCCTTGTTTCTCGAATAATACTCGATAAACGGTATATAACTACTGGGAATGGATCAAATGAGAACCATTAGCTAGGAGAGAAATGAGAATGATTATGGGCCATTGGATTTGAAGGAAAGAACGACCAAGATTAGACTTTCATTAAAAGGTGAATAATTCGGCCGTGTCGAATTTTTCCCGTATTTTTGCCAAGTTTTTCGCGTATTATACGCGTTTTATTGGAAAAATCCATTTTCACTCGTTGTGAACATGTTTTTGATGTTCATCACTTTTGCCCATAAATGTTCACCACTTTCATACAAGATTATCATTATTCCAGCCGAATTTTACACTTATTTTTCCATATTATATGCGTTTTTTTTATAAAAAAATGCGTTACTAGTTGTGAACATATTTTTGATGTTCGTCACTTTGTCCATAAATGTTCACCACTTTCATTCCAGACCTTCACTATACTGTGATGAACATCTACGAATAAAACGATGAACATCCTTGTTCACTGAGGGGTTATGAACATCCTTGTTCACTGAGGGGTTGTGAACATATATTCGATGTTCATAACTTTGTCCATAAATGTTCATCACTTTCATTCCAGATGTTCACTATACTGACATCTATGAACAAAACAGTGAACATCGGTTGTTTATCACTTTTGCCTATAAATGTTCACTATTCTAGATGTTCGTCACTTTTCATTCCAGATGTTTACTATATTGTGATGAACATCTACGAATAAAATAGTGAACATCCCGTGTTCACTGAGAGTTCGTCGGTGGGAAAGCTTTTGGTGCGTTCTCATTTCTCACCTAATATTAAGTTCTCACCTGAACCTCACCATATAACTACTATACTTCCACTGAAACATAAGAAGAGACATGATTCAAGAGAATACTCCAATGAAACTGAGTCTTATGGGAATTATATGTATTTGTTTGAGAACATTTATAATTATTATTACACATTAAGGATTTTAAAAATGACTCCTTTTGAATATTTGGGTCCTCAACTAACCTCACCACATCATGCAAATTCATATTGGAAAGGGGACTTACTTTAGACAAGAGCCCGAGCGGTTTCCATGTTATACTTCCCGCCCAGAGTATATTAATTATGTGCATAAAAACACTTATCTTATTTAATTCCAAAACATGCATTTACGTTAAAACTATTAATCCACACCATCTCGATACAAGAATATCATGGGACGAATCCCGAATAACGGCACTAGCTAAATGCACCACCACTTATATTTGAATAAGGGTAGGCCATGACCAAAAGTATAAGGGCAATAATTCTCATAACACCAAGTTAAAAACAAACAGCTAAACCTCGCGAGGTATATATAGCATTCCTATTAATACTCATGCTAACTAAGCATACAAGTTCTCACCAATTTCCACACCAAGTCCAACTAGCACCCTATAATAATAATAATAACGAATATAAGGGTCGTCACTAGAAATATATATAACCTAGTATATAATTCATATTTTTCCACATCATTATGTCACGCAAGTTCTCAAACACAAATTAAGAATATTTATCCTAACTTAATTAAAAAAATTAATTAATTGTCAATTAAGGAAAATACGGAATAAATGCAAAAACAAACCGTCACTTTCCTTGAGTAGATTCGACGATGAATCTAGACGAGACGACTACCGTTGATTTTCTTTTCGGGAGCATGACATCTACTCCACGATAACTATAGCAAGGTTTCGGGTCCACGCATGATTCGACAAATAACGATACGAACCGAAAAAATAAATAATAATAATTTCTTTATTTTGACAAACTCAAATAACTAAATTCAATAAATTTTATGAATTTATTCATAAAAATATTAATTAATTTTTTCTAAGGACAAATACGAGTAGAAGTGGGTCGAAATTATACCGCCGGATCGATCACGGGTCAAATCAGACCAAATATGCAAATTGGGCTTTTAGGCCCATATACATGTATTATGTGGGTAGAGCCCACCTGCTTCTTCCTCCTCCAAATTAAACGAGCTGCAACTCGACTACCATGGTGACAAGATATTAAACGACACCGGCGCGGCGGACTTCGACGGCGGCAGCGGCTACTAGAATCGGAGGCACTATGGCAGCAACACGTCGGCGGCATGTAGACGTCGGAATTAGCGGTGGCGAGCTCCGGCGAACACGTACTGGCTGGGAATTCACGAAACAAAGCCTTGCAACGAGCTAGGTTCACGTGCCTCGTTCGATGACCAAAACGAGACGAAACGGAGCAGCGTTGGTGTCTTTGAAAAGCTGGAGTTGCAAGGTTTCACATAAAATGGATCGTGGAGGATGAGAACGACTGTCGGCGCCGAAAAACTGGGCTAAACAGAGGCGCCAAAGCTAGATGTTTCGAGAGAGAGTTCGGTTCCTGTGGATGAATTGGATGCCAAAAACACATCGAATTGGCTCGTATTTATAGGGTTTTGTTTCCCATAAATCTAAGAATATAATCTCTCAATCAAATCCCTTTAATTGATACGTATTCAATCAAAATTGTGAATTTTCCATTCAAACAAAGCTTCGACGCATTACTTGATTTCGGGGATCCATTAGGCTGTTATGGATATCAATCAAGGCGTGATTTTAAAGGATTTCGAAGGCACGAGATCCATCTACATCCCGGAGTTAACGGATTCCAAATCCATTGATAAACGAACGCGAATTTCATGTTTGAAATTGAAATCGGGATGAGAAAAAAACAGAGCAAGAAGAACATTCAGTCAATTTAATAGTATTTACGTACGGGCTCCCCTATATTTCACTTAATTACAAATTTTCCCAACTTTTCGAAGTTGTGGCAAAATTACCCCAATTATATGTTTTAAAAATTATAAAACTTTCCAAACTTATTTTGTAAAATTATCTTAGTTTAATTATAGGCGCAATGGCAAAACTATTAGATTTTCAATAACTCTTTCCAAAAAACCCATAGTTTAAAAAGAATGACAAAAGTATGAGATTTTGGATAATTTTACTATTGTTAAGAATTGAATTTATCTTTTTTTTTAAATAAAAAAATCAGATAATTCATCAAAATTTATGAAAATAAAAAATAAAAGAAAATATTAATCCTAATAATATCACGCTAATTAATAGTAATTTTCACAATTCCTTTTCCTTCTCTGCTCCAACTCGTTCTCCAAAACCTATCTGACTCATCCTCCTCTACTGACGCCGACGCCGGCGACTCTTCCTCCGCTGACACCGACGACTATTTCTCCCTTCCTGATGACTACTTTGGATCGAGTGGTGCATATTCTCTCTCCAACCACTCACAACGCAATTACTCACTCGACTGGACCCTTCTAAATCTCCAATTGCCCATGCCAGTTAGCTCTAGAGCTCCTTTTCCGCCCCCTTATGCCACCGTTGCCGACGCCGCAGTTATCTCCACCAAGTCCTTCAACTCTGCAATCACTCGCCTATCCTCAGCAGGCTCTCACAATGACGTCCTCCGGACCATCTCTTCTATGCTTAAATCCAACAGTGCAGCCGACGCCCACACTTACCCTAGTCTTTTCAAGGCCTGCACTTCGCTCGGCCTCTTCTCCCTGGGCCGTTCACTTCACCAACGTGTCATCGTTGGCGGGTTCTCCTCCGGTTCATGCATTTTGTCTTCCCTCATCACTTTCTATGCCAAGTTTTCTCGGGTTAAGAGTGTTCGGCATGTGTTCGATGAAATGCCTAAAAGAAATGTCATTCCTTGGATTGATATGATAGGATGCTATTCAAGTCCGGGCGACTATGACAGAGCATTTGGTATGTTTAATTCGATGAGAAGGGAAGGAGTCTTGCTGAGTTCAGTCACTCTACTGACTTTGCTTTCTGGGTTGAATGAGGTTGTCCAGTTGGAACGTGTACATGCTGTTGCTTTACAATATGGCTTGATTTCGATGTGAATTTGGCTAATTGTATGCTTTATCTGTATGGGGTGTGTGGGAGAACGAGTGCTGTCAGGGACTTGTTCGATGGTAAGCTTCACAGGGATGTAGTGTCATGGAACTCATTAGTTTCAGGATTCTCTCAAAGTGGTGATTTTCAAGAAATTTTGGGGGTTTTGAAGAAAATGAGGGTTGAAGGAGTAAAACCAGATCAGCAAACGTTTGGAACTCTTCTAATGTCTGCTAACACATTTAAGAATGTGATACGAATATGATGGCTCGGATCTCGTCTGAAGCCGGATCTAGGTAGGAAATGGTCCTGGATCCTTCTCTTGGTAACCGGATAAATATGAACCACCGGGAAGGATGGTCCGCGGCTCTCTTATGCTCGCTTGGGCGAGGGTGGGGCGAGAGTGAAGGTTGTGTTTGTGAACCGTGACGTGGTTCAATCGGGTCTAACCAGTTTTGTGACGCCGAGGCCTAAGGGGAAGAGTTCAACTCAACTACGAAGCTTAGGCATAAATTTCTACGTAACTAAAACGATTACAAGTGAAGGCTATATATAGCCAAAATAGTGCACGGCCTTGATGGGCCTTATTTAACCTAATGGGCCCAGTCCTTACGCAGATGGGCTCGCATACCAAAATAGGAAATAAGCTAAAATTAGCAACTACTAAATAAGGAACTACTAAAAACGGAAAGTACTGAAATACATAGAAAAGCTAATTAAATAGGCTTGTCAGATGCCACGGGAGACGCCACGGTCTTGGTCTTCGGCGGCTCGCCGAAGCCTGGTTCACGACTAGCCAGGAGCGCATCAGAATGGTTTGGACTTGAGAGCAATACATGGACAGATAATAGAAAACGGAGTTACGGTTGATGCTCCCTTAGCTACTCCCCTTGTGGGTTTATATTTAAGGTTTGGGGATCCCACCTCTGCATTCAAGGTATTCAATCGAGTTTAAGTAACTTGAGCATGACGAAGACGGTGGTGTGGTCAGATTTTGAATTTAATGAATCGAAATGTGTTTTTCTTGGGGTCGAACAAGGCTTGGTGGTTAGTGGATATTGAGCTCTTATCCATGTTTTTTTGTTTATTTGTTCGGTCGTTTCCTACAAGAGAAAATCATTCTTAACTATGTAGGTTTTCGTATAAAAGTGGTTCTGCTTAAAGCTAATATAACAGAGTAATGACCTGACTACGTACAAATGTGTCCTGATAAAGTGAATATTACTCTGAAATTTGAAATCGGCTAACATTTGAAATTTTGTGATATATAACAGAGCTATGACCTGACTTCGTATAAATGTGGCCTGACTTCGAACACATGTGGCCTGATAAAAAAACATAATGCTTTATTTAGCTTGTGCTAATAATAAATTAATATACAATGACACGTTTTTCTTCTATTGTTAATATGAACTGTCATGCAGATAAAAAAATACAAATTATTTTATTTGCTTACCGGCCCTACAGGGCTTGATCCCTTGTCCATGTCCGGCTCTCCCGATACTCGGACCGGGTATTTTCGGCCCTTTAAGGCTTACGAGCTTGTCCATACCCTTCCGTTTACACGGGCGGGTGAGCCCACGTTTGCCCAGGTCTATGATAAAGTAAATAGTGGCTAGCATTAGCTTTATGCCAACACTTTGGCTCTTAGCATGTATTTGTATCTTCAACAACAAGTATCTTTGCTTAGTTTTTCGTCTTGGAAAACAACTTTAAAAAACTAAGCTCAAAATTTCATTTTTTTGTTAAGGTCTTGATCTGAATGGTCACACGTTATTTAGCTAACAAAAATATGTGATTATTTAGTAATGAAGTGTCGATCATCATCCAGATGTGAGGAAGAAATCAATTCAACGAGAATCACAACTAATAAATGCAAATTTAAGGGTTTTAAATTTAAAGTTAATATAAAGAGTAATGACTTGACTACGTAAAAATATGGTCTGATAAAATGAATATTGTTTTAAAATTTAAAATCGGCTAACTTTTGAAATTTTGTGATATAACAGAGCATTGACCTGACTTCATTAAAATGTGGTCTGACTTCGCACAAATGTGGCCTGATAAAGTACATAATACTCTATTATGTAACAAAATTTACGAAAATGAAGTTTTAAATGTCAAATGTTAGGCGGTTTTAAATGTCAGAGTAATACTCACTTTATCATACCACACTTATACCAAGTCAGGTTTCAAAATTTATAGAAATGAAATTTCAAATGTTAAGAGGTTTCAAATTTCAAAACAATATTCACTTTATCAGGCCACATTTGTACATAGTCAGGTCATTACTCTGTTATATTAACTTTAAATTTGAAACGAACGTTAGTTGGTTCCGTAATGAGAAACACTTAAATTTACATTTATTAGTTATAATTCCCGTTGAATTCAAACCTCCAAATCGAGATTATATATACACATTTTCTTAGTTTGTTTTGTAGTATTGACAACCAAAAAATATGTTTAAAATAATTTTACTCAACAAGTGTTTTAATCCAAGTGAGATGCGGTGAAATTTCATGTCCATGTAAACACCTTAATGCCTACTTGACGGTTGTAGTAGACAGAATGATGATTTTGAAAAACCTTAAGTGCAGGATTGCATGGACCTTAAATTTGGGAAGTGAATGGGACCTTAATGCTGATGTTGATGATGATATGCAGTGGAAGTTTATTCCTACACAAAGAGAGGTATGACTCATCAACCTGCTTGCATAGAGTTTGCAGGGTCTGTATTTTCCTTGAATGGTGTGTCATCTATCACAAAATTTTACCGAAATGATGTTTCAGTTTGCAGGGTCTGTATTACATGCAACTATGATGTGATACCTATGTTGGGGAAACCTATTTTGTCTTGATGTAATGATGTAAGCAATTTCTCTTATTTACATGCTCAATATGTCAGCATACATGGATGAAGAGACTTCAATTTTGTTCATATTGACTCTGAAATCTTATATATTGTCCTGAAAATAGTCAGTCGATTAGTAAAGATTTGTAAGATTTGAAATTTTCAGTCCGCATATATCATAAAAAGTAAAAGCTAATTTTCATAACATTATGTACTTTATCATGCCACATTTATACGAAGTCAGGTTAATGTTCTGTTATATTACAAAATTTCAAATATTGACCGATTTCACATTTCAGAGACATATTCACTTTATCAGGCCACATTTATACCATGTCAAGTCAATGCTCTTGTGGGTTGAAAGACAAATTTCAAATGTTAATCGATTTCAAATTTCAGAGCAATATCTTCTATGCTAATCACTACTTAATCTCATAAGTCTAAATGTTGCAACTATTAATCCTCTTTATTAAAATCTCATAACATGTATTCTGCTTCTCCTTCACCATCATTACACATTAGATTTGCAACTACTGATCAAGTAATCCTTTAAAGTGGCATCCAAGATGTACTGAACTATGTCATTACGTCTCAATTTTGGGCATACCATGTCAAAGATTGATTCCAAATGTGCTAATTTTGTTTGACAATGTTTATATAGGTGGCACGTCTTTAGCAGTTATGGCACTTGTGGGGAACAAGGTTGACTTGAAATCGGAAAGGGAGGTCCCAACTGTATGAACAAAATAAAACACTTCCTTTCAAAGTGGTCTGAATATATTGTTTGGTTTGTTTGCATGATTGCCCACTTTGACGATACCTGCATTAGCTGTACCTTACCATCAACAAAGAGCTCTATCTAAAAAACCAATCCTGTCTTCGTCACCAATCCTTTGCTTGCACATTTTTAAGTTGACTTTTAAGTTGCCTACAAAAGCACCATGTGCTTTTTAATAGGTGCAATTGGCCTGATATTCTTTCTGTGTTCTTGCATTTCTTGTATTATGTATCCATGAATTAAAAATTGTATGTAAGGGAGAATAGAGGAAAAAGAAGGTTTTGCAAATATAGATGCGTTTTTCTGTTAAGTGCAAAGTTATCTTGGATTGGAAATCATACCATAGATCTCTCAAAACGACTTTGTACAAAAAGGAACAGATTAATCTTCACTAGTATACATTATCTGAACTTAGAAAGTATTACTTATTTTTTACCACCATTATGTTTTATCTATGCAAAACATTTCTCAGTCGCCACAGATAACTTAGCATCACTGTGTATCATAACCACCTGGCTACAAGCCCTCTCCACAAGCGTAATGATCAGCTTCAAGTACCAAATCATCGAGCATAAACCCCTGTTATAATACACTTACCCGAGTTATGTATCACAGAAATGGACCAAACAGAAGATAAAGGTCATGGCACCACAAGCCAAAGAACTCCAACTTCTATCTGATTCCACCCCTATATCTCAGATCAGATTTGTTATGCCCTTGAGCTAACTTAACCTTCTTCTTGTCTAAAGATGGTAAATGGTGAACTTTCGGACTCTGTAATCTGCATACAGATAGGAAGCTTGATGGTTTTTCGAGGCGCAGAAGAGGCGGGTTGTGCATCTGGGTTATGGATTTGAACTCCTCTAGCTTTGAGCAGAGCTCCGAGTCGTTGTTGATCTTGTGAGCATTTGATGCCACATCATGTAAAGACTCAAATAGGATGCAGATGTGTTTTGCAGAGAAGTGAGTCTTGAACGTTGTGTAGATCTCCATCACGGCCTGCAGAATTCAAGAGCATATACATATATCACATGCACTTGGGCTTTCTTTTGCTAGTTAACTAAGAGAAGAATCTATGAAAAACTTTGGAGCAGCATCACAAGCCTAAATTGGAAAAACAGAACACTTCAAATGCACTGTTTAAAGAAGGAAATTTACCTGAACCAATAAGAGTTGGGTAGCACATCGGACCCTAGCATCAGATAGAGAAGAATATAGGTGGTGAGTACTGGCACTTGTACTCGTACTAGACTGATTCAGATTCTGTTTACTTGAAAGCTTTTCATTGCTCCCTACTGCAACCTTACTCTCAACAATGAAGGAAAAATCAGGAAGGGTCCTAGTGGCTGCTTCTTTCAGTGAGGAAACCAATTCAAACCATTTTTCACCAGCAAACAGATGTCCAGCATTCGTAACCAGTCGAACAAAAGCAGCAACACCGATTCCAGCGAGACTCTAGTGAGGTTGTTTGCTAAAACTGACCAAGAGTATGAGCACTTTCCTAAGAAGGGGGCTAACAGCCGAATAGAACTTAATAAAGAGATCTACAACTAGTTGAAGAGTTAATGTGCAGGTCTCGAAAACCCTAATGGCTTCTGCCTTTTTGTAACGGCTTTCTATTGTTGCTTCGCGAATCAATGCTGCAGAAGCGGGGTGCACGCGTCGACCCGAAAGCTCTCGGTGGTAAGGTTCTTGACGGCGTAGGGGGAGATCATGTCGTCCCCGGCGACGACGACGTCGAGGGAGGACCAGTAGTCGGGGCAGACGGCGAGGGCAATGGAGGGGAACAGCCTGGGACGGGCAGCAGGGTTGTGACGGAAGAGCGTCTTGGGGCCGGGTTGGTCGGAGAGCCAGCAGACGAGGCCACCGGAGGAGGCCGCCGGGGAGAAGCCGAAGGGGATGAGGGGGAAGGTGAGGCGGTAGCGACGGTACATGTGAGGGAGAAGAGTAAACCCTATTATCATTGTTAAATGTAATTAACACTTGTTAAAGTATATTTTTTATAAAAAAAAGGTAAATATAAATATAAATTTATCTTTTTTTCATTTTATCAATACATTTTTGCTATACTTTTTGGTACTTTTGTAATTCTTTTAAAACGTTCGTATTTTTATAAATAGTTATCAGAAAGTCGGTATTTTTTGCAATTTCGCCTTAATTATACATCTTAATTAGATCTGTCAACTGGGTCGAGTTCGGGTTCGGGTCATGTCGGGTTCGGGTCAAATCGGATTCGGGTCGATCGGGTTGATAAAATTTTCAAGTTGGGCGGGTTCGGGTTGACCCGGTGGGTCGAACATGTATTTTTTTATGATTATTATTATGATTTTTAACTTTAATAAAATAATTATAATAATATAATTAATATTATATTATTATTTAATAAAGTATATGAAAATATTTAATATAAATAAAATAAAATATACAAAATAAAAGGGACCCGCGAGCGCGAATTTGCGTTCGGGTCGAGTCGGGTTCGGATCCTTTGGGTTCGGGTCCTTCTTGACCCAGTGACGTTCGGGTCGGGTTCAGGTCCTTTCGGATCGGGTCGGGTTTTCGAATTGGGTCGATTTTTGACAGGTCTACTCTTAACCCAAATTTAAGGTGAAAGAAAATTACATTAAGCTTGTGCTTTACTTAAGTCACATTTTCATTTAAGAATTAATATTTAAATCATAATTAACATGTTGTCAATTTTAATTTAAATAATTCATGTTAAACTAAAAATTTATTTAAATTAATATTATCATAAGGTTAACATAATTCAAGTAATCCGTGACTTAAAGACATAATATACTTAGGTTAAGAAATATTTTATCTCTACATGGAGTAAACATAATAAATTCTATAACCTATATTATGACATTCAAAACTCCAAAACTACATTCAAGGTTACACTTATTTATTGATTTCTACAATATATTATTGTAACCCAATTAGTTACTCGTACAAAAATTATCTTAACATAATTTTTAAATTTAAGTTAATGAAAAATTAAATTACTCATCTAGAAAGAAATAAACTGAATTTCATAACTTTTATTATTATTAAAATAAATATACCATAATCCCCTTCTAATATAAGTGAGATATTACAAACTGTGGCCTTTCCATACTTAAAAAAATAAAAAATAAATATGAAATTAATCTCATCCTAACCTTTCACCCTTACCCTCGACCTGTTCATTGTCCGCGCTAGAACTTCGACACGTCGTCGTCACGTCGACGCTCCACCAGGTACGTCGGGCATCCCTCTCCTCTCACGCCCTTTCCCCTTAAGCTTTTCCCGACGAGCTCCGCTTAGCCTACACCACCACGTGTCAATACCGCCCCAACCAACCAGCTGTAATACCTCGACAGCTTAACGGTCCGGCCCATCACAGGGATGCAGCCCATACACCCCAACCCTTTCTTGGGGGCTCCACCTATAACAGACAGCCATTTCCAATAGGTTGTTGGTGAGTCTCGAACCTGAGACCTCACCCTTTAACAAGCTGCCAAAGCATCACTTGTCACCAATTGTGCTGCAGCACAATTGGTAACAAGAGGGCGTTGGACTTCTTGTTAAAGGGTGAGGTCTCGAATTCGAGACTCACCAACAATCTCTTGGCGAATGGCTGCCTGTTATAGGTGGAGCCCCCAAGGATGGGTTGGGGTGTATGGGCTGCAACCCTGTGATGGGCCGGCCCAATGTGGTGTGGGTATTAGGGGTGAGCAAATATATCTGATCCGGCTGATCCGATCCGGGTGATTTTGCCGGATACTTGAACCGGATACGGATCGAGATATTTAGCTTACCGGATATCCGAAAATATCCGATACTATTCATATAATATTTATAATCATAAATTTGTTTATTATAACTAATATATTGAGTAATATATTAATAAATTTTACATCCTTAATCACATATTTATATTGTTGTCCAAGTAAAATATTACAAATACATTTTCATATGAATAATAAGTGTGTATATAATTTAAATCGTACGAACAAATTAAGAAACAATCTACAAATTTTATTTCTTAATTTACAAATTTATTACTTTTGAATTTAAAAAATGAATATATTGATTTATTTTTAATAGATTTGTAGTAACCGGATAATTCGGATATCCGGCTCAGATATCCGATCCGATCGGGGTCCTTTTTACCGGATATCCGTTTCAAAACGGACCGGATACGGATCGGGGTTTTGTAAATTTTTTGAACCGGATATCCGGTATATCGGATCGGATCGATCTGTTTGCTCACCCCTAGTGGGTATTACACCAGCCTTGCAACCCCCTATGTCCAACTCACCTCCACCAGCCTCTTCCCTATTAGCAGCCACCACGAACCCCACTAACCTGTCAGCAACCACTGCGAACCCACACCCGACAAGTCCGGCCACCCTGCTGCGCACCCAACCCCGCTCTACCCATGCTCCATCCACCACGACCAACACCTCGCCCTTCCAACACCACCACGAACCGCCCCAACCCCTTCCCATAACCACCAACAACCCTTAAATCCATGGCTGCCTCCTCCCTCAAAAACCTCTAAATCTCCAATTTTAAACCCTAATTTGTTTTAGATTTTAACACCCCCAAATTTCAATCCGTTTGGAAAGGTATTACCGCCAGTGACCTCGGTTTCCACACAGAAGTCACCCCAGGCTTTACCGGACTAAACACCATTCATAAACAACGGTTAAGATATAAACATCAAAACCTTTAATTAAAACATATGTCTGGGGATTACATCCCAATCCCCATAGGACAAAACATAGTATCTAGCGTAAGTCTTTATAAATATAAATACATGGGTCTTGATCATAAAAGATCACCCGCCAAGGATCGTAGCCTAATAAACCGTTAAAACACCGTTTACTTTTATAGTCATTCTAGCCTCCATTCCTCGGATGTTTATCTGATGTGCCGAATCGAACGGATGACACCAGCCAACCATGCAGAGAACAATTACGGTTGGTTAGTCTAATGAAAGACTACGCAAGGGTATAAAGCAGAGTGGTTCGAAGCAGTCATATTAGGTTATACTCATCGCTTCTCGAATAATAACCGATGACGATAGTCAACCATCATACTCCTACTGGAATATATTAAGCAGCATGATCAAGAGAAGATTCTGGAAGACCGAGTCTTACAGCAATCAATCCCAAAGAAGACTCCAAAAGATTGAGTCTTATCGGAAGTATGACAAATGTTGGAGAACATTAATTAATCATACAAGCGTTCAAAAACGACTTGATGTTTCTGTTCACGACCAACCTCACCGATTAATGCGAATCCAGATTGGAAAGAGAACGGTACTCTGATCAAAGTCAAGACGAGCTTTCCTAGCTGCACTATTCCCTAGCTGCACTACTCGTCTGAGGTTTATTAATCATGTGCGCTCGGGCACTTATCTTATTTAATTCCAAAACGCACACCACATTATAGGCTTTTAATTATATGCCTGTCGACAGCGGGACATACTTCTGATAGGGACGAATCCCAAGTTTGTAGCACCAGCTTCGTGCCACCATCTCTATACCCGAGTATAGAGAAAGGTCATGACCCACCAAATGGTCTTTGAGTTTAGAACCCTTAGCACCATTTTCATTATCAAGAAACGACTAAACCTCAATTAGTCCATCGCTCCTACGAATACTCGTGCTAACTAAACAGTCCAAGCACAGCAATAATCATATCAAAGCCCTCAGGCCAAAATATATATTTATAATAGCGTTGTTCTAACAGATATACAACCTATTATAATATCATATTCCTTTTATATCATTTAGTAAAACTGTTCCCAACAATTCAATAAATCATTCCAAATTAATTAATAATTAAACAATTGATAATCAATGAAAATATGGAATGATAAGCAAGAGCGAACCGCCACTTGCCTTAGATCAGACAAAAGTTTGAACAAGCTTTAGAGACGACGATTTCCTGGGTCCGAAACTGGGACAGATCTCGGATCTCAATTCCTTCTGGAATGACCCATAACAATACCCTAAATTAGATTCAATGTCTATATATTTGAATCTAAAGGAATAAGAATCAAAGGGGTTCAAAAGAACCAAGCCTCGGCCAACCAACACCCAAGAACACACCACGAACGCAGCTCGCCGCGGGCGCGCCGGATCTCACCGCGGGGTGCGGTAGTGGCTGCCGCGGGGTGCGGTAGTGGCTGCCGCGGGGTGCGGTGGTGACAACAGAGGCAAAGTTCAGCAAGTTTTTGGGAAGAATTACTTACCCAAATCGATCGATTTGACTTCGATTTGTTCTTGATTTGTTTTCCCACCTTCTTAAGCCTTATACCTCCTCTAAGGATCACCTCTTATCGCTCTCAAAAGGGTTCGGATTAGCTCTCAAACGAAGCTTCAACTTGCTTCAATGGAGGTTGTCTGAGATAGAAGATGATGGAGGAGCTCTCTTGCGGCTCGATTCTCACCCACCTCTCCTCTATAAATACCCCAAACATGCTGCACACGAGCTGGAGGAGGCAAGGAGGAGGTGTCCCGGCCTCAGAAACGTAGCCAAGGCAAGTCACCAAGGCTACGAAGTAGCCTTGCCAAGTTGCCCTGCAACTGTCGAGTGACATAGGCCACCGCGGGGTGCGGTGGGGGTGCGGCAGGGGTGCGGTGACGAAGCTGCTTCGTCTTCGCTGCTGGACTTTGCCGTGGGGTGCGGCACGCCCTTCACCGCGGGGTGCGGTCAAGGCCAGATCTGTCCCCCTCCGACTCCTTTGTCGTTTTTACCTTAAGTGGTAAAATGTTTTTAACTCCGGGTTAAATATATTTGTACGCGGACGATCTTTTAGCCCGAAAATACGTTAACTGTATTTTATATTGCTCAGAAAAATATTACAGAGATTAAACATTACACAGAATGTTCATCTTTCCCTGAAATAAATCTGACTCGCAATATGGCTTAAGAAAATTCAAAATTTACCCGTACAAAATGTGGGATATTACATTACCTCTCCCTTAAAAGAAGTTTCGACCCCGAAACTTAGGTCGTAAACAACTCGGGAAAGCGTCTACGCATATCCTCTTTAGTCTCCCAAGTCTCCCAGGTAACTTCCTCGGATTCTGACTTGGACCACATAATTCGTACCAATGGTACGACCTTGTTGCGCAAATGCTTCTCACGGCGCTCGAGAATACGCACATGTATCTCTTCATAAGTACCATTTGCTTGAATCTCGATGTCCTCGTAGCTCAGCACATGAGACTCGTCTGGTACGTACTTTCTCAACAAGGATATGTGGAACACATTATGCACTGGATGCGCCGATGGCGGCAATGCCAAACGGTACGCAAGGGATCCCACTCTATCGAGGATTTCAAATGGTCCCACGTAGCGAGGGTTAAGCTTCCCACGCTTACCAAATCTGAACACGCCTTTGGATGGCGAAACTCTGACAAAGACCTTGTCGCCAACTTCAAATTCAACATTCCTACGTCTTGGATCGGCGTAAGACTTCTGTCGACTTTGAGCGGTCAACATTATTTGTCTGATCAAAGCAATATCTGAAGCAGTTCTCTCGACCAACTCTGGTTCGAGTAAAATCTTGTCGGCATTCTCATCCCAACAAATTAGAGATCTACACTTTCGACCATACAAAGCTTCAAATGGATCCATCTTGATAGTAGCGTGCCAGCTATTGTTGTATGTGAACTCGATTAGACTTAAGCTGTCCTCCCAGCTAGTCGGACGGTCAAGTACACATGCTCTCAACATATCCTCCAGGGTCTGGATAGTCCTCTCAGACTGTCCATCCGTCTGAGGATGAAATGCAGTGCTGAACCTTAGCTCGGTTCCCATGGCCTTGTGGAGTTCCTTCCAGAATCTCGATGTAAAACGGCCATCACGATCCGATACAATGGTCTTAGGAATACCATGTAAGCGGATAATCTCCTGCTTGTAGACTTCAGCCAATCTCTGGACTCCCCAAGTGGACTTGATAGCCACGAAGTGAGCACTCTTCATGAGCCAGTCAATGATCACCCAAATAGCATCCTTCTGAGTTCGCGTCTTGGGTAATCCTGTGACGAAGTCCATTGCAATTTCCTCCCATTTCCATTCCGGAACAGGAAGAGGTAGCAATTCACCACCTGGTCTGCGGTGTTCTATCTTGACTTTCTGACAAGTCAAGCATTTTGCTACAAATTCTGCCACATCCCATTTCATGTTGGGCCACCAAAAATTCTTCCGGAGGTCCTTGTACATTTTACTAGAACCTGGATGCACATAATAGGCTGACGAATGAGCTTCCCTCATCACCAACTGGCGAAGATCATCAACGTCAGGCACACAAATTCGGTTCTGGAACCAAAGTGATCCATCCTCTTGAATCACAAAACCGGGAGCTTTCCCGTTCAACGCTTCACAGCTCAACTTTACCAAAACTATATCATCAATTTGTTTTTCTCGAATCTGATCAAGTAGTGTAGCCTGAATTTCCAACATACTCAGGTATCCTCTACGTTGATCATACAAGAGTTCCGCTTCACACACCATTTGATTCAGTTTGGCTTGAGTAGTGAGGAGAGCTACTACTGTCTCGTGCGGTGTCTTCCGGCTTAGTGCATCAGCTACTACATTAGCCTTGCCCGGATGATACAGCAATTCAAGATCATAATATTTGAGCAGCTCTAACCAGCGTCGTTGCCTCATGTTCAACTCTTTCTGAGTGAATACGTACTTGAGACTCTTGTGGTCGATGAAGACTTGGCATTTCACACCATAGAGATAATGCCTCCAAATCTTCAACGCGAACACTACCGCTGCTAGTTCCAGATCATGCGTCGGATAGTTTTCTTCATATTTTTTTAGTTGCCTTGATGCATAAGCAATCACCTTGCCTTTCTGCATCAACACGCATCCTAATCCATTCTTAGAAGCATCACTATAGACTACATATCCGTCATTTCCTTCTGGTAGTGTTAACACTGGTGCTGAGGTTAATCGTCGTTTCAATTCTTGAAAACTGGCCTCGCACTTGTCAGTCCAGACAAAGTTCTTATGGACCTTGCGGAGTAAACCGGTCATAGGTAGAGCGATCTTGGAGAATCCCTCTACAAACCGTCTATAATATCCGGCAAGTCCAAGGAAGCTGCGTACCTCTTTCACATTTTGATGCCGCTTCCAGTTGGCTACCGCCTCAATCTTCTGGGTATCAACCATTACCCCATTATCGTTGATCACATGGCCTAAGAAAGCCACTTCCCTAATCCAGAAGTCACACTTAGACAATTTAGCATATAGCTCATTTTGTCTAAGGATTGACAACACAATCCGCAGATGTTCCTCGTGAACTTCCTCGTTCGGGGAATAAATCAAAATATCATCAATGAAAACCACCACGAACTTATCTAGGTACTGGTGAAAACATCGATTCATCAGGTCCATGAAGACCGCTGGAGCATTGGTAAGTCCGAATGGCATAACTACGAACTCATAGTGGCCATACCTTGTCCGGAATGCAGTCCTCGGAATATCTTCCTCATGAATTCTGAGCTGATGGTAACCAGATCTCAGATCGATCTTGGAAAAGACTTTATCTCCTTGTAGCTGATCTAGCAGATCATCAATCCTTGGCAAATGATACTTGTTCTTGATCGTGACTTTATTCAACTCTCGGTAGTCGATACAAAGCCGAAAGGATCCATCCTTCTTCTTGACAAACAAGACCGGAGCACCCCAAGGCAATGCACTCGGCCTTATATAGCCTTTGTCTAAAAGATCCTCTAATTGCTTCTTCAATTCCTGCATCTCAGCAGGTGCCATTCTATACGGTGCCTTAGAAATCAGAGCAGTACTTGGTTCAAGATCAATTGAAAACTCTACAATACGATACGGGGGTAATCCAGGAATCTCTTCTGGAAAGACATCCGGAAATTCCCGAATCACAAGAATATCAAGAACTGATGGTTCATCTTTCGTGGGCTCGTCCAGATAGCAAAGGTACCCGACACAACCCTGACGAAGTAGCTTAAACGCAGCCATTGCGTTTATAAGCCTACCATTATCAGCGTCATTCCGACCTTTAAACTTGCACACACTTTGGGCCCCAGATGACACCGTCACTGTTCTCGAACTAAAATCGATCATTGCCCCATGGCGTGTCAGCCAATCCATACCGAGGATAATGTCGTAGGGATCCATGGCAATACAGATCAAATCTGCCTCGAATTTTTTTACCCTGGATGGTAATTAGAAACTCGGACAGACACTTAGTTCCTACTAAGCGTTCATTATTAGGAAGATTCACAACGAAAGGCTCACAAACTTCGTTGCAAACTAAACCTAACTTACTAACACAATTTTCTGAAATGAAGGAATGGGTAGCACCCGAATCAAACAGTATGCATACAGGAGTAGAGTGAATGTAGATGGTACCTTGAGCAATCGGTGCATTAGGTCCATCAGCCTCACGCATCTCATACAGGCACTGACCCTGACCTCCTGAAGTTGCTGGGGCTTTTCCTTTGTTCTGGGCAGTTGTCTGCATCGAAGGACTAGGAGTCGTTGTTGGTTTGAACCTGGGTCGGTTACTTTGCCTAACAGACCCCTGACGCGACTCTGCTCTTTTCTGCTTTCCCTGCCAACAGAACTTCTGCACATGCCCCTCAGTCCCACAGCCAAAACACGTCTTCTTCTCCTGTGGACATGCGATGCTTTTGTGCCCAGCGTCACCACAGTTATAACACTGAACCGAACTCTTGCCCTGACTCGATTGTTGTGTCAACCCGCCTTGCGTTCTACCCGTTTTCGCCTTGCTGGATTTAGCAAAGTTGGACGGTGGCGCAGGATGTTTGAATCCGCTTGCCTGAGGTTGATTCTGTGTCGATCTCTGGCGATTCTTCCTCTTGGTCGATTCTTCCAGAGTTGCCTCTAGCTTATAAGCTGCATCCACATATTGTTCCAGAGTAGAGCAATTGTGGCTTAATATCATTGGCTTAATCTTTGGGTTCATCCACTCATGGAAATGCCAAATCTTCTGTTCTTCAGTGGATACATCCGAACCGGCGTATGGCAACAAGTGATTAAACTTAATTGCCAATTCAGCCACCTTTAACCCTTCAGTCTTAGGGTAAAGAAACTCCTTGCGTTTTTCCTCTCTCATTGCCCGAGAGAAGAATCAGTCGATCATCTTAGTCTTAAACATTGCCCAACTCAAATCAGGGCTATCTGCAAGACCGGTGTTTTCCCACCACTCACTAGCATCTCCTTTTAATTGCAGAGAAGCTATGTGCACCTTCTCGGCTTCCGTGCACTCTACACTGCGGAATAACTGCTCCATGTGGGAAAACCAATGCACCACCTCAACTGGTTCACCTTTCCCGTTGAAGCTGTCGGGTCTCATAGAATTTATGGCCTTCAGTGCTCGGCCACAATCATTCTTGCTTCTGACTACAGTCCCCTGATGCCGGGGTACATGAGTCTCTTGTTCCTCAACTTCCGGGGCTGCTGAGGATGCCGGCACATCTTGTGCCTGAGACACACTCGGGTGTAAGACATCAGTCATTGCTTGCATGAAAGTTTCCCGAATTTCAGCAACGGCCGCCTCGTCAAATATCCTCGGAGCATTGCTCTTGAGATCATGTTGAGAATTGGACTCACGTACATTCTCAGGAGTTCCAGCGCTCCTCTCGTTGTGTCTGGGATGGTTACCAGCATCAGAACGAGTGTTGTTCATTGTGTTCACCATCTGTTTACCGATCAAATTCCAAGGATTTCATACATTAATATTTCTCCCAAAATACTTAATGTAAAAAAAAATCAACTCAGAATAGATCAACTTGGTACTTATATAGATGAACTTGAACTATTTTACAAACTGCACATTAGCCGATCTCCCGAACGTCAGGTCAAAATTGCTCGGAGATTATGGTATTTCACAAAGTACATGCCGCAATACTAGAATATTTACACGGTACATGCTGAAATACTAAGAAAAGGAAACTACTGCTACATGCAACGTCGGTCCTTATCACGGTGTTCCAAAACGTTTCCTATACGGTAGACTTCCCATGCAAGGCTTCTTCGGACGGGGTTCTCCATCGAATTCTGACGATGGACTATGCACCCTGCTTGTTCCTGGAACACATGATTCTGGTGTCCCTGGCCTTATCTCAGTCATGGTGAAGTATGGATCTTCCACGTTTGGCTCTCCTAGCCCAGCCCTTCTGTGAGCACTGGCGATCATTTTATCCATCTGGTATTGCTGTTCAGAAGAGATCATCTCGCTTTGGTGAAGGATCTCTCGTAGTTCAGATTCCGTCCTCCTTCTCCTTTGAGTAGGGATAGTTTGAGATTCTCTACCATTTCTTCCAATACCGTACTCGGTATAAAGTATTTCCCAGTCAGCATCAGACATGAGTGCGTACTATGGCACTGGTGGAAACTCTTGCACAAGTGGTAACTCTGAACTAGGGTGAATAAATTGCATTCCCGGTTCCTGACTATCCACCAGCAAGTGCCTCAAGTCATCGGACTCCTGGTTCTGCCCGTTGAGGTCCATCTCGGTATCCTCCTCGGGATCATCATCGATGGGGTCCTCTTCCTCGTCGGGGTCTTCCTCTATGGGGTCCTCTTCTTCATCTTCCTCCTCGCTCCCTTCAGGAATCATTTCTATCTGGTAATCGTCATTATAGTACCCTCTCGCGTACCTAGACGATTCATCTTCATGCATTGCTTCCCCTCTTGGTGGCTCAACTGGTGCTACCACAGGAACTACAACATTCCTTGACACCAGGACTACCGACTCAGGAAGCACATGCTTGATCTCCTCAAGTGGGCTGCTTGGTCCTCCAACCTCGAAGCATCCCTGGGGTATTGGGAAGTCGAGCCTTCCTGGAGATGGTGAATCCATCTCGGCATCTACCGAGTCCCTCTTATGAGAAGGACACGCACTCATATCCTACAGGATAACGAGGAAGGAATTAGTCTTTCTAGACATAGAAGCAAGCTTACTATATCAGACCATAGATAGAAGACATGACTATGAACGGTGTTTTTATTTTCAAATTCTTTTCATTTTGAAAATTCAGAACCCTTTTGAAAATACTTTTCAATTGAAACGAGTAATTGGTTTTCAAATACCCAACCCGTTCTAAAACTTAGGCTCTGATACCAAATCTGTAACACCCCCAAATTTCAATCCGTTTGGAAAGGTATTACCGCCAGTGACCTCGGTTTCCACACCGAAGCCACCCCAGGCTTTACCGGACTAAACACCATTCATAAACAACGGTTAAGATATAAACATCAAAACCTTTAATTAAAACATATGTCTGGAGATTACATCTCAATCCCCATAGGACAAAACAGAGTATCTAGCGGAAGTCTTTATAAATATAAATACATGGGTCTTGATCATAAAAGATCACCCGCCAAGGATCGTAGCCTGATAAACCGTTAAAACACCGTTTACTTTTATAGTCATTCTAGCCTCCATTCCTGGGATGCTTATCTGATGTGCCGAATCGAACGGATGACACCAGCCAACCATGCAGAGAACAATTACGGTTGGTTAGTCTAATGAAAGACTACGCAAGGGTATAAAGCAGAGTGGTTCGAAGCAGTCATATTAGGTTAGACTCATCGCTTCTCGAGTAATAACCGATGACGATAGTCAACCATCATACTCCTATTGGAATATATTAAGCAGCATGATCAAGAGAATATTCTGGAAGACCGGGTCTTACAGCAATCAATCCCAAAAAAGACTCCAAAAGATTGAGTCTTATCGGAAGTATGACAAATGTTGGGGAACATTAATTAATCATACAAGCGTTCAAAAACGACTTGATGTTTCGGTTCACGACCAACCTCACCGCTTAATGCGAATCCAGATTGGAAAGAGAACGGTACTCTGATCAAAGTCAAGACGAGCTTTCCTAGCTGCACTATTCCCTAGCTGTACTACTCGTCTGAGGTTTATTAATCATGTGCGATCGGGCACTTATCTTATTTAATTCCAAAACGCATACCACGTTATAGGCTTTTAATTATATGCCTGCCGACAGCGGGACATACTTCTGATAGGGACGAATCCCAAGTTTGTAGCACCAGCTTCGTGCCACCATCTCTATACCCGAGTATAGAGAAAGGTCATGACCCACCAAATGGTCTTTGAGTTTAGAACCCTTAGCACCATTTTCATTATCAAGAAACGACTAGACCTCAATTAGTCCATCGCTCCTACGAATACTCGTGCTAACTAAACAGTCCAAGCACAGCAATAATCATATCAAAGCCCTCAAGCCAAAATATATATTTATAATAGCGTTGTTCTAACAGATATACAACCTATTATAATATCATATTCCTTTTATATCATTTAGTAAAACTGTTCCCAACAATTCAATAAATCATTCCAAATTAATTAACAATTAAGGAATTGATAATCAATGGAAATATGGAATGATAAGCAAGAGCGAACCGCCACTTGCCTTAGATCAGACGAAAGTTTGAACAAGCTTTAGAGACGACGGTTTCCTGGGTCCGAAACTGGGACAGATCTCGGATCTCAATTCCTTCTGGAATGACCCATAACAATACCCTAAATTAGATTCAATATCTATATATTTGAATCTAAAGGAATAAGAATCAAAGGGGTTCAAAAGAACCAAGCCTCGGCCAACCAACACCCAAGAACACACCACGAACGCAGCTCGCCGCGGGCGCGCCAAATCTCACCGCGGGGTGCGGTAGTGGCTGCCGCGGGGTGCGGTGGTGACAACAGAGGCAAAGTTCAGCAAGTATTCGGGAAGAATTACTTACCCAAATCGATCGATTCGACTTCGATTTGTTCTTGATTTGTTTTCCCACCTTCTTAAGCCTTATACCTCCTCTAAGGATCACCTCTTATCGCTCTCAAAAGGGTTCGGATTAGCTCTCAAACGAAGCTTCAACTTGCTTCAATGGAGGTTGTCTGAGATAGAAGATGATGGAGGAGCTCTCTTGTGGCTCGATTCTCACCCACCTCTCCTCTATAAATACCCCAAACATGCTGCACACGAGTTGGAGGAGGCAAGGAGGAGGTGTCCTGGCCTCAGAAACGTAGCCAAGGCAAGTCACCAAGGCTACGAAGTAGCCTTGCCAAGTTGCCCTGCAACTGTCGAGTGACATAGGCCACCGCGGGGTGCGGTGGGGGTGCAACAGGGGTGCGGTGACGAAGCTGCTTCGTCTTCGCTGCTGGCCTTTGCCATGGGGTGCGGCACGCCCTTCACCGCGGGGTGCGGTCAAGGCCAGATCTGTCCCCCTTCGACTCCTTTGTCGTTTTTACCTTAAGTGGTAAAATGTTTTTAACTCCGGGTTAAATATATTTATACGCGAACGATCTTTTAGCCCGAAAATACATTAACTGTATTTTATATTGTTCAGAAAAATATTACAGAGATTAAACATTACACAGAATGTTCATCTTTCCCTGAAATAAATCTGACTCGCAATATGGCTTAAGAAAATTCAAAATTTACCCGTACAAAATGTGGGATATTACATAAATAAAATTCCATGAGTTTTTTGTTCAAATTGTAGATGCAAATTTGCAATTGGGTGGTATTTGAACTTGATTAGATGAGTTATCATATCAAGTTGTGAATTTGATGAGAATTGGAAGAATTGTTGTGTTGGGATTTTGTGCTTCTTCTAAATTTTGGAAAGGCATTTGTGATATTTATATTGTACAATTATACTTGTTATGGTGCTTATTTTGTTAGTTGTGTGTGATATTGATACATTCTTCTGTCATTCCATGGATTATATTGAGGGTTCTCTTGAAAAAATTAATCTTAAAAGTAATGATTGATGATATTTAGTGGAAATGAGATTTTTGTGTTACATGTATTGATGTATCCCACTTGTGCATATTCATAAACCATGAGGTACATCTCACCCGCAAGGATGTTCTAGGTTGGTCTTCGAATAGAAACTAAGACCAACCTAATATTTTCCTCATCAAAAAAAAAAACATGAGGTACATATTGGTGAGAACTTTAATAAGAAGCTTGATTTGAATGTGGTTGTTATAATTGCTTTGGAAAAATTGGTCCTAATGGTAGTGCTCAAACTTGCTTATTCATGACAATGCATCAATCCATTCTCCGACTTGAGGAGAAGCAACATGCCCAACGTACTTTTAGAGCAAATAAATACAACTCTCCAAACCCTCTACAACATGCATCTTACCCATGGCTATCCACCTCCACTATGACATTGATTCGGCGATTTCCTGATGCGCCCCTGCCCACCATGAATGCCTATGAGGAAGAAGAGGCTATGAGCATTCGCTCAGACGGGCCAATCACAAGAGCACACGCTAAAGCCATCGCCAACGCGACGCAATCCTTGGTCGCTCGCATCGGCCAGAGCCAAGGCAACCAAGAGATCGCATTCTCTTTGAAGCGTCTTCAACCAAGCCCAGAGAACGCGTTCTCGGTCTATCTTTTCTCCACCATCCAATGAACGCGTTCTTTTTGAACAGAATGTAATCTCTAGAGACATTAATGTTTTTATTTCTTTTTGGGGCATGTGCTCCACACATGTCACGTGGGCCGGCCCACTAATCGAGACTCGGCCCATCCGAGTCCCGCGACCTAGCATAAAAGGACAACTCGTTCTTCTGTATTAGGTTACGTTCATTTTAATCAAAGCTTGAGTATTGAGAGCCATTTGCCTCCTCCCCTTTGATCGAACGTCAAACACTCTGTCTTCTCAACCCCTTTCTCCGCCGCCGACGCTACGGCCACCACTCGATCTTCATCGAGATTATCCCTCCGCTGCCGATGCTACGGCCAAGAACTCGATCTCTTTCGAGTTGTTCTCCTCCGCTGCCGCCTTCCAAAGCCCGCGTTCCACCCTATCATCCTCCAGTAAGACGCGTGCGACTTACCAAACAAGATCCGAGATCCTTCAATCCTAGTAGGAACGCATCAACTGGCATCAGAGCCTTTGATCTTGTAAGTCGCTTATGAAGTTCTCAATTTTTCACGAAAAAAAAAATTTATTCACCCATCATCCTTGCTTCTGCCATAATCATTGAATTTTTTTTCTCTCTCATACACATGCTTGTCCCATCGGTGTCTACAAGAGAATCTCTTGGCCGATAATTGTTTGATCACCTAGCGAAAATTGTGTGATTTGTTTGCATGAAATCTGCGTAATTAATTCGAAAATTGCCTTAATTGATCGCGTGAATCTCGCATTCATATCTTGCCATATTTGCTTGTGTGACCGTCATAAGTCTGCATTACATTTTCTCTCTCCTATCGCGTAAATCTAGCGATTTCTTTCCTTAAGTTACTTAGCCGTTTATTTTTAATTTATTTTATTTAATTCTTATCCGATCTTCATTTAAGACTAAGATCTCGGATTTGAATTTCAAATTCAAAAAAAAAAACAAGTCGCATATCAAAAAAAAAATGCGACTTTCAGAAACAAGAGAAGTAAAGCCAAAATAAGGCAACCTTCTCCCCTCAACGGCTAGGCTCATCTTCTTCACCTCTCCACCGTCTAGTGTCACGCGTGTAAGTGTGTCTTGTGTGTACACGTTCTTTACGCAAAAGGTTAAGACTTCTTTTCTTTGGTTTCGTTGCTTTTGTGCTTGCATATCACACTTGATTTGCTTGCCTACTAGCCGCCCTCAAGGCCAAAAGAACGCGCTATCCTACGTGAACACTTGCTACTTGCTGAGTGCTTACTTGTTCATTGGTTTTATATTGTCTTTTGTGCATTTTTACTCGCAATGGATGGACATATTGTTATAGGTAGCCTTATGGCACCCACTGGTAGGAATGTTCAAGGAGACAGCAACAATCATCCCCCACAACAACAACAGCTCGGCCAACATGAAGTGGTTAGACCTGTCAAAAATCGACCCAACCCGAAAACCCGACCCGACCCGCCCGAAAAATAGTGGGTCAAAACCCGAAAATTCTTAACCCGATCAACCCGAATATTTTCGGGTCGGGTCGGACCCGACCGGGTTGACCCGTCGGGTTGTACCAAAAAGTAAAAAAAACCCTAATATCTTGTTCTCCTTCCCTTCCCGTCTCCCACAGTCCCACGAGAGCGCCTCTGTTCTCCTTCCCTTCCCGTCTCCAAGGCGAAGTCGCCTACCCGTCTCCCACGAGAGCCTCTGTTCTCCTTCCATTCCCGTCTCCCACGAGAGCCTTTGTTTTCCTTCGCATTGCAGTCGCCTTCACTGTGCTCGACCCTCGTCGGCGTCCTCTTCGACCCTCGCCGGCTTCCTCTTCGACTATTCTCCGGTGAAGACATTGAGGTATTTATCCTTGCTTTGATTTATTTCTATTTCACGATTTATTTCTTCAACCCTCGCCTAGTCGCCTGCTTCCTCTTCGACGAGTCACTCGGAGCTTAGTTTATGAAATTGAAAACTGTATAATCTGCTCTCAGATTCTTGCTCCTTTTCGCAAATTGGGATTCAGTTTTGAGTGTTTTGAGTATTTCTCCGGCATTCAGTTTTGAGTATCCTTGCTCCTCTGTAACATATAGCACTTGCTTATTTTTTGATTGATGAATGAGCTGGGAGCTTCAAGTGATATGAATTTGAATTTGGGGTTTCTTAGTGTTCTATATCACTAATTTTTCTTACTATCCATGTCGTATGCCACTATATGTTGTTCTGAATCACTAATTTTGCATTACATGATTGTTGACTATAAATTCATGCTTAGTGAAAACATTATGTTCTGGAAAATATTGTGTACACAAAAAAATGGTGAAAAAGCAATAACTGTCAAGTGAGGTCCTGGCTTATATTTTTTCAGCGTTTATTTCGACAAACAAGCAACTTGTCAGTGTTTGTTTCTCATTACTCAGTAGTCACTACTGCTTGTTTGGGCAAGTTTCCTCAATTCTGAAAATTGTTGTGTTGAATATAAACTGCACATATAAGCTTCTTGTCCAGTTTATTTATGGATTTATAAACTCCACATAAACTGATTTAGTTTATGTGTGCTTTCTAATTCCTGTTTATATAGGTAACCGTATAATACTAAACATGCCACCAGCTAAAAGATCTCGTCCGTCAAAAAAATCAAATGCACCTTTATTGCCATTTCGATCTGGATTTGGAATCAGTTGTACTGCTTTAGGATCATCATCATTTGGGGATGGATTTGGAACCAATTCTACGTCAACTCCATGTAAGTACATTTTCTCTAATCATCATTATTCATTATAATTCTAAAAGTTTTTACCTTTTAGTATTTCATTAATTCTACTAACTTATGCTATTTGATGTCTATTATGTAGTAGCATCATCCTCATCTCCGGATCTAGGTAACTACTTACTATCTATTCATGAATCCATTATCCTAATACAAAGAGTTGTATTATTTATTCACTAATATAATGACTTAATATGTTCAATTTTGTTTTGTAGTTGCTTCTGTGTTATCGTCTACGCCAAGTATAGTAGGCGATTATGTCTCCCCAACTCAAGCTGACACTTCAGAGGTTTGGAAAAGGAAATGGACTGCTCCAGTTTGGAAAGATTATGAAGTATATGATGGAGATGTATTAGGGAGAAATTCGCTCATCAATGGAGAACTTTGTTATCCATGATGCAGTTTGGTTGATCAATGGAGAACTTCTATATTTTTTTTGAGTTCGTGAAGAATTTAAATTTACTTATAATTAAGAAGTGATTACGTACACAGTGGAAAGAAAAAGGCTGTATTGTGATTTGTGGAACTTTGGTCTTCATTATTTCACTAAAGCTTCATCCTTATCTGTGACATTATAATCGTGAAGAAAGGCTGCATTATTTAGTTTTTTTAGTCGTATTATATACATATTATTTCAGATTTATCATCTTTAATTTGTCAATAATGTGATATTAGATTTTTTTTTTCAAGAAAAAATGATGAAATGTGGACCCGTTGGGTCAACCCGAACCCGAGCCAAACCCGAAAGTTGAAACCCGACTGACCCGTTACACGATTGACCCGAACCCGTTTTTTTACCCGAACCCGAATGACCCGAACTCGACCCGCCCGACCCAGTTGACAGGTCTAGAAGTGGTGCCACTCGCAAATCCTCCAACAGAACCCATTCTGGAGCTCTCGGGGGAGCAACGCGAGATCCAAGCCCTTCGGCACCAACTTGCCGAATTCCAGGCAAGGGAACGCGCTGCGATGGTACAACCAACACCAACTTTGCAAATACCCATGGATCCTCTAGTCGCACCGCGACAAACAGAAGTCGGGCCAAGCAAACAATGCGTCGACAAGGGCAAAGGATTGATGCCCTCATCCTCCAACTTGCAACCGCGTCTTCAACGGATCCAATCCGTGATAGAAAGCCACCAAGGCTACGTCTCACATCGCGACCGCTATGCACCACAGGCAACACCAGTCCGCGATGAAACCGACTCCGACCGCGAAGAGGTTTCCCATGGTAAGTTTTCTGAACCTTATGATTTCAATGACAGGTACGAAGTCAGAGGAACAAGGCGCCAACGCGAGATTGCCTCTACACCGCTAGCCGACAGAGCCAGACGAGCAGAACACGATGAAGGCAGACCGCGACGATCCAATCGCGCCCAAGACGTAGTGCCGTGTCAACGTCGCCATGCTCCCACCCCAGTCCCGTTCAACGTGGAGGACCATCTAGCCCACCAAAGTACGCGGACGCCTCACTATGGCTCAGATGGCTACTTCTCCCACACTCCTCTCCACCAAGACGAGTTCGAGGAGTTTGATGATGAAGAGATGGAGGACTCAGGGATGATCAATCCCGGAAATTTCCATCCACCACTCGGCGACCCTATGGAGTTGCAAGACAGGACAGCCGATTGGATCCCCCCAGCTAGGCTCAACCAAGGCGCAAACATGGCCAACGCGTCCTTCCACATGCGTGATAACATGGACAGAAGGCATGACATGCCTTATGATGTTTGCCACGACGCGGCCCAACAAGGACACCACCAAAGCCGACGCGCCCAGGAGATGGAGCAACAGGCCCCGCTTGGCAATGAACGCGGCAATTTTGACGCGCGAAGGCAACAACAAAGACATGCCCACTTTCCACCGGCCCAAGGCCACGGGTATGCCCCCCTGGATATCCCATCGCCGCGATTACAACATAGGCCTCAAGCCAATGTGCCCAGGCTCAATCGCCACGATATCAAGGTAAAGATTGAATTTTTTTTTGGTGAATACAACCCTGCAGTTTTTCTTGAATGGTTACAGGCCATAGAGTACCCATTCATCTACTGCCAAGTTCCAGAAGAGGACTACGTGGCCGCCGCCACTGTCCACTTCCGAGGTGCCGCGAGAGTTTGGTGGCACCGATTTATGGATGATCGCATCAGGAGAAATTTGGTGCCTCTCACTGAATGGCATCAGCTGAAGTTCGTGATGACCCTCAAGTACGTGCCACAAGACTACAAGAACCAAATGCGCCTGGACATTGCCATGGCGAAACAGGGTTCGAAGACACCTCTTGAGTTCTTCTCGCAACTCGAGGACATGTATTACAAGGCGTCCATTAGCGTGGCTCCCTCCACGATGCGGACGAAGTTTTTGAGTGGTCTCAACACCAACATCCGAGACCAATTGGAGATCCTCCGATCAAGGACCTCAACACGCTCACGCACACGGCAATGCAACTCCACAACCAGATAGTGCGAAAGCGTCAAGGACCTTACCAACCCTATAGTCAAAGAAGGTATGACTCTCAAACTAGTCAAGTTCCTTCTACTAATGTGTGCGGTCCTTCCCCAGGAACCACCGCGTCTAATCCCAACAGACAAGGAAAGACTGTGGCAATACCCACCATTGTTCCACGCACGCAACCACCAAAGGGTACATC
Source organism: Rheum nobile (assembly GCA_027886185.1). NCBI lineage: Eukaryota > Viridiplantae > Streptophyta > Magnoliopsida > Caryophyllales > Polygonaceae > Rheum > Rheum nobile. The sequence goes on along the minus strand of WOAB01000207.1, from coordinate 207,754 downwards.
ACCAACCCAGGAACGCGCGCGTGATATAGAATGCTTCAAGTGTGGAGGCAGAGGGCACATCATGAGGAGTTGCCCCAACAACAAGAAAGTTCTCTTATCCACCACCTCCGCGGGTTATGAATCTTTTGAGGAGGATGACACCGCGCTTGAGACAATCAATGAAGGGTTCGAAGATGACGAGGAGGCTTACACCTGTGAAGCCACCGCGTTGCATGAAGGCACAGCTCTCAGCCTTGTCACGCGACGTTTGCTCATTGTCAAGGAAGCAACCCTTGGTGATCAACGCGAGAATCTTTTCCACACGCGTTGCTTGGTCAAGACCGCGACCTTGAGCGTAATCATTGATGGAGGCAGCTGTTACAACATCATTAATGAGAAGGTGGTTACTCATTTCAACCTGCCAACCACTCCTCACCCACAACCATACGGCCTCCAATGGATTTCCTCGAGTTCTGGTAACACTGTAACTCGTCAATGTCTCATTTCCTTCTCCATTGGTCAATATACAGACTCTGTTCTATGTGATGTCATTACCATGGACGCGACACATCTTTTGTTGGGCCGCCCATGGCAATTTGATAGGCGCGTTCTTCACGATGGGTATTTAAACACTTATGTGTTTACTTACCACGGGAAGCGCGTCACGCTCTTACCTATGACGCCTCATGAGATTTTACAAGACCAGGTTGAGCGTGATAGACATAAGGCAATTGAAGCCTCAAAAAACCAGACTACCAGTAGCATGCGTTCTTCACCTGGGAACAAAGACGCTGCCAAAGACAACGCGTAAATGGAAAGAACGCACACCAAAGAAGGGTCAAAGACTGCGCCGAGCAACAACACCTTGAAAGGTACCTGTGAGCACAGGCTGCTCCTGGCGCGGCCAAGTGACCTCACTGCCCCTTTGAGTGGCAAGACACCCTGCTTCCTCCTCGTGCCAACGCCTTGTACCCAAGCCGCCCCTATACTGGAAGCCATGCCGAGCGAGATCGCTGAGTTGCTTGAAGAGTTCAATGACTTGTTCCCAGAAGAGATTCCCCAAGGCCTCCCCCATTTGCGAGGCATTGAGCACCAAATTGACTTGGTGCCTGGTGCCTCCCTCCCCAATTGAGCTGCTTATCGCGCTGGCCCAGATGAAACAAAGGAGCTCTAACGCCAAGTCTAAGAACTTCTGGATCGCGGCTACGTGAGGGAATCCTTAAGCCCTTGCGCGGTCCCAGTGATCCTCGTTCCGAAGAAGGATGGCTCGTGGCGAATGTGTGTGGACTGCCGCACCATCAATCAGATCACAGTCAAGTACATGCACCCCATACCGCACCTTGATGACATGCTAGATGAGTTGCATGGCGTGACCCTATTCACCAAGATTGACTTGAAGAGCGGATATCACCAGATTCGCATGAACGAGGGTGATGAATGGAAGACCGCGTTCAAGACAAAATATGGTCTCTATGAATGGCTAGTCATGCTTTTTGGCCTCACCAATGCGCCAAGTACTTTCATGAGGCTCATGAACCATGTTTTGAGGGACTTTCAGGGGAAATTCGTTGTAGTGTACTTTGATGACATTTTGGTCTATTCACGTAGTCTTGAGACTCATGTACAGCACCTTAGGCTTGTGTTAGAGTGCTTGAAACGTGAACATTTGTATGCCAACCTTGGCAAGTGTCAATTTGCCTCCGACACTACAAACTTCCTCGGCTACGTGGTCTCCAAGGACGGACTACGCGTTGATGAGGAGAAAGTGAAGGCCATCAGAGATTGGCCAACACCCACAACGCCAACAATGGTTAGAAGCTTCCTTGGCTTGGCTGGCTTCTACAGGCGTTTTGTTCGCAACTTCAGCTCCATCGCCGCGCCATTACATGAACTCACAAAGAAGGGCGCCGTGGTGATTTGGAAGGAAACACACAACAACGCGTTCAACGCATTAAAAACAGCCCTATGCAATGCGCCACTGCTACAACTTCCCAACTTCAACAAACACTTTGAAGTGGAATGTGACACGTCAAATGTGGGGATTGGTGGAGTGCTCCACCAAGAGAAACGGCCCATCGCGTACTTTAGTGAGAAGCTCACTAGGGCCACCTTGAATTACCCCACATACGACAAGGAGCACTACGCGCTAGTTCGCGTCCTGAAGACATGGCAGCACTACCTGTGGCCACGCGAGTTCGTGATCCACTCGGACCATGCGGCCATCAGCTATCTGAAGAGTCAAGCACACCTGAGCCGCCGCCATGCTCGCTGGGTGGAATTTATGGAAACCTTTCCTTACGTGGTGGTGCATAAAAAAGGTAAGGAGAATGTGGTAGCCGATGCCCTTTCTCGCAGGTATGTTCTCCTTACTCATCTTCAATCTAAACTTCTTGGCTTCGCACTGATTAAGGATTTATATCTGCTTGATCCTTTCTTTAAGCCCATTGTTGAACAATGCCTTAGGGACCGCGAGTTCGAAACCTACTTCTTCCACGAGGGTTATCTTTACAAAGCAGGCCGTTTGTGCATTCCTAGCTCACCAATTAGGAAACTCATCATCCAAGAAGCCCATGAAGGATGCGGTCATTTTGGGATCACCAAGACATTAGCTGCTCTTCGCGAGCATTTCTTTTGGCCGCGTATGACCACCCAGGTGACGTGCTATTGCACCAGTTGTGTCACATGTCAACGCGCCAAATCCACTTCCCATCCCTATGGTCTCTACACGCCTCTACCTATCCCCTTAGGCCCTTGGGAAGATTTGTCTATGGATTTCATCACAGGTCTACCTCTCTCTCGCCGGGGTAAGGATTCTATATTTGTAGTTGTAGACCGATTTTCCAAAATGGCTCATTTCATCGTGTGCAAGACCACACACACTGCCAGTGAGATCACCGCATTGTTCTTTGACAACGTGGTTCATTTACATGGGATACCGCGCACTATAGTGGGTGATCGCGATACAAAATTTGTAGGAATTTTCTGGAGAACACTTTGGGGGAAGTTGGGAACCAAACTTTTATACTCCACTAGCTACCACCCCCAAACTGATGGTCAAACTGAGGTGACCAATCGAACCTTAGGAGCCCTGCTTAGGACCATGCTCAAATCCAACCCAAAACGTTGGGAGGACTTACTTGCCATTGTTGAGTTTTCTTACAACAGGTCCAGGCACTCAGCAACAAAGCTCACTCCATTTGAAGTGGTGTATGGAAGTAACCCATTGACTCCGTTGGACATGCTATCGCGTCCACTGAAGAATACTGAGCACCCCACCGCGGCCAACCGCGCCGCGATGATCCAGGAGTTGCACCAAAGAATGTGGGCACAGCTAGAGCGCCGCGCTGAACAGTATGCCACACAGCACAATCGTGGGTGCCGCCGCGTTATATTTGCCCCAGGAGACTTAGTGTGGGTGCACCTTCGCAAAGGGCGCTTCCCAACAAAACGCAAATCCAAGCTGGCCCCCCGTGGTGATGGCCCTTTTCAAGTTGTGAAGGCCATTGGGGACAACGCATACGAGATCGGGCTGCCACCAGACTACGGTGTCCACGCGACCTTCAATGTCGCCGACTTGGAGCCTTATGTAGAGCATGCGTTTGATGAAGGTGAAGCGGGGACGCTTCACAGCCAAGTGGGGGAGGGTCATGTGCCCCTGACCACCATGAATGCCTCTGAGGAAGAAGAGGCTATGAGCATTCGCTCAGACGAGCCAATCACAAGAGCACGCGCTAAAGCCATCGCCAACGCGACGCAATCCTTGGTCGCTCGCATCGGCCAGAGCCAAGGCAATCAAGAGATCGCGTTCTCTTTGAAGCGTCTTCAACCAAGCCCAGAGAACGCGTTCTCTGTCTGTCTTCTCTCCACCATCCAATGAACGCGTTCTTTTTGAACAGAATGTAATCTCTAGAGACATTAATGTTTTTATTTATTTTTGGGGCGTGTGCTCCACGCATGTCGCGTGGGCCGGCCCACTAATCGAGACTCGGCCCATCCGAGTCCCGCGACCTAGCATAAAAGGACAACTCATTCTTCTGTATTAGGTTACGTTCATTTTAATCAAAGCTTGAGTATTGAGAGCCATTTGCCTCCTCCCCTTTGATCGAACGTCAAACACTCTGTCTTCTCAATCCCTTTCTCCGCCGCCGACGCTACGGCCACCACTCGATCTTCATCGAGATTATCCCTCCGCTGCCGACGCTACGGCCAAGAACTCGATCTCTTTCGAGTTGTTCTCCTCCGCTGCCGCCTTCCAAAGCCTGCGTTCCACCCTATCATCCTCCAATAAGACGCGTGCGACTTCCCAAACAAGATCTGAGATCCTTCAATCCTAGTAGGAACGCATCATTTCCCCTCTCCTTCTACTTTTGTTTTTCATTAAGGACAATGCATGTTTTTTTTGAAGCTTGGGGGAGGGAGTGAAAATTACCTTCAAATTGCATTTTCTATATCTTTAGTGTTAGTTGCATAATTGCATGAAAAATCAATATAAATATAATAGTGAGATGGAAATGCTTCCCAAAAAAATGGCTAGATTTACAACAATACGTAGGGTTAAAATTGAACTTGTAAGATTTATGTATTATACAGATTAGCATACAGAAAAAATAAGTGAATAAAAAGTTGTAACCATGCTTTGATAGAAAACACGAGTAAGGATTTGTATATAAACGCCCTCTTAATAGATGGCATTAGTTGTCCTAGAACTCTATTTTATATTATATATAGAATATAGAATAATGTATGAAGAATGTTTCATTTTATCAACCTGGATAAAAGGAGGGGAAATGGAAAAGGAAGTAAAAATAAACAACTACTAAAAATGATTAATAATTGAAATATATCAATTTTTTCCATGAAAAAAAATTTAAATGGTAAGACTTTAAAATGGAAAAATATAACAACTTTAAAAATTAAATAAAATGTACAAATAAAATTTAATATCATTCTTGTATGTTTTTTTGGTTGAGATATCATTCTAATATGTTGGTAACAGAGTAACAAAAGTACCTATACTATATAAAGCACACAATGATACATGTCAAATCCAAATTATAATTTACTATTATTTAAATATAATAATATGAATATTAAGTGTATTAAAAAGACATAAATCTCTATTTAATATAAAAAATTAAAATATATATAAATGTTTTTTTTACATAGTCAAGAACTAGACTGCCTTTCTAGGAAATGTCCAGCCTAAATTATTCTTTCGGATAATCATAAGAAAAGCCTTCAACATAGGGTGAAGGGTCCCATTACAGATAGCATTCCTGGAGTGGCCAATAAGATGAATAGTGTCCATGTTGCAGTTATATGATGCGAGAAAATATACCGCTTGACTTGCTTCTCCATAGCAATGTTGAATTTTGACATCCTCAAAGTAAGCTAAGAATTTCCTTGTGTCTCGAATGATCATGTCGATCTCCCAAGGAGTATCACATATGCCTTGTAGTGCGTTTAGGACTGCAAGGTTGTCTCCTTCAATGGTAATCTTCCTGATGCCCAGCCGATGAGCCTGAGCCACACCTACCCACATCGCGGTAGCTTCAGTCTCTAATATAGAATTTGCCTATATATTTATATTGTCCATAAAAGCTATGTTACTATCCATATCCCTAATGATGTACCCAATTTTGGAGTCTCCATATTTATTTATGGATCCATCAAAATTTAATTTTAAGCGGTCTCTGGTGGGTTTAGACCAAGAGACATACTTAGTGTTGTTTTTCATTTGGGTTTGCATAGTACCTGAATCGAGATTCTTGTATCTTTGGTAAGAGTGAACAATCGGGGTACAGTTCGGGAGATCTTGTGTTGCGTCTCGGAAAATTATTGTATTCATGTAATTCCATATATGCCACCAGACGAAGGTTGCTAGTTCTATATCCGTGTTGGCACCTCTATTATAGGATACGTTTTCATAGAAGATGTCTCTGATAGAAATGGGGTTTATATTTTCATTTAGTGCTTCTCTAGTTTTCTCTAAAATCCTTTGTGTGTAAGAACATTTACAAAAAAGATGGTTGGCGTCTTCATTTGATTGTTTACAGTGAATACATTGAGCAGGTACCCTGTTGTAGTGTCAATTTAGTCGTTCTTTAGTGGGTAAAGAGTCAGAATAGGCTTTTCAGATAAAATTCTTAATTTTAGGGGGAATCTTTAGTCTCCAAATCCACTCTAAATTATTGTTATGCTCATTATTTTGTATGGGTTGAAAGGCCCTTGCTGCAGTTTTGACTGAGTACTTGCCATTTGGAGTGGGTTCCCAAATGAGTATGTCTACAAAATTATGGAATGGAATTTGTATGGTTTTAATCTTTTGAAATACATTGCTAGGTACTAAATTGAGCAGTTTATCTTCATCCCATTCTCCGGTGTTTGAGATAAAATCTTATACTTTCTGGGGTAAGTTGTCCGTAGACATGAGCTGGTTTAGACTGATATTGTATAGCCATCTGTCATTCCAAAAATCAATGGTTTGACCATTGCCATTTCAATTGGTTTTAGAAGTCTTTTCGAAGACTTAGGAGTCTAGAGAATTGCCAAGAGAATTTTCTAGGCTGAATTTCAAATAAATTTTCATCCTTTATGTATTTTTCTTTTATGATTCGAACCCAGGCATTGTCAGGTTCGGTGATTAATTTGCATAGTAGTTTCATTTCTAATGATTTGTTATTAACCTCACTTGTGCGGAAGCCAAGTCATCCATTCACTTTCTGGGACTGATGAGGGGGTGGAAGTTTAAGGTATCCATTTTGTTCTAAAATAAGTTTTTATTTATTTTATCAATTTCCTCCAGAATTCGTTTACGGAGAAGGAAGCTCTGCATAAGAAAGTTAACTTTGGAGACGAGGTTTGCTTGGATTAAGACACTACATCCTGCCTGAGACAGAGAATTTACTTTCCATTTGGAAAGTTAGTTTTTTAAGGAATTTGTAGCCTCAACAAATATTGCATTATTAACATGACCTCGCAGTATAGGTATCCCTAAATAATTTTCTAGAATCTGGGTAATTGGTACTTCTAGCATACCTGCTAAATTATTCATTAATTGAGGTGAAGCATTGGACGAGAACTGTACTGAGCTTTTGTGGAAATTAATTGTTAGTCCACTTTTTTCCGATAAATCTTGTAGGAAAGTTTAAGGCGAGTACTAGGCTCCATTCTCAAGTGGAGGGCATTGCCTAAATCATCGTAATGGATAATCTTTACAAAGGTTTTAGTAGCAACCTCATATGCCGAGTTCATTTGTAAGAATTTTGGTCTAACACATTACATATCATTCGATAAAACACCAGGTATTGTTATTCGTCGAATGAAATTTCGGACGGTGTAACAATCCTAAATTACCTTAGGAATATTACGGTCAATGACCTCGAAACACATATCTGAAATCACCCAAGGCTTACAATATTGATTGCAAATGCAAAAATAATACATAAAACTTTCATAATTTCATAATAATGACTTACAAACGACATTGCGGAAAATAGACACTGAATCAAATATCAAATATAGTAGCGTAAGACTTATGGAAAATACCAAACTTACACAATAAGTCATAAACCTAAAATCTAACTTCATGATCTTCAACCTTATTGTAACAAAATATCAAAAACAGCAACTGCCTTCAACGTCGGAATTCTGTTTCTTCACACTTGGGAATAATTACCTGATGTGCCGTATATGATGGATGACACCAGCCAACCATGCAAGGAAAAGGAAAGGTTGGTAAGTGTAATGAAAGACTAAAAAAGGGTATTTATGAGAGGTTCCAAGTGATCGTGTCAAGTTAGTATCATTGTCTCTCGAATAAAAGCTGATAGACAATATATAACTAAAACTCACACTGAAACATAAGAAGAGACATGATTCAAAAGAAGACTCCGACGAAATTGAGTCTTATAAGAATTATATGTGTTTGTTTGAGAACAATTTATAACCATCACACCAAGATTTTGAAAACGACTCATTTGACTAGTTGAGTCATCAACCAACCTCACCGCATGCGTGTTGTGCAAATTCAGATTGGAAAGAGGACTTACATAGACAGACCCCCGAGCGGTTTCCACATTGTACTTCTCGCTGGATGCTTATTAATTATGTTCGTAAAAGCACTTATCTTATTTAATTTCAAAACGTGCATTACGTTAAAACTTTTAATCCACATCATCTTGATACAAGAATTTGTAATGGGACGAATCCTAAATAATGGCACTAGCTAAGTGCAGCACCACTTATATTCGAAAAAGGGTTGTCATGACCAAAAGTACTACGACAATAATCCTCATAATATCAAGTTATAATGAAACAACTAAATATCGTAAGGTATATAGCATTCATACGAATACTCGTGCTAACTAAACACACAAGTCCACATCAATTTTCACACCAAAGTCCAACTAGCACCTTATGATAATAATAATAGAAAAATTGTAACCGAATATACCACTTTGGTGGCATATTTTGCAAAGTGGGTATTGTTTTATAGGATATGGCAAGAATACCCTATTTTCTACCCAAATAAGGGCAAAAGTGATAAAATACATATTTTGGGTACAAAAATGAAAAGATAAATTCGGATTTACAATTACCTTTTCTTTGCAAAATTGTAATGTTTATTTTATTGTATTTCGGAATGAAAGAAAAATGGGTGTGATTTGTCATGATGTGACCGTTAACAGGTTACCATTGGAAATTGTTTCAACCAATTTCAACTTGAACCCATTAATTGTAAAATTAACCAAATTAATTGCCAAATCTGATGCTTAACTAAATTAACCAAAATTTCAACCGTATTTAGTGCTAATACGTAAACCAAAATTTCAATATTGTAAACCCATTTTCAACCCATTAATTTGAAGCCATTTAACATCAGATCCTCATTAATTTTTCACCCATTTAACATCAGAACATCAACCCATTTTCAACCCCCCCAAAATTCCTCTTCTTCACCGGACACCGAAATCGAATTCCGATGAGCTCTGTAATCGCCGTCAACCTCTGCTAACCTCCCTGAAGCCCAAACAAAGAAAGAAAAGAGAATGGCTGTTACCAGAGCTTCGAATGATGCGACACCGCAGAAGAAAAGAAAAAGAGAGGTGGATGAAGAAGAACAAGGTGGTAAGAGGAAGGGAAAATATGCGGCGAAGAAAACCCCTCCATCTGCAAAACCCAAAGCTACAAAGAAGAAGAAGGCTAAATCAGAGAGCGGTTATTCTGTGAAGAAAAAGGAAGTTGTCGCTCTTCTGAAAAGGTGGAAAAGCATGAAGCCTTTAGCTTTCAAGGAAGATGTAAGTAAAAAAAAAAACTCTCAGAAATGTTGACCTTTTCAATTTGTCAATCTAGGGTTTATTGATATTCCGACACCGTTGTGTCTGTAACTTATGCAAGTTCTGTTATTCAATTGTAGATTAAGTACGCGTTCTACAAAGGCGACCCTTTATATGGAAGAATCAATATCAACTGTAGGTTTTCATACGTGCGTGATATTGAAAACAAAATGATTGGTGCAGATTGGAGAAGGATAATTGCAAGCCCTTTTGGAAATGTAATGAAAATGCTGCGTCAGGTTACATTTTCTTCCCAAACTGTACATACTATTCTTTTTAAGCAAATAAAATCAAAAAAGAAGTGGGAGACCTGGTACGAGATAGGTGGTAAAGTGTTAAGGTTTTCAATGAAGGAGTTTGCATTGATAACTGGTTTAAATTGTGGTCAAATGCCACCAGAATCAGTTGGGAAGAAGAAAAAGAAAGATGTACAAGTGATGGAGAAGTTCTTTGGTGGTCCTGCTGGTCCTAAAACCTCAGTGCAAGACTTGTACGAGAGGTTCAGGGATTATAGACTGCTAGATAATTACAAGTTGAAGATGGCATTGCTTTTGATAGTTGAAGGTATTTTTCTTGGAGGAGATAAGAAGAGACTAGTTAAAGCTGAACATGTGAAGCTGTTGGATAACATGGACAAGTTTTGGGATTATCCTTGGGGAAGAGTTGCATATGAAGAGTTGCACAGGTCTTTGACAAAATCTTTGGCCAGAAGAATGCTTACTGTTGAAAAAGCTTTGCTACTCTCTGAAGATGCAAGGATTCCCTATACCATTCAAGGAATGCCAGTTGTATTTCAGGTATATTAAATTAGTAATTGCATTTGCCTATATATCCCTGACAAGTTTGATAGTGTTGGGTGGTGGGATTTAAGTGTTTAAACTTGAAGTGATACCTATAAAGTAAATATTTGAAGTTTGAGAAACTGTTGGATCACTTTTAAATCAAAGAATTGAATTGTTATATGGAATTTGTCCTGAAATCATGCAAACATTTGTTTGAATTGTTAAAGTTCATACAAGTTTTAATATGCTTGACTAGTTACCTAGTGAAGGGTGTCTGGATTTGAAATGTTAAAGTTCATACAAGTTTGAATAATGAAAAAGTTGTGTCTATGTAGGTTTGGATATGGGAATGTGTCAAAAGCTTTGGAGTCCAGTATGCTTCCAAGATAAATGAGACAGCTATACCCCGATGTCTTCGTTGGTACTCAGAGCAATGTCCTGAACATGGACTGCTTCAGTTGTGTTTTGCTGATCCAAAGCTGAAGGTCCTGCCTATTCTCATACCTGATGAATCTGAGAAGAGTTTGTTAAGTGCCTGCAGATTCCATGATGAAGTCAAGGACCCTTTCTTTGACAAAATAGTATCTGAGGCTATGGCTATGGGAAAGGCAAATGCCAAACTAAAAGAGCCTAACAAGGGGAAAGAGGCTTTCAAAGGAGAAGTTAGTGGTGATGCAAATGCAAGGCAGATGATGGATATCATTAATCAGTTGTGTAACAAGATTGCTAAGATGGAACACGGTCTATGTGAGAGGATTGACAAGTTGGAGATGAACAATGTCCAAGTTTTTGAAAAGGTTCCTAAGAGGAAGAAAAGAATGGTTAAGAAGTCTGAGGCTCAAGCAAGTGATAGTGATAGTGAAGAGTTTGATGGAGTTGATGATTATATAGATGATTCAGAAGGTTCTGAGACTGAAGCAAGTGATAGTGAAGGTAGTGACAATGAAAAAAGTGAGGATGATGAAAAGGATGTTAGTGAGGATGAAAAGGCTGGTAGTGAAAAGGCTGTTAGTGAGGATGAGAATGATGAAAAGGCTGTTAGTGAGGATGAAAAGGCTGGTAGTGACAAGGCTGTTAGTGTGGATGAGGATGATGAAAAGGCTGGTAGTGACAAGGCTGTTAGTGGAGATCATAATTTGATGGATGTTGATACTAAGGTATGACATTCCAATTATTTTAAGACTTCTACTTTCATAGATATTTTAAAGAAGTATGACAAGATATGGAGTTGAAGAAACTTAAATTAGATAGATAACACTAAAAATTCTCTATCATTGCAGGGAAATGAAACGGAAGAAGGAAGCAGTGAGCCCATTATTGAGAATAATCAAGAATTTGTTAGTGAGGCATTTGAACAAAATTCAAAGGATAATGATGTGAACCTAGATGACAACCCTAGAGACAGTGATGAAAATGTGGCCATACAAGACAATTCTGGTTTGGCCATACAAGTATATGAGGAAGTTTTTGGAGGAAATGATGATCGTGGAGATGATGGAGGTGAAAAAAATCATAATTTGATGGATGTTGATACTAAGGTATGACATTCCAATTATTTTAAGATTTCTACTTTTATAGTTATTTTAAAGAAGTGTGGCAGGATATGGAGTTGAAGAAACTTAAATTAGATAGATAACACTAAAAATTCTCTATCATTACAGGGAAATGAAACAGAAGGAGGAAACAGTGAGCCCATTATTGAGAATAATCAAGAATTTGTTAGTGAGGCATTTGAAAAAAATTCAAAGGATAATGATGTGAACCTAGATGACAACCCTAGAGGCAGTGATGAAAATGTGGCCATACAAGACAATTCTGGTTTGGCCATACAAGTATATAAGGTATGCCATAAGTACATGTCGAGTGTATTAATGAAGCATGACAGGTTATAAATTTTGAGAAATGTGTTGTAGGTTTTAAAAATTGGAATATGCACATTATTTTGAAGTAATATATATTTTTGTGGTAAATGTAACTTCAGGAATTGGAGGAAAATTATGTATTAGTTGGTGTTGGTAGAAGAACTGGAGATATAGTAATGGATGTTGTAGCTGACATTAGTGAGAAGCTAACTGATAAGGATGGAATGCCTGATGATGATGTTGATGTCCCTAGGGAGCAAGATGAGTTGATACCGAATGTTGATAGTACTATCACAGATGATGTAGAAGATGCCCCAAGGGAAGAGCAGGAAAGCCAGGAAGCAGAAGTCCAGGTTTCTAGGGCAGTAGCCATTCATTTATTGAGAAGGAAGTTAGAGAGAAGGAGGTTGGGAAAGAAGGAAGAGGTTGGGAAAGAAGAGGTTGGGAAGGAAGGAGATGAGAAGGAAGAGGTTGGTAAGGTTGACATTGACAAGGATGAGAAGGAAGAGGCTGGTAAGGAAGAGGTTGAGAAGGAGGGTATTGAGGAGGTTGTGAATGTGAAACAAGAGTTTGCCAAAGGCCAAGTTGTTTTCGGCAATAGGAAGAAGGTTGTGGGTCTATCTCCAAAGAAGTCCCCAAAGAAGTCAAGGTACCTCCCCAAGCGTAGTGTGAAGCCATCTGCTTCAGTCCTCTCCCCTTATAGATCTAAGAAACAAAACAACCAAAAGGCCAAGGACAATGAGAAGGACAAGGACAAGAAGAAGGAAGTGAGGGGTAAGAGTTTTTGGAAAAGGATCACAAAAAATCCAGCTGTGAAGGAAATGACTCCTGTAATAGAGTGGTACAAGGATGAAAGGTATGTATATCCAATTTATATCTCTCTCATCCAATGAAGTTTATGTACTTATATTGTCCTTTATGTTGCAGACCTATAGAATTCCGTGGAGTTAGCAAAATATACATTGACAATGATTTCATGGAGAGCTTAATTGAACCAACTAAGTGGTGGGGTAATTTGGTAAGGGTGACCGGTTTTTAAAAAAATTGTAAATTTTGTCCACATACTCTATCAATATATTGATTTTGTAAATTTTTGTTGCTAGCACTTAGATGAGGTCCTAATTTTACTTCGCGATGCGCTCCTGAAGAACCCAAGTGAGAATCATAAGGCGGCTATTATGGACACTACATGGTGTGAAGACTACAAAGACCAACACAAGTGTGAAATGGGTGGTGTTGCAGTACCAGAATTTCCAGATCGCGTCGCTCGATACTTTAGAGGTGAACTTCCAAATTTTCATGGGAAGAATTGGGAAGAGGTGGACTTCATCTATGCACCGATTTTTGTGGGCACAAACCACTGGGTTGCCATTCAAATTGACCTGGTTAATTGGAGCTTAAGTGTGTTTGATTGCAATGCGAATCTGAAGCGTGATCATGTCATAGAAGAAGCAGTCGCCCCCATTATCAAGTATCTTCCTAAGTTTGTGAGCAAGCACGAACCTTTGTCCAAGAAATATGCACACCGGGGTGTCTCAGTTCTTACTTACAATGGAAGAGTTGGCAATCTAGAACAGAACATAAGAGCGTAAGATATCTTGCTTCCAGTTTGTTTTTTACCCGCCACCTAAAATATTAACATAGAATTGACCTTTCTTATTTTTGGTTGCAGTGGTGACTGTGGAGTATACACCTTGAAGTACATTGAGTGGTTGAGTTTTGGAAGTGATGATCTCTCCCTCATTTCAGATGATACGATCGACTATCACAGATTCGACATTGCTAATACTGTGTTCGACAAGCAGTGGAAGACAATGTTGAACTATGGACAATAGTGTGTCATCATAACACTAGATTGTGTGAACAATGTTTTGTTTGGATTGCAACTTTGATGCATGAAAAATGTTTTGTTTGCGTTGTGTTTTTGGGGCAAATTTGATGTACGAACAATGTATTGTGTTTCAACTCTTCTGATTTTGTTGTTGTATAAGTCATCTCTATCATCCAATGTGTTGTGTTTCAACTTTGATGCATGAACAATGTGTTGTGTTTCGACAAGCAGTGGAAAACAATATAAGTGAAAGTTTAAATTCAATGGTGGAGAGCAATATTTCCAAAACCCGATTTTGATTAAAATTAACCGATTAGTCAAAACAATTTCCAAAACCCGGTTTAGATGAATTTTAAACTCACCCAAATTCTTACCCTCATCCTACAGCTACCGTATTTTCTTCATCCTTCTCCCATGGCTCATTGAGGCATTTCAAAAACTCTATACAACTCCGAGAATCGATTAAAGGGTGTATTTCGCAGGGAGTGGAGATTGAGAGAGCTCGAGGGCGTAACCCATGGCATACTCGGAAGGATCCAGCAGTGGTGGGAATGTAAAGGTAAGTTTGGTATGATTTAGGGTTTCAATTTGGGGAAGTATTTGCTACTGTTTTGTTTCAATGTATGTTCTAAAATACGAATTGAATTGTGGATTTGCTACAGAATTCCGTATTTGCTACTGTTTTGTTTCTGCTTGAAATTTTGTGAACTCTAATATGTGGTTTGGCAAAGTAGCTTGAAACTCTTCTGACAAAGATGTTTTGATTACTACTGATGAAGACAAGACGTAGCCTAAACTCATGTTTATTCATGAGGAGATGGAATACAGCAGCAATGGAGTCCAAATTGATAAGATGTGCATGTGGTGTTGTCTGCCGATATTTCACTTCTATGACAAACGAGAATCCGGGAAGGAGATTTATAAGATGTGTAAACCGGGTGCGTATCTAGCTTGTTTGCTAATATTCATAATATTTTGTTTTAAAAGTGTTTTGAATACTTTATGATACGAATCCAGTTTTCATGTATTTTGGATTGAATGCAGGTTGGAGGTTGTGGATTTTGGGAATGGTATGACCCTCCACTTTGTCCTATTGCAACATAACTTATTCCTATGCTAAGAGATGAGATAATCCAAGTGAAAGATGCATTGGATGTGAAAGAGAGTATAATTTCAGCATATGAGGCAGAGCTTGGAATGCTACAGCAGGAAGTGATAAGGCTTAAAGGTGGTGCAAAGAGTGTTATCGGTCATGAAGAAGAGTGTCGAGTTAAGGCGTCAAACTATGTTGAACGTGTGCTGAAGGTTACTTGTTTTCTTGTGGTAATGGCTTGTGTAATTAAAGTCTATTTCACTTAGCCTGTTGTAAGCTCTCGGTTGTTAAGAGTCTTGTAAGCTATCTATGTCTAGAACTATTTAAGCTGTAGGATTTTATGGGAAAGTGTAAGCTTACCAAAACCGGGTTTTGGAAATTGTGGCGATTTTATGGGAAAGGTAGATAAGTGACAGGTTTTACATTCAAAGGTGGCGAGATAGTATTACATTAACTAAGAAGCATAAAGCATCCCATGCTTCATCACTAGAATAAGTAACAGACACAAAAGTAAAGTAATATGACTTATAAGAGATCATTTAAGAGTTTGAGATCTCTTATTGGTCATATTAAGCTTACCAAAACCATACCAAAAAAAATAGCATTGTTCATAACTGGAATATAAAAGATAGCACACTATGAAAGATAGCACACTATGGTCTTACCCTTGATCCTCCTCTTGCAGCCCGATAGCACCTCTGGTAAGTATGACCAGTCAGCCTACATCTTGCACATCTATTGGACACACGTTTGTAGGGTCTCTCCCACCTAGCCTTGTATCTATTCTGCCTTGGTCTACCAGCGCCCCTTTTCCATGGTGGTGGCAAACATGCGATTTGCGATACGGACAATGGAACATCCCATTGCTTGCGTGGGGGGGACCATATGGATGGCTTCCTTGTAAATTTCTTTCAAACTGTTGTTGCTATAGAAGTGAGTAACCAGAGTAGTAACATCAACACCCCTATCCTTTGCTACTGCCATAGCATGTGTGCATGGAATTCGATCTTTCTGAAAGACATTGCATTGGCAAGTTAGTCGGCGAATATTCACTTCGTACTTATTCCTTCCATCTGTCACCTCTGCTTCAATATCACTTAGCCTATGGACACTCATTGTCACAGAAGCCATATACCTTTGATCCATGGTTTTGGTCACAGACCTAGTACTTACCTCAGCCCACGTAGCAGCCGACTCCCTCCTTTCACAGAACCAGGTGACAAAGGTATGCAAGATAACATCAAACAATGGTACAATAGGCCACATACGCTCCTCTTTAAACACATTGTTCAGACATTCTGCATTGTTTGTAGTCATGATGTTGAACCTGTCAGTTGAGAAATATGCCCTTGACCACCGATTAAGGGGCACTTTCAGAGCATCTTTTACCACAGCCGGAGCCCTGTTTCTTAGGATCTCAAGCTCGGTCCTATATTCTTCTACCGTGTACGCCTTTGCAACCTTGAACCACTGGTCTTGCAAGCCTCCCCAACGACACTTCAGCTTGAAGTTTTATAGCATATGATAAATGCAATATCCATGGCTAGCAAGAGTGTATTGTGTTTTCAGAGCAGCTTTTATACTCAAATGACGATCAGAGACAAAAACCACATCCACGCTATCGGGTATAACAACTTTCTTCAACTCCTTAAAGAAGAAGGACCAAGAATCCTTATTCTCACTGTCTACTACAGCAAAGGCCAGGGGGTAGATTTGTCTGTTTCCATCTTGGGCAGTAGCTAGAAGAAGTTGTCCGTTGAATCTCCCTCCTAAGTGTGCTCCATCAACACAAATCACCTGATTTTCATATAAAACCGGTCACCCAATTACAGTTTACCCTTCAGGTAATATTATATAATCAAGACAAACAATAAAGTTGGAGAAACATAAAGTTACCTTTCTCAAACGGGGAACAGCCCTGATGGAAGCACCCAAGGCCCAAAAGCAGTACTTAAAACGGTTTTCAGAATCTGTTATTATAGATGTATGCGTGCCAGGATTGACCTCTTTCAACATATGTAGCCATGAGTGAAGTTGACTGTAACCTTCCTCGGCAGTCCCTCGAATAATGTCCTCTGCTAGCACTCTTGCTCTATTGGCTTTGTGATAACTGGCATCGACTCCCAGGCCTTTCATGACAGCTTGTATCTCTCTTGCCCTTGGTGCATCCTTGCGACCTCTAAACCTGTTACACCAACACCAATAGATAGTCTTTAGACATTTTGCATAAAACTGTCTGAATTGAAATTAAAATCTTCAACAAAAACAATATATACCTATCAAGAATACTCTGTGAAATTACGGAGGCAGTGGCATGCCTGTTGTGATCGTGCCTGAACAGCATCCCACATGTATGGTTTGTAGCAAACCTTCGGACAATAAACGCACTAGTACCTATCTTCACTGAAGCACGAAAACCAAATGAACATCCTCTGTTTTTTCACTCCACCACATAACAAGTCTTATCAGACCTCTTCACAAGCATTTCTACACAATTGTCCATAGCATATGCGGCTAACGAATGCTGAAGCTCCTTCTTGGTTTGAAACATATCTCCACACTTGATTGTCTTGGACTTCGACTTGTCCTCCACTTCTTCTACATCCACCAAATTTTGAAAGTCAGTAGGGACTTCAGAACGGTAATATCTCTCTTCGGCTTCATCAATAGCATCCAGATATTCAGGCTTCCCAATATCAACCTCCTCAACGCTGTCAACATTTTCAATGTATTCCTCTTCTTCCTCGGAAAGGTTGACAAGGTCACAACCTTTATGCTTGGTTGCAGAAATAACAACATCATCCTCTTCATTGTCACTGCTTAGTGACACAACTTGAACTGTATTGGCTTTCTTACAAAACCACTTTGTAATAGTGTCAACATTTTGTTTCTCTCCACCCTTCACAGACATCCGGACATGCATCCCCTCCACTCCTATTTCATCTTCTAAAAGATCAGCATCTAATATGTCGCTCAACATCTGGTCCGACTTTCTTTTTTGGCTTAGTATAGGAGTAAAAGATGCACCATCATTTCCAGGCTGGGATACAGGTTGAGGTGCACTTAATGGAACATCGATCATCTCTTCTTCTTCTTTTGGAACTAATTTAGGTTTTTCTTTTGAAACTCTAGATTTTGGTTGCACAATGGAATGCAAAGCAATTGGCCAAACTCTGTCTTTACAATTTGTCATGTTCAAAAAGATGTATGCTTCTACATCATCCTTATCGCAAATATCAAAGGGAGGAAAATGCGGATTTTGTAAAGACATGTAACTCATCTTCAAGTCGAACCTGTTAAGATCAATTTCCAGTTTTTCTGCAATTTTGATCTTTAGTGATTCATAATCGATTTTCTCACTAACCATCATCCCCTTCACCTTTTTTGTTCCTTCATAAATCCAAATCTCATTCTCGCACCTCCACTTTCCTCCACTGATTAGAGAAACCATATACGTTGGAGTTGATCTTCCTGAAGAAGCAAAAAATAAGAAAAGTTAATTAAAGAAACAAACAAAAATAAACACAAATAAAACAGAGCACGTGTGAATCTAATATGAAAACTTACCCATAGAAAATGAGAATATTAACAGTGGCAATAAAGGAAGCTTGGTTTAACAGTGGCAATAACTCGGATGGCAGGTATGAAGCAGAGGACATAAATAAAGGAAGCTTGGTTTAATAGTGGCAATAACCTGGTAAGATGAAGAAGCCTAACGTAATTTTTGGTGGGAAAGAGACGATTAACTAAGCTAGCTTAGTTTTGGCGGGAAATATGCAGTGATTTGACAGCTATACATCAGCGTTTTTTGTGGCTGAAATTCACTTGGTTTAACATTAAGCTTAAGCTTAATCTCCATCCGGCTTAATCATAGCTTCTCTCAATATATAATTTTAAATTCTGACACACAGTACAATCAAGCCTGTTGCCATCTTTTCAACTTTTCAACTTCTTTTCTTTTCCTTTTAAATTTCGATTTACAAATTCTGATAATGCATTTTCTACCCAAAATATAAAAGCAAAATAAAATCAAATAAAGTCACTTTATGTTATTACAGTTATATCCAAAAATATAAGTACAACTTTGCAAATTTCATTCACAATGTGGTATACCCTTGCAAAATAGTCATAATAATATATACAAGGGTCATAATTAGCAATTTATACAACCTAATATATAATTTATTTTTCAACATCATTACATTACACAAGTTCTCAAACACAATTTGACAATATTTATTCCAACTTAATTAGAATAATTAATTAATTGTCAATTAAGAAAAATATGGAATAATTGCAAGAGCGGACAACCACTTTTCTTAGATCGTTTTGACGTTAAAATGGTGTAACAACGGATGTCGGTTCTAACTCACGCCTTGACTTATACTTCAGTTTCAATCCAATAGCGGTTCCGACATGTACCAAAAATAAATTACCATTAGTCAATTTATTTTTATAAACTCATGAACCATTTCAACAATTTTATAAATATCATTTATAAATTCTAATTATTGATTTTTGCTATTATAATATAATTAATTTACCAAATTAAAATAATGCCAATTAGTTCAATTTTCTTTTGCAAAAATTGATAAACTTATCATTTATAAACTTACAGTGATCCGCTACGATTTTTTTTCTTTTGCAAGATAAGTTTACTTTTGATATAAAATATAAACTTATAAATATCATTCATAGACTTATTGTGAATTTTTTTTCTTTTGCAAAGTGATTGAATTTTGCACCAAGGCAATGCAACAATGCCGACATCTACAACCTACAACTCACCCTACTTATAGTGTAATCGGAGGCGGTCGACGGCTCAACATCGACTCAAAGGTGTGGGTGCGGTGTCGGTGATGGCACCCAAGGAGGGAGGATTCGAAGGCCACCAAGACGACCCTCAATGGCGCCCATGAGTGACTCATTCGCTTCGCTCAAGTGTCGGCGTCAACGCGCTCCAAGGATTGCATTGATGAGGAACGACTTGAAAACCTCAAAGGAAGAAGACCAAGACCGCCAAGACAGAAGCTTAAGCTACCAAAGAAGTTTCAGGAATTTGAAGATCCCGCCGAAACCTGGATAGTGCTCGGTAAAATGGCCATATCTTTGGTTACGAAATTGATCTCATGCTCGATCAAAAACCGTTGGAAAGCTAACTCGAAGATCTACAACTCTTTAGTTTACGTCGAGTCGAAATTCCATCGGAAAGGTGACCAAAAACGTCAATCTCTGACTGCCAGTAAAAGTGCACGGACTGTGCACGGTCGTGCGGTCAAACGCACGGCCGTGCGTTCTGGGTTGTGCAGTGTACTGCATGGCCATCTGGTCCAGTGCACGGTCGTGCGGTCCTTATTTTTGAAAAGTCGAGAGCAACGCACCGGCTGTGCGGTCGAGTGCACGGCCGTGCGGTTAGGGATTTTTCTGAACTTTTTACGGGTTTAATTTTAGACGGGATTTTCATAATTTCTATGCCTCTAGGGTTTTTATGTTAGAACTCTAATACTATATAAGTGCCTTTCTTTCTCATTAGCAGACAGATTTGAAGACTCGAAAACCTTGACAAAGGTTTTGGTTATTCTTATCCCAAACGCTAGTTTTCTTGCTTTGGATGGTTGTTCTTCCTTTTGGCCTACTAAATCATTTTTGAGTTTCGAGTTGCTTTCTTGTTTACTCTTGAGCTTTTGTATTCGTTTCATTCAAGCGAAGGAATCCAGATCTTGTCTCCAAGACGGGACCAAACATCAATCGTGGCGAAGGGAGTTTGTCATGTATCAAGTGGTATCAGATTTCCAACGTTTAGAGGCAAGATTTTCTTTGTTTTACAAGTCTCAATTTGTTTATTTTCAGCATTTAAGATCTAGTTTAGTTGTTCTTTGTTCAAACCCTAGAACCAACCATTCCACTACCATCACCTCCCACAGCTGCCAACTACCACTACCTACATCACCCTGCGTACCCCCCCCCCCCCCCCCCACATCAATTCCCCGATTGCCTCTCACCCCCACCCCTAGTGTGTCGCATCCCCTCCCCCCCCCCCCCCCCCCCCTCTCCTCCAATTTGCAATACTACTTCTCACTTGTCACAATGCCGTCGCACCCTTACCCCAATTTTCCCAAATTTCATTCTCTCCCCCTCTTGGCCATCTTTTAGGATTGCCTTAGAGCCTTCTACTTTGCTGAATTGGACATTTGTGCTTGCTTGCAAGGTTTGTCTGTTTCGTTGGTTTCTTGTTCCCTTGTTGCGTACCACTTCTTTTGTCTTGCTTTGGTGTCTAGGTACCATGTGCTCTAGTGAAGATTATTGTGCACGCCGTGCCATTGCACTACAGAACTTTGAACAATATCTAGACCGCAAGTTTGATGAGTTGTACCATAATATCCTTTGTTATCCCCTTTTTCAATCCTTGAAGAATGAGGACGACCACATTCCGAAGGAGATGCATGACCACTTGGAGGATTAAGAAGACACCCAAGTTGTTGATCCATCTCATGGCGCGCTTCAGACGCCTACGGGGTCCACTGTCATCCCCAACGGGTCCACCACTATGACCCTTGTTGCGCTTTTGGAGGTGAGGAATGAGAAGTTGTCCATTCTCATTATGCCAATGCCCTATGCCTGTCCTGAGTTCCAAGTGGATGATATATTTCCCTCCGCCCCTGCTACCTACGTCGACGTCAAATCGAGGACGATTCGAAGTCAAGTGGGGGAGAATGATGGCACCCAAGGAGCGAGGGTTCGAAGGCCACCAAGACGACCCTCAATGACGCCCATGAGTGACTCGTTCGCTTCGATCAAGTGTCAGCGTCGACGTCAACGCGCCCCCAAGGATTCCATTGATGAGGAACGACTTGAAAATCTCTTAGGAAGAAGACCAAGACCGCCAAGACATAGGCTTAAGCTACCAAAGAAGTTTCTGGAATTTGAAGATCCCGCCAAAACCTGGATAGTGCTCGGTAAAATGGTCATATCTTTGGCTACGAAATTGATCACATGCTCGTTCAAAAACCGTTGGAAATATAACTCGGAGATCTACAACTCTTTAGTTTACGTCGAGTCGAAATTCCATCGGAAAGATGATCAAAAATGGAAAGCTCTGACTGCCAGTAAAAGTGCACGGCCGTGCGGTCAAACGCACGGCGACCGCACGGCCGTGCGTTCTGGGTTGTGCACTGCACTGCATGGCCGTGTGGTCCAGTGCATGGTCATGCGGTCTTTATTTTTGAAAAGTCGAGAGCAACGCACCGGCCGTGCGGTTGAGTGCACGGCCGTGCGGTCGGGGATTTTTCCGAACTTTTTACGGGTTTAATTTGAGACGGGATTTTCATAATGTCTACGCCTCTAGGGTTTTTATGATAGAACCCTAATACTATATAAGTGCCTTTCTTTCTCATTAGCAGACAGATTTGAAGACTTGGAAACCTTGGCATAGGTTTCGGGTTGTTCTTATCCCAAACGCTAGTTTTCTTGCTTTGGATTGTTGTTCTTCATTTTGGCCTACTAAATCATAGTTTGAGTTTCGAGTTGCATTCTTGTTTACTCTTGAGCTTTTTTGTTCGTTTCAATCAAGCGAAGGAATACAGATCTTGTATCCAAGATGGGACCAAACATCAATCGTGGCGATGTGAGTTTGTCACGTATCAAGTGGTATCAGATTTCCAACGTTTAGAGGCAAGATTTTCTTTGTTTTGCAAGTCTCAATTTGTTTCTTGTCAACATTTAAGATCTAGTTTAGTTGTTCTTCGTTCAAACCCTAGAACCAACCATCCCACCACCATCACCTCCCACAGCTGCCAACTACCACTACCTACATCACCCTGCATACCCCCCCCCCCCCCCCCCCCAGCAATCCCATATTGCCTCTCACCCTGACCCCCACCTTCAGTGTGTCGCTCCCCCCCCCCCCTCCTCCAATTTGCAATACTACTTTCCACCTGCCACAAATCCGCCGCACCCTTACCCCAATTTTCCCAAATTTCATACTTTCCCCCTTCTATTTTAGATAACCCTAATTTTTACCCTTATTTTTTAGAATTGCGTATTAGTTCAATTTTATGTTTTATATTACTCCTTTCTTTTTGAATTATGTCAATTGCTTTATTTCTAGTTAATTGCATCATTCATTTTGAAGGTTTTATATTTGCATGCTCTTTTGCTACTAGCAATTCTATTGCACAATTGGCCAGCTTTTAGGATTGCCTTAGAGCCTTCTTCTTTGCTGAATTGGACATTTGTGCTTGCTTGCAAGGTACCATGTTCTCTAGTGAAGATTATTGTGCACGTCGTGCCGTTGCACTACAGAACTTTGAACAATATCTAGACCGCAAGTTTGATGAGTTGTACCATAATATCCTTTGTTATCCCCTTTTTCAATCCTTGAAGAATGAGGACGACCACATTCCGAAGGAGATGCATGACCACTTGGAGGATTAAGAAGACACCCAGGTTGTTGATCCATCTCATGGCGCGCTTCAGACGCCTACGGGGTCCACTGTCATCCCCAACGAGTCCACCACTATGACCCTTGTTGCGCCTTTGGAGGTGAGGAACGAGAAGTTGTCCATTCTCATTATGCCAACGCCCTATGCTTGTCCCGAGTTCCAAGTGGATGATATATTTCCCTCCGCCCCTGCTACCTACGTCGACGTCGAATCGAGGACGATTCGAAGTCAAGTGGGGGAGAATGATGGCACCCAAGGAGCGAGGGTTCGAAGGCCACCAAGACGACCCTCAATGACGCCCATGAGTGACTCGTTCGCTTCGCTCAAGTGTCAGCGTCGGCGTCAATGCGCCCCCAAGAATTGCATTGATGAGGAACGACTTGAAAATCTCTTAGGAAGAAGACCAACACCGCCAAGACATAGGCTTAAGCTACCAAAGAAGTTTCTGGAATTTGAAGATCCCGCCAAAACCTGGATAGTGTTCGGTAAAATGGTCATATCTTTGGCTACGAAATTGATATCATGCTCGTTAAAAAACCGTTGGAAAGCTAACTCAGAGATCTACAACTCTTTAGTTTACGTCGAGTCGAAATGCCATTGGAAAGGTGATCAAAAATGGCAATCTCTGACTGCTAGTAAAAGTGCACGGCCGTGCGTTCTGGGTTGTGCACTGCACTGCATGGTCGTGTCGTCCATTGCACGGTCGTGCGGTCCTTATTTTTGAAAAGTCGAGAACAATACACCGGCCTTGTGATCGGGGATTTTTCCGAACTTTTTACGGGTTTAATTTTAGACGGAATTTTCATAATTTCTACGCCTCTAGGGTTTTTATGATAGAACCCTAATACTATATAAGTGCCTTTCTTTCTCATTAGCAAACAGATTTGAAGACTCGGAAACCTTGGCATAGGTTTCGGGTATGGGTGTTCATCGGGTTCTGGTTTTTGGTTTTTTGGACCGAACCGTACCCGAACCGATTATATTCGGTTTTTATAAAAATAATATTTGATTTTCGGTTCGGTTCGGTCCAAAACCGATTATTTTTTAAAATACTTTAAAACCTAGATTTCTAGATAAATTAGTCCAAACTTATTCGGTCTGGTCCAATTCGGTTCGATTCGGTCTAGGTCGGTTTGGTTCGGTCTAGTTCGGTCCAAGTTCGATTCGGTTCGGTCTAATTCGGTTTTGTGCATTAAAACTTGTAAATCAACATAATTTCAAAATATTCGGTTATTTCGGGCCAAAATCGAACCAAACCCGAATAAAACCAAACCTGAACCGAACCGAGTATGTTCGGTTTTCGGTTCACAAAATTCCGAAGTTCGGTTTTGTTCGGTTCGGTTCGGTTTTGGCCCGATGAACCGCCCTAGTTTCGGATTGTTCTTATCCCAAACGCTAGTTTTCTTGCTTTGGATTGTTGTTCTTCATTTTGGCCGACTAAATCATTGTTTGAGTTTCGAGTTGCATTCTTGTTTACTCTTGAGCTTTTTTGTTCGTTTCATTCAAGCGAAGGAATCCAGATCTTGTATCCAAGACGGGACCAAACATCAATCGTGGCGAAGGGAGTTTGTCACGTATCAAGTGGTATCAGATTTCCAACGTTTAGAGGCAAGATTTTCTTTGTTTTGCAAGTCTCAATTTGTTTCTTGTCAACATTTAAGATCTAGTTTAGTTGTTCTTCGTTCAAACCCTAGAACCAACCATCCCACCATCATCACCTCCCACAGCTGCCAACTACCACTACCTACATCACCCTGCGTACCCCCCCCCCCAGCAATCCCATATTGCCTCTCACCCCGACCCCTATCCCCAGTGTGTCGCTCCCCCCCCCCCCTCCTCCAATTTGCAATACTACTTTCCACCTGCCACAATCCCGCCGCACCCTTACCCCAATTTCCCCAAATTTTATACTTTCCCCCTTCCATTTTAGGTAACCCTGATTTTTACCCTTATTTTTTAGAATTGCGTATTAGTTCAAGTTTATGTTTTATATTACTCCTTTCTTTTTGAATTATGTCAATTGCTTTATTTCTAGTTAATTGCATCATTTATTTTGAAGTTTTAATATTTGCATGCTCTTGTGCTACTTGCAATTCTATTGCACAATTGGCCATCTTTTAGGATTGCCTTAGAGCCTTCTTCTTTGCTGAATTGGACATTTGTGTTTGCTTGAAAGGTTTGCCTGTTTCGTTGGTTTCTTGTTCCCTTGTTGCATACCGCTTATTTTGTCTTGCTTTGGTGTCTAGGTACCATGTGCTCTAGTGATGATTATTATGCACGTCGTGCCATTGCACTACAGAACTTTGAGCAATATCTAGACCGCAAGTTTGATGAGTTGTACCATAATATCCTTCGTGATCCTCTTTTTCAATCCTTGAAGAATGAGGACGACCACATTCCGAAGGAGATACATGACCACTTGGAGGATTAAGAAGACACCCAGGTTGTTGATCCATCTCATGGCGTGCTTCAGATGCCTATGGGGTCCACTGTCATCCCCAACGGGTCCACCACTATGACCCTTGTTGCGCCTTTGGAGGTGAGGAACAAGAAGTTGTCTATTCTCATTATGCCAACGCCCTATGCTTGTCCTGAGTTCCAGGTGAATGATATATTTCCCTCCACCCTTGCTACCTACGTTGACGTCGAATCGAGGACGATTTGAAGTCAAGTGGGGGAGAATGATGGCACCCAAGGAGGGAGGGTTCAAAGGCCACCAAGACGAACCTCAATGGCGCCCATAAGTGACTCGTTCGCTTCGCTCAAGTGTCGGTGTCGGCGTCAATGCGCCCCCAAGGATTGCATTGATGAGGAACGACTTCAAAACCTCTTAGGAAGAAGACCAAGACCGCCAAGACAGAGGCTTAAGCCAAAGAAGTTGCAGAAATTTGAAGATCCCACCAAAACCTGGACAGTTCTTGGTAAAACGGCCATATCTTTGGCTACAAAAATGATCTCATGCCCGTTAAAAAACTGTTGGAAATCTTACTCGAAGATCTACAACTCTCTAGTTTACGTCGAGTCAAAATTCTATCGGAAAGGTGATCAAAAACGTCAATCTCTGACTGCCAGTAAAAGTGCACGGACTATGCATGGCCGTGCGGTTTGAGTTGTGTAGTGCACTGCATGGCCGTGTGGTCCAGTGCACGGCCGTACGGTCCTTATTTTCATACAGTCGAGAGCAACGCACCGGCTATGCAGTCGAGTGCACGGCCGTGCGGTCGGGGATTTTTCCGAACTTTTTAGGGGTTAAATTCTAGACGAGATTTTCATAATTTCTACGCCTCTAGGGTTTTTATGTTAAAACCCTAATGCTATATAAGTACCTTTCTTTCTCATTAGCAGACAGATTTCAAGACTCAGAAACCTTGGCATAAGTTTCGGGTTGTTCTTGTTCCAAATGCTAGTTTTCTTGCTTTGGATTGTTGTTCTTCCTTTTGGCCTACTAAATCATTGTTTGAGTTTTGAGTTGCATTCTTGTTTACTCTTGAGCTTTTGTGTTTGTTTCAATCAAGCGAAGCAATCCAGATCTTGTCTCCAAGACGGGACCAAACATCAATCGTGGCTAAGAATGTTTGTCTCGTATTAGTCGGGGTGATGGTGTGGTTGGTCTACGGCGGCGATGAGCGGCGTTGGTGGTGGTTGGCTGGACTATGGCCTCAGAAACAGACAGTACAAGCCAAAAACAAAAGTGGCGTAACCTCGGGTTTGGAGGGCTTGTTCGAGGTCCAAATGGAGCGGTATTGGCGGCTATGGACTCGTGGCGACGCGGACTATCACCGAGGATGACCGGTGGCGGCAGAGGTAGACCACCGGAGTCGGAAAATTACCACAACAGTGTATGTGGGAAAACAGAGAGCTCAAATGGTTTTGATTGTTTGATTGAGAAACTCGACTTGTTTAGGGTCCAATTTATAGGGTAAAGGATCGGGATGGACAAGGGATACGATTAGATACTCTAATAACGGAATCAACATCTAACTGATCCGATTCGGATCGATTTTTCAAGATTCGATCAAAATCTCCTGAACTGCACATTTACTTTAACAGTTGAATATTTCGGGTTAAAAAATTGGTAATTACCTTAGAAATTTGGGGGTTATAGTAGCTAGTTACTTGGGTAACAATCTAGATTCGTCGAACGAACCGATTACGCAAAGATTT
This sequence comes from Rheum nobile, assembly GCA_027886185.1. NCBI lineage: Eukaryota > Viridiplantae > Streptophyta > Magnoliopsida > Caryophyllales > Polygonaceae > Rheum > Rheum nobile. The sequence continues at coordinate 180,264 of WOAB01000207.1, read as the reverse complement.
GGTCGAATTTTAGTTGATTTGGGATAACCCTGACTAAGGTTCTAGAACAGGGGAACAATGACTGAGATTTAATCCATTTCCCCTAATTACGTTCGGCCCCAAATGTTTTAGGGCTATTTGCAATTTTTGCCCTAATTTTCTCAATATGTGGCAATTATGCCCTTATTTCCTTACCAAATTATAGTAAAGTTCTAGAGCTTTATTATATAAACTTAATACTACTTGTTTAACACTTTTCTACCATATTAATGTAACATTATAATAATTTGCACAAAAATTATTCAAGACATATTTTTTTACTTAAGTTAAGGTTGATTTAAATTATTCTTCTTTTAAAAGAAATAAAATAAATACCATAAACTTTATTGTTATCCTCAAAATAAAAATTACATTAATATCCTTATGATAAAATGAGGGTTACTACAATACTACCCCCTTAAAAAGTTTCGACCTCAAAACTAGGCCGAATATAGCTTAGGGAAACGACTATGCATATCAGCCTCGGTCTCCCATGTTTTTCAAGTAACTACTTCGGTTCCAGACTTTGACCAAAGGATCCTCACCAATGGGACCACTTTATTACGCAAGTGTTTCTCTCGAAGCTATAGTATGTGAATAGGTCTCTACTCGTATGTCCCATTTGATTGAATCTCAATGTCGTTATAAACCTGAACATGAGACTCATCCGGTACATACTCTCTCAACAATGAGACATGGAATACATTATACACTGAATGTGCTGAAGGCGGCAATGCTAAACAATATGCCAAAGATCTAACTCGGTCAAGGATCTCAGAAGGTCCAACATAGCGAGGATTGAGCTTCCCACGCTTCCCGAATCTGAGCACACCCTTAGTTGGAGATACTTTGACAAACACTATATCCCCAACGTCAAACTCAACATTCCTTCGCTTCAAATCAGCATATGACTTTTGTCGACTCTAAGTTATAAGTATCCTCTGTCTGATCAAAGCAATATCTGAGGCAATCCTTTCGACCAATTCTGGTCCTAGCAATATCTTATCGGCATTCTCATCCCAACAGATTGGAGATTTGCACTTTCAACCATACAAAGATTCAAACGGGGCCATCTTAATGGTTGAATGCCAACTATTATTGTAAGTGAACTCTATCAGACTCAAGTTGTTCTCCCAACTTGTTGGTCGATCTAACACACAAGCTCTTAACATTTCCTCAAGTGTCTGAATTATCATTTCTAATTGTCCATCCGTTTCAGGATGAAACACAATACTGAATCTTAACTCAGTTCACATGGCCTTATGTAGAATCGGTCCTCAAGATAAAATACAATGGTTTTGGGTGTACCATGCAGACGAACTATCTCATGTAAAAACACCTCAGATAGCTTCTGGATTCCCCAAGTTGACTTGATGGTAACAAAATGAGTACTTTTCATAAGCCGGTGAATTATCACCCATATAGCATCCTTTTGGCCCTGAGTCTTGGGAAATCTCGTAACAAAGTCTATTGCAATATTCTCCCACTTCCATTCTAGCACCGGAATAGGTTGCAATTCTCCCCCTAGCCTTCGATGTTCAATCTTCACTTGTTGACAAGTCAAACATTTTGCCACGAACTCTGATACGTCCCACTTCATGTTATGCCACCAGAAATTCTTTTTCAGATCCTTGTACATATTACTAGATCTTGGATGTATAGAATACACAGGGGAATGAGCCTCCCTCAGTATCAACTGACGGATGTCGTCATTGTCAGGCACACAGACCTGATCTTGAAACCAAAGTGATCCATCATCCTGAATCACAAATCCTGGAGCCTTTCCCTCATGAACTTTTCTACACAACTTTACTAAGACAATGTCATCAACCTACATCTCCTTGATCTGATCAAGCAACATAACCTAAATTTCGAGCATACTTAAGTGACCTTGTTGACGATCAAACCAAACTTTGGTCTCACTTTTTAACAGTTCTCGTTGCAACTCTAGATGAGCAGTGAGTAAAGCTACAACAACTTCATGAGTTGTCTTTCGGCTCAATACTTCTGCTACCACATTAGCCTTTCTCGGGTGATAAAGCAATTCAATATCATAATCCTTGAGCAACTCCAACCATCGTCGTTGCCTCATGTTCAATTCTTTCTATGTAAAGACATACTTCAGACTCTTGTGGTCGGTGAAGATTTGACATTTGACACCGTAGAGATAGTACCTTCAAATCTTCAGTGCAAAAACTATAGCGGTTAATTCCAAATCATGGGTCATGTAATTTGCTTCATAAGGCTTCAGTTGTCGAGATGTGTATGCAATAACGTTCCCCTTCTACATCAGTACACATCCCAGACCTTGCTTTGAAGCTCATTGTAAACCACATACCACTCAGTTCCTTCTGGTAGTGCTAACACGGGTGTTGACGTCAAGCACTCCTTCAACTTCTGAAAGTTGGCCTCACACTTTTCATCCCACACAAACTACCTTGCGCAGCAATCTGGTCATGGGTAGAGCGATTTTCGAAAATCTTTCTACGAACCATCGATAATAACCAGCAAGTCCTAAAAAACTATGCACCTCTTTTACATTCTGAGGTTCCAATTAGCTATCGATTCAATCTTCTGGGGGTCAACCATTTCCCCTTTTTCGTTGATCACATGGCCTAGAAATACCACTTCCTTCAACCATAAGTCACACTTAGACAACATAGCATATAACTGGTTTTGTCTAAGGATTAATAATGTAATGTGAAGATGTTCCTCGTGAACTTCTTCATTTGGCGAGTAGATGAAAATATCATCAATAAACACCACCACGAATTTATCCATATACTTGATGAAAGCATATGTGCATCAAGTCTATAAAAACTATTGGAGCATTTGTAACGCTAAATGGCATGACTGCGAACTCGTGGTGACCATATCTCGTCCGAAATGCAGTCCTCAGAATATCTTCCTCACGAATTATGAGCTGATGATATCCATACCTCATATCGATCTTGAAAAAGACATTAGCTCCCAACAAATCTAGAAGATCATCTATCCTTGGAAAAGGATACTTGTTCTTGATAGTTACCTTGTTCAATTCTCGGTAATCAATGCAAAGCCTGAACGAACCATCCTTCTTCTTGACAAATAAGACCGGAGCACCCCAAGGTGATGCACTTGGTCTTATGTATCCTTTCTCAAGCAACTCTTCAAGTTGTTTCTTCAATTCTTGCATCTCTACTGGAGCCATCCTATAAGGTGCCTTGGAAATCGTCGTCGTACCAGGTCTCAGCTCAATAGTAAACACCACGTTACGATTTAGGGTAACCATGGGATTTCCTCTGGAAAAACGTCGGCAAATTCACATACAGTAGAAATATCATGAACAAAGACTTCATCATATTTGGTTTATCCAGATAACACAAGTACCCGACACAACCTTGTCAAAGTAACTTAACTGCATACATTGCGTTTATCAACTTTCCGTTATTGGCATCATTACGACCCTTAAACTTACACACAAATTTGCCTCAGATGAAACTATCACAATCTTTGTATTAAAGTCGATCATTGCCCCATGACGTGTTAACTAGTCTGTCCCAAGAATAATGTCGTTTGGAGCCATGGCTATACAGATCAAGTCAGCTTCAAACTTCTGACCCTGAATGGTAACCGTAAATTTGACAACCGCTTGGTTCCTACTAATTATTCCCCATTGGGAAGATTTACCACAAATGGTTCACAAGCTTCATTGCATTTTAACCCTAACTTGTTTACACAATTCTGCAAAACAAAGGAATGTGTAGCACCAGAATCAAATAATATGCAAGCTGATGAAGAATGTAGGTATAAAATACCTTGAGCAACAGGAGCATTTGGTTCGTCGGCTTCACACATTTCATAGAGTCGTTGACCCTGACTGCATGATGCAACCAATGCCTTCCCCTTATTCTGAACACGCCTTTGATGAGGCCGATTATTATGGCTAACGACCCATGCTATGATTCACCCTCCTTATGCCTTCTGTTAGGGCAAAATGTCTGCAAGTGCCCCTCTTTTCCACACACAAAGCACGTTATATTCCCCTTCGTGCTCATTGATCTTTTGTCCAGGTGTCCCACAGTTATAACACTAAACGAAGCTCTTACTCTAACCCGAGTGTTGTGTGGAACCATACTGGGTCGTCTTAGTCTTAGGTCAACTAGACATGGAAAAATGTGACGGTGGGGCTGGCCGCTTGAATCCCCCATTTTGCTGGTTGTTACCGACCGACCTCTGTCAGTTACATTTCTTAGCTAACTCCTCCAAAATCACTTCCAGCTTGTATGCAGCATCCACATACTGCTCTAGGGTAGTACAGTCATGACGCACCATCAAATGTTTAATGTCTGGGTTCATCCACTCATGGAAGTGCCAAATTTTATGCTCTTAGAAGTCACCTCAGTTCCTGCATAGTGTAGCAGGTGGTTGAACTTAGCAGCCAACGCAATTACCTTCAGCCCATCAATCTTTGGATACAAGAACTCCCTATGTTTCTCCTCTCTCATAGCCAGAGATATGAAATGATCGGTCATCTTGGTCTTAAACATGGATCAAGTCAGTTATGGAGGATAGGCTAATCTCGTGCTTTCCCACCATTCGCTAGCCCCATCCTTCAGTTGCAATGAGACAATATGCACCTTCTCAGCTTCAGTGCAAACAATATTCATGAACAATCGTTCCATGTGCAATAACCAGTAGGTCACTTTGACGGGTTCACCAATACCGTCATAGGAGTCATGCCTCATGAAATTGATCAATTTCAGCTCTCGACCAAAACTCCCTCATTCTCTCTAAACATGCATTAGAGGCATAAGATTCACTGGCTCCTCAAGATCAGGAGTGACCTGAGAAGCTGGGATTCCATGAGCTTGTTGTATTCTCGGCCTAACCATTCATATAACAGCTTACATTACTATTTGCTTAATCACCTCAACGGCAGTAGCGTTGAAGACAACCAGAGCAACGGGAGAAAAATGCACCATTTCCCCTTCTACCTTAGGGTTAGTCTGGTACGAAACATTTTCAGTTGGGTTATTGTGGGATCCAGACCCGGTTTCAGCATATTGGTTATTCTCACTTCTCAGTTGAACCCAAGAAGCGTTACTTGATCCAGCACCTTGACGAGCGGCGTTCCTGGTGTTTACCATCTGGTTGTGTTCAAGTTTATTAAATATAATCCAATCAAATATTATATTGCTTAAAGATACACCTTAAATGCAATAATTGAAGATAAACATTTAATAAACTTGCCACTTATTATTAAAATAAACATAATGCAAAACACAATGTCCTTAACGATTCAACATGGAAATAAACATAATGAGAATACTGCTCCATTATTGTTCATAAATGGAAATCACTAGAAATGAACTAAGACGCTAATAGTTACTGCTTCTTCATGGTATCCCGAAACAAGTCCCTATACGCCTTAGCCGACATGGTCTTCTTCGGAGGTGACTTCTCCTCTAACTCTGTTGCCGGTCTCTTCGGTTCCTTGGGCTTCAGAACACTTGACCCCTCCACTGGCACTGGTGGATAGCTGAATTTGTCCAAGAACCTTGGCTGAAACTCCGATGTGTTCAAATGCTACTCCGAATTGGGATCTATCAACTTCCTTGCTTGCTCGATATTCTACAGTAATGTATGGACGTTTTCTTGCATATAACATATGGTTGACTCAACATCGAAAGCTTGATTCTCCAAGTCATCCAGTGAGGTCATCCACCCCTCTACATGCTCATCCAACACCTGGGTGTTCACCATGATTTGTTGCGGTACAGTGCTCTCAGAAGCAATGTATACTTCTCATGGTCTAGCTCTCATTCTCGCCTATTCAGTCATTTCCTCGACCAATCGACGAGCCTCAGAAGGACTCTTCCCAGCAAACACATCCTACGTAAATGTACTCCTTCGGGGTTTACTAGGCGAGTAAACCGGAAAGGGAACTGTGGAGGTAAAAATATTTCAATCAATTTTATATAATTGTTAATATTATCTAAAGAGATGGGCTTAATTGAAAGAAGCTCATTAAGAAGATATTTAATATCTAAAAAGAGACCTAGCTTATCATTCTCATTTAGTTCTAAGACCTTAATCCTCCTCTCTCTCTCTCTCTCTCTCTCTCTCTCTCTCTCTCTCTCTCTCTCTCTCTCTCTCTCTCTCTCATTCAATTGAACGTTGATCAGCTTTTCTCTCTGCCTCCTTACTGACTTGAGCGTCGAAGGTGAAACGGGGGGCAAATCCCCGCCTTTGGCCTTTCTCTGTGTTTGTAGTGCACCAGAATGAGGATGTGAAGGATCGAAGTTCGCCGGAGTTGCGGGTTCTCGTCGTCGTCATAATCCATTTATTGTGGTAGAAATTTGTTGCCACAATTTGGCGTCGTCCGTGGGGAACGGTCGAAGACATGCTTCGACGTCAGCGGACCACATACCATTACCACCTTTACAATACCCTTCTCCCTTTCAAAGTTCCAATCCCCGTTCAGGGCAAAAACCCTATAGTAGATCTCGCATGTGGGTCATTGGCGGTTGTCGTTGCCTCGATCTTCGAGTTAGTCTCCTTCATCATCCTCGGGTCGCCAAAGCTCATAGCCTTTACCAGCTTCGAGACACCAGAGTAGTACAAAGCGTCAACATGAATCATGGGATCAAAATTGGCGCTCGATTTGGTCTCCAAAACTAGTCGCCATAAGCCAGGGTCTAGCTCCTCCTCGAACTTGGCATCAGCGTCGCCAAACTCGTCCCAAACAATTTGGCGTCGTCCGTGGGGAACGGTCGAAGACATGCTTCGACGTCAGCGGACCACATACCATTACCACCTTTACAATACCCTTCTCCCTTTCAAAGTTCCAATCCCCGTTCAGGGCAAAAACCCTATAGTAGATCTCGCATGTGGGTCATTGGCGGTTGTCGTTGCCTCAATCTTCGAGTTAGTCTCCTTCATCATCCTCGGGTCGCCAAAGCTCATAGCCTTTACCAGCTTCGAGACACCAGAGTAGTACAAAGCGTCAACATGAATCATGGGATCAAAATTGGCGCTCAATTTGGTCTCCAAAACTAGTCGCCATAAGCCAGGGTCTAGCTCCTCCTCGAACTTGGCATCAGCGTCGCCAAACTCATCCCAGTCAGAGGAGTCTCCGTTGTTATCGTCGGAGGTTGATTCAGGGATTGCACAGTCAAGGAGGTTTGGACTTCTCCTCTCCAACAAGAACTAAGGAATTGAACAAGGATGATGGAAACAAAGGAGTCAAGATTGAGTTTATTGATAAAAATGACCACGGCTCAAAAATAAAGTTGAATGATACTGATGCTAGAGATGTTGATGTTCTAAAAAAGAAGTCAATATTAGTGAAGGCAAATAATTCAAAGGAAAATCTGGTTGCTTGTGGTGTTGGTCTTGATTTGCTCCAAGAAAGTTATCTTTCCAAAACATCTATAGGAAGAAAAAAAACAATTGTTCAAGAAGCACGAAAACTTCAAATGGGGCATGTAAAGTTCAAGATGAGAAGGGTGCTGAATAAAGGAGCAAGACAAAACTTCATGTCTCACCATAAATTCTTAGTGACATAAATTCATTCACTGTGTTGCACTAAGAGAGAGAAAAATTAGTGAAGCCGTAAAATGCTTGCTTCACTTGGAGAACAGACAACCTGTTAGGCTCCATTTTAGGTGATTCATCGGGCCGGCCCAGCAAGTGTGGATAGGCTTCTTTTTAGAAGGTTTATGCAGGCAGAAGTAGACGTTAGCACCAAGTGGACGTGAGAGGAAATCTCGGCTCCACGACGCATGTAACAACTGCCCTCGAATCTCGGACCAGTCGGTTCAAGATGATTAGTAGACTAAGCTTAAATACGGAATTTGACCACCATTGTAAAGCACTTAATCACTACTTACTGAATACGACGTTATAATTCACTGCTCTTCTGCTCGTTTTCTCAATCATTATCTAACTTGGTTCTTCATTTCAATATTAAAGCGACCGACAGTTAAATCTCTTGATTCGATCAGTCCCTCATTCGAAGGAGATAAGCTAGATATCGCATTCATTCAATCTAATTATATCTTGATCTTCAGTTGATTCATATTACCTAGATGTTATCGATCTAATTATTGTCTAGTTGCCATTCTTAAGGCGATTCAGGTCGATTCGATCTTTTCGCCCTAAAACAATTTGGCGCCCACCGTGGGGCATCTAGCTAATCAACGATCCGATCAATGATCTAATCCTCATCTATTCATGGCCAGTTCCAGAGACCCCATGATCCTCGCTGAAGGTCAAGTTCAAGCTAGCACCCTGGTCGTAAATCAAGCCGAAGACATTGCCAGCCAACCGGTCTTGGAAGTTCAAATCCAAGAACTAGCAAATAGCATGAGCATCCTTCAAGAAGATCTGGCCCAACAGTGCTCAAAAACCAAAATCCTAAGTGCTCAATCTGGAGCTGAAATTGCATGACTAACCCGTGAGAATGAACTTTTGAAATCGCAGGTGAATTCAGTCGATTCGGCCCTAGGAGGATCGAGGCGCGTGGTCAACACAAAGGGCCTCTTGACACATCTCAACTTGAATGGAGCAATCTCGACGCCCGTAGCAGCAACCACTCAGAATGTCACCCAACCTATTGGTATGTTTCAAACCCCTCCAGTCAACGTTCTTGTTGGGCCTGGCATCCCAGGAGAAAGACGGATCAAGTGGATCGAACTCAAGCCCACTGCAGATCGGAAGAACAGAGGAAAAGCCCAGAGGAGCCGACGAGACTTCTCTGGTCGAGTATCATCCGACAGGATCGCAAGGATCTCGCCACGCATTTAATGCCCAGATCACGCAACGGCCATAACATTAAAACCAACGTAATCACAGAGATTCAATGGCGCAATCTTCGCCATTACTCTCAACATTGAAGATGAAATATTCGGCAAGAAATGCAAAGCGATAACAAGGGTGAAAGACTTACCATATCGGGACGACAAAGAGGATAAGAAACAACACGCACAATTACGCAAGGGACACGAGCATTCTTACTCAAAAAACACACCAGAATAGCACTCTCGCTCTCAATCTAGCTCTCTAACGGCTTCCTACGCCTGACCCCCGCCGGTCGCCACTCACAAGTCACTGGTCGAGTCCCACTAGATCTCTGGTTTTATCACGATAAGTTGTATCACGATTCAGTCTGATTAAACACGACATCTAATAAAACCATCACGCTATTACATATTTATTCTTTGTTTATCTATTGCTTGCTTGGTTTGGATTGTTTTTTATCATTCGATCGACTAGTTACCCCGTCTAAGGCGATTTAGGTCATCTGATCTTTTCGCCCCACAACAATTTGGCGCCCACCGTGGGGCAACTTGCCGATCATCCTTCCGAAACTTTCCAACCATGACTATCGATCCTTCTACTGACAATCAAGAACCACGTCTCGAAGACGAAACCCAAACTATAGAAAACCCAACCAAAAATCCTACTCCAACCCAATTCAAAGAACTCTCTCAAAAAATGGCCGCCCTTCAAGAGGAACTAGCCCAACAACGTCAAAAAACTGAAGCCCTAGCCATTTTGTCAACCCAATCTGAAGCCGAGATCGCGCAACTAACTCGTGAAAATGAGTCTCTTAAGTCGCAGGTACAATCAGGGGCTTCAGGATCTAGGAACGCGCCCGTCCACGGCGGCGTCCGAACATGCCTCGACATGGACAACATCGAGCCAACGCCTCCGAGCGTACGACGTCCTGGATACACTGAGGGTACGTCTCGAACTCCTTTCGCTAGTCCATTTTCGACTAACCATGTCACATTTTCCACACCGATCGGGTCTGTTGGGCCCCGAATCGACGAACCACAGGTTGCCAATCCGCCAGATATCATGGCTCTTTTCCAGCAGACGCTCGACCGACATATGAAGACGATCGACGATCGCTTCAACAGGCTCCCAGGAGTCCCGCAACCGATCGAGAGAGAAGCGTCCGACGGATTCGAAGAATCCCCGTTCGTCGAAGAAATCGCAAGGGTCGAGATCCCCAAGAAGTTCCATCTCCCCAACATGGCGACGTTCGACGGCACCACCGATCCAGATGACCATATCTCTCTCTATAAACAAAAACTAATGACTACATCTGTTTCAAGGGAGAGCCGCGAGGCCGTCATGTGCAAAAGCTTTGGCACAACCCTCGCGGGTCCCGCACTAACTTGGTTTATGCGTTTGCCTCAGGGAACGATCGCATCATTCGCGGATCTGGTCAACTCTTTTAAGAGTCAGTTCACCAGCAGTCGGAAGCACGAGAAACAATCGAGTGACCTCTACCGAGTCACGCAAAGGTACAACGAACCTCTCCGGAATTATCTTAACAGGTACAACAAAGAGAAAGTGGGAATCCCCCACTGTGACGTCACAACGTCTATCGAAGCCTTCCGACAAGGCTTAGTCAAAGACAGCAATCTCTACGACGAGATTACGAAGTACCCATGCAAAAGCTTTGAAGATGTCCAGGCCAAAACTATGGCCGAGGTAAGATTGGAAGAGGACCGTGAGTCGCGTAAAGCCTCACGCGGACCCGATCCATCAGATCGAAAACATTCCTTCGACAACCGTCGAGACAGACGTCCACATCCCTATTCTCGTACTCGAAACGAACCAAATCAGGTAAACTCTTTCCAAGACAGGTCACAGGAATGGAGAGACGGTTCTGCGTTGCCTCCCAGGGTCCAATCTTATAACTTCAACGTTTCCGTGTCGGAGCTCGTCAAGAGTTTCGACAAGTATGGAAAAGACGTAAGATGGCCCCGAAAGAGCGACCGACCGGATATCAAGAAGGACATGAGTCGATGGTGCGAATTCCACGGCGACCACGGTCATTCGACCGACGAGTGCATCGCCCTACGAAAGGAGGTCGCTAGGCTGCTCTCACAAGGGTTCCTACGCGACGTAATCTCGGAGCGGGCAAAGGCTACCATGGAACGCCAAGATCAGGTAAAACAAAACAAACCCCCATCTCCTGTCCATACAAAAATTGTCAATACCATTTCAGGAGGATCGGACATATGTGGGAACACGTATTCCGCGGCCAAGCGACACGCCAGAGAAAGCAAGGGCGACAAGCCCGAAGCGTCGAAATTCAAGCCGAGGAGAACTTCCGACCTTCCAACGGTCACTTTCGACGAGTCCGACTCCGACGGGTCGGATGGTCACCACGACGGTCTGGTAATCTCTTTGTCCATTGGAAATTGCTTAATACGGAGAATACTAATCGATACAGGGAGCTCGACAAATCTCTTGACCCTTGATGCTCTTAAAGAAATGGGTTTGACAGAGAACGATCTAATCAAGAAGTCGACCCCACTGGTCGGGTTCAGCGGCGAGGTTAAGCATACGACTGGTGAAATCATTCTAACCACATACGCTGGAGGAGTCAACCAACAGGTGAAATTCTTAGTCTTAGACTGTCTGTCTCCCTATAATTGTATTCTTGGCAGGCCGTGGATACACGCTATGAAGGCAGTACCTTCAACATATCATCAAGTTATCAAATTCCCCACTGAATGGAGAGTCCAAGAAATCAAAGGAGATCAAAAGACCGCAAAGGAATGCTACGTCGCTTCCATGAAGAACGCGGTCGAACGCAAGACCGCGTAGCAACCACAGAGCGGCGAAGGACCTAGTCGGTACGTCGAACCAGAAATGGAAAAACTTGACGAGATCGCACTAGACCCTTCAAAGCCAAACCAAACGGTAAGGGTCGGGTCGGACTTGGACGACTCGACCAGACAACAACTCCTTGACTTTCTCAGGGCCAATGCCGACTGTTTCGCATGGTCGCATGAGGATATGGTCGGAATATCTCCAAATGTTATTACTCATAAATTAAATGTGGGTCCATCTCATCCCCCTGTCAAGCAAAAACGCAGGAAGTTCGCTCCCGAGCGGAACAAGATAGTAGACGACGAAGTCAGAAGCTTATTGGAAACAGGAAAAATCAGAGAGGTCCACTATCCTGAATGGCTAGCCAACGTGGTCGTAGTCCAGAAGAAGAACGGCAAATGGAGAGTCTGCATCGACTTCACAGACCTCAACAAGGCTTGTCCCAAGGACTCGTTTCCTCTACCCCATATCGACGCCATGGTCGACGTCACATCGGGGCACGAAATGCTCACCTTCATGGACGCTTTCAGTGGCTACAATCAGATCCTCATGGATCCCGATGACCAAGAAAAAACAGCATTCATCACCAGCCAAGGTATCTATTGTTACAAAGTAATGCCCTTTGGTCTGAAAAATGCAGGGGCCACATATCAACGACTAGTCAACAAAATGTTCAAAGACCAAATCGGAGACACGATGGAAGTCTACATCGACGACATGTTGGTCAAATCCAAAAAGAAAGAAGATCACATAGACCACCTGTGCGACAGCTTCGAGGTGCTCAAAAGGTATAACATGAAACTAAACCCTACTAAATGCTCCTTTGGAGTGTCGTCAGGGAAGTTCTTAGGATACATGGTGACACAAAGAGGAGTAGAGGCCAGCCCAGAACAGATCAAGGTTGTCATCAACCTCCGATCCCCCCAATGTGTCAAAGACGTACAGAAGCTCACATGTCGGATAGCAGCTCTGAACAGATTCATCTCCAAATCATCCGACAAATGCAAACCCTTCCACGACGCGCTCAAGAAGAACAAGTCCTTTCAATGGACGGAAGAACACGAAGCAGTGTTCCAGAACCTCAAAGAGTACCTGGCCAGTCCCATGTTACTGACCAAACCTAAAGGCGACGAGCCCTTTATTTCTTTATCTTGCAGTGTCAGAGTCGGCCGTAAGCACTGTACTGGTCAGAGAGGAGGATGGCAAACAGTCGCCAATATACTACGTCAGTCGAACGCTATTATCAGCCGAAACGAGGTATTCGTCACTTGAAAAGCTCGTACTATCATTGGTAATGGCTTCAAATAAACTCAAACCATATTTTGAATCCCATACTATTACTGTTCGCACTAATCATCCCATGAGAGCTATCATGAGGAAACCCGAGTTCACAGAACGAATGACCAAATGGGCCATACACCTCAGTGGTTACGACATCAAGTACGAGCCTAGGACGGCGATCAAGTCGCAAGCCTTAGCCGACTTTGTGGCTGATTTCAGTCCGACCCTAGAGCAAGAAGCCGCTAAAGAAGCGTCACAACTACTCGCGACAAACGAGACAGGTACATGGGAGCTCCACACAGATGGGGCATCGAACGCCAGAGGATCGGGGCTTGGGATCGTGCTGAAATCACCACAAGGGGACAAGATAGCTCAAGCCGTCAGATGTGAGTGGGATGCAACTAACAACGAAGTTGAATACGAAGCACTCATATTCAGACTCATCCTGGCTCGCGATCTAGGGGTCCGAGAGATCGAAGTCGTATGTGACTCCCTGCTGGTCGTAAACCAGATACAAGGGTCGTACAACGCCAAGGATACCAGAATGGTAGCCTACCTGGAGGTAGCCAGGAAACTAATCGGACAATTCCAGACATTCAACATCCGACAGGTACCCAGGGACCTTAACTCCCAAGCTGACGCACTCGCCAATCTAGGATCCGTCCTAGACCCGAAAGAATTTCCACATATACCCTTGGCCCACATCATGATGCCAGCCGTCCCAAGGACATCCGTCGAGTTAACAACATCACTTGAAGAACTCGTCGCCATGGAAATAGGCGACCGACCCGAAGAGGACATCATCGACACCGATGACGACTGGATGCTACCTTACATCAGGTGGTTAAAAGACGGCATTCTACCCGACGACAAGACAGAAGCAAAAAGGCTCAAGGTACAAGCACTCTCTTACGATATCATTGATGACATCTTGTACAAAAGATCTATTACATGGCTACTCCTACGATGCCTTATGGCTCCAGAAGTCAGACGTATCTTGCAATCGTTACACGAAGGAGAGTGTGGCAACCACACTGGCGGGCGAAGCCTCTCAAGAAAGGTCCTACGAAACGGGTACTATTGGCCAACAATGAACAAAGACGTCATGGAATACACCAAGAAGTGTGACGCCTGTCAGCGACACGCACCCGTACATCGTCATCCTTCAGAGCTCCTCCATCCGACCCTGGCTCCATGGCCCTTTATGAGATGGGGAATGGACATTGTCGGAAAGCTTCCTCCCGCGTCGGGTCAAAGAGTCTTTTTCCTTGCCATGACGGACTACTTCTCCAAATGGACCGAAGCCGAGGCTTACAGAGAGGTAAAGGATCAACACGTCATTTCATTCATAAAACGCAATATCTTGTGTAGATTTGGCGTCCCATCAGAAATCGTGTGCGACAATGGTTCCCAGTTCATCAGTCATAAGACTAGAGCCTTCTACGACCAATGGAACATCAAGTTGGTCACATCCACACCTCGGTATCCACAATCCAACGGACAAGACGAATCCAGTAACAAGATCATTATCAACAACCTCAAGAAACGCCTCACCGGGGCTAAAGGCAAATGGGCAGACGAACTCCCACTTATTCTCTGGTCCGACAGGACTACTCCAAAGAACGCGACCGGGAAATCGCCTTTCTCTCTCATCTACGGGAGTGAGGAGGTCATCCCGGCTGAGTTACTGGTTCCGACTGCTCGCTGCAACCTTCAGACAATTGAACAAAACAACGTCGAACTAGCACATAATCTGGACACAGCGGACGAGATCAGAGAGAAAGCCCGAATCAGGATGGTCAGGTTCCAACAACAAGTCGCAAGGAGCTACAACAAGAATGTTCGAATTAAGGCATTCAAGGTCGGAGACTGGGTCTTAAGGAAAACTTTCCAGAACACCAAGAATCCATCCGACGGAAAGCTAGCACCACAATGGGAAGGACCTTACTTGATCACCGAAGTGGTCGGACAAGGAGCATATCAGTTAGAAGACAAAGACGGACAACCGATCCCAAGAAGTTGGAACGCAGCACATCTAAAGCTCTACCATTTCTGAACCGACGAGGTAAAACATCACACAAATTCTATACATCGCTTCATATCGCATGCTATCGCATATACATTGCTACATATCGCATGCTATCGCATATACATTGCCACATATCGCATGTTATCGCATACACATTGCCATATATCGCATACATATCGCATACATATCGCATGTACATCGCTACTTTCTTTTACATATCATCGTCTGACACTAAGCGAGGACTTCCTCCTTACAAAAACACAAATGCAGAACAACATTTACATTGGACCCAGTCGTCCGCAAATGGATCCTGTCATCCGCATATAGCGCTTATATTACACGATCGATCGGAACACGGGGAGATGACAACACAGGCACGTCGGCACACCGCCTGCCTTACACAAAACACAAGGTACAACACCTTGTTACATTTACGCAATAAACAAATTGCTTACCTCCCCGACATAATGTCATGACAAACACAAACACATCGCAGGCCTGATCTACATACATACATACGGTGAAACCCCACTCGACGGAGCACACGGGTGAAACCGACGCACACAAAATACAAAACGTCATCGACAACTTCTTTAAAAGTCCGACGAACATGTACGAAATAGACTAGCATATGACTCTATATGTAAACACACAATTGCATCGAAATAAAAGCATTTTTATACAAATACGCGACCCGCGATGGTGGACGGGTCGCCAAACCACATTGTCTGCCTACACATCTGTAGGACTTCATCAAACAGAAATATTCTGCGACCCGCGATGGTGGACGGGTCGCCAAAACACACAGTATCCAAAAACACCAAATGTCTAAACCCACACACAAATGGGACAAACAACGTCAAAATACGCAAAGAAAACGAATCAGGCGTCGGGGACGACGGCATTACCTTCGGCAGGGACTGGCTCCAATGGGGCTACCTCATTGGTCGGCTTAACATCGCCAGAGTGGGCTTCGTCCTCGTCGATGCCCTCATCCGCGGCTTCTTCGCCGACACCGGCTAAGCAGAACAACTCCTGACCAGGATCGCCTTTTGGGAACATGGAGTCCAGAGTCTCATTCTCCGCATTCAGGTCCCATAGCCCGTGCTTGCCGTCGTTGAACTCTTCGATCATTTCGATGCGCGACTTGACAGCATAAAAGGCCCCAACGTCGCCAGCAATCTCGCCATCGACGATCCGAGCCTGTTTCACCTCCTCCTCAACGCTTGCCCGACACTCTTCAAACTCCCTCTGACATGCGACCAACTCCCCTTGACAGCTCTTCAACTCCCTGGTGAGGCGACGCTCGATTTCACGGCAGCGACTCTCCGCTCCCTCTAATTTAGTCTTCAAGGACGCGAGGTCGGACTCTGACCTAGCAGCCCGCTCCTCGGCCTTGGCGACCATCGCCCTGACACCAGAGTATGCCCCCAAAAGATACTGAAAAGACTGCAATCTCACACGACGACACAACAGACGATCAGAAAACGTGGTCGAACAAAAGAAAAAGAAAAAGACACAAACAAAAAGACGATTCACCTTCCACGCGGAGCACCCCGCTTCACCAATGTAGTCGAGGGGAGAGACGTCGTCGACCTCCGACTTCAAAGTTGGGTCTTGAGCGTGAAAAATCTCAGCAATCGACCACCCAACGGCACCGATCTTGCCAATCCCCTCAGCAGTCACGGCCTTCTTCTTCTTGAAGACCTCATCCGCCTTGACATCTTCGGAGTAAGCACTTGCTTTCCTCTTTGAGCTGGCCTTGGCTGGCGCTGTCAGGTCCACCAGAAGTGGCTTGCTCGATGCAGCCTTGGCCGCCGCCTTCCTCTGCTCGATCAAGCTTTTTCCAAAAGCGACTCTGAAACGAGCACTCGCTCGACCACCGGGAGAACCTGACATGACAAACAGAACCCTAAAACACACGACAAAACAAAAGACAGTCACAAGAGGCTCCCAGAGTCGGATGTCTACCTTTCACACGAGATGACGATACGTTCGACATATCCTCTTGAGAAACAGGGGTCGTCGACAAGAGATTGACGTTTACAAACTTCCTCTCAGCCACTGGAACCCCAAGGACGATCTTGGACAAGCCCTCTGATCGGCTGTTAACTTCCAAATCTTCCGGTTTAGGGACTATAAAAAAGGAAAGTTAAAAACAGAGTGTTAAAACACATAAACGCGTGGGAGAGAAGACAAATACATACTGTCGATCCGCCACTCCGTCAACAGAAATGGACATTCTCCTTCCTTCTCCAGAGAAGAACGTTTGACAAAAAAGAATTTTGACCCCCATCCACGGTCGTTCACATCAGGAGTCTGCACCAAGGGCTTCCGACCACGTCGGATACGCAGTTGCACACGGAAAGAACTCTTCGACCCGATGAAGTAATTATACCACAAAGCATCAAAATCAAAACCAGCTCCAGTTTGGACGTTCACGAGGTCTAAAACCCTAAGGACTCTCCACGCCTGAGGCATTACTTGACACGGCGCTAACGCCAAAGTGGCTAGAAAATCTCTGACAAGAGAAGAAAAAGGAAATTTATGCCCTATTCTAAACGGGTACACATAGAAGCAAATCCACCCTTCGTAACGCGCATCGGCCCTCTCGTCTGGATGAGGCAGCCTAGCGATTGTCTACGGAGGAAAGCCCCCGACTTGGAGGACTTGATCCAGTTCCGCCTCTGACAAAGTGCTAACCAGCGCATCCGACTCCGTCAAGATAAAATGGGGAGGAACTTCACCTTCTCTAGCGTCGGAAAGAGTCTTCGACGACTCAGAAGCCTCAAGAGAAACCATCTCGAGAATAGAGAGGGAGGGGAATTGGAGAGCTATGGCTAGGAAAAATCAGAAAGCTATGACGAGAGAGACCAAGAAACTTACCAGAAGAAACTTGCAAAGGAAGAAGATGAAGACTAATCGTTTCCCCTGCTCAGAATTTATGGAAAGATATCATGACCTACAGAGACGTCGCATCATGCCCTAATCGCAAGCCATGTCGACCTGTGCAACCGCGCCAGAAAGGACGGTGGAGATCGTGTCCAGAGAAGTTGCCACGGATTTCGGTCTACTTGCCTAAACCGTAAGCCCATAACAACTTGGGGCTATTGTTGGGCCTGGCATCCCAGGAGAAAGACGGATCAAGTGGATCGAACTCAAGCCCACTGCAGATCGGAAGAACAGAGGAAAAGCCCGGAGGAGCCGATGAGACTTCTCTGGTCGAGTATCATCCGACATGATCGCAAGGATCTCGCCACGCATTTAATGCCCAGATCACGCAACGGCCATAACATTAAAACCAACGTAATCACAGAGATTCAATGGCGCAATCTTCGCCATTACTCTCAACATTGAAGATGAAATATTCGGCAAGAAATGCAAAACGGTAACAAGGGTGAAAGACTTACCATATCGGGACGACAAAGAGGATAAGAAACAACACGCACAATTACGCAAGGGACACGAGCATTCTTACTCAAAAAACACACCAGAATAGCACTCTCGCTCTCAATCTAGCTCTCTAACGGCTTCCTACGCCTGACCCCCGCCGGTCGCCACTCACAAGTCACTGGTCGAGTCCCACTCGATCTCTGGTTTTATCACGATAAGTTGTATCACGATTCAGTCTGATTAAACACGATATCTAATAAAACCATCACGCTATTACATATTTATTCTTTGTTTATCTATTGCTTGCTTGGTTTGGATTGTTTTTTATCATTCGATCGACTAGTTACCCCGTCTAAGGCGATTTAGGTCGTCCGATCTTTTCGCCCCAAAACAGTTCTCATGACTAACGCTCCAATTTCTGCGACCGAGCCCGTAGAGGCTCGAGTAGTCCCTCCATAGGTCACCACGTTGATGGATCTCCAAGCCCTCATATAGCAAGCTATCAGCGAGCATATGAAGGCCTTGGACGACCGCATCGCTCAAATTCCGGGAGTCCCACAACCGATCAAAAAGGAAGCAATCGACGGATACGAAGACTCGTCTTTCGTAGAGGCGATTGCACACGTCGATATCCCTAAGAAGTTCCATGTCCCCAACATGCCCAACTACGATGGGACCGGGGACCCTTACGATCACATTTCCATTTATAAGCAAAAATGATGACTATTTCTATTCCAAGAGGGAATAGCGAAGCGGTCATGTGCAAGAGTTTTGGCACAACCCTCACGGGACCCGCGCTAACATGGCTTATGCATTTGCCACAAGGTTTCGTCGCTTCATTTGCCGATCTGGTCAACTCATTCAAAATCAAGTTCGCTAGTAGTCGAAGACTGGAAAAACAATCGAGCGATCTATACAGGATCGTGCAAAGGTACGGTGAATCTCTTCGAGACTATCTTAACAGGTATAATAAAGAGAAGGTCGTGATCCCACATTGCGACGTTCCCACGTCAATCGAAGCCTTCCGTCGGGGGTTGATCAGGGGCAGCGAACTCTATCGCAAACTGACCAAATACCTGTGTTGAAGCTTCGAAGACGTGCAGGCCAAGACCATGGTCCGGGTCAGGTTAGAAGAAGATGAAGAACCCACAAAAGCAGACAAAAGCCCTGATCGAGTCGACCGAAGGTCATCTTCGGACCATCGACGTGATAGGCGACACCAACCCTATCCCAAGGGACGGAGCGACCCAGGTCATCATGTAAGTAATTCTCATGACAGGAACCAAGACTGGAAGAACAACCCAGCTCTCCCCCCGAAGGGTCCATTCTTACAACTTCAACATCTATGTGTCAGAACTTGTCAAAAGTTTCTACAGATATGGAAAAGAAGTAAGATGGCATCGGAAGAGCGACAAGCCAGACGCCAAGAAGGATATGAGCCGATGGTGCAAGTTCCACGGCGATCATGGTCACTCCACGGACGAGTGCATAGCCCTCCGTAAGGAAGTCACAAGACTCCTCACGCAAGGACTACTGCGCGACATCATATCCGACAAAGTAAAGGCAACCCTAGATCGAAGGAACCAGATAACAACTGATAAACTGTCCTCCCCAGTTCATGCTAAGATCATTAACACCATTTTAGGAGGGTCAGACGTGTGCGGAAACACATACTAGGCCGCTAAGAGGTACGCTAGAGAAAGCAAAGGTGATAGACCAGTCCAATCAGAGGCAAGGCGACCATAAGCCACTGACACGCCCGCCATCACCTTTGATGACTCTGAAGCCGAGGAGTTAGGCGACCATCATGACGGTCTGGTAATCTCTTTATCGATCGGTAATTGTCTCATTCGTCGAGTACTAATCGACACATGTAGCTCCACGAACTTGTTGACGCTAGATACCCTGAAGGGTATGGGTCTAAGCGAGGACGATTTGACCCGAAAATCCACTTCGCTGGTCGGATTTAGTGGAGAAGTCAAACATACCCTCGGCAAAATAGTGTTAACGACGTATGCCGGTAGAGTCAACCAACAGGTAAAGTTCTTGATACTCAACTGTTCATCCCCATACAACGCAATCCTTGGCAGACCCTGGATCCATGCTATGAAAGTTGTACCCTCCACATATCATCAAACTATAAAGTTCCCAACCAAATGGGGGTACAGGAAATAAAAGGCGACCAACAGGCTGCCAAGGAATGCTATGTCACTTCAACGAAGGTGGCAGTCGAACGACCTTCAGCGTAGCAACTACAGTGCGGCGAAGGACCAAACGATACATCAAGCCAGAAATGGAACAACTAGATGAAATCGTGTTGGATCCTTCAAAGCCAAAACACACAGTAAGAGTTGGGTCAGATTTAAACGATTCGACTAGGGCTGATCTAATAGCATTTTTGCGATCTAACTCTGATTGGTTTGCCTGGTCACATGAAGATATGGTGGGGATTTCCCCCGATATCATTACTCACAAATTGAATGTAGATCCGACCTATCCTCCAGTCAAGCAAAAAAGGAGAAAATTCGCACCGGAGCAGAACAAAATTGTAGACGATGAAGTCAAAAATTTACTCGAAGCAGGTAAAATCAAGGAAGTCAAATACCCCGACTGGTTGGCCAACGTCGTCGTGGTCCAAAAGAAGAATGGAAAGTGGAGAGTATTCATCGACTTCACAGATCTGAACAAAGCCTATCCCAAAGACTCATTTTCACTACCACACATCGACACAATGGTCGACGCAACCGCAGGAAATGAAATGCTCACATTCATGGACGCGTTCAGCGGGTACAACCATATCTTAATGGACCCAGACGACCAGGAAAAAACGGCCTTCATAACCAGCCAAGGTACGTATTGTTACAAAGTTATGCCTTTCGGACTAAAAAACGTAGGGGCCACATACCAAAGACTCGTAAACAAGATGTTCAAGGACCAAATAGGAGACACCATGGAGGTCTACATCGACGATATGTTGGTTAAGTCGAGGGTGATGAAAGACCATATCGAACACCTAAAGGAAGCATTCGAAGTGCTAGAAAGGTATAACATGAAACTGAATCCAACTAAATGTTTTTTTTAGTGTCTTCAGGCAAATTCTTGGGATACATGGTGACGCAAAGGGGAATAGAAGCCAGTCCAGACCAGGTCAAAGCTATCGTCAACCTAAGGTCTCCCCGATGCGTCAAAGATGTCCAAAAACTGACAGAACGGATAGCAGCATTAAACAGATTCATATCAAAGTCATCGGACAAATGTAAACTCTTTTATCAAGCCTTAAAGAAGAACAAGTCGTTCGAATGGACGGCCGCACACGAACAAGCCTTCCAAGATCTAAAAGCATACCTGGCAAGTACATTGTTACTAGCCAAGCCAAAAGACGACGAGCCACTACCATTGTACTTGGTTGTGTCAGAATTGGCGGTCCGTGCAGTCTTGACAAGGGAAGAAGACAAAAAGCAATCCCTAGTCTACTATGTAAGCCGCTCTTTACTCCCCGCCGAAACAAGGTATGCATCGCTTGAAAAACTAGTCCTAGCTCTCGTAATGGCCTCAAACAAACTCGAACCTTACTTTGAATCTCATGCTATTATTACAAGAACTAGCCATCCCATGAAAGCTATCATGAGGAAACCAGAATTTACAGGACAAATGGCAAAATGGGCAATACACCTGAGTGGTTTCGACATCGAGTATGAGCCTAGGACAGCGATCAAGTCTCAAGCGCTGGCTAACTTTGTGGTTGATTTCAGTCCTACATTGGAACAAGAAGCCACGAAGGAAGCCACGCAACTAACAACTGAAGAAGACAGGGGCACATGGCAACTCCATACAGATAGAGCGTCAAATGTAAGAGGAGTCGGGCTAGGTGTCGTACTGAAATTGCCACAAGGGGACCATATAGCCCAAGCTGTGAGGTGTGGGTAGGACTTGACCAATAACGAAGCAAAGTATGAAGCACTCATATTCGGACTAACACTCGCACATGACCTCGCAATCCAGAACATTGAAATGACATGTGATTCTCTCCTGATCGTCAACCATGTACAGGGGTCGTATGCTGCCAAAGATGACAGGATGATGGCTTACCTAGACGTCGTTAAAAAATTGATGGGTAAGTTTCAAAATTTCACCATCCAACAAGTCTCACGCGATCTCAACACTCAAGCCGACGCCTTAGCAAACCTCGGGTCTGCCCTACACCCCAACGACTTCCATAATATCCCATTAGCACACATCACGACTCCAGCAGTCCCCAAGATCCTCAAAGCAACCAGTTGTGACAACCCTCAAGCAACAGACGAATTGCCCTTAGAGGAAATCGTCTGAGCGGAAGTAGGCGACAACACAGAGGATGACCTCATAAACGACCAAGATGATTGGACTGTACCTTACATCAAATGGTTGAAGGGTGGCATACTCCCAGCAGACGAAGGAGAAGCTAAAAAACTCAAGGTACGAGCAGCAACCTTTGATATAAAAGACAATGTTTTATTCAAACGATTTGTCACAAGTCTGTACCTACGCTGCCTCAAAACAACTGAGGTTAGACGCGTCTTGCAATCCCTACACGACGGAGAATGTAGAAACCACACTAGGGGATGAAGCCTATCCGGCAAGGCCCTCAGGACAGGTTACTACTGGCCAACGATGAACAGGGACGCGACCGACTATGTCAGAAAATGCGACGCTTGCCAACGGCATACACCAATCACGTACCAACTATCAGAAATGTTACACCCGACATTAGCACCTTGGCCTTTCATGCGATGGGGAATAGACATCGTAGGAAAGTTGCCACCAACATCAGGACAACGTGTCTTCTTCCTTGCTATGACTGACTATTTTTCTAAATGGATCGAAGATGAAGCGTATCGAGAGGTAAAAGAAAAACATGTCATTTCATTTATAAAGCGTAACATTCTATGCAGATTTGGCATCCCATTAGAAATTGTATGCAACAATGGCTCCCAATTCATCGATAGCAAGACGCGATCCTTTTGCAAGCAATGGAACATCACCTTGGTCACATCTATACCACGATATCCACAGTCCAATGGTCAAGCTAAATCCAGCAACAAGATCATCATAAACAATCTCAAAAAACGCCTCATATGGGGCAAAAGGAAAATGGACAGACGAGCTCCCTTTAATATTGTGGTCCGACAGAACCACCCCAAAGAACGTGACTGGGCAATCCCCCTTCTCACTGGTCTATGGGAGTGAAGCAGTCATCCCTGCCAAACCCCTCGTTCCAACAGCCAGATATGAGTTATAAACCCCAGAGCAGAACGACGTCGAGTTATCTCACAATCTCGACACTACGGACGAGATCAGAGAAAGAGCCAGGATCCGGATGGTCAAGTACCAACAACAAGTCGCCAGAAGCTACAACAAAAATGTTCATATCAGGTAGGGGATTGGGTCTTAAGGAAAACATTCCAGAATACCCGAGATCCAGCCGACGAAAAGCTAGCACCTCAATGGGAGGGACCATATCTCATTAAGGAGATTGTTGGTCAAGGAGCATATCGACTAGAGACAAAGGATGGACAACCACTCCCGCGAAGTTGGAACATGACCCATCTAAAGTTGTATAACTTTTAATTCTTACATTTTATGTTTCCTTTATGTCCATTCAATCACATTTATCCTCTTATTTTCACTAACTTAAGCATCGGAGGGTCATTGGGCTCACACCCAACGGTTGCCCTTTGACCTTTTCTTATGTGTTTTGAGTCGATTCAAACAGAAAACAAGAGGCCTCGAAGATAGAAATCGCATTCAAGCAGACAAATACTTCTATATGTAAAAGCGCTTACAAATACATGGTCGATCGGTACACGGGGAATAGAGGAACAACACAAGACACCTATTTTGGGGCGAAAAGATCGGACGACCTAAATCGCCTTAGATGGGGTAACGAGTCGATCGGGTAATAGAAATCAATCCAAACAAGTAGACAATCAACGAATAAAGAAGAGATGCAAAATAGTAAAGTAATTTTATTAATATGTCGACGATAGAGTCGGATGTAAGTATAACTTATCCTTGGAGGATGAAAGATCGGATCTGGTCTGACCGGTGACTCGGGGGTTCGACCGGTGGAGATTTGAGTGATATTTCTAGTGGAGTAAGCTAGAGTGGGCATGTTCTTGGGTTCTTCTCGGAGCAAGTGAGCAGATGTCTTGTGTAATTGTGTGTAGATGAGTGTAGATGAGCATAGATGAGCGTAGATGAGCGTAGATGAGCGTAGATGTGCGTAGATGAGCGTAGATGTGCGTAGATGTGCGTAGATGAGCGTAGATGTGCGTAGATGTCCCTTCGTTGTTCTCTTCGTGGTCTATATATGGTAAGCTTTAGCTTGTGATCGTTGCCTATTGATGACAATATCTCCCACTTAATTCCGGGAGTAATTGCTGGGATTTCTCCTTTAAATGCTCTTGATATCTCTTTAAATGCTCTTGATCTCTATATGGTAAGTCTTTAATCCATTTGACAGTTAACCTTTGATCACGTCCTTATCCTCAACGCTGGGAGTAATTGCAAGGATTTTTCCGCTAAATGCTGTTATTAAGGCGGTGTTGAATGTTGTGGTTGTTGGAGATCTCGGAATAATAAAGGAGAAATTCTCGCTGGTCCTTTGCGTCTAGGAATCAGGCGACGGTCGCATGGCTCATGTCTGACGGGTCTGATGCGTCCGACAGGTCTGATGCGTCCGACCGATTACGTGAAACAGTCGATGCCCATTGGACGAATGGTCGATTTTCCGACCCTAACAATAGCCCCAAAATTAAACTGGGCCAGAGCGTCAAGTGATGGGATGGTTTGATTTTATAACTTCTCTTTCTTCTGGCATGATCTTGATTTTGTTGTAGGCGTTCTGGCGACGGGGCTGTCATGTGTATTGCTCAAACTGAGAATCAACTCAATATAGCCAATAATCGTGTGAAGACAACTGAGAGTGTTTCTTGTGATGACGAAGGGTCACGAGACCGCTCCTTGTTTGTCGTTTGTTTTGTTTTACAGGTGGTCTCGCCAGTCACTTCCTGATCAAGTCGTGTGATGTTGGTCGTGTAAACCTATAATTGTTGTACGACGTTGGTCGTGTAGACCTGTTGTTGGTCGTATAGACCTGTTGTTGGTCGTATAGACTTGTTGTTGGTCGTATAGACCTGTCATCGGTCGTCTAGATCTGTAATTGTTTGCGACATTTGGTCGTGTAGACCTATCGTCATTTGTGCGACGTTGGTCGTATAGACCTGTAGTCATTTGTGCAACGCTGGTCGTATAGACCTGTCGTTGTGTGCGACGTTGGTCGTATAGACCTGTAATTGTTTGTGACACGTCGTGTAGTTCCAAGGAAGAGCATTGTAGTACTTGTATAAGACGTATACCTCAAGCGGGATAGGTCTTGAAAACATGTATCGTGTTTCTGTCCCTCTATTCCTTGTGTACCTATCGATCGCGTAAGGTATAAGCGCTATGTGCGATTGTGTTTTGTGTGCGTTGATCAACTTGTTTTGTTAGTCGCGCCTTGGTAGTGACGCGAAATGTTTGGTCATGACGACCTGTAATGTAGCATACTTTGTCTATCCGGGGAAGAGTTGTATGTATGTGTAGGAAAAGACGACTGCATTTGGACAGGACAAGTCTTGTAAGCAGTTCGTAGTATGCTGTTTCTCTTTGTTTTGCTTGCGTTTTATGCATTATCTGTCAGCGTCTCCGGCTGGTCGAGTTGCAGGCGTCATAGGCGCTTTTTACGTGTTGAAGTCTCGTGTTGAGATGATGAAAAGAGTTTGAAGAGGGCAAGCAGGGAACATGAGATTTGAAGGCGGGTAAAGAGACCATGGAGGTCTTGTTTCAGAAGGGGAATCCAAGCTCAGAGCTTTCCCATCTGGCCGACGTCGGATAGGAATCTCTCTGGTCGAAAGTGTCGATGGGGATGAGGTTTATTCTGGTGACATCGTACCGCTTGAGCCCCAGTCTTCTCCCGACTTAGCCCATGTTGCTGATGGCGTTTGTAAACCCTGATGCTTGATTGTTTTTTTTCATAATTTGTTTTGTACAAACTCATCCTGCTACGTAGATAGTCGACGATTTGATGTGATGTGACGTTGCTTGTGTAAAAGCTTTTGTCTTTTGAAAGCGTTGAATTGAAGTTTTCAGCCATCGGGCGTTAACTCCGTAAAGGTATATTTGTATTGTACCACCGTTTGCGTAAAAGCTTTTGTTTGGTGAGTCGTGTGTAAGTTGTAGCCGTGTGAGGCATTTAACTTTGTAAATGTGTACTGCGCATGTTTGTGTATTTGTAGGTACCGTATGTAGGGTTTGTCACCCGTAATGTGTGTTTAGTCATGACGTTTGTGTAAACCGAGGAGGAAAGCAGTTTGTTTGCTGCGTAAATAAGGTGGGTTCCCTCGTGTAAGGTGGGCAATATGTCGCTGAACCGTAAGTCATCTCCCCGTGTACCAATCGATTGTGTAGTGTAAGCGCTTTTTGCGGATGACTGGATCCAGTATGTATGCAAATGTAATGTGACATGTCAAGTCGATTTGTTCGTAGTTGATTTGTGTGTCGGGTTTGCCCGTGTACTCCATCGAGTAGGGCTTACCGTATGTATGTCGAGTTTGCCCGTGTACTCCGTCGAGTAGGGCTTACCGTATGTATGTCGGGTTTGCCCGCGTACTCCGTCGAGTAGGGCTTACCGTATGTATGTCGGGTTTGCCCGTGTGCTCCGTCGAGTAGGGCTTACCGTATGTATATAAAGAAAGACTAAGGTGTATATTGTATTGTACCACCGTTTGCGTAAAAGCTTTTGTTGGTGGATCGTTTGTAAGTTGTAGCCGTGTGAAGCGTTAACTTTGTAGATGTGTATTGCGCAGGTTTGTGTATTTGTAGGTACCGTATGTAGGGTTTGTCACCCGTAATGTATGTTTAGTCATGACGTTATGCCGGGGAGGTAAGCAATATGTAATAAGGTGTTTGTTCCTTATGTTTTATTGCGTGAATGTAATAAGGTGTATTAACCTTACGTAATGTGTAAGGCAGACGGTGTGTCGACGTGCCTGTGTTTGTTCATCTCTACCCGTGTTCCGATCGATCGTGTAATGTAATGTAGCGCTTTTTGTGGATGATTGGATCCAATGTGTATGTTAAGGGTCGTCACCCGTATGTATGTAAATGTGATGAGACAATAAGCAAAGTATGACATGTGAATATATGTATTTGCTAATGCGACGATAAGCAGTGTATGACATATGAAGATATGTAGTTGCGCATGCGACGATAAGCAATGTATGACATGTGAATATATGTATTTGCTAATGCGACGATAAGCAGTGTATGACATATGAAGATATGTAGTTGCGCATGCGACGATAAGCAATGTATGACATATGAAGATATGTAGTTGCGCATGCGACGATAAGCAATGTATGACATATGAAGATATGTTAGTGTCTTACGTTGTTGGTTCAGAAATGGTATAATTTCATATGTGTTGCGTCCTTTGGAGTGGTCCCGTCGGATCAGAGAATGAACGGGAGTTCATCCGCCCATTTGCCTTTAGCCCCTGTGAGGCATTTCGTGAGGTTATTGATGATGATCTTGTTGCCGGATTCAGCCTGTCCGTTGGATCATGGATACCGAGGTGTGGAGGTGACCAACTTGATGTTCCATTGGTCGTAGAAGGCTTGTGGGAGTATCCTTGTGACAAATCTTTTGTACAAGATGTTATCTACGATATCGAAAGAGAGTGCTTGTACCTTGAGCTTTTTTGCTTTTGTTTTGTCATCGGGTAGGATGCCGTCTTTTAACCATCTGATGTAAGGCAGCATCCAGTTGTCATTGGTATCGACGATGTCTTCTTCTGGTCGGTCGCCTACTTCCATGGCGACGAGTTCTTCAAGTGGTATTGTCAACTCGACGGATGTCCTTGGGACGGCTGGCGTCATGATGTGGGCCAATGGTATGTGTGGAAATTCTTTCGGGTCTAGGACAGATCCTAGATTGGCGAGTGCGTCAGCTTGGGAGTTAAGATCCCTGGGCACCTGTCAGATGTTGAATGTCTGGAATTGTCCGATCAGTTTCTTGGCTACCTCCAGGTAGGCTGTCATTCTGATGTCCTTTGCATTGTACGATCCTTGTATTTGGTTCATGACTAGCAGGGAGTCGCAAATGACTTCGATCTCTCGGACTCAGCTGACGGCCTGAGTTATCTTGTCCCCTTGTGGCGATTTTAGCACGACCCTTAGCCCCGGTCCTCTGGCGTTTGACGCACCATCGGTGTGGAGTTCCCATATGCCTGTTTCTGTTGCGAGCAACTATGTTGCTCTTTGTTCTTGGATGTGTAGTACGATGACTTTCGTAGATCGTGTTGCATCGACTAGCTTGATGGGGATGGCTCGGGCATCATTATTTGTGAACCTGCTTCATCTAAAAGAGTAGAAGCTAGAAAGGGTTGTGAGGAGCCGGTTATCGGCTTCCTCATCGGTCTCTCCGTGTATACGTTAGTATGCATTAGTCAGAGTATATTCAGATCGAAGACGATGCAAGTATGGAGGAGATGATACACATGAATGAATAGAGGTGAAGAGTTTAGAAATGGTAAACGTTTTGATATGTTTGCGAGATATGGTTACTTACCTTTGGTATCGTGCCTCACTTGATCTCACCCTTTTCCGGGGTTCGTAGATCCAGATTGATCAGTCGACGCCATTGTACCTTTGAGTTTGTAAGTCATACCTGGTTGCCAGAGATAAGGCTCGTGATGGGATAGAGTTTGCTTGCTCATTCACCCCTTGCCCCAAGGAGGCATTTGTTGATGTTCTTGATGTTGATCCTGTTGCTGGATTGATTTTTGAATCTAGTTTGACTAATGCGTTGGCTTGAGTCTTCGACTCAAGATTATGTTTGTTATCCTCTTGTCTCTAGAGGTGTGTGTTTCCTGCATTGGAATGAGGATTATGGTGAGGTAGTAATTGCTTTAATACCTTGTATGGATGACCTTCGGGCAGTTTAAGCCAAGAGATTAGAGTCTTGTAGTCCTGATTTGTCGTTGGTCGCTTTCAGCTATGACGGATGTCTTGAACTATCTTGTCTTTTTGTTTTATGACTCTTGGATCTTCGTCTGCCATTTTTCATGTGTGAAGTTTGGCTTGCGTGGTCTTCTTCTATGTCGAAGCGATGTGACGCTTCAGATGTGAGACTTGTTTGAAGATATGCTTATCCTGTCACTTGATTTGTAGATTTTGGCTTCCTCGTGATAGATTTCATGGGATGGTTAGTCCGTAAAATAATAGCATGTGATTTAAGACGTGACCTCAATCTAATTGAGGATACCTTAAATGTTTGATATTCTGAGTGACGGACTACGTAGTGTGTGTAGATAGGGGTAATGCACTTACTTGGTGGTTTGGTAACTGTCATCCGACCCGTCGGTGGTTGATGACTTCTAAGCATTTGTGTGACCTTGGAATGATGATCATTATGACTTGACCTAGGCTTACCTTAGTGTTGCCTTGAGTCGCCACGTATGCTGAGAGGTTCCATCATTCATCATGCGTTTAGGTCTTGACTGTTGTTTTGTCCATGGGTCTTTGGAAGATTGCCCCTGGCGTAATCGTTAGTCCAAGTTATATGACTCTATAATAGTGCATACCTTGTTTGTTTTTAGAGTATGTCTGTCTAGATGGACGTGACCTGCGTGTTCCGTCGTATTGACACGAAGAGGTCGTCCAAGATGCAGAAAGTTGTGACATGAGCTGTGACTGAGGATCGAAGAATGAAATAAAAGAATAGATGCAAGTCCATCAGAGAGTGTTTCTTTAGCAAGTGATAAACATCTGACTTAGTAGCTAACTCTCTTGATTCAGGAAAAGCATATGAATGTATTGGATAACACGATGAGCATGAGATGTCAGACGTGGTTGCAAAAGACTACTTAGATGAGCCTTGGATCGGTCAATTTCATGATTAAGCATATCAAGGTGCAAGAATCGTAAAAAAGTGTATGACATGAAATACACATGCCAGTAGCTTAGATATAATGTGTGCGGATAGGTATGACATATATGCAAGAATATGAAGTAGTACATGACATATGCTTTTATATTGTAGAATAGGTGTGGGAGAGCACTATATGGACATATGATGAATAAGAGATATGGAATAATGATCTTACACTAGTATGCATGTATTTGACGATATATAAAACGTGTGGGTGCCCCGACAATCTGAATGCTACATACTCAAATATAATAGTCGCGTCATTAAGAGTTGCGGGAAAAATGAATTCCATGAATAAGTACTATACTATTGGCGTATGTAAAATTTATATATGCATGCACTAGACAGTATATAAGACATACGTGGATTTGAACAATAATAGTGTAGCCTATTCAAGCATAATAGAAGTGACATGTATGTAAACGTATTCGAGAAAAATGAATTATGATTGTGCAAACAAGTCAAGTGAGCGTAATCATAAAGCATGACTAGACAATAGTATTAATTGAAAGTGCATAGAAAGAGACTTATCTTTCAAGGTGGATGAATGCGTCCTCCGATGGTCTAAATGTCGTCACCATTTAGATATTTTAGAGTGAAAGGATATCATGTATGACTCTTTGGTTTTACAAGTCTAGAGACGTCTTCCTCAGTGGTTTCCATTTGTCGGTGTTGGACAGCTAATGGGGTCCGGTCGAATCGTTAGATCTGGTCGGATCGTTAGATCTGGTCGGATCGTTAGATCTGGTCGGATCGTTTAGATAAAGTCGGATCGTTAGATCTGGTCGGATCGTTTAGATAAAGTCAGATCGTTAGATCTGGTCGGATCGTTAGATCTGGTCGGATCGTTTAGACCTAGTCGGATCGTTAGATCTGGTCGGATCGTTAGATCTGGTTGGATCGTTAGATCTGGTGGGATCGTTAGATCTGGTTGGATCGTTAGATCTGGTTGGATCGTTAGATCTGGTTGGATCGTTAGATCTGTTCATACTGTCTATTGGGCCTGGATTCTCCAGAGAAGATGGGTCAAATCGGTCGAGCCCAAGCCCATTGCCAATCGGAAGATCGAAGAAGAAAGCCCAGAGGATCCGACGAGACGTCTCTGGTCGAATGCCTTCCGACAGGATCTCGCCAAGCATTAAATGCTAGATCACGCAACGGCCACTGCCTTCAAACCACCATAAACGCAGAGATTTAATGGCGCAATCTTCACCATCACTCCGAGCATTGAAAATGGAATATTCGGCCGAAGCATAAACGGTCACAAGAGTAAAAGACTTACCATATCAGGACGAAGAAGATAAGATCAAGGAACTCGCAACTACGCAAAACACGAGCATTCTCACTTAGCAAACTCACCAGAATAGCACTCTCGCTCTCCAGCTAGCTCTCCAAACGGCTGCCTACGCCTGACCCCTGCCGGTCATCACTCACAAGTCATCGGTCGAGTCCCACTCGATCTCTGATTTTATTACGATAAGTTGTATTGCGATCTAATCCGATTCACACGATATCTAATAAAATCATCTTGCTATTATATATTTATTTCTTGTTTACCTATTATTTTCTTGGTTTGGATTATTTCCCATCGTCCGATCGACTAGTTACCCCGTCTAAGGCGATTTAGGTCGTCCGATCTTTTCGCCCCAAAACAATTTGGCGCCCACCGTGGGGCTACTTGCCGATCACCTTTCTGGAATCTTCCGACCATGGCTGTTGATCCCCCTATTGATAACCAAGAACCACGTCTCGAAGACGAAACCCAAACCACAGAAAACCCAATCGAAAATCCTACTCCGACCCAGTTCCAAGAACTCTATCAAAAAATGGCCGCCCTTCAAGAGGAACTAGCCCAGCAACGTCAGAAAACCGAAGCCCTAGCCGCTTTGTCAGCCTAATCCAAAGCCGAGATCGCGCAACTAACCCGTGAGAACGAGTCTCTTAAGTCGCAGGTACAATCAGTGGCCTCAGGATCTCGGAACGCGCCCGTCCACAGCGGCGCCCGAACGCGCCTCGACATGGACAATATCGAGCCAACACCTCCCAGCATACGACGTCCCGGACACACTGAGGGTACGTCTCGAACTCCTTTCGCTAGTCCATTCTCGACTAACCATGTCACCTTTCTTACACCGATCGGGTCTGTTGGGGCCCGAATCGACGAAACACAGGTTGCCAATCCGCCAGATGTCATGGCCCTTTTTCAGCAAATGCTCGACCGACACATGAAGGCAATCGACGATCGTTTCAATAGGCTCCCAGGAGTCCCGCAACCGATCGAGAGAGAAGCGTCCGGCGGATTGGAAGAATCCCCGTTCGTCGAAGAAATCGCAAGGGTCGAGATCCCCAAGAAGTTCCATCTCCCCAACATGGCAACATTCGACGGCACCACCGATCCAGATGACCATATCTCTCTCTATAAACAAAAACTAATGGCTACATCTGTTCCAAGGGAGAGTCGCGAGGCTGTCATGTGTAAAAGCTTTGGCACGACCCTCGCGGGCCCCGCACTAACTTGGTTTATGCGTTTGCCTCAGGGAACGATCACATCATTTGCGGATCTGGTCGACTCTTTTAAGAGCCAGTTCGCCAGCAGTCGAAAGCATGAGAAACAATCGAGTGACCTCTACCGAGTCACACAAAGGTACAATGAACCTCTCTGAAATTATCTTAACAGGTACA
Organism: Rheum nobile; assembly: GCA_027886185.1. Lineage (NCBI taxonomy): Eukaryota > Viridiplantae > Streptophyta > Magnoliopsida > Caryophyllales > Polygonaceae > Rheum > Rheum nobile. The sequence goes on along the minus strand of WOAB01000207.1, from coordinate 147,233 downwards.
ACAAAGAGAAAGTGGGAATCCCCCACTGTGACGTCACAACGTCTATCGAAGCATTCCGACAAGGCCTGGTCAAAGACAGCAATCTCTATGACGAGATTACCAACTATCCCTGCAAAAGTTTCGAAGATGTTCATGCCAAAACTATGGCCGAGGTAAGGCTGGAAGAGGACCGTGAGTCGCGTAAAGCCTCGCGCGGACCCGATCCATCCGATCGCAAACATTCCTCCGACAATCGTCGGGACAGACGTCCACATCCCTATTCTCGTAATCGAAACAAAGCAAATCAGGTAAATTCTTTCCAAGACAGGTCACAAGAATGGAGAGACGGTTCTGTGTTGCCTCCTAGGGTCCAGTCTTATAACTTCAACGTTTCTGTATCGGAGCTCGTCAAGAGTTTCGACAAGTATGGAAAAGACGTAAGATGGCCCCGAAAGAGCGACCGACCGGACGTCAAGAAGGACATGAGTCGATTGTGTGAATTCCACGGCGACCATGGTCATTCGACCGACGAGTGCATCGCCCTACGAAAGGAGGTCGCTAGGCTGCTATCACAGGGGCTGTTACGCGACGTCATCTCGGAACAGGCAAAAGCCACCATGGAACGCCGAGATCAGGTAAAACAGAACAAACCCCCATCTCCTATCCATACGAAAGTTGTCAATACCATTTCAGGTGGATCCGACATATGCGGGAACACGTACTCCGCGGCTAAGCGACACGCCAAGGAAAGCAAAGGCGACAAGCCCGAAGCATCGGAATTCAAACCAAGGAGGGCATCTAACCTTCCGACAGTCACATTCGACGAATCCGACTCCGACGGGTCGGATAGTCACCAGGACGGTCTGGTAATCTCTTTGTCCATTGGTAATTGCTTAATCCGGAGAGTACTAATTGATACAGGAAGTTTGACAAACCTCTTGACCCTCGACGCTCTCAAAGAAATGGGTCTGACTGAGAACGACCTAATCAAGAAATCGACCCCACTGGTCGGGTTCAGCGGTGAGGTTAAGCACACGACTGGCAAAATCATTCTGACCACATACGCTGGAGGAATCAACCGACAGGTTAAATTCTTAGTCCTAGACTGTCCGTCTCCCTACAATTGTATTCTTGGCAGGCCGTGGATACACACTATGAAGGCAGTACCTTCAACATATCATCAAGTCATCACATTCCCCACCGAGTGGGGAGTCCAAGAAATCAAAGGAGATCAAAGGACCGCAAAGGAATGCTATGCCGCTTCCATGAAGAACGCGGTTGAACACAAGATCGCATAGCAACCATAGATTGGCGAAGGACCTAGTCGATACGTTGAACCAGAAATGGAGAAACTCGACGAGATTGCACTAGACCCTTCAAAACCAAACCAAACGGTAAGGGTCGGGTCGGACCTGGACGACTCGACCAGACAACAGCTTCTCGACTTTCTCAGGACCAATGCCGACTGTTTCGAATGGTCACATGAGGATATGGTCGGGATATCTCCCAACGTTATTACTCATAAATTAAATGTGGATCCATCTCATCCCCCTGTCAAGCAAAAACGCAGAAAATTCGCCCCCGAGCGGAACAAAATAATCGACAACGAAGTCAAAAGCTTATTGGAAACCGGAAAAATCAGGGAAGTCCACTACCCTGAATGGTTGGCCAACGTGGTCGTGGTCCAGAAGAAGAACGGCAAATGGAGAGTCTGCATCGACTTCACAGACCTCAACAAGGCTTGTCCCAAAGATTCATTTCTTTTACCTCACATCGACGCTATGGTCGACGCCACAGCAGGACACGAAATGCTCACCTTCACGGACGCCTTCAGTGGCTACAATCAAATCCTTATGGATCCCGACGATCAAGAAAAAATAGCGTTCATCACCAGTCAAGGTATCTATTGCTACAAAGTAATGCCCTTTGGTCTGAAAAATGCAGGGGCTACATACCAACGATTGGTCAACAAAATGTTCAAAGACCAAATCGGAGACACAATGGAAGTCTATATCGATGACATGTTGGTCAAGTCCAAAAAGAAATAAGATCACATCGACCACCTACGCGACAGCTTCGAGGTATTCAAAAGGTACAATATGAAACTAAACCCTACTAAGTGCTCCTTCGGAGTGTCGTCAGGGAAGTTCTTAGGATATATGGTGACACAAAGAGGAATAGAGGCCAGCCCGGAACAGATCAAGGCTCTCATCAACCTCTGATCCCCCCGATGCATCAAAGACGTACAGAAGCTCATAGGTCGGATAACAGCTCTGAACAGGTTCATCTCCAAATCATCCGACAAGTGCAAACCATTCCACGATGCGCTCAAGAAAAATAAGTTCTTTCAATGGACGGAGGAACATGAAGCAGCATTTCAGAACCTCAAGGACTATCTAGCCAGTCCTATGTTACTAACCAAACCTAAAGGCGACGAGCCCTTATTTCTTTATCTTGCAGTGTCGGAATCGGCCGTAAGCGATGTACTGGTCAGAGAAGAAGATGGCAAACAGTCGCCAATATATTATGTCAGCCGGACGCTATTATCAGCCAAAACGAGGTATTCGTCACTTGAAAAACTCGTATTATCATTAGTAATGGCTTCGAACAAGCTCAAACCATACTTTGAATCCCATACTATCACTGTGCGCACTAATCATCCCATGAGGGCTATCATGAGGAAACCCGAGTTCACAGGAAGAATGACAAAATGGGCCATACACCTTAGTGGTTACGACATCGAGTACGAGCCGAGGACAGCGATCAAGTCGCAAGCATTAGCCGACTTTGTGGCCGATTTCAGTCCGACCCTAGAGCAAGAAGTCGCAAAAGAAGCAAATCAACTACTCGCGACAAACGAGACAGGTACATGGGAGCTCCACACAGATGGGGCATCGAACGCCAGAGGATCGGGGCTTGGGTCGTACTGAAATCGCCACAGGGGGACAAGATAGTCCAGGCTGTCAGATGTGAGTGGGATGCGACTAACAACGAGGCTGAGTACGAAGCACTCATATTCGGACTCATCTTGGCTCGAGATCTAGGAGTCTAAGAGATCGAAGTCGTTTGCGACTCCTTACTGGTCGTAAACCAAATACAGGGATCGTACAATGCCAAAGACACCAGAATGATAGCCTGCCTGGAGGTAGCCAAGAAACTGATCGGACAATTCCAAACATTCAACATCCGACGGGTGCCCAGGGATCTTAACTCCCAAGCCGACGCGCTCGCCAATCTGGGATCCGTCCTAGACCCAAAAGAATTTCCACACATACCATTGGCCCACGTTATGATGCCAGCCGTCCCAAAGACATCCGTCGAGTTGACAACACCACTTGAAGAACTCGTCGCCATGGAGATAAGCGATCGATCAGAAGAAGACATCGTCGACACCAATGACGATTGGATGCTACCTTACATCAAGTGGCTAAAAGATGGTATTTTACCAGACAACAAGACAGAAGCAAAAAAGCTTAAGGTACAAGCACTCTCTTACGATATTATTGACAACATCTTGTACAAAAGATTTGTTACAGGGCTACTCCTACGATGCCTTAAGACTCCAGAAGTCAGACGTATCTTACAATCATTACACGAAGGAGAGTGTGGCAACCACACTGGCGGACGAAGCCTCTCGAGAAAGGCCCTACGAAACGGGTACTATTGGCCAACGATGAACAAAGACGCCATGGAATACACCAAGAGGTGCGACGCCTGTCAGCGGCATGCACCCGTACGTCATCAACCATCGGGGCTCCTCCACCCGACCCTAGCTCCATGGCCCTTTATGAGATGGGGAATGGACATCGTCGGAAAGCTCCCTCCCGCGTCGGGTCAAAGAGTCTTCTTCCTCGCTATGACAGACTACTTCTCTAAATGGATCGAAATCGAAGCCTACAGAGAGGTAAAAGATCAACACGTCATTTCATTCATAAAACGCAACATCTTGTACAGATCTGGCGTCCCATCCGAAATCGTGTGCGACAACGGCTCCCAATTCATCAGTCATAAGACTTGAACCTTTTGCGACCAATGGAATATCAAATTGGTTACATCTATACCTCGGTATCCGCAATCCAACGGACAGGCTGAATCCAGCAACAAGATCATTATCAACAACCTCAAGAAACGCCTCACAGGGGCTAAAGGCAAATGGGCAGACGAGCTCCCACTCATTCTCTGGTCCGACAGGACCACTCCAAAGAATGCGACTGGGCAATCGCCTTTCTCTCTCGTCTACGGGAGCGAAGCAGTCATCCCGGTTGAGCTACTGGTTTCGACCGCTCGCTGCAACCTCCAAACAAACGAACAAAACGACATCGAACTAGCACATAATCTCGACACTGTGGACGAAATCAGGGAGAAAGCTCGAATCAGAATGGTCAAGTTCCAACAATAAGTCGCGAGGAGCTACAACAAGAACGTCTGGATCAAGGCATTCAAGGTCGGAGACTGGGTCCTAAGGAAGACATTCCAGAACACCAAGAACCCATCCGACGGAAAGCTAGCACCACAATGGGAAGGACCTTACTTGATCACCGAAGTGGTCGGACAAGGAGCATATCAACTAGAAGACAAAGACGGACAATCAATCCCGAGGAGTTGGAACGCAGCACATCTCAGGCTATACCATTTCTGAACCGATAAGGTAAAAACATCACGCAAAACTCTATACATCGTATATACATTGCTACCTATCGCATGCTATCATATATACATTGTCATCTGTCGCATATATATCGCATGCTATCGCATATACATTGCCATCCGTCGCATACATATCGCATGCCATCGCATATACATCGCTACTTTCTTTACATGTCATCATCTGACACTAAGCGAGGATTTCCTCCTTACAAAAACACAAATGCATAACAGCATTTACATTGGACCCTGTCGTCCGCAAATGGACCCAGTCGTCCGCAAATGGATCCTGTCATCCGCATATAGCGCTTACATTACACGATCGATCGGATTACGGGGAGATGACAACACATGCACGTCGGCACACCGCCTGCCTTATACAAAACATAAGGTACAACACCTTATTACATTCACGCAATTAAACATAAGAAACAAACACCTTATTATATATTGCTTACCTCCCCGGCATAATGTCATGACTAATACATACACAAACACATCGCAGGCTTACTCTACATACATACACACGGTGAAACCCCACTCGACGGAGCACACGGGTGAAACCGACATACACGACATACTAAACGTCGTCGACAACTTCCTCGAAAGTTCGACGAACATGTACGAAACAAACTAGCATGCAATTCTACATGTAAAAACGCATTTGCAACAAAATAAAAAGCATTTTTATAAAAATGCGACCCGCGATGGCGGACGGGTCGCCAAACCACATTGTCTGCCTACACATCTGTAGGACTTCATCAAACATAAATATTCTGCGACCCGCGATGGTGGACGGGTCGCCAAAACATACATTATCCAAAGGCACCAAATGTCTAAACCCACACACAAGTGGGACAAACAAAGTCAAGCATCGGGAACAACAACGTTACCTTCGGCAGGGGCTGGCTCCAATGGGGCTATCTCGTCGGTCGGCTTAGCATCGCCAGAATAAGCTTCGTCCTCATTGGCACCTTCATCCACAGCCTCTTCTCCGACGCCGGCTAAGTAGAACAGCTCCTGACCAGGATCGCCCTTTGGAAACATGGAGTCTAAAGTCTCTTTCTCCGCCTTCAAGTCCCAGAGCTCATGCTTGCCCTCGTTGAACTCTTCAATCATCTCGATGCGCGATTTCACCGCGTAGAAGGCCCCAACGTCGCCAGCAATCTGATCGTTGGCAATCCGAGCCCGCTTCACTTCCTCCTCAATGTCTGCCCTACACTCTTCAAACTCCCTCTGACATGCGACCAGCTCCCCTTGACAGCTCTTCAGCTCCCTGGTGAGACGACGCTTAGTCTCACGACAGCGACTCTCTGCTCCCTCCAGCTTGGTCCTCAAAGAGGCAAGGTTGGACTCTGACCTAGCAGCCTTGTCCTCAGCCTTGACAAGCATCGCCTGGACACCGGAGTAAGCTCCCAAGAAGTATTGAAAAGCCTGACAAAAAGGCATACGACAACACAAATACACGAATCAGAAAACACAGTCGAACAAAAGAAATACAAAAACGCACAAAACAAAGGGCAACACACCCTCCATGCGGAACTGCCCGCTTCACCAATGCAGTCCAAAGGGGAGACGTCCTTAACTTCCGACTTCAAAGTCGGGTCTTGAGCGCGAAAAAGATCAATGATCGACGGCCCTACGGCACCGATCTTGCCGACCCCTTCGGCGGTCACGCCTTTCTTCTTAGGGACGTCCTCCACCTTGACATCATCAGGACGAGCGCTCGCTTTCCTCTTAGAGCCAGCTTTAACCGTAGTCGTCAGGTCAATCAGAGCCGGTTTGCTCGACGCCGCCTTGGCTGCTGCTTTCCTTTGCTCAATCAAGCTTTTTCCCGACGCCACCCTCAGGCGAGCACTCGACCGACCACCAGGGGAACCTGACATGACAGGATAACAAAGGAGAAATCCTAAAGTACACGACAAAGTGAAAAACAATAAAAAGACTCCTAAAGCCGAAAGTCTACCTTTCACACGAGATGAAGAAACATTCGACATATCTTATTGTGAGGCAGGAGTCGTCGCCAGCAAGTTGACGTTCACAAATTTCCTTTCAGATGCGGGAATCTCAAGCACAATCTTTGACAAGCCCTCTGATCGGCTACTCACTTCTAGATCCTCTGGTTCGGGGACTACAAAAAAGAAAAGTTAAAGCAAGAGTTAAGACACACAAATATACGAAAGAAAAGACAAGTACATACTATCGACTCGCCACTCCGTTAATAAAAACGGACATTCTCCCTCTTTCTCCAGAGAAGAGCGTTCGACGAAAAAGAACTTCGACCCCCATCCGCGGTCGTTAACATCAGGGCTCTGCACCAAGGGCTTCCGACCAGGTCGAACACGCAACTGAACACGACAGGAACTCTTCGATCCTATGAAGTAGTTGTACCACAGGGCGTCGAAGTCGAAATCAGCCCCAGTTTGAACATTCACAAGGTCTAAGACCCTAAGTACTCTCCACGCCTGAGGCATTACTTGACATGGCGCCAGCGCCAACATAGCTAAGAAGTCCCTGACAAGGGGGGGGAAAGGAAACCTATGCCCTATTCTAAATGGATAAGAGTAGAAGCAAACCCATCCCTCATAGCGAGCATCGGCCCTCTCGTCTGGGTGAGGCAGCCTGGCAACCGTCTCCGGTGGAAAACCTCCGACTTGGAGCACCTGATCCAGTTCCGCTTGGGACATAATGCTAACCAACGCATCCGACTCCTTCAAAATAAAACGAGGAGGAGCTTCGCCTTCACGAGAATCGGAGAGAGTCTTCGACGACTCAAAAGCCTCGAGAGAAACCATTTCGAGAATGGGAAAAAAGGAGAATCGAAGAGCTACGACTAAGAGAAATCATAAAGCTATGGCAAGAGAAACCAAGAGGCTTACCAGAAACTTGCAAAGGAAGATGATGAAGAGTAATCGATTCCTTCTGCTATGAATTTATGGAGGGAAGTGAAGGCCTGCAGAGGCGTCGCATCATGCCTCGATCACGCGCCACGTAGCCCTGAGCAAACGCGCCAAATTGGAAGGTGGAGATCGCGTCTAGAGAAGTTGCCACGGATTCCGGTCAACTGGCCTAAACCGTAAGCCCATAGCAACTTGGGGCTATTGTTGGGCCTGGATTCTCCAGAGAAGATGGGTCAAATCGGTCGAGCCCAAGCCCATTGCCAATCGGAAGATCGAAGAAGAAAGCCCAGAGGATCCGATGAGACGTCTCTGGTCGAATGCCTTCCGATAGGATCTCGCCAAGCATTAAATTCTAGATCACGCAACGGCCACTGCCTTCAAACCACCATAAACGCAGAGATTTAATGGCGCAATCTTCACCATCACTCCGAGCATTGAAAATGGAATATTCGGCCGAAGCATAAACGGTCACAAGAGTAAAAGACTTACCATATCAGGACGACGAAGAAGATAAGATCAAGGAACTCGCAACTACGCAAAACACGGGCATTCTCACTTAGCAAACTCACCAGAATAGCACTCTCGCTCTCCAGCTAGCTCTCCAAATGGCTGCCTACGCCTGACCCCTGCCGGTCGTCACTCACAAGTCACTGGTCGAGTCCCACTCGATCTCTGATTTTATTACGATAAGTTGTATTGCGATCTAATCCGATTCACACGATATCTAATAAAATCATCTTGCTATTATATATTTATTTCTTGTTTACCTATTATTTGCTTGGTTTGGATTATTTCCCATCGTCTGATCGACTAGTTACCCCGTCTAAGGCGATTTAGGTCGTCCAATCTTTTCGCCCCAAAACACTGTCTCCATAGATGAGGCGTTGAATCATACCTGGTCGTTATGCAATATAGTATATTAGATAAATGATTGTGAATCAATTAGATGTATAGATGATGAATAGATTAATCGAATGATTTTAACTATCTGCCCCACGGTGGGCGCCAAATTGTTTTGGGGCGAAAAGATCGGACGACCTAAATCGCCTTAGACGGGGTAACGAGTCGATCGGGTAATATAAATCAATCCAAACAAGTAGACAATCAACGAATAAAGAAGAGATGCAAAATAGTAAAGTAATTTTATTAATATGTCGACAATAGAGTCGGATGTAAGTACAACTTATCCTTGGAGGATGAAAGATCGGATCTGGTCTGACCGGTGACTCGGGGGTTCGACCGGTGGAGATTTGAGTGATATTTCTAGTGGAGTAAGCTAGAGTGGGCGTGTTCTTGGGTTCTTCTCGGAGCAAGTGAGCAGATGTCTTGTGTAATTGTGTGTAGATGAGTGTAGATGAGCGTAGATGAGCGTAGATGTGCGTAGATGAGCATAGATGTGCGTAGATGTGCGTAGATGTCCCTTCGTTGTTCTCTTCGTGGTCTATATATGGTAAGCTTTAGCTTGTGATCGTTGCCTATTGATGACAATATCTCCCACTTAATTCCGGGAGTAATTGCTGGGATTTCTCCTTTAAATGCTCTTGATATCTCTTTAAATGCTCTTGATCTCTATATGGTAAGTCTTTAATCCATTTGACCGTTAACCTTTGATCACGTCCTTATCCTCAACGCTGGGAGTAATTGCAAAGATTTCGCCGCTAAATGTTGTTATTAAGGCGGTGTTGAATGTTGTGGTTGTTGGAGATCTCGGAATAATAAAGGAGAAATTCTCGCTGGTCCTTTGCGTCTAGGAATCAGGCGACGGTCGCATGGCTCATGTCTGACGGGTCTGATGCGTCCGACAGGTCTGATGCGTCCGACCGATTGCGTCAAATAGTCGATGCCCATTGGACGAATGGTCGATTTTCCGACCCCAACAACACCCTATTTACATAACTTGTCCTATATAAGGTACTTGTCTTTACTTGACATTGCAACAACTATTCCCTGGAACTACATGGCATGTCACACTAACAATTAAAACAACAGGTCGCTTCGACCAAACATCATGTGTCTCGGCCAAGGTGCAACCAACAAGTCCACCTGTAAAATCAAACAAACAAGAACAAGGTACGTAAAAAAACGAAATATTCACAAAACCTGCGACCCGCGATGGTTGACGAGTCGCCAAAATATTGTCCATCCCATCTCCACAATGGGGCACAACACGACATTAAACATCTAAGTCAAAACGTCCACAATACCACACACACAAGACATTGTCCTTACATAATAAACAAACCTAAGACTCGCCTGACCGTTCATTGGCAACTATAGGGGCAACCTCTTGGCTCTTAGTTACCTCAAAGGGCACCCTCGACGTGTCCTCAACCACTTCTTCAGTCGCTTCAGGATCAGCCTTCTCCTTTTGATCACCCTCACCCATGCCGATGAACTTGAACAGTTCGTTGCCAGGGTTGCCACCAGGGTAGAGGTAGTTCAGGCTGGCCTTTTCGTCCTCAATGTTCCAAGCCGAATGAGTTCCCGCAACATGCTCATCCATCATCTCGATACGTGACTTGATACAGAAGTACGTCCCCACGTCGCTGGCAATTTGAGCATCCTTCATGCAAAGCTCCTCGACGTTGCCCTCCAATTCTTCAAGACGAGCCTGGGCTTCCATCAACTTCTTCTCGGTCGATGCCAACTTATTTCCAACGGTCTTCACACGACCATTAGCAGCTTTTAGTTGGCCTTCAACCTGAGCAACCCATCTCTCAGCCATGTCGCTTAAAGCCTGTACGCTTGAGAACGCAACGAGCGAATACTGGAGAGCATGTACACAACAAGTTATGTAATCAACTATCAGCATACATAAAGAAAGAAAAAACAATTTGCAAACATCTTTATATGTACCTTCCAAGCAGCGTCACCGGCCTCATCGACGTAATCGATGGGGTACAGGTCGATAATTTCCTTCTTCGCTTCAGGATCCAGGGTATGAAGCAAGTCGCTCAAAGACCTATTTTTCAATTCCCCAATCGGCAACTCAGCGGCAGCTATCACTTTCCTCTTCGCCCCAGAGGTCTTGGATGAAGTTGAGTCCACAGTAATGACTTTGGTCGGCACAGATGCTTTAACCGACACGGATGCTTTAGCCGCTGAGAGATTATGGTCCGGGAGACTCTTTCTCGACACGCGAGTACTTGATCTTTCACCTCGAGACACTGTCAGGTAAGCACAACAGAGTAAGCATATAAATAACCCAAGAACCACCCATATGCATACATGTAGGAACAAACAGGTGCCTTTGGTGACAGAAGTGGATGGCGTCGCCATTTCAGTGGATCCAGATATCAAAAAGTTGGTGTTTTGAAATGATTTTTCCGCTTCAGAAAAAGAGAGCAAAACCTTAGTCACTGTAGCGAAGTCAGCGTCTTCTTTTTCCTCCGGATTAGGCACTGAAAAGAAACACATGTGAGCAAAAGTTAAAGAGACATCCAGTGAAAATCCGAAAGGACAAATACGGTACATGATGTCCTCTAGACGTCCCGCAAGAAGGAACAATCGAAACCCCCCTCAAGTGACTTCTTCTCCACAAAGAAGAACCGCGACCTCCATCCTCGATCATTGACATTGAGGTTCAGAGCGATTGGCTCCCTACCCTGCCTAAGGCGTAGTTGAAACCGGGAAGATCCTCGAATACTCAAATAGTAAGAGTACTAGAGAGCATCAAAATCAAAATCGATCTCAACGCTAGAAATAAAAAGATCAACTACCCTAAGAAGACGCCATGCGTGGGGCATGACTTGACATGGAGCAAGGTGCAAGACAGCCAAGAAGTTTCGGACTAAATTTGAAAAAGGAAAAGTATGGCCAATCTTGAAGGGGTATTCTAAGAAACAAATCCACCTGTCTCGGCGCCAATCGGCACGTTCATGAGAACGAGGAAGGCGAACAATTGTCCTACGAGGAAACTGACCTACCTCTAAAATCGTGTCCAACTCCGACTAGGTTAGGGTTTCGGCCAAAAAGTCTTTCAGGCTAAGAAGCTTCAAGGGGGTGAAACCATTGTCCTCCTCGTCGGGGCCGGAAGATGAGATCCTGCTTTGTTTCGATCGCGAAAACACCATTGCAGACAACGGTAAGAAATTCAAAATTTTTACCTTTGGAAAAATGATACCTTTTTTGCAGTAAAAGGAAGACGGTGAAAGGAGAAAGAAGTGATCGAGTATTTAAGATGGGGAAAACTGCCAACCTTCGGTCAATGCTATGGTCCAGTAAAGCGTTGTCACGTCACCGATCTTCTGCGACAGAATCGGCAGGAGAAGATTGTGTAGAGATGAGAAGATTGTGAAAATACAACTATCCCGTCAACCGTCTCATTCCCCTCCGGCCCAGTTATATTTTGGGGTAACTATTGGGCTCCATTTTTAGGTGATTCATCGGGTCGGCCCAACAAGTGTGGATAGGCTTCTTTCTAGAAGGTTTATCCATGAAAAAGTAGACGTTAGCACCAAGTGGACGTTAGATGAAATCTCGGCTCCACGACGCATGTAACAACTGCCCCCGAATCTCGAACCAGTCGGTTCAAGCCGATTAGTAGACTAAGCTTAAATATGGAATTTGACCACCATTGTAAAGCACTTAATCACTACTTACTAAATACGACGTTATAATTCGCTGCTCTTCTGCTTGTTTTCTCAATCATTCTCTAACTTGGTTCTTCATTTCAATATTAACGCGACCGACGGTTAAATCTCTTGATTCGATTAGTCCCTCATTCGAAGGAGATAAGCTTGATTTCGCATTCATTCAATCTAATTATATCTTGATCTTCAGTTGATTCGGATTACCTAGATGTTATCGATCTAATTGTTGTCTAGTTTCCCTTCTTAAGGCGATTCAGGTCGATTCGATCTTTTCGCCCCAAAACACTACCCATGCATTACAAAGATTGCCACGTGAAACATTGACTTCCATATATGGGTTTCAGTGGTTGTGAATCTAATACACTATGGAATCTCAATTATTTTCAGTGGGCAATGTAGATGTTTGAGCAAGTTAACATGAATCAAGCAGCATGACAGTTTACGGTTGCTGCTCTAGAGTATGATGATGTAGCAGATATCACGTCTAATTAAAAATTGGCTATTCCCCGCCTCTGCTTTGCCCCAAAATAGAGCTTTGATTGAGTCTACTTCGATTGGCTTGTTGGCGGCTCGAACGGCGACCACATGGTGCGAGGTCGGCGTCGTTGGGTTCATGGCATTGCAAGGTTTCTCCGACGATGGGTCACTGCAGCTGGGAGCTTCCAACGACGTTAGAAAAATGCTTCAAAGTTGCATGGTTCCTCGGGTTTTTGCGCATAACTAGGGCAAATTCGGACTTGATTCGATGTCGTTCAGTGATGGTTATAGACGATTCAACAGTTGGGTTCAACAAACCTAAGCACGGAAGACGGTGAAGTGGTCAGATTTTGGATTAAGCAGCTCGCGAGGGGTCCATATTGGGCCGAACATGGCTAGATGATGGTATATGTAGGCAATGAACAAGCAGTAAGATTCAACATGGAGAAAGGCTGGAGTTTGGGCTTGGAATTTATATGGACGTGTACAAGTTTACCAAAGAAGATATAGTTAAGCAAGAAGAGGAATGGCAATGTGATATGAGTCATTTAATTTGCAACCACAGATGAAGAAACAAAGCAAAATGTTGGTGCAAATTGCAAATGGTTGAACTGGGCGAAGCAAAAGCTCGAAGAGACGGAGCAAGGGGTCCACATAAATGAAAATGTTGGTGACGCTAATGGGTCGTGGCGACGTAGAATGACTTTCAAATCGAACTCTATCGGTAAATCCTTTCAATTATTTGTTTTTATTGTTTAATTTTTACAAAAGGAATATTTAGAATAATTGTATTTCATTATTATATAATCATTTTATGTTTATACCATGTCGGTACAAATGCGAGAGTAAACCGCTGATTAAAGCGAGATATGGAATCCATCGACAAAGGCGACCAATTCCTTGGGTGCAGGATCAAGCGCTAGCTACGAAATACTAACAATCGCATAGTTTCTTTAAGGTCCGGGGAAACTAAAGTTCTCATTAGATGATTTGACAACGACAATGGTCGATAAAAGTGATCTCGACAGCTAAGTTTCCAACTCTCTCCTAAATTCATGATAAAACATCATATTATTTGAAATATAACATAGATTGTTTGAAACAACAAGCCTACGGGCCATAGGGGCACGAACTACTTGATCTTCTTTATATTAGCCTACGGGCCGCAAGGGCACGAGATGCCATCTTCATTCTATTAGCCTTCGGGCCGCAGGGGCACAAGTTGTCATCAATCTTTATTTTATTAGCCTAAAGGTTGCATGGGTACGAGTTGTCATCTTATTCTATTAGCCTATGGGCCATAGGGGCACGAGCTGCCATCTGATGTTATTAGCCTACGGGTTGCAAGGGCATGAGCTGCCATCTTATTCTACTAGCCTATGAGCCAAAAGGGCACGAGCTGCCATCAGTCTTATTTCTACTAGCCTACAGTCCATGTATGTTAAAGCACATGCTTCTTAGAAACCAAAATTGCACTAGCTTTCACGCTAGCTGCAACGCTATGAGAAATTGCACTAGCTTTTATGCTAGCTGCAACGCTATGAGAAATTGCATTAGCTTTCACGCTAGTTGCAACGCTATGAGAAGCACAAGTTGTTAAGATACAAAGGTTGTACTAGCTATCACGCTAGTTGCCACGCTACAAAAAGCACAAGCTAATAGCTAATAGTTCCCAAGTGATATGAAATCAAAAAGACATTGACTGTCAACCTAGAAGAGATTCAAGGCGCAACCTGACCAAAGTCGTAACGGCAAGCCAAAACGAGCTGAGCATACCTAACTGACAAACCAAGAAAGCACAGATAGTGCAAGTCACTATGTAACGTAATGATAGGCAACATATAAGCCTAGTCTGGATGAAATATTACAACAATCAACTTCCTCAACCACGATTGGTGCTTAAGGAACCTGAGGGGAATTTGTGGAGGTAAAAATATTTCAATCATTTTTTTATAATTGCTAATATTATCTAAAGCGACGGGCCTAATTGAAAAAAGCTCATTAAGAAGGTATTTAATATCCTTAAATAGACCTAGCTTCTCATTCAATTCTAAGACTCTGAAACCCTAATCCTCCTCTCTCTCATTCAGTTGAACGTTGATCAGCTTTTTTCTCTGTCTCCTTACTGACTTGAGCGTCGGAGGTGAAACGAGGGAAAAAGCCCCGCATTTGGCCTTTCTCTATGTTCGCAAGGCACCAGAATGAGGATGTGAAGGATCGACGTTCGCCGGAGTTGCGGGTTCTCATCGTCGTTATCAACCATTTATTGTGGTGACAGAAATTTGCTACCACAGGAACCAACTCCGCTGGAGGTATCCTCGGGTCATACTCCTCCCATTCAGCATTTGAGAACCCATTTGCCTCATACGTAGCTGGAGACCAAGGTGAGTATAGTGGTGCTACAAAGTTGGGGAGTTGAACTGGCTCAAGCTGCACATGCTCCTCCTCGCTCACATAATCAGGATCCTCAATTAGATCCTCCTCAGTGGTCTCCGGAAGAGGAGATTTCTTGGATTGCAACTAGTCCTCTCCTTCTCTCCTGTATTCAGGATCCTCACTCGGATCCTCCTCAGTGGTCTCAATCACCACCACTTCTTCAACAGCTAACCCTTCTTCCCTCAACGGGGTGAATTGAATGTCAGAGGCGTCGCACTTTACAGAATTGAAGGAATCAGACTCGGACTTGAGTCTCAGAGCGATCTGGGACTCCTTCAAAGCTCTACGTTGAGATCTTGTAAGGACCATTGTCTAAAAAAGAGACAAAGAAAGGTCAGAACTTTTCCAAATATACAAATTTTGCTTTCTGTAATTAGACTTGAGTAGATAACACTACTATTGTTGGCAGAAGTTTTAAAAATAATTCACATAAAAGTACAACTTGTCAAAATTTGACTCATCTTTTTAACCTAACCTTGTCTTCCATTTCAAAACCCCTTTGTAGGAAATTATGTTCATAAAAGCACTTATCTTATGTAATTTCAAAACGTGCATTACGTTAAAGCTTATAATCCACATCAATACGAGAATTTGTCATGAGATGAATCCCGAATCATGGCACTAGCTAAGTGCACCACTACTTATATTCGAATAAGGGTATGGTCATGACCAAAAGTACTAGGGCAATAATCCTCCTAACAAAGTTATAAAGAAACAATCAAACCCCGCAAGGTATATAACGTTCCTACGAATACTCGTGATAAGCATACAAGTCCACACCAATTTTCACACCAAAGTCCAACTAGCACCATATGATAATAATAATAATAATAATAATAATAATATATACAAGGGTCATTACTAGCAATATATACAACCTAATATATAATTTATTTTTCCACACCATTATATCACACAAGTTATCAAACACAATTTGACAATACTTATCCTAACTTAATTAGAACAATTAATTAATTGTCAATTAAGAAAAATATGAAATAATTGCAAGAGCAAACCGCCACTTGCCTTAGATCGTTTTGACGTTAAAACGGCGTAACAACGGATGTCGGCTATAACTCACGGCTTGACTTATGCTTCAATTTCAATCCAATAGCGGTTCCGAGATGTACCAAAAAATAATTACCATTACTCAATTTGTTTTAATAAACTCATGAACCATTTCAACAATTTTAAAAATATCATTTATAAATTCTAATTGTTGATTTTTGCTGTTATAAAATAAAATATTATTATTTTATTTACCAATGTAAAATAATGCCTATTAGTTTTTTCTTCTACAAAATTTTATAAACTTATCATTTATAAACTTAAAGTGATCGGCCACAAGTTTTTTCTTTCGCAAGATAAGTTTACTTTTGATATCCTTACTATACTAAAAGTGAAACTTTCTGAAATGAATAGTACATTTTCTACCCTTAATTTTAAGCTTTATTACAATTCTAGCCTACTCCACACAATACCTTCTCTCATTAACACGTATCCACCCTATTCCTATTTACTGACGCGTGGCCACCGTCTCACCGCCTCATCACTCACCGCCTCTTTTATTTTGCCTCACCGACTCTTCTCTTCTGACTCTATATATTTAGCATTTGATTGTTTACCGTCACCACCACACCATCAACATCGTCACCGGCAGCTCTTTCCTCCCCTTCTCCGAGTATATTCTGTTTGAAAGGTGTTACATTTACAACTGAGGACTCAATCTATGAATTGCACAAGAAAGTTACAAAGATAATGCTCCCTTTTGCATTTCTACCTTGAAGCATTCATGGATCATATCTCTGCTTTCCCAATTTTCAAGCTCTCCTCCCAGCTCCAATCCTCCCGATCCGTCGTCGGTAACTCAACCTCTAACGCCTCATTTCCATCGACGTATCCTAATTTTTATTTGTATGCATTCGCCTCCACTGCTTCATCTTCTTCATCGCGCATATGTCCTTTGAATTTCTGCATCGATTCTAAGATTTGATGAACCATGAATCCACCTTTTCTCTTACATTCCTCTATTTAATTGTGTTTGTATCTCTCCAAGGTCGACGGTGGTGGAAGCAAGGTCGGCGGTAATGAGTTAGTCACGCTACTCGGTGACAGAGGTAGTTTGGTGCCAGTTGTATTCGAACCTGCAAATTTGTCAAGTGGCGTCACCGCCGACCTTGCTTCCACCGCCGTCGACTTCGTTCTATCTCTCGCCCTCAACCTTCTAGGCGACCGACACCGATACTAGATCTGGTAATTTCCCACTTCTCATGCAATTTCAATCTGATTTTTTAAGGTTAATAATTACCTGAAACCGGGAAGAATTCGGGAAGAGATATTGTGACTCTCTCTTGATTGGGGCATT
This sequence comes from Rheum nobile, assembly GCA_027886185.1. Taxonomy (NCBI): domain Eukaryota; kingdom Viridiplantae; phylum Streptophyta; class Magnoliopsida; order Caryophyllales; family Polygonaceae; genus Rheum; species Rheum nobile. The sequence goes on along the minus strand of WOAB01000207.1, from coordinate 129,840 downwards.
GAACATTTTCATGGGCTGATCAATTTAAGGTGATAACTTTGATGCAAATGCATATTGTCATCAACCACAAAGATTTTGGCACTTTTTGATGGCCTGTGGTCACTTCATCAGTGGACAACGCTTAATTTGCTTGGTAGATGGATTGGTATCTTTTGTTGTGCACTCATCAGAGAAGATTGAAAATCCAAAAAACGAAGCAAGGAAGAAAAAACATTTTTTGTTTTCTTAATTCTTCATTGCTTACTTCGGAACCTTCGCTAGACTTTCATCTGCTTTTCTTAATTCTTCATTGTTTACTCCTCAAGTCGATGAGCTTTTTCGGAAAGTTATTTGCAAGGTGTTGGTAGTAGTGGGTGAAAGTTGTAGAACAGAAGCTAAAGAAAATGCTTCTCCCGTTGCAGAGCAAGCGGCCATGGATTCCTTCTTTTCTCGCCGGCTTGAATCATGTGCCTCTTTTCACCAGGTGAACTTCAATGGCGGTGTAATTTCTTCTTTATCTCCCCATTTTAAAGTCGGATTCAATATGTGGCGAGCAGCCTATCACATGTTCGATAAAATGTTTCTCAGTTCCATGTGAATTATGGTGCTTCTGTTGTTTGTTCTGAGTCACCAATGCAAATATGATTCAGATTGTTGGCAATTGGGTATAACTCAGATGTAGTTTTATTTTTCAGGACAACACTAAATTGCCAATATTGTTGGATTCGGACTTCAGCTTTGTTGCCTTTTGATAAGATGTCAGGTGAATTGACTTCACAAATGCCATTCTACTGAATTAAATTTGTTGGTTTTGAATCTGTATCAAGATCATAGATGAACTCTGATGCCCTTAGTTAATGCTTTAACTTCTATGAACATTTTTTGGGTGATATATGGAACATGAAGGTCTGGAAAACTCGGTTTCCTTGTGGATTAAATGCTATGAACGATTTCTTGATTAATTTGCACTTCCTGATCAGACTTCAGGCCCTCCAAACTTGACCTATTTTTTTGTTTATGATTTTTTTGAATGTTAGTTCCCCAAAAGGGCCAAAACCCTCTTTTATGTTGTGTTTTACAAGAGCTTCTTATGTAGAACACCTTGAACCTGAAACTCAATAGAACCATCGCCGAGAATCCTTGGGTCGTCTTTGGTGTTTCGTACCCTGGAGCTCTCAGTGCATGGTTCCGTTTAAAGTTTCCTCACTTAACTTGTGGAAGTCTTGCTAGCTCAGCTGTGGTCCGTGTTGTCTACAACTTTACCGAATTTGATCAACAGGTGAAGATCTATTACTCAGACCTACTTGCTGATTTGGACTTTGTTTAGTATCTTCAGTTTCTACTTTCTGGTATGTGGAGCTTTCATTTATTGAATGTTGGATACTTAATAAATTCCTCGCATTTTTTCCTATTCTGATATATTTCATTTCAGATTGCTGATTCAGTTGGCCTAGAATGTAAAGCTGCTCTGTAAGAAGTTACACAGCTTATAGAACAGAGACTTGAATCAAATCAGAAGGAACTGAAGTTAGCCTTTGGTGCATCTGACTGAGGTATTCGCCCTTGTTGGTTGTAATGGGAGAGCACATTTCCTAGACAATGAAAGATGAATAATTGTTGTGTTCTATATATTAGGATACTAAATTTATGTGACAAAGCTTTGTCAGCTTGTAACGCTTCCTAACTTAAGTTGAAAATTTCATGTAGTTTCTGACAAAGCACTTGTTCACTTCATTTGCAGCTTAAAATTGATGGAGATTTTCTGTATTTTGTGGCTGATGTTGTTGTTACGGCGGTAGGCGTTGATAAATTGCTACTTTAAATTAGATACACCAATTCTATGAACTTATAGATTGCTATATGTTTGGTATCTGCAGTTCCAATATGGAAATCTTGACAAATTATGCTCACCTCTTGTTGAAGCAAAGAAGACTGACAAATATTTGGTGGTATGCTTCTTGAACTAAGATATAATTTCCTTCTCCATGGTGAGTACTTGTCTTCTATATTTGCTTTAAAGTACAAAAAAAAAAAAGGAAATTACAACAGAGTGCTGAACATGCCAAAGAAGCTCAATTCCTATCATAGAAATGGAGACGATGACTTTTTTTTGTGTATGATAAATGAAGACTTCTTTTTTAACTTTATAAAAAAACAAATGAAATTTTATAGTAAATACAAATCTCCTACGTCCATCTACCCTAATAAACTAATTCTTCATATTTATAAAGAATTGACATTTTTTCCCTTTACAGTTTTAGTAGCAAAAGCTTCCATTTGAACTGTTCCAATCCAGTAGTGAAAAAAGAACACCTTATAAACCCCAACACATAACTCCAAACTGCCTTGTATTTACCATTTAATTCCATACAATTAACCAACATCTTAACATACATGGCTTCCTCCAACTTCATTGCTTTCATGGCCATCTTCATCACTGTTATGCCTTTCATCTCCTTGGGCGATGCCAATAGTATGTGCCATATTTTCTTCTCTGTTGTTTGCTAAATCACAACACTAACAGAACTTCTCATTTGACATGGTTGTTTTTATTTCCCACTAGATATATTTGTGTTGTTTTTTTCATTGCAGATATATTAAATAGGTGGAGGGTCTGGAACCTGTGCAAAAGGCAACTTTGTGTTTCTCGCAACTTTTCGCAATATGTGTTGGTTGTGTATTTCATGTTTGTATATTCGATTATTGTGTTGTGTAATTGTCAGTTTTAGATTATTTTTAGTATGTGCGATAAATGTTCCGAATGTGTCATCAGTAGCTCAGGGGATGGATTTTGTTCTATCCAACAAAGCCTTGCAAACCTGTTTCATTTGCCAAATATTGGAGTTTTAATCAATAACCAATATCCAATAAAACAAATGTTTCATTTAGCTTGCTTGCAGTGCATGGCATCCAATTAAAAAGGTTGGTGCTTCAAAAACATGAAACATACATACAATCAATTGGAGGAATCAAGTAAATCAATTGGAAGAATCCTGGTAAATTTGAGTCATTGTCTATTAGATTCTTGATGACAAAACCTCAAAATTCATGTTGTCTTTTATAATTGTCATGTGATATTTATAGCAATACTAATACACATACATAACGTTAATAATTCACTCAAAACGTTATAATTCATCAAAAAAGTCAATAATTCACTCAAAACGTTATAATTCATCAAAAAAGTCGCTTTACAATGAAATTACCAAATTTGATCTAAAAGATACTTCAATTGTTCAGATTTTAGTTTGCTCGTGCGAAGCACGGGCCCTATCCACTAGTAAAATATATACTTATAAACTTACAAATATCATTCATAGGCTGATTGTGCAAAAAATTTCTTTTGCAAAGTGACACTACATCAGCCACATTTGCCACCAAGGCAATGTAACAGACTAACAGTATGGACATCAGCAACTCACAACTCATCCTATGTACAGACTTACAGTGCAATCGGAGGCGGTCCACGGCGGCTCAACAACGGCTCGACAACGCGGGTGCGGTGTTGGGGTGATGGCGTGGTTGATCTACGGCGGTGACGAGCGGCGTTTGTGGTAGCTGAATGGACTGTGGCCTCGGAAACGGACAGCACAAGCCAAAAACAAAGGCAGTGCGACCTCGGGTTTGGAGGCCTCGTACGGGCTCGTTCGAGGTCCAAATGGAGCGGAGTCGGTGGATATGGACTTGTGGAGACGTGGGCTATCACCGAGGATGACCGGTGGCGGCAGAGGAAGACCACTGGAATCAGAAAATCACCACAATAGTGGCTACGGGAAAAGAGAGAGCTCGAATGGTTTTGATTGTTTGAATGATAAATTCGACTCGTTTAGGGTCCAATTTATAGGGTAAATGATCGGGATGGATAGGGCATACGATTAGATACTCCAACAACTGAATCGACATCTAATTGATCTGATTCATATCGATTTTTCAAGATTAGTTCAAAATCTCGTAAATGGCACATTTATTTTAAAAGTTGGATAATTTGGGTTACAACTTTGTTAATTACCCCAAAAATTTGAGGGTTATAGTATCTAGTTACTTGGGTAACAATATAGATTCGTCAAATGAACCGATTACGCAAAGATTTGGTCGAATCCTAACTAAGGTTCTAGAAAATGGGAACAATGGCTGAGATTAAATCCATTTCCCCTTAATTACGTTCGGCCTCCAATGTTTTGGGGTTATTTGTAATGTTTTTTCCATTTTTCTTAATTTTTGGCAATTATGCCCTTATTTTCTTACCAGATTATAGTAAAGTTCTCGAGCTTTATTTTATAGACTTTTTTTTTATGCAAAAGGCAAGAACTTGAATTACAAGTTGCCGAAAGGCAATTTGCTTGCCACAGAGACAGGCAGTTGAGTTACATGGGGGTAGAAAATCATTGCCCTAAGAGGCAAGGTTAAACCATGCTGAGCTAAAGCATGGGAGAAGCAGTTACATGACCTAGAAACAAAACTGTACAGAACTAAAATGAAAAGAAGAAACAAGATGTTTAATGTACAACACAAGGAGGCTAAAACTAGTACTATGAGCCGAAGAGGAATGAAAGGCATCCACAAGCACCTTGCAATCTGAATGAACAAGTACATCAGAGATTCCAAAATTTGTTGCATTCTTCAAACCCCAAATGACTGACCTGGTCTCTAAAGCTTCAATAGAATTACTTGGTTTTGAAGATTTACTCCCAAGTAATAAAACGGAACCATTAGAATGGGTCAAAACGAAGCCCAAAGCAGCCTTACCATCAAAAGATCAGCTGGCATCGCAATAAAGAAGGCAACATCCGACAGGCAGTGAAACATTCAAAATAAGTGAATCAACTTAAGGAAGATCCAGAGATGATGGACTTGTTGCTGGAATTGACAGAAGCAATGAGAGAGATTGATGAGATAGCAGCAAAGGACTTGTCTCGTTGTTCTAAAAAATTCTTTGATTTCTGTTCTTCCAAAGAAGCCAGCAGCAAATAGACTAGAGAGCAAGATCAAAAGAGCACAACTCAAAAACTACATTTGACCACCAATCCCAAAATGAGGATGGTCGAGCAACAGACAAAGAAAGAAATTGCGGGAAGTTGCACCAGAATAATTTGTACAAAAATTATTCAAGACATAATTTTTTACTTAAGTTAAGGTTGATTTAAATTATTCTTGTTTTGTAAGAAATAAAATAAATACCATAAACTTTATTATTATCCTCAAAATTAAAATTACATTAATACCCTTATGATAAAATGAGGGTAATCACATATGGTACTTGAGTTGATGGCATGTGTCGCAAGATATTCAATTGCATTGTTCGACTCCACGTAGCAATGGAAAACTAAGACTGCACTGAAGCAATTTAGTAAGGAATGAATGACTGTAATAATTATTCGAATCTATCATGGTATTTTCCAGTATGGAATTGATAATTGTTAAATTATCACTTTCGGTTATAAGATTATGTAGGTTTGTTTGGATTACGCATTATAATGTCCGATAATGCGTATCCAAACAAACCCGTAATGGTTGATATAGATACAACTTTCGATTATCTCTTCCTCACTACATAGGAGTAGAGATGGCAATGGGGCGAAGAGTAGCTTTCGTATCTCCGTTCCCATTTACATCCCCATTTCCCATCCCCGTCTTCGAACGGGAAACAAAATCTTCCTTCGTTCCCGTCCGCGGAACAAAATATTGATTTTATTTTAATTTAGGATTTAGACAGTGTAGATAGTTTGCGATTTATGAATTATAATATCTAATAATCTATTATAATATATTATAGTAAAATCAGTAATTCATGTTTGTGATTTTCTGAGGCCTTGTTCGGTACATCACTAAAATTCATTATAATGGGATTATTTATTAAAATGGACTTCTCCTTGAAATTGGAGAAGCCTAGAAGCCCATAATGGTAGAATGAAAAAAGGGTGAAAAGAACTTATCATGTGGTTAACCCCAAACAGGAATTAACACATTTAAGTTACAGTTTTTTCGCCTGGTAACCCTGAGGTATTGCTTAATTCGCGTGGTACCCCAAAGTTTAACATATTTCACGAGGTAATCCTGAGATATAAATTTGTTTCGCGAAATACCCCTAACGTTAAAGGGTAACGGATTCTGTTAAATTTATTTAAAAGAAAAAGGGAAATATAATACATTAAAATCTGATAAAAACAAAAAACAAAGATGAAACAGAGGGCCTCGTGCGAGCGAAGCAGTCTTCTCCCTCCATCCGTCCAACCAGTCAACGACGGCCTCTCATTCCACGGTCTCCTTCCTCCCTTCATCATTGGCGAGCCTCGTGCGAGTGAGGTGTGTCTCCTTCCTCCCTTCGTCCAATCTCTTTCCCTGATTCCCTTCGTTGAAGTGATACTCAGTTTGATGTCGACGGCGAGCCTCGGCTTGAAGTCGACCACACCGAATTTTCGAACTTAAAGACAAGTATGTTCTAGTCTTGATGTTTTACATTTAGGAACTTAAGGGATTTGGGGATTCATGGATTTAGGGTTTAAATTTTTTTTTTTAATTTTGGGGCTTTTCTGAATTTGGGGCTTTTCTGAATTTTTCGATTTTGGGGCACTAATTATAGAATTCCTTGCTTACTAGTGATATAGTTATAGAAATCCTGAAGTTGCTGCTATGTACAAAATAAATGGCTATTACATCTTGGTAAGAGTATGAGCCTATGTTGGATGAATCTGTAACACCCCCAAATCTTAACCCATTTGGAAAGGGTATTACCGCCAGTGATCTCAGATTTCACCTCCGAAACCACCCAAGGCTAAACCGGATTATACAAATCATAAACAACTTTTATATAATCAACAACCATCTTTAAAACATATGTCGAGGGATTACAACCCAATCCCCGTAGGATAAAACATTGTCATCAAAGTAATTAAAGCATAGCGGAAGTCTTTTAAAGATAAAACAAGTCTTGATCACAGCGATCAACGCCAAGGATCTCAACCTGGATAAACTTGTCAAAAACACCTCCCGTCATAGTCGTTCTTAGCCTTAGTAGAGTGGCAACTTATCTGATGTGCTGAATCGAACGGATGACACCAGCCAACCATGCAAGAGAATAATTACGGTTGGTTAGTCTAATGAAAGACTACGCAAGGGTACAAAGCAGAGTGGTTCTAAGTAGTCGTATTAGGTTAGACTCATCGTTTCTCGGATAATAACCGATAACGATAGCCAACCACCATATTTCTACTGGAATATATCAAAAGACATGATCAAGAGAAGACTCCAACGGAAATGAGTCTTATAGGAATTAATCCAAGAGAAGACTGCAAAAGAGTGAGTCTTATCGGAAGCATGATAAATATCTGGAACATTATAAGTTCATATATATATATACATATTCATTTAAAGACTGACTGAGATGCTTCGGTCCACGACCAACCTCACCGTATAATGCGAATCACCGCATGATACGAATCCAGATCGGAAAGAGAACGTACTACATTCAAGTCATGGCGAGTTTCCTAGCTGCACTATCACCTAGCTGCACTACTCGCCGGAGGTAAATTAATTATGTGCACTCGGGCACTTATCTTATTAAATTCCAAAACGCTCATTCATGTTTCAAGCTTTTAAAATCTCATCCTCGGCGGATATTGAGATATAGAGAGTTGGGATTAAATCCCAGAGATTGGCACCAGCTGTTGTGCACATCTCCTATACTCGGATAGGAGAAGGTCATGACCAAAGAAAAGTGTTAGGGCTTGGACATCCCATCCACTTGGTTATAAAGAAACGACTAGTACTCACTGAGAGATACCGAGTAGCGTTCCTACGAATACTCGTTCTAACTAAGCAGTTCAGAACAGTCAATCATAATAAAGCCATTAAGGCCAACATCCTAGATATATTTCAATCTAGATCATATATATATATATAATAGCGTTGTTCTAGCAGATATACAACCTATTATAATATTCATTTTATCTTTTCAAAGATATTTCATAAAACGATTCCAGACATGAACAATAATCAATCCAAATTAATTAACAATTAAGCAATTGATAATTAATAGAAATATGGAATGATAAGCAAGAGCGAACCGCCACTTGCCTGGAGTAGATTCGGCGATGAATCTAGACGAGACGACTACCGAAAATATCATTTCCGAGGATATGGCCTATGCCTCAGATTGCTCTAGCAGATTACGAGTCCACACGCGATCCAGCGAATCACGTTCTAACTAACAAATTAATTAATTATCAATTAATTTGCCTGGACGAACTTAAGGAATTAAATTTAATAAATCTTTATGATTTTAAATCATAAAAATATTTATTAAATTTTTCTAAAGAAAAATACGGATGAAAGGGAGTCGAAATTATACCGCTCGTATGATTTCGGGTCAAAACTGAACGGGAAAGGATTATGGGCTTACGGCCCAACAAGAAATAAGCTGGCAAAGGAGGGGGATGGGGCCCACTTCCTATTTTTGCTTCTTCAACCTCCGAATTCAAGAACAGAGCAACGACAACTGAAGCTCCAACTATGGCTACGCCGGGAAGGAGGTCTTCGTCGGGGAGAGCAGCAGCACCATGACGCCGGGCTGGCTCGCGTCGCCGGGAAGAGGCAGCCTCAGCAGCAACGCGCAGCAGCAGCAGGGCGACTTCACCGCGATCAGGGGAGGAGGAAAGGTGGCTCGTCTTGTCACCGCTCGCCTTGCTCTCGCCGTCGGGATGGGTTTCACGACACCAGCGGGAGCGCAGCAGCAATGGCGATTTCAGACGCAGCAGCAAGTCGGACGCGGTAGCAACGCAGCAAAACACTGGCGGGAGAGATGTGGCGGAGCAAGAACGGGAGAGAGAGAGCCGAGAGGAAGGAGGTGAGAGAGGTATGCCTTCAAGCCTCCAAGATGACTCTATAAATAGCCGAAGGAGACGCTGATTGCTGTCCAACAATTTGCCACATATGCCGAACGAATTGACACAGGGGGAGTGTCGTGGCAAGAGGGGGAAATCGTGGCAGAATTAGTTTTGGTATGAGTTTTTAAACCCAGTAAATTATATGTTTGTTTCCAAATAAATATTCTAAGTTCCGAAAATACATCGAATGTATTTTATATCATTCAAAGAATTATTTCAGACATCATGGATGTTACGGAAAATCTGAACTCCACTGAAAGCGAAATAATTAATTGAACAAAGGTTGGGAAAATTACTCAAATGCTCTTACTAAAATTGAGGTATTACAGAATCACATTTTGTCTTGTTCGTCTAAAAATAAGAAATTTCTTCTTATGCATATAAAATGAGGTCATATGGATAAAATTACAATAGGCTTCAAGAAAAAATAAACATCCTAAGAAAAAATAATGATTAGCTTCAAGGTACAATTACATATGTGTGAGGTCACTTCTATCTTCTGAAACAAAATTTCTTGCGAGTGACACCCTTTTTTTAACAGTTCTTTCTTCCCTCACTTGAAACTAAAGTGGCTGTTTTGTGTTCCCAGCAAACTAAAGTTGCTAATTGCATATAACAATTGTTTTTTGCTGAACCTAAATGAAACTTGAAACATAATGTTCTTTGGATTTGGCAGGCTTAAAGTATCAATCTCTTGCTATTTGTGAACAATGATTGTTATGTTAGGACTTCGATAATATTGAGGGTCTCTTGAGATTCTATTACAAATTACAAATTTAGGGTGTATATACATATATGTATACAAGTCAAGTTGAGGCATCAATCGAAGAACAAAAGAAAAGGTGTGTTTAAGGATATCAGTATTGTTTAAGGAAATCAGTATTAAGCCTCAAGGCATGTGATTTTGTTTGTTTACTTGGTGCCACTTTATAGTTAATGGTCATTGTGTCTTTGGATGATGTATTTTACTAGACATCTATGATCTTGTTCATGAACTTAATTCATTACTATATACAATAGAAGATACACTTAGGACTATTTATTTCAACATAAATTGTATTCTAAATAGGCAAAATCCATTAGAGGCCAACTAAGAGACTAACAATTCAATTAGACAACACTAAGTGCATTCATCAACATCAACTGAGAGACTGATGTTGCTTTGATCTATTTGTTTCCAAGTATGCTAGTGAAAAAATATACAACTTTTTAGCCTATTAGCTCAAACGGTCGAGCCATGTGTTTAGTACACATAAGATGTGGGTTCGAACCCCACATAGGCTTCAAGATTTCAATTGTAATTAGTAAAATGAAAATACCGGATGCTTTTGATTATATTCAGCATTTAAAGTTTGGACTTTCGGTAGCATACCTGGTGCTTGGTTATATCATTGCAATTTTTGTAAGGTTGTGTATTTGTGCTTAGTTGTTTTCTTGGTTCTTTTGGAAAGCTAATTGTGGTTTAGTTATACACTGGTTTAGTTATACTGCAAAAACAAAACAGTGTGATATTGTGAAGCAATTGTGGCTTGATAACATTTATTCAATGACTATAATAATGGGTCTAGTGCTTGATGAAGTCCATTATTTTATTGTGATAATATTCAGTTCATGATATAACCTTACATATATACCTAGCCTATTAGCTCAATTGGTAGAGCGTTGTGTTTACACACACAAAGATATGGGTTCAAATCCCACACAGGCTATCTAGATAATTTGTTGCTCTTGTTTGTAAAATTTTGGTAGTGTGGGGAAAAAGCTTTACAATGGCATATGCATAGCAGAAAAATATAATGAAGAAACACATCAACACAAGGGGAAAGTAGAAAATTAGCTTATGAGGGAGTCGAACCCACACCACATGCTTAAGTACGTTGCTCTACCATTTGAGCTAATAAGCTTAACAAAAAAGCTATAAAATCAGTTTTTGCTCCATGATTGATACTTTTCAAATGATAAAAATATCAAAACCCCAAATATTAAGTGAAAAATCCAAATACTTATACTTTCATGTTTTACTTACTAGATTGAGGTTGTGACAGTGATTAAATAACCATTCATGGGTTGTGACTTATAACACCATACCAAAGAACAATCCTACTGTAGCAACCACATTGAGAATCAAGGAGATGGATGTTTTAGATATCAGCCAACATACAAGCTTCGTAGACATGTATGAGTAATTACCTTACATGATTAGAATAAGACATTATTAAATTGTTATGTTCATCAGCAAATGCATCCTTTAAAATAGGGTGCCTGCAAGTTCAAGGAATAAGGAAATAAAAAAACATATGGAAGGGGAAGGATAATGATAAACCCTAAGTTTTGTATATAATTAAGTCATGAAACATTGGTGAAAAATAGATGATTAGTACCCTAATTCTGTTAAACAAACAGTCCTTTGTTCCCATAAATTGGGTGTTGACTGCTTTGTGGATCTCAAAAAGAGTATTTTGGATCCACATTATCTAGCTCTAGTCTACAGAGTTCACACTTCACACCCTTGCTCTCTTGCAAGAATAATAGCTCCATCCAAGGGACCATACTAATTACACAAATAAACTTACAAAGAACATCAATAGAGCCACTATTACAACTAAAGATGGAGCAATTTCTACATTGAACAACATGAAGCATTGAAAGACTATACTTACATGCATAAACCAAGTGCAGATAAGGATCTTCACATTGATCAACCAAATCCAACAAATGGCAATACTTCATCAGTTGTTACAACAACCAACTGAACTGCTCACTATTACAACCTATACACACAACTGTAAATACATAAATATGGTCAACCTATACACATAACTGCAGATTTCGTTCACAATTAGGAAATTCAAGCCCAAATTTCAATTTCAATTTCAATTCAGTTATAACCCTTAATCAAAATTATAACCCTTAATCAGCTCATTTTCATTCACAATTATAACCCTAAATCAAATTGTTTTCAAGAAATCATCCCCAAATTCAATTTCAATTCAAACCCTAAAATCAATCCCAAATTCGAATTCAAAAATCTACAAAACATACCTGAATGCAGCGGCACCGGACACCAGCACTATCGTCGTCGCCACCAACATCGTCGTCGTCGCCTCATCGACGCTTGTTCAATGGAAGGAGAAGCTTGTTCAAAGGAAAAGGCATCTCGCGATGCTCGCACAAAGGGAAGCGGTGAAGAAGGACTACAATGTAGTCGACGTTCGTGCGAGGAAGGAGAAGTGACTTTGGCTCGCTGAGAGGGAGAGGGCGAATGGAGGAAGGAGAAGCCATCGTCATGTTTTGTTTTCAGGTAGAGAAGGATTTCCTTTTTCCTTTTCTAAAAAAGTAAAGTTAACACCATCCGTTAAAGTTGACGTTTTGGTCAGATCGTGAAAAAAAAAACCCGGGGTTACCATGTGAAATATGACAAACTTTAGGGTACCACGTGAATTAAGCAATACTTCAGGGTTATCAGACAAAAAAACCATTTAAGTTATTATAATGTATTATAATGTATAATATTTTTACTCCTGAATGAAGCCTGAATTTTAAGCATGTTTGTTATCTTTTCTAATCACAAATTTCAAGGTATTCTTGCACCACATCTTTTTATCTCATCATAATCTATTTTTTAAAAATTAAATTCATTACAATATATAATATTTGTTAAACGAACAAGGCGTTAATCTCTAAAGAGTATGGAATTTATGTAATATAGGATATTAACTTTCTCATTACTTAAAATTAAACTTATATGTTTTCTTATTCAGTTATTTGTATGAAATTTCTAATTTATTTTTCATTTTTATATACAAATTTGCGTATATACTTTCAATTTTAATCGCAAAAAACCTTAATTATCACCATATGTATTAAAAGATTAAGCTTATAATTTATCATATTAATTTTCATCAATATTTATTAATATTTTAATTTTGAGTTTTACTAACCAACATGGGGACATATGGTAATCTACTGTATATATATATACTAAAATAAAAAGAATTTATACCACATGGCGCTTTCACAATTATTTTGACACATGTCATTTTCTTATAATTTTACCTTTTTCTAAACCTCGAAATATATAGCATATATTTGATTCCTTCAAATTCTACCATATAAATCAATCACAAATCACACAATTTCTAATTAAGATAAAACAAATCACACGTATTCTAACTTATGCTAAATATCGTACCTTGATTAAGAAAATTTAGAAAAATAAGAATCACATAATTTCATGTAATCTACTTTCTTTCATAAATACTTTGAAGATATTAGTTCACCATTTTAAACCTCAAAATATATAAATATTTGATCCTTTCCTAATATACTATGCAAATCAATCACACATTTCATAATTTAAATATTCATAATTCACACAATTCAAAATTTAATTTAAAATAAATCATTTTCTTCAAGAAATAAATACAAATGAATCACGTTCTTTGAAATCGTGTGAAGAGAGTCGTCCCAATTGCTCATCTCATTTTTCTAACACTATTTTTAAAACTAAATTAAATTAAAAACTATATTCTCTTTTTATCCAACTTCGTTTTCGAGTAGATTTCTTTCCAATTTCATCAAAAAATATTATTCTTTTAGATTCAATCTTTATTTTTCTTCTCTTTCCTTAACTCTCCAATTTATATTGTTACTCATTACATATATTTTTCTATATTAATTACAATATAATTTCCATATTAATTACAATATAATTTCCATATAATTTGTTTTTAAAATAATAATTCGATAAACAAATTCTGTGATAAACAAATCCGTGCAAGGCACGAGAACTAAGCTAGTGTAAAATTATTCCCTTAATTAGAAATGTAACACTTCCGACTTATGTCGGTAGTGTCACATGACTCACATGCCAGTGACCTCAGACTGTAAAGTCCAAAGTCACCATAGGCTTTAATCGGAACAATTAAGCTTAAATAAATAACAAAATGTTGAATAAAGACAGAGTAGCGGGAGACCTTTGTAATGAACACTTAATACTTATATTAAAATTCCTCTAGAAAAATGAGAAGGACGGTAATACAACAAAGTGAAATTACAGCGGAAGACTTTTTAAGTTACAACGAAAGACTTTTGAACAAATCCTAAATACATGACTAAGTATTACATTTATTCAAAACATACACACCTTTTAAGTATTACTTCTTAAAACCACAACCTTCAACTGCAAGCCTTCTCTTCGATTGGTTACTTCAAATCGTTGGGAACCAACCTCTGATGTGCCGTATATGACGGATGACACCAGCCAACCATGCAAGAAAAATGGAAGGTTGGTTAGTCTAATGAAATACCATGCAAGGGTGAAAACAGATTGATTCTCGTAGTCGTATATAATCACTACCCTTGTTTCCCGAATAAAACTCGGTAAATGGTATATGACTATAATTTATTTTTTTTAAATGTAAACCGGTTTACTAAACCCGGATTCATCACTTACTCGGGTTCAACACTTACCCGGGTTACTATTGGGCGCATCCTAGATGCGCCCAATATTAAACTTTTTTCAAAAAAAAAATTATCCCCCCTCTTGGGCGCATCCCGGATGCGCCCAAAAGGGGGTGCGTCGCCAGAAATTTCGGGTGCGAAGATTCTACCCGTATTATTTACAATAAAATCTTTCCAAAATGTACAACAAAATATTCTGTAATATTTGTATTATAAAATATACTCTTACCTTATATATTAAGATCACGATTTTTTTTTTCCTTCTTATCTGTCAATATTGCCTATCCAGCATAATATTAATTAAGTACATTTTCTTACCATATCTGAGATAATTTAATATCTTTATTCTTACTCTATTAATATCATATATATATATATGATCATTTTTATTCTAATACTCCCTCCGATCGATTATATATGTCGCCGAAGGAGTTTACACACAAATTAAGAAGAATTTAATTTTCTACTAAAATACGGATTTAATTTTGGAGGAATTAATTATAAACATTAATTTTAGATTTTGGAAGTAGTGATGTGCATATATAGATGGGTAATAGGCCAATAAAAAAATATCAAAATTGTAGAGACAATTAATTTGGAAGGTAATAGGTCCCAAAATTAATTAAATAAATTAGAAAATGGGGTAATCTACTATATAACTACTAAACGCAAATACCGACTGAGTCACGTGGCACTCTCAGAATGAGCCCGAATTTTACGATGCCACGTGGCATCACAGTATTAAATTGGACACATGGCGGCCTATGATTTTTTTAGATTTATTTATTTAAAAAATTAAAAAATTATAGTAATAGAATCCTACACTTGTCATACTAATATTATTTACAATAAAATCTTTCTAAAATGTACAACAAAATATTCTATAATATTTGTATTATAAAATATACTCTTACCTTATATATTAAGATCATGATCTTTTTTTTCCTTCTTATCTGTCAATATTGCATATCCAGCATAATATTGATTAAGTACATTCTCTTACCATATCTGAGATAATTTAATATCTTTATTCTTACTCTATTAATATCATATATATATGATCTTTTTTATTCTAATACTCCCTCCGATCGATTATATATGTCGCCGAAGGAGTTTACACACAAATTAAGAAGAATTTAATTTTCTACTAAAATACGGATTTAATTTTGGAGGAATTAATTATAAATATTAATTTTAGATTTTGGAAGTAGTGATGTGCATATATCGATGGGTAAGAGGCCAATAAAAAAATATCAAAATTGTAGAGACAATTAATTTGGAAGGTAATAGGTCCCAAAGTTAATTAAATAAATTGGAAAATGGGGTAATAAATTGGGAGAACATGTCAACGGCATTTATAATCGATCAAAATACAAAGCCTTCAACGACAATCAATACCGATCGGAGGGAGTATATCATTAAATATATTAATATCCTACCTAAAACAACATAATTAATAATTAATTGCGGTCGGAATATTCATCCAATGAATTCTGAATATGTAAGTGCGTTCTAGCTAACTTACCAATAGAGATCCACAGGAAAAAAATATTTTTTTAATTGTTACGCGGTAAATTTCCTATAGTGATGACATCATTTGACTTTTAGGTTATCTACTCAATTTACTTATGAGATGGTGAGTTAGTGGTTGAGGATAAACAACGGCATTCCAAATTTATTTATCAGTTAGCGTGGTTTGTTATTGAGCAAATATTTATACATATACGCACACTTACTAATACATATTTTATTATGTTTTTGAAATTAAAATGCATGTGTACGTCCGTGCTTTTGAAGTCATTCTTGTCAGATAAACTGAAAAGACTTAATAGTTTGATTAGACTAGCCTACTAATCTACTATATAACTATAAAACGCAAATACTGACTGAGCCACGTGGCACTCCTAGAATGAACCCGAGTTTTAAGTTGCCACGTAGCGTCACAATATTGAATTGGACATGTGGCATCTTGTGATTTTTTTATATTTATTTTAAAACTAAAAAATCTACGATAATAGAATCCTACACTTGCCATACGAATATTAATTGCAATAAAATCTTTCCAAAATGTACAAAAAAATATTCTGTAATATTTGATTATCTTTTTCCAATATTGACCACAGAATATTCTGTAATATTTATTTATGCACTATGTGAAAATAAATATGCAATATTTTTAACATTAATCCTTTCCAAAATGGACCACAAAAAGATAAGACTAGGATCCGGAAGTTAGAGTCGCTAAAAGTAAACTTTATACAAAACAAAGGTGAAAACGTGCTATAAGTATAATGTTTTATATTCATGTCAAGTATTTTATATAACATATTATTGGTATGCATAATCTTTTTGTTAAAGTCGTTCAAAGCACATAGTGTAATCTACTATATATCTACTAATCCAAAACCTTATGTGTCGCCACCACGTTTGATTTGCCTACATGTCATCACTCATCTAACCATCATCCACTATATCATCCAACTATTAGGAAATAAAAATAAAAAAAAGGATTATCAACTAAAAGAGCTGCAAAATGTTTTAAAAAGATACGAAAAAACTAAAAATTATTTTCCATGTATAGAATAAGATAAGTTTTGATTATAGTAAGTAATCACAACCAATAAGATAGGTTTTTATTAGAGAATCTCAATTTATATGCGTAAGGAGTTTTTAACCCCTTATTTTCCTAAGTAATCTTGAATAGATAGAAAAATCTATTTTTCATATATCTTATTTGATGATGTAAGTAAATATATATCAAATAATCTTGTTATATCATCTTAAAACACTTATGGTTTTTACAAATCTTCTCTATAATTTTTCTACATATTGAAGCTATATAATATTTTTACGATCAAGTTCACAAATTGCTTAACACCGTAGATTTCTATCAAGAATATATAAAATATTATTGAAAAGATTCTCTCGAAGTCGATTAAGATAAATCCAATGTTTATGTTGTAGTAGTTTACTTACCAATTTCCATAACTAATGTACTTCGTAGAGTCTATTGAAAGTCATTTAAATCCAATTTATACGAACTAAAGAGCATATAGTATGGTGTATTTATCAAGTGCATTGTTTATATATGTATTATATTATATTATGATATATATATGCTCTTTCCTAATGTATTTTTATCTTCAAACGACAACTCTATAAAATAAATAACCCACTTTAACATAATTGTAAACCAAAGTTCATATGGGCCTAATCTTCACAATGTATTTGTTAAATATAATTTATCATTATTATTTTTTAAAGTACTTATTGGTCGTAGTTAATATAGTTTGATCATCTTCACAAGTTATGGTTTTGTTAACTTTACAACTTAAGTTCAGGTACAAAACTATCTGAATTGATTTGTGATGCCAACTTATTATCTGGGATGAGCTCCGATGACGAATATATTCTATTTCGAAGCATTAGACATGACTTTAAAAGATATTCTATCTGCTATAAATCCCCTTAGTTCAGTACAACCTTTTAGAGGAAAAGTCATAGTATTTGGTGGAGACTTTAGGCAAATCCTACCCATTATCACAAAAGGAAGCAATCAAGATATTATTTTTTCCACCATTAATTCCTCTTATTTGTGGGAATATTGCAAAATTCTTAATTTGACAAGAAACATGAGGATTCAACAATGTACATCTGATTATGATATCCAAGAAGCAAATGAATTTTCTGAAAGGGTATTAAGCATCAGAGATGGTATTGTAGGCGATGACAAGATGGAGAAGCACAAATACAAATTCCTGATGAACTATTGGTGAAGGATTATGACTTAGATCTGATTCCAGCAATTATTAAGTTTGTTTATCCCTATCTTTGGACAATCAATTGTCTCCAAAATACTTTGAAGAACGAGCAATTCTTGCACCACCACATGAAGAGGTAGATAGAGTTAATAACTATATATTGTCTTTGTTATCAGGTAATGAAAAAGTCTATCTTAATTCGGATAGCCTTTGCAAGACAAGTTTTATTGCAGACAATGATACAAGTGTTTATACTTCTGACTACTTGAAAAGTATTAGATATTTTGGTATCCCAAATCATGTATTGAAAACTAAGGTTAAGGTCCCTATTATCCTGCTTTGAAATATTGATCATTCTTCAAGTTTATGCAATGAGACAAGGTTGATAATCACGCAGCTCGGCAGTCATGTCATACAAGGAAGAACTATTTTAACTACAATATTAGACATATAGTTTTGAATCCTCGCATGCTCATGTCACCATCAAACACTTCATACCCGTTCAAGTTTCAACAAAGACAATTTCTCTTGAGTGTCTGTTTTGCTATGCCGATAAACAATAACCAGGGCCAATCTCTTACAAATGTCGGTTTGTATCTTCCACGCCCTGTTTTTGCTCATGGTCAGTTTTATGTTGCATCACTCATTGTCAGTTTTGTGTTGCATCATCAGAAGTTACTAGCAAGAAAGGTTTGAAGATTTTGATATGGGACAAAAACAAAAAAAAGATCTAATACTACTACCAATCTTGGCTTTGCTATGATAGGTGCAATTTAGTGCACCTTAACTAGCGACTATTGATACGTTTTAGATGGAGTTTTGGTATAAGAAGAGGCTAAGTCTATAATCCAGGAGAAGAGTTGAAGAAGTACAGATATGAAGGTTTTACAGCTTAGTGAAGAAGATAGAGGATTGATGGAGAAGTCTGCTCAGAACTAAAGGAGAAAATTACCTCACTTGGTAGTACTTGGGAGCAGATGAAGGATGAAGAAGCTGGCCAGTGCCGCCCCGCGCCACTGTCATCGCGACTCGGCGAAGATCCTTAGAGAAGAGCCCCGCGTAGAAGCCACCGCCTCGCGGTGGAGCCATTACCGCCTTGCGGTGGGAGTGAAGACCGCGCGGCTGACGTGTTTTATTATTATTCCTATTTTAGTATTTTAGACTTTATACTTTAGTATATTTTATTTCCTTATTTTGTTTGCTAGGTTAACTTTCTGAGAACCTATTTAAGGTCTTGTTAATAGTTCGTAGAGGAGAGTTCCTCTCCCTTTTTACAATACAATTTTCTAGGTTTTTAAACAATGGATAGCTAAACACTTTTGTTTCGCTAGACAATTGAAGCACTACAATAAATTGGTTGTGAGATTTCTATACCTTGTTCTATATCTTATTAAATTGGATTGATTCTCTTGTTTGAACTGTCTATTGATTTATGTTGATTCTTCTAGCGTAGCTAACTAGGTTTTTCGGCATCTATCATATTGCTAGGATTGCATATAGGGGTTTCGAGTGCATATCTAGTGGCAAACACAATTGTGCGTATAGGGGTTCCGAGCGTACAATTGTGTGTGAGAATCAATTGCATGTTAAGTAGGGGAGTGAGTACTTATACGTCTTTCTACTTGCATGTATCCTATATCTTTGTGTGCATTGCTATTGCTGTATTGGTGCTAGAGTATGCTGACAACTGTGAGAATCAGTTGTACTTTATCATTGGCACCGTAATAAGTCTATTGACAACTGTGAGAATCGATAGTATTCACGATCAGGGTGGGAACAATAATAAGATAGTAAAAGAACTTGGAAAGATAGTTTTCAGTGATCAACCGATTGCATTGTGGTGTGGATATTTGTCTGGTGGAATACCTTCTCTCATTATATTTCGTCACTTGTCATAATTGAATCTTTGGTTACATTGCGATTATTCCAAACAACCCCTGTTACTTGTTAGTCACACGTTATTGCATACAGATAACCGACTCCCTGTGGGATCGACCCTGACTTACTTACTATACTCTTTAGTAGGTGAATTAGGATTATTTTGACAGGAAAACGACATCGGTTTCCGATCCTGTCAACTACCAATGTAGTATACAACGAAGTTTTTCATAATTTGTAGCAATTTTGAATATCTTACGAGATTTTATGTTTAGGGTTTCATTTTCATGTATTAGATAAATATTTTGATTATGTTTTATCGTTTTAGTAGTATAGATGTTAGGGATATGACTATCCACGTTTCAAAACTACTTAACCAATTTTACTATTAATAAAGTTATGGAGAGTTTCGCCTCTCTTTTGATAATGTATTTTGTTAATCTCTTTAATATTTTGTATTTAATTAGTCCCTTTTTACATTAGCATTCATCTACTTTTATAATAGACATTACCTACATATTTCTATATCAATTAAATATATATTTTTTATATACTATTTTTTAAAATATAAAAAGAATAAACATATCCCGTGCACGGCAAGGGTAGTACACTAGTAATTTTATCGGAATTTTCGTGTGGTACCCTTGAGTTTTTGCAATTTTTGTGAAATACCCGAAGGTTTGTTATATTTCGCGTGGTACCCTTGAGGTTTTGACAAATTTCGCCAAATACCCTTGACGTCAAAAAAGTTAAATTTTGGCCGTTAACTCCTAAAAAAAAGAAAAAATATATAAAATTACAATATGAAAAATCAAGGTCTATTTGGATCGTATTTTATTTATAATTATAACATGGAATTTAGTATAAATTTATTTAATCTTGCATTATAATATAATAAAATATATCAAAATACGCAATTTAAACAAATTCTAAATCACTTATATCCTCCCCTTTTCAAATATAAATGTATCACAAATAATTAAGTCGAGAAATGTTATTTTATTATTTTTTCTTTTTTTTTGTTCTGAATTTTCTTATTTAGTCTATGTGATACTCTAAACTACAATTTCCATCTCCATACGATGTCGATTTTATAATATATATATATATAAGTAAAAGATTATTTATCTTTACATATAAATGAAGCATAAGATCACCAACTTTGATATTATTCTTTGAAAAAATTAAAGCACTAGACCCTTTCACTGTTTAGATCTGTATAAAACAAAATACATAGTTTACTTGTAGTTAGGATGATTTTTCGTTCATATTTATTCTTAGATATTTTGATTTCTGAATGGTTTTGTACACATTCATCTCGACTTAATTATTTGTGATACATTTATATTTGAAAATGGGAGGATATAAGTGATTTAAGATTTGTTTAAATTGTGTATTTTGATATCTTTTATTATATTATAATGCAAGATTAAATAAATTTATACTAAATTCCATGTTATAATTATAAATAAAATACGATCCAAATAGACCTTGATTTTTTATATTGTAATTTAATATATATATATATATTTTTTTTTAGGAGTTAACGGCCAAAATTTAACGTTTTTTAACGTTAAGGGTATTTGACAAAATTTGTCAAAACCTCAAGGGTACCACGCGAAATATAACAAACCTTCGGATATTTTACAAAAATTGCAAAAACTCAAGGGTACCACACGAAAATTTCGTAATTTTATTATATACTTTCCGTAAATAAAAGAGGTAGAATTTACAAAAAGATATCACTCGTCTAGTGGAATTTGAACTCTACTCTTTTAATTCTTGACGGTTATTCCACTAAAATAGACGCTTAACCCAAAAGGAAAGAAACGCACAGAAGCTAGCGGCGCGTGGAAAAGGCGCATGTGCGTGCGAAGGTGGACCGTGGATGGAAAGCGAGGTCGGTGATAAAGAAGAGAATAGGAAGCAGTCGGAGCCACGCGCATGCACGCGCCTCCCCACCCAACTCCTAAAAAACCTATTAAGTGCCCTTTTGACTCTCTCTCCCTTTCGCTTCGATATTTTCTCACTCACCAACAACAAAATTTTCCCTTCTCTTTCTCTCTCTCGCCCCCCCTCAACTCTGCAACTTCCAATCTATCCTATTTGCGGTTCTCTTCTCTCTGTTTCTCGCAGCGTCGTCATGGTAGTTCCCGCCAATCTCCGCTCTGCATAAAACCCTATCTACTCTCTCTCTCTCTCTCTCTCTATCTCTCGGTTTCTCTCTTTCTCGCTTCTCCAGACCTTTAGGTACGCGCACGGAAGCCTTTTTTAATCTCCTTCGTGATGTTAATTTTACGAACCCTAATTTCGATTTCAGTACTTTGTTTGATCAGTTACCGATTGCTGGTTTACAGTGTTTGATTGTGTCTGTTTTGGCCTTCTTTTGTGCTGATTTCCCGTGTTTGCTGTGTTGATTGCTGGCTTTTGGACGTCGGCTCGGTGGAATTTGATTCGGCGTGGTGGATCTAGGGTTGGAAATCAAAAGAGGAGATTTTTTCTGGAGGGTCTGGATTTATGTCCTTCAATCAATCAAAGTCAGATAAGAACGAGTCTCAGTACAGGAAACCTGGTGGAGGTGTTCGATCCGGTAGCTCCGGTCAGCAGAGAACCTTCACAGGCGGTAGCGGTAGAGGCGGCGGCGGCTCCACCGCCCCTCCCCTTGTCACGAACGCTTCTTCTGTATCTTCCACTCGGAGGTAAAATTAGGTTTCCCCCCTCCCTTACTATTGTCTGTTCTTGTATTCTGACAATTAGGGTTTTGACTTTGATCTTCTGATGGTAATTACTAATTGCATTGTTTTGTTTGTGCGTTACGTGATTATGATAATTTGTTTTGAATGTAATTAGGGTTTTAGACTTGTAGGTACCCTGAGGGCTAATTTTCATTAATGTTTATTACTTTTTGGTATATGTAGTCTCAAGAAGATACATAATGCTCAAGGTGTGCAATCAAGAGTGGTTGCTGGGTCTGTAAATGCAGCCAGTGCGGCTCCTGCTCCAGTACAGAATGGTTCTCATTCACAATACACACATCCTGGTACGTTGGCCCTGTATTCTCTATTAGTGGAAATTCAACTTCGAATTAGTTGATGTTTGTTACATGCTAACAGACAAAGAGATGATCTTTGTACTTTATTTCTCTTGGCTTTGTCTTTATTGACTGCTTTTACTTTCTTATGGACGTTTTTGTACATGCTCCAGCTGTCACTTATAAGCCAAGTGATATGGCAACTCAGAGGAACACTGCGCCAATTCCCAAGGCTCCTCAGTCATCCACCTTGACACCAGATGCTACCACCACACCAACAACCCCAGCTAAAGGTTAGTTCTAATTCAGGAGTTGCTTGGATTTATCAGAACTGTGCATTTTTTGTTATGATATTGCTATCAGATATATATTAAATTCAAGCAACCAATATTTATTGTAATTAATGGTGGGTTTCCCAGGTGATGGAGCTAAAGGGTTTTCGTTGCAGTTTGGATCTATAAGTCCTGGATTCATGAATGGCATGCAGGTATGTATATGCTGTCTGGTTTTATGCATTTATGATTGAACTCTGAGAGACCTTGTCAGCTCTTGAGTACCAATTGAATACTTTGGCCTTCAATCCTTGAGCTTTGTTTTATTTTATTGTATGCTTGTAGGTACCTGCTCGAACTACCTCCGCCCCACCCAACATTGACGAGCTAAAACGTGATCAGGTTTTATTTCCTTCCCCGTTTTTAGCTTTATTGGGTACTGAGATGATTAGTTGTTGAGATAACCTGTAATATTATGTGCTATGCTAGTTTGTCGTGTGTTTTGGAAATGCTAGCATCTAAATTGTATGATGTGCATGGACACAGAAACTCGTGCCACCAATGGGGCTCTAAAGTTCTAAAACTTTATAAATCAATGCTTAGAGTTGGTTTTTGTATGATTACTTATCAGTCTTCTCATTGATAATCTGGGTCCACTCATTACTCAGGCTCAGCATGCTGCTTTGAAAGGAGCAGCCGCAGTCCCACTTGCATCTGTGCCCAAGACACAGTTGCCTAGAAAGGATGTTCCAAATTCCCAGCATATCACTGGAGAGCCCAATGCAGCACTGAAAGTGAAACGGGATGCACCAGTTACATCTGTACTTCCAGCATCGCAAGCACAGAAGCCACCTGTCCTTCCAATGACTGGGATTTCCATGCAAGTACAATATCCCCAGCCATCTATACCCATGCAATATGGTGGACCCAATCCACAAATGCAGTCTCAAGGGATGCCAGCATCATCACTTCCCATGCCTATGCAAATACCACTACAGATGGGGAATCCCTCGCAAGTGCAGCAGCAGATGTTTATGCCTGGTCTTCAGCATCCTATGATGCAGCCTCCGGCATTGATGCATCAGAGTCAGAATCTTGGGTATAATCCTCAAATGAGTCATCTCTCTCACCAGTTGGGCAGTGCAGGGATGAACATAGCACCACAGTTTTCTCCACAGCAGTCTGTTAAATACGGCAACACTCGTAAAGCTGTGAAGATAACTCATCCTGAAACGCGTGAAGAATTGAGGTTAGACAAGAAGATGGATGTGCTTTCAGATGTGACATCAGCTCCCAGGACACATCATAGTGTGCCACCACAACCCTATCCATCCGGCCATCCAATGGGCTATTATCCTAATACTTATGCTGCTGGTCCTCAATATTTTACAGCACCATCCAGTGCACATCCTATAACAAGTGCACAGTTAACTCCTATTCCACAACAGGCATCTAGGTTTAACTATCCTGCTAGTCAAGCTCCACATACTGTGCCATTTACGAGCCGTTCTCCTCCTAATTCCATGCCAGCCAGCAAGGGAGGGAGTGTCGCATCCTCCAATTTAGATTCTTCCCGAGTGACTCAGAATGTAGTCTCATCTTCTCCGGTGTTGGTAACAATTAAGCCGGCGGCTAGCTCTTTCACAGAAAAGAGTATGGACTCAAAACCTGTTGAAAAGCGTGAGACACCAAGAATATCTAGGCCAGATGCAGAGATGAGCTCTCTGCAGATTCAAAAAGATTGTCAGACAAATGCTGACAAAAAGTTGGCTCATTCAAAATTTGGTTCTGAGGAAATGAGACCATTATCTGCTACTGTTGATGAGAATGTTGCCAACGAGACAGTATCTTCCATTTCTTCTGTTTCTCATGCCAATTCGTCAACTACATTGGATACTGATGGCAGGACTAAGGAAACAGCGGCTAGGTCTGAATCTGTCAAGGAAAATCAGAAGAAAGCAGTAAACAAAGGACATGATCAATCAGTGCCTCAGGTATGTCTTGTCTTGATATGTTCTATACTTGTGTTTAAAGCTTGTGTTGCTTATCACTAATCTTATTCTTGTATGCATCTGTGGTTTAGTTTGTTCTGCAAGCTTCCTCGGGCATATCTCAAGCTGTTGAAAGTAGTGATCAATCTTTGAAGATGTTATCATCTTCTTCACTCATTGAGGTAAAAAAAAATAGTTCAGGAGCTGTTCAGGTTACAGGACAGACCCACCCTGAACAGTCATCAGTGATGACACGTCCTCCAATTGATGAAAGTAGTTCTGGTGCTAAAAGTGTTCTTGAGAGCCCTGCAGGCGATGCATCTGAAGTAGCTGGAGCTGGTAGAGCTAAGGGTACAGGTGTTGATCATTCTGCTGAACAACAGGATCCTCTGCAAGCTGAAACTTCAGGGACTGGAAAACCAGGAAAGGAAAATCTTGATGGGGAGAAACAGAAATGTGGAACCCTTGTTGATTCATTGAAACAAGCAGAAATTGCTGGGAAAACTAACTTAAATCTTGAGTTAGAGGGGAACACCTATGGAACTGATCTTGTGGATGCATCTGTTAGGCATGTGCAATCGGCAATCTCCTCCCATGCAGTTGGTGATAAGATGGATAGAGAGGCTTCTACAAGTGCCATAAATGCATTAGACTACATGAGTGGCCGTGAAGCAGTTACGGAAGTGCAGTCAGCAGGCTATGAGGGTGATGCCATTATTGTTCCTGTAAGAGCTTCTGAAGGTAGCTCAAGACCTGAAAAAGATAGCATGGAAACTGCTCGGCCAACATCATCTTCAGGTTCTGTATCGATCTCAAATAAAGCCTCAGTTGACTCAAATAAGACAAGGACTGCATCAACCAGAGGTAAGAAGAATTTAAAGCAAATTCTTCAAAAAGCAGATGCTCAGGGAACAACTTCTGATCTGTATATGGCATACAAGGGTCCTGATGAGAAGATTGAAAGGAGTTCGAGTGTTGAAAGCTCAGAAAACACTTCTAACTATGAGATGAAGGCTGTATCTGGTGAACTTGACCAAGATGTTTCTGTTAAGGAGAAAGATGATCGCAGTAAAGCAGAGCCTGATGATTGGGAAGATGCTGCTGATGTCTCAACACCGAAACTGCAATCCATGAGTAAGAGAAGTCATGAATTATCAGGACAAGATGATGAAGAAGCTGGGACTGCTAAGAAGTATACAAGGGATTTCCTTCTGACATTTTCTGAGCAATACACTAGTCTCCCAGAGGGTTTTGAAGATAACTCTGATATTGCAGATATCTTGTTGCGTCCTAACAGCAGTTCCTCTCGCGTGGTTGAAAATCCAAGCCCAGGAAGGAATACAGATAGGCCGTCTAGTGGCCATAAAGGTGATCGGCGTGGGAGTGGAATGACGGATGCTGATAGATGGAATAAGCATCCCAGTTCATTCCCGTCTCCCCGAGAAGTGGGGCAAGACTCGGGTTATGGGTCTATGTCAACGGGATTTCGTCCTGGCCAGGGAGGCAACCACGGTGTTTTAAAAAACCCCCGTACACAGCCACCTGCTCATCCTATCCTGTCTGGTCCTATGCATTCTCAGCAGCGTAATAATCCTGATGCTGATCGCTGGCGGAATGTCAACTTCAAAGGTTTGATGGCTCCTCCACAAAGTCATATGCATAAAGCCGAGAGGAAGTATCAGGTGGGTAAGGTGACAGATGAAGAACAGGCAAAGCAGAGGAAACTGAAGGGTATCTTAAACAAGCTTACACCGCAGAACTTCGATAAGTTGTTTGCCCAAGTTAAAGAGGTTAACATTGACAATGTTACAACACTCTCGGGTGTGATTTCCCAAATATTTGACAAGGCTTTAATGGAACCAACTTTCTGCGAAATGTATTCTAATTTCTGTTATCAGCTTAGTTTGGCTTTGCCTGAATTGAGTGTAGATGATGAAAAGGTAACCTTTAAGCGGTTGCTCCTCAATAAGTGTCAGGAAGAGTTTGAGAGGGGAGAAAAAGAGGAAGAAGAAGCTAATATGGATGACAGTGGGGAAGAAATTAAGTTGTCTGATGGAGTAAGAGAAGAGAGAAGGCTCAACGCTAGAAGACGTATGTTGGGTAACATTAGGTTGATTGGGGAGCTGTACAAGAAGAGTATGCTGACTGAAAGAATAATGCACGAGTGCATCAGGAAGTTGTTGGGTCAATATCCAAATTGTGTTGAAGAAGACATTGAATCTTTGTGCAAATTGATGAGCACCATTGGAGACATGATTGATCATCCAAGAGGAAAGGATTATATGGACAGTTACTTCAGTATGATGGCACAATTGTCGAAAGATATGAAGCTGTCTTCCCGAGTAAGGTTCATGCTGAAGGATGCTATTGACCTCAGAAAGAACAAATGGCAGCAAAGAAGGAAAGTAGAAGGACCGAAGAAGATTGAAGATGTCCATAGAGATGCTGCCCAAGAGAAGCAGGCACAATCTTCTCGACTAAATCGTGGTCCAAGCATGAGTTCTATAACAAGGAGAGGCCAGCCTGGAGATTTTGGTCCAAGGGGATCTGGCATGTTGTCTTCACCTGTTGCCCAGACAGGAAGTTTCCGTGGCCTGCCTCAGGTTCGCAGTTATGCCATGCAGGATGTGAGAACGGATGACAGGAACTCTTTCAACAGTAGGCCCTTGCCTCAAAGGCCACTAGGTGATGGTTCTATCACTCTCGGGCCCCAAGGCGGTCTTGCCAGGGGGATGTCCATTAGAGGTCAATCATCTGTGTCAACAGCTTCTTCAGCAGATAATTCTCTGAGTCACGGAGATGCTAGAAGAAGTGGTGGATTGAATGGTTTCAGCTCCATGTCAGACCGTGGATCTTTTAATTCAAGGGAAGATTCTATTCATAGATTTACACCATCAGAGAAACTTGGTGGCCCACAATCGAGAATGCAGGATCATGCAGCTTCTTCTATGAACAGGGATCATAAGAATGTGGATCGTAACTTAGACAGGTCAATCCCAGCATCAACACCTAGTAGAGAGCAGGGAATTTTGACCGGTCAAAATATGTCTTCGGAGAAGGTGTGGCCTGAAGAACGCCTCCGGGAAAAATCTATAGCTGCTATAAGAGAATTCTACAGGTATCTATCTATGACTAGTCTTTTACCATTTTCTCATCATCTTTTGTTCTTGGATCAAATTCCCTTCCAAAATATTCATTGTTATGTTCATTTAGTTAGAAATTTTGTCTAGGAAAATGTTCCCCTTTGACAAAAATCAAGGCTTCTATCTGCTGCTGCCATTTTGAAGAGCATAATGTTTGCTCGGTACATTTAAGTTTGGCTTGCCTAATTGTGGCTTAGGCTAAGCCACGTTTTAGTAGGAGAGGACAGTAAGCAAAGCTATATTACCAAACTTCGGATGCGAAGACAAAATGTTTCTTTACCTGTTACTCTTTTCTGATTGAGCTCCTGCTCACTTTTATGGGGATTCAAATAGGAGGAAAAATCAAGTTTGGAACTTTTGCTTTATTTTTTAGTGATGATGGATTGAAAAATTATGGTTAGATTAGGAGTAGCATTTGGATACAAGGAAGCGTGGCATTGTGTTTATTAGGGCAATGCATAGATATAATTTTACCTTATTGAATAAGGGTAGTAGTATGTGCAATCCTAAGACTTGGTCAAGGGAGTTTCAAGAGTTGGACTGAACAATATTAAATCAGCCTTCTTGTAGTGATGGAATTGGACAGCGACAGGCTCTTATGCATATATAGAATGTTCTATGATTTTGTTTTTTTCTTAATATAGACATTACTCTGAGAGCCTAGTTTTTAAAGGCACTTAGTACTTCTATCAGTGGTCATATTTATCTAGGTATCACAATTCACAAAATAATTTATTCAATTTGTACTACCTTCGAGTCCATGCTTCTGTGTAATGTGCTGAATTAGAATGTTACTTTTTTCTCAGTGCCAAAGATACGAAAGAAGTTGATACGTGTGTACGAGAGTTGAATGCTCCAAATTTTTATCCATCAGTGATATCGATATGGGTCGCTGACTCATTTGACAGAAAAGATCTGGAGCGGGAGTTGTTGAATAAGCTGATTGTTAACCTTTCAAAAAGCCGCACTGGCCAGCTGTTCATGCCTGACCAGCTTATCAAGGGGTAAGGCGGGAACTTTTGAAATAAGCTTCAAAAGTTTATGCTATCTGTTCTATTCCAAATACCAATTAATTTGTTTACAGGTTTGAGGCAGTTCTTACCAACTTGGAAGATGCTGTCAGTGATGCCCCAAAGGCACCTGAGTACCTTGGCCGTCTTCTATCAATGCTTATAGTAGAAAACACCGTATCACTACGAGAGATAGGTGGGTTACTATATGAAGGTGGAGAGGAGCGCGGTTGCCTTCGTGAAGCAGGGATAGCAGGTGACGTTCTTGGAAGCATTCTGGAGAACATAAGATCTGAGAAAGGAGAGTCTGCAGTGAAGGACATTTGTGCTAGCTCAAATCTGCGTCTGGAGGATTTCCGGCCTCAAGACCCTCGCAGGTCGAAGAAGCTGGAATTGTTTATCTAGAAGGGGTGGTGATTAGCTGGGCTCTCTTCTGATTGTATTATGTGCTCCAGAAAAATGATATATATCCTTAGGTACTTGGGAGGATTTGCACAAGGAAAGTCTATTGTATGGGTAGAGGTTTTGGGGTGTTAGTGCCCGGATGGTATTTTGTTTGGATGATGGCAATTCGTGAACAGGTTTAATTTAAGCAATCATAATTGTATGCCCCTGCCCCCCTCTTCCCCCCTTTTTGTTGCATGTTATCTGGGTTTTGTCTTCTGATATGTTCATCTTCATGCATTTGGTCAAAAGCCGCTAGAGCTGTTGGGTGGATGATGTGAATAATTGCAATTGTTCAAGGTTTAGAGTTTTATTCATGTCAATTAGAGCTGTGTTTCACCTTTTTATTTTATTATGATGATAAATTTTGCAGTGACATACTATCAAAGGGTGCTACTTGCTAGTACTGTACCTTCTTTTTCATTAGGGTTTGGTTGTTTGTTACTCCCTCTGTCCCACTTTATAAGTCCTATTTGACCGGGCATATCCGTCGATGCGAGTTTTGTATCGTTAATATATCTAATTATATAATCTTAAAAATTATAATTTTTTGATATTATCAAAGTATTCGTTGAGACGAATCAAAAAAGACCTTACATGACTATGTTTTCTCTTATATATTGGAAGAAATTTTGAAGATTTCATTCAACCGTAAATAGTGACAAAAATATAAATGTGGTTTATAAAATGGGACAAAGGGATTAGAATGTATGTTCTTAAAAAGAACTAAGCAGTGGTGATGAGTTGTTCAAGGTGAAATGTGTTATGTTCATTTGCTCACGAACTATCCTAAGGTGAGGGTTCGGATGAATTCCTTCTACTAAATGTAAATACACTTTGTACACTAGACTCGACAAGCAATTTGTTCGGAAAAAAAACCAAGCCATGCTTTCTAATATCATTTACATTCCACCTAGACGCATTTTTACAAGGCATTGTTTGATCTTCGACCAACGGCTTCAGTTCGGTGGCGGTGAAGTAGGCTAATGTTGGTCTTCATTG
Source organism: Rheum nobile (assembly GCA_027886185.1). Lineage (NCBI taxonomy): Eukaryota > Viridiplantae > Streptophyta > Magnoliopsida > Caryophyllales > Polygonaceae > Rheum > Rheum nobile. The sequence continues at coordinate 98,984 of WOAB01000207.1, read as the reverse complement.
GACCAACGATGCGTTTGTCGTTTTATATAAGAATTAGGCATATCAATGGAGCGGGTTCGAAATGGGGAGTAATATATCCGTCCCAATCCCTATTTAGAAAAGCATTCCCCGTCCCCATTCCCAATCCCACGTGGGGAGCTAAAGTTGTCCCCGTCTCCAATTCTCCATCCCTACCAAGTCCTCATCCTCGTCGGGGATTCTTCGTCCCCGCTAATTTTTCTCAATTAATATTTGTTTCGGGTCTTTCCGTGTAACGATTTCTCCACTTATAATCAAACAAGTTTCCCATAAATATCCTCATTTAACCCCCACGAAACTTTTCTTACTCGTTTATCCTTAATGATTCTCCAATTGATCTACATTGTCAAACAAAATACAACAATATAATACGTGAGTTGAATTCAATAAAAAACAAGTCCCTAAAGTTTCTTAGTACATGCGTATTAATACTTATAAATGTCTATTACACCGTTTTATCAAATAAAAAAATCAATTACCATTTACCAACTATAAATTATAAATATGAAAAAAAAAATATAAGCACCCGACTTCACCCATGAAAATTTCCCATGGGAAATCTCATCGAGTTTCTAAATGGGGATATTCAATGGGTAATCCCATGGGAAAACTTAATGAACGATACCACAAGGATTATCAATGGAGATACTCATGGGGATCCCCGACAGGGACAGGGCGGGGAGTGGGGTGGGAGGCTCTATCTCCGTCCCTGTCCCCATCCCCACGCGAGAATGTGTTTTTTGCCCCTTCCCCATTTAAAATTCCCATTCCCATAGCGGGGAATCCCCACGGATAACGGAGAATTCCCACCCCATTGACATCCCTAATAAGAATGCTTTGATGGATGAGGTGTGTGCTAAGTACTTACTGAGTTACTCGACATGTAGACCTGTCAACTGGATCGGACGGGTCGGGTTCGGGTCATCCCATTTTTTTTATGATTGTTATTATTATTTTTAAATTTAAGAAAATAATTCTATTATAAAAAATAATATTATATAGTTATTTAATAAAGTATATTAAAATATTTAATATAAATGAAATATAATATATGAAATAAAGGGGTCCCTCGAGCTCAGATTCACTATTCAGGTCGGGTCCTTCGGGTCTTTCGGGTTCGAGTCTTCTTGACCCAGTGACTTTCGGGGCGGATCTCAACCCAAAAAATTCGGGTCGGGTCGGTTTTTGCCAGGTCTATCGATATGTTATATAAAATTGCAAAATAATAATTAGCACATTAAGACTTAAGAGAAAGTTTTGAAGGAATATGTGTCCTTTAATCAAGATGACAATTACTAATGATAGAATAAGATTATAATGGAGATTAATAATCCGGATATTTTAGGTAGTCGTAGTGCTTTGCTAAAAGCCAACTATGACTTATGAGATAAATTAGATTTGGCCCATTGCTATTATACTCGGGTCCTATAAGGTCACACACAATAGAGTAATTGGATTAGATCAAGCGAAACCGAAGGCCCAATAAGGCTTTATGATTTTTAGCCATGTGAAAGATTAAGGAGATGGATTGCTCACCAAGTAAGAAATAATAGTTATCTATTATTTGATGATAAAATGAAATATATCTTATGAGACATATGATACAGAATATAAGTTAAGATAATATATTTATATATATTAAATATATGATTTCCAAAGAAAGATAGAAATATGATCTCTAATATACAATTTGACCTCTACGTAAGACAATGTGATTTGGCAACTTGATCTGCGAGTTTGTGCAGACAAGAATTCAACCACAAAAATCCACTTTCACACGGTGGTTCACTAGTCTTGGTACAAGGGTGAGTTTTGACTCTATTCCCGCGTTTTAACAGACGTAACCCATGCGATTCATATCCATGCTCGTGTGGACTAAGTAGAGTAGTCACATTTGAGACTCTATTCTCCGGGATAATTCCGAAAACAAGTTTTACATCAAGAGATATGTTACTCTTTTATATATGCTTCATATCAAATTTGTGCATAAAATTCCAAGTTAGATGTTAGAAAACTGTTTTATAAAATTTCGCTTAAAATATCTAAATTCCAACAAGTTTAACATGAGTTTATTGTTTAAATTTGAACTGTCCACGTTATTCCTGATTTTTCACTAAAGACCCTCCAATTGGTTCTGTTACTTGCTGATGAATCTGTAGCTCCAATATTCTAAAAATAATGTGCTTAAAGTCAACTAATGGCATCACGCAGTGCTACTATTAGAATTAGAGAGTATTTTTTTAATAAAAGTATTAAAGAGTATGATAATGTATACCACCTACTATTGTTAAAGCTTTCTAGATTAATGTTGGATCGTTACTCTTACGTATGAGGAACAAATGCTTTGTTCCCATAGAAGATGCAGCGAAATAATATAGCGAGAAAGATAATATAAGGAACTCACGATGTATAGTGTAAACCCTAATCAGTCAAATAACTAATCAGGAACAAATCACTACCTTCAAGCTTCTCGCTTGAGAGAATTTTGAAGAGTCTACTTATCTTATTGATTTCTTGATCGGTTACACTTGTAGCCTGAACTTCAAACCCTAGACTTCTCACATAGATTTGAATATCTTCTACAACGAGAACACAAACTCACTCTTCTAAGACTTACAGACGCTTTACTTTTCTTTTCTCTCAATGAAATCTCCGAGTTCGTACCTAAGAAATGAGTCTTACACTTCTATTTATGCAACTCGAAAATCCTACTAACAAGATAAGATCTTTCTCTTTAATTTCAGTAACAAGAAGATATTAACTGATTTGATAAGATAAAATCCTAACCAAATATATTATCTAAGGAAAGATTTCCAAAGATAATATCTTTCTCTCTCCAAATCTTCCAATCGGCGTGATCCACCCGATTTCCCTTTTTGTCAACCACATGATCTTCAAAGATAATCTTTATGATCTTCATGCTTGATTTCTTCATTCCATTCGCAGCTTGATGTTTTGTTCGGCACTGATGTTCCCTGAGAGGTAAGAAAACATATGGGGAAAGCTTTGTTCCCTCTAACTCCTGCGCTGCAATGGTTTCCTGTGACAACTTTATTTGTTCCTGAAACACTTAGATACCAGATCAGTTGAATGTTTGTTACCATCAAAATCTAAGAAATTCAACAAATTCCCCCTTTTTGATGATGACAAACATCCTTGACAAAATAACACACATATGAGATAACGACATTAGCATGAAGAAAGTTTTCTCCTTTTTGGACATAATAGTTTCCCCTCAGAGACAGTACAGATAAAACACGATTAGTTCCCCCTCAGCTAAGCTACTCGTCATTTCCCCCCTTTTGGCATCATCAAAATCTTGAAGTCAAGTGCATAAAGTAAATGAACACATCCGAATAAGCAAGCAACCCCCTTTTTCATTAACTAAAACAAACAAAGACAACTGCAAGGGCAACAACAAAAGAAACAAAGATAACAAACATGATCAACATGCCTGTCAAGGCAAACACATGAAACAAAAGCAAAGAAAAGCAAAGAAACACGGATTAGATGAGCTGGGAACAAAAGAGAGATTGGTTAGCCAGAGAAAGTCTCTAGTGCAATGGCGGGAGGCAATAAAATTAAGCCCATTGGTTGTCGGTCCCCTATATGTCTCCACCTGTGTGAAGCAGAGGCGTCCCACTGCTTGATGTGTAAGCACTGCACCAACGACTGAACTCGGAGCATCCGCATGTCCTCATCAAGCTTAGCTATCCACTCTCCATACTATCTATCGGGGTCTGCAGGATCACTCGAAGTGCCTGCTGTATTGTGTTGTCCATCAGCAGCATATGCATAATCAGAGAAAGCAGTATCAATTGGCATATCTGCAGAGTCCGCTTGCTGCTCCTCCTCATCATCTAAAGCATGTCATTCCATCAACTCAGCAGCAGAATAAAGTTGGGCAGTGGGGTCGCGATCGCGGTTTTTTTTTTCCCGTTTTTTTTGACTAAAAACAAAACGTCAGGCTCCTGAAGTGGAGGCCGCGGCCGCGGTTTTGAGGCCATGGTCGCGGTTTCTTCTCTGGTGGTCTCCTCCGCCTGCAGGTTAGTCGAAAACGAAAAACGAAAGCGAAAACAAATAACATACAAAGATAAAAATAAGAAAAGGAAACAAACTTCATACCTCGGGTTGCCTCCCGAGCAACGCCTTGGTTAATGTCGTGGCTCGACATAGTGTCTTGTTGATCACATCGGTAAACCATCACACAAACGAGAATATACAGACTTTAGATTCCCCGACAACGACGCCAAATTTGATAAACGTTTTTTGTCGCATGCACCTAACAAAGTAAATCTCAAAAGCCTAACTAATGTAGTCTGGTAAGTAAGGGTCGAATCCCACAGAGAATCAAGCTATATATCCTGTTTGCCAAATCGTTCACCAATTGATAACAAAGACAAAGGGGGGAGTTTATATGAATCTAACTAAGAAAATGATAAATAAAACATAAATAGCTTGGCTAGACAAATATCCACCTTCAGTTTGGTTGATCGATCATTGATTATCCATAGTTCTCAATTCTCATGAATGTCCTAATCCCTGTTCTAAATTAATTACCAGTCCAACTAGTCCTGATAATCATAACTATTAAACAATCAAGAAACTATCAAGATTCAATTTAACAGCAGCAGTAAGCTCATGAATAGATAGGCTCATGCAATACTTAACAACTAGTCAGTACTCGACATGCAATCAATTCTGTTCACAATAAACATTCACAACTAGTTCCTGTAAATCGTGGTTGCTACTCTAAATTAGGGATGAACAATATTAATCTCAACAAGTTGACCAGATTAGGGGAACCAACACTATAGATAATACCAATCTCAACTAGTTTGTCAGGCTAGGGAAACCAATACTAATAATACTCATCACAACAAAATGGTGAACTAGATAAACCAGTAGAATTCAAAACCCTAATCTTGCAGTATGAATAATACCAATAACTACTGGTTGATCAGGCTAGAGAAATTAATAAAACTCAATGGGATGAAGAACAAGAGAATCAATAACATTCAAGGATAGAGTAAAGGAAAAATCTCACAATCAAATTCAAACCAAGGCTTCAATTATCTAGCCAAAAACAAAACAAAGATAAAAACAAAGAAAAGGGAAAAGAGGAAGAAGGAGAAAAAATGAACTCTCAATCTGATGTTCTAAAGGCAGAATATAAAGACTTAGCAAAACCTAATTTCTAAAGATAACGATAACGATCTTCTAAAAGGAAATAAAATAAATAAAAGATCTCGGACGAAAATCCGATCTCCGCTCTGCTCCAGGAAAGGACCCGCGACCGCGGTTATAAAACCGCGACCGCGGTTTTGTGCTTCGCCGAACATCTGCTTCTGCTGTCAATCCGCGCTCGCGGAAAATTTTCCACGCCCGCTGATCAACACTATTTTATAGTGCCTATCTAGGAGTTGTTATCGAGGTTTAAGGTGCCATTTGTAGGGATTTAGAGCACAACTATAGAGTAGGGAGTTAGAGATGAGAAGTGTGGATATGGTGGTCTAGAGGAGCTAATTGAAGACATCCAGATGAAGAGGAGTAGACCACCTGAGGAGACGAAAGATTAGAGGAAGAAAGCCACACAAATGGGCAAGGATGGAGGCTGCCGCGAGCAACCGCTAGCAAGAAGGCGAGCCAAGAGCGTCCGTGGCGAGAAGCGAGAATTTAGAGCGAAGAAAGTAGCGTCCGCGATCGCGGTAGGAGAACCGCGCCCGCGGAAAAAGAGAGCTGAAAGTCGAGAGCACTTATGCATTTTCCGCGATCGCGACGAGGCCACCGCGCCCGCGGATGGACACAGAGGCGGGCGAGATGAGAATTTTCTGAGTTTTCTTTTTCCGAATTTCTTTATTTTCTATTATTCCGAACTTATATTATTTCCCTTTCTAGATCGCTTTTGTTATCTTTTTCTTTTTGAGTTTTAGGGTTAGCTTTATTAACCTAGTTTTCATCACTTACATCACATTCAATACGTTTCCATTCAGTTTTCCTTTTTAAGTATTTTGTTTCCAAGAACTATGAGGAGCTAAGCACCTTTTGTTTAGTCCGACAATTGAAGCTTTTCGTATGATTTGATTGTGAGGTTAATTCTCTATTTCCTATGTCCTTTGGGTTATATCTTTTCTCTTGAGCATATTCCTATTGATTGTTATTGATTTGACTAGATTGATCACCTAGTTGATATTAGTAATTGTCTATTGCTAGGGTTTGGATATTTCGGGTTGAGATTCCTTATCTATTGTAGCATCCATGATATTCTAGGACTGGTAGGACTAGTTTATTATGAAAGATATTTGATTTTATGTTAAATACCGCGGGTTGTGGTGTTACATGTATCCTGGTTAATTCCTATGCTTCTTGCTGCTATTAAATTAAATCCTGAAGGTTGGTAGGGATTGTTTGATAGTTAGGGTTATTAGGACTGGTTGGACTATTAACTAATTCAGAATAGGGACAGGAATAACCAAAGGAAAGGAATAGAGATAACCTAGGATCGATCTATCATATGAAAAGTGGATATTTGTTTGGCTAAGTGTTTTCCCCAATTTGATAAAACCCTTTGCTTTATTTACGTGTTTACTTGTTTCACAAGAAATCAACCAAAACCCCCCTTGTTACTTTGCATGCAATCAAAATAAAGATTAACAACTCCTCCCTGTGGGATTCGACCCTTGCTTACCCACACTACTAGTTTAGGTTTGTTAGGATTTATTTTGACCAGGTTAACACGACTAAAACCTGATCGTCAAATTGGCGCCATTGCCGGGGAGGCAAGTTTTGATTTTTCTTTGTGTGTGTTTGTGTGCTTGTTACTATTGTGTGAACCTATCTTATGGTCCACACCCGTGCTACTAATTCCCCAATTTTAGCTTTGGATTCAGAAATTGAGAGGACTCTCTCCCAGAGCTGCAGAGTAAACCAATCTTTGATATTTGACAAACCCACTTTTGAGATGGTAGACGACCAACAAACGCTGAGGCAGCTGACTTCTCCTAATCTGCAACAGCAACCGCTGGTTGTGCGGTTTCCTGAGCTTGTTGACGGAGTCAACTTCGAGCTCAAGTCTGGGTTGATCCACTTACTCCCTCACTTCCATGGGATGAGTGGTGAAGACCCTAACAAGCACCTGTCGGAGTTCCATGCAGTCTGCATGAGCATGAAGCCGAAGGGAGTTACTGAAGACCAGATCAAGCTGAGGGCCTTTCCTTTCTCCTTGAAGGATGCGGCCAATGACTGGTTCTAATACCTGACTCCAGGGAGCATAGACACGTGGGCAAAGGTGAAAAAGGCCTTCCTGGAAAAGTACTTCCCAACGACAAAGCTGAACAGCCTGAAGAGGAGTATTAGCAACATCGAACAACAAGCTGCTGAGTCGCTCTATGAGTACTACGAGCGCTTCAAGAAGCTGGTTTCTAGTTGCCCCTATCATGGCTACTCCGACCAGGACCTCATACTTTATTTGTACGGAGGTTTACTTGATGACGAGCGTCGGATTGTGAACACTACCTGTGGAGGAAACATCCTGAATAAGACTGCAGATCAGGCCTATGAGGTTTTCTTTGAGCTATCTGAGGGCTCAAGACAGGTGCATGATGAAGGGTGGCCAGCAGCAGGTCAAATCATATGGGATATGCCAAGATACGATGCATCCAACTGATGCATGTCCTACGCTGCAGGAGCCCACTGCTGAAGTGAACGCAATTGGCGGATATGGGCCTCAAAGGCCAAGATATGACCCGTACTCCAGCACCTACAATCCAGGGTGGAGAGATCACCCCAATTTGAGGTACGGGAACCAGCAGAACACTCATCATGGCCAGGAGAACCAAGATTACCAATAGAGGCCGCCACAGTTTCTTCCCCACCCACAACAGTACCAACAGCCTGGGGGTCAACAACCATTTAGAGCTCCTTATGACCAGAGACCACAAGGACAGAGTTCCAGCGCCCCCGTATCCAGGGAGGATAAGATCAATGCCCTTGTCCAGGGCATGACAACCATGGCTAGCAATGTGAACGCACTGGCAAACATTGTGGCCCAAAATCAGCAAGAGACGAAGTCCAGTATTCAGAACCTGGAGAAACAAATAGGGAAGATCTCTTTAGCTGTGAGCATGTTGGAAGCGCGGGAATCGGGGAAGCTACCATCTCAAACGGTAGTCAACCCGAAGGAGAATGTATGCACCATGACGCTACGGAGCGGGGCTGAGGTGAAAGATAGTCGAGCCAGAGAAAGAGAAATCCGTGACCGCGGAGAAGAGGGCCCCGACCGCGGCGTGACTACTGGCAAGAAGGAAGAGATCGGCGAACTTCCGCGACCGCGGCAGGAAATCCGCGACCGTGGAAAAAGCACGGAGGAATAAGAGCACCAGGTCGAGAGTTTTTAGCGACCACGGCAGGACATCCGCGACCGCGGAAAAAGGGCCAAAGACAACAAGCAGGTCGACAATATTCCGCGACCGCGGCAGCCAATCCGCGACCGCGGAAATGCTTCAGAAGCACCCCTTCGCTCCGATGCTCCTTATGACGACTACATGCGCCCCTATTTCTCTCCGCTCGGATCCGAAAAGCCTCCCGCACCTTTCCCTCTTGTTGTTATTCCGTGAAAGTGCCGGGTTATGTATCGTCCCTTCGGTTATTATTCGAGGGACAATGATAGTAAACGGTTTTGATCACTCGAACCACTCTGCTTTTTACCCTTGGTAGTCTATTTAAGTAGACTAACCCACGAACTTTGTTCTCCGCATATGGGCTGGTGTCATCCGTTCGATTCGGCACATCAGATAGAGTGTAGATGAGAAGACTAGAAGGACTATGGAGTCGACGGTGGTTTTCCGACGTTTTTAATAATTTCTTTTAATCAGGTTGAGATCCTTGGGCAGGTGATCATTATGATCACAACCCTTTTTAATATCTTTTAAAAGTCTTCCGCTGTACCTTGTTTAAGATTTCCGTTGTAATTTATTTAAACTCTGTGTTTGTCCTATTCGGGATTGGGATGTAATCCCGGGACTCGTGTTTTATATGAATAAGGTTATCATTTTGTATCATTGTATTTCATGATTTGTATTTAAACGGTAAAGCCTTGGGTGATCTCGGTAAGGAACACTGGGGTCACTGGCGGTAATACCTTTCCAAAAGGGTTAAGTTTTGGGGGTGTTACAGCTGTCCGGGAGGCAACCCGATGTATGTATTTCTTTATTGTCTTTTCTTTCCATGTCTTTAGTTATTTGTGTGTTCTTTTTGTTTTTGTGCATTTAGACTAACCTGCAGGGAGGAGGCCCGAACCATAAAGAAGACGGTGTCCCGCACCAATGTAAGTCGTCCTATTGCCCTTCCCGGGAAAAAAAAATTAAAAAAAAAAAGTTCTACCGAAGGCCAGCTGTCCGGAGTTCCGCATGGAGATGGTGCGCATCATGTTGTCACGGAGGAAACATTAGCCCACACATTATTTGGCAACGATGATGGCCCTACAATTGACAGCTGAGGAGGCGGAACACTAGGGCCCACACCACGATTACATCTGGGTCTATTTTTTGTGTTCATAGAAGGCCATGCAACCCCGTTCCCTTGATTTATCACTTCTCACCAGAGTGGTCCCTTTTGGTTGCATGGTAGGAGTTGATTGAGTTGAAGGCCGTGCAACCCTGATTTCATTGATTACCACTACACCTTACAGTGGTTCCCTTTGGTTGCACGGTAGAGATGAGTTGAAGACCGCCACAACACCAGAGACCTGAGCGTTTATTGAGTCATACCGCCAGCACCAACTTCAGTGTCCAAGCCAACTCAACGACGTTTGTGAGTTATTTTTTGCTTTTCCCTGTGCTTCTATTCTCTTTGTCTTTCATTACATTGAAGACAATGCAATGTTTAAGCATGGGGGAGGGTTCTATACTTGCTATGTCGTTGAGGAGAAAAGAAAAAGAAAAAGCCAAAAATTGAAAAAAGCAAAAATAGAAATCCTGGGATAAGTCGAAAACCCGAAAGGGCGGCTTATGCAATAAGCATATGGCTTGGACCAGTATTAGGTTGGGGTAATATGAGGTCAAGAGCGATGTGAGTATATTGTGAGCCCATCTATTGAAAAATGAAATGAGTGGCTTGGTGAAAACCCGAAAGGACGCCTTGGCAAAATGAGTGAAAAGAAGAAGAGTGATTATTAGGAATCATCATTTTACCTGGCGTGGTGACATAAGAAGAGGTGATATAAGGAGTTTCGGGTAGGTCACTATGGAGCGATAAGAAGATAGATGGAGGTGAAAGTCGAGAGCACTTATGCATTTTCCGCGATCGCGGCGAGGCCACCGCGCCCGCGGATGGACACGGAGGCGGGCGAGATGAGAATTTTCCTAGTTTTCTTTTTCCGAATTTATTTATTTTCTATTATTCCGAACTTATATTATTTCCCTTTCTAGATCGCTTTTGTTATCTTTTTCTTTTTGAGGTTTAGGGTTAGCTTTATTAACCTAGTTTTCATCACCTACATCACATTCAGTACGTTTCCATTCAGTTTTCCCTTTTAAGTATTTTGTTTCCAAGAACTTTGAGGAGCTAAACACCTTTTGCTTAGTCCGACAATTGAAGCTTTTCGTATGATTTGATTATGAGGTTAATTCTCTATTTTCTATGTCCCTTGGGTTATATCTTTTCTCTTGAGCATATTCCTATTGATTGTTATTGATTTGACTAGATTGATCACCTAATTAATATTAGTAATTGTCTATTGCTAGGGTTTGGATATTTCGGGTTGAGATTCCTTATCTATTGTAGCATCCATGATATTCTAGAACTGGTAGGACTAGTTTATTATGAAAAAGATTTGATTTTATGTTAAATACTGCGGGTTGTGGTGTTGCATATATCCTGGTTAATTCCTATGCTTCTTGCTGCTATTAAATTAAACCCTGAAGGTTGGTAGGGATTGTTTGATAGTTAGGGTTATTAGGACTGGTTGGACTATTAACTAATTCAGAATAGGGACATGAATAACCAAAGGAAAGGAATAGAGATAACCTAGGATTGATCTATCATATGAAAAGTGGATATTTGTTTAGCTAAGTGTTTTTCCCCAATTTGATAAAACCCTTTGCTTTATTTGCTTTGTTTACTTGTTTCACAAGAAATCAACCAAAACCCCCCTTGTTACTTTGCATGCAATCAACATAAAGATTAACAACTCCTCCCTGTGGGATTCGACCCTTGCTTACCCACACTACTAGTTTAGGTTTGTTAGGATTTATTTTGACCAGGTTGACACGACTAAAACCTGATCGTCAAATTGGCACCGTTGCCGGGGAGGCAAGTTTTGATTTTTCTTTGTGTGTGTTTGTGTGCTTGTTACTATTGTGTGGACCTATCTTATGGTTCACACCCGTGCTACTAATTCCCCAAATTTAGCTTTGGATTAAGAAATTGAGAGGACTCTCTCCCAGAGCCGTAGAGTAAACCAATCTTTGATATTTGACAACCCCACTTTTGAGATGGCAGACGACCAACAAACGCTGAGGCAGCTGACTGCCCCTAATCTGCAACAGCAACCGCTGGCTGTGCGGTTTCCTGAGCTTGTTGACGGAGTCAACTTCGAGCTCAAGTCTGGGTTGATCCACTTACTCCCTCACTTCCATGGGATGAGTGGTGAAGACCCTAACAAGCACCTGTCGGAGTTCCATGCAGTCTGTACGAGCATGAAGCCGAAGGGAGTTACTGAAGACCAGATCAAGCTGAGGGCCTTTCCTTTCTCCTTGAAGGATGCGTCCAATGACTAGTTCTATTACCTGACTCCAGGGAGCATAGACACGTGGGCCAAGATGAAAAAGACCTTCCTGGAAAAGTACTTCCCAACGATAAAGCTGAACAGCCTGAATATGAGTATTAGCAACATCGAACAACAGGCTGCTGAGTTGCTCTACGAGTACTACGAGCGCTTCAAGAAGTTGATTTCTAGTTGCCCCTATCATGGCTACTCCGACCAGGACCTCGTACTTTATTTGTATGGAGGTTTACTTGATGATGAGCGTCAGATTGTTAACGCTACCTGTGGAGGAAATATCCTGAATAAGACTGCAGACCGGGCCTATGCGGTTTTCTTTGAGCTATCTCAGGGCTCAAGACAGTTCAGCAAGAGGGCGCTCGCCCAATCCGTGAGAGCTGCATAATCTCAGCCCAATTCCACTCTAATTGCTGAGATGGCTGAGATGAAAGAGATGATGAGGAGGTGCATGATGAAGGGTGACCGCGGAAATGCTTCAGAAGCACCCCTTCACTCCGGTGCTCCTTATGACGACTACGTGCGCCTCTATTTCCCTCCGCTCAGATCTGAAAAGCCTCCCGTACCTTTCCTTGAAGCTCTGGCGGACACGAGGAGGCCAACCAATGACAAGGAATTGTTTGAGACGTTCAGCAACTGCGAGGTAAACATTTCGTTACTTAAGTTGATTAATAGTATTCCTCGCTATGCTAAATTTTTGAAGGAACTCTGCACGCTTAAGAGGAAGAGGGCTGTGAGGGAGAAGAAGAAGGTGGTAGTCAGTGAGAATGTGTCCGCTATTCTGCAAAAGCGGATACCTAAGAAGGCAAGCAATCCATGGATGTTCACCATTCCCTGTAAGATTGGGGGTACCTTGTTCGACAAGGCTTTACTTGATTTGGGTGCCTCCATCAACGTGCTACCTCTTTCATACTACGAGTCTATGAAGTTGGGACCACTAGAGAAGACAGGGATTGTCATCCAGTTGGCGGACAATTCATATGTCTACCCTAAAGGAGTTGTGCAGGATGTGCTAGTCGAGGTGTACAAGTTGGTGTTCCGTGCAGACTTCTTTGTGATGCACACGGGGCAGGACAAGGACGCAACACCAGTGATGCTAGGAAGGCCATTTATGAATACGGCAGGGACAAAGATCGACGTGAGTAGCGGTTCGCTAACTATGGAATTCGACGGGGAGAGGGTCAGATTCAACATTGATGATTCGAAGAGACACCCTCCAGTTGGGAACCCCGAGTGCTCAATGGAGGTGAGCGAACCAAGTTGAGGGAGATTGAGTAGTATGTCGAGCCACGAGAATAACTAAGGCACTGTCCGGGAGGCAACCCGAGGTATGTATTTCTTTATTGTCTTTTCTTTCCATGTCTTTAGTTATTTGTGTGTTCTTTTTGTTTTTGTGCATTTAGACTAACCTGCAGGGAGGAGGCCCGAACCATAAAGAAGACGGTGTCCCGCACCAATGTAAGTCGTCCTATTGCCCTGCCCGAAAAAAAAAAATTAAAAAAAAAAAGTTCTATCGAAGGCCAGTTGTTCGGAGTTCCGCATGGAGATGGTGCGCATCATGTTGTCACGGAGGAAACATTAGCCCACACATTATTTGGCAACGATGATGGCCCTACAATTGACAGCTGAGGAGGCGGAACACTTGGGCCCACACCACGATTACATCTGGGCCTATTTTTTGTGTTCGTAGAAGGCCATGCAACCCGGTTCCCTTGATTTACCACTTCTCACCAGAGTGGTCCCTTTTGGTTGCATGGTAGGAGTTGATTGAGTTGAAGGCCGTGCAGCCCTGATTTCCTTGATGACCACTACACATTACAGTGGTTCCCTTTGGTTGCACGGTAGAGATGAGTTGAAGACCGCCGCAACACCAGAGACCTGAGCGTTTATTGAGTTATACCGCCAGCACCGACTTCAGTGTCCAAGCCAACTCAACGACGTTTGTGTGTTATTTTTTGCTTTTCCCTGTGCTTCTATTCTCTTTGTCTTTCATTACATTGAGGACAATGCAATGTTTAAGCATGGGGGAGGGTTCTATACTTGCTATGTCGTTGAGGAGAAAAGAAAAAGAAAAAGCCAAAAATTGAAAAAGGCAAAAATAGAAATCCTGGGATAAGTCAAAAACCCGAAAGGGTGGCTTATGCAATAAGCATGTGGCTTGGACCAGCATTAGGCTGGGGTAATATGAGGTCAAGAGTGATGTGAGTATATTGTGAGCCCATCTATTAAAAAATGAAATGAGTGGCTTGGTGAAAACCCGAAAGGGCGCTTTGGCAAAATGAGTGAAAAGAAGAAGAGTGATTATTAGGAATCATCATTTTACCTGGCATGGTGACATAAGAAGAGGTGATATAAGGAGTTTCGGGTAGGTCACTATGGAGCGATAAGAAGATAGATGGAGGTTAGGATTAGATTTTATTCACTCTATGGTGTTCGGGATAAGCTTGGGGGAAGTATTTTGCTTTCCTTTTAGCTTGGTTGGTGTTGTGGGTTGGGTTGTGTTTTGTGCATATTGTGTTGGTGCCTTGGAGTTTTATTGTTAGGTGACATTCTTGGTGGAGATGATTTTTCTTTGCTTCCTGAGACCTTGGGATTTGATTGGAGGAGTAAGTTTCTTTTAGCTTACTCGAGGACGAGCAAGGTTTAAGCATGGGGGATTTGATCAGCACTATTTTATAGTGCCTATCTCAGAGTTGTTACCGGGGTTTAAGGTGCCATTTGTAGGGATTTAGAGCACAACTATATAGTAGGGAGGTAGAGATGAGAAGTGTGGATATGGTGGTCTGGAGGAGCTAATTGAAGACATCCAGATGAAGAGGAGTAGACCACCTGAGGAGACGAAAGATTAGAGGAAGAAAGCCACACAAATGGGCAAGGATGGAGGCTGCCGCGAGCAACAGCTAGCAAGAAGGCGAGCCAAGAGCGTCCGCAGCGAGAAGCGAGAATTCATAGCGAAGAAAGTAGCGCCCGCGATCGCGGCAGGAGAACCGCGCCCGCGGAAAAAGAGAGCTGAAAGTCGAGAGCACTTATGCATTTTCCGCGATCACTGCGAGGCCACCGTGCCCGCGGATGGACACGGAGGCGGGCGAGATGAGAATTTTCCGAGTTTTCTTTTTCCGAATTTCTTTATTTTCTATTATTCCGAACTTATATTATTTCCCTTTCTAGATCACTTTTGTTATCTTTTTCTTTTTGAGTTTTAGGGTTAGCTTTATTAACCTAGTTTTCATCACCTACATCACATTCAGTATGTTTCCATTCAGTTTTCCCTTTTAAGTATTTTGTTTCCAAGAACTATGAGGAGCTAAACACCTTTTGCTTAGTCCGACAATTGAAGCTTTTCGTATGATTTGATTGTGAGGTTAATTCTCTATTTCCTATGTCCCTTGGGTTATATCTTTTCTCTTGAGCATATTCCTATTGATTGTTATTGATTTGACTAGATTGATCACCTAGCTGATATTAGTAATTGTCTATTGCTAGGGTTTGGATATTTCGGGTTGAGATTCCTTATCTATTGTAGCATCCATGATATTCTAGGACTGGTAAGACTAGTTTATTATGAAAGAGATTTGATTTTATGTTAAATACTGCAGGTTGTGGTGTTGCATGTATCTTGGTTAATTCCTATGCTTCTTGCTGCTATTAAATTAAATCTTGAAGGTTGGTAGGGATTGTTTGATATTTAGGGTTATTAGGACTGGTTGGACTATTAACTAATTCAGAATAGGGATAGGAATAACCAAAGGAAAAGAATAGAGATAACCTAGGATCGATCTATCATATGAAAAGTGGATATTTTCTTGGCTAAGTGT
Organism: Rheum nobile; assembly: GCA_027886185.1. NCBI lineage: Eukaryota > Viridiplantae > Streptophyta > Magnoliopsida > Caryophyllales > Polygonaceae > Rheum > Rheum nobile. The sequence continues at coordinate 83,372 of WOAB01000207.1, read as the reverse complement.
TTTTCCCCAATTTGATAAAACCCTTTGCTTTGTTTACTTGTTTCACAAGAAATCAACCAAAACCCCCCTTGTTACTTTGCATGCAATCAACATAAAGATTAACAACTCCTCCCTGTGGGATTCGACCCTTGCTTACCCAGACTACTAGTTTAGGTTTGTTAGGATTTATTTTGACCAGGTTAACACGACTAAAACCTGATCGTCAAATTGGCGCCGTTGTCGGGGAGGCAAGTTTTGATTTTTCTTTGTGTGTGTTTGTGTTCTTGTTACTATTGTGTGGACCTATCTTATGGTGCACACCCGTGTTACTAATACCCCAATTTTAGCTTTGGATTCAGAAATTGAGAGGACTCTCTCCCAGAGCCGCAGAGTAAACCAATCTTTGATATTTGACAACCCCACTTTTGAGATGGCAGACGACCAACAAACGCTGAGGCAGCTGACTTCCCCTAATCTGCAATAACAACCGCTGGCTGTGCGGTTTCCTGAGCTTGTTGACGGAGTCAACTTCGAGCTCAAGTATGGGTTAATCCACTTACTCTCTCACTTCCATGGGATGAGTGGTGAAGACCCTAACAAGCACCTGTCGGAGTTCCATGCAGTCTGCCCGAGCATGAAGCCGAAGGGAGTTACTGAAGACCATATCAAGCTGAAGGCCTTTCCTTTCTCCTTGAAGGATGCGGCCAATGACCGGTTCTATTACCTGACTCCAAGGAGCATAGACACGTGGGCCAAGATGAAAAATGCCTTCCTGGAAAAGTACTTTCCAGCGACAAAGCTAAACAACCAGAAGAGGAGTATTAGCAACATCGAACAACAGGCTGCTGAGTCGCTCTACGAGTACTACGAGCGCTTCAAGAAGTTGATTTCTAGTTGCCCCTATCATGGCTACTCCGACAGGACCTCGTACTTTATTTGTACAGAGGTTTACTTAATGACGAGCATCGGATTGTGAACGCTACCTGTGGAGGAAACATCCTGAATAAGACTCCAGACCGGGCCTATGAGGTTTTCTTTGAGCTATCTGAGGGATCAAGACAGTTCAGCAAGAGGGCGGGCGCCCAATCCGTGAGAGTGGTGACAGTCTTGGTGGAGATGATTTTTCTATGCTTCTTGAGACCTTGGGATTTGATTGGAAGATTGACAGGCTTAAAGTCGTATGCCTAATCAAAGAAATCCTAATATAGCTACTAAACAGAGTATAGCAAGCAAGTCAGGGTCGAACCCAAGAGAATCAGGTTATCTATTCTTGTGTTTCTCAAGTCACCAACTAGGAACTATGGGGGGTTTTGTATCGGTTTCTTAGTGACCAAGTAACAAGTAAACAAGTTCGCAAGTAAAGGTTGTGAATATGGTTGGGAAAAGCGCTACACCTGACAAAGATCCACACAACAAGAGATATGGTTGATCACTGAATTCTATTAGTCTCAAGTTCTTATCTTTCCTATAGTTGTCCTTATCCCGATCTTAGGTAACTATTAGTTCTACCAGCCCTAATAGTACTTATTACCAAATCAAATCCGAAAACCTTCAAGACTCAATAAAGCAATAGCATTCAACCAAGGATTCAACAAGATACATGCAATAGAAACAACCTGTTACTATAAACATGCAATTAACTCTCTCTCACGATGAACACTCGCAACCCGCTTATGTAAATCGTGTTTGCTACTAGATATGCAACCCGAACCCGGAATTGACAAGTCCTAGCTATATGGATAATATCAATAAACCTAGGTGATCAGTCTAGATAAATCAATAAGATTCAATAAATGTTCAAGCGCAAGAGAATTAAAAAAACTAGATAGGAAATTGAACAAGAGTAGAAAACTCACAACCAATCAATTGCTGGCTTCAAAACGTCAAGTGCAACAATGGAAGTTTAGTTCTCCATAGGGTTTGTGAGAGAAAAATTAAGATAGGTGGCAACTAGGGTTTGGTGGCAAAACAAAAGGTAACCTCCAAAATGTCTTAGAAAGTACCTTAAATACTAGGGCAATTAATTCAGAAATAAAGAAAATGAAATAACAAACTTGGAAACAAAGTTTCAGAATTAAAATAAAAGGAAATAAAAATCTCGGAAACAGATTCGGAAAGTCTTTAGCGCGTCGTCGCCGCGGGTGCGGCAACACCCACCGCGGGGTGCGGTGGTACTCCAGAATCACGGCCTCTTCTCTGTAAGGTTTGCCGCGGGGGGCGGTATATTGGCCGCGGGTGCGGTGACAGTTCTTCTTCAGCTTCTGTGACACTTCTGTAAATACACCATAACGTTTGATTCCCAACTCGGATTGTGCTCATATTTTGAGGACTTGCATTAGACTTCAAGATCTAACTCCTCGAATTCGAATCACTCCATTTGGACATCTGAGTAAAGAGAACGAACCGTTTGAATTCAGCACACCGTTCTTCCACTCTTCAATGCACTTCAAACCTCTGTAAATCCCATGATTTCTTCACTTCTCGTCTTCTCTTTCGGATTACAGAATTACCATCAAATCATATCCAAACATCATCTAAATCATGCTAATAACCACTAGATGTGCTATACAATATATTGCATATCAAATTCCCCCATGCTTAAACCTTGCTCGTCCTCGAGTAAGTTAAAGTCAACCTACTCCTCCAAATTCAACCCCAAGGCTTCAGGAAGCACAAGAAAATATGACACTAGTAGTTACAACACATCAACAATAAGCTCCAAGACAACCAAACAAGTGATGCAAGACTAATCCAACTCCTCAAATCAACACCCCACACAATCAAACTTAAAGGAAAACAGAGTACTTCCCCCAAGTTTATCCCGAACACCATAGAGTGAATAAGTTCTAATCCTAGTCTCCCATCTATCTTCTTATACCTCCCAGAGTGACCTACCCGAATCCTCCTTATATCACCTCTTCTTATGTCACCATGCCAGGTAAAATGAGGATTCCTAAAATTCACTCTTCTTCTTTTCACTCATTTTGCCAAGGCGCCCTTTCGGGTTTTCACCAAGCCACTCATTTCATTTTTCAATAGATGGGCTTACAATATACTCACATCACTCTTGACCAATTATTACCCCAGCCTAATGCTGGTCCAAGCCACCTGCTTATTTCCTAGGCCGCCCTTTCGGGTTTTCGACCTATCCCAGGATTTCTATTTTAGCCTTTTTTCAAATTTTTGGCTTTTTCAATTTTTTTATTTTTCTCCTCAACAACGTAGCAAGTATAGAACTCTCCCCCATGCTTAAACATTGCATTGTCCTCAATGTAATGAAAGACAAAAAGAATAGAAGTGCAGGGAAAAGCAAAAAAATAACTCACAACGTCGCCGAGCTGCTTGGACACTTTCGTTGGTGCTGGCGGTATACTCAGTAACGCCTAGGTCTCCAGTGTTGGGCGGGTGTCTTCATCAACTCCATAGTTTTCTCCTACCGTGCAACCAAGAGGAAACCACTTTGGTGAGTAGTGGCTTTGCAAAGATGTCGGGGCTGCACGGCCTTCAAAGAACACATGGTGGAGCCCAGATGTAATCGTGATGGAGGCTCTAGTATTCCTCCTCCTCAGTTGTCAATTGTAGGGCCATCATCGTTGCCAAATAATGTATAGGGCTAATGTCTCCTCCTTTGACAACATGATGCACACCTTCTCCATGGGGAACTCTGGACAGTTGGCCTACGATAAAACTTTTTTTTTTAAAAATCCGTTTAAGGTTTTTTCGGAATTGTTTTTTTTTATCCCCGTTTAAGGTTTTTTCGGGGAGTTTATTAGTGCAGGGAAAGAAGACTTACATTGGTGGTAAACACCTTCTTCAATAGGCATGGGTCTCTTCCCTGCAGGTTAGTTGGAAACAAAAACAAAAACAAAAACAAAACACACCAAAGGCAATGCAAAAACAAAGAAAGAAAAACAAGAAAAGTAATACAAACCGTTTAAGGTTTTTTCGGAATTGTTTTTTTTTATCCCCGTTTAAGGTTTTTTCGGGGAGTTTATTTGTGCAGGGAAAGAAGACTTACATTGGTGGTAAACACCTTCTTCAATAGGCATGGGTCTCTTCCCTGCAGGTTAGTTGGAAACAAAAACAAAAACAAAAACAAAAACAAAACACACCAAAAGCAATGCAAAAACAAAGAAAGAAAAACAAGAAAAGTAATACAAACCTCGGGTTGCCTCCCGGAAAGCGCCTTAGTTATTGTCGTTGGCTCGACATGAGACTCAGACAATCTCAATCCACAACATCAGGTTCCTTAGGAACCCTCTCATTCAACACCTCCTTCCTGAACCAATCATGAAAATGTTTGAACCTTAGACCATTCCTCTTCTTCAACGGCTCTTTCACCTTGTCCTTCTTAGTTGCCTTGCCCCCATACTTAGATCGATCAGGGGGGTGTTTAAGCTCAACTTCAGGGGCCTGCACAGTAGAGGGAACGAGCTTCTCGCTCGGGGTCAGCAAATTGGGGCCAATGCCCAAATGATCAATAGGAAGCTTACCGTTTGCATCCACTTGAGCTACAACCATCTGCATGTTAGATGATAAGGCATATTCCGTGTGGGACTCATCTATATCATTCTCAATAATGGATTGCAACTCATCCGAACCAGAAATATCAAACACATCTTGCACAATGGGTTCAATCACATCAATAGAGCACAATGAATGATCATCAACGGGGTGTTTCATAGCATCATAAATGTTAAATTCAACCACCTCCCCATCGAATTCCATAGTAAGTGTCCCACTTACATAATCAATCTTAGTCCTAGCAGTTTTTAAGAATGGCCTACCTAACAAAATAGGTGCAGCATGCACATCATGTTCCATATCTAAGACAACGAAGTCAGCAGGGAATATCAAATTATCAACCATGACCAAAACATCTTCAACTACTCCCCTAGGATACACACTAGACCTATCAACAAGTTGCACAACAATTCCGGTTTCATGCAAAGGTCCTAATCCAAGTGCTTTATAAAGAGAGTAAGGCAAAACATTGATAGATGCACCTAGGTCAAGCATAGCTCTTTCGAATTTAGTATCACCTATAACACAAGGAATGCTTACCATACCTGGGTCCGCGCACTTCTTGGGCATACGCCTTTGAAACACCGCTGAGACACGTTCGCTCACCTTAACCTTCTTCTTCCCTTTCAACTTTTGATTTCTCTTTATCGTGCAAAGCTCCTTCAAGAAACGAGCATACTTGGGAATACTTTTAACAAGTTTAAGCAAAGGGATGTTTACCTCACACTTGCTGAATGTTTCGAAAAGATCCTTATCGTCGACTACCCTTCTCTCCTTGAGCGCCTCTGGGAATGGGGCGGGTGGCTTTTCGGAACCGAGAGGAGGAAAGTATGGACGAACGTAGGTGTCCACGTAAGGTTCTTTAACAGGTCCAGGAGATCCGCCGCGGGTGCGGTCAACATCCATCGCGGGGTGCGGTGCATCCCCAAAAAATTCTCGAGAAACAGTACCGTCACCGCGGGGTGCGGTGCCTCCCACCGCGGGGTGCGGTGGACTCGACAGAACATTCTGGTCCTCCTCTTCATTCTCACCGTGGGTGCGGTCGTCTTGCCGCTGGGTGCGGTGCTCCTCCAAAACTTCATCTTTTCCTGACTCGTCCTTCTCAGCATTAGGAGCGATGGGCAATTGCTTTCCACTTCGTAGGGTTACATCGCTCACATTTTCCCTCGAGTTTACTACCGTTTGAGATGGTAGATTCCCCGAAGTCCGTGCATCAATCCTTGTGATCGCCTCAGCCATCTGTCCCATCTGCGTCTCTAGGTTCTTGATACTCGACGTCGTAGCTTAAACATGTGTGGCGAAATGTTTAGTCAAGGCTTGGAGCATATCTTCAGTTGAAGCAGACGTACCAGGTTGTTGATCTTGTGACCTTTGTAGAAATTGAGGTCTAGGCTAAGGTTGTTGTTGTTGATTCGGTTGATCCCTCCATCTGAAATTGGGGTGGTCTCTCCATCCCGGATTATATGTGCTGGAGTAGGGATCGTTCCGAGGTCTTGGAGGTCCATAACCTCCTACATGGTTCACCTCAGCATTCAGACCATCTTGCAATTGAGGACATGCATCGGTGGGGTGGAATTGGTCAGTACAAATCCCACATGCTTTGAGTTGTTGAGGAGTTCCTTGCAGCGTTAGTCTCCTCACCATGTCCTTCAATTCAGCAATCTCGCTCGCTAGCTCAGAGTGATTGGAGTTCACGGCATTGACTCATCTCTTGGTAGAAGTTCTACCGAAATTTCTTGTCCCCTCTGCCATCTCCTGAATCTTTTCCATGGCTGTCGCTTGTGTTGTGTTGAGAATGTTGCCTCCACAAGCATCGTCGACAATTCATCTCTCATTATCCAGCAAACCATTGTAAAGATGAAGCACCAGGACTTGATTGGTGTACCCGTGGAACGGACAACTTGAGCAAAGTCTCTTGAACCGCTCATAGTACTCATAAAGGGTCTCGTCAGCCTCCTGCTCGATGTTGCTTATAGCCTTTTTCAAACTGTTTGCCTTATTTGCAGGGAAATACTTTTCGAGAAACGCCTTATGCAATTTGTTCCACGTGTCTATGATTCTAGTAGGCAGATGGTAATACCAGTCATCAGCAGCGTCTTTGAGGGTAAACCCGAAAGCTCTCATCTTGATTTGTTCCTCAGTGACGTTCGCCGGTTTCATGCTCATGCAGACAGTGTGGAATTTACCCATGTGCTTGATTGGGTCCTCTCCACTCAGTCCATGGAATGACGGGAGCAAATGAATCAGCCCCGGCTTTAGTTCAAAATTCACGCCATCTCCTATGGAGGGGATTGTCACAGCTAGTGGTTGCATAGTCAGATTCGGTGCAGTCAATTGCCGAAGCGTTTGGTCACCCATTGCAGCTTGTGGGGTGGTGTGTTCTCTGCGGTTCCTGTGGAACGTCCTGTCGATCTCTGGATCTAAATCAACAAGTGGATTATCAATAGCACGGGTGTGGACCATAAGATAGATCCACACCAAAGTCGGTAACAAACAAAAACACAAAAACAGAAATTTTGACTCCCCGGCAACAACACCAAGTTTGACAGGCTTAAAGTCGTATGCCTAATCAAATAAATCCTAATATACCTACTAAACAGAGTATAGCAAGCAAGTCAGGGTCGAACCCAAGGGAATCAGGTTATCTATTCTTGTGTTTCTCAAGTCACCAACTAGGAACTAGGGGGGGGGGGGGGGTTTGTATCGGTTTCTTAGTGACCAAGTAACAAGTAAACAAGTTCGCAAGTAAAGGTTGTGAATATGGTTGGGAAAAGCGCTACACCTGACAAAGATCCAAACAACAAGAAATATGGTTGATCACTGAATTCTATTAGTCTCAAGTTCTTATCTTTCCTATAGTTGTCCTTATCCCGATCTTAGGTAACTATTAGTTCTACCAGCCCTAATAGTACTTATTAACAAATCAAATCCGAAAACCTTCAAGACTCAATAAAGCAATAGCATTCAACCAAGGATTCAACAAGATACATGCAATAGAAACAACCCGTTACTATAAACATGCAATTAACTCTCTCTCACGATGAACACTCACAACCCGCTTATGTAAATCGTGTTTGCTACTAGATATGCAACCTGAACCCGGAATTGACAAGTCATAGCTATATGGATAATATCAATAAACCTAGGTGATCAGTCTAGATAAATCAACAAGATTCAATAAACGTTCAAGCACAAGAGAATTAATACAACTAGATAGGAAATCGAACAAGAGTAGAAAACTCACAACCAATCAATTGCTGGCTTCAAAACGTCAAGTGCAACAATGGAAGTTTAGTTCTCCATAGGGTTTGTGAGAGAAAAACTAAGATAGGTGGCAACTAGGGTTTGGTGGCAAAACAAAAGGTAACCTCCAAAAAGTCTTAGAAAGTACCTTAAATACTAGGGCAATTAATTCAGAAATAAAGAAAAAGAAATAACAAACTTGGAAATAAAGTTTCAGAATTAAAATAAAAGGAAATAAAAATCTCAGAAACAGATTCGGGAAAGTCTTCAGCGCGTCGTCACCACGGGTGCGGCAACACCCACCGCGGGGTGCGGTGGTACTCCAGAATCACGGCCTCTTCTCTGTAAGGTTTGCCGCGGGGGGGCGGTATATTGGCCGAGGGTGCGGTGACGGTGTCTTCTTCAGCTTCTGTGACACTTTCGTAAAAATGCCATAACTTTTGATTCCCAACTCGGATTGCACTCATATTTTGAGGACTTGCAGTAGACTTCAAGATCTAACTTTTCGAATTGGAATCACTCCATTTGGACATCTGAGTAAGGAGAACGAACCGTTTGAATTCAGCACACCGTTCTTCCACTCTTCAATGCACTTCAAACCTCTGTAAATCCCATGATTTCTTCACTTCTCGTCTTCTCTTCCGGATTATAGAATTACCATCAAATCATATCCAAACATCATCTAAATCATGCTAATAACCACTAGATGTGCTATACAATATATCGCATATCAAGGAGTAGGTTTCTTTTAGGTTACTCGAGGACGAGCAAGGTTTAAGCATGGGGGATTTGATCAACACTATTTTATAGTGCCTATCTAGGAGTTGTTATCGGGGTTTAAGGTGCCATTTGTAGGGATTTAGAGCACAACTATAGAATAGGGAGTTAGAGATGAGAAGTGTGGATATGGTGGTCTGGATGAGCTAATTGAAGACATCCAGATGAAGAGGAGTAGACCACCTAAGGAGACGAAAGATTAGAGGAAGAAAGCCACACAAATGGGCAAGGATGGAGGCTGCCGCGAGCAACCACTAGCAAGAAGGCGAGCCAAGAGCGTCCGCAGCGAGAAGCGAGAATTCAGAGCGAAGAAAGTAGCGCCCGCGATCGCGGCAGGAGAATCGCGCCCGCGGAAAAAGAGAGCTGAAAGTCGAGAGCACTTATGCATTTTTCGCGATCGCGGCGAGGCCACCGTGCCCGCGGATGGACACGGAGGCGGGCGAGATGAGAATTTTCCGAGTTTTCTTTTTCCGAATTTCTTTATTTTCTATTATTCCGAACTTATATTATTTCCCTTTCTAGATCGCTTTTGTTATCTTTTTCTTTTTGAGTTTTAGGGTTAGCTTTATTAACCTAGTTTTCATCACTGACGTGGCCTAAGGTCGTTATGCCAAATCAAAGTAAACCTCAACTTCCAAACTAGTATAGTAAGCAAGCAAGGGTCAAAATCCCAAGAGAATCACAAGCGTCTATATTCCTGTCACAAATTGAATACCAATCGAACAGTAGTAACAAAGGGGGGTTTTTGAGGTTTTAATCAAGTAGAAAATAAAACAGAATAAATAGTATGCAATCAAATGTGAGAAAACACTTAGCCAGGCAATTTCCACTTAAGTTTTGGTTGGTTGATCCTAGATTACTTCCAATTCCTTCCTATGATTATTCCTGTCCCGATCTTGTGTAGATTAATAAGGAAACCATCCCTAAGAACCCTTACCAATGAATAACCCTAGCACCACTAGTGATTCAACCCAAAGGCAGCAATGAACATAAGAATTAACCAGGATACACATAACACCTCAACCAGAAGCATTCAACATGTAATCAAATCTCTACATAGATAAAATTCACCAAAGCAAATAAAACCTATGCTTGCCACTCCAGACCAGGACGTTAGCCCAACAGTTTCCTAGTCATAGCAATATGAGTAACAATTAATAAACCTAGATGGCCTGTCTAGACAAATCAATAATTATTCAATGATATTCTGCTTAAGAGAAGAGATATAGATCAATAGGAATTAAGAAAGGGAACATAACCTCACAACCAATAATCAAAACTTAAGCTTCCATTGCCAAACTAAGCAAAAGTGGTTAGCCTTCCATAGTCTTGAGAAAACAACGATGATGTAAAACTAAAACCTGATATGAGTGTCTCTTCCCTTTTTCTCAAAACCTAAAACTAAGAGAGTATAAATAGGTGGGCTTAACAAATGACCTAGCCCAACTGAAAAGAAACGAAATAAAATGGAAAAATAAGAAAAGAAATTAGAAAAGATAGACTCGGGAAAAGTCAGAACTTCCAGCGTCGACGACCCGCGATCGCGGCCCATTTACCGCGATCGCGGCCTCTTGTGGCTCCACGCTCTTCACATTCCTCCGCGCCTGCGGAAAACTCTCGACTTGCCCGAGGAACCGCGATCGCGACACCCTTGCCCGCTGTCGCGGTTAATGCTCGACCTTCACTCCTTGGCTTCGCCTCCTAACCTATCGTCTTCAATTCCTTGGCGTCTTCTTTTGGTGGCTTCCTTTCTCAGTGTCTCCTATGATATCCAAAATAGCTCATACAACTCCAAAAACACCAGACTTCGCCCCCAAACGCCATGCACAAGAATGTGTCTAAATCTACCCGAATGGCACCAATAAAACCCTCCAATAACTCTTAGTTAAGCCCTATAAAGTAGTGCTTATCAAACTCCCCCATGCTTAGACCTTGCTCGCCCTCGAGTAAGCTAATAATGAGCCTACTCCTCCAATGAAACACCCAAGGCCTCAGGAAGCATCTCTCCAAACACAATGTACTAAGAGTTGCGCTTAACCCATGCCAAAGCTCCTGGCACCAATCTCATTCACAACACATCCTCCATCAACAAGCTTAAGGGGCAAGCAGAGTACTTCCCCCAAGCTTAGCCCGGACATCCAACAGTGTAAAGTGACCTCTAATCCTAGCCTCCATCTATGACTCCTTATGCCTCCCAGAGTGACCTACCCGACAATCCTTCTTTGTCTCCTCTTCCTATGTCGCCCCTCCAGGTAAAATGAGATCCTAAAATCACTCCTCTTCTTTTCACTCATTTTGCCTAGGAGCCCTTTCGGGTTTTCATCCTAGCCACTCGTATTTTTTTTTCATAGAGGTGCTCACATATGCTCACGTCACTCAGACACCTTTTTACCCCAGCCTAGCGCTGGTCCGGGCCACCTGCTTATTACCCAAGCCGCCCTTTCGGGTTTTCGACTTGTCCCAGGATTTCCATGTATGTCTTTTTTGCTTTTTGACTTTTTCTATTTTTTTTAAAGGGAATGCGAACAATGGAAAATGCTGAAATCGAAACTAATTTACAAGATAGATAGCAAGTACTTTCTACTCCCCCATGCTTGAATCATGCATTGTCCTCAATGTATGGAAGACAAAGAAAAATATGAGGGGAAGAAAGAAAGAACTCACTGAGCGTACGCCGGGGTGGTAGTCTTCGTCAATAACGCCAAGAAGGTACTCATGGTTGTAGGGATCCCCATAAACTTCATCACCACTTCAACAATCGAACTTCCCAAGAGATAGATCATGGAATGCTGGAACTTCGAACTCAGTATGCACAGGTGGTGACGCACAGGTGAAGACGTACCGCAGGGAACAACAACAATGGATGGATCAAGGGTACACCGGTTGTTGCTCGCGAACATGATGAAGAAAGACCGCCTCAGAACCGCCATGAATGAACCGTCGTGGAAATAACGGCCATAAAGGAGGGAACCGTCGTGGAAGAATCGCCATGGAAGGAACACCGTGGAGGAACCGCGATTGCGGCAGTGAAGGCCGCGATCGCGTGTAACATACGATTTTTTTTCCTTGTCAGACTAAACCCTAATTCGCGGCGGGCCATGGGGCCGCGATCGCGGGTTTTATGTCGCGATCACGGTTTTTGCTTGACTTTCTCCGACCGCGATCGCGGGTTTTATGCCGCGGTCGCGGTTTCTTCTCGGCTTTTTTACGTGGTTTAGTCGAACAAAAATAGAGCAAAAATTTCGAAAACAAGGGAAAACTAAGCTTCTGAAAGAAAAACTAAGTTAAACGTCTTACCTCGGGTTGCCTCCCGAGCAGCGCCTTGGTTACTGTCGTGGCTCGACATGGTGCTCTCTATTCATCCCGGGTCGCTTATAGCGACCACTCTTCTTGGTTCCAAATCTGGGGGGTGCCTCTTCAGGTACGACTGTACCCCCTTCCTTCTGCCTTTCATTGTGAGCGGATCACCCTTCGTATCCATGACCGCAGTTGTCATCTTCAATAATTCTCTTCCCAGCATTGTAGAGGTTGTACGCCTATCCTGCCCCGTGTCTAGTATGCGGTAATCCGACATCTGGCCTGCAACCTCACTCTTTTGCTTCACCTTCGGCTTCTTTCCTATCTTCCGCCTCGCCTTCACAGAATCTGCACAACGAGGGATGCTGTTGGCCAGTGTGACCAAAGGAGCTTCTGGCTTGCTTCCATTGAGATCCTCAGGGGGAGGTGTGATGGGAAACTGGGACTCCAACAAGGGCCATTCATGTTGAGTGTAGTTTTGATGCTCATAGTCCCTGTCCTCGTCCATCTTCTCTTCAATTTCAGGAGAACATACCGCGTCAGGTAGCATACTGTTCTTGAAGCTTTTGATTTCCTCTTCGAGGTCCTTCTCAACCTCATCATCAAATTCAGCACAATGCCCTATTTCACCCAGCATACCGTGGTTGCAGCACTCCTCCCGCGGTCGCGATTTCTCTTCTGCGGGGAGCTCTCCAAATTCTGCCTTCTCCTCAACATGCCGCTGGGCAGCATTGCCCTTGGGTTGAGATTCTGCTATAGCAGGTATCCATTGCGTCAGCCTCTCCATTGATGCACCCAAGCTTAATATAGATTACTGAGAGGATTGGTGCAGAGTATAATTTTGCTGGGAGAGCTGAGAGAATCCCTCTTTCATCACTTGTGCGTTGTTTGCACCGGCTTGAATCACCGCTTGTGTTAATGCTTGAAGTGTCTGGGTGAGTGCCAGCAGTGTGTTCTCACCATAGCTAGAGTTCTCCAACAATGTCATGCTTTCTTGCGCCATAGCTAGAGTTCTCCAACAGAATTATCTACTCTGAATTGCACTTCGTCAATGAAAAGTTAGTAATATTAGAGGGAACCGTAAGATAGGTTCCCTAGAAAGATCAATATTCAATTTATATACAAGAAAACAGACAGTGATTCCCCGGCAACGACGCCAAATTTGACGTGGCCTAAGGTCGTTATGCCAAATCAAAGTAAACCTCAACGTCCAAACTAGTATAGTAAGCAACCAAGGGTCGAAATCCCAAGAGAATCACAAGCGTCTATATTCCTGTCACAAATTGAATACCAATCGAACAATAGTAACAAAGGTTTTTTTTTTGAGGTTTTAATCAAGTAGAAAATAAAACAGAATAAATAGTATGCAATCAAATGTGAGAAAACACTTAGCCAGGCAATTTCCACTTAAGTTTTGGTTGGTTGATCCTAGATTACTTCCAATTCCTTCCTATGATTATTCCTGTCCCGATCTTGTGTAGATTAATAAGGAAACCATCCCTAAGAACCCTTACCAATGAATAACCCTAGCACCACTAGTGATTCAACCTAAAGGCAGCAATGAACATAAGAATTAACCAGGATACACATGACACCTCAACCAGAAGCATTCAACATGTAATCAAATCTCTACATAGATAAAATTCACCAAAGAAAATAAAACCTATGCTTGCCACTCCAGACCAGGACGTTAGCCCAACAGTTTCCTAGTCATAGCAATATGAGTAACAATCAATAAACCTAGATGGCCTGTCTAGACAAATCAATAATTATTCAATGATATTCTGCTTAAGAGAAGAGATATAGATCAATAGGAATTAAGAAAGGGAACATAACCTCACAACCAATAATGAAAACTTAAGCTTCCATTGCCAGACTAAGCAAAAGTGGTTAGCCTTCCATAGTCTTGAAAAAACAACGATGATGTAAAACTAAAACATGATATGAGTGTCTCTTCCCTTTTCCTCAAAACCTAAAACTAAGAGAGTATAAATAGGTGGGCTTAACAAATGACCTAGCCCAACTGAAAAGAAACGAAATAAAATGGAAAAATAAGAAAAGAAATTAGAAAAGATAGACTCGGGAAACGTCAGAACTTCCAGCGTCGACAACCCGCGATCGCGGCCCATTTACCGCGATCGCGGACTCTTGTGGCTCCGCGCTCTTCACATTCCTCCACGCCTGCGGAAAACTCTCGACTTGCCCGAGGAACCGCGATCGCGGCACCCTTGCCCGCGGTCGCGGTTAATGCTCGGCCTTCACTCCTTGGCTTCGCCTCCTAACCTCTCGTCTTCACTTCCTTGGCGTCTTCTTTTGGTGGCTTCCTTCCTCAGTGTCTCCTATGATATCCAAAATAGCTCATACAACTCCAAAAACACCAGACTTCGCCCCCAAACGCCATGCACAAGAATGTGTCTAAATTTACCCGAATGGCACCAATAAAACCCTCTTATAACTCTTAGTTAAGCCCTATAAAGTAGTGCTTATCAATCACCTACATCACATTCAGTACGTTTCCATTCAGTTTTCCCTTTTAAGTATTTTGTTTCCAAGAACTATGAGGAGCTAAACACCTTTTGCTTAGTCCGACAATTGAAGCTTTTCGTATGATTTGATTGTGAGGTTAATTCTCTATTTCCTATGTCCTTTGGGTTATATCTTTTCTCTTGAGCATATTCCTATTGATTGTTATTGATTTGACTAGATTGATCACCTAGTTGATATTAGTAATTGTCTATTGCTAGGGTTTGGATATTTCGGGTTGAGATTCCTTATCTATTGTAGCATCCATGATATTCTAGGACTGATAGGACTAGTTTATTATGAAAGAGATTTGATTTTATGTTAAATACTGCGGGTTGTGGTGTTGCATATATCCTGGTTAATTCCTATGCTTCTTGCTGCTATTAAATTAAATCTTGAAGGTTGGTAGGGATTGTTTGATAGTTAGGGTTATTAGGACTGGTTGGACTATTAACTAATTCAGAATAGGGACAGGAATAACCAAAGGAAAGGAATAGAGATAACCTAGGATCGATCTATCATATGAAAAGTGGATATTTGTTTGGCTAAGTGTTTTTCCCCAATTTGATAAAACCCTTTGCTTTATTTGCTTTGTTTACTTGTTTCACAAGAAATCAACCAAAACCCCCCTTGTTACATTGCATGCAATAAACATAAAGATTAACAACTCCTCCCTGTGGGATTCGACCCTTGCTTACCCAGACTACTAGTTTAGGTTTGTTAGGATTTATTTTGACCAGGTTAACACGACAAAAACCTGATTGTCAAATTGGTGCCGTTGTCGGGGAGGCAAGTTTTGATTTTTCTTTGTGTGTGTTTGTGTGCTCGTTACTATTGTGTGGACCTATCTTATGGTCCATACCCATGCTACTAATTCCCCAATTTTAGCTTTGGATTCAGAAATTGAGAGGACTCTCTCCCAGAGCCGCAAAGTAAACCAATCTTTGATATTTGACAACCCCACTTTTGAGATGGTAGAAGACCAACAAATGCTGAGGCAGCTGACTGCCCCTAATCTGCAATAGCAACCGTGGCTGTGCGGTTTCCTGAGCTTGCTGACGGAGTCAACTTCGAGCTCAAGTCTGGGTTGATCCACTTACTCCCTCACTTCCATGGGATGAGTGGTGAAGACCCTAACAAGCACCTGTCGGAGTTCCATGCAGTCTGCACGAGCATGAAGCCGAAGGGAGTTACTGAAGACCAAATCAAGCTGAGGGCCTTTCCTTTCTCCTTGAAGGATGCGGCCAATGACTGGTTCTATTACCTGACTCCAGGGAGCATAGACACGTGGGCCAAGATGAAAAAGGCCTTCTTGGAAAAGTACTTCCCAGCGACAAAGCTGAACAGCCTGAAGAGGAGTATTAGCAACATCGAACAACAGGCTGCTGAGTCGCTCTACGAGTACCACGAGCGCTTCAAGAGGCTGGTTTCTAGTTGCCCCTATCATGGCTACTCCGACCAGGACCTCGTACTTTATTTGTACGGAGGTTTACTTGATGAGGATCGTCGGATTGTGAACGCTACCTATGGAGGAAACATCCTGAATAAGACTCCAGACCGGGCCTATGAGGTTTTCTTTGAGCTATCTGAGGGCTCAAGACAATTCAGCAAGAGGGCGGGCACCCAATCCGTGAGAGATGCAAAATCTCAGCCCAATTCCACTCTAATTGCTGAGATGGCTGAGATGAAAGAGATGATGACGAGGTGCATGATGAAGGGTGGCCAACAGCAGGTCAAATCATGTGGGATATGCCAAGATACGATGCATCCAACTGATGCATGTCCTACGCTGCAGGAGCCCACTGCTAAAGTGAACGCAATTGGTGGATATGGCCCTCAAAGGCCAAGATATGACCCGTACTCCAGCACCTACAATCCAGGGTGGAGAGATCACCCCAATTTGAGGTACGAGAACCAACAGAACACTCATCATGGCCAGGAGAACCAGGATTACCAACAGAGGCCGCCACAGTTTCTTCCCCGCCCACAACAGTACCAACAGCCTGTGGGTCAACAACCATTTAGAGCTCCTTATGACTAGAGACCCCTAGGCCAGAGTTCCAGCGCCCCCGCATCCAGTGAGGATAAGATCAATGCCCTTGTCTAGGGCATGACAACCATGGCTAGCAATGTGAACGCACTGGCAAAAATTGTGGCCCAAAATCAGCAAGAGACAAAGCCCAGTATTCAGAACCTGGAGAAACAAATGGGGCAGATATCTTTAGCTGTGAGCAGGTTGGAAGCGCGGGAATCGAGGAAGCTACCATCTCAAACGGTAGTCAACCCGAAGGAGAATGTATGCGCCATGACGCTACGGAGCGGGGCTGAGGTGAAAGCTAGTCGAGCCAGAGAAAGAGAAATCCGCGACCGCGGAGAAGAGGGCCACGACCGCGGCGTGACTACTGGCAAGAAGGAAGAGATCGGCGAACTTCCGCGACCGCGATAGGAAATCCGTGACCGCGGAAAAAGCACGGAGGAACAAGAGCACCAGGTCGAGAGTTTTCCGCGACCGCGGCAGGACATCCGCGACCGCGGAAAAAGGGCCGAAGACAGCGAGCATGTCAACAATATTCCGTGACCGCGGCAGCCAATCCGCGACCGCGGAAATGCTTCAGAAGCACCCGTTCGCTCCGATGCTCCTTATGACGACTACGTGCGCCCCTATTTCCCACCGCTCGGATCCGAAAAGCCTCCCGCACCTTTCCCTGAAGCTCTGGCGAACACGAGGAGGCCAGCCAATGACAAGGAATTGTTTGAGACGTTCAGCAACTGCGAGGTAAACATTCTGTTACTTAAGTTGGTTAATAGTATTCCTCGCTATGCTAAATTTTTGAAGGAACTCTGCACGCTTAAGAGGAAGAGGGCTGTGAAGGAGAAGAAGAAGGTGGTAGTCAGTGAGAATGTGTCCGCTATGCTACAAAAGCGGATACCTAAGAAGGCAAGCGATCCAGGGATGTTCACCATTCCCTGTAAGATTGGGGGTACCTTGTTCGACAAGGATTTACTTGATTTGGGTGCCTCCATCAACGTGCTACCTCTCTCACACTACGAGTCTATGAAGTTGGGACCACTAGAGAAGACAAGGATTGTCATCCAGCTGGAGGACAATTCATATGTCTACCCTAAAGGAGTTGTGTAGGACGTTCTAGTCGAGGTGGACAAGTTGGTGTTCCCTGCAGACTTCTTTGTGATGGACACGGGGCAGGACAAGGACGCAGCATCAGTGATGCTAGAAAGGCTGTTTATGAATATGGCAAGGATAAAGATCGACGTGAGCAGCGGTTCGCTCACTATGGAATTCGACGGGGAGAGGGTCGGATTCAACATTGATGATTCGAAGAGACACCCTCCAGATGGGAACCCCGAGTGCTCAATGGAGGTGAGCGAACCAAGTTGAGGGAGATTGAGTAGTATGTCGAGCAACGACAATAACTAAGCCGCTGTCCGGGAGGCAACCCGAGGTATGTATTTCTTTATTGTCTTTTCTTTCCATGTCTTTAGTTATTTGTGTGTTCTTTTTGTTTTTGTGCATTTAGACTAACCTGCAGGGAGGAGGCCCGAACCATAAAGAAGACGGTGTCCCGCACCAATGTAAGTCCTCCTATTGCCCTGCCCGAAAAAAAAAGTTCTACCGAAGGCCAGCTGTCCGGAGTTCCGCATGGAGATGGTGCGCATCATGTTGTCACGGAGGAAAAATTAGCCCCACACATTATTTGGCAATGATGATGGCCCTACAATTGACATCTGAGGAGGCGAAACACTAGGGCCCATACCACGATTACATCTGGGCCTATTTTTTGTGTTCGTAGAAGGCCATGCAATCCCGTTCCCTTGATTTACCACTTCTCACCAGAGTGGTCCCTTTTGGTTGCATGGTAGGAGTTGATTGAGTTGAAGGCCGTGCAGCCCTGATTTCCTTGATGACCACTACACATTACAGTGGTTCCCTTTGGTTGCACGGTATAGATGAGTTCAAGACCGCCGCAACACTAGAGACCTAAGCGTTTATTGAGTTATACCGCCAGCACCAACTTCAGTGTCCAAGCCAACTCAACGACGTTTGTGAGTTACTTTTTGCTTTTCCCCGTGCTTCTATTCTCTTTGTCTTTCATTACATTGAGGACAATGCAATGTTTAAGCATGGGGAAGGGTTCTATACTTGCTATGTCATTGAGGAGAAAAGAAAAAGAAAAAGCCAAAAATTGAAAAAGGCAAAAATAGAAATCCTGGGATAAGTCAAAAATCCGAAAGGGAGGCTTATGCAATAAGCAGGTGGCTTGGACCAGCGTTAGGCTGGGATAATATGAGGTCAAGAGTGATGTGAGTATATTGTGAGCCCATCTATTGAAAAATGAAATGAGTGGCTTGGTGAAAACCCGAAAGGGCGCCTTGGCAAAATGAGTGAAAAGAAGAAGAGTGAATATTAGGAATCATCATTTTACCTGGCGTGGTGACATAAGAAGAGGTGATATAAGGAGTTTCGGGTAGGTCACTATGGAGCGATAAGAAGATAGATGGAGGTTAGGATTAGATTTTATTCACTCTATGGTGTTCGGGATAAGCTTGGGGGAAGTATTTTGCTTTCCTTTTAGCTTGGTTGGTGTTGTGGGTTGTGTTGTGTTTTGTGCATATTGTGTTGGTGCCTTGGAGTTTTATTGTTAGGTGATATTCTTGGTGGAGATGATTTTTCTATGCTTCCTGAGACCTTGAGATTTGATTGGAGGAGTAGGTTTCTTTTAGCTTACTCGAGGACGAGCAAGGTTTAAGCATGGGGGATTTGATCAGCACTATTTTATAGTGCCTATCTAGGAGTTGTTACCGGGGTTTAAGGTGCCATTTGTAGGGATTTAGAGCACAACTATATAGTAGGGAGTTAGAGATGAGAAGTGTGGATATGGTGGTTTGGAGAAGCTAATTGAAGACATCCAGATGAAGAGGAGTAGACCACCTGAGGAGACGAAAGATTAGAGGAAGAAAGCCACACAAATGGGCAAGGATGGAGGCTGCCGCGAGCAACCGCTAGCAAGAAGGCGAGCCTAGAGCGTTCGCAGCGAGAAGCGAGAATTCAGAGCGAAGAAAGTAGCGCCCGCGATCGCGGCAGGAGAACCGCGCCTGCGGAAAAAGAGAGCTGAAAGTCGAGAGCACTTATGCATTTTCCGCGATCGCGGCGAGGCCACTGCGCCCGCGGATGGACACGGAGGCGGGCGAGATGAGAATTTTCCGAGTTTTCTTTTTCCGAATTTCTTTATTTTCTATTATTCCGAACTTATATTATTTCCCTTTCTAGATCGCTTTTGTTATCTTTTTCTTTTTGAGTTTTAGGGTTAGCTTTATTAACCTAGTTTTCATCACCTACATCACATTCAGTACGTTTCCATTCAGTTTTCCCTTTTAAGTATTTTGTTTCCAAGAACTATGAGGAGCTAAGCACCTTTTGCTTAGTCCGACAATTGAAGTTTTTTGTATGATTTGATTGTGAGGTTAATTCTATATTTCCTATGTCCTTTGGGTTATATCTTTTCTCGTGAGCATATTCCTATTGATTGTTATTGATTTGACTAGATTGATCACCTAGTTGATATTAGTAATTGTCTATTGTTAGGGTTTGGATATTTCGGGTTGAGATTCCTTATGTATTGTAGCATCCATGATATTCTAGGACTGGTAGGACTAGTTTATTATGAAAGAGATTTGATTTTATGTTAAATACTGCGGGTTGTGGTGTTGCATGTATCCTGGTTAATTCCTATGCTTCTTGCTGCTATTAAATTAAATCCTGAAGGTTGGTAGGGATTGTTTGATAGTTAGGGTTATTAGGACTGGTTGGACTATTAACTAATTCAGAATATGGACATGAATAACCAAAGGAAAGGAATAGAGATAACCTAGGATCGATCTATCATATCAAAAGTGGATATTTGTTTGGCTAAGTGTTTTTCCCCAATTTGATGAAACCCTCTGCTTTATTTGCTTTGTTTACTTGTTTCACAAGAAATCAACCAAAACCCCCCTTGTTACTTTACATGCAATCAACATAAAGATTAACAACTCCTCCCTGTGGGATTCGACCCTTGCTTACCCAGACTACTAGTTTAGGTTTGTTAGCCTTTATTTTGACCAGGTTAACACGACTAAAACCTGATCCTCAAATTGGCGCCGTTGCCGGGGAGGCAAGTTTTGATTTTTCTTTGTGTGTGTTTGTGTTCTTGTTACTATTGTGTGGACCTATCTTATGGTCCACACCCGTGCTACTAATTCCCCAATTTTAGCTTTGGATTCAGAAATTGAGAGGACTCTCTCCCAGAGCCGCGGAGTAAACCAATCTTTGATATTTGACAACCCCACTTTTGAGATGGCAGACGACCAACAAACGCTGAGGCAGTTGACTGCCCCTAATCTGCAACAGCTACCGCTGGCTGTGCGGTTTCCTGAGCTTGCTGACGGAGTCAACTTCGAGCTCAAGTCTGGGTTGTTCCACTTACTCCATCACTTCCATGGGATGAGTGGTGAATACCCTAACAAGCACCTGTCGGAGTTCCATGCAGTTTGCACGAGCATGAAGCCGAAGGTAGTCATTGAAGACCAGATCAAGCTGAGGGCATTTCCTTTCTCCTTGAAGGATGCGGCCAATGACTGGTTCTGATCGGCACCAATTTATAGTGCATTTCTAGGGGTTGTTACCAGGTTTGAAGTGCCGTTTGGTTGGATTTAGAGCACAATTGGAGATTCTGGAGTTAGAGCGGAGAAGTGTGGTTTTGGTGGTCTGGAGGAGCTAATTGGAGACATCCAGAGGAAGAGGAGTTGACCACCTGAGGAAACGTTGAAGATCTATGAAGAAACCACAAGGAAGAGGCAAGAAGAAGACCGGGCAAATTTCCGAAGAAAATGACGCTGAAGAGAGAAGGCCGCGACCGCGGTTGTCGGGCCGCGACCGCGGCCAATTTTGGAAATTTAATGCTCACTTTGAGAGCAAACCGCGACCGCGGCCTCTTGGCCGCGGTCGCGGCCATTAGCGGGAGCGAGCCCGAACAGGTCCGAACTTTTATTTTCTTTTTCCTTTTTCTTTATTTTATTTTATTTAATTCCGAATATTAGTTTATTTCCTTGTAGGATGATGTTTGTGATCTTGGGGGTTTAGGTTAACATTATTTAACCTAACCTTCACAGCCTCCATTTCATCATCTTCGGATCACGTTAGACCTAGTTTTCCATTCAGTATTGTTTTTCCCTTTCTTAGTTTAGTTCTTTGTTTTATTTTGTGTTTTTGGCTAGACAATTGAAGCCTTGGTTTGAATTTGATATTGAGATTATTCCTTTACTCTTTCTATGATTGTATTAATTCTCTCTCGTGCTTAATCTCATTGATCATATATCGATTCCCCTTGATTTGTTGATTAGGACATCAATTAGATTGTTAATAGTAGTTCCCTCTAGATTGACAACCTAGAGAAATTAGTATTACGCTATTGGTTCCCCTTTTCTATACAACCTGTTGAGATTGTTATTGATCATATTACTAAGGATTGGAGGATACTGGTTGAGAATCTAAATCCCTTAGTTTGTGTAGAGAATTAATTGCATGCAATTGTATGACTGGTTGCTACACTTGCATGTATCTATCTATTCCTGAATTCATTGCTGCTGTTAGATTCAATCTAGAAGGTCTTCTAGGTTATTTGATAGTTAGGGTTATCAGGACTGGTTGGAATGGTAACTATTTCAGAACAGGGATTAGGACATTCATGAGTATTGAGGACTAGGAGTAATCAATGATCGATCAACCAAACTAAAGGTGGATATTTGTCTAGCCAAGCTTTCTATATTTTATTTATCGTTTTCTTAGTTAGTTTCATTCAAAACCCCCCCTTTGTCTTTGTTATCAATTGGTGAATGATTTTGCAAACATGAAATATAACTTGATTCTCTGTGGGATTCGACCCTTGCTTACCAGACTACATTAGTTAGGTTTGTTTAGGATTATTTTGTTTAGGTGTTACGACAACGCCTTATCAAATTGGCGCCGTTGCCGGGGAATCTAAGGTTTGTTTTTTCTTGTTTGTTTGTTTACCGATTTGATAACAAGACACTATCCTTTTCTTTTAGTTTTCTTTCTTTGTCTGTGTTTTCGTTTTCGACTAACCCGCAGGAAGAGCAGAAGGAAAACCGCGACCGCGGCTTGGCCACCGCAGCCGCGACAAACAATTCGAGAAGCGACCGCGGCCTGGAAACTGAGATCGCGGCTGCCGCGGCCTGGAAACCGCGATCGCGGCCGCCGCGGTGAATTAGGGTTTAGTAAAAAAAATCAAAAAAATAAAAAAAAGAAGAAGAAAAGTTTATCTCAGGCTTGCTGTCCAGAGTTCCCCATGGAGATGGTACGCATCATGTTGTCACGGAGGATACACTGCCCTACACTTGATTTGACAACGATGATGGCCCTACAATTGGCAGCTGAGGAGGAGGACCACTAGAGGCCCACACCACGATCATATCTGGGCCCATTTTTTGTGGGTTTTGAAGGCTGTGCAACCCCGACGTATTTGCTATACCACTACTCACCAAGTGGTTCCCTTTGGTTGCACGGTAATGAAGACGATGGAGTTGATGAAGACACCCACCCAACACTGGAGACCTGTGCATACATTGTGTATACCGCCAGCAACAACGGAAGTGTCCAAGCAGCTTGGCGACGTTTGTGAGTTATTTTTGCTTTTCCCTGTGCTTATATTCTTTTGTCTTTCATTACATTGAGGACAATGCAATTTTTAAGCATGGGGGAGAGTTTTATACTGGCTATGTCGCTGAGGAGATGAATAAAAAGAAAAGAGCCAAATATTGAAAAAAGGCATACATAAGAAATCCTGGGATAGGTCGAAAACCCGAAAGGGCGGCCTAGGTAATAAGCAGGTGGCTTGGACCAGCATTAGGCTGGGGTAATATGAGGTCAAGAGTGATGTGAGTATATTGTGAGCCCATCTATTGAAAAATGAAATGAGTGGCTTGGTGAAAACCCGAAAGGACGCCTTGGCAAAATGAGTGAAAAGAAGAAGAGTGATTTTTAGGATTCCTCATTTTACCTGGAGTGGCGACATAAGAAGAGGAGTTATAAGGAGGATTCGGGTAGGTCACTCTGGAGGGATAAGAAGATAGATGGGAGACTAGGATTAGAGTTTATTCACTCTATGGTGTTTGGGATAAGCTTGGGGGAGACACTCTGCTTTCCTTTTAGCTTAGTTGTGTGGGGTGTTGATTTGAGTTGTTGTATGTTGTGCTGTGCTTATTTGTATGGTTGCCTGGAGTTTATTGTTGGTTGTAATTTTTGGAGGATTGATTTTTCTATGCTTCCTGAAACCTTGGGGATTGATTGGAGGAGTAGGTTGACTTTAGCTTACTCGAGGACGAGCAAGGTTTAAGCATGGGGGATTTGATCGGCACTATTTTGTAGTGCATTTCTAGGGGTTGTTACCAGGTTTGAGGTGCCGTTTGGTAGGATTTAGAGCACAATTGGAGATTATGGAGTTAGAGCGAAGAAGTGTGGTTTTGGTGGTCTGGAGTTGCTAAATGGAGACATCCAGAGGAAGAGGAGTTGACCACCTAAGGAAACGTTGAAGATCTATGAAGAAACCACAAGGAAGAGGCAAGAAGAAGACCGGGGCAAATTTCCGAAGAAAATGACGCTGAAGAGAGAAGGCCGCGACCGCTGTTGTCGGGCCGCGACCGCGGCCAATTTCGGAAATTTAATGTTCACTTCGAGAGCAAACCGCGACCGCGGCCTCTTGGCCGCGGTCGCGGCCATCAGCGGGAGCGAGCCCGAACAGTTTTGAACTTTTATTTTCTTTTTCCTTTTTTTTTACTTAATTCCGAATATTAGTTTATTTCCTTGTAGGATGATGTTTGTGATCTTGGGGGTTTAGGTTAACATTATTTAACCTAACCTTCACAGCCTCCATTTCATCATCTTCGGATCACGTTAGACCTAGTTTTCCATTCAGTATTGTTTTTCCCTTTCTTAGTTTAGTTCTTTGTTTTATTTTGTGTTTTTGGCTAGACAATTAAAGCCTTGGTTTGAATTTGATATTGAGATTATTCCTTTACTCTTTCTATGATTGTATTAATTCTCTCTCGTGCTTAATCTCATTGATCATATATCGATTCCCCTTGATTTGTTGATTAGGACATCAATTAGATTGTTAATAGTAGTTCCCTCTAGATTGACAACCTAGAGAAATTAGTATTACACTATTGGTTCCCCTTTTCTATACAACCTATTGAGATTGTTATTGATCATATTACTAAGGATTGGAGGATACTGGTTGAGAATCTAAATCCCTTAGTTTGTGTAGAGAATTAGTTGCATGCAATTGTATGACTGGTTGCTACACTTGCATGTACCTATCTATTTCTGAATTCATTACTATTGTTAGATTCAATCTAGAATGTCTTCTAGGTTATTTGATAGTTAGGGTTATCAGGACTGGTAACTATTTCAGAATAAGGATTAGGACATTCATGAGTATTGAGGACTAGGAGTAATCAATGATCGATCAACCAAACTAAAGGTGGATATTTGTCTAGCCAAGCTTTCTATATTTTATTTATCGTTTTCTTAGTTAGTTTCATTCAAAACCCCCCCTTTGTCTTTGTTATCAATTGGTGAATGATTTTGCAAACATAAAATATAACTTGATTCTCTGTGGGATTCGACCCTTGCTTACCAGACTACATTAGTTAGGTTTGTTTAGGATTATTTTGTTTAGGTGTTACGACAATGCCTTATCAGGTTCTATTACCTGACTCCAGGGAGCATAGACACGTGGGCCAAGATGAAAAAGGCCTTCCTGGAAAAGTACTTCCCAGCGACAAAGCTGATCAACCTGAAGAGGAGTATTAGCAACATCGAACATCAGGCTGTTGAGTCGCTCTATGAGTACTACGAGCGCTTCAAGAAGCTGATTTCTAGTTGCCCCTATCATGGCTACTCCGACCAGGACCTCGTACTTTATTTGTACGGAGGTTTACTTGATGACGAGCGTCGGATTGTGAACGCTACCTGTGGAGGAAACATCTTGAATAAGACTCCAGACCGGGCCTATGAGGTTTTCTTTGAGCTATCTGAGGGCTCAAGACAGTTCAGCAAGAGGGCGGGCGCCCAATCCGTGAGAGCTGCAGAATCGCAGCCCAATTCGACTCTAATTGCTGAGATGGCTGAGATGAAAGAGATGATGAGGAGGTGCATGATGAAGGGTGGCCAGCAGCAGGTCAAATCATGTGGGATATGCCAAGATACGATGCATCCAACTGATGCATGTCCTACGCTGCAGGAGCCCACTACTGAAGTGAACGCAATTGGCGGATATGGCCCTCAAAGGCCAAGATATGACCCGTACTCCAGCACCTATAATCCAGGGTGGAGAGATCACCCCAATTTGAGGTACGGGAACCAACAGAACACTCATCATGGCCAGGAGAACCAAGATTACCAACAGTGGCCGCCACAGTTTCTTCCCCACCCACAACAGTACCAATAGCCTGGGGGTCAACAACCATTTAGAGCTCCTTATGACCAGAGACCCCAAGGCCAGAGTTCCAGCGCCCCCGCATCCAGTGAGGATAAGATCAATGCCCTTGTCCAGGGCATGACAACCATGGCTAGCAATGTGAACGCACTGGCAAACATTGTGGCCCAAAATTAGGCAGAGACAAAGTCCAGTATTCAGAACCTGGAGAAACAAATAGGGCAGATCTCTTTAGCTGTGAGCAGGTTGGAAGTGCGGGAATCGGGGAAGCTACCATCTGAAATGGTAGTCAACCCAAAGGAGAATGTATGCGCCATGACGCTACGGAGCGGGGCTGAGGTGGAAGCTAGTCGAGCCAGAGAAAGAGAAATCTGCGACCGCGGAGAAGAGGGCCGCGACCGCGGTGTGACTACTGGCAAGAAGGAAGAGATTGGCGAACTTCCGCGACCGCGGTAGGAAATCCGCGACCGCGGAAAAAGCACGGAGGAACAAGAGCACCAGGTCGAGAGTTTTCCGCGACCGCGGCAGGACATCCGTGACCGCGGAAAAAGGGCCGAACACAGCGAGCATGTCGACAATATTCCATGACCACAGCAGCCAATCCGCGACCACAGAAATGCTTCAGAAGCACCCCTTCGTTCTGATGCTCCTTATCACGACTACGTGCGCCCCTATTTCCCTCCGCTCGGATCCGAAAAGCCTCCCGCACCTTTCCCTGAAGCTCTGGCGGACACAAGGAGGCCAGCCAATGACAAAGAATTGTTTGAGACATTCAACAACTGTGAGGTAAATATTTCGTTACTTAAGTTGATTAATAGTATTCCTCGCTATGCTAAATTTTTGAAGGAACTCTGCACGCTTAAGAGGAAAAGGGCTGTGAAGGAGAAGAAGAAGGTGGTAGTCAGTGAGAATGTGTCCGCTATGCTGCAAAAGCGGATACCTAAGAAGGCAAGCGATCCAGGGATGTTCACCATTCCCTGTAAGATTGGGGGTAATGATAGGTGCCATTTCAAGCACCCTAACTAGTGATTATTGACATGTTTTAGACGGAGTTTTGGTATAGATTTAGGCTAAGTCTGTAATCCAGAAGAATAGTTGAAAAGTGAAGATATCATAGGATTTACAGCTTAGTGGAGAGATGATGGAAGATGGAGGAGAAGATCTGCTTAGAATTCATGGAGGAAGGCTACCATTACTTGGTAGTACAGGAGAGTAGAAGATGAAGACTTGAAGAAGCTGGTCTTGCCTCCCCGCGCCACAAGCCACCGCGACCCGGCGATGGATCTCAGAGAAGACAGCACAAGCCTAGCCGCCGCCGCGCGGTGGAACTCACTGCCCCGCGGTAGAAAACGACGCCTCGCGGCCAACGTTGAATTATTTCCGTTTTAGTATTTTTGACTTTATAATTGTTATTATTTACTTTCCTTATTTGCTAGGTTAGTTTTCTAAAA
Organism: Rheum nobile; assembly: GCA_027886185.1. Taxonomy (NCBI): domain Eukaryota; kingdom Viridiplantae; phylum Streptophyta; class Magnoliopsida; order Caryophyllales; family Polygonaceae; genus Rheum; species Rheum nobile. The sequence goes on along the minus strand of WOAB01000207.1, from coordinate 56,065 downwards.
CCTATTTAAGAACCTTTTCTTTAGTTTTTGTGAGGAGTTCGGTCCTCTCTATTATTCATTCCAATTCTAGGGTTTGAACGAATGGAGAGCTAAACACCTTTGTTTCGCTAGACAATTGAAGCACTGTAATGAATTGGTTGTGAGATCTCTATTCCTCGTTCTATATCTTATAAAGTTGGATTAATTCTCTTGAGCATATTGTCTATTGGTTTATGTTGATTCTTCTAGCATAGCTAACTAGGTTTTTCGACATCTATCAATTGCTAGGATTTGCATATAGGGGTTCCGAGTGCTTATCTAGTGGCAAACACGATTGTTGCGTATAGGGGTTCCGAGCGCGCAATCGTGAGTGAGAATTATTTGCATGCTAAGTAGTAGGGTGTCCTTCTATTTGCATGTATCCTATATCCTTGTGTGAATTGCTATTGCTGTGTTAGTGGTAAAGTCTGCCGACAACTGTGAGAATCGGTGGTACTTTACCAGTGACATAGTAATAAGTCTATCGACAACTGTGAGAATCGATAGTACTTAAGATCAGGTTGGGAACAACTATAAGATTGTAAAAAGAACTTGGAACGATAGTTTTCAGTGATCAACCTATTTCATATGCTGTGTGGATATTTGTCTAGTGGAATACCTTTCCTCATCATATTCCTTCTCCTGTTAAATCTTGTGTCTTTGTTACTTTGCCATTACTATAAAACCCCCCTGTTACTTGTTACTCACACGTTATTGCATATAGATAACTGACTCCCTGTGGATCGATCCTGACTTGCTTGCTATACTCTATAGTAGGTGAATTAGGATTTCTTTGACAGGAAAACGATACCGGTTTCCGGCCTTGTCAAATTTGGCGCCGTTGCCGGGGAGTCAAATACTCTGTTTGTGATTGACTGCGGTGTGGATCTATCTTACGGTCCGCACATTTGCTACTGATTCGCTACTTGTTGAAGTTGATACAGAGGCAGGTACGAATGGCTCAGACACTCCGACAGTTGACTGTGCCAGATCTGGCACAACAGCCATTGGCTGTAATCATTCCACCGCTTGCTGATGGTGTGACGTTTGAGCTCAGAACAAGAGTGATACGGTTGCTCCCGAGATATTATGGACGAAGTGGAGAAGACCCCATTCTTCATTTGGGTAAATTCCACAACGTCATTATGAGCATTAAACCAGCCAACGTCACTGAAGATCAGATTAAAATGAGAGCCTTCGGGTTCACTCTTAAGGACGATGCTGAGGACTGGTACTATCATCTGCCCGGCGGAAGCATAGATTCATGGGCTGAGCTACATAAGACATTCCTCACACAATATTTCCCAACCAAGATGGTGAACGCCTTAAAAAGGGAAATTGCCAGTATTGAACAAGGAGAGGAGGAGATCCTTTATGACTATTGTGAGCGGTTCAAATGACTTTGTTCTAGTTTCCCGTTCCATGGTTTTGACAAGAAAGCTCTGGTACTCTATGTTTACAATGGACTGCTAGATGATGAAAGAAGAATCATAGATGCTACTTGTGGTGGTAGTATCTTGAATATGACCCCTGATGCAGCTATGATTAAACTTCATGATATGGCTGAGGGCACAAGGGATTTTGATGAAGCCCCAAAAATCAGAGGCGTTAATGCTATCAATTCCAACGATGCACATCTGATGCAAGAGATTACTTCATTGAAACAGGTTTTTGTGAAAATGAGTTCAAAAGAAGCACCCCAACAGCACAACACTTATGGAATTTGCGTTGACCCATTTCACAACACCAACGCTTGTCCCCAACTTCAGGATGCCACTACTGGTGAAGTATACGCCGCTGGAGGTTACGGGCCGATTAGACCTAGACAAGATCAACAGCAGCTACAACCACCACCAAAACCTCGCTTTGATGAGCCACCAGCAGCCCCCCAAGCTAGTAACTCCCCTTCAACTGAAGATATGCTCAAGACCTTAACAATGCACTTCACAACGCATGTACACACTACTGAGGCCAGCATCAAGAGCATGAAGGAGACCGTGGTTAATTTATCAGATACGGTTGCTAGGTTGAACAAAAGGGATGTGCAAGAAAGTGTAAATGCTGTGACCCTTCGAAGTGGCAAAGAATTGCAAGTCGCTCCTACTGCTGAAAAGGACGACAAAACCGAAATTGAAGATGGGCAAATTCCACCGCCCCGCGGCGATCACCACCGCGACCCGGTGGCAGCTCCCAGTTATTCTGAGTCAACACTGCCGCCCCGCGGCCAAGAGCACCGCCCCGCGGTGAAAGCCCAGAGATCGATCATGATGAAGAAGAAGACCCATATGTTCGTCCATATTTCCCTCCTCTTGGATCTGAAAAGCCCCCCGCCCCCTTTCCGGAGGCATTAAAGGAAAGGAGAGTGATTGACGACAAGGATCTCTTCGACACTTTCAGTAAATGTGAAGTGAATATCCCACTCCTCAAGCTTGTCAAGAGTATACCAAGGTACGCTAAGTTTCTAAATGAGCTATGCACCATCAAACAAAACTAGAAGCTGAAGGGCAAGGAAAAAGTCAAGGTTAGTGAACGCGTATCCGCTGTATTCCAGAGGCATCTGCCAAAGAAGTGCGGCGATCCAGGTATGTGGAGCATTCCTTGTATTATTGGTGACACTAAGTTTGAAAGAGCTATGCTTGATCTTGGTGCCTCCATTAATGTTTTGCCCTATTCTCTCTATGAATCTCTTGGACTTGGACCTCTGCAGGAAACAGGAATTGTAATTCAATTAGCTGATAGGTCTAGTGTCTACCCTAGAGGAGTAGTAGAGGACGTTCTTGTTATGGTGGATAAATTGATATTCCCTGCAGATTTTTATGTCTTAGATATGGAAACAGATACAAAGGCCCCTATACTGTAAGGTAGGCCATTTTTGAAAACTGCTAAGACTAAACTTGATTTGCAAAGTGGGACACTTTCCATGGAATTTGATGGGGAGAAGGTGGAATATAACATATATGAAGCTATGAAACACCCTAATGAAGACCATTCTTTATGTTCAATTGACGTGATTGACTCTATTGCATAAGATGTATTTGATATTTCTGGTCCTGATGAGTTGCAATCCATTGTTGAGAATAATTTGGATTTTTGCCATGAGGAATATTCTTTACCATTTAACATGCAGGAAGTCATAGCTCAGCTGGATGCATATGGTAAGTATCCTTTAGATCCTTTGGGCGTTGGCCCCACTTTACTAAATCCGAGCGAGAAGCTTGTTCCCTCTGTCGAACAGGCCCCCGAGATTGAATTGAAACCGTTGCCAGATCATCTCAAGTATGCCTTTCTTGGAGCCAACGATACTCTGCCAGTCATTGTGTCTAGTAAGCTATCTGCAGACAAGGAAATGAAGCTATTAGGTGTGCTCAGGGAGTACAAGACTGCGATAGGATGGACCATTGCAGACATAAAAGGAATAAGTCCCTCGACTTGTATGCATAGGATTCTACTTGAAGATGGAGCCAAACCATCCAGGCAGCCGCAGAGAAGGCTCAATCCTCCAATGATGGAAGTGGTCAAGAAGGAAGTGTTGAAACTCCTCAAAGCTGATATGATCTTCCCCATTTCAGATAGCCAATGGGTAAGCCCAACCCAGGTTGTTCCTAAGAAAGGAGGTATCACTATAGTGGAAAATCAACAAGGGGATTTAGTTCCTACAAGGACCACCACATGATGGAGGGTGTGCATTGACTACCGTAAGCTGAATGCGGCAACTCGGAAAGACCATTTTCCCCTACCCTTTATTTATCAAATGCTAGAACGCCTTGTTGGGCGCCCCTATTACCGCTTTCTCGACGGGTATTCAGGATACTTTCAGGTGGCCATTGCGCCAGAAGACCAGGAGAAAACCACTTTTACATGTCCCTTTGACACCTTTGCATACCGCAGAATGCCATTTGGATTGTGTAACACACCCGGTACCTTTCAACGATTTATGGTTAGTATTTTCTCTGAATATGTTGAGAAATTTATTGAGGTATTCATGGATGACTTTACAGTGCATGGAACTAGCTTTGACTCATGTTTGAACCATTTGGCACTTGTACTTAAAAGATGTGTTGAAACCAATTTGGTTTTGAATTATGAAAAGTGTCATTTTATGGTAGAACAAGGGATAGTACTTGGTCATGCAAGTTTCTACCGAAGATTTATCAAGGACTTCTCTAAGATCTCTTCACCCCTATGCGAGCTACTGAAGAAGGAGGTGACCTATGCATTTACTGATGAGTGTAAGAAGGCGTTTGATTGCTTGAGAGAACACCTGACAAGTGCACCCATCATTCAAGCACCTGACTGGTCTCGCCCGTTTGAGATCATGTGCGATGCTAGTGACTATGCAGTTGGAGCAGTTCTAGGACAGAAAGTGGGACGTGCCTCCCATGTAATTCATTATGCCTCCATGACTCTGAATGGAGCCCAGAGGAATTACTCCACTACTGAGAAGGAGATGCTGGCAGTTATCTTTGCCTTGGAGAAGTTTAGGCAATATCTTTTGGGAGTCAAGGTGATTATCTATACAGATCATGCTGCTCTTCGTTACCTCATGACGAAGAAAGAAGCAAAGCCAAGATTAATCCGATGGGTTCTCCTTCTCACTGAATTTGATGTGGAGATCCGTGATAAGAAGGGAGCGGAGAACCTAGTAGCTGATCACCTGAGGAAGATCAGCCGGAAAAATAGAACCCCATTCACGGAACCTTCCCAGACGACACACTCTTTATGATCGAAGAGAGTTCAGGAAGTGCTCACCGCCCCGCGGCCCCCATTACCGCGACCCGGCGACTTATAGCCAGTATGAAGCTGGAGGATCCACCGCCCCGCGGTAACATTCACCGCGACCCGGCGGCATATTTACTTGAGAACCAGGGAAGCTCACCGTGGCCCGCGGTGACAGTACCGCCCCGCGGCAACATCTCCGGTGTTCCACTTTACTCTGTAGACACTTATGACCCATCTCCTCACATAGCCAAGGACGTCTTCGGAATCCGTTCTTTCAGGCCGTGGTACGCAGATATCGTGAACTATTTGGTCCGAGAGGAACTGCCCCCGGATTACACCAGAGCTCAAAAGGCGAAGGTATGAGAGGCCCGTCATTATGTTTGGGATGATCCCTACCTTTGGAAGCATTGTATCGATCAAGTAGTGCGCCGGTATCTTCCGGACAATGAGGTACAATCTGTCCTTACCTTTTGTCATTCTGAAGCATGTGGGGGTCATTTTGGAGCAAATAGGACTGCTAGGAAAGTATTGGAGACGGGATTTTATTGGCCACACATCTTTCGGGATGCTTACGCCTTTTGCAAATCCTGTGACCGATGCCAAAGGGTTGGAAATATCACCAGGAGGAATGAGATGCCGCAATCGTCATTAATCTTTTGTGAGGTCTTTGATGTTTGGGGAATGGACTTTATGGGACCCTTTCCTAGCTCTAATGGAATTCTTTATATATTGCTTGCGTTGGACTACGTTTCCAAGTGGGTGGAAGCGAAGGCCACCAGGACTGATGATTCTAAAGTCGTGGCAGGTTTTCTTAAGGAGAACATTTTCTCAAGATTTGGGATACCCAAAGCTTTAATTAGTGATAGGGGAACCCATTTCTGCAACAAGACAGTGACTGCCCTACTGAAGAAGTATCACGTCACCCAGAGAATCTCGACAGCCTATCACCCTCAAACTAATGGGCAGGCCGAGAACTCCAACAGAGTAATTAAATCTATCCTGGAGAAAACAGTTGCAGCTAATCGTAGGGATTGGAGTACCAAACTCAGTGATGCACTGTGGGCATATCGCACAACCTTCAAGACTCCAATAGGAATGTCTCCTTTCCGGTTGGTATTCGGAAAAGCCTGCCACCTCCCTGTAGAGCTTGAGCATAAAGCATGGTGGGCAATAAAGAAATGCAACATGCAATTGGATGAAGTGGGAGATTTCCGGAAGCTACAACTGCAAGAGCTCGAGGAGTTGCGCCTTGAGTCGTATGAGAACTCGGTCAGCTATAAGGCAAAGACCAAGCACTGGCATGACAAGCAAATTCTGAGAAAGGATTTTAAGCTAGGGGATAAGGTCCTCCTTTTTCAATCTCGACTTAAGCTCTTTGCTGGGAAACTGAGGTCCAAGTGGACAGGCCCTTATGAAATTGCTGAAGTACACCCCCATGGCGCCATTGGATTGATTAACCCCAAGACAAGCAACATTTTCAAAGTGAATGGCCACATGTTGAAACCTTATTATGAAGGCTTTGACCCGAACCATGTTGACGCGGTAAGTTTTGAGTCCCCTGAAGCTGAAATCTGATAGGCCACAGCCTACGTCGAGCCAACGACGTTAACCAAGGCGCTGCTCGGGAGGCAACCCGAGGTATTTTCCTTTTTCCTTTTCTCTTCTTTTGATTTCTTCTTTTCTTAGATTTTTCGTATTTTCTTTTTCCTTGTTTCGTTCGCCTGCTACTAACATTTCAGGTACAAAAGTAAATGGAGGCGAGTTCAACTCCCCAGAAACCTCAAGACCGCCCCGCGGTGAGTCCCACAACCCCGCGGTGAGGCCTGGGTAATTTCACTCAATCCCGATTAAAAATAAAAAATATTTTTCAAGTTGGATACAAAGGATTTGACGGTTTCAGTTGGATCGCCCCGTAGTCCGGTACCTGGTATTTACCTTCATCACACTCATTAAACACTCCCGCCAATGCCCTAATCCCCTCATTCTTTTTTTTTCTTCCCTTCTCTCTCTCTCTTTGCCGCGTCCCTTCCCCCTCTCAAACCCTCAACCTCACACCTCAAATCCCCAAATTTCCCTTGTTCTAAGCCTTGGTTGTGGAAGATCCTTATCGCCAACGTCAAATTTGTTTCCCAATCCCATACCACCACACTGCACCCGTCCGACCACCCTGTGGTGTTTGTTAGAGAAGGGTGGTGTTTTGAAGTTTTGGGAGTGTGATTAGAGGAAGTTGCGTGTTGTCTAGACTCATCGGAGGGTGAAAGTGGAGTAATAGCATAGTGGCAGCCTCGCGCTGCAACAGTACCGCCTCGCGTGAATCGTGTTTTTGATTTGGAGAAGACGGTGAACAGTACCGCCCCACGGCAGCCCTACCGCAACCCGGCGTTGCTTTTCAGTAGAAGTTCCTGGTCCTCTTCGCCGCCCCGCGGTGAATTGTACCGCCCCGCGGTGACCCCTTGGTGAACCCCACCTTTGGTTTGTAAGTCCTCTTTGCCTAGCTCTTTCACCAACGTATTCAATTACTGTCATTATGCCGAGGGCTAGGAAGGTTGGCATGACTATAGAGAAGAATGAGGCGTATGATGTGGTTGTGGCGAGACCTGTGCACCCGCCTCGCTTCTTTGATAGAGGAGCTTTGGCTGAGTTGGGTTTGTTAGAGATGGTCCAACGGTGCTTGGATAAGATGGGATTGGGTGGCTTCCTGGACAAATGTGCCCCTGCTTTCCCCGAGCTTTGCTACCAATTTATCTCCACCTTGTCAAAATACCATACCCGACGCATTATCAATGGAGAAGAGCATAAATACACGGCGGGTATTAAATTCAAGTATGAGGGCAGGGCTTATGAAATGCCACTGGAAGAAATCCTGGAGTTGTTGGGTGTGTCGAAACCACCTACTGCTGGGTGGAAGCAGGGTCCCAATGAGGCTGACATTAGAGACTTCTGGATCTCCGCTACAGGGATGTCTGAGTTTAAAAAGGGGAAGGAGACCAGTAACAAGATCGTACACCCTTGTCTCCGCCTAGTTTTTACAACGTTGATCCGGTCATTTTGCGGAAGTGTGGAGGAGAGGAAAATCTCCCTGAAGCGCCTTGGTTTATTCTCCCCGATGATTGACCCATTGGATGAGGAGACGCCCGGGTGGGTTATGATATGGCTCCACGAGCTGCGACGGATTCGCGAGGGTGCTGCGCGAGACATTGTTCAGGGAGGTCTGATCACCTTAGTTGCTGCAGCCAGGATTCAGACAGACGCTATCCCTCAGCCGATCATGCCTGTTCGCTATGACATCCCATGTCTGCGACGGCATGGTATGCTGAACATCTCTCAGGGGCAGTTTCTATGGTGTTCTTATGGAGGTCACATGCTGCGACTCCCTCACCCCTTGGCCTACCCGAGGGACTTCACAGGATGGTTCATTCCATCTAACGCTGAGGTAATCCATTCTGACACTGAGGATGAGCCCCAGGCCGCTATTCCTGCTATTATGGATTTTGATCCCCCTGCGTCTGCTGTTGCTTTTGCCTCTACATCGACTTCTGAGATTCCTTGGGATGAGATTTTTGCTCGTTTTGATGCTTTCACACTGCGTCAACACGCTACGAACGAGGATATGCTGACTCGCCTGCATACTTTACAGGCCGACATTGCGCGAGATATCACGAGCCAGTTGAGTTCAGCTGAGGCATTCATGCAGGAGCAGTACTTCGGGAGGCATCCACCTTCGCCAGGCTATCCACCGTATCCACCTTTCCAGTGAGTTTATGTTCTTCCTCCCCTAATTCGTTTTGTCTTCGTCTCTTCATTGAGGACAATGTGTGTTTCAAGTGTGGGGAGGGATTTAGACTTGCTGCTTATCACAGTTAGTGTACATAGTCTGTATATGCATTTCATATTTGCATTTTCAATTCTATTTAAAAAAATATATATATATATATTTGAAAAAGGCAATCAAAATCCTGGGATGGGCCGAAAACCCGAAAGGGCGGTTCAGGTAAAAAGCAGGTAGTCCGACTGGTATAGACCGGTGCAAAAGTGGACTGGAGCGATGTGAGTACATGTGAGATGTCTAGTAAAATGAAATGAGTGGCTAGGTGAAAACCCGAGAGGGCGCCTAGGCAAGATGAGCGTAAAGAAAAATGAGTGATTTTAGGATCATTCTGGAGGTTGGCGTCATAAGCAGAGGTGATATAAGGAGTTCGGGTAGGTCACTCTGGAGCAATAAGGAGCTAGACAGGAGTTAGGAATAGATTTATCTCGCATCACTTATTTTGGTTGTCTGGAGCGGATTGTTGAGTTGTTGTAGTCACTGGTATCATGTCTGCTCGCACTTCCTGAGGCCTTGGTATTGGATGACTGGAGTAGTATCAGTTTTGATTTACTCGGGACGAGTAAAGGTCTAAGTGTGGGGATATTTGATAGGTGCCATTTCAGGCACCCTAACTAGTGATTATTGACATGTTTTAGACGGAGTTTTGGTATAGATTTAGGCTAAGTCTGTAATCCAGAAGAATAGTTGAAAAGTGAAGATATCATAGGATTTACAGCTTAGTGGAGAGATGATGGAAGATGGAGGAGAAGATCTGCTCAAAATTCATGGAGGAAGGCTACCATTACTTGGTAGTACAGGAGAGCAGAAGATGAAGACTTGAAGAAGTTGGTCTTGCCGCCCTGCGCCACAAGCCACCGCGACCCGGCGATGGATCTCAGAGAAGACAGCACAAGCCTAGCCACCGCCCCGCGGTGGAAAACGACGCCTCACGGCCAGCTTTGAATTATTTCCGTTTTAGTATTTTCGACTTTATAATTGTTATTATTTACTTTCCTTATTTGCTAGGTTAGTTTTCTAAAACCTATTTAAGAACCTTTTCTTTAGTTTTTGTGAGGAGTTCGGCCCTCTCTATTATTCATTCCAATTCTAGGGTTTGAACGAATGGAGAGCTAAACACCTTTGTTTCGCTAGACAATTGAAGCACTGCAATGAATTGGTTATGAGATCTCTATTCCTCGTTCTATATCTTATAAAGTTGGATTAATTCTCTTGAGCATATTGTCTATTGGTTTATGTTGATTCTTCTAGCATAGCTAACTAGGTTTTTCGACATCTATCAATTGCTAGGATTTGCATATAGGGGTTTCGAGTGCTTATCTAGTGGCAAACACGATTGTTGCGCATAGGGGTTCCGAGCGCGCAATCGTGAGTGAGAATTATTTGCATGTTAAGTAGTAGGGTGTCCTTCTATTTGCATGTATCCTATATTCTTGTGTGAATTGCTATTGCTGTGTTAGTGGTAAAGTATGCCGACAACTGTGAGAATCGGTGGTACTTTACCAGTGACATAGTAATAAGTCTATCGACAACTGTGAGAATCGATAATACTTAAGATCAGGTTGGGAACAACTATAAGATTGTAAAAAGAACTTGGAACGATAGTTTTTCAGTGATCAACCTATTTCATCTGTTGTGTGGATATTTGTCTAGTGGAATACCTTTCCTCATCATATTCTTTCTCCTCTTAAATCTTGCGTCTTTGTTACTTTGCCATTACTATAAAACCCCCCTGTTACTTGTTACTCACACGTTATTGCATACAGATAACTGACTCCCTGTGGATCGACCCTGACTTGCTTGCTATACTCTGTAGTAGGTGAATTAGGATTTTCTTGACAGGAAAACGACACCGGTTTCCGGCCTTGTCAGGTACCTTGTTCGACAAGGCTTTACTTGATTTGGGTGCCTCCATCAACGTGCTACCTCTCTCACACTACTAGTCTATGAAGTTGGGACCACTAGAGAAGACAGGGATTGTCATCCAGCTGGCGGACAATTCATATGTCTACCCTAAAGGAGTTGTGCAGGAAGTGCTAGTCGAGGTGGACACGTTGGTGTTCCCTGTAGACTTCTTTGTGATGGACACGGGGCAGGACAAGGATGCATCGCCAGTGATGCTAGGAAGGCCGTTTATGAATACGGCGGGGACAAAGATCGACGTGAGCAGCGGTTCGCTCACTATGGAATTCGACGGGGAGAGGGTCAGATTCAACATTGATGATTCGAAGAGACACCCTCTAGATGGGAACCCCGAGTGCTCAATGGAGGTGAGCGAACCAAGTTGAGGGAGATTGAGTAGTATGTCGAGCCACGACAATAACTAAGGCGCTGTCCGGGAGGCAACCCGAGGTATGTATTTCTTTATTGTCTTTTCTTTCCATGTCTTTAGTTATTTGTGTGTTCTTTTTGTTTTTGTGCATTTAGACTAACCTGCAGGGAGGAGGCCCGAACCATAAAGAAGACGGTGTCCCGCACCAACGTAAGTCCTCCTATTGCCCTGCCCGAAAAAAAAAATTGTTCTATCGAAGGCCAGCTGTCTGGAGTTCCGCATGGAGATGGTGCGCATCATGTTATCACGGAGGAAACACTAGCCCCACACATTATTTGGCAACGATGATGGCCCTACAATTGACAGATGAGGAGGCGGAACACTAGGACCCACACCACGATTACATCTGGTTATATTTTTTGTGTTCGTAGAAGGCCATGCAATCCCGTTCCCTTGATTTACCACTTCTCACCAGAGTGGTCCCTTTTGGTTGCATGGTAGGAGTTGATTGAGTTGAAGGCCGTGCAGCCCTGATTTCCTTGATGACCACTACACATTACAGTGGTTCCCTTTGGTTACACGGTAGAGATGAGTTGAAGACCGCCGCAACACTAGAGACCTGAGCGTTTATTGAGTTATACCGCCAGCACCAACTTCAGTGTCCAAGCCAACTCAACGACGTTTGTGAGTTATTTTTTGCTTTTCCGTGTGCTTCTATTCTCTTTGTCTTTCATTACATTGAGGACAATGCAATGTTTAAGCATGGGGGAGGGTTCTATACTTGCTATGTCGTTGAGGAGAAAAGAAAAAGAAAAAGCCAAAAATTGAAAAAGGCAAAAATAGAAATCCTGGGATAAGTCGAAAACCCGAAAGGGCGGCTTATGTAATAAGTAGGTGGCTTGGACCAGTATTAGGCTGGGGTAATATGAGGTCAGGAGTGATGTGAGTATATTGTGAGCCCATCTATTGAAAAATGAAATGAGTGGCTTGGTGAAAACCCGAAAGGGCGCCTTGGCAAAATGAGTGAAAAGAAGAAGAGTGATTATTAGGAATCATCATTTTACCTGGCGTGGTGACATAAGAAGAGGTGATATAAGGAGTTTCGGGTAGGTCATTATGGAGCGATAATAAGATAGATGGAGGTTAGGATTAGATTTTATTCACTCTATGGTGTTCGGGATAAGCTTGGGGGAAGTATTTTGCTTTCCTTTTAGCTTGGTTGGTGTTGTGGGTTGTGTTGTGTTTTGTGCATATTGTGTTGGTGCCTTGGAGTTTTATTGTTAGGTGACATTCTTGGTGGAGATGATTTTTCTATGCTTCCTGAGACCTTGGGATTTGATTGGAGGAATAGGTTTCTTTTAGCTTACTCGAGGACGAGCAAGGTTTAAGCATGGGGGATTTGATCAACATTATTTTATAGTGCCTATCTAGGAGTTGTTACCGGGGTTTAAGGTGCCATTTGTAGGGATTTAGAGCACAACTATATAGTAGGGAGTTAGAGATGAGAAGTGTGGATATGGTGGTCTGGAGGAGCTAATTGAAGACATCCAGATAAAGAGGAGTAGACCACCTGAGGAGACGAAAGATTAGAGGAAGAAAGCCACACAAATGGGCAAGGATGGAGGCTGCCGCGAGCAACTGCTAGCAAGAAGGCAAGCCAAGAGCGTTCGCAGCGAGAAGCGAGAATTCAGAGCGAAGAAAGTAGCGCCCGCGATCGCGGTAGGAGAACCGCGCCCGCGGAAAAAGAGAGATGAAAGTCGAGAGCACTTATGCATTTTCCGCGATCGCGGCGAGGCCACCGCGCCCGCGGGATGGACACGGAGGCGGGCGAGATGAGAATTTTCCGAGTTTTCTTTTTCCGAATTTCTTTATTTTCTATTATTCCGAACTTATATTATTTCCCTTTCCAGATCGCTTTTGTTATCTTTTTCTTTTTGAGTTTTAGGGTTAGCTTTATTAACCTAGTTTTCATCACCTACATCACATTCAGTACGTTTCCATTCAGTTTTCCCTTTTAATTATTTTGTTTCCAAGAACTATGAGGAGCTAAGCATCTTTTGCTTAGTCCGACAATTGAAGTTTTTGGTATGATTTGATTGTGAGGTTAATTCTCTATTTCCTATGTCCTTTGGGTTATATCTTTTCTCTTGAGCATATTCCTATTGATTGTTATTGATTTGACTAGATTGATCACCTAGTTGATATTAGTAATTGTCTATTTCTAGGGTTTGGACATTTCGGGTTGAGATTCCTTATCTATTGTAGCATCCATGATATTCTAGGACTGGTAGGACTAGTTTATTATGAAAGAGATTTGATTTTATGTTAAATACTGTGGGTTGTGGTGTTGCATGTATCCTGGTTAATTCTTATGCTTCTTGCTGCTATTAAATTAAATCCTGAAGGTTGATAGGGATTGTTTGATAGTTAGGGTTATTAGGACTGGTTGGACTATTAACTAATTCAGAATAGGGACATGAATAACCAAAGGAAAGGTATAGAGATAACCTAGGATCGATCTATCATATGAAAAGTGGATATTTGTTTGGCTAAGTGTTTTTCCCCAATTTGATAAAACCCTTTGCTTTATTTGCTTTGTTTACTTGTTTCACAAGAAATCAACCAAAACCCCCCTTGTTACTTTGCATGCAATCAACATAAAGATTAACAACTCCTCCCTGTGGGATTCCACCCTTGCTTACCCAGACTACTAGTTTAGGTTTGTTAGGATTTATTTGGACCAGGTTAACACGACTAAAACCTGTCTGTCACCCGCGGTTTCCAATCTGCTCCCTGTCGCGGCACTCCTCGCGGGTCTCTGACTTGCAAAACAGCGACCGCGGTTTTAAAACTGCGCCCGCGGTTCTGCCTTCTGCGCATCCTAATGAACTCTTCCTAAGCCGCGGCTTGCTCCATTCCTTCACAACTTTTCTACTCCAATACTTCACTAAAATCATCACTTCCTCCACTTCTTCTCTACTACTCCATTATCCTAAATTGTCTTCTAAACCCACACAAATGGTACCTAAAATCCTAGTAACAGCTTCTAGTTACGCACTACAAAGTAGAGTGTATCAAATTCCCCCATGCTTAGACCTTGCTCGTCCTCGAGTAAGCTAATGGAAACCTACTCCTCCAATGAAATACCCAAGGTCTCAGGAAGCACATCAAAACAATCTCCACTAAGAACTGTACCTACTCATGAATCTCTACAGTACCAACACCGTAACACAACACACCAGCTTCAAGGAAAGCAGAGTACTTTCCCAAAGCTTAACCCAAACACCATAGAGTGAAAGTAACCATCTAATCCTAGCTCCTGTCTATCTTCTTATAACTCCCAGAGTGACCTACCCGAATCCTCCTTATAACTCCATACTTATGTCGCCACGCTAGAATGAATGAATCCTAATAATCACTCTTCTTCTTTTCACTCATTTTGCCTAGGCGCCCTTACGGGTTTTCACCTAGTAATCAGTGCTACTTTGTAGGGTATTTCTAGGAGTTGTTACTGGTGTTTTGGGTACCATTTGGAGATGTTTAGAGTGTTATTGTGGAGATTGGAGTTTTGGAGTAGAAGTGCAGATATGGTGGTTTGGAGAAGCTTAAATGAAGACATCAATAAGATGAGAAGAGAACCACGTAGAAGACGAAGGAACAGCTGGAGAAAGAAGCCAAGTGAAGCAACAAAGAAGAAACCGCGGGGCTGAGGGCCGCGGTCGCGGTGAAGAGACGAGGCGAGAAGTGAAGAACGCGACAATCCGCGATCGCGGACGAGCAAGGCTTTGGTCGCGGAAAAGCCGAGAGCAAAGGAATCATAAAAGGGTCGCGGAAATCTGCTCAGTGCGCCGCGTGGGTTTCGTCAGACGATCCGAAGTTTTACTTTATTTTCCAATTTTATTTTATTTCTTTATTCCGTTCCATTATTTTATTTTCTTTTAGAGTTTGTTTGTTATCTTTTAGTTTTAGGTTTTGGGTTAGGTTATTTAACCTAATTTTCCCAACCATTTTCAATTATTGAGATTGAGTTTTACATTTAGTATTGTTTTCCCTTCAAGACTATGAAGAACTAAGCACCCTTTCCTTAGTCCGACAATTGAAGCCTTCATTTGATTCATGATTGTGAGGTTATAACTCTATTTCCTATTCCTTTGGATTATATATTTTCTCTTGAGCTTATTCCTATTGATTCTTATTGATTTGACTGGTCTGGCCAGCTAGTTGATGTTAGTAATTGTCTATTGCTAGGGTTTGGATATTTCGAGTTGAAATCCCTTATCTTTTGTAGCAAACATGATATTATAGGACTAGTTGGACTAGTTTATTATGAAAGAGATTTGATTATGTGTTAAATGCTACGAAACATCGGTGTTGCATGTATCCTGGTTAATTCCTATGCTCTATGCTGCTATTGTTCTAAATCTTGATAGTTTCTCGTGCATTCGATAGTAAGGGTTGTCAGGCCGAGTTGGACTGGTAACTATTTCAGAATAGGGACAGGAATAATCAAAGGATAGAGTAGAAATAACCTAGGATAAATCAATCAAATGAATGGTGGATATTTGTTTGGCTAAGTGTTTTTCCCAATTTGATTACAAACCTTTGCTTCTTTACTTTGTTTACTTGCATAACAATCAACCAATCCCCCCCTTGTTACTTTGGCATACAAATTACATAAAGAAAGACAACTCCTCCCTGTGGGATTCGACCCTTGCTTGCCTATTCTACTAGTTTAGGTTATTAAGGATTTTACTTTGATTGGGCACACGACTTTAGCCTCTGTCAAATTGGCGCCGTTGCTGGGGAGGCAAGTTTTGATTTTTTTTCTTTGTGTGTGTTTGTGTGCAAATTTTTGTGTGGACCTATCTTATGGTCCACACCCGTGCTACTGACTCTCCACTTTTAGCTTTGGATACAGAGATTGAGAGGACGCTTTCTAGGAGCCGCAGAGTAAACAAATCTTTGGTCTTTGATAACCCAACTTTTGAGATGGCTAACGAAGCACCCACGTTGAGGCAGCTGACTGCCCCTAACCTGCAATAGCAACCGTTGACTGTGCAGTTCCCTGAGCTGGCCGATGGCGTCAACTTCGAGCTCAAGTCAGGGTTGATCCACTTACTCCCCCACTTCCATGGGATGAGTGGAGAAGACCCCAATAAGCATCTGTCGGAGTTCCATGTCGTCTGTACCAGCATGAAGCCCAGAGGAGTGACTGAAGACCAGATCAAGCTGAGGGCCTTTCCTTTCTCTCTGAAGGATTCAGCCAATGACTGGTTCTACTACTTGACCCCAAGGAGCATTGACATGTGGGCCAAGATGAAGAAGGCCTTCCTGGAGAAGTACTTCCCTGCAACTAAGCTCAACAACCTGAAGACGAGCATTAGCAACATTGAACAGCAGGCTGCTGAGTCATTGTATGAGTACTACAAGAAGTTTAAGAGGTTGATCTCTAGCTGCCCCTACCACGGCTACTCCGACCAGGACCTCGTACTTTATTTGTACGGAGGTCTTCTTGATGACGAGCGTCGAATGGTGAACGCTGCATGTGGAGGGAACATCTTGAACAAGACTCCAGCTGAGGCATATGAGGTTTTCTTTGAGCTATCTGAGGGCTCAAGATAGTTCAGTAAGAGGGCGGGCGCCTAATCAGCGAAGGCTGCAAACTCTCAGCCAAATTCCACTCTACTCTCTGAGATGGCTGAGATGAAGGAGATGATGAGGAGGTACATGATGAAGGGTGACCAGCAGCAAGTCAAATCATGTGGGATATGCTATGATACGACGCATCCAACCGATGCATGTCCCATGTTGTAGGAGCCCACTGCTAAGGTGAATGCCATTGGGGGATACGGCCTTTCAAGGCCCAGATATGACCCATACTCCAACACGTACAATCCAGGGTGGAGAGATCACCCTAATCTGAGGTACGGGAACCAGCAGAGTACTCCTCAAGGCTAGAAGAATCAAGATTATCAACTGAGGCCACCACAATTGCTGCCCCGCCCACAACAACATCAGCAGCCTGGGGGTCAACAACAACACTTTCGAGCTCCATATGACCAAAGACCCCAAGGCCAAGGTGCAAGTTCTTCTATGTCCAGTGAGGACCATATCAGAGTCCTTGCCCAGAGTGTCACGACGTTGGCTGGCAATGAGAACTCCATGGGGTCACAACTTCAAGCGCTGATCCAGCATCGAGATACTCTCACTCAGAACATGATCCAACATCAGCAAGAGACGAAGTCCAGTATTCAGAACCTGGAAAAGCAAGTGGGGCAGATTTCCATAGCAGTGAGCAAGCTGGAAGCTCGGGAGTCGGGGAAACTACCATCTCAAACGGTAGTCAACCCGAGGGAGAATGTTTGTGCCATGACGCTAAGGAGTGGTACAAAAGTGGACGTCAGTCGTGGCCAACAGAAGGTTCTCCGTGATCGCGGAGAAGAAGGCCGCGATCGCGGATTGGCTACTGACAAAGAGGAGAAAATCGACGCTTTTCCGCGACCGTGGACAGATTTCCGCGATCGCGGAAAAATCTACTCTAAAGAGGAGCTGTTCGAGAGTAATCCGCGATCGCGGACAGAATTCCGCGATCGCGAAACACTCACTGGAGAAGAGGAGTTGTTCGAAAACATTCCGCGACCACGGACATATATCCGCGATCGCGGAAACGCCCCTGGAGCCCCAGCACCTCTCGAAAATACCCGCGATGAATATGTGCGTCCCAACTTCCCTCCGCTCAGCACACTAAAGCCTCCCGCACCCTTTCCCGAGGCTCTGAATGACACCAGAAGGGTGGAGAATAATAAGGACCTGTTCGAGACCTTCAACAACTGCGAGGTGAATATTCCTTTACTCAAGCTGGTTATAAGCATCCCTCGTTATGCTAAATTCTTGAAGGAGCTATGCACGATCAAGAGGAAGAAAGTGGTAAAGGAGAAGAGGAAGGTCCAGGTCAGTGAGAATGTTTCCGCTATGCTCCAAAAGCAGTTACCAAAGAAGGCGAGTGATCCGGGCATGTTCACTATTCCTTGCAAGATTGGGGGCACCTTGTTTGACAAGGCCATGCTTGATTTGGGTGCCTCCATTAATGTGTTGCCTCTCTCGCTGTACGAGTCTCTGGAGGTCGGACCATTAGAGAAGATGGGGATTGTGATCCAGCTGGCGGACAATTCCTATGTCTACCCCAAAGGAGTGGTGCATGACGTGATGGTAAAGGTTGATAAATTGCTCTTCCCTGCGGACTTCTTTGTGATGGATACGGGGCAGGACAAGAATGCAGCCCCTGTGATGCTAGGAAGGCCGTTTATGAACACGGCAGGGACAAAGATTGATGTGAGCAACGGTTCGCTCACAATGGAATTCGACGGGGTGAGGGTCGGATTCAACATAGATGATTCAAAGCGACACCCTCCGGATGGAAACCCCAAGTTCTCAATTGATGTGAGCAACCCAAGTTGAGTGGGAGAGTACCAAGTCGAGCCACGACAATAACTAAGGCGTTGCTCGGGAGGCAACCCGAGGTATGTATTTCTTTTCATGTCTATTCGTTTTCATGTCGTTAGTTGTTATTGTTTTATCTTGCTTTATTTCGCTTCTGCTTTTGTTTTTCGTTTTGTCTCTCGACTAACCCGCAGGAAGAACAGAAGAAAAACCGCGATCGCGGCCTCAGCCCCGCGACCACAGAAAACAATACGAGAAGAATCCGAGATCGCGGAATTTTTTCCGCGATCGCGGCCGCCGCGGCGATTTTAGGGTCTATTTCCTAAAAAAAAAAGTTTGGCGTTTTTTTCCCGCAATCGCGGCTTTATTTCCGCGATCGCGGCCCAGCTGTCTGCGTTTTATTTTGAGAGACGGTGCGCATCATGATTGCCAAGGAGGAGACATTAGCCCCATATTTGTATTTGGCACCGATGATGGCCCCACATTCGACAGCTGTCGAGGAGGAACACCAGAGCCCACACCACGATTACATCTGGGCTTCATTTATGTTTTCATTGAAGGTCGTGCAACTCCAATCTCTTTGATATACCACTACACCTTATAGTGGATCTATTTGGTTGCACGGTAGAGATTGTTTGAGGACCGGCGCGACACCAAAGACATGTGCTTTCATTGATATACCGCCAGCAACAACTTTCCGTGTCCAAGCCAACTCGGCGACAATTGTGAGTACTTCATTGCCTTTCCCTGTGCTTCATCTTTTTTTTTGTCTTTCATTACATTGAGGACAATGCAATGTTTAAGCATGAGGGAGTGCTCTATACTTGCTAGTCGCTGAGGAGAAAGGAAAAAAATGAAGAAAATGAAAATGCTAAAAAATTTAAAAAAGGCAAAAATAGAAATCATGGGATAAGTCGAAAACCTGAAAGGGCGGCTTAGGTAATAAGCAGGTGGCTTGGACCAGCATTAGGCTGGGGTAATAATTGGTCAAGAGTGATGTGAGTTTATTGTGAGCCCATCTATTGAAAAATGAAATGAGTGGCTTGGTGAAAACCCGAAAGGGCGCCTTGGCAAAATGAGTGAAAAAAAGAAGAGTGATTATTAGGTTTCCTCATTTTTCCTGGCGTGGTGACATAAGAAGAGGAGATATAAGGAGGATTCGGGTAGGTCACTCTGGGAGGCATAAGAAGATAGATGGAGGCTAGGATTAGATGTTTATTCACTCTATGGTGTTCGGGATAAGCTTGGGGGAAGTACTCTGCTTTCCTTTAAGCTTGGATGTTGTATGTTTGGTTGTGTGTTGTGTTGTGTTTATTGTTTTGGTGCCTTGGAGTTTCATGTTTAGGTGCAATTCTTAGTGGAGAGAGTTTTGCTATGCTTCCTGAGACCTTGGGGATTTTATTGGAGGAGTAGTTTTCTTTTAGCTTACTCGAGGACGAGCAAGGTTTAAGCATGTGGGAATTTGATCAACGCTACTTTGTAGGGTATATATAGGAGTTGTTATCGGTGTTTTGGGTACCATTTGGAGATGTTTAGAGTGTTATTGTGGAGATTGGAGTTTTGGAGTAGAAGTGCAGATATGGTGGTTTGGAGAAGCTTAAATGAAGACATCAAGAAGATGAGAAGAGAACCACGTAGAAGACGAAGGAAGAGCTGGAGAAAGAAGCCAAGTGGAGCAACATAGAAGAAACCGCGGGGCTAAGGGCCGCGGTCGCGGTGAAGAGACGAGGCGAGAAGTGAAGAACGCGACAATCCGCGATCGCGGACGAGCAAGGATTTGGTCGCGGAAAAGCCGAGAACAAAGGAGTCAGAAAAGGAATTTTCCGCGATCGCGGAAGTTCTTCCGCGGTCGCGGAAATCTGCTCAGCACGCCGCGTGGGTTTCGTCAGACGATCCGAAGTTTTACTTTATTTTATTTTCCTATTTTATTTTATTTCTTTATTCCGTTCCATTATTTTATTTCCTTTTAGAGTTTGTTTGTTATATTTTAGTTTTAGGTTATTTAACCTAATTTTCCCAGCCACTTTCAATTATTGAGATTGAGTTTTACATTCAGTATTGTTTTCCCTTCAAGACTATGAAGAACTAAACACCCTTTGCTTAGTCCGACAATTGAAGCCTTCATTTGATTTATGATTGTGAGGTTATAACTCTATTTCCTATTCCTTTGGATTATATCTTTTCTCTTGAGCTTATTCCTATTGATTCTTATTGATTTGACTGGTCTGGCCAGCTAGTTGATATTAGTAATTGTCTATTGCTAGGGTTTGGATATGTCGAGTTGAAATCCCTTATCTTTTATAGCAAACATGATATTCTAGGACTAGTTGGACTAGTTTATTATGAAAGAGATTTGATTATGTGTTAAATGATGCGAAACATCGGTGTTGCATGTATCCTGATTAATTCCTATGCTCTATGCTGCTATTGTTCTAAATCTTGATAGTTTCTCATGCGTTCGATAGTAAGGGTTGCCAGGCCGAGTTGGACTGGTAACTATTTCAGAATAGGGACAGGAATGATCAAAGGAAAGAATAGAAATAACCTAGGATCAATCAATCAAATGAATGGTGGATATTTGTTTGGCTAAGTGTTTTTCCCAATTTGATTACAAACCTTTGCTTCTTTACTTTGTTTACTTGCATAACAATCAACCAATCCCCCCTTTGTTACTTTGGCATACAAATTACATAAAGAAAGACAACTCCTCCCTGTGGGATTCGACCCTTGCTTGCCTATTCTACTAGTTTAGGTTATTAAGGATTTTACTTTGATTGGGCATACGACTTTAGCCTCTGTCACCTAGCCACTCATTTCATTTTTCAAAGATGAACTCACCAGTCCTCACATCGCTCTTCAACCTCTTTTTACCCCACCCTAATGATGGTCCGGACCACCTGCTTATTGCCTAAGTCGCCTTTTCAGGTTTTCGACGTAGCCCATGATTTTATTTTATTTTGATTTTTTTTTTTTTTTTTTTTTTTTTTTTTATTATTATTATTATATTTTTGTATATACAGTAGTACAGACGATCAACAAGTATAACTCTCTCCCCCATGCTTAAATATTGCATTGTCCTCAATGTAATGAAAGACGAAAAATGAAACTCTGGGGGAAAGAAAGATACCCACTAGCGATGTCGAGGTGGTCTGCGTCTCGTATTGTCGTGGTGGTGGAAAGTCATGGAAACAAGAGTCTCTGGTGCAATGGCGGGAGGCAATGAAATTAAGCCCATTGGTTGTCGGTCCCCTATATGTCTGCCACCTGTGTGAAGCAGAGGCGTCTCACTGCTTGATGTGAAAGCACTGCACCAACGACTGAACTCGGAGCATCCGCATGTCCTCATCAAGCTCAGCTATCCACTCTCCATGCTATCTACCGGGGTCTGCAGGATCACTCGAAGTGCCTGCTGCATTGTGTTGTCCATCAACAGCATATGCATAATCAATGAAAGCAGTATCAACCGGCATATCTGCAGAGTCCGCTTGTTGCTCCTCCTCGTCATCTAAAGCATGTCATTCCATCAACTCAGCAGCGGAATAAAGTTGGGCAGCGGGGCCGCGATCGCGGTTTTTACCCGCGCCCACGTTTTTTTGTTTTGTTTTTTCGACTTTTTTTTTTACTAAAAATAAAACGCCAGGCTCCTAAAGTGGTGGCCACGGCCTCGGTTTTGAGGCCGCGGTCGCGGTTTCTTCTCTGGTGGTCTTCTTCGCCTGCAGGTTAGTCGAAAACGAAAAACGAAAGCGAAAACAAATAACATACAAAGAGAAACATAAGAAAAGGAAACAAACTTTATACCTCGGGTTGCCTCCCGAGCAACGTCTTGGTTAATGTCGTGGCTCGACATAGTGTCTTGTTGATCACATCGGTAAACCATCACACAAACGAGAATATACAGACTTTAGATTCCCCGGCAACGGCGCCAAATTTGATAGACGTTTTTTGTCGCATGCACCTAACAAAGTAAACCTCAAAAACCTAACTAATGTAGTCTGGTAAGTAAGGGTCGAATCCCACAGAGAATCAAGCTATATATCCTGTTTGCCAAATCGTTCGACAATTGATAATAAAGACAAAGGGGGGAGTTTATATGAATCTAACTAAGAAAATGATAAATAAAACATAAATAGCTTGGCTAGACAAATATCCACCTTCAGTTTGGTTGATCGATCATTGATTATCCCTAGTTCTTAATTCTCATGAATGTCCTAATCCATGTTCTAAATTAATTACCAGTCCAACTAGTCCTGATAATCCTAACTATTAAACAATCAAGAAACTATCAAGATTCAATTTAACAGTAGCAGTAAGCTCAGGAATAGATAGGCTCATGCAATACTTAACAACTAGTCAATACTCGACATGCAATCAATTATGTTCACAATAAACATTCACAACTAGTTCCTGTAAATCATGGTTACTACTCTGAATTAGGGATGAACAATATTAATCTCAATAAGTTGACCAGATTAGGGGAACCAACACTATAGATAATACCAATATCAACTAGTTTGTCAGGCTAGGCAAACCAATACTAATAATACTAATCACAATAAAATGGTGAACTAGATAAACCAGTAGAATTCAAAACCCTAATCCTGCAGTATGAATAATACCAATAACTACTAGTTGATCAGGCTAGAGAAATCAATAAAACTCAATGGGATGAAGAACAAGAGAATCAATAACATTCAAGGATAGAGTAAATGAAAAATCTCACAATCAAATTCAAACCAAGGCTTCAATTATGTAGCCAAAAACAAAACAAAGATAAAAACAAAGAAAAGGGAAAAGAGGAAGAAGGAGAAAAAACGAACTCTCAATTTGATGTTCTAAAGGTAGAATATAAAGACTTAGCAAAACCTAATTTCTAAAGATAACGATAACGGTCTTCTAAAAAGAAATAAAGTAAATAAAAGATCTCGGACGAAAATCCGATCTCCGCTATGCGCCAGGAAAGGACCCGCGACCGCGGTTATAAAACCGCGACCGCGGTGTTGTGCTTCGCTGAACATCTGCTTCTGTTGTCAATCCGCGCCCGCGGAAAATTTTCCACGCCCGTGGTTTTCAATCTGCTGCTCTCCTGCGACTCTCTTCTGTCGCGGCACTCCTCGCGGGTCTCTTACTTGTAAAACCGCGACCGCGGTTTCAAAACCGCGCCCGTGGTTCTGCCTTCTGCGCATCCTGACGAATTCTTCCTAAGCCGCGGCTTGCTCTATTCCTTCACAACTTTTCTACTCCAGTGCTTCACTAAAATCATCACTTCCTCCACTTCTTCTCTACTACTCCATTATCCTAAATTGTCTTCTAAACCCACACAAATGGTACCTAAAATCCTAGTAACAACTCCTAGTTACGCAATACAAAGTAGAGCATATCAAATTCCCCCATGCTTAGACCTTGCTCGTCCTCGACTAAGCTAATGAAAACCTACTCCTCCAATGAAATACCCAAGGTCTCAAGAAGCACAGCAAAACAATCTCCACTAAGAACTGTACCTACTCATGAATCTCCACGGTACCAACACCGCAACACAACACACTAGCTTCAAGGAAAGCAGAGTACTTCCCCAATTAACCCAAACACCATAGAGTGAAAGTAACCATCTAATCCTAGCTTCTGTCTATCTTCTTATAACTTCCAGAGTGACCTACCCGAATCCTCCTTATAACTCCACACTTATGTCGCCATGCTAGAATGAATGAATCCTAATAATCACGCCTCTTCTTTTCACTCATTTTACCTAGGCGCCCTTGCGGGTTTTCACCTAGCCACTCATTTCATTTTTCAAAGATGAGCTCACCAGTCCTCACATCGCTCTTCATCCTCTTTTTACCCCAGCCTAATGTTGGTCTAGACCACCTGCTTATTGCCTAAGCCGCCTTTTCAGGTTTTCGATTTAGCCCAGGATTTTTATTTTTATTTTTTATAAACAGTAGTACAGACGATCAGCAAGTATAACTCTCTCCCCCATGCTTAAATATTGCATTGTCCTCAATGTAATGAAAGACAAAAAATAAAACTCTGGGGGGGAAAGAAAGATACCCATTAGCGATGTCAAGGTGGTCTACGTCTCGGATTGTCGTGGCTGGCGTGGTGGTGGAAAGTCATGGAAACAAGAATCTCTGGTGCAATGGCGGGAGGCAATGAAATTAAGCCCATTGGTTGTCAGTCCCCTTAATGTCTCCCACCTGTGTGAAGCAGAGGCGTCCCACTGCTTGATGTGAAAGCACTACACCAACGACTGAACTCGGAGCATCCGCATATCCTCATCAAGCTCATCTATCCACTCTCCATACTATCTACCGGGGTCTGCAGGATCACTCGAAGTGCCTGCTGCATTGTGTTGTCCCTCAGCAGCATATGCATAATCAGTGAAAGCAGTATCACCCGGCATATCTACAGAGTCCGCTTGCTGCTCCTTCTCTTCATCTAAAGCATGTCATTCCATCAACTCAGCAACGGAATAAAGTTGGGCAGCGGGGCCGCGATCACGGTTTTCACCCGCGCCCGCGGTTTTCACCCGCGCCCGCGGTTTTGTTTTTTCAATTTTTTTTATACTAAAAATAAAACG
The DNA here is from genome assembly GCA_027886185.1 of Rheum nobile. Classification (NCBI taxonomy): domain Eukaryota; kingdom Viridiplantae; phylum Streptophyta; class Magnoliopsida; order Caryophyllales; family Polygonaceae; genus Rheum; species Rheum nobile. The sequence goes on along the minus strand of WOAB01000207.1, from coordinate 31,216 downwards.
CTAGGCTCCTGAAGTGGTGGCCGCGGCCACGGTTTTGAGGCCGCGGTCGTGGTTTCTTCTCTGGTGGTCTCCTCCGCCTGCAGGTTAGTCGAAAACGAAAAACGAAAGCGAAAACAAATAACATACAAAGAGAAAAGTAAGAATAGGAAACAAACTTCATACCTCGGGTTGCCTCCCGAGCATCGCCTTGGTTAATGTCATGGCTCGACATAGTGTCTTGTCGATCTCATCGATAAACCATCACACAAACGAGAATATACAGACTTTAGATTCCCCGGCAACGTCGCCAAATTTAATAGACGTTTTTCGTCGCATGTACCTAACAAAGTAAACCTCAAAAACCTAACTAATGTAGTCTGGTAAGTAAGGGTCGAATCCCACAGAGAATCAAGATATATATCCTGTTTGCCAAATTGTTCACCAATTGATAACAAAGACAAAGGGGGGAGTTTATATGAATCTAACTAAGAAAATGATAAATAAAACATAAATAGCTTGGCTAGACAAATATCCACCTTCAGTTTGGTTGATCGATCATTGATTATCCCTAGTTCTCAAGTCTCAAGAATGTCCTAATCCATGTTCTAAATTAATTACCAATCCAACTAGTCCTGATAATCCTAACTATTAAACAATCAAGAAACTATCAAGATTCAATTTAACAGCAGCAGTAAGCTCAAGAATAGATAGGCTCATGCAATACTTAACCACTAGTCAGTACTCGACATGCAATCAATTCTGTTCACAATAAACATTCACAACTAGTTCTTGTAAATCGTGGTTGCTACTCTGAATTAGGGATGAACAATATTAATCTCAACAAGTTGACCAGATTAGGGGAACCAACACTATAGATAATACCAATCTCAACTACTTTGTCAGGCTAGGAAAACCAATACTAATAATACTAATCACAACAAAATGGTGAACTAGATAAACCAGTAGAATTCAAAACCCTAATCGTGCAGTATGAATAATACCAATAACTACTAGTTGATCATGCTAGAGAAATCAATAAAACTCAATGGGATGAAGAACAAGAGAATCAATAACATTCAAGGATAGAGTAAAGGAAAAATCTCACAATCAAATTCAAACCAAGGCTTCAATTATCTAGCAAAAAACAAAACAAAGATAAAAACAAAGAAAAGGGAAAAGAGGAAGAAGGAGAAAAAACGAACTCTCAATGTGATGTTCTAAAGGTAGAATATAAAGACTTAGCAAAACCTAATTTCTAAAGATAATGATAACGATCTTCTAAAAGGAAATAAAATAAATAAAAGATCTCGGACGAAAATCCGATCTCCGCTCTACGCCAGGAAAGGACCCGCGACCGCGGTTTTGTGCTTCGCTGAACATCTGCTTCTCCTGTCAATCCGCGCCCGTGGAAAATTTTCCGCGCCTGCGCTTTTTAATCTGTTGCCTATCGCGGCACTCCTCGCGGGTCTTTGACTTACAAAACCGTTACCGCGGTTCTGCCTTCTGCGCATCCTGACGAACTCTTCCTAAGCCGCGGCTTGCTCCATTCCTTCATAACTTTTCTACTCCAATACTTCACTAAAATCATCACTTCCTTCACTTCTTCTCTACTACTCCATTATCCTAAATTGTCTTCTAAACCCACACAAATGATACCTAAAATCCTAGTAATAGCTCCTAGTTACGCACTACAAAGTAGAGTGTATCACCTACACAACCACAAATTACCAAGTAATTTAGCCAGTCATCGAGGGAACATAACAGGTAGACAGTTAGTTGAGAGAGATCATACCAAGTTTCATGTGGAACTGTTCGAAGGGTTCCCTATTGAGTGCCTTGGTGAAAATGTCAGCGATTTGATCCTTGGTTCCACAGAAGTCCATGGACACCAACCCTTTCTCCACACAATCACGTAAGAACTAAGAAGTGATGTCTTATCTCGATATGCTTGGTACGTGAGTGTTGCACAAGATTCTTGGAGATATTTATAGCACTAGTATTGTCACAAAGAATGGAAATAGAGTCAAGAAGAATACCATAGTCACTAAGTTGTTGCTTGAGCCATAGGAGTTGAGTACAACAAGCTGCGGCGGCTATGTATTCGGCTTTTGCAGTTGACAAGACAACTGAATTCTGCTTATTTCGACCCCCCAGGAAACCAAACATGGCCCAAGGAACTGAGCCATTCCGGATGTAGATTTTATGTCCACTTTGTTTCATGCGAAGTCAGCTATGTACCCTACTAACCAAAGTTACCACCCCTTGGATACCACAGACATAGATCGTCTGTTCCCTTCAAGTATCTCATAATCCTTTTCACTGCTTTGAGGTGTGTCTCCTTGGGATCAACCTGAAACCGAGCATACATACATACACTACACATAATATCAGGTCTACTAACAGTGAGATAAAGAAGTGAACCTATGATTCCTCGATAGAGTGTTGGATCAACTCCTTTTTCATTCTCGTCATTTCCCATTGGATTATTGGGAGATATGAGAGTTGTGAAGGGCTTTGCATCAGACATTCCAAACTTCTTGATACACCCCCGAAGATACTTCTGCTGATGAACTCTTGTTCCATCTTCTCCATGAGAGACTTGAAGACCCAAGAAGAACTTTAGTTCCCCAACCATGCTCATCTCAAATTCACTGGCCATCAGACTTGAGAATTTTTGGACCATTTTATCATCTGTAGATCCAAAGATGATAGCGTTCACGTAGACTTGCACAACCAGAGTGTGCTTTCCTTCCTTCAGAAGGAATAGAGTATTGTTGACCTTCCCACGAACGTATCCATGAGACAAAAGGAACTGAGAGAGCCTATCATACCAGGCCCTTGGAGCCTGCTTAAGACCGTACAATGCCTTGTCGAGAATATAAACATGATCAGGTTAGGAGATGTCTTCAAATCCAGGGGTTTGCTCCACATAGACCTCCTTCTTGAGAACTTCGTTCAAGAAGGCGGTCTTTATGTCCATTTGTTGCAGTTTAAAGCCATGGAACGATGAATATGCAATGAGTAGTCGAATGGCTTCCAAATGAGCAACAAGAGCAAACGTCTCGTCATAGTCAATTCCCTCCTGCTGGTTATATCCTTTTACCACTAATCTTGCTTTTTTCCTAGTAACATGCCTTTGATCATCCAACTTGTTTCTGAATACCCACTTGGTTCCTATCACTGTTCTGTTCCCTGGACGAGGAAGTAAGCTCCATACCTTGTTTCTTTCGAACTGATGGAGCTCTTCTTGCATGGCGTTTATCCAGTCCGGATCCTTCAATGCTTCTCCTACAGTTTTAAGTTCTTGCAAAGAAAGAAAAGCGTTGAAAACACACACAAAATTGCAAAGAAGAGCGAGTGCTATGAGGAATTCCCTTTCTAAAGTCTGTAAGGATTAGATGTACTGGATGATCCTTCTTCTGCTAGTAGTTCCTTATTTGCAGATTGTTGATGTCAAACTCGTCAGAGTCAATGTTACCTGCAGTCGAGCTTTCACCACCAGTCCCTACAACAATGGGACCTTCACCAACAATTTCTTTAGCAACAGAACTTTCCTCAGATATCTCCACCGAGTCAGGACTTGGGCATTGTTCCTCCTGAGGGACCAAGGAGGAACCAGACGTCTGAGCATCTTCATCTGACTTAACATTGTCGACAGGGTCTTGAGTTCTTGGTGTTGATGGGTCATCATGACTGTCTTGACTATGAGGGACCCCATCCACACCACCATTTTCCACAAGCTGAAAGTTGTCATCTTCGGAGAGACCGGTCGAGGGAACACTAGTCGTTTGTGCCTGCACATTGTTACCAGCCATGACAGATTCATCGAAAACCACATGAATGTTTTCTTCTACCTTTCTAGTCCTCTTGTTGAACACTTTGTAGGCCTTGATGTGGAGAGAATATCCTACAAAGATTCCTTCATCACTTCTTGGATCAAACTTCCCAAGAAAATCCTTTCCATTGTTGTGGACAAAGCACTTGCAACCAAAAGTCCGCAGATGAGACACATTAGGCTTTCTTCCCCTTAGGAGTTCATAGGGTGTCTTCTTCAACAGCGAGCGAATGGTTTCCCTGTTCAGCACATAACATGCAGCATTCAAGGCTTCTGCCCAAAAGCTCATAGGAAGACTACTAGCAATAAGCAAGGTATGCGTCATATCCTCTTGAGTCATGTTCTTCCTTTCCACAACACCATTTTGCTGCGGAGTCTTGGGAGCTGAGAAATTGTGATTAATGCCATTGTTCCTACAGAGGGATAAAAACCAAGAGTTTTCAAATTCTGTCCCATTATCAGTACGGATAGACCCCAGAGACTGTCCTACACTCTTCTTAACCAACTTGAGTCAAGATTCAAACTCAGCGAACACTTCGTCCTTTGATGACAGAAAGAGAGTCCATGTGTACCTGGAATAGTCATCAACAATAACAAACAAATAGATATTTCCACCACGAATCCTTGTGCGCATAGGCCCACAAAGATCCATGTGGATTAGTTTCAGAGGACAAGTTGTGCTTACCTTCTTCTTTGATTTAAAGGAGAACCTTACCTGCTTATCTTTGGTACAAGCATCACAAACTTCATTGCGCGTTGCTTCGATCTTAGGAAGACCGTTCACCAGTTCTTGTCTATGAAGTTTGGAAAGAAGTTGAGGACTTGCATGTCCAAACCGCTTGTGCCACATGTCTGTCATCGCAGCGATGGACGACATACACATTTCCTTCTCAGGGATAAAAGCAGGATCAACTTTGTAGACATTGTTGTCACAGATCCCTTTGAGTAGAATTTTCCATGTACTTATACACTCAACATAAAAATCATCAGTAGTAAAGACTACCCTATTTTTCTTGTTTTGACACAGTTGAGCGACACTAAAAAGATCAAATCTGAGATTATTCATGAGTGTCACGTTATCCATAGTTATATGGTTAGAAAGCCTTACCTTACCGAGACCACACACTTCTCCCTTATTCTTATTTCCAAAGGTTATTGAACCTCCGGAGGCCTGTTGAAGTGAGGTAAACCAACTTTTGTTCCCTGTCATATGACTTGAGCATGCACTATCGAAATACCAGGAACCTTTTCTCACTTCAGCCTGTATTGAAAAGATTAGTTCTTACGAACCCAAACAAGCTTAGGCTTTCTGGGTGTGGGAGCAACATATTTGATCTTAGTAGGTTTTTCGTTCATTTTTTTTCTAGCAATACGAGCAATTTCCTCATTGTGTTTCTTCAGGAGACACTCCTGTTTGTAGTGACCGGAGTGACCACAGTACCAGCAAACCCTATGACACTTTAGATCCACATACTTGCTCTGTCCAGGCCAAATTGGTTTGTTGGCAACCCTAGAATGAAAATCAATATGATTGGGCTTACCGTTATGTGCCTGCTTTAGCCAAATGGAATCAGCTTTCTGTCTATAGTACCAAGGTTTGTTCCCATTAGTCGAATTTGCACAGTTTTTACGATTGTTCATGCTAGAGGAACTTTCCCCTTTTTCTCGCACAAACTGTTTTCCTTCGACTTCAGGGCTTTGACACTTGGTGCCATCAACATGAAGCATAGGTTGGTAACGAATTCCAAAGCGAGGCACATGTTTCTTCCCTTTCTTCTTTTCATCCTTGGCTACTATAAACACAATGTCTTTTGACTCTTACTTTTGTTCCTCACTGAGCTTAGACAAATCACTAGACAACTTGGCATTGCTTAGTTTTAACACTAATGACTCAGATTCTAGTGAGGAAACAATGGATTCTAGAGACGTAACCTTTTCAGTGAGTTTAGGACACTCATTACAAGGACTTGGAGAAGAGGATGACACTTTCTCAAGATTGGTCACTTTTTCTGCCCAACCTTTGTTTTCATCGATCAAACTTGAGATCGATTCATCCTTTTCTTCAATCTGCTCACCGAAAAGACTATTCTCATGAACAAGTTTCTTAATGAAGAATATTAGGTTTTCCTTAGACTTGTTTTTCAAACATAGAATGAGTTCAGGTTCATTTACCTCAGAGTCATCCAAAATACCTTCAGTCTTTGTGTCATTGGATTCTTCTATGACCATCAGAATCTCCCCAAGTTGCAACCATTGCTTGCTTTCCTTCACGAACCGGAGGAAGACCTGCCTTTTTCTTGAAGCAGTTTTTGGCAAAGTGTCCCTTGTTTCGGCAATGATAGCAAACGACATCCTTCAGGTCTTTGTTCCCTTCGAGGGAACGAGGGGTGCCCTTGTTGTGAGACCGAATTTTCTTCATTGCTCTGGTGATGATAGCCACATCTTCATCTCCGTCTTCATCTTCAACTTGAGACAAGTCAAAGACACGTTCAACCTTTAGAGCAATGTTTTGAGCCTTCTCTACTCCTTTCTTGTTTATTTTGTGATTATAGACAGAGGCATTGCTTTCAAGTTTGGCAACAACCTCTTCTATAGTGAGAGTTTTGACATCAGTCTGGGAGTAAAGAGCTAGAGCAATCGCGTCCCAATGAGAGTTGAGGCCTTGCATGAAGTGATGAGTGAGCTTCTAGTCTAGAAGCTCTTCACCAATGAACTCCAGTTGATCGACTATCCCCTGAAATCTGGAGTAAAACTCTTGGATGTGTTCACCTTTTTCCTTGGGACATTTGATCTAGGGGTGTTCATCCGGTCCGGACCGGATTTTTTCAAAAGTCTGGACCGGAGACCTGACCGAACATTCGGTCCGGTCCAGTTCCGGTCCGGTCCGGTCTAGGACCGGTTTAGACCGGACTTTATTTTTAAAAAAATAATTTAAATTCTTATTTAAAATCTATAAAAAAAATATCTAAAAAACATATATACTCCTAACTTATTAAATTAAGAAAAATATCTATAAAAAAACATATAAATTTAAAAAAAAAAATTTTAATCTGGTCCGTCGGTCCGGAACCGGATTAAGGAAATTATCTGGATCGGAGACCGGACCGTATTTTCACCGGTCCGGTCCGGTCTGGTCGAGATTTGAACACCCCTAATTTGATCATACTCCTTCATTAGTGACAGAATACGATTCTTTTTTACATTTTCATTTCCGTGATGGAGTCGTCTCTACTCCTTTTTTGTTTATTTTGTGATTATAGACAGAGGCGTTGCTTTCAAGTTTGGCAACAACCTCTTCTATAGTGAGAGTTTTGACATCAGTCTGGGAGTAAAGAGCTAGAGCAATCGCGTCCCACTGAGAGTTGATGCCTTGCATGAAGTGATGAGTGAGCTTCTAGTCTAGAAGCTCTTCACCAAGGAACTCCAGTTGATCGACTATCCCCTGAAACCTGGAGTAAAACTCTTGGATGTGTTCACATTTTCCTTGGGACATTTGATCTAGGGGTGTTCATCCGGTCCGGACCGGATTTTTTCAAAAGTCTGGACCGGAGACCGGACCGAACATTCGGTCTGGTCCAGTTTCGGTCCGGTCCGGTCTAGGACCGGACTTTATTTTTAAAAAAATAATTTAAATTCTTATTTAAAATCTATAAAAAAATATCTAAAAAACATATATACTCCTAACTTATTAAATTAAGAAAAATATCTATAAAAAACATATAAATCTCCAAAAAACATATAAATTTTTTTTAAAAAAATTAAAATCCGATCCGTCGGTCCGGAACCGGATTAAGGAAATTATCTGGACCGGAGACCGGACCGTATTTTCACCGGTCCGGTCCGGTCTGGTCGAGATTTGAACACCCCTAATTTGATCATACTCCTTCATTAGTGACAGAATACGATTCTTTTTTACATTTTCATTTCCGTGATGGAGTCGTCTTAAGGCTTCCCAGATCTCTTTGGCAGTTTTGTAACCAATGACCTTCTTGAGATCAGCAGGGAGCAATGCCATATGAAGTATCTTCTTGGCTCTGCTGTTTTTCTCCAGCTTTTTCCAGTCTTCATTAGTATAGTCACCCCTTAGTTTTGGCTTTGTAGCGTCCTTCTCATTTGGGATAGCAATAGGAGGCTTCCAGAATGAATCATCAATAGCGTTGCTTGACGACATATTTCTTGCAAAGTCTTAACGAAAAACAATCTAGAGACCAGGCTCGGATACTATTGGGCCTAGCATCCCCTGGGAAGATGGATCGAGCAAATCAAGCCCAAGCCCACGACGGATCGGAGGAACAAGGAAAAAGCCCAAAGGAGGCGACGACGCTTCTCTAGTCGAACGCCCTCCGACAAGATCGCGAAGATCCCGCCAAGCATTAAATGCCAAGATTGATCAACGGCCACAACATTTACACAGCACCATAATAAGCAGCAATTAAATGGCAGAATCTCCGTAATCAAATCCGGGAGTTGAAGATAAGGATGGAATAAAAATGTAAACGATCAGAGGCATGAAAAACTTACCATATATGGACGAGAAGAAGAGAAAGAGAAAAAGAGAGAGGACTACGACTGAGATCCAATGGTTCTCGCTCAGAAAAAAGAACATAACAACATACTCGCTCTCAGCTTAGTTTTCGGATATTCATCCTAGTCTATTCTCCACCGGTGGCAACCTTGAAGTCGTCGGTCGAGTACAACACGACCCATTGTCTTACTACGATAAGTTGTATCTTGATTCGATCCGATTAATACAATATCTAATAATATCATCTTATTACTCTACATTTACTCTTTGCTTGTCTATTATCTGTTTGGTTTGGGTTGTTTTCTATCACCCGATCGACTAGTTACCCCATCTAAGGCGATTTAGGTCGTCCGATCTTTTTGTCCCAAAACAGATACCAATTGTTGGATCGTTAGTGTTACGTCTAAGGGAACAAATGCTTTGTTCCCACATAAGGTGCAGCGTAATAATATAGCGAGAAAGATAATATAAGGAACTCACGATGTATAGTGGAAACCCTAATCAATCAAATAACTAATTAGGGAAAAACCACTACCTTCAAGCTTCTTGCTTGAGAGGATTTTGAAGAGTCTACTTGTCTTATTGATTTCTTGATCGGTTACACTTGTAGCATGTACTTCAAACCCTAGACTTCCCACCTAGATTTGAATCTCTTCTACAACGAGAACACGAACTCACTCTTCTAAGACTTACAGACGCTTCACTTTTCTTTTCTCTCAATGAAATCTCCAAGTTCGTACCTAAGAAATGAGTCTCACACTTCTATTTATACAACTCGAAAATCCTACTAACAAGATAAGATCTTTCTCTTTAATTTCAGTAACAAGAAGATATTAAATGATTTGATAAGATAAAATCCTAACCAAATATATTATCTAAGGAAAGATTTTCTAAGATAATATAATCGGCCAAAGATAATATCTTTCTCTCTCCAAATCTTCCAATCGGCGTGATTCACCCGATTTCCCTTTTTGTCAACCACATGATCTTCAAAGATAATCTTTATGATCTTCATGCTTGATTTCTTCATTCTATTCGCAACTTGATGTTTTGTCCGACACTGATATTCCTTGAGAGGTAACAAAGCATATGGGGAAAGGTTTGTTCCCTCTGACTCCTGCGCTGTAATGGTTTCCTGTGACAACTTTGTTTGTTCCTGAAACACTTAGATACCAGATCAGTTGAATATTTATTACCATCAAAACCTAAGAAATTCAACAAATAATGATACTCATACGAGGGAAATACTAACACACTGAAAAAGGTATCAAATGCCAAATTAGAATGTTGTATCTTATCAAAATCAGGAAATATTTCAATGGGAAGTACTAATGAATTATAATAGCATACACAATAATTGGTTTTTTTAACAAGGTTTATTAGCCAATTTTTCAACATTCTTTCTGCCACATCATCTAACTTTTTTTTAATTTTTTTTTTCACATTTATGATTTTTTAATCCGGATTTTTTTACTCTATAAATGATAAACATATATAAAATGAGTGTATGAATAAACAAAAATTAATTATGAATATTAAATTTTTTTTAAAACAAACAAAAGTAAATTTGTAAAATAGCTAAAAAACACCATTACACAGTTCAAGATCGGCCCGGACAGGATCGGAAAAGACCGGACCGGTGAAATTACGGTCCGGTCTAAGGTTTTCCCTTAATCCGGTTCCGGTCCGGTCCAAACCCAGATAAAAACTGGTCTGGACCGTTTTTTTTTAAAATAAAAATAAATAAATTAGGAGTTTAAATATTATTTTTTATAGATATTTTTCTTAAGTTAATAAGTTAGGAGTATAAACATTTTTTAGATATTTTTTTTAGATATTAAATAAGAATTTATTTTTTTTTTTAAATAATATCCGGTCTAAACTGGTCTTGGATCGGACCAGACCGAATAAGTCCGGTCCGATCCGGTCTACACTTTTAGAAAAATCCGATCTATCGGATCGGACCAGTCTGGACCGGATGAACACCCCTAATTATACATGCTTTAACATCGAAGGCTTTTATTTATACTTATCTCTTAAGAAAAACGCCATTTTTTTGTTCATTTTTTAATTTAAGAAGCAAGGAAAGACGTAGACTTGTAATGCTTGTGATCCGATTGCGACATTTGGATGTGATGTGCAGATAGGATTGTTTGAGCATTAAAAATTAGGATATTCCAATATAGCAACTGATTATCACCATACCATTTTTTTTTCCTTTTTTTTATAGAAATATACCATTCTATATCTATAAAATAAAAAATGACATTTGGGACCATTTCAATATTTGATAACCATTTTCTAGCGTGTATTTGGCCCCTAATCCTATCAGCAAGTTTCATGTCATATGACTTACTTTATCCGTTATTATGTTTTATCCGTATAAGATATCGTATCACCATGACATGTTACATGTATCATTTGGGCAAACTGTTATAAAAAAACAGTAAACGAGATGCTCTGATCAAACTTTAGTTAAATTACTTATTTCCATTGCTATTCATAATAGATGCTCCGATCAAACTCAACCTTTCCTGAGAAATTACAACTTGTATCTTATACGCATGTATGATCTCCTCTGGCTTGTACGTTATGCATAAGCCAGACGCACAATCACAAGCACACAATAAGAGAACTTGTAAGAAACATAACCACAATTTCTACATCAGATTTCCCTTTCTTATACAGATTGATTAACAGAAAAGCTTCTAATTCACATATGACATCCGCCAGGTTAGCGGGCGGGTTCATGACCCGAGAACCAACATCTCTCTCGCGCTTTTGTCCTCCATTACAAACTGAAAATGCCTTTCTTTCACATGAACATTCCAACTTTTCAAGGCAGTTGAAGGCTACAAAAGACTCCATCCCATTAACAACAAAAGGTGACTACCAAGCTCCTCCTACAGATGAGATGACCATCATGTCATGGCCATTATAGTGCAACTTGCGTTACACGCCGCTGTCAAGGCAAGACAAAAAGAAGGGCGGTTGCTGAAATAAACGGCACAGGACTTCCAAGGAGAAAAAGACCTTCATGGATGTAAGAAGGAAACACTGTTGCTGAATCAGACTATTGGGATTGGAATACTCTCATGACTGATCTCTTGATTCATTTGTTTCTGGACTGCTTTTACAGCTGCCACTCTGGCAGCATTTGCCGCTCGATTGGCTGCTGTCACTGCCCTATTGACCCTCTCATCGACTTTACCAATGTCATATGCTTTCTCTGCTGCACGTCTTGCTTCCTGGTTATTCACACCAATACAGTAGGAAATTCAGTTTTAAGCAAAAATGACTTCAGCGTATCCAGTTAATAGACTATGCTTGGAAGTTGGAAGAGAAAATCATGTTTGATGCTTAACAGAAATTAAGGAATCTTTCTTGGAAAGAGAACCAAATTATTCATCTATACTGATCTAAAACATAGCAGGCCTGACTGCACACGTCAATAGTTCACCATGCCATGAAGGACTAAACATCTAAGATAGTTACTCGGAATAAGTAAAATGACCGGAGAGAAGTTACCTGGACTGCATTGAGCACTTTGGAATGGTTAACAGCAACAGGAGATACTGGATATGTAGGATTCTGTGTGCTAGGAACGTCAAGTATCCCATTATTCCAGTGCCCTGATTGGGTTTCTCCATTCCTAAATGTGTACATGCCAAGACCTTGCCTTTTCCCCTCATGCCAAGATCCTTCGTATCGATGCCCATTAGCAAATTTGTACACTCCAAACCCATGCATTTTGTCCGCAAAGTATTCTCCAGCATAATCATCACCATTTCTATAATATAAACAAGTAAGGTTTATCACCAATTAACTATAAAATTGCCCCAAAATTCACAAAAAACAAAACCAAACCAATTAGAATTAGAAATTTAATTAACCAAAGCAAATTCTTGATTAATATGGTTTACAAGGGACATGAGGTATCAATTGCAGTCGCAAAAAGGAAGGAGATAGGTTGGAGGTAACAGAATACTTATTTTGTAATATGTTAAATGTTAAGTGGCATGACGATAAACATAAACTACGAGCTGATTCTAAAGAGCAGAAGAGAAAATGCATAGAGATAGAGGTCTTATATGACAAATCATTCCTACTCAATCCTGCAAAACACCAATAAAAAGGCAACACTGTCAAAGATAATGGAAGGACAACCCTCTGGCAGCGGACCAGTGGTTTAAATTTGCTTCAGACGAATACTTGATAAGAATGAAAAGACAAAATTTTAAAAAGAAGAGGCATTCAGAATCCTGTGCACATTAGTCGTAAGTTTCCATTTGAAAGAACATTTAGTATCTTATCATTGAATTGGATAATGAGAATCACTAAAAAACTTAATTAATGATATTAACTCATAGGAAGAGGTATGCAGTTGCACTTTGGATTATAGTGCCCCAAGTGGATTCAACTTAAGCAGAAAAGGCTTGAACTAAATGACCGAGGAACTGATCCTTGAAATTCACATAGCTTAAATATCTGATCCTGAAATTCAGACAAGTCTTCCACTTCTCCATCTTACACTAAGCAAGCACAAAGACAAGGGGGTACAAAACACATTCTTCAAGGAAGTTCCCCTGAACGCCAAAATATTTTATAGAGCACAAAATGAAAGCGGATCCACATGCTGTACAAGTAGAACGCAAGAAAGGCAGCAGCTCTCTCAACTTCAATCCTAGTTGCTATCAGGCCTTATCACCTTCTCATTGGTGTTGCTCAACTTAAACAGAACTCTAACCTGCTAAGAATAACATACTCTACCCTAAAGCAGCTCTAGATGACAATAATGACATCCTTATAGCTGATTAACAAATTCTACATCCCAATTCTCAACAACTCTCCAACAACATGAAGCCATAAAGGTTTCTATAGCTACTATATGATTTTTATAAATCAACAAAGGTTTTTATCACTAATGTAACCTCACCCACTGAGTGGAGATACATATATACAAAGTAACAATATTAGCATTCAAGATACACAATCAAAAGCCAACATCCATTACTATGAAGGGAAAGGGTAGTAGAGAGCTAGAGAAAGTCTGCATAATCCTTGGAGAACAAAAGAAATCAGAAAGCAGTTTAAGAATTACCTAAAATGGTAATGTCCAAGACCATGCTTGACTCCCCACTTGAATTCCCCCACATACCGGCTACCATCCTCACAGGTATGAATCCCACAACCATGACTCTGCCCGTTGGACCATTCACCAGCGTACACATCCCCTGTGTAAAACCTGTACACTCCATAACCATGCCTAAGACCTTGTCTGTACTGCCCGCGGTAACGGCTGCCTCTTGCCCAGGTTTCAACCCCATACCCATCATACTTCCCATCAACCCAATCTCCCTCATATCTACCACTCATGTAATAGTAATAAACCCCACTTCCTGAGCACTTTCCTTTATGGAACTCCCCTTCAAAAACATCCCCGTTACTATATACCTGAACCCAGCAACCTGAATTCAACCTCTTCTCTGACTTTTGCTTAGCACCAATTGACCAAAACACTGGAAGGGGCGTCCGTCCCACGGCAGAGGACGGCGAGGAGAGCTTGATTGAGAAGGGAAACGATCGGTTGAGGAAGAGGCGAATGGAAGGAAGACGTGGGAGGGCGAGGTTAAGGGAGAGCAAAAGCGCAGCAGAGAAAGCAAAAGCACAAAGGAAGTCAAGGATGAATGAGCGGCTGGGATGAGAGACAAGGAAGTAGAAGAAAGGCAGGGCGAGCAGAAGGAAGACGCGGAGGTGGACCCGAAGCCGCCTGAGGTGGCGGAAGCGGCGGATGAAGCGGAAAGCAGCGGACTTAGCGTTGGAAACCGCCGACGACAGAGATGGACAGTCCAAATTCGACGGCGCAAGCTTCGGATTCTGCGAGTGTGTGGGTGAAAACGGGTGATGATGATGATGATGCAGAAGAGAAGACAGAGTCGGGGACTTGACAAGAGAAGGGCTAGGATTCATCAAAGGCCGCTTATGGGGAGTTGACAGGAGCGATGAGGTGTGATTGCTGATCTTCTTAGGCTCCGGAGCTGGTGGGGCGGGCAGCGAAGGGGATGGATTAGACCTAAAATTCTGTTCATTTGGAAGATGCGTCGGATTGGGATTGGAAGACTTCCTAGGGTTTGGGTCGAATTGGGAGCTGGAAGAGGATGAAGAAGAAGCGGAAATTAGGGTTGGGTGGAACAGGAAATTCTGATGCTTCTGGTGAATTGAAGAGGAAGGAAAAGGAAGAATCGGAATCGGATTGAAATCGGAAGAGATGCCGCTGCTTTCTTTTCCGATCTGAACTTCAGATTTCTTCTGATGCATTTACATATGGAAACAAATTCCCCCCCAAAAAAAACTACCTCTCTCTTTCTTTGTCTCTTCGTTTCTCCAATCCAAAATTGTTTCTGTAAACTGAGCAATTGAATCTGAAACTTGTCTCTTTCTCTCTCTCGTGTGAAGGGAGTGAGCTCAACGATTATGCCGTTTCAATGGAAACTCTCTCTTTCGCTCTTCGCTTCTTCCACTTTTTGCTCTTTTTGTGAGCGCTTTCTGCGTGCAGCTTATGGTTGATTGGGATTTGGAAGCCATAGGCCAATGGTATTCAAGTTGTTGGCAAGAAATCATCTTTTATCTTTTTTAAAACAATTTTTTTTTCTGTATTTCCACATTTGCCTCTAATTTTCTTTTTCCTTTTTTGGTATGAATAAAAAGAAATTGTTGACATTTCTTCTTTTTTATTTTGTCATTTCTCATTTTCTTAGCATTATTTGCCCACGATTTATATTTCACGCACCGTCAAAAATCCTATTTCACGCACTGGTTCGTCCGTTACGGATCATGTGCATTCGTCCGTGACGGACCAAATGAATCCATACGTGACGCACGAACCAACTTGGTCCGTCACGGACGGATGCACATGGTCCGTGACAGACGAACCCCTAAATCAGAAAATTGAATGTTACTTGTCCCCACCTAACTACATTAACTACCCCGTCATATCTCATCAATATTACGACTAAAATTAAACCCTAAACCTCTCCATCACTCTTCCCTTTTTCTCCCACAACACATTTTCCATTCTCATCATCTTTCAAGAGTTCATTTCCATGGCAAATGAAGATGATTTTTCCAATTTCAATGATGGAGAAGATGTTTCAACGAGTTACAATTACAATGAGGTATGTTTTTTAAGCTTTTACTTTACATGTTAGTAAAAGTTAAGAGTTTTTATGGTTCTTTCTTTTGAATGTATATGATTGAGTTGTTCTTACCCCAAAACAAACACTTTCTTAAGGTAATTTCAATACTTGTGAGTATATGTTCATAAAAACTTCATCTTTGATTAAGTTGTACTAAAAAGTTATAGATTTTGTGTGCAAAACTGCATGTTTGAGTATTTGGCGTTGTTATATTGAGTGCAAAACTGCAAGACTTCATCTTTGTTCGAAAAAACAGTACGTGACGAATGGATTGTATTGGTCCGTCACGTATGGATTGGCCTCATCCGTGACGTATGGATTTGCTTCATACGTCACGGACCACGTTAATCCATATGTGACGGCTGGAGTGTGTTTATTCGTCACGTATGGTTGTATTTGACAGAAACTGGATACTTCGCTAACTTTTTTTTTACTTCAATAGGAGAACAATATCGTGAACAACGATATTTACAATTTGTCCCTAAATGATGCGTGGGACATGACACCACCGTCCTTCTCACTTGGGTTGTTCGGCAAACCTATGCCGCCTCCCCAACCTCATTTGCCGAGATTAGATTGTTTTGCTTGTAGTGGAATTACGTCCGTAAGGTGGCAAGCTCCACCTAAGTTTGGGTTTTCGGCATTACACACACAACCGCATTTTTCTTTTCCTACACTTAAAGAAGTGATTGTTTCAGAAGATTATTCAGAGAAGTTTTCCACGGGTGAAGTATTCGGCTCCAGAGATTATGCAATTAAAAGGGCTAGACAGATTGCCTTTGATAATCACTTCTGCCTCACTATTGGTCGGGATAGAAACTTTGGTGGAGGAAGCATTCGGAAGTCATGGTTGTTGTGTGAAAAAGCAGGAATTTACATTCCTAAAGATGAAAACAGAGTAAGGCAAAGAACAAGGAGCAAAAAATGTGATTGTCCCTTCAGATTGTTGTGTCAAGAAAATCCGAGGGACTCATATACAATCAATGTAGTTGTTGGAACCCACAACCATGTCATTGGTGATGACTTGTACGGGCATGCAGTTGCTGACAGGTTGACACCTGAGCAGAAGAAGTTGGTTAAGGTCATGACAGAAAATCATAGTAAACCATCAAAGATTGCAACAACACTTAACCAGGACCCGAACAACTGCACTAAAATGAATCAGATTTACAATGAAGTGTACAATGTCCGACATAGTGGGATGGAAGGAAGAACCGTGGTCCAAGAGTTCTTCCATAAGTGCAAGGAGAACAACTACTTTGTGGAGCATAGGTCGGATTCAACGACGAATAAGATCACCGGCATTTTCTTTGCCAATCCAGATTCCATGAAACTCTTAAAGGCATTTCCGTACGTCCTTTTGCTAGACTTCACATACAGCACTAACATGTTAGTGTAACACATCTACTTGCTACATCTATTTGTTGATATGTTTATTCATTATGCATGACACATCTTCTTGTTCAGGTATGACTTGCCTTTCCTCGAAATAATAGGCACGTCTACATGGAAGAACTATAATGTGGCGGGGGGGTTTCTATAGCATGAGAGAGAAGACAACTACGTGTGGGCCGCACAACAACTTCTTAAAATGTGCACAAAGTGTCAAGTAATACCGACTTGCCTAGTGACAGATCATGAAAAGGCCTTGATGAATGCGTTAGATAAACTCTTTCCAAGTGTCAAGTCTATCCTCTGTAGGCGTCATGTGAAGAAGAACATAGAGGACAATGCTAGGAAGGAGATGAAGGATAAAAGCTTGGGTACAAGGTTTGCAAATGCATACTATAATTTATTCAAGCAAACAACTGTATCCGAGTACGAGATGGAGTTGCGTAGAATTCAGTCGGAATGGAGGGTTTGGCCACGTTTGAATCAGTATGTAAGAAACAACTAGTTCATCCGTACAGGGAAAGACTTGTGTCAGCTTGGACAGATACTGTTTTCACGCTTGGAACGTCAACGACAAACAGGTTAGTGGCCACGTCTGAATATGTATTGCATTCTCATTTGATATATTTTGGGGAGCTTTTGGTTGTTTGGTCACGTTCTGTTATCTACATAAGTGACGAATCACTTGCGCAGATAACATAAACATTCTTCTATGATCAAACTTTAAACTCTTTTGTACTAAATATAGGGTTGAAGGAACACACTCTAGTTTGAAAGACTTCTTGACTACTCCACATGGCAGTCTAGACACGATATTCGGTCAATATCATTCAAAGATGGTTAACCAAGTGAAGGAAATCAAGGGGACCTTCAACGAGAGTGCACAGAACATGATGACGCTTGTGACTGGGGCTGATGTTTTCAAGCTGTTGAAGTATAAAGTATCTAAGGTTGCACTTGACCGCTTGACTGAGGAATACAGAAAAGGGGAAATCCATTTTATGACAGTACCTGCACATGCCAGATGAGGGTGAGAGATGGATTGCCGTGTGTGCATGGTATCGCTAGATATGTGACGAGTTCAATCCCTATTAAGCTTTCAAAGTTGCATCCTTTTTGGAGACAATTGAGTTTGTCAAAAGTGCAAGACGAAGGTGAGGCTGAGGTGAAGCGCAAAGTCGCGAGATGTTTGATGGATCAATTTTATACGGATGAGTTCCTCAATCTGTCAGTAGATGATCAAGAAAATTATGTCTCACGACTTTACGACATTGCTCGCCCCGAGGGGACCAGTCTGCAAGAGCCGGCTATTGTGAGGCATAAGGGACGGCCAATGGGAGCTCCAAACAAAGATAACACTAAAAGACATCCTTCTTCATGAGAATACACAGACAAAGAGATGGAAGGGACACCTCCCAAGAAGCAACGAGGTAGGCCACCAAAGCCCACTAGTACACCTTCACCAATCCCTACAACTCCTATCACTTCTCTGAGGCCATCTCAGGTTAGAGCTCCCAAGAATCCAGTGTGTCAAATGTTTCCACCGCATTTTCATGCTCCACAGTCCTTCATTAAAGACTTTGAACCGTATATGGATATAGTTCCGTCGTGTATGCAAGAACACATAAATGGTTACTTTGATATTATTGGTGGTGGAAACTGTGGATACAGAGCCGTTGCATATCAAATAGGCATTGGGCAGGAACAATGGAGGATCGTCCGACAATCCATGATTGATAAGGTGAAAGAAATCTTTCCATTGTATGCTCAGACTTGCCTCTTTCCGATTACGCTGGATACAGTACTGGAACAACTTACATGGTTTGACGATGGGATGGCCCCAGAGAATACTTGGATGGTGATTCCAGATATGGGTTTTCTGGTCGCTTCTGCATTCAATTGTGCAGTTGTCGTGCTGGGTGCTATGAATGCTACTTACTTGCCTTTGAAAGCGGTTGTACTCATCCCGGGGGTGCTAAGCTAAAGACGATATGCATCTGCCATGTTCAGAAGGAGAGTCATTTTATTTCGGTATGTTACTAATCATTTAATCAATTTTTATTCATTATTTAAACTCATTAACTAGGCAAGTGAATACGTTCTCCATTCTTTTGTAGGTGGCCCTATCAGAGGCGTCACCGTTGCCTCCAGTATTTGTCATGTGGGAGCATGCAAAGGATGCCTCTACTGCTTATCTGTATGATCCATTCACTACTCAACTAATGGCGTATGGACCTTCCAGAAGAAAGAGACGAGGTCGCAAGCCGACTTAAATATTATTGTAATCGCACATTGTAAAGATATTGTTAGGGCAACTTAATATTCTATTTTTTGTATGGTTTTTTACGTAATCCCGAATTGGTTTTTTAAGAGTCAACTCTAAATTTCACCGCGGTGTAGATTTAGCTTCTGTAATGAGGCACGGTTTGCAACAAACCGTGCCCTATATTTAGCTTCTGTAATTAGGATAATCGGTACGTGACGAACCAATGCAATCTGTACGTGATGAACAAATGCAATCTGTACGTGATGAACCAATGCAATCTGTACGTGTCGAACTAAATGAATCCATACGTGATGAACCAATGCAATCTGTATGTGACGAATCACTATGTTTTGTACGTGACGAATTAATAAAGTTGTTCATTACACTGGTTTGATTGTTTGAAGAAATTAGGGTTTACAGAAAACAATACAGACATTGATAGAGAAAAGAGAGGACAATGCTTTGGCGTTTGAAGAAATTAGGGTAGTCTCTAGTAAACGTTCGTTTCATATAATATTTCTGCTTTGCTAAATTTGCTTGCTCCCTACAAAGGTTGATAGTATATAAACAACGTTACAAAAAAGATGTCAGCATGAATCACCTACGATGTATATCATTTAGTAGTTTAAAGTTATACCTACGAATGTTACCAAGATCTGTAACAAGATCTTGATTTTCCTTAACAAGATCTTGTTTTTCCTGCCATTGTTGTCGAATAACCGCGTGTGCCCTCTCCTCGTACATTGGATCAATCCATTCCCTGAAATGACACCCCAGTTCTGGGCATCCCCAATACCTCCTTCCGTAGTTCCACTTCAAATCCCAAGTTCGGACAACGGCTTTCAAATTACAATAGCATAGCTTATATGCGTTTGTTGATGGTTTGGATGAAGATGCCATTATTTGTTGTAGTGTTTGGCTTCTTACAGTAGCCCTAATGCTTCTTATATAGTGAAAGGAGAGAGGCGTTGTGTTTGACAGCTAATAACCAGGTATTTGACAGCTAATAACCAGGTGATTGACAACTGTTGTATATAGCTGTATACAGTTGTTTGCCAGTGTTTGTCTTCGGCCGTGACGAATGAAGCCAAATCATTACCAACAAAGTATCAAATGTGCGATATAAAAGTTATGGAAAAGACATGCAAATTAGTTTGATTATCATCATAAAACTAGTCAAGACCCTACAATTCCATAAACGGTGCGACACTCCCTAAAATACAACCAAAGTAGCAATTGAAAACTTGAATGCACTTAATTTTCGTCCTCCTTCTCATAACTGCCATGCTCGTAGGGTCTGAAGTCCTGGATGCAGTGTCGCACAACAGTGCGCATGTTGTAGAATTGTTCTTCCTCCGCATCATAGAAAGGATTTAGACGCTACAATGCTTGTCCAATGACCTACATAAATACGTATAAATTAAAAAGAATCGGTTTAATTGTATAAGAAAAGTAAAAACAAATATACAACACATTTTTTTACCTGGACGGGATCTCTGAAGCCAGCATCCTGAGGCCTGACACATAGGTGTGTACGAGGTATGTACCACTCCATGTAGTCGGCACTACACTCATATCCTTGTAAAGCAGGAGGGCCTATATGTGTGATCCAGATAGAGTGTTCACTTCTTGCATCCCAACTCCAGTTTGAAGCGGGGTCATACTGCACTATATATCTCCTAATGTTGGGATGTCTGTGCGCTTTGATGGGCTCTATAACTGATCGGGAATTCCCTATACCACTCCAAATTGCCTCGATACCCGATCCGACATATAGGGCTCGGTAATTCTCAGAAAAGAGATGACCCCATGAAAAAAGGCAGGAGCCAACGCCGGGATGTTGTAATTAACGTAGCCATAGGGCTGCCAGTCAACCTACACAAAAAAGGGTGCAATTAACACAACAACAAGTAACTTTACACAATTGTAATACATTAATATGAGATATAAACTACATCGTATGATACTTACATGCCTAGCTTGTATTAAATCCAACTCTTTCCTGTAGTTTCTTCTATGCCTACTAGGAGTCTGCACAGGGTTCCATCGGCTGGCATATGGCACATCGTCTCCGAAGCAAGGATTTTGTTGTGGGTGAAAGTTAGGAAAGTATAGATAGATCCAAGCCTGTACATAAATAACAAAAACAAACATATCAACCTTACCTTATATGTAATTAAATTATATAAAAACAATATGCAACAAAATCCTTACCAGCAACAACGTGTAGCAGGTGGACATCTGACGACACTCATGCCGTGAACACTCGCCCAATGACCGATACATGAATGCCAATGTGCCAGAACCCCAAGAAAGATTACAAGTATCACCAATGTCACTCACATAGGTCACATAAGGCATGGGCAACATGTGTTGGGACTTGTCTGAAAAGAGGGTCGAGGCCATCAGGTACCACAAATAACCAGACGCGATCTCATCATTATCTAGCTCATTGTTCAAGCAGTGATATTTCAGGTTGTCTGCAGTGACACCATGTTTAGCCATTTCTTTCGTCAAGGAAAAGAACTGTATTTATCTCATCGCTTGTTGATTGTACAATTCATTTTTACCCTTGCTGCGATCCTAGAGAGGAAGTCCCATTCCGTGCCCATCAATCTTAAGGCCCAAAATCAGGTAGACATCCAGGAGAGTGATCGTCATCTCTCCAAATGGAATATGAAATGAATTTGTCTCTGGCTGCCATCGCTCCAGAAATGCAGAAATCAAAGGCTGATCTACATAAGTGTAGATTAGGTCCTGCAAATGTGTGATGCCGCTGTTTCTGGAAAGATCGCACCATGTAGAGTGATCGTCAAGCCTCCATTTTCTTAGATGCTCTTGTCTAAGCTGAAACGTGAGAGTTTTTCGCTCCTATAAAAAGAACATGTTAGATACAAAAAAAAGATAATAGTTTAATAACATGCTCAAGTTTTGATAACTTACAATGCCCTGATAAATGAAATATGCAGTGTGGGCAATGAAACTAAACAACAGGTCTGGGATCTCCGAACCTCCCGGTACAGGTCCTATCAACATGGGATCGATAGCATTCCGACCTCCAGCCTGTCTAGCCTGCCTAGGCTCTCTATCCTGCCTAGGCTTTCTACGTTGTCTAGGAGCAGCCTGTTCCTCCACCGGTTCCTCGAAATGAGGCTGTTGAGCGGGCCAATATGCTTGCCCACTCATACCTCCTGGCCACATGGGCCAACCACTAGGCTCCTGAGGTGTAGGAGGTACGTACCAACCACTACGCTCCTCAGATATAGAAGGTACATACCATGTCGGATCCTATAAAACAAATTATTAGAAAAAATATTAAATAACCGACAAGTTTAAGAATATGTATAGTTACTTACCACATTAGGATCATTCTAGTATATAGGTGGATCATTAAGCGTCGTGTTGTCGAGTGCCGGGTCTTCATATACCGGTACATCAGGAGGGTCACGGTTCGTACTCGGTCCTGCTTTGTCACTATTTTTGGATTTCTTTTGCCTCCTTCGATATACTATACGATTGTCTACTTGTTCATGTTCTTGTTTCTCACGTACAACGTTCCACCTTCTGTGACGTACAGATCTTGTTTCGTTTTCCATCTGAAATAGGAAAAAATAAAACTTTAGGGGGAGCAACAAAAACAACAAAAACAAAAACAACAAAAATAACAAAAACAACAAAAACAAGATCAACAACAACAACAAAAACAATATCAATAACAACAACATCAACAACAACAACAACAACAACAACACCAACAACAATATCAACAACAACATCAACAACATCATCAACAACAAAAACAACATCAACAACAACAATATCAACAACAACAAAGTCGCTGAACCAGATCTGCTTGATCCGTACGTGACGGATCAAGCAGATCCGTACGTGACGGATCAAGCAAATCCGTACGTGAAGGATCAAGCAGATCCGTACGTGACGGATCATGACGATCCGTCCGTGACGGATGGAGTCAATCCGTCCGTCACGGACCAGATCTGGATGGATCATGACGATCCGTCTGGATCTGTGCAGTTCGATTTTTTTTATACAAATTTCGTAACTGCAGATCCATATTCAAAACGACATTAAATCAATTGAAACAGCCTTCAAACATGTTTAAATCCAATACTAGACAAGTAATCCCTAAACGAAAATCATCTAAAATGTCTTAACAACTTCAATAATTTCAAGATAATTAAACTAAGTGAAGAATAAATAGAGATTTAACTAAACTTACGGATCGTGACGGACGGATTTGATCGAAACGTGACGGATCGAAGCCTTTGACCTTGGGAGCGAAATCGTGAGTGCAATGGGATTTTTTGAGGGTTGCTGCAAATGAGGGATGTGTGTCGGGGGAGACGAAGTCGCTGAATTTATATGCAGCGAAGTCGTCCGTGACACACGGATAGGATTGGTGCGTCACGGACGGATTGTTTTGGTCCGTCACGGACGTAGTGTATCGGTACGTCACAGGCGAAATAGTTTGATACATCACATACGAAACAGTGCGTGAAATAGAAATTTTACCCGTGCGTGAAATAGAAATTTTACCCGTGCGTGAAATAGCAAGGGCCTATTTGCCATTAGGGTTTTTGCTTGAATGATGCTTTTTATTCAGTCAAGGTTCCTGTTTTCCAGCAAATTACCCCAATTTTTAAAATTTTCTCTTGTTGAGGTGTGAAAACTGAAAACCCATAATTTCTGTAATCTGTCATTTTTAGAAAAAAAAAATGTTGGATAGGAGCAATAAGAGCAAATAAGTTGTAAAGAATAGTTAATAAAAAAAGTTATCATTTTTTGGGTTCTTTTGAGTGACGTAAAGGTTGTGTACAACTCATACAAGTTAGCTAATGTTGGTTTGATCACCATTACTCGTTTCCAATCACTTCTATAAATATGGACTTTATCATGTCACTTGCCATTTTTTATTGAGCCAAGTCATATTTTGCAACATGTTAAACTCTATAATACATCACGTATTATTATTGAATTTTCTATAGATTTTATTATAATTATATTTGGGATGGCCTTACTTTTCTTTTTAGCATTATATGATCTTGTTTTTTCATAAAAAAATTATAGCATTTTTTTTAGTGTGATTATGCTCCTAATAAATTATTTTATATTAAATGAAATAAGGATATATATAAATTGGTATATCTCTCTACCTACTTATAAATATGTCACATCTATTTTATATATAAATCCATATTATAATACTAAGGAAGTTATTTAATAAGACTACATGTCTTTACCTCATTAACTCGTCTTAGTAATGACATGTGTCATTTTCACAATTTGTCATATCGATCACATAATATATTTTATAATATAAAAATTATATTATTTTTATTGTACAATTTTTTTTGGTATTTCAATTTAAAAAATATGCTTTCATAGTTATCTTATATTATATGCAGAGTTGGGTTTTCAGATCAAAACTATAAGGGCTCGTTTGATATGATCCAAGAACCGGGTTGGAATCAGAATCAGAATCGAAATCGGAATCGGAATCAAGAATGACTCATTCCCATTCTTTTAGCTTGTCGTTTGATATGTTGTCGGAATGAGTCATTATTGGACATACTCTTTATTTAATAAAATAATTAATATTGTTTAATTATTTTATAAAAATAATTAATATTATTCAATGAAAATAATTAATACTATTTCATTATTTAATAAAAACTTAATATTATTTAATTGTTTAATAAAACATTAATATTATATAATTGTTTAATAAAATAATTAATATTATTTAATTGTTTAATAAAATAATTAATATTATTTAATTGTTTAATAAAATAATTAATATTATTTAATTATTTAATAAAATAATGAAAATTATTTAATAATTTATTAAAAATATATAATATATTCAATAAACATAATTAATATTATTCAATCAAAATAATTAATATTATTTAATAAAATAATTAATATTATCTAATAAAAACAATTAATATTATTTAATTGCTTAATAAAATATTTTATATAATATAATATAAATAATATAATATATGAAATAAGGGGTCGGTGAAGCTCAGGTACGAATTCGGATTGTGTTTCGGGTTGGTCGAATTTTATATGTCTAGTTGGAATTGATGATATCTCAACATTTTTGATGGAATAAAATGCTTCATGAAGCTTGAAATCATCCATTTCATTTTTATTTTTATCAAGCATAATTTTAAGAATCAGTCATTTTCATTCCCGATTCCAAAAAATGAGAATCAAACACGTCCTAAATATTTCACCCTATCGTAGTCTATCTACGTTCAGATCCAAGTTCCTTCTCACTTCTCACTTCTCACTTCTCACTTCACACTTCACACTTCACACTTCACACTTCACACTTCACACTTCACACTTGTCAATTTTTCGTAGTTTTTCACGGGTGAGGTTATTTAGAGATGATGTATTTTATGTTTTTTGAATTAGGGTTAGATTTTCCCATTTCATTGTTGTATTTAAAAGTTCAAATATGGCTGCTCAAAATTGAAGGTTGTTAGAATATGATGCTTATTTAAGATTTTGTGCAAGAGATTGTGTTTACGGTTTCTTTTATTTATATAGTTGAATAACTAGTGTAATACCTGTGCCTAGTACGAGATTTGTTTATTTTTGTTTTACATTTGTAAAAATAGTATATTTTAATTATCGATGAGTCATTGGTTCAATATATATTCGATTAGTTATTTAAATAAAAAATGACTAATCGACTAAAAATATTTAAGATATACAAGAAATGTACATTATATAGAGAGAGGGTATTATCCATAACTTTATTCATAATAAAAATTGGCTAAATAGTGTTTGAAACAATGATAGCCACACCCCCTTACATCAATACTACTAAAATTCATCTATTTCACATGAAAATGAAACACTAAAAATAAAATTTGACACGATGTACAACATTGTTACAACTTATCAAAAACTTCCTTGTATACTACATTGGTTGTAGTATTATATCTCTTCTTGTCTTTGTCGCAAATCAATATCTTCAAATCTTTCTTGCTAGTCACCCTTGATGATGCAACATAAAACTGGCCATGACTGAAAACAGGGCGTGGAAGATATAAACCAACATTTGCAAGAGATTGGCCCTGACTCTTGTTTATCGTCATAGCAAAACAGACACTCAAGGAAAACTGTCTTCGTTGAAACTTGAAAGGGAATGAAGTGTTTGACGGTGACATGATCATGCGAGGAATCAAAACCGTATGTCCAATATTGTTGCCTGAAATAATTCTCCCTAGTATGACATGACTGTCGAGCTGCGTGGTTATCAATCTCGTCCCGTTGCATAAACCCGAAGACTGGTCAATATTTCGAAGCAGCATAATAGGGACCCCAACCTTTAGTTTCAGTACATGATTCGGCAGACCGGAACATCTAATAATGTTCAAATAGTCAGACGTATAAATACTCGCATCATTGTCTTTAACAGAACCTGCCTTGCACAGACTATCCGAACTGAGATAGACCTTTTTATCACCAGGCAACGAAGACAATATATACTCATTAACTTTATCTACCTCTTTGTGTGTTGGATCAAGAATTGCTCGTTGTTTAAAGTATGCCGAAGACAACCGATCTTCCATAAGAGAGGGATAAACAGATTTAACAACTGCTGGAATCAGATCTAAGTCATAATCCTTCACTAATAGTTCATCGGGAATTTCTATTTGCGCTTCCCCATCATTGTCAACACCTGCAGTCCCATCTCCGATGCTTAATACCCATTCGGAAAATTCCTTTGCCTCTTGGATCTCAGAATCAGATGTACCTTGTTGAATCCTCATGTTTCTTGTCAGAGTAAGAACTTTGCAATGGTCCCACAAATAAGAGGAATTAATGGTGGCAAAAACAACATCTTGCCTGCTCCCTTTTGAGATAACGGGTATGATTTGCCTAAAGTCTCCACCAAATACTACGACTTTCCCTCCAAAAGGCTGCTCTGAACTTAGGGGATTTATAGACCGTAAAATATCTCTTAACGTCCTGTCGATTTTTTTTACCTCATTTTTTAGTTCGTGCTTAATATCTTACAAAAGTTTATTTTTCATTTCATATTACAATATCTGGGCCTGTGTGAGGATTGCAACATCAAAATCCTTGTTCTACCCCTAAACCTACCTTTATCAAGGTCTTCAAGGAATGTAAGATATCTATCTGTATATCTTTACTTACTGTAAAAATATGGTGTTTAATAAAATTCTCGAATGTCGTGGGATTTTGATTTAATTCCGTCTTCATTTCTATGCTCGAATGTAAGATATATCTTATTACTGGTTCATTGTTTTAATTTTATCACAAAAAACCTATGTCTTATATTTGTATTAATGTTTTTGGTTTTAGTCTCAGATTTTTATTGCCATATTTTTTCTTAGCAAACATTATAATGAATTGATTGAAATTTATGTTTGCTTAAATAAGTGATTTCAGGAAAAAAATATATCACAACCGAATAATTAATAATACTTCAGATTTAACAAATAGACTGAAAAAATATCCTAAACTTTTTTTTTTTGTAAAAAAAAATTATAACATACTTTTATTAATATATATTATAAATTAAGAGAAAAGAGAGGTAACCGAAGATTTAGTTAGATAATAAATATTAAATAAGGAAAGATTTATTATAAGTTTAGTATATAAATTTTGAATATATAAGTTTGAAATCTTCCTAATTAATTTGTATTTATATAAGGAAAGATTAGTTACATGTTTGGTATAGAAATCTTTAATATATAAATTAATCTACTATATAATTTATTCTGCTTTAGTAACTATATATAATTTATAACACTATAATTTATAACACTATAATTTATAACACTAAATATTTATTTTAATATATTATAAATATAATAAATAAGTGTAAAAAAATTAATTAAAATATGGGCCAATAATTTATTGTAATGGGCCTTAAGATTGATGCTGCTTTTAGTATGATATAACCCGAATTAAGTTATTTGGGGCGTTTCTGTGATTGGTACCAAACGGCCCAATGAAGCCCAATCAGAACGAAGAAAATATCTCCGGCTTCCGCTAACCCTACCACATTTCCACTTTGGGACCATTTTGCCGTTTACATTCTACCTCTCTTCATCTGTCTCTCTCGAAACACTTCATCTCAATTTCTCTCGCTTTCCAGATCTATGGCGGTTTTGATTTCCTAATTCAAGCTTCGTCGCTCTCTTTCCTTTCCTCTCTTAATCTAGACCAACCTTTTTAATTCTTTTTTCCAAAATATGAGATCGAAAATATTCCTTTCAAGATCTAGTTTATATCTATACCACCCACCGCCTTTCTGTTTCAGATCCAGAACAATAATCGATTCTTCTCCAAAGTTTACATGCAAATCTGACAACACAATGTTTATAAGAAGATAATCGCAAAGATGAGGAGATCTGGAAGACGGAGGTTCTGGAGAGCTCCATATTACAGAAATGTAAGATCTCTCTCTCTCTCGCACACACTCTCTCTCAGTCTCTCTATCTCTCTTTATCTCTTTCTCTGGATTTCCCTTTCGTTTGAAATGCTAGGTTGCCTTGATTTGAACAAAACTTATCTGTCAAACTCTAGCATGAATCATCAAGAATTTGTTTCAATGCTTTGTTTGAATATTCTGCATGATTGTTCTTCATCTAGATTCTTCTCGTTTGAAATGCTAGGTTGCCTTGGTTCGAAAAAAACTTATCCGTCAACCTCTAGCATGAATCATCAAAGATCTGTTTCAATGCTTTGTTTGAATGTTCTGCATGATTGTTCTTCATCTAGACTCTTCTCGTTTAATCTATATATTATATATGTTATAATGGGTTCAATAATAATAATATATTGGTATTATATAAACCGGGGTCCACAATACAATAACTATTAAATTTATATTTGATATGAATTTTCGCCGTTCAGATAAGAAAATTGCTTATATATATGATTTTCAAATATCAGAAAATGGGCTTCTGAATGCAATATAATGGGCTTAAAGATTATATGGCTTATTGAAATAAGGGCTTTTTGTCCCATTTAATTGTAAATAATATTACAACGTAAAAAAATTAATTGACTTATATAGGCCCAAATAGAAATTTAACAAATTTGATTTTACGGCCTAACATGTGTAACAAATTATAACACAATATTAGGTGAATTATCGCCGGATTATTAATGGGCTTGATTTTGGCCCAAGTTGAAATTAGATCGGCTTAGTGGCCCAAGTGTTAAAAAAAACGGCAACAATTAATGGGCTTTAATAAAATTCACGTTTGTGTAAATAAGTCAAATAATGGGATTAAATATTAAAGTTAAACATCTAAGTGAGTTAAACATCTAAGTGTGTTAATGGGCTTATAGGCCCATTTCATTTGGGTTTCGTTATTGGGTTTGTCGGTGGCTTCATCTAGACTTTAGGGCATGTTAAAGAATTTCACCCGGTTCACGTTTTCGGAAACCCTACCACATTAAGAAATTTCCTATTGCCGCTTTCATTTCCTCTCTCTTTACCTGTTCTTCATCTAACTTCACCATTTTCGTCTCCAAGCAACAAAATCTCTACCTCCATAATTATTCTTCCTCTTTCTATAAATCACCAAAAACAATATCGAGATTGTCTTCCTCTGTTTCCCACCACCATAAAAATTAAGACCCGGAAAAGAAAATTCGTCGTCTTTAGATCTGTTTCCCACGAGCCTAAAAAGTAGATCAACGGCGGTTGTTGTCGCTCTTAATCTCTCTCTCATGCACTCTTTATCTAAATCTATGGTTCGTCTTTCATTACTTTCTGAAATACTGACATCATAGACAATTTCAACCAACGACAGAAGATATATATTCCACCGTGTAAGTTTCTTCACTCTCTCTGTCTATTTACATCTATTTTGTTGATTTTTTTCCAGCTTCATTATTTTTTGAAATACTAACATAAAATCTTTGTAATATAGGATCTGAGGAGATCTAGAGTTTGCCATTGTAATGCTCCTTGAAGAAGGAAGTTTTGGGCTCTCCCTGAAATCATCAAGGTAATTAAAAAATTCAAGTAAAATTTGCTTGTGTTTATTTCTTACAATTTTATTAGTTCTATTTTTTTTGCGTTTTACAAATTGAATAATGACGTTCTGCTGTTTTAAAAATGGATGAATCAATTTTCATGTGGGATTCTAATTT
The DNA here is from genome assembly GCA_027886185.1 of Rheum nobile. Taxonomy (NCBI): domain Eukaryota; kingdom Viridiplantae; phylum Streptophyta; class Magnoliopsida; order Caryophyllales; family Polygonaceae; genus Rheum; species Rheum nobile. The sequence goes on along the minus strand of WOAB01000207.1, from coordinate 842 downwards.
CATCCGACAAAACTTTTCTATTTTTACTGGTTCATTGTTTTAACTTTTTTTCACATTAAAACATATGTATTTTTTTTGTATTAATGTTTTTGGTTTTAGTCTGAGCCATTTTTTTTATTAAACTAATGAATTGATTGAATCATATACTAATTAAAAATTAATTCCAGAAAATAATCGACTTTAACAAATTGATTGGGCTTTTTGGCCAAATAAAACTGTTAATACTTGTAATGGCCTTGTAAAAGTTTATCGGGATTTTAATGAGAAATAAGTAATGGGCTTATTTGAAGTGCGGCCCAATATGTATATATAAAATTTAATAGAATCGATTAAAACTTAATACCGCTTTATAAACTTTAATGGGCTTTTAGGCCCAAATACAAACTTGCCAAATTTGTTTTGCGGCCCTAACTTATATTTGAGACAAATATTTACAGTTATGTAGTATTTACTTTTAAATAGGCTTATTGGTTCATTTAATGATTAATAATTATAATTAGCATGTAAAATTATTATGACTTTATTTTGGGCTTCATGCCCAAATTAAAAATTACTAATATTAAATAGTACTTTTTTTGAAAACCTAGTTATATTTAACAGGCTTTTAGGCCCAACGATAATATTAGAGTCAATTCAATTTCTGGCCCAATCTGTATAAATAATTTTGAAAACTATTTTATATTATTCATCACCTAAGTCATAGTAATTGGGCTCATACACCGAAAAACCAATATAAGCCCAACTCCAAATGGTAAATGGGCTTCTTAAATTCAAAGTCGGTTGAGTCCAATAACAACAAACAAATATATCTCCTTTCAGAAACCCTAGTCATTAGCATCTTT